>OX415238.1:17081191-22081191 GCA_948330725.1 Sherardia arvensis
ATTTTCCTGTGCAATTTAGTTGTGAATCAACACAAATGCAAATTCAAGGTGTTCGTTAAAACTAGAAATTTATTCTGCACTGTTTCATTGTAGAACATCAGTATGCAAGATAACTCTGCTGCTCCAACTAGGAGAGGAAAGGACATCCAAGGGATTGCAAAGGGTACAAGTACTGGCAGATGAGATTAGAGTTGAGGTATTTGGTGTGAGCTACGTTAAAGCATGAAGTGTACTCCATGTCTACCTTGCATTCCAACAATTCTGATGTCCTCAATGTTTCAGGACATGCTGCACACCATGAGGTATTTGCTTGTTATTATTCAATTTATGTTTATTTATATTTTGTTTGGCTATGTGTATTTTGAAATTTGTCGTAAACTATAACCGGGTAATCTTTTGCCATGTAGAAACACATTTCGGCAGCGTCTTGAAGGGTTTACTCAGATTCAAGACATCATGCTATTGTTAAAGACAACAACAACCTTCTAGCTTATTTAGAGATGATAACGAGCCGATCCGATCACGATCATCACTATGTTCATGATCGGATCGTTTAAAACTTAAGGTGATCGCGATCGAAGCGATCAAAATAATTCATGATCGTGATCGGATCGTTTAAAACTTAAGGTGATCGCGATCGAAGCGATCAAAATAATTCATGATCGTGATCGACTCGTTTAAGAATCACAATGATCGTGATCGGCTCGTGATCAGCTCGTTATAGATAATCGATCAAATGATCGATAACGATCGATCGCGATCATTTGATCAACATAAAAGTTAATTTTTAAAAAAATCCAAAAATACATGAATTATCAAATTAATAAGAATACACAACAAACTATAAACATACATATTAAAATTAAAATATTTCCCCATTATTATTAATGTATATAATCATATTAACGGTCGATCTTGATCACCTTATCGAATCGATCATCTTATCGATCTGTTCGCGATCATGATCGAGCTTTAATGTTTATGATCGTTGATCGTTCATTTAATAAAAGATCATAAAATTTTGATCATGATCGGTTCATTTATTAAATGAACGATCTCGATACCGATCCGATCTCGATTTTTTTAATTAACGTTCGTGATCGTTCTCACCCCTATGCGTGGTCATTAGTACTGAACCCAATCTCCCAGTTCCAATCCTATAGAAAGGCTATTCTTGAACTTCTTCGGAAGCGTGCTATGGATGAGTAACTCGCTACTTTACATCAGACTCGCACTTGGGTATGCATGCGTATCAGACCTGGTGAATATTGCATAGCCAAACCATACCGTATAATTTCTAAGATGGGCGAATAACAAAGTAAGGTATAATTTCAAAAGACCGCGATGCGTAAAAATGATGAAAGTGGGATTTTTTTATCAAACGAAAAAATAACTAGTGAAGAGGAGACGAGAATTTGTTGATGAAAAGAGTTTAAGAGATGTTCCCACGTAAATGTCTAAGTTTCATTCTATATTACTAGCTAATACTAAAAATGTGGTGGATAATTGGGAGGTAAAATGGAAACAAAAGTCCCGACGTAATCAGCAACAGCGTAAATGGTGCGTGGTCATTAGGATCTGGGCCCAATCTCCCAGTTCCAATCTGTCATGATTGGGCCTGTTATAGCAGGGTAGATTAGTCCTTTCCTTATTCTGATAATTCAGATCAGTCAGTTAGCTGGAGTTAGTTAGCTGGTAGTTAGCTCAACTGCATTGGCAGTTGAGGGGTGGCAAGAGGGTAGAAATATGTGATCTGAGAAGGGAATTAGTTATCAATTGGTTAGTTGATCAAGCTTGTATCTCCTTCTCATCTCTGATTTCTCTCTCTCTCTCTCATCTAAAGGGGATTCTCCCCAATTCTTCTGTAATTCTTCAGATTTAATCAATGAAAGTATCCTTTTGTCATTTTTGAAGTTTGTGAATCTGACAGTTGGTATCAGAGCCGTGGTCCTCCGGCAATGGCGCGGCGTACGGTTGAGTCGGTGGCTACACAGTTAGAAATAACAGAAACAAGAGTGGTGGAGCTAAGATCGGCCACTGATCAGAATACTATCAAAGTCATGGAGTTGGCTGAGGAGCTTGGGAAGATGAGTGTCAACATTGCAGATCAAATGGAGAGTTTGGCAGTGCGATTAGCGAACCAGAGAAAGGATGAGGCACAAGATCTGAGCAAGCGCATGGAAGAGTGGAAGGAAGCCAGTTCACAAGATTGGAACAGGAAGTTTGAAGGCATGATGCTTTTCTTAACTTCTAAGTTTGAAGCTCAGTCTAAGAGCAATCCAGAGAGCTCACTATCTTCTCTTGCAACAGACCAACAGCATAGCAAGGTATCTCAAAAGACTCCTACTGTTAATGATCCTATTCTGCCTGATCCTTTGATTCATAATGCTATGCATACACATAAGAATGTGATTGATGTGGAGAGTAGTCCCATACTGAATGCTAATAGGGAGAACTTTTCTGTTTTAAGAAATCCTAGAATAATGATGATAAATGAGTTGAATAATGGAGTTAAGATGGGACCAGTAGACAATTTCAGTGTGCAGAATGGCTATAATGAGAAGAGAATTGCTCAGAACTCTGAAATTTTGCATGAAAACTGGAGGTATATAGTGGATAAGAATGTAAGCAAGATAGAATTGCCTAGATTCAGTGGTCAGAAGCCTGAAGAATGGATTAGGAAATGTGAAAAGTATTTTGATTTCAATCAAATTGATCAGTTTCAAAGGATGAAGATCATTGAAATTTATTTGGAAGGTAAGGCTGAGGTATGGTTTGGCTATAAGAAACAGTTAGGGCTTAACTGGGGAGAATTTTGTCATGCACTTAAGAAAAGATTTTCTGACTTTGGAGATAGAGATATTGTGGAAGAATTCAGTAAGATTACACAGAAAGGTTATGTCAAGGAGTATGTGGAACAATTTGAGGAGTTAAGAACACAGATAGAGAGTATGGAATCTAAAATTTCTGAAGGATATATGATGTCTGTGTTTATGAGTGGTTTAAGGGAGGAGATAAGAGCTGGTGTGAGAAGATTAAGGCCTAAAACTCTTGATGATGTTATAGAACTGGCCAAATTAGAGGAAAAATACCTTGATTTGTTGCAAAGAAGATGTAGGCCTGCTGTCAGTATAGGTCAACCAATAAATAGAAATGGAGAAAAGTTGCAAGGTTGGAAGAATCAGACTGGTTCAGATAAATTCAAGAAACCAACACCTGCTGTACCAGATGGTTATAGGAGATTGACACCTCAGGAACTTCAGCATAGGAGAAACAATGGTCTTTGCTTCAGATGTGGAGAGAAATTTGGACCTGGTCACAATTGCAAATTCCATCAAGTTAATGTCATCTCTGGATTAAGAAATGAAGATGAAGAGGAAGTATGGATAGTGGAGAAGGATTCTGAAGGACTGCAATTAATTGATGATGAATTTACTGATGAGGAAGAGGAAGATTGTGATAAGTTGACAGCCAAGACTATTGGCAGTGATGATATTGATGAACTTATATCATTACTGGGAGTCATTAAGGGATAGGAGGTTGAATTTTTGTTAGATTCAGGAAGTGCTGGCAGTTTTATCAGTCCTACATTGGTTAAGAAACTCAATTTGAGGGAAGTCAAAACTAGAAAGTTTGTGGTGACTGTTGCAAATGGTCAGAAGGCAAAAGGAGATACTATATGTCCTGGAGTTGAATGGAGTGTTCAGAATTCAAAGTTTGACTTTGATCTGAGAATATTGGAAATGAAAGAAGTGGATATTATACTGGGAGTTGATTGGATGAAAAGATTCAGCCCCATAGCCTTTGATTTCAATACACAAGATGTCTGGCTCCATTATGGTAACCGTTTCTGGCATTTTAAGGGTAATTTTGAAGATGCCAAATTCAGAAGATTGTATGGTTCAGAGGAAAAGGAATTGTTTCTTTATAGAAAGAGGAAGGCACAAGAAATGGAGGGGTTGAAATTGCATTATGACTACTCAGTTCCTAAGAGCTTAGATCCTAACTGTGATAGGTACAAACAGGTCACTCAGAAAGGTTATCACATTTTCACCATGAAGGAGTCTGGCAGATCAGGAGGTGTATCATTACAGATGTCTGAAAATTTGCCTACATTCCAACCTTCCATGCCTGATGAAATTCAACAGGTGATCAATCAATTCTCTGATATCTTTGATGAACCTAAATCATTACCTCCTCCTAGAGGAATTGATCACCAAATTATTCTGAAAACAAGTGCAGAACCTTTCAAAATCAAGCCATACAGGTATGCTCATGCCCAAAAGGATGAAATTGAGCATCAAGTAGAGGATCTGTTGCAGCAAAAGACAATAAGAGCAAGCACTAGTCCATTTTCATCACCAGTACTGTTGGTAAAGAAAAAAGATGGAAGCTGGAGATTGTGTATAGATTATAGAAACTTGAATAAACAAACAGTCAAAGATAGTTTTCCTATCCCAGTAATTGATGAACTATTGGATGAACTTTTTGGAGCTGTGTATTTTTCCAAGTTGGATTTGAGGGCTGGGTACCATCAGATTAGGGTTAAAGAGGAGGATGTTCATAAAACAGCTTTCCAAACTCACAGTGGACACTATGAGTTCTTAGTTATGCCTTTTGGGCTAACAAATCCCCCTGCTACATTTCAAAGTTTAATGAATCAAGTGTTTAAGGTGTTGCTCAAAAAGTGTGTATTGGTTTTCTTTGATGACATTCTTATATACAGTAAATCTTTGAAAGAGCATGTTCATCATCTGAGAGAAGTGCTGAGTTTAATGAGACAGAATCAATTGTTTGCAAAGAAATCTAAGTGTGCTTTTGCTCAGAAAAGGATTGAATATTTGGGACATGTAATTTCCAGTAAAGGTGTAGAAATGGATCAGTCTAAAATTGAAGCTGTGGTGAATTGGCCTATTCCTAAGACAGTTAAAGAACTCAGAGGTTTTCTTGGATTAGCTGGCTATTATAGGAGGTTCATCCACAATTTTGGATCAATTTGCAGACCTTTGCATGACTTGCTTAAAAATGAGGGATTTCAGTGGGGAACTCAAGCAGAAAGAGCTTTTCAGCAACATAAAGTTGCAATGACAACAGCACCTGTGTTAAAAATGCCTGAGTTTGACAAGAATTTTATCATAGAAACTGATGCATGTGATGAGGGGATGGGAGCTGTCCTTATGCAAGATAACAGGCCTATTGCTTATCTCAGTAAGGCATTTTGTCAGAAAAACAAAGGGTTGTCTACTTATGAAAAAGAGCTTTTAGCTCTGGTCATGGCAGTAGATAGATGGAAGCATTACTTGATAGGGAGCCACTTCATTATAAGAACTGACCATCAGTCACTGAAATATCTCATTGAACAGAAGCTTTCTAATGCTTTACAGCACAAATGGATAACAAAGTTATTGGGACTCAGTTTTGAGATACAATACAAGAAGGGTGCAGAAAATAAGGCTGCAGATGCTTTATCTAGGAGACCTATATCAGTAAACACAACTGAAAAGAAGGGTGGAATGATAGCAACTATATGGGATAAAGGACCAGTTTCTGATAATGAAGAGTCTGAGTGGCAGGAAATAGCTGAGTTTTTATTTACTTCCAAGGAACCAGCAATTGTTACTACAGCAGCAAGTGACTTGACAGCAGAAGAATCTGAGACAATAGACAAGGAATCAGTACAAAATGAGAAAATGAATGGAAAGGTGGACCAATTTGGACCAGTGGAAAATAAAAGCCAACAGTTGGGATGCTCTAAAATGCAAACTGTAACTTCATTGGTCCCTGAATGGATGTCTCAGATTGAAGGTAGCTATGAAAATGATATTGCAGCACAGGAGCTAATTGCCAAAGTTGCAGTAACTTCTGATCAGTCTCAACAAGTAAGTCTAATCAATGGAGTGATAAGGCAGCAAGGGAAGATTTTTGTGGGAAGTGCTAATAATGTTAGACAAGTGATTTTGGAAACAATGCACTCTTCTCCATTGGGAGGACACTCAGGACAGCAAGCTACACTGAAGAGGGTTCTATCTACTTTTGTCTGGCCTCACATAAGACAAGACATAGCTCAATTTATCAAAAATTGTATGGTGTGTCAGAAACATAAGAGTGAGCATTGTCATGTGCCTGGACTGCTACAACCATTACCAATTCCAGCCAAACCTTGGACTCATATTTCCATGGATTTTATTGAAAGGTTACCAGAATCTGTGGAATACAATTCTATTTTAGTGGTGGTGGATAGACTGATTAAGTACAGTCATTTCATTCCTCTGAGTCATCCTTATTCTGCCAAACAGATTGCTGAGGTATATTTCAGGGAGGTATGTAAGCTTCATGGATTCCCTGAATGCATTGTAAGTGATAGAGACAAGATCTTCACTAGCCACTTCTGGAAAGAATTGCCGCAATTATTAGGTGTTAAATTGCACTATAGTACAGTTTATCATCCACAAACAGATGGGCAGACAGAGAGAGTAAATCAAGTGTTAGAGAATTTTTTGAGGTGCTTCTGCTGTGACAAACCAAGTACTTGGAGTCAGTGGTTAAGTATGGCTGAGTGGTGGTATAATACTTCATTTCATACAAGTCTCCAGATGACTCCCTTTGAGGCATTATATGGAATTAAGCCTGTAACTCTACCTCTGGGAAATTTAAGCAGCACAGTGATTCCTGCTGCTCATGACTTGCTGTTACAAAGAGAGGAAGTAAGGAAATTGATTCAGAAGCATTTACAAGAAGCTCAAAAGAGAATGAAGTATTTTGCAGATTGTAAAAGAACTGACAGAGTTCTTCAAGTGGGAGATTGGGCTTATTTGAAAGTTCAAAAATACAGACAGACAACTTTGCAAACTTATGATTCCAAGTTTGCAGCTAGGTTCTATGGACCTTACTTAGTTCTGGAAAAAATAGGAGAGGTGGCTTACAAGGTACAACTTCCTCCTACTTGCAGAATTCATTCTGTATTTCATGTGTCTTTATTAAAAAGACACGAAGGACCAACTCCAGTGCACATCACAGAATTTCCTAAAGAAATGATGTCTGATACTCCTCACTTAGTACCTATTAAGGTGTTGGACAGAAGAATGGTCTGCAAGGATACTGAAGTTAAGGCCTGCCATTTGAAGATGCTTCATGGGAAATGTCTGAGTTTGTGACTGCACAATTTCCTCAGTTCAAAGTTTGAGGACAAGCTGTTTTTAGAGGGAGGGATTGTCATGATTGGGCCTGTTATAGCAGGGTAGATTAGTCCTTTCCTTATTCTAATATTTCAGATCAGTCAGTTAGCTGGAGTTAGTTAGCTGGTAGTTAGCTCAACTGCATTGGCAGTTGAGGGGTGGCAAAAGGGTAGAAATATGTGATCTGAGAAGGGAATTAGTTATCAATTGGTTAGTTGATCAAGCTTGTATCTCCTTCTCATCTCTGATTTCTCTCTCTCTCATCTAAAGGGGATTCTCCCCAATTCTTCTGTAATTCTTCAGATTTAATCAATGAAAGTACCCTTTTGTCATTTTTGAAGTTTGTGAATCTGACACAATCCTACACTTCTGGGCTGATGTTACATCCTCCGCATCAGTAAGAATCACAGTATCATCAGAATTGGAGATCATATACGTCCATGTCGTGGCGGCCCACGGCGTCCTACAAACCACCCCGTATTTGTAACCATCATCTTCGTACACCCACCGAGGAACATCCATCACAATAACATGCTTAACCCATTCCTTCATCGCATCTTCTTGCAGTACCCATAGCTCAACGACAGGATCCCAGAATCGAAGGTCGTCATATGTTACAGCTAAACATCCTTTATATCGCTCCAGATGAAGGGTGGAATCGCGCTCGGGAATACTCTCGGCACCCTCATATGTTCTGTTTCTTAATCCACCATAAATGAAGTCATAGTACTCATCGTCAGCTTCTAGATAATCACCAGTGTCGTGTGATTTCATCTCAATGGAGCTATCATAAGAACCAGGCCATGTTTTTGATGATGGTAGATGATATGGATCGGGAAAAGAATCAGCTCGCGGAGCACTAAACTCAGCTGGGAGTGGAATTTCTCGAGTAGTTTCTTCAGTCATGTCTAGTACATTCACTACGAGCTCTTGAATCCTCATCGCTCTGCGATGCGACAGCCAGTGAGGGCAGCCATTGTGAACGACGAGGTTGTAATTTCCATACCCTCGCATCATCAGATACTCTGAGTCACTTTCCCCAGTTTTTACCTTTCTCCAAACATCGTTTTTAAGGCTGTATATCGAAATCCCAGGTGGATGATACCCTCCAATTACTACAACTTTGTAGTCATGTGTTAGGGGATCACACACGAAGCACACCTTCGTTTTATCTGGACCACAGCCGTATGCAAGTCTGGGAAGAACCCTAACCTGGTTTAAAGCTGGATTAAACAAATATATAATTAGGTGTCTGTAATAACGCCACTGGTACAAACATAGAATCCCATTGCAGCAGCCTCCGAGGTGGATTTTGTAATTTTCTTTGCGATCATCTCGGAACATGAATCGGGAGCCGTGGGAATTACCTAATAATGCTCCGACTAATTCACTTAAGATCAAATTCGCCAGTTCATCGGGTTCCTCTAATTCATAATTGTCTTTAAAATATTCACGAAGGCTTGGAACCACGAAATTGTTGAAATTGTTATAACGTTTGTTGGACCAGATCTCAGAGTATGAACGAGCGAATCTGGACCTATCTGAACTGATGAGGTGATTGAAGAACTTGGAGACGCAACGGAATCGATGAACGGCTTTGGCTGGGAGTCTCAGAACGACTTCGATTAGCAGATCCCTAGGCAGCTTTGAGAAAATCCCCATACTCATTGTGATTCATATAATATCTGCTTATGAAAGAAGCCGTGTGTGCGTTCCCTGAATTTGTTGGGTTTAGCATATATATATACTGTTAAATTCGTGTGAGCCTGCAGGATCCGTCAAGCCTATTTTTCATAATTTATCCAATCCAAATCAAGAATGGTTTACGTTTAATGCAAGCCCAATAGGATTGCTAAACTTTTTTCTAAGAGCAAGTCAAACATGATTGCTAGACTTTTTTCTAAAATGAAAAAAATAAAGTCAGATTCTCTATTTAATTTGATTTTCTATTTAAGAAATTTTTTAGATAGAGGGAAGGGATCAAGAGACTACTTTATTTTCACTCCAAATCCCAACCCTTGATGTAATCTAATCTTGGCCATTCACTTATTTTATTTTTTCTTTTCTTATTAACCTCGTTGACTCTAATTTTATTTCCAAACCCTGTTAAATTACATGTAACCTGCGACTTCTCATCTTCACTGACGGTCGGGAAACCATCACTCCAAACCCTGCGAATTCACATTACCTCGTGAAAGAGAAAAATTCCATCATCTGAATCGGTCATTAATAACTAGTCGTCACTACACTAGTGGAATCAGGGACGGAACACGGCGGTTCCGTCCAAAACCGCCGTCCTTGGTGGCGCCGTCCAATTGGCGCCACCGTTACTCGGCGGTTGAAACCGCCGAGTAAGGTTTACGAGTTCGAAACCTACCCGGATGGGTGCATTTCCGGACTCGTAAACACCCGCTGCTAGCAGGAGGCTACACCGGCCATTACGGGCCGGACGGTAAGCCGGAGATACATTTTTGCGCTCCCGGATGATAAGCCGGGAAATATTCCGGCGGCGGCAGTAATCCGGCCACCGTGAAACGGTGGCGGAAAATATGTAGTTCCGGCTTGAATTACGACACCGGAAAGTTAACC
Organism: Sherardia arvensis; assembly: GCA_948330725.1. Taxonomy (NCBI): domain Eukaryota; kingdom Viridiplantae; phylum Streptophyta; class Magnoliopsida; order Gentianales; family Rubiaceae; genus Sherardia; species Sherardia arvensis. Next base: position 17,090,956 of record OX415238.1, read on the forward strand.
GGATGAGTTTTTTTCTTAACCGGACGCCTGCCAGGGAAACGTTCGGGAAAAAGGGTGAAAAGAAGCCAATTTCGTCCGGCTAGAATTCCGAAACCGTAAACCTAGCCGGAAGAAGTTAGAACTGTCCGGCCAGAATTCAGATTTCGTAAAGGTGGCCCGGATAATTATTAAAAATCTGAATTTTATTTATTTCGGCTTTTGAATACAAAATAGAAAGTATTTAAATGGCGCTAGTGAAGAATTATATGTTTCAAATGGTTGTGATGTATTACGAATGAATGTATAATGTAATACATCACTTGAATGCGCTAAATACAACAACAATTGCCAATAACACATAATGTGTCAATTTTTAACTAGAGCATATGCATGCGAAATTACGACAATTGATGCAATACTACTCATCGGTCGATTCAGGTCTTCGGGTGAGTAGGGGCTTGTATCCTCTTCGAAAATCTGTGCATTAGCATACACAATTCAATATATGACGCAAACATATGAATATGTGTAAGGTAGATGCCCTTATAGATTTGGAACTTGCGGACTCAAGGTCGTTGTCGAATTCGTTAAGTTCCGCTACCAATTTGAGCTCATACAACATAACGTAGAACCCGCATTCCCAGCTGCTAACTTGTCTCTTGTACTTTAACACAAAAGGTAGATCACATTGTTAAATACAATCGATCGATGTCGATAATACTAGTGTTATTAATGAGGGGGAAACGTGTAGAGTACCTTGATCTCAGTCATTCCAAACTCTCTCCTAGAGGGATTGACATGATTCAAAACTTGTCTAAGGAGGTGTTCGAAAGACGGGATTGGCGGACGATGGAGAGGATCTATCCAATAAACTTGTTTGGTTTTTTTGTGGATCAAAACCAAGCTCCAATGTTTACTAAATAAAAAATGCATATCCATTTGTCAATAATGACAACATAAAAGTTAACATGAGATAATAATGTATATAATTAGTTAATATGAAATGCTTACCCGGAAATGAGTGGTGCTAGGAAGAATAATTTGTCCTCCACATCGAGAGCCTCTCTCATGTAACTTAATCGCTCTGCATCAGTATGACCTAATTCTTGGATTCGCTCAGGGCATAGGAAGCCTATCCATGGCTTCAACCGTTTTTGAACTAGTTGATTCAAGAAACTTAAGAAAACAAAAGATGAATGGTTAAAACAACGGGGAGAACGGCGGTTGAAAACACACAAGATAATATAGTCTCGACATTAAAATTACTTACAGTTGGAATAAGGACATTAGGGGCTCGGTTGCCTTGTCACCTTTCCATAGATCTTCAAAATCACCCCAACACATTACAATTTGCCTTCCAATACCACCAAATAATTCCGTTGGAGCCGAGAATTCGTAGTATCCAAATTTGCAATGTGTAAACAATTTATCATACAACACCTTCATAGGCGGTGTCATAGATTTAACTACAACATCTTTTGGGGCCGTCAAGGGTTGGGGAATTTTTTTTGTAATTTTTGGCTCAACCTTGCGTGCAACGCTCATAATTGGGTTGTATAGGCTAGCGGGTTGAGTCTCTCCTAAACTCTCGACAACAATTAGCCTACGAGGCCAAAGTAAATACATACCTTCCGCCGGTCCAACAAACTTACACGGGCCTTTGGGAATGGAAATTCAAGTGGTTGAAACCAAAGCTTTTTTCAAGCAAACCTCCCCCAAACCGGTTGCAATTTTATCGTCGCCATGCATCTTCGCCGACTCATTGAAAATTCCATTTGCAACATGCATAGTAGGCTTCCTCACTCCACCATCGATATATAATTTGCATGGATATGTGACATCGACCTTGACCTAATTAAAATAGTGGATTCCATTTTTAAAGTAAGGCGAGGTAAACATGCTAAGAATATTAAGAGAAAGAATAGAGAATTTGAATAAGAATGCGATCGAAAAGTGAGTTAGTGTGTTTACCTTTTTTGGTCGGTTTAAGTTATCATCACATATGTTTGGTTGTGGTGATGGTGGATTGCCTTGCACCTCACAAACATCGGGTGAGTGACGTGAACCACATGAAGGAGGTTCCCAATCGTCGCTTAGATCATTCAAATTTGGTGGGAAAATTGCGCCCGTTTGCTTGGATATTATGTGGAGAGCTATATCCCTTTTCTTCATATTCTTCACGGCCTCATCAAGCTCCTTCTTGGTATCACCGAGCTCTTTTTTTTGTATCTCCAAGTTCCTCTTGCAACTTGTTGTACTTGGTATGTCTTGGTGGTTTAGAAGATTTTGGTTTGCCGATGAGATCTCTCTTCACCACATGTGATGCATATCCACGAACTCTACCGGGGTGTTCCTTCTGTTCCGTCGCCTTACAAAGGATGTCATCGTCTTGTGTGGGAATGAATTCTCCCGAAGAAATTTTCGCTTTGACATCATCCTATCATTTAATAGAAAAAAAATATATGGTAGAAAGAAAAATAGATAGGAATAAGAATTGTAATAATATTAGCTCAAAATATTCAAAGAAACAACTTACAATATCTTTTATCAACTTCTTGTTTCCCTCGTGTGTGTATTCACCTTTGCTATCTTGTCGACCAATCAAGAAGCTAGTGAGTTTATCGAACTCTTTAGGATTAACCACCTCGGTGCTCTCCCGCGCTTCCTCTTCCGTCATCCCACTATCCATTTTCTCTTGCACCACATCTTCTTGTTTTTTGTTTGCATGTTTCATTAGTCTTATAGTATAGCCCTCCCTACTCATTGTGTGAGGTGTCGTATTAGCTTTCGCATTGGTGCTATTCGTCAACCTCACACCCTAACACATAAATGAATTTAAGTTATGTGAACGAAGGAGTAATACTAGAATGGTAGGAATTAATCTTACTAGTCGGTCATTCTCCAAGGTGCGTGCTTTGAATATTGCCCAACTTTCTTGTAGAATATCGGTGTAGGCCAACCAAGGGTCCTCATCCTTAAAATCTCCATAAATGTAATGTTTAGACAACATTGCTCTATGATCCCGTGCCGCCTTACTCAAGCGAAACATGGTTGTGTCAAAAAGTTTCTCCATATTTGGGGCAACAATTTTGAATGGTACCTACATAAGATTATAAGAAAAGTTGGATAAAATCTCATTCATGTGTACAAAAATGAAAATACCTTAAATGAAGGTAGAGACTTACCAAACACTCCTCCCATAATTTAGTCTTCTCCTTATCGGGGACCTCGTGCCAAGATTCATACTTTATATCCACACGAGTTCGACCAATTTTTCCAACCTAACTCTTCCATAAATAATACTCTTCCGATATTGGTTCCCCACCATCGTTGAACGTCATGTCCGTCAAAATCCCCTTCTTCATCCTTTTTTGTAAGACGGCACAATATTCCTAGGACGCCTCACCCTTTTTTTTTAACACCTCCCGCGGTGCTAGGGGTTTTAGGGCTTTTGGGGATTCCTACCTTCTTCTTAGGTGGTGCCATAACTCCTCTACAAATAATAGTTTGCATATATTAAATAACCTTACTATCAAGAAAGAATAATTATATGCTAAATTAATGGTAAGTAGTCATTTTAATAATCGACCATCCTAAACCCCTAGGGTTTAGGATCCTATTAGACTAATATAAATTGCCTATCACATGCTTCACCCTTAATTCTTTGTAATTAAATTAGTGCATACATACATGACATACTTAACCCTAGATTAGTAGTAACATAACTAGTGACCATCAAGACTAATGAAGAATATAGCCCATAATCCCAATTGATAAATCAAGAATGTAGCCCATAAAACAAAGCTAGTTTGTAGTAATAATTAAGCAAAGCCCATGAACAAATAAGACAAATTAGCCAATAAACAACATTGATTATACAATTGAAGCAAAGTGCCAAGAAATACCTTTTCAAGTAGAATAAAAACCCTAATAGAATGGACAAAGAAGCTACTTTCTTGTTCTAGAACTCAAGAAATGGGGCCAATGTGAGTAATGGTGTTCTTGGTGGTTGGAGAAGAAGATTTTGTTGGTGGAAGAGAGTAAATGGGTGGGAGGAAAGTGAAATTTTCGGAAGTAATGGGATGAATGGGTAGAGGACTAGCTAAGAAAATAGTCTAAGTGTTACTTATTCTGATTTTTGGTACTGTCCGGCTACGTTTCCGAAACCGTAAAGTTAGCCGGATAAGCCAACAAATAAATAATCTCACCCGGCTATGTTTCCGATTTCGTAAAACCTACCCGGACGTTTTAATTATAAAAAGGGGCAGACAGGTTTTTTTCTCCCAAATCTGCAAACCCTCCCCAAGTTCATCCCCAAACCAGTCCGCCCCTCTACCAATTTTTCAGTCCAATCTCTCACCATGGTTAGGACTAAAAATCCTTCCACAAGCAAGCAAGTCGCGGAAATCCAACGACAACAAGAGGTGCAGTACGAGTCCTCTTCAGAGGAGGAAGGAGAGTCACCTCCAAGAGCCGAAGAACACGTGGGTGGGAGCCGATTAAGCAAGGCCAAATCGAGGAAGACAAAGCGGCAAAGAGGCCATGATAGACCCCCTGAAGCATCGGAAAGTCGGAATTTCTTCAATCGTAGGGCGGAGTCCAACTATGTCGAATGGTGTGGGCGGAAAACACACACTACCAAGGTGATTAGCCCTACCTCTATTGACACTTTGCATATAGGGTATTTGGTTGCTCATTTTCAGCCTAGTTATTTAGATAAATTGCTCTTGCTTGAATCCCCATGCCATCAAGATGAGGTTGTGCAATTTTATGCAAATTTAGGAGAGTATGAGTCGAATAACATGTGCACTAAGGTGATTGGTAAACTGATTCATGTCACTAAGTTTCATATAAATGAGGTCCTAGACTTCCCTTATGTTGATAACTCATCCTTGCGCCCTAATCACCCAGAAGGCCCTTATGAGATTTATAATTTCAACAAATTTCCTGAAACCGGGCCAAACCAACCCTTAGACCTTGAAGCAATGGGACGTAAGTACTTCAAAACTACTTGTCAGGGGGCGGGTAGTTGTCCAGGTGATTTTAATGTTGAGGAGCTTACAGTTGAGCAGAGGATTGTATTTGACTGGGTTTGTCAGAATGTGTATCCATCGGGGGGTCATAGTTGTGAACCTAGTTGTGGACGTGTTCTGCTCTTCTATTACTTGATGGAAGGGTTGAAAATAAATCCTGGACACTCGATAGTTGAATACATGTTCAAGGTGGGGAGAGGGTCGAGGCAATGGTTTCCATATGCCGGACTTGTCACTGAGCTGATTAAGAAGCAAGGTGGAGGTGTTGTTGATCGTTCTGAGCCTCTAGAGTACTACGATGGCGATTGGTTTGATCATAAGGGTTTTGCACTGGATATAGAAACTCAAAGGTACGTCTTGAAGGCCTTAGCTCCAGGCGCAGCAGGAAGAGTTGCTAGGCGAAGAAAACTAGAAGCCAGAGGTGCGAGTTCATCGGGTACAAGTAAGTGAATATATATTTTCCCTTTATTGTTTAGTTTCGCAGGTGAAAATGTGTTTGTTTTCGAAAGCTAATCATTTGTTTGTTTCGTAGGTGAGGAGGGCCGGTGGATGCGTAAGCTCTCGAAAATGTGGAAATGCTTCACCGGACAAGTCGACAAGGCTAAAGAAGAAGTAGCAATGCTCCGTGCCGAACAAAGGGCTTACATTGATCGGAAGGGACTTGATCTCCAACTTAGCCCGGAATTGAATGAGCCGGATTTTGGTCATCTGCCATCCTCAAGTGAAGAAGATGCGGCCGGGGGACCATCCAGCAGTAGGGCGACAACCTCACATCCTGGAGAGTAGGGCTTTGTTTCTAGTTAATAATTTTCAAGCAATGTACTTTTAAACATCGAATTTGTTCTTTTCGTTTGTGAAACTAATATATTCTAGTACCTTATTCATGTGGATGTAAACTTGATCGATTTTTAAAGATTTGAGTGCTTCAATCTATTTTCATTTATTTTGTACATGCAGAAATTTGGTACTCATGCATTTTGTTTAGATAAAGAGGCAAATATGATGGTGAAAATGTATGTTTAAGTGTAGTTCCGGATAGATTTCCGATATCTGAAACACTATCCGGATAGTGATAAAAGTTTTTCCGAACTCGGAAACCAAACCGGATGGATATTTTACTTATCCGGATGGCTATCAGGGAAACCTTCGGGAAAATTTACCATAAAATGAGAATTTTAATTAAATAGTTCCGGCTAGACTTTCAGACACCGGAATCCTACCCGGATCAGCTTAATCCTCCATCCTGCTAGGTTTCCGAGTTCAGAAACGTGTTTATATATATGCCTGGTTGACTTTTTTTCAGATCACAACTCACAAACTTCCCCCAAATCCCCCAATTCAGAGTTCGGAAATCCCGTCTCCTATCCGAACGAAACGGTAAATCAGTTCCACCACAACCAATTCCCGATCAACCCATGGCACCGAGAAGCAAGACCGTGGCGAGGAAGCAGCATCCAAACTGGTATGATTCTGACAAGTTTATCAGTCTCGATGCTTATAAGTATTATGGTATTCTTGTTAACAATGCAACAGTACTAGACTCATATGTGTTGGATAGAGATCGGGTTGAGGCACTAGGTTTAGGCCCTATGGTTGAGAAGTTTTCTATTCAAACTTGTGATGCCCTGTTGTTCGATGTTAGTGATCACACCTATAAGGATGAGGTGATGCAATTTTATGCTAATTTTGATGAACCTAGTGATGGTAAGTACACTACCATGGTTAATGGGAAAAGGTTTGAGTTTGATTGTTGTGTGATGAATGAGTTGTTGGGGAATCCTATCAAATCCGATGAGGACCTTCATCCCAATCTCGAGCAAGGTCCACTTAATATCTTCTATGCTAATGGGTGGCCGGGAAGGGATATGATTAAACTCCCGTACTTGAATTATCTGAATTTAGGACATCACTATTTTGGTCGGGACCTATATGATGAAAGTTTAGCCGATGGGTGCAAAATGGCGTTCTGCCCCATTGATGATCGCATTGTGTACGAGTGGGTGCATAGAAGTTTCATCCCCATAGGAGGAAATGTCGGCGAGCCTAATGTTACCACGGTTATGACATTTTACTATGTCGTGAAGGAGGTTCCTATCAATCCCGGGTATGCAATATGTAATTGGATGAGAACTGCGTGGGCTAACGAGCGACATAAGAAAAACCTACTCTACGGGAGCCTAATCACTAAGTTGCTCTTGAAATTGGACCCTAATTTCCGATTTGAAGATGATCCCACCCCTTGCAAGCCATACGACTACCACTACTTTGAAAACGATAGGCCGAAATGGACTTTGGCCGATGGAAAATGGATTGTGGCGCCTCCACAACAAAAGGCTAAGCGGGCTAGGGCATCAAGAAGTAAGTCATCTTCACCTCCTTATTCACAATTTATGCTACTTTTTATCAAAGTTTAATTCAAATATGAATTTTCATTTTTTAGGTAGGGAGGTGCCCGATGGAGAGCCTTCACCGCATGTTTCCAACATGAAAGCTATGTACGCTAGCATGAAATCTAAGGTGCTCACATTGATTGGCGTTAGGAAGGACGCTTATGAGGCAAGGAAGGAGTTGAGATCCCTCAAGCGTGCAGAAGGATTTTCCACAAGTGGGGACGCCTCGCAGGGACATGGTGGCGGCGATCAAGACAACGACTATGACATGGGGCCCTGATTAAGTGCAATGTGTTTTGAATTTTTAGTTAAGTATTGATTTGCCTTATCGAATAATATTACATTTTAACTGTATTTCAGTAACGTTTGAATGCTACGGATTTTGATCAAATGTTTGTGCATTTATAATTCCTACAATTGTTTGCAGTATCAATTTTATATAACTACTGATTAGTGAGTGCGCGCAAGTTTTCGCCTAAAAATAACACTTCCGGTTACATTTCCGAACTCGGAATTCTACCCGGATGGGTCATTTAATCTTTACTAAACCGGATGACAACCAGGGAACCCTTCTGGAAGTTGAAAAAAAAGCCTTGCCTAACCAAAAAACTTCCGGGTAAACAGTTTCCGAGTTCGGGAACCTAGCCGGACAGGTTTGTTCAACATTTGCTTATCCGAATAGTTAGCCGGAACTAGGTAAACCCTAATTTTACACTATCCGGGGAATGTTTCAGATACCGTAAACCTACCCGGATAGGTTAAAAATTGAGATTTGTCGACTCCCTTTTATTCTATTGGATAGATCAAACAAAGGTGCAACCAAATGTTTACATGAATTACATATTCAAACTAAGTTTGGACTAGTTGTATTATGAATAGCTGATAACACAAAAAGATCAACGACTAACGCCTCAACTTAGTCTTCGGCTTAACTTTGAAAATCAACTTCCTCTTCCGTTCGTTTCCTTTGCTATCTATTACTATGCGTTCGGCGTGATCGGATCTTGCGCGATATTTTGACATGTTTGCCTCTGTTTCCTCCATATTAATCGCGTCTTTCTTCGTTGGCACAAAAATGTGAGCAGCTCGTTTGTCATACTCCTCGAATAGCTCATCACCACACACCATTTGTTTCCCATCAAGAACAATCTCGTAGTGCCGATCAGAAGGATCCTGAACATAGTAAACTTGGTCACCTTCGCCAGCAAGTATGAACGCATCCGACTTTGATCCCACTTTCTTCCTATCAACCAATTGAAACCCTAAAGGATCGGTCTTAGTTCTTGTCTTTTGATCAACCCACTGACACTTGAATACAACCACCTTCAATGCCACATAGTTTAACTCCCAGATCTGAACAATGGTACCGAAATACCTATCAAATGAGTAGGATCCTTCTGGATTTTTCTTCCGCGACACAGCGATTGATTCGGAAAATGTAGTCACACCGCTATTCTGCGAAACACCTTTAGCATCGCTCTGTTTTGGTCCCGTACGAGTAACCCTTCACATCATAGCCACTGTAGCTGATAACCGTCGTAAGCGGCCGTCTAGATAGCCATTTCACGTCCTCGGGATGGTCACCAATCTCTACCGTGTCCCTTAACCACTCACAAAAGGTTCTAATATGCTCATCATGTAGTTAGAAAGGCTTTAGGGTTGGGTATAGACTTCTCAATTCCTCCATGTGAATGTCAACGTAAGGGCGAACCGATTCATGGTTTCGCATCACATACAGATGAGCAGCCTGCAAATCGACCGCTGGCGGGTTATGCAGCGTGCCTCTAGTTCCATGCCCGTTCAAACGAAAATCATGCCTCGAGGTGGGTAGTCCAACCGTGTCAACCTCATCTAAGTAAGCCGTAAAAATTCAATCGCCTCCTCCGCGACATATCTAGATACAATGCTTGCGTCAGGCCTGTACCTATTCTGCGAAAAGAATTTAAATATCTTCATGTATCTTTCAAAAGGATACATCCACCGGAGGAACACCGGACCACACTCCTTGATCTCCCGCACAAGATGGACAATCAAATGCACCATTATATCAAAGAAAGAAGGGGGGAAATACATCTCCAATTGGCACAATACTTCAACTACCATTGTCTGCAGCTTATCTAGCTTACGACGGCTAACTGTTTTCTGGCAAATTCCCTTAAAAAATAAGCAGAGCTTGCTGATGCACATCCTAATGTGGATTGGAAGAGAACCACGAATGGCAATTATGTTCAAGTCTTGCATCAAAGTGTGACAATCATGTGATTTTAACCCGAACAATTTTTGCTCCTTAACATTGACACAGTTACCAATGTTTGAGGAAAAATTAGAGGGTACCTTCAAATCTTTCAGGCACTGCAAATATTTTGTCTTCTCAGCTGACGACATATTGTAGCAAGCTGGAGGCAAGAAAGTGTTCCCATCCTCGATTACAGGAGCCAGTTCCTTTCTAATACCCATTCTTTCCAAGTCTTTACGTGCTTGAAGTCCATCTCTGCTTTTTCCAGGAATATTCAGCAGCGTACCAAGCAAACTATCGCAGACATTCTTCTCAATGTGCATTACATCTAAACAATGTCTGACATCCAAGTGCTTCCAATATTGTAAGTCAAAGAAAATGGACCGTTTCTTCCAAGGGCCGGGGATGGGCATCTTCCTACGGTTTTTCCCAAAATCATTTTCAATATCCTTGATTTTCTCGAATACCTCCTCGTCACTGATAGGAGGGGGGTGGTGCATTCTCTTCCTTCCCATTAAACCAGTTCTTAGCCTTACGGAACTCGTGATTGCATGGTAAGAAACGACGATGTCCTTGATAAACAGTTTTTCTCCCGTGTTTTAATTGAGAGAAACTAGTATTCTCCTCACAAACAGGACAAGCTAGATGACCTTTGACTGAATAACCAGCTAGATTACCAAGTGCAGGGAAATCGTTCACGGTATAGAACAACATTCCTTTCAACTTAAACCATTCCTGCCGATATTCATCCCACGTCCAATTCTCTTCGAACCACAGTTTCTGAAGGTCGTCAACTAAAGGTTCTAGGAACACATCAATGTCATTACCAGGCTGCTTTGGCCCTGCTATCATCAACGACAACATAACATATTTCCTCTTCATGGTCAACCATGATGGTAGATTGTAAATAACAACCATCACATGCCAAGAACTGTGTGTACTACTCAAATCTCCATACGGATTCATACCATGAGTGGATAAACCCAACCTTACATTCCGAGCTTCCTTCCCAAAATCAGGATACAATTCATCAATTTTCTTCCACTGATCACCATCTGAACAGTGTGCAATCACATCATCATCTTCAACCTTCTCTCTATCTGCGTGCCATGTCAAGTTCTTAGCTTCTTCCTTGTTAGCAAACAACCTTTGAAGCCTAGGTATAATGGGGAGATACCACATGACCTTCGCGGGAACACGTTTGTTGGTTTCCTTAACAACATCTCCTCCCACATCCACTTTTTGTTTCACAGCTTTGTATCGTAACTCGCTACAAACGCTACAATTTTCCAATTTCATCTCATCTTCCCCTCTAAACAACATACAATCATTAGGACAAACATAAATTTTCTCAAGTTCCATACCCATTGGACATAGTATCCTCTGCAGCATATGCCCTATCAGGCAATAAATTATCAGTGGGAAGCAGCTGTCTAATCAACTCCAGCGCCTCTGTTAATGCCTTATCTGAAAGCCCATGTTTGGCTTTTAAATTCATCAACAATAAGGTCACGCTTAGAATAGTGTGGATTGACCCCTCATACAAAGGGGTCTGCTTATCATTATACATCGCTTCAAGCGCCTCTGGTTTTCCAAAAAAATGCATGGCAACATCATCTACCAAGTCATCCAATTTATCGTCATAATTACCAACCATTTCGTTTTCTCCTACAACCTCCATTGGTTCATTAACAACAACAGCGCTACGTTCTTCCCCATGCCATACCCACGTGGTATAGGAATTTTGGAAACCCCTAACAATCAAATGTTCACGCAAACCTTCAACTCCTAAATACACATCGTTAGTGCAATCCTTACAAGGGCACCGCATGGCCGACTGATTTTCTACTCTTGCATTATCAGAAGCAACATCAATGAAATATTCAACCAGTCCCATATACTCTGGTGAGGTCCGACGATTCTCCCTAATAATCCTACTACGTTCCATAAAACTTGTGTATCTATTTTCATAAATTTTAGCAAATATTAATGAATTCATTCATCTACATCGTGCTACTTGACAACATATCAAATACAATATAGTTTCATAAACACAAATAACTAGGAATCAACACGCAAGTTCATATATTATTCAACGAAATTAGGGACACACATATATATTCATGCTTGAAATTAACAAACATCCGCCCATCAATACTAAATTTAGCGGGAGATTACCTCATCGCGGCCTAGGATTCAGCGAGCCCAAAGATTAGGAGATTCTCTGCGTCCTTCAACCCAAATCAAAGATGGAATAGAGTAGATAGAACAAAAGGATCCGTTTCTCGTTTTATAACTTTCTGTTTTAGCTCATCCGGGGACGTTTCCGAGTTCTGAAATCTTGCCCGGGCATTTTCCCCTCTATCCGGACATGTTTACTAGCTCGTGAACTTACCCGGACGACTTTTTGACTTGACTCCACCGACATCAGAAACTTGCCCCGTCGACTATACCGTCAAAGTCAAGCCGGTCAACGGGGAAAGTTCCGGCTAGACATTTCCGGTGTCGGAAATGTAGGCTGGTCGGCGGTTAAACGCAACCGCCGAGCAAAAATATCAGTTACACGGCGGTTGCATCACAACCGCCGTGTAATAAGCCATACGGCTAGAGAAAATGGGTACGAGTTCGTAAACCTAGAAGGACGGCGGTTTCCTTATTTTCCCGCGGAACCACCGTCTTCCGGCGCCGTTTTCCGGCTACTTTCCACTAGTGCTATGACCGGAATCCCCATCATCTGGATCGCTCGTCATCTTAATCTTCTCAAACTTTCATCAATCGGAGATCTCCATCATTGTCCAACCGTACTCTGTTATGGCGAAAAGATTCTCTGGCATATTTCCTTCCTTATGATGCTCGTAAAATCTTCTGCTATGCATTCCTCCATACCCCGGCAAGAAATTGATCAGCCCATCAATTTTCTGAGTAAACAGACTCTAAGCAAGCATCGCCAAAAAAGGCAAGTCTGAATCCCATCAGCATTGTTGTTTATCTTGATTTTCTAGTTTAGTCTCTTTTAGATTAGTGTTAATATCCCTTTTTAAATAGGTTCTGATTTTTTCATAGTTTCTCAGTTTTTGTGTTTTGAGCTCTCTACTCTGTAGTCTCTGCATATGGAAAATTTGTTTATTTTTTAAAAAAACTTTTGATAGTCTCTTAATGACATACCGTGGTTTAGAACTAAAAAATGCTCAAACTTATTTGTGAACTTGTTATTTGGTTTGTGAACTAGATTGAATTCAACAGCTAAAGTAGGAGTATATAGTTTGGTGATGTAAGCGTGTGTTAACAATATGCAGGGAAGTGTAAAATATACTGTGTGAGGGAAGTGTAAACGAAATTTAATCACTAGCTAATTTGAGTGAGGGGACTGCAAACTTTTCCATTGACAGGGATAAATGAGAACTTTCATATAGTGCAGATCAATACTATGCTAGAATTTAATCAGTCACTTTCAACCTCAAGCAAAGCTCCTAAGTTTGGATTAATCCGTGATTGCCGAAAACCCCTAGCAAAATTTGTCTATGTTGAAAATAAGTTTTTGCCGGGAAGAATTTGGGATAAAGATTCTATATGTGTGAAGTGTATAAATTCCAGTGAATTTGTTTTATGGTATTTGGAGTGTTAATTCCATAGGCTTGGATAATGTCATCAAAACTTCAGTTTTTCAAACTGAAATATGATTTAGCAGTTTTTTTTATCCTAGATTTACTTCTCTCTCTCTCTCTCTCTCTCTCTCTCTCTCTCTCTGAGTTGGTAACTAAATATTTCTGCACATTTGGATGGACGAATAGATCAATTGATGATTATAGAGTTAAGAGTCGAAAACTTCAGTAGTGTATAATTTTTCAGATTGCATTTGAGGATTAATACAGTACAGTTATAGGATGGTATATGGGAATGTTAGGATTTTTTGCTCTAGAAGCTAATATCTACTATAAAATTGTTTATAGAGTACTTAAGCCAATTAGCTCAAATGGTAGAGCATTGTGCATTTGCACAAAGATGTGTGTTCAAATCCTTCATTGGCTGACAACATTTGGTTCGATTTATTGATTTTTTACTTTCTAGATGAACTCTACATACATCAGAAAGAAAGAAAACTTTTGATACTGTAATTGCTATTGATTTTGGACAGAAATTCTGCATTTAAAAGATATGCAGAAGCAAAACAATCAACAGAAAAAAAAATCAGTAGCAACCACAAACATTCAGCACTAAACGGAAAGAAAACATTCAGCTTTAAACGGAAAACAGCACACTAGAGCCTCGTGATGATTAAAGATAATGAGTCGGAAAATGAGGATTTTTTCTCTTTACGAGTTGATGTGAATTCGGGTATCCGGGTTTCGGATCTCGTATAATCTAGCACATCCAGAAAGGGGACGCATTGTACTATCTATATAGGTACAGCCAAGGTGTGATGATAAGTAAACAACACCAAACTTTGCATCGTGCACAGCTTCCACCATGGAGGAGATTAAACCAATTGATTTGATATTCCTGTGAGTTCTGATCAAGGCCAGATCACAACTTCCACCATGGAGGAGATTAAACCAGATGATTTGATACTCCTGTGACTTCTGATCAAGGCCAGATTTAAGCAAGGAATCCATGGTCTCCTGGAGATCTTTTACCAACATTTGTTACTCGATATGGCCTGAAACACAGCATGATAGCCTTATGTTCCTGATCAAATTGCTTCTAAATTTCCACTGCTTTGGGTTCAAAAGGCTCTCCACATGGGATGGATCGTTCCAATCGGCTAAAAGGATATTACACCGTACTGTTTCCACTAGCTCGTTGTAAGTTTCTGCATGCTCTTCAGTAAACTTTAGCAATGTAACTCTCTTGATTCCGGTCATAGTGACGACTAGCGATTAATGGCCGATTCAGATGATGGAATATTTCTCTTTCACGAGGTAATGTGAATTCGCATGGTTTGGAGTGATGGTTTCCCGGCCGTCAGTGAAGATGAGAAGTCGCAGGTTACATGTAATTTAACAGGGTTTGGAAGTAAAATTAGAGTCAACGAGGTTAATAAGAAAATAAAAAATAAAATGGGTGAATGGCCAAGATTAGATTACATCAAGGGTTGGAATTTGGAGTGAAAAGAGAGTGAAAATAAAGGTGTCCCTTGATCCCTTCCCTTAGATATATTTTATATTTTATTTTTAATTACACTCTCAAATACTCAATAACTACAATTTTCCAAAAATAGCTTTTCCCATTAAAATTTATCAAAAATTGATTTATTTTCTTAAAAGTTTTTAACTATAATTCACCAAAAATAGTCCAGCTCACTTGAACGTGCTAAAAATAGTCAATCTTTGTCCAAATTTCCTAAAATTTAGTTCTCCAAAAGTACTCTTCCTTTCTCTATATACAGCGATCAAAACACTCACTCTCCTCAATTTTCTATTTTAGAGAATAGGTTTAGCAATACTGTTGGAGCAACAAAAGTGTTAAAATATTCTAAATATACGCATTATCTCTATTTTACAAATCATGTTGGACTTGCCCTAACATAGAGAAAATAAAGTCATATTCACTATTTAATTTTCTTTCGGTTTCAACAAGTTTTCTATTTTAGAGAATTTTTAGATAAATTTTTATATTTTTTCTTTATTTCTAATTGCACTCTCTAATACCATACTCTATAACAATAGTTTGCCAAAAATAAATTTTTCCACTAGAATTTAGGGAAAATTTTGATTAAGGACGGTATACATTTCATAATTTGAAAGTAGGGTGTAACTTTTACATAATTTCTAAAAAGGGCGGTACTTTATTAGCCTATATTCATGTAAATTAATTATTGAATTAAAGACATTTATACCCATACTTATGAGTTATAATTAAGTTCATTTTTATTTAATTCTATTCACTTCAGTTTGGCTTGAGCTCACTAACTTACTCTAATTCAATTAAGATTATTTTCAGCAACATCTAAATAATTTAGATTAATTTCAATTTTGTTCAATTTCATTAAATTTTATGAAGTTCAAATAAATTAAATTTATTTTGTAAAATTTTAGTTTAGTTTAGTTTCATTAAATTCTTTCAAATTCAGTTTAAAAATGTTATTTAATTGAATTTAAATAAATTTTTTGCAAACTTAATAAAACAGAACTGAATTATTAAAATTGGGATGAAACACTAAATTTGATTTATTTTAACCAACATTTTAATTAAATGAACTTCATGGAATTTAGCAAAATTGAACTGAATTGAATTCTTTCAATGTGTCCGCGAAACTTAGTGTCCACGAAACTGAAGTAAAATTTTCATAGAACTTAAACTACTAAATAGGGGTAAACGTGTCTTTACTTCAAAAATGAAATTACATGAATATAAGGAACGGCTCGGTCGGGCCGGGCAGATTTGGACAGGTTATACTGGAACTGGCACAGTTAGATTGAGAAAGTGGTTTTATTTCTTTTTTTTTTCTTTTTAAAATTTATTTTCAGTGTTTTGATGATGATATAGGGTTTTTGGGATTTATTTCTTTTCTTGATGATGGGTTTTATCACCTCTAAGGAGAAATCTATATGGCAATCTCTAGTTATAGTTCTAGATGAATCCTTCTTAGTTTTCTTTGCTAGATGTAAGTCCGGTATGCTTGATGGATTACTCTACTTGCCCTAAAACACAATCAGGAACTCCCTTTTACCGTGGGATGCCCGCAACGTGATTGAGGGGTACAGGTAGAGAGTCTTTATTTTAATAGAACCGGCTGTTTTTGCACTGTTAACTGAGGGGGTGAATTCTTTGGAGCCCTAGAATGCTGTACATTGGTGAAGAGTCTAGATTCAGGGGAGGAAGAAAATATGTTTGTTTTTTAATAAGTTGCCCTAGCTTTAGTACTGTTAGTTTAAGACAGAGAAGATTTAGAATAGTTGTATGTTTAGAAACTTCTCTGATCTCACAAATCGCCTCCACTTGTGGAGATTCGCACTGGTTGCCTCCTTTTTGGGAGTTATCTGTATTCTATTTCTGTCAAAAAAAAAATACATGAATATAAGGAAATAAACTACTGCCCTTTTTAGAAATTATGTAAAAGTTACACCCCACTTTTAAATTATGAATTTTATACCGCCCTTAATCAAAATTATCCCTAGAATTTATAAAAAATTGAATTATCTAACTTACTATATTAATCCCCTTAGCATGTGCCAGTGAAATTAATATCAGCCATTAGATTGTATCAACGGCCGTGATTCTTTTTAGAATATCCTACCCCATACATGGTAATTCCCTTAAGTTATTTTTTATTCAGTTATCTTTTTATTTTCCAATTACAGTTTTCCCCTTCTTCTCCGATCTCCAGCGAGTTACAACCCACGATCCTCTGCTTCAACTGTTCAGTCTCACTCCGCCCTCCAATTTCTGTGCACGTTCACATCAATCCACTCCAACCTTTTTGGTTTTTCTGGTTCAGTAATGCACGTGACACTGGGAGAACAAATTGTAATTCCGTAGGCTCGCCCTAGCTAGGGTTGTTCGCGGCGGAGGCATTTTGGGCAAGAGAATGAGTAGGATTCCTGCTTTGTTCTTCTTCTTCCTGTTGTCATCCATCTCCAGTGCTGCAATTCTTAAAGGTGTGTCATTTATCTCCTGTCATTCATTTTGTATTGAGGACAGTACTTTGTGTTGTGAAATTTGTGCAGTTTAATTGTACATCTCTCACTTTCAGGAGTGCAGTAAACTATTACATTGTTGGTAGTCAAGGTTATATGCCAGGAATTTGAGGTAACATTGGCTTTCAATTAAACAAAAACTGAAAGCTAAAAAAACCATGCTAATTGGTGATAAAGAACCGGAATTCAAAATATATAGCGTGATTCACCAAGACTCCTCTAATTCTGAATATTTTCTTTATCACCAAGGCTAGCGTAATTCACCAAGGCATTTTCCAAATCATTCTGAACTTTTTCTTTTCAATTCACTATTGAATTATGTCTCTTCCCATAATTCGCAGGTAATTTGCATCGCAGGAATTTTTTTGTGCAGATTGGTACCTGAATAGGTGTTTGGTTGCTTTATTAGAGCTCCGTATCAAAGGTACCATCTCTTTTGTTACTGTTTGTTTATATAGGCTTTATTTGTATAACTTTTGTAGAGTATTTGTCTGTCATTTAATCCTTTTCCATGCATGAATGCTCTGTATTTGTATTTCTTCTTTCTATGCTACTTCTGCGGAATGTTTGGAAATTTTTCGAAAAGAATTGGTAAGCATATAAATGTCATTCTATCTTGCTGTTTTTTTTTTGTTGAGTTGTGGTACTTATGATATTTATTAGAACACTAATCCATTTTTTATTCCTTTTAAACGAATATGCTTTTAGACTGTTGCCATAGATTTATAAGTTTGCTGGTTCTACTTTTAAGCTATGTATTTCTGCTGTTGTTTTCTGCTGATGTTGAGTTGTTGTTGCTGCTAATTTTTTCTGCTGATGCTGCTAAGAAAGCAACATATATACAGTGTCCCGGTCCCTAAGCAACATATGCAAAATAGATTCAACAAATGACCTCCTTTTCAGTACCTACACATTTTCATTCACTGCTTTCTGTACTATTGCCAGCACTTGAAAACAAGATATCATTATAGGTAATAATGCTGGAGTTGTAATAAAAATTTTGCATCTTAGGGGCATCTTGATTAGTTTTTTCACGCTTTCATATCATCTCACTGCAAATTGAGTTCTAACTCCTTCCCCTTTTCACAATATGGATGCAGGGAATGAAATTATTTCCGACTTGCAGGAAAAATATCTTTTAAGAGGTTTTTGGTTTTTTTGTTCAACATATATCTTTTTTGAATTTTGGTGTTGAAATAAGTTGTTTTGGGGTGTTTTTGTTTGACATATATCTTGTTTTTCAGTGCTGGTAATAGTACAGAAACTCCTGCAAGAGAATCAGCATGATTCGAAAAGAGATATATACTACATGCATCCTGATACCTTTAAAGGTACTGAAAAGGAGGTTGTTTGATTAATAAATGAACGAGTATCTTTTAAATTTTCAAATGCTTATTGGCTAGGCAGAGCAATCAGTGGTTGACCGAGCTATCAATGATATTTGTGTTCTTCTACAATGTAGCCGTCATAACCTGAATATGGTAAGTATTTTAACTTCTCATCTCTATAATAATAACGTTCTTAAACATTGACATAAGTAGCTCACACTTCTTAGTGTTGTATCTGTGTACTTATGCATAGTTTGTGCTTTTCGTTTGTCCTTCTTAAAACTCTCTATTGAATTTCATGATTGAGCAGTAAAGGCGCTTGCTTGTCTAAGATATTTTGACTCAATGGATGTCAAAATGGCCACTGATCTGACTTATCTGTATTCCTTTTTGACCGATATCTGTTGGCAAAGGGTACGTGTATCTTCATGGCCACCTGCACTCTCTCTTGATTGAATTAGGAATTTTTTTGTTGTAGCACACCTCTCGACTTTCTCTTTTCTGATGTTCTAAATTCTAATGCAGACTGGTAATGGGTTCGCTTAGATTTTCAGAAGTCGGGAGGACATTTAACTGCATATAGACCCAACACAGTAAGACCACCTCTTAAATTTTATTGAACTTGGACATGATTGGAAATTTTATATTCTTTTTTTTCTCTCTTTTCTGCTTATAAAGCATGGACTGAGTTGTGTTAGACTGAAGTTTTTCTTAGTAGTTATGATGCTTTATTAGTGTGTTCTTGAAGACGTTATTGTCATATTTCTGGTAATTCTGTAATTCTTATAAATTTTACAGGTAACTGAATCATCAATCATGGTGTGCTCTTTTTCCATGCTGTATATTCTTCCTCAAACTTACAGTTATTGGATTCCACTCATTCGTTGTATCCAGTGTTGCTGGTGTACGATATTACAAGCTGGCCAAAAGGGTGTTCATTTAGAGCTAACTACCAATGACAAGTTTTTGTCATGTTTGTGGTACTACCAATACCTAGATGAGTAAGAAATCTTCCATATGAAAATACTATGATACTTAGATTAGCTAGAAATCTGATGTTTTATTTACGTATTCTAAATCCAGCCCTCCCTCTTACTATGGCTGGCCGTCTCAAAATTGTGAGTGTATAAAACATTAATACCTCAGTTTTATTTGATTATCAGATATTTTCTTGGTCATTTAGATGTTTAGTCTGTGCTTGTGCAAACGTTGAGTTTCCGCATTTTGTGAATGTTTTATTTGTGAATTTACTAATTTCACTTTAACTTTTATATGTCCATAGTTTGATTTATTTTCCTTATTCTTAAATAGTTGTGCTTATAATTCTATTTTTTCATCCATCTTAGTAAGGTCACATATCATGCAATATAATATTATTTCATTGTCAACACTAAAATTATTATTTTTCCTTCAACAAACTATATAAAGAAAAATGGCCGTGCATTGCTCGGCGGACATTAAAACTAGTTTTTTTTAGAAGTTCTTAACTATAATAATGAACCAAAAATAGATTTGCTCACTTGAACATGCTAAAAATAGACAATATTTGTCCAAATTTCCTTAAATATAGTACTCCAAAACCACCCTCTCTTTTTCTATATATAGAGATCAAAACATACTCTCTCTCCTCAAATGGGTTGCTATTGGAGCAACAAAAGTATTAAAATATTCTGAATATAGGCATTATCTCTATTTTGCAAATCATATTGGACTTGCTCTTACTTTCATTTTTTTTTTTGGAAAAGTGAGCTCTTTGATTTGGAATTTTAATTAAGCTAGTTGCTAATTAATTGAGTTTAAATTAGCTCATGGGAAAATGTGATTTTGATTGAATTTTTTTCTAGTCTTTTCAATTGGGTGTTGCTATTTACACCACCTTAGAGCATCTTCAACGGTAAGCTACAATACATTGTAGTTTACATTAATTCAAGCTAATTAGCTAGCAAATTACAAGTATCTCCAATGATTATTAATATCATAAATTAGCTTGTATGATCTCATTCATTTCTAATACACATCTAAATGTATGATGTGGGGCCTATTCAAACTAGTTGATTGCCAAAACTAGTTGCTTGTGAAGCTAGTGCTTGTAAAGGGTAAAACAATGGTAAGCTAGTGCTAAATATTTTATAAAAATTGCCAAGCAAGTCCAAAAATGCAACCATTGGAGATGCTCTTAGAGGTGAAAATAACCTAGGGATTGATAAAAGATTGGTGGGCCATGATGGTGTAGATAAAAAATGGTATTTACACTTACCTTTAAGTCAATTTTTAATATTTAAATGTAATTATTTTATATCTATATTTAATGGTATTTTATTACTAGACTTGTCTAAAAATTAATTGCTTTTATTACATCTGTATTTAAAAATTAATTGTTTTCACCTAATTTTGATTTATAACACAATCATACACACTTATAATTCTTATCAAATACTATATCACTAGACAAGTCTAAAAATTACTTGAATTTATAATAGAAAAAAATAACCAAAACTAGTCATTGAAATCCAACCAACTCATCATAAAATATATGATTTAGTGTCTTTGAAACCATTTAGACATTTAATAAATTAATAACAAATATTTTTAAAAATAATTATTTAGTAAAATTTTATATTCATTATACCTGATGTCTATTTTTTACTTGTGTATTTTATTCTAAGTACATTTAATATTTTAGGTTACAAAATTTAAAGTGTATATATTCATCGTGAATGGAATAAATAATATTAAATTATAATATTCATCTTAATATATAAATATGTGAATCTATATCACAAAAGAAGGAATAATTTATATTAATAAAATATTTACTTTAATATTTTATTAAATGTAATATTTTCAATTTTATTTTTGATCAAATGTATTTAATTTATAAATGAAAAATGTTAAAAAGTAAAAGAAAAGGTTCAAGTTGACTATTATAAAAAAATAAAAAATAAATTAATTAATACTTAATGCATATTGATTTAAGTAAAAGTGAAATATGATGGTGCAAATAGTAATTAAGGTGGTGTAAATAGAATCACCCTTTCAATTTTGTGCAGTTTCTTACGAGTACTCTCTGTATTGAAGTTCTGGGGAGTTCCTAGAAGAAGAATGCAGTTGTTAAGCTATAAATAATGATGATGTTTAAATAAAGAGGATTGTGATTTTTACTA
The DNA here is from genome assembly GCA_948330725.1 of Sherardia arvensis. Taxonomy (NCBI): domain Eukaryota; kingdom Viridiplantae; phylum Streptophyta; class Magnoliopsida; order Gentianales; family Rubiaceae; genus Sherardia; species Sherardia arvensis. The sequence goes on from OX415238.1 coordinate 17,112,723, forward strand.
ATTTGGAATGTGGTGCCTATTATATCTGGAGGATGCTAACAAAGGTGGAGTACTGTTGGAATATGTTGGAATGAACCGTATTTCCGGCCAAGAAGTTAATTAGACAAAGAACTTAGATCATGCCCCACAAACAGTTAGTCTACAATAAAATTTTTAATTAAATTTGTCATCTTAAGTTATATTAAAGTTTCCAACAACTATTCTATCGCATATTCTAATTTTTTTTTTTTTGGTAAACCATCATAGATGGAGGAATTATATAAGCTCCCTAGGCCATGAAAAACCACTAAAATGGTAGAGTACATGATCAAAATGGAGAGTACAAGAGAAGCTAACTAGTTACTGCTAATTCTAAAACTAAAACTAGGAGAGGATAAAAACCCTCATTGCACTTGTCAAAACCTCAAATATAGTTGGTGACTTATTAGCGAATTGCACAGCAAAACACAAAGCAGTCCCTAATTAATATGAACCAAGTGCAGTCACTTGTAGTATACCTAGCATATCAAAAGGAAACAACAGCTAATATGTAAAAAGACAACCTTTAATCTGGAGCAGCATGAATTGATATCCTTATGGTTGGGATGACAACAACATCCATGTTCAGCAAGCCTTTTGTAGCAGAGGGAAAGTTTGAGCTGATGAAGATAGAGTCCAGTTTGTGTAGTAGAGCCCACTTAGCTAGGGAGTCTGCTTGCTGATTTCCTTCCCCGAGTGTATGGCATAGATTGAAATGGAGTGGATATGCTGAAATGGAGTCCAGCAAGTGTGTCAGTCTCCAGTGTCTCTTTGAGGGATTGAGAACCATTTGCACTGCTTGTAGACAATCAGATTCAATTGTGATGTCTGAGTGAGTAAGCTCCTGAGAAGATTCAACACCAGCATGTATGGCCATCAGCTCAGCCAACAGAGGATCTAAGGCTTCCTTGTATAGTGTTCTTGCTGTGATGAGCACTCCTGAATTGTCTCTAGTAATAATACCAATACCTGCTGTACCATTCTGCCAGGAAGCATCCACATTTACCTTGTATCCCATGAAAGCTCTATTCCATACCACTAGCATAAAATTAGGTTTAGGAGGAATGTAGGGGCTTGGAATGTGACCTACTGCTGCAAGCTCAGAGTCCACCTGTGCTCTCAGGGGCATAGGGTGCCTAATTAGTGCCCAGTATAATTCTTGTTTAAGTTCCTTTGTCAGCAGAGTCAAGGATGGTGGAGTTTCGTCAAAAAGCAACTTATTTCTTGCCTTCCAAAGTAACCAGCAAACTATAGAGGGGCAATGTGATTTATCCTTGTGTGAATGGATGGTAAACCTGTAAAACCCCAGCATGTAGCAAGTCTATCCCATAAGCTTTCAGTTGAAAAATATGTTGAGAAACAATAACTGTGCATAGATCTCCACAGTTCAACAACAATAGGACACTGAGAATAAAAGTGGTGTAGAGAATCTTGACTGTTACAGAAACAACACTTTGATGCAGTGTGGAAGCCAAAGTGTTGGAGGATTTCATCAAAAGGTAACAGGGCATTAAGTAGTCTCCACATTTAAATTGAATTTTTTTTCTGAAATTGTGGAGCCCAATTGTTTTTCAGAACAGGCCTAACTGGGAGGGGGGGTCTCAGTTTCTGGTAGGCAGTTTTAATAGAGAAGGAGCCTAGAGTATCTAGCTTCCAGATTAGGAGATCATCTCTATGTGGAGCTATGGTGCTGTTTTGGAGAAATAGAAGGAGGTTAGGGGGAAGGTGGTGCTGCAGAATAGGCATTAGGGTGGATTTATTCTGTACAAAATCTGCAACAGTAGCCTGTAGAAAATGGTCAGAATCAGGTTCATAGTGATCAATTATTGGACCAAAGTCAGTCCAGTTTGATGTCCAGAAATTACAGGAACCAGAACCAACTATTACCCTTGAATTTGATTCTGCAAAGAGATTAACCTTGCAGATTCTCTTCCAATTTTGGGATTTTTTGTGTGTATCAGGCAGGGAGGCTAAGAAATGTGTCCAAGGGGCACTTCCCATTTGGTATTTCCACCACAATTTACATGAGTATGCTGTAAGAGTGGATGAAAGGGACTTGAATCCTAGACCTTTTTGAGAAATAGGGTAGCACAAAGCATCCCATTTCTTCTATGTTTTTTTTGGACCTTTATCAGTGGAGCCCCAAAACAATATTGAGAATTTCCTCTCAATCTTTTTTATTATCTGTTTAGTTGGCTCCATGACTGCCCAGATGTGCTGTGGTAATGATTGTAAACATGACTTGATTAGAGTCAATATATTTACCCCCAGCAAATAACCAAATGTTCTTCCAGTTTCTAACTCTTCTATCAATTATTTCCAGAATGTTATGAAAATGGATGTTTAGAGTTCTACTAGAAAAGATCTGTACCCCCAAATATTTAAATGGCAAACTACCTTTTTTCATGCCTAAAATACTCAAAACCTGTCCCTGCTCGTTCACTGTAGCATGTTTACCTAAAAACACCTCACTTTTTTCAAAATTTATTTTCTGTCCTGTGGTTTTTCAAATTTGACTAGAAAAGCTTTTATCTTGACTAAATTTAGTCTGGATGCTTTCAGAAAAATCACAGTGTCATCTGCATAGGAGAGGTGTGAAATATTTATGGCATGAGGTGGAAGGCTGTAGAAGGACAAATTTCCATATTAAAAAACAAAGGCCAGGCTTCTAGTGAAAACTTCTGAAAATAGGTTAAAAAGGAAAGGGGATAGGGGGCCTCCCTGTTTAATTCCCCTTGAGGCTCTGAAAAACACTACAGGACCACCATTGATCAGCACAGAGAACCAAGCATCTGAGAGGTTTTTGAGTATACAGTCAATAAATTTGCCATTAAAACCAAATTTTTTGGAGGATTCTTTTTAAAAAAGACCAGCTCACCCTATCAAAAGCCTTCATCAAATCTAATTTCAGAATACATTAGGATCCCTGATTTTTTTGTCCAGAAATATGAACATTTCCTTCAAGTAAATTACATTATCTGCTATATCTCTATTTTGAAGGAATGCAGATTGCTGTGGGGAAATTAATTTAGGCATCAATATTTTCAGTCTTTCCATTAGGAGTTTGGAAAATATTTTGTTTGACACATTGGAAAGACTGATAGGTCTATAATCACTAAATGAAATTGGAGTCTCTTTCTTTGGAATTAGTGTAATCCAAGTACTAGAGATGCCTCTGTGTATATGTGATTTAGACAAAAAATCATTTGATGCCTCAAGTAAATCTAAGCAAATAAAGTCCCAGGCTTTAATGTAGAACTGAACAGTATAGACTACTCAATTTGTTAAGGCCTTTGACAATTTTCTTTAACTCATCTAAAGTAACTGGCTTAGTTAGCATCTCATTATCCTCATTAGTCACTAGATTAGGGATTTTTGATAGAAAATGAGATGCAAAAAGTTCATGTTCTGGATGTGGCTCATCAGATAACAGATTCTGGAAAAATTGAATTGCTTCATTTTTTATATCAGAACTGTCATCAAGCCAAATCCTTGAGCTACTTTTTATTTTGGTAATTTGAAGTTTACATCTTTTTTCCTTCACTGTTTGATGGAAATTTTTTGTATTTTCTTCACCTTCTGTAAGCCATTTTACTTTATCTTTATTTTTCCAGAAGTGTTTTTCCTCTTTTAGTGATCTGACTAAAAGGGCTTTAGCTTTATTTAATTTAATTAGTTCATCAGTTGAACTATTTAAATCAAAATTCACTTCCTGGAGACTAGACTGTTCTTCTGCCTTTACTACATTATCACTTATGTTGCCAAAAATCTCTTTATTCCACTTTTTCAGTTGAACTTTGAGATAATTTAGCTTGATAAATAGTTTAAGCATGCCCTCTTCCCTCCTGAGGTTCATTCCAATGAAATTTAATAAAATTCATGAAATTATCTCTTTTAAACCATGTGTTTATGAATCTAAATGGTTTTGGTGCTGAGGGGATATCACTCCCAATTCTAAGGAGTAAGGGACAGTGGTCAGAAGTGAATTTGTTTAGGACTAGGACTGAAGATTGTGGAAATTTAGCTAACCACTGGAGAGAGCAAAGGCCCTGTCCAGTTGATGTGCCATATTTATTCTCTAATATTTAGCACATTTGAGCTTTGTTGTGAGCACTATCTTGGTACTTAGTGTAGGGTTTTAAAGTCAATTACTTGTTCAATGCTCTATGGTCAAGACTTGTAAAATCCTATATTAAGTACGTGTTTTTGGAAGCTCTTGATGGAATGAATAGAAGTGGTAGAAAGCCACCTTTCCTTGGTGGTAAAAACTGCCCAGAAAAGTGTCGCATAATCCCAGAAAAGCGTCGCTGGCGTTTGAAAGAAGCGTCGCTCGTGCCCAGAAAAGCGTTGCTAAAAAATGTCGCTAAGCCAGCGGCCCACTTGCCTCCTTGAGCTGAATTTTGGGGCTATAAATACCCCATTATCTTCTCCCTTTGGAGGACGGCCAACATGATGTAGAACTCATATTTTCCTCTTCTTCTTTCCATTTTCTTGCTTTTAATTCCATTAGATTAGTAGTTTGATTCCATGAACTTTAGTCTAGCTTAGTTTGATCCTTGGGAGCATTTGAATTAACTTTCCCCTTGAAACTTTGAGGGTTCTTTATGCTTGAACTTTGGGTTTTGATTATCATTTGATGAACTTGAATTCTTATGCATGAATGTTGTTCAATCTTGCTTAATTTGTTATGGGCTTTGTGTTTTATATCAATTGCATGCTCCATAGTCATTAATTAGGGTAGTTTAGTGATGGTGACCTAGCATAATGGTAGTGTAATCTCTAGTTATTAGATTAATGACTATGGAAAGGGTTGAGTGATGAAAAATTCTCCCCTTGTTGTGTGATTGTAGTTAAGGAATGCTATGGTAAATATAAGTTGTTAGAATTGGAAATCTCATGAACTTGCATGATTAATCAATTATGTGTTTAGGTAAGGATTTAATGTGATCATTGGTCCTTCTAATATGTGGTTGTATACTTGAGTTGAAGATTCCTTTTTAACATGTGATTGTTATCAACGAATAGCTAGATTGGTGGGTAGAACGTGATCGTTTACTCCAATATCACAAAGTAGCAAGTATGAATTGAGATTTGTATGTGATCATCGTCTTAGTTCGTCCTAGTTATCAAATGTCTTATTTGTATGCTCTCGTGATCGCGGGTATGTGAGTAAGTTTGTCACTCTCTAATCTTAATACCATTGTTGAGTTATGTATGATGTGATCATCTAGGTGAATCAACAATGAGATCTTTTGAGTGGTGTGATCATCCTCTCTAGCTAAACTAAAGAGAATAGGATGCTTTCGTCCTTGACAAATGGTCTAAACTCCCTTGTAATTGCATTTGCCCGGTGATAAGTCGATAAATGGAAAGTGAAGTCATTTGCCTCCCAAGGTCTCATAATCTTAGAGTCTTCTCCTTAACTTAGCTAATGATAGTTTAGTTTTCTTTCGTAGTGTAATCAAAACCAACTTCAAAACCCCCTTGTTTACATTGCTTTCTATATAATACATAAGTATGCTTATTTTCTACTTTAAAACACTCTTACAAATCCCTTCTCCTTGTGGTTCGACCCCTACTTCCCACTATCTACTCTCTAGTAGTTAGAAGTTGTAGGTGATTTATAAATAGTATTTTGATCTCGCGGAGTCCCATTTAACGACGTGGGAAATCGCTTGTCACCAGTCTCTCAATTATGAGGAATTTCTCATTCTCTTTAGCTCTGCCATTAGTCCATGTGTAAAAATTACCTACTGTGTTGAGTGTGTGTAGAGTCATTGTGTCAAATTGCTAAAATCCTGAATACTACCTAGTTTAGGTGAGGAAGGACCTTTATACTCAGAAATTGTAGACATGGCATTAAAATCACCTATATATAAAGCATCAGGCAGGTTTAAATTTTCAAGATCAGACCATAAATCTTTCCTTCCTTTCCTTGATCTCAAACCATGAACAAAAACAGCCTCCATTGACTGGTTGAGTTTAAGGCTATTAATCTGTACTAACAAGAATTGGTTATGATCCAATCTGAGGTTAACCTCTATCTGATCTTTCCACATAATCCAGATTTTACAGAGTGATGAGTGCATGCAGTGTGTGAAATGAAGTTTGTGACAGTATTCTATACATTCTTCATTTTTGTGTTGAGGTTCTATAAAGCAGATCAGTTCCAGTTTATGGACTCTAATAAGCTTTTCTATCCTCTCTATTGATGTATCCATACCCCTGACATTCCAGACCATTATATTAATACCTAGGGTCTTATTAATCATTTTTTACGGGGTTTGATACTCTTTGTGGCAGTCCTAGTAAGGACCTTGTTGACTTGAGTAAAAAAGGTAGGGATATTACCTTGTTCTGGCTCAGTGATAGTGTCAGTAGCTTGATTTAGAATGTCTGAAGATGCAGTTAGGACTTGTGGTGTTTCCAGATTTCCTGATTCTTCAAATTTTTCCTCTTCATCAGAAGAAATTAAATCCAGCTCTTCTCCTTCTTTGAGTAAAGGAAGGAATCTGTTTGAGACCTGTCTTGGTTGGGAATAGAAGGCAAATTTGTCAATATTTTGAGAGCTATCTGAAGAGAGAGAATCCTTACCTGGATGAATCAAGATATCATCTGATGCAAAGTTGGTTTTCTTTGGAGAAGACCATTTTAGTTCCTGAATCATCTCCATTTCATTTGGGACTGTTTCTTTATTGGGATTAGCATTATGGGGAGAGTCAGAATTCTCTGATTGTTGAAGTGGGGGAGTAGGGTCTGATGCTTCTGCCTGAGAGGTTGTATCTTCAATATTGATGATAACCATTTAAGGATTAGTGATCAAGGTACTATCTGGATGGGGGTGTTTGGGTGACTCATGCATTTTGCTCTTCCCCTTATCTGCTGCCGTAAGGACTGATTTTAGTGGGGCTGCAGTATTGGAGGTAGGCTTCTGGACATAGGCAAGGTTGTGTTGGTTTCTGAGAGTGTGCTCCTTGTTTCTGGGAGTGGTGCCAGGAGTTCCAGGTTGTTTTGTCATTGGTTTAACTGGGAGGGTATTAGAGTTCCTAGTTGGATGGGGTCTAACAGGTTCCTGCCTATTGGGGAGTGGCCTCAAATCAGGATGGAGGACCCTGCATTCCTGAGCTTCATGTTCCAATCTTTTACAATGCTTACAGTAGAGTGGGAGATACTCATATCCTATGGGGAAATCTGCTACCTCACCTTCAAGGTTAATGGTTAGAGAAACTGAGTTGTGCAACTTTGCTAGAAGATCTACCTCTACACAAAGTTTGACTGCAGAGGGTCTTGACAGAGTAGCAGTGGCAGCATCCATTTTAATAAACTTGCCTATCTTGTTGCCTATGGATTCTAGCATCGCTATATTGTACCAGAAAATAGGGAGTTTGTGTAAAGTTACCTAGACTGGGATGATCGAAGTCTCATTGTCCGACGAGAAGGTTGGGGTCCACTTGAAAACTTTCATCACTGCACCTTTAAAAGCCCACTGAGATTTCATCCAGCACCTTCTGTAATCTTCCTGTTCTTCAAAATGGATTAAGACGTGCATATGGTCTATGGAACCTAACTGATATTTCCCAGTAAAACCAATCGATTTGAATTCTTCTTGCAGGAAGTCCATGGATGGCTTAATCCGAGCGAATTTGCCGACAAGAGCATTGTCATAGTGGGCTGAGAGGGCGGTGACCTCCTCCGGCGAAATAATACAGGCAATCTTGCCTTTATAGTCGGGTTTGGGATGAATTGCAGGGTTGGATGGGAGAGAGGAGTATAGAGGGGGTGATTTGGAGTTAAGGGCGGATCCACCATAATTGTAGCCGTTAAATTACCGTTGTAACTGGTAACGGTTAGTAATAGTAAATAAAGTGGAAAGTTTCAGGCAGAAAAGAGGAGAGAGAAGAGAGCATTTGGGGGCCGATAGAAAAATGTTGACCCACATACTCTAAAATAAAGATATGTTGGAAAATTGAAAATATATATAGACTTGTTTCATAATTTAAAATTTAATGTTACAGTTGATTCTTACTTTTTCTAAACTTTTTTTTATCATATACTTTCTTAATCATTCACATTTTCAAATACATAAAAATATTAAAAACATAAACTTGCAAATAAAATTAAGGCACTATTTGTTGAAGCCTATAAGTAGAGTAGTTCGGTCTAATTTAATTCAATTCAATTCAGTTCAGTTATGTAAAATATAATTTCAATTTTCATCAAATTCAAGTTAATTTAGACATTCTAATTCTATTTTCAACATATAAATTTCAGTTCAGTTCAATTCAGTAAGATATAAGTTCAGACAAACATGCCCTAATTATGTACTCTTTTATTTTTTAATTAAAACCATCATGGGATGGGGGAAAATATATTGGCTTCCCGAACCAAAAAGATCAACCAAAGTCATAAATATACATAGTGCCTAAGCACAAGGGACAAAGGCCCCTAGAAACATATAGAATGCCTCTCAAAATTGCTAACTATTAAAGGCTTTCTAGTTTCATCCCCAAATCTATTAGTGAATTATATAACAAAACACAAGGCGACCTAGGCATGAAACTAGATAGAAACCTATAAACAAAATATAACACCAGTAGTTGCAGACTGTATGAAAGCACAGAAATGATTGCACCAGCCACTGGCTTCTGAGTGTGCCTGAGGACCATCAAAGGAACTGGCTTAATTGCACAAGATAGAGAGTATCCATTGATCATCAGCACCTGCATATGAACTAACACATACATTAGCAGTATCAGTTGATTACCCCAGAGATCCTGATAACAGGAATCTCTTCCATATCAAGCAATATGAGACTTTTAACCTCAGGAGGCAAGGAATTATGTACTCTTGGGAGTCTCTTATAGAGTTAAATATAGATATTATTATTTATGGCAATAAATTTATGGAATGGTATAATATAGTAACTGTTGGATGTGGGCAAAATAAGTATGAAGTTTTTGAAATTTTGTACAATATTATGGAGATTGTTTTAGAGTAGCTGCTGCACTTGCTCTTACAAAATGACAATGGAGAATGCCAAATAAAAATATTGGGTGTTGATATTGCCATGCCTATTTTTATCTATCCTGAGCAACATAATTGTCTTTTTCTAAACTGCCTTCATTAGTTAAAATAATGTAACTAGTAATCGTCTTCTTTCCAGTAATACTCATTAATTAATTCCGGCCTTTCTTCCTACGATAATCCTGCAACTCCTTGCAAATATTTTAATGCCTGCCTTATGGATTCCAATATCTCCTTAAAGTTCTTGATAACTTTGAAGTGATGGAGTGCAAATGTGCTCCTAATTCCATTGCCGCCGACGATGATACGCACAGTCCCAAATGGAAGTGACACTAGACTGAAAATTTCTACTTTAATTTCCATCCAAATTGGAACCACGTTTGTGTGATTCAATGCTTTACTCTTTCTTTTTTACAATCAGACTTTATGTTCTATGATCCTCTCCTTTTTCAAAACAGCCATCTTTTGAAGTTTAAGGCTCCGTTTGAGAACTATTTGTTAGCGTATTGTATTACCTGTTAATTGTTAGCGAATTGTATTAACTGTTTTAAATAACTGTTTTGACTAGCGGTTTATAGATTATTGTTTGGTAAATGATAAATAGATGTTAGCTGTTTGTTATGTTAAATGACAGAAATGGACCTTAACATAATTTAAATTATAAATTTTATTTTTGTGTGACTCTTATTTTGAAGCATAGAAAAATATTTCTAGTGCTTGTATCTATATTTATTTGTATTTCTTTGGAATGATATTCACTAGAATATATAAAACTTTATATTTATTTGTTAAGTTGTACTCTAAAATTTGAAAATAATTAGTTAAAAATAAAAGTGATAGAAATGAAAATTAGTACAAATCAAAATAATTAATTATCACTAGTAGAATATGGGACGGAACACGGCGGTTCCGTCCCAGTTGGACGGTGGTTTTGACCGCCGTCCATGGTGGCGCCGTGCAATTGGCGCCACCGTTACACGGCGGTTGAAACCACCGAGTAACGTTTCCGAGTTCGGAAATTTACCCGAATGTCTATTGTTTCCGAGTTCGGAAAAGTTAGCCGGATAGAACAAAAAAACCGCCGGCCAAATTGGCCGGCGAAATCAAAACCACATGTGCTAATCTGAGATTCCCAATATCCCGGAGAAGCTCCAAGAATATGTCGAGGTTCTGGCCTTTCCTACGACGTCGAGCATGCGGAAGAGTGGCGGAAGTGGGGCTGCTTCACGGCGGCGTACTGGTGGAGCTTGTAGATGGGTTTCGATGAGCAGGGAAACTTGTTGCAGATCTAGAAGAACTCATGGGTGAGATCAAAGTTGGTGTTGTAGAGCGAGGTGTGGAGTTTTTGGATCTAGTAAGTTCATAAAACCAAATACACATTGAAGGAATGAAGGAGAAGAAAAAGAACAAGGGAGAGAGTGAGAGATGAGTGAAGGGATAAGAAGAATGAATGGAGATAAGGAGAATGAAGGGGAGATAATGATACTCCTGTCTGATAACAAGCATCCGGCTAAGTTTCCGAGCTCGGAAACCTTAGCTGGAAGTCAATAAACGGCGGTTTCTTTAAAAGTCACGCGGAACCGCCGTTTATTAAGTTTCGGCTAAGTTTCCGAGTTCGTAAACTTAGCCGGATGCCTTGCACGGCGGTTCCTTTAAATTCACGCGCAACCGCCGTGTAGAGGCGCCGTGCTCTAGCCAGTTTCTACTAGTGTATGTACAAACAAAAATGTTAGCTATTATGTGATACCTTCAAACGAAAGTTTCAAAAATGAATTTACGTACAAAGGGAAAGGATAAATGAAAATTACGCAAGATAAAAGAAAAGATAAAAAGGAAAATTTGTAACATTTATCCAATTAACAAGAGTTTTCATCCAGAAAACTCTTTTCTCGAACGTTTTGAAAACAAAAGTTTTCGTAAAAAAAGTTTAATGGAAATTTTTTCTCACCAAACAATTAAATTAGCTGTTTGACCAGTTAAATTTTATTTTTGACAATAAGAGCAAAACGCTAACTCAAAACGCTGCTGCCAAACGGAACCTAAGAAATCCAGATGTACAGCACAGTAACTCATGAAGATATACCGAAAACCTTCATTAATATCAATTTTCTAATTCTGTTTGCTAAATTATACTTCCAGCTTTTCGATTAGATCAATTGAAGAAAGGCAGGATAGCAATTTATTTATTTTGATGACAATGTATCCAAGCCATAATAATTTCAAGTCATCTTCGGCACTTCCATGTATTCCAGCAGTTCGAAGGTTGGAGGTTGGAAAGTTGTAGAGAAGGTGGTCGGGGGGCGGGAAGCGGAAGGCATGATTGATCTGTGATTAAACTGGTTTAGAAAAGAGAATAAAAATAAATACTATATAATTTGCTTTCATTAATGATGGTAATTAGGGAAAGACAGTTATTTTGCTCTGGATAACTAAATATAGCTCTGTCAATATTAGCACCCATAATTATTAGTCAGTGAGTAAGGGTAATGTTTTCGTCTTCATGTAACCAAGAAGTTAAAGTCCACGTCGGTCAACTACTGTAAAGTCTTTGCCGTTGATCCAAGGGCACCACATCACTTTCCAAGAACTTAAGGGTATTAGATCACTTCATAATTTAATCATTCAGTTTTCGTATTAATCTATTCTAACTTTTCAGAAAATTGTCTATATATATATATATAGGGAGGGGATCATTCACTCTCTTATTTTCACTCATTTTTTTACTCAAGATCTCATCCATTCCTTCTAAATTAATCTAATGGTTAAGATTTAATCAGCTTTTTCTAATTTCTGTAAATTAATTATCATTTTTTCCCTTTTGTAACAATTTTCCAAATCCTTTCTTCTTATCATCGATCAACTATTTCTTAGCAACCATCGGAAGTAAAACTCAGTGTCTAGGTTTTTAATGAATGTGTGGCCAGAAAACGGTGTGTTGATCGACCGGCGATGAATTCGGTAGCGGCGGAATGACAGAGCGCTGGCCTGGCGGTGGAGGTGATCGGTGGAGGCCGGAGATTGTGCGGAAACGATGGTGGTCGGCCGGATGCTGTGCGTAAATGGTGGTGGTTGGCCGATAATGGTACAGAGGCAAAGGCGACGGTGGTTGAAAGCTCGGTGATCAGAGGTGGTGGTCGGCTGGCGAAGACAGTGACTGGTGGTGGTGTAGTTAAGGTTCAGAAGGAGAAGTGGGTGTGGGTCAGGCGGAAAAAGGCGACATAGACATTAAATCGAGCTCGGATTCTGATGCTCTGAATTTGAATAATGAGTCTTGTCCGGTGAGAGTGAGACTGTAGTGTCAGAAGTGGAGCCGGTTAAGAAAGAGGCGACGTCGACGGTGAAATCGAAGCTGCCGATTCTGGCGTTTCTGTTAGGCTTTGTGGCGATGATTAGGACTTAGGAGGGGGATTTGAGCAGCTCAAATCACACTCACTGGCACTGGAATGGCTCAGTTGGTGGCCTTTCTGGCGGCCGGAGAAGAGATTGGAACGGTTGATTCCTTATCTCCACCGCAAACTTCCCCCACGGCCTCCTCCGAACCCCCTTGTACCTCGGCCACTTGCCACCAGTAGCACAGAACTGCTGTACCTCCTCCACTTGCTGCTCAAGGTCAGTCTCCTATGAAGGGATGCTTCCACCGGAATCGCCACTGCTGATACTACTACTACAACTCTTTGATTCGTTTTTCAAAAAGATTGAAAAAAGTTTATGTAAATGGATCATTTAAGATTTAGGGATTATCAAATGAGTCCAGATCGGAGAACAAGTCATCGAGATCGGAATCATGAAGAAGCTCTTACTCTAGGAATGCCAAAAGAGCCAACTCATTGGAATCCATGGCTTCTGAAAATGGAAACGGGGAGCCAACTGGGGCCATTGAGATATCTGAAGAAGAAGAAACAAACAAGCAAAAAGGGAACTATAATTTGGGGAAATTTTTTATAAAAGGAAATAAAGGTTTATTAATCATCAAATATATTAGTAAAATATGATTTAATCTTAATCGTTAGATTAGATTAGAGGGAACGGTTGTGATCTTGAGTAAAAAGATGAGTGAAAATAAGAGAGTGAATACATCTCCTCCCATATATATATATATATTCGTATATTTTGTTAAAATGAGTTGAACTGAGCTAACATTCACAAATTTAGTGCTCGTATATTTATTTGAACTGTATCTAAATGCTATTTTATCAAAATACAACATCATTATGAATCTTACATCGCAACAAGTTCTCTCGCTCTCTCTAACTCTCAAATGCTCTCCCTTCTATCTACTTTTATTTTCATCCGCTTCACTTTTTCACTATTACCAACCCTTGTCAACCGTAACGGTCATAACAACGGACAGAATGTCACCGGAATCACCGCCTAACCGCGGCGGAGCCACCCCAAACCTGAGCTTTCTCCAAGCCCTCACTGCCAAACCATCCCCACTCTCCACCACTCTAGATGTCCCTTCCAATCCTTCCATTTACCCCGTCCCAGAATACAATGGAAAAATTGCCTGTATCATCTCGCCGGAAAAGGTGGCCCAACTCTCGAAACACTACAACAATGCTCTGATCTGGAAGTTCTCCAGACTCAAGCCATCCATGGTGTTCTTAAATGAGTCATTCAAATCCATTCGCTTCAAGGGGAGATAACAGCTCGACTCAATCGACTACAAACACATACTCATTCGTTTTGAGGATCCTAAAGATATTTAAATGGACCAATTTCTCTACTGATATTGAGATCTCAATTATGCCTATCTGGATCATACTGCACAATGTTCCTTTTTTTTGGTATAATACAACCATGCTTGAATCAATAGGGAATAAGATTGGTAGGTTTATTAAGATGGATTCTGCCACTGCTAGCCTCACTAGACCCTCAGTAGTTAAACTCCGTGTAGAGATAGACCTTCTTGCAATGCTTCACAACACTGTCACTTTGACTGTGAATTTAGATGGTGAGGTGGCTGATTTTCCAATTGAATCATATGAACAACTACTACTAAACTGCAAGCACAGTAAAAAACTAGGTCATGAAATACAAGAATGCAGGATCCTCCACCCAGAAATGAGGCTTATGACCAGCAAGCCAAGTACAAGCAAGCCCTAACATTTTAGCTCCCAAACCTATAAAACTGTCAAAACCTCCCATTGTCACAAATATTGGTTCATCCAATGATAGGAGCAGAACTTGTCTTAAGCCTGGTATGACCTATGTCCCAAAAATTGTGCTTCACCCCTCACTAGAAGCTAATCCTCCTATTGCTAAAGGGAATAATATGGTCCCTGACTCCCTCATTCTCATCTCAGAAGCCAATCTTCCTTCTGCCAAAGGGAGAGAAAAGGTCACTGATTCTCATAATCCATACATACCACACACCCAGTTGTACTCACATCCAATCCAAGTAAATGGAAACTCATGTAATATGGAAGCTAGTTCATGTGAGGTTACCTCAGACTCTGATAAGGAGGAGTCACAATTCTCAGACTGTGTAATGTTTCCTTTTGCAAAGAGATTGGAAGATGATCCTATTATAAGTCACTGTGATAGAGAAATATTGAGCCATCAAGAAGCTTCTACCTCCAACTCTGCAAAAGGTCATATTCTAGAACCAGAACTGACATGGCTTAATCCAAAAAAGCCGAGGACTTTTGCAGAAGATGATATCAAAGTCCGCACAGGTAAAGTTTCCAGCTCTCCACATTATGATCATACTATGAACAACATTTCCTTCTATTCTCAACCAAGAAAACAGGGTAACAGATTTTTACCATTGCTCATGGAAAAGATACAAACTTCAGACAAGGAGAATTAAGAGGAAACTACAATAGTTGCTACTGATTCCGACAATCCTTGAAACTCCTCTCTATACTCTATCTACTGAAGTTTATGCAAGTCAGGTAGGCCCTCAATCCTATGCCAATGTGGTATCTGCTAGCACTGATTCCCGTCTTGTTGACCATGATATAAATAAGGCCCCGACTAATTTTAATCAGATAAATAAGGTGGTAACCAAGACTGTAACTAAGAGTATTAGATCCCGTAAATGATTAATACAACCATAGGTTTAAATGTGTTTGTCAGGAACATCAGAGGCATTAAATCATCTGTGCATGGACTTGCTAGACTAATACATAATCATAGATTAGACATCTTTTTTTGATTCACAACATGATAACACTGAGTGTGACTCTTACAGACAAAAACTGAACTTTTAGCATTGCCTGTTTTCTAACAACTGTAAAATCTGGCTAATGTGGAATGGACAGTGGGGTTAATTTCGATTCCCCGATTGGATACCATGTATGCTAAGAACTTTGCGGCTTCCATACCGATGGTACACTTAGCCGGGTTTAGCTTTAGATTGGATGTTCGCAGTGTATCAAATGTCTCATTCAAATCTTCAAGGAATATGTCGTAATTGCGGTTCTTCACCACCATGTCATCGACATATATCTCCATGTTGCACCCGATTTGAGACTTGAACATTTTGTCAACTAATGCTGGTAGGTAGCACCAGAGTTCTTCAATCCAAAGGGCATCTTCTTGTAGCAAAAGGTTCACTTGTCTGTGATAAAAGAGGTTTTTTCCTTATCCTTCTCCACCATTCAAATCTGATGATATCCTCAATGAGCGTCGGAGAAGGCTAACACTTGATATCCAGCAATAGCCTCGACTAGTTGATCTATTGATGGTAGGGGATAGCTGTTTTTTTAGACAGCAATCATTTTAAGTTGGTGAAGTCGATGCACATTCTCCACTTTCCGTCAGGTTTTCTGACCAGCACCGGGTTGGCTATACACTCGGGGTATTGCACCTCTTCAATCAAATCAACTTCGAGTAGTTTATCTACTTCTTCTCGTATGGCTTGAACTCGATCCAGGGCAACGATGCGGCGCTTCTACTTCACATGTTTTTGTGCTAGATCGATATTTAGGTAATCTTCTACTAGCTGGGCAGGTACTCCTACAAAGTGATTGGTATCCCACGAGAACACGTCTATGTCTTGGTTGAGAATATCTTGAAAATTCGCCTTTATCTCGGGGGGTAGGAACGTACCCACTTCAACGTTCTAGATTCTACGAGTTGCATGGGCTCAGACTCGAAATATTTGACGTGCTCAGGGGCTGATTTATCGAGGCTGCCCTTTTCCGCCTCCTTAATGGCTACAATGGTGCATACTCGAGCCACTTCCTGGAATCCTCGTACTGTGGCTATCCCTTGATTTGTGGGAAATTTCATGGCTTGATGGTATGGGGACCAAATGGCTTTTCCTTGATACATTCATGGTCGGCCAAGTATAATGTTATATGGCGTCATGGAATCAATCAATGTGAAGGTGCAATGAAGCGTTAGGCTTCGAGGGCTGTCTGTCGGGGTTTGGCTGTTGGGCGCGTCTCGCCGTCGTTGTTGCAGAGAGGCCTGCCGTCGATGCTTCAAATTCATGTTGGGGCCAGAGAACATACTTGCGTACTCCTGCGAGGGTCCTTTGCCTGATCAGACATGAGATCGGGATCGGTTAGATCAAAATATACACGCGGGTCCCACTGGGCGTGTCAGATTGATGGATGTCTGGAACCCGCGGTTGACCTCAAACCAAACTCACGAACTGATCTGCAAGACAAAGCCACGGGGTGGCCGATGGTAGACACTTCGATGCTTAAGTCAGTGACGGCTTTATGAAGCTTATAAGCGTAAGACATAGTGTATGTAAGATAATTAGAGAGGTCTACCAAAACTTTGTATTTATAGATTTCCAATTCGTAGATCGGCAGGGTTGGTGATTACAGTAAGAATACAACTTTTATGGTAATTACAGTTGTATTTTCATAATTAAAGGAAGTGTATTCATTGTATTTAATTCAGAATATACGCATTACTTATAAGTATTGGGCTGATGGACTCTTAAGTACATCTCCCGCGTATCTTAATCCCCATATCCTTCTCGGCCCTTGGTCCGAGTCTTAACGAAATTCTAGAGTGCGAACCATGGAATTATTAATTATGACACCTTTTGATGAAACTTAGGCCTTTTAAGGGTATTTCAAGGGCGTGACGAGACTAATAAATATCACTCAACTTTTGATAGTTGTTTAAATTTAATAAAAATAATAGGCACGGAGTGTTTTTAAAATCTTGAGAGACTAATTAGATATAGTTATATATTAATTTATCTCAAAATATGGATCTTCACTTAAGATAATTAATATGCTAGATCCATATCTGATAATTTATCTGATTTATGCTAGATGTAAAATTTAACTTCTCAAACTTTAATTTACTGAAACAAGACGATGGATAAGTCTTTAAAAACAAGGCCTTATTGTTAATTCAATACACAACACACGCACAAACAACAACAAAGACAAAACAAAAACACAAATCACACGGAGTCCAATCAACAAAATTGAATCTAAAACACATAAATTCTGTAAAAAACAAAAGTGATGACATACGATCCGCTACATGCAACACATTGTTGATGGCCCTGAGAATCACGAACAGTCCCGAAAAATGGTCAGAAGTAGGGTTTTCTGTCCACATGGTGGTGATGAAAGAGTTGGTTGGTGTACTGGCGGCTGATCTCCTCCTCGTCATCTTCTTCAGCATCCTGGCGAGGGAGCCCAGAAAGGTTCACCGGATCAAAGGTAGTGTACGGTGGTGCAGTGGTGGTGCCGCCTTCAGCCCCGAGATCGAAGTTGTGAGTGTTGCAGCTATTCATGCTCATAAGGTTATTGGATGCAGAGGAGGCGTTGGAATATGCTGGCGTCAGCGCTGCTGCAAATGGGTTCGGCTGCATTGCCTGAGTGTCTTGAATAGCATTTGCCACTGTGTACCTGCTCGTTATCAGCTGGGATTGCACCAGCCCCAGCTCTGCCTGCAGAGTGGCAACCTGGGGTGTAATAAAAAAACATCTCTTTAACTTATTCAGGGATTGATTCAATTTAGTTCAGCTCAGTTCAGTAAAAATTTAATACAATGAAATTCAACAAATTAAAATTTAGCTGTTCAGTTTCTATATTTCAAAAACATTAATTTCTACTTTATCTTAGTTTAGTTCACCTAGAAATCAACTCAGGAAAACAGAGTTTTGGAAAATTACTATTGATCATAAGATCAATAAGCACTCATTTCACAATCTCTCCAAGAAGACTCTAGGCTAGCAAAACTCAGCAAGATAGCAATAAAATTGTTTTTGAAAATGAACAATAGTAATAAAGGATAAACAGTTCAATATTTATGCCCGTAAATGAAAGTGCATATTTTATTAAAGTTTAAAATCTCCCTAACATTTTTTTGTTTTAAAAACAAAAATCTATTAAAGACATTTTAGATATATTACTTTAATTGATATCAAAATCTTAAACAAACTGATATTACACGTCATCATCTTCTCCATTTAAACACCTCCGCTTCGTTTTTCTACAAAAGCATACTCCGTCAAATACCTACAAACAAACCGCCTACTAGCCCATCACATCGCCATCAAATCTTCTAATACTGTAAGTTTCGATCTAAACGATCACCTGGTCAGAATCTGATAGAATTCGACACGATTGCCCAGAATTCAAGTCTTTAATCAAGTATATGGGCGGTGTTAGTCTAACGAGTGATTTTTTCAATGTAAAATTTTCTTAATAGCAGTGAATTTTTACATGAAACTGCAAAAATGGAAAGATAGCGAGGAAATGAGAGAATTATTGACCTGTTGTTGTAGAGCCATTATTGTTGAGACACATCCATAGACTGGATCAGAGAGGCGAGCTTGGGCCTCGTATGAGATTGTGATGACGGCATCGGTGCGCCGATTCTCTGGGAGCTGATGGAGAAGTTTGGAGACATTAGACGCTCCAAAAACCTTGTGAACTGCTGCAAATCGGGCCGAACCTTGATCCGACCCGAAATGAGGAGCGAATATGCAGCTGTTCACACACTTCCTCCTTAGAAACTTGCAGGCACCACAGGGTGCATTCTGGCTGATTGGAGCTGGTGGTCCGGTGACATTTTCCGGGATGCTGATGATGTCACGTGGAATTCCGGTAGAAGAACGCTTTCCGCCGCTTGAGGACGAGGAAGAGATTCCCTTCCGCCTACCCCCGGCGGAGGACGGGGCTTGTCCGATACGAAGAGCAGCCGGAGGAATGTCGCTCATGGTAATAGTTTGAGTGAGATTAGTGAGGTGAATGGTGATTAGAATAAGTTTAACTCATGCCTAACCTCACTTATTTATAGGGTTTTGGCATAGGGTCTTACTCACCCCTTGTGAACTTGTTTAGGATGAGAGAGTGTGGTAAATGTGAGAGGAGGTCATCGTAGTTTGAAATTATTCAATTATTGTTAGGAAAAACAAAGGGTTGTAAAATGTGTGAATACCACATGCAAAGATGGTGTTTCACAAGTACTCATTTTCTTTGTGATTGTTCTCTTCTTGGCATTGTTTTTTTCAAATATTTTCCATTTCCTGCTTAGTTTGGATCTAAATGCCTAATTAATTTATCTCCATACTAATAAATAACATAAAAATAGCCTAGTTACATAGTAACATGAGCTCGAGTAGTAACTGGGGTTACGGTGTATGAAAAACATGAAGAGTACGTAGGCGTGAAAATGAAATGCTTTATTTCGATTTACTCGTGAAATCATCGACACGCGAGAAACTTGTCAAATTAAAAGGGTAAATAAATTGAGATTGTAATTAATTTGAATCTGGAAAGTAGCTTGTAGCGGGGAAATCAGTAATCTGGTTCTGTGAGTAATAAAAGTTTCGGATATGACGGTCTCACCATAATTTTATTGTAGGGCTGTTTTTTGTTTCATATTTTTATAAGCTAAGTTCATGTGTTTGTTTTATTAGATTCTTAATGTTAAAATTTTAACATTTAACTATCTTAACAAATAAATCATTTAAATGTTGTAAATATGTCTACATAGTTAGTTCAAGTGTTTCAGTACATCGGCGAAATATCTTGAAAGTCCAACTTATATATATATATATATATATATATATATATATATATATATATATATATAACCTCAAAATGATACAATTTTGTGTTGAAACATTGATCATTCTAAAGTAAACATATGGTAAAACATGTTTTAATGCAAAAATTCAAGAAATTTTATCTAAAAATAAAATAAAATTGAGTAACAAAATATGCGGTTCTTATGAAAAGGTACACCGTATAAGTTAAAACGTATAAAAATTTTCATGGTAAGTCTAAAAGTTGGGAGTTCAGGAGATTTTTCTCTCAGTTATTAGTTCAATTTTGTTATACATTCGCTCGTTTGCTAATTTTTTTAGTTATTATCAGTGAATTAAGTGTGTGAGAACGACCAACAAAGATTACAAAGACGTAAATTATAATCATAATCATATGAGAACTCATTGATCCTACCATAAATTTATGGAGACGGAGGTATCACTCAAGAGTTCGTACGTAAGTAAACCAAAGTTACCAAATTTGTAGTGATTTTGAGATCTTGAGAGACTAGTTACATATAATTAAAATTGAGAAATTATTCCATACAACCGCTGCACCACTTCATCCGTGCAGCCACCCAATCAAAATGTTACACGTCAATTAGTTCTTGCTGACTCATTATTTATATTCAGCAAATAATTACCTTTTAAAACTGAGAAATTTTGGAAACAAATCAGGAGGTTGATTTTATTTTAAGAGAATTAAACAAACAAAATTAAGACTCCTCTTCCCCGGCGCCACCCAAGAATCGCCCTTCTTGGTAGTTACTTCTGATGCGCCGCCCTTCTGGGTAGTTACTTCTGATGCGCCGCCCAGAGGCCGGACCAGGGTGATGGTTAGGCCACGTGCCGCCAGGACCCAGGTCGGATGTCCACTGAATGCGGCGATTCATATTGGCGATGATGTAGAAGTAGTATCCCAGGATTGGGTACGCTTTCGGGAAGCTCATGGCAGCGCCGGGGAAGAGGAGTTTATTCTTCCAGAGTAACGAAGGCGATCCAATCAGAAACAAGGCGACGATGTTCAGCACGGTGTTTGTGAAGAGCAGGTTGATCGGAATCGTTCGGTCAACAATCAAACAGCTGAAGATTACAATCGTATCGGCTTGTCGCGGAGGAGATAGAAGAATACCCAGGCGGTTGCGGCGACGATGAGCGAGATTGGAATTAGTCGATTCTCTCACTTTCTGCAGAAGGTACTCTTTCATGTTTTGCACAACTGAGCATCAATTTGTGTGCCCATTTAAAGATTGAATTGTTAGTTGCATCCTGTGATAAAGATGTTGTATCAATTTACCCAGTAAGTTGCCTTATTGTATATGTACACTTTTGATATGATGGTGGTATTTTCTGGCTAGTGAATTGTGAAAGTTTAAAAATTTGGCATCTACAACTTGATAAATCAACTGTCCTGCCAATGTACATATATCTTTGGATTTTCGCCTTTGTTATCTGGTTGTTAAGGGTTACATGTGAAAAATGTTATCATTACTATTTAAAAACATATAACCATGTTCATGTGGTTACAGGTCTGATACAAAGGCACTAACAATGATGAAACTCTTTTAAGAATGCTAGTCAAGTTTTTAACTTTCAGAAAATAAAAGAAGAAGCTTTGATTCTTACTCTTTTCTCTGGTGGTTATTATAATGATTAGTTTCTCATTGATTTGTCTTGCTCTGAAAATATTTTATGTGAGAGGGAATGTTTTTTAGTTATCGTGGTCGAATATAGTGGATCGGAACTGATACTTTATGTGCTATAAACTAAGATGATGGGGGCAAAACTCCAACACAACAATAATGCTTTACTGCCTTTCGCAGGTTCATTCTCCTTTAGCTCCTCTTTTCTTTATTTACACAAAGACTGGATTTGAATTCATGTTTTCCCCCCTTACTTATGGACCTACTGTAAACAGAATCCGTGCATTACTGGGTTCATTTTCATTACAATGGTTTATGTAGATTTTTATCGAGCATTCTGGTTTGATACAAGTACTTTGTGATGAGCTTATGTTGAGTAGATATTGGTAGCTTTATTTTCATTGAGTTTATGGAAAGTCAATTAGCTCAATGGTAGAGCATTGTGCATTTGCACAAAGATGTGGGTTCGAATCCCTCATTGGCTAGTGAATGAAAACGATATGCTGAAATTTTCATAACCTGTATTGAATTCCACCAACAATGCCACTGTTAAGTGCATTATCTATTTATGTTGGATTCGTGATCTACAGATGGCGAAAATCATCATCCAAGGGAACCTTATTATCATTGAATAAACACAACTTCCACATCAGGATCGATTTTAGTATATCATAATACCTAACCAAGTGTTTGTAGACAAGTCTGACATCATCTCATGTCTGCAAAACCACCTGATCGGGATCAACATCAACAGCTGCATGCTGTCTAAAGGGATGGATCAGGCCGAGAGAGGTGCAGAGAAATTCACGAGACTCAACGTCCCAGAAGGGAATTGCAAGGCAAGGAAACGCCTTGAAAAACCAGTCGAAAGCAGCTTCTTCATCACGACCAGTAACCATCGCCATCCTGGCAACCATTACCACTGCTAAGTGCATTATCTAATTATGTTGAATTCTTGATATTTCATAGTACTGCTATGCTATTGGATCAGAATACATTGTAAGATAAAATCAGAAGCAAACTTTCAATAATTTTGAATAACACATAATACAGTACTTGTTTTGTAACTAGTTCTAACTGCAATGCTTAAAGCAACAAACTAGATATAATGATTCAAGAATGCAAGTAAGTAGAGATTCTATTACAGGCCCTTTAACCCCCTAATCCTCCGCCAACTACATATCCTTTACGTCATCATCAATTTATTAGATGTATCTTGCACAAACACAACATCGATTTATGTGGCAACACAGACCTCCTAGCAGCCCTGAAATCATAAGGAGCAAGGAAAATAATCATCATAAGGCACCTATCACTTTTCTTCCTCAAAATGATAAACTAAGTGAAACACACCTGATTTTCAGCACTTGTGCTTAAAGGAAAACCAAATGAATCCAACCCCACATTCAAATCGATTTGTCCAAGATCTAAACCTTCATAGAAAACATAAATAAGTATAAACACATAACATTGTAATAAAATACATAGAAAAAATAAATAATTGAATCTAATTAAGCTGAGAACACCAAAGTACATACCTGAACCAGTAGGATTAGATTTTTGTATATTTGGGCATTTTTTATTCTTTTTACCTCCCTTCTCCAGATAGCTTTGAAACCTTTTACCCTTCTTCGCTCCTTTTGTTTTCGCTTGTGGTGGATCAAGTATTTTTTCCCCACTAACTGAGGTATGAATCTGGCCTTCTGAAGCATTCAAAGTATCACCATCAGTTGCACTACCATTACCAATACTATCTTTGTAATTCTTTATTTTTTCATAAGCTTCATTCATCATTTCTTCAAA
This sequence comes from Sherardia arvensis, assembly GCA_948330725.1. NCBI lineage: Eukaryota > Viridiplantae > Streptophyta > Magnoliopsida > Gentianales > Rubiaceae > Sherardia > Sherardia arvensis. Next base: position 17,136,192 of record OX415238.1, read on the forward strand.
TATTTCAGCTGCCCTTTCATCGAAACAAGCCAAATCTATAACCTTGCTGCTTTTGTGCATCAATCTACTAAACAGAACCGTTTTCGACTCCTTTACATCTTTCTTATGGTAAGGAATGCATTGACCATCAACACCAAGATCCTTTGCACCCTTTGTCCATCTTTTAGAAATGTACTTTTCAGGGATGCTACTAACATCATTACTCGCATTTAAAATTCTCAAGATATGAGAACACAGTAATCCCAACTTCTCAAACTTCTTACAGCTGCAATTAATAGTGCATGTATAAGCATCAAACCTCACCGTATGTACCATAGAAGTACTGTTCATTCTCACTTTATAACAATCAATTGCACCATCTCTAGCATGCTCGATGACCTTTTGAGCCACACCTCTGTTGAATTCTTCTTGAAACTTGGTAAACATTTTAGCAGTGTATAAGCCTGCAGCATGAATCAGAATGTCGCTTGGAATGCATACACGAGGTCTCCCATTTGCACACCGAAAATCTTCATTTCTCTCGGCCTCGCGCATTTTTTCTGCATTGTCCTCATAATGTTCAACAAATTCCGTCAGCGTCAACATCTTACTAGTCATCCTCTGAAACACATTATTTGTACTCTCGCTTCTTTGAGTTGATTTCATGTTGGCTGAAAAGAAGTCACTACTAAACACAGGGCACCATTTCTCACGAACTTCATACAACCTGTGAAGCCAATTTTTTTCCGGCACATTCCATACAGTGATCAATTCTTTCCAAGTACACTCAAATTCATATTCAGTCTCACACCCATGAAAACATTTGTAAAACAACTTTCTGAACTCAGGCTTACCATAAAGATGAGGAATATTTTGAGCTGCATTCTTGTGTATATGCCATTCACATAATCTATGGCGTGCATCAGGAAACACTTGCTTTATAGCGTTTGCCATGGCGGGATCTTGATCAGTGAAAATTACCTTGGGATGCTTGTTTCCCATAGATTCCAGAAAACACTTAAACAACCACACAAATGAAGGTATACTTTCATCAAGGAGAAAGGCACAACCAAACAATATATTCTGCCAATGATGGTTTATTCCCACAAATGGAGCACAAATCATATTATACTTATTTGTTCGAAAGGTTGTATCAAAGATCACAACATCTCCAAAGCTGTCATAATCTAATTTTGATATTCCATCCCTCCAAAATATATTAGTCAATCGACCTTTATCATCTAACTGTATAGAGTAGTAGAACAAAGGGTTTTCAGCTTGCTTACGTTTCAAATGATTAATGAGACTCTGAGCATCTCCAGCAGCAATCAGGTTCATCTTTTCCCGACTTACAAAATTTTGAACGTCTCTGTTAGTACCTGAAACATTCTGAAATCCAGCCGATTCTTTAGCAATAAATTTATGAGCCTGTGTTGGACCGACCCCTACCCGACGTAAGGAACGAATGACATCTTTAGTGACACCAGACAATTTCCTAGCTGACCTTAAAAATTGCTTTTGCTCAGGCAACGCCATATCATGATTGTGCTCATCATTGAATTTTTCAATTTCCCACAAACCATGCTCAACCTTGAAAGTCACAGAAGCCATACATCCCGTCCTAGTTTCCAAACGGTCAACCTTTTTCACCTCAAGGGGATTTGAATCACTAAAACCTTCTTTCGAGCAAACATATTTTCGTTCACGAAACTCCTTTGTTCCAGATTTATACCGCTTCTGACCACAACGAATGCTAAAACCCTTATCAAACGCATAATCATTGTAAAGATCATAGGCTTCCTCCTCACCATGCACAATTGTCCCACACTGTAACTGACACTTACCCTTACCTTCTGTGCGATGTACAAATCCTTGAATCTCTTCGCAAACATTGTCACATTCAACCACTTTTATGACTGTACAAAAGTGAATAAAAATTAAGCATCAGCAACAATGTTTTGTTGCTAAAATAGTTTTCGTTTCTTTAAAAAAAACTAGGCAACAACAACAATTGAATAAGTGAAAAGCATTATATACGTGTTTGTCTGCTATCCAAATGTTTTATATTCATCGCATCCATTTAAACACACAAATTCAAACTTTTTGGACATATATGAAAATCAGAATCACGTGTTTCTTACGTTGTGCTTAAAATAATCACATATTCTTCAAGAGATTGCAAGCTAATATATGGAATTAACTTTATGATTGTGTTAAGTTAAAGACACATATGCAGGTCTAAATTCTCCACCACGCTCACAAATAGAATACCACCAGAATACTCAATACCACATGCATAGTCACGGGTGAAAAAACGACATTAGCACGAATAAAATGGGAATGAACATCGATTTACCTTGACCTGAATCATCATCGACTGCATCGACTGGAACAGGAACATTTTCTTCATCTCCTCCGAAATATGCCATCAGAGTCTTGAACAAGCCTTCGACCAATATCTAGAAATCAATAGAGGTGAGAAATTGACGTTTTTGTACTAAATAAAGGCGAAAGTGAAATTTATGTTGAAGGTTTTGCTACCGTGATTCATGTTTGCAAGGATCACGGAGTCCAGCTATCGTCTGTTTGTGCTCCGCCGTTATGCTCATATCAACCTCCTGATTTGTTTCCAAAATTTCTCAGTTTTAAAAGGTAATTATTTGCTGAATATAAATAATGAGTCAGCAAGAACTAATTGACGTGTAACATTCTGATTGGGTGGCTGCACGGATGAGGTGGTGCAGCGGTTGTATGGAATAATTTCTCATTAAAATTTATTTATCTCAAAAAACGGATCCGCACTATTAATATGTGAATGTACTTAAAATTTTTGTATAAAGTGTATGAATCACAAAGAGATAGGTGACGTGGGCGTGGTTTGTTTGTCTGATTTATGCTGAATATGAACTTTAACTTGTCAAGTTCTATTTTCTAAAACAGAGAAGATGGCATAAGTTATAAAAAAAACAGGGCCTTATTATTAATTCATTACGCAACACGCACGCAAACAAGATAACAAAAACATAAAGCACACGGAGTACAAATTAACAACAAGATAACAAAACATGAAGCACACGAATGAATTGAATCTAAAACGCTCCGATTCCGTAAAAAAACTTGATGAAATGCGACACATGGATGATGGCCCTGAGAATCACGCGAATAGTCCCAAAGATGCTCAGAAGTAGGGTTTCTTGTCCACGTGCTGATGGAAGAGCTGGTTGGTGTAGTGACGGCTGATCTCCTCCTCATTATCTTCTTCAGCATCCTGGCGAGGGTGAGGGAGCCCAACAAGGTTCACCGGATCAAAGGTTGTGTGCAGTGGTGCAGGTGCAGCAGTGGTGCCGCTTGCGGCCCCGAAATCCAAGCTGTGAGTGTTGCAGTTACTCATGCTCATAAGGTTGTTAGATGCAGATGAAGCATTGGAAAATGCTGGCGTCACTGCTACGAATGGGTTCGGCAGCATCGTGTGAGTGTCTTGAATAGCACTTGCCATTGTGTACCTGCTGCTTATCAGTTGGGATTGAACCATCCCAAGCTCTGCCTGCAGAATGGCAACCTGGAGTGCAATTAGCAAAACATGATTAGACAGGTTCTCTTTTGAGCTTATAATCAACAGATGAGTTCAGTTTAAATCAATTCAGTTAATTTCAGCTAAAATTTAATTAGAAAATTTTTTATTTAATGCAAATTAGTTTAATAGTAGTAAAATTTTTGCATGAAACTACAAAAATGGAAAGATGGCAAACAAATGAGAGAATTGTTCACCTGTTTTTGTAGAGCCATTATGGTTGAGACACATCCATAGACGGGATCAGATAGGCGAGCTTGTGCCTCGTATGAGATGGTGATGACAGCGTCGGTGCGCCGGTTCTCTGGGAGCTGGTGGAGAAGTTTGGAGACGTTAGACGCTCCAAAAATCTTGTGCACAGCTGCAAATCGGGCCGAACCTTGATCCGACCCGAAATGAGGAGCGAATATGCAGCTGTTTACACACTTGCGCCTAAGAAACTTGCAAGCACCGCACGGTGCATGCTGGCTTACCAGAGCTGGTGGTCCCGTGACGTTTTCCTGCATGTTTAGGTGGTCGCCGCGTGGGATTCCGGCGGAAGAACGCCTCCCACCGCTTGAGGACGAGGAGTGGTTTCCCTTCCGCCTACTCCCGGTCGAGGACGGAACTTGTCCGATACGAAGAACTGGCGGAGGAATTTCGCTCATGGTGAGAGAGTTTATTTTTGTTGAGTGAGATTTCTGAGGATGAATGTGAAGTTTAATAACTGCCTAACCTCACTTATATAGGTGGAATTTTTATGGGAATTTGTGAACTTGCTGTATTAATTGGGCGAGAGTGTGGTAAATGTGAATAGAGTTCAATGTAGTTTTACGTTATTCAATCATTGTTAGGGCAAACAAAGGGCTGTAAAATCAGTGGATGCCAACACATGCAAAGTGGGTATCTCACAATTATTCATTTTCTTTGTAGTTGTAATTTTTTTTGCTTTTTCATTGAAATTAAATTAAAATTTTCATTTCCCACTTAGATTGGATTTGAATGCCTAATTATTAAATTTCCCTGATTCTAAATTACATAAAATAGCCTACTAGATATTGAGTTAATTTGGTAATAACGGTTAGCCAGCCCTGGTGGTGACGTATGACATTTGTGAAGAGTAGGTGTGTAAATGAACCAAATTTGTATCGATTAATTCGTGACATAATCTTTTTATGCTCAACTTGACAAAAACGCATATAAATTAAGCTTGTAGTGGAATACTCGTGAAGATAGTGGGGTAATAAATTTGCGAATTTAGCTGTAAGTATATCAAAATTGTAGTGATTAACTCTCGTGAAACTATGAATTTGCAATGACTGAACGAGTTACACGTGAAACTATGGTATGTACAAATTGTATATATTGAGCAACTTGTGCAAGAGAAATTACTCGTGACGTTTTGTACGATTCATGTTTTCACGAGTTACTTGTTCAGTTATTTCAAATTCAGTCAGTTTAAACTTCTAGAGTACCATTCTAAATTTAAATTAACTTACTAGCAACTAGTGAAACTAGATGGTAATTAAATTAAATTTGTAGAAATCAATGAGCATTTTGTAGCAAGAAAATTCTAAATTTGGCAATGTATATCAACCAAACAGGCAAAGACCAACTTGTAAAATTATGAGTTTAAACCGACTAGGCCTATAATATGTAACTCGTGAATTGTGAATTTACACTGACAGATTTATTATAATGAATGACTTTTGAAACTACTGGTAAATGAACTTTATTTACCGGAATGACTAATTTCAGCCAAAAATAATTATATATTCTTAAACTTCAATATATTACAGGTGTATATTAAAATAAAAACACATTTTACATTTGGTCGATTCAAGAAATATTTAATAGGCCCATTTGATCTCAAATGAACTCCTTAAATTTTCAAATGGGCCAAGCTTACGTTTGATGATTTGACTTAGCCACATGTTATGATCGAGGGGTTGTTCTGCTAATTACTAAAAGTTCTTTGGTGAATAAGTGTAATAACAGGGCAAAACAATCCTTTTATGAGCTTACACTAGTGGAATATGGGACGGAACACGGCGGTTCCGTCCCAGTTGGACGGCGGTTTTGACCGCCGTCCATGGTGGCGCCGTGCAATTGGCGCCACCGTTACACGGTGGTTGAAACCGCCGAGTAACGTTTCCGAGTTCGGAAATTTACCCGGATGTTTATTGTTTCCGAGTTCGGAAAAGTTAGCCGGATAGAACAAAAAAAACGCCGGCCAAATTGGCCGGCGAAATCAAAACCACGTGTGCTAATCCGAGATTCCCAATTTCCCAGAGAAGCTCCCATAATAGGTCGAGGTTTCTGGCCTTTCCTATGACGTCGAGCATCTATTTAAAGGTGGCGGAAGAGTGGCGGAAGTGGGGCTGCTTCACGGCGGCGTACTGGTGGAGCTTGTATATAGGCTTCGATGAGCAGGGGAACTTGTTGCAGATCTGGAAGAAGAACTCATGGGTAAGATCGAAGTTGGTATTGCAGAGCGAGGTGTGGAGCTTTTGGATCTAGGAAGTTCATAAAACCAAATACACATTGAAGGAATGAAGGAGAAGAAGAAGAAGAAGAATGGAGAAGGGAGAGAGTGAGAGATGAGTGAAGGGATAAGGAGAATGAATGGAGATAAGGAGAATGAAGGGGAGATAAGGATACTCGCGTTTGATAACAAGCATCCGGCTAAGTTTCCGAATTCGAAAACCTTAGCCGGAAGTCAATAAACGGCGGTTTCTGAAAAAGTCACGCGAAACCGCCGTTTATTGAGTTCCGGCTAAGTTTCCGAGTTCGGAAACTTAGCCGGATGCCTTGCACGGCGGTTCCCTTAAATTCACGCGGAACCGCCGTGTAGAGGCGCCGTGTTCCGGCCAGTTTCTACTAGTGTTATTATCAGAATAGTTAGTTTTTTGTGGGAATGGCAGTTGCAACTGAAAGATTCTGCCCTGAAACTAATCTGATCTAGCTATATAGAATAGTTTGTTGGATTAGTTGGATTTTATTCTCTGTTTGGGAATCACATTTTGTAATTTTCCTTTCTTATCTATTAATAAATAATCATCATCGTCTTCTCCGCGTCTCCAACTCTCATAAAACCGTTTACTATCATTTAACCGCATTTCTGATCAGATCACCGGCAGGCCCCTGTTGAAGCGTAACAAAGTGGTATCACATCGTCCATCCAGTAACCTGTGATGCCTACAAGGCTGCAGAATGGAAGAAAATTGAAGTTAGGATCGAATCGCAATTCACCGACACGTCCGCTCGGATCGATCACGCCGCCGACATGAGCTGATCGTTGCAAGAAAAGATAGACCAAGCCGTTGATGTCAGTCGCAGTTTACAAGTGCGCCTGGATCAGACCATCAGTTCGCAGGAGAAGGAGTTCCGACCAAACAGAGATCAAATGCTGGAATTTTAGCGGGAAAGTTGTGATCTGATGGAGCTGATCTGTCAGGAGTTTCAAGCGGCCAAGGATCGCATAGCGCCGACCAGTCAGCCTCCTCAAGGGGCAGGTCCCAGCCGTGTCTCACATCCACCGGTGCACAGTACTGCTTATTCTGATCGCGCCTTTAAACTGGTTAATCCTTAGTTACGCAATGCTTCCTTTTTTAACCACATTTTCGATCACGTCACTGGCAAGTCCCTATCGGAGCGTAACAAAGTGGTATTAGAGTGTCCATTCACTGACCTGTGATGCCCAACGAGGCTCAACTCATGGCCATGGATGCAGAGTGGAAGAAAACTGAAGCTAGGATCAGACCTTTAGTTTTTGAGGGAGCTGATCTGTCAGGTGTCAGGAGTTTCAAGCGGCTAAATATCGCACATCACCGACTAGTCATCCTCCCCAAGGGGCAGGTCCCATCCATGTCTCACATCCACCGGTGCACAGTATTGCTTATTCCGATCGCGCCTTTGAATTGTTTATCCTTCCTTGCGCAGTTCTGCTTTTGTAGTTTTCATCAAGAGTTAGTTTGCAAGATGATGGGAATGCTTCTGAACCTAGAAACTTGCGTAACTCTGATGAACCTATAAAATTGGATTCAATAAATGAAGTTTTGAGCCCTAGATATGGCCAGTTTGACAGGATCCCCTTAGAATCAGTCAATGCTCAGTTTAAGAATGTAGATTCTAGGGATTGGTGGGATAGGTTTGGAAAATGGATGCAAAGAGCTAGAGTGGACTTGATAAACTTTGGTGGTGATAATCCTAAATACTAGATCAGCAGATCCAGACATTTTTCAATTACCACCAGGTCCCAAATCATCAAAGAGTTATTGTAGTAGAGCTATATATATTTGATTTATAAAGCTAGGGTATGGTACCAAATACACAATTCTGGAAAAGGAATTCAAGACTGGGATCTTTTTGATGTGTTGCTAAAGCAAGGATTTGCACCACTGAGCCTAAGAGATGAAATTCAAGAATTTAATAAATTATATCATAAATCTACAGTCAAGGCCTACATTGTAGAGTTTGATGAACTAAGGAATGCTCTTTCTGACAAAATTCTCAACCCTACTGAGCAGTATTTATCTCCACCTTTGTGAGTGGCTAAAAGAAGACCTCAAATTAGGCGTTATGATGCTCAAACCATAATCTTTAATTCAGGCAACGCTATGTAAGAAAAGAAGCAATGGGAACCGTCTATTAAGAGGAAGCCAGTTCAAGCTTCTTTTTACTAATGATTGGCTACATCCACGGGAAGGAGACAAATTGCATTAGATAGTTACCCAAATTACAAGGTATTCCTAAAGTCTAATATCCTGAAAACATAATGAATTAGGTTACAGCAAGTGAAAGAGTCTTATAGATGCTCTTTCAGCGAGACCCCCGTGCTAACTCGCAGTAGCGGCTATTACAGCATTCAAGGCATGTACCAATAGTTATATATTCAGTTTAGTCAGTATTCATAGAAATCAAGCAAGGTAATCTTTTTTGTTAGTGTTTATCATAAGTCCAACAATGTTTTTTTTGGGCAATGTCCAACAATGTTATATTCTTTAATTAGTGCACACTAATTTAGTTATTACTTACCCTTATACTTAGTTTAGTTAGTGTTTATGGAGGTTAAAGTAATCAAGGTTTGACCTAAATTTAGTCTTAGTTTCAGGTTATTAATACTAAAATTCTCACTACATACGTACCTTTCATTGAGATAATGCTAAAGTAATTTTACTTGGAAAGTGTATTATACATAATAAAATTAAAATAATCATAAAAAAATCAGGTTTAAAGTCTGAATTTGATGTTATATGATTTTTTTTCAAGTTTTTACTGAACTAAACATTCATATCAATGCCATTTCATTGTCTTTATGTTAAAATGTCTTACTTACACTCTAATACTTCATCCAGTAGTGAAAATCATTGATCACAACTGTGGTTGAAATATGACACCAAAGTATCACAATTGAGTTGCAAGTTATAGTATTAGTAGTGTTTCTCAGATTCTTGATACTGAATTTATCACTACAAGTACCTTTCATTGAGCTAACACCAAACTAAATTTACATGAAAAGTTGTATTATACATAATTAATTTAACGTAAGTATAAAAAATTCATGTTTGACAGTCAGAATTTGATGTTTTATGACATTTTTCAAGTTTTTATTGAACTAAACGTACATATCAACGTACATATCAGTAACACTTAAATAAACTTAACTTATTTAGAAATGTAAATAAATTTATCACAATTATGGTGGAAATATGTCTCTAAAGTATATATATTTAAGTAACAAGTTTTAGTCTTAGTATTGCTTCTCAGGTTCATGATACTAAAATTCACTACACTTACCTTTCATTTTGCTGATACCAAAGTAAATTTACATGAAAAGTGTATTATACATAATAAAATTAACATAATCATCAAATATTTCAGGTTTAAGAGTCAAAATTTAATGTTTTATGATTAAATTTAATGTTTTACATCAAATGTTTCTATTAGGTTAAAAAAACTCCAAACATGATAGATGACTAAACTATTGGTAATAAAACCCAGCAAATCTAATCTATTTTTGGGGGTTTACTTTCTATTCGGTGAATGCAACTTCTAACTTTTCAATGAACTTCCCAACCTTTCAAAATGTAGATATCTAAACGTAGGATAGAAAACTAAACTATTGAATTTCATCTTTCAAAAAACTCATATGTGTGTTTAAGAACTCGAATCTATAATAGGTACACAGATTACTACCGACAATGAGATATTTTAATACAAACAGATTCATCAAAAATACAAACTATCCTAATATCTACTTCGTAATTGTAAACGATGCTCTCGAGTTGAATGTTGCTTATTTAATTAACGAAATAAGTTTGTTCCAATTATTTTAAAACTCATACCTATGTATAATTGCCGACGGGTTGGAGAATTCATAAACCTAATAGGTAGACAAACTATCAACAAACCACATTCTTAATATGAACCGGTTATGTCCGTCCATCGGTATTCATTTAATTATAAATTCACTTCATTTTATAACTCCAACCTTTTCTGTTTAAGAAAGCGCTGATGCAATAGTTTATTTTCTATATATCATGAAACACACTCGTATTCGTAATAGATTGGTTTTAGAGTTCTTAATGTCAACCGATTACCGTTCTAGAATCTGGAAAAATTTACATGATAATCTATTGGGTTGTTTCAGAATACGAAAATAATTAATTTTTTGGCACTTTCTTATTTCCGCCGTGTTTCGTATTCAAACCACCATACTTTTGGATTTACGATGTCGTAAATTCAATAGATCGCTGTACTATTGGATTTACGACATCGTAAATCTAATAGATTGGTGGTTTTCCCTTTTTTGGGCGGTTCCGCCGTTAATTGGTGCCGATGATTAAATGTTTTCCACTAGTGATTATCGCAAAGGTACAACGGAGGGTTACACTTCGAGAACCATCTGCTACTAGTACCGGCAAGGTGATTTCTTCCAAAAGCGTGACGGGATCACCTAAAAACCCCGAGATTAGTTTTGTGAGTACGAGATTGCTTTTGTTTAATCCCAACTGTTCGTAACTGCTGAGAAATATGACTTCTACCTCACTTCCCCCTTCCACAAGGACCATTCTAACCGTGTTTTGGTTTATGGTAACAGTAATCACCAAAGGATCTGAGTGGGGGTATTGGTTATCTTCTGGCGTAAAGGCGACATTTCCATCCAGGCAAGATCTTTTGCTCTCCCACTCCCAAGGAGAGGTTTCTTCCGGTGATCGATGCACACCGTTGATGCTCCTTCTTGACCTCGTGGTTGGTGGCGGCGTTCGTCTCGTCGTTGTTGTGGAAGTGGCTGGCGTTGGTGTTTCTTACTCTTGTCGGGACCGGAGAATGAATTCGCAAGCTTTCACGAGGGTTCTTAGCCGGATCAGCCATGAGCTTGAAGGTCGTTTAGATCAAGATCAACACGCGGGTCCCATCGGGCGTGCCAAATTGATATATGTCTGGAACCTGCACTTGATAACGAACCCGGCTCACGAACTGATCTGCAAGAGAAAGCCCAGGGGTGGTCCAGGGGTAGACACTCTGATACTTAAGTCAGTGACAACTTAGAGAAACTTATAAGTGTAAAGCGTAGTGTATGTGAGATCATGGATAAAGAGGTCTACCAAACCTTTAGTATTTATAGAGCTACAATCCGTAGGTTGGTAAGATGTGTAATTAAGGTATGAATACAACTCTTATGGAGATAACAGTTGTATTACCATGTTTAGAGGAGGTGTATTCCTTATAGAACATTCAGAATATACGCATTCCTTATGAGGATTTGGACCGATGGACCTGGGGATCCATCTCGCGCGTAACTCGAGCCCCTGACCCTTCTCAGGCCCTGGTCCGAGACTGAACTAAGCCGTAGGATGCGAACCATGGACTTATCAGTTTTTCAGAGGCATAAGCATGAGCTGTGTTTATCACCAGGGTTGCTTCAACAACTCCCAATTCCCACCCATGCTTGGAGACAAGTCACTATGGACTTCATTGAAAGATTGCATGTTTCCAAAGGTTTTGACACTATTTGTTAGTAGTTGATAGACTTACCAAATATGGGCACTTTCTAAGACTCGCTCATCTCTTTTCTGTTGTGCAAATTCCCAAGACCTACTTAGATGAAGTGGGAAAGTTTCATGGGGTGCCATATACAATAACTTCAGATAGGGATAAATCTTTACAAGCAATGTGTGGAAGGAGCTAATGGAACTACTTAAGTTAATCCGCAATTTAGTATTGCCTACCATCCAGACTCTAATGGGCAAACTGAGAGGTTGAACCAAACTCTTGAGCAGTGTCTAAGGTGTTTCTTAAGTGATAGACCTGTCACTTGGAGTCAATGGTCGGGATCTGCTAAGTGGTGGTATAATACCATTGTGCATCGTAGTCTACAAATGTCTCCATATGAGGCTCTCTATGGGGTCAAACCTATAACACTACCTCTAGGTATCTTGACTGATGCCATTTTCCCCGATGCTCAAGATCTCCTACAACAAAGAGAGGTTGTGAATCAACTGTTGCATAAGCATTCACAGGTTGCTCAAACTAGGATGAAACAGTTTTTTGATATCCATAGGAGTGTAAGGGTTCTATAGATAGGAGATTGGGTGTACCTCAAACTTCAAAAGTGTAGACAGCAGACTGTCTTACAAAGGTAAAATTTCAAGCTTTCCCCAAAAATCTATGGTCTTTTCCTGGTTCTTAATAGGATAAGTGAAGTGGCCTACAAGTTGCAGTTGCCTTAAGGTTGTAGAGTTCACCCTATCTTCTATGTGTCACTTTTCAAAAAAACACATTGGCAGCCCTTCTTCTGCACCTACCCAAATTCATGAAGCAGAAATGGGTCATAGCCCTAATTTGTTTCCCTCTAAAATTCTACAAAGAAGATTCATCACTAAAGGGACCAGTCAAGTGGTGCAATGGTTGATAGAATGGTATGGGTTGTCACCATATGAAACTTCTTGGGAGGAGGTTGAGTTCATTAAAAAGCAGTTCACTAATTTTCAAAGTCTTGGACAACTTCAAAATTTAAGTGGGAGGGAATGTTAATTATGATTGAGAGGTTGTTCTGTAAATTACCTTATGTGCTTTGGTAAATAAGTGTAAGTAAGAGGGCAAAACCATCCTTTTGTGAGCTAATTATCAGAATATTTGGGTTTTGGCGGGAATGGCAGTTGCAACTGAAAGGTTCTACTCCGAAATTGATCCGATCTAGCTATATATAATTGTCTGTTGGATTAGTTAGATTCATTCTCTATTTGGGAATCACATTATTGTAATTTTCCTTTCTTAGCTAATAAGCAATAATAATCATCTACATCTACGCGTGTCCAACTCTCATAAAACTGTTTTTTATCTTTTAACCGTATTTCCGATCACGTCACCGGCGGGCCTCTGCCGGAGCGTAACCGTACATAAGAATTATATATTCTTAAACTTTAATACATTACAGGTGATATTTAAATAAAAAATATATTTTACATTTGCTCGATTCATGAAATTAAATCGACCCATTTGATCTCAAGTGAGCTCCTTGAAAATTTTCAAATGGGCCAAGCTTACTGTTGGTGATTTGACTCATCCAGACTACTAGTAAGAGGTTTTTTGTTGAGTGAATTTAGGTTGGAGCATGGTTTTATAAAAAACTAGATATGGATGGTTGCACTTTGTGCAACTTAACCCGGACTCCTAAACTATTATATGGATTATATGTTAATATATATATATATATATATATATATATATATATATATATATATATTCTTAAGAAGATTGTAAAATAACTAAATAAAGCTTAAAGGTATAGTCAAAAGATTCAATACAATTATAGGAATATTGAAACGGTATAATTATAAATAATAAGATTCAATACAATTAGGTGATATTCAAATAAGAGAACGATAAATCAAATGCCACATTTTGGCACTTCCAAGATTCACACCATCAATACCAAAGGCAATACAAGCAAAAGAAAGCAAAGAAAAAGAAAGATCCTTGAAACCGAATAGCAAGAAACAACATTAAGGATTAACCTTGCAAGTGAAAGTTTATAAATTATATATTTTTCTCAAAAAAATCTTTGATGGTCTTTTACAATCAAACGTATTTAGCCAATGCAAAAATATTGGCCACTCCAACCATGTTCACTGAACATCAGATTACCATTCAGCATGACAAATTGCACTGAGATTAGATGACAAGTTTGGATAATTGAATTTCAAATCAAGTACAAAAGTATATGTCAAAAAACATAGCATAAGAATCAAACCATAACCCTCTCAGATAATACAAAAAAGTGTTGCATAAAACATACTGACTGCAACAAGCTCGCAGATACCCGACTCAGAAGATGCACACTCAAGGGCCCTCTTCCTCTCATTACATACCCCTTTTCTGTAAACCACCATCAAACAAAGCATGATTAGCCCTTGTCTTCATTGTCCCCAAATCACACAGTTTCATCCTTTTCACTTCTGATCAGTACAATATTCCCCCTCCCATCCCTTTTCTTGCAGCTTTTGACCCTCCGAAACCAGACACATAAGCCCCTTCAGAATCATATATATATATAGCCACTTAGGGATGGGATCCATGGAGCACAAAGGTTTTAAAACTAATAGAAACATGGCATCTTCCGTAATCAGCGAACAAAGACATGAGACACATATGAATCGATAACCCCTGAAGCAAAGCTCGAATCTTTAAACATATAACATGTTCTAAATAGCCATCAAGAACCAAAAAGGTTATGAACTAACAGAATAACGATATCTTCTATAATCAGTAAACAAGATAGTGAAATAATTTGATAATACATCCAACAAATCAAATCAAAGCTAACTCAGAGGTTTTAAAATTAACAACCAGGCACATCAACACGTATTATGAGGGAAACTGATCATTGAATCAGGGCAACATTTGGTATCAGCCGATAACTCCAAAAACAACAAACAAAGCTCGACGCGATATACCGATCCATCGGCGACTCGGGAGAGAGAGATGAAGGCCATCTAGTAGTCTATAAAGAAATCATATTGATAGCTAACACCCAGGGACACCCAACCCATACAGAATTATATACAAAATTAAACAAGACCGAAGCACAATTCTTACTACTGTCAAACAATCCAATCCCCAACATTTTTGCTAAAGAATTTGATGACAGTTTAGGAACTTTATGAATAACACTAACTATACACAATAAATTCAAACCTAATGAAGCTGAAACAAACGAAAATGCGCGATTCCCCTGAATCGCCATGGAGCTGCTGCAGGGAAAAAGAACCTTTTTCAATGAGATGGTGTTCCTGGGAGCAACAAGCTGAGAAAACAAACGAGGGAGATTGGAATTGGACAGTGATTTGATTGAACAAGGTGAGGACAATGTGGCCATGGTAGAAGAAAATGAAATTCCCATCTAAACGCCAGTCAAATAAGAGTGAACATTATAAATATTTATGGCCAATAGACGCTTGTATGGTCTGATAGAAAACTACAAGATGTCAGTACCTATTAAAAGAATACTAATCAACCAAAAACGTTCCAGATCAACAAATCACATATACAAATCTAAATCATTATTCCAATCCATCATCATCAAAAGAAACTATGAATTCATGATGCTCTTTACGTTCCAAACAAGCAGTCCACATTTTAATGGATACACAAATCTCCCACTAAAAAATTAACCCTAATAGTCAACTCACAAACAAATCAAGCAAGAAAACATCAAAAAAACAAAAAATTGCTACCAGATTCAACCTACAAACAGACCAGAAAATTTTGTCTATTAACAAAAAAGTATATTAATGTGTGTGTCAAATAAAAATCTGACATGTGGCCACTCTATTTTAGGAAAACTTCCAAACTTAACAGATGCATACGTTCCGTTTCTATTTCTTTTCTTCCCATATTTTTTTTCTTTTTCCTTTTCTAACCCCTCTCTTTTCCTTTTCCACGTTTCTTCTACGGACGGTAGAAAACAGAATCACAGACTTTCTGGTGCCACGAATTCTTCGCCGAAAATTCAATCTCTTTACTCAAATTTTCACTCAACATATACTCATTGTAAGGATTGATTCCCGCCTCCAAGAACCTGTCCCGAACTGTGGCACCAGAAGAAAATTGGGGGTACCATATTTGAATCCTCTGGGAGAAGACACGGTGCTGCGGATTTACTGAGACGTATGCTTATGCTAATCCTGCTAACGTCAAGGTGGATGTTTATGCTACAGTCAAGAGAGAGTTCTTCTTAGCTCTACATTGTCTTTCCCAGCTCTAATACAGTCAATAGTTGGCATTGTTTACAGAGATCAGATAGGTGTTTTCCATCACGCTTATGCTATGGTTTGTACAAATATTTCACAAGAGTACACCATTGCAAGTTTGTGGAAAGCAACTGAAGGTGCGATTTGGGGTTAGCACAAATTATCTTGATAGTAATGCCGTCCACGATTGAGTTTTGTGGTGGATGCTTCACCAAGCTTGTGCGACATATTTGATAATATTGACCGACTGCTCAGAAATTGTCCGTGGACTCTGGTAGCAACTCAGAATGGAGACCTTCTGTGACCAGAAAACCAGGCTTCTTCAATTACCCCTCTCTTCGTCTCCAGTAAGTTATCTCGACTCTTTTATTTACTGTCTTTATTCCTTTCATAAACCATGATAGTATTGGAGTTGAAACTTCAATAAATTGGCTCTCTTTTTAGTTCTACTCATAGCTTATCCTTCTAGTTTATTTGGCTTCTTAGAGCTTGTTGCTTATCATGTGTTTATGTGCACTCATTTTTTATTCATCGTATTTTGATTTCATGATCCGATATTATCATAGTATACTAGAAGTATAGTATAATAGACTTGTGCAAATTTGGACCATAAAGGCTCCTTTGTATTACAACCTTGTGTACTTCATGTTTCAGGCTTACCTTCTAATTTACTTGTTATGCATGAATCACAGATTGCCCACCATATCAGATGGCACCACTCATCGCTGGTCCACAGAGATATACCAGAAGAATTTTCTTCATCCGTGCAAAGGCTTGTGGTCAGTAAATTAGACGTTGCAGAATTGAATTCCTTGTTAACTCCCAGAAGAAAGTTGGACGCCTGCTTCTCCTTGGACAAGTATGACTTTCAGCAGAATGCAGGCATCGGGCTAGTTGCAAACAAGTTAATTACTCTCCCTAATTGACAGTCACCGGTCGAAAGTGAATCCAATTTAACTTATAAAATCTCATTCTTAAATTATGTCGTTCGGAGTACAGAGAGTCAGAGAGTGAATTTTCAGCGAAGAATTCGTAGCACCAGAAGAAGTCCGTGAGGGGTCAAAAATGAAAAAAGAGAAAAAATATGGGAAGAAAAGAAATAGAACATAACGTATGCATCTGTTAAGTTTGGACGTTTTCCTAAAATAGAGTGGACACGTGTCAGATTTTTATTTGACACACACCTTAATATACTATTTTGTTAATAGACAAAATTTTCTGCAAACAGACCAGCAAAAAAAAATCATTAAAAATTAATCCGTCCCTATATTTCAACTCCAATTAGTACATAAAACCCAGAAAAACTTTGTCAAAAAAAAACCCAGAAAATCAGTGATATCGAAAACAAATATCAATCAAACAAACAATTTTTTTAGCAGATTCACAAACACAATCATATGAAACATATTCATGAACACATCATATGCAAAAAAAGGAGGATTTGAGGGTAAATAATAAAAGATTACCTGAAAGGGGAAGATAAGGAGGGGATTGATGATCGATGAAGGAGAAACAGAGCAAAAGCAGAGGCAGCAAGTCTACGATGATAAACTAATAGTATTAAACAACACGCCATTCACTCAAAGAGGTTAATCTCTAGGTATTTTTAAACAGTGATGCAGGGTGGTCGAAATCGAGAAAGGCATGTAAAGAAGACACGTTTCACGCGCCTGGGACCGACAACGGCGGTTGTGGAAGTCAAGAACACCATGTTGGATGACGTCACTGCTTAGCTTTGCCACCTGCACAAAAGGTCATGGGTTTTGAATAAACATACGCCGAACTGTAGCGAAACTTTTAGGCTGAAGAGAGGATGGTGACGAGTAACGGGTAATTGTTGTGCACCAGAAATCGGAGGTTACCCCTTCGTGGAGAAGCAGGCTTGAGAAGAAATAGAAAACGCGATTCTACCGGATACCGTACCTAAACCGGGTATTGAAAAGGCACGCTTTTATGGTCTGATAGAAAACTGCAAGATTTCAGTACCTATTAAAAGAATACTAATCAACCAAAAAAGTTCCAGATCAACAAATCACATATACAAATCTAAATCATTCTTCCAATCCATCATCATCAAAAGAAACTATGAATTCTTGATGCTCTTTCCATTCCAAACAAACAGTCCACATTTTAATGGATACACAAATCTCCCACTAAAAAATTAACCCTAATAGTCAACTCACAAACAAATCAAGCAAAAAAACATTAAAAAAACAAAAAATTGCTACCAGATTCAACCTACAAACAGACCAGCAAAAAAATCATTAAAAATTAATCCGTCCCTATATTTCAACTCCAATCAGTACATAAAACCCAGAAAAACTTTGTCAAAAACAAAACCCAGAAAATCAGTGATAACCAAAACAAATATCAATCAAACAAACAATTTTTTTAGCAGATTCACAAACACAATCATATGAAACATATTCATGAACACATCATATGCAAAAAAAGGAGGATTTGAGGGCAAAATAATAAAAGATTACCTGAAAGGGGAAGATAAGGAGGGGATTGACGATCGATGAAGGAGAAACAGAGCAAAAGCAGAGGCAGCAAGTCTACGATGATAAAGTAATAGTATTAAACAACACGCCATTCACTCAAAGAGGTTAATCTCTAGGTATTTTTAAACGGTGATGCAGGGTGGTCGAAATCGAGAAGGGCATGTAAAGAAGACACGTTTAATCGACGGAGGTTGTGGAAGTCAAGAACATCAGGTTGGATGACGTCACTGGTTAGCTTTGCCACCGGCACAAAAGGTCATGGGTTTTGAATAAACATACGCCGAACTGTAGCGAAACTTTTAGGCTGAAGAGAGGATGGTGACCGGGTAACGGGTAATTGTTGTGCACCGGAAATCGGAGGTTACCCCTTCGGGGAGAAGCAGGCTTGAGAAGAATTAGAAAACGCGATTCTACCGGATACCGTACCTAAACCGGGTATTGAAAAGGGGATTCCCTCATTATATATAGTACTAGTATAATACCCGTGTTACACACAGAATTTCAAACTATATATAATAAATAAATAATAATTATATTTTAATGTAATTATAGTAGTAGAAAAAATAATTATAAAATCATTTAAAAACTACAACATTCTTATAATCAAGAGATCCGGAGTCCATTTCTATCTGGGATAAAGGGGTGGAATTTTTTTAAGCTCCACTTAGATTATTGCCGATTTAAATAAATACAAATTGTAATTAAATTATGCGATCAAATATCATAGATTTTCATTTCTGCAGAATAAAGAATTATACTATGTTTATTGTGATTATTTTTAATTAATAATGTAATGCAATTGATTTGAACTCAATAAAAGTAAAATTGATTCCGGTTAACTCGAATATTTTAAATTAAGTAAAAATCTGAAAGCTAATATTGTTAGTGTAAAAAGAAATTAGAATTTAATTTTGGATTCAGTAAAATGGTAAACTAATGAAAATATAATACTATAAGGCGAGAAAACAACAATAAATATACATTTTGAGAAAAAATGAAATAAACTATTTATTATGAATATGTTAGTAATGGCTATATATTATCATCTTTTAATTATAGCACAACAATTTTTTAACAAATTATCTTTAATTTTACTCATTCACATGTTGAAATAAGTT
The DNA here is from genome assembly GCA_948330725.1 of Sherardia arvensis. Classification (NCBI taxonomy): domain Eukaryota; kingdom Viridiplantae; phylum Streptophyta; class Magnoliopsida; order Gentianales; family Rubiaceae; genus Sherardia; species Sherardia arvensis. The sequence goes on from OX415238.1 coordinate 17,155,600, forward strand.
TTTACCATGATGTTACATAAAGGCATTTTGTGATACTATTATACTTCTAACTCTAAAATTATCGACATAGTTGAATGTGACCATTTCATATCATTCTAAGTGTTATTCTAGTTATCATTATTTAATTGCACACCTCATGATTAATATTTTAGTTACACTGGATAATATTCTTGGAAATAAAAAATAGCGATAGCGAACATTTGAAATAGATAAACATTATCAATCAAAAGACAACTTGATTAGGATTTAATTAATCTAATTTTTCTGTTAATTTTAATATAAAATTAATTGAATGTTTTGGTGTGATCATAATTACGATCTAATAATTTTAGCTGGATGCAAACCTGGTCATCGATAATGTTTATTTGACAATTTAAAAAGTATGAGATAAATAGTACAACAATTAGTAAAATATTAGTAATAAGGCATAAATTAGTATAAAAAGGCAAACAAATAGTGAAAGGTTTTTTTAGTTATGTTATAATTTGATCATAATTACAAACCTAATCATTTAGTTATATACAAAAGCTGATCATTAGTAATATTTTATCTCACAAAATATGAAAACATATGAGATATCACTTAGTATACAACAATTAAAAGAAAATTTAATAAGGCGAAGTGTATTTTACTAAATTAGTAAAAGAAGCAGGCAAACAATATGGAAAATTATTTTTGGTTATATTACACCATTTTATTTTTTGGAAAATGAAATAAGTTTTATAATTAGTAAAAAATTAGGCACAAAAATAAGATAAAGAAAAGTAACACTTGACTTTACCAATTTTTACTATAATAATTATAATTTAGATAGAAGACATTAGTGATGTAAAAGTTTACGTGTGGAATAGCACAATTTAAGTAGATAAATATCGTCAATTAATTTTAAAGAGATTTTCATTAGGATCTGATTAATCTTATTTGTTTTTAACTTTAATAAAAATATAGTTGCATGTTCTGATATGATCATATTATTAAACATTTAATAATTTCAGCTATATATACGAAACTTTTCATTGAATATTTATATCAAAATTTCAATAAGATAATATAGTAAATCGGTGAAAACTTAGTAAAACAAAGTAATTTTTTTTTTTTGATGAACCAATTTTTTCATTAATCATCATAAAACAATTACAAAATGTTGACCTTCACTCCCAGTCAAACATAACCTAGTGTCATAAAAAACAGCAAAGGAAATCAAACAAATGATCTAGGAACCAATTTTTCCCCAACTTAGACTTACAATCTATAATGCTATTGTTTGTGAGTTCCCCACAATTGAGGAGAACTCTAGATAGCTAGATATGCAAGATGTTACAAAATCAGGGAGAAAATTGGTTCACAAGCATAAACATAACACACTTTTAGCCTCAAAATCTGCTATTTACTTCAGCTAAACTTAATGCTGCCACTTCACCCTCAGTCTGTGCAACATTTTGAAATATTCTCTTGTTTCTCTCCATCCAAATACCATATAGGAATGTGATGTACAAGGCCAATCTTCTATAATTCTTCCTCTTCTTCAACTGAACCAAATGCTTTCTTAACATCCTCAGATTACCAGCTCCTGGTAGCTGCACTATGTCCAGAACACTTTTGATATAAGTACATTGACAAAACAGATGTGGTGCTGTTTCTGCTACAATATTACACAAGCAACATGGAGGCTGTGGTCCCAGCATTCTAAATTGTTGTAATCTGTCAACTGTAGCTAACCTGGAATGAAGTAGCATCCACAAGAAGATTCTGTGTTTAGGCAAAACCTTGGCATGCCATACAAGCTGTGCCATATGATCTGTATCCACTCTCCCCTTCTTCACATTGTAGGCTTTCCTTATGCTAAACTTCCCAGCAGTGGTGAGACATTCTGAAATTCTGTGCAACATATCTTTCTTCTCATTCATTAACACTTTCCAACCCCAACTGTGACTGCCTATTGCTTTGCAGTTACTAATTGATTTACCTCTCAAATAGTATGCATGCATCCACTGCACCCAAAGTACTTCCTTTTTTGTGCATATATCCCACAACAACTTAGTAATTGAAGCAGAATTCCATAGAGAAGGATCTCTTACTCCCCAGCCTCCATTGACCTTTGAAAAACACATTGATTCCCATCCAACTGGAGTGAATCCTCTCTCCCCTATCTTCCTGTCCCAGATATAATTCCTGCAAAGCACCACAATCTTCTTCATCAAATTCTCTGGTAACTTGAAAACACTTGTCCAATAGCTAGTGATGCTAAATAACACAGTATTAACAAGTTGCACTCTCCCAGCATATGTTAGGTTCCTGGACTTCCAAGTTCTTAATCTTCCAGTCATCTTTTCCAGCAACTGTTCACTAGCTCCATGCTCCCATTTACCAGGGCTCAGAGGTAAACCAAGGTAATGGATTGGAAAATTGCCTCTACTTATATTAAGTGCCTGTGCCAATAACACTTGATCAGGTTCAGACATCTTAGAAAAATACACTTGAGACTTCAAATCATTAACAGCCAGCCCTGTTGTGTCCTAAAATATCTTCAGACTCTTCCTCACACCCTCCATAGACTTGTTAGAAACTTTACAGAAAATTAGTAAATCATCAGCAAAGAGTAAGCTGTGAATTCCTATTTTCCTGCATCTTTGATGATATTCTATGAGCCCTGTTTTGTAGTGCCAATCCAGCAATCTACTGAGATATTCCATACTGATAACAAACAATAAAGGGGAGAGAGGATCCCCCTGCCTTACCCCTCTCTTGCCTTGAAATGTTTCAGTAAGACCACCATTCAGAGAAATGCAAAATTTGGACTGTGTAACACATTGCTTTATCCAATGAATGAATAAGCCAGGCAATCAGACATGCAAGCCAATTGAATAAAAAATCCCAATTTATGCTGTCAAAAGCCTTGGAAATGTCAACTTTAATCAAACAACTAGGGATCAAACCTGGAAGATTGTACTTGTGTAGTAATTCCTTTGTGAGCAATATATTGTGACCAATACTCCTCCCCTGTACAAAAGCACTCTGATTATTGCCAAAAATGAGGTAATACAGTGCCAAGCCTCTTGCATAATATCTTAGTGATAACTTTGTACACTACTGAGCAGCATGTAATAGGCCTATAGTCTGTAGCTGTTTGTGGTTGAGCTGTCTTTGGCAATAATGTTAACACTGCCTTACTGCACTCCTCAGGTAGCTCTTCATTACCAGTAAAAAAACTTTTCACTGCTGTAGTAAAGTCCTCACCTATCCATTCCCAGCACTTCTTAAAAAAATGACTGGTGTATCCATCCTGCCCAGGGATTTTGCTAGACTTTATTCCTTTTAATGCTAAAAGGATTTCATCAGTAGCAATAGGTTTGATAAGCTGACACTGCTGTTGGATATTTAGCACTCCCCCTCTGCTCACAATCTGTTGGTCAATACTGGCATATGTTTCAAAACTTCTCCCCAAATGCTTCTGAAATACTTGTGTAAGATGTTCAGCAATTGATTCCCTCCCTTGTATTGTCTTGCCATCACCTTGCAGACTGACAATGTGATTATGATACCTTCTTGTTTTCATTGAAGCATAGAACAAAGCTGTTGGCCTATCACCCTCCTTCAGCCAGCTAATTTTTGCTTTCTGTTTTAAGTACTTATACTCAGCCTCTTTTAATAATTCTGCCTGCTTCCTTGCAACTGTTTCCTCATCTTGCAATGCCTGATTTAGAGGATCCTGCACCAACTTCAAACAGATTTTTTCCCAATTTAACTGTGATGCTTTAGCCCTGGTTTCAATATCAGAAAATTCCCTCTTGTTAAGTGCAGAGAGAGGCTTCTCCAATTTTTTCAGTTGATGAAAAAGATCAGTCAAAGATCTTACTGACTTTTGTTCCCAGTATTGCTGTACTGTGGGCAAAAATGCACTGGAGAGTGTCCACATATTAAAGAATTTAAAGCCCTTTTGCTGCTGAGATTTTGTTTTCTGTAATTGCACTAGTAATGGATAATGGTCTGATGTACCATCTATCATCACCCTGCATGTTGAATCCATCAAATTTTCTAACCACAGATCATTGACCACTGCTCTATCAATTTTGCTGAAAATTCTGTCATTTGCCCTTCTTCTGTTGGACCATGTATAAAAAGGCCCATAGTTTTTAGCACTTGTAACTCTTGTTTAGCTACACAGTGCTGAAAATCTTCAATTTCTATTGGTATCACAAGATCTCCACCTATTCTGTCCTCCAAATTCAATGGAGCATTATAATCTCCCAAAATGAGCCAAGGCTTATCAGTGTAATTACATCCATTGATATGCTCCCATAATGGCTTCCTAGTATCAATCTGATTCATGCCATACACCACTGTAACATAACAGTCTAAATTGTGGTCTTGCAAATGCACCTTCAAATCCACCCACTGTTCCCCTTTGTTAATGACTTGCACTACAAAGTAGTCAGATCTCCAAGTTATCCAAATTCTCCCACCATCTATCACTGAGCCATTGGTAATCAGATCCCAATTCAGCCCTATAGATCTCCATATTTTTTGTTCATTTTGTGTTTTAACCCTGGTTTCCAGCAGAGCTGCAAATCCCACTTTCTGAGAGAGACAGAATTCCTTAACAGCTTTCTGTTTCTCTACTTTATTCAAACCTCTGACATTCCAAGCTAGGATGCAACTAGACATCAGGTGGATCAGCCAAGAGTTGAAACTGATTCCTTGATCTACTAGGACCAGCTGCCATTTTCCCTGCTAGACTATGACTAGGTGAGCCATCAGAAATTGACTTCCCTCTCTCCATTTCTTTCTCTCCCTCCACTACCTGTGAAATAGCTTTTGCTGGGACCACAGTAAAGCCATCCTCATCAGTCCTAGGAATTTTTGTTTTTGATCTAACAGTAACATGCATTACACCCACTGTAGAGTTTGCTGCCTTTTGAACTTGTACTGGCTTAGGTCTATAAACCATTTTTGCAATAGGCTTAGGCTTCATCTTCTTTTTACACTGCAATTCTTCATGTCCCATCAAATTGCAGAAATCACATCTGACAGGAGCCCATTCACACTGAACAATTTGATGCTGAATAACATCATTTTCATCCATCCATGGTATTTTATCCGGTATCCTCTTTCCAAGCTCTACCTCCACCAGAATTCTAGCAAAATTTATCTTCTCAACCTCTAAAGTTGCTGTATCCAGCCTTAGAGGTTTTCCAATTGGGCTAACAATCCTACTTAGAATGCTAGGCTTCCAATACACCACATCTAAGCCAGGCAGCTTCAGCGAAACAGGCACTTTGCGAGGAATAGAAATATCTAAATTCTTGGTCCATGCTTGCACCACTACAGGCTTTCTGTCAAACAATACAATTCCTTTCTCAACTGCTTGATCCCTGTCAGTTTTAGACACAAATCTAACCAGAAAAATCCCTGGCTTGACCATCCAAACCCTTTGCAATTTCTGATTCCCCCATATCCTTCTGAAAAAACCTTCCATCACAGCCAAAGGGGGGAAAGATCCAATGACCTTACAGACAACAGTACTATTCCACTCTTTGATACTATCCTCAACCTCAGCCCTTGGAATTTTCCCCATTACTATTCCATCTGCCTCTACTGTCTCATAAAATTGCACCCCAGCTTGAGGATCCTCAAAAAGGGCTCCCCAATCTGGTTGCTTAGCATCAATTACTTCAGTCTCTGAATATGAATCCATAGGAGTAGAAACTACCTGAGTTGGTGAGCTTACATCCTTCTCTGATCCAGAACCACAGTCACTGACACACTCCTTCCTAGCTCCAGCTTGCTCACTCTTAGCTGCAGACCTCAGATCCTCCTCCGCTTGCTGATTCTGCTCAAATCCAGCTGCCAGATCTCTCTGCTGCACCACAAACTTACTTGATCTGCTCGGAGAAGCCTGTAGTCCCGTCACCATATTCTTCAAACTCTGTGTTGACTTCGTCACCGTGAAATCTCGATCTAAATTCTGAGTATCAGATTTCCTCCCCTTGTTTCTAATAGCTGATTTACTACCCATGGGTGGCAGCAACTGGCCTGAGATGGCAGGAAACACCAAAATCAGTAGTAGATCTGAGAAGAAAATTTTCACACACTAAAAGGTGTGTTCGCCCACACTAGCACTCTCCATTTTTAAAAGACAAAAAAAACTATAGACAAAAAATGACATTAAAAGTAAATTAGTAAATAAAAGTAAATAAAAGTAAATTAAATGACATTAAATGACATTTTTATTTTTTTACTATAATAAAAGTAAATTTTATTATACTCAATAAATATTTTAGGCTAGTAATTAGTGAGAAATATTTTTAGTTATTTATATAATTTTTGGTGAAATTGTCAAAAGTTCTAAATTTAGTAAAAAAAAGTTTTGGCGGGAAATAAGTGAAGGAGAATGAGACAAGTGGCACCAGTATTTACTACTTTAGTACTTAATACAGATAGATACTCTTTTCGATCTAAACAAAATATTATACTTTCCTTTTTTATATATCTTAATTAAAACTTGTTACTTTTGTATGGCGTATGAAGGGATCGTACTAGGGCATCCGCACAATGGTAGTTAGTTAAGGAGCACTTTCGTATGTCATATGTTTCCATCAAGAAATATTTGAAGGAATACTATTTATAATTAATATGAATATTATTTTTATTCCATCTTGCTGACGTTAAAATGGCAATGACGTTTTTTCTCTGTTGCCTCATCATGCTAAAATGGAGTATATTGCTTTAATATTAAACATATATTCAATTGACATCTTTCTTCATTAAAAATGATATATTATATTTCAAAATAGTCTGATTGAATATTTACTTGTCTTTTAACTATATTTTTATTGGTAGTTGAAGATTTAGAACATGTTGTTATGAGTTTTTTTTCAGTTCAAATATATTTTTATTATTGTTTTTAGTTTAGTTCAGTATAGATTATATTTCAATTTATTTCAACTCATATTACATATCCTAGAGGGAATTAGAATAAATATACTCCAGTTAAATATGCATTATAGTAAAAAATATCTAAATATGATTATATATCAACCACATAATGATATACAAAAAAAAATTAAATATACTTATATATTTTCCCTGTTCAATGTATTTATATTCAATTCAGTCCAGTTGTTTTCTACTAAACAAAAAAAAAAAAAAAACTCAAGTAAACTTAAGAATTCGTTGGCTTATATCTATGAAGCCAATATTATGTATCGAGAATTCTGTTGATATGCATCAAAAATAAAAAAATTGTTCAATTATTTTGATAGAATAACAATATCCTTTATCAACACTAATTATAAAATATTTATTAAAAAAAGCAATTACAATGAAATAACTTAAACAAGAAGTATAGTAACTCATTATAGGATATGTAACTTTTAATTTCTTAAATATGAAATATAACATGAAATATATTAACAGAAATTTGTAGTAAATTCACTATTTTAATATAAAATTATCTTTTAATATAGTTTATTAATGAATATTTAAGCAAACCGCGCAACACGCGGTCCAGTCACGCTAGTACATTTAATTGATTTATAATTTGTGTTTATAATATTAAATATTAAATAACTATATTGCAGGCGCAAGGCCTTGAATAGGACCCTCTTTTTTTCCAGTGATTATACATGCATGTCCATATTTACCTATTGCAGGTCTTAAAAACACAATATGTGGCCATGAATTGTGCTAGTGCACCCAAAATATTATATTTTGGACCTGCATTAGTAAACATGGACCTGCATGTATCACCACTCTTTTTTTTTTTAGGTTAAAACCACTCAAGGAGTGGAGGGGAATTTATTAGGCTCCCTAGACCTGAGAAAGGGCCATAAAAAGCCATGAGTTATTAACAATCTATACAAGGCAGTTACAAAATGAGAGCTATAAGCTCTTGAAGCACAGAGATGCTTCCAAAAGAATAAATGAATGGAGGACAAAAGCTTTGCCATATGATATCTAGTTTGTTTCAGATGCAAACTTTGAAGCCTATAAGAGAATGACAAAGCAAAACTCAGGGCGGCACCAAAATAGTATTGAGAAAAAAAGGATATCACTATCAAAAGGGCATAACTAAGGTGAACTATACTAATCCAGAGGCTCAAACATGAAGCAGGACCAGTGAAGTGATGATGTTCATAGGGGCAGACAGTCCAGTTTGCTATCTAATGACAGTTCACTCCAGAGTGATGAGTATCTTGGCGACTTAGGCCTGAGCAGAAAGTTCCCTGGTCATCTGCAAAAATAAATAGAAACAACAGCATCTATTCTGTGATAATGTAAGAGATGGAGTCCCCACTTTATCAAGAGCCAGAAGGCCCTTAATATGTGTAGGTAAGTCAGAGTATAGTACTTGACTATTTAATTGCACAGAATGAGCAAGCTTGGCCATAGCATTAGCTGGCAGGTTACCCTACCTGTAGATATGACTAACCTTAGTATTGATTTGGTTGTGAGCAGTGCATGCCAAATCATATAATTCCCATGGGGCTTTTGTAGGAGTCTGAATTGCTTGGATGGCCATCAAACAATCAGATTCAATGGAGAAGGGTTGATTCAGTTGGTTCCCAATGAGTGCACCCTTCCGGATTGCTATCAATTCTGCTTCTAGGGATGAGCTTGCCATAGTGAAGAAGCAGTGGGATAAAGCAAAGCTGCCTTGCATATTTCTGATCACAATACCAATGCCAGCTGTTTTGGATGTGTGCCATGAGGCATCCACATTGATCTTTAAACCTTGAGTTGGGGGCTGCCATTTTGTTACAGTGATCCTGATTTGTGGAGGCCTTATGAAGTTGGGCATAAAGCCAAGTGAGGCCAGCTCTCTGTCAAAAACCGAAACAAGAGCCAAGGGTCTAGAACTATATGTATTGAAAATATGATCCTTAACAGAGCTAGTAAGAGCATCAATATTAGGTCTCAGATTGTCAAAAATATAGGCATTTCTTGTTTTCCATAGTAACCAACAAATCATACTAGGAGTAATCTGAAAAAGATTTGATTGCAGTTTTGAAATTCCTTGAAAGGACCAATGGTAAGACAGCCTTTCTCAAAGTGAATTGAAACTAAGATATGAGATTCCAACTACTGAGTGGAAAAAGGTTCAGATTTTGGTTGCAAAAATGCAGCCCTTAAAAGCATGTTCTAATGTATCTGAATTGGGACAAAAAGGACATTTTGATGGTAAATTAAAGCCCATTCTAGCTAATACATCTAGAAAGGGGAGGAAAGCATTTATTAGTTTCAACATGAAAATGCTAACCTTTTTATGAATTCTGATATTCCACAGTTTGTGTAAGGATTCAGCTGAGCTACTACTAGGCCTGATGGCATTGAATGCAGATTTAAATGAAAAATCCCCATTGAAACCAGGCTTCCAGATTAGCCTGTCCTCCCTGTCACCTGCACAATCAAAATTATCCAAAAAGGTAATAATGCTAGGGGGAAGGTCCTATATTGCTGTCCTATATTGGTGCATGTGAAGCCAGAAATCATGAACTGTACAGTGTTCAGGGATAATAGATGTCATTGGATCTAGCATGGTGGAGATGGCTCCATAACCTGACCAGTTTGCTGACCAGAAACTGCAGGATCCCTTTCCTATAATTACCCTAGTCAAACTCTCAGATAATGTACTAACTTCCTTAATCCTTTTCCAGTTAGGTGAAGATCTATAAGAAGGGGGAAGTGACCAAAGGAATTTGGCCCATAAGGTGTCACCTAACTGAAACTTCCACCACAGCTTAAGAGAGCATGTTCTGATTATAGTACTGATTGATCTAATCCCAATCCCATTTTGTTCAACTGGGTAACATAGATGACTCCACTTCCTCCACACTTTTTTTTGGTTTGAGGTCTGTCTCACCCCAAAAAAATTGGGAGAGAGATTTTTCCAGTCTCTTCACCACTGCCACAGGTGGATTTAGCACACTCCAGATGTGTTGTGGCACTGAATAGATGCATGATTGGATGAGTGTAATTTTCCCTCCACTTGACAGCCACCTGTTCTTCCAATTAGTTAACCTGTTCTCAATTCTCTGCAACAAAGGGGTAAAGTGTGAGATTAAAGCTCGGCCACTAAATGTTGGGACCCCTAAATAAGTGAAGGGCATTGAGCCATGCTTAATTCCTAGGATATCTCTAACCTGTCTCATTTTGGAAGCTGTGGCATGTTTACTTAGGTAGAAATCACTTTTTTCAAAGTTGATTTTCTGCTCAGTAGTCTGTTCAAACACAACTAGAAAGACTTTTCAGTTTAGAAGCCTTTAAAAAAATAATTGTGTCATCTGCATAATTTAAATGAGACATAGGAATATTGAAGTAATCTAATTTTCCAGAAGCCAACACAAAGGCTAAACTTCTAGTAAAGGCTTCTGAAAAAATATTGAAGAGGAAAGGAGATAGAGGATCTCCTTGTTTGATGCCTCTAGTGGTTGTAAAGAAACCATTTGGTTTACCATTTATAAGAATAGAAAAGTGTGCATCTTTAAGATTTTTCATGATATTATGCACATATTTTCCATGCAGCCCAAACTTAAGCAGAACAGAACAAAGAAAACCCCAACTAACTCTATCAAAAGCCTTCATGAGATCCAGTTTAATTATACAGTTGGATTTTCTTGTTTTTCTATCTAAAAACCTAACCATCTCTTTTAAATATATCACATTGTCTGAGATGTCTTTATTTTTTTGAAAAGCAGATTGGTGTGGAGAAATTAACTTGCACATAAAAGGCTTTAGTCTTTCCATGAGAAGTTTAGAAAAAAAAATGTTTGTACAGTTGGAAAGACTAATTGGCCTAAAATCCTTGAAAGAGGAAACATTTTATTTTTTGGGAATTCGTGTGATCCATGTTGATGCAATACCAACTGGCACTTTGCAAGAGCCCATAAAATCAGTTGCAGCACTGAGTAGGTCTTCCTTAATTATTTCCCATGCCTTTGAGAAGAATTTGGCTGTGTAGCCATCAGGCCCAACTGAACTGTTTTTATTCATGTTAAAAACAATAGTTCTGAGTTCTTCAAGTGTTACTGGCTTGATAAGTTGAACATTATCATCCTCAATAATTAGTTTAGGAATTTGGGTTAAGAAGTGACTATGGAAATCACCACTTAGTGGACTAGGTTCAGATAATAGATCAAAGAAGAAAGAAACTGCTTCTTGTTCAATATCTGAAAATCTTGTCCAACCATATTCCATTTGAGTCCTGGATCTTAGTGATGCTCATTCCACTTCTTTTTTCCTTAACAGAGTTATGGAAAAATTTAGTGTTTTCATCCCCCTCTTTGAGCCAATTAATTCTGGATTTTTGCTTCCAGAATTTGTTTTGCTCTTTGAGTGATCTCAGGTGCATTGCTCTCAATTGTTTGAGTTTGATGAACTCATTAATTGAGTTATCATTGTCATATACAATTTCCTGGAGCCTAAAGGTGTGTTTGGTTCGCAAGGTTTTTGAGAGTCTGGATTTTGTTTTGGGATTTTGATAGTTGGGTTTTTGTTTGGGATTTTGATAGTTGGGTTTTTATTTGGGATTTTGAAAGTCTGGTTTTGCAAAATCTTTGTTTGGTTGGGTTGGATTTTGTGAGTATGAAACAAAATCTTTGATTGGTTTTTAGGATTTTGCAAGTCTGGATTTTGAGAAATTTCGTGAACCAAACAAGATTTTACAAAACTGGACTTGGATAGTCCATGTTTTGCAAAAACTTGGCCAACCAAACAAACCCTAAGATTTTCAGCAGCATCTTTTACATTGTTCTCAATATTACCAAAAACTTGTTTATTCCAGGTTTTGATCAGTTTGACAGCAAGAGGTTACAAGAGGTTTGAAGGAGAGTTTTGGTTTTTTTGCTAAAAATAGATTTTTAACTGGTCAAACAGCTAGTTATGATGTTTGGTGAGATAATGAATCATCTAACTGTTTGATCCAAACCTCTAAATTTGAAAACGCTTGAAAAAGCTGCGTTTCCAACTTAACACGACAATTAATATTACAATTTTCCTTTTTATCCTTTACTCTCAGCTTTCATGCGTACAAATCCTTCAAACATTTTTTCTGGTAACTGAACACAATATTTTTATTCCTTATTATCCTTTAAAAAATTGCAAGTTTTTATTTTATCCTTGTAAGAATATTAATTAAAAACATATAAATATTATATTTTTTAATCAAAAATACCTCAAAAATAAATAAAAATACAACAATTATTAGACATATTTTTCCATCCTTTTAAAATAATAGATCACACCCTAATTAAACTAAAAAAACCTTATAATAAATTTTAATTAATTTTATTTTCTAAAACAATAAATTTTAATTATCTCTAATAAATATAAAATATAAGTATTAAAAATATTTCCATACTTCAAAATAAGATCACACTAAATTTATAATACTGATGATAAATATTATTTATTTGTGTCCATTTTTGTCATTTAGGATAACAAACAGCTATCCGCTATTTATTTTTTTACCAAACACTCATTTTACAAACAACTAGTCAAAACAGCTAACAGTTAGTACAATCCACTAACAGCTAACATCAAACCGCTAGCTCCCAAACGAGACCATAGTGTATTTGAGTCTATGTAATTTAAGGAAAAAAACCTAACATTCCTTTTTCCTGCATAGGGAGATTCCAGTCAATATGAATTAAAGACATGAACTCCTCTCTATTGAACCAGTCATTTATAAACCTGAAGGATTTAGGAGATGATGGGATGCTGCTGCCTAAAGTACAAAGCATAGGTGCATGATCAGAGATGTCCCTGTTTAAAATTTGAATTGATGAGGATGGAAACTTCATCAACCAATTCTGGGTGGCCAAACCCCTATCAATCTTCTGTGTGGTGGGAACTAACCAGTTGTTGGACCATGTTAAAAGGTTCCAAACTGTGTTAATGTCCAGAAGAGCATTGGAAGAAATGAACTGATTGAATTCAGTCATACTTCTATTGCTAGGTCTTGCTGGACCCCTATATTCTGAGGGAGATTTTATTGCATTAAAATCTCCAATCAGAAAGGAGTCAGACAAGTCTCTATTACTAAGTGAGCTCCATAAAAATTGTCTCCCTGGAACTTTCCTTAGACCATAAATAAAAATATCCTCCATAGAAGAGTTTAGTTTATGGCTAAAGAGATTCACTGCAAGGAATTGTAAGTGGTCCTTTTTTAGTGTAATCTAGATATTATTATTCCACATTAACCAAATTCTTCCACTCACATAGCTCATACAGTTAGAGTAATGTAATTTCCTTCTAAACACATCACATTGATGATTTTTATGCAATGGTTCAATAAGGCATATTAAATCAAATCTGTGTGTGTTTATAAGGTCAAAAAGTCTGTCCAAAGATGTCTTCATACCCCTAATATTCCAGACCAAGAAATTAATGTTTAATTGTTGTATAATCATTGAAAACTTCTTTTAGAGCTTCTTGATCTGGTTAAAACCTTATTAGGGGATGGGATCTTTGAAGATTTTTTGGGGTAAACTTTTTGTTAAGTTGTGTGAAAAAGGTAGATAGTTTAGATTTTTCACTAGCAGTAGCAAGTGATGTACCTGTGTCTACCTTGTCAGCTGTCTGGTTTTGTGATTGATGAGAGGGTGACTGAGTACTCAGGTTCAATACTTGGGGGTCCAGAATGTTGTCATCTTCTGATGATTCTGAGGCAATGTCATATTCAGACTCATTATCTACTTCTTTGTGCTGTAGATTCATCAAAGGTGAGAACCTGTTTGTACCTGCTCTAGAATAGGACCCTCAATCTATGGAAAGCAACACCACATCAGCTTCACAACAATGGACTGCTCTGCACCAGTCATACACATCAGTTGACAAATTACATCTGCTCAAGATCAAACTCAAACTGATCTATCTGTTACAGACCTTATCGAAACCTCGTACTCATTGGCAGAGTTGGATTTCGCAATGCGATCCCTAAGTCGCTTACGAGTATTGAGTTCTTTTGTCGGCAGATTTGGTCTTTACATAGCGATGCCTAACATGCTTGCAAAAGTAGATATAGGTCTAGATAAGGTTTCCCATTCCTATTTTATGACATTAAGATTGATATGTAACAATGGCTTTTACTCATTTTTCATTGTAGAAACAATGCTTGATGATTTATTGGTTCAGTGAGCCTAATAAATTTCACCCCACTAAGGTGGTTTTAATAAAGAAAATGAAAATATTCCTTAAGTAAAGAGCAAGTCATTATTCAGGACTGAATTTTAAAAGTCCACAATATCATTAAAAAAAGTCATCATTGTTAAGAAAAGTAGCATTAAGGAGAAACCATTGTGCATGCTCTTACTAGCCATTATCACTAACATCTTACTCCTTCCGTTCCAACCAAATAGTTTTTTTAAACCACTAAGAAGTAGGTTGAAATTCATTTGGTTCACCACGCCATAAAAACCTTCCAAAAAAGGCAGTATTGTACAATATTGGAGAAATTTACATATTAGTCAAAAAATTAGAGTGGTGACACATGCAGATTCATATGTTTACTAATGCAGGTCCAAAATATAATATTTTGAATGCACTAGCACAATTCAGGGCCACATATTGTGTTTTCAGACCTGCATTTAGTAAACATGGACCTGCATGTATAATTTCTAAAAAATTAAAACTAATAAGTAAATATCTCTGATTCTAAGCTTGATTCTAGTATACATCCATGTCGACGTTCTCACAAGCATTTTAGGGTTCGCAAATCGATAGCCAAGTCTGTCGATGAGAAGACTCATAACTCGCAAGCAATTTAGAGATCATTTCACGAAGCCCGACTCTGCCAACGAGAACGCGATTCTCCGAGAATCAACTTAGAATCAGTCAAAAGATCACAGACTCCTCTACTTCCCATCTTGATCATAGCTTGGCTCTGGTCAAAGTCCATCCAAGTCCAATCTGCTCCCATCTGCTCCTTGGTGTCTTGCTCCATTGCTTTCCAGTCCCATCTACTCCCAGCTTTAGCCATTGTTTTCTAGTCCCATCCGCTCCCAGCTTTAGCTCTCATAACCTGCATCATAGAGTAGCAGTAAAAATTCTTTTATGGTAATCATCTCTGCATGAGATAAGGCAGCTCTCTACTGTCAAGAGACACAAGTCCCTGAATATGCCTTGGTAGTGTATCATTAGTATATACATGAGAGATATTAGTTTCAGTAACAAGTTTGGCTATCAGGCACAACATTTGCTTCTCTGTATATATGAGTAAGTTGTAGTGATATCGCCTGATAAGTCCCATATGTTCCATATTATCTCATCAATTCCAAAGGCACTCTATATTTCCTTTGAACAATGATGAGTAATAATTGAGAATCCGTCTCTGCCTACATATGTTGAAAATTATAGGAATAAGTTGTCTCCAGTCCCATAGCTAAAGCAATGGCTTCAGCTTCAAGACTGGATGTTGCTTCTGTCACCAAGAACTTGGCATGTAAAACTCTACCATTAGCATCCCTAATGACAAAACCTGCTCCAGCCCTACCATTCTGCAAAAAGGATCCATCAGAGTTTAATTTGACACAATTCAGAGTAGGAAGTTTCCACTTTATGATCCTCTCTGGTCTAGGTCTAGCCACTGTTTGAACAGAATAAAATCTGAACTGCATAGGTAATCAGATTGTGTATGTTCAAAGCAATATTAATCCTATTTGGTATGACATTGTCATACAGGAAAGAAGGTCTGGCACTCCAAATGCACCAAATCACAACAACTAGGATCAGTTTAGCTATATTAGCCTTGAAAACATATTTGTCTTTCATATGTCAATAATAAAACAAGATATCCCATAGGGACTTAGATTGAGCATGAATCAGAATCAGAT
Source organism: Sherardia arvensis (assembly GCA_948330725.1). Lineage (NCBI taxonomy): Eukaryota > Viridiplantae > Streptophyta > Magnoliopsida > Gentianales > Rubiaceae > Sherardia > Sherardia arvensis. Next base: position 17,171,430 of record OX415238.1, read on the forward strand.
CAAAAGATCTGCTTACTTTCTCCCACATCCACTTTCTGTCATGCAGTTATTAAAGACGTGATGTAACTCATCTGAATCAGAGTAGGAAAAATAGCACAGAGATGGTTGGTGTATACCGAGAGAAAACAGGGCCTTATTATTAATTCATTACGCAACACGCACACACACAAACAAGAAGAAGACAAAAACATAAAGCACACGGAGTACTATCTATGAAATTGAATCTAAAACGCTCCGATTCCATAAAAAAACTTGATGAAATGCAACACATGGATGATGGCCCTGAGAATCACGCGAATAGTCCCAAAGATGCTCAGAAGTAGGGTTTCTTGTCCACGTGCTGATGGAAGAGCTGGTTGGTGTAGTGACGGCTGATCTCCTCCTCATTATCTTCTTCAGCATCCTGGCGAGGGTGAGGGAGCCCAACAAGGTTCACCGGATCAAAGGTTGTGTGCAGTGGTGCAGGTGCAGCAGTGGTGCCGCTTGCGGCCCCGAAATCCAAGCTGTGAGTGTTGCAGTTACTCATGCTCATAAGGTTGTTAGATGCAGAGGAAGCATTGGAAAATGCTGGCGTCACTGCTACGAATGGGTTCGGCAGCATCGTGTGAGTGTCTTGAATAGCACTTGCCATTGTGTACCTGCTGCTTATCAGTTGGGATTGAACCATCCCAAGCTCTGCCTGCAGAATGGCAACCTGGAGTGCAATTAGGTAAACATGATTAGACAGGTTCTCTTTTGAGCTTATAATCAACAGATGAGTTCAGTTTAAATCAATTCAGTTCATTTCAGCTAAAATTTAATTAGAAAATTTTTTATTTAATGCAAATTAGTTTAATAGTAGTAAAATTTTTGCATGAAACTACAAAAATGGAAAGATGGCAAACAAATGAGAGAATTGTTCACCTGTTTTTGTAGAGCCATTATGGTTGAGACACATCCATAGACGGGATCAGATAGGCGAGCTTGTGCCTCGTATGAGATGGTGATGACAGCGTCGGTGCGCCGGTTCTCTGGGAGCTGGTGGAGAAGTTTGGAGACGTTAGACGCTCCAAAAATCTTGTGCACAGCTGCAAATCGGGCCGAACCTTGATCCGACCCGAAATGAGGAGCGAATATGCAGCTGTTTACACACTTGCGCCTAAGAAACTTGCAAGCACCGCACGGTGCATGCTGGCTTACCAGAGCTGGTGGTCCCGTGACGTTTTCCTGCATGTTTAGGTGGTCGCCGCGTGGGATTCCGGCGGAAGAACGCCTCCCACCGCTTGAGGACGAGGAGTGGTTTCCCTTCCGCCTACTCCCGGTCGAGGACGGAACTTGTCCGATACGAAGAACTGGCGGAGGAATTTCGCTCATGGTGAGAGAGTTTATTTTTGTTGAGTGAGATTTCTGAGGATGAATGTGAAGTTTAATAACTGCCTAACCTCACTTATATAGGTGGAATTTTTATGGGAATTTGTGAACTTGCTGTATTAATTGGGCGAGAGTGTGGTAAATGTGAGTAGAGTTCAATGTAGTTTTACGTTATTCAATCATTGTTAGGGCAAACAAAGGGCTGTAAAATCAGTGGATGCCAACACATGCAAAGTGGGTATCTCACAATTATTCATTTTCTTTGTAGTTGTAATTTTTTTTGCTTTTTCATTGAAATTAAATTAAAATTTTCATTTCCCACTTAGATTGGATTTGAATGCCTAATTATTAAATTTCCCTGATTCTAAATTACATAAAATAGCCTACTAGATATTGAGTTCATTTGGTAATAAGGGTTAACCAGCCCTGGTGGTGACGTATGACATTTGTGAAGAGTATTTGTGTAAATGAACCAAATTTGTATCGATTAACTCGTGACATAATTTTTTTACGCTCAACTTGACAAAAACACATATAAATTAAGCTTGTAGTGGAATACTCGTGAAGATAGTGGGGTAATAAATTTGCGAATTTAGCTGTAAGTATATCAAAATTGTAGTGATTAACTCTCGTGAAACTATGAATTTGCAATGACTGAACGAGTTACACGTGAAACTATGGTATGTACAAATTGTATATATTGAGCAACTTGTGCAAGAGAAATTACTCGTTACGTTTTGTACGTTTCATGTTTTCACGAGTTACTTGTTCAGTTATTTCAAATTCAGTCAGTTTAAACTTCTAGAGTACCATTCTAAATTTAAATTAACTTACCCGCAATTAGTGAAACTAGATGGTAATTAACTTAAATTTGTAGAAATCAATGAGCATTTTGTAGCAAGAAAATTCTAAATTTGGCAATGTATATCAACCAAACAGGCAAAGACCAACTTGTAAAATTATGAGTTTAAACCGACTAGGCCTATAATATGTAACTCGTGAATTGTGAATTTACACTGACAGATTTATTATAATGAATGACTTTTGAAACTACTGGTAAATGAACTTTATTTACAGGAATGACTAATTTCAGCCAAAAATCATTATATATTCTTAAACTTCAATATATTACAGGTGTATATTAAAATAAAAACACATTTTACATTTGGTCGATTCAAGAAATATTTAATAGGCCCATTTGATCTCAAATGAACTCCTTAAATTTTCAAATGGGCCAAGCTTACGTTTGATGATTTGACTCAGCCACATGTTATGATCGAGGGGTTGTTCTGCTAATTACTAAAAGTTCTTTGGTGAATAAGTGTAATAAGAAGGCAAAAAAATCCTTTTACGAGCTTACACTAGTGGAATATGGGACGGAACACGGCGGTTCCGTCCCAGTTGGACGGCGGTCAAAACCGCCGTCCATGGTGGCGCCGTGCAATTGGTTACCTTTGCTGTAACCTTTGCTGGTGGTGCCGGCAATATCAGTGACAAACGTTACATTGCTGTAAGTTCTCTTTTTTTTACCCTAACTCTTGTTTGCCTTGCTGGAATTATGCTAAATGATTTGACTTTAGGGAAATGGTTGACAAGTGTAATGATTGAGGGGGTTATTTTCTATGTATGAATTTAGTCATATGTGATCTTCAGTCACTTGGTTTGCCTTGAATGTGTCTAGAATATGTGAATGTAGTCATATGTTTTGCCTTGATTGGGGTTTTCCTTGAAATTGCACAAGAATATGCATTTTGCAGCTCAAGTTTGCCTTCAACGTGTCTAGTGTTGCTGCTGTAAAATTGCACCAAAAAACTGCACTGTAATATGCATTTTGTTGCTCAAATTTGAACCAAATGTGTCCAATTTTGCAGCTGTGAAATTGTACAAGAATATGCATTTTGTAGCTCAAGTTTGGCTTGAATGTGTACAGTTTTGCTGCTGTGAAATAGCAGCAGAAAACTGCACTGTAATACACATTTTTCTGCTCTAATTTGGTCTGAATGTGTCTTCCGAACCGCCGCTCCCCCGCGGCGGTGCCACCGTCCCACGTAGTTTTCTGCAAGCTCTGAACACCAAACCCGCCCCTCTCTTCACCTCACTCCCCTCAAACCCTGCCATCCAGCCAGTTCTGACACACAAAGGAACAATAGCTTGTTTGATCTCATTGGAAGAAGTAGCCCAGCTCTCTGCTCATTACAACATTGCTCTTATTGGGAAATTCCCCAAAATTAAGCCATCGATGGATTACCTGAACGAAGCATTTAAATCAGTGGGTTTCACTGGCAGGTATCAACTAGGTTCCATTGATTATAATCATGTATTGATTAGGTTTGAGGATAAGGAAGATTACCAGAGATGTTGGATGAAATCCCTCTGATCTTTGAAAGGTGTCCAAATGAAAGTTTTTAAATGGACACCAAATTTTTCCCCAGACACTGAAACCTCCATTTTGCCTGTATGGATAACCTTGCATAACCTACCTATTTTCTGGTATAATTCTGTCATGTTAGAGTCTATTGGAAACAGTGTAGGCAGATACATCAAGATGGATGCAGCCACAGCCAGCCTTACCAGACCTTCTGCTGTAAAGCTTTGTGTGGAGATAGATTTATTGTCTAAACTGCACACTGCTGTTACCCTAACAACTAACCTAGATGGTGAGGTTGCTGATTTTCCAATTGAGTATGAGTACCTTCCCTCCTATTGCAAGCATTGCAAAAAACTTGGGCATGAAATCAGTGAGTGCAGAATACTTCACCCTGAGATGAGGCCAATGGTTAACAATAAACCTCCAGTCAGAAATGGTAACCCTCCAAAGTCCTCCACCACTCAAATGCCTCATCCTCCATCAGCTGCTGAGACCTCTGGAGTCAGGAAGACACATCTACAATCTCAGATGAGATACACAAAGACAGGTGTAATGCTGAGCTTTCTAGACAAAGGTAAAGGACAAGCTACTTCACCCTCACAGCCAATCCCCACAAAGACTCCACAACCTTCCCTTTCTCATTATGGAAGCTCCACTCCTCTTACTGGCCAGGCTTCAGATCCCTCCAAATTACAGCAGTCTCCTATAACTATTTCATCTGATGGTGAAGATGATCTTTCTACTTAGATGGACACTCCCAGCTGCTCAGAATCTGATCTATCTGCAACTGAGATCCCAAAACTCAACTCTGTACATATCACCATCCCATCTTCCCAACTACAAGCCTCCCTCCCTGTCACCACCATTATTCCATATTCCTCACCTGTCCAACAAATCATCCAAGCCATAAACCAATCTCAACAAGAAGAGTGGAAAACTCCAAAAAAACTGACAATATTTGCATCTGATGACATCAATATTCATACGGGTAATCATTCTGACTCTAGTGACTCCTCCTTTTCTACTAATCACATTTCCTTCTACTCCCAACCAAGACAGCCAGGTAATAGATTCCTCCCTTTGATACTGGAAGATGAAGAAGATGGATCCAAGGAGGATGAGGAAGAAAGCAATGAGGAAACAATTCATGAAAGTTCTCAGAACCTCATTCATGAATCACAGCAAGTTACCTCTACTGATATCACAGTGACAAATGAAAATGTTGACCCCCCAGTGAATGATCCTGACAACAATAAGGTAAATTCTTATTTCAATCAGGTTAATAAAATCATAACTAGGACAGCTACTAAGAGTCTTAAGCCTAAGAAAAAATGATTAGTACAACTATGGGCTTAAATGTTCTTGTCTGGAATATCAGAGGTATGGAATCTTCCATGCTAAGATTGGCTAGACTTATAAGAACTCACAATGTTGATTTACTGTGTATTTTTGACCCTCAGCATGATAATGACAAGTGTACTTCATATATGTATAAACTGCATTTTAAACACTGCATGTTCTCTAATCTGTCAAAAATATGGCTAATGTGGAATAGTAATGTCAGTATTACTTCTAGTTTGGATCATAATCAATTTCTCTCAGTACAGTTCTCTTGCCATACTTTAAACTTAAATACTCAACTAGTTTTTGTGTATGGCTTAAGAACTAGGAAGGAGAGAGAGCAATTATGGTCTGATCTAAAAGCTTTAAATCTAGATAATGCCATGTTCATAGGTGACTTTAATGTCATGACCTCTGTATCTGAATATAGAGGACCTTCTTCACCTAGTCTAGCTAGCATTAGAGATTTCAGTACCTTTATTTCCTCACTAGGTTTAATTCCAGTTCACACAGTTGGCAATTTCTTTACATGGACCAATGGTAGAACAAAGGAAAATGGGAAGAAATTGACTACTAAGAGATTAGATAGGGGAATTTGCACCATTCCATGGCTGACACAATTCCCATAGTCATCTATTCATGTGCTCAACAAAGAGCCTTCAGATCACTGTCCTTTACTTTTAAGGATTGGCAGTGACATACCCTCAGTCCCCAGACCATTTAGATTTATAAATACACGGTTCAAAAGGGAGCAGTTCTTGGATGTTATTCATAACCATTGGACTGCCCCTATTGAAGGTCAGGGAATGCTCAATTTTTTTCTCAAACTAAACAGCCTCAAAAAAGTTCTTAAAGTATGGAATAGGAAGGTGTTTGGTAATATTGATGAAAATTTATTTGTGGCTGAGGAAAATTTAAGGATCCGGGAAATTATTTTTGAGGCTGATGGCTCAACCAATGAGTTAATCAAGCTTAAAAAATGTAAAGCTCTTCTTACTAGAGCTCTGAAAGAACAAAATAATTTCTGGAAACATAAGGCCAAGCTAAAATGGCTAAAAGAGGGGGATGAGAATACAAAGTTTTTTCATAACTCTGTTATGGAAAAAAAATGTAGACTCAACATCACAAAGATCAAGAGCTCAGATGGGAGATGGTTGACAGATAATTTAGAAATAGAAAAGGAGGCAATCTCCTATTACCAGAATCTGTTGACTGATGATCCTCATCCTGACAAAGATCAATTTAGTACTCATTTTCTCTCTCAGATTCCAAACATCATATCTGTGGAGGATAATGCTGAACTAACTAGACCAGTAACACTAGTAGAATTACAGAAAATTATTTCTGGACTTAATAAAGCAAGCAGTCCAGGGCCTGATGGCTTTACTGCATTATTCTTTATTAAGGCCTGGGAAATTATAGGCTTAGATCTTCTAGATGCATCAAATGACTTTCTGTCAATGTCTAATATCAACAGGGGTATCTCTAGCACTTGGATAACTATTATCCCTAAAAAAGACATCCCTGTCAGTTTTAATGATTACAGAACTATTAGTCTTTCCAATGTTACAAACAAAATTTTTTCAAAAATTCTTATGGAAAGATTAAAACCTTTGATGCCAAAATTAATTTCTCCTCATCAATCTGCTTTCTTGAAAAATAGAGATATCTCAGATAATGTGATCTATTTAAAAGAAATGTTTAGATTTTTGAACAGAAAACAAAGGGACCCTAACTGTATTTTTAAGCTTGATCTCATGAAAGCTTTTGACAGGGTTAGCTGGGATTTCCTCACAAAAATTCTCCAAAAATTTGGTTTTTCAGGCAGGTTCATTCAGTGCATCCTAAAAAACTTGTCTAATGCTTGGTTTTCTGTTTTGATAAATGGGAAGCCTGTAGGCTATTTTCAGGCCTCCAGGGGTATAAAGCAAGGAGATCCCATCTCTCCTTTCCTTTTTGACATTTTTTCAGAGGCTTTTACTAGAAGCATTGCATATGTTTTTCAGACTGGAAAAATGGATTATTTTTCTTTACCCAGAAATGCTATACCAATCTCTCATTTGAGCTATGCTGATGATACTGTCATTTTCTTAAAAGCATCAAAATTAAACCTAATCAAAATGAAATCTTTCCTTGTGAAATTTGAGGAAACTACTGGTCAAAAGGTTAATTTTGATAAGAGTGAATTTTTTCTCAGCTCCACTGCAACTTCTACCAAGCTTAAACAAGTTAAAAATATTTTGGGTATGAAAAAAGGTTGCCTGCCTGTCAAATATTTAGGAGTACAAGTTTTCAAAGGAAGGATCCTCAATTTACATTTTCAGCCTATTCTGGAAATGATTGACAAAAAACTTTCAAATTGGAAAAATATTTGGCTTTCTACAGGTGGGAAGATTACCCTAATTCAGTCCTGTTTGATGTCTCTGCCACAACACATATGGGCAGTAATGGAGCCCACAAAGGCAATAATCAGGAAGATTGAGAGAAGACTCTCCATTTTTTTCTGGGGCAGTGCTGAAAATAAGCCTAAGAAGACATGGAGAAAATGGAGGTCCTTATGCAAGCCTGTAACTGAAAATGGTCTTGGAATTAGAGATATCTCTGCAACTATCAAGGCCTACTCCTGCAAACTCTGGTGGAAGTACCAGATAGGTGAAGCCCCCTGGACTTGTTTCATTGCATCTCTCCCCCCTTCCTCTAGGTCCTCACAGAACTGGAGAAGGATCTGTAACATTATTTTGATAGCTGAAGCTAACTCCAAGGTGATCCATGGCACTGGGGACTGCAATTTCTGGACAGGCAATTGGACTGATAAGGGTCCCCTTATTGATCTCTTCCACCCTGGAAATGATCATTATCTGAGTTTCTCTGTCAGACAATTTATTGAAGGAAAATCTACCTATCTCCCTCTTCTCTCCATGATCCTCCCCATAGTATCATTTTGATCCTCCAGAGAGCTGAGATCCATCCACAAAGGAAAGACAAGTTAATATGGAAGCCTGACCTGCATGGGGCTTTCACTACAAAGTCTGCCTACTCCATCTTTATACAGCAAAATCAGAAATATCCATCTCTGACAAAGATCTGGAGACAAGGTATCCCCAAAACAATTTCTGTGTTTTCTTGGAGGCTTTTAAACTGTTTGTTACCCTTTGATGATATTTTGAGTCAGTTTGGCTTCAACTTTGCCTCTAAATGCCCCTTCTGCCACCATATAGATACAGTGCATCATTTCTTCTCAGGTTGTGAAATTTCTGTGCACTTGTGGAAGTATATGCACTCAATATGTGGTTCCCTATATTTTAGTGCGGATAGTTTATGGGATAGACTGTCCACTGTGTGGTCTTTCTCTGGTCTATCCAAGCTACACACTAAATTGAATCAGATAGCTCCTGTTTTTGTGATTTGGATACTCTGGAAATGCAGAAACAATTGGATCTTTGATGGTCAGGCTTCCAATCTGAATTTGATGGAAAAACAGTTGCAGGACCTCATCTACTACTCACTTCTTGTCAGCCCTGTCCCCCTTACCAGGCCAGTGGATGATAATCTGATATCCCAGACATGTATACCACCCATTTATATTCCTCCAAAACCAAATATAATTGCTATTAGGTGGTCTAGGCCAGTGCAAGGGCTAAAAGTCAATGTGGATGCTGCTTGGTCTCAGAATAAAACAGGCATTGGATTAATATGTAGGGGCTCAAATGGTGAATTTTATGGTGCCAAAGGGTTTCACTCAGTTGCCATATCATCTCTTCAGGCAGAAATGCTGGCCATTGAGGCTGGCATACTCTATGGTATCTCTCTTGGTTCCAGGCTTTTTTGTGTTGAGTCTGCAAGATTGCTGTAAAAATGATCAGTGATCCAGATTCTGCACACTGGAAATTGTTTCCCCTCTCTCATAGTATCAAGTCTCTACTGGGATCCAATTCCATATCACATGTCCTCAGAGAGGGAAATAAGGCTGCAGATTACCTTGCCAAGCTCACCATACAGAACCAATCTGAGAAGACCTATGGCTGGTCAGCTTTACCTATGGAATTGCAAGGTCTACTCAATCTAGATGCATGGGATGTTCCTTCTCTTAGGATCCCTACTTCTCATTAAACACTTCAGCCTCCTGGTGCATTGATCTACTTAGGTTTGGACTTAGCTTTGTTTTAGGCTCTTATTTTTTTTCTCTCCTTTTCTTTCTTCCATTAGTAGGTGGCCGCTTAGTGTTTCGCTTGCGATTCGCTTATAGGTCATTTGCTGTTTTGGTGAAGTAATGAGAAGGGGAGATACTCATCCTATTAGCTAGGTCTAGTTAGCACTTATCTCTTTTTGAAGCATATTTTTATGCTTATGGCCTAAATTGGGCTACTGTAATTGGCTTGAAAAACAGCCCTATGCCACTTTTGTGGTTTTTGATTTGGTTTGGGAAGCCAATAAAAATATCCCCCATCTTTTGATGGTTTCATCTAAAAAAAAAAGGTCTGAATGTGTCTAGTTTTGCTGCTATGCACCAGAATACTGCACAAGAATATGCGTTTTGCTGCTCAAATATGGCTTGAATTTGTCCAGTTTTGCTGCTGTGAAATTGCAGCCGAAAAGTGCACTGTAATATACATTTTTCTGCTCAAATTTGGTCTGAATCTGTTTAGTTTTGTTGCTGTAAAATTGCACTAGAATACTGCACAAGAACCTGCATTTTGCTGCTCAAATTTAGTGCGAATATGTTCAGTTTTGTAGCTGTGAAATTGCACCAAAAATGGAGCAGTGTAAAGATCCTTCTTCTTTTGTTTATGTATATGCTTACTTTTGGATTTTTATAAGACTATTTTTACAGATGCTTATTATGATAAATCCTTTCATGCATCAGTATCAGTTCTATTGTTCTATACACGGGGCAAGGAGAATTTCACAATAGCTCTATTGTTCTTTTGCTGATTTTATCTATTTATATTACAATTCTGTAAGTATCCATATGATAGAGTAGCATTTCTATTTTTGTTTATGGTTGCTTAAGACTTAGGATTTCGTTAGTTGTAGGTCTTTGTGGTATACTTGAATAATCAGTTAAGTTTTGGATAGAAGTTGCTGAGAATTTAGATTCATGTGAAGTGAACTTTGTTTTTGTTTAATGTATCTTGTTAATATCAAGCAAATATTAAATTCATTGACTGGTTGCTAAGAATTGGTCTGCTTCCTTCCATAAATAAGGGTGGGGAGTGTAGATTGATCTCTTTGAATAGACCCTACCAAAAATGTACCTGCACATAATCTTTATGTTCTTGTTGGTTCTGGTAATCTGTATGATGTGCTTTATCTGGTTTGGTGTTGATGTTATGCATGTTTGTAATTGGCTTATTTGATGATGTAGATTAATGGAATATGTTCTTACTGGGTTTAAGCACTTCACACTTTTATTTCTTCTGTATGTGTTCATTCTGGAAGAAATTTATTCTCCACTATCTTCTTCTGAAATCCTAACCCATTTATTCTGTTTTGTTTTCTGGACCAGCCCAGAGCTTTTGCTTAATTATGTGAGATTCCTGGTGCAGGACAAAAGGGAGACGAGTTTCAAATTTCAGAATGCTTAGACATCGCAATTGATATAGTGGACAATGGTGTTGCTTGTATGGTACAGTGGACAATCGATCATTTTAGCTACAATTATATATGCTTTATAGATGAACTTTCAATTTTGAAGAAGTACTGAACTTTAAAAGAACATAGTTTGATCCTTGGAATTTCAATGTTATGTAGTTTGTTTCGTTCAAAGGAATTGTTTGATCATTTGAATTAGTGAATTGTTAAAAAAAAGTGATGCTGTCATGTTTACGGAGCTCATTTTTTTTACCCGGGAGAATAGATTTAAGACATCGCAAGCTTTCCAGCTTGCTATAATAGAATTGACTTGAGATTTCGCAAGCTGTTCCGCTTGCTAGGGTTTTTTTCTTCAAATGAGCTTCCTTGCGAACTCGCAAGATACGTTTAAGGCGGAAATCATGTGCTTTAAGGCGGAAATAAACACCTTAAAACTGAAAACATTTAAGGTGGAAGAGTAACCGCCTTAAACCATTTTCATGGTTTAAGACACAACCAGAGAAGGCATTTGTCTTCTGCCTTAAAACATGAAGGACCAACCACCTTAAATGCCACAATTTTGTAGTAGTGGAAGTTAGGATCGAATCGCAATTCACCGACACGTCCGCCCGGATCGATCACGCCGCCGACATGAGCCGATCGTTGCAAGAAACGCTAGACCAAGCCGCCGATGTCAGTCGCAGTTTACAAGTGCGCCTGGATCAGACCCAAGAGGCAGGTCTCATCCATGTATCACATTCACCGGTGCACGGTACTGCTTATTCTGATCGCGCCTTTGAATTGTTTATCCTTCCTTGTGCAGTTCTGCTCGATCCAAGAGTTAGTTTGCAAGATGATGAGAATGCTTCTGAATCTAGAAACTTGCGTAACTCTGATGAACGTATAAAGTTGGATTCAGTAAATGAAGTTTTGAGCCCTAGATATGGTCAGTTTGACAGGATCCCCTTAGAATCAGTCAATACTCAGTTTGAGAATGCAGATTCTAGGGATTGGTGGGATAGGTTTGGAAAAGGGATGCAAAGAGCTAGAGTGGACTTGATAAACTTTGGTGGTGATAATCCTAAAGACTAGATCAGCAGATCCAGACATTTTTCAATTACTACCAGGTCCCAAATCATCAAAGAGTTTTTGCAGTCGAGCTATATTTGATTTATAAAGCTAGGGTTTGGTACCAAGGACACAATTCTGGAAAGGGAATTCAAGACTGGGATCTTTTTGATGTGTTGCTAAAGAAAGGATTTGCACCATTGAGCCTAAGAGATGAAATTCAAGAATTCAACAAATTATATCATAAATCTACAGTCAAGGCCTACATTGTAGAGTTTGATGAACTGAGGAATGCTCTTTCTGACAAAATTCTCAACCCTACTGAGCAGTACTTTATCTCCACCTTTGTGAGTGGCTAAAAGAAGACCTCAAATTAGGTGTTATGATGGTCAAACCATAATCTTTAATTCAGGCAACGCTATGTAAGAAGAGAAGAAATGGGAACCGTCTATTAAGAGGAAGCCAGTTCAAGCTTCTTTTCACTAGATTCCTAATCCTAAAGCTATAGACAAGAAGATATGGAAGGGAGGTCAGCAAGAAAAGCCTGGAGGTGAGAGATTCAAAAGGATCTCTCCGGAATTGCAACCGTATAGTGGAATCATAACATGTGCTTTAATTGTTGTGAAGGCTTTGTACCTGATCATAAGTGTAAAATACGGGAGATTCACTTCATTGGAGATGGGGATTGGTTGAAACCTGATGAGATATCGATCATGGTGATGGGAGACATGTTGGGTCACTACAACAAAGATGAGCAATTGCAACATTTATGCGTGTGACAAAAGTGTAAATGTTGTAAATTTACCACACTTAAGTCAATGTATCATTTATTTGTGACATTTTTACGTCATTTCTTTGTTGTGTCTTCTTTTTGTGACGCATATGTGACACATTGGTTATTGTCTCCATATAACGACAAAATATGTACGACCCTTAATGTAGATGTCACAATTAAATGACACAATCGTATATTTGTTGGAATTTTGTGGCACTATTGTGTCATTTGTTTGTTGTGTCAAATATATTATGACATTTTTGTGACACGTTTTAGTATATGTCCTAAATTTACAACAAAATTAATTGCGGCACTATACTAAAATGTCTTAATTATACAACAAATGTTAAAATTGTTGCCATTATGTGGCACAGATTCATCAACTAGTGATGTATACAATGATTTGAACCAAATTTCATTAACATACAAGATATGAATGCTCCAAGCATTAGACACATTGTTAAATGACAATTATAAAGTCATGCACCATAATATGCATCAAAGAGCTCGATGAACATGAATTATCGCGTTTTGTTTATTATTCTTATCCTCCTAATAAAAGGTTTTCGAAATCCATCACATATTTTTAATAAAAGCAAGAGACAGAGATAAGTTCAAACATTTTAAGAGATGTAAGCATGCAGAATAACTTATGTCAAAGTTAAAACAAAACTATAACCTGGTTCTTTAAAATTAAAGCATACATCTTAAAAAGTTCTAGAATTCAATACACAAAAGACAAGTACCTACTAACAGTTGCTCTGATAATAACTATATGATCGAGTTTTTCGTTGTGACCAACTTTGCTATCCACTAGATCACCTATGATAGTGCAGCAAATGCAACCAATATTGAACATAATAATATCCTCTATACCGGCTGATTTAGCAGCAACTAGTGAATCATCGCTAATTGCTTCTCTAAAATATAAATGTAAAAAATCCATAAGATCAATAACTAGCAAAATGAAAAGCATATATTTTCCAAAGGTACAACTTTCTTTTATCTATTCATTTGAAATTTGAAGGTATTCTCTATCCTTCTCTTTCAAATGATTAGCTTAAATTTATTATGTCATAACATAATGGACATACCTCATTCTCGATAACTGTAATCCTTTTTCTATGATCAGCAGTTAATACATGATTCAGTAACTTTGTTTGCAAACAATAAATAAGTGCTGCAAAAGATTGAAGTTTTATTAAAAAATATTAAAGAGATCACATAAATAACAAGTACATTTCAAAATTATAGTTCTTGATAGAATATCACAATTATCATTAGAATAATTGTGATTGATTTATATATATTTATTTACCATATTTAGACTAGTCTAGATACATTGTATTTGTATTCTTGTAATCCTATATATTTCAGATGATACAGACACACAAGTTACGGTGAATTACATTCTTTCATGGTATCAGCCTATTCGATCCAATAACCTGTAAATCCGTCAAAAATCCAAATTCGATAGATAAATCCCAATCAATTTCGGTGCTTCTTCGAACTTTTGATTGTGGTGCTTTCATTTTGGTGTTTCTTCCACCTTTCCGCTGCTCCGTTGGTGTGTCGACATTCCCGTTATCCACGATCTATCCCGTGGTTGTGTAAAAAAAAGAAAAAAAAAAGAATGAACCGGCCAACTTCAGCTCAGGCGCGTGTGCAACACGCGCCACCTCCAGCTCCGGCGCGTGTGTATCACGCGCCACCATCCCATGCGGCTTCACTCCCGGCACGTGTTTATCACGCGCGGGACCAACCTCTGGCGCGTGTGTTGCACGCGCCCAACTTTCGGCATGTGACTCTACAGGCGCGTGGTCCACACGCGCCCTCCCGCCTCCACTCGCCTTACTTGGCGCGTGTAGAACACACGCCAGCCACATATGATCCAGCTCCCTTGGCGCGTGTATTACACGCGCCACCTGCAAATACTGCCTCTTCGGCGCGTGTGTTACACGCGCCGCCGCTGCCGCCACCTAGCTCGACCATTTCTGCTCGCCGGAAACGATGGAACCCAAGGTGTCAATTTTGCGATGAGTTTGGACATACCGCTCGGACTTGCTCAAGTCCGCCTATTTCGGAAAATGTTGCCGATGTTTTTCCGTCTTCTGTTTCTTTGAAGGACAAGACTTCTAGCTGGTATATGGATTCTGGTGCTACAAACCACATGACCTCCGCATCTTCTGGTCTTGATCGTGTTGCTCCATATAATGGTAAACATTCTGTCTCTCTCGCTAATGGTCGTGATGTTTCCATTACACATATTGGTCGTCATCAGTTTTCTCGTAATTTATTATTATCGGATGTTCTGGTGGTTCCCTATGTTACGAAAAACTTGCTTTCGATTAGCAAGCTCACAAAGGATTTAAAAGTTGTTGTTTCTTTTGATGAGTCTTCGTTTGTGATTCAAAACCGGTCAAACAAGGAAATTTTAGGCCAGGGTCAATGTCATCATGGTCTTTATGTGCTTGAACGGAGTGGTGCTGCCTTTGTCGCTTACGTTCGATCAAATAAAAATACAGTTTCTTTTGATATTTGGCATGCTAGACTGGGTCATACTTCTCATTCAGTCATTTCTTTATTGAATAAACTGAATCTTGTCAAGGTAACCTCTTTATCGCCAAAGTCCTCTCTTTGCTCAGCGTGTGAAAAAGCAAAAGGAAAAAGGGTTTCTTTCGTGGACAATCCGAAACGAGCGCAGTCCATACTTGGTTTGGTTCACTGTGATTTGTGGGGACCTGCACCAGTCTTATCTGCCAGTGGCTATTCTTATTATGCCATTTTTATCGATGACCATTCGCGATTGAAGCGAAAATCAGATTTCGTAGAGACATTCCTGCAGTTTCAGAACTTTGTGGAGAATCAGTTTTCCTACACTATTAAGGTTTTTCAAAGCGATGGTGGCACTGAGTTTACAAATGCACGGTTACGCTCTCACTTCGCGGCTAGGGGTATCTTTCATCAGATCTCTTGCCCGTCTACTCCCGAGCAGAATGGAAGAGCTGAACGAAAGCATCATCATGTGACAGAAATGGGACTGTCTATGCTTCATCACTCTGGTCTGCCAGCGTCTTATTGGGATGCCGTATTTGCCACTGCTGCCTACACCATAAATAGGCTTCCAACTCCTGTTCTGAACAATGTCTCGCCGTTTTATCTGGTTTATGGTCGTCATCCAGACTACTCCAATTTTCATCCATTTGGATGTCTGGTGTATCCCTATATTCGGCCGTTCTCTCAGCACTAGCTGGCTCCTCGCAGTAAACCTTGCATTTTTCTTGGTTACAACTCTCAGTACAAAGGTTTTCGGTGTTTGGACCCGGTTACTAAGAAGGTGTATCTTACACGCCATGCTCGTTTTGATGAGAACTCGTTTCCACCACTGGAACGCCAATCCTCCGTGCCCTCTGAATCCTTGGACGTTTCTACATTCATTGACTCGGATTACGATGATGCTCCGGCCTTGATAGTGCCAGATCCGCCTTCACCAGTTCAGGCTATGGAGGTATCCCCACAATCACCTGTCTCTGGATCATCACGTTTACCCGCTTCGAGTACTTCATCGGATCCCATCCCTTCTCCAGAACCATCTCTGGTTCATTCACCATCCTCACCTCCACTGCCACCGCCACCACCACCGCCACCGCCGCCTCGCCATCGCATGACAACTCGTTCTCAGACAGGCAGTCTCACTGCTAAGGATTACTCTGATTATGTTGTCACTGGTTTTCTTGCGGCACTTTTGGCTGAAACTGAACCTCGGGGTTTTCGTTCTGCCCTTAAGGATCCTCGCTGGGTGGCTTCTATGGATGAAGAGATGCATGCACTACGCCAGCAGCGTACTTGGGAACTTGTCCCTCGTCCTTCCGGAGTTAATATTGTTGGTTCCAAATGGGTTTATCGGCTCAAGCATCGACCGGATGGCACTATTGATCGTTATAAGGCTCGTTTGGTTGCTCAGGGTTACTCTCAAGTTCCTGTCTTTGACTTCACTCACACATTTAGCCCCGTCGTCAAAGCGTCCACCGTTCGGATCATTCTGTCTCTTGCCACCACTTTTGGTTGGCCCTTTCATCAGCTTGATGTTAAGAATGTCTTTCTTAATGGTCATCTTGACTCCCCGGTTTACATGGAACAGCCGTCTGGATACACTGATCCTTGTCATCCAGATTATGTATGCTATCTCCGGAAGGCCATCTATGGCCTTAAACAGGCTCCTCGTGCCTGGTTGCAACGTTTCAGTTCTTATCTGACTCGTTTAGGTTTTCGGTGCTGTTCATCTGATACTTCTCTGTTCATCTTTATGTGTAGCTCAAAGGTGTTATATCTTTTGGTCTACGTGGATGACATCATTCTCACTTGAAATGATCCTCTTCTTATTCGGAAGTTTGTCGCTCGCACTGATCATGAGTTTGCTGTTAAAGATCTTGGCTCTCTTCATTACTTTCTGGGATTAGAGGTCTCTCGCTCTTCTTCGGGGTTGTTTCTTGGACAGGCTAAGTATGACATGGAGATTCTTCAGCGCGGTGGCATGACTGACACGGCGCCTGTCTCTACGCCTTTTGTTCCTGGTACACAACTCCTCACTTCCTCTAGTCCAGAGTTTTCGAATCCCAAGCTATATCGTTCGCTTGTTGGAGCCTTGCCGTATTTGACCATTATTAGGCCTGATCTAGCCTATGCAGTCAATTCTGTTAGCCAGTTCCTTCAGTCACCTCGTGACGATCATAATCAGGCGGTCACTCGTATTCTTCGCTATGTTCGTGGTACTCTTCATCATGGACTTTTCTTTCGACCGTCTTCCAGCTCACTTTCAGTGTTAGGGTACTCAGATGCTGATTGGGCTCGCTGTGTTGAAACTCGACGTTCTACCTATGGTTATGCCATTTACCTTGGTGGTAATATTGTCTCTTGGAGTGCTAAGAAACAGCCAACTGTTTCCCGATCCAGCTGCGAATCTGAGTATCGTGCTATGGCCAACACTGCGGCCGAGCTTGTTTGGTTGTGCAATCTGCTCAAGGAGTTTCGTGTTCCTTTGAAGTCTTCACCCTTAAATTCTTTCAAACATTGTTTATGTATAACACTAATCTTCAATTATCAATAACAACTTTCAAACAAAGATAATAACAAGTAGTGAAGTAGATAATAAGAAGGCTTTTTTTACCTCAAAAGTTGAAAAATGGCACAACATTTAGACATCAAGAATGTCAGTGGCTCGGCGAACACCGATTTTAACATGTTTGGCCGAGATATTCTCCTCGAACACCAGCTAGATTGTTTCTCGAAAAGTAGTCAAGTTTTCAGATTCCAACACCCATGAAATTCCGCTTATAATCGAGCAAAACAGTGCTACTGGAACAAAAGACGCCGAGCTCAACTCCAAAATCAGAGATTCTCCTCAACATCTGCCCTTCAAGCCAAGCCTCATGTCGAATCGGGGCTCCTAATGAATTCTGACCAATCAACCCAGGTTTGGGTGATTTGTAACCATCGTACGTGAATTATGCCGCGATATGGCTTTGATTTGTTGAGATTGAGATAACCCCCCAATCGTTTTCGGTGTTCCCGCGGAATCCAAATTAGTGCACGCGCTATTTTTCTTTTCTCTTTTTGAAATCACAACTTCTTCTTCCTTTTATGTTTTCATTGTTTCCATTTTTTATAATGAAAAATATTAACACTATGTTTAACTATAATTTAGTACATAAATAAGTCTTATGTAAATTAAAAGATTGATTTATAATTATGTTAACTTGTAATTATATTGTATACTATCGGAGCTTGTTCAGTTAAACACTTTCTCGCTCTAAATTCCATGCTCTTACTTCTCTCCTAATCTGAGCCACACGCGCCAACTTTTTCTTCTGGTTTCACCCACAAATCAAACCGTTATCAGCCTGCTGACAGAATAACGGCTCTGTAACGTCTCTCCCATGGCGGCTCCACCGTCTGGGGACGGCGGCGATCTCGCCGGAAAATATTTCTTGGATGCCCTAACATCTAAAAGCCAGCCCTTAGCTTCAATTCTCCCTTCCAATCCCGAACTCCGGCCAATCTCGCACACAGTCAGCAGGAAAATAGCCTGTATCTATGCTCCAGAAGCCATAGAAACCTTCGCTGCCCACTACGGGAACGCCCTGATCGGGAAATTTACCACCGGCAAACCAGCAATGGAGCTTGTCCATAAAGCTTTTCAGGCGATGAGAATAGCCGGGAAATACCAGATCGGCTCGCTGGAGTACCGTCACATCTTAATCCGTCTTGAAGAGAGGGAGGATTACTACAAGTTCTAGCTGTGAGCTGTCTGCAGCATAAATGGCAAGCCCATGAAGATATTGAAGTGGTCGCCGGACTTTTCCACCGACACCGAGTCCTCAGTGGTTCCGGTTTGGGCCACCATCCATAAAGCCCCAATTCTATACTACAACTGCTCAGCTATTGAAGACATAGGTAATCAAATTGGAACCTTTGTGAAGATGGATGTGGCCACTGCATCTTCATCTAGGCCCTCAGCAATCAAGATCTGTGTTGAGGTTGATTTGTTGCAACCACTTCAACATTCCATTATTATAGGTGCGCCAAATAAATATGCGGAGTGTGAAATTGAATATGAGAATGTCCCTTATTATTGCACCTACTGTAAGCGCATTGGTCATGAGGATCAGAAGTGTGGTTTTCCACATCCTGAATTGAAAAAGTCACATGGCAGAAAGAGCTACAAAGAAGGAAATGATGGTCAGGACCGGAAGAAAGCCACCCATACCAACACTTCTGGGCTCACAAGGCCACAGAAGAACAAGGTCCTGCTGACACAAACCAGTGCTATAGGATCAAACCAACTCCAAAATCCCACTGAACAGCAACTGATGATTTCCACCCCTCAGGAGCTAAGCAATGAAAATGCACACCCTCACCCATCCCAAGCCAATACATCTAGCCCTAAACAAGCCTCCCTGCTACTGACAAATAGCCAAGTCCATCCAACTGACATTCTATCTCTCATCAAAGCCCCTTATAAACCTCAATTTTACTCCATGGATGATATCATTATTCATAAAGCACCCCCCTTACACTCAGTCACAGAAATCACCAACAAACTTGCACTAGTTCCCTACCAACCTCCTACTGAGATGGTTACTACTAATAGCTTTCAAGTCTTGCAGGATTATGAAGATGATAGTAGTTCTGGAAACTATGAGGAGGCAGCCAGTGAACTGGAATTCAAGATAAGCACTGAACAATCTTCTTCACCATCTGACACTGAAGTGAGCATTTCAGGTAACAAACTTCCAACTGCCATACCTGCTAAAAAGAAATCTAAAAGAGGTATGATAGAGGGGGGTAAAACTGTTGAGCAATGGCTGAGATCATCACAAAAGTCCAAAAATACTAGTCAATGATTAGTTACAATGTTTATGGTATTTTTCTTATATGGAATATAAGGGGTTACACTACATCACTCATTAGACTGCAATCAATAATTAGAACTCATAACATTGATCTAGTTTGCATAATAGAACCAATGCATCTGAGCTCTAATTTAACACAACTGCAATTTGACTTACATTTCTAACATGCCATATCTGCACAGCATGCTAAAATATAAATTTTTTGGAACAATAATATACATATTCACACATTTCAACAATCTGATCAATACATTTTAGTTTTTGTACAGAAATCTATGTGTAGTATTATTTGGAACTGTTGCTTTGTATATGCTAAAGTTACTAGAGGTCTTAGAGAGGAACTATAGGCAGACCTAAAACTCTTACCTAGTTCTCCTACTGTATATATTGGTGACTTTAATGCAATCACAGCTTCTAGTGAAAGGAAAGGTAGGAACCCCCCATCTGCCAGAAGCATCAGAGATTTCAATAACTTCATATCATGCCAAGGCCTGATGGATATAAAAACAGTGGGTAACAAATTCACTTGGACTAATAATAGAGCCAGAGAGGACAGGCTGCTTCAGAGGTTGGATAGGGGTCTTAGCAATGGTGAATGGAATGACCTCTTTCCACATAGTTCAATTCTGGTGAAAAATAGAACCACATCTGATCACAACCCCCTAATTTTAGCTATCCAATCCTCAGAAATTCATGTCCCCAAACCCTTCAAATTTCAGAATATGTGGACCTCTAGAGATGATAAGGCTAAAGTTGGTCCTTAAAAACTGGAACTGGGAGCATTTTGGTGATGTTAACAGTAATATAGAGAAGGCAGAGCAGACAGTTAGTGAATTGGAAATCAGATACCAGGAATTAGGTGCAGATGCAGACAAAATAGAACTGAATAGGTGTATGGCCAAGCTGATTAGGGCACAGACAGAACATGCAGTATTTTGGAAGCAGAGAGCAAATGTCAGATGGCTAAGAGAGGGGGATGCAAACACAAAATTTTTCCATAAGGTTGTCAAGGAGAAAAAATCAAGGGGAAAAATAACCAAGATCAAAGACAGTGCTGGGAACTGGATCTCAGACCCTCTGCTCATTAGCAATGAGGGAGTGAATTTTTTTCAGAATTTGCTCAATGATGACTCAGTGGATCATTCCGGGAGATACATCCATTACTTCATGGATCTGATCCCTCATACCATAACTGAGGAGGATAATGAAAGCTTACTGAAAACAGTGGATGAGGAAGAACTGAAACAGGCAGTGTTTGGCCTAAATAAAAATGGAGCTCCTGGTTCTGATGGCTACAATGGTCAATTTTTTACTCATTGCTGGAAGGTGATTAAGTATGATATGTTGTCAGCAGCACAAGAATTTTTTGATGGAGCAGAAATGCCAAGAGCCCTTGCCAGTACCTGGCTCACTTTAATACCAAAAAATCAAAACCCTATCTCCTTTTCTGAGTTCAGACCTATTAGCTTGTCCAACTTTGCTAGCAAATTATTCTCAAAAATGATGATGGAAAGGATCAAGCCACTGATGGAGAAATTAATTTCCCAGAAGCAATCTGCATTCATGAAAGGGAGGGATATTGCAGACAACATACTGCATATGCAGGAAATGGTTAGAATTCTGAATAAGAGCTCTGACAGCAACAACATCATTTTTAAGCTTGATATGAGGAAGGCATTTGACAGAATCTCATGGAGCTTCTTAAACTCTATACTGTTGGTATTTGGATTTAATGGTCTTGCAATGAAGGTTATTCTGGAAAATATCAAAGAATCATGGTTCTCAGTGCTTATTAATGGAGTAGCAACTGGCTTTTTCTCCTCATCTAGAGGAATTAAGCAGGGTGACCCCCTCTCCCCATTTCTATATAATATAGCTACTGAAACCTTCTCTAGGGGCCTCAGGAAACTGATACAGTTGCAATATATAAAACCATTCATAATGCCAAGGGGCACTCAGATCAGCACACATTTAATGTATGCTGATGATACAGTGATTTTCTCAAAGGCCTCAAAAAAGAATTTGAGAAGATTAAAAAAGTTTCTGAATGCATATGAGACCACCTCAGGCCAAAAGATAAACTTTGAAAAATCTGAATTCTTTGTGCACAGAAATGCCAAGAAAATCAGAACCAGGATGATCAAAAGAAAGACTGGGATGAGAAAGGGTAAGCTGCCATTTCTGTATCTAGGTGTACCTATCTTCAGTGGCAAAAACAAGATCTGCTACTACCAGCCTCTACTTGAAAGGACGGAAGGAATGCTTACTGGTTGGAAGAATAGGTGGCTAACCTATGCTGGGAGGATCATATTATTAACTATGTATTCTTCTCAGTTCCAACTCACTATTTTGCTGTCCTTAGGCCACCTGAAACAGTCATCAAAAAAATGGAGGTTATGGCTGCAAAATTCTTCTGGGGAGAATCTGAAATGGGACAAAGAAAGATATGGAGGAAGTGGAGTAAAATGGCTATGTCAAGAAATGAAAATGGCCTAGGGTTTAGGGATATTAGAGCCACCATCACAGCCTTCTCTTGTAAATTGTGGTGTAAACTACAAAATAACAAATCCCTATGGACTGACTTTCTATGGAAGGCTCCAGTTGTATACAAAACCTCACACACATGGAGGAGGATATGCTCAGTCACTGAATGGTCAAATCATCACTCCAAGGTACACATTGGGAAGGGGCAGGTCTCATTTTGGGATGCAAATTGGCTTGGAGATGGAGCTCTCTTTTACAGATGGCCTACAGGGGTTCCTATACCTTTTCCTAAACTTAGTGTTTTTAATTTCTGTGCTAACAAGTTGCAGGTCATGCCTGCACTGGAGCCACACATGGCTACCAATTTAATCTCACAATTGCAGGAAGCTGAAATCCAGCATAGCCATGAGGATGTTCTGATATGGAAGCCAGATATGACAGGCAAATTCTCAATCAAATCTGCATACAGAAATCTGAGAGTACAATCTTCTGACCTTCACCAAATTCAAAAGGTATGGAGTAAATATATTACCATACAAATGTCAATATTGATTTGGAGATTGGTTAATGGCATTGTCCCTTTTGATGAAGTACTTATTAAATTTGGGATCAACCTAGCATCTAAGTGTCCACTCTGTGGAAATAGAGATACTGTAGATCACTTCTTTAATAGGTGTGAAAAAAATATAGCCATTTTTAATTTTTGTACATACAGTATACCAAGTGCCAGTCCCTATTTTCAGACCTTTTAAGCACAGGATTGCTTACTACTTGGCTTTTAAGGGAACCACTAAAGCTCACACCACTGTCTTTATTTCTACTATCATCACAAGCATATGGTTCTTGTGGTGTAGAAGTAATACACTACTATTTCAAA
Organism: Sherardia arvensis; assembly: GCA_948330725.1. Lineage (NCBI taxonomy): Eukaryota > Viridiplantae > Streptophyta > Magnoliopsida > Gentianales > Rubiaceae > Sherardia > Sherardia arvensis. The sequence continues at coordinate 17,194,676 of OX415238.1, forward strand.
ACCAGCTTGACTCTCACACTTAAATGCTCCTGTTAATAGCCAAAAAAGTATCCCAAATTTTTACAGCATTTCCTTTAGTTGGGAATGCAGCTAAGCATGGAGATTTATTACTGACTGGGCTGGTCCCCTTCCTGAGACACAAAAAGTCTAAACTTGCTAGAGCTATTAGGTGGATCCCTCCAGATATAGGTATTAAAGTTAATGTTGATGCCTCCTATTTAAATGGTGCTGCTGGAATAGGGATTATAGTTAGGGACACCACTGGGAATGTGATAAAAATTGTTCTGGAAAAATGCACAGCCACCTCCCCTCTTCATGCTGAACTGAAGGCGATTCAGCTCGGTATTCAGTTAGGAAAAACAATTATGCCTTGCTTTATACTGGAAAGTGACTGCCTCCAAGCTGTAAGGGCAATACAGAACCCTAACTTGGGAAGTTGGGAATTTTTTAGCTTAAGTTGTGATATCCATGCCCAGTTGCATGATATAGTCATAAAGCATATATATAGGGAGGGCGACCATGTGGCTGATTTACTGGCCAAATATGCAGCTGCCCAACCTACCAATGGTCCTCTTCATACAACTGACTCACCCAGACATATAATGAGCTCAATATTGCTAGAAAATATGGGTTTACCAAAATATTAGAACTGTTTAAATGCATCAGAAACAGAAACTACTCTCTCTACTTGATGCAGATCTTGAAGACCCACTGATAGGTGATCAGTGGGAGCCAGGGATCATGAGGACAGCACATGCAGCACAACAAAAACTCCTACTGACTGCATATCTACAGAACATGCACTGGAACTTCAACACATTTCTACAGACTGTTTTTTGGACCTTGCTCACATCTCTTGGCAGATTTGTGTTTCGTGTAATGATTCACTAACATGCTCGGAGTATAAGATGAGTTTAGGTCAATTTTTTGTCAGTCTTAGTTCAAGATCCACCTTTTGAGCCAGAAATGGCATGGATCTAAATTTTGAGCCTGAGATGGCTATGTATAGAGAATTAGACTATTATGTACTAAACCTTGACTTTGGTCATCTATGGTTGCTAATGGTTTGGGGTGCCAAATAAATATCCCCCACTATAAGTGGTTTAATCCAAAATATATATATATATATATATATATATATATATTTTATACTATCACGAGAAGAATGATGTATATATAATATGCTAAGCTGTCAAGTTATAAACTAGATTTTATTTTGTTATTTTGAAAAACAGTTGTAAACTATATATAATGCAATTCATTTATAAAAATTTACTGTACAATAAAATTTAAATTTTTAAAAAACCAAGAAAATACACAATGAAATAATAATGTTGCTAGTATATACATGGAGCTTTAGTTATATACTTTCACTGTTAGTTTTAGATACTATTAATATCCCTATTTTATACGGGTTCGGCTTAGTTTGCTTATCGTAAAAGTAACTAGAAGAGTTATTACTCCGGTCAATAAATAAATTAATAAAAAAGATTAAAAAGGATTAAACTACGTAGTTTTAACTACAATCGCTACGTAACCACCGCAAGTTCACCGTATTACAGTGCCTACCATTTTTATATATTCCTTTTGTGTTTCTTTTAATTTTATTATTTCATTCTTCATCGATGATGATATAATGCCATTTTTACAAATACAACTCATTCCACCTATAAAATCCTAATTTACACGCTAATTTACACAGTAATTTCAGTCCATCATGCTAATTAACACGTTTGCGAAAGGAAAACATGAACGTGTGATATATGAAATATGCATAAAAATATTATGTATTACTACAAGATCGCCATATTCCGACGCCTATAATTTTCATTTATTACTTTTTGGTTTCTTTTTAGCATGAGTACGTATGATCAATTTAGAAATTACACACATCAATATTTTTTCCTTAAAATGTATACTTATAAAAATATTTATCTATTATCTTAATGTTAAATAAATTTCTTACATTTTGATCTTCATATATATATTATTTTATAATAATTACCTTTGATGAATAATCTGGCGATTACGATATATATTGACAGTTTCATAATCTTTTGAAATTCGCCACTATAATTTTGTTAATTATTTTAAAGAGTTTTTATTTAAACACACTTCATCCTCATCTTCATAAGTTTATTTATGATATTTACGCTAAAAAATATTAAATGTATAGTGCAACGCACGATGATCTTTAGCTAGTACTATTCAATATTTTTTGTTTAGTTCACTGTTTCAATATGGAAAAACATTGTTCTACAATAACTTTGATTTTGTTTGATTGACGTCTTTACTTTTATATTTTACACATGATCGTCAATAATTTTGTAATCTATACTATACTTTAAAAGAGAATGGATTAGAATTTTCTTAGAATTTTGAATTATTTTTACAATCATCTACAAATTGACACGTGGCAATTTTTTCTATAAGAATTTTCCTAATTTATTTTCTCTTTTACTTTATTTAATTGAAATTAATCATACTAATTACTATAATCGTTTTTATTATCAATATTTATTCCAATTCTTTCTCTTCCTTTTCCCAATTCACCCTAATCAAAATCTCTACCGTTTCATATAGAACAAGATTAATGTTTTTCCTGCTAATCCTCTTCTCCTCCAATTCGAATTGATTCAATCTCCGTTTTATTTGAGAAATTTCGTGTTGAAGATTGAGGACATGTATGGGAAGCATGCTTTAATCCCATTTGGCTTATCATCCGCCGGCCATCTTGATTGGCTTGAATCCCCAAATGCCCACGTCTTCAAAATCAACGTTCCAGGTATATATAATTTAAACATTATTTATTTGTTCTTGAATTGGAGGTTTAGTTTTCATTACTCCTCTGTTTTCGTTGTGAAAAGGGTACGGCAAGGATGAGATGAGATAAAGGTGCAAATGGAAGAAGGGAACGTGTTGTTGATCAGGGCGGAGGAAGGGAGGGAGGAGGGCGAAGAGAAGGAGAAAGACGACGTCGTTTGGCACGTGGCGGAGAGAGGTGAAGGAGCGGCGGCGAAGGCTGGATTTTACAGACAAATTGAGACAAATTGAGCTGTCAGAGAACGTAAAGGTGGATAACATCAAGGCTAGCGTGGAGAACGGCGTTTTGACGTGGTTGTTCCTAAGGATATAGCTACCAAGCCAACAAAAGTCAAGAACATTCACATCACTAGCAGGATGTAATTCAATAGGCATCTCTGTTTTGTTTTAATGGGGCTGGGATTCAATGAGAGGAATGAGGTATTTGTTTACAATGTCATGCTTTCGGATCATGAGAAGTATGCCAAGAGAGCATGATAAGGATTTCGCAGCTGTCGGCGAGGGCGGTGATGATAATCATACTGATATTCACCCTGCTGTGAATCATAGGCTCAAGGTAATCACTGATCAATTTGTTCTTCTACTTATCAATCATAGGATCGCACGTTTTATATTGTATTGTGTTCATGCTTCAGCATTTTTAATTTTGTTCGGTAAAAGCTTACGATTTTACATTTTTCATGTTTATTTTGATCAGAAGAAGCAAAGTTTCATATTTATGTGCTTAAGAAATGAACTTGGACTTTGTATTCCTGAAATTTAACAATTTGATATGTTACTGCAGTTTATCTGTATTCTGATCATTTTAAAAAGAACAATTCGATGGATCTGTTTCGATTTTTTTAAGGTTTTTGCGTTTGTTTTGGTTTGATTTTCAAGAAGGTGAAATGATCATGATTAATGTGAAGAAAAAGCATGTTGGTGAAGCTGGTATGCTCTTCAAATTCAGAGTTGTCGAGTCCGACTCTTGGAGCAGTCAAGAATATAAATTGCAATTTAACCTTTGCTCTAGTTTAAATGTTAAAATTCTGTATAGGTTCTCTTTATTTTAATATGATTGATATAGATAGACAATATTTTTTTAATAAATTATTTCCCAATTCACCAAAAATTGACACATCCACCTTCCTCATTTCAATTCATTTATTTTTTTGATTACTTTAATTTAGTTATATCCAAACGTTATGTAACCTTTTCTTCATCAATTTATTAAATTTTCCAAACGTTACTTTCTAAATTTAAACACATTTACTTACTTTCATTAATTTATTCAATCCTCAAACGTTACATAATCTTCTTTTTCCTGACAACAAACATAGTTTTATTATTTAGAAAATAGAGGTTAAAACATCATCTAAACGTTACAAACATAGTTTCATTAATTAGAAAATAGAGGTTACAAACATAGTTACATAACCTTCTCTTCTTTCCAAACGTTATATAACTTCTCTTCATCAATTTATTTATTTTTCAAAGCATTATTTTTCAGATTTAAACACCCTTCCTAACATTCATCAATTTATTCAATTTTCAAACGTTACATAACCTTCTCTTCATCAAATTTCTGAATGTTATATAACTTCTCTTCATCTATTTATTAAATTTTCAAACCGTTATCTTCCAATTTAAACACCCTTCCTAATCAACTTAGTTAGCCTTCTCTTCATATATTTATTCAACTTTTTAAAATGTTATCTTTCAGATTTAAACACCCTTCCTAACGTTTATCAATTTATTCAATTTTCCAAACGTTAAATTCCAAACTAGAGTAAAATCCGTTGTATTGAAAATGGTAATAGTATGATTAAATTAAAATGGATTAACATAAACAAAATTAAATTCAGTTGAATCGAAAACCATTATGACGAGAAAAACCTCCAATTATTCAATATTATTTACATATATTTTCATCACTTATATATATTCATGATATTTAGATTAATTCTTACATGACATTTATGTTTACTAATCTTTTACGTTACATTGTAAAATTCCAACTAATTCATGTTTAAATAAATACCCGTGCATTGGCACGGGAATATATGAAAATATGAATCGTGTATGAAACTATTTAATATACATTCATGTAAAAGCAAATAACCACCATCACAAATTCACAATCATCCCCTTTAAACATATGCCAACTTTGAATCCATATTTCTTCTTTAACAAGCTATCAAGGTCTGCCTTTTCCACCGCATATATGTGATTATATGATTGATTTTGATTTATAACTATTTTGAGCAGTCAGACAACTATCAATGAAAAGCACTGCATCCCAAAACCCGTTTTCACTCATGAACAACTATACATTGCTGTCTCTAGAGTTGAAAGTAGAAAGAGGTTGAAAATTTTGATTTGTGACAAGAATGATAAACCGATCCATAGTACCGTTAATGTAGTTTATAAGAAAGTGCTTAAGAAGTTAGGATAATAAAGTTATGTAATTTTATCATTTCTTAAATTTTTGAATATATAACAATGTTTAAGCGGCGAATTATTTGTAAACCAAAAGGTTATTACATAATTTACTTACCTTTTACATAATAATATGTGGTCAAAATTACTTAATTTACATTATATTATTTTTTACTAAATTATAAAAAAATTTAATTGAATTCCCGTTCATCGGCACGGGATATTATACTAGTATTTATTCATTAGTGATGATAAAACTGCAACGTAATATAATTTGGAATTCATGGTCATATGTGTGATTGAAAAGAATTTGACCAAATGGGTAAAAATAATTAGATAAAGTGTTCTCATGGTAAGGTATAACTTATTATTATTTGAAAATGAGTCTAATCATTAATTTGGGTAAAAAACATGAAGAATTATATAATTGTTTTATTATAAGGCCGTTTTATATAAGTGTTTGTCAAATGGGTGTCAATTAAGGAAAACTAGGGGAATACATATCTTACAAAACTACTTAAGTTTTAGCAATGATCACCTTACAAAACTATTTCTACAACACGAGCAGAATATTCTCGAAATTTTGTTTGCACTAGGAAAAATAAAGTATAAGATGAATTTTGATGGGAAAAAAAGCGAAAAACTAAAGACACCTTTTTCGTAAGATAATGATTTATTGTTTGAACATTACTGACTGAAAATAAATCTTTTTAATATATATATATATATATATATATATATACATATAGGGAGGGGTTCCATTCACTCTCTTATTTTTACTCATTATTTTACTCAAAATCATGACCCTTCCCTCCCATCTAATCTAACAGTCTTAATTAATTACCTTTTCTAATTTTCTTTTAATGATTATTTAACACTCTTTCCTTTTAAACCCTTTTTCTTCCAATTTAGATATTTTCCCCTTCCCTTTTTTTCCCTTCTTCTTCTCCTCTCACGAGTCCAGACTTCTTTCCTTGAACGAATCCGGAAGAACTTTATTTTCCGTTCCCTTTTGTTACCTTTTTCTTTTTGTAACGATGATGGTTAAACCGATTGAAAAGCCGACAGAGAACGAGCTTGAGTTTAATTACGCAATCATCTAGTATTTATGATTTTAAACCATAAAACCATGAATGTGTTGCCGGAAAAGTGTGCTCATATCGGAAATTATACATTTTATTCTAACGATTTATTGATTCGAAAAAAGGAAAAATAGATTAAAGCATAAACAAATATGTTTATGCATCTTTTATAACAAGATGCAGAGTCTGCCTGCAATTACTAGGCTAACCGGACCGCGCGTTGCGCAGATTTTTGATGTATTTTTTAAATTCGAGTTCAATCTATAAATTTGGACGATATCTAATTTTGGAATGATACATGTAATCAGTTTACGAATAGCATGAATAGAGAAATTCTATGTTGTTATTTATGATCAATAATACCATATAACATTTCTTATGAAAAGCATACTATTTTTTATATCATATCATTTTATATGCGTGATATGATAAAGTTTACTTATTTATAAAATACAAATAATGAGTACGTGCAAAGAGTATTGAAAAATATTATTTAAAATTAATAATTGCTAGTATTATACTAAAATATTAATTGAAAAAAAAAATTTATTGCTTTCATTTTCTTTTTTGTTGACTTCTTGTTTACTGCATGTAAATTATTATGATTAATTTGTCAAAATGTAATGTTTAATTTTAAAAACATATTACTTACTTAAACATTTTTAATTCTTAAAGTGTGTTAAGAAGGATATTTTTAGTCAAATTAAGTAGGATCATAGCTAAATAGAAGATTTTACACATTTATGACAAATAATGGAACTAAAGAATAAATAAAAGTAGAATTTACAAACAATATGAATGTGCACTCGTTGTTCTTGAGCTTCTCCACTGCTTTGTCTTCAATGTCACTGCTAGGTTTCGGTCATTAGGCTCCTCTAAAATAAAATCATCAGCACAAATATTTTAAGAATCATCAGGCACCAATGGTTTAAAGGTGACATAATATATATTGCTCTAAAATCTAAAGCACAATACATAAATATTCATGGCTGCAAATGATCTGTTTGAGAAGACGGTGGCCAAGGAGGATCATGTGTTGATAACATGATTTAAAAATAAGACATGGTCTTTTCCTTTCTAACAGACACACCAACATAATTTGAAAGTGTTGGATGACATAAGAAACACTCAAGCATTAAACAATTTAAAAACTTTTGTGATTGCACTTTGCATGGAATCAAACGGGAAATTTAGTTTTTTTTCATAAATGCACATGTTAGACGTGGATCAAAACATGCAAAGAACGTAACTTTACCCACATACGGAAAATTTCAAATAAAAAAGACTTTGGTTTCAGATCAAATGCATGTTAAGACAATGATTAGCCTAAACACAGGATCCAAAACCACTTCGAATGAATTTATGATTCATGTTTGTAAATATCCAATCTTTTTTCACATAAATACACAAAATAAAACACACAGTTCAGAAAAAGGGTGGAATCGAGGGATTATACCCGCAACTGACACATGAATCCGTCGGATTTCAACGCCCATGCGATCTTGCACTCTGATGAAGTTGTCACGCTACACTTCTCATTCATGCAACTCGAAACCATTTTTTCCTTCGGCCGGAATTCCCAAATCAGTACTGCAAAATCGGAAACCATGAAACCCCCAAATCAGTCAACCCTAAACAAAGCCCCTAAAAAACTCGATTTTTACCAGGACCAAGCCACAACAATTAATCAACGCCGTACACCTCACTCAATCAACACCGGAATCAGAGTTGGTTGACTTTCTTTTTGTATCAATCTCTTCAAAATAGCCCTAATTAATTTGTGGATCTTGTAACGGTCTGACCGCCAAGCACAACGACAAACCTTGCCGTAAAAAACTTCTCGGCGCGCATAGGAATAGCATTGAGTTCTTACTCAAATTATGCTCATATTAAAATGAAATTTAATATACCGACTGGAGGAGTGATATTCCCTTTTCATACTCAAAACTAAAATTCCGTAATATATAACAAAATTTTATGCACTAAAGATTTGAATATATAAGGTGAGTTGAATGATTGAATTTGGTAAATTAAAATATTTGATTTGGTTTGGTTTGGTTTGGTTTGATTTTTTATTTTTGTAAACTAATTTAACCGAAATTAAGGCTCTGTCAAGTTCAGCTTAAATTCTGCATATTTCAGTTAAGCTAAGCAGACTTCAGCAAACTTCAGCGGATTTTAGCAGACTTCAGCTGGCTTCAGCGGACTTCAGCAGACTTCAGCGGACTTCAGCTAAATTAAAAAAAAAATCACTATTTTCACTAAATTGTTTTAAAATAAAATTTCCTACAATTCAAAAATGTCAATGAAATACTTTTGTTTTGATTTATCAAATGAAGTTAATTGAGAACAAATGTTTCTTCAATGTATTTTGTTTTTTTTTTAATTTAAAAACCACACAAGGTGGGGTGAAGTTTATTTGGCTCACCACACCATAAAAAACCTTGTAACAAGGTAAAAAAGTACATACAATGTGATTATTTTGAATTTACAAGATAGTAAAAATAACTATTGTAAATTTGTGATCCTATAATTGATTCTAGTATACACCCATGTCGACATTCTCACAAGCACTTTAGGGTTCGCTAAGCGACGCCCAACTTCGCCGATGAGAAGACTCATAACCCGCAAGCAATTTAGGGATCGCAAATGCGAAGCCCAACTCTACCGACGGGTACGGGGTTCCCCTAAAATCAAAATAGAATCAACACTTGATGGTACTAAGTCCTGCCCTTTGTTCAACTTTTTGCTGTCCAGCTCTTTGCTTCTCCATTGTTGTTGATCTTGTACTTTACAGCTTGTAGCTTCCATCTGCAATAACCAGAAAAACCAACAGTAGTGAACTATTCTAATTGAATCTGAAATTAGGTAATTCCAGCTTATCCAAAGCAACTATGCCTGAAACAAGTCTAGACAAAGAATTCTGAGAATAGATCATATTAATGTTTGAATCACTTGCTATTTTAGCTAAAGTATCTGCAGCACAATTTGCTTCTCTAAAAACATGTGAAATATGAAAATCGAGATCACCTGAAAATGACCAGATGTTTCTGAGAATGCTTATCAATTTTCATGGAGCCTGCTGCTGATTTGTTGCTATCTTCCATAGTACTTGTGAATCTGTCTCCACCTGCACATGTTGGCAATCACAGTGAAAAACCATCTGCAAGCCTAAAGACAAGGCTAGAGCTTCAGCTTCCAAGCAAGATTCTGCACAAATAGACATTGCTTTAGCTTGAATAACCCTGCCACTAGAATCCCTAAATATCATACCAGCACCAGCTTTCCCATTACTCAAATGAGAACCATCTATATTCAACTTAATGTAACCATCACTTGGCAGATTCCAGTTTACCAATCTTGCAATTGGTGCCCTTATAGTGTGATTAATACCATATCTTACTGGTGGTTTCAGTTTACTCCAAAACTGAATATGAGACTTCAGAATGGTAATGATCATCTCCTGAATATTCTTTATCATGCTAGTCATATTTGGTGAAATATTATCAAAGTAATAAGCACATCTGGCACACCAAATATGCCATACTATAATCACAGGCAAGATTTTTGCTAAAGCCATTTTAAATCCAGAAGGTTCAGTGTAATTCCAGTAATAATAGAGAAGATCTCATAAGGCATCTCTATTTATATATTGCACATCAAAGTGTTGGTTGACTTTGCTCCAGATCTGTCTAACAAAGAAACAACTGTTAAAACAATGGTGAAGGTCATCTGTATGAGCTTTACAAAAGCAACATATTGAAGGCTGATGGATAGATAGGTCCTCAAGGACATCAACTGTTGGAATCAGCCTATTAACAAGCCTCCAGCAAAAACATGACATTTTCTTTGGCAACACTGAAGACCACATATATTTATAGGATTGAACTTTCATCTTCTTAGGTCTCAGTAATTCATAAGCTGAGGCAAATGTGAATCTTCCACTGGGATCTGGTTTCCATATCATAATATCCTCATAATCATCAAAAATTGGGAATTCTTTACAGATCAACTGATTATAATGATCATTAAAGCCATGCTTCATTAAATTAATAAACAGCTGTTGCTGAGTACAAAACTCATTTACAGTTAATTCAGGTAATGGTAATTCAAAGGACTCATTCCAGACATCTATCAATGCATCATCACCTAACCAGTGAGAGTTCCAGAATGATATTTCACCTTTTCCCACATGTATAACTGTATTTTGACTAGCAAGTTCATCCACATCTTTTATCCTTTGCCAAGTTCTGGACTTTTTAAGGTGATCAGGTAAGGACCACATGAATGTTGACCACAGATTATTACTAGTCTGTAATTTCCACCACAACTTCAGGGAGAAACTTTGTATAATAACATGCAAATTTTTCACCCCTAGGCCATTTTCTATAGTGGGATAGCATATTTTAGCCCAGGCCTTCCATGTTCTTTTCTGTACATGCTCATTTGATCCCCATAAAAATTTAGAGAATAAAACATGTAATTTCTCAACTACTCCCCTTGTAGGATTTGACACAGCTAAGATATGTAAGGGTATAGCAGATAGTACATGCTTAATCAAAATTAATATCCCAGCTTGATTCAAAAATATATTCTTCCAGCTTGTTAATTTAGAAGCCATCTTATCAAAAATTGACTGGAAGTAAGAATGCTTTGTTCTACCCACATAGATTGGACATCCCAAATATATAAAAGGAAAAGAACCTTCCCTTATACCTGAAACCTGGTTTACCATATTTCGAATAGCTCCTGTAGCATGCTTTGACATGTAATATGCAGATTTGTCCAAATTAACCTTCTGTCCTGTAGCATTCTCATAGGAAATCAAAAAATTCCTCAGATTTAGTAAACTAGTTTTATTAGCCTTCAGGAAAACCATTGTATCATCTGCAAAATTCAGATTAGTTATTTTCCTAGTTATATGTGGCAACCTATAGAAGTCTATTCTAGATTCTGAGTACAGTCTACTAAGATTTCTTGAAAATACCTCTGTTAGTAGGATGAATAAAAATGGGGACAATGGATCCCCTTGTTTCAATCCTCTAGAAGTACTGAAGAAACCCTTAGGTTGACCATTAATCAGAACAGAACATCTAGTTGCAGCAATGTTACCCATAATGTTATTAACAAAGTGATTATGAAAACCCAGTTTAAGTAAAAACCTTCTCATAAATGACCATGAAACCCTATCAAAGGCCTTAACCATGTCCAGTTTAAAAATGATATTATTACCACCAGTTTTATTGTTCAGAAATCTAGTCATTTCTTGCATTAAAAGCACATTTTATGCTAGTTCTCTCCCCTGAACAAAAGCTGACTGTTCAGGAGATATAATAGTAGGCATTATGGGTTTAAGCCTTTCAGTATACAGTTTAGTGAAGATTTTATTCAAGAAATTTGAAAGGCTTATGGGTCTAAAATCCGTAAATTGGTTTACCACTGGCTTTTTAGGGATCAGTGTTATGTATGAAGCTGCAATTGCTCTGGGTACTGGTACACCTGCAAGAAATTCATTAACTGCCATTACCAAATCCTCACAAATAATATCCCAGCAAGCTGTGTAAAATCTGCCAGAATATCCATCAGGTCCTGATGCCGATTCTCCATCCATACCAAAAACCAAACTCTTAAGCTCCTGCACATCAGTACATCTCAACAGAGTATTGTTAGTCTCATCAGATATCATTGAAGGTATATTCTCAAGCAATAATTCAGAGTCCAAATCATTATTATCCCTATTTTCCTCAGTTAAAAAGTGAGAAAAGAAATTAATTGCCTCTTCTCCTATTAACTTTGGATCAGTTAGGATAATATTCTGAGAGTTCCTTATTTCAAGAATTTGCTGCCTTGCATTTCTGGACTTAACTGATGCATGAAAAAACTTAGTATTGGAATCTCCCTCTTTTAACCATTTAACCCTTGATTTTTGTTTCCAGAAAACTTCTTGTTTTGCTAGGGCTAAAGTGAGCTCAGCTTGTGCTTTACTAAGTTCAGTCCTATTAGCAGTTGAACTAAGATTTTGAAAATCTAATTCCTTCTGTTCAACATTAGTTTTTGCCAATAAAACCTGATCATGAATATTACCAAAACACTCCTTGTTCCACTGTTTCAAAGTTAATTTCAGTCTCCTCAATTTCAAAGAAAATCTGATCATACCATAATAAGCACAGGGAGCATTCCAACTATCAGAAACCACCATTTTTAAATTATCATGCAACAACCAACAGTTCTGAAATTTGAAAGGTTTAGGACCAGTTGGAAAATTATTGTTTTCAAAAGGCATCAACAAAGGAGAATGGTCTGAAGGGGCTCTAGACTTGACTCTTACCCTACTGTGAGGAAAAATATTAAGAAACTGATTATTAGTTAATACCCTGTCTAATCTCTGCCAGACATTCCCTCTACGCCTTACACCATACCAAGTAAACAAATTCCCCATCATTGGTAACTCTAACAGTTCATTAGAATCAATAAAATTATTAAAATCAAGCATACTACTATTAGAATCAATGTATTTTGTTTTAATTTATCAAATAAAGTTATTTTTAATAGTTCTAATTTATACTCAAAATTAACAAATTCAACAATAAGGGTCTGTTTAGTACAACTTATCTGAATATTTTAAGTTCAGTTCATTATTTTTCAGTTCAGTTCATTTTAGTTCTGTTCATTTCAGTTCAGTAGTTTCAGTTCAGTTCAGTACATTATACTTCAATTAAAATTAAAACAAAATATATGTTAATGATTCAGTCCAGTTCAATCCAATTCAGAGAAATTGTAATTTATTTCAATTCAGTTCCACGAAAATATAATTAGACGATTTTAAGTTTACATTGAAAATTCAGTTCATTTTTGTTAAATGAAGTTCAATTCAGTTCATTTCAATTAAATGTAGTTCAATTCAGTTAAGTGTAGTTCAATTCAGATATTTTCTGTTCTTGAATTTCTGTTTCTCTACCATTAGATAGAGATTTCCATTTGATTTGGTGCAATATTTATTCGATTCAGTTCAGTTCAGCTCAGTTCAGGCGTATTAAACAAGCCCTGATTACGAATATGTCCATTAACAAATAAAATAATTATTGCGAAATATTTATTGTTTGATCAAATAATTACCGCAAAACAAAGTATTTCATTTTTTGATTTGTATGATATGTGTCATTTTTGAAAAACCATTGTACAAATAAAATAACTACTTTAAAATCTGTATATTTGATCAAATTTGAAGTTGAATGTTTGAACTCAAATTAATAATAATGATATTATTATTATTATTATTATTATTATTATTATTTATTATTCTTATTATTATTATTATTAAATTTTGTAGTTAATTTCAACACACTTCAGCAAACTTCAGCAGATTTCAGCAGACTTCAGCGAACTTCATCAAACTTCAGCAGACTTCAGCGAACTTCAGCGGATTTCAGCAGACTTCAGCAAATTTCAGCAGACTTCAGCGAACTTCAGCGGATTTCAGCAGACTTCAGCGAATTTCAGCAGACTTCAGCGAACTTCAGCAGATTTCAGCAGACTTCAGCGAACTTCAGTTAAGTGAATTTCGGTTCAGCTGAACTTGAAAGGGCCTAAACTAAATTAAACTATGTTGACATCATGCTGACATTAAAATTATTACTCAAATCAAATTATGCTGACATTAAAATGAAAATTAACATACCGGATGGAGGAGTGATTTTGAATTAATATATTTAATTTGATTTGATTTGGTTTGATTTTTTGATTTGGTAATTTATTCAACCAAAATTAAACTATGCGTTTACATGTTAAGTACTATATATAGCGGATTTGGTAAATTAATATATTTGGTTTGATTTAATTTGATTTGGTTTGATTTTAGATTTGGAAATTAATTCAACCGGCGATAACTACATGGAAATTAACATATTGGTTTGATTTGATATGATTTAGTTTCATTTTGTTTTATTTTTATTTGGAAATTAATTCAACCGCCGATAACTAAATGGTAAGTATGTTTATATGATAAGTGAAATTAATTCAATAACGGTAACTAATTGCGTTAATATATGGTAATTAATTAGCTTATTCGATTGGTTTAAATTTTCTAAAATGGTAAGTACGTTAATTCCATTTAACAAAGTGATTTTTCTAAAATTAATGTGTTTATTAATACATGGAATTATTAGTACGTTAATTGTGAAAAATCAGTAGCAGAGGCCCACAAACTGCAACTTTTCCATTCAACAAAGTAATTTTTCTAAAATTAATGTGTTTGGTTAATACATGGAATTCTTCAGAAGTTAATTGTGGAAGATCAATAGACCGGAGGGCGGAGGTGGCGTTCCCCCACAAAACGCAGACATGTAGGTCGTTTAATGTTTTGTCATTATAATTCCGGCGGCGGTGTTTTTTTTATATTATTTATGCCGCCACTTTCTGCTTTTTATCAGTAGTAGAGGCCCCACAAACTGCAATCTTTTCATTCAACAAAGTAATTTTTCTAAAATTAATGTGTTTGGTTAATACATGGAATTCTTCAAAAGTTAATTGTGGAAGATCAATAGATCGGAGGGCGGAGGTGGCGTTCCCCCCACAAAACGCAGACATGTAGGTCGTTTAATGTTTTGTCATTATAATTCCGGCGGCGGTGTTTTTTTTTTTTATATACCGTCACTTTCTACTTTTTAATATATACCTAGTAAAAGATAAAGTTAAGGACACGATGAAGAAGAAAAAGAGAGGGAAAATCACCGGGGAGAAAGAAAGGAGTAAAGAAGGAAAGGGAGAATAATTAATCACCAAATAATATTATAAAAGGTAATTAATTAAAACCGTTAGATTAGATGAGAGGGAAGGGTCATGATTTTGAGTAAAATAATGAGTAAAAATAAGAGAGTGAATGGAACCCCTCCCATATATACATACATATATATATATATATATATATATATATATATATATATATATATATATATATATATATATATCTTATGAAATGTGGTGATTATTCATTTATATTTACATAGGGTTTTTAAGAATTTTAAAAAATATATTCATTAATAAATTTAGCGAGATTATTCAGTTAACCCCTTAGCCCAAGTCGGGACCGGGAAAAATTATTCATTTAGTGAGATTATTCATTTATCAAGTTTTAACTGTACGTAGTTCATTACTATGTCACTTCATTAGGATCAGTCAAATCCGTTAAAATGCAATTCAATTCGTTTTGATTCACTTTTATTTAGTTCAATCCAACCAAATAAGTTTTTCAGTCTTTTTTAAATATATATACATTCAATTTAAATCATTTATTTAGTTTAGTTCAACTTAGTTTGTACTATTCAAATTTGTGTAGTTCAATCCATTAAACTCATAATCTAAATTTAGTTCAATTGAACTTATTTAAACTGATTAACCCCAATTCCGATTTAAAAAAAATTACAATGCCGACCTTAATCAAAATTCTTTCAATCTTATTTGAGTGAAGAAAATTAATGTTTTGAAATATTGTAATAGTATAACTAAATTAACTTGAATTTATTTATTATATTCATCAGAACTAACTAAACTAAACTAATCAGTGTAAAATTTTCAAATGAGTTTAATTATAGTGGAGTTGCAGATAACTTGTTAAGAGGTTCATGACGTTTATCGGTGAGATAAATAATATACCTGCATTATAATTTTATTAGATATCTCTTTATTGTAGTAGCAATATTTAAAATGAGAAAGTATCTGATAAGGTAGCCTTATGGTAAAACAAGGGGTATTAAGTTCAGGAGCAAAATACTTTTGGGGCTGGAATATAAATATTTATTTTTCGGTGCCAGTACTTAAAATGTTAATCAAACCCAGTGACCATTTTGCAATAAGAATACATAACACATTTAATCTCTTTATTCATCATTACCATCATCAATCATAAATATTAAATCATCAAATTATCGTCGCTCATCATCAATTTATTGACGTTCATTGTCAAATCATCGACGTTCATCATCAAATCATCGACGTTCTTCATCAATTCATCGTCGTTCATCATCAAAACTTCGTTGTTCATCATCAAATCATCAAATCTTCGTCGTTCATCGTCAAATCATCGTTATTAATCATCAAATCATCGTCATTCATCATCAAATCTTCATCGTTCATCATCAAATCATCGTTGTTCATCATCAAATCATCGTCCTTCATCGTCAAATCTTCGTCGTTAATTATTAAATCATCATCGTTCATCATCAAATCATCAAATCTTTGTCGTTCATCGTCAAATCTTCGTTGTTAATCATCATTCATCAAATCATCATCACATTCAGCATCAAATCAAGATCATCACCATCATTAGATTGAAATTATCAAATCATCACCAAATTTATCCATCATCAAATCCCCAAATTTTTTATTGCAGTTGACATGGAGGAGCTATTCGAAGCCTTCAACTGCAAACCAAACATTAATCATGGATGCAAACAACCCTAATTGGGGCTGTAGCTGGTTAAAACGCTGGATGGCTACCCGTCCTTGGGAATCAGGATTGTACTTGAAAAAGAGCTCAATGATGACCAAACTTCCGTGCAAAGTGCAGAAGAAATCAAGCCTTCTCATAAGAAAATCAGCCGCCCTCCTATTCATGGAAAACAGGGCATCATTAATGGATTATGATCGGTATGTTGGCAGCTCCGCCGCCACCGCCGTCGTTAAACTCACGGCGGATCACGGCGGATCGAGGGGACTTCCGATGGCTCGCTGCTCGCCTTCCCCGTGACAGCCGACACAGTCCGACGACTCTTGAGGGACGAATCAAGATCCGACGAAAAGGATCTTTCCCCAGCAATCGAACGGCGACCTCCAAAGCTGGAGCCCTCACCGACAGATGCAATCAGAAGCCGTTCAGAAGCCCTGCGTTCTATCACGCTGGGTCGGGAATAATTGGGATATATAAAGTGTACATTTTGCAACATAATCCCTGAACTTATACATACTTTACACTATTGCACCGAGAATAAAATAATTATATTTTAACCCCAAAAAGTAATTTATCATGGTCCTGCCTTACCATAAGACTGCCTTATCTAATTTTTTCTCATTTAAAATATATTTAATAGTATTATCATTATGATTGGAATCATTTAAATATAATGATAGGATGATAAGTTTGACATATAATTAGCAAATAATAGTTTGGAGGTTGATTAGTTTTGTTGTGGTTGAATGATATCCATTATATTGAATGATTTTGCAATATATTTTAATGCATTAGTAACAAAATTTATTATCATTTTACTATGTATATATTAAATAGCAGAGAACCATCAAAAATAATTTATTGAACCGGCAAATTCAATGTTTTATAAATGCATATTTGGAATTATTACAAATGTAGTAGTATGTTAGCTTTTCATTTTTACTTGTATAGTACTACTATATATTTTCATTTTTACATGTTTAGTAAAGTTAATTTCAAAAATAATTACATGTCAAAAAACTTACGAAATTTTATAGGATTACAAGTAGAGGTACCCCCAAGTTTATAAGAAAGTGTCAATGTACCTCCGAGTAATTTAAAAGTGATGATGTACCCCTATAATTACATTGAATAAAGAAATGTACTTCTAAAGCCAATTTTCCAACATCATTTTGAACTAAAAGACAAATTTACCCTCACTTGTAAGGCTATTTATTTCCCTGACCCAAATGCCCATGGGCACAAAAAAAAATCCAAGAAATTAGTATCACTGAATTACAAAATAAATGCACAATATTATTGAAAATGATAACCTTTATATCCAAAAATTCAACAAATTGAAAATATTGGTGAACATACCATAATCTCGCCAACTCTATTATCTCCTTTGGTAATTTGAGCTAGTCACGCAAATTATTACTAGGTGTGGCGGTTTCGGTCCCCCGGCTCACACTAATTTCTGGGCACAATGGTTTTGGTCCCCTCGGTTTCAAACGCGTTCATCCGATGAAGTACTAATGGTGACTGGTATGGATTTGGATTGCCTTGCTTAATTGGGTGTGAAGCTAAAAGGGAAACGGGAATTAGATGAATAATTAGGCAGGGGAAGAAGGTTTTTCAGAAGTTAATGAGGTAAATCAGATCTCGGAATTCGATTGATTTTGTTGGGCAATTTTCGTCCTAGAATATTTCTTTTTTACCATTAAATAATAGTGAGGGTATTCTAGACATTTTACATTTAATAAAATGAAAATTCTGCCCAAATTATACATTTGAGGGTATAGTGGCACTTTTAAGAAATAGGGGTAAATTAGCACTTATTTAAACATTTGGGGGTACAACAACACTTTTTTCAATTTAATACTTTATCATTACAATTCAACCAAATGTGTTTTAACTTAATAAAAATTCAAAACTATGCTAGTGAACAATACAATAAGATATTTCTAATTATATTAGTATTGTGGCAATATTTTCTCTTGGTACGAAATAAAATTAAATTAGTAGTGTGGCAATGTTTTATCCTCTTTGGTTAACAAGGAGAGAGGATATCTCAGCGATTCTTTTAAGGATATTTTTTCCTTAAATATTGCTGTAATTAAGTAAATTTGGGCGATTTTCTCTCCCACACCGTCACATCACATGTACTCTCGCTCACAATCACCAAATCATCTCTTGTCTCCAGCCTTTGCAAATTAAATTGGGGGTTTTACCCTTTATTTTTCGCAAAAAATTATTAGATCTATCATAGTCCCTTAAGCGGGATTCAATGGATGGGGATTTTTGTATTTGTTTTTTTAATTTCAGGCCGGAGGCTATTGTTGGACCGTTTATTTCTGGCTGCCCGGAAACGTGTTAGTCCCGCAGTTTCAGGTGAGGCAGGGCATCCGTGACCGTCACAATATATGAAGGTTGAGTAATTATGATGAGTTAGGTTCAAGAACGGAAGCAGGAGAGAGATCCAATTCTCAATTGATCGGCATCATCGTAGAGCATTCTTAATTTAGAACGCGCTCCCAGACATAGAGATCACCATCTTCGCTTGATTCAGCGAATGGAAGGGTGTAGTGTAATGTTATATTTTTTCGATTCTTATGTGAATTTTGATATCATCTCTTAAATCTGCTGCCTTTCAATTCTGTGATGATATAGAACGTCTGGATATCTATTTAATGGAGAAGAAACTTAGGCTTCAATCGAGAGTAAGGTGTGATATTTCACCTTGAATGATATACAAAATTACGGATCATACCCTTGATTTTTGTGCTTTGGTTGATTTTGTTTCAATTCAGAGGATTTGATCCCTCGTACCTGACTTACGTTTGCAGTTTATTCGCTAAGGAAGCAGTTAAGTTGAAACGATCGAGAGTCAACAAGAGAAGAAAATAGAAGGGGAAGCAAGAAGTAAGAGAGATTCGCTAATTTCTACCGCATAACTATTGTATGATTTTGCTCCCCAAAAGTTGCAACATTGGGGAAGGAAGAGAAGAGAAGGGGGAAGAAGAGAGAGATTTGATGAAGAACTCGACTTGCTAGTTTCTCTTCTTTGGATTTTACTTTACTTTTTTTACCAATATTATTATAGAATAATTACAGGTTTGGTTTTAATTCCTTTTTTTTGAGGAAAAGTTGCTTTCATTCATTCAGAGTTCTGGAAAACGTCCAGAAACGAAAGACAAGAAACTCGGAGGCGAGTTCCAAGAGTTACAAAGTAGGGGACATGTCTTAGCATAGTTTGCTAGAGAATGAGCTACATGATTATTGCTTCTAGGTACCCAGTAGAGTCCCGTGTTAGGGTCATGCTCCAGCAAACTCCTTATTCTAGCTATAACAGATTCACAATTCATGGCACATTCAATCTCGCCCTGTACCATGTAAATAACCTTCAACGCGTCTCCAACTATGTTTATTGAGCCAAGTTGTAGCTCTGCGGACATCATAAGGGCCTCTTCAAGAGCTAGGCACTCGGCCAACGCTGGTTCTTGGACATTTGGAAACCTGCGAGCATAAGCCTTCATGAACTTTCCGCCTGGTTCGAACACTACCACACCAATGCCTGCGTTGGATTGGAGAATTCCTGCATCAAAGTAAACAGAGTGGCCCGTATCCGGTGGTCGCAACAAAGCAGCCGGTAGCAAAGCATCAGACTGCGCATCCCTCCATCCTTGTGCCGCTGTGTAGCTCCTCAGGCAGGCAGTAAACGTGGCTGCCATTTCTTTGGCCCCCATGTGGATCTGATCGAAAACCTGTCGGTTCCGTTGGAACCAAATACCATCGCAGACTACCAGAATTAAGATGCAAAACCCAGCATCATCATCTTTCAAGAGATTTCTTACCCAAACATCGCCGCGAGCGCTGGCTAGCTCTTGTACTTTATTCAGCAAGCCAAGTGATGACCAAGCCTCCATTGCGTAGTTACATTCGAAGAACAAATGAGTAGCAGTATCTCCATGCTCCAAACAAAGAGGGCAAGTTGGCTCAATATCCACTCCACGAGTCCGCAGATTTGCCACAGTGGGAAGAGAATCCGTACACATTCTCCAAGCGAAGTGAAGGGTGCGCTTAGGTACTCGAAACTTCCAGAACTTCCTCCAGAAAGTTTGCTCCGAACCATCAGAAGTAGGCGCCGAGGTATGCTGATGTGTTGTACGAGCGTGTTCCACTACAGCATGGTACGCTGATTTTACCGTGTAGCTGCCAGACGCGGTGAAATGCCATATCCAACGGTCCGCTGAGTCCAGGTTCTGAAGCGGGATCTGCTTGATGTGAACCACGTCCTCCGGTGCAAAGAACTCCTCCAATACCTCAACTTTCCACCACCTTGTATCCCTATCAATAAGGTCTACCACCTTAGATATATGCTCTGGAATAGTTGTCGGATTTCTCACTCTATACCCGCCCTGGCTAGGTATCCACGGATCATGACATATGCTTGTATTTCTCCCAGCTCCAATGAATTTCCTGCCCCCCAAACGGATCAAGTCTAGAGCTCCATAAATACTCCTCCAGGACCATGACGGTCTGTTATTCAAGGCAGCCGAGAAGATATCACAATTCTTGTAGTATTTTGCTTTAAGAACCCGTGCTAGCAATGAGTGGGGTTGAGTTATGAGCCTCCAAGCCTGCTTACCCAGAAGAGCCTGGTTAAAGGCTCCGAGGTCCCTGAATCCAATGCCTCCTTTATCCTTGGCTTTCGTCATTCTTTTCCAAGATACCCATGGGATCTTCCTCTCCGTATCCGAGCTTCCCCACCAGAATCTACTCAACAGTCCATGTATCTCTTCAATGGTGGTGTCCGGAATCTTGAAGCAGCTCATCGTATAGCTGGGAATCGCCTGCAAAGCAGATTTGATGAGAATCTCCTTCCCAGCTTTCGAAAGGTTCTGCTCGCTCCAGCCATCAATCTTCTCCCGAATCCGGTCCTTCAAAGACTGAAAAACCTCTCCTTTCCGCCGGCCAATAGCAGTAGGTAGACCAAGGTATTTTCCATGCGACTCTATTTCTGGAATTCTTAGTATATCACATACCTGCGGCCGAAGTTCAGCCGTTGTGTTTGGAATGAACAGTACCCCTGATTTGTCAACATTGATCTTCTGGCCAGAGATATCTTCATATAATGACAGCGCCCAGTGAAATCTCCTCGCTTCTTCAACCGCCGCTTCACCAAATAAGAGGGTATCATCTGCAAAGAGTAAATGCGATACTTTCGGACCGCGATAAGAGGCACTCACCCCATGTATTCGTCCCACAGATTCCAGATCCGATAGCAACATAGACAACACATCTGAACAAATTATGAACAAGTAGGGAGAAAGGGGGTCCCCCTGTCTAATACCCCTGCGCGGAGTTAACTGCCCGAATTCCTCGCCATTCAAGAAAAATGAGAACTGCACTGTTGATAAGCATCTTCGTATCAAGGCCACAAAAGCAGAAGGAAAGCCCAACCGCTCCAAGGTCATCGTGACAAATATCCATTCGATGCGGTCGAAAGCCTTACTCATGTCCAGCTTAATACTCATCTCTCCTCTGCGGCCTGTTGCTCTTGCCTTCATGGAATGATGAATCTCATGTGCCACCAACACATTATCCGTAATCAGACGGCCTGGAATGAAGGCTGACTGCGAGGGCGAGATGATGCTATCCATAATTGGTCTGAGTCTATTTGCAACCACTTTCGAGGCCAATCGGTAGGAGACATTACACAAGCTAATCGGCCTGAACTGTGTTATGAGCTCGGGTCGAGTAACCTTCGGTAGCAGGACTATGTGTGTATAATTGGCACGGGGAATAAGTTCTCCCCTATTCAGAAAATTTAGCACAAAAGCAACTACATCTTTTCTAATAACATGCCAAAATTTCTGAAAAAAGATAGGGCTCATACCATCAGGACCAGGGGCCTTCAAGGGATGCATTTGCTTCACTGCCTTGGCCACCTCCAACTACGTGTAGGGGCGTGCAATCCTATCCGCCATCTCCATTGTAACCTTCCGGGGCATTCTGTCAAGTACTTGCTTAATCTTCCCCACCTCCGGGTTAGAAGAAGAAAAAAGACCTCCGAAATAGTCAATTATGATCTTCTCCATTCCTCCCGCATCCGTTCGGAGAGACTGGTCCGTGTCCCGAAGGCCATCTATGTGGTTCCTTGCCCTTCGGTTGGTTGCAAAACGATGGAAGAATCTGGTATTTCTGTCACCCTCTCTGTACCAATGCTGCTTCGCTCTCTGCCTCCACTTAATCCCTTGAGCTTCTAAAAGGAAGTTGTACTCTTGTTTCAGTCGTAAAAGTTCCTCTAGGATAGCGTCAGAAGCTTCCCCATTCTCCAATTCATGAATATTCTTCTTGAGCTGCTCAATTCTCTTTTCACACACTGGAAACTCATGCCTGCTCCAATCCACCAGGCTGATTGCATATTTATCAAGCTTATCCGGCAGCACTAAGTTATCTGAGCTCCATGAATCCCTGACTGCACGCTCACAGTCTTCAGATTTCACCCAGTATGCTTCAAATCGGTATCTCTTCTTCTTCCTTGTTCGCCTCGCCATGGGATCCCTAACTCTCAACTGCACCAGCAATGCCATGTGATCAGAAGAGGGCATTGGTATTGTCGAGGAGAAAGACCATGGAAAATCCTCAAGTAGTTGCTGGTTTCCAGTGGCTCTATCCAGGCGCCCCTTGATTGTCAATCCTCCCCTCTGAGTCCTGTACCACGTAAAAGAAGAGCCTCCATAGCCTTGGAAAGGGAGATCAGCCAAGCCACAATGCCGTAGTGCTTCCCGGAAGCTCTCAATCTGCCATTTAGCCCTAGGCGCCGACCCTACAAACTCCTCTTGCGTCAGAACCTCGTTGAAGTCTCCTAAGCAGAGCCATGGGACACCATCTCCTCTCGCAAGGTCTCTAAACCGCAGCCAGGCACTCCGCCGAAGAGACACATTCGGCTCACAGTAAACTTCAGTAATACGAATGTCTTTACCAAGAATACATGCAAACACATCTATGTAATAACTAGAAAAAGACTTCAAATTTACTACTACTTGTTTATTCCATAACAAAGCCATACCCCCCGAAGAACCGTGGGCATCTACTCCTACACCATAAAAATTCAACTGACTCTTTATTTTATCAATAACAGAAATAGAACATTTAGTCTTACAAAGAAATAAAATTTGCGGTGCTTTCTGGCGCACAAGAGTGCGCAATTCCTGAACTGTCTAAGTATCCCCAAGTCCGCCCCAAAGACCACCCCGACAGTTCCAACTTATTATACTCATGGTGCTTGGCGGGACTGAAACTCATCGCCAGTCTCCGCCTGAACATTGGAAGAACCGTCTTCAAGAGAAGTTACAGAAGCTGATTCACTAGCTCTTGATTTCTTGTTTCCCACACTTTTATTGTACTCCAGTTTCCTCTTTGCACCCACTGGCACCTCCTCTTGATCAGTTATCTTTCCTCGACCCCTACCTTTGCCACGGCCACGGCCAAAAGGTTGACCAGCCTTGCCTCTCTTCTTCTCAATTTTACGTTTCTGCGCTTCCAACAATCTAGCTGGGGAGTCTAGATTAATAGGACATGACACCAGAAAAGGGCTAAGAGGGTCTGCCCTACGATTCTGGAGCATTCTTGGTGGAGAAGTAGTCATTGCTTGAGCCTGGAACTGCATTATGGAGCCATGGACCTCCTCGATCTCCTCCGTAGAACCATCTGGTTGCCCCGTATCACCTCCCGTCACCAGTTGGGACTCATGACTCCTCATATTGATCACCGTTTGCATATCATCTCCAAGAAGTCCTTGGAAACTCCCATATTGACCGTCCTGTGTGAAACTTGGGAGATTTCCAACCAGTACAATCTCATTCTCCACAGTTTTTGTGGTTCTCCTCCACACTGATTTACCACAGAAGGTACGCCGCGCCGCTGCAATCCCCTCCCGGTTTGAAAGCACTGTATTTGGAATATGCTTCGGTATACTCATGCCCATCAATGGGTCGTCGACGAGCTGCCGTCGTGGTGGTTCGACGGAGCTTATCTCCATGTTTGACAACGGTGCTGCTTCGACTGGAATCCTCCAATCCACCGTGTCCATGTCCTTGTACAATTTCTTAATGATGTCTGAAACTGCATATTTGATCACATGATCAATTTCCCCTTTGTCATAGGAACGCTTGAACTCCCTCAAAAGGAACTTATCCCTATTCGAAAGCTTGAGCAGATCGGCCAGTCGAAACACCGCTTCTCCGTCATCCTCTCCAAAAATTTTGTCCAGGATCCCCATAATTTCTTGGTCATTTTCTTGGTCATTTTTGCTGAGCACCGACGACGTAGGCTTGTCTGCTCGCGGAGCTGGTGTAGGGTCACCCATTGCCAAGTCCTTGCGTGCATCAACTTCCTCCACTCTATCCTCCCTTGAAACTAGTTCCCGGCTGTTGTTAGCCTCCCTCGGACCGCGGAAAACTCCATGATGTCCACCACTGCCATAGCTACCTGACCGGCTAGCAATTCGTGGGAAAGGGGACCAATTTGGACGAGTAGATAAGTTGTCCTCAAAGTTGACCATGTGTCGCTCCGTTGGTGGGGCGAGTGGCAGCGACTTGCAGTCTCTCCGTAAATGTCCCATTACACCACAATAGTTGCAGTAAATGGGCAACTTTTCGTATCTTAAAGGGAGCATCTTTATAATGCCCAAGTCCTTAATTGGTAGTTGCTTCTTCAAGGGTTTTTCGATGTTAATCTCCACCTTGATACGGAGGAATTCACCCTTCACTTTTCCATCCGCATCCTGTTCGACTTCGATAAACTTTCCAAGCTTGTTTCCCAAAATGTGTGCCATAGGTAAAATCATCAGGTCATGGGGTAAGTCTTGAACATGAATCCAGAACTGGGCAGTGGTGAACGCCATATTATGCGCCACCATTCCGGGAACAGGTTCGCGAAGGGCCAAAAGATAGTCTCCAAAGATCCAGGGTTGCGTAGCCAAAACCCTAGCCTTTTCCCCCGCATCGGGGAACGCAATCGAGAATACGTTATTCCCCAAGGTTTTACACTCTAGAGTCGGAAGATTCCAAACCCTTGAGAATGCGTGTTGAATATGCTGGTGCGGGACTCTTCTCGGTGCCAAAAGCTTCCCGATCAGAACATTGTCGGACTCCATCTCTTCCATCATGATCTCGTCCGTCGAGACGAGATCCGCTTCCTCCTCCGCCGTGAGGGTCAAATTGCTTGCCATTGAAGCAATATCTTCCATTCAAAAACTGCCGTAACAACGGTGATCGCAAAAACAATGGTGAACGCAGACAAAACGGTGAACGGTGATCGCCCGAACTCGGTGGCAGAAACCCAGAGATTCGTGAAGGCGGTGTTGATACCGGAAATCAGAGACAACAAGTGAACGCAAACGGTGTTGGAAACAGAACTTGCTACGGTGAGATCGTGAGCAAGAATTTACTTTCTCTTAACCCTAGGTTAGGCGCCGCCAGAGAGAGAAAGGTTTTAATTCCTAATATTTGGATAATGTATTTTTAATATTTTAAAATAATAAAATGTTTTAATTTTAATTTATTTTATCCGATGCATTATCTTGCAATTGAGAATCCATTAATGTGGCATTGTTGGTCATTAATATGACCTATAATTTGTGGCACAAAAAATAAAGGGATGACGCATATACAGTGGCGGAGCTATGCACATGATACTGGGTGCATTTGACACCACTTGATCGTTCCTGATAGTGTAAAATTTATTAAGATTTTGATAAATTTTGATAAATTTTGAACGATTGACCTGAGTAAATTTAATTAACAGTTCAAACAATATTTACTCATCAATTTATTAATCTATTATCTTTTTTATGTATTTGTATCGTGGGTCGTGTGCGTATAATTAATACAGTAGAATAGTTAATAGAAACTTTATATCCATTCACTTTACCCATCCCTCATCTCTCAAATTTCCCTTCACCTCTACAACTTCTCCACTGATATGTTCTGTGCAACCACTGATCTTCTTGTTTTGTGCAACCATTGATCTTGCTCATTTTCCTTCCAATCGTGTGCATTGGATGTGCAGGTGCGTCGTAGGTTATACGATAAGTTTTAATTTATGTATTCCGATTATCATTATTTATACTTATCAATTCGATTATCATCATATATTTATCTAATTCTTTAATAGTTTGTTTGAATTCATCGAATTAAAATACGCTAATACGCAACATGATGGATGATGGATGGCTGAATCATTGCTTAATTACATACATAGGATGTGACATGTTTCAAAATGTTTACAGATGAAGATGTAAAGTAATATTTTCAAGGCATGAATTCTCGGAAGATGCAATTAATATAATAACTTTTTAGTTTGTTATTAATCGTATTATTGTGTAAAATGATGTATTTTATATATTGATATGTTAGTACAATTATTTAATTTTTATATAATAATTATTTTTATTTAATATTTAATATATAACATTTATATAAATGCACCCACTGAACTTCAACCCCGGCTCCGCCACTGCGCATATATGCGACTTATATGTAATGTAGCTAATATGTGACATACTAATTAAATGTCACAATTATCTTATGTCATTTAAACAAATGTTGCATGAATTGTCATGACTAAATGAGACATATAACCAAGTGTTACAAATAGTGTCGTTTATTCCGACACATTAAAAAATGTCAACAAAACTACCACATTAGTATTAGTAGTGACTTATAGCAAACTGAAGCAAAAAAAGTGTCATCGATGATTATCCGTCATCTAATTAAATGTTACAGGAAGTGTCAATATAAGCATGCGTCACAAAAATATATGATGCAGATATAAGTCGCTAAATATAGCGACAAAAATGAAAGTGACATAATTAATGACGTTAATCAGCGACAGAATGAAAAAAGAGTGTCCATATGGGAATACTACATTCGCTATTGCGACACTTTGTGAAGTGTAGCAAAGTGTGTCGTTAATACTATTAGCGACACTAAATTAAAAATAAGTGACATAATTATAATGTTGCAATTGCCCAGCTTTGTTGTAGTGGGTATGCTTTCATTGTAGAAGATACAACCGAGCAGGAGATCAGTCTCAAATGTGTAGGTAGGGATGCACTCAATGCAATGGAGGACAGTGATCAAAACCATCACACTATGACCTTTTACAAAGTGATGTATTGTACTATTGTAAGTCTTTTACTTGACACGTGTACTTCTGCTAGTTTCATTGATCCCTCTGTAAGTAAAAGGTGGATTAGGTACTAGGAAGACAAGCCATATGTTGTGAAAGTTTCTAATGGTAGAATTGTGAGGGGATCTACTCTTTGCCCTAGAGGGGTCTAGGAGTTAATGGAGCATAAGTTTGTGCACGACATGAAGGTGATGAATTTGGAAGGACATGACATTATTTTGGGGGTAGATTGGATTTCTAGATTTGATCTAGTGACCTTTAATTGGTTAGGACAGAATGTGGCAATTTTCATTCATGGTTGCTATTGGGTTTTGGAGGGCAACATAGAGGGTTGTAAGTTCAAATCAAGGACACGGCAACTTACTGTGGTAAAATGAAGGTTCAGCTAATAAGTGTGGATACAGATTTTTACTTACTGCAAGGAGTTCAAGTTATTGAAGACCATATGAAGAGCCAGCACAATAGAGTCAGAAAGAAGTACTCCATGAAGAAGTGAAGGAACTTGAACTTTCAGATGAATTGAAATAGGTGCTAATCAATTATTCTGATGTTTTTTTTCTATACCATCTGACCTTCCCCCTCAAAGAGCTATATTGATCATAAAATAGTTCTTAAAATTGATGCAGCCCCTTTTAAACTGAAACCATATAGGTATCCATATGCCTACAAGTCAAAGATTGAGAAATAAGTGAAGGAAATGATTGACAGTGAAGTGATCCAGCAAATCAACGGTGAATACTCATCTCCAATGCTGCTTGTCAAAAAGAAGGATGCTTCATGGATGATGTGTAAGCTATAGAAGACTAAATGATGCAAGAGTGAAGGATAGATATAAATTATGATAAGAGTGATTTCTATCTTAGAAAGTATGCCACTCTAGCTAGGACTAATCTGATCAAGGATATTTTTGGAATGAAGGAAGGAACTTTTCCTTTCAAATACCTTGGCTACCCTATTTTTGAAGGGAAAATCAAAAAATGCCATTTTCTCCTTATGATTGAACTATTTACCAAAAAGCTCAGCTTCTGGAAACATAAGTGGCTCCCCACAGGAGGGAAGATAACTCTCATTCGGGTTGTCCTCTATGTTATTCCAGAATATATCTTAACAGTGAGGGCCCTAACAGTCTATAACATTGAATCACTAAATTATTTGCTAACTTCCTGTGGGGGTCAACTGAGGTCATAGCAAATAAGAAATGGAGAAAGTGGAAAAAATTGTGCTTGCCAGTGGATCTAAATGGATTGTATTTCAGGTCAATTCCATTCATAGTTTAGGTGTGCTCTATTAAGTTGTGGTGGAAGTTTCAACATGGAACGTCACTCTGGACTCATTTTCTCCAATCACTATCTATTTCTTCAAGAAATTCTCAGACTTGGAAGAGGATCTTCCGGGTTAATTTCTTAGGAGAACACTTCAGTGTGGTCATTCTTGGAAAAGGGACTTGTAATTTCTAGTCAGCTAATTGGGCTGGATATGGACCACTCTAAGACATATTTCCTGAATCACTGACATCCATTCCTTAAAAGTCTGTAGTGGTTCAATTCATTTCTGACAAGGAAATTCTCTTGCCTTAGCTTCAGGGAGCTATTGATGATGATCTCTTTCAGAAACTGTCTCGGTCCAAATTTTTCCCACTAAGAGATGACAGACTCATTTGGAAGCCATCTCAGAAAGGCAACTTCACCTTCAAGTCTGCTTATATGGATATAATTGACCAAGGACCTGTTTCTTCTTCATTGGATAAATTATGGAAAATTAGAATCATAAAAAGATTTCATTTTTTTGTCCAGAGGCTTTGATGTATGCCGGACACCAACACTTCGACGACGAACCTTGTTCACGAACTGACCTGCAAAACAAAGCTTTGGGTGTCCCGAGGGTAGACACTACGACACTCAAGTTAGTATGAGGCGTAAGGCGTATTGTACGTAGTATGAGATTAGATAGTGAGGTTGTTAGGGTTGGGCATCTCACCATCCCGCATGGTTCATCCCGACCCCTCATCCTGCATGACGATCGGGCCAGACCCGACAGCAGATGGCAGCTTTACCTAACCTGGCAGAGGAATCTTCCCAGACCGCCTAACGGCGCGGTCTGATCAGGCCAGGTCAGCTGTCTGCACCATATATATATCTCTTTCTCACAAGAGAGAGGTAAGTTAACTAAACACAATCAATCACATCCCAACTCTCCGATCAGTCTACTGACTTTAGCATCGGAGCGGGAACGGCAATAAGCCGCCCCGCCCAGACAGAGAACTCTTTGATTCTTAGCGGGTACATCTCATCGTGCCATCACGACAGATCATCATCACGACTGTAACATTGGCGCCGTCTGTGGGGATATAACCAAGTATCTTCACAGCCCACGCACTGCAAATGAGTAGAGAAGGACAAGACCACGTTACCCTCATCGACGAGGTAGTGGTCCAGATCTGGGCGACGAGGGGGCTGGAGTCCCGTTCACCCCTTCAAACCCAGCAGCCACTCCGATCTCGGCGACGCCTGAGCAGGCTCGGCACCCAGGCGCGTCCCCATCTTTCATGACGGAGGATGGTGACGTGCTCCGTCAGATACTGGAGTCACAGGCTACCATCAACAAGCAGCTGCAGGAGCTGTGAGGTACGCCGCCGAAAGCGCGGCGTCTTGAAGGTTTGGCAAAGACGGTCACACCAACCAAGCTTTTTGCCGAGCCTGCGCGAGCTAAGCGAAAAGCCCCCATCCTCACAGAGCTGGATGATGACGGGAATGAGATTCTGGAAGATTCAGACGAGGAGTGGGGAGATCCGGGCGAGAAAGAGGCCAACCCTAGGTCCCATCCTGGAGAATGGGCCATGACGTATGTTCACAAGCCTAGTGTCAAGCCGAGGGTGCCGGCGAAGCAGAGATTGTCGGTGTTTTACGAGGCCCCGGATTGCCAGAAAAGAGGGAGCCCTTTTTCAAAGGCAGTAAAGGAGTTTGTCGCCAACCCTCGTCTCCGGATCCCACCAAATCTGGGTACGTATGATGGCTTGTCGGACCCAGCAGATCACTTGCATACGTTCACAACTAACATGTCAACGTACGCTACGCCCGAGCCCGTGTGGTGCAAAGTCTTTGCCACCACGCTCAAGGAGGCAGCAAGGGTGTGGTTCGCCAACCTGGACAATGGAAGCATATCCAGTTTCGCGCAGCTCGAGGAACTTTTCCTCATCAGGTTCATGCAGAAAAGGAAGTTCACCAACACGACGCAGGACCTGATGAAGATACGCCACAAGACGTCATCCGGCGAGAGTTTGATGGAGTATTATGAGCGCTTCATCGAGGAAAGCAACAGGGTGGTACACCGTGGCAAGCCGTGGTGGTTGATCGAAATTTTCATGCAGGGTCTGGATCACGAGGCTCTGGATTCAGAACTCACCCTTCGTGCGGTACACACGCTGGACGAGTTGCACATGGTGGTGGAAATGTTTCACCGTGCCGACGAGAATGCCAAGAAGAAGAAGTTGGCAATGCAGAAAGAGGCTCGACCTTATTGGTCAAAACAGAAGCTCATCCAGGATGGGCAACCGGCCAAAGCAGAGAAAACGTCATCGGTGAAGGACAGGTTAGGACCTCGAGTTGCTCAAGAAAGAGTCTTCACCCCGCTGACAAAGACGCCCAGAGAAGTCTTCTTGGCAAACCGCGACGTCATCCCACCCCCGCGCGCCATGAAGATGCCTCCCAACAAGCGGAACTTGAATAAGTTTTGCGAATACCATGACGACCACGGCCATGACACAGAGGATTGCATCCACTTGAAGAAGGCCATCGAGTCATGCCTGCGTAAAGGGCAGTTGAAACAGTTTGCTGCCACCGCCAAAGCTCACAATAAGGCGACATATGCCAACAAGAATGGCGGCCAGGATCAGGGGGCCAGCAGGGCGCGTGGTAAGGGAAAGGAGGTGGCTCGTGCCGAGCGACCATATGAAAAGAGAGCAAAGTATGAGGAGGAGTCATCACCAGAACGAGAACCAGCGAGGCGCGCGAGCAATGATATACTCACCATCATAGGCGGAAATGCCGGAGGAAGCTCGGATTCACAAAGAAAGGCCAGATGTAGGATAGCCCCAGAACACACTCCGACGAGCAGGAGGCTGGGTAGAGACGAATTGATCACATTCGGTGCCGACGATCCCATTCCGGATCGTCCGGCCGGATGCGATGCGGTCATCATCACGGTTCAAATAATGGATAAGATGGTTCATCGAGCGTACGTGGATAGTGGCAGCTCAGCAGAAATAATGTATTGGCATTGTTTCGAAAAGCTGGACGACAACACAAAGGCCAAGTTGATACCAACAAGCACACCGTTAGTGGATTTCGCGGACAGAACGGTGTGGCCAGAAGGAACGATCATACTTCCAGTTGGGGTGGGGGAGAGGCCGACCAGGAAAGAGGTGGACATGGAGTTCATCGTCATCAAGGCTCATAGCCCATACAACCTAATACTGGGGAGGCCAGCGCTAGCCCAGCTCAAAGGTATTGTCTCAACCCTCCACCTCCTTTTGAAGTTCCCAACCAAAGGAGGGATAGCGACCGTCCGAGGCGACCAGCAAAAGGCGAGAGAATGCCACAGAATCGCTTTGAAGAAGCGAAAGCGTCCAGATGACGAATCGCCACCACGACGTCCGATCCACATGGTCCGGTCAGGGAACCCAGATCCCAAGACCTTATCAGCATCGTGCATGCCCATGTTCCTTGACCAAGGCGGATGCCGAGGAGTCCAAGTGGGATCCGACTTGCCTGGTGCATGTCGTCAGGAGGTTCTGGAGGTCCTGATCAAGCATCAGAAGGTCTTTGCATGGAAGGCGACAGACATGACGGGAGTATCACCCGAACTCGGTCAACACGCCCTCAGAGTGGATCCTTCACACCCACCGGTCATGCAGAAAAGACGGCCGCTATGCCCAGAAAGGAATGACGCGGTAAACAAACAGGTAACCGAGTTGGTGAATGCAGGTATCCTACGGGAAGTGCCATACCCTACGTGGTTAGCCAACCCGGTCCTGGTCAAAAAGTCAGATGGGAGTTGGCGAATGTGCATCGATTACAAAGCGCTGAACAGGGCATGCCCCAAAGATTGCTACCCGACACCCATCATCGACCAGAAGGTGGACGCGTTGGCCCCTTTCCCGATCAAATGCTTTCTGGATGCATACAAGGGGTATCACCAGATCCCGATGAAGGAGGACGACGTCGACAAAGCTGCCTTCATCACGGAGAGGGGAGCCTTCGCGTACCGAATGATGCCGTTTGGCTTACGCAACGCCGGTGCCACTTACCAAAGGGTGGTGGACAAGATTTTCAAAACACAGATCGGCCGCAACATGGTCATCAAGAGCGTATCGTATGAAGGGTTGGTGAAAGATCTGGATGAGACTTTGGGAACCCTACATGCGGCAGGTATGATGCTCAACCCGGCCAAGTGCCAGTTCGGAGTGGGGGCCGGGAAGTTCTTGGGCCTCATGGTGTCCAACAACGGTTTGGAGGTCAACCCAAAGAAAGTCCAAGCCGTCTTGGAAATGAAGCCTCCCCGGAACGTTAAAGAAGTACAGAGCTTGAACGAAAAACTGGCGGCTATGAACATGTTCTTGTCACGAGCCGCAGAGAAGTCGCTCCCGTTCTTGAGGATTCTCAAGGGGAGCGTCGGGCCAAAAGGAGCAATCCAATGGGGTCAGGCCGAGGATGAAGCTTTCCTTAAGCTGAAAGATCATTTAAAAGACCTACCAGCCATGTCCCCTCCCGAGCAAGGTGAGACGCTATACTTGTACCTTGGGGATGGAAGTCGTGAGTGGCGCGTTGGTTAGGGAAATGAGCAAGATCCAGCGTCCGGTCTATTATGTCAGCCGAACGCTGCAGGGGGCCGAGTTGAGATACAGCGCTCAGGAGAAGCTGGCCATGGCATTAGTCCATGCGGCGAGACGCCTCAGGTCATATTTCCAAGCACACCCCATCGTGGTTCTCACAAACGAGCCGCTCAAAGCAATTTTGACCAGGCCAGAGATGTCAGGAAGGTTGGCAAGGTGGGCAATAGAGCTAGGCGAACATGC
Organism: Sherardia arvensis; assembly: GCA_948330725.1. Taxonomy (NCBI): domain Eukaryota; kingdom Viridiplantae; phylum Streptophyta; class Magnoliopsida; order Gentianales; family Rubiaceae; genus Sherardia; species Sherardia arvensis. Next base: position 17,228,697 of record OX415238.1, read on the forward strand.
CATTGAGTTCGCCCCAAGGAAAGCCATCAAAGGGCAAGTGATGGCTGATTTCCTGGCAGAGTTGCCATCCGGGATCGAGGAGAAGGATGAAGTCACCATCGACGCGCCAAGCGAGCCAGCTGACAAAAAGCAACGACGCATCGACAGGACAGGATGGTGGAAGCTGCATGTGGATGGCGCATCCGGCGTGGAAGGATCAGGAGCAGGTTTGATCGTGACCGACCCCGATGGCATGGAGACGACGTACGCGTTGAGATTCCAGTTCCCAGCCATGAACAACGAAGCCGAATATGAAGCATTAATTGCGGGCATGGAGTTAGCAAAATCATTGGGCGCGACCAAGTTGGATGCATACGGCGACTCGGCTTTGGTAGCAAACCAGTTCAATGGATCATACGCAGCCAAGGAGCCATCAATGCAGAAATACCTGGCCAAGGTAAGGATTCTGGCCACACAATTTGAAGGATTTGAGGTGACCCGAGTCCCCAGATCCGAGAACACGAGGGCAGATGCCCTCAACAAGCTGGCCTCCACGGCAAGTAGCCATCTGTCCAAGGGAGTTCTGGTAGAAACATTGCCAACAAGATCAACTGACGGCATGACGGTCGCCGCCATTGAGGCCGAGCCGCCATGTTGGTTGACACCAATGCGGGACTACTTGCTCAGTGGAGCGTTACCACCCGATCAAAAGGAGGCGAAAGTCCTAGAGAGGAAGGCGCTGAATTTTGCGCTCAGGAATGGGGTGGTATACAAGAGAGGATATTTGCAGCCGTGGTTGCGGTGCTTAACGCCCAAACAAGCAGAAAGAATCCTGAAGGAGCTCCACGAAGGAAGCGGCGGCAGCCATCAGGGGGCCCGGACACTGGCGCTGAGGGCAACCCGAGCAGGTTATTACTGGCCCAATATGAGGGTCGACGCCGACCATGTGGTTAAAACTTGCCATCAGTGCCAGATACATGATCGGGTGTCATCTCAACCCGGCCAGCCCATGAAGAGCATCACAAGCCCATGGCCGTTTGCAAAATGGGGCATCGACATTGTCGGTCCTTTCCCCCAAGTGACCGGCAAAAGAAGATTCTTGGTGGTGGCCGTTGACTACTTCACCAAGTGGGTTGAGGTGGAGCCATTGGCAACCATCACAGGCAAGAGGATGACCAGTTTCGTGTGGAGGAACATTGTCTGCAGATTCGGCCTGCCCAAGACAATCATCAGCGACAACGGGCGCCAATTTGAAGGAGGAGTCTTCAGAGACTGGTGCAACAAGATGGGCATCGAACAAAGTTTCACATCAGTAGCCCATCCGCAAGCCAACGGTCTCACTGAGCGAACCAACGGAACGATTGTGCAAGGGCTAAAGAGAAGGTTGGACGGCGCGAAAGGGAACTGGGTGGACGAGCTCCCATCGGTGTTGTGGGCATACAGGACAACGCCGCGAACTGCCACAGGTGAATCACCTTACTTTCTTTGTTTCGGCAGTGAGGCCATCATCCCGCCTGAGCTCATCATCCCATCACCGCGATCCGCCATCCCGGATGCCGATGAGGACAATGAGCAGCATTTGAGGAAAAGCCTGGGGGACCTGGAGAGAGCATCACAGGCCCATGGCCGTTCGCAAAATGGGGCATCGACATAGTCGGCCCTTTCCCCCAAGCGAGCGGCAAAAGAAGATTCTTAGTGGTGGCCGTTGATTACTTCACCAAGTGGGTTGAGGTGGAGCCGTTGGCAACCATCACAAGCAAGAGGATGACCAGTTTCGTGTGGAGGAACATTGTCTGCAGATTCGGCCTGCCCAAGACAATCATCAGCGACAACGGGCGCCAGTTTGAAGGAGGAGTCTTCAGAGACTGGTGTAACCAGATGGGCATCCAGCAGAGCTTCACATCAGTAGCCCATCCGCAGGCCAACGGTCTCACCGAGCGAACCAATGGAACGATTGTGCAAGGTTTAAAGAGAAGGTTGGACGGCGCAAAAGGGAACTGGGTAGATGAGCTCCCATCGGTGTTGTGGGCATACAGGACGATGCCCCGAACGGCCACAGGTGAATCACCTTACTTTCTGTGTTTCGGCAGTGAGGCCATCATCCCGCCTGAGCTCATCATCCCATCAACGCGATCCGCCATCCCGGATGCCGAAGAGGACAATGACCAGCGTTTGAGAGAGAGCCTGGAGGTCTTGGAGAGAGCCAGAGAGCAGGCCACAATCAAGGAGGCGGCCTACAAGTCATATGTGGAACAGCGCTATAATGCCAGAGTCCGCGTAAGAAATCTGAAGCAAGGCGAATTGGCCCTCCGAAAGAATGAAGCCAGCCGAGTTGAAGGCTTGAAGAAGTTAGATGTCACGTGGGAAGGACCATACGTGGTTGCAGAAGTGCTGAGGAACGGCGCACACAGGCTGCAGACCATGTCAGGCGAAGTGGTACCAAGGACGTGGAACATGGAGAACCTCCGCCGTTATTACGGTTGAGCAGCATCAGATCAATGAGAAAGGTACCAATTAGTTTGTATATAATGGGGAAATGGTTTTGGAGAACGGATTCCTGATCGGATCGCGACTTTTGCCCTCATGAGGGATGCGATCTTGAGGAAATCCAGCTCTCCCGCGCAAAATTGTACCTTTTGTACTCCCCCTTTTGTTTTTTAATGAATTTCAAGTGTCAAAGTTCAAGAACATATCATCTCTCTTTCTGGTTCATTTATGCCCTTTTTTCGAAAGTCGAATGACATGATCGGAATCTGTGATAACGGACATTAAGAGAGGCAGTTCAGGCCATCGCTCCGGTTACCCGGACAAAGCATTAGAACACTAGACACATCCCTCACTTAGGTTGTGAAGCATTAAGGGCACATCTTTGCCGAGTATCTCAGACATATATCTGGAATGGCAAAGATGCGGTCAAAAGCGTACCTACACCAATGGGCAAGTCGGATGATACAATCATGATCGTGAACGCCAGACCGAGACTGAGGCTTAGCCGCCCTTTTTCGAGTACTGAACATAGGCGTGGTTTTTTGTTCAAATGCGGACGGGCAAATAGAACAAACCATATCCTCTCCAAACTCGGATAGCTACCGGTTTGGAGAAAAGGTGGGATTTTTTCTTTAAGAAAAACCCATGTCGGACACGGACCGATCAACAAGGACCATAGCTTAGCAGCTTTGGCTTTGAAGAAAAAAACCAAGGAGAGGGCAAGGCCCACATACCTTGGTGGCTTGGTCAGGGTTTAGCGACCTCCAAGTTGGCAAGAAATTCAAGCAACGCATAGTTGTCTCGTCAGGCCACCTATATAGTTCATCCTGCCGACTCATCCCTCTTCATACAGAAGGACGATGAGTCGCCACCATGAACAGGGGTGAGCAGAATGACAATGTATCAACCAAACGTTATGGCAATAGCCAGTAATGCAAAGGCACAAACAAGAGTTTCATCAAATAGCAAACAGCCAAACCACTAAGGCAATAATATATGCTGCCAAAGCAAGAATTCAATAACAATGTAAAGAAAATGTGACCCTTATGGGTCATTACAAACCAAAAGGAAATTATTCAAAGGAGTTTAGGAGAAATCCAACAGAAAGAAAGGAAATGAAAGAAGCAGAACTAATGGTTCTGGGCAGAAACTTGGACATTGTTCCCAGCATCCTCCAAATCCTTCACCAGCCCTTCCTCAGCAACAACTTCACCGTCGACCATAACAGGCGGAACTGCAACATCTGGCTCCCATGCGGCAAGCTCGGCCGGAGTCATCTCACCGGTCAGTGTGAAAAAGTACTCAGGGAAGCCATAGCCAACGAAAGCATCTGTGAGCTCAGAAAGAGCAGTGGCATAGGCAGCAGAGTCTTCATACACGTTATCCAGCGCATAAGCCGGTCGAAGGAAAGCAGAAGTGCGCGCGACGGCGCGTTCCGATCGAGCTACCTTGGCAAACACTTCACGCACGCCGGCGGTCAGCACAGACTGATAGTCAAGGGCGAGGCTGGTTTTATCCTCCAGCGCCTTCTTCAGTTGACCTTCGGACTCGGCAAAGCGAGCTTGAAGAGCGGCCAGTTCACCAGATATCTTCTCCGCCTGATCAGCTCTCCCAACAGCTTCATCTAGACGTTTTTGCAGCTCAGTGGCAGATATCTGGGCATCTAGTAGGGCAGCGTCGCTGGTCTCCTTGGCTATTTTCAGTTCCTCACCTTCCGAGATGGCAGACGCCAATTGAGCGTTGACAGCGTCCAGCTGCTTCTTCAACGCACTCTCGGATTCCATCCAGTCATCAGGTGACCACTCAGCATCAGCATCTGCTTTGGCCTTGGCCTCATCTTGAAGTTTGACTATCTCGGCATCGGCGATGGCCAGTTGCCTCTTCACATCTCCGAGCTCGATGAGGGTGGCGTGATGCACCTTCTGATCAGCCTCATGTGCCAAGCACAAGGTGCTGAAGTCAGAGAAGACGGCGAGGGACGAGCAAGCACCCTAACATTATAACAGTTAGGAGGACAGAGTTGGAAGAGGAAGTTAAGCATGAAAGGAGCGACAAGGAGATGAAACTTACATCGAAAACAGACGAAATCAGATTGTCTGTGGCAGTCCTGACCCCATGAAGGTTTAGCGCCGGATTCTTCACCCAAGCCCTGAAATGGTCAAGGGGCATCACCTCCTTGAGATATTCCAAACGACCGGCAGGCGAGTTGAGGAAGACGGTGGAGGAGTTGGTTTTACCCTTGTCAGTTTGAAAACCACCAGCGTGCGGAGGGGCCCTCCCACCATGCTGCGGACCAGTCGGCTCAGTGCTGCTCCTCGGCTTCTCAGGCACTTGGGGTCGGGACGAGGCATTCTCGCGACCGCCGACCCCCATCTGGAATAGCTGGTCGGGCTTCAGCAAACCCCTTGACGACCCCGTATCCTGATAGGGAAGCGAGGAACCTTCAGCATTGCCGTCCTGCTCGGTTTGAAAGGATTGACCATGCGACTGAGTGGACTGGTTTGGGCCAGTACTGTCCTCCAACCTCCTACGTTGCGAGGGACGGTTGAACTTCGTCACGTCAATGGTTGGACGGCGGCGAGTCATATCTGTTGTAAACATACGACATGAAGCAAATACGGTTGAGGCAAGAGCAAAAGGTCATGATAATGCTCAAGAAGGATGAAAGAGAGGGCCAAGTCTGTCGACATACCTTTATCAGTGCGACCAATCGGAGCGATCGCTAGAGCAGCAGGAGGGCTGAAGAGATCAACACTTGGTGGGCCGTTGCCCTCATCCTGGATGGGCTTACCATCATCTGGGATGACAACAGGCTCATCCTGGATGGCAGGAAGCACGCGACGGTGAGGCAGGCCGGAATCCCGCAACCTTTCATCCAACTTCAAGACATCCCACCTCTCCGGTCTCTCCTTCAGAGCTCTGATGGAGGCAGCCAAGCGGTTCTTGGATACGCCATCTGGAGCGCAGCCGCGCGTGTCAGGATCACCAACAGCTTGCCTTGGGCGAGAGGCGGCAGACCCATACACCACGTCTTCATCGACGAACATGAACTTCACCTTCCAGTTGGTCGTTTTGGGCATGCCAGTCAAGATGTGCAGGTCGGCTTTGGGGCGAACCTTGATGTGGCCCCAACCGTCCTCATCACCGCCACCGCCAGTGTAGAAGAACACCCGGAACAGGGTAACGGAGGGAACAACCCCGCGAACACCGCACAGGGTCTCGAAGCCAATAATGTTGCGCACAGCGTTGGGCGTCATCAAGCCCAGAGTCATGTCAAAGTAAGACAAAATGGATTGGCAGAAAGGAGTAAGAGGGAACCTGACGCTGCAGCGAGCCAGATGTTCGTAGTAAACAGGAACTTTGCCCGCCGGGGCAGCATTGATGGTGTTGCTGGGTTTGGGTCGGACGATTGACTTGGCCAGATCTGCGATCTGGAGGCCCTCGGTGTCACGGCAGATCTGAACAAACTCAGCCGCTACGTCATCCGTAATCTGGCAAAACGCGCCGGAAACGGGGATATCAGCCATGATCAGAACAGGCAAGACACTACAGAGGCGGGGGAAAACAAAAAATGAAAGTGAAAACAGGTACACATGCGTGTGCAGAAGATCTAGAGTTGTAAGCAATAAATTCGAAATAGGACGAAGAAGGCAGAAATGAGGAGCAGTTTCGTATTTGAATGAAGAAAGGGGGGAGTTATGCGAGCAGTTAAAGCAATAATGGCGGTTGCCAAAAGTTGCACAGTTACAAAGAGCAAGTTTACACGCATCCCCTCGAAAAGGCGACGACACGTGGCAGACATGCAGTTACATCAGACGGCCCACTGTCGGACGGATTCCAGAAACCCAGTTCAGTCCATCACGCGAACCGTCGCTTCGCGCTCGGACTTGGGGGGACTTGTTAGGGTCGGGCATCTCACCATCCCGCATGGTTCATCCCGACCCCTCATCCTGCATGACGATCGGGTCAGACCCGACAGCAGATGGCAGCTTTACCTAACCTGGCAGAGGAATCTTCCCAGACCGCCTAACGGCGCGGTCTGATCAGGCCAGGTCAGCTGTCTGCACCATATATATATATCTCTTTCTCACAAGAGAGAGGTAAGTTAACTAGACACAATCAATCACATCCCAACTCTCCGATCAGTCTACTGACTTTAGCATCGGAGCGGGAACGGTAATAAGCCGCCCCGCCCTGACAGAGAACTCTTTGATTCTTAGCAGGTACATCTCATCGTGCCATCACGACGGATCATCATCACGACTGTAACAGAGGTCTACCAAACCTTTGGGTATTTATATGGCTACAAACCGTAGATCACCAAGATATGTATTTATGGTATGACTACAACTCTTATAGGAATATTAGTTGTATTAACATGTATAAAGGAAGTGTATTTCAGTCATGGTTGTATTACCATGTTTAAGATGGTTGTATTACAATCTTTGATAGGATGTATATTCCTATTAGAACATTCATAATATACGCATTCCTTATAAGGATTGGGATTGATGGACCTGTGGATCCATCCTCCGCATATCTCGAGCCCACGACCCTTCTCGGGGCCTTGTCCGAGTATGAATGAGGTCCGAATACGAACCCTGGACTTATCAGTAGCCCCAAGGTAGATCTTCAGAACTTAGAGTGCTTCATCTCGAAGGTTGAAGGAGAGACTTGCTTCTCGAGGGAAAACCAATATCTCGATGGAGAGTGTCTCGGGTGTTAAGCTCGGGGCATCCTTCAAGGACTATCCTTTCGGGCTTAACCTTCTAAATATCTATCTTCAAGTTTTTTCGTATTCTATCCAAATATATGGACGACTGAGATTAACTTCCTCGGAAATCTAGATGGTAAATACACGTGGCGTACAATCATTGGTAAGTAGAGGCGGTCTGTCCCCCGTCTCTCCAATTGCTTGCGCCGGAACTAGAATCGAGATAATTACTCACCATAAATGTTGTCCGAGTTTGGGTTAAATCTCCCAAATCATTCTTCCTGTCTTTCTTATTCACAATTTCTTCTTTCCAAGTTCAGAAAGCGTATCATTGCTTTATCAAATCTCTGAAGCCCCAATTTTTGCTTTCTCAATCATCAGTAAATGCTATCTTCTTTCTTCGTTTGTTTGTCTGCTTTTTTTCTTTTCCTCTGTGTGTGTATTTTCCCCCATACTTTGTGATCATGAGTAATAGTAGTGAAACGATTTCCGTTCCCCATCATGATAAGGGAGAGTATGTAAGTACTCAGGCCGAGGAGAGTAGCTCCCGTGTCCGCCATAGGGACGAGGTAGCGAATGGGAAAAAGCCTGTAGTTTTGAAGAAGAAATCCTCTGAATAAGAGAAGAGATTAATAGCTATGGTTAGGAGGGCTCAGATAGAGGGGAATAGCCCCATGATAATGCAGATTGCCTTAGGCGGACCATCCATGAATGGTGAAGGTAGTAGCAATAGGTCGATGAAGGAGGATAAAGCTCATTTTGATGCTGCTATTTTTGTTGGAGGTTGTCCCTTTTCGATTCCTCCTAATGCTGATCTCATGTATTTTAGAGGAGATAGGTCTGCAGCACAGTTAGTAACTCCAACCCGAGGGGTTATATATGGGAGATTCTTGCAGCATGGGCTAGCATTTCCGTTTCCCCCATTATTGAGTAGATTTCTTCAGTGGTATAAGGTGCATCCAGGGCAACTGCATGTTGATGCAATAATAATAATAATGGCACTGATAACCTGGTGTGCTCGTAAGGGTTATAAGCCCAGGCTGGCTTTGTTGCGGACCCTCTATAAGGTGTCTATTGTTAAACAACTTGTAACTTTAACTGTCCGAGATAAGACCATGGGTCGGGCTTTTGTTCTTCCTCGACAGAATGTGGGATGGGACAAGGTGAAACTAACCTTTGACCAAACCAAGTATGAAGTACCCCCATGGAATGATGATCTCCTAAATGAAAACTGGGAAGATGTTATGAACTCGGACAGGTTGATGGGTATAGCTGAGGAGTTAATAAGTGAGAAGATCAAACTTAGGAATGGCAAGTTTGTGTCAGGACATCCCCAAATGGGTTGAAAATGGCCTGTTGAGACGTATCAATGGCTATATCAAATGCCTGACCGAACTCTTTAGAATGGCAGCTATTTGAAGTTGGCATGCTTCGATTCTCCAAAAGGTGTTGAAATTGAGTGGTATGAAGCCATTCTTTCAATGGATCAGGATCCCTTGGTTCAGCTAGGGCGCTTCGTGCTTCTAGAGCAATAGAAGAGAGGAAAGTTCGGGAAGAGATGTCCGAGAGAGATGTGGATAGGGAAATTGTTGGATTTATGCCCGATGCTCGTCGTCGGTTTAAGAGATTGGTCCAAGGACCTAGGAATGCTCCAGTAAAAGCTGAGGGTCGGCATGTGTTACAGTCGCGATACGCGTCCTGATGATCCGTCGCGATGGTACGATGGGGTGAACCTGCTAAGAATCAAGGAACTCTCAATCAGGGCGGGGCGGCTAATTGTCGTTCCCGCTCCGATGCTAAAGTCAGTAGACTGTTCGGAGAGTTGGGATGTGTTTGATTGTGTTTAGTTAACTTACCCCTCTCTAGTGTGATAGAGAGATATATATAGTACTGGAAAGCTGACCTGGTCTCATCAGACCACGCCGTTAGGTGGTCTGGGAAGATTCTCCTGCCAGGTTTGGTAAAGCTGCCATCTGCTGTCGGATCTGACCCGATCGTCATTCAGGATGAGGGGTCGGGATGAACCATACAGGATAGTGAGATGCCCGACCCTAACAAGTCCCCCCAAGTTCGAGCTCGAAACGACGGTTCGAGCGTGGGGCTGTAACTGGGTTTCTGGAATCTGTGTGACAGTGGGACTTCGGACTTAACTGCATGTCTGCCACGTGTCGTCACTTTTTCTCGGGGATGCGTATGGATTTATCCTTTGTAACTGTGCAACTTTTGGCAACCGCCATTATTGCTTTATAACTCCCCCCTTTTCCATTCAAATTTGAAACTGCTCCTCATTTCTGCCTTCTTTCTCCTGTCCCGAATTCGTTACCTTCAACCTCAGGTATTCTGCACTCACTCGTTTACTTTTCTCGTTTTCGTGTCCCTTCTCTTCCTGCCTTTGTCGTGTTCTGCCGGTTTCGACCATGGCGGATATCCCCGTTTCCGGCGCGTTCTGCCAGATCACCGACGATGAAGCGGCCGAGTTTATTCAGATCTGTCGGGATACCGAGGGCCTTCAGATCGCTGATTTGGCGAAGTCGATTGTCCAACCCAAGCCTACCGACACCATCAACGCTGCCCCGGCGGGCAAAGTTCCCGTTTATTACGAGCACCTGACCCGCTGCAGCGTCAGGTTCCCTCTTACTCCCTTTTGTCAATCCGTTCTGTGTTATTTTGACATTACTCTGATCTCGATGACGCCGAATGCTGTGCGTAATATAATTGGCTTCGAGACCTTGTGTGGCGCTCGTGGGGTTGTCCCCTCTGTTACCCTGTTCAGAGTGTTCTTCTACACTGGTGGTGGTGATAACGGAGATGGTTGGGGCCACATCAAGATTCGCCCCAAAGCTGACCTGCATATCTTGACCGGCATGCCCAAGACGAAAGACTGGAAGGTAAAATTCATGTTCGTCGATGAAGATGTGGTGTATGGCCCTGTCGCCTCTCGCCCAAAACAGGCTATAGGTGATCCTGACACACGCGGCCGCGCTCCAGATGGCTTGTCCCAGAACCGCTTGGCTGCCTCCATCAGGGCTCTGAAAGAGAAGCCGGGGAGATGGGATGTTTTGAAGCTGGATGAGAGGTTGCGGAATTCTGGCCTGCCTCACCGTCGCGTGCTTCCCGCCATCCAGGATGATGCTATTGCCGTCCCAGATGGCGGTAACGCCGTCCGGGACGAGGACAACGTCCCTCAAGGTGTTGAAAACTTCAGCCCGCCCCCTGCGCTGGCCATTGCGAAAATTGGTCAAACCGACAAAGGCATGTAGTTAGGCTTGATCCTTTCTCTTCATCTTTCGTATGCATTATCATGATCTTTTATTTTTGCATCAACTGTACTTGTCTCTTGACGTGTGTTTACTGCAGACATGACTCGCCGCCGTCCGACCATTGATGTGACCAAGTTCAACCGCCCATCTCAACGCAGGATGTTGGATGACAGCACCGGCCCCAACCAGTCCACTCAGTCGCATGGCCAGTCTTTCCAGACTGGCCCGGATGACAATGTTGATGGTTCCTTGTTCCCGTATCAGGATACGGGGTCGTCAAGGGGGTTGCTGAAGCCTGACCAGCTATTCCAGATGGGGGTTGGCGGTCGTGATGTGCTCGGGGGTGGTGAGAATACCTTAGCCCGACCCCAAGTGTCTGAGAAGCCGAAAAGTGGCACTGACGCGACTGGTCAACAGCATGGTGGGAGGGGCCCTCTGCACGATGGTGGTTTTCAGAACGACAAGGGTAAAACCAACTCCTCCACCGTCTTCCTCAACTCGCCTGCCGGTCGTCTGGAGTATCTCAAGGAGGTGATGCCCCTTGATCATTTCAGGTCCTGGGTGAAGAATCCGGCGTTGAATCTTCATGGGGTCAGGACTGCCACGGACAATCTGATCTCGTTCGTCTTTGATGTAAGTCTCATCTGGTTGTTGCTCTTTTATGCTCTATTTTCTCTTTCAACTTTGTCATCTTAACTATTGTAATGTCAGGGTGCTTGCTCATCCCTCGCCGTCATCTCTGACTTAAGCACATTGTGCTTGGCGCATGAGACTGATTAGAAGGTGCATCATGCCACCCTCATCGAACTTGGGGATGTGAAGAGACAGGTGGCTATCGCCGATGCCGAGATAACTAAACTCCAAGATGATGCCAAGGCCAAGGCAGATGCTGATGCCGAGTGGTCGCCTGACGACTGGATGGAATCCGAGCAGGCACTGAAGAAGCAGCTGGACGCTGTCAACGCCCAATTGGCGTCTGACATTTCGGACGGCGAGGAGCTGAAATCGGCCAAGGAGACCAGCGATGCTGCCCTGTTGGATGCCCAGAATTCTGCCACCGAGCTACAAAAACGCCTAGATGAGGCTGTTGAGAAGACTGCTCAGGTGAAGAATATGTCTGACGACCTGGTTGCTCTGCAAACTCGCTATGCCGAGTCCGAGGATCAGCTGAAGAAGGCGCTGGAGGATAAAGCAAATCTCGCCATTAACTATCAGGCTGTGTTGACCTCCGGCATGCGTGAAGTGTTTGCCAAAGTGGCTCGCTCCGAGCGTGCCGTTGCGCGCTCTTATGCTTCCTTCGACGGGCGTATGCGCTGGATAACGTGTATGAGGACTCTGCTGCCTATGCCACTGCTCTCTCCGAGCTCACAGATACCTTCGTTGGCTATGGCTTCCCTGAGTACTTCTCTACACTGACCGGTGAAATGACTCCTGCTGAGCTTGCTGCCTAGGAGCTAGATGTTGCAGTTCCGCCTGTTATCGTGGATGCTGAAGTCGTGGCAGATGAAGGGCTTGTGAAGGACTTGGAGGATGCAGGCAACAACGTTCAAGTCTCTACCCAGAACCATTAGTTCTGCCTCCTTCCCTTCTTTTCTGTTGGCTTTCTTTCTGGACTATTTCCCTTATTTCTTCTCTGGATAATTTCCTTTTGGTTTCTAATAACCCATAAGGGACGCATTTGATTTCTTTGTTTCTGAATTCCTGTGAAAACTTTTGCATTTGCATTATATGCTATTGCCTTAATGTTTTACCTGTTTGGTTCATGCCTTGTCATTTTGCTCACCTATGTTCATGGTGACAACTCATCATCCGTCTTTGTGATGAGGGATGAGTTGTCATGATGAACTATTAAGGTGACATGACGAGTTAACTGTGCGTGACTTGATGCCATGCGTTAAGTTACTTGCTAACTTGGAGGTCGCTAAACCTTATCCAAGCCACCAAGGTATGGGGGCGTCGCCCTATCCTTGGTTTTATTCTTCAAAGCCAAAACTGCTAAGCCATGGACTTTGTTAACCGGTCCGTGCCCGACATGGGTTTTCATTGAAGAAAAATCCCACCTTTTCTCCAACCCGGTATCTATCCGAATTTGAAGAGGATATGGTTTGCTCTATTTGCTTGTCCGTAATTGAACAAAAACCACGCCTACGTTCAGTACTCGAGAAGGGCGGCTAAGCCTCAGTCTCGGTCTGGCGGTTACGATCATGATCGTGTCATCCGACTTGCCCATTGGTGTGGGTATGCATTTGACTACATCTTTGCCTTTCCAGAGATATTTCCGGCACATTTGGCAAAGATGCGTCTCTGATGCTTCACAACCTAAGTGAGGGATGTGTCGAGTGTTCTAATGCCTTGTCCGGTTAACCGGAGCGGTGGCCTGAACTGCCTCCCTTAATGTCCATTATCACAGATTTCGATCACGTTGTTCGACTTTCGAAAAGAGGTATAAATGAACAAAGAAGAGATGATGTGTTCTTGAACTTAACACTTGAAATACATTGAAAGATGAGAGTACAAAAGATACAATTTTGTTTGGAAAAACTAGATTTCCTCAAGATCGCATCCCTCATGAGGGCAAAAGTCACGATCTGATCAGGAATCTATTCTCCAAAAGTATTTCCCCATTATATACAAACTAATTGGTACCTTTCTCGTGGGTCTGATGCTGCTCAACCGTAATAACGGCGGAGGTTCTCCATGTTCCACGTTCTTGGCACCGCTTCGCCTGACATGGTCTGCAGCCTGTATGCGCCGTTCTCCAGCACCTCTGCGACCACGTATGGCCCTTCCGACGTGACATCCAGCTTCCTTAAGCCATCAACTCGGCTGGCTTCATTCTTTCGAAGGGCCAATTCGCCTTGCTTGAGATTCCTTATGCGGACCCTGGCGTTGTAGCGTTGTTCCACATATGACTTGTAGGCTGCCTCCTTGATTGTGGCCTGGTCTCTGGCTCTCTCCAGGTCCCCCAGGCTTTTCCTCAAATGCTGCTCATTGTCCTCATCGGCATCCGGGATGGCGGATCGCGGTGATGGGATGATGAGCTCAGGCGGGATGATGGCCTCACTGCCGAAACAAAGAAAGTAAGGTGATTCACCTGTGGCAGTTCGCGGCGTTGTCCTGTATGCCCACAACACCGATGGGAGCTCGTCCACCCAGTTCCCTTTCGCGCCGTCCAACCTTCTCTTTAGCCCTTGCACAATCGTTCCGTTGGTTCGCTCAGTGAGACCGTTGGCTTGCGGATGGGCTACTGATGTGAAACTTTGTTCGATGCCCATCTTGTTGCACCAGTCTCTGAAGACTCCTCCTTCAAATTGGCGCCCGTTGTCGCTGATGATTGTCTTGGGCAGGCCGAATCTGCAGACAATGTTCCTCCACACGAAACTGGTCATCCTCTTGCTTGTGATGGTTGCCAACGGCTCCACCTCAACCCACTTGGTGAAGTAATCAACGGCCACCACTAAGAATCTTCTTTTGCCGCTCGCTTGGGGGAAAGGACCGACAATGTCGATGCCCCATTTTGCGAACGGCCATGGGCCTGTGATGCTCTTCATGGCTAGCCGGGTTGAGATGACACACGATCTTGTACTTGGCACTGATGGCACGTCTTAACCACGTGGTCGGCGTCGACCCTCATATTGGGCAAGTAATAGCCTGCTCGTGTCGCCCTCAGTGCCAGTGTCCGGGCTCCCGGGTGGCTGCCGCCGCTTCCCTCGTGGAGTTCTTTCAGGATCCTTTCCGCTTGCTTGGGCGTTAAACATCACAACCACGGATGTAAGTATCCCCTCTTGTATACCACCCCATTCTTGAGCGCAAAATTCAGCGCCTTCCTCTCTAAAGCTTTCGCCTCCTTTTGATCGAGTGGTAATGCTCCACTGAGCAAATAATCCCGCATCGGTGTCAACCAACATGGCGGTTCGGCCTCAATGGCGGCGACCGTCATGCCGTCGGTTGATCTTGTCGGCAGTGTTTCCACTAGAACTCCCTTGGACAGATGGCTGCTTGCCGTGGAAGCCAGTTTACTGAGGGCATCTGCCCTTGTGTTCTCGGATCTGGGGACTCGGGTCACCTCAAATCCTTCGAACTGTGTGGCCAGACTCTTTACCTTCGCCAAGTACTTCTGCATTGATGGCTCCTTGGCTGCGTATGACCCGTTGAACTGGTTTGCTACCAAGGCCGAGTCCCCGTACGCGTCCAACTTGGTCGCGCCCAACGCTTTTGCTATCTCCATGCCTGCAATCAATGCTTCATACTCGGCTTCGTTGTTCGTGGCCGGGAACTGGAATCTCAACGCGTACGTCTCCATGCCATCAGGGTCTGTCACTATCAACCCGGCTCCTGATCCTTCGACACCCGATGCGCCATCCACATGCAGCTTCCACCATTCTATCCTGTCGACGCGTCGTTGCTTTTCATCGGCTGGCTCGCTTGGCGCATTGATGGTGACTTCATCTCTCACCTCGATCCTGGATGGCAACTCCGCCAAGAAATCGGCCATTACTTGCCCTTTGATGGCTTTTCTCGGGGCGAACTCGATGGCGTGCTCGCCTAGCTCTACTGCCCACTTGGCCAACCTTCCCGACATTTCCGGCCTTGTCAAGATTGCTTTAAGCGGCTCGTTTGTCAGAACCACGATGGGTTGTGCTTGGAAGTATGACCTGAGGCGCCTCGCCGCGTGGACCAAAGCCATGGCCAGCTTCTCCTGAGCGCTATATCTCAACTCAGCCCCCTGCAGCGTTCGGCTGACATAATAGATCGGACGCTGGATCTTGCTCACTTCCCTAACTAGTGCTCCACTCACCACTTCCATCCCGGCGGCAAGGTACAAGTATAGCGTCTCACCTTGCTCGGGAGGGGACATGGCTGGTAGGTCTTTTAAATGATTCTTCAGCTTGAGGAACGCTTCATCCTAGGCTTGGCCCCATTGGATTGCTCCTTTTGGTCCGATGCTACCCTTGAGGATCCTCAAGAATGGGAGTGACTTCTCTGCGGCTCGTGACAGGAACCTGTTCATGGCCGCCAGTTTTCCATTTAGGCTCTGTACCTCCTTGACGTTTCGGGGTGGCTTCATTTCCAGGACGGCCTGGACTTTCTTTGGGTTGACTTCCAGACCGTTGTTGGACACCATGAGGCCCAAGAACTTCCCGGACCCGACTCCAAACTGGCATTTGGCCGGGTTGAGCATCATGCCTGCCGCATTTAGGGTTCCCAAAGTTTCATCCAGATCTTTCACCAATCCTTCGTACGATACGCTCTTAATGACCATGTCGTCGACGTAAATTTCCATGTTGCGGCCGATCCGTGCTTTGAAAATTCTGTCCACCACCCTTTGGTAAGTGGCAACGATATTACGCAAGCCAAAAGGCATCATCCGGTACGCGAAGGCTCCCCGCTCCGTGATGAAGACAGTTTTGTCGACGTCGTCATCCTTCATCGGGATTTGGTGGTACCCCTTGTATGCATCCAGAAAACATTTGATCGGGAAAGGCGCCAACGCGTCCACCTTCTGGTCGATGATGGGTGTCAGGTAGCAATCCTTGGGGCATGCCCTGTTCAGCGCCTTATAAGCGATGCACATTCGCCAGCTCCCATCTGACTTTTTTACCAGGACCGGGTTGGCTAACCATGTAGGATATGGTAGTTCCCGTAGGATACCTGCGTTCACCAACTCGGTTACCTGTTTGTTTACCGCGTCATTCCTTTCTGGGCACAGCGGTCATCTCTTTTGCATGACCGGTGGGTGTGAAGGATCCACTCTGAGGGCGTGTTGACCGAGTTCGGGTGATACTCCCGTCATGTCTGTCGCCTTCCATGCAAAGACCTTCTGATGCTTGATCAGGACCTCCAGAACCTCCTGACGACTCGCATCGGGCTATTCTGATCCCACTTGGACTCCTCGGCATCCGCCTTGGTCAAGGAACATGGGCAAGCATGATGCTGACAAGGTTTTGGGATCTGGGCTTCCTGACCGGACCATGTGAACCGGACGTCGGGGTGGCGATTCATCGTCTAGATGCTTCCGCTTCTTCAGTGCGATTCGGTGGCACTCTCTCGCCTTTTGCTGATCGCCTCGGACAGTCGCTATCCCTCCTTTGGTCGGGAACTTCAAAAGAAGATGGAGGGTTGAGACAATACCTTTGAGTTGGGCTAGCGCTGGCCTTCCCAGTATTAGGTTGTACGGGCTATGAGCCTTGATCACGATGAACTCTATGTCCACCTCTTTCCTGGTCGGCCTCCCTCCGACCCCGACTGGAAGTGTGATTGTTCCTTCTGGCCACACCGCCCTGTCCGCAAAATCCACCAATGGTGTGCTTGTTGGGACCAACTTGGCCTTGGTGTTGTCGTCCAGCTTCTCGAAGCAATGCCAATACATTATTTCTGCTGAGCTGCCGCCATCCACGTATGCTCGATGAACCATCTTATCTATGATCTGAACCGTGATGATGACCGCATCGCATCCGGCCGGGCGATCCGGGATTGGATCGTCAGCGCCGAATGTGATCAACTCGTCCCTGCCCAGCCTCCGATTCGTTGGAGTGTGTTCTGGGGCTATCCTGCATCTAGCCTTTCTTTGTGAATCCGAGCTTCCTCCGGCATTTCCGCCTATGATAGTGAGTATATCATTGCTCGCACGCCCTGCTGGTTCTCGTTCTGGTGACGACTCATCCTCATACTTATCTCTTTTTTCATCTGGTCGCTCAGCACGAGCCACCTCCTTTCCTTTGCCATTCGCCCTGTTGGCTCCTTGATCCTGGCCGCCATTCCTGTTGGCATATGTCGCCTTGTTGTGGGCCTTGGCAGTGGCAGCGAATTGCTTCAATTGCCCTTTGCGCAGGCATGACTCGATGGCCTTCTTTAAGTGGATGCAATCCTCTGTGTCGTGGCCATGGTCGTCATGGTACTCACAAAACTTGTTCAAGTTTCGCTTGTTGGGGGGCATCTTCATGGCACGCGGGGGTGGGATGACGTCGCGGTTTGCCAAGAAAACTTCCCTGGGCGTCTTTGTCAACGGGGTGAAGACTCTTTCTTGAGCAACCAGAGGTCCTAGCCTATCCTTCACCGATGACGTCTTCTCTGCTTTGGCCGGTTGCCCATCCTGGATGAGCTTCTGCTTTGGCCATTAAGGTCGGGCCTCCTTCTGCATTGCCAACTTCTTCTTCTTGGCATTCTCGTCGGCTCGGTGAAACCTCTCCACCACCATATGCAACTCATCCAACGTGTATACTGCTCGAAGGGTGTGTTCTGAATCCAAAGCCTCGTGATCCAGACCTTGCATGAAAATTTCAATCAACCACCGCGGCTCGCCACGGTGCACCACCCTGTTGCTTTCCTCGATGAAGCGCTCATAATACTCCATCAAGCTCTCGCCGGATGATGCCCTGTGGCGTATCTTCATCAGGTCCTGAGTCGTGTTGGTGAACTTCCTTTTCTGCATGAACCTGGTGAGGAAGAGTTCCTCGAGCTGCGCGAAGCTGGATATACTCCCATTGTCCAGGTTGGCGAACCACACCCTTGCTGCCTCCTTGAACATGGTGGCGAATACTTTGCACCACACGGGCTCGGGCGTGGCGTACGTTGACATGTTAGTTGTGAACGTATGCAGATGATCTGCTGGATCCGACAAACCATCATACGTACCCAGATTTGGTGGGATCCGAAGGCGGGGGTTGGCGACAAACTTTTGTGACTGCCTCTGAAAATGGGCTTCCTCTTTTTTGGCAATCTGGGGCCTCGTAAAACACCGACAACCTCTGCTTCGCCGGCACTCTTGGCTTGACACTGGTCTTGTGAACATACGTCATGGCCCATTCCCCAGGCTGGGGTCTAGGGTTGGCCTCTTTCTCGCCTGGATCTTCCCATTCCTCGTCTGAATCCTCCAGGATCTCGTTCCCGTCATTATCCAGCTCTGTGAGGATGGGAGCTTTTCGCTTGCCCCGTGTAGGCTCGGCAAAAAGTTTAGTCGGTGTGATTGTTTTGGCCAAACCTTCGAGACGCTGCGTATTCGGCGGCGTGCCTCGCAGCTCCTACAGCTGCTTGTTGATGGTAGCCTGTGACTCTAGGATCTGGCGGAGCACGTCACCGTCCTCCGTAGTGAAAGATGGTGACGCGCCTGGGTGCCGAGCCTGCTCAGGCATCGTCTAGATCGGCGTAGCTGCTGGGTTTGAAAGGGTGAACGGGATTCCAGCCCCCTCGTCGCCCAGATCTGTGACCACTACCTCTGGATGAGGGGTGCCGTGGTTTTGTCCTTCGCTGCTCATTTGCAGTGCGTGGGCTGTGAAGATAATCAGTTATATCCCCACAGACGGCGCCAATGTTACAGTCGCAATGCGCGTCCTGATGATCCGTCGCGATGGTACGATGGGGTGAACCTGCTAAGAATCAAGGAACTCTCAATCAGGGCGGGGCGGCTAATTGCCGTTCCCGCTCCGAAGCTAAAGTCAGTAGACTGTTCGGAGAGTTGGGATGTGTTTGATTGTGTTTAGTTAACTTACTCCTCTCTAGTGTGATAGAGAGAGATATATAGTACTGGAAAGCTGACCTAGTCTCATCAGACCACGCCGTTAGGTGGTCTGGGAAGATTCTCCTGCCAGGTTTGGTAAAGCTGCCATCTGCTGTCGGGTCTGGCCCGATCGTCATGCAGGATGAGGGGTCGGGATGAACCATACGGGATGGTGAGATGCCCGACCCTAACAGCATGAGACAGAGTGTCCATTCATACATGTTGCCCGAGATTCATCAGATGAAGAGGAAGATAGGAGTTTAGCCTTATTAAGGTGTCCGAGAAGGGAGATATCTCGGACTTCTGTATCTTTGCTCACCTTGTCTAGTAGGACTGAGAATGGAGAGTCTTTAACTTCTATATTAGTCTCTTATACACTGCCTGAGGGTATTTCATCTATGTTGTGTATGATATTGTCGTCCACTTTATATCATATTTTTTTATACTAACTCCATTTCTTTTATGTATAGTGGGTGTTTCTCAGACCGACAAGGCATTGAATATGTTGGCTCAGACGGTCAAGTCAAGGAAGCAGAAAGATCATCATGACAAGAAGAGGGATGCTGAAGCCTCGAGGAATTCCACAGGTGCTTCCACCAAGTCTCCCAAAAGAGCTAGGATCGAGCTCGAACCATTAGGGGGGTTCGAGAAGTGTGTTATGCCTCCTCCTCCAGAAGCCAGGGCCGAGATTACTTCGGAATGTCCTGAAGTGAACCAAGTATGCTTAACTTAGATCATAACTTGATAACATACATCATTGTTTAATTGTTTTGCTCTTCTCCACAGTCTCTGAATCATATGAAACACTTGTATGGTTCTGTTAAAGCGTTGTAATGTCGTTGTCAAGAGCGGGAGGCTGAGTTGGAGTTGTTGAAGGAGCAGATGGCCAGAAAAATTAGTGGGCCTTTTGAAATGGTGAAGCGTCTTCAAGATGAGATGGCCCAAGAGAAGGCGAAGAGAGAGGCCTTTGAAGCGGAAGTCATGTCCTTGAAGAAGGAGAAAAGGTTGACGGACAACTCCTTTCAAGAACTGAAAAGGAAGATGGCCACAGTGGAGGCAGAGAAGAACCGATATACTAATCCTGATTGTCAGAGGCAGCTGGTTTGGTTGATAATGGACTTCTGCTTGAACTTCCCTGAAATGGAGGCCCATCGCCAAGAGTATGGCGAATTTTATCATAAATATGAGCTTCTGAAAATGTGGGTCTATCTTCAAGAAGTTCTTAGTGAGGAAGGTCAGGAATTGTTGGCTTCTGCTTATACTTGGCCAGAGGTGTCTGAAAACCTGGAGAAGTTCCGGGCGAAGTTTCGCCGGATTGGCGGGTTCGAGACTAGTTTATTAACTAGTCTTGAATCTTTGAAGAACACTTTGACTCTAGAAGAGTTTCAGGAGAAGCTGTGCAGTTTGTATCCTGAGCTGTCATTCCTGGTGAAGAAGTCGGTTGTAGTAACTTCAATTGATGGCCAGAAAACTCTAGATGGACAGGAAAAGATTGTAACTCCTTAGAGCCTTATCTTTTATTCAAAATATTGGTCTTTCCGCCAAATTTTTGCGTTTTATGTATTCTGAA
The DNA here is from genome assembly GCA_948330725.1 of Sherardia arvensis. Classification (NCBI taxonomy): domain Eukaryota; kingdom Viridiplantae; phylum Streptophyta; class Magnoliopsida; order Gentianales; family Rubiaceae; genus Sherardia; species Sherardia arvensis. The sequence goes on from OX415238.1 coordinate 17,249,204, forward strand.
TATCGTGCCTTATTCCTGGAATTGATTGGTCTTTACCTTCCTTTATGTCCAGTGTTGCCTTGCCGCTTGTGCTGATTTGCAGGTCAAGTATGAGGCAGTCCTTCAGGAGAGCAAGAAGCTGGAGGAAGATTTAGATAATTCCAAGGGCCGTTTTAGCCTCGTGCAAGAAAAGTGTGATAGTCTTCGTGGTGGGCTCAAGATAGCTTTGGAACAGAGAGCCGAGCTGAATAAGCAGGTGAGTGATCTTCAGCAGAAATACAAGACTCTCGATGATAATTATGGTAAGGTTCTGAATGCCAATAAGAACTATGACCATGAGTGGAGAAAAGCCAGGAGTGAGCTAATGGAACTCAAGGGTGAGGGTCATGAGAAGGATCTTCGTATCTCTACCCTTCGGAATGAAAACATCAAGGTGAATCATAAGATTGTCATTGCCATAGATGATTTAAGGATATGTCAGGCCGAGCTGAATGTCTGCAGGTTCCAAATAAAGGAACTAGAAGCGCAAGGTGTGTTTATCACACCTTCAGTATCTTCAAGGAGAGAGATAGGTGGACCCTCTTCAATCCCGAATTCAGGTCAAGTGGTGAGGCCTTGTGTTCGAGGTGGTGCATCTCGAGGGATTGTAAACCCTCCAGAAGGAACTTCGTATATAAGAGGACGAGGGGCACCACCTACTCCTGGGCTCATAGCTCATCAGGCTCTCCTTCTCGACCTGCAATTATAGGAAATAGGGAAGGGTCTTCTACGCCTTCTCAATTAATGAGGGTGGCAGAAGAAATTAACTAGGGTCGTGGCTTTCATACTAGTCGAGGTCGTGCTCTACTTCTTCTCGCGGTCGGGGACGTATCCCTGTTTTTAAAGACCTTCACGAGATGTAAGAAGTTTTTAGTGTAATAACACTTTTTGATTTTGCCTTTATAAAGGTCTTCATATTTCAATCCTTGAGAAGATTGATTCTCAGGCTTATGAATAGCCCGAATAAGTAGTGGCATGTACCTTTGATATGGTTCTAGATTTCCGGTTTGGATTCAACTTCCAGCAAGGTAATGACCTTCTCCCTGTACCTGCACAATGAGCAACGTGAGCTCAGGCAGGCGACGTTCGGCCGTCGCCCGCTCCGACGCCCAAGTAAGATTTGGGGTGTTTTAGAGAGAGGAAATCTAAGTGACAGGTTGAGAGAATCTGAGGAAAGAGAGAGGAAGCTCTCATTCCTTTATACCTGTTGGGAGCCTCATCTGGTGTGAGCGTCTCCATTGATTCTGTTGTGTTCCTCCATGCGTTCTGCACGTGTTTAACACGAGGTCTCACATGTGCGTACTTTGTGTGAGCTGTCAAGTAAGGTGGGGGTCCTCATCTTGTGTGGACTACTTGACCTTGTATGGGCTTTATGGCCCATACCCTATCAAGTCCCCCTAGTCCTGTCCATGGTTCTCATGGTGCATGACTATTTGCTATGTTATTGTAGGCGTCGGTATGATGTGGTAAGCGGCTATGGCCTTGTGGAACTCGAGATGAAGCTTCTGAACATGTTGGAGTAGTAAGACATGTTGACGTGCTTCATCTTGATGGCGATTTCCTTTGCTTTATTTTTTGGCGGTTCGTCTTTCCTGAACGGTTGTGTCGTTTGGCGTGTCTTGAAGAAAAGACATGTCTTTTCTCGAGAAAAGGCATCATTTATTAGCTTGTTTTCCCATCAATCTATCATTGATGTGACGCGTCTTTTCGTAAGGAAAAGGCACGCTTCTTTTCAACCTATTTAAGCTGCCTTTTTCAGCTTTTATTTCTTTCTTCTTATTTCTGTTTTCTCTTCAAAATTTTACCTTTCTTTCTTCTCCCTCCATGATGAAGAGTACCATTGAAACCCTTTTCTGTACCACCACTGAGGCGGAGTTGTCACTTCTTCGCCGTCGCTGCGAATCTGTGGCTTCTGTGCAGACCAATGCCTTTCTTCCTGAGGAAACAGATCCTGTTCAGGTGGATCTTGCCGACTGTTTTGCCTTGTTGGCTGACAAAGTTCAGGATGAGTTCTGTGTGATTTACTTGGAATGCTTCGACCATTATGGTCTGAGTTTCCCGCTTTCCCCCTTTTTCCAATCGGTCTTGGGGTTTTACGATATGAACTTTTCACTCCTAACCCCAAACTCGGTCGGCATCTTGGTGGGCTTTGAGGTTTTGTGCAGGGTTCACAAAGTTGAGCCATTCTACCAGCTGTTTCGGGCCTTTTACCATCCATGCAAGGAGCCACCAAGTTGGTTCTTTCTAAAGAATTAGGAAGGTTCCAGGGTGATAACCGAGTTGCCGACTCGGGTTGATTGAACTCGCAAGTTTGCATTTGTGAAGAAATCCTTGGTTTTCGATGAAAATCCAGGCAGATATCCGTCAGGGCCCCTCCATAGTCGCACGAAGTCTCCTGATGAGGGAGAGATGGTCCCTTTGCGTGCTTCCGTCGACTTGCTGAGGAAGAATCCCACTCTTGCTTACTATCTATGCTATGATGCTCTCCTGCAGGGATCTGGGATGTCCTTCCTTCCCATGGCTTGCGAAACAGTGACAGAGCCTCTCATTGTGTGTAAGCACCTTGCCGTTGTGTTGTTAATGTCATTGTGTGGTTTTTAAGTTCTTATCTTTTTCTTTCTTTTTGTAACGTAGCTTCTCCTACTCAAGTTGAACCTCCTGCCTTCACGGGACCTAGACGCCGGCCGTCTCGTCTGAGTCGTGGCCTTGGCAGATGAACAGGAGAAGGATTGCCTGTTGGAGTGATTGATTTGACTAGCGACATACCATCTCACTCCCAGAAAAGGCCCTCCTCTTCCTCAGATACTGGGGGCAAGCATGCTCGTGCTAAAACAGAGAACACGCTGGAGGAGCCCAAGGTGCAGGACATGCTGGAAGCAACCAAGTTGGAAGACGCGACAGAGGTGGACCAAGGTGAGACTCGTCACCCTGTTAAGGATTCTCATCTGGAAAAATGTATAGCCTCTTTGCTGGGAGGACTTGGGCATGTGTCGGGAGAGAAAACTTCAGATCCTGGCCCCGAGACACAAGTTTGTCCTACTGCCTCCCTCCGTCAGCTCCTGTTGCAATCCATCCCTGATGACCATATGCAATCTTGGCGCGCCAACCCACTCATCAACCTGTCGGGGGTGAGCAGTATAGGAGATAGGATGGCTGCTACAACTATGGAAGTATCCCTTGGCCTCTTCTGTTTTACTTTGTTTTGTTCTCTCTGTGTTCTTATTTCTTACTTCTTTCTTGCTTGTTATACAGGGTCAGTGTGCTGCTGTTGCTATTCAGGCCTGGGAGAGGAATCTTGGAGGTGACCTTGGCAAGGCAAATGAGATATTTGACAAGGCAGATACCAACATTGCTAGGATTCGTGAGCTGGCCAGGGAGAAGGAACTGGCTCTTGCCCAACTTCAATCTGATAAGGAGAAACTGCTTGAGACCAAGCTGGGTCTGAATGAGGAGGTGGTCCGGCTTGCTGACAAGAATAAAGAGACAAACGAGAAGCTGAACATGGTAATGACGGCCAAACAGGATCTGGCGATCAAGATCAAATCTCTGGGTGCAGATTTGGAGTTGGAGCGTGGGGTGAGTGCTTCTCTGCGTAATCAGCTGGACCAGCATGACTCTGTCATTGGGGAGCATCTCAGGACGAGGGTTTGGCTCAGAGATGAGGGTTTCAGCAAGATTAGGGCCAGTGTGGACCAGAGCCTGATGGCCAGGCGCCTTCAGGATGAAGCCCTAACTGAAGATTACCACATCATTGCCAATGTGCCAGATGATGCTGAGATGAAGGTTCAGCTTGGTCGTGTGCATGCTCCCTTCCAGCAGTATGACTTCCAGGAATACTTCTCCACCCTTGGTCCTGACTTGGTCTTGGAGGACCTGATGAAGTGGCAGCCAGACCAGCCAGCTCCCTCTGCCTTTGATAACAAGTAGAAAACAAGATGGTGAAGGTGTTTTAATTTTCTTTTGCTTTTTTCTGAACTGGTTAATGAGCTTGTATGCTCTGTTCTTATGGCGCTTGTGCCATCCTTTTATTTCCCTTTGAATATTTTAAATTCGTATTTCTGGGATATTTTTTTAATCAGCACAAGCATTTATTACTTGTCTGTTTTTTCGCTTTAATAAGCTTTATTTGTTGCTAATTTATGGGCATGATGGACGTCTCCATCATGTTGCCCTTTTTTGCCCTATCACAAGTTGAATTTAGTCTCCAACTTTTTTTTTATGGCTAAGGCATCATAGACCTTTTCAGATGCAAGTTTCTTTTCTGAAACTGTTTGCATTTATTTTGGGTTCATTTTGTTTTTTGAACTCTTTTTTCTTGTACTCCTCTTTTTAGACCTTCAAGCAATATTTGCTCTTGTTCTCGCTGCATTTTTATGAAAGAGAAAACAAGTAGAATGACCTCTACCAGTTGACTGGTTAGTGTCAGTGCATAATGAAAGAAAAACGAGAAAAGAGACATCTACCAGTTGACTGATTCGTGCCTTGGTGAGATATACTTAAAAATACTTCTCATTGCATTCATCTTGTAAATTCTGGAACTATAAAGGACACCCTCAAGATCATCTTGCAAACCCTATCAGGCTGCCTGACCTCTGTTGGGGGCTTTTTCATTTCATGAGGCTTCCCTCAAGATCATCTTGCAAACTCTAGCGAGTTGCCTGACCTCTTGGGATCCTCCACTGCATCAAAAAGAAAAAGAAGGAAAAGAAGGAAAAAATCACAAGTAAGACGAGGAGACGAGATCCATGTTGCGCCTTACATGTAATACTTGCGGAGGTTGTTCATGTGCCAAGTTCTTGGTACTGGTTTCCCATCCAAGTGCTCCAGCTTGTACGCTCATTTTCCCAGTGTCTAAACAACACGGTAGGGGCCTTCCCAGTTGGCATCCAACTTGAGTTGTCCTTCAACTCTTGATGCTTCATTCTTTCTCAAGGCTAGGTCGCCGACCTTCAGACTGCGAGGTCGAAGCTTGTTGTTGTATCTTTGTTCCATCCAGGACTTGTAGGTTGCCTCCTTGAGCGACGCTTTCTCCCGCTCGTATTCTAACTCCTCCAGGTTCTGCCTCAAACCTTCGTCGTTTTTTGCAACTGGCAGAGGAAATTCTACTCCCAGGGTAGGTACAAGTATCTCAGGTGGTATGATGGCTTCAGTGCCAAAACACAGTCTGTAGGGAGCCTCTCCTGTGCTGGTTCTGGGGGTCACTCTGTAAGACCACAACACGCTGTGCAGCTCCTCTGTCCATGCTCCCTTGCGTTGCTCGAGTTTCTTCTTGAGTCCCTGCAGGATGGTTTGATTTGTGACCCATTGGCTTGTGGGTGAGCCACTGATGTAAACTTCTGCTTGATACCCAAGTTGATGCACCAATCCTTGAACACTTCTCCTTCAAACTGAGTGCCGTTATCACTGACCAACACTTGTGGGATTCCGAAGCGGCAGACCACATTTTTCCACACAAAGCTCGTCATCCCTCGCCCTGTTATGGTTGCCAGTGCCTCGGCTTCAACCCACTTGGTGAAATAATCTACTGCTACGACAAGAAAACGGTGTCTTCCTGTTGCAGCTGGAAAAGGGCCGACAATGTCAATCCCCACATTGCAAAGGGCCACGGAGACTGTATGGGCGTCAGCTTCTCACTCTGCAGCCTTGGTACATTTGCATGTGTTTGATATTTCTTGCAGCTATTGGTCATCTGGTTGATATCTTCCTTCATGCGAGGCCAATAGTAACCCGCTCTGGTGATCCGTAATGCGAGTGCTTTGCCGCCTTGATCACTTCCGCAACATCCTGCATGCACCTCTCGAACCACTCGCATTGTGATATGGTTCTGGATTTCCGGTGTAGATTGGACTTCCAGCAAGGTGATGACCTTTTCCCTATACCTGCACGATGAGCAACGTGAGCTCAGGCGGGCGGCGTTCGGCCGTCGCCCGCTCCAACGCCCAAGTAAGATTTGGGGTGTTTTAGAGAGAGAAAATCTATGTAACAGGTTGAGAGAATCTGCGGAAAGAGAGAGGAAGCTCTCCTTCTTTTATACTTGTTGGGAGCCTCATCCGGTGTGAGCGTCTCCATGGATTCTGTTGTGTTCCTCCATGCGTTGTGCACGAGCTGTGCACGGGGGGGCTCACGTGTGTGTACTAGGTGTGAGCTGTCAAGCAAGGTGGGGGTCCTCATCTCGTGTGGTATGCTTGACCTTGTATGGGCTTTATGGCCTATACCGTATCAAGTCCCCCTAGTCCTGTCCATGGTTCTCATGGTGCAGGACTATTTGCTGTATTGTTCGGGGGCGTCGGTATGATGCGGTAGGCGGCTATGGCCTTGTGGGACTCGTGATGAAGCTTCTGAACATGTTGGAGTAGTGTGACATGTTGACGTGCTTCATCTTACTGGCGATTTCCTTTACTTCTTTCTTTTGGCAGTTCATCTTTTCTGAACGGTCATGTCGTCTCGGCAACATTCTTGCTTTTTCTCTTGTTAATCCCTTTTGCATTTATTATTTTATTTGGCGGGATTTTAAGAAAAGCCGCGCCTGTTCTTCTTGGGAATGTCAGCGATACGTCTTTTCATCAATTTCTCATTGATGGGACGCGTCTTTTCATTCTGAGAAAGGCATAAATTACCTTGCCTATTTATACCATCTCTTCTTTTTAATCTTCTTCGTTTGCCTTAATCTTTTCTTCTCTTTTTCTTTACTTTCCCCTTTCAATCATGAAACCGGCCATTGAGACTCTGTTCTGCTCTGTTTCTTCGGAGGAGTTATCTCTGTTTCAGCGTCTTTGTGAGGTGGTTGCTTCTGCTCAGGCCACTGCGCGAGGCCCGGCCAAAGCGGATCCTGTGGATGTTGATTTATCGGGTATTTTAACCTTGCCTGCTGCCAATGTCTCTGCTGATCAGGTTCCGGAGGATGAATGCGTGGTTTATCTGGAATGGTTTGATAGCTGTGGGTTGCTTTTTCCCCTTTCGCCTTTCTTCCAGTCAGTTTTAGGGTTTTTTGAACTAGATGTGTCCTTGTTGACCCCTAACTCTGTTTGTAATCTGGTGGGTTTTGAAGTTTCTTCTCCTATGGTTGAACATGTTACTGTGGTGAGGTCTTCCCGTAGGCCACCTCGTTTGAGTCGAGTTTCTGTGAAGGGATCTGGGGGTTCTACTGCCACAGGTGGCAGCGAGGTGATTGATTTGACTGCAGATGGTTCCTCTAAGGGGAGAAAACGGCAGTTGTCTCCTCCTGACCATGGTGTTGATAATGCTGAAGGCTCGCGTCTTAAGGTGGAGAAGATATTTGAGGCTATGGGGAAACATCTTGCACCTCCCGAGGAGACTAAGGCCGCTCGGAAGTCTGTCCCTGCTTCAGTTGGGAGCTCATTGCCTGCATCTGATCTACTGGGTTGTTCTCCTGCTGAACTGCGTCGCCTCCTATTGCAGTCGATCCCGCAACCCTACATGGAGTCTTGGCTAGCTAACCCGCTCACTAACCTGTCTGGGGTGAGCAATCTGGGAGATAGGCTGACTGCCTAAGCTGTGGAGGTATTTTTTATTTACCTTTTATTTTTTTCTGATGAGTATGTTCTTCTGGATTAGACTCATATTGTTATCACGTGTAGGGCTTGTGTGTGGCTTCTGCTGTCCAATCTTGGGAGAAGCAACTTGGTGGAGATTTTAGCAAGGCCAAAGAGCTGTTGGATCATGCTGACGCTAGCATCGTTAGGATCAACGAGCTAGGTGCCGAGAAGGATCTTGCTTTGGCTCAACTCCAATCTGACAAGGAGAGTCTTCTTGAATCCAAGTTGGCTCTTGTTGAGGAAGTTGGCCGGCTCTCTGGTAAGAACAAAGAGATAGTGGACAAGCTGAGCATGGCGATGATGGCCAACCAAGATTTGGCGGACAAGATCAAGGTCCTTAGTGCAGATTTGGAGCAGCGTGATGCTGTCATTGGAGAGCACCTCAGGATAAGGACCTGGCTTATGGATGAAGGCTTCAGTCGGATCCGGTCCAATGTGGATCAGAGTCCTGTGGCTAAGCGTCTTCTTGATGAAGCTCTGACTGAGGCTGATAACATCATGGCCACTGTGTCAGATGATGCAGAGATGAAGCTTCAGCTTGGACGTGTGCATGCTCCTTTCCAACAGTATGACTTCCAGGAGTACTTCTCCACCCTTGGCCCTGAATTGGTTCTTGAGGAGTTGATGATGTGGCAACCAAGTCTGTCGGTTTCACCTGCTAATCAGTGAAGATTATCACTTTTTGATGACCTTGTATGCTCTTTCCTTATGGCGCTTGTGCCATCTTTTCATTCCCTTTGAATATTTGGGTCGTTTTTTTAATTAGCACAAGCGTTTATTACTTGTCTGTTTTTCTTGCTTTAGTAAGCTTTATTTATTGCAAATTTATAGGCATGATGGACGTCTCCATCATGTTGCCCTTTTGCACCATGTAACAAGTTGAATTCAGTATTTCAACTTATTTTCTATGGTTTAAGGCATCATAGGCCCTTTTTTAGATGCAAGTTTCTTTTCTGAAAATGTTTGCACTTATTTTGGGTTCTTTTGTTTTTTGAACTCCATCTTCTTGCACTTCTTTTTCAAGCCATATTTGCTCTTGTTGTCACTGCATTTTTATAACAAATATAGCAAGTAGAAATGACCTCTACCAGTTGACTGGTTCGTGTCAGTGCATTATTTAAAGAATAAAATGAGAAAAGAGACATCTACCAGATGACTGGTTCGTGCCTTGGTGAGATATACTGAAAAATTGCATTCATCTTGTAAGTTCTGGGACTACAAAGGCCACCCTCAAGATCATCTTGCAAACCTTATCAGGCTGCCTGACCTCTGTTGGGGGATTTTTTCATTTCATGAGGCTTCCCTCAAGATCATCTTGCATACCCTAAATGAGTTGCCTGACCTTTGTTGGGATCCTCAGCTGCATCAAAAAGAAAAAAGTAGAAAACGAGGGAAGAAATCATAAGTAATGCGAGGAGATGAGATCCATGTTGTGCCTTACATGTAATACTTGCGGAGGTTGTTCATGTGCCAGGTTCTTGGAACTGGTCTTTCATCCAGGTGCTCCAACTTGTATGCTCATTTTCCCAGCACCTCAACGACACGGTAGGGGCCTTCCCAGTTGGCATCCAACTTGAGTTGTCCTTCCACTCTTGATGTTTCATTCTTTCTCAAGGCTAGGTCACCAGCCTTCAGGTTGCGAGGTTGCAGCTTGTTGTTGTATCTTTGCTCCATCCAGGACTTGTAGATTACTTCTTTGAGCGATGCTTTCTCTCGCTCATATTCTAGCTCCTTCAAGTTTTGTCTCAACCCTTCGTCGTTTCTTGCAACTTGCAGAGGATCTTCCACTCGCAGGGTAGGTACAAGCATCTCAGGTGGTATGATGGCTTCAGTGCCAAAACACAGTCTGTAGGGGGACTCTCCTGTACTGGTTCTGGGAGTCACCCTGTAAGACCACAACACGCTGTGAAGCTCCTCTGTCCATGCTCCCTTGCACTGCTCGAGTTTCTTCTTGAGTCCTTGCACGATTGTTCGGTTTGTGACTTCCACCTGCCCATTGGCTTGTGGGTGAGCCACTGATGTAAACTTCTGCTTGATGCCCATGTTGCTGCACCAGTCCTTGAACACTTCTCCTTCGAACTGAGTGCCATTGTCACTGACTAGTACTTGTGGGATCCCGAAACGGCAGACCACGTTCTTCCATACAAAGCTCGTCATCCTTCGCCCTGTTACGGTTACCAGTGCCTCGGCTTCGACCCACTTGGTGAAATAATCAACTGCCACAACAAGGAAACGACGTCTTCCTGTTGCGGCTGGGAAATGGCCAACAATATCAATTTCCCACATTGCAAAGGGCCACGGAGACTGTATGGGCGTCAGCTTCTCACTCTGCAACCTTGGTACATTTGCATGTGTTTGACATTTCTTGCAGCTCTTGGTCATCTGGTTGATATCTTCCTTCATGCGAGGCCAATAGTAACCCGCTCTGGTGATCCGTAATGCGAGTGCTTTGCCGCCTTGATCACTTCCGCAACATCCTGCATGCACCTCTCGAACCACTCGCATTGTGATATGGTTCTGGATTTCCGGTGTAGATTGGACTTCCAGCAAGGTGATGACCTTTTCCCTATACCTGCACGATGAGCAACGTGAGCTCAGGCGGGCGGCGTTCGGCCGTCGCCCGCTCCAACGCCCAAGTAAGATTTGGGGTGTTTTAGAGAGAGAAAATCTATGTAACAGGTTGAGAGAATCTGCGGAAAGAGAGGAAGCTCTCCTTCTTTTATACTTGTTGGGAGCCTCATCCGGTGTGAGCGTCTCCATGGATTCTGTTGTGTTCCTCCATGCGTTGTGCACGAGCTGTGCACGGGGGGGCTCACGTGTGTGTACTAGGTGTGAGCTGTCAAGCAAGGTGGGGGTCCTCATCTCGTGTGGTATGCTTGACCTTGTATGGGCTTTATGGCCTATACCGTATCAAGTCCCCCTAGTCCTGTCCATGGTTCTCATGGTGCAGGACTATTTGCTGTATTGTTCGGGGGCGTCGGTATGATGCGGTAGGCGGCTATGGCCTTGTGGGACTCGTGATGAAGCTTCTGAACATGTTGGAGTAGTGTGACATGTTGACGTGCTTCATCTTACTGGCGATTTCCTTTACTTCTTTCTTTTGGCAGTTCATCTTTTCTGAACGGTCATGTCGTCTCGGCAACATTCTTGCTTTTTCTCTTGTTAATCCCTTTTGCATTTATTATTTTATTTGGCGGGATTTTAAGAAAAGCCGCGCCTGTTCTTCTTGGGAATGTCAGCGATACGTCTTTTCATCAATTTCTCATTGATGGGACGCGTCTTTTCATTCTGAGAAAGGCATAAATTACCTTGCCTATTTATACCATCTCTTCTTTTTAATCTTCTTCGTTTGCCTTAATCTTTTCTTCTCTTTTTCTTTACTTTCCCCTTTCAATCATGAAACCGGCCATTGAGACTCTGTTCTGCTCTGTTTCTTCGGAGGAGTTATCTCTGTTTCAGCGTCTTTGTGAGGTGGTTGCTTCTGCTCAGGCCACTGCGCGAGGCCCGGCCAAAGCGGATCCTGTGGATGTTGATTTATCGGGTATTTTAACCTTGCCTGCTGCCAATGTCTCTGCTGATCAGGTTCCGGAGGATGAATGCGTGGTTTATCTGGAATGGTTTGATAGCTGTGGGTTGCTTTTTCCCCTTTCGCCTTTCTTCCAGTCAGTTTTAGGGTTTTTTGAACTAGATGTGTCCTTGTTGACCCCTAACTCTGTTTGTAATCTGGTGGGTTTTGAAGTTTCTTCTCCTATGGTTGAACATGTTACTGTGGTGAGGTCTTCCCGTAGGCCACCTCGTTTGAGTCGAGTTTCTGTGAAGGGATCTGGGGGTTCTACTGCCACAGGTGGCAGCGAGGTGATTGATTTGACTGCAGATGGTTCCTCTAAGGGGAGAAAACGGCAGTTGTCTCCTCCTGACCATGGTGTTGATAATGCTGAAGGCTCGCGTCTTAAGGTGGAGAAGATATTTGAGGCTATGGGGAAACATCTTGCACCTCCCGAGGAGACTAAGGCCGCTCGGAAGTCTGTCCCTGCTTCAGTTGGGAGCTCATTGCCTGCATCTGATCTACTGGGTTGTTCTCCTGCTGAACTGCGTCGCCTCCTATTGCAGTCGATCCCGCAACCCTACATGGAGTCTTGGCTAGCTAACCCGCTCACTAACCTGTCTGGGGTGAGCAATCTGGGAGATAGGCTGACTGCCTAAGCTGTGGAGGTATTTTTTATTTACCTTTTATTTTTTTCTGATGAGTATGTTCTTCTGGATTAGACTCATATTGTTATCACGTGTAGGGCTTGTGTGTGGCTTCTGCTGTCCAATCTTGGGAGAAGCAACTTGGTGGAGATTTTAGCAAGGCCAAAGAGCTGTTGGATCATGCTGACGCTAGCATCGTTAGGATCAACGAGCTAGGTGCCGAGAAGGATCTTGCTTTGGCTCAACTCCAATCTGACAAGGAGAGTCTTCTTGAATCCAAGTTGGCTCTTGTTGAGGAAGTTGGCCGGCTCTCTGGTAAGAACAAAGAGATAGTGGACAAGCTGAGCATGGCGATGATGGCCAACCAAGATTTGGCGGACAAGATCAAGGTCCTTAGTGCAGATTTGGAGCAGCGTGATGCTGTCATTGGAGAGCACCTCAGGATAAGGACCTGGCTTATGGATGAAGGCTTCAGTCGGATCCGGTCCAATGTGGATCAGAGTCCTGTGGCTAAGCGTCTTCTTGATGAAGCTCTGACTGAGGCTGATAACATCATGGCCACTGTGTCAGATGATGCAGAGATGAAGCTTCAGCTTGGACGTGTGCATGCTCCTTTCCAACAGTATGACTTCCAGGAGTACTTCTCCACCCTTGGCCCTGAATTGGTTCTTGAGGAGTTGATGATGTGGCAACCAAGTCTGTCGGTTTCACCTGCTAATCAGTGAAGATTATCACTTTTTGATGACCTTGTATGCTCTTTCCTTATGGCGCTTGTGCCATCTTTTCATTCCCTTTGAATATTTGGGTCGTTTTTTTAATTAGCACAAGCGTTTATTACTTGTCTGTTTTTCTTGCTTTAGTAAGCTTTATTTATTGCAAATTTATAGGCATGATGGACGTCTCCATCATGTTGCCCTTTTGCACCATGTAACAAGTTGAATTCAGTATTTCAACTTATTTTCTATGGTTTAAGGCATCATAGGCCCTTTTTTAGATGCAAGTTTCTTTTCTGAAAATGTTTGCACTTATTTTGGGTTCTTTTGTTTTTTGAACTCCATCTTCTTGCACTTCTTTTTCAAGCCATATTTGCTCTTGTTGTCACTGCATTTTTATAACAAATATAGCAAGTAGAAATGACCTCTACCAGTTGACTGGTTCGTGTCAGTGCATTATTTAAAGAATAAAATGAGAAAAGAGACATCTACCAGATGACTGGTTCGTGCCTTGGTGAGATATACTGAAAAATTGCATTCATCTTGTAAGTTCTGGGACTACAAAGGCCACCCTCAAGATCATCTTGCAAACCTTATCAGGCTGCCTGACCTCTGTTGGGGGATTTTTTCATTTCATGAGGCTTCCCTCAAGATCATCTTGCATACCCTAAATGAGTTGCCTGACCTTTGTTGGGATCCTCAGCTGCATCAAAAAGAAAAAAGTAGAAAACGAGGGAAGAAATCATAAGTAATGCGAGGAGATGAGATCCATGTTGTGCCTTACATGTAATACTTGCGGAGGTTGTTCATGTGCCAGGTTCTTGGAACTGGTCTTTCATCCAGGTGCTCCAACTTGTATGCTCATTTTCCCAGCACCTCAACGACACGGTAGGGGCCTTCCCAGTTGGCATCCAACTTGAGTTGTCCTTCCACTCTTGATGTTTCATTCTTTCTCAAGGCTAGGTCACCAGCCTTCAGGTTGCGAGGTTGCAGCTTGTTGTTGTATCTTTGCTCCATCCAGGACTTGTAGATTACTTCTTTGAGCGATGCTTTCTCTCGCTCATATTCTAGCTCCTTCAAGTTTTGTCTCAACCCTTCGTCGTTTCTTGCAACTTGCAGAGGATCTTCCACTCGCAGGGTAGGTACAAGCATCTCAGGTGGTATGATGGCTTCAGTGCCAAAACACAGTCTGTAGGGGGACTCTCCTGTACTGGTTCTGGGAGTCACCCTGTAAGACCACAACACGCTGTGAAGCTCCTCTGTCCATGCTCCCTTGCACTGCTCGAGTTTCTTCTTGAGTCCTTGCACGATTGTTCGGTTTGTGACTTCCACCTGCCCATTGGCTTGTGGGTGAGCCACTGATGTAAACTTCTGCTTGATGCCCATGTTGCTGCACCAGTCCTTGAACACTTCTCCTTCGAACTGAGTGCCATTGTCACTGACTAGTACTTGTGGGATCCCGAAACGGCAGACCACGTTCTTCCATACAAAGCTCGTCATCCTTCGCCCTGTTACGGTTACCAGTGCCTCGGCTTCGACCCACTTGGTGAAATAATCAACTGCCACAACAAGGAAACGACGTCTTCCTGTTGCGGCTGGGAAATGGCCAACAATATCAATTTCCCACATTGCAAAGGGCCACGGAGACTGTATGGGCGTCAGCTTCTCACTCTGCAACCTTGGTACATTTGCATGTGTTTGACATTTCTTGCAGCTCTTGGTCATCTGGTTGATATCTTCCTTCATGCGAGGCCAATAGTAACCCGCTCTGGTGATCCGTAATGCGAGTGCTTTGCCGCCTTGATCACTTCCGCAACATCCTGCATGCACCTCTCGAACCACTCCCATTGCTTCTGACTGGGTGAGACATCTCAACCAAGGTTCTAGAAACCCCGTCTGTACAGAACTCCATCTTTCAGCGCATAGTTAGGAGCGTTGAGTTTCAGCTTTCTGGCTTCCTTGCTGCATTCGGGGACCACTCCGTTGGCAAGGAAATCCATCATCGGTTTCATCTAGCTTGTTCCCTCAACAACATCAATAGCTCCCACCGTCTTGTTGTCAGTCAACCTGTGTGTAAGGGTTTCCACCATCACTGCCTTGTTCAAGTGTGCCCGTGTTGAGGATGCTAACTTGCTCAAGGCGTCAGCTCTGGTGTTTTTTGACCTTGGCACGTTGATGATGTCGAATTACTTGAATTCCGACGCCAACTATCTCACCTTGTCCCTGTACTTCATTATGCCAGGGTCCTTAGCTAGGTAAGCTCCTTCATATTGTTTCGCCACAAGCATTGAGTCGCTATGTGCCATCAATTTCCTCGCTCCAAGCTTCTTTGCTATCTCCATTACCACAATCAAGGCTTCGTACTCAGCTTCGTTGTTTGATGCGGGAAATTCAAATTGCAATGCATAAGTGACTTCAACTCCGCTTGGGTCGGTCAGAACCAAACCCGCGCCGGCACCTTCTACACCAGATGCTCCATCTACATGTAGCTGCCACTCATCACTTGGAGCTCGCTTTCTCTTTTCTCCAGCTGCGCTGGTTTTGGGTGGGGGTGTTTCTTTCTTCACTTCTGGGGGCATTTCTGCTAGGAAGTCATCGACAACTTGACCCTTGACGGCCTTTCTTGGTGAGTATTCGATGGAGTGCTCGCCAAGTTCCACCGCCCATTTAGCCAACCGGCCTGATACTTCTGGTCTGGTGAGGATGGCCTTCATGGGGTGGTTGGTTAGCACCACCACAAGATGCGCCTGGAAATAGTGTCTGAGCCGTCGGGCTGCATGCACCACAGCCAGGGCCAGCTTTTCTTCTCCAGTGTACCTTGTTTCTGCTCCCTGCAAAGCCCTACTTACAAATTATATGGGTTTCTGTACCTTACTTTCTTCTCGTACAATGGCTGCACTGATAGTCTCCACTCCGGCCGACACGTACAGGTAGAGGGTTTCACCCTATTGAGGTGATGTCAACAACGGTAAGCTATGCAGGTGCTTCTTCAATTCGCCGAAAGCTTCATCTTGTTCAGGTCCCCAGCTGACGTCTCCCTTCTTGTTGACACTGTTCTTCAGCGCCTTGAAGAAAGGGAGTGCGCGTTCAGCTCCTCTTGATAAGAAACGGTTCAATGCCGCCAACTTGCCGTTCAGACTTTGTACTTCCTTCACTGTCTTTGGTGGTTTCATGTCCAGCACCACCTTGACCTTGTCTGAATTTGCTCGTACCCCCTCGTTTGTGACCATGTGGCCCAAGAATCGTCCTTCTTGGACCCCGAACTGGCACTTGAGAGGGTTGAGTTTTAGACATGTGCTTCAAAAACGCTCCAGGGTTTCCTTCACGTCTTCAGTCAGCGTGTTAAAGTCCCGGCTTTTGATCACCATGTCGTCGACGTAGACCTCCAAGTTGCGTCCTATCTGCTCCTTGAATATATTTTCGACCACACGCTGGTATGTTGCTCCAGCATTCCTGAGTCCGGACGGCATCATCCGGTATCCAAATGCTCCTCGCTCCATAATAAAGGTTGTCTTCTCCACATCCTCCTTCTTCATGGGGATTTGGTGATAACCTTTATACGCATCAAGGAAACACTTCACCTTGTACCCTGTCAATGCGTCCACCTTCTGATCAATCATTGGCAGCGGGTAACAATCTTTAGGACAGGCCTTGTTGAGGCTGGTGTAGTCAATACACATCCTCCACGATCCGTTTGGTTTCTTAACCAAGACGGGGTTGGCTAGCCAGGTGGGGTACTTCACCTCGACCAGAATACCCGACTTGATCAACTCGTCCACTTCCTTGTTGACCGCCTCGTTCCTGTCCTTGCAGAGTGCTCGCTTCTTCTGGACGACAGGCTTGTAGTCCGGTGAGATCTTGAGGGCGTGGCACCCAATCTCCTCTGACACCCCTGTCATATCGCTGGACTCCCAAGCGAACACGTCTGCGTAATCCCTTAGCACAGCGGCTAATCTCTCTTTCACGTCTTCCGGTAGAGACACTCCAACCTGTACGACCTGGTTCCTCTTGCGCCCCAGTTCGACAGGTGCAGTCTCGCCTACCGGGTCTTCTTTCTCGCGTAGTGCTGCAGTCGTCACCATGGCCATAGCACGTCGGCGGTAACCTGGACCTGCTTCTTCACTTGTGCCGTCCACATTCCTCTTCTTGTTGCTAAGAGCAATGCGGTGACACTCCCTTGCTTTTTGCTGGTCTCTTTTAACCGTAGTGATGCCTGCCTTGGTTGGAAACTTGAGTAACAGGTGCAAGGTCGACACTATTCCCTTCATGAGTGCTAGCACAGGACGCCCAAGTATCATGTTGTAGGGACTGCTGGCTTTCACCACAATGAACTCCACCTCGATGGTTTTGCTATATGGGTGTTCACCAACAGTTATGGGGATGTAAATTGTACCTTCTGGCCATAACTCCCTGTCCGCGAAGTCCACGAGCGGGGTGGCAGTAGGCTTCAGCTTCTTCTTCATGTCCTCGCCCAGTTGCGTGAAACAGTGTCAGTACATCACCTCGGCTGAGTTGCCCCCATCCACACACACCCTGTGAATGAGCTTGTCTGTAATCTGGATTTGGATTACCACCGCATCACCTCCAGCAGGACGATCTGGGATTGGGTCCTTTGAGCTGAACATGATGACTTCATCCTCCGCCAACTTCCTTTCTCTCGGTGTTGGTTCTGGCACCTTCCTACACCGAGCCTTCCTCTGGGATTCTGTCTTGCCGCCTGCACTTCCACCTATGATGGTGTAAATGTTGGTAATGGATGACTTCCTTCTGCTGTCGTCCGGGGTGTCTTCCCGGTCTGCACGATGGCGCTTCTCATAATGCTCGTCCTCATCTTCCGAATACCTCCCTACTCGTGCCACCTCCTTCCTCTTGAAGCTGGGACGAGAGGGTTCTGGAGTCCGAGCTCTTCCTCTTGTATCCCTTTGAAAATCCGTCCGTCCAGATGCTTCGGTCGATCAGGTGGCCTTGTTGTGGGCTCTGGCCTCCTTGGCGAGGTGGGCTAGTTGTCCGGATCTCACACACTTCTCAATTGCAGCACGCAAGTGGTAACAATCGTTGGTGTCGTGTCCATGGTCATTGTGGTATTCACAGTAATACGCCTTGTTCCTCATGTTGGCTGGCTTCTACATCCTGCTCGGAGCATCTAGCAGGTTCTTGCCAGCTACCAAGCTGAGGATCTCACGTGGTGATTGTGTCAGCGGGGTGAAGGAGGTGTCCTTCAACTTGCTGAACTTCTCACCTCCACACTTTTTTGACGGTTGCGTGTTGGAACCAGTGTTCTTCTTGTTCTTGTTGCGTGCGACATAACCGCCATCATCCCCTTCCAGGTTCATCTCATCAACACGTGAAAAGCTTTCAATGCGTTCCATCAAATACTCCAGGGTCTTCACCTTGCGGAGATAGCACTCCTGCTTCATCTCCTTGTGAATCAACCCCTTCACAAAAGAGTCGATCATCAGCTTCTCGGTGAGGTTCTTCACCTAGTTGGCCAGACTCGAGGCCCGTTCCCAATACTCAAACAAACTTTCTCCTCTCTTCTGGCGGATTGACATGATGTCGGTGCACTCCTTAGTTAACTGCTTCTTCTGCATGAACCTGCGCAGGAACTTCTCCTCCAACATCTTGAAGCTGGCGATGCTGCCATCTGGCAGAGACTTGAACCACAGACGCGCTGCTCCAGTGAGGGTGGTAGCAAACGCCTTGCACCAGATCGCCTACGGGATGGCATACGTCGACATGTTTGTGATGAACGTATGCATGTGGTCCTCAGGATCGACAGCACCGCTATACGTGCCCAGGTTCTGGGGGATCTTGGTCTTGGGATCGGCCACAACGAGCCAGATCTTCTTCACCCACTGTGACCCTTTTTCGATCTCCGGAAGGTTATCTTCATAATCTCCACGCCTCCTGTCATCCACGTGAACTTCTCCGGTGTTGGAATAAACATAGCCCAATTTCCAGTCGTTGAGATCTAGATCCTGGCCTCTCCCTCCGTGCTGACAGGATCCGCGCCCATCCGATTTGGCTGCGTTGTTGTTGCTGCCTTTCTTCTGGGTTTGCTTCTTCGCCGGGAGGTGCGACGCTGCTTCTTGTTTCTCGCCGTTGAAATTCAGCTTTGTCGGCGTAATCTTCTGGCCGAGCTGTCGGGCTTCCTCATTCTCTTCCAGGGATTTCAATTTTGACAGCACCCTCTCCTGGGATGCTAAGAACGGAGCCAACATGACATGAAACATCTCCGGAGTCATGGGCTCTTGGTTGGTGTGCCGCACGGGTGGGTTTGCCTGCGGCGTGACATCAAGGATGGTCCACTCTGCAATCAGGGTCTGTTCCATCGAACTTCAATCAGTGAATCGAGCTGCGTGAGCGAGATAGATCAGCGCTCCCCACAGACGGCGCCAATGATATGGTTCTGGATTTCCGGTGTAGATTGGACTTCCAGCAAGGTGATGACCATCTTTCTGTACCTGCACGATGAGCAACGTGAGCTCAGGCGGGCGGCGTTCGTCCGTCGCCCGCTACGACGCCCAAGTAAGATTTGGGGTGTTTTAGAGAGAGAAAATCTATGTAACAGGTTGAGAGAATCTGCGGAAAGAGAGAGGAAGCTCTCCTTCCTTTATACCTGTTGGGAGCCTCATCCGGTGTGAGCGTCTCCATGGATTCTGTTGTGTTCCTCCATGCGTTGTGCACGAGCTGTGCACGGGGGGGCTCACGTGTGTGTACTAGGTGTGAGCAGTCAAGCAAGGTGGGGGTCCTCATCTCGTGTGGTATGTTTGACCTTGTATGGGATTTATGGCCCATACCGTATCACATTGCTTCTGACTGGGTGAGACATTTCAACTAGGGTTCTAAGAAACCCCGTTTGTACAGAAGTCCATCTTTCAGTGCATAGTTAGGAGCGTTGAGTTTCAGCTTTCTGGCTTCCTTGCTGCATTCGGGAACCACTCTGTTTGCAAGGAAATCCATCATCGATTTCATCCAGCTTGTTCCCTCTACAACATCAACAGCTCCCACCGTCTTGTTGTCAGTTGACCTATGTTTAAGGGTTTCCACCATCACTTCCTTGTTCAAGTGTGCCCGTGTTGAGGACGCCAACTTGCTCAAGGCGTCAGCTCTGGTGTTTTTTGACCTTGGCACGTTGACGATGTCGAATTCCTCAAATTCCGACGCCAACAATCTCAACTTGTCCCTGTACTTCATCATGCCAGGGTCCTTAGCTAGGTAAGCTCCTTCATATTGTTTCGCCACAAGCATCGAGTCGCTATGTGTCATCAGCTTTCTTGCTCCCAGTTTCTTTGCTATCTCCATTCCCGCAATCAGAGCCTCATACTCACCTTCATTGTTTGATGCAGGGAATTCGAATCGCAATGCATAAGTGACTTCAACTCCACTTGGGTCGGTCAGAACCAAACCCGCGCCTGCACCTTCTACACCAGATGCTCCATCTACATGTAGCTGCCACTCATCACTTGGAGATCGTTTTCTCTTTCCCCCAGCTGCACTGGTTTCAGTTGAGGGTGTAACTTTCTTCACTTCTGGTTGCATTTCTGCTAGGAAATCAGCGACAACTTGACCCTTGACAGCCTTTCTTGGTGAGTATTCGATGGAGTGCTCGCCAAGTTCCACCGCCCATTTGGCCAACCGGCCTGATACTTCTGGTCTAATGAGGATGACCTTTATAGGGTGATTTGTCAACACCACCACGGGATGCGCCTGGAAGTAGTGTATGAGCCGTCGAGCAGCATGTACTACAGCCAGGGCCAGTTTCTCTTCTCCCGTGTACCTTGTTTCTGCTCCCTGCAAAGCTCTACTTACAAAGTATATAGGTTTCTGTCCCTTTCTTTCTTCTCGTACAAGGGCTACACTGACGGTCTCGACTCCAGCCGACACGTACAGGTAGATAGTTTCACCCTATTGAGGTGAAGTCAACAAGGGCAAGCTATGCAGGTGCTTCTTCAAGTCGCTGAAAGCTTCATCTTGTTCAGGTCCCCAGATGACATCTCCCTTCTTGTTGACGCTGTTCTTCAACGCCTTGAAGAAAGGGAGTGCGTGCTCAGCCGCTCTCGACAAGAAACGGTTCAACGCCGCCAACTTACCATTCAGACTTTGCACTTCCTTCACTGTCCTTGGTGGTTTCATGTCCAGCACCGCCTTGACCTTGTCTGGATTTGCTCGTACCCCCTCATTTGTAACCATGTGACCCAAGAATCGACCTTCTTGGGACCCCAAACTGGCACATGAGAGGGTTGAGTTTTGGACCTGTGCTTCGAAAGCGTTCCAGGGTTTCCTTCACATCTTCAGTCAGCGTATTGAAGTCCTTGCTCTTGATCACCATGTCGTCGACGTAGACATCCAAGTTGCGCCATATCTGCTCCTTGAAGATTTTGTCGACCACACGTTGGTATGTTGCTCCAGCATTCCTGAGTCCGAACGGCATCATCCGGTATCCAAATGCTCCTCTCTCCGTAATAAAGGTTGTCTTCTCCACATCCTCCTTCATGGGGATTTGGTGATAACCTTTATACGCATCAAGAAAACACTTCACCTTGTTTACTGCCAATGCATCCACCTTTTGATCAATCATAGGCAACGGGTATCAATCTTTAGGACTGGCCTTGTTGAGGCTGGTGTAGTCAATACACATCCTCCATGATCCATTTGGTTTCTCCAAGACGGGGTTCGCTAGCCAGGTGGGATACTTCACCTCGACCAGGATACCCGACTTGATCAACTCGTCCAATTCCTTGTTGACTGCCTCGTTCCTGTCTTTGCAGAGTGCTTGCTTCTTCTGGACGGCAGGCTTGTAGTCCGGTGAGATCTTGAGGGCGTGGCACCCAATCTCCTCCGACACCCCTGTCATGTCGCTGGACTCCCACGCGAACACGTCTGCGTAATCTCTTAGCACTGCGGCTAATCTCTTTTTCACATCTTCCGGTAGAGATACTCCAACCTGTACGACCTGGTTCCCCTTGCGCCCCAGTTCGACAGGTGCAGTCTCGCCTACCGGGTCTTCTTTCTCGCGTAGTGCTGCGGTCGTCACCATGGCCATAGCACGTCGGCGGTAACCTGGACCTGCTTCTTCACCCGTGCCGTCCACATTCCTCTTCTTGTTGCTAAGAGCAATGTCGTGACACTCCCTTGCTTTCTTTTGGTCTCCTTTAACCGTGGCGATGCCCGCCTTGGTTGGAAACTTGAGTAACAGGTGAAAGGTCGACATTATCCCATTCATGAGCGCTAGTGCAGGACGCCCAAGTATCATGTTGTAGGGACTGCTGGCTTTCACCACAATGAACTTCACCTCGATGGTTTTGCTATATGGGTGTTCACCAACAGTTATGGGGATGTAAATTGTACCTTCTGGCCATACCTCCCTGTCCGCAAAGTCCACGAGCGGGGTGGCAGTCGGCTTCAGTTTTTTCTTCATGTCCTCGTCCAGTTGCATGAAACAGTGCCAGTACATCTCCTCGGCCGAACTGCCCTCATCCACATACACCCTGTGAATGAGCTTGTTTGCAATCTGGATTTGTATTACCACCGCATCTCCTCCAACAGGACGATCCGAGATTGGGTCCTTTGAGCTGAACGTGTTGACTTCATCTGCCGCCAACTTTCTCTCCTTCGATGTTGGTTATGGTACCTTCCTACACCGAGCCTTCCTCTGGGATTCCGTCTTGCCACCTGCACTTCCACCTATGATGGTGTAAATGTTGGTAATGGCTGACTTCCTTCTACTGTCATCCGGGGTGTCTTCCCGGTCTGTACGATGTCGCTTCTCGTAGTGCTCATCCTCATCCTCCGAATACCTCCCTACTCGCGCCACCTCCTTCCCCTTGAAGCTGGGACGAGAGGGTTCTGGAGTCCGAGCTCTTCCTCTTGTATCTCTTCAAAAATCCGTCCGTCCAGATGCTTCGAACGACTAGGTGTCCATGTTGTGGGCTATGGCATCCTTGGCAAGGTGGGCGAGTTGACCGGATCTCACACACTTCTCAATTACAGCACGCAAGTGGTAGCAATCGTTGGTGTCGTGTCCATGGTCATTGTGGTAATCACAGTAGTACGCCTTATTCCTCATGTTGGCTGGCTTCTTCATCCTATTCGGAGGATCAGCAGGTTCTTGCCAGCTACTAGACTGAGGATCTCACGTGGTGATTGTGTCAGCGGGGTGAAGGAGGTGAACTTCAACTTGTTGAAGTTCTCACCTCCACCCTACTTTGATGGTTGCGTGTTGGAACCGGTGTTCTTCTTGTTCTTGCTACGTGCAACATAACCGTCATCATCCCCTTCCAAGTTCGTCTCGTCCACACGTGAAAAGCTTTCAATACGTTCCATCGACTCCTCCAGGGTTTTCACCTTGCGAAGATAGCAATCCTGCTTCATCTCCTTGTTAATCAACCCCTTGACAAAAGAATCAATCATCAGATTCTCGGTGAGGTTCTTCACCTGGTTGGCCAGACTCGAGACCCGTTCCCAATACTCGAACAAACTTTCTCCTCTCTTCTGGCAAATTGACATGATGTCGGTGCACTCCTTAGTGAACTGCTTCCTCTGCATGAACCTGCGCAAGAACTTCTCCTCCAACATCTTGAAGTCGGCGATGCTACCATCAGGTAGAGCCTTGAACCACAGACGTGCTGCTCAAGTGAGGGTGGTAGCAAACGCCTTGCACCAGATCGCCTGCGGGATGGCGTACGTCGACATGTTGGTGATGAACGTGTGCATGTGGTCCTCAGGATCGACAGCACCGCTGTACGTGCCAAGGTTCTTGGGAATCTTGGTTTTGGGATCGGCCACAGCAAGTCGGATCTTCTTCACCCACGGTGACCCTTTCTCGATCTCCGGAAGGTGATCTTCATACTCCCCACGCCTCCTGTCCTCCATGTGAAATTCTCCGGCGTTAGAGTAAACATACCCTAATTTCCATTCGTTGAGATCTGGATCATGGCCTCTCCCTCCATGCTGGCAAGATCCGCGCCCATCCGATCTGGCAGGCTCGTTGTTGCCGTCTTTCTTTTGGATTTGCTTCTTCGCCGGGAGGTACGACGCCACTTCTTGCTCCTCGCCGTCGAAATTCAGCTTCGTCGGCGCGATCTTCTGGACGAGCTGTCGGGCTTCTTCCTTCTCTTCCAAGGACTATAATTTTGACAACACATGCTCCTGAGATGCTAAGAACGGAGCCATCATGACCTGAAACATCTCCGGAGTCATGGGCTCTTGGTCGGTGTGCCGCACGGGTGGGTTTGCCGGCGGCGTGACATCAAGGATGGTCCCCTCTGCAACTGGGGTCTGCTCCATCGAATTTCAATCAGTGAATCGAGTTGCATGAGCGAGATAGATCAGCGCTCCCCACAGACGGTGCTAATGATATGGTTTTAGATTTCCGGTGTGGATTGAACTTCCAGCAAGGTGATGACCTTCTCCTTGTACCTGCACAATGAACAACGTGAGCTCAGGCGGGCGGCGTTCGACCGTCGCCCGCTCCGACGCCCAAGTAAGATTTGGGGTGTTTTAGTGAGAGGAAATCTAAGTGACGGGTTGAGAGAATCTGAGGAAAGAGAAAGGAAGCTCTCCTTCCTTTATGTCTGTTGGGAGCCTCATCCGGTGTGAGCGTCTCCATTGATTGTGTTGTGTTCCTCCATGCGTTATGCACGTGTTGAGCACGAGGTCTCACGTGTGCGTACTTTGTGTGAGCTGTCAAGTAAGGCGGGGGTCCTCATCTTGTGTGGACTACTTGACCTTATATGGGCTTTATGGTCCATACCCTATCAACCTTAGTAGTTGTATCATACTTAGAGTTGAGTTTTAAACTTTGTGAGTTTGTGTGACTCGTATCATGTTGATCTTTGACCATATACTTTTTATAAGTATATTCTTTTATTTTGACCCAAGGTGATTGTAGTTCGGACACATAGTCCAAACAGCCCATGTTAGATAAGCATCAATCACACGCTTATAAGCGTATAAATCTTAGGCAGCATGCTTTATAAGGCATAGTGTCTCTTTGTATTAGAGGGTATAGACTGCTTCAAAATAAAATGGAAGATATGTATTGAAAAGAAATTGTATTCTTCGAACTTGAGAGTTCGGCAAAATTATAAAAGACAACCCCGAGTTTGGGAGCTCGGGTATGAAAAAAATAAAAAGATGAAAAGAAAAAAAGCTTGGCCCCTAAGCCTTATTGAAGTAGTTTCTCCTTATCTGGAGAAGATCTACTTTGTTTTAGCTCCGAGGTACCTGCATAGGAAGGGTGCCATGATGACAGGGTCCAAGTGCTCTCCTTCGCGTGTTTGCAAGAGGTAGAATCCACCGGATTGTGCTGCGGAGATTTTGTGTGGTCCTTTGGTCCTTGGCTCCAGCGCTCCTCCTAGCTTGTTAGTGCACCACGGGCCAACTGGCATTACCAGTTCTCCCACTTGGAAGGTTTGATGGCGTCTTTTGTTCCATAGTGCGGTCATCTCGTTGTAGGCCTCTTCCTCCAAATGAAACACCAGAGATTGTTCGAGATCAGGATCGGGGACCAGATCCTCTAGGATAGTGTTGACCGCCGAGATGTTGCTCACTTTTCTGGCGTCACGGATAGCCGTGATCAAGAAAGAACGCGCCACTCCTTGATCTCCATTGATGGAAGCTACTCCTTGTGGTGTTGGGAACTTTAGCATCAGATGATAAGGAGACCATATAGCCTTAACTTGGCACATCCAAGGTCTGCCAAGAATAATTTTAAAGGGTGTAACGGTGTCGACCACCACAAATGTGCAGTAAAGTGTTAGGCTTTTTGCTTCTTCTGCAACTGTGAATGGAAGTGTGATTTCTCCAAGGGGTATGACTGGATTTCCGGTGAACCCCGAGATCGGGCCTGTAGGCTTGAGGTCGTCCTTGGTAAATCCTAATTTTTGGAAGCAGTCTTGGAACATCACTTCTACTCCACTCCCGTCATCGACGAAGAATCTCTTTACCAGGAAATCATGTATTACTGCAGAGATGATAAGCGGGTCAGAATGGCGCATCTGGTTTGGCACGGCATCCGCGTCTGAAAAGGTGATGGTTTCTTCGGGGCGGAGCCTCTTGTTGACTGGCTCGGTGTGGGGTATGGCCCGCACACTATCCTTCAGCTTGGTAAGGGAAATTGCTTCTCCCGTGTATCTGTTGATGCCGTTGATAACTCGGTTAGCTCCATTTGGCGGCGGTGGTGGTGGAGGGTCTTGAGGATTTTTGCCTCCACCACCTTGGTTATTGTTGTTGTTGTTTCGGGAGCCATCTTTCTTCTTCTGTCAGGGCTTTCCCCCATATCTCCTCTGGGTGCCCTGACTGTCACCGGCTATTGAAGGTGCAATCTGTTGCACGGTTCCTTGTCGGATAAATTTCTCGATCTCATTTTTGAGCTGGTAGCACTCCTCAGTGTCATGCCCCCGATCTCGGTGATATTGGCAAAATTTCGGGGACCTTTGACGCTCGGCTGAATCTTTTATGGCGGGTGGGTCCTTTAAAAGGTGCCTGTGAATGGACAAGATCTCAGCCCGAGATCTAGTTAGAGGAGTGTAGGACTCGAAAGTTGGTTTGGGAGTGCCCTCAGTTTTCTCAACCTTTGGTATCTTCATCTTGGGTTCCTTTCCCTCATTGTCGAGGTCTTGAGGTCTTTTGTCTATTGTTGGATTCGCTTTGCTAGTGTATTCCTCCATGATGGCTTGGAGATGTTGAATAGTGGTAGGATTCTTCGTTGCCAACTTCATCCTCAGAGTGTCGTTACCTATACTCATTCGATATAGGTTTATCAAGAGGATTTCATCTCGATCAAAGCATCTCGTGGCGAGATCCATATATCTGTAATAGTGTTCTATCACAGACTCTCCTTCTTCCTGACTTTCAAGGATTCGTCGATCCCTTTGTGTTCTTTCTTTCACAGACAAGATCGAGTCGGATCCGCTGTAACCCAGCTCATTATCTTGGTCAAGGTCTTCCGAATTGTTGATGTGATCGCTGTGATTCATATCAGTTTGGATCACTATCTTTGGACCGGAGTTTGGTACTTCAGATCCAACAGGGTTTGATCCAGAGAGTGGTGTTGTTCGGTCTCCTGGGATAGAGACTTGATTTGGGGCCTCATGTATCTGGGCATGAAGTGGTTGACCTGAGTTTATCAGAGATGCAACGAAGTTAGGATATTGGGAATGTAAGTCCCTCATCAGTGCTCGGACATCGTCAGGGATCGTTCTCGGAGGGGTGTTCGAGACAAGGTTGACATAGGGCAGCTCAGAGCCCAGAGGGTTATGCCGTATGGTCTCATTTGAGGTTTTCCTAAGACGTCTTTGTCTTTCCTCCTCCTGCCGTCTTTCTGCGAGGATTTATCGATCCCTTTTGTGCTTGTTCTTCCACGGAAAAGATCGAATCAGATCCACTATATCCCAAACCGTTTTCTCAGTCGAGGCCATCTGAATTGTTGACGTGCTCACTGTAATTCATGTCAGTACGTGTCAAGATTCTCTGACCTGAGTTCGGTACTTCAGATCCAACAGGGTTTGACCCAGAAGGTGGCACTCCAGATGCAGCAGGATTTGGATCGGAGAAGGGCGCTCTGGATACGACGGGGTTTGGACCGAGGGAGTTCGGAAGTTGGATTTTCCTGCCCCCACGGTAGAGCTTGGTGGAGGTTCAGAGGTAGAACGCGTACGAGATCCTCCGGATCGACCGCGTCCTCGTCCTCGTCCTTGGGGAGGTTGCTCTGCTTCTGGATTCTTCTCCGGATTTCGCCCTAGTACACGGGCACTTCGTCTAGGTTGCTCGGCTTCAGACGTGGAGTGAGAAACTTGTTGAATAGGTGCGCAAGATCATATCAGACACAAAGTTCGGCGACGTCGTCGATAGAAGTGGTGTCCCACCAGGCGTGCCAAATTGATGTATGCCAGACACCAACACTTCGACGACGAACCTTGCTCACGAACTGACCGGCAAAACAAAGTCTCGGGTGTCCCGAGGGTAGACACTCCGACGCTCAAGTTAGTATGAGGCGTAAGGTGTATTATACGTAGTATGAGATTAGATAGAGAGGTCTACCAAACCTTTGGGTATTTATATGGCTACAATTCGTAGATCACCAAGATATGTATTTATGGTATGACTACAACTCTTATAGGAATAGTAGTTGTATTACCATGTATAAAGGAAGTGTATTTCAGTCATGGTTATATTACCATGTTTAAGATGGTTGTACTACCATCTTTGAGAGGATGTATATTCCTTGTAGAACATTCATAATATACGTATTCCTTATAAGGATTGGGATTGATGGACATGTGGATCCATCCTCCGCGTATCTCGAGCCCACGACCCTTCTCAGGCCCTGGTCCGAGTATGAATGAGGTCCGAATACGAACCCTGGACTTATCAGCCTTTTCAATTCACTGCTGCCTTTTGATGAGGTTCTAAACCATTGGTTTTCAACTTGCATCAAAGTGTCCTATTTGTAGTGCCTCAGACTCTATCAGTCACTGCTTCAGTGGATGTTCATTTGCTGCTAATATATGGTCCTCTATTTTGTCTACTATTGGTATCAGGGACTCCAACTTCTCATCAATATGGAACAGACTCTCCTATTATCTTACTCATACAGGTCTTACAAGTCTACAAGCTAGACTCATAAGAATGTTGAGTTGTATAATTTGTTGGAGTCTATTGAAGTCAAGAAATGGACTAATTTTTGAGGAAATAATCCATGTGCTGCTCTGATAATTAGGGAGTGAAAGAGAAAATGGATTTCTTTCTTGCAGCGAATCCTGTTTACTCAACTAATCAGATGGATGGTGATATTGCATCTGTTGGTTACATTCCACTGATTCAGAGACCCCCAAGACCTAGAATTAGATTTGTTTCCTGGTCTAAGCCTAACTTTGGATTTAAACTCAATGTGGATGCTGCCCTTCAAGGCTCAGACTGTGGGATTGGAATGGTTCTTGGAGATAATTAGGGAGATACCATTGCAGCTTACGCCTACTTTACTCAAGCATCTTCCCCACTAGAAGCTGAAATAAAGGCGTCATCAGAATGGACTTTGACTTTGGCTATTACTATGGAAGGTGTTACTTTATGATTGAGTCAGACTCCCTCAATGGTATAAGTATGGTTCTCAATCCAATTACAGCTCACTGGAAGATTTTCAATCTTTGCTATTGATAAGTCCATGGCTCGTATTCTGGACCTCATTTAGTCTCGGACCAAGGCCCGAGAAGGGTCGTGGGCTCGAGTTACGCGGAGGATGGATCTACGGGTCCATCAATCCAAATCCTTATAAGGAAAGTGTATATTCTGAATGATTCTACAAGGAATACACCTCTTCTAAACACGGTAACACAACCATGACCGAAATACACTTCTTCTATACATGGTAATACAACTATTATCTCCATAAGAGTTGTATTCATTCCAATATTACATATCTTAGCGATCTACGGATTGTAGCCATGTAAATACCAAAGATTTGGGAGACCTCCTCTATCACATAACTCATACAATATGCCTTACGCACATACTAACTTAAGCGTCGGAGTGTCTACCCCCGGGACACCCGGGGCCTTGTTTTGCAGATCAGTTCGTGAGCCAAGTTCGTCGTCAAGCGCTGGTGCCACACATTCATCAAGTGGTATGCCCGGTGGGACAATGCGTGTTAATTGACGACGCCGCCGAACTTTGTCTCCGATCTGATCAAAATCGTCTACCCAGCAAACTTGCTACATCATGTCAGAAGCCAACAACCCCAGAAGGAGCGCCCGGATGTAAGGAAGGGGCCCAAGAGAAAACCCCGATGGGGAACAAGCCCCTCAAGGACGTGGATGTGAATGCGGTCAAGGAAGAGGCGGATCTCAGTCACATTCTGTATCTGAACCACCACCAGGCTTTACCGTAGGTGCCGGAAACTCAGACGTTCTGAACACCTCCGGTCCAAACCCTACTGCGTCCGGAGCACCGACCTTCGGTCCAAACCCTACTATGTCCGGAGCACCGACCTCCGGTCCAAACCCTACTGCGTCAGGACCAACCGACCTCCGGTCCGAGTCCTACTGTGTCTGGAGCACCAAACTCGGGCCCTGGACCGTCCAACGGTCGACCAAATCCAAGAGTCTCGATTCAGGCCGAATCTTGGGAATTACGGTGATTTCATGAATGAACGAGATAAGCAAATCATAGAGAATTAGTTTAGATACAGCGGAACTGACTCGATCCTTACCAAATTTTGAACAGAGGCGCGAGGAGGAGTTAAGAAGGAAACGCCAAACCGCGGCCTCAAATCCTACCTCAGGCCCCGCAGGTTCTCAACCTCCGATCTCGAACCAACCTCGGAGAAACCGTGTCTCGGACGCTCCCTCAAGCGAGATTCTGGAGGATGTTCGAACTCTGATGAGGAACTTACAAGCCCAGAATCCCGCTTTTATAGCGTCTCTCTTGAACCCTAATTAGCACCCCCGCGCCCAGACCCGTGATGCCCCGAGCTGGATTTCAATCCCAGAGACCTCGCTCCAAGAAGCTAGAAATATACCGCTCTCAAATCCTGCTCAAGAGCAGAGATTTCTAGATGACATAGCTCGGAGTTTGCCTCTATATGTCAGTCAACAGCAGCTGCCGCCTGATAGGGTATGGGCAATAAAGCCCAGACAAGGTCATAAGGCCCATACAAGATCAAGGCCCCCGACCTGTCTTACAGCTCACACAAAGCACATACACGTGACATCACATGACAAGCATGTGAGGAACAAGGGCGGGAGCACAACCGAATCTATGGACCTGCCCACACCGAATAAGGCTCCCAACAGGTATAAAGGAAGGAGAGCTTCCTCTCTCTTTCCTTAGATTCTCTCTTAGATTTTCACTCCCCAAAATAACCCAAACTAACTTGGACGTCTGAGCGGGCGATGGCCGAACGCCGACCGCCTGAGCTCACTCTGCTTATTGTGCAGGTGCGAGAAGAAGTACGTCACCTCGTTGGCAACCCGGACTACACCGGAAATCTCAAACCATATCATTGGCGCTGTGTGTGGGGAGCGCTGTTCAAAATCGCTCGCGCAACTTAATCCACTGATCAGAACCTGATAGAGGAGACCCCAGTCGTAGAGGGGACCATCCTCGATGTTACGCCACCAGCAAATCCACCCGTGCGGCACATCAATCAAGAGCCCATGACCCCTGAGATGTTTCAGGTCATGATGGCTCCATTCTTATCATCCCAGGAACATGTGCTGTCAAAACTGAAGTCCTTGGAAGAAAAGGAGGAGGCTCGCCAGCTCGGCCAGAAGATCGCACCGACAAAGCTGAATTTCGACGGCGAGGAGCAAGAAGTGGCGTTGCACCCTCCGGCGAGGAAGCAGATCCAGAAGAAGGGCAGCAACAACGACACCGCTAGATCAGATGGGCGCGGATCCTGCAAGCAGGGAGGGAGAGGCCACGATCAAGATCTCCATGTCTGGAAGTCAGGGTATATCTACTCCAACACCGGAAAATTTCACGTGGAGGACAGAGGGCGTAGAGAGTATGAAGATCACCTTCCGGAGATCGAGAAAGGGTCTCCGTGGGTGAAGAAGATCCGGCTAGCTGTGGCCGACCCCAAAACCAAGATCCCCCAGAACTTGGGCACTTACAGTGGTGCTGTCGATCCTGAGGACCACATGCACACGTTAATCACCAACATGTCGATGTACGTCATTCCGCAGGCGATCTGGTGCAAGGCGTTTGCTACCACCCTCACTGGAGCAGCACGTCTGTGGTTCAAAGCTCTACCAGATGGCAGCATCGCCAGTTTCAAGATGTTGGAGGAGAAGTACCTGTGTAGGTTCATGCAGAGGAAGCAGTTCACCAAGGAGCGTACCGACATCATGTCGATTCGACAAAATAGAGGAGAAAGCTTGTTCGAGTACTGGGAGCGGGTCTCGAGCCTGGCCAACCAGGTGAAGGACCTCACCGAGAAGCTGATGATCGATTCTTTTGTGAAAGGGTTGATTCAAAAAGAGATGAAGCTGTAATGCTATCTCCGCAAGGTGAAAACCCTGGAGGAGTTGATGGAGCGTAGTGAAAGCTTCTCAGGTGTAGACGAGATGAACCTGGAAGGGGATGATGGCGGTTATGTCGCACGAACAAGAAGAACATTGTTTCCAACACGCAACCATCGAAGAAGGGTGGCAGTGAGAAGTTTAACAGGTTGAAGGACACCTCCTTCACCCCGTTGACACAGTCACCGCGTGAGATACTCAGTCTGGTAGCTGGCAAGAACTTGTTGGAAGCTCCGAGCAGGATGAAGAAGCCAGCCAACCTGAGAAACAAGGCGTACTACTGTGAGTACCACAACGACCATGGGCACGACACCAATGACTGCTACCACTTGCGTGCTGCAATTGAGAAGTGTGTGAGATCCGGGAAACTCTCTCACCTCGCCAAGGAGCCAGCCCACAACAAGGCCACCTGGTCGACTGAAACATCCGGACGGACTGATTTTCGAAGGGATACAAGAGGAAGAGCTCGGACTCCAGAACCCTCTCGTCCCAGCTTCAAGGGGAAGGAGGTGGCACGAGTAGGGAGGTACTCGGAAGATGATGATGAGCAAGATTATTCCCAGCTACCTCTGAGGGAAAGCCCAAACATGGTTCAATCAAACGGCACCTGAGAGCCTGTTTGACTACAGGGATTTCGCTGAATTCCTTCTTTGGGCGTTCTTCCAAAAGAAAAAATTCACTGAATCCCTAAGTGACCTGGGATACGTTCCCCGCCGAGAAGGAGAAACTTTGGAAGAACACTACCACAGATATATGGATCTAGCGACCGAATGCTACGATCAGAATGAACTCCTCCTTATCAACATATACCGCATGAACGTTGATGATGATGCCTTGAGGATGAAGCTGGCCACCAAAAACCCTACTACCATCCAGAAACTCCAAACCATCATGGAGAAGTATGCTAGTAAGGTTAATGCGGTTACTGGAAAACATGAGTGGGATCCACATGCAGACAGTAAAGTCAAGGACCCTAAACTGAAGACACCAAAGGTGGAAAAAACCAACGGCCCTTCCAAGCCTAGTTTCGAGTCCTTCACTCCTCTTACTCGATCTCGAGCTGAAATCCTATCCATTCATAGGAATCTTCTCAATGACCCACCTGCCATGAAAGAATCAGCCGAAAGACAATGGTCCCCAAAATACTGCCAATACCACCGGGATCGAGCCATGATACAGAGGAGTGCTTCCAGCTTAAAAACGAGATACAGAAGCTGGTCCGTCAAGGGATCATACAACAAACTACTCCTCGCTAACTGGAGATAACCAGCTGGGTGCCCACCAGAGATATGAAAGCCTTAGCAAAAGAAGAATGACGGGCCTAGGAATACCAACAACAACAACAACCACAACCAAGGGAATGGAGTGAATATCCCTCAAGATCCTCCTCCGCCGCCGCCGAATGGAGCCAACAGAGTTATCAATGGCATTAACGACTACACGAGCGAAGAAGCCTCCCTCACAAAACTAAAGGCTAATGTTCGGGCCATCCCCCACACGGAGTCAGTCAATAAGAGACTTCGCCCCGAGGAGACAATCACATTCTCGGACGAAGACGCCGTACCCAATCAGGTGCCTCATTCTGACAATCTTATCATCCCAGCGACAATCCATGACTCCCTAGTGAAAAGAGTCTTCGTGGACGACGGCAGTGGAGTAGAGGTGATGTTCTATGACTGCTTCGAGAAGCTAGGTTTTTCGAAGGACGACCTCAAACCTAATGGTCCGATCTCGGGGTTCACAGGAAACCCAATCATATCTCTGGGAGAGATCACACTCCCAGTCCAAGTGGCAGACGGACCGAAAAGTCTGACCCTCTACTGCACGTTTGTGGTGGTTGACACGGTCATCCCATTCAATGTCATCCTCGGCAGACCTTAGATGTGCCAGGCCAAAGCCGTATGGTCCTCCTACCACCTCGTAATGAAGTTTCCAACAGCCTAAGGAGTGGCATCTATTAGGGGAGACCAAGGAGTGGCATGCTCCCGCATGATCACGGCCATCCGAGACGCTATGAGAGGAAGTAATGTCTCGACCATTAACACTACCTTAGGGGACCTGTGGCAAGATCCTACAATCGAACAGCCTCTAGTGTTCCACTTCGAGGCCGAGGCATATGAAAAGATGACCGCGCTATGGCACAGACGATGCCACCAAATCTTCAAGGTGGGGGAACTAGTAATGCCAGTAGGTCCGTGGTGCATGAGCAAGTTGGAAGGAGCGTTGGAGTCAAGGCCAAAGGGACCATACAAAATCTTCAAATTCCAACCTGGGGGATTCTACCTCTTGCAGACCTGCAGGAGAACACCTACACCCCGTAATACTGGTGCCCTTCCTACGCAGGTATCTCGGAGCTAAAACAAAGTAGACCTTCTCCAAATAATTAAGGAGAAACTACTTCAATAAGGCCTAGGGGCCAAGCTTCTTCCTCTATATCTTTTTATTTTTCACCCGAGCCCGAAACTCGGGGATGTCCTTATACTTTTACCAGGCTACGAGCTCGAAGAATACAACTATTTTTCCTATATCTATCTTATTTTATTTTAAGCAGTCACCATCCCTCTAAATTAAAGAGGCATTATGCCTTACAAAGCATAAGAATGACTACTGCCTAAGTTAAATACGCTTCTAATAAACGTGTGATTGATGCTTATCTAATATAGGTTGCTCGTACTCTGTGTTCGAAGCCACAATCACATTGGGCTAAAACAAAATAAACTCAAGTTAGTATGCTTCTAATAAGCATACAATTAAGACGAGTAATTACCTTGATCCATGTTCCGATGCAAGCAATTGGAGAGACGGAGGACAAACTGTCTCTATCATCCAATAAATAGACGACACGTGTATTCCACTCCTGGATTTCAAAAGGAATTAATCTCAGCCTTCCACGCGTCCTTATGGAATACGAAACAACTTGAAGATGGATATTCAGAAGGGTCAGCCCGAGTGGATAGTCCTAGAAGGACACTCCGAGCTTAATGCCCCGAGTTGCTCTCCCTCGAGTTATTGGCTTCCCTCGAGAAGCAAGTCCCTTATCCAGCCTTCGAGATGGAGCCCTCGAAATTCTGAAGATCTACTTTGGGGCTATTGATAAGTCATGGTTCGTATTCTGGACCTCATTCAGCCTCGGACCAAGACCCGAGAAGGGTCGTGGGCTCGAGTTTTGCGGAGGATGGATCCACGGATCCATCAATCCAAATCATTATAAGGAAAGTGTATATTCTGAATGATTCTACAAGGAATATACTTCCTCTAAAATAGTAACACAACCATGACCGAATACACTTTTTCCATACATGGTAGTACAACTATTATCTCCATAAGAGTTGTATTCATACCGAAATCACATATCTTGGCTATCTACGGATTGTAGCCTAAAAAATATCAAAGGTTTAGTAGACGTTCTCTATCTCGTAACTCATACATTACGCATTACGCACATACTACCCCCGGGACACCCGGGGTCTTGTTTTGCATATCAGTTCGTGAGCCAAGTTCGTCGTCAAGCGCCGGTGCCACACATTCATCAACTATGAGGCTAATGCTACAATTAAGGTAAAGTTGCTGCATACTTTGAGGTAAGGAAATCTGTCTGCACATTTCATAGCAAAGCTAGCACTAACCACTAGAACAGAAACAGTTTACAACAAGTCTCAGCTACCTTCTAAAGCTAGAGTTGTTATGCTTCTAGACAAACAACAGATCCCTTCTATCAGAATCTAAAAAGTTGCTGTGATTGAGTTATGGCTCCTCAGCTTTCACTTCTACACCTCTACCCCAAATCACTCTTTTGAATCAACACACCCTTGTCCTCCACACTAGGAGTCCCTCTTTTGGTACAATAGTCTATCTGATTTTTGAAATTTCATTTTAATCAGGGGTCGCTTTGTATTTTGCTAGTCAATTCGCTAACAGGCTCTTGGCTAAAAAGTTAATCAAATGTAATAGATTACATGTACTTTTCATTTTCTGACCTAAGAAAAGCAAAATTGTGCTTCTGTGATCTTTGTAATATCATGTCTTTTTTAAAGACACCTTTTCTTGGTTTGGAAACGTCAAATATATATTCCTATCACCTGCTCGAGGTTATTTTAATTTTTTTTTAAGAAGTGAATGGAACGGAAACCAAATGACCTGAAAATGGGGTGGCTTAGTACGAAGACGCAGTGGAGCGGTGTTGCTCCCTGTGATTGGGGCTGAGGAAGCTTCCAGGAAGTGCTGAATGAGCCCAAACATATTTACCATTATACCTCTTGGGCATTTCTGGTTTGTTCCAAGTCCAACAAGCCTGTTCCGCTTTTAGTTTTTAGGCCCTATGCAGTTAAGGTGTAAACGAGGTAAGAAAATTCAAATTCAGTTCAAATAAAATTGAAATAAGTTGAACGAGATAGAGCATTCGTACGCATGAAATACATGAAACAATTTTGTTGGGGGGGTTTACAGTCCTACGGATCGCCATATCTCCACCATTCGCAGTAGCCAGTCAGGCACAACACAGTCCAAGGCCGGTTATGCTTGAGTATTTTCATGCTTAATTGTGATTCTCTACGGAAGACAAAATATAAAAAATTCAGCATATCATGAACCAGATCATCAGCTTCATAAGCTAAAATACCATCATTAATTACAAGAACACTTGCCTTCAAGTTTGCATTGGATGAAAATATGCATCTGGATGTGATCGCAAGTCCCTCATCCAACAACCATCCTCCCTGGAACCATGTCTCCCCGGCGTGCTCATGATTTGACGAGCACCACATTTGATTAGGCAGCAGAACCTCACAGTTTCCATCCCTTGAGCACGACATGGCTGCACTTGTCTCCACCTCCACCAGTTGTTCGATATTCTTGGCCTGCTGAAATCATACCATCTACATTACCACAAAACACTAACAAAAGGATGCTAGTAAATCAGTACCACTGACCATATCAGCGTCGAAAGTAGCGCTAGCATGTTGACTATGGTGCCAAATGCCTGATATTCTCGAAGGCTGCAACGCAGGTGAAGAGGCAAACGCAGAATTACCATTCCGATTCTCACAAAACACTTGGATTGCCTGAAGCTCCATTCTCAGCTCCCGATCACCACAGACTCTGACCTTCTGAATAATGCGCACCCGGGACCCGCTGTCTCGAGGATCAACAAGGCAATGCTCCAGCTCCATCACTCTACTACTGCTGGCTGAATCCATCTGATCCAATTCGGACCAAACAGCCACATAACATCCACTAGCTTGATAAGCAAATGCAATGGCAGTTCTGGGATCAGCGGTTGCACTCCTTTCAAGAACGCTGTAGGTTGGAGGCGCATCAACTTCGCATGCAACCGCAGGAAACAGCCTTATTAACTTGTAGGAGAAGTGATATTTAGGCACTAGAAGAGCCAGAGTGGGACATCGAGTTTGCCAATCGAAAACCTTCACCTCCCACTCTTTGTATGCCTCAGGAATTGCTGATTCGGGGAGCTGGATAGGTTTGCCTCCGTTGCTGAAATCTGCTCCATGTCCATTCCACTCCCCGGAGACATTCTGTGAAAACTCTATCCACACTTCTGCCATTGAAGCTGCTTGTTATCTAATTCCTAGCAATTTGACAAACACTTTGTGTGCATTAGAAAAGGTACGGCGAAACTAACTAAACCAGATTGTATTGAGAAAAAACATTGATCCAAAGCAAAACTCACACTGTATTCAAAGGGGAAAACAGATTTAAGGCTATGCGAGTTTCACGATCAGAAAAATCTACAGAAGTAGACTTTTTTTAAAAAAAAATTATAAACGCCTGGAGGTGAGAGTGATATATAAACGCCAATCTTTTATTGACCGCGCTGCAAATATAGAAGATTTGATACAATTTCGCGGGCTGGCCCGACACTTTTTCGGACCCGCGTGTGAATCTCACTGCCATATGTAAGCCAAACCACTACCATTCCACACCGAAATCCGCCAAAACAGAATCGCTCCAAACCAAAACGCTCCAAATTTTGCACAAACCGAACACAATTTCGCACAGATCCGATCGTTCGAGATTTGAGCAATCCGATCGAGCACAACAATTTCTGGATGATCTGATGGAGCAAAAAATTTATAGTTGATTCTGAATCGGTAGGTTTTATAATTCGTACATATAACCTTGATTTCAGTTGAACATGAATTGATTTCGTGTTGAATTGATTAGATTTGATGTTTATGAAGCAGGTTGAACTGATTAAAAAAGGAAAAGTTATTGCAACTGATATCGTTGCAGATCTAGGTGCGCGTTGTGAATTCGTGATGATTTTGCTGTGTTTGTCAGCTAGATTAGGAAGTCAGGTAGATTAGTCAACTTTTAAACCTATTTACCCTGTTTTTAAGAACAGTTGGATGTAATTTAGAGTTTTGTCCCGTCTTAGTTTCACAATAAACGGCTAGGTTTTTAGAATGAATGTTGTGCAATTTAGGAAAATTTCATTTCAATTGCATGTAGATTATACTGATTTGCATGTAGGATAAGGTTTCATCCTTGACAACTTTGTTTTCAAACTAAACATGATAGTTTTTAGAATTTAGTGTTTCA
Organism: Sherardia arvensis; assembly: GCA_948330725.1. Taxonomy (NCBI): domain Eukaryota; kingdom Viridiplantae; phylum Streptophyta; class Magnoliopsida; order Gentianales; family Rubiaceae; genus Sherardia; species Sherardia arvensis. Next base: position 17,287,265 of record OX415238.1, read on the forward strand.
AATTGAACGGGTTGGTCTTTAGAATGTGCATGTATTTCACAATAAACATGCTAATTTTTAGAGTGCATGCACTTCAAACTAAACAGATTGTTTTGTAGAGCGTTCTTGCATTTCACATTAAACAGGTTGGTTTTTAGAATATGCATGTATTTCACACTTAACAGACTGTTTTTTAAAGTGCATGTATTTCAAACTAAATTGGTTTGTTTTGTAGAGCATGCTTGCATTTCACATTTAACTGGTTGTTTTTTATAGTGCATGCATTTCAAACTAAACTGATTGTTTTGTAGAGTTTGCTTGCATTTCACAGTTGAATGCTTATTTTTTAGAGTGCGTGTATTTCAAACTAAACAGATTGTTTTGTAGAATATGCTTGCATTTCATATTTAACAAGCTGTTTTTCAGAGCGTTTTTGCATTTCTCTCTAAAAAGTCTGTTTTTTAGAGTTACCTTAATTTCAAACGTAAACTCAAACTTAACAGGTTGGTTTTTAGAATGTACTTGCATTTCACACTTAAACGCTTGTTTTTTAGAGTACATATATTTCAAACTAAATAGGTTGCTTTTCTAAGAATGCTTGTTTTTTAAGAGAATGCCACACTAAATGCTTAGTTTTTCACTGCTTTTTTTTAATACCACATAGCTTATTTTTTTTAACTAAAATGCTTGATTTTTGTGATTTCAGATAATTTAATGAAGGCATTTCCAGAAGATTCCCAAACGGTATGGTTTAGAATGTGAATTAGCTGTAATTTAACCAACTGAAACCCCAATTAATAGGTTGTAATTATAAAAACAAAGGGGTTTACCCTAAAAATACATGGTTTTGACATAAAACATATATTGAAGGCATAAAACTTGAACGTCTGAAAACCTAATTGAAAGGTTGTTAATTGTAAAATAAAGGGTTTGACCCTAAAATAAAATATATTTATGGTGAAAACATAAAATAAGGCACTAAAAAGCTTTTTTTTTATGTTTCATGGTTTTTATTGAAACTAAAAAGCTTATTTTGGTTTAACACTACACCCTTTTTGTATCAAGCTAAACACTTCTGCTTCCAAGACAGCTATTTTTAAAATTAAATATTCAAAACACAAAGCTTATAGCTTAAAAAGATAAGGTTTAGATCTGAAACAATGGACCACAGTCATTTAGAGTTTCTTAATATTTAGAGGCTTGCTTTAAAACCAACTTGTTTTAGTGTAAAACAATAAGCTTTTGACTTAAAATCATTATGAAAGACCATTATTGAACCCTAATTTAAAAAGGTTTATATTGTAAAAACAAAGGCTTTTATCCTAAAAAAACATCCTTTTGACTTAAAACAAGTATTAAAGACATAAAACTGAACTATCTGAAACTCCAATTAAGAAGGTTGTAAACTGTAAAAACAAAAGTGTTTACCCTAAAAATACATCCTTTTGACTTACAACCATTGTTGGCGCATAAAATTTAACCAACTAAAACCCCAACGAAAAGGTTGTAATAATAAATACTAAGGGTTTTACCCTAAATATACATGGTTTTGACATAAAACATATATTGAAGGCATAAAACTTGAATACCTGAAAACCTAATTGAAAGGTTGTTAATTGTAAAAAAACACAAAATAAAATATATTTATGGTGAAACAAAACATGTTAAATGAGGCACTTATAACCTGAAACAAAGCATAGCATTCAATTGTACTTAATCACAAGAATTCCATAGTGCCTAAACAAATCATAGTGCTTAAAAAAGAAACTAGATAGTTTAGAAGCCGCCTTGACTGATATGCAAATCAAAACTAGGAAGTGCATCTTTTACTGTCTGTTTAGCAGCACTATGACCTTCATTAAGCTCATCAAGGAGCTTGTGCAGCGCTGGATTATTCTGCCAGATATCTTGGCTAAGCCAGTCCTCTTGACTTCCTTCTGGTTTTTCTGAATCAGTTCCACCTTACCCCTGCGAATCCAACGAGACAACGTCTTCAGTCCAATTTTCTTTGTTGGCTTCATTTGGTGAGTACAATCTGAACAAGCGTCTTCATTTTCTTCAGTCCAATTCCAGAACCTCCAGCTCTCTTATCTTCAATTTGAGCTTCAAAGATGCGCTTTGAAAGGGCTTCAGCAGCAACTCCCATGTCCCTTCAAAAATACTCCAAAGCTGCCTGACTAAGCTGTTGTAAAGTAAAAAAGACAAGTCAGAAACTGAAAATAAAAAAAAGGAAATAAAATAAAAAACATGCTATCAAACTTACGTGCAGTTGAAGCTCAACAATTTCAACATCGGTCTTCAAGTGGGAATCTTCAAGTAGGGGATGTGGTTGTAGTATGAACTGCATCCACTTTGCTCGCTTTAACCAGCTTGCCATCGCGAGTTAGAGGATATGGACTCACATTAACTGGAGCAGTTTCAAAACCTTAATCTTTCACCCATTGGCAACGCTTGTTTAGACGATCCTGATTCCAGTTCTGAATAAAAGGCACAGACATAGGGTCTGGGATCCCAAAATATGGCACCCTCTGAACAAACTGAATCACAAGCACATACACACAGCTACTTAAAGACTTATATCCACCTGGTTTCATGAAACTCTTTACCCCTCTTAATCAAATGGTGCAACACAAACTTACACCAGTCCATACCCCTTATAGCAGACACATCTTCAACAGCCTTTAACATCTTCAGATCGAGATTTCTGCTCAGTAGAGGTGCCAAGAAATTTCCAAATACATACAGCACAAAATACTTCAAAAACTCACCGCCCCCATCCTCGCACTTCATCATCTCCGGTACCAAACTCTCAAGAACTATTTCCTTCTTCCCAATATTAAATTTGGCTACCCACTCTTCCCTAAAATCCTTCCCCCTTTCATACCGTTCCCTATCTATGTTTCCAGCCAGTGACTCAATCGGCACATCAACACCACCGATTCGCAGACCCAAGACATCATACACATCATCTACGAAATCTTGTACTGACGAGAATCAACATGTTGGACACCATAACTGTGATCAAAATTAGCAACCAGCAAAGGAACTATTTCAAGAGGGAACTTACAAACTTGAAACTTCAGAATGCCCCCTAATCAAATCAACTCCACAACTGCCTTCTGAGCATCCGTCAAACCAGCCACAAGCTTTGTAACTAGCTCAATGTGAGTACAAATCTTCATTCCCTTATCCAGAATGCAATAAAGAAAGACAAAAAACATGTTACAAACATACTATTAATAAAAAAAGAGAAAAGAGCATCAAAAAGTCTGAAATCTTATGTGGCAACATCGTTCTCCACGACACGACCTCGTTGTGAGATTTTTCTCGGCTTCTTCACCTTCTCAACAACCCTTTCATCATCGCTTCTTCCTCTTTTTTTAACTGCCTCCTAACATAAAATAGTGGTCAATGGCTGAGAATCAATACAAAGTGTTGGATGTCCCTCTGAAATGTTCACGTCAGTCTGCTCTTGAAAATGGTATATCATAGGGGCTTACTGAATAGGCTGAGACATCTTCGGAAGACCCACCTGAATAGAACAGAGGTCAAGAGAAAGTCTGTAAGGTGTCCTAAAGATTACGAAGATGTGTCAGCCCCCTATGATGAACCATTTTCTAGAGCAGAGTGAAGTGAACAATTCAGAGGAGCATCCAACACTTGGTATTGATGCTCAGCCATTGACCACTGTTTTATGTGAGAAGACAGTTAACAAAGAAGAAGAAGTGTGATGAAATGGTTGCTGAGAAGGAGAAGAAGCCGAGTAAAATCTCATAACGAGTCGTGTATTGGAGAACAATGTTGTCACGTAAGATTTCAGCCTTTTTGATGCTCTTTTCTCTTTTTATTATTAATCAGCATGTTAATAACATGTTTTCTCTCTTTCTTTATTGCAGTCTGGACAAGGGAATGAAGATTTGTACTCACCTTGGGCTAGTTACAAAGCTTGTGGCTGGTTTGACGGATGCTCAGAAGGCAGCTGTGGAGCCGATTGGATTCAGGGGCATTCTGAAACTTCAAGTTTGTAAGTTCCCTCTTGAGATAGTTCCTTTGCTGGTTGCTAATTTTGATCATAGTTATGGAGTCCAGCATGTTGATCCTCGTTACAAGATTTCTATTGATGATGTGTATAATGTCTTGGGTCTGCTTATCGGTGGTGTTGTTGTGCCGATTGAGTCAGTGGCTGAAAACATAGATAGGGAAAGGTATGAAAGGGGGAAGGAGTTTAGGGAAAAGTGGGTAGCCAAATTTAATATTGGGGAAAAGGAAATATTTCTTGAGAGTTTGGTACCGGAGATGATGAAGTACGAGGATGGGGGCGGTGAGTTTTTGAAGTATTTTGTGTTGTATGCATTTGGAAATTTCTTGGCACCTCTACTGAGCAGAAATCTCGATCTGAAGATGTTAAAGGTTGTTGAAGATGTGTTTGCTATAAGAGGTATGGACTGGTGTAAGTTTGTGTTGCAGCATTTTATTAAGAGGGTAAAGTGTTTCATGAAACCAGGTGGATATAGACTATTGTGTTTCATGAAACCGCCCATCTCATGAGTTAGGTAGTTATAGACTACTGTTGGTTTTAAACATCTGCTTCCATTCCCAGGATCACCTCTGTCTGTGGCGTTATTTTCCTCTTGCTCCGCATAAATTTCTGCAAGGCTGTCCTATTCATCTTATGGTTATGAGGTAGAATATGGTGTTTCACTACATACACATTATCAACTAACTTAAGTCGAATCCCAGCATTGCATTTAGTTTCTGTAGCATGGAATAGCTTTCTCCTCCTCTTTCTGTTTGAAGTCTCAGCTTTCACATTATCAGCCTCATCTTTCAATAGCACGGGTGTTGGTGATGTAGTTTTATCTGGCTTCCCTGCATAAGAGCAGATAAAATATTGTTCCAACAGAACCCCATTCTCTCTGCGACTTGTTGACTTTTTGTAGCAGAATCATAATGCATTAGAATGCAGCCTATAAATTTCCTTTATCCCTTCTATGGTTCTACTTCTCAGTCCTTCAAAACTCTGCCTAACATCAATATCCTCCAATTCATCTACGTTGCAATCTTCATCCTTGGGGATTGTCAAATAAAAAAACGGTTACCCAATTTCAGTAAATAATATGGTGTGGAGACGGGATTTGAACCCATGATCTCAAGGTGTTAGCCTTGCGAGCTACCAAAATGCTCTACTCCCACACAAATTTTTAAACATTTCTAAGCTATAGTTCAAAAACCAAGTATTCTTTTTATAAAAAATCACTTCACTGCTAACTAAACTATTTATTGTAAAAATCATGTTGTCTGGTTTGGAATTAAGACAACAAGTGGTGAAACCCTGTCATACCTTCAATTAGGGATAGCCTAAAATGATATCTTTTTAGCCAAAAAAAAAGAACATGAAGAGGTGAAAACACTAACCTTCAATTGTTTTTCCTTTGTCACGCTTGTGAACCTGGATAAAAAATTGAATCTAATTATAAAAATTTAAAATCAAATTACAGTTAATTCACATTCTAAACCATACCGCTTGGGAATCTTCTGGAAATGCCTTCATTAAATTATCTGAAATCACAAAAATCAAGCATTTTAGTTTAAAAGACAAGCTGTGTGGTATAAAAAAAAGGCATTGAAAAACTAAGTATTTAGTGGGAAATGCAACATTCCCTTAGAATACAAGCATTTTAGTGTGAAATGCAAGCATTCTCAGAAAAGCAACCTATTTAGTTTGAAATATATGTACTCTAAAAAAAGTGTTTAAGTGTGAAATGCAAGCACATTCTAAAAACCAAACCAACCTGTTTAGTTTGAAATTAAGGTAACTCTAAAAAATAGACTTTTTAGAGTGAAATGCAAGCACGCTCTGAAAAATAGCCTGTTAAATGTGAAATGCAAGCATGCTCTACAAAGCAATTGGTTTAGTTTGAAATACATGCACTCTAAAAAACAAGCTTTCAACTGTGAAATGCAAGCAAGCTCTACAAAACAATCTGATTAGTTTGAAATACATGCACTCTAAAAAACAACATGTTAAGTGTGAAATGCAAGCATGCTCTACAAAAAAACCTGTTTAGTTTGAAATACATGCACTCTAAAAAACAGCCTATTAAGTGTGAAATACATGCACATTCTAAAAACCAACTTGTTTAATGTGAAATGCAAGAACGCTCTACAAAACAATCTGTTTAGTTTGAAATACATGCACTCTAAAAAATAAGCATTCAACTGTGAAATGCAAGCAAGGTCTACAAAACAGTCATTTTAGTTTGAAATGCACGCACTCTAAAAAACAACATGTTAAGTGTGAATACAAGCATGCTCTACAAAACAACCTGCTTAGTTTGAAATACATGCACTCTAAAAAACAGTCTATTAAGTGTGAAATACATGCACATTCTAAAAACCAACCTGTTTAATGTGAAATGCAAGAACGCTCTACAAAAAAACCTGTTTAGTTTGAAATGCATGCACTCTAAAAATTAGCATGTTTATTGTGAAATACATGCACATTCTAAAAACCAACCAGTTTAGTTTGAAACACTAAATTCTAAAAACCAACCTGTTTAGTTTGAAAACAAAATTGTCAAGGATGAAACCCTATCCTACATGCAATTCAGCATAAGTTTCATGCAATTGAACATAATATTTTCCTAACTGCACAACATTCATTCTAAAAATGTAGCCATTTATTGTGAAACTAAGACGGTAAAGGATGAAACCCTAAATTACATCCACCTGTTCTTTAAAACAGGGCAAATATGTTTAAAAGCTGACTAATCTATCTGATATCCTAATCTAGCTGACAAACACAGCAGAATCATCATGAATTCACAACCCGCACCTAGATCTGCAACATTATCAGTTGCAATAACTTTTCCTTTGTTGATCAATTCAACCTGCTTCATAAACATCAGATAATCAATTCAACACGAAATCAATTCATGTTGGACTGAAATCAAGGTTATATACCGATTCAGAATAAACTGTAAATTTGTGCTCCATCAGATCATCCAGAAATTGTTGCACTCTATCGGATCTCTTCCATCAACTCGATCGGATTCTCAAATCTTGAACGATCGGATCTCTGCAAAATTGCGCTAGGTTTGTGCAAAAATTGGGAGCATTTTGGTTTTGACCTATTCTGTTTTGGGAGATTTTGGTGTGGAAGGGTGGTGGTTTGGCTTATATATGGCGTGTGAGATTCACACGCGGGTCCGAAAACGGGTCGGGCCAGCCCACGAAATTGTATCAAATTTCCTATATTTGCAGCGCGGTCCTTCGTCGCTATATATAGACCGTCACTCATGAGACCAACTCTATTAAAATTCTAACTATTACCTTAAATGAAAATATTATTAATTCCAAACTACCAAAAATCTATATAAAAAAATTAATATCTATGATCAAATATTTGAAGGGAAAAAAAGTAAATAAAAATAGGACTTTTTTTTTGAAATGAAATAAAAATAGGACTTGACTACGAAATGGAGAGAGCATGATATTCACATCATTTGAGAATTGCTACTACTCAGACTTAATTAATTTACAGATTACTCCCTAGCAAACTATGCGAAATCGAATCCCTTACTTGTTAATGTTTTGAGATATATTTATTTGAACTGAACTGGAATAAATTTTAATATAGTAAAAAAATTCATTATTGACAAATAAAATTAACTCAACTGTACTGAAGTGAATAAATATGGGATGTAATAAAGTTTAAGTTTAATGTATTGAAATAATGACTAAATGCAACTATATTTCATCAAATCGCATTCATTTATAAATATATATTTTTTAAAAGTTAAACCACCATTGGTGGGGGGATTTCATTGGTACCCCAGGCCAAAATATTCCATAAAGGAATTTGAGTTTGTTACAAGTGAAGCATTAGTGCTGCCTACAAAAAAATACCCTAGTGACTAAGGGCATTTCATATGCTTAATCTATGGAGGTAATAGACATTGTTATGTCAATTAAATTTGAGGAGCAGGTTAGTGATCGAGTCAACAAAGACCGAAGCACAACCCAAATAATGACATCAGCAATGCCAATCCATAAATAAGCCTAATCTAGTGATGTCAAAATTTACAGTAGTGCTATAAACATTGCAAGCTCAAAAGTAAAGTTTGTGCAGTTTGGTACAGGTTGACTGCCTAATCCTCCAATCTTTGCTGTAATTCTTAGCAGTTCTCCATAATTTGAGGGAAACTCCTTGCTCCATATTTGGATTGCTGCTTGTGATTGCCTTCTTATTCCTGTGAGTTGATGATGCTCCTCTTCCTACATTTCATAAAAGAAACCAGCAGTACCCAAATCTAAAAATTTTGCTGAGCAGTTCTCACTGATGACACCCCTATTCTGTCCATAACCAATATTCATTTTAGTTCTGTTGGAGCATTTTGCATAGTAAAATTCCCAGAACTATTTGAGGATAAACTGAGATTTGCAAGAAAATCAGCAGGCATATTCCCTTCTCTATTAGTATGGTGCAGGTATAAATCATTAAGTTCAGTACAACATGAGTAACATTCCCATGGACCTTGCATCAGGATTGATGATGGCATTTAAATCTTGTAAACAATCAGTTGCTACCACATATTCCTGTAACTGAAGTTCCATACCTGCCAGATATCCATTTTTGATGGCCTGAAGGTCAGCTTTATTTGATGATGTGCATGTGATTGAGATCATTCTCATTAAAATGGTGATTCCCATGCTATTTGTTATGACAACTCCAATACCACCCTGTCCTTTATAAATAAATTAAATTAAATTGAAGTAAAGTTTAAGGTAACAGAGACAATATCAGTATGACTAAATCAAAATGAAATTGATAAGTTTATATATGTACATGATTAATCATGATGAACAAATCTATTCTGCAGATCAGACTACTTTTGAGGATATACTTTGTTAGTATTTTCCAAAACATTGATTCAGTTCAGTTAAGTTTTGGCCAAAAAGCTCTCCCTTTGCTTTTTCACATCACATTTGTAGGAGCAAATTTATACGCCAACGAATAAGAAGAGCAGGACAACAAAAGTTTACATCAACTAAGGGAAGGTAATACTCAAACACTTCCCACCTAGAACTATCATGTACAGATGTCTTCTATCTCATCACTTTCTTACGTTTCTAAACTTCGACGTGATCAAAGAGACTACCCTTTCCCAGAAAGATCCTCTCGATCCATAAAACTTGACCGTGGCTGATCTTTTTGAACCTTCTTTAGCAAATACAGCGTCTTTGGCAAAATCATAGAGAAAATCTTCGGAGGTATCAAGAAGCGGTAATGCTACTGATCCTTGAGACTCCACATTTCTGATCCATCCACGCAGTAAAAAATTCACTACCTGATAGGACAAATATCAGGCATCATATATTCATATATGAAATCATGATTATTCATTTGTAAAGCATAAACATCCTACCTCTGGAATTTCATCATGAGGGCAATGACCGGCCGGGCTCATCTCATAGTATGGAGCTTCAGGCATTTGGTTTTTTACTCTTAAACCCCAGACAGGTGTCACCCAAGGGTCTTCTTTTCCATACATGAGGCAGACAGGTACGTCATTCGTGTCACACCTGCGATATCAAATACAAAGAGCTGAAAGAGTTCCGGAGCATAAAGTTGAAAGAGAAGAGACTCCCAGATGATATCAATTTGCTAATATAATGATAATTAAAGTACCTAGATAAAGCCTCCTTAAAAGTTAATTGTCCTGTGGGAGCAAACATAATTGAGGCGAATGATGCAGCGGCACCTGGATGCTTTGTGATGTTCATTATACTGGAGAATACCTTATCAACGTCTGTTGAGTGGTCGGCATATACCTGCTTCAGTATCTCTGCTATACTCTCAGGATCACTGATTTTCTGCCATCTAAAATCATAAAGGATGCTTGATCATTAACAATTTCACAGTAATGACAATATCAAAACACAATGATAAGCCATAGTAAAGCAGATTGATACTGGGCATCTTCATTTACCCGAAAGAATTAGTTGTATCATGAACTGTAACATGTAGCAAAGATGGGACCCTCCATTTACAGAGACGGGTTTTATTGAGTTCAATGCACTAAAGTAAAATACCTTGTGACAGAGTGCCAGAGAACTTACACAATTTCCATAAGACTTCGAACCTTGGCAGGAATCGGGAATGTCCCAGCCCAAGGAAATAATCTTGACAGCCTCGGAGATTTTGCAGGATTAGGAAGAAATCCCCAGAAAGGTGTTGCATTGAGCAAGGTTACACCTTTTACCATATCAGGGTAGCAAGCTGCAAGGTAGACAGCTATATATCCTCCGAGTGAATTTCCAACAACATAAACTGGTTCTTTGATGACCTGTTGCATAATCAAACAAGTTTATTTCAAACAAGTAAAGTAGTATGACACTTAATTGTTGAAATCCCTTGGCCAAACAAGTGTTGCAATATAATTTCCTCATGATAGTTACAATAATAGAGTTAATCAGCAAACTCCAGAATAATGAAATGGAGATGAATATATAATTGGATGCTGAATTGAATGAATTTCTAAACAGACAACATTTGAAACATATGATTCCTAGTTAATGGTCACTACTTTCACCTAACCCACAAATGTATGCTCCAAACATTAGCTAGAGTGTCAAGTTGGAGAATAGATACTAGTGGCTCATAACCACAAAAGAATGACAACGATTCAACACATACTCAGTAGAAGACAGTTTCCACATAGAGATGACTGTCACATAAGTTTAATCATAGAATCAACGCCAATATGCAGAAATATAGAGCACATAGTTTACGATTACCAGGACAACTACTCCATGATGTACAATCTATCTTACAATGCACAAATGTTTATAATACAGAACAATTATATGAGCGTTATTGCAAACTACCTCTTTTATGAAGTAATAAACTTGATCTTTCCATAAATCAGCAGAATAGACGAGCTCTTCTGCCCAAGGTTCAGTCTCATCCCCAAAACCCCACAAAGAGTTCCGATTTTCTCCATTCTTAGTCAGCCAAGTTGGATCTTCATGGGGTAATGACAGCCCCTGCCCAAGAAAATCCAGTGCCAGCACTCTAAAATCACGACCAAGATCCTTCAATTGCTTTTCATAGTGAAAGGAACCAACACCAAAGCCAGGAAGAAATAGAACCGGTGGAGAATCAACATTGTCACATCCTGCTTTTTCATAGTAAACACTCAGTTTTGGTTTCCATTCCCAGGAACAACTAGTAATTGAAGCAGATTCCCCCCTGGTGTCATCTGGTAAACTTGGAAGCAAGACTACAGGAATAGACTTGTCGCGAACACCTTTCTTATCATCTAGTAAAGAGGGGTCAATAGTTTCACTTAAGACGCTCGAATCACCACCATGTTCAAATCCTTTCAAAGCACTTTGTGTTCTAGATTTTAGAGTTTTCTCAAGCCTCTTAAATCTTGGTTGATCTAAATCAGAAACTTGAAGAAATCTAGGTTGCGAGCCACGGCTTACAGGTTTCAACCTTGTGTTGCAGCAATTGTAAAGCTTCTGATTCAGGCAGCTACCTTCACTAAATCTTACGACAAACTGGCAATATGTGGCATTGCAACACATGATATCCATCTGAAATGTTCAAGGAGAATGAGTAATGTAAAGGTAAATCAAATATAACCCATATTGCTATTGTGTCCAAAATTTACAAATAGATTTGAAAGGATTCATATTTTAAGCCAAATCATTTCGACTTGGATCTATTTGTCCAGATCTAACACCAAGCCAGTTATAAACAAAAATCACTAACATAATTCCATCTCTCTATGTAGAATATAATGATCATCAACCCAAAATCAGGCAAGTAAATTCGGACAGTTAATAGCATAACCCAAACATTTTTCTGCAATCATACAATAACTTGGGAAAATCCCATATCGGTAACCTCAAGATTCACACAAAATCAAGAATAACTGCTATAAGATGAGTACTTTTATACCTTCAGTAAGCAGAGCAGGAATTCATGAGTCACGGCTCCAATTAAGCCCCTTTTCGATTGATTTTGCTCTTCCTTTAGGAGTTGCTTAAGGGTTTGAGAAACCAGAAATATATGTAAGAGTAGACCAGCTGAACAAACTAGTTGGGCTGTCGGTGTTGATTTTTCAGACGGAAAGAATCTGTAATTTTGCTAATTGTGGAACAGGTTGAACGCAAGGAGTGCACGCAAGGAACATCTTATAGTGACTGCAAGTGCAAGTTATAAGTAACTTCAAGTCGTTGATTAATTAATTATTTCCATTTTTATTGTAATAAAGATCAAAATAATGAAGACAGGTATTTATGAAAATATCAAACAAATTCATGGAAAATATAGCTTAGAATTAGGGTGCATTTGGTTGGATGAGTTTTTGGAAAACTGGACTTTCAAAATCTAGCTTTCCAAAAACTTATTTGGTTCGTGGAGCTTTCAAAATCCTGTTTTTAACTCCAAAGTCTAGATTTGCAAAATTCTAAAAACAATCAAAGATTTTAATTCAGACTTACAAAATCTCAAAATCCCAAACAAAAATCCAACTCTCAAAATTTCAAAATAAATTCCAGATTCCCAAAATCTTCTCCAACCAAACACACCTTTATTGTCTACGTAGATATGGCACGTTTTTTGGTACAGAAATGATAGAGAAATGTAGGACATTTGATGGAAATGGAACGGGAACGAGAATAATTCACGGCCCATTATGGTTGATGGGACGTGTAAAGTCCAAGATCGTTAGCTGGTATAGTTTGGTGTAAAATCTGGTGCTACGAATTCCATGTTTACATGTTTGGATTTGGCTTTTTGAATGGGTTTTGGGACTGCTTGACAGAGTTTTTTTATAAATCAGTTTTGTTCAGTTTAGTATTTTTTCAGTATAGTTCAGTATTTTTTATAATTTTTTTTTCAGTTCATTTTAGTATAAATTTATATATTCATATTTTTCCAGTTGAGTTCACTTCAGATAAATATTTTATATTTTTTTCAGTTCAGTTCAGTTCAAATAAATATATTTCTATACTTTTCAGTTCAGTAAATTTCCTATATATTTTTTATCATAGTTCTCAAAGGTTTTCAGTTCAGTTTATATTCAGTTCAAGTCAGATCAGATCAAAAAACTAATTTTTTCAAAATGTGATTTGTTGCAATCCAAAATAATCTAGTCATACTATTATCAGTATATTTACTTTTTGTTCATTTCATAGCAGTTCAAATCAGGGTCTTTTAAGTTATTTTTTTGTTATTCAACCTAATATAGATGTACAATTAGTATTTTAGTATGTCTAAATCAATAGATCTTATTCGATCAAAGTAATTCAGAAGTAATATTACTCTTTTGTCATGCATTTAATTTTAATTCAAATCAAGTCAGTTTCAAACCATATCAATAGTTCACTTCAGTATCTTCATCATGAGGGTATGGACTGCAAATTCTTGTTGCTATATTCAGTCGAACTTGATTCATTTCTTCCTTCCTTTGAGGGCTGAGCAATTCCTTATCCGCCGTTCCATGAACATTATCGTCATACTCTACAACGGATATCCCAAACTTTTCCATCCGCATATAGTTATGAAGCGTGATTGTTGCTACTACAATGGTCATGTGGCACTCCTCCTTCATTTGAGGCATCGCCTTAAGCATGCGCCATCTATTCTTCATTTGAGGCATTGCCTTAAGCATTCTATTCATTTAATCTGGTTATGAACAATGTGATTTGATGAATTTCGGTTTCATTCAATCGTATAACTACTATGTTCGATACCTTCAATTATAATTCAATTCGATTAGTGTTTACTAGATTAATACAAACTCATTATTTGTAAATTCGACGCAATAGATCAATCATCACACACCCAGCTAAACCCACACCGCTCAATTCCATCTCCAACCACAACCAATTGTGTAGACACCACCACCACTGAAACATGTTTCCATATATACTTCCCATTACACAAGCCAATGAGAAGAGTCAGCAATCGAGGAAGGATGACATATGCATGTCACCGGTGATCGGAGTCACTCGGGAAGCATGACAGTGTTGGCTGAGTCAGATCAGATAAAATGATTTACGATGAGGTAAACCAAGATTCGATGCCTTAGTGACTTCACCTTCTAATCGAATTTTCCACCACCACTCCCGATGGCTGGGGTCCGGTGAGATGATCTGCGAGCTTCTCCATGAGACGATTATATAAGATGGAGAATATCTCCAGTATTACAGTCGTATGTTATCTAATATGTGTGTGCACTTAGTATCTTCACTATGTGACGCGCCACCGCTATGAGCTTATCCTCATTGTTATCCTCAATTGAATTGAATTTCCAATCAAAGTAATCATTCTTGTTATTTGCTCTAACAAGTCTCATGTAGAATCAGATTAATTGAAGAATCCATGGAAATGATTTGTGAGTGTGTGTTAATGGCATAATAGGAATGAAATGGGGAGGGGAGTGGGGCATGATGAGAAAGGGTAGGAAAACGCATTTGTGTAGTTTGGGAGATATGTAGAAGTGGTGAATAGAGTGATGCGGGTTAAGCATGAGAAGTATATGTGGAAGCCGTGGTGGTGTTTTAATCGACTGAGTGTGCTGGTCGGAGAAGTTGAGCGGTGTGGGTTTAGCTGGGTGAGTGGGGATGGATTGGCGGTGCGGGTTCAGATGGAATTAAGCGGTGGGTGGTGATGGCGGAATGGTCAATGAAATTACATTACTGCCCCTCGATGACTGACTACATTATAATGGAAAACGGTCAAAGGCCTCAAATTATGCATTTTAGCTTTTAAAAAGCATCGGGGTGGACATTTTTTAATGGGGCAAAAATTATACATTTAGAAAATTAGGGGGCCATATATTAAAAAACATTGTTTGAACTTATATGTATAATGGTTATTCTTTAACGATAATGTATTATTAGAATTTACGATAATATAATTTTTGCAAGGACCATTATAATAACACCCTCGGTGAACATGTAACTCCGAGTCACCTGGCCAAGGCATTATGGTGGGAAACGGTTAAAGGTCATGAATTTTACGTTCAGCTTTTAGGGCCTATGGCCTGGACAGTTTTAATGAGACCATAAATTAGACCCTTTCTATATATGTGCCTCATAAAAACCCTTTATTCAACATTAATATATACAATTAAACTAATTTATGGTCTACAATGAAGTCGGTCCTATTCCCCATCTTATATTTGCTAAATTAAATTGAAATTAATTTAATTGAGCTTAACTGAAACAAGATTAAAGTATTGAGTATAAAAATCTGACATTAAATTAATCGGAATTTCATCAATTTATATTTCATCAACACGGAGATGGACTGAATAATAGCTGATTTTTTTTAAATAAATTGAGGAAAACATGACTGAGAGCCTAATAATATAGATTAGGATATGTATGGAGAATAACATTCATCCGGATGATCCTGATATAGGCCTTATCAGGCACCACACACGTGTACAATTGTAATGTTTTAATTGGTTAAGATATTTTTAGTAAAGTTCTAAAACCCTAATTTAGAATGACTAAACCCGTCTGGATGATGATTGAACACGTGGCTCAATCATAAATTAGTTAAAGATGATGTATCGTTATTTAATTGGTACCTGATATTGCCAATATCAGGATGATCCTGATATATATTAAACTGTATGTATATTTAAGTAGGTATGTTCCTGGTAATCTTTTCCGAGTTAAAATATAAAAACTAATTCAATTGTATATGTATAATTAGAGACACTTACTAATTATAGATATTCTGAAATCCAACAGAATCCATCTCATTCTTAATGCAATTTCTATACCATATCACGGGTGTATGTACATCCAACTTTATTGTGTGTTTTAGCTTGATAATAGTGCATTCCATTAATAATAATTTACTTATACTATTTATAGAAATTATAAGTAAAAATATTTACAATGCACAATTATACAAATAAAAATACACATAAATTTTAGAATGCACCTGGGGATACATACACCAGGTGTTTGGTATAATTTGTGTTCTTTAATAATAAAATTTGACGAGAGAAGATTTGAATCGCTAAAAATTATTCAGGGAACAATAAACATGGAGTGTGTACGGTTAAGTTAACAAATCTTATATTTAGAAAATTTAGAACTACTATACATGTGTTTGAAGGTTTGTAGAACACGATAAAAAAACTATTCTTAGATGTCGTTTGGTTTGAGGTATAACATTTAGAAATTTCAAAATCACATGAATTAAAATCCCACATGTTGTTTGATTGAACAAAATATGTGGGTATTTCATCTTCCCAATAAATTTAAATTCCCACACAGTGGTGGAATTCTCTTACGTAGGTCCCCTTAAGTAATTAGAAACTCTCATGAATTTAATTCTCCCATATACAACAAAACAATATTTTCTAAATCATGCAAGTTTATAATGATTTAGGAATTTCATTTTCCCATAGAATTAATTTCCTACATGCAACCAAACGACCTCTAAGAAAAAAAAAATTACCACAAGAATTATGATGTAAATAATGGTTGGAAAAAAAGTAGAATTATTACATTCTCTAAAATAGATAAAATATTGGAAATGGGAAAAATACAAGAATTTCATGCATCTAGACTATGTAAAATCGACGCAATAGTAACCATAATATCCATCTCATTAAACACATTAGTTCATCAACCAACTCCTCTAAGAACACGCGACACGCATACTTATAATCACTCAGAGATTGAATAATTTCAACACAAATAGATACATACCGATTGGAGTGGCTTGATCTGTTAAATACGCAATGAAGCCTTCCCACCCATGCACTTCTTCCATGTCTCAAACAGGCACACGAATCTCTCTGTTGTCTCATTTGCAAGCAAAGCACGCCCAAATAAAATTTTGTCCTACCAAAGTTATTAGTACCGACAAATACAGCAAATGGCATCAGGTACCTATTGCATATAAAAGTTGTGTCAAATGATACAACTTCACCAAATTCAAAGAATGCCTGAATGCACAATCTGCCCAAAAATACTCTTAAGCCTGCCATATGTGGTCTTTTAAAATCATAATAAAATCAGGACTGTGTAGTCTCATCTCCCTGAAATGCACCTCCATGACTTCAAAATCCCCAACCTTCAGTGGTTTCCGCTTGCTAAACTGTAGGAAATTAATTGGATCTAGCTCGGTGAAGGCAACTTTGCGAATTCCACTTTTCGCATTCACAAACATATCATATATAGTGGTATCTTTCACACCGGTTTTCAGTAGTTCAAAAATTTTCATCTGGTCAGCAGGTGAAATGATACGGCACCTTGGCAGATAGTTAGAGTATCCATGTTCAAAATCATGATTGTGCAGCAGCTCATACACAATACTAATTCTCCATGGGCTGCTAGTTCTAGGGTTTCTCCTAGCTGTCACCTTATACAAGCATCCAGTCTTACAAGTCTCACTAGAGCGCTCTGGATTAGAGCTTCTTGATGTATGCTTACAAGCCTTTCGAAATTTCATCTTTATGCGGTAATTATCAACATGTGCACTAACAATACATCATCAATAATGTGCATCAATGGTCGCCAAGATTTCCTAAAGCATCTGGATTCTTTATCAATTCCAGATATGAATGCTCCAAAACCCATTGAGTGTGCATATTAATGGATATATGCTATGAACTATTCCCCAATGTCGAACAACATGTCAACTTTTGGTGTGGGCACATCTGATTTCTTATTAGCAGCTCCACCGGTAGGATCGTTTACAAGAATTGTTCAATCTCTAGTTATCCTAAACCGCAAACTAGTCTTGCCCCTGTCTCCTCCAAATCAACCACCTCTTCTACACTGGCCAACAGATCATTAACACGACCTTCATCAACAACACCAGCTGCATCCACATCATCATCCGTATCACCATCAGTGTCACCATCACCATCACCATCATCCAATGCAACAAAATCAACCAATGCATCTTTTTTCGCATCACATGACCCGTCACCACCTAATGAAGTATTTCTACTAGATGGAGTTACCTTAGAATCAACTTCACGAGTCTCATAAACTTGAGGTGGCTCATTCGTGCTATCATGAAAAATATCCAACAACAGTCTTCCAAGTACATTACCAGCCTCATAGAAGTTTAGGTCTTCACGGAATACATAAATGTAACATACCCCCATCAACATCGACCATTGTATTCCCTGCATAATTTTTTTATTCGGTTGAATAGACATCATAACTATCTTCTTTTCATTGCAGTTTCACCATAAGGTTACATGTTATCTAGAGTCAGTCACATTTTGCAGTTCTGAGTAATCCAAAAAATATCTTCTCAACAATCAAAAACCACACCAACATTAGAATAACAATTGGCTATACACAGATGAAAAAATAACATTACAAATGACTACCATGTTTAACAGAATTGTAGTATGCAAGAGCTGTGAAATAAGTGTGCTTTCCACACCAAGTTAAACTAATAAGATTAAAATGAGTATCCTTATCCAACTACCTTTAAACAAAAACTAGACAACAATGAATCTTCCTTTTAACAACCATGAATACTTATCAACATTTATTAATCAACAGTTAAGCTATACAACAACATTTATATTTGAAATGTAAAATTGGCCTTAGCTAGTTATTCAAGAATATAGGCACACCAATTAATTGTCTAAGACCTTAGGGCACTGCAACCAATCAACACAATACTAATAGATACAAATTTTGACTGAATGTCTAAGCTAACAACAAAACTTCTACCGGATCTTCTTGTAGAAATACGATCAACTGTAATCCAAATTTGTTTATGAACAGAGCAATCAAAATTGGGAGGCTTGTATGGTTGATCTGAGATGGTTGATAGATGATACATATATGTGGGAGAACATATTTCTAATTCCGTTTGGGTAAGGGGCAATTAAGACTTTGAGAAAATAACTTCAAGAGAGGGTGATTATATTCATCGAAATTAAATATTCTAAGATGGTAAAAAATATAATAGTTACACCACCATAATTTGGATTAAATTGAAATAATGAAAGGGTACTTCAGACAATCCGTAGCTAATCATTTGATTTGAGTTTGACGGTTTGGATTGGACCACGAGGGGGTACTCGTCCAACCCCAGGTCTTGATAAATGTTTTGTGTATGTATGGAAGGGATGAAGATGACACATTATCTCTTATCTAGACTAGTTACAATATCTTACCTTGTCTAGTCACAGTGTCTCATCTTATCATCTAGAATAATCATTTCCATATATGAACCATTCGCTTATCTCATATTTCATAGGGTGATTCTATTTACATCACCCTATTTGTTATTTGCACCACCTACCCCAGTTTTACTTAAATTAATGTGCATTAAGTGTTAACTAGATTTTTTTATTTTTTTTATAATAGTCAACTTGAACATTTTCTTTTATTTCTTAACATTTTCATTTATAAATTAACTACATTTGATTAAAATTAAAATTCTTAAAATGCAGTTAATAGATTATTAAAGTAAACATTTTATTATTATAAAATTATTTCTTCTTTTATTATATAGTCTCACCTATTTACAGATTAAGATAAAGATTATAATTTAACATTATTTATTACTTTCACAATAAATTTATACTCTTTAAATTTTGTAAATTAAAATATTAAATGTACTTCGGATAAAATACAAAAATAAAAATTAGACATCAGGTATAATAACCTTACAATTTTACTAAATAAGTATTCTTAAAAATACTTATCATTAGTTTATTAGATGTCTAAACGGTTTCAAAGATACTAACTCGGTATATTTTATGATGAGTTGGTTGAATATCAATAACTAATTCCGGTGATCTTTTTTATAAGTACTAAATAATAATTACAAGTGTGTTTGATTGTGTCATAAATCAAATTTAAGTAAAAACCTTCCTAACATTAAACAATTAATTTTTAAATATACATGTAAAATAAATTAAAATATAACTTAGAGTTTTAACAATTAAATATTAAAAATCAGCTAAAAATTAAGTGCGAATATTACTTTTTCTATTTACACCATCATAACCTACTAACTTTCTATCATCACTGCGCTATTTGCACATCTAAATTGGTGTAATACTTATTAATATGTTTGCAGGACAAAGTAAATTGGGCAATACTGTAAGATGTCAACATTGAAGTGGCTGGCGCAGCAATATTTCCATCTATATTGGTGAAAGGAATATATATATATAATAAAATATAAAATCCACCGCCAATTTTACATTTCATCTCAATTTGTCTTCCGTTTCTTGTTCATCCCTCGTCAGTCAATCCGTGAACGAAAGCGACGACCATAACTCCCCGCTCCTTCCACGCGGCCACAGATTCTGAAACTCGTACGGTTAATAATTCGTCTCTTTTCACGATCATTTCCTGTCTATCTCTACTGTTTATTTTCCCCAATTTTACGACATGCTCGCGATTATCGCTAGGTTAGCGATTGAATTGTGCCGATGAAATGAAATTATGTATGTCTATTTTGGCTTTTTATTGAGTGAATTGAAGAATCCAGTTTCTTGATCATGTTCATGGCAGGGGTGAAGGGGAATAATTAGCTGGACATCAGAGTTGTGTGTTTGTGCGTCATTTTGAAAATTTACGTTAGAGCAAATATGAGTGATGAACTTTTGGAATTCGACCCTCCTCGGGAGATCAAGTTCACTGGTAAGTTGAGCCACATCATTTACTTGGCAAAATTTACTGTTTAGATTATGAGCATTCACTTGAATGTCTGTGATTTTTATGCAGTTGAAGTGAAGAAGCAGAGCTCGTGCTCCGTTCAGTTATACAACAAGTCTAATTTCTACGTTGCTTTTAAGGTAAAAGGTAAACAAACAAACATTTTGTATATTATGGAACTCGTGGTTCATCGTTGTTCTTGTTGGTATCCTTTGAACAGGTCAAAACCACGAATCCGAAGAAATATGTTGTTCGACCAAACACTGGCATTATTAAGCCAAAGTCCACTCATCATTTTCAAGGTATTTTCTCTTCCTAAGGAATTTTATGGGTAGGGATTTTATCTTTCACATGTAAGGAATCTGTTAAGTCTTCCAGATGCTATGTCTAGTGTGTCATCAGTGTTAATATTAAAGGATAACCATAATACTAGTATCTTGTTAGTTACACAAACTCCTTACCTATCCGTGTTGATTTCAAAATCTTAACACATTTGAAATCACGGGGATAAAGTCAGCATCAGGCCACCAAAAACGGTAAAGGGTGTTATGTGGTTTCTAGAATTTTCATTTGCTTGAAGATGAATAATTTATCATAGTTCTGTGCTGGTTTAGATTCATTCGTGCACTAGCTAAGTTATACTGGTTGTAAGACAGTGCTTTATCTCAGCCTTGCCACTTATTAGGCTTCTTCCTTTGAATGTCACCACTGGAGTTTTTGCTAGACTTTTAAATTTGTTTGTTGTGAGTAGATACAAATTTTTATATTCCAGTTTTATTCAGATCCTAAACGTACATCTTACCATAGGGATCACGATCGATGTTTCATTTGTCAGTTTTACTGCACGATGAATGGCTTGCAGTAACTTTAGAAACTGCTAGTTCCTAAGCAATGTTGTGAGAAGCCTTCAGGGTCAACCATTGGTAAAGTAAATTATCTGAACTTGATTGTTGTTTACAGAAGACAAGGGATAATTCATGCGTAACAAGGGAAATGTTATGTTGTCTCCAACTCTCAGATATGAATATTAATGTTGGGAGAAACTTTGGTTAGGAACATGTATTGTATTTTTTGTTTTTTCATTTAGAAGCATAATTATTTCTATATGATTTGTATAGTTTATGAGATGTAAGGCATTTTCATGGGTTTCTTCTTTCTAGAGCTTAGTGCACAGATATTTCATGGTTTTCTAGAACGGTAGCACAAATAAGTTAGTGCATTGTTCATAAATTTTAGTATAAGTACACAACTTCTCTAAATCTTAAACGTATTCCTAAGTTTCTTGTAAGAAATTTAACATTCATTACCCCTAGCTCTAATGAATACATGTTTTGTTAAGCATTTATTGAAAATCTTGATACTATCAATTGGCATATTCAGAAGACATTCATTGGCTTATTTTCTTTTTTTGGATTTCATGTTCTTTGGTTTGGTATCAATGCAGTAATTATGCAGGCACCAAAGGTCCCTCCTACGGATATGACATCTAGGGACAAGTTCTTAATTCAAAGTACAGCAGTTTCCACTGGAACAATGGAGGAGGACATTACATCTGGCATGGTGAGTGGCAGAATATCTGTATGATGATGATCAACTTTTTTCTCATCATTCAATGTACTTATTCATTATTCTCTTGTGCAGTTTGCAAAAGATACTGACAAATATGTTGGAGAACGCAAGCTCAAAGTTATCCTCATTAGTCCATCTAATTCTCTTGTATCATCACCAAAGAATAGAGTGCTTGGCCCATCTGCTTATGGCACATCACCGCCAAAAAATCAGTTTCTCCCAAGGGACGACGAAAGTAGTCCTCACTCAAAAGTAATAAGTCATCTATTGCTGTGTTTGTTAAAGTCAAAGTGTACATCATGTTATTTACTAGCTCCATTGAAAATTTATTGTCCACTTACTGAGCACTGAAAAGTGCATTCTAGTGTTGGATTAGTACAAATTTATCCTTAATATGTATGTATGACTACATGTAATCATTTACTCAAATATGCAGGTAACTCAAGGCACAGTAGATCCTCAACTTGGAGGTCCCACAGCTCCAGAGCACATAGAATTAATTGAGAATACTAATAGTTTGAAGGAAAAGAAGAGGGAGCTTGAAACGAAGTTAAAGGAGGTTAAGTGATTTTGCAGTTTGTTATTTTTTTTACATTATGAGCTATGGATGACCTGAGTGTTTTTATATTTGCGCATCCTTATAGGCACAAGAAACCATTTCAAATCTAACAGAAGCAAGGATCAAATTTGCTCAAGACAGAGAAAAATTACAGCATCAGATGGTAATGTCATTTGTTGTCATTTTTATGTAGAACATATGTGATATTGTGCAGTGGTTGAACTCTTTTCTTTGCCTTTTCCTACTCTGGAGTATTTTCCAAAAAATGAAAACGAAACTTATATACTCACACATAAGCGAGGTGAATTTGTTTGGCACACCAAACCATGAAAACATAGACATTTTTCATTACAATAGCCTGCACGTATATCCAATATGAATTTTCATCTGTTGAACATATCTCGGATATGGAGGAGCAACATGCATGCTGCTATAGCTACTACTTGTTTCCATAGTTTATGTATGCCTGCCTTGTTCAATGCTTCTATACTACAGCTACTACATGTTTTCATTTCTGATGTTAAGCTTACTTGGTTCATTCCGAAGAAACTTGCTCCTGTTAAATATCTATACCAGCTGAACTTACTTTATCAAATTCATCTGTTGGTGGAAAAAAAGCTAATAGATTGGATTATTTGTTGCTAAGAGCACTTCAATTGTATTGAAAGTGCATTTTTAGTCTCATTTATGAATGAGGTGTAAATTGAAATATCAAACATCAAGTGTTGCTTGGTGTTGTCATTTTTTTCACCTTGATTCGGAGAAAGTTTTTTTTTTGTCTTTCCCTTTTATACTAACTATGGGATCTAAACTGTGGCTGAGGCATAGTAAAGTGCTCAATTCCTTCTTCTCTTTTCGGATCCTGTGCAGGAACTAATAAGAAGTAACAAAACAGTGGAACATGTCCAGGTTGGATTTTCCTTTCTCTATGTCTGCATGGTCGCGTGCGTATCTCTCTCCCTCGGATATCTTGTACGTTACATATGAACAAAGACCACAAGATTTAGCTCGTGAATGTAATGGCAGTACATTTTAGCACAACAACCATATTATGATGCATTTTCAGACACTTTTTGATCACTCTATGTTAGTTTCTTACAAATTTTGGAATGAAAAGCCTCCATATATTGTACAAGTAGTGATTTAATTTTAAAGTTACTCTTGCTTAGATATTAATTGAATCTTTTTTTATGCTTGGTATAGTAGCAATCTGTAAATAGTTATTTCCTTCACGTTTTGTATCATTTTAGAACCACGTGGTGATTTTTGCTTGAAGACGATCATGCATAGGCTACCACATGATTTAGCACTTGAAATCCACTATTCATCAATGAAGGAGGAATCACTTGTTTGATCCTCCTTACCACTAGCTCCATTTGAGTCTCGATCTTTTCTAGTCTTACCCACGTCAGGTTAGTCTAGTCCTACAGATTTCTACTTATTTTCAATTCACCGTTTTTATATGTAAATTACTTTTTACATTGAAATGCCTATTGACCTCATTTCAATTTGTAAACTGATGAGGAAAAAAACTAATTTTTCATATAACATGCTACAAGATTCTTAATGTTGCAGCCCCAGAAATTTCCTAACAAAGACCCGAAAGCATTTTTTTATGGTAGGAATAGTGTCAAATAAGTAGTTTTTGTAAATACAAGTTATTACATGACCCTAACATATTTAAACACCTAGATCAATCACGTAATAGAATCATAAGAAATATAGAATTATTTACCTCTAGTACTCATGGTAACGGAGATATCCTGAATATCTGAATATATGAGTTTTGTGTAGGAGTTTCTCTCTCCTCGCTAGCCTTTTAGATTCGCTTTAACTTATCGGATGCCAATAAGGATTCTCATAAGTCTTTCATTATAATTACTATACCTTTACAATGGATTAAAGACGTAAATTTACAAGTAGAGAGAGGAACTAAACTCTTTAGGATTTCCGTAGAATTATTCTCAATCATCCATCAAACTAGAGATTATTAGGAATTATTCATTTATACGCGATGTAATAGCAATATTCCAATAGAAAATCGGATTAATATAAGACCATATAACAGAGAATAATATATATTCTAACTGTTTCTAAGCAGGAAAATCTGCATAGAATGAGATGATCGATATTCTATTCTAATCTAAATTTGTTTTGAGAAACACTTGTGTAATGCGTTCTTAGGGCCTGTTTAATACGCCTGAACTGAACTGAACTGAACTGAAAAATATTGAACTGAACTGAACTAAAATTCATTTGATTTTTTGTTGAAATATATTTATATTCAAAAATTTTATTACAAAACAAGTTATTGAAGTATATTAGTTTGAACTTAACTGAACAGAACTGAATTGAAGAAACAAATCATTGCATTGATATAACTAATTAGCTAAATTTTATCAAATTATACTTCATCGGAACCGAACTTAATAAAATGATCCTAGTATATTAAACAAAGTTGAGCTGAATTATACTGAACTGAACTTTATTGAACTGAATTGATGAAAAAGAAATCAATGTATTGATATAATCAAATTATTCTATATTTAATCAAATCATATTTTATTAGCACCAAACTTAATAAATCGAATCTAGCTTGATAAATTGAAATGAACTAAAGCGTGTTGAGTTGAACTAAACCAAACTTATTTAAGCTTAATTACAAAAGTATGCATTGATGTAATTAAATTAACAAAATTTTATCAAATCATATTTCATCAATTATGAACTTAACAAATTGGATATAGCTTATTAACCTCAATTAACTTAATTGAATTGAACTGAACTTAATTAAGCTGAACTTACAAAAGTATGCATTGGTATAATAAAATTAGCAAAACTTTTATCTAATCATATTTCATCAATTATAATTTTAACAAAGTGGACCTAACTTATCAAATTGAATCATACTGAACTTAACTTAATTGAACTGTATTGAATTGAAGTACAATGCATTGATATAACTAAATGAAGTTGTATTTTATATAAAATCGTATTTCATCAAAAACTGAACTTAATTAAACAGAACTTAATAAACTAAATTGAACTGAACTTAATTAAACAAAACTAAATTGAAGAAACAAATAAATGCATCGTTTGAAATTGAATGGATAATGCAACCACATCAAATTGATATAGCAACAAGAATTCGGCAATTTCTACCTAATGGTAGAAAAACTGAACCAGGAATAGAATATATAACTGAATTGAACTACACTTAACTGAAATGACCTGAATTGAACTACACTTAACTGAAATGAACTGAATTGTCAATATAAACTTAAAATTATTAAATCATATTTTTACTGAACTGAATTGAATTAAATTATATTTTCTCTAAATTAGATTGAATTGAACTGAATTATTAACGTATAATATGTTTAAAAAATTTTAAAAGGATAATGAACTGAACTTAAATATACTAAACTGAACTGAACTGGAAAATACTAAACATGACTGAAAATAACTGAACTGAACTGAAAAATATTCAGATATGTTGTACAAAACAGACTCTTACGGTAAAACAAAGGTTTAATTCTGCATGTTTTGGGCCCAAATTAGTAATTTGGCCCATTTTTAAATACAGAACAAATCATGCCTTAGTACAGTTAAATCTCGATAAATGAATACTATTGGGACCATCATAAAATTATTCATTTAGCGAGGTTATTCATTTATCGATAAATGAATAATATATTCATTTAGACAGTAGTATTACATGAATTGTATGTATGTGTATTAAGTTCAAAAATGGACCATGTGCTTTATATTTAGAACTATTAATAAGATACATAGTATGCATTGTATGGAATATCTAGAGTTTACAACACGAGCAGAATACTTCTGAAGTTTTGTTTGCTCTAGAAAAAATCACAGATGAGATGAATTTTGGCTGGAAAAAAGAGCAAAAAACTATAGACACTTTCTTTTTTGGTAAGGGAATGATCTATTATATGAACATTATTGATTGAATTTTTTTTATTACATATATATCTTATGAAATGTGGTGACTATACATTTATATTTACATAGGGTCTTTAAGCATTTTTTAAAAATTATTCATTAATGCATTTAGCGAGATTATTCATTTAGCCCCTTAGCCCCAGTCGGGACCGGGAAAAATTATTCATTCAGCGAGGTCATTTAATTATTGAGGTTTAACTGTATAAGTATACCTTATCTAATTGTTTGTCATTTGCTTTCTATTTTAAAAAAAGTTGTTAATTAGTTTTAGATATTTTAAATTTTTGAGTACTCCAAACCATACATGGATACTGTTCTATTTTAATTCTGAGCTGGCTGAGAGAGAAACTTTGATTGAGGTTGGAAATGGCACTTATGAAGTTGTAACTGGACATATATGAGTGTTTTAACAATCATCTTGACAATAGATATTTTTGCGTAATAAGGTATATTGAATAACTATATTTTGTGTTTTGAAAAAGTTGTAGGCTCGGGATACTTTTCACACGTAAAGACTACGGGACATGGAGTTTAGAATTGAAAGGTAAGTTCTTCCTATGTTTTTTCCTATATTAATACTAAAAAATTATTTTCACTTTTTTTTTAACCAAATTTTGGTATCTTATTTTTTCTCTATTTTTGTTGGGAAACTTTTTAGCCTTTCTTTATAAATACTAAACTCCTAATCGATTTCAAACTTAATTCCTAATAAATGTTTAATATATTCCTTCTTTTTCCTCCTCCTCCTCCTTTATAAAACTTTTTCGTTCTTGTCTCGATTCAAACAAGATTACGAAATTTATTCCTATAGTTTATTGATACTTAAAATTTCCATAAACATAAATGTTTAATTCTATAGTTGTCAGTTTTCGTGGGCTAATTCTCACTGAACAGAACTGTATTGAATTAAAATAAAGCGTAAATTAATTAATGTATTGTAAAATATAATTAGTAAGTCCATCTAAATTTGATTAAATTATATTTTACTGAATTGAATTAAACTGAATTGAATTGAACTGGACTGAATTGAACTAATCCACTTAATGTTAATTTTATTTTTATTTAACAATCGGTCTCGATCAAAATACTTTTTCTAAAATTACAGCCTCCATTTTATTAAATCTTTTAACCATGAATATACATATGTAACAACGTAAGTACCATCTATTAGATTCCGCTAAAGAATTTTTTCGAATTTTAAATTTGCTTATCCCTATTAATACTAAAAAGTTATTCTCACTTTTTTAGTACCAAATTTTGGTACCTATTTTTTCTCTTGGGAAGATTTTTAGCCTTTTTTTTAAGGAAACTTAATTCTTAATCGATTTTTAATATATTCCTTCTTCCTCCTCCTCCTCCTTTATAAAAGTTTTTCGTCCTCCATACTAAATAGTTGTTCTCACTTTTTTTTGACCAAATTTTATTTATTTCTTTCGTCCTAAATTTTTTCCCCTATTTTTCTCCCTATTTTCTTGGATAAATTTTTACCTTTTTCCCTTATAGACACCTTAATAAGAATACAAATTTTCGTAGTATATTTAATTATGATTTAATTAGAATTTAATCATTATTTAATTTTGTAACTTTTATTTAATTATATTTACTTGAAATTTTCTCCCAATCATACCATAATATTATTCTTTTACTATTTTTACTTATGTTAATTTACTATTTTGTTTGATTATATATGTATCATTCAGATTCAATTAGACATGTTTTCGTAATTATTTCCTGATTTCAATTGATTTCCTTAATTATGTAATTTTTGTTCATTCAACTAAATTAAATTTGGTATATTTACTATTCGTAATATTTACTATATTGAACGGCTGTTATACATGGTTAAAATATATTGAAGAAAATTATCCATATAGTCTATTCAACAGCTGGAAAAATACGGTATTACACATGTCGTAATACTGATCATATTAATTATGGTATGTTTTAATTTTATTTTTTGAAATCATATTAATTAGGGTCTGTTAGATGACTTGCTTTTGAGATTTTCGGTATTTATTTTAGTTTTCCAATTGGTAATACGTGAGTAATTGGGAGTTAGTTTCAAATGAAACCAGTTCACCAAAATCAAGACTTGTCCCGATTCAAACAAGATTAGGAAATTTAATCCTATAGTTTATTGATACTTAAGATTTGGGTGGTTCTATATGTAGGTCCACTTTACTTCTGCAGGTCCAAATTAAATCTGAAATGACAATAATGTCCCTCTTAAATATTTATTATAATTCACGAAAAAGTAATTTATAATTTGGACACGTATTCAATCATTACATAGACGGGTTTATGCATTCAAGGTTAGGGTTTTAGAAATATATTTATAAAAATTAATAAATGAATGAAGGGTAATTATGGTATTTTTCCACTTTTATTGGACCTGCAGAAGCAAACAGGACATGCATATAGTAAACACCTAAGATTTCCATGAGCATAAATGTTAATTCTATAGTTGTCAGTTTTCGTAGGTTATTTCACATTGAACTGTATTGAATTAAAATAAAGTGTAAATTAATTGATATATTGTAAAATATAATTAGTAATTATATTTAAATTTCATTAAATTATATTTTACTGAATTGAATTAAGCTGAATTGGACTGAATTGAACTAATCCACTTAATATTAATTTCAATTTTATTTAACAATCGGTTTCGATCAAGATACTTTTTCTAAAATTATAGCCTCCATTTTATTATATTTTTTAATCATGAATGTACGTACATAACAACGTAAGGACCATTTATTAGATTCCGCTTAAGGATTTTTTCGAATTTTAGATTCGTTTATTACGAATTCCACTTATTATGGTTTAGAGCTTCTATTGAATATTAGATCCCGGCATTTATTTTATTATAATTGCTTTTTGAATTTTTATAATATGATATTGATTTATTAAGTTATTTTAGTTTAATTCATATTATACTTAGTGATTTGTTTTGTATTTTTTTTTTTGTTTTTGTTTTGTACTTATACAAACTTGTATCAAATGTTAGTTTTTTTAACTGTCAATTACTTAAAACAATTTAATTAATTCATTAGTTAAAAACTTTCAAGGTGTGGGGATGCGAGAAATTCAAGCCGGAGCTTGGATTTATGTAAATTAAATGAATAAATTAAATTTGTAATTAATCATATTTAGTCAAAAGAATACAAATAAATAAACCGCGCATCGCGCGGTTCAACCAATCTAGTTAATACTAAAAAGTTATTCTCACTTTTTTTTGGTACCAAATTTTGGTACCCTATTTTTTCTTTCTATTTTCTTGGGAAACTTTTTAGCCTTTCTTTACAAAAATTTAATACCTAATCGATTTCAAACTTGATTTCTAATAGATGTTTAATATATTCCTTCTTTTTCCTCCTCCTCCTCCTTTATAAAACTTTTTCGTCCTTGTCTCGATTCAAACAAGATTACGAAATTTATTCTTATAGTTTATTGATACTTAAGATTTCCATGAACATAAATGTTTAATTCTATAGTTGTCAATTTCCGTGGGCTAATTCTCAATGAACTGGACTGTATTGAATTAAAATAAAGCATAAATTAATTAATGTATTGTAAAATATAATTAGTAAGTCTATCTAAATTTCATTAAATTATTTTATTGAATTGAATTAAACCGAATTGAATTGAACTGGACTGAATTGAACTAATCCACTTAATGTTAATTTCATTTTTATTTAACAATCGGTCTCGATCAAAATACTTTTTCTAAAATTATAGCCTCCATTTTATTAAATATTTTAACCATGAATGTACGTATGTAACAATGTAAGTACCATTTATTAGATTCCGCTAAAGAATTTTTTCGAATTTTAAATTTGCTTATTACGAATTCAACTTATTATTGTTTAGGACCTCTATAGAATTTTAGATTCCGCCATTTATTTTATTGTAATTGCTTTTTAAATTTTTATAATATGATATTGATTTATTATTTTATTTTAGTATAATTTATATTTTACTTAGTGATTTGTTTTGTACTTATACAAGCTTGTATCATCATAGGTTAGTTTATTTAACCGTCAATTACTTTAAATCAGTTTGATTAATTCATTGGTTAAAAACTTTCAAGGCATGAGGATGCGAGTAGTTCAAGTCGGAGCTTGGATTTATGTAAATTAAATAAATAAATTAAGTTCGTAATTAATCATATTTAGTCAGAAGAATCCAAATAAATAACCGCGCATCGCGCGGTACAACCAAGCTAGTTATATTAAATAGTTATTCTCTTAAATGGTTTTGTCCTGTATGAATTTGCCTGCTTGATGACCCGAAAAGATCCCTTCGCTGGTCCTGATTACCTAATCCTGCAAGACAACGCCTCGAGGGTAGAACTTCCGGATTGATGATGAAATGTAGGTTTTGGGAAAGAAAAGGATATTTACTAGTAGAATGAATAGATATTAATTACTTGTAATAGTGCCATGGGGCACTATTTATATTACTCCCTCCAAGAGCCTTCGAGTGGTTCATGTTGTGCATCACTTATCACTTTGTTTTCCCCATCCGGGTGGTCCATCTCCGTATACCTCCACAATAACTGACCTCATAATGGATCAGGGCCTACCTATCTTACCAAATAGTTGGGTCTGAGTCTGATATCACAACTAGCCCCCGAAGTCAAGCTTTCATTTGAAGACACCATCCGAGGGGTCAAGGGGAAGGTGTGACTTCTCATATCCCCCGCCTTAACTCGCGAAATAAGTATCTGGTGGACCATCTCATCTTTACCGCAGTAAAGGCCCCATTTATGGCTAAATAACGGTTAGATCGGTTCCTATAAATACCGACCTCATCGTCACTTTCTCCGCCTCACTCTCAGTCTTGATTTCCATCGCAGCAATAATTTGCTCTTAATCCCACGTTTTAAAACCTTTCATCCGAACACAATGACCAAACTGAATGAATATGAATAAAATTATGCAAATACGTAGGAGAAACTGGATTATAATGAGAAGTTTGGGACCAACATTGGAGTTCAAAAGATAAGAGGTCCGAATTAGCTATGCACCGTTGGCTTTAAAATTAATGGTTGGGACTGCTCACCTAAATCACGACATCTTCCGTTGTGTACAGCTTAGTTCAGAAAATATCGCCGCCGCGATAGGCGGTTTAACTTGTTGGGTTTGGGTGATGACGTGGTGTTCTGTTCCACTCATAAATCAGAATAACAATCGTTTCGTGAGTCCAATACATAAACCACAAAAATCACTCATAGCCTAAATATAGCAGACCAAAATGTTGCCTACAAGCTGAACAAGATTATATACAGATATACATATGTGCAATAGGTTGAGGCCATTATCTGTTGGAAGTGATCACTTTGACATAATAACTTGCAGTAAGAAGTCTAGTGCAGAACTCTTTCTGTAGGGGAACCAGGAACAACAGGGACGAAACCACGTCCCCCAAACACAGGTCGCATGAAAGAGTCATCAAACTTACGCCACATTCGATGCACAGAAGGCGTTGACAGAAGCATGCGTAGGCTTGTTGGCCGCGGAAGGTTATGGCCACTAATAAAACTTTCAGCATCCTGCTGATTGTCCAGGAGCGGAAGAGATAGCTTGGACGAATTGGGATCCAAAGATGCAGCACTACTAGAACCTCTCACTGGGGGACGCAATAGCCGTATAAGAGGCTTTGTCAACAAGCCAAATATCTAATTAAAGCAATAACATGTTTAGATATACATGAAAGGATTTCGGAGATCATCTTACCACAATCCTATCAGTAGTAAAGTGTTTAGATATATAATCAAATGATGTACATCTAAGAGGGAGGAGATAATCTTACCACAGTGCTAAATAGGACAATGCTAATAGTACTCGTGATCATCAAAGCATGGCCCCGCATGTTGGTATGCCCTGATATAGCAAACTACAAAAGGTATAACGGCTTGTCAGACAACAGAGCCTTTCAATGAAAATTGTATAGTAAGACAACAAAAAAGTGAATTGCATGACCTTATTATATGCTAATGCGATTGAAACAGCCCCCCTGATCAGGCCAGCCCACCATATTATTACCTGAAGGATCACAGTTGGTCATGTATTTGATGATTAAAGGAAGTGCTTAACAGTAAAGAGAGAGAGAGGTCATACTTGTTGTCTCAGGGAGATCTTCTCGCTTTGAGACTTTTTGGTTAGGTTTGATAGTAAGGATATGGGGAACACAAAAGCTGCTCTTCCCAGTAATACTAGGCCAAACAGAATTGAACTAGCACCAATAGATGTCCCAGGACTGCAGATAAAAAGGGTGTAAAATTTCAAAATTATTACCAATGAACATTATGGGCTGATTGCAAATACATGAATATGAACCTACCGTTGTCGAGAAACTCCAATAATGAAAATGAACATGACTTAGAATAATGGTTAGAATATTGCTGACATGAGGTGTGAAAACTATAGAGCATGGAACTTATTTTTACCTGTCATTGATCAGTATCCATTTCTCTATATCCAATGCATCCATACCAACATATAGAAAAATAAATATCTCAGCAACATATGATAAAGTCGCAAAGGAATGCCTGTGAATGATCAAGCAAACACGAGTAGTAAAGAGGTCAAATATTGTTCAACAATATCAAAGTAACATGTATAGAAACCAGACAATAAATTTTCGGTACAAGCATACTTGGCAGTAATTCTTGAGCTCTCAGTAACATTGTGCCAGGTGTAATGAGACATAGCTATCCCACAGAAAAACACTGTAAGAATGCCACTGAAATCTAATAGCTGCAAAACAAGAAGAAGAAAAGCAGTCCATTAAAAATATATATAAAATGATAGCAAAATCCATAGATGTCAATAATTGATGCTCGGAAAAGTAGAGATACCCAGGGTTCTTAGTGAAGAAAAGTTTTACCTCAGCAAGCATATATGATAAGTAGGCCATTAGCATCATGAGGGCAACTTCACGATCTGTCGAGTGCCTGGATTGCAACTTAAGAGTCAATTTCCATACATGAAACCATATTCCAAGCATAGAATGATTTAAAGATTCATCTTACGGAATTCGAACCAAGACTAAACCAAAATTTAAAGAGAGGATGTTCATATGTTGAAGGTTCATGTGTGAAATGCCAATAATAGGTTACCCGTGATTTTTAGCCACACTTTCTAGCTTTTACATCACTCATGGCCTTCAGATTAGTTAATCATCCATAGAAGTCCAGCAGAAAAACAAATACTTAGACTTCTGACTATATGCAGTTAATAAGTTCCGTTCCATCATAAGTATTCTCTCACCGAATTTTAAAGAACACACTCTATAGTGATTGTTATCTGCCAGCATAAAGAACTGAAGAAGTCAACATTAAAGCACAATCAGTGCCACCCATCCTTCCACTTCTCTAGTTGGTATAGATGCATAGGAAAGAAGGATCAAACTTAGGGGTACAACTTTTTATGAATGAGGGATACATTAAATGAACTTTGAACCTATATATTCCACTCTTACCCTTACTTATTCTTCAAAGGGTTTTGCACTACAAAACTATTTACCAAGCAAGGAAAGAGATAAAATACTAGAAATACGGCTCATTATGGCTCATGTTATGTGTAACAGGATATTTTATGCAGAACAGCTGGAGTATTTGGAAAGAGTTAACAAAAGCTACAACGACATAGCCTCTTGAAGGTAGTTTAAGATGCTCGGGAATTAAATCCAATATATGCTTACATGGCTTAATACCTTACAGAATCAACGAAGGAAAATAAAATCCATGCAAGGATGTAAGATTCATATGATGAAGGCTTAACTACTCAATCATCAAATTTCATGAGCCTACAAGTGTCTTGATAGGGATGCTGACCACCACTTGATTTAACAGGATATGTTTGTTAATAAGTAAACATCTGCCCCTCTATTAATGTCTTACCCAGATAATAATGAAGTCATTAGAATAGCATAATACTGGGACAGTGGGAAGTAGCCTAAAAGAAATCTCATTTGTTTTTTTTGTTCACATTCAAATATTGGGCAAAAACTGGAGTAAGACATTAACAGCGAAACCAAATAAGACAAGTAATACATTAATAGAGGGACAGATAAGTAGGCTAATAATGAGCAGAAAAAAAAGGATGGTAAAACTAAAACTAAATACATTTTTATACCTTCCAAAATATAGCTTTTTGATTACAAAAGCACAAAGCAACCCAGTCTGCACCAAATTTAAAGATGTTATTTCAATTAATAGCACGGATACCTTTATATATATATATATATATATATATATATATATATATATATATATATATATAGAGAGAGAGAGAGAGAGAGAGAGAGAGAGAGTTACCACTACTCCAAGAAGTGTGCTAGCAAAGAACAGATAAAGGAAATTCCCAAGAAAGTGCAGGGCTGTGGAAGGGTTGGTTCTTGAGAGGTCAAAGCTCTGAATAGCATTGAAAAGCACTACTGATGTCGCATCATTTACAACACCTTCTCCAAAAACCAAACTGTAAAGAAGGGGAGTTTCATCCTGATTCAGCACCTGCATTAATGGTTATAGTTTTAGTACATATTATGCCTCCACACAGTATGTATCTCCATTAGATTGCTAGTATACCTGCAGAGTACAAACAGAATCCGTCGCAGAAAATATAGCCCCAATAGCTGAAATTGGTGATAATTAAAGGTTAAGAGCACAATACATACATGCAGAGAAAGAGAGGGAGAGAGGGAGGGAGAATTACCAAGAAAATCTCCAATATCATAATCCGCAAAAATATTCCATCCACTGAGAAACTGCACTGCACCTGGATTTCAACAAGATAATCATTAAAATGAGCTTGAAATATAACACAAGTAACGAATAGCTGTAGCTCAAAAGCAACAGGCTAAATATCCATTTTCTCCGTCGTTCAACCAAAAGAATCCCCAATAAATAATGATGACTATCGCACTATTTACTGTTACATGTATCATTTGGAGTGTACCAATTGGAAAAGTTCTTGTTACTGGCACAATAAATATCTAGATTATCCATATATAACAGAAAAAGGAAGCCCCAATTTTTTCCGAGTTTAAATAAACAAGAGTTTTCCCAGCATTTTAACCACTAAAAGTTGCTTAAATACCCAGTGATTTAAGGATCAGACCAAGATCCCTCTAAACTGTCTTGTATGTATTGGTACCATCAAATTACGAAACTGAAATTTGAGCACAGACTCAACAGC
Organism: Sherardia arvensis; assembly: GCA_948330725.1. NCBI lineage: Eukaryota > Viridiplantae > Streptophyta > Magnoliopsida > Gentianales > Rubiaceae > Sherardia > Sherardia arvensis. The sequence continues at coordinate 17,323,229 of OX415238.1, forward strand.
AGAGAAAATGAAACAAATACTAGCATCAGCTTTCCTGGTTATCTTCCCACTAAATCTTACAGTAAGTAGAAATAGCCCACATACGTCAACCTAATCAAGCTTTAAACTAACACTGGCATAAGTAAAATAATACGAATTAGCATTTCGCTCATACCAAATGATATTACTGTCCAGGAAACTAGGGTACCCACTGCTCCAAACAGTGTAATTGTCATGAAGTTGCGGAAAAATTGCTTCTTTTTCACCTGAAATCTGATGCAGAATAATAGTAGGTTGTTAAGATGATTGGAAGGAACCATCAGAATGCTTTATAGAGACTTTCACATGTGTACTTTGAAGGGGAAAACAAGAAACAACCTAACATTCCTTGAAGGTATAAATAATCATAACTACAATGTAAAATGACTGAAACATAACTGCAGTAATATCACATTATAGTCTTTTTACTAACATGACAATATAAGCATGCAAGGACCTTAACGACTTGTACATTTCAACTTCTACATAATCTCCTAAGTGCTCCCTTGCAACAGTTTTCCTCCTTGTAAATATTCCTCAAAATAAGCATGACAAGAAGAACTATTTATTTAGTGCTCGTCAATTCAGTAGCATTAACATCATGAAATAGCCTAAGCATTGACCTCTTATTCAGTTAAACAACGGATGAATTGTTGATTGTAATCGTTTCATTTACTTTTATTACTTCAATTCAATTACTTCCCCAATACTTCAAACTGTCGAAATCATAAATCTGTCTGAGCAACAAGCACGGGCCTCTAATTTTGTATTCACTATTTCCGAGTGTGATAGATTTCAATCTTAACCTCCAATCAGTTACTAGGATTATACTACCCTTGTTCATTTTTGAGCATAACCATTTTCTTTTAAGAAAATGTCAAAATTGATATAGCCATCACATTTAAATTTTAAAGTGATGTCTTCATAAGGAAATTCTATCATTATTGCCAGAAGCAGATTACACTTACACATTTCAACTCTTTCCAAATTTATTATTAAAAATGTGCATATCTTTTGGATGCATTTTAAAGTGAAGGGTTGAAGCATGAACTGAACATCGCCACATACACAGTTCAGCAGAACTTGGTGATCCTTGAAACAAATTTTGCTATGGGAACATCAATATGAACCATATCTCGTGATTGTTCTCCATTAGAACACATCACAATTTGACTTTATCTACATCATGCCTGTTCTTACTTTCTTTTCAAATTTTAATAAAGAAGGCCTTCCCAAATATTAACTAGACAAAAAAGTTCTTTGTTTTTCAGCCTTTGAATCCTAACTTCAAATGTAACATATGCAACTACCTGAAACAAATTTGTTAATTGCTCACATCTCAGTTTTGTTGCCTTATTTTCTCACAAGATGTTCAGCCGTAATATACGACAACAGGGTTTAAAGAATACGAACTTTCCTATTTGGTTAAATTCAATAAACAACCACATGAGCTTTTTGATCCATTTAATAAATGCTCCCAAATTATGAAGTAGTATACCCCCATTGCTTCCCCTAAAATTAGTGAAGTGGCACTTGGCAGTATAAAACTTATCAACTCAATCGAAAAGCTAAAGCATCAAAGCAATGATTAGAGAGCACAAATGTAAGAGTCTGAAACTTACCCGGCATTAAAGATAATAGGCGGGAGTAGATATATAAAGAAAAGATCCTCACTGAAGACCAGAACATGAGAGCTTTTTCCATGACTTATAAGCAATATAACAATTCCAGTACACACACCCTGCAAACATCCAAATCATCACATAACTTGAAAACAGCCAGTACATGTATGAAACAATCTTCATAACTCAGATTGAACTGGACTGAACTGCGTGCAACAAAAAAACGTGTTCTTGCTATTATTAAACAATACAAATGAACCGGAATTGAGTTCTAAAGAACACGGCCTTAGAGTTGGCAAGACTCGATCTTTACTACAAGAAAGAAGTTTAGGGAGTAGAAGAGGAGCATTACCATTATGAGAGCAGTAATAGACTCGTTCATCCACCGATTCTCCTCCAGCAAATGGCCGATCACAATACACGCACAGAGCAACGCTACGAACAGGTTGATTGATACCACTGCTAAGTAATCAGTCGCAGCCAAACCCATTTTAGCAAACTCTTCGAAAGCTTAAACCCCTTTACTGCGAAATTAGAAGAAACAACCGTAGCTTAGAAGGAAGCCAGCGCAAGAAGCCATCTCAAACAGTCAACTGATGTGGTTCATTAAGGTGGAACCCAGTTCGTAAAAAAATAAGGTGAGTCAAAAGGAAAAGGCATCGAATCAGAATAATAATATGACACCTTCCGACTGAAACAGACGGAAAAGCAAAAGCAGCTGCAGACACGAGAAACGAGGGCACTCGAGAACAAACAAGTGGACTGTTCGGTTGGAAGTCGGCAAAATTAGTGTTTGAATTTACTCAGCCAGGATGCCACATAATTAAGTCAAAACTTTCTAGACGAGTCCCGGGTTTTGGAGAAGTATGCGTGCACAACAACGAGTTTGGATGCCCAAACAAAGGAGGTAATGTGTCGGTTCACAAACACCCTATTCTCTTTTTGAAACTTTTGTTTATGTCATTTTTCACTTCAGTTTGATTAAAACTTAATTCCAACTAAATCAGTTGCACTAGTTCAATTCAATCAAAAAAATTCTAGTTCTAATTTAGTTTAAAATAATATACTACATTGATTCGATTCACCAGGAAGAGTCACCGGGAAAACTTCATCACCAGAAAATTAGATGATAACATTTATATTTTTTACTCGAGATTGGCCCGTTTATGAGCCACTAAATTTTTGACTAACAAAATAGCACTATTTTTATCACATAAGAAAAATGGTGAACTTTCAAGAGTAAACTGCAAGCCTCGAATAAGTTGATAGAGCCAGATAACATCTGGCGTCGTATTGGCAGGGTCACGGTTCTCAGACTCTAAACTCAAGTGAGACAATGTACGTTGTTTCTTGGCACTCCAAGATACCCAGTTACCGCCTAGAAACACAACATAGTCGTAAGTCGAACGCCGGGTTTCCAAGCAGCATTTGAGTAGGCACAAATATTAGTTGAAAGAGTAGAAGAACCTAATGAACGAAATGTGAGACCGAGATGAGGTGTGTCAACCAAATAATGAAGAATTAGAGTAATTGCAACAAAGTGATCATCACGAGGGTCCTGGACTTATAGACTAATCAAATTCACCGCCAATGACAAATCAGGGTGAGTAATGGTAAAGAATTGAAGTGCACCAACTAGAGACCGATAGAGAGTCGGATTGTTGAATGGTGCACTAGTGCTACTATGAAACTGCAAAAGTGAAACAAAAGGAGTGACCACCGGAGAAGCATTTGTCATACCCGCTCGACTAAGTATATTTCTACCATACTTGGCTTGTCCAAGAAAGAGGCCGGATGGAGTAGTAGACACCTCAGACCAAGAAAGTAATTCAAATATCCCAAATCCTTTATTGAAAATTCTCGATTATTCTGTGTGATAAACTGGCGAATTGCTCCAGCATCATTACCAGTAAGATTGATGTCATCCACGTAGACCAGAAAGTACAATAGAGTAGAACCTCGTGGGAAGACAAAAAAACGACGTGTCAGAAGAACTACACCGAAAATCAAGTTGTTGAAAATAAGAGTTGAACTGATCAAATCAGGCACAAGGAGCCTGTTTGAGTCCATAAATGGCATTCTGCAGATGACAAACATAGTCATGTCAAGCTGGATTCTTAGAGCCAATAGGCTGAGCCATATAAACTGGAGTGTAAAGAACACCATTGAGAAAAATATTCTTCACATCAAGTTGGTGTAGAGGCCACCGTCTCAAAGTTGCAATGACTATCATTGTTCTCATTGTTGCAGTTTTGACCACTGGACTGAAAATATTATCAAAGTCCAAACCTGGAATTTGAGAGTATCACTGAGCAACCAAGCGAGCCTTGTAGCGATCAATGCTACCATCAACTCGATACTTCAGTTGAAATACCCATTTGGAGTCCACTATATTGGCATGCAAGAATCGAGGCACCAGTTCTCAAGTCTTCTGATGTCGAAGTGCATCCAATTCCTCTCCATAACACAAACCCATTTCGTGTGTTTGAGGGACACGATAATCCCGAGGCTCAAAATGGTCCATAACATGAGCAAGAAGACAGATAGTAACAAAATTTAGGCGAGATATAACGCAACGAGTACCATCGTGGTTACTGGTAACCATATAATGTTTGTGGTGAGGGGGACAATCGGAGTCAGTGGTGGAGTCTGAATCAGAACTAGAAGAAGTCAGAGAGCCTGACCGTGGGGATAGCGGAGATGGTGGTGGTGATAAAGTAATATGCAACACCGATGGAGGAACAACCAGAGTAGCTGGAGTTGTGGAATGATCATCCGACGAGCAGACAAAGTAAGGCCGAAAAACGACGATGCTGTCGACGAAGGCTCAACTAGTGCGGTCGACAAAGGCTCAACTAATGCAAATGGCGAGTGGTCAACTGGCACAACTACATGCTCAAAATGAGAAGACCTCCAGATCCAAATTAGGTCTTTCCCCAAAATATGAGACATAGGAAAAAATGTCTCATCAAACTGAATATGACGAGAGACATAGAGGCGCCCAATAGTAGACTCGAGGCACTGGAAGCCCTTGTTATTGGGGTTATAATCAATAAAGACACATGAAATAGAGCGAGGTGCGAACTTACTCTCAGCAAAATTACGCAAGCATAAGGCAACAAAAAGGACGAAATATTGTGTAGTCTGGAGTAGTCCCATAGACAGCCTCAAAGGATGATTTTCCACCAAGAATTGAACTGGGAAGACAATTGGTTACGTAAACAACCGAAGATAATGCTTTCATTTAGTAAGAATGCGTCACATAAGAGTAATATAGCATAGCAAGTCTTGTCTCTGTAATGTGACAATGTTTGCGCTCAGCGGGTCCATTTTGAGCAGGCGTATAAGAACATGACAACTGATTGATGCCACAATGTATCAGATGCGCATGCAATTGATAATTAGTGAATTATGTACCACCATCAGTCAGAAAAACCTTAACTTTCATGAAAAATTAGGTCTCAACAAATTTCAAAAGATAAGGAAGGTGTCATAAAAGTCTACTTATGTTGCAGCAGGAAAAACCATGTACACCGTGAAAAGTCGTCAACGAATACAACATAGTAGTAAAAGCCTAGGGAGATGCAATATAGGCCGGAATTGGTCCCCATAAGTCACAGCGCACCTTCTCCAATAGGTCAATTTCCCTCTTATCACTAACAAAAATTATAACGGACTGCTCTTGGCAATCTCACAAGAGGAGCAACTTCGGATGCAGGTAGAGATGAAGTGGCAATGGCCCTTTGAAGGGAGCTCTTTGAAGGGAGCTCAATGGGCCTTCTCTCTGAAGTATTAGGGTTACCAAATCCTTTGTGACTACCACCTTGTACAAGCTTCGAAATAAATCGAAGCCTGGTTCTATACCCTCTCTGGCGCACCAAGTGATTAACGCCATGATCGCAACCACCACATAGGCATGTACCTGACCCGTATGCACCTGATAATGGTTCAGAAATTTACTAAATAAATAGGGAAATAGAAAAGATAAGCTCCATACTCTATGAACCTCCCAAAAATCACTCACCGGCTCGGAGTGACCAAATCCAGGATGTTCACATCACCCTCTGCATGCATGAGATCACAGTTTGATGGCAGGATAGATTACCGACAGTCGGTTAAAACTTTCTAGGCTGCATCTCGAGCCTTCTTGTCTTTCGCCGACACTTTACTGGAGCCCTTCTCCCTTGGCGACAGATATATAGCACCCGGCGGAGGCGACATCCGAGTAGCATTCCTCTCAATATGGGGCTGTAACGCAGCCATCAACACACTCCAATTTTTCCTTTACCCACACGCTTTGATGGCTCTATGGGTCGTTTCCATTGGCAATCTCGGCCAGGCAATGGTCATCAGAGCTAATCTCCTCTGTCGCAGCATTATCATCCACTCGATTATCATGTAAGGGTGGAAATCATTTTGCTGCTACTCGACATGAGTATAAAGGGGATGGGGGGAAATACAATGGAATAAAGGAAAGGAAAAACGCAGACAGTGATCGAAAAAAAGATTCGAATACTTACTGATTGAAACTGAACAAGAAATTGGGGTTTCAGAAAAATCAGTTGAAGAGGGTCCTCTACAATTTGATGAAAAGATTGAAGTGAAGAAGACAAACAAATTTATAGGAGATAAAACCCAAAATCAAACAACATATAAATGGGTAATTACCTTGATCCGTGTTCCGATGTAAGAAAGTGGAGAGGTGGGGGAACAAACCGCCAACACCACCGAATAAATACACGACACGTGTATTGGGCTTTTAGATAAGAAAAGGGAATAAATTCAGCCGTCCATGTGCCCAAATCAAATGCAAAACAAGTTGAAAATAGATATTTAGAAGAGTCAGCCCGAGTGGTCAATCCGAGAGGATGCCCCGAGCTAATGCTCCGAGATATCTCCCTCGAGTTATTGGTCTTACCCCCGAGTAACAAGTCTCGCACAATGCCCTCGTGAGAAAACCTTGAGATTCTGAACATATACACTAGGACTACTGATAAGTCCATGGTTCGCACTCTAGGGCTCCGTCCAAACTCGGACTAGGGGCTTGAGATATGCAGGAGATAGACTTACGGGTCCATCGGCCCAAATCCTTATGAGGAACACGTATATTCTGAATTGCCTACAAAGAATATGCTTCCTCTAGTTATGGGAATGCAACTGTTATCACCATAAGAGTTGTATTCTCACTCTAATTACAGACTCTGCCGATCTACATATTGGAACTCTATAAATACAAAGATTTGGTAGACTTCTCTGATCATTATCTTATACACACAATGCCTTACGCTTATAAGCTTTATATAGCTATCACTTACTTAAGTATCAGAGTGTCTACCCCGAGCCACCCTGGGGTTTTGTCTTGCAGATTAGTTTGTGAGCTTGGTTCGGGATCAAGCGCGGGTTGACTTCCATCACTGTATAAACAAACAATGCTCTCAAAACATAAAGAAGCAAATAAATGGTTGATAGCAACAGACCCCGCTACGTAGATTCCGTGACCGACAAAGAAGAAAAACAGAGTGATAAACTCGCATAAGAACAGCACCAGCACGAGCAAGAACCGAGATCCAGAACCGCCACCGCCGATAAACGCTCCTCCTCTACTCTTCCTGGAAAATCCTCCTCCGCCTTTCTTAGCAATCCCCATTCCAACTTCAAACCGCAACCATAACCTAATTCTGCTGACACAAATTCTTCACACAAACGCGTATGAATATATTTAACCAGTGATTAGTGAAATTAATTTATAATTAATCACAGTAATAATTGAGATCGAGTCGATTAAATTACCTGTGATCATACTCGAAAGCACGCGCTGTAGCGATCGGTGAAGGTCACTGTTGTCGATGACATCATCGTTGAAGATCTATGAACGTTGATGACACCGGTGAATCCCTGGCGACGCTAGGTTTCAGTTATCCGCAGTAGAGATCAGCGTCCTGGCCTCAATCTCGATCGTGAAGATTTGCGTACAAAGATGGCAGTTGAGATTGGGGGATGAAGATGCGGATTGATTTGATAATTTAAGTTAAACCACCAAGAAATCGGTGGAATGAATTTTTATTAGGCATCCCTAGACCGTAAATGACAGAAAAGTAAATACAGATAACTTCTAAAAAGGAGGTAACTAGTGCTATTACAAAGAGAGTTGTAGAAAAACTATCTCTATATCCTAAATGAAAAGTTCTAAGAGTCGGTAATAACCCATCTAAATCCTATCCTAAAAATAGAGAAAAATAAAAGGGGAATATTAATAGTGTGATAATAGTTTCCATCAGCGGCTCTTTTGACCAGTTAGGGTCGAACTGGCTGACTACATACTGATAGTGATACCGGGTGATCCCCTAAAACCCTAGTCGCTCCTAGATCAGTCTCTTTAAACATTGATGATACCCCCTCGAGCCAGTAGGAGACCTTCCTGGTGGCTTCTAGAGAATCAGGGCATCCGTATGGTACCTAACGCGAACCAGAGTGGATAATCAAATGATGATCCAATCCCTTCTGTCTACAAATCTGACCTAAATAAAATCGCCAGAAAGTAAGTAGAAATACTACAAACTGACTTGGATTTCTCCTGTCCATACACAACATCAGATCGAAAGTCAACTTGCTTTTCCAAACTAGTACTTGTTGGAAAAGCAAGGAAATTGCAGACACCATACGTGACCAATATTTGAGCAAAAAGACCCAATGCAAAACACATCCCCTAGTACAAAATATAAATAAAATATAAAAGAAACTAGGAAAATAGAAGTAATTCATTTCAGTCGGAAAAAGGCAGGCCGCGGAAGAACTCCGGCGTTGCGGCGCGTGGGCCGCATGCACGGGCGCCTAGGCGAGGCGATGCGTGAGACACGCGCCTCGGTAGAGTTGCGCGTCGCCAACACGCGGGGACTCTGTCTGGAGGCGCGTGATGGAGCAGGCGCGTGGCGTTGTGGCTGACTTCCCTTCCATCTCTCTGGCCGGATTGTCTCCTCCCTCTCCTAGATGTGCCAACATCTCGTCGGTCTGATAAACGAAGCAGAGATCTAGATCTCGGATTTACGATGATGTCAAGCTGGAAATTTGATCGGACTCCGTCAAGCCTCATCACTGTGTGAAAACCTCAGATCCGCGCGGAACTGGTCAAGCAACGAGCGGTGGGTGACGGAAAATAACGTAGTGGGTCGGAGTTGAAAAAAGGTCCATGTTTTGGGGGTTGAGGAGGGGTGGTTTTGATCATAATTGGTATAGGGAGAGGGGAATTCACCTCCGGACCGGCGAGAGGCACCGACTGGAACCTCCTCGACGATGATCTAAAGTTTGGAGGGGGGGGGGGGGGGGCGGGGGGTGTGGGGTGGTGGTGGGAGATGTATCTTCAAGATGATGCAGATTGATTTGAGATACGGGGGCGATTTGTTTACATATATGATGGAATGTGACACTCGCCGTCTCGTGGTCTCAATTTACAAAATATTACATAATAGGAGCCGCCTTAATATTATTTACATTCATGATCTATCTTCATATAAATCTGTCACTTTCAAGACTTTGTAAAATTAGTCTTGTTGTTAATAATTAAACTTACCATTATTAATGTTAGTCTTGTTGTTAATAATAAAAAACTTAACACAAGCAAATTATCTGAAGCCATGAAAAGGTTAAATAATAATAAATTATTAAGTGTTTAAAATTTTTATTGTTGATTTTTCAACTATCGTCATGTATATAAAATGAAACATGTTTGCTTCCGTTAAATAATTAAATTGTTGTGCCACAAATTTAAATGTTCAAAGCTCAACATTCTTGAATTGCCTAATGATGACAATATTGTATGAATACTAAATATTATATTATTCAATTAATTTCTTCCCTTATTAAAATCACAAAGAAATTATGTTATATTTGAAATTAGAAAAACTAAATATATTCTTTCAATAAACTTTATAATTTATTTAGTTTATACGTGTATTCTTATTTAGATCCAATTTCGAGAATAGTTTGGCTTGTGTGAAATTATGACAAAAGGAATATCATTTTATGATATATTAAAATAGACATACTTTACAAAATATTGCACTAATTTAAACTAATGTCTGTATAATATCATAAAGTTCAATTTGTAAGTGTTCGAATATAAATATATATACTTTTTCTCGGACGGTAGAAACGCTCTCTCCTCCCTTTTTTACCAAACAGTAGATCTCAGAACCAATCTCGGCGGGGTGACCGCCGGCGGTTCGCCGTCGAGCAGGTCACCCCTCCCACCTCACCCCTCCCTTCCCCCAACCCCCAACCCTCAGTCAAAACTCCATCTCAATCGACCATTTACGTCTCTTTTCTTTTGAATCTGACCAAACAATGAAAACGCCGACGAAGCCGATCTCCACCTTCAAACAGGAGCCGTCGAACGCCGATCTCCACCCCAGACAGGAGCCGACACGTCGAGAGGTCCCTTCCTCAAAGAAGTGGCTGTCCCCGGAAGCGAGAAATTGGATCCGCGCAGCCCAGGCCAGGTTTGCGCCGATCTCCGATGGATTGTGCAGGAAAGTCCGGAGCGGAGGTCTCCGATCCCGGAGCGGGGGTCTCCGATGTTTGCAGGAGATTCAGGTGGACTGGTGAGCGGAGGTCTCCGATGGATGGTTTGCAGGTGAGCGGAGGTTTCCGATGGTTTGCAGGTGATTCCGGTGGACTGGTGAGCGGAGGTCTCCGGCAGATGGTTTGCAGGTGAGCGGAGGTCTCTGATGGACTCTGTTGGATCTGAGTCTGGCTCGGCTGGGCCTATGGGACTGGGCCTGGGCCTGGGCCGGGTCGGGTCGGGCCGGCTTGAGTTAAACATGTTTGGTTGGTTTGAAACTGGAGATGGCCCAATTAGGTTGAGATGGCAGGTTTTGGTCCGATCAGGTGTCGTTGATTTCACCCGGTATTTCAAGCGCCGCCTCCGGTTCTCCACACGCCGCTGCCAGGCATACTAGTGTGTCCTTTACCGGTTGCCCCACACGGATGCTAGCGCGCTACGCGGGGGTTTCATGTGCCACGTAGGTTTATTCTGGTGATGTCTCTTATCGATGCTTTTATTGGACAAGATTCTGGGTTGATTCTTTTTGCTGTTTTCTTAGAGTTCTTAGATTTTAAGAGTTGGGTGATTGAAACTTTGACTTTTTGCAAAATTGCTTTGACTAATTTATTGAGTATCTCTGCCCATTTGTTTGTCGCCTCCCTCTTACTTTGGGAAAACCCCTTGGGTTTCGGTGTGTGCAGTTACAGTAGAGGAGAAATCCAAGTCGTGGTACTTTCTTTAAAGTTACTATCGGCGTCTCTGTGCATACACTTGTAGATTTGAGCATTGAGTGCAGACTTTATGTTTCAAATTAGGGATATTACACCTGTCAAAACAGTTTGACGCTTTTGTGTCGGTCTTTTAGGAATCACTCTATCCATCTCTTTTTTAGGTAGCACTATCGAAGTAGTGAATTAGTATGGCTGTATCTAGCTACTAAGGCTTTAGTTCCTGCTTCAGATACAGAGAAGGTTTAGAATTGTCACATCTTTAGAAACATCTCTGTAATCTTACAAATTGCCTCCCACATAGGAGATCATTGTATTTTATTTTATGTCAATTAATGGTTTGGGGATGTCTAATATAATATCCCTCCACCAATGGTGGTTTAATCCAAAAAAAAAAAGAATATAAATATATCATAAAAAATATTTGTTAATAAAAATAATACTTTAAGTTATTTTGAGACTTGATTTTTTCTTACAACACACGCACTTAAAATATTTGATAGTAGGTAAATCAAGTCCAACTTTACCTTTAACTTTTATAATTATTTGGTAGGACAAGAGTAATTTGACATACCGCATGAATACTGGTAAGTCTATAGTTCACGCTCGTAGGCTGTATTCGGACTCGAACTGAGTACTGAGAGATTTCAACCTCGAGATACGTGGGAGATGGGTTTACGGATCCATCGACCTAGTCTAAACATGGACTGTGTATATATAGAATTGTCTATAAGAAATACATTTTCTCTAATTATGAGGATACAACTGTTATTATCATAAGATTTGTAATCATACTCTAAATACAAACCCTTCCAATCTACGGATTGAGGGGTTATAAATATAAAGACTTGGTAAACCTCTCTATCAATTATCTTACATACACTAAGCTTATACTTATTGCATCTCAAGGCTGTCTGGCGACTTAAGCATCGAAGTGTTTACCCCCGGCCACTCCGGGATTTATTTTGCAGATTAGTTCATGTGCTTGGTTTGAGATCATCCGCGGGTCCGAGACATCCATCGAACAAAAAAAAATTAGATAAGGCGATCTTATGGTAAGACATGACCTACTGTGTATTTAAAAATGGATCTAATTACTAATTTGGGCCCCAATTATGAACAATTAAACAATTACCTTACGACAAACAATTAGATTAGGTGGCATTATGATAAGACATGACTTGTTTTGTATTTAAAAATGGGCATGATTACTAATTGGGCCCAAAACTGAAAAATTAGACCATTATCTTACCATAAGACCGCATTACACAAATGTTTGAATAATATTAAAATATTTTCCATGATATGCATATTATTTTACAAACAATTATATGGCATACACAAGTCATACAAAAGAATTAATGAGTTTGCAGAAACTCATACAAAAGTCCTTCTTGGTCAGGGAAAGTGTAGCTTTTGGGAATCCAACTGGAGTGGATTTGGGGCACTGTGTGATATTATTAGCCCTGAGCTTACACAAATTCCTAGCAAATGCATAGCAGCTACCTTCATTGAAAACAAACAAGAATTTATAAGCCAGCTAATTCCATACAGTGATGCTTCTGTGTTGGTTTTTTGCAGGAATCAACTCTTAGGATGCATAGAAAAGATTAGCTCATCTGGCTTCCAGAAAAGAAAGGTCTTTTCTCCTTCAAATCCACATATAACATTCTCAGGCCTGAAAAAGGTACATCACTCTCACTTCAGAAGATATGGAACCGTATAGTTCAAAAAAAGATTTCAATTTTTATGTGGAAGGCTATGAATTCAGTACTTTCTTTTGATAATGTGCTTATTTACTATGGATTCAATCTGGCCTCCAAGTGCTGTTTCTGCCATCATTCTGACTCAATAGACCACTTTTTCAATAAGTGTCATATAGCCACTCAGGTCTGGGATGGTCTGAACTCATTTATAAATATTCAGACCCCATTCTTTTCAACTATATGGAATATAATTTACTACTATCTGACCAATTCTGGACTGTCTAAGATACACACCATTCTTATCCATAATATAGTCCTATTTGCATGATGGTGCCTTTGGAAAGGTAGGAACATATATATATTTGATAACATTGCACCATCAGCTCAGTATATCATTAAAGAGGTTAAATCAATAGTGTATCATTCTTTTGCAGCCAAACCTTTCTACATTAGTTCAAATTTTGAAATTGATCTAGCATCTAATGGATATTTCCCTAAATGGCTGAAACCACCTAAGCAAGCCATATCTATAGTTAAGTGGAATAGGTCTAGGAAGGGTATTAAAATCAATGTTGATGCTTCATGGAAAACTTCTGGAACTGGTTTGGGCTTGATAATCAGAGACCATCTAGGCAACTTTATACATGCTAGATGCATATATACACATGCTTTTTCTCCTCTCCATGCATAAGTACTTGCTATTGGTCTTGCTCTCACTTTATGTTCATCATATCCTCACACAGTGGTAATAGAGTCTGATTGTGCTGAAACTATAAAAATGATACATAATCCTAGTCAAGTACATTGGAACTTATATAACCTAGTTGATGAAATTCACCAAGGTTTGGTACAGTTACCACTGCTCCATTTACCAAGAGAGGCTAACCAGGTAGCAGATTGCCTGGCAAAACATGCAAATGATTCTAAAAATACTCATCTCTTTAATTCTGTTTTCCAGCTACATAATGTAGCTAGGGGTCTGATTAATCTAGATAAAATGGAAATGCCATCTCTCAGACTCCATCCACCTTAGATCAGCTTCTACGCTCATGATTTGATTTGTTTAATGCAGGTCACAAAAGATGCAACAAGCTACATCAGAAGCACACTATTGGATACAGAAAGATACTCCTCCTCAGCACTCTACTCTCATTTCTGGCCTCTAGTCATGGATACACTGCCTCACCTCTAGACCTAAGATCCAGAGACTCACTCCTTTGCTGCCAAATCTGCACAGCTCATCATTTAAGCCCTAGTGCCGCATTGCGTTTTGAGTGATCAATTCGCTAATAGGCTTTATGAACTTTATGATTGAACTAACTATGGGCACTGTATACTAATAATTTTATTTAGTTTTAGGTCATTATTTTTGGAAGCAGCTCTAGCTTCCAGGCCACTTCTGTGTACCTCATATGTCTTTATTCTTTTGACTCTCACTGCATGTAGTGAGAGCATAAATAACCAATCCCGAAACTTAATAGTTTTGGTTATTATAGGTTCGGGGAGCCAAATAAAATTCTCTCCATCTTTAAGATGGTTTCATTTTAAAAAAAACAATTATATGGCAAGACACAAACCATCATTAACAAAATCATTTCAAATTAATTATTTTTATTGATCGTTAATTATCATCAAAACCGTTAAAGTTCAACGCAAGAGAGTTTATTTATATGAAAAAAAGTACATATAATTTACATTTATTTGATTATTATTGATAAATATTATTTCTTTATAAAAAAATTAACTACGGAGAAATATATTTTTTTGTAAAATACCTTTTTTTGATCATCAAACATATTATTATTAATTTAGAAATGAAAAGCGTACATTATTACATAGATTTCTACTAAGACGCGTGACCATCTTATGTTCCTTTTTTCTAAGAAAGAACAATTAAGTTTGACTACCACAAATTATCTAAGAGAATCTAGTAGGCACCTAATGCTATTTATGATTCTCTTAACCTCTATTGGTGCAGAGAAAGAGTTTTTGATTGCCTGCTATAGCTGAATTGAATCAGTAACCAGGTTTAAACGTTGTATTCTTGTCATTTTCATGCTTTCAAAGCTCGCCAGCATGCTTCTTCCTCTACCTGTAACGGAGTAACAACAGAAAAGAAATATGACCCAGAAATGTCAGTTTCCAGATTCCAGCCCGGCTTCCAGATTCTCCAGTCTGCAGCTCCCAGTTGCATTTCTTTCCTTTATGATCCATCTAAACTTACTGCACAAGCATGTGGGATACCTTCCATAGTGTCTCCTTACCTGATCATCTGTATAGAGGTGTGGTGTTGATCTCTGTTTGTACCTGGGGATGCAGCCATGCTTTGATCTTATCCTGCCCCAGACTGATTTTGTAGATTCTTTAGACCAGTACAAGTTCAGCCTGTATTTGTTGTACACGGTGAATTGGTGACACATCTTTCTGTTCAAAAACTTTGTTGTTCCTGAGCTGCTGATTATCCCGAGTGTTTGGGACCTCTTGGAAGAACCATGAGTTAAAATTTGTATCAGCTAGCTGTCCTAATCTGACATTTGCTGCTGTCCATATCTGTTTTGATGACATGTATTGTAGGAAAAGGTGTTGTTCATCTTCCAAAGCCTGATGACATCTTTTACCAACTCCATCAACATCTAATCTCCTTTTTACTCTTTTAGCTCCTGTAGCAAGACAACCTGTTAACAATCTCCAAATGAAAATTATATGTTTCTGTGAAATTCTGAGTTTCCGGATTTGAGACCAGAATTTTCTTGCAGCTGTACTCAATCTTGGTTGTGTGCTACTATTATCCAGTTCTCACATTGACCTGTGATAACCTGACTTAGTTGTATATCTTCCATCTCTTGTCTATTTCCATAGGGCCTCATCCTTTCCTCCAATGTCTAGGTAAATAGCCTGAATGTGTGGAATGACATGTTGTGGGAATAACAGCCTGATGAGTGGGAGTCTCCATGTTGCGTGCTCCTGATCAATTAAATGTTTAACTTTCAATTTTGTGTGTGTTGCTACCATAGTTGAGTTATGGATAGGATTCTGAGCAGTAGGTATCCATTGAGCATGAATGTCATTATCCTTTCCATTGGCCACTCTCTAGCATAAGTTATTCTTTATCAGTTCGGCTACCCAAAGAATTGATCTCCAGGCCCAAGAATCTCCAGCTTTGGCTCTTGCCTGTAAAATACCTTCATTTTTAAGGTACTTTGCTTTATACACCTCAATAAGCAGTAAATGCTTATCAGAGAGCAGTTTAAATACATGTTTTGCCAGTAAGACTTTGTTCATACCAAATGCAGACCTCATGCCTAGTCCTCCTTCTTATTTTGGTTTGTTCATACCAACTCCATGCTCTCAGATTTATAGCCCTTCCTTCCAGTTTCCCTCCCCAAATAAAAGTTGCGGTCGTGGTATCTATTTTCTTTAGTATCTACATAGGGATTCTAAATATACCTGAGGGATAGATTGCCAAACGATTGCAGAACATGTTTTGCCATAGTTATTCTTCTAGGGAGGTTTAGCAGTTTTGCTTTCCAAGAGTCATACTTTTTCTTGAACTTGCTTACACGATATTTGAAGATTTCTGATTTTGGCTGATCAAACAAGATTGTATTCCCTACGTAAGACCATTAATTTCTTAAACTTGAATATCCAACTGATCTCTCACATGTTGCTGTGAATCCAGGGGAGTATTAGAGCTAAACAGTATAGCACACTTGTCATGATTTAGTTTTTGCCTGAGATTGAGGTGTAGATCAACAATATATCTTTCAGGTCTTGGACAACTCTTTGGGTGCATTTAGGAAATCATATGTAGTCATCTGCATACATAATATGTGAGATCTGAGGACCCCCTATGGATACTTGGATTCCCAAAGATTTATTTTGCATCACCAGATGCTCCAAACCAACAGATAGAGATTGCTGACAGAGATTAAACAGGTATGGTGATAAAGAGCAACCTTGTCTGAAACCTCTGTTAGGGATGAAAGTGGAGCTAATCAGTCCATTAACCACCACTTGGTAGTAGATAGTTTGCACACACATCATTATGATATTCACCAATGTTTGAGGGACATTTAAGAAATTCAGTACCTTCTCCAAGAACTACCATGAAATCCTGTCATAAGTTTTGCTCATGTCTAACTTGATTGCTACTAATCCTTGTTTTGCTGTTTTATATTTTCTTATGTGTTCCAGCACCTCATGAGCTAACATGACACTTTCTGTGATGCTTCTTCCAGGAAAAAAATCCATTTTTTGTTGTTGATATGAGAGATTCCATGTGTTTCATTAGTCTCCAGCAAGCATTTTGGCTAAGATTCTGTACTTTACATTGTAGAGGGAGATTGGTCTGGAATCTGACACTAACTTAGGAATATTTTTCTTTGGGATGGGAATAATCTGTGTCTTGTTCCAGTGTATTGGACAGGCATTCCCTTCAATAGCTTTTAGTATTGCTGTTAATAGATCATTTCCCACCACATTCCAATATTGTTCATAAAAGCCTGCTGGAATGCCATCTTCCCCTTGTGCACCCCAAGATGTCATATCTCTCAATGCTTCCCACACCTCACTTGTTGTGAATGCTTTCCCTAATTCTGCTACTTGTGCATCTGTGAGTCTCTCTTGATTAGCCCGTGACAGGTGCTCCCATGTTGAATTAATCCAAGTCTGTTGGCTCCCAAGGTCATCTGTCAAGATGCCTTTTATGTGTTCAGTCAATACTTGTAGTATTTGTCTTTGTTCAGTTGTCCAATTTCCATTTAGGAGCAGTCTCTCTAGTGTTTGATTCCTTTCTTCCAGTTGCCCATTTATAGAAGAATTTTGTGTTTGTCTCCCCATGGCTCATCCAGGTAATCTTAACTCTTTGCTATCAGTATTCTGATAATTTCTGTTCTAACTCTTGTTGCTGCACCACAATTGCATTTATCTTGTTTGCATTTGTATGTAGTCCATTACCTGACTGAAGCTGCCTCAAAACCTCCTCCTTTCGGGTAATTTCTTTTTCAATATTTCCAAAAGCCCTTCTGTGTCAATTATTGAGGTGTAACAAAAGCAACTTTAGTTTAGCTGAAAACACATCTCCCTCTTCCACTTGATGAGAATCCATGATTTCATCATTCCAGATTCTTCTCAATACCTGTTTTGGTGGCTCCATGTATTTATCCAAATAGCTTCAAAATAATTAAAAATTTTATATCCATGGATTACTTTCAAAATACTTCAAGAAACAAATTCTTTAATTTTTTTTTTAAATCCAATGATCTACAAATTTCAAGACTAGAAACTTCATTATGAATAAAATTTATTTGAATAATTGTTCTTAAGATCTTTGAATTTTTTTATTTTAAATGTTAAATGTTATGAATGAAAAATTATAATATAAATATTTAAGTTAAATTTTTTTATAATTTTTTCCCTTCGAATAGAATTCATAATATGTTAAATGTAAATAATAGGATCATATATGAAAATTATCGCGATTCAATATTAAACACCCTACTTTTTAATTGTAAATAGCTAAAATTTATAAGATTTATCAAATAAATATTTAAGTACTTAAAACACACTGGCCCCGCACAATTCAATCACGCTAGTCATTTTTAGTATATTTAGAGATTGTTTCAGTTCAGTATTTTGCAGTTCAGTTCAATTCAGTTCAGTATTTTTTAGTTTAGTATAATTCAGTGCAGTATTTTTCAGTTAAGTGCATTATACTGTTCAAAAAATAAAACAACTTACATGTTAATATTTCAGTTCAATTCAATCCAATTATGGATAAATATAATTAATTTCAATTAAGTTCAACCAAAATAGAATTTAATGATTTTAAGTTTATATTGAAAATTCAGTTCATTTCAGTTGAGTGTACGTAGTTCAATTCAGTTATATTTTCTATTTTTGAGTTTCAGTTTCTCTATCATTATGTAGAGATTTCCAAGTTATTGTTGCTATATTATCCATTTTAAACACCCTATTTTTGAAAGCACTGAGGTGCTTTAGGACTCAAGTCCTTGTAATTTTGCAATTATTCATATTGCTTTCAATCGTTTGGCCATTTAAGGTAAAGGCATGGGAGGCCTAATAAAATTTCCCCATCATTGGTGGATTAATTTTTTTTAAAAAATATTTGGTTGCAATATCCATTCGATTTGAATGAAATAATGCATTGATTTGTTTCTTCAATTTCTTTTTGTTCAATTAACTTCAGTTCAGTATACATCAGTTCAATTTAGTTTATTAAGTTCGGTTTTGATGAAGTATGATTTGATCAAATACAGCTTCATTTAGTTATATCAAGGCATTGACTGTTTTCTTCAATTCAGTTCACTTAATTTTAGTTCAGTTCAATATGATTCAGTTCTATTAAGTTTTTTAATAAATTAGGTCCAATTTGTTAAGTTTAAAATTGATGAACATGATTTGATAAAATTTTGCTGATTTAATTGTATAAATGCATACTTTTGTAAGTTCGCTTAAATAATTTCGGTTTTTAGTTCAATTCAATGTTTCAGTTCAAATTTGTTCATCAAGCTAGGTTCGATTTATTAAGTTTGGTACAGATAAAATTTGATTTGATAAAATATAGCAAAATTTGGTTTTATCAATTCAGTTCAATAAAGTCCAGTTCATTATATTTCAGTTCAATTCTGTTTAATATCTAGGATCATTTTATCAAGTTCAGTTCCGATGAAGTATAATTTGATAAAATTAGCTAATCTAGTTACATCAATGCAGTGATTTGTATCTTCAATTCTTTTTTGTTAAGTTAAGTTCAATTCAATATATTTCAATGACTTGTTTTGTAATGTTTTTTAAAAATATAAATATATATTTTATAAAAAATCAAATGAATTTAATTAGTTGGGTATTTTTCAGTTCGGTTAAGCTCAATTCAGTTAAGTATTTTTCAGTTCAATACAATTCAGTTCAGTATTTTTCAGTTTAGTACAATTCAATTCAGTTCTGACGTATTAATTAAACAAACATATTAATAATATTTAATAAAGGAGTAAGGCTTAGCGTTCAATATATTTAATAATGTCTGTTTAATAATATCTGTCTATTAATTTTAGCTCAGGTTAATTCATGCAGAGATTATTTAATAAAAGAACCAGGATTTACTATGCAAGTAGAAAAGCATTCAAATAGAGAATACAAAAGAGTATAGACGGGATGCTTGTTCACTTGAATGTTTTGGTTAAAATCTGGATGTTGCAATATTTATGTCGATGTGACTGTAAATCCAGAGGGGCAATTCTTGACAATGCAATCTGGCATCAGTTTACTAAATTGATTTTGGTTCTAACGCGCCGGATATTCTGATATCAGTTCAGAATAATGACAAATTGATTTACATAATCTTTAAATTAAGAAATTAGATTTTGGGATTAATTCACTGACCTAGTTACAAAGATGACATGCAGTGATTGAATACTCTCTCAAAATAATCTTTAAATATTCAGTTTCTTTCAATATGTTCATTTTGATTTTAAGAAGTCATAATTAATTTGATATTTGGATATATTAATGGGATGCTATCCTAAATATTTAACTTTCCTAATGCAAAGTCTAATTCAAAAATCCTTCTATTATAAGTAACCATCAAAATAATGTACGAATCTATAATCTATCTTATACTTTGAAAGAGAATAATTTCTAATTTTCTACCATTTTGAATTATTTTTAAAGCTAACCAGATAATTACACGTCAGCAGTTCGGTTTAAGCGGTGTTTTCTACTCTTCTTGGAATTGCTAATAGAAACTGAAAATCTTCAATCCGTTTCATCCTGCTATTCCTCTTCTCCTATTTCAATTCGCATTACTTCAATTTCCGTTTCTTCGTTGATTCTGTCGGTTTGTTGTTCTTTCTTTATCAGTTTATCCCCATAAGTTCCTTCATCTGATTGGAAAAGAATAAGCTTTGTGAGGTAAATCCCATCCATCGCCGCTGATCAGAGGCTGCCGATTAAATTGCTTCTCAATCGGAAACATGCGCAATCTCCTCACACCCCGCAACCTGCGTAATCGCTGCAGTAGCGTCTTCAACGATTCTGAATCTCCCATCATGACAAACCAGGGAGAAAAGCGCGGGAACCAGGGATGTCCCTCTTGTGGCCGATCATCGCGCGGTGGGAAGCCTCTGAATCAACACCATCTTTTCGCGGAGGTGACGACTCGTGCTGGGACCCTGAGAATCCATAAGAGCGCGTCGGAATCTGAGGTCAAGAAAGCTTTCTGAAAGCTTGCTCTTCAGGTGGGACTTTTTTTCCCGATCAATGTTTTTGTTCATCCCCAAAAATATGATTTTTGCAATGATTTGTTGATGGGTTTTTGTTTTTATTGCGTAAAAATGCGTTCTTTATAGATTTTGAGCTAGGATTGAGATTTTGTTGTGTTTTTTGCTATGAGGTTTTGTTTTTATTGCATAAAAGGTGTTCTTTATAGATTTTGAGCTGTGATTGAGATTTTGTTGTTGGTTTTGTTTGATTGCAGTATCATCCAGACGTGTACAAGGGAAACAGTAATTCTGGGGTTCAGTTTCACCAGATCAACGAAGCATATGAAGTAAGTGTGTTTCCATTCATTTTCCACTGATTTACCAAACCAATTCTCAAATGGTTTCTTTTTGTCTTGCAGGTTGTTTCAGTACATCCAAGGGGCAAAAAAAAAAATACATATACTGATGAAAAAAAAAAAAAAATTAGTAAAAACATACTATAAAATTCATATACATATTATTATTGATGAATATAATAATTTTTTCCCAAATTAATATATAATTATGATAATAATAATTTCAAAAACACTATTCGTCGAGTATTACACTAGTTGTATAATTTGAATGTATAAATCATGTTTCACCTCACTAATAATTGCAATTTGATCTAACGGAACCAATTAATTAAGTGTAAAATAGCATGAATGCTAAGTTTAATAAACCGAAAAATTAAAAGCAAAAAGAAGAAGCTGGAAACAAAGGGTACCTCAACGTAACATCACAAGTTAAAAAAATGAAAACTTTATTCACTGGTAAGCCTGACAAAATATCAAGAAAAAGCTGCACAAAAAAATGTATAAAATGGACAAAACTGGGGGATTTGAGCCCTTGATGATCCCCTATATATGAAGATATGAGCAGTTATTCAGCCAAGTGCACCCAAACAGCTTGACTGGGAATTGCTCCCTGCCCCAGAAACAGCATGTAGTATCCCTGCGGTGCAATCTGGGCCGACGACGGAGCCACCGCAGTGAGGACGTAAGTTAAAGGTGCAACCATTTTTACCCCAACCCCCTTGAGAACCACCATCCTCTGATTCATCCCAAACGAATGTGTAGTGAAGCTCGGCGCCACCAGCTTCGCCAAAATCTGCTGCATTGCTATAAACCTCGTGGTCGTAAACTTCACTGAAAACGGCTTCGTGTAGTGCAGAACGGTATCGCTCTGCACGATCTTTGGCCGGACGGTGTCGAAAACCGGGGCCAAGTATGGAGGCGCGAACGATTCGAGACTCAAATCCGTGGGGAACTTCTCGTTTGTGAAGTTGTAGAACTGGTGTGGATTGCTCCCTCCCACCAAAACGCTGCCGTCCGCCACCAGGATGGCCGTGGAGTGGTACATCCTCGGCCGCGCTCCAGCTGACATTGATCGGAATCTCCTCCCTTCCTGGCCGGAAGGATTATAAATAAGCGGATTCATCGCTGGATTATCCGCCATTTCCCAACCGGCACTGCCCGAATTTGCACCGTTGATAATCAGAATTCCACCGTCGGGGAGAATTACCATATCGCCCATCACACGAGAATACGGCATCGTCTCCATCTTCCAAACCGGGTTTGCATCGGTGAGTTTCAAACGCCCGCAGGTGTTGCTCGCTGGCCGGAAATCCTTCTTTCCGCCGGCGATGAAGTTGTTCGGCGGCGAGCCACCGCATATCATGACCTCAGCTTCAATCAGCTCAACATTGGAGTGATCAACAATTGGGAGAAGAACGGATGAGCCTGTGCTGGGGTAGTTCCGAGCATCGGTTCCAGTAATCTGAGGATACTCCTTGATTGTCTTCCCCGTCTTGTAATTAAACAAGATTGACCTCCGATTCGCAAATATGTACAGGTTTCCATCTGGCAAGAGATGAACAAACGGGTAAAGATTGTTCTCCACTCTATCTCTTGTCTGCTGGAGAAAATCCATGTATATCGGACCGGCAGGCAATGCTGGATTGTAGAATTCGTAATTAAACTGGGCTCTTCCACCGAGAATCATAACCTGTCCACCGGGGAGGAGAACGTTGGTTGCATACCATCTCTTCACACTCAAACCATTATGAATTTCCTTCCAATCGCACTGACCATCGTCGCAGGTGGTGAACAATCTGACATTATGATCTCCGTCGTTGAAACCGCCGGTTTGGACTAGGGTTCCGTTAGGGAGAACCGCGCCGGAAGAGCACCACGTGTCAGTCTGAATCCACAGCGGCCGTAAGGTGTTCTCGTTGACGTCGTACAAAACGGAGTGGGCTGAGCAGTCCGTGTGTAGAAAGGTGTCGTTTGGGTTGATCCGGCACCGGTTGAATGGCAGAGAAATGTTGGATTTTCCAAAGTCCGTACGGTCGAAAATAACTACCTTGTTGTTGTTCATCAGCTGCATGTGCATTGCCGATATGCCGATGCTTTCCTGCATCATCTTCCATACTCCTTGGACTGCATTAGTTGGCAAGTTCATGGCACTCAACTCAGCAGCTCCCGAGACAAACTTGTCCAGGTCCGACTCAGCTCCCCTGCCGAGTTGAAAGAAACACAGGACAATGAGAAAAATAAGACCATGAACGAATTTCATGGTTTCTTGTTTTATATTTGTTTAAAAGTGATGAATCATGAAAAGGTGAATGAGGTTGAAACGTATGGTTGTGGTTTTTATAAACAGAGGTGTTGAAGATTGGTTAGCCTATGTGCTCGGCAACAGTTGTACATTCAGTGAATAAATTTGGTACGTGAATATTGCAGAATGATATTGAAATGGAAAGTGGATGAAGATTTATCTGATTTGAGTGGTCATTGTAATATTAATGGAAGTAAATGAGTGAATATTGCAGAATGATATTGAAATGGAAAGTGAATGAAGATTTATCTGATTTGAGTGGTCATTGTAATATTAATGGAAGTAAATGAGTAGAAGTTTGGGTGTACAAATATTTTATCCTACGAATCATATTTCTGTGTAAATAAGTAGAAGTCTGGTTGTACAGATATTTTATCCTACTAAGCTTCAAATCATGAAATAAAAATGTAAAAAAATGTAATTTTATACTGATGAAAAAAAAAAAATATATATATATATATAAAATTAGTAAAAAACATACTATACAATTCATATACATATTATTATTGATGAATATAATAATTTTTTCCCAAATTAATATATAATTATGATAATAATAATTTCAAAAACACTATTCGTCGAGTATTACACTAGTTGTATAATTTGAATGTATAAATCATGTTTCACCTCACTAATAATTGCAATTTGATCTAACGGAACCAATTAATTAAGTGTAAAATAGCATGAATGCTAAGTTTAATAAACCGAAAAATTAAAAGCAAAAAGAAGAAGCTGGAAACAAAGGGTACCTCAACGTAACATCACAAGTTAAAAAAAATGAAAACTTTATTCACTGGTAAGCCTGACAAAATATCAAGAAAAAGCTGCACAAAAAAATGTATAAAATGGACAAAACTGGGGGATTTGAGCCCTTGATGATCCCCTATATATGAAGATATGAGCAGTTATTCAGCCAAGTGCACCCAAACAGCTTGACTGGGAATTGCTCCCTGCCCCAGAAACAGCATGTAGTATCCCTGCGGTGCAATCTGGGCCGACGACGGAGCCACCGCAGTGAGGACGTAAGTTAAAGGTGCAACCATTTTTACCCCAACCCCCTTGAGAACCACCATCCTCTGATTCATCCCAAACGAATGTGTAGTGAAGCTCGGCGCCACCAGCTTCGCCAAAATCTGCTGCATTGCTATAAACCTCGTGGTCGTAAACTTCACTGAAAACGGCTTCGTGTAGTGCAGAACGGTATCGCTCTGCACGATCTTTGGCCGGACGGTGTCGAAAACCGGGGCCAAGTATGGAGGCGCGAACGATTCGAGACTCAAATCCGTGGGGAACTTCTCGTTTGTGAAGTTGTAGAACTGGTGTGGATTGCTCCCTCCCACCAAAACGCTGCCGTCCGCCACCAGGATGGCCGTGGAGTGGTACATCCTCGGCCGCGCTCCAGCTGACATTGATCGGAATCTCCTCCCTTCCTGGCCGGAAGGATTATAAATAAGCGGATTCATCGCTGGATTATCCGCCATTTCCCAACCGGCACTGCCCGAATTTGCACCGTTGATAATCAGAATTCCACCGTCGGGGAGAATTACCATATCGCCCATCACACGAGAATACGGCATCGTCTCCATCTTCCAAACCGGGTTTGCATCGGTGAGTTTCAAACGCCCGCAGGTGTTGCTCGCTGGCCGGAAATCCTTCTTTCCGCCGGCGATGAAGTTGTTCGGCGGCGAGCCACCGCATATCATGACCTCAGCTTCAATCAGCTCAACATTGGAGTGATCAAAAATTGGGAGAAGAACGGATGAGCCTGTGCTGGGGTAGTTCCGAGCATCGGTTCCAGTAATCTGAGGATACTCCTTGATTGTCTTCCCCGTCTTGTAATTAAACAAGATTGACCTCCGATTCGCAAATATGTACAGGTTTCCATCTGGCAAGAGATGAACAAACGGGTAAAGATTGTTCTCCACTCTATCTCTTGTCTGCTGGAGAAAATCCATGTATATCGGACCGGCAGGCAATGCTGGATTGTAGAATTCGTAATTAAACTGGGCTCTTCCACCGAGAATCATAACCTGTCCACCGGGGAGGAGAACGTTGGTTGCATACCATCTCTTCACACTCAAACCATTATGAATTTCCTTCCAATTGCACTGACCATCGTCGCAGGTGGTGAACAATCTGACATTATGATCTCCGTCGTTGAAACCGCTGGTTTGGACTAGGGTTCCGTTAGGGAGAACCGCGCCGGAGGAGCACCACGTGTCAGTCTGAATCCACAGCGGCCGTAAGGTGTTCTCGTTGATGTCGTACAAAACGGAGTGGGCTGAGCAGTCCGTGTGTAGAAAGGTGTCGTTTGGGTTGATCCGGCACCGGTTGAATGGTAGAGAAATGTTGGATTTTCCAAAGTCCGTACGGTCGAAAATAACTACCTTGTTGGTCGAAAATAACTACCTTGTTGTTGTTCATCAGCTGCATGTGCATTGCCGATATGCCGATGCTTTCCTGCACCATCTTCCATACTCCTTGGACTGCATTAGTTGGCAAGTTCATGGCACTCAACTCAGCAGCTCCCGAGACAAACTTGTCTCGGGTCCGACTCAGCTCCCCTGCCGAGTTGAAAGAAACACAGGACAATGAGAAAAATAAAACCATGAACGAATTTCATGGTTTCTTGTTTTATATTTGTTTAAAAGTGAATCATGAAAAGGTGAATGAGGTTGAAACGTATGGTTGTGGTTTTTATAAACAGAGGTGTTGAAGATTGGTTAGCCTATGTGCTCGGCAACAGTTGTACATTCAGTGAATAAATTTGGTACATGAATATTGCAGAATGATATTGAAATGGAAAGTGAATGAAGATTTATCTGATTTGAGTGGTCATTGTAATATTAATAGAAGTACATTCAGTGAATAAATTTGGTACATGAATATTGCAGAATGATATTGAAATGGAAAGTGAATGAATATTTATCTGATTTGAGTGGTCATTGTAATATTAATAGAAGTAAATGAGTAGAAGTTTGGGTGTACAAATATTTTAGCGGCATTTTATATGCAGGTCCGAAAAAGTCCAGAATACCCTTGAGTAAGTTAGGGTTGAGATGTGTAAAACATAATTGCACATTTGACCTGTGGAATGTGTGTATTTGCGGGGAAGGGCCTAAAAAAGTAGTAATTTTGTCTGAGCCCCACTTAATGAAAAGTCAAACGAGTCAAGAAAAGTCATGCCTTTGCCAAATCATCTTCAACCTCGGTCTGCAAACACCCCCAATTTCAGAGCCCGCCGTTGATTTCAGTCTCCGGCATGCTCGGCGAATCAAACAGGGTAGATCGGAGACGACGCATCACAGCGAGTTGGATCGAACCGGCGACGCATCCGAGACGAGAAGAAGGGATCCCAGTTCTTTCCGACGAATGCCGGAGATTGATCGGAGCACCGCATTACGGACGCATCACAGTTGCCGGAGGAAAGTACCTCCAGTTTTGGTACCCAAATCCAGTTTTGGTACCCAAATGGGGCGATCCAAAATGAAAAAAAAATGCAAATCATCGCACACAGTGAAATCACGGGCGGCGAGCGAGTGATCTTTGGTTGAGTTGTGATTGAATGGATAAGGATGAATGATTTGTGAGTTGGTGTTGGTCCTCTATTCAGCTTGTTTAGTGTTTTGGGTTTGGTCTTTGGGCCGAAAAAACAGATAAGTGGGAATGATTTGGTGACTTGGTGTTGGTTTTATTTTCAACTTGTTTAGTCTTTGGGTTTGGTCTATGGGCCGAAAAATCAGATAAGTGTCATGACTGTGGAAATAAATAAATCAGAAGGGCAAAACTGGCTTTGCAATAGTTCAGTCAACATAAGCTAAGAATGGTCAAACCAGTTGCAGATTGGAGGAAGGTCACGAGGCTGAATCAGTTGAAATAGCAG
Organism: Sherardia arvensis; assembly: GCA_948330725.1. Classification (NCBI taxonomy): domain Eukaryota; kingdom Viridiplantae; phylum Streptophyta; class Magnoliopsida; order Gentianales; family Rubiaceae; genus Sherardia; species Sherardia arvensis. Next base: position 17,350,602 of record OX415238.1, read on the forward strand.
CTGGAAAGAAGTAGTTTAGAATTGGTTTTGGGCTTCAGGCCGAAATAATAGATAAGCCCAACATCACTATTAATAAAACATGGCGGACCGTTTTAAGTAAGAATTCGGGCTGAAATATGTAATAATAAAAAAGTTTTCTATTTTCAGAAGCTGAGAAGATATGTTCATGGTTTTGGGCTTAAATAAAGTTTGTATTTGGGCTGAAATATGAAAAAAAAAGTAGAAATAAGTTAGGTATTTTGAGAAGAAGAAATGTTCTTGTTTGTGGTTAATATGTCAATGTTTTTGGTCAAATTTATCCATAGAGATAGAGAAATGGGAAAACTTTCATTAGATTGACAAAAGACATGTTACATCAAAATATGGTTTGTTAGACCATAGTTGGGACAGGCTAAAACATATAATTTAAAAAAACCATGAACAAAATAACCCCCATCCAACTAGTCCTCCAACTAGTGTAGTTTAAAAGACCATCCAACTAGTCCTCCCATCCAAAAGGTCCTTCCATCCAGCTAGAACTCAGCGTAACCGGCAAGGTCAAAGTCAGAATCTTTCAAGTCGCAATAGTCGGAGTCGGAATCATCGTAAAATTCAGAGAGTGGACGAACGGAATACTCGTTTTCTGAGTGCTCGTGAAGGGAATCCTCGTAATCCGAGTCAACGAGCACGTACTGCATCGGGCCATTGCCGTCGGCTGATGTGGTAGCGGCGAAGTTGTAGATAGATTTGTAGGGGGTGGGGATGGAGGTCGACCCGACACTCTTGCCGCCGCTTGGGGAGGCGGTGGAGGTGGTCCCGGCAATCTTGGCCGCTTGTGGGGAGGTGGTGGAGGTGTTCATGGCAGTACTCTTGCCGCCACGTGGGGAGGCGCAGGAGGTGGCCGCAGCACTCTTGGCCGCTTGCGGGGAGGTGGTGGAGGTGTTCATGGCAGTACTCTTGCCGCCACGTGGGGAGGCGCTGGAGGTGGCCGCGGCACTCTTGAAGGTGCGTGGTAGGGCGTTGGAGGTGGCCGCGACATTCCTGAAGCTGCGTGGGGGGGAGGCCGTGGAGGTGGCCGCCGCACTCTTGAAGCCGCGGGGGGAGGCGGTGGTGATGGTAGAGGAAGTCTTGTAGATGGCGGTGGAGGTGGCGGTGAGTTTAGGGTTATACATGAAGCGGCCATGTCTGGCGGACCATACCATGTTCGGGTGCATTCTCTTTGGGGGAAGTGTCGGGATTTCAAACTCCGAATCCGATGAGTCAGCATCGATGATAGGAATGTCAGCATCGATGATAGGAATGTCAGCATCCAACTCCTGAACCGTCGGCAGTGATGGCCTAAATTTCTCATAAGCTTTGGCTGTTGGGGTGTAAAACCTCTTGGTCTGTTTGAAGCCACAAGTGCAAACCCTAGGATAGTGGGGTTTGGTCTCGGAAGGCTTCTCTTGAACGGATTTTTTGAGCCGGGGGGCGGTGATGGATGCGTTGGTAGGCTTCTTCGAATTCATAGTTGAAGAGAAGAAATAAGACAGGGCGGGTTGGATTTGATTGAGAAAGGTGTGGTGTTGCATTGAGGGAAATTGATGTATTTATAGGACAACATTTCCCTCAAAAATGGTAAACAATAGTAAGAAAAGGCAACAATTTCCCTCCAAAATGGAAAGAGATGGTAGAAAGGCAAATAATTCCCTCCAGAATGGAACAAGATACTAGAATAAGCTAAAATTGTCAATGGTTACGAAATTCAATAAGTTATAAACGGCGTAGAATTATTTAGTTTGCCTCCAATCACATGGTTATAGGTTAATCACACACTACACTAATTTAGTCCACGATGACTAATGACTTGATTTGTAATAAAACTAGAATTGTGCCTAACTCCTTACTTCTATGTTAAACTGATAAAGTAATTATTTTTTAAAAAAAAACAGAAAAGGTAATTGTTGCTATATTGTATGGGAAGAAATGACTCTAAATTGATAAAAAGGAAGGGTGAATTAAATTCCAAAAATATAATCTTTTTGGAATGCACAGAATTGAAAAAATTATTAAACCCGCATTATTTATTAAGTGATATAAAAATGTTGTGGTTAGGTTTGAGGTCAATTATTTACGTGATTGTGACAAAAAAGAACATAAAATTGGATTCAAGCAAAGTTAGTAGTTTAGATTTATAAAATCAATTGGGAACGACGATGTGACCTGACCCTTTGATGCCGTGTGATGGGAAAAAAAAGTAGTATTAGTGTAGGTATTGTGCTGCAAATCTTTTGCAGGGCTCTATGCAATCCTTTAAGTTGCAGTTCCCCATGCCTCTCGCACAGACAAAAAAAGGGTTAAAGTGGTTGAAAATACTAATGCAGGTCATGAAATCTGAAAAGATATGCAATACCTGTTTCCCCTACATCATGCAGCAGCGGTAGGTCCGGCGGAATGAACCTCTTTCACACCACTATGCAGGTCTTGACTTACAAAAACCTTCAGAAAACCAAATTAATAACTTAAATAATGAACATGATACTTTCATTTCAAAAGCTGTATAAATCTTGTGTGCTTCATTTATTTAAAAAGCTGTACTCATAAATGTTGTGTGCTTCATTTTTCAATATCTGGAATTTAAGTTTCTGGAGGAAAACCAAAATCGGAAAATATTGAAAGTTGAGGAAAACCAGTACCTTATCACAGAATCAAATTTGCAAAATGCTTGACACCTCTGAGTTGCGTTGAGAATGTTTTAAGAATAGAGTAGATGAATGGTAAATGATTAATTGTAACTAAAGATGTTAAAAACGTCATCGTCGGTGGATTGGAAAAAGCTGAATTTGAGGCAAGGCAGTAAACTAATGGTTTGGAGGTACGAGTAGGAAGGCAGTAGAGCTGGCGTGCAGGGCACCGGTGACAGCTGTCACCGGAAATAATGGCAGTTTCGTACCAGATCTGGTCGGGGCTGGAGGACTGGTGGACACGAGTAGGAGAGAGATGGGACGGTGGTTTTGGTGTGATGATTTGGCAAGCTTTGTGAGAGGAAGAGGAGAACATGGTTTTGGAGTATGGTTTGTGGTTTTCAGTTTGTGAGTGAGACATAAACAATTGGCTAAACCACGGTTTTGACTTGTGCTCTAGATTGTTCCCGAGTTGACTTCGATTTTGGAAGGTTTATATTTTTTGTGGGAGAGAAAGTGTTGAGTTAAATAGCAATATAAATTAGTTGGAAGTTTATGGTGTATTATGGTTTGTTGTAAGAAAATGGTTAGAGAATATTGCGAATTATGAGTATTTTAGAGGTAAAAAATACTCATATCTAATGAATAGAAGAATTTTATTTTTGTTTGGTTTAAAATATGATGTGATACAACATAATTGTGATTGAATTAGAAAAATCGGTTGTTTAGAAAATTTATTTGACGAATTTTAGTTCAGCTCTAATATATGCTAGTAATATGTCATAATTAGGCAAGTGTAGATATATAATTAGGGGTCCTAGCAATGTGGAAGTATCGTAAATGAACATCCGGTTTAGTATATTGAATCACTGCATCTTATTACAGGGTAGTTCTGACATTACATTATCGGGATAATTAGCGTTATACCAGCCAACCGGATTGTTAGACGATACTATCAGGCAATTACGAAGACGAATGAACTTATCACATCATGATACGTAATAGCATAGCTACTAAATGACTATGATTAACTAGTTTGGAAACTAGAATTGCATATTGTCGATCGTGGTGAATAACTGACAATTATATTATGATTTTGAATTAGAAGTATGAACTAGTGACAACGTCTTAGCGATAAATATGAAAAACTACATTGCTTCTGAATTATTAACGAGCACTCAAAATACTAAACATGTACCTTAAACTCTTATGCACATTTTGTGTTCCATAATGAAACGTACTATAGAATTCGCATGCAGAGGGAACATAGTTGCCAATACATGTATATATTTATTTATATATATGTATATAGAATTATCGGGAAAAGGGATTAGTTAGTTTTGACAAGCAATATAGTTTGTATTTGATAAGCAATAAGGTGTTTAACTTTATACATGGGTCTTATATATGGGTTAAATTTTTTAGACCCAATAAGTATGGGTCTAGCATGGGTCTCATGGTTTTAGGGTTTTGGGGTGCTAGTGTTTATTGTATGGATTTAGGGTTTAGGGTATGTTTTCCACTTAATTAATAATGACCCATTTAATACCCCCGGGACCCAGTAGACCCATCGGGTAATGGTATTAGGGTCGAAACGATTGATGATCTCTAATTTTAAAAACGAGTTTAAAATCTCCATCTTAAGTGGTTCATTTATGATATGCATGATCCATTCAGTGTGACATCGATCTGTATATCTGGTCATCCTTTTCACCCTAGACTATCTTGACTAATGGAATAAGGTTGATAGATGAATAGAAAATTGTTTTAATTGTCGAACGAGTAATGATACAATTCAACAAATTGTTGAAAAAATATTACGTCTTATAAATGAAATGCGACTTTTGCGTAACTTATCTTTGGAGTTAGTAAACTAATTTGAAATGAATTACAAGTTTTTACCAAAAATAAATAATAGCTAGTTCCGTCGATTTTTGTATTTTGAGGGCCAAACGCTATTACCTTAACAAGTGCGATATCCAAACAAGTGTTTAGAATAATTCAAAAATATTACGTCTTATAAATGAAATGCGACTTTTGCGTAACTTATCTTTGGAGTTAGTAAACTAATTTGAAATGAATTACAAGTTTTTACCAAATATTTTCTTAGCAATATTTGCACATTAGGTAAGAATGAATCAAGTGCGTGTTTCAAAGCAAGAGGGGAGGAAGAAAAAGTGAGATGGTGAAGATAGCTAAACCATTTCCAAGAATGGACAGATCAGACATTAAATGAACATCAAAAATCTCATGGTAAGATATACATAGGTGAACTTAGGGAGTATTTTTTTAATTAATGTTAAATAGATTGACACAATTGATATGCATTTATCACCCTTACTTCTCTTGTTTTGACTTGTCCGCAGGATTAGTTTGCAATAATGGCTTCAAATTTATGAACGTGACTATTTGCCGTGTCAGGGACAAAGAGTAAGTGTCGAGGGATCAAAACAAGAAAAGATTTGCAATAATTACAATATGCCACAAAAGTAAACACAGGTTCATTAGATTACAGTTCCATGAAGACCCTGATTTCTTGAACCCCTTGATCTTGAAACAGAAATAGTGGAAAACAAGTGACACAAAACATGCAGAATCAAGAAGAATCAACACAAAACACACAGACGCAAGAAGAAACTAGCTAATAAGCTTGGCCAAAAAACAGTCATGATCAAGGACATGCATGCTCATGGAGATCCCATGATATGAATGACCTCTTGATCGCAGGTGCATGCGTCGCAGGAGATGTCCGCCGGATCTACCCTTACCCAGCGGTCGTACCTCGCTCTGCGATTGAGAGCAACATGCACTTTGCAGCAGATCGGCCTAGGTCGTGCAGCTTGGTTTGTGATGAACCTGAAGTAGTACCACCAACCCCAAGAGTAAGCCAGACAAGCTCTGACGCGTTGACGAGCAAGCCGGAGGCCAGGCTTGTCCGTCCTCTTCATGGTGGTGATCAGCTGGATGCCTTCCTGCAAATCACCGTCGATGATGTTAAAAAGTGCCAACGCATAGGTTGACTCTAGGTGACCCAAGTCAGAGGCTTTCTTCAGCCACCAGAGACACCATTCGGGATCATGTCCACCCACGTACTGACGGAGGATGGCTTCGAAGAACATGCGAATGAAGATCAACGTCTGGATATCAGATGGGAGGGCTGTGAACAGGGACAAATCCATGGGAAGAGATATGAAAACAAAGGGGGGAGAATATTTAGGAAGCTGTGGGAATGGAGGCTCTGATGTGCTTTACAGGGAGGAGGGGCTGATATATAGGGTAGTAGGGCTGATACATGTGCGAGTCCCCACAAATATATATTTAATGATGCAAATTACTGTAGGAAAAGGTAAAGGCTTTTCCTCCTTTTCATGCTTACTGTTGCCAACCCCCAAAATAATTTACCCCATAGAAGTTCAAAGGGTTTTACTGATGTCTAAGCCAAGGGTAAATTTTTTGAGTTGCATGGCATTAAGGAATGTGGAAATAAAATACATATATTCAGTTTTGTTATTATTGTAGGAAAATAAATATATCATACAAGGAACTACAATATATCCTCACACGTATTTCTCCAAGTTTAGTTCATACTGTAACATTTTAGTGTATAAATAATAAAGATGAAGAATTGTATTTTTATGATGATAAAGAATGATGATGAAATCGTATTTTTTAATGACTACATTGAAGATTTAAATGTTGTAATTATAATTTATAGTTTAGGCACCTTTTTGATCGGGTACGAGGTCTATCGGGGTTGAAACTGTCAGTACAGGTTTGGGTATATCGGGTGTGATGAAGGTTAACTTCATCGTAGGGGTTTAAAAATGTTACAAGACGGTAATGTGCAGGATAGCGAAAAATGTCAGAAACACATAATTTATTACGTAAGTTTGAAGATGAACTGATGGAGTGGTTTTGATATGAAAGAGACCAAAACAATCACAAACTTACTCATAACGTGGCATATTTGATAAACCAAAACTGCTATACGATTAACGTGGCATATTTGAACGCTTTATTAATTTGAACATGAAATATGTAATGAATAAGTTCAATTTAAATAAATTAGAATATATTATTACTTGATTTTGTGGATCGCAAAATGTCATGTCCTAGTAAAATTCAATTGAAATGGAAGAACATAATATGACAGTACTATTACTACATGCAAAGGGCCAATTAGACCGTAATTCCTCTTCCGAAATTTCCTAGACTGTAATAATTTGATAAGTTAGAAATGAAATGAAAATCCAAAAGCTGGAGTACTCACTCTAACTTGTCTGTATCTTCAAAAAGGATCTGGTTTTGTGGAAGAAATGGTGGGTCCCATTTAATGATGACCACATTTGGCTCCAATGTGTAGTACTCCATGGTACTTCATTTTTGTTTTGTTGGAAGCTAGTGTATGTAGAATGTCTGATTTTGGGCATGTGACAATTAATTGGAGATGAATGTTTGGGTTTTAGTATTTGATCCATTTGTGTATTCTTTAAATTTGTATAATTATTATTGACACGTGTTTGTTTACTTGAAGTACTATTTATGAGTTTGTTGTGTACTCCTACCTGACACACATAAATTATTTATAATTTGGATTGTAATATACTTAAATTTGTACGTGTCTCTTGACTATTTAAGAGTACTAATTAAGATTAGTATTTTGTGTTTTGAAATATATTCATATTGAATAGGCGTTTGCACTAAGGCATTCATCACAAAACTACATATGCAGTGATAAGTGATACTCATTGGCCTCCAATACTACTAATCCCATGAATAGGTAATTGGACATAGATAACAGAACTAATAAGTGCTAACCACTTATCTATACTACTAATACGCATTGATCAAAATGTTTTAGTGCGAACCAACGTTTTTTAAATTAGCTATGCTACGGGAAGGATGATGTTTTTACAAGTTTTTACAATGGAAAAAACAAAGATTAAAGTGCAAAATATGGCCCTTAAAAGTTTAATATGTATTGTTTATGGCCCCTAAATAAAAAGTGCATAGTTTGTGGCCCCTAAAAGTATAAAATGCTTATTTCATAGCCCTCACCCATTTTATTTAAAAAATGAATTTTGTCAAGGGTATAATTGAAAATTCACATGTTAAAAAATTAAGAAAAATAAAAAATAAAATCTGATGATCATCTTCTCCCAAACTTCCTATAGATCCGCCGCAGTCCATCAATTCCCAGTCCATCTTCCCCGTGTGCCGGTCACTCCATCTACCGGTTCCACCACTGCCACCACCTTATTCCGCCACCACACCAATTGCACTGAATAATGACCTATCCGATCTCTCAGCAAATAGTTATCTCCAGCGCGCGATGGGAAATTCCCCGTCAATTAATCGTCGACGACGGATTTAAAATTTTTGCAGGTGATGATTGAGATATTATTCAATTGTCGGGTAAAATTCGGTTTGTCGATGTTGTATCTGATAAGGTAACAGACATCGTGGAAGAAGGAGGCGGGTGATGCAGATGCAAGATATCACTATACATCATCATCATGTTTTTTGTTTTTATTATAAAAAGCTGATTAAATGCGAATTAACTAATATACCCTTGTAGAAATTAAATGTTTTTAACATAAATTACCTTGAAGCCATGTATACTACATTTTTATTTTTTAGGGGCCATGAATCATGCATTTTATACTTTTAGGGGCCACAAACTATGCAGTTTTTATTTAGGGGCCGTAAACAATATATTTCAAACTTTTAAGGGCCATATTTTGCACTTTAATCAAAAACAAAATATAACCCTTAAAAAATAATCCAAGTAAAATGGTATGTAGTAAAACTCGGGCGGTTATTTTAAAAGGTGGTTTGAAAAGGAAAATGAAAACGGGCCTTATGAACGGTTTGATATCAAAATGAACGGTTTGATGATTTGGATCCCTGCATGTGCTACACGTGTACGGTGAATACCCAAAATAATTAATAAAAGAAAATTAATTTTCCCATAGCCACATAACTGCCCGCGAGAAAAGTTGTGCTGGAAATTATTACTTATTGTCGGGACAACTGAGAGGTCATTCCAACAGATAACATCGAACCTCTCCCATTCCCCCACAACCTGTTTCAGGCAAACCTTCCCCCTCCCCTCAAACTAATCACATATTTCATTCGTGTTTTACGGAGACGATGGTCCTGTTAACTCGTCGCGACTCGTCCTCCGACGGCGACGAATTCACCGATAGGGCGCCGGAACCTGTTGCTGGGATCGAATCACGCCCCCCACGTGGAACGGACACTCTGCCACCATCTTCTCCACCCGGTAGTAAGTAGTTCATCTCAACCTAAAGCGATCTGTATTTTTCGAAGTTGGGGCTTGCATGTTTTTGGTTTATAGTCTCAGTGTGTCAATACGTCTTGATCGGCCGTTTTCGTGTACAAATCTGTAACATATAAGATTGAAATCATACTTTTTAGTTTGTTAATTTGGAAATTTTTGTTGGGGTTTGAGTTTGTTTGAATGGAAGATGGACAAGATGACTTCATCTGTAAACTATTCCACTAAAATAACAGTATTCGTGGCTTGAGTTGTGTTTTTGTGTATGGGTTTGATGAAGATGAAGATGATTCGACTTTTAGTTGAAGGAAAATTGGATAATCTGCCTTGCTTTGTAAAATATTCAACTAAAATGACAGTTTTTTTTGGCTTCATTTCAGTTGTTTGGTTTGGCTTTGATAAACATTGAGATGAAATGTTTTTTTTCTGAGGGAGTATGGATAATATGACTTGAACTATAAAATTAAAAATAAAGATGATGTCTTTAGGGCATGAAATGTTATTATATTTTTTTGGTTTGACAAAGATGGTGATAAAATTAATTTGATTTAAGAGGGGAAGATGGAAGGCAACTGAATCCGTTTCTTTTGTAATAAGAAGGTTCTATGTATGAAGTAAAGACAGAACCTTTATCCATCGATGCTGATGAGAGCCACATTATTTTGGTTCTGGATTAGTTGAATATTCTAATCCTTGATGTCGGTGTTTTTTTTTGTATTGTACAAAGTACAAATAAGGTATTGTTTTGGCCTTAATCGTAAAAATTTGGGACATTTTTGGGCCAGTGATGTTGGGTCTTGGTTTTCTTTTATACACACAGTTAGGACCACAATTTATGGGAATTGTCGACCTTTTTGGCCCTTCTTACAAGCCTAATTTTGTTGTTTTGGTTTTACTATTATTTTGGACCACAGAATATTCGGTTTTGACTTGTCTTCTCAAGTTTTGGTGGTTGGATAACACTAACCCTCATCCTTGTTGTATACTTATATATTTTGCAGGGCAACCGAGCCAGTCTTCCAAGACCATCAAAGTCTACACTCGCAGATCCAAATCTGCCAAATCTGGACATCCCGGCGCCGAGCGCAGGGAGACGGCCCAAGCCGAGTGTAGTAAATCCAACGCTGCGGCCAAACGGAAAAGGAGCCCAAGCATCGGCAGCAGCAGCAGCGGTGACTCGAGCAGCAGCAGCAGTGACTTGAGCTATCACTCGGATGATGAGTCCCAGGATTACTACTTTTCAGATGTGTGCAACAGAAGGTGTTCTGTGTTCACCCAGCTGGTTAAGGACCTCTCTCCCCTTCAGGAGGCAGATGTTAGGGAGATCGGATTTGGGGGGCTGCTCCACTTCAGAACCGTATTAGCCGCCGTATATACTATCAACAACTGGTTGGTGGATTGCTTCGATCCAGTGACCAAGTACTTCCATTCTGATGGCCAGATCCGGTTCTCTCTCACGGCTAAGGATGCAAGGAAGGTATTTGGGCTTAATGTGAACCCAGAGAAGGCCGTGGTGGAGGATGCTCGCACCCCTGAAGTGAGGAATGTGAAGGAGGAATGGAGGCAGGTTCACGGGTTGCCGGTGGCGCCGACGATGCCGGCAGTAGATGTGAACTCAATGATTAGGAAACTACGTCAAGGAGGAGATGATTTCAAAAGGTTCTTTGTGTTGTACGCAATGCATATGGTGCTCACCCCCACTGCTGGCACAGACATAGACCTGGGCTCCCTCAATTGCCTGTGGGATGTAGACAGCATCAAGTCCTACAACTGGGCGGGCTATGTGGTGGATCACCTTTGCCTTGAATTGCGCAGGTATGTTGAGAGAGAAGGGAGTGAGAGGAGTCCTCTGAGCAAGGGGAGCCAGGGCTGTATGCTGCTACTGCTGATCACCTATTTCCATTACACTATCTGGCCAGAACATCCATTATCCGATGACGAACCATATATCAAGCAATGGGGAGGTGACAGCAGCATGTTGAGGGTTCTGCAAGAGATGCAGGCAAAGGGGTTTGGGCAGCTGCTGTTCAAGAATCCTGGTGCTCCTTGCAACTGCTCGAGGGCTCGATCTGCTGCTCTACTAGGACCAGCTGTGGAGGGTGTGTCTGGATCCAGTAACCAGAGGGCTGAGATGGCATTGCCCACGGCAGAAGATGTAGAAGCTTCTCTGTCTGAGGTGAGCTTGCCTTCTGGTCCATTAAATCTCTGCCTGTTACACTTTTATGCTTTTATATCTACATAACCGATTTTGGTTTACACTTGCATTAACGTAAATCATGTAGTAAGGAACAATTTAGTTGGAAAATCATATGAATTAAAACAATTACAATGCTTGATACTAGTGAATCATCCATTTTTTGACAAATTGGTTGACAAATTTATACAAAATGCTAATTTTAGACGCCATGAGCACTTGGCTTGCTTGAACGAGGTGCTGAATTTCCAAATGAATTGTTCCTGGATCATGTAAATCTTGCAAAAATTTTGAAGGTGTCAGTAATTAATTATATTCATTAATGTGTTGACATGTATATTATTTGATCACACGGTATATCAACATCTTCTAATTTTTTCATTTGAAAAGGGTCTCAAAAAGAAGACTTGGCAAATCTTGAATGACATTGACCACAGATTGAAGGATTATGCATCAAGTTTGGACATACCGACAAGACCCCTCAAGGAGAGCTGCTTCAGGCTGAAGAGCGACGTCACACTCAAGTTCGATGTTGGATATGCTTAGGACATCATGGTGAGCAACCTGTACGAAGTGTGTGATACGCTCTCGCCCGAGATTGGGAGAGCCCGGCCTTCACCCCTTGATGCTGCTATTCATGGTGGGCCCAACCCTGTCATTGAGCCAATTGATGAGGACTTCCCGCTTCAGCAGATGATGAACAGCCCGTGGCGAACATGGACCTTCCCCTACCCTCCGAACTACAGTAGCTTAACTGTGAAGAAGTTGTGCATGCAAAGCCATAATTTCGAGCAGCACAGGTTGGAGATCGCTGACTACTGCTTACAATCACATCCAAATAGGTAAGGCCACTAGTAAATTTGCTTCGCTTCTGATTTGTCATTTTGCATTCTGTGTTTGAAGTATGTTTATATTTTATTCACTTCAGCGGTGAGGTGCTGTTTGCCACCAAGGGGGGAGATGTGATGCCAGGAGTATCGTTGGCCAGGAGTAAACTGTTGTCAATTGATCGTTTAAGGACCGTTGACATTGATGTTGTCAATGTGCTGTCGATGCTGTTGAACTCCTACTGGGACAGGAAAATGTGGACTTCCAGAGTGTGCATGCTTGGAGTGAAGATGGTAAGACTTGGTTAAACTGTTGAAATATGTTAGATATTTATTATGAGATTTTTAGTGGACATGAAGTTTGTGAATTTAAGCGTAATGACAATTAAAATGCTACAGGATGAGAGCAGTTTTAACCCAGCTGTGGTTGTGGACCGCTGGCTGCTCTGGTTGGAGGCTTGTGAGCTCGACCTCTCTGTTGCAGCGTTTGTAAGCAATCGGAGTTTTGTATTTATGTATGCATGCACTGTGAGGTCTGGTTTCAATGTGTAACACTTAACTCTTTTATTTGGTTGTTTCAAGGTATTCGTGCCAATCATCTACAAGAACGAGTACTCACTGGTTGTGATCAACTTCATGGACAAGAGAGTTCAAGCTATCCAACTCAAACAGCCAGAAGCCGGGGACCCTGATTTGGAGAACTTGGGGCGCTTGATTGTAAGTGAAATTATATCAATTTGTGGCAAGGGACCATGATGTCAATGGCCTAAACTTGTGATATGAATCTTTTGCAGGGAACCACATTTTGGCAGCTGCTCGAGGCGAAGAAGTACCATGATGTTCTTGACAAGTACCGTGCATTCAATTACGAGGTGCTCACTCCGAAATGGCGAGATGCGCTTATGTATGCTGATAGGGGGTTGAGTGTCATGTGCATGCTGGAGCATTTCAATGGGTCGCAGGCGCTGCTCGACAGATTAAGACTTGATGTGGTAAGATAGTAAAACCACATTGAATCATATGCCCGTGTGATATAATAAATGTTCTGTATGCTGAATGTGTGCCGTGTAATATGGTGTAGGAAAAGAAGAGGGTGCAGCTGAGGATATCTTATCTATGCTTCATTGTCATGGCAGAGGAAAACACCAACAGACAGGCGGTGTATGATAGAATTCCACACTTCTTGGCTTCCAAGGGTGCCTTGCCAGAATGAAGCTGCTGCCTTCGCCGTGCGTCGAACTGGGCTCATTGTACCGTGTTTGAGCCTCATATGTTGTTATTTTGGATTGATTTGAGCCTGTAATTGGCTTTGGATTGATGTTGTGGGGTTTGTTAGATTTATTTGCCAGACATGTACTATGTTCCGGTCTAAATTTGGTAATATTCCAGGCTAAATCTAGACATTTTCAATTTATTGTATGCTTCAGCTTTAATTGTGGTCTACTGTTTCCATTTTTGTTCAACGTCTGTACAATATTTGCAACGCAAATAATGGTGTGTTTGGTTCGCAAAGATTTTGAGAGTCGGGATTTTGTTTTGTGTTTAGTTCGCAAAGTTTACTTTTGAGAGTCGTCTGGTTTTGCAAAATCCTTATTTGGTTAGGTTGGATATTGTGAGTAAGGAACAAAATCTTTCATTGGTATTGTAGAATTTTGCAAGTCTGGATTTCAGGAAACTTGATGAACCAATCAAGATTTTACAAAACTGGACTTGGATAGTCCGAGTTTTGCAAAAACTTGCCCAACCAAACACATCCTTAGTAGTTTGGAACTACAGTAGTTACCGAAGCAAAGAAAAAATATTAAAAGGAAGTAATAAAAGAGAATACAATGTTAGAGACATTTTTTGAGAAGGAGAATAATAATACACCTTAATTAGACGTAAAAATGCATTAGATGATGACTGTAGGGTTCATATATGTTCCCTTTCAGAAAATATTGAATTGAAGTTCAAAGTGATTACCATAGTTTAAAAATAAAAATTAAAGTTAAATATAGAGTAAAATAGAATTACCAGCCTGTGAAGTTCAAATATTCTTTATTTAATAGAGTTGATAAAATAAAAACATCTTATAATCTGAAACTATGGAATCGAACTCCCAACCAATAGTGGAGGAAACATCAGTCTTACCACAATACCCCATCAATCCTTTTGCTCTATATTCGGGCTACATGGAAATATATATTATACAGGCTTTTGGATTACGGGCCTGGGCAGCTAATTGGTGAGCCCCACTATGATGTGTATGGCGACAGAATCCCTGAATGGCTCTCTATAAAACTCCAAGCAACCAAGCAAGAAAAAAATATTCATTCAAGCTCCATACCCCCTCCCCCCATCAGATATCTTGCTCTCATAGGCCTATCTATACACCATGGCTCAGTCAACCTCTTCTAACTCAGTATCAAACATCAGATCCGACAGGGTTTCATATCCAAGGTGTGGAAGAATAACTAATCTGCTTGTTTCCAGCACGTCTCTTAATCCTGGTCGAGTTTATTATGCCTGTCCTGAGCATGGATGGACAAGGTGGTTAGTGGAGTCAGGTACTGGATCTGGTGTGAGGCAGCGGAGTAACCGAAGGGTTCAGCCGTCGGGAGATTTGGTGGAGATCGAAGTTGAGGACATGTCTCTTCTGCCGGATCAGCGGCTGACCATTCATGAATCAGTGCCATATAATATCTGCAAATGTAGTTCAGTGGTCTGGGCTCTCACTGTCGTTAACATTGTTTCAATTCTGGCAAATTTGATTGCCATGTTCATCCACTCATTCAAGAGAGGAATGTAGCTCGATGAGAGTCCCCTATTCTAATAATTTTTTATGAAGTTGTTATTAACGTTTTAATGAAGAATGAAGACATTATCTTAATATGAGGTTGTACAACTAATCATTAAGTTAAGGCAAGGCAATCAAAAAAATGTAAAATACATGTATGTCAATTTAAATGGAATATCCCATATGGCATAGGTATATATGATGTAGTAAAGTAGTATAAGTTCTTTTATATTTAATATTTTTAAATAATATAATAGTATCATACTTAAAAATTGAAAAGGTGATTAATAAAAAATAGTTAGTTAAAAATATTGAATCGTAGGTAGTAGGTTAATAAATTATAAAGTTTAAGAAATTAAATGATTGCATCAAATAGTTTATAACATAATAATAATAAAGAAATCAATTGAAACCAATATATTTCACTGAATATTTTTTGCATATATATTTTGTACATCAATGATACAGTTACTAGAAAAAAATGAAGTAAGTACATGGCCAACTGAATTTATTTCTTAATGTTTAGAACTAAACTCAAATTAGTTTGAATAAATATAAATATAAATATTTTCCTTTCACAAACATGTTAATTAGTAGGATGGACTGAAATTACCGTGTAATTACCATGTTCATGAGTTTGTGTGTATTGTAAAAATAATAGGCGCGAAAGTTATATGAAATTGGTATATACTGTTGCTACATTGGTATATACTTTTGATTTTTGTTTCCAATTTTTTTATATTCTGTTAGTGATTGACCGAACAATCTTGTAACCTTCATACTATCACGGCCGGGACTGAACATGATCAAAGGGGTCACTACGAGCCTTTTTAGTACAACTTATCTGAATATTTTTCAATTCTGTTAAATTAACTTCAGTATTTTTCACTTCACTTCAGCTAAGATCAAATCAGTACAGGCGTATCAAACATTCCCTACATCTATACGAATGTCACAATTTTCAATACAATTAACTTACAAGTGTGACGGTCAATTTCGCTCCCGATAGACTAAATATATAATATTTAAAAATAACAACTCATGCAGTAATAGAAAACACTGTTTTCTTTAAAAGTGATTAACTAAGACGACAATAAAATAAACCGTTTTGGCAAAACATACATACTTAAGTATTAACGTTTATATATTTTTTCAATTACTCAAGAGTACGGTTTAAATTATATACTTACGTTTCAATTACATCATTACCAGAATTTAATGTAATTTAATTTAAATTACAGTATTAATGGATAAATACAAAGAATAGAATAATCCCATTAAATCGGATACTAATTATAGTGGCTAAAAAAAACCAAAGTTGCTCACATAGAAATATCAAATCCGTCTGCTCCGAGGGACCGAGGCATGCGAATATTTCTGCATTATTTGCGTGCAGAGTTGGGTAAAAGATCTGATGCTCCACACTCAATCTAGCACACCTATTTCAGTCCTAGGGTTTAATATTTTTAAAACAAGGACCTGCAAGAATAATAAAACAAGGCCATGTGAAGAAACTGACATTCAGATGACTTGTCCTTTCACCCACTATCCCTGCCATCTACTACATATTTGTTGCTTACTTTCCAAACCAAAAAATAAAACCCCCCATTTTCTTTGTGCAGGAATAAAAAATGGCTGCTTTGAACGCGTATCTTAACGAGTTGCGGGCAAACATGGAGGATGCCATCGCCGCTAGTAGATCCAGAACATTTGCGGGTATTTTATTTCCGGGTCGTGACTTTCAAAAGTTTGGAGCATGGGTTAATAACATGTTTATCTGAATTTATTATTTAGAGTTGGAATCAATTATGAAGGAATTCGAAGCTGATGCAGGCAACACGGCTAGAGCAGCAGATCGGGTAAAAATTGCAATGTCGACTGAGTTGATGTGTTTCACATGCTGTTTTCCTGTGTTTCAAATACTGAGTAGTACTCTCACTGATATGTTTTGATGTTCTTTCAGAAAGCGATGGAAGAGATTAGCCAGCGAGTGGTGGCAGTGATGGATGCAATGGAAGCAGACATGCGCAGCGAGCAGGATAAGGGTGAGAGTCGAATTCGGGCATCAGTAGATGAAGATCCGAATGCCACTTTCATTATGATTGAGGGCGAAGGCACAACTTTCCACGTTGGGGATTATTACGTTCCACCACCAAGCTTTCCCCCGATGTAGAATTTTAGCTGAAAGGTGCTTTGAATTACCAGGCCAATAAATTGCACCTGAGATTTGAATTCAGAATGTTTTATGTGTCATTTTGGAGTGAAATCTTATGGATTTGATGTCATTTTGGTGTGTTGCAAATTATTGTGACATTTAATGGACAATGATTACTAAAACAGTTGGCATACCTCATAATGTCATAACACATTGTGTAATTGCCATTTGCCAGAAAACATTGCCACAATACATAACCTCAAGCTATATGTGCAAATTAAGTTTAACAAAATTCTTCTTTTTTATTATACTATAATGGAACGAAAGTATCAGTAGATGCTAACTTTACTCTTGTGAAGATTGATTGCACCACTTTACTATTTGCGGTCTAATGAAATATTTCTTCTCGATTGATGCAAATCTAAATAACATGAGGGTTCGGGACGCGAGATAAACACACCACACCAGCGCATCACATTACAGCAAACATGAAAAGTGCAGAACATGAAACAAGTCTTTTGAATTCTAATACATGACATCAAACGCAACCATGGCACATACGGGAGGGGAGGGAATCAAGGATCAACTTGGACGAACTCCTTTGCCCTCTTACCGCGCTTAGACGCATTACTGCAAAGTTCTTCGAGGTGCTGATACCGCTGCAAACGCTTGGCATACACGTCCTCCCAAACCCTCAGGCTTCGGTTGCGGATTCGAAACCAGGTCGGGTGGATACTGGGGAGGGGATTATCAGGCACGTATGAATCATCTACGCAGAAATGTCCCAACACATAGTGCAGCCTTCCCCGCCTGAGAATGATAGAAATCTCCTGTAGCTCATCATACTCATCAAAGCTGCCCCTCCAGGGTAGCACAGTTGTGCAAGCGAGACCTCCAACATCGTTGAAGGAGTACAAAGTCGCCACGGCTCTGAAGACTTGAGCCAAAGGAAATAGGTCAGTAGGAGTGCTCATCCAGTGTGTAATGGGGCTTTTCTTTCCCTTCCAGTCGATGCGCCGAGTTGCGGCCTGAACTCCAGGGGCAGGCCCCTCGCCCTCGCCTTCACTCTAGCATCATCACAACCGTACACCAACTTATAAATGTCTGCCACCATTAATTGCCTCACCATGACATATGAATCGGGAGATTTCAGGAATCTTAAGGCAGCACATCGGAATCCGCAATTACCATCGGCTTCGACATCTTCTATTGCCACCAAATATTCTCTAACAAAGACTGGCACGTCCTTGCCTCCTCCTCTGTCAAGCTCCTCATCTGTTCACAAATTCACGTTAATTGTGACATAATATTATGCATTTAACTTAAAACATAACACTGGGAGAGAGTTTGAGAAAGTTTTAATGGACTAACCTGCTAGACTTATTCTCACTTCTTCCGCGGTTTGACTGGAACCGAAAAGTTTGTCGGTGTGCTCCCACCCCGAAAGCTGCCTGTGAATCTTTGGCTTCTTCTTCGAAGGCCCGCCCTTCTTGGTTTCTTTAGTCACGGGCTCTTCGTAACCGCCATCTTCCAGGTGCATCTCGCCAAAATAAAAATCAACGCAGCGTTGCTGGTCGGACGGGTCCCGTTCTTCCAACTCCCGAATCATCTGAGCGTACCCAAAGGGAGCGGTCTGGGCGGCTGCTTCTGCTCCGTCGTAGGCAAAAGTTGACCAGAACGGATCAACTAAGTCCGGGTCAATATAGTCACCAGTTTGTCGCAGCACCTCCATTTGGCAGCGACATGGCAAGCCGTGAGTTGTCGACAGGGCATGTGTGCACGCCCCCATCTTGATGCACTCATCCTTCAGCACTAAAAGGCAGGTGTGGGTCACTCGGCGCAACAATGATGAAAACGGTGACACCGCAAAACCATTCAGGTTCCTCACTCGACTCCACTCGAGCATACATTTGATCTCATCAATTTGAGACTCAACCTCCACATGAGTCTTCTCAAAAAGAGTGTCCAGCCCGGCCCTGCATGAAGACATCCATCCCTTCAAGGCAGAATGTGCGCTCTCTACCCTATTAGTAGTGTTGTTCCCATAATGCCTCACAGCATTCGTCCAAGCGAGGACAATCTTTTCCTTGTGTACAAGCCATGTCCTGTCCATGTACTTCATAAACCCCGGAACCCAGCCATACTTCGACCTTAGCTTCTTCTCATTTTCCACATATTTTTCAACAGTTGCCGAATGAAGCATCACCCTCACAGCCCCATTACAAAGTCTATCGGCATCCTTGCTTGACTTCAGGGACTTCAGTGCCCTAGCTCTAATCATCTTCTTCACGTGCTGCATGCACAGCAAATGATGCGACTCGGGAAACACAGTTGCGATTGGCTCAAAAATTCCAAGCTCTCTATCAGTAACCATGGCACGTGGTTGTACCTCTCCCAATAACTCAGCGAAACATCTCATTACCCACATGTAACTCTCTGTGTCTTCATGTTAGAGAAGAGCCTGTGCGGCAGTGAAGTTTTGATTTGTCGGAGTTGTGCCGATGTACTCGACAAGTGCATAGTTGTACTTGTTCGTGGAGTGAGTAGAGTCAATGCAGAAAACTGAGTTGTACACTCGTGCCATTTGCCTTCCGTGAGGATGTGACCAGAACATGTCTGAAATTATCAATTCATAAATGTCTAAATATTTCATCACATAAGATCCCAAGCATGGTTCAAAACAAATTTAAATTAGCTGACAAACAATTACCTTTCATCTTGTTTGTGCCGGCCTCGACGACACACCTAGTGACATAGCCTCTGGCACTTGCAAGCTGCAGGAATTGCATTGCTGGATTTCTCCCAGATGCAGCCTCTTTCTTCAGGCAGGATGTGTAATTATAGACGGCCCTCTTCAACACATGCTTCACTTCTTCAGAATACTGCAGAGCTTTTACAATAGCTTTTGGCGTGCAGTGAGCAAACCACATCTCCCTAATTTTCTCCTTGTCAGCGTGGGTTAAACGAGTATACACCATGTTACCCTGCACATAGTAGGTAAGCGGATGGTTGTGGCACCCATCAAACACAGTAACATGATACAATCCATCCTGCTCCTTTCTAATCACTCCACGAAACTTGCAGCCAACTCTCTTCGAGGCTGTCACTCTCTGCCCCTTTTCACGCAGAGTTGAGAATATACTTTTCCTCTTACGATTCTGTTGGCGTTCGACCACAGCAGACTCGGAACGAAATGCGCATTCACAAGTAAAGTAATGATGGAATGAACCATCAGACCGCTTTCTTCTAGATGATCTGATAATGTTAAAAAGATTGTCATTTGCCAGCCCTTGTGCCCAATCAAAAGCAGTTTTCTCATCCTCGAACGATAGCCCATTACCCTCACTTGACAATATCGACGTAAAATCAGGCACATCATCCTGCACATTTCATAATATTGTGAATTGTGGAGATTTATCTAAACGTCTCTTAAATCATCCTCTCAAACAGCAAATCAAGTACGTCAAAATCGCCATTCATGGATACACATAAAATGCAAAACTATTTTATAAATGCTTAGAATTAAAAACTACAAAAACAAATTTTATATATTTCAATTTTGTATTCAAAGTACTTTGCATGAAAATGTAGAAAATAATATTTTTCCACAATGATATTTGCATGAAAAGGCTTATTACTAGTTACTACCAAATGAATTAGTACCAAAAATAATAGGGGACCTCACAGCTGCAAGCAAGGACTGTCATGAACACTATTGATTTGACATACTTTTACAATTTAATTCACATGGTCCACTTTATTTTTTCCCACCAACTTTTCTCCCCCACTTTATTACATATAATTTCTTCCTTTCAAGATGCACTAGGGAGCCTCATCTATCTTCAACTTTATGCATTACAGCCTTTTAATTTTCCAAAACTAAAAAAAGGCAGCAAAACACTTTACAAACATAGCAGTACTGTATAGCTATACTCAACCTAGAACAACATTCATCATTTAAAATTGGCAATTTCAGCCCCCCACACATTTACAAATACAAGTTTGATTTACACTATTCCTTATCCAAATTATATAAATCACCAATTTCCCTAACAATGTGTACACTAACTCTCCAACAAACTTCATTCCAGAAACAACATACATTACATCGTAGGCATGATCAATTTTATTTTTGATTTAAACAGATCACAAAATAAAACAGATCACAAAATAAACTGGATTGAGGGAGGCAGCAACTCACATCTCCCATGGTTAATACGAGTCAATGCAAGGACCTCCAAACTCTAACTACACAACTTCAAATGCTGCTCTCCAAGCTCTCCTACCTACATTTCACCAACAAAGAACATACATCATAAACACATCTCCTGGATTTAACTAGAAATAATCGGATCTATAAAAAAAATGTATTTATTAATAGATCGACTTACATGCACATTTGCTTAGTTTCCATCCTCAGTTTCACCATGAAACATGAGACAAGAAAGATATGGCGTATTACATTCAGAGCAACAAAGAAAGACCGAATAAGGAGCAGGTGCAGAATAAATAGACTACTTTTTATGGAGAGAGGAGAAAGAAGAAAGAAAAAACAAGGAAGGTCAGGTGGACAGTGAATTCATGTGCCTAGTCTTGTCATCGAGAAAATGCAACCATCCTTTTATACGTCCCACTTAAAACAGGGGTAAAATCGTAACTTACACATGCTAGGGTTTAAGACATCGACAGTAACAGATAAAGAACTTGACAAATCCTAGTGGGCCTCGGCCCGTATTTATTACATGCCTAGTCTTGTGTTAGGAAATGAAATAAGCCCAAGGACATAAAGGTAATTACAAGAAAGAAGGAAGAAGAAGGAGCTGGCTCATGTGAATAGCACAGAATGAGAGGAAGATTGTATAGGAATCAGTACTATAAGTACATCATAATTAACCAATTAGGGTTTCAATTTCGGTACAAGTTGATCAATATTTGTGATTGTATTTATTTCTGTTAATTGCATTTAATTGTACAAAAAACCAAAAAACGCTAAATCTCAGTCTGCATTGCCAAGAACATCATATGAGCCCAGCGCAACCAGCCTTTTTTATTAGCTCTCCTACTTCATAAGGGGTAAACTTGTCATTTACGCAGTCAGGGTTTAAGCCCAACAAACATAGCAGATCAAAAACTGGACAAATCCTAATGAACACATAGCCTTGGCCCGTAATACATATACACATTTACCAGATCGCATACCTTATGAAACGGTGACGTTTCCAGATGAACAACCTCTTTGAAAAGTGAACCGCAGCTAAACTCACCGGCAAATCATACGACCGGAGAGGCAGCGCCGTTTCCGCCGCGCTTACGGGAACCGGCGCCTCCGAAAAACTGCACCTGGATGCCAAGACCGCTTGCCGCCTTCGGATTCAGAACACCGAAGCCCGAACGGATCTCGAACCCTGAAAGCCGTCCGGATCACAAACGCCGAACAAGAATCGGAAACCAAACTCACACGCCAAATAACTCATCTCCGGCGTACAACAAAACACTAATCAAACCACGCCAGGGATCAAATTAAACTCCGGCCAAGCCAATAAACCAGGCATCCGGATCCCACACCAGAAACTAAGAAAATCCTATAAACTTTGCGGGGGATTTGGTGTTCGATTAAGACATTGAGGGATTTGGGAAGAGTGAGTGGGTGATTGGGGGATAATCTCGTGGTCAGAGGGAAGAATTCTAATATTTTCAATATGGGGTTCTGATTTCATCCTTCTCTCTTTTAGAGATTTGCAGAACAGTCCTCGACCCCAAATTGCCGAAAAGTCCTTCGAAAATCAAATCTGTGCCCTAAGGGCATTTGAGTCATTTCCGGACCTGCATAATAATTCTGGACCTGCACCTATCAACCCCCATATTTTATCCTACGAAGAATATTTCTGTGTAAATAAGTAGAAGTTTGGTTGTACATATATTTTATCCTACTAAGCTTCAAATCATGAAATAAAAATGTAAAAAAATGTAATTTTATACTGATGAAAAAAAAATAAACTATAAAATTAGTAAAAACTAATCTAACCAATGTCATAAATTATAAATTATAAATTTTATTTATAATCTTGACTATACTTTGTACGGCTGCTAGTTCTAAACAGGTAGATTAAGATAGTGTACAAAAGAATAATTAAAACGCATATCAGATAATTTTTTATTATAAAAAAGATAATTCTTTTAAATTAACTAGCTAAACTCTATCACGCGTTGCGCGATATTTTTGAAACACTTTTAAAATATTAAATTTGATATAAATATTAATTTTTGCACTAATAATATTTAAATAGTAAAAATATAAGAGTAAAGATAAAAAAAAGTAAGATACTAAAACATTATATTTCCCTGTCCTTACTTCATAGAAAACAAACACAATAAAAAATATAAGTTTAACCGACTAATTAAAATTCAATGATATCATAAAAAATTAATTAATTTAAAAATTAAATACATATACTATATATTTTTTACTAAGTTAAAAAATAAGGTAAAGAAATATATTGTTATTAAAAAATGATGACTTGATCGATTGATTCGCTGTACAATCATCATGAAATACTAAATAAAAGATTATGGAATCGCCATGAAATAATTAACAAAGAAAGCAACCATAAAGTCTAACATATAATAATTAACAAAGAAAGCAACCATAAAGTCTAACATATAATAATTACCGTCTATTATACAAATCAATTGAACAACAAAAACAATATTTTCTAAATGTTACATATGTTAATAAGTACAATTAAATATGAACATATAATTATATCTAAATATTACATTTCGTTAACTAAGGATTGATTTCACATATGGACATATATTTATATCTAAATATGTTATTAAATACAACTATATGTGAACATATTATTTTTCTAAATATTACATGATGTTAGCTATGAATTGATTTTCCATTAAATAAGTTGTAACGTAAGGGAAGATGGATTTCATCAAATTACATCTCTTGAAAACTAAACTAAATAATTTAAAGTTAAATTTGTATAATTTCAGTTAAATTAAATACTACTCAGTTTAGTTTTGAAGAGATGTAATAAATTA
This sequence comes from Sherardia arvensis, assembly GCA_948330725.1. Classification (NCBI taxonomy): domain Eukaryota; kingdom Viridiplantae; phylum Streptophyta; class Magnoliopsida; order Gentianales; family Rubiaceae; genus Sherardia; species Sherardia arvensis. The sequence continues at coordinate 17,374,550 of OX415238.1, forward strand.
TGATTAATAAATATATGGAATATTTATTTAATTCATGCGAAAGAGAGCTGATAAAATTGTGTATTTCTACAAGAGTAGGTTTCATATAGTTAATTTGCAAATAGTTACAAAGCACTTTCATCAAAGAAAATATGAACATGCACAGATAAAACAATATAAACGGTTATTTACTACTTATCGAAGTGAAGTGAAAAATGAATGTTTTGAGAATAATAATTAAAATAGTTAAACTAAACTAAATTTCATTAAATATTGTGCATCGATCATAATTCCTATGATAGTAAAACCTAGTGATTGAACTTACTACGGCCGCAAAGCTTTGAAGCTAGTGATTTAGCTTTAATTTATTTAATTTATTTAGGTTATGATAGCAAAGCATGTAATTAAATAAATTAAAGCTATATAGCAAAACCTAAATTTCTCTATCTATTCTTTATCTTTCTCGGCTCTCTTCCTCAGGAGAGTAAGCTATATCATCCTTAACCCCATAAAAGAATGAGAAACCATGATAACAAGATATATATACAAGTATTAGATGTTTTGCTAAATTCAGAAAACTCTCTAGTAACTATATATACAAGTTCCTCACAAACTCAGAATACAACGAAGTATAAAAATCATTAATTTTTCCGGCTTTGAATACATGCATGGAGATAGCAGCTTAGCTGATGCATTCATAATATGCATATTCAAGTCAAATAAATCAAACACCCCTTTCCAGATTATTGTCGACACAACCAGAACAATCACAACGCCGAGGGTACGTTATTTATGAACCCACCACCATCGATATTGGAAATATACATGGTTGAAAAAAATGATTATAATCCAGAACTACCCGTTTCAATGAAATCGGAAAATAACTTGGCGTCTCCATCATCTATTCGAGCCGCAGCTTCAAAATCCAAACATCATCATTAACGATGGCTATTAAAATTTCTCAACAGTTAAAAACATGATCGATTTACTGTGAGTTCGGTGATTGGATCGGAGCCGATTTGCGAAACAATGCAACTCGTAGCATGCAATACTTCATCTCCCTTTTTCGTGTGAATCCTCAGCGGCTCATTCCGACCTCTTGTTGATTGTCGGACATAATAATATCATATGCAAAAATCAACAAAAAAAAATTATTAGGATATCAACAAAATAAAATTTTAGGTAAATGAGAGGAGTTACGAAATTGTGTTCACGGTGAAAATGCATGAAGGTTTATAAACAACTCCAATTTTGCATTACGTGCCAAATTTTGAATATATATATATATATATATTATTTTTTTATAATGATCGAAAAGATATATACTAATGCTTTTTTTAAAACCGGATGAAGATAATATTAAAACAAATCAATCACACGGGATTGAAACAGATAATATATTAACGCATATATAAGGCATGCAATATATGTTAATGTTAAGATAAGATAATGGCTAAATATTGTTGGATTCGGGCGACATAAACAATAATCGTAAATTTCCGACGATTTGTGGTGATTATGTTGTGGTTATGTGGTGGTTTTAATCAAAACTATGTAGTTTAATATTTTTTATTAATTTATATTTACCGGAGCAATAACTCTTCTATTTCCCATTCCCATTAAGAGTATGGATAAAAAATGATTTAACCATTATTAAAATCAATATTTTCCATTAATATTATCAATAATGATGATATAAATTCCTTTTACATAATTAATTGTGTGTACTTTTGATGTATAAATTTATATGTATAAATATCAAATTCGGTTGCTGTCTTCAATCAATTGAAACCATTCTTCGAAAGCTGGATGGGCAGCGGCCTTATTCATAAAGGTCTAAAACTCAAAAAAGGAATGTCCTAATTTTAATGAAGCACTTATTTGTGTACATTTTGTTTATTTCATGATTTATCTACAGCCAATTTTTACTAGGCTAAATGAGTCAATGACTGGCAGCCAACAACTTTCTCTCTCTACATTGTGCTCTGACTTCTCTCTAGAAACCCAAAATCCACGCGCCACTAACTATGCCCAGCTACCCCCTTTTTAGCCAATAACGTATATATCATTGTCAGAAAACGGTCAAAAACGGATATATCATGGCGGTGACGCCACCGCCTCCCGGTGGCACAACCGCCGGAAAAAGCTTTCTTGATGCCCTGGCCAACAAAAATCAACCCCTTTTCTCCTCATTGCCATCCAATCCAGAAATCAAGCCGGCTATAACACGACTCAACGGAAGACCGGCATGTCTGTATGATCCGGATTCCGTCAATATCCTCGCCGCACATTATGAGAATGCTCTGATAGGTAAATTCAGCAGGGGAAAGCCGTCGTGGAGAAAATTCAAGCTGCTTTCAAACTGATCGGATTTCAGTCCCAGTTTCAAGTTGGTTTGCTCGATTACCGACACATCCTAATCCGGTTCAAGGACCCTGAGGATTACCAAAAGTTTTGGCTTCAACCTTACTGGAACATAGCCGGATCAACGATGAAAGTACTCAAATGGACGCAAGATTTCAACCCCGATCTAGAGTCATCTGTTGTTCCAGTCTGGGTCTCGGTTAAGGAGGTACCAATCTACTACTATAATCAGTCTCTAATTCAAGATTCTGCTAGCCAATTAGGTAAATTTATCAAGATTGATGCTGCAACTAATGGGGTAACTAGACCATCTGTTATAAAGATGTGTGTGGAATTGGATTTAAAAGAAGACAGGATTACCTCCATCCCAATTGGGGGAACTGATAGCTATAAAGAAGGCCCTGTTGAGTATCACAATCTCCCAACATATTGCAAGTCATGTCACGAGATTGGTCATGAGGAAGCTGCTTGTATACACCTACATCCAGAGCTCAAAAGAGTATGGAGAAGGAGAGAAGAGACTGGAAACAAATCTGGCACAGGTTCATCAGGAATGGATCCCACAGAGAAGGACAAAGGAGCCAAAGCTCAGTCTGAAATGCCAGCTTCAAGCAGCAAGGAAATGGTGGTCTATCAAGAGGCTGAACCCCAAAAAAGCTCACAGCCAAGAGATAACAAGCACAAAAGCCCAACAATAGTGCTATTATCTCAAGCAGAGAATAAAGCAATGAATTCCTCTGTCCTTTTTTTCTTTTGATGATATACATGTACCAGCTCTTAAGAATTCCATAAAGAACAGAAAAGCAAAAACCAATATGGATATGATTCCTTATCACTCACCTGTGGAGATTTCCAATGTTTTCTCAATTTTGCAGGAATCAGAAAGTAGTTCAGAAGATGAAAATGAAGAGATACTGAGCCAGCAGAATCAGAACCATGGATCAGGCATCCCCTTCACACCAAACACACAAATTTCAGAAAGCAAAACAGGTAACTCAGGTAAGAAGGATAAAGGAAAAATGCATGATAACTGTGTTAATCCAATATCTCTAGAACCTGATATGCATGTTAATACTGTGGTAGATGAGGATATTCACATCACACATGGTCTTATCAGTAAAGTGTATGTTTCACATGACTCCAAGAAAAAAGGGAAAAGCACTTACTCCTCAGGGGGTGTAAATAGGTTGCTGAGACCTAAACAAAAAGTGAAATATACTGTTTAAATGATAAGTCACAAAATAATTGGAAATATGTTGGTATGGAACATCAGAGGAATAAGAACCTCAATAGAAAGACTTCAAACTCTGGTTGTTATGCATAATATAGCCATTTTATGTGTTATAGAACCCATGCGTGATATTAACATGATCACAACTTTACAACACTTATTACACTTTCCAAATGCTTACCCTGCAATGCATGCTAAAATATGGTTGCTATGGAACAATAGTTTTAAAATTCAGGTTATATCTCAAACTGATCAACTTGTATGTGCAAATATAACTGACAATATTTCCTTGCTTAGCTGGAATACTGTTTTCATTTATGCAAAGGTTCTCAAAAGATTGAGAAGGAATCTGTGGAATGACCTTTTGGCTCTCCCAGCAGCCCTCACAATATATGTGGGGGATTTTAACACTGTTACTGAGGTTAGTGAGAGGAAAGGTAGAACCAAACCCCCCTAGGTAGTATTATGGAATTTAACAGTCTGATAAGCACCCTAGGATTACAGGAGATTGGCACTGTAGGTAATAGGTTCACATGGTCAAATAGAAGGGCTGGGAATGATTTGTTGCTACAAAAATTAGATAGAGGACTGACCAACCTTGACTGGATCAATATGTTTTCACATAGCTCCATCCAAGTGCTAAATAGAACATCTTCAGACCATAACCCTCTCCTACCGTCAATCCAAGACTCAGAAGAACATACATCCAAGCCCTTTAGATTCCAACAAATATGGATCAATAGAGGGGACTTTACAGCCTTAGTGGAAGAGAATTGGACTCAGTTAAGTCCTTTCCAAGGCATGAAAAATATGATCTTCAAACTTAAGAGGCTTAAAGTAGAACTTAAGGCTTGGAACAAGGAGAAATTTGGAAATGTTCACCACAATCTGTTAGAAGAGAGAAAAAAGTGGCTGAACTAGAGGAAAAATTCCAAATGTCTGGAAGTGAAGCAGATCTGACAGAATTAAATAAGGAGCAGGCAGTGTTGACAAGAGCAGTGAAGGAGGAGTCAATATTTTGGAAACAGAAGGCAAACATTAGATGGCTACAAGAAGGTGATGCCAGTACAAAGTTCTTCCATAATTCAGTGAAAGAGAGGATAAGTAGGGCAAGAATAAGCAAGATCAGAGATAGGGAGAATCACTGGATTACAGATCCAGAGATGATTAAAGAAAAATGAATTTTTTTTTAAGATATCCTGAATGAACCAGTCACAGAGGAGGCTGGAACCTACATGCAACACTTCACCTCTCAGATCCCAAGATTGATAACTGAAGAAGACAATCTCAGTTTACTAAGGGCTCCCACCAGTGAGGAAGTAAGACAAGTTGTCTTTGATTTGAGCAAAGACAGCTCTCCTGGTGCAGATGGATTTCCAGGCTCTTTTTATAGACACTGTTGGGAGATTATCAATGTGGACTTGCTAGACTCTGTAAGGGAGTTCATAGCAGGTGAACTGATCCCAAAAGCAATTTCCAGTACTTGGCTTACACTGATACCCAAAAAACCTAATCCAGCCTCTTTCTCAGATTTTAGGCCAATCAGCCTCTCCAATTTCATTAATAAAATATATTCAAAGCTGTTAGTTGAGATATTGAAACCAGTAATGACTAAGTTGATCTCACAAGAACAGTCTGCCTTTTTAAATAGGAAGAGACATCTCAAATAATATAATTCAAATGAGAGAAATGTCAAGAATGTTGTGTAAGAATGATAGGCAAAATCTTATAGTAAAGTTGGATATGCAGAAAGCTTTGACAAAGTTTCATGGGGTTTTCTGAATTCAATCCTACTACATTTTGGCTTTCATGGATCCTTTGTCAAGATTGTGCTCCAGAATATAGCTTCTGCAAACTTTTCAGTACTCATTAATGGGGTAGCATCTGGTTTTTTTCCATCATCAAGGGGCATCAAGCAGGGTGACCCAATGTCTCCTTTCCTATACAACCTTCTGACGGAGGCCTTTACAAGGAGACTGAAGAAGTTGGTGAGTATAAACTATATACAGGGTTTCAGTATGCCTAGAGGAGTTGAGCAGATTACTCACTTAATGTATGCTGGTATGCTGATGACACAGCATTATTTATAAACTCCAAAAAGAGGAATCTGAAAAGAGTTGAACAATTTCTGAATGCTTAAGAGAGAACTTCAGGACAGAAAGTTAACTTCTCTAAGTCTGAATTCTAAACTCACCCTGATACCTCCAGACATAGGAATAAGATTATCAAAAGGCATCTGGGAATGACAAAGGGTAAAATGCCTTTTCAATATTTGGGGGTTCCTATCTTCAGTGGAAGAAACAAAGCCATATATTACCAGCCTATCATTGAAAGAATGGAAAATGCAACCAAGAATTGGAAGAATAAATGGCTCTCTGGAGCAGGGAGGATGGTTCTGGTGCATCATGTTCTTATGGCCATCCCAGTCCATTATTTCTCTGTCTTAAAACCTCCTAAGATGGTACTAAAAGCCATGGAGAGGGTTGCTAATAAATTCTATCGGGGTGAATCAGAATATGGTCAGAGGAAATGCTGGAGAAGGTGGGAGAGATTAGCATTGGCCAAAGTGTGAAAATGGATTAGGTTTCAGGGATCTATTTGCATTTGTGCAGGCCTTTTCCTGCAAACTATGGTGGAAGCTGCAGAAGAATGATACAATATGGAGCAAATTCATGTGGACACTGCCAAAAACTTACAAGAATTCACACACCTGGCAAAGAATCTGTATTGTTACAGAGCATGCAAATGCAAACACTCAGATTTGCTATGGTACAGGCAGTTGCTCCTTCTGGGATGCAAATTGGACAGGAGAGGGGCCATTGTATTATTTCTGGCCAGATCTTACAGAGATGCCCTTCCCAAACATCACCCTGGCATCTTTTATTGAAGGAAAAACACAATTCCTCCCCCAAATTGCCCCTTTTTTAAATACTAATATAGTTACTATTTTGCAGGAAGCTCTGATTCAGTACACACATGCAGACAAAATGGTATGGAAATCCTCCAAAACAGGTGACTTCACAATCAAAGAAGCTTACCAAAGTCTCAGAAGAAGGGATGCAGAGGTACACATTTTGAAGCAGATCTGGAAAAAGCCAATATCTCCAAATATTTCAACCCTAATCTGGAGACTTAGAAACAGGTTACTTCCTTTTGATGACATCCTCATTAAACTGGGTTTTAATATTTCATGATAGTATTTTAATAAATGCTCTCTGTGCAATAACCATGATAGTATAGAACACTATTTCAATACATGTCCTGCCAACAAGGAAATATGGGATTTTGTTCATAGATTACTTGGAATAGGGCTGAGAAGTTTCAGAACAATTGGTCAGAGGATACAATTTTATTTCTCATATGTTGGCCTGACAAAGGTCCACAACACAGTAATCATAATTACTACTTCAGTGGTAATCTGGTTCATGTGGACTAGAAAAAATAGGCTCATATATGATAATATAAATTGCAGTACTCAGTCAATTTGCCATGAAATATTAAGAGAAGTTTCAAAAATATTTACAGCATTCCCATTAGTTGGCAATCCAGTTAGGAACCTGTTTCTTGTTGAAATTGGTCTAGCTCCTTTCATAAAAACAAAGAGGCCAAAACCTGTTAAAATAATTAAATGGGAACCTTCTGATCCTGGTACAAAAATTAATGTGGATGCAGCTTTTGAAAATGATGGCAGGACAGGCATTGGAATAGTTGCTAGGAATATGCATGGACATGTTCTTTTTATGGCAATGCATCATATTGTCTGTGTCTCTCCTATTCAGGCAGAGATACATGCAATAAAACTGGGCTTCCAGACAGCTAGGGATATGTTGTTGAATGATTATCTGATAGAAAGTGATTGCCAGATTGCTGTCAAGGGGATACAGGATCCTAGATCTATAGACTGGAACAATTTCTCATTATGATATGAAATGTCTCTGCACAGAATAAACTAACTCATATTATGAGGGAAGGAAACTGTGCAGCAGATCAGATCAGATTGCAAAATTATGCCTTGAGGAGAGAGTGTCAAAAACCTTATTACAACATGAGATGCCTAGTAAACTTAGAGCTATTTTACAGCTTGATAGACTAGGAGTTCCAAATTTAAGATTCTCACTGTGACTCTCCAGAACAAAGGTACTGCTGAGATTTGTTTCCTGTTTCAGGATGCACGGGGTAGCACTAAAATACTGATCAAGGGAGTATGTTTCAAAGACTGAGTTGCAGCAATAGCTACCAACCAGAAGGGTCAACACAGGAGCTCATATAGGAGCCACAAATATTTTTGTATATATAGGCAAAATTATGGTTTATTCTTGCATCCAAACCTTTCGGGTGGCTAAATTGTCTTTCGGTCTTTGTTGACTCGATTGCTAACCTGTTCCCCGAATTGCGTTTTTGAATGCAAGAATTACACTCAACCATAATTTTGCCATCAGGAATAGATAGTCATATTTATTCAATTTTGGAAGCTTAGTTGCTTCTTCAGCTATAAGCTGTCTTTTGTAAAACTCTAAAACTCTCATGGCTATTGCCAATTCTCAGGTTCGGGATGCCAATAAAATCCCCCACCAATGGTGGTATTACTTAAAAAAAATCTACAACCATTTTTGTAAGTATTCTATGATACTAAATAGCCCGGATCATGATATGTGTAATGCGTAAATGACATACCGGATTGTCGAATCCTCTATATTCGTGAAGAAGTGCTATACCGATTGAAGTCGATCTTTAGTCGCACAAATGGTCCGACCTCTGACGGTATCCACACGAACTCGATTATTGGGAAAGTCAGTTTAACGTGCCAGCTCCATTCATCTAAAAGCAACTGTATAGAACTGATTTCTAATATTGTTGTATTTCAACTTATATTTAGATGAACCTGACTGTAGCTATTTATAAGAATTGAGAAGGAGGGACTTAATGCTGAATTCATCACCATGAATTCGTAACGTCAAACGTTACAAGTCCCTATTCAATTGCTTATTAACCTTCATGAATTAATAACATTATTAATCCATTATACCCAATAACTTGTTCTATTGTGTGTGACCCTTCAGGTTCCTAAACACTTAGCAACAAATATGTAATTAGAAATTACATTGGATTTAGTCCATAATCCAACAAACTCCCACTTGGACTAAAGACAATATTTAGTCGTGGTATTTCTAATACTGATCAAATTAACAACTTAATTTATCATCATATTTATAGATCAAGATTGGCCTCTAGCCAGGCATCATGACCACCCAAGTATTTAGAAATAAGTCAAATGATCGACTTCACCTATCCATGAATCAGATTCCATGTAATAATATCCTTTCACCATACTATATCCTTTATCAGTACAAGAGTAAGGTATTGTGCCAACTCTTTAAAGTACTGATGTTTTCTTGCTCCAGAATTCAACTCCCTCTAAATAAAATTAGCACTTTTCTAACTTTATTAGACCGTTTGCAAACATTTTGAGTTGATATTCCAACAAGTGGCCATCTCTAGGATATACTCTCCCACTGGAGTGGTGAATCCTATATCAATCATAAAATATCAATCTATGCTTCTTGTTATACCCAGTCCAACCATACGCAGAGTCAGTTACGACAAAAGATAAGAAGGACCAAAGCGCAACTATCCACACAAATTATACTCTTTATGATTTCAAGTCAAAGGATTACTTTACACTACTGTCATACAAAGAATTTCCATTAGCACAAAAAAGTTTTTAACTTTATGGAAATCTTTAAATGGTCATTCCAATGAGATATTCTCCAATAGCTCACTCATGTATCATCATACATGCTAGTCTGTCCGTAATAACAATGCCCTTATTATTGTTAATACTATGACTAGGGAATTTTAAGAATAACAATCATATTATTCTAAGGACTTTATCATTTTAATAGTAGCCAAGTACATATAATCAAAAACGATAAAATTGTCATATGATATGTGCATATAGGATAATTTATAAATGTCATATTCCATGATTCAAGTAATCTCATGAATCAAAAACACATTTCTCATACCTCTCAAACAATACGTGTCACTAGTATTTTAATTCACCCTCTTGTACTTCTCAAGTACTTAAATTTCATCATAATGAAATAGTGTTTCATACTTCCAACACTTGAGAATCATCGAATGAATTAGTGATTCACATGTCTCAACACTTGAGAACCATAGAATGAATTTGTGTTTCACACTTCTTTCTCAACATTTGAGAATCATCAAATGAATTAGTGTCTCACAATTCTCAACACTTGAGAATCATCGAAAATGTATTAGTGTTATTTATAACACAAAACACTCGATATGTTTCATTTTAAAATGTGCATGACTAATCAGCGGAAGCATCAAATACCGTTATGCACATCATTACATTGATATGAACCTTAAACACTAGAAACATTCCGGGTTTACCATTTCATCGAGAAATTACTATTTACATCCTTAACGTACATAAGGGTAGGTAAAAATATTTCTCATATGCATTAATTAAATAGAAAATACCATGTTACTCCCACTTGACTCATGTATACTCCTAACTTATCATATAAGTAAATCTTGTATACTTAAATTGCTTATCATATAAGTTCCATAAATCAAATTTTGATTCTATGTTAGTGGTTTTAGAACTTCTCTAAGTTCTATGTACTTATCATATAAGTTCCATTCAAACATATTTTTGACTACTAGTTTGTGGTTTAATAACTTCTGTAAGTTATCTTTCTCCCACTAAATATTTTAAAATAAACAATTTATTCGAAAATATTTCATAACAAACTAGATCTTGTTCTCTGAACAACCTCAAAATCACATGATTGAAAATATAAGTGACATGACATTAATACATATATAAAATGGTTAGAAAAATCACACGACTAAGGTTAAATGAACAATATAGTTCAATCAGATAATCTCGTACTTCAAATTTTATATTTCTAAATTCAAAAGAATTAAGAAAAGTATTTCAATAAATACTTATGACCATTTTGAAGTAAAGGAAAAAAAGAAAATCGACCTATTTTTACATAAGTCTGCATCCATCAACATGCATTAGACTTTAGTACTTAGTAGACTACTTTACCCTCCTACTTGAAGGTTGTATAGGTTAATAAACAATATATGCAACGTTAATGATTCCCAAACAATAACTTAAAAAACATGCATTTTATGCAATTGCATACATTCTAGTTTATAATTCTACTTTGTTATAGGATAGATTTTCTAATCCATTATCTTTGAATATCTTGTGTGCACTAATTGAAATAGGATTATTCCTAAATTCAAATTTTATTGTTAAATAACACAATAAAAGAACAACGATTATTCTTAATTGTGAAATTATCCAAATTCAGCATGAAATGGAAGATAGAACATTCTTCAAAAGAAATGTTATAAAAACAATAAATAATGAATTCTTAAAATCCATATAGCGAAGAAATACTTAATGTTCCTACAATCTAAGTAGCAACAATTGCTCCATAGTAGGTCCATTTCTTCATCGCCCAATCTTTTACTCTTTCATTGGTCCTACATATTTCAAAAATATGAGAACGGGCATCAAATACCCAAATTTTAAAAGTATAAGATTTATTCAATCCACATATACCTGAAGTAGAAACTTCTCTAAGTTTCTTCTCCTTCACGATATAAAGATATTCCTTGCAATTTCTTTTCCAATGTCCATCTTGACCACAATGGAAACAATTGCCCTTAGCCTTTCTGTCCATAGCGTTCTTAAGCTTACTCTTTTATTGGAAAGAGGTTCAACCAATAACACATTTCCCTTATCATGCTTAATATACTCCTCTGCTGTAATCAACATATTCAGCAATTGAGACAGAGTGGTAACATCAACATCATCCATGTTAAAGTTCACCACAAAGTTAGAGAAACTATCAGGAAGTGATTGCAAAATCAAGTCAACACTTAACTGATGTGGCAATACAAATCCCTATGATTCCAAACTCTCAATGAGGCTTATCATCTTCAACACATGAGACGATACAGCTGACCCCTCATCCATCTTTGATCGAAAAAGCTCCTGAGAAATGTCATATCTCTCATTTTTAGCCTTTTTAAGATACAAAGATCTAAGATGCATAAGCATTCCATAAGCAGTCGTGTCCTCATATTGCTTTTGTAGCTCAAAGCTCATTGAGGCTAACATAAGACAACAAGCATTTTCAGAATCATCAAAATGCTTCCAAAATGCATCTTTGACTGCTTGATCAGCCTCATCAGAAGGAGCATCAGGGATAGGGTTATCAAGGACGTAAGCGATATTCTCAAGTCTTAAAACTATTTTAAGCGCTTGAATCCATTCAATTAAATTTGAACCAGTGAGCTTATTCTCAAAAGGTACGTTATGCGGTTTCAAATTGGAAAACATTTCTACAATAATAAATGTAAGAAAATAAATTATCCAGCACATAGACAAAACTAAAAATAAATGACATCTCTCCATTTTAGTTTTGTTCCCACTATTTTATCCAAGTCAATATCCCTCAATTTTGAATTCGAGAATTTACATATAAATTCATAGTAGGCTAGGATCCAAATCTCAGCTATTATGACCTTGGGTATGCCCAACAAACCACAATAACCTCAACTAGGTAGGTAACACTTTACCAATTATAACATTTTAGATATCAACATATCTTATTTTGTCATAATCACGATATAACAGATTTAAGTACTTTAGAATTTCCTCAAAATTCCCAGGATAGGCTTTTGGAGGGGTCACAAATGGTCCCGCTTAAAATCGCCAGCCTCCTTAGACAGAATTTGTATTGGGTATTACTAAAAACTTATTCTTAAATGTTTATCCAGTATGAACATTTCATCCATTATGACAAAATCTTTATAACTCCTAGATACTTGCCTCAAAACCATTCGACCTTGGGTATGCCCAACAAATCAAACGTTTTGTTAAATCGAACCCATTATTCACAAATCAAATTTAAATGGCACAAATTATGATATTGGTGGAGTAACCTTGGGTATGCCCAACAAGTCAAACCAACAACAAATTTATTTGATACCACCAATAATGGAAGGCAACAATTCATGATTTAATATTAAGTGAGGGACCTTGAAATAATCATATTATCACATAATAAAAATGATGCTATTATTGAACAAATAAAATATATTAACATTTTACTCCCTTCTATTTATTCAATAAAAAATCATTTATATTCATTATAATCACATTAGTAGATAACAAATGTCATAACCAACTGGTAAAACCAATTAACCATATTAATTATATTATATTCAAATAATATAATAGAACCAACCAGTGACACTTTTCAATTAATCACATTAATTTCAATTAAGTCAAATAATTAAATTATTTGTGAAACATGTGTGCAACCAATTGGTATCAATTAATTACATCAACATTACTTTAATCACATAATCTCATTATTTATGCATGTAATAGTTGTATAACCAATTGGTTCAATCCACTCAATTAATTTTATTGATTTCAAATAATCACATTATTTGTCAAACATATGCACAACCAATTGATACTATTCAATTAATCACATTAATTTTATTGATTTCAAATAATCACATTATTTGTCAAACATATGCACAACCAATTGATACTATTCAATTAATCACATTAATTTTATTGATTTCAAATAATCACATTATTTGTCAAACATATGCACAACCAATTGATACTATTCAATTAATCACATTAATTTTATTGATTTCAAATAATCACATTATTTGTCAAACATATGCACAACCAATTGATACTATTCAATTAATCACATTAATTTTATTGATTTCAAATAATCACATTATTTGTCAAACATATGCACAACCAATTGATACTATTCAATTAATCACATTAATTTTATTAACACTCAAATAATCACATTATTCATGTAGTATCAGCAAGTGGTACAATTCAATTAATCATATTAATTTCATTGTGGTATCCAATAATCACATTATTTGTAAAACATATGCACAACCAATTGATACTATCCAATTAATCACATTAATTTTATTAACACTCAAATAATCACATTATTCATGTTGTATCAACAATTGGTACAATTCAATTAATCACATTAATTTTATTGATTCCTATATTCAGGAGTCCCAATTAATCCTATTAACTGATATAACATATATAACGTCATACAAATTGAAATCGTCCAATTAATCTCATTAATTAGATTTCAATCATATTGAAACTAAATCAATCTTCATCAATTCATTCAGTTATACTATCCAACTAACCACATTAATTGGATTACATATGTTTAATCAAATTAAAATAAAATTAATCTCATTGATTATATAACATATGTAACTTCTCACTTGCATTGCTAAATTAATCATATTAATTGCTAACAATACAAAGTGATTTGAATAAATAAGCAAATAAACAATTTATCTCTCTTTATTTATTCAAACTGATTATATATTACAAACATATTAAACTAATTTAATTTAAACTCTTTAAAGTTATTGAGATTAGTTCAAATATCACATTGTTTCACCAAACAAAGTTTTCTATGCACTTAATTGCTCATTAATGCATTTAAAAGTAATTTATAATCAATTAGTTGATGCCTTAATTTCAGAAACCATTTCTAAAACAAAAAAAAAATGTTTATCATATTAAACATTCAAGGAAACTTAAGGTGGGGAATAAAATATGCTAACAATTAATCAGTCATTAATTGCATTATCAATTCTTTGGTTCTCACATTTTCTTAAATTGTAAAGTTTCTGGGGTCATTTCGGAATATCTGAGAGATATAGGGGTTTTAATGGAATCATGAAACAATTTCATTTCAGGCCTACTTCTAAAGAAGTCACGGCCATCTACCATTCCCTGACGATCAACTTGGCGTTGCGCTGGCAGAAATATTCTACCTGTCGCATCCAATATCTTGGACAATACCACCATATGCTCAAATGTTTACAATACTTTTCCAGAACGACAGTGAAACCCCCAGTAAACAAAGAAGTTCCGAAAACAGCTCATAAACAACTCACAACTCATATTTAATTCAATTGCAAATCCCCAAATATTTCAAACAAAATCTCATAAACAACTCTTGTTCATGATCTTTTTTCTCTTGTATTAACTGAAATTCCGAAATCCAATTCTACATCTTCACAAATCAAATTAGACTTCAAACCATCAACTCTTTGATTAAAGGTTAGGTAGATTAATAAAACTAAATTTCATCTTATGAAATTATAAGCAAACAATCTTTAGAAACCAAACCATTCAAATTTAGAAAAACATCTCCTTCTCAAGAAAAACATCTTCTTCTCAAGAAAAATACTTGATTGTTCTTGAAACTATATAAATTCAATTTCTTCGAAAAGAATTAACTTTCATTTTTTTTTCTTAGCATATGCACGAATTTACCATGTAATTAATCTTATTAATAATATGAAAATTATAGCATGCATATCATCAAAAACAAAATATTACGGAATGATTCACAAAATCAAAACATGATCTACGACATCACATGTAATCCACGTATATCAGCAAAATGCATGAATATCACACAAGCTCTTGATACCACTGTAAGTATTCTATGATACTAAATAGCCCAGATCATAATATGTGTAATGCGTAAATGACATACCGGATTGTCGAATCCTCTATATTCGTGAAGAAGTGCTATACCGATTGAAGTCAATCTTTAGTCGCACAAATGGTCCGACCTCTGACGGTATCCACATGAACTCGACTATTGGGAAAGTCAGTTTAACGTGCCAGCTCCATTCATCTAAAAGCAACTGTATAGAACTGATTTCTAATATTGTTGTATTTCAACTTATATTTAGATGAACCTGACTGTGGCTATTTATAAGAATTGAGAAGGAGGGACTTAATGCTGAATTCATCACCATGAATTCGTAACGTCAAACGTTACAAGTCCCTATTCAATTGCTTATTAACCTTCATGAATTAATAACATTATTAATCCATTATACCCAATAACTTGTTCTATTGTGTGTGACCCTTCAGGTTCTTAAACACTTAGTAACAAATATGTAATTAGAAATTACATTGGATTTAGTCCATAATCCAACAATTTTATGCTCCAAGAAATTGATAATCTAATCTAATGTAAAACATTCATGAATATGTATTTTCTATGAGAACTTACCTTATCTGAGATTATAATATCTACTTACAAGCTTAGAAACTTGCTGTCACTTGACAATGTTTTGATATGATCTCATCAATGTGAAATATGCGGGTCAATTTCGCACACAATGTCAGTAGCTCTTCATTGATCCAACTAATCTGAAAATAACATTCTCAAGGCTACAAATTCAATGCTTCCTTCATATTACACTTAAGAAAACTCAAGCCCCTAAAAATAGTAAACATAACCGTTTCTGGTGATTTCTTTATAATTTAGAACAATAACTTTACTTCACATTGATCATCATCCATCTAATTCTAATGGATGAATAATAACTTAAACGACTTAATTTACTGAACAAATAACATAAACTCAACAGTGGCTGGCTTCCTAACAGCTTTGCTTGCAACTGACCTTGCCCTTGCCCCTGCATTCCTGAGCGGCCGAGCAAAAACCCTGCCATTCCCTGGCACTGATGAACCACCATTCCTTCTGATCGATGTGATGGCCCTTTTCAAAAGCTGATCCCCTGCAATGCTCCTTAGCATTCTTTTCATTCCTTGCTTTGATATCTTCCCTCCCCGGACATCGTTATTGAGCTTTTGGAGCCTTGCTATGTCTGTTGCAGGCAACACCAGCGCAAGCTCACAGATCAATCTGGAGAAAGGAAGCACCATACCCAAAGGCTCCTCCCTTCTTCTTGCATTTGCTACTGGAACTGGAGCTCTGGCACTGGCTCTGACTGGAGGCTTGAAGGGCGGAGTTAGGAATTTAGTATGTGGGGGGCCGGAACTTAATAGTTTGAACTAACTATTAAAATAATGTAAAATACGGCAATTCATTGAAATATGAAAAAATTGAATTAATGCAAAAAAGATAAACATTGCAAGATAAATTTAAAAATTTATGATTTTAACATCATATACGTGAATCACTATTGAAGTCGCACATTCCTCTCTGAAAGCTCACTGAAAGTATCGATGATCGAATCAATATTGATTGTCTCGGCGATCTCCTTTTCGGCAATCACTAGGTTATAACATCTATTTATACTTTTTAGTTGATAAAATCCAACTCATAATCAGATTAATAATTTGATAAAATTAAAACTCAATTCACATTCTAATATAATGTTACATTATTAAATATATGCAACTAACTTATTCGTTTAAAAATAAAGTAAAATTTAATAAATAAATGAAGCTATTCCTATATGGATTCATACGCTGATTACTTTTTCCTAAAGGGAACTAGAAGAGTTATTGCTCCGATCAATAAATAAATAATAAAAAGCATTAAAATTGATGAAACTACGTAGTTTTGACTAAAACCACCACATAACCACCGCAAGTTCACCATATTCCGGCGCCTACTATTTTTTTTTGTTTCTTTTAACACCAACCGTATATATGTTCATCGTATAAAGGTAACATGTTAACTTTATTTCCGAACTTTTAACCGTATATAATATATATGGTATGCATATATTATAGCATATTTTTGTAGCATACTATAAATTGCTTCCGCCTTCTGTTCTTACAAATACAACTCATTCCACCTATAAAATTCTAATTTACATGGTAATTTTAGTCCATCATGCAATTAACACGTCTGCGAAAGGAAAACACGACCGCAATTTATATATAGATTATATGCTCTGCCAACCTCAAAGCTGTTTTTAATTTTTTCTAAAGGGAATCAGAAGAGTTTTTGCTCCGATAAATATAATAAACTAATAAAAAATATTAAATTACGTAGTTTTGATAAAACCACGACATAACCATCACAAGATCAGCATATTCCGACGCCTACAATTTATTATAGATTTTTCTCTCTCATGCTTATTCTTTATTCATTTTTCTTCATACGTACATATATTTAATTTCAAAGCATATCTGGTATTTTGGTATATATCAAACCATATGATACTTTCTGTGTGTATATATAGTATTGAAATATTTAATATAATTATAGTTTGATTGGATTTTATTTTAATACCAAAACGACTTCATTTATATTAATATATAATTCCTCCCTGCCCTCATTGCATGAATCGCAATTCTCAAAGCCACTTGAGCTTCTCTTTTAGGCTTCGGGTCTTATATATATTTCCTTTTTGGTCAATGATGAATTTATTCTTCTTGATTATTCGTTTGTTGCAATTTGTACAATTAATGTTATTGAGTTCACGAATTTGTTTTGTTTTTTTGTTGCAGAAATTGAATCAAATCCATTCGCAATTTTGTAACCCTAACCTTAACCGCTGATTCCTAACCTCTTCATGGCCTGCAAAGTTGTTCCTCGAAATGAAATTCTTATCGGGATATATATGTCATGCTGGTTTATGTTTTGGGTTACTAACATCCTTAATGTTTTGGGTTACTAACATCCTTTTCATAGATATATGAGCATGTTATTTTACCGTGATCAGACTGCCCCCTTTTCATCACCGCAACCACCATCGACAATGGGATCAACGTCTTGACACATCACGATTATGCACTATCTCAATCAATTGGTGAACGATACGATGCAATTCCTCTTGAATCGACGAGGAAGCATTTAAAACATGAGTTTGGGGATTCAAGCATCTCGACCCCGCAATCATTCAGTAAATTAACTCCATCAAATCTTTAATTGTATTTATATTGTTAATTTCTACCTATTAGATCCCAATTTTACTTTTAGGCTCTCTTCAACGCATGCATGTGTACATAGTTTGTGGATCCTTTGTCGACATTCTGCATATAATTTTTGGTTTATTTGGTTTGCTCTTAGAGGCGTAGACGAAATCAATGGATCAAATAGGATTTTAACTTGAAATCAATGGATCTGCAATTGCATTGTGATTTATTGCTTGCTTATCAACTGATCATATATAATTAAGTACGGTTTGATTTTTGTTTCCATTTTCTATGAACAAGTAGAAACTTACGGATATTTTCATAAGGAGAAAGAGGGTGGAGGTGCTGCTGAGAAATGGCAAATCAGGGTTGCTGAAGACCTTAAACGGTACAATGTTCGGGATGAAATTTACTAAATATGATGAATATTTAGGTTCCGAATTATACTTTTATTTGCATTGTTACTGCTTCCTTTTGTTGGGATTCTCGACGTAGGGGATCTAACAACTCTGAAATTGGAATTCTCTATAATCATAGTAGATTCTAGCCTAATTTTGAAATGTTTCGGATGTGTTTTTTCGTAGAGGGAAGTAGAATTATTCTTCCGATAAATGTAGATTAATAAATAGTATTAAACTACGTCATTTTAATTAAACACCAGAACATGACCACTACAATATCACCTTAATTTAGCAATTGTTTTTATGTCAAAATTTATCTGAAATTCATCAAATTATACTTTCACCGAATTAAATTAAATTGAACTTATTTACTTAGGTGATTATTTATCTATGAGTACAATTAAATTAAAGTTTAAGGTAAATAATATGTTAGAAATCTACTATGGTAACTAGCGTGATGTTACCGTGCGTTGCACGGTATATTTAATCACTAATTAAACAACTTTATGAAGATGTGAATGAGCTAAGTTTAAGGTAAAATCTTTATGATAATTAACAAAAATTAAATTAAAATTTATGATTTTATTATGACAATTTAATAAAAATATGTCATATAATTTTGATTTTATATGATTAAAACCTGATAATGTAATTTAAAGTAAATTGAAATTTGTACTTTACTAATAATAAATGATTTGATATAAAATTTCTATTTCTAATTAGAAAACTGAAACCTCCAAAGTATGATAAAAATAAGGCCATTATCTTATCATTTGACCGCATCAAACTCATTTTTTTCTAGATATTTATTCTCTTAATGTTTTTAAATGTTACTCTTTACACAATTAGATATAAATGATCACATTTTTCAAAAAAGAAGATATATTTGTCACAAAAAGGTAGACATGATTAAATTGATTATATTTTTTTGTTATATTATAAGTTTGTTAAAAATTTACATATGTTCAAATATTCCGAATCCATCAAATATATTCCAAATTAAGTTTGAAGTATTATTTTTCAAAATTATATATATGTTAAAATATACCGAAATCCCCATCAAATATATTACATCAAATAAAAAGATATTTAACTTCCAAATATCTAAACTCCTACTTAAAGAAAATCCTATACAAAATATTTTATTGAGAAAGTCTAGCCGTAAACTTATGATAGAACCACTTTTTATTTCACATTTTTATAAGTTAAATTTATGTGTTTGTTTTATTAGACTCTTACTATAATACTTTTAATTAATTATCTTAACAAAAAATCATTTAAATGTTGTAAATATGTCTATGCAGTTAGTTCAACTGTTTCGGTAATTAGTTCAATTTTGTTGTACATTCCTCCGTTTACTAAGTTTACGATGAACAATGATCGGTGGACTCACGACAACTCAGAGGCCTGGCTTGAATAATGTTCGGTGTGTACTTAGGTACCTGAATAAGATCCTGCTAAGCAACTCGAAATCTTATTTTAAATCGTCGATGAATAAACCCTGTGATTTCAAGAGTTGATGTATCACATTTTCAATGGTCAATAAAGAAATCTTGATCGTCAATGAAGAAACTCTGAGATATATCACATGTTACTCAATATCGATGGCGTATGTCTCCAACAAAATCATCGGCAAATTAAAATTTAGAATGATTTGAGAAATGTGGTGTGACAGTGAAGAAGGGAGAGGTTTTTTGTGCAGTGGCGAGGTGTAGAGTTTATATTAAACCAAAAATTATACGAAAACTAAAATATATTAATATCATAATAATAATAATAATGGTAGAAACCAGCAAAACATTAGCTCATGGAAAAAATATATTGTGATCAATATATACCAAGAATAATTTTCAAGATTTATTACTAAATTTTCCTACGGGCGAAATAAAAAGGAATGGTAAATCGCAAATAAAAAACATTGACACGTAGAAAGATAAAAAAGTGGAGATTATAGAATGAAGGATAAAAGGAATATATATACATACACATAAGGTATATAGTAGGCGCCGGAGAAAAGCCAAAAAAGGTTAATACTACGTAATTTGATGCATTTACCTTATAAATTAGTGTGTAAATTAAAATTTTATAAGTGGAATGAGTTGTATTTGTAAAAATATAATGCGGAAGAATGAAACAATAAAATTAAAAGAAACAAAAAAGGAATATATAAAAATGGTAGGCGCCGGAATATGGTGAACTTGCGGTGGTTATGTGGCGTTTTTAGTCAAAACTACGTAGTTTCATCCTTTTTAATGTTTTTTATTAATTTAGTTATTGACCGGAGCAATAACTCTTCTAGTTCCATTTAGGATAATTTCCTATTAATTGATTGGGTCAGTATTTTGTGATTCTTAGAAATCAATTACTATATCAAATAAATAAATTTGAATAAACACAAAAGAAACTTACAATCACTATTTCTAAATATATTTCTCTAAAATAGACATTGAAATCTTATGTGCTAATATATTTGCTAAAATTTAGGATACACATATTTTTATATTACACAGAATATATTACATATGCTAAAAACAAATTATTCTCAATTTCTCAGTAAAGAAACATTACTGAGATATTAATATAGTGCTTTTTTTCTAACTACCAAGCACACAAAAGATTTGTTGTATATATGGATGTGTTTAAATGTTTGGAAATTAGATAATTGTATTATATTTGAGTGACATTTGTAAATTTTAAAAATGAAATAATATTTTTATTGATAATAAAAAAGAAATAATATAGAATGATCATTTCATTACTTTACATCTTTTATGTGACAAACTATTTTTTAATTATTTAAATTATAATATATATGCATATATTTAATAATTCCAAAAGTTTGTCTTTCAGCCATAATGGATATATGTATTTTACACTTTATTAATTGCCTCGTGTCTAGAAATAATAAGGGTCTATTTCTTCAATTTTTGATCAAATTAGTAATTAGTCCCATTTTAAAACACACAACAAGTCATACCTTGCCATAAATCGTCTTATCAAATTTTTTGTACTCTTCTAACTGTATTGCCTTAAAATAAATTAACGCAACTGAACACATTTTCATATGAACATGATCTATTAATTACGTCAAGATTTAACTTTAAACTAATTAAATAGTTGTTAAAACATTAGACAAACCGCACAACGTGCGGTCCATCACGCTAGTTTCTCAAAGAAAATATTACATATATAGTAATCAATTAGGATATGAAAAAAAATTACAAATTAATTATATTATTACTATATAAAGAATCCTATTATTAGTGTGTTGTTTGATTGTGGTCTCATTCTTCTTATAATTAATCCTCTCATTTTATGTGTACTAAAAAAATTCTCCATATTTTTAATTAATAATATCATGTGAGAGACCACATAGCGTAACACACCAAATAAAACACTAACTATAATACATATATTTAGGGATATTTTTTTATTTGAGGGGGGCAGGACCCCACCCGGCCCCCTTCCTCCGCCTCTCACAACATATTGCGGCGTAACGTGAGTGTTCATGTAGGAGCTCCAAACCATATGCACACCTGCAGATGCCAAGTTATCGACTCTGGAATAAGAGTCGTCGGAAGTTGTAAACCGCTGCGCACAGAAGGATGGAGAAGCTCCGCTTTGCCCAATATAGCACTGCAAAGGATCATGTGGTAGAGCCCATCTTCATCTGCAACACAACCACGAAGGCTGGCAGTAGGATTCTGAAATGGGGAGACGCAGATCCCGCGTCCTCTGGAGCAAAACCGTATCGAAATATGTTGTTGATCTCCTCTTTCGGCCCACCAAACCACACGTATTCCAACTTGCCCAATCCTTCGCCGGATTTCTTCAAATTTCTGATGAGTTCCAGGAATGAACGGAGCTTTGCCTGCCAGATGAACCCAGGGTAAACATTCTGGTAAATGTCTCCACAGCAGTTTGCAGACCTAAACCAGACATCGCCTTGAGAAATCCGGTCTTCACGAAGTGATCGCCGTCGGAAGCCCTAAGCAATCGGCTGTCAGCGAACGAGCCGATGGCTTGAGGTGTTGTGCCATCTCCGGCTGGATAAGAACCCGTATCTGAATCAGATTGGACTACGACGCCGTTTTGCTCTTCGACAAGAAGAATCTCCAAGCCGGAAATTCTCAAGCCCTTGTTTTCCATCTGTCTGGGATTCACGAGGTTGACAGAAATTTGAGAAATTTTTAGTTGGGAATTGAAATGAGAAATGGGTTGATGATGTGATGATAAGTTAACGCAAACGCAGGTATTTATGGGCATATTAATACCGACTCGGTAACACCTTTTCCATGCTACGATCGGATTCAAGGTTGACCGACTCCATACGCGGTTGTCATTTGTGGACCCAGCCGTAAACCCCAAAACATATGGATGGAGTGAAGCCAAGCAAATTTGTTAAATTGTGATTTTGTTAGGATCGAGGGGTCTAAATGCTAAATCAAAAAGATGGAGGGGCCTTTGTATAATAAGGCAAAGTATATTCAGGTTAAAGAGGAGAAAACGGTGTCTGCCATCAGAGCTCCAGACTTGTTAGAATAGTATATAGTTTGAATTGGTAATTGTTAGATCTATCCTTGGGTTTGGATCAATCTGAAATGTATGAATTTTAGTAGTTTTTGTGTAATCATATTCTCTCTCCTCTAATTCTTCTAAAACTGCCATCTACGGCTACTTTCGGTTATTTTTCGGTCATTGTCTCAGTCCAATCTCGCCAGAGCGTGACAAGTGGTATCAAAGCTCTTGTTCTCACGCCTGTGGTGATGAGAAGATGGAAGTGGAGGAACTTGTATCTCTCATTCGGATGGAAGAATCATCGTTCGGTTCTTGGCCGTATGATAAATCTCGAGCAATTGCACAGGCGGAGGGTGAATTGCAATTAGACGTTTGGGATTTGGTGTACTGGAGGGAGAGTTTGGAGACTTGGACGAAAATGTGGGAAGATTCTCGTCGGTCACCAATTGAGGCAGATCAGAGGCGAACCGAGCAATTGGAGAGGAGCATGTTAGAGACTGGTATGGAGCTGCAGCAAACAGAGATGAAGGTATATTATTTTTTTTCACAACAATGCAAGGAAGATGAAACCAAAGGGGAATTACCAGTACAATACTCCGGTGAAGGATCCTGTTCTCGAGGAAGAGCTTCCGACATTAGAGCCTGTCGAGTTTGCTCTGAAAGATTCACAACCGCCAGAAACTGCCTTGAGTTCAATCAAGAACTCTTAAGAGTTTGAATTCTCTTTATTCTTTTAATTCAGATGATGCTTGTCCTCTGAATGAGATGGAGTCTTTGAGTTCTGAAAGCATGGTTAGCGGTAGAGTTAGAATTTCTGAATCTTTTGCATGCTTTGAACCTGGAATTACTGAGGAATCGAATGACGATCCTATTAACAAGGAAAAGAAAAGACTAGTTGTTAGTTCCATTGTTGACATTCAATTGGAATTTTATGATCTTTTAAGTGATGAACTGAATGTTCTTGATGAACCTGTGATTTGTGAGTCAAGAAATGTGAATTTTGATTCAGGAATTGTCAATTTGAGCTTTAATGACACTAGGAGTATGCACTTGAATTCACATGCTCGAAAAGATGTAACTATGGAGAATTCTGGTGTGGAGAACTTTAACAGACCTGGATATCTTAATGATGAAGAGTGGAGTGTAAGAGCAAGTCCAACAGCTTTGCTATAATGGAGATTTTACTTGAATATGGGAAATTTGAAACCTTTTTGAATTCCAACAGTTTCTCCATAATAGGAAATTTGAAGAGAGAGAAGATTTGATTCTCCAAATTTGGAGAAACGGGGGAAAAATTTGGAGAAGCAAAATTTAATGCTACTTGCATTGTTTTTTGTTATTTCATTCATCAATTATTTCTCTTCAATAATTTTAAATGATAATATTTCAAAATACAATAAAATTTTATAAAAAATGCATATTCAAAAATATACATAAAGACGATTGTAATAAGATCTCATATGACTATTTTTACATGTACATATCTATTGATATTTAATAATCAAATATAATCTATTTTCCAATATAAATTTACTAAATTTTAAGGCCATAAATATATTTATTTTGACGTTTTTTATAAGTCATAATTTTTTATTTTTTTAAAACCACCCTTGGGTGGGGGAATTTGTTAGGCTTCCCTAGCCCTTTATTAAAAAACCAAAGAAAGTCTGATACAATTAGTCTGTTACAGTAAAGGAAAGGTGTTTGCTTGTTTGAGTTGCATCTAGGCTGTATTTCCTTTCCTCTTACTAATCCCTTAAACTCCTAGCAATTTAGTGAATGAGTAAACAAATACACAAACACAGTTTAGCCAAGAGTGGGATTAATAGGTAGGGAAATAATTCCTAGACACCTCAAGCATGCATTTTGACAGTACATTAAGTTACATGCCAGTGGCCATATAAAGCTCCTTGAGTTTGTTGGTGTCTGAGTTTGCAGTCCCTGCTTCATCTTTTGCTGTGTCTTTGTAACCCTTGGAGTCACCTTCCAATGGGCCTTCTTCACCTGGTGTGGGAATAAAACAGAAGCAGCATCATCTTATTCTAAGATTAGGTAAGCCTATCTTATCAAGATGAATCAATCCTTTGACAGTAGATGGTGCATTTTGAAAGGATATGATACCAGAGGTTGATGTTTGTAAACTGAATTTTCCTAGGAAATCAGCTACAACATTCTCTTCTCTCAGTACATGCTGCAATTGTATACTTTCAGCCATGACATTTAAATTTCTACACAGTTGTAAACAAGACCAGTCCCCAGAGGCTGGGTTTTTGATTCCTTTTATGGCAAGCATGCTATCAGACTCTATAATGAAATTGTCTGAAAATTTCTTTCCAGTCATTATGCGCAGTTTAATAGCTAATAATTCAAACTCCAAAGGGGAACTTGAAACTGTTGTTTCCATTTCCATGTGAATTACATTTCCCCTTGTGTCCCTTATGATCAAACCTTAGCCTGCGTTAGTTCCTACATGAGATACATCCACATTCACTTTAAAACCATGATCTGGTGGTTCCCATTTAACAGCCCTAATAGGTTTAGTCCTTTTTTCTTCAAAAAAGGGACCAGCCCTGTAGTTATCAGATCACTATGTTTCCAGATATTTCCAGTAAGAGGATGAGCAGTGAAATTTTTTTGACACTACTTGTAATACAATTAACCACCTCAGCAAATATGGATTTGGTGCCTTTGAAAAAATAGTCATTTCTCCTGCACCACAAAATTCAAAAACCAGTAGCTATTGTAGTGTGTATCACTTGAGTATGGAGTTTTGAAAATCTAGTGAGTGTAAAATAATATCTTGCTCTATGTCTGGCATTTTGAAAGAGTGGGACTGGAATATCTAGCAAACAGTGCAGATAGTTAAAAACATTGACAGTGAAAGCACAATTATTAAAATAGTGGTCAATGCTATCTTGGTTCTCACAGAATGGGCATTTAGAAGGTAATTGTATTCCAATTTGAATTAGTACATCATCAAAGGGAAGCAATCTATTGACAATTCTCCAAATCAGAAATGAATGTTTAACTGGAATGAATTTAGACCAAACCTTTGAAATGGAGTGTATGTCTATTCCCCTCTACCTGAGTGTTCTGGAAGCTGACTTGATGGAGAAGGTCCCTGTTAAGCTTTCCTTCCATATAAGCACATCTTCTTGGTTGTGTTGGACCTCAACATTCTACAACGTAGTGAGAAGATTGGTAGCCATTACTGGCTCCAGAAATGGTAAGTAGTAACTTTTATCTTGACAGAAATCTCTGACTGAGATGTGTTGAAAAGGAATGTCCTGATTCTCTGGCCATAAATAGCACAGAGCACCCAATCCCATCTAGTTTGATGTCCAGAAAGGGGATGTTCCATTGCCTAAAATTACCCTAGATTGTATATTGGCATGTGGAGTTATGTGGCAAATTCTGCTCCAAGTGTGTGAGGTTTTGTAAGTCTTTGGTAGACTCCACAAAAATGATGTCCAGACAGTCTCATTCAACTGTAGCTTCCACCACAGTTTGCATGAGAATGCTTGTACAATAGATCTTAAATCCCTCACACCTACTCGATTTTCTGATTTCTGTAGGGCTAACTTTGTCCATTTCCTCCATGTCTTTCTCTGTCCTTGTTCTGTTTCTCCCCATAGAATTTTCATGCCATAACTTCAATCCTTCTGATGACAGTGATAGGAGGGCTGAGCACTAAAAGTGTGTGTATAGGAATGGCCATGAAAACATGATTTAAGAGTACCATTTTCCCATCAAAGGACAGCCATTTGTTTTTCCAATTTTTAACTGTGGCCTCCATCCTATCAAGCATTGGTAGGTAATATTGTACCTTATTCCTTCCACAAAAAATTGGAACTCCAAGGTATTTAAAAGGCAAAACTCCCTTTTTCATCCCAGTTCTTCTTTCAATTCTTTTGACCTTTTGCTCAGTAATGTTCTTATTAGCATAAATTCTGATTTTGCATAATTTACCTTCTGACCAGAACACTGTTCATATGCTTTCAGGAACCTTTTTAATCTTCTCAGATTTCCTTGCTTTGATGAAGTAAAAATTGCAGTATCATCTGTATACATCAGATGAGTGACTGTTTCTACTCCTCTGGGCATTTTAAAACCATCTAAATAGTTAATTGCCACTAACTTCTTAAGTCCCCTTGAAAAGATCTCAGTGACTATATTATACAGGAATGGGGAAATGGGGTCACCCTGTTTTATCCCTCTTCTAGCTTTGAAAAAGCCAGTAGGTACCCCATTTATGAGGACTGAGAACCAAGCTTCCTGGATATTCTGCAAAATAACTTTTACCAATGAACCATGAAAACCAAAGGCAACCATGACTGAGTTGAGAAATCCCCATGAGACTCTGTCAAATGCCTTTTCCATGTCCAATTTAACAATCAAAATGTCAAACTTGTTATTTTTATTGACCAGTCTAACCATCATCTCCTGCATTTGAAGGATATTATCCGCAATATCTCTTCCTTTCAGAAAAGCTGTCTGTTCAATGTAAATTATCCTTACCATGAATGGTTTAATCCTTTCCATGACAATCTTGGAGAATATCTTGTTCACAAAGTTTGACAAGCTTATTGGCCTAAATTCTGAGAAATGGCTGGGGTTTTATTTTTTAGGGATCAATACTAGCCATGTGCTTGTTATAGCTCTAGGAAGCTTCTCACCCCTTATGAACTCATTTGCAGCTCTCAGAAGATCCTCATTGATGATTTCCCAACAATGAGTGAAGAACACTCCTAAATATCCATCAGCACCTGGTGAGCTGTCTGTACTTAGGTCAAAGACTGCCCTGTGCAGTTCTTCCCTATTGACTGGCTGAAGCAACTCCTCATTTTCTCCTTCAGTTATCATCTTTGGAATTTCATCCAAAAATTGTTTCAGGTATCTGCCTGAATTTGGAGTGTCATCATTCAGTAAACTTTCATAGTACTGAACTCCTGCTTCCTGAATTTGTACTGGATCTGTAATCCATGTTCCACTAGTGTCTTTGATTTTGCTAATTTGTGTCTTTGCTCTTTTTTCCTTGACTGACTTATGGAAAAATCTGGTGTTTGCATCACCCTCCTTGAGCCATTTTAAATTAGCTCTTTGCTTCCAAAAGGCTAAGTGTTATGTCTCAGCCCTCATTAAAATGGCCTTACACCTGTTCAGCTCTATCCTATCATTCTGATCTCTAGATTGCTGGTACCTTGTCTCCATCTCTGTGACTTTTTCTTCTGCCTCTTTCAGATTATCTTGTACATTCCCAAAAACCTCCTTATTCCATATTTTCATAGCCTGCTTGAGTCTCTTTAATTTTGCTACCACTCTCTTAGTTCCTGTTTCTGAGCAGTCCTGATTCCAACTATTACTAACTAGTTCCATGAAATCATTTTTGTGTATCCACATTGACTGAAATCTGAAGGGTCTTGGCATCTGGATCTCTGAAGTTTGTATAGTGAGCAATAATGGACTATGATCTGACCTTGTCATGTTCAGAACTTGCACTGAGCTCTGAGGAAATAGATCATTCCATGCCATATTACACAAACCTCTATCTAGTCTCTGTAATAGCAGATCATCTAAGGCTCTATTGTTAGTCCATGTAAATTCATTTCCTACAGTCTTAATTTCCATTAAATCTAAGGCTGTAATCCACTCATTAAACTCAGACATACTTCCTATAGATGGTGGTCTCTTACCACTGCGTTCAGAAGCACAGGTGGTTGCATTGAAATCCCCTATGAAAATGGTAGGGGCACTAGCTATATCTAGGAAGTCTAACCAGAGAGTCCTTCTCAATACCATAGTTACTTTAGCATAAACAAATACACAGTTTCACACTGTACCACAACTATTATCAGAAATTGAAGCTAAGTAATACTAGTCAGATTGAGAAATACAATTTAAAGAAAAAGAGTTGTTCCAAAATAACCATATCTTTGCCTCATCAGCAGATACAACATTTTGGAAGTGCAGTTGGAATTGTAATTCCTGTAAGTCACAGTTATGATGTAGTGGTTCTATAATGCATAAAATGTCAATTTTGTGCCTTGTAATTAGTAACTTGAGTCTATTTAAAGATGTTCCATAGCCCCTGATGTTCCATACTAGCATGTTTCCTATGATTTTGTACTTAATCATTAATTAGCATGCTTGGATTTTGGTGATGACCTAAGCCATTTATCAGTTATGACACCTCCTACAGGCATTCCTCTTTTAATTTTCTTTTTGGTACTGTCCTCTAATAATTGCACAACAATTGAGTTAGGATTTGTACCTTCCTTGTTCTGAAGCTGTGCTGTTGATCTCTCCTCTTCATTGCCTTTCCATTCCAGTTCCGACGGAGCTTCCTTGTATTCTTCTGAACTATAATCTTCCTCCTGCAGTACCTGAAAACTGTTTGATATCCTGAGAGGTGCAATGTTAGGTTCCAAGTAAGGAATCACAAATAAATCTTTCTTTTTTCTCTGATTTAGTTTCCATTCCCTTATATTTGGTATATCTAGATCATCTTGTGAGTAAAAGGATACTGCATTTGGCTTCTTCAGAGAATTGAATAAATCCATTTGTTGTATGGCTATGGTTGGCTCCTCTGGACTTGAGCTGAGGGGTTGGGGTTGTGTTGGAGTGGAAATTTGAGACTGGAGCAGTGGTTCTGCTTCCAGTGGAATGGTCACCACTTTTGCCAGCAACTGCAATTGAACATCATCATACTTTTCTTCTGAGGTGAGACCTGATGAAGCTGCTGCTGCAATTGGTCTCCATTCCTGATGCTCAAAGTTCCTTCTTTGTGGCACGTTGCTCCTTTGTTCCCTCTTTTTTGCCAGGTAAATCTTCTTCAGATCCGGATGGAGGATTCCACATTCATCATCCCCATGCACAATCCTTCTGCAATGTGTATAATATGAGGGAAGATTATGGTATTCAATCTCATATTCGGCTGTAGCCTGCGGTGTTCCAATTGTGATCGTTGAGTGGTGCTCTTCTAGTAGGTCGACTTCTACGCATATCTTGATTGCAGAAGGCCGGGTTAATGCACTTGTAGCCGCATCCATTTTTATGAACACTCTTATCTCGTTGCCAAAGTTTTCAATCGCCGTTCTGTTGTAGAAGAGGATGGGGACCTTGTGAATTGTGGCCCAGACCGGTACAATCGATGCTTCTTGATGCGTTGAAAACTCCGGTGTCCACTTTAAAATCTTCCTTGTTGCCCCCATTATTGTGCAGACCGACCGGATCCAAAACCTTTGGTAATCCTCCTTCAGTTGAAAGCGGATCAGGATGTGCTTGTAGTCCATCGATCCAATTTGATATTTTCCGGCGAAACCTTCCATCTGGAAAAAATGGCCGATCTGCTCCATGGTTGGTTTGCCGTTCGTGAATTTTCCCACAAGTGCATTGTTGTAATGAGTTGCAAACGTCTTCACAGCCTCATCAGTGTAAATACAGGCAATTTTTCCGTTGACTCTTCTGGAAATCGGCCGGATTTATGGATTTTGTGGTAAATTGGTGAAAAGGGGTTGTGATTTAGGTGCCAGAATATCTGCGAAAGATTTGTCGGCTATTCCCCCGCCCTGATTGGGCGGTGGCGCCGCCATGGAAATGGCAGTTTATGACCGTTACGGTCGGAACAGTAAAATCTAACGGGTGGATTTTAGAGAGAAGGGAGAGAGAGTTTTCTAGTGAGAGAGTGCGTGACAAAAGCTTTAGCCTTTTATAAGTCATAACGTTTAAACTAAATTTTTTTTATTAAACATTTTATTTCTTATGGTTGAAAATAATAACTTGTAACAAATAATTGAAAAGAGATGAGTCTAATTATTCATAATACATTACAAAAATTATAATATTGTAATTCGTATTGTGTTATTTTTATAAAATGTATTTTTATCATTTTATATTATGGAGTAAGTAATTTCAAATATGAAATATTGTTGTAACATGTATTATAAGTTAATTATTTGTGTTTTCATCATTATTTGGACTTATTGAATATATGATTAAAAAATATAAAACAATAAGATAAGTATGTAGTATTAAATGTCAATAAATTATAGGGAATAAAAAATGGAGAAACTGTTGGAGTTGAGGCAAAAAAATGTGAGGAATATGAGATTTGCTTCCCGTGAGAAATATGAGATTTGCTTCCCTATTATGGAGAATGTGAATGGAGAAACTGTTGGATTTGCTCTAAGAATTAGTTGGGGGTGTTTTCTTGAGTCTGGAAATGCTTTATTGAGTGATGAATGCTATGGAAATACTAGCTATGTTGGATTATTCAATAAAATTGGTAAGAGCTGTGTCGTTGTGATTGTTCTTGATGAATCTCAGAGTTCGAATACTTTAGATTCTAACAGTGTTAGTGTTAACACTTCTGAACATAATACTTGTTTCGATACCGGAATTAGTACTCCCAATACAGAGAATGCATTACTGTCTAATGTTGAGGATGATTTAGAGGAAGCCAGAGCTGAGGTAGGGATTGAACTGATACTAGTGTGTTTGGACATGACACGGGTTTAGACACTAATTCTGTGGAGGTGATAAAAGTGAGTGTACAGAATTTTTTAATTCTGGCATTAAAAGGTCTTTTACTTCAGGAATGGATGATCAAGCAATAGATGTGAGGTATGATGTAGCCGGGGATATGTTGAATGAATTTGATAAACTGAGATTTTGTGAGAACCATAAATGTGTTGCATCAGCTTATAGTTTTGATCCCGACATTTGTGAAATGTTGGATTCAGTTTGTGCAATTCTGTACTTGGAGATGAAATCTTGTAATCTGTTGGGCAATTCTGTGAGCAAACAGTTCGCAGCCTTAGGCATTTTTGAGGGACTGTATGAGAGCTTAGGCAGGAATATTACTGATGATAAAGATTCTGAGGATATGAAGGCTGCAGCTACTGGTGAACTGCTTAATGGAGGACCAGCGGGAGCTAGTTATCAATGTTGGCAATAAACATTACACCCTGGTGTAAATGCTGGAACTGGAGATCACTCAAATGCATTGGAAGGTTCGCCAAACTTAGTACATTTCTTGGATGATCAGAAGAATAATGTGAGAAGTTCATTGAGTTGGGGGCTGGACATGAAAAGGGATTCAATGGAATTGTAGTCCTGGTATTTTCAGAAGCAGACAAGGAATGTGGAAATGCAGAGAACCATGGAGGAGACATTAGCAAATTTCCTAGTTGATGAAAGTCATAGCTCTTTGAAGTCGACAACAGACCAGAATTTATCTCTGAAATTTACAGCGATATTTGACGATGCAACAAACCATAACTTTTCCGCAGCAGACCAGGAATTTGGAGAGGCATCACAGCAGAAATACTCTATGGATATTGCAGCAGCATCTACTGAAAAGAGTTTCAGTTTTATGCCGAGTCTCAAAGGTAGAGCCATGATTTTATTCTTGGCAGTACCACGGAGAGGGAGGCAACGCTCTACTGGATTTGTATGCTACGGCTTAAGAACAAGTTGGCACCTAAGGAGGAGGGAGTGCACCTTGTATGAGGGAGAAACGTTGTGGACTGAAGTGCTTGTGCTTTTGGCATTGCAAGGTCTGAATTTGCACTGTAATAAGCTGGCGTTTTTGGCATCGCGAGGTCTGAATTTGCACTGTAAAAAGCTGGAGAAAAAGAAATTGAGAGGAAGAAAAAGAGTGCACATTTTGGTTACAATAACCTGGATACTGTGTGCACTCGTGCCTTGATAAGGAGCATGACTGATACTAAACAGGTCTTGAAGTGCAATAATCTGAAGTCTGATCCGAAGATACATACAAATCATGCAAAAGTGGAGTTGGATACTGATATTGTTTGGCAACCTGAGGTGCATGCATCCCAACCACTTATAAGGCATGTTGCTGTTTCACTTACAAAAATATAGGAACAAAAGTGATCAGAATATGGTCTGGGTGATAGCATGGTGTACACATGTTTTTGTTGGAACCATGGCCATTAAGAGGTATGGCTCTGTGGATGAATTGACTATATTTGCTGATGTATACAAGAAACAGTTGGAAGGTTTTGACAATGAAACTCAGATCAAGGAAATAACATGGTCAGGGGGTGGAGCATCGCTATCTATAGCTCGAATATGTAATGTGGTATTTACTGAACGGGCTCGAAATGTCTGGATTTGGAGTTCGGAAGTTTTGAGGAAGCGTTTGTGTACTTAGATCAGTTTCAGCTCAAGACTTTGCTGAGTTCCAAGGATAGGGGCTGGTCAGAGTTGCATTTTCCTCACAGGTGGGAGTTTAACTTTGATGGTAATAGTGCATCAACTGAGAGATATTTTATCTTTGTCGGAATCAACCTGCAGCAAAGGGGCATTAAAGAGTGCCGACATGATGCACTTCTTTTGATATTACCAGTAAAGAGTTTGCACCTCGCAGGGTTTGAGAAGCTACTTCCAAAGCCTTGGGATAAGCTAGTAACTTTGTTCACTGGAGGAACATTCTTTTATATTGTTCCACGATCAATTCATTGTCACAATATTGTAACAACTGAGAAGTTCAAAGTGAGTTCCAGTTTTAAGGTACAAGAAATGGAGAGCATTTCTGAGAACACCCCATGCCAGCTGAAGGAACAAAATTATACTGAGAAAATTCTAGAAAAATCTAAGCTTGAGGACAAACTTGTACTTAAGGAGGAGGGAATGTTAGGATCCAAGAGTCTAAATGCTAAATCAAAAAACTGGAGGGGCCTTTGTATAATAAGGCAAAGTACATTCAGGCTAAAGAGGAGAAAACGGTGTCTGCCATCGGAGCTCCAGACTTGTTAGAATAGTATATAGTTTGAATTGGTAATTGTTAGATCTATCCTTGGGTTTGGATCAATCTGAAACGTATGAATTTTAGTAGTTTTTGTGTAATCATATTCTCTCTTCTAATTCTTCTAAAACCGCCATCTACAGTTACTTTTGGTTATTTTCCGGTCATTGTCTCCGGCCAATCTCGCCGGAGCGTGACAGATTTGATGACGTACGCGTCTCCTCTAGTATTCTGTCAGCACTTGGGGTTATTTTGTGAATATCAAATAAATACAAGGGCTGTTTTGTTATATTGGAACTAAGAAGCAGCTAAGACCATTGACTGGCCATTTGACTGGCAGCTGGCTCCTTGATCGAACTCGATAGAACGTTGCATCCCCCGAACCGATAGTTCCGTATTTATTTCTTGTTAACAAAGAGGTCATTCGTCTTTTTAGGATATCACACTCATTAGCTAGCAAGCAGATTTAGTATAAGAAAATAAAAAGTCCGGGTTTTGTGGCTCATCACCCCCTCCTTACTCTTATAAGTTCTCAAAGATTCAAAGATTTATGAGCAATCTCACATTTGAGTAAAGGTATAGTTGTAGACGGACAATGAGACTACAACACCGCATCGAGCTCAAGTCTGACAGAGGGGTAAACTCAATTATAATCAAGGACTAATTTTAGGTACTCAATATATCAACCTTCAATCACCTCAGACTATTCTCTCTACATGACTGGTTCGACTCTTCCCCCTTTTTGACAATGCACTTGAAATGGTTTTAACATAGTAATGCCTTCGGGTAAATTCATATATAACAAAGCTAATTTAACTTTTTACCTGTCTGTCTCTAAAACTTTCACGGTGGGATAATTAATCGCCTGAT
The DNA here is from genome assembly GCA_948330725.1 of Sherardia arvensis. Lineage (NCBI taxonomy): Eukaryota > Viridiplantae > Streptophyta > Magnoliopsida > Gentianales > Rubiaceae > Sherardia > Sherardia arvensis. The sequence goes on from OX415238.1 coordinate 17,409,460, forward strand.
GAGCATAGCGAAATGCTTGTCGACCTTGCATCAATCTTGATCACTTTCTTTCTGCTTGACTTGCTCGCACTTTTTCAAGCATCTTCAATTTCTCTCTTTCCTGATGTTTGTTATATGCCTCATGCAGTAGCTCTGTTAGTTCTTTCTTGACCTTATCTTTCCCCTTCTTGATGCAGAAATTTGGCATTGGGAAAGAGCTGGTTTGAGGAGACACAACAACTGAACCAGCAGATACAAAATTATATACTTGAGGGACTTTGCTGATGGTGCTCTCGCTTGAGTCTTGTTGAGATATCTGTGATAACAATCACGTTTCTCTCGGTAGCTTCTCGATCTTGGCCATCTTTGATTATCCTTGCTCGAAGCGGTTCTTCTTTATGTTTAGGAGAAAAGAAAAAGGAGATGATTTTAGCTTGCAAAAGAGATCTGCGTTGAACATCTGATAAATGAAGCTGGAGATGGTCTATATTTATAGGAGACGTTGAAGGCTCATTTCTTCTTATTCCCCAATCCGATTCGGATAGAGTTTTAGTTGGAAATTCAAAAGGAAGGTGTTCATTTCTTACTCCAAAATTCAGTTCCAGATAGATTTATAGAAGGGTTTAATTAGTTCAAGTACAAAAGAAAGGTGTTCATTTCTTATTCCCAATCCGATTCCTAGATAGTTCTAGAAGGGTCCTGTAAACTGGCCCCTTTAGTAAGGAGAGGGTCCTGAGGAGACCACAGTGCATCTTAAATGTTCACTGCCTCCTCAATACAATACAAGCAAATAGCCTATACAATTAGTTTGTATCTCTAAATAATATGGTTAATCTGTAATATCTTGCATATTGAGAAACATGGTTACCTACTTTCAATAGTATGAGCACAAACTAGAAATTAAAAGAAAGCTAAAAAAACATAATCCTTCAACAATACTAAATAAGATGAATATATATAGTTTACAAATTTTCTCACATTCAAAAAAAAACAACCTCCAAATCAAACTGTTTTATTTTCCAGTTTCTATATGTAATTTTCAAAACAATTTTCGGAGCACACACACACACTTTTTCATTGTCTTTCTCAAACAAACTAAGATGTATCTCTTCTCACAACATTCACAAATTGTTTCTAGAATAAAACTCTAGTTCATCAGCAACAGCAGAAAATAAAATAAATGTTTAGTTATAAGTTCAGCCTTTTGGGTGTAAAAAAATCATGGTGCTCATCGTCTAGAATATGTCACCCGAATCAAATTGCTCCCTAAAGAAGGCATGAAGCTGTTTTGCCCTGGGTCCTTTAGCGCGGCACAGCGCGGTGATTCCATGAGCAGCGCGGTGCAGAGCAGATGGTAGGTTTGGCTAAACTGCTACCAGCTGGCACTATCACAGCAGTTTCTGCCTGATGCTGATCATCCACAGTGGTATCTGCAAGAGAACTTGAATGTTAACTATATTGAAAATATCTAAGCATGCAGATGACTAATAACCATATTTCGTTGCTAATTAAAAATTTTAATCATGAAATAATATCTAACTCAGCCTGCAGGCCAGTCATTGCAGATCACTGAAACATAAAAACTTGGTCATTTAGCTCATTGCATGGACTAAACCTAACTCGGGCTATAAGGTTTAATGCAGATTCCTTTTTCAACATAAAATATTGTGGATTTCCTTGGGAAGGGGATTATTCTAAAGCTTCTATAATAATTTCTTGGATTGATGACAGGTGCAAACCAAATAGGAAGTAATTTGTAAAGAAATGTTTTTAGACACTAGACACTATATGCATAAATCTGAATAGAATCAGACACATATATACCTTGCCCGTAAGTGCTAGGTAATATGAGCATCTCAAAAATCATTAGCATCTAATTAGAGCAAGTCTTTGATGCGGATCCACAAATATGATGATTATATTTTGATGATCTTAAGATTCTTTAATGCTGATAAATTTATACATTGTGCAAATATGCTTAAATAATAACAAATTGTGTTCCAACTGCATGCTACATTACTAAACAATCTTGAGAGAACGGTTAATTTGCCCTTATATTGGATCAGTTTCAGCTCAAATAAATACAAATGTGGTACATTTGTATCATCTATACTATACTTTAAAAGAGAATAATTTAGAATTTTCTCAGAATTTTGAATTAATTTTAAAATTACATGATATTTACACATCAACTGCGACTCAAGAAGGTATTCGCTCTCCCTTTTTGTTTTTTTAATCTTCCTCTCCCTTTTATCATTATTGAAAACGTAAGCATTCAATCCGTTTTATAATTCAATTTCCCTCACTACCTATATTAATCGTGTTCGTTTCCAAAGTTTCACCTGTTTTATAATAAATTTCTCGGCACGGGGCGATTTTGAAGATCATCGGAGCGCTGAATTTGATGGATTTGGGGATCAGAATCGCGGCGGTAGGGTGCTTGATGGAGATCGGGTATTACGGGCGAAATGAGGCAGTGGAGGGGATGATCGGCGGCGGCGTTCTGCCTCAGTCCGACCGATCCACCATCCTCCGTGCACTGGCAGCAACATTTTTTCTCATCCTCTCTCAGTTTGATTTCAGTTTCGGATTGAGGTCTTTTGCTCCGCTGCCAAAATCAACAAGGTACCGTCTCACTAGCCCAAATAGTCGTCAATCATCTGAACATCTAGAAATTTTGTGTTCTAGCTTTTGCAGGGAGAAATTAGAACCTTGAATCAACTATTAATTTGTTTCTTTCCTAAGCTCCGACGGCACCGGCACCGTTTCCGATTGCTGAAACCGCTAATTCATCTAAGGAGATGGATATTGATGACAGCAAAGAAGAGTACGCTGCAGCGAAGGAAAATTCCGGGAAGGACTTTTCAAGTGCCAGGGTTTTTACGCAGGGTCTTCACGGAGGAGATGGTCGGCGACAATGGCGGCGGACAAAAGCATAGGCTCCTGAAAATCGCAGAACATGTTGTTCTCCTTGAATCTGGATTTTTAGGCTTTGATTTGCAAACACAAACAGTGGTTAGCTGCTTTGGTAATATGTTGCTGGAAAATTACACACTTCCTGGTAAAAGTATAAGCAAGAATGGCCCTTTTGTTAAGCTGAAGTTTGTAAGAATGGGCCAGAGTCTGATGAAAGTGTATGGATTTCTGAGCTCTGGTTCTGCAACGAACTCTGTGTACTTGAAGGAAAAAGAACTCTGTGTAATGAATCGATGTCGTTTCCTTTATGTTGTTATAAAGTTGAGAACTTGAAAGAAACTATATTGGGAGCTGAGCAGACCAGGAGCTTGAGGGATTGGTATGCTCTTCCACCTCTTCTGATGATTCTATAATTACCCATGCATTCAAAACACTTGCTTTATCCATTTTGGTGTCATTTATTACTTTTTTTCCTTACTGGAGTAGCTAATATTTGCTGCATTGGATGTTTCTAACAGATCAACCACGAGGCACGAATCCTGGCTTTAAAAGAACAAATGAGTCTCGACAGTATTCAAAGTAGTGACCACTTGGAATCTGTTGGAGATCACGTGGATAGGTACCCTAAACCTTATATTTGATTGCATGCCTTGAATGTTATGAGTGTTACAAATATAATAATGTGCTTTGTGCTTCTTTGTTCTTCAGTAAAGAAATCCTGGTAGAAGAAATCATGTTGGTTTCTGGTGCTGCAATGTTACCACATCCCCATAAGGTAGATATTTAATCCACGATATCCAGTGACATTGTATCAATAATTGTTAGAATAATTTAGGAACTGAAATCAGGATATCAGTCCATACATGTTTATGAAGAATATCAGTTATGAATCTTTTAGCACGGTGTCAGTTATCATTGCGTGATTAGTGATTCAGAAGATAATAATTTGCAGGCATTGACAGGTGGAGAGGATGCGTATTTTGTCTCCGACAATAATTGGTTAGGAATAGCTGATGGAGTTGGTCAATGGTCATTTGAAGGTAAAATTCCTGAACTATTTGTAAATTGCCTGATTCTTTCGTTTCTATTTTGCTTTACGATCAATTAATTGTTTATTTTGTTTGGATAAATTTGTATGATCTCAATGCATATCAGTCAACCCTTTCTATCTATCCAGGGATGAACGCAGGAATATATGCCCAAGAACTGATGGATAATGCAAAGAGATCGCGTCAGATGGCAAAGGATCTGAAGTTCTTTCTCCCGAGGAAGTCCTTATGTTAGGCGCTGCAAAATGCAAGGCTCCCTAATCATCAACTGTTTTGATTGCCTACTTTGATTCTCAGGTATTCATTATTTATGTTCTTGTCCAGATTAGTTTGTTAAATACACTGTAGTTTCTTAGACTGCTTACAAATGTGGTATCTGCTGCCAGGCTCAGGTCCTTCATGTGGCGAATATTAGAGATTCAGGGTTTTTAATACTGAAAATGGTATTTTTACAAGTCAGATCCAATGTCCCATGAGTTCAATTTCCCCTATCAGATTCAAGCTGGAGATGATCCATCCGACAAAATAGATGTATGTGTTTTCAAAACTACACCTTATCAGTTCCGTAAGAAATGTAATTAAGTGTTTAACTAACTGTTCGTGGTGATTCAGCCGTACAAGGTTGAACTTGATGAAGGTGACATTGTCATCCTCGCAACAGATGGACTTTTCGATTATATGAGAAGGAGATAGCAACAACTGTCTCATCTTTATTAGAAGCTGGCATTGGAGTGAAGGTACCTTTTTTTTCTGAAGTTGTGTTAAAATTCATCTGAATTCACTGATAAAATGTCGTGTTTTGTTTCTTGCAGGAAATCACTGAACTCCTGGCAACACTGGCGCAAGAGGTGGGAAAGTAGGCCTTGGAAAGGATTCCATTTGCTAATGCAGCCAAAGAACACGGTTATGCAGGGTACGCGGGCGGGAAGCCTGATGATGTGAGTGTGATAGTATCTCTGGTGAAAAAAGAATCCAATACTGATCATTCCACAGTTTAGCTTCTTTTTTCGAGTTCTATAATGGCCTCATTGTTCATATTTACTGTGTAATAAATAAAGCATCAAGATCCGAGGTGCAGTAAGTATGTATAAACTGTATAATCTGATCAGCAGATTAGCATACTTCATTCTTTAGTTCCAAAACACTATAATTAATAAAGTATTTAAACACAAATATTAGTATTTATTTTATAAAAACATTATAGAATATACAACAAAAAATTACTAATGTACTACAATAGTATTAATAGAATTAGATTTTTTAAAACACTGACATTATTTAACAGATATTTTATAATTAAATTGTCAAAATTTTAATAATTTTCTAAGTACTATAAAATTTGTATACATGTTATTATTGACTAGCTAGATTGACCGCGCGTTGCGCGGTATGTTTAAGAACTTATTAATCTTAAATTTGAAAAGATTTTTTCATGTTGAACCATGGCTGATTTGATATTTTTGATTTTAGACTATTTTCGTAATTTTAATCTAATTTATTTAAGTATGTATTCCCCCTAACATACCACAATTTCGTCTTGATATTTTCGGTTCTAGTGATTTTTAATCTTTTCCCTAGAGTATAGAAAAAAGAAGCCAATTAATTGTTGTATTTCAAATTTAGGGGAAAATGATTTAACAGATTCATATGTCTAACAAAGCTTCAAACAAAGAGGATGAGCTTTTATTTATAAATATATAATCAAATAGTTGATAATCTTTTTCCATAAACTGATCACATCATTCACATGTACTGAAACAAGTTCTCTATGTACTTTTATTTCTATAAATAATAAATTGTAGGAACAAATGATCAAGTATTAACCTCACGTTAACAGGATTATCTAATAAATTGATTATTAGTTTCACATATGTTAAAGTGCTCTTAATTAAATATCCTAGTATCGAATATAAAATTTAAAAGTAAGAAAAGATTTTATTTATCTTTTTTTAAAATAAATATCCGTGATCTTATTAAAGAAAGAAACCAGTTGAATATAACTTCTACCATTCAAGCAATATTTGCATCATAATATAATTGATTGTTTCCTTTTTACAACTAATATTTAACCGATACCAGGAAAATATATAAATAACATACCAGGGTAATGTTTCTTTATATAATTGTTCAAAATAAATTTTTTACATGATTTAGTAGTTAAATATTAATTATAGAAATAAAATAATAAAATTTACATCTTTAGATTAAGCTAGTTTTATGTTTTTTTTTTTTTAAAAAGCTAGTTTTATTGTGATATCTATAATTTCACATATGTCAATGAATATATTCTGGACACTCTTACCAAAATAAATGAAATCTTAAAGGTATAAAACATATATCACGTTCTTTAAAAAAATGAAAGATATTATCCAACTTACTAAATTCAGAATGAAACCGGTTTACACGTTAGTTTAAGATCCGCTACACACCGTTTAGGATGGGATTTGGAACTCTTGAATTGCTTGTCCAATCACGCTATGGTGAAATTGAATATATCATTCTCTTGATAGACAAGATGAGAAGCCATTCAAACATAATTAGTTTAAGATTGATAACTATTTTAGTAGTCTTGCTAAGTTTAGTGTTTTACTTCCATCAAATCAATCTCTCAAGCAAATTAATATGAATGCTTCCATAAAACTCAATGTATAATATATTTTATTGTATTTGAATCTAATGTTACCATAAAATTCCGTCTAAAATATATTTGGCTGTATTTTCATCAAAAATATATATATTTTTACTCAATTTAGCTAATTTAAGTGACTCGTTTGCTTATCATTGTTAATTAAGAGCATAAAAATATGATTGTTAGTTTTACATATGACGTAATATATATATATATAATATATATATATTTATAATATTTATAATATATATATATATATATATGTATATATATATATATATATATATATATATAATTTATAAAAAATTTTATAAAACCTTATAAAAATAGGGATAATTTATACAAAGTTGTAGGTATGGAAAAACCTACAATAGTGTAGAAAAATATCTAAATAGTGTATTTATTGGATGAAAGAAACCAAAAAGGAATATATAGATATTGTGGGCGTCGAGAAATTAAAACAAAAAGAAAAATCAAATCGCTAAATTATGGTGATGTTGTGGTGGTCATATTATGGTATTGAATCAAAACTAATTAATTTAATCATATTTATTAATCTATATTTATCGGAAAAATAACTATTCTACATCTTTAAGATCTCCTTGAACTGAAGGAATCTTGGACTGAAGGAATCTTGTTCTACTGTCTTCAAGCCGGGAAATTAACCTTCAAGCTAGAGGTTAAAAGAGCACACACAGTTCCGATTAAAATGAGCAAACTGCTCAGAGGTCATGTAATTCTCGGCCGCTCCCTTCTGAGCTTTAGCGGGCCCAGTTGCATAAAATTTCGCCATTCTTTTTCCGCCTATCAGACTCATAATTAGTAAGAGTGTGTCCCACAATCTGCTTTAAATGCACATTTTAATTGCATGGATTATCATATGTTTCAGTTTAAGCAACGATGAAGACAATATAGGGAAGGCACATAACGGATGATAGGAAATTCATACCTTGTTTAACCGTGACGTTAACTCCAAATCTCACATTGCTAACCTCCGAAATCCTATACAGTTTCTTTCAGATTTTAGGTTAAAAACTCAAAATTCATATGCTGTCGAGCGTCAATCGAAGCAATAACGAAATCAAGGGGGTCGGACCACCATGATGAGGCTTTAGGAGAACTACCCACTGGTCAAATCCATCTAATAACTCATATAGACCGAGCGATAACAGCGGGCCATTGCGATGAGTTGTCTAGAGAATTACCAGCCGTTCAAGAGTCGGCTCGCCTACAATTAGATCCGCGTCATGACTCGTGCCTGTTACCATTAGAAAGAAAATCAAATCATCCAAACTCAAAAATCATATTAAGTCGAAACAATATATCCTATAACGTCAGGGTTTAAAGCAACATGTATAGTTGTTCGTCAGAACTGTGTGATGTGTAAAACATCCACTCATCGAGGAGGGTTCTCGCGTGAGCAGAACGATTCATACCCAAAACTGTCGTCTTTCACGATACTTTCTGGTTCGTCTTTCTCGATTTGAATAAAACTCCACATTCATGTGTTTTTAATATAATTGTCAATTTGCAATTTTCCCACTATCGCATAAATATAAAAATTAGGGAAAAGATGAACTAAATTATTGATGTTGGGGTGAAAGCTTGTTAATGTGTGTATTTATAATATTATTTTATCACGTAAGGTCAAAAAATAATCAATGAAATATTTTGTGTTAAAAAAATCAATGAAATATTTTATACCATAAATATAATATAAATACGGTTAGTTAGTGATAGTCCATCGAGTCCATAACTATACCGACTGCGTAGCCGTGAAGGAAAAGATACAATAAATATTATATTACCAAAAATAAATATATGAAAATTGTAGACGCCGGAATATGGTGATCTTGCGGTGGTTATGTGGTGGTTTTCATCAAAACTACGTAGTTTAATATTTTTAATGCATTTTATTAATTTAAATATTGACTGGAGCAATAACTCTTCTAGTTCCCTTTAGAATTAAAAATTGTTTCCTAGACTAATATATAATAATAATAATAATAATTTCAAATTAAATATTCGTGCATCGGCACGAGTATTATACTAGTAATATATAAAGGAAAAATACAAGTACATGATCATTTGAACAAATCAACAGGACATGACAATCTGAAATTCGCCGAAAACTAAAAGATTAAGTGATATTTTATTAAATCATCATATTTGTAAGTTTGTAAGGTGATGTTTTCTTCAAGTCAATAAAATGCATGAATATGGCAGAGACAAAACTTTAATCTCACATAACCAAAATATTAAGAATCATTAGCAAGAAAATTGCAGTTTGTATAGTACTAAAAGAAAATTAGTCATAAAGTCAAAATTTGCAGATTTCAAAAGTTGTAGTATGTTTTTGACTCAATCCAAGTTTCTGCTTATGGTGGCTCAAAAGCAACACCTTTTTATGTACATATGCAAAAGTCATTCTACACTATGTATGTACATTAACCACACAAATTGCCTGGATATGCTTTAGGATATCAAAAACCAATTTTTTTCTTTTTAAACCTACCTAGAAAAGACATTTTTGTTGATTTTATCCATAAAAATTTAATTGCAATCCAAAAACTTCAGAAAGTCAGGCATTTACTAAGACAGTGCTACCAACAGCTTGTAAAAATGACACACGTCATTTACTTGGTCCTAATTGAAGGTTTTGAGAGCTTATTTCATTTTGCATAGAAAAACAAGCATTAGATCTACCTGGATCTGAATAAAAAATAAAACATCTGGATCTTTTGCGTAAAAACAATAACCATATGTTGGAAAAGAAATAATTATTGAAAATAAAAAAAAAATCAATTAATTTACAATCAAATCTAGTGTGTTATGGCCCATACAAATCATATGAACAGAAAAATGTATTATGTCAACCTGAAAGCTGAAAATGTATTTGGGCTCAAGAACTTTATAACATTTTTTATTCAATATGCAAAAGTATAATATATAATCAAAGATGCACACATTTTAATTAATTACCGTGCTTTTATACTGTCTCAAAAGTTGTTTGATGCTGATAAAAAAATCTATTATGATTTCAAAAGCAGTCAGTAATACCGATCAACAAGCCTATATATTATGCTGATTGTGCACAAAAACGTCCGAAAATTCAATAAGTTTTAATTCAGATACACAGATGATTCTTTAAAACTTTCAACACTACACACTTTTAAAAGAAATAATCGATTTGTAAAAACCAAAAACTGAATCACACTCAGATATTGCCTACTGGAGGCTTAGGAAATCAGAAAACAATTACCGTCTTCGAGCTGCGGATCATCATTGTCATGTTCAGCTAAACTGATTCTAGTTAGCGCAATCGCATCAGTTTCCGCCTGAGACTGATCATCCATGACAGTGGTATCTGCACACATAAAAAGATAAATATTTATTCAGTCCCTTGATCGTATACAACAGAACATGAATATTAACTATATATATTGAACTGATGCCGTGGAATGAAAATATCTAAGCATGAAAAATAACCATATTCAGTTGCTAATCAAAAGATTTAATCATGAAACAATAATATCTAACTCAGACTGAACATAAAATTAAACAGTGCTAACTAATAACATATCATGGATTCATGACAGGTGCAAACCAAGGAAAGTTATTTGCTACAGAAAAGCAAATTTTCAGACACCAAACACATATATGGATAAACCTGAATAGATACAGACACACACACATATATACAAATATAGATTGCCCGTGGTAGCTAATTTGAACATCTCAAATTAAAATCATTAGCATCTAAAGCAAGTCTTTGATGTGGATCGGATCCACAAATAAGATGATTATAGTTTTATGATCTTAAGATTTTTCAATGCTGATAAATTTATACATTGTGCAAATATGCTTGTAAAACTAAAAAAATCTTAAAGATGTAACGGTACATGACAATCTAAAATTCGCACAAATCTAAAAGAATAAGAGATACTTTATTAAATCATCATAGTAATTTTGTAAGGTGATATTTTCTTCAAAGTAATTAATTGCATGAATATGCCAGAGACAAAACCTTTGGGTGTGTTTGGTTGGGCAAGTTTTTGCAAAACTTGGACTATCCAAGTCCTGTTTTTGTAAAATCTTGTTTGGTTCACCAAGTTTTCCAAAATCTAGACTTGCAAAGTCCTAAAAACAAATCAAAGATTTTGTTTCATACTCACAAAATCCAACCCAACCAAACAAGGATTTTGCAAAACCATACTCTCAAAATCCCAAACAAAAACCCAAACTCTCAAAATCCCAAAACAAAATCCAGACTCTCAAAAATCTTGTGAACCAAACACACTCTCAAACAACCAAAATATTAAGGATCATTAGAAAGTAAAATGCAGTTGTACAGTAGTCAATCAAAGGAACTTTTTCTGCTACAGCAATCAAGACCTAAAAGCAAATTAGTCCCAAGTCAAAAGTTGCAGATTTCATCAATTCAAGTATGTTTTTGGCTCAATCCTAGTTTCTGCTTACATTTACAAAAGCAAAATCGTAATGATACACACGTATTGCCTGGATATGCTTAGGATATCAAGAAACCAATTTTTTCCTTTATTCAACCTGCTTTGAAAAGACATTTTTGATGATATTTATCCACAAATTTATTGGCAATCTAAAAAATTCAGAGAGTCAAGCACCACTCAAGATAGTGACACCAACCGCTTGTAAAAATGAAACATGTCATTTACTTGATCCTAATAGAAGGCTTTCAGAGCTTATTTCATTTTGCAAAGAAAAAGAAAGCATTAGATCTATCCGGATCTTAATAAAAAAAATTAAATCTAGATCTTTTGCGTAAAAAACGAAAGCATACGTTGGAATAGATATAATCTCAAAAGCAGTCTTAAATACCGATCAACTAGCCTATATATTATGCTCGTTGTGAAAAAAAACCTCTAGAGCACAAAGAAAAATTTCTGATGCTACTTTAAAACTTTCAAGTTAAAATTTTGGTGGTGAATGATATTTTAGAACAGGTAATGTAATTTCATATACACTGGCTTTGATCCTTTCATGCATCAAATGTATTACATGCAAAAATGATAGCTTTCTACAAACTTACTCCAAATACAACTCCCTACATCACTTATAACCTTATAATTCAGGCTACAAGGCAGATTTATCTTAATATTAACTCTGCAAAGTTGCAGACTTAAATGAATATTATATGGATGTTTTTAGTTCAGTCCATATGGTTTGTGTTTATAAGGTATATATATACGCACCAACACTACACACTTTTATAAGAAATAATCGATTGTAAAAACCAAAAACTGAATCAGACTCATAATTTAATGCTAGACGCTTAGGAAATCAAAAAAAAGTACCATCTTTGAACGGCTGATCATCGGCTGATCTGCTTCCAGCTAACACAATCGCAGCAGTATCTGCACATATAAGAAGATAAGTATTATTCACTCCATTGATCAAATTGCATCTAATAAGAATAGATTTATATAGTATACAAAAGAAAATGAATTTTAACATATCTGAAACTGATGCGGTGGAGTGAAAATATCTAAGCAGACGACCAATAACAATATATTACCAATCAGTACATGGTAACACCCTAGCAAGTATATGGACAGTGGGATAATCAGAAGCAGTAGAGACACATAAAATGGACAGACACATGATGCTACCAGCTTCCAGTCCCGGTCCGAATACAAGGATGGTCTCCAGTCCGGATGAGGCTTCGTCCGTGCTCCGCGCTCCCGGATAGCGTCGTTCTAGCTGACGTCACATAGACCGGACTACTCTCTGGGCCGGAGCCTAGATATGGGCCAGAGCCCATATCACCACTAGCCCCCCGAGACATGGGATCCGTCCGGAGGTAACCGATCCGGAGGAGCGATCCCGTGTCTCATCACGTGTAGGTTTGTTGATAGGATCCGCCTGGAGGCATGCAATCCGACCCGAAGCCTTGTTCCTGGGTTGTGTGTTTTGAGTGCGTATGAGAACGCGCTTGGCGCTTGGTTTTCCTGTGCGCGTGTTTGCAGGCGCATTTATGAAGCGTGCTGCTTCATCATAAATGAGCTGTCTATTCGAGAAATTCTGTTTATCTTTTCAAGATAGCAATCATGTCGCCTCGGGACTCGGCCCTCCTTTTCTACTAACTTTGCTTCTATAAATAGTGAGCCATTCCCATCACTTTCACTTTTCATTCCTTTGTTTCTTCTCTCGTTTTCCAGTGTTTTCATCTTCATATTCTCTTTCCTCATCATATTTAGCTTCATATCTTCATCATTCATAACATGGCTAACGAGAATGAAAAGAATGAGTTTGTCGCTGATTTATCCGGCAGGGAAGTGCAGGCAGGTGGAAGCCGGAAGTGTTCACCAAGTGTCGCTTCTATGTCAGCAGGGATCCGTCTCGTAAGTCATTATGTGCTTCTCTTCCTCATTTTTCCTTCCCTATTCCTATTTTCTGGCTTGCGTATGTGTCTTATCCATTTCGGATGATTGCAGTGTATCCTGTGGTAGAAGACGGCGCCGATCCTCAGACCGGACAGACCGGACAGACCAAGACAAACAAGACGGATAAGCCACCAACCGGTTCGGTGACCGGTATGAAAACACCACAAGAAAAAGCAGCAGAAGCTGAGAAGAAGAGGAAGCGTGTGCATGCTTCAAATGAGAAGAAAGCCAAAAAAGAGAAGGAGGCTGCGGTTAGGAAGGCGAAGGAGGCTGCGGCCAAGAAGGCGGATGAGGCTGCAATCAAGGCTGGTACCGCTTCGGGCAAGGAGAAGATGGATGCGGCCACGGATTTGGCCGGAAATAGGGCAGCCGCCCTTGCTGTTCCGAGTCCTTCATCCTCCGAGGATGAAGGGGAATCTACTCGTCTCCACAAGCGCATAAGACTCAAGATACCTCTGACGCCTCGGAAGCCGAAGAACAGTAAGCATTCTCGCGCGGGTGATCCTCGCGGAGAGGGGAAGAACGTTATGGACATGCATGTGGTTAACCCAACCAGTGAAGCGGGCAAGGAGACCACTCATAGCAGCAGTCGGAGCCAATCTGGCAGGGTAAGTTGTACTTCTCTTTCCGGTACGGGTTTGATAGATGGTGCTTTTCATATTTTGCTTCAAATTTTCCTTTTCTTGCTTAGGACTTTGCTGCTTATCTAATCGCCTCTCCTGGAGTTTCCGAGATCATCAACCAGGCCTACCACGTCCAGAATATGAGGCTCTCTCAGAAGATGAGCTCGCTTGAGAGGAGCAATGGGAACCTCACCCGCGACCTTGCAGCGGCGAAGATCCGAGCCACCGAGGCAGATGCTCGGATCAAGGAGCTAGAGAATCTGGTCTCTCCATCCGCTCAGTGGGAGCTATGTGTTGCCTTCGCCGATAAAGTGCTTCAGAGCAAAGCTTTTGAGGATAACCTGACAGGACTTCTGCGCTCCTCAAACCAGATCTCCGCCCACCAAGTGTATCAGAAAATGAGGTGTTGGGTCTCGGAGAGTAAGAGGGTTCCGTTCACCAAGTGCTACTATCATCCGAAAGCTGCTGATCAGTATAACTATGATGTGGACCAGTTCTACCGAGGTGGCGTTGAGATGATGAAGCCATCCGTGCTTGAGATGTTCGAGGAGGATCCTGAGGGGAGTCCGAAACCGGTGTCCGTCGAAGCTATCCGTGCTTTCGACGAAGGACTGGTGAACCTGAGTGTTAAGGTGCCCCTGCCAAAGAAGAGTACTGCCCCTGAATCACCCGTCAGGGCCAAGTATCTGGACGTGTTGAGGATGTTTCCCCCTCCGGACGTCAATGAAAATCATCAAGAAGAAGCGGACGAGGGCAACGGCGACAGGGAGGGAGATGCCCATCAGAACGTTGTCTCGGACAGCAAGGAGACAGATGTAGAGCGTACTCCTTAGCTATTATTTTGTAATCTTTTGTAGTTTCTTCCGTCCAACTAGATCTAATCTTCTTTTGTTTAGTGTAGAAAGGAAGGTAGCGATGACTCGGATGGGGATGACAACCCTCCGGATGATGTAACTTTCTTTTCCCTTATAAAATGAATCCTTTCTTCTTTCGTTTCGTGTTGTTCCTTTATTCACAACTGTTTTACTTCCGTAGCCCCGAGGTCAGGGTCGTGTGCTCCGAATCGGAGGAACGGATGAGTGTCCTTCGCTGGCTAGTTCTCACTCGACGAGTCCTCCGTGCCCAAGATGCACGGAGTTGGAGATGGAGTTGTCCGGTGGACGATGGAAGGGGAACGGACCCGCAAACTTTTCATCCATTCCGGAATGGAGCCCCTATTGGAAGAGTTTCCGGATATTCCATCCTTGGCCACTTGCCTTAGAGAGATATCTGAAGAGTTTGGTACTCTGTCCCAGTGCCAAGAGTTTGCTCGCGAACTGACCAGCGCAACCCTTGACGCATATGAGACGATCTCTATGTTGCAAGCCGGACATGAAGATTTTAAGGCCAAGCTGAAAATCGAGCTGGATCTGGTTTGGTCCGTGCTGCCCTTCTATAGCGAGAAGTTGAAGTGGTTGGCTAGCCGGACGGACTTCCAGCGAGACTATCTGAGGTTGGAGGAGGAGAATCGCGAGCTGGCCGGCCGGGTGATGGTTCTAAGGGATAATCTGATGACTTTGCAGCTCTCATACCATTTAACCAGATTACGGCTCTGACTTGTTGCTCCGACCATATACCGCGACTTTCCTCGTGATGTGAGTGCGTTGATCGTCCGGATGTTCAAGTGTGGATGGAAACGGATGCATGTCGGCAGTCCTCTCCCTTCTTCACTTGTACTCATTCTAAGTCAAGTGGCTATGGACTTCACTTTTGACAGATATACTGGTGTACAAGTATCTGTTGATCCGGAGGAGTCTGTTCGTCGCGTGGAGCGGCTTCGGCGAGATACTTCTATCATCCGTCCCTTTATCATTAGGGAGTTAGCCGAATTGGCGAGATGGCGGCAGGCTCGTATCCGGGGTCGGGGTCTTGGCAGGGGGAGGAGGGGAATCCAAAGGGATCTTCAAGGTGCCCGTCGCGGGAATATTCGGAACCTCAACTGTCTTCTTAAGAGAATGGCGAGAGGAAGAGGTACTCAACAAGCGCACCATCTCCAGGTTCCCGTCCGGATCCGTTCTCCGTCGCGGTATCCGAGCCGGAACCCGTTCCACCAGTCAAGAGCCGGCCCTCGGTTAGAGGCAAAGGAAAGGCTAAAGTCACGAAGGAAACGGTGCAATCCTCCGACTCAGACTCTGATGGTATATTCGGATCCGATCCAGATGCAGCGGGTCCATCAGAGCTTCCGCCAATCCCTCCATTTCCGTACCTGGGCCAGGTGGGTCAGACCAGTGGTGCTATGGTCCAAGATCTTGATCATAACACTCCAGAGCGGACTCCTATCACCGAAAATCAGGACGCAGGCCCTCAAGATTTGAAACCTCCTTCTCCGGAGAATGGTGCCATGATACCCTCTCCGGAGCCTCCTACTCCGGAGCCTACGTCTTCTCCTATCAATTGGGACATAGATTGGCCCAAGTATTGATAGGTTTTCTTGTTTGTTTGTATCTTAGTCCGTCCGGACTTAATAGATTGTACCATTGTATTTGTTGTATCTGTATACCGGTCCGTTCGGGCCTAGTTCGTACACTTAGTCCATCCGGACCGTTGCATATTTCATTTATTCAAATGTATTTTCCTTTTAAGATTTAGCTTGTTCAAGTGCTTCATCTTGTTGTTTGATCAAACTATTTCGCTTTTACTTTGTTCACCTCCGTTAGTTTATTCAAACGATACGGAGGATTTTACTTGTTTTTATCTTTGCTCACCCCCGTCAGTTTATTCAAACGATACGGAGGAATATAATCATGCGGAATTTGAAAATAAACAAGTATAAAATCTGCAAGCTCTTCATTCATTGAACCAAGTGGACTTCGGCCAGACATACTCCTTGCCTCTGGGGGCCGAAGTCAAATACATGGTGAATAAAACAAAACAGTGACCTAGGCTCAACCCTAACCAGAGGACCCGGAGCTACATACTCTACCAAAAAGCAAGCTAAAAGAAACTTTATCGGAAAGCATACCTACTTAGGATGCTCCGTAAAACCTCTGAAGGTTGGTGATGTTCCACCTTCTGGGGATAGTCCGTCCGGACTGGTCTGCCAGCTCATAGCTCCCGCCCGGAAATGAAGTTGTGACTTGGTATGGCCCTTCCCAGTTTGGTGCCAGTTTGCCGGTAGCCTCCTGCAAACTTTTGTCGTTCCTCCGCATCACCCAATCTCTGGGGACGAATGACTCCTTCCTGACGCGTTTGTTGTGATAACGCTTCACTCGTTCCTTCACCTTGGCCTCATGCAGCACTGCTTGCTCTCGCTTTTCCTCCAAAAGATCCAAGTCCAACAGCCTGCTCGATCCGAGTGGAGAGCTCCGTCCGGCTTGATCTTCATCCCAAGTGAGGGTTCGGAGACTGGAAACTCCCACTTCGGCTGGTATGACTGCCTCCGCTCCGTATTCCAGACTATAGGGTGATTCACCCGTGGCGGATCCTTCAGTCGTCCTGTATGCCCAAAGGACACTTGGCAGTTCATTTACCCAATTCCCTCGCGCGCCCTGCAGACGGGTCTTCAATCCGTTCACCACTGTCCGGTTTGTAACTTCAACTTGACTGTTGGCCTGCGGATGGTAGACGGAGGTGAGCCGCTGCGTAATTCCATACTCCTTGCACCAGGACCGAAACGGGTCGTTTTCAAACTGGGCTCCGTTGTCCGTTACAATATACTTGGGAATTCTGTAACGGCAGATGATGTTCTTCCAACAAAACTTGACGCAAGTGTTGCCACGGATGTTTGTGAGAGGTTCCGCCTCCACCCATTTGCTGAAGTAATCCATCGCCACTATCAAGTACTTGAATCCTCCCGGAGCGGAGGGGAAGGGTCCCACCAGATCAATGCCCCATCGGTCGAAGGGCCATGAACCGGTGATCCCGACTCTTTCCTCCTGAGGTACGTGGATGAGCGGAGCAAACCTCTGGCACTGCACACAGGAGCGGACATAATTTTGCGCATCTTTAAACAGGGTCAGCCAGTAATAACCCGTACACATTATCTTCCTCGCGATGGTCTGTGCGCCCTGGTGACTGCCGTTTGGTCCCTCATGCATCTCCCTTACAATCTGATCTGCCTCGTCTGAGTCCACGCATCTTAACCATGGTTGGAGGTATCCCCGTCTGAGCAAGGATCCGTCCAAAACGGTGTATCGTGGTGCCTTCTGTCGGATTCTCCGTGCCAGTGCCTTATCCTCCGGGAGCTTTCCGTGTTGCAAGTACTCAAACAGGGGCACCATCCATGATTCTTCGGACACTTCTACTGCTGCAACCTGAGGGTTGTCGTAGCTCCGAGCGGACAGGGTCTCCATCATCAAGTTGTTCTCCGAAACTGGCCTGATTTCCGAGGAAGCAAGCTTGCTCAGGGCGTCTGCCTTACCGTTATCTTCTCGAGGGATCTGCGTCACGGTAATGCTACGGAACTTGGCCAATAATAGTTTGACCGCCTCGAGGTACCTCTGCAAGCTCCGCTACTTCGCCTCGTATTCTCCGTTCACTTGCTGAACCACTATCTGAGAATCGCTGTATACTTCGACGTCCGTAACCCTACTTCCAATGCCAGTCGGAGTCCAGCTAGGAGCGCTTCATACTCCGCCTCATTGTTTGTCGCTCGGAAGCTGAGCTGAATGGCATATCTGTGTTCTGTTCCTTGTGGACAGGTGAGCAACACCCTTGCTTCACCTCCATTTGCATGAGACGATCCATCCACATGCAGCTTCCATCTGTCGGAGGGTGGTTCTGATCCGGACGGATCTCCCAAGAGCTCAGTCATTTCTACCAAGAAATCCGCAAGGGCTTGCCCTTTGATGGCCTTCCGGGGTTGATACTTGATCTCGTGCTCTCCAAGCTCCACTTCCCATTTCATCATCCTACCCGAGGCTTCTGACTTAAGCATGATCTGCCTCAACGGGTGATTTGTCAGAACCGTGATCGGATGTCCTTGGAAATACGGCCGGAGGCGCCGGGAGGCACGAACCAATGCAAATATCAGCCTCTCCAGAGCGGTGTACCTCGTTTCTGGACCTTGGAGCGCCCTGCTTACAAAGTAAACCGGACGTTGAACCTTACCATCCTCTCGGACCAGGGCAGAACTTGTTCAGATCTGTGAAGTCAATACACATTCTCCATGAGCCATCGTGCCTCTTCACCAGAACTGGGTTCGCTATCCACTCCGGGTAGGATATCTCCTCCATGATTCCAGCACTTAGTAATCTTCCCACCTCCGCTCGGACTTCCTCCACATGTTTCGGAGCAAGAGGTCTCTTCTTCTGCCGTATAGGTTTCAGTTCTGGAAAGACATTGAGCCTGTGAACGGCGATTTCCTCCGGAACACCCGTCAAGTCCTCCGTCCCCCATGAAAACACATCCTCGTATTCCGCCAGCAGGCGATGCAACTCTTCATTCACGTCATCCGAGAGATTTTTCCCCATGCTTACTACTCCTTTCTGACCAACCATCATGTCCTCCACTTCATATGATGGCTCCTCTCCGTGGATGGCTCCTACCAAGTTCGCACTGGCTTTTCCCTTATCCGGAGCGGATAGCTTGGACTGGCCCTCACCGGACCGGGCATCCTTAATGGCGGTCAGCATGCAACTCCGGGCGGTTTGCTAGTGTCCTCGGACCGATGCGATACAGTTCTCGGTGGGGAACTTCATAATCAAATGGAACGGTGAATAGATAGCCCGCGCCTGTGACAGCCATGGTCTTCCAATGATCATGTTGTAAGAAGACACTGCATCAATGATGGTGAAACTGCATTCCACCGTTGCCCGCTTCGTCGGATCTTGGAAATCCCTCAGAGTGACTTTTAAAGCAATGACGCCAAGCGGATGGACGGTCCGCCCGGTAAACCCTGACAAGGGGATATGACACGGTCTCAAGTTCTGTCGCCCAATTTCGAGCTGATCAAAGCATTCTGCAAACATGATCTCTACACTGCTCCCATCATCCACAATACTCGCTTGATCAGTACTCCTTCCACATCTGCAATCACCACCATCAGATAGGAGTGAGGAACCTTGGGAGGAACCTGGTCCTCGTCCGAAAAGGTGATGGTTTCACTTGCCTTGAACCTCTTCTCTTGTATCTCGCCTGGGCGCACATATCTGCTCTTTGCCTTGATCGATGTCATGGAGTTGAGCCCATCCCCCTCTATGCCGTTGATCACGTTAATCATCCAGGGCTGAGCTGGGGCCGGTGCTGGTGCAGCCTGTCTCGGAGCCGGATTGGCCGGGCTGGCTTGGTTTCCTCCCCGAGGGCGGTTGTTCCTCCAATTTCTCTTCCTCCCCTGTCCGGCGGAGTCGCTTGTCGTGCTTCCCCCGCTACACAGTCCCTCAACTGGCCTGCTCCAATCAACCTCTCAATGTCCGAACGGAGCGCCCTGCATCCCTCCGTGGTATGACCATGCGACTTATGAAACTCGCACCACTTGTCCGCATTCACTGGTGCCGGTACGCCAATGATAGGTTGCGGATCCGTAAACAGGTCTCGGTGGACAGCGAGGATCTCCGTACAGGTTTTGGAGAGAGGGGTATAGGTTGGCCGAGAAACTGCTGTCAGGGCTGGGACCAAAGCTGCTGGAGCGGGTAAGCGTCTGGCTTGATCGGTCCAGGCCGGAGTCCGAGCAGCTGCGGTCTGGGTTCCTGTCACCGTGAGGGACCTCTGTTCAAAGAAGCCCACAATGGTCATCCAGACATGGTTGGCATCGTGCACCGTACAATGCATCTCCACCACCAACTGGAGGTGATAATATGATGTCGGCATGTTCTTCATGAGCTCGATGTAGAAAGTGTTGTCTCTCAGTCCGTTCACAAAGTTATGGATGATAGCCTTCTCCTGCAGGTGTCGGTCCACCACCTTCATCGACGCTGCTATGTACCGGGTGTAGAACTCCCAAGTGGTCTCCGTCTCTAGCTGCCTCATTGCTAAAACCGTAGCTAAGTTCACAAACGTGTGCTTCATAGCGGAATAGCGCCGAACCAAAGCGATGGCAAAATCCCAAAAATGCCGAAGTGTACCGTTTGTCAGACCCTTGAACCATGCAAGGCAGTTACCTCTCATATACAAAGGCAGCATCTTACACTTCAACTCCTCAGGAATGTCCCTGGCGTACATGATGCTTGCATAAGTATGGACGAACTCTTCCGGATCTCCCTCCCCCTTGTAGGTTGGGAGCCCGTCCGGAGCCTTAATTCCGGATGGCCATTTGAAGTTCAACACTTCCGGAATCCAAGGCGACTGAGTCCCGATTCCATTCCGTCCGATGAGGCAGTTTAAACGATCCTCGATGGAATCCGGACAAAAAGGCGTCTGAAACCCAAAACCTCCGGGAAACCCTCCTCCGACAGGTTGCATTCCAACCATCATCTGTTGTTGTCCTCCGGGAGAACCCATCCCATAGGCCTGTTGAGCTTGCGCTCCCCAGTATGGCAGTGCGTTTGGATTCAGGCCGGTGGTCTGCTGTTGGTTCTCGCCCGGAAATAGGTTTGGATTCGGCATTCTCTGTTGTTCCGGAGGAAGCTTATCGGTCGCAGCCTGCTGAGCCGCTTTCCACGCTTGGAACTGCTGATACTCCGCCACGTTTGTTCTCATGATACTGCCCCCAAACCTAGAATCGTGGCGCTTACGCTCCTCCATTCCGGCCTTTCGCCCTGATCGATTCCTACCCGATCGACTCTGAGCGTCATCTTCCTCCGTGCTATGATCCTCCGGGTCGTACTCCTCCGGATCGTACTCCTCCATATCATCCGAGTCGTACTCTTCTGGATTACCCAGATCCTCCGTTCCTTCCACATGATCAATGTCCCCTTTCGACTCCGCACGGTCTCCGAAATGCCTCTGCTTCTGCGCCTCCCGCTCAGCCCGCAGTCGCTCACTGCTTTCACGCTGTATCTCAGCCAGCGTCCGTTCCGGAGTCGCTTTCTTTCCTTTGGCCTTCTCCGCCGCCAAGCGATGTCGTCGACGTTCCTCAGCTGCAGCCTTTGCCTCCGCTGCTGCCTCCTTGGCTCGGAGAACTCGTTCCTTCTCAGCCGCTAACTTTTGGGCCCTAATAGTTGCAGCTGCCCTTCTAGTCTTTGGCCCTTCGCCCGCTTCTTCCTCTGGCGGGGGAGGATTCTTCCTTGGTCGTCCGCACGGCATGGACGCAACTTATGACTGGGAATGTGAGGTCTCACCGGGCGTGCCAACTGATGCTACCAGCTTCTAGTCCCGGTCCGGATACAAGGATGGTCTCCGGTCCGGATGAGGCTTCATCTGTGCTCCGCGCGCTCTCACCTATTAGACCTGCAAAACAACGCCCCGGATTATCCCGAGGATAGCTACTCC
Source organism: Sherardia arvensis (assembly GCA_948330725.1). Lineage (NCBI taxonomy): Eukaryota > Viridiplantae > Streptophyta > Magnoliopsida > Gentianales > Rubiaceae > Sherardia > Sherardia arvensis. The sequence goes on from OX415238.1 coordinate 17,431,424, forward strand.
GGCGTGATGATGAAAGAGGGGCCTTTGAATAGGAGAGAGAATAAGGATATATTGAGAGAGTTTAATCTGATATAACATACCTTTCTCCACAAGTCCAAAACTGTATTTATAGGTGTGAGTGGTCAGCCTCCAGCCCAAAGGTAGTGGTCCTGCCCTTTTGTCCTTATCCGGGGACAGGTCATATTCATGTCCTCTCTGTCCCCGAATAGCGCCATTCTAGCTGACGTCACATGGACTGGACTACTCTTTGGGCCAAAGCCTAGATATGGGCCAGAGCCCATATCACCAACACATATATGCATAAACCTGAATAGAATCAGATACGTGCAAGCGCGCGCGCACACACACACACACACATATATATATACATATATACACACATTTCCCGTGCCAGGTAATATGAGCATGTCAAAAATCATTAGCATTTAAAGAAAGTGGATCCACAAATAAGATGATTATAGTTTTATGATTTTAAGATTCTTCAATGCTGATAAATTTATACATTGTGAAAATATGCTTAGATGATCACAAATTGTGTTTCAACTGCATGCTAGCTACAATACTAAAAAACCTTGAGTGCGCAGATGATGTAACTTTTTGCCCTTATTGAATCAGCTTCAATATTTAAAAAATCAGTTTCAGTTCAAAAAAATACAAATGTGGTACATTAGCATCATAATATATAAAGGAAGAACACAAATACATGATTATTTGAACAAATCAACATGACATGAAAATCTAAAATTCGCAGAAAACTAAAAGATTAAGTGATATTTTATTAAATCATCATAGTAATTTTGTAAGGTGATATTTTCTTCAAATCAATTAAATGCAAGAATATGTCAGGGACAAAAAATTAATCTCAAACAACCAAAATATTAAGGATCATTAGAAAGAACATTGCAGTTTGTATAGTAATAAAAGCAAATTAGTCCTAAATTCAAAAGTTTGTAGATTTCAAAAGTTGCAGTATGTTTTTGGCTCAATCCAAGTTTCTGCTTATGGGGACTCAAAAGCAACACTATGTATGTATATTTGGAAAAACAAAATCTTAATAACACACACTATGCTTTAGGACATTTTTGATGATTTTTATCCATAAATTTAATTGCAATCCAAAAACTTCAGAGAGTCAGACACCATCCAAGATAGTGCTACCAACAGCTTGTAAAAATGACACATGTCATTTACTTGGTCCTAATAGAAGGTTTTGAGAGCTTATTTCATTTTACATAGAAAAACAAGCAATAGAGTACCTATATCTAAATAAAAAAAATAAAAATCTGGATCTTTTGCATAAAAACAATAACCATATGTTGGAAAAGAAATAATTTTTGAAAATAAAAAAATTCCATTAAAATGCACAGAAGCCTATACAAATCATATGAACATAAAAATATATAATGTCAACCTCGTAAGCTGAAAATGTATTTGGAAAACTTTATAACATTTTTTATTCAATATGTAAAAAATATATATATTCAAACATGTTCACATATCATTTACTTTTTTATGCTGTCTCAAAATCAGTTTTGATATATGCAACCAACAAATCTATCATGATTTCAAAAGCAGACTTTAATGGTTGTGAATAAAGACCTTTAGAGCACAAAGAAAAGTTTCTAATTCAGATACGAAGATGCTGCTTTCAAATTTTCAAGTTAAAATTTTGGTGTTGAATGATATTTAAGAACAGTTTCTGTAATTGTATACTGGATGCTTAGGAAATCAAAAAGAAAGTACCATCTTCGAGCGGCTGATCATGTTCAGCTAAACTTGTTCAACCTGCTGGCACAATTGCAGCAGTTTCTGCCTGAGGCTGAGGCTCATCATCAACCACCGTGTCTGCACCAAGCTCATTATCCACAACAGGAATATCTGCACACACACACACACACACACACATATATATATATATATATAAATGAATCTGGCATATATATCATATGGATGTTTTTATAAGTTCAATCCATACCTTTTAAATCCAAATATCCATGGTTTTTATAAGTTTAGTCCATACCTTTTAAATCCAAATATCCATGTTTTTATAAGTTCTAGTTAGTTCAGTCCATGATTTATGTTTATAAGGTATATGCACCAACACTACACACTTTTAAGAGACATAATCGATTTGTAAAAACTGAATCAAACTCATAATTGTATGCTAGATGCTTAGGAAACCACAAAGAAAGTACCATCTTCGAGGGGCTGATCATCACTGTCATGTTCAGTTTCTGCCTAATCAGGCTGGTCATCAACGGCGCCAGTATCTGCACCCGGCTGATTGTCCATGATAGCAGAATCTGCACACATAAAAGGATGTATGTTACTCTAATCCTTTGACAGTACAATCACCAAAATGTAACATGCTTTCGTTATCTATACATCAACATCACCGAAAAACATCAAGGTACACATAAAATTAGAGACGAGGAAAATTACCCAATACACAAGGCAACATTTCAATACTTGAAATTGAAGGTATGTGTGAATTGGCTTGAGTCCAAAAAGAATAAATTAATAAAGAACAAAGCTAAATAAACAAATCAAACAAGAATGAAGATCTGAAAGGCACATAAAACTTCAAATTAACAGACATATTAGAACTTACACACAGAAGAACAAAGTTAATAGTTGTTAAATCACCTTTGTATATGATAACTTTGAAGCCTCAAAGGACATAGAACAAATAACAGGCATAACTAGAACTTAAATCCAAAACCCTTACACGATCATCAACAAATCAATTTACCTTTATCTAAGTTAAAGGTACTCATCTGATGGTCGATCGGATACAAATCCCGGAATACAGATTCTTATGGATTATGGGATAACTCAAATGAAAGCAGAAAAAATATGTTGTCTAAAGTTCTCCACAGTTTAGTTTTTCCCCTTAGCGGATGCGCCTGTGTTTAGTTAATATTGGTATAGTTTTCATTTCGACACCCAGAACTAAACGGTAACGGTAACGAAAATGATAATAGTAACGATAACGGTATAGTGTATTTTGGGTTTAAACAAATAAATTCAAATCTGGTGCCCTAAAATTGTACGACTAACCTCTTAACAGAGGCCCTCCAATCTGGTGAGATGGAATCTTCCACTCAAATGAGGCCTTGAAAGCCCTGACATCGGCTTCAGGGAAATTTGCTCTGACAAATTCCTCCATTGCGCGCTTGCTATCAAGAGCCCTTCTAGTTCGAGTTAGCGTCTGAAGAGTCAGAGGTGGCTCCAGGTACCGATCCATGTAATAACCGGAAGGTAATATTCTCCTACCGGTTTTCCATGTCCACGTGTCTCCTGTGCTCGGCCAGTTCTCGGGAGCATACGGTTGTCCATATCCTTCAAGTTTTGCTCCACTTGTATATGTTGGTCGACCTTTATTTGAAGAACTGCCACAAACAGGTGCACTTGCCCGCATAACGGATTTCAACCTCCTGTATTTTAGTTTCAGAGCAGGGCGGCTATTTCTTGTCATGATTTCATTCAGACTTGTATATTTACAAACTGGTCTGCCATTAATCTTCATAGCTTCCTGTTGAGCAAAACACATCCAATCAATCAAATAGTACTTAATCAATCAAATTAAACTAATTCCATGTACTAAAATACAAAAGAGAGGATACAAAACAATGATAAGCAAATGCCCAAATCACAAACCTAAAATGCAAAATGGTAAATTAAAAAGTGACTTTTTATTTCTTGAGAAACTAACAAGGTGTACAAAAAAGGTACCAAACCTAACCTGATTTTGTGCGCCGTAAATAAAGAAATGAAAAACGGGGTCCGGGAATTTCACTCAATAGAGGATTTGAGACTGGCTTGTTGGATTGTGTGCGTTTTAGGATCTTAGGACGATGGATGAATATAGTTTGAATGCAGGATGAAATTAGGGGTAGAACTTGTATTGATTAGGGTTTATCTAAATTAAGTCATACTCAAACCCGTAAATATGGATGTGTTCTTTTAGGGTTGGGCCATGTGTAAGACCCATACTCATCATTGATTTACACCAACATATGTATGGGCTTTTTATGGCTTGTCCAAAAACTCTAAACTTGGTCTTATATTCGGTTTCACGCAAATCTAACATAATCTCGGGCCTTCTTCCGACCCACCCTCACATCGGCCGAAACCTCGTTCGACCCCTTTGCTGGTGTGAAAGTACTTTCTTTCTTCTGACGAGGCATCACATCCCAAGACGCTATCATATCAGAGCAAGAGACCCGACCCATACCCAATGGGTAACTGAGACCAAACCCTTACCCGATGGGTATAATGGGTCCTTGATAAATTTAAGTTTTTCGCTAATAATTGTAATATTATAGTAGAAATTTCGAGATGAAAGTAGAATGTTTCATTACCGAATACCGATCCTTAATAAACATCAATATGAGACAAAAAGTTTTCGTTTAAAATTCTAAATAGTCTTAAGGAAATACATATTTTATTTTCAATCCATAAAGTATCTCCAAGAAAAGCACATTTTATTTGGAAAAAACTTAATACGCTATTCATACACCGCATATATATAATACATATATATTTGTATTAATATAATTGGCATGGGTCTGGGTTGATCCATGGGTCGGGTCTGGGTCTTAATTTATGAGACTCATACCCACCATACCCATACACATATAATTAAATGAAGACCCATACCAGACCCATACCGATTGGGTCCAAAAAAATTGAACCCATACCCGATCCAATGGGTCTATACCCACTGGGTCTGGGTCGGGTCCCCGACCCATGATCATCCCCGTATGGAAGATAATACATGTTTTGCTAATATTAATCTCTCTACTTGATTGAGTCATTTATTTTTTTTCCAGGTTATTAACTTAGGAACCATATTATCAAACGAAGGTTGAAAATACGAATGTTTCTTTTTCAGTGTAGATTGAGCATCCTAAGTACTTAAATGGAAAGGTAGCTTTAGGAATGCCATTTATATTAGAAATCATTCTATTATAAACAACATGTGCTGATTTTGACAGGAAATATGAAAAATTTTCAATATTTATTTTGTCTTGTCACTTTCTCATAGTTCCTAAGGAAAATCATTAATTAAGTTTATAAGATTGTACTTATTTGCTTTCCTGAAAACCATTGTGTCATCTACAAAACACATATTAATTATTTTCGGAGGCGAATGTGGTAGTTTATAAAAATCTATCATGGCATTTTCAAAACGAAAGCTAGTGGTTCTAGTAAAAACTTTTGTAAGGAGAATAAACAAAAGAAGGGATAAAAGACCTCCTTATTTAAGTCCTCTTGAAACTTCAAAAATACAAAAGGCTTTCCATTAATCAGGTTTAAGAAAGTAGATGCTCTAATGTTGCCCATATAGTATTAACTATATGTGTATGAAACCCTATTTCTTTTGTAAAAGATTGGTTGAGACTTTAATGGAAGTTTTCATAGTGTCAATTTTGGAAAAGATAGTAAAACCTCCAATTTTATTATGCAAATACTTAATTAGTTCATGCATGATAATTGAGAAGTACATTGTCAGCCAATTCTCTGTCTTGAACAGATGTTGATTGTTCGAGAGAGATCAGTGTTGGCATTATTATAAACAATGAAAATTGTAAATAAATGAAGGTAATTAACGGTAAAAAATCATCAAATTTTTGCATTTCATAGAGTTTTGATGATAATATTAGATGAAATAATTAAATTTGAGATTTTTAATTAGCATAGATTAAGTTTGGACTTTAATTTGCCAATAAAATTTAAACCGAACAAAAAATAAGCTTAATTTTACCAGAAATGCAGATAAAAACGTTCCAAAATTTGAATCGTTCATTTATTTCTGTCCGCATATCAACAAATATTTATACATTTGACCCGGTAATGTTGTGAAGAATCCTTAAACCATGTAAACCATGTAAAGATATTGTAAATCCTGCTGTAAAAGAGTCAAGGTTTAAAGCTCGTCATCTTCTGGAACTAGACTATTTCGGTGGTCACCATTTCTAAATGACACTGTATCTTGCTTCTTGAACCTAAAACATAACTTCCTTCAATATATGCTTAGTTTCTGGATCATCACAGCTCCTGCGTTTCATCAACTTCCTTCCAACTATTCAGAAACCAAACCATAACTTATCCCTCTCCCATATGACTTCTAATGTGCTCATTTTTCTCATCATCATGCTGCTCTACTCTCATTTCAATTTCATTGTTCCCGCGATTTCACAGTATCCTCCTCCGACCCCTTACGTCAGCATTCAGGGAGAATGGCGTGTGTTACGCGAGAGCATCGGAATCTCCGCCATGCATATGCAGCTCCTGCACAATAACAAGGTCGTGATCTACGACCGGACCGATTTCGGTCAGTCTAACGTTTCCTTACCCGGTGGCCGGTGTCGGGTCGATGACAACGACACTAGGCTGAAAATCGACTGCACGGCGCATTCCGTTCTCTACGACGTTTTTAGCAACGAATTCAGGCCGTTGATGGTGCAGACGGACACATGGTGCTCATCCGGAGCAGTCATTCCCGACGGAACCCTAGTCCAAACCGGCGGTTTCAATGATGGGGACCACGTGGTTCGAATCTTCCAACCGTGTGATGATGGAACCTGCGATTGGTTCGAGTTTCCGAACGCATTGATGAGTAGAAGATGGTATGCATCGAATCAGATACTCCCTGGTGGACAAATCATTATAATTGGAGGGAGAGGTCAGTTTAACTACGAATTCTACAATCCACGTTCAGCTTCAACAGTCCCATTGTGGTTTCTTCGAGAAACGAGGGATGTTTGGGAGAACAATCTGTATCCATATGTGCATCTCTTAGCAGATGGGAACTTGTACATATTCTCGAATACCAGGTCGATTTTGTTCGACTACAAGCTGAACAGGATAATCAGGGAGTTCCCTCAAATCCCTGGAAACTATTCCAGGAACTATCCTAGCTCAGGCTCATCGGTTCTTCTTCCGATCGATGAAAACATCAACCCGAACCAGGCCGAGGTCATGGTGTGTGGCGGCTCGCCTCCTTCTGCTTACAATGATGCGAAAGCGGGCATTTTCTATCCCGCGAGCTTCACGTGTGGGCGGCTCAGGGTCACCGATGAATATCCATCCTGGGAAATGGAGATTATGCCTTTTCCTCGTGTCATGGGAGATATGATTATTCTTCCAGATGGACGAGTGATTGTTGTAAATGGTGCTGGTTTAGGAAGCGCTGGTTGGGAAAGCGCGCGAAGCCCCGTCACGAGGCCATTAATTTACAGCCCTAATGGAGCAGTTGGCAACCGTTTTTCAATCATGGAAACCGCGGCTAGACCACGGTTGTACCATTCAACCGCCATTCTGTTAGCTGATGGGAGGGTTTTGGTCGGAGGAAGCAATCCGCATATATTTTACAACTTCGGTCCCGAGCAGGAGTTTCCCACTGACCTGAGCTTGGAAGCATTTTCTCCTCCTTACATGGCGTCGGTATATGACCAAGTGAGGCCGGAGATAGTGCGAATCGACAAGGTTATAAGTTACCAGAAGCGGTTTTCCATGAGTTTCACGGTTTTGAATTTCATGAGCTTTGCAGATTTGTCGGTTAGGATTGTTGCTCCATCTTTCAATACACATTCCTACTCTATGAATCAGAGGATGGTAGTTCTCAGGGGGGTTGAGGTTAGTGTGGTTGCCCCCTTGACTTATAATCTAACCGCGGTTGGACCATATGCACCTGAGATTGCACCGCAAGGCTACTATATGGTCTTTCTTGTGCACTCAGACATTCCTAGCTCTGGGGTTTGGGTCAGTATTACTAACTAATTACAAGAATATTACTACATCAGATTAGGCTCAAGTTGGGAGTTCTTATTAGTTCTTAACTCCTTTCGTCAAATTTTCCTACATACTCCGTATATGTTTACGGTAAGTTATACCATAGTACTTGGGATTCGGATCCCAGAATTATTTTGTTCAAATGTAAGAATGTGCATTCTCATTTATCGAATAATTTGTTGTATTATTTTGCTTTTCACAATCATCTTCCATGAAATACACATTATTATAGTTGTCTGCACTCCTTGATTTGAGCTTCAACGGAAGAGTAAACACATAAATAAGAATGTAGCTATACTCAAAATAAGGGATAAAACAAGTTGTAAACATATTAACACAAAATTTAAAGCATTAATTACGTGAAAAAAAAGGAACACAAGACGCCAAAAACATGAACCAAGGTTATAAACCAAACACACCATAAGGATTTAGGATAGACTTATTAAGTAATAACAAAGAATGGAGCCGGTCATTTTCCTTTTTAGTACCTTGGGGTGTTACAGTTTAAACCTTGATTTAAACTGTATATTCAACATAATTAATTCAAATTGGGCTAAAGGTCTAGTACTATTGTCCAACACTGAGACGCAAGTCTTGGATCTAAAAAATTCAAATAAGGGTTTTGGAAAACTCTTGATGAAGATGTATGTCAACTGTAACGAAGTAGGAACATGACTAGCACGAAACTTAGCTGAAGCAACCAACTCCAGAACAAAATGATAGTCGATGTTGATGTGCTTGGCCTGCTTATGAACCACTAGGTTCTCGGCTAAGAAAAAAGCACTGTTGTTGTCACATGACAATTATGGCGGACCTTCAAGAGGAAACTATAAGTCTCGAATAAGATGACAGAGCCAGATAACCTCCACAACTGTATTGACAAGGGCACGGTACTCAGATTCCGAACTCGAGCGAGATACTGTAGGTTGTTTCTTGACACTCCAAGATACCAAATTATCGCTAGAAACACCGCATAGTCGTAAGTCGATCGACGAATTTCCAGACAACGGGCTCAATCAGCGCCTGAGTAAGCATAAATATCAGCACAGAGAATAGAAGAACCTCCTGAGCGAAATGTGAGATCATGATGAGGTGTGCAAGCTACATAACGAAGCATCCGGGTAACCGTAGCAAAGTGATCCTCGCAAGGGTCATGGAGATACTGACTAACCGAATTTACCGCAAATGACACATAAGGCCGAGTGATGGTTTAGGCCGACAAAAGGGTTTAGGGTCCCGAAACCCTTTTGCAAACGACAAAGAAAGTCAAATCGAGCTGGATCCTTATAGTCAACAGGCTGAGCCATATAAACTGGAGTGTCAAGAACACCATGGTGAAAAACATTATTGACATCAAACTGATGTAGAGGCCACCATCTCAAAGTAGCAATCGCAATCACTGTTCGCACCGTTCCAGCTTTGACGGTTGGACTAAAAATGTGATCAAAGTCAAAACCTGGAATTTGAGAGTATCCCTGAGAAACCAGCCGAGCCATGTACCGATCAATGCTACCATCTACTCGATACTTCACCTGAAATACCCATTTGGAGCCCATTATGTTGGAATGCAAGGGTTGAGGTACCAACTCCCAAGTCTCCTAATGTCGAATTGCATTCATTTCGTCATTCATAGCACGAAACTGTTTCGGATCTTTGAGAGATGCACGATAATCGTGAGACTCGGAATGGTCCATAATCTGAGCAAGAAGACCGCTAGCTACACAATCTGGGCGAGATATCACACTGCAAGTTGGGGTGTTCAAAATTAGAGCTACCCGGCCATATACCCGAAATACCCGAATGCTAATGTCCGTGTAATTATAAGTATAAGAGGGCCGGGTACCCGGCTTGATAATTATGTTTATAATAGGGTTCGGGTACGGGTCACAAAAATTGAGTTTCCGGGTACCCGAAATACCCGATTAAATATTATTATTACTAATAATAAGATGATAACAAATATGTTTGTTGTGTTGAGTAATCGTAAAAAATGTTAATGTACATTCTCTTATTAAGCAATTTACATAATTTCGATAACACTTTTTTTCATATACATATTACATAGAAAAGAGAGTAATGAATAATTTTGGCTTATATTTGCATCATTTAAGTATTTTTAACGAAATAGACACTATTTCTTGTAGTTATAAAAACTTTATGACTTAATTTAATGTAGTGGTTGAATTTTTATATTTTGTTTATGCTTACATATGTGCAAAATATAAATATAATAATTTAGTAAAAGGGCTATAAGGTACCCGGTACCCGGCCCGAACTTTTCGGGTACCTGAAAGTGCAGGTACGCGCATTTCTGGGTCAGGGTACGGGTCACATATTTTACTACCCGAATGTGCGGGTACCTGGTTATGAACACCCCAAGTACCATCATGTGTGATATCTCGCCCCGGTTGTGTAACTTGCGGTGAGAAGGAGAATATGAGTGAATAGTCAAGTTTGAATCAGAATTAGAAAAAGTCGGAGAGTTTGACGGCAGGGATGGTGGAGATGGTGGTAGTGATAAAGTAACAGGCAACACTTGTGGGGGAGCAGCTGGAGTAGCTGAAGTTGGGGAATGGTCATTTGTCGAGCAAACGGAGCAAGGCCAAGAAGACGACGATGCGACTGATAAAAGCTCAACTGGTGCGGCCAACAAAGGCTCAACTGATGCAACTAGTGAACGGTCAACTGATGCAGATGCAGGCTCAAAAAATGAGGAGACCTCCAGATCAGAAATAGGCCTTTCCATAAAAGATGAGACATAGGGAAAACATGATTTCTCAAACTGGACACGACGAAAGACATTGACGCGTCCAGAAGTAGAGACATAGACGCGTCCAATTATTGGAAACCCTTATAATTTGGGCTATAACCAATGCACACACATGGAATAGAGCGAGGTGCGAATTTATTCTCATCAACATCACGCAAGCATGGATACACACGACAACTAAAAGGATAAAAGACCATGTAGTCTGGGGTAGTCCCAAAAACAATCTCAAAGGGTGATTTTCCACCAAGAACTGAGTTAGGGAGACGATTGATGATGTAAATAGCTGAAGTGGATGCTTCCACCCAGTAAGAATGCGGCACAGAGGAGTGAAATAACATAACAAGACAGTCTCTGTAATATGACGATGTTTACGCTCAGCTCGGCCATTTTGAGCAGACTTATTGGAACATGACATCTGATGATGAATGCCACAAGAAACAAAGTGTGTCTGCAAACGATGATTAATAAACTATATCCACCCCATCAATCTGAAAAACCTTAACTCTCAGAAAACTGGTCCATCTTAAAAAAAAGAAAATGGTGCAAGGCAGTAAAGATATGTGTGACCTAGATATCAACTTCCTCGCTTGGATTACCACCTCTGATTTTGACTTGAAGGTATTAGCAACATAGTCATAGATAAGTCTGTGAATGGGATAACATAACTATTTGCCAACGAATTGCCATCATAGATTTAGGATAGTAGATAGTTATGTTTTTCTATTAGCTTACTTCATGCCTAATTCATGTTGTTTGCAGGTTAATTTGATTTTTTGCTACCCTAATTTTCTTTTTCTTGCAGCTCGGAATGTTGATGATAATGTTCAGGAGCAAACCAGATAAATATATTTGGAAGTGTTAAATAGAGTTGGGGGTTGGCGGAATTCAAAATCTTACTATATATTTGTTCAAAACTACAGTAATGTAGGTTATAATATATATTTTGGGGTTGGCGGTGCCGGCTCGTGCAACCCCTGGTTCAGCCGCTGATGATGATGATGACGATGAGGAGGAGGAGCACCTACTCAGGCATGCAGAAGGCAAAATTTATCATCCCTATTTAAATTTAGATTAGGTGTTAGATTATGAGGGAGGCACTGCTAGCCTAGGTTGATGATATGTTTTGGAAAAAAGTGTTGTTGTACCCCCAAGTGTTTAAGTAAGTGTTAATGTACCCCTATATTTTTTTAAAGTGCCACTTTACCTCAAATGTATAATTTGGACATAATTTTCTTTTGACAAATGTTAAATGTCAATAACACTCTCACTATTATTTAATGGTAAAAAAGAAAAATTGTAGGATGAAAATGCTCCAGCCATTTTGTTACTTCATCGGATGAACGCGTTTGAATCCGAGGCGACCAAAACCACCGTGCCTAGAAATTAGTGTGAGCCGGGGGACCAAAACCGCCACACCCAGTAATAATTTACGTGACTAGCTCAAATTACCAAAGGAGAGAATACATTTTGCGAGATTATGGTAACTTAATCAATGTTATCAATTTGTTGAGTTTTTGGATATAAATGTTAACTTTTTTCAATAATACTGTGCATTTATTATGTAATTCAGTGATATCGATTTTTTGAATTTTATTTTATGCCCATGGGCATTTGGATCAGGAAAAAAAAATATCCCAACAAGTGAGGGTTAATTTGCTTTTAGTTCAAATTGTTGTTGAAATATTGGTTTTAGGGGTACACTTCTTTATGCAATGTAATCATAGGGGTACATCATCACTTATGAATTACTCGAGGGTACATTGACACTTTCTTATAAATTTGGGGTACTTCTGCCTTTAACTCTATGTTTTGTTGTTTAAATGATGTTAATATAATTATAAATATATTTGTCATCCATGCTCATGCTCATTATCACTGATGGTTTAGCTGATGTTTTCTGAACTAACGTATGTCCTAATCAAAAGGCAAAATAACGAATAATGTCCAACCACTAAGTATTATCATAAGATATTAGATAACACATTCTTGTTTCTAAAAACATATAAACTTAAGTTTAAAACTTTGTACTGTTCTATTAAAGGTTTTATTAAAGAAGCTACAAGAATGTGAGAAATACAGGAACTGAAATTCATGTCAGATATAACCGTTTTTATTACCGTTCTCCGTCCCATCCCCACCGCAACGGTCTGATAACGGCCAAAAATGAGGGCAACCCCACCCTTTCCCGGTGGCTCCTCCACCGGGAAATCGTATAGCCAGATAGTTTCTGACAAGCAATACAACCCTTTCTCCGATCTACCTTCCAACCCCGAAATCAAACCAATCACCACCTTCAATGGGAAGCCAGCGTGTATGTACGACCGGGCTTCTGTCCAGAAACTCTCAACCCACTATCAAAATGCTCTAATTGGGAAGTTTTAGAGAACCAAGACGACAATGCTCAATATTCAAACAACTTTTCAGACCATCAGTTTTTCCGGCCGTTTCCAGCTTGGATATCTAGATTATAAGCATGTCTTAATTCGATTCGATGATGTCGAAGACTACAGGTGCTGCTGGCTGAAATCTTATTGGTGAGTGGCCGGAAACTCTATGAAAATTCTGAAATGGACGCCGGATTTCTCCCCGGAGCATGAATCTCTGGTAGTACCGGTATGGGCCACTGTCAGAGATGTGCCGCTGTATTACTACAATCATGCGATGTTGGTTGATGTGGGAAATCAGCTTGGCAAATACATCAAGGCGGATGCGGCCACAACTTCAATAACCAGACCTCCTCAATCAAGATTTGCATAGAAGTCAACCTTACTTCACAACTCCTAACCTCACTTCAAATAGGCTTCCCAGAGGACCATAAAGAGTGTGAGGTAGAGTACCATAATCTTCCACTTTATTGCAGGTATTATAGGAAGCTTGGACACCAGGATTCCAACTGTATGATGCAGCATCCTGAACTCAGGAAAAATAGAAGAAAAGGGAGCCAGTCCCCCAAGCTAGACGTTCAGGGCTCTCTCATCATGAGAAAACTAGCAACTCAGGTCTCACACCACAAGAAAAGATGACAGATAACACAGTCCAGCAAACATGGAGCAATGTGACAAGAGGCATTGAGCAGAATAAGGTCAAAATCCTTAGAAGAATCCCAGATTCTGAAAAGATGATTGTACCTTTGTCCCTCCCAAACCAGTTCAACTCTCTGTGGAATCCTTGTTCACAGCTGCAGATTTTAAACAATTAAAGAAGCAGCATGTATCCTTTTCCCTAGATGAACTTGATGTTATTCCAAGGAAAAACTTTATCAAAAGAAAGCAACACACACAGTGCAAAGAGTTTTAATACTAACCTCTCTATTGTGCCTTATCACATCATGGAACTGTCCAACCCTTTTGAAGTTTTACAGGAACCAAATGAAGGATCCAGCTCAGATGTCTCAGTAGATGATGCTTCAGGTGATTCTGACTGGACATTGGAGACAATGCAACAGAACTCCACCAAATGATGTGGTTAGCACATTGGAGGATCCAGGAATACAACTCTCCAATAATAAAGAGCAGGAACTCAAGCATCCACAACCCTCACCACAGTCACTCGTAAGCCAGGTAAACCATCTAAAACCAAAACCAAAAAAGTTCTGACATCTGATAGTGTCACTAGGAACTTAATTAAGACCAAAAATCAAAATCTCATATAATTTTTAAATGTCACACAAATTAATTGCAAATGTTTTGGTATGGAATGTGAAAGGATATGGTACCTCTATAGATAGGCTTAAAACACTTATTTCACTGTATCACTTATCCATAGTGTGCTTGATAGAACCAATGCATGATAATCAAGACATCAAAAATTTACAATTTCAACTTGGCTTTCAGTATGCAATTACAGCAAACACAACAAAGATTTGGCTCCTCTTTAATGATATGTTTATGATCAATGTGTTGCAACAGACTAACCAGTTCTTGCAGGTTAGCATCACAGATAAATCTTCCATGTTATAGTGGGAATCAGTGTTTGTATATGCAGAAGTTACTAGGATCCCTAGGACTGAACTGTGGACTGACCTAATAGGACTCCCCAAACCCCATCCATTTTTATAGGAGACTTTAATACAGTTGCCACAGTACTTGAACACAAAGGTAGACACCCACCCCCACTTAGAAGCATAGCAGATTTTAGAGGCTTTCTGGACTCACAACAACTTAGGGAGATCCCTACTGTAGGAAACCATTTCACCTGGACAAACAATAGGGCAAAGGAAGACAGACTCTTGCAAAGGCTAGATAGAGGAGTATGTACCGAAAATGTCTTAATCAGTTCCCTAACAGCTCAATTCAGGTCCTGAACAGAACATCATCAGATCATAACCCTCTCTTGCTTTCAATCCAAGATACACAGGAATCCCTCCCCATGCCTTTTAGATTTCAAACCATGTGGCTCCATAGAACTGAATTTATGAATATGGTCAGACTGAACTGGGAGCAGGCTACAGATTTTTCTGGCATGTTAAAAATGGTATTCAAACTCAAGAGACTCAAGCTGAAGCTGAAAGAATGGAATAAGAATTCTTTTGGAAATGTCCATCAGAACCTCTTGGATGCAGAAAACAAAGTAGAACAGCTAGAGCTAACTTATCAGTTATCTGGTTCAGACAGGGACCTTACCAAACTAAATGAGGCAATG
This sequence comes from Sherardia arvensis, assembly GCA_948330725.1. NCBI lineage: Eukaryota > Viridiplantae > Streptophyta > Magnoliopsida > Gentianales > Rubiaceae > Sherardia > Sherardia arvensis. The sequence continues at coordinate 17,446,635 of OX415238.1, forward strand.
GCACTTCTCATAAGGGCTGAAGAAGAAACTACTAGTTATTGGAGACAAAAATCCTGTGTCAAATGGCTTCAAGAAGGAGATGCAAATTCTGCAAATTTCCATAACTCTGTGAAAGGAAAAAGGAGCAAAGGGAGAATATCCAAAATTAAAGCTGAAGATGGGCAGTGGAACACAGAGCCAGCACAGATAAGAGATGAAGGGGTCATCTTCTACAAAGCTCTTCTGAATGAGTCCACCCCAAACAGAATTGGGAATTTTTTGATGTATTTCAAGGAGGTTATCCCAAGAATAATTACAGAAGAGGAAAATGAGGTGTTAATGAGAGGATTGGAAATGGAGGAGTTAAGGGAGGCTGTATTTGGTTTAAATAAAGAAGGAGCTCCAGGAGCTGATGGCTTCTCAGGTCAGTTTTACACTAGCTGCTGGAATATTAGAAAGGAAGATTTTTTGGAATCAGCCATAGAATTCATGACAGGAAAAATGTTACCAAAGGCCATATCAATCACATGGTTAGCCCTGATACCCAAAAAACCTAATCCATCAACCTTTGGTGATTATAGACCAATTAACTTATCAAATTTTCTAAACAATATCTATTCCAAGATTCTCATGGAAAGAGTAAAGCCACTCATGCACAGAATTATTTCAGAAGAACAATCTGGCTTCATGGAGGGGAAGGATATAACTGACAATATCACTCAGATGATGGAGATGGCAAAACTGGTGAACAAGAAAGTATCAAACAAGAACCTTATTATTAAATTAGACATGCAGAAAGCTTTTGATAGGGTTTCTTGGAGTTTTCTTAATATTGTGATGCTGCATTTTGGATTCTCAGGCCAGTTTGTGAAGATAATATTACAGAACATTGCAGCAGCTCATTTCTCTGTTCTAATCAATGGATCAGCTACTGGTTTCTTCAGTACTAGTATGGGAATCAAGCAGGGTGACCCTATATCACCATATCTGTACAACATAGTCTCTGAGGCTTTTACCAAAGGATTGAAAAGGCTCTTCAGTATACAGTACTTGGAACATTTTGTTATGCCAATTGGTGTTGCTCCACTGTCCCGTTTAATGTATGATGATGATACAGCAGTGTTTCTAACATACAGCAAGAAAAACCTCAAAAGATTCACATACTTTCTCAAAGCCTATGAAGCAGTTTCTGGCCAGAAAGTTAATTACAACAAATCTGAGTTTTATATTCATCCTGGAGCTACTGTCGAGAAATTCAAAATTATCAGAAAGATTTTGGGTATGCAAAAAGGGCAGATGCCATTCACATATCTGGGAGTGTCCATTTTCAGTGGAAGGAATTTGGTTAGATACTACCAGCCTCTACTTGAGAGAATGGAAAGCCCAATCAAAAACTGGAAGAACAGGTGGTTGAGTGCAGCTCGAAAACTTGTCCTAATCAATCATGTAATTATGTCCATCCCAACACATACTTTCTCTGTGCTCAGCCCACCCAAAACCGTTGTTAAAAGCATGGAAAGATTGGTATCAAAGTTCTTCTGGGGAGAATCAGAATATGGACAGAGGAAAAACTGGAGAAAATGGTCAGCAATGTCAGTGCCAAGGAAGAAAATGGGCTGGGATTCGGAGATTTAAAAGCAGTTATTGGAGCATTTGGATGTAAACTCTGGTGGAAACTACAACTAAATCAAACAATATGGACAAAATTCTGTGGAACTTACCTGCAGTACAGAAAAAATCACACACATGGAATAGGATCTGTAACATTACTGAGTTTGCTAATGCTAATTCTCAGATTCTGTATGGAGAAGGGCTCAGTTCATTCTAGAAAGCAAACTGGCTGGGTATAGGAGCATTGTATTATCACTGGCCTCACACTGTCACACTACCTTTCCCCCACATAAGCATAGCCCAATTTTTTTCCAAGAAAGTATTTTACCTTACAAAATTGGAGCCACACTTGGCTACCAACACTTTTACATTATTGCAGGAATCACTGAAGCTACACTCACATCCTGACAGGCTCATCTGAAAGCCAGGAGTAGATGGAAATTTCTCAATAAAATCTGCATATACAGCTCTCAGAGGAAGACAACAGATTGATCCTTGGCTACAACATGTATGGAAACTAAAAATTCCAGCAAAGATAGGAATTTTCATCTGGAGACTGAAAAACAAACTTTTGCCCTTTGATGACATTTTAAAATTATTTGGTTTGAATTTACCTTCAAAATGCCTGCATTGTTGTAGTTTGGATACTTTGGAACACTACTTCGATAAATGTCATCATAATCTGGAAATATGAAATTTTATGCATACAGCTTTGGCAATTGTGCCACTTCACTTCACCACATTGACTGCCAGATTGAATTTTTACATGACTTATGATGGTTTCTCCAAAATTCACAAAACAGTGACTAGAATCACCTTTCTTGTCACTCTATGGAACATATGGTTCAGGAGAAATAGACAAATTTTTGATAACAAAAATCAATCTGGCACTGACCTTTTCAGGAAAATAGTTAAGGAGGTCTCTTTGATTTTTACTGCATTTCCATTATTTGGTAACCTTAACAGAAATTCTTTTTTGATTTCTACTGGTCTAGTCCCTTTCCTAAAACAAAAGAGACCAAGACTAGTGAAAATTATCAAATGGTACCCACCAGATATAGGTTATAAAATAAATGTTGATGCAGCATGTAAGAATGGGAATGCAGGTATAGGCATTGTTGTTAGAAACAGGGATGGAATCACATTACTGCTAAAAATGATATTCATAGTATGTGATTCACCACTACTTTCTGAGCTGTATGCCATTAAATATGGTTATGAACTAGCCCAGGAGAAAGGTTTCACTATTTTTCAAGTTGAAACTGATTGCTCACAAGCTATTAAAGGGGTTTCGAACCCTCTGAGTGCATCTTGGAAACACTACTCTATTTGCCAAGAACTGCATGGTTTCCACCACACACATCCAGTTCTCCACAATCTCAAAGAAGCCAACAGAGCTGCTGATTTCCTGGCCAAGCTATGTTTGCAACAGAAACAGTCCAGTACTCTATGCACATACAACCTGCCATCCAATTTATCTGGCATATTAATGCTAGATAAAATTGGAACTCCATCTGTTAGAACCTACTTCAACAGGTGCTACTAATATGTTTGCTAAGTGTGCAATTGAAGAACAGGCAAAAAGGGCAACAACTGGAATCTCACACACTCAGCACTAAGGATGGACACTTCACCATTTTGGAGCAAATTACTTATCTGGTGCAAATACTCAGAACTGCAAGCATCATTCCTTACCTCACTGGAGACTCCAAATTTTTTGTATAAATAGACTAGATATGTGAAATTTATTCTTATCCTCAAAGCAATGGGTGGCAAAAGTGTGCTTCGGTATTTGTTTACTCGATCACTAATTTGCTCCCCATTTGGCACTTTGAGTATAAGAATAACTTTTGATCCACTGGGTAGTCAGAACAGAATCAGACATTTCTGTCAATTTTTGAAGTTTAGTTGCTTCATATTTTGTCTCTTATTTTGTAAAACTGAGGCTAGGCCTATTTATGGCATGGGGTGCCAATATATCCCCTGGTGGTTTAATTAAAAAAAAAGTGAGAAATACCAAACACTGTAACCTTTAGAAGAAATTGCACTGTGAAGAAAATAGACACTGAAGATGCAATAACTTTAGACGGATCGATGTTTTCAAGTTTCAGATTTCTAACACAGAAAAAGATCACTTGTTACATATATTTCTAATAGCACTGTCCATTTATTACACACCCAGAGTAAATGTACATCCTGCTCGTGATGCGAAAAATTTTTAGCTAGGAGTTCCTTCAACAGAAAATAAAATTGGAACAAATGCTCAGCTACCAAAATTGAACTTCAAGTATTCAGAGAGTAGTTGCAGTCAAATATCTTCAGAACTCGTGATTCAAAGTTTAGATGCTCCGACGGTCTTCTTACTATCCTTCCCACAGCACCTAAAAAAACCAACATATGAGTGAGAACTGAACCACGCAAATTAGGTCAAAGAGGAAGGAGGCTCGTGGAAACAGAACTCAGAAAGAGACTGGGCAGATGAATCCAGTAGAGGTCATCCACTCCTCCCAGGGCTAAAATAGAGGCATGGAATTTCAAAAACCACGGGGTTCATACACGGAAGAAAATTACCTTTTGTATAATTTCTTTGAGCCACAAGGACAAGGTGCATTCCTACTTATTTGTCCACTCTTTGCAAGGTTTGACCGTGCTACATCCATCGGAGTTGTCCCCATCAACTTTTGCACCTATAGAGGGGCAAATGCAATGATAGAGCTGAGTTGAATAATTATGCAACCAAAACAGTGGCAGTGACCAAGGTGGAAAAATTAGTTCTTTTACACCTCTGCGCAGATGCATGAAAATTCTTACAGGTGACTCCCAAGCTATAATAAACTATCATCAAACTTCATGCGTAAAGCTCAAATTGATGAGTGGAAGAAACCAGTATTACGCTAATACTTGCACAGTGGATGAGTGGAAGAAAACTGTTTATCAGTTCTCAGAAATGGATCATGCCTAGCTGATGCTATTTCTACAGTAATCATATCGACTACATCCTTTCGAATCTTTGTTAATTGGAACACCAACAAAGGCTTGATATCTTACAAGTTACAAGTCCTTTAATTGTTTCAACAAATAACAAACTTACTACTTAGACAAAACCCATAGTAAACATTTCGAGCTTGTTAAATTCCCATACAAGGATAAATAAACAAACATCAGAAAGTACAAGGGAGTAAAACAATTTCTATTGCAAGGGAGGCAGAAAAACATAGATTAACATGGTATAAAATTTGATCAGTTTACCTCAGCCATACTCTTTGGCATGGGTTTTCCTTCTTCCTTCAACTTCTCAAGTTTTCGTTGAGCTTCTTTGGCCCAAGTAAACTTGGACAGTGCACTCTCAACGTCTGCTATCGTGCAATTGCATTTCTTTGCCGCCTCTTGCTTTTGAGCAGTCGAGAGGTTCTACATAAATTGCATTTACTAACATAAGCATGATCTAAGAAAATACAGTATCTGATAATAACTCAACAGCGTATATTTAGTAAATGCAGTGTTAGTATATATATATAAATGGTCTAATGAAAAGCTTCTTGAGAAGCATGAAAAGCATTCCACAAAAGTAAACGAATCATGTTCAGAAAGCAAGCTCACATCTCCGGTGACATCGAAGCCTCCGAGGACCCGAATGACAGCCTCTTGCTTCTCAAAAGAATCTGAGAAGGTAACCTGACTGCTTCGACCAACCATATACTGCTTGAAGGCCCCCACCTTCCTCGCTCTGCTCAGCTCATCCGCGAAACCTGTTCCACATTCCACTCACAGTATGAACAAACAGCATACAAAAAACTCAGAATATAAAAAACTCAAACATACGGAGCAGAGTGAAGGATTCGGAGGGCTTGGAGGTGGAGGTGGCGTCGGGAGAAGGCGTCTGGCCGGTGAAGACCCCTTTAATCTTGTCCACCCATGAGGCCTGGAGAGGAGCGGTGGAGGAGATCCACCGCTGCTGCTGCGGCGGAGAAAGTCGGTGGTGGTGACGAATGAATAGAGCAATTCTGGGACGAAGCATTTGATGGTTTATTATTTATAAAAATAACATTAACTTTTTAGGAATGAGATGATCTGCGATGATCAATGCAGGCAGTGGGTAAGTGACGGAGAAGAGAGAATGGGGTTTTGCGTTTGGGGTTTATTGGAGCTCTGCAAATTTACAAATACGACGTCGTGCGCTTCCTTTGTCGAATTTCATGATTCATATTCACGAACCATCATCTTAGGCATGTACTTTCCTGTTTATTTGGATGGTTTATGATTTAAATTAGTTTAATTTTTGTTGGTTTAGTTCAGTTCAGTTTAAATTAAATTCATATATTATGAAATCCAGCTTAATTAATCTATACTGTCATTGTTACTTCAGTTCATATATTTCATTTCAATTCAATCAACTCAGTTCAGGAAAAATAAACCATAGGGTATCAAAATTGATAGTGTTTAATTTGTGCTGAAGTATTTAACACTTCACCATATTATTAACACTTTTACACCATGTTAATTATTGATTTTAGTGATAAATAATTCCTATGTGATTCGACGATTGAATCCAATCTGATCTGATATAATATTCTTTATTCATGATATATATGTTCATAAAGATCATATACATGAACAAAAAGTAAATTGTACTAATCAAAGTATCAACAAATATCTTACCAAGTTGATCGACACTCGAGCGGTCAGAAACTATACTGTAAGGGATTCATGAGTCAGGACATAAATCCAGTGGAAAACTACTAAAGTCCCGAATTTGATACATGGACTGAAGAGGCTTTTATACAACAAAGAATTGATGATATCGCTGTTACAAAGATCAATTCACATAGTCTAACCACACATTGCCAGAAAAACATACATATTAGCAGTTACAACATCTTAAAGTCGTAAGTCGTAACCTGCAGCGAAGTTACCCATACACATCTACCCGCTTTAAACCAAGTACTGAACTTAACTGTGTCGCGGGATCTGACTGTCCTCAAAATTGATATCACTAGCAGATGACTGCGGGAACCAGAAGATGATGACAACATATGTGTTTCTTCATAGCAGGGAGCAGCCCTATGATTTGCTGCTTGTGGAAATATAGCTTCAAAAACTACGACACGCATTATTCAGATCTTCGATCGCTTGAATTCAAACCATATCTCAAAGTGATTGAAAAGTAAACTATCATGAGTGCGCTTCCCTACATACTCAAGTCCCAAACCATGCAGCCTCTTTGTACATTCTTCTCCTCCAAGCCTTGAGCAGAACTTTATATTATGTGACACAAATAATCGACCTTCTACAGGCTTTAATCTGTTTGCTAGCCTCTCCAATCCAACCCAAACAAGTTTATCTGGTATATGAAGAAAAACTGCACTTGCATATATTAAATCGTAGAGGCCTTCATTACCAAATTTACTAAATTCCATGTCTTGACCCCTGATGATCAGAGGACGCTTATGCAACAGACCTTGAGAAGGAAGCTCGTACCTAAATGCAGCCATTAATGAAAGCTCGTCTCTTTCCAGGCAATGGAAGTGCTCAGCATTCAAATATCGGATAAAGTGCAAGCCAACACGTAGTGTCCCACATCCAATCTCAAGAACACGTGAACCAGGGGAAAGGCGGACTGACTCCGCTAAGAATTCAAATACATCCCGGCCTCCAGCCCAAGGTTCCCCATAGTTGCTATGGTGTTGCTCTACAAGTAATTCACCAGGACATGGCAGAGGAGTGTGGCTGTGGTTGTCACCTTCTTCTCCCTCATAATGTGATATGCCCTTGTACCTAGACATCAGAAACTCACAGATATAACATTATATGGATTGCATTGCCAAAGGATTAACATCCTTCTATAAATACATGGAAAAGAAAAACTAGGAGATAGAGATACCGAATAAATCAGTAAAGGACACAGAAAAAACACGGTCTACGATCTTTTCATATCTCTAAAAATGACAGAATAAAGGAGTAAAAGAATCTGTGATGAGTATATACGAAGTTCAGTCACTGTACTTTCAGTAACACATATCCTACCTTACAAGCAGCAGTACTCAACATAAATGAAGAGGCCTCCGTAGCATGCATACCCATATATTGTTGGCCTAGTCATCATGATATATGTCACAGGACACACTAAAGTAAATCACCTCAATTGTGTTGCACACAAGCAGTACCTAAGTGAATAATAACTCATATTCCTGATCATATAATTATCTAGAGAGAAAGGCAACAAGAAATATTTTGCAGTTGGACTAAAACACTAAGATTATATTTACCAGAGTTCAAGGTGCTTTGAAAATCATTGACCCTGTATCATCTATTATCGAGGATTGAGTAATGAGCTTACAGAATAAAGAATGTTGTAAAAAGACTCTAACCTATACATATCTACAAACAGTAGTATAATCAGCATGTTTAAATTGTTGTCAAGCAATGATTTGGGTTTTGGCTATGGGAGGAAAGAATAATGCCACGAGTTTTTTTTCATCTGTTCAAAATTAAACTTCTTCAAATATCAGATCAGGGAAAGATCCCATAGTAAAAAAAGGTTCATTATTCAGGCTTTGACTCTTTTAATCTGCATCTCCAAAGAAGTCCATATAATTGTAATGCCTGCTTTGAACCGGAACAAACAAAAGAAGCATCCAATCTTGTTAAAATGACTGCCACTTATTTAAAGAAAAGGTAAAGGGCCATGAGGCATCTCAAAAATATAACTTCATTGAGTTTATTCTCATAGTGAAACATCAAGCACCTAGAACATAATCACTAAACAATGATATCTAGCTCAATGCATCATAAGGTTCTCATCTTCAGTTCCTACATATTATTACAATAAATAACTACTCTCAGCTGTATAAAAAATCAATAATCTTATAAGACAGTGAAAAGCCTGTTAGTTTCACTTATAGTTTTATCCATAATCATTAGTTCATTAGTGTTAAAGGTGACGGAAAATTTGTGAACTAATACAGATATTATCCTATCATCACCAATGTTCTGTTCATTACAGACTGGTACATTAGGTATCTTTAAATCTATCAGCTTGCATTGCGCATTGCAGCCTCACCCCCAGTTAGTTATGCAGTTGAATAAGCTACTAATGATTAGTTGGATAGAATAGTGTGAAGATACACACAGCAATTCTAGTTTGAATTCTATCGACTTTCAAAGCTGTAAACAGTTAAACCAGAAGCTACTACCTTCTGTTAACAAAAAGTTTCAACATTCTGAAAAACTAACACTCTTAACATGCATCCCTCAAGCCAAGATTCAAAAGCTAAACAAAAAGCATATAGATCATCATAACAGTTGTGCCTCAACAACGAAACTTATTGGAATTGGGATTTAATAACAAAGCAACCAAACGTAAGGCTATTATACTGAGAGAGAAAAGTAACGGAAGGGGAAAAGGTACGTACTGAAGGAGATCTTGGAGCTGCTGTTCGCGGGTTCGAGGATTGATGCCTTTGCGGAGCACATTGTCGGCCATGTGGAGCCCATTGGCATCGATCTGAGTCTTGACCCACTCTACATCCTCCTTTGAGGTGGAGATCCGCTCCGGCGACGGCGGCAGGGATTGCTCAGTCGTTGACAAAGTGGAGGTGGAAGGGGCGGTGGGGCAGGAGCAGGGAAGAGGCGAGGAAGAAGGGGAGGTGAGGACGAAGAATAGGAAGATTGCGGCGCCGACAGCGGCAACCACTAATACCGGCAATTTTATCATTACTCCTTTTAACGATGACAGAGCCATCTGCTTCACCGGAATCTCTCAGGTTAGCGAATCTCTGTTGTGGTCACTGCGGTTCATTAGCTCGAAAAATCCAGTTCAGTGTAAATTTATTCGGATGTACTGGATGCCTGTGTCTATATTTTAAGAATAACTAGTAATTTAGTAAATAATAATATAATGTAATTTAAGTAATTTTGACCACATATTATTATGTGAGACTTGAGTAAATTATGTAATAATCTTCTGGTTTATAAACAATTCGCCGCTAAAGTATTGTTACATTTTCAAAAATTTAAGAAATAAAAAATTACATAATTTTATTCTCTAACTTCTTAATCACTTCCTTGCAAACTACATTAACGGTACTATAGATCTGTTTATTATTTTTGTCACAAATCAAAATATTCAACCTCCTTCTACTTTTAACTCTAGAGACGGCAATGTATAGTTGTTTATGAGTGAAAACGGGTTTTGGGATGCAGTGTTTTCATTGATAGTTGTATGACTGCTCAAAATAGTTATAAATCAAAATCAATCATATAATCACACATATGTGGTGGAAAAGGCAGACCTTGGTAGTTTGTTCAAAAAGAAATATGGATTCAAAGTTGGTATATGTTTAAAGGGGATGATTATGAATTTGTGATGGTGGGTGTTTGCTTTTAGATGAAAGTATATAAAATAATTTCATACACGATTCATAATTTCATACATTCCCGTGCCGATGCACGGGTATTTATTTAAACATAAATTAGTTGGAATTTTACAATGTAACGTAAAAGATTAGTAAACATAAATGTCATGTACGAATTAATCTAAATATCATGAATATATATATATATATACACATATATATAAGTGATGAAAATATATGTAAATAATATTGAATAATTGGAGGTTTTTCTCGTCAAAATGGTTTTCGATTCAACTGAATTTAATTTTGTTTATGTTAATCCATTTTAATTTAATCAGACTATTGCCATTTTCTATACAACAGATTTTACTCTAGTTTGGAATTTGATGTTTAGAAAATTGAATAAATTGATAAACGTTAGGAAGGGTGTTTAAATCTGAAGGATGAAATTTTAAAAAGTTGAATAAATATATGAATAGAAGACTATATAATGTTATAAAATATGATGAAGAGAAGGTTATGTATCATTTGGAAATTGACTAAGTTGATTAGGAAGGATGTTTAAATTGGAAGATAACGGTTTGAAAATTTAATAAATAGATGAAGAGAAGTTATAAAACATTCAGAAATTTGATGAAGATAAGGTTATATAACGTTTGAAAATTGAATAAATTGATGAACGTTAGGAAGGGTGTTTAAATCTGGAAAATAATGCTTTGAATAATAAATAAATTGATGAAGAGAAGTTATATAACGTTTGGAAAGAGGAGAAGACTATGTAACTATGTTTGTAACCTCTATTTTCTAATTAATGAAACTATGTTTGTAACGTTTAGATGATGTTTTAACCTCTATTTTCTAAATAATAAAACTATGTTTGTTGTCAGGAAAAAGAAGGTTATGTAACGTGTGAGAATTGAATAATATAATGAAAGTAAGGAAATGTGTTTAAATTTAGAAAGTAACATTTGGAAAATTTAATAAATTGATGAAGAAAAGGTTACATAACGTTTGGATATAACTAAATTAAATTAATCAAAAAATAAATGAATTGAAATGAGGAAGATGGATGTGTCAATTTTTGGTGAATTGGGAAATAATTTATTAAAAAATACTGTCTATCTATATCAATCATATCACAAATAAAACCTATACAAAATTTTAACATTTAATATAGAGCAAAGGTTAAATTGCAATTTATTTTCTTGCGGATGGCTAATTTCTTCACCGCCCCACCTAGTGGTGGTGCAAAACCCAAAGGTTTAGGCTTGACTGCTCCAAGAGTCGGACTCGACAACTCTGAATTTGAAGAGCATACCAGCTCCACCAACATGCTTTTTCTTCACATTAATCCTTCTTGAAAATCAGACCAAAACAAACGCAAAAACCTTTAAAAAAAACGAAGCAGATCCATCGAATTGTTCTTTTAAAAATGATCAGAATACATATAAACTGTAGTTGGGATGAATTTCAAGTATAATGCTTATGTTAAATTTCAGGAATACAAAAGTCCAAGTTCATTTCTTCAGCACATAAATATGAAACTTTGCTTCTTCTGATCAAAATAAACATGAAAATTCTAAGAAAATTCTAATCCATCCTCTTTTAAAGTATAGTATAGATAATAATATTTGTAAAAGGGAAAATAAGATGCTGATGTGTCAATTCCTCATCAATCCTAAAAATAATTCAAAATTCTTAGAAAATGCTAATTCATTCTCTTTTAAAGTATAGTATAGATGTTTAATATGGTGAAGTAAGTCACTTTTAATTCTTTCAACCATTTCTTCTTTATAAAAAAACATTTTTAAAAAATCAATGCATGATCATTAAGTGGAAGTTAAATGTAGGATTATTAGTCCTAAAGGGAACTAGAAGAGTTATTGCTCCGTTCAATAAATAAATTAATAAAAAGAAACAAAAATGATGAAACTACGTAGTTTTGACAAAAGCCGCCACATAACCACCCAAGTTCGCCATATTCCGGCTCCTACCATTTTTATATATTCCTTATTTTGTTTTTATAATTAATCTACGAATATTTTGTTTCTACTGCTTCTATTTTTACAAACACAACTCATTCCACCTAATTAACACGTCTACGAAAGGAAAACATGAATATTACATCACACAATTAACATGAATGCCGCAATTATCCATAATTAATTAATTATATATGCCATATTAGATCAAGAATTCAGAGCTTGAAAAGTGGTTAATTCTGGAGTGTTTGGATTGAGAATCGTGAATTGGCCTATTTTCCAATTTTCATACAATTTCTTTGTATATACACATATAAAATATTGCATTCATATATTAATATGTGGATACCATATGCTTACGATAAATATGTTGTTTTGCATAAATATATTAATTAATAGTATGAATATATATATATATATATATATATAAATAAATTATATATGCCATATTAGATCAAGAATTCAGAGCTTGAAAAGTGGTTAATTCTGGAGTGTTTGGATTGAGAATCGTGAATTGGCCTATTTTCCAATTTTCATACAATTTCTTTGTATATACAAATATAAAATATTGCATTCATATATTAATATATGGATACCATATGCTTACGATAAATATATTGTTTTGCATAAATATATTAATTAATAGTATGAATATATATATATATATATTTATATTTTGTACTAGAAAATTTTATACGGACAAATCATGTTTTCTATTTTGTAATAAAATTATATTTAGGTCCTATTTGTCGGAACTTATTTTAACTAAACTGGACTGAATTAAACTGAATTGTATTGAATTAAATTCAATTAAACTGAACTGAATCGAACTGAACTAAAAGTAAAAGTTAATATATTGAAAAATAAAATCAGCATGTCTAAACTTACCGAAATTAATGTAAAAAATTAATGTATTTAAAAATGGACCTAATTACTAATTTGGGCTCAAACATAAATGATAAATCATTGTCTTACCATAAGATCACTTACTTTTTAAAGGATAAATCATTGTCTTATCATAAGGCCACACCTTACTTTTTTACTGATGTGTTATACATGATCCAGTATTTTACTCAACGTAGTCTAAAATACCATTGAAATTACCGGTACTTTACTCAGTGTAAATCAATGTACCATTGAAACTACAATACCGCCACCTGAATTTTGCTAAACTTTTCAAACGAACCTAATAAGTGAGAATAATATCGTAAATTTACTTTATTTCGAACTACAAGAGTAAAATATCACATTGCGTATAGCAACCCCATTTTTTAACGTAAATAGCTAAAATTTACACATTTTATCAAATTAAAAAAATTTTAAGGTACTCCAAACATACCGCACAACGTGCGGCCGAATCATGCTAGTATAACTAAAAGTAAATAATAATATTTGTAAACGGGAAAATAAGATTCTGATGTGTCAATTCCTCATTAATCCTAAAAATAATTCAAAATTCTTAGAATATTCTAATTCATTCTCTTTTAAAGTATAGTATAGATAAGGCCACGTTTGCTAGAGCTTATCTCTTGCTGAACTAAACTGAACTGAACTGAAAAAAATAAAAAAAAATACTGAACTGAACTAAAAATTATTTTAAAATACTGAACTGAACTGAAAAATATTTAAAAATACTGAACTGAAAAAATAAAAAATACTGAACTAAACTGAAAAATATTTAAAAATACTGAACTGAACTGAAAAAAATATAAATATATTGAACTGAACTGAAAAAATATAAAATACTAAACTGAACTGAAAAAAATATAAATATACTGAACTGAACTAAAATATGTTGAATTTAACTGAAAAAATATAAATATACTGAACTCAAAAAAATTATATATATTTATTTGAACTGAAAAAAAATTAAATATACTAATAAAATTCATTATTAACAAATAAAATGAGCTGAATTGTACATAATACATACTCGAATCGAAAGGAATAGAATAAAGTGTAATGTATTGAAATAATGGCTTAATGCAATTAATTTTATCAAATCACATTTACTTATAACTAAATTGAATTAAACTAAAGTATAGTTTAATGTATTCAAGACAATAACAGCATGACTAAATTAAACTGAAATCGATCAATATACACTTGTACATGATTGAAGTAGACTTAATTTAAATTTTATTTAAATTGAACTAAACTGTGTTGTGATTCTGGGTCCTAAATGCAAATATAGGAAACTATCTGGGGCTATTGTGAAATAAAGAGAAAGAAGAGGGGTCAAAGTGAAAATTTGAGAAAAGAGGATTTGTCGAAGTTTGGTAACGAGCTCGGAGCTGCCCATTTCATCTCTCTACAAATTAGTATATAGCTATGATTTGTAATAGTTAGAAGCATCCTTGATTTGGGATCACTGAAATTGTATGAATTTAGTTGAATTTAGTAATCATTTTCTCTCTCGTCTAAACTCTTCTAAAACCGCCATCTACCAACCGTTTCGGTTGCTTTTCTGATCACTTCATCAGCAGGCTCCGGCAGGAGCACCGTGGTTCACGACAAACTGTTTCAAAAAATATTCAGAATATGATGGAACCAATAGCGTACAAAGATTGCTCCATTTTGTCGTATTCACAAACAATGAACTTGTATTCATCTAGTAAACATTAATTGAACCGAATTATAATTGAACATAGTAATTATACGACTGAATGAAACTGAAATTCATCAAACCACATTTGTTCATAACCAAATTAAATGAATAGAATTGAACTGGATCAAATTAAATTTAATTTAAACTAAACTGAACTGTAGAGATCTATAATATAAAAAAAATAAAGGAAATTTACTGAACTAAAAATTATACAAAATATTTATCTGAATATAATTGGCTTGAAAAAATAAAAATAAAAATTTTTGAACTGAACTAAACTCAAAAAATAAAAATAAAAATTGAACTGAACTGAAAAAAATATAAATATATTGAACTGATCTGAAAAAATAAAATAATACTGAAATGGACTGAAAAATATTTAAAAATACTGAACTGAACTGAAAAATATTCAAAAATACTGAACTGAACTAAAAAAATTTAAAAATACTGAACTGAACTGAAAATATTTAAAAATACTGAACTGAACTGAAAAAAATAAAAAAATACTGAACTGAACTGAAAATATTAAAAATACTGAACTGAACTGAAAAATAAAAAAATACTGAACTGAACTGAAAAATAAAAAAATACTGAACTGAACTGAAATATATTTAAAAGTACTGAACTGAACTGAAAAAATAAAAAAATACTGAACTGAACTAAACTAATTTACAGAAAATCTCTGACAAACAGACTCTAAGTAGTACAAATTCTATACATAAAACATAAATAAATATATTTATAACGGAAGGATACTTGGTTTACGTGTTATGTATTAAAATTTTATAATTTTACTAATTGATTAAATTTACCTTTTTTTCTCTTCGAGTTTTTTACCTTTTTTCTTTTGATGAACATGAAACTTTTCATGAAAGAAATAAAAGAATTGGTGTAATTCAGAATGAATTGTATTGATACCGAGGTATACAATATAAACTACTCTAAAATAAAAAGAGATATATACTAAAATATATAGGAATATATTTATTATCAATTAAGATATTCTATTATCCCCTCAAGCGAAATATCGGATTTGTGCAGACGCAAAATTTAGAATGAAACAGCTCGAAAAGCGGACGAGATAATCTTTTGGTGAAGACGTCAACCACTTGAAGAGCAGATGAGACATGACTAACACTAATGTTCTTAGAATAAACAAGCTCACGAACAAAGTGATTGTCAATGTCGACATGCTTGGCTCACTTTATGAGCAACTGAATTTGAGCCAAAAAGATCGCGCTACAGTTATCACAAAGTAGGAGCGGAGTTGAAGACCAAGGAACTCGAAGTTCACGAAACAATTGACACAACCAAGCAGGTTCAGCAACAGTGTTGTCAATGGCGCGATACTCAAATTCACAACTGGAACGAGACATTGTATGTTGCTTCTTCACACTCCAAGAGACAAGATTGCCACCAAGGAAAATAGCATAGTCATAGGCGGAGCGGCGAGTCTCAAGACATCTAGCTCAATCAGCATCGGAGTAACCAAGTATAGAAATACTAGCATGCTAAGGACGAAATGTCAGTCCATAATGAAGTGTCCCATGAACATAACGCAGAATACGAGTAACAACCTGAAAATGATCATCCTTGGAGACTGCAGGAGCTGGCTGACAGAGTTAACATCATAAGACAAATCAGGCCAAGTAATCGTCAAATACTGCAGCGCACCAACAAGCGAACGGTAAAGCTTGGGATTCGAATACTCATGACTAGAAGAGCTGACAAGTTGGGAACCCGGTATAAATGGCGTAGAGACAGGTGCAACCTCTGTCATATCAGCCCGTTGGAGAACCTCCATGGCATACTTCGCTGTAAAGGATCTTTTCAAGATGAGGTTAGAGTTATTTCAAATAAGGATAATGTCATCAACATACGCCAGCAAGTACAGCACAGTCGATTCTCAAGAAAACACAAATAGCAAAGTGTCAGTCAAACAGCACATGAACCCCAACTTTACAAGGAAAGAGCTGAAGCGCTAGAACCAAGCCTGAGGAGCCTGCTTAAGCCCATAAATGGCTTTCCGAAGGCGACCGACAAAATCTGGATGAACATGATCAGAGAAACCTACGGGCTGCTCCATGTAGATCGGAGCATCTAGAATGCCATTAAGAAACGCATTCTTAACATCCAGCTGATGAAGATGCCATGAATACGTAACAGCAAGGGAAATGATGATGCGGACATTAGAGGCTTTAACAACAGTACTGAAAGTATGAGTGAAATCAAACCCAGGCAGCTGAGTAAAACCTTGAGCAACAAGGCGAGCCTTGTACTAGTCAACAGAACCATCACGACGATGCTTGATCTGATAAACCCATTTGGAACCAACAATGTTTGCAGCAGGTCGCGGAAAAAGATCCCTAGTGCGTTGCTGGCGAAGAGCATGCATTTCCTCATCCATGGCAGAGGTCCAACGAGGATCCTTCATAGCAGAGCAAAATCCTCGTGACTCAGTTTTGGCTAGTAAGGCAGCAAGAAGTCCAGTCATCTCATAGTCACTAAACTGACAATTTGTTGTAAGACTTCTAATCTGTAACGAGTAGTCATGCGAGGAGCCAATCGCGGTGGTGAAGGCGACGGAACTGGAGAACCGTGAGACCGGCTAGAGATGGTGGTAAAGAAGATACCGGTGTTGAACTAGTGGATGATGATGGGTTCAAGGCAGCTAACTATGCTGGGGTATAGACAGCTGACTGTGATGGGATAGAGACAGCTAACTGTGTTGGAGTCGCGTCGACCATCGGTGCTGGAGTCGGAACTGATACTAATATAAGATCATTCAAATCCAAAAAACCGAAACATCCAAGTTGGTTGTAGCAATAGATGGTGATCCTGTAGCTGGTTGGATGAGGGGTCAAGACAATGAAAACCCTTGTGTTTGGCACATTACCCAATAAAGATGCATGGAATACATGTGGAGTGAGTTTGTGTGGTGCAAACGGCCGAGTTTAAGGAAAAACTCAATACCCAAAAGGATGAAAGTTAGAGTAATCAGTATGACGACCATGTATTAGAAAGTAGGGGAGACATTCCGAAGAACGACATTGGGAGACGATTGATGGTAGAGACAGCAGTGGAAAAAACAACATCCCAGTAATATGGTGCATTAGCATTGAAAGTCCCATTTCCATAATGTGCCTGTGTTTTTGCATTCAGATCTACCATTTTGTTCAGGTGTAACTGGACAAGATATCTGATGAAAGATTCCTTTAGCCGAAAAGTGAGCCAGCATATGCAAATTTGTAAACTCAGTGCCTCCATCGCTTTGAAATATATTAATGGAGCAGGAAAACTGATTTTCAACCAAATTTCGAAACTGTACAAGTGTCTCAAAGAAGTCTGATTTCTGCTTCAACGGATAAAATCAAGTAAAACACGAAAAATCGTCAACAAATATTGCATAGTATGAAAAACCACTTTCTGATAAAACAAGAGCAGGATCCCACAAATCACAGTGTACCAAAGCAAGTAAAGAATCGGCCCGTCTGGGATTGTCCATAAATGAAAGCCTTCTTCCCTTTGCTTATTCACATGAAGAACATAAAGAGTGTTCAAGCGAAAAAGAAAATGTCCTTCACTAGGTTCAACGTATCAATAAGGAAATAAATGATAGGGAAGTATGGCCTAGTCTAACATGCCATATGTCTAACGACGCCCTATATTTATTCGCTTGAATGTAAGAAACAAAAGCAGCAGCACCTAGTTCCATCACATATAGACCATTCTCACATCGTCCCTGGCCCACAATTTCCTTTGTTGACTTTGTCTGAATAATAAACATATTTTCATCAAAAGAGATCACAGATTTCAAGTCCCTGATCATTTCACTAATGGATAGAAGTTTTTTCATAATATCCGGAACCACCAACACTTCAGATAAATAAAGATTATGAGAAAACCGATGATGGCCAATATGAGTAATGTTAACAGATCTACCATTATAGGGAGCGATATTGTCAAGACAAGGCGATGTGGATGCCATGTGATTGGTTGCACCAGAGTATAGATACCAGGGACACAGCAGACTGAAGCAAGATTCGACTCCGGAATCGGGTTGGTGCAGGATTTGGCGGTGTGACCAAACTCATCGCAGAGTTGGCATTTGGGATTACACTTCTTACGACCACAACGATTGCGACCACCAGAAGATTGTCAACCTCCACCAATTTCGCCAGAGCGGCCGCACGTGGTCGTCGACGCACCAGCCGGCGGCGCGTGGTGACCACGCGGCTATGCATGATTGACGAAACCATGCTGGGAAGAAGCAGCAAACGCAGCCGGAGCAGGACTAAGATTTTCTATGCGGTCATGCAGAACATGTTGTACAAGAATCATATAGTTTGGTAGCAAGATGGTTCAAGAATGATATATGGAAGAGAGGATTTGGAAGTTCATCTAGTACACCACTTCAAATAGCAGTTTGGAGTTAGAGGGGTTTCTGAGGTGCAAATTGAACTAGAGGTTACAAGAATGAGTGGTGTGATCACACTTGAACAACAAGCAAGCTTAGTGAAGCCTTTCTCTGATGAGGATATTCAAAAAGCCCTAAATAGTATTCATGGAGACAAGAGTCTTGGTGCTGATGGCTATTCGAGTCAATTTTTTAAGAATAGCTGGGGGATTATTAGAGAAGATTTCAATAGAGATATAAGGAATTTCTTTGATGGCGGAGAATTACCAGCATATTTTAATATGGCTTTTCTGACCTTAATTCCCATGGTTACTTATCCTCAAGCAGCATCAGACTACATGCCAATTTCTTGATATTCAGTCCACTACAAGGTGGTGACAAAACTGATGGGGGGAAGATGGGGAAGTTAATACCTGATATAGTGTAAAAAAAAACATCAAAGTGCATTCATCCATGGAAGAATGCATTGCATACAATATCTTCTTAGCCCAAGAGTTGCTGCACAGGTACAAAAAGAAATAAATGTCTCCAAGCAGTGTGGTGTATGTTGATGTACAGAGTGCTTTTGATAGTATCAACTGGGATTTTATGTTTGGGTGGCTTAGAGTTCTATGTTACCCAAATGCCTTCATAAGGTGGATACAAAGATGCTTAACCAATTCCACCTTCTGTCTGTCCCTGAATGGTGTTTTGACCAAGAGTTTTACAGGAAGGAGAGGGGTAAAACAAGGTGACCCCCTGTCCCCACTCCTATTTGTGGTCTGAATGAAGAATTTTATAAGGTTTACTGGTGTTCAGTAAGGCTGGTGAGGAAAAGGATAGGGTATCACCAGAGGTGTTGGAGAGCTGGTGTTCACTGTTTGCTTTTTGCTGATGATTTACTGGTGTTTAGTAAGGCTGATGAGGATTCCATGAGAGGGGTGAAAGAGATGCTTCTGAAATTCCAAAATACCACTGGATTAGCCATAAATGTGAAGAAATCTAAAGTATTCTTCACAACTATGGAGGATTCAGTGAAAAATGTTTTGAAAAATGTATAGACATATCAATTCATTTGAAAACCACATTGGCTTACAACCTACTAAAGGGGTACATCTGATGCTGACAATTGGGCATCAGTGGTATGGGACTCTTTTATTCCACCAAAGCACTCCATTTTTATATGGGTGCTGCGAGGAAAACTCCCTACAACAGAGAGATTGATAAGCCTGGGAGTGCTGAAGGATCACATGAATAGTTGTGTTATGCGTGAGAAGGAGGAAGAGACAGTGCTCCATCTCTTCTGCAGATGTAATTTACGTGGGCACTATATGAAGCTCTAAATATACATGGGGTGTACTCATTGAGAGAGTTCAGGAGAAGGTTGAAAAAATGTAGATGGAGGAGATATGTAGCTCATCAAGTCATTGCAGCAACATATGCTATATGGAGGGAAGAAATGTGAGGCTTTTTCAGCATGGACACCGTGGAATACAAGCACTGAAAGTAAGATTGAAGGAATGAAAAGCAAGAAGGGAATGGAGAGCATCTGATCAGTAGACTAGGTCCTAGTCAAATTGTGTTTTTGTTGTTGTTCTAACATTTGGGAATTTACTAGCAAGGAGTTGATAGAGTAGCTAGAGTTAAGGCTACAAATTTTGTAAACTTTTGTTTGTTAATTGAAATGAAAAATTGTTTCCTCAAAAAAAAAAGTAAAAAATATATGTTTTTAGATTAATGATAATGTATATTTCCAGTTTATTGTTTTATAGATCATTTTAATCAAACAAATAAAGATAGTGCTAATTAAAGTTGCATTAGGATGAACATGATTATCAATCAGAAATTTAGACTCCCAAGTTAATTCTGCATCACATCCCATTTGTCCTTCTATGTGTAATAGATTGACGAACAGCGAGAGGAGGCGATCTTTGGAAAAAATAAGTGCTTTCAATTGGTGAGAAAAAGTGACAAATTTCAGTGGGAATACATCATAAGGTTAGGGTTTAGGGGGAGAAAGAAAGATGTGGACAAAATAAGGCTCAATTTTCTCCAATTAAAAAATTAAAACCTTTTAAATGACTGAGTTTTAACAATGCATAGTTTAACACTGAGAACTATAGCTCTTACGAAAATATGACCGAGTTAACCCAGTTTGACACAAATGAAAACCCAAGATCCGCCTAAACAGACTTGAGCTCTCCCCAAGTTAAAACTACACCGCGACTCTTTATGGAGAAGCTCGGGTTCAACAGATGATGCCACCACCTGTAAACATTTTCACCAAAATCAATTGAGAATCGAACAAAATTGAGATATGGAAAATCTCCTTTTAGATATGAGATTTCCGATAACCGATAAGTTGATTCCTCCCTAGCAGATCTCAAATTCAGTACAAAAAAGGGTTCAACTATGTTCAGTTTAGAGAAATTGTTGAAGAAATCAATCTAATTTAATCTAGTTAGAAGAGGAAAAAAATATGTAAAAGAGAATGGGGAAGGCTGCGAGAAAAAGCAAAGGTGGCGGCACCAATGACTGGAAAAAGTTCGATGCGTTTTTTTTGGTGAGGCTATAGCGAAAAAGTCTGGAGAGAGAATTGGGAGAGAAAAATATTATTCGTGCGATACTTGTGCGAACATTATAAATTTTGAAGAGGTATTGGAGTATTGTTTTGATAAAATTGTTTAAAATTTATCAATTAGTCTTTAGATGGATCATTTATTACAATAATAATCAAATAAAATTTTCAAACTATTATCTCTAACTATTTTTAGATTCGTTTGAGTATCAAATATCGCACCGCACGAGTGATGCACGCCACTATATTAAAGGTGTGAATTTGAGCACGTAACACAAAATTGATATAATTAAATTACAAATATGTTTAATAGTACTTCGCCTTTCATTGTCTAATTTTCTTAAAACAACAGATGTTGAAGATATAAGTTGCAATGATTACATTAATGATTCTTCTTACTAAATCTCTACTATAAAGGACGAGGGCCTCTTTAGAACTTGAATCACAAAATGATTTTTCATTACAAAAGAGATGCACGTTGAAGTTCATCCGCCAAAAACACCAACTGATTTTGACTTTCACCTATCTTCCACTCTTTAAAGCCCATGTCAAAATAGTTCAAATCATACCATCTTCACAAATAAGTGAGAGGAAAAGGCCTTGGAACCATTCCATGTGGATCCTTATAGAACCATATTGAGTCATTAATATCAAAACGGTTCTCCATCACCAATTCTGATTCTTCATCATCACTTATTTCAATTATCCGAGTCACACTCACTTTTATTTTTTGTCTTTTCGAAGATACCTCGTTATCATCTAAATTAGTTGAATGCAAATTTTGAACCAGTTAAAGTTTAAATTTTGAAGAGATATTAAAGTATCCTAAAGTTAATCAATTCATTTGGATAAAGTTCATTTAATTACCATAATAATTACATAATTTTTTAAAAAATTCTTATTTCTAACTATTTTAAAATTCGTTCTAGTATCAAATATCGCACGCAAAATGCCCATTGTGTGCACTTTTAGGTTATTATTAAAAATAAGATTGGTTAGGTGTCTAAATATTATTTTTAATTATATTTAAGTAAACATATAGTAGAAATTTTATAATAACTAAAGATCATGCATATTAAATGTAACTAATTTCCTCACGGAACTTTTATATTCGTCTAGCCATTACCTACTCGTGTGATACTCATGCTGACATTGTCAAATTATTTTCATATATTTTCCATTATGGTTGCCCTCAATTGAAACATTTCCCCTAGACTTGACATTTCCTCATCCTAATTGACTTCGTCCCATTATTTTGAACTTATCTATAAATTAATTCAGAAAAATATTTTATTTTATCAATTCAGAACGATTATTCATTATTACTCAAACCACAAATTGCACTTAGGCTTACATCATGTTGTTCGAAGGCCTTTTCCAACCTAAACTGAAAGTAAAGAGTGAGATCATAAAGGCTCTATAAAAATGAATAGAAAAAAAACCAAGTGCCTTTAAGTTATTATGAAGTATATGTCTCCAAAAATGAGTCGAAATGAGACCATAAAGGCTGCAAAAAGATGAATAACTAAAATCCTTGAACCCTTATGTCAATATGGTAAAAGGATGGGATGACTTGAAACTAGTAATACTCAAAAGTATTGAATTTTTCGGCTACTGTATAACCCCGAATCAGTTCAAACAGACATAAATCTACAAGTCTATTCATTGACTTAAACACAAAATCACCAATTGTAAGTTGCCGAAACGAATGCAACTTGAATTTCTCCTGTATTGTGTTAAAGAATAGATCGGAATAACCAAAAGGGTTTCCCTCTATCCGAAATAGGGACATAACAAACAGATGGGCAATTCATAAAACAATCAAAATAATTTTGCAAAAGTCCCACTTATAACACACATCCCATAAAGTAAAAAAAAATCTAATAAAATAGGAAGAATTGAACTAAAGAAAACTAACAAAGTAAAAGATAGAAAACCTCATATGCAGTGGTAATTCTGGTCATCGGGCGGAGGTGGAGCGGGGTAACGTTGATCAACGGCAACGGCGCGTGAAGAGCCCATAAAGCGCGTGACATCGCGACTGATAGAATTATCCACCCTCTAGGACGATGGTGGCGCGTGTCGTCCACTTCGCTTTTATTTATTCCGATATGGTGATTTTGTGAGCCTGGGACTAGATCCATAGACCATAGATTATCACAGAAGTTATGCATCGCATTTGTGGGTTTCTTGGCAGCGGCCGGCGAAAAGTCAGAGTAACATTTCATACTCAGAAATACTAAAATCTAGGAAAAACATATATAAATCTAAATTGGCGGATGGGATGGGGACTAGAGTATGGGGGATTGGGGGAGGTATGGGGTTGGAGGGGTGATCGGCGCAGGCGGTTACCCCGATGGAGTTTTTTTTTGAAGATTGGGAGTTAGGTTTTCCTTGGGTGGGTCTTGAAGAGAGGATTCTTGAAAAAAATATATTATTAATTACATTCAATTCATTTAAATAAATTTTGACGGAGTTTAGTTTACTTTAGTTATAATAATTATATTTTTCAAAATTTATCAATATTCAATTCATTGATGCATATTTTCATAGAGAACCCCTCAGTTGAACCCGTCCTTTATGAGCATATAAGATTAGTCTTTAATTTAGTATTGTTCTGATTAGTGACCGTATTACAAGAAAAAATCAAGAGACAATAAGAAGGTTGTTTTGATGATTAACTGACATTAAAAAATTAAGATAATTGAATAAAAAGGATTAAAAAAGGATTGGGAAACTTCATAAGTTGTATTTATTTAGTCATTCGTGTATTAATTTTCAGAAAATTGTATACCAAAACGTGTGGTACACAATATTAGCAAAAGGTTCAAGTTTTCCACTATAGACTTCATTCCTGCTGTTATGACCTTATCATAATTCCACTCACCACTAATACTCCCAAGCAAATTATTAGAATGAGTGTGTTGCCCCGTACATGTCCTAAATTAAAATGGAAATTTACTTTCTGATTAGTCCTGATATGTTGGGCGGGTAAAGCGTTGAGCGAATCATTTTTCTCTCACAATAGACATTTAATGTAATTAAGATTTCTTAATTCAAAACGATTATTATGTTTATTTTTTTCTTGTTGTAGAAAATATACCCTTGCGAGAACGAATTGAATAGTAATTAAAGTGCAGGATTTAAAAAATGATCAATCTAATTATCTAAACTACACAATTTTTCAAAAAATATATAGTTGGAACTTGGCATTTACTTATCCAATTATTATAACAAGAATAAATACTATAGCAAATCAATAGAACTCATTGATTACGAACATATTATAATTCAGAGTAAATTTTATTTTATTTTATTTTATTTTGAGAATTCGTAGGTATTGATTTTTAATATTCTTATATGCTGATAAAACGTGTAGTACACTAGTGATAGTGAGAAAAAGGGCAACATCCACCGTAGTCCAAACTCTAAACCCATCTTCCTGAATTCAAATGGAATTTTGCCAGTTATTGGTTGGCAGTTTGGCACTGATTCTTCGGTTCTTTCTCGTTGCGGAAATGATACTCCCATTTCACTCTGTGTGTCAGAATTGCAAATGGTGGACAACCCCATGTGGAATAGCCTTCCCTTTGTACAATTAACAAATCTGGAAATTGGTTTTAGATCCATGACCAGGCATCCATCTCAAGTAAAGTTTAGTTCTTTCTCTACATTTCAACATAAATAAAAATCAAATAATAATGTGTCAATTTTAGAAGAATGGATACAGCATTTAATCATTCCCTGCATAGACAATGAGACTTGCTTTAAACAAACATTAAACCTAAAAACTAGAGCCTTTGTCATCATCAGAAAAAGAAAAAAGAAGAGAGCCTTGTATAAAACAGAGAGAGCACTTTGAAAGGAGTATATATCGGATGGATACGTCAAGAGGTAAGAATGGTTATGTAAATGTTTCTCATGATCAAACTTCCTCAAAATGATTGAGTATAACTTAGATTACAAAACATAAAAAGGATTAAACTTCACCAAATGACCATTACTTTCTGTGTAAGTTACATACATACAAAGTTACATGTACAGTAAAAACGGCTCAAAATTTCAAAAAACTGGCAAACACAATCCTAAGGAACCATGTCAGATCCTAGAAATAAGTTCTCTGCTGACCCCCCTCAAACTATATATGAACTCACACACTTGAACAAAAGCCTGTGACAACCGATAACTCCTTTCTAAAAATAGGAGCAAAAAAGTGAAGAGAAATGAAAGAATAACAGCAATCTTCAATCAGAGTGAGCAAATCAGATATCAAAAGCCTGATGCTGACCAGTATAAAGGCAAAAAATGAAACAGACCAACCATTGAGGTAAATTGATGGCCTGCTCAGCTGTCATATCATGTTTGACATCCTTCTTCTGTGGTGGAAGACAGTGACTTTCATGTTGGGATTAGAAGGAAAACTTGTTCTACTTGGAGTCATGGCAGCTGGAATGGAATGTAGAACATCGCATTTGGCATCCCCCACTATGGAGCATGCTGATTCTTCATATCGAGGCTTTTTATTTGAGCTTCGCAGAATCGCTTTAAATCGAGGATCTGAATAGCTATTGGACTGAGAGCCTGATATTTGGATCGAACTTCTAGTTTCAGATCTGAAACTTCTTATACTGCTAGTTATCTTTCTTTCCGCAGAGATCTTTCTCTGTCGACTAGCGGCTGTGGAACTCATGAACCGGGGTACTGAAGTTCCACCATATTTTGTTGTTGTTCTGTCAGAAGCTTTAGGTGTTGCAAGAACTTCAACAAGAGCATCTTTTGGACTTTCAGGATTCTTCACTTTTTCAACACTTTGACAAGATGGTGCAGAAATAGTCTTGTACTCAGCTACCAGAAATTCAATCTTTCTAATCTGTTTTTCAAGTTTTTCACACTCTTCTTCAGCTTCTTGCATTTCATCTTCATGTTCAGAAATTCTGCTCTCCTTTTGCCTCTTCAACTCCTTAAGCAATACAGGTTCATATCATTAGTATGTTATGTGATCAAAGGTGGACGTAAAGTAACTGTTAATGAACACATTACAGCACATACTTCTGAAAGTTCTCGGCTGAATTCCACTGCTCTTGCTCTCTTGGCAAAGGAAACTGAACAAGTTGTTTCTGCAACATCCACTTCGTATGGACTTACATGGACAAACATCACGACTTTTGATCCATCACCTAATGTACAAACAAATACATTAAAACTTTCAGTTCAATAGTTAAAGTGAAGTTTCAATTTTCACTACTGTGCCCATATATGTATAGTTTTCTTTATGCATAAGAATGATAAGATATTATATGCAGAAGTTGAACTAAAATCCTTCGAGGTGCATAATCATCTTGAGAAAATTCAGAAAGTTAATTCAGTTTACCTAAACAATCCCTCAGAATTTGAGTCAACTTGCTGTTTCTGCACAAGGAAGAAATTATGGGTGCCAGACATTTTAGCTTCATACAAACTTCATTATATCAACTCAAAAGACCAAAGGGCATAAATTGAGGACATACCTGTATGGTACATGGCCCTTCTTTCTTCTGAGGGCTGCAATAACATCTCCTAAAGCCGAAAGAGAGAGATTTATTGCCCGCCCTTCATCCATTGTTTGTCCAGTGGCTCCAGTTTTCAGCAACCGCTCACTGCCCCCAAGATCAACCATCCACAGTTTGCTTACTTCTGTTTTGGCTCCTGGAGCATCCCCAACACGGTA
Organism: Sherardia arvensis; assembly: GCA_948330725.1. Classification (NCBI taxonomy): domain Eukaryota; kingdom Viridiplantae; phylum Streptophyta; class Magnoliopsida; order Gentianales; family Rubiaceae; genus Sherardia; species Sherardia arvensis. The sequence continues at coordinate 17,473,850 of OX415238.1, forward strand.
TATGGTGATCTTCGTTAAACTAAAAACAAACAAAACTAAACAGGTGACATTACTATCAAGCAATGGAGATATGTTAGAAAGCAATGAACCTCTCCAGAGAGCTAAACCCACCAATGTGATCTGCTTGACGCCTCATTCACATTAGTCCATGAAGTAGATCTCACACGCCGCCCTTTGGTATACCACCAACTTGCTTTTGTTAAATTTGTGATTTGCACTTCTGTGAGTCCTTCAATCTCAACCAGTCCCTTCGAGTTTATTTGAATTGTGGGATTGCTGCAATAGAATTAGCCAGTGTCAAACATATTATGAGATCAAAATGGTAAGCTGGAATAGGATTATGGTATGTGAGAATAACTACCATCTTGATTCTGCATATAATCTGGTTTTCTTAGGAGCAAGCAAGTCTGTTAGACTACCTAGATAGACTTCTACCATACTAATGGAAAATGTAAATGATGTTGAGTGTTCTGAAGATGCCTTGCCAAATAGTTCCTTTAGGACACGGGGAATTAGACCAGGGGATTCATTTGTCCCATCCTATACAAAAATGAAGCAACGCGTCATGATTTTCCCTAAGCTAATCAACAAATCATGTTCAAGAAACACAACACAACACTCACCATAGTGAAAGTCTTGCCTGTACCAGTTTGTCCGTAAGCTACTATGCATACATTGTGGCCATCCAGCGCAGATCTGAGAATTGGCTTAACCTCAGCAAATACATCTTCTATACATTGATCATTAAGGTAAGAAACTCTCAGTAAAAATCAATTGAGAACAAAACAGCAAGTTAATCTAGTTATTAAATCAAGATAAAACCATTACTACCTTGGCTTGCTTCTTGAGCAAAGACCTTATCGAATCCGAATTCTTTTCTAGTTCCAACATACTTGATCACAATTTTCTCATTTTCAATGGAAATGGGCTGTTGAATTCTCTTCTTAGCTGATAGCAGAAATGGTTTCACCCGACAAAAGACACGAATATTACCTATAATTGCAAGACATTTCTCAGGCGAAAAAAACCAAGCTGAATAGGATGCAAACCATAGACCTTTAAAAAAACAAAAAACAAAAAAGTTGCAGAACTGCCACCTTTAATGTCCAGTATTTTATTCAATGCAGCTCTTCGTTTTTCATCCTGGTATGCCACTTGCATCTTCAAGCTCTCAATCTCTCCTGTAATTATAAGGATAAAATTTAAAAAAACAAGATATGATTAGGAATCTTCAGATCACTTATACAAACCATTGACATTCTACAAAATCTACCTTCTAAATCCCTTATATTCAGCTCAAGTTGATCCTTGTCAACATTTACGTCATCTGATTTGGGATTTGTAACCCGAATCCCGCCATTATGAGGTGAAGGGATCTGCTCTTCCTCGTTGATAAACATCTTGACTCAGCAAAAAAAGAGAGAAATCCAAATTTCGGAAAAGCAGAAAGATGTTGGCTCAAATGAAAGGCAGAGAGGATACAAAACTGAGCATGCCCACATGGAGAAGCTGAGCGATCAGCCAAGAAAGCAGCCTCCTTTATGATTTCGAATAAAAAATGGAGTAAAACAGAAGCTACCCCTATTCCAGGTTTTAAGCAATAAAAAACAGGATGACACCAGATCGCCAAACACCCGGTGAATTATAAAATGATACCACAAGGCCAAGCAGCAGTAGAAAACAAACTATTAATATGAATATGAATATGATTGCAGAAATTAGCAGGGATTTGGTGTGTGCGTTTTCTTCCTGGGTTTGGGGTCCTTGCCGGGATCGTTTTTCTTCACATATTTTGTTGGGTGGGGGAAATGCAAATCATGCAATGATTGATCACTCGATGGAGACTTTTGTATTAGGAGCGGGAGGTGAAAAAGGAGTAGTATTTTCACACATGGTAAATAAAATGTATTTTCACGAAAGAAAAAAAAGATAATTTCATACTTGTGAACAGCCATTAAAAAAATCAAAACAAGTTTGACATAAGTAATCATCTTTTTTTTTTAATTAAAACCACCTAGAGTCGGGTAAAATTTATTTGCCTCACCACACCTTAAAAACCTTATAACAAGGCAAAAGTACATACAAAATGTGTATTATTGGTTTACAAGATAGTAAATAAACTATTTGAAAACATGTGATTCTACAATTTATTCAAGTTTACACCTATGTCGACATTCTCACAAGCATTTAGGGTTCGCCAAACGACGCCTAACTCTGCCGATGAGAAGACTCATAATCCAAGTAATTTAGGGATCACAAAAAGAAAGTCCAACTCTACCGACGGATACGGGGTTCCCTGGCCTTCTCCATGATCCCAGTCCTCCTCTTTGAGTAGGTCACCTGCCTGTTGCTCTTAGAATGATTATAAGTTCAAACATGGCTGCTGCAAAATTAAATAAGAACAAAGGGTTTAATGTTCCCAGAATCCACAAATAATAAAGAGAAACCAAGAACAAAATCAAAGCCAAGGTGAATAAACAAGAAATTAGATAAGAACAGAGGCTTAAAGGAACCCAAAATCCACGAGTCAAAAAAAAGGCTTCAATGTTCCCAGAATCAACTGTCAAAATTAAGCTCTGTCAAAATTTTGGTAGAATAATTGCAAGAAAAAACATGAAGTAACACAGTTTCATACCCAATCAAAGATTAAAAGAACATATGCCAAGAAGAAAATTGGAGAACTAACCGTTCCAAAAAAAAGTGAAAATATCAACTCTTAAACAATTTAAATTAATGAAAAGGTGAGGGAAACCCATAGATTAGGATGTTTTACCTCAACCACGTTGATCAGAGAAAAAGTACGAGCTTACCTCTGCGGTTTCTCATTTGATGGCTAAAGTTTCGTACCTCAAAAAATCTTACAATTCTGATGGGATATTTAACAATTTATCGTGAGATGTGAACAAAGAACTCTGAAGCCTGGCGATGGAAGTTTGTAGAGGAATTGCGAATGAATACACGAAGAAATAAGGAATCAAAAGACGGGAGCAGTTTCAATGTGAAATTGTAGAACGTGGGATGGATAGATAAACTGCTAGAATACAGATTTTACATGAAACTGAACGGAGCAGTAACCGAATCAGAAGACTACGGGGATGAATAAAAGGGAATAACAGGTTTGGGGAGAATCCTACCACAGTGAATCACAGCCGTGAATATAATCCAACGGCTGATATTGATTTCACTGGCACTTGCTAAGGAGATTATATAGTAAGTTAGATAAAGGAACATTTTTATAATTTTGGTCCAAATTTTATTGATTTGGATTATTTCCCCTGATTATACTATAATTTTTTCTTTATTATCTTTTGTTATAGTATCTTTTTTTACCTATTTTTGTAATTTTGGTACAATTTTATTTGATACATTTTTCCTTCTTGTTACTGTACACCTATTTTCGTAATTTTCCCTAATTTTAGTATTTATTGGGTTTTCCGTAAATTTATTTCATTTTCTCATCACTTAGTGTTGACATTTCTTTGTAAAATTATGGGTTTTCATAAATATTCATTGATATTAAATAATTAAATTTATTACATTGTTGTCTTGGCAATCCCTATGTTAATATTAAATAGTTTATTTTTCAAACTTTGTTCCAATTTTTTGGTTCAATGTTTCGTTCAAATGAATTACCTTTTTATCCTTTTTATTTGTTCCCCTTCACTCATTTTTTAGTTTAATTTGGTTTCGACTATGATTATATTTCTCCTCTTTTGAATTTCGATTATTATTTGGTTTCTTACTTCTCCCATTTTGTATTTCAATTATGATTTGGTATCCTCTGAAGGTAATAATCGAATTGAACTCAAATAGGAGCATAAATTAATTTAATAATTATCGAGAAACTAGGGGATTTCATAAATTCATATTATTATATAGTTTTTTGATGTTTTGGGGGAAAATTTAGCATTTGATACTTTGACCTCGACCTCTATCAGACACAATATGGTGAAATACAGCGAAATTTCAAATTATTTGCAATGAAAAAAAAAATTGAGGGCAAAAATTTGAATGGGTTATAATTATGTCATACTTTTAGCAGTTGATATTTATCGAGTTACACAAAATTATTGGGATAAAAGATCGCGCATCGCGAGATTTACCCATGCTAGTTAATAAACAACTATATATACTAGGTTTATAATTTGGCGCCTTGCGTTGAACATTTAATAAAATATATGTTAATCATAAATACATATATTATAATATAATGTATTAGAATATAAATATTTAAGGTTATTAAATGTGATCAATGTATGTATTACTAACTCTTTTCATTCATATTTCATTGTAAAGTTTGTAACCTCTGACCATCTCTTGTAGGGATAAATTAGTAATTTTAGCACCACTGCATATAGTCACACCCAAATCATCCCTGTTTTTTTGGTGTCTGAGCCGGTGTCGGTGCCGGTGCCAGTGCTGTGGCAACTTTCAGAATCTGCCTTCCCTTTCATGGTTTAGGTCGGAGGTGCACCGCCTTGGGTGGTTTGTGCAGCCTCGAGCTCGTCCACCCTTACCTTGAGATCCTTGATGTAAGAAACGGCGTCGGAGAGGATGGATGCCTTGTCCATTTAGAAACGTTTGGTACCACCAACCGGAGGGCGTAGAACCGGTTGTTGAGCTTCTCCCTCCGCTACCTCTCCGCCTGCACGTGAATAGCTGACGCCGCCATAAACACCATTTCCTTCGGCGGTGACGGTGGTGGTTGAGGGCCCTTTCTCCCACGCTTCTTCCTCCTTGCTTTCCTCGCCGCTGCTGCAGAGCCACCACGCTCCACCACCACGTAGTCGGAATCCGACCGCTCATCAAATCTATTAGGGTAAAGGTTAGTATAGACTTTTCCATGTAAATATCTATACTATACTTTAAAAGAGGATGAATTAGAATTTTCTCATAATTTTGAATTATTTTTAGGATTAACCACAAATTGACACATCATCTCCTTTATTAATTATTCAATTTGTTTGATTGATTGATTTAACTAATAATCCATTCCTGATTGTTTGAACTTTACCCCTAATAAATAAAAATAAATAAATCAGTTTCTACAATATTTACTCCTAAATCAGTCGTCCGCACCTCATTTTTCCGTTTCAAACGTTAGATATAATTTTCCTCCAACGCACAATAATTATAATTATCAGTCTTTACATCAACCTTTACTTGTAATAGAGTTTAATTGTATTCCGTTACTATTCGGATCCCTTCAATTTCCAAACCGTTTTTGCCCTTCTCATTTATGGACTTCTATGTTTAAAAGGGTGTCAAATTCGTCTTCATCAGCACACTTGAAACATGCAGTCACAATATTCAGTGATCGGTAGAACCTCTGGCACAGAGATCAATTAAAAATAACCGTTAAATCTTCTTTCAATATTAATATCCTTAGATGTCAAATTGAGTTTACGACATCTGAAAATTTTTGTTCATGCTTGAATTGTTCAAGTATATCTTGATGGTCGTCTTTTTGTTTTCAATTCAGGTAGAACGGTATATGTTTTCAGGTAAAATTGTCCTTTTGATGGCTAATATTCGAACTAATTAGAAGTTAACATGTTTTAATTAATCTATTGTCATTTGAGTGCAATGTTTAATTGTATTGCTATCTATGCACAAACCATGTTAACTCTTTTTTTATTTGGCAAGCATGTTTGGAATTGTAATCCAATATAATTGGAAAAACATAAGATATGAAGAACTGCCATTTCCAATTTATAGCTTACTCGTGGTTGTGATTGGTATGTTTCTGAGTATTTCAACTGCTCTCTCTCTCTCTCTCTATGTAGGGCTTTGTGTGATATATGATCAATTTTTTGATCGACTTTATTTTTTCTTGCTTGTGAGTTGCTCCAAAGTCGGCCATGTTAAATTTTCTGTACAAGTTGTTGGCAAACTTCAAGTGGTATCTAGAAATTTTTCAACCATTGCTTCAAAATTTCATTTGATGCGTATGTCCAGCAGACCATGACTAAATTTGTGTTGAAGCATGAGAGAGAGTGCGCAGTTTAAGTGTGCTCTAAGAAACTGCAAACCAATGACACCCTGACTCTAGAGATGTAAAAGGAACCAGAGTACTTGCATTTGACCTACTAATGGAATTTACCATATATTATTTGTAATTAGTTTTTAATTCTAAAAATAAATTTGGAACAGTACTTTTGATGTCCAACTTCAACCTTCAAAAAAAAAAATTATGAAGATTTACTAAATATTGAATTCACCGATTGAAAATGTGGTACATTAAATTTATATTCTATGTTTGAAAATAAGTTTAATTAAAATTAACGATAAAATGTTATTGTAAAAAAGATAAAATAATAATAAATATAATTTTTTATTTAAAACCGTGCTGAGTTGCAAAACAAAAATACAAATAATTAACTAAATATTTAGAGATGAATTATTTTCAATAATTTCAAATTTTACAAAGAAACTATTGCTGAACTTATAACCAAGAAAAACTATAAAGAAACTATTTCAAATGTTGAATACACCGATTGAAAATGCACCATTTCTTCTTTATAGCCTGCAATTATTTCATTAGAAATGATCAAAACTTAATTTTGAAACCATCATAACGTTCCCTGAATAAAAATTGCACTTAATGATCGTCACAAATTTCATTTTTATTTTAGTAATGGTAAAACTTAATTTTAAAACCAGCATCGTAATGTTCCATGAAATAAAAAAATGCACTTAATCGTCCTCACAAATTCTTTATTATTTTTGTAACGGTAATTCATGCACCCTTTCTTCTTTATAGTCTGCAATTATTTCATTAAAAATTATTAAAACTTAATCTGCATCATAACGTTCCCTGAAATAAAAACTCTACTTAATCATCATCACAAGTTCTTTTTATTTTTGTAACGCTAGAACTTAATTTTAAAACTTTCATCGGTCCCTGAAATAAAAACTGCACTTAATCATTCTCACAGATTCTTTATTATTTTTGTGATGGTAACTCATGTACTCTTTCTTCTTTATAGCCTGTAATTTTTCATTAAAAATTATTAAAACTTAAGATGTATCATAACGTTCCTAAAATGAAAACGGCACATAATCATCCTCACAAATTCTTTGTTATTCTTTTAACAGTAAAACTTAATTTTAAAACCAGCATCATAACGTTTCCTGAAATAAAAATCACACTTAATCATTTTCATAGATTCTTTATTAGTTTTGTAGCGGCAAGTCATGCACCGTTTATTCTTTATAACCTGCAATGAATGTATGAAATTATGAAGCGTCTAGGAAACTATTATATATTTATATATACTTTCACCCAAAAGCAAACAACCACCATCACAATCATCCTCTTTAAACATCTACCAACTTTGAATCCATATTTCTTCTTGAACAAGCTATCAAGGTCTGTCTTTTCACCACATATATGTCTGATTTATATGATTGATTTTTGAGTTATACCTAATTTTTATGAATCATGCAGCATGTCTCAAAGATACTCCTACGTCGGACAACTATCAATGAAAAACACTACATCCCAAACCCGTTTTCACTCATGGACAACTGTAAGTTGCTGTCTGTAGGGTAAAAATTAAAAAAAGTTGAAGATTTTGATTTGTGACAAGAATGACAAACTGATGCATAATACCGTTAATGTAGTTTATACTGAAGTATTTTAGGAATTGGGAAAATAAGATTATGTAATGTCTTAATTTCTTAAATTCTTGAAAACGTAACAATGTTTTAGCGACCAATGTTTTTTGCCAAAATGCTATTACATTGTATTACTTAAATTTCACAAAATAATATGTGGTCAAGATTATTTAATTGCAATTATTTTATTAAACTAAATTATAATATTTTAAAATTAAATTTTCGTGCATCGGCACGGGTTATTATACTAGTTGAGTATATATATGAGAGTCAGGGCTACCACATTGGTACACTTTTATCATTATCGGTACATGGTATCAGAGGGAGGTTGTTGAAATAAATCCTGCGATGGCTGACTAGTTGGAAGCACTCCTAGAGAAGTTGGTAAAGTTGCTTGCTGCTGTGGAAGTGTCTGTGCTGTCGGAACGGCTGTTGAATAAATCCTTGGATCAAAGTTTTGGCCAGCGAATCCAATAGGATGATTCAGTTGTGGTAAGGTGTGCGAGTATGCAGCAACAGACAAAAAAGGAGAAGAAACAGACCCAACGAAACCTGACGGAACAGAGTCGGCGTGTGGGGCCCACGCGCCTGCGTCAACGCATGGGGGACATGCGCCTAGAGGGGCAGAAGATGACAGCGCGCGTGAGCTCCACGCGTCAGGGTCTGCGCGTGGAAATCACGCGCCAAAAGAGACGACAGACGGTTCCGCGCGTGCGCTTCACGCGCCTGTGGCAGCCACGCGCCCGAAGGCAATGGTCCTGGTCCCGCGCGTGTGATCCACGCGCCTGCGTCTGGGCGTGGATCCCACGCGCCTGAAGAAACACGAGCAGACAAATTGAGGCTTTCTGGACTGACCGGAATTTCGATTCGTTGATCGGCTGAGACAGCAACACTTACACTCTGATAGACGTTGGATCTGGCGGCGATGATGCGATGGCATCGCCCGATTTAGATGGGGTAATGACCGATTGGTTCCCCGAATTAAGTGTCAATGAATCAGACATAGACGATTCTGATTCACGATTTGATGCCGCGGCAACGGAAAAGGAGAGGCCTGTTACATCTTGGTAGAGAGGGGCATCAACAGGATTCGGTTGGTTTGCCGGAAAACCAATTTCCGATCCCGATCTCGATGGTGTATCAGCAGTCGGAGTAGTTTTTTTTTTCTTTTGTTTGTTTAGAGAGAAGAAAACCTAAGCTCTTGATACCAGCCTTTACTAGTCTATACTAGCCTTTACCCTAATAAAATCCACCAATAATGTGACCTTATCCTTACCGATTTATATGGAATCATCACCATGGCTGCAGTTCTGGCTCTGGATTTGGGAGTGGTACTGGTGGTGGTGGATCCTGGATGGCGACAGAGTGTTGGTGGAAGATGTCCGGAGCGGTATTGGAACCGAAGAAGGAGAGGACCAAATATTACCCCGGCAAGATGGTGATTAACGGAGACGTTATAACATATATTGGTCAGAGGCCATAAACTTTACAAACTATATTTTCAAGGGCCATAAACTACACACTTTATTTTTAGGGGTCACAAACTATATATTTCAAACTTTTAGGGGCCATATTTGCACTTTAATCCATAATAAAACTAGTGTTAGAAAAGGGGTATGGACATGGGTTTAAACATCAACGATCCCTTCAAGAATTTGGAAAACTTTCTTCATGGTTGGCCTCAAAGATGCATGTTCTCGGATGCACCAAATCCCCACCATCACAAATATTTCCAACTTTACATTTTGATTCCATGCCTCCAAATTATTTCCAACAAAATTTTCTAATCTCTTTTCCTCGAAGCAATGCAAAATTTGTCAATAGCATTGGCATCCGCCATTCTTCTTCACCACCTTCAATTCCTTGCAGAAATTTTCTGCAAGAAATGATCTCCAACAGTAAAACTCAAAGCTGTAAACATTAGAGGTGTTCAAAATTACCCAACCCGAGCTATCGGGCCCAAAATCCGAAATACTCGAATGCTAATGTTCGAGTAATTATAAGTATAAGCGGGCCGAGTACCCGACCCGATAATTATGTTTATAATAAGGTTTGGGTCCAGATCACAAAAATTGAGTTTTCGGGTACCCGAAATATCCGATTAAATATTATTATTACTAATGTTTAGATGATAACAAATATGTTTGTTATGTTGAGTACTCGTAAAAAAATGTGAATGTATATTCTCTTATTTAGTACCTTATATATTTTCAATAACACATTTTTTTCATGTACACATTACATAGGAAAGAGGTGTAGTGAATAATTTTGGCTTATATTTGCATCATTTAAGCATCTTTAACGAAAAAACACTATTTCTTGTAGTTATAAAAACTTTATGACTTAATTTAATGTAGTGGATGAATTTTTAGATTTTGTTTATACTTAAATATGTGCAAAATATAAATATAATAATTTAGCTAAAGGGTTAAAGGATCATCCTGGAATCACTTTTTTCAAAGGGGGACAAACACCCCAAAACGCTCTCGTCCCAAACACCCCACTGACAGCCCCCACCCCCTTTTTCAGCCATCGCCAGGGAGGCTACGGCCGGCGTCCTCTCGTCGGCCGGAAGGTGACCTCCCCACCCAGACCTTTAGCTTAGCTCCTGCCGCCCACTTCCCACCCCAAAAACCCCACCCAATCTCTACTCCGCCATTCAACGGTGTCATCGTCCCCCTGGCCGGCCGGTGACCAGATCGGCGCCGATCTGAAGTGTCTATACCACAGCTGACTTGGGGAGAGCCCGATCCACAGATCCGGCTCGACGCTGCCGTGGGATGCCAATTTGGTGGCTCTGACAGATTTCGCCGGAAAAGTTAGGAGCTTGACAACGATCGGGACATCATCGGAGTCGTTTCTCACACGCACTGCCCGCGCGTGTAGGCCACGCGCCGCCACGAGCGGCAGCAGTGTCCGCGCGTGCAGGTCACGCGCCGCTGTGCCGGAGGCCTCCCTTATTCCTGCCACTTGTCGTCTGAGATGGGTTGTCTCTATTTCCCCTTTTTTTCCTTCTAAGTATTTTTAGGAATCTATTTTTTAGTTTTCAAGGGATTAATTTAAAAATTGATTTGCTTTTGGTATGGTTTGGTCGAGTCTGTCAGTTTGCCAATTCTTGGTTTTTTCGATGAGTCCTATTGCTCGGTTAAATCCTTGTTGGCTTCCGATCTGATTTAGTTGGACAGGAGAAATCCGAGTCAAGGTAGTTTGATCACTTACCTGATGGCGACTCTTTCTGAATTAGATTTGTAGATCGTACAGGCTGGATTCATTTTCAGTTCTGGTGCGTTTGGACTGATTTTCACATGCCCTGAATTTGTGAAATTGTCTGGGAATGCTCTTACTTGGGTGGGTAATAAGTTAGCATGTGACCTATATTTCTCTTAATAGGGGAGGTTATGAGTTATTACCGGGACTGGCTTTTGGTTGCTTGAGGGGTTTTAGTTAGTAGTCGATGAAATTGTGGATTTAGGGAGCATGTCCAATATTGATAACCGATTTGTGATTGGCTAGTCAGACTCGGATTAGCTGAGAATGATGTTGGTTATACAACCACTATGATTATGTATCCTTTTTCTCTCTTTTCTAGTTCAGGACTACATAGGCCATTACAGGTCTTTTTTTAGTTTTTGCTTCTGTTCTATGACTGGAATAAGCCTTCAGGCATCATGTTACTTCCGGTTTAGGACTGGAATAGCCTACGGGCATCATATTGTACTAGCCTGTGGGCATTTCAAATTGCATTATGGGTTGAGGAGCCTTCAATAATCCTCGATTTTAACTTTTAAAAATATAAAGGGTTAAAGGATACCCGGCCCGAATTTTTGGGTACCCGAGAGTGCGGCACCCGCGCGCATTTCCGAGTCAAAATACGGGTCACATATTTTACTACTTGAATGTGCTGGTACTCGAAAGTGCGGGTACCGGAAAGTGCAGGTACCCGGTAATGAACATCCCTAGTAAACATCAATGTTTGCAGTCACTTGGTCGCTCCTGAACATTTCAGACGCTACATATTCCTTAGTACCTCGTACATTTGTTTGTGATACTTTGCTCTGAGTGATATCCAATAGTTTTGCCAATCCAAAATCAGCTATCCGAACATTGTAATAATCATCAAGAAGGATGTTTTGAGGCTTTATATCACAATGGACGATCTGCATACTGCACTTTTCGTGTTGATGCACGAGTCATTGAGAAATCCTAATTGCAATCTACTCTCTCATGTTCCAGCTAGGATTGTTTTCAGAGAACAAGAAACTTGCAAGACCTCCATTGCTCGTGAACTCATACACCAATAAACGATGAGTCCATTCATCAAGATCCAAGAAAATTGACTACATTCTTGTGGTTTGTCTATCCAATTGAGTTCACCTCATCACGAAATTCTCTCTCCTGAGCCATCATTTTCTTCTTCACAGCAACCTGGATATTTCTAGAATGAATTGCTATATCGCCTTTATAAACAGCCCCGAATGAACCTCTTCCCAACTCGTCCCTGAACTCATTCTTTGCATCTGTCAGCTCTCTGAATGTAAAACAATGCAAGCTTGTTTAAACACCGCTTGGCTGATTTTTTCGGCTTCTCTTTCGGTAAAACGAGAAGCAAATAACTCCATTCAAGACTAAAACAAGTAAAGAGTGGCCAAGAATAACAAAACCAAGAATTACCATTATTTCTCTCTCCTTTGGCTTAGATTCTCCTGGTCTTGGAAGTGTTGAAAATGGCGGATCAACGAAACTAGATCCTAATTTGAATTTTATGAAAGGTTTTGAAGTCCATAATGGATCACTTATCCCATTCGCAAGAGGCAGCTTCTTCTTCCATCATTTGTTGAAACGGAAAATCAAAACAACGCAGAATCAATCATCCAAGCAAGACTGCCTACAAATAGAGGCAATCAATAACCAAACTAAGCTGAGATAGTGGCTGCTAATGGTGGTGGTGGCAGACCAGTGGTTTTCAGAGGTGGTACCGGCCGGTGGTTCTTAGAGGTGGTGGCGGACGAAGGGTCTCGGATTTGGAGGTGACCGACCGTAATGATTGGAGTGATTGGCAGTTATGGTTTTGAGATAGACGAAGGAGATCGACGTTCACTGGTCGATGTTTGTAAGGAGAAGGAGGTGTCATCAGAAGGAGGTGTCAATTCTTTATCGACATGCATACAAAGTGTCATCCCCACGCTCACGCAACACCGAATCTTGGGATAATCTATCTCCACCACAACGCCGCCATACGTCGGAGGAAGGATACGCCTGATGTGTAGATGTGGGGGCCACATAGTCCCCCGCTCCCATGATAAATCTTGCTACTACATCTGCGATGAGATGTGAATCATCGTCTCCGATTGCATCGCCACCTTGTCTGGCCTAATCCACTGCCTCTCAATAATGCTCCTTGACGGGAAATCATTCGCGCTGAAATACTAGCTCTCAACGAGGACCTCGACTAGTTGATAGCCGTCACAAGCGATAAGGAATTAGATATGATAGTAGCTGTTATGGTTCAGAGATAGACAAAAGAGATCGCCGTTGACTGGTCGATGGTTGAAAAGAGAAGGAGGCTGAGAAAAGAAATCTTATCATGAATCTCATCTTTCAACTTTTTCCCCAAAAATCTCTTCAAAACCCATCTAAAAAATCAGAGTGTGTTTGGTTCGTCAGGTTTTTGAGAGTCTGGTTTTTGTTTTTGGTTTTTGGGAGTTGGGTTTTTGTTTGGGTTTTTGTGAGTCTGGTTTTCCAAAAACCTTGTTTGGTTCGTCAGGATTTTGCAAGTCCAAAACAAAAACCTTGTTTGGTTCGTCAGGATTTTGCAAGTCCAAAACAAAAACCTTGTTTGGTTCGTCAGGATTTTGCAAGTCCAAAACAAAAACCATATTTGGTTTGATTTTCATTTTATAATTATAAAATTTAAAACTTGTTTGGTTTGCGTTGATTTAAATTTTGTTTCGTAATTTAATTTTTAAATTATTCATCGTAACGATAATTTGAATAAAACAAGACATTTTTTTGCGTTAATTTTCGATGACTTTGACGTTCATTATCACCCTTGTAATGCGCGTTGCATATTCATTACGTATTATTCAAAATACATACGAAAATAGCGCTATGAAATGAACAATTTTTGTTCAGCAATTAGTGAACACACCGAAGTGGATAAATAAAGATCCAAAAGAAATGAAAGGATGCACAAGAAAACTTGTTCCAACTTCCTAGTATAAATGAAGCGAAAATCAGAAAGCAGGTCACACTCGCTCTGCACAAATTATTTTCTCTGTAAACTTCTATTGAGATCTCTCAATGATACGACCATCCATAGTTGTAAAAGATTCAAAGTACAAACACAATTCAACAACTACACATTTCTAGGGACCAAGGAGCTCGAGTTTCTTGATATTCTGAATCTGTTTACCCGGATTCAGTCCCTTCGGCCAAGCCTTTGCACAATTCAAGATCGTTTGGCATCTGTAAAGCTTGAACTCATCGTTCACAGCATCCAACCGCTCCTTCGTGTACTCATCACGGCTGTCCATTATCCACCTGCAACTGCAAGCAACAATCACACCGAAAGAAAAGCATCAAAACCAGAAATTCCCCAACAAGCAGCCAACAAAACACAAAGAAGATAACGATCCACATTATCATTTCAACATTCAAGAAAACACAAAGAAGATAGCCATCCACATTTTCATTTCAACATTCTAAACAACACCTCATTAAACAAACCCCGAATAGAGCATCGTAAAATACATAGCCCTGGCTCCTAGTTCACCATAATCTGACAAAAATTTGATAAAATTCAGCTCATTTCAGTCCTACACTCCTATTCATACCATCATTTTTCACCAAATATGTTACATAATTAAGCTTCCAGTTCAATTTTACAACAATTACACGAAAACAGTGCCTAAATAGCAATCTAAACTGTGCCGAATCCATCTTGTTAATCTAATAGCCAAATACATAGATGAGTGAGAATTGAGCTCAATCATTAATAGCAGACTCGGAAAATTAGATCAAAAATTAAATTATAGCTGAGAGCCTGATACCCTACTTCAAATAAACTGTCCTATGTTCCACTAACCTGGGGATTCCTAGAAACCCAGTAGTTGTCTCCGTCGAAATCTCCATTGCCCATTTCTGTTGCCACTGATCTATGTCCTTGTGTGGAGAAAAATATACCATATTTAGCATTGCCAACAATGTCCTCCATCTCTTTAACATACACAGCATCTAGGATATGAACGTCTCCAAAATGCAGCCCGGGGTTTCTGTAAACAAGAACCTTTCCCGATATCTGACCATTTTCACTGGAGATGAAGTTGCAAATATAGACACTTTCAATAAGAATTCGAAAAATATGATATATTAAGATGGAAAAGAATTGTAGGGCGACACATACAGGATCACACAAACTTGATCTCGCTTTAAGATGCCAGTAGGATCGGTTGTTCCCATCAAGTAGAAGCTTTCGCTGATTGTAAGCTCTCCTTCAGCGAGGCATTTTCTTTCTTGGTGGGCGAGCATAGTCAAACGGGCTTGCAGATGAGGCTCATGAAGAGGCACTCCAGCTGAGATCATTCTAGCAGCAGTTGCATTGTCACAGAGTGTTCCCAGAATCATAAAGTTTTGGATACTTACACAACAATTTTCAAACATATCATCACCAAAGATGAAGTTTTTTTTAGTGTAATGAACCTGATTTTTAGAATGATTTGATGCACCGCAAAGGAAAAAGCTACTGGATTGACCTGTACTTTTATATGCTCTAACATTCAAAAACACAATTTTAAGGCCATCATTACAGATTCATTTTAGCCAAAAAATCTAAGTCAGACCACAATGTAAGCTGTGAATTTTTTTAGAGGAAGAATGCTAATCATCTTCTTTCAGATACCGCTTCACAATCCCAAACAGCATACTAGATTACAAAAAGATCATTAAGCTTATGTCAGCATGCAACAAATGCTTCAATTTTTCAGGAATAATCAGATTATGATTAACCTGCAATCAATGATCTCTATTATTCACACATGAAGGTATATTGCATCAAATCATCCAGAACTCAGATAAAAAGTGAAATTTGAAACGAAAACCAAACATACACAGAAACATGGCAGCACGAGAAGAGATTGGGGGATTCTGCAACCGTGTAGATTGGGAAACCGGGAGTCGGGACGGTCTGGTGGCGGCCCGGTACGGATCTCTGGCGACGGGAGCGTCTGGTGGCGGGGTTGGACAGATCACCGACAGCGGGAGGCGGGAGGCGGGCGACGAATGCAGCGGCGGCGCCGGTATGGTGAGCAGGTAGTCGTCGGCACCGGGACGGCTAACAGGGGCCCGACGAGTGGGAGAACTGGTTTTGGGGACGATGGAGTTGGGGGCGAGAGGGGAAATCTGGTTTTGCGTCTGGTTTTGGATAGCCAAATCTGGACCTAACAGTACAAAAACCAGATTTTGTGGGGTGAAAATCGGATTTGCAAAAACAATTGAACCAAACGCGTTTTTGCAAATCAGGACTCCCAAAATCTCAGATTTGCAAAAACCGGGTATGCCAAACGCAGCCTCATTCTCCATTATCACAAAAACTCTCACCTATTTTTCACATCATCTCATTCATGTCCCACCTCAATTTCTCTCTCATCCAACTAATCATTCTTTTTCTTTTACATTATTATTATTATTGTATTCATATATAATAAACGCAATACTAATATAAAATGTTATAGTGCTAATTACGTAATATTTAAAATTATGTACAATAATATGAATTTAAATTAAAAGTATTTGAAATTACATACACTGTAAAAAAAGTTATTTGAAATTACTAGATCCATGTATATTGAGTTATAATGCTATTAAGTAAACATAATTATAGTAATCAATAAATATAATATATATATATTATAATATATATATATATATATATTATATTTTGCTGAAAAATACAAATTTAATTGAGAGCGTGTTGAATGAAATATTATTTGTATTCGTATTTAATAATGCACCTAAATGTTGTAATTAATTATTAATTATGGAACAAAAGTTGCTTTAATCAACGCAGTGTGAATATATTAATTTGGGTAGTAATCGATGTGCCTGCATTATTTAATGTGAAGAATATTGGTGATGGACGACACATGTCCAGATTCTCCTTAAACAGTGAGGTTGCAATATTGTAACGGAAGTGAGAAATTCTTCCCGATATTTACGCTAAAACCAGATCAGAATTCTCCATAGTGGAGGAAAATCTGTTCAATGTCAGACTCCCTCCAAAACAAACTCCTAAAAAACCTACCATAGTACATGCTCTTAAGATAGAAGGAGAAGAAGGGCAAAAAGAAAAAAAAAAGAAAAAAAAAAGCCAAGGACTAGAAAGCATGGTAAATTGGGACAAACGTTTCCGTTTTTCACATGGTTTCATATAGCCACGTGGTGCAAATTTAGGGCTGGCAAACGGGACAACCGGTAAAATATGGGTCGGGTAAAATGGGTAATATGAAAATATGGGTATGATCCATTTTTTACCCGTTTAAAAACGGGTCAGGTAAAATTCATGTCGGGTAAAACGGGTAAAGGTTATATCAAAATGGGTGAACCCGCGGGTTAGACCCGTATTTTACCCGACCCGTATTTTAAATTACCCATTTTACCTGTACCCGTATTTTACCCGTACCCACATGGGTAAAAAAATAAAGTACTCGTTTTACCCACGGGTAACGGGTAAAAATTGACAGGCCTACGCAAATTGATTAGCCACATGTAAAAGTCCTCATCTAAAAACTTTCGGAGGGTGTGGCTTTTAATATTCAAGGGGGAGTTCGGAAGTGAACAAGAGAGAGAGAGAGAGAGAGAGAGAGAGAGAGAGAGAGAGAGAGAGAGAGAGAGAGAGAGGCTAGGAGAAAAGGGGATTTTCGATCTCGTAAGCGCATTGTCGGTAGATCCGTTCGTCCTCTCAATCCGACCGTTAAATTTGGCTGATATTTTGGCATGAGATTCCCGAGTCTTTGAGCTAAGTTCTGACCAGTGGAATTATGATTTTGAGTCCGGGAAGTAGGCTGTTAGTCGCTCTGAAGTTTCGGGCCAGAGGTGACTCCAATTCTCTTCTTGTTTATTGCTTCATTTTTGTAGTGGTTTTAAGATCATATTTCTTGTTGGGAACAACTTGAACTTGTTGTGGCTAGTTGTAGGGGATCTTTGTAACAATCTTTTGCTGATGAATGAAGAAGTGGTGGATCGATTGACTACGTGGTTTTGCCCTTCGCATTGGATGGGTTTTCACATAAATCATTGTGTCTTTGTTTATTAGGTGCTTTATTATTATTTCCGCTGCAATAGTTGCTACATTGTTTCCTCATAGTTTCAAACATATAGGGAGTTGGTTGTGACATTTCCCATCAATTTGATGACAAGTAGAGAGACTTCACATTCTTAATAAGGGCCTAGAAATCATTGGAGTCAATCAGACCAAATTTTGACTTACTCAGTTCCAACATTTGATAATAGAGAGCATGAACTATTATCCTTGATATCAACATCATCGAGGGCGTGAGCTCTTAGTCTATCACACATTATAACAAATTCTATCTTTGACCGTTTCAACTTGCGTACATATATTCGAGCACCACACGGGAGAAGATCATCTCATCTTCGTATGGAAAACTTACTAAATCAAGCTTCTTGAACCAGGAATACCGCATGCATGCTCCCCCGATCACCTTTCAGCTTTAGAACCATGAGGTTTTTTAATCCAGAAATTGTTCAATGCAAATGAAATTATATGTAAGGTCTAGAACCTCAAGGTCCTCAACATTTCGTCCAATTTCCCACCTAATCCCTTTCGACATCACAGGAATGTGCCAATATACAAATCTTGGTGGATTTACCTTTGTATTGAAGCCAGACTATAATAATAATAAAATCACTGAGCTCTTTAAGTCAAGAGTGCTGCTGTTTCTTAACAAGATAAATGTTCTCACAACATTTAGTGTGGGAAAAAGCAATGCAATGTGAAGCCAAACCGGTGGCGGACACTTTTCTTTTGGGGATGGCTGACTTGAAACTAAATCGAATAATTTTTTATCCCACACATCATAAAAGTAATTAAAATTAAACGTTATATAATATAAAATTAGTATGACACAATAAGTTTTATAAAATTCACTGTTTAGAAAACAACTTTCTAATACTAGTAGAAGTAGATTTAGGAACACGTGGAGGCAATAAGTTTCTACGAGATAGCATCCTTTGATAACGTT
The DNA here is from genome assembly GCA_948330725.1 of Sherardia arvensis. Lineage (NCBI taxonomy): Eukaryota > Viridiplantae > Streptophyta > Magnoliopsida > Gentianales > Rubiaceae > Sherardia > Sherardia arvensis. The sequence goes on from OX415238.1 coordinate 17,492,728, forward strand.
GCATGACTAGTTCATTATCGATCTTAACAAACTTACCTTTCTTAACATACACCATCATAACATAATTCAACCACTTATCTCCAATCCTATTACGTAGATCAGTCTTGATATTCTTCATGGCTGAAAAAACTCGTTCAACTAAAGCAGTTGCAACTGGTAGAACTAATGCCAACTCAATAAGACGATATACCAATGGATAGATGTGATTTACATGATCGAACAAAATGTTGAGCAAGACTTCCAAGATCATTGATGATTAAAAAGACATCATCATCTCTCACATCATGAATGAAAGTATAAATTTGTTGTTCAAGTTCAACACGCTCAACTAGAGAGAAGTTAGTTGGATACAGTTCGGCAAGGTGAAACAACTTAGCAATATCAAACATGGAAAATGATTCTCTCGGTTCAAGGCATGCAATACAAGTGAGTAACTCAGAGTTTACTTCAGAAAATCGATCTCCCATTTCATTGATCATTTTTTCAACGGTCTATGGTAATTAAAAAGAGAATATTATGTAAATATCAAAGTATATAAATATTAAATAGTACCTTAAGAAAAACATCAACACGGTAAAAGTCTCCATTGGTTGACATTTCTCCATTACGTCTAGAACGGTGACGAATTTTTCGTTGTGCTTCCATCAAGTCTAAATAATGTGATCTCATGCTTCTCACATAATGTGTTGACTTCATTCAATTATTTATCAAAACCACTATCTCTAAAGTCTTGTAGTTCAAATTTCATTGTATCCATCAAATGCACATCCATCTAAATATTTTGATCTCTTTGTTGCAAGGAAAAAAGACAATTAACTTGTAACTCCTAACAAATGCTTCATCAAAAACATATAAAACACATATTCTTAACTCTCCATTCTATTAATCAAACCATTTTCTTTAGAGGCATTATCGGATTTATTTCCATGCTCACATAAATTAAGAAGCATTTGAATAATAGATGACCACATAACCTCAAAACGAAGAATAGTAGTGTGATGTGATCCCCAACGGGTATCACCAGGCCGTCTTAAACTCTTTTCCTAATTTTTGCCACTTCCATTAACAAGCTCTCCACTATCCAAGGCCTCTACGAGTCTATCATGCTCTAACTGTACAAGCATATCTCTTCTAACACATGAAACTCCAACCACATTTACAATGTCAACTAGATATCCAAAAAACATTCACCCACAGATAAAGTGCTATATGCAACATTAACAACAACCAATTGGAGTTGGTGAGAAAAGCAATTGATGTACCTTGCAGAAGAGTTTTTTTTCAACATCAAAGCTTTCAACCCATGAAACTCTCATCGCATGTTTGAAACTCCATCATATCCTTGATCCCTACACCTTGACAGACTCATTTTCTTATCTTCGATCATTTTTTTTATGAGCATTGAACAATGTTTCAAATTTTGTATCAGGCACATATACAAGATTAAGAAAATGCTCAAGAATGCATCCTTCATTGTTGACATATCGCACAACAACTCTCATTTGCTCTTTAATTAATGAATCTATGTCCTCATCAACAAGAACCATAAATGGACCATCTCGAATATCCTCAATTATAGCATCACTTACCTCACCGGCACATGCAATTGAGAGCTGTTTCTAAACTGTGGGGGATGTCGACTTGCAATTTCCTGGAGCTTTATCATTCATTACTTAGCAACATATTCACTTCGCTCGCAATACCAATCAACCAACTAAAGAAATTTTCCTTTGTTCTTAGAATCAGAATCTCATCATGACCACGAAAAGCCAAACCTTGCTAGATGATTCACATCAATCCGATGGTATAGCATTACTTTAAAGACAATGCTTCTCACGACCCTAAACAGTTTCAGTAGTTTCAGAGATTACAAAGTTTTTGACAGGGTTATCATGTCGTTGGCAAAAATTACAGCCCGGTGAATTACATGGGTATCACTCAGTATTCATAGGATATCAATGGTCTACCTGGAAAATGTCCTCGTGATTATTTATATGAGTGCCACTCATTACCCGCATGAGTTTCACTAGAAAATATCCTCTTAATTTTTAAGGGGTCATCACATTGTCGCCAAAAATCATAGTTCGTTGAATTATACGGGCCTCACTAAATTGGCACACATGCATTCTCACACAAATTTTATTGTAGCCCAAAATATTTTAGTTACACAATTCTTATACAAATTCATATACGATTCTTACACTAAGTTAAATTGCACTAGAATTTAATATACATGTCTATTTTCTTAATTTGAAAACATATAATATATTATAAGAAAGTAAAAAATATACTATTCGAAATGAGCATGCAAAAAATGATTTAAAATGTTTTCATCAAAGTTTTGTCATTATTTTATTTTATTTTAAAATGTGTGATAGATATTAATCATCTCGATTTTGGTATGCTTTGAAAAACTCCCAAATAATCAAAGTAGTAGAGTATTCAATTACACTCAATGATTGCCCATAATCCTTTACCACTTTTAAGAAATAAATTTTAGTATAATTCTTACTTCCACTGAATTTAATGTACAGTGATATTTATCAATTCTTTTTGCATCAACTCTTTGAAAAATATATTTTCCATTTTTTTCAGATATTGTAAGATTTATTTATTTATTTTCGATGAACCTTTTTCGAACTCTTTTGGGTACTAATTTTCGTTAGTATTTAATATTTCTTTACGTGAAAGAAAGACAAGTATTATCTTTGTACTTATCATTTTGTCATCAACACATAAAAAACAAGCCTTAAAACAAAGGCATAAAACACAAACCAAATTATCTAAGTTGAATATATTTAATGTAAGTTTTATGATCATACAAGAAACCCGCTTTGTTCATTTTAGCGTTCAAAACCACACATGCTATGTGAGATGGCATGAGAAGTATAAGAGTTTGAGAGACGAATTAACAAGTTTGAAAATGATCTCAGGTACTAGGAATTCATAGTATGACACACGAGATTATGTCTCCCTACTTTTTATCTTATAGAAGTGAAAGTCTTACATAGCTTTCTTTTTCTTAAATTTTGCTCCTTCTGTTCTGATGGTTGAGCTAATTCTATATTTTAGCATACTTATTTCATTTCAATTTCTCATATTGTGTGATATGTGATTTCCAATGTTTCTACTTTACATATCATTGGTATAGTTTTCATCTTCTAAACTTCCTATAATTAACAACTACTCTTTATGTAGCCCGTAAGGTATGTGACATTGTTGCTTGATTAATTTCCCTCGACCGTACCATTACTTATTTTATTCAGTTTCCCACTTTCTTCCTGGTTTAGTTATTTGAGATGATTGTGTTCATTATAATAGCTTGTTGTGTTCGGTTGCATGTGAGTTATGACTAATCATATGTTCCTCAAGTCATGTATTTGTTTAGGTCTGGATTTTGTTTTATGAGATTATATGCATAACTTCAAGTGAATTTCACTTGCACATTAGTTTCAAGATTTAGCATGTTTCCCAACTCTAAAATCATATAAAATTGTTGGTATATAATGCAACATACCTATTTAATTGTATGTATATAGTTTAATTGTTCAAAATATTTCAAGTGGCGTGTTTCATTGACTTGCTTGGAGAGTATGTGTGAGAAAACTATGATTTTATTTATTCCTTTTCCAAGTTTATTTTGGTTATTTTGGTGAACAGTTGTGTTTAACATTCATGAGTTATATTCTCTCGCTTTGATGCAACTTGATGCAAATTAATGTCTCTACTCGAAAATCAGGACATGTTTGATGGATCTTGATATGATCCAGCTAGATGTAACACCACTAGATCGACTCTCAGCTGAAAAATAGTAATCAGGTGATGTATCAGTTAGAGTTGGTGACACCTTTTGTTTTGGTGTTGGTGACATATTTTTACAAGTGTTGAGCAAAATTGTACAATTTATCGTGTGTATGCCCGTAGGAGTAATATATTGAGTTTTATAATTGAGATGTTGATGGTGCAATCATATTTTGTAACCAAAATATTTGTTCAATCATATATAAAGAGCAAACGGTTCTTTTACCACGGGTTGAGATCTCAGGCAATGAGACCATCACCACCTAATGACATTGTTATAGAATTTTACATAGTATTTTTAAAATTAGAGAAATATATTATGAATTATAGTTTGATTAGAACTACATTTAATAACTGCTTAATTAAAAATTAAAATCATATGTAAACAATATTTTTAGTAATAAAAATAATAACTTAGTAGTATATATTTAGGACATCTAACTGTACTTAGATTCCCAAAACTAAAATAAACGTTAAATCTATTTCCACGGTATATGGGCCCCGCTACCCAACGCCTTTCAATGACTCCCAAGTCTCTCACTCTTGTTCGAGTTAAAACTTAAAAAACGATAGTCACACAGACCTCTGAAAACCACCGTTAATCATCGGAAACCGCCGCTGCAACCACCATTGTTCTTCTTGCTGACACCGCTTCTCCATTCACCGCGCCAATCAAGCCGCCTGGCTCTATCAGGTACGCCCATGATTCCTGCGATTCTATTCTATTATAATCTTTGTGCATACATACATACCGCGATTCTGTGATTTTAATTTTCTCTAGCCTCGGGATTGATATCCGTTGAATTGGGACAACTATGGGCTGTTTGATTGTTTGGTGATGGAAAGATGTTCGCCTTTCCACTCTCCCGATTGTTCTATTATCTATCAACAAATTTTGACTTTTAAGAATTTTCTTGTAGCCTTGTTTGTTTGTGCTTTAATTTTTTCTTCCTAGGTTATAATGTTACAAAATTACTTTATTTAGATTCTGATCATGATTTTGTGCCACTATTCTTGCTAAGTTAATTGATTTACTAATTCACCTGCATTCTAGTGTGTCTTTACATAAATCTTACATTTCGATTTTAAGAAGTGTGGAGAATGCATTCTATAAAAGTAAAACGATGGTAACGGTTATATTGGCCCGCGCGTGCCAACCCCTCTAAGAGGTCCGCGTGCGATACATATCCCTGTTTTTGTCCCTTCCTTGTTTTTGTCACCACTAGTGCATTTATTTCATGCGATGAAAATACACAATTTGTTCTCTGTTCCAGACTGCGGGCACACCTTTTATTATGTCCTTATATTGATGCTTTTAGTTCTGTAATGCAACAACAATGTTGAACAGAAATTTCATACCCTACAAAGATACTAGCCCATATCTTTAACTAAAAAATCCTGTCTGGATTTGTTCCTCACCTAAGGGATCTTCTCTAAATTTGTTCTGCTCCCAGTCTTACTGAAGATCAGTAACAGAGTTTTGTTCTTGACTCATTAATCTGCCTCTTAAAGCTTCCCCACTCTTAAGTAGAGTATTCCTGTACCTACACCGTGGTTCATAACTCTATTAACTTGAATTGGATCAGTCGTGGACCATATTTTTGTTTTTTTATTGCATACATAAGAGTTTAGTTTCTCAAGTTTGAGTCTTTTCAGTTTGTGTCAAATTCATTTGCCTGTTGAATCAAATTTGAAGTGCATCATGTATGCTAAAAAAAAGCTCTCTTCTAGCTTCCACAAACTAATTCTGATTGTTTTTATTGCATTTTTCATGTATTGGGATCTGTTTATTAAGTGCTTTGTTGTGTGCAGAACTGCAGATTGTATTTTAGTTTAATTCCGATTGTTTTTATTGCATTTTTCATATATTGGGATCTGTTTTGAGAATTAGTTTCCTAAATAATGGGATTAGCTTGGGATTTTTCAATTTATCTAATATTATGATTGATGATTTTTTGCTTCCTTTGGGGCAACTCACCTGAATACCTATCTGCAGAAGTTTCTAAACGTTTATTGCTCCACCATTCAGTGTAAGGGTGGATTGCTATTTTTTATAGCTGATACCACAAAATCAATGATCTGTTCATATGTTCTTCAGGAGTTTGACATGCACCGTGTAGCGAGTGCAGGGAACACAACAAGTTCGGTTCGGCCTCGCAAAGAGAAGAGATTGACATATGTTTTAAATGATGGAGATGACACAAAGGTGAAAGTCATTTTTTGTACTTATCATGCTTTTATGTATGTTGATGATATATTTGCAAATTTTGATCATTTCATGTGCCTAGAAGTTTGAAAATTTGGGTCTGCTAGTACTCTATTGTCTGTGCCATGCTCTGAATTTGTGACTGAAATGACCACTCAGTTCCTTACCCATTATGGAATGAAGTCATAAAATGGTTGTGTTTTTGTAGCTAGTACAATGATGTAATTCTGGACGGCCATTGATAGTCGTGTGATTTTTTTCTCATCTTGATTATCTTTCCCCTTGACAGCATTGTGCAGGAATCAATTGCTTGACTGTCTTGAAGTCAGTTGTGGATGATGAAGTTGATTGCCTCTTCACTGGGAGCCGTGATGGCACCTTAAAGAAATGGGAACTGGCTGAAGAAAGCCCCACCTGCTCCACTACATACGAGTCTCATGTTGATTGGGTATTACTCATTGTCCAAGTCTTTTACTCGTTATTTATTTAAATATTTGTCAATTAACGTCTTCACCTTTACTATGCTTTCTCGATCATGATGGTGCTGAAATAGGTTCTATCTAAGAGTTTCTAGTACATGACTATTTTTCAAAACAAAATTGTATGGGGAGGGTGAAACTAAAATAGACCTGAATATGCTTCAAACATGTTTTGGAGGTTCAAAGTTCCGGGTTCAAATAATAATTTCTGTGCACAACTCGTGGTTATTTTTGCAGGTCAATGATGCTGTATTGGTTGGTGGGAACACTCTAGTTTCATGCTCCTCAGACACAACTGTCAAGGTACTTGTGCACAATAATGTCATTTAAGAAAAAATATTGTACTCGGGAATAGGAGATATTTGATGCATCCCAACACTAACTAATCAGCAGTTTCATGATTTAAATTGTTAACTCACACTTTCTTGATCAGGTTTGGAGCTTGCAAGATGGAGCTTGTGTGAGGACTCTTCGTCAGCACTCAGACTATGTCACTTGCCTTGCTGCTGCTGAAAAAAATGTAATACATCTTTACTGTACGTCGTGTCTTGTTGATTATTGGACCTTTGAATGTTAGTTGTTTTATCGTGGTTTATAATTTAGTATGGATTAGATTTCAATTTTACTTTATACTCATGCTTCTCTTTTGGTCATCTGGTCCCATGGTTCTGTTGCATCATAGTGCAACATTGTAGCTTCTGGGGGTCTTGGTGGAGAAGTATTTCTATGGGACCTCGAAACTGCACTTGTACCACAGTCCAAGGCGAGCGATGCTACCGAAGATGAATGTGCAAATGGAGTGCATGGGCCATCAAATTCTGTTCCAGTTACTAGTCTTCGACCTGTTAACTCAAGCAACAGCATATCCTTGCACACGACTCAATCACAAGGTTATATTCCTACTGCTGCAAAAGGTCACAAGGAGTCTGTTTATGCATTGGCCACAAATGAAAGTGGAAACCTTCTTGTTTCCGGTGGAACTGAGAAGGTATATTCTGATAGATAGGTTAGTTTTTCATCTTTTGGTTTTGCTAGGATTTTAGCTTTATTATCCCTTTCTCTTTATCTCCCTAAATTTTGTTAGGTTTGCATTTGTTAGTTGCTGCTGTCGTGTCATGCCATTTTCTGAATGCCTAGTTTTGGGATATTACTTCTGTGTATTTATGCCAATTGCCTGTAGGTTGTGCGCGTCTGGGACCCAAGAAGTGGTTCAAAAGTGATGAAACTCAGAGGGCACACAGATAATATTAGGGCATTGCTGTTGGATTCTACTGGCAGGTCTGTGTTTTTTGCATGTTACTTCTATAGTTGTTTCTGGAACATGAGAAAGAATGTGGTTGCCAGGGAAATAGATTAAACTAGTTGGTTGGTTTTAGGCTGACTAACGGCTAGGAAGTTGCCATTTCTATTATTAGGTTGTATATTCTGCAGTATGCTACTTCAATTGTAAAAATGAGACGGACCAACATGCTTCACATTCACTGAACTAGCTTATTACAAAGATTCTGTCCTTCCCCCTGATTTAATTAACAAGATACTTTTTGAGTAGAACTTTCTATAGACAGGTAACTCTCTGATCTGTAATGCATTTAATTTGTAAGTAAGCTGAATTTCAGTGGTGTTACATGTGTCTAACATGGTGTGATGGAGAATGATTGTTCCCAGCCCATACTTGAATAACAGGTTTTCTGACCACTTGCAGGTATTGTTTATCTGGATCCTCTGATTCCATGATCAGGTGAATCTGAATTCCCTAAGCAGCTAGTGTCTTCAAATATGTTTGTATTATTATCTGTTTTATGTATACGTTAATTATATTAAAAAAAAGGCAATGTAGTAACGAGTTTTATTCAGTTAAAAGTGAATTTTATTTGCATTGTTTATAGTTGACCATTCTGAGATAACTAGAACTTTGTAAGAACATATTATATGCTTGGAACAATTTCTTTTTAATGTTTGAGATTATATAGGATGCTGTTTAATCTATTGCTGTTAGAGCCCGAATTTTAGATTAAAGGAGGACAATTTCTTCTTAACATCTAAAAAGTTCTGGACTTGCTCACTTTACTACATGTTTTTGACAAGAACATCAGTGAAATTTGACAACTAAAACTATGAAAAATACATTTAATTTTTCTCATGTTTGTTCTATATGCATATTATACTGAGATTTAATTGTCAATAACAGTTATAATAATTGTCATCTTCATCTTCGTACTGTAGTTGTCAGTCGATTTATCCCCTCGCCCTCCTTATAGATCAGCGAGACTCACTCAATTTCTGTTTGTATTAAATTATATGGTCCTCGACTCCTCGTACTATTGCAGGCTTTGGGATCTTGGTCAACAACGATGTATTCACTCTTATGCCGTGCACACTGATTCTGTATGGGCGCTCGCTAGCACTCCTAACTTTAGCCATGTCTATAGTGGAGGAAGAGACCTTTCAGTGAGTGCAATTTCTTCTTCCCTTACAATTTGGATATTCATCTGTAAATCATATCTTGTTGAGTTTGAGTTTTCTATGTGACAGCTATACCTCACTGACCTAAACACGAGGGAGAGTGTTTTACTCTGTACAAAGGAACACCCTATTCTGCAATTAGCACTGCATAACGATGGAATTTGGGCTGCAACCACAGATTCTTCTGTACATAGATGGCCAGCTGAAGCACAAAACCCTCAGAAAGTTTTCCAGAGAGGTGGCTCATTTTTGGCTGGGAACTTGTCCTTTTCACGAGCAAGGGTTTCATTGGAGGGGTCCACACCCGTGAGTCCCTGTTCTCATTTTTGTTCTTCTTCTATGTTAAATGGCATATACAACAAATTTTATCTCTAAAGAATTGTATTTTGGTGATCTAGATATGTTTTGATTAAAGTTCGAGGTTAAAGTTGTATCTGTCATTACAGTTTTTGGGATCCGTTTAATCACCATAGTTTTCAACTATAACACCTGTTTGATCATCATTTTAGGTGCCTGTCTATAGAGAACCATCCCTGAGCATCTTGGGGACTGCAGGAATAGTCCAGCACGAGATTCTGAATAATCGTCGACATGTTTTAACGAAGGTACTAGTAACATTTATTTCTCCACTGCTTTATTCCTTAATGTTTGGGTAAATACAAATTTGTTGACTACTTTTGAGATGTCTATGTTTCAGGACACTGCTGGTATGGTAAAATTATGGGAGATCACAAGAGGTGTTGTAGTTGAAAATTATGGACAGGTTGGTCATGGTATTCCTTGCTTGTGATGCAGTTACTTGTATTCCCTTGTGAAATTTTGGAATGTGGGGCTACACCCTGGATACATGTTGGGTGACTTTTACATTTGTTATATTGTATTGCACACGGAAAAAGAACATATTGCACTTCTTTTATTATAATTCCTCTTTGATGCTTTTAGGTTTCATTTGAAAAGAAAAAAGAAGAACTATTCGAGATGGTAAGCCTCTTTATCTCAGAGTAGCTATGTTCGTGGTGGGAGTTTTGTTTGATTTTCGTTGTTTCTTCAGATCAGTATTCCGGCTTGGTTTACTGTAGATACTAGGCTTGGGAACTTAGCTGTACATTTGGATACACCACAATGCTTTTCCGCTGAACTGTATTCCGCTGATTTGAACATCAATGGAAAACCTGAAGATGACAAGGTATTGACCGGAGTCGATACCCATTTACCATTATTTTTCAATTGGCCTTTACTAAAATGACCAAGTATGAACATCCCTGAGTTTGTCCTCCACATTTCATTTACTGTCTGCTTGTTTGGGCCAATTATCTCCTTGATGACTTGCAGATCTGATAGTACTTATTTGTCTGTGATTGATAATTATACTGCATCTTTTTGTGTTAACGTTTTTTAACTTGAGAATCATGCCAATTCTCAGGATTATTTGTCTGAAATAGCACAATCAAAACAAAAGGAATTTAATTTTTCTTGGTTGGGAAAAAAATAAAGGTGGAATTTTACAAAGTCTTGATGTAATTAGTTTCTTTTATGTTTTTCTGGTAGTTGATACATCAGATGTCATGAATATTCCTCCCATACACGGACTAATGTGTGTGTGTGTGTGTGTGTGTTTCCTTCTCTTTCTTGTATTGCAGGTTAATTTAGCTCGAGAGACTCTTAAAGGGCTCTTGGCTCATTGGTTAACCAAACGGAGGCAAAGACTTGGTTCTCAGGCTCTGGGCAGTGTAGAAGTTCAATCGGGGAGTGGTAGAGGGGATATATCTTCGAGGAATATATCTCTGTCAAGAGTTGAGGTGGATGGGAATGCTGAAAACGATTCTATGGTGTATCCACCATTTGAATTTTCAACTGCAGCACCTCCTTCAATTATAACAGAAGGCTCTCAAGGTGGTCCATGGAGAAAGAAGATCACAGACTTGGATGGTGCTGAGGATGAGAAGGACTTCCCTTGGTGGGTTCTGGACTGTATATTGAATAATCGCCTTCCACCCAGAGAAAATACCAAGTAAATTCCTTAATTCATCTTCTTTCGACCTGCTGATGTTAGTTACTTGTTCATATTCATCCAAATTTATGCTGATCGTTTTTCTTTTATCTTTTTCTTAGTTGTTTTCTTTTATTTATGAGTACTTCTGATTTCTCTTTGCCTATGAACCCGTGGCAAAATTTCCCTGAAATCTCGCAGGTGCAGTTTTTACTTATATCCAAATGAAACTTCATTGCAACCATTAACACAAGGAAAGCTGAGTGCACCACGCATATTGAGGATACACAAAGTAAGAATATCAATATATCTTCCGTCGTTTTTGTTTTCTTTCTACGGATGAAATTGTGTAATACCTAAACAGTTAACTGGTGTGAATGGCTTAGATCTTTTCTAGATGTTAAACTATACTTATATGATAATGTAGTCTACATTTACAGAATGAAATATCTCTGTTAATTATGTCAAGACCTTTATTGTCACTTGTCTTTTATTTATTTTCTTCACTGGGGAAGTTGATTGCAGAGATACCTTGCAGTGTGTCCTGGTTGCAACTTAATTATCAAACAAGTTAAACGTCATTAAAATTCTCCTCTATGTTGCTTTATAGCGAGGGGAATGATGTAGCATAAACCCTGCTGTTAAGGGATTTTCATCATGATGTCCGACTTTAAAAAACTTTAAAAGCTACATTATCTATTGTAATTTGCATAGGTAGAGTTCACCCTCATATTTGTAGCTCAGTAGATACTGTAGTACAAAGCATGATATCTAGCTTGTCTGAGGTGTAAAGCTGCCCCCCTGCCCCTGTGCTGGACTACCATTAACTCTTTAACTTTTTTGTAGGTGGTTAATTATGTTGTAGAGAAGCTGCTTCATGATAAGGCTATGGATCCTTTGAATCCTGATGCCTTATTTTCGGGAGGACAACTGTCGTCTGGTGGAGTAGATGGTTCTTTCCGAGCAGGTGTGAAACCTTGGCAAAAGTTTAAGCCTTCCATTGAGATCCTGTGCAATAATCAGGTAAAATCTAGTCTGAAACCTTTGGATGACTTCTATCAGTTTTGTTATGACCAGATATGGATAGTTTAACCCTTCCCTTTGTGCAGCTCTTGTCACCTGAAATGAGCTTGGCCACTGTCCGGACATACATATGGAAGAAACCTGAAGATCTTGTGCTGCATTATCGACTATTACAGGGCAAGTGAAATGAGGATTGTATTGCTTTTCAATCATTGGAGAGTGTTTTGCTTTGTCGCCATGATTTTCTCTCCTGTAAAAATATTTAGTTTTCTTCTTCTTTGGGAGGGTGCAGTTGATGGTGTTGGTAGCGGAATTCAGGGTTTATAGAATTATGGGTCTGGAACTTTCATACTTGGCCAGTGTTTGTCAATCATACGCGCGGAAGCTGGAGTATGATGTATCCATAAAAAAGTGGGTGGGGAAATCGGACAAACTTAGCTCACAGTTTACTTGATTGTAGAATCAATCCTCGTATATTTTTTTGGTTTCTGAAAGTAATTTTTTAAGTTCTTATGATAGCAAGTGTAGTTATGACTAATAAAATATCATGATCTGATGGTCAAACGCTGGCCAATTTTGCGGTTTGATATATTGTAGTTATCAATAAAATTGGTGACGCGCAAGGGTTTATTACTTCCATATTTGTGTGATACTATGGCTTGTAAGCATGAATTGTACCCCGAGTTGATATTTTAGAATGGCGATGCTTTAATAATATGATGTCCTGTTGGCTAATATATTACTACCAAGGACTGTTCTTTAAAGCTTATGTAGAAATATTGTTTTGTTCAATTTGTTAAGTTAAATGGGCCATTTGTGACATTCTTCACTACTTCCAAACCTGTCTTGGCAATTGGGAGATGGTTGCCTATGCCTTAACTTACTAAATGTCGACAAATAGGGATGGTGTTGACGATTTATTATATTGCGTTAAATTAATAAGTCAGTTCCTAATTTCTGTTTAACCATAACTGCTTTCTGGTTCCAACTATTAGCTATGATGTTTACTAATTGTGTGATTGTTAGAGTCAGTAGAGATCAGGTTGATAGTGCCCATGTAATAGCGAAAGCTATGATCAATAAAAGATGAAGTTGAAGTTGAAAATTGACGAAGAAGAGATAGAGAAAATATACGGAGAGAGGGATAAGAAAGTAAAGAAGAAAAGATAATTCATTCATTGATAAATAAAATTGACGATATAAGACAATCTTCATGATATCTTGAGATGAAATTAACATATGATATTCAATTCTCCACTATTATATCATTAGAATTTCACAAACATTTTAATATATATGGAAGGGGTTCAATTCACTCACTTAATTTTACTTATTTGTTTACTCAAGATCCTAACCCTTCCCTCTAATCTAATCTAACAATTAGAGTTAAATCAATTTTTCTAATTTCTTTAACAATTAAATATCTTTTCTGTCCATGGAAATAAAAGATAATGTAGCAAGAAAAATGAATACTAATGCGAATGCTTTCGAAAGGAGGTCAATTTTTCAAAATGTCAGGAAAGTATCACTATGTATTTAAATTCAATAATACATATTCGTGTTAAATCACGAGATCATTTAAAATGAATATACAGTCTGACATGTTTTAATGCAAAAGTTTAAGAAATTTTGTATAAACATTTAAATTTTATAACCTACAAAATGTATCAAATTGAATGATACACTACATGTGAATATTTAAGTCTTTTCTTCCCTATATTATCTTTTTACTAGGTATATATTAAAAAGTAGAAAGTGGCGGCACAAATATAATTAATATATAAACCTTAAATAAAACGCCGCCACTAAAAGTTATAAACAGAACTTAAAACGACTCTCACTCATGCGTTTAAGAAATATCTGGCCGCCGGAATTTTAAATTACTATATCTATATATATCATGTTAACATAAATAACTAAAAACACTGGAATCTTAGATTACTGAATATAGTTTGTTAACATAACTGAAATTTAATTTACCATATTTGATTAATACATTATTCTTATATGAGAAATTTTTTGTTTAATTCCAAGTTAAGTTATTCCTTCTATAGTTTTAAAATAATTTTTTGGAAAGATTTTTAATTCTATTTATCGTTACCAAATTTAACTTTTACCAAATTTAATACAAATTATTTACATATATATACCAAATTGCCGTTAGTACTATTTATATTTAACCGTATATATATTGAATAGAAGAGAATGATAGTATAAATATAATTGATATATATTTTGTCCATAATTTATACTACGTAAAATGACATGAATTCTTACATTTGATACCTTAATATAGCTTTTAATGATCAATCGTCATCCGTATACAAAGTTTTGCTCATTCCTTCTTTTGTCCGTCGCGGTCTGAATATATATGGATGCTTGCTAATTTCTTTATATATTAAAGGTAAGGTGGTTCTTGAATTAAATGGAAGTATGAAACTAATACACCATATTTAAATATATACTTTCCGTGTATAGGCTTTAGGTGCTTTTAGGTATTTGTTTTCTAGTTAAGCAGGACATCGGAGTGTTTCAGAGCGTGATGTACTAGGGTTTTGCGTTGGAGATTTTTGTACAGAAAGTTCGGGATGGGTATGACGGCGCTTTCATTGGTGCCTCTGAATGATTGTCCCCGGAATTCTTAGCATATGGACAGTATTTACCACCAGCGATGGGTGGCCGTATGTTCAAGAGAATCTGATATTTATATTCGAGAGCTATGGTGGAGATGTTGCGTGGCGTCATTCCAAGCTTCTCTGTGTTTAGATATGAAAGTAGAGATGTTTCTCTTCATTTAGGTTTTGTATTGAATCCTCCAAATTACAGACATCTGTATCACTAATTCCAATAAGCTCAGAAAATAAATATATGCTCAGACTGAAGATTTGTGTTATTTTGGAAGCTGAAGATCGGTGCTATTCTGCACGGATTTCCACAATAAGAATCTTCTATGTATTGCTCCATCATTTTGGAGGAAGCCACCGTATCCACGACATTCCTTTCCTATCTGTCAAGCAATCTTCTCCGTTCGAGCCTGATGTAGCCCTTTGAATCAGGCAGCTCAAAGGCTAACATGACATCACGGTGTACGATTGTATGACCAGTCCCCCTTCTACCATCAGATACTTGGCCTTTGTCCCCAGCTAAGAGGAGAAACTTTTCAGCTCCATAAATTTATTCATATATAAGTATCACTTCAACAAGGCCTCAAATCCTAATAAGAAATTTATCGATCTTAGATCGAGGTAAGGGTCTTTTCACACATGCAATGTTTCTAATAGTTCCCAGAAGGCGCCATGTTTTGCATAGTTAAGGGTTTTATTAAATTTAACAGATCTGATTTGACACTCAAAAGAAGCACTTATTTCAGTGACGGGCTCTCCAATCTAACAAGTAGCACAATTTCCAAGGCAATGCTCACAAACACCAAAATAAAGGTGTTGTTATTTCTTCTTCTTCTAAAATATAGCTCTTAATGAATTTGCTGTTTGTTTGTTGTAGTTCTTGATTTGTCAAACAATCACGATGTCAGAAGAGAGAATAAAGCATAAAACTGTATTAGTAATTTTTTTCCAATATATTATGTGATTATGTGAAGTTTAAATATTTTTGCAAAAGAGAAAAGACAATTTACACATGCAAACCAAGAACACATGCACAATCCCGATCTCCTCAAGAATGCAATAGCTTATAAAAACATGTAGTATTACTATAAATTCCATATGACCATTTAGAGGATCCAGTAAATCTATATTTCTGAACATTTGTGGAAATATGAACAAAATATTGGTTATTTTCTCGGATAAGATTGTGAATTTCTAAGTTTATTTTAAGCGTTCTTTAATTGTAATGAATTAAACTTTTGTTTGCATAATGTGTGCATTAGGTGACCTTTTCTTTTCATTTAGATTTATTCTGAATGTTGATATTATTCCATTAAACTTGACGTGCACATATCTTTCTATTGGGTTTAGGTGTGTGTGCAGTGGCGGAACCACTTGGAGGCGCGGGTAGGTCTCGACCTACCATAAAATTCAAAACACAGCCTATATTACTGTTCTCAGGTAAAAATTGGGCATTTCCGGCCTTCGACCACCGCAGTCAAACCATTGAGCCTACGTTAAGATAATTTCTTGGTTCCGCCACTGTGTGTTGATATTGGCAAATTTAAATTTTATTTGTAAGAAAGGAGAAAAGATCAAAGCATGGTGCTCAGTATATATATAGACAAATTTTGAATTTGATTACATAAATGTACATGGTGATTCCTTCTCTATTAGCCCAAACAAGTTATATTATGATTAGAATTGAATATTTACTTTCTTTAATATAATATATTATTCAATAAAATAATACATATTAGTAAAATTGCCCATCCAATAAAAGCATATTTTAGCAGTAGCAGTACATATTGAATACATAAGACTCCTATTTAAAACTGCTAAAGAGTAAAAATAAAAATAAACTCACAATCTATCTAATCTAATAAAAATTATCAAATTTAAAATACAAATAACAAAAGCCCTAATTTAATCCCTAGGATACAACACTTACCCAGCTCTAGATAAATATATGCATATATTGAATTAAACAACTCTAGAAAAATATTAAGATTAATATATTGTAATACACATACTGAAGCATGCACATTTAAATCAACTAAGATGTCTAAATATTTTATGATGAATTGATTGAAAGAAATTTACCTGCAATTGAATTCAAATATAGTGCTCCCGTGGCCGTGCTTCTTTCCGATTCAAAAACTCTAGGCCTCCAATAAATACTACAAAGTTATATGAAAAATAATCAGTTTGAAATTAAACAAAAGAGGTAAGATTCAAACCTATTCATCTCTTGATCTTGTAGTTGACGCTTTGGCTATACTATCGTGCATACTCGTCAAAGTTCCGTATACGCATCAATACTACAAAACTCACCACCAATATCACACACATTGTGGCGGTCACCACCAACTCCCCGGGCTTTTGATGACCTCCAAAAACCTAATGCTTCTAGGCTCAGGTCATCATTACGATTCACTCTTATTCAAATTCGATTCATCGTTTCTATCATTAATTCAATTCGATTTGTCAATTTAATAGCCGTCGATGGTCGTCTCTATGTATAAATATTTTACAAACTGAACCTTACCTTTTCAGCATACATGACCGGGGCAGTAAGATGAAGGAAAGCTAATTAAGAAAGCTAATTAATATTCCATATTTAAATATTTAATAATATATAAAAGGAATTAAGACATTCAATAAGGAATGAGGAATATATGCTTTTGGTCAAAATAAAGAATATTAATTCCACCACAACATTAAACAAATGCACGGTGTAAATATGTAAGATGTGAATGATTTAAACAGTGGGATTTGGAATTAATATATTTGATTTGGAACTAAACAACAAAAACACCATATATATATATATGCCAACCGTGTATCATATACCATATGTATGCTATAGATTTGTTAAAGGAAGTGAAACATGACGGTGGGCAAAGCACACTGGCAACGGTGAGGAACGCAAGATTTACTGTCATTTTATTTGTTGCCATTGCAATTCCGGTGGCTGTGCTTTTTTTTTTTATATATTTTTATTTATGCCGCTAATTTCTGCTTTTTAATATATATTTAGTAAAAAGATAAATAATTCTCCTCCTTTATAAAAGTTTTTCATCCTCCATATTAAATAGTTATTCTCATTTTTTTTGACCAAATTTTATTTATTTCTTTCGTCCTAAGTTTTTTCCTCTATTTTTCTCCCTATTTTCTTGGATAAATTTTTACCTTTTTCCCTTATGGACACCTTAATAAGAATACAAATTTCCGGAGTATATTTAATTATGATTTAATTAGGATTTAATCATTATTTAATTTTGTAACTTTTATTTAATTATATTTACTTGGAATTTTCTCCCAATCACACCATAATATTATTCTTTTACTATTTTTGCTTATGTTAATTTACTATTTTGTTTGATTATATATGTATCATTCAGATTCAATTAGACATGTTTTCGTAATTATTTCCTGATTTTCAATTGATTTCGTTAATTATGTAATTTTTGTTCATTCAACTAAATTAAATTTGGTATATTTACTATTCATAATATTTACTATATTGAACGGCTGTTATACATGGTTAAAATATATTGAAGAAAATTATCCATATAGTCTATTCAACAGCTGGAAAAATACGGTATTACACATGTCGTAATACTGATCATATTAATTATGGTCTGTTTTAATTTTATTTTTTGAAATCATATTAATTATGGTCTGCTAGATGACTTGCTTTTGAGATTTTTGGTATTTATTTTAGTTTTTCAATTGGTAATACGTGAGTAATTGGGAGTTAGTTTCAAATGAAACTAGTTCACCAAAATCAAGACTTGTCCCGATTCAAACAAGATTAGGAAATTTATTCCTATAGTTTATTGATACTTAAGATTTGGGTGGTTCTATATGTAGGTCCACTTTACTTCTACAGGTCCAAATTAAATCTGAAATGACAATAATGTCCCTCTTAAATATTTATTATAATTCACGAAAAAGTAATTTATAATTTGGACACGTATTCAATCATTACATAGACGGATTTATGCATTCAAGGTTAGGATTTTAGAAATATATTTATAAAAATTAATAAACGAATGAAAGGTAATTATGGTATTTTTCCACTTTTATTGGACCTGCAGAAGCAAACAGGACATGCATATAGTAAACACCTAAGATTTCCATGAGCATAAATGTTAATTCTATAGTTGTCAGTTTGTGTGGGCTATTTCATTAATTAAAATAAAGTGTAAATTAATTGATATATTGTAAAATATAATTAGTAAGTATATTTAAATTTCATTAAATTATATTTTACTGAATTGAATTAAACTGGATTGGACTGAATTGAACTAATCCACTTAATATTAATTTCAATTTTATTTAACAATCGATTTCGATCAAGATATTTTTTCTAAAATTATAACCTCCATTTTATTATATCTTTTAATCACGAATGTACGTACGTAACAACGTAAGGACCATTTATTAGATTTCGCTTAAGGATTTTTTCGAATTATAGATTCATTTATTACGAATTTCACTTATTATGGTTTAGAACTTCTATTGAATATTAGATCCCAGCATTTATTTTATTACAATTGCTTTTTGAATTTTTATAATAAGATATTGATTTATTAAGTTATTTTAATTTAATTCATATTTTACTTAGTGATTTGTTTTGTATTTTTGTTTTTGTTTTTGTTTTGTACTTATACAAGTTTGTATCAAAGGTTAGTTTTTTTAACCGTCAATTACTTAAAAATAATTTAATTAATTCATTAATTAAAAACTTTCAAAGTGTGGGGATGCGAGAAGTTCAAACCGGAGTTTGGATTTATGTAAATTAAATGAATAAATTAAATTCATAATTAATTATATTTAGTCAAAAGAATACAAATAAATAAACCGCGGATCGCGCAGTTTAACCAATCAAGTTAAATAAATACGGATTAATTCCTTTGCAATGCTCTGTTGACCGTTGACCAACTACTGCTTGCATTTGGACACGTAGCACTGAGTTTTGCGTGTTCCAGTGATTGATTGTGATGAGTACTCCAAGTTTTGTATTTTGTTTAATTTTGGAAGACCTCCGCAATTGCACTCTACAGTTTGAGTCAGGTGGGCCACATTTCATTTTAGTGTCCGAAAAAGTTCTTAATCATTTAGTAGTAAAGTACAAGAGATATGAGCAAAATAGATGAAAAAGGAGGGGTCTAGAGTTCCCACCATTACACTCGGCTCCAAAATCTTTTCCCAGTGCATTGCTGTTCGTTCCGGCACCATTATTTACCTTAGTTAAACTCACAAACTTGGTTTTTGCAACTGCATAGCATAATAATACTCAAGCTGGTCGGCCTTTTCCCAGTTCTGAAAGACTGAAATCATTGGTTTTGGCGAGCCATGGTTTCAGTCGCGTGTAGTTTGTGGGCTTCAACTTGTTTTAGCAGAGCTCAAATAAAGTGCTCAGCCACCCAAGAGTCTTCTTTGATTTCTACGGACTCAGTTAAGCTCAATGGGGCTGCTTCTGCTAAGGAGAAAGAGAAAATAGCTGGTTATGGTGGAAATGGGCATCTGGGCACCAGAAACAAGGCAAAGAAGAAGGAGATTGAACAAAAGTTGGAGCCTTTGTGGGATGATGGATATGGAAATCAAAGTGTTCAAGATTATCTTGACATGTCAAGAGACATCATAAAGCCTGATGGTGGCCCCCCACGTTGGTTTTCTCCATCATCATGTGGCCCTCCCATGAAAGATTCACCTCTTCTCCTCTTTTTGCCTGGTAATTTAGTTGGCCAACCATTTCCTGCGTGTTGATTTTTTAAGTTTCAAAATTTTGTGTGTGTGTGTGCCTGAAGAATTTAGGTTGTTAAGTGCTTTGGTGGTGTTAATGATTTGCAGGAATGGATGGTCTTGGATTGGGGCTTGTTTTGCATCATCAAGCTCTTGGAAAGTAAGCCATTCTTCTTAATTTATATACAAGGGACATTTCAGTCTGACAGCAAATTGCAGATATATCTGTTTGGTTAGAAGACTGGCATTTGATATGGAGTAAACTATTTACCTTTTATCAATAAAGAAGAAGTAACAATATGATACAAGTTATTGCAAGGTAGTAGAATTTATCCAAGTTATTTGGATAAGATTGGACCCAAGAACTTGGACAGTTGATTTGAAGTTACAATCAGGATACCACATTAAATATCAAATTTAAGTTGTAAGATAGAACACTTCTATATCACGGAAGGAGAGTGATGTAACCTGGTATTCTTCAATCGAAAGCATGTGTGACATATATAAGTCATGATCAACATTATCCAATTCTATTGAGTTCTTTAATCTTGTCTGTTTCATTGATATCCAGTGATGCTCTCATTTTCAATTAGAATGGAGTAGTGATCTGATAGTTCTTTGGGCAGGGTATTTGAGGTATGGTCCCTGCACATTCCTGTGAAAGATCGAACACCATTTGAAGGTCTTCTTTCTCGCTTCTTAGCCTTTAGAATTTTTCACTACTTGTGGCATTAAGAATTTCTTTTGAAGGAGAAAGTGCACTTCTTGTATCTTTCACAAAAGCAAGTTATACTACGTGGTCAAATATAGTTTCGATATATACATCTGTGATTTCTTTATGCTGCATGTATAACTATGGCGATCCACAATATGGTGGAATAACCTAGTATAC
Organism: Sherardia arvensis; assembly: GCA_948330725.1. Classification (NCBI taxonomy): domain Eukaryota; kingdom Viridiplantae; phylum Streptophyta; class Magnoliopsida; order Gentianales; family Rubiaceae; genus Sherardia; species Sherardia arvensis. The sequence goes on from OX415238.1 coordinate 17,513,939, forward strand.
TTGACTGTTTATAGGGTTGGTTAAGATGGTTGAGGAAACTGTGCGAGCTCAACATGCTTCATCTCCAAAAAAGCCAATATATCTTGTTGGCGATTCATTTGGTGGATCTTTAGCACTTGCAGTTGCTTCCCGTAATCCGAGTATTGACCTAGTACTTATATTAGCTAATCCAGGTAACTTTGCAAGATTTACCCCTTTAGTTTTTTTTTTCTGGCCCTGTGTACCACTAACTTTTTGCATTTATTTCAGCTACTTCATTTGAAAGGTCACCTCTGCAACCGGTGTTACCTTTGTTGGAAAACATGCCAGATGAGCTTCATTTTACTGTCCCATATCTTTTAAGTTTTGTAATGGGTAAGTTTATTCAGGATGAAAGTTGGTATCCTTCTTGAATAGCTTTCGTTTTGTTTATATGGGTGTGTGAGTATATACTTGTCTCTACTGATGTAATTTCAATGCTAAAAAGTTTATGTCAAGATGTTTTTAAAATTGTATGACGACTGGTTATAGTCGTATTAGTTATTCAAGATAAATCGACCTTCTTGTGCTGAATGAACAGACACTATTGGTATGCTATATTTGCTGATTGATTTGTAGAGTTTTATTCTAACCTCCACCAGAATCCTGATGAGAACTTTTCGATTTATTCAGTGACTGATGTTCAAGAAAATGTGCTTATTTCATTTTAATTGCACTGGAATATTTAAGCCAGACTCAGAAGCATTATACTTTGGTTTCTGCATAACTTATAAGTACATCAATTTGTTCCACGTCCTGATTGTGTTTTAAAGTATTTCCTGAAATTGGGAGTCAACTTTACGGTAGCAATTTTGAGAAAGCTTGAATGAAAAAATCATATATTTGTAAGATATGCATTACTTGTGTATTGTGTACCACTTTATGCTCTTTATCCACCCCCTTCTTTACATAATGTTGTCTGTGGTCTCCTATCCCTTTTCACTTCAGTTTTCATTTAACTCATGCTGTGTAGCCATCTTGATTCTTCTGTTTTCTTAATGTAATGTGGTTCTATGTTCAGGTGAGCCGATGAAGATGGCAATGGTCACTGTTGATGCTACACTTCCACCAAGTTTATTTCTTCAAAAGTTGTCAAGCAACCTGACTGCTTTGCTGCCACGTCTGTCGGTGAGCTGCTTCATATAGTAATTAGTCTTTCTTTAATTTGCACTTCTTCTGCTAGGAACCTTTTTTTTAGGTACCCCAGATGTTAGATCAAATTAGTCTAGCTTCTACTGAATTCAGAACAAGATAATCAAATTAAAAGTTGTTCATCACCTGCTGTTCGGGATTACATTTTTTTGTCAGATAGGCAGGCATATTTCCAGAATACTCAGTCTGATCTCAGTACTTATCTTTACAGGCTTTGTCTGATGTTATTCCAAAAGATACTCTCCTCTGGAAGCTGAAACTTCTGAAATCTGCTGCAGCTTACACTAATTCTCGTCTTCATGCAGTAACAGCTGAAGTTCTTGTACTTGCAGGGTTAGTTTCTCTCTTGTAAACTTCCATGCAATCTTGAAAGTAATTTTATTTGCTTCTCTTCCTAAAAAATATTCAGTTGATCTTTTCCCTAAAAATATTCGATTGGCTCTATTGGAAGGAAGCTCAGGAAAGAATTTCAGTCATATATATGACACTAGTCTCCAACAATTTCTTATGAGTTAATGGCTTCAAGAAAGAATTTTCTGTCCATTTTAAGTTATTAACCATACAAGTTATCACTTGGAGGTACAATTTTTCAGAGTAGCCCAAAATTTGGTGACCGTAACCCTCAACAACATACTAAATATGCCGCCTTCAAGTATTTAGACTTGGTGATCAAAAAGAAAGATTCTTTTTGGCTCAGTTGGTTCTGACTTGGTACAAGTTTCTTTTTGGCTCGATTGATTCTGACTTGGTAGTTTGTACCAGTGGCAAGGATAACATGCTCCCAAGCAAAGATGAAGCAAATAGGCTTGAAGTTTCTTTGAAGAACTGCAAAGTGAGATACTTTAAGGACAATGGGCATACCATTCTGTTGGTACGTGAGAGAACATTAAAAAATTTTTGGGCTAGGCTTCTTCTCTCTCTCCTGCTAAGTAAACATTTTTAATGTTTATTTGTTTTGTCTCTCTTTAAAATATAACTCTTTAATTAAGTGTTATGGTGGTGTGTATTTCATATGACATCGCTTGATAAACAAATGTTAATATATATTTTAGTGGAGAATATCTCTTCTAGTTCCCTTTCGGATAACTCTTTCCTTGTTTGGAATTAGAAAATGTTTCCAAATCTGAATTTGTCTTTTAAATCAATGAGAATTTAGAGGTGCTTCAGAAATCATGTAGGATCCATGCCTCAGTTCAAAAGATCTATAAACTCCACATAAAGTTTATGGTCGGAAACACAACGATAAGGAACTTTTGGCTGTAAAGGAGCAATTTGCTTAAGCTCTAGCGCGTTCCTGTTTTATGAAATTTAATGTTTTCACATTTCTTAAAATGGCGTTCATGGTCTTAAATTTATCTGATTTAAGAATTGAGTTCCCATTGAAACTGTTAATAAAATGATCATCAGATTGTCATTTTCTGCATGTTCAATGTCTTTTTACTGGACTAGTTTTTAAAAGGCTCTGCATTTCTTGTCGGTAGAAGTTTGTAAAACTAATTGCTAGGGCTCTTTGTGCAGGAAGATGGTGTAAACCTGCTAACCATCATAAAAGGGACTAGCAAATATCGTTTCCAGTCAAGAAAACATGATTATGTTGCGGATTTTATACCTCCTAGCAAGTCAGAGTTCAAGCAAGCACTGGAGAATAATAAGTAATTGTTCATAATGCTGTTTATATATACTATTCTTTCATGGTGGTACCTAATTGATGATCTAAATATTTATAAACCTTTTAAAGAACAAAGTCTGGCTAAGTGTTAGCTCTATAGTTGTGGGATGGCTAGCAGCCTTAGAGTTTTATAGAATGTTGACAATGCTAACAAGTTGATGCTTGAAACAGCATATATTATTACCCATAGTCATTTGAGATATATAGTGAAGTGCGCCATGCAGTATATAGAGCTTTAAGGAAAATTGGACTTGCAATGTATATGTGAGACAGTAATCAAATTAAGAACCATATTCGTGTTCGATTGTTTGACTGTATTACTAAATAGGAATAGTAGACAAAACCAATAGCAAGTTATATGCGGAGCTTATCTTAAAACCCCTTTGGTTTCGAATGGAATTGTTGCAGACACTTGTAGAAGAAAGGCCAATGCTTTTAGAAGTAAAGTAGTCTTAAGGAAATAAAATTTACCCTGTTCACATAGGTTTAATCTCTATTGGTTTCTCTTTTCTTTAATTCGACCTAAAAAGTTTCTGTATTGGTGAGAAGTTAATTTTCCGTTCAAGATGGCATTTGATCTAAATTATGGATATGCCTCTACTTTTCTGTCTTCACATACAGAATGCTTATCTCCTGTTTTGCTTATGTAGCATCAATTTGAGTACATTTGTTAGTGTACTCCCGTCTGATTTTGTGATGGATTATATTCTCGAATTCCAAGGTTCATTTGTTATATATAGCTCATTATGATTGACATTTGTCTGTGGCTGCATGTCCTCGTGAGTAAATATATGTCTCAATTTATGTGTAAGGAAAACGTGTTAAAATTTGAATTGACCTCATCATCATCGTCATTCAAATATGGACTAAAACTCGTACTTCTGAGCATTTGTCGCACTTCTTTGTTGGAAAATACAGAAATAAGGAAGTGAATTAGGTACCCAACATGATCCCTTAGTTACAGTCGAACAATCTTAATCATATAGTTGTGCATACATCATTTTAATTGCATGGAATAGTTTAAATACTAAGAATTGTTTTGGTGTCTTACACTGAATTTGATTGTCAATGCAGAATCTATCGGTACCTCACTGGTGCAGCAATGTTTTCCACCCTGGAGGATGGGAAAATCGTTAGAGGTTTGTCAGGGGTCCCTAGCGAAGGTCCAGTCATACTAGTCGGTGACCACATGCTTTTGGGATTGGAACTCGTTCCACTAGTTGAGGAATTCTTGAGGACAAGAAACATCCTCGTTCGTGGTATTGCACATCCTTCATTGTTCTCTAGTGCCACTGAAAGTGACTCAAAAGAGTCTACCTTCATCGACACCTTGAAAGTATATGGAGCAGCTCCTGTCAGTGCTAGCAATCTATTCAAATTGTTCAAAACCAATTCTCATGTGCTGCTTTATCCTGGTGGAGCCCGGGAAGCTTTACATCGTAAGGTATACATACATGTTAATGTGGTTATTGTTCTCGACAAATAATTTTTAACTTGGGAGACTGCATATTTTAAACTGCACATTAGGTTGTTATGATATTAAGTATGTTATGTATGTTATGGTTATCCCACATAATTTAAGCACGTTATGTTCTTTCTTTATCATTTTCTCACTTATTTTTTCTACAGGGTGAAGCTTATAAGCTGTTTTGGCCTGACCAGCCAGAATTTGTAAGAATGGCAGCCAAGTTTGGTGCGACAATTGTACCTTTCGGAGCCGTTGGAGAAGATGATTTAGCAGAGGTATATTTCTCTCTGTTTTAAGTTGTATACTATTCTTTGGATTCCTAATGCTGTATGAAACCTATTGCTCACAGACATGTTATGTTAGAATAATTTGCCATGGAAATCTGATCTTACATTGTTAAATGCATTTCATGGTTGCAGCTAGTTCTTGACTATGATGACCTGATGAAGATCCCCGTCATCAGTGACCTCATTCGACGAAGCAACGAAGAAAATAGTTATAACAATAGATCAAGGTAATAAGACATTTCTCGAATAAGGTGTACAATGTTATGTATTTCTCTTTTTTTTTTTTTTTTTTTTTTTTTTAAATTTAAAAACAATGAAAAAAACGAGATTAAATATTAGTTGCCGAGACTGAATTTCGATGATTTACAGGAATGATATGACCGGAGAAGTTGTGAATCAAGATTTGCACTTTCCAGGCCTCCTACCTAAAATCCCAGGTCGACTTTACTATCTGTTTGGAAAGCCTATTCAGACAAAAGGTAAAGAGGAGGTACTGAAAGACAGACAAAAGGCGAGAGAAATGTACCTTGACATTAAAGCGGAGGTCGAGAACAGCATGGCTTACTTGATAAAGAAAAGAGAGGAAGATCCTTACAGAAACATATTTGATAGAACAGCATACCGGGCATTTTCTGCTAACGTAGATCATGTCCCAACTTTTGAGCCTTGACATTTTATGAGCCACCATTGTATAGAATGTATTACTTGGTGTAATTTAGGGCCTCACAGTTATTAAGAAGGGCAGGAACAGCTTGCTATAGTTTATGTTATTGGAACCTGCTCCTATATCATACTTACTTTCAAGTCCATCTTCTCAGTAGAATTACGTGTATACTCAGGTACATCAGGTTTTCAATTGGAAGTTGTATACAGTAGACCTTTTGTATTAAATACACTGAAGAAATAGTCACCGAGTTGTGCTAGAGTGCTAGAAATCTATCACGGGATTTAGGGTGGATTGAACTAGGAGACAAGGGATCTTCAGCTGCTAACAATTAACAACTTCATATAAGCATGCATAGTGTGTGACCTGTTTCTGCTGCACAATTTCGGGTATACCGTCTACTTGTCCTGAGTTTATGCATTAAACAATTTCAGAATTCTTTGTTGAAGCAAGGAAATGGGATCAATACCAGTGAATTCCTTGACAATATCACTCAGATGGAATTGTTTTAGCGAGGTCCGAAGGAGGGAATTGGTCAAATCCCGGGCTTACTGGCGCGCTCATAAATTACGTGTAGGGATGCAGGTTACCGCATTATTGGGTTCGGAGGGATACAGTGTTCCTGAGAAACTGGAGCTTTTGTGGGATGATGGATATGGAAGTCAGAGTGTGAAGGACTACATAGAGATAGCAAAAGATGTGATAAGTTCAGATGATGGTGATGGACCACCCAGGTGGTTCTGCCCTATCGAATGTGGAGTCCCACTTAAGGATTCTCCTCTTCTTCTCTACTTGCCAGGTAAAGAATATGATCAAGTATTAAGTTTCAAGCTTTGTGTTCTCATGTTTTTGCCTTGGATTTGTAGGGTTAGATGGACTTGGATTTGGTCTCATCCTGCACCATAAAGCACTTGGCAAGTAAGTTCACTTTGTCCACTCTTAGCAATTGCTATATATTTTAATGATATTTACACGGAAACAGGGTTTTTGAAGTCCGTTGTATGCACATTCCAGTTAATGATCGGACACCATTTGAAGGTCTTCATCCTCCTACTCCTTACAGTTGATATAATGTAGATATATGGTACTAAAGGAAATCCGTGCAGGACTTGTGAAATTTGTCGAAGCTGCAGTAAGACTCGAGCATGCCTCATCTTCAATGAAAAAGCCAATATACTTGGTTGGGGATTCCTTGGGGGCCTGCATTGCACTTTCAGTGGCTGCTAGAAATCCTACAATTGACCTGGTTCTTGTATTGGTTAATCCAGGTCCTTTCCAATTCTACTTGTTGCCGTAATTCTGTTTTTTCTATCATGTGATTCATTTCTTATCCACTCGTGCTATATTTCATGTTTTCTTGGATCTGTTTTGCAGTAACATCTTATAGCCGGTCGAAACTTCAGTACTTTCTACCAATGTTGGAGGCTTCAGCCGATAAATTCCACACATTTATACCTTACCTTTATGGCCTTAATTCTGGTAAATTTCTCATTTCTTAGAAACATAAATACTTGGACAAGATTAAATACCTGGATCAAGAATTCTCTCTTAATAAGAACTCAGTTATAGCTTCCATGACCTTGAATGCCATAGTTTTTATTGTATTTTTCTTTATCTCATTTATATTTGGTGATGAACTAGGAAACCCATTCAAAATGGCGATGGTGAACACTGTTGGGACTGCACCGTTTGAAAAGGTGAAGCTGGCTTTCAACCGGCTAGCTACTTTTCTGCCTCAAATTTCTGTGAGCACATCAACCCAGATTTCATTCATTTTGTCATGATATATATTATATACACTGTTCTCTTTTAATCTGCATGTTCTTCTTTTCACCCTTCATGATTACTGGAATCCAACGACAATGTTCAGAGAAAATTTTGCAAGCTTGTGCAGTAAAACCAGCATAATATGCATGTCCACTAACTAGAAAATACTAAAAGCCAAAAGACTATTGTTATTTGGGATGAAGGGTAGAGAGTTGTATTTATAGTACTACATCATAACATAATGTTGTCTCAGTGTTCAAATGCATTTGTTAAAGTGTCAGGATGGAGGACTTCATTATAACCTGCTTTACTTTCTTTCAAGGACCTAGCGGATAAGATCCCCATGGACTTCTATATTTGGAAACTGAAGATGCTTAAATCTGCCGCGGCTTATGCAAATTCCCATCTTCATGCTGTCAAAGCTCAAGTTCTTATCCTAGCAAGGTCTGTATGCTCAACAAGTACATGCAATTTTAGCTCTATTTTTGACCTCTTACTAGTTGGTCACAAGTTTGAATTTCCACTCCACAAGATATTGAGTTTTTTAACTCATCGAATTTCCACTCAGCATGATTTTCTATTCTAAATTTGTTTCTATACTAAACTATTAGTTCATCTCTTTGTTTTGGATTTCAGCAACAAAGATAACATGTTCCCAAGCCAAGATGAAGCCAATAGGCTTTCTAAATTGCTACAAAATTGCAAAACTGGAAACTTCACAAAACATGGCCATGCCCTTCTAATGGTATGCTTTCTACTTCAAATGTATTCCTAAGGCCTGCTCTAGTTTATTACTTTGTTGTCATAGATTGTATTTTTCTGTTGCTCACACTTTATACGATTGTTCCAGGAGGATGACATTCGTCTACTGTCAATTATAAAAAGCGCAGGGATTTACCGGCGGAAGAACAAGGCTGACATTGTCAGGGATTTTTTTCCTCCAAGTCTGACTGAATTCAAGCGTACCTTTGAGTACCGGCTCGGGTACTTTTAAGAATGCTGAAAGTGAATATGATATTTTTTGTTTATGTTTACCTTGGATGGCTAAAATGCAGATGGTTACGTGAACTCACGAGTCCTGTGATGTACTCAACGCTGGAGGACGGAAGCATCGTGAGGGGCCTTGAGGGAGTCCCCATCCAGGGACCAGTCCTTCTTGTGGGTTATCACATGTTGTTTGGAGCAGAAATTCATTCAATAGTTGAATCATTCTTGAAGGAGAAGAACATTCTGATACGCGGTTTGACACACCCTGAGATGTTTACTGAAAATTTCCGCATAATGTACGATGACTTGGCCAATTTTGATGCGTTTAGAGTGTATGGCGGGGTACCTGTCTCGGGTAGAAACCTCTTCAAATTGTTTCAGCAAAAATCACACGCGCTTCTCTATCCGGGTGGTATACGCGAGGCATTACATCGAAAGGTACTTACACTCACAATTTTTACATACAAAATTCCATTGCCTACATAAATTGAACAATATCATGAATCCAATGTGTTTCATATCCACACAAACCTATGAAGAAAAGTACACTGTTTACATATTACCTGATATAATGCTGTCCTGTAATGTCAGAATGAACACTACAAATTATTCTGGCCTCAGAAATCTGAGTTTGTAAGAATGGCCATCAAGTTTGGGGTTACAATCGTGCCTTTTGGAGTTGCTGGTGCAGATGACTTGTTCGAGGTAAGCTTAAAGTATAACTTATAAGTATGTTTCACAACTATTCTTATTTCTTCATGTAAGGATATTCCAAAGCAGAATCCTTACAACTAAATTAGTATCTTACTTTTCAGTTATTTTTCGACTACGATGACCAGATGAGAATTCCATTTCTGAAGAATTCTATAATAGACCGAAACAAGAGAGCAGCAAAGCTTGGGTAAAAGCGCGTGTTCTGCTGCAGTATTTTTCCGTTGAGACTAATTTATTTCCTGTCATAACTTTGGATCTGAATGTTATCACCATTCAGGAATCGAATGGATTTAGAGGGCGAAGAGCTGTCTCAGCAAGATTTCCACATTCCAGGCATTTATCTGAAGAGACCGGGTCGGTTTTATTACCTCTTTGGCAAACCAATTGAAACAAAAAACATGGTTGAGAACTGGAAGGATGAGCATTCTGCAAATAAGCTATACCTTGAGATAAAGTCCCAAGTAGAACAGCATTTAGCATATTTACTTGAGAAGCGGAAACAGGATCCATTTAGGGATATATACGCAAGAGCGGCACATTGTGCCTTTTCAAACTCTTCCAACGTTATAATTCCATCCTTCGATCCATGAAAAATGAAAATAGTTAGATGAAGATAGAAGATTGATTCGTTTAGTCATGACTGATTAAGCAAGTTGTTTGTCTATATTTTAAAGGATTCAAATTGTGCTCCCTTTACTCCTCTCTACATGTATCAGAATAATACTGTGTTAATTAGATTTTGATAAACAATATATTCTACGTAATTCTCAATTCCTTTTAAAAAATTAATTGGCTAAAGCTACCGGCGATGTGAAAGTAAAAATTTATCATTCACTTCATGCGGAGGCTAGGGTACGTATGAAATGATATTTCCATAAAGTATTCCCCTAATTTACCGTAAGTGACTTTTAGGCCCTTTTTTTAGAAAAATTAAAATGGATAATTGAATAAAAAGAGGAAAACGTGAATTGTGTGGCTGTAATAATAATAGACTAAAAGTTATAGTAAAAACAGAAGACGAAGTAGTTTTCTCTCTCTCGGAAAAGAGAGCGCCTTCCAGAAATTTTCTGGCAATTCCATCAAAATTAACTGTTAATTGAATCCAAGGTAAATCAGCATAACAACGTGGATCATAGTCAGCAGTGTGAAAGTGGGTTTGGCAAGGAAATAGGAAGAAGAGGGACTACTGTACAAGCAAGCTTGTTTCAGACGGCTACTGTGTGATCAAATCCGGTCGGAAACGTGGCGAGATTATAGAGTAAGTTGGAATTAATTTATGCTATAATTGAGATAGTGGGTTGGGGTAATCATCAAGCATCGGATTGTATTTTCGAAATTAGGGTTTTAAATTGGGGGAAAATCGTGGATTGGGGAAATAGGGTGGCAAAGCTGTGAGGGTAGGCACAGAATACTGTAGTGAGCATAAGGGTCGGTTACTTTGGACAGAGATGGTGGACATGAATTATAGATTAAATAAAACATCACTAGCACATAAGAGAGGTCACAGAAGAGGTGCTATAAATAGAGGGTTGGATGAAGGGGGAGGAAGAAGGTTTCAGACTGTGGAAATCTGCATAGCTCAAAAGCAGATTTCTGCAAATATGGATGGTCATATTTCTGACCTAAGCTCTGTTTCGGCTCATACGGCTCAAGGTTCGGATTTCTCAGAAGAGAGGAGAGATCCTGGATTTGATAATGATGCTGTTCAAAGCATGTTTCAACACCAACGAGCTGGCGGAGTGATGCAGCTCGCTCTTGAAGATCTAAACGAATCAACAATGCATGAACAGAACTGTGTTCTCGGTTACTGGCATGATTATCGAGTGTTCAGAAGACATTGGATTCAGAGCTATCTTGAGGTTCACTGGGGAACATATGTGCATGTTCAACATGGATGGGGAATTTCTTCGTCCTGAAGATGCCAACTAGAGAAGCAATGCTAGCTGCGATACATAATTCTCCATATGCCATAAGTGGTGGAATGTTTGCTGTGCGTAGGTGGGATCCAATGGTGCCATTAAACAGAATCAAGGTCACGAAGCTGATGGTCGCGGCCAGAATTTATGGTCTGCCGTCGAAATGTTTCTTCCCAGACATAGCTAACAAGCTGATGCAATATGTGGGCGAAGTGGTTGATCTCAACTCGTACTATCTCCCAGTCAGAGATATCAGGTACATTAGGGCAAGAATTCTCATTCATCCTGATAATCCTTTAATTCCTGGATTTTATATTGATCTGCCTGATGGGAATAGATACTGGCTTTCTTGTCGTTATGAGAGGGTGCACAAATTTTGTCGTAGATGTGGTAGAATAGGGCACTCTTTCACAATATGTCCATTACAAGACAATGTGGAGTTATCTCAGTTCTTGGAGTATAAATTCCAAGAACACAATGCCAGGCATGGAACTCACATAGTCTTTGATCCAACTAAAAAGCTCTATCCAGACTCCATTAGAGCTCATGGACATAGACCACATAAAAGGAGCACCACATTTCCAGCAGGGTTCATGGAACTGAATGGACCTTATTTTGCTACATCTACTGAAGAAACCATAAAAGATGGATTCTTCTATGAAATTGAAACAGACAATATGGTTGGAGTGCATTATGCCCCTGATGTACACATGGCAGAAGATCCAGGAGACAATAATCCAGATGAGGGGGGGAATCAGGGAGGAGAACAAGCAGAAGGAAATATGGGACAACAGCAGCAACAGCTAATCCCAGAAATCCCTCCTGAAACAGCACCAGAACTGCCTGAGGGTGTGTATGGCAATGGATATCATTTCCCAGGACAAGAGCAAGCACTGGAGATGAGAATCTACCAGCTGGAAAAGGGAGCAAGAATACAGACTGATGAAGTGATGAGAGAACAACAGGTTGACAATCTGATAGTGAAAGATGTGCATGTGAGGCAGAGTGATCAGGAAATGGAATGTATGCAGCAGCTGCAGCTGGAAATCCATGGTGACAAGCAAGTGATTCTAGAAGGAGGTATAATAGTGATTGAAGGAGATAAAGGACGCCTAATCACATCTACCCTAGATGTGAATAATGGTGCTGACAGTGAAAGATTACAGGAGGAGATCAGTGAGAACCTGAGAAAGGAACTAAGGGAATTCAGGCAGCAGGAGGAATTGGTATGGATGAATCAGGTTGGAGGGAAAAGAGATATAGTCTATACAAGAAGGAGGAATAAAGTGGAAGCTGAGAAGAGGGAGAAACTACTGAGGTCAGTCAGGGTGAGGAAGACAACAATAACAAAGGTCTATGCAAGGAAAGGAAGAAGAAGCAAATTCAGAATGTTAGAAGATGTAATAGAGGAGATGCTGGACAAGGTTGGGCTCAGGGGTTATGAGGAAATTGCAAAGAAACAGAAAGAGCACATACCTTCATGGGGAGCCACAAAACCTAGGGGAATAAGGGGATCTACTCAACCAGAAGCAGAAAGTGACAATGGGAAAAGGGCTCAGGAAGAAACTGCAAATCAGGACAGCCAGCAAGACAAGAGTTTGAAGAGGAAAAGGCAAGAAGAGGATGAAGAATCTACTGAGTCCATTAATACCTTACTGGTGATGGAGTGGGAAAGATAGGGCTTGCAGAAGAAAAAAATGAAAGGTGCAAACTGTGATGAAGGGTATCAGGAGCTCAAGGCTATACAGGGTAAGACTGGGGAGACAGAAGCCAATAACAAAGCTGAGGGTTTTGGTGCAGTTGTCCCAAAACAACTGCACAAAGAAGCATGAAGTCACTTGTGTGGAATTGTAGGGGTATGAATAATGCCCCTACAAGACAATGGCTGAGTCATCTACTGAATGAGCATAAGCCACATATCCTATGTTTAATGGAAACCAAAGCAACCAAGTCAGAGATGCAGAAATGGCAGCAAACAACTAGCTTTTGGAATGGCTTTCATCTGGAGGCAAATGGCTCAGCTGGTGGTATGTCTCTCTTTTGGACTTCTTAGATTCAATTAGAAGTTATCATAGCTAGTAATAATTATGTATTAACCAAGTGTTTAGGTAGTGTATCTAGCTTTTGGTTTCAGCTTTTTGTGTATGGATGCCCTGTAATAGAAGGTAGGGAACTAATCTGGAATGAAATCAGGGCTATAATGCCTAGTTGTCAGTATCCTTTGGTTATTTTAGGGGATTTTAATCAAGTTTTATCAGTAGATGACAAATTTGGAGGTCTGCCTGTTAAGGAAAATAGACAAACAAAAGCACTACAGAACTTGTTGAATGATAATGGCCTAGAAGAGATCCAAAACATAGGATTGTGGTTTACTTGGCAAAATAATAGGAAAATTACAGAGTTTATTACTGAAAGGCTTGATAGGGCTTTTGCAAATCAAAAATGGAGAAACAACTTTCCTACAGCAAGAGTGGAAAATTTGGCTATAATGTGTTCAGATCATAGTCCTATGATATTGAACTTAGACCCTAAACCAACAAAGAGATACAGATGGAAGAAGTATGAATCCTTCTGGGATCATAGTGATGTACCACATCAAATAGTCTATAAAGTTTGGAACCAGGAACAGGATAATACTATGGGAGAGCAGCTATATACTATATCTGAGAAATTAAATTGTGTGCTAAGGCATTTAGATAATTGGAGTAAAAATACATATGGTAATCTAGATAAGCAGATAAAGGAGCTTGGTCAGAAACTGGAAAAATTACAGATTAGTCAGTCTACAACAGAAATACAAGAGCAATGTAGAAATTGTGAGAATGAGTTACAAAATTTACTAGATCTGCAAGCTGACTATTGGAAACAGAGAGCAAAAACAAACTGGAATATTTCAGGAGACAGGAATACATCATACTTTCATAAATGGGCTACAAGAAGACAAACAATTAATCAAATTAATGAACTAAGGGGTGCAGATGGAAATATATATAGGAAAGAAGAAGAAATTAGAAATATTATGGAGACACATTTTAAGAAACTTTATGTAGATATTGCACCTATTATGAATGCTGATATTCCAGAGTTAAGTATGAGTCAATTTATGGAGGAAAATAAGCTAAAAATTACAGAGGAACACTTACAGTTACTAGAAAAGGAGTTCACTAGCAAGGAAGTGGGAGAAGCTTTAAAATCAATGAAAGCTTGGAAGGCCCCTGGTCTTGATGGTCTACCAGTTGGTTTTTACAAGGGGCACTGGGAAATAGTAGGAAACCAAGTAGTGCAGTCAGTTCTGAAGGTGCTAAATGGTCAGCAAATGCCAAGTGACTGGAATCAAACAGTATTAATATTAATCCCAAAAAAAAACCAATCCATTACACCTGAAAATTTTAGACCAATCTCCTTGTGCAATGTAAAGTACAAATTAATAGCAAAGGTTTTGGCAAGAAGATTGTCAAATATCATGTCTGATCTCATTGACAAAAGTCAATCTGGCTTTATCAAGAATAGAAACATAGGAGAAAATGTATTATTAGCTCAGGAAATGATTCATTTTCTGAAGAAAAAGAAAGGTAAAGTGGGAGTGGCAGCTGTGAAACTTGATATGAGTAAAGCATTTGATAGAGTATCCTGGCCATTTCTGTTCAGTGCATTAACATACATTGGATTCCCACAGCATTGGATCAAACTTATACATCAATGTGTCACTACTGTATCCATGACTTTAAGAGTAAATGGATGCAATTTTGAGTTCTTTTATCCAGTAAGGGGACTGAGACAAGGCTGCCCTTTATCTCCTTTGCTGTTTATAATATGTCAACAGTATCTATCTGCAGTAATAAATTCAACTTTAAAAGGAGCAGGAAGTAAATGTGGATATAGTCCTGGAAGAGGGGTTCAGAAGGTGTCACACCTCATGTATGCTGATGATTGCTTAATCTTTGTAGAATGCAAACAAACTGTGATACAGAAACTAGCAAAGGACATAGAAATGTTTGCAAGGTACTCTGGACAGAGAATCAACTTTTCCAAATCAGGTATACTAGTGAGTCCTAACACAGATGCCAATATGGAATTATATATTAGAAACACACTGAACATTCATGAGGTGGGAATTGGTACTAAATACCTGGGAATGGTTATAGACTTCACACAAGGTAAGTGTCAAATATACAGGGAATTATTAGACAAATTCAGAAGGAAGTTTGACACATGGAAAAATAGATTTCTAAGTCTATCAGGTAGAATAACCATGGCTAAGCATGTGTTAGCATCATTGCCAGTATATCCAATGGGGATTTTTAAAATTCCAAAAACAGTTCTAGACAAATTGGATAAAATTATAGCAAAATTTATATGGAATGGGGAATTGGATGCTAGAGGAATTCACTGGAGTTCATGGAAACATATGTGCTTGCCAAAGAATAGAGGTGGTTTGGGTCTTAGATCTGCATATCAGATGAATAAAGCATTAATGGCAAAGCATGCCTGGAAGTTCATACAAGAGGAGGATTCTCTGTTGGTTCAAGTGATGAAACAAAAGTATTGTAAACACATTCCCTTTAAAGAGGTTAAGGAAAAACCTAATGACTCATGGGGATGGAAAGGTATACTATGGGCTAGGGACTTTATCAAGTCTAAGTGGAAATGGAGAATAGGAAATGGAGAACAAGTTAGGTTAAAAGATAACTGGAGAAATGAAGACTCATCATCTGATCAAAATATCATATTAGATACTCAACAAGAAAATATGATGGTGGCTGAGTTGTTAGATACCAACAGACAATGGGATGTGCAGAAACTAAAAAGGATTTTTCCTGACTCTGAAATTAGAAAGATACTCAGAATTTATGTGCCCAAGTATGGAGAAAATAAAGATCAAATTATTTGGCCGTATAGTACTGATGGGAGATATACTGTCAAAACAGGATACAGATGTCAAGATCCTAAGATAGAAGAGGAGGCCTCTTCATCTACACAGCCTAAACCAAACTGGAAAAAGTTCTGGAAACTTAAGATCCCCATTAGAATCCAGATGTTCTTATGGAGAGCACTAACTAATGCATTGCCAACAGCATCAAACTTGGTGAAAAGGAAAATAATAGGAAATGGCTGTTGCATTAGATGCAAGATGGAATATCAAGAAAACCTGGAACATCTATTCTTAACTTGTGAAAGGTCAAAAAGAATATGGAGAGCTTCATGTCTGGGACTAAATTTTGATGAAGGACAAGAACTCACATTCATGGGATGGTTCTGGACCTGGATGAGTATAGCCCCTGATGATGAAATACTACTGATATCTATAGCTTTATTATGGAATATATGGAAATCAAGAAACTCCTTGGTTTTTACAAATCAGGAAAAGGATATCATACAGATATTGCAAGATGCTCAGGCAGATCTAATGGCATTTAAACAAGGCACATGGCAGAAGGTGGAACCTGAAATCAAGGACTTAATTCTTAATAGGGAACATCATTCTGACATAGAAGCTCAAAGGCAACAACAGAACATAAATATGGTGGTTCTAAGATTAGATGGTGCATTTTGGAAACAGAATGGCCATGGATCAGCAGCCTGGAGCATCATCAGAAATGGAGAGGAAGAACATAAAATGTCAAGTGCAGTTCACTTTCCCTCACAATCAGCTTTATTTGCAGAAGCAATGGCCTGCTACAATGGGTTGCTCACAGGGATAATGCTGGGAGTCACTGAACTACAGGTGTACACAGATTCCCAAATACTAGAACAACTTTTGCAGAATGGAGGGATCCTGCCACCTTGGGAATTACAAGGTCTAATTTCAGATATAAGGAAGCTGATACAGTTGATTCCAACTTTCAAGTGTCAGAAAGTTTCTAGATCTCTAGTTCAGTATGAGCATGATATAGCTCATAACCTTAAATGTAATGCCTCATGTTTATTACTATAATATACAAACGTTTGTTGCTCAAAAAAAAAAAAAAACAGAAGACAAAGTATGTATAAGAGAATATTTTTTAAAAAGGAAATTGTAATATTAATAGCGGAGATTTTATGAAAGGAAAACTAAAATCGTATGGATGCCATTAATTGTGGTGGTGATTGTTCAAACGTCATAAATTGATCAAAAAATCTATTTTTGGAAAAACCTTATTACAAATCCTTAATAATCTATACTTTCAATTAAAACAGCAACCCTTGGAAAAGTCTAAGGGCTTGTTTAGTACAATTTATATGAATATTTTTCAGTTCAGTATTTTTCAGTTCAGTTCAGTATTTTTCATTTCAGTTCAGTTCAGTATTTTTCATTTCAGTTCAATTCATTTTTCAATTCAGTGCATTGCACTTTTTAAAAAATTAAATGTTAATAATTCAACACAATTCAATCCAGTTTACAGAAAATATAATTTATTTCAATTCAGTTCAACGAAAATATAATGTAATGATTTTAAGTTAATATTAAAAATTCAGTTCATTTCAGTTATGTGTAGTTCAATTCAGTTCATTTTAGTTAAGTGTGGTTCAGCTCGGTTCATTTCAGTTAAGTGTAGTCCAATTCAGTTCAGTCGGTTCAATTCAGTTCAGTGTAGTTCAATTCAGTTCTATTTTCTATTCTTGATAAAATACAACCTCATTTAGTTATATCAATGCATTGATCGTTTTCTTCAATTCAGTTCAATGAAAATATAATTTAATGATTTTAAATTCATATTGAAAATCCAGTTCATTTCAGTTTAGTGTAGTTCAATTCAGTTCATTTTAGTTAAGTGTGGTTCAACTCAGTTCATTTCAGTTAAGTGTAAAATTCAGTTCACTCAGTTCAATTTAGCTCAATTCAATTCAGTGTAGTTCAATTCAGTTCCGTTTTATATTCTTGATAAAATATAACCTCATTTAGTTATATCAATGCATTGATCATTTTCTTCAATTCAGTTCAATTAAGTTTATTTCAGTATGATTCAGTTCAATTCAGTTCAAGTTAGTTTAGAATTGATGAAATATGATTTGATAAACATTTTCTAATTAAACTGTATCAATGCATACTTTTGTAAGTTCAACTTAATTAAGTTTGGTGCTAATAAAATTTGACTTGATAAAATATAGCACAGTTTAACTATATCAACTCAGTTCAATAAAGTTCATTTCAGTTTACTTTAGTTCAATAAAGTTCAGTTCTGTATATTTTAGTTCAATTATGTTTAGCTTCTAGGATAATGATGAAATATAAATTTGATGAAATTTAGCTAATGTCGGTGTAGTGATTTATTTTTTCAATTCAGTTTTGTTCAATTAAGTTCAATTCAATATAATTCAATGACTTATTTTTTAATAAGAATTTTGAATATACATTTTTTTTAATCGAAACCACCATTGGTGGAAGGCATTTATTGGCTCCCTAAACCTTAAAAAGTTAGCAAAAAAGCTAAGAGTTTTTACAGAATATTCTTCCTAGTTAAACTAGGAAAATATAACAAAAGTTGAGAATTACAAAAGGGAGTATAACATGTTACTCATAAAATCAAGACCAGCCCCCCTCCAAACCACCGAGCAAGTTAGTAATCGTTAAACGAAAAACAATTCTGCCAAGTGGGGGAGAGGGGGGTAATGATTTTATTACTGGAGTTGCAGAAGCCTGTGCAGATAAAAAACATTTCTGCCTGCGCAGAAGCCTAGCAGAAGCCTGAGCAAAAAAAGCAGTCCTTCTTGGCCAGTTATAAAAATCAGCCTCCCACAGAGACCAGTATCCATTCCTCTCCATGAATAGGTTGTAACCATTGGCCTCCTGCCAATGGCTCTTGGCAGACTTGCATATAGGGTATCAGCAGAGACTGTATTCTGAGGGGATAAACAATCTAGCCTATTCTGATGTTTGCTATTCCCATCTTATCTAGCATAACTAGACCTATAATATTATGTGGAGCTGAGTTGAGAGCAATATCATAAGAAATTAAAGACTGAGCACACAATTTAGCCAAGCAATCAGCTACTGCATTCCCTTCCCTGAAAGTGTGTGTCAGTGTAATACCCTGTAGCTGAGTGCTCAAATCACTGCTAAGGCTAAACAAATCCCAATTTGCCATGTTAGGATTTTTTATACATCTAATAGCATGTAGACAGTCAGTTTCAATGGAAAAATTATGGTGTGCCTGTTTCCCAGTCTGAACAGCAAATTGAATTGCTAACAATTCTGAGTGGAGGGAAGATGTTGCTGTAATAGTTTTAACTTTCATAGATAAAACCTCCCCTCTGCTATTCCTAATCACCATAGATACCCCTGCCCTATGAGAGTGGAATGATGCATCTACATTTATTTTTAAACCAGAATCTGGGGGTTTCCATTTAATAGATCTAATGAGCTTTTGCTTTTTATGTCTAAAATAGGGGACCAAACCTATATGTAAAAGATGCTCATACTTAACAGCATTTCCAAACAGTGGAAAGGCTGTAAAACTGAGCTGAACCTTCCTAGCAATATTACATAATACAGCATGTGTAGAAAGTTACTTGTTATAAAAAAGAATGAAGTTTCTTCTTGTCCATATGAACCAATAGGATGTGATCAGTGTTGTAACTGTCACCTGTGCGTGTGGTTTGGAAGGTCCCCTATAATTTAGATAGTAAGAAACTCTATGCTTATGTGACAAAAAGTGTGGTGCTGGAACTTGAAGAATTGTATGCACAAAATAAAATATCTCAACATTAGAGGCACAATCATTGAAGAAATGATTTATACTGTCTGAATTGCAGCATAAGGGGCATTTTGATGGCAAATTGAAACCAAATTTGCTCAGTATGTTATCAAAAGGTAAAAGACCATTAACCATCCTCCATATCAGTATTGACATTTGAAGGGGTATCTGTTTATGCCATACCTTTTTTATCTGATGAACATCATGTGAAGTGTTCCTTATAGAGGAGTATGCTGACTTGACAGTGAATCTCCCTGTTACCTCTGGCCTCCAGATGAGCCTATCACCATGCTTGTGTTCAATCTTCATGTCCCGCAACAAAGAAAATTCATTGGTAGCCAAGTAAGGCTCCAAGAGTGGTAAGTACACATCTTTCTGTTGACAGAAAGAAGGTTCTCCAGAAGGCCATTTATAGTAAAGAGCTCCAAATCCAGTCCAGTTTGAATCCCAGAAAGGGGAGGTTCCTTCACCTATCTGAACCTGAGACTGTGAATTGGCAAACTGTGTAACTGAGCAGATTCTCTGCCAAGTGTGGGAGGTTCTATAGGTTTTTGGCAGAGACCAAAGGAATGTTGTCCATATAGCCTTATTTTGCTGCATCTTCCACCAAACCTTGCAAGAAAAAGCCTTTATAATACCTCTAATATCTTTGACTCCTGTTTCATTTTCCTCCCCTGGTAGAGCCATTTTTGACCACTTCTTCCATATTTTCCTTTGCCCATAATCTGATTGCCCCCAGAAGAATTTTGCAGCTGTGACTTCCATCTTTTTTATCACTGTCTCAGGTGGGTGAAGAATTGTGAAAGTATGAATAGGGATGGCTAATAATACATGGTTTAAAAGGATCATCCTCCCTGCCTGAGTAAGCCATCTGTTCTTCCAGTTTCTAACTGTAGCCTCCATTTCCAACAGGGGTTGATAATATATGACTTTGTTTCTTCCTGTGAAGATGGGGACCCCTAGATATTTAAAAGGCAGAGAGCCCTTTCTCATTCCTGTCTTTCTCTTGATCACCCTCAATCTGATAGGACTTGCTTTACTGTGAGAGAAAAATTTAGACTTTTCAAAATTAATTTTCTGGCCAGAACTCCTCTCATATGCAACCAGAAATCTCTTCAGTCTTGTCAGATTTTTCTTGCCAGGAACAGTGAAAATTGAGGTATCATCAGCATACATCAGGTGGGAGACATATTGTACCCCCCTAGGCATTACAAAGCACTGTATGTACTGGAGTTGAAGGAGTTTTTTATAACCTCTAGTGAATGCCTTAGACATGAGATTGTACAAGTAAGGTGAAAGTGGATCACCTTGCTTTATACCTCTACTTGCTGGGAAGAAACCAACAACCACTCCATTAACAAGGACAGAGAACCATGCTGCCTGTATATTTTACATTATAATCTTCACCAACAGGCCATCAAATCCAAAGTTTAGCAGAATTGAATTTAAAAATTCCCAGGAGACTCTGTCAAAATCCTTCTGCATATCCAATTTTATAATGATGTTATTATGCTGTGGATTTCTGTTCAGGAGCCTTATCATCTCTTGCATCTGCAATGTATTGTCTGTAATGTCCCTGCCTTGTATAAATGCAGTTTGTTCCAGGGATACAATTTTTGGAAGCAGTGGTTTGATTCTCTCCATAATGATTTTGGAAAGAATTTTGTTAACAAAATTGGATAGGCTAATGGGTCTGAACTCAGAGAAGCTGCTTGGATTTGGGACTTTTGGTATAAGGGTTAGCTAGGTGCTTGCCATAGCTCTTGGAATCTTATGTCCTTGCATAAAATCATTTGCTACCTCCAGGAGATCCATTTTTATTACCTCCCAACATTCAGTATAAAAATAGCCACTGAATCCATCTGATCCTGGAGCTCCATTTTTATTTAGATCAAATACCACATATTTCAGTTCCTCCATATCCACTGGTTTTAGCAGGGCTGAATTCTGGTCATGTGTTACTAACCTTGGAATCACATCCATAAAATTCTGAAAGTATTTCCCAGATTTGTTAATGAGCATCTTCAGTCAGTAAACTCTGGAAAAAATAAATGGCCTCATTATGAATCCTCTCTAGGGCTGTAATCCACACTCCATCTCTATCCTTGATTTTAGAAATCTGTGCTTTTGCTCTCCTTTCCTTTACCACTTGATGAAAGTATTTTGTATTGGCATCTCCATCCCTGATCCATTTCACATTTGCTCTTTGCTTCCAGAAGCAGTGGTGCTCAGCCTGTGATTTTGTCAATAAAGCCATCCTCCCGTTTAGCTCAATCATGTCTGCTTCCAGTCCTGTCTCCTGATACTTCATCTCAATCTCTGCAACAACTTTTTCAGCTTCTACAAGGTTCTTGTTTACATCTCCAAACTTCTCCTTATTCCATATCTTCAGTACATTTTTCAGCCTTTTTAGTTTACTGACCATTCTGCACATGCCCCTTTCATAACAATGGCTGTCCCAACTTGATCTAACCAACTCCATAAAATCAGTCCTTAGTGTCCACATTTGCTGGAACCTAAAAGGTTTTGGCAATTGGATTTCTGAGGTCTGTACAGATAATAGCATAGGGCTGTGATCTGAGGTTAATCTGCCTAAAATTTGGATGGAACTATGGGGGAAAAGGTCATTCCATTCCACAGAACACATTCCCATGTCCAATCTCTGAAGTAGAAGGTCATCTTTGGTTTTGTTGTTTGTCCAGGTAAAGGGGTTTCCTCCAGTCTGGATTTCTATAAGTCCTCTGGCATCTATCATTCCATTGAAATCTCTAATGGCTCTAATGGGGGGTGGATTTTTGCCTTTCCTTTCACTCACAATAGCTATGACATTAAAATCTCCAATCATGACTACAGGGCCTGATGGTATATTTTTCAAATCCTCCCATAGAGGTTCTCTCAGTAACCTAGTAACTTTAGCATAAACAAAACAGCAACTCCAGACAAGGTTATGTACATGGTCAGAAACTGTAACTAATAAGAATTGATCAGATTGATCTTGAGTAACAACTTCAAAATTATTATTCCAGAAGATCCAAATTTTAGCATCTGATGCTGCCATGGCATTATCAAATCTTAGTTCAAACTGTAGACTAGATATGTTTGAGCTAATATGCATAGGTTCAATTATACAAATTATATCAATTTTATGTGCCCTAATTTAGGTTTTAAGCCTAGTTACTGACTTTTTATAACCTCTTATATTCCATACAAGCACATTTCCTATTATTTTGTGACTAATCATGAGGTTGTGAGCTTAGACTTTTGTGATGACCTAAGCCACTGTTCAACTGTGGAACCATCAGGCATGCCTCTTCTCATTTTCTTTTTAGGTTCAGCATGCTTATGTTCATCAGTAGAAGTAGGGATCATACCTTTGTGTGTTGTTGCTAGTCCTTCTTCTTCTTTCCCATTTGAAGTGGTCTCATCCAACTCACTGGGAGCTTCATCATAATTATCTGAGATCTCCTCTTCATTTTGGAGTACCTGAAATTGGTCAGAAATAGTGACCTGCTGAGGAAGTTGGTAAGAAATCAAAGCCATTTCATTTTTCTTCCTATGATTATCTTTCCAATCTCTAATACTATCTAAGTCATCATAGGAATAAAATGATACTTTTAGAGTATTCCTGGCCTTGTTGAAGAGAGAGAGTTGTTGTGTAGATGTTGGTAACAGCAGCTCATGTTGGGGCTCCTCTAGTGTATCTATAGTTGTGTCCAGAGGTGGTTGGTTCTGATTTGTGGCCTCCTTCTGAGAGTTGACCATTTCAGTAATGGGGGGATGGGGCTTGTTAGTGGTGAGAACACCATTCTGTGCCTGAAGAACTGAGTTCTTTTCCTCTCTTGTCATGCCAGAAGCCTGTGCATCAGCCACCTTCTTGACTTTTCTCCATTCCTCTTGTGTATGTTGCTGTTGACCAGTAGTAACTTTTCTCAGTGGCTCCACTATCAGCCCTTTCTGGTTTGGTATTTTTCTCTTCAATTCAGGGTGCAGGAAACCACAATTAGCATCCTCATGCCCTATTCTCTTACAGTATGTGCAGTATCTTGGCACATGATCATATTCAATGTTGCACTCCACATTCTTATTTGGTGTACCAATGATAATTGAGATTTGTAAAGGCTGTAAGAGATTTATCTCAACACAGACCTTTATTGCAGAGGGTCTAGACAGGGAGCTTGTGGTTGCATCCATCCTGAGGAATACTCCAATTTCGTTGCCGATGTCTTCAATGGCTGAGCTGTTGTAGAATTGAATTGGGGATTTGTGGATGGTAGCCCAGATCGGGACAATTGATGATTACGTGTCGGTGGAGAAATCTGGAGACCACTTTAGTATCTTCATAGGGAAACCGCTGATGTTGCAGAAAGCTCGCATCCAGAAACGCTGATAACCCCCTTTGTTCTCCATCCGAATCAGAAGGTGCCGGAAATCCAGAGATCCCATCTGATACTTTCTGTTGATACCCATGGCCTGGAAAGCTGTGTGAACTTGCTCCATGGAAGGTTTTCTGTTAGTGAACTTGTCGATAAGGGCATTGGAATAGTGGTTGGCGAAGGTTTCGACAACTTCTTCAGCATAGATATAGGCAATTTTACCGTTGATTCTATGGGATATAGGCTTAATCTCAGGATTAGACGGTAGAGAAGAGTAAAGAGGTTGGCTTTTTGGTGCTAATGCCTCCCAGAAGGATTTTCCGGCGGTAGAATCACCATTCCACGACGGCGAGCCAGCCATGGGGTGACCGTTATTTGCACGTTAATATGTCAGTTTGCTGATAACGTCTAAAAAAGTCTACTGTTTTGGTGCTAAGTTGGGGGCGCGTGTGGGGGACTCGATGAGAGAGATCAGAGGATTTCGTGACACTGTTTGGGCCGGAAACTATGCAGAGCAAGAATCACTAAAATCTCAGTCATTTAAAATTTTTTGAATATACATATATGTTATATAAAAGAATCAAATGTATTTTTCAGTTCAATTCAGTAATTTTCAGTTCAGTTCAGTTCAGTAATTTTCAGTTCAGTTCAGTTCAGTTCAGTATTTTTCAGTTCAGTTCAGTATTTTTCAGTTCAGTTCAGTTCAGACGTATTAAACAGGCCATAACCGTCCTCCTTGCGCTGCATCAGCTTTCAAAACTCTCCTAAAAATAACACATATTTTCTTTTTTTTCTCATTTCTTATCGAGCACTCTTTGTAATTTCCCATTTTTTTCGTTTTCCAATTAATTTTTTGTAGGGCTGGTAAACGGGTAAAATATGAGTCGGGTAAAATGAGTAATACCAAAATATGGGTATGACCCGTTTTTTACCTGTTTAAAAACGGATCGGGTAAAATATATATGGGTCGGGTATAACCCGCTGGTAAAACGAGTAAAGGTTATATCAAAACGGGTAAACCCGCGGGTTAGACCCGTATTTTACCCGCATTTTAAATCACTCATTTTACCCGTACCCATATTTTACCCGTACCTACATGGATAAAAAATAAATTACCCATTTTACCAGCGGGTAACGGGTAAAAATTGACGGGTCTAATTTTTTGCCTTCTTGGAATAGAAAAATGGCGAATCATGTTCTGTTTATCTCTAGCAGCGTGCTCCTCAATCGTGAAGCGCCACCACGGAGCCAGCGTGCCGATTCCATTGATCACTTCCTTTTATGCATGTGAGTTACTTCCACTATGTGGTCAGAGATGCTTGCTAGTATTAGTGTATTGGATATAGCAAGTTTAGATCTATTAGGGATAGACTCTCTTAATATCTTTCATATACATGCTTATCTAGTTTTCAAGCAAAACTGATAAGAACGTTGTCTTATATATGTTGGAGTCTATGGAAAATCAGAAACAAACTCTATTTTGAAGACATAAAGCCATACAAAGCCATGATTATAAAAGATATAAAAGGTACCATGTACCTATCTTTGGCTGCACATTCCATTACCAAGAAATGGACATAGGGATAGCTACTACTGCTTATATCCCTTTGATATTTAAAACTCCTAGGCCAAAATTGTAGATGTTTAATGGTATAAATCAAATGTTGGTTTTGAACTCAATGTGGATGCATCTTGGAATGCTTCTAACGATGGCATTGACATGGTTTTGAGAGATCCTCATAGAGATACTATCTCTGCAAAATGTTCTTTTACCACCGCTACGTCATTCTCCCTGAAGCAAAGATCAAATCCATTAAGGCTAGTTTTAAATTTGGCTGAGGTTCAGCACAATTTTATTACTGAGTTAGGATTCTCTAAATGGTATTTCCATAATTCTTAATCCTATTACTGCACAACATTAGTTGTTCCAATTGTGTGATGATGCAAATAGATTAATTAGGGGTAAGATGGTTCACACACTCAGACTAGGGAATCTTTGCTTTGAAGAGAAGACCTGCTCAGTTCCATATTGGGACGACTACCTTTTGAAGCTAAAGGAATATTGTTGCTTAAAAAATCTCAGATCCCCTCCGTTAGAAGCCATGCCTGATGCTAACTAGATCTTTTGATCTTGATATGTTTCACTCTGTTTACATATTTCAACACTGAAGACCTAATCTGAACTATGGCTGATGGTCTACTCTCCTCAAGTCTGAAGCTGGACTCTTACATTAGCTAGCTCATCATCTGGAAGCTGGACTTTCCAGTTTCTCCTGATCACTCTTGCACATCTCCTATGGTGATGCATTTACATTTTAGCTACTCTAAAATTTGGTACCACTTTGTGTTTTGAAGAGTCCATAAGTTTCAGGACGATATTGTTGGCTATTTTGTAGAAGTCACTATGTTTAAACATACTGATGTTGTATGTTTAAACACTTGTTCCAGCAGAAACAGAAACTGAGCAACAGTGATTGTGATGAAGTACAACTTGTGTGCGATCAAAGAAGATATTCGAGCGAATTAAAGATGATATTTGAAGAGATATTCAGCTCCGATCTGATTAGATATATGATAGAGTTGTATTCTAGTTAGGATTAGTCTCAAATAAGGAAAGATTATATTTCCTACAGTATAGCTATAGAAGTAGAATATAGCTAGGAGACTAATTGCAGCTGTGATTAGCTAGATGAGAAGATCAGCAATACCGTGATTGAAGGACAGAGAATATCAACACGGCAGCACAGCATGGAGCTATAAATAGAGACGCAAGCTGCAAGAAGAAGTGTCGAACTCAAGAGAAAGTATTCTGCATCCAGAATAGCTTTGTTGGAGCAGTGCTGAGTCGATCGCGTCAACAAGTCATTGATCGTGGTTTCAAGTTCAGAATCATACACCTTAATTCTTCGGAAGGAAGAGATTCAGCGTCAAAGAGGTTGAGATCGGAGGGAGTTCGATCAAGGCGAATCGGTAGCAAGGGGAGCTTGCAAATTCACAAGGAGAGTAGAAAGATAAGTATTGAAGTTTAAACATCTTGTACTGTAATCTTTCGTACTATTGAATTAATTCTGAACTGGGTTAACGTCCCGCAGAATAGTTGTGTTTCACCGAACTGCGTAATCATTTCTGGTGTTCTTTACTTTAATGTTTAAACCTGGTAGCATGTTTAAACATACTCGATGAAGTAGGTAATATTAGAACACTAGTATTCTGATCGGTAGAAATTTCATGTTTTACTCCGGTAATTCGCTAATAGAATTGACCTTCTATGTAGTAGTATTGCCTTTTTATTTTTTTGTATAGAGTCAAGCTCTAATCAATCTTATTTGAAAAGCATTATCATGATTTTAGGGTTTTTGTCCTCCACGCCATCCAAGCCATTGTGATGAAAATTTGACAATTTTATTGACTTTTGATTGGTTTGGGATACTTTTTTGACGTATTATAATTTTTTTAAGTGATAACTTTAAAATCATAGTGAATTATTATTTTTAAGCTAGTTATTTAAGTAGTAAGATGGATTAAGTCAAAAGTTATATACTTTACTGTGCAAGTGCAATATTAAACAAAAACGCGCACACACACATATATGCATATGTTAAATTAATAATAATGGTTGAAGTTTTGATTATTATACTTGCATAAAAATAAAATATTTATCATTTTCTCTACTAATATCAAATGATATTTACATAAAAAACTTGTGTATATCTATATTTGTGGAAGAAAATTTTAGCATTTACATCGGAGATGCTGTTAGATATTGCATATAATTATAATGTACCTATTTGCAATTCTATATACAAATCATTGTCTATCGATCATACTCATACCTGAATTGTAAGAGCATGCACTATGGGTTAGTTTTGGCCTGAAATACAAGTCAAACTCACAATGAATGAGTTTTGGACCGCGTTTGGATCGAAATCTCGCTTGCATTTGGAGTTCTTGTGGAGACACGCTGGACGTCCTCTGCCCTTTTTTAGTTTGTTTTTCATCTCCCAGCCATCCTTATTACCTCTTTTTTTTTGATTTAAAGTCACCCAAAAAATTGGGTGAGGGGCATTTATTGGGCACCCCATACCCTAGCAAAAGCCAGAAAAATTGAAATAAGTTCAGTTACATGTCGAAATGGGAACGGCCAAAAAAATAAGGTGTAAAAAAAAAACCTACACCCTTATCTTAGTAGTGGCTAAATATCATAATAATCTAGGAATCATCTTAGCCAACGTCTATGACGAAGAGCAACTCTGACGCCCAGAAATTATGATATTAGGGAACTACAAGATGGTATTTACAAAAGAATAGATTATAAAAGGAGACTAAGTGCCAGCAAGGATGAGAACTCCAGTGGCAGCAACTTGAGCTGAAGAGCATGAGGCAGAGTGATGTGTAGCATACCATCAGAAAGATCAATTATATTAGGAATTGCCTATTCTCAGAGAGGGAGTATGAGTTGCATCCAGTAGAATGAGCCCCTGAATATTTGTAGGAAGTTCAGACCATGCAAAGGTCTGCTGATAAGTGTGCTCTCTACAGAGTCTAGCAAGCATGTCTGCTGGTTGGTTGGCTTCTCTCATGGTATGCATCAGAGTGTGTTGTCCCAGCATTTGAGAGATGCTATCTACCTGGTTAAAAAGAGTCCAATGGCACCTGTCAGGCTGCTTAATCATTTCAATAGCCATTTTGCAGTCTGACTCTATTGAGAATGGTTGATTGAGTTGTAGAGCCCTCTTGATCCCAACTTCAATGGCACTGATTTCAGCATGGAGAGGGGAGGGTGATGATATACATGAACAGGAGGCCTCCACAAATTGTCCTTTAGAATTCCTGATCAAAATTGAGATACCTGCAAAGTCCAACTTCCAGGAGGCATCAACATTCAGCATATAACCATACAGTGGATATTGCCATTTAACAGAGAAAATGGGTGGTTTTGGGGGCCTTTTGATGGGAGGAACATAACCTGAGTCAGCCAGTTCATAATCAACCTCTCTAGAAAGGAAAATAGGCTTGGCCAGAAGGGATGAATAAATAAGTTCTTTTAGGTTTTTTGTTAGAACATCAAGATCAGGTGGTATGTTCTCAAAAATCATCCTGTTTCTGGCCTTCCATAAGAGCCAGCATACAAAAATTTGGGCAATGTGATTTAGGTAGGTATGCAATTTAGATAAACCACAGAAAGACCAATTAGAAGCCAATCTATCCCATAAGCTAGCTGAAACGATGAAAGAAGTGTTACAGACAATATGCATCTGTTTCCACAATAGCTGTGCAATATGACAGTCATTGAAAATGTGTTGAAGTGTGTCAGCCTGGTTACAAAAACAACAATTTGATGGCAAATTAAAGCCAAACTTAGCTAACACATCATCAAAGGGAAGGATGGCATTTAGGAGCCTCCACATAAAAACTGATAGTTTTTTCTGGATCCCAGAGGACCATATTTTTGACAAAACTGGGAGGGTCTGCTTTGGTGGTCTCAAGGCTAAATAAGCAGATCTAAATGTGAATTCTCCCAACCTATCTACTTTCCATATTAATTTATCTTGCCTGTGGGGGAAAATGGAAGCAGATTGTAACAGCAGCATAAGGTCAGAGGGTAGAGAGGCCTGTAAAAATGGGAGGACATATGATTTGTTGGCAATAAAATCAGACACTGTGAGGTTGAGATACTGATCAGGGACAGTGTCAAAATGGTCAATAAGAGGTCCTCAGCCTGTCCAGTTAGCAAGCCAAAAATTACACTCCCCATTTCCATGTAAGACTCTAGAATTGGATTCTGCAAAAATATTAATATTAAAGATCCTTTTCCAAGTCTGAAACTTTGTTTTTTTGATAGGCAGGGAAGCAATAAAATGAATCCAGGGGGCACTTCCATTCTGATATTTCCACCATAATTTGCAAGCAAAAGCTTTAATTATGGTGGATAAAGATCTGAAGCCTAAACCATTCTGAGAAGTGGGATAACAAATTGAATCCCACTTTCTCCATGATTTTTTGGGTCCAGTATCAGTACTCCCCCAAAAGAAAATTGAGAATTTCCTCTCAATTTTCTTTATGATCTGTTTAGTGGGAGACATGACTTCCCATATGTGTTGTGGAAGTGAATATAGGCATGACTGGATGAGAGTCAATTTTCCTCCAGTGGAGAGCCATATATTCTTCCAATTGTTCAGCCTCCTATCAATAGCTTCCAGAACTGGTTGGAAGTATTAGGATTCTGCCTGAAAACACTTGTACTCCAAGATATTTAAATGGTAGACTACCTATTGTCATGCCCATAATAATTTGAATCTGTCTAATTTTTGGTTCAGAAGCATGTCTGCTGATATAAAAATCACTTTTCTGGTAATTTATTCTCTGGCCTGAAGTTTGTTCAAAAATGGCTAAGAAAGATTTCATTCTGACCAGGCTTTGTTTGGAAGCATTCAAAAAGATGATGGTGTCATCAGCATAGCTGAGATGAGAGGTAGGGGCAACTGTTGGTGGCAGTCTGAAAAATTTGATTTTTCCAGTCTGAAAAATGTAGGAAAGACTCCCGGTGAAGGCCTCTGAAAAGATATTAAAAAGGAATGGGGAAAGGGGGTCACCCTGTTTGATTCCCCTGGAGGCAGTGAAGAAATCAACAGGTTTTCCATTTATGAGGATTGAAAACCAAGCATCAGACAGATTCTTAATTATACAGTCAATAAATCTACCATGAAAACAAAATTTATGGAGAATTTTTTAAAGAAAATGCCAGCTCACCCTATCAAATGCCTTCATCAAATCTAGTTTAAAGACATAGTTAGGATCTTTACCCTTTTGATGAAGGAATCTAAACATTTCTTTCAAATAGATTACATTATCTGCAATGTCTCTATTTTGAAGGAAGGCTGACTGATTTGGTGAAATTAATTTGGGCATCAATGGTTTCAGCCTCTCCATTAAAATTTTTGAAAAGATTTTATTTGTAACATTGGAGAGGCTGATAGGTCTATAGTCATTAAAACTAATAGGGATTTCTTTCTTTGGAATCACAGTGATCCAAGTGCTGGAAATGCCTCTATGAATATGAGACCTTGACATGAAGTCATTTGATGCCTCTAATAGGTCAAAACAAATTGTGTTCCAGGCCTTAATAAAAAACTTAGCAGTATAGCCATCAGACCCTGGGCTGCTGTTTTTAATTAAGTCCAAAAACAATTTGTTTTAGTTCTTCTAGCTCTACTGGCTTAATGAGCTCCTCATTTTCCTCCTCAGATATTAGGTTTGGGATCTGAGAAATGAAATGAGATGTAAAAAGGTTCTGATCTGGGTGAGGTTCATCAGATAGGAGAGACTGATAGAATTGAACAGCTTCCTGTTCAATATCAGAGCTCTTATCTAACCATGTACTATTAGAACTTTTTATCTTAGTGATATTCAACCTACATCTTTTTTCCGAAACAGTATTATGGAAAATTTTTGTATTTTGATCACCCTCTTTAAGCCATTTAATCCTAGCTTTTTGTTTCCAGAAATGCCTTTGCTCAGATAAAGCTTTAACTAGTTGAGCTTTAGCTTCATTAAGTTTGATCAATTCATTAGTTGAACCATCAAGCTCAAAATTAATTTCCTGGATTCTTAATCTCTCCTCTGCATTTTCCACATTTTCATTAATGTCACCAAATACCTCTATTCCGCTTTTTCAAAACAGCTTTGAGAGAATTCAGTTTCTGAAAAATTTTGAACATGCCATTCCATTCAGTAGGTTTGGTCCAGTGGAGATGAATTAACTCAATCAGATCATTCCTTTTAAGCCAAGTATTGATGAATCTGAATGGTTTGGGTACTGAAGGAGTAGCACTGCCTATTTTTAGAAGGAGAGGACAGTGATCTGAGCTCAATTTACAAAGTACCTGTATAGAAGAGTGTGGGAATTTTTGTAACCAGTTATAGGTACATAGGCCTCTATCTAGTCTTTCTACTGTTAAATATTTCCCACCTTCTCTATTTCTACCATTACTCCAAGTAAAAAAATTACCAACAATGTGGATCTCATAGAGGGCATTAGAACTAATAAAATTGCTAAAATCACTGATGCTTGATGCACTGGGGTTTGAGGGCCCTTTATATTCAGTGATAGATGACATGGCATTGAAGTCCCCAATAAGAAAGGACTCTGACAAATTCAGTGAAATCAAATCAGACCATAATTCTTTCCTTTCATTCCTAGATCTCAAACCATAGACAAAATTGAGTCAATTGATTCATTGAGTATATGGCTTGTCATCTGTACTTGAAAAAATTGATTATGATCCAACTTGGGTGAGATGTCAACATTCTGATTCCAGAAAAGCCAAATTTTGCAATTAGCAGCAAATGCACGATGAGAGAACTTTAATTTCCTTCTATAACTATCACATTCAGACATGTCATGCTGTGACTCAATGATGCAAAGGACATCAGGTTTATGGGAAGTAATAAGTCTTTCCAGTCTTATCATTGATGTTTCCATTCCCCTAATATTCCAAACTAAGACATTTATTCCTATAGTTGTACTAATCATTGTTTACGATTTTTTATACTTTTAGTAGCTGTTCTAGTGATCACTTTATTGATCTGAGAAAAATAGGAGGATACCTTATTTGAATCAGACTCAGCAACACTAGACAAATTTGTATTTGGCATTTCTGTGGTGACTGAGGAAATGTGAATGGGGGGTGCACTTACCTGACTAGGCTGGTCAAGTACAGACTGAGTTATTGGAGTGCTGGATAAGTCATCAGTGTGCTCTATTTCTTCAATCTCCCCTTCTTCATGAATTAGAGGAAGAAACCTATTGCCCGCCTTTCTTGGTTGAGAGTAGAAAGAAAATCTGTTAGTATTAAATGGATTGTCAGGAGAGACAGGGAGCTTACCAGTGTGGATTTTGATGTCATCCTTGGCAAAGTTCTTAGGTCTAATAGGGGATGACCAATCATTTCCAGAGAGCTGATCTTTCTTGGAGCAATTTGGGGGATTTTCTTTCTCTGTAACAACCTCAGGTACTTCACTTTCAGTATCTGAGTCAAGTTGTATCACTGATGATGAAGGGGGGGGGGGGCATGGTCTAACAATTCAGGATTTGAAAGAAGGGTTGAGGTAGTAGGTGGAGGAGATGGTTGGATATCTGGTATGTTAGGCATAGTCTCAACAATGTAGATAGTTGATGCTGGAGGAGAGATAGTGGTGGGATCAGTGATGGTGATGTTTTTCTTCACATACTTCATGTTTGGTTCCTGTGGCAAACTCAGCTGAGCAGAGATGGTCATGGATTTTTCTTTGGCTGTGACTCCTGATGAGCTAGCTTCATTTATTTTTTGTAATGGTGTGGGTGGAATTGGGTGATTGTGGTAAGGTCTAGTGATGTGAGGTTGGGGGATCTGTTTCTTGTAAGGGAGGTTTGCTGGCCTAACAGGGAAAGGCTGAGGTTTAAGATCTGGGTGAAGGATTCTGCACTCAGAAGCCTCATGTCCTAACTTATGGCAGTGTTTACAATAAAGAGATAGGTGCTCATATTCAATGGGGAACTCAGCAGTGTCCCCATTCAGTGAGGTGGTAAGGGTGATGAAGTTGTGGATTTTATCCAACAAATCAATTTCAATGCAAAGCTTCACAACAGAGGGACGGGTAAGGCTAGCAGTTGCTAAATCCATTTTTATGAATTTTCCAATGTTGTTTCCTATCATTTCTAGCATTGCAGAATTGTACCAAAAGAGGGGAATGTTCTGAATAGTTACCCAGATAGGAGTGATGGATGTCTCCGTTTCCGGTGAGAAATTGGCCGTCCATTTGAAGATTTTCATGATTGGACCTTTGAAAGCCAACTGTGTCTTCATCCAGCATCTCCGATAATCATCAGCATCTTCGAACCGAATCAGAACATGTTGGTGATCGATCGAGCCAAGCTGGTATTTTCCTTTAAATCCAACCGATTTAAAGGCCTCGTACAGATATTCCATGGATGGCTTCATCCTGGCAAACTTTCCTATGAGTGCATTGCTGTAATGATTGGAGAGCTTTGCGACTTCGGCAGGGGTAATAATGCAAGCAATTTTCCCTTTAAACTCAGTTGTCGGCCGGATTTGGGGGTCAGAGGGAAGAGAGGATGAGAGGGGAGGAGGTTTGGAGGTAAGAGCGCTCAGAAAGCTACGATTTACAGGGGACCGCCGCGGTCCGGCGGTGGCTCCGCCATGAGATAACGACTAATATAGCCGTTAAAAGCCGGAACAGTAGAAATTAACGGTAAAAAAAGGTGGCTTTTTTAGAGAGAAGGGAGAGCATTTGATGTTAGAGAGAGAAACTTTTGTTCGATTATGTTATAAAATTGTTCGATTCTGTACCACAAAGATTATTGTTCGATTATGTTCGTATGATTGTATTGCGAGAATAATGCCATCCTTATTACCTCATTTATAGCTTTCTTTATATTTTTTCCCTCTTTTTAACCCCAATTTTTTTGTCTTATACTTTTTGTTTTAAACTCTTTTTTAATAGTTATTTTTGTTTTAAACTATTTTTTAAGGTTTTTTTTGGTTTCATTATCCTTGGGTTTGTAATTGTCCATTGAAATTTTTAGTTAAATAATTAGAGGAAAGAATTGATAAATATATTAATGAAAAATATATGGGTTTATGAACAGTTGTTAAATAATAATTACTTAATTAGTTTTCAATTGTGAATATGCGTTTGAGGTTGTGTTTTGGACCTGGTATTTGGGTGTCCATACTATAAGGGTCTTATATGTGTCAGGAAATGAAAGGAGTCAAGGGCAGAAAGGTAATTACAATGAGGAAGGAGGAGAAAGGATTAGGAAGTTGCTAGGAAATTGTTGTGAATAGCACAAAATCAGAGGAAGATTGCATAGACTTTTTCTTTGAAAATAAATACTTCATTCAACTTCAGAGTTCTGGAAATCGTCCAGAAACGAATGACAAGAAGTTTGGGGGGGGGGGGAATTCCAAGCATTAAACAGTAACGTACTAGTCTTAGCAAAGTCTGCTAGAGCATGAGCTATGATATTCTGGCTACGAGGTACCCAAAAGGGACCTTTACACTCAACACCCTCCAACATACTTCTAAGTCTTGTTACCGTTTCAAAACAGTTCACCGTACAATCCACCTCGCCTTGTACCAGTTGAACGACCTGTAGAGCATCTCCTACCAAACTAATCGGCTGCGGAAGTTCAGGAATCATGAGGATTGCCTCCTCCATCGCCAGACATTCTGCGAGAATAGGATCCGACACATTCAGCGTTCTCCTGGATGCTGCCCGAATGGATCTGCCCGCTTGGTCCATTGCCACAACCCCCGCTGTAGCGTCTCCGCGGAGGATGCCTGCATCAAAATACAGTCGTGCTCCGTCATCAGGAGGTCGTAACAATGACTGTGGCATTAGTGACTCTGACAAGCTCCTTCTCCCATTCTGCGCCTCATTATAGGTCCTTAGATTAGCAATTACTCTTGCCGCCATGGTATCGGCGGTGGTATGACAGTCGTCAAATATCCGCCTGTTCCTTTGGTACCATATGCCATCACATAGCATGATAAATGTCGCACAGAAGTCCTCATCATCTTCCTTCAGCAACTCACGGAACCAATAATCGCCTCTAGCTTGCATCTTTTGAGCAACTCTATCCCAAAGACCCACCGTCCTCCATACTTTCTGAGCATACTCACACATGAAAAATAGATGAAAAGTTGAATCCGCATCTTCCAGATAGAATGGACAGGTCGATGCCACCTCCACTTCACGCCTTCTCAGGTTAGCCACAGTGGGTAGAGAATCCTTACAAAGTCTCTAAGCGAAGTGAAGCGTACGCTTCGGGGTTCTGAACTTCCATAGGCGATTCCATAATTGGGCACTCTCTCCCCCGCCAATCTGCTGCAAATTACGATGTAACGATGACTGAGAATTCTCAACTGCCACATGGTACGCGGAACGAACCGTGTAGCTTCCAGATTTCGTATAGTGCCAAATCCACTTATCTGCCGAGTCCAAGTTCCTAAGGGGGATTTCCTTTATCTTAGCCACATCTTCCAGAGTGAAGTGCTCCTCCAACACGTCTACTTTCCACCACCTCGAATCCCAGTCAATCAAGTCTGCCATCGTACTCAGTCTTCCCGGAATACTCTGCGGATCCTGAACTCTGAAATCACCATCGTGCGGCAACCATGGATCATGACAGATTGATGTGGATCTTCCATTACCTATCGAACGTCTGCCTCCAATATGGATGAGCTCCAGAGCTCCATGAATGCTGCACCAAGCCCATGAGGGATGGGGACCGAGCCCAGAGTATAAGATATCTCCATCCCGGTAATATTTTGCTTTTAGAACCTTCGCAAGCAGTGTGTGGCTGAGTCATCAGCCTCCAAGCCTGTTTACCCAAGAGTGCAACATTAAATGCTCCAAGGTCTCTAAATCCAATGCCACCAGCCCGCTTTGATCTTGACATTTTCTTCCATGCATTCCAATGAATCTTCCTTTCCGATGACTTTCTGTCCCACCAAAAGTTACTCAATAAGCCATGGATTTCCTCCACTAGATAGTCCGGCAGTCTGAAACAGGTCATTGTGTAACTAGGAATTGCCTGCAGAATCGACTTGATAAGTATCTCCTTCTCTGGCTTCGATAGATTCTGCTTGCTCCAACCATCAATCTTCTCACGAATTCGGTCCTTCAGAGACTGGAAAATTTCTCCCTTCTTCCTGCCGATTACTGTAGGTAGACCAAGATATTTTCCATGCCCTTCCATTTCCGGAATCCTCAGAATATCGCATATATGTGGTCTCAACTCCGTAGTCGTGTTAGGACTGAACACAACACCCGACTTGTCCACATTAATTTTCTGTCCTGAAATTGATTCGTAGAGAGACAAAGCCCACTGAATTTTGGTTGCTTCCTCCACTGACGCCTCTCCAAAGAGCAAGGTATTAACTGCAAAGAAGAGTTGAGATATTCTTGATCCTGATGGCGAAGCACTCGCTCCCCTGATATGACCTGCACTCTCTAAGTCCGTAAGCAGCATCGAAAGCACCTCCGAACAGATAATAAACAAGTATGGAGATAGTGGATCGCCTTGCCTGATCCCTCTCCGCGGCGATAATTGACCAAACTCTTCTCCATTCAGAATGAAGGAAAATTGCACCGTCGACAAACACTGCTGAATTAGTGCTACAAATCTTGGAGGGAATCCTAGCTTTGTCAACATTCACAGCACAAAAACCCATTCGATTCTGTCAAAAGCCTTATTCATATCCAGCTTGATGCTCATCTCCCCTCACTTTCCCGTCTTTCAAGCCTTCATGGTATGATGAATCTCATGAGCCACCAGGATATTATCCGTAATGAGTTTCACAGGAATAAATGCTGATTGAGCTGGAGAGATAACATTGTCGATGATCGGTCTAATCCTGTTCGCGGCCACCTTCGAAGCCAATCTATATACCACATTACACAAGCTCACCGGTCTGAACTGTGTAATCAACTCCGCATGTGCTACTTTCAGCAAAAGCACTATGTGAGTATAGTTTGCTCTTGGGCAGAGAGTACCAGAGTTCAGAAACTTGAGAACAAACTTGACCACATCCTTTTTCACCACATGCCAGAACTTCTGAAAAAAGATTGAACTCATCCCATCTGGACCAGGTGCTTTCAGTGGGTGCATCTGTTTTACCGCTTTCGTAACCTCTGCTTCAACATACGGACGCGCTATATGTGCTGCTGTTTTGTCTGTGATCCTTTTCGGCATCCTGTCTAGCACTTGTGCCATCCTCGTCTGGATTCGATGATGAGAATAGGCCGCCGAAATAGTCCACCATAATCTTCTCCATGCTTCCAACATCCGACCGGAGGACCTGTGCCTCATCCTTCAGCCCTGCAATGTGATTCCTAGACCTCCTGTTGGATGAAAACCGATGAAAGAAGCGCGTATTCCTATCTCCCTCTTTATTCCAGTGTTGTTTTGCCCACAGTCTCCATCGAATGCCCTCCGCATCCTGCAGAAAACTATATTCTTACCTCAACCTGAATATCTCATTCATAGTCTCATCTGAGGAACTCCCATTCTCTAGCTCATGGATTTCTTTCTTTATCTGCTCAATCCTCTTGGCATTCGTTGGAAACATTCTCCTACTCCAGTCCACTAGCCCGTCTGCGCATCCCTTGAGCTTCGCCTGCAGGTCCACGTTATCATCCCCCCAAGACTCCTTCACTGTATCCTCACAATCATCTGCCTTTACCCAGAATGCCTCAAATCGGTATCTCCTCTTCTTTCTCTTCCGAGTTGCTAGAGGGTCTCGTTCCGGGAGTTGAACAAGTAGTGCCATGTGATCCGAAGACGGCATCGGCAAAACCGAGCTAGAAGACCACGGGAATGCCTCCAGCAGCGCCTGGTTTCCTGTCGCTCTGTCCAAACGGCCTTTCTGAGTTGGTCCACCTCTCCGAAGCCTGAACCATGTAAACCTGGAGCCCTCGAACCCCTCACATTGTACGTCACATAGCCCACAATGACGTAAAGCGTCTCTGAAGCATTCTATTTGCCACTGGGCCCTTGGAGCCGAACCTTCAAACTCATCCTGCGATAGAACCTCGTTGAAATCGCCCAGACATAGCCAGGAGATGTCCTGCGGTTTTGCCAAGCTCCTGAAGTCTGTCCATGCTTGCCGTCGCAGGGCTACATTCGGCTCGCCATAAACTCCAGTGATGTGTATCTCCTTGGCAAAAATTGTTGCTGTAATCTCAATAAAACTATTAAAGAAAGACTTCAAATCTACTGCTATCTGTCTACTCCAAAACATAGCAATGCCACCGGATTGACCCTGGGCATCCACACCAAAACCATGGTAATTCAAACTATCTCTTAATTTATTAATAACGGAAGCAGAACGTTATGTTTCACAAAGAAAAATAACAAGTGGTGACTTTAAGCGCACAAGTGTGGGCAATTCCCGAACTGTCCGAGAGTCTTTGGGACCGTCCCTTAGGCCTCCCCGATAGTTCCAACTGATGATACTCATAGCGCTTTGCGGGACTGGGCTTCATTGCTAGTCTCCGCCTGAGAGTAGGAAGACATACCATCCAAAGAAGCTAACCCGCTAACTTTCGATTTCTTGCTTTTCATAGTTGAACCATCTTTCTCCACCTTTCTCTTCCCTGAACCATCCCCATCAGAATATACCGTCTCCACCTCCTCCTCCGGAAGCAGCTCCCTTGCGACTGCCTTTCCACTCCGTCCTCCGCTCTTAGCTTCCCCTCTACCTTGGCCTCCCTGAATCTTTGCCTTTTCGATTTGTTTCTTCTTTTCACTTAGCTTTCTAGCCGGGGTATCCAATGCTATCGGTACCGGGACCAGAAACGGGCTCAGTGGATCCATCTGTGCTGTGCTGATCCTGACAGGAGATGCTGCCAATGCCGGGGATAAAAATTGCATAAACTCGGTTTGGTTCCCTTCAACAACTAGTGAAAGTTGATTTTCGGTGGTGCCTCAAGTGTGTGAGTGGTCCCTGGAATTTGCATTTGGCCCAGCTGGTCCATGGTGCTGACCTTAGCATGTGGTCCCTTGGTTGAAAGGGAATGGTGGCATTCTTGTGGTCCCACGGTTGAAAGGAAATGGTGGCATGCTTGTGGTCCAATCAGTGGAAGAGACCTTTGGCTTCCCTTAATCTCACTCTCACGTGGAATAAATGGACCACTCTCCTTCCCATGCATCTTCATGGTCCCACGCCCAAAGTCAAAGGATTGAGAGCTAATTTGCTCCTCTCTTTCTATCATAACTTCTGATCCAAAGTTGGTACCATTTTGGCTCCGAAAAGGCAACGTGAGCCTACTAGAGCCATAAAAGATTTATCCATGCCCCTCATGCCTGGGACTATCTGAATTCTCCATCATAACAAACTCCTTTTCGACAGTTCTCGTCATCCTCTTCCAGACTGCTTTTCCACAGAAATTCCGATGAGCTGCTGCAATTTTCTCTTGATTTGATCGCACCGGATTGGGGATGTGGTTCGGCCTGCCCAAACCCATCAACGAATCATCCAAAATACGTTCCCGTGGCATCTTGACAACTCCCGAATTCACATTAACGACACTCTTCAACTAAACGGGTTGGGCAACCCCCTCCTCGACTGGAGCAATCACCATATTCACCGGCTCGTTATCAGCTGAAGATCTCCAATCCGCGCTGTCCATATGCTCATATAGCCTTAGAAGTATGTCCCCGACGTCTTCCTTAATATCCTTATCAATCGACCCCTTCTCATATGTGTGCTTAAGCTCTCTCAACAGATATTTGTCCCTGTTAGATAATCCCAGCTCGTCAGCAAACCGGAACAACGCGTCTGAGTTCTCCGGCGCGAACATCGCCGCACAAATCCCCATGAGATACTCTTCGTCTTAACTTAGCACAACTTTCTCCATCCGATTTTCCCGTGGCTGTTCCGAACATTCTTCAACCATCTCATTCTGAACCGCAATGGTCGCCCGTGTATGAGGCTCAACCATCTTCTTGTCGCGACCTTGATTCGGCTCCCTCGGACCACGAAATCCCTTTCTCTGGGCGTTGCTCCTTCCATATGAACCCCCTCCTCTGTGCAGTGGTGATTTCCGAGGAAAAGGGGAAGTGTTCGGCCGAACATACAAGTTCTCCGGGCAGTTGACCGCCGTCTTCTCTTCCGGTGCAGCCACCATAAGTTTTTTGCAACTTCCGCGTTTGTGGCCTATCAAACAACAATACCCACAATAACTAGGCAACTTTGCATATTTCAGATTTAGCATTATGATGATGCCCAAATCCTTAATCGGAATCTGCGACCTCAAGGGCTTACCCACATCCATCTCCACTCTAACACGCAAGAACTCACCTTTCAATTTCCCATCCTTGTCTTTTTGCACCTCTATGAAGCGCCCTACCTTATTCCCCAACACTATAGCCATTTGCTCACACATTAGGTCATGAGGTAGTCCCAAAAAGTGCACCCAAAATGGGGCCTTGTCAAAAACCATTTTATTCGCTACCATCCTCGGAACCGGTTCACGTAACATGAACAACCAATCATCACATATCCAGGGCTCGTTCGAAAGAACCCCCGCCTTATCCACCTCGTCGGGAAACAAGATTGAAAACACATTAAACCCTAGGGTTTTAATCTCCAGGTTCAGAATATTCCATACCTTTGAAAACACGTATTGCAATTGTTAATGCGGAACTCTCCTTGGTGCCATTAATTTGCCGATCAACAGATTATCCGCCACCTCCGTCTCCATCATAATCTCATCCTTTGAGATTAAGTCTGCCTCTTTCTCCACCGTGAGGGTCAAGTTCCCGGTTAACGAAGCAATATCGTCCATGATTCTTGCCATCGTGGTGATGAAAACACAATTTCACATAGATCGTTGATGATACTGGATGAAAGTACCGAACTTGCAGCGATAATCACAGCAAGACAAAACTTTTCTCTTAAACCCTAGAAGGCGCCAGAGAGAAAGAGAAAAGACAGATTGCATAGACTTTAGTACTATAAGTACATTACTCATTACCTAATCAGGGTATAAATTCCAGTACAAGTTGAGTGATTGTGATTGCATTTATCTTTGTTATTTACATTTAATTATCAGAAAACCCCAAAAATACCACTTTTACATTTTGCACTGCCTGACAAATGGTATCAAAGCAATTACGGTCGCTCGGAATCCATGGTAGCTATAAGAAAGCGAAGAAACAACAGCTGGCTGAACTAATGGCGACTAGGACGAGCGCCGACGAGAAATTTTTGCAGCTCGAATCCACACTGGTGGAGCTGTAACACGACTACGACGAGAGGCTGCATCAGCTACAACTGGAGGCCAATCAGAGGATGGAAAAACTGCAAGCCGACGTAGCTCGTACCAATCAAAAGGTCGACAAGATGCAGGCCAGTCTCGAGGCACTTCTAACCCAACTGGCGATGCAGAAGTCCGGCAAAGATACGACAATCCCGTTAGCCAGCTTCGTTCATCCAAGCAATCGCCGGCAAAAGGGACAACTCCCAGCGCCGATTCACTGAATTGTACAATGGCCCGATGGATGGGATCAGATCTCCAGGAGGCAGCATCCAACTCACAAGTAAGTGCTCCGAAATTTCAGGCACCACCACTGCAAGCTACTCAGGCAATGCAGTTCCAACCTGCTACAAATTTATTGCAAGGTGCAGTCGATCTGTGACTTCGCTCCTCCCAAGTTAAACCCGGGAAAACGGCCTATGGAGGTACCATCTGAAATTTCCAAATTTGACTGTAGAAACACTTCACAGTTCACTCAGTACACTAGCTATGCTAACAATTTGGAACATAAAGAGGTTAACCCCTTGGCCTAAACAAGTAGACTACTATCTTAACATGAGTAATGTAGAACCTTGGAGGGTAACATTAGATAGTCAATTTGGGATCAAACCATTGAGAACCTAGTTTATCGTGGTGTTAATCCTAGAGATTGGTTAGAGAGATGTGAGAAATTCTTTGATTACTTTGAGCTTCCTGAGAATAAGAAGATAGGCACTGTAGAAATGGTGTTAGAGGGCAGGTCATTGAGGTGGTTCAAATCAGTTAAGGCAGTGAAACCATTTGAAGATTGGAATGCATTTGCAGCAGCAGCTCAGAAGAGATTCTCTGATTCAGGAACTAAGGATATGTTTGAAGAACTCACCAAGCTCACACAAAAGGGCAATGTGAGAGACTATGAAGAAAAATTTGAAGATCTCAAAGCTGTAGTGGTAAGCAGCTACCCTCACCTACCTGAGCATTTCTTTGTAGATACATTTGTGAGTGGTTTAAAACCAGATCTGCAAGTTTTGGTCAAACCATACAAGCCAGAGTTTCTACATAAGGCTATAGAAGTTGCCCTTTTCAAGGAGACTGTCTTAGAAATGTACACAAAGAGAGCTAGAGGGGTCAACTACAGTCACTCTGGTGGAAACACAGTTGGCAAGACACCATTCTATAAACAGCCTACATTCAAAAATCAAGGAGGAGACAAGTGGAAAACTGGGGGAATTGACAAGAAAATTGAAGGTATGGAAAAGAAACCACAGGATGAAGGTTTTAAAAGAATAAGTCCTCAACTGCAATAGTATAGGAGGGATAATAGATTGTGTTTCAGATGTGGAGAAAAATTCCATCAAGGTCACATTTGCATACTCAGGGAAGTCCACTACATCACAAAACCTGAGGATTTTGAAGAAGGAGAAATCATGGTTGTTGCTTGGGACTGTGAAGAATTAAGGCAATTAGAAGATGAAGAACCAGAAGATCTCACAATGCATTTCATAGAGGACAGGTTCCATTTTTCTAATACCATTAAACTGGTTGGATACATTGGAGATCAGCAAGTGAGAATGCTATTAGACATTGGTAGCTCTTACACCTTTATAAGCCCTGAGATGGTCAAAAAGCTGAACCTTGAGAGTGTAGCAATCAGACCATTTGTAGTATCCATTGCTGATAGTACAAGGATGAGAGGTAACACCTTTGTCCCCAATATGGAATGAAGAGTTCATGACCACCATTTTAACTATGGAACATTAAGATTGGAGTTAACCTGGACTTGGTAGTAGAGTTGACTGGATGAAAGTTTTCAGCCCTATAGCTTTTGATTTTAACAATGAAGATGTGTACATCAGCTACCAAGGGTCACAATACCTTATGCATGGTAATGCTGATAAGACTAGGTTCACATCTTGAAGGATTAGGAGGCTCAAGAACTTACCATAATGAGAAAGAGAAGAGATGTATATGAGCAACTGAAACAGGAAAATAATGGATGGAGAATAGAAGAGAAGCTTAGAGACTATGAGTCCACTGGAGTTTGGGAGCAAGAAGAATGGAATAAC
This sequence comes from Sherardia arvensis, assembly GCA_948330725.1. Taxonomy (NCBI): domain Eukaryota; kingdom Viridiplantae; phylum Streptophyta; class Magnoliopsida; order Gentianales; family Rubiaceae; genus Sherardia; species Sherardia arvensis. The sequence goes on from OX415238.1 coordinate 17,557,501, forward strand.
TATGAAACTGGAGCAGATCACAAGCAACAGAAGAGAAGGACCAACTACATTAGGACGAGAACCAGAGGGGCCAAATTTTGCAGGTTAGAGGAGATTGAAGAGGGAGACACAAGAGCACTGGGAACTGTAGAAGGACATACAACTTACTAGAGGTCAATAATGAAGACAATGAGGAATTGAACCAAGAAATCCCTGCAGGTTTGATCACTATTTTACAAGAGTTCTCAGATATATTTCAAACCCCTAACTCCCTACCACCAGCAAGGGATATTGACCTTAAAATAAACTAGTGGACATGCATAGGATGCAAGGCGGTTGCATCATACCAAGCAAGGCGGATCCAAAACGCCTTGCTAGGTTGTGCCTTAAAATGACCTTTTTCTCGGTGTTTTTGAAAACACCGTGAACCATGCGAATTAAGGTTACGAACTCGCTAGCAGGTACCGCCTGGTGTCAGTCATATCATGCAAGACGATATCGACAGCATATTTTCGCCTGCAGAAGCGATACCGCTCATTTCAGTCGCCTATGAATAGGTTATGATAACGCCACTTCATTCGCTTGAAATTTGGTCAATTATTGAATGGCGGGAATTTTAAAAAACCGTAATGGTTACGACATCGCCTCAAATAAAGCCTGTAGGCGAATACAATAGGCGAACTCACCCCATGAAATAGGCGAACCATGTGTGCGAATTTGCCTCCTGAAACAATCGTGCCAACAGAGACTCACTAGCGAGTGGCGTGACGAGATCACTTGTGTAGGCGAATTTGGAGGCGACACCATTTTTGTGTCCGGTTGTAGATTGTGGAGCATGAAAAATGTGGTGGCGAAAACGCTTCTTTATTCACCTGTAAGCGAATTTTTGGTTACGATGTCGTCTACAAGCACTGCAAAATTGGCTAATATTTGAAAAATGTGACCCGTTCCTTTCGAAACATGAATCGGTATTCCGATACAACAAAAACCTGCCAATTTCCATTCACTACCCTATACTAAAGAGGCACAACCTCATATTTCAAGTGCACACAAGTGCATTACCAATGTCAATTTCTAATTAAAAAAAACAATATGCAATGGACCAACACCTTGTCACGTGGTAGGTAGCTTCCGGAAGTGTGGCCTTGCAATGGTAAAAGCACGGTTGTGGATTAGGTGGCGTGCCAATCGGTCTCTTCCATTGTTAAGTTCTTCCAAGGAGAAATGCGTGTATCATCCACGTATACATATGCATGAAACAAATGTGCATTAGGAAGTTGTCATGAAGAGTAATGGAAGATTGTAGAAGCTTACCTTTAGAAGATCCTGCATGTTGTTTTGAACACCATCTACCACCATCAATCCAAACAGCATCGTGTAATAGCCACATTCCCAGTCCGAGGATTGCTTCCTAGACTACAATATATATACTCCGTGTTTAATTAAACATATTACAGTATGTGTATTTTAGAATGAATTTGTCATAAATCTACAAGTACTAATGTGTTGGAATATTTCAAATCCGTTAATGCCCTAATATATACCAGTTTCGGAGGGCACATATGTCATTGTATCTGTTGAAATGGTTAAGAAAGTTCCGCGTATTATGAGATTGTTTTTTGTAATTGATAACAAAAATCCATATAAAAAATGCTAGTTACTGATCAGTATTGGAAAAGTATGTTATTGTCGGGTTGTCATCTGCAGAACAACACATTACAGGAACACACCATGACTCGTGTAACATCGGTTATCTTAATGTACACATGGATTTTTTCAAAATTTGTATATTAGTACCGAGATGAGTCGAGGAACTAATACTAACATTGGATAAGCATGTTATTGTCGGGTTGTCATCTGCAGAACATCACATTACAGGTATATAAAATGTGCATCGGTCTTGCCGTTATGTGGAGCAAATACTATTCAAGAGTTGGCTTGTACAGAATCAGGTACAGTATTGTCTAATTGTTCAATTGGTATAAACGTAGTATGAATCCGTGTTCCGATAAACATCCACTACGACTATATTTGTTTTGCGTGCTTATCATGTGTGGTGACTCGAGTAAGAGTTGAATATGCCAGTGTAATTCCAGTTACTAGCGTTAGCAGAATAAATTTTGATGAATCGAAGAAAGTTACAATCGATTTTGGCACATGGTTTATCACTGCGGGTCTGTGGGTGTGGTTTTACGGTTCAGAGGGTTAAGGGTTTAGGGTTCAGGGTTAAGGGTTTAGGGTTGAGCTTACTTTTAAGTGAAATCGCCAGTAGGCACGCTTACAGGTTTAATCTAAGCAAAATCGTAACCTCGTTCGCCTGTAGGCGTGTATGGGTTACAAGTTCGCTTGTAGGTATTTAGTTGAAAAAAATAGTTAAAGTATATTTGCGGGCGGGAGAGATCAGAATCCCCAAATCTTCCGCCCGCGAAACCCTAACTCCCCCAGAAACCAAACACCGAATCGCCACCACAGCATGGGTCAGAGCAAACAGGCCGGAAAAATCATCACCCCACCGGCTCCCAAGCGACAAAGGATGGCCCCCATCACACGATTCGACCCGACTGAATTGGATGAAGAAGGGGAGACCTTGCAACAGGCACTCCGTCGGCAGAGAAGAGATGGTGCAGTCGTCGGAGGTCCGGCCAGTCCACGGCCCAGAAATGCTACCCAGCCACCGCCTCAACGCGCCACCTCCTCACAGGCACCGCCCCAACGCGCCACCTCCTCACAGGCACCGCCCCAACGCGCCACCTCCTCACAGACACCGACCCAACGCACCACCTCGTCACAGCCTGGCCCATCCTCCACCACCTCTGCACAGGGTCGGGCCACCGCCGCCACTTCGTTCCGTGCTGCTGCCAACGACGTGGGAAACGATGACGATGAAGAGGAGCGGTCCCTTTTTATCAGCCCGAAAGCGGAGGCGAGGTACGCGCGATATTCCAGTCGCACTATTTTAAATGTTAAGGTGTTTGACGCAAATAAGATTGGTAGTTTGGGTCTTGATAAAGTTGTAGATTATTTTAAAGCCACTCACCTAGATGGGATGCTAACTTTGAGTGAGCCGGTTCATAGGGAAGAATGTCTACAATTCTATGCTAATTTGAAATTTTAGAAGGATGCCGAAGAGGTGACTACGATGGTTAGGGGTGTGACATTTAAGGTAGATAAGTTCTTGATTAATGAGGTTATAGAATGCCCTTATGTGTCTAGTGATCAAATAAGGCCGTTGGATCCAAATGGCCCTTATGAGATATATCACGTACACCCAAAGTTTCCCAACCTCATTGAATGAGAGCGTCCTAGACCCCATCGCCATGCGTAGGATGTTCTAAGACGCGTAGTAAGGTGGCTGGTACGACGAAGAAGTATAAGATTGCGAGCCTTACTCAAGAGGAGCGGTTGGTGTTCGAGCTTGTGTGCTTTAATATCATGCCCTCAGGTGGTCATCCATGTGAGCCGATGATCGCCAACTTGATGGTTTTCTACCACATAATGGAGAAGGTGAAAATCAATCCCGGGCACACCATCATCAAGCACATGCTGAAGCGTGCGAAGGACAAGGCCGATCAGACGATCCCTTATGGGCAGCTCATAACCGCCATGATAAAGAAGAAGGGTGTGAGACCTGTTAGCATGGCCAAGCCAGTGAAATACTACGACTCGACTTGGCTACGCAACAAGGGGTTGAAAATCAGTGCGGATGGGATGGTGACGAAGAAGGCCATGTGTGCTTCGAGTTGTCGCAGCAGTTCTAAAATGAGTGATGGTAAGTAATTACTATACAATAAGATTTTCATTTAATGATAAATGTTTGCAACATTTATGTTTACTAATTGTGTTGTTCCCGTTTGCAGCTCGCGATCTTGCTTGGCGTGAACGGTTGGTCCTATATGTTGGACAGCTTGCAAGTAAGCTAGAAGAGGTGAAGTTGGAGCAAGCAAAAGAGAGGGAGGACGTACTGGCATTTGGTAGAATGCTGAATTTGAATCCGGATTTGAGCGACAATAAAGAAAAGCCAGATTCCTCGGTTCAACGATTGCCTCCTATGACCGACATTGATGATTACATTCCTGAAGATGAAGCGGGACCTGAAAACGAAGCAGAAGATGAAATCCCCACAGATGGCGAGGGAGGAGAAGCTACTGACCCCGATGAAGAGCAACTTGGGAATGATAACATGGATGAAGAACCACAGCGGTATGGACACATTTTCAGTGGAGACGACGATGTGTTTGAACTGGTTCGCCGAGACAAGAACAAGCAATCATCTTCAGCTGCGGAGTCGTCTGAAGAAGATGATGAAGATGAAGATGAAGAAGTTGATGGAGTGAAGAATGAAAGCGAATATGATGAAGATGATGACGACGAAGAATGATCGCTTCACTTCATCTTATTGTGTAGTCTAGCTTTCTTTTGTTTCAAAACTAAACAATGGTTCATGAATGGTTGTTTTTGGTATTGAATTGAGTTAGTATGGTATTTTAATAATAAAATTACATTTCATGTATTTCTTCAATGTTAACCATACACAAAAGCACCTAGATTTACATGTAAACAAAATGTATTCAAAGAGTAGGCGAGACAGAAGACGATTTCGCTAGCTGAAAAAATGAGAGGTGAATTGACAAGGAAAATTCGTAAATATAAACGTCTATAAACTTATCTTAAACGCGAACTCTCTTCCTGGCTTGCCACAGGCGACAGAGTCTACCAGGCGATTGAAAAGGCGAACTCATAAATATAAACGTCTATAAACTTATCTTAAAGCGAACTCTCTTCCTGGCTCGCCACAGGCGATAGAGTCTACCTGGCGATTGAAAAGGCGAACTCGTAATAAACTTCTATAAACTTATCTTAAAGCGAAATCTCTTCCAGGCTCGCCACAGGCGACAGAGTCTACTAGGCGGCTGAAGAGGCAAACTCGTAACAAGCAGGCGAATAAGCTTACGGTTTCGCACGCCGGGTTGATTATTTTTTAAAATGCACAAGTATAGAACACAAGTTAACGACGCCGTTTCATACATAAACGAAATAAGAGGCAATATCACTTCTAAGTATCAAGTAGGGTTTAGTGTTCTTGTAATAAAAACAAATGGGAGCGAGTTCGCTCACCATTTTGCCTGTACACGTAAGCTTTAGTGATATCGCTTCCTCGTGTTGTCAAGAATCCCACATCGGTGGATTGAAAACTAATTGATCAGTATATATGTGCTGGCAAAATAGAAGGGTTCGATAAGTCGCCGACCGGCGCAAATTGCCCATGAAACACCATTTGAATGCACTATACATACTCTGTACACTATACATACATTTCCCATATCATAGTTCCTAGGCCCAAAGGCCAACATTTTTTTTATTCAAGCGAACTCGCCTGACTAATCGCCTATAAGCAATGGAGTTGGCGAACTTGTAAACAGCAGGCCTATAAATAGTCAACTGAAAGCAGACGCGTTGAAAATCAGATCCCCAAATTTGCAACCCTCACATTCATCAGAAACCTCCCCAAACACCGATCTGCCGCTGCACACCCGTCAATTCCACCGGCAAATCAGCGCTCTCACGGCCCAATCTCCCCCAATTTGTAAGTTCTACTCATCTTTAACTCTATTTCATCATTATTTTGGTTTTTTTCATTTATTTTTTCCATTCATTGTGAAAAAGTTTAGCTTTCAATCTAGGTGTGATGTTGAATGTTTTTATTTATGGGTTCAATTATAGATTAAGGTTGGGTTGTGTTTGTTAGGTATTTTAGGCAATCTCAAACATGCCTCCGAAGGGTAAGGGTAAAAAGGCCGCTGCTGAATCGACCGAGCCTATCAAGTATGATAAGGCTAAATTTGTTAGTGAACAAGTTTATCTAAAGTATTGTAGTTTTCAAAATGCCAAGGCTGTCTTGAACGAGTTGATGGTGGTGGATGAGAGTCAAGTGGACGACATAGGTTTGAAAGAGGTTTGGGAACTTCTTGAATATCAAGAAGCTCACAAGTTGATGAAGGTCAATGAGAAGGGCTATCTGGAGAAGACTATGCAGTTCTACGCTAATTTCCGACAGGTTGGTGATGAGTGGAAGACCAAGGTCAACAAGAAGGAGTTCGAGGTAAGTCCAAAACTATTCAATGATGCCCTCAGTGTTGTGTTCGAGGACGAGGATAAACCTGTGGATCTATACGCAAGGGGAGATTGGCCTAGTGAGTTGCTCATTTCCCACGCGAAGCTGAAGGAATATGGCAAGACACACTTTGATCGAGATGAGGTTGAACTTGGTACACCGAAGGAGTATAAGCTATACAAGCTCACCCCTGAGAGGAGGATGTTGTATGAGATGGTTGCTACAAATCTTGTGCCTAAAGGTGGGTTGTTGGCCGAACCAAACTACACGACTTTGATCGAGTACTACATGGTGGCGGAGGAAGTCATGCTTAACATTGGATATACCATTTTCCAACACATGAAGAAGAGCGTGGTAGAAAACAACATGGTTGTGAAGAAATTGCTCTATGCGAACTTCATAACTAAATTCCTCCGCATAAAGCATCCTAGGCTGAAGTTCTCCGGCACCGGGAAGCCGTGTGAGTACTACAGTACTACCAGAAGAAGAAGTGGGAGTTGGTTGGGGGGACTTGGCAAGAGAAGGTGGAGAAGGACGTGTTGGCGGAGCCAGAACCAAATGGAGGTAAATTGTTTTTTATTCATGTATTTTATACTTGTGATGTTAGTACAATTTAGAACAAAACTTGACATTTTCAATGTCTATCATTTACTAGCGCCAAGAGAAGCCTATTACCAAGTGCTTGAGGACTCTGTGTTCTCGATGATGACCGAGAATTCTAACGTCCAAGAGAATGGGTGGGAGACTTGCCGCATTCTTCAGAGTTTTTTTAAAGACTATCTCCACCAGCATCCACACCAAGCCACACCAGAGGACCAGGACGGTGCAGCCAATGACAACTCTACCTAGCTATAAGTGTTGAATTATGCTAGGAATTTTATTTCAACTGTAATGCTACATTTTTAACAAATTCGAATCTTTACCTACTTGTGACAATCTTATCATTAATTTGATTAATGTTTTCTTCTTTGAATCAAATTGTGTCATGAGGAGTGGTATAAGGATCCAGAGAATGCAGAAGCACAGGAAAAGGAGCAGGAAGCAAGGAAAGTTGCAGAATCAATGGGGGAAGCTGAATTTTTATTTTTGCAACAAAGATCTAAGGAGAGGTGGCTGAGAGAGGGGGACAGACCTACAAAGTTGTTTTATTCTGTTATGAGGAGGAGGCAGTATCAGAATCATATTGTTACATTGTTGGAGAATGGATCAGTGATCTCAGGGCAACAACAAGTGGAGCAGCATTTGTTGTCTTATTTTCAGGGACAATTGGGAGTCAGTTATCCTACAGAAAATAGCATTGATAATCTCATAGTTCAGCAAGGCCCAGTTCTGTTAGTGGAAATGCAGGTACAGTTGTTAAAGAAGGTCACAGACAGGGAGATATGGGAAGCTCTCAACAGTATAGGTTCAGCCAAGAGTCCAGGGTTTGATGGGTACACAAGCCAGTTTTTTAAAGCTGCATGGCCAATTATAGGGACTGATTTCAACACTGGAATCAAGAGTTTCTTCAATGGAGTCACCCCACCCTCTGAATTTAATAGGGCAGTGCTCACCCTCATTCCAAAAATCAATCAGCCACAGGAAGCTAAGGATTACAGGCCCATTTCATGCTGCTCTGTCATATACAAGGTAGTAACTAAAATCCTAAGTAACAGACTAGGTGAAGTACTTCCTTCTCTGATTAACAGCAATCAAGGGGCATTTGTGAAGGGGAGAAGCATCATCCATAACATATTACTTACTCAGGAATTGTTAAGTAAGTACAAGGTGAAAGGAGATCTAGTACCAAGTTGTATGGTCAAGATTGATATACAAAAAGCATTTGATACACTAAACTGGAGTTTTTTATTTGACTGGCTTGCTGCACTAAAGTTTCCTCCTGTCTTCATTGAGTGGATCAGAAAATGTGTGATAAATACAAACTTCTGTATCTCACTTAATGGAATTTATACAGACTGTTTTGATGGAAGAAGGGGGGTCAAGCAAGGTGACCCCATGTCACCATTGTTGTTTGTTATAGGCATGGAGTACCTTACAAGACAGCTTCAGTTTGCTATAGAAATGAAGAGGGTGGACTATCATCAGAGATGTCAAAGGGTGGGAGTTCATAGCCTTATGTTTGCTGATGATCTACTCATATTTTGTAGAGCAAATCAGAAATCCATGGAAGGGGTAAAGCAGGTGCTGACTGATTTCAGAAAGACCACAGGCTTTGCCATAAATGAAGCTAAATCAGAGGTCTTCTTCTCCAGGATGTCTACAATGGAAATGAATCTACTCACTACTACTCTCAATGTGGTACTAGGTGAATTTCCAGTCAAATATCTGGGGATTCCTATTACTACTGGGAGATGGTCAAGGAGCAGCTGTGATATGCTAGTGGATAAGATCACAAGGAAAATCAATTCTTGGGGGAGCAGGAAATTGGCATACCCTGAAAGAATCCAGCTCATTAACTCTGTGTTGCTGAGTATGGCAGGCCATTGGGCCAATGCCTTCCAGATCCCTGAGAGTATCCACCACAAGATTGTTACTTGCTGTAGGAATTATTTGTGGGGTAAGGAGCAAGGAAAAAGGAAGTTGATACCTGTAGCATGGGATACTTTGTGTGTAGCTAAAAATAGAGGAGGGACTGGTTTGAGAGATCCTTCAATATGGAATGCAGCATCACTTTGCAAACTGGTTTGGGACTTGGCCAGTAAAAAAGATGTTCTGTGGGTGAAGTGGATTCAGGCATACTATCTAAAGCAACATGACTTTTTAGATTACTATGATGTTTCAGCTCATCTAAGCTGGGGATGGAAGGGCTTGGTGAAGCTAAAGGAAAGAATCAAGCCTGTGATCAGAAGCTGTGTAAGGTTAAATGGTACCTTTAACACAAGAGCAGCTTATGATATATTCAAAGGTGTACAGAAGGATGAGGGAATAGCTAACTTGATATGGAGGACAGGGCTGCAACCAAAACATTCATTCTTCCTGTGGATGATGGTGAAGAGTAGATTGTCTACTGTGGATAGACTTCAAGCTAAAGGGATGTTACAAAATCAAAGCAGTACTTGCAGTCTGTGTGGATTGGATAATGAAACTGTTTCTCATATATTCATTCAATGCTCTTACTCAAAGGAGGTTCAGAAACTTATGAAAATGAAATGGGGAGACAATATCAGAAGTTTCAAAAAATTGCTCAGGTGTTGTGCTGGAAGGTCAAAAAGGAAAGCTTTGTACTCTATGGTGTCTGCTCTTTATCATTTGTGGCTTGAAAGGAATAGGAGAGTATTTCAGCACAGATCATTGGCTGCTGCTGATTTATATAGAAGAATTGTGGCTGGACATGAAGACTAGATAGGATCTAAATTTCTTTTATTTCCTATAGTTAGATTGGACTTGAGAATGGCTGGGAGTGAAGGCCTATATTGTACTTGTCATTTTTGATTTTAATGAAAATTATTTCCATCAAAATAAAAAATTGTGTTACCATTCATATTGGAGTATATGGTTCATGTGTAAAAAAGAAAAAAGAGAATGGAATTAGTTTTGTAGTTTATAGTATAACTTGTCCTGATAGCGAATTCGGAAACAATGTCGCCTGTAGGCGTCACAGGAAGCGAGTTCGCCTATTAACTCGACTGGATGGACAGAGAGCAACAGGTGTGCCACTAAGAGAATTTGCTACACATAGGCGAATATTGTTATGCCGTCGCCAGAAAGTAATCTAGCTCTTATGATAGAAATATGATACAGACGAGTTAGCATGCAGATTTGCCTCTTGAGCCGCCTGTAGACTTACTAACAGGCGATGTCTCTACCCGTAATGCGCCTACAGGCATTCATAACTGGCGAACTCGCTAGCAGAAAACCAGCCAACAACTACTGGCGAACAACTTTTCCAACCTCTACTGGGTCTTATAGGCGATTTCGCTTCTCTCGTCGTTCATTAGCGAATGGTTACGATATCGCCTCCTGTTCAACATTTTAAGGCAGTTTCAAAAACGCCTTCTATTCAACTGTAAAACGCCTTTTTTATTTTTCTGCTCTAGGCGAGCGGACAGAGGCGAACTCGTAAGCTCAGTACTCGGCGGTTCCGCGAAAATTTGGCCAAAACGCCTTAAATGTGGTGCCGAGAAAGGTATGCTTGTGCACTAGTGATAGTGTTGAAAAATGATGCTGAGCCATTTTAGTCCAAACCCTATAGGTACCCTCACCATCACAAGGCAAAAATAGAGAAACAAGTGCAAGAAATGCTGGAGAATAAGGTAATTCAGGCAGGCCCGGCCCAATAGGGAAGCAAGTTACTACTTTGATTGAGGCCCCAAATTGGGCCAAAAAAACAGGGTCCCTTTTTTAGTATATAAGTATATATAAAAATTAAAAACTGAAAATTAATTGAAAATTCCACGTGGGCCCACGGTTATAAATAACAAACTCTTAATTAACTTTCCTTCTTCTATATTTAGACCCTGTCAAATTGGGTTGAAATTAATTTAATTGAAATTAATTTAATTTAATTGAGATTTGTTTTGTTCAACTGATTAATTTAAATTAACTGAGATTAATTTAACTGAACTGAGATTAATTTAACTGAAAAGAGAATATTATGTATAAAATAAGGGCCTGTTTGCTCGAACTTATTTCATGTTAAACTGAATTCTACTAAAGTGAAAATTAATGTATTAATAATAGAATCGGTATGTCTAATTTTACTTGAATTTGTTCAAAATATTGTTTCACTAAATTGAACTTAACTGAATTGAATTGAACTGAACTACTGATAGGTCCACAAAATAGGGCCTAAGGGGCGGTTTGCTTGAGCTTATGTTTTACTAAGCTGTGCTGAACTGAACTGAACTGAAATGAAAATTAATGAATTGAAAAATAGAATTAGTATGTCTAAATTCACCTGAATTTAATCAATATTTTTACTAAATTGAACTAAACTGAATTGAATTGAACTGAACTGAATTGAACTCAAGTGAAAATTAATGTATTAAAAATAGAATCAGTATTTCTAAATTTACTTGAATTTTATCAAATTATATTTTGATTGAACTAACTGAACTGAACTTAATTAAACTGAACCGAATTGAACTGAATTGGACTTAATTGAACTGAAGTAAAAATTAATGTATTGAAAAATAAAATCAGTTTGTCTAAATTTACCTGAATTATATCAAATTATATTTTAATTGAACTGAACTAAAATGAATTGAATTAAACTGGGATGAGTTGAACTGAACTGGACTGGACTGAACTGTTCTTATAAAATCCGGCAAACAAGCTTAAACCGTTTTTGTTTTGTATCCAATTGAAATAAAGTTAAAGTAATTATTTTATTGAATCAAATTAATCTCAGTTTATTCCAGTTGAACTGAGATTAATTTAACTGAACTGAGATTAATTTAATTGAACTGAGATTTGTTTAGTTTAACTGGGATTAATTTAACTGAATTGAGATTAAATTAACTGAAATGAGATTAATTTAACTGAACTGAGATTAATTTAACTGAGATTATTTCTCAATAATCTGAACTTGACAGGGCCTAGACTAATTCTTCCATATTTCCATGTAAAATTAGATTTCAAAAATCTAAAAAAGAGTTTAATAATTAAGAGTCATTCCATATTCTTCTATCTTTAGTATTTTCTTCTTTCTTCTCCTCTCGGCCGCTCCATCCATCAAGTCCAAAACTGAGTTTGGTGTCTTTCAATCTCTCTTGCTAATTTGAATGATTTCATATCTAAATCTAAGGTTTCAAATTCAAATCAAAATCGTTTATATATTGTCATAAAAAGTGATTGTAAGCAATTTTGAATTGAATAATAATAGATTGAGTGGACTAGCTACACTTTCCATTGAAAGTGAATTAGTTAAAGACCTTGATTATAAAAAATTGATTAGTAAATTTGCTTCTAAGAAACCAAATTAAATTAAATAATTGAATTATTGTATCTTATTTTGATATTTAGCATTCTTTTCAATTTCGTAAAATTTACTATATATTAAATATATTGGGGTCTCTTTTTACTTGTTCGCTTCGGGTCTCAAAAAATCCAGGACCGACACTGAATTCAAGATAGTGTCAATCCATTTTCCTCTCCTGTTTTGTTAGTTAAAAAGAAAGATGGTTCTTGGCGCATTTGCATTGACTACAGAAGCTCAATGATTTGAAAATTAAAGATAAATTTCCAATCCATATTATTGATGAGTTACTTGATGAATTGCATGGATCCATTGTTTTTACTAAACTTGATTTGAGATCTAGTTACCATCAAATTAGAGTGGCCAGGGAAGATGTGTCTAAAACTGCCTTTCAAACACACAATGGGCATTTTGAATTTCTTGTTATGCCATTTGGACTGACTAATGCCCCAGCCACATTCCAACTCATTTATGAAAAAGGTATTTCAGAATCAACTGAGAAAATGTGTGTTAATGTTTTTTTGATGACATACTCATCTATAGTTACAGTTTAGAGGAGCACTTGGAACATGTCAGAGTGGTGTTGGAGGTCATGAGGACTCATCAACTGTTTTCCAAGAGATAAAAATGTGTTTTTGCACAGAGCAAGGTGGAATATTTGGGACATGTATTTTCAGTGTAAGGAGTGGGAATGTATGAGCAGAAAGTCACTGCTATTTTAAACTGAACAGTACCAAGGAATTGAGGGGATTTTCGGGATTAGCAGGCTACTACAGGAGGTTTATAAAAGGATTTGGATTAATATGCAGACCTTTGCATGACTTACTAAAGAAATGCATTTCTGTGGAGCAACAGTGCTACTGAAGCCTTCAATCAACTGAAAAGAGCAATAACATATGTACCAGTGCTTAAAATGCCAGAGTTTGAGAAAAAAATTGTTGTGGAAACAGATGCAAGTGATAAGGGAATGTGAGTTGTACTACTCCAAGAAGGGACACCTATTGCATTTCTGAGCAAGAGCTTCTGTCCAAGAAATAGGGGGCTAACAACTTATGAAAAGGCATTGCTTGTCTTGGTATTAGCTGTGGACAAATGGAGACATTACTTAGTGGGGAGCAAGGTCATCATAAGAACAGACCATCAAAGCCTCGAATTTTTACTTGAACAGAAACTGCACACTGCAATCCAACATAAGTCGATCACCAAATTGTCGGGGATCTCTTTTGAAATACAGTATAGAGACCTGGAAAGTCTAATGTGGTGGCTGATGAACTTTCAAGAAAAAGTCCACAGGAAGAGAGAGACATAGAAATAGTAGAAGGATCAGTAAGCAAGGAAGAAGTAACAGACCTAAAGCACCCGCAGGAAGCACTAAACAGTGAGGAGGGAGTAGACCTAGTAGATAATCAGCAGCTAATTCAGTGGGATGATAGTGACACAGAAGGTGAGAAGGAGACACTGGAAGATCTCCTATTGGATATGAAAGAAAGCAACACCAAGAAGGAGCAAATTCAGATGAAAAATGACAAGGAACCATAAGAAAGTATTGACTCAGACAAACAAGAGTTGGGTGAAGGAAAAGACGGTATCCGCTTTAGAAAGGAGTACATCACATACAATCATTCCTACTTGAATGCAACAACTGGAAGATAGCTATGAGGGAGATTTAGAAGCTTAAACCATGATTGTAAAAGCTGTGTAAAACTCAGAAATGAGGACAAACTGAGCTTCACCAATGAAATTTTGAAGAAGGACAATAAAATTTATGTAGGAAAAAGTGGAGAGGCAAGAAGAGAAATCCTAGCAGCTAGGCATTGATCCGCAATTGGGGGACAATCTGGACAAAATGCCACCATTAAAAGAGTGCGGTTAGTTTTCACTTGGCCCGGCATAAAAAATGACATACTGACCTTCATCCAAAGTTGTGAGACCTGCAAGAAGAACAAAGTGGAGTATTACTCTACACCTGGATTGTTACAGCCTATCCTTGTCCCATGCCAACCATGCATGGGCGGAGCTAGAAATTGTATATGAGGGGGGCCGGAACTTAATGTTTTGAAATAACTATTAAAATAATATAAAATACGACAATTCATTAATGTAAAAAAAATAGAACATTGAAGACAGATATTGATGGATAAATATATAAAATTGATGAATTTAGCATCATTAAATGGACCACTATATTTTTCAAGTCGCACATTCCTCTCCGAAAGCCCATTAATGAATTCAAACTTGAGATCTTATTAATGAATTCAAATTAACTGAATTATAAAATGTAAGACGGAAAAAATGAGAGAATTAATCAAGTATCTTTTGTTGATTTTCTTGCTTTTAAATAGATTTTTTTTAAAAAAATTGAAAATATAGTTCATAACTTCTATATATATTTTTAGTATTGATAAATGTTACTCATAATTTGACTCAAATTATAATAGTGCGAATCAATGTTTTTATATAATATTGCCTTATTAAATATAATGAAATTAAACAACCTTATTTGTTCACATTAAGTAAAGTAATTAAATCTATTCCTATATGGGATTGATATATGATTACGATTATAATTAAGAAAATATTATTTACAAGAAATTGTGATGAATCAAGATTTGAAGAAAAAAAATACAATTTAACTATATTATTCCTATATTTAAGAAGATTTAAAAGAATCATATTCTAATTGTATTTGATTGTAATTACATAATATTATACTAATTATGATCTCATATTTCTTTTAAAACTCATCATTCTATATTTTGTAATAGTAAAAAAATAATGAAATTTTTTGAGAGGGGCCACATATAGCAGTTTACCCTAACAAAATAAATTTAAAATTTAAATAATACCTATAATTAGAAAAAATTTAAATGTTGAGGGGGACCGGGTCCCACCCAGTCCCCCCCTTCCCCCGCCCCTGCAACCATGGAGTCAAATCTCCATGGATTTTGTAGAAATATAACCAATGTCAAAAGGATTTTACACTTTAATGGTAGTGGTGGATAGATATACAAAGTATGCTCACTTCATGGCCCTTTCCCATCCATTCACTGCCAAGCAAGTAGTTTTGATCTTCTTGGAGGAAAATTTTAGATTACATGGCACCCCAGAAGCTATTATTACTGATAGGAATAAAATATTTACAAGCTCATTCTGGAAAGAGCCCTTCACTGGCATGGGAGTGCAACTGAAGTTTACCACCTCTTATCAGCCTCAGAATGATGGACAAACTTAGAGGGTAAATCAGGTGCTAGAGAACTACTTGAGATGTTTTTGTGGTGATCATCCTAGTAGCTGGAGAGAGTGGCTCAGTCTATCAGAAATGTGGTATAACTCTTGCCATCATGTGAGCATAAATATGTCATATCATCACTAGTGCACAAGCATACCTTTCTCGACACCACATTTAAGGTGTTTTGGCCAAATTTTCGCGGAACCACCGAGTATTGAGCTTGCGAGTTCGGCTCTGTCCGCTCGCCTAGGGCAGAAAAATGAAAAAGGCGTTTTACAGTTGAATAGAAGGCGTTTTTGAAACTGGCTTAAAATGTTGAACGGCAGGCGAATTCGTAACCGGAATCGCTAATGAGCGATGAGAGAAGCGAAATCGCCTGTAAGACCCAGTAGAGGTTGGAAAAGATGTTCGCCAGTAGTTGTTGGCTGGTTTTCTTCTAGCGAGTCCACCAGTTATGAATGCCTGTAGGCGAGATAAGGCTAGTGATATCGCCTATTAGTAAGTCTACAGGCGGCACAGGAGGCAAACTCGCATGCTAACTCGCCGGTATCATATTTCTATCAAAAGAGCTAGATTACTTTCTGGTGAAATCGTAACCATATTCTGGCGAGTTTGCTTAGTGGCACGCATGTTGCTCTCTGTCCATCCAGTCGAGTTAAGAGGCGAACTCGCTTCCTGGAACGCTTGCAGGCGACAATGTTTCCGAATTCGCTACCAGGACAAGTTAAACTATAAACTACAAAACTAATTCCATTCTCTTTTTTTGTTTTTACACATGAACCATATACTCCAATACGATCGACAACAAAATTTGATTCAAAGAAGAAAACATTGATCAAATTAATAAAAAGATTGTCACAAGTAGGTAAAGATTCGAATTTGTAAAAATGTAGCATTACAGCTGAAATAAAATTCCTAGCATAATTCAACACTTCTAGCTTGGTAGAGTTGTCATTGGCTGCACCGTCCTGGTCCTCTGGTGTGGTTTGGTGTGGATGCTGGTGGAGATAGTCTTTACAAAAACTCCGAAGAATGCGGCAAGTCTCCCACCCATTCTCTTGGACGTTAGCAATCTCGGCCATCATCGAGAACACAGAGTCCTCAAGACCTTGGTAATAGGCTTCTTTTGGCGCTAGTAAATGATAGACATTGAAAATGTCAAGTTTTGTTCTAAATTGTACTAACATCACAAGTACAAAATACATGAATAAAAAAAAATTTACCTCCATTTGGTTCTGGCTCCGCCGGCACGTCCTTCTCTACCTTCTCTTGCCAAGTCCCCCCTTTGGAATACAGATTGTCGAGCCGCCGACAACAAAAAAAAAACAACCAACTCCCACTTCTTCTTCTGGTAGTACTCGTTCGTCTAGTACACACACGGTTTCCCGGTGCCGGAGAACTTCAGCCTTGGATGCTTTATGCGGAGGAATTTAGTTATAAAGTTTGCATAGGGAAATTTCTTCACAACCATGTTGTTTTCTACCACGCTCTTCTTCATGTGTTGGAAAATGGTATATCCAATGTTAAGCATGACTTCCTCCGCCACCATGTAGTACTCGATCAAAGTCGTGTAGTTTGGTTCGGCCAACCACCCACCTTTAGGCACAAGATATGTAGCAACCATATAATACAACATCCTCCTCTCAGGGGTGAGCTTGTATAGCTTGTACTCCTTCGGCGTTCCAAGTTCAACCTCATCTCGATTAAAGTGTGTCTTGCCATATTCCTTCAGTTTCGCGTGGGAAATGAGCAACTCACTAGGCCATTCTCCCCTTACGTATAGATCCACAGGTTTATCCTCGTCCTCGAACACAACACCGAAGGCATGATTGGTCAGTTTTGGACTTACCTCGAACTACTTCTTGTTGACCTTGGTCTTCCACACGTCACCAACCTGTCGGAAATTAGCGTAGAACTGCATAGTCTCCACCAGATAGCCCGGCTCATTCACCTTCATCAACTTGTGAGCTTCTTGATATTCAAGAAGTTCCCAACTTTCAAACCTATGTCGTCGACTTGACTCTCATCCACCACCATCAACTCGTTCAAGACAGCCTTGGCATTTTGAAAACTAGAATACTTTAGATAAGCTTGTTCACTAACAAACTTAGCCTTATCGTACTTGATAAGCTCGGTCGACTCGGTGGTGGCCTTTTAACCCTTACCCTTCGGAGGCACGTTTGAGATTGTTTAAAAAACCTAACAAACAAAACCCAACCTTAATCTATGATTGAACCCATTAAAAAACACATTCAACATCACACCTAAATTGAAAGCTAAGCTTGTACAGAATGAATGTATAAAATAAACGAAATAAACGAAAATAATGATTGAAAATAGTTGAAGATGAGTAGAAATTACAAATTGGGGGAGATTGGGCCGTGAGAGCGCTGATTTGCCGGTGGAATTGACGGGTGGGCGGCGGTGGATTGGAGTTTGGGGAGGTTTCTGATGAATGTGAGGGTTACAAATTTGGGATCTGATTTTGAACGCGTCTTGTTTCAGTTGACTATTTATAGGCCTGATGTTTACGAGTTTGCCAACTCCATTGCTTACAGGTGATTTTTCAGGCGAATTCGCTTGTATATAAAAAAATGTTGGCTTTGGGCCTAGGAACTATGATATGGGCTAGATCGGGTATGGGCCATGTATGTATAGTGCATTCAAGTGTTGTTTCATGGGTAATTTGCGCAGGTCAGCGACTTATCGAGCCCTTCTATTTTGCAAGCACATATATACTGATCAATTGGCTTTCAATCCACCGATGTGGGAATATTGACACTGCCAGGAGGCGAGTTCGCCTCTTATGACGCCTGCAGGCGGGGGGAAAGGCGAATTCGCTTGTATTATATCCCTTTTTACTTTGGTAATAATGACACTAATTTTAGTCTTTTGATCATTTGTATTTTGTAGAAATTATTATGAAGGACTGTACAATTACAAAGAACTTCAAAATATGAGTTTTATGTAAGAAATATTCACAACTTTTGTTCACAAAATTCTTTTCTATCCTGCTGGGTTATAAATCCCAGTTCAATGCGGTAGTTGCCTAATTTGATTTTTATTGAATTCTTATTTTATTAAAAAACATTTTTTATTTATTTTCTATAAGTATCTGGGTTTGAGTTAGGCGGAGTTTGGCGTCAATTGCTGGCGGAGTATGGAGTCCATTCGGCGGGTTATGGACGCCTAGTCTTCCGCCGTTCGCACCAAATCAACTATCCGTTGAGTCAACCTGTCATGGCCGAACATGTAGAGCGCCAGGACGACTAGTCGTCGCCAAAATGGATGACCTTTCAACGCCGTGTATTTGGACTATATGGCAAAAAATATGGTCCTATGTTGTTAACATTGAAATATTTTCATGATAAATTTCAGACAAATGTGTTGGCGAGTTCGCCGGTGTATACCAAAAAAAGGCCTCTTGGCCAGGGGTCATGGATATACTAGTAGTACTCATATGGGACATGTTTGTATAGTGTACAAAGTATGTATAGTGCATTGAAGTGGTGTTTCATGGGTAATTTTCCCGGGTCGGCGACTTATCGAACCCTTCTATTTTGCCAGCTGATATATACTGATCAATTGGCTTTCAATCCACCGATGTGAGATTGTTGACAACACGAGGAAGCGACATCGCTAAAGCTTACGTGTACAGGCAAAAATGTGAGCGAAATCGCTCCCATTTGTTTTTATTACAAGAATGCTAAACCCTACTTGATACTTAATTAGAAGCGATATCGCCTCTTAATTCGTTTATGCATGTAACGGCGTCGTTATTTTGTGTTATATACTTGTGCATTTTAAAAAATAATCAACCTAGCGAGCGAAACCATAAGCTTATTCGCCTACTGGTTACGAGTTTGCCTCTTCAGTCGCCTCGTAGACTCTGTTGCCTGTGGCGAGCCTGGAAGAGATTTCACTTTTAAGATAAGTTTATAGACGTTTATATTTACAATTTTGCCTTTTCAATCGCCTAGTAGACTCTGTCGCCTGAGGCGAGCCAGGAAGAGAGTTCGCTTTTAAGATAAGTTAATAGACGTATATACTTACGAATTCGCCTCGTCAATTCACCTCTCATTTTTTCAGCTAGCGAAATCGTCTTCTGTCTCGCCTACTCTTTGAATACACTTTGTTTACATGTAAATCTAGGTGCTTTTGTGTATGGTTAACATTAAAAAAATACATGAAATGTAATTTTATTATTAAAATACCATACTAAATCCATTCAATACAAAAAAAAACCATTCATGAACCATTGTTTAGTGTTGAAACAAAAGAAAGCTAGACTACACAATAAGATGAAGTGAAGCGATCATTCTTCATCGTCATCATCTTCATCATCTTCGCTTGCAGTCTTCTCTCCATCAGCCTTCTCTCCATCTTCATCTTCTTCAGACGATTCCGCGGCTGAAGATGATTGCTTGTTCTCGACTCGACGAACCAATTCAAACACGTCGTCGTCTTAATTGACAATGTGTCCATACCTCTGTGGGTCTTCATCCATGTCATCATTCCCAAGTTTCTCTGCATCAGGGTCAGTAGCTTCTCCTCCCTCGCCATCAGTGGGGATTTCATCTTCTGCCTCGTTTTCAGGTCTCGCTTCATCTCCAGGAATGTAATCATCAATGTCGGTCATGGGAGGCAATTGTTGAACCGAGAAATCTAGCTTTTCTTCATCGTCGCTCAAAACCAGATTCAAATTCATCATTCTACCAAATGCCAGTACGTCCTCCCTCTCTTTTGCTTGCTCCAGCTTCACCTCTTCCAGCTTACTTGCAAGTTGTCCAACATATAGGACCAACCGTTCACGCCAAGCGAGATCGCGAGCTGCAAACGGGAACAACACAATTAGTAAACAAACATGTTGCAAATATTTATCATTAAATGAAAATCTTATTGTATAGTAATCACTTACCATCACTCAACTCAGATTGGCTACGAGAACTCGAAGCACCCATGGCCTTCTTCGTCACCACCCACTCCGCACTGATTTGCAACCCCTTGTTGCGTAGCCAAGTCTCGTCGTAGTATTTCAATGGCTCGGCCATGCTCACAGGTCTCAACCCTTCTTCTTCATCATCGCGGTTATGAGCTGCCCATAAGGGATCGTCTCATCGGCCTTGTCCTTCGCACGCTTCAGCATGTGCTTGATGGTGGTGTACCCGGGATTGATCTTCACCTTCTCCATTAGGTGGTAGAAAACCATCAAGTTGGCGATGGTTGGCTCACATGGATTACCACCCGAGGGCATGATATTGAAGCACACAAGCTCGAACACCAACCGCTCCTCTTGAGTAAGGCTCGCAATCTTATAATTCTTCGCCGTACCAGCCACCTTACTACGCGTCTTAAAGAACTTCCTACGCATGACGACGGGGTCTAGGAAACTCTCATTCAACGAGGTTGGGAAACTTAGGGTGTGGTATATCTCATAAAGACCATTTGGATCCAACGACCTTATTTGATCACTATACACATAAGGGCATTCTATAACCTCATTAATCAAGAACTTATCTACCTTAAATGTCACACCCCTAACAATCGTAGTCGCCTCCTCGGCATCTTTCTCAAACTTAACATTGGCATAAAATTGAAGACACTCTTCCCTATGCACCGGCTCAGTAAAAGTCAACATCCCATCTAGGTGAGTGGATCTAAAAAACTCTACAACTTTATCAAGACCCAAACTACCAATCCTAGACACGTCAAACACCTTAACATTTAAAATAGCGCGACTTGAATATCGCGCGTACCTCGCCTCCGCTTTCGGGCCGATAAAAAGGGACCGCTCCTCGTCCTTTTCATCGTTTCCCACGTTGTTTACCGTAGCACGGGACGGAGAGGCGGCGGTGGGCCGATCCTGTGCAGAAGTGGTGGAGGATGGGCCAGGCTGTGAGGAGGTGGCGCGTTGGGGCGGTGCCTATGAGGAGGTGGATGGGTAGCATTTCTGGGCCGTGGACTGGCCGGACCTCCGGCGACTTCACATTCTCTTCTCTGTTGACGGAGTGCCTGTTGCAGCGTCTCCTCTTCTTCTTCCGATTCAGTCGGGTCAGATCGTGTGGTGGGGGACGTCCTCTGTTGTTTGGGAGCCAGTGGGGTGATGGTTTTTCTAGCCTGTTTGCTCCGACCCATGCTATGGTGGCGATTCGGCGTTTGGTTTTTGGGGGAGTTATGGTTTTGCGGGCGGAAGATTTGGTGATTCTGATCTCTCCCGCCCGCAAATATACTTTAAGTAATTTTTTTTCAACTAAATACCTACAGGCGAACTCGTAACCCATACACGCCTACAGGCGAATGAGGTTACGACTTCGCTTAGATTAAACCTGTAGGCGTGACTACTTGCGAGTTCGCTTACAAGTAAACTCAACCCTAAACCCTGAACCCTAAACCCTAAACCCTCTAAACCCTAAAACCACACCCACAGACCCACATCGATAAACCATGTGCCAAAATCGAGTGTAACTTTCTTCGATTCATCAAAATTTATTCTTTAACGATAGTAACTGGAATTACAGGGGCATATTCAACTCTTACTCGAGTCACCAGACGTGATAAGCGCGCAAAGCAAAGATAGTCGTTGTGGATGTTTATCGTGATAAGTCCATGGTTCGTATTCAGACCTCATTCATACTCGGACCAGGGTCCGAGAAGGGTCATGGGCTCGAGGTACGCGGAGGATGGATCCACGGGTCCATCAATCCCAATCCTTATAAAGAATGTGTATATTATGAATGTTCTACAGAGAATATACATCCTCTCAAAGATGGTAATACACCCATCCTAAACATGGTAACACAACCATGTCCGATATATACTTCTATTATACATGGTAATACAACTACTATCCCATAAGAGTTGTATTCATACCATAAATACATATCTTGGTGATCTACGGATTATAGCCATATAAATACCCTAAAGTTTTGGTAGACTTCTCAATCTAATCTCCTACTACATACTTTACGCCTTAAGCAAATATACTGACTTGAGCGTCGGAGTGTCTACCCCCGGGACACCCGGGGCCTTTGTTTTGCAGATCAGTTCGTGTGCGTGGTTCGTCGTTG
The DNA here is from genome assembly GCA_948330725.1 of Sherardia arvensis. Taxonomy (NCBI): domain Eukaryota; kingdom Viridiplantae; phylum Streptophyta; class Magnoliopsida; order Gentianales; family Rubiaceae; genus Sherardia; species Sherardia arvensis. The sequence continues at coordinate 17,579,805 of OX415238.1, forward strand.
AAGTGTTGGTGTCCGACATACATCAATTTGGCACGCCCGGTGGGACCCCACACCCATTGACGACTTCGCCGAACCTTGTCTCTGATCTGGTCTAGCGCACCTGAAGAACAAATCCTCCAACAACGTGTCTGAAGCTGAGCAGCCCAGACAAAGCGCCCGCGTGTAGGGGCAAAATCCTGAAGAAAATCCAGAAGCGGAGCAACCCCTCAAGAACGCGGATGCGGTCAACCTAGAGGATCTCGAGCACACTCTATCTTGGAACCACCACCGAGCTCTACAGTGGGTGCCGGAAACTTCAACGATCCGATATCTATTGGTCCAAACCCTACTATGATAGGAGCACCAATCTCTGGTCCAAATTCTGGTATATCCAGAGCACCTCCTGGATCAAGCCCCATAGTATCTGGGATACCAGCATCTGGCTCCAATTATGCTGCATACACAACCCCACCTTCTGGAACAAACCCTGTTGGATCTGAAGTACCAAACTCAGGTCAAAGGGTTTCCATCCAAACCGACGTGAATTACAGCGCGGACATCAACAATTCAGATGGCCTGGACCAGGAAAATAGGTTGGGGTATAATGGTCCCGATTCGATCTTTTCTCCAGAAGAATGAACACAAAGGGATCGGCAAATCCTTGCCGAAAGACAGCAAGAGGACGCTAGACAAAGATGCCTCAGGGAAACCCTGAACCAAACCATACCACACAACCCGCAGGGCTCTGATCCACCCCAAATCAACCTTGTCTCGGACACTCCCCTAAAGGAAAATAGGTTGGGTTATAGTAGACCCTACTCGATCTTTTCTCCAGAAGGAAGAGCACAAAGGGATCGACAAATTCTAGAAGATAGACAACAGGAATGAGAGTCTGTGATAGAACATTATCATAGATACATGGATCTCGCTACGAGACACTATGATCGAGATGCAATCCTCTTGATTAACCTGTATCGAATGATTGTAGATAATAACACTCTGAAGAAGAAGGATGGCTCCCACAACAATAACAATAACAACAACAACCAGGGCGGCGGAGGCAACAATCCTCAAGATCCTTCTTCACCACCATCAAATGGATCCAACCGGGTCATCAACGGCATTAATGGCTATACTGGAGAAGCAATTTCCTTGACTAAGCTGAAAGATAGTGTGCGGACCATACCACATACCGAGCCAGTCAACAAGAGACTCCACCCCGAAGAAACCATTACTTTCTCGGACGTGGATGTCGTACCAAATCAGATGCCTCACTCTGATCCTCTCATCATCGCAGCAACCATACAAGATTCTTTGGTAAAAAGAGTCTTCATTGACGACGGGAGTGAGGTAGAAGTAATGTTCCAAGATTTCTTCCAGAAAGTAGGATTTACTAAGGACGACCTCAAACCTACGGGTCCGATCTCGGGGTTCACCGGAAATCCCGTAACACCTCTCGGAGAAATCACACTCCCAGTCACAGTAGCAGATGGGACTAAGAGTCTGACCCTCTACTGCACATTTGTGGTAGTCAACACCGTCACACCCTTCAACATTATCCTTGGTAGACCTTAGATGTGCCAAGCTAAAGCCGTATGGTCTCCCTATCATCTGATGCTAAAATTTCCGATACCGCAAGGAGTAGCTTCAATCAAAGGAGATCAAGGAGTGGAGCGTTCCTGCATGATCACGGCTATCCGTGACGCCAGAAAAGTGGGTAACATCTCGACCGACAACACTATCCTAGGAGATCTGGTTCCCAACCCTGATCTCGAACAACCTATGGTGTTTTACTTCGAGGAAGATGGCGGTTATATGTCGATGGATCCTCTAACTCGGGGGGAAGTGGTGCTAAAAATTTTACTAACCAGCCCTTAGGGAAAGGACCATCCTTATGTTCTCCATTTCGATTTCCAAGCCACCAACAATGAAGCAGAATATGAAGCCATCATTACCGGACTAAAATTGGCTGAAGACCTGGTTAAAGGCGAATACGAAACTCGAGTGTACAGTCTCCCGAAATACCTCGAGATAGTTAAGCCTCTCCTAAATCAATTCCGACATTATGAGCTGAATTATATCCCTTGAGAAGGTAACCATAAGGTTGATGCACTTAGCAAACTTGCCTCCTTGAACCTCAACATAAGATTTTCTCAAGAATTGCTAATGGAAACCCTGGCGAAGAGAAGTTGCAAAGACAGTAGCATCATGGTTGTTGACATCTTAGACACATGGATGAACCCCTACATTGAATACCTCCAAACGGGTACCCTTCCCGAGGACAAGCACCTGGCACGGAAGGTCCGAGTTAAAGCTCCAAAATATGTCATCCACGACAGCATCCTATACAAGAAAGGATACCTCCAACCTTTACTCAAGTGTGTTGGGCCTTCCGACGCTGAACACTTAGTACAAGAAGCACATGAAGGAGTTTGCGGTAGCCACCAAAGTCCACGCACCATCACCCGAAAGCTCCTACAAATGGGTTATTTCTGGCCTACGATGCTTCAAGACGCCAAAAGATATATAGGTTCTTGTCACCAGTGTCAGAGATTTGCTAAGATCACTACTACAAAGGCCAACATCCAAGTCACATGTTTACGGCGTTTACGGGCAATGCGCGGGTTTATGCCTTGCTACTAAGTTGCGATATCGCAACTTGCCTCCATTAGATAAGAAAAATACTTTTTAAGGCAGATCAATGAGTGTGTAAGGCGGATATCCCATTTGACTTAAAACATTCTCGTTTAAGGCGGAAACAAATTTTCCGCCTTTAAAAATGATCAAAGTACCGAACTCGCAACCCGTGCTGCTAGACCATATGTTGCTTAAGCGATTACGCAAGCTACGGTCGTTCATTATATATTACAATGACGTATTAGTTATGATCTTGGAAGAGTGTTACAGTGTGATATGACGATGGGGTGGATAGGTTACGAAATCGCCACTAAAGCCGGCTGATTGAATAAGAGAATAGTTTGTGACTTGCGAGATCGTCACGATACCCGTCTGATATGATTATTTAGGATGCCACGTGTCCAGTACCTTAACCGTAATGTTGCGAGCTCGTTAGTAATGATTCACTTCGTCCTGAAAGCTTGTGACATCACAAGAGTCTATCACAGAATAATCAACTACAAGTCGGCCGCGGCCAAATAAAAAACAAAACTTTGAATGTGTGTTGTGATTGTTTGATTTCCAAAGGGATTAGAAGTCGAATTGTTATAGTCTATTGGTCTGTTTTTGCGGTTAAGGTAGGTTCCTAATCTCTGATTGTATTTGTTTGTTTCTTGATTGTTGTTTAATTTCCAAAAAATGTGATTTGTTATTGTAGTTTGGTTGATTGATGGTGTTTTGTTATTTCCAACTACATTATAGCTGGGGAGCTTTGTAACCCAGTGGGTTAGTTGTATCGTTGATTACCAGTTGGGTTGTGAATCAGTTTTTAAGTATTTAGGTACATGGATCGTGAAAGAATTATGAACGAGAATGCTCGCTTGTCGAAGGAGTATCTTGATTTGATTGAAAATTTCTTAGTAGTTGGTTTGCGAAATTCTAGGGAGAATAACATAGGTGGGGTTAGATGTCTATGCAGGGATTGTAGGAACAATGCAGTATTCGAAGATGTTGATGTGTTGCGAGAACATTTAATTTGTCGAGGTTTTGACAAATCTTACACTGAATGGGTATGGCATGGCGAAGGTCATTATAGTTGTGAGAACATCGAGGTAGATGAGGGTACTGAAGAGGAAATTCTACACTATAATGAGCAGTTGTCGGAGATGTGCGATGATGTTGTTATGGAATATGCAGGGAAGCAAAGTATGCTAGAGGAAATGTATGCGGATAAGCAGACAAAGTTATATGATGGTTCTAAGCATTTGAGATTGGGCGCAACTTTGTTGTTAATGAACCTAAAGGCTAGGCATGGTCTTTCGGACAAAGGAATGACAGAATTGTTGGAGTTAGTTAGAGATTTGCTTCCTACAGATAACGTGTGTCCTGATAGGGTGTATGCGGCGAGGAAGATCTTATGTCCAATGGGGATGGAGTTTACAAAGATTCATGCTTGCCCAAATGATTGTATGTTGTATAGGGGGGAAGAAGATTCTAAGAGGGAAGATTGCAAGGTATGCGGTGAATCGAGGTGGAAAAAAAGTAAGGTAAAGTTGAAGTGTGTGGGGAAACCGTGACAAGATCCACAAAGCAAAGTCCAGCTAAGGTGATGTGGTACATGCCTCTAAGACCAAGATTGACGCGGTTGTTTGCCAATCCAGGCGACGCAAAATTGTTAACTTGGCATGTAGATAGAGTCAGAGAGGGAGATGATATTATTTCTCATGCTTCAGATGGTGATCAGTGGAAGAGGACGGGTGCTATGTACCCTGAATTTACAAATGAACCTAGGCATGTAAGACTCGGACTATCTACAGATGGCATGAACCCTTTTGGAAACATGTCAAGCACCTACAGTTCATGGCCAGTTATGCTTGTTATCTATAATCTGCCTTCATGGTTGATGATGAAGCGTAAATATGTTCTTTTAAACACTATGATATCTGGCCCTAAACAACCTGGGAACGACATAGATGTTTCTATTTGAGCTTGGTATTGAGATTCCAGACGGGAGTCGTGGAGATGCGATTTTAAACTGAAATGCATGCTAATGTGGAGCATTAATGATTTTCCTGCACTAGGTAATCTTGGAGGGTGTTCTGTTAAAGGCCATTTTGCTTATCCACTATGCAAGAGTAATACTAGTCATTGTCAATTAAAGTATGGAGGCAAGCCCGTGTATCTAGGTAATAGACGATTCCTACCTGACAGTCATCCATGGAGGCAAGCTAAGAAGTGGTTTAACGAGCATGAAGAGCACGGTGTAGCTCCTGTCCCACTGACGGGTAACGAAATATTTGAAAAAGTGTCGGTTATGGAATACGTGCTAGGCAAGGGGCAAAATAAAAGCACACAAGGTTCAATATGGAAAAAGTGTTCTATATTTTTTTAAACTCTCTTATTGGAAACACTTAGATGTACGCCACTGTCTTGATGTGATGCACATAGAGAAAAATGTATGTGAGGCATTGGTTGGGACTCTGTTGAATACACCTGGAAAGAGTAAGGATGGATTGAAAGCGAGAAAAGATCTAGACCATCTTGGCATAAGGACATCCCTTGCACCCGTGCAAGAAAAAGTAGGTAAAACATACTTACCACCTGCTTGTTATTCACTATCGTCAGAAGAGAAGGAGAGTTTTTGTGAGACTTTGAAGTCAGTGAAAGTACTTAGTAATTATGGGTCGAACATTAGTAGTTGTGTATCAATTGCAGAGTCGAAGTTAGTTAGGATGAAATCGCATGATTGTCACAACCTGATGCAAGATTTGAATGGGATTGCTCTTCGTGGATGCCTGCCTTCTCACGTTAGACAGGCAGTATCTCGTCTATGCTACTTTTTTAAACAGATATGTCGCAAGAAAGTAAGCAGACGTAAGTTGGATGAACTGCAGACTATGGTTGTTGAGGTGTTGTGCAGGCTGGAAATGTATTTTCCTTCTTCCTTTTTTGACATAATGATTCATGTGATAGTCCATCTAGTACGGGAGGTGAAGTTATGCGGGCCAGTGTATTTGAGATGGATGTATCCATTTGAGCGTTACATGAGCATTTTCAAGCATTTTGTCAAGAATTGTTATCGTTTGGATGCCAGTATAGTTCAACAATACGTTACAGAAGAGGTGATCGAGTTTTGTACCAACTACTTACAGGATGTTCCAACTATAGGGCTTCCAACTTTAAGACATGAGGGGAGAGTTGATCGCGTTGGACTGCGGCATAAGTCAAAGTTTAGTCCTTCTTCTAATGAACTATCAAAAGCACACCTGTACATCCTTCGTAACCATTCTGCAGTAAGTCCTTATGTTGATGTTCACCTGGCTGCGATCAGAGCTACACATCCTAGCTGGGCCGGACCTAGGATCCTTGAATCGCATTGTAGAGATTTCACTAGTTGACTTAAAATTCATGTCCAAAATGGTGAGGAGCATCCCCAGGTTGTGAAATGGTTTTCTAAGCGACCACTAGGTACAATAACGTCCTTTAGTTGCTATGACATCAACGGCTACACATTTGGCACTAAGTGGAGTGATGATAGATCGGCAACTCAAAATAGCGGGGTATACGTCCCTGGAGAGGTTGGATTAACTGGTATTAACGGGTTTTTTGGTACTATCACAGATATATGGGAAATGGATTTTGTTCACATTCGAATTGCACTGTTCAAGTGTGAATGGATTGATCAATCAGAAGGGATGCGCACTGAGGATTTAGGGATGACTATAGTAAACCGAGCAATGCAAGGTTCAGTTGAAGATCAATTCATAATGGCAGCACAAGCTCATCAAGTGTTCTATGTCAAAGACCCAGTTGATCCACGATGGGAGGTTGTGGTGAATGGAAAGAAAAGCTTCGTTTATGGTGATAGTATGATTGACGAGGACATCATAATTTCAAACGACACCATACCCTTATCGGTGTATGAAACATTGGAAGATGATGATGACATTGTTACTGCGTTCGTTAGTCGTATTGATCACGAAGAAGGAATGTGGATCAATCCTGCAGGGAAAACTACGAAGCGGAAGAGGTCTAAACCGAAGAAGAAGAAGACTAATAAGAATAACAAACGTAAATAACTTATTTGTCGCATTATAGTGATTACAACTAGAACCATTTGTTATGCTTGACATTTTAAAATTTGTGAATCATCCCGGGTTGAATGATGACTTAAAGTTCATTTTCACTAATGCATTTCTACAAATAATTGCTAACCATTTTCTGTCCTGCTATTCTTGAGGGTTGCGATATCGCTAGAGTAACCACCTACAAAAAAAGGTTATAAACAATACATGTTGCGAAATCGGCAGCATGTATTATAACCTTACGACCTCGCCAAACATGTTGCGAAAGGGATTCAAACGCAAACATCTTCTATGTCCCTCTAATGGACGTGGTTACGAGGTCGCAACATAGATCACCCAAAACATGTTTAACATTATTAGGTGTTGCGACTTCGCCACAAATGTCGCTTGCATCATAAAGATGAAAACTGGCAAATTTGTAGATAAAGGTTACCTAGATTACCATATGTGGGTATCTGTTGTTTAACTTGCTTTGATGTACCTTGATTTGCTATGTATTAAAATTCATTTTAGAATGGTTGATATAAGAAATTTGCAAGTGCGTCTGATATTAGAGTTGTCTGAATCGAATATAAGTGTAAGCATGGAGTACAATAGGTATTCAAAACAACACGAAATTCAACAAGTCATAACATCCAAGAACTTCCTTCAAAAAAACACATCCAAGAACTAGCGGTTGAATACTCTTCTACTCAGAGGTAGGAGGTGGATGTGGTGGAGGTGGTGCATTTCCCTTTGCCTTCTTCCTAGCTTCTGCTCTTTCAATGCCCCGTATAACGTTTGAAGTTATCCAGCACTCATGATTTATCTTGGAAACATGCTTCTTCATAAGGTCGACTGTGTCTTCCAAGCCTTTATAGTACGCCGCAGAGGGTACAACTGTTAAGCAAATTCAAACGCACAAACAAAAATGTAATAAGTTTAAGGATGTACATTCGTAACATATGCATTCTGACTAAATAACAAATACATACCTTCGACACTGTTTCTCACATGACCCGGGTCTAGTACCAACTTGTCCTTCGAATTATCCACCTTTTCAGTCCACTCGCCATCCACCAACTCCCATTTGCCTTTACGCTCAAAGTAGGACATGGTGTAGAAGGTACACTCCTTCAATTGAGGCGACAATTTGATCTTAGGATTTGAAGTGGTGAGGTAGAAGGTAATGAAGTTACCATAGGGGAGCTTTGTAACTTGGCGATTATTCTCAACTACGCTCTGTCGCATGTGTTCGAGAATAACATATCCCGGATTCAACTTAAACTCTTCTACGATACAGTAGAATAATATCACCGTGGCGAAGTTAAGCTCATTTACATACCCACCCTTAGGCACTACGGTTCTAGCCACCATCTCGTACAAAATCCGCTCCTCACATGTCAACTTGTCGAGTTTGTACTGCCTAGGCTTACCAAGGTTACCCGGTTCCCTACCGAAATATGTCTTTGCTAGTTCTTACAGATAACTAGGCTCAAATTCACCACCTTCGGGCCATTTTTCTCTAGAATAAAACCCGTCAGGGGCCGGGTTATCAAAATCCTCTTCTACAGCGTAAGACACATTTAACGCCTTATTAAACATTTCCTCACCAAACTTCATAATCTTTCTTATTGACCCTAGTAAACCAACGACCAGTCGGACGCTCTTCCTCAATCAACTGATGGAAGTTAGCATAAAATTAACAAGTCTCATCCTTGTGAGCATGATAGTTTAAACTTAACAGCTCAGTCAATTCATGGTATTGAATGGTTTGAAACACATTAGTCAATCCTAGCTCTTTTATTTGGCTAAAGTCTACCACATAGCAATCCATAAGCTGGCTATGTTTCATGTAATTTGAATAAGCTTCAGAGGCTTTGAAACTTAAAAATTTCGACTTGTCATAACCAGCTGAGCCTGAACTAGATGCAGAAGCCGACTTCTCAGCCCGTGCCGGAGCAGGGGCTTGTGGCACTACTTCCCGGGGCCTGGGACCTATGGAAATTGGTCGACTGATGCTTCGTCCTTGCCATCTTTGTGAAGGGGTTCACAGGTTGAAAGTGAAAGGGATTTTTGTGTAACAAGATTAGGGTTCTACTCGACTGTAATGTTCAGATCCCCAAATTTAACTTATATACTATAGTGTGTTGCGAAATCGTGGTTTCGTTAAACAAAAATACGACGTTGTTTGTTAACATGCTGAGGCCCCAACACATGGTCTTAGCCGATGTAACTTGCGAGTTCACTTCTATTTTGTTAACTAACTAGCGATTTCGCAAGTTTAAACAGCTGTTTGGCTCTGTTGTAGTTTTTTAGTCACAAGCGAAGTCGCAACTAGTATTACTAGGCTTGCGAATTCGTTACAATGTATGCCACACTCCAAAAAATAAACTTTCTGAGAGCGTGGCGAACTCGCAAGAACTAATCATAACCCAAAAAAAAATTAAAAATGCCTGAATCAAATTTAAACATTAAAAGATCATCAACACAAATTTAGATTTCTAACAAGCATTCCACTTGTTTAGTTCAACAAAAGATATGGTTTAGCAAAAGAATAAGTCTTAAAGGCACTCAAAAGCCTTCCTAAGTATTACAAGCCAGCTACTAACAACTGTTGGAGGTCGTCGCTCGTTATCTCATTTTCAAGTTCCTTAGTATGATCCTCCGTGCCGCTGCATTGTGGCTCAACTGCGACCTTCTTATTGCTTGATTCAGCCTGGTTATCCTGGGTTGTCACTGCTTCGTTTTCTTCAGTTGCTTCATCAACAGACAATGGTACATCGGCAATGAATCGTTCCTTTGCCATCACGACATACTTCTCCGCGTCATCCTCTCCATCTGGTGAGTGAAACGAACCATCATGCTTTTCTCCATCTTCATGAGTCTCTTCCTCAGCCACAACTGCATCGCCTTTCTTTCCTTCTAAGTCCTCGGTTGCGATGGTTTTTGTTGGCTCAACGCTAGGTCCTGCAGTGTCGGTGGATGTTAGGAATGTCTGCAGAAAATCTGGGGTATACTTCGAATCACTGAGGTCACACTCAAAAGCTCCACTATCAAGCAGGAGATTCAGCGCATCGTTGTTTACCTTGGATCGATTTTGGGCCTTTGTAACTTCATTCACCAGCTGGCGAGTGAAATGACCAACCTAGCACGCGCGTCCAAGACATCGTCTGCATCAACATTCAATATTATCACTTCTGAGAATGAACTGGATGACGAAATTCAATCAAATATTAATTATTGTAGTACTTGTGTTCTTACCTGTGACAGAAGATCCATGCCTGGCTTTTCTAGCGGCAGCTTCAGCCTCCTTTTTCAGCCCGTACTTGCCGTCTTCCTTCAACTCTAACCTTTTATGCTTCAACCAATCTTGGTCATAATGTAGAATTTGCATAGGTCGGCCTCTAGGGAAAATGCCAGCTTGTCTTATCAAGGCTTTAACCAGATTACCATAAGGAAGAGCAGCAGTTTTGTGGCGAGCCATCTTCATCATGTGAGTAAGGATCGTGAACCCAGAGTTTATTGGAATCCTTTCCATGATGAAAATAAAATAGCATGAGCTCGCAAACCTAAGGCTCACAAGCATGGCCCAGAGATGGTAGCACATTCCCACAAATAAACTCGAACACTAACCTTGCCTCCTCGGTTAGTCTATAAATGGGGTAAGTCCTAGCACTGCCAACAGTCCTAGCGTTTCTATGAAACCACTTATTTCCCAAATCTAAAGCAGACATTGGTTGTTTAGGACTAACGGAGGGGAATCTCTGCTCATAATAAACCTCATACGGTCCATCAGGCTTAGTCGGCCTTAGATCACTACTAGACTTATAGGGGCATTTCAGCACCCTATTAATCGTGAATTTATCGACTTTGAACTTCACACCCCTCACAATTGTGGTGATCTCATCAACCTCTTCTTCGAATCCTAGGTTTGCATAAAATTGCAAAAGCTCCTCATGGTAAATGGGATCGGGGAGTTGCAGCAGGGTGTCTAGGTGTTGAGCTTTGAAATGATCAAGCACATAGTCGAGTTAAGGCTAGGAATTACTGTGCTATCAAAAACTTTACTGTTAATAACAAGGCGGTTTGAGCATCTCTCATACCTTACTTTAGCCAAGTCATTGAAGAAATCAGGAACCTCAGCCGCGTCTGGTTGAGCTGTTTCTGTGGCTGGGGCTTGACCAGAAGCAGTTCCTGCAGCGGCTCCGGTCATCGGTGGCAAAGATGGCTCCACAACATCTTCTCTGTCAGCGGGTTCTTCCACACAACGGCGTTTGGCACCAATTCTGCCGTCATATCGGCCGCCTCCTCTTCCCCGGCCTGCTCCACGTGTTTTGGGTGGCATGGATTGATGTGAAGCGAATTCACGACGAAGACGCCGACCAACACGTAGGGTTTACAATTGGGGATGAAATTAGAAACCCATATCTACTTTTTGATTATAAATATGAATAACACTTGCGAACTCGCTAGTTGATCGTATTTAAAAAGTAAATTTGATGACATAACTTGCGATATCGCAAGCATACAGAAACATATTTATCCCAAATCGGACACAGAATGGCATGAAGTTTAGTTTAAATTAGTTTTTATTTCAAAATAGTTCGATAAGTCGCCGACCAGCGCAAACCAAACATGAATCACTCCAAGTATGCAAATGTGTTACACTTTGGGCCCTAAGCCCCAACCACCAGTACGCTACCTCAAGCCCATACTCCATCCTTAAATGTAACCAACTTTTTTTAAATATAGATCAATTATACTTGCGAGTTCGTTAGGGTCCGTCGCTTAATATCATGGGTTTAGGGTTGAGGGTTTAGGGTTTTGGGTTCAGGCGAGGGTGGTTGAGAAGTCGCAAGCAGGATCATCGTACCATGAATTAAATTCAATCAAAATAGAAACTTCACATATATTAAGTTACTAAATTGTAATAACCTTGTTATATTGAGCTTATATGTGTACAATTTTATTTTGAAAAATTGAGTATATAATTCTAGTAGTATATTAAGTAATTGAGGATGGCAGATGAACTCTCCTACAAGGGTAAGTAAGTAAGGAACGGAATAAGTTGAGATTGAATAACAACTTAGAACAATAAAAAGTTGTACGGATTGAAATTATTATCTTAAAGTCGTAATAACGCTCATATACCAACTAACCAACATGTACTAAGTATGTCTACTATAAAAATGACCAATACAATACTTCCTTCAATTTGATTAGACATGTACATCGTCCAGGTACATTTCTTTGATGATGTTGTGGTACTTGTTAACTAATTTGTTTTGTAGGATGTTTAATACAATTACATTTGCACTTCTAAATGCATTGTAGGACTATGTATTTTCTTAAACAACAGACATTTGTGTTAGAATGTTTGTTCATTATACCATACATCGAGTTCGCTTCTTCAAATAATTAAATTCAAAATCGTCCTTGCCGTGGCAAGAATATTTAAAATTTTAGTAATAAAACACAAATGGAAGATGTAGTTGGCCAAAATCTTTCTTTCGACCTTGAACCTGAAGTTACTGTTAGTAGGACAGACTTTGTTAATAACCTAGTAGTTTATTATTCATATCAACCCAGCAGTAAAAATAAGTACAATTCTAGATAAATTTATACAAATTTGTTTTTCAGTGTGAGCCATTATTTACATCGTTAGCACATCTTAATCATACTAACCAATTAGTGTGCTACTTACAAAATGAGGTTTAGACCCAAACAGTATAACTAGCGAGCTCGGAAGACACTAAATTATAGCCCTTACATTCTTGCGAAGTCGCAACGTCACACGTTCGAGTAATTAAGTGTGAGATGGTTACCCGTCACGACATCGCAACAGCCTGGCTTCTTCTGTCGATTGTCTAGCGATTTCGCAAGCTCTAAAGGTTGGTAGAGTCAACCACGGATTAGCCATGGATAAGACTCCAACTTTGGCATCTTATCACAACACAATCTCGAATCCTTTCTTATTTCAGCTACAAACATCTTTTCATCTCAAATCAACACAAACCCGTACATCGAATCTTGTACATCTCAAAAGGGTGTAGTCATTGTGAATCTTCACACTAAATTCAAGTCCAACTTGGTAAGGAAAGCAATAAATTCTCAACTACATCATTCCCTACTCATTTGATATGCATGTTCAGTCTTTGATGATTTGCATTTTATTAATATACCTTTGTCGTTGGTAGGACAAAGACAAACAAGGTAGCCCATAAAGGTTTGAGCTCGCTTCAACCCTTACAACCTTGTCGTTTACAAAGGTATTCATTTTTTGCTTGTTTTATGTGATTTAATTGCTTAAAGTTAATTTGTTAAAGTTTCGTTAAGTTATCATCATTAAGTATAAGATCATGAAGAAGGTATATGGTATACTTGTTTATACACTTACACTTTTATACATGCACATGATTAAATGTTGATTATTTCAACAACACTAGATGTACATGGCTTTAGTTATTATAATGAATAAACTATGAACAAGTGAAGAAGAAGGCACTACAAATTGCTTCAAAGGCACATCGTGAACACAAATATACTCTTGACAAAGACTATATAAAGACAAAGGGAAAGATGTTTGGTCAACACCCAAGTAAACGTTGCAATCACATTGTCCTGCTTACTTGGGAGAAATTCAAGAAACGATGGCTAGAAAACGATGCAAAGGTTTGTATCCCTAATTTATTTTGTTTCATTTTATCAACGCTTATGCCCTTCTTCTAGCCTACAATTCTACAATCATTGTCACATTACAAATCTCATAGGGGGTAGGTCTTAACAAACGTAAAGCAACTGTTCAAAATACCATGCCATACATCGGTGGACGAGTGGGGTATTTGGGTGTGGGGAGGAAGACATCAAGAAAAAAACAAGAAGCTAAGATTAAAGAGCTAGTAGATGGGAGCATGGATGCGGAAGAGGCCAAAAAACAAGTCGTGCCCGAAGATCCTACAAAATACACTAGACAACAACTGTTCGTGTTGGGTAGAATAAAGATGGACGGGAAGTACTCAAGCGATGAGGCTAAGAGGATTGCCGGTCGAGTGGTAAGTGCCTCAAATTTCAACTACTCAAAATTCTTTTTATGAGTACAATCAACATAGTAGATGTTTCAATAAATTTAACCAAAAAACATATGCTCAAACATATTTTATTAGGAAGAGGTAGAGCATGAAGTGGAAGAAGGTTTGTTCATCCCAATAGGGAAGCACGATGTGTTGCATAGGGCTTTAGGGAAGGCTGGACATCCAGGGAGAGCTAAGGGGATAGGGGGCTATGTAACACAAATTGAGGCATTTGGCGTAAAGCGTAGTAGCAAGGACCCTAAACCCTCTAAGCTCCAAGTTTCCTTGAACCAAGCCAAAAAATCCGACCAAGAGGTCAAGAAATTAAAGGCCATATTAGCAAATGTTTGTGCTTTTGTTAACTATCCTATCCCATATGACTTTTCTCTTACAAACCCCATAAATGGACCATCCTCTAGAGGATCGCATCCTTCCCCGCCTCCAATTGAGGTTGACCAACCAATTCTTGTACCCGAAATCGACATATGCAAACAATTGGAGCATGTCAAGGAACAAGTTCAAATACAACAACCCAAACCCAACACAAAGGTACGTTTATTACCTTGGATCAATGCATGGTGTCACAAACTGATTATGATTAACGCTTATGTTAAGCTAAAATTCCAACTTTCTATAAATATTATTTGAACAACATAATTTACATGTTCCTAGATTTCCCCTTCATGCAAGTTGTTTGTCGAGGGTGGAGCGAATTCTCAACCCCTTCATGTTGTAAATGGAAACGCCTACCCAAATATGGTTAGGGTTTCAATAATTAATAATGTCTTAGTAAAAGATGCCTTGTTACCGGTCGCGGATCTTGACTGCCGACTAGTGGGTAAAGGTTTGGGAATGTTCTTCATATGGCCCACGTGGTTGGTCTTGGATTCAAATTCAACATCCATCCCAATTAATAGAATACAACCAGCACAGACGAACCTTAATTTCCCTATCGCAAAATTTCCAATGTCAACTGCGGAAGTTGGGTTCATGATGGCTCTTCCTGGGTTTGTTCGCACGCTATATGATATGCTTGATCACCATAATCATGATTCCGTGTACTATTTTTTAGCCAATGCAAAGGTATTTGATGAGGCGAGGGAATTGGTAGTACCATGGGAAGACTTTGCCCTATTTTGGAACTATCAAACACTTCCCGAAAATATCCTAATACTTCATCAAATGTAAGTTTATTTTAGGTATCTTGAAAATACATAAGCTAATACTAATTTGAGGTTTTTTTTTCACTTCAACACTAATTTATATTCATTTATGGTATCATGTTGTTCAAGGTTCATTCAATTCACAGCATTGGCTTCTAAAAAGAATTTCATCAGTTATTTGCACCCAACTTGCTTGCAAGAGGTAACCGAAGGTAATCAAGCTAGACTTACTTATTTGTCAAAGGTTCTGAGTGACAAGACCAAGACCATATTCGTAGGGCCCTATCTTGAGCGGTATGTTGTTACTTGTCGCTTTTTGTTGTCCATTTTTTGTTCCAATCCTACTTGATAAATCGATTAATATTGCTTGCATTTCATTGATACGTATAAACCATTGGAGTTTTCTAGCGTTGATATCATCCTTGAAGGGTGTCTACTGGATTGACCCGCTTCACTTTGCACCATCTACAAGGATCGTTGATCTATTAGAGGTGGTAATGCACGCTGTAAATGACGAAACACTACTTGCCTTTGAACTTCTTCAAATCCAGGTTACGTAACAATGGCTTTTGTTACATGTCGCCACTATGAACGCATTACTTATCATATCTTCGCCTTTATCCATTGCAGCACAGGAAACAATTGTAAAACTGGGAGTGCGGATACTACATGATGATGTATGCTTACGAGTGTGTTGAAGGACTGACCGCTGATAATCTAGAATTACATAGCGTGAGTAATCTTACAAGCTTCTTTGTTAATGCAATTCATTAACATAATTACCTTCATTGTTGTAATAAACGTTTTCCTTTGGTAGATTTTGGAGGAAGATCAATCTACATACACTAGAAAAGAAATGGATGTTGGGCGAGACAAATTCGCAAAGCACTTGGTAATTATAAAAGCTCGGTACATATCTAGGCCTCACGTACCACCTAAAAAGTTGCACGTAAAGTCTAGTTATTTTTTGTTCATTTATCATACGTTGAATTAACTCCTACTTGTTCGTTACCTTTCTCAATTCAGTATTTTTAGTGTTTTACGTTTGTATGTGTGTGAATAAATCAGAGGAATCTTGAACTTGACAGCTTAGTAATAGCATTACCCAGCCCATTTCTATTTTTGGAGCAAATTTGCAAAATCAGATTTTGGGCGTGTAGACGTACCACCCAGCGACTTCGTTAGTTGTCTCGCTTCAGACCATAACAAACTAGCGATTGATCTGCGCATTCGCAAATTGTCAAGCAAGGGTGAAGAGTAAATTTGCGCCTTCGCAACCTAAATCGCTTAAAACCTTCTGTCTCCCCAACCTGCTGTGTAGCGCCTCCGTAACATAAGACGTCAATATTGCCGGAATTTATCACGAGTTCGCAACATGAACACGTTTATCACCTACGCTACCAAAATACGACGTCGTTCACATATGCGACGAGGCCTTACGATATCGTAAGATGAACACCAACAATTACACTAGCGAGTCTGTCACTAACCACTTTCACATACCAAACAATACATTTGGCTAGCGAGCTCGCATGCCAATCACCTTCCAGCATGCAGTTACGAGCTCGCTACAAATTTACAAGCGAATATCCAGCGATCTCGTAACTGCTTTGGTTCTCTCACAAACCTTTCAGTTGCAGGGAAACACTCCCGAGCTCGCAAGGGTTTGTCCTGCGACCGGTAAACTCTGTCGCTACTAGTTACGCACGTTCATTTCTTAAACTGCTAGCGATATCGCTTCTCCTGACTTGGCGTATCGCAGATGTCTGTCGTAACAAGTCACGCACGTCCACATCACATAGCTTAGGATCCTCATAGGTGCGAGATCGCAGGTTTCATCCTTAGCGACCGCAAATACCTATCGTAAGCTATCATGATGGAACTTGTTTTATGTGTACGTCGCTTTCTTACGAGCTCGCATGTGATTACCTAATCATAAAATACTAGGGTACTTGCGATTTCGTAACTTGTATTTACGGCGGAAAACCTGAGCTGCAAGGCGGAAACATACGCCTTAAAGCGTTTTTCAGTTTTAAGACATATCCAGGGAAGACATTTGTCTTGTGTCTTAACACAAGAACAAGCAACCGCCTTAAATGCCGTCAGATTGTAGTAGTGGATGGTCCACGTGCCACAGGAGAATATGATTACCATCCAAGAATCCTGGCCATTTGTCCGATGGGGCATAGATCTCGTCGGACCTTTTCCTACGGCCCCTGGTAACTTCAAGTACCTCATTGTGGCCATTGATTATTTCTCAAAATGGGTGGAAGCTGAAGCCTTGACCAATATAACTGGCAAGACAGTTATCAACTGTTGCTGGAAGAATATTGTATGTCGCTATGGCATCCCGAGATACATAGTGACCGATAATGGAGCACAATTTGCTAATGATCCCTTCAATAAATGGTGTAAGGCGGCATACACCAGAAGCTCACCTCAGTATACCATCCAGAAGCTAATGGCCAAGTAGAGGTTACGAACCGAACCTTGGTAAGCGGCATCAAGAAGCGCCTCGATTGAGCTAAAGGAAACTAGATCAAAGAACTACCAAGCGTGATCTGGACCCATAGAACCACACCAGCCACAGCAACAGGAGAGATTCCTTATAGCTTAGTCTATGGGTCCGAAGCGGTCATTCCCATGGAGATTGGGGTCCCCTCTGCCCGTACTTCTCAACCAGATAATGAAGATGGCACTATCATCTCTCCTTCAACCTTCGAGATGAAGTACTCTATATTCTGAAAATCTACCTTGGAGCTACTGATAAGTCCATGGTTCGTATTCGGACCTCATTCATACTCGAACCAGGGACCGAGAAGGGTCATGGGCTCGAGGTACGCGGAGGATGGATCCACGGGTCCATCAATCCTAATCCTTATAAGGAATGCGTATATTATGAATGTTCTACAGAGAATATACATCCTCTCAAAGATGGTAATACAGTCATCCTAAACATGGTAACACAACCATGTGCGAAATATACTTCTATTATACATGGTAATACAACTACTATCCCATAAGAGTTGTATTCATACCATAAATACATATCTTGGTGATCTACGGATTGTAGCCATATAAATACCCTAAAGGTTTGGTAGACCTCTCCATCTAATCTCATACTACATACTTTACGCCTTAAGCAAATATACTGACTTGAGCGTCAGAGTGTCTACCCCCGGGACACCCGGGGCCTTTGTTTTGCAGATCAGTTTGTGAGCGTGGTTCGTCGTCGAAGTGTTGGTGTCCGGCATACATCATATCGGAACACAGATTCATACTACGTTCATACTAATTGAACAATTAGACAATACTGTACCTGATTCTGTACAAGCCAACTCTTGAATAGTATTTGCACCACATAACGGCAAGACCGATGCACATTTTATATACCGGTAATGTGATGTTCTGCAGATGACAACCCGACAATAACATGCTTATCCAATATTAGTATAATTAGTTCCTCGACTCATCTCGGTACTAATATACAAATTTTGAAAACATCCATGTGTACTTTAAGATAACCGATGTTACACGAGTCATAGTGTGTTCCTGTAATGTGCTGTTCTGCAGATGACAACCCGACAATAACATACTTTTCCAATACTGATCAATAACTAGCATTTTTTATATGGATTTTTGTTATCCATTAAAAAAAACTATCTCATAATACGCGGCATTTCAACAGATACAATGACATATGTGGCCTCCGAAGCTGATATATATATTAGGGCATTAACGGATTTGAAATATTCCAACACATTAGTACTTGTAGATTTACGACAAATTCTTCCTAAAATACACATACTGTAACATGTTTAATTAAACATGCTATTTTTACAAACTCATTATATATGGAAGCCTGAACAAAGAAAGAGTGATATCGCCACCAGTACTTGCTTCTAAGCGATAGTATAGGCGAACTCGCAAGTAAGTAAAACAGTAACCGACCAAAACTACTATTCAGGCATGTTTTGTCCACCTAAACCATGCTATATATATTATTTTACCCGAATTTTCCTACTCTCAACCTCATTTTCACCATTCCGATCCATCTACCCTCCATTCTCTCTCACCTTATCCCCTCCTCAATCTCAAGCTCAAATCAATTGAATCCCAATCCATTCTCATACCATTCCAATCCGAGAATCACTCCAATCCTAAGCACAATCTCATTCTCATAACTCAAACCTTGTTCTCTTGCCATGAGCTTAAACCTAGGAACCTAAAAACCCACCAATCTAGATCAACCTTCCTTCAAATTTGGGTAAAACCAACAAAGCTTGCAACTTTGTGAAGTACACATCAAGTACAAGCTAAGAGCTTCTTCTACAAGTAAGGTATGTGTCTTAAATTTCATGTCTATGTTGAATGGGCTTTTGGTTTCCTTTTTTGTTGACATTTATTACATGAAGGACATTGTAGAGTAAAGTTTATCACTTGTTAGACCCTCACAAATAACTATTGTGTGTTTTTACTATGTGCAAGCAAGAATGATGTAGTAGTGAATCCACAAGCAAGAATTAGTTTGGCAAATGTTGTGTTAGTATACCTCTACGATCTCATATGTTTACACAAACTAGGATTGGCTAACACTTTCTCTTAAAAATCCAATAAAATATTCATTGGACCATATCTCGAGAGGTAAACCTTGCAATTTTCTCTATTCTTTTAGCTTTTCTAGATTGTATGTTTCTCCAAACTAGTATGACCATTTGGATTCTTTCATGTGTAGTGATCATTGGAGCTTTGTTGCAATAATACCCGATTTGAAGCAAGTATATTGGATAGATCCCCTCCACCGCCCTCCATCCCGGACATTCGCCGATCTCCTTGACAATGCACTTCATTAGGGTAACTTGTTATGCTTATGCTATCACTTAATTTCAATTCAATTTTTTTAGCCTACACCATTGGTATAACCATGGAGTATATATATTGTAGTCTAGGAAGCAATCCTCGGACTGGGAATGTGGCTATTACACGATGTTGTTTGGTTTGATGGTGGTAGATGGTGTTCAAAACAACATGCAGGATCTTCTAAAGATAACCTTCTACAATCTAATTCCATTACTCTTCATGACAACTTCCTAATGCACATTTGTTTCATGCATAAGTATTCGTGGATGATACCACGCCTTTCTCCTTGGAAGAACTTAACAATGGAAGAGACCGATTGGCACGCCACCTAGTCCACGACCGTGCGTTTACCATTGCAAGGCCACAATTCCGGAATCTACCTACCACGTGACAAGGTGTTGGTCCATTGCATTTAGTTTTTTTTAATTAGGAATTGGCATTGGTAATGCACTTGTGTGCACTTGAAATATGAGGTTGTGCCTCTTTAGTATAAGATGGTGATTGGATATTGGCAGGTTTTTGTTGTATTGTTATACCGATTCATGTTTCGAAAGAAACGGGTCACATTTTTCAAATATTAGCCAATTTTGCAATACTTGTAGACGATATCGTAACAAGAGATTCGCTTACAGGCGAATAAAGAAGCGTTTTCGCTACCACATTTTTCACGCTACACAATCTACAACCGGACACAAAAACGGTGTCGCCTCCAAATTTTCCTACAGAAGCGATCTCGCCACGCCACTCGCTAATGAGTCTTTGTTGGCACGATCGTTTCAGGAGGCGAGCTCGCACAGAACTTCGCCTGTTTCAGGAGGCGAGTTCGCCTCCCTGATACGCCAACATGTTTTATTTCAGACGATATCATAACCATTACGGTTTTTAAAAATTCCCGCCATTTAATTATTGACCAAAATTCAAGCGAATAAAGTGGCGGTATCGTAAACACTTCATAGGCGACTGAAATGAGCGATATCGCCTCTGCAGGCGAAATGATGCTGGCGATATCGTCCAGCATGATATCACTGACACCAGGCGGCACTTGGTGACGAGTTCGTAAGCCCAATTCGCCTGGTTCACGGCGTTTTCAGAATCGCCGAGAAAAAATGCACGTTTAAGGCACATCTTAGCAAGGCGTTTTGGATCCGCCTTGCTTGGTATGATGCAACCGCCTTGCAACCTATGCATGTCCACTAGTGCATGAAGCACTGTTTGGAGTGAAACCTCTCCGCCTTTCTTTTGGAATCAGAAATGATTCTATGATACCAGCTGCCACTGATGTTATCCAAAGAAGAGCTGAGATACAACATAAGCTACAACAGCATCTTAAGAAAGCACAAGATAGGATGAAATTCTATGTTGATCAAAAAAGGAGTGACAGAAGCTTCATGGAGGGAGAATGGGTATACCTGATGGTACATAAATATAGACAGCATTCATTACAAGGCAATTCCAGTGAAAAACTAGCTGCTAAGTACTGTGGCCCCTTGCACATATGTCAAAAGATAGGCTCAGTAGCATAAAACTCAAGCTACCTGTCATTAGCAAGGTTCACCCAGTTTTCCATGTTTCACTTCTGAAGAAATTGTGGGAGCTGAACCTGCACACATGTCACCTCCTCCGTCAGTTACTGATGAAGAAATCGCTATCCTAATTCCATCTAGGGTTCCACAAAGAAGGCTGTTAAAGTACTGGTTCTACTCAAATAATTCAATGGCTGGTTTTATGGAAAGACATGCCCATGGAAGAAGCATCTTGGGAAGAAGCTGCAGTGATACAACAACTATTTCTTGCATTCAAACCTTGAAGAAATGGCATGCATGACATGATATACTTGAGGACAAGTATAAACAAAGGAGAGGATGGATTGTCAGGAAATGAAAGGAGTCAAGGGCAGAAAGGTAATCACAATGAAAAAGGAGAAGAAAGGATTAGGAAGTTGCTAGGAGCAATTTCCTAATTGTGAATAGCACGGCATGAGAAGAAGATCGCATAGAAAATGCTATAAGTACAATACTCATTAGCTAATTAGGATATTAATTTCAATACAAGTTGATCAATGATTTGTGCTTTTATTTATTTTTGTTATTTACATTTAATTATCAGAAAACCCCAAAAATATCACTTTTACATTTTGCACCTGACAATATGATATAATGTGAGTTTGGTCAAAATAATAGTGTATAAGGCCCATCACCCTCATTTCCCTATATAAAAGCAGGCTGACAAGATCTCAGCAAGGCTCACATACTTGTATAACACTTTGAAAAGTGAAAACCAAAACAATTAAGCAAGTGCTCGAGTAATGAATATCGAGAAAGTTGGAGAAGAAGAAGAGGCGATCCCAATCATAAGTTTCACGGAAGAAAGGCTGAAGGCGGGCACCGAAAGCTGGATCTCGGCATGCAAGTCAGTGAGGGAAGCCATGGAGGATTTCGGCTGAATTTGTCGGAGTTTTCGATGATGAGTTGATGACGAAGACGCCGCTCATGAGTGGTTCAGATGTGTTCTCGCCGCTCATGGAATTCTTTGATCTCTCCCAGGAGATCAAGTCGCTCAACAAATCAGAAATCCCAGGCTTCGGTTACATCCGGAGCCCTGATAGCCTTCTCGAGACCATGGGCCTTGAGAATTCAACCGCCATGGAAGATGTTCAGAGCTTTTCAAATCTCATGTGGCCCCGAGGAAACCATCATTTCTGGTACGTACGCGCTATCTTCCCAGTTTATTTATATGTTCCCAGATTTCTTTATTTTTGTAAAGAATTATATATGTAGACGGTCTAACAATTTGGTTAATAACTAAAGTACGAAATAACGCAAATGCTGAATAGATATGATGTTCACGTTTAATGTATCAATCTTGTTTAAGTTTCGTGCATTGGAGTTAGTTTTAGATAAATGAACTTCAGAGGCAGTTTTCCAGTACCATCTTAATCTCTCTTTTGTTTAATTAATATATTATATCATCTGTTTGTTATGTTTTTATAGGTTACTTATCGGTTGAGTTTTATCAATTTTTATCGTAAGAAATTAAAAGACCTGATGCATTGAGTGACGTTCTTGAACTCTCTACCAAATTGGGCAAATCAGAGCCATATTCTTCACTCTGGCACTTTGTTTACGTTTCTTTCAAAAGAAACAAGATCCGGAAAGCCAACTTGTTTGAAATTTTCCCATGCTCTTCTAGATTTAAAACAAACAGTTATGGGAGGTTTTCAATAAACTAATGTTTATATATTTGTCCTTCCTTCGAATGCATCCACGAGTGATAACCAGCCAATCCGATCACATTCATTACTAGATTTATAATCGGATAGTTTAAAATTTGAGATGCTTGCGATCAAACCGATCAAAATAATTCATGATCATGATCGGCTCGTTTAAAAATTATAATAATCGTGATCGGTTCGTGATCGAGTCGTTATAAATAATCGATCAAATGATTAATGATCGATAATGATCGGTTCGATGATCAATAATTGATCGTGATCGATCATTAATTTGATCAAGTTAAAAGTTAATGAAAAAAGGTGAAAAACACATAAATGATTAAATTAATGAAAGGTTACAACAAACTATAAACATATATATTGAAAATAATTAAATTAAAACATTTTCCCATTATTATTAATGTAAATAATTATGTTATATTATTTTTATTGATCGTTCTCGATCATGTTATCGGTCTTTTCGCGATCATGATCGAGATTTTATATTCATGATCGTTGATCGGTCATCTAATAAACGATTTTAAAATTTTGATCATGATCGGTTCGTTTATTAAGTGAACGATCCGATCTCGATCTTTTTAACGAATGCTCATGAATCATGATCGTTCTCACCCCTGCTACATGCATTTGTATCTTTCATCCTTTTGCCTTTTTCTCAACTTATTTAAGAAAACAAATCAAATATTTTAATCAATCTGATACTTCCCAGATAGCTTTACATGTATCTTATGTTGAATAATTGTCCTTTAGGATTGTTTTAAGAAATCGATCAAAAGAGTAGATTAAAGAGAAAATCTTATATCATGGTTTCTCATTCTTGTTAATTATGAACATTTTTCCAGCAAATGATAAAGGGAATACATGAAACCAAAGTAATGTATACAGTAGACTAATCTCATGTTCTGTATATGGACACTTATATTAATTCTGGAAATGAAACACTAGTGGAAGGGGGGCTTTCAACGGCGCCCGTTAACGGCGGTTTCGCCAGAACGCCGTTATTTTTTGAGGTTCCGATATCGGAACCATGGTTGAGTGGTGCGGGAAAATAATTAGCGGCGTTTATTTGACAAACGCCGCTTGGTTAACGGCGGATAATAATAAACGGCGCATAGGAAACGGCGGTTAGCCATGAACGCCGTCAAGATTATGTGTTCCGATGACGGAAGTCTGGAAATACCTGAACCTTAGCCACCAGATCCCACTAGTGTCATGAGAATGTTAATATATATGTAAAGGAACACCGACATGATGACCTTCCAGTTAAGGAACATGACTGAATATAAAATAGAAACTTATTATAAATTTTAAAATATCATAAAATATCAAATTTTGACTCTTAAACCTAAAATTTTTGATGATTATGTTAATTTTATTATGTATAATATACTTTTCTTGAAAATTTTCTTTGGTATTAACAAAATTAAAGGTACTTGTAGTGAGAATTTAGTATCATGAACCTATGAAACATTATTAAGACTAAAACTTGTTACTTAAGTACATATACTTTGTAGACATATTTCCTCCACCATTGTGATAAATTTATTTCCATTTTGATCATTTTATTTGAGTGTTACTGATACATTTTAAAATAAATTCCATGAAATAGCATTGATATAAACGCTTATTACAGTAAAAATTTGAAAAAATGTCATAAAACATCAAATTCTGACTTTTAAACATGAATTTTTGATACTTATGCTGAATTTATTATGCATAATACACCTTTCATGTGGATTTACTTTGTTATTAGCTCAATGAAAGATACTCATAGTGACTAGTGAGAACTTCAGTATCGAGAATATATATGAGAAACACTACTAAGACTATAACTTGTTACTTGAGTATATATATTTTGAGTGTTATTTCCACCATAGTTGTGATTAATTTATTTCTATTATTAAATGAAATCAAGTATATTTGAGTGTTTCTGAGTTTTTCTAATATAAAGTTTTGAAATTGCATTGATATGAATGTTCAGTTCAATAAAATTTTGAAAACGTCACAAATTAAACATCAAATTTTGACTTTTATAACTGATTTTTTATGATTATGTTAATTTTATTATGTATAAGAAACTTTTTAAAGTAAATTTACTTCGATATTAGTTCAATGAAATGTACGTGTAGTGAAAATTATAGTATCAAGAATCTGAGAAGCACTACTAAGACAATACCTTGTTACCTAAGTATTTATACTTTAGAGTCATACTTCAACCATAGTTGTGATCATTGCACTTTTAATGTAAATTTTCTTTGGTATTGACTCGATGTTTGGTACGTTTAGTGAGTAATTTAGAAGCAAGAACCTAAGAAGTACTACTGGGATTACAACTTAGTTAAGTATATATACTTTGCAGTCATATTTAAACCATAGTTGTGATCAAATTGTTTCAAATACTAAATGAAATTAAGTATATTTGAGTGTTCCTATGACATTATAATATAATATCCATGAAATTTTTAGTTGTATATGAAATTTTAAAAAGTATTTAGCCCGTCATTTAAATTATATTAAAATTCATAGGTTCACATATGCAATTATTAGGATTTAATATGTTGAATAAACAAAATATAACTGATATTGTAAAAATATATTATATAATAACTGCTGAGTAATTTCCATAAATATATTAAAATAAAATTTTAATTCTGAATTTTAGAGAAAATTTATATTTTGCATGATCTGATCCGTCAATTAATTTTCATGACTTAATCCCAGCCGTTGATGCTTTATCCATATAAAGAAAACCTTATCCTTCTGAGTCTCTGCATCGCATTCTTTATCCCAATCCCATCTCTCTCTGCTCGACGCCAATCCCCTCCACCAGAGAATCAACGCCGTCGCCGCCTCAGGAGTCAACCCGCACCGGCGTTCCTCCACCCCCACTGGACAGCCTCACCATCGTCGCTGCGGTACTGGACCAGCTGACGCCGGAATTCTGTAGCTTAGGGCTCCGCCGGTTGGAGACCTCTTCGGAGCTGCAGGCTGCCGGTGGGTCTCACCGGAGTTTGCGATTCTAGAGCCGGAGTTTCCGATTCCGGTGACGATTTTCCTTGCGACCTCACCTCCTTCCCCGCTAATTCAGCGCCCCCAACATCACCAGCACAGAATCTCCGCCGATTTTCACCCCCTCAATCATCCTCGCCCTCTCAATCCGTGTCGCCGTGGACCAGCTGTCCCGACCCAGGAAACCCGTGCGAAGCCCCGGCTCGGTTCCTGGAGAAATCCTCACAAGTGCGTCAAAGCTCTCGAGCCTTACACCGTCCGCTCCGTCATCGGCGGTAGCCGCAACTCACTCGCCATCTGTGATGATGGCAATGTGTTTGTTAAAATCACCCTCTCACATCTAAACTCCCTGGGTTTCGTACTCTATTGATGAATGATGGTGTTTTGTAGGATACTTTTTTTTAGTTGTTTACATGGGGTGGAATAAGAGGGGCACGCTGGGACACCTGCCAAAGACCAAGATCGAGAGTGTTCCTAGTCTAGTGAAAGCTCTCAGGAATATTAAGATTGCACAGGTGAAATTTTGTTTAATTCTCAGTTCTCATTATATATAAAAGTTTAAACTTTTTTTGCTTCTCAGTATCCTAGGTGTCTATTGGTGGTTGGATGTTTGGCTGTTTGGATATTGTTATCAGTTGTATGTTGTTTCTTGATACACGTTTTTATGATAGGATGGGTTTATAAGTTTCTTTGGTTAAAAAATATAAGAAGTAGTTGTATTTTGCTTGCATTTTGTAGAAACTTGATCAAATATATTGGCTTATGAATTTGTTTACATTCTCTCAATTCCAGACAACATATATTGACATGTTTTATTTTTCCTCAATGGCTATTCTTTTACTGTGCAGTTCTTGTTCTTTGGGACTAGCTGCATCAAACAAGTTGTTTTATCTGTTATATAAGTTGGGGAAGCATTGGCTATGGCCTCTGGAAATTGCTAAGATTTATGTTTTTAGCTGTAAGTCTTCTTCCGCTGCAGGTTTTCTTCTTTTTTACAGCTCTGCTGTTGGTTCTGTGTATTTTCCTAGAGTTTGATAACTCATACATATATAATGTTGTTACTAATTTTTAGTCTCAGATTCATCAAATGTCTTGATTCATGAATTTTTGTATTCCCTCTGTCTACATGAAAAGAATTTTTGTTATGACATGTGTACGGATCTATATATACAGATGGTATGACTTTGTGCAAATGTCTCTATGATATTAGCTGTTCATTGACTTGCAAAGGGCCATGTTTTGCTGATTAATATTAATATAAAGGTTTTTATCCCAATTGAACACTTTCTTTATCTGGTTCAAAAGAATGTGAGACAGTGCATGATTTAATACTTCAGTGTGCATTAAAAAGGATATCCGTGTTTTTGCAGGTGTTGAATCACTCCCTGAACGCCCTAATCTGCTTATTATCCTCGGAAACTTTCCATGGGGATGATTTTGCAGGTACGAAAATTCGTCTTGCCTGTTATATACATTGTTCTGTCAGCATGCTTACTTCTCTTATGGGGCTCTTAGTTAGTATTACTTTTCATTTTCTGATTTTGCTCTTCTCAGCTGGAGAGGGATGTTTTTGGATTAAGGTACTTTGACAAATGTTGTATGATGAAGTTCTGATATAGTACTTACGTATTATTGTGAGATCTTGTGTTGCTAAATTATGAAGTGTTTGCCCTATTCTTTGGGATAGTTTGTATTTTACTTAATTCTCTTACAGTAACTACTGAGATTAGTTGTAGAATTGCATCATATATCCCTTTTGAGGTTTGATTGATGTGAGATGTGAGTCTGATAATCTCTAGAGCTAATTTGGTTGTGCTGCAGGAGTTGGAGAAGAAGAGAAAGGAGAGAGCTGAGGTAGTATATGAGAGGTAGTATATGAGAGGAAGAAGCAGTTAACGAAACAAGAGATGAATCTAGGAGCTTCCTTCACATTCGTACTCAAGTTCAAGCATGGTTACGTTCTTATTCAAGTATTCAAGTACAAGCATAGTTGGATTAGAATTAGTGTAGAATGTTTATGAGTTAGTGTAGCATGCTAGTTGGATTAGAATTAGTGTAGAATGGTTTATGAGTTAGTTGTAGAATGATATGTAAATTAGTGTAATAATGTTGTAATGACAATTTGGATCTTTAATATAATTTATAAATTTTGAATTTTATTATTTTTGATTTTATTTTTTATTAATTTCAGCACCAGATTTGGGGAAATCAAAATTCAATTTCGTTATCAAAATTTGTCTGTTCCGTTATCGGAAGTATGTAAAAAAACTCATTTGTTCCAACTTCCGGTTGCGTAACCAAGATGGCTTTCACAACCGGAACGAACTCATCAACACCTCATCGTTATACGCGTTCCGAATACAGAACAGGTATGCGCCGTTTATAAAAAAAACACAGATACGGCGGTTCAGACCGCCGTTACCTGTGTTCTGAACAACGGCGGTTAAGACCGCCGTTTCCTTCACACCCCCCACCCACGGCGCAGCCACCGACGGCGGGCAGAACCGCCGGCGTAGGGGGGAGGCAACCGCCGTGATTTCGGCCGGCCTCCAGTAGTGAAAGAAGCGTTAATCATGTTGGATATGTATAAATTATGTTCCTTCATCAGTGAACAGATACACGGATACGCTACGGAGGTATCCAAGATGCAGGAAAGTTTGATGAGAATGATATTCAAAGAGTATGGCGTGGACCAGAAGAAATGCGAGTCTCACCTGAGCTCAAGTTGTTATCTTCTGAGAGCTAACTCTTACAGGGCACCCTTACCAGAAGATGAGACGCATGTTGGGATTAAGCCTCACACCGACACGAGCTTCATATCCATAGTGAAGCAAGATGACGTCGAGGGATTACAAGTGCAACATGTTAACGATTCCGGCAACGAAACTTGGATTCCGGTTCATTTCCCTCCGTCTTCCTTTATTGTTCTTGCCGGCGACGCCTTATATGTTAGTTTCTTCTCCATATACACTGCAGTAGTATTTTATGCATTTTAGTATTAATTATTCTGTTCGATGCAGGCTTGGAGCCGGGGCAAGATAAGGGCATGTTTTCACAGGGTCATTATGGCTGAGAGAGCAAGGATGTCGGTAGGGGTGTTTTCCTTCCATAAGGGGATAGTCCAAGTACCAGAAGACCTGGCTGGTGAGGATCATGGCTCATTGCAATTCAACTCGTTTGATCATATGGATCTGTTGAAGTTCCGGGTGAAAAATCCAGCTCTGTCCTCTGAGGAGAGAGTGAAAGCTTTCTGTACGTACCACTCCAAATTAAGCTATCTGTTCTCGTGAGTTTGAGCCTTAGAGGGAAGTACTGATATGACAGTGATAATCATGTTACACTATGTTATTTGGTTGTGTTTAAAGATTTTTAATTGAAATATTTCAAGGCTATGCCAAAGAATTTCTATGAGAAAACTCGTTGTAGATTTCCACATGGTAAGGTAGATATGGACTCCCAAGTCCCAATACCCCATTCTTATATTATTGGAGTTATGGTCCTGGTACTAAAAGAAATATTTTAACGACATTTTGATTTTGCATGTTTGATATTGATTTATAATGTCTCTAGTTTGCTAATTAGGTTTAGGCTGTTAGGCTAACCGGACCGCGTTTTGCGCGGTGTTTAAAAGTAGTTTGAAATACATTTAGTTTGAATGTAATAATCATTTGAATGTCATGATTTTTATTAATTTTATTAATACGAGACTAAAGATTTGCAAATATTTATGAAAATTAATCATTCATAGAAATAGTTATTTTTAACAAAGATTGATTTATGACATTTAAATTTTATTTTAAAAATATCACAGCGCCCTAAATCAATGGGACAACAAATTATAAGGAAACACCGACATATCCTAGTTAATTTTATATATGGATTTCGTTAAAAAATTTAAAAAAATGTGTGGTCCATTTATAATTAAAAAATAGGAAAATAAAAACCAATCGGTTCAGTAAAATTGTATTAAAAAGAAATATTTATTCAAACTTGATAAATGTTAACATAGTAGAAATACAACAAAAGTATCAATAAACTATAGCAAAATAGTTGTTAAAAACGCTCTCAAAGTGTGGGCGATTATACCGCAAGTGTGTGCGATTCCATCTCTTTTCTCACTTTACAACTATTCCCGATAGATTCCTCTCCTTTTCTGATATGACCCCACCCCTTTATACCTAAAACGGTCATAAAACAGCAACATTCATGCGGAGCCACCACAGCTCCGCGGTGGCAACCCCAACCAACGCACTTTCGCCCAAGTTCTCTCATCCAAATCACCCCCGCTGGCCAATTCCCTCCCTACAAATCCAAAAATCCTTCCTATTGGTGAGCACAAAGGCAAAATAGCATGTATTGTATCCCCAGATCAAGCAGCCTCGCTCGCGAACCACTACACGAATGCTCTGATTGGCAAGTTCGAGAGGGGAAAACCATCCATGGAAGCTTTGAATGAAGCTTTCAAGTCAATCGGGTTTGATTCAGCTTTCCAACTGGGTTCACTTGACTACCAGCATGTCCTAATCCGTTTTCAGAGTCCTACTGACTACCAGAGATGTTGGCTCAAAGGTACCTGGAGTTTCAAAGGAGTCCCTATGAAGGTGCTTAAGTGGACCACTGATTTCAGCCCTAGCTGTGAATATCAGTTGTTCCGGCATGGGTAACAATCCCTAATCTCCCAATTTTTTTCTATAATGTGGCTATGCTAGAGTTTATTGGCAATAGAATTGGTAGTTTTATCAAAATGGACGCAGCTACAGCCTCATTGACTAGACCATCTGCTGTTAAGATCTGTATTGAGGTGGATTTACAAAAGAAATTGCATGAGGAGATTACAGTTGGAGTTATAGGCCAAGTCACTGACTTAGAGATCATTTATGATCAGTTGCCCCAATACTGCTCCCATTGTTGCAAGCTTGGTCACTGTCTAGAGGAGTGCATCTCAGCAAATCCCCAACTCAGACAACCTTTTGACCCTAGAAAGCCTATGCCATTTGATCCTTCAAACCAGCAACATAAACTACCCAAGAGGTTTGCTCCTCAGCTATCTGCCAAACCTCAAACTAATTCAACCATTGAGGGTGTTTCAGGGGTTTCTGCTAAAGAAAAAGACAGAACTATTAAAGCTCAGCTGATCTATGTCAAAAAAACTCCTGCTCAGACTCAGGTCCCTGCTCAGATTCAGCTTCCTTCAACCCCTGCCACTGGGGACAAGGGCAAAGAGAAGATGTGTACTTCAGATGATGATTTCATGCTACTGGAATCTTCATCCCAGCGCTGCTCTCCTCCAACTGATCATACTTTAAAAATTCTATTCTGATCCATGATGATGCTCAGAACTCAAATAACCTATATCAACCCCAACAGATATCCTATGCCTTGACTCCCCCACCAGTCCACCTCCTCAACTGCATCCTACCTACTGAAGCCCTCCCTTCCCAATCACTATACACACCTAAATCTCCTCCCCAGCTCCCTCCAACCCCTTTGCTTCAGCCTGAAGAAACTGAATGGCTTGCCAAAAATCACAGACCCAAAGTTTATGCATCAGATGTTTCAGAGCTGAGATCAGGTACATCAACATCCCTTGTTGAAAGTACTTTTGCTACTAATGTTGCTCCTTTTTTTTCTCAGGCTAAACACAGGCACAATAGATTCCTCCCCTTGATGGAAGATGAGCAACTTCAGGAACTTAGAGCTGCAACTGAGATTTCTCCATCTGCTGACACTAGCAAGGATATGGCAATCCCTGAGGACTCCAATAATAATGCAGATCAGGTAAACACAAGCCAGGTAAGAAAATCTTCTAGGCTCCTGGCTAAACAGAAACCTGGCATCAAATTGCAATCCTATTTTACCCAACTGAACCAAATTGTATCTGGTTCCATTACTAATAGCCCTAAAAATATTTTTAAATGATAAGTACATCCCTCAAATTAAAATTCCTAGTTTGGAATATTAGGGGTATGGAAACATCTTTAAAAAGACTTGTTGAATTGATTGATACTTATAGCTTTGACCTGATCTGTCTAATTGAGCCTATGCATGTTAACTCTAAGTGTCAGTATTATATGAATGTTCTGAAATACAAAAACTGCCTTTTTGCTCATAATGAAAGAATCTGGATTTTTTGCCAAAATGATATCCAGATCTCTCTGATCAATGATCACCCTCAATTTCTACATGTTTCAGTCCAGAGCCAAAAACTGAATTCCTACATGGAATCAGTATTTGTATATGGACTGAGAACAAGGAAGGGTAGAGAAGATCTTTGGATTTATTTACAAAAAATAAATTGCCCAGATACAGTTTTCATTGGAGACTTTAATGCAATAGCATCTATCTCTGAGTACAAAGGTCAGTCAACTCCCAGCCTTCGTAGTATCAGTGATTTTACTAAATTCATTGATGAAATGGCTTTGGAGAATATAAACACAGTTGGCAATCCCTTCACATGGTCTAATGGAAGACACAATTTTCCCCTTGATCTCAGTGATAATGGGAGGGTAAAAACCCCCACAATCCAGAGACTTGATAGGGGTCTATGTACAGCCCACTGGAATTCAACTTTTCCAGACTCTTCCATACTAGTTTTGAATAAGCTAAGTAGTGATCACTGTCCACTCTTTCTTAGTATAGGAAGCAAAATAAAATCATCTCCAAGGCCTTTCAGATTTATTAATACATGGTTCAAGAGAGACTCCTTTCTGAACTTAATTAAAGAAAACTGGACACTTCCTATTGACAACTCTGGAATGTTAGGACGATATTAAACTTCTTAGATTGAAAAAACAACTAAAGATTTGGAACAGAGAAGTTTTTGGTAATGTCCATACTAATGTTGTCAATATGGAAGAAAATCTGAGATTATGTGAAATAGCTTATGACTCTGATCAGAGTGAAATAAATCTGGTCAGCCTCAAACAGGCTAAGACATCCCTCACTAAAGCCATAAAAGAGCAACATCATTTCTGGAAAAATAAATCCAGAGTTAAATGGCTTAGAGAAGGAGATGACAACACAAAATTTTTCCATAACTCAGCAAGGGAAAGGAAGAGCAAAATGAGCATTACAAAAATTCAAAACTCTCTTGGTGACTGGATTGAGGAGTCCTTAGAGATAGAATCAGAAGCTGTGGCTTTTTATTCAAATTTACTATCTGCTGAGGAAAATCCTAACCAAGGAGTTTTCTATTCTCATTTCTTGTCTCAGATCCCTAAACTTATAAATGATGAAGACAATGCTGAGCTTATTAAGCCTGTTTCAAAAGAAGAACATAAAAGCATTGTCTTCTCATTAAATAAGAACAGTAGCCCAGGCCCTGATGGTTTTACTGCACAGTTTTATATAAAGAGCCGGGACATCATTCACTTAGACCTCCTTTGGGCAGCAAATGATTTTCTTTCTAGTATAATCATGCCCAAAGGCATTTCCAGTACATGGATTGCTATAATACCAAAACTGGACACTCCCTCTTCATTTACTGATTTTAGGCCTATCAGCCTCTCCAATGTGGCTAACAAAAAATTTTCAAAAATTTTAATGGAGAGACTGAAGCCTTATATGCAGAAAATCATTTCCCCTCACCAGACAACGTTTTTGAAAAATCGAGACATTTCTGATAACATTCTATACTTAAAAGAAATGGCTAGGTTTATTGATAAAAAAGGCAGAACCCCTAACTGTATTTTGAAACTTGACCTGAGAAAAGTTTTTGATAGGGTTTGTTGGAAATTTCTTACTAGTATCCTTATTAAATTCGGATTTCATGGAAAGTTTATTTACTGCATTATGAAAAATTTGTCTCAAGCCTGGTTTTCTGTTTTAATTAATGGTAGTCCAGTTGGATTTTTTCAAGCTACTAGAGGTATCAAACAAGGTGATCCCCTTTCTCCTTTCCTTTTTAATATATTCTCTGAGGCTTTCACTAGAAGTTTATCATTCATATTTCAATCTGGAAAGCTCAAATATTTTAATCTCCCTAGATCTGCTTCTCTGATTTCTCACTTATCTTACGCAGATGACACAGTTATATTCATGCAAGCTAGCACTACTGATTTAACTAGATTGAAAGCTTTTTTAGTGGTTTTTGAATCTGTCTCTGGACAGAAAATTAACTTCGACAAAAGTGATTTTTATGTTAGCAAGCATGCCACTCAAACTAAGATTAGGGAGATTAGTAACATCTTAGGTATGAAAAAAGGATTTTTTCCATTTAAATATCTAGGAGTCCCAATATTCTCAGGTAGAGTGAAAAATGTATACTTTCAGCCATTATTAGAAATGATAGACAGGAGGTTAAATAATTGGAAGAATAAGTGGTTATCCACTGGAGCTAAAATGATTCTGATAAACACCTGTATTTACTCCCTACCTCAACATTACTGGGCTGTCTTGAAGCCAACTGTGCAGGTCATAAAAAAAATTAGAAGAAAAATCTCTATTTTCTTTTGGGGAACTATTGATGATAGGCCCAAAAAATCATGGAGCAACTGGAATGACCTCTGCTACCCAATCTCTGAGAATGGTTTAGGATTTAGAAATATGAACACCATTATTAAATCATTCTCCGTAAAGTTGTGGTGGAAATTTCAAACTTCCAAAGCCCCATGGACTGTATTTCTTGCATCCTTACCCAAATCTTCACAGACTTCTCAAACATGGAAACGCATATGTGAGGTGACCCCTTTCTGTGAAGATAATTCTAGAGTCATACACGGGGCTGGTACTTGTAGTTTCTGGAATTCTAATTGGCTAGGAAATGGGATTCTTAGTGATACTCTAAATACTGAACTTATTGATATCCCCCTGGACTGTACAGTTGCCAATTTTATTCAAAATAAAGATACTTTCCTTCCATTACTATCTGCTCACACTGACTCTGCCCTCCTTTCCTCACTTCAGGTAGCTAAACTCACTCAGAACAGAATGGATAAGCTAATATGGAAGCCTGAGGACTCTGGAGCTTTTTCTTTCAAATCTGCTTACAATAAGCTCAGAAGCAAGAGAGGTAAATCTGTATCTCTACTCAAAATTTGGAATGCTAGAGTCCCCAAAAAAATTTCAATATTCATGTGGAAGGCTCTAAATTCTCTTCTCCCCTTTGATAATGTTCTTACATACTATGGGTTCAATATTGTTTCAAAATGCTGCTTCTGCAACCATAAGGATGAGCTTGATCACTTTTTCAATCAGTGCACCTTTGCCACAGCTATATGGGCTGAAGTCAATAGATTTATAGGAATCCATACTCCAGTTTTCTCTAATATATGGTCCAGAGTATCACATTTTTTATCCAGGCCTGGTTTATCAACTGTACACTCTCAAATAATAAAAAATATACTTCTCTTCTCATGTTGGTCTTTATGGAAGGCTCGGAACAATTTCATCTATGATAATATTGTACCTAATCAACCTAGATTACTGCATGAAATTAAAAGTATGATTTTTGACTCTTATGCAGCTAAACCATTTTATATTCATAGGCCAGTTGATATTGAATTTGCTTCCAATGGATATTTCCCTATGTGGCTAAAAACCCCTAAGCCAAATATTCAGAAAATTGCATGGTCTTGCCCATCTGTTGGTTGTAAAGTTAACATAGATGCTTCCTGGAAGGCCTTAGATAAGCAAACTGGGATTGGCATGATAATTAGGGATGTTACAGGCTCTATTATAACCTCTGAGTGTATTTACACTCATGCTCAGTCCCCTTTACATGCTGAACTACTAGCAATTGGATTTGGGGTTATAAAGGCTAGAAAGTTTAACTCTGAATTTGTGCTAGAATCTGATTGCAGTCAAGCTATAAAATGTATACTGAACCCTCATTCTGCTCCATGGAAGCTTTTTGATTTATCTGATGAACTTCATAATGAGTGCTCTGGCATTCAAATTACTCATATTTATAGGGAAGCCAACTCTGTGGCTGACTCTTTGGCTAAATATGCAGTCCTTACTAAATCTGCTCATACTTTCAACTCATCTTCCCAGCTCCCCCCATTGACTAAAGGGTTATACATGTTAGATAAGAGTGGCACTCCTACAATCAGATTGCATCCCCCTTAGACAGATATTACTCTTACTTTCTTCATTTTCTGTTTTTTCAGGGACTTGGCAGTCACAAGGCTGCTATTTGGATGGAAAAACAGGAAATTCTTCCTGGAGATGCTTCACTTTTGGCCAGAACTCAGTCTACTCTCATCAGGTTAAAGGCTCTCTTCTTAAGGCTTCATCCCTAACTCCATGCCCTATTTCAAATGTAATATATATAAACTTATTCTCTTTAGCTTGTTCTTACTTCCAAGGCCACATTGAGTTTTGTTTAGCAATTCTCTAATAGGCCTTGTTAGTAGATCATGTCTAATTTTGGCCTATCATTGTATAGAGCATGTAGTCTAGCTTTAGATCATTTTTGAAAAGCATTACTATGCTTTTGGGACTATGTCCCCCACAAACTTGGCTTGGTTACTATGACCATGATTTGTACTATTTTTATAGGTTTGGGAAGCCGAATAAAAATTCCCCCGCTCTCGAGCGGTTTAACGGTAAAAAAAAGAGTAGAAATACAAATAATATTATGAAATATAAAGGAGATTAAAATGAAGTAAAAGACATTATTTTGATAGGCAACAACTATTATATCATATGATATTATAAAATTGTTAATGATTGATCAGATATTATCATTGATTTTTTTAATAAAATGTAAAACATTAACGATTTCCTGTTATACTTAATGTAATTTTTTAATTCCAATAAAACATAATATATATGTTTTTTTTCAAATTTTAAAAATTATAGAACATGTCAATGTTTTTGACACATAAAACTGTTTAAATTTAAAAAAAAAACTGTTTAAATTATTTTAAGGTAGTATAGTAATATTCTTCCAATTATGGCTTAAATGACTGATAAATAATTAATTTCTCTTAATCAAAAAGTAAAAAAGGACAAAAAAAATTATATTTCTTTACAAAATTTAGTTAAAATACAACGGAGATTACTGCATATAATCTCAACAAAAGAAAAACACAAAAAAACATGGTATTAGTTCGAGAATTTGCTCCCACCGCCTCCAATTATTTGAGAAATCTGCAACATCAAACAATAACATTCTTATTTTTAAAAACCATAATATTCGATTTTCAGTAAAACTGTTTATAGACCATGCATGACAGACCAATCTTAAGTTCAAAAATATAAAAATAAAAACTAAACAACATATGAACTGTGAAAAGAAAATATAGCACAATATGGATACTCAGGCAAATATTTTTTACTAAGTTCTACAATATATTGTATATCTCTTAATTCTACCATTTTGTTGTCATTCTTCAACCTACTCTAAAAATATTTAGTTTTACCTTATGCACCTTTAAGCATAATAATTAGCAGTAGCTACAACCAAAACCCATTCGTTTATATTTTATGAACTAATTGCAGGCTGCCTCAATACTTAAACAAACATACAAAATTTAGCAAAAATTGCGGATTTAAGAGTTCCAAATTTGACAGCAATTATGTGAATTAGCACACAATGTAAAGACTTGATAAAAACTCCAGTTTGCAAGACATAATACCTTATCATAAGGCACAAATACAAAAGCAATATCAAGTTGCACCTAATTATTGATTAGGTGAGAAATCAGTAATACATCAGTGAGAAATTAAGCTTATTAATTATAATCATAAACCAAATTACAGATTTAAGATCAAAGAAAGAAAAAAAACAATACCTGAATACTTTGGGAAGCCTTTCATCAAATAAAAACCACGCCTTTAAACCTATTCTTTTCAACATATATATTGAAATCCAATACCACAACCTCATTTGCCATCATTGCTCTAATCAGACACTAAACCTCAGGTGGAGTCTTCTTCATTCTGTTCCTTATTACTTGGACTAATCATATGCTGTAAAAACAAACAGAGGATAAGGATTTAAGATAGAAAATAGACTGGCTACAAAAAGTCCGATAGACCAAAGAGTAATAAAAACTTAAGGAATTTTAGAGTGACCACACTAAACCCTTCTCGGTGTTATGCTCAAACATGTTTGTCAGTTCTTTAGGTCAGGGAGAAGACGTGTCAAAGAAAATCAAAACCGAGATAGTAATCAATACAAAGAAGCATAACAACAGAAAACCTCAGAGACATGTTAAACAGATATTGCATGGCATCAGAAAACCTATATTAACGCCAATATTAACGCCGCATAGCAACATAAACCCTAGGTACAATCACATCAAATCATTACTAAGATAGCAACATAGCAGCACGCCTTTTTTTGGTAGAGTGATTCGGTTGCGGTTGTGTTGTTTCCATCGACATCGACATCGGGTTTAGTGTAGAACCCTGAATTCAAGAAAAAGGAACACATCAGATTGAAGGTTTCTCGAAATTACAGTAACCAATGCTACAAATTCACACAAATTTGATCAATTGAGTTTAAACTATTGTCATCATCAATCGACACAAAAACCATATATAATTTGGAGCAAATATACTAATGCTATGTTTAAGTCTCATGCCCCCATATTAATAGTACGGCGTGAGGTGAGATGTTTACATTCATTCATATATATACCAAGCCAATATGTATATGGTATATGGTATTAATTAGAGTATATGGCAAATTAGGGTATATGGAGAAAAACATATATTATGTTACATAAATATAGTACATAATAATAGGTAAGAGAACGGCCATGGTATTTTAATTTTGGTAACAAACTATGTACATAGTAAACTAAAACTCCGGCAGCAATGATATTAATTAAACGCGTTTTTAGTTTCGTATTTTTATGGTTAACAATATATATATATATATATATGTGGAACTACGTTCAAATTGCCATATTATACAAAATGGCAACGGGACCTATTGTATATCAAACGCAAGGTGTCCAATCGTTTCATGTAGTAAAAGAATAACTATAGCAACAGATTCCGATGGTGGGTTTATATATTTATTATGTTTATACCGTCACTCTCTACTATTTAATATATATATAGTAGAAAGATTATATATGGTGATTTTGAAAGAAAATATATTCATTTGGTAGTGTAGATAGTTCTAAACCTATTTATTCATTCATTTTGAGCCATACCAATGGCTACTGCTGTAATGAACCGGCAAATGTCCTTTTTTGCAGGGTTTGGGGAGTCCAATGAATTTCCCCCCACCAATGGTGGATTTTGATTTAAAAAAAAGAAAGAAAATATATAAAAATCTAATTTAAATCTCATTCCAAAATACAAAAGTACATAATATGATAATTAAATTCTGTGGGCGGTAATAACATAGTATATATATAGTAAAGTACAAATCCGGCGGTGGGGTTATCTTTTTACTGGATATAGATTAATAAGCAGAGAGTGGCGGCGAAAATATAAATATATAAAAAAACACCGCCCGGAACCGCCCCGAAATTTTAACTAAATAAAATGTATATTGAATAAAACGACGCAACTCCGTGCGTTTTGTCTCCCCGCCCCGGGCTACCCCGCCGTTTCGCCGTTTAATTAATTATTGTAGGTACCCAAAATTAACTAATTTAACTAATTCCCATCGTTTTTGTTTTGTGCCTCTGTATAGTTTGTCCATGTACGGTGCCGCTAATTAGGAAAAATATTAACTAATTATTTTATTACTGTATAAGTTCTTTGCACAGATTTACTAACTTAATTAATTTAACTAATTTAATTAATTTTAGGCGCATATGATATTCCTTATATATATATATAATTTGGATGATGCATATATATTCATTCCTTATATATATATATATATATATATATATATATATATATAACCAAACTCACCTTATTTGGAAACACTAATCACCTAAACGTATATTTAGTTTTGCGTTAATGTAGGGAATTAAACGATAAAATCAAATCAAATCAAATCAAATATAGTAATTTACCAAATTCACTATAAACTTATCATGTAAATGCATGGATTAATTTCGGTTACCAAATCAAAAATGAAACCGAACCAAATCAAATCAAATTAAATATATTAATTTACTATTTTTAAAATCAAAAAACCTGCTCGAAAAATCCATATAGAAGGAACCATATAAAACTATACCCTACATTGGTACGAAACATAATATTTCAATTTTATGCAGTAAACTGAGGCCCATAATATAGAAGCAGGTATATTGGTCCGATCGATTCTTAATGTGAAGAAGGAAGAGTATGGCTCTCGGATCAATTTTTGTATCGATTATATTATCATTAGAATATTTCTATCGATTTTTGTTGTATTTTGTGGAGAAGCAGTTGTTTTGGAGGCTCAAGAAACGGTGGAAGCCTGCAATGAGTTGGCAAGGAAGCAGTGGCGGTTGTAACTATGACGCTCAAAGCTACTCATAGAACTTTGATGATGGCTGTTGTGATTAACATCGATCTCCTATTGCTCCAAGTCCGATGTTGTGATGAGAATCCAAGAGACATCATCCTCAAAGACGTCGGGTCAAACCTATTTCCGGTAACCGAGTTCACTGCATACCAGACATTGTACAATCTTAATTGTTGGTTTTGAGATTGTTATGATCCTCGGTGTCTGTAGTTCGTTGATTTTTGACATCTGTCTGTTTCATCGGATGCGATCTTGCTGTATTTTATGATATCCTAATTGTTGGTTTTGAGATTGCAGTATCCGATCATCATGGCCAAGAGTTCTTTCAAGTTTGAGCACCCCCTCGGTTAGTACCTGTTGGGACTGCCGAGCCCACCACAGCTCAAACTAGTATGATATTGTCCGCTTTGGGCCGCATGCAAAGCCCGCACGGTTTTAAACAATGGGTCAATTCCCAAAAGACCTCATACTAGTGTGGTGGGACTATTCCTTATAAGGAGAGGAATGAGACTCTCTGTTTCCAATGTGGGAATTGGGTTGACCACACCCAACAATCTCCCCCTCAAACCAAGGACCACATGAACAAGTGTCCTTCACCTCAGACCGTCTTGCACCGCCGCCAAACACAAGCGGGACACGCTGCCTGACAAACCCTTGGTCAGACAGACTTTCGATACAAGGGACAAATTTGTCTCTCTAAGGGAATGAATGAGGGTCACCTCCACATCAGGAAACAAAGGCAATCCCGTCCCGAGCGTAACCAAGCTCTGATACCACTTGTTGGGACTGCCGAGCCCACCACAGCTCAAACTAGTATGATATTGTCCGCTTTGGGCCGCATGCAAAGCCCGCACGGTTTTAAACAATGGGTCAATTCCCAAAAGGCCTCATACTAGTGTGGTGGGACTATTCCTTATAAGGAGAGGAATGAGACTCTCCGTTTACAATGTGGGAATTGGGTTGACCACACCCAACAGTAACTAGATCGATTCTATTTTGTTTCACAAAATTTCAGGAGTGTTGAATGTTGTGCTCAGAATAATCTGCATGTTTGGTGAGTCTTTTCAAGTTGAATTTTTGTTTTTCTTAATAGATGTATATTCTGTGAGTGACCATTACAACCTTTTCAATATAATCCATATATTTCCTGGATTGTAGGATGATTGGAAAGAGCTTCTACTCCTACACTCGCTACTGCTCTATCATTTTAACTTTAATGGAAGCTGCATGCAAAACAGGCTTGGGAAGGACTGACGGTGAGACCAGGGATCTGAACAAAGCTATGATTTTTCAACTTTTTTGTTGTATGAAAGCTTGAATTTGTAGAAAATCAGGGGAAAGAGATTTCTGAGATCTTGGTTGTTTGATTTAATTGATTTAATACAATGAATACTGATTACTGAATGTCATGGGACAATATGTAATTAAACAATTTCTTGTATAGTTACTGACTTTATTTTATATAATCAATCAATATCATCACGTGGATCTAAAAATAAATAGAACTCCTAAAATTATTAGAACAGTAGTTAAGTATAACTACTGAATCTAAGAAATCACTTCACCTCTTTGACCTAAATCATTACAAATAAGAATAATAAATTAACTTTCCGGTGGTTTCAATTAAATTTTTGAAAATATAATATAATATAACGTCAAAATACCGCGATAATGTCATGATATTTTCACAAGTATAAAAATATGGACATCCCTGCGACTTTTTCCCAATTAAGAGAAGCATATGATATTCTCTTTCTTCTATTTTATTTGGCATTTAACTAATTTCAAAATTACCTTATCTCATAATTATAATTATTTTCTTATTTTATAAATTAATCACAATAAAATAAATATTATGTTGATAAACACAAATTTCTTTGATCTAGTATGTTAAACGCATGAATTGTTGCGTTTTATGTTTTATTCATAACTTACCGGCGGCAGCGTTCTATTAATACTATATATAAATATTATTTACGCCGCTACTTTTTGCTTTTTAATATATACCTAGTAAAAAGATGAAAGATAATTTTAATTTTTTTAATTCTATAAAAATCAAACTATTCCTGCAAATAAGACTGACCTTTAAAAATGTAAATTTCTTTGAGGCAGAGAGGATTTGAATTTTGATATGAAAATTCAATTTTTTATTTGGGATAGATATGATTTGACTTTTGATATGTTCTCTTACAAAATTCAAAACAATATATGAAACCATATTTTGTTTCATACAGACAACAGTCTAGCATGATGGACCATGACCATATATTTAATTGAGCTACATTGAATATAAAAAATGTAATGAATTTAACTGAATTGAATTGAACTAAAAAAATGTAATAAATTTAATTGAATTGAACTGACCTTTAGTCATTTAAAGATTTTAAAAAATCATTATACATGGTAGAAATATAAAAACCATTAGCACAATAGTTAATATATTGAATCGTACTGAAATAAATTAAAGTAAACTGAATTGAACTTTACTTTTTTTAAAAATTTCATGAAAATATTTCATATGCCAAGTAAGAATAAT
This sequence comes from Sherardia arvensis, assembly GCA_948330725.1. Taxonomy (NCBI): domain Eukaryota; kingdom Viridiplantae; phylum Streptophyta; class Magnoliopsida; order Gentianales; family Rubiaceae; genus Sherardia; species Sherardia arvensis. The sequence continues at coordinate 17,622,708 of OX415238.1, forward strand.
GCATTTATATATAAATACTATTATAGTACATTTAGTGAAATTTCCTATATTGAATAGTAGTATCTCATATTTTAACAATCTTATAATGAAGTATCGGAAAACTTTCATGAATTAAAAATAAATCTTCTACGAAAATAAATCGTACTTAATCATTGCTTATTTAAATATGTATTTTGTGCTTCCTATAAAAAACATATTTTGAGTAATTATATTTAATCACTTGTGTATATGTGTATTTTGAACAGTTTTATGAAGATGCGGATGGGTATGTTAAAATAATTTGATATAGTATTTTGGTTTATAATTACAATAACTAAAGCATCAATTTTAATGATATTATCTTTACACAAAATTTGATAGATATTTATTTTTTTAACAATTAGATAATAATTGTCCATTTTAGCATAGGCTTATGCTTCCAAAAATGATTTTGCTCTTTGGTAGTTTTTTTTAGTTGTGCTTGTCTGAGTTTCAGTGTAATCATTTCAGATGCATATGGAATGTGGTCATAAATGATTTCCTGAAGTCTCAATACTTCTTCACATTTTTGTGGACATTCCTAAATGTTTTCCTGTTCCATACTTTTAGAGTCCTCTTAAGTCTTTGTAACTTAAGGAAGAACCCTAGCATACCAGTTTCATGAAGATGTTGCTCCCAGTTTTAGTTTTCTTGTACAACAACTTTAAGTTCAAACCTTTTATACCAAGTGTTTATAAATTTGAATGATTTGGGGAGAGTTTTTGTATCACTGCCTGTCTTCAATAGAAGAGGGCTATGATCTGAATTGTCCCCATTAAGGACACGAGTGGAAGAGGTAGAGAATTTTTTATTCCAAGAATGGGTACATAATCCTCTATCAAGTCTTTCCAAGGTAGGTCTTAGCCTTTTATTTATCCAGGTAAATTCATTGCCCACAGTGTTGATGTGAATTAGTGACATCTCGTCTACACATTTCTAAAAGTCCTTTATACTACCCATTATAAGGGTAAAGGACCTTTATACTCAGATGTAGAAAGCATGTCACCAATAAAGAATGTATCAGAAGTTGGCAAATCTTTCAGATCAGTCCAGAGAGCATTTCTTTCACTTTTGGTTCTAAGTCTATAAACAAAAACACCATTCATTGAGTGCATAAAATGATTGAAATACAGAAATCTCATGTAGTGGTCACATTTATTAATATCATGCTTAAGTTCGATGATGCATAGTAACTCAACATGATTATCCCTAGAAATATTATTAAGTCTATCCAAGGCAGTTTCCATACCTTGAATGTTCCATATACTAAACAGTTTATGTATAGAGTTGTATCAATGATGGAAAATATCTCTAAAACTTTTTGAACAGGCTCTAGAAATAGACATAACCTTATTTATTTGTGTAAAATAGCTCTTAAGTTTTTGCTTCTGTGAAGAAGGGGGCTGTAGAGTTGGAGAGAGACTTTACTTGAGGAGAGGGAGCATCAGAGTTGTTGTCTGATTCATCCTTGTCTTCTGATTCCTTTTGAAGTGGAGCAAATTTGTTCCTGTTCATTTCCTGAGAGAGAAATAGAAAATTGTTAGCTTTAAAGTATGGAGGGGAGTTGAAGTGCATACCTGAGCCAATGGAGTTATCATCCTTAGCATATGCTCTTCTGAATCTTGGTTTGGATGTAACCATTTGGAACTATTCTCTAGATGTATCCAAGCTCATATTATGATTGACCCTCATTGACAGTAGCAGTTGGTGCTGGTAATTTAGTTGGTGATGGAGGGTTTGATGACATGAAGTCTTGTGCTTCCATATAAATAGGTTTTGATTCAGATGCAGAGTTGTGCACGGTGACAAGGCTGCAAGGATAATTCCATAAGCTTAAGGATCAGGTGTGATGTTTGTTGTAGCTGTGATGATTGGCAGTTTTTTGTTAAAATGTTGGACATAAGGAGGCCAAGTCACAGGGTTGATCTTGACCCTGTTCTGAGTCTTCTTTTTCTCTGTCTTTGGTTTGCTAGGTACCTTGAATCTTGTAGTCTGGATTGGAGCAGAGGTAGAAGCAGTATCAATGTGAGTAGGTATGGCTTGGAGATGGAACAAGTAGTAGGTTTCGGGGGGGTGGGGAGTTGGTTTAGCTTGGTTGGGATTAGAGGGCTATTTAATGGTAGTGTGTTGAGTGTCAGTTGTATGGGGATGTCTAGTTGCAGAAGGAGGGTGTAGGTCCCTACATATGTTGGAGTCATGCCCTTGTTTCCTGCAATGGACACACAGTACCTTAAAAGGTTTTCATATTCCAACTTTACCTTTGAACTGCTTTTAGTTGAACCTAGCCTAATCTCAAAAAAGATAGGTTGCAACAGATCAATTTCAACACATATTTTGATGGTTGAGGGTCTTGTGATCAATTGTGTAGCAACATCTTTTTTGATTAAGGATCCTATATGGTTTCCAAGCTGCTCCAAGATAGATTCATTATAATATTAGACAGGAGGTTTATAGATTGTTACCCACACCGGAACAATGAAAGATTCCGTTTTAGTAGAGAAATCTGGTGTCCACCTTAGAATCCTCATTGGGAAGCCTTCAACCAACCAGTTGGATTTCATCCAACATCGTTGGAAATCTGCTTTGGTTGCAAATCTGATTAGGATATGCCTGTGATCGATGGCACCTAGCTTGTAGCCTTGAACGGCGCCGCTTCTATGACAGGCATCACCGGTCATCCTTTTCTGAACTTGCCAATAATAGCGTTTCTTTATGGCCTCGATAGGATCTCGATTTGCTCCGGCGTGAATATGCAAGTTAGGTCTCCCTTCAATTCTGATGTTGCTTTAATTTCGGGATTGGTCGGAAGGGATGATGAGAGCGGGGGCGATTTGGATTGGAGGGCGTTTAGGAAAGTGCATTGGCCATTGGCGGAGTGCGGGGTGGGTGGTTTTGTTACCGTTCACGGCGGGGGTGTCAGTTACTGTTGAACGGGTATATGCACGAAAAGTTAAGCGTGAAGTGTGTAACAATTCCTAGAGAGGAGGAGCGCAATTTGAAGAAAGAGAAAAACCGGGATTCTTCTTCTTCTTAAAAAAAAGAGGTAATGTCTTTGATGAGATTATAATTTTTTTACTATAGCATTGACCAAATGAAAACTTACAAGTGTAGCTCACAAGACTTCTGTTTGGGAACTAGAGGTTAGCCGTTAGCTGTTAGCGGATTGTACTAGCTGTTAGCGGATTGTACTAGTTGTTAGCGGATTGTATTAACTGTTTTGATTAGCTGTTTTGACTATTTGTTGCAGAAGAGTGTTTGGTAAAAATAAATAGTAGACAGCTGTTTTGTTGTGTTAAATGACAGAAAAGGACATCGGTTAATATAATTTATCATTTTCATTTTAGTGTGTGATCTCTTATTTTTTTGAAGCATAGAAAATATCTCTAATACTTGTATATTTATTTATATATTTAATTTATTGTGATCATAATTATAATATATTACAAAAGTTTATAGCTTAGTTATTCTATGATCTATTATTTTGAATTATGAAAAAATGTGTCTAATACTTGTATTTTTATTTATTTGAGGTGTATCTTATTAATATGTAAAAAGAATTAAAATTCTTTATCTAATATGATTAAAAGAATAAAACAATGCATAGCAAAAATGATTAGAGGATCAAGATGAACCTTTTAATTTATAATGCTTAACAGAAGAAAACAAAAATTTGTCATAAAAAATGCTTACAGGATAAAAATGAATTAATCTTTTTATTTATAATGGTTAAAAGATAAAATGGATACACTTGATTTATAAAAGAATATTGCATCAGTATTTTTGTTAATCTTTCCGGCGGTTACGAAAAGATTTGAAAGGATAAAAATGAGATTGAAGATATGAAGGCTTCTCTTTCCAGCGTTTTGAAAATCAGCGTTTTCTTAGAAACGGCTCAATGAAAAATTCTCTTCACCAAGCACAATATCAGAGATTTGACAAGTCAAAATTTATTTTTGGCAAAAAATACAAAACACTCCTCCAAAACGCTGCTATCAAATGGGGCCAATATTTCGTAGCATATATATATATATATGTAAAACTTAAAATGTAAAATGTAAAATTGGTGTCTTTTAAAAGTGGTCCAAATTAAAATTGCAACATGAATTCTGTTTTAAGCCTTTTCTCCACTACCTTACAGTCTTGCTGATCAAAGTGTATCATAATCTGAAATTTTCGCGAAACAAGATCTTTGAGCATAAATTCTGGGAGACTTCTGATGTAGCTACTAGCTAGTCATGGATAAATGCTCCAAAATTTTAAAGTGGCACTGTGTTGGCCATTCTGGTCTGGAATATATTCGTGATTACAATTTACAGCTCATCAAATTCTCACTCATCGATCGGAAAAAACAAGTAACATGAAAGATAGAAAACGTTATTCACATATATTCATCAGTACTTATTCTCACTTATCCAGGGCTAGCTAAAATCAAATCCAGTACAGCGAAAGAGTGCGTTGGCAGTTTCCTAGTTCACATATTTACTGAAGAAATACTTGTAGTGATGAGATCAACAGATTCCATTCTATTGAATGAGAATGCAAAAGAAATATCCTATATAAAGCATGCGGCCTTGTTTGTAAACAAGCACACCTATCCTCAAATATCCCCTTGAAAGGCAAAGAAAAACTACTGAATTAGCTACCCACTCCATGAGTAAACTCTATAGAAACTACAGCGATACCGATCACTACAGAGATGGCAGTAGCTACGCGGTGACAGGCTACTCAGATCATGCCCGCCGCCCTGTCACGGTGGATCCCGACACGAGAAACAACTCTAACATGAGATACCAACCAGGCTATGTCATGACCACTGAAAGGGTTGTGGAGCATGTTACTCGTGCTCCTGTCATCAGCGTCAGGCCTGCTGATCATCCATACTGGTCTAACTATGGTCCTGATCGCGATGATCAGCTCGAAATGGATAACCATGGTTACAGTAACCACATGGAGAATTTCCTCACCAAGATCCAAACTGAAATCAACAAGCCAACAAAAACAATCCCTGGTCCTTTCACCTCCAACTGGCGCGCTCACTCACCAACCAGATATGATCACCATATTCCCAAGAAGATCCAGGCAGTTCCAGTCGGGAACCCTAACCCTAACCCTGGTGCTAACAAATACGGCTTCAATGATTCGAATAATCATTCTTCGGCTAGATATGATGCCGATGATCACCCGATAATGAAGAGCCCTAACCCTGGTGCAAACAAATACAGCTTCTATGAGCCGAATAATCATTCAAACTCTGCGTATGAATATGATGCTGATGATCACCCGATAACAACGAAGAAGATCCAGAGTATCACCGCTGGGAACCCTAATGGTGCGAACAAGTACAACTTCTATGAACGGCCCCACGAAGGCCCTGTCTTGCCTTCGCGCCCGCTCAGCAGGCCGACAAATGACATCAACGAAGCCGTTGAAATCCTGACGGGAGGAATCAGGAGTCTCATCAGGCCAACCACGGGAGCTACGTGGCGCAATGGGATCAAAGGAGACTTGGGTGAGGATGAGCAGAAGGAGCAGAAAATGTTTGATAGGATTGAGAGCCCACAAAAGATGCATCATCAAGAGTCTCCTTCTCACCAGCAGCGCCAACAGCCTCGTTTTGGGGTGCCGCCACCAGCTCAACCAAAAGAGGTAATTTCCTACTCCTCTGGCTCTGACTCTGACACCATTGATAGCGGTGAGGCTAGAAAGCGATACGGAAAGATGAAGCCTCAGCCAGTGCCTGAAAAGGCGTATAAAGGGGCCATTAGCAGTGATGATCTGATCAAGAAGTATAATGGTGCCAAAGTTCCATGGTGAAAATTTCTTCGATATTATCAACATCTATGCATCTCTATAAGCTAACAAGTGTGTAAAACCATATAAATGGTTTATGATGTGGTGTGTTTTTTTTTGTTTTCCTTTTTACTTTGTCAGTTTGTCATCCTGTGTACTGCTCTGCTGCGTTATTAGCAGCCATATGATAATGGTGTATTGGTGTATATGATTGTTATCATCGTAAACGAGTTGTCTAACAGTCCCAGTCTGGTTCTGCTGGTCACACTCCAATGTGTTAACATTTAAAAGCATTTTTCATTTAGCCTTGTTGCAAATTGGTGATTCTTTCCTATGTGTTGAATCTTAACTTTTGACTTTCATCTCAAGTTCACCCCCCTCTCAATAGTTCCCATTTTGTGCATTAGTTCCTACTATTTCTACATTAGTACACCCTCCTCACTTGCTTTGTTGCCATTTCGCGCGCACACGCAGAAAGAGAGAGAGCTGAATGTTGAGGAATTCTTCGCTTGTGCTTAAATTATTATCTGAAAAGCTTCGCCAATCTCTGCAAAGAGAGTATATTATGTCAAGTCCTTTTTGAATAAATTCAACTGAGATGCTAAAGTTTCTGTTTCCATCGACTCAAGAACAAGGCCAGAGGAGAATTTTAAGTTGAGTAATAGTTTTGAGGAATTTGGTATTATATGTGCATTTCTGTAATAATACATTGATAATGCAGATGCCAGTCCCTATATATAAGAGAATTGAGAAACTTCTGTTTAAAATATTCCAAAACAGCAATTCATGAACATGGACAACAAATATTCTACGGGCAGAGTGGACAGCAAAGATAAGCAAGATCTGATTTCTATTCATAAACATCATTTAAACAAAACTATTCTATCTTCAGGGCTAAATTTGTCAGAAATATCTAAGAGGTCGTTTGGTTGCATGTGGCAAATTAGTTTGGAAACTCTAGCGACACAAATCCAATCAAGATTAAATTCAAATAAAAAATGTATTCATAAGCAAAATGATCTACAAAAGAATGGTAGAATACACAGTATACTTGTACAATATCCTATACATGATTCCAATATACTTATCCTATGATTCCAAGTGAGCTAGAAAAATATTTCCAACTCAGGAATTGCAGTTCGTTTGCAGACGGGGCAAACATTCTTTTCCTGGAGCCAGGTGTGGATGCAGGGTGCGTGATAGTTGTGCCCACATGGAAGCTTTCCCAATTTGTCACCATCCTCAAACTCACTCTGGCACACTGCACAAAACTCACAACCGACACCACATTCATAATTTCCGGTGTTCAGATAACGCCAGATTTCCGAGCTCTTCCGCTGCTCCTCACCGTCTCCACTCAACCGGCCACCGCCATTATTTCGGTCGCCACTATCAACAATAACAGTCTGATCATCATCAAGCATAGCCGCAGAAGGGTGCGCAGGGAAGCTCGTGAGATAATTATTTCGGTTTCTCAAATTGACACTATCAAATATAACAGTCTGATCAGCAGAAGGGTCAAGGCGGCGAAGCTGGGCAGGGAAGCTCGGGAGATTCCTTTGAAGGCGGCTGCGGCTGCTCAAGTGGGGCTGCCTATTATCTATAATAAAAGTCTCGTCTAAGAACTCGCCACGGATACGACCATATGGGAGGCTCATGGGATCATGAATACGATGCATGGTGAAAACTAAATCAACAAGTGGGGAGATTTGATTTCTGGGTAACCGAGAACAAGGGGGATTCAACAAAGAAGTTGTGGACTGTGAAAACAATGTGTTTTCTTGTGCTATTAATAGGGGAATGAATTATGAATGATGGGAATCCGATCACATGTAGGAAAATGATTCTTGTCGCGTTTTCTTTTCCGTTCTGGAAAAGGTTCTTAATTTAATTTTCATGGTAATCATAACGCGTTTTCCTTTTTCATTTTCGAGAAGGTTTTTATTATGTTTGAACTATATTTTGATTTCAAAATTAATATTTTTCAGTTAAAAATAATGTGTATTTAAATTTATTAATTTCATAACATGTATAGTTAGATTTTCAAGAGTTGCAAAAAATGTTACTATTAAGAATTCATTTGTACATGACAGCGCTGTTTGTGTTTCCTAGGCAAAAATTCTATTTGGACCACTATTCCACTAAATCCTTATCCAAACTGGTATCGGAATTTATCTGTTTCTCTCTTTCTATAAATTAGCTCAATGCTTGATTTCTCAGTCACAAGCTTCTTCCCAAATCCCCAAAATTCAATAACCCCTTTCTTTTTCTTGAATTCAAATAAAGTGATTCAAAGTCGATTTTTCCAGAATGAGTGAAATTGAAGTCCTTGGTCCCAGCCGCCGCCTTGCAATAAATAAGGCTAATCTCGATGATTTGAGCCAGCTTTTTCCAGCCTCTTCCGCCGCCCAGTTGAGTGAAAACGAACGGTGTCTCAACTCAAGAAACGGAAATAACGCAGCTGCTAATAATGATGATGACGTTCGTGTCTCCAGTCGTCGCCTTGCAATGAATAAGGTTGATTTTAATGAGTTGCGCAACCTATCTCTGGCCTCTTCCGCTCCCAGGTCGAGTGGAGACATGCAGTACAAGAAATCATCGAGCGCTGGAAATCATAAATGTAGTGGTGGTGGATTTTGCGTGGTGTGTCAATGTGAGTTCGAGGATGGTGAGAATTTGAGAAAGCTTGGATGTGGACACCACTTCCATGCGCTCTGCATCCACACCTGGATGATGCAAAAAAATGTATGCCCTATTTGCAGACGAACAAGGATAGATTAGTCTACAAGCATAGTGTATATTATGCCATCCATTTGTGTTTATGAATACAATTTTGATTTAAAGTTAACTTGTAATAATATCTACTTCTATTATTGGCTTAACCTTTATACACACGTGTAAACATTGAATAAAAACCAAAGATTCCATGTACGAAAGTAAATGCATCGACATATTTCCATATTTCATAAAATATACTAGAACTAGTTTTAATGCCCGTCGTGCATAGCACGGAAAATTTAATATAATAATAGAATAAGAAGTATGTTGTATCTGATAAGATACAGTTACAAATTTTCAAAATGAGGAACAAAATGCAATCTCATTATTAAGTTTAATAGTTGAACAACACCATCTTTGAAAAGCTGAGATTTTACTTTCCAGCAACAACTGAATTCATCTCTAATGAGAGTAGAAAACTTGATGAAACCAATGTAGAGAAGAGAAGCAGAGAAGTACATGTAAGTAGCAGAGACATAAAACTAATTTCGCAATCTTGTAGCTATTTGCAATCAAAAAAGAGTAAAGTATCCCACTTTAACAACATATTTCTGAATATATTGAGATACAATTAGCCGAAACATACAAGTAATAATAACTAACTGCAACAGAATTATAAAAAAATCACCAAGTTTCTCGGACTGAATCACACCAGCTTTCTCCTCTTCATGTTTTTTTTTGCAGCATCTGTTCTTTGTTTCCTTAGGCCAAACGCTCTGCAAGATTAACAAATGTAGTCATCTTGACAGTTTCAGAATAATAATATCACCAAAGACGTGGATTTTGTGCTTTAAGACCAAATTTCAGTTGAAGAAGAGTTTGGTTTGCAATACTAAAAAAGTACGAAAATGGGAATCTGCAGCTAGAATGGAGATAGTAGTTAACAAAATAAGGTGCAAAAACACACAAAAGTTGTAATTGAAGTTTGGAAAGCTTGCAGGAATTGGCACATAAACTAAGGAAAAAGACATAAACCAAAAGAGACAACTAAGGAAACCAAACAGCAACATATACACAGAACTGCAGCTCATCCGCAACAACCAGCAACATACACAGAACATTCACAAAAGAGACCATTAAGGAAAAAAATAAGTTATTTATCACCTAAGAAATATAATTGCAGCACAAAAATTTCATATTTAAAACATAGCCACCAACTTTGAGATTAAAACATGATAAAATTTATCTCACTGTTGCAGCAAACACGATCATTTAAAACATAATGAAACTAATCAGCCAATGAGGCATATTCAAAAGAAGAGATGCAGAACAAGGCGTGCCATATTCCTTTCCGGTGCCTATCGGGGTGCCATATGGGTAACTATTCCCTTTTTTCATATTCTGCAACAATACGTACCAGCATCCATATAAATTAGAAACACAGTTGCTTACTTTAGCTGGGATACTTCGCCAATTGCTTTCTCATCAGCCACCTCTTTCTGGTGGTTGAACTTCACCACTATGCGGGTTATGTTGTCGGCACTCCCCCGAGTAAAGGCTGTCTCGGTAACCTTTCTAGCGGTAACCTCCGGCTCATCTTCTGCAGCGGCAAGTGAAGTAGCGTCCTGACACGATACAAATATAAATTTTCTACATGCATTCAATGTGCAAAAAAATATTTTTATTCGCATTTTACGTGCATAGAAACATTATTTCATTTAGTCACAGAACATATATATATGCAATACTCTCATTGGGGAAAACATTCCATATCCCATCACTTCCAACTACAATCATATCAACTTCTTCATCAATCTCCACATCCTGAAAAAAGAAACAAATTAATGCAGACTCTTATGCTAAAAATTTTATAAGTGCATCCTATGTGCATTCATATAATTAACTCATGTGCATTATTTGTGCATTCTATGTGCAAAGGCACCTATATTTTATGTGCATTCTATAATGCAAGGAGAACTATAAAAACATGAATGTTTCCCCTTGTCTGGTGGTGATATGGGCTTTGGCCCATATCTAGGCTCCGGCCCAGAGAGTAGTCCGGTCCACATGACGTCAGCTAGAATGGCGTTATCCGGTCCACTGCCTCTGGGCTTGAGGCTGACCACTCACACCTATAAATACAGCTTTGGACTTGTGGAGAAAGGTATGTTCTATCAGATAAAAACTCTCTCAATATATCCTTATTCTCTCTCCTATTCAAAGGCCCCTCTTTCATCATCACGCCGGAGTAGCTATCCTCGGGATACTCCGGGGCGTTGTTTTGCAGGGCTTTAGGTGAGAGCGCGTGGAGCACGGACAAAAGTCTCATCCGGACCGGAGACTCACCATTGATCCGGACCGGGACTGGAAGCTGGTAGCATCAGTTGGCACGCCCAGTGGGACCTTTAAAATTCCAGTTGCAGGTTACGTTCATGCCGCCGCGCGGACGACCAAGAAAGAACCCTCTCCCGGCGGAGGAGGAAGCGGGAGGAGGGCCAAAAACCAGAAAAGCCGCTACAGTTAGAGCTCAGAAGATAGCGGCTGAGAAGGAACGGATTCTCCAAGCCAAACAGGCGGCAGCAGAGAAGAAGGCCGCAGCTGAGGAGCGTCGGCGACAGCGCCTAGCAGCTGAAAAGGCAAAAGGGAAGAGGCCGGCTTCTGAACGAACTCTGGCTGATATACAACGCGAGGCTAGAGAGCGTCAGCGAGCGGCACGAGAGGCGCGGAATCAGAATCAGTCTGATGGTCAGGCGTCGTCGGAAGGGGATGAGACGCCTGATCCGGATCGTCCTGAGGGATCCGGTTCTGAGGAAGCCGAGGATTATGAACCTGAGGAATCTCCGGAAGGGTATAGCACGGAAGGCGATGCTCAGAGCCGGTCGATTCGACCTCGAGTTGGGCGGAAGGCCGGACGGGGTGAGCGTAAGCGTCATGATTCCGGATTCGGAGGCAACATCCTGAGGACAAACATGACGGAGTATCAACAGTTCCAGGAATGGAAGGCAGCTCAACGAGGTGAGGCGGACAAGCCGCCTCCGGATCAACCGAGGGCACCAAACCTAAACCCATACCCGAGCGGACATCAACGGCAGACTGCTGGTTTGAATCCGAACGCACCACCTTACTGGGGAGCACAAACCCAGCAGGGATACTGTACCCAGCAGGGCTATGGGATGGGTGCACCCGGAGGACAACAACAGATGATGTTCAGGATGCAACCCGCCGGAGGACCCGGGGGTCAGCAGCAGATGATGTATGGGATGCAGCCTGCCGGAGGAGGATTCCCCGGAGGTTTTGGTTTTCAAACACCTTTCTGTCCGGATTCCATTGAAGACCGTCTCAATCGCTTAATCGGACGGAACGGGATCGGGCCACAGTCACCTTGGGTTCCGGAGGTGTTAAGTTTTAAGTGGCCAGCCGGAACCAAGGCTCCGGACGGACTACCTACCTACAACGGAGAAGGCGATCCGGAGGAGTTCGTTCATACTTATGCAAGTATCATGATTGCTAGGGATATTCCGGAAGAGCTACAGTGTAAGATGGTACCTTCATACTTACGGGGCAACTGCTTAACATGGTTCAAGGGTCTGCCGAACGGTACACTCCGACATTTTTGGGATTTCGCCATAGCCCTGGTCCGGCGCTATTCCGCTATGAAGCACACATTTGTAAACCTCACCACGGTCCTGGCAATGAGGCAGTTGGAGACGGAGACTACCTGGGAATTCTACACCCGGTACATAGCTGCGACGATGAAGGTGGTGGACCGGCATTTGCAGGAGAAGGCCATTATCCATAACTTCGTCAACGGACTGAGGGACAACGCTTTCTACATCGAGCTCATGAAGAATATGCCTACGTCATATTACCACCTCCAGTTGGTAGTAGAGATGCATTGTACGGTGCATGATGCCAACCAAGTCCGGATGACAACAGTGGGCTTTTTCGAGCAAAGATCTCTCACGGTGACAGGGACCCAAACCACTGCTGCAAGGGCTCCGGCCCGTACGGATCAAGTCAGACGAGTACCCACCCCGGCGACAGCGGCACCAGCACCGGCAGCCGCTGTTCGTCCGACCTACACCCCTCTCTCAAAGACCCGTACGGAGATCCTTGCGGTTCACCGAGGTCTGTTTACGGATCCGCAGCCCATTGTTGGCGTGCCGGCACCAGCAAATGCGGATAAGTGGTGTGAGTTTCACAAGTCACATGGACATACCACGGAGGGATGCAGGGCGCTTCGTTGGGATATTGAAAGGTTAATCGGAGCAGGCCAGCTAAGAGATTGCGTGGCGGGAGAAGGACTCGGACGCCCGGCCCAAGCCCCGGCAGCTGCAGCTGGACAGGGTCGAAAAAGGAATAGGAACAATCGCCCCCGAGGGGGGAATCAAGCTAATCCGGCAAACCCGGCACCAAGACAGGCTGCACCGGCTCCGCCCCCAGCTCAGCCTCGGATGATCAATGTGATAAACGGAATCGTCGGCGACGGACTTTGTTCCATGACGGCGATCAAGGCCAAAAGCAGATATGTGCCTCCGGGTGAGATACAAGAAAAGAGGTTCAAGCCAAGCGAGACTATCACCTTCTCGGATGAGGATCCGGTACCCCCACAGGTTCCCCATTCGGATCCGATGGTGGTAATGGCGGATGTCGAAGGCGTGCTGATCAAACGAGTGTTCGTAGATGACGGTAGCAGTGTGGAGATCATGTTCGCGGCATGCTTTGATCAGCTCGGGATCGGACGACAAAACCTAAAACCGTGTCAGACCCCCCTTTCAGGGTTCACCGGACGGACTGTCCATCCGCTCGGAGTCATCCCTTTGAAAGTCACCCTGACGGATTTCGAGGACCCGACAAAGCGGGCTACGGTGGAATGTAACTTCGCCGTCATTGATGCTGTTTCCCCTTACAACATGATCATCGGAAGACCTTGGCTGTCACAGGCACGGGCTATATGTTCACCTTTCCACTTGATCATGAAGTTCCCCACGGAAAACGGTATCGCATCCGTCCGGGGCCACCAGCAAACCGCTCGGAGTTGCATGCTGACCGCCATCAAGGATGCCCGATCCGGGGAGGGCCAACCCAAGCTGTCCGCCTCGGACAAGGGAAAAGCCAAAGCGGACTTGGTAGGAGCTATCCATGGAGAAGCACCATCCTACGAAGTGGAGGATATGATGGTCGGACAGAAGGGGGTAGTCAGTGTGGGGAAGAACATGCCGGATGACGTTAAGATGGAGTTGCGAAGCCTGTTGGCCGAGTACGAGGATGTGTTTTCCTGGGGGACGGAGGACTTGACTGGCGTTCCGGAGGAGATCGCAGTACACAAGCTCAATGTCTTTCCGGAGCTGAAACCAATCAGGCAGAAGAAGAGGCCCCTCGCCCCGGAACGCGTGGAGGAGATCCGGGCGGAGGTGGGTAGACTGTTGAATGCCGGAATCGTGGAGGAGATATCATACCCGGAGTGGATAGCAAACCCAGTTCTGGTGAAGAAGCACGATGGCTCGTGGAGAATGTGTATTGACTTCACAGATCTAAACAAATGCTGTTCGAAAGATAGCTATCCGCTCCCCTCCATTGATCAGCTGGTCGAGGCTATTACTGGTTACCAAGTGTTGGCATTCTTTGATGCGCACCGAGGGTACCACCAGATTACGATGGCCAAGGATGACCGCCCCAAAATATCTTTTATCACTGACTTTGGTACTTTTTGTTACAAGAAAATGCCTTTCGGACTGAAAAATGCAGGTGCAACATACCAAAGGATGGCGGACAAGCTGTTTCGGAACCAGATGGGACGGAACCTGGAGGTCTATGTGGATGACATGGTGGTTAAGAGCCGGACGTACGAATCTTTTTTGTTCGACCTCCGGGAGATGTTCGACGTGCTCCGGATGGCGAATCTCAAGCTCAGCCCAGGAAAAAGTACCATTGGAGTAGGAGCAGGGAAATTTCTTGGCTACATGGTGTCGGCTCGAGGAATCGACGTCAACCCGGAGAAGATATCGGCCCTTATGGAGATGCCTCCTCCGAGAGGGGTGAAGGACGTACAAAAACTGACCGGGTCGCTAGCCGTTTTGAGCCGATTTCTCGCTCGGGGGGCTGAGAAGCAGCTCCCGTTCTTTAACATACTCCGAAGAGCCAAGCCGTTCGAGTGGACCGAGGCATGTGATCAAGCGTTCACGGATCTCAAGTCTCATCTAGCAAGCCTCCCTACCCTTTCCAAGCCGTTGCCCGGAGAAGAGCTTTTCCTCTACATAGCAGCAACGGAACACGCTATAAGTTCTGCTCTGGTCCGAGAAGATGGAAAGGTACAGCGTCCGGTTTACTTTGTGAGCAGGGCACTCCAAGGTCCGGAAACAAGGTATACCGCTTTGGAAAGGCTGATATTGGCATTGGTCCATGCTTCTCGGCGCCTCCGACCATATTTCCAGGGCCACCCGATCACGGTACTGACGAATCATCCGTTGAGACAGATCATGCTGAAACCGGAAGCCTCGGGACGGATGATGAAGTGGGCAGTTGAGCTTGGAGAGCACGAGATCAAGTACCGTCCCCGGAAGGCTATTAAGGGACAAGCCCTGGCGGACTTTTTGGTAGAAATGACTGAACCTTCAGGAGAGCCGTCCGGATCGGAACCACCCTCTGACAAATGGAAGTTGCATGTGGACGGATCGTCGCATGCTAATGGGGGCGGGGCTGGTGTCCTGCTTACTAGCCCACAAGGAATGGAGTACAGGTATGCTATCCAGTTCGCTTTCCGGGCAACTAACAATGAGGCAGAGTATGAGGCACTTCTGGCCGGACTCCGACTGGCGTTGGAGATAGGGGTCACGGACGTTGCGGTGTACAGCGATTCTCAGATTGTGGTTCAGCAGGTGAATGGAGAATATGAGGCAAAGGAGCGGAGTTTGCAGAAGTACCTTGAGGCGGTTAAGCCAGTACTGGCCAAGTTCCGTGGCGTTACCATAACACAGATCCCTCGCGAGGACAACGGTAAGGCGGACGCTTTGAGCAAACTTGCTTCTTCTGAGATCAAGCCAGACGCGGAGAGCAACCTAATGATGGAGACCCTATCCGCCCGGAGTTACGACGTCCCGCTAGTGGCAGCAGTGGAGGTGCAAAAGGAGTCATGGATGGCCCCCTTCTTCGACTATTTGCAGCACGGAAAGCTCCCGGAAGACAAGGCACTGGCACGGAAAATCCGACAGAAGGCACCGCACTACGCCATAGTTGATGGAACCCTGCTCAGACAAGGATATCTCCAACCATGGTTAAGGTGCGTAGACTCGGATGAGGCAGCGCGGATTGTGAAGGAGATGCACGAAGGACCGAACGGTAGCCACCAAGGAGCCCGGACTATAGCGAGAAAAATAATGTGCACAGGCTACTACTGGCCGACCCTGTTCGAAGAGGCACAGAAGTACGTCCGCTCCTGTGTGCAGTGCCAAAGGTTTGCTCCGCTCATTCATGTTCCGCAAGAAGAAAGGGTCGGGATCACCGGCTCGTGGCCTTTTGATAGATGGGGCATCGATCTGGTCGGACCCTTCCCCTCCGCTCCGGGAGGATTCAAGTACCTGATAGTAGCAATCGACTACTTCAGCAAATGGGTTGAGGCCGAACCTCTCACAAACATCCGTGGCAGCACTTGCGTTAAGTTTTGTTGGAAGAACATCATCTGTCGCTACGGAATCCCCAAGTACATCGTCACGGATAACGGAGCTCAGTTTGAGAATGACCCGTTTCGATCTTGGTGTAAGGAGTACGGAATTACGCAGCGACTCACATCGGTTTACCACCCTCAGGCCAACGGTCAAGTAGAAGTTACCAACCGGACAGTGGTGAACGGATTGAAGACTCGTTTGCAGGGGGCACGAGGAAACTGGATCGATGAGCTGCCAAGCGTTCTTTGGGCATACAGGACGACCGAAGGATCCGCCACGGGCCAGTCGCCGTACAGTTTGGTATACGGGGCGGAGGCAGTCATACCAGCTGAAGTGGGAGTCCCCAGTCTCCGGACCCTAACTTGGGATGAAGACCAAGCCGGACGGAGCTCTCCGCTCGGATCAAGCAGGCTGCTGGATTTGGACCTCCTGGAGGAAAAACGAGAGCAGGCAGCGCTGCATGAGGCCAAGGTGAAGGAGCGGATGAAGCGTTACCACGACAAGCGTGTCAGGAAGGAATCATTCGTCCCCGGAGATTGGGTGATGAGGAGGAATGATAAAAGTCTGAAGGAGGCCACTGGCAAACTGGCACCAAACTGGGAAGGTCCGTACCAAGTCACAGCCTCATATCCGGGTGGGAGTTATGAGCTGGCGGATCAGTCCGGACGTGTAATCCCCAGAAGGTGGAACATCACCAACTTGCGAAGGTTTTACGGAGCATCCTGAGTAGGTATGCTTTCCGATAGAGTTCTTTAAACTGTTTTCTTTTCAACAAGTATGTAGTTCCGGGTCCTCTGGCTAGGGTTGAGCCTAGGATTCCGTTCCGATCTATTTACTATGTACTTGTCTCCGGCCGCATTTAGACAAAGGGTATGTCTAGCCGGAGTACGATTATTTGAATGAAGAGTTGTTAAATTTTATACCTGTTCAATTTTACTATGTACTATTTTTCAATTTCGCACAATTAGAATCCTCCGGATCGTTTGGATAAACAGACGGAGTGAGCAAAGTCGAATAAATAAAGTCCTCCGAAGTGTTTGAATAAACCAACGGAGGTGAGCAAAACAAAAGGATAAGATGGTTTGATCAGACAACAAGGAAAAGCGCTTGAATATGCTATCTCGACATACAAAGAAATTACATTTGAATAAATGATACATTGGTACAATCTGCTACGTCCGGACGGACGCAGAAACAAGAAAAATAAAACCTATCTATTCGGCCACGGTATATCCCAATCGATAGGAGGAGAGGATGGCTCCGGAGTAGGAGGTTCCGGAGTAGGAGGTAACATAGCTCCGTTCTCTGGAGATGGAGGCCTTGCGCCTGGAACCCTTTCCTGATTCAGGGCAGTAGGAATCTGCTCTGAAGTGTTATCCTCAAGATCGTGGACCTCATTCTCACTGCTTTGAGCCACTGGTCCTCGATACGGAAAGGGAGGAATGGGCGGAAGTTCCGATGGACCAGCTCCATCCGGATCAGAGCCAAAGATCTCGTCAGAGTCAGACTCGGAGGACTGCATGGTCTCCTTTGTGGCTTTGGCCTTTCCTTTACCCTTGACCGGAGGTCCAGCTCGAGACGGACGGAAGGGGTTCTGGCTCGGATATCGCGAAGGAGAGCGAATCCGAACGGGGACTTGGGGACGGCGAGCTGGTTGGATGCTTCTTCCCCTTCCCCTTGCCGCCTGTTGGGCACCCCTCCCCCTTCCCCGTGCTGACTGCTTCGCCATTCGGTTAAGGACAGAGTTGAGGCCTCGACTGTTCCCGCCACGAGAATTCTGACTCGCCCGGATACGAGTATTCTGTTGCCCCCGGAGACGAGCCTGACGTCGCCTCGCCAACTCGGCTAGTTCCCTAATGATGAAGGGACGAATGACGGAGGCATCTTGACGGAGCCGCTCTACGCGACGGGCAGACTCTTCCGGATCAACAGAAACCTGGATGCCAGTATACCTTTCGAAGGTGAAGTCTATCGCCACCTGGCTCGGAATCAGGGTCAGCGAGGGAGGGAGAGAACTGCCAGCATGCATCCGCTTCCACCACTCAACGGCCTCCTCGAACGCAGGACGATACGGAGACTCCCGATCGTTCCACCCCAACTTGAACATCCGGACGATCAAAGCACTGACGTCACGAGGGAAGTTGCGGTATATGGTCGGAGTGACGAGTCCGAGGCGGAGTCCGGTCAGATGGTATGAGAGCTGCAGGGTCATCAGATTTTCTCGGAGGACCATCACCCGGCCGGCAAGCACTTCATTTTCTTCTTCCAGCTTCAGATAATCTCGTTGAAAATCCGTCCGGCTGGCCAGCCACTTCAACTTCTCGGCATAGAACGGAAGCAAGGACCAGACTAAATAAAGCAACTTCTCGTTCGGAGGGTTGTCATCCCCATCCGAGTCGTCGCTACCATCCTTCCTACACTAAATAAAGCAAAATTAGAACTAGGATGGAGGTAACTACAAAAGAAAAAGGACTAGGAAGTTATTCTACATCAGTCTCCTCGCTGTCCGTGCCACCGGGCTGACGACCATCCCCGTCTCCTCCACCTTCGCCCTGATCGGTATCTTCGTCAACGGAGGGATACATCTTCAAGACCTCAAGATATTTGGGCTTGGCAGGGGATTCCGGACGGATGCTCTCTTCAGGCGGGGGTACAGCGATACTTAGATCCACCAGCCCCTCGCCATAGGCGCGGATGGCCCCAGCCGACACCGGCTCTTCAACATTCTCCTCGAAGATCCCCAGCACGGAGGGATTCATCTTCTCAACTCCGCCCCGGTAGAATTGATCCACATCGAAGTTGTACTGATGGGCGGCTGTTGGTTTGTAATAGCACTTGGAGAACCGCTCCCTCTTAGGCTCCGGGACCCAACCCTTCATGCTCTGGTAGACTTGATGGGCGGAAATCTGGTTGGAGGAGCGGAGAAGGCCAGTCAGGCTGCTCTCAAAAGCCTAGCTCCGGAGTACCTTATCGGTGAAGGCCACACACATTTCTCGCTGGGCGGACGGAGAGACCAAACTCTCCAGCTCCTTGATCCGGGCATCCGCCTCGGCAGCTCGGATCTCCGACGCCTCCAGCTGGCGACGGAGAACCCCATTGGCCCTCTCAAGTGCGCTCCGCTTCTGAGCTTGCCTTGTTTGCTGAACATGAAAGGCCTTGTTGATGGCCTCGGACACCCCTTGCTGAGCGATTAAATAAGCGGCGAAGTCCTAAAGAAAGAAAACAATGAGACTCTGAACAAAACGAGAAAGCCGAAACGGAAAAGGAAATGTCACTTACCCTGCTAGTATCGCCCCGGCTGCTGCTGTGAGTGTGCTCCGGGTGTGTGCTGTCGGGATCGATCGCCAGTTTCCTCCCATCCCCCTGATGATCACCAGCGCGGGAATGCTCACTTTGCTCTGGGATTCTAGGAGATTTAGGAATCCGGAGCTTTGCGCGCTTGCGGGAACGGGAGGACTCCCCTCCCTCCTCATCGGAAGAAGACGGAACACGGATTTGAAGGAGTTCGGCCCTATTCCCGGCCGAATCCGCGGTGGTGTGAATGGTCGCTCCTCCCGCCTTCTTATCCGCCTTCTTGGGCACGGTTTCATCCTCCCTGTTGGCCGCGGCCTCCCTACCCTTCCGAACCGAGGCTTCCTTTTCCTTGACGGACGCCTCCCCCGCCTTCTTATTCGCGGTCTCCTTCTCTTTGATGAGCGCATCTTCTTGAGCGCGCTTCCTCTTCTTCTCCGCCTCGGATTGCTTTTCTGTCGGTATTTTCATGCCGGTTACCGAACCGGTTGGTGGATTTTCCACCTTGTTGGTTATCTTGGGTTGGCGTCCGGACGGATCAACGCCATTCCCTATCTCCGGATAAACTAGCAACACCCGAAACGGATTAGAAGAAAGCGAGAAAAGCATAAGGTAAAACAGAAGATACCAAAGCAACTTACTTGATGGATCCCGGGGGACATAGAAGCGACACTTCACGAACACCTCCGGCTCGTATGCCCTCAAAGGAAAAACGTACTTCCCTCCTTTCCAGAACGGATCTAGGTCGATCTGATTGGCGGCCAGTTTGGCGATGTTCTCCTCCTGCCCCTCCGGACTGAACACCGTCTTTTCCTCCTTCTTGGCAGTGTGACCCCAGACCGGGCACGGATACTTGTCGAGGTCGAAGATGAAATAATGTTTCTGCCAATTGGAGTAGCTATCGCGCCGACCCTTGCTCGGATCCTTTACCCCCTTCCGCCTCTGGAAAGTAAAAATCCCCTCATCTTTAGTGCCCTCCAAGTGGTAGAAGGCCCGGAACAAATCTAAACATGGCGTCACCCCGCATCTGTAACAATTCAAGAGAAACGCCCGGACTACGGCAACTCCGTTCGGTTGTAGTTGGGCCGGAGAGATGCCAAAATGATGAAAGATGGCGGAGTAAAGGGGGGAAAGTGGGAAGGTTATCCCATAAAGAAAATGGCTCCGGGGGATGGCTGCAACAGTGGTAACGTCGCCTGGAAATGAGCTCAGTTTGGCATCGATGGCGAGCGGAACCACCATCGCCTCCACCAACTCCCTTACCGCCGGGGTGATGTCGACATCATCACCCTCATCGGGATCGCCAACCTCCGGCTCCGGATTTAGGCCGATCTCCACTTCCCCACCAGACAAACCGGCGAGCTGTTTGTTATCTTCATTTTCCATTGTATGCGAAGAGTGAAGAGCGCTAACGTGCTTGTCCAAAGAAATGAAAAGAGAATATAGCGCAGAGGGGAAAACAGAGAAGATATGCAAAGAGTGAAAAAATGAGAGTGAAAGGGATGGTCCAGTATTTATAAGAAGAGAAGTCGCATAAAAGCAGGACCGAGTCCCAAGGCAACATGATTGCCTTTTTTGAAAAAAAAAAGGGTGAACAGAGAATTTCTCGATTAGACAGCTCATTTATGACGGTATAACACGCCTCATAAATGCGCCCATAAACACGCGCGCAGGAAACCCAAGCGCCGAGCGCGTGTTCTAACGCACCGCGCACAATCCAGATATAGAGATCCGGGTCGGATCGCATGCCTCCGGGCGGATCCCGATGGTTAGATTAGACGTGAGGAGACACGGGACCCCTCTCCCGGACGAGACCTTCGGACGGATCCCATGTCTCGGGGGGCTAGTGGTGATATGGGCTTTGGCCCATATCTAGGCTCCGGCCCAGAGAGTAGTCCGGTCCACATGACGTCAGCTAGAATGGCGTTATCCGGTCCACTGCCTCTGGGCTTGAGGCTGACCACTCACACCTATAAATACAGCTTTGGACTTGTGGAGAAAGGTATGTTCTATCAGATAAAAACTCTCTCAATATATCCTTATTCTCTCTCCTATTCAAAGGCCCCTCTTTCATCATCACGCCGGAGTAGCTATCCTCGGGATACTCCGGGGCGTTGTTTTGCAGGGCTTTAGGTGAGAGCGCGTGGAGCACGGACAAAAGTCTCATCCGGACCGGAGACTCACCATTGATCCGGACCGGGACTGGAAGCTGGTAGCATCATCTGGAACTTACACAAATTCATCAACAATGACAAATAAAGCAGGATTCAGTACCTGAATCTCAGGTTCAGCCACCACAAACTGTTTAATCATGCGATTTCCAAAAGCACTGGACATTGCTAACAATCCTCCAACCCTCCAATATATTAAGTTACAATCCAAGACATGTAAGTATGATTACCAGAAAAAAAAAACTTGCAAAATTTTCCTGTAACCCAAAAGAATGTAAATTTCTGAATTTTGTGACACTAAACCCATCACATAAAGAAAACACTTTCTACTATATAATGTAGGCAATGACATCAAGCTAGCAAACATCATAACCAGCACAGACTTTAGATGACTCCCTAACAATAAGATATATCAATTACCTGCCCACATTACTACCCCTCCAGCACTTTCAATTCTCTTCTGCTCATCACTTCTATTAGGCTTATGATCACTTTTTCCGCCAAAGTGGAAAACACATGTTCCCCTTCAATTTTACAGCAACAGTTCTCTGTAAAGACATCTCGGTCCAATGCAATTTGCATAGTTCTCCACAACCAATCACTGCACCAAAACAACTAATCTCTTCCTGGAAAAATCATCAATAAAACAATCTGATTACACTTAATAAATCAGTGAAACGATGAATAAAAAAATCACATCTCTCAAATCAATTAATTCTAAAACTGATAAATGATGATAAAATTTGTGGAAAGTTATGATTTTTACATGATTTATGGAAACAATGATTACACGATTAGTGTATCAAAAGTTTGCAGTTTTCAACCATAAGATGTTATGACAAACTAATTCCTTTATCAGAACAAAACATAAAAAATTTACAGTGAGAACAAATGCCTCAATCTCAGGCAAGCCTAATAACACGATTCAGTTTATCTAGGATATGTATCTAGGATTGAAGCTACTGAAACAATCAGGAAAACAATGCCTCAAAAACCCATAAGAAACTTGAAATGTCAAACACGAAGCCATAAATTATTACCGAAGTTAAATGCATTCGTGTGACACCTACCTCTAAGCCAATCATCAAAAGTAATTAGTGCTTAACATGACCACAACCACACAAGAATCATTTAAATTGAAACCTGCAAAACACGAAATCAAAACCAAAATGAATACAATAATTAAACTAAAAAACACGAAACCAAAATTCAATATGGAAAAACAGATTCACCATAGAGAAGTTGGGGGAGGAGAGCGATAGTATGAACAAAATCAAGAGATTGAGAAATTGGGAAGAAGAATGGCCAAATCGAAAAGTTGAAACCAAATCATGGATTACAATGTCCGGGGACAAAAAATGGGATTAAACAGAATCATACTACGGCAACGTCTTCTGGAAGCCGGTACCTCACCAGCAATTGCTCGAAACCGGAGAATCATACTACTTCCTTTCTACGGTGGCGATATTTTCCGGCCAGTGAAGCAGTGTCTCCGGTTTGGATCATGGGACTGAGACAAATAAGATCGCGGGCACTTGTCTAAGAAAAGTGAGTGTGGATATGTAGAAAGATATAAGATTAAAAATAAACTAAAGAAAAAACTGAAACTTGTGGGGGGATCGAATTGGAAAGAAATTGAAGAAAACAAAAACTGTTGTAAGAACCGTGAGGTGGGAGAGTGGAAGCGGAGGTTTTTGTTCGTGAGATTGTTGTGAGGATTCTGAGAAAATAATTAAAAGAGAAAACGGCTAAAAATAGAAAAGTGGAAAAAATAAAGGAATTACAATTTGTGTGGTGGGATATTCTGTAAAATATCACAGACGTTGGATCTAATCCAACAGCTGATGTTGAATTCACTGACACTTACTAAGGGGATTAATATAGTAAGTCGAGGTGTTCAAACACCGGGTACCCGTACTTCCGGGTACCCGTACAACCGGGTACCCGTACACACGGGTAGTTGAAAATGCGGCCCGTGACCCGTCCCGGAAATACCGGGTACCCGTACAACCGGGTACCCCAATTATGCGGGTAACCGTGTATCCTATTTTATTTTATTACTTATAAAAAGTGCTACAAAATACATTTAATTATTTAATAATAAATATACTTTATCAGTTTAAAAGTCCAAAACTAATTAAATATTATTTAATACAAAAATATCAATAAAATTATGAATAATTATCATTCGAGGCAAATTAGTGGATGTACTCAAATGCAGTGTGGGATGCGGTGGTGCGCTTGTGTTGAAGAAAAAGTAGCAATATCAAAACAAAAGACTAAATGGTTGAAGAGGTGGATTGAAAACTTAAGAGCTTGAGTCTAGTTAGGATGAATTGGTATTTAATTTTAAAAAATATCAATATTAAAAGGTAATATATAATTAAAATTATAATTAAATAAATACATATTAAACCGGGTTTCCGAGATCCCGGAAAATGACATTTATGTGACCCGGACCCGGACCCGGTAATTTACGAAATTAACGGGTTGGGTACCCGTCAGTAAAATATAAGAAAGTACCCGGTTATTTTATGCCGGATCGCCGGGTCAACGGGGCGGATAGGCCGGGCCGGGTATTTTTGAACACCCCTAATAGTAAGTTAGATAATGAATTTCAGATAATGAGATCCACAAAATTCATGCATCGGCATCCAACAAACCAACTCTAGCTTATCCCCACAGTGTTAGTCTTTGGTGTTATTTTTGAGGTATTCTGTAGGTATCTGAATAGATAACCTGTATTAATTTCAAGCCTTGATGCTGCCGCTGCAACACTGAATATTACTATTGTCGAGCGAGAACTAATTATAGAATCAATACTACTCCATCAGTTCCCAATATATGCTTCATTAATGCAGTAACCGGAGAAAAACATCCATCTGATGAAGAACATTCAAATTCGAAAAGCTAAAATACAGGTTTCATTACTCAGTGCTACCTTGAGATGTGTAAAAGAAGTTCATAAAATCACAATTGATAGATATCTCTCAACAATTTTCATGCTTAAACCTACAGAGAATAAATTGTTTCACACAACTGAACAACCCCATATATCCTACTTTCCCAGCTACAAAGGTATTTTAAACAGATCAATCAGAGGGACTAGCTAATAGCAAAACCATATTATGTACCTAGTGCCAAGGAAATACTGTATTAGCAATATAACTTATAGAGAAAAATCTCTTATTTCTTTCAACTAGTAAACAGAAAAACACAAATTTCACTGTGCTACTAAATTTGAACACGCCGCCCTTATTGCAAAATTTGTAGCCAAAATAGGCCTAACTCTTACCATCTTCAGAAAGCGGCCAACCTATAAATGGTGAATCTGATCCTTGAATATCAGGCAATAACTGAACAATGATACGACACAGTGATTCAATATCTAATTTGTTATGGACTCAAAAGAAGCACACGTGTATGGATCATACGGTTGACTGGCAGTCAATCAACATATATATAAAGGAAATGTCAATGTTTACATAAGCAAAGGCCAGCAAGCAAAAATAATAGATCTTTCAAAACACTAAGAATACTGCTCACTGATGAATAAGCAATATACTGGAGAACTACATTATCATGGTTATGGAAGTTACCCAAAGGCTAGTTCCTCCTCTTTGGGCTTGTTCGCCAATTAATAAACAGCAAATCCAAAAAACACACTAGATTCCCAGGGCATCACAAAATAAAATAACAGGGGACTTCAGTACACAAAATGTCTAATGAATAGCAATACTTCAAGAATTCAGGCCTGATTCATTAACGAATTATATTCATGCAAACGATTTAGGCTCGAGAAAAGTCAAGGTATACAAAAATCTACATTGCACTACGCTGTACTAACACATTACACATTATACTACATTAATATTATAAACGCAAGAATCTTTGGGGACTTAGCCAACCTTCAGATCTAGGCAGAGGCGGATCATTGGGGGTCTGAAAAGGGTCGGACCCCTCCCATGGTTTTGCTAAGCAACAGCTTATATATACTATATTTTCCATATTAAATAGTATTTTGCAAGAAAATTAATTTGTGGTCCCTTTTATTTAAAGCAACGTGTATATACATAAAGAGAATAATTTTTTTTACTAAAATTAGACTTCTAATAGAAGTAGTGGACCATCAGTAGGGACCACGCAATTTATTAGTTTCCTATAAGTATTTTGTTTTCATTTTTTTATTTATAATTCTTATAAGATATCACATTAGTAAATTACTTTTGAAAGAATATTAGTAATATTTTATTAATCCTGTAACATGTCAGTATTAAGACATATTTATTTGTATGCTTCTTTTATCTCTAAATAAATTATTTATTATACCATTATTTTTATAATTTCATTAGTACGAACTCAATTTTTTGTGATAAGTCCGGCCCCCTTGTAGGTATAATCCTGGATCCGCCCCTTGGTTCTTAGTGTAGCCGAAGGGTGGATATAAACAACAAGTCAAAAGGATAGAGTTGGATGACAATGATATTATCTTTCAGTATAATTAATAACGTGAAATTCATGCCGGCGTTATGAAATACATTGACCAAAAGCATGAAGGACAAATTATATCTTTTAGAGTCATAAAACCGACACTGCACTTTTATAACGGTTATAAATAATATATTTAAAATTTCTAAAGGTCGTGTTTGGTTCTTTATAAACTGTACTATATTTTATTCTTTTTCGGATTAAGATATTCTTTTCCATAATCGAGACAATTTCCACTAGGATATGGAATAAGGAAAACAATTCCTGTAGGATAAGGATTATTTTAGAGCTATTAATAATGTACCTCACATGGAGGAATCTACACTAATAATTTAGATAATAGAATTTCTTTGCGAGAAAATCGTGATTTCAAGACTGTGAAAAATAGCTTTCCCAACAGGTGTGACATCTATAGGACCACGGGTTTGGAGATGAAATTAATACCACTCGTAGACATGGCTTTGATTCAGGAAGATTATATTAATGTCACTCACATATTTAAGGCACATTTTGAAAATTTTCGATCATCTTTTTCAGGACTCTCTCTCTCTAACATTGAGACTGCTAGTCATGAGAGATTTACTCTCCCTAAGATGATTAATGAATCTACAAGCATTATAGTTGAATCCACCCGGTCAAGGGTTGATGAGCGGAGGAATAAAGATGATTTTTTTAGGTGTGGAGTTAAAGGATATATGGCTTGGGAGTGTTCTCGCAAGAATAAGAAGATTACACCTACAAGCATTGTGATAGAATCTGACATGCCAATGGTTGATGTGCCGAAGAATAAAGATATCTGCTACAAGTGTGCACTAAAAGGACATATGGCTTGAGAGTGTCCTCGCAAGATTAAGAAGATTGCAGGACCTACAAGCATTGTGGTAGAATCTGACAAGCCAGTGGTTGGTGAGCCGAAAAATAAAGATATTTTCTACAAGTGTGGACTAAAAGGATACATGGCTTTTGGCGGTGCCCTTGCAAAAATAAGCGAATTTCTGAATCTACAAGCATCGCAGTTGAATCCGACTTGCCAATGGTTGATGAGCTGAAGAATAAAAATGTCCGCTACAAGTGTTGACTAAAGGACACATGGCTAGGGAGTGCCCTCGCAAGAATAAGCAGATGGTTGAGCCTAAAAGCATTGTAGTTGAATTTGACTTGCCAATGATTGATGAGTTGAACTAGTAAAGATGCCTGCTACAAGTGTGGACTAAATGGACACATGGCTTGGTGGTGCCCTCGCAAGAATAAGCAGATTTCTGAAACTATAAGAAATGTAGTTGAATCTGACTTGCCAATAATTGATCATACGAAGAATAAAGATCTTTGCTTCAAGTGTGGACTAAAAGGACATATAACTTGGCAATGCCCTCGCAAAAATAAGCAAATTGTTGAACCTACTAGCATTGTGTTGAATCAAACCTGTCAATGGTTGAAGAGCGAAGAATATTGATGTTTGCTACAAGTGTGGACTAAAATGACACATGACTTCGCAATACTCTAGAAAAGAGAAATCAATGAATTTTTACAATGCCTTCGCAAGAATATGGAGATTGCTGAGAGAAATCGAGGAGTTGAAGTACAGATATAAAGAGTGAAATACATTACCATAAATTCCTTAGTTATTGGTGTCACGACTCACAAAGCCGTCAAAGGACATTCTGAAACTAAATTAGATGAATATACACTTTTATCTTTGACGAATTTCATTATGTTTTTACACATGTTGTTCTCGCCGTGTATACGCATCGTTTCTTAATTATATATATTTTATTTATTTTTATATTATTTTAAGAGAAACTATTTAGAGTTGATCTTTCATAATACCAAAATTTTTATCCTTCTAAACTTTTTTTAATATTTTAGCTTATATAATATACCTTTGAATTTAATTTTAAATATACATAATTAATAAATATTTTATAAACATAAATTTCTTACATGATTTACTACATGTGTGTCTTAAAATAAATAATATTTTTAATTTTAAACATAATACTTAAATGTATGTATCACTGGGGCATGAAATCAATGAATGTAGAATCCTTCATCCTGAAATGAGGCCCATGGTTAACAACAAACCTCCAGCCAGAAATGGTCCCCCTCCAAAGAACCTTCCCACTCAAAAACCTCCCCTTTCATCTGCTGCTGGTACCTCTGGAGTTAAGAAGACCAATGTATCAACACAGATGAGATATACAAAGACAGGTGCAGTACTGAGCCAACTAGATAAGGGCAAAAGTCCATCTATCTCATCTTCACCACCAAACTCTGCAAACCCTTTGCAAACTCACCCTACTCACCATATTAGCATTACCCCCTCCACTGGCCAAGCTCCACTCCACTCCACTCCACATCAACCTCCCATTCTCATTCCTCTGATGGTGAGGAAGACCTCTCTCCAAAAATGGATACTCCAAGTTGCTCAGAACCTGAATTTACTGTCTCTGAGACATCAAAATTGGCCACTGAACCTAGCACCATCTCAGCCTCTCAACAAGAAGCCCCCACCCCTGTCACCACTATCATTCCATACTCTTCACCTGTTCAACAGATCATCCAAGCCATTAACCAGGACCAACAGGCTAAGTGGCAAACTCCAAGAAAGCATAAAATGTTTGCATCAGATGACATTAACATTCATCCAGGTACTTATTCTGACTCTGGTGACTCCTCACTTTCTACTAATCAAACTTCTTTCTATTCTCAACCAAGGAAGCCAGGAAATAGGTTCCTTCCACTGATTGCAGAAGATGAAGAAGATGAAAACAAAGATGACGTGGAATCTGAAATAGGAGGTTCAAAACAGTTGTCTTCTCAAAACCTCACTCAGGATCCTCAACAAGGAATCTCTACTGATAACTCAGTGCCAAATCAACATGCTGAAACCCTAGCAAATGAGCCTGAAGGTAATAAGGTTAACACCTATTTTAATCAGGTAAATAAAATCATAACTAGGACAGCTACTAAGAGCCTAAAGCCTAAAAAAAATGATTAGTACAACTATGGGCTTAAATGTTCTTGTCTGGAATATTAGAGGAATGAAATCTTTCATGCTAAGATTGGCTAGACTTATAAGAACACGTAGAGTTGATTTACTATGTATAATTGATCCACAACATGACAATGTCAAATGTGTCTCATACATGTATAAACTGCATTTTCAAAATTGTATGTTTTCTAACATGTCAAAAATATGGCTAATGTGGAACAACAATGTTAGCATTAATTCTAGTTTGGACCATAACCAATTTCTCTCAGTAATGTTCTCCTTTCATACAGTAAACCTAAGTACTCAACTAGTTTTTGTGTATGGTTTAAGAACTAGGAAGGAAAGAGAGCAGTTATGGATTAACCTAAAAGCTTTAAACCTAGATGATGCCATGTTCATAGGGGATTTCAACGCCATGACCTCAATATCTGAATAAGAGGACCTTCTTCTCCTATTTTAGCTAGCATTAGAGATTTTAGTACCTTCATTTCCTCACTAGGTTTAATTCCAGTTCATACAGTTGGCAATTTCTTCACATGGACCAATGGTAGAACAAAGGAAAATGGGAAGAAACTGACTACTGAGAGATTAGATAGTGGTATTTGCACCATTCAATGGCTGTCAAAATTCCCACAGTCATCTATCCATGTGCTTAATAAAGAGCCTTATGATCACTGTCCTTTACTCTTAAGGATTGGCAGTGATATACCCTCAGTCCCCAGACCATTTAGGTTTATAAACACATGGTTCAAAAGGGAGCAGTTCTTGGATGTTATTCATAACCATTGGACTGCCCCTATAGAAGGTCAGGGAATGCTCAAATTGTTTCTCAAACTGAACAGCCTTAAAAAGGTTCTTTAAGTATGGAACAGGGAGGTGTTTGGTAATATTGATGAAAATCTATTTGTAGCTGAGGAAAATTTAAGGATCCATGAAATTGTTTTTGAGGCTGATAGCTCAACTCATGAGCTAGTCAAGCTTAAAAAATGTAAAGCTCTGCTCACTAGAGCTCTGAGAGAACAAAACAATTTCTAGAAACATAAGGCCAAACTAAAATGGCTAAAAGAGGGAGATGAGAATACAAAATTTTTTCATAACTCTGTTATGGAGAAAAAATGTAGACTCAACATCACAAAGATCAAGAGCTCAGATGGGATATGGTTAACAGATAATTTAGAAATAGAAAATGAGGCTATCTCCTTCTATAAGAATCTGTTGACTGATGACCCTCATCCTGACAAAGATCAATTTAGTTCTCATTTCCTCTCCCAGATTCCAAAATTAATATCTGAGGAGGACGATGCTGAACTAATTAAACCAGTAACTTTGTTAGAACTGCAGCAAATTGTTTCTGGACTTAATAAAACTAGCAGTCCAGGGCCTGATGGCTTCACTGCACTTTTCTTTATTAAGGCCTAGGAAATTATATGCTTAGATCTTTTAGAGGCATCAAATGACTTTCTGTCTAGGTCTAATATCCACAGGGGTATCTCTAGCACTTGGATAACTATCATTCCCAAAAAAGATATCCCTGTCAGTTTTAATGATTACAGACCAATTAGTCTTTCCAATGTTACAAATAAAAAATTTTCAAAAATTCTTATGGAAAGATTAAAACCTTTGATGCCAAAATTGATTTCTCCTCATCAATCTGCTTTTTTGAAAAATAGAGACATTTCAGATAATGTAATCTATTTAAAAGAAATGTTTAGATTTTTGAATAGAAAACAAAGGGAACCCAATTGTATCTTAAAGCTGGATCTCATGAAAGCTTTTGACAGGGTTTGTTGGGATTTCCTCAAAAATATTCTCCAAAAATTTGGTTTTTGAGGCAGGTACATTCAGTGCATCCTAAAAAATTTGTCTAATGCTTGATTTTCTGTCTTGATAAATGGGAAAACTCTAGGTTATTTGCACGCTTCTAGAGGTATAAAGCAAGGTGATCCCATTTATCCCTTCCTTTTTGACATTTTTTCAGAGGTTTTTACGAGAAGTATTGCCTTTGTTTTTCAGACTGGAAAAATGGAATATTTTTCTCTGCCTAGAGATGCTATATACCTATCTCCCACTTGAGCTATGCAGGTGATACTGTCATTTTTTTAAAGGCATCAAAATTGAACCTAATTAAAATGAAAGCTTTTCTTGTGAAATTTGAGGAACTACTGGACAAAAGGTCGATTTTGACAAAAGTGAATTTTTTTTGAGTACCGCTACTACTTCTGTCAAGCTTAGACAAGTTAAGAATATTTTGGGAATGAAAAAAGGCTGTCTTCCTGTCAAAAATTTAGGAGTTCAAGTTTTCAAAGGAAGGATTCTTAATTTACACTTTCAGTCTATTCTAGAAATGATTGACAAGAAACTTTCAAACTGGAAAAATATTTGGCTTTCTACAGGTGGGAAGATAACACTAATTCATTCTTGTTTGCTATCTCTGCCTCAACACATATGGGTAGTAATGGAGCTTACAAAGGAAATAATCAGGAAGATTGAGAGAAGACTGGCCATTTTTTTCTGGGGAAGTACTGAAAATAAGCCAAAGAAGTCATGGAGAAAATGGAGATCTTTGTGCAAGCATGTGGCTGAAAATGATTTGGGTATTAGGGATCTTACTGCAACTATTAAGGCTTACTCTTGCAAGCTCTGGTGGAAATATCAAATAGGTGAAGCTCCTTGGACATGTTTTATTGCCTCTCTCCCACCATCATCTAGATCTTCCAAGAACTGGAGAAGGATTTGTAAAATTAGCCTGATAGCTGAGGCTAATTCCAGAGTTATTCATGGCTCTGGTGACTGCAACTTCTGGACAGCCAACTGGACAGACAAGGGTTCCCTTATTGATCTCTTCCATCCTGGAAATGACCATTATCTGGGATTCACTGTCAACAAATTTATTGAAAGCAAATCTACCTATATCCCTCTTCTCTCCATGATTCTCCCCCACAGCATAATACAAATCCTTCAGAGAGCTCAGATCCATCCTCACAGGAAAGATAAGTTAATATGGAAGCCTGGCATGCATGGTTCTTTCACTACAAGGTCTGCCTACTCCATCTTTTTACAACAAAATCGGAAATTTCCATCTCTAACAAAGATCTGGAGACCAGGTATCCCCAAAAAAATTTCAGTGTTTTCTTGGAGGCTCTTAAATTGTTTGCTGCCTTTTGATGACATCCTGAGCCAGTTTGGTTTCCACTTTGCCTCTAAACATCCATTCTGCCACCATATTGACACTGTGCATCACTTCTTCTCATCTTGTGCAATTTTTGTGCATTTGTGGAAATATATGCATTCAATTTGTGGATCTCTATACTTCAGTGTGGACAGTTTGTGGGATAGACTAGCCATAGTTTGGTCATTTACTGGCCTATCTAAACTAAACACTAGAATGAACCAGGTGGCCCCTGTGTTTGTTCTTTGGATACTTTGGAAATGCAGAAATAGGGTGATTTTTGATGGTCAATCTCCTAATCTTAAATTGGTGGAAAAGGAGTTACAGGAACACATCTATAACTCCCTTCTTGTCAGCCATGTCCCTTTTACTAGGCCAATTGATGATAACCTTGTATCTCAGGCCTGCATACCACCCATCTATATCCCCCGAAAACCAAACATCACTGCAGTCAGGTGGTCTAGGCCTGCTCATGGTTTAAAATTCAATATGGATGCTGCATGGTTTCAGAAAAAATCTGGCATTAGATTGATATGTAGGGGGTCAAATGGTGAATTTTATGGTGCAAAAGGATTTTACTCAGATGTCATTTCCTCTCTTCAAGCAAAAATGCTAGCCATTGAGGCTGGTATATACTATGGGTTCTCTCTGGGATCCAACCTTTTCTGTGT
The DNA here is from genome assembly GCA_948330725.1 of Sherardia arvensis. Classification (NCBI taxonomy): domain Eukaryota; kingdom Viridiplantae; phylum Streptophyta; class Magnoliopsida; order Gentianales; family Rubiaceae; genus Sherardia; species Sherardia arvensis. The sequence goes on from OX415238.1 coordinate 17,655,680, forward strand.
GGAGTCAGACTGCAAGATTGCAGTACAAATGATAACAGATCCAGATTCTGCACATTGGAAACTTTTCTCTCTCTTACAGTATTAACTCTCTACTTGGATCCAACTCCATCAAACATGTTCTCAGAGAAGGTAACAAGCCAGCAGATTACCTTGCCAAGCTCATCACTCAGCATCAAAATGATACAATCTATGACTGGTTAGCTCTCCCAATGGATCTAAAAGGTCTCCTCAATCTGGATGCATGGGATATCCCATCACTTAGAATTCCTACTGCTCCTCAATGATCTCATATATCTGAGCATGGAATCTACAAACTGTGACCTAGCTCCTTTAAGCTTTTTTAACTTCTTTTCCTTTCATTCTTCCATTTAGTAGGTGACCGCTTAGTGTTTTGCTTGCGATTCGCTTGTAGGTTCCTTGCTGTTTTTGGGAAGTTTGATTGGGAAAGTTATTCATTTCATTAGCTAGGTCTAGGTAGCAATCTACCTCTTTTTTGAAGCATTGTTTATGCTTATGGCCTACATTGGGCTACTGTAACTGGTTTGTATATGAACCTTATGCCACCATTGGTGGTTTCTGATTTGGTTTGGGAAGCCAATAAAAATATCCCCCATCTTTTGATGGTTTCATCTAAAAAAAAAGGATGGCTCTAAATAGATTTTATCATAATTTATTTTTGAATGGTTTAATATATAAATGATTATAAATACATAAAAGCACGTATTTGATTAACTTGATTATTGTCTAGAATAAAATTTCCTATACGTGAAACATGTATTTTCGCCGGCCAATTACTCAAATCAAGAAATCCGGCCAATTACTCAGTTCAATGGCAATTCATCATGTATGTACCCAACATAATCTATCCCCACTTTAGCTAGCCACTACAAAAACGCTCTCATCGGAAAGTTTCCAAGAGCGAAACCCCCAATGCCCTCCAAGCAGCATTTGAGGAACTCGGATTCAACTCCAGATTTCAACTTGGCTCTCTCGACTACAAACACGTGCTAATTCGCTTCCAAGACAAGGAAGATTATCAACGATGTTGGCTGAGATCGGGCTGGAAAATCGCAGGTTCAATTATGAAGATTCTGAAATGGACGCGGAATTTTCGCCGGAACATATGAGTCACCGGTAGTTCCACTCTGGATCACGGTAAGAGACGTGTCATTATACTACTGGAACTATTCTATGATTGAGGACCTTGGAAATCAAATAGGAAAGTACATCAAACTTGATGCGGCTACCAACCAGATCACCAGACCTTCAGCAGTGAAGATGTGCGTCGAAATCGACCTCACCACTGAATTGATCCCATCAATTCAAATGGGTCATCCAGGAGACTTTAGATATTGCGAAATTGTATACGAAAATCTACCTCTTTATTGCAGACGCTGTAAAAAGCTTGGTCACTTCGACAATAATTGCAGGATCCTTCACCAGGAGCTGAACAATTGGCGCAATAAGGAAGGCACAACACCAAATTATGGAGCTCAACAAAAAGAAACAAGGTCGGGAAAGAAGGCAGCACCTACCCAGCAACATGAAGAAGTACACAAGACTCAACCATCCTCTTTTGGCCTCACTGCACAGGAAAAGGAGAACACAATGAAATGGCAAACAATACCCAAAGTTAATCTGGATAATATGAAGATGGTTCCCTACATTGCTCCACAAGAGCAATGGGTAGCTCCACAGGAACAATGGGTTACAACAGCAGAATTTAAGCATTCAGCAATGGGAGCTAACATATCCTTTTCATTAAATGATATTGATGTATCAGCTAGGAACAAACATTTGAAAGCACTGAGTCACACACTTCTTGATAGTCACACACTATTTGATAGTATAAATTTTAACACTAATTTGGAAATAGTTCCATATCAACATATGGAAACTTCAAATAAATTCTGTCTTGCAGGTAGATGAAGAATATGATAGCTCGGTATATTCATATGATGGTGCTACCAAAGAACCTGAGGTGATCTCTCCAACCCTATCAGCAGACACTGAGCAAGAAGAAGATCTCCATCAGACAGCATCAAAGAGCCCTCAACAACAAGCTCAAACATTGGAGGCACCACAAAAGCCCTCCACACAGGTTACACTATCCAATCTCACCTCATTAGGCACTGGTATTTTTGACTCTGGTAGTAGAATAGTAAGACCTAAACAAAAAATTTCATACCCTAAATGATTAGTCACAAGCTAGTAGTAATATGCTAGTATGGAATGTTAGGGGGTATGGAACATCTATGGACAAACTTAGAACACTAATTACAGTACATCATGTATCAATTATGTGCATCATAGAACCAATGCATGATAATAATCAAATTCATAACTTACAATTTGAGTTGGGATATCAGCATTGCATTGCTACTAGCTCAGCAAAAATTTGGATATTCCACAACAATAACTTCTCTATTGAACTTAGTTCTGAAACTGATCATTTTATTCAGGTCTTGGTTACATAATTAGGTTCAGTGGAGAGGTGGATGACTGTTTTTGTTTATGCCAAAATAACTAGAACACCTAGGAGAAAGCTATGGGAAAATTTAACCAATTAACCACAGGCCCCAACCATTTTTGTTGGTGATTTTAACACCATTGCTTCAGTGCATGAACATAAGGGTAGACATTCTCCTCCTTTAGGCAGCATGAGGGATTTTAGGGCATTCATAGATACACTCCAGTTACAAGAGATCCCCACTATTGGTAATGTTTTTACATGGACAAGCAATAGGCTGAAAGAGGACAGACTGCTTCAGAGACTTGATAGAGCCATGCGTACTGCAGATTGGAATAGTGCCTTCCCACATACATCAATCCATGTCCTAAATAGAACCTCCTATGACCATAACCCTCTCCTGATTTCCATCCAAAATGCTGAAGAGCAGCTCCCAAAACAATTTAGGTTCCAGCATATGTGACTTCACAGACCAGAAATATTTGATCTAATCAGGTATAACTGGGAGGCCCCATCACAGTACACAGGCATGTGTAATATTGTTTTCAAACTGAAAAAATTGAAGATAATGTTGAGAACATGGAATAGAGAGGTATTTGGAAATGTCCACCAAAATCTACTGGAAGCAGAAGAAAGGGTATGTAGAATGGAGGAGATATACCAGCAGTCTGGATCTGATCAGGACCTAATTAACTTGAACAGGGAGAGGGCTTTGTTGATCAGAGCTGAAAAAGAGGCAACAACCTTCTGGAGACAGAAATCAAGTTTGAAGTGGTTGAGGGAAAAAGATGCAAGCGCAAAATTCTTCCACAATTCTATCAAGGAGAAAAGATCTAGAGCAAGAATCACAAAAATAAAATCAGCTAATGAAAATTGGCTAACAGATCCAGCTCAGATCAAAGAGGAGGGAGTGCAATTCTATGAAAAATTACTGAATGAAGAGGCTACTGACATCACAGGACAGTATGTGGATCACTTCAAATCTGTCATTCCAAAGATCATATCAGATGAAGACAATCAGGCACTTCTGAGAGAGGTAGATATGAAGGAACTGAAGATGTTGTGTTTGATCTCAACAAAGCTGGAGCACCAGGCTCAGATGGTTTCTCAGGCCATTTTTATACAGCATGTTAGGAGATTATAAAGTATGATGTGCTAGACTCAGCTAAGAACTTTATGGAAGGACAGAAATTACCAAGAGCAATAGCTAGTACCTGGTTAGCTTTGATTCCCAAAAAACATAATCCATCCTCCTTTGCAGAATTCAGGCCTATAAGCCTCTCCAATTCCATCAACAAAGTATACTCTAATATTCTGCTAGAGAGATTAAAGCCATTGATGTGTAAAATCATCTCCCCTGAGCAGTCAGGTCTTATGAAAGGAAGGGATATCTCAGACAATATAATTCAGATGATGGAAATGATAAAATTACTGAGCAAGAACCCTAGGGTGTGTTTGGTTGGACAAGTTTTTGCAAAACTTGGACTATTCAAGTCCAGTTTTGTATCTTGTTTGGTTCACCAAGTTTCCCAAAATCCAGACCTGCAAAATCCTAAAAACCAATCAAAAATTTTGTTTCATACTCACAAATTCAACCCAACCAAACAAGGATTTTGCGAAACCAGACTCTCAAAATCCCAAACAAAAACCAAAACTCTCAAAAACCCAAAGCAAAATCCAGACTCTCAAAAACCTTGCGAACCAAACACACCCCTAGATATCAGAACATAGTAGTTAAGCTTGACATGCAGAAAAGCAGTTGATAGGGTTTCTTGGGCATTTTTGAACACATTGATGATCCAGTTTGGGTTCCATGGAGGTTTTGTGAAGCTCATATTGCAGAACATTTCAGCAACTTGGTTTTAAGTGCTCATTAATGGAGTTTGTAGTGGTTTCTTCCCCTCTAGCAGGGGGATTAAGCAGGGGGACTCTATCTCACCTTTACTCTATAATATTGTCTCTGAGGCTTTCACAAGAGGAATTCAAAAACTATTCCAGATTCAGTATTTGGAGAACTTTATAATGCCTAGAGGGGTAGCACCAATCTCCCACCTCATGTATGCAGATGATACTGCCATATTCCTCAATGCCAAGAGCAGAAACGTTAAAAGATTCAAATCTTTCCTGCTTGCATATGAGGCAGTTTTTGGTCAAAAGGTTAATTTCTCCAAATCAGAAGTATATACTCATCCAAACATCCCAGTTAGGAGAACCACACACATAAAGAGAATACTGGAAACGAGGATAGGTAAATTACCTTTTAGCTACCTTGGAGCTCCAATTTTTAGTGGAAGGAACAAAATTTTGTATTATCAGCCTTTATTGGAAATGATGGAAAAAGTGATCTCAAACTGGAAAAATTGTTGGCTAACAAGTGGGGGCAAATTAGTTCTTATTAATCATGTCTTGATGGCCATCCTCACACACATTCTTGTTGTTCTTAAACCACCTGCTGCTGTCAGAGGATGGCTTCTAAATTCTTCTAGGGAGAATCGAGTATGGGCAGAAAAGGAGTTGGAAAAAATGGGCTCACCTCACATTGTCAAAGGAGGAGAATGGAATAGGACTGAGGAACCTTAGAGTAGTGGTCATGCAATTTCATGTAAATTATGGTGGAAACTACAAAAAAAAAAATGAGACTATTTGGTCTAAATTTATGTGGTCTCTCCCTAAAACATACCAAAATTCCCTTACATGGTTTAGAATATGTAGTATTACTGAATTAGCTAACAAGCATTCACAAATCATTCATGGTAAGGGTTCTTATTCTTTTTGGGATGGTAACTGGCTAGGGACAGGTGCCTTATTTTCTATGTGGCCTGAAAATATAGATTTACCATTTCCTGACATTTCTCTTGCTGAATTTATAGCTATGAAGCATCTGTATATTCACAGTTTGGAGCCTCATTTGGCTACCAGTGTACTCTCAAAATTGCAGGAAGTGCAGATCAACTTCAACCATGAGGACAGGCTTATATGGAATTTAGGAATAGATGGTAACTTCACTGTAAAAAGTACATATAAAGCCTGTATGGAAACAACAGCCTCAGATCCACTGATAAAAAAGGTATGGCTAAATTCTCTCCCTAAAAAAATTTCAATCTTCATCTGGAGAATGAAAAATAGAATTCTTCCTTTTGATGATGTTCTAACAAGGTTTGGATTTAACATTACATCTAAATGTCCACTGTGCCATAATTCTGACTCATTGGAGCATTTTTTCAATTTATATACTGCTAATATGGACATTTGGAATCACATACATGCTTTTTTACAGATCCAACCCCGAATGTTCCATTCTGTAAGTGCCAGATTGAATTTTTACTTCTCATATAAGGGTTACTCTAAAATCCATTCAAAGGGGATTCATATTACTACATTTGTAGTTTTTTGGATCCTATGGATAAGGAGAAATAAGCTTATATATGATGAGAAAAAATTCACAACCATCCCATTAATACAGATGATACAAAAGCATACATGTAATATCTTTACTGTGCATCATGTGTCAGGCAACTATGAAAGAAATCACTTTTTGATCAGTGTTGGCTTAGTCTCTTTCATTAAACAGAAAAGGCATAAAAGAGTAAAGATCATCAAATGGCAACCCCCCTGACATAGGTGTGAGATCAATGTAGATGCAGCCTATAAAAATGGACACTGTGGCATAGGCATCATAGTTAATGATGTATGCCGGACACCAACACTTCGACAACGAACCAGGCTCTCGAACTGATCTGCAAAACAAAGGCCTCGGGTGTCCCGGGGGTAGACACTCCGACGCTCAAGTCAGTATATTTGCTTAAGGCGTAAAGTATGTAGTATGAGATTAGATGGAGAGGTCTACCAAACCTTTAGGGTATTTATATGGCTACAATCCGTAGATCACCAAGATATGTATTTATGGTACAAGTACAACTCTTATGGAATAGTAGTTGTATTACCATGTATAATAGAAGTATATTTCAGACATGGTTGTGTTACCATGTTTAGGATGGCTGTATTACCATCTTTGTGAAGATGTATATTCCCTGTAGAACATTCATAATATACGCATTCCTTATAAGGATTAGGATTGATGGACCTGTAGATCCACCCTCCGCGTATCTCGAGCCCACGACCCTTCTCGGGCCCTGGTCCGAGTATGAATGAGGCCCAAATACGAACCATGGACTTACCAGTTAGAAATCCAAGTGGTAATATTAGTTTACTCAGACAGGTATGTACAGAGAACTCATCAGTCCTACACTCAAAGCTTATTGCAATTAGAAGGGGATATGCAGCAGCCCATGAAGTTAACCTCCATAATTTTTTGATGAATCTGATTGTAGTCAAGCTGTAGCAGCTGTTATAAATCCAAATCATGCTCCATGGGGATAGTACTCACTGAGTCATGAATTTAATGTTGAATGTTGCCTGCACAATGTAACACATACACTCAGAGAAGGAACAACTTGATAGCGGTGTGTGCCATCAGTCAGAACTTATCCAAATTAAAGAATCCATGTACTACTGATACTTTGTAATTGCAGCAATTGAAGTTCAGGAAAAGGAAGAAACATGGGAGAACAGCCACACAAGGTTAAGAAATGTAGCTCGGGCCAGAAGTTTGAACAAATAGCATAGTCTCATGCATCTGTTAGCAGGTGCTTTTTAGCCATTTTTTGAACCATTGTATGGTTTTTATGGGCTACATGTATATAGACTGGATGTTGTTCTTGTCTGTGTATGAATCAGGGAGTGGCAGATTTGTGCTTCGGTATTTGTTTACTCGATCACTAAATTACTCCTCTCTATAGATTCCTTCATATGACTGCTTACAGATTCAGTGGGCTAGACAATAGTAATTTTTGTGAAGTTTAGATGCTTCTAAGGGTAATCCCCTTCTTGTAACTCAACTATGGCTTTGCCTTTTTAAGGTTTGGGGTGCCAAATAAATTCCCCCCCACTAATAGTGGTAACATTTTAAAAAAAATGTATTTTACCTAATATTTTGTTAGTATTTTCTTAATATTTTAATTTGATCCGTTTGGTCCGGGTGTTTAAAGAAAATGGGGTTTTTCAGATATCTTTGTCAGTAATGTTATGGGTAATACCAAAGCAACAAATTTTTCAGTTTTAGTAGGTTTTTTAAGGCATTCAGAGGTATTAAGAAAGGAGACCCGCTGTCTCATTTTATTTTTATCCTACTTACGGAGGCCTTTACAAGAACATTAGGTTTCCTTTTATAACGAACTAAAATTGTTTATTACAAGTTGTTATATTCAACACATAACATAACTAGCTTCAGTTTTGCAGATGATACATTGGTTTTCCTTACAGCTAATAGGCATAGCCTCTTGAACTTTATGGAATTTCTGAAGCAATATGAGCTTGTTTAAGGACCAAGGATAAATGCTGAAAAATCATCTTATTATATGTCTAACTCAGCCCCACTTGTCTATCATAGAATGATTTTTGACTTCACTGGCATGTCTAAAGATAGCTTTCCTTAAGTACCTAGGATGCCCTGTTTTTTTTGGTAGAAATTAATCATACTTCCAACCACTGTTTGATAACATCACAGCTAAACTAGTATCTTGGCAAAATAAATCGCTTAATCAAGTGGAAGACTAGTCCTTGCCAAAAATGTGCTATCTGCCATCCCATTACATATTATGGCAGTCATAAAACCAACTAATGGAATTTTGGATAGATTACATGTGATATTTGCCTAATTATTTTGGGGAAAATCAGAATATGGACAGAATACAGTATGGAGGTCATGGTCTAATATGTGCTATCCCTTTCTTGAAAATGGATTATCAAATAAAAACCGACACACTTTAATGGACGGTTTCTCACTCAAAATTTGGTGGAAGTTACAAATTGGGGAATAGTCTGTGGGCCTCTTTTATGTGGTCTTTGCCAGATTATAAAATGAAGTCCAGAACATGGAGAAGATTTAAAGAGGTAGATGAGATAGCTCAGGCCAACACACTCATACAGGTAGGCTCAGGTTAGGTTTCCTTATGGGAAAGCAATTGGCTAGGACAAGGCATGTTGATCTTTGGAAATTAGATTCGGATATAATGTTACTTGAACTAACAATAAAAGAATTTTTCTATGATCAACATGCAAATGTTGCATCTTTAACTAATAGTTTCCCTCAGGAAATAAATGTTCTTTTACTGAAAGATTTCTCAATTTATAAGGGTTACAAGGATAAATTTATATCAAAACCCGAACCAACTGGAATATTCAGTTACTCATCATCTTGTGAGTTGTTAAGAGATAAAAAGGTGGAAATTCCATCATATAAGTTTATATGGATGAAATATGTTCCAGGGAAACTATCTATGTTCAACTGGAAGTTTTTAAACAGGTTGATACCAATGGGGGATGCAAGAGAGCGGGATTTATATCACATCTATCTATTGCTTCTGTGGCAAGTCTGGTGATGAATTACAACATGTTTTCATTGATCCTGCCTTTACTCAGAGACTATGGTCACATTTTCATAATCTTCCTGATCTAACACCAGAATTATTTGCAAACCTTTGGGATAGGATATTTTATTACTAGAATCTTTCAGTTAAATCTGATGGTAAGATGATTTAAAAAATATGGAAATGCCATGACCGTCCAAGGGGGCGTTGTAGTGCGCCCCCAATTCAATACAAAATTCTAGGCTACCTACCTAACCGAGCATTTGGCTGGTTATAAAATACAAAGAAATCCCACTAAATGTCTGGGAATGCAGGATAAATGATGTAAAATGGCCGAGGGATGAAACAAATCACTGCCCAAGACAAAAAACAAAATTTACCTCATACAGAGAGGCCTTCAATAATGCTTCAACTTGCTTCTTCAAGTTTTCGATACTAGGTGATTTTACCAGAAATTTCTAGGCTACTCAAGAGGGTTGCACAAGTCACAAACGGGATTCAAGTCTACCTTCATCCGGATACTTCGCCGAGAGCTTCATCATGGAATTGGGTATCCTATCCCCCCAAATGTGACTATGCCCGTGGCAATGCGCTTGAGTTGAACTACATATCAGGTTAGTTTCCCCTTTAATCCAGGCTAGACTCTTGACCCTAAGGATTAAATCTACTTGGATTGAGAGGTCCACCGTCGTGGAAAAGTATCTTCTTCCCTAGTGTAGCTGTTGTGTTGCGATCATCCGAGTTGTATTGTAGTGAACTGTCTTCCGTTGATTGTGCTTCCATGAATGATTGGAGATGAGGCCCAGAGCTGGTCTTCGTCTTGATGCAGTGCCGAGTGTTGGTGTCGATGAAGTGGCTCGGTTTGTGGAAGCCAAAAGAAAACGTAAAGTCAAGGGTGGCCTTGGCTAAACAGTTTAATCCATCACCTTCAAGATGAAGAGATGAGGGCATGGAGTACATGTCAATCCTGGTTTGGCTCTGAGATTCGTCTGTGATGCGTGAGCTTCCCTAGTTGGGGCAGATGCGGTGCCTTGTGCTCATGTTGTGCTCCATAGATGTACCTATCTGAGGATGTAGGATTGGGTGCAACTTGTAGCGTGCGCCTGGCATGGTGATCGCGGGATCATCGGGTTCCTGTTCGAGTGTGTAGCGTCTTTCCTCCATTAGGAAGATCGTGTCGAGCACCATCATTCAGCGCGGAGAAAATGCGTCATCCCATTTTTGGAAAATGGGCAACCTGTCAGATTTTGAGTCTCGATTGCTTGCGCACTAGAGGCCAGCGCATGTGAAAGGCGCGGAAAACAAAAACCGTACAATGCTTCCATTTTAAGGCAAATGAAAAGGCCCTTTCCTCTTTAGATAGTGAGTTTTTCAACTTACTTTCAACACGGAGAGAGAAGCGCAGGGACCCGTGAGATGTAGAGTTGCCTACCATTTTTAACAAATGGCCAGCTGTGGTGTTTAACTCAATCCGGACCTAGATCCATCATGAATTTTGCAGCGCGCCGCGCTATGCCTTCATTCTCGACGAGTCGAGTCTGAATTGGTGGTCATTTTTAAGGCAAATGACCAGCCTTTCATTATAAGGCAAATGAGAGCCCTAGACACTTTAACACTTTCGTGCTTTATTCCAATTATACGCGGGCTAGATGCGCCTTTCCATTCTTGGTAAATGGACAGCCTACAACTCTTTGGGTCGTTGCACGCGAGTGTTACGATCCAGCACGGGAGGTAGGCGCGGGGAAAAAGTATATTCCCTAATGAGTCTCTTGCCATGTATGGATACTTCCCATTTTTAAGTGAATGGGACAACCTTATTCCCTTTAGAACCTTGATGCTTGTGCATTAAGATTCACCGCAGGATAGAGGCATTTATCTCGTAGAGAATTTAGCATTGAATACTAATTTCTCTATTGGGTTGAATCCGGCTATGATGTTCTAAAGGATACTCTTTGCTGCATTGAGATTAGACTAGGAAAGGCACCTATGTACTAAATGAAAGAATTAATTTAGTGAGGTACCTTATCTCTTTCATGCTCCCCTCATGTCACCTTTTTAGTAAAGATTCTCATCTGGAAATAGCCGATTCAGAATCAAGTAGCAGTCTTGAATGGCCAATGTGTGAACCCTTCTTGAGTTTGGTGAGAGGTCTTCATGTAAGGATAAGTTTTTCTATGTTGAAATCATAAGCCTCAACTGTGAATCTGCCTCGTGCTTCTCAATTTCTGAGTGCGGCTACCATTTGAGTTGCGCTTCCATCGAAGAGTTCAATCAGAGAGTTCTTGAGGGTGCAAAGATCCCCAAAGTGGCTCGAGTATTTGTCCCCCAATCTGTCATTTGCGATCCTCAGATGAATGGTAAGTATACTTTGATCCTTCAAATAGAGCGCATGAACCCATTTGACCCAGAGATTATCCTTTTTATTGTATAGGTCCAGGAGCTTGGGTGCCATTGCTGCTTTATTCCAGGGGCTGAAATTCCTCAAGCCGAGGCCACCATTTGACTTTGGTGTGCGTAGCTTCTTCATGACACCGTGCTCTTGTGCGTTCCTTCCCACAGCATTTCCTCACAATTGCATCCATGACCGCTGACTGTATGACAAAGTTTTGGATCCAGAATCCTGCTATGCCTCCCACAATCGACTTGACTAGTTCCAGCTTTCCCGCCTAGGACAGTGTATACCCCTTCCACTTCACAATTTCAGAGTCAACTTTATTAAGCAAAACATCAATTGACTTACTTGAAGTTTGCTCGAGTCTAGTGGAACGCCTAGATAACGCACCGGGAAGGTGGCCCATGGGATGCTTGTGAAGCTTAGGTCTTCTTTAATACCAACTCCAAAGAGTTTCGACTTTGCTGCGTTGATGGTGAGTCCCGAGGTCATGGAAAAATCATTCAGTGCTGCCATCAGGATCGCACCGAGCTGGTGTTTGCTTTGGATAAGAGCATCGGGTCGTCTGCGAAAGATATGTGAATTAACTTGATTGTGCTCGCATCCTCAAAAGCCTGGAAAAATATTCAATAAAGATAACAAAGAGTAATGGGGAAAGTGGATTACCTTACCGTATTTCTCTCTGTCTGTTTAAATGTCCACAAAGATTTCTTGACTGCCATCGAAAAAGATGAGGTTTTGACGCATTTCATTATCCATGCAATCATCTTCTCGGGAAATCCAGGCCATTCATCAGTACTTGTTCCAGAAAGTTCCAAGAAACTGTATCGAATGCCTTTTGTAAGTCCACCATAATCGTGCACCTTGGCGAGGTCCGGGCTCGTCCGTATCTACGAACAAATTCTTGCGCGAGCATCACATTGTCTGTGAGATTCCTGCCTTTGACGAAAGCACCTTGGCAAGGATCAATGAGTTGAGGATGTTGTTTCTCCACTCGATTGGCTATGATCTTCGTGATGATCTTGTAGTCACATTGCAACAAGCTATTGGCCGGAAGTTTTCCACCCTCAAGTTGTCTGGCTTCTTTGGAATTAAGGCTACAGATATGTGGTTAAGCCTTGTGAGCAGCTGGCCGGATTCAAAGAACTCCAAGGTTGCCTCTATGACTCCTTCTCCCACAATCTCCCATTGCTTCTTTAAGAACACTGTTGAATATCCGTCGGATCCGGGGGATTTATCATCATCCATCGATAATAGAGCATTCTTCACCTCCAGGCGCAAAATGGACTATGCTAAGCAAGCCGAAGTTATTGAATCCAGTGTTGGTTCTGAAACTATGATGTCCTGATCAATTGGCACCCTGTCCCTGGCCTGCCAAAGAGGCCCTTGTAAAAGTCCTCAGACAGCTCACCCTTGCGCGCATACAGATAACAATCAACAAGGTCGTCATAGTGATCAGGAAAAGTCATTGCTCTTCAAACCGATTAAGGATTGTCGGTTAAAAAAATGCACTGGAAAGCAGCAAAGTGCTTCGGCTTGTTCAACACTTGTATTACTGCATTTGATGTTACTCATCAATCTCTCTTCGAATCTCGCGGGATAAAAGGAATTACATCAGTGTTCAGATGAAGATGAGAGACATAATGTCTGAATCGAGTACACATCATTCTTAGGTCTTGGATTTGCAGGTCACTGGAGAAGGAAAGTGTGGGATAAGATTTGGAATCTTAAGTTCCCATTCAAATTAATATTAGTTTGGAAAGTCGTCGTGAAGGATACATGTGGAGCCATACCGTCGTTGAGCAGCTTTTGATCATGGCAAGGGGGACTGATCCCTTACTTGCACCACTCCATTGCATGTTTTGCTGGTTATACCCAAGACTTGCAGTAGTCTCATCAAAACAGCAAGTAGGTTTGCATCCCAGATGATTTGCTTGCTCACGGATTCATCCAGTTCACTGGCGACACTCAGGCATGACAAGTTAATGCCATGGGAGATAAAGAGCATTGTCTCATTCTCCCAAGCTCATGGAAGAAAGTTCGGTAGTAGCGTATTTTATTTTCCTATGTCTAACAATTGTAATATGGCTCTAGCCCAATACTATGTAATTTGTAATTTGTCCTTTTAATTATTAAAGTAGTTTAGAATACATTTTAATTTAATGATTTATATTAATATCATTAATATGAGATTAAAGATTTACTAATATTTAAGAAAATTAATCATTCATATTTATAACGAAGATTGGTTTATACCATTTAAATTTTAATTTTTATAAATACCACAACACCTCTAAATCAATGGGACAAAAAACTGTAAGGAAACACCAACCTATCTTGGTTAATTTAAGATATGAACTCGTTATATATATATATATATATATATATATGGGGAGGGATCAAGAGACTCTTTTATTCTCACTCCATTTTCAATCCAAATCTCAGCCTTTAATTCTATCTAATCTGGACCATTGATTTACTATTTTTTTGATTAATTAAAATATAAACTCTCTCTAATTATATTTTAGTCCTTTCTGTTCAAAATCAAATCACCGATTTTTCCTCTGTTCTCTGCGATCAATCAGTATTTTTAACAAACGTATATAAAACCAACACATAATCAAAGAAAACAAAGTCAGAAGCAATCGGAGAGTGGTTTTATATGTGTGTAAACTGTAAAGGCATATAGAAAGTCAAATTAAACAAAATCCATTAGTCAGAAAACAAAATCCGCCATGCCCATATGTATGTTTTGGTTTTATGTATGTTTGTTAAACTTTGATTTTGTCTTGCTAAACTTTTCTGTGTGTGCATTGGGATGTTTAGGACTTGTGGAATTAAATCCTTCAATTTTTTTAACCCTTTCATATGCAGAACATCCTTACTATGTTATCATCAAATGTTTTTATTTTTGATGGTACATTTTTATACCTGCCATCCACTGTTTTAACTATAAACATTGAGTAAGGAGTTGCTGCAATATTGAGTAAGGATGTGGTAGGAAAGTTCAGAGAAGATGGACAATGCAGTGTAAATAGACATGAAGAAACCGGCAAATATTTCAAACCCTTTTATCCTCATCTGATTCTCTTATAACGTTATACTCTCTTGCACATTATATTCATGATTCCAATCATAAAAGAACTAATGGGGAAAATATGTAAAGGCAGAATTCGGAAAAGAACAATGTATAAAATCTCTCTGAGTTAAACTACAATGAAATAAATACAATCTTATAAACCTCTGGCACTTGTCTTAGCTCAAACTTTTTCTCCTCTCAGACTCTTGCACATTGTAATCGCAATTCCAATCATAAAAGAACTAATGGGGAAAATGTAGCATATATAATAAAAAACGAACTACAATCTGATAAAACTCTGGCACTTATATTAGCTTAGAGCTTCAAAGGCTTCGATCCAAGGGAGGCGCGACGCCTGCTTTCTGCTGCAATCTCTGGATCTGGATGATCAGTTCCATCATCCTTCTTCTCTTTCCTCTTCTTCTTCATAGGCTGATCATCTTCAACCTTTTCCTCCTCAAAACATCATCAAATCATCATCTAAAGCACTCATTCTAGGTTCCAGTGAGCCCAGAGACAAAAGAACTGATCTTTGCTTAAGATGTGGCCAGACAATATCACATTAGTAATCTTTGGTCAGAAGCTCGTCTACAAAAACATCCACATTGATCAGAATAAAACTTCCATTGCTAGTTCACACTCTGAGCTTCCTGTAATCATTATACAATGGCTCCAGATAGCGATGCACATCGACATCACAACCAGCGAAGAAATCAGGATCAGGTCGGTTAGGTCTTTGGCTTTGAATTACTGGTTATTAAGCAAAAAACAAGAAATCAGAATACCAGCTTCAAATCATCACAAAGACTACCAGTGTAAAACAAGAACTCAGCTTGACAATAACAAAAAGACAAGATCAAGACTATGTTTCTTCTTCCTGAGCAGGATGAACTGGAAGAAGGAGGATGACTGGGTGGCGGCTGCTCTGGCCAACGACACCCTCGCGGCGGAGCTTCTGTCTAGTCTCGCATAGTCCAAATCCATATCAGCATGTCCGTCGCCGCCTTCAAAGAATATGTTTCTCTGGCAGCCGTGTGTGTGGGGCTAGCGTCAGCGCAGGTTGAAGGCCAGTAAAGAGTCGGCACTCGTCGTAGCCCCACCACTCCCTCGTCCCTGTCCTGGTGCGACGGAGATTACTTTCTGATGATGATAAAAATGAATAATATTTTTATTCTGATTAGAGAGAGGAGAAGAAGAGAGAGCAATTCCGAGAAGAGGGATTGCTACATCGAGGCGGCGGTGGATTTTACCAGAAAGGACCTTAAGCTGATTAGTGAGAATTTATATTTTAATTAATAAAAAAATAGTAAATCAATGGTCTAGATTTGATAGAATTAAAGGTTGAGATTTGGAGTGAAAATGGAGTGAGATTAAATGAGTCTCTTGATCCCTTCCCTATATATATATGGTTACAAGATAAAAATAATGACTACGATAATACAAAATAGCAAAAACTTGATAATAGAGTATTTAAATTAATTATTTATGCAAACTTGATAAATGTTAACATAATATAAAAATATAAATAATATTACGAAATCTAAAGGACACTCAAACAAAGTAAAAGACATATTTTTATAGTTAACAACTATAATATCATATTATATAGATGTTAATGCTTGATATGATATGGCCATTGATATTTTTTAACACAAAATGTAAT
Source organism: Sherardia arvensis (assembly GCA_948330725.1). Classification (NCBI taxonomy): domain Eukaryota; kingdom Viridiplantae; phylum Streptophyta; class Magnoliopsida; order Gentianales; family Rubiaceae; genus Sherardia; species Sherardia arvensis. The sequence continues at coordinate 17,671,712 of OX415238.1, forward strand.
ACAGTACCAATTACTCCCCATTTATACAGAATGTATTTTTTTTAATTCCACTAAAACACAATATATATTTATTTATTTATTTCAACTTTCAAAATTATTGAATAATTATTGAATATGCCAATTTTTCTAACACGTAGAGCTGTTTAAATTATTTTAAGGCTACATAGTAATATTCTTCCAATTATGGTTATAAAACAAACTTGAATGAGAAACAATTTTTCCTAATACAGAAATAAAAGGATAAAATAAGTTGTTTGCTATACGCAGGTCCTGTTTGCTTCCGCAGGTCCAATGAAAGTTGGAAAATACCATAATTACCCTTCATTCGTTTATTAATTTTTACAAATATATTTCTAAAACCCTAACCTTGAATACATAAACTCGTCTACGTAATGATTGAACACATGTCCAAATTATAAATTATTTAAGAGGGACCTGCAGAAGTAAAGTGGACCTGCATTTAGAACCATTCTAAAATAAAAGGTTATATTTCCTTGCAAAGTTTAGTTAAAATGCAACAGGAATTACTACATATAATTTCATGATTTGAAAGGAATGGAAAGTTTAACTGCGGGAATTATATATGGTGAGATCATATGTTCAAATGACACATTTAATTAATCTCACCATTCATAATTTCATGATTTCATTAGCATATATCTGAAGTAAATATATGGGAATCCCCAAAATTAATAACATAAAATATTAAGTTAACATCTAAAAGGCAACTTTAGATGATATTTCCTCAAAATTGGCTTTTTAATCTTATTACGTAATTAGATGTCGTATAAAAGGAAAAGATGGTCAAGCTGATTTATTTATATGTATTGATTTTTAGTTTTAATGCTGGGATCAATATTTGGTTCTGATAAATTGGCCATAAAATCATCGATTAAGTTTGAAAGTAAAAAATAAGAATCTAATTTTCATCCTATTATGTATTCACACTTTAATAAATAGTAAGTTTTATACTTAAATAACGGTGTGGTTTTATGCAATGTTATAACTATTAATTAAGGAGGAGGATTAGTTGTTGCTTTGTTACATTGAATATATGAGATGTATAAGAGATAAGCCGAACCTTAGCAAAAAAGTAAGATTTTTAAGAGATTAGTTTAATAGGAATTCCCTGTGAGCGAAAAATCACATCGCCTTGGATTGACCACATTCAATCCCCTTTTGCCAGATTAATCTCGAATTTGTTCCTTCTTGGCCAAAGAATCTGAACCATCACAAAAAATAAATCACACCAGTTATACAGCAACTTTGATAACTCTTCCCGGAGAAAAGAATCACGTCTACTACGGTTTGAGTTGTTCATGAACGTAAAACAGAATCTCTCTTAAATCTTAAGAAACCAATGTTACACATTTGAACACTGGTATGTCCAGGTTTCGGTTAGGAATGTAATCATAAAACAGAAGAAGCTGGTCATCATGAACACACAGACTCTTAACCTTGCCAAATTTTATCAAAATAGGTTGATCATCGTGAGTTATGCAGCGAAAATTTTATCAAATTGCCTTTCTTGGCCGAGAAAGGCGATGTAGTGATTGAAGCATGAACGTTCATGCTTTAATCTCCTAACATCCTTGAAAAAACAGTCTCTGATTTGATGCGTTAGTTTGGACCTCACAATTCTTTGGGTACAACAATCCCAAACGAATGCTACCAGGAAGTCGTCACCCTAGACCTTCGATAGCATACCGAACTACATGCCTCTTCTATACTTGAACTGGAGATTGAGGTTTTTATACCTCTCAAAACCAAACGATTGATATATAATTATATAAGGTGAAGAAGATATACATATACCCTATTTATATTAAATCTTATATGATGAGTTTCAAAGAAAATATTCAAACGACTTATTTAAATCTCATTGTATCCTGAACTGGTCAAATTTCCATAACCATGCTATCCAAATTGCATGGAGATCTTCGTTTCTTTTATTTTTTGTTAGTTAAATATATTAATTATATATGTACTACATTTTTCTATTCATAATATATACTTCTAATGATTAATATAATAATAATTAAATAGTATATTATATAGTTTACAATTGACAACTATATTTATTCCATATCATGTAAATTATATACAATTATATAATTTAAAATTAACCTCAATTTTTATTCCATATATGTGGCCGCCGTCGATAGTGAGATAATTAAAACCAAATACATGGAGCATTCCATATATATTAGTAGTATCTAATCAGTAAAGGCTGCATATATACATGTATTAGTTCAATATATAGTAAATAAATATATGTATTAGGTGTTTCCTTTTTTAATAGATATACTTTATTAAGCGCACGATGTTTCCTTTTCTAATAAATTTCGGGCAGCAGATGAATTGCATATACATAGTAAATAAATATATGCTTGATGTATTTTTATCTCTTACTTTTTCCTTTAAAAAATTTTTATTCTAAGTAATTTGCGGTGAAGATAGTATCTTGACCGCACCTGAAGATAGTATTTGCGGTGAACATACACCTGATAGTATCTTGATAGGTGCAAAATACTGTGGGATAGGCTGGTCACCTGCTGGGCTTTCTCTGGTCTCTCTAAAGCTCATACCAGGATCAATATGGTAGCACCAGCCCTTGTGTGTTGGATCTTATGGAAAGCCAGAAACAAATGGATGTTTGAAAATACTCCTCCATCTTCAGAAGCAATGGAAAAAGAGCTGAAAGATTCTTTATTTCTGGCTTTCATCAGGAAACCTATGAAACTCACTAGAGAGGTGAATAAGGAACTTGCTGAAACTGGAGTTATCCCCCTTCCCTACATTCCTCCAAAGCCAAATTTTATCCCTGTTACATGGTGCAGACCATTGGTTGGATGTAAGGTCCATGTGGATGCAGCATGGTCAGGAGGCAAGGCAGGTATATGGATCATCATTAGGGATCACCAGCCAAATTTGATTGGAGCCAACACTTTTTCCATCTACTCTATCTCCCCACTCCAGGATGAGATCCTAGCTATTGAAAAGGGTATTACAGTTGCAAGAGATATGAATATTCCTCATTTTAGTGTAGAGTCTGACTGTCTCCAGGCCATTCAAATGATCCTTAACCCTGGAGCTAGACATTTGAACCTTTGGCACCTGCTGGAATCAGTTCACTCCAGGCTTGGCAACACTTGCATTAACCACTCACTAAGGGAAGGCAACCAGGCTGCAGACTCTCTGGCAAAGCATGCAAAACTCACAATGGAAGATAAAACCTACTACTGGAGTACACTGCCACCCAAGGTTAGAGGACTGCTCACTTTGGATGCTATACAAGTCCCCTCTCTCAGGTCCATTTCTGCTGAGAATGAACACCTGTACTCCCAGCCTGTTGACTGATCTTTTTTGATTTATATGTTCTAGGTATTTTTGTTCCCTCTCCATTTCTCTAATACTTGCAACTGTTAGGGCGGCTGCCTTGTCTTTGTCTAACGTTGGCTAATAAACTTCCCTTACTAGATTGTAAGTTTAAATTAGAGAAAGCGAGGATGACCTTTTTTGTCATCTAGAGGTTGATTTTGTTAGCCTAGACTTTATTTTACACTAGGATGATTGTATCAGACTGACCTTTGTTGCTCTTTGCAGTTTTTATTTTTGTTACATGGCTTGGGGTGCTTATAAATTCTCCCCACCGACACTAAGTGGTAATAAAATTAAAAAAAAAAAAAAAAGTAACATACACGTGACATTTATAGAAATTAATATATTGATAATGACTTTTAATTATATAATTATGAGTTTTGTTGTTCTCTGAATACTGAAAATTATATATGAGACAAAGGGAAGGGTGATTTTCCTTTTTTGATAAATTCCGGTGGTGGCTTTGGTTAAACGATTTTTTTCATGCCGTTTTATGTGTTGTTTTCAAATTCCGGCGGCGGTACTTTGTTTAATATAAATTTATGCCGTCACTTTCTGTTTTTTAATGTATACCAAGTAAAAAGATGAAGTGTTTGCTTTCAAAAAAAAAACCAAAACTAGTCAGTCGATCTTACTTGAGATTCCGATTGCGATTCCAACAGGGGAAACGGTACCGCGTAAAAAAAAAAGTGTTAATTTCAGTTTTCCCAAAGGGAATGGAAAGGCCACGTACCTTTCCAACAAGAAAATGGTGAATTCCCTCCAGTATACAAGCAACCCCACGCTCCAACAAGACCTTCATTATTCAAAAACCTTGATTTAAAAACCAAAGATGAGTAATAAACGTGACATGAGCACCGCGATCTTAGAGAGAAAGAAGTCGCCGAACCGCCTCATCGTCGACGAGGCCATCAACGATGACAACTCCGGCGTTGCAATGCACCCAAACACCATGGAGAAGCTCCAGCTCTTTTACGAAGACACCATTCTCCTCAAGGGCAAGAAACGACGTGACACAATCTGCATAACCTTAGCCGATGAAACCTGCGAAGAACCCAAGATAAGGATGAACAAGGTCGTCCGATCAAACCTCAGAGTCAGGATGGGAGATGTCGGGGTCCACCAGTGCCCCGACGTCAAGTTCGGGCAACGCGTTCACATGCTCCCTATTGGACGACACCGTAGAAGGTGTCACCGGAAACCTCTTCGACGCTTATCTGAAACCCTACTTCTACGAATCGTACCGTCCAGTCAGAAAAGGCGATCTCTTTTTGGTACGAGGAGGGATGCGAGCCTTGGAGTTCAAGGTTAACCTGACCTCCTGAGTACTGCATTGTTGCTCCCCACCGAGGTTTTTTGCGACGGTGAGCCGGTGAGCCGGGAGGACGAAGACCGGCTTGACGAGGTTGGGTACGATGATGTGGGTGGAGTTCGAAAACAAATGGCTCAGATTCGTGAGCTGGTTGAGCTGCCGTTGAGGCATCGTCAGCTGTTTAAGTCAATAGAGTGAACCGCCCAAAGCATTGGCGAATGAAACTGGAGCTTTCTTCTTCTGCAGCAACGGCCCTGAAATCATGTCGAAGCTGGCTGGTGAGAGCGAGAGCAATTTAAGGAAAGCGTTCGAAGAAGCTGAGAAGAATGCTCCTTCGATCATCTTCACCGACGAGATAGACTCCATAGCTCCCAAGAGAGAGAAGACAAATGGAGAAGTTGAGAGTAGTGTCGCAGCTACTGACACTTATGGATGGACTCATGTCTCGCGCTCATGTTATCGTCATGGGGGCTACTAACCGTCCCAACAGCATCGATCCTGCGCTTAGGCGGTTTGGGAGATTCGATAGGGAGATGGACATTGGTGTTCCTGACGAAACTGGTTGCCTCGAGGTTCTCAGAATCCACACCAAGAACATGAAGCCAGCTGAAGACGTTGATCTCGAAATGGTGTCTAAAAACACCCACGGTCATGTAGGCGCAGACCTTGCAGCTATCTGTACCGAGGCTGCGCTTCAGTGCATCAGGGAGAAGATGGATGTGATTGATTTGGAGGACGATACCATTGATGCAGAGATTCTCAATTCATTGGCGGTTAGCAATGAGCATTTTACCTCTGCACTTTCCAAGAGCAACCCATTGGCGCTTCGTGAAACCATGGTTGAGGTTCCAACCTGCAGCTGGGCGGATATTGGTGGCCTTGAGACAGTCAAAAGGGATTCAAGAAACCGTGCAGTATCCACTCAAAGGAACAAACTTGAGCATTATAGTAGTCCTGGATTATTGCAGCCTCTTTCCATTCCTTTTCATGCTTGGAACCAAATCACAATGAATTTCATTGAGAGGTTGCCTTTATCTGGAGTTTATGATACTATTTTGGTTGTAGTGGATAGATTGACTAAGTACAGTCATTTCACGCCATTAAGTCACCATTTTACTGCAGTTCAAGTGGCTAAATGTTTTATGAAAGAAATTTGTAGTTGCATGGCATTCCAACCACTATTACATCTGACAAAGATAAGGTGTTTACAAGTAATTTTTTGAGAGAACTTATGTCCCAGTTACAGATAAAATTGCAACTCAGTACAACATTTCATCCAAAGACTGATGGACAGACTGAGAGAGTTAATCAAGTACTTGAGCAATATCTCAGGTATTTTTGTGGTGACAAACCTGAGTTTTGGAGTGAGTGGTTGGCAACAGCTGAATGGTGGTATAACACTTCACACCATTCCAGCATCAATATGACACCTTATGAGGCTTTATATGGAGTTAAACCAGTCACTTTACCATTAGGTGTAATAACTGATTCCTTAATTCCTGCCACTCAGAATTTACTCCAACAGCAAGAGCAAGTGAATCAGTTGCTCAAAAAATATTTGAAGATAGCTCAGGAGAGGATGAAGCAATTTGCTGATTCAAAAAGGACTGAAAGGGTGTTAAAGGAAGGAAATTGGGTGTATCTCAAGTTGCAGAAGTACAGGCAAATTTTTTTAGTCCAGAGAGAGTTTGAAATCGGCACCAAAGTTTTATGGACCTTTCTTGATCATTAAAAAGGTGGGAGAGGTAGCTTATAAACTAGACTTGCCTGGCACAAGTAAAATACATCCAGTTTTCCATGTGTCTCTTTTAAAGAAACATATTGGCACTGCTCCTATTAACCATCAACAGGTGACTATACCTCCAGAAGAATTGCAAGACTTGCCTGTTTTGGAACCTTTTAAAGTGTTGCAGAGAAGGTTACTCAACAAGGAGGGAAGAGCTGTGCTGCAGTGGCTGATCTGATGGAAGGGAGCTCCAGTTGAGGATGCTTCATGGGAAGATAGAGACTTTGTGGTGCACCAGTTTCCCAGTTTTAAAGCTTGAGGTCAAGCTTCCAATTAAGGGGGATGGAATGTCATGATAATGGGGAAGTTTTAAAAGAATAATAATATGGAGGGGCTTAAATGCAATAAGGAGCTAAGATGCAGCTGGGATCAGTTAACTAACTGGTCAACGGGCAGTTACAACCTCCACCGGCGGCAGCTCGGATTCTGAGTATATTAACTCATATTCTGTTAGTTTGTTAGGTATCCAGTTGATAGGATCATGATTGTAATGCTTAGTTGAGCCACTCTTATTCTCTCTCCTCCTTTCTGAATATTCAATACAGTTCATTCATGTTCCTTTTTGGATTCCGGTTACATTTTCCGATCTGGTCTCGCCGGATCGTGACAGAGTTCTCTTCTACGGCCCGCCTGGTTGTGGTAAGACCTTTCTGGCTAAGGCCATTGCTAATGAGTGCCAGGCAAACTTCATCAGTGTCAAGGGACCTGAGTTGCTCACCAATCACCAATGTTAGGGAGATTTTCGACAAGGCTCGCGCATCGGCTCCTTGTGTTCTCTTCTTCGACGAGCTGGATTCCATAGCTACACAAAGAGGAAGTAGTGCCGGTGATTCTGGTGGAGCAGATAGGGTTCTGAATCAGCTCCTTACTGAGATGAATGGGATGAATGCAAAGAAGACAGTTTTCATCATTGGTGCTACAAACAGGCCTGACATTATCGATCCTGCTCTCTTGAGGTCGGGCAGACTCGATCAGCTCATCTATATTCCACTACCTGATGAAGACTCCAGGCTCCATATTTTCAAGGCTTGCCTCAGAAAATCTCCCGTCTCTAAAGAGGTGGACTTGAGAGCTATGGCTCAGTATACTGAGGGCTTTAGTGGAGCTGATATCACTGAGATTTGCCAAAGGGCTTGCAAGTATGCTATCAGGGAGAATATTGAGAAGGATATCGAGCGAGAGAGGAGGATGAGCGAGAATCCAGAAGCAATGGAGGAGGATTTCGAAGACGAGGTTGCTGAGATCAAAGCTGCTCACTTTGAGGAATCCATGAAGTTTGCACGAAGGAGTGTTAGTGATGCAGATATCAGGAAGTACCAGGCTTTTGCACAAACATTGCAACAGTCTAGAGGATTCCGGAGCGAGTTTAGGTTCACTGAGACTAGTGCTGCAGACCCATTGGCATCTTCTGCAGTTGGTGCTGATGAGGAAGATGACCTTTATACTTAAGGTTGTCTCTGCCTGCTCTAGTTATCTTATTTTTCTGTTTTGTAGTTATGGCTTATAATACTATCAGTCAAGGCAAACCAATTATTTTACTGGACATGTTCACTTCTAATTCTTGACCCTGTGAATTCCTTACTAATTCTTTACCATACTTCACTTACAAACATGAACAGTACTGGAAAAAATTAACGTAATATTTTAGTCAAATAAATGCTTTGTTCCTTCACTATATGCCTGTCAAACATGCAAGTTTTTATCATATCTAGCCAGCCAAATAATCAAAAATAATAATAATAATAATAATAATAATAATAAAGAATAATTCAGGTAGGTAAAACTTGGCACCCGTTCGTTATATTTCATTTTTGAAAGTTTTTCATGAAAATGTGAGCAACAAATAGAAAGAGCAGACAATCGAAGAAGATGATAATCCAAACAAACGCGCCTTTTTATCTTTACATATTAACAATTAAAAATTTTCATAAGACACCTTCTATGTATACTGAAATTCAATAAAAATTAGAATTATGCGCCGGAACTATATATATTGCAATAATGCAAACTTGTATCTCACGTGCTGGGAATGAAAGCCCCTTTCTTGCTCGGACTTTTTTCTTTCCTTTAAAAGTCGTCGACATTCTCTCGCTTTCATCGCTTTAAAAAACTCTCGACCCTATCTCTCGCTTCTTTTTCTTAGAATTCTCGATGAAGCAATCAAGTTATGATTCTCTTCATGTTGAAATCGTGTGATTTTGAATCACGATTGAAATTGAATCGTCATTTCTTTTTTGGTTTTACAAAAAGTACCAAATTGAGCATAGTAAGAAAGATTTTTTGAGACTAACTAAAGAGTTTCTAAATTTAATTTATTAATAACGAAGTGAGGGTATTTTTGTAATCTCCCTTTAAAATATGGGTTTTTCAGATTTTTTTTAAATTAAACAACTTCCATTCGTAGAAATTATGTAAGTTTTACACCATCTTTATAAATAAACAAAGTTCCACTTCTCTTAGCTCATCAATTAATTTTGGAAGAGTGTTATTTTAAAGAATTAACTGTTTCTAATGGCCACTAAAAGTCTCAAATATATTGTTTGTGGCCCCTCAAAAAAAAGTGTAGTGTTTATGGCCCTTAAATTAAAATTTTGTATTCTTCATGGCCCATGGTCATTCTTCCGTTATGGTAGTAACCGTTAAAATCAATTTGCAGGGGTATAATCGTAATTTCAGCTCACATCTTCTTCTCCACCATATCTTTCACTGCAAATTTTTGCCACCACTGCCCCGCCTCTCTTCCACCACCAAATTTAAGAACCAATCATAACAATACCCATATCATTCTAAATTCCATCTCTTTCAATCCCAAGTCCTAACCAAGCATTACCCCCACCCCAATCCAAAAATTCATTCCTCTTCCCATCTAAATTTTACCATCATCATTCAGCCACCATTTCCTATCAAATCCAGAAACTGTTCATGATCAATGAAAATCACAGTCACAAAAAAAAAGTGCAGATACTTAAATCACATGCTGTGGTCCGGCGAGTCCCGAGCCGGAGCTTGGCATGCCCGAAAACTGGCCGGTTTGGCGCTTCATCATCTCCGCCTGCATCGTCGCCGCATCCATATTAAAATCCTCCGGTGGCGGATCGAACTCGGGCTGACCCGGTTTTCGCCAAGAAATCGATTCACAGTTCTAGAGAAGCCATGGCTACCGACTTCAAATCCATTCCTATCATAGGTAACTCAATCCCTGTTCACTACATGTATGTGTGTGTTAAAGAAACCTTTTTTCACCTGTTTGATTAGTAAAGAACACCTTTTTTCATCTGTTTGATGTGTAAGGGAAACCTAGGAAAGTAGTGGTTCTGAAATTTAAAGATTACTCATATGGCAAATGATTTATCGTCTCACAGTGGGAGATATTTTGTGTTTCTATGTTTCTGGTAGCTTGAGTTATTATTGAATGGTTGCTTCTAGTCTAAATTGGGAAAGTAACTCTTGTTAGTTGCTCCTGTGTAGATATAAGTCCTCTTTTGGAGAAATGGGATGCTCCAAACATGGCTCTTTCAGTCCTCTTTCAGTCGAATTTATCTGTAATTCGCATACAAACTTTGGTTGAAAATTTACGATTTGCAGAGGATACGATTCGGTGGAGAAGAAGAGGTGAGCTGAAATTACAATTTTGCCCTTGTAAAATGATGTTAACGGTGGTGCCATAACGGAAAAATGACTATGGGCCACAAAAAATACAAAATATTAAGTTAAGAGCCATAAACACTGCACTTTTTTTTTAGGGGTCACAAACAATATATTTGACACTTTTAGGGGCCATCAGAAAAAGTTTATTCTATTTTAAAATTTAGTTTCAGAAATAAGGGTATTTAGGGAAAAACTCTATTTGGACCTCTATTCCACTAAATCCTTGTAACTGGTATCGGAGTAATCTGTTTCTATCTTTCTATAATAGCTCAATAGAACGCTTGATTTCTCAGTCACCGGCTTCTTCCATAACCCCTTTCTTTTCTTGAATTCAAATAAAGTGATTCAAAGTCGATTTTTTCAGCATGAGTGAAATTGAAGTCGTTGGTCCCAGCCGCCGCCTTGCATTAAATAAGGCTAATCTCGATGATTTGAGCCAGTTTTTTCCAGCCTCTTCCGCCGCCCGGTTGAGTGAAAACGAGCGGCATCTCAACTCGAGAAACAAAAATAATGCAGCAGCTAATAATGATGATGAGGTTCGTGTCTCCAGCCTCCGCCTTGCAATGAATAAGGTAGATTTTAATGAGTTGCGCAACCTATCTTTGGCCTCTTTCGCTCTCCAGTCAAGTGGAGACATGGAGTACAAGAATTCGTCGAGCGCCGAAAATGATAAATGTAGTGGCGGTGGATTTTGCGTGGTGTGTCAGTGTGAGTTCGAGGATGGTGACGATTTGAGAAAGTTTGGATGTGGACACCACTTCCATACGCCCTGCATCCACACTTGGATGATGCAAAAGAATGTATGCCCTATCTGCAGACGAACAAGAGCAAGGACAAGCATCACAAGGATAGCTTAGTCTACAAGCATAGTGTATATTATGTCATTCTTTTTCGCATCGATTTGATTATAAATACAATTTTGATATAAAGTTAACCTGTACTGATGTCTGCTTCTATTCTTGGCTTGACCTTTAAACACATGTGTACAACATTCACTAAAAACCAAACATTCCATGTAGGAAAGTAAATGCATCAACATAATTTCATATTTCATAAAATATTTAATGAATTTCAGATGATGAGATCCACATAATTCATGCATCAACATTCAACAAATCAACTCTAACTTATCCCCAGTGTTAGTATTGGGTGTTATTTTTGCGGTATTATGTAGGTATCTGAATGGATAACATGTATTATGTTCAGGTCTTGATGCTGCTGCAACACTGAATATTACTGCTGTCGAGCGAGAACTTATTAAAGAACCAATACTACTCCATCAGTTCCCAATATAGGCTTCATTAATGCAGTAACCAGAGAAAATCATCCATCTGATGAAGAACATTCAATTTCGAAAAGCCAAAATACAGGTTTCAGGACTTAGAACTACCTAGAGATGTGTAAAAGAAGTTCATAAAATCCCAATTGATAGATATCTCTCAACAATTTTCATGCTTTAACCTACAGAGCATAATCTGTTCCACACAAAATATTACAAACCAATGTATCCATCTTTACAATACAAAGTTATTTAAACACATCAACCAGAGGGACTATCTAATAGCAAAACCATATTACGTACCTAGTGCCAAGGAAATACAGTATTACCAATAAAACTTAAAGAGAAAAGTCTCTTATTTCTTTCAACTAGCAAAGAGAAAAACACAAATTTCACTGTGCTACTAAATTTTAACAGGCCGCCCTTATTGCAAAATTTGTAGCCAAAATAAGTCTAACTCTTACCATCTTCAGAAAGCAGCCAACCTATAAATGGCGAATCTGATCCTTGAATATCAAGCAATAACTGAAAAACGACACGAAGCACTGATTCAATAGCTATGGACTCGAGAGAAGCGGACGTGTATGGATCATACAGTTGACTGGCAGTCAATCAACATATATGTAAAGAAAATAGCTATGTTTACAGGGGCAAAGGCCAGCAAGCAATAAGAATAGATCTTTCAAAACATTGAGTTCAGAATACTGCTCACTGATGAATAAGCAATAAAATGGAGAACTACGTGATCATGGTTATGGAAGTTACCCAAAGGCTAGTTCCTTCTGCTTGGGCTTGTTCACCAATTCATAAACAGCAAATCCAAGAAAAGCGCTAGATTTCTAGGGCATCGCAAAATAAAATAACAGGGGACTTCAGTAGACAAAATGTCAAATGAATAGGAATACTACACGATTCATTAACCAATTATATTCAAGCAAATGATTTAGGCTCAAGAAAAGCCAAGGTACGTATACAAAAATGTACATTGCACTACACTATACTAACACATTACACATTATACTACACTAATAGTATAAAGGCAAGAATCTTTGGGGACTTAGCAAACCTTTTCAACGTTCTCATCCAGGTTTGGTTCTTAGTGTAGCCGTACGGTGGATATAAACAGCAAGTCGAAAGATAGAGTTGGATGACAATGATATTGTCTTTCAGTTTAATTAATAATGTGAACTTCATGATGGCATTATGAAATACATTGATCAAAAGCATGAAGGACAAATTATATCTTTTAGATTCATAAAACCGGCAGTGCACTTTTTTTAATGGTTATAGTACATAATATATTTAAAATTTCTAAAGGTCGTATATGGTTCTTTCTAAACGGTTCTATATTATTATTCTTTTTCGTATTAAGCTATTTTTTTCATAATCGAGACAATTCCTACTAGAATATGGAATAAGAAAAACAATTCCCAGTAGGATAAGGTTATTTCTAGGGCTATAAATAATGTATCTCCCATGGAGGAATCTAAACAAATAATATATTAATAGAATTTCTTAGCGAGAAAATCGTGATTTCAAGGTTGTGAAAAACAGCTTTCCCAACAGGTGTGACATTTAAAGGACCACAAGTTTGGAGCCAAACTTAATACCACTCGCAGACATGGCTTTCATTCAGGAAGATTATATTAATGTCACTCACATATTTAAGACTTATTTTGAAAATTCTCGATCATCTTTTTCAGGACTTTCTCTTTCTAACATTGAGACTGCTAGTCATGAGAGATTTACTCTCCCTAAGAAGATTAATGAATCTACAAGTATTATAGTTGAATCCACCCAGTCAAGTGTTGATGAGCGGAGGAATAAAGATGATTGTTACAAGTGTGGACTAAAAGGACATATGGCTTGGGAGTCTCCTTGCAAGAATAAGAAGATTGAACCTACAAACATTGTGGTAGAATCTGAAATGCCAATGGTTAATGAGCCGAAGAATAAAGATATCTGCTACAAGTGTGGACTAAAAGGACATATGGCTTGGGAGTGTCCTCGCAAGAATAAGAAGATTGCAGGACCTACAAGCATTGTGGTAGAATCTGACAAGCCAATGGTTGATGAGCCCAAGAATAAAAGTATCTGCTACAAGTGTGGACTAAAAAGACACATGGCTAGGGAGTGCCCTTGCAAGCATAAGCAGATTGTTGAACCTAAAAGAATTGTAGTTGAATCTGACATGCCAATGATTGATGAGTTGAACAATAAAGATGTTTGCTACAAGTGTGGACTAAATGGACACATGGCTTGGCGATGCCCTTGCAAGAATAAGCAGATTTCTGAAACTACAAGCAATGTAGTTGAATATGACTTGCCAATAGTTGATGAGACAAAAAATACAGATCTTTGCTACAAGCGTGGACTAAAAGGACATATGGCTTGGCAATGCCCTCGCAAAAATAAGCAAATTTCTGAGCCTACTAGCATTGTGTTGAATCCCACCTGTCAATGGTTGATGAGGCGAAGATTATTGATGTCTACTACCAGTGTGGACTAAAATGACACATTACTTGGCAATACTCTAGAAAAGAGAAATCAATAAATTTTCATAGTGCCTTCGCAAGAATAGGCGGATTGCTAAGAGAGTGAAATGACACTACCATAAATTCCTTATGTTTTGGTGTCACAACTCACAAAGCCGTCAAAAGACATTCTTAAACTAAATTAGATAAGTATACATTTTTATCTTTGACAAATTTTATTATTTTTTTACATAGGTTGTTCTCGCCATGTATACGCATAGGTTCATAAAATAGGTTCACAAATTATCCCCATAAACTCTCATCCGACCGCCTACATGTTGCTTCATTTAAAATCTACCAGTTAAAACCTCATCCAACGGCTCAGATTATCACTTCAAATCAAAGTTAATCATTCAATAGACGGCTTCAATTCAAACCTAAGTTGTAAGTTCTCAATCAGACACCTTCTAAGTTCTAACAAAATCTCTTAAAAAAGCGTCAGAAGTTAATTAAGATGCAGAAAAATGCGTCGAAATTAGTGTGCCATCATGGACCTTTGGGTTATGATGATGAAGATTCAGGTTATTAGGCTGCTGTGATTAGGTTAGAAAGGGCTGGAATATTACAAGAAGAAAATACTTACTTCTTTGATGATGCATTTTGGTATCAAATCAACTTTACGGCCAAGAAGCCTAGTGAATGGTGATGAACTGAGTTTGGCAATCCAGTTTATATCTCCATCTCGTATGAATTGGATTAGCCTTTTCTACACTGAACTTACTATTGTCAATGAAATAGAATATTATCAATTTAGTTTGCTGTTCAAAAAAAAATCAACTCAATTCAGCATTTTTCACTTTAGTATTTTTAAGTTCAGTGCACTATACTTTTTATTTTTTCTCTTAAACAAATTATATGTTAATAATTCAATTTAATTTAATCCAATTCAGAAAATATATGATTTAATTCAATGGAATTCATATAGGTTTCAGGAAATTACCACAAATCACCACTGTGGTAATTTTCTGAAACCTAAATGGTCCACTATGTAATATTCCCTTATAGTTTGAAACCTAAATAGTCTTGGATTTTGTTCGGTGGCATCCTGTAAGGACAGGAGTAGGTTATGGTCTGAGGTAGGTCTACTTAAAACCTGAATGGAGCTGTGAGGGAATAGAGTGAACCAGTCTAGGTTGCATAGGTTTTTTCAACAACGGGTCTTCCTTAGATATCTTATTTGACTAAGTGAAATGACCAGTCTAGGTTGGAAACTTGCTCATTCTGCACTCATTTTATGGCTTTATATATGGTTTGGGGTGCCATTATATCCCCCATGATGTTGCCCGCCTGGTCAGTCTGGTTGATCCCCTTGTCCCTGATCCAATACCTGGCCTTGCAAGACAGAGTCCCGGGAGGTACCCGAGGGTATACCGTCCGGCGTGATGATGAAAGATGGATCCCGGGAGAGAAAAGGGGTAATCACTAGAATAATGAGAAGATACTTACTTGGAATAGTGCTGAGGAGCACTATTTATACAGTAACCCATACTCTCCATGTGGTCCATGCTTCGAGTGTCCTCTAGTGTATCTGTCCCTATCCGAGTTGTACGAACCCGGATACTGCCAAACTAGCTTTTTCTCGTAGCGGGCCGAGCCCATACTACTGTCGAGTATATGGGTCTGGGCCTGGTATCACCACTAGCCCCTCGGAAGCCGGTTCTTTCGGTCGAGGGTGAGAACTCTCCTGATCCGAGGGCGGAAGGATTGGCTTTCTGTATTCCATCTCTGCCCAGCAATGATGGGACGGGCGCGCCTTTCTCGAGGACAATCAATAATTGTCATTATTATTGGCTCGCTTCCCGAGCCCATTTAATCGCTGTTTTTTCACGTCCTTTTTCTCGTCTTCTATAAATAGGCCTCTCTATCAATCGCTTTCACCAATCGCTCTCAACTTTCAAAGTTATCCTGCCATTCCTCCTTTTCAAATCTTCATATTCTCTCTCCTCTTCATCGTTATGGCAGCCAGCGATATTCAGTCTGATGTTGTTGTCACCTACTCTCTCAAGAGCTCTACTGCTCCCTCTGCTTCGACTTTTGTCGGTACGTCGGCGTCCTACAAGTCGATTCACCTTTGCAGCAATGTGTCTCCTTCTACCCCAAATTTCAAACGCTCCAAGAACCGGGCACAGAGGGTAATAGACACCGCTCGGGCCCATTCACTTCAAGCCGATGTCTGGACTGCCAAGTGTCTCAGCGGCATGGGAGTCCCTGTTCCTTTGGACGCTCAGATAGCCTCTGTTTCAGTCGAGGAGTCTGTGACATCCGTCCGATGCATCCCCCGGATCCGTTTCATGCGGGGGTTAAGCCTTCCCTTCCCCCCGCTATACTCCCGGTTCTTGGAGTTTTACAAGATCTCGCCGTGTCAGATGCATCCGAACGTCATCGCCGTGATGATGGGTTTTCTGGTCAGGAGCCTCCGGTGCGGGATTGATCCTTCTTTCAATCTTTGAAGGTCCTTCTACATGCTCATCAGGTGCCCGGGTAAGGAGATGATATACACCGTTTAGGCGCGTCCCGGTGTTCAGGACTTCATCCTCGGCAAGACAGACTCGGCCAAGAACTGGCAGGCGAAAGGATATGTGAAGGTCAATCCCAAGCTATACAAAGTCCCCGGCTGGAATAACAGTGTTGTGGTTGATGTCCGGGAAGCCTTCCTTCCTGATACGCAACTGACCAATCACGCTACCCTGTCCTCTGATTCCTTTAACCTGGACCAGTATTGGCTGACCGGCAACTCTCTCCACCTCTTCCCCCGGGCAATATACCCAGATGCTGCTTTCCGGGACAGCCGCTGGGTCGTTATCTGGCCGGTTTTGGGTAAGCCCCTTGATCTCTCTTCTTACTTCGATGTTTCTATTTTTTGTTAACTTGAACTTTTGGCTGACTTTTTTCCCCTTTCAGCCCCCACCGTGGACAACGACCCGGAAGTGCCAATCCCTAAGAAAAAGGGTCGGAAGGTCGCCACAGCAGGGACCGGGGCTGAGTCCGAGGCAGCCAAAGGGGACAGGAAGAAGAAAACTGGCCATCAGGGGCAGGGGCATCAGCAAGATAAGAACAAGACGGAGGAGCCCGTTCAGAACCTGCTGGCTGACCCTAACCCGCAGCAGGAGAACCAGCAGGACAAGAAACAGATGGAGAAGACCGCTCAGATCGCTCAGAACCTGGCCGACCCTGAGCCACAGCAGGAGGGTCAGCAAGACAAGAACAAGACTAAGGAGAACGTTCAGATCCCTCCTCTTCTCTTTGGGACTCCTGACCTCGGCCCTTTCATGATTGAGGACATCACTTCTGAGCTTGATGCTGCGCAGGAGGGTCAGGAGGGGTTTATCCCCGAGGTGATAGCCCACCAGGAGACTGCTCGGGACCCTGCCGGTACAAAAAATCCTCCCGAACCTTTCCGACATTCTGCAACTCCGGCTTCTAACCAGGATACCAATCGTAAGCCTTTCGGTCGTGGTAAGGCGTCATGGTCTTCGTCCATGGATGGGAGGTCCCCGGCTTCTAGGTATACCACCATCTCTGCCCCTGAAATTCCCCCCCCCCCTTTTTACCCGACAAAGCAGAAGGGAGAGAATTCTGCGAAGTTCGTGAAGAGGCCTCGGAACAGCGAGTCCCGGACTCCGCCTTTGTCCCGCGCCAATACTCCTCCTGTCTCCTCTTCAAGCCAGCAGGTAGTGCTACACCATTTGCCTTGTTTGTCCTTGTTAACGTTGTCTTCATTAACATATATTTTTTTGTTTAGGTTCAGGTCCTTAGCTCCGAATTTGCCAATTCTCCTGACTTCCAGGCCGCCCTCTCTACTTTTCTTACTCGTCACTTAGAGGGCAAAGAGGAAGAGTTTCGGGCCGAGATGGAAGAAGAGCTTCAGGCTGAGAAGGAAGCATCGGCTCGACTTCGGGCAAAGGTGAGCGACCTGGAGAAGGAGCTGGAGGCTGCTCGAGGGGCGAACTACAAAGAGCGTCTGGAGTTCGCCGAGGCTGTTGTTGACAAGGTCCTGGCGAGTCAGACCCTGTCGCTCCGCTGACCGATCTCAATCTTGCCGCCAGTGCCCACCAATGCCATAATACTTATATGCAGGTCCGGGGTTGGTTTCCTCCCACGATCTTCATTCAAGAGGCAATGGTTCAATCTGAATGCCGAGGACCAGCAACTACATCTGGTGAACACTCTTCAGAAGGGTGGAATGAAGGGCCTATCTCCCAAGTTATGGGATGCTCTGCGAGAGAGCCAGATATCGACAGAGGATGTCCGAAGCTGGTCGAATGATGTGGTTCGGCTTACGGGCCCCCTTCCTCCTGCTCCAGTCTCCGGATCCGACTTGCCCGAAGACGAGAACTTCACCCAGTACTACACAATGTACGGGTACTACAGGGGCTTGTTCAATCCGGAAGATCTTGAAGCCGAGTCCTCTTCGTCCCCGAAGGTCGGCCCAGAGACCCCCTGGACTGCTGAGACCCCCCTCTCTCCTGCTTTAGTTTTTGAAGGTTCCGGAGATGACTCGGACGGCGACAGCAGCGGCGGTGGGGATGATCAAGGAGAAGGAGCCCTCCATCATGTTATTTAGATTTTTCTCTTTTTGCTTTCATCTTTTTGTATCTTGTTACCCGGACCTCAATTTTATCAATAAATGACTCTTTTTGTTGCACTTGCTTTCACCACTACTCCTGCTCCATTTTTCCATTCGTTTATTCACTTCGTGTTTTTTAATTTTTAAACTTTCATCCAGACTTGATTCTGCCATTTCCAGGAACTGTCTCGGGCCCTTAGCCCCCCTGTTCCTTCCCCGATACGAGCTGGAAACAGTGTTCCAAGCCTAACTGATCTTCTCTCCGAGGGAGGACTAGGTCGTCTTATCTCTGAGTTTCCTGATGCCGACTGCCTGATCACCTGCCTGCTCCAAATCCAAGAAGACTTCGGATCCCTGCCCAAGTGCTATACACTTGCCTTTGAGAGCATCGACCGAGTTCTCGAGTTCGACCAAGTCCTGTCTGAGCAGGAGGCTCAACACCGTAACTTTCAACTCCGGATCCAAAAGGAGTTGGATGAGGTGTGGCATGATGTTCGGCTATACTATAACAAGTGTATGCGGATGCAGAATCAAACCGAACTCCGAAAACATGCTACCGAACTCGAAGTAGAAAACGAGAAGTTGGCAACTATAAACCGGACCCTGCAGTAGCAACTGGTACTGGTTCATCTATCCTATCATCTGCTGGGGCTGCGCCAGGGGGCGGTCGACATTCCCCTGCTGACCGATGTTCCCCGAGCAGTTGATGACCTCATCGCCTTGATGGAAAGTTCTGAGAGGACATCCGGCGTCTGGGCAGCAGCCTATCAAGCGGCTGTGGGCTGGAGGAAAAACATTCTAAATCGGATCGTAGTTCCCCCCTCTATGTCCCAGATACCTCCGCTGGAAGATGTCGATCTGGCCTATGAGCGCTACGAACATGCTCTTGAGCTTCTGGATCTTGAAGCCTCTGACGACGCCTGGCCAGACTTCGGGCGGTTGCTGCTAGATTTCGCGCCCGATACCCCACCTGGGAGAGTACCTCAACCTCCAATCAGCGACCCGGCTCCTCCCTTCATGCCGGTTCACGCTCGACTCGGAATGATCGTAAGGGGAAGTAGAAGGCCGCTAAGGCCGGGAATACTTCAACCGGGCAGTGACATCCAAGACAACCCCCGGTCCAGATAGGAGGTCCGGGTGCTTCTAGCAGGATTCCTGTCTTTACACACGAGCCGGCAGTAGAGCCGAAGAGTGATCAAAGCAGCAACCCGAACATTCCTCGGAATCAGGATGAGGAACAGCAGATGTTAGAGCAGGCTGTCCGAAGAAGCAGGCATGAAACCCAGGGAATCCCTCCCGGCGAAGCCTCTACTTCAGGAGCCCGTAGATAGAATAGAACTTCCTGTACAATTCTTTTTGTTCGAGATTAAGTCAAGTATAATAATTTTCATTTTATAACAACTATCTTTCAATTTCAAACTCATAATACGCGCATTCATTCTTTTCATTAAAATCGACTAAAAGGCATGCCCATATTACAAAAACTCCCTAGGCGTCCAGCACCAGAGGGTCCTTCTACCTGCCCCTCGGTCATCCGACCTTAGGGCTTTTCTCCCGGGCATCTGACGCCCGGGGCATCTCCTACCTAGGCATCCAGTGCCAGAGGCTATCCTACCTGGGCATCTAGTACCAGAGGCTATTCTATCTAGGCATCTAGTGCCAGAGACTATCCATAGAACCGTCTGAGGTTTGCTATGTTCCATCATCGGGGGACTCCCTACCCCGCTGAATCTTATAGCACATAACTCCCGCCCGGGTGGGCTTCTGTCACCCGGTACGGTCTTTCCCAGTTGGGTGCCAGCTTACCCTCCTGCTCCTGGCGACTCTTGTCGTTCCGCCTCATCACCCTGTCTCCTACCTTGAACTGCTCCTTTCTCACTCTTCTGTCGTGATACTTCTTCACCTTTTCCTTAACTTTAGCCTCATGCAAGGCCGCCTTCTCCCTCCTTTCTTCCAGCAGGTCAAGGTTTGTCCTGCACTCTTCCTCATTCTTGTCCTCGACCACTGGATCGGTCGTACGGAGACTGGGAACGCCAATCTCAGCCGGGATCACTGCCTCCGATTCATATGTCAAACTGTAGGGGGACTCTCAAATTGCCGAGCTTTCCGTAGTCCGATGAGCCCATAGAATGCTTGGGAGCTCGTGTACCCATTTTCCTTTCGCCCCCTGAAGCCGGGCCTTAATTCCACTCACGATTGTCCGGTTCGTCACCTCCACCTGACCGTTAGCCTGCGGATGATATACTGACGTGAGCTTCTGGCTTATCCCATACTTCGCGCACCAGAACTTGAAAGGATCGTTTTCAAACTGCGCTCCATTGTCAGTTACTATAGCCCTCGGCACTCCGAACCGGCAGACTATGTTCCTCCAACAGAACTTCACACAGGTAGCCCCCCGGATATTTGTCAAAGGTTCGGCTTCGACCCACTTGGTAAAGTAGTCGATGGCCACTATCAGGTACTTCAGGCTGCCGGGAGCAGTAGGGAAGGGTCCGACCAGGTCCAGTCCCCACCTACTAAAGGGCCAGGCCCCCGTTATCCCCATCATCTCCTCACTGGGTATGTGCACAAGCGACGCAAACTTTTGGCACTGAAGGCACGAGCGAACCCTGTCCTGCGAATCTTCAAACATGGTAGGCCAGTAGTACCCCATCCTTAGGATTTTTCTGGCCACCGTTCTCACTCCCTGATGACTACCATTCGGACCTTCATGCACTTCCCTGACCAAGTACTTGCCCTCCTGCCGCTCCACGCACTTCAGCAACGGTTGGAGATACCCTCTTTTATACAGTATTCCCTCCTGCAGCGTGTACTTCGGCGCTTTGACTCGGATTTTCCTCGCCACCACTCTGTCATCCGGGACCTCCCCGGTCAGGAGATACGCCCGGATTGGGATCATCCAGGAGTCTTCCTGCACTGCCTCTACTGTTAGGATCTCTTCACTCTGTTCATAACTCCTCCTCTCCAGTGTCTCCCTTCTGAGAGGTGCCTTCTGACCCGGCTTCAATTTTGAGGATGTCAACTTGCTCAAAGCATCAGCCTTTTCATTCTGCTCCTCGGCACCTGCTCCAAACTGAAACTGTCGAACTGCCGGATCATGGGCTGGACCAGTTCCAGGTACCTCTGCAAACTTCGCTCCTTTGCCTCATATTCCCCCTTCACCTGTTGCACTACAATCTGCGAGTCACTGAAGGCCTGGATCGATCCTATCTTCAATTCTCAGGCAAGCTTAAGTCCTGCCACCAACGCCTCATACTCTGCCTTGTTGTTTGTAGTCTTGAAGTCAAAATGCAACGCGTAGTGGTACTCTTCTCCTTCTGGGGATGTGAGCAGCACCCCAGCTCCACTGCCTCCTGCATGGGCCGATCCGTCCACGTGCAATGTCCACTTCGGGTTCGGGGGGTCCTCGGCGGGCACGTCCGGCCCCACCATCTCTGTCAAGAAGTCCGCCATCACCTGGCCCTTGATGGCCTCCCTCGGCTGGTAGGTTATCTCATGCTCCCCCAACTCTATGGCCCACTTCATCAAACGCCCTGACGCCTCGGGCTTAAGCATCACCTGCTTCAGGGGGTGGTTGGTCAGGACCACGATTAGATGAGCCTGGAAATACGGGCGCAAATGTTTTGAGGCATAAACCAGCGCCAATACCAGCTGTTCCAGGGATGTGTACCGGGTCTCCGGGCCCTGCAATGCCCGGCTGACAAAATAAACGGGACACTGCTTCCCGTCCTCCTCCCGGACCAGCACCGCGCTCACCGCCGATATTGACGCGGACAAATACAAAAGCAAATCTTCCCCCTCCTTCGGTTTTGAGAGGGTCGGGAGTCGGCTCAAATGTTCCTTCAGCTCTCCGAACGCTCGCTCGCACTCCTCGGTCCACTCAAACTTCTTAGCCTTTTTCAGGATGTTGAAAAAAGGGAGTTTTCTCTCCGCGCCTTTTGACAGAAAGCGACTCAAGGCTGCCAGGGAACCCATCAGCTTCTGCACTTCCTTAACATTCCTCGGCGACTGCATCCGGCTTATAGCCTCCATCTTCTCCGGATTGACGTTGATTCCCCGACTATATACCATGTAGCCGAGGAACTTCCCGGCACTTACTCCTACCACACTCTTCTCCGGGTTCAACTTCAGGTTAACTCTTCTCAAAATTCCGAACATTTCCTCCAGGTCTTCTAAGAAACCCGGATAGCTTCTGCTCTTCACCACCATGTCGTGGACCTATAGTTCCATGCTCCTACCCAACTGATCCCGAAATATAGCATCCTCCATGCGCTGGTACGTTGCCCCTGCGTTTTTCAAACCGAATGGCATCCGCTTATAACAATAGGTCCCAAACTCTGTGATGAAGGCTGTCTTCGGCTTATCCTCTCCTGACATCTGGATCTGATGATACCCCCGGTATGCGTCAAAGAAGGCGAAGGCCTCATACCCGGTGATAGCTTCTACTAACCGGTCGACCGAGGGAAGAGGGTAACTGTCTTTCGGACAACACTTGTTCAGGTCAGTGAAGTCGATACACATCCTCCAGGACCCATTCTGTTTTTTTACTAGCAACGGGTTAGCTAGCCATTCTGGGTATATGATCTCCTCCACTACTCCGGCCTCCAATAACTTCAGCACCTCCAGCTTCACCACCTCAGCCCTATCGCCTGCCAGGGCCCTCTTCTTCTGCCGGATGGGCTTCAACTCCGGGTACACGTTAAGCTTGTGGAGAGCCAACTCCGGAGGCACGCCTGTGAAATCTTTTTCTTCCCATGCGAACACATCTTCATATTTCGAAAGCAAGGATCGTAACTGCCCCTTTATATCGACTGGCATCTTCTTCCCGACCTTGATCGTGCCTCTGCTCCCGACCTGCATGTCTTCCACATCTCCCGGTCCAACTTCTCCCTGCACTGCCCCGACCGGGGTCTTCCTGGCATCTTGAAGGGCCGTGAGCATACAGCTTCGGGCCGTAGACTGACTTCCTCGGACCGTTGCCACACCCTGCTCGGTTGGGAACTTCATGGTCAAATGGTACGTCGAGCATATGGCCCTAGCCTGAGCCATCCACGGGCGGCCGATGATGATGTTATAAGGGGACGGAGCGTCTATGACCGCAAAATTGCATCGGATTGAGGTCTTCTTGCTCCTGTCAAGATCATCTACCACTGTCACTGTCAAAGACACAACTCCCAAGGGATGATCTGTTCGGCCCGTGAAACCTAACAGCGGAGAGGTGCTCGGGCGAAGGTTGTGGCGTCTTATCCCCAGTTGGTCGAAGCAGGAAGCAAACATGATTTCCACACTACTCCCGTCGTCAATGAACACTCTCTTGACCGTAAACCCTTCTATCTCTGTCGTGATCACCATCGGATCCGTATGGGGCGTCAGAATGGGCACTGGGTCCTCGTCCGAAAAGGTGATGACTTCCGTAGGACGCAGCCTCTTCTCTCTATCTTCTCCAGCCGACACATACCGACTCCGGGCCTTGGCCACTGCATGGGACTGGGGCCCATCACCCACCTCTCCATGTATGACATTTATCATTCGGGGAGGAGCCTGATTGACAGGCTCCGGGGCCATGACCAGGGCTGCCGTTCCGGGTTGGACAGCCGGTGCTGGGGCCCCTCGGTTGTCATTTCACGGCCTATTTCTCCAATTCCTCTTCCTACCTACTCCAGCCTGTTGCCCTGCAGCCGGGCGCTGATGCTCCTGCGTCACACAGTCTCACAACTGTCCCCTCTCAATCAGCTTCTCAATCTCCACCCTCAAGCTCTGGCAACCCTCGGTCGTGTGTCCATTAGATTTATGGAATGCACAATACTTGGTTGCGTTTGCTGGCGTCGGGTTTCCCGGTATGGGAGCCGGGTCTTGAAACAGGTTCCGGTGAATGGTCAGGATCTCCGACCGGGTCTTCGTCAGAGGGGTAAACGTTTCAGCCCGAGGGGGATCAACCCTTGGCTTAGCCGGTACCGGAGCTGCATCCCTCCTGCCAGGATCTGCAACCCGAGTCTTATCACCCCTTCCAATCCCTCTATCTTCAAAATATCCTTCCTCCTTCCTCTTCTTGCTCCCTTCCAGCAGCGAGCAGTACATTTCCACCTCAAGATCCAACTGATGAAAAGTGGTCGGAATATTCTCCATAAGTTTCGCCCATAACACCTCATCCCTCAATCTTGCAATAAATCCTGCAATCAGGGCCTTCACCTGAGCTTCTCTATCGATCACCTTCATGGAATCGTCCATGTACCTCTTGCGGAATCCCCGGACATCCTCCTTCGCCGCCTGTCGGCTGTAAGCCACCTCGGCCAAAGGTAGGTACTTCTTTCGTTTGGTTTCATATATGTGCATCAAAACCCTTGAGAAATCATAATAATTCCTGAAGCTCTCCGGGGGCTGGGACTCAAACCACGACATGCAACTGCCCCTCAGATACGAGCTCACTAATTTGCACATAAGCTCTTTCCGGATGTCGCGTGTCCCCATGACATTGTGATATGTCCTGACGAACTCCTCCAGGTCCGTTTCCCCATTGTAGGTCGGCACCTTCTGGGACCCTCATTCCAACTGGCCAGGGGAAAGTGCTGATGTAACCTATCCATGGGAATGTAGGCCTTCCTCCGTTCCTACCTATCAGCCTGTCCAATCTCTCCTCCACTGAATTCGGTGCCCCCGGGGGCCTATCAACCACCACTGGGTACATCCCATAAGTTCCTGCAACCGGGGCTGGTTGGGCCATGGCATATCCCGTCATTGGTACTTGGTTTTGTACCCACACCGGGCCCTGGATCCCGGGATCCCAGCCCCCCGTGACTCCAGCAGGTTGAGCATAATATCCCCCAGGTGCCGGGGGGTCCGCAGCCAGGGGAGGTAAACCAGTGGGAGGTACCAACGGGGTCGGATGGGGTCCTGACCCTGACTAAACCGGGGGTACTTGGGCTTCGGTCGTCGGAGGGTTCGACGGTCCCTCCCTAGTCGGTTGTGTTCCCGGTCCCAATCCCTGCTTTGCCGCCAACCAGCGACGATACTCCTCCTACGTAGCAGCAAACTCCATCCTGAGTCATCTCCGGCTCTCTCCCTTCCTCCGGGCCTTCCTCTTCCTCCGAGGCTTCCGGGTCCGGGTGCACCGGGGCCTTTCCTTTGCGTGTTCGATCCCTCATCTGGCGTAAGGTGAGATCCTCCTCGGCTGCTTCGGCCCTTCTTCCTCCAGACCAAGTAGATACAGGAGAAGATCCTCTCCTGCCTCTCCGTGGTGGCCGACCTCGGGGCGGCATCTTAGTGCGTTTTGTGAACAAAGATCGTGTCCCACTGGGCGTGCCAACTTGATGCTGCCCGCCTGGTCAGTCCGGTTGGTCCCCTTGTCCCTGATCCAATACCTGGCCCTGCAAGACAGAGCCCCGGGAGGTACCTGAGGGTATACCCTCCGGCGTGATGATGAAAGATGGATCCCGGGAGAGAAAAGGGGTAATCACTAGAATGATGAGAAGATACTTACTTGGAATAGTGTTGAGGAGCACTATCTATACAGTAACACATGCTCTATGTGGTCCATGCTCCGAGTGTGCTATAGTGTATCTGTTCCTATCCGAACTGTACGAACCTGGATACTGTCAAACTAGTTTTTCCTCGTAGCGGGTCGAGCCCATACTACTGCCGAGTATATGGGCCTGGGCCTGGTATCACCACCCCAGGCCCCAGACTCCCCACAAATGGTGGTTCAAATTTTTTAAAAAAATGATATAATTTAATTCCCAATTTAGATAAACATGTTGCATTGAGATAATTCATTAGGGTTCACATAAACCCCATGTACAGAATGCAAAGTTCACATTGTATGTCAACTAATTAATCAGTGACCTTGGAACAAGAGAGCTATAAAGAACCTATATAGTAATTCTAAATGAAACTAGAAGAGTTATTGCTCCGGTCAATGAATAAATTAATAAAAAACATTAAAAAGAATGAAACTACGTAGTTTTGACTAAAACCACCACATAACCACCGCAAGTTCACCATATTCCGACGCCTTTCATTTTTATATATTCCTTATTTTGTTACTTTTAATTATATTGTTTCATTCTTCATCACGCTAACTAATTAACACGTCTGCGAAAGGAAAACATGAATGTGTGATATGTGGAATATGCATGGAAATATTCTGTATCAATACAGAATAATGACACCGCCACAATTATACATAATTGATTAAGTATGAAAATATTACATCACACACATGCATATGATGATCGAAATTAGCATGGTAAGTTTGATCTATCATGCTAATTAACAAGGTGAAGACTGATCTGGTTTTGAGTTATTATTGGTACACAGTGAACCATATTCCGGCGCCCACAATATATAGATATATATTCTTTTTTGGTTTCTTTCATTTAATAAATATATATATGTTTATGTTCTTTTTTTTATGAACACAAATTTTATACGGTTATAATATGTGCTTTCTATATGAACACAAATTCCTGCGCCATAATACTTTTTCTAAAATTTAATTATTTTAAAAGTCATCAAAACATAACGCACAACGTGCGGTACTATCACGCTAGTAATAATTAATAGTTTTTGCTCCAAAAATTAAATAGACTACACAGGAGCCAACAGAATTTCCGGAGAAAAAACCACCAGTAAAGCACTGAAGCAATGTGATAAATAGACCTTTGTATTTAAGGGAAATGAAGGTACCAAGACAACAGTTGAAGTATTCCAATAAATAAACAGCAAAAGTCCTGTCAAAATGTAGGGATCTGAAACATATACACAGTAATAACAAGGGAAGCCACAAAGCCCCACAAAGACATGTAAAAGAAGAACATTGTTACTTTATACTTACGGAAAGAGAATTATAGCAAGCCAAGGTCCACTCTGAACTCACTTTACTTTGACAGCCTCATCTGCCAGAAAACATAAGCTGTATAAGTGGTGAATCAAAGGTTCCCATGGTCAGCCCAATTTCCAATTCCTTGTATACCATGAGCATTAACACCCTCAAAAAAATTCCTATTTTCTATCTCTCCTTGCTGTAGAAGATTTTCTTGACTCCCGCACATCTGTACCAGTATTCTTCTTCCTCCTACCGCCTCCACTTCCAGTGTCTACAATCGGACCGGACCAATTTTGAATGGGTTCTTTTGAATAAGTGAATGAGGTAGAACTGTATGGTACATCAGGAGGAACAAGAGAGGGGTCAATGTGATGTGAAGCGCCCAGTGGAACCCCTAGTGCTCCATCTTGGTGTGGTGGAGGAAACTTCTCACTTTTGCTCTTAGCATTTGCATGTGAGATCAGCCGCCGTCGCTGGTCAATCAATAAACAGAAAATTTCAGATAAACTCAGTGGCAGAGCGTCCTAGTAACACCAATTAATATGCAATATTTCATATATAGCATGGGGAGGGGAAAAGCTCACTTAACATCTCTACTCACAAGCAATCATAAGTTTCTGATGTACAGCACTTGAAAAAGGCTTTTATCTGTTAAATGTTCCTCATATGTAGCCATTCTTTCTATGGGAGAAAATCTAAAGTGTATAATAGAGCTGTGAAGAACCTAAAACAGTAGTCCTAAACGAAAGAATGGATAAAGTGATACAAAGCTGAACGCGTTTTAAAAAAACAAACAGCAAGCTACGTAGTTGAACTGGCAGCAGCTTAGTTGTGTTCCTAATGTGTTGCATTCAGGAAGCAAATTTCCGTAGGGCAGTCAATGCTTTTAACTCTTTTAACTAGCATAGACTTATATATAACCGTAAAAATAGGGGGGGAAATGTGAAGGCATAAAAGTCGACGCAAGTTAAAACAGCGAGGAAAACGACATACATCAAGATTAGACTGAAGCTCGGCATTGGCATCAGGAGCAGGCATTGCCCGAACAGCACGATCGCGAGCACGATTTCTCTTAGTACTATCACCAGGTGCTTTAGTAGCAGCTCTTTGTCTGCAAATTGAAGAATTCCATTATAGCACTTGGAAGATAAAATCACTAGCAGGTTCCAGCATGAAGGAACACCAAATATTAACAGAACCACAACTAAAGGGTCACGTAAATTGGTTTAAAGACTGCACAAATATTAACCTTCTAGCTTCATCATCTCGTCGCTTGGCATCCATCTCTTTGCTAGGAGGATACTGTGGCAGGCTTCCAGGCTCACAAGCAAATGGTTCAGTAGTGAAGAACTGCAAAACAAAATCAGTGATACACCATCAATCACAGAATTCATAGATACACTTTAAGTTTCAACAAAAAGAAGAAGCCCAACACTTGTAATTGAAAAGGTACTTCTGGAACGAGAGTACTTCATCCAACAACCACTCTCAGAAATTTGACCTCCTTGCCAAATAAATTGACATTTTGAACTGGAAACAAAAATAATATTTAACACTAATAATATTTAACACCTACTTGGAGTGTAAGGAGCACTAGTAATGTACTAAAGACAGGAGCTAAATACAAGAGAGCATCTCTGTTAGCATACAGAGGCCTTTAGCATGCTGGATTCCTTAAAGAACAATAGAAGGATGGGTTAACATATTGTTTGTTTACTAACTCATCAAAACCACGTCTTACTTGGTAGTTGGTTGATAGTAGGTGTTACAAAGAAAAAAACATCCCACTTTAGTCAATAAAGCTCCTGCTGCTGTGGACTGGGGTTTATTAAGGTGTTCACGAAAAATACACACACACACATACCAGGTTGGTTTCAGAAAGAAGATAAATAGGTAATGATTTTTAAAAAATAGGACTGATGCTCGTTTAATTAGAGGTTTTCCCAATTCATTCCAATTTATCACCAAACCCTTAAATGTAGTGAATCTTTTGGTGACCAATTACAGGTTTTTAATTTTTTATCAGGGTTTGGATTTGCTCTTATAAAAACTGGTCTTAAATTGGATTTATCTTTTGGCAAAACTTTGTTTGTTGGGTACTTTTTGTGTATGTTTGGTTTCAATTCATTTTAAAACCTATGATACCGAACAAAAATTTTCCCCACAGTTTTGAACACAAAATCCAAACAAAAAAAATAAACGCAAAATGTGGGTGCCAGATATACGTCATATAACCCTAAGTTTTCAAAGCCTAAACAATCAGCCGTTTTATAAAAAAGGTAGATGAAAACCCCTCAAGCTTGATTCAGAATAATAGAATATTCAATTGCAATTTGAGATTAGTCTTTACACATTCAACAGTTTGCAATGACATCTAAAACTCTTAAAGCATAAATATACCAGCTCATATATCATCTGAATCCTCAGATTGCGTTTAAGTATTCACACCCAAAATCCTAGCTGACATTAATTCATATCTTGAACACGACATTCAAAGCGATTTTATATTTTCATGCCTTCATTTGATTTGAGTTCATTAATCCTCTCCATACTCACATTATAGAGCTTCTAATAATTAGCCTAAATGGTAATAACGTAGGCAATAACTCAGGTTGACGATACAAGTACAATGAGCTTGATTCTTGAGGGGTGAAAAGTGGTATGAAAAAAAAATTAATCTCTCTGGATTTATACTATTAAGTAAAAAAACAAAAACAAAAAAAGATGCAACACTTACTTCACTGTTTAATGCATCTGTAGCAGTCATCCTGTCTTCAGGGTCAATTGCAAGGAGGGTGTCAATCAGTGGTAGAGCTGAGGAAGGAAAGTCCCTGAAGGTATCTCTGATGCACCGCCTGTATGGCTCCCGGGGCTTGAATAATGTTGCATTTGGAAGCTTGCACTTTTTCCAGTACTCATCAGAAGGTGAGCCACAAAGCTTATATATCTTATGCAGTTGTTCTACCTTGGTGATAGAAAAGTACTGGTGTTAATAAAAACAAAAGGTATTTATTGATATTTAAGCCCAAGCTGACAAAAAAACAGTGTTTGTTATAATCGCTTAAACTCAGAAAGATGGACAAAGGAAGAATCCTCATCAAAAAAAAATTTCTAAACATGTGTGTACACAATGTAACACCAATATAAAGACAAGAAAGGAAAAACATCACACTCCTATATCTCAAATGAGCACAGGATCACATTTACATAATTTGCTTGTGAGAAGATATTCTTAGAAAAAGACTGGGCCAAGAAGTTCTCCCGACATTTTATTTCCCCCTGATAACATATCATCTCTTTTGCTTAATAGATCTCAAACTACACCTTGTAGATGCCTATTTTTCTGAATATAATTACCATAACTTCCATCATGAACTCATCAAAGACCCAATAATGATTACATAGTTGAAAAAACTGACTTTCTCATTGGCACAAGTCATTAAAAGAGCAAACTGAAGTCTACAAATTCATTGCAAGTCAAATGCCAATAAATGAGAATGTGGAATCATTAATCTAAAGCTTATTTTGAGTGTCTCACAGGATGCATACACTATAAACTATAGTAATGACAGATATTGAGAGTTTGCACCCATGCCTTCATAGAGAATGCAACTTCCAATGTGCATGCATATTCACACAAGTTATAGTAAAACAACAAAACAAATAATCATTTTTTATCTGATTATTGTGGCACAGCTCTGTAAATCGCCTAGCGGATGTTTCCAAATGCATGTTCTATTTTAAAATATGGTGTCCTTTTTTTGGGAGTTTCCCATCCTTTTAGGTCCCCCTTCATCCTGATCAACATGAGCTAATCCTTCTTCTTCTTTACTTTATCCTTACTCTTCAGTAATAGTCAGTTTCTAATGTACAGACCCATACCATTCTATGTATATGGTCAACTCTTCTGCATCTGTAGGGGCTAGCCACTAATTTGCTTATAAAACAGTTATTCTTCTGTTTAACCTAAGATACTCAAAGGGGTACGTCAATAAAGTCTAGAATAGTAAGCAATCACAACTCCTTTACCAGCTAGCTTTGCTGGAAGCACTATACAAAAATGTCCTTCCTTATATAGTGTAGCATTACATAACTTGGGGTCTACAAAAAAGTACATCTAGTTACAGATGATCAAACTTTGACAGGCACACTTATTCCAGTCTATAACATCTCTTCCTTCAAATGACACAAATCAACAGTTCCAAGAGATGATGTAATACACAAAGCAAAGAAAGGTCAAGTAACCATCACTCAACTAAGCAATAAAGCAAGGTAACAAGCTTCTACTAAGTAATCATATAAAAAAACAAGGCATGCACAGCATATAACAGCTAACGGGGAAAAAAAACTTGCAAATCATCAGCAAAAAAATTGGCACAATATTAATTAAACATTATGAGCACAAATTTATTACTAATTGCTACCTCTGTTCGGCCAGGCATAATAGGTTTTCCTGCCAAAAGCTCAGCCAAAATACATCCAGCACTCCACAAATCAATACCTACACTATAATCAGTAGCACCAAGAAGAAGCTCTGGAGGTCGATACCAAAGCGTAACCACACGGCTAGTCATTGGGTGCTTATGGTGTGGATCAAAAATGGTAGCCAGCCCAAAATCAGCTATTCTCAGATTGCCTGAATTGTCCAGTAGAAGATTTGATCCTTTAATGTCGCGATGAAGCACATGGCGCTTGTGACAATGCTCTAATCCAGATAATAACTGTTTCATATAGCATTTAACCTGCGATGCACACCTGAATTATATAGACGAACAAAAAGACCCCTTGGCAATACTCAAGAGATGTGGCCAATGAAATCTAACCTGTGGTTCAGTAAACTTAATATCTGGACTAGCAGCAAGTCCAGCTAAATCATGCTCCATGTACTCAAAGACAAGGTATAAACTACATGACATTCTTGAAGTGACCAGACCCTCCAATTTTATCACATTCGGATGATCTAATCTCCGCAAAATGATTATTTCTCTAGCCATGAACCTTACACTTTCTGGTTCAAGGTTATCAAAGCGCACTTTTTTGAGAGCAACAATTTTACCAGTAATAGTATCTCTTGCTTTGTATACATTGCTATACGTTCCAGATCCAATCTGCAATAAACAAAGAGGAATGCACCTGAAGTGGGGATAACGATATATATATTATATATACATAAGCAAAAATAAGAAAGAACATAAATCCCAACAGCACACCTTATCAATCTTTTCAAAAGTGTCAGCCCGACGAGGAAGCCAGCCCTCAATTGCTTCTCCAACATGGGCAGATAACCAAGATGGCCATCCAGCAGCAACCTGTTCCCCATACTTATGCCGAGGGGGATTACTCAACCTAGGATTTGGCTTGGACCGTCTTCTCTCACCCTTAGGCTTCAAATCCCCCTCCCCCTTCTCCTCCTTAGCATCCTCAGTGGCACTGGCTTGGACAGCATCAGTGCCATTGTCTACCTTAACTGTAGGTGCAACCCCTGATCTCTCATTTGACTCGACACCGGCATTCCTGTTTCTTCTTTCACGACTCACAGCCCGTGTTCGTTCTTCCTTAGGCTCACTTCCTGAATCCAAGGAAGCCTCACGACCCAGTACACAACCCATCCCTCAAACTTACACTTCATTGCCTGACGTTCTCATCACTTGACCACCAAACACACCAAGAAACCGGGAACTTGGTCCTAAACCAGAAACTGAAAATTAATCAGGGAAAACCTAAGCATATAGAAAGTCCTCCAAGTTGAAAAATTGATTCAATCACGAGATAAGCATAACAGAAGATGAAACGCAGGAATGATCAAACGTCAAACTTATATAGTCAACCCTTAAAAACTCAAAATTTATAAATAAAAATCAAGTTGTACGAGAAGGGGGAGGTCAACTAAACACTAAAACAGCATAAACCCTAATCGAGAAAACGCATCAGAGTTGCAGCACATAGAGGGGATTGGAATTAGCAGAAACCTGATTGAATCTGGAAGCGTACGCAGGGAGAGAGAGAGAGAGAGAGAAAGAGAGAGAGAGAGCGTGCATGTGCTAGTATAATATGGGGCAATAAGGGTGGGACAAAGGAGGAGAATAATCACGCTGAAAAGGAGAAGCGATCGGGAGCTTCTGACCCCAGATTTGGAGTTTTATTCGACTATTTACGACTGATGATGATGATGATGATGATGATGGTGGTGGTGATGATGCTAGCGATTGAAAATACTGTGAGTATTATAATGACACTATTGGGTAAGTTGAGTTCATGTCTTCATCATTGCTTCCATTCCAGTCAAACTACCTCCCCGTTGTGCTTCTTGCCTTCTTGCAATGACCCCCCTTTTTCTTTTCTTTTTCTCTTTTTTATCAAAGAGGTGTCATTCCTTAAAATGCCCTTCAATTGTGTTTTTCTTTTAAACTTTAGATTAGATGATACCCGTGTCCATGCACGAATATATATTCAAAAATTATGTCAATTTAATATTTTTAAGGGAAAATTTTAATGTTATTATATACTCTAACTACATAAATGTATAAATTTATAAATGGTGTATATTTATAGTACAAGTATATGTATAAATTTAACAAAATTAATATTAATATTCATCAATAATATAGGTGCAAGAAGCCCGTTCCCACCGCGCTCACGGCCCGGCTGGCCTGACAGCGTTAGTGGGAATTTCCCCGTTCCCTGGTCAAAGACTTGGTTGGATGCGGGATCTACTCCACGAGGAGCGGTACGGACGTAGATGATATCATCACGACCCCTTTTTTCGTACCTTCCAACTAATTAAAGTTTTTGTTGATTTTATGATGATATCAATGGTGTACAAATGTTGCAGATAAAAATGAATTAAATAAAATTATACTATTTGATAAGAGAAAGTTTCTGGAGAGACCGTCCATGTTATAGACCAAGAACTATATAGTAATGGTATGGTAAAATAAAACAAGGAGATCTTTAATTGCAATATACTCAAAATAGTTACTATTCACGATCTAAAACTATTCACGTGCACTATTCATTGGTCCATAACTATTCACTGATCCGTCACTATTCACTGGGCTGCACTGTTCATTGGACGGCACTATTCATTGGGCTGCACTGTTCATTGGACTGCACCAAATCTCACATCTGGCCATACATGCCTAAAACAGACCAGAATATGGGGATTTTAACATATAAGGTACACATTATTGGCGGAAACATGAACATGAACATCTAAACATGCTACCCTAACCAATTTCCACACACCAAACCTCACATTTGCTCATTCATGCCTCAAACAGACC
Source organism: Sherardia arvensis (assembly GCA_948330725.1). Taxonomy (NCBI): domain Eukaryota; kingdom Viridiplantae; phylum Streptophyta; class Magnoliopsida; order Gentianales; family Rubiaceae; genus Sherardia; species Sherardia arvensis. Next base: position 17,706,323 of record OX415238.1, read on the forward strand.
AGAACATGGGGATTTTAATACAGAAGGTCCACATTATAGGCAGAATCATGAACACGTAAATCTAAACATGCTACCCTAACCAATTTTCACACACCAAACCTCACATATGGCCATACATGGCTCAAACAGACCAGAACATGGGGATTTTAACACATAAGGTCCACATTATAGTCCTAAACATGAACACGAACATCTAAACATGCTACTCTAGCCAATTTACACACACCAAACCTCACATCTGGCCATTCATGTCCCAAACAGACCAGAACATGGTGTTTTAAGCACATAAGGTCTACATTATAATCCCAAACATACACAAACATCTAAACATGCTACCCTAGCCAAATTTCACACACCAAACCTCACATCTGGTCATTCATGCCTCAAACAGACCAGAACATGGAGATTTTAGCACATAAGGTACACATTATAAGCACAAGCATGAACACGAACATCTACACATGCTACCCTACCCAATTTTCACACACCAATCCTCACATCTGATCATTCATGCCTCAAACAGACCGGAACATGGGAATTTTAGTACATAAGGTCCACATTATAGGCACAAACATGAATATGTACATCTACACATGCTACCCTAACCAATTTTCACACACCATCACATCTGGTCTTCATGCCTCAAATAGACCGGAACATGGGGATTCTAACACATAAGGACCACATTATAGGCGGACACATGAACATGAACATGTAAACATGCTACCCTAGCCAATTTTCACACATCAAACTTCACATCTTGTCATTGATGCCTCAAACAGACCAGAATATGGGAATTTTAACACACGAGGTCCACATTATAGGTAGAAACATGAATATCTAAACATGCTACCCTAGCCAATTTCCACACACCAAACCTCACATCTGGCAATTCATGCCTCAAACAGACCGGAACATGGGAATTTTAGCACATAAGGTCCACATTATAGGCACAAACATAAACATGAACATCTAAACATGCTACCCTAACCAATTTTCACACACCAAACCTCACATATGACCATTCATGCCTCAAACAGACCAGAACATGGGGATTTTAACACATAAGATCCACATTATAGTCCTAAACATGAACACGAACATCTAAACATGCTACTCTAGCCAATTTACACACACCAAACCTCACATCTGGCCATTCATGTCCCAAACAGACTAGAACATGGTGTTTTAAGCACATAAGGTCTACATTATAATCCCAAACATACACAAACATCTAAACATGCTACCCTAGCCAATTTTCACAAACCAAACCTCACATCTGGCCATTCATGCCTCACACAGACCAGGACATGGAGATTTTAGCACATAAGGTACACACTATAGGCACAAACTTGAACATAAACATCTACACATGCTACCCTACCCAATTTTCACACACCAATCCTCACATCTGGCCATTCATGCCTCAAAAAGATCAGAACATGAGGTTTAAAGCACATAAGGTCAACATTATAGTCCCAAACATGAACACGAACATCTGAACAAATCAAATCATCTAAACATCTAAACATGAACACGAACACCATGACGCTCCGATCTACAACACAGAACACTAACAAATCAAAAACAAACAAAAAAATCCACGAACAAATCGACAAAACCGACGAAATTAAAGAGATCCGAAACTTTACTTGATAGATCGCACATCCCCATCGCTATTGGAATCGAAAAATCGCATCAAATTGGAAGAAATTTAGGGTTTAGATTTGGGGGAAAACGAGAGCGAAGGATTTTGGGGAAAAACAAGAGCTCTGGAGAAGATGAAAAGTGGGGGAGAGAGAAAGAGGATTTTTATATTTATACTATACTATTTTATGAAATTGCAAAAGAAGTCCCCGCGTATTTCATGTCTTTTCAACATAGCCCCGCGCGTTTTTTTTTCTTTACATTGAGTCTAGTCTATAATTTGGACGGTCTCTTTTGAGAATTTCTAATTTGATAATAATCCTTTAGAAAGGTGGCTAATAAATATTACTTAAATTAGACGTACATATTTTCTTCTTAAGGTGTCTAATAATCCATATTTTTTTATATGAAGGACCATATAATTAATTGGTAATCTTTTTAGTAATTCATATTTTTTTTGTATGGAGGACCAAATAATTAATTGGTAATTTTTTAGTGAGACAACAGTCAAATATTTAAATTCACAATACTCAATCGATCAACATTCGATATCTTCCCCGCACAACATTACAGATATAACATCAAAACTATACATATTTGACAAACCAAACGTTTAAGCTATAAAAAAAAAAAGGAAGCACAACATACCATGCAACATAACAAAGGTTTAGAAGGAATTACTAATAAAATATAACTCCGTTTATGACATATAAAATTTTGTTTTATAAGAAAATAAATGTACAATTTTATTGACCATACAGATTCATATATAAAATAGTTGTAAATAATATGTTAAATATGTAAGTGTACTTTTGCACTATAGTGTCAATGCCACTGCCACACACATTTAAACTTGAGCGATATTTTTCCATAAGAATTTCAAATCAAAATTAGTCTATTATTTTGAACAAAAAGATAAGTTCATTACTCCCCAAAAATTGATATTATGAAGCAATGGTTCAATCGGGATCTTACAATGAGTTTGTACCTTAACTAAAATGAAAGCCAAAAACACCAAACTAAAGAATCTCTGAGTTGCAACACATCTGACCAACTTTACTCATCTGACGCTTCTTGCCAAGTATTCTCAGGTTCTTTGTGCATCTCTGAGCTGGCTTCAACCATGTTGTGCATATCAGGTTCTATGTGCTTTGCAAAAAATTTCTTTTGATTTCATCAGTGTCTTCCCTCTCTTCTGAAAAAAACGCCTTCTCTTAGACCATAACCCTGTCAAAAATGCTTTGTAAGATTTATTAAAATCACTAAGAAGCCATTGGTTTCAATATTCTGCATGGCACATGTAAACAAAGATCAAAGCAAACAACAAATGAACTTCATATTACTTGGTAACACTGATTAACCATGATGAAGAAGTTAGAAATTTCTTATTGTGCCCTGCTTGTCCTCATCGGCTGCAGATTACAGCTAGCCGATGAACAAAAACTGTGGCAGATTTCTTCACACATGGAAGGGCTTTTCAAAAACAATTGCAAACTGTAAAGAAATGATTTTTTACCTGATAGACTACCCAGTCCATCACATCAGCACACCTCCAGGAATCACCAGGAGCGGTTCAAACTGGACCAAGACAATCAAGTTCATCCAATAAAATTTAGAACCAGCTTTACAACTATCAGATAAAAACAGAACTTTTATGTGAGCTATTGAAAAGGGGAAATCAGTAGAGATATGATCAATGAGCAGGGAAGCTTGCTTAAAATATGTACACATTCTTCTTGCAATTATTATCCTCTTGACCTGTTATATATTCTTCAAGAACTTTAGCAAATAAAAAGGAGCCAAAAACCATATTTGCATTGCAATATTTCAAGGTCCCAACTCTACAAACCTACAAAGGATTGTTTCTAATTCAGACAGGTGCTCAAAACAAACATTAAGATTTCGTGTTAATGATTCTGAAAATACACATACCTCTTCGGCTAGCAAAAACAGCTTGGTGATGTTAAAATCGTCGTATAACATGTAAAACTGATCAAGATATTTTTGCTGCATCTTCATTCTAGCTTGTAATAACTTAGATTCAACAGCTAAAACATCATATAAACCATTTGATGAGTTAATTTAGGAAAATAGGAAGCAGAGAATAAGGAGATGAAAAAGAACTCATATTTGAAAAGAAAAAATAAAGAGTGTTGAAAAACTAACCACAAGACAGACTTTAAAAATATAGGTTCACCAATAGTTTATCCAAGTGTTCTTAAAATTCAGTGGCAGATGCATCTTCACCATGAATATGCAGCCACAATTGAACCTAAAGTAACAATATAGCTTAGTAAACCAACCAAATGACATAACAAACGAATAAAATGAATATGAGTAAAATAAATAAATAAAATCGCACCTCTTCAAGATTTTCTTAAGGACTGGCGTCCTTGGGTAGATGAAACTTTGTCAAATTCATCAGGTTTGAGCTATAGAGCAGAAAAGGCATGTGAGTTAATCAATAGAAGTGGTATGTGAGCGGAAAAGGCATGTAAGGCATGTGAAATTTTAGAAGTGGGAGTAACAATTCAGTCCGGAGTTAATCAATAGACAATCAAAAGTTCGATTGAGAAGGGTATAAATAATTTAAAGCACATTCTTCAAGAAGAGTGAAATTTACCCAGGGGAAATCCTGTCTAGCTCCTTAAATGACAGTGTAATTGAGATCATGGAGACATGGCGAGTTTGTTCAACACTGTTCCCCATTCATAAATAGAAGAAATCCAATAAGAAAGTCAAAAAACATACATCCAAGCAGCTTCATAAAGAACATTGGATATACAAGGAGGAGCCAAAAGTTACGGAAGAAGGCCCTCTTCAAAAGTATCGCGTGCGATTAAGGGTTCATTCCCTGTATCATTACACAAATTCAGCATCCTATACGTACCCATAACTCAACAAAAAAAAGACTCAGAATCAAGGCAACTTCAAAGTACACTTTGCCGTACCTTGATTTTCTCAGCAATAGCCACTGTCTTACCAATCCAGCTCAACTGTACAATCAGTTGTAATCAATTAACTGATGGGATAATCAAAAACATCAATAAAAGACTAATTTTCTTACAATGATAAGCAAATTTATTGCAGTCTTTCTCTGAATGTTCTAAAGGGAAAAAAAGTAAAAAACGACGATCCTTAACTCCGAGCTGCATTTTCCTGAAATTTATAAAACAAAGTCAAAATTTTGAAAGCAAAATCTCAAACAACCAAAATTATCAGACTATAAGTAACTTTTAAAAAAACTGACTTGATACGTTGACTGGTTCATCAACACTTACATCTAAGCATTGCTTCAGTGTTAGGAGGATATTTTGCTCCAGTTTTGTGTTTCAAGCATATGCTTTCCGGATCAAATGGATAATCTCCAATCAACAACAAATCAATACTTCATATATATTACAATTACTAATGACTCAGATGCACAAAAACATGTTACCCAAAACACATTTCTCAATTATTAATAGTTGAAAGAAATTTATAAAGGGATCAGGAGAGGGCTTACCGAGTAGAGTTGTGGCGCAGCGGCATAAGAAGAGACGGGAGACGGTGGCGCAGTGCAGCAGCCGTTAAACCTAGTCGGGGACTTGAACTTCGGTTGATTTTCTCGGAGGAGCTAAAAAGGCCGGCTTTGAAGGTACCCTTTCATTGGTCTCGACTGGATCAACGAGGGCCAGTCTACCACCGCTTAGAGGAGGCGTAACTGTTGTGCGCGAGGCTGAGCAGTCGAAATCAGACGTACAAAGGTAGCTGGAGAGTCTTGTGCTTTGAAAACGGGTATCCTCTCTGCATACACACACACACACACTAAAAATCCAATCAAATTGACATAAATTTCCAGTGTTAGATAAGATACTCAAACATCAGTAAATTTGTGTTGTTTTCGTCACATTCATTCTGATAAGGAGACATAATAAGCATAATGAAAACACTAATAGTAGGACTAAACAAATCCGAATTGAATTAAATAAAAATTTATTGAATTAATCAAACAATGATGCATATAATTTGAAATGAACATGACCTACAAAGCTAAGTTCTTTACCAAGTTATCTTCATGTTGAATATGAAACTGCAAGCCTGCAGCAACATGAAAAATTCCATGGCAGCTGATCAAAGCTCCATTCTTTATGCAAGTTGGCCAATTCCCCCAAAACTGTAAATGTCCAATTCTCCCTTCACATGCATCAACAATAATCATTATAATGAAGTTGAATAATATACTTAAACAATTAACAAAACTGAAAAATCTATTGTTAATCTCACCAGGTGTTACATCATATGAGTGAATTTTGAGAGTTCGTAAGCTTAGCTCGCTTGCTAGGGAACAGGGAGTCCTGATTGGCCATGGTTATAAGCATCTGCAGTCATAAAAATACACGCTTTATGCCCCATTCTATAGAAAAAATTAATAAAACATTCAAATATCAATCAGACAAATTTGACTCACACATCAGAGGCAGAGAAAAAAATTCAACAATGCAGTCTGCAATCTGCAATTCCAGAACAGCCCTCTTAGTGTCATTGCATCGAACACTTTATATGCGCCAATCCTATCAATAAAAACTAATCCACGTACCTGATGGAGAGAGCATCAGAACCACTATGAGAGAATAATAGAAGAAAATATGAGAGAAGCCGAAGTGATGGTGAATCTTCTCGAATACAAAAGAATTACGTTTGCTCCGATTACTGAGCTGCGAATTCTCGGGGAAGGAAAAACTTTAATTGCAGTAACTTTTCAAGGGAAAGGATGGAGAATATTCGGATATTTATTTGTTGTAAAAACATGCCGCGCAAAGGATAAAAATAAAGGGAAATACGTGTCTTTTTTAGGAGGGCTCTCAAAGCTGACGTGGCGTAAGGAGAGAGTATTTGACTTTTCAAGGAGTTGCTATTTTAATATAGAGTATGGATTTGCAATAATTCCTATATGGTAACAACGGGTGTACGTACCCCACCTCTATTATGTGTGTTTCCCACCTTAATATGTACTAACAATTGTCCACATACTATTAACTTCAAGAAAAAATTGTCCACATACTATTTATAGCAATAAAAATTATAATGCACAATTGTTCTTATTTAAATGCACATCTTCACATTTTAAAATGCACTTGGGGGTACATACCTCCGTTGTATGTAATAATTTGCGTTAGATTAGTAACTTCATCCTTTTTTTGGAAAAAATTAGGTAAATTTTTAAACAAGTAATCATTTGAACTTTAAATGAAACATTTTAACAAGCCTTTTTTAATCACTTATCGAGGTTATACACAGTCATTTTCTATAAAAAAAATTATCTTTTTAAGATGCTTTTCCGTTAACAAAATTTTGTCTCTTGATACATATCTTATATTTAATTATAAAAATCGGTGGAAATACTTCATAAGTAAGTTGAAAATTTCTTTCTTTTCCTTCATGTTTTTAAGTTTTCAAATGTTGTAACCTTAAATTTTAAAGACATATTCTTAAATCTTAATACCAGAAGCTTTCAGCATAATTGGTCAACATAAAACACGAGTTAAAATGTCCCAGTATTGTCTGTTTCTGAGTAATTATTAAGATCATATTTTTCAAAATTTGTTTCCTGTTGTACTAGATAGCCGATCCACGTGTTTTAAAATATGATCTTAATAATTACCAGTGGCTTGACCTAACTTTGTTGTCTATTTCTCCAACCAACTTCCAAAGTTGTCCCAGTGTTCCGGAGCTTCAATTGCTCTTTCCAATTGAGCAGCTCTCTACATTGCTCTGGAATCATGGCATCTTAGCAATAAATGTACTTTATTTCTTCATGAGCTTGACATTTGGTGCAGAGGGGGGACTGTATGATTCTCCTCTTTCTAAGGTTGGTTGCGGTTTGCAAAGCTCCACTTACGGCCCTCCACATGAGGATCGTGATTTTGTATGGAACCTTCAAGTTCCATATTTTATTCCATAGCCTCTTTCTTCTGAGATCTAAACAGGCAATAGTTCTTATACACATATGATACCCTTTCTTTACTGAGTAGATTCTGTTTTTGTTTGCCTTCCAAATTGCTCTGTGTTTTTCTTCTCTCTGTTGAGGGATTTGTATAGCATGTATGTGAGGAATGATTGCCTCGGAGAACATTGATCTAACTAGTGGCGTTATCCAGTTAGCACTATTGTCAATGAGATGTTCCACTCTGAGGTTTGTGTTCTCATCTAATACTCCTTTATCAGCCAAAGAATTGTTACTTGTGGGGATCCATTGATCAGTAATTTTCACACTATGTCCATTAATCACCTGCCATGCCAAGTGATTAGTTACTACCTCCTTAGCCCACAGTATTTGTCTCCATCCCCAGGAATCCCCAGGGTTGGGATGTATTATTTTGATATCTCTCCCTTTAATATATTTATCATGGTACACTTTTGTCAGAAAGTGAGTTACCATTACTCACCACAGTCCATCTATGCTTTGCAATTAATGCTTTGTTCATACCTAATGCTGTTCTCAGCCCTAGTCATCCCTCCTCCTTGGACTTGGTCACCCGTTGCCATGATCTCCAGTGAACATTTATGCCTTCCATTTTTCCTTCTCAGATGAAAGTTGTTGTCATTCTATCTAGTTTTTTTAGCACTAGCTTATGGATTCTGAATATACTCAGTTGATATATGGCTATGGAGCTTAGCACATGTTTAGTCAATGTTATCCTACCAGATAAACTCAACAATTTGGCCTTCCAGGAGCCAAACTTTTCTCTGAATTTTTAAAAAGTCCTTGGTATATCTCTTTTTTCTGTTCCTGGAAATTGACTTGTATTCCAAGGTATTTTCCCCCCAAGTCCCTGGTTGTGGATATTCTAAGTGTAGCTGAGGTATTGCTTCATGTGCTCTGGAGTGTTAGGGCTGAAAAGGATTGAGCATTTCTCAAAATTAAGCCTCTGACCTGAGTATCTTGCACATAGAATAGTGTTTTAGCTAGATCTAAGGCAGTCACTTGTGTGACTTTGGAGAAGAGGTTTGTGTCATCAGCATACATTAAATGGCTGATTCTTGGCCCTCCTCTTGAAACTTGCACTCCCAACTGCCTGTCTGTGTCTAGTTTGTGCTCTAGCCATGATGACACATACTGATGTGCAATAATGAACAAGTACAGGGAAAGTGGACATCTCTGTATATGTAGGGTTGTACAACCGAGTCAACCCGGCCCGGCCCGGCCCGGATCCGGAATGACCCGGAATATTTAAAAATTTTGGACCGGGCCCCGGCCCGATTGGACTGTTTCTTGAACCGGACCCAGTCCGGAATTATTTCGGGTTTGACCCGGATCGGACCGGTTGACCCTGTTACAACTTCTACTACACTTTTTTTTTTACAAAAAAAGAATGCTTCTGTTAAGAATCGAACTATAGACCATTGTGTAACAATCTACTTACCACTAAACCATATTTCTTTTTGTCAATAAATTGTATGATTAATAAATACATACAGATGTTTAATTTATTTTTTAAAGAAAACACTAAAGTAATGCTTTTGGTGAGATTTGAAATCTGGTTGTAAACTAGAAAATGACAAGTCTTACCACTAGAACAAGATTAATTATGTATAATAATTGCATATTTATGATATATAACCGGGCTCCCGGGTTGACCCGGAAAAATCCAGGTTTGACCCGCATCACCCCGGAATCCGGAATGGACAAAAATGGTGACCCGGGGCCCGGCCCAGAATGCAAAAACTCCGGGTTCGGGTCACCAATTCCGATCCGGGGCCGGGCCATTTTCCGGGTTGATCCGGCTCATGTACAACCCTATGTATATGTCCTTTATTTGGTGTGAATCTGTTTGATGTCTTACCATTAACTGATACCTGATAGGTAAATGACTGAACACACCACATTATCATGTTGATCTATTTCTCTAGAAATTCCATATGTTTTAAGGACTTTTCCAGGCATGACCAGGAAATCCTGTCATATGCCTTGGTCATATTAAGTTTGATTGCTACCATTCCTATTCCTCCTCTTTTCTTATTTCCGAGGGAGTGCACTACTTCATGAGTCAGGAGCACATTCTTAGTGATGCTTCTTTTTAGCACAAAAGCCACTTTGGCTCTCAGAGATCAAATCTCCTATGCAGCCTCTTAGTCTTCTGGATAGCATTTTTGCAATAGTCTTGTACTTTACTGTGCATAATGTTATAGGTCTGAAATCAGCTGCATTTTGAGGCATTTTCTTCTTAGGTATAAGAATCAAATGTGTTCTATTCCTCATCCAAGTACCTTAAGACTGTACTTGTCATATATATCCTTACCAACTATATTCCAATTCTGCTCGTAAAATTCAACTAGCAGTCCATCTTCTGCCGGCGTTGTCCATGCCTTCATAATTTTACTGCTTCCCATACCAATATTTCTGTGAATCCTCTGCCCTAAACGTGTTTCTGATTGAATGACAATTTTCTGATGTTCTTTTCCATGTAGGTTTCCAACTCAACATCTCCAGTTATCATGGGGGGATACCATTCAGGATAAACAAAGATAGTTTTGATGTTGTCAGTCAGGGTGTTCAGAATCTCATCCTCATCTACTATCCATTCTTCTGCCGGTTTTCCACTCCTTGCACCGTGTTAATATTTTTTCTTCTTGTAGTCCACTTATGATAGAAATCTGTATTCCTATCTCCTTTTGCGATTCAATGAACTTTAGTTCTCTGTTTCCAATATCCCGACTGCTTATCCCACATATCCTCTAGTTTCAATTGAATGCCTCTGATTTCCTCAAAAACAATTGAATGCCTCTGATAGAGTGTGTACACTTGAATCTCTATTTCTTCATAGACTTTCTAGTCTCTTCATTAACTGTTTGATCCTCCTGTCCAGGTTGCCAAATGTCTTACTGTTCCAGTTGGATAGGTGAATCAGTGATCTGTGAACTCCTTCATCTATCTGCTCCACAGGCATTGCTCCAACAGTTTCGGCACTCATCTCTCTCCATTCTTTCTGAACTATCTGAGTTAGGGGTTTCAGTTTGACCCAGAGTGCTTCATATCTTTGTTCCATTTGGGCTTGTAAAAAATTGTTATTGTGAGAAATGCCTAACATTAACTTGTGATAAACATGGTTAACGCCTTAAAGGTCAGGTAAAACCTTTACTAGGATGTCGGGTGATGAAGATAAAATAGTTGGATTTTTTGCCTTTTTAGATATGAAAATTTTGTCACTAATGTAGTGAAGACGAGCCCCCTCATTTTAAATGAGTGTTGTTATATGCATTCCAGTATTTTACTCTTGTAGTCCAAAATACGGTATGTATTTACTAAAAAATCCTCACTTTTTATGTTCATTTGGAAATTTATCAATATTCAGGGGGCGGTATTGTAATTTTAATGGTATTTTGGACTATGATAAGTGAAGTACCAGACTGCTCATAGTACTTCAGTTTTAAATGTACGAATTTTATACTTTTTATTTGATGAACCAAATTTTTCATTAAAATCATCAGTCCAACATACATAAATACTGGCCTTCTCTCCCAGTCAAACTAAAACCAAAAAACATCAACAAACTATCGAAACAACTAAAAACATCTGTCAAACAACTAAAGAAAATTCCTTCCTTTGCATTCAGCTTCAATCTGAGTCACCAGAACCCCAGCAGGCACCATTGAATGCTGAAAAATCCTCTTGTTTCTTTCTAACCAGACTTCATACAGGACTGTAATATGCATCATCAACTTACACCATTTCCTCCTTTTCTTCAACTGCATTAGATATTTCTTCAACATCCTTAAATTCTGCTTGATAGGTAAGTTTAGAGACTGCAGCACCAAATTCAGAAAAGCACAAGAGCAGAATAAATGATTTGCAGTTTCAGCCACTTGTTGACATAAACAACAAGAAGGTTGTGGTCCCAACACCTTGAAATTTTGTAGTCTATCAACAGTAGCAAGGCTTGAGTGAAAGAGCATCCAGACAAAGAATCTGTGTTTAGGTAACATTACAGAATGCCAAATCAATGGAGCTAAGTAATCCTTATCAGTCCCTCCTTTCTTCATGTTATAAACTGCCCTTATACTCAACTTGCCAGTTTTAGTCAAGCATTCAGTCCATCTGGCCAGCATTAACTTTGTTTCCTGCAGTAAGGATTTCCAGCCCCAACTCTCCCTGCATATGTTAAGTTTCTAGGAGAAACAGATATAGCTCACCCTTTAGAAAGGCAGTAATACTCTTCAAAAAACTGCTGATGTTAGGGAGAATGACAGATGAATTCATAGAGGTACCAAATTTGGACAAAATTATAGTTTGAGTATGTAAAATGAAACAAAAATAGTTTAGGTACCTTAGATGACAATTTTAGATAGTTTGAGTATGTAAAATGAGTCAAAAATAGTTTAGATACCTTAGATGAAACTTTTGCATAGTTTGGGTACCTTTTTTGCAATTCACTTTTTTTAAAATATAGTTTTTGTTGTTTTGATGCTTTATTTTGCTTACCTGTAAGATTATTATGATTCATTTATTTATGTCATTTTACAGAGTTACTCTTCTCCAAATCTTTTCGTATTTACTCCACAAGTTATCTGTTCGTCAAATTCAATTCTATCTCCTCCCCAATTCGCCGGAACTGAAACTTCCGTCTCAAACACAGGAGGTGTATTATTAACCCAAGCATCGCAGCGCCAGAAGCATAGAAGATATACTCCATGGTGATGCAGAACATATCCACAATCATTCCGACGAGAAAGGTAGCGTATTACATTTTAGGCTTGCAAGTCTTTGACATATTTTTGATGAATATGTTGATTAGAGGATAAAGATTGTTTCTTGGAAGATATATTGGTTGATTTTAGCTTTACTTATGTAATAATGATGAATATGTGTTGTTTATTGCCATGTATATTAACCTTTGTGGTTTTGGAGCTTATAACATGTTATGTTATGCATCAATAAAGGTCAGTATTTTTCAGTCTATCTTCATCAAAGTGATGATCTTTGTAGTGATCTTAGCTTGATTTTGAAGTGATTTGTCAAAACTATTCTTTGCCTGAGCTTTTCACATAATTTTTACTTAGCGTGTGATGAGATTCCATTCGAGTCAATACCTCATTAATTTGGTGTTTTCCAGATTGTTCATTTATGGATGAGGTTTCAGGCGTTGTAGGGACGAGCGCCAGTTTTTCTTTGAGGTTAGGACATGCTGTCTTTTCTATTGTCTCTCTGCTCTTCATGTGCCTCGATGTCCAGTTCCACAGCTACACTGCAAGAAGGTACTGGAAATGCAGATACACTTGCTCAATCAGGTTCAGAATCAACTTTTTACTGATTTCAATTTATATTGTTGTTGGGATGATAGCTTAATTCCATGATTTTATAGCACTGATGTTAGTTTGTATCTATGCAAGCTAAGTTTATAGATGATGTTGCTGATTCTTGAAGTTTTATCTGAGCCTGTCTGAAATTCTTACGAACAAAAATATTTTAGCTATTGTTGATGCTGCTTCTAATAGAACTGTTGGGGTAATAGACTGCTTTCATTTTGTTATTTGGTGCAATAATTTGGAAGCAATTGATGTAAAAAGTCTACTGCTTACTTATTTATGCTTGATTTGTTCAACGTTTCAATTTTTGTAGGTAGGTTTGTGAATATTTGCTTGGATAGAAATCTTTTTGTTTGTTTGATGCAAGTAGTTTGTGCGCTACATATTCGTTGCAATTAGATTTTTTCACAGTTAGCTTATGAGCTTTATGTCTTTATATTTTACCTGCTCTATTAGTTTAGGTATGCCTATTAGAAAAATACATTTTTGAAGCATAATCCTTGGAATGGTCGGAAATCTGTGTGATTTCATACTTGACATAAATATAACCAATAAAGATTTTATCTTCCTATACATCACCAAGACAAGTTTTTACTAACACAGTCTAAAGTACTATTTTGAGTATTGTAGTGTGTGTTTGTTTGTTTTTTTTACACTGCTGAAAAATACTGATGCGTTTTCCAGTTGCTGCGTTTATGAAGTCTCTTTCTGAGCTTTTGTGCAGGGATGGAGGATAGCTACCTTTATTATTATCGATGACCTTCTAAGTACTGTATTTACAATTGCAAATCCAGCTAACTTAACTATATAAGTTGTAAGTTTTCTGCATCATAGTTCTACTGGAACTTGCATCTATTAAAGCTACTAGAAATCAGTTGTTGGTTTGAAATTTATAACTTGATTCTCTTGGTCCTGCTAGAGCTGCTTCTGATGGATTTTGATGATGTGATGATGGACTGGGCAGTTTCTCGGGTAAAAAAAAAAAAAAAAATTATGTTCTTTGCATTTTGCAATTGTTCTGCTTTGTTTCTATAAATTTCTGAATTTCATAAAATTTTCTATATGTGTCCTACATGAATAAGAAAGAATAATCCTCAAACATGTCTAAAGTTTTTCTCTGATTTTGTTTCATCTTTGGTAAAAAATCAGAGTATGTTTAGGTGCTGCTATACTTTCTGATTAAGTGGTCTGAATATCTGTCATTGTGTTGTACACTAATCAACTCTTGGTTTTTTCTTATTATTCTTAAGTTTTAAAGAATGGAGTCATAGATACAATGCTTGGATTGGAGTGTTTTTTGAACTTCTTTTATAAAATGTGAAGCTGCTCATAATAGTGTGGAAAATGGATACACTGCTACTAGGTTATGGATGTTAAGCTACATCATTTATGTTTATACATTCATGTATATAGATGAAAGTTATATTTTTTAGTCAAAAAGGTTTATTAAGTGATATCAGGAAAGATAATTTGTTGTGTTTAGAATAGATAGATAATTTGTAGATGATTCCTGCTTATATGCATTATTCTACCACGTGAGTCTTGCGCCAACACGTAGTGCAGATTGTATTCTCTAGAAGTATGTTGTTTTTGCATCTCAGTCAAAAGGTTTTATATCACCATTCAGTTTTTACTTTATTTTTCAACTCAAACCTTTACAGGAAAAGTTTATTGAGCTTCAAAAGTGGGTTTAAAGCTTTTTTTCTCTGTATTTTCAGCGTACTATGCTGTTAGCTGAGATTCATCCCAATGCATTTCCGCATGAGTTTCATATGTTTTAATAACTAAATTATGTCAAAATCATCATTGCTGATGGAAAGCTGCTCACAAGCTTAGTTTAAATTTTCAGTTTTGTCAACAAACTGGTCAATTCATTTTGAATGTTGGAGTAACTGTTGATGAGGCTAATGCATTGTTATTTAAATATAGATCATTATACTATGCGTCATTCATGATATGGTATTTTTGTGATATGATTGTAACATATGAGATGAACATCAATAATTTATTAGGGCATATGTTTCGTTATGTTATGCTGCTATCAGGAACCAGAATTATATTGTAAGTGCGCAATTATGTTGTATGTTGTATGTTGTCTATTCTAAAGCTAAGTTGATAGAACACAAATACTGCATTAATATATTTCGCTGACACGTACGGAAGATTTATTCAAGTATTTGTGCTTAAAGATAAAAATTGCAGGCATTTGCTGCAGTATTTGTGCCTAAAAGAGATGACGCAGGAGCAGCATTATTTGAGCCTAAGAGAGATGAGCTGCTTTTAAGCTTCGGAGAAGTATTAGGTTTACAACAAGGTCACTAGGTGTGAGATCAAGTGTTATTTACAACTGCACATCACTTCGTAAATGTAATCTCAAGACAAATATGTAGCGATCTCAAGTACATCACTTTGTAAATATCTTTACCAACAAGTTAAGTTGCTAATATTAATTGATCATGTTCATTAATTCACTTTATTTGAATAAAAGATCACATGCATAGCAAAAATGCAGGAGAATATAGTATTTGTATAATTCAACTATGATAATATTCATCAATATAACAATAGATATTATAAAAACTAGCATGATGGACCGCGCGTTGCGCGGTGTATTTGAAACTGTTTGAATAATGTAAAGTGTAATATTCTGTTCGAACCAAAATTGCATAATTTTTTCAAACTGATCAAAACCATTTTTACCAATTAATATCTTTAAGTGTTGATATTGTACAAATAAACATTGGAATGAATCCAACAAGACATGATGTGATTAAACGTTGAAAATAATTGTTTCCTTTAGTAAATGTGATTAAATTTGTGTACAATTGTAAAATGGTTGCATTTTAAATTTTATTTATTTCCAAAAAGTGATAAAAAAACATCATTAGTTGATTAAGGCCTTGTTTGCTAGATCTTATTTTTTACTGAACTGAACTGAAAAAAGTAAAAAAATACTGAACTAAACTGAACTGTTTTACAAAAATATTCTGGCAAACGGGCCCTAAGGCATAAGGCATGTTCTTCTCATATCTGACATGTATCATTTTAGTTTAGTTCCATGTTAATGAAATATTATTTAATAAATTTCAGTTTAATTAAACCACACTATATTACTTTGAATACAATTAGTTGTAATTCATTTTTGTATACTTCTATCACGTTCAATTATGTGAAAAAGGAAAGAACATGCCCTAAATAGCATATAAAATTTACATATCAATTTATCAATATGAGATCTCTTACCAAATCAATTACAAAGTTTTAAGGTTAGGAATGGTTTTATTTATTTAAATATGTATGTACAGTTAAATATTTACAAATCTGATTGTTATGGTCAGAACTCAGAAATGTATGCTAATTTTAACATGATGTACTTGATTTAGTATATTAATTTATTTTAATCAAAAATAATATTAAAAATACATCTTCATTTGAAATATATTTTATATTATTAGCTGTATCACGTAATGTGGGAAATCATGAATTTACAAATTTAAATTTGTTGTTTCGGTATGTATTATCATAATCTATCATTTTAGTTTCTCATTTACCAAGTGATACTTAGTTATCGAATAAATATTTCAATTGCAGCTATTTAAAAATATATAAGCACTATGTTTATACTGATATACTCTTTTAAAAAATAAAAGAATCACCAAAAATCATCTACATAGATGGATATTTAGCGGTTTGTATAGAATGAATAGATTTTATACCACAATTATAGAATGAATATAATTTATACCACAATTAACAATCACCGTATATCAATTTCTGTTGATTTGATAGCCATTAATTTAGAATGTAAAATTTTCAATTCACTAAAATACCCTATTGCTTAATTAGATAGATTTTCAGTAAAATATGTTTCTTATTCAATTTTGAAAAGATCCGGTATTCTTTTGTGACTGTTAAGAAAGAAATTAGTTAAATGTAATATTATCATATTTTTCAAAGACCATATAATACCAATCAAATCTCCTCTTACAATGAACTTAAGTTTTGGTAATAAAAATTATATTATAAATTAAATTGAGATCAATGAAAGATTAAAATCTGAGCAGATAATATTTTGTCATGAAGCAATGTACTGGTTACGGAAAAAATGATAAGAAAAGGAAGTAACTTAAACCAATATACAAGGGAAGTAACTTAAACCAAAATAACTTAAACTTTTATTTACAAAGCAATGTTTATAAATATTCTTCTGTAAATAAGATATATAGAACGTGTGTGCGATATTCTTTTAACATAAAAATGTTGAGTAAATAAATATATACTTTTCTGAAAAGATAAAATAAATTTTCAAAACACCTATTTTTCACATACATTGATCATTATAGTTTATATGAAGTTAAGAAGACAGGGAGAGATCCGGTTTCCATTAATAATGTCACCGAAAATACCGAAATCTTACAGATATCACCATCCCCTGATAAGAAAATTTTTACAATCCTTACTAACAATTAAAAGATACTATATATTATTATTATCAAATAAGTAAAGATAATATTTGTGTGTAATTGATGTTAATATAGAAGGCGGAAACCAATTAAAGAATGAAATTTAAAGAAACCAAAAAGGAATATATAAAAATGGTAGGCGCCGGAATATGGTGAACTTGCGGTGGTTATATGGTGGTTTTAGTCAAAACTACGTAGTTTAATCCTTTTTAATGTAATTTATTAATTTATTTATTGACCGGAGCAATAACTCTTCTAGTTCCTTTTAGGATAATTTTATGATGTGTTTTTAGTATATTATTATTGACAATTAATTGATCTAACATGAAATTAGTGCCCGTGGGTAATAAAGATAAAGTATATAATACATACTTGGAGTGAGAATAAACTAATAAAAATGTCAAAATATTTTTCAAAATACAACAAATAGAGTACATAGTCTTTTAAACAACAATGATGACTATATTGCAATCTCTTATCCTTAATATATAAAAGCTCGGATCAGGATGCTACAGTGAAACCTTCGTCGTTGTCATTTTTTAAATATTTTTGTGCGCTTTAACCTGTTTTCATACAGTTATTTTATTATTATTTTATTCCTAAGATCCTTTTCTTTTCCCGGCGTTTCCAGAGCGTTCTAATTGGTGGCTTATTTTCGGTTTCCAGGTCTGAAAATCAAATACTAGCACCCAGCGGTCCCAACCTGAAAGAAATCACACTTTCTTGCTTGGTCAGGGAAATCGAATACAGAGCTCTTACACCGCCCGACCCGCTCTTGACCCCAGTCCCCGCATATCAAGGTCGAAATCAGTGCTGATGTAGCGCACGAAGATGCCACAGAGCCGTCCAATTCTGCCGCCTCCGTCCGAGATGCTGCGCGAGGAAGGTTAAACTCTCAGGAGGTGATTTCTCATTAATTGATGAAATTCCTGTTTACATTTGTTTAGTTTTTGTTTTTCTTGAGAGTTTTGTCTAATTTCTGAACAAATTAGTCTGACTTTCATATTTATCATCTGCTTAATTGGAATTTTATATTTTGCAATTTCATATGATGGAGTTTCCGCAACATGTGAACTGTTGAATTCACACACGTTGAGAAGTGACCACAGTTGATTACAAGGATCCGTCTTGTTTTCCATTGTGTTGTTATGGAGGGGATATCAAGAATTGATGTGAATATAAATACTCGATACAAGATTGTCAATTTGTATCTCAACATATGTTCTCCGTAATTGATTGACGAATTGCTTGTTACATTGATTTTAGAGTAAATTCTATCCCACTGGAAGAAAAGGAAAAGCTGAAGACAGAGTTGCTTGATACAAATCCTTGCTGAAGCTGATGAATATGAAACTGAGTTTCGTCGGAAGAGGCGGATGAGTATGCAAAATTCAAATGATTTCTCCTCCTTTTTTTAGGATATAATGCAAGTGACTCATATCCAGATGAGTCTAAACTGCCAGCTAAATAGTTTGTGAGGTGCATTTGTAGTAAACGGAATAGGAATGGTGAGTACTGCATTGAATCTTCCTCCATTGTTCTTCACCTTGGCTCTAGAATTGTATCTGTTGTTTGATGTTGACCACCAAGTTTTTGATTTAGTGCTACTCCTTCAGCTCCCACGCTGGTTATACGAAAAGCGAAATTGGGATCCTTGTTAGGGATCTTATTTGGGTTTAAGGAAATGCCTATGGGAGGGGCAGCCTTGGACTTGACTGGAGTACCATTGGCTAAGGAGACTCTGTCTGCGACACAGCAGACTGATGCGGTTCTGCTTCGAGCTATTGGAGGGTATGTGCGAAGAAGTTTATTTTACCTAAAGTGCATATGAAATGTAATTTTGCCACTTTGATGTTTGATTGTATCTGTTTCATTGTAAAAGGTATAAGTGGGATAAGTATGAGAAGCATTTGAAGCCATAAACCGGTTTGCTTAAGCTCCGTAAAGGTCTGAAGGTCTTTGCCAATTTGAGACCGGCTACTGTCTTACCACAGGTAAACCATTTATTATTGTGTATGTTAGGCTCTGCTGGAAAAATATAGTTTTTGAATGACTACTAGCTATAATGCATCACTTGACTATAGTACACTGCGATACTATATGAGACTGACAGATTATCTTTGTGTTTGTATCAGTTGGTTGATGCTTTGACTTTAAATGGAAAATAAAATTAAAAGATTGATACTTTCTTATGCTTTCCTGGTTGATACTATGCGTAAATCTGGAACTGTGTACCTTCATGAAATACTGAAATCTAATCCGATAGTCTGTGATTCTGCTATTGTCTGTTTTCTTGATGCTAATCGGTATTCTTTTGCGAAATTGTGGTTTGGGTTTGTACGAAGTACTGCTGTGCAGATTTGATTTCTGCCGAAATCACTGTGTTGTTGTTTGTTTGCAGGCCATTAAAGGGAATGCAATTGCATTATCATATGGCTGTAGAGTTAAGGTTGAGGGATATGTACTGTTCTGCACAAGAGCTGAGAAACAGATCCTACTCAGACTTCTCAACAAGCTTGCTTCTTCATCGGTGCAACAATCCCTTTTCGTGTCATTTATAGGTTATGTATTGATTGCATTTGCCTGGGAGATCAAATCCAGCTCAGCTATATAGAAAAATCCAACTATTTACCTTTGCTACTACTATGTTTCTCATTTCAAAACTATCTTGGACATGGAAGAAACATATACCAGAAAGCTTCTACCTTCTATATATATAGTGTACAGATTAATTACTTGGACTTGTAATATAGCTTTCTTCACAATGAGTTAAAGAGGGTATTTCATATTTTTTCTTTGATTTTTGACATAAGAAGTTTTCATACTGGATTTTCAAATGAATTCAATTTAATCAAAGCCCGCGCGCTAAAACCTAGTAGATATATTAAAAGATCCATTTGAGAAAATAATATTCACATTATTTTATAATTCACATTTAATTTAAAAAAAATTAAATTCAAATCCGTGCAAACATACGGGTATTATCTAGTAGTTATAATATAGACGGTCAATCCACGAACCAACTAAATCATTAAAGTTTTTTTTCCTTGAAAAAATGAACTGGTTCAAGGGCCTCCAAGCAATTTTAAAAAGTTCAGAGGTACCCGAAGCACTTCAGCGGAATGCCTCACCATTTGTCTCTTATTAAGAAAACTAATCTCCTCACCGCCGTTTCTTCAACAATTCCACTGTTATAGGAATCTCTTCCGGTGATACAACAATTCAGAACCACAACAACGACAATACCGAAAAAAGGCCAAGTAAGTCGTACTGGATAGCCCACCCCTCTGCTCTTCTTCTTTGCTTTCTATCCAATTTTTTTTAACTCGCGTCTCTTCATTTCCACACTTTTCTCTTATCTCTGCTCATTCTACGTTAATATACAATTCATCAGATAAACCTTCTTTCTTGTTTCGTTTTGTCTATGTTTTAGCACCGTAGCTTAAAAATTGAAAAGAAAGAGAATGATGGCGTTACCTGGTAGTGTGGAACTAAGTATATTGATTGCATATACTCCTAGTTTGGTTCCGGTTTTTAGCAGCAGGTCGAATTTAAGGAATGTGCTTACTTTCTCCAGACAAAAAAGCTTAGATTGTAGTTTCAGATGGAATTGTAGCACAGGAAAAGCTAGTCAAGGAACCTTTGGTTCAGTAGTAAGTCCTCCAGGGAACTGGGAAGATCCCGATGATGGTAGTGGCAGTGACTATGATGATGATGACAATGAAATTGAGGAGGGGAGGGATAATGACTTGGAGTTCGAGAGTGATTGGGAAGAGGATACTGATGCCGCTACTACTCATGTTAGCAGTATTAATCATTTGGCTGAAAGTAACTATGAGGACGATCTTGCAAAAGGTAAGGTCTCCATTTTGATTATTACCATGTTCGTTTAGTTTAGCTATTCATTATGTGTTGATTCTTGGGAGATTTTCCTTTTCGACGTAATTAGATTCAGTTGCATCTGCATCACTATGCCAAACCAGTTTCACCTCCATACGATTCGTAAACAAAAAGAAATCCTACTCTTGTAATGATGTCATTGGGTGGAAGATTTAGGAAGGAAACTTGACTGTTGGATAATAATAATAATATGCCAGTCATACTTAATTCTTAACCTACAATATCAAATCATTTCTTATTGAAACTTCCTAGTATTTGTTGAAAAAGCTTACATATATAAAGTCAGCCTCTTCCACAATGTTTTGACTGTAAATGAGATCACCGGAGTTCTAATAATATGGATAAGAATGAGGACTTAGTACAAGTTTTGGCCACCTTCATGTTTTATTTTTTGGACCAGTCTACTTTACCAACTTTTAATTGCTACCTTTGAGTTTTCTCGTATAGGGCTGTCAACTTGTTTATGGAATAAATGTCAATTTGGCAATTTGCTGTTTTTCTGTCTTTTGAGCCACTTCCCCAATAGTTTATGATCCATTGCTTAAGTAAAAATGTAAAATAAATTGCCACTAAGAGATCACTTGTTGTCTTGTTCCTTGCAGAGGTTGAGCAACTTCTGAGCCTGGAAGAAAGAGAAATTCTACAAGCAAATGACTCTTCAAACTTGGAGATGATATCAGCAGTGAGTTTCGAATATCTTGAACTTCTTTGCCTGTTCCGATGAACAAAACATCTAAGAGATACTTTTGGCATTCTCACTGCATAGTTTAAATTTAGCCATCATCCTTTGATAGCAATTACTTTCACACTTACAAGATTATTCAGCAAGGTGCCTGAGACTGGGGCTTTTACTGGATTTTTGAAACTGATATGATTTGGATTCTGTTACAGAGGAAATGGATACCTTTACACACTTCTGCTCTGGCAGGGCAGATAAAAGATATGGATCGAATTCTTGAGAAGGGAGTTGACATAGACATGGTTGATAAGGTAAATATCTTCTTAGCGATAAAGTTGATAACATTCTCTGTTAGTGGGAAGTCAACTAATTCAATAGAGTGAGCAGGATGGTTTAACTGCCCTGCATCATGCAATCATTGGTAAAAAGGAGGCTGTTATAAGTCATCTTCTCAGGAGAGGTGCAAGCCCTCACGTAAGAGATCAGGTAAAAAGAAAAGTGGTTCCTTTCTAGTCTTAAAACCAAAACATAAGTTCAACCACCAATGGAATATATTTAATACTGTACCAGGACAGTGCCACACCACTTCATTACGCCGTTCAAGTAGGAGCAGTACAAACTGTCAAATTACTGATCAAGTACAATGTTGATGTGAATGCTGCTGATAACGTGAGTGAACATATAACTTTTGATGGCCTTTCTCACAATTTATGCTCCTTTCTAGTTTTTATTTCATTGTCTCACTCTACAGGAAGGATGGACACCATTGCATGTTGCAGTCCAAAGTAGAAACAGGGACATCACGAAACTTTTGTTGGTTAACGGAGCAGACAAGACCAGGAGAAATAAGGTAATACATAGTTACATACAATAGAGATAACTTTTTACTATTGCTGGTTGGGTTCTGTGTGATAGTTTTATTTGCCAAAGAACATTAGGCACTAGTCTGGTGAACTTTAATTTTCTTCGCTGATTGTATGATGTCTATAATTGTCTTCATCATGAAGATTCTTGAGTTCCAGAGTCATCAGTTAAAGGTCTTAATTCGTTTAACTCAGATATATTTTGTATGCTTAAAGAAATTGTTAAACTCCTCTTCTGCTCCTTGCCAGCATGTAATAATTTTCACCATAAACCGGACAAAATCAATATATAGAGTCTCCTCAGCTACATTTGTCCGCCCCATCTTCAAAGACTTGTGTGGATTGGATGATTTTGGAGGATTTGGATTTGGTCTCCATTTAAGTAGCACTATCAGATTTGCTGTTGAGGACCAGTTTTAAGCTGTTTAGGGGTTTTACGATCTTAAACATGTTCTGATATTGTGTTTACGGAAGATGAACTATCTGCTTCTCTAAACACTTTCAAGCATAAATGAACTTCATCAACAGTGCTATGCTAAAGCTTGTTTTATTCTTGGGGAGAAACTTTAGACAACTGGAGTGCTAGAGAAAAATGTTTATGGACTTAAATTCACTCCTTATATATGTAATATTGAAAATGTTTCATGTTTCAGGTTGGAAATACTCCTCTGGATCTTAGCTTATGCTATGGCAAAGAATTCAAATCTTATGATCTAGCCAAGTTGCTGAAGATTTTACCGGCTGAGTCAAACTACTGATCATTGGATTGCATTGTCGCTTGGAGACGGTAGATTGTTCAGGTTTTGCAATTTGTGCATGGTGAAGAAATGATCGGATGTATTCATCAACATGGAACCCCTTTCAGCGGTTCGGTGACCTAGGGTGTATTCATCATATCATGTCAGTGAAAAGTGAAAACGCATTGTCATTAAATTTAACTGATGAAACCCACTTTTGAAGATGGGGATTACATTCCGTGATTCATAGCCTCCTTTCTATCACGATTACAGTTTATCATAAAGGTTTCACTAAGATTTTCCTCTTTGACAAGGAAATCTGGACTGATCGAGAAAAAAATGACATTTAGATATGCTTAAAAGGAAATTCAGCTTGCCTTAAAAAGATCCAACTGAAAGCTAATGCCTTAGATGAGCTGTACAAAACTGACAGACCTATACCCCTTAAACCTCTGTAAAGGAATACTTTTGAAACCAGATTAAATATATTTATTTAGTGAGATTATTCATTTATCGATAAATAAATATTTATTCATTTAGACTAGTGTGGTTGGACCGTGCGTTGCACAGTATATTTAATTTTATTAAGTTACTATTTAAAAATATTATAACAGTAAAATAACGGAATTCCTATTTGCAAGTTTTCTTTTACTAATGCAGTCTGTATTTTGATTGAAACTGACAAGATTGTCCTTATTGATTTATCTTGTTCAAACTTTAGCCACTTGATCGAGGGTGTATTAGTCTTTTCTGGAAAAAATACGGATTGCAAAAGTAAAATATGACCTGCAGATAGCATTGCCCAAAAATAATTAATGTGTTATTAATATCATTGAATTAGAAAATATAAAATATAACTAATATCAATTGGTATTTAAACCAGTTACATTTGATAAAAAGTTGTAAAACATATATGTTTTGTAAAAAACATACTTTTTAAAATAATAATTTGGAGTTATTAAGAAATACTTAAAATTTGTACAAATATTTTGTTGTCAATCAAAATTATTTATTCATATCAAAGATGACGTCGGCAATTAAGTAAAATATATTATATGGAATATTTTAAAAAGAAAATGCGTTGGAGTTGATGCTACCAGCTTCCAGTCCCGGTCCGGATACAAGATGAGTCTCCGGTCCGGATGAGACTTTGTCCGTGCTCCGCGCGCTCTCACCTAAAGACCTGCAAAACAACGCCCCGGAGTATCCCAAGGATAGCTACTCCGGCGTGATGATGAAAGAGGGGCCTTTGAATAGGAGAGAGAATAAGGATATATTGAGAGAGTTTAATCTGATAGAACATACCTTTCTCCACAAGTCCAAAGTTGTATTTATAGGTGTGAGTGGTCAGCCTCCAGCCTAGAGGCAGTGGTCCTGTCCTTTTGTCCTTACCCGGGGACAGGTCATATTCATGTCCCCTTTGTCCCCGGATAACGCCATTCTAGCTGACGTCATATGGACCGGACTACTCTCTGGGCCGGAGCCTAGATATGGGCCAGAGCCCATATCACCACTAGCCCCCCGAGACATGGGATTCGTCCGGAGGTCTCATCCGGAGGAGGGGTCCCGTGTCTCATCACGTCTAGTCTAACCGTTGGGATCCGCCCGGAGGCATGCAATCCGACCCGGATCTCTATTCCTGGGTTGTGCGCTATGCGTGAGAACACGCGCTCGGCGCTTGGGTTTCCTGCGCGCGTGTTTGTAGGCGCATTTATGAAGCGTGTTGCGTCGTCATAAATGAGCTGTCTATTCGAGAAATTCCCTTTTTACCTTTTTTTCAAAATGGCAATCATGTTGCCTTGGGACTCGGTCCCCCTTTTCTCGCTTTTATAACTTCTCTTCTATAAATACTGAACCATCCCCTTCAATTTCATTTTTCACTCTACTGCTCTTCTTCTCTCGTTTTTCTCTGCGCTGCGTTCTCTTTTCTCATATAAACATATAAACATATTTTAACTTCCCCGCATATAAACATGGCTCATGAGAATGAAGAGAACAAGCAGGTTTCCTGGTGGGGATGTTCAGGTTGGCCTGAATCCGGAGCCGGAGGTTGATGATCCCTCCGAGGGTGATGACGTCGATATCACTCCGGCAGTGAGGGAGCTGGTTGAGGCGATGGTAGTTCCGGTCGCCATTGATGCTGGACTGAGCTCGTTTGCGGGTGACGTTACCACTGTTGCAGCCATTCCCCGGAGCCATTTTCTTTATGGGATAACTTTCCCTCTTTCTCCCCTCTATTCCGCCATCTCTCATCATTTCAGCATCTCTCCGGCCCAATTACAGCCTAACGGGGTCGCCGTAGTCTGGGCGTTCCTTCTGAACTGTTATCGATGCGGGGTGACGCCGTCCTTAGACATGTTCCGGGCCTTTTACCACTTGGAGGGCACTAAAGATGAGGGGATCTTCACCTTTCAGAGACGGAAGGGGATAAAGGATCCTTGCAAGGGTAGGCGCGACAGCTACTCCAACTGGCAGAAGTGTTACTTCACCTTCAACACCAATAAGTATCCGTGTCCGAGTTGGGGTCATGATGCCAAAAAGAGGGACAAGACGGCGTTCAGTCCGGAGGGACAAGAGGAGAACATCGCGAAACTGGCCGCCAATCAGATCGATTTAGATCCTTTCTGGAAAGGGAAGTACGTCTTCCCTTTGAGGGCATACGAGCCGGAGGTGTTCCTCAAGTGTCGTTTCTATGTCCGCCAGGATTCATCCAGTAAGTTGCTTATACATTTCCCTGTTTTTCCTTCTTTTACTTGCTCTCTTTTTGTTTTTTCTTATCCGTTTCGGATGTTGCCAGTATATCCTGAGATAGGGGATGGCGTTGATCCGGCCGGACGACAGCTCAAGGTAACCAAGGAAGATAACCCACCAACCGGTTCGGTAACCGGCATGAAAATACCGCTAGAGAAGCCGTCCGAGACGGAGAAGAAGAGGAAGCGTTCACAAGAGGACGCATCCATCAAGGAGAAAGAAGCCGCGGCCAAGAAGTCGAGGGAGGCCGCGGACAAAAGGGCGGATGAGATCGCGGCCAAGAGGTCGGATGAGATCGCGGCCAAGAAGGCGGAAGAGGCTTCCATCCATACCACCGCAGATTCAGTTGGGAATAGGGCCGCCATCCTCCAAGTTCAGGTTCCGTCTTCTTCCGAAGAGGAGGGAGGGGAGTCCTCCAGGTCCCACAAGCGGCCAAAGCCCCGGATTCCCAAAACTTCTCGGATTCCGGAGCAAAGCGAGCATTCCCGCGCTGGTGATCATCATGGGGATGGGAAGAGGCCGGCGGTCGACCCCAATAAAGTGCACAAGGAGCTCACTCACAGCAGCGGCCGGAGCGAGACTGGCAGGGTAAACTAAACTTCGCTTTCCGGTTCGGTTTTCTCATTCTGTTCGGAATTTCATATTTTCTTTCCTTAGGACTTTGCTGCTTACCTGATCGCTTCTCCTGGGGTTTCCGAGGCCATCAACAAGGCCTACCACGTCCAGCAGACAAGGCTTGCTCAGAAACTGAGCTCGCTCGAGAGGACCAATGGGAACCTCCGCCGCGAACTCGAGGCATCGGAGATCCGAGCGGCCGAGGCGGATGCCCGGATCAAGGAGCTGGAGAGCTTGGTTTCTCCGTCCGCTCAGCGAGAGCTGTGTGTCGCCTTCACCAACAAGGTACTCCGGAGCCAGGCTTTCGAGGGCAGTCTGACAGAACTCCTCCGTTCCTCCAACCAGATCTCCGCTCATCAAGTCTATCAGAGCATGAGGGGTTGGGTCTCGGAGCCTAAGAGGGAGAGGTTTACAAAGTGCTACTACAAACCGCAAGCCGCCCAACAATATAACTTTGACGTGGATCAGTTCTATCGAGGCGGAGTCGAGAAGATGAATCCCTCCGTGCTTGAGGTTTTTGAGGGGGATGCCGAGAGTCCGAAGTTGGTGTCGGCGGAGGCCATCCGTGCGTACGATGAGGGGTTGGTGGATCTGAGTGTTGCGGTGCCCCCACCCGAAGAGAGCACTGACCCTGAATCGCCCGTCAAGCCCAAGTATCTTGAAGTGTTGAAGATGTTTCCCTCCGCGGATGAAGATACTGATGAGGACAACGGTGGCGGGGATAAGGATGGTCGTCAAGCTGGTGGCACGGACAGTGAGGAGACGGATGTAGAATAATTTCTTTAGCTTTTATTTGTTTTTGTAGTTGCTTCCGTCCCACTAGGTCTGATCTTGTTCTGTTTAGTGTAGGAAGGATGGTAGCGACAACTCGGATGGAGATGACAACCCTCCGGACGATGTAATCTTTCTTCCTTTTTTATAAAACAAGTCTTTTCCTTCTTCCAATACTTGTGTTTATTTTTCTTATATTCAATTTTGTATTTTTCCTTGTCCGCAGCCCAAAGGTCCGGGTCCGGTGCTCCGGATCGGAATTTCGCGTGACTGTCATTCACCAGCTAGCTCCCAATCTACGAGCCCTCCGTGCCCTAGGTGCGCGGAGTTAGAGGCGGAACTGTCCGGATGGACGATGGGAGGGGAACGGACTCGCGAGCTTCTCATCCGCTCCGGAATGGAGTCTCTAATGGAAGAATTCCAAGACGTTCCATCTTTGGCCGCTTGCCTTAGAGAAATATCAGAAGAGTTCGGTACCCTGTCTCAGTGTCAGGACTTCGCTCGGGAGCGGATTCGTGCAACTCTTGACGCGGACGAGACAATCTCCATGCTACAAGCAGAGCATGAGGATTACAAAGCTAAACTGAAAACTGAGCTGGATCTAGTTTGGTCCGTACTCCCCTTCTATTCGGACAAGTTGAAATGGCTGGCCAGTCGGACGGATTTTCAGCGAGATTACTTGAAGTTGGAGGAAGAAAATCAGATGCTTGCCGGTCGGGTGATGGTCCTCCGAGATAATCTGATGACTCTGCAACTTTCATATCATTTGACCGGATTGCGTCTCGGACTCGTCGCTCCGACCATATACCGCAACTTTCCCCGTGATGTAAGTGCGCTGATCGTTCGGATGTTCAAGTTGGGGTGGAACGACCGGGAGTCTCAATACCGCCCTGCTTTTGAGGAGGCCGTCGAATGGTGGAAACGGATGCATGCTGGTAGTTCTCTCCCTCCTTCGCTGACCCTCATTCCGAGTCAGGTGGCGATAGACTTCACCTTCGAGAGATATACAGGCATCCAGGTATCCATCGATCCGGAAGAGTCTGCCCGTCGCGTGGAGCGGCTTCGCCAAGATGCTTCTATCATCCGTCCCTTTATCATTAGGGAGTTGGCCGAATTGGCGAGGCGGCGTCAGGCTCGTCTCCGAGGACGTGGTCATGGCAGGGGAGGAAGGGAATCGGAAAGGAGCTCAAGAACGCCCGTAGCGGGAACGGTCGGAGCCTCAACTGTGTCCTTAACAGAATGGCAAGGGGGAGAGGTGCTCAACAGGTGGCAAGGGGAAGGGGAAGGGGAAGGGGTGCTCAGCCAGCGCGTCGTCCCCAGGTCCCCGTCCGGATTTGCTCTCCTTCGTGGTATCCGAGCCAGAATCCGTTCAGTACGTCTAGGGCCGGGCCTCCAGTCAAGGGCAAAGGAAAAGCTAAAGTCACAAGGGAGACCATGCAGTCCTCCGATTCTGACTCCAATGGGATATTTGGCTCCGATCCGGATGCCGCCGGTCCATCGGAGCTTCCGCCCATTCCTCCCTTTCAGTATCGAGGCTCGGTGGGTCAGAGCAGTGGTGCCGAGCTCCACAACCTTGACGACGATATTCCGGAGCGGATCCCTTCTACCCTAAACCAGGATGGGGCCCGATACCCGAGGCCTCCTTCTCCGGAGAATGGTGCTATGATACCTTCTCCGGAGCCTCCTACTCCGGAGCCCACCTCTCCTCCTATCAACTGGAACATAGATTGGCCCAAATAGATAGGTTTTATTATTATTTTGTATCTGCGTCCATCCGGACGTATCAGATTGTATAATTGTATCTGTTGTATTTGTATGTCAATCCATACGGACTTGATTTCTTTCAGTTCGTCATTTATCTAAATGTGATTTCTTTTCTTTTTAAGACCGCTTATTCAAGCGTTTTTTCTTGTTGTTTGATCAAACTGTTTTGCCCTTTTGTTTTGCTTACCTCCGTCAGTTTATTCAAACAATTCGGAGGATTTTATTTGTTCGGCTTTGCTTACTCCGTCCGTTTGTTCAAACGGATCCGGAGGATCTTAATCATGCAGAATTGAAAAATAGACAAGTGTAAAATTTGACAATTCTTCCTTCATTCAAATAAGTGGACTCCAGCCAGACATACCCTTTGTCTAATGCGGCCGGAGCCAAGTACATAGTAAATAAAACGGAACGGAATCCTAGGCTCAACCCTTGCCAGAGGACCCGAAACTACATACTTTAAGCTAGAAAAGGAACTCTATCGGAAAGCATACCTACTCAGGATGCCCCGTAGAACCTTCGCAGGTTGGCAATGTTCCACCTTCTGGGGACTGCACGTCCGGACTGAGCCGCTAGCTCATAGCTCCCACCCGGATATGAAGCTGTGACTCGGTATGGGCCTTCCCAGTTTGGTGCCAGCTTGCCAGTGGCTTGCTTCAAACTTTTATCATTCCTCCTTATCACCCAATCTCCGGGGACGAATGATTCATTTCTGACACGTTTGTCGTGATAGCGCTTCATCCGCTCCTTCACCTTGGCCTCGTGCAGCGCTGCTTGCTCTCGTTTTTCTTCCAAAAGGTCCAAGTCCAGCAGCCTGCTTGATCCGAGCGGAGAGCTCCGTCCGGCTTGGTCCTCGTCCCAAGTGAGGGTCCGGAGACTGGGGACTCCCACTTCAGCTGGTATGACTGCCTCCGCCCCGTATACCAAACTGTATGGCGACTGGCCCGTGGCGGATCCTTCGGTTGTCCTGTATGTCCAAAGAACACTTGGCAGCTCGTCGACCTAGTTTCCTCGTGCCCCCTGCAAACGAGTCTTCAGTCCGTTCACCACTGTCCGGTTCGTAACTTCCACTTGACCGTTGGCCTGCGGGTGGTAGACGGATGTAAGCCGCTGCATAATTCCGTATTCTTTACACCAGGATCGAAACGGGTCATTTTCAAACTGGGCTCCGTTATCCGTGACAATGTACTTGGGGATTCCGTAACGGCAGTATATGTTCTTCCAACAAAACTTGACGCAAGTGCTGCCACAGATGTTTGTGAGGGGTTCGGCCTCCACCCATTTGCTGAAGTAATCAATCGCTACTATCAGGTACTTGAATCCTCCCGGAGCGGAGGGAAAAGGTCCCACCAGATCGATGCCCTATCTATCAAAAGGCCACGAACCGGTGATCCCGACCCTTTCTTCTTGCGGAACATGAATGAGCGGAGCAAACCTTTGGCACTGTACACAGGAGCGGACGTATTTCTGCGCATCTTCAAATAGGGTCGGCTAGTAGTAGCCCGTACACATTATCTTTCTCGCTATGGTCCAGGCCCCCTGGTGACTGCCGTTCGGTCCTTCATGCATCTCCTTCACAATCCGAGCTGCCTCATCCGAGTCCACGCACCTTAACCACGGTTGGAGATATCCTTATCTGAGCAGGGTTCCGTCCACTATGGTGTAATGCGGTGCTTTCTGTCGGATTTTCCGCGCCAATGCCTTATCCTCCGGAAGCTTTCCGTGCTGCAAATACTCGAAAAAAGGCATCATCCATGACTCCTTTGAAGCCTCCACTGCTGCCACCTGTGGGACGTCATAACTCCGGGCGGATAAGGTCTACATGCAACTTCCATCTTTCAGAGGGTGGTTCTAATCCGGACGGATCTCCTGAAGGTTCGGTCATTTCTACCAAGAAATCCGCCAAGGCTTGCCCTTTGATAGCCTTCCGGGGATGATACTTGATCTCATGCTCTCCAAGCTCGACTTCCCACTTCATCATCCGACCCGAGGCTTCTGGCTTCAACATGATCTGTCTCAACGGATGATTCGTTAGAACCGTGATCGGATGACCTTGGAAATATGGTCGGAGGCGCCGGGAGGCATGCACCAACGCCAGTATCAACCTCTCCAAAGCAGTGTACCTCGTTTCCGGATCTTGGAGTGCCCTGCTCACAAAGTAAACCGGACGTTGGACCTTACCATCTTCCCGGACCAGAGCAGAGCTTATAGCATGTTCCGTCGCGGCTATGTATAGAAAGAGCTCTTCTCCGGGCAGTGGCTTGGACAGGGTTGGGAGGCTCGCTAGGTGAGCTTTGAGGTCTGTGAATGCCTGGTCACACGCCTCCGTCCACTCGAACGGTTTAGCCCTGCGGAGTATGTTGAAAAAGGGGAGCTGCTTCTCAGCCCCCCGAGCGAGAAATCGGCTCAGAGCGGCCAGCGATCCGGTTAACTTTTGCACGTCCTTTACCCCCTCGGAAGCGGCATCTCCATAAGGGCCGATATCTTTTCCGGATTAACGTCGATTCCTCGAGCTGACACCATATAGCCAAGGAAATTCCCTGCTCCAACTCCGATGGTGCTCTTTCCGGGGCTGAGCTTGAGATTTGCCGTCCGGAGCACGTCGAACATCTCCCGGAGGTCGGACAAGAAAAACTCGTATGTCCGGCTCTTGACCACCATATCGTCCACATAAACCTCCAAGTTCCGCCCCATCTGGTTCCGAAAAAGCTTATCCGCCATCCTTTGATACGTTGCACCTGCGTTTTTCAAATCGAAAGGCATTTTCCTGTAACAAAAAGTATCAAAGTCAGTAATAAAAGATGTTTTGGGACGGTAATCCTTGGCCATCGTAATCTGGTGATACCCTCGGTGCGCATCAAAGAATGCCAACACTTGGTAACCAGTAATGGCCTCGACCAGCTGATCAATGGAGGGGAGCGGATAGCTATCTTTCGGACAACATTTGTTTAGGTCTGTGAAGTTAATACACATTCTCCAAGAGCCATCGTGCTTCTTCACCAGAACTGGGTTTGCTATCCACTCCGGGTAGGATATCTCCTCCACGATTCCAGCACTTAACAATCTACCCACCTCCGCCCGGATTTCCTCCACGCGTTCCAGAGCGAGGGGTCTCTTCTTCTGCTGTATAGGTTTCAGTTCCGGAAAGACGTTGAGCTTGTGGACCGCGATCTCTTCCGGAACGCCAGTCAAGTCCTCCGTTCCCCAAGAAAACACATCCTCATATTCTGCCAACAGGCGTCGTAACTCCTCCTTCACGTCATCCGGCATGTTCTTCCCCACACTGACTACTCCCTTATGTCCGACCATCATGTCCTCCACTTCATAAGATGGTGCTTCTCCATGGATGACTCCTACCAAGTCTGCTTTGGCTTTTCCCTTGTCCGGGGCGGACAACTTGGGTTGGCCCTCCCCGGACCGGGCATCCTTGATGGCGGTCAACATACAACTCCGGGCGGTTTGTTGGTGCCCCCGGACGGATGCGATACCGTTTTCGGTGGGGAACTTCATAATCAAGTGGAAAGGCGAACAGATGGCCCGTGCCTGCGACAGCCACGGTCTTCCAATGATCATGTTGTAAGGAGAAACTGCATCAATGACGGCGAAATTACACTCCACCATTGCCCGCTTGGTCGGATCCTGAAAATCCGTCAGGGTAACTTTCAAAGGGATGACCCCGAGCGGATGGACGGTCCGCCCGGTGAACCCTGAAAGGGGGGTTTGACACGGTTTTAGATTTTGTCACCCAATTCCGAGTTGATCAAAGCATTCCGCAAACATAATCTCCGCACTACTACCATTATCTACGAACACTCGTTTGATCAGCACTCCTTCGACATCAGCTATTACCACCATCGGATCCGAGTGGGGAACCTGGGGAGGTACCGGATCCTCATCCGAAAAGGTGATAGTCTCACTTGGCTTGAACCTCTTTTCTTGTATCTCACCCGGGGGCACATATCTGCTTTTGGCCTTGATCGCCGTCATAGAACAGAGTCCGTCTCCTACAATTCCGTTTATCACATTGATCATCCGGGGCTGAGTCGGGGGTTGTGCTGGTGCGGCTTGTCTCGGTGCCGGATTTGCCGGGTTAGCTTGGTTTCCCCCTCGGGGGCGATTGTTCCTCCAATTCCTTTTCCGACCCTGTCCGGCTGCGGCTGCCGGGGCTTGAGCCGGCCGTCCTTCTCCCGCCACGCAATCTCTTAACTAACCTGCTCCGATCAACCTTTCAATATCCGAACGGAGCGCCCTACATCCCTCCGTGGTATGTCCGTGTGATTTGTGAAACTCGCACCACTTGTCCGCATTTGCTGGTGCCGGTACGCCAACAATGGGTTACGGTTCCGTAAACAGACCTCGGTGAACCGCGAGGATCTCCGTACGGGTCTTTGAGAGAGGGGTGTAGGTCGGACGAGCAACGGCCGTCGATGCTGGTGCTGCTGCTGCTGCCGGGGCGGGTACTCGTCTGGCTTGATCCGTCCGGGCCGGAGTCCGTGCAGCAGTGGTTTGGGTCCCCGTCACTGTGAGAGACCTTTACTCGAAAAAGCCCACAGTTGTCATCCGGACTTGGTTGGCATCGTGCACCGTACAATGCATCTCCACCACCAACTGGAAGTGATAGTATGATGTAGGCATATTCTTCATGAGCTCGATGTAGAAGGTGTTGTCCCTCAACCCGTTGACAAAGTTGTGCAAGTGCCGGTCCACCACCTTCATCGTCGCAGCTATGTACCGGGTGTAGAATTCCCAAGTAGTCTCTGTTTCCAGCTGCCTCATTGCCAGGACCGTGGCAAGGTTTACAAATGTGTGTTTCATGGCGGAATAGCGCCGGACCAGAGCGATAGCGAAATCCCAAAAATGTCGAAGCGTACCGTTCGGCAGACCCTTGAACCATGTCAAGCAGTTACCTCTTAGATACGAAGGCACCATTTTACACTGCAACTCCTCCGGAATGTCCCTAGCAATCATGATACTTGCATAAGTATGGACAAACTCTTCCGGATCTCCCTCTCCGTTGTAGGTTGGAAGTCCGTCCGGAGCCTTGGTTCCGGCTGGCCACTTGAAACTCAATACTTCCGGAACCCAAGGTGACTGAGGTCCGATCCCATTCCGCCCGATGAGGCGGTTCAACCGGTCTTCAATGGAATCCGGACAGAAAGGTGTTTGAAAACCGAAACCTCCGGGAAATCCTCCTCCGGCAGATGGCATTCCAAACGTCATTTGCTGCTGACCTCCGGGCCCTCCGGCAGGTTGCATTCCAAACATCATTTGCTGTTGGCCTCCGGGTGCACCCATCCCGTAACCCTGTTGGGTACCGTACCCCTGCTGAGTTTGTGCTCCCCAGTAAGGTGGTGCATTCGGATTCAAACCAGCGGTCTGCTGTTGATGTCCGCCCGGAAATAGGTTTGGGTTTGGCACTCTTGGTTGCTCCGGAGGTGGCTTGTCCGCTTCAACTCGTTGAGCCGCCTTCCACTCTTGGAACTGCTGGTACTCCGTCATGTTCATCCTCAGGATGTTGCCTCCAAGCCCGGAATCATGACGCTTACGCTCCTCCCTTCCGGCCTTTCGTCCTACTCGGGGTCTGGCCGATCGGCTCTGAGCATCATCCTCCGTGCTATAACCTTCTGGATCGTTCTCCTCCGGTTCATAATCTTCGGCGTCATCCGAGTCGGATCCCTCAGGATGACCCGGATCCGGCGTTCCTTCGATGTTGTCAGTGTCCCCTTCTGACGACTCCTGGTCCCCAAACTGGTTCTGGTTCCGTGCCTCTCGTGCGGCTCGCAGTCGCTCCCTGGTCTCGCGCTGTATGTCCGCCAGAGTCCGTTCGGGAACCTGCTTTTTTCCTTTCGCTTTCTCCGTTGCCAGGCGCTGTCGCCGACGTTCCTCATCCGCGGCCCTTGCCTCTGCTGCCGCCTGCTTGGCTTGGATAATTCGTTCCTTTTCAGCCGCTATCTTTTGAGCTCTAACCGTAGCGGCTTTTCTAGTTTTTGGCCCTCCTCCCGCTTCCTCCTCTGCCGGGAGAGGGTTCTTTCTTGGTCGTCCGCGCGGCATGAACGTAACTTGTAACTGGAAATATTTAGGTCCCACTGGGCATGCCAATTGATGCTACCAGCTTCCAGTCCCGGTCCGGATACAAGATGAGTCTCCGGTCCGGATGAGGCTTTGTCCGTGCTCCGCGCGCTCTCACCTAAAGACCTGCAAAACAACGCCCCGGAGTATCCCGGGGATAGCTACTCCGGCGTGATGATGAAAGAGGGGCCTTTGAATAGGAGAGAGAATAAGGATATATTGAGAGAGTTTAATCAGATAGAACATACCTTTCTCCACAAGTCCAAAGCTGTATTTATAGGTGTGAGTGGTCAGCCTCCAGCCTAGAGGCAGTGGTCCTGTCCTTTTGTCTTTACCCGGGGACATGTCATATTCATGTCCCCTTTGTCCCCGGATAACGCCATTCTAGCTGACGTCATATGGACCGGACTACTCTCTGGGCCGGAGCCTAGATATGGGCCAGAGCCCATATCACCAGGAGTCAAGGTAAATGTATTTTCTGAAGTAAAATAAAAAACGAAAACATGTGCAATGTATAAAAGGGAAAAAACGGCCAAACAGAACGGGTATACAACGTTAAAAATGCATAGAAAAGGAAGGGGCATGCTATACGCAGTCCGTATTTTGCTTGTTTTGCAATCCAAAATAAAAATACGTTTTCGATATATATGATATGGTCAATAATTATGTATATGGACATATACATCATATATACTACTTCTATTGCATACACTTGCAAATCAGTTATATATTAGAATCATTGTATATATGATTATTTAGAAAAAATACGGACTGCAAATAATCAAAATACGGACTGCGTATAGAAAGCCTGAAAAGGAAAAGAGCTAGAAGTATAGACGTCTGTATTTTATACAGGGAGGAAATAATGTACAAAAGAAAGGAAAAAAGCGGTATTATAGACGCGTGAAGCCAAAAATAAAAGAAAAACTCGGTAAAAAATCACATTGTTTTGGTATCAAATTACAATATATTAGTATCATAATTATGTTTTATGAGAGCAAACTAAATATATTATATGGTGTCAATTCTGTAAAATAAAAGTTCAAATAAAGTTACGCAGATTTTTTATATTGTATATTACGATAACAATATTTAAAAAATAAAGAGCAATTTTAAAGGATTATTTATATGGTGTAATTTTTGGAATGCGACAAAACACATATGATAACATATGGCTTTGGTTTTAAAATTAGAAACAAAAACATACAATCACCGGAAAGTCACGGTGGTGTTGTAGTGGTCATGTGGTGGTGTTTAATAAAACTACATAATTTAATATTATTTTATTAATATATATTTACCGGAGCAATAATCTTCTAGTTCCGTTTAGCAAAAATAAATTGAAGTTAAATAAACTGAATTGAAAAATATTAACTAAATTGATTTCCCACGTTCGCTTCAGTATGGATGATTTGCTAGGTTACATGTTACCATAATTAGGCCTTTTTATATAATAATCATTTTAAAAATGAGAAAATTCTTACAAAGGGCTTAATTAGAGTTGAAATTCCTACTTAGATGTAAAACTTTAAATATTCCTATTAAAGACATTCAATTACATTTAATACAAATTTACCCCTTTTATTCTTTTTCTAAATTTAGTGTTACTTAATTTTATCATGTAAATTATCTTAAAGGGAACTAGAAGAGTTATTGCTCCGATCAATAAATAAATTAATAAAAAGAATTAAAAAGCATAAAACTACGTAGTTTTGATAAAACCACCACACAACCACCACGAGATCACCATTTTCCGGCGCCTACGATAATTACATAATTAAGGATAGATTTAATGAGGGAATATATATAATTAATCTAATTTTCCTTATACAATTTCTTTTTTTTGACAAAATAAGATTATCATTTCATTCTCCTGGAAAACGTCCAGAATCGTTTGATACAAAAAACGGTGGGGGAAGATCCCAAGAAGTTAAAGAAACTGCACAATATTTAGCAAAACGAGCAACCATGTGTGCTTGAACATTTTCAGATCGAGGAACCCAAAAAGGCATCTGTAAATCACCATGGAATAATAACTCCTTAATATCTTCAACAATTGCAGATATCTCCATCGAGCAAGGTACATCACCCCGGATCATTTGTATAAGGCTCAAAGAGTCACCCACCAAAATTGGACGTATTGGAAGGGTTTGAGCGAATATAACTGCTTCCTTTGCTGCCAATGCTTCCGCCATCAAAGGATCTGTAACACCGTTCATTTTCCTAGCCAGCGCTTTGATAAAACCTCCACCATCATCCAGAGCCACCACTCCCAATACAATTTCAATCAACCGAAACTTTGTCAATTAATCACTTGAATTGGTAAATTAGAGATTTATAGATCAATACCATTTTCAGATGTAACTTTGTGATTAGATTGTCTTACCGTTACCGGATGTTCTCTATTTACAAAATCAGTCTTAATTAATCATATTAGTCACGATAGTATAAATGATGAATTCTTTTTAATACATTGGAAAAATATAAAAAGAGAAAAAATGAAACATTTGCCATGTATAAAATAAGGAAATTGAAATATTGGTATTGGCTGGATATCTACTATATACTATAAGAGGGAGTTGGCCAAAAATGAGCCTGTTTAGGTACGGTTCCCAGTCGCCCACTTAAGAATAATGCCCCTTTTTCCTTTTTCCTCCAAATACTTTATGAAAGCAGCCCACCTTCTCCGCCGGTTACCATCTTCATCCTCGCCCTCGATTGCTGCGCCGGCGGGCCCGCTCGATTGTGCCAGCTTCAATGTCCACCGTTCCCTCGCCGATGAGATCAACGGCGGCCGATCGTACGGCTACCGTCCCATCACCACCCTCAGCCTCTCCAAGTCACCGGAAGGGCCATTATACAATCGTCCCATCACCACCCTCAGCCTCTCCGTGTCGGAGTCACCGGAAGGGCTATCTTACAAAAGACTATCCCTGAAAATTCCCTCTTGGCAGGGGTGGATTTAGGGGGGCTTAAGGGGCCCAGCCCACCCCAACAAAATCCGGTGAAGGTAGTATTGAGTTTATCATATCCGGCGATTGTAAATGGGGATGGGGGTGGTTATATGGAAGTGTAAAAAGTTGTGAAGTTTGCATTTTTATGGGATTGTAAATGGGTTCTCTTGAGAATGGGTTTTCATTGAAGAGGGATCACCATTTGCTAGGCTTGTTTTTCAAGAAGATTGATCACTTGCTATGGATTTGTACAGTTGGTGTGTTTCATTTCTTTCTTGTGCTGTTTCAAATGCTCCTGCCAGGCTCAATTGTAGATCAATGTAGAGGTTTCTTGAGTGTGAGTGGAGATTCCGGGCATGTAGATTTAGGTACAGTGAAAGAGTTTGGGGGGTTTGATTTCGGTGAAGATAGAGTTTGAACTTTCAAAACTCTTGGCAAATTTCGAGATACAATTTCAGGTTAATGGGAGTGTTTCGAGGTTTGGGCGCAGGAAGCCGAGACCGTGTGATAGGAAGAAGAAGAGGTTAATTAATTAGAAGAAAAGTGTAACAATCCCGGGGTTGCCGGGGAAACTCCGTTGATTATCTAGCCGGAGAATTGCTCCGGCCGAAGTGATTATTCAGAAGAAAGGGTAAAATTACAGGGAAAATGAAATACAATCAATTGATTCCCAAAAATAGAGAATGCCTAATCTATTCTATCATAAATGTGTTTAATCAGTACTTGGCAGAAAGAGTGATTATCAGAATCAGTTGGAACGGCCGTTGCAACAGAACAACTTCCAGTCAGCTGCTCCTAACTCATATTTACTCATTAGTCCCTGAATTATGGCCTATCTCCCCAACTTTCCTCAATAATTGCATTTAATTCCTCAGCTTATAACACGTGTGCCTAACCTATATCAGCTCACATTCGCTGGTCCAGTGCCAAATTTCAATAACATAAGCCCACTTACTTTTATTTTATTCACAAATTGCATTCAATTTTCTTTTTAATTTTTCAATTTAATTTATTTATTATTACTTATTATTTTTTAACTTTCAATTATTTAATATTTATTTTAAAAATTAAGAATTCATTTCTGAAGAATATTCATTATAATTAAGTATTATTTAAAAAAGTATATTAATTATTGTTGAACTTAAATTAACTCATAATCTTTTATAACAATATAAATAATTTATAGAGCAAATATACAACCGAAACTTCTTTCCAAAAATAGCAGTATCACATTTTAAAATTAATACGAGAAACATTTCATATTTCAATTTTGACCCCCCCTAACATATTTTCTGGATTCGCCCCGGCCTCTTAGGTCAATGGTCCAGCTAAAACCCCGCAAACTATCGCATGACTCAGTCAACGGCCCAGGTCTACCCCCAGCTGTTCACATGAACGGTGCTGACCAAGGTGGTGGAGGACTACGGGAAGTTCTAGGCGGTGCGGGTGGCGAAAGGGAGAGCCGACGGGGTGTTAATGGAAGGCGGGATAACCATCGAAGCAGACGACGTTGTTTTGGCGCTTGGTTTACAATGGTCGTCAACAAAAATACTCATCAATTGTTATCTCAACATTTCTCATGCCTTATCAAAATCATACTTAATTGAGACGAACCAAAAGTTGAAGAAGAATCACATTCACCGTCATTATTTGGAGGTCTTAAATAATCATGTAAAACATCTAAAATAAGTGCTCAATTCCATATCACTTTTGTAATATCATGTGTAGTTGTACTGTCCTATGAATTGAGCATTTATTTGGATATTTAACATTATCATTGTAATGGGAAAAAAATGCTAAATGCTAAATACTAAATATTAATACATGTTAAACATTTAGGGGAAAAAAAAATTAAATGACACATTTAGTCCGGGTGGAAGCTGCCCAAAGGGCAGCATACCTTACCTAGTATATATGAAAGAGTAACTTCACTATAAATTGTGATTTAATATCGCTAGCATAATAAAATAGATGAGCTCATTTCTTTTCGAACTAAATTGTAGTTTAATATATTTAAAAATAGAATCAATTTAATTAAATTTATCTAAATTTTATCAAAAGTTATATTTAAATATTAAATTACATAGTTTTGATTAAACCCACCGCATAACCACCACAAATGGTCATAAATTTACATATTTCTAAAGACAACTAATTTTCAGTTTTCCTTTTTCATTCCTCCGGCGCTTACGATTTCTTCCTTTATATATATATATTTTTCTTTTGCGTATTTCATCATATGGTTTCTTCCAAATCTTTTTAAATCTTGGCATCACACGTTTCCATTCAAATATATATCAAATATATTTTATATTATATTTATGTTACTAATATATTTTTATTAATGACAAAATGATCGTTTAAGTTTATTATATAATGTGTCATTCTCAATTCACTCCATCTTACAATCTTTTATTCTCTCAGTTTCTCTACATTGAGAAGATAGACATGAAATACCTCCGTCAAGAAGGTAGTCCGCTGAAAATCTCTAGCGGCGCCGACCTCGAAGAGAGAGTAAAATGCAACAATGGCGTTGACAATCGGAATCGAAAGGCATTGAAGTCAGTCGGCCTAACTGGGCAATTCAGAACCCCGAGAACGAGAAGTAGAGAACATGATGATTGCCGGCGGCGAGGTTGAAGAAGAGGGTGGCGAATCAGAAAACGAGGATTAAGACGTTGAAGCGGTCGAGCTTCCTCTCGGAAACGGTGGACAGGAACTGCAGGGCATGGAGTTTCAGGTCCAGAATATGAAAACCCGGATGCGCGAAGATATTCAAACCATCCCCAAAGTCAAAAAGCTTATTGAGGAGTCATTAAAGCAACTGAAGAAACTTCATGACATGTCTGCGTGTGCTCCACAAACCCTTTCTGCTTAATAGCATGCGTGTGTTCGATTCAATGAAAAATTAATAGCATGCTTAATTAACATTACTTCAAATACACCGCGCAACGCGCGGTGTACCTATGCTAGTCATGTATAAAAATTTTTATCATGAAAATTTTAGATGAGTATTTTTGTTAAATTACAATTTTGGATGAGTATTTTTCAAATTAATTTTGGCCAAGTTTATGTCATTGATTAGTTGGGAGGATTCATACATCATGATTAGCAGATTATTTATATTTATCATTAAATATTTTAGAGGTTTTTAATCAGAAAATTTTGTCTATTAACAAAATAGTATGTTAAGGTGGGGTCAAATGAGAACCTGACATGTGGACATTCTAATTTGGGCAAACGGCAAGAGTTAACATTCTCTTCCATTCCGTTTCCCTTTTTTTTCTCCCCATATACTTTTTCTTTTTATTTTTCTGATCCCTTTATTTTCCCTTTTTTCCACCCATCTTTCTTTTCATCGAAAACCTTTTCTTCTCTGCGCCGCGCCCAAAACTGATCCTGCACATGAAGCTTCTCTGCGCCGATTTTCCTGCGACGGCGAAGGAAAATTAACCCGGTCCTCTTTATTTAACAAAATTTCTAATCACCGGCATCGGAAACAGCCTGAGCTTCCGACTTGCTTGCTCGCTGCGGAAAAGTTTTGTCTTGCTTGCTCGGATCGGAAAAGTTCTGACACATACCGGAGCTTCCCATGAGCTTGCTCGGATCAAAAATGGAATCCCTAACCAATCCGAAGCTAGGATGTGTCGCTCGAATGCTCGCTATGGCTAGATTGACTGAGTCCGTGGTCAATCTCTGTTCCGGGAATGCGGTTCTGTAGCTGACGCTGAGGTTTGTTTTGAAAATTCAAACATAAATTATCATAAAGTATTGATTTTTAACGTATGTGTTTGTGAAAACAGTGTATTTAAAATGATGGTTCTGTGTTTTGTTAGATTATAAAGTAGAAAGATGAGAAGAATAGGAGGTCTGCGTTTGTGACGGTGCCTTCTGGGGAGGAAGCTCAGGCTGTTATCGTAAGTCAGTTTATTGAGTTCCTCGAGTTTTATACATTTATTTTTGCTCTTTTCTTGGTTTCATTATGGGAAGAGTAAATGGATCAATGTGTTTGCGTGTTGCAAATGATTTAAACTCAGTGCTTAAGAATGGTTCATCTCCTTGTGAATGGTTCATCTGCGATAATGATAAGAATGCCACAAGATTCTTCGTGATTCAGGTAGTTTGCAAATTCCAATTAATGCTACTTGTTGTTGATGATTATGTAATACTGTTGTCTGAAGTTCTGTAATTCTAAATCAGGGATCCGACTCAGTAGCATCCTGGCTAGCGAATCTGCTTTTTGAACCTGTGGAGTTTGAGGTAAGATAATGAATGATTTTTGTTTATTTAAGCTACTTTAGTATCTCTTTGCTGTGACAATGAGAATGATTGAAATTTTCTAAGCTCCTTAAGAATGGCGTTTTCAATTTAATGGACATAGGGATTTACTCTTAATGGATAAGTTTGTGGTGGTTGTTTCTATTTTAGGTTTCATTCAGTTTTAAAAGGAGTTTAGGCTGTAACTAGATTGCTATGAGTTATATAAGGAGGGAGTTGAAGCTATGATGTGTTTCTTTTGATCCGATCCTATTCCAAAGGCTGCATTGTTGGTTGATATATAACAAAAATAATGTAACATGTCTTCTTAGTTATTTTTTAACTTTATGGAAACAAGATATGAAGTTTCAATATGAGTCTGTGTCTCTTTTCTAAGTGCTCTAGTTGGATAATTTTATCTCGTTTTATGTGCTTGAGTTGGAACGAAAGGTTAGCCAGTGTTACTTGTGTGGAGAGCATGTTACACTTGGCAGGAAACTAGCTTTTCACCTGGGGTCTCAGCGTTGACATGATGTACATGATGAAAGCTGGGATTACTGGGATTACGAGACTGCAAAATGGTTCAAAAACTGGAAGTTGAACTTCAGTTTGGATCAACTGATGCACAAATGACAATCACAAAGTCAAACCCTCATGATGCTGGTAAAGGTGAAGGTTATAGTAGTGTAATTACAGAAGATCAGCCAATGAAGATTACGGGAATGGATCAGCTTGAAGCTGAGTGAACTAGAGAAGCTTCCTTGAAATCTAGCGACAGAGTACCGGATGTAGCAACGAAGGATGTAGCAATGGAGTAATTTGTGACTATCAGTTCATTTAACTTCTTCTCTGTAAATTAACTAGCCATAACTAGATATTACACCTCTAGTAAATGAGTTGCAACTGAATTATTTTTTATGTTTGAGGCATCCTTAGTAGAATTTTTGTCTTTTTAAGGCATTCTTAGTTGAAGTTTGCCCCAGATAAATCCTGCTATCTATTTATTGTGCATTTTCATGATACTCACAT
Source organism: Sherardia arvensis (assembly GCA_948330725.1). Classification (NCBI taxonomy): domain Eukaryota; kingdom Viridiplantae; phylum Streptophyta; class Magnoliopsida; order Gentianales; family Rubiaceae; genus Sherardia; species Sherardia arvensis. The sequence continues at coordinate 17,750,105 of OX415238.1, forward strand.
TTATTTTTTATGATGGAATATGAAGAGTCCAGAAATTTCAGGACAATATTGTTGGCTATTTTGTAGAAGTCACTATGTTTAAACATACTGATGTTTAAACACTTGCTCCAGCAGAATCAGAAACTGAGCAACAGTGAGTGTGATGAAGTACAACTTGTGTGCGATCAAAGAAGATATTCGATCGAATCAAAGATGATATTTGAAGAGATATTCAGCTCCGATCTGATTAGATAGAGAATATATGATAGAGTTGTATTTTAGTTAGGATTAGTCTCAAATAAAGAAAGATTATATTTCCTACAGTATAGCTATAGAAGTAGAATATAGCAAGGAGACTAATTGCAGCTGTGATTAGCTAGATGAGAAGATCAGCAATACCGTGATTGAAGGACAGAGAAGATCAACACGGCAGCACAAATGGAGCTATTTAATAGAGACGCAAGCTGCGAGAAGAAGTATCAAACTCAAGAGAAAGTATTCTGCATCTAGAATAGCTTTATGTTGGAGCAGCGCTAAGTCGATCGCATCAACATGTCATTGATCGTGGTTTCAAGTTCAGAATCGTACACCTTAATTATTCGGGAGGAAGAGATTCAGCGTAAACGATGTTGAGATCGGAGGGAGTTCGATTAAGGCGAATTGGTAGCAAGGGGAGCTTGCAAATTCACAAGGAGAGTAGAAAGATAAGTATTGAAGTCAAACATCTTGTATTGTAATCTTTCGTACTAGTGAATTAATTGTGAACTGGGCTAACACCCCGCAGAGTCGGTGTGTTTCACCGAACTGCGTAATCATTTCTGGTGTTCTTTACTTTACTGTTTAAACCTAGTAACATGTTTAAACATACTTGATGAAGTAGGTAATATTAGAACACTAGTATTCTGATCGATAGAAATTTCAATTGGTATCAAAGCAAGGCACTTGCTGTTCCCTTTAACGAGGAGAGTGAGATCAGACCGGGTTTACAAATTGCAACAAGAGAATGGGCATCGATCACGCGACCACCAATGCTGGAAGGATCAAACTACACTTACTGGAAGGCACGCATGAAGGCATTTATCAATTCACTGGATGAGGAGGCATGGTACTATGTTGAGAACAAGTGGGAAGCACCGAAAGTGGCAGTTGAAGCATCAAGTACAAAGGAACCGGAGCTTAAGGCGAAATCCTCGTATTCTCCAGACGAAAAGAAAGCTTGTCTAGCACATTCGAAAGCTGTTAATGCCATCTTTACTGCTGTGAATGATGATCAGTTCAAATTGATCTCTATGTGTGAGACAGCTAAGGAGGCATGGGATGCTGTACAAACTGTACACGAGGGAACAACAAAAGTTAGTGAATCAAAACTCCAGCAGTTAACCTCACAGTTTGAACACATAATGATGAGAGAGGATGAAACAATTGCTGAATTCATTAGTAAGATCAAGGATATTGCAAACAAGGCTTTTCAGTTGGGGAAGAAGTATAAGGAACCTAAGTTGGTGAAGAAAGTTATGAGGCAGTGTCTAAAAAGTTTGCTAACAAAGTTACAGCAATTGATGAAGCTCGAGATTTGAATACTATGACGTTGGATCAATTGATGGGATCTTTGCAAACATATGAGATGGGGCTCGATTCAGTTGATAAGGCTGAGAAGAATTTAGCTTTCAAGAGTATAGTACCACGTTCATCCAGACCTCGTTTCCAGAATTCCAGAGATAATGGAGGACAAAGAGTAGATCAAAGTCAACAACAGCAAAATTTCAAGAATCAAGCTGGAAATGTCAAGAATTTGGATAGAATTCAATGTAGAGAATGTGAAGGATATGGTCACATTCGGTCAGAATGTCCAATAGCTAAGAGAAGGCAAGAAAAAGCTCATGTCTCTACATGGAGTGATGATGATAATGATGAGGATGACAATGAGGAATTTCACCAGCAATTTCGTAGCATTTGGAGCTAGAGTTGAAGAGCCGTCTGAATGTTTAAACATCATTCCTCGATGTTACAACATGAAGGAGAGAGTTGAAGAATATTCCTCAAGTGGTGATGAAGGAAGTGTTAGTGAAAATGATCTTCGTGTGACTTATGCTGAGATGAATGAGAAATGGCTAGAAGTTGCAAAAGCTAATAGAAGGTTGGCGAAGGAGAATAATCTTTTATTAGCCAAAGATAAAGATACAAGTTCAACACTGGAGCAATCTAAGCAAGAAAATGAGGTTTTGAATCTTAAGTTGAAGGAGATGACTGAGAGAGCTGAACGTTCTGAAGCTGCAATTCACCGTTTGAATACTGGGAAAGCCAAGTTGGATGAGATTCTTGCCATGGGACAGATTTCACGTCACGGTTTAGGTTATGAAAGCCCTTCAAGGTTTTCAAGTACGTCCACGGATGTTCAGTATGAAACTAATGGTGTTTCATCAGATGCTAAGTCTAGCAAGAAAAGAGTACGGAAGTGCAGCCATTGCAAGGTACACGGGCATGTCAAGAACATATGTTTCAAGCTTCTCGGAGATACGATGAGGGGAAAACAACTGCTCCATGTTTAAACATCGTCCAGGAAAGACAACATGCTCCATGTTTTAACATCTCTCAGGTTTCCCATTCAAGAACGGTCAGAAAGGTATGGGTGCCTAAATCAAAACATCCTATAACACCGCTCCCGAAGTCAGCACATCACATATCTCGTGATCTTCACTTAGAAGGATTGAAGGATGAAGAAGAGCATAGAGAGACACATACGTTTGTCACTTTGTCAACCGCCAAAGTTAAAGATGTTGATGGTGTAGTGGTCGAGTCCTTCAGGCAACACTTAGGTGTGTGTCGTGGATGAGGTATTTCTTTTGCTTTATTTTAGCATTTTTTTATTTTATTTTTTGGTATAGATATTTTTTAAACAAATTAGAAAAAGAAAAGAAAAAAATACGATGAAGGGAGTCTGTGATGTTTAAACATAAAAAAAATGTGATGACTGTTTTTCTGATGGTTTGTGTGAACTGGGTTGGAGAGTTAATTGGCTAAGCTGGAAGTGTTTAGACCTGGGCTGAAAAGGGAGTTTATCAATACTTGTATTGATGATGAGATCGAAGACAGGGGGAGCCACTGGTTGATACTCCAGTACTGTGATGACTTTACAGTTTTGGAGTCTATCGATTTGATTACTTTGGCATGTTCATGGCCCCAGGGGGAGAAATTTGGACTTCTTTGATAGTTCAAAATCGTTGTCATGTGTTCCGGACTTCGGGGGGGGGGGGGGGTTATGACATCGAATATGCTGCTGCAACTTATATATGAAGTCCTAAAAGGGGGAGATTGAAGAGTCCAGAAGTTTCAGGACGATATTGTTGGCTATTTTGTAGAAGTCACTATGTTTAAACATACTGATGTTTAAACACTTGTTCTAGCAGAATCAGAAACTGAGCAACAGTGATTGTGATGAAGTACAACTTGTGTGCGATCAAAGAAGATATTCGAGCGAATCAAAGATGATATTTGAAGAGATATTCGGCTCCGATCTGATTAGATAGAGAACATATGATAGAGTTGTATTTTAGTTAGTGTTAGTCTCAAATAAGGAAAGATTATATTTCCTACAATATAGCTATAGAAGTAGAATATAGCAAGGAGACTGATTGCAGCTGTGATTAGCTAGATGAGAAGATCAGCAATACCGTGTTTGAAGGACAGAGAAGATCAACACGGCAACACAACATGGAGCTATAAATAGAGACGCGAGCTGCGAGAAGAAGTATCGAACTCAAGAGAAAGTATTCTCCATCCAGAATAGCTCTGTGTTGGAGTAGCACTAAGTCGATCGCGTCAACATGTCATTGATCGTGGTTTCAAGTTCAGAATTGTACACCTTAATTCTTCGGGAGGAAGAGATTCAGTGTCAACGAGGTTGAGATCGGAGGGAGTTTGATTAAGGCGAATCGGTAGCAAGGGGAGCTTGCAAATTCACAAGGAGAGTAGAAAGATAAGTATTGAAGTCAAACATCTTGTACTGTAATCTTTCGTACTAGTGAATTAATTCTGAACTGGGCTAACGCCCCGCAGAGTAGGTGTGTTTCACCGAACTGCGTAATCACTTCTGGTGTTCTTTAGTTTACTGTTTAAACCTAGTAACATGTTTAAACATACTTGATGAAGTAGGTAATATTAGAACACTATTATTCTGCTCGATAGAAATTTCAGAATATGCATTATACAATACATCATGTCAGAGATTGATAATAGCATAATAATATATGAATGATCTTCGGGACTAGCAATTTCTGGTTTATTGGCACAAACAAGTTTTGAGTCATATACACTTAATGCATCCCGACAAGCTGTTGATTCATATACAAAATAGTGAAGTAATTATCGTATAAGCCGTGATTCTCTCGCCGGCAGCCACAAGAATAATTAACATAATTAGGAACACAGTTCAAACGTAAGAACCCAGTATCAACTACTACACTGGTGTGCAACACCCCAAGTCAATCTAGCCTGACTGTACAAAAACCAGAGGCCATTTTCACCCACCCAGATTCATCATCATCATAACCTCTATTATATAGACAAAATTCATTATCATCGCGTACCCCAATTCAAATAAGAATAAAAAAGAGAAGCGGCCCGACGAGAAGCCAGAGCCGATCAAAATCAGACCTTTCCTGCGAACAGAAATTTTGGGAGGAAGCTCTCGTCTGTTCTTCCAACGGAAAATAAAGAGGGGTGGAAAAAAGGAAAAATAAAGGAGCCAGGAAAATAAAAAGAAAAAGTATATGGGGAGAAAAAAAAGAGAAACGGAACGGAAGAGAATGTTAACTCTTGCTGTTTGCCCAAATTAGAGTGTCCACATGTCAGGTTCTTATTTGACCCCCACCTTAACATACTATTTTGTTAATAGACAAAAATGTCTGGTTTTTAATCATCATCACATCATCATTTTTTGAAAATTTCTAGTATGGATTTAAATGTTGTACTAAAATCTTTCTTAACATTTGTAATTTAACAAAAACACTCATCTAAAATTTCCATGATAAAATTTTTATACATGATAATTTACATGATAGAATTATGTAAAACTGAATTTAGAAAATATAATTAAAGGGGTAAATTTGTCTTAAAAGTAATTGAATGCCCTTAGTAGGAATATTAAAATTTTTACGCTCTAAGTTGAAAATTCAACTCTTATTACGCCCTTTGTGAAATTTTTCCTTTAAAAATTAGATAATAAATATTACTTATTTAACTAAATAGATTATCTTTTCTTCTATAGGAATGAATTGATATAAGTTGATTCCACTGTAAAAATTGACTTATAATTAAAGAGTTAAAAAATGAGAATTTACAAATCTAATTTCGACCAAGTATATGCAAAAACACCAACCACTTTCACCTAAATAGTATAATAAACTGGACATTAATGATATATGAAAGTTATTTCTATAATACATTACAACATTCAAATAAAAGAACTCAAAAAAGAATATATAAAAGTGAAAGAGGAATAAATTAGCTACAGAGTTTAGCAAACTCAAACACCTTAAGGAAGTATCAACATTAAAACTCAATACAATTTATAAACTTGAAAGTGAAGGAATACATTACACTTTACACGCTTTATAAAATTCACCTTTTTCCGTAAGAGAACACTGAGTTAGAAAACAGATTAACGCTCCTATGAACCTTGCTCTGATGAACCTTGGCAAAATCGTTTATCCAACACTTGAAATTTGGACTTTGGACTGTGGTTTGGTCTTGATGGTGGCCACAACAACGTCAAAATCCTCCAGGACCACATCACGACACTTCAGACTGTATACTGAAATCAAAGGCATTGATATCCATCTAGTGGCACTTGATTTTTCGACGGAAACAGGACCTCTCAAGATATAAGCGCTTTCAAACGCCGGTCCCACGTTCTACCGTAGATTCAAGGTTATTGAAAAACAAACCTTTTGTAAACTTCATCGATAATATAACTTTTAGAGTTAATAATGATTCTATAGCCGTGACCACGAGTCAATACACAATGCTTCACTTTTCACCATCTTCATCTCCACCAGCGGACGAAAGTGGCCTTGGAAGAATCGGCTGGGCTTGCTAGTAGTTATGTAAATTGAAGACCCTGTTTATTAACATAAGAGGGTGTAAATTGAAGGTTTATATAGAAGCCAGGTACAATGTTAGTTTGGCATCACCGTATTCACATGGAAATATATATATATATATATATATATATATATATATACATATAAATTAATTAAAACATGTGAATATGTAGGAAAGCTTACGGCAATATTATTTTGGTATGAAACTGATGTATGCCAACTTGCCCAGGTTTAAAGAAATATATATTACCATACTTACATCCGGTATGAAATATACAACCATTGCCTATTAATCACGTACTGATAATTTGGTAAGTTTTTTTAAGAGAAATTTTCCAATGCCTAGTTTGAAATATACAGTGGCCAAATTTATACTGTCATAAATATATTATCCAAATTTTCACAATATAACACTTAATCAGCAACCAAACCGCACATTCCGTTGAGAAATTTTCCATTGCCTACTTTAATGCTTTGTGGATTTTTAATATGGTAATATATGATATTATTTTATAAGAGTTGGAATGAGTTGTATTTGTGTTTAATCCTAAAGGGAACTAGAAGAGTTATTGCTCCGCCAAATATAAATTAATATATAAATTTGAAACTACGTCGTTTATTAGCGGATTTGCTATGGCTCTAGCATTTAGCTCCGATAGCCGCCGCCATTCACACACCATGCATATACACAAGGCTTTAGCAATTTTATAAACTTCTTGCCATACTTACCTCCACATAATTCTTGCAATTATTAGCATTTTTAAATCTGTTGGGACTGCCGAGCCCACCACAGCTCAAACTAGTATGATATTGTCCGCTTTGGGCCGCATGCAAAGCCCGCACAGTTTTAAACAATAGGTCAATTCCCAAAAGGCCTCATACTAGTGTGGTGAGACTATTCCTTATAAGGAGAGGAATGAGACTCTCCGTTTTCAATGTGGGAATTGGGTTAACCACACCCAAAAATCTCCCCCTCAAACCAAGGACCACATGTACAAGTGTCCTTCATCTTGGACCGTCTTGCACCGCCGCCCAAACAGTTGCAGGACACGCTGCCTGACAAACCCTTGGTCAGATAGACTTTCGATACAAGGGACAAATTTGCCTCTCCAAGGGAATAAATGAGGGTCTTCTCCACATCAGGCAACAAAGGCAGTCCTGTCCCGAGCGTCACCAAGCTCTGATACCACTTGTTGGGACTGCCGAGCCCACCACATGTCAAACTAGTATGATATTGTCCGCTTTGGGCCGCATGCAAAGCCCGCACGGTTTTAAACAATGGGTCAATTCCCAAAAGGCCTCATACTAGTGTGGTGGGACTATTCCTTATAAGGAGAGGAATGAGACTATCCGTTTTCAATGTGGGAATTGGGTTGACCACACCCAACAAAATCCACGTCTGATTAATTAAATGGGAGGCTAGACATTCTAAAAACGGAATTGATATATATTCATGTCTTTTTTTAGAAAACATATATTCATGTTCATGTTTTAACTCATGTGTGTGCTTATTTTGGTAGGCTAGCTGCACAAAAAGATTGATTTTAGTCAATCTAACTTAATAAAGTAAATACATACAAACTAAATCAATACAATTTTTTTTAAGTATATGACCATCATTATTTATTTTCGAAACATAAATAAATATATATCTACTTTGTAGTTTTATTGGACCTATTAAATTTTATCCTTTGATGATTTCTATTCAAAAAAAAAAAAATCCTAATCCAAACAAAATTTCGTCTTTGTAAAGGAAAGTAGAAGATATATTTTTTCTAATTAAATACTTATTGATATTAAGGATCAAAACGTTGTAGTACAAGTGAACCCTACCATTTTCATATATTCACTTTTAATTTCTTTAATTTGATATATTCCTTTTTGGCATAGTTATTATTAACGTGTTTTTGCTTTCTATATTAACACAAATTACACACATAAATACAACTCATTCCAACTCATATCTCTGTATATGTGCATAAAAGTTAAGGAAGAGAGCTCACTTTTTATAGCAAGAGTGGCTCTGATATTTAGTATTTATAGTATTATTATATTTTAATTTCATTACTTGGATATCATCGTATGGTATATATTGAGATCATACATCTCTCAAATTTTTCTTGTCCACAACCTTAATTTTAATTTTGCCTTTATGCGTTTTCACCATGAAAACAATTTCGTAACTCCTCTTATATGTTTCTAACTAAGTTTAATTTTGTTGATATCTAATGATTTTTTTGTTTGTTGATTTTTGCATATGATATTATAGAGTGTATGGCGTGTCCAACTATCGACAGAGGTCGGAATGGGCTGATGAGGATTCACACGAAGAAGAAGGGAGATGAAGACGAGCGGGCCTGTAGTAAAGGTTCGTACTGTACGAGTTCCATCATTTATGTTTTGCAAGAAGCAGCAATTCCATTCGATCATGTTTTCAACTGCTGGAAAATTGTATGTTAGGATTTAAGGTTGCTTTCTTTGTTATTCATGGGTTCATAACGATTACATAATCTTTCATTTATTATTTCATGATGATTGTATAATTAATTAATCAATCAATCAATCAATCAAGTCATCGTTTTTTAAACAAATATTTATTTAAATTTAAATGTATCTTTAACTCAGTAAAATATATATTATGTATATTACTTTTTAATTAATTAATTTTTATGATGCTATTGAATTTTAATTAGTCGGTTAAACTTATACTTTTCACTGTGTTTGCTTTCTATGAAGTAAGGATGGGGGAGATAAAATTTTAATATATTACGTTTTTAATGTTTACTCTTATATTTTTAATATTAAATATAATTAGTACAAAAATCAATATTTATATCAAATTTACTATTTAAAAGTGCTTTAAAAATGTCGCGCAATGCGCGATACATTTAGCTAGTAATAAAATAATAAATATAGAAGGTGGAAATTTAAAGAAATAAAAAAGGAATATATGAAAATTGTAGGCACCGGGATATGGTGATCTTGTGGTGGTTACGTGGTGGTTTTAATCAAAACTACGTAGTTTAATTATTTTAATTAATTTAAATATTTACCGGAGCAATAACTCTTCTAGTTCCCTTTAAGAAGAAGATAGTATTGAAGAAATTATATTAATAATATATGAAATATGTGTATGTGGACTAAGTAAAAATAAGTGCATATGTATATTGTATTTAAAACTACTAATAAAATAGTATGTACCAAATGTGTCATCAAAAAACGAATATCAAGCAGTAATCACATTACGGAACTACTTTCTATAACACGAGCAAAATACTCCTAAAGTTTTGTTTGTGCTAGGAAAGATCAAGGATGAGATGAATTTCGGTCAAATAAAAGCTAAAAACTATAGACTCTTTTTTTTGGGTAAAATAATGCCTTATTGTATGAACATAGTTGATTGAAAAAATATATTTAAATCAGTCCATTATACTGAAATGAACTGAAAAATTCAAATCAGTCAAGTTAATCATTTTTAATAATGTGATTTGATGCTATCCGAATTAGTTTAGTAATACTATTTTCAGTATATTTACTTTTACTTCATTTTAGTTCAATTCATATATGATCAGTTCAGTTGATTTCAAATTAGTTTTAAAAGTTCATTGATGCTATTCAACCTAATATATGTGTCTATTACTATTGGGAAAATATGGATTAGGGGAAGTGGAAGTTTCAATATTTATAAAGAGGGTGTAACTTTTAACTAATTTCTACAAAGGGAAGTGAATTACTTTTTAAAAATATGAAAATTTTTATTTAGAGAAACATTACAATAATACCTTCATTTCTACTTTTCCACCAACTTTCCACAATCAAATTCTCCGGCGTTGTTTAACCGACCAAACCATGCTCGACTGCGTTCACGAAATTTGAGTTGCTACCTATCCAGTGGTGGCTATGGCTTTGCCGGTGAAGATGAATCAAATTTGTGGGTATTGGGAGCAAGGGTACTGTAAATTTGGGGAAAGATGCATGAAGACATGGGACTACACTTCCGACCAATGCGGTGGAACCCTAAATATTGACGACGAAATTGGGTGTATGCGGTGGAATGACCATTTTGATCAAAACTTGGAACTTTGAAGCGAATTCTGAGATGCCCAATATGCTCGTCTGAGGTTCCCGCACGTGTTCTTGGCCTCAACGATGAAATCGAGCGAGTTGAGGACGTAATGGCCTGGGAATTAAAGACAGTGAGGGGATGACTTGAGCGAGTTGACGTCAAACGTCAGAGATGTGTGATCGGAGGTCGTCAACGGCCATTATGCAATCTTCATCTCCTTAAATTGGGAGAAGTTGTGGAGGTGAATGAGCAGCGTTTCCGGCCGTTTGCTGGAGAAAAAGGCATTGCGTCATGTAATTACAGATGATCATACGGAGAAGACGCCTTGTTCAAATTTTCCGGTGGAGAAATTATTTTAAATTTAATTATGTGAGGGGTATTATTGTAATATGTCTTAAAATATAATTTTTCAGATTTTTTAAAAGTAATTCACTTCCCCTTTTAGAAATTAGTTGAAAGTTACACCCTCTTTATCAATATTGAAACTTCCACTTCCCTAATCCATATTTTCCCATTACTATTTTAGTACATTTACTTCTAAATCTAGATCCTTGTTCAATCAAATTAATTCTGTTCAGGTCAAATCATAACAACTAAGTTTTGATAATATATGGTCAAATCATATTAAGTTTAATATAAAAGTACTATCACTCTTCTTCGTATCTTTAATTTTAATTTAATTCAGCTAAGTTTATTTCAGATCAAATCAATTCAAAAGCAAAATGGGAGAATGACTAAATTCTTAGTTATAATGGGAATAATAATTTCATTTCAATTATGAACAAATGTAATTTAATCTAGAAATGCACTGAACAAAAGAGGTCAAGCTCTTGGATTACACATCCTGGTGCTCCAAGGAATACAAACTTTTTTGTGGATTGATCTATGGTACACAGTATGGACTTGCACAGTCTTGGTTGGCTAAGTTGTGTTTCGTCTAACAATCACTAATCTGCTCGCCAAGTTCTTGTGTATCCATACTATTTCTTTTTGACCTCAGATCTCCCAATGTACATGGATAGGTAGCTTAGTAGTAGGCCTATTCCATTATTCTTTTGACAACTTAGTTGATGTGTCCTGCTTTTGGGTTGGACTGTAAAAACTTGGCTTATTTGCCTTCTTTTCAGGTCTGGGGATCCTATTATAAAGCACCCCCACCTTCTGGTGGTTTAAATTTTTTAAAAATGTAATTTAATCAATTTAAGTCTAATGTAATAGAATCAATTTCAGTTTAATGTATTAAATATATTAAACTTTACTTAAGTTTAATTCAATTTAGTTTGAATAAATGTGATTTGATGGAAGATAATTTCATTCAGTCATACTATTATTATTTCAATACATTAAACTTTATTTCATTCAATTTCTATTAATTTCAGTTAAAACTGTAAATTTCAATCAATAAAAAAATTAAATCTCTTTCAATTTAGTACCGATAAATATAATTTTTTTCCCAGTTCAGTTAAGCTCAGTAAAATATATATATATATATATATATATATATATATATTAGTTTAGTTCAATTTAGTATATTTATATTTTTCAATTCAGTTCAGTTTAGTTCAATATATATATATATATATATATATATATTAATTATTTTCAATTCAAAAAGAATTAAACTCAGGCAAATACGGACCGATGCCTTGTTTTCTGGAGCTTATAAGTATAGCAATTCAGTTCAGTTCAGTTCAATTATGTCCTGTTTAGTTAAATTCAATTCAGTTCAATTAATCAAAAATATAATTTGATCAAATTCAGGTAAATTCAGACATGCTAATTATATTTTTCAATACTTTAATTTCCACTTCAGTTCAATTTCATACATTTCAGTTTGGTTCAGATCAATAAGAAATAATTTCAAAAAACAGGACCTTTTTTTTTGAGCAATAAAATATATATATTATTTCAATAAAGGACAAGTCTGGTTACATTTCAGACCATGAGCTATGTTATCCTCATGATTCACACACTGTCTACCTTAGTACAGGTGAAAGTAGAAAACATTGAAACTAACTTCCTAATATCTGAAATCAAGCCTTGTACTTCCCAAGGTGACACCATCCCTTCTCCATTAAGAAGGTTTGCGATGATTAGGGAATCTGTGTAGACCTGAATATCATGAACCTGCAACATGATTGCTGTGAGCAGTCCATTATAACAGGCAGTTGCTTCAGCAAACAATCTTGATTGTTATGGAAAATGGACTGCATTTGTGATCAGTTGTTCATCCTGTCCTTTTCTTAATATACTCAATGCTGCCGAACCATGATTATTTTGTTTCCAAAATGCTCCATCAAACCTCAGCACATCTTTATCATACTGCAATTCCATCCGATGTTCCTCACTTTGAGTACTCCTGTTCTGTGTGTTCTTCATATCTGGTTCTTCTAATTGCCATACACTCTGACTAAAACTCATAAAATCTACTTGAGCCTGATGTAATATATGTGGAATTTCATCTTTCTGATTCCTGAATATCATAGAGTTTCTGGACTTCCATATATTCCACAATATCACAATTGTAACCAGCATGATTTCTTTGTCTAGCACCATTCCCATCCATCCCCAGAACCAATCCTTAAAAGTGAGTTCTATTCCTGTATCAAAATCCATACCTAGACTTGAAGCTCTCCAAATCCTCTTTGACATTTCACATTTCACATTTCATAAACAAATGTTCTGAATCTTTTGTCAGCATTTCCTGACATCTGCTACAGTAACTGTCCTGCTTTATTTTCCTCCTTTTCAGATTATCTGGTGTTGGCAGAGAATTATGTAATGCTCTCCACAGAAATACAAGCACTTTCATGGGAACTCTGATTTTCCAAAACTCTTTCCAATTCGCTCTCTGCTGTGTTGATGATGATGCTTCCCCTTCCAGTCTGCTATCTTGACATCTATAACCTGTTTTAACATTATACTCCCAATCCTTAGTATAAGGCCATATGATGTGGTCCTTATTTGCTCCATATTTTGGGACAGTCCTGAGGATTTTCCTAACCTCAGAGTCAGGAAAAATCAATTTTAATTTTTGTACATCCCACTGCTTATTATTATCTAGTAACTCAGCAACCTTCATTTCCTCAAATTGACTATCCAGAGCACAAGTCTGCATAAAGTCTGAATTTTCTGTTATCCAGTTATCCTTTAGTCTTACATTCTCTCCATCACCAATTCTCCATTTCCATTTAGACTTTATGAAATCCCTTCCCCATAGGATACCTTTCCAGCCCCAGGAATCTGTTGGTTTACCCTTCACATCCAGAAAAGACACATGTTTGCAACATTTTTGTGTCATTATTTGCACTAACAAAGAATTAGGCTCTTGAGTGAACTTCCAGGCATGTTTAGCTAACAATGCCTTATTCATTTGGTATGCAGATCTAAGCCCTAATCCTCCTTTATCCTTTGGTAGACACATAAGTTTCCAAGATCTCCAATGAATTCCTTTTGCTTCAAGCTCCCCATTCCAAATAAATTTTTGCAGTTATTTTGTCCAACTTATCCAGAACATATTTTGGAATTTCGAAAATTCCCATTGGATATATTGGTAAAGAAGCAAACACATGTTTAGCCATAGTTATTCTCCCTGCAAGACTTAAAAACCTGTTCTTCCATGTATCAAATTTCCTTCTAAATTTTTCAATCAACTCCTTGTAAATCTGGCATATTCCTTGAGTAAAATCTATAACCATTCCTAAGTACTTTGATCCTATTCCCACTTGATGAATATTCAGGGTATTTCTAAGATATTGTTCCATATTACTCTCTGTATAAGAACTTACCACTATGCCAGACTTTGAGAAATCAATTCTTTGTCCTGAGTATCTTGCAAACATTTCTATATCCTTTGCCAGCCTTTGTATAACTTCCTCTTTACACTCTATAAAGATCAAACAGTCATCAGCTACATTAAATGAGAAATCTTCTGCACCCCTCTCCCTGGACTGTATCCACAAGTATATCCTGCACTTCTCAGTGTTGAGTTTATTACTGCAGATAAATATTGTTGACATATTATAAAGAGTAAAGGTGATAAAGGGAATCCCTGTCTTAGTCCTCCGACTGGGTAAAAAAAATCCAAAATTACCACCATTAACCCTCAAAGTCATTGAGACAGTAGTCACACATTGATGAATAAGTTTTATCCACTGTTGAGGAAATCCCACATATGACAATGCACTGAATAAGAATAACCATGACACTCTATCATAAGCTTTGCTCGTATCCAATTTCACAGCTGCTACTCCCACTCTTCCTTTCTTCTTCTTCAAAAAATGAATCATTTCCTGTGCCAAGATGACATTCTCTCTTATGTTTCTATTCTTTATAAAACCTGATTGAGCCTTATCAATTAAATCATCCATAATTCCTGCCAACCTCCTTGCTAGAACCTTTGCTATAATCTTATATTTCACATTGCATAAAGAAATTGGTCTGAAATCTTCAGGTTTTATGGCCTGAGTTTTCTTTGGAATTAAGATAATCACTGTTTGATTCCAATCACTTGACATTTGTTGGCCATTAAGAACTTGCAAAATGGAGCTTGATACCTGTTCCCCTACAATCTCCCAATGACCTTTATAAAATCCTACAGGCAAACCATCTAGTCCAGAAGCTTTCCATGACTTCATATTTTTTAAAGCTTGCTCCACCTCTATCTTTATAAATTCCTTTCTCAATATTTGTAAATGCTCCTCTGTTAGTCTCAGTGTATTTTCCTCCATAAATTGTTGCATACTTAACTCAGGAATATTAGGCTCCAAGGATGGTACAGAATTTTACATAAAGCTGTTGAAAATGTATTTCCATGATACTCCTAATGTCTTCTTCCTTTCTACATACTCTCCCTTCTTTATCTTGCAGCTCACTTATTTGATTTATAGAGTGTCTTCTTGGAGCCCATTTATGAAAATATGTTGTGTTTTCTGTCTCCCAAATTATTCCAGTTTGTTTTCGCCCTTTGCTTCCAATATTCTGCCTGTAAATCCAACAATTTTTCCAATTTCAGTTGACACTTTCTCTTTTTCTCTTCTATTCCTTCTGTTAACTGCTTAGTCTGAAGTTTCTCCAACTCCTGATTCAACTCCTTCACTTGCTTATCCAAATTCCCAAATGTCCTCTTGCTCCAATTATCCAAATGTCTTAATACACAATTAAGTTTATCTGAAAGATTATATATATGAGGCTCAACATTATTAACCTGCTGATCAGTCCAAATTTTTTTAATTATCTGATTTGGGACATCACTATGATCCCAGAAAGCCTCATATTTTCTCCATCTATTTCTGTTTACCTTTGTTGGGTTCAAATCTAATATCATAGGACTATGATCAGAACACATTATAGTTAGATTCTCCACTCTTCCTGTGGGAAAGCAACTCTTCCTGTGGGAAAGCAACTCTTCCATTTTTGATTTGCAAATGCCCTATCTAGCCTTTCAGATATAAACTCATGAACTCTCCTATGATTCTGCCATGTAAACCATAGTCCTATGTTCTGAACTTCTTCTAACCCATTTTCAGTCAATAAGTCTTTTAGGATCTGTGCATGTTTTGTTTCTCTCACAAGGTAGTCCTCCAAACTTATTCTCCACAGATAATATTTGATTAAAGTCCCCTAAAACTACCAAAGGATAATCACAACTAAGCATTATAGCCTTAATATCATTCCAAACTTGTTCCCTACCTTCGATTACAGGTGAACCATACACAAACAGCTGGAACCAAAAGATAGATGCACTACCTACACATCTAGTTAATATGAAATTGCTACTAGCTATAATTACATCTAGCTGAACTTGAGAATTCCAAAATAAAGACATACCCCCTGCTGAGCCATTAGCTTCCAGATGAAAACAATTCAAAAAACTAGTTGTTTGCTGCCATTTTTCCATTTCTGTTCTTGCTGACTTAGTCTCCATCAAACAAAGTATTTGGGGTTTTATGTTCCTTCAGCAGATGACTCAGCCACTGTCTTGTAGGGGCATTATTCATACCCCTACAATTCCACACAAGGGAATTCATGCTTCTTTGTGCAGTTGTTTTGGGACAACTGCACCAAAACCCACAGTTTTATTTATCACATCACCTCCATCACCCTTCTCTCCCACATTTTCCTCCACAGTCTTGCACAGCTCTACACCCTGTCTACCAGTTTCTTCTTGCCTCCTCCTCTTCAGTACCTTCTGTTTCTCCCATTCCAACACTAGCAGAGTATTGATAGACTCAGCAGATTCCTCCTCCTCTTCCTGTCTCTTCCTCTTCAGCTCTCTGGGCTTCAAATTGGTCTGTGCAATGACCTGCTTCCTTGACACCTTGCTGTTATCACTGTCTGATTCCTTCTGCTGAGTACCCTTTGCTCCTCTAGGCTTCTTCACTCCCCAAGAAGGCAGACAATCTCTATGCTTATCCCTGCTCTCCTCATCATCATCCAATCCAGCCCTTTCTAGCATGTCCTCAACTTCTCTACTCAAAGACTTGAACTGATACTTCTTTTTTGGTCTTGAAGATACCTTTGTAGCTGTTGTTTTCCTCAGCCCGACTGATCTCTGAAATCTGTCCTTCTTCTGCATTTCCACTCTACTCTTCCTCCTTGAATAAACTATGTCTTTCTTCCTTCCAACTTGTCCCTGCCAGTCCTCTTCCTGTTGTTGTCTAAATTCCTTCAGTTCCTGTCTGAGAACCTCACTCATTTCCTCCTGGACCCTTTCAATATCAGCCCCATCTCTTATGTCAAAAGCAGCTGTTATGAGACTATCATCCCTTCCTTCAAAAACAGTAATGCTCCCTTCTAGAATCACTTGACTCCCATTATTAATTTCCAGCTCCTTCTGCTGTCTCTCCTCTCTCTCCAAATCTTTCTGTCCAGCCTGTACCTCATTTATGATCAGGTCGCCCACATCCTGAACCTCTACCATTTCCTCCTCCTGAATGCTTGCAACTCTGTCCACCTGGAACACTTGCACTTCATGCTCTTGATCTACACTATGAAATCCATTGCCATACACACCCTCCGGTAAACTTGGTTCCGGTGGAATCTCAGGTACAATCTGTTGCTGCTGCGATCCCCAATTATCCCTTGCTTGTTCAGCACCAGGATGAGCATCATAATCTGGATTATCATCCTGATTATTGCCACCCTGATCCTTTTCCATATGCACATCTGGAGCAAAATGCACTCTCACTTGATTATCTGTATCCACTTCATAAAAGAACCCCTCTTTAATATTTTCCTCATTCACAGAAGCATAGTAAGGCTCCTGCAACTCCATAAAACCTGCTGGAAAAGAGGTACTCCTCTTATGTGGTCTATGACCATGTGCCCTAATCGAATCTGGGTATAGTTTCTTTGTGGGATCAAACACAATCTGAGTATCATGCCTAGCATTATGTTCGTGAAACTTATAATCCAAAAATTGCGCTAACTCCACATTATCCTGAATGGGATAAATTGTAAAGGAGTGCCCTATTCGACCACACCTACGACAGAACTTATGCACCTGCTCATATTGACAAGCTAACCAATATCTATTCCCATCAGCATATCAATGTAAAAACCTGGAATTAAAGGATTATCAGGCTGAATCAGAATTCGGGCTCGAATATACCTGATGTCCTGTACTGGCAAATGATACAACTTCAGATCAACAACTTCACCCACATATGCCATCAGTTTATTTGCAATCTCTGAAAAAAAGTATTTGGAAGGTACACCATAAATCCGCGCCGCCACCATTATTTTTGTAACCCTTATTCTGTTGAGAGGCACCATCGGATCCCACCTCCTCACAGCAAACATGCCTCCACTAATGGCATAAGGCGAATTATGAATCGCTGCTAACATTGATTCCCGGGTCGGCATCTTCAAGACAAAGAATTTCCCTCCCCAGTGTTGGACTTGTACATCTGTGCCCCAATGAAACTCCAGATAGCTTTGAATCCTATGCCTTCTAAACACACGATAATCGTGCCAGTACCCAAGAACACAGTTCTGTTCATGAACTGTGGACTCATGCAAATCTTCCAACGTCAGCTGCATAACACCTCCAGCACGCTGATGTTGAAACGTACTCTGAACCGTGTCATTGTCAAAGTCAGGATCCATTCTTTCCTCCGAGAACTCGGAACCCTGCGCCGTGTGAGCCAAGACAGAGCTTAAATCAGAAAGCTGCCCCTCCATTGTTGCATGCACCAGAGCTCTATCTAACCTTGTAAATATGAAACTGTTTTCCATCTTCTCTCATCTATCTAATCCCTTATTTATAACCCCTTTTCTATAGCCTTTCTTATATGCTAAGGCTGTTTTGTTCATTTTATAATCCATTTCCACCATCTCTGAATAATTTGACCACTTTTCCTCACAATCCACAGTACCCACTGCCTAACACCTCTTTCCTCCCCCCTTATATTCCCTAATCCTTGAATTTCCCCAATTTAAAAACCTAACTCCAAACCCCTAAATTCTTCACCCTGATGATTACCCCATAAGACTATCCCATGTTACCACATAAAGTACTCAACACTTAGCCTAAAATCATGCCACGTTACCTCTTGATTTGATGTCACACAGTAATCTGAACCAACCTTGCGTGTACAGTACCTCCCTTCGCTCTGTTCCCTTGCCAAACCCACGATGTTCTATGCTGACTCTGATCCACCCATCGATTGAATTTACCCTTAATTTGATCTAAGTACACCGATCAAAGATGAAAACCTTGCCAGATTTCTCTGGAACTGCGCTCCCTTTTTTTGTTCTTTCGAGAGAGAGAAACTCCTTTCATATATGAAAAATTCACAGGACCTTAAGATGTGGGTTGAAAAGATATGATAAAATAGGGCTACAGTGAATAAAATTAAGGCTACATTTAGCAACTCATATTTCCTTTTGAGATCCAATTAGTTCTTAGCCCTGAGTTTAATTCTTGATTTAGAAAAAATAAAAATATGCTGAATTAAACAAAAAAATATAAATAAACTGAACTGAACTGAAAAATATAGATATACTGAAATAGACTGAAAAATTTGAATATACTAAACTAAACTATTTTTTTTACTGAACTGAACTGAAAAAATAAATAAACTGAATTGGAAAATATAAATATATTAAACTGAACTGAACTTAACTGAACTGAAATAATATAAATATATTTAGCTGAACTTGATCAAATTACATTTGATCATAATTATAATGAACTTATTATACCCATTATAAACTAATTTTGACTTCTAAATTTGAACTTAGTCATTTTCATGTTCTACGTTTGAATTGATTTTATCTGATTTAAATTAGTTGAAATGAATAAAAAATAAAGGTACGACAAAAATAGTACTTCTAAATAGGCTGAATAAGATTTGATCATATTTTATCAAAAATTAATTAATCTGATTTGAACTGAATGGAACAATTTGATCGAACAAGGTATCTTGAATTATAAAAGTAAATGTACTAAAATAGTAATAGACACGTATATTTGGTTGAATAACATCAATGAACTTTAAAAACTGATTTGAGATGAACTAAATTGATCTAATGTGAATTGAACTAAAATGAAGTATAAGTAAATATACTGAAAATAGTACGACTAAACCAATTTGGATCGCATCAAATCACATTAAAAGATTTACTGGACTGATTTGAATTGAAAACACTGTAGAGAACTTTATTTAAATAATTTGGAGACTGAAATTTTTTTTAATCTAAATTAAACTGAATTGAAAAAATAAAAAGTATTTATTTTAACCGAACTGAACTGAAAAATATAAATATATTAATCTGAATGGAAAAATTTAAATATATGAAACTGAATTGAAAAAATATAAATATAAAAACTGAACCAAAAAATGCAAACATATTAAACAGAACTTAAAAAAATATAAATATATTAAACTGAATTGATTAAGTACCTTACGGAATAAAAAACTTAATCAAAACATGCGTTTAGCGTCATTCTAAGTTTTCCCAAAAGAATAAGGGTGTGTTTGATTGGACAAGTTTTTGCAAAACTTGGACTATCCAAGTCCAGTTTTGTAAAATCTTGTTTGGTTCATCAAGTTTTCCAAAATCCAAACTTGCAAAATTCTAAAAACCAATCAAAGATTTTGTTCTATACTCACAAACTCAACCCAACCAAACAAGGATTTTGCAAAACCAGACTTTCAAAATTCCAAACAAAAACCTAAACTCTCAAAAACCCAAAATAAAATCCAGACTCTCAAAAATCTTGCGAACCAAACACATCCTAGAGAAAGTTGACCACCCCTGATGTCCGAATAGTCAATATACAAAACCCCAGACAAAAGTATAAGCACGCTAAGAAAAAGAAAAAAGCAGTGAAGTACCGCGCCCCTATTCTCTTCACCACCCTCTATTCCCACGCGTACTCACAGTCACAGAGTGACCGGGGCGGGTTTCTCTAAACGCTCTTTTATTGAGATACATTCTTCTTCAAGCTTGTTATGAGATGGCGGAGAGCGGTGGCATGGTGAACAATGTTGCTTCGGCCATGTCTGTTTGCTTGGACTGGAACTCTTCCCCCGACGCTCGTCAAACTGCACTTTCCTATCTAGAGTCGGTAAGCCACGCTTTTCTTGCGCCATCAATTCGCTTCTGAATGGTTGAATTATGCGTGTTTCCTCATTGATTTATTGAAATTCTTTGTGAATATGTTTCGGTGAGTTCAACCAGTTCCATACCTTTAGAATTTGGATGATCTGGGGGCAGAATAGTCATCATTAGCGGTGGGAAGGGGGTGGACGGAATTTTAGTTGCTTTTCGCTGAATGATCAGTTATTGTTTAAAATGAAAGAGGTTAAGGAGTTGGAGTATAAAACTGATATTGAAAATAACAATGGTCCCTCTACAACCAACTCCCAAGTTTGGTGAAGTTCATGAGAACATAACGAGAAAGCAATGTCTGTGAGTGAGGCACTAAAATGAGATCAATTACTGTATACGACTAGTAAATTGATAAAGTGGGGTGTGAGTTGTATGACCATACCAAAAGCGAAAGTGGGGAGTCATTTGTAAGGTGTTAGGTTTGAAATATTGCCTTTCGACTTCAATCTACATTCTTCCCCTATTTTAAAACCTTTCTGTTGATGTTTCTAGATATTTATATTTCAAAGTTAGGACATGTGATGCATTTCTGTTGCGAAGAAATAATGGTTAGAATATCTTCTTTTTTGGGCAGTTAATTTGCTGAGTGACGCCTACTCAGGGTTTTTTCGGCCATTGGAAAGTTTAGCATTTTGTCATTAAGTTGTTCCGAATATGTCATTCACGTTGTTAATAAAAGATAATGCTTGGCATTATCATTCACTTTATTGCCTTTCTAGGATTTTTAGACAAGTTTTTAATTAAAGGTGAACAGCTTCTACCTGCAATTTATTTATCTTGATCAACTTTAAGTTGACAAATCTAATTTTGTCTGCAGTCTATTTATTTGCTCTCTCTATCTATACTTAGCCTTTAATTTTCCACAGATTAAAGCAGGGGATGTCCGTGTCTTGGGAAGCACATCATTAACCCTAGTTAAGAAGGGATGGCCTTCTAATATCCGCATACAGGCTTTTAAAATGCTTCAGGTTTGACCATATATCTTTTTTATTTGCCATAGTCTACTGGAAATTTAATGTTGTATGGGATGGTAGAGTTTCTAGTCTTTGAGATTTGTATAAAAGCTTGTAGGTTGACATGATTTTATTCGTTCCGGTATTTAACTTGGGCATCCAGAACTTTATCCAGTATTGCTCAAATTGTACACGTCTTAAATTATTAAATTATTTGAATTTAGGAAAGATTGCAACAATGTATGTTTTTGAAACTTTTTCAAATCTTGAATCCCGGTATGGCAACAGAGGCAAAATTTTCCTGTGTTAGGGTTACTAGTTGTGATTGTAATTTCAATTTTGAAATGCTAGTTGTTGTTATTACTCCAATTTTTTCAGACCTGCATGGTGATGAAATGCTATTTTTCTTAACCCCTGTGGGTTATTAGATTTTGATGCAAAAGGTATAAAATAGAAGAGACATCTTTAAACATAAAAGGTAAGACTGGTAAATGATGTTAAGACTTTGTGGTTAAGGAAAGTTAAGGGGCATATTCGTTAAAACAAACGATTCAACCTAGAAAATGCATATACTAGCCCAAAATCCTCCAATCAGGAATGTTAAGGGGCTTTTTCATGAAGACAAATGTTTCAACCTGAAAATGTATATACTAGCCCAAAAATGACCTCACTCCACTTGGATGGATATAAGCCCCTTAACTTTTCTGCCCACAATCAGTGAACTGGTTGTGATTAACTTTGTTTGTTAAGCTGTAAACAAATACATATCAGACTCTTAAAATTGTGTCTGGATAGGTAAAATGAGTGAAAGATTTCTCAGTCATATACTCGCAACCATCACTCACACTGTTCATGTATTGCAAAAGGAGATTTGAAAGCTTATCTGGTCTATTCAGCGTCACGGGTTATCGAAATTGGTTTAGTATTTAGGATACATCATACAAACACTTGGGAAGTGCTTCTAAAGGGAAGGATTTTTGAGCAACATTGTTTTATAATGTAGGAGAATCTTGGGTCATGAACTAATATTGTTTCAGAAATGGACGGGTGTATGGCTATGCAAGGCCCTAAGGTTGTCTACTTATAAAATGGCAAGATTGCTTGAGATGCTAAAAAATACACACATTGTTATAAAATTTCAATTACTTTAGTAACATAGAGAGTGAAGATCATATTTAACTTGGTTCTTGTGGCTTGGTTACTTGTTGGAGGTCAAGGCTGCTGATATGTGATGATGAAAGTTGATACATTGTGCCAGTGATTATTGTTATCCAGAGGCTGATATTATAATAAAATTATAAACACAATGTATCTGGCACGATTAAATTATGTGCTATTATTTTCTTACCCTGACTCCTTGTTTCTGTACAATTTGAAGCACTTGGTGCGATTGAGATGGGATGATCTAACTACCACTGAAAGACGAAGCTTTGCAAATGTGGCAGTTGATTTGATGTCTGAAATTGCGGATCCTTGTGAAGACTGGGCCTTAAAGAGTCAAACTGCTGCTCTTGTTGCTGAGGTTTTTGTTGTTCTTGTCTTTGTTATGTTCAATTTGGCTAGGATTATTGGATTGTTCTAAGCTATCCTGGTTTAATTTTCTACAGATGATTAGGAGAGAAGGTGCAAGTTTCTGGCAGGAGCTTTATCCATCTCTACTTTCTATGTCCAACCAGGGTCCCATCCAAGTGAATCTCATATCTCTCCCTTCTCTGCTATGGTTCATCTTGGTGTATTCAATGTTCTGCATAAATTATGATGCATAATTTAATTTTTCATTCCAGGCAGAAGTAGTATCAATGACTCTCAGGTGGCTCCCTGAAGATATAATGATTCATAATGAAGATTTGGAAGGTTCTTTTCACTTTAATTATCTCTCACCTCGTGCTAGAAGATAAAAAACCAAATTAATATGTTATTCTTCATTTGGCATGTTTCTTTCTTCTAGAGAAAGAAGATAGTAGTTACTTTTGGGGTTGTTGAGCTCAGGGATTCTTTTTGTCAATGTCTGTAAAGTAGGACTCCTGTTGACACTTCTTCTCATGGTCTTGTGTTGAAACTTTTATGGTTCAGGTGATAGGCGTAGGCTGTTGCTACGTGGGCTTACTGAGTCCTTGTCTCAAATTTTACCATTGTTATACAATGTAAGTGTTTCTAGGTTGATTGAAAGCTATGGAGCTTTTTAGTGAGGTTCTTAGTGCTTTTTCTGATGACCAGTTAATAGAGAGGCACTTTGGTGCTGCGATAACTGAAGCAGGCAGGCAGCAGCTGGACGTTGCAAAACAGCATGCATTGGCTGTGACAGCTTCTCTTAATGCTGTTAATGCTTATGCTGAGTGGTCTCCCTTGCCCAATCTTGCCAAATATGGGATAATCAATGCGTAGGATCTCTCTCTCTCTCGCATTATCTTGTTAATTGAATCTAACAAAGTTGATAGAGCTTAATCTCTCTTTTCTTAATCAGTTCTGGGTTTATGCTTACTTCTGTGGATTTCCGCCTTCATGCAGTGGAGTTCTTTAAGCTTGTTTCCCAAAGGTATATAATGTGTTAAACACTCTCACTCAGATGGTTACACTTCTGTACAATATATATATATGTACGCTATCCCCTCTTAATCATAACTGAATTCTTGATGGCAGGAAGCGCCCTACTGAGGACACCTCTGAATATGACTCTGCTATGAGCCAGATCTTTCAGATCTTAATGAACAGTGCAAGAGATATCTTTCTCAAATCTGGCTCTGGTGGTGCTGTCAGTGAGAGTGAATTTGATTTTGCAGAATGTATATGCGAAAGCATGGTCAATCTGGGATCTTTAAACCTGCATTCTGTTGCTGATGATGCTACAATTCTTTCATTGTATCTGCAACAGGTAAATTCCTTACTCTTTTCTTGTTTTTTGTTTTTTTTTTGTTTTCTTTTTTCTGGAGAACTTATACTCTGGGGTTATAAGACATTTTGACGTCATGGATAGTCCATACATGTGGCCTTTATGTCTGACCTTCAAGCTTGAAAATAGTAATTCTAACCTAAGCTCAAATATAATCTAAGCTGTAGTATGCTTATAAGGTTTAGTACATAACTCCAAAGCAACATAAGTTTATTTTCATGCTTGCAATTAGGGCATTCTCATTTTAGCTAAGCTGCTACTATCTTCGGTGATCCTGTTGATTGTAAAGGCTCTTGCATGTATATCATTGTTATTATGGGCAATTGTAACTGGTATTGTCTCTTAAAACTTTTATGAATCTTTCTGAGATTTGGACTGGTTTAGCTATAATCGTGTGTTTCTTTGCAGATGCTTGGTTTTTTCCAGCACTATAAATTGGCGCTGCATTGTCTGTCACTGCCCTTTTGGCTGGTATGATCTTCAAAAACCGACAACCAACAGTTAATTGATTCATTATGTTCTAAAGTTCTGTTCCTGTCTTGATAGGCTTTGATGAGGGATCTTCTATCCAAGCCAAAAATTGTTGGGTTTGGAGAAAAGTCAACCGACTGTATTACATCTTGTTCTGGAGAAGCTGATAAAGATAAGAAAAAGATTTTAGCTTTCATAAATGACGGGATAAGTAGTGCTATATTAGAGATGGGGTTCCAACGCATGTTGAAGAAGGAAAGAGTTCATCCTCAGTCTACATATTCTGTTGGCCCGCTTGAATTGTGGAGTGATGATTTTGAGGACAAAGGAGATTTTAGCAATTATCGCTCACGAATGGTATGCAGTTTTTGTCTTTTTTTTTTTTTTTTTTTTTTTAGCCTAGATGATAAATTATTCAAGCTTCTCTGAGAAAGATAACATTTAGCAGCTAAAGCCCCTTAACTGTTAGTGTAGCCTCACTTTTTCCCATCTATGAGATTCTTCTAGTGAATTTTTTGGCATGATCTTGAGGCCCTATTTTATATATTATTTCTTGGAAAGAGGCTACAAAGAAAGATATGCTATATTTTAGTATAGGTTAATGACTAAAATGTATGTAAGTTTATGTGTCTTTCTAGAATATGATGACGAGATATGATTTATATAACCAATCCACATAGTGTGAGAAATACCTAATTGTTATTGTAGCTTGCGCTGTGATTGTAAACCAAAATATCAAATTTCTGGTATTTCTGTCCCCAATTAATTCTTCCGACGACATGTTGAGATTGTGTGGTTATGTTGATTAAGGAGTGTCCTTTGGTTGTATTCACTATTATTAACATCTCACAGAACCAGTTTGGATTGGTCATCTTTATACCCCAGGAGTATTGTCAAACTTGGAGCATAATTATTAAAATTATCCTGGAGGAAGAAATATCCCATCCGTTAATTTTATCTTCTAATTTTGATTAACTTGGAATTGCTCTGCTCCCCTCTGGCTTATATATATATATCTGTCCAACGCTGCTCTTCACAGGATGACATGTTCAGTTATTATATCATGATTACTTATACCTCAATATTTTGGAAAGTTGAATATATAGTGATGAATCTATTGGTTGCTATTACTTATATATCAATTCAATTTTATGGCCAAAATTTACCACTAGTGTGAGGAATATCATTGGACAGCCCTCATAACCCTCTCTTAGAGTATAGTGGAACTTGTAGCATCTCATCCATAGGTTTACACTTGCTTTGCATCTCAAATTAGTTCTATTTAAGGGATGTTTTTACCCCAACTAGAGCATCTAGTACACATCTTGTAGTTAACCACAGTGTGTAGATGTATTTTCGGCTTAGCAAGAATCATTACTAACCTGTATATCTCCTTGCAGTTGGAGCTCATCCGGTTCTTTGCTTCTTATAAACCCCTTGTTGCTGCCACAAAGACTTCTGAGAGAATTATGAATATTGTTAAGATTGTATTGCTTGCTCCGGTGCCTACTCAGGTTTACTTTTTGAAAGCTTTCATAATGCTTTTTTACTTTTCCATTGTTATGCAAGTTTCCTTCTTGTCATATATCGCACTTAATAGCTGACTGCTTTTATTGTATACAAGACTAATGGTTTCACGGTTTAGGAAATGTCTATAATGGATAGCATGCAGCTGCCTCTTGAAAATGTTGTTGGCACGGTTTTTGATGATTCAAATGATCTTTCCTGGTCAAGCTCTCAAGATAAACTAGTTTTGTGCAGAGTATTTGAAGGTATCATAAAGGTAGCCTAAACATATTTACCAAAAATGTTTGCCTTCACAGTAACCTTAATGTTGCTATATGAAATGAAGGTCTCCTTGAGCAACTTCTTGGTTTGAAATGGACTGAGCCAGCTCTTGTTCAAGCTCTTGGACGCTACTTAGATGCATTGGGTCCATTCTTGAAGCACTTCCCTGATGGTGTGGGCAGAGTAATCCACAAACTTTTTGAGCTTTTGACCTCTCTACCATTTGCTCTCAAGGTTGTTTGTGGTGCATTTTCTGCATGTTACTTTTTGGAGAAAATCACCTTTTGACAATGCTTGTCCTTTTATAGGATCCTTCAACAAACACATCCCGGCATGCAAGATTACAGATCTGCGCATCATTTATTAGAATAGCTAAGACTGGTGGCGAAAGCCTTCTTCCCCATATGAAGGTAAATTAATTTCTGCATGGGCCCCTCGGTTAACGAACTATGATATATTTGATGTTGGAATGTGAAAATCTGCTGAGAGTCAAAGCCAGAAGCTCTTCCTCCTAGCAAGGGCAGTGCAGAAAGAACTAACCGTGTTTTTAACTTATTTTATGAAATATCAGAGGAGATATATATTCTAATAGTGTGATTCTGATTGTGATTAGCTTTCTAATGCATGACATGTATATTTCGAAGTTTGGGTCTCTTTTTTTTAAAAACATTTCTTGAAACTTCTGAGGAGATTTATATTCTGATAGTATGATTCTGTTGTGATTAGCTTCTAATGCATGCCATATATTTCAAAGTTTAGGTCTCTTTTTCTGACTATCTCGAGGTGTTGGGGGTAGCAGAAAGGAGGGGACAGAATTCTGGATTAGTAGTTCCTGATAGAAATTTATATTACTGTTCCTGTTCAAGAATCTATGTTTGGATTTATTCGTTTGTTCTCTTCATGCTGTGTAATTCAAAATGATTTGCATCTATGAAGATGCCTGAAAGAGTGATATGTTCTACAGCTATTCATTTCTGTACATACCTGGAAATGCATCACTGATATAACAGAATAATTTGCCCGTCTCTTTTTATTTTGCAGTTAATTGCTGACACAATGACATATTTACAAAAGGAGGGTTCATTACTCCGTGGAGAGTATAATACTTTAGCTGAAGCATTTCTAATTATGGCATCTTCTGCAGGGTACCGAATCTTATGTGTTCATACATGCATACACATATATATACATACATACATACACATATATATACATACACACACACACACACACATATATATATACATACATACATATATATGTATATCTATATTTTCTCTATGCATAAGTTTTTGCATTTACCAGCAATATATTTCTAAATTTGCAGAGCTAAACAGCAGCAAGAAGTACTGGAATATTTTCTAGAGCCTTTGAGTAAACAGTGGACAATGGTAGATTGGCAAGATGTGTATTTGTCAGAGCCCGCAGGTTTTGTTCGTCTCTGTGCAGAGACATCATTTATGTGGTCTCTCTTCCATACAATAACTTTCTTTGAGAAAGCACTAAAGAGAAGTGGGTATGCCAAAAGCAATACAAGCTCTCAAAACAATTTGCCAAACCTTCCTACAACTTTACATCCAATGGCTCCTCATTTATCATGGATGCTGCCTCCCCTTCTTAAAGTATGTATTTCAATTAGGTATAACAGGATGATTTAGGACTTTGAGGAAATATGCTTCTGCTTCTAACTTTTGGTTTATCAATGTATTCTGTAGCTGCTTCGATGTGTACATTCCCTTTGGGCTCCAACTGTAGCTCAAGCCTTGCCTGCAGAGCTGAAAGGAGCAATGATCATGAGTGATGTTGAAAAGACTAGTCTTATGGGGGAAGGAAGCCTAAGATCGTATAAAAGTGCTTCTACATTCTCTGATAGCTCTCAGTTTGATCTGCAGAAAGAAGGAAATTCTGAGTATGTGGAAAAAGATTTAAGGAATTGGCTGAAAGGTATCAGAGATAGTGGGTATGTTCACCCCCCTTCTTGAAATATATCCAATATTGTGAACTTTTATATTATTTTAAAATTATAGGTTCCAGAAAACTTTCCAAGTATATGTTGGAAATTGGTCTATCTTTTCTGTTTTCTGTCTTATTTTTAACGTGTCTTTAGTCTTAATTCTGAAAGGCATATGACGAAATTACTTGATACCTGATTATGATCTGACATTAGTGTCTTTGAGAACATGTCATCATCAAAGTATTTGTTAATGCATGTGGTTTGTGATCCTACAGTGTACGTAGAATAGAATAGTGTTTTTAAAATTAAAAATAATTTCTCCAGGCAAATGAAAAATAAATCAAGAACTTGCTATTGTCTAGTTTGAAAACAATTGCAATTATTCCTAAATTAAAGTGCCAACTTCGTATGGATTTCACAGTTATGAAAAAACTCAAATGATGGAGTTACTTCTTTATTTATTTTTTCTTTGGAAGAATCGTTGGTTATCTATAGGAAGAAAAGAACCACCTGCAATTCGGTTTTGATGTTTTTTGTTTTGTTTTCCATTCATGTACATTTCACTAATACTCTTCGATTCCCAGGTATAGTGTGTTAGGTTTGTCAGCTACCATTGGGGACTCCCTTTTCAAATGCATGAACTCTGATTCAGTTGCTGTAGCATTAATTGAAAATATACAGTCCATGGAGTTCAGGCATATAAGGCAGTTAGTTCACTTGGTGTTGATTCCACTGGTGAAATACTGCCCTCCAAGCATGTGGGATGGGTGGCTGCAAAAGCTCTTGCATCCATTACTACTACATGCTAATAATGTTATTAGTTGTTCATGGTCTAGTTTACAGCAAGAAGGTCGCGCAAAGGTTCCGGATCTGCATGGTATAGAAGTGGGGTCAGATCTTAAAGTAGAGGTGATGGAGGAAAAGCTTCTTCGAGACCTGACTCGTGAGATTTGTTCACTTCTTTCTGTTATGGCTTCATCAAGTCTGAACCCCGGGCTTCCATCCCTAGAACCAGGACGTCATGATTCAGCGACTCGTCGTAGATTAGATTCATTTGCATCCAGCTCTCTTATTGGGTATATGACTGATGATTACGTTGTAGTGAAGTTTATATTGACTGTAAACTGTAGTCTTACATTATCCTATAATTTTGCAGGTTTCTAGTGAACCAAAAAATTCTTGCAGTGCCTGCTTTTCAGATTAGTTTGGAAGCCTTCAGATGGACGGATGCTGAAGCTGTAAATAAAGTTTGCTCCTTCAGCGGAGCTGTTGTTCAACTAGCCATTTTAACAAGTGATGCCGAGTTACAGGAATATGTTTGCAGAAACTTGTTTACTGCAATCATCCAGAGTTTAGCACTAGAGTCAAATGCCATTGTGAGCACCAACTTAGTTGCCCTTTGCTCTGAAATCTTCATACAGTTCCGTCACAGAAACCCTGCTCCTAGAGAGGTATGACCTTTTGTCACTTTTAGATTTTGTTAAATAATGTTTGCAACTTTGCATCCAATCTTAATTTGATTCTTAAATACAGATTATGCTTTCTCTTCCCTCTGTTACGCCGCACGATCTGCTTGCGTTTGAAGAAGCCTTGTCAAAAATAGGTAGTCCCCGGGAACAAAAGCAACATATGAAGAGCTTTTTGTCAATGGGCACTGGAAACAAGTTAAAAGCACTTGCTACTCAGAAAATTGTCAATGTCATCACGAATGTATCAGGTGAAATTACTCTGTTTTTAATGAATAATCAACAGTCTTACAGTGCATATTCTTCAATATCTCCTAATGGTAGAGTATACTTTCATGATAAAGGTGTAATTTCTTACCAAGCATTCTTGATATAATGCAGTGAAGTCTCGTAATTTGGGTCCTGTTCCAGAATTGAACCAAGACGAAGGAGATGCAATAGGTTTGGCTGCAATTATGTAAGGTGGTTGAAGATGTTTGTACATGGATGAGAATAGCTAACAGGAAAGGTTTATGACTCCATTGTGCTGAAAAGAGTAATGAAACTCCCATAAATCTTTGCCAAAAAATGTTCCATGACTAACTATAGAGTAATCTTTGTTTTCAGATACAGCTTGTAAACTAGCACATCATTTTAAGGCTTGATTAGTACGAGTGTATTAAATTACGGCCTAGGCGTTTGCAGTATAACTTACCATGGTGTTTTTTGCGTGTGTTTCCTTTTAAAGCCAATACATAACTACTGAAGGAACTGCTTAAGTGCTTTTAACTTCTTTCCAGTATCTATAGACAAAGTTTGTCTGGGTTTTATAAAAGAAGGGTTCTACTAAATCACACCCTAGATACACCTTGTATGTGTGATAAAAATTATTTTTACCTGACCCGTCGTCTGGATCCTTGAAAATAATTTTTTGGTACAATTTGTAAGATACAAACATTGTATTAGTATCATACAAATAAATTGTCAAACGGAACACATCCATGGACGATCTGTAAAATAATAATAGTGTAGAATGTTGTGATTGCATTGATACGACGGTACAATCTTTATAGGTAGAGTACAAAGATAAACTAAGTAGGTATATCTATACACACTAATACACAGTCATAATTCTGCTAGACACATAAGTGTAACTTCCTAATTTATATACAATAAAATATTATCAAATCATAACAAAATATCCTAATACTCCTCAAGTTGGAGCGTGAAGATCCAGAACGCCCAACTTGCCAAGTAACTGTTGAAACTGATGTTTGCCAAGAGCTTTAGTGAAAATGTCCAAAGTACGAATATGATACATAGCAACAACGCCTGACTGAACAAGGTCTCGAACAAAGTGACAATCCATTTCAATATGTTTTGTCCTCTCATGAAACACCGGATTCGCTGCAATGTGAATGGCACCTTGACTATCACAGAAAAGTCGCATAGGAGCAGAATGTGTAACTCCTAAACATGACATAAAAGACTTGAGCCATATAGTTCACAACAAACAGCAGCCATTGCCCGATACTGTGCTTCAGCAGATGAACGAGAAACAGTCGGTTGTTTCTTCGTTTTCCAAGAAACTGGTGAATCACCAAGCATAACAAAATATCCAGACAATGAACGACGAGTAAGCGGACAAGCTGCCCAATCCGAATCACAATAAGCTGTCAATTGTAGAGAACTGCGAGTAGACAGAAACAAACCCTGCCCAGGGTGACTCTTCAGGTAATGCAGAACACGAACAGCAGCCTGCCAGTGAGGAACACACGGCGCCTTCATAAACTGAGCCAGGGTATGAACAACATAACTAATTTCAGGACGAGTTATGGTTAGGTAAATCAAACGACCAACAAGACGTCGATACTGCTCAGGATTTTCATACAACGGACCTTCAACTCGTGCCAAGTCATGATGTTGCTCCATCGGAAAATCAGTTGGTTTGGAAGCTAAGAATCCCGTGTCGGAAAGAATATCGAGTGCATACTTCCGCTGGGATAAGAACATACCTTCAGTGCTTCTAGCAATCTCGATCCCAAGAAAGTATTTCAAAGGGCCAAGATCTTTCATATGAAAACAAGAGCTCAAATAAGTCTTGAACTCGGTCAACAAGGTCTTCGAGCTTCCAGAAATGATTAGATCATCCACATAAACAAGAACATGTAATGTAAGAGTCCCACGGACATACGTAAAAAGAGAGTAATCAGCCTTACTCTGAACAAATCCAAAAACTCGCAAAGCCGAAGCCAACTTAGCAAACCAATTCCGAGGAGCTTGCCTTAAACCGTATAATGACTTCTGGAGTTTACAAACAATACCAGAAGGAACAGGATATCCCTGGGGTGGACGCATATAAACCTCCTCCTCAAGATCACCATGGAGAAAAGCGTTATGGACGTCCATCTGATGAACTTCCCAACCCTTAATAACAGCAACAGAGAGAACCAATCGACCAGAGGCCATTTTGGCAACCGGTGCAAATGTCTCGGTGAAGTCCTCACCCTCAATCTGACGATTACCAAGCGCAACCAGCCTAGCTTTGTATCGTTCAATGGAGCCATCAGATTTATACTTGGTTCTAAAAACCTATTTCGAACCAATAGCCTTCTTGCCCGGAGGAAGGGGCGAGAGAGTCCAAGTGCCATTACGTGCAAGAGCACCAAGTTCCTCACCCATAGCAGTCCGCCAATGAGCATGCTTAGATACTTTTGAAAACATTGTAGGATCTGTACTAGATGTTACGGCACACAAAAGTCTAGTATGCAAAGTAGAAAATTTATTGCAATTAACATAATCAGTAATAGGGTATGAAATACCTGAAGACAGTGATGACGGTGAAGCGGAAGAAGCAGAAGTGGGGGGATTATTAGCAGCAGTGGCAGAACAAACAAAGTCATTCAGGTATTCCAGCCGTTTCCTTTCTCGTGTGCGGAACCGAACAGGACCAGTAGGGACGGTAGTGGGGTCTGGAGATGATGAATCGGTAGGTGCCTGTAGAGGAGACGCGCTAGTAGGCTGGTGAGTAGGTTGTCGTGATGAATCATTCACAATAGGAGGCTCGGGAGGAAGCGTCACAACTAGAACTGCAGGTAGCATAACTGGTGGATCATCATAAATGGGAAGGGGTGGAGTTGCAGGGGATGCATCAGTCAAAGATGAAGGAGTTAGTTCAACAAACGGAAACTGGTTTTCGTAGAACACAACGTCTCTACTATCAAAGAACGTATCTGTTTCCAAATCATACAAGTGGTATCCTTTCTTACCAGAAGCATATCCTAAAAAGACACATCGACGACTTCTTGGTGCAAACTTATCTCGAATTCGTGGAACTTGAGAGGCAAAGTAGAGACATCCAAATACACAGAGAGACTTGAAATCAGGAACACTACCATATAGTAGCTCAAAGGGTGTACGACCATCAAGAAGTGGTGTTGGTGTGCGGTTGATCAAATAAGCGGCTGTAACAACACTTTCACCCCAAAACCTGATTGGTAAATCAGCTTGAAACAAAAGAGCACGTGCAACATTCAACAGGTGTTTATGCTTGCGCTCCACTCGTCCATTCTGTTGTGGTGTGTCAACGCAGGAAGTCTCAAACAGGATACCAGATTCAGCAAAGTAGGACCGCAGAGGTAAAAACTCAGTTCCATTATCAGATCAAACACGACGCACATGGCGACTAAACTGGGTACTTACTAGAGCACAAAAATGTTTAAATCTAGAAGCCACTTCGGATTTCGCAGCAAGCAAGTGAACCCAAATAGCTCTAGAATAATCATCAACGATAGTTAAAAAATAATAAGCACCACTAGTAGAAGGAGAACTATAAGGCCCCCAAACATCACAGTGTATCAAGTCAAAACATTCACGAGCTCGTGAAGAACTCACAGGAAAACTATGTCTGGTCTGCTTTGCTCTATGACAAATGGTACAAGGAGCACTCACTTTATTATTATCAGAAGGAAAGATAGAAGACAAAATCGTGGAGGATGGATGTCCAAAACGTTGATGCCAAAGATCGGAATTAGCAGACATAGCAGTAGCGTGATTCGGCTCCAACGGCGATGCACATATACTATTGGTCATAGACGGTTGATCCCCACCATCCAATGTGCGAAGCCAATAAACCCCACCGTACTGCTCACCCACACCAATCACTGTCCTCGAACTGATTTTCTGTATTATGCAAAACTCTTCCGTGAGCAAAGCAAGAAATTTTAATGAGCCAAGCAATCTAGAACAAGATAATAAATTACAACGTAATTCAGGTATATAAAGTACATGGGGAAGCTGAATTCCACCAAAAGTAAGAGTTCCATATTCAATGGCAGAAGAAATCGTTCCATCAGGTAACGCAACATCAACAATACTATCAACAATAACTATATCATATAGAGCACCCTTAACACCAGTCATGTGATAGGAAGCTCCCGAATCAAGTATCCAAGAAATATTGGCAGAAGAATTATTTAGTCTAGTAAAAAGGGTCAAGGCCATACTCCATTGTTGATCAGTTAAACAACCACCAACCGATGATCGATCAAAACCAGATGGAACGGCGAAAGAAGCGAATCCTGGTGGTGGCGGAACAATTGATGGAGCGGTGGCTGAAGCGGCAAATGGCGTCCCTGGAGGCAGTCGGCGAAGCACAATAGAAGATGGAAGCTGGGCTTGTCGAGAACCATGCAGTTGAGCATTCATCATCATCTTTTTTTTTATTAACTGGCCGAAGGTGCGCGTGGCCTCACGTGCAAGAACATAGACGGCGAGTCAGCGAGCGCGTACCAGCACGCGCTAAGGAGCTGAAAACGGGAGTCGCGTGGAAACACGCGTTTTTAAGGCCGTTCAATGACAAAACTGGGCGCCTGACAAAAGCTGAATAATGGTGGGCTGGGGATAACAATTGATCCTTCACGGCAAATCAAAATTGACGAGTGGCGGGGTGGTCAATCAGCCAAATGAAAATTTAATATGGAGGCAATAAGTTATTATCAAATCTAGGGTTTATGAAAATTATGAAATCAAGAGTACGGGTCCAGATAGAAAAATCTGATACCATGTAAAATAATAATAGTGTAGAATGTTGTGATTGCATTGATACGACGGTACAACCTTTATAGGCAGAGTACAAAGATAAACTAAGTAGGTATATCTATACACACTAATACACAGTCATAATCATGCTAGACACATAGCTGTAACTTCCTAATTTATATACAATAAAATATTATCAAATCATAACAAAATATCCTAATACGATCCTTTATTAGGTCACAAGGGAGTGAGAAAAAACTGATGTTACAGGTGACCGGCATTCTGGGCGGTGAATAGAGTCTGGGTCGGCCTTTCCTATCTCTCACATTTGAACCTGCAAGACAGACACCAGGAGTATCTGATGGTAGATATTCAGGTATAATGATGAAATGAGTGTCTTTATGCAGAGGAGAGAGGATAAGAATACTCAAGATCAGAGAGTTTGAGAGTAAGTATAGAACATACATTTTCTTGTTGATTGATGTGGTATTTATATTGATGGTGCTTAGAAGCCATTCCTCCAGTGGTCCAGCAAATGTAGAGTAAGACCGGGGAAAGATCGCTATCTCTTGTCCCTACTGCCTCCGAACGCGTCACACCTAGACCGTGCTCTTATTTGGGTTGAGCCCCATGTATTACCAAAAGCCACACATATGGCAAAGTTGATGGTCATTAAAACTGAGAGAAAAAACCACACACAATTGGCAAAGAAAAAGTATGCAACATGCATTCTTGATTTCTTGTTTCGTAGTATTCATCAATTCTTAGAGGTGGTCCAACTCCAAGAATTAGGTGTTCGGTATTATATGTTGCACACTTTTTCTTTGCATCCATTCTTAGAGATGTTTTAGAGGATGGTCCGGAGGGAAGAAAAGGTGATGAACCAGTAAAAACAAGATCACCCCGGGTTCTAACACCTCAACTATCTCCAAGTAGGTATAATAGGTTTCAACGAAATCACAGAGAGCCTCATGATGACGATGATCTTCAACCCTAACAATAAAAAAGTAAGAATATCTACCACCGATTTCTAATTTTCTAGCAGCAATCAGGGCATTATAAGAGAATTGCGGCAAAAGAACATACTCGTTCAATTCTCTAAGAACCCTGCTCTTCCAAACATAAAGAATGACAAGTGTCTGACTCACCAATGTACAAGAATACACATAGTACAGAAGTCATAGACATACTTCTTAATTTCTTGATATTTATGAAGGGGCTGATTGAGTATTGTCTTATATTGATGACACTGTCATCACAACCCAACACCAAATACTGGACCACATATCCCCCTTTAATCGCTATGTTGACGATTTATTTAGTCACACACCGAACCTCGACCATCTAGTTGTTACAGTCACAGAGTACCAGCGGGATGAGATGTCACACAGGATATTTGCCAAAGGGAATGCACACGGGGGAGGCTACTGATTTCTTCACCGCCTAAATTGCCTTAAACCCATCAATTGACCAATCCTATTGTTAGCATCCATTTGCGAATTTGACAGAGTTTGGACAAGGATTTCTAAGGACTTTATTTGTGAGGAGAAAATCGAGGACAATAATCCAGCAACTCAGATGTGTTTACACAGTGGCAAATCCAGATTATATTTTTAGTTGGGGGCTTAGATTACAAAAAGAGAGTAAAGATATTGCTAATTTTGGTAAGAGTAGGAAAATTTTAAATAACATCAAAAACATTATGCCCTAATTATTTGGGAAGAAGGGGGTTGGGCCCCCACAAGCCTCTACGTAGATCCGCCCCCGGTCTTACAAATATTCATTGAGTTTAATATCTTTCGAAAATGTATTGTCTATTTCTTGCCATGTTACACCATCCGTCCCATATTAACTTGCATATTTTACTTTTTTTTATTATCCTACTCTCACCTTAATTTATACGATATTCAGATTTTGTAAATGTCATCTATTTACAATAATTTTCTTAATTTGATACTTGCAATTTAGATTGTGACATGAAGTATGTATAAATGCATTGATGGATTTAGAGCCGTTGTGGTTTATAAAAAAACGTAATCTGCCTTATAGGTATAGGGAATCTAAAATGTTCATTGCACCATAAATATGTATTCTAAGATAGGAGTTGATTTGCACAAATTATATGGAATTTTCTAAGAAAACAATACAATTCATTCCCTACATCTAAGTAGAATTATAGATAAGTTTCTAAAAATGTATCAAATTAAACCTTCTTTGTATCTACAATGATAACATAATATTACACCGGCAACATTATGTCCAAACCTAACTCTGATGGGGTATAGGATCATCGTCGTAGACTACGACACTTTCAACTAATCCAAGTTTAATTGATGTTGACATAAGTTGTATGCCTACATGTTTAATTTGATTGATTGTTGAGCCTATTTTGTAGCTTAAATATTGCTGGTTTCTGCTTCCGAATGCATGCAGGTACACTAGGAGTAGTTGTAGTATGCAAACTGTTTGTTAGGGATGCGAACTGTCAGTTGAGTTGCTTGTATGGTGCAAACAAGGATCCAATATTAGGTTCAAAAGTTAGTGAAGTTGTTAGCTTTCCCATATAGATTAGAACTTTGAACTAATGAGGCATTCTCTCCCATGCTGAGCTGTTGGAAGGTCGTCTTTATAGCTCTAAAAAAATACTGCTTATATTCACTCACAAGCTCTACACACAACTAAGCATATAGTGGCAATTAAGTTTCGTATCCACATAGAAGATGCTATTTTCAAGTATTTAAAATAGATTCACTACTCTAAATAGTAAAATAATTATAATATAATAATATATAAAAGCGATGTAAACATGGGGGAAGTTGGAATTTGGGTTTTATGAAACACTACGATAAGAAACAAGTTAGGTTTTAAGACCACAACTAAGTTACCATGAAATTATCTAAAAGATGGATAATTATGAGATTACTAGCCTTGGGCACACTTGACTTCAACTCTGGACATTCGATTTATCATTGCACCGTAACACATTGCTGTTGGAATTTGGGACCAATTATCAAGGACAATCACTTTCACAGTAACTGTCATATTCTCTCATTTCCAACTAAGAAGAATGATCACATTACTTCATAGACCTCACTATTGAATAACTTAGATGATCACTCTTAAAGTATATTCATCAGTGGCATTCAAAGTTAGAGAATCAATAAAGTTAATTATGCTCGATGATCAAGAGAACACATAACAAGCCAATTGAGTGTTCATAGGAATCAAAACCCTGATAAGCCCATAGTTCGTATTCTAGGGCCTCATTCAGTCTCGGACCAGCACCCAAGAAGGGTCGTGGGCCTGAGTTAAGCGGAGGATGGATCCATGGGTCCATCCATCGGTCCAAATCCTTATAAGGAATGCGTATATTTTGAATGTTTTACAAGGAATACGCTTCCTCTAAACATGGTAATACAACCATGTCCGAAATACACTTCTTCTATACATGGTAATACAACTGTTATCTCCATAAGAGTTGTATTCATACCATAATTACATATCTTAGCGATCTATAGATTGTAGCCTTATAAATACCAGAGGTTTGGTAGACCTTTTCTATCTCGTAATACGGACAATACGCCTATGCACTTAAAGCTCCTCTAAGCTGTTTACTAACTTGAGCGTCGGAGTGTCTACCCCCGGGACACCTGGGGCTTTGTCTTGCAGATCAGTTCGTGAGCCGGGTTCGTGATCAAGTGTGAAAAAACATCCATCAATTTGGCACGCTCAGTGGGATCCACGTGTTGATCTTGATATAAACGACCTTCAAACTGATGGCTGTTCAGGCTGAGAATTTTTGTCAGAGCACACGAATCCGTTCTCCAGTCCCAATAGGAGTCAACAGCACCGACGTCAGCCACCTCCATGACCACGACGAGACGAGCGCCACCGCCAACCAGGGAGCAGAAATGAGCATCAACGGCATGCATCAATCGCCAGAAGAAGCCTCTCCCTGGGAGTGAGAGAGCGTAAAGATCTCGCCTGGATGGAATTGTTGCCTTTTCGACGAAGGATGCATATCTCAACCAATTCCCCCATCAGATGCTTTAGTGATTACTGTCACCATAAATCACAACACGATTAGAAGGGTTCTGGTGGACGGGGGAAGTGAGGTGGAGGTCATGTTTCTTGGCTATTACGAGCAGCTGGGATTAAACAGAAGTAATCTCGCACCCACAAACCTAATCTCGGGGTTCGCTTGCGATCCCATTACCCCCTTGGGAGAGATTACCTTGCCAGTACGGGTGGAAGATGGCCCTCAAAGTATTGCACTCCGTTGTGCCTTTGCGATAATTAACTCTAGGGCACCATACAACATTATACTTGAATTGCTATGGATGTGTCAAGCAAAAGCCATCTGGTTCCCCTTACCATTTGGCCATGAAGTTTCCCACAAATCAAGGAATAGTCATGGTGCGAGGTGACCAACAGTTGCCTCGAGTTTGTACCATTCAAGCTATCAAAGATCCTGAACCAGTCGAGTACTCTGAGTCCGAGCCGATGCAACTCGGAGAATCGGGAACCGTCGAGGTTGGAACCAGCTCCTACCCCCTGAGATAAAGGCCAAACTTCGAGATCTCCTCAATCGATACATAGATGTCTTTTAGTTGGATACGAATGATTTGGTAGGAGTACCCGCCCACTTGGCGGAAAATTATTTAAACATCGACCCGACGCAAAAGCCCATAAAGCAGAAGCGCCGTATCTTTCCACTGGATTGAGTTGACGCCCTCAGAGAGGAAGTTAATAAGCTACTCAAAGCCGACGTCATCGAAAAGGTACAATATATACTCTGAGTGGATAGCTAACTTAGTAATGATTAAGAAACCAGACGGGAGTGGAGAATGTGCATCGACTTCACCAACCTGAACGATTGCTGTACAAAAGATAGCTATCCTCTGCCCTCGATAGACCGCCTGGTCGAAGCAATCGCCGGATACCAGGTGCTAGCTTTCTTTGACGCCTTCAAAGGATATCACCAAATTCCTATGGTAGAGAAGGACAAGGAAAACACCTCCTCTATAACCGACAGAGAGACTTTTTGCTACAAGTAGATGCCCTTTGGATTGAAGAACGCTGGAGCTACTTATCAGCGATTAGTGGACAAACTATTCAAATCCCAAATAGGTCGTAACCTGGAGATATATGTCGATGACATGGTGGTAAAAAGCCGCAGCTACGACACATTCTTTGAAGACTTGAAAGAAACTTTTGATACACATCGGGTCTCCAACCTAAAGTTAAATCCGGCCAAATGTACCATTGGTGTAGGAGCGGGAAAATTCTTAGGATACATGGTATCCAACCGGGCGATCAAAGTTAACCCCGACAAGATGAAAGCCCTACAGAATATGCAACCCCCGAAGACTGTCAAAGATGTACAAAAGCTAACGGGTTCCCTCGCGGCGCTTAGCCGTTTCCTCTCTAAGGGAGCTGAAAAACATATGCCCTTCTTCAACATCCTCAAGAAGGCCAATCAGTTCGAGTGAATGTGGAGAAGCCTTTCAGGCGCTCAAAGATCACATTCGGCACCTACCCACGTTGTTGAATCCTGACCAGGGGGAAGTCCTCTACTTGTACATATCCACATCCCAATTAGCCATTTGTGCTGTATTGGTGAAGGAAAAAGAAGGTTCACAACACCCGATATACTATGTAAGTAGAGCTCTATAGGGGCCCGAGACGAGATGCACACCCCTCGAGCGTCTGATACTGGCCCTGGTGCATGACTCTCGACGCCTGAGATTGTACTTTCAGGCACATACTATAGTACTCTTAACCAACTATCTGATCAGGCAGATCCTCTAATAGCCCGACACCTCGGGACAGATGATGAAGTGGGTCATCGAGTTGGGGGAGCATGACATACAATACAAGTCTTGGACGGCCATCAAGGGCCAAGCCTTATCTGATTTCATAATGGAGTCAGTCGAACTAGTGGAGATCAACCAACAAGAGCTAGCCCTTGACACTGGAAAATGGCGCCTATATGTGGATGGGTCCTCCAAGTCGGGGGGAAGTGGTGTTGGAGTCCTACTCACCAGCCCCGAGGGAAATGACCATCCGTATGTTCTCCACTTCGACTTCCGAGCTACCAACAACAAAGCTGAGTATGAAGCCCTCATAACAAGGTTGAAGTTGGCAAAGAACCTCGAAGTTAAGGACCTCGAAGTTAAGGACCTCGAGATCTTCAGTAACTCACAGATTGTGGTGTAACAAGTCAAAGGTGACTACGAGACCCGAGAGTATAGCCTCCAGAAGTATCTCGAGATAGTCAGACCTCTTCTAAGCCAATTCCACACTACAAATTGAACCACATTCCCCGGGAAGGCAACCACAAAGCTGATGCATTAAGCAAGCTCGCTTCCTCGGACCTCAACATCCGTTCTTCTCATGAGCTATTAATGGAGACACTGGCGAAGAGGAGTTACGAAGAAAAAAACATTATGGCTGTGGGTACCTCAGACACTTGGATGAGCCCTTACGTCGTATACCTACAAACGGGAACTCTCCCGGAGGAAACAGATTTGGCGCTCAAGATCCGAGTCAAGGCCCCTAAATATGTCATACATGAAGGCAACCTGTACAAGAAAGGGTACCTTCAACCATTACTCAAGTGTGTTGGACCATCCGACGCCGAGCACTTGGTGCAAGAAGCACATAAAGGTGTTTGCGGTAGTCACCAAGGTCCACGTACCGTCACCCGCAAACTCCTGTAAATGGGTTATTATTGGCCCACAATGCTAGAAGATTCCAAGAAGTACATTGATTCCTGCCACCAATGCCAAAGATATGCCAAGATGATTCATGTGCCCCAAGAAAACATGATTACAATTCAAGAGTCGTGGCCATTTATCCGATGGGGCATAGACCTTGTCGGACCCTTCCCCACGGCTCCCAGAAATTTCAAATACATCATTGCGGCTATTGACTATTTCTCTAAGTGGGTGGAAACAGAAGGCCTGACGAACATAACCGGCAAAACAGTCATCAACTTCCGCTGGAAAATATTGTGCATCGCTACGGAATCCTTAGATACATAGTAACAAACAACAGATCATACTTCGCCAATAACCCCTTCAAGAAATGGTGTGAGGACTACGGCATACAGCAAAAA
Source organism: Sherardia arvensis (assembly GCA_948330725.1). Classification (NCBI taxonomy): domain Eukaryota; kingdom Viridiplantae; phylum Streptophyta; class Magnoliopsida; order Gentianales; family Rubiaceae; genus Sherardia; species Sherardia arvensis. The sequence continues at coordinate 17,792,532 of OX415238.1, forward strand.
CTCACCTCGGTATACCATCCAGAAGCCAATGGCTAGGTAGAGGTCACGAATCGAACCCTGGAAATCGGCATCAAAAAGCGCCTAGAAGGAGCTAAATGAAACTGGATCCGAGAAGTTCCGAGTGTAATCTTGGCCCATAGAACAACACCAGCTACAGAAACTGGAGAGACTCACTATAGCTTAGTGTATAGGTCCGAGGCGGTCATCCCCATGGAAATTGGAACCCCCTATGCTCGTACCTCTCAATCAGAAGATGAAGATGGCACTGCCACCGAAGAAAATCTCCGTCTCGACCTTGACCTTCTTGAGGAAAACAGAGCCAATGCTACTATCCATGAGGCCAAGATAAAAGATAGAGTCAAGCGCTACCATGACAGAAGGGTCCGCTTGGCTACATTTGCTAAAGGAGAGCTCGTCATGAGACTAAATGAGAAAAGTAAGAAAGAAGTGGAAGGGAAACTAGCCCCGAATTGGGAAGGTTCATATTGAGTCCTAGAATCCCATCCAGGGGGAAGCTACCTCTTGGAAACCATGAAGGGTGAACCCATACCACGAAGATGGAACGTGATTAACTTATGAAAGTATCACGAGAGATGAAGCTCGAAAAAGATATCCACGAGAGTCTGAGACAACTATGCTCTAGCATTACACGTACAAAACTCAAACTATTACTTCCTTTATTATGTTCTTAAAGCCACGAGTTTAAATTGAACGTATTCTATTTACATCTATCTCTACCTTTATTTTGGCAATCATAAATTCCTTTTCTAATAAGAGGAATGTTATCCTAAGTATGACTCTGTTTGCCACTCAAAATAATATGCTTCAATAAGTATACGATTGGCTTGTTTATCTAAAATAAGCTGTTTGGATGAAGAAGTCAAAGGCCAATCGTTTTGGGTAAAATAAAGGGGGGTAAACTCCAGATAAAATACTTGAAAAAAGTATTTGATTGAAGTCTACGGACTAACAAAACAGGCAGACGTGCTTGAATATGAATCATCTCGAAATACAACAGAGGGAAAACCTCGAACAGAAGTTAAAAATCATATGAAAGGTGTTATTACATCAGAATATGATACTTCTAAACGAATCCCAAGAGGATATGAAGAGGAAAAACCTCGAATCTACTCTAGAGGTCATATAAAAGGTGTTATTACATTAGAATATGATACTTCTAAGCAAACCCGAGAGGGTTATCCGGGGAAAAACCCTAAGTACATAAACTTAGTGCTAATTGCTACGGTAATCAAGCCCGAGGAAGAAGCCCAATAATATTAAGCTGTATGTTTGCAGAGTCTTTATCATGGACAACTGTGAGAAGCTCATTCCAGAGTACCTCAGCTTCGTCAAAGGTAATTGGCCGCTCTGTTCGTGCCATTGCGTACCCCCTTTGACCACTTCGACAGAAGGTGGATCTCGACCCTATCCACTATTACAGTTGTATAGAGGTTGGGCCCCTTTCCAATAAACCATGCGACCGAGGAATAAATCCCGAGTCCATGTTCAAGGGGATGGATCTCAACCCTATTCACTATGACAGTTAAGTAGAGGCAGGGTCTCCAACCACAATCCATGTCCAAAGGAGTAGATATCGATTCACTCCTCGACATGTACACCGACGAGCTCACCAAGCTATTCCCTGCTCTCGCACGCAGAAGGTTCTAGAGGGGCAGGAGGAAGAAGGGAGAGATGCCAACGAGTAAGGTCATAGCTCGTCAAGACTCATCTGTCTTGCTGAAAGAAGGACCGGAGAGCATATCACCAAGGAAGGACAAGTTAGGGTATTTGGCTTCAATAAGCCTCAATAAATCCCTCGATGTTATCACCCATTCAGAGATATCCAATGCATCCAAAAACTTGGTCCCAGGAACCCAGCGACGAGCAGTCAAGGCTGCCAATTCGTTGAAGCATCGGGGTGAGAAAAGAAATTAGTCATTAACACCCTTTCCTCCTCGGACTGACACAAATCCAGGATGGCATCCAAACTCTTATGCAGCTCAGAGATAAGGAATAAATTCCCATACTCCTCCCTATGACTCTTCAACTCGGGACCACAGGCGATGAAGGCGCTCCAGAGCCTAAGTAGTCGTTGTTGTTCCTCGGGATCACTCTCCAAAGACCATCTCCAAGATAACTCATCGAACAGATCCTGGTCAGCTCCAGCTCGGTCTTCTGCAAATCTTTCTCCTGCTTCAGGATCTCCACCTCGCCCTTAAGCTGCTTCACCTTATCCTCTAGCTGAGTCACTTAACCTAGTACAGCAGCAAGTGTAGGAGGTGTCGCCAGCTGAGCCTCCAAGGCCTTAACCCGATCTTGAAGACTATCCCTCTCCTCAGTCACGACCTCAAGAGCCTTGCATCTGGCATGCAGCTCACAAGTAGAGTGATACAGGTGCTTTATCTTGGCAGTAGCCTGATCACCTAGCCTGGACAGACCCGCCGGCAACTGCACACCCAATTCATCTGAGTATTTGGCACTAAAGATACGAAGAAATCATGCTACAGAATAAAGGATTACCTTAGAATTCAAGGGATACATCCTAAAAGATCTCCGAGAGGTTTTCACCTCCTCATTATCCTCTCCAGGACGGCCTAGATAACACTCCAGCTCCTTCAAATGACTGTCATTAGGCGTCACCTGCTCGAACATGGAGCCATCATCCAAGGATCCTTCAGCCTCGGACTCCTCTGCGCCCTCCTCTACGACCTCGGGGACCGACTTTTCCTTCATAGCTTTCTTTTTCGGAGGAGGACCTGTTTGCATAACATGGATCATCAGCATCAACAAAACATCAAGCATGTTGCCACATAAGTTCAAAAATATACCTAGAGAAGACTGGCTTGAAGCGGCTTTACCTCGACCCCGTGGAGAATTCCGAACACCCCGCTTCTTGGCCTTCCCTTTCTCTCCCTCTGTTTGGATTTTATCGGGGAGGGTCTAGACCAGCCCTGGCTTCAAAAAGCTGGTGGTAGACTTCGACCGGGAAACCTTCTGCAGGTAGGAATAGGTGATGGAAGACCACTGCCACATGGAGCCATGAGCCCCCCTCACAAATTCCCCGTTCTGGAAGACGATCTGCTCATCCAGGAGCTCTTTAACGATGCCCTTCAGGCGATCCAAAGTCTCTTTGGCTTAGGATTCCAGTCAGGAACCTCGTACTTAGTCCGATCAAATGTCAGACGATCAACATCCCACTTGGCGCTGTTATCAGGGAACACAAAAGGTTTGGTCCCCCGCAGAATGAGTGTGACATGCTGGTAGACCACCGCATTGGAGTGAATGTGGCATGGATGCAGCTTATGGTGCTGCAAAAACTCCCGCAACAATGGGGGAAAAGAGAAACTTACCCCCTGTTCAAGAAACCTACCATATATAACCCCTCGAGTGGGGGTAACCAGGTCCTGTGTTTCGAGGTGGTCATCTTCCAACTTCAGCTTGGCCTCGATGGCAGCGTCCTTTCGTCGACCACCTTGGTGACATCATCTACGTCACCAGTAACTTGAGCCCGTTTATCAACTTGGAGCTCCATATTAGGGTCTACACCCGATATGAGCCCTCACCATGCACCACCGATACAACTTGCAGAGGAGTAGCGATGGTCACCTCCATCAATTCCCCGAAATCTGCTTCTAGAAACAGAGTTTCCAGGCCACCGGCGGTTGGGGCTTCCCCTTCAAACATTATTACCTATGGATCATTTACCGGTATGGTATTATCTTTATTGCCTCGGGGCACACTGGAGCTTGAAGTCGACATGACATTACAGAGAATGAGGGGGAAATTATGTGAAGAAGAAACAAAAATTTTCTGAGAAGAAAGAGAGCTTTTTTGGGTTTGAGAATGGATATCAAAATGAATAATGGTTTTGTTTGGAATCAAGATGGCACCCGTCAAGTTTGGAATTTGATGGTTTTGTTACCGGTCTCACGACTACCTTGCTCACTCAGAATGAGCCTCGTGACTACCGTACTGCGGTTCGGGATCCTCAATGGGTAGCAGCTATGGATGATGAAATAACCACCTTACACCAACAACACACATGGGATTTGGTTCCGCGTCCTCCCGATGCTAACGTTGTTCGCTCCAAATGGGTGTTCCGATTGAAATACCGACCTGATGGTACTGTGGATCATCATAAGGCTCGTCTTTTTGCTCAGGGATATACTCAGCTTCCTGGTTTTGACTTTGACCACACGTTAGCTCCGTGATCAAGGCTGTTACAGTTCGGACTGTTCTTTCCATTGCTACTATGCGAAAATGGCCTCTCCATCATCTTGATGTCAAGAAAGCTTTCTTGAATGGATTTCTTACTCCTATTTACATGGCTCAACCAGTTGGTTATAAGGATCCGATTCATCTTGATTTTGTGTGCCGACTTCAAAGGCCATTTACGGGCTTAAGCAAGCCCCGCGAGCATGGTTTGACTGATTCAATACTTATATTCGGTCTCTTTATTTTGTATGCATTTCTTCTGACACTTCCTTATTTGTGTTTTCTCGTGGTACTATCCTCCTGTATGTGCTGGTATATGTCGATGATATCATTCTCACCGGGAAAAATCCCATTGACATTCGCCAGTTCATCACCCGCACATATAAGGAATTCTCTATCAAGGATTTGGGTTCTCCAGGCTATTTCCTTGGTTTAGAGGTATCCTCTACGTCGTCAGGTCTATTTTTAGGTCAGGCCAAGTATGCTCAAGACATTTTTCGGCGGGCTGGGATGATTGATGTTGCTCCTGTCTCAACACCATTTGTTCCACTTTCTCAGCTTCACGGCAGCACTAGTGACCCTTTTCAAAATCCTACACTTTACAAGTCCTTGGTTGGTGCTCTTCAATATCTCATCATTACTCGCCCTGACTTAGCGTTTGCTGTGAATTCGGTCAGTCAGTATCTCCAAGACCCCCGGGATGATCATTTTACCGCTGTCACTCGTATCCTTCGTTATGTTTGTGGCACACTACATTATGAATTGACTTTCAGTTCCCTGGCTTCTTCAGAGGTACTTGGTTAATCAGATGCAGATTGGGCTCGTTGTCTGGAGACACGTCGTTCCACCTATGGGTATGCTTTTTTCATTGGAGGGAATTTGGTCTCTTGGAGTGCCAAGAAACAGCCTGTCGTCTCCCATTTCAGTGCTGAATTTGAGTATCATGCTTTGGTTAATACGGCTGCTGAGGTTGTTTGGTTGTCTCATTTACTTCATGATCTTCATTTTCCCCTCCATCGGCCACCACTACTGTTATGTGACGACACAGTGCTATCTTCCTTGCCCAGAATCCCATTGCTCATAAACGAGCCAAGTACATTGACATTGATTATCATTTTATTCGGGAACTGGTCGCCTCTTGCAAGATTTGTGTTCAACACGTTCCTACTTGTCTTCAGATTGCTGACATATTCACCAAGGGGCTGTCACGACCATTGTTTGAGTTCTTCAGATCCAAGCTCAACGTCTCAGTTCATCCGACGTTTCGCTTGAGGGGTGTTAGGATAGAAGATATTGGTTAGTCTAGATTCAATGTATAGTCTAGATTCAATGGCCTGGACCATTAGCTAGATTTAATGTATAGTCTAGACTCAATGTATCTTGTACACTCTTGTACCTATACATTTCCTAATCAATCAATTCTCAGATCATTGAGGTTTACCCTCTATCACCCGGCAGTTCCTTTTGTACAAATTAGGAGAATCCGCAAATACGCGCCTTGGATAAATATATGTACGCAATTCGATTTTCTTCTCTCGGTATGAAGTTTTCCCCAAGTCCGCGTCAATTCATTTTTCCTCAAATCCTTTCTCTAGTTCAGATCAAATCGCCAAACTGATTGCATCGCGTGACCCCTTCAATCTCTACGTAGCTCCACCAGTTTGATAAATGTCGCGTCGTTGCATTGTTATCTCTCTGCCACGCCAAGCCGAGATCGAGGATTTCAACAAGCACAAATTATAAGGTGTAACGGGGGTTATGTATCCCCAGACCCTTCTATGCAATATACATAATATTTATTATTTATTCTAAATACCCTTGCGCATATTTACTATTAAGAACGCCCACGTCTCCGTATTCTATAACTGTATGTTTTCTCCCACGCACAACAACTGCACCATTCTTTCCATATTCTTCCGTACATAATCTTTCGAATCTATCGAATTAGATGATTGAGATATCTGATTTTATATAATACAGAACACGAATAAACTAAGGAAGCAATCGATGACTACACCACCACAGGCACCACTACGGGAAGTTAGAAATCACTACCACGACGGGATATCGATAGACGATCGAGAACGTATATTTCTATCTCATGTTCGACATAATCCACGTATGTATTAAATATATGCGAATAACAGTTAATCCCAGTAAAACAATTGTAGAGAAAGAGTTGGGGAGAAAATTTATTATTTGATTTTACGTTGAAATGGAACTAAAATTCACCGTATTATTCCTCAAAATTTATCCCTTCCTGAATACATGACAAGATGCACATACAAGTTATTTCAAATGCACGTTAAAGTCACCTAAAATGCACAAGTCAACCTTTTTTAACATGTACACATGTTTAGTTTGGAGATATACACACAATCTATTTGAAATGTACATTGAAGTCACCTTTAATGCACATTAATTGCATTTTTCATCCACAAACATTATTTTTAATGTGTACATTTATTGATATTGAAATGCACATATATTACTTTCAACATGCACATGAGGCGTGTTCGAAGTGCACATAATTTATTTGAGATTTCTTCCCTTTACCTACTTGAGTTCTTCCCTTGTTTACATGCACCGGTTTCCAGAATAATTCGGAGCCTTCATTTGTAACCATTGATGAGGCAGAAGAATCATCACTTATTGGAGCGTCAGTGGAAACTGAAAATGGGGCATACTAGTTATACAATTCTTATGCAAGTACCATTGGACTTGGAACTAGGTATCATAACATAAGGTACGTTTATGGAATGGACAAAGTAAAGTCAAGGAAGTTTGTTTGCTCAAAGAATGGCTACAAGAAAGAAACAAATGCCAATGATAAGAAGTACACGAAGTTGGATGGTAGGACTGGTTGTTTGGCAAAAGTTGTTTTTGAAATAGATGCAGATGGGAAGTGGGTAGTGCGGAGGCATGACATGACACACAGCCATACCTTTTGTCCTCAAGATAAAGTTCATCTTTTTTTCTTCTTTTTTTTTTTCATGAACCCTCTGTTCATTAAAAATCAGTTCAAAACTTACAAAAATGTTGACCTTCACTCCCAGTCAAACAAAAACAAAACTATTGAACCTATCTACTTTCCTCTAACTGCCCAAATTACAATTAAGCCAACTGCCTCCCTTTACATTCAGCTACTATTTGAGTACTCAGTGTATCAGCTGGCATCATAGTGTGCTTAAATATTCTTCTATTTCTTCCAACCAAACCTCATAAAGGATAGTGATATGCACCATCAACTCGTACCATTTCTTCCTTTTTTTTCAGCTGCATTAGATACTTCTTCAACAATCTCATACTTCTGAACTGGTAATAGGGGAGCCTGCAAAATGTTGTTCAGATAATCACAAGAACAAAACAAATGGACTGCAGTTTCAGCCACCTCAAGACACAAACAACAAGGTGGTTGTGGTCCCAACACCTTGAAATTTTGCAACCTATCCACAGTAGCTAATCTAGAGTGCAGAAGCATCCAAATAAAAAATCTTTGTTTTGGAAGTACTTTGGAATGCCATACCAGTTGAGCCAAAAAGTCCTTTTTACTGCCTCCCTTCTTTAAATTATACACTGCTCTGACACTGAACTGGCCAGCTCTTGTCAAACAGTCCTTTCCTCTAGCTAGCAAAAGATCTCTTTCTTGCATCAGAGATTTCCAGCCCCAACTATGTCCCACTGTTTCTTTGCAATGCATCAAAGATTTACCTTTCACATAATAAGCATTCATCCACTGTACCCACAACACATCTTTCTTGGTGTGAATGTCCCACAGAAGCTTACAAATGGATGCAGAATTCCATGTGGAAGGATCCCTGATTCCCCAGCCTCCAGATTTCTGAGAATAACACATAGAATCCCATCCAACAGGTGTGAAACCCTCTCTCCTTGCTTCCTATCCCATATATAATTTCTGCACAGGCTTACAATTTTCTGCATTAGATTTTCAGGAAGCTTGTAGAACACATTAGTCCAGTAACTTGAAATACTCAGTAGCACAGTATTTACCAGTTGCACCCTCCCTGCATAAGTAAGATGCCTTGATTCCCAAGTTCTAAGCCTTCCAGCCATCTTCTCAATCAATTGTTCACCAGCAACCTTGTCCCATTTATATGGAGTTAAAGGCAACCCCAAATAAAGGATGGGAAAAGTACCTCTCACAATATTCAAAGTCTGAGCCAGCAAGACCTGATCAGCTTCCTCCATTTTAGAGAAAAATATTTGGGACTTAATTAGAATCATTCACAGCAAGCCCAGTGGTAGCCTGAAATATGTCCAAACTTTTCCTCACTCCTTCCATTGAATTGGATGATGCTCTACAAAAAATGAGAAGATCATCTGCAAACAATAAACTGTGAACTCCCACTTTACCACATCTCTGATGATACTCTATCTCCCCATTTTTGTATTGAAGTTCCAACAATCTACTAAAATACTCCATACTGAGTACAAATAGAAGAGGTGAGAGGAGGTCCCCTTGCCTCACCCCTCTCTTACCCTGGAATGAATCAGTGAGGACCCCATTTAAAGATATGCAGAAAGTAGACTGTGTAACACATTTCTTAATCCAGTGCAGAAACAAACCAGGCAATTTTAGACATCCCAGCCACTGAAACAAAAAATCCCAGTCCAAACTGTCAAAAGCCTTTGAAATATCAACCTTGATTAAACAGTTAGGTATCAATCCTGGTTGATTATACTTGTGCAGTAATTCTTTAGTGAGAAGTATGTTGTGCCCTATGTGCCTAACCTTCACAAATGCACTTTGATTATTACTAATCAAGCAAGGGAGCACTTCACCAAGTCTTTTGCACAGAATTTTTGTAATCACTTTGTACACAATTGAACAGCTAGCTATTGGCTTGTAATCAGCTGTTGTTTGAGGCTGAGGATTTTTAGGTAGCAAAGTGATCACAGCTCTACTAAATTCTTCTGGCAGCTCACCAGTCCCAGTGAAAAAAGATTTAATAGCTGCTGTAAAATCATCACCAATAATTGCCCATGACTGTTTAAAAAAATGACTAGTGAAGCCATCCTGACCTGGACTTTTGCTGGATTTGATGCCTTTTAAAGATGAGAAAATTTCTGAAGCAGTGATAGGCGGGATTAATTTTGCCTGCTATGAAACTGTGAGAACATTTCCTTTCTGTACAATAGCATCTTGAATCCCCATACCGGTATCATAAGCTCTACCCAAATGTTTCTGGAAAAACTGAGTGAGGTGAGTTGCAATTTCTTGCCAGCCCTATACCATCCTCCCATCTTGCTGCAAACAGACAATATGGTTAGTGTATCTTCTGACATTCAGAGAGGCATAAAGAAAAGAGTTGTAGGCCTATCTCCCTCTTTCAACCATTTCACTTTTGCTCTCTGTTTCAAGAATCTATATTCAGCCTTCTGCAATTTATCAACCTCTGATCTTGCTTCAGTTTCGGCTTCTTGCATGGTAGGACTAAGTGGATTTAAGAGGAGCTGAGAGTGAGCTTTCTCCCAAGCTAAAACTGTTGCCCTTGTTCTAGCTTCAATGCCAGAGAATTCTTTCTTATTGAGCTTAGAAAGAGGCCTCTCTAGCATTTTCAGCTAAGTAAACAAATCAGTGAGAGAGAAATTTTCTTTATGTCTCCAGCCTGATTGAATCATAGTTAAAAAATCCTTGGAGAGGGACCACATATTAAAGAACTTAAAAGCTTTCTGTTGAGATGGAGCATTTTCATGAATCTGCACAATTAATGGATTATGATCAGACATACCATCCACTTTGATATTGCAAGTAGAATCCATAAAATTTTCCAACCATGCTTCATTTACAACAGCCCTGTCAATTTTGCTATATATTCTGTCACCAGCTTTCCTTCTATTTGACCATGTGAAAAAAGGACCAAAAGCTTTCAAATCTTTCAGCTCCTGTGAAATCATCAGAGATTGAAAATCCTTTACTTCATCTGGATCTATCAAATCTCCTCCAATTCTATCTTCAAAATTCAAAGGGGCATTAAAATCCCCCATAACTAACCATGGAGAATCCCCAAATCTACAAGTTTGCAAATGCTCCCACAAAGGTTTTCTTGTTTCCAGTTGATTCATTCCATACACAATAGTGATATATACAGTAGTGTTGAACTCCTTCATTAGCAATTGTACATCCATCCACTGTGCACCTTTACTGATAACTGTAACAGTGAAATAGTCTGACCTCCAAGCACACCAAATTCTGCCTTGATCTACTATTGCACTATTTGTCTCCAGATTCCAATTCAACCCCATATTACTCCATATTTTTTGTTCATTTTTTTTGTTTTACTCTTGTCTCCAACAAAGCAGCAAAACCAACATGGTGAAATAAGCAAAACTCTCTCGCTAGTTTCTGCTTCTCCACTTTATTCACACCTCTCACATTCCATGATAGAATTTTACTCATCAGGAGGATCAGTTAATAGTTGGAACTGATTACCTGAACTACTAGGAACGGCTTCTTTAAAATTTGCAGCTACTGATACAAAATCATTCACCACTTCCTTTCGTTTATCATTTAAAGCTTGTACATTCTGAGAGTTCACTGGGACCACAGTAAAACCATCTTCATCCTGTATAGGCCTTGTTGATTTTCTCCTCACTGTCATGCATGGTTGGCTGCTCTCTCACTGGTTGCACCTCCTTAGGTCTATACTTCTTTACCACTGGTTTGGATGGCACCACATTTTGTTGTAACTTCCTTCTACATTTCTGCTCTTCATGCCCCAACAAATTACAATGATCACATCTCACTGGCATCCATTCACAATGCACCTCTTGATGATGAATGATGTCATTTTCATCCATCCAAGGAATTCTATCAGGAATCCTCTTCCCCATCTCTACTTCCACCAATATTCTTGCATAATTGATTTTTTCCACATGCAAAGTGGATTCATCTAGCTTCAGTGGCTTTCCAATGGGGCTTACTATTCTACTCACAAGATTTGGCTTCCAATAAATCACATCCAATCCAGGGAGTCTCAACCAGACAATGACTTTAGTTGGAATGGAGACATCCAAATTCTTGGACCATGCTTGAACAATCACTGGTTTACTATCAAATAGTATAATTCCAGTATCAACTACTACATCTCTATGGCTTTTGCATACAAATCTCACTAAAAACACACCAGGCTTTACCATCCAAACTTTCTGCACTTTCTGATTTCCCCAAATTCTTCCGAAAAAACCTTCCATGACTGCTAATGGGGGGAAAGAGCCTATAATCTTACACACCACAGTGTTGTCCCACTCCCTGATACTATCTTCAACCTCATCTTTAGAAATCTTCCCCATAACCATACCCTCTACCTCTATGGTATCATAATAGTGCACTACATCTTGGGGTTTATTAAACAATTTCCCCCAATCAGGAGTGATGACATTCTCAGCACCATAAACCAAATTCATAGAATTAGGGGGTACCTTGTTTGTCAGATCTGCTTCTGAAAGTGAATGAACCTCTGCACCAGATCCCTTTCCCTCTTTCTGATTCAATCCCATCTCCGCTGCAAGATCACCTTTCTGTAACACATACCGACTTGATTTGCCCGGAGTTTCCTGCAACCCAGTCACCATGCCCGTCAAAATTGGCTTCTCCCTTGTTACTGAAAAATCCCGATCCAGATTCTGTACACCATTCTTCCTAGCCTGCTTGCTGCCCTTACTCCCTGACTTGCTGCCCATTGGCGGCAAAGAACGACCGGAGGCCGGCCGGAATCACCAGAAGTAAAAAGTTTCGAGCTAAGAAAACCGATAATAAAGTTCATCTTGTTAAATCGCACAGGAATGTTAGCTCAAGTCAACTGGACTTACTGAAAGATAACGTAATATATGATGATTAACATTAGCTCGTTGAGTGTTTTGGATGAGAAGAGAAACAACAAACACTATAAAATTGACTTTAAACATTTCACCACCTTGTCTTTGATGCTCTCTTAGAAGATAAGATTGAAGGTCTTTAATCTGAACTCGTGTTTTAAGAAATTGAGCCTTCCACCTCTTCAAGAAGTCTTCTAATCGTGGATCAGTCTCAAATTTCTTAAAGTCAATATCTTTTCCACCCATCGGAAGCCCTACAGCAGCATGTATGTCCTTTTCATTTATTCTCAACATCTGTCCATCTTCAAACATCACTATTGACTTGGTCCAGTTGAAATGATCTATCAACCAATATGAAAGTTGGAGTGGCAACATTTTCACTCTTAGTCCTAAAAGTCCTCCAAATTCAATTTCCTCAACATCACTCTTTTGTTCAACAGTTAAGCGTTCAATAACTTGATTGAACCTTTTCGGCGACATCCTAGTCTTCAAACTGGGAAAATTAGTACCTTCCAACTTTGTTCATTTTTTATTATCATCTCGTTGTTCCTCTGTATCACTGCCTTTTCTTTTTCTTGATCCTTCTCCAACAACTGTGGTAGGACCAATCATGTCAAGTCTCTCCTCATCCATGTTGATTACCTTCTTTTTCTTCAACTTCAATTTTGGATCCCTTGAAAAAAAACAATACTTAGTGCACATATAACACAACAAAAATGCTCACTCATGTATTTGGAAATGCGCAAACAACATAATTTATAATACACACATAACCAAACCACAATGCACTCTAACATTTCCCATGAAACATACTATTGAATTACCAACTACTAATTCACGATGCACATATTACTAATTATTCATAGTGCAACTCATGCAAAAGTCACATGAATATCTAAGTATTCTGACTCAACCATTATTAAACACCTCATTTTTTAAAGTTCATTCCAAACTATCGTGTTTTATGATGCTTGTTTAACAGATTTAACATCTACTTACACAGTTAATTATAGACCATAATCAAAAAAATATGACATCATTGAATTGACGTTGTAACGCTAATTGGTATCACATATAACATTAATATAATGCACAACATTCCTTTTATCACACTGAACAATATTTAAACAACTAACTGACAATGCACATGTAATCCTATTACAATGCACATGCAGTCCTATTACAATGCATATTGGAATATATTATGCTGATCAATCATAAACCATAACAATCATAACTCAACATGTTTACTACACTTCATATATTCCAACATGCAGATTATAAACTTACCAACTCATGAATTCACAATCAACACGATTCTAATTCACAATGCACATCTTGCAAAATCACAATGCATAAAAAATTACTTCAAAATGAACATTATTTAAAGACATACACCTTTTACTAATTTGATAATGCACTGGTAGCCATATTACAATGCACAGGTAGTCCAATCACAATGAACATTGGAAACTTTTATACTGAACAATCATAAATCATAGCCATCATAACTCAACATACATAATACACTTAATATTTTCCAACATGCAGACTATAAATTTACCGACTCATGAATTCAAAATCCACACAACCCTTATTCACAATGCACATCATGTAAAAGCACAATATGTAGCAAATTATTTCAAAATGGACATCATTTAAACACCTACCACTTTTTCTAATTGATAATGCACTTGTACCCATATTACAATGCACTTGTAGTCTTATTACAATGTACATGTAATCCTATTACAATGCACAATTAAACATATGTTCATGCACATTTAAGTATTTTAAAATGCACCACCTTTAATAAATTTAAAAATTTGTAAACAATCACTTACACCGGAACTGTGGTGACTGCATCTACATAGTTTTCATCATCATTCAGAACATTGGCGTGTTTTTATATCCTAATATCTATTAACATAGGTCCACCAACCTAAATAATCAACATAACTAATGTTAAACAAATATAAAACTTTGGCGTATATAAAAAAACTCATATCAAGCTATGCCCACTCAAAATGCAATCAGTCTTACCGTAACAACATCCGCAGCGAAATCAATTCTAATAAGAAACAAAAATTCACCTGCACGGTATATATTATGTTCTGATTGGTTAGGTAACCAATTCTATTAATAACCATATAACATAGCATTAGTATATATATGAACATCAACTGAAGAATTACTGATCGCCTACACCAAGTGAAGAAGTAATGATCCACTTCATCATCCTTATACCGTGATTATTAGTAAGGTAACCAATCCTAATAATAACAGTAATCGAATTGCATATACCGTGATTATTATTAAGTTAACCAATCCTAATAATAACTGTAATCGAATTGGAATAGTGATCGAATCGAAACGGACAAGTTTGAGATTATCTCCTATGAAGTTTTCGCAACTGCAGAATAGCTATAGTTATAATGCGATCATGATCGTGTGCCAAATCGTGTGGTGTGTTTCAAATTTTATAGGGTTTATGTAGCTGCGCACACCGTAATATACCACTTTTGTAATTTGCAATTAGAGGTCATTCTTAATTATATTTTCAATTAAGGGTATGGGTGTATGTATCCCCGTTATAGGGTATAGGAATTGTTCAAGAAGACATATATCTGAACTTTTCGCTAGTTAACGCCTGCTCGTGGTCGGATCCAGCACCGAAGAAGAGTCCAACGACGGCTTCAGTAGTAGTTCCTTCTTCCTATCTAGTTTTTTCCTTTGATTTCGCAATTCCAATCCGATCGAGGTTTTTACTATTTTACTTTGTTGTTATCCAATCGGACTCCGGCCTGAGTGTTTAAGATCGCGACGATGGTGGTGATTCCAAGGAGCTCGGTGATGAATAAGGACGTCCGTCGACATCCACAACGATGGTTGTGTCAATTTCGATGAGTTTAAGAAGATGATGTCAAATGCCATCTCTTGATTTCTACAATTCAAACTATATTTTGTTTAACTTCTTAAAACCCTAGCCATTAGCCTGATGCTTTATAAACTGTATATGTAGTTTGTTTTGTATATGTCAGGTTTTCATGCTAAACTATCCCGTTTTTGAGTTTTTTGTCACACTAACCTTATTTTTGAAATTAAATCCCAAAAGAACACTCTTTTGAAACTAACTCCAAGAATAATAGTCGTATTATATGTTGGGGTCATATAATAATACTAGGCTAACCTGACCGCGCGTTGCGCGGTTTTTATGATGTAATTGTTAAATAATAATAATTAGTACTGTAAATACAAACTAAATATTTGGTACAAATAGTACTGTAAATAATTATTTATTTAAAATGAATAACGTTTGTATAATAGAAATGTAGAAAGGTAAAATAATTGAAAAGAAGTAAATTACAATAATTAAGGTAAAATGTTGCCTTAAGTTTCCTTTTTTTACCTCTTGTTTACTTCAGAATCAATTTCAATGTATTATTGTATTTGAGTATGCGTAGTCTTTGTGCTTTTATTCGGTCGTAGTTTTATTTTCCTCCAAGTTTCTAGCATCTTTTTCAAATTCTCCCCAAATGGTTAATGTTATCTTCTCAAACCTGTATATTGAGATTGTAGAATTGATTATTATATATGTATAAAATCAGTGATGATATGTGCATTTAATTGTGTATGGCAAAGTAATTATAAACGTTAACAACCAGAAAATGGACTAAGAAAAATCTTTGATTTTAATGATAAATATATATATTTAAAAATAAAAATAAAAAATCAAGAAAATCGGCTTTCATTTGTAATACATTTGCATAAAAAACATATTTTTATACATTCAATACCTATATCTGTTGGTGGTTTCTCTTGATTTTGCATAGTTTCAAACGCTGAAATTTTCGTCCTTGAAATTCCGGTTGCAAAATAGGGTTATGTATTAAATATTTATGCATATATAAAGAGTAGATGAATTGATTTAGTGCATGAATTTTATTTTAAATAAATTAGGCGGAATATTTAAGGAAAACAATTTTAAATAAGAATATATGCATATATGGTAAATATAATATGTGGTCATGAGATAAAAAGGAATTAATTAAAATAATGATAAGAATTTGGACAGTTATAATGCATGGTTAATTTGACATCATGGATATATTATCTTTCCATAAATTCCTACACAAATTGGTTCGGTCAAATGATTTGACACCTTCATGGCATATATTTTAATTGAATCCTAAATATTACTAATTAATCATTTTATTCGTAATTTTTGAGGTTATTATATCTTTGTCACCAATTCATTCTTATCTGTATAAGAACCCAATTAAAACAACAATTTGTTTAAAAACCATTTAGTGTTAAACAAACCCCTCATCAAAGGAAGTAGTAGAAATGACTCAAACTCAGACCACTTTATAGCTATTGAAAACGTAGCAAAATACATAAGAAAATGCTTAAAATCACACCAAAAAATGATGTAGTATATCACCATAAAATCCAGGCACCATGAAGTTCTTTTTTGTTTTTTTGCAGATGTGACAATATGTAGAGAGCTTAATGAAGAAAGAATTGATCAACTGACCAAGGTATTTCACGTACGGTCATTTAAAAAAATCCAGTATACCATCATTTATTGGTAAACTTCATTCAAAAATAACATATATGGATTATAAATACTAATAAACACAATCAACAAAAATATATTATTAGATTAAAGCTTCATGAAAAGATTTAGTTTTATATACTTATCACTTACTACATCAAGTTACATTTTTTAAATATAGATATAACTACATCAAACTGTTACTCTCTACAAATATCCACAAATTCAAAGGCACATCTGGCGTAAAAGAAAAGTAAACATATAATTTCATAATAGAATAACGAAATTTATGGATCTATTTAGCATACTAAATTAGCTAAAATGAGTAAAACCCTATCACGAAGTAAAATAACATACAAAATCACAAAACGCTGGATTAAAGATGAACCCATCACCATGTTAATTAACCGCATCCGACATGTAGAAACCCTAATCTAATAATCCATTAAGATACGGGACACCTACAGTGAATGAAACCCAATTCATTTTTGACTATATAGCATATTTTATTTAACTTTAAAAGCTAATGTAATCTCAAAAAATAACGTACGATATTCTCGACATTTTTCAAAAAATACAATGAATTGATAAATTAAGCAGGATTCATATTTTGAGAAAAATTTGATCTGATATAAAACATTAGTAAGCTAAGCAATTCAAGCAAATCAATCCAAGAGCCAAACTAACCTCCAATGTTTGATCAAAAGTCCGTGGAATTCTTGGTTTCCACTGCAAGACTAATTAGCATCATCGCTCACAATCGTAGCGTAAAAACAACATTACATTCTTAGGCTGGATAGGTTTTTTTAAAACCCTAGCTCTTGCCGTAATCTCCAACAACCGTATGAAAATTTGATCTCAACAAAATTTCAATCATAACAAATTATGAACAACTGAAAACCCTAAATCCATGTCCTCTTTGGAACAAACTATGAGCTTAGATAAGAGTAGCGATGTTAGATCTCTTCAACACAAACCCTAATTATCCGATCCGCTGACCACCGATGGAAAGAAAAACAAACCAATTGATCTTTCTGAAACTCTGACTCTTGAAATACTAATGCGCATTGAAAACGTGAAATCGATTGGACGATTCAGATTAGTTTCCAAGCCATGGAGATCTATACTATCCACCTCTGAATTCATCAAATCTCACTGCAAATTACACATTCATGGCCCCCAATCCCTCTTCCGTATCAAACATTATTCATATTTTTCTCACAACGTAACAACCCGCGGTCGGGTCTGGTCTGCGTCACTTCTATTCATGACATGGCCGGGTCTTGTTTGGAAGTGAGAGAGCAAATTTACTTTTGTTCTGGGTGAGTTGATTCAACACAAACTCTGGCCTATTTATATGTATATAGGTAACAGAAAATTAATATATTTGATTTGATTCAATTAATATAAATGTATGGTAATAGTATTAAAATTATAAATTTATGGTAATAGTATCTTGATAATAAACGACAGACGTTAATTAACATATATAAATCTTTTATATGGAAATCGGTCGCCGGTATCTTGGTAATAAACGACAGACGTTAATTAACATATAATAATTTTTGTATATGGAAAACGGCGATCTTACATCATCAATTAACTAAGATCTCATCGATATGGTTTAGGTATATATTAACAAAAAATGGTGGGAATTAGTTAAATTAGTAAGTTAGTTATATTAGTTAAATTTTGATACCCACCATAATTAATCAAAACGGCAATACGGTGGGATAGTTTAATTAATAAGTTGGTTAAATTAGTTAAATTAATTGGTTAAATTTGTAACTTCCATAATTAATCAAACTGTAAGGCAACTTGGTGGCGGGGCGACCGGACGTGGAGATAAAACGCATAGACGTGTGTCGTTTTATTCTATAAATCTTTTATTCTGGGGCGGCATATATATTTATGCTGCCACTCTCTGCTATTTAATACATACCTAGTAAAAGATAAGAACTTTTGGACATAATTTAAATAGTATTATACCCGTAAAAAGTTGTATATTACAACTACACTCATTAATTTACGATTCTCCCAATATTATGAACTTCCCGGAGAGAAGGGGAGTGGTGCTGGCACTGCTCAAGGGATACGTCGACCTCAGCGGCGCCATCATCACGCAGATCGTAGCGTGAAGCCCTAGGATGATGGACAAAGGGGCTTCCGTATTGATTGGGATTGATACAAGTGATTTCACTTTGAAGTCGGGTTTTGTAATGGGGATTTTCTTTGTGGCTTGTGGGGATAGTAAAAGAGACTCTAATTCTACCGCGGAATAAACCAGAGCTAAGATGAACACGTTTGAAAGCAGCATGTAGGGTCACCGGCCTTACCCCTTCTACAGCACGTTGCTTATAGTCTTTGTCGTTCTTCTGATTGTTACTGTTTTTGTCACGGTGGCTCTTACTTATTTCCAACTTGCTGCTGAAGATCATCAATGGTGGTGGATGTAAATTCCTTATAGTTCATTTAATTTTCAGCTCTTTCGGTGGCGGATGTAAGTTTTTTTTTTTTACATTAGTTTTTATTTATGTGGATTATGCCTGCAGATCATTTCTCCATGGTGGCTCAACAGGAATGTTCATGTATGTTTATTGTGTGTATTACTATTATGTGCAAACGGATATGACTGGTTTGCTGTAAACATCATTCTTTTTTGGTTATATGGCATGTGTGTGTTTTGGCTTCTTCCTCATGCTTGGAACAGTTGGTTTCTGGTCAGCATTATTCTTTGTTCGTCTCACATACCACTCGATCAAGTACGAGTAAAGAATCCGGCCAAATCCAACCTAAACCATCTGTGTGATGATGGCGCCGCTAAGGTCGACGTATCCCTTGAGCAGTCCCAGCACCGCTCCCCTGCTCTTTGGAAAGTTCATAATATTGGAAGAACTGTAAATTAATGAACTGAATTGAACCACACACTAAAATTTTAATGCCCGCCGTACGATGTACGGCATTATTCTAATTTAAATATTCATTAAATTAGTAGTAATGAAAGAACTTATTGTCTAAGACAATATCATCATACCCTTCAAATTTAAATGAAGTAATCTTCAATTACTAATTTAAATTTCATTAACTTTAAATTTACATTTTATAAGTCAATAATTGAATAATATACATCACATTATGAAAGAAGTATAGATTCGAAAACAAACATTCCTATTCAAATTCTTTTTCATACTTTTTATATATAAATTACATATTTGTAAGAAGATAGGCATGATGTAGATAACTCCATCGCTTAAAACTCCTCAAACTAATCCAAAAGAAGAAATATGTCTTCCCACATATGTCATCAAAATTACCCACAATTTTTTCCAAACCTGCAAGAAACACAGAGAAAAGTTCATTTTGATTTTTTTTTATATAAACAAGAATCATGTAAAATAGAAAGATCACATATATAATAATGTTAATATACATTCAAAAACCGAGCAATCAAAAATTCATTGATATTCTTATATATAAATTAAAATATGTAAACATCAAAGATGATTATCACTTAAAGATCAATTACAAAGTAACTCTTCTCTCTGCTTAATTTCAAGATTTATCCTACGATGTAATTTTCAAGATTTAGTTTACCTCTTTTTTTCAGCTATCTTTTTATTTTGTACATTATCTTGATTTACTTTATTTTACCATAATTTTTCTTAATTATTTCCATTAATAAGAGATGAATTAAGTTCCCGAATTAATTTATGAATATATCTTACTTTTCATCGTTTAATTAATTTGATGTCTGTAATTACCGTAAATAAATATAGTAATTATATATTTTACACTTTTGCATTATCTTAATTTACATGATTTTACTATATTTTATCTTAATTGTTTTCCAATAAAAAAGTATAGGACGTGGGAAATCATTACCTAATTTTACCGAAACTTCTTATGCGCACAGAATATCCTTCCTTATTTTACCACGGTCCTTTACAGTTTCACTCCCACTAATTACTCTTCAACTTCCCATAAACGGCTCGTGATCTCCCTGCCACTCACACGATCTCCTCCAGACAGTTAATTGCAGTTTTCTGGCGATCTCATATCACGATTTAATTCTCAATTTCTCTGATTTCCCCTATATTCTTTGACCGCGGCATCCCCAGTTCGTCGGCGCCACCACCCATCCGGCAGCCTTTGATCCAATTCTCCACCGTATGAACTTCTTCTAATGGGTTATTTCCGCCACTGCTTCTCCACGCATTCCTGAAATCCATCTTTTATTGGATTTGATTTCGGAATTCATTACCATGATAAGGATCACGATGATTCCGGCAATGAATCCTGGTTCGTTTGCCGGTGAAATCACTCCTTCGATGGTGCTACACCATCAGAGTAATCCCAGTTCTTTCCTTTTGCTGGATATGATCAAGCAGGTCAGGAATGTGTAGCTGGGGGTTTGAGGATGTACCAAGCTCAGAACTTGATTTGGGCCAAAGTCGATTTCCTCCAGGTTGGTATGGGAACTGTTTTTATAGGGCTGCGTTCATTTTTTATTAAAGTTCGTATTAACAAGGTATTAACAAGGTGTCCTATACCGGCAACAGCTGCATCTCTGTCATTGTAGATGGTGTCATTTCCAGCTCCGGACATACATTTAAGGCTTTGGTTCTTGGTTCTTCAACTATGATGATGGGGTGCTTCCTTTCAGGAAGTAGTGAGGCTTTATATATCATAACCAGGTGAATCTGTAAGGTGTGTATTTATAGCGCTCGCCTTTTATGTTTAAGTTTGTATAATTTGGCTTGTCTTTATTTCTACAGGTTATCTTATGATGTTGCTTGTTGCCTTTTAGACTTTTTTATTATGCCTGCTGAAAGCATTATCCAGCGTGGTATAATGCTGCAAAACGGACCAACGAAGTCCTAAGCCTATACAAGGTACACGTATTTTCTCTTCAACTCCAGCTCTTGATTTTATTTAATTTGCTTGTCATTTGGTATAATCTGTTTTGTGCACCTTTTTATGGCGACTATATCCTTGCTTTTTTTGCACATCAAATGGTTGTTTTATGTAATACTAATAATAGCACTATTGGTCTTTTGTTAAATCAGGCTCCGTTTTGCATGGAAGGTTGGATGAAGCTCTTCATGAGATTGAAAAGTTGTCGTATGAAACAGTCTTATCACCACAAATTGCAAAATCTCTTCTTAAATCTGTCGAGGATTTGCCAGTGTTGGTAATTGCAGATGCTGAGAATTCTCTTGTCCAGGTGCTGAGAATTCTCTCTAAAATCTGTCCAGGTGTTGGTGATTACAGGTGCTGAGGCTTCCACCATCCCTCTCAGTTGGCTGAATATCACTTTCTTGCTGCCCTGGTGGCACTGCCTCCAATGTGGTGAGCTTCACAATCTTGTATCTTCCTTTGTGAATAAAGAAAACCCTCTTTTTTCTGTTTTCTGTCCCAGTAAGATGGTTTACTTTTTGTAACTAGACTGCTTGAACAGCAAAGAATTAGATTACAGTACTTGTATGATTGGTGGCTCAAGCTATTTGCAAATTTTAATTAGGCTGTGAAATATCCCTGCTTTTTAAAAACTGGAAATTAGTTTCATGTGCATATTTCAACTGAACCACAACTATGTTCATGACTGTTTGTTTAAACAAATATGTGCATATATCGATAAGGTTGTGCATATTCAAAGGATAATAGAACTTTTTCTAAATTCTCATCTCTTAATTGAGGTTTATTTCTTATTTATTTCATTTATTTTCTGTTCAACTCTGTTATGCATGATTTCATTGTTCTTTTGTTGCAGCCGGAAAGTAGAACAATGAAAAATCTTAGTAAGAGATGAGTCAGTCCCACTTCACTTCGATAATATTTATAAGTTGTTTACAATTAGATTATGAATTCACATTCCCAAACGATTTTTGTAATGGGATTTAGTTTTAAGTTTCAAACTATGTTTTCTGTAGTGAAAAGCATAAAACTGTTTCATCAACCATATGTATATTTGAAGAAATTAGTCAATCCATCTGTACTTTAAACTTATGATCATCCCCTTTTTAGTGCGTTTCATTTAAAGAAATGTGATGATTAAACAGTCTGAGTCTGAAATGGAACCTGTCATTGTGGTTGAATTTTCAGATATTTCATCCCCTTTGTGTTGGTGCTTCTTTTAGTTATTTTTTATTTTTTGGAGATTGTTTAGTTAACTTGCAATGTATGAATTGTCCAAATCACATGCACAACTTTTTTGTTCCATTGAATGATTTAATTCAAGATCAGCCAGTAGTTGTAGTATCAAGTGGTAACCTGAGTAGCAGATATATAAATGGCCAGTTTATAGGTGTTTTATTCTTTAAATAGAAAGATCCAAGCATTTCAGTGTTGCTGTGGGATCATATAATCAGTATTTGCATGCATAGTCAGGTCTATTTTCAGCTGGTTCTGGTTTCTTAGGTATATAAATCAGTATTTGCGTTCATAGTTAGGTCTATTTCTAACCTGACCAGAAGGTATTCTGTGATACAGCTGATTGCATGCATAGTTTCGGTCATATATACTTGCATGCATAGTAGAAATAAGGATTAGATTAAATTAGCATACATAGTATCTACACATATATGCAGAAGGGAATTGTATTTAAACATATGCAGAAGTCAAAAGCAAGGTTAATATATAGGAATTTATTTACAAATATTAACATAGAACTTCTGTGAATTTACATTTTTTGTGAATTTACATGCATTGAACATATTTTCTTTTAACATAAAGCACATGGTTGCTTTTACTATTCCTATGACGGGTTAGCAAGCAAACCAACACTGCATCTCTTATAATTAAATCCAAACTCATCATTTGAGATGAAGCTTCCATGGCAAAGAGAGACAATTAAATCTTTCGATCTCTTGCTAAGAGATTTGATGGACAGTGAAGCGGTATTTGCTGGTAAAACTGTTGTATTTGGTGGTGATTTCTGACAGATATTGCCTGTAACGACCCAAATGTAGTTATTATTTTCTTTTCGAATTTTGTACATGATGACAAGTACATATTAATTCCAATTGCATTCAGAACAACGTTTCCTATCACTATAATTGTTTATAAATATCATAAATAATTATATTTCAAATGCAAACCTGTAAATAGATAATTGGAATTTGGCTTCTTAAAATAGTTGTCGTGCGATTAGGAATGATTATGGGGCGGTTCTGGGTCTAATTTAGCTATATCCGGCCCCGATCTGTGAAAAAAATATCGGATCCAAATCCGACCCATATTCGAAGGGTCTAAAATTTCAAAATCCGTACCCATATCCGCAGGGTCTTATGGATCCAAGGGTCTTAAACGGGTCATAAATGAGTCCACTAAGAAATCGACAAATTTTTTAAATAGATGTTTGAGATTTTCATAGCGAATACAAATATGCCCAAATTTGTTTATTTTTATTACCATAAGCACAAATGTAAGCATATAAATGAATTATCAATCCACAATATAAATCAAAATGCATCAATTCATTAAGATCGAAATTGCAATTTAGTTCAAGAACGTAGTAGGTGCAACAAAAAATGATATTTTCTATGGTAGAGCATAATTATCGGTATCAGGAATTTGGAATAATAATAATTATTATTATTATTAGAGAGAAGAAGAAGATGAATTAGGATTAGAAATTAAACATTATATTTATTATTATATAGTAATTATATATTATTAATTATCTTTTACTAGGTATTCCTAAAGGGAACTAGAAGAGTTATTGCTCCGGTCAATAAATAAATTAATAAAAAGAATTAAAAAGGATGAAACTACGTAGTTTTGACAAAAGCCGCCACATAATCACCGCAAGTTCACCATATTCCGGCGCCTACCATTTTTATATATTTCTTATTTTGTTTCTTTTAATTAATCTTCGAATATTTTGTTTCTTCCTGCTTCTATTTTTACAAATACAACTCATTCCACCTAATTAACACGTCTACGAAAGGAAAACATGAATATTACATCACACAATTAACATGAATGCCGCAATTATCCATAATTAATTAATTAATTAAGTATGCCATATTAGATCAAGAATTCAGAGTTTGGAAAGTGGTTAATTCTGGAGTGCTTGGACTGAGAATCGTGAATTGGTCTATTTTCCAATTTTCATACAATTTCTTTATATTCTACATATATAAAATATTGCATTTATATATTAATATATGGATACAATATGCTTACGATAAATATGTTGTTTTGCATAAATATATTAATTAATAGTATGAATATATATATTTTGTACTAGAAAAATTTATACGGACAAATCATGTTTTCTATTTTGTAATAAAATTATATTTAGGTCCTATTTGTCTGAACTTATTTTAATTGAACTTGACTGAATTAAACTGAACTGTATTGAATTAAATTAAATTAAACTAAACTAAATCGAACTAACTAAAAGTAAAAGTTAATATATTGAAAAATAAAATCAGCATGTCTAAACTTACCGAAATTAATGTATAAAATTAATGTATTTAAAACTGGACCTAATTACTAATTTGGGCTCAAACATACATGATAAATCATTGTCTTATCATAAGGCCATACCTTACTTTTTTACTGATGTGTTATACACGATCCAGTATTTTACTCAACGTAGTTTAAAATACCATTAAAATTACCGGTACTTTACTCAGTGTAAATCAATGTACCATTGAAACTACAATACCGCCACCTTAAATTTGCTGGATTTTTCAAACGAACCTAATAAGTGAGGATAATATCGTAAATTCATATTGTGTTTCGAATTACAAGAGTAAAATATCGAACTGCGTATAGCAACCATATTTTTTAACGTAAATAGCTAAAATTTACACATTTCATCAAATTAAAATCTTTTTAAGGTACTCCAAACATACCGCACAACGTGCGGCCGAATCATACTTTTATATATAAAAGTATAAAAATAAAAAAGAAATACTGCTCGGAACCGCCCCCGGGAATTGTTAGACTAATATATAAAACGACTGTCATCATTGCGTTCCGCCTCCTCGCCGCCTATCATATTTTTCCCGCCGCCTACCATATTATCAGCCGCCTCTTATACCATATTTTTAATTCACGTATTACCATAATATCAACGGAGGGAATTTATATATGCACGTAAGAAACAGACTTCTTAACATAGGGAAAATTACCATGAATCACGGATTAGCTTAGGGAATTTATTTAGCATAAGGAATTAACCATTTTACCATTATTATCATACTTACCATATTAACATATTAACGTATGGAATATATTTAACGTAGAAAATTAAGTACTTACCATTTTACGCATGTCCCATTAAATTAAATTACAAATCAAAAATCAAATCAAATATATTAATTTATCAAATTCACTATATTTACCATATAAATATATAATTTAATATATATATATGGTGTTTGTATATTTAGTTTTCCATATACATGTACTGATGAACGGGATTGCCTAAACGATGTCATCATTATGTTATTATATATCTAAACCTCTCTGCCGTGTACAGCTTTATAAATCGTGTTAATCACAGATTGTAAAAGCCGACAGAGTTCCTCCACCCTATGCTTGCGGAGAGGGCTATGGCAATCGAGAATTATTTTACAGATGAAATTTTGTTTGATAATGGTTGCTTTGTTTTAAGTGTTTAAGACCAAAATTTAATGACCAAATCATTAAAACGGTTTACCCACGGGTTTACCCGCTTTTGATATAATATTTACCCGTGGGTTTTACCCGGCCCGTTTTTAAAACGGGTAAAAAACGGGTCATACTCATATTTTCATATTACCTATTTGACCCAACCTATATACCCGTTTGTCAGCCCTACGCCTGTGTTGAAATGGGATGTTTTTGTTTATCCCCACTTTTGCTAGGTTTGTGCTGCAATATCAATTGGTTTGGTGACTTTGGGAATGTTCTTAGGGTGCTGGTAGCTTCAAGTATTAAAAATAATCTGGTTGAGAGTTGTGATTATGTTTTGCTAGCTAGATAGAGAAGGCTCATGGTATGGATCATCATATGCGCTGCTTAGGACATCGTATAGTTTTTACACTGCTTAAAGTTTAGTGCGTTGAGTTTTTCTGTGCATACTATGCTATTTCTTGGTTATTTTGTCATTATTTGGGGTCTGTGTGAGAAAGATGAGAGCTTTATCTTATATGGTGTTTCACATACACCATTAGTTATTACAGTATGCAGAATTCATCTTTTTAAATCCAGTTATATAAATTGTAAATGTAGTGATGGCCTCAAGGATTTCTAGGATTTTTTTGTCGGATTAGATGTCTTTGTTAATAGCCCTCTTGTGCGTTTTTCTTTTAAAGACTTTAACTTAGCTATAATCTGCTTGGCATCTTAAATCTTGTAAGCAATCTGTAAGTTAATGGAAAACAGAAGATGAGATGTACATTAAGACCTGAAAAGAGTTGCCTTTCCCATCCATTTTCCATAAACTTCAGTGTTTTAAGATATTTTTTATGATTGTTGTAGATTCATGTTCTTATAAAAAATCATTACGAATGCATCAAAGACATGATCCTTTTCATGCAATATTTGCTGAATGAGTCTATCTATCTTGCTTACTACAAACTAAAACCGGGGTTAGTTGAAAGATGGTGAGAATATTCTTTGAATCAGAGGGGTGATTAGAATGTTATTTTTAGAACTGGGAGTAGTAAAATTTAGGTTATTTCTAGCCACTCATTTAACTTTATTCTTCCCTCCCTTTGATTTAATTTGCATGATATAATGAATATCTTCTAAAATCAGGTGTAAAAAACAGTAATTGGATCTAAAAAATGAAGTAGAAAATGTGTCACATTAATGTGTTACTATGTTTTTGGTTGCTAAAACACAGGAGCCTGTTGTTCCTGGAGCATTTCTTCGCGAGAGTTGTGGGACTGATGCCTATGATAGATCAGGGAGAGAGGGACGATAAGATCATCGCAGTTTGTGCTGACGATCCCGAATACAGACACTACACCGATATCAGCCAGCTTCCTCCACACCGCCTTGCAGAAATACGTCGATTCTTTGAAGATTGTATCCTGATTTTGATCTATGATCACTATAACTAGCTAATAATTTTGAATTTTTTTCTGATTTGAAATTTTCTTAACACATAAATTTAGAAGAAGAATGAGAATAAAGAGGTCGCAGTCGACGCATTATTCCTGCTATCTCAGTAATCCAGTACTCAATGTAAGTTAGATCTTATCAGATCTAAATACTGGCTGAATCAAATTAAAGTGCAGTTAAGTTGAAAAAAACGTTTATCTAATGCAGGGACCTTTATGTTGAGTACATAATGATGACATTGAGGAAGTAGATCTGGCTGATCGTGAATCCATGAACTCAAGAAGACCAAAATATTATATAAGTTTCATATATTTTGTTTCCAAAGTAAAGGTGCGGATGATTTAGAAAACATGTCAGGTATTATATTTGATTTTAAACTTAAGAAATTCGAACTTTACTGAACTGAAAAATACTTAAATTATCTGAAATAAAAATTAGAGTATAGAAATGGCTAAATAAAAAATTGAACTAATATTTTCAAATGAGTTGGGGAGAAACATGGTCTACATGTACACATAAGATCGCAGATTTATAATATATAGTTTTAAAAATAAAACCATCATATATGAATAAATATCAACTCTTATTTTTTCTTTAAATTTTCAACCGACTTAATGATTTATTTTTAAACAATATATAAATAATTATTATGAAATATTTCATAACAAAAACAATTTTTAATATAAATAATTTTCTACAGTACTAATATTTTCCATAAACTCATAATAATTTGTTTACTTCCATTTTCATATATAACTCAAAATTCCATAATTTGTATATAAAATTACCAAAGTGTACACAAACTATTTCCAAATATAAAAGTCAATATCCGTTGGGTTAATTCTAGAGTACAAATATTTTCCATAAACTCAAAATATTCTACTTTCATTTATAACTCAAAATTCTGTAAATATTATATTATTACCAAAGTTTACCCAACCTATTTACAAATATAAAAGTCCATCTCCGTGGGTTAATTCTATAGCACTAATATTAAAAATTAATTTATATATTATTTGATGAGCATATTTCAGAATATTACATAACACTATTTGCAAATACAAAAGCCAATCTTCATTGGGTTAATTCTATAGCAATAATATTAAAACTTAATTTATATATTATTTGATGAGGATATTTCAGAATATTTAAATGATAAAAAAAAATTTACGAATCGTTATACAGTTAAATCTCGATAAATGAAAACTGTTGGGACCATCATAAAAATATTCATTTAGCGAGATTATTCATTTATCGATAAATGAATATATTATTCATTTAGATTGTATTGAAGAAATTATATTAGTATTACATGAATTTTATGCATATGTGTACTAAGTGCAAAAATGTACATATGTGCATTTTATTTAAAACTACTAAAAAGATATATGGTAAGCATAGAATCTTAGAAAATGTACCTAACCTACATTACAAACTAAGGTATGTATATGGACTAAGTACATATCAAGAAATGATCACTTTACAAAACTACTTTCTAGCAATGATAACCTTACAAAACTATTTTGTACAACACGGGCAGAATACTCCCAAAGTTTTGCCTGCGCTAGGAAAAATCAAGGATGAGATGAATTTTGTTGGGAAAAAAGCAAAAAACTATAGACACCTTTTTTGTAAGAGGATGATTTATTATGTGAACACTATTGATTGAAAAAAAAATCATTTTAATATATATATAACTTATGAAAAGTGGTGATTATTCATTTATATTTACCTAGGGTCTTAGGATTTAAAATAATTATTCATTAAGGCATTTAGCGAGATTATTCATTTAACCCCTTAGCCCAAGTCGGGAACGGGAACAATTATTCATTTAGCGAGATTATTCATTTATCGAATATTCATTTATCGAGATTTAACAGTAAGTGGGATTGAATAGAACTAAAATATTTTCACATATACCTGAAATGAATCAATGATTAAAAATGAATCTACATTCAAGTAAGCAGATATTGTGCAAATTTACCATATGAATCTGAATTACACATAATTATTAGATATTTGCCTCAACTGGCATGCATGTATCTATTATCATATATAGAGTAACACATGTAGTTTTAAAATATTATTACACATCCTAACTTTAATTTTATAGGATAAGTTTACAATTACAAACGTCAACATATATTTTAGAGATATTATAACACATGAAGTCTTAAAATATCATGCTTTATTATTACATATCCTAAAATTAATTTTACAAGATAATTTACAATTACAAATGTAAACATATATATATTTTAGACATATTTTGTGAATCCGACACATCATCAACGGCATGATATGGCTATGAATTTGTATGCAATAAATCAGTTATGTCTAAATACAACAATCAATAAAAATGACTTCATAAAAACCGCGCAACGCGCGGTCCGGTTAGCCTAGTATCTTATAATATGTTAATGGGTCTGGATATGGATATGGATACGGATCTGGATCTTAACACCATATATCTGTATCCATACCCGTTTATTAAAATCTAGATCCAAACCCGATCCATATCCGATGGGTCTAAAAAAATTGGATCCAAACCCGACCCACAGGGTCTAAATCCGCAGGATCTGGAGCGGGTCCGAGATCCGTGATCATCCCTACGTGCGATGCACGGCGGGCATTAAAACTAGTGTATGCTTATTGTGTGTATTAATATTATGTGCGAACGGATATGACTGGTTTGCTGCAAACATCATTCTTTTTTGGTTATATGGCATGTGTGTGTTTTGGCTTCTTCCTCAAGTTTGGAACAGCTGGTTTCTGGTCAGCATTATTCTTTGTTCGTCTCACATACCACTCGATCAAGTGCGAGTAAAGAATCCGGCCAAATCCAACCTAAACTATCTGTGTGATGATGGCACCGCTGAGGTTGACGTATCCCTTGAGCAGTACCAGAACCGCTCCCCCGCTCTTCGGAAAGTTCATAATATTGGGAGAACCGTAAATTAATGGGTGTAGTTGTAATATACAATTTTTTACGGGTATAATACTATTTAAATTTTGTCCAAAAATTCTTATAATTTATAATATGACCCCAGCATATAAATAGGAGTATTACTCTTGAAATTAGTTTCGAAAGAGTGTTATTTTTGAAATTTATTTTCAAAAATAAGGTTAGTGTGGCAAAAAACTCCCCGTTTTCTTAGAAAATAGCTAGGATTTCATTAGTTTGACGGTGCTTGTCTAAAACCTTTTATTTTTAGGTTAAACATCATAGTTTTTAAATCTTGTCGACGGTTTCTGTGTGCGTGTCAGGTTTCCATGTTAAACTGTTATGTTTTCATAGTAAATAACTAGATTTCATCAGTTTGACTTTGCCTGTGTAAAATCTTTTGTTTTTAGGTTAAACAACATAGTTTTTTAAAGCTTGTTGACAGTTTTATGTGCATGTCACGTTTCATGCTAAATTGTCATGTTTTCATAGTAAAGTGCTAGATTTTTTCATCAATTTGACTTTGCATGTCTAAAATCTCTTGTTTTTATGTTGAACAGTGCAGTTTTGAAAAGCTTGGTTGACAGTTTAAGTATGCATGTCCGATTTTCATGATAAAGTGTTCTGATTTCATAGTAAATAGCTAGGTTTTCATCAGTTTGAATGTTCATATTTAAACCTTTTACTTAAGGTTAAACAACATCCATTTTCGTTAATTGAACAGTATAGTGCTTGTATAAAACATTAGTTTTAGTTTAAAATATTTTATCTTGAGATAAAATGCTTATTTTTTAAATTGTGACTGAGCTATAAAACCTTTGTTTTACAGAATGAAGCACACGTGAACAATGAACAGTACACATTTTTCCAAAATTGCAAATAAGAATATCCTTCTTTACATACTCCAATGTAGTCATTAGTCTACAGTCACTCAAGAGACCACTCTTTCATTGCTGAAAGGTATCTTTGAAGAGTTGTAATCTATAGTATAATTGTAGTAGTTCGCTGAAGTTTGCTTCCTCAATTGCCAAATATGTAGATGATTTTTTCTCTCCTCAAATTTCTATTTTAGCGGACAAGGTTGCAAATCTGTTGGATTATATATGTGCGCATATTCAAAAAATATTCTGTAGCTTTTGAAAAAATATCCTATTAATTAATGGTGTTCATCACTACAAAACTTCGGTTCTCACGATTCACGAATGCATCCAGCTCATCTTCAGTGACATACTGACATACGCTCAATTGTACATGGATAGCTTGCTTAGAGGCCCTCCATTAAAGCCATTCAACAGAAAACAATAGAGTTTATTTCAATTTTCCCCTTCTATCTTTTTCCCCCAAATTTAATTCCTTTCCTTTCAGTAAATCATTTGCACATGAACTATCCAGAATATAATTAAACTTGAGCAAAACAATTGGGGATGGTTCCTAACCAAAACTGTAGACAATGATTCCAGGGGGTATAATGTAAAATAGACTGAACTTGAACCATTTCTCAATCCTCCTCTTCTTCAGATGCTTCATTCAGCCACTGCATTCATTACACAGATTGAAAATCCAAGCAATTAGAAAAGTAAAATACAAAATCAATCCCACAGAGGTTATGTAGTCATTCAGTGCAATAGCAAAAGGAGCTACACCAAAAACTAATTTTATAGTTATATTAACATGGAAACAGATGTTGACGAGACTATTTGGTTAAGCTATAGTTGGGAAAAGATAATGTTTCACTGAACAAGCTAAATTTTATTATGGCACTACGCCAATAATGGCCCAAGTTAGTTAAGGAGACTCTTATCTCCATACGAAAAGGGAAAATATTCAACGGAGAACTCGCAGAAAGTAAGGAATCAATGCCAGCCAACACTTATCGAAACAGAGTCCACTGGACAGGGCAAATCACATAGAGACAATAAAAACAATGAAGCAGAAGCACTCTTTAATTCCCGTAAAATACACATAAACAAGAAAACTCTTGAGCAGCTTCCGTATTCCACTGAAATAAATTTAGGAATATCTAATTCCCAAAAAGGTAACTATATTCCCATGTCTTACTTTTAAAGTTCTGTTTCATAATCAAAAGAAAATTAAACCCAATTTATTCACATAGATCTTGAGCACAAACTCACACAGCCTATGTTTATGACAGAATTTCACTTCAAATGAAGCAATTCAAAATTTTACCTGGATAAATTTTTCTGCCTGTCTAAGGAAAAACTTATCACTTTCATCTGCATCTTCCTTCTCAGATGCCCACTTCATCACTGCTTCCTCTTGTATAATATCTATATCATACAAATGATGCAGAATCTGAACAAAAATAGAATAGAGTGAATATTACAGAATATGAGAGCACAGTAATCCCAATGTCTTGTGGCACACACTCAGTCTATGAGAACAATATTTCATGCTCCTATCTATATATTGATGGAGTATTAAAATTAAAATGTGTATATTTTATCCAACGAATAGGTAAGACATTATAAGTGGGTCCATTCGGCTAATGTTGTCTTATCTCACTATTCACTATAGCACGTTTGACCATTAATTTGGAGTACTACATCAATAATAAAAATTTTGGATTCTCCATAGGGTGATTCTATTCGCACCACCCTAATTGCTATATACACCCATCTGGCCCGCTTTACTAAAATTAATGTGCACTAATAATCATCTTCATTACTTTCTTATTATTCAACTTCACTTTTTTTCTAATCCAACATTTTATTTAATAACCTTGTGATTTACATTAAAATCCTTGTTCTGAAAATTAATAAATATTAAAATATACATGTTATTAAAAAATCTATCATTTCTACATTATTTTGTTATATAGTTTTACTTGTTTAAATTGTACATCATTTAAATGGTTCACTGTACATTTATAATCTTTCTTATATTATGTAAGTTAAATAATTAAATGTCCTTAAAATAAAATATACAAGTGAAAAAATTAGACATTAGGCAAGATAAACTTAAAATTTTACAAAATAATTAATGAGAAAATATTTACATTACATAACGAAACAATTCACAAAATTTTATTATAAGTTTATTGGATTGCACTAGTTTTAGTGATACATAATTTTATAAATTCAAATAATTTTTATTATTTTTTCAGTACTGATAAGTATAAATTTCATAAACATTCATAAAATTATAATTAAGTTTGAATATTACAAACAAAATTTTAGTAACAAAAATTGATTCATTTGAATATGCATCTGAAAATAAAATTGGTACACAAATATTCATATGTAATAAAATATTAAAGTTTGACTAAAAGGTAGGTGCAAATAGCATTTCTTTCCATTTACTCCACCATGACCCACTAACTTTTTGCAATACAAGGTTATTTACACCTCCATGGTGGTGTAAATAGCAACACTCTTTAAATTATTGATGGTCAAACCCTCTTTCGAAAATCAACTAAGACATGGTCAAGTGAACAGAGAGAGAACTTCTTGTAAAAGCCATGTAATTTGCATATTTATTATTTTCACATCGCATCACTTTTAAGATACATTCAGGAGGCTAGTCTTGATAGTATCTTTCATTTTATTCTGAAATGGTACTTAGATGGCTAGCAGGGATGAAGATACCTGAACAAATAATGGTGCATACTCCTTTGCTGACTCGCACAATTCTTCAAATTTCATAATCACTTCAATCTGTGGACTCAAAAAAAAAAAAAGTTACCGTCAAAATATTACAGAAACAAAAATCCATTCTTCAGTGCTGCTGGATACTGTTTACAAAACACCACATGGTGATACAATTTATTCTATTACTCTTCATAATAGCTGCAATCAGTTTTGTTCCTCTATCTAATGGACATGGACAATTTAATACTTGACAAATATCAGAATATCTAAGACGAGCCAGAGATAATTGGGACATAAGTTTGAGTACTCATTGTACTGTAATTTGAAGTCGGACTGAAGCAAATTCAGGTCTAAATTTATTCATTGTCAACGTAATCAGTCCAGAAAGAACCAACCTCTTCATCTATACTTGGCAGGTAATACTTTAGAGTTTCTGCCATTTTGTAAGCAAACTAACAACATTTCTACATAACTCACCTGCAAGAAAAGAATCCTCCCTTAAATGCATAATATTGCACATCAGTATGTAAAATTCAGTTTGCATACCCAGAACAATGTTGATAGTGATGGCCCTTGAGATATGCCTATGTATACATCAACAAGCAATATGCGTTTTCATTCTATTTTCTATAATCAATCATGATCAATTTGGTATAGAAATGAAAACCAGGGCTCTATTTAGAAGAACTGGGTCTGTCTGTTTATGAACACTATGATTACAACAATGAAGAATACAAATTCATAATTTTCAGTTAATCCCATCCTATCTAGATTTCATTGCTTGGATCATTAGTATTAACAATTTCAACCATTTCAATTCAGTCACATTTGGCAGAATTACGGAGTTAAGTAATGTAGAGGACCTGAGACAAGTGCGAAATTCAAATAATCTTGGATACATCAATACTAATTCTAGATCCCAATTCAAGAACATGTCAATCAGTTTAATGACATGGGACCAACAAACTTTCAGCTTGGATATAAAGGCAAAAGTGATGGTGGACAAGAAACAGCAGAGCTATGAAGACTAACAAATGGCAAAATAGAGAAATCAATGGAATAAAGAAAAAGTTAAAAAAATACTGATACAAAAGAAAACAATATAACTTACTAGGAGAATTATGATCTCTAGCCAATGCAACTTTCATTATGGAATAAAATAATGCACCAGCACAATCCGCAGTGATCAGATTGCAAGACAACCTGATGGAGCAAGAAACACATAACTTATAACCCTGAGCGAAAAAGCCCATCCCCATCCAATCGCAATCAGTAACACACAACAAAAATAATTCATTACATGGACCCAAATCAAGGGGTTGTATCGCACCAAAGAAGAAGCTTTCAAAAGCATTGATTTGATCCTCATAAGTTTTGGCTTTTAAGATGTTCATTGCAGAGTTTACAAAGGTAGGACCAATTCAAGTTTATGTTTTATACACTATCAAATGTCAGATTAATGCACCCGCACTTAATCTATTTGGCTTCCTTCTGAGTGAAAATCACTCGATCTATTTTCTTGCTGTGTACAATATAGACCCTTCAGAAGAAACAAACCCAAAGACCATATGCATGCACAATTTAACCATTTTTTCAGGAGTAAACTTTATTATTAATTTCCAAAGTAAACGTGAACTACCATTTAAACAAGCTTTTAAAGTTTTAGATTTAGCAGTATGTCCCAACACCCAAGATATATGATTGGATTTTTAGTTTTCTGAAAGTCCCCATCTTCAAATTTTCTATCACTAAGACATAAAATTTTGTGTCATTATAAGCTATCTGTGATAACAATCAGCAGTTCTTATATGATACATACACCAGGATTAAAGATATTCATATTAATGTACACACATTACTACCCATACCTACTTAGAGAAGTAAAATAAATATACCTTAATGAGTTCACCTCCAATATGACATTGTCATCCTTGTGATTCTCCAGTTCAGCCCGCTCAAAAGTAGCCAAAACCTGCATATAGAAACAAAGTGTTCATGCTTGTGTCTCAGTTTGACCATTTGTAAAATACAAGGCATAACATAATATACCTCTTTTTCAAAATTCTGATCATCATCACCAGAATCAGAAATACCAGAGTCACGTTCCAACTCCCCTGAAACTGGAACAGTGCCTTCGTGATGTGACTCCTCAAGCTCATCATTAGAGATGAGAAAATTTTCAAGTAGCTTTTCTGCAGGGATAGGTGCAACTGAATGCCTCAATTCCTCTTCTTGGCTCCCCTCACTAGTTGACCATATGAAACCAATCCCACCACTACCGACCTATCAAAAAATGGAGAAGTTAAGATCCTGTAACAAGCCCGTTGACATTGAGAAAATTGAAAAGTTCAGAATTTAATATACTGTGGCATGCATATTTCTGTTGTATGATAATAATGTGCATATGCATTGTATGGGCAAGAAAATCATATTAGACTATACTTTACAAGCTGTGCCCAACCTACATTAAGAAAATTAAACTAAACATAAGGAAGGCTTCATTCTTAAGGAAAATTTCCTTTCCTATGAACTTCTGCTAAGTTATCGGATGGTTATCCTTTTTTAGCCACAAAAACTCAACAAACAGAATTGAATTTCATATTATAAACAATACTCCATCTCAGTAAGTCTCATGTCTCCTTTTAAGATTGCCTCAATTTAAAGTTTAGCTTTCAAGTCTCTCACTACTACTACGCTCCTCTCCACCACACTCTTTCTTATTTTTCCAAAACAACTATGAACCTAATATTAGGACAAAGGGAGAATACAGTCAAGTGAACATTCTCTGATCTTAATCATTATGAGAGATTATTCACAACGACCTCTGAAAACCTAGATTGGACAAGGTTTTGTCACCCAAAAACACAAAAAACAATTATGTTCATTGATGAATATAAGAACTTGTTAGGCCAGTATCCAAAAATTAAAAGAATGCACTTGATTTAGTTTGGTAGCCAGATCAGCACTCTAGATCTATAATTGCTTGGAAAAGGCAAACCTAACAAATATAACCTTTGAAGTTGCTAAGTCAAGCTATTCATCATCAAACAGCTGCAAACAAATTGGTTAG
The DNA here is from genome assembly GCA_948330725.1 of Sherardia arvensis. NCBI lineage: Eukaryota > Viridiplantae > Streptophyta > Magnoliopsida > Gentianales > Rubiaceae > Sherardia > Sherardia arvensis. The sequence goes on from OX415238.1 coordinate 17,829,830, forward strand.
GTCATAGATAACAGCAAAGAACTGATGTATACCTCAGATGCGGCCTGTAGTTGTGACTTGGATAACTGGGTAGTTGCTTCATCTAAATCATCTGAATTAGATAATGCTGCATGTCAAAGACACAATCATAAGTGTACAACTAAATGAAACACAACCATTCTATTGCAGTGCCTTCAAATAGCTGCATAGCAAAACATGCTTTTGAAATTAGGGGTACTGGATCATTTCACTATGGCCAGCTCCCTGCCAGAATACAGGGTCTTGTTAACCTCGATAGAAATGGCACACCCAGCCTAAGAATTAGTGTATGAGTAGGTGCTGCTTAACATCTTTGTTTCAGTGTTTCAGATTCAGGGAATCAAAGCACCAGGACATCAAAACTGAAGGAAATCCTCAAAAAAATCACAGCTCATTCACACCCTGGACTAAGGCTCGATACACTCAAGCCCCGGAGCAGTACTATGTTTCTGTAATAGTTTCCTACTTCTTTTGTAACTTTCAACCTCCTCTTGGTACCGCCTTGGGTTTTGCATCGCAATTCCCTAACAGGTTTCAAGGGCTAGGCTGTTTAGTTTATAATAGGAACTATGGGTTGCTTAGTTTAGATTTACGACCTTTTTTGATAGCATTCTCATGCTATAGGTCCTGATGGCCCCTGTGATTTTCACAGATGTAAAACTCTAGCCATTCTTATGGCTTTTTTGACGGCTTGGGAAGCCTATAAAATCTCCCCCACCTAATGGGTGGTTTTAATTTAAAAAAAAAAAAAAAGGCTGCATATATCTGTTTGCTTAATTATTTTATGTACTACCCAGAATAGAAAAGATGTCTAGCACAAAAGTCAGCATATATATATATATATATATATATATATATATATATATATATATATCCATGTGAGTATTATGACAACAGGACTTTTCTACTATAATTTTAACTTCACGCAATTCACTATAATTCATGGGACCCTACATTAAGAAAGTACTCTTGACTTTTGTAATGGAAGAATCCAAATGGACCAAGTCTAACCAAAGTCCTTATCTCCTCTGAAAGATTATAACTACAGAGTAAGAGGACCATCTCCCTTATCCTACATTATATATCAATAAAGCAATGCTTAATTTATGAAACATCCCCCCATAATGCCTTTTGTAGGTGCTCCTTCTGAATAGACATAAATTTGTTGCTTAAGGTTATTCAGGACAGGTATCCTTTGTTAATTATAGACAGCACAGATGAACATAAGCAGGTGAAAGGGCAGATCAAATAAAGAGCTAAATTAGCAACAAAGTAGAAAAAGAAAAAGAAAAAAAAACACAAAAAGTATGAGAAGGTACATGACATGTCTATCATCCCACTGCTATTGTCAGCATATTCAAGCTCTTCATCACTATCCTGCTTGATGGGTTGCTGGTGTAAAGATACCTTTGAGTAGGCAGGAACAACAAAATGTTGTCCAACTACAACCTGGACAAATAATATTAAAATATAAAGGATAAACAAGAAAATGAGATATATCATGAGCTTGGGTAAACTATTAAAGTACTTTTTCAGAAGTAATGATGCATAGATTACACTCAGTAGCCTGTCACTCAACTGGATGCCTAAGTACATTTACCATGTTCAGAAGGATTAAAATCATAAGCTTCAGAGTAGATTTAAGTTGGGTGTACTTCCCCAAATGTACTGTAAATGAATAGTTCAAGCGAGAATATTGATAAGTTTAATCTCATCATTTTTCTACCGGTCATACATGATTGCAGTGAATTCCGCCAACTATCACAGAAAGTGGCATATATAAATTTAAGTGAGCGATCAAGAGAATCCTTTATTTGCACACCATTTTCACTCCAAATCCTAGCCCTTCATTTGATCTAATCTTGGCCATTCATTTATTTAATTTTTTTTCTTTTCTTATTAACCTCTACCATTCGTTGACTTTAATTTTCAGCAACAAATGAAACCCTGCAAATATCCTCCAATATCCTATCTCCGCAATATCGCTGCAATTTTACCATCACCTCCAGCCCGATGCTAGCCTCCGTCGCAGCTAACTAGCGATATCCTTCATCTGCTCGCCATTCTATCCGGAATCTCCATCATCCCACCCGGCCAATTTAATGGGGTTTAGTATCGACAAATCCATAGCAGCTACCTTAACTTGATTTTATGTTAAATATCTCTTTCAGATTAGCATTGATCTCTTTTTATATAGATTATGATTTTCTGCCGTTTGCTAAGTTTTTGTGTTTTGAGCTCTCTAATCTGTTATTTTGCTCTGCATATAGCAAAATGGTATTTTTTCACTTTTGACAGTGTTAATGCTCTTACCGTGGTTTAGAACAAAAAAATTCTCAAGCTTGTTTCTGAACTTGTTATTTGGTTTGTGAACCAGATTAAATTTAGCTGCTGAAGTTGGAGCAGAGAGTTTATTGACGTAAGCGTGAGTTTACAGTATGCAAGGAAGGGAAAAAAGTGTTGAGGGAGGGAAGTGAAAATGAGTCTAAGTGGAGTAGTTTTTAATCCAGTGGAGTTTCTAGTGTTTGCCATGATAGAGAAGCTGAACTCTTTGTTTACATTGAGTTAATTATTGCTACTTCAGTTCTAATTTAAGAGAGAAATTTCTATTTAGTTACTGCAACAGCTTTGGAACCTGGTTTCATCTATTCTTTCAGTTCTTAGTATGCATGATATGGTGCGTACAAAAAGAGCAATTTATTAGTATGAAATTATTACTTGAATCTTCTTGTTTCTACTGGTTGACATGTGTGACCATTTCACATTGAACTTAAATTGAATTTAACCTTAACCTTGACATGCGTAACCTAGAAAGCCATTTAGCTGAGTACATCAGAATGAAACAAACTTATGAGTTATTGCCATTGATTTTAGACAGAAATGCAAGCAATATACAGCAACATCTGCAAATAATCAACGGAATCCAATAGTGGAATTTAGAAGCACTAAAACAGCAGGAAAGTACAGATTTGTCGATGATGGAAGACGGCGATGTAAAGTGGAACTCGGCAGAAAGGAATTTGTTTTTTTCCGTAGGAGAGGTAATTAGTAACTCGCAGTATTTAGAATTAAATTAGAGTCAACGAGGTTAAAAAGAAGAAAAGAATAAATAAATGAATGGCCAAGATTATATCAAATAAAGGGCTAAGATTTGGAGTGAAAATGGAGTCTAAATATATTAAAGTTCTATCAGCTTTCTCATATCACTAAAACTTGAACCAGGTTCATTGGTTTCATCATTATACTGTGCTGTACCACATTATTATATACCCTGGGTGTACGAGAAGCATCGTACCCCCAATAGCATAAAAATTTATTCCTACAACTCCTAATTTAACTCCAATTAATATTAGTAATCAAATAATTACTGCTTGTTAGAGGGCATACGATGAGTATTGTAAACCAGGGTTACCATATACAAATTGGTGTTGAACAGTTAGTAGACAATAACCAGTCTGAATACTGAACATATGAATTAAATATTTAAGTAAGAATAGGGTAGGAATTGTGAGCACTAAGCCAAGTTATGCAAGTGAAGGTAGATTGGAAATACCTTATACGATATAATAGCACCAGCTTCCAGAATTGCTTCTGACTTAATAATCACACCATCACAAACTATAGCATTCTTGATTACACAACCATCGTCAATAGTCACATTATCCCATATGTAGCTACCATCAATCAAGACATTTGCGCCAATTTTACAACCTTTGCCAACCACTGAATTTGATATTTCAGAGAAGTTTCCTACTGTTGTGCCACTTCCAATAACAGTAAAAGGACCAATTTGAGCAGAGCGTGACTGTCCTATCCCTGGGGAAAAAATCAAGATCATTGTAGGTCATGCAATGTGTAGTGGAAAGTATCAGACCAATAACAAAAGAATATTCAAAATATCTTAATATATGAAATGAAAAATGCCACATTACTAACAAAAAGAGATTGACCATAATATTGCACTCAGACGAGTTTAAATAATTGTAGATTACGAACAAAATTTTTTTGACATTGAAAAACTCTTTATATTGAAGTATACTGCCTAATATAACAATAGCAACTTAATAAGACTCGTTTATTAGTCAGATGTTGTCATGTTGACAAACCAAGATTTAGGGCCATAAAAACTTCATTACAGAAAACCCCCAATTAAGATAGGAATTCCAAACACCACAAACTAATGGAATGAAATTTTTGGAAAGGAAACTAGTGGATAAAAAAATATGTATATATATATACATATTTATAATATGTTGAGCCTTATAATAAGATCTACCAAACACTCTTATTTCAATGTCAAATCAAGCAGATTTCAATTGGGACAATGATAAATTGAATACATTTAATTAAATAAAGTTGGTAAAGACATAGTATATTATGATAATTGTTAATCGGCTTTTAAGGATGAAAATATACGCACGGTAGTTTTAAATGGGAGGGAATTTAGGGATCGGGAGATTACAGTTACAGCTAGCTACAAAAAAAGAATTTAAATAAAACATTTTTCAACAGAAAAAAACCAACTCCAAACCACCTCAAGATATTTTACTTCTTCATTGGCAATGACTTTGTTTTTTAATTTCAAGCCATAAGAAGTCTGGGTAAATTTCAAAGACGCTTGTATATTCTACCAACCCACCTGATCCTCGATACGTTCCTTGCCTATCAAGTTTAGAACTAGAACAATTTCCACAAAATTGGACATCAGGCACCAAAGGGTATGTCCACCTCTGAATAATATCTTTACTCACAGTGTCATAGCTACGAAAATTGTCAACTCTAGCTGCATAACTTGAGTGAATCTCATGCGTAAAAATCTTGTAACCCATAATCTGGGAGAGGGAGAAATTCCAAGGATTAGAAGGAAAGATGCTTACGTAAGTGAAAAAATTTAAGAGTTGCAAATAATCTGAGAAATTGGAACATGTCAATATAAACTATATGCATCAGTTATATGTGAAGGACAAATTCTACACAAATATATATCCAACTTGGTACAATAGAGCTTCACTATGGTCAGGCTAAAAGGTTTGTGTGAAAATCCTGGCAGATGAGTAAAATTTAAATACATAAATAAATGGGCTCCCTTTCTCTATGGGACGTGAAAAAGTGCATCCTTGTTGATGAACAACATTAATACTCTGTTTAGAGGCAGAATCCAACTTCACAACTCTATGCAGGGAAAATAATGAATATGATTTAGAGCTATAAAGATATACAATATGCTAGGCTTTCTAAACTAGTTCCTCAACCTAAATTAAAATGTTCAAGTGAACAACTGTGAGTCCGTTTTCTGTTCAAATCTGACATATAGAGAGAAAGAGAGTAGACATACATCGTCATCAAGCAAACCCTTCAAAAAGTGACGCCGAAGATGTTGATAGTCAAAATTGTCAGCAAACGTACTCAGGACTTCCGGAGAGCAAATGTCAATATTACAATCCTGCATCAAGAAGCACATTAGAGCACTAATCAATGATGTACTCCAAATAAAACCCACAAATAAATTATGATATTGGGCCTAATTATTTAAGCACCATGAAAACAAAAGGTTGCAAAAGACCATGTCCAGATATACATTTTGTATTAAATAATAATAATAACAATAATAATAATAATAAATAAATAAAATAAAAAATTCCATTAGACTGAACTGAACAATTCCACTGAATCTTGAATAACAAAACAGAACTAATGCAAAAACACAAAAATTAGTTCTCTCAGCCTCTCCCTGATACATTCTGTGATTCTAAGCCAGTAGATGCCTCAAAACATCAGCCATCTAAGTGAGAGATATAAACCAGGCTAACCTGTTCTGCACAGTATTACAAGGACACAGATAGTTTCATCTGAAAATTGTAGCCTGTTAGACGACACGAAAAAAATTACTTGATGGTCTAGCTATTCATAGACTCAGCTCAATCTCTCAATATATGTGGTATCATACATGCACAATAACCAATCAGCATGGAGAGAAACACGTACTCTTAGTGCAACACAAACTCATACTGCTTATAATGGTTGGGGGTGAAATATAAATAGAGAAAGGAAGTATCCAGAATCATCAGCACAGCAAAGCAATGAGAATAGCAACCTAGTAAATCAATATAGCCAACAAATTTTCTTTTCCACAAGCATAATATCAGCAACAAGGATAAATTTGTCGAGACTATGAATCAAAAGCAAAAGAGAGAAGGGAAGATGTAAAGGTTAAACCTGCTTGTCATTATGAAGATATATAGACGGGTGGACAGGAGGCAACGTCTTATCAATTGAAACAGTCCCCTTGTCAGCACTTTCCTCGTAATACAGAAGTTGCTTTGTATTGGGGTCAATTGCCATAAACAGCTCGTCGGTTCCCATACGAGACTGGCGCGTAACTGGTGAAGGCTTGGACTGCCTGACCACCATAGTGAGAATGGCATTGCTATCCCTTTTCCTTCTCTCCTTGTGTTCTTTTAGAGCCTCCGCAAGTGACATATTACTAACCGTGTCCCCGCTAACAAGCACAAAATCCCCACGTATCTTCCAAGCACACACATTAATCAACAAATGAACTGGCAAATGAGAGGAAAATAGACAAGCAAGTTGCATACCACATTCTGGTCGTATATAAAGCGCAGAGCATCCCCAGCGCCGGCAGCGTTGTTGGACTCAGATTGTGGTGACGGTAAAATTGGGCTGGGTAAACCATCTGGAAGTTTGCAAGTGGTGAATCACTTGCTTGGCATGAGCACAGCAGAAGACAAAAACCTCCTCGACTCCGGCGGATTCGAGCCAGGATAAGGTATAATCAATCATGGCAGCGTTCACGAGCGGCAAGAGTACCTTGGGACGCTCCATGGTGATTGGCCGGAATTTGGTGGTGAAGCTATCGGCCAGAAGTATTGCTTGTAGAGGAACGCGGGTTAACTCCTCAACGGAATCTTCCATCGTTGTAGCTCCTCCGCCTCCTCTGCTTTTTGCGCCCTTTTTCACCCCCATTTTGCAGCAAAAACCCTTCACCCGTGGCTCTGCTTCACTTCATAAACATAAACCCCTACCTTCGATTCGGAAAACGGAGAATGTAACTTAACTGCCCTTACTCGGGTTCATGTTCGGGTTTGGGTTCTTTTGGATTAAGCGAAAATGAATTTCTGACCCCGGAGATAGTCCACCTCCCGCTGACGTGTCATTCTATAATTAATTTTAATTTTAATGGTAGGAAGATAAATAAACTGGGCGTGTGGACAGTGTTGCGCACGCGCTAATCGATTTACTCCTTGGTCAATGGTTTATCTAGTGTAAAACGTCGAGGTAATTTTTCCTACAAGCGGGTCGAGTCCGTATCGCCGCGGAGCAACAGCCGCGTCCGGATCTGATCTATTTACTCGGCAATTCATCCGGTGACTTCACGGCTTTTACTCCGATCAAACTGCGGATAGTATTTCACCGGTAACCCACAAATCCGACATCAAGGAATTCCACCTTACCGGCCAGTCAAGAATCAGCATTCACCGACATCAAGGTAACCCACCGGAATTCAACTCTATATGCATATAGGTTTAGGTAATGTTATTGAATTTAGTTTGATATTATATTGATTATGTTTGGGAGCTCTCTGTGGTAAATTATGTGATGAAAATGATCAAATCTCTTTCTTGTACTCAGAATCCCTTATTCTGAAGAGCATTTATTTGTTCTCGGAATTATTCTAAACCAATTTGGAATGCGGAATGTTGATTTTTCTCGGGGATGCTGATGATTGCTTCAGGGAGTGAGGTGATGGGGTCTATACATCATCAAGATGAATTTTGTTTGTTGCTGAGGCTGGCAGGAAGTAGGAAATGCTGCTCTCTGGAAATGGAATGTTGTGGTTAGTACTTTGCATTTATTTCGGTTGATATTCACTTTCTTTCAAACTTTGGATGTTTATATGCATTAAATCGTTAGATTATATGCTCAGAAGGGTATTAGAAAATGTATCTTGTCATCAAAGTTGAATCTTATTTAGTAATCTATTTTCTTGGGGTTCATTTGGACCCTTGCTAACGTTTACCAGTGCTTTTTTTTATTGGCTGCCGAAGAGTGCTTGAGGTGGCAATGCTCTGATTTTTAGGTACTAACCTCTTATTCTTAATACTGCGTGCTGTGATTTTGTAAGAGAATTGTAAAAAATCATTCAATTTCAGGTTGAGTAATAAACTAAATTCTTAAATGAAAATTTTATAAGAAAGTCCATTTAAAGGAACTCTATAATATAGTGAAACGAATTTTAAGTATATACCACGTTAAGTTTTTGTGTGTACCGTTAAACTCTTGAGTCTTAACTCTCCAGTGGATCCACAGTATCAGTGATAACAACATCCTGGAAAAATGTTGTGCTTACATTTGAAGTTTTTTATTTTCTTCATTTTTTGTGCAATCTTATGATACTTGGAGGTCTCATTCACAGTGAGAACAATCGGTTTACTGGCGCTTTAGCTAATGTGTTGTTCAATTATTGTTGCTTGCTTTTGTAAGCTTAATATGAAAGGTTTGTGTCTGTGGGAGTGGATTTGTGCATGTGTGTTCATCTTAGCTTTCGAATTTTGACAACGATGTTTTGTTTCTGACGTGGACATATTAGGATGTGTGGTTGCGCGTCATGATTATCTGTAGTACCTTTTTTTTCCAATAAAATCACCTGAATTAAGTAGATCAGAAATGAACTTGTCCTGTGTTCTTGCATATTGTCTGAAATTTTTTACCAAGCGTTAAAATATGTTTTGTCGTACATGCTTCTTCTATTTGCTTTTTGGAAGGAAGACTTGGATCTTCTCCCAATTGTTCTGCCCAATCCTCAAATATGTGTAATGGAGTTTCGTCAAAGAAGACAAATCTCCCAACTAAGTCATATCAGAGGAGCGGTTCTTCTGCAATATTGGATAAGTTGAATAGTTCATTTAACAGTCGGAGCAGTTCTCTTGATGCAGAAAGCACCAGAACCTATGACAATGATCTAGCAAATGGAATCGTCGATTCTAATGGAACTCTAACTGCAAATGTGAATGGCTGTAAGATGGAAAATGAAGATTATGTATCAGGAACATTGTATGATGTATTGCAAAAGGAGGTGATAATCCTGAGGAAGGTCTGCCAAGATAAAGATCACAACCTCAAGGACAAGGATGATGTTGTAGAGGTATGATTCACATTTAGCGTCACTTCATTCTCTTTCTCTGTCTGAAAAAAACTTAAACAGATGTAAGGCAATGTGTTAGATGTTGGCGAAAAAGGTTGAAACACTAAACAAAGCTATGGAAGTCGAGTCCAAAAAGATGCGCAGAAGAAATGGCGGCACTGGAAAAGGAAATTACAGTTGTGCATATCGGGAAGGATCAGGATCAAAGATTGAAGCGTGCAGGTTCAGGAAGATTTGTTAATGGCGCTCATCCGCCTATATTAAGGTGATAAATTTTCTCTTGTTTGTGAAGTTAATGTTATGCTTTCTTCATGTGCTCTAAGCCATCTGAAATTATTTATCTTTTGAGCTTTCCTCAGTGTATATTATATCCAACATTTGGAATATCCTACATATTGATAAAATAATAATAATAATAAATAATTAAGTGTTAGATTCATGATTTTGCCAAATTTAACTCTTACAAGTTTGTCTGCAATTCTTTTCCATTTTTTAATGTGGCATTTGTGCTGCTTACCAGAAATTCGATTATTATGCCTGGGACGGGATTATAATAACTTTAGAGAAACTTTGTGAAGCAGTGATTACAGTAGAAAACGGATAGAGACTGGCCATACCTTTGAGAGTTCAGCCATTAAAAAATGGATAGGGAAAGGAAACATGATATGTCCTGTCTCAGGGAGAACAATCTATTATTGTGGCGTGCTACTCACAAACTTTATTCTAAAGAGGGTGGTAACTGATTGGAAGTTAGAGCACTCTAAGCATCTCATGGGTTTGGCATTTCAGTTAGAGGGAAACATAGAGTCAAAGGAGAAAATGACTGTTTTTATAATAGAGCAACTCATTACTGCTTCCAGCCAAGAGGAAAGAAATGGAACAATGAAAGAACTTATTTCACTTGGTAGCTTGGCGTTTCTTACGCAGGTTTGAGCATGGAAACCTGGATGAGAGAACATGAATATCAGCTTTGCTGCAAGCAGATGCATGTATTGGAAACCTATCTTCAGAACTGCCATCCTGAACAAAGGCCTATTCTTACAGTGCTGCTTCTGCACTTGGATCTTCTTGTAAGTCCACATACTAAAGCCTTTCCAGAACTTATTATTCTTCCTTTTTTGAGAAAAGTCATGTTCATATTTTGCTACCTGCAGGTAGAGCCTCAGAACCACAGTGTAAGCAGAGATGAGGCAGCTGAGGCCATTATAATAGCCCTCGAGGGAAATGGTGTGTGAGAAGTGCTGTAGGTTCTCTTTCGCAGAGAAGGTTATGACCGAGGATTGGATCATAAAGCAGGCTGGATTTCTTGATGGCCCGGAATTCGCTTCTCCTGATAGTAAAGATGTCGAAATCATAAATTTCATGGTAAAATTCACTTTCCCAAGAAATCATAACTGAGATGGCATGTATTTATTTAATATGCTCCTTGTTAGATGGAAGATGTTGCTGAGGAGACTGCAAGGGATAAGTGGCTGGTGAATTTATCAACTTCACTTCTTGGAGATAGGAGCAAATCATTTTTAGAAGCCACATCAGGCTCTTCTTGTGCCAAAATGCTGCTTCTTTACTGCTCCAGAACTTTTGCATCTGCAATAGAGGAAGTTAAGAGAGGCAGAATTGATTAAATAAAATGTCGTGAATCCTGCAGATCGATGTCCCCAGAGAACCGGAGACGCAAAATCAAGGAGACAAGGAGAGAAGTTCAGAATGTCAGAGAGTAGAACGGGATGGTTGAGGAAGATCCGTAGCAGAAGCAGAAATTTTGGGAGGTGGGGGAATGGGTTTGGAGCACTATTTCGTTGAGGCGGGAAATTTTTCCCTCCAAATTAAAGTTATTTCCCCCTTTCCGTTTTGTAATTAAAAAATGTCTCAAAAGCTAATTGCGAAAATTTTAATTTTTGACTTTTTAACTCAACATTTGAAATGTTAATTGCTTAATCTATAACATATCAATTTTATGTAATAAGACGGCCCTAAACAAAACCATCTCTTCATATAATACAAATGGTATAATTCTAAGAATTTATTTTCAGAACAATTTTTCTAACGTTTTGAATTAAATAATATATTTTTATCTTCAAAATTATATGATAAGAAAGTTTTGGATAGGATGGTCCTGTCAAAAGTTTATTATAGTTATGTTTGTTTTATTAAATTTATTAAAATATTTTGAATCATATATTTTAAATGATAAATTATTCATATAGTTAATTTAAGTGTTTGAGTCATTAATTCAAGTGTGTATATTTAATTGAGATTATTCTGGTTGAATTGAGATTAAATTAATTGAACTAAAATTCTTCTGGCTGAAACTAATTGATCTGAAATGAATTAAATTATACTAAACTGAAATGACAAACAATGTAATGAAAATTGAAATTGATATTACTAAATCTATTTGAATGTCATTGAATTATAATTTGTTCCGAAGCATTTTTGTTTAAGTTGTCTCAAGTGTGAAATTTTAACTCAAAATTTCAATGTTTAATCTATAACATATACTTTATATTTAAATTGTATAATTCTAAGAGTTTGGGCATGTTACTGATATGAACTAAATTGAACTGAACTTAAATAAATTAAATTAACAGAATTGAATTGAACTGAACCGCTCTACTTATAAACTACATAGGACGGGACCTTTATCTTATTATTATTATTATTATTATTACTATTACTAGTTTTGTTGGACCGCACGTTGTGCGGTATATTTTGAGCACTTTTAAAAGATTTTAATTTGGCATAAGGTGTAAATTAAAACCTAGGTATGAACTTGATAATAAATTTAATTGGACCTAATTTTTATCATGCATATAGTTAATTTAGTTGAATTTATTTTAGTATATTTTAGTTCAAGCAAACCCATTTATTACAAAATCAAGCAAAAAGTTTAATATAATTCACGATTCCTACAAGGATATTAAAACTTGAAACACTTGTAAATATTAAAAAAGAATTTATCAAAAAGGTTTATAAACATTTAAAAAACCTGTACTCAGGCCAATAGTTGGATTAAGGGTTCTCCATCCAAAAAAATAAGAATAGAGAAGAGCATAACTGAATTCATAAACAATATAGTTAGAGAGGAAGAAATGAATTTTAAGTGCCTGTTCATCCCTAATCACACATTCAGTAGAGTAATTTAGCACGTAAAGCTGCTAATTTTTTCTAAAAAATATTAATAACACAAAACATAAACCACAATCTATATTCAAATAGAAAACACCCTTAAAATACTATTACGACTATTTTCACAGTCTTCTAAACACAAAAGGTTCAGAAAATAAAAAATTACACACAGTGAGTTAGTTTACCTGCTATAGTAACATATAAGCTCTGTCAAATTCCATCAGTACAAAGAGAAACAGACAAGCGCTCAACTTCTACGCTTTCAACAAAAAGCTCTGGAGCAGCACGCCTGTATGATAGAAAAATATGAACTATTTGATTCATTCATAATAACTCAAAGCCAGGTCAGTCTTCACCGTGTTAATTAGCATGATGGGCCGAAATTATCACGCTAATTTCGATCATCATCCTAACATGCTTGATCTAATACGCCATGCGTTCCGGAGTTTTTACCTCAGGCGGAATGCCCGTTTTCAACCAAAGGGTGGGGGAATGGGATAAGAAAGAGTAAACATTCTCATTAAGAAAAGAAAGCACCCCTTCCAGCTTCAAGGGAGGTCCCACCCCATGATGCGCAGCATCAAAAAGAAAGTCTGAATTTTCCACGGAAGCCGGCTTGAAATATTTGATTTTAGGTGCATTTTCCTCTGGAATCTTATTGTTTGGGTACGACCGTTTTCTCGTATGTGGGACTCTCTATCTTCTTGGGTAGATAATCGACCGTCTTTCATTTGGATAGTGAGTAGTTTTTATAATAATAAGTAAAGTAAAGAATAATAATAGAACTGGAGGAGTGAAAGAGAGCCCCTGATCCGTGGCTCGAAATTCCTAAGAAAGAAGCAGAACGCGCTATCACCTACAGCCCTTTCCTCTGCCGGGGATGGAATGTCTAATTTTTTGGTCAGAATCTCCACAGTAATGTCTCTGTTAGATTATGCGGTCGAAATACGGGAAAACTCCATTCAATTCTCAATGGAAACGGAGTTTTGCGAATTATCCCCGGAACTGGAAGATCGCCAAATCTCAATTTGTGGAAAGCCTTCGAAGGCTTCCTTATGAAAACATAAATTTTTATTTGGGTATAGACGGTATCTCTTTATTCTTCGTGATATTGACCAAATTTCTGATCCCTATTTGCATTTTAGTGGGTTGGCTGCCGCTGTTAGAACACCACAATATTCATCTTTTTGGGGTTAATGCTCTCAATGGTGAATCGATAATTCGATATCCCTTTTTTCCGACGACGACGGAATGGAAGAAAAGCAAAGAAACCTGCGATGGCTACTAAAGAACTGGGAAAATAAGATCAAGAAAATATGTGATTCTTACTATCAATATATTGATATATTTTGCCATCTCCATCCAGATGTAAATAAAACACCTGAAATGAGTGAAGAATATTGGACTTTTGATGAAAATAAAATGTCTCTAGATGAACGGAGTTTGAAGAGGGGGAGGAAAAATGAGCCCTTGACCCGCAACAGATAGAGGAGGTTTTTTTCAATCACACAGTTTGGGCACCTAGAATATGGCGCCCTTGAGCCTTTCTATTTTATTGTATCGAAAGGCCCAATGAATTGAGCGGTAGTTGGGCACTGGATCCCTTCGGATCTGGAGAACGTGTAACGCTGGGTCGGGGTTTGGTGAACCAACTGGTCGCTCCTCTAGTTGAAGTATCGGGCCCTTTTTCGTTGCCTAGGTTACACCTTCGGAATATCCGTTCCCAGGTATTTTGGGTAATCTGCTTCCATGCTGCAAACAGTCCAATCTTAACTTTACTTTGTTGCTCTTCTTTCTTTCCTTGCGAGCAGGAAGCACACCAACAGCGTGCGTTGCGTAATTATACTGTGTTTTTTGCACTTGACTGGGCGCCGCCCACCGTAGGTGTATATATATAGCATGTGTGTGATATACTATTTTCATACTTAATTAATTATGGATAATTACGACGGTGTCATTATTCTGTATTGATACCGAATATTTCCCGTGCATATTCCAAACATCGCACATTCATGTTTTCCTTTCGCAGACTTGTTAATTAGCATGATGGATTGAAATTAGCATGTAAATTAGGATTTTATAAGTGGAATGAGTTGTATTTATAAAAATAGAAGGCGGAATCTATTGTATAGTGATAAAGAATGAAAAGGGTGAAAATGCATAAGATAAATAAAGGAAAGAGAAAAAGAAAGATTAAAAAATGGAAAAATTTGGCAACACATAAATATGTACAACCATGTAGGGAAGTGTTCGGAAATAAAAATGCATGTACGTAGGGAAAGAAAAAATAACAAGATGGAAAAAGAACGAAAATACAAATATTGAAAACATAAAAATCAATTTTTATAATATATTAATACCATAATTATATAATATTGTAATTCATACCAAACACATTTCCAATATTAAAGATACCAAAAAGAATATACGGATAATAGTAAATTTAAAGAAATAAAAAAGGAGTACATAAAAATTGTTACTAAGTCTCCAGAAAGACGGACTTTCTGGAGCAAATAGGAACTACGGGGTTTTTGTGCAAATATTATTTTCTCGGGGGTTTTCTGTAATTACATAAACTATGCGTGTATATAAGCCACCAAATCCCACCTGCTCCTTCATTTTCCATTCTAATTTTTCTCTCTCTTCTCTGGCGATTTTGAACCGCCGCAACGAACCCTAACTGCCTCTAATCGCCCCTAATTTGCTTGGATTTCGATCGGGTTATTGAAAGGTATGCTCATTTGATCCCATTGAATCTTATTAATTGATCGATTCCTGTATTAACTGTGTTTTTCTAATCGCCCCGTCATTGATCGATGAACAGCTATGGTTAAGAAGAAGAAGGTAGCCGCCGGAGCCTCTGGAGCCGGCGTTGATCCGCCTGCATCTGCATTGGCCGGAGCCTCTGGAGCCGGCGTTGATCCGCCTGCATCTGCATTGGCCGGATCCACAGATCTGAATGCTGACGACGGTTCGCTCTCGATTCCTCACTTTTAAGGCGTTTTTGATGTTTGTTGTTGTTGAAGATGCATGTGTAATATGTTAGAATAGCATTGTTACTTGATATATTGCGGATATAACATCAAACTTATATTCTTGTGCTTATATGTGATATTTTTTTAGCATGAAACAGTTGACATATATCATGAAACATTTTACATGTAACATGAAACATTCTATATGTATCCTGGTACATAAAACATATAATATTTTATGATGACAGATTGGAGATGTAATATGAAACATTTGATTTATATCGTAAAACTTTTTAAACTTATTTTATGTTCATGTGTTTCATTGTCTTATTTGATTATACATTGGACATGTAACTTGAAACATTAGATGTATATCATATTTGATGTGTAGCTCTGACTATGTTTTTTTACTGATCGATTAACAACTATTGCTAACAAGGACAAGCAAGTCACTAGATCTAAGAATGACGTTGATCCGCCTGCATCTACAGATCTGAATGCTGACGACGGTTCGCTCTCTGTTCCTCACTTTTCAGGCGTTTTTTATGTTTGTTGTTGTTGAAGATGCTTGTTGTGCTTATATGTGTTATTTTTTAGCATGAAACAGTTGACTTGTAAAATGAAACATTTTACATGTAACTTGAAGGGTTCAGGTGTTCAGGGGTTTAGGGGTTTAGCGTTTAGGGTTTAGGGTTTTTTTATGTTTGTTGTTGTTGAAGAACTTGGACTTAAGGTAGTTGTTTTTGTATTTCATCTTTGTTTATATATCTCTTATATGCATATCCTGGATACTAACTAATGCATTTCTTGGTAGCCTCCTCAAGAAGCACATGAGTTTTTAAGAAGAGATATGTTCCTTGCTGTTGCCAAGTATCATGAGCGTTACATGAAGTTCCAAAGTGAAGTTGCTGCTTCGAATGCTGCCTCTCATGATGATGATTCAACTATTGAAGGTTCACAAAGCAGCCAGGAATTCTTTGCTAATCCATATTTTCATGAATGGTGTGACACTCAAGCTCGAGAGTTCCAGAAAAGCTACAAGAAGAAACTAGCTGATACAATGCCAAGTTTCAATTTGTTTGCTGATGATGATGAACTTTTTTACACACCAGACAACCCTAGCAGCACCAAGCATTAGCTTGTTTAATGATAGTGACAGCCTCTTTTGGTGTTATCTCTACTTTTAAACATTTGGTTTAACTTTAGTTTCAATGATAGTGACAGCCTCTTTTGGTGTACAGGCTCTTGACCTGATTAATATGAATGTGTTGCACATTTTAATCAAACTTTTTAGTGTTTGTTTTGTTGTTTCATCAACTGTTTTTCATATGTTTTAAGAGTTTGAATATCTAAGTTACAAAGTCCCATTCTTATGTTGAAAGGTGTTCTTTTAGTTTGACAGTTTGTGTGTCAACTTTACAACATTGTGTTTGTAACCTACAAGTTTATGCTTTTAAATTAAAAGGTACCTACAACTTTTAATTAATATAAAAGTTCAAAGTATCAAAAGATTCAAAGGTCGCTTAAATAGTGTGAAATATGACCAGTGTAAGTTGAAACAACAAATTATGAGAAACAAAGATTCTGACAGAGAGACAGAGATTATGAAGGATTGTGTATTTAAGTTATAAGTTCCAGTTTTTGACTTAAAAGGTTGTTTAGAAACCAGTGGAAATTTTTAAGTGTAATGTGACCAATGCCTACTTTAGTTTATGTGAAAGTCATACACACAACTTGAAAGTTTTCTATAACAACTGCAACTCCAAAGAAATATTAAACATTGTACATGTAACTTAAAACATCCATAACTTAAGTAAACAGATCATGTTTGTAACCATTCAAACAAAAAAACACAGTAACTAAAATTCCACTCACATTGCATGTTTCTCCTGATTCTTACAAAATCTATAATTCAACACCAACTATGCATAAGCACTAATCTCAAAACAACCGTGCCTTTGGTGTTATTGTGCCAATCTCATTCTTTGACTTTCCATGCTTCTCCAAACATGATTTGTGTCTTTTACCCTTCCTTCCTTTAGTGTTCGCAATCAATGGATCATGCAGGCTGGCAGGTTCTTCTGTTATAGCACTAGTCGATTCAGACACCGCACTACTCGACTCAGTGAGCATAAGCGGTTGTTCCACCACAGATTTGGTAGGCAGTATTGACAACACAGCACTTGTCGAGCTTTGAAATGCGTCCTCTAGCAGCTTTCTTGCGTCCAGGTTGCCCTCACTCTTTGTAATCAATTGAAAGAAACTCCGAAGCATGTTTTGACGCCAAACGATTGAGTCCTTCCTTGCTGTTGGAGTTGCATATTTGGAAAGGAACCTATCCCACACACTTTTCTTTGAAATTGTGTGGGATAGGTTCCCATACACACATTATTTGGTGAGAGCATGCATAATACTTTTCCACTACTAAACCATCCACCACTCTCTGCGTGTGTTTTTTGTAACAAAATCCTAGTGCATTAGCATGATTCTTGTACAACATCTCCAATTCAACAAGTGAGTCTCTTTCAACTCCTTCTAAGCATTCTTCATCCATAATTCCTGCAATTTCTCACCAAATAATAAAACATCATATTCCTATGTTAAAACACATGCACACTATGTTAAAAGATTGTGATTATAGACTGCAAAAAAATTGTAATATATTGCAGTTTTAAAACACAGCTTAAAAGATAATGGTTATACACTAAAACATTACAGTTCATCCACACAATTTAAAACACTGTTGTTATACAATCAACTCTTTTAGCTTTAAACATTGGACATATAGAATAAAACAATTATGACTTATCTCTTTTAAAACCCTACTTATATCATGACATCAACTAACTAGGTTTATGTAAAACTAATTGCATATGTGTTAACTATTTGGAGTTATAAACTGAAACATCACTCATGTTAGTGTTATATACATTCAATCACTCAAGTATTTGCAGGTTTGCTGCAAAATCAATCTAGTCTTCAAGTTGAAATGTTTGGGGTTATAAACTGTACCTTCAATTGGTTGCAATTGACCTTCTTCTTCATCAAGCATCTCTTCAACCACCTCTCCAACTAGTTCATCAATCAATTCTGTTTCAACAAGTTCCATCCCTTTCTCACCTTCAACCTGCAATTTTACGGTTCATGAACGATTTCAGTTCGAAGAAAGATGAATCTTACAACAATGATCGACGAAACTTACCGGATTTTGATCGCTAGTCATCATATCTTCGATCCGATCAGAAGATTTGGAGGAAAGTAATCGCCGGAGCCGTGACGGGAAAGAATTGGGGGAAAATTGGGGGAAGAATTTGGTCGTCACGTGAATTGCACGCTGCTGGCCTATTACTTTCTGCAATTTACGCGTCCTGGCCCCAATGTTTCCAATATTTCCATTTTGACCCCGTAGCTCCTATTCTCTAGGAAAGTAGGACTTTCAGGAGATTTTCTCAAAAATTGTTGGCGCCTGAATATATAAAAATGGTAGACGCCGGAATATGGTGAATTTGCGGTGGTTATATGGTGGTTTTAGATTAAACTACGTAGTTTCATCTTTTTAATGTTTTTTCTTAATTTATTATTTATTGACCGGAGCAATAACTCTTCTAATTCCCTTTAAGATTATTATTATTATTATTATTATTATTATTATTATTTAAGAGATGATTATTCATGGCGCATCGCAACCGAAAATAACTAGAAGATACATCATGAAGTTCAATACTCCTAAATAGGAGACAATTTGTGTAATATTACAGGGAATTTTATATCTATATAACACTGCAATGCATTCTCCTGTATGGTTATATCAAATAGCGGCTTAAACTAATTAATGGGATTATAAAAAATAGAGGGTGAAATCAGATATAATAACCAGTAATGAGTTAATTCATATGGTAAATATTGGTTTCTAACGCTCTAATTTTGTATCACTCACCAAGTCATCTTATTAAACGTTATTTGCATCTCCTCTCGGAGGCATTAAGAGATTTACCGGATCGTTTTTACAGAATCGAAGCATTATTAAAGTTTATCTAACACAACACAAGCTAACTAATCAAATACTAGTCTATATTCACTTCCCAGTCAATCTCATTAGACGTTATTTGATTCTTCTCTCGGAAGGAGTAAGAAATTTTTCAGGTTGTTTTCACATATAAGCAATGATCAACTAACCTAGTCGGTCTATGATCAACTTGCATTGAAACACATGTTTCATTTAAATTTTTCATAAAAGTATAACTAAAATTATATGACAAAGCTTAAAAATGCAGTGGTAGTTTACTTTTATATCACGTAAAAAAGTTGGACTTTCAAAAAGTTAACTTTTTAAAGAAAAAAAAAAGAAGAGTAGAATACGCTTAAATCAACTAAACTAAACTAAATTTAAAAAATTAAAAGTTTTATAGGTTGATACATTAATGATCAAATATTTTATGAGTCAATTAATGAAAGTTAAAATGTGCAAATTTATCGTATGTTTTTGCTAAGACTTATATGTATATTTTTTTATTTCAGTTCATTTCAATTCAATTTCGTTTAATTCGTTATATTTCAGTTCAACTTGTTTTCAAAATATTCTGTCCATTTCAGCAATTTCAGTCATTTCAGCATACTTTATATATATATATATATTAATAATTCAGTTTAGTTCAATTCATTTTAGAGAAAAATATGATTTGGTTCAATTCAGTTTGGTGAAAATATAATTCAATGGTTTTTAGTTTATATTGAAAATCCAGTTCTAACTCAAAAAGAATTCAGTTCATTTCGGTTAAGTATAGTTCAATTCAGTTCAATATAATTTTCTGAAATGCAAGTTAATTTAGATATACTAATTCTGAATATCAGTACATAAATTTTCCCTTAATTTAGTCATACTCTATTCAAATCGGTTCAGTTTAACAATAAAATAAATTAATTCAGTTTAATTCAGTTCAATATAAAATAATCGGTTCAGTATACTTCAACAGTTATATCAATGCAGTAATTTATTTCTTCAATTCAATTTAGTTTGGTTAAGTTTAATTCAATATATTTCAACTCCGTTTCATTCAAAAAGTTTAAATGAATTTTAGTTTTGTTCAAAATTTTCAATTTAGTTTAGTTTAATTCAATTAATTTAGTTATATTAAACATGCCCTTAGTTTTGGCACGGAGGTAGTAGAGAGTTTGATTTTCTTAAAAAACAAAAATAAAAAATTCATAAGTAGTTTTTTAGACTTGATCTTTAATAGAAGGGTTGTTCCATATGCATGTCCACTTTACTTTTGCATGTCCAAATTAAATTTAAAATGACAATAATATTCCTCTTAAATATGTATTATAATTCATGAAAAAATAATTTATAATTTGGAGCGTGTTCAATAATTGTATAGACGGATTTATACATTCAAAGTTAGGATTTTAGAATTATATTTGTAAAAATTAATAAGGAATGAAGGGTAATTATGATATTTTTTCACTTTTATTGGACCTACAGAAATAAACTGAACACGCATATAACAACCACCAAAACAAAAAAACAAAAGATGGAAAAATACTTCAACTTGGAACGAAAACTCCCGCCTTACGAGTATAGTTCCAAAACATCCGACCCACACCCCACCACCACCATCACCCCCATCCCATATATCCTCTTCCACATATCCCCCTTTTTTATTCCCTTCAAAATACACACCTCCCAGGCTCTCACGTCGCCACTTCACTGAAATTAATGCTACCTCCACAGATCAGGCTCTGGTCCTCCCTCTCAACCCTCCGGCTCCTTATAGTCTCAACAATTCCGCGCCTCCAGTTCTCTGAATATCCTTCTTTGGGGCCCTCGGCAAGCAAGATTCACAGTGTCACTTGAAATCTATTCCGCCACTCCGACACCTCCTTACACTTCCTTTATCGTGGTCCTTGTATATGTAAATTTTCTTCAACTGCATGATTATGTACATGAGAACCCCCTTATCCATTCGTTCATTTTTCTATTTTGTTTAGCTTCCAAAACGGGTCCGTTGAATATCTATCAAGTACATGATGTTAGCTATGAACTTTTTCCTTACCAGGAGAAAATAGTTATAAATTATGAGCATAATGACTCTAGAAGCGTTGCTTATGAACTACAATGTAATTGGATATAAAATTTCACTCCATGTAGGTATCTTATCTAAATATTTCTGAACCTAGTAGTCAAACATCGTATAATGAAAAACTGAGAAAAGGAAACTTCAGGAAGCCACTATCTACTCAGTCCATCAACGTGAATTTTGAACCACCCCTACGAATATCGAAGATTAACAACTGCTGGAACACTACAGAGTAAACTGAAATTGGTAAAAGAAAAACAGCAGTACTTTCATGACTGATAGCTCAACCGAACTAATAGATTCTTGGAACGAAAATGTACTTAAAAATTCCAGGAATACAACTCAAAAATCAACATAAAAGAAGCTTTGGCTGGTAAGATATGGCCATTAAAAAACAAGGCTACTTGAAAGTTGAAAACCATTTTCTGCCATCAGCATACTTAAAGTTTTATCATCTCGCCATTATTTATGTATACCATTTTACTTACAAAGGTTGTAACATTTCAAGAACATAACAAATCAGAGTTAAGGTTTATCAGATACTGATCTTTGAAGTTTCTTCCTGATATGCTGCAAAATGAGTACACACATATGCAGAACTTCAAAATACTTTTTTTAATTGATTCTAAATCGAATTTGTCCTTTTCTTGAATCTAAGTGGTAGGAAAAGGTCCTAGGATTCTGAGAAGCTAAATATTATTCAAAATAAATCTACAGTGCTGAAGTGTAGAACAGCACCTCCAGAACTGATCCGTGTTACCAATGGACATAAACAACAATTCAATGATAACTATAAAAAAACATACTCTAAGATAAATGTACTAGTATATGTATCAATCCCAAATATAAAACCTTTGGTTTATCAATCACAAATATAATACTTTCACAACAGTTCTCAATGGATTTAACAATCAATGTGTAGTTCAAGTCCAAATTTCTACCATCGGAACTACAAATTTTAGGAAGCATTATATACTACAAATACCATTTTAACATTGTACATTTGAGATCCCTCAAGGTCCTAATATAACATATAGAAAGTTTATAATCGCTAACGTATCAAACTGTAATTAGATGACCGAAAAAGGGTTGAAATGACGCTGGTCTGCTATCTATCTACAAATAATACAGTCCAAACACTGCGGTAATAAGTGCTCGTATTGCCCTCACATAAAGCAAATATTTAAATGACAGCAAGAAACATGAAAAAGGATACAAAGAATCATAAGCCAAGTGTTTTCAAACTAACAGTTCAGATTTAGTACTAACCATGAATATTCATAGTTTGAAAACATCATTCAACTCTGGACATTCTAGTAGGTTTGCTTTTGATAAACCAAATCGAAAGAAAAGTTTAAAATCTCACATGAATTTCAAAAAGAAGTAAAACTGGAAAATGAAGAAACTCAATACTTGGCTTACAAAAGCCAATGCATGCTTTCCTAGCATTGTTATTGCCCTCTACAACTGATTTTTTCCCCTGACGGCATCCTAAAGTTTCTGTTTTAAGAAAGCAATGGTTTCCTCCAACTCTTCACAATTCATGGATTCTGTATGGAAAGATCTGATACTGGGAGGACATTCTAAATGCATGAAGTGACCATATTTTAAATATACCCAAAGGTTGACAAGTTAAATATACACATATTTTACCAACATTCACATTTTCAATTTTATTCAAGGCCCTATCCCCTGTTTGCTTAGCCAGAAGCTTAAGTAATACTTTAATTTGAAGCATGAGCCTACCATCTTCATTGAGCTAGAATCTTACTTCCAAGAAGTTTTAAAGATCAGCACTTTACTGAAACTTATTCAAGGCAGGAGCTTAAGTAAAGCTTTCATGTAAACACAAGCTACCATCTACAATGAGCTAGAATCTTACATCTAAGAAATTTTAGAATCAGCATTTTAATAAAATCTGACAGCGAGTCTCTTATCAAAACAAATTTCCAATCAACCTCCTTTATCATTGTTCACCACTTTCTTATAATTATCTTATCCTGGCGGAATTATAGATCAAGATTGAACATTTCAAGCAGGCAAAACTTGTACACGTATAAATGTACTTGACACCTATGCATGTCTATACTATAGCACATTAAAAAACCAACCAATCGAAAGTTCCCTTCCCGCAAATCACTAAACCCATGGTATGTGATGAATTCAGGACAAAAGTTACAGTAAGAAAACCACATATTATGAAAAGCTTCAACTGATAAATAAGTAAATCATATTTGTAAATATCTCGTGTGCACTCCACATCCTGAGTTTGAAGCTCCTCAAACAAAGCATAGTTAATCCTAAACCAGATAGACAGATGAAAAAACAGTTAGCACTAAACACAAAATAATATAAAAAAACAGAATTTCAAGAATTTCATCTTCAAGTCCAGTCAAGCTCTCACCATAGATATCGCTGCCAATACCGCTTCAATACGTTCAAACAGGCAACACTTACAATAGATACATATAGTGGCATATGCTAGCTAGAACATATCGAGGTTTCATGATCACGATTTTAAAGTCATAATAGAAGGTCTCATGTTACCTACATTGCACACCTTCCTTGCCTCTTATTCTTTTCAAGGCACACGAAATACCAGCATTGACACCAGTCATCACAGCAAAGTTGCGAACTTGTATCATCTTGCCTCCTGAAAGTGCCTATTGATAATACACAAGCAAAAAAACCATCAGAAAAACAACAGAAGCAGATTACAGACATTTTGAATCTTTCAAAATATCAAATTTCAAACTTATACTTAGCCGCCACTCACACACTACAAGATCCTAAAACCATCTTACTATAACACCAAAATCATGGATGGAGGTGCAATACAGAAGTAAAACCTGAGTTTGTAAGAGCATGCCTAATTACGCATCAAAGTTATCAGTCACATCAACATAGAAGAATAAGATCAAGATATCAGCGAAAAGAAATCTTCAAGATATCTTTCACCGACTATGACACCAAAATGCTGCGAAAAAACAGCATCCACTGATCCAGCTCCAACATTTTTTAATGCTTCAGCGGATGAAATGTTGATGTACTCATTCACATTATGAGCAGTTTCATCTACACAGACAAAAAATAGGGTAGGATCATTAGCTAGACAAAAAAGATGTCTCCTCTCACGAATAAGTATGAACACTATGAATGCTTTATATTACCTTCAGCTGCAACGGGTGGATAAGAAGGTGGCTGAGATGTCCAGTTACCAACAGAAACTTTCATGTGCCTTCGATCAGCTGCAAAACCGGATCGGCGATGACCGGAGATCCGCACGTCAAGCTGACTCACCAGAGATCGCAGCCGGATCGGCGCTTCGGATGGGGTTTCTGAATCTCGATGAGGGGCTGAGCGAGGCGAAGAAAGAGGCGGTTTTGTAGATGGTGAGAGGATGAAGGAAAGGTTTCCGGCGATCGAGATTCTGCATGCTGGGAGAGGGGGTGATCGTGTTTCTTCCGGGATGGTAAAAAGATTTTTACTAAAAAGTCAAAGCGCGTATAGATCACGTATAATTATTGAGACTATACTTTTAAAAGTTTATTTTGTATGAATTTAAAATTAATCCAATGAAAAAATTACACGTGGGGAGGTGGACGACCCCGGAGGTTGATTTATAAGCCTCCTGGATTAAGGACATGGTGAAAGTTTTAAATTTAGAAATGGGTAGGCATCTTTTCAACAATTTTTAGAGAGCCAGTAATGAATGGACTTATTTCAGTAATATTTCCAATTTAGTTCATGTTCACTTAAACTTACGAAGTAGATTAGTTCAATTTAATTCCTTTACTTGAGAATAAGGCCTTGTAGTTTTAATTTTGTTCACTTTTGTTTTGTTAATTCACTTATTCATGTGAAAACCACGTAAGAGCATATTCATTGGTTGGTTTTTGAACTTGTCATGTAACTTTTATAAATAGTCTAACTAGTTCCTTACCATTATTTTTTGCCACATCATTAGCATTCTCAAGGAAGTGTTGCATTCAGAAGTTACAAGTTTGGTATAATTTTTGTGGGTCTTACATCTAATTCAATAGAATTTGGTAGATATTTTGTATATGTTGAACCATAATAACCAATGTTTAGCGTAACTTACCACTAATTTAAACTCTAACTTGAAAACACACTAACCTGAAAATATGAAGTGTCACCCTAACGTACAAGAGATTGTGGCTTATCGTTGAAAATGTTCTAAGAGCACTTGCAATGGGAGTTTTTTGAGGAGGTTTTATGACCAAAGAGACCAATATCCTACTTACAGTGTGGTGATATGAGCTCTGGCCCATATCTAGACTCCGGCCCAGAGAGTAGTCCGGTCCATATGACGTCAGCTAGAATGGCGCCATCCGGGGACAGAGAGGACATGAATATGACTTGTCCCCGGGTAAGGACAAAAGGGCAGAACCACTGCCTTTGGGCTGGAGGCTGACCACTCACACCTATAAATACAGCTTTGGACTTGTGAAGAAAGATATGTTCTATCAGATTAAACTCTCTCAATATATCCTTATACTCTCTCCTATTCAAAGGCCCCTCTTTCATCATCACGCCGGAGTAGCTATCTTCAGGATACTCCGGGGTGTTGTTTTGCATGTCTAATAGGTGAGAGCGCGCGGAGCACGGACAAAGCCTCATCCGGACCGGAGACCACAATTGTATCCGAACCGAGACCGGAAGCTGGTAGCATTAGTTGGCACGCCCAGTGGGACCTCACATTCCCAGTTATAAGTTGCGTCCATGCCGCACAGACGGCCAAGGAAGAACCCTACCCCGCCGGAGGAAGAAGTGGGCGGAGGGCCAAAGACTAGAAGGGCAGCCGCAACTGTTAGGGCCCAAAAGTTAGCGGCTGAGAAGGAACGAGTTCTCTGAGCCAAGGAGGCAGCAGCGGAGGCGAAGGCTGCAGCTGAGGAACGTCGACGGCAGAGCTTGGCGGTGGAGAAGGCCAAAGGAAAGAAAGCAACTCCGGAACGGACGCTGGCTGAGATACAGCGTGAAAACAGGGAGCGACTGCGGGCTGAGCGGGAGGCGCAGAAGCAGAGGCAGTTTGGAGACCGTGAGGAGTCGGAAGGGGACACCGATCATGTGGAAGGAACGGCGGATCTGGGTAATCCAGAAGAGTACGACTCGGATGATATGGAGGATTATGATCCAGAGGAGTACGACCCGGAGGGTTACAGCGTGGAGGAAGATGACGCTCAGAGTCGATCGGGTAGGAATCGACTAGGGCGAAAGGCAGGAACGGAGGAGTGTAGGCGCCACGATTCTAGATTTGGGGGCAATATCCTGAGAACAAACATGGCGGAGTATCAGCAGTCCCAAGCATGGAAAACAGCTCAGCAAGTTGTGGCTGATAAGCTTCTTCCTGAACAACAGAGAATGCCGAATCCAAACCTTTTTCCGGCCAGGAACCAATAGCAGACCGCCGGCCTGAATCCAAATGCACCACCATATTGGGGAGCGCAAGCTCAACAGGCTTATGGGATGGATGCTCCCGGAGGACAACAGCAGATGATGGTCGGAATGCAACCTGCCGGAGGAGGGTTTCCCAGAGGCTTTGGATTTCTGACGCCTTTTTGTCCGGATTCCATCGAGGATCGTCTAAATCGCCTCATCGGACGGAATGGGATTGGACCTCAGTCGCCTTGGATTCCGGAAGTGTTGAGCTTCAAATGACCATCCAGAACCAAGGCTCCAGACGGACTCCCAACCTACAACGGGGAAGGAGAACCGGAAGAGTTTGTCCATACTTATGCAAGCATCATGTACGCTAGGGACATTCCGGAGGAGCTGCAGTGTAAGATGTTGCCTTCGTATCTAAGAGGTAACTGTCTAGTATGGTTTAAGGGTCTGCCAAACGGTACACTTCGGCATTTTTTGGATTTTGCCATTGCTCTGGTTCGGCGCTATTCCGCTATGAAGCACACGTTCGTGAACTTGGCTACGGTTTTAGCAATGAGGCAGCTAGAGACGGAGACCACTTGGGAGTTCTACACCCGATACATAGCAGCGTCGATGAAGGTGGTGGACCGACACTTGCAGGAGAAGGCTATCATCCACAACTTTGTCACCTGCTACACAGTCCCTCAACTGGCCTGCTCCAATCAACCTCTCAGTCCGTTGACAAAGTTGTGGATAATAGCCTTCTCCTGCTGGCGGAATATGAGGACGTGTTTTCATGGGGAACGGAGGACTTGACGGGTGTTCCGGAGGAGATCGTCGTACACAGGCTTAATGTCTTCCCGGAACTGAACCCTATACGGCAGAAGAAGAGGCATCTCGCTCCGGAACGCGTGGAGGAAGTCCAAGCGGAGGTGGGAAGATTGTTGAGTGCCGGAATCATGGAGGAGATATCTTACCCGGAGTGGATAGCAAACCCAGTTCTGGTGAAGAAGCACGATAGCTCATGGAGAATGTGTATTGACTTCACAGATCTGAACAAGTGCTGCCCGAAAGATAGCTATCCGCTCCCCTCCATTGATCAGCTGGTCGAGGCTATTACTGGTTACCTAGTGTTGGCATTCTTTGACGCGCACCGAGGGTATCACCATATCACAATGGCCAAGGATGACCGTCCCAAAACATCTTTTATCACTGACTTTGGTACTTTTTGTTACAGGAAAATGCCTTTCGGACTGCAAAATGCAGGTGCA
This sequence comes from Sherardia arvensis, assembly GCA_948330725.1. Lineage (NCBI taxonomy): Eukaryota > Viridiplantae > Streptophyta > Magnoliopsida > Gentianales > Rubiaceae > Sherardia > Sherardia arvensis. Next base: position 17,857,848 of record OX415238.1, read on the forward strand.
ACATACCAAAGGATGGCGAACAAGTTTTTCCGGAACCAGATGGGACGGAACCTGGAGGTTTACGTGGACGACATGGTGGTTAAGAGCCGGACTTATGAGTCTTTCCTGTCGGACCTTCGGGAGATGTTCGACGTGCTCCGGACAGCGAACCTCAAGCTTAGCCCCGGGAAGAGCACCATTGGAGTCGGAGCGGGGAAGTTCCTCAGTTTCATGGTGTCAGCTCGCGGAATCGACGTAAACCCGGAAAAGATATCGGCGCTCATGGAGATGCCACCTCCAAGGGGGGTGAAGGACGTGCAGAAGCTAACCGGAACGCTGGCCGCTCTGAGCCGATTCCTCGCTCAGGGGGCGGAGAAGCAGCTCCCCTTTTTCAACATACTCCGTAGGGCCAAACCCTTTGAGTGGACGGAGGCTTGCGATCAGGCATTCACGGATCTGAAGGCCCATTTAGCAAGCCTCCCTACCCTGTCCAAACCACTGCCCGGAGAGGAGCGTTTTTTATACATAGCTGCAATGGAGCATGTTATCAGCTCTGCCCTGGTCCGGGAGGATGGCAAGGTTCAACGTCCGGGTTACTTTGTAAGTAAAGCCCTCCAAGGTCCGGAAACGAGGTACACTGCTCTGGAGAGGTTGATACTGGCATTAGTTCATGCCTTCCGGCGCCTCCGGCCGTATTTCCAAGGACATCCAATCACGGTTTTGACAAACCACCCGTTGAGGCAGATCATGTTGAAGCCAGAAGCCTCGGGTAGGATGATGAAGTGGGCAGTGGAGTTTGGAGAACACGAGATCAAGTATCAACCCCAGAAGGCCATCAAAGGACAAGCCTTGGCGGATTTCTTAGTAGAAATGACTGAGCCTTCGGGAGATCCATCCGGATCGGAACCACCCTCCGACAGATGGAAGCTGCATGTGGACGGATCGTCCCATGCAAGTGGAGGTGGGGCAGGGGTGTTGCTCACCTGTCCACAAGGAACAGAACACAGATATGCCATTCAGTTAAGCTTCCGAGTGACAAACAACGAGGCGGAGTATGAAGCGCTCTTAGCCGGACTCCGACTAGCGTTTGAGGTAGGGGTCACGGACGTTGAAGTATACAGTGATTCTCAGATAGTGGTTCAGCAAGTAAATGGAGAATACGAAGCGAATGAGCGGAGCTTGCAGAGGTACCTCGAGGCGGTCAAGCCATTACTGGCCAAGTTCCGTAGCATTACCGTGACGCAGATCCCCCGTGAAGATAATGGCAAGGCGGACGCCCTGAGCAAGCTTGCTTCCTCGGAAATCAGGCCAGATCCGGAGAACAACTTGATGATGGAGACCCTGTCCGCCCGAAGCTACGACACCCCTCAGGTGGCAGCAGTGGAAGTGTCGAAAGAATCATGGATGATGCCCTTGTTTGAGTACTTGCAACACGGAAAGCTCCCGGAGGATAAGGCATTGGCACGGAGAATCCGACAGAAGGCACCGTGATATACCGTTGTGGACGGAACCTTGCTCAGACGGGGATACCTCCAACCATGGTTAAGGTGTTTGGACTCGGACGAGGCGGATCGGATTGTGAAGGAGATGCACGAGGGACCAAACGGCAGTCACCAGGGCGCTCGGACCATCGCGAGGAAGATAATGTGCACGGGTTATTACTGGCCGACCCTGTTTGAAGATGCGCAAAAATATGTCCGCTCCTGCGTGCAGTGCCAGAGGTTTGCTCCGCTCATCCATGTACCTCAAGAGGAAAGGGTCAGGATTACCGGTTCATGGCCCTTCGATTGATGAGGCATTGATGTGGTGGGACCGAACCCCTCCGCTCCGGGAGGGTTCAAGTACTTGATAGTGGCGATCGACTACTTCAGCAAATGGGTGGAGGCGGAACCCCTCATTAACATCCGTGGCAACACTTGCGTCAAGTTTTGTTGGAAAAACATCATCTGCCGTTACGGAATTCCCAAGTATATTGTCACAGACAACGGAGCTCAGTTTGAAAATGACCCGTTCCGGTCCTGGTGCAAGGAATATGGAATTACGCAGCGGCTCACCTCCGTCTAACACCCGCAGGCCAACGGTCAAGTTGAAGTTACAAACCGGACAGTGGTGAACGGATTGAAGACCCGTCTGCAGGGGGCGCGGGGGAATTGGGTGAATTAACTGCCAAGTGTCCTTTGGGCATACAGGACGACTGAAGGATCCGCCACGGGCGAGTCACCCTATAGCTTGGTATACGGAGCGGAGGCAGTCATACCAGCCGAAGTGGGAGTTCCCAGTCTCCGAACCCTCACTTAGGATGAAGATCAAGCCGGACGGAGCTCTCCACTCAGATCGAGCAGGCTGTTGGAATTGGATCTCTTGGAGGAAAAGCGAGAGCAAGCAGCGCTGCATGAGGCCAAGGTGAAGGAACGGGTGAAGTGTTATCATGACAAACGCGTCAGGAAGGAGTCATTCGTCCCCGGAGATTGGGTGATGCGGAGGAACGACAAAATTCTGCAGGAGGCTACCGGAAAGCTGGCACCAAACTGGGAAGGGCCATATCGAGTCACAGCTTCATTCCCGGGCAGGAGCTACGAGCTGGCTGACCAGTCCGGACGGGCCATCCCCAGAAGGTGGAACATCACCAACCTTCGGAGGTTTTACGGAGCATCCTGAGTAAGTATGCTTTCCGGCAGAGTTTTTAGCTTGCTTTTCGTTAGAGTAATTGGCTCCGGGTCCTCTGGTTAGGGTTGAGCCTAGGGCCCCATATCGTTTTATTTACTATGTACTTGACTCCGGCCCACAGAGGCAAAGGGTATGTCCGGCCGGAGTCCACTTGGTTTAATGAAGGAAGAGTTTGCAAATTTTATACTTGTTCATTTTTAATTTCGCATGAGTAAAATCCTCCGTATCGTTTGAACAAACTGACGGGGGTAAGCAAAGGCAAAAACAAGTAAAACCTTCCGGATCGTTTGAATAAACTGACGGGGGTGAGCAAAGGAAAAAACGAAACAGTTTGATCAAACAACAAGATAAAGCGCTTGATAAGCTAAATCTTAAAAGGAAAGAGAACACATTTGGATAAATGATACATCTGAATAAATCAAGTCCGAACGGACTGGTATACAAACATAACAAATACAATGGTACAATCTAGCACGTCCGGACGGACTAAGATACAAATGAATAAAAAAACCTATTTACTTGGGCCAATCTATGCCCTAATTAATAGGAGAAGATGTAGGCTCTGGAGAGGGTATCATGGCACCATTCTCCGGAGAAAGAGGTTTCAAACCTTGAGGACCTGCGCCCTGATCTCCGGCGACAGGAGTCCGCTCCGAATTATCGTGATCAAGATCATGGACCTCGGCACCACTGGTCTGACCCATCTGGCCCAGATACGGAAAGGGAGGAAAGGGTGGAAGCTCTGATGGACCCGCTGCATCCGGATCGGATCCAAATATGCCATCAGAGTCCGAGTCTGAGGATTGCACCACCTTGGCCTTTCCTTTGCCTTTGCCAGAAGGTCCGGCCCTTGACTGCCGGAACGGGTTCATGTTGGGATACCGTGACGGAGAACGAATCTGAACGGGAACCTGGGGACGACGCACCTGTTGGTTACCTCTCCCCCTCGCTATTCTATTCAAAAACGCAGTTGAGGTTCCGGCTGTTTCCGCAACGGGCAGCCTGGAGATCCCCCGGAGCCCCCGCCTACCTCTGCCTTGACCCCGGCCTCGGATACGAGTCGGTCGGCGCCTCGCTAATTCAGCCAGTTCTCTGATGATAAAGGGACGGATGATAGAAGCGTCTTGCCGAAGTCACTCAACACGATGAGCAGACTCTTCCGGATCAACAGATACCTGGATACCAGCATATCTCTCGAATGTGAAGTCCAACGCCACTTGACTCGGAATGAGTACAAGTGATGGAGGGAGAGGACTGCCTGCGTGCATCCGTTTCCACCATTCGACAGCTTCCTCGAATGCCGGACGATAGCGGGATTGCCGGTCGTTCCATCCCAATTTGAACATCCGGACGATCAACGCGCTCACATCATGAGGGAAGTTGCGGTATATGGCCAGAGAAACTAGTCTGAGTCGTAGCCCGGTGAGATGATACGACAGCTGCAAAGTCATCAGATTATCCCTAAGAACCATCACCCGGCCGGCTAGCTCGCGATTCTCTTCCTCCAACCTTAGATAGTCTCGTTGGAAGTCCGTCCGGCTAGCCAACCACTTCAACTTCTCGCTATAGAAGGGCAGCACGGACCAAACCAGATCCAGCTCGGTTTTCAGCTTGGCCTTAAAGTCTTCATGTTCGGCTTGCAACAAAGAGATCGTCTCATCCGCGTCAAGTGTTGCGCTGATCTGTTCGCGAGCAAACTCTTGACACTGGGACAGAGTACCAAACTCTTCAGATATCTCTCTAAGGCAAGTGGCCAGGGACGGAATATCAGGGAACTCTTCCATAAGAAGCTCCATTCTGGAACGGACGAAAAGCTCGCGAATCCGTTCCCCTTCCATTGTCCACCCGGACAGCCCAGTCTCCAGCTCCACACATCTAGGGCACGGAGGGCTCGTCGAATGAGAACCAGCAGGTGAAGTACACTCGCCTGCACCTCCGGTTCGGAGCACATGACCCTGACCTTTGGGCTGCGGACATAAAAACAGATGTATAAAAAGAAGAACACGAGATGGAAGCAGAAAATGGTTCGTTTTATAAGAAGGAGGGGAGAAGATTACATTGTCCGGAGGGTTATCATCCCCATCCGAGTCGTCGCTACCGTCTTTCCTACACAAAAAAAAACAAGATCAGATCTAGCGGGACAGAAGCAACTTCAAAAAACCGCGAATAAAAGCTAAGGCGTTATTCTACATCTGTCTCCTCGCTGTCCGTGCCGGTATCCTGATTGGCATTCCTATCCCCGCCACCGTTAAATGCTCAAGTTCACCAGTCCCTCGTTGAAAGCACGGATAGCTTCGGCTGACACCAACTTTAGACTCTCCTCAGGATCCTCCTCGAACACCCCAAGCATGGAGGGCTTCATCATCTCAACGCTGCCTCGGTAGAACTGGTCCACATCATAGTTATATTGATTAGCAGCCTTCGGATTATAGTAGCATTTGGTGAACGGACCCCTCACACTCTCCGGGACCCAACACCTCATTTTCTGATACACTTGGTGGGCGGAGATCTGATTTGAGGAGCGCAGAAGTCCTGTCAGGTTATCCTCAAAAGCCTTGCTCCGAAGCACTTTGTCGGCAAAGGCAACACATAGTTCCCGCTGAGCGGACGAAGAAACCAGATCCTCCAGCTCCTTGATCCGGGCATCCGCCTCGGTGTCTCGGATCTTCGCTGCTGCAAGTTCGCGGGTGAGGTTCCCATTACTCCTCTCAAGCGAGCTCATCTTCTGAGCGAGCCTCGTATTCTTGACGTGGTAGGCCTTGTTGATGGCTTCGGAAACTCCAGGAGAGGCTATTAGATAAGCACCAAAGTCCTAAGCAAGAAAAGGGAAATTTTAAACAAAATATGAAACTACCAAATCCATACCGGAAAGAGAAGTACAACTTACCCTGCCAGTTTGGCTCCGACTGCTGCTATGAGTGGCCTCCTTGCCCGCTTCACTGGTCGGGTCGACCACCTACCTGTCCATAGCACTCTTCCCCTCTCCGTGAGGATCACTCACGCGAGAATGCTTACTGTTATCCGACTTCCGAGGTGTTTGAGGAATCTTGAGCCTTATGCGCTTGTGGAGACGAGTAGATTCCCCTTCTTCCTCGGAGGACGAAGGACCCGGAACAATAAGGGCGGCTGCCCTATTTCCGGCCGAGTCCGAGGCCGGATCCATCTTCTCATTGCCCGCAGCAGTACTAGCCTTGATTGCGGCCTCCTCTGCCTTCTTGGCCGCGGCTTCCTTCGCTTTCTTAACCGCAGCCTCCTTCTCTTTTCTGGCCTCCTTCTCTTTTTTGACTTTCTCCTCATTTGAAGCAGGCACACGCTTCCTCTTCTTCTCAGTTTCAGCTGGTTTCTCTTGTGGTGTTTTCATGCTGGTCACCGAACCGGTTGGTGGCTTATCCGCTTTGTTTGTCTTGGTCTGTCCGGTCTGTCCGGCCGGAGGATCGGCGCCATATTCTACCACAGGATACACTGCAGTCATCCGAAACGGAAAAGACACATATACAAGCCAGAAAAAGAGTAAAAGGGAAGGAAAAGAAGGAAGAGAAGCATAGAATGACTTACGAGACGGATCCCTGCTGACGTAAAAGCGGCACTTAGTGAACACTTCTAGCTCGTATGCCCTTAAAGAAAAGACATACTTCTCTTTCCAGAAACTATCTAAGTCGAGCTGATTGAAGCTCAGCTTCGCGATGTTTACTTCTTGTCCCTCCGGACTGAAAATCGTCTTATCCTCTTTCTCGGCGTCATGATTCCAGCTGGGGCAACGATACTTATTGGTGTTAAAAGTGAAATAGCACTTCTGCTTGTTGGAGTAGTTCGCGCCGACCCCTGCAACAGTCCTTTACTCCTTTCTGCCTCTGAAAGGTAAATATCCCTTCATCCTTAGTGCCATCCAAGTGATGGAAGGCCCGGAACAGATCTAAAGACGGCGTCACCCCGCAGCGATAACAGTTAAGCAGGAACGCCCAGACCACGGAGACTCCGTTAGGTTGCAGCTGGGCCGGAGAAATACTGAAGTAGTCAAAGATGGAAGTAAAGAGAGGAGAAAGGGGGAAAGTGATCCCATAAAGGAAGTGGCTTCGAGGGATAGCCGCCACTGTGGTATGATCCCCCTCGAATAAACTTAACCCGGAATCAATGGCGAGGGGAACCACCATCGCCTGAACTAGCTCTCTCACGGTCGGACTGATGTCCACGTCATCACCCTCGACTGGGTCGTCATCTTCCGGCTCCGGGTTTACACCCACCTGCACTTCCCCGCCGGTTAAACCAACGACAAGCTTATTTTCTTTATTCTCGTTGGCCATGTTATGAACGATGAAGATGTGAAGAGAAATATGATGAGGAAAGAGAGTGTGAAGATGAAAGCGCTGGAAAACAAGAAAAGAAAACGAAGGAATGAAAAATGAAAATGATTGAAATGGCTCGCTATTTATAGAAGAAAAGTTAGAAGAAAAAGAGGGCCGAGTCCCAAGGCGACATGATTGCTATTTTGAAAAGATAAACATAATTTCTCGAATAGACAACTTATTTATGACGATGCAGCACGCTTCATAAATGCGCCTGCAAACACGCGCACAGGAAAACCAAGTGCCAAGCGCGTGCTCATACGCACTCAAAACACACAACCCAGGAACAAGGCTCCAGGTCGGATTGCATGCCTCCGGGCGGATCCTATCGATAAACCTACACGTGATGAGACACGGGATCCCTCCTCCGGATCAGTTACCTCCGGACGGATCCCATGTCTCGGGGGGCTAGTGGTGATATGGGCTCTGGCCCATATCTAGGCTCCGGCCTAGAGAGTAGTCCGGTCCATATGACGTCAACTAGAATGTCGCCATCCGGGGACAGAGAGGACATGAATATGACCTGTCCCCGGGTAAGGACAAAAGGGCAGGACCACTGCCTTTGGGCTGGAGGCTGACCTCTCACACCTATAAATACAGCTTTGGACTTGTGGAGAAATGTATGTTCTATCAGATTTAATTCTCTCAATATATCCTTATTCTCTCTCCTATTCAAAGGCCCCTCTTTCATCATCACGCCGGAGTAGCTATCCTCGGGATACTCCGGGGCGTTGTTTTGCAGGTCTAATAGGTGAGAGCGCGCGGAGCACGGACAAAGCTTCATCCGGACCGGAGACCACAATTGTATCCGGACCGGGACTGGAAGCTGGTAGCATCACAGTGGTAAATTTTTAGTTGAGTTTTTTTTCTAAATGAGGGCGAGAGAAAAGTTGTTGATTTGAACTTTTGAAATTCATGGTTTTTATGAGTTGGACGAACCAAATGGAGCCATTTATTTTATCTGGGCACACATGGCCACGCGTGTAGCATTGTTTCTCCTGGGTTTTTCTTTTGTTTGTTACAAATTTAAATATTTAATTATTTATGATTATAATTGTATTTAAATCATTTAAACTTTGATTTGTAACAAATTTAAATGTTTACTTATTTATGATTATAATAGTATTTAAATAATTTAAACTTTGTTTGGTTTTGGAAATTTAAATATTAGAAATTCTCAAAAGAGACCTCCAAATTATAGACTGGACCAAATTAAAAAAATAACACGCGGAGGCTTTATTGTAATGACACCAAATAAGAGGGGTTTTTTGCAATTTTGTTAAATAGTTATAGTATAAATATCAACACCCTCTTTCTCTCCCCACTTTTTCATCTTCTCCAAAGCCACTCCCCTCTTTCCCCTCTTTCGCTCTTGCTTTTCCCCAAATCCAAACCCTAAATTTCTTCCCAATCTGATGCGATTTTTCGATTCCAATAGAGATGGGAATGTGTGCGGTATCAAGTAAAGTTTCTGATCTCTTTAATTTCGTATGCTTTTTCGATTTGTTCGCAGATTTTGTTTTATTTTGTTTTCAATTTGTTAGTGTTTGGTGTTGTAGATTGGAGCGTCATGGTATTCGTGTTCATGTTTAGATGATTTGATTTTTTAGATGTTCGTGTTCAGGTTCGGGACTATAATGTTGACCTTATGTTCTTAAAATCCCATTTTCTGGTCTGTTTGAGGCATGAATGGCCAGATGTGAGGTCTGGTGTGTGAAAATTGGCTTGGATAGCATGTATAGATGTTCGTGTTCATGTTTGTGCCTATCATGTGGACCTTATGTGCTAAAATCCTCATGTTCTGGTCTGTCTGAGGCATGAATGGCCACATGTGAGGTTTGATGTGTGAAAATTGGTTAGGGTAGCATGTGTAAATGTACATGTTCATGTTTGTGCCTATAATGTGGATCTTATGTGCTAAAATCCCATGTTCTGGTCTGTTTGAGGCATGAATGGTCACATGTGAGGTTGTGTGTGTGAAATTGTCTAGGGTAGCATGTTTAGATGTTCGTATTCATGTTTGGGACTATAATGTGGACCTTATGTGCTAAAATACTCATTTTCTTGTAGAAACAAATGCAGAGATCATAACGCGGGTCGCCCAGTGAATAGTAACGGATCAGTGAATAATGCGTGTGAATCGTAACTATTTTAAGTAAATTGCAATTAAGGACCTTCTTGTTTTATTTTACAACACCATTACTATATGAGTTGTTCTCTGGAGTGACCGTCTATATTATATCTATAATATAGACTAAGGACTACATTAAAATATGGAAGGAAGGAGGTCCTTATTTGCAAAATTTGAAAAAGTACTGTTCACGCAAAAAATATGTACTCATATCAGCTAATATTTCACTTTAAAAGCTACAATTTTCAAAGTAAAACACCCATATTTCATAAACGAAAGTATTTTAGACTAAAATATTATTTTTTCAAAGTAAAAGCATGAGATTTCATGAATGAACATACAGAAAATTAAAATGTCAGGTTTTTAAAGGTAAAACATGAGATTTCACAAAATGTAAAAAGAAGCAAATCAAAAGGTCAAGTTTTCAAGTTAAATACAGTAAATTTCATAAAATTGAAGAATTGAATAGTCACTTTAAAACTGACAGAATTCACATTAAAAGCTACAATTTTCATACTAAACAATCAAGTTTTCATAAATATGAAAATGTACACTTTGTACACTAAAATCAATATATTTCAGACTAAATAACCAAGTTTCACAATTTCTATAGTTTTCAGACTAAACAATCAAGTTTCACAATCAAAGTTTTACCATTGTATTCAAACATTCAAGTTGCACCATAGTTTTCAGGCTAAAAAAATCAAGTTTCACACTCACCACAGTTTTCAGCCTAAACAATCAAGTTTCCACAATCACCACAATTTTCAAACTAAATAATCAAGTTTCCACAATCCCCACAGTATTCAGACTAGACAATCAAGTTTCACCACATTTTTTCAGACGTGAATAGTCACTTTAAAACTGACAAGATTCACATTAAAAGCTACAGTTTTCACACTAAACCATCAAGTTTTCATAAATATTAAAATCAACAATCTAAATCAAGCAGTTCATAAAACCAGTTCAATATCCTATAAGAAACTGAACACAAATCGGCTATTCACTCAAACAGAAGGAAAGGAAAACAACTAGTGTGTTGAAATCACTCACATCGGCTCCATTTTCGGCAGCATCGAGAGCAATATCGTCATCGATTGAAGAATGAAGGACGAGATTGCGTCGGATTGCGCCGGAGATCGATTAAAGAATGAATGTCGGATTACAATCGACTGAAGAATGAACGTCAGATTGCGTTGGATTGCGCCGGATTGCGCCGGAGATCGCCGGAATAATGACGGTTGGGTGACGGAGATTGGATCGCCGATGGGGTTTTGGAATGAATTGGGGGAAAATTTTGAGAGCCGATTGGGATTGGGATCTGGAATGAAGTGGGCCAAAAAATAAAAGAAAATAGCTATATATATTTGTGAGGTAAGTTTTGGAATTTACAGAAAAAGGACCCGCTAAAATGTAAATTGCAAATAAGGAGCCGCGTCCAGTTTTAATTACAAAAAGAGACCGTCTATATTATTGCTATAATATAGACGGTCTATTCCAAGACTAATATTTACTATATAGTTCTTGGTCTATAAAATAGACGGTCTCTCCAGAGACTTTCTCAATAAATATTTATGAATTATAATTGTATCATACCATTTTAAAATTTGATAAAATATTTATTAATTTATACTAATTTTTAAATAAACTAGAATATAAAAATTATTATTAATTATATGGAGTTCAATTTATGTTAATATTATCAATTTAATTTAAATAGGATTATCATGACTTAACTTTTTTAAAATTAGTGAGATTAATTAAGATGTTTGCAACAACTGAATTAAATAACTCTAAAATTGTATCTCTTTAAAAATATTTTTAAAAGCATTGTTGGTGCTCAAAATTAATTAGAAATATGATGTTTATGTATATGATGGTGTTGCATGCTTTGTGACTATAAGTTGAAATTGAAAAAATTGAGAATTTATGACAAAGTGGCATGCTTTATGTAGCCCTTTTGTTTTTTTGCTTTTGCATTGCAAGTGCTCTAAGCCAAGACTCTCTTCTATTAAATGGAACTAGACAAAGCTGAACGGCTGTTGCCCGGTGTGATGTATGTTGACACCACGCTTGACGACGAACTCGGCTCTACGAACATATCTGCAAAACAGGGTCTCGGGTGTCTCGAGGGTAAGCACTCCGACACTCAAGTTAGTATGATGCGTAAGGCGTATTGTATGAGTTATGAGATAGAAAAGGTGTACCAAACCTTTGGTATTTATATGGCTACAATCCGTAGATCACAAGGATATATAATTATGGTATGCATACAACTCTTATGGAGATAACAATTGTATTACCATGTATAGAAGAAGTGTATTTCGGTCATGGCTGTATTTAACATGTTTAGGAGGATGTATATTCCTTGTAGAACATTCATAATATATGCATTCCTTATAAGGATTAGGATTAATGGACCCGTGGATCCATCCTCTTCCTCTTCCTTATGGATGCATTTCTGAAATTTGGTTCGTTTATGAAGAGCACTAGCTACAAACGAACTCAAGCTGATCCTTGTGTCTATTTCAGAAAGTTCCCCGGAGGTAACTTCATTATTCTGCTTTTATATGTTGATGACATGTTTATTGTTGGTCAAGATAGCAGAATGATTAATAATTTGAAGAAAGCGTTGTCCAAGTCGTTTGATATGAAAGATTTGGGTCCAACAAAGAAAATCTTAGGAATGGAGATTGCTCGCGATAGAAAAGCTGGAAAGCTGTGGTTATCACAGGAGAAGTATACTGAACGTGTGCTTTAAAGATTCAATATGAAGAATGCTAAGCCTTCTAGTGCACCTTTGGCATCTCATTTCAGATTGAGTAAGAAAAACTATCCTAAGACAGTGGAGGAGAAAGAACGCATGTCTTCTATTACTTATTCATTTGTTGTTGGTTCTTTGATGTATGCTATAGTTTGTACTAGGCCAGACATTGCACATTCTGTTGGTGTGGTTAGTAGATACTTATCCAATCCGGGTAAGGTTCACTGGAATGCAGTGAAGTGGATTCTTGGATATTTGCGTGGTACTTCCAAGTTGAGCTTATGTTTTGGAAGTGGCAATGCTGTTCTTGAAGGTTATACTGATTCCGATATGGCTGGATATATGGATGGAAGGAAGTCTACCTCAGGTTATTTGTTTACTTTTTCGGGGTGAGCCATCTCATGGCAGTCCAAGCTACAAAAATGTGTAGCATTGTCAACAACTGAGGCAGAGTACATCGCAGCTGTGGAAGCAAGTAAAGAACTGTTATGGTTGAAGAGATTCCTTCAAGAGTTGGGTTTGAAGCAAGATGATTATGTTGTGCTTTGTGATAGTCAAAGTGCTATTGATTTGAGCAAGAATTCCATTTATGATACTCGTACTAAACACATTGATGTGAGATATCATTGGTTACGAGATGTTATCGAGGAGAAACTTATGAAGCTGAAGAAAGTCCACACAGATAAGAATGTTGCTGATATGTTGACGAAGGCAATCCCTGGAGTTAAGGTTGAGCTTTGTGGTAAGCTCGTTGGGATGAGCTTCAAGTGATTGTCATTGCACTTGTATCTTCCCCATGTTGGGCTGGAGGGGAAGATTGTTGAGAGAATGTTAGTCTAGCCCAAATCCGTATATTTTATAAAAAAGAAATGATCTCTTTTATTATTTGGAAAAGAATAAAGAAAAGTATATAAAGAGGTTTAAGATTTTCTTATAGATACGTGAGACGAAACACAAGAATACAGAGAGAGGAAATATAAGAGTTTTAGAGGATTTGGAAAAATCCCGTTATTTTTGAGCAGTTCTGTTTTGGAGGTCTGATCAAAGGGCAAACGTAGTTCGATTTTGCTGAAATTTTGTCAGCGCGTTTGTGACTCTTGAGGCTTCGTTCGGAACGGTTGGATCGTCAGTGTGTGCTCTGGTTTGGGAGTTATAGTAGCTCGAAGTACAGCCTTATTATTTGGTGATATCTTACACCTTTCATCCTCTTGTTCTTATTGTTGATGCTTGTGGTGGGTTGTAACCCTTTATAGAATGATTGGGGTTTGTTTCCCTCATTTTATCATAATAAGAAAGAATAGGTGGACGCCTCCAGTCCCGTGGTTTTTACTCTTCACACCGAAGAGGTTTTTAACGTATAAATCGCTGTGTTCTTTGTCTTTTATTTTTTCGTTGGCTGGTTTTATATATCTTCATCGCTGGTAGCTTTTGTGATTGCGTTTAGAATATTGGTTGATTGTTTTGCCGTGTCCTTGTTGTGGTGTTTTGAGTTTTATCTCTTCTGCTGCGCCCCAACACATTCTTGGTGGAGAATCCTGTTGTAGAAGCTTCGGGGTCTGGTCAAGAGAAGGATCTGGAAGGGCCGCAGAAACCTGTAACATCCTAGAACCTTTACTTTACGTCAGGAGATTGTTTTTTCTGCCTTATATTGGCATTCATGCATTCCAAACGTTCTGGTTTTTATTATAATATTTTTTTTGATAAGTCCAGGGTTCGTATTCGGACCTCATTCATACTCGGACCAAGACCGAGAAGGGTCGTGGGCTTGAGATACACGGAGGATGGATCCACAGGTCCATCAATCCTAATCCTTATAAAGAAGGCGTATATTATGAATGTTCTACAAGGAATATACATCCTCTTAAACATGGTAATACAACCATGACCGAAATACACTTCCTCTATACATGGTAATAAAACTACTATTCCCATAAGAGTTGTAGTCATACCATAAATACATATCTTGGTGATCTACGGATTGTAGCCATATAAATACTTAAAGGTTTGGTAGACCTATCTATCTATTATCTTACATACAATACGTCTTACGTCTCATACTAACTTGAGCATCGGAGTGTCTACCCTCGGGACACCCGAGACTTTGTTTTGCAGATCAGTTCGTGAGCCAGGTTCGTGATCAAGTGCGGGTCGCAGACATCCATCATTTTTCTTCTTCTCTCCTTTGCCCAACATTTCATTGCTGCTTATGCTGAACTGCAGGTCAAATATGAAGCCGCTCTTCAACAAAATAAGGGCCTTGAGGAGGAGTTAGAAGACTCTGAGGGCTTTTGTAGCCTGGTTCAAGAAGAGAGAGATAGCCTTCGTCGCCAACAGGCAGAGTGTCTAACTCGGAGGGTTGAGCTGAGTAAGCAACTAGATGATCTTCAAAATAAGTATAAAGCTCTTGAAGACACTCCTGGCCAGGTTCTGGCTCCAATAGAGATTAAGATCGAGAATGGAGGAAAGCCGTGAGCGAATTGCCGGATGCCAAGAGTGAAGGCCACAAAAAAGATGCCCGGATCTCCATTCTTCAGAACGAGACTTGGAACGTGAATCATAAGATCACAGTTGTCACTGAAGATCTGAGGCTATGTGAGGCTGAGCTGGATGCTTTTAGGATCCAAATAAAGGAATTGGAGGCCCAGGGTGTGTTTATTTCTCATTCGGCGTCTTCAAGAAAGGATGTACGTGGGTCTTCCTCAGCTCCGAGCTCGAGGCCTATAGCGGGGCCTTCTGTCCGAGGTGGTAGATCTCGAGAGGTAAATAGCTCTCTCGTTAGGATCTCTTGTAGAAGAGGAATGGGGGTGCCACCTACTCCGAACTTGAGGCAGACTCCGGGACAAGGGCTTCCTGGGACTCAAGGTACAATTGGCTCTCCTTCTTCATCTGCGCCCATGAGATATATAGGGGAATCTTCCATATCTTCTCAATTAATGAGAGGGTAGCAGATGAGTGTAACTAGGGTCGAGGCCTCCAGGGAGATCGAGGTCGTGCCTCTACTTCTTCTCGTGGTCGAGGACGTACCTCTAATTTCAAGGACCTTTACGAGGCGTATGAAGTATCAAAGCGTGATAACACTTTTAATTTTGCCTTTATAAAGGTCTTGTGTTTTGATCCTTGAGAAGATTGATTATCATGTTATTAAAGCCTAACTTATAGATAAGTATCAATATGCACAGGCTCAAGAAAGTCATATTTCAAACTCTGCGAGTTTGTTTGACCTATATTAGATAGGTTTCAACCAAATACCTATTGTAAGTATATTATCTTGAGTTTATTTTATTTTAGCCCAAGGTGATTGTGCCTCGAGCACGTAGTTCGAGCAGCTCATATTAGATAAGTATCAATCACACGCTTAGTAAAAGCGTAAAATCTTAGGCAGCAT
The DNA here is from genome assembly GCA_948330725.1 of Sherardia arvensis. Classification (NCBI taxonomy): domain Eukaryota; kingdom Viridiplantae; phylum Streptophyta; class Magnoliopsida; order Gentianales; family Rubiaceae; genus Sherardia; species Sherardia arvensis. The sequence goes on from OX415238.1 coordinate 17,873,117, forward strand.
TCTTTACTTATACTTTATAAGGCATCTTTTCTCTTTGTATTAGAGGGATATTGATTGCTTAAAAATAAAATAGGGTACATATATTGAAAAGAACTGTATTCTTCGTACTCGTAAGTTCGGCAAAACTATAAAGACAACCCCGAGTTTTTGGGACTCGGGTATGAAAATAAAAAGATAGAAAGAAAATGAAGCTTTGCCCGTAGGCCTTATTGAAGTAGCTTCTCCTTATTTGGAGAAGGTCTACTTGGTTTTAGCTCCGAGGTACCTACATCGGAAGTGCGCCATTATGACAGGATCCAAGTGTTCTCCTTTGCAAGTTTGTAAGAGATATAATCCACCGGATTGGACTGTGGAGACTTTGTAGGGTCCTTTTGGCCTTGACTCCAACGCTCCTTCTAGCTTGTCGGTGCACCACGGGCCTACTGGCATTACCAGTTCCCCCACTTCGAAGGTTTAATGGTGTCGTTTGTGCCATAATGCAGTCATCTCGTCATATACCTCGGCCTCGAAGTGGAATACCAGGGGTTGTTCGAGAGCAAGATCGGGTGTCAGGTCCCCTAAGATGGCGTTAACGGTCGAGATATTGCTCACTTTTCTAGCATCACGGATAACTGTGATCATGCAGGAACGCGCCACTCCTTGGTCTCCCCTGATAGAGGCCACTCCTTGAGGTGTTGGAAATTTCAGCATCAGGTGGCAGGGGGACCATTGGCCTGGCACATCCAAGGTCTGCCGAGGATGACATTGAAGGGTGTGACCGTGTCAACCACCATGAATATGCAGTAGAGGGTTAGGCGCTTTGCTCCATCTGCTACTGTGACTCGTAGTGTGGTCTCTCTGAGGGGTATGAGTGAGTTTCTGGTGAACCCCGAGATCGGGCCCGTAGGCTTGAGGTCGTCCTTGGTAAATCCTAGCTTATGGAAGTAGTCTTGGAACATCACCTCTACCCCACTACCGTCATCCACAAAGACTCTCTTCCCAAAGGAATATTGTATTGTTGCCGAGATAATGATAGGGTCAGAGTGGGGCACCTGGTTTGGCACGGCATCTGCGTTCGAGAAGGTGATAGTCTCCTCGAGGCGGAGCCTCTTGTTGATCGGTTCGGTGTGGGGTATGGCCCGCACGCTGTCCTTCAGCTTCGTGAGGGAGATTGCTTCTCCGGTGTAGCCGTTAATGCCATTGATGACTCGGCTGGCTCTGTTTGGCGGCGGCGGAGGAGGATCTTGAGGATTGTTGCCCCCACCCCCTTGGTTGTTGTTGTTGTGTTTCCGGGGGCCATCATTCCTCTTCTGCCAGGGGTTTCCCCCATACTTCCTTTGGGTACCCTGGTTATCACCAGCTATCGAAGGTGCAATCTGCTGCACAATTCCTTGTCGAATCAACTTCTCAATCTCATTCTTAAGCTGATAGCACTCCTCGTTGTCATGCCCCCGATCTCAGTGATATTGGCAATACTTCGGGGATCATTGCCGTTCGGCAGATTCCTTTATGGCAGGGGGATCTTTCGGGAGGTGCTTGTGAATAGACAAAATTTCGGCCCGAGATCTAGTTAGAGGAGTGTAAGATTCAAAGGTAGGCTTGGAGGGGCCTTCAGTCTTCTCCACCTTGGGTACCTTCAATTTTGGCTCCTTGGTCTTGCTTTCCGCGTAGGGTTCGCGCTTCTGTTTTCCAGTTACCGCATCTACCTTACTCGCGTACTTCTCCATGATTGCCTGAAGATGTTGGATGGTAGTGGGGTTTTTCATAGCCATCTTCATTCGCAAGGTATCATCTACATTCATGCGGTACATGTTGATTAAGAGAACCTCATTTTGATCATAGCACTCGGTTGCTAGATCCATGTACCGGTGGTAGTGTTCTACCACAATTTCTCCTTCTCTGCGAGGCACATACCATAAGTCTCCGAGGGATTTGGTAAACTTCTTCTTTTGGAAGAAGGCTAGGAGGAGAAACTCAGAAAAAATCCCAATGGTCGAACAAACTCTCGGGCTTTGTTTGATTAAACCCAACAAAAATAAACAAACAAAAACCCATGACTGATAAATCCATGGTTCGTATTCGGGCCTCATTCATACTCGGACCAGGGCCCGAGAAGGATCGTGGGCTCGAGATACGCGGAGGTTGGATCCACAAGTCCATCAATCCTAATCCTTATAAAGAAGGCGTATATTATGAATGTTCTACAAGGAATATACATCCTCTTAAACATGGTAATACAGTCATCCTAAACATGGTAACACAACCATGTCCGAAATATACTTCTATTATACATGGTAATACAACTACTATTCCATAAGAGTTGTATTCATACCATAAATACATATCTTGGTGATCTACAGATTGTAGCCATATAAATACCCATCCAGTCATGTGAGCAAATCCCTCTATCCAATCTTTGGAGCAGTCTGTCCTCTTTCATCCTATTGTTTGTCCAGGTAAATAAATTGCCAACAGTTGGTATCTCCACCATTCTGAGCTGATCCATCCATTCTCTGAAATCTCTGATACTTCCAAGTGGTGGTGAGTGCTGACCTCTATGCTCCTGAACTGAGGCCACTGTATTGAAATCCCCAGCATATAGAGTTGGTGCTGGTTGTAAATTGCTGAGATCCAACCATAAATGCCTCCTTGGAGTTCTAGTGACCTGAGCATACACAAATACAGTATTCCATTTTTCCAATGATGCAGAGTCACAAATTGAAACATGTATGAATTGATCTGTCTGTGAAAATACAATAATGGTGAAATTATTTTTATAGAAAAGCCATATCTTAGCTTCTGTTGCTGCAATACAATTTTGAAAACCTATTTCAAATTACAAATTATTTATTTGACTGTTATCATGCATAGATTCTATAATGCACATAATAGACACATGATGTACTGTAAGTAGTGTTTTTAATCTACCTATAGAAGTTCCATAACCTCTGATATTCCATACTAAAATATTCCCTACTAATTTGTGACTAATCATTAAGAAGTGTATTTGATTTTAGGCTTGGGTCTTAAATTCCTACTGATAGATTCAGAAGAACTTCCCTGTTTGGTTAGCTTGTTGCTAGTGTTCTGTGACTCTGTCTATGCTTCCTCCAATTCATCCCTGAGCCCTTTTTGTGTCTGGTTTACATCAAAGACCCTCTCCTCATTTTCATTGATAGGCTTTTGTGTCTCAGGTTGAGAATCCTCAATTTCTTCTATGTTATAGCCTACTGTGCCTTCAGACTCTGGTTGAGCTTCAGCTGCATCCAGTGGCTCATCAATCACCTGTAGAATAGAAAAAGAATTTTTTGTCTGCACATTGTGGTAAGGCACAATATGCAGTTGCTCCACTGTACTGAATAATTGTACACTAGCAGTATATTTTTTCTTGTTTACTTGTTTCTTATGGCTGACATCTAAGTCATCTAAAGAAAAGGATATGGGATATGGCCAAGCTTGAAAGTGTGTTGGCTTTGAGGAGGTTGATATGGCACCATCTGCTGCAAGTGGTTCTCTAATTTTTTGTGTGCCACTTTTACCCATTGCTGCTGTGCAGCTCCTTGTTCTTTTTCCTGTCTGGTGAGGCCTGATGTAGATGGCTTATGTTGGTGCTGATGAGCCCTTGTCTCCTGAGTTTGAGTCTGTTTCTTCTCTTTCTGTGACCATTTCCTCAGCTCAGGATGTTGAACTCCGCAGTTGCTGTCATTGTGTCCTAACTTCTTACAATGCAAACAATATATAGGGAACATTCTCATAGATTATCTCACAGTCTCTATAATTCTGTGGATGTCCTATCTGAATGGAGGGCATCAGCTGTTTTGTCACATCTAATTCAACACATAATTTCAGAGCTGAGGGCCTAGCTATGAGATTTGTGGCTGAATCATGCTTTATAAATTTCCCAATTTGATTCCCTAGGTCAGCTATCATAGAACTGTTCCAATAGTAAAGGGGAGCATCTCTTGCCGTGACCCAAACCGGGACGATCGGAGATTCATGTTCCGGTGAGAATTCCGGTGACCATTTCAAAACCTTCATGATTGACCCTGCCACCGTCCATGTTTGCCTAAGCCATAATTTCTGGTAGTCATCCTTGTTCTGGAATCGAATGAGGACATGTTTGTAGTCGAGAGATCTAAGCTGAAACTTGTGAGTGAAACCCATAGCTTGGACAGCCGTCTGTATCATTGGCATTGGTGGCTTGGCCCTCTGAAACTTGCCGATTAAGGCATTTTGGTAGTGTCCTGCAAGTGTCGGAATTGCAGCGGTGTGGTACATACATGCCGGCTTCCCGTTAAAGCTGGTAATTGGGTGAATTTCAGGATTTGATGGTAGATTGGATGAGGGGGGGTGGGCATGATGTGAGTGCTTGAAAGAAAGTTTTCCGGCGAGTGTTTCGCCAGAATCTGAGGGCGGTTCCCCCATTGGGGAGCCGTTCAGGGAGTCGTTATCGGCGGTGTCAGTGTGTAACGGTTAGAAAAACAAGCATTATTGATGTATTTGGGTGGCGCGTGTGGAGCGTGAGACTCAAACTCTAGAGAGAAGGCAGAGCTTTCCTAGAGAGAGAAACTTTCGATGCGAGCAAAACCTATCCGGACTACAAGATCTAATTTGGGTCCGATATAGAAACATATAATTGTCTTTTAACTAAAAAAATCATCGTTTTATTCAAAAATTCATAATTGCTCACTTACAAATGATGTTGATCAATTGAGCTTTGATGATGGTTGTTGCAAATATTAATAATGTGGAGGTTACAACTTTGCACATTAAATCATAATTTATTTGTGGTAGTATTTGAATATAGAGGGTTGAATTGTGATACAATCAGTTAAAATATTTATTGAGATTTTAATGATAGGGGTTATGAATTAGTGTTTATTTAGTACGACTTATCTGAATAATTTCAGTTCAATTCAATTCAGTTCAGTTAGGTTCAGTATTTTTCAGTTCAATTCAGTTCAGTTCATTATACTTTTAAATTTGTTTAAAACAAATTATATGTTAATAATAAAGTTCAATTCAATCTAATTCAGAGAAAATATAATTTAATTTAGTTTAGATCAATGAAACTATGATTTAATTATTTTAAGTTTGTATTGAAAATTCAATTCATTTCAATTAAGTGTAGTTCATTTTGGTTCTATTTTCTATTCTTGAGTTTCAGTTTCCTACTATTAGGTAGAGATTTCTAACTTTGGTGCGACTTTCTCTCTCATCGAAATGCTCTGCCTTCTCTCTTAACTTGAAATACACGCGCCGCAACTAAAGCCAACTTTTTCATTCAATTCTGAACGTTATCAGCACACTGACACCAATAACGGTCTGATAACGGCTCTCCCATGGCGGAACCTCCGCCTGGGAACGGCGGAAATCTCGCCGGAAAATCATTTCGTGATGCACTAGCCTCTAAAAGCCAGCCCCTTTCTTCAACCCTACCATCGAACCCAGAAATCAAGCCCATATCCCACAGAGTAAACGGGAAGATTGCTTGCATCTACGCCGCTGAGTCAATCGACACTTTTGCAGCACGCTACTCTACCGCTCTGATCGGAAAATTTCCCAGCGGGAAACCACCGATGTAGCTGGTACACAAGGCTTTTTAGGCAATGGGGATCGGAGGAAAATACCAGATAGGTTCCCTCGACTACAGGCATATCCTAATCCGAATGGAGGACAAGGAAGACTATCACAGATTTTGGATGAGAGCAGTTTACAGCATCAAGGACAAGCCCATGAAAATCTTGAAGTGGCCGCCGGAGTTCTCCACCGACACCGAATCATCGATAGTTCCGGTCAAGGCTATTATCCACAAGCCCCCCATTTTATACTATAGCAGTTCAGCCATCGAGGATATTGGGAATCAAATTAGGGTGTTCATTAAGATGGATGCAGCAACGGCGTCCCTCTCCCAGCCATCCGCGATAAAAATCTGCCTTGAGGTCGACCTGCTTCAGCCTTTGCAGCCACCTATCATCATTGGAGCCCCTAATAAATATGTGGAGTGCGACATCGAATATGAGAACGTTCCATATTACTGCACATATATACTGCAAAAGGATTGGGCATATGAAGACCAAAAGTGTGGATTTCTACACCCAGAGCTGAAAAAATCTCATGGCCGGAAAATGATCAACAAAGGGCAGGATAAGGAGGGACAAGAGTTGAGGAAAGCTCCTGTGGCAATTGCAGTTGCTGGAGGATCAGGACGATCCAGAGCTGAAAAGAACAAAGTGCCACAAGATGTACCAACAGACACACTATCAAGAGCACCATCTGAGCCTAAAATTTCCCAGCCTAGCATCAGTGTAGAGCAACAATCACAGCTGGTGCAGATGGATACTACTAATCTCCCCATTTCCAAATCCCCTATCACCCCTACTATAACCAGCCCTGCTTCTCCTTTAGACATCCTTAAAGCAGTAACAAACCCCACAAAGATCCCTTTCTATTCTTATGATGATCTAAATATCCACACAGTAAGAAATAGGCCATCTGAGAGCTTCAAAAATAACCTAGCCATGGTACCATATGAGCACCCAAGGGAGGTTACAATATCTAACTCATTTCTTGTTTTATAGGATAATGATGATGATGATGGAAGCGCTCATATGAGGAAGCTACTAGTGAGCTGGAGTACAAGAAAAATGATCCAACACAGCCAGATAATGTTAATGCCAGCAATACAGGTACACTATCAGAAACTCCAATACCTAATCCTGAACCTAAAAAAAGAGTTAGGAGAGGTATACCTGAGGGGGGAAAACAGTTGAACAATGGTTAAGATCATCAAGTAAGTCCAAAAAATCTAGTCAATGATTAGGTACAACATATATGGAAATGTGCTTGCCTGGAATATTAGAGGATACTCAACTTCACTTGTTAGATTACAACACTTGTTAAGAACAAATAAAATTAACCTGGCATGCATAATAGAACCAATGCACCTTAATACAAATATTTCCCAATTGCAATTTGAGTTACAATTCCAATATGCCATTTCTGCAGACTATGCAAAGATTTGGCTATTTTGGAATCACAACTTAGTCATCAACATAGTTAGACAAATTGACCAATTTGTGTTGCTATCTGTACATAAACCTGTGAGTCAAATAATGTGGTACTGCTGTGTTGTATATACAAAAGTAACAAGAGTTTTGAGAGAACCACTGTGGGAGGATCTTAAGGCAATGCCTAAAGTCCCCACTATTTTTATAGGTGATTTTAACACTATTGCAGCAAGTAGTGAAAGAAAAGGTAGGAAACCCCCATCAGCTAGAAGTATAAGGGACCTCAATGGATTCATCTCTGCTCAGGACCTACTAGAAATCAAGACAGTTGGAAATAGATACACATGGACCAACAACAGGGCAAAAGAGGACTTATTGGTTCAGAGATTGGACAGAGGATTGTGCAACAGTGAATGGGGTGACCTGTTTCCCCACAGTTCTATTCAAGTCAAGAGTAGGACTACCTCAGACCATAACCCACTCCTACTCTCCATTCAGACATCAGAAATCAGTGTACCAAAACCATTCAAGTTCCAGGAAATGTGGACTTACAGGAAGGAATTTTTAGAGCTGGTGGATGGCAGCTGGAAAAAAGATTGCTCAGAAATAGGCATGAGAGGTTTAATCTACAAAATGAAGAGGTTAAAGCAAGAAATTAGGGCATGGAATAAGGAGGTTTTTGGGGTTGTTCACAGCAACCTGGAAATGGCAGAGAAGGAGGTCAAAGAGGCAGAAATTAGATATCAGAACACAGGAACATAAGTTGATAGAATGGAACTGAACAGGAGAATGGCAATTCTCATAAGGTCTCAGAATGAGAGTGTAGCTTTCTGGAAACAAAAAGCCAATGTTAAGTGGCTCGGGGAAGGAGATGCTAATACAAAATATTATCATAATGTGGTCAGGGAGAAGAGGCAGAAGGCTAAGATCACAAAAATCAAGCTTAACAGTGGAGTTTGGGTTACAGATCCTCAGCAGATAAGTATTGAATGAGTAAATTTCTATCAGAATTTGTTGAATGATGAGGCACCAAATGTCTCTGGAAGATACATGAAATATTTCATGGATCAAATCCCAACAATTCTGAGCGAGGAGGATAATATGCAACTGAGTAAAACAAATGAAATGGAGGAGGTCAAAGAAGCAGTTTTCAGTCTGAACAAAAATGGAGCACCTGGACCTGATGGATACTCAGGTCATTTTTTCACCCACTGCTTCATTAAAGAAGACATGCTGAGTTCAGCACTTGAATTCATGGATGGTATAAAGATCCCAAAATCCATGCCCAGCACATGGCTTGCACTGATCCCAAAAGTACCTAACCCTAGCTCATTTTCCCAGTTCAGACCTATTAGTCTGTCAAATTTTGTGAGTAAGGTTTTTACAAAAATATTGATGGAAAGGTTTAAGCCAATATGGAAAGACTAATCTCAAAGGAGAAATTTGCTTTCATGAAGGGCAGGGACATAGCAGATAACATTATTCAGATGCAATAGATGGTTAGGGCTATCAGAAAAAATCCTGAGTGTAATAATATTATTTTCAAGCTGGATATGCAGAACGCCTTTGATAGGATATCTTGGACCTTTCTAAACTCAGTTATACTTGCTTTTGGATACCATGGAAATACAGTCAAGGTAGTAATGCAGAATCTCAAGGCATCATGGTACTCAGTGCTAATAAATGGAGTTGCAGTTGGCTTCTTCTCAGCATCAAGGGGAATCAAGCAGGGTGATCCCCTCTCCTCTTTTCTGTACAACCTAGCCACAGAAGCATTTTCAAGGGGGATCAGAAGATTGATGGAGATCCAGTACACTCAACCTTTTATCATGCCACATGGAGCAAATATGATCTCTCACTTGATGTATGCTGATGATATAGCCATTTTTTCTAGAGCTACAAAAAAAACCTCAAAAGGGTCATAATATTTCTGCAAGCTTATGAGATTTGCTCAGGGCAGAAGGTGAACTTTGACAAATCTGAGTTCTATGTGCATAGGTTGACTTGAACAACAAGGATCAGAGTAATAAAAAGAAAGACTGGCATGAAGCAAGAAAAAATGCCATTCCAGTACCTGGGAATCCCTATTTTTAGTGGAAGAAACAAGATTTGTTATTACCAGCAGTTACTGGAGAGAATGGAAAAGACACTGAATGGATGGAAGAACAGATGGTTGACTAAAGCTGGAAGGCTGATCCTCTTAAATTATGTTTTTATAGCACTGCCAACCCACTACTTCACTGTCTTGCAGCCACCTGAAACAGTAATTAAAAGAATGGAAGTGATCGGAGCAAAATTCTTCTGGGGAGAATCAGAAATGGGCCAAAGAAAAGTCTGGAGAAAATGGAGTAAAATGGCAGCTACAAAGGGACAGAATGGACTAGGTTTCAGAGATATTAGAGCTTCAGTAACAGCTTTCTCAAGCAAGCTGTGGTGGAAAATGCAACAGAACAGTTCATTATTGACATCTTATTTATGGAGCATTCCTGTAACTTATAGAGCATCTCATACCTGGAAAATGATCTGCACTGTTACTGAATTCTGCAACTCCCAATCACAGGTCATAATTGGAAAAGGATCAGCTCCATTCTGGGACTCTAACTGGACTGGGGAGGGAGCACTATACTACAAATGGCCTAATGGGGTTACACTACCTTTTCCTAAACTAACTGTTGCTAGTTTCCGTGCTAACAAAGCTCAAGTTTTGCCTGCTCTGGAGCCATACTTGGCTACCAATATAATTTCTATATTGCAGGATGCTGCGGTGCAATACAACCATGATGAAAAATTGGTTTGGAGGCCAGAACAAACTGGAAGATTCTCAATCAAATCTACAAACAAGATTCTGAGAACACAAGCAACTGACAGGCATTCTATTAAAAAGATATGGAATAAATACATACCTGTTCAGATGTCAATACTTATATGGAGAATTGTCAATGGCCTAATCCCTTTTGATGACATACTTATTAAATTTGGGATCTATCTGGCATCTAAGTGCCCACTTTGTGGTCACGGTGATACAATAGATCACTTTTTTAACAAGTGTGAGAAAAATATGTTGTTACTTGATTTCATGCATCTCTGTTTCAGATGCCAGTTCCTATATTCTTATCTTATAGGCATAGAATAGCATATTACTTATCCTACAGTAACCTCTCAAAGGTACACACTATAATGAGCCTCACCACTATTATTTCTACCTTCTGGTTTATATGGAACAGAAGAAACAAAATTCTATTTGAGGATAAGTATGACAGTAATCAGACACTATTGATTCAGGTGGAAAAGAAGGTCTCTTTGATTTTCACTGCTTTCCCTCTTTTTGGAAAGGCTGAGAAACATGGAGACTTCTAAGGTCTGGACTTGTTCCTTTCCTGAGGCAGAAGAAATCTAAAATTGCAAGATCTATTAGATGGATGCCCCCGATTTAGGTTACAAAATAAATGTAGATGCCTCTTATTGTACTAATTCAGTTGGATTGGGATTGGTTGTCAGAGATAGTCACTGTAATATAATTAGAATGGCACTCAAACACTTTACTGCATCATCAACACTGCATGCATAACTCTTAGCCATAGAATTTGGAGTATCTATTGCACAATCTTTTCATGCTTACAGTATAGAGAGTGGCTGTTTGTCTGCAATTAGGTGTGTCAAAAATCTTTCAGTTGCAAACTGGAAACACATGAGTTAATGTCACCACATTAATGAAAAATTACAAGGCAATGACATAATTCATATATTTAGAGAAGGTAACATGATTGCAGATTTTCTGGCTAAGTTTAGTGCTGCCAATCCCATGATCTCATCTATGCCTAGTTATATGGCCTCACGGTTCCTGAGAAGTTTAATTTTATTGGACAGACAGGGATTACAGAATCTTAGGATTGCATGATTATACAGTTGCTACTGATTTCTTGGTTACTGCAGGAAAATGAAGACCCACTGGAAGGAGACCAGTGGGATACCATGGTGCACACCATAACCAGTTCTATGAAGAGCCATTATAAATCCAGAGCCAAGATGAAAGATCCACCAAAAGTTGAACACTATTTTTGCCCGTGTCACAAATTAACCCTTGACTCTTGTACAAAGTTAAGGCCCTTAAGAATTCCACTTTTTGGCTCATAACTATTTTTGTGTCGCCTTGAGTTTCGCTTAGCAATTCTAATAGACTCTAAAATTAGTTTTATGAGTTCAGATGGATAACACAAACACAGGGTGAGGTCTAGCCTCCCTTATTATTTCATTTTTTGGAAGCAGCGTGCTTCAAGAGTAGAAGCTCTTCTTTGTAACTGCCTAAAATGGTAGATAAACTACGACCTCTTAAGGTCTTTCCCTAAGGTTAGGGTAGCCTATTTAACATCCCTCCACTCCTTGAATGGTTTGAATTTTTTAAGAAAAAGGTAGAGATTTCTAAGTTCTTGTTTCTATATCCATTTGATTTGGTTGCGATATCCATTTCGATTTCAAACAATGCATTGATTTGTTTATTCAATTTCTTTTTGTTCAATTAAGTTCAGTTCAATTTTGTTTATTAAGCTAGGTTCAGTTTATATGTTCACATCTGATGAAATATGATTTGATAAAATACAGTTTCATTTAGTTAAATCTATACATTGATTGTTTTCTTCAATCATGTTCAATTCAGTATGATTCAGTTGAATTCAGTTAATAAGCTAGGTCCAATATTTGTTAAGTTTAGAATAGAAGAAATATGATTGGATAAAATTTTGCTAAGATAATTATATCAATGCATACATTTGTTATTTTACTTTAATTTAGTTTGGTTTAGTTCAATTCAGTATGTTTCAGTTTATTTTAGTTTATTAAGCTACATTCAATTTAGTAAGTTTGGTGCTGATAAAATATAGCATAAAAAATACCCGTTAATTACTATATTCGCTGATAACGACCATAAACGGTCATAATTGGAGGCGGCTCCACCTCAACACAACGGCCAAGCCGCCGAAAAAACTTACGCATAGATGCTTTCAACCCCAAATCAACCCACAGTCCACTCACCACTCCCTTCTAACCCAGAAATCTGCCCCATCACAAACTTCAATGGCAAACCGGCCTGCATGTATTCGAAGGAATCAGTGCAGACCTTTTCTAAACACTACCAAAATGCTCTAGTTGGTAAGTTCCAGAGAGCTAAGCCCTCCATGATCAACATACAAGCAGCTTTCAGAGAGATGGGATTTTCCGGCCGATTTCAAATCGGCTCTCTGGATTATAAATACGTTCTCATACGCTTCGCCACTGAGGAAAACTACCAGAAGTGTTGGCTTAAAGCCTACTGGTCGGTGGATGGAGCCTCGATGAAGATCTTGAAATGGTCGTCGGACTTTTCGCTGGAATATGAGTCACCGGTGGTTCCAGTCTGGATCTCGGTCAGAGACATCTCACTATATTACTACAACAACAACTCTCTGATTCAAGATGTAGGCAATCAGATCGGCAAATACATCAAGATGGATACTGCAACTTCCATGATTTCAAGGCCATCAACATTGAAGATGTGTGTGGAAATTGATATCACACAGCAGCTGATGCCATCAATTCAGATAGGATTCCCAGAAGACTATAAAGATTGTGAAATTGAGTACAACAGCCTCCCTTTGTATTGTCAGCACTGCAGGAAACTTGGGCATCAGAATGCAAACTGCAGATTCTTACACCCAGAGCTCAACAAAAAATGGCAAGAGAGGGAACAGACTCAAAGGCATCAACACAGTCAGCACCAGCAAAAGACTCAGCAAGCTCAAGAAAAAGCTGAAGCCTCAAGATACACTGCACAACAAAAGGAAAAATGGGTGAAAGTAGGCTCAGGCAAAAATGATTCAGGGCAAAGTGAAAAAAAGGATGGTCCTATATAAGCCACAGAAGGAGGCACAATTTCATGGACTAAAAAAGATCCCAATATCCTTTTATTCTTTGGATGATTTGGATATAGCAAAGAAGAAAAAGCTATTAAAGCTCCACAATCACACAATCTCCAATCACTCATACACACACAGTCACTATGTTACTCCATCTCAGAAATCACACAATCTCACAATCATACCTTACAAATCAATAGAACTGTCATATTCTTTTGATTGGTTAAATTATAAATCACAGGATGGGAGCTCAGAGGATGCTGAGGAAGATCAAGAACATGCTGGATGGACCCCTAGCTAACATAGGGAACACTCAACAAAAAGATGAACACCAGGAGTCTGCAATAACTAATGTGACTCCTTCAGGTAAAGACACTCCAACTTCATCACCTAGGAACCTTACTGATAGCTTTAGTAGGATTCTCAGACCAAAAAAACAAATCTCATATTTTTAATGGATAGTTACAAAACAAGCATGCTAGTTTGGAACATTAGAGGATATGGAACCTCTATAGACAGGCTTAGAACTTTAATCATATTGCATAATGTTTCAATTTTAAGTGGCATTGAACCAATGCATGAAAATAATGATATTAGCACTTTACAGCATCAAATAGGTTTTCAACATTGCATATCTGCATCATCTACAAAAATTTGGCTATTTTACAAGGATTTTTTCAGTATAGATATTTTAGCAGAAACTGACCAGTTCATACAGGTTAAGTTTACAGAAAAAAAATTCTATGCTGTCATGGTGCTCTATTTTTGTCTATGCTAGTGTAAATAGAACTCCTACGGTATAACTATGGTCTGATCTAAGTAGTCTCCCACAACAACCTACAATGTATGTAGGAGATTTCAATATAGTGGCATCTGTGTTGGAAAGAAAGGGCAGAACCAAACCCCCTTTAGGTAGTATAAGAGAATTTAGAGGTTTTATAGATGCATTGCAGTTTCAGGAAATTCCCACAGTAGGGAATCAGTTCACATGGACCAACAATAGGACAAAACAGGATAGACTGTTACAGAAATTGGATAGAGGACTTTGCACCCTTGACTGGATAGCCAAATTCCCACACTCCTCTATACATGTCCTCAACAGAACAACCCCAGACCATAATCCACTTCTCATTACAATCCAAAACTCTACCCAACACCCCCCAAAACCATTCAGATTCCAGGAAATGTTGTTGCATAGATCAGAATTTAAGGAGCTGGTAAGAATTAACTGGGAGCAGTCAAGCCAATACCATGGTCTGTATAACATAGTTCACAAGCTGAAAAGGCTAAAAACTATGCTATCAGCTTGGAACAAAGCCACTTTTGGCAATGTACACCAAAACCTACTATAAGCAGAAGGCAGGGTAGCAGAACTGGAGGACAAATATCAGGAATCAGGCTCAGATCAGGACCTCCAGGAACTAAATGAGAGAATGACTTTTCTTATTAAAGCTGAAAAGGAGAGTACCACTTTTTGGAAGCAAAAGGCAAGTATAAAGTGGCTGCAAGAGGGGGATGCTAATTCCAAGTATTTCCACAACTCAGTTAAGGAAAAAAGTTGTAAGGCAAAAATCGATAAGATTAAGAACAGTGGAGGAATATGGTTGACTGATGCAGAAGAGATTCAGAAAGAAGCAGTACTTTTCTATGAGGCCTTGCTGAATGACAATATAGAAGAGGCAGACCACTCAGGCCAATATATAGAAAGTTTCAAAGAGGTTATCCCTAAACTCATAACAGATGAAGACAACACAGAGCTTCTACAAGTCATCACAATGGATGAACTGAAAAGAGCTACCTTTGGCCTTAATAAGGACAGTGCTGCAGGGGCAGATGGTTTTTCAGGAGCCTTTTACACCAGTTGTTGGGACATAATTAACATGGATCTTCTCCAAGCTGCAGAAGAATTCATGAGAGAAGCTATGCTTCCCAGAGCTATAGCAAGCACCTGGTTAGCCTTGGTTCCCCAAAAACCAAACCCTAGCACTTTTGGAGACTTCAGACCCATAAGTCTATCAAATTTCCTGAACAAAATCTTTTCTAAAATTCTCATGGAAAGACTGAAAAAGCTCATGCCCAAGATCATATCAGAAGAGCAGTCTGGATTCATGAGAGGCAAAGACATAGCAGACAACATCCTTCAAATGATGGAAATGGCCAGATTATTACCCAAGAACCAGAAATATGGAAACCTCATCATCAAATTAGACATGCAGAAGGCATTTGATAGGGTTTCATGCCACTTCCTCAACACAGTCATGATAAAATTTGGTTTCCATGGAACCTTTGTCAGACTGATAATGCAAAACATTCAGCAAGCCTGGTTCTCAGTAATTGTAAATGTATTTGCTACTAGTTTCTTCTCTTCCAGCTGGGAGATCAAGCAGGGGGATCCAATCTCCCATTTTCTCTACAATATAGTCACAGAAGCCTTTTCTAGAGGTATTAAAAGACTCTTCTCAATGTAGTATCTGACAAGCTTTATAATGCCCAGAACTGTCATGCCAGTATCTCACCTGATGTATGCAGATGATATTGAAATTTTCATCAACAGCAATAATAGAAATTTTCTGCATGCTTATGAATCAGTCTCAGGCCAAAATATCAGCTACCAAAAATCAGAGTTCTATGTTCATCCACTGACAATGCTAGCCAGAAAGAAAAAAATTAAAAGGATCCTAGGAATGAGAAATGGAACCTTACCTTTCACATATCTGGGAGCCCTAATTTTTAGTGGAAGAAATCTGGTTGAATATTACCACAGCCTACTAGAAAGAATGGAGAAGCCATTACTTAACTGGAAAAACCAGTGGCATTCACCTGCTGGAAAATTGGTTCTGGTGAACTATGTACTTTTAGCCATCCCCACACATATTTTCTCAGTACTAAACCCTCCCAAACTGATTATACAAAGAATGGAAAGGTTAGCCTCTAGATTTTTCTGGGGATGCTCAGAATATGGCCAGAAGAGGAGCTGGATTAGATGGAAAAATTAGCTCCACCAACTGATGAAAATGGAATTGGGTTCAGAGATATAAGAGCAGTGGTGCAAGCCTTTTCTTGCAAGCTATGGTGGAAGCTACAGAAAAATGACAGTTTGTGTACCAAACACCTATGGGATCTGCCAGAAACTTACAAAACTTCTCCTACATGGATGATGATCTGTGGTATTACTGAGCATGCCAACAAAAACACTCAGGTTATATGTGGAGAAGGAAAGAGCTCCTTCTTGAATGCCAATTGGCTAGGGAGTGGTGCACTATTTTATCTATGGACAGAACATTCACTCCCATTCCCTAATCTTACAGTATCACAATTTCTCACAAGCAAGAATTTTTATATTAACCAAATGGAGCATGTCTTTGCTACCAACATCATTTCTTTGTTGCAGGAACAGATACACACAGCTACTCATGAAGATAGACTAGTGTGGAAACCAGGATGGGATGGCAATTTCTCCATAAAATCAGCTTATCAATCACTCAGAGGGACAGGAACAATCAATGAAAATTTCCAACAGGTTTGGAAGTCCAAAATACCATGATAAGTCCATGGTTCGTATTCGGGCCTCATTCATACTCGGACCAGGGCCCGAGAAGGTTTGTGGGCTCGAGATACGCGGAGGGTGGATCCACAGGTCCATCAATCCTAATCCTTATAAGGGATGCGTATATTATGAATGTTCCACAAGGAATGTACATCTTCTCAAAGATGGTAATACAGCTATCCTATTCATGGTAACACAACCATGTCCAAAATACACTTCTATTATACATGGTAATACAACCTCTATTCCCATAAGAGTTGCATTCATACCATAAATATATATCTTGGTGATCTATGGATTGTAGCCATATAAATACCCTAAAGGTTTGGTAGACTTCTCCATCTAATCTCATACTTTATGTACTTTACGCCTTAAGCAAATATACTGACTTGAACGTCAGAGTGTCTATCCCCGGGACCCCCGGGGCTTTTTTCTTCCAGATCAGTTCAAGAGTCTGGTTCGTCGTCGAAGTGTTGATGTCCTGCATACATCAATTTGGCACGCCTGGTGGGACCTCTCACACTCATTGACGACGTCGCCGAACCTTGTTTCCGATCTGGTCTAGCGCACTTGAAGAAGCAACTTCCCCGACAACATGTCTGACGCTGAGCAACCCAGACGAAGCGCCCGTGTACTAGGGCAAAATCCGGAGGAGAATCCAGAAGCAGAGTAAACCCCTCAAGGACATGGACGCGGTCGAGAGCGCAGACAACCCAGAAGATCTCGGACACACTTTGCCTCAGAGCCATCACCAAACTCTAACATGGGTACCGGAAACTCCAACGTTCCGATATCCATTAACTCAAATCCTGATGGGATAACACCACCAACCTCTGGTCCAAATCCTGGTATATTCAGAGCACCTCATGGACTAAATACCATCGTACCCAGGATACTAGCATCCGACTCCAATCCTGCTGCATCCAGAACCCCACCTCCTAAAATAAACCCTGTTGGATCTGAAGTACCAAACTCAGGTCAAAGGGTTTTTCACCCGAAACGACGTGAATTACAGCGCGAACGTTAACAATTCAGATGGCCTAGATCAGAAAAATAGGTTGGGGTATATTGATCCCGATTTGATCTTCTCTCCAGAAGAATGAACACAAAGGGATCACCAAATCTTTGCAGAAAGGCAGCAGGAGGACGTTAGACAGAGACGTTTCAGGGAAACCCTAAACCAAACCATACAACACAACCCGCGGGACTCTAATCCACTCCAAATCAACCTTTTATTGGATACTCCCCCGAGGGAAAATAGGTTGGGGTATAGTAGACCCAACTCAATCTTTTCTCCAGAAGGAAGAGCGCAAAGAGATCCGCAAATTCTTGAAGATAGACAACAAGAAGGAGAATCTGTAATAGAACATTATCATAGATACATGAATCTCGCCACGAGACGTTATGATCGAGATGAAATCCTCTTAGTAAACCTGTACCGGATGATGGTATGTAATAACACTCCGAAGAAGAAGAAGAAGAAGAAGGATGGCTCCCACAAAAATAACAACCAGGGCGGCGGAAACAACAATCCTCAAGATCCTCCCCCACCACCATCAAATCACTACTACAATCACCTTCATTTAAGGCACAAGTTTAAGGAGTTTGGGGCGGTTTCAAAATCTTCCGCCTTACTACTTACTTGCGAATTCGCAAGTCACACTCGCTAGGTTTTAAAAACACGTTTAAAGGCGGAAACGACCGTTTAAAAGGCCGTAGTCGTATTTGACCTAAAAAATGAAGAGTTAAGGCGGAAATGTCATTTCCGCCTTAAAAAACCGTTAGTTGTTGCGAATTCGCAACAAGTAAGTTAGGTCAGGCGTAATAGTTACGAGATCGCATAAAATGAACGCTTAGGGTTATTTTAGCAAGCTAGGAACTAGCGGTATCGTTAGCTGAGAAAGTAAGTAACTCATTTTGGTCACGACCTCGCTTGCATGCTCGCTGAGGTTGTTGCGAACTCGCCCCTAATAACATAGAAAAATTTGTTTATGAAACGAGTTCACCACCCATAAGTTAAGTGTTGACATATGTGTAGCGAATTCGCTAGTGAAATGCGTAGGTATACGTGAATACTTGCGAGTTCGCAAGAGTAAAGACTGTATAGTAAAACAGCAGCTCCTAGTGGATTTGTAAACAACAAATTAGACATTTGAAAGGTTGTATATTTCATTTTTCCCTTTGATTACCATAAGATTGATTAGGTAACCTTTGTTAGTAATTACGATCATTTGCTAGGTGGTGGGTAAGCTATTTTCCACCTTACTATGTGGTTGTTTGTTTGTTATTGTTGTGTTCTTAAAAAATTGTGGATGTTTGCTATGATTATGTTGTGATGATTTTGTGATAGTTTGATGTTAATTGTAGGTTGTGAGTGCTATACCCCTGTGGGTTAGTTGTTTTGTTCAACGATTTCTAAGTTGATTAGAGTTTGTGCCGTGTCGTGCATTATGGATCGTGAAACCATTATGAATAAGAATGCTCGGTTGTCGAATGAATATCTAGATTTGGTTGAAGAATTCTTAAGAGTTGGGTTGCGACATGTTAGCTGAGGAGTATAGGTGGTGTTAGATGTCCATGTAGGGATTGTAGGAATAACGCTATATACTAAGATATTCTTGTTGTGCGTGAACATTTAATCTGGAATGGGTATGGCATGGTGAGGGAAATTATGGGAGTGAGAACATGGAGGTGGATGAGGGAAACGAGGAGGAAATGCTGAAGTATAACGAACAATTGTCGGATATGTGCGACGATGTTGTTATGGAATTTGTGGGGAAAAAATGTATGCTAGAGGCTATGTATGCTGATAAAGCGACAAAGTTATATGTTGGCTCAAGCCATTCAAGGTTGGGTGCAACATTATTGTTGATGAACCTTAAGACTAGGCATGGGATTTCAGATAAAGGAATGACTGAGTTGTTAGAGTTAGTTAGAGAGTTGCTTCCTCAGGACAACTTGTGTCCAGATCGGGTTTATACTGCTAGGAAAATCTTATGCCCAGGGTAATGGAGTTTACCAAGATCCATGCTTGCCCGAATGATTGTATGTTGTATAGAGGGAAAGATGATTCTTTGAGGGATAATTGCAAGGTGTGCGGTGAGTCAAGGTGGAAGAAAAAAGGAAGGTAGAGTTGAGGTATGCGGGGGAACAGTGACAACATCGACAAAGCAAAGTCCTGCTAAGGTAATGTGGTACATGCCTCTTAGACCACGTTTGGCGCGTTTGTTTGCAAATGCAAGTGATGCGAAACTATTAACATGGCATGCAGATCGAGTTCGAGAGGGAGATGATATTATTTCTCACGCTTCAGATGGTGATCAGTGGAAGAAGATGGATGCTAGGTACCCTGAGTTTGCTAATGAACCTAGACATGTGAGACTCGGACTATCCACAGATGGCCTGAACCCTTTTGGTAACATGTCTAGTACCCATAGTTCATTGCCTGTTATGCTTGTTATTTATAATCTCCCTTCTTGGTTGATGATGAAGCGAAAATATGTGTTTTAAAACACTATGATCTCAGGCCCTAAGCA
This sequence comes from Sherardia arvensis, assembly GCA_948330725.1. Lineage (NCBI taxonomy): Eukaryota > Viridiplantae > Streptophyta > Magnoliopsida > Gentianales > Rubiaceae > Sherardia > Sherardia arvensis. Next base: position 17,893,077 of record OX415238.1, read on the forward strand.
ACCTGGCAACGACATTGGTGTTTATCTAGCACCTCTTGTTGAAGAGTTGTCATTTTTATTTGAGTTAGGTATGGTGATTCCCGATGGTAGTCATGGGGATGCTGAGTTCAAACTTAAGGCAATGCTTATGTGGAGCATTAATGATTTTCCTTCGCTTGGAAATCTCGGAGAGTGCTCGGTGAAAGGACATTTTGCATGCCCGCTATGTGAGAGTAATACTAGTCATTGTCAATTAAAGCATGAAGGAAAGCCTATTTATTTGGGTCATCGATGTTTTTTGCCTGCTAGTCATCCGTGGAGGTGTGCTAAGAAGTGGTTTAACGGTGAGGAATAAAACGGTGTAGCCCCTGTCCCACTCTCGGGTTCAGAAATTTTTGGCAAGGTGTCTGGAATAGAATATGTTTTAGGCAAGGGTCATAAGAAATGTAAACAACCTTCCATTTGGAAAAAGTGTTCTATATTCTTCAAACTTCGTTACTGGGAGCATTTGGATGTACGGCACTGTCTGGATGTGATGCATATAGAGAAGAATGTATGTGAGGCTTTGGTGGGGACGTTGTTGAATACTCCCGGGAAAAGTAAGGATGGATTGAAAGCGAGGAAGGATTTAGTGAATCTTGGCATTAGGACATCCCTTGCCCCCGTGCAAGAAGAAGTAGGTAAAACTTACCTACCACCTGCTTGTTATTCATTATCATCTGAAGAGAAGGAAAGTTTTTGTGCAACTCTGAAGTCAGTGAAAGTTCCTTCTTTTACGGTTCAAACATCAGTAGTTGTGTATCGACTGCTGAATTGAAATTGGTTGGAATGAAATCGCACGATTGTCACAATTTGATGCAGGATTTGAATGTCATCGCTCTCCGTGGATGCTTGCCTACACACGTTAAGAAGGCGGTTGCTAGGCTATGCTTTTTTTTAAGCAAATATGTCGCAAGAAGGTTAGTCGGTGTAAATTGGATGAATTGCAAACTATGGTGGTAGAAGTGTTGTGTAGGCTTGAGATGTATTTCCTCCCCTCATTTTTCGACATAATGATTCATGTGATAGTCCATCTTGTAAGGGAGGTTAAGTTGTGGGTCCCGTGTACCTAAGATGGATGTATCCATTTGAGAGGTACATGAGTATTTTCTAACATCTTGTCAAGAATCGATACCGTCCAGATGCAAGTATTGTACAGCGGTACGTGGTCGAAGAGGTGATCGAATTCTGCACCAACTACTTATAGGATGTACCAACAATAGGGCTACCAATTGCTAGGCATGATAGGAGAGCTGATGGTGTTGGACTACGACATAGGTCAAAGTTCAGCCCTTCCTCAGATGAGATATCTAAAGCCCATCTTTATATCCTACGCAATCATTCCGCTGTGAGTCCTTATGTTGATGTTCACCTAGCAGAGATTTGGGCCGCGCATCCCGGTTTGTCAGGACCTCGGGCTTTTGAAGTACATTGTAAAGATTTCACTAGTTGGTTGAAAATTCATGTGCAAAATGGGGATGAGCATCCAAAAGTCGTCAAATGGTTGGCTAAGAGACCACTGAGCACAGTTACATCGTTTAGTGGGTATGATAAAAATGGTTACACATTTGGTACAAAGTGGAGCGATGATAGATCGACGACACAAAATAGTGGTGTATCAGTACCTAGAGAGGGCGGTTTGCATGGGGAAAATGCTTTTTTTGGTACAATCACTGACATCTGGGAAATGGATTTTGTTCATGTAAAAAATAGCATTGTTTAAATGCCAGTGGGTTGATCAAGCAGAAGGTACGCGTCTGGAGGAGTTAGGGATGATTCCAGTGAATTGAGATATGCAAGGCTCAACTGAAGATCCTTTCATAATGGCAGCACAGGCTCATCAAGTGTTTTATGTTAAAGATCCAGTAGATGGTTGTTGGGAGGTCGTGGTAGATGGAAAGAAAACGTTTGTTTATGGTGATGGTTTGTTTGACGATGACTGCAACATTTCTAGTGAGAAAATTCCATTGTCGATTAATGAGACATTGGAAGACGATGATGACATAGTTGCCCGAATTATATGTCGGATGGACCACGATGAAGGAATGTGGATTAACCCCGCAGGAAAAACTACTAAAAGGAAGAGGAAGTAATCAAAGAAGAAGAAGGCGACTATGAAGAAGAAGAATAAGAAGAAGAGGAAGAAGAAGAAGAACGTAGTAACTGACGATGAAGAAGAAGATGAAGAAGAGGAGGAGGAAGAAGATGAAGAGGTCTAATAAGCGCATACATTACATTTGTAGCTTGTCTATTTTGTATGGTGTGTAAAATAAAATGCTTTGATTGGATATATGGTACGTTTTGTTTATTATAAATTGTTTTGATTCACATGATTATGATAAATTGAGGTAACTGTGCAGGCGTGTTGCGACATCGCAAATTTGCACGCAGAAGTAGACGAGGGTCCTTACGAATTCGCAAGCTAGCATTACACGCGGCGAGATCGTGAGATGAGCTTCAAATTTCGCAAGCTAAGCTCTGTCACTCTGTTCTAGCTACCTACGAGCTCGCCAGACACAAGCTAGGGTCTTGAGAGATCGCCAGTTTCCATGGTTGAATTTTCAAAATGATAGTATTGACACGACTTTTGGAGCTTTCCATATCGTTAGCTCACTCGCTTAGTGTCATTTTGCAATATTCAACTTCAAATTTCATAATTATTTGTTCCACTAGACAAAAAACTACTGTTAAAATAGTGTTGTATAATTGAGGCAGATGTATAGAGTAGTTTTTGAAGAAAATAAATTCGATTTTAATCCAACAACAAACTTCAAGAGAAGGAAAAAAATTGTTGCGCACAATATATAAGTGAACATAACATCCAATGTCAAATACAAAAAAACAGAAAACACTAATCTATCCTTCAGTAGATGGTGGTGGAGACGGTGCACTCTTCTTGGCCTTCTTACTCGCTTGTGCCATTTCAATTCCACGTATCACCTTTTCGGTACACCAGCATTCCTGATTAACATGCGCGATTTTTTCCCTCATAAGGTCGACAGTGTCATCTAGGCCTTTGTAGTATGCTTCCGGTTGGAGCTCTATTCAAACATTGGAAGAAAATGTTACTTACATCAACATCTTACATATAATAGCATATTTAAAAGCTAATAACACATATTTAGAATGCATAATGACTAAATTAGTGTACCTTCAACTTGATTTTTGACCTCTCCCTCGTCGAGCACTAAAGGCTTTTTGGTTGAATCTTCCGCCGCCTGCCAAGAACCATCCACCAGCTCACATTTACCTTTCCTCTGAAAGTATTCCATAGTGTAAAACATACACTCTTGAGCCTTTGCGGACAATTTCATCTTAGGGAAACTGGTTGTAAGATACATGGTAATGAAGTTACCATATGGAAGCTTAGTCACAGGGCGTTGATTCTCAACTACACTTTGTCTCATATGCTCAAATATCACATAGCCCGGGTTCAACCTTAGCTCCTCCATCAAACAATAAAACATCACAATTGTTATGTAGTTAAGCTCGGTTATCCACCCGCCTTTTGGCACAACTGATCTATCTATCATTTCGTACAAGATTCTTTGGTGACAAGTCAACTTCTCGAGTTTGTATTCCCTCGGCTTACCTAGGGGACCCTTAGGCCGGCCAAAGTAATTGAAACCTAAGTTTTGTAGGTAAGCTTCGTCAAATCCACCACTTTCAGGCCACTTTTCTCTACAATAAAAACCTTCTGGGGCAGGGTTACTATAATCCTCTTCTACAACATACGACACGCCTAAAGCCTTGTTAAAAAACTCTTCTCCTATCTCAAAATCCTTCTTGTTTACCCTAGTAAACCAACAGCCTGTTTCCTTCTCCTCCTCAATAAGCTGATAGAAATTGGCATAGAACTGACAAGTTTCTTCCTTATGAGAGGGGTAATTCAGTCCTAACAAATCATGCAAGTCATAAAGGTTTGTAGCACATTTGTCAAACCTAGTTGCTAAATCTGATCGAAATCTAACACATAGCAATCTAGCAGCGTTGTATGCTTCATTAGGTCAGAATACGCATCAGAAGCAAGTAAACTTACAAACTTTTGCTTGTCATAAGCAGTTCATGAAGCCGCGCTTGATTGGTTAGAAGACGATGCTACCTCTCTGCAACTGGAACCAAATGGATTTGGGGCTTGGTGCTTTGTTCTTGCCATGGATGATCTGAATCACTGGGAAATTTGGGCTAGGTTGGATTTGGGGGTTTTTCCTTGATTTGAATTTGGGGATCGCGTTTGGAAGAGGACTGAACAGGTTTTATATTTTTACACTACAACAAGCTAGCGAACTCGCCACCTTACTTGTCTACACTCAAAACGTTGTCTTTTTAATCTACTTTTTCAATTAAATTCAATGGTCACTGTTTCCGAACTCGCCACACTAATCTCATATACTAGCGAGATCGACAGTTACACGTCAACCTCAGCTCTGTTGGGTGAATATTAAGTGTAGCGAGCTCGCTACTAGTATCTCCAATTCATAGCGAATTCGCCAGTTATGCGTCAACCTCAGCTCTGTTGGTTGAATATTTACTGTAGCGAATTCACCACATTTCTCACCACACTAACGACTTCGCCAGATAGAAGCCTGCTTATTCCATATTAGCTTGTATATGTCGAGTTCGCCTGTTTGTTAGAATGCTAGATATGAATGAAGTATTCTTGCGAGATCGTGAGTGTTTAGAAATTCTTCGTCGGCTTACTAGCGAGCTCGCAAGTGTAAATGATGTAAGGCTCTGTTGAATATTTCAAGTTACTTACGAGCTCGTCAGTGGTTGTCGAGAGTGTAGCGAACTCGTTAGTCTAACTGATGTTTGGCTGTGTTGAAGATTTTATGTTACTTACGAGCTCGTCAGTGGTTATCGAGAGTTTAGCGATCTCGCAAGTCTAATTGATGTTAGGCTCTGTTGAAGATTTCAAGTTACTTACGATCTCGTCAATATTTGTCGCCAGTGCTGGCGAACTCGCAACATGCTAAACTAGCAACAAAAAAAAACTTGTGCAAATTTTGATGCCATATTTCAACAAAAACAGATGCCAAACTAGGATCATCTTATTCATATATCTTCATCACATACTACCAGAACTGTTACTACACAAATTGTACCTAAAAAAAGGCCATAGCTTGGCCAAAGTTTTCTCACAAAAGAAAGAAAACTAAATCACAACCCGTTCACTAGAACGTCATGTAGTTCTTCACTAGTTATGTTATGCGAAGCATCGGTGTTAGGTTGCGGTGTGGCAATGTCTTCAGTCCCTTCGACTTGATTGGTGGCACTTGGGCCAGTATCTTCTTGAGCTGTCGATTCCATCCCCAACGTCGCCTCCTCAGCTATTCTTGCCTCTTTCCTCTTCATCACAGCCTTCTCCGCTAGGTCCTCGCCATCTGACAGGTCATCCTCTTCCTCCTCGTCATCGTCACTATCATCAACTTCATCATCTTTTTCTCGGGCTGCCACCTTTCCATCACACTCATCTATGGCCTTGCTTTTCCCATTATCCTTACTACCCCCTGGCGCACTCACCTCATCATGCAGCTGCTGTAAAAAATCTGGAATTTCTTCAGAATCGCTCAGCTTGCAGTGGATGGCTCCGCTATCAAGAAGTCGATTGAGTGCGTCGTTGTTCGCACGTGAACGTTGCTGCGCTACTTCAATCTCATTGGCCAGCTTGCCAATTTTGACAATCAACCGACCACGAGCATCAAACACTGCGTCTGCAATTAATAAAACAAAGAATCAGTTATGAATGGACTTATGCAACTATTTTTAACATGAGCGAAAATTTTTATTACCTGATACACCACCCCTAGCTCTTCTCGCTGCCGCTTCAGCTTCCTTCTTCTTCCCGTACTTCCCATCCGCCTTCAATTCCAGCCTTTTATTACGCAACCAATCCTTGTCGTAATAAACAATTTGCATTGGCCTACCCCTTGGGAAGATACCGGCTTTTCTTATCAAGGCAGTCACCGAACCCCCATACGGAATTGCGGCTTTCTTATGCCTTGCCATCTTCATCATGTGGATAAGGATCGTGAAGCCGGGATTGATCTTCATCTTCTCCACGATATAGTAAAACAGCGTCAAAGAAGCAATAGATGGCTCACATGCATGGCCAAGAGTAGGCAGAACATTCCCACATATCATTTCAAAGACTAACCGATGCTCCTCGCTTAGTCTATACACTGGGTATGTCCTAGCTCTACCCGCTCTATTCGAGGTCCTTTTAAACAACTTTTGAGCCATCTCTACTACATTCAGTGGCTGTCTAGGGCTAGTGGCTGGAAATCATTATTCATAGCAAACCTCGTATGGGCCATCGGGTTTGGTTGGTCTAAGATCTTCACTGCTCTTGTAGGGACATTTCAACACACTATTTATCATGAATTTATCAACCTTAAACTTAACCCCTCTAACTATGGTGGTTATTTCATCGACCCCTTCCTCTAACCCTAAATTAGCATAAAACTGCAAGAATTCCTCATAGTAGATGGGGTCAGGAAGCTGTAAAAGGTGATCTAGGTTCTGTTCCCTAAAATAATCTAGCATATAATCAAGCTTAAGTGCAGGCGCAGTGGTACTATCAAACACCTTATTCTGAATTACAGAACGAGACTGTAAGCGGGCATACCTCGCTCTTGCTTTGTCATTGAAGAACTGTGGCTCGTCGAGGCTATCGCTGGCAGTATCCACCTCCTCGCCGCCGTGTCCCGACGGGTTTTCGGCGGGCACTTCAGCTCTGCTCGGCGGCGCTACCTGTTCCTCACCGTCGACTCTCCGCCTCTTAGATCCGGCCCCGGCCTGGCCTCTCCCACTCCCCTGCGAACGGCCTGAACCTCTGGTTTTGGGCATTGCTAGATCTCCGGCGAAATCGCAGAGCTCAAGTCTAGGATTTCTGATTTGGGGCAAAAATTATTTTGCCCGACCTTTAATTTTTTTTATATACTACACCAGCTTGCGAACTCGCCAGCTTACTCGCTTGGTAGTTAAAATTACTTTCAATACTAGCGATATCGCAACCTGGCTCGCTTGCATTTTTCCCACATCGCCAAATCAAGTGTCAAATGTTCAGTATATATTGCTCAAGGTTTCTGAATGGTTCGATAAGTCGCCGACCCGCGCAAACTGAACATGAAACACACACTTTGATATGCAGGCCAAGTAGGCCCAATCTATACTATATACGACACTATACTACCACCTACAGCCCATCAATGTCTAAGGCCCAACCCCCAAATTTTTTGGTGGTTATACATACTAGCGAGTTTGCCACTTGCTCGCAAGGTGAGGGTCACTTTTTTGGGTTTAGGGTGTCATGGGTTCAGGGTTTATTCTAACAACCTTCAAACCTAGCGAATTCGCAAGGTACTCGCCATTTGTTTTGTGGGTTTAGGGTATCATGGGTTTAGGGTTTATACTACCAACCTTGACATTAGCGAACCCGCAAGCACTCTTCTTCATGTATAAATTTTCTATCTTAAATCATGTTTGTCAATTGTAGATATTTTATAAATATTTGTAACATAAACATTTATTAAATAGTTCATTGTTTACTTTAATTTAATATAATTTCGCCCATGAAACTTGATTTGTGGAAGTGAACAACATATATGATTGTAAAATCATTTCATCTTTTGTCACACGTGCGATTTAATAGCCAAGTTACGTTCAAAGTTGTCGAACTTGATATGTTATTGGCGAATTTTTGACTTCTTTTGCACTAATCAGTCATTACTGTACATTTATTACATCCAACACTAATAGTACTTTTTTCTAAATTACATATACATGACGACTACTGGTTATGAACACTTACGCAGTATTTACCAACAATAATGTTACTGAGGATGATCTAATTCTTTTTTACATTACATGATTCGATAAACCATAATATATTCTCATTGATTATCAAGTTCATCAACCTAATTACATTAATGTTGTCACAACCAGCTAGTACTTGGCAAGCTATTTCATAACTCCATTTGAATATACGATGAACATTTGGGACTTTAGAGTACGATATACTTTTCAATAGTCAGACATATATACACTTGCAATTAATAGACTGATTACTCCATGCCATAGTCGCAGGTAAATACCTTATTCCACACTTATATTCACATTAATGTTGTCACAACCAGCTAGTACCTGGCAAGCTATTTCATAACTCCATTTGAATATACGATGAATATTTGGGACTTTAGAGTACGATATGTTTTTCAATAGTCATACATGTATACACTTGCAATTAATAGATTGATTACTCCATGCCATAGTCGCAAGTAAATACCTTATTCCACACTTATTTCTAATGAAACTAATTTATTAACCTCCAATTCAATATTACGCTAAAGTCACCAACTTTATACCTTCTTACACGTGGTAAATAACTAGTGTATTATCAAACTAACTCGCAACGCCGATATATTTGATATACACCTTATTCCGAACTTATTACCATAACGAAACTAATTAAATAAATTCAATGTCATTATTACGTTCAAGTCACCACTTTCATATCTTCTTAGACGTGGTAATTAACAAGTGTATTATCAAACTAAGTGGTAGTTGTTTGAGAAAATTACATCATGCATCCACAGTTGCGAGTTCGCAAGGGTTAAAATTTATGAACTAGACCTCTTGCGAATTTGCAAGTTACAATGATGAAGGTATTGAATGCATGAGTTTAATTACTAGCGTTATCGCATGGTGCTCGAAACCTGATGCGTACAACTAGTGAAATCGCAACAAGGCTCGCCTCTGGTCATCAGCAGCATAATTCCAAGCCAAGAAGACCACAAACTTGGCATCTTATCACTTTTCATGGTCGAATCTTTCTTCCAAATCTCTCCACTTTTCACATATTCTCTACTCTTTCCACATCAATCTTCCATCAAATCTACACAAACTCTTCCATAAATTAAACTACATCTCAAGTGGGTCAATCCATAGCGTAAGCAATTTCGTAAGATTGGCAATTACTTCTCAACTATTTGTTTCTATACCCATATGCTAGCCATTATGATTTTGTACTTGTTGTTTTGGAATTTAGTAGTACCATTTGTGTGGGTAGGAGAAGGACAAACAAGGTAGACCCATAATCAACACTACAATCAATTCTACATCTACCAATTTGTGAATTGAAAAGGTATGGGTATTTTGTGGTTGACATTTATTTTGTGACTTGTAAGGGTCATTAGGGTTTATGTATTCATTGGAGTGTTAAAGGTATGATTCATTATTAATTAATCACCACTATGTCCATTAAAATTGTTACATTTTATTGGTTTTAGATACTTGTGTCTAGGAAACCTAAATTATACTTAACTTTTATGTAAATACATATGCTTAGGCATGTTTGTAGGCATTCATTAATTGGGGAATTTGGACTATATATATGTTTTGTCATTTCCACTAATAAATTGTTCTCTATACGTAGGAAAGGACAATGAGTGAACCAACAAACTCGACCTCTTCCAACTCATCTAGTGGTGGAGAAAATGTTGTTCGCGATTCGCGACAACGTAAAACAAGGAAGCTTAGTCGCGCTTCAAAAGAAGAACAAATGAGGACCCATTGTCGCGAGATAGAGACAAGAATCGACAATAAAATTCTAACACATGTCAAATTTAATGACATCGGTGTAGCTATTGCGCCCTATGATGATCCCAAGAGATGGTCTAGTTGGTGTGGGAAAATAGGTAGGACACATGTGCCGCTAGACACTACGGATTGGAGGCTTCTAGACTCCGCTATCATAAGGGGTGTGTGGAAGGAATGCAAGGTGAAGTTCACTTTTTAAATTTTTTCCATCTAGTAATACCTTATTAATAGGACTTACCATTTATACTATATCAATGTTAGCGACCCTTTGTGATCGAAGCCAAATCCTATGATCAAGTGAAGAAGAAGGCATTACAAATTGCATCAAAGTCGCATCGCGAGCATAAATATACTCTTGCCAAGGAGTACATAAAGCCAAACAGCATAAGGTTTGGTCAACATCCTAAGGATCGTTACAATCACATTGTGCCACTCACTTGGGAGAAATTCAAGGCACGATGTCTAGAAAATGATTTAAAGGTTTGTACTAAAATTCAATTTGCTTTATTTAAATTTTATCCTATACACCTTTAATTGTTCCCTAAATTAGTGTATCCTTAATAACCAATAAAATTCTTAAAGGGTGTGGGTGATGATAAGCGTAAAGCAGCTGCTTATAATAATATGCTCTACACCAGTGGACGGTGTGGATATTTGGGTGTGGGGAAGAAGACATCAAAACACAAATACGATAAAAAGGTTAAGGAACTAGTAGATGGTGGCACCCCCCTAGAAGAGGCAAAAAACCAAGTCGTGGCCGAAGACCCAACACAAGATACTCGAGAACAGTTATTCGTGCTTGGTAGAATTAAGGCCGACGGAAAATTCTCAAGCAACGAGGCAAAGAGAATTGCCGGTCGAGTGGTACGTGTTATATAAGTTTATATACTTGTCAAAACCATTAATGTTACTAAAATTAAAATAGAACATCACAATTTATTTAAACTACGACAACCAATTCTTTTCAATATTATTGTGAGTAGGATGATGTAGGGCTTTAAGTGGAACATGGTTTATTCATCCCGGTGGGAAAACATGATGTCTTGCATAGAGCACTAGGTAAGGATGAACATCCTGGAAGAGCAAAGGGGATAGGCGGAATGTGACCCAAATTGAAGTTTTTGGGATCAAACGTAGTAGCAAAAATCCAAAACCCTCTAAACTCCAAGTAGCCTTAAGCCAAGCTAAAAAATCCGAGCAAGAGGTCAAGAATTTGAAAGCCATCTTAGCCAATGTTTGTGCTTTTGTGAATTATCCTATTCCCGATGATTTGTATCTAACAAATCGAGTTAATGGACCATCATCTAGAGGCTCCCATCCATCCCCGCCCCAAGCTGAGGTTGACCAACCAAATCCTCCATTAGACCACATCGACATATGCACACCATTGGCTCCTAGCAAACCTCAAGTTGATATACAACTTCCGCAAGTTGATATACAACTTCCCAAACCAACCACCAAGGTTAGGTTATTACCCTTGTCTAAGCCTTACATTCAAATTAATTACGCTTAATCATCTACTTCTTTATGAAAATACTATTATAACAAACTATTTTTTTCCTTCAATGTAGATTTCCCATTCTTGCAAGTTGTACGTTGTTAGAGGTAATAATTCTCAACCAATACACGTTGCTAATGGGAATTCCTATCCTCATATGACTTTGCATCACAAATCAAAAGTCCCTAAGGGGTTTGTAAGGGTATCCATAGTTGAGGTGTTTGTAAAAGATGCCTTGTTGCCAGTGACTGAGGAGGATGAATGCACAACAGTTGGTCAAGGTTTGGGATTTTTTTTCGTATGGCCCGCGTGGTTGGTTGTAGATGCCAATTCAACATGCATCCCCAAGAACACAAAGCAACCAACAAAGATTGCTGACCTTAATTTCCCAATCCCTAAGATTCCTCTCTCTAATGAGTGTGTGGGTTTCATGAAAGCTCTCCCGGGTTTTTTTCGCACACTATTTGACATGCTAGGTCATCATAGCCGTGAATCTGTGTACTATTTTGTAGCCAATTCCAAGGTCTTTGGCGAGGCAAAGGAAGTGGTTGTTCCTTGGGAAGATTTTGCCCTATTTTGGCACAAACAAACCCTTCCCGATACTATACTAATCCTACATCAAATGTAAGTATTTTTGTTTAACCTGGTGGTGTTTATGTCTTACTTGATTATGTCCGTATTTATATACTTCTTCCGATACTTTATGCTCTAAGGTTGTTGTAGGTTCATGCAATACGTCTCTTTGAGCGTGACCAAGACATACATCGGTTTTTTGCACCCGACTTGCTTGCAACAAGCCCAACAAGGTAATCATGTGAGGCTCGCTTACCTTACAAAGTTGCTAAGCGACAAGAGCAAAACCATTTTCATCGGGCCATACCTAGAGAGGTATGTATTTACTAATTGTTTGATTAGTAGATTAATGTTTCAATTGCACATAATCTATGTTATCGTCTGAGGTGCATGTTGTTTAATATGTAGTGGTCATTGGAGTTTTGTTGCAATGATTCCATCATTGAAGCGTGTCTATTGGATTGATCCACTACATTTCGCTCCATCTACAAAATTCGCCGATCTATTGGAGATTGCTATGCATGCTGTCAATGACGACACACTCCTTAACTTTGAACTTATTCAAATTCAGGTTAAAATGTTGACTCCTTTCTTACGTATTTGCACCTAAATAGATTTATATACCATATGTTAAACTACTTCAATTTCAGCACCGCAAGCAGTTGTCCAACTGGGAGTGTGGATACTACATGATGTTGTATGCCTACGAGTGCATTGAGACCCTTACAAGTGACAATTTGGAACTACATCGCGTGAGTACTCTTACAATATGAAAGTTTCCATTTATTACCTTAGTTTGTATTAATAAACTATCTCATTCGTAGATACTCGAGGAAAATCAATCGGCATACACTAAAAAAGAGCGAGAGTTGGGGAGAGATAGATTTGCAATGCACTTGGTCATCGTTAGAGCTCGATTCATATCTAGACCACACGTACCACATAAGGATGCATGTAAAACCTAAGTCGTATTACTACATACAAAGGATTATAATTTATGAGTTCTTTGTGTTTGCCATTTAGTGGACTACATATATCTTGCAATTGACAGGTTTAGATATGCCATTTATACTATTTGTGCGGGAAATTTACCAAAAATCAAAAATTAATGTACTAGGCTTTTTTCCTGGCGAGCTCGTTACCTTTCTCGTTAAGCACCAAAACACTTTTGTGAGTTACATGCGTTCTCGCCAGTAGTCAAGCATAGGTGGCGGTATCGCCACGTAGCTCGCTAGGTTGACCTCTGTCTCACCAATATTATGTCTAACGCTGTCGCAACTTGACTCGTCAAGCCTAGCGAAATATACAAGCGATATCGCCACAAATATACAAAAATCAAGCTCAATCACAGTTTACTAGCGTGTTCGCAACTCTGTCGCTCCTTAGCCACTACCTCTCCAGTCTCCTACCCAGTGATCTCGTCAGTCTGCTCGTCAAGCCTGCCAAGCAAGTTAGCGAGTTCGCCAATAAACTACTAAAATCGCTTAATCTCAGATAATACGACGTCGTCTAATCATGCATGAGAGTACACTTACGAAATCGCTACAAAATAATAAGAGATGTCGTAGCGAACTCGCTAGGACAGTTTTAGGCGAGCCTGAAACGATACGCCAGTTCCCTTGTTCACTATCTAACATCTTGTCAAGGCTAACTAGCGGTCTCGCTAGTAATTTACTTGCGATCGCTTGTTGGGGTCGCAACTACTCAAGTTACGCCCTAAACCCTAGACCATAAACCCTGTCTAAAATCTAGTGTAGCGAACTCGCTACGTTTTATTTAGCGATTCGCCAAGAGCTGTCGTAACCAATCAGAATCACACATAATTTCAACCTTGCGTTAAACCTGGCGAACTCGCCAGCTGGTCAGTTAGGTTTTGATTGTAGTAGGTGTTGCGAGCTTGCAACAATTGATAAAGGCGGAAGGGACATACTTCTAAGGCGGAAGAAACGCCTTAAAACAGAAAAATTTTAAGGCGGAAGAGGAACCGCCTTAAAGATTTTTCAGGTTTTAAGGCAATACCAGAGAAGGCATTTGTCTTCTGCCTTGAAACGTGAAGGACCAACCGCCTTAAATGATGCAAAATTATAGTAGTGAATGGAGCCAACCGAGTCATCAACAGCATCAATGGCTATACCGGAGAAGCAATCCCCCTAACTAAGCTGAAGGATAGTATGGGGGCCCTACCACATACCAAGCTAATCAACAAGAATCTCTACTCCAAAGAAGCCATTACTTTCTCGGACATGGATGTCGTACCAAAGCAGGTGCCTCACGCCGATCCTCTCGTCATCTCAGCAACCATATAAGATTCTTTGATAACAAGAGTATTCATAGACAACGGGAGTGGGGTAGAAGTAATGTTCCAAGACTGCTTCCAGAAGTTAGAATTTACTAAAGATGACCTTAAACCTACGGGTCCGATCTCGGGGTTCACCAGAAATCCAGTAATACCTCTCGGGGAAATCACACTCCCCGTCACAATAGCAGAAGGAGCCAAGAACCTAACCTTATATTGGACATTTGAGGTAGTAGACACCGTCACACCCTTCAACAATATCCTTGACAGACCTTGGATGTGCCAAGCTAAAGCTGTATGGTCTCCCTACCATCTGATGCTGAAGTTTCCAACACCACAAGGAGTAGCTTCAATCAAAGGAGACCAAGGAGGAGCGCGTTCTTGCATGATCACGGCTATACATGACACAAGAAAAATGAGTAACATCTCGGCCAACAACACCATCTTAGGAGATTTGGTTCTCAACCCTGATCTCGAACAATCTATGGTGCTTTACCCCGAGGAAGATGACGGTTATGTGTCAAGAGATCCTCCAACTCCGGGGGAAAAAGTGCTAAAAATTTTAATAACTAGCCCTGAGGAAAATGACCAACTATATGTTTCTCATTTCGATTTCCAAGCCACCAACAATGAAGCAGAATGTGAAGCCATCATCACCGGATTAAAATTGGCTAAGGACTTGGATGTCAAAAACCTCGAGGTCTTCAATGACCCACATATTGCAATTCAACAGGTCAAAGGTTAAGTTTAGTCAAAGGTCAAAGTTTAGTCAAAGGTTCAACAATCGAGAGTACAATCTTCAGAAATACCTCGAGAAGGTTAAGCCTCTCCAAAATCAACTCCGACATTATGAGTTGAATCATATCCCCCGAGAAGAATCATTAATGGAAACCCTGGCGAAGAGAAATTGCAAAGAAGATAGCATTATGGCTACTGGCATCTCGGACACATGGATGAATTCCTACATTGAGTACCTTTAAACGGGTACCCTGCCTGAGGACAAGCACCTGGCATGGAAGGTCCGAGGTAAAACTCTGAAATATGTCGTCCACGACAGCATCTTATACAAGAAAGGATATCTCCGACCTTTGTTTAAGTATGTTGGGTCTTTTGACGCTAAACACTTAGTACAAGGAACAGATGAAGGAGTCTACGGTAGCTATCAAGGTCCACGTACCGTTATTCGAAAGCTCCTACAGAAGAGTTATTTTTGGCCTATGATGCTACAAGGCGCCAAAAGATATATCGATTCTTGCCACCACTGCCAGAGATTTGCTAAGATGATCCACATGCCACGGGAGAATATGATTACCATCCAAGAATCCTGGCCATTTGTCCGATGGGGCATAGATCTTGTAGGGCTTTTTCCCACGGCACCTGTTATCAACTTCTGCTGGAAAAATATTTTGGGTCGCTATGGCATCCCGAGATATATAGTGACTGATAATGGAGCACAATTTGCTAATGATCCCTTCAAAAAAGGGTATAAGAAGTGTAGAATACACCAGCAGCTCGCCTCAGTATATAATCCAAAAGCTAGCGGCCAAGTAGAAGCTACGAACCGAGCCTTGGTGTGCGGCATCAAAAAGCGCCTCGAAGGAGCTAAAGGAAACTGGATCAAAGAATTACCAAATATGATCTGGACCCATAGAACCACACCAGCTACAACAACAGGAGAGACTCCTTGTAGCTTAGACTATGGGTCTGAAGCGATCATCCCCATGGAGATTGGGGTCCCCTCTGTCCGTACTTCTCAGCCAGATGATGAAAATGGCAAGGCCAACGAAGAAAACCTTTGTCTCGACCTTGACCTCCTAGAGGAGAAGAGAGCAAATGCTACTATCTACAAGGCCAAGGTGAAGGAAAGATTCAAGCGCTACCATGATAGAAGAGTCCGCTTGGCCACTTTCGTTAAAGGAGACCTTTTCATAAGGTTAAACGAGAAAAGCAAGAGAAAAGTGGAAGGGAAGCTAGCCCTGAACTGGGAAGGTCCATATCGAGTCCTAGAATCCCATCCAGGGGGAAGCTACCTCTTGGAAACCATGAAGGGGAAACCTATACCACGAAGATGGAATGTGATTAACTTACAAAAGTATCACTGAAGATTAAAAACTCAAGGGAGAGCCTCACAAAGGTTCAAGACTATCAAGAGCGTCCGAGAAGCCTCATCAAGGTCCGAGACAAGTATATTCTAGCACAAACGGGTACTCAAACTCAAAACCCACTATTTACTTTACTTCTATTCTTAAATTATAAACTTAGATTGAAGTCGTGATATTTTTATACCTATCCTTATAATAAGCAATCTTTAAATTTCTTTTCTAAAAAGAGGATTGTTGTCTTAAGTATAACATTGATTGCTGTTCAAAACAATATACTTTATAAATTATATGATTGGTCAACTTATAAGTTGTTTGGATCCAATATTCAAATACCAATCGTTTTGAATAAAAGAGATAGGTTCGAGATAAAGTACTTCAAAAAAGTGCTTGATTGAGGTCTATAGACCAAAAGGGCAGACGGGCTCGAGAATCAATCATCTCAACATAAAGAGGAGAAACCTCAAAAACAAAAGTTGAAGTTCATATCAAAGGTGTTATTACATCAGAATATGATACTTCTAAAAAAGACCCTCAAAAGGGCACACCTAGAGGAAAAACCTCGAACCTAAAAAGTTCATATCAAAGGTGTTAATCAGAATATGATACTTCTAAAAAAGACCATCAAAAGGGCACGCGTAGAGGAAAAACCTCGAACCTAAAAAGTTCATATCAAATGTGTTATTACATCAGAATATGATACTTCTAAAAAAGACCCTCAAAAGGGCCCACATAGAGGAAAAACCTTGAACCTAAAAAGTTCATATCAAAGGTGTTATTACATCAGAATATGATACTTCGAAAAAAGACACTCAAAAGGGCACACATAGAGGAAGAACCTCGAACCTAAAAGTTCATATCAAAGGTGTTATTACGTCAGAATATGGTACTTTTAAATATACCCCATAGGGTTTCCTAGGACTTCACCTGGAGTGACATTGGAGAGATGGGCTATTGTCAACTTTTCTGCATGCTGTGACATTAAAGACCTTGACAAAATATGCCTAAGGAAGAAACCAAACAACATCAAGTACGCAGAGTGTTCATCATGGACAACTGCGAAGACCTGATCCCGGAGTATCTCAGCTTGGCATGAGCTCCTTTCCAGTAAATCATGAGACCAAGGTTCATGTGCAAAGGATTTCAGGCTTTGAAGCTGACGAGGAGATGCCGAGACTAATCCACCTTATTAATGGAAGAATTAGAAATCACCTCTTCAAGAGAAGGTAATTCAGGATACTTAGCTCTAATAAGCCTTAGTAAATCTCCTGATGTTACTATCTTCTCGGAGGGATCCAATGCATCCAAAAAATCGGCCCCAGGGATCCAGCATTTTGCAGTCAGAGCAGAGAGCTTATCAGCAGCATCAGGATGAGAGAAGATTTCCTTCATCATCTCCACCTCTTTCTCGGATTGACATAGATGCAACGCCACCCAAGATCCCATGCAGTTCAGAGGAATGGAATAAATCCCCATACTCTTCCCTGTGGTTCTGAAACTCGGGGCTACAAGCAACGAAGGCACTCCAAAACTTTAGAAGCCGTTTAGGCTCCTCTGGATCCTTCTCCTTGGCATGGTTTCGCGCCAGCTCCTCAGTAATATCTCAATAAGCCTCCAGCTCTTTCTCTTGAGACTTCTTCGCCAACAGCAGATCCTTATTCTCAGCCTCTAGCTGCTTTACCCTGGCTTCTAGTTGAGTCACATCCAATGGAGCCTGAACGGGTGGAGTAGAAGTAGCAGACTTAGTTGTCATAATCAAGAGGGAAGCTTCCATCTCCTCTTTCTTTACCCTGAACGCTCGGCATTTACCGTGTAATTCCATCACAGAATCAGACAAGTGCCGGATCACGTCGTTAGCTCGGCACCCAACCGTGGACAGATCCGCCATCAACTGAGAGGTCAAGGATATATCAAAACCTGGCATCTGAAGAATCTATGTAGTATAACATGAAAGATAGTTACCTCAGCGATGAAGGGATACTTCTTAGAAGACCTCCGAGAAGCCTGACCATCCTCTTCCTTTGGGCAGCTCAGATAATACTTCAGTTTCTTCAAAGAAGCATCTGTGGAGATCACCAGCTCCAGGTCAAATTCATCACCATCATCTGAGGACCTTCCAACCTCAGTTTCCCTCTCCTCGGACTCCTCCGTTTCCTCATCTATGACGTGGAGAGGGGCCTTCCCCTTCTTGATCTTTTTCTTCGGAGGAGATGCTGTACATATATAAAGATAAACCTCAGCATATGACACAAGAAAAACATATTATATGACAACAGTATATGACTTGAAGAGTTACCTGAAGAAGATCGACTAGAAGAAGATTCACCATGATTCCGAGGAGACTTTCTCGGACCCCCTTTCCTGGCCTTCTTCTTTCTTCCCTGGATTTTATCAGGGAGGGCCTAATTCCGATCAGGCTTCAAAAAGATGGAGGTGGATTTCGACCGAGGAACATCCAACAGGCACGAGTAAGTGACATCGGGCCACTGCCATACAGAGCCATGTGCGCCCAGAACAAAATCCTTTCTGTGAAGGGTGATGCCCTCCTTTAGGAGCTCCTCGATGATGCCCTTTAAGGGATTAGGAATTATGAAACCCCTGTCACGAGCTATAGCGTCCTTCGGATAGGGATGCAAATCAGGAACCTCGTACTTGCTTTGGTCGAAAGTGAAACGGTATGCCTCCCACACACCACTGTTATCAGGAAACATGATGGGTTTCCTCTTCCTCGGAGTGAGGGTAATGTACTCGTAAGTCTCAAAAGAGAATAACATATACAGACTCCTGAATAAATCCAGGCTTGGATCGTAGTTCTTCCGAGCGCACCAGGAAATCACCACCATGATCAACACTACAACATTGGAATGTATTTGGCTCGGATGCAATTGATGATGTTGCAGGAATTCATGAAATAAAGGGGGAAAGGGAAAACTTATCCCTTGCTGTAAAAACCTCCCATAAAGTACCCCTCGAGTGGGGCTCACCAGATCTTTAATGGGAACTTCTCCATCCTCGAGCTTCAAGCCAGCCTCAAGAGGATATGACAGCCTACAGGACCGCAGATACCTTAGCGTCCTTTTGTCAACCACTTTGGAGACATCATTCACACTATCGGCGGCTGGAACCCGTTTATCAACTTGGGGCTCCGCATTAGGGTCCATCTCTGACCCAGAGGCACCATCATCTGCCACTACAGTTACCGCCTGCAGTGGTGAAGCAACGGTAACTTCCATCAGTTCCCTAGCCTCGACTTCCAGAAATAAGGTGCTCAAGTCACGATTAGCTGGGGCTCTGTTTTCAACAACATTCTCCACATTGCCAGGGGGAACGCTGGAATTTGTTGAAGACATGGCAATATAAAGAATGGGGGGAAAAGAATATATGAAGAAAAAAAAACAAATTTGAAGAAAATTTCTTTGGAAATTTGAAACGCAGAGATGAAGATTGATGATAAACACAAGGAAAAATTATTTGGTTATATAGCCAGTAATTAACACACATTTAAGTGAAGTAATTACCTCGACTCGCGAAACGATACATGCAATTGGAAGGTTGGTCTCCCTCACCGCTACAAGGTACAATGAATCAAGACCACGTGTCAATCTCCTCAGAATTCAAGAAGGCAGATTCAGATCCAACCATACACGTGTCCTGATGGAATACGAAGAAACTTGAAGCTAGATATTCAGAAGGGTAAGCCCGAGAAGAGAGTCCCCCAAGGACACCCCGAACTTAACACCCTGAGTTAGTCTCCCTCGAGTTATTGGTCTTCCCTCGAGAAGCAGGCCTCTCCTTCAACCTTCGAGATGAAGTACTCTATATTCTGAAGATCTACCTTGGGGCTACTGATAAGTCCATGGTTCGTATTCGGGCCTCATTCATACTCGGACCAGGGCCCGAGAAGGGTCGTGGGCTCGAGATACGCGGAGGGTGAATCCACAGGTCCATCAATCCTAATCCTTATAAGGAATGCGTATATTATGAATGTTCCACAAGGAATATACATCTTCTCAAAGATAGTAATACAGCTATCCTAAACATGGTAACACAACCATGTCCGAAATACACTTCTATTATACATGGTAACACAACCTCTATTCCCATAAGAGTTGTATTCATACCATAAATACATATCTTGGTGATCTGCGGATTGTAGCCATATAAATACCCTAAAGGTTTGGTAGACCTCTCCATCTAATCTCATACTTTATACTTTATGCCTTAAGCAAATATACTGACTTGAGCGTCGGAGTGTCTATCCCCGGGACACCCGGGGCCTTTGTCTTGCAGATCAGTTCGAGAGCCTGGTTTGTCGTCGAAGTGTTGGTGTCCTGCATACATCATACCAAAAAATATTTCAATATTCCTGTGGAGAATGAAAAATGATTTATTGCCATTTGATGATAATCTTAAAAAAAATTGGTTTTTCATTACCTTCAAAATGCCCTTTTTGCAGCAACTCTGATAATATGAATCACTATTTCAATACATGTGCAAGTAGCTTACAGATAATGGACTATATGCATAGAACTCTACTTGTACATGCTCCTATAGTGATCAGAAATTCAGGAAGTAGATCGAGCTTCTACTTATCATATAAGGGCTTTTCCAAAATCCATAATGAGGTAATCAGAATCACAATGATGATTACCCTCTGGAATTTATGGATCAGAATAAATAAGCTCATTTATGATGAGAAGAAATTCTCTACCACTGATATCTGCAGTAATATAATTAAACAAACATCATTATTATACACAGCCAAGCCAATTTAAGGTAATAGGGAGAGGAACCAATTTCTAATCAGTGTCAGACTTATTCCTTTTATCAAGAATAAAAGGCCAAGAACAGTTAAAATTGTAAATGGCATCCCTCTGATAATGGCATAAAGGTTAATGTAGAAGCTTCCTATATTGATGGTAGAAGTGGCATAGGTGTTATCATTAGAAATTCAACTGGATTTGTATCCTTTATAAGAATAATATATACAATTGCCACCTCCTCTTTGCATTCTGAATTGCTTGCAATCAAACAAGGTCTGTTGGCTGCACAAGAATCTCAATCACATCATGTGATAATAGAATCTGATTGCAGACAGGCCATTTTAGGGATTGAAAAACCACATTCATGTGAGTGGAGGCACTTCACACTATGCACACACATTCATGGCTTACTGACTTGTTCTGTTAAAATTAGACATATTTACAGGGAAGCCAATGGAGTTGCAGACAGGGGCGGAGCTAGGAATCGTACATGAGGGGGGTCGTAACTTAAAATTTTGAATTAACTATTAAAATAATAAAAAATACGACAATTCATTGAAATATCAAAAAAATAGAACATTAAAGACAAATATTGTAGATAAATATATAAAATTGACGAATTTAGCATCGTTATATGGACCACTATATTTTTCAAGTCGCACATTCCTCTCCGAAAGCCTATTAATTAATTCAACCCTATTAAAGAATTCAAATTAACTGAATTATAAAAAGTAAGAGGGAAAAAACGAGAAAATTAATCAAGTATCTTTTGTTGATTTTCTTGCTTTTAAATAGAAGTTTTTTTAAAATTTTGAAAATATAGTTTCATAACATCTATATATATTTTTAGTATTGATAAAAGGTTACTCATAATTTGACTCAAATTATAATATTGTGAATCAATGTTTTTATATAAAATTGCCTTATTAAATATAATGAAATTAAACTACCTTATTTGTTCAAGAAAAGTAAGTAAATAAATCTATTCCTATATGGGATTAATATATGATTACTATTATATTTAAGAAAATTTTATTTACAATTTAAAAAAAAAAGGAAATATTCACTACTACAATTTTGCAGCATTTAAGGCGGTTGGTCCTTCACGTTTCAAGGCAGAAGACAAATGCCTTCTCTGGTATTGCCTTAAAACCTGAAAAAGCTTTAAGGCGGTTCCTCTTCCGCCTTAAAATTTTTCTATTTTAAGGCGTATCATCCGCCTTAGAAGTATGTCATTTCCGCCTTTATGACGTGTTGCGAGCTCGCAACAACTACTCAAATCAAAACCTAACTTACAAGGTGGAGAGTTCGCTAGCTTAAACGCAAGGCTGAAATTATGTGTGAGTCTGACTAGTTACGATGGCTGTTGGCGATTCGCTAAACATTTATGTAGCGAGTTCGCTACAATTCATGTTAGACAGGGTTTATGGTCTAGGGTTTAGGGCGTCACTTGAGTAGTTGCGACACCAACAAGCGATCGCAAGTAATATACTTGCGAGTCCGCTAGTTTGCCTGGTCAAGATCTTAGATAGTGAACGAGGATACTAGCGATATCGATTGTGGCTCGCCCAGAACTGTCCTTGCGATCTCGCTACGCCATCTCTTATTATTTTGTAGCGAGATCGTAAGTGTACTCTCAGGCATGATTATGGTCTAGGGTGTAGGGCGTCACTTGATTAGTTGCGACACCAACAAGCGATCGCAAGTAATATTCTTGCGAGTCCGCTAGTTTGCCTGGTCAAGATCTTAGATAGTGAACGAGGGTAGTAGCGAGACCGTTTGTGGCTCGCATAAAACAGTCCTAGCGAGCTCGCTACGCCATCTCTTATTATTTTGTAGCGAGTTTGTAAGTGTACTCTCAGGCATGATTAAACGACGTCGTAGTTTCTGAGGTTAGGCGATTTTAGTAGTTTATTGGCGAGCTCGCTAACTTGCTCGGCAGGTTTGACGAGTAGACTGGCGAAATCGCAAGGTTTGAGACTGGAGAGGCAGTGGCTAACGAGCGATAGAGTTGCGAATACGCTAGTAAACTGTGATTGGGGTTGATTTCTGATGAATTGTGGCGAGATCGCTTGTATATTTCGCTAGTCTTGACGAGTCAGGTTGCGATGGCGTTAGACATAATATTGGTGAGACAGAGTTCAACCTAGCGAGCTATGTGGCGAAACCGCCACCCGAGCTTGACTACTTGCGAGTACGCATGTAACTCGCATAAGCCATTTGGTGCCTAACGAGAAAGGTAACGAGCTCGCCAGGAAAAAAGCCTAGTACATTAATTTTTGATTTTTGGTAAATATCCCGCACAAATAGTATAATTGTCATATCTAAACCTGTCAATTGCAAGATATATGTAGTCCACTAAATGGCAAACACAAAGAACTCATAAATTATAATCCTTTGCATGTATAACAAATGTAGAAATACGACTTAGGTTTTACATGCATCCTTACGTGGTACGTGTGGTCTAGATATGAATCGAGCTCTAACGATGACCAAGTGCTTTGCAAATCTATCTCTCCCCAACTCTAACTCTTTTTTAGTGTATGGCGATTGATTTTCCTCGAGTATCTACGAATGAGATACATTTATTAATACAAACTAAGGTAATTTGTAGGTAATAAATAGAAACTTTCATATTGTAAGAGTACTCACGCGATGTAGTTCCAAATTGTCACTTGTAAGGGTCTCAATGCACTCGTAGGCATACAACATCATGTAGTATCCACACTCCCAGTTGGACAATTGCTTGCGGTGCTGAAATTGAAGTAGTTTAACATATGGTATGTAAATGTATTTAGCTGCAAATACGTAATAAAGGAGTCGATATTTTAACCTGAATTTGAATAAGTTCAAAGTTAAGGAGTGTGTCGTCATTCACAGCATGCATAGCAATCTCCAAAAGATCGGCGAATTTTGTAGATGGAGCGAAATGTAGTGGATCAATCCAATAGACACGCTTCAATGATGGAATCATTGCAACAAAACTCCAATGACCACTATATATTAAACAACATGCACCTCAGACTATAACATAGATTATGTAGATTATGTGCAGTTGAAACTAATTTCTACTAATCAAACAATTAGTAAATACATACCCCTCTAGGTATGGCCCAATGAAAATGGTTTTGCTCTTGTCGTTTAGCAACTTTGTAAGGTAAGCAAGCCTCACATTATTACCTTGTTGGGCTTGTTGCAAGCAAGTCGGGTGCAAAAAACCGATGAATGTCTTGGTCACGCTCAAAGAGACGTATTGCATGAACCTACAACAATCTTAGAGCATAAAGTATCGGAAGAGGTATATAAATACGGACACAATAAAGTAACACATAAATACCACTAGGTTAAACAATAACACTTACATTTGATGTAGGATTAGTATAGTATCGGGAAGGGTTTGTTTGTGCCAAAATAGGGCAAAATCTTCCCAAGGAACAACCACTTCCTTTGCCTCGCCAAAAACCTTGGAATTGGCTACAAAATAGTACACAGATTCACGGCTATGATGACCTAGCATGTCAAATAGTGTGCGAACAAAACCCGGGAGAGCTTTCATGAAGCCCACACACTCATTAGAGAGAGGAATCTTAGGGATTGGGAAATTAAGGTCGGCAATCTCTGTTGGTTGCTTTGTGTTCTTGGGGATGCATGTTGAATTAGCATCTACAACCAACCACGCGGGCCATACGAAAAAAAATCCCAAACCTTGACCAACTGTTGTGCATTCATCATCCTCAGTCACCGGCAACAAGGCATCTTCTACATACACCTCAACTATGGATACCCTTACGAAACCCTTAGGGACTTTTGATTTGTGATGCAAAGTCATATGAGGATAGGAATTCCCATTAGCAACGTGTATTGGTTGAGAATTATTACCTCTAACAACGTACAACTTGCAAGAATGGGAAATCTACATTAAAGAAAAAAAAATTAGTTTGTTATCATAGTATTTTCAAAATGGAGTAGATGATTAAGCGTAATTAATTTGAATGTAAGGCTTAGACTAGGGTGATAACCTAACCTTTGTGGTTGCTTTGGGAATTTGTATATCAACTTGCGGAAGTTGTACATCAACTTGAGGTTGGCTAGGAGCCAATGGCGTGCATATGTCGATGTGGTCGAATGGAGGATTTGGTTGGTCAACCTCAACTTGGGGCGGGGATGGATGGGAGCCTCTGGATGATGGTCCATTACCATGATTTGTTAGACACAAATCATCGGGAATAGGATAATTCACAAAAGCACAAACATTGGCTAAGATGGCTTTCAAATTCTTGACATCTTGCTCGGATTTTTTAGCTTGGCTTAAGGCTACTTGGAGTTTAGAGGGTTTAGGATTTTTGCTACTACGTTTGATCCCAAAAGCTTCAATTTGGGTCGCATATCCACCTATCCCCTTTGCTCTTCCAGGATGTTCATCCTTACCTAGTGCTCTATGCAAGACATCATGTTTTCCCACCGGGATGAATAAACCCTGTTCAACTTCAAGCCCTACCTCATCCTACTCACAATAATAATCAAATAAATTGGTTGTTCGTATTTTAAATACACTATGACGTTCTATTTTAATTTTAGTAACATTAATAGTTTTGAGAAGTATGTAAACTTATATAACACGTACCACTCGTCCCGCAATTCTCTTTGCCTCTTCGCTTGAGAATTTTCCGTCGGCCTTAATTCTACCAAGCACGAATAACTGTTCTCGAGTATATTTTGTTGGGTCTTCGGCCGCGACTTGGTTTTTTGCCTCTTCTAGGGGGGTGCCACCATCTACTAGTTCCTTAACCTCTTTATCGTATTTGTTTTTAGATGTCTTCTTCCCCACACCCAAATATCCACACCGTCCACCGGTGTAGGGCATATTATTAGCAGCAGCTGCTTTACGCTTATCATCACCCACACCCTTTATGAATTTTATTGGTTAGTAAGGATAAACTAATTTAGGGAACAATTAAAGGTGTATAGGAAAAAAAATAAATTAAGCAAATTGAATGTTAGTACTAACCTTTAAATCATTTTCTAGCCATCGTGCCTTGAATATCTCCCAAGTAAGTGGGACAATGTGATTGTAACGATCCTTAGGATGTTGACCAAACCTTATGCCCTTGGGGTTTATGTACTCCTTGGCAAGAGTATATTTATGCTCGCGATGCGACTTTGATGCAATTTGTAATGCCTTCTTCTTCACTTGATCGTACGATTTGGCTTCGATCACAAAGGGTCGCTAACATTGATATAGTATAGATGGTAAGTCCTATTAACAAAGTATTACTAAATGGAAAAAAATAAAAAAGTGAACTTCACCTTGCATTCCTTCCACACACCCCTTTTAATAGCGGGGTCTAGAAGCCTCCAATCCGTAGTGTCTAGCGGCACATGAGTCCTACCTATTTTCCCACACCAACTAGACCACCTTTGGGCATCATCATAGGGCGCAATAGCTACACCGATGTCATTAAATTTGACATGTGTTAGAATTTTATTGTCGATTCGTGTCTCTATCTCGCGACAATGGGTCCTCATTTGTTCTTCTTTTGAAGCGCGACTAAGCTTCCTTGTTTTACGTCGTCGCGAATCTAGAACAACATTTTCTCCACCACTAGATGAGTTGGAAGAAGTCGAGTTTGTTGGTTCACTCATTGTCATTTTCTACGTTTAGATACCAATTTGTTAGTGGAAATGACAAAACATTTATATAGTCCACTTTATAAACATGGTCATGAATATGCATTTACACACAAGTTAAGTATAATTTTGTTTACCTAGACACAAGTACCTAAAACAAATAAAATGTAACAATTTTGATGGACCTAGTGGTGATTAATTAATGATGAATCATAAGTTTAACACTCCAACGAATATATAAACCCTAATGACCCCTTAAAACTCACAAAATAAGTGTAATCAACTAAAAACCCATACCTTTGCAATTATCAAATAGGTAGATGTAGAATTGATTGCAGTGTTAAGGATGGGTCTACCTTGTTTGTCTTTCTCCTACCCACATAAATTGTGCTACTAAATTCCAAAACAACAAGTACAAAATCATAAAGACAAGCATATGGGTAGAGAAACAAATAGTGGAGAAGTAACTGAAAAGCTTAGCAAATTGCTTACACTTTGGATTGACCCACTTGAGATGTAATTGAATTTATTGAAGGGTTTGTGTAGATTTGATGGAAGATTGATGTGGAAAGAGTAGAGAATATGTGAAAAGAGAAGAGATTTGGAAGAAAGATTCGACCATGAAAAGTGATAAGATGCCAAGTTTGTGGTCTTCTTGGCTTGGAATTATGCTGTTGACGACCAGAGGCGGGCCAGGTTGCGAATTCGCTAGTTATAAGCTTTGGGTTTCGAGCACCATGCGATAGCGCTAGTAATGAAACTCATGCATTCAATACCTTCACCATTGTGACTTGCGATTTCGCAAGAAGTCCGGTTCATAAATATGGACCCTTGCGAACTCGCAACTGTGGAGGCATGATGTAATTTTCTCAATCATCTGTCATTCAGTTTGATAATACACTTGTTAATTACCACGTCTAATAAGGTATAAAAGTGGTGACTTGAACGTAAAAATGACATTGAAGTTATTTAATTAGTTTCGTTATGGTAATTAACGCAGAATAAGGTGTATATCAAATATATTTCGGCGTTGCGAGTATGTTTGATACTACACTAGTTAATTACCACGTGTAAAAAGGTATAAAGTTGGTGACTTTAGCGTAATATTGAAGTGAAGGTTAATAAATTAGTTTCATTATAAATAAGTGTGACATAAGGTATTTAATGAACAGCGACTATACATGGCATGCAGTTATCAATCTATTATTTGCAGGTGTATATATGTATGACTATTGAAAAGCATATCGTACTCTGAACTCCCAGATGTTCATCGTTTATTCAAAAGTTGTTATGAAATAGCTGGACAGGTACTAGCTGGTTGTGACAACATTAATGTGAATATAAGTGTGGAATAAGGTATTTACTTGCGACTATGTCATGGAGTAATCATTCGATTAATTGCAAGTTGTTATGCTTTAGCTTGCCAAGTACTAGCTGGTTGTGACAACATTAATGTAATTAGGTTGATGAACTTGATAATCAATGGGAATATATTATGGTAACCATCGAATCATGTAATGTAAAAAAAGAATTAGATCATCCTCACTAACATTGATGTTGGTAAATACTGCGTAAGTGTTCATAACCAATAGTCGTGTACATGTAATCTGGAACAAAGTACTATTAGTGTTGGATGTAATAAATGTACAGTAATGACTGATTAGTTCAAATGAAGTCAAAAATTAAAGTAAAAACATAACAAGTTCGACAACTTTTGAACGTAACTTTGGCTATTAAATCGCACCTGTGACATAAGATGAAATGATTTTACAAACATATATGTTTTTCACTTCCACAACTCAAGTTTAATGGGCAAAATTATATTAAATTAAAGTACACAATAAACAATTTCATAAATGTTTATGTTACAAATGTATATAAAATATGTACAATTAACAAAAATGATTTGAGATAGAAATTTTATACATGAACCCTAGTGCTTGCGAGCTCGTTAGTGTCAAGGTTGGTAGTATAAACCCTAAACCCTAAGCCCACTAATGAACTGGCGAGCACCTTGCGAGCTCGCTACATTTAAACCCAAAAACCCTAAACCCAAATTACTGACCCTCCATGTGCGAGCTAGTGACGAACTCGCTAGTGTGTATAACCACCAAAAAAATTTGGGGGTTGGGCCTTAGTCATTGATGGGCTGTAGGTGGTAGTATAGTTCTGTATATAGTATAGATTGGGCCTACTTGGCTTGCATATCAATGTGTGTGTTTCATGTTCAGTTTGCGCGGGTCGGCGACTTATCGAACCATTCAGAAAACTTGAATAATATAAACTGAAAAACTGACTCCTGATTTGGCGATGTGGGAAAACTGCACGCGAGCAGGGTTGCGAGCTCGCAAGTAATGAAATTAATTTTACAACCAAGAGAGTACACTGGCGAATTCGCAAGCATGTGAAGTATATAAAAATAAGCGAGGATGGTGCGAGCTCGCAAGGAGTGAAATTAATTTTGACAACCTTGCGAGTCAACTGGCGAACTCGCAAGCATGTGTAGTATATAAAAATAAGCGAGGATGGTGCGAGCTCGCAAGGAGTGAAATTACTTTTGACAACCTTGCGAGTCAACTGGCGAACTCGCAAGCATGTGTAGTATATAAAAAAAATTAAGGGTCGGGCAAAATTAATTTTGCCCCAAATTAAAAACCCTAGCCGAGCCCTCTGCGATTTCGCCGGAGATCTAGCTATGCCGCCCAAAACCAGAGGATCAGGCCGTTCGAGCGCCAGTGGGAGAGGCCAGGCCGGTGCCGGGTCCAAGAGGAAGCGAGCCGACGGTGAGGAGGTGGTCGAGCCGCGATCCAGAGGTGTAAACCGAGGTGAAAACCGACCAGAGGCAGATGTGCCCGCCGGAAATCAGCCGGGACAAGGCGGCGAGGAGGTGGAAAATGCCAACGACGAGCCACAGTTCTTCAATGACAAAGCCAGAGCTAGGTATGCCCGCTTACAGTCTCGTTCTGTGATTAACAATAAGGTGTTTGATAGTACCACTGTGCCTGCTATGAAGTTTGATTATGTACTAGACTATTTTAGGGAACAAAACCTAGATCAGCTTTTACAGCTTCCCGACCCCATCTACTATGAGGAATTCTTGCAATTTTATGCTAATTTAGGGTTAGAGGAGGGGGTCGATGAAATAACCACTATAGTTAGAGGGGTTAAGTTTAAGGTTGATAAATTCATGATAAATAGTGTGTTGAAATGCCCCTACAAGAGCAGTGAAGATCTTAGGCCTACCAAGCCCGATGGCCCATACGAGGTTTACTATGAACAGCGTTTTCCAGCCACTAGCCCTAGACAGCCACTGGATGTAGTAGAGATGGCTCAAAAGTGGTTTAAAAGGACCTCGAATAGAGCGGGTAGAGCTAGGACATACCCAGTGTATAGACTAAGCGAGGAGGCTTGGTTAGTCTTTGAAATGATATGTGGGAATGTGCTGCCTACTCTAGGCCATGCCTGTGAGCCATCGATTGCTTCTTTGACCCTATTTTACTATATCGTGGAGAAGATAAAGATCAATCCCGGCTTCACGATCCTTAGCCACATGATGAAGATGGCAAGGCATAAGAGAGCTGCAATTCCGTATGGGGGTTTGGTCACTGCCTTGATCAGAAAAGCCGGTATCTTCCCAAGGGGTAGGCCAATGCAGATTGTTTATTACGACAGAGATTGGTTGCGTAATAAAAGGCTGGAATTGAAGGCTGATGGGAAGTACGGGAAGAAGAAGGAAGCTGAAGCGGCAGCGAGAAGAGCTAGGGGTGGTGTATCAGGTAATAAAAATTTTAGCTTGTTTTAAAAACAGTTGCATAAGTCCATTCATAACTGATTCTATGTTTTATTAACTGCAGACGCAGTGTTTGAAGCTCGTGGTCGGTTAGTAGTCAAAATGAGCAAGCTGGCCAATGAGATTGAAGTAGCGCAGCAACGTTCACGGGCGAACAACGACGCACTCAATCGACTTCTTGAAAGTGGAGCCATCGACTGCGAGTTGAGCGACTCTGAAGACATCCCAGATTTTTTACAACAGCTGCGTGATGAGGTGAGCGCGCCAGGGGGGAGCGAGGATAAAGGGAAAAGCAAGGCCACAGATGGCTCAGATGGAAAGGTGGCGGGCCGAGAAAAGGATGATGAGGTTGATGACAGTGACGATGACGATGATGAAGAGGACGACCTGTCAGATGGCGAAGACGCAGCGGAGAAGGCTGAGATGCAGAGGAAGGAGGCAAGAATAGCAGAGGAGGCTGGCACAAGTGCCACTAATCAAGTCGAAGGGACTCAAGACATTGCCAACCCGCAACCTAACACCGATGCTTCGCAGAACATGACTAGTGAAGAACTACATGATGTTCTAGTTAAGGGGTTGTGATTTAGTTTAATTTCTTTTGTGATAAAACATTGGCCAAACTATGGCCTTTTTTTAAGTACAATTTGATCAGTAAAAGTTGTGGTAGTATTTGATGAAGAATTGTGAATGAGATGATCCTAGTTTAGGCATCTGTTTTTGTTGAAATATGCCATCAAATTTTGCTCAAGTTTTTTTTTTGTACCTAGATTACCGTGTTGCGAGCTCGCCAGCACAGGCGACCACAGCTGACGAGTTCGTTAGTGACTTGAAATCTTCAACAGAGCCTACCATCAGTTAGACTTGCGAATTCGCTGAAGTCTCGCCAACATCTGACGATATCGTAACTTACTCGCAATATTCAAATTTGCAAAATATGCGTTACACTTGCGAATTCACTACTATCTCGCCTAGAAGCTGACGATCTCGTAAGGAACTTGAAATCTTGAACAGAGCCTAAGAAGAGTCTCACTTGCGATCTCGCTAGTAAGCTGACGAAGAGGCTCTAAATACTCACGAGCTCGCAAGTAACAAGCCAAGAGATCTTAGGTTGACGTGTAACTCGCGAGTTCGCAAGCAGTTACTATTACAACCACCAGAGCTGATCCTCCATGTGCAAGCAAGTGGCGAGTTCGCTAGTGTGTATAACCACCAAAAAAATTTGGGGGTTGGGCCTTGGTCATTGATGGGCTGTAGGTGGTAGTATAGTGCTGTATATAGTATAGATTGGGCCTACTTGGCCTACATATCAATGTGTGTTTCATGTTCAGTTTGCGCGGGTCGGCGACTTATCGAACCATTCAGAAAACTTGACCAATATATAGTGAAAAAATGACTCTTGCTTTGGCGATGTGGGAAAAATGTAAGCGAGCAGGATTGCGAGTTCGCAAGTAGAGAATCACGCTACAGTTAATATTTATCCAACAGAGCTTAGGTTGACGTGCACCTAGCGAGCTCGCTTGAAGTTTGACATACAAGCGGCGAACTCGTTACATTTAATATTAAACCACCAGAGCTGAGTTTGCGTGTAACTAGCGAACTCGCTAACAGTCTGAGGTATAAGTGGCGAGCTCGCTACGGTTAATATTCAACCAACAGAGCTAAGTTGACGTGTAACTAGCAAACTCGCTAGCTCTTGAGATTATAGTGGCGATATCGTAAACATTTACCACAGACTTTAATTGAAAAATTAGACTAAAACGACAACGTTTTGACAGTAGACGAGCAGGGTGGCGAGCTCGCAAGCATGTTTTAGTATAAAAGTAAAAAAGCTATGCAGTTCTATTCCAAACGCGATCCCCAATTTCAAATCAAGGAAAAACCCCCAAATCTAACCAAGCCCAAATTTCCCAGTGATTCCGATCAGCCATGGCAAGAACAAAGCACCAAGCCCCAAATCCATTTGGTGCCAGTCGTAGAGAGGTTGCATCGTCTTCCACCAATCAACCGCCGGCTTCCTCAACCACTTATGACAAGAAAAAGTTTGTAAGTTTACTTGCTTCTGATGCTTATTCTGATCTAATGAAGCATGCTACGCTGCTAGATTGCTATGTGTTAGATTTCGATCAGATTAAGCAACTAGGGTTGACTAATGTAGTAGAAACCTTTAGAGATCATGACTTGCATGATTTATTAGGACTGAACTACCCCTCCCATAAGGAAGAAACCTGTCAGTTTTATGCCAATTTCCATCAGCTTGTTGAGGAGGAGAAGGAAACGGGGCGTTGGTTTACTAGGGTAAACAAGAATGATTTTGAGATAGGAGAAGAGTTTTTTAACAAGGCTTTAGGCGTGTCGTATGCTGTAGAAGAGGATTTCAGTAACCCTTCCCCGGAAGGTTTTTATTGTAGAGAAAAGTGGCCTGAAAGTGGTGGATTTGACGAAGCTTACCTTCAAAACTTAGGTTTGAACTACTTTGGCCGGCCTAAGGGTCCTCTCGGTAAGCCGAGGGAATACAAACTTGAGAAGTTGACTTATCACCAAAGGATCTTGTACGAAATGATAGCTAGATCAGTTGTGCCGAAAGGCGGGTGGATAACCGAGCTTAACTACACAACAATTGTCATGTTTTATTGTGTGATGGAGGAGCTAAGGTTGAACCCTGGCTATGTCATATTTGAGCATATGAGGCAAAGTGTAGTTGAGAATCGACGCCCTGTGACTAAGCTTCCATATGGTAACTTCATTACCATGTATCTCACAACCACTTTCCCGAAGATGAAATTGTCCGCAAAGGCTCAAGAGTGTATGTTTTACACTATGGAATACTTTCAGAGGAAAGGTAAATGTGAGCTGGTGGATGGCTCTTGGCAGGCGGTGGAAGATTCAACCAATAAGCCGTTGGTGCTCGACGAGGGAGAGGTCAGAAATCGAGTTGAAGGTACACTAATTTAGTCATGATGCATTCTAAATATGTCTTCCAATATGTACAAAAAAAAGCATTTTCCCCATGCAAACCACCCTCTCCGGGTACTGATACACCACTATTTTGTGTCGCCGATCTATCATCGCTCCACTTTGTACCAAATGTGTAGCCATTTATATCATACCCACTAAACGACGTAACTGTGCCCAGTGGTCTCTTAGCCAGCCATTTGACGACTTTTGGATGCTCATCCCCATTTTGCACATGAATTTTCAACCAACTAGTGAAATCTTTACAATGTAATTCAAAAGCCCGGGGTCCTAACAAACCGGGATGCGCGGCCATAATCTCTGCTAGGTGAACTTCGACATAAGGACTCACAGCAGAATGGTTGCGTAGGATATACAGATGGGCTTTAGATATATCATCTGAGGAAGGGCTGAACTTTGACCTATGCCGTAGTCCAACACCATCAGCTCTCCCATCGTGCCTAGCAATTGGTAGCCCTATTGTTGGTACATCCTGTAAGTAGTTGGTGCAGAATTCGATCACCTCTTCGGCCACGTACCGCTGTACAATACTTGCATCTGGACGATATCGATTCTTGACAAAATGTTTGAAAATACTCATGTACCTCTCAAATGGATACATCCATCTTAGGTACACGGAACCACACAACTTGACCTCCCTTACAAGATGGACTATCACATGAATCATTATGTCAAAAAATGAGGGGGGGAAATACATCTCAAGCCTGCACAACACTTCTACCACCATCGTTTGCAACTCATCCAATTTACACCGACTAACCTTCTTGCGACATATCTGCTTAAAAAAAAGCATAGCCTTGCAACCGCCTTTCGAACGTGTGTAGGCAAGCATCCACGGAGAGCGATGACATTCAAATCCTGCATCAAATTGTGACAGTCGTGTGATTTCATTCCAACCAATTTCAATTCAGCAGTCGATACACAACTACTGATGTTTGAACCGTAATTATAAGGAACTTTTACTGACTTCAGAGTTGCACAAAAACTTTCCTTCTCTTCAGATGATAATGAATAACAAGCAGGTGGTAGGTACGTTTTACCTACTTCTTCTTGCACGGGGGCAAGGGATGTCCTAATGCCAAGATTCACTAAATCTTTCCTTGATTTCAATCCATCCTTACTTTTCCCGGGAGTATTCAACAACGTCCCCACCAAAGCCTCACATACATTCTTCTCTATATGCATCACATCCAGACAGTGCCGTACATCCAAATGCTCCCAGTAAGGAAGTTTGAAGAATATAGAGCACTTTTTCCAAATGGAAGGTTGTTTACTCTTCTTATGACCCTTGCCTAAAACATATTCTATCTCAGACACCTTGCCAAAAATTTCTGAACCCGAGAGTGGGACAGGAGCTGCACCGTTTTCTTCCTCACCGTTAAACCACTTCTTAGCACGCCTCCATGGATGACTAGCAGGCAAAAAACGTCGATGACCCAAATAAACAGGCTTTCCTCCATGCTTTAACTGACAATGACTAGTATTACTCTCACATAGCGGGCATGCAAAATGTCCTTTCACCGAGCACCCTCCGAGATTTCCATGCGCCGGAAAATCATTAATGCTCCACATAAGCATTGCTTTAAGTTCGAACTCAGCATCCCCACGACTACCATCGGGAATCACCATACCTATCTCAAATAAAGATGATAACTCTTCAACAAGAGGTGCTAGATAAACATCAATGTCGTTGCCAGGTTGCTTAGGGCCTGAGATCATAGTGTTTAAAAACACATATTTTCGCTTCATCATCAACCAAGAAGGGAGATTATAAATAACAAGCATAACAGGCCATGAACTATGGGTACTAGACATGTTACCAAAAGGGTTCATGCCATCCGTGGATAGTCCGAGTCTCACATGTCTAGGTTCATTAGCAAACTTAGGGTACCTAGCATCCATCTTCTTCCACTGATCACCATCTGAAGCGTGAGAAATAATATCATCTCCCTCTCGAACTCGATCGGCATGCCATGTTAATAGTTTCGCATCACTTGCATTTGCAAACAAGCGCGCCAATCGTGGTCTAAGAGGCATGTACCACATTACCTTAGCAGGACTTTGCTTTGTCGATGTTGTCACTGTTTCCCCACAAACCTCAACTCTACCTTCCTTTTTTTTCCACCTTGACTCACCGCACACCTTGCAATTATCCCTCAAAGAATCATCTTCCCCTCTATACAACATACAATCATTCGGGCAAGCATGGATCTTGGTAAACTCCATTCCCATGGGGCATAAGATTTTCCTAGCAGTATAAACCCGATCTGGACACAAGTTGTCCTGAGGAAGCAACTCTCTAACTAACTCCAACAACTCAGTCATTCCTTTATCTGAAATCCCATGCCTAGCCTTAAGGTTCATCAACAACAATGTTGCACCCAACCTTGAATGGCTTGAGCCAACATATAACTTTGTCGCTTTATCAGCATACATAGCCTCTAGCATACTTTTTTTTCCCACAAATTCCATAACAACATCGTCGCACATATCCGACAATTGATCGTTATACTTTAGCATTTCCTCCTCATTTCCCTCATTCACCTCCATGTTCTCACTCCCATAATTGCCCTCACCATGCCATACCCATTCAGTGTACGATTTGTCAAATCCTCTACAGATTAAATGTTCACGCACAACAAGAATATCTTCATATATAGCGTTATTCCTACAATCCCTACATGGACATCTAACACCACCTATGCTCCTCAGCTTACAATGTCGCAACCCAACTCTTAAGAATTCTTCAACCAAATCTAGACATTCTTTCGACAACCGAGCATTCTTATTCATGATGGATTCACGATCCATAATGCACGACACGGCGCAAACTCTAATCAACTTAGAAATCGTTGAACAAAAAAGCTAGCCCACAATGGTATATCACTCACAAACCTACAATCAACATGAAACTATCACAAAATCATCACAAAAACAACAACTTTTTAAGAACACAACAACATTAACAAACAAACAACCACATGGTAAGGTGGAAAATAGCTTACCCACCACCTTGCAAACGACCGGAATTCCAAAAAAAGAGGTTACCTAATCAATCTTATGGTAAGCCAAGGGAAAAATGATACATACAACCTTTCAAATGTCTAATTTGTTGTTTACAAATCCGCTATGAGCTGCTGTTTTATTATATAGTCTTCGGCCTTGCGAACTCGCAAGTATTCACGCATACCTACTCATTTTACTAGCGAGATCGCTACACATATGTCACACTCAACTTATGGGTGGCGAACTCGTTTCATAAACAAATTCTTCAATGATATTAGTGGCGATATCGCCACAACATCAGCGAGCATGCATGCGAACTCGTGACCAAAATGAGTTTATTTACTTTCTCATCTACGAGTTCGCTAGATCCTAGCTTGCTAAAATTACCCTAAGCGTTCATTACATGCGAGCTCGTAACTATTACGACAGACCTAACTTACGTGTTGCGAACTCGCAACAACAAACAGGTTTTTAAGGTGGAAATGAACTTTCCGCCTTAATTCTTCATTTTTAACGGCACATACGACTACCGCCTTTTAAACGGTCATTTCCGCCTTTAAACATGTTTTTAAAACCTAGCGATTGTGGCTTGCGAACTCGCAAGTAAGTAGTAAGGCGGAAGATTTTGAACCCGCCCCAAACGCCTTAAACTTGTGTCTTAAATGAAGGTGATTGTAGTAGTGATTATTTACAAGAAATTGTAATCAATCGAGATTTGAAGAAAAAAAATATACAATTTAACTATTATTCCTACATATAAGAAGATTTAAAAGAATCATATTCTAATTGTTTTATTGTAAATACATGATATTATATTAATTATGGTCTCATTTTCCTTTTATAACTCATCATTCTATATTTTTTCAATAGTAAAAAAAGTAAAGAAAATTTATGAGAGGGACCACATATAGCAATTTACCCTAACTAAACTAATTTAAAATTAAACTATCACCTATAATTAGAAATAAATTAAATGTTGAGGGGACCGGGCCCCACCCGGTCCCCCCCATTCCTTCGCCCCTGGTTGCAGACCTCCTTGCCAAATACTGTCTCCAGGAATAGAGGAGTGCTTCCTTTCACCACAGTCAAATCCCACAAGAAATCAGAGGATTGATAAATCTGGATAGACTAGGTCTTCCAACAGCCAGGATCTTCTTATTACATTAGAACAGTCTCTGTTTTCTTGGGATACAGATTTGTGCACAGAATGCTTCACTTCAGGAACAAGTTTCAGGTCATCTCAGACTATCTGCTCAGGCCATCTGCTCAGACTATCTGCTCAGGACATCTGCTCAGGCCTTTTGATCAAGCTGCTCAGACAAGAAGAATTCAAACTGCTCAGGCCAGAAGGCAACTTTTATTCAGATCATATCCTATCACATGGCCATTTTTGGAACCATTGTTATGGTTTTTTTGGGCTTGTACATCTTTTTCCTAACATGTGAATGCAGTCTAGTGTTCAAAACGAAGGGTGGCCAATTTGTGCTTCGGTATTTGTTTACTCGATCACTAACCGGCTCCCCTTTTTAGTTTTTTGATCATTAGATTCATCATATTCACATGGAGCTAGGTAGACCTTTATTTATTTCATTTTTTGAGAAGCTTAGATGCTTCTATGGGTGGATCCCTATTTTGTAACAAACTTTAGGCATAGCCTAATTTTGGTAAGGGGTGCCAAATAAATTCCCCCCACCAATGGTGGTTATTTATTTTTTTTAAAAAAAAATATATATATAGATATATATATATATATAGCATAATTTGGTTTTATCAAAAAAAGAATTTTCATTAATTCAATTCAATAAAGTCCAGTTCAATATACTTCAGCTCAATTCTGTTCAAAATCTAGGATCATTTTATTCAGTACGATTTCGATGAATTATAATTCTATAAAGTTAAGCTAATTTAGTTATATCAATGCAGTGATTTGTTTTTCAATTCAATTTTGTTAAGTTAAGTTAAATTAAATGTAGTTCAATTGATTGTTTTGCAATCAGAATTTTGAATGTAAATATCAAATGAATTTTAGTTTAGTCCAATTCAGTATTTTTCAGTTGAGTTCGGCTCAATTCATTATTTTTCACTTTAGTGCAGTTCAACATTTTTCAATCCAATTCAGTTCAATTTAGTTCAATTCAGTTCATACGTGTTAAACATGGCCTTACTTAATGACCGGAGTTATTCAAATTTTGTTACAATTTTTGTCTATTCAGTTATATTTTTTTATCAACAACTTGATGAATTCGTACATTCAAAATATTCATATATCAACATTAACAATATTACTTGAACCACGTCAATCATAATGAAAACGTGAGTATACCTAGGATTGATATAGTTATCTACTTTGATCAGATATCTAGTTACATTGTTTTGATATTATAATGTCTCTGCACAGTTCGATATTATAATGTCAAATGCGGAATGTAAAAACAGTGCAAATGGTAACGTAATTCGGTGAGACTCTCCTACGTCTGTGGGGCTACTTTGTCCAGGTTGAAAGATTCACTAGAATAACCGGTAACAGTACAAGGTTCCTCTTTATTTACTAAATCCTGAATCTAAGAGGTGTGCAATGAAAAGTTAAAGTTGTATTTGTATGAATTCAGTCGAGCTATTTTTAATTTTGTGTATTTGTAAGGAAAAGAATTAGAATAACATTGTTTTTCCTTATTTCAGAGTTGTACTAGTAGTTTAGTTAGACTTGAAAAATGAATAGGAGCGCCACAATATAAATTGATTCGTGCAACATGTGTTTATAAAAGAAGGGCATCGAGGCTGAGCTATATTTTTTCAATATTTCTTTACAATTAGCTAGTTTCACCCTTTTACAAAAAACATTTTCAGATCTCGAATTGTGTATATATTTTACAATGAGACAATGTCGGCACAGTTTGCAAGTAAGTTTATCCTCTTAGATATGAATAAATGAATTTTGTTAGAATTTTAAAGTTAATGAATTTAGTATAAAATTTAATTATTGAGACCTTGTAAATTATACTAATATTGTTAACACCACATGCATTTATTGTAATTTAGTATTTATTTTCTTCGCGTAAATATTGGGAATGTTACAATGTACATTACTTGCATTTGTTGTAAAAAATACTCATGTCCCAATTAAGAATAACGATAACTAATGTCATATGGCACTGTTTTTCACATCCCTTGATATGGACTCAGTTGATACGTGAATGATTCATGTCCATAGACTCAGATGTGTTTTCTGTTTTGGTTTGGACACTTCTTTGATTTTTAATGGTTATCGTTTATTATATTATGCTTTCATCGTATTCCGTTTCCATATGATAACTCACTAAATCAATCACTTTTGCTTCTGCAATTGTTTAAGTGGTAGAACAATAACCAGTTAGCATATTAGAGGGTATTTTTATGTTGTGTGTTTATGTTATTCTATGAATTTCATGCTTGAAATTTCTTATTAGAGCTTTTGCAGACTTATTAGCCTTCTTTACAAAGTATCTACTCATATTATTTTGTTGTCTTCCCCTGTGTTTAGGGGGGTCTCTACATTTGTTTCCCGTAGGAGATCGCCTAGGGTTTGTGTGTGGATAGTATATTGCATTTTAATTTTGTTTTTGTTTGTTGTGGAGTAAATCCATTAAACTACAGCTTAGAACTTTCATTTCTCTTCAGGTGTGGTGAATAGAATGGCTAGATAAATGGGTTGGAATGAGCCATTTGGTAGTAGGAAGGACTGATGCTCAAAGTAACCGTAGTTGAGAATAACTGTTTGGTAGGTATTTATGCTTAGGGAATTGCAATGAGCGTCTCTATCCTCATTGTTGTGCGGAATATGAGAAAACAGCAAATAAACGTAAAGTAAAAAACAAGAACACAAAGATTTACGTGGTTCACCAATGATTGGCTACATCCACGGGTAGGAGACGGATTGTATTAGATAGGTACCCAGATTACAATGTTCCTATCATCTAATACCCGGAATACAGTATGAACTAGGTTGCGGCAAGTGAAAGAGTCTTATAGAGGCTCTTTCACTAAACCCTAGGTACTAGGCCCAAAAACACACTTTTGGCCCAAGTCACCAACACCTCAGTAAGGAGGTAACCCATACCGTTGGGCCGAGGGCGACTCCGCCCCCAGACCCCCAAGGCCAGGGTGCGCTCCGCCCCTGGACCCCCGACTCGCTGACCAGGCAGCGAGACCCCCGTGCTAACTCGCAGTAGCGGCTATTACGGTATTCAAGACATATACCAACACTCATCTTATTAGGGTAAAGGTTAGTATAGACTTTTCCATATAAATATTGAGTATATATATGAGAGCCAGGGCTACCACATTGGTACGCTTTTATCATTATCTGTACATGGTATCAAGAGCTTAGGTTTCGAAGAAAAAAAACTAATTTTTTATTCTCTTTGCTTCTCCGATGGAAAACATCCCGTCGAGAGATGAATCAGGCATGCCGCCGTTCAATCAGCCTGTCGATGGTTCTCTTCATCAGGCTGAAGCAGTGCCCAGTGACACCCGATTAACTTCCGCTGCCGCTGCGACGTCTCCAATTGAATCGGCTCTAGCCGATTCATCGTCGTTGCTTCAATCGGTGTCACCGATGTTTACCCCGGCTCGATCGGCCGTTTCTGCGCCGCCAGCATCGCCAAGATTCTCGGCTGTCCAGCCTCCAAGCGGTGCAACCTCGGCTGTCCAGCCTCCAAGCGGCGCCTTCACGCTGGTCGTCCAGCCTCTTAGCGGCGAATTCTCAGCCGTCCAGCCTTCAAGCGGAGTCTTCACGCCGGAATCGCAGCATCTAAACGCAGGAATCGCGCAGGGAGCATCCTAACCAGATGGCGCGCGCCACAGACGCGGCCCACGCGTCAGGCGCGTGGATCTCACGCGCCCCAGAAGGTGCAAGTTTGTCGGGCGCGTGTATCTCATGCGCCCTAGACGCGGCCCACGCGTCAGGCGCGTGGATCTCACGCGCCCCAGAAGATGTCGGCTTGTCGGGCGCGTGGATCTCACGCGCCCCAGACGCGGCCCACGCGTCAGGCGCGTAGATCTCACGCGCCCACCTCCCAGCCATGGTCAACGGTTCTGGCGCATGGACCCCACGCGCCCATGGAGCGGGCCACGCGTCAGACGTGTGGGTCCCACGCGCCTTTGTTCCTGTAGCGTTCTCCTTCCCTACCGCACGACCCGAAGTTGCTACTGTTCACCAGAACCCCTATGTTGCTCCGTTTCAGCCACATCAGTCCATTACATCTCCTCCGTTTCAACAGCATCCATTAGCAGCAATTCCTGTTCAGCAGAATCAGTTTGTAACTAGTCCGTATCAACAATTCCAGACCACTACAGTGAACAATCAAGGTTTTTTGGGATCTTCTACTGGACAGCAAGGTTTCTCCCTTCCGCATTTGTCTGCTCCAAATCCTTCCAATTTAGTCACGATTCAACTGTCATCTCCAGAAGATTACTTGCTTTGGAAGACTCAGATTACCTGTCTTTTGGTAGCACATCAGCTACTCGGCTTTGTTGATGGTACTATGACTCTCCCCACTCCTTTTATTTATGATGCCAATGGGGGTATGATTCAAAATTCACAATATTCTGAATACTTACGTGTTGATCAACAAGTTAAAACTTGGATATTTGCTACGATATCTCGGAATGTGTTTGTTGATGTTCATGAGCTGCATACTTCTCGTGATATTTGGGTTCGTTTACAGTCACATTTTATGCAAGCTAGTATGGCTAAATCTATGGAGTTGAAGGGTAGACTAACTAGGCTACGAAAGGATGATTCTCAATCTATGGATGAATATTTGCGTGATGTTAAGATGTTAGCGGATTCTCTTGCTGCTATCAAGTTTCCTATCTCCAATCATGACTTGGTTCAGTCTACACTCTTTGGTGTGGAAGGAGACCCTGATTATGCTCATTTGGTCACAACTTTGATTCATTATCCACTGGAGCTGAGTTTCGATGATCTCTGTCCCAAGTTGTTACTACATGAGCAACGTCTGAAACATTCGAAGGATCTTGCTGAGACGTCTTCCCAGGCATTCATGGCCCTACAGTCATCTGGTTCCTCATCTACTGGATCCAAGAATTCAGGGGGTGGCAAGAATAAGAACAAAAACAATCGCAACAGAGGAGGTCGTGGTAACAATAATCGTGGAAATTAAAATCGCTCAGAAGGATCAACGGTAGGCAGTGGAGCTGCAAATAACAACAGAAATCATAACAATGGTATGAGTAATATTTCTGATTTGTCATGTTCATTATTGCCTTTCACCAACTGTGTTACTAATAATGCGTGCTCAGCAGGAAGTAATTCATCCAATGGCAATTTTAGCTCTACTCCCTCTCCCGATTCTTGTTGTTTCTGTCTTACTCCAGGTCATGTCGCACAGTTCTGTCCTCACAGATATAATCCAAATTTTGTGCCCCCTGGTCAAGATAGTGTTACTAGAGCTTTCGCTGCCCTGTCTGTTGGTGGTGAAGCAAATGACTCTATCTGGTATCCGGATTCCGGGGCTGCTTCGCACATGACTCATCAAGAAGGTAAACTCTCTTTTACAGCCCCATATCATGGTTCAAGTTCTGTTGTTGTTGGCGATGGTACCACTCTCCCAATTAAACATGTTGGTAAAATGAAAATTCAAACACCCTCACGCCCACTTAATTTATCCTCTATTTGTCATGTCCCTGGTCTTAAACATAATCTCCTCTCTGTCAATAAGTTGTGTAAAGAAAATGCATGTATTATGAGTTTTGATGATTCTTCTGTATGGGTTAAGGACAATGAAACGGGGGAGGTGCTTCTAGAGGGGGCCAATAAGAATGGAGTCTATCCAATCCAACCAGCGTTTGTGAGTCCTCAGTCATCCGTACCTGCTTTTCTAGCCACTAAGGAGTCTGGTGATATTTGGCATGCTCGTTTGGGTCATACATCCTCTAGAGTTATAGGGAATTTGATTTCAAGTAATAAAATTTCATGTACTTCGAAATTTCATGACGATTGTGTTTGTTGCAAATTGGGAAAAATTCATCGTTTACCTTTTGAACCAGTTCAGCATTCTGCTCCAAATCCCTTATATATGATTCATACTGATGTTTGACAATCTCCTGTATTATCAAATCAGTCTTTTCGATATT
The DNA here is from genome assembly GCA_948330725.1 of Sherardia arvensis. Lineage (NCBI taxonomy): Eukaryota > Viridiplantae > Streptophyta > Magnoliopsida > Gentianales > Rubiaceae > Sherardia > Sherardia arvensis. The sequence goes on from OX415238.1 coordinate 17,936,458, forward strand.
ATGTTGTGTTTGTTGATGATTTCTCACGGTTTTCATGGGTTTATCCTTTACGTAGAAAATCCGAGGTTTACTCACAATTTCAAAAATTTCAAAAGATGGTTGAGAATCTGTTTAATTGCAAAATTAAGATTTTCCAAAGTGATGGAGGTCGTGAATTTGATAATTCTTCTCTTCTCCAACATTTTATTGAATGTGGAATAATTTTTCGTAAATCATGTCCCGGCACACAAGCTCAGAATGGAGTTGCTGAACGCAACCACCGCCATCTCATCGAAATGGCGCGCACAATGCTTGTTCAGTCAGATCTTCCTGCTCAATTCTGGTTGGTGCCGTGTTTCAAGCTGTTTTTACTGTTAATCGTTTACCAAGGTTGAACTTAGGTGGTGTGTCTCCATTTGAAAAATTGTTTCATCGTTCTCCATCTTATGATTTTTTTAAAGTCTTTGGCTGTGCTTGTTTTCCTCTTCTAATGGATCCTAAAATCAACAAATTACAACCTAAATCAAAACATTGTGTTTTCATTGGTTATGCATCTGATTATAAGGGTTATAGGTGTCTTGATCCTCTCACTGGTCGAGTTTATGTTAGTCATCATGTTCTTTTCCATGAAAAACAATTTCCCTATCGTAGTCTCCTTCCTTCTCGGTCGAGCTTACCTTTTTCCTCACCGCTTGATCTTTCTGAGGGTTGGTCGCCTACTGTGGTGTCTACGGGATCTAGTTCGTCTACTCAGTCAACATTCCCGTCATTATCGTCATCTCCTTCTCCAGTGTCTCCTCCTCCTATCACGTCTCTAGTACGTTCTGTTGAGTCACATCCTATCTCGCCCTCTTCCGCGTTGCCTCCTAGCTTACCTCCAGTTACGATGGATCCTGTGTTGCCAGAAATTGTGGATAGGTCGAGTTCATTGTCTAGCCCGGTTACTGAGTCAGCCTCTCCTGTCTATTGATCTCCCGCGTCTAGCCCGGTTCATAGTCCGGTTGTATCTGCGTCTCCTAAGCTTCGATCTGCTGACTCTAGTTCCTCTCCGTCACCGTCTAGTGTACCTTCCCAGTCGGTCATTCATCCGAGTGTTTCCTCTCTTATTTTGCCTTCCATTGCCTCTTCCTCACAGTCATTGGTTTCCAATGCTCATCCCATGGTTACTCGTCTTAAAGCTGGTATTTCCAAGCCTCGTCGGTTAATGAATTTAAAATCAGATATTGTAGAATTAGAGCCTTCTAATTTCAAAAAAGCGTCCAAAGATTCTCGTTGGCGACAGGCTATGCTTGATGAGTATAATGCATTACTTAAAAATAATACTTGGGAGTTGGTACCTCGCGACTTCAATCGCAATGTGCTTGGATGTAAATGGGTGTATAAAATTAAATACAATTCTGATGGGTCATTGGAGCGGTTTAAGGCCAGACTTGTTGTTTTCGGAAATCACCAGCAGGCAGGTATTGGTTATTTTGAAACTTTCAGTCCTGTTGTTAAGCCTACTACTGTGCATTGGTTCTCACTCTTGCTATTTCTCTTAATTGGACTGTCCGTCAACTTGATGTTAAAAATGCATTTTTGCATGGTTTTTTGAATGAAGAAGTTTTTATGCGTCAACCTCCAGGGAAGTATTTCATGGTGGTCTCCGAGTTCATTTGATTCCGACACCGTTGCAGGTTGCTTATATATTTACTAAAGGTCTTTCTAGTGATTTGTTTTGTAAACATAGATCCAATCTATCCGTAATTGCACCCCGTAAAGATTGAGGGGGTGTATTAGGGTAAAGGCTAGTATAGACTTTTCCATGTAAATATTGAGTATATATATGAGAGCCAGGGCTACCACATTGGTACGCTTTTATCATTATCTGTACACATCTTTCTAACTCTTTTAACCTTGCTCCACCTCGTGGAAATTCCTAGACTTTCACAGAATAAAAGATGTGTAGATTGATTGTGCATCATATTTGGTGTATTTGTATGCTTAGACTTGTGTTTGTACAAGAATGTATGCAGGATTCATGTATGCAGGATTCATCTCCCTTGTGACAGTTCGAATGAATATCAAATGTACGCTTATGAATGTTTTCTTCTATATTGATCTTTTCAAATGACTCGATTATGACATTTTATTATTAATTTTCCTTTTCTATTGTAAAATAAATAATAATATATATAATAGGCATTTCGAATATATTATCAAATGCAATTATTACAGCATGATGATTACAATATTTATAGTTCTAGACAGTAGCCTATCGGTTGTCCGTAACCGATGTGGGATAACTACAATACAGAGTACAATAGGAAAAATGATTAATTCCTACACGAGAAAGGACCTAATGTGTGTAATTAAATATATCTAGCATATTCCTTAACACCCTCCCTCAAGTTGGAGCTTGATGATCAAGAATGCCCAACTTGCGAAAAAGATCAAGAAATATCTGTCAGAAAGAGCACACAATCTCATTAAAAAACTCAGTGAGAAAAAGAGTATAGTGTAACTCCACTTCAAAAGTTCCAAGAATAGCAATATCAGCAACAGTAGAAAAAGTAGTAGAGTCCAGCCCATCAAAATAGTCGGTGGTCCGAGTGAACGAGAGCAGCAATCATCGCAATCCATCTCGCCTCCGCAAGTGCAAGATACAGGCTGTATGCACATTGCACTTGGACAAAGTAGGCCGGAAGAGTTCGGCAGAAAAAAAATAATGATAGAGTCAGGGACCAGGAGTTTGGTCGGAACCGGAAGAGTTCGGCGAGAAAAAATATAGAGTCAAAGACAAGGAATTTGTCAGACTGAGAAGGCCGGAAGATTTCGGCGGAAAAATAATGATAAAGTCAAGGAGTCGGAAGAGGTCGGAGACGGAAAAGTTTGGCGAGAAAAAAAATAGAGTCAGGGAGCCGGAAGAGTTTGGCGAAAAAAAATAAATACACGTCAAAAATTCATAGTGTCAATGGCTCGAAGTAGAAGGCAGCGGCAAGGACATGAATCCATAGTAGTGACGTGACGGCAGTTAGAAGCGGATGGTAGCAACAAGGAGAAAGTCGATCAGGGTCCGAGAAGAGTTTCGGGAGAAGTCGATCAGGGTTCCAGCAACAATGAGGAAGTCGATCAGGGTCCGAGAAGAGTTTCGGGAGAAGTCGATCAGGATTCCAGTAACAAGGAGGAAGTCGATCAGGATCCGAGAAGAAGTCGATCAGGGTTCCGGAATTGAACCAGCTCTTGATACCATGTAAAATAAATAATAATATATATAATAGGCACTTCGAATATATTATCAAATGCAATTATTACAGTATGATGATTACAATATTTATAGTTCTAGACAACAGTCTATGGCCTGTCCGTAACCGATGTGGGATAACAACAATACAGAGTACAATAGGAAAAATGATTAATTCCTACACAAGAAAGGACCTAATGTGTGTAATTAAATATATCTAGCATATTCCTTAACATCCATGTCTCCCTTCTACTCATGTGTTTACTTTAATATAATTAATGTTTCAACACAAAAACGTATCTACTCATATGTTTATTTTAATATAATTAATATTTTAACACAAAAATGTACTATTCGAATTTAAATTTATAGTGGTAGTTTCATAGTATTTAGAAAATTTGGTGTTTAAAGAGAATTCGTAAATATTTTTACTCACAACATGAGATTCCTATTATTGAAGTGAATGAGGCTATGAGATTCAAAGTTGAATCCAACAAAATGGCGCTGGTATTCAATAGCTGGTTTTGTTTCCAGATCCTACTGTATAGCTACTGCGTCCTTGGTACAGGTTCCAACAGCTTAGAATTCAACATCGAAGAAGCCACCATTGAGGAGCTGCAGGGAGCCTTGGCCTCCAACAAGTTGACTTCCACACAGCTCGTTGACTTCTACCTCCACCGAATCCAGGCCCTCAACCCTTTTCTCCGGGGAGTGATCGAAGTCAACCCGGACGCCCGTGAGCAGGCCGACCGGGCGGACCAGGTTCGGAAGGAACGGAGTTTGTTGAGCCGTAACCATCTGCTTGGCATTCCGGTGCTTTTGAAAGATAGTATTGACACTGATGATGCGATGAATACCACGGCGGGGTCCTACGCGCTCCTGGGTTCGAAGGTGGCCCGTGATGCCGGCGTTGTGCAGCGGCTGAGGAAAGCTGGTGCGGTGATTCTGGGGAAAGCCAGCATGAGCGAATGGTATCAGCTCAGGGACTTGAATCTACCTAATGGATGGTGTGCTAGAAGTGGCCAGGGCCAGGTCAGTCATATTCATTCACTGCTTCCTTTTAAGATTCATATTTTGGATAATATTCGTTGTCATTAATTGAAGAAAAGTGTTACCATGGTGTGCTAAAAGTGTTTCCCGTCTTCTTAATTCATATGATATACAGTCGGGGAAATTAGCTAGCCACTAACAGATTTTGGCTTAATTATAACAGGCACAAAAAAGATGGGGAGATAGATGTTTGTGGATTTGTCAGGTCGGATTGTTGGGTATAATGCAAAAATTCGGGCTGGCAATTTGATATTGAGTTTTGCAATAGTGTGTTACATATAGTAAATGACTGAAAAGTGATAACATGGTTAATGTGAGTAGGATTGTTTTGTAATATGTTATGTTACTTGATGTGGTTATACATCATACAATTATACAAATGATGTGAACCATCTAACCATCTAGTAAATATAATTTTTTCGTAGATTGTTCAGGTGTTTATTCTGTCTGTGTAGGACTAATTAAACACTTCATACACTAATATGTAATTTTGTGGAGTGTGCAGAATCCATATGTTGAAGGAGGAGATCCGTGTGGATCAAGTAGTGGATCAGCAATATCAGTTGCTGCAAATATGGTGGCTGTTTCACTAGGCACTGAAACAGATGGCTCTATCCTCTGTCCTGCAGATTCCAACTCTGTGGTAGGTTTCAAGCCAACTGTCGGACTAACAAGCCGGGCAGGTGTTATCCCCGTTTCACCACGACAGGATTCAATAGGGTACTAAATTAATGCGTAACACTCGTTTTTCTACAGTGTTTTTGTTAAAGAAGTCTTGCTTGTGTTGCAGGCCGATATGCAGAACGGTTTCTGATGCAGTCTATGTGCTTGACGCGATTGTTGGCTTTGACGATAGAGACTTTGCTGCCACAAAGGCAGCAGCTAAGTTCATTCCCGATGGTGGTTATAAACAGTTCCTTAAATTGGATGGTCTTAAGGGCAAGAGATTGGGAGTAGTACGACATCCATTTTTACAGCTGTCCAGTCTGTCGAATGCTGCTGAAGTTCTTGAGAGTCATCTGAACAGATTAAGGTGAAAAAAATAACGCACGTTAAGATTAAGCCTAGCTACCTTAAGCCTTAAGATTAATTGCATGTGAAATGTGGTTCTGAACTGGCTGTTGTGAGTTGCAGAAATGAAGGTGCAATTGTTATAGATGATTTGGAGATATCAAACATTGATGCTGTTCTAGACCCTTTTCAAAGCGGCGAGTCGTGCGCTATGCTGGCTGAATTCAAACTGTCCCTAAACAATTATCTGCTAGGTTTAACCGTGTCTCCAGTGAGATCGCTAGCTGAAATCATAGCATTCAACGAAAATCATCGTGATTTGGAGCGTTGTGGAGACTGTGATGCTCAAGATATTCTTGTTGCAGCAGAGTTCACAAATGGGATAGGTGAAGAGGAAAAGCAGGCTATTGCTTTTATGGAGATTCTCTCCAGAGATGGTTTTGAGAAGCTGCTATTGGAGAACGATTTGGATGCCATGCTGACAATAGGTTCTTCTGCAGCCACAGTTATGGCTATTGGAGGATATCCTGCAATCACAGTACCTGCAGGCTATGATAGAAATGGCATGCCTTTTGGAATATTGTTTTCGGGGTTTAAGGGCTCAGAGCCTAAACTAATCGAGGTATCTTTCGCTTTTGAACAAGCTACGATGGTCCGAAAGCCTCCCATTTTTTATTCTGAACAAATTTCACAAGTGAGTTCCCTAGTTGCAAAAAAAATGGCAAGAATGACATCTGAAGTATGTACTAATTTTAATCTGACTCTGGTATAATCTGGCTGAGGAAGTGTAGCATTTACTGATCATTATGCTAGATAGTGCATCTGAATTCATGAAGTATTCTTCTTTGGTTTCCAACACAAAAAGCCAAGAAATCGGGTTGAATGACATTCTGATCATTGCTACAAGCTAGGTTTTATGCTTTGCTGGTATCATTACATAGCGCGTGCCTAATTTCTCGGATTATTAGAAAAAGTGTTTATCTTAAACTAGCGAGGTGGCACCGCTCGATGCGCGGTGAATTTTTGCTAGATATACTGGAGAAGACAAAATCCTTGATTAAAGGGAGTTGAATTTTTGGTGATACAAACATATCGTAGTGATCTAATATTATTTCAAATAAATTTGGATACACCACTGTCAATTTAAGGGTTATAGGCTGAATTGATTTGATTAATAATGCGGAGAACTTAATTGAACTGACTTAATCGAACCAAAAGAAATTTAAAAATAAATCAATGTATTGTTTGAAATAGAATAGATATTGCAACCATATTTAATGAAAATCTCTATTTAATGGTAGAGAAATCTCCAGTCTCGGCCAAATATCAGTATGATTCATTATCCTCATTGTAGCTATCCTCATCTTCACTCTCATGACTTGACTCCTAGGCTCATGGTCGTCACTCCCTTCATCCTCTTCTTCACCGTCATTAGTTTGATCATCACTTACAATCTCGATTTGGTTTGTAAGTGTTTTTTTTGCCCCTGCATGATATTATTATATGAGACACTAATGTTGAATAAATCGTTTAAATATAAAGTGTTTGTAGCAAAGTCTCTAGAAAGTCCAAATTTCCTAAATGTTATGGAACTACCACTATATGTTTAAACTCAATTGATACAATTTTGTGTTAAAACATTGATCATGTTAAAATAAACATATAGTAAAACATGTTTTAATGCGTAAATTTAAGAAATTTTATTTGAAAATTATAAAAATTTAAGTGATAAAATATACAGTTCAAATTGAAAGGTACACTATATAAGTTAAAACGTATACAGAATTTCATGGAAAGTCATGAAAGTTGAGAGTTCAAGAGATTTTCTGGACCTCTCACGTGATTAAGTAGAAGTCTTAAATAGTATATTTCCCCTTCCCTTGGGCTAACAGCAACTAATCGTCCAGTGACTGTTTTATTTCTTCTCTTTGTCCAACACCTGTCTGAGGGTATCCATACAAAGTGCTCCGGAAACTCCTTGTATAGTAAATTTAAGGTTTTGGCATCAGCATTAAATTTAGGTGTTTGCTATAGATCCTGTTTGCTTCTGCAGGTCCAATAAAAGTGAGAAAATATCATAATTACCCTTCATTCGTTTATTATTTTTTACAAATATATTTCTAAAACCCTAACCTTGAATGCATAAACCCGTCTATGTAAAGATCGAACACGTGTCCAAATTATAAATTACTTTTTCGTGAATTATAATAAATATTTAAGAGGGACATTATTGTCATTTCAGATTTAATTTGGACCTGCAGAAGTAAAATGGACCTGCATTTAGAACCACCCTAAATTTATTCATCAGGAAGAATTATGCTAGTCTCGTTCTCTTGGAAAATTCATTTGGTACAACTGTTTCAAGGTCACAATCTTTTCTAAAAGTTATAAACTGTTGTCCTGGTAGATGCACTTGCAAGGTGTACATCAGGGTTCATGTAATTTAGTTTAAAAGTAAAGATTCTAGACTGCTTCTGATGGACTAATCCAGCGAGTATCTTGAAAATTTCTAATCTCATCAACTGCTTCATTATCCTTGCCATTACCCTTACCATTATCCTTACCAGTTCCAAGTGCAAAGCCAATTTTGTCGCTCCTTTTGAAGATGTACTTGTGGACATATTCGATGAGTTTAATGGTAGAACATATCTCAACATTGATGTGGCATCCATAGGTTGCAAGTAAATATCGATTATACCCTACTACCCAGTTATTGTCCATCTCAAGGTTTTGTATCCTGACAGTTCTTCCGTTGTCTCTTCTTCTGTACAATGGATATCCATCTTCAGGATGACATGTTGTTTCCTGAAATGGTTTAGCAAATCCAAGTTTACACTTCCCAATCTTAATTGTACATGGAAAATTTGGATTATACTCTCCACATGGACCGTGCATCATATTTTTTTAACCAGCTCAAATAAGTGGGGTTCTTGGTCAGGATCTGGTATCTTGGCACAAAAAATTCGATCATATCCATCTGGTCTCAAGGGTTTATTACCAGGTTTTAAAATCACTATTATATGAACATGTGGTAATTCTCCTTTCTGATATTCAATGGCATTTATGAGGGAATCCACAGGACCAAAAATTTCTCTAGTTACTAAATCATTTTTCAAATCCTCAACTCTGACTTTAAAAACTCTAGCACACTGAGCAGGTCTATCATTGGCAGATTCTCCATATCTCAAATTTCATTCAATTTCTGGCCAAGATGGGTTGCAAGTCATTGTCAAAAACACATCAAGCTTACCAATTTTTTGTACGATGGCCATTGCATCAAGGTAACGTTGTCGCACATCTCTAGGACCACCGATAAATGTGGTGGGTAAAAAAACATGTGTACCAACCTCATTACCAATTTCCAACCATGCCTCTACACCATCAGTAATACCTTGAACCATCTCAGTTCTGAATTCGGCTTGTTTCTCTCTCAAAAATTCCAATCTGCTGGTCTCAATTTTGATATACATATCAATAATATATTGTTGAAATCATATACCAAAGTGTATTAGCATTGTCTTATCATCCTCTATCATCTGAAACTTGTAAGAATAATATTCTTTGGCAGTAACAACATATTTATTTTTTTTCTATCTCTCACAACTGATTGGGGAAAAAAGAAGAGTTCATCATTTAAAATATTGCAATTGCTAGGCCACAACTATGTAAATCGAGTATTTTCTTAGAATAAAAAAATGCATGTATTTTTAAGAAAATTAAATTAATTGGAATACTTCACATTTCTTCATCAAGGAGGCACTCGGGAGATCAAATTGTATCGTTTTTTCCCCTCATTCTCCTTTGTCCTTTTTCATAACGTTACGATCCCATCCAGGCTGACCGTGAGGAAACATAAGAGGGTATTGCATTGGATCATAACAACATAAGTATTGCTTGATAGTATAAGAATTTTCATTTTTACCAGTTGCTTGAACTCTAACGGTTTTTTCTCCATCATCTTTTCCATTATCTACATAGATCATAGATTCCTCCAACGTGACCAACACCGGGGGGGGGGGGGGGGGGGGGGGGGGGGGGGTGTTGTATCTTCTCTGATCTAAATTGAGATTTAAGTTGAGGATTATTTTTTTGGTAGGAAGATCTGGCTCACTCTTGAGTCCTCTGGAAAAAAAATACGATATGGATTCTTTTCAAGAGTTTTCATTAAAATTCCATAGTTTACTTGTCAAACCTTTTGTTGTCATACCAATTTCCCACCTCCATCCTTTCTTTTAATTCAACATCAACTGTCGAAAAAGTAGAGCTGAACTCAAGTCGTACTAAATCCATCATATTTGCCTCCCTTATTTTTCTCTAATGGATTCAAATAAAAAAGATATACTTGACCTTGCATTCGGAAAGTATATATTCCATTTGTATTTGCAGTAAGTGTTTTGTCATACGATGTGCCAAAACTGGTGAAAGTAAGGTTGTTATTGTATGACCTAATATTATTCCTAAAATGTATAGATTGCTCTGCTTCTCCAGCTAATAATAAAAGCAACTTCTCGGGTAATTCATACCCATCAAATTTAGTTTCACCCTTGCAACAACAAAACACAGATGACTCTCCTTTAAACAGTTTAGCCTTGCAGTATTTACAATCAGGAAGAGTTTTAAGGATTCTACAACAATTTGGAGCACTCTCCAACAACCCAACATTTTTCTTTCTCCCTTTTCTGTAATTGACCTAAATAAAAATTATTTCTTTCAAATTCAGAATTTATAAGAGGGTAATATGTAATTTAAACAATATAATATATTCAAATCATCATACTCAAGTATTAATACATGTTGTGTATTGAAGCAAACCTGTATTGTTATCGATAGTCGGGTTAACTTCTCTCTCTTAAAGTCGCTTTTTTTTTGTTTCTGTTCAGCATAATATTTTCTTCTCTTTGCATTTTTTTCAACTTCACTGGTGATATGGGCCTCAGCCCATATCCAGGCCCAGGCCCGAGAAGCCTATTGGCAAAGGAGAAGAGAGAGTCCAGCCCATCAGTGGTCCTCCCATGACATCAGCTATCTTGGACCTACCCGGGTACAAGAAGGACATGAAAATGACCTCCCAACCCCGAGTAGGCGACAGGGGAAGGACCACTTAGCTTAAACCCTCTCTGCTCATTGCCATTATAAATAGAGGAGTGACCAACAGTAAAAGATATGTTCTATCAGACTTAAATACTCTCTGTATTTCTTAATATTCTCTCTCCTCTGCATAAAGCCCAATATTCATCATCACGCCGGAGCGTCTACCCTCAGGTGACCCCGGGGGCTTTGTTTCGCAGTGTCTAGGTGAGAGATCCGCCGCGGGTTAGGATTCCAGCTCTCCCCGGACAACTCATACCGGGGCTGGTATCCCGGAGGTTACTGGTAGCATCAGTTGGCACGCCCAGTGGGACACGTTCTGCTTCGTCATGCCCCGCGGCAGGCCCAGAAAGACTGAGGGAGACCCCCTCACGAAGGATAGCTAGGCAGAGGGTGGCCTTAAGACAAAAAAGGGCCGCGGCTGCCAAGGAGGCACGCAAAGTGGTTGAGGAGAAGGAACGGGCGTGCAAGGAGACTGCCCGTTTGGCCGCTGAAAAGCGTAAAGGAAAGAAGAAGGTGCTAAAGCGTACCCTCAGGGAGATGCAGAAGGAGCAGAGGGAAAAGGTCCGGCAAGAGAAGGAAAGGTTGAACCAAGAGACTTTCGGAGATGTCGGGGAATCTGAGCCGGAGTATTTTAATTCCAGGGATGAATATCTAGAGGAAGATGAGCAAGGAGGCCCATAAACCATCCATACCAATGCTGCGGAATTTGGGAAATTTCGAGCATGAAAAGCAGCCCAGGCAGCCCACAACAAAGTGCCGCATGTGGTTGACTTGGAAAAGGATGGGAGAGGAGAGGCCGGAGATCAGCAGATGCCCCCGGGTCAGCAGATGCCCCTGGGCCAGCAGATGCCCCCGGGTCAGCAGCTGCCTCCGGATCAGCAGATATTACCAGGTGGTCTGAATCCGCAGGCCCAACCATATTACGGCGGGTACAATACCCCGTTCAAAAATGGTTCCATTGAAGAGCGTTTGAGTAGGTTGATTGGAAGGCGGGGGATGCGCCCTCATTCCCCGTGGGTTCCAGAGGTTCTGAATTATAAGTGGCCGACGGGTATCAAGGCGCCGAATGGAGTTCCAACGTACAATGGGGACGGGGATCCAGAGGATTTTGTTCACACATATCTCAGCGTCATGGGGGCCAGGGACATTGACGAGCCGTTGCAATGCAAATTATTACCCTCTTACCTCCGGGGTAATTGTTTGAGCTGGTTCAAGAGTTTTCCCCAGGGATCGTTGAAAACTTTTTGGGATTTCGCTACTGTCCTGGTCCATCGGTATGCATCTTTGAAAACAAACTTTGTGAACCTGGCGACGGTTTTGGCCATGAGACAGCTGGAGACGGAGTCTACTTGGCAGTATTATGTCCGTTATATTGCTGAGTCTATGAAGGTCCAGGATAGGCACTTACATGAGAAGGCCTTGATCGACAACTTTGTGAACGGATTCAGAGACGAGATGTTCTATATTGAGTTGATGAAGAACATGCCGGGAACCTTCTACCACCTACAGCTGACAGTGGAAATGCATTATACCGTGCACGAAGCTAACCATACTCGGATGAACACCGTTGGTTTCTTTGAACAGCGGGTGATCACGGTCACGACAACCCAAACCACCACGCTCCGGGAAACTCCCCACCAGGGTGTTCGCCAGGATCCAGTAAGGCGCCCGCCGGCCCAGGGAGCGGCACCTGCGCCGGGAGGACAGACGCTGGTGGTGAGACCGATGTATACTCCACTCTCCAAGACAAAGATGGAGATTCTGGCCATTCACCGGGCCTCTTCATGGACCCCCAAGTTATACAAGGGGTCCCGGTCCCGGCCAATGCGCAAAAATGGTGTGAGTTTCACAAGTCTTATGGTCATACTACAGAAGGTTGTCGTGTCCTGCGCACGGATATTCAAAAGTTGGTGGAGCGGGGTCAGCTCCGGATTGCATGGCGGGAGATGCACACCCGGTAGCTGCTCCGGCAGGACAGGGAAGGAAGCGGAATTGGAGGAACAACCGAGGCCAAGGCGGTAATCGCTCGGCGGAGGCTAACCCTGCTCCTAATCCCGCCCCACAAGCTTAGAGACCGGGAGCTCCCGGACCCGGAGCGTCCCGGACGATAAACGTGATCAATGGAATAGTGGGAGATGGGGCACAAACACTGTCGGCGGTGAAAGCTAAGTGTAGATATGTTCCTCCAGGAGAGATCCAGGGAAAGAGATTTAAACACGATGAAACTATCACCTTTTCAGAAGAGGATGCAGTCCTAGCCCAGGTGCCTCACTCTGACCCCATGGTGATTTCCGCCGAAGTTGAAGGAGTAGTGATAAAGCGAGTCTTTGTGGACGATGGGAGCAGTGTGGAGATCATGTTCGCTGACTGTTTTGACCAACTGCACATTGGACGCCAGAACCTGAAGCCATGTTTGTTCCCGCTATCAGGTTTCACAGGCCGGACAGTTCATCCTCTGGGTGTCATAGCTTTACGGGTAACCCTTGTTGATCACTTAGACATCAACAAGAGATGTACCATTTTGTGTAACTTCGCGGTTATAAATGCTTCCTCCCTGTATAACATGATTATAGGCCACCCCTGGTTGACGCAAGCACGGGCGATATGCTCTCCTTACCACTTAACCATGAAATTTCCAACAGATCAGGGAATTTATTCGGTTATTGGTAATCAAACGACGGCCCGCAGTTGCATGTTAACCGCGATAAAGGATGCTAAGGCCGGGGGATCTGAGTGGATACACGCTTCGGAGCCCGGGGAGAGTTCCGGGAAGGATAATACGATGGGAGCAGTGCATGGTGATCCAGCATCTTTTGAAGTGGAGGACATGGAGGTAGGATCCCGAGGAAAGGTGAGTGTCGGGAAGCGTCTCCCGGGAAATGTGAAGGAGGAGCTCCGGGGGTTGCTCAAGGAGTATGAGGATGTGTTCTCGTGGGGAACAGAAGACTTGACGGGAATACCAGAGGAGTTTGCGATACACCGGCTGAATGTCTATCCGGATCTGAAACCCATCAGGCAGAAGAAAAGAGCCTTGGCAGCGGATCGGGTGGAGTTTGTTTGGTCGGAGGTAAAGAGAATGCTGGATGCTGGCATGGTTGAAGAAATCACCTACCCAGAGTGGATTGCTAACCCGGTCCTAGTGAAAAAACATGATGGGTCTTGGAGGATGTGCATAGATTTCACAGACCTGAACAAGTGCATAGATTTCACAGACCTGAACAAGTGCTGCCCTAAACAAGTGCTACAAAATAATAATTAACCATATTTAACCAATATATTCTCAAATAAAATCCAGTTAAACTAAAATTTAGACTACAAAATAGGGTATAAACGTTTTTAATTCAAGAATTTAAGTATATGAATATAGGTTAATATATAACCGCCATTTTTTAGAAATTATGCAAAAGTTACATCTCACTTTCAAATAATGAAACTTATACCGCATTTAATCAAAATTTTCCCTACTTATAACCTCCAGCAAACATGATTTTAAATAAATCAATGCATAAATTTCCATCTTCTAGTTGCATTGTTTGAGGTTATACTAGTGACATGTACATTATGTTTAAAGATTGGAAATATATATCATGTTCTTTTTCAATTGGTAGTGTTTTTGACATCCCTGTATCTTCACATGGTATCGTTTTTTTTTTAATTTAAAGTCACCCAAAAAATTGGGTGAGGGGGATTTATTGGACACCCCATACCCTAGCAAAAGCCAGAAAAATTGAAATAAGTTCAGTTACATGCCGAAATGGGAACGGCCAAAAAATAAGGTGTAACAAAAACTACACCCTCATCTTAGTAGTGGCTAAATATCATAATGATTTAGGAACCATCTTAGCCAACGTCTATGACGAAGAGCAACTCTGACGCCCAGAAATTATGATATTAGGGAACTACAAGATGGTATTTACAAAATAATAGATTATAAAAGGAAACTAAGTGCCAGGAAGGATGAGAACTCCAGTGGCAGCAACTTGAGCTGAAGAACATGAGGCAGAGTGATGTGTAGCATACCATCAGAAAGATCAATTATATTAGGAATTGCCTATTCTCAGAGAGGGAGTATGAGTTGCATCCAGTAGAATGAGCCCCTGAATATTTGTAGGAAGTTCAGACCATGCAAAGGTCTGCTGATAAGTGTGCTCTCTACAGAGTCTAGCAAGCATGTCTGCTGGTTGGTTGGCTTCTCTCATGGTATGCATCAGAGTGTGTTGTCCCAGCATTTGAGAGATGCTATCTACCTGGTTAAAAAGAGTCCAATGGCACCTGTCAGGCTGCTTAATCATTTCAATAGCCATTTTGCAGTCTGACTCTACTGAGAATGGTTGATTGAGTTGTAGAGCCCTCTTGATCCCAGCTTCAATGGCACTGATTTCAGAATGGAGAGAGGAGGGTGATGATATACATGAACAGGAGGCCTCCACAAATTGTCCTTCAGAATTCCTGATCAAAATTGAGATACCTGCAAAGTCCAACTTCCAGGAGGCATCAACATTCAGCTTATAACCATACAATGGATATTGCCATTTAACATGGAAAATGGGTGGTTTTGGGGGCCTTTTGATGGGAGGAACATAACCTGAGTCAGCCAGTTCATAATCAACCTCTCTAGAAAGGAAAATAGGCTTGGCCAGAAGGGATGAATAAATAAGTTCTTTTAGGTTTTTTGTTAGAACATCAAGATCAGGTGGTATGTTCTAAAAAATCATCCTGTTTCTGGCCTTCCATAAGAGCCAGCATAAAAAATAGGTGCAATGTGATTTAGGTAGGTATGCAATTTAGATAAACCACATAAAGACCAATTAGAAGCCAATCTATCCCATAAGCTAGCTGAAACAATGAAAGAGGTGTTACAGACAATATGCATCTGTTTCCACAATAGCTGTGCAATATGGCAGTCATTGAAAATGTGTTGAAGTGTGTGAGCCTGGTTAAAAAAACAACATTTTGATGGCAAATTAAAGCCAAACTGAGCTAACACATCATCAAAGGGAAGGATGGCATTTAGGAGTCTCCACATAAAAACTGATAGTTTTTTCTGGATCCCAGAGGACCATATTTTTGACAAAACTGGGAGGGTCTGCTTTGGTGGTCTCAAGGCTAAATAAGAAGATCTAAATGTGAATTTTCCCAACCTATCTACTTTCCATATTAATTTATCTTGCTTGTGGAGGAAAATGGAAGCAGATTGTAACAGCAGCATAAGGTCAGAGGGTAGAGAGGCCTGTAAAAATGGGAGGGCATATGATTTATTGGCAATAAAATCAGACACTGTGAGGTTGAGATACTGATCAGGGACAGTGTCAAAATGGTCAATAAGAGGTCCCCAGCCTGTCCAATTAGCAAGCCAAAAATTACACTCCCCATTTCCATGTAAGACTCTAGAATTGGATTCTGCAAAAATATTAATATTACAGATCTTTTTCCAAGTCTGAGACTTTCTTTTTGAGATAGGCAGGGAAGCAATAAAATGAGTCTAGGGGGCACTTCCATTCTGATATTTCCACCATAATTTGCAAGCAAAAACTTTAATTATGGTGGATAGAGATCTCAAGCCTAAACCATTCTGAGAATTGGGATAACAAATTGAATCCCACTTTCTCCATGATTTTTTGGGTCCAGTATCAGTACTCCCCCAAAAGAAAATTGAGAATTTCCTCTCAATTTTCTTTATGATCTGTTTAGTGGGAGACATGACTGCCCATATGTGTTGTGGAAGTGAATATAGGCATGACTGGATGAGAGTCAATTTTGTTCCAGTGGAGAGCCATATATTCTTCCAATTGTTCAGCCTCCTATCAATAGCTTCCAGAACTGGTTGGAAGTATGAATTTAGATTCTGCCTGAAAACACTTGTACTCCAAGATATTTAAATGGTAGACTACCTATTGTCATGCCCATAATAATTTGAATCTGTCTAATTTTTGGTTCAGAAGCATGTCTGCTGACATAAAAATCACTTTTCTGGTAATTTATTCTCTGGCCTGAAGTTTGTTCAAAAATGGCTAAGAAAGATTTCATTCTGACCAGGCTTTGTTTGGAAGCATTCAAAAAGATGATGGTGTCATCAGCATAGCTGAGATGAGAGGTAGGGGCAACTGTTGGTGGCAGTCTGAAAAAATTTGATTTTTCCAGTCTGAAAAATGTATGAAAGACTCCTGGTGAAGGCCTCTGAAAAAATATTAAAAAGGAATGGGGAAAGGGGGTCACCCTGTTTGATTCCCCTGAAGGCAGTGAAGAAACCAACATGTTTTCCATTTATGAGGATTGAAAACCAAGCATCAGATAGATTCTTCATTATACAGTCAATAAATCTAGGTGTTTGCTATATGCAGGTCCTGTTTGCTTCTGCAGGTCCAATGAAAGTGGGAAAATAACATAATTACCCTTCATTAGTTTATTGATTTTTACAAATATATTTCTAAAACGCTAACCTTGAATGCATAAACTCGTCTATGTAATGATTGAACACGTGTCCAAATTATAAAATAGTTTTTCGTGAATTATAATAAATATTTAAGAGGGACATTATTGTCATTTCTGATTTAATTTGGACATGCAGAAGTAAAGTGGACCTGCATTTAGAACCACCCTAAATCTACCATTAAACCGAATTTCTGGAGAATTTTTTTAAGAAAATGCCAGCTCACCCTATCAAATGCCTTCATCAAATCTAGTTTAAAGACACAGTTAGGATCTCTACCCTTTTGATGAAGGAATCTAAACATTTCTTTCAAATAGATTACATTATCTGCAATGTCTCTATTTTGAAGGAAGGCTGACTTATTTGGTGAAATTAATTTGGTCATCAATGGTTTCAGCCTCTCCATTAAAATTTTTGAAAAGATTTTATTTGTAACATTGGAGAGGCTGATAGGTCTATAGTCATTAAAACTAATAGGGATTTCTTTCTTTGGAATCACAGTGATCCAAGTGCTGGAAATGCCTCTATGAATATGAGACCTTGACAGGAAGTCATTTGATGCCTCTAATAGGTCAAAACAAATTGTGTTCCGGGCCTTAATAAAAAACTTAGCAGTATAGCCATCAGGCCCTGGGCTGCTGTTTTTATTAAGTCCAAAAACAATTTGTTTTAGTTCTTCTAGCTCTACTGGCTTAATGAGCTCCTCATTTTCCTCCTCAGATATTAGGTTTGGGATCTGAGAAATGAAATGAGATGTAAAAAGGTTCTGATCTGGGTGAGGTTCATTAGATAGGAGAGACTGATAGAATTGAACAGCTTCCTGTTCAATATCAGAGCTCTTATCTAACCATGTACCATTAGAACTTTTTATCTTAGTGATATTCAACCTACATCCTTTTTCCAAAACAGTATTATGGAAAAATTTTGTATTTTGATCACCCTTTTTAAGCCATTTAATCTTAGCTTTTTGTTTCCAGAAATGCCTTTGCTCAGATAAAGCTTTAACTAGTTGAGCTTTAGCTTCATTAAGTTTGATCAATTCATTAGTTGAACCATCAAGCTCAAAATTAATTTCCTGGATTCTTAATCTCTCCTCTGCATTTTTCACATTTTCATTAATGTCACCAAATACCTCTCTATTCCACTTTTTCAAAACAGATTTGAGAGATTTCAGTTTCTGAAAAAATTTGAACATGCCATTCCATTCAGTAGGTTTAGTCCAGTGGAGATGAATTAACTCCATCAGATCATTCCTTTTAAGCCAAGTATTGATGAATCTGAATGGTTTGGGTACAGAAGGAGTAGCACTGCCTATTTTTAGAAGGAGAGGACGGTGATCTGAGATCAATTTACTAAGTACCTGTATAGAAGAGTGTGGGAATTTTTGTAACCAGTTATAGGTACATAGACCTCTATCTAGTCTTTCTACTGTTAAATATTTCCCACCTTCTCTATTTCTACCATTGCTCCAAGTAAAAAAATTACCAACAGTGTGGATCTCATAGAGGGCATTAGAACTAATAAAATTGCTAAAATCACTGATGCTTGATGCACTGGGGTTTGAGGGTCCTTTATATTCAGTGATAGATGACATGGCATTGAAGTCCCCAATTAGAAAGGACTCAGACAAATTCAGTGAAATCAAATCAGACCATAATTCTTTTCTTTCATTCCTAGATCTCAAACCATAGACAAAAATTGAGTCAATTGATTCATTGAGTATATGGCTTGTCATCTGTACTTGAAAGAATTGATTATAATCCAACTTGGGTGAGATGTCAACATTCTGATTCCAGAAAAGCCAATTTTTGCAATTAGCAGCAAATGCACAATGAGAGAACTTTAATTTCCTTCTATAACTATCACATTCAGACATGTCATGTTGTGACTCAATGATGCAAAGAACATCAGGTTTATGGGAAGTAATAAGTCTTTCCAGTCTTATCATTGATGTTTCCATTCCCCTAATGTTCCAAACTAAGACATTTATTCCTATAGTTGTACTAATCATTGTTTGCGATTTTTTTATACTTTTAGTAGCAGTTCTAGTGATCACTTTATTGATCTGAGAAAAATAGGAGGATACCTTATTTGAATCAGACTCAGTAACACTAGACAAATTTGTATTTGGCATTTCTATGGTGACTAAGGAAATGTGAATGGGGGGTGCACTTACCTGACTAGGCTGGTCAAGTACAGACTGAGTTATTGGAGTGCTGGATAAGTCATCAGTGTGCTCTATTTCTTCAATCTCCCCTTCTTCATGAATTAGAGGAAGAAACCTATTGCCTGCCTTTCTTGGTTGAGAGTAGAAAGAAAATCTATTAGTATTAAATGGATTGTTAGGAGAGACAGGGAGCTTACCAGTGTGGATTTTGATGTCATCCTTGGCAAAGTTCTTAGGTCTTATAGGGGATGACCAATCATTTCCAGAGAGCTGATCTTTCTTGGAGCAATTTGGGGAATTTTCTTTCTCTGTAACACCCTCAGGTACTTCAGTTTCAGTATCTGAGTCAAGTTGTATCACTGATGATGAATGGGGGGCATGGTCTAACAATTCCGGATTTGAAAGAAGGGTTGAGGTAGTAGGTGGAGGAGATGGTTGGATATCTGGTATGTTAGGCATAGTCTCAACAATGCAGACAGTTGATGCTGGAGGAGAGATAGTGGTGGGATCAGTGATGGTAATGTTTTTCTTCACATACTTCATGTTTGGTTCCTGTGGCAAACTCAGCTGAGCAGATATTGTCATGGATTTTTCTTTGGCTGTGACTCCTGATGAGCTAGCTTCATTTATTTTTTGTAATGGTGTGGGTGGAATTGGGTGATTGTGGTAAGGTCTAGTGATGTGAGGTTGGGGGTTCTGTTTCTTGTAAGGGTGGTTTGCTGGCCTAACAGGGAAAGGCTGAGGTTTAAGATCAGGGTGAAGTATTCTGCACTCAGAAGCCTCATGTCCTAGCTTATGGCAGTGTTTGCAATAAAGAGGTAGGTGCTCATATTCAATGGGGAACTCAGCAGTGTCCCCATTCAGTGAGGTGGTAAGGGTGATGAAGTTGTGGATTTTATCCAACAAATCGATTTCAATGCAAAGCTTGACAGCAGAGGGGCGGGTAAGGCTAGCAGTTGCTAAATCCATTTTTATGAATTTTCCAATGCTGTTTCCTATCATTTCTAGCATTGCAGAATTGTACCAAAAGAGGGGAATATTCTGAATAGTTACCCAGATCGGAATGATGGATGTCTCCGTTTCCGGTGAGAAATTGGCCGTCCATTTGAAGACTTTCATGACTGGACCTTTGAAAGCCAACTGTGTTTTCATCCAGCATCTCCGATAATCATCAGCATCTTCGAACCGAATCAGAACATGTAGGTGATCGATCGAGCCAAGCTGGTATTTTCCTTTAAATCCAACCGATTTAAAGGCCTCGTACATATATTCCATGGATGGCTTCATCCTGGCAAACTTTCCTTTGAGTGCATTGCTGTAGTGATCGGAGAGCTTTGCGACTTCGGCAGGGGTAATAATGCAAGCAATTTTCCCTTTAAACTCAGTTGTCGGCCGGATTTGGGGGTCAGAGGGAAGAGAGGATTAGAGGGGAGGAGGTTTGGAGGTGAGAGCGCTCAGAAAGCTACGATTTACAGGGGGGCCGCCGCGGTCCGGCGGTGGCTCCGCCATGAGATAACGACTAAAATAGCCGTTAAAAGCCAGAACAGTAGAAATTAACGGTAAAAAAGGTGATTTTTTTAAAGAGAAGGGAGAGCATTTGATGTTAGAGAGAGAGAAAGTCGCTCACATGGTATCGTGATACTGATGCGTGAACGCTCCCTCTATCAAACATTTATAAGTTTTATGTCTGGATGATAATATTTATTAAGATGATATATGAATTTTATGAGATTTTTTTAATATGTACCATAATATCATAAGAAACCGATTAATGTATTAAAGTTGTCGTCCATGTATATTAATACTATTATCATAATTGAATTAATAATCATTAACTTTATATTCAATTTATTATGTTTTGGAAATATCATTTAATTAAGAAACCTATGAAATATATAAAACCATAATATTCAACTATATAAAACTACATCCATCTAATTGTTAAAATATATACTTCAATATCAAATTAAAAAATTTTCAAAATATAAATAGACCATTAGAGAAGCTAATATTTTGTAGGCGATAGATTATTTCCCACACTATATTATAAATATTGTCTACTTTGCAGCCTCTTTAACAAAGATGATGAACACAAGAGATTTTCAGTTCATAAGGAAACTGTGAAGATCAGGGCTTCAACCTGAACTTTACTTCAAGATGTTTCATGAAATCTACGACTGTGGTTAAGGGTAAGTAAAAATAATCCATCTTTAAGTTTTCATTCAAGAAATTTGATGTTTTGGAGGGAGAGGATTAGACCGTTAAATTTTTCTCAACAATTAGACTTATAATTGCACTGTCATTGTAAAATGTCATACATTTAGTTAATCATCAAACACAATAATTTACAAATGATCTTATTATTTATTAATAATTCGACTAAGAGAAAAATTTAATGTTTGATGATCGGGCAAGTAGCAGCAAAGTTTGATCAAGGGATTCAATTAACCAGCTGAACACCATGAAAATTGCACCATAAATGAGCCGTCTCAAGGCCCTTTTGCCCATCGCCACACTACGTTCTTTCTAAGGCACAAATCATGGGAAAAAGGTGAAGGAGAAATATGAATAATATGATGACGTAGGTAATTAAATACAAGAGAATGATTCGGTGAAAGCAGCAACTTGATGCCAACTCCAAACAGGAAAACTATGATCCAGCATGTGGAGATGGAATTCATGGACAAATCTCTATCCACAAATGGCGGTGAGTTTACTATTTTCTAGATGTTCTAGATGTATCGTGTATCAATTCATGGAGTGCCAGGATCATTTTAGTACTTCAATGGGGCATATATCGAAAATATGGCCAATGTAGAATCTGAATGGGAATGGATTGCCATTGACTATCTCAAGCTTAATTATCAATATTCTAATGATTTTTTTTCTCACTGGAAAGAAAGCTTTGAGCTGCGATTGCGATTGTGAGTCCGAAACATTATCATGGAAATAATTACCAGCTAAAGAATCGTTCCACCAAAAATCGACTTCTTTGTTGGTAGCTTTTCATCAGCATAATTAGGTGTTGTAGGATAAACATATCGAGTAAATATGGAGTTATATGCATTGTAATATCAATTTCTTATTTTAGTGAGAAATGTGATTAATTATTTTGTAAATGATTGATAACTTCAAACTATTTGTCCAAAAAAAGATATTCGACTCTTATATACTTAAATATTTAGGATTGTTGTGAAATTTAAGGCAATAACTCAAGGATTTACTTGGTTCAGTCAAATGACCTACATCCACGGTTGGAGAGATCTGAAATATCACTAATATTTTGGGAGGGATTACAATGCTATCTTTTCTAATGCCTTTATGCTAACTTTCTAGTTTTGCCTTTTGAATGATAACAAATGGAGAAAGAATAGAATTCTATAGCTCAATGTTGGCTTAGAACTGGTGTGTTCTTTCTCTCAAACATCACTTCTATTTATAGTGATGAAAGGTAACTAATTGTCAAATTACCTAGTCTCCAATTTCAACATTTTAAAGCTATACATATAGCTCATATAACTTGACTTTGCGCTCTCACATTTTCACATTGATGAGCATTTCATACTTCATTTTATAACACTCCCCTTTGGAATGCCCATAACCGTGTATTCACCTGGCTCAAAAATGTGTAGCCCCCCCTCAGCTAGACATTACCTTATAAACCTTGTAGCCTTTGCATACCGATGTTATAAACATGTTTTCTGAATACTGAAGTGGGGAGAGCCTTTGTGAATAGATCAGCTGAGTTATCGCAAGAACGAACATACTGGAGATCTATAATATTGTTCCTTTTCAGTTCTTGGGTAAATTCAAAAAAATGTGGAGAGATATGATTTGTTCTGTCGCTCTTGACATATCCTTCATTCATTTGTTTATGACATGCTGCATTATCTTCATAAACTGTGATCTGATCATCATTTTTCAAAAGACCACTTGCGGTTCTGATATGATCTATCATGGATTTTAACCATACAGATTCTGGACTTGCTTCATGTAAAGCAATAACTTCAGCATGGTTTGACGATATTGTGACAAGCGATTGCTTCTGAGAACGCCAGGAAATTGCAGTTCCTCCACATGTAAACACATAGCCATTTTGAGATCTTCCTTTATGAGGGTCTGACTTATAGCTAGCATCTGCATAACCAATCAAATCTGGTTTCACATTGTTAGAATAAAATAATCCTAAATCAATCGTTCCTTGAAGGTAACGAAACACATGTTTTACACCATTCCAGTGCCTTTTAGTAGGAGATGAACTAATTATCGCTAATAAATTTACAGCAAATGCTATATCCGGTCGAGTACAATTAGTGAGATACATAAGAGTTCCAATCGCACTGAAATATGGTACTTCTGGACCAAGGATTTCTTCAGATTCCTCACATGGACAAAATGGGTCCTTTTCTTTAATGAGGGATCTTACCACCATTGGAGTACTCAATGGATTTGATTTATCCGGGTTAAATCTCTGTAAGATTTTCTCGTATAATTTGATTTATGCACAAGTATCCCACTTGGCAAATGCTCGATCCGCAAGCCGAGACAATCAGAGGCGGAGCTAGGAATTGTATATGAGGGGGGCCCCGGAACTTAAAATTTTGAATTAACTATTAAAATAATATAAAATACGACAATTCATTGAAATTTCAAAAAAAGAGAACATTAAACACAAATATTGGTAGATAAATATATAAAATTGATGAATTTATCATCGTTATTGGACCACAATATTTTTCAAACCGCACATTTCTCTCCGAAAGCCTATTAATGAATTCAAACTTGAGATCCTATTAATAAATTCAAATTAACTGAATTATAAAAAGTAAGAGGGAAAAAATGAGAGAATTAATCAAGTATCTTTTGTTGATTTTCTTATTTTAAATAAAAGTTTTTTTAAAAGTTTGAAAATATAGTTCATAAGCAAGCCCAACAGTTACTCTAAAACAATCTCTATAATAGAGTATCAGATCCCAAAAACTCTATAATTATTTTGCCCTCATCCAACCGTTGCTCTATTTTACCATTTCATGAATTTATTCCCATAAATAATAATAGTTATATTTAATTCTAATTGAGACTTTCAAGAGCACACAGTTAGGGCCTGTTTGTCTGAGCTTATTTCTTACAGATCTGAACTGAACTGAATTGAACTGAAATGAAGTGAAAATTAGAATCAGAAATAATTAAATTATTTTTGATCAAATTTACTTGAATTTGATCAAATTATATTTTACCGAACTGAATTGAATTGAATAAAATTGAATTAGACTGAACTTCTCTATTTATAAGCTCCAGCAAACAAGGCCTTAATTTTATTTGCAAGTTTATGATTTTAATATTTTTATATGTGTGAAGATGTGAATAATTAAGAAAGTATAGGGTAAAAAAGGAAAGAAAATATAAGAATCAATGATAACATTAAATTTTAGAGTATGAAAGAAGTCTAGCTCAAATGTCTTTTCAATCTTCTAAGAGCAAGTCCAACAGCTTTGCTATAATAGCAAATTTGCTCAAATATGGAGAATTTGAGCCTTTTTCGAACTCACTACTATAAAGGGGTAGATGCAAGACACATATTTAAGGCGTTTAAGCCTGGCGCATTTTTTTACGCCTTGATTGAAAGTAGCGAGCTCGCTACCATCTCAAGCTAGCAAAAAAAAATTACATTCAAGACGGAAAGAAGCATTTAAAGGCGGAAATGGGTTTTGACGTTAAAAAATGCTTGACCAAGGCGGAAACAATGTATCCGCCTTAAATTGAATTGGTTGTTGCGATCTCGTAACCTTTGTAGTAATATAAACGTGTCCGTAGCGATTTCGTAGGTTAGCTCGTTAGTTGTAGGTTTGTGCGTTGCGATCTTGTAATCTTTGCTAAACCCTAATTTTAGCAGGCGAGGATGTGGGAGATGTCGTAACTGGGACGGTAGTGTATTGTGTTTGATGTTACGGTATCGCTTCTGTGCACGTCAAATTTGTCATTGTTCAATGTACAGTGCATGTGAGGGTGATTGAAATGTTACGAGTTCGCTGGCTATCCAAAGGTGTTAGCGACGTAGTAGCGATATCGCAAGCGCGTCTTTATGGGTCACAGATTTAAGCTGAACTGGCCGTTCTAACTCCAAAAACAAAAACTTTAAAAGGGTCTAAACAGGTGGGTATTGAAGGGTGATCAGTTGAAGTGTTCTCGGAGGTCTCATTGTTCCCGTGTTGGTGTAGGTAAGGTTTAACTTGCGTAATGTACTGGCTTGTCTCTTGATTTTGGTTGATTTTATGCATAATTTTTTGTTGCATTTTGGTTTATCTTGGTTGTTTTGTTAATGTAGTGTGTAGTTTATGTGTTGATCATCTAAAGTCAGTGAGTTAGTAGTATTGTGTAGCTGTTTGTCTGATTTGTGAATTATGGACCGCGAACGAATAATGAAGGAGAATGCTCGATTATCGAAGGAGTACTTAGATTTGGTTGAACAGTTCTTAGATGTTAGGTTGCGACATTGTAGACAGAACAGCATAGGAGGGGTTAGATGTCCATGCAACAAGTGTAGAAACAACGCCATATTTGAAGATATTGCTGTCGTGCGTGAACATTTAATTTGTAAAGGTTTTGACAAATCCTACACAGAATGGGTTTGGCATGGGGAAGGCCATTATGGAAGTGACCAGGTGGAGATGGAGGAGGGAAGCGCCGAGGAAATCCTGCAGTATAATGAACAGCTTTCAGACATGTGCGACGATGTTGTTATGGAGTTTGTTGGGAAGAAAAGTATGCTGGAGGCAATGTATGACGATAAAAAGACAAGCTTATATGTTGGGGCTAAGCATTCTAGACTGGGAGCAACATTGTTGTTAATGAACCTAAAGGCAAGGCATGGTATTTCTGATAAAGGAATGACGGAATTGCTAGAGTTGGTTAAAGAGTTACTTCCTCGGGACAACTTATGTCCTGACAGGGTTTATGTTGCGCGGAAGATATTGTGTCCTATGGGCATGGAGTTTACTAAGATTCACGCATGCCCGAATGATTGTATGTTGTATAGGGAGGGGGATTGTTGATTCCTTGAGGGATGATTGCAAGGTATGCTGTGAGTCTAGATGGAAAAAGAAGGAGGGAAAGGTCGAGGTATGTGGAGAAACAGTGACAACATCGACAAAGCAAGGTCCTGCTAAGGTGATGTGGTACATGCCCTTGAAACCGAGATTGACGCGTTTGTATGCCAATCCAGTTGATGCAAAATTGTTAACATGGCATGCCGATAGGGTTCGAGAGGAAGATGATGATATTATAT
The DNA here is from genome assembly GCA_948330725.1 of Sherardia arvensis. NCBI lineage: Eukaryota > Viridiplantae > Streptophyta > Magnoliopsida > Gentianales > Rubiaceae > Sherardia > Sherardia arvensis. The sequence goes on from OX415238.1 coordinate 17,962,694, forward strand.
CTCACGCTTCTGATGGTGATCAGTGAAAGAAGATGGATGCTATGTAACCAGAATTTGCTGACGAACCTAGACACGTGCGCTTAGGACTATCTACTGACGGAATGAACCCTTTCGGGAACATGTCCAGCACCCACAGTTCATGGCCAGTGATACTTGTTATTTATAATCTACCTTCATGGTTGATGATGAAACGAAAGTATGTGCTTTTGAACACTATGATCTCGGGGCCTAAGCAACCTGGCAATGACATTGATGTATATCTAGCACCTCTTGTTGAGGAGTTGGAATCCTTGTTTAAGCATGGGATTCATATTCCTGACGGAAGTCGAGGGGACGCGACATTCCAACTTAAAGCTATGTTGATGTGGAGCATCAATGATTTCCCTGCTTTGGGTAACCTTGGAGGGCGTTCTGTGAAAGGGCATTTTGCATGTCCCGTTTGTGAGAGCCATACTAGTCATTGTCAATTAAAGCACGGTGGTAAGCCTGTTTATCTAGGTCATAGACGATTTCTACCTAGAAGTGGAGGAGTGCAAAGAAGTGGTTTAACGGTCAGGAAGAGCATGGTTTTGCCCCAGTCCCACTATCAGGTACTGAAATATTGGAAAAGGTAGCGGGCATGGAGTTTGTGTTGGGAAAGGGAAAAAAGAAAAGCGCTCAAACTACGATTTGGAAGAAATGTTCGATTTATTTCAAACTCGATTATTGGGAGCACTTGGATGTGCGCCACTGTCTAGATGTCATGCACATAGAGAAGAATGTATGTGAAGCTTTGGTTGGGACGCTATTGAATACACCGGGCAAGAGTAAGGATGGATTGAAAAGTAGAAGGGATTTAGTCAATCTTGGCATAAGGACGTCACTTGCTCCCGTTCAAGAAGAAGCAGGTACGACATACTTACCACCTGCTTGTTATTCCTTGTCATCTGAGGAGAAGGAGAGTTTTTGTAGAACTCGAAAATCAGTAAAGGTGCCTTCTAAATATGGTTCGAACATTAGTAGTTGTGTATCTACCGCCGAGTTGAAATTAGTGGGAATGAAGTCGCACGATTGCCACAACCTGATGCAGGATTTGAATGTCATTGCTCTGAGAGGTTGCTTGCCTTCTCACGTTGGAGATGCAGTTGCAAGGCTTTGTTATTTTTTTAAACAAATATGCCGCAAGAGAGTAAGCCGTCGTAAGTTGGATGAATTGCAGGATATGGTACTTGAAGTACTGTGCAGGCTAGAGATGTATTTTCCCCCTTCATTTTTTGACATAATGATTCATTTGATAGTTCATTTGGTGCGGGAGGTGAAGCTGTGTGGACCGGTGTACTTGAGATGGATGTACCCATTTGAGAGGTACATGAGCATTTTCAAGCATTTTGTTAAGAACGTTATCGACCAGATGCCAGTATAGTGCAGCGATATGTCGCGGAAGAGGTAATAGAATTCTGTACCAACTATTTACAGGATGTACCTACTATAGGACTGCCAGTCTCCAGACACGATGGTGGATTGGATGGTGTCAGACTACGCCATAAGTCTAAATTTAGCCCTTCTTCCGATGAAATATCTACAGCACATGTGTACATTCTGCGCAACCATCATTAAGTGAGTCCTTATGTTGATGTTCACCTTAATGATATTAAGTCAGCACACCCGAGCTGGTCGGAACCTAGAGTCCTAGAAACTCATTGCAGAGACTTTACTAGTTGGCTCAAAATACATGTGCAGAATGGCGGTGAACACCCCGACGTTGTAAAATGGGTTGCCAAGAGACCCCTAGGCACAGTAACGTCGTTTAGCGGGTATGACATCAATGGATACACGTTTGGTACTAAGTGGAGTGATGATAGGTCTGCAACCCAAAATAGTGGGGTATCAGTACCTGGAGAGGGCGATAATGGTTTGTTTGGTACCATTACTGATATATGGGAAATGGACTTTGTTCATGTCTGAATCGCATTGTTTAAATGTGAATGGGTAGATCAAGGTGAAGGGGTGCGCACAGAGGATTTAGGCATGACTCTAGTTAATAGAGGAATTCTCGAGTCTAGGGATGATCCATTCATCATGGCGGCTCAAGCTCATCAGGTATTCTATGTGGAAGATCCAACTGATGCTCGATGGGAGATCGTTGTTGATGGTAAGAAAACATTCATCTATGGTGACGGCTTGTTCAACGATGACTCCACTGTTTCTACCGACACCATTCCGCCCTCGGTGTACAAAACTCTGGAGGAGGATGATGACATTGTTTGTGTGTCGGTGTGCAGAATGGATCATGAGGAAGGCATGTGGATTAATCCTGTGGGGAAAACTACAAAGAGGAAGGGGAGGCAACCAAAGAAGAAGAAGACTAAAAAGAGTAAAAAACAAAAGTAGCTATTTGATAACCATTGTTTTGAATATTATGCTGTATTTCATGGTTCATGTAGTTAAATTTTGATTTAATTAATTTGAGTACACTAAATCTTCTAATTCTAAAAAATTTGTACACTGCTGTAGACGTGGCGATACCGTAACGAAACACGCTAGAAACCAATGCATGTTAACTTGTTGCGTTGCGATTTCGTAACCTTGCGAACCGGTTACGCTTTCGCAACAAAAAGCTGAAATTCGCAGATGAGCCTCTGTCTCTTGAGTCTGGCAGGTTACGATCTCGCTTGATGGGAACAAATTTGTATAAATTTGATTAATTTGAAACTAGCGAAATCCGTAGTAGCTCGCCAGGTGAGTAACTTGATACTGGCGAGCTCGCTAGTATAAAGCCACATACCAAAAAAATTAGATTTAACTCCTTAGTAAAGTGGTGTTATATTTTGAAAATTTAGCCACACTAAATAAATAATGGAAGTTTAAATAATCAAATATACATAATAAAATAGATGACATTCAAATTCAAATATTCTTTGCAATGTTGTTAGAGAAACTGATAAAAACAAATTGAAAAAATTAAATTATTTGGATTTGAGTACAACTACTAGCCAACATGAACGAATGCAAATCTAATCATCATTCCTAGGAGGTGGTGTCTGTGATGGTGCTGGTGGATCCCCCTTCGCTTTTTTCCTCGCACTAGCCCTTTCAATGCCACGTATCACCTTCTCCGTTAACCAATTTGCGTGATTGATTTTGGCCATCTTATCCCTGAAAAGGTCGACCGTGTCTTCTACACCCTTGTAGTATGCCTCTGAGGGTACACCTGTTCATGTAAGTGAATGTAAAAAAGGGTGAGTATAGCAAATAAATTGTATAAAACAGAAATTAAACTGTAGGGGTTTAGTGTGGCTAACCTTCGACGTTCTCTCTGACTTCTTCAGGATTAAACTGTAGCGGTTTCTTGGGTCCATCCGCTACTTTCTGCCACACACCATCAATCAACTCAAACTTACCTTTCCTCTCAAAATATGACATCGTATAGAAGCAACACTCCTGGGTTATTGGAGATAATTTTATCTTGGGATGCACTGAGGTAAGAAACATGGTTATGAAATTACCGTAAGGGAGCTTCTTGACTGTCCTATTATTTTCGACCACACTTTGTCTCATGTGCTCGAAAATGACATGATCAGGGTTCAACTGTATCTCCTCCATAATGCAGTAAAATATGCTCACAATAGTATACACTATAAGAAAAATTGGCTTTAGCAACCAATATTATATAACGGGTTAAATTATGGTTGCTAATGTCATACAGCGAAAAATATTACGGTTGCTACTCTCATACATCATAATTTTTTATTGGACTGTAAAGACTTGGACCCACCTTAACATATATTGTAGTTATTCAATGCTGACTGTACATATTCAATACTGACTGTATATAATGGTCTTGGACCCACGGATGTGTTTTCCCCTAATCCCCTAAAAAGTTCACTTCTCCCGCCTTCTTTCCCGCTCTTTATCATCAATATCAGATATTAGGTGAAATAAAAATGATACGAGATGTAGGGTTCGAACCTGGGTGAGCAAAATTTGTGCCATAGCCTTCACCATCCCACCATCAAATAATTATGTGTTGCTTTCAAAACTTTATATATATATACTACTAAATCAACGGTTTTTTTGGAAATGGAGTAGGTATAGGTAACTAATGGTGATTTTGAATGAATAATGATAGTGAATGCTTAATTTTCAAGAGTAAAATATATATTTACCAAAAGAAAAGAAGTAAAATATCATTTTAACTAATTAAGGGAGTGTTTGGTTCATCCAGTTTTTGAAAATTGGACTTTTAAAATACAGTTTTGGAAAATTTTGTTTGATTAATTTGTATAAGTTTAGAAAGTCCAGATTTTCCCACTTATAAGTTTGGTTTTTGTTTTTCCAAAACTAGATTTATCATTTTTTATTTTAAACTTACAATTTTTGTTTTAAACTTGCAAAATCTTGACGAATCAAACAAGGTTTTTGCAAAATCAGACTTACAAAATCACAACCAAAATCTCAAACTCTCAAAATTTGAAAAATAAAATCTAAATTTTTAAAATTATATCCGACCAAACACACTCAACTCATATTTGACTTTATATTTTTTTAATTAACTTCATATTTATATAACTTAATTTAACTAACAAACCTTACAACGAATTCATTTCAAAAAGGAATTCATAACTAGTTTATCTTTATTATAAAGACCCTGTATGGGATGTAGCGGTTAACTGTTAAATGTTAATGGATTGTACAAACTGTTAGTTGTTACCGGATTGGATTATCTGTTTTGACTAACTGTTTGTAGATGAGTGTTTGATAAAAAATAAATAGCAGATAGGTGTTTGTTATGCTAAATGACAAAAATAGACACCAATAATTAAAAGTTATCATTAGACCCATACCCGCCCCATGATCATCCCTACTTGGAAACGCGGGTTTTTCAAACGTTTTGAAATTGAGAGTTTTGGATCAAACAGTTAGATGATATTTTTTCTCACCAAACACCATAAGTATCTGTTTGACCAGTCAAAAAATGTATTTTTAGCCACAAAACCAAAACTCTCCTTCAAAACTCTTCAAACCTCTTGCTACCAAACGGGGATATTGATAATAAGGATATCCGGGTGCAATTAACCGTAACTTGTATTTATAGTTTAAAACACTCGGTCTGAAAGTGCAATCACCTTCACATTCTTCCCCGTGTTCCCTATAACATGTGGTGGATGGGAAACAATGTTTATTCGTTTTGTATTAAATTTTGTTACCGGATAAGTGTGAAATATTTAAACACAACTTTTAACTCTTTCACGTATATTTTGCTAAACCTTGTTAAAAGTTACTGAACTTTATAAACACAAATGATTAAATATAATTTAAATTCTTACTTGTCTTTTAAAAAGACGATCATACAGTCATATTTTACCTTCAACGGAAACTAATCAAATTTCGTACTTTACTAGATAAAATTGAGTTTAACTAATCAAAATTCAACCCTTTAATTTGTTGACTTTCTGTGGAATCTATTATAAAAATTGAGTTAAACTAATCAAAATTAATTCTATTATTTAACTTTCTATAAATTAGCATACTCAAGTTTAATTGACCAAAAATAAAATATCATCAAACTATGTCTAAAAGATTATGACTTTGTGAGAGAATACGTAGCTAAATTTATTGAACTGTATGAAAAGGTGTTGAATGTGCTAACAATGATGTGAATTGGACATGATCTAAGTTGAATCTAACTAATCAAAGTCAATTTTTTCTTAATTTTATACGATCACTGAAAACTGAACTAAAATCAAAATCAACCATTGTTAACTTTTTTTAATCACTAGGTGAATTCATTGAACCGAACTAAAAATTGTTGATTGCATTACTCAATAATTCAGTTGATTACTTCACTTTTTGTATATTGTAAATACTTAATAACTAATTACATTACTCAATAATTAAATTCATTTAGACAACAAATTGTCTGAACAAAAAAGTGATACAGATTTATAATTTGTAAGTTTCAATTTAGTTATCAAATTAATTATTTATACATAATTATGTTGTGAATCAAAAGAAAAATAATATTCAGCATTAATAATAAGCAATATTTGATTAGATATGTTTACTTTATTAATACGTGTATAAAAATTACTGTAACATTGCGTATATATTTTCGGAAAAATGAAACTTTGAACAGAATTAATTTAATTTTACTTGTATATATATAATAATAAACTGAGTATTAATTAGGAAATTCTCTTTATATAATGATTATTAATTTGGAAATTAAAAATTAACATAAAAATGTATTTATGTTAATTGATCTGAACCGTCAGATGATATCTACAAGTGAATCTCAACCGTTTACAAATGTTTTGGATATATAAAACCAATCTCAAAGGATAAGGCTCTGAATCGCCGCAATCCCTCACATTTTCTCCAGATCTCTCCTTCGCCAGAACCTACCACTCTTCCTAATCCGAACTGGTCGAGGATCCGGAGTAACTCCAGCACGTGGGTGTCGCGGTGGTCGAGGTACCGGAGAAACTCCAGCACGCGGGCCCCCCAGACGCTGCGGCGGCCGGTGGTTACTCAGGTACTGCCTGAACATGTTCCAGTCGCCCTCCGCTTTTGGTTCTCGTACCTGCTCAGGGTTGTCGGAGATGCGGAGGTGGATGGCGTCATCGCCGCCGGGGAGGGTGACATCACCATCGCCGTGCTGCTGCTCATCACCGATTCCAGTTCGTGAGCTGAATTCATATCGAAGGTTTTACTTCTCTTTTGAACATCTGGTTATCGAAGGTTTCTAAGATGTTTGTTATTCGGTCAGAAAGAGAAATTTTTTCTGGATTATGTCATAGGGGTATAGTGAGTATAGCATAACTGTTTTAGAAATGACTGTATGTTTTGCCTGCTTCAATATGTTATTTCAACCTTGTTTACAATGTAGGGGTTTTGCATGCTGAAGGAAGGTTCATTTTATGCGTCACTTGGTTTAAATCCCAATCATTCTGTTGCTTGAATGAGGATATGCCTTCCTCTTAGTATGCTGTTTCTGAGTTTTTCTGCAATATTTTTGGCAGGGTGATGGAGTGGAACCAATTAGGACAGCATCTAGGAATGAAACCAACTTGTCTCAAGATCACTCTACTGCTATTAAGGTATCTTCGATCTCTACGACCAATGAAAATAAGGGAGTTAATGGTAACATATCTCATGAGTTTCCTGGGAAATCCAGTACAGGTGTTTCAGCTACTGGTGCTGGAAAGAATGGAGGCTTGTCTCGTGACCATCTAGATAAGGTCAAACAAACTTTGATGAGGCAGAAGGAGCTTGAAGCAAAGACGAAGAAGCTTCCCTTGGTAAGTGGCTAGGGTGACATGTTTAGCTTAGTTTGTTTATTAAACTTTTTTTAAAAAACCACACACGCGCACACACTGATAGGTTGTGATAAATACCAAAAGTTAGTTTTCTTTATGATTTTACCACACTCGGATTGGTAAACAGTTTGCTGAAGTCTTTATACTTTATATTGAGGTTTGTGGCCCTGCTTAGAAATGATGGTTGGCTTATTACATACTAGTGAATTTGAGGCATTTGTTTTTTATATTAGCACTTTTGAATTAGACTTCAGTGAAACTGCGGCTTGTTACTTAATGCATATTGAGGGATTTATAAATTAGAAAAGCCTTAACAAATGCATCGTTGATATCCTGGTCAGCAAGGTTCATGATCAGCTCATCAACTCCAGGGTGCTTCGACAGCCAGTTTGTAACATCGAAGACTTTGCGATTGATGTAGATCCATACATCTTCACGCTTGTTGTGCTGCTTTAGCTCTTTTGTCATGATGAACTTCTTGCCAGTAGCAGCGGCGTTGCGGTTCACCATTGGATATTGGGGAAGCTCCGGGTGCTGAATGCCTGCGGAGGAATCAAGGTGGAGAAGGGAAATGCAGCAGAGGAACAGAGACCGGGAGAGATATGTCCAGTCAAGTAGAAGACTTTGTCAAGAAGGTTTGTGTAACTTGTTAAATTTTCCTGCTTAGTATTTGATTTATCATCTCCAGTTGTGCTCACAATGTTAACTAATCTTTAATTTCTTTGATAATCTCTTTGGAGCAGGAAAATGCAGGAAAAATTTATCATCTCCAGTATAAATTGCAGGAAAATGCAGCAGCATTTGAGCCTAAGAGAGGTGGCGAGGCTTTTAAGCTCTTTGGAGAAGTAATAGATTTATAACTTACGTGTGAATGTGATCTCAAGCAGAGGTGGTGCTGAAAGGTGATGCAGATGACGAAGTCTGGATTTGTTGCTACTGAACGATATAATTTGAGAGGGAAGAAGGATGAAGAAGAGCATTCTGGGTTCATATTTCTCCGTTGTGTATTGTTTTAGCACTTTGAAGTGCATTGAATATTATGACTTTCTATTTTAGATTATTATATATGTATTACAAATTATTTTAATGAATAATATTTTGCTTGTTTTTCATATTTTATCTTAATTTATAGAATATTTGTGATCAATATTAGCATAAATATTCTCCATTAACAAAATATAAAATATTGGTATAAATATAATTCTGTCATTAATAATTTAAAAATATGACGACGGTAAATATTTCATCGTAATTGTAAGATGACAGCCATCCACGTGTCCGGTCATAAAGCATGACCGCCCATCCACGTGTCCCGTCGTAAATAATTAATTCCAACCATCCGCGTGTCCCGTCGTAGATAATTAATTACAACCGGAAAGGCATTAGCAAGGGAAGCTATACCAACCCCTGCATGGACCGTCGTAAATGAGCATTTACAACAGGATCTTAAGCTATAGCAACCAATTTGGTGGTTGCAATAGATCTTTTTTCTTGTAGTGATAGTTCATCTCGGTGATCCAACCACCCTTAGGCACGACACTCCCAGCGACCATCTCATAAACATTCCTCTCCTCACCACTAAGTTTATCCAACTTATAAGATCTAGGCACCCCTAAATCGTCAGCGTCTCTATCAAAGTACTTCTTAGCATACTCTACAACTTGGGCTCGATCCAAAACCCCATACTCAGACCATTGTTCTCTAATGTAAAACCCCGGAGGGGGTTGGTTGCTATAGTTCTCGTTAACAGCATAGGACACGTTCAATGCCTTGTTAAAAAATTCCTCCCCAATCTCGTAGTCCTTCTTATTAACCCTGGTGAACCACCTACCCGTCTCCTTTTCTTCCTCAATCAACTGGTGAAAATTAGCATAGAATTGGCACGTCTCTTCCTCATGTGCCGGATAATTCAAACCTAACAACTCACCCAACTCATGAAATTGAAATATCTTTAACACATTCTCCAAACCTAGTTCTTCTATCTGATTAAAATCAACAACATAACAATCTAGTAATTGACTATGCTCCATGTAATTAGAATAGGCCTCGGATGCATCCAAACTTACAAATTTTTGCTTATCATATTTGGTTGAACTTGTCCCCGCCGTCGCCCGTGGCTGAGATCCCGAAGCCTGAGCTTCATCACGTCGGGCGGCCTGCACAAATGGATTGGGTGCCAAATTCTTCGTCCTTGTCATTGCTCTTGTCGGATGGGTATGTGAGATTTTGGTTGGTTTATTTTTTCTGAGCTCTGAGACGTTCGATCGATGTTTGAAATCAGAAGATCCCCAAATTTGATATTTAAAGGTTTGCGTCTTGCGATATCGTAACTACCAAGACAGCTTATATTCAAGTTGGTTGCGATCTCGTAAGTTTCCACGCACACAAGTAAACGACGCCGTGTAACATGCTGCTAGGGTTTAATTCTCAGCAGTAATACTAGCGATATCGTAACTAATTAAATTCATATTATATTAATTCTCAGCAGTACTACTAGCGAACTCGCAACTAATTGTATTCATATTAACTTAGCGAGTTCGCTACTATTCCAGTCAATGTTTAAACCGTTCTATGTGTCAATCTTTGTTGTTACGAATTCGTAAGGGTAGAGAAAGTACGCTGCGAGATCGCTACACATTCTCTAGCCAGACTCTGTTGACTGAATACGTCTTGTTGCGATATCGTGAGGACCTCGTAAACAGGCGCTAGTTAGTTGCGATGTCGCTTGGTGTTCTGTTCATAATAAATCATCATGAAAAGTGACAGTGACGATATCGCTATGTCCACGCACTATACAAAAAGTAAATGATTTTGCTGATACGATATGGGCTCTTAGGATGAAAAAATAAAATGTAAGGGACAATATATCAAAATAAGAAAAAATAAATTGTAAATGTGCCAAAATGGAAAACACAAGTTCATTACAATCGAAACAAACTGGTGATACAAAAATACATAGTGAAGAACAAACAACTAATACTAGTAGATGATTCGTTCACCGAGGACATGAAGCAGTTCCTGATCGCAAGTGCATGCATCACAGGTGATGTCCGCCGGATCAAGGGGTAGCCAGGGATCGTACCTCACAAACTTATTGAGGCCAGCATGCGGAATGCAGCAGATCGGCCTAGGCCTAACTGCTGCTTCTGAGAAGTACCTGAGGTAGTGTGTCCAACCCCAAGCGTATCTCAGACCTCTTTTCACGCGTTGCCTAGCTAGACAGAGGCCCTGTTTGTCGGTTCTCTTCATGGTTGTGATGAAATTCATGCCTCTTTGAATGTCACCTTCGCAGATTGCAAAAACAGCCAACACATAGGTCGACAGTGAGTGACCTACTGCAGAAGCTTAGGTGAGCCACTGTCGAGCCCACTCAGTCGCTCTTCCGCTCACGTAGCGACGAAGAACCCAGTCGAACTCAGCACGAATCATTACCAGATTTATCATGTCATCTGGGAGGGGCGTTGAATAGAGACACATCCATGGGAAGCAGAAGACAAGGAATATGAGAAGGCAGAAGGGAATGTGGGAATGAAGGGTCTAATGAGGTTCTAAATGGAGAAGGGGTTGATATTTAAAGGGTTGAGGTGCTCTATTATTCGAAAATATGTCAGAGTTCCTAGACAAAAATCAGTCATTATGGTATTAATGGAAGGAAAATGTAAAGGCATTCTCACCTTTCCATGGACACCCCATGCAAACCCCCAAAATAAATTAATTACTGATGGAATTTCAAAGGTTTTTACTGATGTCACAGGTCAGACAAAGCCCAATACTTATACTATCACTACTACTATAGCCCAATATACTACCAAAAGCCCTTATCTCGTTGGGATATCGCTAGAGAATCGCCAGCTAGGCTCTGTTGACTGAATACGAGCTGTTGCGATATCGTTAGGACCACGTAACATATAAGCGAGTATGTGACGAGTTCGCTTGTGTTGATTCTACTAATAAACGTGACATCCATGCGATATCGCTAGGAACACGCACAATAGCAACAGTAAATGATTTTGCATAAAAAGTAACATTTACGATGAAGCTAGTGATTTAGCGAGCGATTTTGCTGAAAAAATAACCTGTACGATGAAAAAGTAAAATGTAAGGGACAAGGTTTCAAAACAAGAAAAGCTATTCAATAATTAAATTAATGAGCCAAAATGGCAGACATAAACTTATTACAATCCTAACAAATTTTACATAAAACAACAGAATAAAATAAGAAAGAAACTACAACATCCAAAGTGGCGGAGGGGTTAGAAGGACGTGAAGCACTTCCCCTGCTCGCAAGTGCATGCATCACATTCGATGTCCGCTGGATCAACCCTCGTGTAGCGCCGGTACCTGAAGCCGTCATTGAGGTCAGCATGTTCCTGGCAGCATCTAGGTCTAGACACTACTACATCGAGGTACCCCAAGTATTGCGCATTGCCCCAGGCGTAAGCCAATTCGAGGGTGACGCGATCCCGAACTTCCTTAAGGCCTTTCTTGTCGGTTCTCTTTATCTCGGTGATGACATCTATGCCTCTCTGAGCATCACCTTCGCAGATTGCAAATATAGCCAAGGCATAGGCCGACTCTCTGTGACCTATTGCAGAAGCCTCGGTGAGCCACTGTCGAGCCCAATCGGTCGCTTCGAAGCTCACATACAGACGAAGAACGTGTCTGAACGTAACACGAATCATTATAAGATGAATCATGTCATCTGGGATGGCGCTAAAAAGTGTCAAAGCCATGGGAATAAGAATGCAAAGAATAGGAGAAGTTTGAAGAGAATATGGGAATGAAGGCTCTGATGGGGCTCTAAAGGGAGAAGGGGCTGACTTTTATAGGGGTGAGGTTCTACATTGGTCAAAAACATGTGAGAGTTCCGAGACTAAAATTAATAATTGTTGTATTAAAAGAAGAAAAATGTAAAGGCATTCACACCTTTTCATTGACCACATTCACACCCCAAAACAAAATAATTACTGATGGAATTTCAAAGGTTTTTCCTGATGGGTCCGTATACTGTAGCTATATCGCTACTCTCCAAGCCTAACAATTGTTTGCCAGGTGTGTCAAGCTTTGTTGTTACGAACTCGCTAGAGAATCTCAAGCTAGGCTCTGTCGACTGAGTACGACTTGTTGCGAGTTCGCTACTATAAGTTACACAGGTAGCGACTTCGCTAGGGAGGCGCCAACTTATGCTACAAGTATGCAACTAAGTTACGACATATTAACCTAGCGAGGTCGCTACTATGCCATTCATAAGTTTTTTTGTTCTATGTGATCATGTGCAGTAGCGAACTCGTAAGAAAGATCGCCAACATTTGTCCCACATCGGCTGATTAGAAGGTGATTTTTCAGTTTATATACACTTACATTTTACAAGGGTTCAATAAGTCGCCGACCAGCGCAAACTGAACATGAAACACCAAGGCTAAGGCCCAATACTTACATAGGCTAAGGCCCAATACTTACACAGGCTAATGCCCAACACTTAAACGCCCAATATAGACCCAAACCCAAAAACCCTTTTTTGATGGGTTCTTATCATGTAGCGAACTCGCTTCAAGCCACGTCAATGTTGAGTTTTTTTACTGTGTCAATCTTTGTTGTTACGAGGTCGCTACAGAATCTCTAGACAGGCTCTGATGACTGAATATGACATGTTGCGATATCGTTAGGACCTCGTAAACAGGCGCTAGTTAGTTGCGATTTCGCTTGGTGTTCTGTTACTAATAAATCATCATGAAACGTGACAGTGACGAGATCGCTAAATAATAAAAATTAATAAACTTATATAAAATGTAAAGGACAAGGTATCACAAAAAAAAACTTATTAAATAATGAAATGCGCCAAAATGGCAAACAAAAGGTTATTATACTCATAACAAATTTGGGCAAAAAAAGAAAGAACATAATCAAACAACAAAAAACTAGAACATTTAGCCTAAACGAGGACCGAGGACGTGAAGCAATTCCTGATCGCAGGTGCATGCATCACATGAGATGTCCGCTGGATCAAGCCTATCCTAGCGATCGTACCTCACTCTGCGATTGAGGGCAGCATGTTCCACGCAGCAGATCGGCCTGGGCGTGACTACTCCATCTCTGAGGAACCTGTAGTAGTGCGCCCAACCCCAAGCTTTACCCAAACCGGCTCTGACGCTTACTCGAGCTTCCCGGAGGCCTTTCTTATCGGTTCTCTTCAGGGTGGTGATCACATTCATGCCTCTCTGAATGTCACCCTCGCAACATATTGCAAATATGGCCAAGACATAGGTCGAGTCTGTGTGACCTAGTGCAGAAGCGTCGGTGAGCCGCTGTTTATGTCATTCTGTCGCTCTTCCGGTCGCGTACGCACGAAGAACCGAATCGAAGTAAACACGAATCATGATTAGATTTATCATGTCATTTGGGAGGGCATTGAATATAGACAAATCCATGGGAAGCAAAAGGCAAACAACAGGAGAAGGGAGAAGGGAATGTTGGAATGAAGGAAATTTATAGGGTTGAGGTGCTCCATTTATGAAAAAGATTGTAGAGTTCCTAGTAAAAAAAAGTTGAGTTCCTAGTGAAAATTGAGGTGCTCCATTTTAAAATAGGCATTTTTACCTTTTCAAGATATCCTCATGCAAACCCCAAAAAAAAGTTAATTCCTTATGGAATTTGAAAGATTATACTGAATTTTTTTGAATGTTATTTCATCAAATCAAACTAAACTAAATTGAAAGAATTGAATTCATTTGTGGGTTTATGGGTTTAGGGTTAGGGTTTAACTGTGGTAACATGCAGACTAGCGATATCGCTACCATAGAGGCTACTTAGCGATATCGCTACCATAGAGGCTACTTAGCGATATCGCTACCATAAGTTACATAGGTAGAGAGTTCGCTAGTGAGGCGCCAACTTGGCTCTGTTGACTGAATACGACTTGTTGCGAGCTCGCTACTTTTCAGTTACACAGTTAGCGAGTTCGCTAGTGAGTCGCCAACTTGGCTCTGTTGACTGAATACGACACGTAGCGACCTCGCACGTTACACGTAAAGAGGAGCGAGGACCAAGCGATTTCGCTAGGAGCACGCACTAGACCAAAAGTACTTGATTTTGCTGAACTAAAGTAACAACTCTAAAAATTATTGAACAGCATACATCTAAAAATTGTTGAAGTTATTGACCACATTCATGTAACCAAAACGGCATCTTTGGTGACGCGTACACAAGTGATCATAATCCAAAAAACTAGTCAATATTCAAAAAAGTAAATGTTTAAACCAAACTAAACTACGAAATCACAGGCCTGCGACTAACATATCATGCAAGTCATCAACACACATCTTGTCGCTGCCTTCGGCCTTCTCCCCCGAACTGCCTCCATCGTTTTGCTTGTCTAGCTCGTTCTGGCCTGCTGGTTGAGCTTCAGTCTCGATGCAGATGTTCTCTTCTTTGCTTTGGCCCGGTTCAACATCCTCGTCGAGTTCTGCGATCAGCCTCTCTTTCCTAATCATCTCATACCTCGCAGGCTCATCTTCTGCATCAGAGTCGCTGTCATGATGATCACCATCATCACCATCATCACTATCTGCATCTGCATCCCTTACATGATCAGCAACAAGCTTCCCATCGGATGGCTCCTTCCCGCTGGCTGTAGCCAAATCTTCGCTAGGACCCGTGGTGTCTTTTTGCTTGGTAAATGTGGTGCGGAAATCAGGTACCTCCTCCTCATCGCTCAGATCGCACTCCACTACCCCGCTGGATATCAGTTCGCCGAGCCGTTCGTTGTTAGCACATGCCCTTTTCTCGGCCATTTCAATCTCATTCAATAACTGGCCCATAGACACCACAAGCCTACCACGGGCATCAAAAACATCATCTACACAAACAAATCAAGGTTGATAAGAACCAATCATTAACAAATTAAACAACTAGAACCAACTACAGTTAATAACAAGCTAGAATCATACCTGATAATCCCATCCTACCCCTTGCCCTTCTGGCTGCCTCTTCAGCTTCTTTCTTTCTCGCGTACTTCCCATCGGCCTTCAACTCTAACCTCTTGTACTTGAGCCACTCCTTGTCGTATTTGCCGAGCGGCATGGGACGGCCTCTTGGAAAAATACCCGCTTTCCTGATCAGAGCTACAATCAAATTGCCATACGGAAGCGCGGCGTTCTTGTGTCTGGTCATCTTCATAATTTGAGTCAGAATTGTGAAGCCGGGGTTGATTGGAAGCTTCTCCATGATATAGTAGAACACCATGAGACTGCAAACTGTGGGCTCACATGCATGCCCTAGGGACGGGACCACATTACCGCAGATTAGCTCAAAAACTAATCTCTGCTCCTCGGTAAGCCTGTGGATCGGGTAAAACCTAGCTGTACCCGGCCTATCAGAAGTCCCTTTAAACCACTTCTGACCCATCTCACCGGCCTTCAACGGTTGCTTGGGGCTAACAGAAGGAAACCTCTGCTCGTAATGTACCTCGTACGGACCATCCTTTTTGGTAGGCCTCAGGACGAGACAGATACGGACATTTCAGAACTTCATTGATGTTAAACTTATCGGCCGTAAACTTAACACCCCGCACCATTGTAGTTATTTCCTCCACCCCTTCCTCTAAACCTAGGTTCGCATAAAATTGGAGAACCTCTTCATGGTAAACAGGCTCAGGCAACATAAGCAATGTATCTAGATGCTGTGCCCTAAAATGGTCTAGCACGTAATCTAGTTGCAGCGAAGGCACCACACTACTATCAAACACATTATTATTTACAAGTTTCCGAGAGGAACAACGCTCATACCTAGCCATGGCGGCGTCGTTGAAGAACTCAGGAGTGTCCTCCTCCTCACTGGAACTGCTGGGCCCTTCTCCACCATCATTTCTGGCAGCAGCGGCGGCGGCAGGGACGACTGGAACTTCCGGCGGCGGTGGGGCGACTGGAACCTCTGCCTGAACCTCAGGATCCTCGGTCCGACGCCGTTTCTATCCCGTCGCCGGACCACTTCCCCATCCACTGTCTGAGCCTCTACCACCCCGTCCTCGCACCGCTCCTCTGGTCTTTGGCCGCATTTTGTCGGAGAAGTTACAGGGTCGTCGCCGGTGATAATGGCAGAAGGGTTTTATATTTGGGGCTAATTAATTTTAGCACGATCCCCTTTTTTTTATAGTAATGGTACTTGCGATATCGCTAGCTGATACGCTTCTATATGTTGCGAGATCGCTAGTTCACACGCATCTGTATGTTGCGAAGTCGTTAATATCTCGCTCAAGCCTGAGTATCTAGTAGCGAGTCTTAAAAAGTCTCGCCAGGCAAGCGTTCGAGTAGCGAACTCGCTACAGAAGAATCATTCTAATTAGTAGCGAGGTCGTAACCCAAAAAGCCTTTTTTTATTTGAACTACTAACTAGCGCTATCGCAACCCCGTCGCCAAATGGTTTTCTTGGTTATGTGGGTTTGTGGGTTTTCGGGTTTCTGGGTTTAGGGTTTAACTGTGGTAACGTGTATACTAGCGATTTCGCTACTACACAAGCTAATTAGATTGTAACTAAAAAATAAAACTTTTTAATTTTTTATTAGCAATTTTCACATTCTAACATATATATATTTTATATAGATGCAGTACAATAATCTATTTGTTAAATATCCATCATGATATTCACTCAGGTAGAGTACATCTTTGTACATAAGCAGTATGACATAACTCTATGTAAAACATCAATAATTCGGTTTAAATTTTTAAACGCAATATCATATTCTTAAATATGTACATTTTATATCCAAACAGTATAATACTCAATTTGGAAAATATCGAACATCACATTATGTCAAGCAGAGTACATCTTAGTACATCAGCATGCAATGTTATTAAGCGATACTCGGTAGACCCGCTAGATTTTCCGGTAGCTAAGAAACCGATTCAAAACACTACACTTTTGGCATCTTATCCTCACTTCTTACGGGTTTCATCTCCAAAAGTTCAAACTTTTGCACATCTTCTCAAATCTCCTCAACTTTCTTCACATCAAATCTCCATTACCCATCCCATACATCTTCTCACATCAATTGTGTCAAAACAAAGTGGAACTAGCCACTAATTGCATGCAAAAGATTGGTAAGTTTTGCAATAAATTCTCAACCACATTTTTGCCTATAGTTTTTTCAATTAATGTCAATCTTTATTTGTTCTTGTTCAATTTGGTAACATCCTTTGTTATGGGTAGGAGAGGGACAAACAAGGTAGACCATCCCCAACCAAAATAATCAATTCTACCGACACAACTTTTTCATATACCAAAGGTACGATTTTTTTCATTCTTATTTGCTAAAAATTTGATTTTCTTGTACATAGTGCCTCCATTTATCATGTTATTACTAAATATCATGTCAGAAGCATGTCCTGAACGAAAATCAAGATTTTCTTTTAAAATTCTCCATAGCTTGCTTAGCCCTAAATTTTAGGATTATGAAATATAATGTTTTTACTACAAAGTACAACTTTGATTTATTAGTATTGTGTTAGTCATTAACAAATTTCAATATACAAAGGAAGCTTAATGGAGAGCCCTTCAAGTTCCGTTAACTCCGACTCAAGTGGGGGGGAAAATGTTGTTGGCGGTTCAAGTGAGGTTAGAAGACAACGAGAAGTGACTCGCGCATCGAAAGAAGCTCAACTCCTCACACATTGTCGCGAATTAGAGATTAGGATCGATAACAAAATACTAACACATGTCAAGTTTAATGACATTGGTGTTGCTATTTCACCCGACGATGATGCCGCACGATGGTCGAGTTGGTGTGCTAAGACGGGTAGGATACGCACACCATTAGACACAACGGATTGGAGGCTACTAAGAATCGACATCAAAAATGATATATGGAAGGAATGCAAGGTTAGTGTGGTACTTGTTATTTTTAATTTCAATTGAAAATTGTGAGTGTGACTATTTTTATGATCACATTTGTAGCGCCCCTTTATTATCGAGGCAACATCCTATGATCAAGTGAAGAAGAAGACTCTTCAAATCGCATCAAAAGCTCATCGAGAACACAAATATACCCTTGCCAAGGATTATATCAAACCGAAGGGCACGAGGTTTGGGGAAGATCCAAGTACGCGTTACAATCATATTGTAACCCTTACTTGGGAGGCATTCAAGAAACGATGGTTAGAAAATGACGCAAAGGTTAGTTTACTTACTACATCTTGCAATAATAGTGTCATGCGAATTAGCCAAATATTTTTGTTTCGGTTAGTGCTTTATTCCTAAAATAACATAGAATTTTTAAAAGGGTTTGGGGGATAGGAAGCGCAAAGCCAGTGCTGATAATGTTATGCCTTACACCGGGGGTAGGGCGGGGTACTTGGGTGTGGGGAAGAAGACCTCAAAAAAAAAACATGAAACCGGGGTGAAAGAGCTTGTGGATGGGGGCATGGACGCGGAAGTGGCGAACAAGCTAGTCATTGCCGAAGACCCTACAACATATAGTAGACAACAATTATTCGTCTTGGGTAGAATTAAAAAAGACGGGACTTTCTCAAGTGATGAGGCAAAAAGGGTGGCTAATCGAGTGGTACGCTTTACCTACTACGTCATACCATGTTCCATTTTAGTATCTACAATCACACCATCAAACACAACAATTGATTACAATAATAACTTTTCATTTACTATACTACCTTTTTAGGACGAGGTCGAGCGTGAAGTTGAAAAAGGCTTGTTCATCCCTGTCAGTAAACACGATGTGCTACGTAGGGCACTTGGGAAGGCCGAGCATCCGGGAAGAGCTAAGGGAATTGGTGGTTATGTTACTCAAATAGAGGCGTTTGGTATCAAATGTAGTAGCAAAGACCCTAAACCATCCAAACTCCAAATAGCATTGAACCAAGCCAAAAAAATCCGACCAAGAGGTCAATAAATTGAAAACAATGTTGGCCAATATATGTTCTTTTATAAAGTATCCTCTTCCATCCGATTTTTGTGACACCGATCCAATCAATGGACCCTCGTCTAGAGGTTCACATCCTTCCCCACTACAACATGAGGTTGACCAACCTATTTTTGACCAACCTATTTTTGACCAACCTATTGTTGAACCCAACAAGGAAATATGCACACCTTCGGCCCCTATCAAAGAGCAAGTTCACATACAACCATCCGATCCCAAACCAAAGGTACGTTTAATTACTTGCACCTCAATCAAATGAATAATTCTACACAACTCATGATTATTGATATTTTTTAAATATACTCATCCTACATATGTCTAATTCGACCTAATTAAACATGCCTTATTTGTATATTAGAACTCCCCTTCTTGTAAGTTGTACGCTGAATGTGGGATGAATTCTCAACCCCGCCACGTTGCAATGGGAAATTCATATCCTGACATGGCACTACATCATGAAGCCAAAGTACCTATTGGTTTCGTTAGGGTTTCTATACTACATGTGTTAGTCGAGGATGCGTTGGTACCGGTCGCGGATCAAGAGTGCACGACAGTGGGTAAAGGTTTGGGCCGTTTTTTTGTGTGGCCCAAATGGTTGGTCGTTGATGTGAATTCTAATTCTATCCCAATTAATAAAAACACACCTTCACCCGTCGTAGACCCGCTAGATTTTCCGGTAGCTAAGAAACCGATGTCGGTGGGAGAAGTTGGATTCATAAAGTCACTCCCGGGATTCCTTCGCACGTTTTATGATCTGGTGAGCCACCATAGTCGGGATTCTGTTTACTATTTCTACTCCAATAAACAGGTGTTCGGCGAAGCGAGGGAATTAGTCGTTCCATGGGAAGACTTTGCCCTTTTCTGGCACTATAAAACCCTTCCCGAAACAATCCTTATACTACATCAAATGTAAGCTACTTGATCTCATCTCTTCTATCGTATTGCAAGTTACAAATTTTCATGTACTTGTGCACTATTATACGTTCATATCCCATCCATTGTTTATTTAGGTACATGCAATGCCTTGCTCTAAATGCAAAGACTTTCATTGGGTTTTTGCACCCAATATGCTTGCAAGAAATGAATAAAGGTAATCAATCACGACTTGCTTATCTCTCTAAGATCCTTAGTGACAAGACCAAGACAATTTTTATAGGCCCATATCTAGAGGGGTTAGTTTTCTTTGTTACAATTGGATATTTGCACTTCATAAACATTATAATCTTCGAGACGGGTTCTTACATTTTCATTTCTTAAAATATGTAGCGGCCATTGGAGTTTTGTAGCTATGATACCATCGTTGAAGCGAGTGTATTGGATGGACCCGCTACACTTTGGTCCATCTACAAAATTTGCAGATTTATTAGAGGTTGATATGCATAGTGCACATGACGGCACACTACTTCCCTTCAACCTTATACAGATTCAGGTGACAGTACAAATTCAATGCTCATTTATTTCCACTATGATTTCATTTCAAATCATTTGTTATACTTCTTCGCTTTCAGCACTGAAAGCAATTGTCAAATTGGGAGTGCGGTTACTATATGATGTTGTACGCAAGCGAGTGTGTAGCTGGCCTTGTTCAAGAGAATTTGGAATTACATCGCGTAAGCATTCTTATAACCTACTTATTGTACCTATTACTATCTACGTTGCATTCAATAGTATTAAAAAAACATTTCATATTCTTAGAGTATCGAGGAAAATCATGCACCGTACACCAAGAAGGAGTTGGAGGATGGTAGAGATGCATTGGCTAGACACTTGGTCCTTATTAGATCTCGGTACATCTCTAGGCCTCACATTCCCAATAAAAGCTAGTTTCTTTTTTTGTCAAATGGATGCATATACTTTTGAGTTCCATTACTTCCATAAGTTTATAAAGTGTGGCTTGATAGTGTTTCATGTTCATGTTTTGTGCTTAGATACCATGCATCTTGCAATTGACAGCTTAGACAATTAAAATGAAACCCAGTTTTAGTGGAAATGGGTGGAAATGGCTCAAATCCTATAATTTTGTGACACTTACGAATTCCCTGCGAGATCGTTACTTCTCTCGCCCGTAACATTAAAATAGTTGCGATCATCTTGTACTATCGCTACTTCAATCGCCCGAATTATATTTCTGAGCTTAGTTTTTGCGCATTCGCTACCCAATCGCTCGTTCTTCACTGCCTCTCCAATCTGATCTCTGTCGAGGTCGTAACAATACACGCCAAAACCAGGCGAATGTCTAGCTTACTCGTAACGTCATTTTTTTTCTCGCTCACCCGGTGCTAAAACATCGTCGTTTAATGGTTCTGAGCTTAGTTTTTGCGCCCTCGCTACCCAATCGCTCGTTCTTCTCTGCCTCTCCAATCTGATCTCTGTCGAGCTCGTAACCATACACGCCAAAGCCAGGCGAATGTCTAACTTACTCGTAACGTCAATTTTTTTTCTCGCTCACCCTGAGCTAAAATGACGTCATTTAACGTTAGCGAGATTAGTAGCGAATTCGTTACTACACACATAAGCAATTGTCTTACGATATCGTTAACTCTCTCGAACCAACAACTTTTATTATATTTTTATAATATCATTTTCACAATTTTTATATTTTTACAATTTTTATGAAAAACAATTGTTCGGTTGCGACCTCGCTACGGTGTTACTAGCGAGTAGCTAGTGGCTGTCGTAACCTGGCTCGTTTGGTTTAACTTGGCTTGTAACGAGTTCGCTACCTATGACCGAGCGATTCGCCTATATTTGTCGTAACCAGTCTCGTCAGCAGATAAATATATGACAAACTAGGTTCACTTACGAGATCGTAACTACTATTAGCGATCCGCACGGTGGAAGTCGTAACCAGTCTCGTACACATTCATAACAGTCTAGGCTTTTCAATGTAGCGAACTCGTTAGTATTTCATCTGGCGATCCGTAAGCTGCTGTCGTAACATAACAATCAATCATTTGTTTGGGATTAGCGTTTGCTAGTTACGGTCTCGCAACGAGCCAATTCATATCATACAGACTTTCACGCTAGCGAGTTCGTAAGCCTTTAGCAAGGCGTATAAGCCTACATCCAAGGCGGAAACAAACGCCTTAAACCCAAAAACATCTAAGGCGGAAGAGGAACCGCCTTAGATGATTTTTCTCATTCAAGTCACTACCAGAGAAGGCATTTGTTTTCTGCCTTAATCAATGAAGGATGAACTGCCTTAGATGGCTTGATAATCTAGTAGTGACTCCAACAGATTCTCCATCCCATTCTCCATAATAGGAAAATTGAAGAGAGAGAAGGTTTGCTTCTCCAAATTTAGGGAACGAGGGAGAAGATTTGGAGAACCAAAATTTAATGCTACCTGCATTATTTTTTTGTTATTTCACTCATTAATTGTTTCTCTTCAATAATTTTAAATGATAATATCTTAAAATAATTACAATAAAATTTTATCAAAAATACATATTCTAAAAATATGCATAAAGACGATCGTAACAAGATCTCATATGACTATTTTTACATATACATATCTATTGATATTTAATAATCAAATATAATTTATTTTCCAATATAAATTTACTAAATTTAAGGTCATGAATATAATTATTTTGACGTTTTATATAAGTCATAACATTTAAATTAAATTTTTTTACTAAACATTTTATTTCTTATGGTTGAAAATAATAACTTGTAACAAAAAATTGAAAAGAAATGAGTCTAATTATTCATAATACATTACAAAAATAGTTATATTGTAACTCGGGATGTGTTATTTTTATAAAATGTAATTTTATCATTTTATAAGTTAGAGTAAGTAATGTCAAATATGAAATATTATTGTAATATGTATTTTAAGTTAATTATTTATTTGTTCATCATTATTTGGACTTATTGAATATATGATTAAAAAATAGAAAACAATAGGATAAATGTATAGTAATAGATGTCAATAAATTATAGGGAATGGAAAATGGAGAAACTGTTGGAGTTGAGGTAAAAAAATATGGGGAATATGGGATTTGCTTCCCTATTATGGAGAATGTGAATAGATAATCTGTTGGACTTGCTCTAATTTTACCATATCTCTATTTTAGAGCATGGGATAGAGCATCTATTGGAAGCAATTATATAGTCAAAAAGGATAAATCTAACTAAAAACTCTATTATAGAGTAACTGTTAGGCATGCTCTTCATCTATATATATATTTAGTACTAATAAAAGGTTACTCAAAACTTGACTCAAATTATAATATTGCGAATCAATGTTTTTATATAATACTGCTTTATTAAATATAATGAAATTAAACTACCTTATTTGTTCAAAAAAAGTAAAGTAAATAAATCTATTCCTATATGGGAATAATATATGATTACTATTATATTTAAGAAAATATTATTTACAAGAAATTGTAATCAATCGAGATTTGAAGAAAAAAATATACAATTTGACTATTATTCCTACATTTAAGAAGATTTAAAGAATCATATTCTAATTTTGTTTGATTGTAATTACATGATATTAAACTAATTATGGTCTCATTTTCCTTTTATAACTCATCATTCTATATTTTTCAATAGTAAAAAAGTAAAGAAAATTTATGAGAGGGGTCACATATAGCAATTTACCCTAACAAAACAAATTTAAAATTTAACTAAAATCCATAATTAGGAAAAATTTAAATGTTGAGGGGATCGGGCCCCACCCAGCTCCCCCCTGTAGACAATGCTTAGTTTCCCCAAGATCTTTCATCTCAAACTCTTTCTTTAAGTAAGAGATTACTTCTAAAATTTCCTTATTGGTCGTGATGATATTCAAATCATCAATATAGACAGCAATAATTACACATCCAGACATTGTTTTCTTAATGAAAACACATGGACAAAGAGGGTCATTGGCATACTCTTTCTGTAGCAAATATTCACTTAGGCTCTGTTTGATAAAACTGAAATCTGAAAACTGAAGTCTGAAGTCTGAAAGCTGAAGTCTGAATACTAATATGTGTAGTTGTTTGATAAAATTTAGATAAGTGCTGAAAACTAAATATGTTAATTTAAAGAATAAATCCTAATTGATTGTTTGAATATTATAAAATAGTTTATGAATCAATATTATTTAATATCAATAAGAAAAAGATCAACTATTATAATGTGAATATGATCAAAATTTAACAAATAATGTTTATTATTATTCTATTTATTTAATTATTAATATATTATAATATACATTTCAACATTAAAGTACTCGGGTTTCAAAATTTGAGTGTGCATGATAATTACAATAATTTAAATATATATTATATCTATATCTAATTTAATTTAATTTGTTAATTAATTAATTAATACACAAGAAATATTAAATAAACATGATTATGATTTTTGACACAAATATTATCTTATAGGTAGATTTAGAAAAATTTAAAATAAAGTGTAGCATTATCAGATTCAGTCATAAGTGATACGCAAATCACTTAATCAAGTCGCCCAAATTGTATTGCGGTTCAGTGCCACTTATTGACACTTATTTGATTCAGACATGCAGAATTTCGTTATCAAACACACGGAGAGTAAATAATCACTTAATCCATTAAGTTAAGTGGTGGACGTGGTTATCAAACGCACCCTTAGTCAATTATGCGCCGGATTATTTTAACCTATATAAAGATCTTTATAATTTTATTGAATGTCTTTCTCTGAGTTTTGAACTTGATGCTTCAGGCATTTTGAATCATTCATGTATTTTCATGTAAATATCGGTATCAAGTGATCCGTACAATTATGTAGTAACAACATCCATTAAATACATATTTAGTTTCTCATGGACCGCTAGACTAATTAGGTAGCGGAACGTAATTCCATCCATGACAGGGGAATATGTTTCCTCAAAATCAATTCCTGGTCTTTGAGAAAAACCTTGTGCAACAAGTCGAGTCTTGTATTTTACAATCTCATTTTTCTCATTCCGTTTTCGTACAAATACTCATTTGTATCCAACAGGTTTCACATCTTCATGTGTGAGTATGATAGGCTCAAATACTTCGCGTTTATTAAGCGAGTATAGTTCAACATCTATGGCCATTTTTCATTCAGCCCAATCATGCCTCTTTTTACACTCGGTGACTGACCGAGGTTCAGGATCCCCATTTTCTTCTATGACATTGCATGCCAAATTGTAAGAAAATGCATCATCGATTTCCCCATTTTGGTTCCACCTTATACCCGTTTGGGCATAATTAATCAAAATTTCTCGATTTTCTTCGTTGCGTGTTTCTTCAGGAACACGATCCTCCAGTTTAGAGTTATCTGGGTTTTTTCTACCCCTTTTCTATTTCTTGGATTTTTATCCTTTGAACCAGAAGGTCTTCCACGCTTCAGGCGTGTGTAGGGGCGGAGGAAAGGGGGGGACTGGGTGGGGCCCAGTCCCCCTCAACATTTAAATTTTTCCTAATTATAGGTGTTAGTTAAATTTTAAATTTGTTTTGTTAGGGTAAATTTCTATATGTGGCCCCTCTCATAAATTTTCTTTACTTTTTTTAACTATTGAAAAATATAGAATGATGAGTTATAAAAGGAAAATGAGTCCATAATTAATATAATATCATGTAATTACAATCAAATACAAATAGAATATGACTCTTTTAAATCTTCTTAAATGTAGGAATAATAGTTAAATTGTATTTTTTTTTCTTCAAATCTCGATTGATTACAATTTCTTGTAAATAATATTTTCTTAAATATAATAGTAATCATATATTAATCCCATATAGGAATAGATTTATTTACTTTACTTTTTTTGAGCAAATAAGGTAGTTTAATTTCATTATATTTAATAAGGCAATATTATATAAAAACATTGATTCACAATATTATAATTTGAGTCAAATTATGAGTAACATTTTATCAATACTAAATATATATATATATATATATATATATATATATATATATATATATAGATGTTATGAACTATGTTTTTAAAATTTTTAAAAAACTTCTATTTAAAAGTAAGAAAATCAACATAAGATACTTGATTGATTCTCTCGTTTTTTCCTTCTTACTTTTTATAATTCAGTTATTTTGAATTCATTAATAGGATCTCAAGTTTTAATTTATTAATAGGCTTTCGGAGAGGAATGTGCGACTTGAAAAATATAGTGGTCCATATATGATAAAACGATGCTAAATTCGTCAATTTTATATATTTATCTACCAATATTTGTCTTTAATGTTTTATTTATTTGACATTTCAATGAATTATCGTATTTTATATTATTTTAATAGTTAATTTAAAATTTTAAGTTCCGCCCCCCCCCCCCCCCCCCCTCATATACAATCCCTAATTCCGCCCCTGGGCGTGTGGTCGCTTCATGAATAACTTTGTTTTCAACTTGTCCTTTTGGGACTACAATTTGGGCAGGAGTATTTTCAGCTGGTATATAAGATTTAGTTACCTTTTTTATATCTGTAAATGCATCAGGAAGTCTATTCGCTATTTCTTGCAAATGCAAAATATTTTTAACATTTCCATCACATTCTTTTGTGTAAGGATGAAGATGCAATAATGTTGGTACAAACCAAGTAATTTCCTTTTCTATTTGTTTTCTTTCTCCCCCTAATGCTGGGAATCTTTCCTCATCAAATTGGGAATCAGCAAACCGAGTTGTGCAAACATTCCCAGTTTGAGGTTCAAGATATTTAATAATAGATGCGCTTTCAAAGCCTATATATATTCATAGGCTTCTTTGTGGGCCCATCTTTGTTCTATGGGGCGGTGCAATAGGCACATAAACAGTGCAGCCAAAAATCTTTAAATGAGATATATTTGGTGTTTGTCTGAGTGCAAGTTGGTGTGGGGAGTATTTATGATATGCACTCGGCCTGATGTGAATCAATGCCGCAGCATGTAATATTGCATGTCCCTATACTGAAGAGGGAAGCATTGTTCTCATTATTAATGGTCTAGCAATTAGTTGGAGGCGTTTGATCAATGATATAGCCAAACCATTCTGTGTATGCACATGTGCAACAGGATGTTCAACATCAATCCCAATGGACATACAATAATCATTAAATGTTTGGGATGTGAATTCACTGGCATTATCAAGTCTGATCTTTTTAATTACATGATCAGGGAATTGAGCTCACAGTTTAATTGACTGGCCGAGTAATTTTGCGAATGCCATATTACGAATTGATAACGGGGATACATGTGACCATTTACCAGAGGCATCTATCAATACCATGAAGTATCGAAATTGTCCACATGGTGGATGAATTGGTCCACATATATCACCGTGAATACGTTCAAGATACATGTGTGATTTTGTTTCAACCTTTGTCGGTGAAGGCCTTATGATTAATTTTCCAAGAGAACAAGCTTTACAATGGAAAGCATTTCCATGAGAGATCTTCTGGTCCTTCAATGGATGTCCATTTGTTCCCTCAATCATTCTTCGCATCATAGTTATACAAGGCTGGCCCAGCCTATCATGGCATATGGTAAACATTGAAGGCTTGGTCATTATTTGATTCAACTGTATTTATGTGTGTGTAATGCAGACCCGTTGAGAGCATTGGCAGTTTTTCAAGCATACATTTCTTTCCAGATTTCATCATTGTGAGATACATATATTTCATGTTTCCTTCAGTTTCACATTGAGTATCAAAACCATGTAAATATATATATCTTTGAAACTTAACAGGTTTCTTTTAGATTTTGGTGAAAATAAGGCATTCTTAATTGTAAGCTTTGTACCATTTGGTAATACCAAATTTTCATTGCCAATCCCTTTAATCAGATCTACAGGACCTGATATTGTATTCATAATGATTTTTGCTGGTTTCACTTTTGAGAAGAAACTTTTATCTTTCAATATAGTGTTCTTTGTTCCACTATCAAATATGCAAATATCTTCAATTTTAATCATTTGGCTGGCTCCAGGATTAGCCTTATCCATATTCAAAGTTTAACTAAGACAAGAAAAAAAAATCTTGATAAGAAAAAATGATCAATTCATTACTTCAGAAGGAAAAACATACAAAAGCACACTTCAAATGGGAGAATACATATTTCAGAAAATAGGTAAATATCGGACCATCTAGCTTCATTCCCAAAAAGGTTTATGAAATCTTTTTTAGTTTCCACCATCAGTTTCTTCAGAGAAATCACCAAATTCATCAGTGAAGTCAGATGCCTCAAGATGGGTGGAATCCTGGTCAAGGTAATTACTCTCCTTTCCCTTCGCTTTCAGGGACTCTTTGTAGAGTTTGCATATGTGTTCAGGAGTGCGGCAGCTCTTGACCAGTGCCCTTTTTCCCACATGTGAAACAACCAGTTCCGGAATCCTTTGAGGAGCTACATCCTTGCCCTTTCTATGGGCATTTTCATGGCTCTTCTCTTGCTGCTGCTTTTTGAAATTAGCAGACTTGTTGGACAGGTTGTACCACCTCTGCCTAGACCACGACCACAACCACAACCTTTTCCACGACCACGGCCTCGACCCAGAAAGGAGTTATAGCTTTCAGGTTCCTCAGAGGTAACAGCGTTTGCTTCGGAAATGCTTTAGAGCCGGTCGGGTGGGCATCATGATTCTTCATCAACAACTCATTGTGCTTTTCAGCAACGAGGAGAGTGGTAACCAAATCAGAGTACTTCTCAAACTTTTGCATGTGATATTGTTGTTGCAAAATAATATTTGATGCATGGAAAGTAGAAAGGGTTTTTTCTATCATTTTCTCATCAGTTTTGGCCTGATCGCAATAGCTCAAGTGAGTTGTAATCATATACATTGCTGAATTGTATTTGGTGACATATGAATAGTCTTGGTACCTTAAGCACGCCCATTCAGCAATGTAAGTAGGAAGCAATATGCACTTCTGATGGTCATATCTCTCCTTAAAATTCTTCCACAACTTTGTGGATCTTTGATAGTGAGGTATTCATTTTTTAGACTCACATCAAGATGTCTACGAATGAATATTAAGGCTTTCGCCTTATTAATAATGGTCGAATCGTTCCCTTCCTGGAGAGTATCCAGAAGGTCTAGCGACTGCAAATATGATTCGACATCAACTGTCCATGGTGTGTAATTATCCCCACTGATTTCAAGAGGAGCAAAATCAACCTTCACGAGGTTTGCCATGGTGATAAGTAAATAAAGGAGAAAATTAAATAATTTATTAGAATTGATTACTCAAAATTACAAGATTCATAAGGATCACAAACATCAAAACAAAATACAGAATTACAAGTATCATATAATTATGCTTAAAATCTTCCGGCGTACTATTTACGGTATGAACAAGGGCATGTAATACAAAAATAATCACAAGAGCAAGGGCAAACAATATAACCATTTTCTCGGGAAAATTAGAGAGTAGGAAAGATGAAGTTGGAGAGAAAATGTGATTTTGTATTGTTGGATGAAACTCGTATTTATAGAGAAAATATAGCCGTTTATAGTCGTTTTTATAACTGTTATATTATCACAGAAAATATAGCCATTTCAGGCTTTTTATTACGGTTGAAAATAGAGCCGTTTCAGGCTGTTAATTATCTCTGAAAATATATATGTTACTAATGTAAATCATTTATGTCAATTTAATAAATTACACAGCTAGTTGTATACATATATAATCACAGACATACAAGTATTATGTAATCATCACAGAGATACAAGTATTAAGTAATTAAATACTTGTTAGATGTTAATAAAGAAATTTAATTTCAGTAAATCACGCAGTTCTATAAGGTGGCAAAACTCTCTTGTATATAGAAATATGGCGTTATGTATAAATAATTTAATCACAACACAAATGCTATAAGGTGGCAAAACTCTCCTGTATATAGCAATGTAGTGTTTATGTCATATTAAGTATGTTTTACTATACCAGTGTTCTTGAACTTACATGGTGAAGATATAGAGTGATCGTACTGATAACGTGTTGTGAAATTTAAGGCAAGAATACAAGGATTTACGTGATTCAGTCAAATGACCTACGTCCACAGTCGGAGAGATCCAAAATCTTAATAACTACTAAAAGAGGCCGTTTTTTGCCACGTGGCGCTCTCACAAAATTCCCCAAAACTTATCCAAAATAAATCAAAAAAATATTCCTTACAAATACTGCCCATCCGACTTTCCCTTTTTCCAGATGGCTAATTAATTACATCGATTACTTATTTCCAAATTCATCTTGGAAAAATCATTCGTATTCAATACTTCTATTTTTCCAAGCCTTCTCTAGAATCTTCTTCAATACTTTTCTTTACGCAAGCCTCGAAGCCTCTTCTTCCGATACGTTTTCTGTTCTCCCTTTTCTCGCCTTGATCAACCCTTCAGAACTCTCCATCAAAATCATTCTTCAAATTCTTCAAAAATCATTCTTCATGAACTGTAGATTAGTGATATTTTTATGTTTGGTTTGATGTATAGATTTGGTGTCAACAAGGTGTTTGATAAAATTCCTAATCCAATTTCTGACTAGAGAGTGACATGAACTCCATTTTCAGGTTGGCTAAGCTTCAACATCCATCATCTCAACCTTCAAAGTGGAGGATTTTGTCTATAATGACTAGGGTAGCAGACTTTGGATGTCATGAAACTACTTTCAAAGGCACTGGAGTAGGGTTCAAGGTCCTACTTACCTATTGAAGGTAATTTCACTCCACACTTTATGTATTTTTAACTTTCATACATGCATTTATGTCGTATGTGATGATTTGAACTGATTGTTTTTCTTCGTTCTTTTATGAGGTCTGTGTATGTTGTGTGAATTTTCAATACAAGGTTAAAGATCATTTTAGCTTCCATGTTATTTATATCTATTTATATATGTTTTCAATGTTCCAAAGGTGTATTATCTTTTGAGTCTAAATCTCATATGTTCACTGTATTTGTGCAGAGACGATGGCCTTTTTGATATGGTGTGTTCTTAATGGGTGTATAGGTTTTACAGGTTTCTTAACGGAAATACACTATTGAGAAACTCATCTATGAGGTTGCATATGTCCTTATAGTTCTTTCGTTATTTATGCTCAATTTAAATGTTGATTATATAAAATTTTTAAATGCTAATTAGATAATTTGGCTTGAACTGTGTAGAGAAGTGATGGCGGATGTTCTCCTCAAGAAAGGTAATCCTGATGTTCAGATAACATGTTACATTTTTGCTTACTATTTTCTCTTTGAACTCAAGGTGTGCTCACTGTATTTGACACTTAAATATGTTGTTTTCTTTATCCTATATACGTTCAAACTCTATGGAGAAGAATTTACGTGTCTACTATGTGCACTTCCAATTTCTATTTCTGATTTATTCAGTTACATGGCACCAAGATGTTCTATTTCTTTACTCCAATTCATTGTCATCAATAGATGCATTAATAAAAATGTTATTATCAAAAAAATAGATGCATTAATAATAATGTGATTTTTCCATAATCTTATATATGATTTTTCTCATTGCCAGTGAAGTGGCTTTATCTAATGCGGAAACCACTGAAGCATCAGAGAAAGTGAGTGATATTGGATTGTTGGAAGATTGGAAGGTCACATTCCTCGAGCCTGGATATTTGGGGGTGCTCAGAAGACAAATGAAGGTAATTTCCGAATCAAACGAAGTTATGACCTGCTCAGAAATCTTACTGTTAAAGATTGATTGAATGACCCCGTCTTTACTTGGTTGTTTCTCAATCAAAGGTTTTCTAGAGTTGAACTTCAGCCACTAGACTATAGGGTATACATTTATGCTGTTTGGTGTTTTTTTGCAGTCAAGTTGATTTTTTTTCTCATGATTTCTTTTTAATCATCAAATCTGAATTGTTATTTTGCAGTAACTACCTGTATGAAACAATTTACCAGTTTTATTTTACTCGCTAATGGTTTTGAATTTGATTGTATTAAAATTTGAGTATATTTAACGCAATTAGCTAATGCAATTAGTATTAGGCTAAGGATGAGAATTCGTTGAAGAATGCTAAAGCAATGTTCTGAATTATGCTTTTGATACTGAAATTATGCTAATGTAATCTTCTTTCCTATTCAGGTAAAGGGTGCGCTATTTGGCTTGGCTGCATATTATTTATAAAGATCTTTGCATATCAAGGGGAGATCGCGGCCTGTTTGTGCTGGCCAAGGAGGGGAGTCCTGATTTTCAAGGTGATGAACTAAATAAGTTCTTTTCACATCAGTGCTATCGCATTAATGAAATCAGTATACTTTGTTTTATGCTGATAGTT
The DNA here is from genome assembly GCA_948330725.1 of Sherardia arvensis. Classification (NCBI taxonomy): domain Eukaryota; kingdom Viridiplantae; phylum Streptophyta; class Magnoliopsida; order Gentianales; family Rubiaceae; genus Sherardia; species Sherardia arvensis. Next base: position 17,995,143 of record OX415238.1, read on the forward strand.
TGATGTGTTAAATGTGGTAAATGCTTTAGATGTAAGATGTTACGGTGACTCTTCATAAGTTCTTTTTACTTATTAAGCTTATAGTTACATAATTAACAAGTAATTGTGCTATTTTGTATTGTAAACAACTACAAAACTATGTTTTGATTAAACGTTGCCTGTGAGGATAGTTATGACAAAGGTTATATTAAGTCATATTTCTGCCATAACATTAATCATCATGGATTACTGATTTTTCCATCAATTTTTCTACAGTGTAGTTTTCCATATACATCTTCATTCAATATGAAATCATATTGAATGATATTGGTAAAGCATTACTGTAATAATTTGCTTGAAATTTACAAGTATTGGTTAGTCTTCGTGAATCGTTAAGATTCCCATTTGATTGAAACATGTGATGTATAGAGCTTTTTCATGTTCATGTTGGTTGTATTGAAACTTTAGTCTATACCTGTGAAATATGACTATTTATGTGTTTGTGGTTTGGAACTAGAACTGCTTTTTTTCTCTACTTGAATATGGAATGATGGTGCTGACAATGGCATGTTGTGTATGATGGTGAGCTGAGCTACTGCCTCTATAGTATCTGATATTTTTCTTTTCCTTTCAGAGCAACTTAGTGCTTCTGAATGTGGAAAATATGTGTTATGGTGTGTGATCAAGTGTGTTGCTGCTGCATATACTGTTTGAGGTTAAGATATCTATGAGCGAGTTATTGTCATCTCTCTACACTAGAAGAGAGATAAGAAGAATATTGACAGTCCCCTTATGTATTTATTACCTATGAATTATCTAGATATGCTGGTTTTGAGAATGTTATTCGGTGATCCTGGGATTATAGCAATAATCAGGAGCTTCTGTTTTTGTATTTATGTTGGTGTAGTTACTAATCATGAGCTATTAACGTCAAGTCAATACATCATAGACAGTTTCCTACTCCTCTCTCTCCTCTCTTTCTGTGCTCCCAATTAATGCCACTCTTTCCCCAAACAGTAACCTTTCTTTCCGTTACTCACTGATTCCGATCAGATCTAACCATTGAACGGTCACAAACGGCAATAATGTCGTCGGAACCGCCGCTCCCCCGCGGCGGTGCCACCGTCCCACGTAGTTTTCTGCAAGCTCTGAACACCAAACCCGCCCCTCTCTTCACCTCACTCCCCTCTAACCCTGCCATTCAGCCAGTTCTGACACACAAAGGGAAAATAGCCTGTTTGATCTCACCGGAAGAAGCAGCCCAGCTCTCTGCTCATTACAACAATGCCCTTATTGGGAAATTTCCCAAAATCAAGCCATCGATGGAGTACCTGAATGAAGCATTTAAATCTGTTGGTTTCACTGGCAGGTATCAACTTGGTTCCATTGATTATAAGCATGTGTTGATTAGGTTTGAGGATAAGGAAGATTACCAGAGATGTTGGATGAAATCACTCTGGTCTTTGAAAGGTGTCCTAATGAAAGTTTTTAAATGGACACCAAATTTTTCTCAAGACACTGAAACCTCCATTTTGCCTGTGTGGATAACCTTGCACAACTTACCTATTTTCTGGTATAATTCTGCCATGCTAGAGTCTATTGGTAATAGTATAGGCAGATACATCATGATGGATGCAGCCACAGCCAGCCTTACCAGACCCTCTGCTGTTAAGCTTTGTGTTGAGATAGATTTATTATCTAAGCTTCACACTGCAGTTACCCTAACCACTAATCTGGATGGTGAGGTTGCTGATTTCCCAATTGAGTATGAGTACCTTCCCTCCTATTGCAAGCATTGCAAAAAACTTGGGCATGAAATCAGTGAATGCAGAATACTGCACCCTGAGATGAGACCAATGGTTAACAATAAGCCTCCAGTCAGAAATGTTAACCCTCCAAAGACCTCCTCCACTCATATGCCTCCTTCTACATCAACTGCTGAGACTTCTGGAGTCAGGAAGACACAACTACACTCTCAGATGAAGTACACTAAGACAGGTGTAATGTTGAGCTCTCTAGACAAAGGCAAAGGACCAGCTATTTCACCCTCACTACCAATCCCCACAAAGCCTCCACCACCTTCCCTTTCTCAGTATGGAAGCTCCACTCCTCCTACTGGCCAAGTTCCAGACCTCTCCAAATTACAGCAGGCCCCTATAACTATATCATCTGATGGTGAAGAGGACCTTTCTACTCAGATGGACACTCCCAGCTGCTCAGAACCTCTATCTGCAACTGAGATCCCAACACTCAACCCTGCTCATATCACCATCACATCTTCCCAACTACAAGCTTCCCTCCCTGTTATTACCATCATTCCATACTCCTCCACTGTCCAACAAATCATCCAAGCCTTAAACCAATCTCAGCAGGAAGAGTGGAAAACTCCTAAAATACTGACAAAATTTGCATCTGATGACATCAATATTCATCCAGGTAATCTCTCTGACTCTAGTGACTCCTCCCTTTCTACTAACCACATTTCCTTCTACTCCCAACCAAGACAGCCAGGTAATAGATTCCTCCCTTTGATACTGGAGGATGAAGAAGATGGATCCAAGGAGGAGATGGAAGAAAGTAATGAAGAACCAACTCAGGAAACTTCTCAGAATCTCTCTCAAGAATCACATCATGTTTCCTCTACTGACACCATAGTGGCAAATGAAAATGTGGACCTCCCAGTAAATGATCCTGACAACAATAAGGTAAACTCTTATTTCAATCAGGTTAATAAAATCATAACTAGGAAAGCTACTAAGAGTCTTAAGCCTAAGAAAAAATGATTAGTACAACTATGGGCTTAAATGTTCTTGTCTGGAACATCAGAGGTATAGAATCTTCCATGCTAAGATTGACTAGACTTATTAGAACTCACAATGTTGATTTACTGTGTATTATAGACCCTCAGCATGATAATGATAAGTGTACTTCATATATGCATAAGCTTCATTTTAAACACTGCATGTTCTCTAATCTGTCAAAAATATGGCTAATGTGGAATAGTAATGTCAGTATTACTTCTAGTTTGGATCATAATCAATTTCTCTCAGTACAGTTCTCTTGTCATACCTTAAACTTAAATACTCAACTAGTTTTTGTGTATGGCTTAAGGACTAGGAAGGAGAGAGAGCAATTATGGTCTGATCTAAAAGCCTTAAACCTAGATAATGCCATGTTCATAGTTGATTTTAATGCCATGACCTCTGTATCTGAATATAGAGGACCTTCTTCACCTAGCTTAGCTAGCATTAGAGATTTCAGTACTTTTATCTCCTCTTTAGGTTTAATTCCAGTTCACACAGTTGGCAATTTCTTTACATGGTCCAATGGTAGAACCAAGGATAATGGAAAGAAATTGACTACTGAGAGATTAGATAGGGGAATTTGCACCATTCCATGGCTGACACAATTCCCACAATCATCTATACATGTGCTCAACAAAGAGCCTTCAGATCACTGTCCTTTACTTTTAAGGATTGGCAGTGACATATCCTCAGTCCCCAGACCATTTAGATTTATAAACACAGGGTTCAAAAGGGAGCAGTTCTTGGATGTTATTAATACCCGTTGGACTGCTCCTATTGAAGGTCAGGGAATGCTCAAATTTTTTCTCAAACTAAACAGCCTCAAAAAAGTTCTTAAAGTATGGAATAGGGAGGTGTTTGGTAATATTGATGAAAATCTATTTATGGCTGAGGAAAATTTAAGGATCCAGGAAATTATTTTTGAGGCTGATGGCTCAACCAATGAGTTAATCAAGCTTAAAAAATGTAAAGCTCTTCTTACTAGAGCTCTGAAAGAACAAAATAATTTCTGGAAACATAAGGCCAAGCTAAAATGGCTAAAAGAGGGTGATGAGAATACAAAAATTTTTCATAACTCTGTTATGGAAAACAAATGTAGGCTCAACATCACAAAGATCAAGAGCTCGGATGGGAGATGATTGACAGACAATTTAGAAATAGAAAAGGAGGCAGTCTCCTATTATCAGAATCTGTTGACTGATGATCCTCGTGCTGACAAAGATCAATTTAGTGCACATTTTCTCTCTCAGATTCCTAACATCATATCTGTGGAGGATAATGCTGAACTAACTAGACCAGTTACACTAGTAGAACTACAGCAAATTATTTCTGGCCTTAATAAAGCAAGCAGTCCAGGGCCTGATGGCTTTACTGCATTATTCTTTATTAAGGCCTGGGAAATTATAGGCTCAGATCTTCTAGAGGCATCAAATGACTTTCTGTCAAGGTCTAATATTAACAGGGGTATTTCTAGCACTTGGATAACTATTATCCCTAAAAAAGACATCCCTGTCAGTTTTAATGATTACAGACCTATTAGTCTTTCCAATGTTACAAACAAAATTTTTTCAAAAATTCTTATGGAAAGATTAAAACCTTTGATGCCAAAATTAATTTCTCCTCATCAATCCGCTTTCTTGAAAAATAGAGATATCTCAGATAATGTGATCTATTTAAAAGAAATGTTTAGATTTTTGAACAGAAAACAAAGGGACCCTAACTGTATTTTAAAGCTTGATCTCATGAAAGCTTTTGACAGGGTTAGCTGGGACTTCCTCACAAAAATTCTCCAAGAATTTGGTTTTTCAGGCAGGTTCATTCAGTGCATCCTAAAAAACTTGTCTAATGCTTGGTTTTCTGTTTTGATAAATGGGAAGCCTGTAGGCTATTTTCAGGCTTCCAGGGGTATAAAGCAAGGAGATCCTATCTCTCCTTTCCTTTTTGACATTTTTTCAGAGGCTTTTACCAGGAGCATTGCATATGTTTTTCAGACTGGAAAAATGGATTATTTTTCTCTACCCAGAAATGCTATACCAATTTCTCATTTGAGTTATGCTGATGATACTGTCATTTTCCTAAAAGCATCAAAATTAAACCTCATTAAAATGAAAGCTTTCCTTGTGAAATTTGAGGAAACTACTGGCCAGAAGGTTAATTTTGATAAGAGTGAATTTTTTCTCAGCTCTACTGCAACTTCTACCAAGCTTAGACAAGTTAAAAATATTTTGGGTATGAAAAAAGGTTGCCTGCCTGTCAAATATTTAGGAGTACAAATTTCTAATGGTAGGATTCTCAATTTACATTTTCAGCCTATTCTGGAAATGATTGACAAAAAACTTTCAAATTGGAAAAATATTTGGCTTTCTACAGGTGGGAAGATTACCCTAATTCAGTCCTGTTTGATGTCTCTACCACAACACATATGGGCAGTTATGGAGCAAACAAAGGCAATAATCAGGAAGATTGAGAGGAGACTGTCCATCTTCTTCTGGGGCAGGGCTGAAAATAAGCCTAAGAAGACATGGAGAAAATGGAGGTCACTGTGCAAGCCTGTAACTGAAAATGGTCTGGGAATTAGAGATATCTCTGCTACTGTCAAGGCCTACTCCTGCAAACTCTGGTGGAAGTATCAGATTGATGAAGCTCTCTGGACCTGTTTCATTGCATCTCTACCCCCTTCCTCTAGATCCTCACAGAACTGGAGAAGGATCTGTAATATTAATTTGATAGCTGAAGCTAACTCCAGGGTGATTCATGGCACTGGGGACTGCAATTTCTGGACAGCCAATTGGACTGATAAAGGTCCCCTTATTGATCTCTTCCACCCTGGAAATGATCATTATCTGAGTTTCTCTGTCAGACAATTTGTTGAAGGAAAATCTATATATCTCCCTCTCCTCTCCATGATCCTCCCCTACAGTATCATTTTGATCCTCCAGAGAGCTGAGATCCATCCACAAAGGATAGACAAATTAATATAGAAGCCCGATCTGCAGGGGGTTTTCACTACAAGATCTGCCTATTCCATCTTTATACAGCAAAATCAGAAATATCCATCTTTGGTAAAGATCTAGAGACAAGGTATCCCCAAAAATATTTCTATGTTTTCTTGGAGGCTTTTAAACTGCTTGTTACCCCTGGATGATATTTTGAGTCAGTTTGGCTTCAACTTTGCCTCTAAATGCCCTTTCTGCAACCATATAGACACAGTGCATCATTTCTTCTCAGTTTGTGAAATTTCTGTGTATTTGTGGAAGTATATGCACTCAATATGTGGTTCCCTATATTTTAGTGTGGATAATTTATGGGATAGACTGTCCACTGTGTGGTCTTTCTCTGGCCTATCTAAGCTACACACTAAACTGAATCAGATAGCTCCTGTTTTTGTGCTGTGAATACTTTGGAAAAGCAGAAACAATTGGATCTTTGATGGTCAGGCTCCAAGTCTGAATCTGATGGAAAAACAGTTGCAGGACCTCATCTACTATTCTCTTCTTGTCAGTCTTGTTCCCCTTACCAGGCCAGTTGATGATAATCTGATCTCCCAGACATGTATACCACCCATTTATATACCTCCAAAGCCAAATATAATTGTTGTTAGGTGGTCTAGGCCAGTGCAAGGGCTAAAAGTCAATGTGGATGCTGCTTGGACTCAGAATAAAACAGGCTTTGGATTAATATGTAGAGGCTCAAATGGTGAATTTTATGGTGCCAGAGGTTTTCACTCAGTTGCCATATCATCTCTTCAGGCAGAAATGCTGGCCATTGAGGCTGGTATACTCTATGGTATCTCTCTTGGAGCCAGGTTTTTCTGTGTTGAGTCTGACTGCAAGAATGCTATACAAATGATCACTGATCCAGATTCTGCACACTGGAAATTATTTTCCCTCTCTCATAGCATCAACACTCTACTGGGATCTAACTCCTTATCACATGTCCTCAGAGAGGGGAATAAGGCTGCTGATTACCTTGCCAAGCTCTCCATACAGAACCAATCTGACAAGAACTATGACTGGTCAGCCTTACCTATGGAATTGCAGGGGCTACTCAATCTAGATGCATGGGATGTTCCTTCTCTTAGGATCCCTACTTCTCATTAGTCTCTTCAGCCTTCTGGTACATTAATCTACTCATGTTTTGACTTAGCTTTAGTTAGGCTCTTATTTTTTCTCTCTTCTTTTCTTTCTTCCATTAGTAGGGGGCCGCTTAGTGTTTCGCTTGCGATTCGCTTATAGGTCACTTGCTGTTTTGGTGAAGAAATGAGAAGGGGAGATACTCTTCCTATTAGCTAGGTCTATTTAGCACTCATCTTCTTTTGAAGCATATTTTCATGCTTATGGCCTAAATTGGGCTACTCTAATTGGCTTGAAAAACAGCCCTATGCCACTTTTGTGGTTTTTGATTTGGTTTGGGAAGCCAATAAAAATATCCCCCATCTTTTTGATGGTTTCATCTAAAAAAAAAATGAGCTATTAACGTATTTCATTTTTTAATGAAAAGTTTTGTATACTATTAGTCAATATCTTTTTAAATGCAGTCATTCATGAATATAACATTTACTAATTTATTCATAATTATTACCTTTTCTTTTTGCAAATTTATTTCCAAAAACATCCGGAATCCACTATTATGTATTATTATTAGTCAATATATATTATCAAACTATGTTGAAATTAAATATTATATTTTAAAATCATACAGTTATTCAAATGTAATTTAATCCGTGCAGTAGCGCGGGCGTTATCTAGTATCACTAATAATTTGGGAGGGATTACAATGCTATCTTTTTAATGTCTTTATGCTAACTTTCTAGCTTTGCCTTTTGTATGATAACAAAGGCAGAAAGAAGAGAGAATTCTATAGCTCAATGTTGGCTTAGAATTGGTGTGTTCTTTCTCCCAAACATCACTTCTATTTATAGTGATGAAAGGTAACTAATTGTCAAATTACCTAGCCTCCAATTTCAACATTTTAGGGCTATGCATATAGCTCATATAAATTGACTTTGCACTTACACTTTCACATTTTCACATTGATGAGCATTTCATACTTCATTTTATAACAAAGATATAAATGTTTTTATGTTATAGAAAATATTTTACTATATACAATATGCTAAAAAAAAATCATTCCTCACGTTCTCAACAAAAAGAGTTGGTTTCTGGAGTGACCGTTTATATTATAGTTATAATATAGACCAATGATTACATTAGAATATGGAAGGAAGAAGGTCCTTATTTGCAAAATTTGGGAAAAATACTGTTCACGCGCACTGTTCACATGTACTGTTCACGCAAAGAATATGTACTCAAATCAGCTAATATAATTTATGTATTTTAAACACTTGTAAACACAAAAGAATTCAGGTTAGAAAGACAAGTTTCCATATTATAAACATCAGATTTTAGGTACATAAAAACTAGGGTGTTTAGGTTAAATAATGTTGTGTTAAGCATAGTCAAGTTTCACCAAAGTTTTCAGCCTAAACAATCAAGTTTTCACAATCATCAAACTTTTCAACCTAAACAATCAAGTTTCACAAACACCAAAATTTTCAGCTTATACAATCAAGTTTTCACAATCATCACAGTTTCAACCTAAACAATCAAGTTTCACAAACATCACAGTTTTCAGCGTAAAAAATCAAGTTTCTACAATCACTGTAGTTTTCAGCCTAAATAACCAAGTTTTCAGCCTAAATAGCCGAGACAAACAATGATAAATCAACACACTGCAGCAGTCTACTTCTCACATACCTTCTTCTCCTACGGCTCACCAAGAACTTGCCCAATCTCACCCATCAACAAAAACATAGACTTGATAAACGCAATCATGTGCTACTATTACCACGGTTCATGGGACACTTCAGTCACCAGCTCCCAATCCGCATTATTGGACCCGAGTTCGAGATCACGACAAGTTTCGGACTCAGGTCATGGATCTCCGCCGGAGCGATGAAAAGCAAGGTAGCTAGTCACGGGGCTTCCGTTGTACGGAAGAACGTGGACGCTGAATTTGATAGCAGCCGTTACAGAGATTGGACCAGCCGATCGGAATTTGGGGAAAATCTGAGCTCTGGAGAATTGGGAAGACGTGATGCATAAAATAAAAGAAAATCACTATATATAATATGTTTCGGAATTTGCAGGAAAAGGACCTGACTAAAAATTATTTGCAAAATGGGGGCCGCGTCCAATGTAAATTGCAAAATGGGGGCCGCTTCCAATGTTAATTGCAAAATGGGGGCCGCTTCCAATGTTATTTGCAACAAGAGACCGTCTACATTTATAGACGGTCTATTTCAAGACTAATTGGTTTCTGGAGTGACCGTTTATATTATAGTTATAATATAGACCAAGGATTACATTAGAATATGGAAGGAAGGAGGTCCTTATTTGCAAAATTTGGGAAAAATACTGTTCACGCGCACTGTTCACATGTATTGTTCACGCAAAGAATATGTACTCAAATCATCTAATATAATTTCTGTATTTTAAACACTTGTAAACACAAAAGAATTCAGGTTAGAAAGACAAGTTTCCATATTATAAACATCAGATTTTAGGTACATAAAAACTAGGGTGTTTAGGTTAAATAATGCTGTGTTAAGCATAGTCAAGTTTCACCAAAGTATTCAGCCTAAACAATCAAGTTTTCACAATCATCACACTTTTTCAACCTAAACAATCAAGTTTCACAAACACCAAATTTTCAGCTTATACAATCAAGTTTTCACAATCATCACAGTTTTCAACCTAAACAATCAAGTTTCACAAACATCACAGTTTTCAGCGTAAAAAATCAAGTTTCTACAATCACTGTAGTTTTCAGCCTAAATAACCATGTTTTCAGCCTAAATAGCCTAGACAAACAATGATAAATCAACACACTGCAGCAGTCTACTTCTCACATACCTTCTTCTCCTACGGCTCACCAAGAACCTGCCCAATCTCACCCATCAACAAAAACATAGACTTGATAAACGCAATCATGTGCTACGATTACCACAGTTCATGGGACACTTCAGTCACCAGCTCCCAATCCGCATTATTGGACCCGAGTTCGAGATCACGACAAGTTTCGGACTCAGGTCGTGGATCTCCGCCGGAGCGATGAAAAGCAAGGTAGCTAGTCACGGGGCTTCTGTTGTACGGAAGAACGTGGATGCTGAAAGATTCCGGTGGACGCTGAATTTGATAGCAGCCGTTACAGAGATTGGACCAGCCGATCGGAATTTGGGGAAAATCTGAGCTCTGGAGAATTGGGAAGACGTGATGCAGAAAATAAAAGAAAATCACTATATATATAATATGTTTCAAAATTTGCAGGAAAAGGACCTGACTAGAAATTATTTGCAAAATGGGGGCCGCGTCCAATGTAAATTGCAAAATGGGGGCCGCTTCCAATGTTAATTGCAACAAGAGACCATCTACATTTATAGACGGTCTATTTCAAGACTAATTACAACAAGAATATATTGCTGAAATATTATACTACATTTTTTTCTAGCTACCGACACACAAATATATATTTTAAATATGAATATGTTTAAATCCATGGAAAATAAATATTTTGTATTCCATTTGAGGGACATATATATAATTTTAAAAAATAATAAGATAAAATGATCAATTTCATTATTTTCTATCTCTTATGTGAAAATATTTTCAAACTTTTTAAAGATTAATATTTCAAAAATATTATTATGTATCCATAAAAATTCACTTAAAAATAATGTAATTTAGCAATTTCTTTCTAGAGTTTTTAGTTTGAAACGAAATTAATCAAATTTCTTAGGCCATGTCCACTTCAACTTATTCCACCCCTAATCAGCACAACACCCAATTTAGTACGACTCGAATTAGTTGTCTTTACCTCTGACTTTACCCATAGTATATTATGATCCCTCATTATTTAGTTTTACCCGGAATGAATTCTTGTAGTTTTATCGATACATAGAAATGTTTTGCAATGCCATGGCTCTGAATTTTATGTAACCTCTCAAATTGTCTCCTTACTAAGATGATGAGCTATCACGATGTATCATTATTGGTTATTTTTGGTCATGGGGGTCATGAATAATCATCTCTTTAATCCATTTGTTATTTATCATTTAGAAAATACTTAAAATTACACTAAGACAGTCACAATGAGACATTTTGAAAACAAGAAAAAAAAGGGAAGAAAAAGTCAGAAATTAATCTAAAGTAGTCTGGCCAAGTCTAAATCCTGGCCAAATCAAATGAATTGAATTGCATTGAAATGTCCAGTAACTCTTCAACCAGCAGCAACGATAGTTTTCAGGGTCTTCAGAACGCATCAGTATATGCCGAAAATCGATTGTTCCAATTTGGTATTTTCCCTTGTGATGCTACCAGTCTGCTCCTGGATACCAGTCCCCGTACGAACTATCCGGGAAGAGCTGGAATCCTAGCCTGCGGTGGATCTCTCACCTAGGTCCTGCAAAACAAAGCCCCCGGGGTCACCCGAGGGTAGACGCTCCGGCGTGATGATGAAAATAGGGCTTTATGCAGAGGAGAGAGAATATGAATAAATACAGAGAGTATTTAAGTTTGATAGAACATACCTTATACTGTTGGTCACTCCTCTATTTATAATGACAATGAGCAGAGAGGGTTTAAGCTAAGTGGTCCTTCTTTTGTCGCATACTCGGGGTTGGGGGGTCATTTTCATGTCCTTCTTGTACCCGGGTGTGTCCAAGATAGCTGATGTCATGGAAGGATCACTGGTAGGCTGGACACTCTCTACTCCTTTGCAATACGCTTCTCAGGCCTGTGTATGGACTGAGGCCCATATCACCACTAGCCCCCTGAGACCCTGGTTTCCGGGGTTTAGCCTAGTGGGTTATGGGTCTCTGAAAAGAAACCTAGTGGGTTATGGCATTGTCAGCCCGTGTCACCACGCGCCAGTTACGCGTTATTCGTGCGTGCGTCTCTTTGCAACTCGTTCCTCAATTAATACTCATTATTGCGTTTCTCAAATGATGAGTCTGCTTTTCCCAACTCCGAGAAATTCTTTGTATCTCTTCCTCTATAAATACCGGTTGAAGTTTCATTCTTATTTTCATATCTAACAAAGTGATGTCCCTTTCTTCGCTTGTAAAGTTTTCTGCTCCTAACTTTTTCTTTCCTGTCTGCTGGATATGCGTCGCAGTGCTGCTGCTAACGAGGACGACCACTCCCTGGACGTTGAGGATCTGCCTCCCCGTCCAACTGGTGGAAAAGGACTAATGACGTCTAAGGTTTTCGTTATGTACGGGGCTCCCGTTCCTCCCGACCCCAAGGATCCTGGCGAGACCCGGGTCCCAGGGGCTGTCCGGGAACTAGTGAAGCGGATGTATGTCCCGTTGGCTTACGACGCGGGGTTGGAACCGTTTGACGGTGAGATGGAGTCCCGGGCTTGTGTACCCCGGCATCTCTTTCTCCACGGGCTCACCTTCCCTCTGCCCCCGTTGTTTACCGAGTTTCTGGATTACTACAACAACTCCCCGGCTCAGGTGCATCCCAACGCCGTTAGCGTTATGCTCGCTTTCCTCTACTCTTGTCATTAGACGGGGGTAACTGGGAGTGTTGCTTTTTTTCGAAATTTTTACTATCTCTCTGGCACTGCTGTCCCCGGGGTATTCAATGTCCAGCGCCGCACCAAGACGAAGTCGATCTGTTCCGGGAGGCTCGACTCTGTCAAAACAAGTGATTGGATGAACAACTACTTTACCTTTGACGAGGAAAAGTATCCTGTCCCGGGTTGGAATCAACAACGGATGGGGGAGATGAAGGGTGCTCTTCCCCCCGCTCAATTCTGCCAGGTGGCAGAGAACTATAACCTGGTGGCTAAGTTCTTCGTGAGCCTGAAGGATTACCAGATGGTGGGAGGCTATGATTTCCACCGGGAAGTTTATCCCCCCGGAAGTTTTAATTTGCCGCCGTCTGTACTCAAAGCGGAGCCTCTGTAAGTTATCTTTTTGTTTATGTTTTTTTTTTTTTTTTGGATATTTCTAATCCTTCATCTGTGTTCCAGCTATCTCCCCCAAACCAGCGATAGTCCTACCCGGGGCGAAGTCCGGTGAGGGGTCTGAGAGAGTTCCTTCTGAAAAGCAGAAGAAGATCAGAGCCGGGGCTGATGATGGTGCCTCGGAGTTGAAGAAGAGGAAGGCTGAGGGGGAAGGATCCAGCCAGAAGGTCCTTGGTCTTTCGAGTTCCGGGAAGTTGACTGAAGTTCCTGCGTCCACCAACAGGCGATCCTTGGCTTTCCCCGTTCCGTCTTCCGGGGGTCATCTGGCCAAGAAGAAGAAGACGGAAGCTCATTCTCATGACTCCTCCCGTATTCCGAGGAGGGAACTGATGGATAAATCCACGGCTGGAAGCCCACTGGAGCCAGTTACTTAGAGGAGGGATGGCTCTTATTCCCATACTGTCCTGCTGGACGATTCCCAGGTATGGAAATGTTTTTTTTGTTTTGTTGTTGTTGCTTTAATGGGATTTTCACCGATTTAGGATCATGTTTCCCATTTGTTTACCTTCCCCGAAGTGCAGGAGTTATTCAACCAGGCTTGCGAATCCAGAGTGGCTGGTCTTACCCAGAAGGCAGAGACGCTAAGGTCGCAGAATGCTACTCTATATAAGGACCTGGCAGCAGCTCATAAGGAACTCTCCCGGGTGAAGAAGGAGATGCAGACAGTCGGAGAGCGGGGTCTAGCTCCCGCCCAAAAGGACCTGTGCCTGGCTTTCACCAACCGGGTATTCATAAGCCGCTCCTTTGAGGATAAGTTGCTTGCTCTTTGTGATGCCTCCAATGAAGCTATCCTCCATTCGGCTTATAAATCGGTCCGGGAGTTTCTTCCGCAGGGAAAGAGAGGTGAGTTCCGGGACGCTTGGTATCGCCCCAAAACTGATGGGCGATTCAATTATGCTGTGGACCAGCTTATGAAAGAGAGGGTTGAAGGGATCAGCCCCGGGGTAACTTCCGTCTTCGAAGGTGCCGAAAGTATTGATCCCAAGGATGTCTCTTCTTTAGCTAAGGATGCTGCCAAGCTATCCAAGAATAGGAAGGACCCTGGTCCTGATGATCTTGCTGCCCTGGGTGACATCGAGACCCCGGTGGCCTCAGCGGAAGAGGATGGTGGGGGTTCTGATGACGAAAAGGTTAAGTCTCCGAACCAAATTGCAGATCAAGCGCCTTTGGAGGACGAAGAAGTCCAGCCTTCCCCGGACGGCGAGGCTCGGGAGGACGAGCAATCACTCCGGGAGGATGACGAGGATACCGATCTGGATGTATAGTCCAGATACTCTATCCTTGTAATTTCAGTTTTATTTCTTTTCTTTTGAATTGTGGTTTCCCCGGGCTCCTCCCCTGAAAAGTTCTCTTCTGTTATTCAGGGAGGGAAAAAGAGCTCTGGGGACGAGAGCGATGACTCCAACGATGTAAGAGTCTCTCTCTTTTTTATCAATTATAAACGTGGATTTATTCGGTTTATCAAGTTATGAGCGTTTGTTTATACATGCATGTATATTTATCTTTAAGTTTGTATCTGGAAATTCTTATTTATGTAGCCCCGGGATAATCCTCCCGGTACTATTCCTACCGGGTCGCGATCAGCACCCCCGGAAGCCGACCGGGAGAGCGAATCGTCGTGTCCCCGGTGTGTGGAGTTAGAAGATCAGCTAAATCGTTGGCAATTGGATGGTATCCAGATCGTTATCTTTTAGTCAAATCCAGGATTGGATCGGTGATAGACGAGTTCCCAAATGTTACTTCGCTCGTAACAAAGCTCCGGGAAATATCAAATCAGTTCGGATCCCTTTCCCGGTGTCAATCCCAGGCTCAAGATTGGGTAAATGCCGTTCTTGATGCGGATAAAACCATCTCCATGCTACAAGCTGAGCATGACGCTTTCAAATCCCGACTTAAAGATGAGTTCGATTTAGTTTGGTCCGAACTTCCATTTTATTGTGAGAAACTCAAGTGGTTGGAGAAGAGAGGCGATCCACTTAAAAGGAATCTGAAGCTGGAAAGAGAGAACCGGGAACTGGTAGACCGGAACCTTATCCTTCGTGAGAATTTGGTTACCCTTCAACTTACTTACCACTTGACCGGACTGCGCCTGGGCCGGGTTTCGCCCCCGCTATATACTAACTTTCCCCGGGAGGTAGGGGCGCTGTTGGTGCGTATGTTTCGTATGGGTTGGAACGACCTGAAGTCCCGGTATCGTCCTGCCTTCGAAGAAACTGCTGCATGGTGGCAGCGCTAAAGAGAAAGTTGTTATCTTCCTCCATCCTTGGTACTCATTCCGAGCCGAGTTTCCATAGATTTCACCATCGAGAGGTATCTCGGGTTGTCTGTTGATCCGGAGGAATCTGCTCGAAGGGTGTCCAGACTCCGGGCAGATGCTGCCAGAATCCGAGCCTTTATCGCCTCCGAGGATGCCAAGAAAGAGAAAAGGCGTCTAGCTCGAGAAAAAAGCAAAGGGAAACGCAAGGTCGTTGCTAAGAAGAAGAAATCTCCCCGCACTCAGGAGCCCATCATTATTGGAGCCCCCGGAGGGTATCGTCACCCGAAGTTTCGTCCTCGGATGACGATTTCGATCCTTATGACGAGACCGGTCCTTCTAGCGTTCCCCCGGGGGATCGAACACCGCCGGAGTTCCTAATCCGTGGACGTCTAATCAATATGGCGAACCCTTTACTCAAGAAGAGCAAGTCCCATCCCCTATTAGTTGGGATGGGCCCCCTTCTCCCGGAGCTGATACTTAAGGCTAGGTTGTATGTGATATTATTAATCAAGTGTGCGTTGTGAATTTCCACAATTGTATATTGCAAATTAATATTATGTATTTGTATGTTTTTCTTAGGGACTTGTTCAAGCACCTTAAACTCTTTTCTCCCCGGGGTGCTTGTTCAAGCGTGCCCGGTTAAACTTTCTAGCTGTCTCCCAGGTGCTTGTTCAAGCATACCAAGTTAACACTTTCGCGCTAGCCCCCCGGGCGCTTTTTCAAGCATGCCCAGTTTAGTTGATATATTAAAACGACAAAATTCGGCAAACAACTTCTTCAATATAATAATAAAATGCAAACGCGGGCCACGGGACAACCTAGGCTCAACCTTGGCCAGAGGTTCCCATGCCGCTCTCATGCTACCGTCCTAGGCATATCTCTTGCCAGAGGGGTAAATACAGAAATAAACTAGGCATAGTACCTACGTAAATTTGCGATGTTCCAGTGCCGCAGGACCTTCTTCCTGGCCTTGTCCTGTAACTCGTAACTTCCACCGGGATGAGCCGCAGTCACCTTGTAAGGTCCTTCACAGTTGGGAGATAACTTCCCGCTGGCCACTTGCTGGCTTTTGTCATTTCGGCGCATCACTCATTCACCCGGGGCAAACTGCTCCTTACGCACCCGCCTGTCGTGGTATTTTTTGACTCGTTCCTTCACCCGGGCCTCATGCAGGGCCGCCTTTTCCCGTTTCTCCTCCAACAAATCTAGGTCCAACAGGCGATCATCCTGGTTTGCTTGCTCGTCCGGGAACTTCGTACGGAGACTGGGCACTCCAACTTCTGTCGGGATTACCGCCTCCGCCCCGTAAACCAAACTGTAGGGGGACTCGCCTGTGGCGGAACTCTCCGTTGTTCTACTTGCCCATAGGACACTTGGAAGTTCATCAACCCAGTTTCCCCTCGCACCCTGAAGACGCGTCTTGATTCCGTTGACAAGAGTCCTATTGGTGACCTCGACCTGCCCATTAGCCTGAGGATGGTAGACCGAGGTTAGCTTCTGTTCGATCCCGTACTCCTTACACCAGGATTTGAAGGGGTCATTCTCGAACTGCGCCCCATTGTCTGTTACTATGAACCGGGGTATCCCATAACGACAGATAATGTTCTTCCAACAAAATTTCACGGGGGTACTTCCCCTGATGTTGGTCAGCGGGGCAGCCTCGACCCATTTGTTGAAGTAATCAACTGCGACTATCAAATACTTGAAACCCCCGGGCACCGTCGGGAAAGGGCCTACCAGATCCAGACCCCAACGGATAAAAGGCCAAGTCCCGGATATCCCAATCATCTCCCCCTATGGTACGTGGATTAGAAGTGCAAATTTCTGGCACTGTCCACAAGAGCGAACGGCTTTTTGGGCGTCCTCAAACAGCGTGGGCCAATAATATCCCGTACACATAATTTTCCGGGCTACGGTCCGGGCACCTTGACGACTCCCGTTGGGACCCTCGTGCACTTCTTTCAACAGATGTTGGGCTTCCTCCCCATCCACGCACTTCAGCCAAGATTGAAGGTATCCTCTTCGTATCAACTCCCCGTCCAGGACAGTGTACCGAGGAGCTTTGACTCGGATCTTCCGGGCTTTAATTTTGTCATCCAGCGGTGTTCCCTTCTCCAAGTACTCGAGGAGTGGCGTGATCCACGACTCCATTTCCCATACCACCGTGATTTGCCCGGGGTGCTCGTATCCCTGAGTAGTTACCATCTCCATGAACAGGTTTCGATCCTGGTCCGGCTTAAGCTCCGATGAAGCTAGCTTACTTAGCGCGTCTGCCTTACAGTTCTCCTCCTGTGGGATCTATGTCAGCGAAACCCGGAGAAAACCCTGCATCGTTGTTTTCACCGCCTCCATGTACCTCTGCAAATTCCTTTCCTTGGCTTCATACTACCCATTGACTTGCTGCACCACAATGGCCGAATCACTGTAGGCGTCCACCACTTTCGCACCCACCTCTCGGGCTAGGCGCAACCCGGCTAGGAGGGCCTCATACTCAGCTTCGTTGTTGGTGGTCTTGAAATCAAATTGTAGGGCGTATCGATACTCCTTCCCCCCGGGGCTAACCAGTACAACCCCGGCTCCGCTTCCCCCGGAATGGGAGGAGTCGTCCACATGCAATTTCCACCCCGGCTAATCTCCCACCGGGTCTTTCTCTGCATTGTCCGCCATCTCCACTAAGAAGTCAGCCAGAGCTTGGCCTTTGATAGACTTCCTAGCCTGGTAAGTGATCTCGTGCTCCCTCAACTCAATCACCCACTTCATCATCCGGCCCGACGCCTCCGGTTTCAGCATTACTTGGCGAAGTGGTTGATTTGTAAGGACCATTATGGGGTGCCATTGAAAATACGGGCGAAGTCTTCGGGACGCGTGCACTAGGGTTAAGAGTAAACACTCTAGTGAAGATTAACGCGTCTCCGGTCCTTTAAGAGCCCTACTTACAAAGTATATCGGGCTTTGTACCCTCCCAAATCCCCGGACCAGGGCTGCACTTATCGCTTGCTCCGTGGCCGCGAGGTACAGGAACAGCTCTTCCCCCGGGACTGGTTTAGACAGAGTGATGAGATTCCCAGATGCTCCTTCAACTCCTTGAACTCTTGCTCACATTCTGGGGTCCATTCAAACTTCTTTGCTCGCCTCAGAATATTGAAGAAAGGCAGCTGCTTCTCCGCCCCTCGTGCCAAGAATTTGCTTAATGCCGCCAAAGACCCTGCTAAGCGTTGTACATCCTTCATCTTGCTCGGGGAGGGCATGCTCAGAATCGCATCAACCTTCTCCGGGTTCACATTGATCCCCCGGTTTGACACCATTTATCCCAAGAACTTGCCCGCCGCCACCCCGATAGTGCTCTTTTCCGGGCTCAGCTTCTGGTTGACTTTCCTTAGGACGACGAACAGCTCCCAGAGATCCCTCAGAAAAGCTTCATGCGTCCTACTTTTGATCACCATGTCATCTACATAGACCTCCATGTTTCTCCCGAGCTGATCCTTGAACACCTAATTTACCATACGCTGGTATGTGGCTCCTGCATTTTTTAGACCGAACGGCATATTCCTGTAGCAAAAAGTACCAAAGTCAGTAATAAAAGAAGTTTTTGGTCGATCCTCCGGGGCCATGACGATCTGGTGGTATCCCCGGTGTGCGTCAAAGAAAGCCAGAAACTGATAGCCCGTTATCGCTTCCACCAGCTGGTCAATGGACGGCAGCGGGTAACTATCCTTAGGGCAACACTTGTTCAGATCTATAAAGTCTATGCACATCCTCCACGATCCGTCGTGCTTTTTCACTAGAACCGGGTTGGCAATCCATTCCGGGTAAGTGATTTCTTCAACCATACCGGCATCCAACATTCTCTTTACCTCCGACCGGACAAACTCCACCCGATCCGCTGCCAAGACTCTCTTCTTCTGCCTGATAGGTTTCAGATCCGGATAGACATTCACCCAGTGTATTGCGAATTCCTCCGGTATTCCCGTCAAATCCTCCGTTCCCCACGAGAACACATCCTCATATTCCTTGAGCAACCCCCAGAGCTCCTCCTTCACATTCCCCAGGAGGTGCTTCCCTACACTCACCTTTCCTCGGGAACCTACCTCCATGTCTTCCACTTCAAAGGACACCGGGTCACCGTGCACCGCTCCCACCGTATTCTCCTTCCCGGAGCTTTCCCCAGGCTCCGAAGCGTGCACCCTCTCTGTTCCACCGGCCTTAGCATCCTTTATCACGGTTAGCATGCAGCTGCGGGCCGTCGTTTGATTACCAATAACCGAAGCAATTCCCTGATTTGTTGGGAATTTCATGGTTAAGTGGTAGGGAGAGCATATCGCCCGTGCTTGTGTCAACCAAGGGCGGCCTATAATCATGTTATACGGGGAGGAAACATTTATCACCGCGAAGTTGCACAAAACGGTACACCTCTTGTTAATATCCAAGTGATCAACAAGGGTTACCCGTAAGGCTATGATACCCAGAGGATGAACTGTCCGGCCTGTGAAACTTGATAACGGGGACAAACACGGCTTCAGGTTCTGCCGGCCAATGTGCAACTGGTCAAAACAATCAGCGAACATAATCTCCACACTGCTCCCATCGTCTACGAAGACTCGCTTTATCACAACTCCTTCTAATTCTGCAGAAACCACCATAGGATCAGAGTGAGGCACCTGGGCCGTGACTGCATCCTCTTCCGAAAAAGTGATCATTTCACTGTGTTTAAACCTTTTCCCTTGGATATCCCCCAAGGGAACATATCTACTCTTGGCCTTTACCGCCGAAAATGTTTGTGCCCCATCTCCCAATATTCCATTGATCACGTTTATCGTCTGAGGTGCCCAAGGTCCAGAAGCACCCGGTCTCTGAGCTTGTGGGGCAGGGTTAGGAGCACGGTTGCCCTCCGCGGGGCGGTTACCGCCTTAGCCTCGGTTGTTCCTCCAGTTCCGCTTCCTTCACTGCCTCGCCGGAGCAGCTACCGGGTGTGTGTCTCCCGCCACACAATCCCGGAGCTGACCCCGCTCCACCAGCTTCTGAATATCTATGTGCAGGACTCTACAACCCTCTGTGGCATGACCATAAGACTTGTGAAATTCACACCACTTTTGCGCATTGGCAGGGGCCGGGACCCCCTGTATAATCGGGGGTTCAGTGAAAAGACCCCGGTGAATGGCTAAAATCTCGGTTTTTATCTTGGAGAGTGGAGTGTACGTCGGTCTCACTACCAGCGTCTGTCCCCCCAGCGCAGGTGCCACTCCCTGGGCCGGTTGGCGTCTCATGGTATCCTGGCGAACACCCTGGTGGGGAGTTGCCCAGAGCATGGGAGTGGCCGTGACCACCCGTTGTTCAAAGAAACCAAAAGTGTTCATCCGAGTATGATTGGCCTCGTGCACGGTGCAATGCATCTCCACTGTGAGCTGGAGGTGGTAGAAGGTTCCCGGCATGTTCTTCATCAACTCAATGTAGAACATCTCATCCCTCAACCCGTTCATGAAGTTGCCGATCAAGGCCTTCTCATGCAAGTGCCTGTCCCGCACCTTTATAGACTCGGTGATATACCAGACATAATACTGCCAAGTAGACTCCGTCTCCAACTGCCGCATGGCCAAAACCGTTGCCAGGTTCACAAAGTTCGTCTTCATAGCTGCATATCGATGGACCAAGACAGTAGAAAAGTCCCAGAAAGTCTTCGATGATCCTTGGGGAAGACTCTTAAACCAACTCAAACAATTACCCCGGAGGTACGAGGGTAATAATTTGCACTGTAGCGGCTCGTCAATGTCCCTGGCCTCTATGACGCTGAGATAGGTGTGAACAAACTCCTCCGGATCCCCATCCCCATTGTACGTTGGAACTCCATCCGTTGCCTTGATGCCTGTCGGCCACTTTTAGTTCAGGACCTCCGGAACCCACGGGGAATGAGGGTGCATCCCCCGCCTTCCGATCAATCTACTCAAACGCTTTTCAATGGAACCATTGTTGAATGGGGTATTATATCCGGCCGGGTACGCGACCGTCTGTTGGCCGCCGTAATACGGTTGGGCCTGCGTGTTCAAGCCGCCTTGGAACGCCTGCTGGCCCGGGAGCATTCCCGACTCTGGGTGTATCTGCTGGCCCAGGGGCATTTGCTGAACCCCGGCCTCTTCTGCTTTTTCTCTCACGTCCTTTTCCAAGTCCACCACATCGGGCACCTTGGTATGAGCAGCAGCCTGGGCCACCTTCCATGCTCGAAATTCCCCAAATTCCGCAGCGTTGGTATGGATGGTTTCTGGACATCCATGCTCATCTTCCCCCGGGGTTTCATCGCCGGACTCAGAATACTCCGGCTCAAATTCCCCACCATCTCCAAAAGTCTCCTGATTCAACCTCTCTTTCTCCTGCCGGACCTTTTCCTTTTGCTCTTTTTGCATCTCCCTGAGGGTGCGCTCCGGCACTTTCTTCCTTCCTCTACGCTTCTCTACAGCCAAATGGGCAGTCTCCTTGCGCACCCGCTCCTTCTCCTCGGCAACCTTGTGTGCCGCCATAGCAGCTGCGGCCCTTTTTGCCTTGGGGCCGCCCTCTGCCTGATTAGCCTTCGGGGGGTTATCCCCCGGTCTTTCTAGGCCTACCGCGTGGCATAACGAAGCAAAGCGTGTCCCACTGATGCTACCAGTCTGCTCTTGGATACCAGCCCCGGTACGAACTATCCGGGGAGAGCTGGAATCCTAGTCCGCGGTGGATTTCTCACCTAGGTCCTGCAAAACAAAGCCCCCGGGGTCACCCGAAGGTAGACGCTCCGGCGTGATGATGAAGATAGGGCTTTATGCAGAGGAGAAAGAATATGAATAAATACAGAGAGTATTTAAGTCTGATAGAACATACCTTTTACTGTTTGTCACTCCTCTATTTATAATGGCAATGAGCAGAGAGGGTTTAAGCTAAGTGGTCCTTCTTTTGTCGCATACCCGGGGTTGGGAGGTCATTTTCATGTCCTTCTTGTACCCGGGTGTGTCCAAGATAGCTGATGTCATGGAAGGACCACTGGTGGGCTGGACTCTCTCTTCTCCTTTGCCAATAAGCTTCTCAGGCCTGTGTATGGGCTGAGGCCCATATCACCACCTTGAGATCAGCAGATCGGAAATCTTCATTATAAGCCGTTCCATCGACGATTTGCCACAGGAAAACTTTCCTATAAGAGCGTTGCTCTAATGTGAGCCTAGCGTTTCTGCTTGTTGTCTCGTCACAATGCAAGCAATCTCCCCACGGTGTAGTGTGGGGGGTACTATTTCCGGGTTCGTAGATAAGACGGAGGAGAGGGGTGGAGGGCGATTAGAAAGAGTCGGTGAGAAGCTCTTTCCCGGTACAAAACCACCGCGCAAGGGTGGTGGCGCCGCTGGTTTGTGATATTTAATTAGCCGTTGTGGTTGGTGATTGTCAGATAACGGGAAAAATTAGATCCGTTGCGTGATTTTCCGGTGATAGAATTGAGGAAAAAGAGAAGAGAGGTCAGAGCATTTGTTTAGGAGAGAGAAAGCTGAATTTGTTCCACGAAAGCTGAGTTGTTGGTAATAAATGTTTTGTGAATACTAAAATTTGGTTTGCAATGTCATAGCTCTGAATTCTCTGTAACCTCTCAAATTGTCTCCTTATTAAGATTATGAGCTATCACGATATATCATTATTGGTTTTTTCGGAGTCATGAATAATCATCTATTTAATCCATTTGGTGTTTATCATTTAGAAAATACTTATAATTACACTAAGACAATCACAACGAAATATTTTAGAAAACAAGAAAAACGGCGAAGATAAAGTCAGAAATCAATTTAAAGTAGTCTGACCAAGTCTAATCCCTGGAAAAATTGGATGAATTGAATTGAACTAAATTAAATTAAAATGAATAGAATCAATCTTTCAAGTAGACTAAAATTAATTTAATGGAAATTGAATGAATGGAATTGCATTGAATTAAAGTTCATAGAATCTAACTAAACTAAAATTAAAAACCCAGCTAAATTGAAGTTGTAGTTATTGAATTGGTGGAGAATTGAATCTAATATATGTTTTAATCATCATCATAGAACTATAATACTTGATAATAGTAAAAACAAAATGGCCTAGAAAATACTAGACAACTAAAAACATGAAAATAACATTAATATTAATAATGAAGAACTGATAATATACTCATAAAATAACTAAATACAAAATAACAATTTAATTTATAAAATTAGAGAGAAAAATGTAAAGAATTTCCTTAGAACAGGTGTAACCAAGTCAACATGTCCGAGAGCCTATTAAAAGGGTCTGACCAAGTCAACAGATGCTCCACCGCATTAGCATTACTCAGTTTCGCCTATAAAAAGGGGAACAGTGGCACCGAGATTTCACATTCTCGTCGTCTTCATAAATTAGGGTTCTGCTTCCCCAATCGATCGCTCCCATCAATTCTCATATTCTCTCTCCTCTTCAATCCCACAATCACCACACTTAACAATCCTCATATTCTCTCTCTTCTTCATCTCCTGTAACTAGGGTTTCTGATTCTTCTCCCCAAATCTGATCAAGATGATGGAGATGATGGGTTGGGAGGACGTGGGAACTTTAGGGTATGAAGATGATCAAGAATATGATCACGAGATCCAAGAATCTTCCCCATATTCTCTCTCTTCTTCATCCCCTGTAACTAGGGTTTCTGATTCTTCCCCAAATCTGATCAAGAATATGAAGAAGCGCCAAAACGCCTTTGATGAGGATTGCCCTGCCTCAAAGAGAGCCCGCCTCAGTCACGAAATCCCACAACAGTCGATTTCTTTTTCTGAATTTGAAAACCTGTTGGCTGAGGATGATGAAGAAGTGGATCAAGTTCCTCACATGTTCCATCTTGACTTGTTCTCAATGGAAGATGAGCTATAACAAGTTGCTGAGTATTCAGCCTCTTCTTCTGTCCCTCTGATCACTTCAAAGATGTTTATCTTGATATTGATGACTTCTCCGGGGTCGAACAAAATCAAGAAGCAGTCTCCGGGCTGGAAGAAAACCAAGAAGAGTTATTAGGGATTTTTCAGTATATGATGGACTCCCCAGTGAGGCAAGTGGATTTGGATGAACTTATTAATCAATGGAGTTTTGAGAACCTAGGCAGGTGTTGTTATTGATTCAACTACATCCATTTTTAAGGCTGGGAGAACTTGTAGAACTTCTTGATTGCTTAAATTCCTTTTGAGCACTCAGGTTATTGTAGTTTGTAGTTTTAGCACTCAAGTTTTTGTATTGTTTCAACCAGTGGTTGTGTTACTGAGTAACTGAAAATATATATGTACTCGTTTTTTAGCACACTTTCTATCTGCATTTTCTTCTTGGTCTAATTTACTGAATGTAAACAGATGCAACAAAATCAAACCATGTCGATGCTACCAATTTCAACAGTGTGTAATAAGCAGTTAAGGTGCTGATCTAAAATGAAACAACCAAGCACCTGTGGCATTTCAGCCTCCTAAAAGATGGCTATTTTAATCCTAATGATGCAGCATGCTACTATAAGATATGCAGTACTTACCACTCAGGGAAAACCGGTGCAGAACATTACCAACTGGAATTCAGAGCTTGTACTGAATGAAATTGTTAAAGTACATCAGAAGCAAAACCTGCTAAAAGTCAAGAATTAAAAACATAAAATTTTATAGAGCAGAGGAGAACGAAGTAAGAGTAACCAATTTATGAATTAACCATCACAGGCAAAGAATCACTTTATAAATTGTAACAATCAAACTTGAAAAGGTCACGCTACCTCATATGCTAAGACATGTTTCAATCAATTTCGATGCTCCTTCACATGGATGTCTAATGGATGATCTCTGATCAAGTGCAATATCTACTTCCAATGCCCACCACAGGTTATAAGTGGATGATTCAGACAAGGCTGGTGCACAAAAGTAGCCATAAGAATCAAACCTCTACCTTTTTCTGGCTAAGGAAAGAAATGGCTACTTTTGTGCACCAGCCTTGTCTGAATCATCCACTCATAGATAAATTGCTGTGACAGTATATCCCAAAATTTCAACATCAGATAAGATCAATTATTTGAATTATCAGCATACAAATGCTTTCATGATGGCTGTCCTCCAACAGCCTCATGATGGCTCATCTCAGTGGCCTGGCACCATAGCTCGGGTCATAGCCCTTGTCCACAACTCTGTCACTGAACCTCTCTGTCACCTGAAGCTCCATCTCCTTCTTCTTCAGCCTCTCGAAGACTTCCTTCAACATGATATCAGCAATTTCCTTCACCTCCAGCTTAGTTAGTTACCTGAACACTAGCATCCCATCTAGTCTATTTAAGATTTCTAGCTGAAGTATTGCTTGAGTTCCTCAATCACCAAGATTTTAATCATGTTGTAACTGTTGTCTTTGTCATCATAAATGCTTCTGCCACCTTTTACGATTACTCTGCTACCAATGTTTGATGTCATGATCAGAAGCGTGTTCTCGAAGTCAACAGTCCTACCTTTACTATCTGTCAGCCGTCCATCCTCAAGAATCTGAAGCATTATCTTGAAGACATCGGGATGAGCCTTCTCGATTTCATCAAAAAGCACAACACTGTAGGGGCGGCACCGAACAGCTTCAGTCAGCTGACCGCCTTCAGTGTAACCGACATAAGCAGGAGAAGAACCAATGAGCTTTAACACTGTGTGCTTTCGCGCATTTTGAGTTCACCACATTACTTGCTGAATCAGTATCTCAAGAGTTGGTATTTTTCCAGGTAGGCTAAATGCAACCTCCAAACAACAATATCTTCTATCTGATTCTTGGCTGACCAAAAGCAGAATAGAGGAAGATTACAAATCAAACTGTCATTAAATTCAAAACTACCTGGGAAATTGAGTCTTCTGTTATCAAACCAAGCTTCAAGGTTTTTGGAACTAATCGCTCTTTCCAGCGCTTGCTTCATAGCAAACTGGCCCTCTAAAATCTGCATTTAAATGGAAAACCAGAACACACTTAATAATCTAGCAAGATGAGTTAGAACACTGCAATCATCCCTTATTTTCTGCTTTTAAAATACAACTTCAAGTTGGCATAATTAGTATTATCATAGTACCTTGATTCCTCTCACAAGTCAGAATTATCAACTATGATCACTTTAGACTCAGGCCTCAGTTGGTCCTAGTCTGAATCAACCGGTCCTTTTGTAGCATTTCCATATTGGGTAAAAGGTCGCTGCTATCTTCTATAGTCTCACTAGCAAAATAGATAGCCTCTTGTATGATTTACAGTTCCTCACGGACCTCGCCTTTGTATTTCAGCTTCTTTTTCATAACATTGCTTACTGTTGTAAAGTCTGAACAAACTGAAATAGCTTAGAACTATGCAGATATTCTCAGAGAACCAGAATTTCATCTGCTCAATAAATGTAAAGGTGCCTGAGTTCTTGTCTCTTGATAGATACTGAACATACCAGAACTATCAGCTTAGAACTGTGCCACGAAAGGTTTTTAACTCTTTCTGCTATATATTAGCCTGACTAACTATATTACTAAAAGGACAATGACTTCATATCTGCTGGGCACACAAAAAAACACAAACATCGAACAGCAGTGAGGACATCGATAATTTTAACCCCATTTCTCGCCTATTTGATTTAGATGTTATCCTTACACATAGACATCAAGAAAAAAAAACTCTAGTATTGTTGCTCTATCATAAACCCTAGGGGGCTAAAACAGTTGCAAGCAAAATCAAGAACACACACATTCAACATTCAGTATCAGATTTAACATTTAAACTCCCAATTTCACAAAACCCCCAACCAAATTCCACCTAAAAGTGTAGAAAGCTGAGAGCCCATAGATTCTGTGCTTCTTCATTCTTCATTCTTCATTCTTATTCATTTTCAAAACTCTCATACAACTCCCAATATATTCACATTCCTCTAGTAGGGGGACAACAAAGATGCGCCTCCATGGTTTTACTGGAAGTATATCCACGTAGGCTACAATTCCGCGAGATCAAGGATACAATGGCTGTAATAATTTATGAAAAGTATAGGTGGTATTAGTTCACCAACTCATCTGCAATCAGGTATCTACATGTGAAGTTATGAGGAACCCACACTATCTTTTTCCATAACTTTCCCTTTTGAGGAAAATATTCTCTCAAGAGAGGGGGGAAACAGTGCTCAATTAGCTCCACAATATAAGATGAAGACATATCTGACTCTTTTGTGAATGAATCCACTTTCTTTGGCAGCAACATTTTCAGATCTTTTTGCATCCTGATATTTGTTTGGATGTACTCTTCTTTCGCTACTTCAAGCTCCTGAAATACTCTCTCGAAGTGTGCAAGCGAAGCTGAAACAAAACAAAAGTACTGATCAAAATGTTAAGGTTAGGTTGTGTTAGATTAACAGCAAGCATAAAACATGAATAATATGCTTACCAGTGGATCAGAATAGCTCCCTGAACAAAGTGTGAAATGTAAACGAAGTTCTTGGTGCCCTGTAGCGAATGCTTTCCAAGAATCTCTAGCCCAGGACTTTGATTTCGGAAAGAACAACGATTGCAGCCACTGTAACAAAGGTTCAACTGCTTGTCAGAAAATAGGTCCATAAAAAACAGAAGAAAATAATACATGTATAAGTGAGAAAGAAACATACTTGTCCAGGCCGGGGGCATTCGACATCCTAATATGGAGCTCTGTATCATTTCAACGCTTATGTCATGACCACTAATGTTATATGTAGCCTAGACGGCGGTGTTGGGAAGAAGTGATCCCCTTAAGCGCAAGGGAAAACATTAACGATGAAGATATAAAACAACAGTGCACAGATTTAACGTGGTTCGACCCAAACACGGTCTACATCCACCAGAGAATCAAACTAGTATATTCCAAGAGAATTATAGAGTAAACAAAACCTCACTACACTCCCTATACTAATTATCTCTTCTCTCCCAAATGTTCACATACTGGTGACGGGACCCTTCAACTGTAATTATCTTCACGGGACCTCGCACAATATTATTGAACAAACCCAAGAGTTTATATAGTACTCTCAAACTACCAGAAATCTTTATGAAAACGGAAAAACTACCTAATCGAAATCGAAAAGGGTTATACGTTTATTCCTGTTTCATCAGGGAAAAAGATTTCTGAATTCAGCATTGTTGAAATTTGAGACAATTCCCAACAATCTCCACCTTTGAACAAATTTCTCTCACACTGAAACTCTTATCCAGCAAGACTGTTTTGCCTCCACTTCAAATCCAACGCTCCACCTGCTTGACCTAGTCCCATCAAACAGAACCACGACACCAAAGAATCAACCTCCAGAGCTGCCACCACTCAACACGGTTCTCCAATTCTTCAAACGTCGCATTCATCGGCCGATTTAACGTTATCAACTGCACCCCACTTGAATCAACCCCGATCCAAGATCTCAGCCAATGAACCAGTGCAGTTACGCAACCATGACGTCATACCATTAGCCAGTTTCACGTTATCAGCTACACCCACTTGAGTATCACCACCCAAGATCCTAGCTAACAAACCGGTGTAACTACGCACCATCAGCCAGTTTCACGTTATCAGTTACACCCACTTGAATCTCACAATTCAAGAACACAGCCGATGACCGGTGTAACTACGCACTACAACAACCAAGAACTAAACACCAGAGTTGAACCCGAATCTTCTGTCCTGTAAGCAATCCTCCGCTCTATCAAAGAACACGCCAAACTCCACCAACTCCTCTAATTCTTCGCACAGTCGTAAACCATTGACCTCGCATCCAACCACACATAAAAACTTGAATCGACCAATCTCCATGGCTCCACCCGATCCAAATTTCCGTCAACACATGTGTAGTTTCGCCCATTGAGAACATCCTCAACTCTCATCACCAAAGTCGAATCACCTCCGACGTGGGACTTGGGTTGGACACACCCAACATTCCTCTCTCAAACAAAGGACCACGAAACTCGTGTTCCTCCTCCTCGGATACACCACCGAGAACTCAACCGAGAGATACTCCCCACATCAAACACTGTCTTCTTCATCACCTCGAACAAACACCATCAACTTCCTATGCATGTCCGATCAACCAGGCTCATGATAGCACTTGTTGGGGAGAAGTGATCCCCTTAAGCGCAGCGGAAAACATAAATGATGAAGATATAAAACAACAGTACACGGATTTAACGTGGTTCGACCCAAACACGGTCTACATCCACCAGAGAATCAAACTACTATATTCCAAGAGAATTACAGAGTAAACAAAACCTCACTACACTCCATATACTAATTATCTCTTCTCTCCCAAACGTTCAAATACTGGTGACGGGACCCTCCGACTGTAATTATCTTCACGGGACCTCGCACAATATTATTGAACAAACCCAAGAGTTTATATAGTACTCTCAAACTACCAGAAACCTTTATGAAAACGGAAAAACTACCTAATTTAAATCGAAAAGGGTTATACGTTTATTCCTGTTTCATCTGGGAAAAAGATTTCTGAATTCAGCATTGTTGAAATTTGAGACAATTCCCAACAGGCAGAAACAATTGGAGAAAATAACATAAGTCGTAAGACATGATAAGGACAAAGGGACACAGAATAAGTATTAACTGATTCAGGTGGTATCCTAAAACCCTGAACATACTTCATGATATGAAGCTATCAGAGATATTTACAACACAGATAAAGCAGGATGGTCTTGCCAAATCATAAACCCTAGGCCAATAATCAAGAGCATGTACATTCAATATTCAAGATCTGATTCTGCGTACTTAAACTCTCAATTTCATAACCTGAAAATGTAGAGAATGTAGAAAAAAGAGAAAGAAAAGCAACCTGCAAATGAGACTCCACATTCACAGACTCTGTGCTCAACAAACAGAAAATCAAGATTAAGAAATATGCACACATCCACAGAGAACCAAACTTTCATCGGCCACACATATGGCAAACGTGACTGAGTACTTGTCATGTGGATACTAAACACACCAAAACCCGACTTCCATATATAATCATTTGACTGAATGACAACATATCTTGCCACGGAGATCTATGATATCCTTGCAGATTGGTTCATTTTTCTTTCTTGGACAAAGGACACTACAATGTCAATATGCTTTCTTTCATTAGAGAGGATATATAAAGCTTATGTCTTCAAAGAGGTGAATAATGAGTACAGAGCAATAAGCATAGACAATAAATATACGATACAACATTCAAAACCTCAGTTCTACATTCTCCCGAGAACCGTGAAAGCAGAACAATTTAGAGTAACTGTACTAAATAAGGTTTAACAGTATATATTAGGCCGGCGAAGTATAAAGAGTTCGTATCTGGGCATACAAAAAAACACAGACATCAAACAGTAGCCAGAACACACATTCTAATTCTATGATAATCCCTAGGGCCAAAATAGCTGTCAAGCAAAATCAAGAACACACATTCAGTATTCAGTATCAGATTCAACATATAAACTCCTAATTTCACAAAACCCCCAACCTAATTCCACCCAATAATGTAGAAATGGAGAAAGAAAAATAACCTGCAAAGAAGAAAGCTGAGACTCCATAGATTCTGTGCTACTTCATCATCCCCATCTTCATAATTCATCATCTTATGGGCTAAGCTCAGAAAAACCTTTTTGGATAGAATTAGATAACTTTGTCCTAAGCTCAGAGAAACTATGAACAAGACTAGCCTAAATTCTGCCCATAAATCTCTCGACTCATAAATTCTGACCAGGTCAACGGGAAAGTTTTGACCTGGTCCGTCAAAACAAGTCCTTCACGTCAAAAAGTTTATGAGACCACCCTTAAAAAGTTGAATTTATAACTTCATTCTTTTAGTTGTAACTTGGTCAATGATCAGATCAACAACAAGAGATTGCTGATCCAATTCTTTATTTTCAGGCCATCCACCTTCAGTAGTTAATGAAGGAGTATAATCTATTGGAAATGGGATGGTGGAGGGGAAGGGCGGCGGGCGGAAACTTGCGATTAGTTTGACGAGAATGTCATCTACTCGATTAAATTCTTTAAGAGACGGAATCAACATATCCAATCTTCCAAGTTACAAAAGTTACAAAAGATGGACAGTGATTATGGATCAAGCAGCATACATAATCTATCTTAAAAGGCAGAGGATACATAGTATATCTTTATACACAATGCAATCTTTAAGCTTTACTGATCTCTGCAGATTCCCTTAACGTCAATCAATAATGGAAAAGAAAGGCTAAATTTTCTAGGCGATTCGATTTGCAGATTCCCTACTGTCTTCTATAGTTTCACCATCAAGAGTGAAGGCCTCATATATATGAATTCTAGTTCCTTACCTTTGTAGTCTTTAAGTTGTTTCGGTATCTTCTTCTGACTAAACGGAAAAGCTCAAGACATAACCAAACTTTCATATGTCAAACAAAATAGTAAAGGTTCTTAGATTATAAGCACATCTAAACCTAACATACATCTATAGAGAAGAACTATCGCTTTACCAATGATAACATCTGCCCACAAAGATCCATGTTATACTAGGATTCTAAGCGCATCACTTTATTATTCTTCCTTGGACAACAAAAGACATTGCAATGTTAACCATGCAGAATATACTCAGAATATCTGAAATTAGCATAAAGATGCTTTTTCGCATTAGATAGAATTAATGTGAAAGTCTAAATCTTCAAAGAGGTTAATGAAAATTTAGCAGTAAGCACAGATTCACAGACAACATTTAAAATGTCGGCTCTTAATTCTCCTGAACCGTGAAAGGACTCGAATAAGTTCAACTGGACATGGCTTAGTCACTCAATGTATCCATATTAATAAGTGATCATGCAAATCATTTTTTAGCTTTTTTTGAAAAACATACCTGCATGCACTTGAGGAAACATTTACAAATTACATTAACTCTTTTCGAAACAGTTTCAAAACACTGTCTTGAAATCTTAGGTATTAAAATTATTTGTTCCTTTTATATATATATATATATATATATATATATATTAGGGTTGTTCTTACACTTTTAAGTAGGAGTCGTGTTTACATTTTTAATTAATTAAGTTTACACATCGCACAACGTGCGGTCCATCCACGCAAGTTAATACTAAATACTTATTTTCTTCTTTTTTTGGTCCAAACTTTGGTTCAACTTTCAATGGTTCTTCTAATATTTTTACTTTTTTGCCCTTTTATTTGTTCCCGTTCGATCTTTTTGAGTTTAATTTGGTTTCGATTATGATTTTACTTCTTCCTTTTGTATTTCGATTATGATTTGGTTTATTAGTCCTCCCTTTTTGTAGTTCGATTATGATTTGGGATTTCTGGAGGGTATAATCGAATTAAACTCGAATAGTCGTGAAACTTAATAATTGATAATAAGTCTGCGGGATTGCATCGATTCATATTATTATATAAATTTTCATATTTTGCTTTTCTGACCTCGACCTCACATAAATTCCGAATTTCTATAGTGAACACGGCCGAGTCATCAGTTTGAGCGATTTATAATCCTCATGACGATAATTTAGCAATTAAACTTCATCAAATTATACGTAAATATTGTCTCAAAACATCACGCACCGCGCGGCTTACTCATGCTAGTACGTTAAAATGATTATTTATAAATTTTTGATGATTCCATCTCTTGAAATATAATTAGTCTTGAAAGTGACGGTCACTATATAGTGACGGGGTTTATATGCAAAGAAGTTTAGGACGGGGGGTTTTCTACAATTTATGCAAATTGCATTCAGCATTCTTGAATTTCACACTTGAATGCTTGTTTTTTAGACCAAACAGACTGTTTTTTAGAACATGCTTGCATTTCACACTTAACAGGTTGTTTTTTAGAGAATGCTTGCATTTCACAGTTAACAGGTTACTTTTTAGAGTTCATGTATTTTGAAGCAAAAAAGATGGGTTTATAGAGCATGCTTGAATTTCACTCTTGAATGCTTGTTTTTTAGACCAAACATGTAGTTTTTTAGAACATGGTTGTATTTCACGCTTAACGGATTGTTTTTTAGAATAAAATGCTTGTTTTTTAGACTGTGTGGATATGTTTGCTAACGTCTATTTTTAGACTAAAATGCTTGTTTTTTAAATTGAGTGAACAGTGCTCGTAAGTGAATAGTGCATTATGCTTTTGAGTGGGAGGATGCTGTGACTGTCGGCCGGCGACCAATAAAATCAAATAACACCCCCCCCACCCCCCCCCCCCAAATCTGAAATCAGAAGAAGATGGACGAGTCAATGATGCTGATGCTGTCGAACCTGCTGCAGCTGCACAACCACCTGGACCCCACCACCTCCCTCCTCTCCGACCTGACCTCCTCCACCTCCGACGTCACCTCCCCCACCACCCTCCTCACCTCCACCTCCGCCGCCCCTCTCCTCTTCTTCACCATCGCCTCCGTCCTCTCCTACATCGCCTCCCACCCCTCCTCCTCCAAGACCCCCAAGCCCAAAACCCCTACCGCCGCCGCCCAGCCACCATCATCATCCTCCTCCGGCGAGTTCTCCGTCGCTGCCTTCCGGGCGCTCTCAACCGAGCACATATGGGCCATGGAGGCCCCTCTCCGCGACGCCCAGTGGCGATCCCTCTACGGCCTCTCCTACCCAGTCTTCACCACCGTTGTGGAGAAGCTCAAGCCCTACATCACCCAGTCCCAGCTCTCCCTCCCCTCCGATTACGCCGTCGCCATGGTACTCTCCCGCCTCTGCCACGGCCTCTCCGCCAAAACCCTAGCTTCCCGCTACGCCCTCGAGCCCTACCTCATCTCCAAGATCACCAACATGATTACTCGATTGCTCGCCACCAAGCTTTACCCTGAGTTCATCAAGGTCCCCGGCAACCGGCGCAGGTTGGAGATCACCCAGGGGTTTCAGGAGATTACAGCACTTCCAAACATCTGTGGCGCCATTGATGGAACGGCTGTGAAGCTGCACAAGCTGCCCTCGGATATAATTAACCCCTCCATGTACATTTCCAGGCATGGCTACCCGTCCATCCTTCTCCAGGTCGTTGCAGACTCGAAGAAGAGGTTTTGGGATGTCTGTGTCAAGGCCCCAGGCGGGTTCGATGATGCTACCCATTTTAGGGACAGTTTGCTCTACAACAGGTTGATATCGGGCGATATTGTGTGGGATAAGGGGATAAATGTTAGGGGCCAGCACGTGAGGCCTTACATCATTGGGGATTGGTGTTATCCTCTGCTGTCGTTTTTGCTTACTCCATTTAAAGGGAATCGTACTGGGAGTCCTGCGCAGAATGCGTTTGATGAGGGGCTTATGAAGGGGAGGAAGCTGGTGGAGGAGGCCATTGGGCTGTTGAAGGGAAGGTGGAAGATTCTTCAGGATTTGAATGTGGGTCTGAATCATGCTCCACAGACGATTGTGGCATGCTGTGTGCTGCATAACTTGTGTCAGGTTGCTAGGGAGCCTGAGCCTGAGCCTTGGAAGGAGCCAGAGGAGACTGGGACAGCTCCTAGGGTGCTGGAGAATGAGAAGTCATACTGCTATTTCGGGGAGAGCTTGAGGCAAGCCCTGGCTGATGACCTGTATCAGAGACTTTCTTCAAGATGATCTCTACAAACTAGGCACTGTGAGCATATGATTCCTATGTTAATTGTGATTGCTTGATTAGGTATTATGTGATTCGTAGCTGTAATCTCGTTTGTTCTTACATGAAACCAACCTAGTCTAGTTTTGATGTGATTTGACATCTGTAGACATGTTTGCTCCGCTCAGCTGAATTTATGTGATTTGTAGTGTTCCTATTCATCACATAAGAGCGCGGAGATGAAGCTTTTCATATTTAGGGTCCGAGTCTGAAACATAAAGTTCTGCTGCAGTGACATGCTTTTTATTTTGGATGAGAAAGATGTAGCACTGCTTGTGGATTCCCCTTGATTCAATACATTGGAATTTGTGGTTTTGTTCCACTGAATCCATGATTGAATAACTGCTAAGTTATTAAGTAGAAGTCCTTGATGCTGTTAGAATGTTTGTTGTGCGCAACATGTTTGTGTGATGTTTGTACTTGTGATACATAGAATGTAGTTTATGCTCCATTGCCAATTTACCTTATAATTTATGTGCGTTACGTGCAGAGCCAGCATGGTAGTTGTTTGTTACTTTCCAAGGTTTAGTCACATATTAAACTTGTACTCCTGGCATTAGAGGGGAGGTTCTGGTTAAGTTTGTGTTGCTAACCATAGAGGTTTACATTCTAGCCATCTAATGACACCAATTTTGTCTGTGTTTTTCTTCTCTTAATTTTACTTTTCTAGTTAATTATTGGAGTGATTTGTTGGTATGCCACCACCCTGCTTCTCTGGACCCTACATGCACCTTAGGTGTTATCTGAATTTGACATCCAAGAGTTTCCCCATACACAATGGCAATGGGGGTGTTTGATAAAGTGTCTTTTGGGCTAAAAAGTGCTGATTTGACCAAAAAGTGCTGATTTGACCGTCAAACAGCACTTTTAAGTGTTTGGTGAATGAGTTTGAAAAAATGTTTTTTGTACTCAATAGGCTAATTTTCAAAAGGCTAAAAAAAGTAGTCTTTTCTAGAGGTTTTTTCCTAAATAACTTTATTCTTGAAACTAAATCCCAAAATAACACTCTTTCGAAAGTAATTCCCAAAGTAATACTCCTATTTATATGGTGGGGTTATTTTATGAATTACAAGAACTCTTTGACTAAATTTAAATAGCATTATACCCATAAATATTTCTATATTCCACAGTTAGACCCACCAATTTATAATTCCTAGTACAAAAATGAGGAAACAGTACAATTTGAATAAACAGCCCCGTGCAAATTTCCTCGTTTAGTTTTGCTGTGAGACTTGTTCTTTGTGTCAAGACTACGGTGAGTTCAAGCAGCGCGGATTCGACATGTCTGCTGGTAAATCCATCTAACTAGCTTTTGAATTGATTTTTCGTCTCATTAAAAGTGTTAATCTGAAATACCGATCTTCATCGATGAAGCATACTAATATTTTCATTATATATATTGAAACTGTTTGATAATATGACGAGATTCATATTATAAAGCATTAATCTCATCAAATTTCAATCGATCTCAACATAAAATCATGAAACCGATCAATTCGATTTACTGGGAGGTAATTATACCTCACATTTTAAGAGTTCGTGTACTTTTTTGTTAATGATGCAAATCTGCATGCCTTGGATAGGACGGCGAGGAAATATACAAAATCAGAGCGGCGGTTTGGTGTGGCCGGCTCGGCTTAACGTTAGTGACACCCAAACAAATTTTTAATACCTCAAATTTTCTGTAAATTTATATGTAAAATGCATTTTCTCTTTTTTAATTTATTGATGTTTTTAAAATTCATAATACTAGAAGAACTATAAATTAGTGGGTCTAATTGGAATATACAAATATTTATGGGTATAATGCTATTTAAATTTAGTCTAAAAGTTCTCGCAATTTATAAAATAACCCCAGCATATAAATAGGAGTATTACTTTGGGAATTAATTTCGAAAGAGTGTTATTTTGAGATTTAGTTTCAAGAATAAGGTTATTAAGGAAAAAAAACTCGCCTTTTCTACTCAAATGCTCAATTAAATACTTTTTTGCCCTTTCTTCTCTATACTAATTATGCAAAAAGATAGAATACATATTGCTGCATTTGGTTTTTTGTAGGAAAATTCAAGTGTTCAAAATAATTATGCATCATTCTAATTGTTCAATTAGTATTTTTGGTTGCATTATTATTATTATATTATGGATGTTTATGTTCATTAGATTTTATTATAATGTCATTGGTTGGTTTTTCTCATTTTTCCACTGTAATATCAATAACATTTCATCAAAATTACTCGGAAATATATTTTTTTTCCTTACATCCATCAACATGAAACAAGAAAAAGGTTTGAAAAAGTCTCAAAAACAAACTTATAATGTATAGTTTTAAAAGAATTTCATGAAATTGTGGATTATATTATAATTTATTATAATTCTTATGTTTCATTTGTAATAAAAAATAGCAATTGATAAATTATGTACATTTAATAAGTGAATAAGTAGTAAAATATATTCATGTCCATAAATGTCATTTTGTCCATAAACAGCTATATCTATCAGCTAATTTTACCAAACACATTTATACAATCAGCTAATCAAATCAGGCAGTCAAATCAACTAATACAATCAGCTAGTCAAACCAGCTAATGCAATCAGCTCACAGCTAACAGCTAATTCCCAAACACCCCCAATCTCTATCTTGTAGAGAGAGACGGGGAGGGAATCCTCAGAGAAAATATAGAGAATGAGATTGGATTAAAATGTTATTACTTTTTCAATCACTCATCATTTTAAGACAGACGGCCTGCATCAATGGCCCCAGGATGGGAAAATGATGTAAGCTCATAGCCTCACTGGGATATCCACCGTCGGGGCGGTGGCTCCACAACATCCACATAGTCCTCCAGTTCGAACACCCGCGTTGCCATGTTCGCGCCGGCCATCGGAGTACAAAATGGAAAGGGTAAGGAAGAAAAGAGATGCTCAGGTTGAACCCATCACATAACCAACTACGACACTATCATCTTCGCTGCCAGATGCAATAGCATCGCCACCATAGTACAAAAGAGAAAGAAGGAGGAAGAGAAGTGATGATCGGAGTGTTTGGAGAGAGGGAAAAAATAAAATAAAATAAAATACAATTTGTTATTATTGAAATCCCTAAAACTAGCAAGTGTTGGATTTGGTGGAATAGATTGAAAGTAGTTTAGGGAATGTGTGAATTCATTCCCTAAAATAGAGGAGAATATAGAGCAATTGTTGGACTTGCTCTAATCTAAAATTTTCAAAGATCCATAAATGTAGGTTGATTTAGCAACGCGGGAAGTTAGAATTTCTAGGATTTACTGTACGTGATGTTGTTTGGTTGGAAGAATCTAACTACCAGGAATTTCATCGTATAACTACTTTTTAAAAATATGAAACTCATCACAATCCAAACATTCAAATGACAAAATACTCATTACAATCTTCAAACATTCAAATGACATACCAAATGGAATTCAATCAGAATTCAATTTCTAAACAAAAAATAACTGGTGAATGTATCAAAATAATTTCAAAATTTATTTGAATTCTGGTAGGATAGAAGATATTGGTTAGTCTAGATTCAATGTATAATCTAGATCGGATATAAGATATTGGTTAGTCTATATTCAATGGTCTTGCCCATTAGCTAGATTCAATGTATAGTATAGATTCTATTTATCTTGTACACTCTTGTACCTATATATTTCTTAATCAATCAATCCTCACATCATTGAGGTTTCCTCTCTATCATGGTATCAGTTGCTAATCGGTCATAGACCTATTTTTCTTACTATTCGTTTTACTACAGTTCATCTTCCGGTTCGTCACCGCGCCGCCGCGCCGCCATCCTTTTTCATCGGCATCATCCAAAGTCGGTGTTATTTTTCCCACCCCGGTCGTTTCTCTGGCATCCTTGCTGCTCGACAGTCGAGACTTTCCATCGTCTCTATGTTTTCACCTCTGTCGTTGCTGCATATCATCGTCACGCCAGTTCACCGTTGCGACTGCTGCACTCCTTCTCTGCCATTTCCT
This sequence comes from Sherardia arvensis, assembly GCA_948330725.1. NCBI lineage: Eukaryota > Viridiplantae > Streptophyta > Magnoliopsida > Gentianales > Rubiaceae > Sherardia > Sherardia arvensis. The sequence continues at coordinate 18,033,814 of OX415238.1, forward strand.
GGTTCGGTCAGATCCACGTGACGCCAAATCGCGTGTCGTGCACGCCCCTTCATAGTCAGATTCAAGTGCATCCTGTAGCGCGTGTCTTGCACGCACATACCTTGCCCGATTCACGCGCATCCATTAGCGCGTGTTCTGTACGCGCCTTTTGTTTTCTTCGCGCATTGCGCGGTTGCCTGGCCCTCGCGCGTGCCTGCACGCGTCATTTTGCTGGTTTTTTGTATTTCTCATTTGCAACCGTTTTTTCCTGGATTTCTTCAACTATAATGGCTCGTTTGGTGCTCTCATCTCGGGAAGATCGCTCCTCTAATTGGATTGCTGACAAATTAAACTGCCATCGTTGGGTAGCTGATTCTGGTGCGACAAGTCATATGACCCCCTCTTCTTTAGGTTTTGATAATGTGATCTCTTATTCAGGCGGCAACCAAGTTCGTGTTGGAAATGGTTCATCTCTACCAATCACACATATTGGAAATTCTCGAATTACACATTCTTTATCGCTAAGGGATGTTTTGGTCGTGCCCTACCTTACCACTTATTTACTCTCCATTAGTAAATTAACTCGAGATTTGCATTCTATTTTTTGCTTTGATGATAGTTCCTTTATCATCAAAAGCAAATCTACCGGTGGTATCCCTGGTCGTGGTCATTGTGATGACGGACTATTTGTTCTGGATTGTGGTGATGTTGCTTTAACTGCTTATATTGAGTCTGGAAAATTGAGAGCATCCTTTGATTTGTGCCACGCTAGGCTTGGTCATACGTCCTCTACAGTTATTTCTACTCTGACTAAGACCGGAGTATTGTCTGTTTCCTCCTCGCTTCCTAAATCTCATATGTGTGATTCATGTGTTATGGCAAAGGCCACAGGCAGCCCTTTATTGAGAATGAGAAACTTGCATCATGAGTGCTTGATTTGGTCCATTGTGATTTATGGGGACCTGCCCCTGTTACATCTGGAAATTGATTTTCCTACTAAGCTCTTTTTTTGAATGATTTTTCACGTTTTACATGGTGGTATCCTCTTCGTAACAAGTCAGATTTTGTTGACGTTTATCTTCAATTTGAGGAGTTTGTGGAGAATCAATTTTCTGCTCGCATTAAAGTATTTCAGAGTGATGGTGGTACTGAGTGTTTTAATACCCGTCTTTGCACTCATTTCACTTTGAAGGGTATTTCACCAGATATCTTGTCCTCACACACCTGAGCAAAATGGGCGTGCCGAGCAGAAACATCGTCATGTTCTCGAAATGGGGCTAACTATGTTACTTCACTCCCACCTTCCTTTATCTCACTGGGATGATGCCTTTGGTGCCGCTGCCTACACTATCAATCGTCTTCCCTCGCTGGTGCTCAATGGGGATACGTCTTATGGTTTTCTCTATGACCGTTCCCCTAATTACTCCAACTTCCATCCTTTTGGTTGTCGAGTTTATCCATATGTTCGTCCGTATGCACCAAATAACTCTCTCCTAGGAGTATACCTTGTATTTTTCTTGGCTACAGTAGCCAGTACAAAGGTTTTTGGTGTTTGGATTGCAGCACTGGTAGGATTTACACCTCACGTCATGCTCGCTTTGATGAGACACACTTTCCATTGGCTGCAAATGGGTGTTCAGGTTCACCCTTTCCATCCTTGGATGTTTCTGTACTCATTGATCCCACATCTATTGATGCTTCTTCGGCTGCACATGCACCCCCTTGTTCTGGATCTCCTTGTTCGATTTGCTCAGATGAATTAATAGTTACTACATCCACTCCACACGTTCTTGAATCTCATTCTCCGCCAGGCTCACCTTTTAGATTATCATCGCCAAGCGTTGTGATTGGATCTTCCTCCATGTCGCCAGATTCATCTTTTCACTCACCTTCCATGAGCTCTTCTTCGATTTCATCGTCGACCTCATCTCCCTCTGTATCACCCACTATCTATCAGGCTCCACCGCCGACTCGCTCTCATCCGATGGCACCCGTCAAGTTCGGAAGTTTGATGGTTTTTTTACCGATCTCACGGCTACCTTACTCACTCAGAATGAACCTCGTGACTACCATACCGCGCTTCAGGATCCTAAATGGGTAGTAGCTATGGATGATGAAATGACCGCCTTACGCCAGCAACACACATGGGATTTAGTTATGCGCCCTCCCGATGCTAATGTTGTTGGCTCCAAATGGGTGTTCCGATTGAAATACCGACCAGATGGGATCGTCATAAGGCTCGTCTTGTTCCTCAGGAATATACTCAACTTCCTAGTTTTTACTTTGACCACACGTTTAGTCCCGTGATCAAGGCTGCCACAATTCAGACTGTTCTTGCCATTGCTACTATGCGAAAATGGCCTCTCCATCAGCTTGATGTCAAGAATGCTTTCTTGAATGGTATTCTTAATACTCCTGTTTACATGGCTCAACCAGTTGGTTATAAGGATCCGATTCATTATGATTTTGTCTGTCGACATCGAAAGGCCATTTACGGGCTAAAGCAAGCCCCGCGAGCATGGTTTGAGCGATTCAGTACTTATCTTCGGTCTCTTGGTTTTGTATGCAGTTCTTCTGACACTTTTTTATTTGTGTTTTCTTGTGGTACTGTCCTCCTGTATGTGCTGGTTTATATCGATGATATCATTCTCACCGGGAATGATCCCATTGCCATTCGCCAGTTCATCACCCGCACAGATAAGGAATTCTCAATCAAGGATTTGGGGTCTCTAGGATATTTCCTTGGTTTAGAGGTATCCTCTACGTCGCTAGGTCTGTTTTTGGGTCAGGCCAAGTATGCCCGTGATATTCTTCGGCGGGCTGGGATGATTGATGCTGCTTTTGTCTCGACACCTTTTGTTCCACTCTCCCAGCTTCACAGCAGCACTAGCGATCCTTTTGCGAATCCTACTCTCTACCGATCATTAGTTGGTGCTCTTCAGTATCTCACCATCACTCGTCCTGACTTGGCTTTTGCTGTGAACTCGGTTAGTCAGTATCTCCAAGACCCTAGGGATGATCACTGTACTGCCGTTACTCGAATCCTTCATGATTTTTGCGGCACCCTACATTATGGATTTACTTTCAATTCATTGGCATCTTCAGAGGTACTTGGTTACTCAGATGCGGATTGGGCTCATTGCTTGGAGACTCGTCGTTCCACCTATGGGTATGCTGTATTCCTCAGAGGGAATTTAGTATCTTGGAGTGCCAAGAAACAACCCACTGTCTCCCGTTCCAGTGCTGAATCTGAGTATCGTGCCCTGGCTAATACGGCTGCCGAGGTCGTTTGGCTATCTCATCTACTTCGCGATCTTCATTTTCCACTCCATCGGCCACCACTGTTATTGTGTGACAACAACAGTGCTATATTTCTTGCCCAGAATCCAGTCTCCCATAAACGAGCCAAGCACATTGACATTGATTATCACTTTATTCGGGAACTTGTCGCCTCTGGAAAGATTTGTGTTCGCCATGTTCCTACTTATCTCCAGATTGCTGACATTTTCACCAAGGGGCTATCGCGACCATTATTCGAGTTCGTTAGGTCCAAGCTCAATGTCTCGCTTCATCCGAAGTTTCGCTTGAGGGGGGGTGTTAGGATAGAAGATATTTGTTAGTTTAGATTCAATGGCCTTGCCCATTAGCTAGATTCAATGTATAGTCTAGATTCTATGTATCTTGTACACTCTTGTACATATGTATTTCTTAATCAATCAATCCTCACATCATTGAGGTTTCCCCTCTATCAATTTCAACAAAAATACGCTCGAATTATATAAAATAAATTGCAGGCTTCCAACCACAGTATTTTGCGCCAAAATTGATTGATCGAAACCTGCAACAACATTGGTTGAGAGGGTTAATAACAGTGATGCATGGGTGTGTTTTATTGAATTTAAATATGTCAACAAATACAGACGTATGCGAGAATGGAAAGTTACAGAACCTATATGTGGGGATGAGAACGATTGTGAAATTAAATATTTTGATGAGATTTGGATAGTTTAATAGTCTGGGTAATGAAAAGATGGAGGTAGTGGAGGGAAGTGAAAAAAATATTGCGCCGCTTTGTTGATGGAGGGAGGTAGTGGAGGGAAGTGAAAATATTGCGCGCGTTATTGATGGAGGGAAATAAAAATGCAGGCGCCATGTCCGGGATAAAATAGTAATTATACGGTTAAATAATGATGGAATTGTAAACTACCTAGGTTCGACTCGATAAGAAAAATCCCAAGTTATGTGGTAAGTTAAAATTCCGCGTATTTTAATATTCCTCCATGTTTATTCAATTATGCAAAACCAAACAACACGAACCCATCTAAAATCATGGGATTTTGAAATTCCACCATTTTGTACCGCAAACCAAACGACCTCTAAGATTTCGGTGCACTCTTCTCTTGATAGTTTCTCTAAATAATTTTAGTTGGGCGTTTTATCCCATAACTTAAAGAAATGCTTGATCACTTAAAATAGTATAAATTTATTATGAAAATTACACGACGTGACAAAAAAATTTTATATATGGTTATCAACTCTATTCGTATTTTATTGTTTAATTAGATGGGAAAATTCCCGGAAAAGCCGTAATAAGAGTTGAAATTTTTATTCAGGGCATAAAACTTTTAATATTCCTATTAAGAGCATTCAATTACTTTCAAGACAAATTTACCCCTTTTATTCTTTTTCTAAATTTAGTTTTACTTAATTTTATCATGTAAAATTATCATGTATATAAATTTAATCATGGAAATTTTATCATGTAAATTATCAATAATTATCAAGAATAAATGATCAAGAATAATTATCATGGAAATTTTATCATGTAAATGATCAAGAATAAGAATTTTATCATGAAAATTTTAGGGCAATGCTATTTGCAGATTGTATTTTACTTTTACAGTCTGTATTATTTCAAGAAAAGACAAATACACCCTCAATCAAGTGGCAAAAGTTTGAACAAGATAAATCAATAAGGATAATCTTTTCAGTTCCAATCAAAATACAGACTGCATTAGCAAAAGAAAACCTGCAAATAGGAATTCCGAAATTTTATCGTGTAAATTATCAAAAATAAGAATTTTACAGCTAACAATAATGAGAAAGAATTAGATAAGGAAGCCTTATGGTAAGGCAGAAGGCCTGACAAACCTATTCTAATAACTTTTAGGGTTAAAAAAATAAACATTTGAAATTCGGCGCAATAGTGAAACTAAGCCAAACTATAGGGACTTTTCTGCAAATAATGGAACTTATATATAAACCCCAAATCAGACGCAATGGGATTTCTTCTCTTCTCCGACTGAAATCTTCTTCTCCGACTACTCTTCTCCAAATCAATGAATTCATCTCCATCTTCCATCGAAATACACATTCACCGGTTCTCTCCGACTCATCTTCCCGAATCTACAAATCTTGGTTGTTTTGTATTTGATGATCTTCTGCGTCGTTTTTTATTTGATGATGATCTTCGTCGGTTTTGATTTGATGAACAATCTGGCGAGGAGCAGGCGAGGCAGAGATGATCGAGCTCGCGGCGGCGGAGTTGATGGCGGCGACGGAGCAGGCAAGGCAGAGTAGGTCAGGCTCGCAGCGACGGAGCTGATGGCGGCGAGCATGCGAGATAGAGAAGGTTGGGACGACGGTGGGTATTGACTATGATATTGGTGGTGGTGTCGGGGATTTGAGTTGGGTTTTGTTTTTATGGTGGTGGTGGTCCTGGTCATATGACGACGATAGAAATTTTCATTCTCTAGACCAGGTAATTGAATGGAGTTCTCAAAAAGCAGGCCAGAACTAGAGGAAAGCCTCTGGAGCCAATCCGTCTTCTTTTAACTGATCAGGACTTCTTTGCTCAACGAGAAAATCTTGAATAGCAGTTTCTTTAAGATCATTCACAACTTTGGTGATATCAATCTGCGGCTTGAGCACCAAATCAAGAAGTTTGACAAGCTTCTCGCGAATCTGAGGCAGCACTGTCATCTTGTAGTGCTTTGTGAACTTCCATCTGAATCCACTGATCAATTTCCTGGAAAAAGTTGTGATGATAGAATGCTCTTCAGTGTTACGTTTGACAATTTCCAAGAGGAGGTGTCTTGTACTATCAAAAGCTTCTATCACTGCACATCGCCTGTACTCACTAGTGGAAATTGGTGGATGCGCAGCACAGAAGCACGACGGGAAAAAGAAAACTTGTTTTTCCTGCCGTGCTTCTGCTTTACAAAATCGGAAATGGTCCGGTATCAGAGGTCAAAATTAGGCTAGCCGATGTCTTACGTGTAGGACAGCGGGAAATGGAAAACCCGCCGTGCTGTTTGAAAAACGTCGTTGAGAATGCACGGCGGGAACGATTTCCTGCCGTGCTGTCCAAAGTTTCCGATGTCGGAAATGGGCCTGTACTTTGGCCATGGCACTTGCAAAGCACGTGCCAGTATTTCTGGATTTAAATATATGATATCAGCTAGTTTCCGATTCCGTAAATAAGCCACATATTGTACTCAGAAGTAGTGGCATTTCTTACGACATCGTAAACCACTCGAAAAGATATTTTGGTAGGTATCCGAAATCGTAAATAATCCGAATTCGAAAGGGAGGTATTTGGGTAGGTTACGAAATCAGAAATTGACCGGTTTGATGGGTTTAAAAGTCTGTTCTCTGCATTTTTATTTTGGGAGAAAGTTTTGAAAGTTTAGAAAAAGGGGAAAGTCTTGCCTAATTCTTGATCTAAGTTTGAATCGTTAAGGTATGTCATCTCATCTTTAAATCTTGCATTGTTAAATTGTGGAATCGATGTTCTCTCCATGTTATCATTTGTATGTATTTTTTTGTTTACAATGACATGCTTGTTTTTGATGTATGAGAACCTGAAAATGTTGTAATTCTATGGTGGGCTTTGATAATTTGTGATTCTAAAGGTTGATTAAGTTTGAATTTTGTCAATGTAGGAGTTTGTTGGTAGAATTTGCACGTTGCAATGGAACGGTCTAGAATTATAGAAGAGAATATTAGGACATCGCGTGAATACTTGAATCTCGTGACAGAGTTTGTGAATGCTGCCACTGAGTATGCAAGAGTACAGAATGAGTCGTTAATTCGATGCCCTTGTAGAGATTGTAAGAATGATGTGCGTTTGAGTGTGCGTGATTTAAAGTCACACTTGATTGTGAGAGGATTTTCTAGAGCTTATACTAGGTGGACATTGCATGGCGAGGCTCGTACTGTCGTCGGAGAAAATCAAGTTTTGATTGAAGAGGAGAGTGTTAATGGTGATATGGATCGTGATTTTGAATATGATGATTTGGCGGAAGATGTGGCCATGCATTTCAAAGGTAGACCTGAGGTGCTGGAGGCGCTGTATGAAGATAAAAAGACTCTGCTGTATGAGGGAGCTAGGCACACTGTTCTCAGTTCTGCGCTGATGATGATGAATTTGAAAGCGAAACATGGTTTGACGGAGAAAGGAATGACGGAATTGTTGGAATTGTTCAAGGAGTTGCTTCCTAAAGATAATTTGTTGCCAAAAAGTTCCTATGCCGCGAAGAAAATTATTTTTCCAATGGGATTGGAATTGGAAAAAAATTCACGCATGCCCTAATGATTGTATGTTATACAGGGGCGAAGATGCTGAAAGGGATACATGTCGCGTTTGCAACGAGCTAGGTATACGAAACGGTCCAGGTCAATAGGTGTTTGTGCAGAGACGGCGCCTAGAACAAAGAAAAGGAGTCCTGCTAAAGTTGTGTGGTACCTCCCCATCATACCTAGGTTGAGGAGTTTATTCGCTAATAAGGAAGATGCAAAAAATTTAACTTGGCATGCAGATAGGAATCGGCCCGATGACGATGTGATTCGCCATACCTCTGATGGTGATCAGTGGAAGCATATTGATGAGTTGGACCCTGAATTTGGTAATGAGCCGCGTAACTTGCGGTTAGGTTTGTCGACAGATGGTATGAATCCCTTTGCAGATCTGAGCAGCACCCATAGTTCGTGCCCGTGATGGTTGTGATTTACAATTTACCACCTTGGTTAACTATGAAGTGAAAGTACGTTCTTCTATCACTTATGATCTCAGGTCCAAAACAACCAGGTAACGACATTGACGTTTATCTTGCGCCCCTAATTGAAGATCGTAGGAAGTTGTGGTATTTTGAGAACTGGACTTATGATGGATACCGGGAAGAGTGGTTTGACATGAGAGCTATGCTATTTTGTACCATTAATGATTACCCTGCATTAGGTAATTTGGCAGGTTACTCTGTTAAAGGGAATTTTGCTTGCCCAGTTTGTGAGATGGACACTAGTCACGTACAACTTAAGCACGGGAGGAAAACAGTTTATTTAGGATACAGGAGATTTCTAAATCATGAGCATGCCTTCCGTAAGTGCAAGAAGTGGTTTGATGGAGCGGTTGATGAGAGGGATGCACCGACGCCTGTGACTGGTGAGAGTGTGTATGAATCTGTGAATGACATTCCCAATGATTTTGGAAAGAATAGGAAGAAGCCAGTAGTGAATGGTGTATGGAAAAAATCTTCAATCTTTTTCGAGTTGCCTTACTGGAAAGACTTGGAGGTTAGACATTGTTTGGATGTTATGCATATAGAAAAGAATGTTTGCGAGAGTCTGATTGGCACATTACTAGACATTCCGGGGAAGAGTAAGTATGGCTTGAAAGCCAGGATGGATTTGGAGGAAATGGGTGTTAGACCGGGCTTGGTCCCCGTGAAGGAAAATGGCAAGACATATTTGACGCCGGCCTCTTACACCATGTCTGATTCTGAGAAGAAGAAATTTTGTCAAAGTCTGAAGGACATTAAAGTACCTAGTACCTACTCGTCCAACATTAGTCGGTGTGTGAATGTTGATGAGGCGAAACTCGCGGGACTCAAATCGCACGACTGCCACGTTTTGTGCAAGAATTGAATGCCATTGCTCTGCGCACGTCCCTACCTCTACATGTTAGACGCTGCATAAGCCGCTTGTGCATGTTCTTCAAGTCCATCTGTAGAAAGAATATTAGCCGAGCGAGACTAGATAAACTACAAGAAATGGTTGTCGAAGTTTTGTGTCGGATGGAGATGTTCTTCCCGCCCTCATTTTTCGATATAATGGTGCATCTTATACTTCATCTTGTGCGTGAGATCAAGTGTTGTGGTCCTGTGTTTTTGAGATGGATGTACCCTTTCGAGCGCTACATGAAGATTTTCAAGCATTTTGTGAAGAACAGATACAGGCCCGATGCCAGTATAGTTCAGCGTTATGTAACTGAAGAGTCAATAGAATTCTGCACCGCGTACCTCGATGATGTTGAGACTGTTGGTGTCCCGAAGAACAGGCATGCAGACAGGATTGAAGGCCATGCATTTGGTAGTGGAAAATATGTCACGCCCACTACTGCTGAGTTGAAGGTTGCACATCTATATGTGCTTCGTAACCATAAGGCCGTGGTTCCCTATGTTGGCCTTCACATGGATAAAATAAGGAGATTGATGCCGCTTCTAGAACCTGAATATGTCCATGAAGAGCACACAAGTACATTTGCTGAGTGGCTTAGGAAGACGGTGGAAGTCGGAGATCATTTTGAGGAAGTTAAGTGGTTGTCTAGATTACCAATGGGTGCGGTTTTGTCATACAGGGGCTACGATGTGAATGGCTACACATTTTGTACGAAGACAGTTGATGGGCAGCGCATATCGCAGAACAGTGGTGTTTCTTTGATTGCTGATGAGTTAAGGCAGGGCGTGTATGAACACAACCGGTTTTGTGGAACAATCACAGACATATGGGAGCTGAACTATGTGAGACTGAAGGTGGTTGTATTCAAGTGTGACTGGATTGATCCAGGCACAGGATTTGTTCCTGATCCATTAGGCCTAACCATTGTTGACCGGAGGAAAGTTGGTTAAAGTCGGATCCCTTCATTCTATCGACACAGGCCGACCAAGTGTTCTACGTGAAGGACCCTGCTTCTGTTCACCAGGAGATTGCACTGAACGGGAAGAGAGCATTTATTGGTGAAGAGAGTCAAGAAGAATGCTTGAACGATGTGGATACCTTTAAGATAGCCTTTGATGGTGAAGACAATATAAACTTACATGAAACTGCAGCAAATCTCCGCCGTTACCAGTGCAGGTTGGATCATGAAGAAGGGCAGTGGTTTGATGAGCGGGGGATACCAAAGAAAAAACAACCACCTAAGGCAAAGGGGTCGAAGAGCAAAAAGATGCGCGTTTCGTAAATGTAAGAAAGATCGCTCTAGTGCATTTAATGTATATTACGCCTAATATTGTAATCGAATTTGTGTTCTTATGTTATTTAGCCCTGTAGGGGTACTCCTTGTGTAATTAGAACTGTGAAAACCCAATAAATTGGCGAGTTCCCATTTAAGTGACACATTTTCCTCGGCTAATTTCCGAAATCGTAAATCACAGTATCGGCCAATTTACGCTATCGGACATGGTTTTGTAATCTAATAAATGTGCCTTCTATACGCAGTCCGTATTTTGCTTATTTGCAGTCCGTATTTTTTTCAAATAATCATATATACAATGATTATAATATATAACTGAATTGCAAATGTATGCAATAGAATTAGTATATATAATGCACATGTCTGACATACATAATTATTGACCATATCATATATATCGAAGGCGTATTTTTATTTTGGACTGCAAAATAAGCAAAATACGGACTGCGTATAGCATGCCCCTAAATAAATCATGTTTCCTGAAATATTACGTAGCTAGCTCCAGTGGAATACCCGGATGCCCTTCCGGCTCGTAAACTTTTATTCTGCCGGCCCATTTCCGATATCGTAAACGGGTTTTATTTTGTCTGGAAAAATTTTATTCTTCCCCGGCTTATTTCCGAACTCGGAATGGATTAAACCGGAATTTAATTTGTGCCTTTTTTAAATCCAGTGGATTACCCGGAAAGGCTTCCGGATCGTAAAGTTTTTAAAGTCGTGTTATTTCCGATTTCGGAAATGTATCCTAAAAAGTGTTTCATATTATTTACGGTTTCGGAAACCACTCATTTACTCTTAAAAAAGTTGAAAATCAGGAACTTGTATGAGATACATTTAAAATTGAAATAAGCAAGAGTGATCAAATTAAAAACCATAAGATAACAAAGAGTGATCTTAATTGATTGGAATAACATTGTATCATCGAATTTCAAATGAAAAGATGTTTCAAGACTAACAACAATTGAACTACTTAGAAGACAATATGCTTCATCACATCATTGTCATCTTTGTCTTCATCATGTTTGTCTTCATCAGCTGGAACTTGGTCTGCATGTGCCTCATCTGCCTCGGCACCTGTAACCGGCCTCGATTGTGAGCCGCCCGCTTCACCACCACCCGTTCCCCGCATCATCGCCTCGTGCTCGGCTCTATGAATAGCGCGCTGCCGCTTTTTAGCCAACCGCGCTTCCTTGCTCACGTACAAGAAATCATGGATTTTTTACTTCATTTTCTTGTACAATTGTTTCCACCCCACATTCTCGTCGATTTCTGCCATAAAAATATTAAAGAATATTAATAACACATGGTAAAAACTAACAAGAAATTCTGCAAAACAAACAAATGTTAAAGAATATTACCTTGCTTCTCAACATTTTGCATCATCTTGTGCTTTGTTTTGGGTGGCTTGTTCATCCAAGCTCCATCAAACACCACCATCCCTCTACTGTCAAAATACTCTAGGTCTAACTTCTCCGACCTAATACCCGATGTAGAACTAAATGGGAAAGGTTTCTGGTACGACAACATAAAGCTTCCGATGAGAAAAAGAGTAATAAAACTACCATAGGGTATATTATCCCGGGGATTTTTGCCCTTCACCACCATTTTCATATGCTCCAAGATGGTGTACCCAGGGTTTGTCAATTTGTTCTCTGCAAGATAGAAGAACTCCATGGCAGTTGTGGTGTTTGGCTCTGTGGAATAACCTGCACTTGGCACTATGGACTTGTGCACGATCTCATACAAAACACGGTCCTCTAAAGTCATGAACTTTGTGTTGAGCTTGTTGGCTGCAGCTCCAGGGTTGGAGTTGTGGCGCCCAAAGTACTTCTCAGCCAAAGATACTTTGTTCAGGCCGTGCATCTCATCGGGCTTATCTGGAATATGCCCCTTGTAATGGACATTGTAAGGGCCATCTTGTTTCTGAGGGTGGCATTCCTCCAGTTTCCGGTAAGGACAACCTAAAACCCGGTTTATCATACTCCAACTAACCTCTATGCTCATACCATTCACCCCAGTCGTGCAAGTACCGTCCTTCATCTCATGCAAATTTCCATAAAACTGACATACCTCCTCAGTATAAGTCTCACTACTATTAAACACTAAATCAGTCAAGTAGTGTTTACCTAGGGTTTCTACGACATTACCAAGCAACAAATCCTCCACATCATCACGATCAACATAAAAACTTTTAAGAATATTGCAGTGATCACGAATGTACTCATACCTCTCTTCGTGAGCCTTGGAGAAAAATATCGAATCATCGTAGTCGACCTCCTCATCATCCTGGATTTGTAGAGCCTTGGATTTTGACTTCTTGGGTGCCATGGGTTTGTGATGTCGGAACTGGTAATGTGGTGAAAAGCCGAGCTTGATGGATTTGGACGGCTGATTGGTGACTCTAGATAGGCGTTGAAGGTGGAGATTGAGTTTTGATTTTATCTGATTTGGGACATAAGACTGCACATAAGTTGTTTTCTGTTTTATATTGTCTCCCATTTCCGATGTCGTAAACCAGCCGCTTATCATATTCTAACGCTTTACGGTTTCGTAAAATACACGACAAGACGTTCAGTTACCCCTATTCCTATTTCCGGTTTCATAAATCACTAGCAGTTGGACCAATTTTTCCCCAATACTATTTACGAAATCGGAAATATAAAATTACACTTCATCCGGTTAATTTCCGAAGCCGTAAACATATAATTTATTTATCAACATTAATCTTGTCGAAAATTAAATAATTTTAAAATGTAGAGAAAAAGTTTATCAACTCAGGATTATTATTTAGCACATGCTCTTTTTTTTCAAGAATTTTTTTAAAAAAAGAAATTCAATACTTTCAATTTAGTTTAGTTTGATTTGATGAAATAACATTAAAAACAATTCAGTAAAACCTTTCAAATTCCAGAAGGAATTTAATTTTTTTTGGGGTTTGCATGAGGTGATCTTGAAAAGGTGAGAATGCCTTTAAGTTTTTACTAGGAAGTCTCAAATATTTTTGAAATATGGAGGACCTCAACCCTATAAATATCAACCCCTTCTCCCTTTAGAACCCACTAGATCCTTCATTCCCACATTCCCTTCTCCCTTCTCCTATTGTTTGCCTTTTGCTTCCCATGGATTTGTCTCTTTTCAACACCCTCCCAAATGACATGATAAATCTAATCATGATTCGTGTTTACTTCGACTCTGTTCTTCGTTGGTACGCGACCGGAACAGCGACAGAATGGCATCGACAGTGGCTCACCGACGCTTCTGCACTAGGTCACACAGACTCGACCTATGTCTTGGCCATATTGCAATATGCTGCGAGGGTGATATTCAGAGAGGCATGAATGTGATCACCACCCTGAAGAGAACCGATAAGAAAGGCCTCCGGGAAGCTCGAGTACGTGTCAGAGCCGACTTGGGTAACGCTTGGGGTTGGGCGCACTACTACAGGTTCCTCAGAGATGGAGTAGTCACGCCCAGGCCGATCTGCTGCATGGAACATGCTGCCCTCAATCACAGAGTGAGGTACGATCGCTGGGAGAGGCTTGATCCAGCGGACATCTCATGTGATGCATGTACCTGCGATCAGGAATTGCTTCACGTCCTCGGTCCTCGTTTAGGCTAAATGTTCTAGTTATTTTGTTGTTTGATTATGTTCTTTCTTTTTTTGCCCAAATTTGTTATGAGTGTAATAACCTTTTGTTTGCCATTTTGGCACATTTAATTAACTAATAGGTTTATTTTTTTGATACCTTGTCCTTTACATTTTATATAAGTTTATTCATTGTTATTAATTAGCTTTTATAAACATCGCATACTTGTAGCATAATTACTTTATTAATTCCAAATTTATTCATGTCTTGACTTTCATATGTACAACTAAAATGTACACACAGGCGGTTTACGAAATCGGAAATGACCCTCATTTTGTGTGCATCGGGTTGTTTACGAGATCGGACATGACCCTCATTAGTTTTTAATCTAGTAAATAAATCATATTTCCTGAAATATTATTTAACTATGAACAGTGGATTACCCGGACGCCTTTCCGGCTCGTAAACTGTTGTCTTTCGAATCATTTACGATACCGTAAAAGCTTTTTATTTGTTATGGAAAAATTCCTTATTTTCCCTGCGTTTGTCCGAGATGTTTACGATATCGTAAACCAAAAGATATGATCTCCGGGCAGTTTCTGAAGCCGTAAATTGGTCACATTTATCAACATTAGTTTAGTAGAAATTTAAATAATTTTAAATTGTAGAGATGAAATTTATCAACTCAAGATTAATATTTACCACATGCTATTTTTTTCAAGATGTAAAAAAAAAACATCATTTTCGATACTTTTAATTTAGTATAGTTTGATTTGATGAAATAACATTTGACGGAATTCAGATTAAAGTATCCACAACATTCTTATTCCATCAGTAGACCTTTCAAATTCCATAAGGAATTTTTTTTTTTTTTTGGGGTTTGCATGAGGTTATCTTGAAAAGGTAACAATGCCTTTAATTTTTTACTAGGAACTCTAAAATCTTTTTGATAAATGGAGCACCTCAACCCTATAAATATCAACCCCTTCTCCCTTTAGAACCTCATTAGAGCCTTCATTCCCACATTCCCTTCTCCAATCTCATATTGTTTGCCTTCTGCTTCACATGGATGTGTCTATATTCAACGCCCTCCCAAATGACATGATCAATCTAATCATGATTCGTGCTATGTTCAACTGGGTTTTTCGTCGCTACGTGAGCGGAAGAGCGACCGAGTGGGCTCGACAGTGGCTCACCGAAGCTTCTGCAATAGGTCACACACCGTCGACCTATGTGTTGGCTGTTTTTGCAATCTGCGAAGGTGACATTCAAAGAGGCATGAATGTGATCACCACCATGAAGAGAACCGACAAGCAGGGCCTCCGGGAAGCTCATGCACGCGTCAGAGCCGGTTTGAATTACGCTTGGGGTTGGACGCACTACTTCAAGTTCCTTAGACATGGAGTAGTCGCGCCTAGGCCGATCTGCTGCGAGGAACATGCAGCCCTCAATCGGTTCGTGAGGTACGATGGCTGGGAGAGGGTTGATCCAGCGGACATCTCCTGTGATGCATGCACCTGCGATCAGGAAGTGCTTCACGCCATCACACCTTATTTAGCCTAAATGTTGTTTTTTTTTTATTTGATTTTGTTCTTTCTTTTTTAGCCCAAATTTGTTAGGATTGTAATAACCTTTTGTTTGCCATTTTGGCACATTTCATTACTGAATAATATTTTATATATATATATACCTTGTCCCTTTTTTACATTTTATACAAGTTTATTAATTTTTATTAATTAGCTTTTATAAACATTGCATCCTAGTAGCATAATCACTTTATGAATTCCAAATTTATTCATGTCTTGACTTTCATATGTACAACTAAAATGTACGGACAGGCGATTTACGAAATCGGAAATGACCCATATTTTGTGTGCATCGGGCTGTTTACGAAATCGGACATGACTTTCATTAGTTTTTAATCTAGTAAATATATCATATTTCCTTAAATATTATTTATCTATGAACAGTGGATTACCCAGATGCCTTTCCGGCTCGTAAACTTTTAATCTTCAGGATTGTTTCCGAAACCGTAAAAGCCTCTTATTTAATTTTGGAAAAATTCCATCTTTTCCCTGAGGTTAGGCCCGAGAGATTTACGAATTCGTAA
Organism: Sherardia arvensis; assembly: GCA_948330725.1. Lineage (NCBI taxonomy): Eukaryota > Viridiplantae > Streptophyta > Magnoliopsida > Gentianales > Rubiaceae > Sherardia > Sherardia arvensis. Next base: position 18,049,742 of record OX415238.1, read on the forward strand.
ACCAAAAGAAATGCTCTCCCGGCCAGTTCCCGATATCGGAAACTAGTTGGCTAATCTAAAAAAAACAAGATCAACTAGATTTGATAAACATGAACAAGACAATTGAATATCAAATATTGACGGGGAAAATTTATTTAAAAAGATTTTGATTCATTCATACAATTTGTTACACATGGTCAAATAGGAATAATCATCAAAGGACACAATGTCTTAACTGAAATTTAAAACAGTATTTCAACAACTTCTAAACATAGCCATCAAATCCTGGAGAAAAACCATGCTGGGTGAAGTCGTGGTCTTGTGAAGTTGAGGGGCCAGGGGGAGGTGAGGGGCCTTGTGAAGTTGAGGGGGCTTGTGAGCTCGACGCGGCATTAGAAGTAGAGGCGTTATGCGTGGCCTCTTCATCCTCACTCACTTGCGCAAGGTCGCCGTAGTACACTTCTTCCTCATCCTCACTTAGCACGATCTGGAGACCCTTGTCTTGGATGTACGCTTCTTGATCAGCTTTGATCGCATCCAGTCTCTTCTTCGTCGTTTCTAGCTGGCTAGAAAAACAACAGAACAAGTTCGAGATCTTTGTAAAAAGCCCCTTCCGTTCACCTACAACGCAGCCACTTAATTGGTTAGGAAAAAAATGAAAATCAAGCTCATAAACAACTATATATAGTTACTGAATTTAGTGGAACTCACCCGTAGCAGTTTTTAAGGCGGCAGCCTCCTCGCGAGCTTGTTTTCTCCTCGCCACCTTTGCCTGTGCACCAGGTTTCATAGGCTTTTCCTTGAATCTGCCTGCATCAGTGTCAAACACCCAATTCTTCAGGTCGATCCACCTATCATCATAGTAGGACTGCATAACCGGCCGATCCAAGAGAGGCACATTGGCTTTCCTACACAGCGCAGTGATAAGCCCACCGTACGGAAACCTCTTCTCCAGCAAGGGAGCACACTTCCTCATGTACTCGTAGATGGTATATACAGGATTGATTGGGATGCCCTCCATCAGGTAGTAGAATACAAGCAGGCGACCAGTGGTGGGCTCGGTGGCATGCCCTCCCGTAGGCAGAACATTATAACAAACCCATTCAAAGACCAACCTCTGCTCTAGGGTCAACACATCTATCTTATAGTCAATCTCTGCAGTCCCTTTGCCCAACGACTCATCTAGCTTGAAGTACTTACGGCCCATTTCAGCCATGTCTAAAGGCTGTTTATTGCACTTCGTCGCCCACTTATTGAATGTGAAAACATTATAGATGAGTAGAATCAACCCACGGGCACTCTAGCACCTCATTAATCGCAAACTCATCAACGGGCACTAACACACCATTCACCAAAGTCGACATCCTAGTGGTTGTGCATCTACCTAGATTAGCATAAAGCTATCTAACCTCATCTTTGTAGGTAGGCTCGTCTAGCATGATTAGGTTATGCAAATAACTAGGATGGAAATAATTAATCGACTCATTAAAACCTAAATCATCAATAGAGTTGGATTTTAGCACCTTTGAGTCGCACATGCCACGCCTTATCCACTTCACGTAGTTCTCCTCGGCCACTGAATCGTAAAAGCGCTCGTTGTGACCTTTCCTTTGGCGCTCATCCCCACCTCGCTCATGCCGCTGCGCACGCCGCCCGAGCTTTACCGGCACATTTAGCGGCTCCTCCTCCACCTCATCTTCTTCCGCATATCTACCATCTTCAAGCCCATGGGTACCCTGAGCATCATCTTCACTGCTAGTCTCCAACCCAGCCAACTCTTCGGAATCAGACTCGGTTTCATATTCAGGTGGGCTTGGGGGCTTCTTCGATTTCTGCTTTTTTGGGACCGGGTTGGGTGGTGGGGATGGTGATTCAGGTGATGTTGGGTCGCCCCTCTTAGCTTTGTGCTTCGGCCTGGCTGGAGGCATGATTATATCGCCGGAATTGGTTGAAAGGGGTTCAAGGGTTTGTGATTTTGTGATTTGGGGTTTTTCTGAATCACAAAAACGCAGTTGACTATATATACCACTCTAAGTTTACGAAATCGTAAATCACCCGCAACAACATTCTTTCTATTTCCGAATTCGGAAACGGGTCCGGAAATTAGTTGAATTGGGAAAATTACATTTAACCGGCCACGTTCCGATTTCGTAACATATAATCTAAAAAAAATAAATGCTGATAATTATAATCCAGTGAATTACCCAGACAACCTTCCGGCTCGTAAACATTTTATGTTCGGGTGGTTTACGAAGTCGTAAATGTAGTGCACCGTCCGAAAAACTATTTACGGTCTATTTACGATTTCGAAAATGAGTAAGCTGAGACAAATATAATTGTGAGAATAAAAGGCCAGTGATCAACCCGGCCAAGCTTCCGGCTCGTAAAGATTTCTATTTAGGTGGGTTTACGATATCGTAAAGTGTGTGGCCCATCCGGAAAACATGATTACGACTTGATTACGAGCTCGTAAATGACCCGATTAAGATGGTTCAATATGCCTGATTAGGAAAGTCAACCCGGTCCAATTCCTCCATCGTAAATATTTTGGAGAAATGAGTTTACGATTTCGGAAATCCTTCTGTATTTAAAAAGAGTGACATTTCTGATTTCGTAAACCACTGGTTTCGGCATCAGACCAGACTAAAACCCATCACGTGGGTTCATTCATTCATTATCTTTCCAACCCATTTGTCTCTTCCTCATTATTTCTCCTCCTACCACTCTTCGCTCTCAATATCTTGTCAATTGTACGATATCACACTACCCAAATCAAAGAATCCAACTAAAGAACCTCACAAAAAGTTGAAATTCTACATTTGTTCTACAAGTTCGACTATTTTGGGGGTGTTTCATTACAAATTAGAGGTACAATTGGTTACCTTTATTAACCCATTTGTATTGCTTTGTCACGTGCGATGCAAACAAACATATGGGTTATGGGGTAACCAAATATTATCAAATCCAAACCCTAATCTAGTTGATGCATTAATTATCTATTTTAGGGCTCATTTATGTTATTGTCTTTTGCTTTGTTAGCTAAATCTTTATACTAATATCTCCTTATTTTGTTAAATGCACCCTAACTATTTTATTGCCGGTGAAATTGAAATTTTGTAGTTGTTCTTATTTGTAGGTGAATTAGTGGACAAGTGCTTGTACTTGGTATTAGTGATTAAGTAGTTAATCATGGCTCCTACATGTAAACAAAACAAAAAGAAAATTCCTACGAAGAAGAAGGTCAAGTCATCCACAAAAGAGCAATTGGTTGTAAATACAAAAATTCCTAGAAATTTATGTCGAGAAATACAAAGGCGTTGGGACGCGGGTATTTCCACTCTAATGGAATTCAATAGGTTAGGAATAGCCATAGGGGTAGAGCGTAAATATTGGTCTAGTCGGGTTGGTAAAATCGCAAGAACAAGACATGATATTAAATGGTTCGATTGGACCAAAGTACAGATGGAGCGTAAATTAGAATTGTTGGAAGAATGCAAGGTATGATGTGGTTTTTTTAATGGCATTTTACTACATGTTTTACAATCGTGAGGGCATTATAATGTGGATCATACTATCTACAACTAATAATGTGTTTCATTATTTTAGGAACCGTTCACTATTATCGCCCCCGACATGGCGATGTTAGACCGTGTGACTTTGCAAAAGATCTCGAAGTGTGCACGTCAACATAGGTCTATGCTAAGGAATGAGTACATCTATGGAAATAAGAAGAACATCATGCCATGGACGGTGTATAAGGACATTCAACCCGAGAGTTGGGAAATCTTCAAAATCCATGCACAAGAGCTATTGGACGATGTAAGATTTTTTCTCTTCTATTCAAATTATACTATAGTGTTCAATGTTGCTACTTATGTTGGTTTCTTTTAAAATAGGGCACTCATCTTAATATGGTAGAACTAGCGAAATCAAACAAAATGATTAGTCACTATATTCGCTCGGGATATTATGGAGTGGAGGAGGACTTCATAGAGGAGGAATATGAAGATGGTGTTAAACAAAAATTGGACAAGGGTATGTCGGAAGAGGAGGCAAGGGAGACCACTACTAGGAAGAATCCCGACCAAATTGAGAGGTGGGAGTCGTTCCTTAAATTGAGACAAAATCCTAGTGGCGTTTATGAAGCCGACGAAACTCTTGAAGTTGCCAAAAAAATTGTAAGTCAATTACAAAATGTGTTTGTATGATATGTAGTAGAGAAATGTTTTGTTTATCTATCTAATCAAATTATTGTCATGGTTTCAACCACTTTCAAATTAGGCATTGGCTAAACAAAAAGAAGCCGATGGAAAATTCACCCCTACGGAAAGGTGTGACATTTTGAACAAGGCGATGGGGGACGATCATCCCGGAACCATTAGGGGGTATGGTTCTCATGTCCGAACTAAGAATGTGTTTGGTAAACATCCTTTAGCCTCGATTAATGCGCAAGATGCCAAGTACAAGAAGGTGCGGAAGGAAATTGATTCCATTAAAACAACAACGGAAAATGGTTTTAAGTGGTTTGCTCGCAAACATGGAATCATTTTACCCGCCAATTTCGAGGATGTAGGTGAAGATTGGGAACCCCCCTCTTCGGGGTCGTGCAACGAACCTCTACAAGATGACATTGACGAGCCACTAAATGTGCCTAGTCCACCCTTTGACACAACACCCTTGGACGCGGCAAGTGGGGGCGAAACTTCTACTCCCCAAAAGGTTAGTCTTCTTGTGCTTATGTGCCAATTATTTGCTATTCTTTTGCCAATTTTATATAATTAGATGATTTTAATCTCCGACATATAATCTAGTGTAAAATGAATTGGTATTTCCTCTTACAATGTCAATATTTAGGTAGCTTGTCCATGCAATTTGTACATCGATGTGAGTACCACCCAACCCCCTAAATTAGTAGCCATTGGAAATTATGAGGAGGCCATTAAATTACACCATGGGGAGAAGATTCCAATAGGTTTAGTTAAGGTGTCTATAACAGAAGAGATATGTGGTGATGCCCACGTCCCGATTCAAAAAGGCCCACCTAAACTAGTTTCCAAATCAAGGGGAGAACTTCTCTTATGGCCTAGGAGATTAGTACAAATTCCTAGTAAAGGCGATAAGGAATCACAAAATCCTTGCCCACCAACTAGAAATGAGAAATCTAAGCTGCCAACCACAATTCAATCTCCTAAATCCAAGGTGCCAACCACAATTCCATCTCCTAAATCCAAGGTGCCAACCAAAATACCATCTCCTAAATCCAAGGTGCCAACCGTAACTCCATATACTAAATCCAAGGCGCCAACCACAATTCCATCTCCTTCACATCCATTTGAAGATAGCCAACCTTCATCGTCAATCCGCAAACTCTTTGACAAGTTGTCAAAACATCCATCTCTTAGTACATATAACTTTCCCGCACCAAAAGAGGTTTTTGGTGTTGATAAATTAGTAGTACTATGCATGCAAGACTTTGATGATATATGGCGACCTCAAAGGCTACTCTCCACGATAATGTGCCTCGTTCAACTGTAAGTCTTCATTTTCCAAATATAATTATTTTATATTCCAACTACAATCGAATAGGTAGTAACACTTTCTTTACAATTCATCATAGACAAATGCATCATTTGGCACAAAGTCGTGGAATGGCATTTATTGGCTTCATATGCCCCGACTCCGTACAAGTGGGGACCCACTCAACAGAGGAAAGGGTAGCTTATTTGAAGGTTGCCTTAGGAAATCGAACAAAATACTTCTTCATTTGTCCATACCTTGAAAAGTAAGTAAGTTATTTATATTTCAATGATTTATTTTGTGTTTACCTAACATTATACTCTCATGTACAAATTATCTTCTGGATTAGCGAACATTGGCGTTTGGTGACGATAAACACAAACTCCAAAGAAGCATGTTGGATAGATCCACTTAACCGTCCTCCAATCCACTCATTTAACGATATTATCAAGGAAGCCTTGAATTTCGTAAATCCTAAACCATCCAAATTTAGGTTCTACCAAATTAAGGTAATCTATTCTTATTATTCCTCAAATTTGTACCTTATTAGGACCTAAATTGTGTATCTTTTGTCACTATTATTACAAGGTCCAAGATAATGATTGGATATGCGGTTACTACACGATGATGTTTGCATGGAGGGTGGTTACACGTGCACGGCTTTCACACTTTAACATTCATAGTGTGAGCTTACTCTTCCATTCCTTATTTGATTTAATGTAAATCCTTGTAATGTGTTACCAACATGCTCTACTTTTTCAAATCGCAGGTTTTCGACGATGATTATACCCCCTACACCTTGCAAGAGTTGAAGGCAGCAAGGAGTGCATTGGCAAGCTTCATTTTGGATGATTGTGCTTCATGCATAGAGCACCCGGCTGCAACGACATCATTGTGATTCGTCGTAGCTGCGTAAGTTATAATTGTGCACTAGATAGTGTCATCAACTACTAGGTGTATACATTTTGTTATGAAGCATTTTTTGGCTCGTTAAAGCCAATATTGAAGGATTAGGTTCTTTATTATGGTTATTATATCTAATTTCGATTAGACGCTCATCGATCGCGTAATGAAAATTCAAAATTAGAATTTTTTTGGCACGCCCCGGCTCAAAATAGAAAAAAATTTTGGCACGCCCAGGCTCATTTACGAGTTCGGAAACCAAAAGAAAATTCTACAAGATCTTCCGGGTGGTTTCCGAAATCGGAAGAAGTGTGGTTTTCTCTATATAAAAAAACAGTGGTAAACCCGGCACGTCATCCGGCTCGTAAACAGACCTGGTCTCCAGCAACAACATTTACGAATTCGGAAATTAGCCGCTTCATAGATATACGATTTCGGAAAGTGTGTCCGGAAATGTATTTCCAGAACAAATTCCGTCATCGTAAACAAGAAAACAACAACAATACAGGCATCCATTTACGGTATCGGAAATTGATTTAGAGAACACTTAAAACTAAAGTTTACGAGCCCGGAAACTTTACCGAAACGTGATTTCCGGCCCCTATTTACGAGATCAGATATTTGTCCGCTCAAAGTCATTTCCGACGCAGTAAACAATTTTATCAAAACAGTTTCTGATACCGTATCTATTAGCTCCCGACCAGTGATTCATCTTTACGATTTCGGAAATGACATCACAAATCAAAACCTTTCCGGATGAGGCTAGACATTTCCGAAATCGGAAATGTTTATTTCCGGATGAGGCTAGACATTTCCGAAATCGGAAAAGAGTAGCACAGCGGGGTTTTCCCACCGTGCTTCGCCTCGGCGAAGCACGGAGGCTCATGTAACGGCGGGACAAGCCAGCCGTGCTATCCCATATTCCCCACCTTACTTCTATGTTGCGTCCACTAGTGTTCAGAGCCAATCACGCAGGTTTCCTTGAGGAGACATGAAAAGAGAGCTTATTCTGCAGGAGAAGATAGTATGGAGGAAGCGGTTCCATCTGATATGCACTCTACGAAGAGAAGAAAGATCATCCTCAACCATGGTATTAGAGAAGTAAAGGAGCATGGACCATATGAGCCTCAAGACAAAAATGATCAGCAGAGCATGGCCAGTGCATTGGAAAGGAATATCTTGGTTGTAGCATCGGATTCCACAGCTTCATTGGAAGGATAAGACTCAAAGGATGACACAGTGCAGGAAGATCAGGTGGAAGATATTTTGGAGATACTAAAGGATGATGATGAAGGGACTTCAACCAGCTCAGGTGAGGAAGACGTGTCTTCCAGAAGACTACCAGAGCTGCAGCGGGCAGAGGAAGGTGCCCAGACTGATGGTTTTTCGATGGTTGAACCAAATCAACCACCCAAGCAACCATGAGAGGTGTTGTGTGGAACTGTAGGGGTTGCAACAACGCTCCTATAATGAAAGCGATCAATCAGCTGCTAAGTAGGCACCTAGTCTTTTGTGTTTGTCAGAACAAAAAGCCAGTGGAAGTCATTTTGCCCTCTGGCAAGAAAACACCTATTTTAGAAAGTCTAGAATAATAAATGCAGCTGGTAGATCGGGGGGTATAGCTCTCTTTTGGTCTGATCAGATAGATCTAGTGGTAGATCAGATAAGTAACAACTATATAGTTTGTATCTTTTCGGCGGCAAGTGATCAGAAATGGTGCCTTATACTAGTCTATGGCCCACTTTCTGCATTAGCCAGGCCTTTTTTCTGGAATTCACTTTCTACTTTGCATTATTTTTCTTTGTTTCCCACTGCCCTGGTTGGAGATTGCAACCAGATATTAAGCCAACAAAAGAAGAGGGGAGGAGCTCCTGTACCTTCCAACCTCACCTCAGAATTACATAAACTCTTACAGACTCATCACATGGAGGAAGTTCCCTCAACAGGCATGTGGTATACCTGGACAAATAATCAAGCTCCACCTAATACAATATGGTGATACCAGGCCCAGGCCCAACTACCCTGCAGTAGTTCGGGCTCGGCCCATGATGAGGTAAGCCAATATGGAGGCATCCGGGATAGTACAACTCGGATAGGGACAGATACACTAGAGGCCGCAGAAAGGATGGACCACATGGAGAGCATGGATCACTGTATAAATAGTGCTCCTCAGCACTATTCAAGGTAAGTATCTTCTCATTATTCTAGTGAATACCCCTTTTCTCTCCCGGGATCCATCTTTCATCATCACGCCGGAGGGTCTACCCTCGGGTACCTTCCGGGGCTCTGTCTTGCAGGGCTAGGTCATTGGATCAGGGATCAGGGGACAATCCGGACCAACCAGGTGGGCAGCATCAAGTTGGCATGCCCAGTGGACACGATCTTTGTTCTCAAAACGCACTGACATGCCACCCCGAGGTCGGCCGCCACAAAGAGGCAGGGGAGGATCCTCTCCTGTAACCACTCGGTCTGGAGGAAGGAGGGCCGAAGCAGCCAAGGAGGATCTCACCCTACGTCAGATGAGGGACAGAACACGCAAGGGAAAGGCTCTGGCGCATCCAAAACCCGGAAGCCTCGGAGGAAGAGGAAGTGCCGGAGGAGAGGAGGGAGTCGGAGATAACCCAGGACGAACGAGACAGGATGGAGTTTGTTACGACACAGGAAGGAGAGTATCGTCGTTGGTTAGCGGCAAAGAGGGGAGTAGGTCCGGAGGCGCAACCGTCCGGGGAGGGACAGTCCAACCCTTCGACGACCGAAGCCTGAGTACCTCCGGTTCAGCCAGTGGTAGGATCCCAGCCGGCCCCGATGGCACCAGGGCGAGGATCTTCGGTTACTACACGATGATGTTTGCATGGATGGTGGTTGCACGTGCACGGCTTTCACAGTTTAACATTCATAGTGTGAGTTTACTCTTCCATTCCTTATTTGATTTAATGTAAATCCTTGTATTATGTTACCAACATGCTTTACTTTTTCAAATCGCAGGTTTTCGACGATGATTATACCCCATACACCTTGCAAGAGTTGAAGGTAGCAAGGAGTGCATTGGCAAGCTTCAATTTGGATGAGTGTGCTTCATGCATAGAGCACCCGGCTACAACGACATCATTGTGATCCTCGTCGTAGTTGCGTAAGTTACAATTGTGCACTAGATAGTGTAATCAACTACTAGGTGTATTCATTTTTCTATGAAGCATTTTTTGGCTCGTTAAAGCCAATATTGAAGGATTAGGTTCTTTATTATGGCTATTATATCTAATTTCGATTAGACGCTCATCGATCGCGTAAAGCAAATTCAAAATTGGAATTTTTTTGACACGCCTATTTTTTTTGGCACGATCAGGCTCATTTACGAGTTCGGAAACCATAACAAAATTCCACAATATCTTTCGGGTGGTTTCCGACATCGGAAGCAGTGTAGTTTTCCTTATATAAAAAAACAGTGGTAAACCCGGCACGTTGTCCAGCTCGTAAACAGACCACCATATTGGTCTCCAGAAACTACATTTACGAATTCGGAAATTAGCCGCTTAATATTTTTACGATATCGGGAAGTGTGTCCGGAAATGTATTTCCAGACAAATTTCCTTCATCATAAACAAGAAAACAACATCAACACAGGCATCCATTTACGGTATCAGAAACTCATTTTCAGAACATTTTTAACTAAACTTTACGATCCCGGAAAGATTACCGGAAAGTAATCTTCTGCCACTATTTACGATATCGGATAATTGTCCGTTCAGTCATTTCCGACACCGTAAACATTTTTATCAACAAAAGTTTCCGATATCGTATCTCTTAGCTCACGGCCAGTGATTCATCTTTACGATTTCGGAAAGGACATCACAAATCAAAACCTTTCCGGATGAGGCTAGACATTTCCGAAATCGGAAATGTTTATTTCCGGATGAGGCTAGACATTTACGAAATCAGAAAAGAGTAGCACAGCGGGGTTTACCCGCCGTGCTTCGCCTCGGCGAAGCACGGCGGCTCAAGTAACGGCGGGACAACCCCGCCGTGCTTCCCATTTGTGTCCACTAGTGACTCATTCTTGGATATTTTGTACCAAAGCCATTTGTCAGGGGTTTCCACCAGTTCTTTCCCCTGGCTAAGAGCAAGTAGCAGCTCATTACATAGGAGTAAACAAGGCCAGCGGAAATTTTCATGGAAAGAATCGTGTGCAAGCGTCAATATAGTGTCTATTTTATATGATAATATGGTGTTTACGATTGATGATTATGACGACAGTAGATTTGATAATCGGATTTGATAATCGATTTGATTATGTGTATATTTTAGTTGATGATTTTATATTTCTGATTGATGATTTTTTATCGATGATAGAATGGATTTGACGATCGGATTGATGACGAGGATGAGTAATGTGGGTGACCGAGTGAATATATATACATATATCAAGGATGATGAAAACGAGATCAATTTTATGATCCGAACTACGTTTTTATGAGAATCTAGTTTCACGATTTTTTATCGATTTGATTATTTGTATATTTTAGTCGATGCTTTTATGTTTCTGATTGATGATTTTTTATCGATGATATAACGTATTTGACGATCAGATTGATGACGAGGACGTGGGTGACCTATATATATATACATGACCTATATATATATGAGGATGATGAAAACGAGGTCAATTTTATGATCCGAGCTACGATTCTACGAGAATCTAGTTTCACGATTTTTTATCGATTTGATTATTTGTATATTTTAGTCGATGATTTTATGTTTCTGATTGATGATTTTTTATTGATGGTATAACGTATTTGACGATCAGATTGATGACGAGGATGATTAATGTGGGTGACCTATATATACATATAAGAGGATGATGAAAACAAGGTAAATTTTATGATCCGAGCTACGTTTCTACGAGAATCTAGTTTCACGATTTTTTTATCGATTTGATTATTTGTATATTTTAGTTGATGATCTTTTGTTTCTCATTGATGATTTTTTATTGATGATCGAACGAATTTGATGATTTGATGATGAACGACGATGATTTGATGATGAACTAAGATGATTTGACGATAAACAATGAAGATTGGACGATAAAGGACAAAGATTTGACGATTAACAACGATGATTTGACGATGAACGACGAATATTTGATGATTTGATGATGAAAATGAAGATTTGATGATGAACGACGATGATTTGACGATGAACGATGAAGATTTGATGATCAATAGCGATAATTTGATGAACAACGATGATTTGATGATGAACATCGATGATTTTGTAATGAACGTCGATGAACTGATGATGAACGACGATGATTTGATGATTTAATATTGATGATTGATGATTGTAATGATGAATAAGGAGATTAAATGTGTTATATATTCTTATTGCAAAATGGTCCCTGTATTTTATGAACATTTTAAGTACTGGCACCAAAAAGTAAATATTTATACTCCAGCCCCAAAAGTATTTTGCCCCTGAACCTAATACCCCTTGATTTACCATAAGACTGCCTTATCAGAAACTTTCTCAACAGTGGTATAAAAATATATAGAAAGTCTCAAAAGAGATCGTCCATAATTTGGACTAGGCTATTTTTTAACTGGAAAAATATGAAGGTACTTATTTGCAAAACACGGAGGGACTTAATTGCAATTTTTGAAAACTTGCCCTCCCTGCTAAAAATCACGCGCTCGCGCGTGTATGAAAGTGGGACCCGCCACATTATTCCCGCAAAAACATTGCTTTTTGGATTCGAACTCATAACCCATACTTATAGTTAAAATGCCCTTACCACTACGCCAGTTCGCATCTCATGTTTACTCCTACGAATATAAATATTATATATTTAACACATTCATAAAACTTATAATTTCACCTTTAATCCGTTGAGTTATTATCTACAACCTATTAAAATTTAAATCTTTCTACTTTTAAAATGAAATCTCTATATTTAAAATTCAAACATTCTACTTTAAATTAAAAATTTCAGTATTTTAATCTACAGTAAATTGAAAACATAAGTCGTACTTTTAATTAAAAATCTCCATATTTTAATCTACAACCTGTCATAAAACAAACATAGTACTTTAAATAAAAAGCATCCCTATTTTAACTACAATTTAATAAAAATCAAACATTTTAATTTTAGTAAAAAATTTATGTGTTTTAATGTATAACATATTAAAAATCAAAGATTATACTTTTCATTAACAACCTCCGTATTTTAATCTACAATCTATTAAAATCAAAAATTCTACTTTTAATTAACAACCTCCGCGTTTTAACATACATCATATTAAAAAAATCAAACATTACATTTTTAATCAAAAACATTTGCATTTTAATGTACAAGTATTAAAAATCAAACATTATACTTTTAATTAACAACCTCTGTGTTTTAATGTACATCATTTTAAAAAAGTCAAACATCATAGTTTTAATTAAAAACCTCAGTATTTTAATATAAAACGTATTACAATAGTACTGTGAAATGAATAGTATTGGACGTGAATAGTACCGGGCCGTGAATAGTGCGCGTGAATATGTCATGAACCAAGTCATGGAAGAGGGGTAAAATGGTAATTGCAGCAAAGTCAAAGACTTGAGGTCAAAGTCAGTTAGTATAATGGAATTATTAGCTGTTGATTAATTAAATAGGGGGCCAATCATTGTAAGGATTATCTTTTATCATATCTGATTTTCTGTGCCTAATTTTGGCTTATCTTAGCTAAACGTTTTAGCTCCGGCAATCTAATACGCAAGCAATCCTTGGGGCACATTTCCGTTCGTTACACGTGGTATCAGAGCGGCGATCCTCCGGCATGACTCGGAACAATCGGAACGAAGCACTGGACGTGAGGGTCACCGAGATCGAGGGGTTGACGACTCAATTCCATAATCAATTGGAGGTGAATCAGTTGCAGATGGAGGCGAGTACAGCTGAGATGAACCGCTTGGAAGCAGCTGTCACGAGTCTACGATCGGAGCAATCCCGGCAATACTTGGAGTTACGAGCTGAGCAGAATCGGGCGACCGGAGATCTGGATCGGAGAATTGCAAATCTGGCCGATCATCAGCGCAGACAAGAAGAAGAAACAAGGAGGTACAGGAAGGGACGGATCGATGAGGAAAAGAGCTTGAAGGAGATGCTGATGACAGTATTGAAGGGGAAGGCACCGATGGCCCAGCCGGAGAATGAAATGACCCCACCAGCTAACGCCACGGGTTCAAAGCAGACTATGATTGAGTTAAATTCTGGCACTCATATTGATAGATTTCAGCAGCAATCTAGGGGTTCAGATTGTCATATGAATAGTTTAGATGGGGCTTGGGTGAAAAATAATCCTTTGTATGATGAAATTAACATGGTTAACCGCCATATACTCAGAGAGGCTAAGTTAGGGGTGGAAAATTCACTAGCAGTGATGATCTGTACATTGGCAGTAGGAGAATTCACAAAGGGGAGGAGAATGGCCACAGAAATGTGTTAGGGTGTGAAGAACCTGTTGGAGACTATGCTAGGAAAGGCTTGAACACTAGGAATCACAGTAACATTTTGCCAAAAATGGAGCTAAGCATGTTTTCTGGTGAGAATCCTAGGGAATGGTTAAGAAAATGCAATAAGTACTTTAACTTTCACAATTTAAGTGATGTAGAGAGGATGGATACAGCAGTTTGGTACTTGGAATGGAAGGCTGAGATATGGTATTTATCTGAGAGATACCATAGGATTTTTGGGAGTTGGAGTGAGTTTCAGGCTGCAATAGTCCAGAGGTTTGCACTGAGAGGAGGGGAAGATATAATTGAAGAGTTCAATAAGCTGTATCAAAAGAAGGGTGCACTGGAGTATATAGAGGAGTTTGAAGATCTTAAGTCTATGATTCTGAGTTTGAACCCCAACCTTACAGAGAAATACTTTTTGTCCAGTTTTCTGAGTGGCATGAAAAATGAGCTCAAACCATTAGTAAGGGCAGACATACCTACTTCTCTCCATGAGGCAAATGATTCTGCAATTTGGCAAGAAGAACATCTTGAGGCATTGTACAAGAAAGGGAAACTTCCAGGCATGAGTAATCAGTATAACCAGTTCAGAAAGGAGAATCAAGCAGATAATTGGAGAAGTAAACAAGCAGATAAGAAAGTTTGGGAGGGATCCAAGAAGCCTGATGCTTTTAAGAGGATATCTCCACAGGAACAACAATTCAGGAGAGAGAACCATCTGTGCTATAAGTGTGGGGAGAAGTATGCTCCAGGCCACAATTGTAAGTTTAAACAAGTGCATTTTATCTCCAACTTGGAGGAAGAAGGGGAGCAAGACATACTGGTTATCAAGAGTGACAATGAAGAGATCAAACAGCTGGAAGAAGAACCTGAAGAGTTTGAGTTGAAGACCATAGGCTGTGGTAGTGAGAGAACAAATACTATTGCAATCACTGGACAAGTGTTTGGAGAGTCAGTTAAGATGTTAATGGACACTGACAGTTACACCAGTTTCATTGATCCAGCTACAGTGAAAAGACTGAAGTTAGAGGAATTGGTGACCAGACCTTTCAGAGTTACAATAGCAGATGGAAGTGTAGTGGGAGGAGTCTCTAAATGCCCAAAGGTGAAATGGATTGTTCAGAATCACATTTTCAGTTTTAGCTTCAAAGTTATGAAACTGGGGGGTGTTGACATGATTTTAGGGGCTGACTGGATGACCCTCCTGAGCCCCATTGCCTTTGATTTTAACACAGAAAAGATCTTCATTACCAGTAAAGGGGCTCAGTGGTGCTTGCAAGGGAATTGCAACACTGCACAATTCAGCTTGATGAGGGGTGAAGAAGCAAAAGAAATAGCTAGACTCAGAAGGAGGAGAGAATTTTTAGCCATGATGACACAGCAGCAGCCAGCTGATTTCCATAACACTGTTTTAGTGTGGAATGGGAGGAGCCCTCTACCAGCTAGCTATGGAGGGGGATGTATGGACTTAAAGTTACAGTATCCTGAGGAAGAGAGGGAGTATCAGAACAACAAGAAGAGACACCATGAAGAAATGGAGTGGAAGCTGTATCAAGTAGCACCAGCAACAGAGAAAGATGAAGAGATCCTGAAGATGTTAGGAGAATTTGAGGACATTTTTAAGGAGCCTGACACATTGCCCCCACAAAGAAGTGTTGATCACCTGATAGTACTCAAACCAGATGTTACCCCATTCAAAGTGAGACCATACAGATATCCCCACTTCCATAAAACTGAGATTGAAGCACAGGTGAAAGACTTGATTTCAAACAAGGTGGTACAAGTGAGTAAGAGTCCTTATGCTTCCCCTGTGCTGTTAGTTAAGAAAAAAGGATGGTGCATGGAGGCTATGTATTGACTACATGAAGTTGAATGATCTTACCATTAAGGACAAGTTTCCAATTCCGGTGATTGATGAGCTCCTGGATGAACTACACAGTGTAGCAATTTTTAGCAAGTTGGATTTGAGATCAGGGTACCACCAGATAAGGGTAAAGAAAGAAGATGTTCACAAAACTGCTTTTCCTACACATCATGGGCACTTTGAATTTTTGGTGATGCCTTTTGGCCTCACCAATGCACCAGCCACATTTCAGGTCTTAATGAATGCAGTGTTTCAACCCTTTCTGAGGAAATGTGTTCTAGTTTTTTTTGATGACATCCTAGTGTATAGCAAGACTGTGGTAGAACATAAGGAGCACCTGAAGCAAGTATTGGAGGTAATGAGAAGCCACCAGCTATATGCAAAGCTTTCCAAGTGTGTAATTGCTGAAAGGAGAGTTGAGTACCTAGGACACATCATTTCTGAGCTGGGAGTGGAGATGGATCCAAGTAAGGTGGAGTGCATCAAGAAATGGCCTCAGCCAACCAACAGTAAAAAATTGAGAGGGTTCTTGGGACTGGCTGGTTACTACAGAAGATTCATTGAGAGGTATGGAGTAATTTGCAGGCCTTTATTTGACTTGTTAAAGAAGGATGGATTCTGTTGGAATGTGGAGGCTCAAATGGCTTTTGAGAAGTTGAAGACAGTAATGACTGAAGCTCCAGTGTTGAGAATGCCTGATTTTGAGATTCCTTTATCTTAGAAACATATGCTTGTGGCCTGGGGATGGGAGCAGTACTCATGCAGGAAAGGAGACCAATTGCATACCTGAGCAAGTCCTTTTGCAAGAAAAATATGGGGCTTTCAACCTATGAAAAGGAGCTGTTGGCACTAGTTATGGCAGTGGAGAAATGGAGACACTATTTGGTGGGGAATAGATTTGTTATTAGAACTGATCACCAGAGTTTGAAGTACTTGCTTAACAAAAGTTACACACAGCTCTTCAGCATAAGTGGATAACCAAATTGTTGGGATTGGATTTTGAGATCCAGTACAAGAGTGGGAAGGCAAATGTAGCAGCTGATGCACTTTTTAGAGTCTCAGTAGAAGATGGTGTAATACAGACAGAAGAAAAGGAAGAGCTTAAGAGTACATGCTCAGCCAATGTGATGGCTATTTCTGGTACCCTAGTTCCTGATTGGGTGAATCAACTGGAGGCCAGCTATGATGGAGATGACACAGTTCAGAAGATTATTGCTGAGCTAGCACTGAGTCCAACGGAAACCAGTGAGTGGAGTTACATGAATGGCATTCTTAAGAAGGGTGGTAAAATTTATGTGGGAAGTAAGGGAGAGATCAGGAAAGAGATTATAGCTGCCATGCATTCTTCAGCCATAGGAGGGCACTCAGGACAGTCTGCTACTATAAAGAGGATTTTTAGCATTTTTACTTGGCCTCAGTTGAAGAGTGACGCCATCCAGTTCATAAAAAGTTGTGTGCCATGCCAGAAGAATAAAAGTGAGAATTGCCACCCTCCAGGTCTACTGCAACCTTTACCAATTCCCACCACTGCATGGAAGCACTTAAGTATGGACTTCATTGAACAACTGCCAAAATCACAAGGGTTTGATACTATTTTGGTAGTGGTTGACAGGTACTCAAAATACAGCCATTTTATGGCTCTCACCCATCCTTTTTCAGCCAAGGAAGTAGCTCAGATCTTTATGGATGAGATACACAGGTTACATGGCATTCCAGACTCTATAGTCTTTGATAGAGATAAGGTTTTTACCAGTCATTTCTGGAATGAAATCTTTGGGAAGTTAGGTGTGAAGTTGAAGTATAGCACAGCCTACCATCCTGAGACTGATGGTCAGACTGAGAGGGTGAACCAAGTAATTGGGAATTATTTAAGGTGTTTCTGTGGGGAATTCCCTAATGGCTGGAATTCTGTTTGGCTGCAGCTGAGTGGTGGTACAACACCAGTTTCCACTCAAGCCTAAAGATGACTCCTTATGAAGTTATATATGTGGTTAAGCCACTATCTCTACCCTTTGGCTTGCTAACTGACTCCTTGTTTCCTGCTGCTCAAGACATGTTGTAACAAAGGGCTGTGATCCACCAGAAACTACAAGAGAACCTGAAACAAGCACAGCTGAAGATGAAACAAAATGCAGATGGCAAGAGAACAGACAGAAGTTTTGAAGTAGGTTCATGGGTGCTGCTGAAGGTGAACAAGTACAGGCAACAGTCATTATAAGAGCTGGCTAGATCCAAGCTGTCTCCCAAGTTCCATGGCCCCTTTCAGGTATTGAAAAAGATAGGAGAGGTGGCTTATATGCTTAAACTACCAGTTGAGTGCAAAATCCACCTTGTATTCCATGTCTCTCTGCTGAAGGCTTTTGTGGGAGATCCCACCACCACTGTCAGGTCATTTCCTAATGTCAGTTGGAAGGACCTGGAGGCATTACAACCACTGAAAGTATTGCAACGCAGGCTGGTGACTAAAGATGGTGAACAGGTAACTCAATGGTTGATACTATGGAAGAACTTAGATGCAGATGAACCTTCATGGGAGGACTCCAAGTTCATCACAGCTCAGTTTCCAGAATTCTGTGCTTAGCAAGAGCTTGAGGACAAGCTGGTTTTGTCAAGGAAGGAGTTGTCATGAACCAAGTCATGGAAGAGGGGTAAAATGGTAATTGCAGCAAAGTCAAAGACTTGAGGTCAAAGTCAGTTGGTATAACAGAATTATTAGCTGTTGATTAATTAAATAGGGGGCCAATCATTGTAAGGATTATCTTTTATCATATCTGTGCCTAATTTTGGCTTATCTTAGCTAAACGTTTTAGCTCCGGCAATCTAATACACAAGCAATCCTTGGGCCGCATTTCCGTTCGTTACAGAATAGTGCACACGTGAATAGTACACGCGTGAATAGTATCGGGCCGTGAATAGTGCGCGCGTGAATAGTAATTTTCTAAATTGCAATTAATGACCTCCTTGTTTTTATTCAACCATGTTTTTACTATTTAGTCCCCGGTCTATAATATTGACGGTCTCTCACAAGACTAACTCAATAATATAACATTATCATGCAAATTTATATTATATATTAATTAAATTTTGACTAATATACCCTAAATCTCCTATAAATTAAGACCAAGTCTCTGATGAAATTGTATCCTAGTAACATCCTGCAAGTTTATATATTGAATTAAACAATTACAAGGATATGAGAAGAATAAAAAAATTTAATAATGGAGAGAAATTCATGATAAAAATTTTATACATGATAATTTACATAGTAAAATTAAATAAAACTAAATTTAGAAAAGAAAATAAAAAGAGTAAATTTATCTTAAAAGTAATTGAATGCCCTTAAATAGGAATATTAAAAATTTTACTCCTTAAGTAAAAATTTCAACTCTTGTCACGCCATTTGGATATATAATTGATGAAATTGTGCCTATTGTTTTTTTTTGCAATACAAAAAAAAAAGACGGGAAGCAACAATTATACGAGATGTTGAAATGCGCGTGCAAAAATGTAAATATACACATCTGAAAAGTCATTTACACATTGACTACGTCCCCCGAAATTTCCCGAACACTTCCTCAGCGGTCGCCTCCGTCATCTTTCATCTGCCTTTTATCCTTTTCCCCACTACTACAAAATAATACAGTAACCAAATTCTAACCTTGAACTGTGTAGACCGCCGGCGACTTGACTTGTTTATCGAGAGAGAATGAAGCACATTTTCAAGAAGCTTCATCACCACCCTAATCGATCCAACGAAACGCCTCCCCCGAATTCAAATTCATCCACCGATCACCGGAGCTCAACCAACGCTGCCAGTTCTTCTTCTACGACTGCTTCTTCCCCTGCTCCTTCTGCTGCTGCTGCGACGACTACGACTTCGGTCCCCTCGTCTCCTGCAGCTGCTGCTCCGCCACCGATTAATCGGCAGCAGGATTACTATACCTCCGAAGAGGAGTACCAAATGCAACTAGCGCTGGCGCTGAGCGTGTCAGCCTCGTCTGCGCAGGAGTCTAATCTCCTGGACGCTACTACCGATCATCACCCTATTCATCATCATCACAGTCAGAGTTTGCTCGGAGGTCGCCGTGGAGATTTTGCGAGCAGCAGAGACGATGCTGCTGCAGACACATTATCGAAGAAGTATTGGGTTAGATTTTCAGGACCGCCCTTTTTCTTCATATAAGTTTTTGTGTTTTCTCTGGCTTCATTCATTCAAGTATGTGGACCAAGTTGCAATGAATAGTAGCAATGATATCTGAATGTAGTTGTAATGTAGTTTACCTAGATAGAAAGTAAGTGATGGGGGAAGGTATAATACATATCAGAAAAGACCACATTGTAGTTTGCTTGTTCTTGTTGGGCGTCTAATTTTCTAAATAACTCTAAGCAATGGGGTTAAGAATACTACCACTCACTTCTGAGCATTATAAACAACTGGAAGTTTAACATTTTATTTGGCTTTGATGTTGCAAACTAACATTAGGGATGGTTTATGTCTATAGCTTTGGTGGCAAAAATGAGTGTTTATGGGTAGTTAAATTTGATCATCTGTGCTCTACTCACATGGATGATTAAGGCTTTCCAGTCGATGGTTTTCACAAGACTTACAGTATTTTGCTGGAATTCTGTTTTGTTTGTCTGGGATTCAACTTCATTGACATGCAGACACCAAACTTGTATACTGTTAATTGCTAATTGCTTTTGGTCTAGTTGCTTACAATATCCAATCTCAAGTGAAACTATTCAAATGAGATCATCCCTTGTTTGTAATAAAGAGACTATTTTAAGCTCAATTGACAGATAGGTCTATTGTTTTTTGACCTTTCAGGCCCTTTTCTTATTGTATTTTAATTTACTAAACTTACTGATAATTTTCGGATGAAGCTGCTAGAGAGTAAGCTATAAGCATATCTAATTAGTCAAGTCAAGATTTAGAATTGAGTATAATTATTTTTGACTTCTGATTGCTGTACTGAAAAGGGTTTTAGTATCGTAATTTACCTATATCTATGTAACATAGGTTGTGATGATTTGGGTTTTGGGATGACCTCTACTTAGGGTATGTGGCCTGTCACCTGTGATTGGTCAGGCTAATGACCTTTGTAATGTATTACTACCCAGTCTCTAGCTTGGTTCTTATGTCAAAATTTGATAAGCTTCAATGTTTCTTTTGCAAAAAAATATACGATACAAGAATGTGTGCGAGCATGCAGTATCTGCCAGTTATATAACATCCCTGCTGCAATGTTGGGACCTTTCCACCACACCTGTCTCTAGAATTCTATTTTGGTTGATACAAGAACCTTGCTTTGTTCAAAGTCCCTCATAGTGGTTCTCTAACTAATAATGTCTTGCAAACATAATTTCACTGGAATTGCTGATACATGGGTTGCACAGTTAAAATATAACTATCTTAACACAAGTTGCAGTTGATATAGTCAGAAGGTCAAACAAAAATAACTGACAGGTCACTGTGAATGTTCTTTATTCTGATTTAAAGGCACTTGTCAATATGCTTATTTAAATTTTAGCCATATTTCATCCTGGGGTGGTACAATGATCTATGATTATAGAAACATAGCTGTTATTTGTTTCTTGTTGTCAATGATACTTACTGGTTTTTCTTCTTTGTTTACATTTTTTTCTGGTGCCAGGATTATAATGTTCTTGACTATGATGAAAAAGTTGTAGAAGGTTTCTATGATGTATTCAGTCTCTCCACAAATCCAACAATCAGAGGGAAAATGCCATCTCTTACCGATATTGAGACAAACCCTAGTGGTTCTGATACTGAAGTTGTAATTGTCAACCGTAAAGTTGACCCAGCTTTAGAAGAGCTTATACAGGTTGCACAGTGTATTGCATTAGACTGCCCAGCTACTGAGATCAATGTGCTTGTGCAAAGGATAGCTGAGCTTGTTACGGATCACATGGGTGGGCCTGTGAAGGATGCAAATGCCATTCAGGCAAGGTGGATGGAAAGAAGTCGAGATCTACGGACTTCCTCGCACACGGCTGTCCTTCCATTAGGGTCACTGAGACTTGGGCTTTCACGGCATAGAGCATTACTATTTAAGGTCAAAGCTAATATGATTCAAGTACTTATTATTACATCAGCGTTTTTTAATGTGTAATTTCCTGACTAGGATTTCAATGACTTAAAGAGAACTTCATCCTTGTAATAGTTCTAATTTGTTTTTTATATATGGCTCGGTTGCAGGTATTAGCTGACAGTGTTAGAATTCCTTGTCGATTGGTTAAAGGCAGTCACTACACAGGAATCGAGGATGATGCTATAAACATTATAAAGTTACACAATGAAAGGTAAAGATCATTTTTTTATATTTGAATGTGGTCCTCTGGATTTTTTGCTATGTTGGCGTTAATGCAGCCCTCCATCCATTTATTAAGTGTCTAAATTACTTCTTTGTTCAGTGAGTTCTTAGTTGATCTCATGGGAGAACCAGGGACACTTATACCTGCTGATGTGTTGAGTTCAAAAGATAATTCTCTGAATCCAAAACTTAGCAAACTTCCGACCCTTCAGGTGGCTACTGATATCAGACCAAGTACATCATTGCCGGAACCCAACCCTACCATGCAAAACAATACTTCATCAGGCAAAGAGTCTGAAAATACAGATATAATGTCTTCTCTTCCCAGTAGAAGGTTGGTAAGCTCTAGCACTTCTGGGCTGGCTAAAAGAGTGCCTGCGTCAAACCAGATAGATCATATATCATCCTTAGCCTTAGGAGCATCTAAGTATAAAGGTGGTCGCAGGCCTAATACAGCTGTTGATGGTGGTAGGCTGAATGCCAAGCAGGTTCCAAAGAGTCAGAACAACTCTGTAGACCCAAAAGATCTTTTTGCTGATCTCAATCCTTTCCAAATAAAAGGTTCTGGTAAGGCTTCAGCTCAGGACAGTCATGGGAACATGTTTGATGAATTGCAACAGCCAAAAGGAACACATGTAGCCGGTCAGCCCCCCTTACCAGTGGGACGTAGAAGTAGCTCCATATACGATACAGGCCCCAAGAAGAATAAACATAAATTTGTAGAAAGCCCCTTTGCAAGTGGCAGTGATGCGAGTGGTGATCCCAGTAGATTGCGTTTGCCCTCTTCTACTAGTTTAAATGCACCGGCAAAAACTGCCTCAAATGTTCACAACATACACAGTGAGCTGTATAATCCCTTGAGATGCAATGAAAAGACTTCTGGTGGTGATAATTTGGTATCAATTGATTGGAACATTGATCAGTTTACTCCAGATGATGTCATGTGTGGTGATCAGGAGGAAAGATATCAAAGGGATGATGGAGTCCTGCAGATGTCTGAATCAAATACGAACAGGAAAAATGTCGATGGAAGAAACAATAAACATGATGGTAATGAGTTCATGGATCAAGCCACTTCTAGCCCTCCTTTGAAGTCAGGTGTGCCTAATTATGATCCAGTCATTGATGATGTCAGTGAATGTGAAATTCCATGGGAAGATCTTGTTATTGGTGAAAGAATTGGACTAGGTAATATCTCGATCTTCAGAATTGGGTGACTTCTTAATTAAATTAATGACAAAATTTGGCCGACTAACTGAATACTTTGATGATCCATTTGTTTTACAGGTTCTTATGGGGAAGTATACCATGCTGATTGGAATGGCACGGTGAGCAGTTCTTCAGTATTGACTTGTCTGGATTGAACCGTACTATTCTTTTTGCTTTGCATTCTTTATACATTTAGGCCATTATCACTCTCATCATCACCGCCTTTGGTAATTAAATAATAGCGAGTCAAGGTTTAAGGTAGTGGAATTGAAGGGGCAAATATGTTGATCCCACATCCTTTATTGTCTGAAAGTGTTTTTGTTCGAATTGTATTACTTTCCTCCACAAACATAAAGTCCTTGCATGCATCATTCCATGTATTAAGTTGTGCCCAGTTAGAAATTCACAAGTAACTTTTGGGCAGATACAGTTTGGTAAGTTGTAAGAAGTAGATCGCCTCACTATGCACCTTATGTATGTTATGTTCCATTATATTGGAGGCTTGTTAGCCCTCTGGTGGTTTGCTAAGAATGTCTCAGCATGTACAATTTGTTTGGCCAACCCCGAGGCAACTTACTTTTTGAACTAGAATAATCAAACAAAAAGATAAAATGAGCCTACAAAACTGGCTAATCACAAATCATGTGATTAGTTTTTACCAAGAATTAGAAATTTACAAGGAACTTATGGGCAGTTATTACTCGGTGAAATTGACAAATCACTTCTCTATGCACCATATGATACGATCCATCAAATCGGAGGTATGTTAGGTCTCTTATGATCTCTGCTAAGCATGTAACAACCCTTGTTAAACTGGGCGGTGCAATCAAACAAAAGATAAGATTATCTTAGAGTCTGGTCAACCATGAATCAAGGAATTTGCCTGCTCATTTCATTTTGATTCATCCTTATATAAGAATGTATTCACTGACTAGATGTGTATGAATTTTTACCTTCCCTTTTTTCCCCTGCAAGAAAGCAATTTTTATTTGTCCTAACCCAAACGTTTATGGTTTGCACAGGAGGTAGCTGTAAAGAAGTTTCTTGACCAGGATTTTTCAGGTGCTGCTTTGGATGAATTCAGGAGAGAGGTAAGAATCTTTGTTATTAGTCACGTGTATTTGTGCCCAGCCACATAACCTCATAATATGCAGCCACCCAGACCCCTTGCACTTGATTATGAAAACTAACCTTTTTTATGAGCATTATATGATTCCACTAACTTGCTTTGTGAAAAAGGAAAGGGGATAATAATAAATGAATCACTATCAGAAAGATCAAAATGTGGATTTCATTCATACTTTCATTCATCTGTCTTGTGCCTGATTGAGTTCTGCAACATCTCAGTCCAAATCATTGAATTGTTTTGTTTTTTATCTGTCGGACTATTAAAACTAATAATAAATCCCCTATATGTGGGCTGTAATGGTTTAATTTGTATATTTACAAT
Source organism: Sherardia arvensis (assembly GCA_948330725.1). NCBI lineage: Eukaryota > Viridiplantae > Streptophyta > Magnoliopsida > Gentianales > Rubiaceae > Sherardia > Sherardia arvensis. The sequence continues at coordinate 18,074,493 of OX415238.1, forward strand.
CTAGACTGAATTTTCAATCATGGGTTGAAGTGGGAATTGTCAACATTGAGTCATTAAACGTAACATTTATTTTTTGTATAATAACCCAAATCCCCATATTTTTTGAAAGTCCCATCATCGCCTGTACTGATGTGCTTTATCTTTTGCTCATGATCTATATAACTGAGATGCACATTAATTTATGCACCAATAACAATAAGTGGCTGTATGTTGTTGCCTAGGTGAAAACATATAATGTGTTACTTTACCAGGATGGTCATGATGCGTATTTTGTCCCATTCATACTCGTATCAGGTCTTCTGCAAACATATAGGGAGAGTTGTCATCATTATATATTTACAAGGAATTGTTCAACCTCGGAAAAAAAATTGTTCAGCCACCTTGAACAAACTACATAGAGAAAACAGTAGCTCAAGTTAGTATTACAGAGTGTGGTGCTAATGAATGTGACCCAGTTATAAGCTAAAATACCCTCTTTATGTTTCAATGTCATTTAGTATAGCATACAACATTGTGTTTAATCTATTCTCCAATGAATGGAGAAATTGGCTATCTCCAAACTGTTTGCTGTTATGCTAATTTTAAATATTTTCTATTGTTGTTTCCAATTGCTCTATATTTATTTGTAATGTTGTACTAAAATGAAAATAAAACTGTTTCAAGGTATTAATTAATTGCATGCAGGTACGCATAATGCAAAGGTTACGCCATCCAAATGTAGTTCTTTTCATGGGCGCTGTAACTCGTCCTCCAAACCTTTCTATAGTCACTGAGTATCTTCCTCGGTATGTTCTCTGTCTTTGTATTTTTATTCCCTTGCGTCATCATCTCTGTGGTTAGTCTGCACAACAAGGCACATTCATTATGGAGCATGAGGTTTTGTAAATGCAGGAATTGGCAAAGGCAATTTTCGCCTTAATGGTTTATAACCCCCTAATTTCCCAAGTGGTTCCGAACACTGTAATTACCAACAAATGATTTTGGATTGAAGTGTCAAAATGATTACCACCTTCTAAACATTATAATGGTTTTTAAGATGTTTCAAAGATTTGGTGCTCAACTTCAGTTCAACCATTTTCTTTGGGGTGGGGCGTAATCGCATGCTTTTAAACATAGTGGGTTTGAAGAATTCTGAAGGAAGCAACTGTTTTTTAAATAAAGATAAATTGGAGATACTTTTCTTTAGGTTTTTGTCTTGTCCTCTACCTTAGTTATGCTCGTAGTACTCTTCCTTCTCTTGATTATTTTACTTCTTGAGCCTGATTACCTTTAACGCTAGCTATTTCCCAATGCTGACATTGTAAACTACATTTGTATTATCGTTATTTACTCTTTAATGGTTCTTGCTATTTTAGGAGTGAAGAATAGAGGATCTGAATTTCAGTTTTTTCCCTGCTTAGAACAGAAACTTAAAGACATGTACATTTTGACAGTCATTTCAACTTGTGGCATTTTAGTGAAACTGAACCTATGTGATCGTTGGTGCTTGCATGTGAAGTGCTAAGATTAAATGATCTTTAAATTATGAGTCAGATTGATGGAATATGTTATACTTAGTGAGGAGCCATCCCATCAAATTACATACTAAAGAAGGGTGTCAAGCATGTCTAGAATGTTGAGGTCTTTTTTTAAAATTTATTTTCCAATCAGTTACTCTCTCAGTTCAACTTACAAGGTTACATCCAGTATATCTAGACTAGAGTCAAAATCTTGGTGGAAGGAGGTAGTATCAGTTAGAGACTGTTATATTGGCTGAATGATCAGTAGTACGGTTGTCGTGAGCAAGTGGCTGTATCTTTACGTAATAGGAGGAATTGCTTTCTTATAATTTTCCAAGCGCATGTTTTCTTATCCCTATTTCAGTTGGAGTAGTGGTTTAGGACCCTGCTGAAGGGAATACTTCGTGCTGGATCTTCCAGAGAGGCAGTTGCTTTTGTTCCAGAGAGGCTGTCTAACATAGAACATAGACCCTATGGATACTGTTATCAAATTAGTTTGGACTTAACCGTTCAGTTAAGGTTTCTAAAGAGCTGGAACCCATTTCAAGGTCAATGGTTAGACCCTGGTTCATATACACATCTATCTCCCAGCATATGTCTATACACTTGTACACATCTATACACATGCCTTATATTGATGTATAGTTATATCACCATATAATTAGTTTGAATGTCGACAAGACGTACATTACCGAAAACAAAAGGGTAAAACTGGGCTCAGATTTAAATAGGCTTTAATTAGTCTGTCTTGTCTGCAGGGATCTAAATAAAATATTATTATCTGTAGTAATAAACACATCCTTCCCTAGAAATCGTGAGCGTACACACTGGCATTTTGAGAGTAGCTGATATCATGAACAGTTGTGATGACCATTGCATTGAGTAGTGAATATCTTCATTTATATCTATATTTTTCAGGGGAAGTTTGTATCGGATCATCCATCGACCCCAGTCTCATATTGATGAAAACCAGAGAATTAAAATGGCTCTAGATGTGGTATGAATTAAGTTGATGTATGATGGTTATGTTCTATGTTGCGTTCCAATATGCTTTTGTCGTAAGTGTGTGTTGTTTCATAGGCTAAGGGCATGAACTGCTTACACACAAGCACACCTACAATTGTTCATCGCGATCTCAAGTCACCAAATTTGTTGGTCGACAAGAATTGGAACGTGAAGGTATGTTGTATTCATGTCTTTGTTCCTGTTGCATACAACCCTTCTTGTAAATGTTTGACTCAGTTGTAATAGATGAAATGGGGGTATTGATCATCTGTCTTGACAATCACTGATATTTTGCATTGGCGGTAGCATCCTGCATCTTCTTTTATTTTGGTATCTTATTTCTTTTGTAGGTGTGCGATTTTGGACTGTCACGCTTGAAGCACAATACATTTTTATCATCCAAGTCAACAGCTGGAACGGTAGGGGTGCTTGTTCTGTAGTTATGTCAGCAAAATTACTAAATATTGACTCCAGTGAATCGTTGTTTTAACTCATTGTATTTATCCCTTTAGCCGGAGTGGATGGCACCTGAAGTTCTTAGAAATGAGCCTTCAAATGAAAAGTGAGTAAGTTTATATGATTATTCCATCTGCCCGTCCTTTACCTTTACTCTTTTATGTCTTGTGTTTTGTGCTTACTTACTGTTGACAACTATGGAATACGACATTAAGTTGAACTGTAAATACCGGGGAGGAAATATTTCTGTCTATGATTTGTTAATAACTTTCTTGTGCTCATAAACTGGGGAGTGGGGACTATGGGAGATCAAAAGAAGTTCCCTCTTTTAGTGAACTTAGCATATTGAACAACCTTGAGCGATAATGTAGTATAACAAAAACACACAAGCCTTCTCGGTTATTGTTTATATTGAGGGGGTTCGTTCCAGGGTTTGATATGGATGTAGGATTGGGTCTCCATGTGTTTCATGAAGCAGCCTTGGTAGATTCTGAGTATATTTGCCCTTGATGTTCAGGATGATTGTAGTTGTACAGTTGCCCCGTTATGCTTTGCTATGGTTTGCGCTGCTCTTTTGTACAGCCCAAACGTTATTTCAACAAATTCCACTCATACATTTTAAAACAAAAAATAGTTACACATTGTTTTAGCTTTACCTAATTCTTATGTTTTGAAACTTGACTATATACATTGCCCTTGTCCCTTGGCACATGAACAAAACTTTATTAATTTTAACAAAATGCATGGTACTTGTGAGTTGTGACATGATGAATTTATATACAGGTGTGACGTTTACAGTTTCGGCATGATTCTATGGGAATTAGCTACCTTGAGATTGCCTTGGAGTGGAATGAATCCAATGCAGGTTGTGGGTGCAGTAGGTTTTCAAAATCGACGACCTGAGATGCCAAAGGAAGTTGATCCTCTCGTAGCTAGAATAATTTGGGAATGTTGGCAAACGTAAGTTGTTAAAAAATAATGCCCGGTGCATAATATTCTGTATCTGGTTTCAGTTTCATAAAAAAGCCATATTTTCTGAACTGCTTTTGTTACACAGGGACCCAAACCTGCGACCATCTTTTGCGCAACTTTCTGTTGCGTTGAAGTCATTACAGCGGCTTGTCATCCCGCCACAAGTAGATCAGCCAAACTCATCAATGCTGCAGGAGATCTCAGTTAATTCAACTCCTTGAGGAGCATGTCAAGACCTCAAATGCATGTAAGTATGTTAGTTTTGCAGAGGGGGACAAGGTGAATACAGAGTATTAGATTTTGTTGGTGGCTGACTAAAAGAAGATGTGGTGGTTTGCTGCTTTCATATGGGAGTGGGACCCAAGCTTTTAGAGATACAACGCTTAAATGAGTTGGGTTGTGCGTCTTTCTTCTGCAGCTCAAAACTATCTGTAGCTCTTTATGTACAGTTGGATGTTTTCAAGGGTAATAATATCAAAAGGTTTCCAAAGGCTTATTTTACTTTTTATTTTGATTACTCCAAGGGGTTATTCTTTACAAGCTAACTGTACTGAGGGTGCTAAGTGAGATGAGCTTTATGGCGAGAAATCGAAAATCGACTCCTCATAAAGGCGAGATGAACAAGGAGTCTACTTGACTCGATAAGTTCGTGAGCAACTCGATAACACAAAATGCTCATTAAAATTAATATTTTATTTATTAATATAATAATATATTTATAAAGATAATATGGCGTTTTTAATTATTCTTTCCTCCCACCCTAATAAGAATATAATAATTCATAGTATATTTAAGTAAGATTTAATTAGTGATTAATTTTGTAATTTTGTAATTAGGATTCGAGCCATTGGAAGTGGTAATGATGATAGTCTATTGGAGCCATGATTACTGATGATATTGCAAGGTTGGACCTGATGGTGTCTTGTCCATTGAGTCATCATCTTCATTTGAGACAACTGTTGATGTGGAGGAGGGCATGGAGATTGATAGAGGTTATATCTCTCCACAATTTGTTACCAATCCTGAGAGGCTCATTGTTGAGTTTGAAAATTGCCGAGAACTGGTTTCTGATAAGAAAATCTCTACAATTAATTTGTAGAGATTAAAACAGCCGGAATTCGATGATGTAAGAAAGTACTTGGGTGATAACTTAAATATGTTGGAGAATTGTACAAGTAGAAACAAAATAAATACGTGGCATATTACATGGCAAAAAGAGTATTGTCTTGAAATTAGTATTGTAAGTGTGTTAATTTGGGACATAGTTTGAAAAAGGGTATTATTTAGGCAAAAAAACTCCCCAAGACTAATTTACATACTTTATTAGATTTTTTACTATTTGGTTTTTATTTTTGAAACAAAACTATTTGGTAATAATTGCTTAGGTCATAATTTTCAATACGAAAGTCAATTAATTTCCTAAATCATTTTAAAAGGTAAGAAACCTTTATTCATCACAGTAAAAAACCTAATGAATTATGTAAATTTTTCTTTCATAATTCTGACTTGTGACATCTTGTATGCATCACATACTGAAGACAGAAAATTTTGACAGTCATAAATTTCCTGAACCAAAAAGTTTAGTAGTTCAGTAAAACTGGCAAGTTGCTGGACATCATAATTCATAAGCTGAGATACAAAAAACAATTGTCGTAAGGCCAAAAAAATTTCAACATGTTTCAAATGGTTTTATTGATACAAGGATTTTTTGACAATGTTACACATGTACACTCACACAAGCAGGTAAAATCCATAATGTGCAAACTACAAAATTGAGCTATATGGTCCTATTTCACAACTGGAGATTCACAAGGTAATTATGTTTCCTGGCCGTAGAGGTTGGTTTCTTGGCATTTTATTGACAGAGGTTGGTATTTCATCGACGCCACAAATAACAACAGTACCACATCATCTGTCTTTAATGATTCCCAGCATGATTTAGAGCATTAATTCTATTCACAGAAGCTCACTTTATGCAATCACAAATCATCTGCCAACTCATCTGGTACACGCAACTTCTCAATGGCAGCCTGTTCAAGAAATTTTGAAAGGATTAAGGAACTCATTCATATTATTCCACTGATCAGTGTTAAACATTTAAACCAATTACAAACCAATAAAGAACATCAACACATACTGTTGATCACATAAAGTTTGGAAATGCAACAAATCCTTGAACAAATGATTTGAGATTGAGAATAGAGACGCGTTCAATTTCAGAAAAAGTACCAACAAAGTGTAAGCTACTTTTGCATCAGCAATAGTAATTAAATGAGGTATGATAAAAAGGTAACTTTGGTTTCACCTTAATTGTAGCAACATCTGTAGTGGATGGTTTCATATCCAATGCACGTCCAAAATAGAGCATGGCCTTGTCGTACGCATTACGCTTTTTATATATCCTGCCCATCAATGCATAAACACTAGTCTCCCGAGGCACACACTCCTTGAGTTCCTCCAATACTTCCAGAGCTCCATCAAGATTGTCCATGCTCACAAGAATAACAGCTTTCTGATATAGTGGGAGAGGATTCTTCTTATCAGCTTGTATAGCTTTCTCCATAATCTCCAAAGCATCTTTACTTTTCTGCAAGGATGAAGAAATAGTCAATGGCGATCAATTTCATAATCACATAAGTGACAACACTAATACATTACTCGCTCAAACCTTTAAGGCTTGTAAGGCAGTCCCCAAATACGACATTATGACAGAAGAACGAGAATTGATTTGAAATGCCTTTCGAAAGTGATGTTCAGAAAACTCCAACTTCTCTTGCCGAAGATACACCATTCCAAGGCCATACCAGGCATTATAATGTCTGTCATCAACACGAAGAGCACTTTGGTAACACTTTATACCATTCTCATAATCCTCTAGTGCCACATATCTGCCAATTAAGATAAATCATTATATTCTGTGGTTTAGCAATACGAAAAGAAAGGCAATCAATTTCAAAGTAATGTTTATTATCAGGGAAGAATACGAGCCATACTCGTGACCACACAGAGTGTGAGCATAAGCAAATCTTGGATCGAGCTGCACTGCCCGCTGGAAATTTTTTAGTGCCGTTTCATGGTCTTTCTGCAGGCTATAGCAATTTCCCAGGGCACACCTGTAACATGAACGTACAAGGCAAAAATACATTATGCGAAAAAGATGTTCCAGAAAATATATCAATTTGGTATGATGCCCAAATAGCATGAATAAGTTTGACGAAATTAAATGGCCACCTCAAAACAATAAATGAAAACACAGACTACAAATGTTTGACAAGGAGACTGCATCAAAACAGCACATCTCTTGTTTAAAGCTTGTAGTTAACATAGAATTTATATTTTAAGGTTAATGCTAAATAATACTCAACACGTTACCAAACTCTGCATAAATGTGTAAAATAGAACAATTCTTGAGATTCAATCAAATTCTGCAATGTTTAAAAGATGATGATTGTATCGCTACTGGTTTAATCAAAAACTTATTCCACATCTGTACCATGATTGAGGAGCCAAGCGGTCGATTGTTATCAGCTCCAGAGCAAGGTAACTTAACTTCATATCTTCCTTCAGATGCTGAAACAAATCGAAATGTGATTGCAATCAGAGCTAATTCAAAAGGTAAAACAAACTCTAATGACTAAGCAAATGTATCTGCACTCTTCTCTAGCACTCTTCTATCCTATCAATTTCAGACAAATATGAGATACAGCTGATTACTAAATAAATTATGCAAAAAAAAAATAAAAAAAAAATTCAAATGCTGCAGCAAGCATTATGTTCGTCTGGGGATCAAAACTATAAAAATGGGGGTGTAAACATGTTAAGCTGCGCATTGTAATAGAGCAGGACTCTTGTAATAGACATTGTATGGAAAAATAAACAAATATGAAATACTCCTAGCTTCCACATGTTATTAAGACATGGTTATCTCTTAATATCAAGCTCTGAGTAAAGCCATGACTAGCACCTATACTAAAGCCAACCACAGCTTCGCATCTTAAAGGAAAAGAAAGGTTCTCATCTCATTATGCAACTAAAAAGAATAAATGTGAATTAAGATATTAAACCAAATAAGATGAAGCAGGGAAGAGCACTCACATAAAGAACAGTAGAATAGATATCCATTCCCTCTACACTGTGAGTACAAGCCAAACGAGCAGAGCTAAATGCACGATCTGCTTCAGCATAATTCACCATTTCGAAATATGATTTTCCAACCTGCAAAAGTAGCCATGGCAATCAAATAACCATGAAGTAAGTTCAAAAATCAGAATCATGAATTGGTTCTTTAGATTTGAGATGTTAAATACTAAAAGAAATTAACAATATCTACAAAATCCACCTGTGATAGTACCCAGCCAGTATTATATTGCTTTTGAGAAAGCTTCATAAAGATATCCAGTGCTTCCTGCCCTAGCAAAAGTACACATAAGCCTAAACGTAGTATACACTAAACAATTGGATGGATTCTATTTGACTACAATGGTAGTTTCATACCTGACATCTATAAATACAGAAAAGACGATAACCTTCCCCAAGAATCCGTAAAAGCCCCAATAAGTCTAAGACCCCAACTGCAGACACTATTGGCCCTTCTTGCTCTAGTGATCTCAATTCACTACTGGGGGGTGAAGAGGTGGTACTATTGATGCGTGTATCATCATAGACATCATGCTTGGTCCCTGAAACTTTCAATTACTTAGTTGAGCAACTGCATCATAGAGAAGTCTATAAAAATAACTGGCTAAAGTATAAATTCTACTCTTCATGTGCATTCTAATAATTACCACATTGGCAATAAATAAATTTGTAAGTTGACTTGTATATGTTGTGCATGAAACCATTTACATCATCAGCCAAATCTCATCCTATTCGGGTAAAACAATTTTGTATACTAAACAACTAGGCTCAAATACCACCAAAGAATTTGTCTAAAGAAATTGTATTTTTAAGGACGGTGATTGAACTTTAGGCCCTATTCTTCTGTTCTGTGAATTGAACATCAAATTATATTGTTGCTACACTGAACTGATCTAAAGATAAGTTCAAGAGAAAAGCCTTAATGAAGCAAAAGTACCAAAATATAATTAAATAAAATAAAGCGCCTACGGCAGAAATTTTCCGTTTTAATTTGAATCTCTATATCCAAAAAAAATGTTAATATTTTACACAGTAGCACATGGAAAGTCAGAAGGATAGGCAGATAAGAATATCTAGAAGATGGAGGATATTATCTCAAGTTAACTGACAGATTGCACGACCAATTTTAACGCGTCAAAAGGAAAGTCACCATTATAACACAAGCCACGTAGAAGAGGCAATACTATGTATAATCGCAGCACATAAATATCTAGTTTTCATCTAATATCTCATTATACCTACCAATGAGTTTGCAAGAAAAAAATAAAGCTACCAATGAGATGGCTAAATCAGGAGATTTCTAGACCTAGATTTACTACCTTCATCAGAATTTTCATTCCCCCAAGATTGTCCTTTTCGACCTGTGACTGTACGTACTGATGCAGTGTTCAACTTAGAGCCACCAATATACTTAGATGAGTGGTTATTTCCATTCCCTGATATTGTCGCCGCACTTGAATTCATGTTGGCAACAGCTTCCCCAGAAGAAAGTCTTATGCTCCGCCGAGGGCCTGAATCAGTAAATAACCTTCCTGATACCTGTGACAAGTACAATACATTTAAGTTCATACCAATCAGTCAACAAAAAAGGAAGGAAAAAATACACGTAAAAGTCGATACCTGTGACAAGTACAATGCATTCAGTCAGTCACCAAAAGAGGAAGGAAAAAAAAAAGTGGAAGTAATACAGCAGGTTACCAACAAGAGGAAAGTTTTCAACAAAAATAGGTAAGGAGAATGAGAAGATGACATTAGGAATCGGACCTGGCTAATAAGTTCTAGACATGTACAATAAAATGAAGAAGCATGGCAGAGTATTATGAGATCCACAGTCAAAGATCATCCTACGAGGATGTAAATCCATAGCATGCCCCTGATGTAAACTTCATGAAAAAGAGTTTTTAATGTTTAGTCAACTCTTAAATTTGCTAGCCAAATTTGCAAGGCAGAATATTATAGGCATATAAATCACAAGAACAAGGCCAAAACTAAACCAAAAAACCCCAATCTACTTGGGTTCATATTGTACTCTAACTCACCCCACCCTCCTTGCAATTTCAGCACCCTTGAGAATGGTGGCCTTCTCCAACTAATACTTGTGTTTTTTTTCCCTATTTGAAATGTTATCCAAGAGCCTCTTTGTGTTTTTTTTCCCTATTTGAAACGTTATCCAAGAGCCTCTTTTATTAACTAATAGATAGTACAATGTGTGAACAATGCAGGGATGGCTTGGTTTTCTCAAAAACTAACAATTTGACATAGTGTGATCACTCAACCTAAGTTTCCAATAAACTTACATGTTGCCCCTAATTTAACAGGAATAAGAAAGTTATTTTATAATGATGATATAGAGTGGGACTTCCTTAAATTGAGAACTACAGAAGGAGAAAATACTAAGACATTAGACATGAACCATTATGTTAGATCACAACAGTAAACAGAACAACAATGTGACAACAATCCAACGCTTCAATGTTCCAACCTTTCGGAGCTTTCCTTCATCAACAAATTTCCTTCTAGGTGCCTGTAATGTTGTGTTTATAGTTGACCTTGCTGAACCATCAACACCGTATGCACATGGGTTGGGGCCATTTGCTTGCACATTCCGACATATAGGCGGAGGAGCAACACCTGACAACTGCAAGGTATTAAGAAGCTAAGACGCAAGGTGTTTGCAAAACTAATCTAGAAATACGCAGTTCCATAGGAATCAATGCATACAACAATAATTCCATAGAGATCTAAATTATAAATTTTAAATACGATTACTTTCAGGCATGTACCATTATAACACACTAGCAAGAGAGCAGCAAGGTTGGGTAGCTATATTAAATTTTTCTTAATCAAGTGAGTTTTGTTTAGCCCAACCATACAAATTGGAAAGAGTTAGCCCCCTTCTCATCCACCCAGTTTGTTTTGAGGGCTGATACATGCAGGTCCAATTAACTAATCGCAGGTCTGAAAAAGACAAAATTACCCTTCATTATTTCACTATAACTTAGACCTCATTTGCAAAATCAAAGGCCTTTCAAGTCAAAATTAGACCTGCATTTGCAAGTAGACCTGCACTTATAATTCCTGTTTATTTTCCATTCAAACACCCAAAAGACAAGGGTGATTTGTAGGAAACAGAATTATACTGCCTTTCGAGGGTGGGGGTGTGGAGGGGGAGTGTTGGCAATGCTTTTCAAAGAAATAATCAAGCAGATCAGATTCTATTCAAGGTTATACATAGTAAGTAACTGCAATTAGTTAGCCATTTAATATGTTATACCTTTTAAAGAAACTATAATTATTAAACACCTCGATTGAAATGCACCATCCATATCATGTAGCACAAAACTAGGTGTGCACAAAATTCACAAAAAAAAAATTGTGGATTTCTGGTCTGCATAAGTCTTCCGAGTACAAAAGCATTACCTTTCATGAATTGAATTCCAGCTTACTTATTCTATAAAATCATACGATATAATTTTATTTGTTTCCTACTATGACCAATACATGTGCAAGTTTGAGTAAGAATTTTATATACCTGTTTGCAAATTTAAATTAATTCAGTTGCCATGGTGTAAACAAAACTAAGGTCAATGGCAAAGAAGTCAGTCGCATTCCTTGGCAAGACTATTCACAGAGAAAGTATTTGAACAATGACCATACCTGCGTTGTTGTCGCCATGGGTGAAGGAGTATTATAGAAGGACGCATTAGTAGGATTAGCATTAAAAGGTTGGTTCACAGCACCCCCAGCTTGTGGTAGGCCCTGATAATGTGCAGATATGTCCCGCTGACTATTGCTTTGCATGTGTTTTACATGCCTAGGACTTAAATCTTCTAAACCAAAATGTTTGCTTAAATTCACGCCATGACTCTCAATTGGTGATTGCAAACTTCTCATTGCTGATCCATGCGGTATTTGTTGTTTTTGGACACAAATAGAAGCACCATCACCAAAAACTATAGCTGCCTCTTCTGCAGCACCTGTAAGAGTGTGACATAGGAGTCAGCACAAACAACAGTCTGAAGTCAAACATAAATTCTCCTTAACAAATTCTTAACAAACGGCTGTAATTTTTCAATACAAACCTAATATGCAGAGTTCTTCATAGGCAGCCCACAACAGAGGATCTAACGACAGAGCCAGATTAAAATGTTGAATGGCACATTTTCTTCGGTCTGTATACCTGATATTTATAATGTGAACCCACTATCAATTGTCTTTATAATTAATCAAGCCTCCAGGCACAAAATAAGCATCACATCGCTATTCTGGTAATTAAATTCATTACCAGGCAAAACAAAAGCTATCTGTTTAGACATGGATAGACACTGTATATTACTGTAATCGGTTTATATAATGGGATGCAGCATTAAAACTTACAAGTAATTATGCAACGAAGACGTGAGAAATCATATACCATGAGCCCGCTCCACAAATCAAAGCAAAACATTGTAAAGGTACATTACAAAAAGACTGCAAACAGACACTACCAAGAGAGCAGTAAAAACACAATGCTGCAAGCATTAAACCTCATATGAACTCGATCCATGAGAGAGATGGAAAAAAAGAACTGGCAAGAACCTGTAAATAAGGCCAAGAAGGTAGTGACCAGCAGCACCATTCGGGACCTGAAGAAAGAACAAAAAAATTGACCACCCTCAGGTTTTGACATAATAAATAATTAACACAATTTAACCAAGTACATGTACACAGACTCATCCCATTATTCTCATTTTACTAAACCTCAACTCTTGAGTTATTGTACTCTGGCTTAAGAGTGTAACGAATCAAAGGACAGCATACACATATCACACCAAGCACGACACAAGTGCAAAAACGAATACAGGTTCCACTAGACATTTACAAAAAACAACATTTGTAACCTCTACCTCTGCAGTTGAGTCGTTAAGCGGGCACAATGCCTTTTCTGCCTCGGAAAGAAGATCCATCTTAAAGCAAGATTGCGCAAATAAGTAGCGGGACTGAGCCATGGTGTGCCCTTCATAATTCATTGAGCACAACTTATTCAGAAAAAGATAATTAATTTTTAAAAAATATAGCAGGACATAGGGAGAATAAGAGGCTAATCGTACTCGTACCCTTTAAGACATGGTAAGCAGAATAAGCCTGATTATTGCTCAGGTAGCAGACAGCTAAGAGCTGCAAATTGGTCTGTAAAATCATAAAAAGTTGGAACTTTAACATATTCATACATCTTTATACAATTGACATAGTATGAATATGAAATGTCCAAATCACACAAAAATTGAGCACGGGCTACCTCGGAAGGGCACTCGGCACAGAGGCGGTGGCACATGAAGATGGCGTTGCCGTACATGAAGTGCCGGAGACTATTTTGCACACACTCCGACAGAATTGCTTCCATGGACGCTTGATTTGGCAGACCAAGCAATGAAACACAGTATACAGGATGCTTATGCTTGAGAGAGAAAGAGAGAGAAGGGGGGAAAGAGAGCAAGAGGGGGTTTATTTGTGGATGGTTTTTTGGGTACAGATTCAGGGAGCGGCACGTGACATTTGAATTCCAATTCAAATTCGGCACGTGACGTCTATAACTTCTTTTTTCTTTTCTCTTTTCTGAAAGCATCACGGAGTACTATGTTTTTTTTTTTTTTTTTGAATTTATGATAAAGCCACTGGGATATTTATTATATTCTTCAATCCTTTATAACTGATCTCCTCAAAAGCAGACAATTTGAGAGATTATTGAATAAGTTGAAAAATCTAAAATGCATCTAAAACGCGGATACACGTTGTATTCAAATCAAAAAATGCGATGGAATACATCTGAAACATCCTAAATTCTAATGCCAAAAGCATCTAAATTATCTAGCAGGTAAAGCATTGATAACCTGCATCAACCGGAACCGCAAAGCCCGAGTTAACCAAGTCTACCAGTCTAGATCCATTCACAGAATTGCCAAGAGTAAGTTTAACTAAACTACTCTAACTTGGATTTCTCCTATTTGTTTATGGAATAGAGACTAGAAGTTGAGGGGATTTTTCATCTGTCCAGCTAATCCAGTTAAAGGGGAAAACATCAACTAGGCAAAAAATACTCGATAAACTAGTCCAGATAGTTATACAAATAGACGAAAATCAAGCACATATTCCGTCTGACATAAGTAAATTAAAAAAGAATGAAATCTATAAAACCAGCGACCGAGATACACTGTTTGAAGGCGAAAGGTGGCGACAGAAACAATGGCGCGCGCATAGTACGCGCCGGAGCGTTGCGTCAGAATGGGTGCGTGTGACCGGCGAAGGGAAAGATCCCGATGAGACTCCGGCTAGTTCACGCCCGACGGCGCGTTGCGGGCGTCTGTAGCGTCTCCCGCGCGTGTGGCACGTGTTGCTCTTTTCAGGGCAAATCTATCATGGTTGAATACAATCTGGTCGACCCTTTGCTTTTCCGGCGTCGTGTGCAGCGGATCCAGACAGCCCGTTGACGAATACCCTTTGACCGGCGACTGCGGTGAAGCTGTCTTTCCGGCGTCCTAAGAGGGCATAGATCTGTCTACGGGCCTTCACTCCTTGTCGATGTCAGCGCCGATCGGCGGGGCGCTGCGATTTCGTCGTAACTGGCGGACGGTGTTTATGGCTTCAGGGTTGGGGGAGATATAGGGTTGGCTGAAACGGAATTAAAAGGTATAAGGTGGAGGGGGAGGCCGGGCGATGGCGAGGAGATCGTCGACAGCGGCCCCGGCCATTCCTCCGGGGAGATTTGGTTTTGGGGGCGAAAAAGGGGGGACGGGCTTGATGAGAGAGAGAGGAGCGAAAAAATGTTGAATTTTGTCTCCACGGAGTACTATGTTGTGACTTGTGACTAAAAGGAATTTAGAGGATTTGTCAAAATAGATAAAAGTTAGAGAATTGGCAGAAAAGAAGGTACTTTGATTTTTAGAAAGCGAAGAGGATAACAAAAGTTCAAATAAATCAATCCAATTATTTGATTGTTTTCTTATTGAGAAGATCTCCTGAGTGGTCGTCTATATTTATAAACCAAAACTAGCTTGAAAATAGGAGAAAAGTGGGAAAAATCTCGCGGATCACACTCCGGTCGAAATCAGTTATAAGATAATCTGAGTTAATCCACGCGTCTATCTTCCCCAAATGTTCTGCAACTCTTCTTCTCTATAAACCGATCCAAGCTCTCGTTCTTTTCTTTAAATCAACCAATTCTCCCTTTCTCCAGCAGCAACCTTAAAAAATTGAGATTCCGTCTATACCAATTCACACCAGCTAGTTCGTCATCGCGGAGTGACACATGTTCAATTGGTAATTGCTCGACAAACTGTCTGATTCCGAATGCTGTGATTTGTGAATTCAAATTCAAATGGCTTTGGTAAAAACTACAGCGGAACTATCCCGGATGCGCCGTCGGAAAGCATGTCTTCTTCACCAAATTATTCGCTGAGGAAGTCACAATTGATCCATTAAATCTGTTCTCAATCTAGCGAATACATGAATGTAGAAATTAATTCATGAGGCACCATTCATGAATATATTTGGAGATCTCGATTATGAAAATGAACAACGAAACCACCAGACGGAGTGGTGATTTGGTGAACTAGACCGAGCAAGTGGCTGTCGTGAGTGTGTGTATGCTTGAGAGAGAATTTAATGAAAATTAATGAAATAATAGTATTTTATGGCCCCCCAAATGTTTGAGATGTATCATCACTAGCCCCTAAAGAAAAAGTGGTTATTTCATAGCCCCCAAATGTTAAAATTGTATCATTTTTGGTCCCTACCTTTCGCTCGTCATAACAGCCCGTTAATCATATCACGTGCTCATTAATTACTGTTCACTTATGGGTAAAATTGTAATATATCGTTGCCTTGTTGACCCTTATCTTCTCCTCTCCCCCTCGATTAACCATTCCAATTTTAAATTCAGATCTGCTCTCCTCCTATTCCCGTCGCAATTTTGTTTTCGGACCAAGTTGGGAACCTGTGGCATTATTTTCTAATTGGGGGTGAATGCGAAGATGAATTATTCTGGCACGGTAAGAAGTGGTTTTACTATAATATTGTTGATAAAATCGACTAGAAACACTTTAAGGGGAATCAAATTTCCTAACCGATATCCTATACATTAGTGGAGCGAGAGGAGCCAGGGAAAAAGTGTCGCGAGCAAGCTAGAGGGTTCAAGTCGGCATGCAAGCCACGGTGGATGGTGATGGTTAGTCCACCAAGTCTCTATTAGACTTGTTACAGTTGTTGAAAGCATAATAGTGACTTGATTGTTTCTTTATTATCCTCTATGTTGTTTTTTGTTTACATTAATTAATCCCCCAATACTACTGTATAGTGTATAGGTTCTACTCTATGAGAGGTTTTTGATGAGAGAAGAAGGAAGCGAGATAGGTGCCGTTGAGGGAATCTCTGACCGTAAGTATCCTTTCAATTGTAATGATTTTGTGATTATTTGTAGTTTATGCTAATATTATTAATTCCTAGCTTGAAAGGGAGTGATTCGTTAGTTAAAGAAATAAAATTTAGTAATATTCATATGAGATGATTAATCTCATACTGAACTGCAATTTTGAAAGCCAACAAAAAGAAATTTTGATGATTTTTTAAAAACCCTAACTAACACTAATTGATAGCAAAAAAATAAAACCTTGTAGTTTATTATATTTGAGTTGGACTGTGTTGAATCTATACATGTGATCCTACCTGGCTTGATATTATAATTTGTAAGTTATATTACTGATGATTTTTGAGAATCTGTACATTCTTCTTGGGATTTTTTGTGATGATTTTAAAACAACGGTTGGTAAGAAGATCAATTTTACTTGAATACTTGCTTGTAAATTGATAAAGACATCAATTATGAATTTGTTGTCTTGAAGTTTACATACATTTCTATTTGTAATCAAATTTATATATTTTTACTCGATACTGCAATTTAAAAATGCAAGTATGCATTTTTTTTGCTTTGACAGCTCCCTCTAGCAACTTCTTTTCCCTGAGAATCCATAATGATGATGGTTATTGCAATCTGGATGACAGTGATGGAAATGGACCTGTAACTCTTTGCTTGGATGAATTGGAGGGAATACAAAAAGGTTAAAAAACAGAAGCTAGTATGACAGGGTTAATAGAACAAGGTATTGGTCAAGAAGCAGTGCCTAACTATTTTAGGGGCTGAGGCGATTTTTTTTAAAAAATCTCCCAATATTCAAAAATATAATTAAATCCGACAAATAAAAAAACACTTATATTTATCATTTGGCAGAATTATTATTATTATTTTTTTAAGGTTAAACCACTCTGGAGTGGGGGAAATTTTATTCGGCTTCCCAAACCTATAAGAATAGAGCAATACAACCAAGGCTATAATAACCAAGCCAAGATTGTGGGGAAACTATGTCCCAAAAGCATAGAAATGCTTTCAAAAATGGGTAATACCTAGACTATATGCACTATGTAACATAGGCCAAAATTAAAAGCAAGATCCATCAACCTAAGCACCTATTAGAGAATTGTAAAAACAAAACTCAATGCGGCCTTAAGTTTAGAATCCATGCTGATGAGTATATAGTCTAAATCTATTCAGGGCAAGTCCTAGTCTGATGAAGCCAAAAAAAAAAAACCTTCAGCAGAAACACTGGAAGAAAATGTTGAGAGAATAGGCAGTCCAGTCTGAGGGCCAGCAATGTTGTTAGCTCTTATCATTGCCACAGTATCACTTGAAATGAACATAGAGGCAAGTAAGAGCAATATCTGTCTAAGGGGGGTGTAATCTTATGGTTGGAGTACCACATTTGTCAAGCAAGTATAAGCCCCTAGACTTAGAAGGCAAACTGGTGATGGACTGGAAATCATGGGATGACTGAGTAAGGATAGCATATTTGGCAAGAGAGTCAGCCACTAGATTAGACTCTCTAAAAATATGGGACAGAGATATGTCAGTACACTCATTGTGCAGTTCATCAGCTAAGGCAAATAGTTTCCAGGGAGCCATTTTAGGATTTTGAATGTATTTTATAGCCATTTTGCAGTCTGACTCTACCATAAATTTGCCACCCAGAGTTCTAGCATGTAAAATTCCAAAACCAACAGCCAATAATTCTGCATGCAGGGGAGATATAGCATGTGTATATAGACACTTAGCAGTAACAAAAGTTCCAGAAGCATCTCTTATAATCAATCCAATTCCAGTTTGGGCTTCTATAGGCTTCCAGGAAGCATCTATATTAACTTTAAAACCTAGAGGAGGACAGGACCATGCAACAGTTTGAAAATTAGGCTTTGGAGGTTTCAAATATGTCGGAAAATAACCATTTGAAGCTAGCTCCATATCACAGACTCTATGAATATAGAAAGGTTTTGCAGCAAAGGAGTAAAAAATCATACTTTTTATTTCATGAAGTATTCTGTGTTGGCTAGGTAAAATATTATCATAGATATATTTATTCCTAGCTTTCCAAAGACTCCAACAAGAGAGAAGAAGTATGTTTTTTATCATCAAAGTATGTATAGCTGATAGACCAGGTCTGGAGAGATAGTATGAGACCCTTGCCCAGATAGAAGTGAAATTGGGGGTCTGAATACCTATAAATCTGTTTATCTCATACCATATTGTTGTTGCCACCACACAGTTGTTAAAAAAATGGTCAAGATCATCTAAGTGGTTACAAAAACAGCACTTTGAGACTATATTAAAACCATAATGATTTAAAATATTGTCAAAAGACAGGAGAGAGTTAACTACTTTCCACATAAAGACTGAGATCTTTTTAGGAATCCTAGAGTTCCACAGCTTGAGAAGAGATACAGAGTTACCTCTCTTATTTCTGAGCTGATTGTAAATGGATTTGAAAGTAAAGTTTCCAGACTCCTCTGGCTTCCATATGAGCCTATCTTCTCTGTTAGGGGAGATAGTTGCTTCCTATAATATTGTCAGAAGAGAAGAGTCAACAACGGCAGATAAGGAAGGCAAGAGAGAGGTCCTGTTCTGAACAAAAGTAGACACTGTGCAGTCCAGTGGAATTCCTGTGCTTTCCTGGTTCAGAACATCAAAGAGTATACCTTTACCAGTCCAATTGGATAACCAAAAATTACACAAACCAATTCCATGAATAACTCTAGAATTTTGCTCACAGAAAGGTGTTACATCACAAATTCTTTTCCAATTTTGTGATGTCTGGGCAGATTTGGGTAAAGAGGATAGAAAATTAGTCCATGGAGCTTGTGCAATTTTAAATTCCACCAAAGTTTAACTGAGAACGATTTAATTATAGTGTGCAAATTTCTAAAGCCCAAACCATTCTCAGAGATAGGGAAACAAAGATCATTCCAGTTTCTCCATGATTTTTTTGGTCTGTCATCAACAGAGCCCCAAAAGAATATGGAAATTTTTCTCCTGATTTTTTTTATGATCTGCACAGTAGGTTTAAGAACAGCCCAGTAATGTTGAGGAAGTGAATATAAACAAGAGTTAATCAAAATCATTTTAGCACCAGTGGATAAACAAGAGTTAATCAAAATCATTTTAGCACCAGGTTTAATAAGCTCAACATTATCTTCCTCTATAACAATTTTTGGGATCTGAGCTAAAAAATGAGAATAAAAATCAGTCTGGTTAGGATTTACCTCAGCAGACAGTAAGTCTGTGTAGAAAGCCACAGCTTCCATTTCAATTTCTGAGGAGTCATCAATCCATTGACCAAGAGTGTTTTGAATTTTAGTAATACTCATTTTGCTCTTCCTTTCCCTAACTGAGTTGTGAAATTTTTTTGTGTTGTCATCTCCTTCTCTAAGCCATTTAACCTTGGATTTATATTTCCAAAAATGAGTCTGTTCTTTAATGGCTTTAGCAAGAGAAGTTTTGGCTAATTTAAGACTGAGCAGATTTGTTTCACTCTGATCATCATCATAAATAATTTCACATAATATCAGATTTTCCTCACTATTTATAACATTAGTATGGACATTACCAAAAACTTCTTTGTTCCAGACTTTCAGTTGCTTTTTTAACCTAAGAAGTTTCAGGTAAAATCCTAGCATTCCAGAGCTTTCTATAGGAGGTGTCCAGTTATCTCTAATAAGGTTCAAAAAAGAGTCCCTTTTAAACCAGGTGTTGAGGAATCTAAAGGGCCTAGGAGAAGATTTAACATTACTGCCTACACTTAGAAAAAGGGGGGCATGATCACTGGTTAATTTATTGAGCACTTGTATAGAAGAATCAGGGAATTTTAAATTCCACTGAACAGTTACAGGCCCCTATCAAGTCTTTGAACTGTTGGAGTTTTAATTCTCCCACTGTTACTAAGATCAAGGGGATTTTGGTATCTTCCATTAGACCAAGTGAATAGGTTCCCTACAGTATTTATGTTCTCTAAAGCCATATCATCTATAAATTTACTGAAATCTCTAATGCTATGAATGCTAGGGGTTGAAGGTCCTTTATACTCAGAAATGGTTGATATAGCATTAAAATCACCAATAAAAATAGTATCTGGATTTTTAATTTTCTGTAAATCTATCCATAAATCTTCTCTTCCCTTCCTAGTTCTCAATCCATATACAAACACTGATTCCATAGAGGAGTTCAATTTCTGGCTATGGACTGAAACATGTAAAAATTGAGGGTGATCAGAAATCATAGAAATTTGGATGTCATTTTTCCAAAAAAGCCAAATTCTTTCATTTTGGGCATACAGAAAGTTTTGGTATTTAAGAACATGCATATAGTAATCACACTCTGAGTTGTCATGCATGGATTCAATTAGGCAAATAAGGTCAAAGCTGTAAGTACCAATCAGTTGTCCCAATCTTTCCAAAGAGGTTTCCATGCCCCTAATGTTCCAGACTAGGAATTTTATTTTGAGAGGTGTACTAATCATTTAGAGTTGATTTTAGGGCTATTAGTAATAGAACCAGACACAATGTGATTTAATTGGGTAAAATATGTTTGCAACTTTATCACAAGAGTATGCTTAGCTAGTAATCTGGAGGATTTCCTAATCTGAGTAGTACTCACCTGTGCATTGCTCACCTGTGGAGATACATTGTTATTGGTTGTGGTCAGGTCAACTTCAGATTCAGTCTGACAGTCTTTTCTCAGTTGTAACAGTTGCTCATCTTCCATCAAAGGGAGAAATCTGTTGTGCCTGTATTTATTCTGAGAGAGAAAAGGAGCACTATTAGAAGCAAAGGAAACATCAACCAGTGAGGGAGCTTTACCTGATACCAAATTTGTGTCATCTGAGGCATATGTTTTTGGCCTGTGATTTAATGAGAGCCAATCAGTCTCCTCAGTCCTAAGTACTGAGTGTTGCTGTGGAGGAAACTGGGTGGGGGAAGAAATTAGGGAGGCTTGAGGATGGGTGGTAACTGGTTTAGATTTTGAGAGGGGGTAGCTGATGACTCAGAAAGTAGGCAGATAGGGGAGTGAACTGAGTGTGGGGGATGAAAGGGAGTGTTATTAGTTTGGGAGCTGTAATTTTTGGGGGAGTTTGGCTCATCTTGCACAATGATAGGCTCTTCCTGGTAGGAGCTATTATCTGGAGGCATAGGTGTAGGGGGTGTAAGTAGCTGTAGTTCATCTGAGGACATTTCACAGAAGATGCTGGCAGAGAAGGTAGGGCTGGGAGGGAGTCTTTTCTTACATAAATCTTTTGGGATCTGATAGTTCTATTTTTCTCTTTAGCTGAAACTCCTGAGACACTTTCATTCTGGAAAGAGGTCTTGCTCTGGGAGTGAGGAGCAGTTAATTGGGGAAGAGGAGCAGGGAGTGTAGGAATAGCTTTATTTTGCTGGTTGGAAGGCTCATAGGGCATAGGTTTTCTAGGGTTGTATGGCTGTCTAAGTTGGGGGTTTGCTGAAATACATTCATCTATATTATGTCCCAGCTTCAGGCAGTGAGTACAATAGGAAGGAATATCTTCATAAAGAATTTCCAAATCAGAAACCTGTCCTGTGACACCAACTGCAATTTCTCTATGCAATTTCTTTAGCAAATCAACTTCAATACAGAGCCTAACAGCAGAAGGTCTAGACAATGTTGCTGTAGATGCATCCATTTTTATGTAGCTACCTATCTTATCTCCAATAAACTCAAGCATGGCAGTATTATAGAAACATATTGGGAGATTAGGGATAGTTACCCAAATTGGAACAATTGATGACTCACATCTGGGATTGAAATCAGCTGTCCATTTGAGCACCTTCATAGGCACACCCTTGAAGTTCCAGATTCCTTTTAACCAGCATCTCTGGTAATCATGAGGATCCTGAAACCTAATGAGCACATGTTTGAAATCGATTGAGCCCAACTGGAAGGAAGAGGAGAAACCAATAGACTTGAACGCCTCGTTTAAAGCTTCCATTGATGGCTTCCCCCTCTCGAATTTGCCGATTAAAGCATTGGTGTAATTTGATAGCAGTGGAACTTGGTCTGGAGATACTATGCACACAATCTTTCCTTTGTGCTCCCCAATTGGAAGGATTTCAGGGTTAGATGGAAGTTCTGTGGCTAGTGGAGGAGGTCTGGATGAGAGGGCTTGAGCAAAAGACCGGAAATTGGGGTTGCCACCGCGGAGCTGCGGTGGCTCCACCATACTCGTTACCGTTTTATGACCGTTATATGACCGTTTCTAGCCAGAAAGATGGGGTCATGCCTGAAAAAGAGGGGAAATCTATCGGGAAAAGTACTGTTGCGGAAAGAGAGGTTTGGGAGTTTGGATGAGATGACTTTCTAGAAACGCTACTTGAGATAACTATAAACAATATATGCAGAATCATTTTCTATCAAACAAATTTGACAATAAATGAATAAATAAGTCCGACAAAGGGAGGGATAGACAGTCGAATAAAGGGAAGTTCTATGAGGATGGATTGAAAACTCTTTTCTTTCCCTAAATTTTTAACAATTAAATTCGTTTTTATAACAAAAGGGCTTTGAAAGGGTTTTTTTAGTTTTAAAATGGGCCCAAAAAACCTGGATTATAAATCAAATAGGCCCAAAATACTGAGTTTTTAGTATATAATTAGTTATGATTTTTTAAAATTTTGGACCTATAAAATTAGTAAAATTTTTGGCCCTGAGGCAAGGGCCACATTAGCCTCACTATTGGGCCGCCCCTGTCAAGAAGTTCCACTAGAACTAATGGATAGTGATGATGATGAACCAGAATATGTGGTTGGTGATACAGAGATAGGGGCTGAGAATCATTTTACATTTTAGGGAACAAGGTTCCATGATCCTGATTATGAAGTTGACGACGACCCAGACTTGGTTGGTTAGGAAGAGAGCACAACATTGGGATCTTCTTGAAAAGGCAATTGAGGAAGTCGATCCAGTACATATTGTAGATAATAAATTATGTTGGCTCGAACCTGGTGATGAGATTGATAATGATGGGCTCTGGTGTCATGCAAGTTCTGTTTCAGATGAGGAAAGTGTAGAGGTGCGGAAGTTAAGGTGTTGAATTGGTATATAGAACCTGGTGATGAGGAGGAGCTACTAATTCTGCTGCATATGGTGTTTTCGAACACGGATGAATTCAAGCTCGATGTGAAGCACCAGGGGACAGTGGCTCAAAGGAAAATCAGGATTCATAGAAGCAATTCAAAGTGGTGTACTGTCTGATGTGACAGTTCGCTAACCTGCACATGGACTGTCAGCATTAACCACATGCCACAAACAGATAGTTGGGAGATCACCCGAGTACAACTTCGTCATACTTGTCTTCCTACATACAATCCCAAATGTACAACTGCTTATTATTTGAGTGATTTTTACAAAATTATATTCAGATAATGCCAGATTAAACTGCATCAGCTGGTTGACAAGGTCAAGAAAGATTTTAACATCAATATCTCCATACACAAGGCTTTCAGAGCGAAACAAAAGGCTATAAAGGAGATATTGTTAGATGTTAAAGAACCTTATAAGAAGCTCAGAGGTTACTGCAACGAGTTGCTGGCTACTAATCCAGGTTCTACAACATTCATCCAGACCGAGAGGACTTCTAGTTCTATTGCAGAGCTGTTTCATCAGATCTATGTCTGTTTAACTACTTGTAAGAGGGGGTTTGTAGAAGGGTGTCGGCAACTGATTGGAGTAGATGGATGTCACAATGGTATTCTTCTCACTGCCATAGGAATTGATGCCAATGGTCAAATCTTTCCAGTTGCATACGCCGTGGTTGAGATGGAAAATACAAGTTCATGGACCTGGTTTTTAGCAGCATTGAAGATTGATTTAAACATACATAATTCAAGCTCCTGGATTGTGTTATTAGATAAGAAAACGATAAGTACGCTTGTTTATTCCATTCCTTGGTTTTGATTGCTACCTTGATATTGATTGCTATGTTTAACATGCATTTGTTAACTTTTTGAATTCTTGCAAATGATATGGTGAATTTTTTGAATCCATGTGAATGACATGTATAAATGTAAAGGAATAACTGTCCATTGTTTTTTATTTTTTTGTAAATTGAAGATGCTCTAGTTGACTTATTTGATTGATTGAGTACACAAATATTTTAAGCATACTTTTCCTTGCTTGTTGATGTAGGGACTTGATGCTACAATTCCAGATGTATTTCAATTAGCTAAACATAGACGATGCACTTGGCACGTGTATAATAATTTCAAGAGAGATGGGCACACTAGTATGGAGTTGAAACATCTGTTATGGGCTGCTGCAAAGTGTACCACCAAGAAACAGTTTATAAATAAGCCGAAGGACATTAGGGATATAAGTCCAGCGGCTTATGAGTGGCTGGTGGCCAGAACAGATCCAAACGATTGGTCTTGCACATGGTTCAATCATGAGGTGAAATGTGACATTCTTATCAACAACATCGTGGAATGTTTCAACAACGTCGTTAGAGATGCTAGATACAAGCCGATATTCACAAAGTTTGAAGCTCTGAGGTTCTATGTGATGGATAGAATGCAGAAGTATAGGAATTCCATTGAGAAAATGCAAGGTGAGTTAGGGCCGAAGGTTCAGAAGAAGTTGGATAAAAATGTGATGGAGTCCAGCATGTTCAAGGTAATACATTCAAGGAGTTATGGCATCATGTTCAAAGCTTACAATACCATGGGAAATATAAAGTTACTACTTGACAGAACATGTGGTTGTAAAAGATAGCAATTGACTGGAATCCCTTGTCCTCATGCAATTTTTGCAATCAGTCTCACTAAGGAAGGGCCGGTGAAGTTTATTCATGATTTTTATCTTAAGGATGCATACAAGAAGGCCTACAAGTACACTATATATCCCATCAATGGTCTAGAACTTTGAGATTATGGTCCAACCTCAGATTTGTTAGCTCCAAATATTCTGAGAATGCCAGGAAGACCACCACTAAATGTTTATCATCATCACTTGGTTTGTTGTAATAATGCATAATCGTTTTTTTTTGTCTTCATAGAAGAAACCAAAACCAGCTTCAAAAAGCATATCCAACCTGACTACGCACCACCTTAGGTACAAACTTGCAACATAACTTGGTTATTTTCATACTTGTAAAAAAATGATGCTAATGTAGTTGCCTTTCCATAATAATGATGGTGATGAGGGTTCTTCCAACAAGGTTTAGAAGGTAAATGGTTGATATATATATATATATATATATATATATATATATATATGTGTGTGTGTGTGTGTGTGTGTGTGTGTGTGTGTGTGTGTGTATTTTATTGGCTGCTTTTAATTAAGCAACTGAATTTTGTTGGATTTTGTATTATCCAGAAAACTCAAAGTGAGACTGCTTCATCATTCAAGGGATATTTTGGCTGTAGTGTGGACATAATGAACGAATCAGGTCCAATTTTATGTTTGTGTCGGTTCATTAGTTGTGAATTTAGCTCATTTTCATTGAGCAAAACCGAATGAAAGCTTTTGTTTATTGACCATTGAAATTTAATATTCAAGTTATGTTCTGGTAATTTTTGGTATTTTCTTTTGTGGATAAATAGTATGATTTATGGTCTATAAAGTACTGGATTGTGGCAAAATGTGCATGAATACTTTCGGAAGAATGTTTTTCAGAGGTTTTGAAAGCTTGGTAGAATGACGGAATGACGGTGGGAAGCGGAGAAGAAAGCAGATTTAAAATTCGGTATAGTGAAATTGGGGTTGACCAAAATTGCAAATTTACCCATGGATGAACAATAATTAATTAGCACATGAGAGACACATGACGTCGTTGATGGGGCCGTTATGACAAGAGAAAGGTAGGGGCAAAAAATGGTACAGTTTCAACATTTGGGGGTTATGAAATAACCACTTTTTCTCTAGGGGTTGGGAATGATACATTTAAAACATTTGGGGGCCATAAAATACAATTAATTACATAATAAAATACAATTATGTGGAGATCAGAGTTGGTGTAATACGGTGAGTAAGTCGTTCTTACATTTCCATTGGTAAAGTTTTAGCTATGGTTTGGCTTGTTACAGATGATAGTTGTAACGTCTATGACCCAGACTATGGTTCGGGTTTGGACTGAAAAGATAGTTTTATCATTTTCAATGTGATGTGTGTTTATTTTTAAAAAATAAAAAAGTTTAGATTCTATTAAAGTGTGCGTTTTATGTGAAATATTATTTTTTTTACCATAAACACTATAATTTTTAAAATTACTTACCTATATTTTAGAACAAACATTTTGTTTAACTGAGTAAGTTTTAACATAAACACCCCAATTTTTAGCAGATTAGGTTTCAACCCAACTTATCTATATTTTAAAACAAACGCCTTGTTTTTTATTTTTTTCAAGATAAAACCACCATTAGGTGGGGGGAGTTTTTATTAGGTTCCCCAAAACCCTTAAACGACCGATTAAGGTCAAGTTTTTTACATCAATAGATGGCAAAAAGAAAGTGTAGCGCTTTTGAAGCATATCTTGCTTCCATAAGAATAGACTAACTCTAAAAGAATAAGCCTATCAATATGCATACTAGCAAACCACCTTGTCCTTATATACAAAACACTAAGGAAGCCTACAAACGAATTGTACAATACAAAACACTAAGCGCCCGTTTAGTACAACTTATCTGAATATTTTTCAGTTTAGTTCAGTATTTTTCAGTTCAGTTCAGTATTTTTCAGTTCAGTTCAGGTGTATTAAACCGGCCCTAAGCGGCACCCAAACACAGAAGGACTAAGGGTAAAAAACTACCATAATTGGATCTGCAAGCTCCAAACTTTGAGTTGCAGCATATCATCAAAGTTTTCATTTGAATTGGTGAAGATACACTGAAACCCATACCAAGTGTAGCATCTGAAAGAATAAGCAAACATGCTAAATAGCATCTGCATTATGAGTAAGCCTAAGAGAGGGGATACCTAACTTATCCATGGACAACTGCCCTTTTGCAATCCTGTGATAGGAGCTGCAATGACAATTGAGCATTGATTTTGTCTCTGAAAGCTGCCTTGGCAATACATCAGCAACCAGGGTTCCTTGTCTGAGAATGTGTGAAATGGTGTAGTTTGTAGCAGGGGCTGGTGATACCAGGCCCAGGCCCAACTACCCTGCAGTAGTTCGGGCTCGGCCCATGATGAGGTAAGCTAATATGGAGGCATCCGGGATAGTACACCTCAGATAAGGACAGGTACACTAAACACCATAGAAAGCATGGACCACGTTGGGAGCATTTATCTTTATATAAATAGTGCCCCTCAGCACTATTCCAAGTAAGTATCTTCTCATTATTCTAGTGATTACCCCTTTTCTCTCCCGGATCCATCTTTCATCATCACACCGGAGGGTCTACCCTCGGGTACCTCCCGGAGCTCTGTCTTGCAAGGCTAGGTCATTGGATTAGGGATCAGGGGACTACTCGGACCGACCAGGCCGGTAGCATCAAGTTGGCACGCCCGGTGGGACACGATCTTTGTTCACTAAACACACTAAGATGCAGCCCCGAGGTCAGCCGCCACGAAGAGGTAGGGGAGGATCCTCTCCTGTATCTACTCGGTCTGGAGGAAGAAGGGCTGAAGCAGCCAAGGAGGAACTTACCCTACGCCAGATTAGGGATCGAGCACGCAAGGGAAAGGCTCCAGCGCACCCGGATCGGGAAGCCTCGGAGGGAGAGGAAGGACCGGAGGAAGGGAGGGAGCCGGAGATGACTCAGGGCGAGCGTGACAGGATGGAGTTTGTGCTACGCAGGAGGAGGAGTATCGTCGCTGGTTGACGGCAAAGCAAGGACTGGGATCGGGAACGCAACCGACCGGGGAGGGACCGTCGAACCCTCCGACGACCGAAGCCCAAGTACCCCCGGTTCAGCCAGGGTCAGGACCCCATCCGACCCCGTTGGTACCCCCCTCTGGTTTACCTCCTCTGGCTGCGGAGGTAGTCAGCCGGGGTCGTTCCTGGACAGGAGAACCCTCGGCCTCCAGTGGTGCTTATAGATGTGGAGAAGCATGCAAGAAGTACAGGCCAACCAGCTGGTGCAGGGCCTGGGTATGGCCAAGGGGGGCCACCCCGGGTATGGAGCTCCAGGGTACGGGATGTTGCAAGCCGGGTATCAGGGATATCAGGGGTACCCCGACACCTGGAGGATATTACGCTCAACCTGCTGGAGTCCCGGGGGGCTGGGCTCTTGGGATCCAGGGCCCGGTGTGGGTGCAGAATCAAGTACCAATGATGGGGTATGCCATGGCCCAACCAGCCTCGCTCGCAGGAACTTATGGGATGTACCTGGTGGTGGTGGACAGGCCTCCGGGGGCACCGAACTCGGTGAAGGAGAGATTGGACAGGCTGATAAGCAGGAATGGAGGTAGGCCCACCTCCCCATGGATAGGCTACATCAGCACCTTCCCCTGGGCAGTTGGAATGAGGGTTCCAGAAGGTGTGCCGACCTACAATGGGGAGGCGGACCCGGAGGAGTTCGTCAGGACATATCACAACGTCATGGGGACACGCGACATCCGGGAGGAGCTCATGTGCAAGCTAGTGAGCTCATATTTGAGGGGTAGCTGCCTGTCATGGTTTGAGTCCCAGTCTCCGGAGAGCTTCAAGAACTATTATGATTTCTCAAGGGCTTTGATGCACAGATATGAAACCAAATGGAAGAAATACCTGCCTCTGGCCGAGGTAGCTCACAGTCGGTAGGCAGCGAAGGAGAATGTCAGAGAATTCCACAGGAGGTACATGGACGATTCCATGAAGGTAGTGGATAGAGAGGCTCAGGTGAAGGCCCTGATCGCGGGATTCATTGCAGGGTTGAGAGATGAGGTGTTGTGGGCGAAGCTTATGGAGAACATCCCGACTACTATCCATCAGCTGGATCTTGAGGTGGAGATGTATTGTTCATTGCTGGAAGGGAGCAAGAAGAGGAAGGAGGAATGGTATTTTGAGGAAAGGGGGATTGGAAAGGGTGATAAGACTCGGGCTGTGGATCCTGACATGAGGGATGCAGCTCAGGCACCGGCTAGGCCGAAGGTTGACCCCCCTCGGGCTGAAACATTTACTCCTCTGACCAAGACCCGGTCGGAGATCCTAACTATTCACCGGAACCTATTTCAAGATCCGGCCCCCATACCGGGAAACCCGACACCAGCAAACGCAACCAAGTATTGTGCATTCCATAAGTCTAATGGACACACAACCGAGGGTTGCCGGAGCTTGAGGGTGGAGATCGAAAAGCTGATTGAGAGGGGACAGTTGAGGGACTGTGTGGCACAGGAGCTCCAGCGTCCGGCTGCACGGCAGCAGGCCGGAGCAGGGAGGAAGAGGAATTGGAGGAATAGGCCACGGAATGATAACCAGCGGGGGCCCCCGCACCGGAACGGCAGCCCTGGTCATGGCCCCGGAGCCAGTCAATCAGGCTCCTCCCTGGATGATAAATGTCATACATGGAGAGGTAGGCGATGGGCCTCAATCCCATGCAGCGGCCAAAGCCTGGAGTCGGTATGTGCCAGCTGGAGAAGATAGAGAGAAGAGACTACGTCCTACGGAAGTCATCACCTTTTCGGATGAGGACCCGGTGCCCAGTCTGACGCCCCATACGGATCCGATGGTGATCACGGCAGAGATAGAAGGGTTTACGGTCAAGAGAGTGTTCATCAACGACGGGAGTAGTGTGGAAATCATGTTTGCCTCCTGCTTCGATCAGCTGGGGATAGGACGCCACAACCTTCGCCCGAGTACCTCTCCGCTGTCGGGTTTCACGGCCCGAACGGAGCATCCCTTGGGAGTAGTGTCTTTAACAGTGAAAGTGGTGGATGATCTTGACAGGAGCAAGAAGACCTCTGTCCGATGCAATTTTGCGGTCATAGACGCTCCATCCCCTAATAACATCATCATCGGCCGTCCGTGGATGGCTCAGGCCAGGGCCATATGCTCAACGTACCATTTGACCATGAAGTTCCCAACCGAGCAGGGTGTGGCAACGGTCCGAAGAAGCCAGTCTACAGCCCGAAGTTGCATGCTCACAGCCCTTCAGGATGCAAGGAAGGCCCCGGTCGGTGCCGTGCAGGGAGAGGTAGGACCAGGAGATGTGGAAGACATGCGGGTCGGGAGCCGATGCATGATCAAGGTCGGGAAGAAGATGCCAGTCGACATAAAAGGGCAATTACGATCTCTGCTTTCGAAATATGAAGATGTGTTCGCATGGGAAGAGAGAGACTTCACAGGCGTGCCTCCGGAGTTAGCTCTCCATAAGCTGAACGTGTACCCGGAGTTGAAACCCATCCGGCAGAAGAAGAGAGCCCTGGCAGGAGATAGGGCCGAGGTGGTGAAGCAGGAAGTGCTGAAGTTGCTGGAGGCCGGAGTAGTGGAGGAAATCATATACCCAGAATGGCTAGCTAACCCGGTGCTAGTGAAAAAGCAGAACGGGTCCTGGAGGATGTGTATCGACTTCACTGATCTGAACAAGTGTTGCCCGAAGGACAGTTACCCCCTTCACTCGATCGACCGGTTAGTGGAAGCCATCACCGGATATGAGGCCCTCGCTTTCTTCGACGCATACAGGGGGTATCATCAGATCCAGATGTCAGGAGAGGATAAGCCGAAGACAGCATTCATCACCGAGTTCGAGACCTATTGTTACAGGCGGATGCCATTCGGTTTGAAGAATGTAAGGGCGACATACCAGCGCATGACGGACGCTATCTTTTGGGATCAGCTGGGAAGGAGCATGGAACTATACGTCGACGACATGGTGGTGAAGAGCAGAAGCTACCCAGGTTTCTTAGAAGACCTGGAGGAGATGTTCGGCATTTTGAGAAGAGTTAACCTGAAGTTGAACCCAGAGAAGAGTGTGGTAGGAGTAAGCGCCGGGAAGTTCCTCGGCTACATGGTATCCAGCCGGGGAATCGACGTCAATCCGGAGAAGGTGGAGGCTATAAACCGGATGCAGTCACAGCGGAATGTCAAGGAAGTGCAGAAGCTGATGGGTTCCCTAGCAGTCTTGAGTCGCTTTTTGTCGAAGGGCGCGGAAAGGCAACTCCCTTTTTTCAACATCCTGAGAAAGGCTAAGAAGTTTGAGTGGACCGAGGAGTGCGAGAGAGCGTTCGAAGACCTGAAGGAACATTTGAACCGACTTCCGACCCTCTCAAAGCCGAAGGAGGGAGAGGATTTGCTTTTGTATCTGTCCGCGTCAGCATCGGCGGTGAGTGCAGTGCTGGTCCGAGAGGAGGACGGGAAGTAGTGTCCCGTTTATTTTGTCAGCCGAGCATTGCAAGGCCCGGAGACCCGATACACAATCCTGGAACAACGGGTATTGGCGCTGGTTTACGCCTCAAAACGTTTGCGCCTGTATTTCCAGGCTCATCCGATCATGGTCCTGACTAACCACCTCCTGAAGCAGGTGATGCTTAAGCCCGAGGCGTCAGGGCGTTTTGATGAAGTGGGCCATAGAATTGGGGGAACATGAGATAACCTACCAGCCGAGGAAAGCCATTAAGGGCCAGGCGTTGGCGGAATTTTTGACAGAGATGGTCGGGTGATACGTGCCTGCCGAGGATCCCTTGAGCCCGAAGTGGACATTGCACGTGGACGGGTCAGCTCATGCAGGAGGTAGTGGAGCCGGAGTGCTTCTGACATCCCCAGAAGAAGAGGAGTATCACTATACGCTGCATTTTGACTTTAAGACTACAAACAACGAGGCAGAGTATGAGGCGTTGGTGGCAGGACTCAAGCTTGCCCGAGAATTGAAGATAGGATCGATCCAGGCCTTCAGCGACTCGTAGATTGTAGTGCAGCAGGTGAATGGGGAATATGAGGCAAAGGAACGAAGTTTGCAGAGGTACCTGGAGCTGGTCTAGTCCATAATCCAGCAGTTTGACGGTTTCAGTCTGGAGCAGGTGCCAAGGGAGCAGAATGAGAAAGCCAATGCTTTGAGCAAGTTGGCATCCTCAAAATTAAGGCCGGGTCAGAAGGCACCTCTCAGAAGGGAGACACTTGAGAGGAGGAGTTATGAGTAGAGTGATGAGATCCTGACAGTAGAGGCAGTGGAGGAAGACTCCTGGATGACCCCTATCCGGGCGTACCTTCTAACGAGAGAGGTCCCGGCCGATCGGGTAGTAGCGAGGAAAATCCGGGTCAAAGTGCCGAAGTATACACTATAGGAGGGAATCCTGTATAAAAGAGGGTATCTCCAGCCGTTGCTGAAGTGTGTGGAGCGGCCGGAGGGCAAGTACCTGGTTAGGGAGGTGCATGAAGGTCCGAATGGTAGTCACCAGGGAGCAAGAACAGTGGCCACAAAAATCCTAAGGATGGGGTACTACTGGCCTACCATGTTTAAAGATTCGCAGGACAGGGTTCGCTCGTGCCTTCAGTGCCAAAAGTTTGTGCCGCTTGTGCATATACCCAGAGAGGAGATGATGGGGATAACGGGTGCCTGGCCCTTCAGTAGATGGGGACTGGACCTGGTCGAACCTTTCCCAACTGCTCCTGGCAGCTTGAAGTACTTGATTGTGGCTATCGACTATTTTACCAAGTGGGTGGAAGCCTAACCTTTGACAAACATCCGGGGGGCTATCTGTGTGAAGTTTTGCTGGAGGGACATAGTTTGCCGGTTTGGGGTGCCGAGAGCTATAGTAACTGACAATGGAGCGCAGTTTGAAAACGATCATTTCAAGTCCTGGTGCGCGAAGTATGGGATAAGCAAGAAGCTCACTTCAGTATATCATCCGCAGGCTAACGGTCAGGTGGAAGTGACAAACTGGACGGTCGTGAGTGGGATTAAGGCCCGGCTCCAGGTGCGAAAGGAAATTGGGTACACAAGCTCCCGAGTGTTCTATGGGCTCATCGGACTACAGAGAGCTCGGCAACCGGGGAGTCCCCCTACAGTTTGACGTACGGATCGGAGGCAGTGATTCCGGCTGAGATCGACGTTCCCAGTCTTCGGACGACTGAGCCGGTGGCCGAGGACAAGAATGAGGAAGAATGCAGGACGAATCTAGATTTGCTGGAGGAAAGGAGGGAGAAAGCGGCCCTGCATGAGGCTAAAGTCAAGGAAAAGGTGAAGAAGTATCATGACAGGAGGGTGAGGAAGGAGGAATTCAAGGTAGGAGACAGGGTACTGAGGCGAAACGACAAGAGTCGCCAGGAGCAGGAGGGCAAGCTAGCACCCAACTGGGAAGGTCCATACCGGGTGACAGAAGCCCACCTGGGCGGTAGTTATGTGCTAGAAGATTCAACGGGGAAGGGAGTCCCCGAAGATGGAACATAGCAAACCTCAGACGGTTCTATGGTTAGTCTCTGGCACTAGATGCCTAGATAGAGTAGCCTCTGGTACTAGATGCCTAGGTAGGATAGCCTCTGGCACTAGGTGTCTAGGTAGGAACTGATCCGGGCGTCAGATGTCTGGCAGAGATTCCCCAAGGTCGGATGACCGAGGGGCAGATAGAAGGACCCTCTGGTGCTAGACGCATAGGGAGTTTTTGTAACATGGGCATGCCCTTTGGTCAATTTTAATTAGAAGAATGAATGCGCGTATTATGAATTTGAAATTTAAAAATAGCTGTTATAAAATGAAAATGCTTATACACAAGTCAAAGCCTTCACAGATACAAAAAGGTTATATAATAGCAAAGTCTATTCTATTCTGGGGCCCCAGAAGAGGAGGCCTCGCCGGGGGGGATTCTTCGGGTTTCCTACCGACTCCTCCGGACGGCCAACTCTAACATCCGTTGCTCCTCATCCTGGTTCTGGGGTGCATCCGGATTGTTATCAGGGCCCCCTCCGGCTCAACCACCGGATCGGATGCAGGGACGAGAACCCTGTTGGAGGCAGCAGGACTCCCAATTCGAATTGGAGTTTGCCTTTGAACTTTTCGCTTGGTCTGGGCGACCCCAGACTCCATGGCTTTCTTTTTCCCCTTTCGATCGTCCCGAGCCGAATGTGAACCATCAGGAGGCGGGGAGCCGGTTCGTGAAATAGCACCGGATGTCCATTCCCGGATGGGGTATCGGGCGCGGAATCTGGACGCGACCGTCCGGAGCCTGGCCCGACGCCGTTCGGAAGCTTCTAAATCCAGGAGTTTAGGGGCGTGCTCATAACATTCATAGGCCAGATCGACGTCCTCGGGGAGGGGGGGGGGGAATGCGCGACAAAGATTCGGGGAGGATTTTCTGACTTAGAATGTTCTTCCTCCAGTCCTTAGCCGCCTGATAGGCAGCCACCCAGACACCCGAGGACCTTTCAGAACTTTCCATCCAAGCAATAAGATCATCAACTGCCCGAGGAACGTCGGTCAGCACAGGAATGTCGACCTCCCCCTGGTGGAGGCCCAGCAGATGGTAGGACAGATGGACTATTACGAGTTGCTGTTGCTGGGTCCGTTTCCTAGTGGCCAACCTCTCGTTTTCGGTCTCAAGGGTGGTAACTTGTCTACGGAGCTCGGTCTGATTTTGCATCGGCATGCACTTGTTGTAGTATAAGATAACGTCATGCCACACCTCGTCCAGCTCCTTTTGGACCGGACTTGAAAATTGTGGTGCTGAGCCTCCTGCTCCGACATAATTTGGTCAAACTCTAGAACTTGGCCAATGTTCTCGAAGGCCAATCTATAACATTTCGGCAGGAACCCGAAATCCTCTTGGATTTGGAGGAGACAGGTGAGTAGACAGTCAGCATCCGGGAACTCCGATGTCAGAGGACCGAGTCCTCCCTCGACTAACAGGTCCATTAGCCCCGGACAGCCGACTCTGGTCCGCCTCGGGGAAGGAACCGGGGGGAGAGGATTAAGAGGTAGCCCCTAATCACAACAAGAACAGAGTTAAGACGCAAGGCTAAAGTATTAAAGGGAAAAACAGACAAGTATTAAAGAAAGAAAGGAACGAAAGAAAAGGTGAGTAGAAAAAAGAAAGGTCTTCATTAATAAACCGGAGAACCGGATGACAAAATACAAGGAAAGTTAGAACAGAAAGAAGAAGGATAGCCTAACGAACATTGTTGGAGTCTCCCTTCCCCCAGTCATCATCACTGTCATCCGGCTCAGATTCGTCTTCGGAACTGCCACCGAATAGCAACTCTGGAGATTGGACTGGTCCGGCACCCGCGTGAGCAGCAGCGTTAGGGCCGGGAGACGGAGAGCCTCCAGCTTCAATATCCTTCGGATCGAATAGGCCCCGGTAAAAGTCAAACATGGTGCAATACGGGGTAAAATTGTCGTCCTCCAGGAGGTCGGATCAGGAGGGAGGAGCAGGAGGTAAAGTTCCGGGCAGCCGGACTACATCCGTAGACTAGTTCCGGACGTCTTCAACAGACATGCGGTTCTTCTGTAATGCTTCCCAGAGCGCAAGAGACAAGCCTTTCATCCCTCCCTTCTGGAGAACCTCCAGTAAGTGAAGTTGCTGAGCCTCGGAGTTGGGATTGAACCACTGCTTCTTGAACGAAGCACGGATTGACAGAGGGAACCAGCCTCGGATCTCCATATAGGTGTTGTGGCATTGATGCGAGCTTGCAGCTAAATTAAGGTCGGTTTGGCGACGAGATAGGGTCCCGCTGGCCAGGACTTTATCGACAACAGCCTCGGCAAAGTTCAGCTGATCCTGGTAACCGGACTCCTTGGCCTCGGCCAGCTCCTCCTCCAAATGGCTTATCTTCTCCTGAAGTCTAGCCGACGCCTCCCTCTCGGCCCTGATCTCCTCATCTTTCCTCTCCAACTGACAAGAAAGGAAGGACGAGAGGGCAGTTTGAAACTCTGAGGAGTTGGCAAACTCAGAGCTTAACAGTTTGACCTTCGAAAAAAGATGGAAATCTTAAAAAAAAAAAGAGGGAAAAGTCAGGACAGGAAAAGGGAGTAATAACCACCTGCTGACTAGAAGAAGTAACAGGATGTTCACTAGCAGCGGTCGGCGTCAGAGTCAGGGACCCGCTGTCTCGGGGCTTTTTAGCATCCTTACTGATGGCCTCCCCAGACTTCCGCTTATTTGAGTAGGATGGAGGAAGGGGATGAAAGGAGCAGACAGGGTGGTATACTTGGCGGCCGGAGACCTCGTATCCGCAGATGACAAGGGACGGAAGATAAACCTTCCACGACCGGAAGACCCAACATCGCGAGTAGGATTCGGCGATGCTCCCGAAGCGGAAATTGAAGGTTCTAGTAAAGGCTGGGACCCGAGAGGGTTTGAAAGGGCATTCTGGAGGGTTGGATCGGAAACAAGAGCAGGAGTCGCCTCGGTAAAGTCCTCATAGACCGGAGAGTCGACCTCCACCACCTCGGGGATCCGGGCGTCGGGCTCTTTATGGTCGGGAAGCAGAGGCTTGATAGCCGAAGGAATTGGAGGATCAGAAGTGTTTGGCGGAGTATTGACCTTCGTAATTTTCTGCTTCCGACCGCTCTGCTTGCCATTGGTTGACTCGGCCGCTTCAGCCCCGGCTTTCTTTGTCTTCTTCTTCTCTGGGACGGGGACGACAGGGTCGTTGGCAACAGTAGGCGCTGAGAAAATAGAGCGAGATACAGATATGTAAAAATAAATAACAAGAGCAGAACAACACAAAAGAAATCCGAACTTGACAGGATGCAGAATCCGAACCTTGTAAAGGCCAGGTCTTAGCCCATCGGCTAACCCGGAAAACATGAGCCGGGTATATCTCGCAGGGGAAGAGGTAGATGGAATTCTTGGCCAGCCAGTATTGTTCCAAGTTCAAGGGCTGGGAGGAAAGGATGGTATGGATCGCCCGGTGCTTGTCCGGAAGGAAGGCCTCCCGGACCTCTGGGACTATCTTGTTGTTCCATCCGGGAGCCTCATACAACTCCGGATTCACCTTGGTATACCCTTTCATCTGCCAGTTCTTGGCTGAATCTTTCTTGCCCACTATGAAGTCTTGAACACTGGGCCGGGCCTGGACAGAGCATATCTCCTCTTTGCCAGGACACTTGATCAGGAGATAGAAGGATTTCCATAGGTTGAAGCAGGGAACAATCTTGAACCTCACACACTGAACCAGAAAACCCATCATCACCGCCACTGCGTTAGGATGAACCTGGGCAGGAGACACATTGTAAACCTCCATGAATCTGGAGTACTGACGTGGGACGGGAAGGCTTAGACCCCACATAAAGTGGATCCGAGGAATGCACCAGACATCTTTAATCGACTCGTCCGGAGAGACAGCTTCGAGCCGGGCATCGACCGGCAGCGGAACACCCATACCGCCGAGGCACTTCTTTGTCCAATCATCAGCCGACAGGGAACGCGCTCGGGCATCATCCATAACCCTCTACTCTGCATTCTTGGACCTCCTGAATCTTGGACCAGAGGGGTTCACGTACCGGGACAGGTACACGGGCCTGAGAGGAGAAAGTGGCCTCTGGCCTGCTGGAGGTGGAGGAGAGTCCTCGCACGATGTGCTGGCATGGGTATAGGAAATCGGAGACGGGGGCTGAGCATCGGTGTTGACATTGGCGTTCGCATCGGTAGAGGCCATAGTTGACGGTAGAAGGAAAATCTGAGATGAAGATTTGAGATTTGAAAGCGAAAGGGGAGAAAAGGAAAGATTTGAAAGCGACACGAAAACGGAGTGGGTATTTATAGAAGAGAAGAAGAGAAAAAGGCGAATAAAAGCAATGATTACTGCCTTCGAGAAACGAGAAAGGAGCGCAAACGTTAATTAATGTTGCTCGAAAATCGCGGCCACGTGCCTGTTTTGTCGGACAGAGGTTGGAATTCAGAAAGCCAACCCTTCCGCCCTCGGACAATCAAAATTTTCCTCCTTGGTCGAAAGGACCGTCTTCCGGGGGGCTAGTGGTGATACCAGGCCCAGGCCCAACTACCCTGCAGTAGTTCGGGCTCGGCCCATGATGAGGTAAGCTAATATGGAGGCATCCGGGATAGTACAACTCGGATAAGGACAGGCACACTAAACACCATAGAAAGCATGGACCACGTTGGGAGCATGTATCACTGTATAAATAGCGCCCCTCAACACTATTCCAAGTAATCATCTTCTCATTATTCTAGTGATTACCCCTTTTCTCTCCCGGATCCATCTTTCATCATCACGCCGGAGGGTCTACCCTCGGGTACCTCCCGGAGCTCTGTTTTGCAGGGCTGTGTCATTGGATCAGGGATCAGGGGACTACTCGGACCGACCAGGCCGGCAGCATCAGGGGCAGCCCTGTGTGCAAGATCATACATGTGCCAAGGAGTTTGGGAAGGTTCTTTGATGGCCTTAACTGCTATCAAGCAGTCAGATTCAATGGTACATCTACTGGTGGATGCTGATGCCCAAAGAATTGCTTCTTTAAGAGCAAGTATTTCAGCATGCAAAGCTGAAGAGGCTGCAGTATGGTAGCTAAAGGCACATACTAGCTTTCCCTCAGAATTCCTAACTACCACTGCTAGGCCTACATTATTGTTCTAGTGCCTAGAGGCATCAGTGTTAAGTTTAAATTCACCAGTAATAGGTGGTAACCATTTGATTACCCTTATTATTGGTTGAGGAGGCCTAGCATGGGGTGGGAGGAAACCAAGACTGGACAGTTCCATATCAAAAGGGGAATTTGAGAACACTGGCTTGGCACAAAAGATAAGGAAAATATGATCTCTGACAACCTTTTTCAAACTCTCCAGAATTAGGCTTTATATTATCAAAGATATAAGAGCACATGGCCTTCAACATAAACCAGCATATAATACATGGTGCAATTTTGAACAGGATACTATGCAATTTAGTAGTTCCCTGGAAGGATAAGTAGTAAGAGATCATATCCAAATATTTTCAAAATGCATGGGACTGGTTCCTATCATATTATGAAAATCAGACCACAGAGAGATAGCCATAGGGCGGCTATTAAAATAATGATCCAAATGGTCCAAATTATCACAGGCACATCATTTAGATGGTAAGTTAAAGCCCATTTTCATAAGGATATCAGGGAAAGGGATATAAGTATTTACCAACTTCCACATGAACGTACTTATTTTCTTTTGTAACCTTGGATTCCATAATTGTCTGAGGGAATATGAAGCAGTCCTTGTAGGTGCCACAATCTTATAAGCAGTTTTGAAGGCGAAATTCCCTTTCTGATCAGGAATCCATATGAGCCTATCATGCCTTGTCTGAATACATTGAGCCACATGTAAAAACTGAACTAGAGGAGCAGACAGATGTGGTGCTATATCAGGAGATATGGATTCCTGATCAGAAAGGATTCCTGTATATCAGGAGATAAACATGTTTATCATCACAGAAAGAAGCAATAGTGCAGTCCTCAGGTATGCATGTTATTTCTATATTGCAGAGTAGAGATACATAGGTCCAAATACAGTCCAGTTAGACTGCCAAAAATTACACAGTCCATTTCCATGGATAACTCTAGTTAGGCTTTCTGCTAACTGTGTGACTGAAGTGATTCTTTTCCAAATAGGAGAAGATCTATATGATGGTGGAAGTTTCCATAGAAATTGAGATCATAGAGTTTCACCAAGCTGAAACTTCCACCAAAGCTTCAATGAACAAGCTTTAACTATGGCATGAATGGATCTAATTCCTATGCCATTTTGGTTAATTGGGTAAGACAGTTCACTCCATCTCCTCCAGACTTTTTTTTGGTTTTAGTTCAGTCTCTCCTAAACATCAGCTATTCTATTTTTTTAATGACAGAGATTGGAGGTTTCATAACTGTCCATATGTGCTGAGGGATGGAGTATAAGCATGATCATATCAAATTTATTTTGCCACCTGTAGACAGCCACTTGTTCTTCTAGTTGGAAATTTTATTTTCCAACCTTTGGATAAGTGGTGTAAAGTATGCGGTTAACACCCTACCCTTGAAAATGGGGACACCTAGATATATAAATGGAAAACAACCCTGTTTCATACCTAAAATATCTAACCTGTTGAACCTTTGGGGCTGAGGCATATTTACCCAAATAATAATCACTCTTATCAAAATCAATCTTCTGACCTGTGGTTGATTCAAATGCCACTAGGAAATTGATTCAAATGCAACTAGGAAAGCTTTAAACCTGGAGAGATTATTTTTTGAGGATCTAAGAAAAGTTATTGTATCATCAACATAACTTAAATGGGACAGGGGTAAAGGGCCAGTAGAGATATCAAAATGTTGTAGCAAACCAGAATTAAACATGCATGAGATGCCTTTTGAAGATGCCTCGGAAAAAAAATCAAACAGGAAGGGTGAAAGTGAGTCACCCTGTTTGATACCCCTTGAAGATTTAAAAAAACCTTGAGGTCTACCATTCACCAAAACAGAGAAAGATGCACTACTAAGATTTTTAATAATGCAATGTACTAGTATACCATGAATGCCAAAATGCAGAAGTATAGAGTTTAAAAATCCAACAACAACTTGTTTTTTAGTTGTGTGTTTTATTATAAACACCTTAGTTTTTAATATATTGGGAGTTTGGCGTAACTTTTCTATATTTTAAAACAAACATCTTGTTTTTTAACTGTGTGAATTTTAGCATAAACAATTTTTAGTAGATTACGGTTTCATCCTAACTTGTCCATATTTTAGAACAAATAACTTGTTTTATAGTTGTGTTTGTTTTAGCACTGCTTCCTTGTTGGGCCGGCTCTGATGTTAAGGATAGTAATATTTATATAAAATATATACCTAACATTAATGTAATCAATATTTATAGAAAATATATATACACTATTAATATTACAAATAAAGTGAAAGAGTATTAATGGTATTTTGATTGTTAACTATATGGTGATTTTTCTTTTCCTTTAATATTTTTCTTTTCTTATGTATTATGTAATGAATAATTTTTATTAAATTAATAATCAATCTCCGTAAAACCATAATTCTATGAAACTACTCAGTTTTAGTTATAAAATCCCCTCAATACCGCTACAAAACTAAGTAGTTTTAGTTAAATATATTAATAAATAATAAACTTACCGCTGAATTGTGTTATTCAATATAGTAAAAGATTAAATATATTTTAAAATATAATTTATAAAATGATCAATTTCATTATATCCTATCTTATTATCTATTTGTTGTGTAAAAGTGTAATACTTCAAGAATATTTTTATGTAAAGTATTTATTCACTCTTACTAGAATTTATTTTTCAGTTTTTTAAATTAGGAACAAATTAATCAAATTATTTTGTGCTTTAATACTAGCATAGTCAGGTCGCGCAAGGTGCATCCACTGCCCAATCAATAATTTATAAATATAAAAAATTATGAAGGTTAAGGTAATAAATTTTAAATAAGTAATTGAGCAAATCTCCTAAACTCCCAACTTTCATGATTTTCCATAAAAGTGTTTATACGTTTTAACTTATATTGTGTACCATTTAATTTGAATTGTATTTTCTATTAATTAAAATTTTAAAATATTATATAAAATTTCTTGAGTGCGTTAAAACATGTTTTACTATGTATTTACTTTTAAATGATCAATGTTTTAACAGAAAATATATATAAATTTAGTTTAAATTCATAGTGGTAGTTCCATAGATTTAGGTTAGTTAGTCTTTCAAGAGACTTTGCATAAGTGATTAAACACTTATAAATATATAAATATATTTATCTATATAAACTCTCTGATAAGGCAGCCTTATGGTAAGGTAGGGATCTCATATGGTTCATACAAAACTTTTGGG
Source organism: Sherardia arvensis (assembly GCA_948330725.1). Classification (NCBI taxonomy): domain Eukaryota; kingdom Viridiplantae; phylum Streptophyta; class Magnoliopsida; order Gentianales; family Rubiaceae; genus Sherardia; species Sherardia arvensis. The sequence continues at coordinate 18,116,605 of OX415238.1, forward strand.
GTCAAATTGTAATTATTATATTTTAGTTACCTAATTCATTATATCAACTACAAATCATCTTCCTCTTTATCAAATCATCGACGTCCATTACCAAATCATCGACGTTCATCAAATTATCACCGTTCTTCATCAAATCTTCATTGTTCATCATCAAATCATCGTCGTTCATCATTAAATCTTCGTTATTCATCATCAAATCATCAAATTTTCGTCGTTCATCGTCAAATCATCACTGTTAATTGTCAAATCTTCATCGTTCATTATTAAATCATCGTCGTTCATCATCAAATCATCGTCTTTCATCATCAAATCATCAAATCTTCTTCGTTCATCGTCAAACCATCGTCGCTAATCATCAAATTTTCATCGTTTATCGTCAAATCATCATCAAATCATCATCGTTTGATCATTTATCTGTTCGATCATCAATAAAAATCCATCAATTATCAAAAATCATCATCAATCATATCATAACCCTCGTCAATCATCAACGTCAAATTATCAAAATTTATAACTAACGTAATCATCGACGGGGACGACGGAAGGCCTAGCTCGTCGTCTAGGCTCCCAAGAGGAAGCCAAGATCAGGTTGAGTCTCACTGAGGAATGACGTCACCTCCGGGACAGTTTTGGATTGGAGAATCTCCTCCTCAAAGCTTCTGATGACAGAATTAAGCTCCCGAGTCTCCGGCACCATCTCCGCCTCGTCGAGGATGTCGAAGATGTCCTTCCGGAGCAGTTCTTGCCGGAAAATTGACCACCGAACCGACCACCGCCACCGTGCCTCTGCATCATCTCCGGCATCATATCAGAAGTGAGCAGTTGTCGCCGCCGCCTTCAAACTAAGCATCAAATCCATCGGCGCCAATCTCCAGCAAGACGATCTCTCCTCACTGCGATCCTCAGTAGTTTCTCTAAAGAATTCGGTGAAAAAAGTCCGGACACAGCTCTTCGATCCCCACCGTGCCATCTCGGGTAAGACTCTCCAGCTTTTCAATATTCACTCGATGATGCCAAGGACTGGTTTGCAGAGATCGAAGTTTAGGAGATGGTGATTTGGGGATCAAATTTGGATATTTTAATATAGTCCCTGGACATATCCACATTTTACACTATGGCGCCGAAAAAAACTTATTTAGGTTGATGCCGCAAAACTTATTAAAGTGGGGTTTGTCATGCCTTTTGCCTTATCATAAGTCTGCCTTATCTAATTGTTTCTCCTATATATTTACCTAACTAATTTTCTTTCTTTTTTACTCCAAATTGGAGCGAGAAATTATGTTATCAAGACGTTGAATGCAATAACAGTCGTATTTATATAATATCTATATAAATATATATTCAAAAATTCATTATACTAAATAGTAGTATAACAAAAATTATCCAAGCTAAGGGACATAAGTAGTTAACAATAAAAATATATAGTGATCATTCCAACCTATAAAACCATAAAAATTGGGAACTCTAAACAGTTGTTGAATCTCATTATTTTAAGTAAGCATATTACATCCAAAATATGAAAAGATAAACAAAAGAAATTAGAAAGAACACAATCCGAGGCAATTAGAAGGAACGACAAAAACTTCTCTAATCAACATTAAAACAATCCAAACATTGACAACTATTTTATTAACTAATAAACAACTAATATTTGTATACATTCCATTGCAGAACAATACGAACACAATGGAACAATACGAACACGTTTGCTACTGCTGTTGCTATCCGACCCTCAATCACCAACAGATTATCTCATCTAATACCACCAAGTCATAATGATTTTAGAATTTTAAATTTGCCAGACACGCAAGTCCATAGAAGCCTCAACTAAAATTTTTTGATCAACAAATTAAATGCAGTCTCTCGTAATAAATAAATTTTACATCTATATTATTATTTAAAACAAAATGTTTGATGCTTATGTGGCATTTTTTTAGCATTTTTACATTATTTTTACAAATCACCATAAATTGACACGTGTACTTTTATTTTCCATTTTTAATCCTTCAAGTGAGTTCATTAGAATTAATTCTTACCTTAACCTTGCATTTTCATACCTAAGTTAAATGAAATTACCGTATTTCTTACATTAAACTTACATTTTCGTTATCAGTAATTTCCTTTTCCAACTCTTTCTCTTCCTCTTCTTCCTTTTCCTTTTCATTACCTCAATTAATTGAAATTAACCGTATTTATAACCTTAACCACACGTTTACCAGTAATTTTCTCTTCCAACTCTTTCTCTTCCTTTTCCCAAGCAAAACCTAATTAAAACCTCTTCTCTTTCATACTCGACATCATCAATTTAATTTAATTTAGTGTTCAGTACGTACGTTCTGCTCCCCCCTTCACCTTCCCCTCACCTTCTATGGATTGCTATATGCTTATGATGTGAAATTCATCTTCACCAACAACACACTGAATAAATTAGCTGCTAATTAATATTTCTCCAAATGAATAAATTTATCACGCGCTGAGTAGTTATTAGGGTTTGCTTTATACTAAGAGACCCTATTTCAATCTGAAATATTTATTTTCAATTTTGATAGTAATTAAATATTTGAAATGTGAGGATGTTTTTATAACTCCGTCGCTTTAGGTTTTGAGCTTTCTTCAGGGAATCTCCAATGGAACTCCTTATGACCACTTTTCTTATTAAGGAATGCTCCTTATTAATTTTTTACCATTCTTGATTTTTAAGAAGCACTCCTTATTAGGTAGCTACTCCTTAGTTAAGGAGTGATACCTGATTTAATGTGGAACATTTTAATGTGTAGGAACTTAAGAATTATACCATTGTTGAGTTTGCTCCTTACTTAGATTTTATCAAAACTGATGATGTGGAATTTAAAAAACACTTCTTATTTTCTTGCCATTAGAGACGCTCTTATGCTGTTTTTTCCCTCTGTTTTGATGCACATATGATTAGGATTTTCCAGATGAAACACCCGGTTTACTTCTCATATTCATCATTCTTTATAATAAAATATTGGGAATAAGGAAAGAGATAAATAATAATATACTAGAGATATTTAATTATGGACATTCGGTCCATTCTTGTGTAGGAAGTAATCCTTATCCTCTACCGCATCGGTTATTGACAACCTAGATGCTGGTGTCTAGAACTATAAATATTGTAATCATCCTCCTGTAATAATTGCATTTGATAATATATTTGAAGTGGATATTATATATATATTATTATTTATTTTACATTGAGGCGTGGATTTTACAATACTCTTCCATTCTCTTCCTTTTATTGTTGTTACCTGGAAAACTGTGAGTAAGATTCAGAAGCTCTGATTTGTAGCCAAATTGTGATTTTTAGTTTATGCTTAGGTGATAATGCAACCGTTTCGGGAGATAGAGAGTTATAAAGAATATTCATCACCCAAACTCATTCGAGTAATGCATTCGGTGTTTATGGTTCTGATTTGTTTTTTGCGTTCTTATTTTGGGTAATTATTGTGTATAGAAAAGGTTGCTACTCATACGGTACGTAGAAGCTCTTAATTTTATAAGTTTGGAGTAAAATACAAGGGGTTTGTTTATAACTGAGGTAAGCATTCTAAATATCATATGTTTTTTGAAAATTAAATACATGTTTTTGAAACTGCTTTATATCTTTTATATTTTAAACTACTGCTTTGTATTTTAAGTTTCTAAAAACATTTAGTTGATTAAATCTGGTATAATGAAGCAAAATTATTTGTGGGGCAGTACATACATAATATAATGAGCCTTATTATCACCTAATATAATTTTATATCTATATTTATTAATTCAAAATTTGTACAAGTTCACCATCTTTTTTGCAGACTTTTATATACAAGTGAGAAAATCCTGTCTTAGATATTCTTGAAGAAAATCCTGTCTTATATATTCTTGAATCGATGAAACAATATGGTTTGGAAGTGATTACCAAGGAAAGTGAAGGGGGTGCATCAACTACTTTTCTTTTTTTTGATTTTCTCATGGAAACATTTTGAAAATAAAACACTTAAAAAAAGTGCAGCATTTCAGTGGACAACACGTAGCATTGCTTAAAATGCAGAAGCGTTTCCAGTATTAAGTGGCTACTTTTATTTTGTTGATTATTATTGAATGAAGTATACTATTAATTTCATAATTTATTTTTGATTAACACTAATATTTTTATACTTTAAAATAGACAATTGTGATAAACAATAGTCAAAACTTTGATCACTTATTATGTCTTAAAAATTTGTATACATATTATATTAGTAAATAAAAGTACTAATTTTACTAAACTAATATATATAATACTATTTTTTAAATAGTCATTCGTGCATCGATGATAAGTCCATGGTTCGCATTCTAAGACCTCATTCAGTCTCGGACCAGGGCCCTAGAAGGGTCATGAGCTTGACTTACGCGGGAGATGGATCCACGGGTCCATCAGCCCATATCCTTATAAGGAACGCGTCCTACAAGGAATACACTTCATCTAAATATGGTAATACAACTGTTATCTCCATAAGAATTGCATTCGTACCATAATTACATATCTTGGCGATCTACAGATTGTAGCCCTATATATACCAAAGGTTTGGTAGACCTCTCTATCTCATACTACATACACAATACGCCTTACGCAAATAAGCTTCTCTAAGCTATTCTCTGACTTGAGTTTCGGAGTATCTACCCTTGGGCAACCCCAAGGCTCTGTCTTGCATGTCAAATCATGAGCCAAGATCGTGATCAAGTGCGGGTTCCAGACCTCCATCAAGTGGCACGCCTAGTGGGACTCGCGTGTTAATCTTGATCAACGAACTTTTTTCTCAGATCTGATCGTGCCGACAATCCTCCCAGAAGATCAACGACTCTATGTCAGAATCCGACAACCCGAGGAAAAGTGCACGCAATCAAGGAAGGAATCCGGAGCCAGAAGGAAACCCTGACCCCAGACAGGCCCCTTGAGGACGCAGACGCGGATGTGGACGAGGGCAAGGAAGGGGCAGATTCCAATCACATTCTGTATCCGAACCGCCGCCAAGCTCTACCGTAGGTGCTGGAAACTCCGACATTCCACGCACCTCCGGTCCGAACCCAACCACGTCTGGAGCACCCACCTTGGGGCAAGGATTGTCGGGTGGCCAATCTAATCCGCAAACCTCGCTTCAGACGGATTTTAACTATATTGATTTCATGAAGCAAGTTTGGCAATTCGCTGAAGAAGAATTCAGATACGACGGCGAGGACTCGATCATTAACGAGGAAGAACTTAGGATGAGGGACGAACGAATCCTCGACCAGAGACGCGAGGAGGAGTTAGTGAGAAGACGCCAAACCGTGAGTCCCTCTACCTCACGACCGTCGGCCTCAAACCCTACTTCGGGCCCCTTAACATCTCAGCCTACGCGATCGGGCCCGACCTCGAACTGTCAACAAGCAGGCCCAAGCTCGAGCCATTCCTGCACAGATCCTATCTCGACCCTTCCATTAGACGAGATCCCTGAGGACGTCCGGCTTATGATGAGAGTCTCCAAGCCCGTAATCCAGGTCTGATAGCGAGTCTGCAAGTTAACCCTAACCAATGTGTCCATGCCCAAACGCACGAAGCCCCGAATCGGATGCCCATCCCCGAGGTACCACCTTATGGGCTAGGAGCATGCTGTTCTCAAACCCTTCTCAAGAGCAACTATTCCTGGACGAGCTCTCCAGGAGTCTGCCGTCATTCGTCAGTCAACAACAATTGTCGCCCTTCCCAAACACGGGGGCCAACGACAATAACGGTGGAGGTATGAGCATGGAGGAGCGACAGAGGCTGTACATCCAAAACATCCAACAGTTGATGAGCCAGCAGAAAAGGGAACGACTCCAAAATAATTGGTAGTCTCATCCCGATGCATACCAATCCGCTGACCAGGCAGGGATCTATCGATCGAGAGGGTAACACGAGATCGATTGAGAACTGGATCGCCTCCTCGGACCATGAGGGTAATCATCCCGCTCTCCATTCTCGCGTCACATCGCGAACCTCTCCTATGATAGCATGTGATGCGTATTTTATAGGTAGTTCACGTTGTTGCAGCGGAATATATATAAATTGCTTTTGGGATATGATAATCGCTTGAACAGCTGTCAGCCAATTAACTAGAAACCACGAACACCTGTCATGGGCGACTCAACTGAATCTTGAAATTGAACAACTGTCAATTAATCCGGAAAACCTCCTTTTTCTTTATAATAAATCTCTGTCAATTACAAAGCTGAGGCATATATTTATAACCTCAAATAAAATCACAATCCTAACATTAATCTGAAAATAATAAATCTAATTCTATAACTATTATGGAAAATAAATAAAATCTTACTAGAATTAAAACACATATTTATAGGAAAATTCTTGGTAAGAGAATAATTCCTAATTAACATAGTTTTCCATTTATATTCGTATCATTCTCCTCTTCTTCGAAAATAATTGTCCTCAATTCTTGATATTCTTCATCTCCAATCAATATTAATAAGTGGCTTCCATATATTTGATATGTGATGTACTTGCTTTTGTCAATCCTATCTTGCATCATCCTTCCTGAATTTGAATGGATTCTCCCTCTCAGTGACCCCTTGTCGAACTCACAACCTTTTGAATATCGATCTAATGACACATGACTAAAGTTGTGATGTGTAACAAAGTCGCCAGTCTTTCCAAACTCAGAATTTACATGACTCCAAAGTTCATCATTCTCAAGAAAAGAAATTGATTGATCATTCTATGAAAATATAGATTTTGTTTTCTCACCAGTTCGTTCTCAGCATCTTCCTCGTTTATACCAATATCAAGTATTGCCATGTCACTTCCATCAATATCTTCTTCTTTAATCTCATCATGAACATTAAGGACTATAGAACATGAGTACATAACACTCTCGGTTTCAATCAGAGGAGTAGAATAATCATTAACATTGTCGACTTCAGTTAGAGAAGTAGAATTATCTTCTTCACCATCCTCAACGACGTCTTCAACATTAGCATCAACACAACCATCAACATCATTCTTTGCCTCAAATTGCTCGTTACTCACCACAAGTTCAACCACAGAAAAAGACTCTTGTTTTAACATAAAGGTAGAAGGTAAGAATAGTCGATCAAAATGTTTCTTCAACTTAATCCACTAGTTGATTTATGATTTTCCCTGAAGTATTTGCTTTAATTCTAAAATTTCATACCACACGGATGTACGTGCTATGAGTTTTTGTATAGCAATCCTGCGATCATCATACTCTTTAAAGTCAAAAATTCTCTCACATCGCTCGATCCATTCCAGATATCTTTCTTGGTTTACTATTCTCCAAACTCCGGGATATCCAACTTAAAACCCTGCCTCACGAATTCTGACACAAACGCCATCTTTTTCTCCAACGAAGTCATACGTTCTTCCATCATACTCTCCATGACCGTTCACAAACTAGAATTTGTGAAAACCTTGCTCCTGATGCCACTTTGATGCGTATTTTCTAGGTAGTTCACGTTGTTGCAGCGGAATATATATAAATTGCTTTTGGGATATGAAAATCGCTTGAACAGCTGTCAGCCAATTAACTAGAAACCACGAACACCTGTCATGGGCGACTCAACTGAATCTTGAAATTGAACAACTGTCAATTAATCCGGAAAACCTCCTTTTTCTTTATAATAAATCTCTGTCAATTACAAAACTGAGGCATATATTTATAACCTCTTTTTTTTTTAATTTAAAACCACTTAAATAAGTGGAGTGAAATTTATTAGGCTCACTACACCATAAAACGCCTACGTAGGAAAGTACATTACAATTCAATAATTGAAATTGTAAACATCTAGGAGGGATCCTTAACCTCACCCACGTCGAAGTTCACAAGCATGTTAGGTCACGCCATAGCGATACCCAAATCTGCCGATGAACTGACTCAATACCTGTAAGCATATTAGGGTTTGCTACGCAATACCAAACTCTGCCGACAAGTACGGGGCTTGAGAAAAGGACCCCCTCCCTTATACTTTTCCCATGTCAATTTTCACAAGCAGGTTAGGTCACACCAAGGCGATTTCCAATTTTGCCGATGAAAAGACTCATAACTTGCAAGCATATTAGGGCTCGCTAAGCGATACCCAACTCTGCCGACAAGTACGGGGAAAAGTTAAGGGATAGATACTCTAAGAATGATAGTCTAGTCTATTACAATCCATACATCATTTATTTGACACTCAATGAATTCAGAAAAGATATCCAGTCATCTTCACTCTGAATATTTAAGTAGCAATACCATGATCTTCAAGCTCCCAACATCCAGTCCATACTCCAGTTCAATATACTCCAAGATTCATAGTCCAGTTTGGTTCAAATCCTTGCTTCCGCTCTCCAGGCACCAGACTCCATTTTGAGGTTGTGATTCAACCAACAATGCTATCTGCACAAAAACAAGAAAAAGCAGTATCCATGTCCTAGAAAATAAAATTATCTAGCAATAATATAAGGACATTCTCTACTGTCCATAGCAACAAGTCCTTTAATATTTAGTGGTAGATTATGATCATTAAAAATCAAGACTTGATTAGGTTCATTAACTAGCTCAGACAGTGAATCTGCAACTGCATTAGGTTCTCTTAATATATGAGTATAAGAGACTGAGAAATCACCTGCTAATGTCCATATGTTCCGAATCATATTCAATAGCTTCCATGGAATTTTATACTCCCTGCGGACTATCTTTAGCAGTATCAGAGAATCAGTTTCGATGTTAATCCTCTGGTATCCTTGAAAAAAAGCAGCTTCAATTCCCAAGGCAATTGCAACAGCTTCTGCCTCCAAGCAATCCGTAGCTTGCAGTGAACATGCTTTGGCATACAACACCTTCCCTGTATGATCCCTGCACACAACACCATCTCCACTTTTGCCATTCCATAGGAATGACCCATCAGTGTTGATTTTAATAAAACCCCTCTCAGGGAGGTTCCATTGAACTGTCCTGTGCCCTTATAACCTCAAATAAATCACAATCCTAACATTAATCTGAAAATAATAAATCTAATTCTATAACTATTATGGAAAATAAATAAAATCTTACTAGAATTAAAACACATATTTATAGGAAAATTCTTGGTAAGAGAATAATTCCTAATTAACATAGTTTTCCATTTATACTCGTATCATTCCTAATTAACATAGTTTGATGCGTATTTTCTAGGTAGTTCACGTTGTTGCAGGGGAATATATATAAATTGCTTTTGGGATATGAAAATCGCTTGAACAGCTGTCAGCCAATTAACTAGAAACCACGAACACCTGTCATGGGCGACTCAACTGAATCTTGAAATTGAACAACTGTCAATTAATCCGGAAAACCTCCTTTTTCTTTATAATAAATCTCTGTCAATTACAAAGCCGAGGCATATATTTATAACCTCAAATAAAATCACAATCCTAACATTAATCTGAAATTAATAAATCTAATTCTATAACTATTATGAAAAATAAATAAAATCTTACTAGAATTAAAATACATATTTATAGGAAAATTCTTGGTAAGAGAATAATTCCTAATTAACATAGTTTTCCATTTATACTCGTATCAGCATGAAGAAGGTTCCCGAACAACATCCTACATACGACGGGACTAGTGACCCTCGAATTGGAACCAGGAATTTCCATGAAAACCATGAAAACCAGGAATTTCCACGAATTGGAGATCTGCAAAATAATCCCCAGTTACCTGCATGGAAAAGCCCAAACTTGGTTTAATCAAACCACCCCTGAGAGCCTGTTTGATTACAGAGACTTCGCTGAATTTCTCCTTCTAGCATTCTTTCAGAAGATGAAGTTCACCAAGTCTATTGGCGATCTTGGGTATGTCCCCCGCAAGGAGAGAGAGTCTGTGGAAGAGCATTACCACAGGTATATGGATCTAGCAACCAAGTGCTGCGATAGAATAGACATTCTCATGGTAATCATATTCCGTATGAATGTCGATGACGATGGGTTGAGGATGAAATTGGCAACCAAGAACCTGACAACTGTTCAGCACCTCCAAGCTATCATGGAGAAATGTGCCAGCAAGGTGAATGCAGTGACGGGGAAGCACGAATGTGACCCGTATGCAGATAGCAAGATGAAGGAGCCCAAGTTGAAGATGCCGAAAACGGAGAAGTCTGAGGGACCTTCTATACCCAGCTTCGAATCTTATACCCCCTAACTCGGACTAGGGCCGAAATACTATCCATCCACTGAAACCTTATTAAGGACCCCGTGCTATGAAGGAGTTTGAGGAACGAAAGAGATCCCCTAAGTACTGCCAGTACCATAGGGACCGAGGCCACGACACGGAGGAGTGCTTCCAGTTAAAGAATGAAATAGAGAAGCTAATCCGTCAGGGGATTGTCCAGCAAACCGCCCCCTCACTAGCTGGGGACAGCTAAGGCACCCAACCAAGATATGAGGGAAAGCCTTGACAGAAGAAGAAGGATAGACCAAGGAACAACAACAAAAACAACCAGGGGAATGGGGGAAATAACCCCCAAGATCCTCCTCCTCCGCCGCCGAATGGAGCTAACCGGGTCATCAGCGGTATCAACGGCTATACAGGCGAAGAAGCCTCTCCGACTAAGCTGAAAGCCAGTGTTCGGGAAATACCCCACACCGAACCAGTTAACAAGAGACTTCGGCCAGAGAAGACGATCACCTTCTCGGACGAGGATGCCGTACCCAACCAGGTATCTCACTCCGACCCCATTATTATCTCGGCTACCATTCACAACTCTCTAGTGAAAAGAGTTTTCGTAAACAATGGCAGTGTAGAAGTCATGTTCTACGACTGCGTCGAGAAATTAGGATTTACCAAGGATGACCTTAAGCCAACAAGTCCAATCTTGGGCTTCACTGGAAATCTAGTGATACCTCTCGGGGAGATCACCCTCCCAGTCCAAGTGACAGACGGACCACGTAGCCTTACACTCTACTACAAGTTTGTGGTGGTGAACACAATCACACCATTCAACGTTATATTAGGAAGACCTTGGATGTGCCAGGCTAAGGCCGTATGGTCTCCCTACCACCTCGTGCTAAAGTTCCCTACGAGTCAAGGGGTGGCGTCCATAAGGGGAGATCAAGGAATAGCACGTTCCTGCATGATCACGGCCATCCGAGATGCCAGAAGAGGAAGAAATGTCTCCACCATCAACCCGAACTCGGGAATTCTTTGGCAAGATCCGCAAATTGAACAGCCTCTAGTTTTTCACTTTGAATTTGAGGCGTATGAGGAGATGACAGCGCTTTGGCATAAACGCCGGCATCAAGCCTTCAAGGAAGGAGATCTGGTAATGTTAGTAGGTCCATGGTGCACGAGCAAGTTGGAAGGAGCATTGAAGTCGAAGCCTAAGGGGCCAAGTTCTTCAAAGTCCAATAAGGGGGATTCTACCTTCTGCAGACTCGCGAAGGAGAGCATCTAAGTCAAAGCCTAAGGGGCCATAAAAGGTCTTCAAAGTCCAACAAGGGGGATTCTACCTTCTGCAGACTCGCGAAGGAGAAAATCTACACGTAGTGATGATGGCGCCCTACCTCCGCGGGTACCACGGAACTTGAAACCAAGTAGACCTTCTCCAAATAAGGAGAAGCTACTTCAATAAGGCCTAAAGGGCCAAAATTCTTTCTATCTTTCTTTCCTTTTATTTAAACCCTAAATTAAGGGATATCTCATGTTTTCCATTTTACCGAGCCACGAGCTCAAATAATCAATTTATTCTTTTTACAACAATCTTATTTTATTTTCAAGCAGTCACCATTCCTCTAAATAAAGAGATATTATGCCTTACAAAGCATAAGCACGATTGCTGCCTAAGTCAATACGCTTCCAATAAGCGTGTGATTGATGCTTATCTAATATAGACTGCTCGAACTACAAGTACGAGCCACAATCACCTTAGGTAAAAATAAAATAATCTCAAGATAATATGCTTCCAATAAGCATATGATTGACGCCTATCTAATATAGGCCATTCAGACTAAAAGTTTGAAGATCAATCTTCTTGAGCTCGTCCCGAGATGATGTACTTAACTATGTATATGATTGATGCTCATCTAATATAAGCGAAATCGGTCTCTAATAGTTTAAATATTAATCTTCTCGAAGATAAAAAGTCTTCACAAAAGGCTAAAAGGATGTCAATACATCAAAATACTTCCTATCCATCTAATAGGTCCCTGAAAGTTGAGGCACGACTTTGACCGCGGGAGGAAGAAGAGATACGTCCTCGACCACCTTGGAGGCCACGGCCCCTGATTTTTATATTACTTAGACACTCATCTTAGATTTGAGGATATGAGAGACTCTCCTTTCCCTCCTCTGGAAATGGACCGAGGAACTGGGCCTGGTACACCTTGATCCCCTCGGGTTCCTCGTCCTATCATCTACCTCGAGATTGAAGTATCAGAAGACTCTCCCCTTCCCTTTCCACGCAATATTCCCGTAGACGGGCTTGATACTCCTTGAGATCCACTACCTCGGGCATTATACCTCACCAGTTGACTCGAATTCGGAGCTGGGGACGATTTACCTATCTCCCCTCTTGGGAATGGTGTTAAGACACCCACTGGAGTTATGGAAAACGCACCATGGGCCTCAAATTCCTCAAATTGGACCTTTCAAGCGGCCATATCCATCTTACAAATTGATCAAGCTCCTCCTCAGTAACAGATAGCTTATGGTTAACATCATAAGTCTCGTTCTGAAGAACGCCTATACGACGATCCTTGTTATTGCCCTCGGCCCTGGCCTCTTTCAAGCTACTCACGGCTTTCTGTAATTCTTGATTAAGATCTCCATTGGCTTTCTGCATCTCATCCTTAGTGGTCTGGAGATGGGAATATTTCCTTTGAAGTTCATCAAGATGGCCTCTCAGCTCTGTCCTCTGATCTAAGTAATCTTTCTGCTGCCTACGGAGCAAATCCCTCTCCTCCCGGACCTTGCCAGTAAATCCTTCAAGTCATTTTTCTCAACCATCAGATCCTCGTATCTTTGAGAAAGAGCCTTATATTTACACTGCCAAAAAATACAAGATGTAGTACAACACTGGAAATAAAGGAAGATGAAGAAAGTCAATGCATGGGAAATATGTTGTTCAAATTACAAGAATGCCAAATTGAGGCTATAAAATAATTGAAAACTCCTAAACAGAGTTAAGGCTCTAGGGGGTTACATTTTTCCAGCTGTTGATCCTGATCATGGTTTGATGTTGGCTCATTCTCCACGGCCCTCTCTACTAGAAAAGACAAGTATAGATACAGAGCCCGAATCCTCTCTTTGAGATCTTCCAGGGTCACTACCTTGTCCATCGTCTCCAAGCTCGTCATCACGCTCGTCTTGAGGCCTCCCGCTTGACGCAGCCCCTCTTCTAGCTCCTTCAGCCCCTGAGTAGCATCAGGCCAATTGTTGAAATGAAACTGTGTCTCCTGATCCTTCTCAATAAGGAATATTTGAAGGGACCCCCACATGCCTTGAAGTTTGGATCCATGGTAGAGTTTGTTGCTATTCTCCCTGATTTCCTTCATCTCGGGGCAGTTAGCGCAAAAATCCATTACCATTTGGAGTAATTGTCTCTGCTTAACGGGATCAGCATATCGATCCCTCTCATTTTTCAAAACAGCAATCTCCTTGCTCATATCCAGAAAAATGGCTTCCCGGGCCTTCTGGTTGTCATGTAGCCTTTCTTTAAATGTATAACTTGCACTCGCAATGCCTCTTTTCTTTTGTGTCTAATGTATTGCTTTCTTCTGTGTAGTGGTTTCCCCCATCATTGGTAACATGGCTAGCGGACTAGCACTGATAGCTCAACAAAGGGCCAAGGATATGGCCGAGGAGAAAAAGAGAAAGGAGCTGGAATCCGCTGAGGGGTCCAAGAGTGTGAATGAAAGAGCACTCAAGAAGCAGAAGATTGATCTCGGGCCTCTAAAGGGGTTCGAGGAGTATGTTACTCTTCCTGTTAGCACCATCTCAAATTGTGAGCTCGAGATATTCTAGGAATTCCTTGAGATACCCACAGACGAAGACTCTGCTACGACTAAAGACATCTCTGAATCATCTTCTCTTTTACCAAACCTGGTACACCAAAAATCATCTGTGCCGGCCGACTATGAGGAACCGGAAACTTCAACTACCTCTTTTCCTGGACCTCGAGACAGAGCTTCTTCATCATCTTCCTCCTTAGAAGGATCTCGTGCCATCGGCACAACCACTGGGTTTACCACATCCTGCTCCACCACTGCGGGGTGAGACTTCTTTGGACCTCGGTACAACCTCCTCAAAGATCGCCGAGAATCCACCATAAAGCCCCCACTCTCCTCGTGCAATGGCGTTACGGGTCTTCGAGAAGAAACTTGATCTCTCTCTCTCTCTCTCTCTCTCTCTCTCGTTTCTCGGTAACCCTTTGAGCTCGAGCCGCTTGTGCCGCGGCTACATGATCTTGCTCATTAATCACAGTGGACTCATACCACTCGATGTTAAAACCATCCTTGGACTGGTCAAAGTAGGTACTCATCAGATAGCTGCCATTCTTAAGGATCCGCCCTATCATCTCATCTAGCCATCTGAAGGTCTGAATGGGCCACAACCAGCCCATCTGATGACCTCCTGGCATATATTTACCATCCTCGAGTTTTATTTTCTCAGCAACAAGCTTCTGCGCAATCTCGAGTAGACGATGAGGAGCCCGAAAGTCATTCTTGGTCTTGTTCTTAACCTTATGGTTCCAATGGGGCACATGATAATTTGTTCGGTCAAAGGTCATTTTCACTTTGTCTCACTTCTCACTTTTGGCTGGTAAGTCGAATGGTCTACATAGCCTACCATCTCAAGGTGTTAAGGTCACCACCTTCTTCACAACAGCGACTTTGTACAAGCTCCGCAATAACTCAAGACTGGGGCTATAGCCCTTGCCAGCACACCAAGTCATCAGTGCCATGATTAACACTATCACATTGGCATGAAACTGCCCCGGATGCACTCTATAGTGATTCAGAAACTCATTCAACAATGGGGAAAAAGGAAAAGCTAGCCCATGTTGTATAAACCTCCCATAAACAAGACTTCGGGTCAAAGTGACTAGCTCCGATGCAGGCACATTATCATCTACATACATCAAGTCGCTGTCGCTGGGAAAGGAATACCGACAGCCAGCAATAAAAACTGTACCAGCCGCGCAGGCTTTCTCATCCTTCACTGACATTTTGCTACTACCCTCACCACGGGCCGACAGCACACCCTCTGGCGCACGCGCCACCGCCGAGCCACCCCTCTCCATCTGGGCCTGCCGCACCGCCATCACCAAACTCTTATCCTTACTCAAAGGTTTCTTCTTCAACTCCACCGGTCTCTTCCAACTAGCTATTTCTGCTCTCCGGCAGTCATGGGAGCTAATCTCCTTGACTAGGTATTCTCATCCTCTCTACTAACAGGTCGAGGGACGGAATTTGTTCCATTACTACTACTTGAAATGATTACAGAGAGGATGGGGGGAAATATACAAGGAATAAAGGAAAAAATTGCAAACAGAGATAGAAAAGAATGATGGAGCACTTACTGGTTGAAGTTGAACAAGAGTTTGGGGCTTCGTGAAATATTGATATAAATGTCCTCTGCACTTGGATGGAAAGATCAAAAGTGAAGAAGAGAAAAGTAATTTTTTGGGAGATATAACCCAAATCAAACAGAATTAAGGCGAGTAATTACCTTGATCCGTGTCCTAATGCAAGCAAGTGGAGAGACGGGGGAAAAACTGCCAGCGCCGTTCAATAGATATGCAACACGTGTATTTTGCTTCTGGATAAAAAAAGGAATTAAACTCAGCCGTCCACGTGTCCTGATGGAATGTGAAACAACTTGAAGATAGATATTCCAAAGGGTCAGCCCGAGTGGTTAATCTGAGAGGATGCCCTGAGCTCAAATACCCCGAGTTATCTCCCTCGAGTTATTGGCCTTCCCTCGAGTAGCAAGCCTCTCATCATGCCTTTGAGAGGAGACCTCGAAATTCTGAAGATCTACCTTGGGGCTACTGATAAATCCATGGTTCGCATTCAGGATCTCATTCAGTCTCAGACCAGGGCCCGAGAAGGGTCATGCGCTTGAGTTACGCGGGAGATGGATCCACGGGTCCATCGGCCCAATTCCCTATAAGGAACACGTATATTCTGAATGTCCTACAAGAAATACACTTCCTCTAAACATGGTAATATAACTGTTATCTCCATAAGAGTTGTATTCATACCATAATTACATATCTTGATGATCTACGTATTGTAGCCTTATAAATACCAAAGGTTTGGTAGACCTCTCTATCTCATACTAGTTACACAATACGCCCTACGCACATAAGCTTCTCTAAGCTATTCTCTAACTTGAGCGTCGGAGTGTCTACTCTTGGGCAACCCCAGGGCTCTGTCTTGCAGGTCAATTCGAGAGCCAAGTTCGTGATCAAGTGCGGGTTCCAGATCTCCATCAATCGGCACGAGTATTATTCTAGTACTCATAAAAGAAGAAGGCAAAAGATATAGCCATAGTACATAGAGCAATAATAAAAATTAAGAACTGCAAATGATATACATCTAAACTTGATGAGCAATTAATGATGATTGATGAATTGTAGTGATGCAGTCATGTGAGTGTGCAACCTGGAGAAAGTTTTGCAGGTTTCGAATAAGCATGTCTGCCGTGGACCAAGTATGATGCCCATTGTGAAAAACACTTCTCTAATTACCAAATAACTTGAAAACTTGATTCCTGACCAAAGTACTTAAAGCTTCAAGCAATAAAAAACGGTTATTGTCTGAACAAAAGAATATTGTTGCACATCTAAAAATGTTTCCGCACATTCAACCTCCATCGTCTTGACCAGCAACTTTTGGAACATCAGATGGCTAGGCCTCTTGTTGGAATCCAACAACCAATTGAAGCAGATCCAAAGGGAAGCTAGAGACACCACCCGCCATCAAAAATACGGAGGAGCTTGGCTCTGGGAGTATTGCTTTTTAAGGAGGAAGATATTAACGTAGAAGAAAGAGAATGTGTGGGAATTAAAAGCACTGAATGTATTCAAGGAAATTAAAGAATTGATGAGATCAATGCAAAACTGAAGAAATTAAAGAGATAAGAAGACAAAGTGAATGATCAATCATTTCTGAAACTGGAGAGAGTTAGGGGAAAAACAAAGTTTGGGAGAAAAACTGACGGGAGTAATGTTGCCATTAAAACTAAAACCGGAGGAATTTGCGAGGGTTTAGGAGAAGAGGGGTTGTAGAGAAACAAAGTGGTGGGGTTGAAAAATTAATTAGGAAATTAAAAGGGATTGGAATTTAAGTAAGGAAATCAATTGGATGGGCAGATGATGAGTTGGTGATGACATGCTCTAATATGACATGCCACATGTCAGAAGGATTGGGAGTTTTGTTAAAAGTGATTGTCTTTTTATAGAGAATAACATTCATCTGGATGATCCTGATATAGCCCTTATCAGACACCAATAAGATAATGACACGTGTACAATTGTAATGTTTTAATTGGTTAAGATATTTTTTAGTAAATTTCTAAAACCCTAATCTAAAATACCTAAACCCATTTGTGTAATGACTGAATACGTGGCCCAATCATAAATTAGTTAAAAATGATGTGTCATTATTTAATTGGTGCCTGATATTGCCTATATCAGGATGATTCTGATATATATTAAACTGCTTTGTATATTAGATATTTATTTTAATTAGTCATCGAATACACCGCGTGATGGATGTCTGCAACCCGCACTTGATCACGAACCCTACTCACGAACTGATCTGCAAGACAAAGGCCCCGGGTGTCCCGGGGATAGACACTCCGACGCTCAAGTCAGTATATTTGCTTAAGGCGTAAAGTATAAAGTATGAGATTAGATGAGAGGTCTACCAAACCTCTTAGGGTATTTATATGGCTACAATCCGTAGATCACCAAGATATGTATTTATGGTATGAATACAATTCTTATGGGAATAGAGGTTGTATTACCATTTATAATCGAAGTGTATTTCGGACATGGTTGTGTTACCATGTTTAGGATAACTGTATTACCATCTTTGAGAAGATGTATATTCCTTGTAGAACATTCATAATACACGCATTCCTTATAAGGATTAGGATTGATGGACCTGTGGATCCACCCTCCGCGTATCTCGAGCCCACGACCCTTCTCGGGCCCTGGTCCGAGTATGAATGAGGTCCGAATACGAACAATGGACTTATCCGTAGCCCCAAGGTAGATCTTCAGAATATAGAGTACTCCATATCGAAGGTTGAAGGAGAGGCTTGCTTCTCGAGGGAAAACCAATAACTCGAGGGAGTATAACTCGGGGTGTTAAGCTCGGGGTGTCCTTCTAGGACTGTCCTTTCGGGCTTACCCTTCTGAATATCTAGCTTCAAGTTCTTTCGTATTCCACCAGGACACGTGGACGGTTTGATCTGAATCTGCCTTCTTGAATTCTGGGGGATTGACACGTGGTCTTGATTCATTGTATCTTCTTGCGGTGAGGAGGACCAACCTTCCAATTGCCTGTATCGTTTCGTGAGTCAAGGTAATTACTCCTCTTAAATGCGTGTTAATTACTGGTTATATAACCAAATAATTTTCTTTTTGTTTATCATCAATCTTCATCCAAGTATTTTGCGTTTTCATCTCTGCAAAAATTCTCAACCGAACTCTTGTCTTTCTTCATCGTCTTCTTCTCATAACCTTTTTCCCCCCATTCTCTGTATTGCCATGTCGTCAGCAAATTCTAGTGTCCCCTCTGGCAATGAAGAGAATGTCCCCGTGGCTCGTGACTTACGCACATTATTCCTGGAGGTTGAGTCTGGGGAACTGATGGAGGTTACCATTGCTACGCCGCTACAGGCGGTAGCTGTAGTTGCGAACAACGATGTCTGCGGGTCAGAGGTAGACCCTAATGTGGAGCCCCATGTTGATAAACGGGATCCAGCCGCCGAATGTGTGAATGATGTCCCCAAGGTGATCGTCCAAAATACCCTGTAATTTTTGAAGTCATGCAGGTTGTCATACCCCATCGAGGCTGGTTTGAGGCTCGAGGACAAGACCACTCCGGTCAAGGATCTTGTGAGCCCCACTCGAGGGGTTGTATATGGCCGGTTCTTGCAGAAGGGCTTGAGTTTTCCCTTTCCCCCTGTGTTTTCCCAGTTCCTTCAACATCATCGGCTTCACCCTTGTCAGGTTCATTCCAATGTGGTGGTGACAATGGTGGCTTTCATCTCTTGGTTCTCCCGGAAGGACTATGAGCCAAGCCTGGATCTGTTTAGGAGCTTGTTCAAGCTGTTCCGCTTCAAGGATCGAGAGCACATTACTCTTACTCCTCGAAAGGGCAAGGTGTTCACTTTTCCCGACAATAGCGGCAAGTGGGAGGATATTCGGCTAACCTTAGATCAGACAAAATATGAGGTTCCTGATTGGAATCTAAAGCCGAAGGACGCTGTGTCTCTTGATGTCTTTGAGATGCCTGTTCATTTGAATGGCATCGTGGAGGAGCTCTTGAAGAAGAAAATTGTCTTCCAGGAAGGAGGTTTTGTGCGGGGGGCTCATAGCTCGGTGTGGCAGTGGCCTGCTATCACCTATTCTTATCTGCTAGACGTTCCACGGTCTAAGTCTACGTCTAGTTTCCTGAAAAAGAATCGAGACTGGACCCTCCCTGATAAAATCAAGGGAGAAAAGAAGAGGGGCAAGAAACGGGCTTCTAGGAAATCACCTCGAGGCCAGGGTGAATCTTCTTCCAGTCAATCTTCTTCGGGTAATTTCTGTTTCAAATCGTCTCAATTGTTTGATATACTTCTTTTATCTAGCGTATTTACGCTCTTCCTGATGTGTACAGCCTCTCCTCCAAAGAAAAAGAGCAAGAAATGGGAGGCCAATCTCCAGGTCATAGATGAGGAGGTAGAAGAGATGGAAGTAGAGGTTAGGGAGTCCTCAGATGATGATGAATCTGACCTTGAGCTGATAGTGTCTGAAGATACTCCTCTGAAGAAACTGAAGTACTATCTGAACTGCCCAGAGGAAGAGGATGGTCAGGCTTCTCGGAGGTCTTCCAAGAAGTATCCCTTCGTCGCTGAGGTAATTATCTCTTCCATTCTGCTATATGAGTTTCCCAGCTATCGACTTTTCATATGTCTTCTACTTTTACAGTTGATGGTGAATCTGTCCACGGTGGGAGGTCGAGCTAATGATGTGATCCGGTACTTGTCTGATTCTGTAGTGGAGTTACATGCCAAGTGCCGGGCCTTCAGGGTGAAGAAAGAGGAGGTGGAAGTTGCTCTTTTGACCCTGACAGCCGAGTCTACCGCACCTACTCTTCTTGTTCAGTCATCGTCGGAGGTGACTCAACTGGAAGCCAGGGTAAAACGGCTGGAGGCCGAGAAAGAGGACCTGCTATCAGCAAAGAAATTCCAGGATAAAGAGCTGGAGACTTATCGGGATATTGCGGAGGAGCCAACGCAAAATCAAGCTGCGGAGAAGGACCCAGAGGAGACCAAACGACTCCTAAAACTTTGGAGCGCATTCATTGACTGTAGTCCCGAGTTTCAGAGCCATAGGGAGGAGTATGGGGATTTATTCCACTCCTCTGAGCTGCATGAGATTATGGGTGACGTCTTGCAACTATGCCAATCCGAGAAAGAGACAAAGTTGATGGAGGAAATCTTTTCTCATCCAGATGCTGCTGATAAGCTCTCTGCTCTGACTGCTAAACGTTGGATTTCTGGGGCCGAGTTCTTGGATGCATTGGGTTCCTCCGAGAAGGTAATATCATCAGGAGATTTATTGAGGCTTATTAGAGCCAAGTATCCTTACTTACCTTCTCTTGAAGAGGTGCTTAATCCTTCAACTGAGTAGTTCCAGCAGGTTTGCTACCTTACTTGCTGGCATCTTTCAGTCATCCTCGGTCTTCATGATTTACTGGAAAGGAGCACCAACCTTCGTTTTTAAGTCCTCACAATTATCCATGATCAATACTCTGCGGGCTTAATGTTGTTGGGCTTCTTCCTTGGGTGTCCTTTGACAAGGTCTTTAATGTCACAGCGTGCAGAAAAGTTGACAATAGCCCATCTCTCTAGTGTCACTTCTGGTGAAGTCCTAGGAAACCATATTGGGTATATAAGTACCATATTCTGATGTAATAACACCTTTGATATGTCCATTTTAGGTTCGAGATTTAGCCTCTTATGTGCCCTTTTGAGGGTCTTGTTTAGAAGTATCATATTCTGATGTAATAACACCTTTGATATGTCCTTTTTATGTTCGAGATTTAGCCTCTTATGTGCCCTTTTGAGGATCTTGTTTAGAAGTATCATATTCTGATGTAATAACACCTTTGATATGAACTATTTGTGTTCGAGGATTTTCCTCTATATGTGTGCCCTTTTGAGGGTCTTGTTTAGAAGTGTCATATTCTGATGTAATAACACCTTTGATATGAACTTCAACTTTTGTTTTTGAGGTTTCTCCTCTTTATGTTGAGATGATTGATTTTCGAGCACGTCTGCCCTTTTGGTCTATAGACCTCAATCAAGCACTTTTTTGAAGTACTTTATCTCAAACCTATCTCCTTTATTCAAAACGATTGGTTTTTGAATATCAGATCAAAAAAACTTATAAGTTGACCAATCATATACCTTATAAGGTATATAGTTTTGAATAGCAATCAATGTTATACTTAAGACAACAATCCTCTTTTTATAAAAGGAATTTAAGATTGCTGATTATAAGGATAGGTATAAAAATGTCATGACTTCAATCTGAGTTTATAACTTTAAGAGTAGAAGTAAAGTAAATAGTGGGTTTGAGTTTGAGTACCCGTTTGTGCTAGAGCATATTTGTCTCGGACCTTGATGAGGCTTCTCGGACGTTCTTGATAGTCTCGAACCTTTGTGAGGCTCTTCATTGAGTTTTTATCTTCTGTGATACTTTCGTAAGTTAATCACATTGCATCTTCGTGGTATAGGTTCCCCCTTCATGGTTTCCAAGAGGTAGCTTCCCCCTGGTTGGGATTCTAGGACTCGATATGGACCTTCCCAGTTCGGGGCTAGCTTCCCTTCCACTTCTTTCTTGCTTTTTTCATTTAACCTCATTACCAGGTCTCCTTTAATGAAAGTGGCCAAGCGGACTCTCCTATCATGATAGCGCTTGACTCTTTCCTTTACCTTGGCCTCGTGGATTGTAGCATTTGCTCTCTTCTCCTCTAGGAGGTCAAGGTCTAGACGAAGGTTTTCTTCGTTGGCCGTGCCATCTTCGTCAGTTGGTTGAGAATTACGGGCCGAGGGGACCCCAATCTTCATGAGGATGACCGCTTCAGAGCCATAGACTAAGCTATAAGGAGTCTCTCCTGTTGCTGTGGCTGGCGTGGTTCTATGGGTCCAGATCACGCTTGGTAGTTCTTTGATCCAGTTTCCTTTAGCTCCTTCAAGGCGCTTCTTGATACCGCTTACCAAGGTACGGTTTGTAACCTCTACTTGGCCATTAGCTTCTGGATGATATACCGAGGTGAGCTTCTGGTGTATGCCATACTTCGTGCACCATGTCTTGAAGGGATCATTAGTAAATTGTGCTCCATTGTCGGTCACTATGTATCTCGGGATGCCATAGCGACACACGATATTCTTCCAGCAAAAGTTAATAACTGTCTTGCCAGTTATGTTGGTTAGGGCTTCAACCTCTACCCATTTTGAGAAATAATCAATGGCCACAATGAGGTACTTAAAGTTACCAGGGGCAGTAGGAAAAGGTCCGACGAGATCTATGCCCCATCGAACAAATGGCCAGGATTTTTGATGGTAATCATATTTTCCTGTGGCACGTGGATCATCTTGGCAAAGCTCTGGCACTGATGGCAAGAATTGATATATCTTTTGGCATCTTGTAGCATCGTAGGCCAGAAGTAACCCATCTGTAGGAGCTTTCGGGTGACGGGTACGTGGGCCTTAGTGGCTACCGCAGACTCCTTCATGTGTTTCTTGTATTAAGTGTTCCGCGTCAGAAGGCCCGACACACTTAAGCATGGGTTGGATGTATCCTCTCTTGTATAGGATACTGTTGTGGATGACATATTTCGGAGCTTTAACTCGGACCTTCCGTGCCAGGTGCTTGTCTTCGGGAAGGGTACCCGTTTGAAGGTATTCAATGTAGGGGTTCATCCATGTGTCTGAGATGTCAACAACCATGATGCTACTCTCTTCATAACTTCTCTTCGCCGGGGTTTCCATTAGCAATTCTTGAGAAGACCTTATGTTGAGGTCCGAGGAGGCAAGTTTGCTAAGTGCATCAGCCTTGCGGTTGCCTTCTCGGGGGATATGATTCAGCTCATAATGTCGGAATTGATTTAAGAGAGGCCTTACTATCTCAAGGTATTTCTGGAGACTGTATTCTCGAGTTTCGTATTCGCCCTTAACCTGTTGAACCACGATTTGTGAGTCACTGAAGATTTCAAGGTCCTCGACCTCAAGGTCCTTTGCTAGCTTTAGCCCCGTAATGAGGGCTTCATATTCTGCTTCATATTGGTGGCTCGAAAATCAAAATGGAGAACGTAAGGATGATCCTTTCCCTCGGGGCTGGTGAGTAGTACTCCAGCACCGCTTCCCCCCGAGTGGAGGATCCATCCACATATAGTTGCCATTTTCCGGAATCCAGAGTTGGGTTTGGTTTGTCGATCTCCACTGGTTCAACAGACTCCATTATAAAATCAGATAAGGCTTGGCCGTTGATGGATGTCCGAGGTTTATATTGTATGTCATGTTCTCCCAACTCGATGGCCCACTTCATCATCCGCCCCGAAGCGTCAGGCTTTTGGAGGATTTGCCTGATCGGGTAGTTGGTTAGGAGCACTATTGTATGTGCTTGGAAGTATGGTCTCAACCGTCGAGAAGCATGAACGAGGGCTAATATCAAGCGCTCGAGAGGGGTATATCTAGTCTCGGGCCCTTGTAAGGCCCTACTTACATAGTATATGGGATGTTGCGATCCCTCCTTTTCTTTGACCAATACAGCGCTGATGGCTAGCTGGGATGCAGATATATATAAGTAAAGAGTCTCTCCTTTATCTGGTTTTGACAATGTCGGAAGTTGCCAAAGATGGTTTTTAAGTTCTTGGAAAGCTTCTCCGCATTAATGAGACATTTCAAATTGGTTTGCCTTCTTAAGAATATTAAAGAAGGGTAGATGTTTTTCTGCTCCTTTAGATAGGAAACGGCTAAGGGCTGCAAGGGACCCTGTTAGCTTCTGCACATCCTTGACGGTTTTTAGGGGTTGCATGTTTTGCAAAGCCTCTATCTTCTCGGAGTTTACTTCGATTCCTCGATTGGATACCATATACCCCAGGAATTTTCCCGCTCCCACGCCTATGGTACATATAGCGGGATTCAGCTTCAAGTTGGAGGCCCGTAATGTGTCGAAAGTTTCCTTTAAATCTTCAAAGAAGGCATCGTAGCTGCGGCTCTTTACTAACATGTCGTCCACATAAATCTCGAGGTTGCACCCTATTTGAGATTTGAATAATTTGTCTACCAGTCGCTGGTAAGTAGCTCCGGCATTTTTCAATCCGAAATGCATCATCTTGTAGCAGAAAGTTCCTCGGTCGGTTATGAATGAGGTCTTTTCTTTATCTTGCTCTGCCATAGGGATCTGATGATATCCTTTCAAGGCATCAAAGAAGGCTAGTACTTGGTATCCCGCAATCGCTTCCATTAATCGGTCGATCAAGGGTAAGGTATAACTATCTTTAGGACAACAATCGTTCAAGTTGGTGAAGTCTATGCACATTCTCCACTTTCCATCTGGTTTCTTGACCATCACTGGGTTAGCTATCCATTCTGGGTACTGCACTTCTTCGATTATACGGGCTTTAAGTAACTTATCTATCTCCTCTCCAATGGCTTCAACTCGATCTAGTGCAAAGATGCGTCATTTATGCTTGATGGGTTTTTGCGAGGGATTGATATTCAGATAATGTTCCGCCAAACGAGGGGATACTCCAACCAAGTCGTTGGTGTCCCAGGAAAAACGTCTATGTACTGGTTGCTGGCGTTGCTTATCTCGTCGTTGTTAATGCTTCTTACTCCTGTCGGGACCGAGAAACGGATTTGTGTACTCCCACGAAGGTTTTCAGCCGGATCAGCCATGAGTTAGAAGGTCGTATAGATCAAGATCAGCCTGCGGGTCCCACTGGGCGTGCCAAATTGATGGATGTCTACAACCCGCACTTGATCACGAACCCTGCTCACGAACTGATCTGCAAGACAAAGGCCCCGGGTGTCCCGGGGATAGACACTCCGACGCTCAAGTCAGTATATTTGCTTAAGGCGTAAAGTATGAGATTAGATGAGAGGTCTACCAAACCTCTTAGGGTATTTATATGGCTACAATCCATAGATCACCAAGATATGTATTTATGGTATGAATACAACTCTTAAGGGAATAGAGGTTGTATTACCATGTATAATCGAAGTGTATTTCGGACATGGTTGTGTTACCATGTTTAGGATAGTTGTATTACCATCTTTGAGAAGATGTATATTCCTTGTAGAACATTCATAATATACGCATTCCTTATAAGGATTAGGATTGATGGACTTGTGGATCAACCCTCCGCGTATCTCGAGCCCACGACCCTTCTCGGGCCCTGGTCCGAGTATGAATGAGGTCCGAATACGAACCATGGACTTATCACCGCGCAAGTTAATTACTTCAGAATTACATACCTCTTGCAGACACATCAGATGGAGGAGGTCTCTTCAACAAGTTTGTGGTATACCTGGACCAATAATCAGGCTTCTCCTCACACAATTGTGGAAATGCTGGATAGGGCTTTTGCAAACACAACATGGAAGGATATGTGGCCAACTGCAAAGGTTAAAAACCTTTATTTTTCAAATTCTGATCATAGCCCGATCCTATTAGAGTTAAGGCCTCAGCAAAGAAGATCAAGAGGGTTGAGAAGGTTTGAGGCAATGTGAGTGAACATGGGGCACCCACAACAAATAATTTCAAGAGTCTGGGAAACAACATCAAATGGGAATCAATCTGGTATGGATCCTATTAACTTATTATCTGACAAGCTCAGATTTTCTATGTTGCATTTGTGTAATTGGCATAGACAATCATTTCCAAGGACATAAGAAATTAACAGAAGAGTTAGGAAGGGCACAATCAGGAACATGTCTTTATCTAAATCATGCTCAGATACAGAGGCTTATTGCTCAGAAGCAGGAATTGGAGCAAAGTCAGGCAGAGTATTGACAGCAAAGAACAAAAATTAGTTGGATGAGGTTTGGGGAGAAAAATATGAAGTTCTTCCACAGATGGGCTACAAAAAGAAAGCAAGCTAACATCATCCAAGGCATTATGGATAATAATGGAGTTTGGAATGATGATCAGGCACAGATAGTTCAAATATTAAGCCCACACATCAAAGAGGTGTATATTTATCAGCATGGTGTGGAACCACAATCTCTAGGGCAAACATCTCAGTCTTACATAAGCTCATTACAAGACTTTTGGCAGCCTAATAATCAGATCCTTTCAGAGAATCAAATACATGAACTAGAGGCTCGTTTTACCAAGGCACATGTTCGGGAGGCAGTCAGGAGTATGAAATCTTGGGGAGCACCTGGGGAGGATGGAATCCCAACAGGATTTTATAAGAATTACTGGGCCATAGTTGGGGATACACTAACTACAGCAATTCTGAGTATCATACAAGGTAACTCCTTCCCTGTTGAATGGAATTGTACTCAGATTATTCTCATTCCCAAGGTTAAATTGCCTAAAACTCCATCAGACTTTAGGCCAATATCATTGTGCAATGTGAAATATAAAGTCATTGCAAAAATGATTGCAAATAGGTTGAAAAGACATATTGGCTCTTTAATATCTGAGAATTAGCATGGATTTGTGCCTGGAAAGAGCATAGCTGAGTGTGTCTTGTTGGCACATGAGTTGGTGGAGCATATTAGAAAACATAAGCAAGGAAGAGTTGGACTGGCAACCATAAAGCTTGACATGAGTAAGGCTTATGATAGAGTGTCTTGGAGTTTTTTGGAGAAGGCATTGACACACATGAAAATCCCTCAGTCTCTGATAAATTTGATCATGTTGTGTGTTCAAACAGTAACATATCAGATCAAAGTGAATGGGGAAGTGGGACAAACCTTTTCTCCTAACAAAGGTCTTAGACAAGGGTGTCCTCTTTCACCTTATCTCTTCATTATATGTCAGCAGTATTTATCAACATGGCCAGAGCGTAGGTTAACAGAAAACAGGAATGTAGGGGTTCAAGTGTCAAGGGGAGGTCCTGTGGTTTCTCATATCATGTATGCTGATGATTGTATATTTTTACCAAATGCTCACAGGATGCCATTCTGGATCTAAAAGGAATTCTCAATGCCTATGTCAACTTCTCGGGACAGGAGTTGAATCATTCTAAGTGCTCTATAAGATTCAGCCCAACTACATCTAGCCAAATGCAACTCTTTGTTAGGGAAAGACTGGATATTCAAGGAGAAGGCATATGTGATAGCTATCTGGGAACTACTATCATCTTTGATCAAAGGAAATCACAGATTTTCCAAAAACTGATCCACAAGGTGAAGCAAAAATATGATTCTTTGGAAGGTAAGATTACTGAATTTTTCATGAAGATTAACCCTGGCCAGGCATGTTCTTCAGTCCATAGCAGTATACCCTCTTGGGATCTTTAGGATTCCCCTGAATATTCTAAAGAGGTTAGATGCAATGACAACAAGGTTTCTATGGGGAGGATCTTTGGAAGCAATTCCTATGTATTGGAAATCATGGAATTATATTACAAGGTCCAAGTTGGAAGGAGGATTAGGGCTCAGATCTACAGTTGCCTTGAATAAAGCACTCCTGGCCAAACACTCCTGGAATTTGATCAAGGATGGTTCATCATTGTTAAGTAAAAGTGTACAAATCTAAGTATTTAAGGAAGGAATCTATGAAGACAGTGATAGCTAAACCAGGGGATAGTTAGGGGTGGAAATCAGTAGTTTGGGCTTCTGAATTGATCAGAAAGAATTTGCATTTGAAGGTGAGAAATGGAAAGGAAGTTAAGATACATGTGATCATTGGATTCCAACTATCCAGAATCCTGTTTAAAATACAGTAGTGATCTCCACACATACAAATATGAGAGTGAAGCATCTGATTGATCACCAGAATAATTGCTGGAGAATTTCCCTGGTGAGGTGCATTTTCCCTCGAGAAATAATTCCACACATTCTGACACTGCATCTGAATTCCACAACTAATGATATACCTTTTTGGAGATGGTCTAAATCGGGAGACTACAATGCTAATACTGGATATCATATTGCCATGAATTCAGTGGAGGCAAGATCCCATGGTATTAGGCTGTCACCTCCGGCAAGAAAATTTTGGGCTAAATTGTGGAATCTAAAAATACCTTACAGGATAACCACTTTCTTATTGAAAGCTGTCTCGGGATGTTTACCAACTCAGATGAACAGGTATAGGAGGAAACTTTCTAACTCCTCCACTTGTAACAGATGTAGTATGACAGTGGAAGATGAATCACACCTATTCCTCAATTGTCCAGAGTCATCCAGAATTTGGGATGCTTCAGGCTTCATTCAACAACTGCAGAACTTAATCTTTACCTCATGGATTTTCTGCTTATTTAATGGTGCAGTTCAGGAGGAGGCAATTGTCAAGCACATTACCATCTTATAGGAAATATGGAAACAGAGGAATCATATGGTAGTTCATCAGACACTACTCCATACTCAATGGTGTGTGGAACATGCCAAATCTGAATGGGAGATCATGTTAAGAAGCAGGAGAAGTCATATGGATAGGGAAATGGCTGAAGATATTCATGGTCAGGCACAGTTGAGTAAAAGTCAGGATCTATCCATACATCAGATTAAGCTGGGAGAAAGCACTCATCTTCTAAAGGAGGCATGTGTTGTGAGCTTTGATGGATCATTCAGGAAAAATGAAAACTAGGAACATTAGGGTGGCGCATCTGGAAACCGGGGTGGCTAGCAGAGACGTTTATACAAGGAACTAATTTTTTCACAGCAGTAACTCCATTGCAGGCCGAGGCTAGAACTTGTTGGAGGGCTTTGAAGGCATCAGTTAGACAAGGCTGCAAAAGGATTAACATAATAACAGATTCGGTCATCCTAGCGGACAGGGCCGTGCCAACGTATTTTGAGGCCCTGTGCGAAATTGTAATTCTAGGGCCCTTTCTGGGATAAATGTTTTCCAAATACCCAAACTCAAAAAAGAAAAAGCCCATCGAGAAAATTAAAAGGCCCAAATTTAAAAAGAAATGACCCTTCAGAAAATATCTTTAATCATTATATTTTTAAACAATTAAAAATACACATATAATACCCCTAAATTTTTTCGGGCCCCTTAAAATTTTGGTCTTGTGCGGGAGCACAGCCCGCACTGCATCAGGCTCGGCCCTGCTAGCGGAGTCCATTCAAGGTCCAAGGAAGTCACCACTAGAAATAAAATTAGTTGTTCTCAGCATATATAATCTTCTCAAGTCTATTATGGAAAAAAATTAGAATAGCCACTCTCTGCTCTCTCTCTCTTTTTGTGCTCTCATTAATGTTTCACTTTCTTTCCCCAAACAGTAAAAATTCTAACCGTTACTCACATACTTTCCGACTGATGTAGCCGTTATCGGTCACAAACTGCTAGAATGACGTCGGATTCGTCGGGAAGCCACCGCCCCACGCAGTTTCCTCCAAGCCCTAAACACGAAACCAGCCCCACTTTTCTCTGCACTCCCTTCCAACTCGTCGATTCAGCCCATTCTCACCCACAAAGGGAAAATTTCCTGCTTGATTTCGCCGGAGGAGGTTGCCTAGCTCTCGGCTCACTATGACAATGCACTCATAGGAAAGTTCCCAAAAGTCAAACCATCAATGGAGTTCTTAAATGAAGCTTTCAAATCAGTGGGTTTCACAGGCAGATACCAGCTTGGATCCATAGACTACAAGCATATCCTGATCAGATTTGAAGAACAGGATGATTTACAGAGGTGCTGGATGAAGTCTCTCTGGTCTCTCAAGGGTGTCCAAATGAAGGTATTTAAATGGACCCCTAATTTCTCTCCTGATACCGAGACCTCTATTTTGCCAGTTTGGATTACTTTGCACAATTTTCCCATTTTCTAGTATAACACAGCCATGCTTGAATCCATAGGAAATAGTGTGGCTAGATACATAAAAATGGATGCAGCAACTGCTAGTTTAACTAGACCTTCTGCAGTCAAACTTTGTGTAGAAGTTGATTTATTAGCTAAACTACACACTTCAGTCACCCTCACTACCAATCTAGATGGAGAAGTAGCTGATTTCCCTATAGAATATGAATACCTCCCAGCCTACTGTAAGCACTGCAAAAAGCTAAGAACTTGAGATAGGGGAATGTAGGATCTTACACCCTGAAATGAGGCCTATGATCAACAATAGACCACCAGTCAAAGCCCCTGCTCAGATTAGAAGAAACTCTCACCTTGTGCCTAAGATTGATGCCATAAGCAAGCCTGGCAAAGTCCATTTTGAGAAAGCACACCAACCCCTGATGAAACACAACCGAAAACCAATAGCAGCCTCCCAAATTGACAAGGGTAAGGGGCCTGCAGAGACTCCCTCCTGCACTCCAACCCCCCCCCCCCCCTCCTCCAACCCTCCTCTATAATGCCCCCTCCAGCAGCTCAGTCTCACCACTTCAAACTGCAACCACCCAAGCTCCCTCACTCCCTATTGATATCACCTCAGATGATGAGATGCAGTGCCTGGCTGATGCTGTTACAGAATGCATAGTACTCACCACCCCTGTTGCTCCTACCACCCTTGTTGCTCCTATACAGCCAGCTCCTCCCACAAACACCACCCCACCCATAGAAAGCTCCCCAGTTACAACCATTATCCCTTACTCCTCACCAGTACAACAGATCATACATGCTTTAAACAAAGCAAAACAAGCTGAATGGGAATCTCCAAAGAAGCACAGACACTTTGCACTAGATGATATAAATATTCATCCAGGTAACTCTAAGGAATCTAGTGATTACAGATTTCAAACTGACAAAATCTCTTTCTACTCCCATCTAGACAGAAAGGCAAATAGATTCCTTCCTCTGATTGCTGAGGAGGAAGTCTCAACTGATAATGTCAGTGATCAACAAGAAGAGATTCCAGTCCAGAATGAAGACAATTTGGAAACAACTGCCTCTTCTTCTCAGATACACTTGCAGGTAACCCCCTCCTCAAATGATACAAATGAGCATGCTGTCACCCTAGGAAATGACCCTGAACAAGGTAAGGTAAACACTTATTTTAATCAAGTAAATAAAATCATTACTAGGACACCAACAAAGAGTCTTAAAACCAAGAAAAAATGATTTATACAACCTTGGGAATAAATTTTCTTGTCTGGAATATTAGAGGCATGGAGACATCTATTCTTAGACTTGGTAGACTCATTAGAACACATAAGATTGATTTACTTTGTATTATTGATCCACAACATGATAATTCAGAATGCTCTTCATATATGCTTAAACTGCACATCCAACATTTCATGTTTTCTAGTCTCTCCAAGATCTGGTTAATGTGGAATAATAATGTTAGTGTCACTGCTAAGTCAGATCATAATCAATTTCTTTCAGTACTAGTCTCTAGTCATACACTGAACACAAACACATATTTTGTTTTTGTGTATGGCTTGAGAACCAGGAAGGAAAGGGAGGAATTATGGACTAATTTAGCAGCTCTAAGTTTAGTTGATGCTATGTTCATAGTTGACTTTAATGTGATGGCTTCCATTACTGAATATAGAGGTGCCTCATCCCCTAGTTTATTTAGCATTAGACAGTTCAGTAATTTCATTCAAACCCTAGGTCTAGTACAAGTGCATACAGCTGGAAATTTTTTCACATGGACTAATGGTAGAACAAAGGACAGTGGAAAAAAATTAACCACTGAGAGATTAGATAGGGGAATTTGCACCATACAATGGATGTCAAAATTTCCAGTTTTCTATCCATGTCCTGAATAAGGACCCTTCAGATCATTGCCCTCTACTGTTGAGAATGGGCAGTGACACACCCTCAGTTCCCAGGCCATTCAGGTTCATTAACACCTGGTTCAAAAGAGAGAAGTTCATGGATGTTATACATAACCATTGGACTACTCCCATTGATGGTCAGGGTATGCTAAAAAAATTTCTCAAGTTAAATAGCCTTAAAAAGGTTCTTAAAGTCTGGAACAAAGAGGTTTTTGGCAATATTGATGTAAATTTATTAATGGCTGAGGAAAATCTAAGACTCCAGGAAATTGCTTTTGAAGCAGACAGTTCCACTCATGAACTGATCAAGCTTAAAAAAAATGTAAAGCTTTACTCACTAAACCCTTGAAAGAGCAAAACGATTTCTGGAAACATAAAGCCAAATTAAAATGGCTAAAAGAAAGTGATGAGAATACAAAAAGTTTTCATAACTCTGTAGGCTCAATATCACAAAGATCAAAAGTTCAGATAGGATATGGTTAACAGAAAGCACTGATATAGAAAAGGAGGCTATCTCCTTTTACCAAAATCTGTTAACTAATGACCCTCATCCTGACAAAGATCAGTTCAGTTCACATTTTCTCTCCCAGATCCAAAAAATTATATCTGAGGAGGATAATATGGAATTGATAAAGCCAGTCACATTGTTAGAACTAAAACAAATTATGTTCAGCCTTAATAAAGCAAGCAGTCCAGGGCCTGATGGCTATACTGCACTTTTCTTTATGAAAGCATGGAACATAATTTGCCTAGATCTTTTAGAGGTATCAAATGATTTCCTATCAAGGTCTAATATACATAGGGGTATCTCTAGCACTTGGATTACAATAATTCCTAAAAAAGATATCCCAGTGAGTTTTAATGATTATAGACCTATTAGTCTTTCCAATGTTACAAACAAATTTTTTTTCTAAAATCCTTATGGAAAGACTAAAACCTTTGATGCCTAAATTAATTTCTCCTCATCAATCTGCTTTACTTAAAAATAGAGATATTTCAGACAATGTTTTCTATTTAAAGGAAATGTTCAGATTTTTGAATAGAAAAAATAAGGATCCCAACTGTATACTTAAGCTTGATCTCATGAAAGCCTTTGATAGAGTGAGTTGGAATTTCCTCAAAACAATTCTCCACCAGTTTGGTTTCACAGGCAAGTTCATAAACTGCATCTTAAAAAACCTGTCTAATGCTTGGTTTTCTATTTTAATCAATGGGAAGCCTGTTGGTTATTTTCACGCCTCTAGAGGCATTAAGCAAGGGGATCCCCTATCTCCTTTCCTTTTTGACATTTTTTCAGAAGCTTTCACTAGAAGTATAGCTTATGTTTTTCAAACTGGAAAAATGGAATTTTTTTCATTGCCCAGAAATGCTGTGCCTATTTCTCACTTGAGCTATGCAAATGATATTGTTATTTTTCTAAAGGCATCAAGATTGAACCTAAATAAAATGAAAGCTTTCCTTGTAAAGTTTGAAGAAACAATAGGACAAAAGGTCAATTTTGAAAAAAGTGAGTTCTTTCTGAGCAACACAGCCACTTCAACCAAGCTTAGACAGGTTAAAAACATTTTAGGGATGAAAAAAGGTTGCTTGCTTGTAAAATACATGGGGGTACAGATTTTCAATGGTAGAGTTCTGAATATACATTTCCAGCCTATTCTGGAAATGATAGACAAAAAACTCTCCAACTGGAAAAAAATTTGGCTCTCCACTGGAGGCAAATTGACTATCATTCAATCTTGCCTCCTATCTCTGCCCCAACACATTTGGGCAGTTATGGAGCCTACAAAGAAGATTAAAAAAAATTGAAAGGAGATTAGCTATCTTTTTCTGGGGGAGCTCTGATCAGGGTCCGAAAATATCATGGAAGAAATGGAGAGCTCTCTGTAAACCTACTGTTCAGAATGGCCTTGGAATCAGGGATCTTACAACAACTATAAAGGCTTACTCATGTAAACTATGGTGGAAGTACCAAATTGGAGAGGCCCCCTGGACAACTTTCATCTCAGAACTGGAAGAGGATATGTAAGGTAAATCAGATGGCTGAGGCAAACTCTAGAGTTATTCATGGAGCTGGGGATTGTAATTTTTGGTCTGCAAACTGGACAGACTTTGGCCCTCTCATTGATTTTTTCAATCCTGGAAATGAGCACTACCTTAATTTCTCAGTCAGTAAATTCCTTGCCTCCAAGCACACATACCTCCCTCTCCTTGCCTTGATCCTCCCCCCCCCCCCCCCCCCCCCCCCCAAAACATCATAATGTTCCAAGAGAAGGCTGAAATTCATCCATATAGAAGAGATAGGCTTATCTGGAAGCCTGAGCTACATGGAAATTTCGGCATAAGGACTGCATACTCTCTGTTCATCTCAGAAACTCAGAAATTTCCATCCCTTGTGAAAATTAAGAATCCAGGTATCCCCAAAAAAATCTCTGTGATTACATGGAGACTTCTGAATTGTATGCTACCCTTTGATGATATTCTGAGCCATTTTGGTTTCCAATTTGCATCAAAGTGCCCCTTTTGCCACCATGATGATACACTGCAACATTTTTTCACAAAATGCCCTACTTCTGTGCATCTATGGAGACATATGCACCATATATGTGGCTCTTTATTTTTTGATGTGGAAAAATTGTGGGATAGACTTGCTACATTATGGTCTTTTACTGGTTTGTCAAAGCTCCACACCAGACTCAATCAGACTGCTCCTTGCTTTTTGGTCTGGATCCTATGGAAATGTAGGAACAATATGATTTTCAACAATCAACCTCCCAACCTAATTCTGATGGAAATGGAACTGCAGGAGTGCATCTATTTTTCCTTGCTTATATCTCCAGTGCCAGTTATTAGGCCTATTGATGATAATCTGGTGTCTCAGGCCTGTATCCCTCCTATGTATATCCCTCCAAAGCCCAACATTTCAGCTATTTACTGGTCTAAACCTCCAGATGGGATTAAAATCAATGTGGATGCTGCATGGTGTCAGACAAGGACAGCTTTGGGATTAATTGCAAGAGGACACAATGGAGAATTCATAGGTGCAAAGGGCTTCTGCACTACTGCTGACTCCCCCCTACAAGCTGAAATGCTGGCAATTGAAAGTGGAGTCCAGTTTGCTATCTCATTAGGTTCAAATCTTTTTTCAGTGGAATCAGACTGCAAATGTGCAGTTGATATGATCAGTACACCCTCATCTGCTCATTGGAGACTCTTCACCCTATCTCACAGCATCAACTGACTACTGGGATCCCACCCCCTGCTTCATACTTTGAGAGAAGCAAATAAGCCAGCTGACTCTTTAGCTAAGCTCACTTCACAGCTCAACAAAGATGTTTCATATGACTGGACAACCCTCACACACTATCCAGGGACTCATCAATCTAGATGCATGGGAGGTGCCCTCACTAAGAATTCCTCAAAGCTCAGCTTTAAGCTCCATCCCTGGCTCTTCTTCATAAAGGCAGCTGTGCAGACTTGTAACAGGTCTAGTTCTAATCATTCCTTTTGTTCCATCATTTCTCTGGATTCTACCTTAATAGATGGCTGCTTTGTGTTTCGCTTGCGATTCACTAATAGGCTCTCTATTTCTTTTAAGAATTTAGAGTGTCTTGGAGGTCTTCATAACATAGCTAGACTTAGTATTAGCTCCTTTTTTTTGAAGTAATTTATTTTGCTCATAGCCTACATTAGGCTGACCCCAAATTTACTTTGTATCTATGCTCACCACTTTTGTGGTTTTTGAAAAGGTCAGGGAGGCCTAATAAACACTCCCCCATCCCTTGGATGGTTAAAATTAAAAAAAAAAGTCTATTATGGAATTTAGAATAGCTAAGATTAGTAGGAATTACCTTATAGCAGAGCATAATCTAGCAACCAAGTTAGGTTGTCGCTTGTGTAATATGCATGTTCTAAATTAATTTATTATCTTTTCCTCAAAAAAGAAATACCTAACTAGTTCTAATATAAATAATTTTGATATAATTTTTGCCACATTATCCATTGTGTTTTAATTCACTAGATTAGCAAAATTAAATCAAATATGGTTCACTCATGGCTTCCATATATATTTTTATGCACAGCTGGAATTTTAACTATGTAAAGACTAATTCCCAAACTGATTTCCATTAGGATTTACATAAGTATTTATACTACATACAAGGGTCTAATAATAATTAATGAAAACTACCTAAACCCTAAGGACATAACTGCAATATACAATAGATACAATAAATACAAACAAAACTCTATACTGAGTCTTCTTCTATTGTCACACCCCCCCTCAAGCGAAGCGTCGGATTGATGGAGACGCAAAGCTTGGACCGGAAAAAATCAAACAAGGCACGATTGAGACCTTTGGTAAAAATATCAGCCACCTGCAAAGATGTAGGAACATGACCAACACGCAGCTTGCCTCCAGCTACCAGCTCTCGCACAAAATGATAATCAATATCAATAAGCTTAGCTCGCTTATGTGCAACAGGATTCTCCGCCAAAAATATAGCATTGTTATCGTCACAGAGAAGCAGAGGAGAAGCCTGCAGAGGAAAGCGTAGATCACGAAGAAGATGCATAAGCCAGACAACCTCTGAAGTTGTATTAGCCAGCGCTCGATACTCCGACTCTGAAC
The DNA here is from genome assembly GCA_948330725.1 of Sherardia arvensis. Classification (NCBI taxonomy): domain Eukaryota; kingdom Viridiplantae; phylum Streptophyta; class Magnoliopsida; order Gentianales; family Rubiaceae; genus Sherardia; species Sherardia arvensis. Next base: position 18,153,365 of record OX415238.1, read on the forward strand.
TCGAGCGAGAAACAGTGGGTTGTTTCTTAGCACTCCAGGCAACCAGATTGCCACCCAGAAATACAGCATATCCATACGTAGAACGCCGAGTCTCCAAACACCTAGCCCAGTCCGCATCCGAGTAAGCAAGTACCTCTGAAACACCACCACCAGAAAAAGTCAAACCACAATGTTGCGTACCATGAACATACCGAAGAATCCGAGTCACCGCCGAGAAGTGATCATCACGAGGATCCTGAAGAAACTGACTCACAGAGTTAACCGCAAACGACAAATCCGGACGAGTGATGGTTAGATACTGAAGAGCTCCAAGAAGGGAACGATACAACTTGGGATTATGAAAAGGTCCACTGGTGCTGCTATGGAGCTGAGACAAAGGTAGAAACGGAGTAGAAACAGGTGTGGCATCCAACATCCCAGCATGCTGAAGTATATCCCTGGCATACTTGGCCTGCCCCAGAAACAAACCAGTGGAGGTGGGAGTCACTTCCAGACCAAGAAAATAGCTTAGAGAGCCAAGATCCTTGACCTGGAATTCATGATCAGCTCGAGTAATAAATTGGCGAATGGCTGTACTGCTGTTTCCTGTGAAAATGATGTCATCAACGTAGACAAGAAGATAGAGAATAACATCACCACGAGTAAACACAAACAAAGACGGATCCGAGAGACTCCCAACAAATCCAAGATCCCGAACAAACGCACTGAACATATCAAACCATGCCCTAGGAGCCTGTTTCAGCCCATACATAGCCTTCCGAAGAAGACACACATGATGAGGACGAGCTGGATCCTGATAACCTGCTGGTTGTGCCATATAAACGAGTATCAAGAATGCCATTGAGAAATGCATTTTTGACATCCAGCTGATGAAGCGGCCATTTCCTCATTGTAGCAATGGCAAGAACAGTGCGAGCTGTGCCAGCCTTGACCACCAGACTGAAAGTGTGATCGAAATCAAAACCCGAAATCTGAGAAAAACCCTGAGCAACTAGGCGAGCTTTGTAGCGATCAATAGATCCATCCTGTCGATACTTGAGGCGATAGATCCATTTGGAGCCAACAATATTAACCTGTGGAGGACACGGAACAAGATCCCACGTGTGTTGATGACAAAGTGCAGCAATCTTCTCATCCATAGCAGCCACCCATCGAGTGTCCTTAGCAGCAGTACGATAAGTGCGGGGTTCCTTCTGAGTAATCAGCTCAGCAACCAGTCTAGTGACAACAAAGTCAGGGCCAAGATCACGAGGCACACGTGTCCCATCCTGATGACGAGTGACCATCCTATGAGCCCGAGGAGCAGGAGGAGTTGAAGTTGAAGGCGATGATGCAGGAGCCGAGGACTCAGGCGATGAAGTCAAGGATGTAGGGGAACGAGGAGGAGTAACAGGTTCATCAACTGTAACAGGATCATCCAAAACAACCGTAGATGGTACTGGCTCAGGAGAAACAGGAGACTCAGGACACACAAGGCAAGGAGCAGATGATACCGCTGGAGAAGACCCAACAGAAGGTATTTCCAAGTCAGGAGTGGAGGGATCCAAGAACGAAGAGACATCCAGTGAAGTAAACTGAGCCTCCGAAGTAGCACTCGAGAAAGAAAAATGAGTCTCATCAAATCTGGCATGGCGAGTCATATAAACGCGACCGGTATCTGTGTCCAAGCACTTAAAACCCTTGTACTGCGCACTGTAGCCTAGAAAAACACGTGGAAGACTACGTGGTGCCAGCTTATGAGCTGTTGTAGGACGAACATATGGAAATACTCGACGGATGAAAGTTGGAGTATTCTGAAGAGCGACCAAACAAAACCTCAAAAGGGGATACATTACCTAGAACAGGAGTAGGAAGACGATTAATGTTGAAAACTGCAGTGCTGAACGCATCATCCCAGTGAGAAAGAGGTAAGTGTGAGTGGAACAGCATGGAGAGCCCCATCTCCGTAATATGTCTGTGCTTCCGTTCAGCCCCACCATTCTGCTCTTGCGTGTAAGGACAAGACATCTGATGATGAATGCCTCGAGTGCTAAAGTGAGTCTGTAATCGATTGTTAGTAAACTCAGTTCCACCATCGCTCTGAAAGACTTTGACCCTTGAAGAAAATTCATTCTCAACAAACGCCTCAAACTGGAGATATATATCAACAAAATTCGACTTCCGACGTAAGGGATAAAACCAAGTAAAACGTGAGTGATCATCCACAAACACAGCATAATAAGCAAAGCCATTACCAGATAAAATCGGAGAAGGTCCCCATAAATCACAATGAATTAAATCAAGAATGTGACCAGCACATTAGAATTCTCAACAAAAGATAATTTATGTCCCTTAGCCATAGCACAAGACTCACAAACACCAGGTCTAGGGAGCAAAGAAGTAAGTGACAAACAACTAGTCTTATTCAAAAGGGAAATAACACTAGGGCACATGTCTCAGACGAGCATGCCAAGTTTCAAACGATGCTCTATTCTTATTCTTCACCACAAATGACAACAATGCCTCCACACCACGGTCCAAAACATAGAGACCATCCTCACATCTGCCTCGACCCAGAATTGCCCTGGTGGCCTTGTGCTGAATAAGAAAAGACTGATCATCAAATGCAATAACAACACCAACCGCACGAGTTAGCTTACTGATACTCAACAAGTTCTTAGTAATAGCAGGCACAACCAACACATCAGATAAATGCAAAGAAGGACTAACACGAGCATCACCAAAACCAGTAATCAAAATACCCGCACCATTACCAACAGAGACAAGAGTGTTACCGTTATAAGGCATGATGCTGGACAAATTCGATGCAGAGGAGCTCATGTTATTCGTGCTTCCAGAGTCCATGTACCAGTCCAGATTAGTAGAAGATGAAGCAACAAAGAGGGTTGATACTGAGTAGATCCCTAAGTTGGGTATGTCAAGTATTGCTGGGGCTGCTGAGGAGAATACACGACATACTGCGGCGCTGGCTGCTGAGGTACTGCATATGGTTGCATCTGGACAAGATTGGCCTGAGGAGTCCGCGGAATTTGACCTGGCTGAGCTACAAAAGGCAGAAACTGCGGCTGAGCATATGGCTGGACATAGGGCTGAACATATGGCTGAGATTTCTGAGGTGCCGGACGAGGAGTGGACGACGGACACTGTTTGGACACATGACCATAACCCTCACAGGTATAACACTGAATCGGACCACCACGACCACGCCCAGAACCTGTCGACGAACTTGCCGCTCGCCGCTGACCGGACCGGCCAGAACCGGCGGCGCGTGGGGCAGTGTGTTCCTGAGTGTGAGAGCTCGCCATAAAGACTGCCGGGGTTGGATTTGGACCAGCAGAACCCCTCAAATTGGCCAAAAACGCTTCATGAGTGTGGGCCTCATCAACAACCTGCTGATACAAGGGGGCAGGATCTCTAGAGGCAATAGGGGCACTAAAGGAACTAAAATCAAGTCCCAGAGCATTCAAAAACCAAATCAACTTCTCCCGTTTATCAACCGGATCACCCATAGAATTCAACTTTTCAAAAATTGACATAAAAGAAAGATGTCGCTCATGAACGGTACCCGATTTCTTGAGTGAGGCAGCCTGTTGGTGAAGGCTGAACTTGGCAACTGCAGATCCATGCTGGTAGGCCTTCGCAAAGGCATCCCACATCGCCTTGGAAGTGTGACACTGGGAGGCTTCATTCTTCGCTTCTGGGATAAGCGAGGAGTACAAAACACCACAAATCGCCTGATCATCATCCATCAAGGCATCATACGCCACCTTGGCAACATCATAGGCCTCCTTGGCCTTCAACATAGCAGAATCATCCGGAGGAACGGTGGAGGGGGACGGTGGCATAGGCACCGGAAGTTCAGGACAGGGAGAGGAGCCATCAAGATGGCCAAACAAACCTTGAGGACGAAGAACATACTGAACATGTTGCTTCCACTGTAAATACGTAGTAACATCAAGCTTAGTATTAAGCATGTGAATCATCGTGTTGATGGACAACTTCTCATGACGTCCACTAGAAGCCATAGTAGAGCAGGAAAAGTACAAAAAGCAGAAATTTTGATGAGGGGAGGGAGGCCGAAATTTTGGTCGGCAGCCGTGAGAAAAAGAGAAGAAAAAAGAGGGGAGGGTTTAGAGGATCATAAAGGCTGTTGTAAATAGTAAAACTAGAGAAGAAGGGATTCTATCATCAAGAAACACAAATTTGGAGTTCAAAAGATATGAAAAGAGAATGGTAATCATGGGTCAAGATCCCAGCTGTATGGATTCTTCTACAGGGAATATTGCAACACATCCATTAAAAATCAAAACTCTGTCATACTTTTCTTATTTAACTTAAGCACTCATCTTTCTCTCTCTACCACACTTCTCTCCTCCTTCTCTCTACCTTTATTTCCTAAACACATGCTTTTCCCAAAACAGTTACATTTATTTCCGTTGCCGACACTCAATCTGCTCTGAAATGGTCACATAACGGCCAATTTTATGGCGGCGCCACCGCATCTCCGCGGTGGCAACGCTCCTTACCGATCTTTTGCGCAGGCTGTGACTGATAAACCACCACCTATCTCACCCCTCCTCCCTTCCAATCCCGAAATTCAACCAATCGGCGAGTTCAAGGGAAAATTTGCTTGCATCGTCTCGCCGGAACAAGCCTCACAATTGGCCGAGCACTACCAATATATACTGGTCGGAAAATTCGACAATGGAAAACCATCCATGGAAACCCTGAACGCGGCTTTCAAATCCATTGGTTTTAGCTCTAATTTCCAGATTGGCTCCTTAGATTTCAAGCACATTTTGATCAGATTCCAGGAGTCTGAAGACTATCAAAGATGCTGGCTTAAAGGAATTTGGAGCTTCAAAGGGGTTCCAATGAAAGTGCTCAAATGGTCTACAGAGTTCATCCCAGGCACTGAATCTTCAGTTGTCCCCATTTGGGTAAGAATCCCTAATGTACCCATCTTCTTTTATAATGTGGCCATGTTAGAATTCATTGGAAATAGGATTGGTAAATTCATCAAGATGGATTATGCTACTTCTACATTGACTAAGCCATCAGCTGTGAAATTATGCATTGAGATAGATTTACAGAAAAAGTTGCACAATGAGATAACTATTGGCATGCTAGGCTTACTTGCAGATATAGAAATTATATATGATCAGATCCCCTACTACTCCTCACACTGCCAAAAATTAGGCCACTCCATTGACCTATGTAAGAAGGCTAATCCTGAACTGATCACCTCTAGAAGCCAGACTAGACATATTGTATCTGACCCTAGTGATAAGGTCCCAAACCCCCCTCCCAAATTAGCTCAACCACCAAAGTTTAAAGAGGGTGGATCTGGTTTAACTATTAAGGAGAAGGACAGACTATTTAAAGCACATGGTCAGATGATGTATGTGAAGAAACCTCAGCCAGTTGCACAAGTAGCACCACAGATTCCTAACTCAGACAAAGGAAAGGAAAAGGTTTTGGTTTCAGATGATGCTAACTCCTCTCCTCCAAATGAAGTGGTGCTTATATCCAACTCCTGCTCAGACTCATCTAGTCCCTCTCCTATTTTGAAATTAGTCACAACTGCTGAGACTTCCTGCAACTCGACAATACAGGCTCCTTTAATGTCCATACAAGAAGAGACATGTCTCTTGCAGAATCAGAAACCAAAAAAATATGCTAAAGATGATTCCTCAATGCCAGCAGATAAGCATTTCTCCTCACAATTTTCCCCTGTTACTACTAACAAAGTCACTTTTTTCTCTCAGGAAAAAAATAGAGAAAATAGATTCTCACCATTGCAGGGCTTGATTACAGAAGAAGAACAAGAGGAACCACTGGAAACTGAGGTGGAGAACTCTCACAGCCTAACTCTCAGCAGCAGGAAATAGCCACTCCAACTCCTCAGTTAAAAGAAAACAGGTAGACACAGCCCAGGTGACAAAATCATCCAGACTGTTTGCTAAAAAACCTCCTCCTGTTATCAAGCTACAAACTTATTTTACACAACTGAACCAGATTATTGCAGGATCAGTTACAAATAGCCCTCCCAAAAAATTTTAAATGATTAGTACAACCCTTAATAATAAATTCCTTGTTTGGAATGTTAGAGGGATGGAAACTTCACTTGAAAGATTGAAGGAACTAATTGCCAGTTACAATTTTGACATTATCTGTTTGATTGAGCCTATGCATGAAAATCTGAAATGTGATTATTACAAAAATATTTTAGGCTATCAGAATTGTATGTTTGCCCTAACTGAACAAAATTGGATTTTTTGGAGAAATGGTATCCACTTGAACCTGATTTTGGATCACCCCCAATTTCTACATGTCTCAGTTCACTGTCAGAAACTAAATGCTTCTATGGAAGCTATTTTTGTCTATGGACTGAGAACAAGGAAAGAGAGGGAAAACCTTTGGATTGATCTTCAAAAAATAAAAAACCCTGAGACAATATTTATTGGAGATTTTAATGCTATCATTTCTATCTCAGAATATAAGGGACCTTCCACTCCCAGTTTGCATAGTATTAGAGACTTTTTGCTGCTTTTATTGATGCCATGGCTTTAGAGCATATTAATACAGTTGGTAATTTGTTTACATGGTCCAATGGTAGATACCAAATCCCTCTAGATCTCAGTCCAAGTGGGAGGAAAAAAACACCCACTATACAGAGATTGGACAGGGGTCTATGTACTCCTCAGTGGAGTGTTAGATTCCCTAACTCTTCAATTTTAGTTCTAAATAAATTGTCCAGTGACCATTGTCCTCTATTTTTGAGTGTTGGTAGTGATATTAAATCATCTCCTAGGCCTTTCAGATTTCTTAACACAAGGTTCAAAAGAGACAAATTCATAGATGTGCTAAAAAATAACTGGGAACCTACTATAGGCAATTCTTGAATGTTAGGATTTTATCTCAAACTTCTCAGACTCAAAAAACATTTGAAAATCTGGAACAGAGAAGTTTTTGGTAATTTGCATGAAAATGTCAAGTTAGTGAGGAGAAACTGAGACAGGCTGAAATTGCATATGATACTGATCAAAATGAAATATTTTTGGACAGTCTCAAACAAGCAAAATCAGAGCTCTCTAGAGCCATTAAAGAATAGAACCATTACTGGAAATATAAATTTAAAGTAAAATGGCTTAAAGAGAGGGATGATAATTCCAAAAAATTTCATAACTCAGTGAGGGAAAGGAAGGGAAAAATGAATATTACTAAAATTCAAAATTCAGATGGTCTGTGGATTGAAAATTTTACAGAAATTGAAACTGAAGCCATCTCATATTATTCTGAGTTGCTATCAGCAGACAATAATCCAGATCAGAGAATTTTCTATTCTCATTTTTTATCTCAGATCCCCAAACTCATTACCTCAGAGGAAAATGTTGAATTGCTTAAACCAATCAAAATGAAGGAACTTAAGAACATTGTAACCTCTCTCAACAAGCACAGTAGTCCTGGACCAGATGGATTCACCTCTCAATTCTACATTAAAGGTTGGGATTTTATACAGGTAGATCTTTTAAATGTTGTAAATGATTTTATGACCAAGTCTGACATCCCTAAAGGAATTGCCAGTACTTGGATGGCCTTAATACCAAAAATCCAAACTCCTTCTTCATTCAGTGACTTCAGGCCTATCTGTCTTTCAAATGTTTTAAACAAAATTTTTTCAAAGGTTTTAATGGAAAGGCTGAAGTCTCTTATGCAAAAGATCATCTCTCCACACCAGACTGCATTTTTAAAAAATAGAGACATTAGTGATAATGTACTCTACCTTAAGGAAATGGTCATATTTTTAGATAAAAAAGGACCACACCCTAACTGTATATTAAAATTGGACCTTAGAAAGGCTTTTGATAGGGTTTTTTGGAAATTTCTAACAAATATACTCATTAAATTTGGCTTCCATGGACAGTTTATATATTTCATTATGAAAAATATTTCACAAGCATGGTTTTCAATCTTAGTCAATGGTAGTCCAGTGGGTTTTTTTCAGGCATCTAGGGGCATCAAACAAGGTGATCCTCTCTCTCCCTTTCTATTTAATATTTTCTCAGAGGCTTTCACAAGAAGCCTAGCTTATATTTTTGAAATTGGGAGTCTGAAATATTACAATCTGCCTAGATCTGCCTCTCTCATCTCACATTTGTCCTATGCTGAAGATACTGTGATATTCATGCTAGCCAGTAGAGCCAATATTATTAAAATGAAGTCTTTTCTTGCTGTTTTTGAAACTGTCTCTGGACAGAAAATCAATTATGATAAGAGTGACTATTTCATTGGCAAGCATGCTTCTGTGGCTACTATTAGAGATATGAATAATATTTTGGGTATGAAAAAAGGAACATTTCCATTTAAATACCTAGGAGTACCCATTTTCTCTGGTAGAATAAAAAACATATTTTTTCAGCCACTGATAGAGATGATAGACAGTAGACTTCTGAACTGGAAAAATAGATGGCTCTCATCTGGGGTTAAACTGATTTTGATCAATGCATGCATATATACTGTTCCACAACATTATTGGTCTGTCATGAAACCAACTGTACACATCATTAAATTGATAAGAAGAAGAATTTCTGTATTTTTCTGGGGATCAATTAATGACAAGCCAAAAAAAAATCATGGAGAAATTGGAATGATATGTGCTACCCTATAGCTGAGAATGGGATAGGTAAATTGTGGTGGAAGTATCAAAATGCTTCTGCACCATGGACTGTTTTTATAGCTTCACTCCCTAAATCAGCACAGACATCACACACATGGAAAAGGATATGTGAGATTAATGATTTTTGTGAATTAAACTCTAAATTTATACATGGTCAGGGACATTGCAGTTTTTGGAACTCCAATTGGTCAGATCATGGACCTATCACAGATTTAATTGACTATAACCTCACAAATATCCCTGAAAAATGCACTGTGGCTGAATTTATAGTGTTGAAACATGATTACATGCATTCCATCTCTCCCCACATTGATACTGTCCTTTTGGAATTTTTGCAGGAGGCTGAAGTGAAAGAAGACAGAAAAGACAAATTAATATGGAAGCCCTCCATAACTGGACAGTTTAGTATCAGATCTGCATATAATTAAATCAAACCAAAGAGAGGTATCTCTGCATCTCTTACTAAACTTTGGAATGCTAGAATTCCAAAAAAAGTTTCTATATTTATGTGGAAAATCATGAACTCTATTCTGCCTTTTGACAATGTACTCATATATTATGGTTTTAATATAGTATCTAAATGTTTCTTCTGTGATAATTTAGACACTTTGGACCATTACTTTAATAGTTGTCAACTGGCTGCTCAGGTCAGGGAAGGGGTTAACCTATTTATAGGAATCAGGACCCCTATTTTTACTACCATTTGGAACAGGATTTCATATTACCTATCTAGACCAGGCCTCTCTGCTATTCAGACCAAAATGATACATAATATTGTTCTTTTCTCATGCTGGATTCTCTGGAAAGTTAGAAACAGCTTTCTTTTTGAAAATATGGCTCCTTCTGTACCAGGAATTTTACATGAGATTAAAGGAATGATTTATGATTCCTTCATAACAAAGCCATGCTACACCGAATCTGAACATGATATTGAGCTTGCAAATAACGGCTATTTTCCTAAGTTCAGAAAACCCCCAAAGCCCAGAATTTCAAAAATTATATGGTCTAAGCCTCCTGTCAATTTTAAAGTTAATACTGATGCATCTTGGCATGCTAATTTCACAGGATTCGCAGTAATTATTAGAGACTGGGATTGGAAACTAGTCATAGCTAAAACAGTTTATACTCAGGCAATGTCCCCTTTGCATGCAGAAATTTTAGCAATTGGTTTAGGAATTAAGACAGGGACAGAAATGAATCTTGCATGCTCCTATGAATCTGACTGTAAATTGGCTATCAATATGATCAAAAATCCAGACCTTTCTCCATGGAAAATTTTCTCTCTGGTATATGATATTGCACATGCATGCTCAAGCTCTGAAATTTCAGCATATTTTTAGAGAAGGTAACACTGTGGCATATGCACTTGCTAAGCATGCAATCACAGCTAAACAGTCTAATATTTTTACTTCTGTCCAATCACTACCTCACCCAGCTTTAGGCCTTTATATACTGGACAAAGATGGGACACTCTCTTTGAGATATCATCCACCCTGAGCATGATACTACTCTCATTCTTCTCTGTTTTCTTTCAATTGCAGAAGCTCATATGCAGAGAAGAAACTAGGACAAGCTGGACACTTACATTACACAGGAGCTGACAAGAAAGATAGGACCTTGATCCTACTTGCATTCTGGTTCTAGGCACTCAATGCCATTATCTTACAACCAATGGAGATTTTGATCCCCTGCACTTAAATTAAAAGTATTTTGGGACCAACTCAGATTCATTCTATAGTAGTTTGAGATTTTTTTGGGATCGCCTTGAGTTTTTCTTAGCAATTCTCTAATAGACTTTAGAAAAGTTTTCTCATATCTACATTTTGTATAGGGCTCATAGGCCTAATTTTGCAAAGCATCACCAATGCTTTGGGAGTTTACTCCATGCACCTATGCTTCTTCTCGAGGCATAAGGTGTATCATAGTTTGTAATTGTCAATTTTTTGTGGTTTGGGATGCCCAATATAATAAGATGTTTACTATATGCAGGTCCAGTTTACTTCTGCAGGTCCAACAAAAGTGGAAAAATAACATAATTACCCTTCATTCGTTTATTAGTTTTTACAAATATATTTCTAAAACCCTAACCTTGAATGCATAAACCCGTCTATGTAATGATTTAACGCGTGTCCAAATTATAATTATTTTTTCGTGAATTATAATACATATTTAAGAGGGACATTATTGTCATTTCAAATTTAATTTAGACCTGCATAAGTAAAGTGGACCTGCATTTAGAACCACCCTATAATATCCCCACTTTATAGTGGTTTGCCCCAAAAAAAAAAAAAAATTCTGAAGTATGAAACATAAGGCCAAAAATGACTATAATAAGTTTATTCATTCATTTGAAGGAATTTGCATTAGGAATTCCTTTAAATTTTAATATATCTACCAATCTTAGATTGTACCCAACAGATTATCAAGTTTCTACCAATGGATTTCGATTTCAGTGTCATGTTCAATCAAATCACAAGTAGTTGACCATTCCTCGGCCCTCCACACTAAGCTTGGTGGCCTGGAGTTGCCTTCTCTTTGGAGCCTTCAACTGCTGTAACTTGTTATTCAGCTTCTGCATGCGTTGATCCAATTGTTTACCCCGGCCCCGCACTTGCTCAGGATCAACTTTGGATTGCGGTCGTACTAGAAAATCCATAGACAACGCTTCAGGCCTTGATGTTACCTGTCTACATGACTGAGCAGATTTTGAACCCTGAGCCAAGTCAAGATCATCATCATCATTTCTGGATTCCACTACTGCACCTGGTTTTCTAACAGATGCAGCGACCTTGCCCTCATAGTCTGTAATCATGCTCTCACCAAACCTGGTGCTTTTATTGAATATCGGTCGACTCCATTGCTCCACCAAATCCTTGGCAAGCTTGCGGTTGGAAGTGGTCTCCTCGTTGGACTTGGAGAGAAACATGATAACCTTTCCAAGGCCACAACTTTTCAGCTGCTCTCTTCTCTCAGGTTCCCCCAAGTCAATTGGATACTCAGAAAGTATATGCAAAATTGCAGATCTGATGTTAATGTTAGGCAAGCTGCCATCAGGAAGAGGCTCGACCCAGTTTTTTAGAAGACTTAATAAACCGTGGTCTACAAACTCTTGCTGCAGCTGCTTCTTTTCCAAGGCCTCGGTTAAAAGTGGCAGTTTCTTGAGTTTATTGATCGCCGGTTTGCCCTGTCTATTCAACTCAGCGTCATCCTCCGCTGCTACTCCCAGCTCCTCTAGAACATTCAATACTAGCATACCGATCTCGTTGGCGCTCTTTTCAACCTTTTTCTTCTTGCAACTTTTAAAGATTTCATCATCCTCTTCTTCTACTTTCCCACCACTTTCCGTCCTCTTCTTCTCCTTTCTTCTGCCAACCTTTTTCCTCTTCATACCAGAGGACTCCTCGCGCACCAACCCTGCCGCGTCATCATCCGCACCGACGTAAGTATTGTTCTCCAAAGCCATGGTTTGATTTTTCGATTTTCTTAGGACAATGTAGTGAGGAAGCGGAATATATATAGGATTAAATAAATGGATTCCAACTCCATAGTGGAAATGGTTTTGATTTATAAATTTAGATGATAAAACTTAGGATTCCGGTTACAGGGTGGAATTGGTTGTTTTGATCCTTCTGCCGCCACGTTTTAGTCAAACGTGAATGAAGCTTCGAAAAGTACATGTCATAACTGCCTAAGAAACTGAAATGAATTAGATCGAAGGGTATTGAATTGACTAACGATTCTTGAAATGAAGAATGAAAAGAAGAAAAATTGTAAAATAATAGTGATATTTTAGTCATTCTTCATTCTTAATTAACCACTAGACAAATATAAAGTACATTGGACGTTGCACGGTTTATATTAGCACTTTTAAATGTATTTCAGTTTATTTTAGCTAAAATATTTAGTTATGATATAAGTAGGCTCACAAGCCATAATAGTCCTAGGAACCGGGACTTGGTCATCGGTCATCCTTCATTTGTGATCAACGTTCCAGCTTTGTTCGTTCATAGCCAAATATTTTGATCTGTTCGATTCATGATGGAATCTACAAACCTTATCTCACAGGTCTTAGTGGAATTTATTATTCTTCACCTGATTAATTTCCTTCTTCCTCTTTTGAAATTTGCATAATATTACAGATAAAACATATTTTATTAATACTAATATGTCTTCTTGATCAAGTCACATATCTCCCCATATTGCCGATTTAGAAGTCATTTTATCATAAATCGACCGAAAATATGAATGTTCTGAACTTCTCGTTTTCTCCCTCCACTCTTCATTGTCTACAGTAGTGAGAAGTAACAGTTGAAAAAAATTATATGTGCAACAGAACTATAATACAATCTATAAGGGAAATATTGTAAAACAAAACAAGGACAAAAAAAATTACTGCGAAGGTTGATTTTTTCATTAACTCAAAACTCCTATTTATATACAAGGATGTCCTAACAGTAATACAAAAGGACTTCCCATAATAGAGAGAAATCAAATATTCTATGACTAAAACAAAATATACTACAACTCATATACAATCAATAATAATCAATAATGATCAATCTAAATATTCACTAATGCCATCTCGCAAGCTTATGTCCGGGCACGAACAAAAAGTTTGGAACGCAAGTCTTTGAATCTAGTCGTGCCAATAGCCTTAGTAAACACATCAACAACTTGATCAACTAAGCTAACATGTCGAACCACAAGTGAACCATCACAGACTTGTTCACGAACAAAGTGAAAATCTAGTTTGATGTGCTTTGAACGGTGATGAAGAACGGGATTAGCTGTGAGAAAAGTTGCACTCAAATTATCACAAAGAACTGTTGGAGGGCCAGAAATAACAATATTCATTTCCTTGAAAAGCTGTTGCAACCAGATTAATTCAGCAGCAGCAAATGCAATGGCACGATATTCGGCTTCAGTACTGGAACGAGCAACAACACCTTGTTTCTTGGATGCCCAACTAACCAAGTTGCCACCATAATACAAGCAAAACCTATACTGAGAACGACAATCATCTGAATCTGAAATCCATCCAGCATCAGTGTAGCAAACAAGGCGAGAATCTGAAACCGGGTGGAAATAAAGTCTAGCATTTATGGTGCCTTTGAGATAGCGAAGAATGCATTTGACAGCAAGCCAGTGCTCAGTTGTTGGTTTGTGCATGAACTGACAGACATGGTTCATAGCATAAGAGATTTCAAGGCGAGTGATGGTAGCATAATGAAGAGCTCCAACAATGCTACGATAAAGATGTTGATTTGGATGAGGATCACCGGAAGTCTGGAGCCGCGAGCCAGGAGTAGCTGGAGAAGAAATTGACTTAGCACCAGCCATGTGGCTATCCAAGAGATCCAAAATATACTTCCGTTGAGACAGAAGTAAGCCTGAGGAAAGATGGTGTACTTCAATGCCAAGGAAAAAATGAAGACGACCAAGATCATTCAGAGAGAAAACCGAGTTCTGGTACAGAATGAACTCACCAATGAACTTGGAATGATGACCAGTGATAATCAGGTCATCAACATAAACCAACACATAAATGACATGATCACCATGAGACTTGATGTTGAGAGAAGTATCTGAAACACACTGCTTGAAACCGTGTTGAAGCAGAGCATGACTGAGCTTCTGAAACCAAGCCCGGGGAGCCTGTTTGAGACCATAAAGTGACTTCTGCAACTTGCACACATAATTCGGATGTGAAGAAGAAACAAACCCTGGCGGTTGTTGCATGAACACAGTCTCCGAAAGATCCCCATTCAGAAAAGCACTGTTGATGTCAACCTGACGAAGAGTCTAGCGCGGAGTGACAGCAATACCGAGGAGAAGCCGAATATTAGTGGGCTTGACAACAGGACTAAACGTATCACAGTAGTCCACACCTTCCTCTTGGTTGAATCCCTTAGCCACTAACCGTGCTTTGTAACGTTCTACAGTGCCATCAGCCTTCGTTTTAACCCTGAAAATCCACTTACAACCAACGACATTAGAAGTATAGGGCTTTGGAACTAAGTCCCAAGTCCCATTAGTCAATAAAGCATCATACTCTAACTGCATTTCCTGTTGCCAATGAGGATGTTTGGCAGCTTGTGTAAAAGTTTTCGGTTCAGGGTGAGAAGAGTCACGATTAACTGGATATTTGGTGACAATTAAAGCTTAAGATTTAAGAGAAATGGTGGCTGCACGAGTGGTCATGGGATGTTGAAAAGTGTCTGATTGTCTGAAGTAAGAAGGGACACATGGGGAAGGAATAATGGCCAAAGAGGAAGAGGACGCAGAAGTTGACTGGTCAAAAGCTGTTGACTGGTCCAAGGCAGTTGAAGAGGACGCGGCTGTGTCTGTTGAACGGGACTCGGCTGAGGACGCAGCAAGATCGGCAGTCAAGGAGTCCAAAGGCGAGGACTCCGATCGGCCAGACGGAGACGAGGACTCCGACCAACCAGACATCGACGAGGACTCCGATCGGAAGTGTGAGTTGGACGACCGAGGGACTCTTGATGGCGATGCATCTCCGGTGACCGAGGCTTCAGGCGACCCAGAAGAGGAAGGAGAGCCGGACGAGAAAGGGGTGCCGGCAGAAACAGACAACGAGCCCGACTCAGACCAATCGGCGGGGGGAGGATGCAGGCGTATCAGTTGAGGGAGGAGCGCCGGACGAGGATGGATTTCCGGTGGGTACAGACGCTGATGTCGACACAGACCAGCCGGACGAATATGAAGAGACAGAGATAGGCTGGGAACTAGACGCGAATGAAGGTTGTGGGGGCTGAGGCTCGGACGAAGCCGGGACAAAATCTAACATGGAGAGATCATAAACTGGAGAAATTGAGTATAGGGATTGAGCATCATGATACGGAAATTGGGATTCATCAAATACAACATGGCGAGCTATATAGGTCCTAGAAGTGGGAACATAGAAGCAAAGATAGCCTTTGTGTTTTGCACTATAGCCCAAAAATATACAAGCAACGGAACGAAACTCAAGTTTTCTATTATTGTATGGCCTTAAGTAGGGGAAACATAAGCACCCAAAAGATTTTAAAAATTGATAATCAGGTTCTCGTTCGTAAAGACAAGAATATGGAGATTTATAATCTAGAGTAGAAGTGATGATTCTGTTATTCAAGTAGATGGCAGTGTGAAAAGTTTGTTCCCAAAATTCTATAGGAAGATGGGAATGAGCTAACAGTGCCATTTTCCACAACAATACGGTTCCTCCTTTCAGAAGCACCATTTTGTTCAGGTGTGTGAGAGGAAGAAATTCGATGTAAAATTCCTTGATTTTGAAGAAAAGTTGATATTTTACGATACTCACAACCCCAGTCAGATTGAAAAGTCTTAATTTTTGTTGAAAAATGAGTTTCGACCATAGTTTTAAAAAGATGAAAGATAGAGAAAACCTGAGATTTTGTTTGGAGAAAATAAATCCAAACAAATTTAGTGCAATCATCAATAAATAAAACAAAATAGCGATTCCATTTAACGAAGGAACATAGACAGGACCCCAAACATCTGAATATATTAAATCAAAAGGTTCACTTGATGGCACATGAGAAGAAGGTAAATGCAATATGTGACTCTTTCCTAATTTACAAGCACTACAAAGAAGTAAAGTTTTATTCGCAGAAACTGGTAGGTTAAAAGCAGACAGCTGACGACGAAGAACATACTTGTGAGGATAGCGAACAGATGGTGCCAACAAGCAACAGAAGCACGTTCACCAACAAATACTCTAGGGCTGGGAGATGATGGGGAAGGCAAACAATACAGACCATTCTCAATGATTCCATTGAGAAGTTTTTGACCCTGAGGATCCTTAACAAAACAATGATCCGCAGTTAATTCAACAGATACATTATTATCTCTACATAATTTAGAAACACTGATGAGATTTTTTGAAACTTTAGGTACAACTAGAACTTCATTAAGAGAAAGAGATTTATTGGCAACATGCAGCGAAGAAAGATTACGAGTACCGATATGAGTAATGGAAAAGGACTTACCATTGCCAACAACTAAGTTGTCAGTGCCAGTGTAGGGAGATTGAATATTGAGAGTATCGAGGTCCGCTGTAACATGGTGAAAGGCTCCAGAATCCATCACCCAAGGATCAGTGAGAGCCGATGGACTGGTGTACGCCACATGAGCCTGCTTGCGAGCTGGATTACGCTGCTTCTGACGTTCCACTGATCGGTGATTTGTAGGTGGATAGTCCACATAGTTGAAGTGGTTGTGGCAGTTCTTAGCAGAGTGATAGGGCTTGTC
This sequence comes from Sherardia arvensis, assembly GCA_948330725.1. NCBI lineage: Eukaryota > Viridiplantae > Streptophyta > Magnoliopsida > Gentianales > Rubiaceae > Sherardia > Sherardia arvensis. Next base: position 18,170,316 of record OX415238.1, read on the forward strand.
GCAGATTTGATAGACAATGCGAGGTGGATCACCTCCATCAGTAGGTAGTTCAGACGGCTGAGCACGAGTGGGGCCGGAGCGGCGATGAGCCACGTAGGAGAGATCGAGTCACAGGATTCAAGAATATGTTGCTCCTCTTGAAGAAGGAGACCAAGGAGTTCGTCAGAAGAGACAGAGGCTCGCATGCTGATGGCGGTCTTGAAAGCACTGTAGTCAGCGCCTAAGCCAAATAGAACATATGAGAAAAAATTGTCATCAGAAATAGCTGAAAGACACTCCGCCAGAGAATCAGAGGTGGTGCGTTTCTTCTCGACATATTCCATGATGGACATGGAATCCTTGGTGAGAGACTAAAGTTGCTGCTTAAGATGATTCTGACGAGCACGTGTCTGGGATTGAAACATCTGAGCAAGCATAGCCCACACTTCAGCAGCGGTGGTGGCGCGTGCAACATGGCCTAGCAACAGAACAATGAGCGTTGTGCGAATCCATAGAAGAACAAGGTTGTCATTGCGCTTCCAAGGTTTATAGGCTGGATTCGCCGTTGGTTCAGCCGAAGTAGAAGAAGATGAGCATGCAGCCGCTGCAATGGTCTTGGCCGGAGCATTGTTAGGAATAAGATGATCGTCAAGCTCATAGGCTTCAAGAGCTGAACGAATAGTGCCCTTCCACAGTGAGTAGTTGGTGTGGTCAAGGCAAATAGCAAGTGTAGGAAAGTGGAGGGTGGTGGCGGTGGCATTGCCTCCAGAAGCGGCCAACAAGAGTTGGGAAGAAGCGGAAAAGGATGAGCTTTGAGTAGCCATAGGGAAGATCGAAGATCGAGAACGGCTAAACTGATACCATATAAAAATTGCAGAGAAAAGATTACTGTAAAGGTTGATTTTTCATTAACTCATGACTTCTATTTATATACAAGGATGTCCTAACAGTAATACAACAGGACTTCCCATAATAGAGGGAGATCAAATATTCTATGACTAAAACAAAATATACTACAACTCATATACAATCAATAATAAACAATAATGATCAATCTAAATATTCTCTAATAATGCAGGAGACGACTGAGTATTTCTCTATTCCTCATCATAAAGGAGAGGCATGCACAATAATTGCAGTAGAGTACAGAGAAACAAATATCATGGTGCAGTTTTCTCGCTTGTGGAAATGTTGAAAATTATAGATCCATGCTTGCATTGTTAAAGTTTTGGATCATTAATTATTTATTAAAACAAAATGTTATTTAACGCTGAATTATAATATATTTAGGGTTACTTGAGTTTGAAATACTAATACATGTTTATATTTCTTATGGTAAATGGACCGAGTAAAAAGCAGAAAAATAAATTTGAACAAAATTCTCGTTTAGATTTTCATATTACATTGTATAATATTAATTAATTAATTATAGGAAGAAATTGAATTCGATAACAAAGTTGTTCGGTGGTTAATCTATATTTTGAGTAACAAATTTACATTATATGCATGTTATGCTCTGTCATTATATGCACTGAACGCCTAGCATCTCTAATTACAATCCCAATCCCACAGCTTCCATTTTTAAGATGCATCAACATTAACTTTGTATCCAGAGTCAGGAGGATGCCATTTGATAATATTGACTATCCTAGGACTTTTCTGTCTTAGAAAGAGCACTAGTCCAGCACTAATTAAAAACTGTTTCTATCCATATTCCCTTTCAATGGATGTGCTATGAGGATAAAGGTTGTTTGTTTGATTACTTTATCACAAATTTCCACTGCAGAAAACTTCTTAGTATCATAATAATTAAATAGTTTATTTCTCCTAATTCATAGAGTCCAGAATGTTACCATAGTAGCTATTCTGGTCATCTGAGTGTGGATATTCGAAAGACCCTTATATGATAAATAAAAATTCAATCTAGTGGATATGTTCTGAAAATTGTGATGCATAATCAAGGCTCTATGCATCATATCCCAAAGTTGTAAGCTACTTGAACATGCATTAAAGTAATGGTTAAGTGAATCTGATGTGGAGCAGAACATGCATTTTTATGGTAAAAGAAAGCTAATTTTAGTGAGCACATCATCAAAGGGAGTAAATTATTCTTCATCCTCCATAGGAAAATAGAGATATTTTTTTTGGGGATGTGTGATTTCCAAATCTGTTGAAATAGCTCATTAGTAGTCCCTTTGTCTCTCATAGCCTGATATATATGCATGCATATGTGATGGAGAAGTTTTCATCCCAGCCTGACTTCCAGGTCAGCCTGTCTACATGGTTTGATTCATGTTCAACTTCCTACGGAAAAGTGAAAACATTGGTAGCTAAATGTAGTTCCAGTTGGTTAGAGTAAAATGTTTTTCTAGTGAGAAACTTTGCTACTGAGAGGTTAGGAAAGGGGATATCAGCATTGTCTGGCTAGTGATGGTACAAAGCTCCAATTCCTAGCCACTTTGCATTCCAGAAAGAGTTTTTTCCTATCCCACAAATTACCTATGAATGAGAGTTAGCATGTTCAGTTATGGCACAAATTATGTTCCAGGTGTGTGATGTCTTGTATGTTTCTGGAAGTGACCACAAGAACTTGGTCCACATTGTTTCATTCTTTTGAAGTTTCTACCACAGCTTGCATGAGAAAGCTCCTAACAATGCTCTTATATCCCTGAAGCCTATCCCATTCTCAGATGTTGGTGGGGTATGTCTAGACTCTAGACCATCTTCTCCAGCTCCTTCTTTGTCCAAATTCAAATCTTCCCAAAAGAAGTTTGATGCCATCCTCTCCATCTTCTTGATTACTAGTTTAGGTGGCTGAAGAATTGTGAATATGTGAGTTGGGATAGTCATAATGACATGACTAATCCAACCCAGCTGCTAGCAGGAGAAAGCCACATGTTTTTCCAATTCTGCAATGGTCTTTCCATTCTTTCCAAAAGAGGTTTGTAGTATTTTACTAGGTTTCTACAACTAAAAATAGGTGTCCCTAGATAAATAAAAGGCATCACTCATTTCCTCATTCCCAATATTCTTCTTATGATTCTCAATCTATCAAGTCCAGTTTTTGGGTGTACATAGAACTCAGATTTATGGAAATTGATCTTCTGACCTGATACAACCTCATATGCTTGCAGAAAGGACCTTTACCTCATCGAATTTCTGTTTCTGCTATTAATGATATATTAATGTCATCTACATCAAGTGTAAGATTGAACACACAACTCTTGGCATTGTGAAATGATACATGCACTGTATGTTGAACAGTTTCTTTATGCCTCTTGAAAATGTTTCAGTCACTATATTGTAAAGAAATGGAGAGATGGGATCTCCTTGCTTAATTCCTGAATTTGAGGGGAAAAATATAGAAGCAACATCATAATCACTGAGAACCAAGCTGCCTTGGTGTTTTGCATAATAAACTTAACAAATGTTCCATGAAAGCCAAATAGTATCATCACTGAGTTCAGAAAAAATCAAGAAACATTGTCAAATGTCTTTTGCATATCTAAACTGACTATCATGTTACAATGCTTCTGATTTTTAGATAGTAGTTTGGCCATGTCCATCATGTATAGGATGTTTCCTGCTATGTCCTTAGGCTTACCCTCTAGAAATCCTGGCTGCTCTTCATATATGATCCTTTGCATGAACACCTTCAGACTCTCCATAATGACCTTTGAATAGACCTTATTCAGGAAATTTGATAAAATTATTGGTCTGAATTCTCCAATGGTACTATGATTAGGTATTTTGGGGATTAGTGTTAGTCATGTGCTGAACAGTGGCGGATGTAGGTTCAAGCTTGGTATTGCTCCAACCATACCAAAATTTTAGAAATTAGTATGGAATTATTAAGGGCATGTAAATTTTGTGGATTTTTGCCTATTATAGCCATAACAAAATTTTAGAATATGGAATTATTAAGAGCATGTAAATTTTGTGGATTTTTACATATTACATCCATAGTTCACATTGGGTTGATTCCCTATCTGGAAAAGAAAGAGACCTAAGCTAGTAAAGGTGGTCAGACGGTTACCTCCAGCAATTGGTTTGAAAATTAACACGGATGCTTCTTTTGTTAATGATCTTGCTGGAATAGTGATAGTGGTTAGGGATGTCAACAGTGTAGTACTATATATGCACTTGAAATGTGTACGGGTTTCATCCCTCATTACATGCAGAACTTATTGCTATCCATTTTGGATATACAGTAGGAACTTCTCTGTCAACACCCTTTGAGCTGGAAACTGATTGCCTTAGTGCAGTCAAAGGGATTAAAAACCCCTTCCAGTCCCAATGGGAACTTTTAAGCCAGTTTCATGATTTACATGCTTTAGGTGTACAGTCATGTATTAAGCATGTAGTGAGAGAGTGCAACTATGTAGCTGATTTCTTATCTAGAAGAGCACTCTCCCTCTTTTTTACTGGCCACTTTCTGTTATCAGATGCTCCTCCTGCACTGTTAGGATTTCTTGCTACTGATGCAATGGGAATACCTAATCCGAGTAACATTTGAATTACTTACTGCTCCCTTGGTACTATCCAGGTACAGAAGACCCATAGCTTATTTAAGCTATGGAGGAAATTGCTGAAGCATTGTTGTTGGAAAAGATGAAAAAGAAGCAAGGTAAACTATCAAACTCATGCCCTGGAAGTAACAAAACAGAAACATGCTGGATTTCCTGCACTACTTTACCAACATGTTGTATTATTAATTACAAAACTTATTTCTATTTTTGAAGTGATGCTTGATACAAAATCATGATTATATCATCCCAATTGGCTAAATTGTGTTTCGTTTAACGATTCGTTAAAATACTCATTGGTACATAAGTTGTCAAGATTTTTCTTTTGTTATCAAGCATCACAACCTAGTTTTTCTTATCATGTCTTTTAAGACATCGTTTGTGTAACAACATTATATGACCTTTTGGTCTTTTTGGTTTGGTGAGCCTAATAAATTCACTCCACCATGGTGTGGTTTTAAAAATTTTTAAAAAAATCCACAGTTCACAGTGGTGGAGTTCTCAGAAAAAAAAAGGATTTAACATTTTATGGTAAATTTTGGGCATTGTTATATGCACTCCAGTATTTACTTATGTAGTCCGTATTTATTCATGAAGTGTCATTAATACCCTCAGTTGTTATTCAAAAGTAAATGTTGTTCTCATAAATGAGGGTATATCAGGAATTTTAAACACAAATACGGACTGCGAAAGTAATGTTGGACTGCACTTCTCAATTTTCTAAATTTTTTTTTTCCTTTCTTTAATTGAAAGAACGTCATCAAGGTGAGTGGAAAAGAATTTTGCAAAGAGGAAAATTTATATACTGTTGTAAAAATGAAAGAAAAGGGAGGTAAATTGGTAAAAATGAAATGCTCTCAATAATGACACTACTAGGCACATTATGTAATGACACTACTAGGCACATTATGTAATGACACTACTAGGCACATTAGGTAAGAAATGAAGGGGGGGAATTCTCCTATAAATAGAGGGAGAATGAGGTGAATGAAAAACACATTCTAAGAGCAAAGCTCTCCCTCTTCATCTTTCTTTTCATCTCCATTTCCAAGACTTTAGATATTTGGGTAGATAGCTTCTTCACAAGAAGCAAACTTCACTGTAAATTCCTTCCACAAATATATTAGTGAAACTCCGGATTTTATCCGACCGTGGATGTAGGTCAATTGACCGAACCACGTAAATCTTTGTGTCATTCCCCTGTAGTTTTATAACATATACATATAAATTACTTATTGTGTCGATTATTTTTTGAAAGAATTTTTTTATTACTCTTCAACCATATAACAAAAAAGTTTCTAGATCCGCCACTGGTGCTGGAAAAGGCTCTAGGTAGTCTGTGCCCATCCATGAATCATTTGCTGACTCTAAAATATCAAATTTGAAGATTTCCCAGCAAGTGGTGAAAAAATGGTTTGAGAATCCATTTGATCCAGCTGCACTATCCTCATTCTTATTATATCTCGAGTAATTCAAATACAAAGATTTTTTTTATTAAACCTTTTTATATATATAATTTTGTGTGACACCGTCCTTGTAGGACTACAAATAATAATTTCTCATATATTTATGATTTGATAATTTGCGTCTTTCTAACTTAGATCATTTGCAATATTTTAAAACATGAATTAAATTAGTTGATCAATATGATGAAAGTAAAACAAAATAGAAATAATGACTCAAACGAGACATATTGCACAAAAATATTGAGTTTGGTGGTACGAGTGCGACTCTTATTACTGTGTAGTTACTGTGTAGGAAATATTACTGTGCGACTCTTATTAAAATATTACTGTGTAATAATATTTTAACAATTACTGTGTAGGAAACCCAAGTCTAGTTCTACATTATTGATTTTGGGTAAATCAATAATAAGTATGGCTCTAACAAGACTGTATGAACTCAACTTTGAACTTAATGGAATGATGAACTTAAACAGAATGGGTCATATTCTGCAACAAGTTTACATAGGAAGCAGATGGAAAGCAACGTTCCTGCATTTCCCATCTTTCTCATTCTTCTGTTTGTTGAACTCCAATTTGATAATTTTTCAAGGAGTCCAAATAAATAGGCTTCTGATGGAGATCCATTTTGAAAACTTCACAAAATTCATGAACCAGCGATTTGCAAGCCAAATCAATCAATTGCTTATCGCTTATCTGATACAGACCTCCAGAAGTAGTGGATGAATCAAGTCTCTGCAGCAGCATGCCCTTTATACTACCTACTTGACGATCTTGAATGCCACAAGGGACGATTTCACGAAAACCACTCAAGTCAGTAGTAACATTCAATGCTAAGCCATGATAGGCTATCCACTGTGACACCTTGATACCAATAGCTGCCAATTTTTGGTCCCCTGGAGGATACTAAACTATTAGATATTCTTTGCTGAAAGCTTTAGGAAAGGAGTTTGTACTGGAAAACAGATGCTGAGCAATAGAGTAACAACTCACAAGTACACAGAAGGGAAGAAGAACCGAAAAACAATACACTTTTGAGTTCTTTATATATGTGATAGAAACCAGTATCTTCAGTTTCTTTATTACAGAAGCTATTAACATTAAATTTGAATCTTTAAACTACAGATAATTAAAGTGCATTTAAGACGCTCAAAACAAGAAACGTCGAATTAGCTCAGTATTATTAAGAACAGTTGACACGTAGAAAAATTAGTCATGGAATTTATGACCTTACCAACCCATACACCAGTGAAGCCGGTAATGCGGGATGCTTTCATGTCAAACACTGAGTTAAGAACACGGATGGCTACTTCTTCAAGTGCCCTGAGATACCAATGAAGATCCATCGTATGATATCGAAGATTGATTATTGGATACATTACTATCTACAAAAAATAAATGCACAAACAGTAATTATATCAACACTCTTTAGAAGCCATGTGCTTATTAAATGCCACTAATATATCCATAGAATCTGATAGAAAAACATTGAAGGTAAACACATCCTAACCAATAAATGCCAGATGATAGAAAGAAATTCTGCGAACAATCTAATCTCTCTGAGTGAGAGAAGGTCATTTATTTAGCCTATTTGGCAGGAAAGCAAGTTCAGTTCTGAGTCTTCTGCCATCTAGCCTAATACAATAGTTCAAAAGCGGCACATATGTTAAGCATAAAACTAAAGACAAAGTTCAATACTTTAACATCTACAATTTATTCTCTGGTAACCAGAATACCTGACCAGGTGCATGATATGTAACTTCACCTCCACGTTCGGTTCTATACACATTGAAGGGGGTATCTTTTATGTCAAAATTCAAATATCCCTCTGAACTACCAGTACCCAATGTGTATACAGGCTGGTGTTGCAAAACGATTAGAGTATCAGAGCAGTCTTCCCCATTTTCCATCAGTATTTTCTTCTTCTTAACAATGTCCTTCTGCCAAGACCATGCTTCAGCATAAGGTACCAACTCTTGGTGCAAATCATAAAACTCACAACTGCAGTAAAACCAAACTCCATCTAAGTCAAACACCATAAACATTAGACTCTTCCGAAAAGGGGTTTATACGAACTAAACTCACCATCTTTTAGCATTATGGCTCATGCCGCGTCCTAAATTCAAGACAGGAGCACGTACTATTTGCCTTAGTTTTGATGACCTACTGAAGGGGCCTTCACAGAATGAACTGGGAAATGCATTTACTAGGCTGGCCATGTCCTGTGAGGGAGAGAATAGAAATCAACAATAAGGTGGAAGGAACGATAAAATCAAATCTTCTAGAAAATTTAGTTCCACAACTGTGGCTTCTTTCAGTCATTCCTAGGAGCCATTTGCCAAAACAAAGAGAGTCATTTATACTTTATAATTAGGAAAACCTTACCACATTTTATCAAAATTTTCAGTTTAATTCACCTATAGTAACTAAAAAACAGTAATTATACATGCAGGTCCATGTTTACTAATGCAGATCTGAAAAACACAATATGTGGCCCTGAATTGTGCTAGTGCACTCAAAATATTATATTTTGGACGTGCATTAGTAACATGGACCTGCATGTATCACCACTCCTAAAAACTGGCAGCAGATGATTTCTTAACCCCGTCTAACAGATGAGTTGAAAGTGAGCACATCAAAGGAGAAGAAAAGCGGAGGAGGCAAGACTCCTCAATCAGTCAGTATTTTGTATCAAAATATGTTCATAAAATCCAGTACAGTAGCTTGATCTCAAGATGGTACCTATTATATTAACTGTCTATAGGCCTACAACCATAAAGTTCAAGAAACCATTGAACTATTACCCTCAATAGTATACTTAAAGCTAACAGATATTCATATACTCAGTAACAAAAGAATTAAGAAAGGACAAACATTCAAACCTGTATCTAGTTAGATGAACTGAGTCAACTGACCAGTTGGCTATGACCAAAGAGAAACATGGTATAAGCAACAAATAAAAATCAAAACTTATACTTGAACTGGCTTAGATGCATTATCAAATGATATTTACACTTTTTTTATGAAGAAATAATGAAAGTCAAGCATGGTCATAAAAACAAAACTAAGAAAACAATCACCAACATCAACATTTTTTTCAGAAATCATGTAAAGGAAACTGAGAGTTAATTTAAAAATAAACATGACATTGTCATCATGAAATTGTAGTCCCAGACCCAGTACCACTAAAACATAAAGCATACCACAAATTTAAAAACATATGATCAATCTTAACAGACTGAAACCACAGTATAATATTTGTCGAACCCGTTAAGGGTCCAAAGAAAGTCTGTAACTAAAATGGTCCCTTACGGAACTGTATAAACGAGCAAACTTGATTTAGAACTGATTGTCCAAGTTCTGAGAAACAGTTGCTCTTATAATGCGTCTCTGTACCATGTCCCACTAGAACATTCTGAAAATATTATCAAATTTCTCAGTAAAATGGCATTGTTTCTCTAATTATCAGAAACCACAAATTGGAAATTTGGCATAAAATTTTAACTTCAGCTCATTAGGATAGCAACAGTAATTCTATTATAAAACAAAATCAAAACTTCAACATATAAAATTAAAAAAATAAAAATCCTATAAAAGGAAATATACTAGAGCAAAGACTCAATAGGAATGTGCTGTCAGAAATATTACAAAAGAAGGATATGTGCACATTCACATGTAAGGAAGAGTATATTTTCATCACAAAGTCATGGATTCTAAAATTGCCAGTAGGCTTAGATTAGTCACGGCAGGAGGATAGATTCCTTCAATCATCAAATAGATCTACAGAAAATTTCATGAATACAACAGAACCTGCTTATGGCATCTCCAACCAATCTTTAGTTCATTACAGAACATGTAGTTCATAACAAAGCAATTGATACCTGAATATGTGTTCATTTAGTTCGGATTGAAAAGAAAAACCCCTAATTACTCCGCCTTGAAAAGATAGAATTTTGATCAACGTTTTTCATTCACAGCCAAATTAAAATCACAAAGTTAGAAACAAGGACACTACAGGAAAAATCTCACAAAGAAAAGGTGACACAAGAAGTACTTATGTTAGTGGATGCGAAACTCACGATACTGGAAATGCAGAGATACAAGGGAAAAAGGATGCTCAATATTTTTAGCCGTTTTTTCTTCAAGAAACTAAAGAAAAGAGAGGCCTAATTTCTCTAGGTTATCTTTGTCTTTGTCTAAGAAATCAACCATAGGACTACAAATTCTAATTCTCACAATGGCTATTGGAACTGAGTGCTGCCAATTTTCTGAAAGTAAAACAGCAGGAAATAGCAGAGACTGCAGGTCATACTCATACCAAGGGGTGTTAAGCAGGTGGGTTGGTTAGCACAATAATAAGTAACAGTAGTAAGGATTGTTATGAGATGAAAATGGAGCATAAAGAATCTAAAATACAACACAGCAATAAAAAAGAGAGAATAGTAGGGACTGGAAGAGTATAGAGTTCAGCTCACATATCCAAGAGAAGAGAGTGTATACATAATGGGCAAAAAGATGGCCAGCTTTTTCACAGGATCAAATCCAAATTGTTTTCTGAGCTCTGATTAATTATTCAAGAAACATCTTAGCATCGATGTGATAGCTTCTGGAGTGCACTCTAGTACCTAACCAAAACCAATTTAAGTAAGACACCAGCACACAGCACATTCTGCTCTATGATTCATAGTTGATTATGCATGTACAACTAATCCTACGATTCCTTGGCAGTGTTTAACTCCCTAAAAAAAGTCAATTTAACAACATTACAAGCTTACTTTCCCTTTTTTCTCAAAGATGTAGCTAATCCATTTAATGCATTTTTTACACATAACATTATTTAATGGCCAGTACCTTTTGTTTTCAAGTCAGCTAAGCAAGGAACACTCATTTGAAATCCCATGCAAAAGAGAAGGAAGTCAAGGAACTAATAAAAAGAGTACACATTAGTTTAAAGGTTTAATAACTCATTTTTCCAAAAACCAGATACAATCACTTATCCGTACATCATAAGAAGATCTAGACCAGAGTGAATAAGGTCAGTATAACAAGATTAAGAAAAATCTCTATAGCATAAAAATGCCCTGCTTTGAATTCAATAGTTGATTATACATGTCGACTAATCCTGCGGTTTCTTGGAGTTATTACACTCCCTACAAAAAGTCAATTTAACACATTAAAGCTCAAACAAGCCTACTTTCCCTATCTCCCATTTCAGATATCTCACTCAACGATGTAGCTAATCCCTTTAATGCATAATTTACACATGCAAATATTTTTTGTTTAAGGCCAGTACTACACTCCTTTTGTTTTCAAGTCAACTAGTGTGAAATCTCATGAACCTTAAAATGCAAAAGTGGCAGAAGTAACGAATAGATTAATAGAGTACACATTAGTTTAGAGGTTTATCAAGTCATTTTTCAAAAACCTAGATAGAATCACATATCCTCGTAGCATAAGAAGATTTAGACCAAATTCAATACATCTTAAAAGCTAGTGTTCTTGCCAAATGGTTCACTTGCTACATCCAAAACCATGTTAAACAGCTCCTTATTCTTCCGCGGATACACTCATCATTCTTGACCATAAAGTCATAACTTACAGAGCACCCAATCACCAAGCACAATATTTTTACATGCTCAGAAGAAATTGATAAAATTCAAATTTTCATACACACAGTTAGTACCTACAATCTCACACAGGCCTGGTCAAAATTTATGTTTAGAAACACAGGTCCAATGCAAAGTTAAAACATATTCCTCCCATGATCTTATAACATCATACGTCAAAGAGTAGGAAAATTTCATCACTCTACTACTATTTAAGATTAAAGAATGCAGTTATCATGTACTTACAAGAAACAAAGTTACAGTAAACAAAACCCAGTATTCAAAAAGACCAAGAAATAGAGCAAAGTCAAGAAAAACCCAGAACCTAAATTTTCTGTTAAAGCATGAATATATGTCCAAACTCAAGTAATGTAAACCCAGAAGAATCCTTGACTGATAAATATGCACAATAAAAGAATAAACTATAGATTAATATAGCACTGACCAATGATGGTGGGAAAACGGCGGTGTTGATGGTGGAAACATCAGTGTTTATGGACATGGACGATTGGGGTATATATATTTGACTTTCTTGTGTTCTTCACTGTGGTTTAAAGACTATATAAAATATCACAACGCTTTCTTTTAGTGCTCGTTTAATACGTCTAGCTAAACTGATTTGAACTCAACTAAAATTGACTGACAAATACTGTTTAAAATTGAACTGAACTAAAATTCACTTGATTTTTTTATTAAATATATTTATATATAAAATTTTGATTACAAAACAAGACATTGAAGTATATTGAATTGAATTTAACTGAACAAAACTGAATTAAGGAAACAAATCACCGCATTCATATAACTAAATTAGCTAAATTTTATCAAATTATACATCATCAGAATATAACTTTATAAAATGATCCTAGATTATAAATATTATTGAGGTTAAGTATAATGAACTGGTATTTATTGAACTGAATTGATGAAATAATCAATCTATTGATACAATATGCTACAATCATATTTTGTCAGCCCCAAACTTGATAAATCGAATCTACCTTGAAAAGCTGAAATGAACTAAAGCATACTAAATTGGATTAAACTGAACATAATTAAACTAAACCGACAAATGTATGCATCGATATGAAATTAGCAAATTTTTATCAAAATCATATTTCATCAATTCTAAATTTAACAAATTTGACCTAACTTATTAAACTTAATTGAATTGAATTGAAGAAAACAATCAATACATTGATATAACTAAATGAAATAGTTCATCAAATCATATTTTTATCAGATACTGTTAGATGGCGATGGATGGAGTGGCAGAGTTTTGGTGGGGATAAGGGTGAATTAAGCAGTGGTGATCGATTAGATTCGCGATGGTGCCCGGTGTGTAAAGGTGGATTCAGACGGGGGTTTTTGTGCTTTTTGGTAATGATGACTTTTTGTAACTTCTTCATTCCATTCCTAAATAAGGCATTATAATTAAACTAAACTGAATTTTATTTGATCATATTTTTCTCAAAATTGAAATATTGAACTGAACAATTAAAAAATGAATTAAACTAAATGAAATTAGTTGCTTAAGCACGAATATGTGTCACACAAGATACTAAACAGGATCAAGCAAAACAATTCAAGCCCCAGAGAAGTTTTAGGCAGTGGGTTGGGCTTCAGACAATGAATATATAGCCCGTCAAGGAATATCTGTCGGACTGATTCCTTAAAGAAATCGAAATGAGAGTTTCATTCAGCTCGAGGGAAAAAAACACACCCGTCTAAAAGCGTTCAACTTTCTCTTTCATTTCTCCAACAAAATGAGAATTCACAATCTTTGAATGTCAAAATGGGATGAGATTTCTAAGAGGATTTTTCTTGTTAATCATCTTATCATATTTATGTGTCAGGATTGATTTCAGGTTAGTTTTATTGATTTCCTACGAGAAGTTAGTTTTTTATGCTAAATTTATGATCTTTATGGCATAAATTGGTATTAATAGTTTCACAAATTATAATTGATTTAGTTCTTAGATCTATATTATTTTGTCCAAGATGGGATCTTTGTACTGTTGCATGTATCTCTTTTTTAAACAATTTTTAAAAATATTTTTGTAAAGGTTGTGATGTTGATATGAGAAGTAATTTCTGCAGATACATTTTGTTGAACATGCAAAGTGGTATTTTGGATTGATGGAGTGGGCATTTGGAACTGGTAGATGAAGGATGATGCTAGGGTCACTTTCAGCTCTACTTTTCCATTTGGCGTTTGATTGGTGTTTTACTTTCAGCTAGGAACTCCTGGAGCTGCTGCTACAATCCGGTTACCATACATGTATGTATGTTAACTCACCTGTGAGGAGACTTTGTGTTTTTTGAGAGATGATTACTTTGGTGATAGGTTATTGGCTCTGCTGTTTTAGTTACTAAACAAGGGGTAAGTGTTCAGTTGGGGTGAGGCATCGGCTAGAATCTGATCTTTCCAATCCTAAACTTATCGCTGCTCTGAGTGGCCTCAGCATTAAAATGGTTACTACAACCGGAGATCTTTATAGTTGGGGAGAGAGGACTTACAACCGTGGTTTGCTCGGACATGGAAGTGAAGCAAGTCATTGGCTTCCTAGGAAAATAGGTTGCTTTATCGAAGGTATCCACGTGCAGGGGCGGATCTAGAAATGTTTTATAATGGGAGAACTACATGATACTAAATTACATTAGTGTAACATAAATAACTAAATTACATAAGTTTAACATGTTTTAAGTTACCCAGATATTTTTAATATTATAATATGCATTGCCGATGATGTATGTCGTATAAAAATAATAAATTTTGTTATAGATCTACTACTTTGAAGAATATAATTAGCATTGTAAAATTAACAAACATAATATAAAAAAAGATTATTGAAAAAAGAAAGAATATATTGAAAGAAAATGAAGATGATCATGAAAGTAAAATAGAAAAAAAAATGATCTGAGCAAAAATGATATAATTTAAAAAGAGAAAAACAATAAAACTTAATTAGAAGCAAAGGAAATAAAATATAAAATAAAATGCAAACAAAAGGATTCGAAATCCTATCAAATCTATGGTAAGCATTAGCCTTACCACTACTACACATTCAATTTATTGTTTTTGTAAGAATAATACCTATATATAAACTACACCAGTGGGGTCACGTGACCCCAGTGACCCCACCGTAAATCCGCCTATGTCCACGTGCCTTATGTTTCTAGCAGACCTTGGTATACTGCTCTGATATCATCTTCAGTACAGTTGTTTACATTCAGGGAAGGTACATTTGGTGCATAGTGCACGGAGATACACTTGTTTTAGCCTTCAACCCCGAGAAGTTAAATCCGTATAAGGTTTACTCACTATTAAGGTTGCCTTTGGCGTTTGGCACACGGCTGACCTTTGGATGTCCTTCTATCAGATAATCTTCAGTTGTCACTCCTTTTGTCGTAGTTTGGTAATAACTCTCTTCACTCATTATACATTTTTATAAAACAGTATGAGTATTTTACCTGACAATGTTATATCATATTGATTCCGTTTAGATTGCGGGCATATTAAATTGTGATCTTAGTTTCTGGACTTCTGCCCAATCCCCAACTTGATACTTCAATCTTATCAGAGTATCATACAACGCCATTTTAGTAAATCATGTTGCTGTAGAAATAGGTTTTATTTAGTCGGTAATTGTTCACTGGATTAATATGGGTTCAAGCTCTTTTAGGGGGGAATCGTTTGGTTATCATTGACACTGAAATCCGTCTCTAAAAGCTAAGTGGTTGAGTTATTTAATCGACATTTGTCATGTATAGTTTAACGTTCAGTAACACTTGATACTTGACTGGTTTGTCATGCTGTTTTGGTTTGATGATATCTGTCTGACAAAATATTGTATGCAAGACTATCATCTGAAATTAGATTTGCTGGTGAAGTTTGTGTATGGTCGGATAATGAAGTGTTCCGTTTGTGTAGTCATCTGGGGGACTGGCTATTTGCACCGGTATTTTAAATCCCTAATTCGGTGGTGAAAAGATGCTATTCAGCATGGTGAAGAAACTCGAAACTCGTTGAGAGGTAATATAACTTCATACTGTGAATTTCATTGTGATCTGGAGTAGCACATTTGGTACCTTCCCTTTTGTTGAAATTTCATGTTGAAAAGTTTGATTTTTTTAAAAAATCTGTATTCACAACAATTTTTTTATTTTTCTCATGTAATATTTTGTATTTTGACATACTTCAATTCAAATATCTTTTGTCTATATATGTATTTTATAAGGAGTTTAAGCAGTAGATATAAACTTTTATAGCGCTAGTCTAATAGTCTTAATATTAATAACTACTAAAAGAGGCCGTTTTTGACACCACAATTATTCCCAAAGCTCACAAAAAAACTTTAAATAAAATTACTTTTCTAGAATATTCTCAAAAATATGCTCTCCTTCTCCGGTACAACTACGTCTACTCCTCTTCTCCACGCTGATTTGAATTCAATTTTCTTGAAAATCTTGCCAATTAATCAAATCTCATATCGATTCGACTTCTCCAATCTTCTACAGTTTTTCAGATATCAAAATACTTTGCAAATACATTCTGACCTTTTCCTTTCTTTTGGATCCTCAGCCTCTGCCTCCTCTTTCTCCGGTTCAGATCAGCAGCAGCCCAGCCGCCGTCGGCCGAGGAGGTAGAGGAAGAGGAGTTGTGCAGGATTTCGGGGGAAGGGGGTGGAGGTAGAGAAAGAGGAAGAGGGCAGGAGGAATGAGAGGTAACTACTTCTACTTCTACTTACACCATTCTACTTATATGAATGAATTATGATATTAATTGAACTCAAAAGCTATGAGAATTTCTGGTGCATCTGGAAATGTGTTTGTGTGGCATTAGCCTTTAATAGTAACGGTAGAGAGTTCTGGTGTGTTAATTAGTATTAGATGTTTTTTTTATAGATTTCAATAACTAATATAAAGCCCTAAATAAATTTACACAACCGTTGCTTCTGACTGATCGTTGGTTTTGCAGCTTTGTGGGTTGAGAATCCTATTGGTTTGGCGATGGATGTCAAGGTTTGTTTTTTATTTACTTTAAGATCTCAAGTTTCTCTTGAATTTATTCAAGAGATTTTTTTAATAAGAATAGATTTGATCTGAAAGTTTGGCCTTGGAGCCTTTCAATTTCACAAGGACTCTCCACTTCTCCAAGTATGCTCATCAACATATTCATTCACCTATAGACAGAAGGTCAGGTTGGTTCTATCACTCCAAATCTGTCTTTTTAGTTTCTTTTGCAAGGTATGGATTAGAATTCGTTGTCATTGATTGATTGCAAAACATGTATGGTTTGAATTAGCGTGGTCTTATTTGATGCAAGTGAGATATAAATTCGATAACTTGGTAAGCAACCAAGTTTTTTAGGTCATGTTCATTTCGACTTATAAGCATCTCTGTCTAAATTTTTTTGTGAAGTTTGAAGTTTCAACAAATCAACAGAATAATTTTGAAACTGCCATTAGAGAAGCATGTAACATATGATGCATAATACTATTATTGTTTCCTAACTGATGCCACTCTTCAACCTAACTTATGATCTCATTGGTGGAGCTCATACATGGAAATTTGTCTTTCATGCAGTTATGACTGAACACGGCTAAATCATGATCAGTGCCGGTCCTATGAATATAGGGGCCTTAAGCAAAATTTAAAAATTGAGGCCCTTAAAATTTTAATACAAATATTATTATAGTTTTCTTAAATATTATCATATTTATTTATGTTATAATTTACTTGTTTGAGGATAAAAAAATATGTTAATATATTATATTTCCAAATTTAAATATTTAAAATCGGAATTAATATTAATAAGATTAGCATAAATATAAAATATCCATAATTTTACCCTTTAACATTCCTAAAAATGAGGCCCCAATTTTCAAAGAAAAAATGAGGCCTCAAGCAAGCATGTAACTTGCGTACGGTGAGGGCCGGGCCTGATCATGATTGTTGTTGAAGAAACTGCTCAAGGTTTTTTCTGTCTGCATGAATTGAGTTATTGATTTGAATATGAAGATATAATAACTGACTTGGTAGGTGTATTACATGTTTACTGTTGATGGGAAGAAGTAGCTCAATCCGTTTAGCTTTTTTTATAGTTATATTGCCCTATTGCCTATCAAACTTTCAGTAAACATGACCTTTAGAAGATAAGAAAGATATAGCAGGGTTTAAGAGGAAACGAGTTTCTATTTTGCGATTGGTATAAACATTTTAACTTGACCTGGAAGTACATGATAGCTAAATATTGAATATGATATCATTATTATTGTGGAGGGGAGATACCGACTTCTAATGTAGGATGTGGAGTGCTGCTTATTAAGCAGCATCATAAGCAATTTCTAGGAATGGAGGACGAATGAGGCTTGGCTGCTGGTGCACGTTGTGCGAAATTACTGCATGCTTTTGCTGATGCTGTTCCTTATTTGGTTCTGATTTGATGATCTAATTAGTTATGAATATAATTTGTTTGGCAAAATGTTTTTGTCTTAAAAATTGGGAGAGCTCATATGATCCTAGGACAAACTACTCGCATTAGTCTGTGTCATTCTCATGTACTGTAGATAGTTGGCTAAGGTTTCAGCAGACATGACATTGAGGAGTCAAACTTATGCTTTTTTATTGAAGCTGTTATGATTTTTTTTAATCTCCAGCTATTATGGTACAACACATCGTACTTGCTCTCATTTTCTGTTTCTGCTAAAGCTTAGTCTAATGATTAGGACTGAGTTTCATGGATCGAAATGTTGTAGTATTCATGTTGGCCTTTACTTTAACTGTGGAATACTGTGTTTTAGTATGCTTATTGGAATCAGGCAATTAACTCAATTGCAATGTTTGGTATTATTCTTACTTAGAAAATGGCTCTACTGTTTAAATCATCAGTTCATCACCATCCATCACATTATCATGTAAAAAACGTAAGTTACAAATGTGCAAGCTTAATATATTAATTTTTATTACCGAGTTGAATGCTATATTTCAATTTAAACTTTGTAAATCCTAATTTGAACATTATTAATTAATTTTTATGGAAATTTGATAGGTTAATCCTTTTTTGTTTTTGTATATCACGAAGAAGAAAAGAGAGTTTAACCATTTATTACTCTATATATTTCTTTTTCACGCATGTAAATAAAAAGATCTCATGTTCATGTTACATTTGATAGAACTAAATAATAATTTCATTGATCTAAACTTACTTTATATGATTTGGGTCTTTTGAAAAACTAATAGATAAAGAAAGTTTTTATATCAGTTAACTTAAACACTAAACCTTAAAATTTGAAAAGGTGCATCTATTAATTTTGTTTTCTTAATTTTTAACTTGAAAATTGTTCTACTATATCTTTATTTAAAAATTAAAAATTACTTAGGACACGCAGGACTTTTTGCTCTGGGCGAAAAAGGCGATTTGCGATTTCTCTCTGAAAACCCTTCACCCGCTCACTGTCCGGCGCCGCCGTGATGGCGGTGCCATCGCAACCTGATCTACCCAATCTGATCTCCACCCCACCTACTACCTATGCTCAAATACTCAGTCCCCATTCGGCCACTTCAGATCTGGTTGTTCATTCGAACAAATCGGAATCTAGGCCTCCCTTCAATCCAAAACCTAGATTTGATCATTTGGGGGAACTAGGAATCGTCTTCTCCGATGAGGAGTGCGAGAAATTGGAAACCCCATCGAAATATACCCTAGTTGGTAGTTTTGAGAGAGCAAGGCCACAACAAGAAAGGCTTCGTCGTGATTTGCAAACAGCTGGTTTCAATGGCCAGTTTGATATTTATCTCGTTGATAACAGACATGTGTTTATTCACTTTGAAACTGCAGGTGACTTCTATAGATGCTGGATGCACAAGGTATGGAGTTTCAGGTTTTACTCGATCCGGATCACTAAATGGAGCCCCGACTTCAATCCAAATGCAGAATCTCCTGTAGTCCCGGTATGGATTTGTATGTATGGTTTGCTTCAACAATTATTTGATGAATGTGTTATGTTATCTCTAGGTAGTTTAGTTGGGCATCCTGTGAAAGTTGATAGAGTGACACTTAATAGAAATAGGTCTCATGTGGCCAAAGTATGTGTTGAAGTTGATGTCTCTAAACCATTACTAGAAAGAATCTGGGTCCAATTTAGAAATAAGAGGTTCTGGCAATATATTGAATATGAGGGCATACCACATTACTGTCAAAATTGCTTTAGGCTTGGTCATCTTGCTGATTCATGCACTACTGATTCATCTGCTAAAATGAAAACCAACTTTCGGAGACCTAGGCCAGATAATCCTGTTATTAATAAAACATCTCAAAAGGACACTGTGGATGAAGTTTCTGAAACTAATAATCAGTTCAAGCATACCTCCTTGGAAAAGACAGGTTCTTTTGCAGGTACAAACATGTTTATATGGAAGACCAAGGATAATGGCAAAAAGGCTTCAGGAGCTGAAATCAAAATGTCTATTCAGCAGACTTCTGGAAATAAAGGAGTTGAGTTACAAAATACTTTTGCTGCACTTGATCAGGATGAGCCAGACATGGATGGACCTTTGCAGCAAGAAGACAAATCTGGTCCAATTTTTGAGGAGCAACAAGATCTTATCAACACAACTGACAAGGAGAAAGAAAACAGAGAAGATACGCACGTTGCTACTAAGGATGATACAGGAACAAGCATAAATCCATAATTGAAGGATATGGAATTTAGCAGTCCTCAAGGTAAGTTCCCTGTCTCTCAAAGTATGCCTAATAGTCCTAAATCTGTAGAAAGGATTGATGATAATGGAGATTTTATTATAGAGCCCCTTATACAGTCTCAGACAAGATTAACTAAAATTTTAACTGATAATTCCCAATCTGAGTCAGTTTGGAGGGGAGGTGTAGGGAAAAGAACATATAATAAAAAAGATTACACCAAATCTCAAAAAACAGTTACCACTAGATCCCATATTGCTCCTTCAAAAGAAGTTTAACTATGTCTAGTTTCAATATTTGTGTTTGGAATGTTAGGGGGATTATGAGTAAAAGGACTCAAACCAGGGTGAAGCATATTAAAAGGAAGCATCATATATCATTATTTGTTTTGATTGAACCTATGCTTAAGGCTGATCAGATTAGCTCTATATGTTTTAAACTTGGTTATAAACAATTTTTTTCTGATCCTAGAGATAAAATTTTGATTATGTGGGATGATTCATACACAGTTACAGTTAAACATATGCATGACCAATTTTTGTGTGTTGATCTACTATTTGCCTTTATCTGTTTCTTTTTCTGCTTCATTTGTGTATGGTCGACACACTAGGTTAGATAGAGAGCCCCTTTGGCAAGAATTAAGTGTTTTAAATAATAATGCACTAATGATTGCTGGAGACTTCAATGTGGTTAGAGAGTCTAGTGAATATTTAGGTAGGTCATCCCCAAGTCACAGTAGCATGATGGATTTTAATAATTTTATTGAAGATAATGATTTGATTGAGCCACCTACAGTAGGTAATTTATTTACTTGGTTCAGTGTTAGGCGTAATGGTAATGTTTGGCAAAGGCTGGACAGGGTCTTAGTCAACAATCAGTTCACTGAATCAATCCCAAATATCAGAGTAAGAACAAAATCTAGAGCACCATCAGATCACCCTCCACTCTTAATTAATTTGGAAACTCAAATATTTCAATCTGGGCCTAAACTGATGAGGAATGAGAAGTGACTATTTTTAGATTATTCATATAATCTAAAAATGGTAACCATGGTTCTAGAAGGTTTATTTTAAATATGTTTTATTTATTTCCTTTTAGATTTAGGACATTATTATTATAAGGAAATAGAGGAAATCTTAATCCTCTTTAGATTTACTTTTCGTAGGTAATATATATTGTAATCTCCGATGGAGAATTATGGAGACAATTGATTTATAAAATTTCTTTGCGATAAAAAATTGTAAACCTTCAAGTGTGAGTGACTCAAACTTACCCGACAGATGCGACGTTTGACAGACCCTGAAGCGTGACGTGGAAGGACAATATCGTTACTAACCAGTTTCCAGACGATTATACATCTTTTTACATTCATCAAATACCATCTAGCCATTTATTCACCACGTTCGAACCCTAAGATCCGTTACATAAAACCCGTGCTATCCGTCCTGCATCATTTTGGCATCAGAGCTCGGTCGAACATGGTGAGACAGAAAGAGAATGACAAGGATGACGATGATCCATCTATCATATTTTCTTTGAGCCAAGGAGATATGACCGTAACGGAATACATGAAAAAGTTTGAGGAGTTAAATATGCGTTGGAGAGCTTATGTTAGCGAAGAGATGGCTTTGGATAGATTCAAGTTAGGTCTTAATCGAGAGATCCAAAAGTGTATGATGCCTCACCCAGTTGCTACCGTCACTGCAGCTTTCCAACTAGCTCTTCAATTTGAGAAGAGTCTGCAACTTCATTCTTTCACGAAGGTGAACACTACACGGGAAGGAATTGCAAAGAGGTTCACACTGCCAAAGAGTTTCAATAAAACTGCAGTTACTGAGTCCCAAGTCGAATCGCCAAGTGTCGATGAACGAGAGAAAGAAGATGAGTCTTTGTTGAATCTTAGCAAAAAGATCTTTAATGGCACGTCAACAATTTTCCAGACTACAGTGAATTGTGGGAGGGAATACCGAAAACTCACCATTGATGGAAGTAGCAATATTAATATGGTTTCAGAAACTACAATTGAGAGACTTGAACTATCAACTGAACCACATCCTGAACCATACAAAATTGTTTGGATGGATAATACTTCTATTCTGGTAAACCGGAGATGTTTGGTACACTTGAAGAAGGGTAGATATTCAGATTCAGTTTGGTGTGATGTTGTGCCTACGAGGGTTACTCATTTTCTCTTAGGTCGTCCTTGGATAAATGACCGGAATGTTTCGCATAATGGTCATGCCAACACCTACTCTTTCGACTTCAACAATGAGCACATTGTTTTAAAATCCTTGAGTTCCGAAGCTATGAAGAACTTAACGAAGCCAACGAGTGCTGCGGGGGTAAGGATCGAGAAGGTTGAAGAAGTGAGAGAGGATATAGAGAGCGTACAACATTTAGATCATGCTGAAGAGGATAAGCAGTATAGTCAAACCCTTGGACATGTTAAAGTGGTTGAAGAGGATGGGAAGTGCATGCCAATATTTGAGAAAACACCTAACAAAGAGGCTTTCAAGAGTGAAGAAATGGTGGCAGAAAAGTTAAATGTTGAAAGACCAGCTATTAATTCAGTCCCAGAAGTTCAAATTTTTATTGGTAAGGAAATATCATTGCGAGGTCTATCGGAAAGGTTCATATGCCAAATAGCTTGAAGCAAAGGAAATAAAAACTTGGGAAAAAACTACCTTAGGCAACTTGGGAAAAAACTTCACTTTATTCCTAATAATCTTCTTAACTCCTCCAAACGAGCTAAATGCAGATATAGCGAGTTTGTATTTCCTTTGCTTCAAGCTATTTGGCATATGAACCTTTCCGATAGACCTCGCACATGATATTTCCTTACCAATAAAAATTTGAACTTCTGGGAGTGAATTAATAGCTGGTCTTTCAACATTTAACTTTTCTGCCACCATTTCTTCACTCTTGAAAGCCTCTTTGTTAGGTGTCTTCTCAAATATTGGCATGCACTTCCCATCCTCTTCAACCACTTTAACATGTCCAAGGGTTTGACTATACTGCTTATCCTCTTCAGCATGATCTAAATGTTGTCCGCTCTCTATATCCTCTCTCACTTCTTCAACCTTCTCGATCCTTACCCCCGCAGCACTCGTTGGCTTCGTTAAGTTCTTCATAGCTTCGGAACTCAAGGATTTTAAAACAATGTGCTCATTGTTGAAACCCGTTACTTAAAACCCGCGCTATTCGTCTTGCATCATAAACCTTTCAGATTCCACAACTGTTGGATTACACATACTTCTTTTAAGGATATTGTAACTGATAACTGGAATTTACCATGTGAAGTTTACGGAATGTTGAGATTTTCAGTAAAACTTAGAAGGCTAAAATTGAAACTAAAAGAGTGGAATAAAGAGATATTTGGGAATGTTCATGATAGAGTCCAGTTACTTGAAACTTTAGTGGATCAGAAAGAGATGGAATATCAATCAAATGATACTGAAGTTAACAGAGCTAAATTGCTGAGTTAACTTTGGCTATTCAGAGACAAGAAATCTTTTTCAAACAAAAATCAAGAGTCAAATGGCTAGAACATGGTGATTCAAACTCAAAGTTTTTCCATGCTTCCATCAAATCAAAGCATGCGAAAAAATAAACAGTGGCCATTAGAAATTCAAATCATGAACTTTTGACAGACCCAGAGGCCATAAGCACTGAAGCTATATCTTTTTTCTCTGATCTGTTAACTGAGAATAATTAAGATCAAAATTCTAATGACTCAGAAATACTACTGAACAATATTACAGCCACTATGACTATGGAAAACAATCTTGAGCTTATAAAGTTATCAGATACTAAAGAATTAAAAAAGATTGTTTTTGGTATGGATGGGGATTCAGCCCCTGGTCCTGATGGATTTTCAGGAAAGTTTTATACTACTTGCTGGGATATAATAGGCCCTGATTTGATCAATGCAGTGAATGAATTTTTAATGAGAATACCAATACCTCAGGCCATTGCTGCAACACATATAGTACTTATACCCAAGAAACCAGTGATCAATAAATTCTTAGATTTCAGGCCAATCAGTTTATCAAACTTCCTCAATAAGATATTCACAAAAGTCTATACAGAGAGATTAAATCCCTTAATGAATAGCTTAATCTCACCTAAACGGTCTGCTTTTGTTCAGGGAAGGGAGCTAGCAGATAATGTTCTTCTAATGAGTGAATTAACTGATTTTCTGCATAACAGAACCGGGGGGTCTAATATTTTTTTCATATTGGATATGGTAAAGGCTTTCGACAGAGTATCATGGTCTTTTCTGAGAAAATTCTTGTTAAAATTTGGATTTCACACACTTTTTGTTAACAACATTTTGGGCAACATGAATATAGCTAAGTTCTCAGTTATTGTTAATGGACAGCCAAGAGGTTTTTTTAAAACTTCCAGAGGTATAAAACAAGGAGACCCTTTATATCCTTTTTTGTTTATATTACTTACAGAGTGTTTTTCTAAAAATCTTGGCTGGCTGTTTAATCAATCAATGATAGATTACTATAAGCTGCCACATACTTCAAAAGAATCACACACTTGAATTTTTCTGATGATACAGTGGTTTTTTTGAAAGCAAACGGAACAAGCTTGAACAATCTGAGAAGATTCCTTATTTGTTATGAAAATGCAACTGGACAAAAAATTAATCTGGAAAAATCTGCATTTTACATAACTAAACATGCTAATTCAGCAACTATGTCACTGGTCTCTGATATCTCTGGAATTAATGAGGGTACACTCCCATTCACCTATCTGGGATGTCCAATATATAGTGGCAAGACCAAACATTCCTATTTCCAGTCAATATATGATAAAATAGCATCTAGATTGTCTCTATGGCAAAATAAATGGCTAAATCAAGCTGGGAGATTGATTCTTATTAAACATGTCCTTTCTGCAATCCCTTTACATATCTTAACTGTGATTAAACCTACTAAAGGGGTTATAGAAAAATTACATGTCCTGTTTTCTAAATTTCTTTGGGGAACAAATGATTTGGGACAAAAACGGGTGTGGAGATCATGGAAAAATATATGTTACCTATTCAGTGAAAATGGTCTGAGAGTAAAGGATCTTCATATAACAATCAGATGCTTCTCCATGAAGCTCTGGTGGAAGATCCAAACTGGTACTTGTCTGTGGGCTAGATTCATGTGGAGTCTACCTGATTATTTGAAGAAATCTAAAACATGGAGACGAATTAAAGAGGTTGACATATTAGCAGTGCGGTCCTGGGTTTTTTGAGGCCCCAAGCGAACAAGTAAAAAAGAGGGCCCAATAAATTTAATACATAGTAAATTTTACGAAGTTAAAAAAATGCTAAATATCAAAATAAGATACAATAATTCAATTATTTAATTCAATCTACTTGCTTCTGCGGAAGCAAATTTACCAATCAATTTTTTAGAATCAAGATCTTTAACTAATTCACTTTCAATGGAAAGTGTAGCTAGTCCACTCAACCTATGATTATTTAATTCAAAATTGCTTACAATCACTTTTATGGCAATGTATAAACGATTTTGATTTGAATTTGAAACCTTAGATTTAGATATGAAACTATCCAAATTAGCAAGAGAGATTGAAATACACCAAACTCAGTTTTGGACTTGGTGGATGGAGCGGTCGGAGGAGAAGAAAAAAAAAGGACAGAAAAAGATAGAAATACTCTTAATTATTAAACTCTTTTTTATTTAAATTTTAAAATTTAATTTTACATGGAAATATAGAAGATTATTCTAAATATAGAAGAAGAAGAGTTAATTATGAGTTTGCTATTTTAACCACGGGCCCACACGGAATTAACATTTAATTTTCAGTTTAATTTAATTAATTTTTATATATACCCATATACTAACACTACTAAAAATGGGGCCCTATTCTTTTGGCCCAATTTGGGGCCTCAAGCAAGGTAGTAACTTGCTTCCCTATTGGGCCGGGCCTGCATATTAGCATCACAGTACACTAAAGTTATGATTGGAAGGGGAGATATCTCTTTCTGGAATGCCAACTGGATAGGTAGTGATGCTCTTGTTAATCTATGGGGTGAATCAAGGGATATTCCTTACCCTGATCTTACAGTCAAAGAATTCTGTTTCAATCAAGAATATTACCTGGAGCAGATGTCACTGGGATTTAATAGTACTATTTTTGACATGATATCTGGTGATTTCCCTTTATTTGATGATGCTGATGATATTATGATCCGGGAACCTAATGTTAATGGGAACTTTTCTATTGCATCTGCTTATGAAACACTGAGGCCTAAAAAGCGGGTAATATCTTCTTTTAAGCATGTATGGTCTTCTCAAATCCCAGCAAAAGTTTCTTTTTTCTGCTGGAGGTTAACTAATAGATTAATTCCTACTGCTGATGTGTTAGAAAACTTGTGTATACACCAACCATCAATCTGCTGTTTTTGTTTATCATGTTGGGATGATATTCATCACAGTTTTAACAGCTGTACACAGGTTCAGTGGATATGGAAATCGGTTAGTGAACATTGTGATATCAATTTCTATAGTTCACAGTCACTGTGGGATTTGATCTATTACTATTGGAACATACAAGGCTTGGCTCCTTCTCAGATGAGAATGGCCAGGCTTTTGCCAGTTACTGTTCTGTGGTATCTTTGGTGTGCAACAGTAGCGTATATATTTGACAATATTGCACCACAGAAACAATTGATAGTAAAACATGTGATGGACATGTTGAATGATATTAAACGAGTTCATGGTAACTCTTGGATTAAATCCAGAGTGAGAATGGTTGAAGGGCACAGGACAGTTCAATGGAACCTCCCTGAGAGGGGTTTTATTAAAATCAACACTGATGGGTCATTCCTACGGAATGGCAAAAGTGGAGCTGGTGTTGTGTGCAGGGATCATACAGGGAAGGTGTTGTATGCCAAAACATGTTCACTGCAAGCTATGGATTGCTTGGAGTCAGAAGCTGTTGCAATGGCCTTGGGAATGGAAGCTGCTTTTTTTCAAGGATACCAGAGGATTAACATGGAAACTGATTCTCTGATACTGCTAAAGATAGTCTGCAGGGAGTATAAAATTCCATGGAAGCTATTGAATATAATTCAGAACATATGGACATTAGCAGGTGATTTCTCAGTCTCTTATACTCATATATTAAGAGAATCTAATGCAGTTGCAGATTCACTTTCTAAGCTAGTTAATAAACCTAATCAAGTCTTGATTTTTAATGATCAGAATCTACAACTAAATGTTAAAGGACTTGTTGCTATGGACAGTAGAGAATGTCCTTATATTATTGTTAGATAATTTTATTTTCTAGGACATGGATACTGCTTTTTCTTGTTTTTGTGCAGATAACATTGTTGGTTGAATCACAACCTCAAAATGGAGTCTGGTACCTGGAGAGCTGAAGCGGATTTGAACCAAACTGGACTATGAATCTTGGAGTATATGGAACTAGAGTATGGACTGGATGCTGGGAGCTTGAAGATCATGGTATTGCTACTTTAATATTCAGAGTGAAGATGACTGGCTATCTTTTCTGAATTCATTGAGTGTCAAATATATGATGTCTGTATTGTAATAGACTAGACTATCATTCTCTTTGTTGAAAATGCATTAGAGTATTTATCCCTTAACTTTTCCCCGTACTTGTCAGCAGAGTTGGGTATCACTTAGCGAGCCCTAATATGCTTGCAAGTTATGAGTCTTTTCATCGGCAAAATTGGATATCGCCTTGGCGTGACCTAACCTGCTTGTGAAAATATTGACATGGGAAAAGTATAAGGGAGGGGGTCCTTTTCTCAAGCCCCGTAATTGTCGGCAGAGTTGGGTATTGCGTAGCAAACCCTAATATGCTTGCAGGTATTGAGTCAGTTCATCGGCAGATTTGGGTATCGCTATGGCGTGACCTAACATGCTTGTGAACATCGACATGGGTGAGGTTAAGGATCCCTCCTAGATGTTTACAATTTCAATTATTGAATTGTAATGTACTTGCCCACATAGGCGTTTTATGGTGTAGTGAGCCTAATAAATTTCACTCCACTTATTTAAGTGGTTTTAAATTAAAAAAAAAAATTTAAAAATTACTTAATTTAAAAATGGTTTCTTGCCATTATGATTCATAAAAATAAATAATGTTTATGTATGATGATTTTCATAGCATTTAAGAAAATTGAACGTTTAACTGACTTGCCCATTACAAAAATATTTTTTGTATAGAAAATACTTTAAAATTAAAATATACCGTGCAGAAGCACGGGTGTTATCTAGTAACTACTAAAAGAGACCGTTTTTTGCCACATGGCACTCTCACAATAGTCCTCCCATAAAAATTCCATAAACTTACTAAAAATAACTTAATTAAGATATTTTCTATATTATCTTTTCACAATAACTCACTCAGCCCGTTTGTCTTCTGAATTAAATTTCATAATATTGTTGTTTCATTTTTCTAAGCGTCCAGATACATTCTATATTAAATAACTATTATTAGAAAGATGATTCTAATTAAAACGCTTCTTCCCCAAACTTCCCAAATCTCTCCAGATTCTTCTCCAATTACCCTCACGTTCTTCTCACAATATTTTTCAAAATCCTCTTTTGATTTCCATTCATCACTTCTAATCGCGATACTGCCGTCACCCGTGTCCTGGACTACGAACGAGTCTTATGTCACTGGCGTGAAGACCGGGGACCTTCTCCTTTCCCCCGAGCCTCGGAATTAGCGTGCCTTCATCACGGGAGGATGAACGATTATCGGCTGGGGGAACGCATTCGGCTAGAATCAGAACGATTATGTAAGATACGAGGTATATAAATGTAAAACTCGTTGTATTAAACCTTTCCAGTTAATTAAGATTGTTTACAAATCAGAGAATGTACCATAATTTGCAGGAGAAGGGTTATGCTAGTGGCGGCGGAATGGTGGAGAAAATAATGATGAATGTGTGTTGTTTATTTGCAGGTTATTAACCTTTGTGGTTGTGAAGCTTATAACATGTCATATTATGCATCGATAAAGGTCAGTTTTGTTTTTTTCCTTTACCTTTATTTAAAATGATGATCTTTTGTAGTGATGTTTGCCTGATTTGGAAGTGATTTGTCAAAAAGAGTTTTGTCTGCCTGAACTTTTCACAGATTCTGACTCAGTGTGTTTTGTAGATCTTATTTGACGAGAGAAACTCTTTCACTGGCCATTAAAAATTAGATGAGGAAGCCTTGATGGTTAACCTCTATTCAGTTAAGTTTCTCAATTCCATTTCAATATTTTCAAGCATTGCTTTGTCTAATTAGATACTGCTGCATTCTCTTATAGTATTCTCTTAATTTTCTTCTTTTCTATCTATTAGCAGTGAGGTTGAAGCTATGTTGATTGGTATGTTTCACAGGATGGTCTGTTTCACAACATATCCCGATTGGTATGTTTCAAGATCTATTACGACCATTTCAAATCACTAATTTTTTGCTGCAGGTGTCTGATGACCTAGTATAACTTTTCAATTTTGTTATTGCAAGTATCTATCCAGCTAATGATTCAAATGATTGCATCATGCGATGCTATATTTTTTTATATGGCTCATTGCATTTTTAAAAGGTACTCTTTTGATGCATCAGTGTTTAGTTCCGGATGTTTCTGCTCTGTATGGTGTTCTTTTCGTTCTTTGTTTTTCACACAAAAAGTTTTGCACAAGTACTTAGAAGTCGATGAACATTTTCAGCTTAAATTTCTATTACTTTTACATTCATATGATGTAGATACATTTTTATCTGCTCTGCTCTTGAGTTGGTTCAGGACCGAGAGAAGGCGTCTTTTTGTTCCCCTTATTCCATATAATAGATGTTGTTATGTTTCCTGTGGTTTTGGATTGACATCTCAGGGTTGATTGGCTTACATATTTCCACATCCAGGATGACTCCTTTATATATGTGATGCTTAATATTACTCTTGGAAAAAAATGTGCAGGAGGGGTATGTTATGGCATTTTGTACCATCTTGATACTGTTTTGAATAAAAACTGACTTGAGGGCCATTTAGTTCTGTGCAGTTGCTTTTGGTTGTTTGAGATTGTTGTAAATATAATTTCAAAGTCATGTCTTTGCTCACAAATTGCAGGAACAAAAAGCTTGATTATAACCAACCTAGAAGAATAGTTCTTGCAATCATCATTATAAATGTTTTTAGAGTTATGATTTCAGTTGTTTGATTTATTTTGAAGTGGCTGTGACTTAAAGAAAGCCAAGCCAAAATTGGATGAAGTTTTCAATTTGGAACTTTATTATTTTAGTCATTATGATTTGGTGTAAATTTACTGTTATGGTTGTGTTAAGTTTCGATATTAATTCCTTTGCCAACTAATCATGATACAAGTTTTAGCGATACCTTATACTATGACAAAGAAAGAAAGAATAGAAGGCTTCAACAAATTCCTTTTTTTCTTCTTCCTTTTGTGTTAAAAAAATTACTAAGTTATTACATTAATCAATCTATTTCATAAAGGGAAATTCACGTACTTTCCTAAATGCTATGGAACTACCATTATATATTTAAACTCCGGTGATGCAATTTTGTGTTAAAACACTGATAATATTAAAGTAAACAAACAGTGAAACATGTTTTAATGCGAAAATTCAAGAAATTTTATGTAAAAATTAAAAAAATTTAAATAACAAAATATACAGTTCAAATTAAAAGGTACACTGTATAAGTTAAAACGTATAAAGATTTTTGTGGAAAGTCGGGAAAGTTGGAACCCATGAGATTTTCTCTATTCTTGATGGAGTGATACATGTTATGTTATTATTATTAAATAAAATAATATAATGAATTACCAGATCTTATAATAGCTAATACAAACAAAACAAAAGTTGTAAATCACATTTCACGTCATTTTTTTGTACTTAATAATTATCTTATGAGTATTTTATCATACATTGATTGATGTTAAAATAAATATGAACTCATTAATCCTTTTTTCCCTTCATCCAAGTTAGTTTTAAGAGCCATACTTATATATGATGGATGTCTACGACCCGCACTTGATCACGAACCCAGCTCACGAACTGATCTGCAAAACAAAAGCCCCGGGTGTCCCGGAGGTAGACACTCCGACGCTCAAGTCAGTATATTTGCTTAAGGCGTAAAGTATAAAGCATGAGATTAGATGGAGAGGTCTACCAAACCTTTAGGGTATTTATATGGCTACAATCCGTAGATCACCAAGATATGTATTTATGGTATGGAAACTGCCTGCCTCATATAAATCCTCTTTAACCTGGAAGAGAATATGCAATATCACAGAGACATGCAATAGACATAGCTGTGTAGTTTATGGTAAAGGAACTTGCTCCTTTTGGGACTCCAACTGGACTGGAAAAGGGGCTCTTTGTTACCACTGGCCACAGGACAGAGAAGTCCCTTTCCCCACTCTCCCAGTCTCTCAATTTCTATCTGATAAAGCTACATACCTCACCCACATTGAGCCTTTCTTGGCTACAGAAATTTTAAATTCTTTGCAGGTACTCCAGCAACAACATGATCATGAAGATGTTCTTATTTGGAAGCCATCTCATAATGGACACTTCTCCATCAGATCTGCATATGCAGTACTCAGAAATAGTGATCCTAAAATACCTATTCTTGATCAGGTATGGTCTAAACCAATTCCAACAAAAATGTCTATCTTATGTTGGAGAATTAGGAACATGATTCTGCCTTTTGATGATATACTTGTAAAGTTTGGATTTCATATGCCATCTAAATGCCCTTTCTGCTGTAGTGAAGATTCTATTGAACACTTTTTCAACAGTTGCTGCAGCTCATTACAAATCTGGGATACTATAAACACCAAACTAGCCCTCACACCACCACACTTTAGGAGTGTTAATCACAGGCTAAACTTCTACCTATCATACTCCCTGTCATCCAAAATCCATAACAAGGTAATAAGAGTAACCACAACGGTGGTACTCTGGGCCCCATGGACTAGGAGAAACAGATTCCTATATGATGGGATACGTACACCATGCCAAACAATCATAAAAGACATCATCAGACAAACATCCAACATTTTTACAGCCTTCCCTCTTACTGGCAATCTAGATAGGCACCAATTTCTGATTTTCAATGGATTGGTCCCTTTCATTAAAAGGAACAGGCCCAAGCCAGTTAAGATCATAAAGTGGATACCTCCAGACACTGATTTCAAGATTAATGTTGATGCTTGTTTCTCACTTAATGGCAGTACTGGAATAGGGCTAATCATTAGGGACAAACTAGGTCTCCCTGTTAGGCTTACCTCGCTGACCAAATGCTCCTCCTCACTTCATGCTGAAATAATAGCAATCCAATTTGGTTACAAGAATGCCCTTGATATGAGCTTACCGAGTTTTTCTGTTGAATCTGATTGCCTGCTAGCAGTTAATAGTATCAAAGATCTCAATAATGCCCCATGGAATTTATACTCCATCTGCTACTCTCTCCATGCTCTAATCTCTCACCCCATTCATCATGTCCTAAGAGAGGGTAATCAGGCTGCAGATTTTATAGCTAATATGTGCATTCAAAACAGGCAATCCAGTGATATTATGATCAGTGCTATTCCATCACAGCTTTAAGGAATAATTGAACTTGACAAAATATCTATGCCTAGTCTTAGATTTCAGTTCTCATAGTTTTTCCAAAAGAATGTGATACTGTCTTTTGCTTCTGTGCAGGTAACAGGTTCTTTCCAAGACAAGGAAATGTTGTTTCTGACAGTCACATGTGCTGATCAATTAGGCTCTTGCAAGCAATGAATGGTGCTCCTGACAACTGTGCTATGGACATGGCACAATATGTCTTGCTGCGAAAATCACACAACAAACTCCCTGACCGTCACTGAGTTTCTAGTGCACACATAATCTATGTAAATATTTTGTTTAGCTAGATTAGCAATTCTTATGGCAATCTAGTCTAATGTTGTGGATAACCATTCTTTAAACCTACTTTTGGTGGCAAATTTGTGCTTCGACCTTTGCTGGCTCGATCACTAAAATGCTCCCTAAAGTTCTTGGTTTTTAGAATGGTTTCACTCATCCACAATATTAGAATTTTTGAATAGCCATTATAGGTTATTCTTTTTTGAAAGCTGCTGGCTTCAGAGCTTCAGAGCTTATGCTCATGTAATTCTAAACTTATTTAAAGCTATTTTTGGCTCTTTTGATTTGGGCTGCCAATAAATTCCCCCCACCCATGGTGGTTTAAAATTTTTAAAAAAATGTATTTATGGTATGAATACAACTCTTACGGGAATAGTAGTTGTATTACCATGTATAATAGAAGTGTATTTCGGACATGGTTGTGTTACCATGTTTAGGATGACTGTATTACCATCTTTGAGAGAATGTATATTCCTTGTAGAACATTCATAATATACGCATTCCTTATAAGGATTAGGACTGATGGACCTGTGGATCCACCTTCCGAGTATCTTGATGGGTTGATAAAAGAATATTTTTGAGCTAGTTAATATCAACTTAGATACTTTTGGTGCTGTTAATTGCAGATTTTGTATATGTACTGGGAGATGACAATAAAGAACAATGAATTGCAACCGGATCTGTTTTTAGAGCAATTTGGAGCTGTTTTAGAGCTTAAAGAGGATACTAATCTAGTTGATCCTTATTCTGGAATTCCTTCACTTGACAGAGTTGTGCTTCGTGTAACGATCACTAAATTGTTCGGTGAAGATGACCCGGACTGAGGTGAAACTGATGAATAATTTTACATGGAAGAATAATTACTGCACTCTTTTTCCCACTCCACATAGGGTTTTTTAATGAGGCAGTACTGGGCTGAATTATTCCTATGCCAAAAGAAGCAAGAGAAAGACAGACTGAATTGAATGGGAAAGAAATCTAAAGTCGACTGATTTGGAAGTTGAAACTTGCAAAGATGAAACTTGCGAAAGTTGAAACTTACAGAAGATGAAGTTTCTTTATCCTTATTCATTAGGATGTGTTTTATTATGTTCATCTTTAATCCTTATTAAGTGAAGGATGTTTCACTATGCTTTGATGGAAAGAAACGTATGTGAAAGTGTGCATGTGAAGTGAAACGGAAAAATGCTTCTTAGTATAAAAAGGGAAGTTCCTTTTGTAGGAAAAAAAACAGACACCAAGCCTTCATCCCATACTATATTCTCTCTCTTGTATTCTTGGCTAGATTATTCTCCATAATAAAAGCGTGGTTATTTCCTACATTTTCTTGTTTATATTATTATGTTTAATTATTTATTAATTGTTTATGTGTTAGGATAATATATGAGTAGCTAATTTATTAATCGGCTGGATTAACTGAGTTGATTCATGTAATTGTGAGGCTGAATTGAGCTTAAATAATATTCTCTGCAAATTCTTCGTTGGTTATAGTTTAAATTGATGCTTGTTGAATTAAGATTGATCACCTTAATGCATGCTAAGCTAAGGCTAATTTGAGTAGAAATTTCTTGTGAAAAACAGATAACTGATACAGACTGTTATAACAAGAAAGTAATCAACTGAGTAGATGATCATTGTTTGCGAATACTCGAATGGTTATCTAAATTAGGTCCTCTTCGTCTCAATTTTGTAATTTAACGAGTTTAGCAACTACTTGCTCGTTGATGGGTAATAAGAGGGGATTTTAGAGGTTTAGCAAATACTTGCCTCTATATAACTAATTGATTAGCATGAAATATTTTATCTAAAGTCAATGATCAGTGAATGAATTAATGAGGTTAATCTAAGCTGATTGTTTTCCAATATATATTTTCTTGATTTTTATTTGGCGTGTTTCCTTAGTTTATAGACAAAACAAGTTGAAATTAAGGCGTGGTTGCGAGACCAAAAAAATTGTCGGTAGTTAAAATTAATAGAAATTACTCCGTTCCTTGTGGGATCGACCTGCTTCCTACTATACTAATTTGTGTGATAGTGTGCAAATATTTTGGTGATTGAAACGACGCTCACCATATCTCGAGCCCACGACCCTTCTTGGGCCCTGGTTCGAGTATGAATGAGGCCCGAATACGAACCATGGACTTATCAGTAGCCCCAAGGTAGATCTTCAGAATATAGAGTACTCCATCTTGAAGGTTGAAGGAGAGGCTTGCTTCTTGAGGGAAAACCAATAACTCGAGGGAGGCTAACTCGGGGTGTTAAGCTCGGGGTGTCCTTCGGGGACTCTCCTCTTGGGCTTACCCTTCTGAATATCTAGCTTCAAGTTCTTTCGTATTCTATCAGGACACGTGGACGGTCAGATCTGAATCTGCCTTCTTGAATTCTGAGGGGACTGACACGTGGTCTTGATTCATTGTATCTTCTGGCGGTGAGGAAGACCAACCTTCCAATTGCCTGTATCGTTTCGTGAGTCGAGGTTATTACTCCCCTTAAATGCACGCTTTATTACTGGTTATATAACCAAGTAATTTTTCTTTGTGTTTATCATCAATCTCCATTTAATCAATTTTAATCTTCTCCGTCTCAGCAAAAATTCTCAACTAAACTCTTGTCTTTCTTCATCGTTTTCTTCTCATAACCTTATTCCTCCCATTCTCTGTATTGTCATGTCGTCAGCAAATTCTAGCATTCCCTCTGGCAATGGAGAGAATGTTCCTGTGGCTCGTGACTTGTGGACTCTATTCCTGGAGGTTGAGTCTGGGGAACTGATGGAGGTTACCATTGCTACACCGCTGCAGGCGGTAGCTGTAGTGGCAGATAATGGTGCCTCTAGGTCAGAGGTAGACCCTAATCCAGAGCCCCAAGTTGATAAAAACGGGCTCCGGTCGTCGATGGTGCGAATGATGTCACCAAGGTGGTCGACGAAAATACCCTGCAATTTTTGAAATCATGCAGGTTGTCGTACCCCATCGAGGCTGATTTGAGGCTCGAGGACAAGACCACTCCGGTCAAAGATCTTGTGAGCCCTACTCGAGGGGTTGTATATGGCAGGTTCTTGCAATAGGGTTTGAGTTTTCCCTTCAAAGAAAAAAGATCAAGAAAGGGAACACTACTAGAATATCAAGCCATCTAAGGCAGTTCATCCTTCACGTGTTAAGGCAGAAAACAAATGCCTTCCATGGTAGTGACTTGAATGAGAAAAATCATCTAAGGCGGTTCCTCTTCCGCCTTAGATTTTTTTGGGTTTATGGCGTTTGTTTCCGCCTTGGATGTAGGCTTATACGCCTTGCTAAAGGCTTACGAACTCGCTAGCGTGAACGTCTGTATGATATGAATTGGCTCGTTGCGAGACCGTAACTAGCAAACGCTAGTCCCAAACAAATGGTTGATTGTTATGTTACGACAGCAGCTTACGGATCGCCAGATGAAATACTAACGACTCCGCTACATTGAAAAGCCTAGACTGGTTACGAGACTGGTTACGACTTCCAGCGTGCGGATCGCTAATATTGGTTACGATCTCGTAAGTGAACCTAGTTTGTCATATATTTATCTGCTGACGAGACTGGTTACGACAAATAGGTGCGAATCGCTCGGTCATAAGTAGCGAACTCGTTACAAGCCAAGTTAAACCAAACGAGCCAGGTTACGACAGCCACTAGCTACTCGCTGGTAACACCGTAGCGATGTCGCAACCGAACAATTGTTTTTCATAAAAATTTTGAAAATGATATTATAAAAATATCATAAAAGTAGTTGGTTCGAGAGAGTTAACGATTTCGTAAGACAATCGCTTATGTGTGTAGTGACGATGTCGCTACAAAACTCGCTAAAATTAAACGACGTCGTTTTTGCTCTGGGTGAGCGAGAAAAAAAATTTACGTTACGAGTAAGCTAGACATTCGCCTGGCATTGGTGTGTATGGTTACGAGCTCGACAGAGATTAGATTGGAGAGGCAGAGAAGAACGAGCGATTGGGTAGCGAGCGCGCAAAAACTAAGCTCAGAAATATAATTCGGGCGATTGAAGTAGCGATAGTACAAGATGATCGCAACTATTTTAATGTTACGGGCGAGAGAAGTAACGTTCTCGCAGGCAATTCGTAAGTGTCACAAAATTATAGGATTTGAGCCATTTCCACCCATTTCCACTAAAATTGGGTTTCATTTTAATTGTCTAAGCTGTCAATTGCAAGATGCATGGTATCTAAGCACAAAACATGAACATAAAACACTATCAAGCCACATTTTATAAACTTATGGAAGTAATGGAACTCAAAAGTAAATATATGCATCCATTTGACAAAAAAAAGAAACTAGCTTTTATTGGGAATGTGAGGCCTAGAGATGTACCGAGATCTAATAAGGACCAAGTGTCTAGCCAATGCATCTCTACCATCCTCCAACTCCTTCTTGGTGTACGGTGCATGATTTTCCTCGATAATCTAAGAATATGAAATGTTTTTTTAATGCTATTGAATGCAACGTAGATAGTAATAGGTACAATAAGTAGGTTATAAGAATGCTTACGCGATGTAATTCCAAATTATCTTGAACAAGGCCAGCTACACACTCGCTTGCGTACAACATCATATAGTAACCGCCTCCCAATTTGACAATTGCTTTCGGTGCTGAAAGCGAAGAAGTATAACAAATGATTTGAAATGAAATCATAGTGGAAATAAATGAGCATTGGATTTGTACTGTCACCTGAATCTGTATAAGGTTGACCTCTTGGTCGGATTTTTTGGCTTGGTTCAATGCTATTTGGAGTTTGGATGGTTTAGGGTCTTTGCTACTACGTTTGATACCAAACGCCTCTATTTGAGTAACATAACCACCAATTCCCTTAGCTCTTCCCGGATGCTCGGCCTTCCCAAGTGCCCTACGTAGCACATCGTGTTTACCGACAGGGATGAACAAGCCTTCTTCAACTTCACGCTCGACCTCGTCCTAAAAAGATAGTATAGTAAATAAAAGTTATTATCATAATCAATTGTTGTGTTTGATGGTGTGATTGTAGATACTAAAATGGAACATGGTATGGCGTAGTAGGTAAAGCATATCACTCGATTAGCCACCCTTTTTGCCTCATCACTTGAGAAAGTCCCGTCTTTTTTAATTCTACCCAAGACGAATAATTGTTGTCTACTATATGTTGTAGGGTCTTCGGCAATGACTAGCTTGTTCGCCACTTCCGCGTCCATGTTGCCATCCACTAGCTTGTTAGGAATAAAGCACTAACCGAAACAAAAATATTTGGCTAATTCGCATGACACTATTATTGCAAGATGTAGTAAGTAAACTAACCTTTGCGTCATTTTCTAACCATCGTTTCTTGAATGCCTCCCAAGTAAGGGTTACAATGTGATTGTAACGCGTACTTGGATCTTCCCCAAACCTCGTGCCCTTCGGTTTGATATAATCCTTGGCAAGGGTATATTTGTGTTCTCGATGAGCTTTTGATGCGATTTGAAGAGCCTTCTTTTTCACTTGATCATAGGATGTTGCCTCGATAATAAAGGGGCGCTACAAATGTGATCATAAAAATAGTCACACTCACAATTTTCAATTGAAATTAAAAATAACAAGTACCACACTAACCTTGCATTCCTTCCATATATCCTTTTTGATGTCGATGCTTAGTAGCCTCCAATCCGTTGTGTCTAATGGTGTGCGTATCCTACCCGTCTTAGCACACCAACTCGACCATCGTGTGACATCATCGTCGGGAGAAATAGCAACACCAATGTCATTAAACTTGACAAGTGTTAGTATTTTGTTATCGATCCTAATCTCTAATTCATGACAATGTGTGAGGAGTTGAGCTTCTTTCGATGCGCGAGTCACTTCTCGTTGTCTTCTAACCTCACTTGAACCGCCAACAACATTTCCCCCCCCACTTGAGTCGGAGTTAACGGAACTTGAAGGGCTCTCCATTAAGCTTCCTTTGTATATTGAAATTTGTTAATGACTAACACAATACTAATAAATCAAAGCTGTAATTTGTAGTAAAAACATTATATTTCATAATCCTAAAATTTAGGGCTAAGCAAGCTATGGAGAATTTTAAAAGAACATCTTGATTTTCGTTCAGGACATGCTTCTGACATGATATTTAGTAATAACATGATAAATGGAGGCACCATGTACAAGAAAATCAAATTTTTAGCAAATAAGAATGAAAAAAATCGTACCTTTGGTATATGACAAAGTTGTGTCGGTAGAATTGATTATTTTGGTTGGGGATGGTCTACCTTGTTTGTCCCCCTCCTACCCATAACAAAGGATGTTACCAAATTGAACAAGAACAAATAAATATTGACATTAATTGAAAAAACCAAACCCTAAAAATGTGGTTGAGAATTTATTGCAAAACTTACCAATCTTTTGCATGCAATTAGTGGCTAGTTCCACTTTGTTTTGACACAATTGATGTGAGAAGATGTATGGGATGGGTAATGGAGATTTGATGTGAAGAAAGTTGAGGAGATTTGAGAAGATGTGCAAAAGTTTGGACTTTTGGAGATGAAACCCGTAAGAAGTGAGGAAAAGATGCCAAAAGTGTAGTGTTTTTCTGTTCTATAACGTGTTTACTTTAATCTAGCTTACCTTGTTGCGAAATCGGAACTCTCTCGTTAATCCTGACGTGGATATTTACGAAGTCGTTACGTGCTCATGTGATTGCCTTTTATGCTCTACTTTATCCTTCTAGCGACATCGTAACTGAAAAGCTGACATAAAGTATGTTACTAGGAAGTTGCGATCTCGCTACGAATGCTCGCTAGAACCCTACTTAAGAATTTTTTTTGTTTTTTTAATGCACTCATACATTTTTAAATCACGATTTAAACGAAATGATGGTATAAGACACTAATCATTCTATTTTAAGAATAATTTTCATTTGTTCCGTCGTATGCTCATGTAGAACGGGATAGGGATTTGGTCACTTAATCTGCAATTACATAATTTGAAAGAGTTTTAAGAAACTTAGTCTTTAATTGTAAGACAATAAGAAACTCTACACATCATGTGTACGCTTGAAAACGCTATCCATCGCTTACCTTTAGAGACAACATCATAGTAGAGCTTCACACATGAACTACATATATATATATATATGCGCAGTTCAAGTGCATTTCATTAGAGATACTTAGTTTATTACAACTCATTTATGTGATTACAAGCACGATTATTGAATTAAACAAAGTATCATGCACACGTTCACTCACCAACTGTCATCACTCATCATACTACCGAGTATCGCTTAATAACATTGCATGCTGATGTACTAAGATGTACTCTGCTTGACATAATGTGATGTTCGATATTTTCCAAATTGAGTATTATACTGTTTGGATATAAAATGTACATATTTAAGAATATGATATTGCGTTTAAAAATTTAAACCGAATTATTGATGTTTTACATAGAGTTATGTCATACTGCTTATGTACAAAGATGTACTCTACCTGAGTGAATATCATGATGTATATTTAACAAATAGATTATTGTACTGCATCTATATAAAATATATATATGTTAGAATGTGAAAATTGCTAATAAAAAATTAAAAAGTTTTATTTTTTAGTTACAATCTAATTAGCTTGTGTAGTAGCGAATTCTCTAGTATACACGTTCCCACAGTTAAACCCTGAACCCTAAATCCACAAACCCACAAACCCACAAACCCACAAACCCACATAACCCAGAAAACCTGTTGGCGACGGGGTTGCGATAGTGCTAGTTAGTAGTTCAAATAAAAAAAAGGCTTTTTGGGTTACGACCTCGCTACTAATTAGAATGATTCTTCTGTAGCGAGTTCGCTACTCGAACGCTTGCCTGGCGAGGCTTTTTAAGACTCGCTACTAGATACTCAGGCTTGAGCGAGATATTAACGACTTCGCAACATACAGATGCGTGTGAACTAGCGATCTTGCAACATATAGAAGCGTATCAGCTAGCGATATCGCAAGTACTATTACTATAAATAAAAAAAAGGGGATCGGGCTGAAATTAATTAGCCCCAAATTGAAAACCCTCCTGCCATTATCACCGGCGACGATTTGTAACTTCTCCGACAAAATACGGCCAAAGACCAGAGGAGCGGTGCGAGGACGGGGTGGTAGAGCCTCAGACAGTGGACGGGGAAGTGGCCCGGCGATGGGAAACAAACGGCGTCGGACCGAGGAAGAGGTTCCAGTCGCCCCGCCTCCGCCGGAAGTTCCAGTCGCCCCGCCTCCGCCGGAAGTCCTTGCCGCCGCCGCCGCCGATGGTGGGGAAGGGCCCAGCAGTTCCAGTGAGGAGGAGGACACTCCTGAGTTCTTCAACGCCGCCGCCGAGGCTAGGTATGAGCGTTGTTCCTCTCGGAAACTTGTGAATAATAATGTGTTTGATAGTAGTGTGGTGCCTTCGCTGCAACTAGATTACGTGCTAGACCATTTTAGGGCACAGCATCTAGATACATTGCTTATGTTGCCTGAGCCCGTTTACCATGAAGAGGTTCTCCAATTTTATGCGAACCTAGGTTTAGAGGAAGGGGTGGAGGAAATAACTACATTGGTGCGGGGTGTTAAGTTTACGGTCGATAAGTTTAGCATCAACAAAGTTCTGAAATGTCCGTATCTGTCTCGTACCGACCTGAGGCCTACCAAAAAGGATGGTTCGTACGAGGTACATTACGAGCAGAGGTTTCCTTCTGTTAGCCCGAAGCAACCGTTGAATGCCGGTGAGATGGGTCAGAAGTGGTTTAAAAGGACTTCTGATAGGCCGGGTACAGCTAGGTTTTACCCGATCCACAGGCTTACCGAGGAGCAGAGATTAGTTTTTGAGCTAATCTGCGGTAATGTGGTCCCGTCCCTAGGGCATGCATGTGAGCCCACAGTTTGCAGTCTCATGGTGTTCTACTATATCATGGA
This sequence comes from Sherardia arvensis, assembly GCA_948330725.1. Classification (NCBI taxonomy): domain Eukaryota; kingdom Viridiplantae; phylum Streptophyta; class Magnoliopsida; order Gentianales; family Rubiaceae; genus Sherardia; species Sherardia arvensis. The sequence goes on from OX415238.1 coordinate 18,212,431, forward strand.
GAAGCTTCCAATCAACCCCGGCTTCACAATTCTGACCCAAATGATGAAGATGGCCAGACACAAGAACGCCGCGCTTCCGTATGGCAATTTGATTGTAGCTCTGATCAGGAAAGCGGGTATTTTTCCAAGAGGCCGTCCCATGCCGCTCGGCAAATACGACAAGGAGTGGCTCAAGAACAAGAGGTTAGAGTTGAAGGCCGATGGGAAGTACACGAGAAAGAAAGAAGCTGAAGAGGCAGCCAGAAGGGCAAGGGGTAGGATGGGAGTATCAGGTATGATTCTAGCTTGTTATTAACTGTAGTTGGTTCTAGTTGTTTAATTTGTTAATGTTTGGTTCTTATCAACCTTGATTTGTTTGTGTAGATGCTGTTTTTGATGCCCGTGGTAGGCTTGTGGTGTCTATGGGCCAGTTATTGAATGAGATTGAAATGACCGAGAAAAGGGCATGTGCTAACAACGAACGGCTCGGCGAACTGATATCCAGCGGGGTAGTGGAGTGCGATCTGAGCGATGAGGAGGAGGTACCTGATTTCCGCACCATATTTCCCAAGCAAAAAGACACCGCGGGTCCTAGCGAAGATTTGGCTACAGCCAGCGGGAAGGAGCCACCCGATGGGAAGCTTGTTGCTGATCATGTAAGTGATGCAGATGCGGATAGTGATGATGGTGATGATGGTGATCATCATGACACTGACTCTGATGCAGAAGATGACCCGGTGAGGTATGAGATGATTAGGAAAGAGAGGCTGATTGGAGAACCCGACGATGATGTTGAACCGGGCCAAGGCAAAGAAGAGAACACCTGCATCGAGACTGAAGCTCAACCAGCTGGCCAGAACGAGCAAGACAAGCAACAAGAGGGAGAAGGCAGTTCGGGGAGAAGGCCGAAGGCAGCGACAAGATGTGTGTTGATGACTTGCATGATATGTTAGTCGCAGGCCTCTGATTTCGTAGTTTAGTTTGGTTTAAACATTTACTTTTTTGAATATTAACTAGTTTTTGGATTATGATCACTTGTGTACGCGTCACCAAAGATGCCGTTTTGGTTACATGAATGTGGTCAATAACTTCAACAATTTTTAAATGTATGTTGTTCAATTATTTTTAGAGTTGTTACTTCAGTTCAGCAAAATTAAGTACTTTTGGTATAGTGCGTGCTCCTAGCGACTTCGCTTGGTACTCGCTCCTATTTACGTGTAACGTGCGAGATCGCTACGTGTTGTATTCAGTCAACAGAGCCAAGTTGGCGACTTACTAGCGAACTCGATAACTGTTTAACTGAAAAGTAGCGATCTCGCAACAAGTCGTATTCAATCAATAGAGCCAAGTTGGCGCCTCACTAGCGAACTCGCTACGATTTAACTAGTGAGTCGCTAAGTAACTTATTGTAGCGATATCGCTAAGTAGCCTGTATGGTAGCGATATCGCTAGTGTGCACGTTATCACAGTTAAACCCTAACCATAAACCCACGAACCCACAAACGAATTCAATACTTTCAATTTAGTTTAGTTTGATTTGATGAAATAACATTCAAAAAAATTCAGTATAACCTTTCAAATTCCATAAGGAATTAACTTTATTTTGGGGTTTGCATGAGGATATCTTGAAAAGGTAAAAATGCCTTTATTTTTTTACTAGGAACTCTACAATCTTTTTCATAAATAGAGCACCTGAACCCTATAAATTTCCTTCATTCCAACATTCCCTTCTCCCTTCTCCTATTGTTTGCCTTTTGCTTCCCATGGATTTGTCTATATTCGAAGCCCTCCCAAATGACATGATAAATCTAATCATGATTCGTGTTTACTTCGACTCGGTTCTTCGTGCGTACGCGACCGCAACAGCGACAGAATGGCATAAACAGTGGCTCACCGACGCTTCTGCACTAGGTCACACAGACTCGACCTATGTCTTGGCCCTATTTGCGGGGTGACATTCAGAGAGGCATGAATGTGATCACCACCCTGAAGAGAACCGATAAGAAAGGCCTCCGGGAAGCTCGAGTACGCGTCATCAGAGCCGGTTTGGGTAACGCTTGGGGTTGGGCGCACTACTACAGGTTCCTCAGAGATGGAGTAGTCACGCCCAGGCCGATCTGCTGCGTGGAACATGCTGCCCTCAATCGCAGAGTGAGGTACGATCGCTGGGAGAGACTTGATCCAGCGGACATCTCATGTGATGCATGCACCTGCGATCAGGAATTGGTTCACGTCCTCGGTCCTCGTTTAGGCTAAATGTTCTAGTATTTTTTATTATGTTTTTTAACCATTTTTGCCCAAATTTGGTATGAGTGTAATAACATTTTGTTTGCCATTTTGGCACATTTCATTATTTAATAAGTTTTTTTTGTGATACCTTGTCCTTTACATTTTATGTAAGTTTATTAATTTTTATTAATAAGCGATTTCGTCACTGTCACGTTTCATGATGATTTATTAGTAACAGAACACCGAGCGAAATCGCAACTAACAAGCGCCTGTGTACGACGTCCTAACGATATTGCAACATGTCGTATTCAGTCAACAGAGCCTGGCTAGAGATTCTGTAGCGAGATCGTAACAACAAAGATTGACAAAAAAAAAACTCAACATTGCCGTGGCATGAAGCGAGTTCGCTACATGGTAAGAACCCATCAAAAAAGGGTTTTTGGGTTTGGGTCTATATTGGGCGTATAAGTGTTGGGCCTTAGTCTGTGTAAGTATTGGGCCTTAGCCTATGTAAGTATTGGGCCTTAGCCTTTGTGTTTCATGTTCAGTTTGCGCTGGTCGGTGACTTATCAAACCCTTGTGAAATGTAAGTGTATATAAACTGAAAAATCACCTTCTAATCAGCCGATGTGGGACAAATGGTGGCGATCTTTGTTACGATTTCGCTAGCTGTGTAACTTATTGTAGCAAACTCGCTACGAGTCGTACTCATTAGACAGAGCCTAGCTGGAGATTCCCTAGCGATTTCTTAACGACAAAGCTTGACACACCTGGAAAACAATTGTAGCGCTTGGAGAGTAGCGATATCGCTACAGTATACGGACCCATCATGAAAAACATTTGAAATTCCATCAGTAATTATTTTGGTTGGGGATGCCAACTTGGTCAATGAAAAGGTGTGAATGCCATCAGTAAAAACCTTTGAAATTCCATCAGTAATTAATTTATTTTGGGGGTTTGCATGGGGTGTCCATGGAAAGGTGAGAATGCCTTTACATTTTCCTTCCATTAATACCATAATGACTGCTTTTTGTCTAGGAACTCTGACAGATTTTTGAATAATAGAGCACCTCAACCCTTTAAATATCAACCCCTTCTCCATTTAGAACCTCATTAGACCCTTCATTCCCACATTCCCTTCTGCCTTCTCATATTCCTTGCCTTCTGCTTCCAATGGATGTGTCTCTATTCAGCGCCCTACCAGATGACATGATAAAGCTGGTATTGATTCGTGCTGAGTTCGACTGGGTTCTTCGTCGCTACGTGAGTGGAAGAGCGACCGAGTGGGCTCGACAGTGGCTCACCGAAGCTTCTGCAGTAGGTCACACACCGTCGACCTATGTGTTGGCTGTTTTTGCAATCTACGAAGGTGACATTCAAAGAGGCATGAATGTCATCACAACCATGAAGAGAACCGACAAACAGGGCCTCCGTCTAGCTAGGCAACGCGTCAGAAGAGGTCTGAGATACGCTTGGGGTTGGACACACTACCGCAAGTACTTCTCAGAAGCAGCAGTTAGGCCTAGGCCGATCTGCTGCATTCCGCATGCTGGCCTCAATGACTTTGTGAGGTACGATCCCTGGCTGCCCCTTGATCCGGCGGACATCACCTGTGATGCATGCACTTGCGATCAGGAACTGCTTCATGTACTCGGTGTACGAATCATCTACTAGTATTAGTTGTTTGTTCTTTACTATGTATTTTTGCATCACCAGTTTGTTTCGATTGTAATGAAGTTGTGTTTTCCATTTTGGCACATTTACAATTAATTTTTTCTTGTTTTGATATATTGTCCCTTACATTTTATTTATTCATCCTAAGAGCCCATATCGTATCAGCGAAATCATTCACTTTTTGTATAGTGCGTAGACATAGGGATATCGTCACTGTCACGTTTCATGATGATTTATTATGAACAGAACACCAAGCGACATCGTAACTAACTAGCACCTGTTTACGAGGTCCTTACGATCTCGCAACAAGCCGTATTCAGTCAACAGAGAACACTACAATTGAGAACCAACACGGGAAAAATGAGACCTCCGAGAACACTACAATTGATCACCCTTCAATACCCACCTGTTTAGACCCTTTTAAAGTTTTTGTTTTTGGAGTTAGAACGGCCAGTTTAGCCTAAATCTGTGACCCATACAGACGTCGTTGCGATATCGCTAAAACGTCGCTAACACCTTTGGATAGCCTGCAAACTCGTAACATTTCAATCACCCTCACATGCACTGTACATTGAACAATGACAAATTTGACGTGCACAGAAGCGATACCGTAACATCAAACGCAATATACTACCGTCCCAGTTACGACATCTCCCACATCCTCGCCTGCTAAAATTAGGGTTTAGCAAAGCTTACGAGATCGCAACGCTCAAACCTACAACTTACGAGATCACCTACGACGTCGCTACAGACACGTTCATATTACTACAAAGGTTACGAGATCGCAACAACCAATTCAATTTAAGGCGGATACATTTTTTCCGCCTTGGTCAAGTATCTTTTAACGTCAAATCCCAGTTCCGCCTTTAACTGCCTCTTTCCGTCTTGAATGTAATTTTTTTTTCTAGCTTGAAGAGGTAGCGAACTCGCTACTGTCAATCAAGGCGTAAAAAAACGCGCCCCCATCAAACGCCTTAAATATGTGCCTTGCATCCACCCCTTTGTAGTAGTGGAAGGCCCTTCTTCAGGCCATAAATGAGGAGGCAGAGGAGATGAAACCGGAGGCTGAGGAGTCTTCAGATGATGATGAATCTGAACTTTAGCTGGTGGTATCTGAAGATACTTCTCTGAAGAAACTGAAGTATTATCTGAACTGCCCAAAGGAAAATGATGATCAGGCTTCTCGGAGGTCTTCTAAGAAGTATCCTTTCGTTGCTGAGTTGATTATCTTTCCATTTATGCTATACGGGTTTCTCAAATATCAGGTTTTTATATGTCTTCCCCTTTTACAGTTGATGGCGGATCTGTCCTCGTTGGGATGTCGAGCTAATGATGTGATCCGGTACTTGTCTGATTCTGTGATGGAGTTACATGCCAAGTGCCGAGCCTTCAAGGCAAAGAAGGAGGAGATGGAGGTCGCCCTTTTGACTCTGACAACCGAGTCTGCCGCACCTATTCCTCCTGTTCAAGCTCCATCGGAGGTGACTCAACTGGAAGCCAGGGTAAAACAGCTGGAGGCCGAGAAAGAGGACCTGCTGTTGGCAAAGAAATTCCAGGATAGGGAGCTGGAGACTTATCATGATTTTCCGAGGAGCTGGCACAAAATCAAGCTGCGAAGAAGGACCCAGAGGAGCCCAAACGACTCCTAAAGCTTTGGAGTGTCTTCGTTGCTTGTAGCCCCGAGTTTCAGAGCTATAGGGAGGAGTATGGGGATTTATTCCATTCCTCTGAGCTGCATGAGATCTTGGGTGGCGTCCTGCAACTATGTTAATCTGAGAAAGAGGTGAAGGTGATGGAGGAGATCTTTTCTCATCCAGATGCTGCTGATAAGCTTTCTGCTCTGACTGCTAAACGCTGGATCCCCGGGGCCGAGTTTTTGGATGCATTGGATCCCTCCGAGAAGATAGTAACATCAGGAGATTTATTGAGGCTTATTAGAGCCAAGTATCCTGAATTACCTTCTCTTGAAGAGGTGCTTAATCCTTCCACTGGCAAGGTTGAGGAATCCCAGCAGGTTTGCTACCTTACTTGCTGGCCTTTTTTCGTCAGCCTCGGTCTCATGATTTACTGGAAAGGAGTATCAGCCTTGGTTGTTAAGTTCTCGCAATTATCCATGATGAACACTCTGAGAGCTTAATGTTTTTTGGCTTCTTCCTTGGGTTTCCTTTGACAAGGCCTTTAATGTCACAGAGTGCAGAAAAGTTGACAATAGACCATCTCTCCAGTGTCACTTCTGGTGAAGTCCTAGGAAACCTTATTTAGTATATTAAAAAGTACCATATTCTGATGTAATAATACCTTTGATATGATCTTTTTAGATTCGAGGTTTAGCCTCTTGTGTGCCCTTTTGAGGGGTCTTTTTTAGAAGTATCATATTCTGATGTAATAACACCTTTGATATGAATTATTTGTGTTTGAGGTTTTTCCTCTATGTGCCCTTTTGAGGGACTTTTTAGAAGTATCATATTCTGGTGTAATAACACCTTTGATATGAACTTTAACTTCTGTTTTTGAGGTTTCTCCTCTTTATGTTGAGATGATTGATTTTCGAGCACGTCTGCCCTTTTGGTCTATAGACCTCAATCAAGCACTTTTTTGAAGTACTTTATCTTGAACCTATCTCTTTTATTCAAAATGATTGGTATTTGAATATTGGATCCAAACAACTTATAAGTTGACAAATCATATAATTATAAAGTATATTGTTTTGAATAGCAATCAATGTTATACTTAAGACAACAATCCTCTTTTTAGAAAAGGAATTTAAGATTTCTTGTTATAAGAATAGGTATAAAAATATCATGACTTCAATCTAGTTTATAAATTTAAGAATAGAAGTAAAGTAAATAGTGGGTTTGAGTTTGAGTACCCGTTTGTGCTAGAGCATACTTGTCCCGGACCTTGATGAGGCTCTCGGACATTCTTGATAATCTCGAACCTTTGTGAGGCTCTCCCTTGATTTTTGATCTTCCGTGATACTTTCGTAAGTTAATCACATTCCATCTTAGTGGTATAAGTCCCCCCTTCATGGTTTCCAAGAAGTAGCTTCCCCCTAGATGGGATTCTAGGACTCGATATGGACCTTCCCAGTTCAGGGCTAGCTTCCCTTCCACTTCTTTCTTGTTTTTTTCATTTAACCTCAGTATAAGGTCTCCTTTAACGAATGTGGCCAAGCGGACTCTTCTATCATGGTAGCGCTTGACTCTTTCCTTTACCTTGGCCTCGTGGATTGTAGCATTTTCTCTCTTCTCCTCTAGGAGGTCAAGGTCGAGACGAAGATTTTCTCCGTTGGCCGTGCCATTTTCATCTTCTGGTTGAGAAGTACGGGCAGAGGGGACCCCAATCTCCATGGGGATGACCGCTTCGGATCCATAGACTAAGCTGTAAGGAGTCTCTCATGTTGCTGTGGCTGGGGTGGTTCTATGGGTCCAGATCACACTTGGTCGTTCTTTGATCCAGTTTCCTTTAGCTCCTTCGAGGCGCTTCTTGATGCCGCTTACCAAGGTTCGGTTCGTAACCTCTACTTGGCCATTAGCTTCTGGATGGTATACCGAGGTGAGCTTTTGGTGTATGCCATACTCTTTACACCATTTCTTGAAGGGGTCATTAGCAAATTGTGCTCCATTATCGGTTACTATGTATTTCGATATGCCATAGAGTCACACGATATTCTTCTAGCAAAAGTTGATAACTGTCTTGCCAGTTATGTTTGTCAAGGCTTCAACTTCCACCCACTTTGAGAAATAATCAATGGCCACAATGAGGTACTTGAAGTTACCAAGGGCCATAGGAAAAGGTCCAACGAGATCTATGCCCCATCTGACAAATGGCCAGGATTCTTGGATGGTAATCATATTTTCCTGTGGCACGTGGATCATCTTAGCAAATCTCTGACACTGGTGACAAGAACCTATATATCTTTTGGCGTCTTGAAGCATCGTAGGCCAGAAATAACCCATTTGTAGGAGCTTTCGGGTGATGGTGCGTGGACCTTGGTGGCTACCGCAAACTCCTTCATGTGCTTCTTTTACTAAGTGTTCAGTGTCGGAAGGCCCAACACACTTGAGTAAAGGTTGGAGGTATCCTTTCTCGTATAGGATGCTGTCGTGGATGACATATTTAGGAGCTTTAACTCGGACCTTCCGTGCCAGGTGCTTGTCCTCGGGAAGGGTACCCGTTTGGAGATATTCAATGTAGGGGTTCATCCATGTGTCTGAGATGTCAACATCCATGATGCTACTCTCTTCGTAACTTCTCTTCGCCAGGGTTTCCATTAGCAATTCTTGAGAAGATCTTATGTTGAGGTCCGAGGAGGAAAGTTTGCTAAGTGCATCAGCCTTATGGTTACCTTCTCGGGGGATATGATTCAGTTAATAATATCGAAATTGATTTAGGAGAGGCTTAACTATCTCGAGGTATTTCTGGAGACTGTACTCTCGAGTTTCGTATTCGCTTTTAACCTATTGAACCACGATCTATGAGTCACTGAAGATTTCGAGGTCCTCGACCTCAAGGTCCTTTGCTAGCTTTAGCTCCGTAATGAGGGCTTCATATTCTGCTTCATTATTAGTGGCTCGAAAATCAAAGTGGAGAACGTAAGGATGGTCTTTTCCCTCGGGGCTGGTGAGTAAGACTCCAGCACCGCTTCCCCTGGAGTTGGAAAATCCATCCACGTATAGTTGCCATTTTCCGGAGACCAGAGCTGGGTTTGGTTTGTCGATCTCCACTGGTTCAACAGACTTCATTATGAAATCAGATAAGGCCTGGCCCTTGGTGGCTGTCCGAGGTTTATATTGTATGTAATGTTCTCCCAACTCGATGGCCCACTTTATCATCCGTCCCGAAGCGTCAGGATTTTGAAGGATTTGCCTGATCGGGTAGTTGGTTAGAAGGACTATTGTATGTGCTTGAAAGTATGGTCTTAACCGCCGAGAAGCATGCACGAGGGCTAGTATCAAGCGCTCGAGAGGAGTATATCTGGTCTCGGGCCCTTGCACGACCCTGCTTACATAGTATATGGGATGTTGCAATCCATCCTTTTCCTTGACCAATACAGCGCTGATGGCTAGCTGGGATGCAGATATATATAAGTAAAGAGTCTCTCATTTGTCTGGCTTTGACAGTGTTGGAAGCTGTCGAAGCTGGTTTTTAAGTTCTTGGAAAGCTTCTCCGCACTCATGCGACCACTCAAACTGGTTGGCCTTCTTAAGTATATTAAAGAAGGGTAGATGTTTTTCCGCTCCTTTGGATAGGGAAACGGCTAAGGGTTGCAAGGGACCCTTTCACCTTCTGCACATCCTTGACGGTTTTTGGAGGTTGCATATTTTGCAAAGCCTCTATCTTCTTGGGGTTCACTTAGATTCCCCAATTGGATACCATATATCCCAGGAATTTTTCCGCTCCAACGCCTATGGTACATTTAGCGGGGTTCAGCTTTAGGTTGGAGGCCCGTAACGTGTCGAAGGTTTCCCTTAGATCTTCAAAGAAGGCCTCACAGCTGCGGCTCTTTACTACCATGTCGTCCACATAAATCTCGAGGTTGCGCCCTATCTGAGATTTAAATAATTTGTTTACCAGTCGCTGGTAAGTAGCTCCGGCATTTTTCAATCCGAAAGGCATCATCTTGTAGCAGAAAGTTCCTCTGTCGGTTATTAAGGAGGTTTTTTCTTTATCTTACTCTGCCATAGGGATCTGATGATATCCCTTAAAGGCATCAAAGAAGGCTAGTACCTGGTATCCCGCGATCGCTTCAACTAATCGGTCGATCGAAGGTAAGGGATAACTATCTTTAGGACAACAATCGTTCAAGTTAGTGAAGTCGATGCACATTCTTCACTTTCCATCTGGCTTCTTGACCATTACTGGGTTAGCTATCCATTCTAGGTACTGCACTTCTTCGATTATACGGCTTTAAGTAGTTTATCTACCTCATCACCAATGGCTTCAACTCGATCTAGTACAAAGATACATCGTTTCTGCTTAATGGGTTTTTGCGAGGATTTGATATTCAGGTAATGTTCCGCCAGGCGAGGGGATACTCCCACCAAGTCGTTGGTGTCCCAGGAAAAGACATCTATATACTGGTTGAGAAGATCTCGTAGTTTGGTCTTTATCTCGGGGGTAGGAGAGTTCCAACCTCAACGGTCCCTGATTCTCCGAGCTGCATCGGCTCGGACTCGGAGTACTTGGCTGGTTCAAGATTCTCACTTTCTGGTTCTCAGATAGCTTGAATTGTGCAGATTCGAGCTAATTGTTGATCCTCTCGAACTGTGGCAATCCCTTTGTTGGTGGGGAACTTCATCACCAAATGGTAGGGGGACCAGATTGCCTATGCCTGGTACATCCAGGGTCTTCCAAGGATTACGATTTATGGCGCTTTGGAATCGATGATCGTAAAGGTGCAATGCAGGGTTATACTCCGAGAACAGCCTCTTACTTGCACCGGTAGAATAGTTTTTCCCAAAGGAGTGACAGGATTGCCAGTAAATCCTGAGATAGGGCTTGTAAGCGTGAGATTACTTCTGCTCAATCCCAGCTGTTCATAACAACTGAGAAACATGACTTCTACTTCGCTTCCTCCATCCACCAGAACTCTTTTGATCGTGTTATGGTTTATGTCAACCGTAATCACTAGTGGATCTGAATGAGGAATTTGATTAGGAACCGCGTCTTTAGATGCGAGATCTTTTGCTCTCCCACTCCCAGTGAGAGGCTTCTTGTGCCGATCGATGTATACCATTGATGCTCCTTCCCACTCCCTGGTTGTTGGTATGGCTCATCTTGTCGTTGTTGATGCTTCTTACTCCTGTCGGGACCGAGAAACAGATTCGTGTACTCCCACGAAGGTTTTCAGCCGGATCAGCCATGAGTTTGAAGGTTGTATAGATCAAGATTAGCATGCTGGTCCTACCGGGCGTGCCAAATTGATGGATGTCTACGACCCGCACTTGATCACGAACCCAGCTCATGAACTGATCTACAAAACAAAGGCCCCGGGTGTCCCGGGGGTAGACACTCCGACGCTCAAGTCAGTATATTTCCTTAAGGCGTAAAGTATAAAGTATGAGATTAGATGGAGAGGTCTACCAAACCTTTAGAGTATTTATATGGCTACAATCCGTAGATCACCAAGATATGTATTTATGGTATGAATACAACTCTTATGGGAATAGTAGTTGTATTACCATGTATAATAGAAGTGTATTTAGGACATGGTTGTGTTACCATGTTTAGGATGGCTGTATTACCATATTTGAGAGGATGTATATTCCTTATTGAACATTCATAATATACGCATTCCTTAACAGGATTAGGATTGATGGACCTGTGGATCCACCTTCCGCGTATCTCGAGCCCACGACCCTTCTCGGGCCCTGGTCCGAGTATGAATGAGGCCCGAATACGAAACATGGACTTATCAATATGTATGATATAGTGTTATCTAGTATTAGATAATATCATAATTACATAATTAATTTGATATCAATATCTTGAACTTTTTGATTGATTCGTTTATAAAAACACTTTGAAACTATTTTTTTATCCATGACCGTATTTTTATTGAGTATTGTGGTTTTCAATAAAATATTAAATTATCTGCGAGTGGGTCCTGCTTTTACAATTAGAGAATGAAGAGTCGAATCAGCCGATTTGGTACAGGTGGATGGACTCGGTATTAAAAAGGCGGCGGCCGGTTTAGTCAGCCGGTTCAATATTGCTCGGTTTATTAAATCAAACCGAGAACGTCATTTGTCCCACATCGAGAGTTAGGAGCGTAAATGATCAGCATATAAGTCTATGCCCTAATACATTGTTTGCTGAGCTCGGTAACGAGAGATTGTAATCCGTGTGGAGGCGCACGTGTTGGAACATTGGGCCTCTTGAGACTGGACCTATGCGCGGATTTACCTATGCTTTTATACTGGACATGGGCCTTGACTGACCTAACCGAGGATGACTAAGCGTTGACCTGGACTGACCTAAGCGTGGATATACCTATGTGTTTGGACTAGATATGGGCTTTTGACTGGATCAGGCTTCAATGGACCTATGCGCGGATTTACCTATGCGTTTGGACTGTAACATGTGCCTTGACTAACCTAAGCGAGGATGACTAAGCATTGACCTAGACTGACCTAAGCGTGGATATACCTATCAGTTTTGACTGGATATGGGATTTCAATGGACCAATACGTTAAGGTTAGAGTTTAAAATGGGTATAATAATTAAAACATGCACATAGCACACACATATAGTATAATCTCACACGTCCACACAAGCACAAACCTTTTTTTATAATGTTCCTTTTTTTTTACCCTTAAATAATTTTTTAAGGAATCATAAATGTGAAATATTATATGATGATTGTTTAACATGTATTTTAGGGTCAGATTTGCCGTCAAAGTTTATCTGGTCAAATTGAGTCATTACGAAAATCCAAATTGAGCATGACATGTTTTGTTAAATCCTACTTTAAATCTTTGTTTCTTTTACCCTTAATGAGAACAGAAGAAAAAAATGAGAACAAAAGAAAAAATAGAACATATTAAGTATTTAAAAATTGGCGGGAGAACATATTCATGTTGGTTATAACAACCTATGCTATGGAGTAACACATCAAAGTCTACGCCGAAAAAATCCCTAACCTCTATAAATACATTCAATTTACAGCAACTCAATCATCATCAGCTAGTATTTTTGTCCACTGTGTGTGTGTTTTTTGTTAATAAAAATCCATACATGTATTTCAGTTATTATGGAACTACCAGCTGACGTTAGGGTGGCCTTCGCAAGGTACGTCGGAGGCGGGACCTTCATGACCGCCCACCAGCTGCGACAGTTCATGATTCACGAGCAGTGCCAGCCTAAGACTAACCTTGAAGATGCTGAGACAATTGCCCGAAAGATTCTTCACGTAAGGCATCAGAGATCTCAGACATTCCATAACATTGTAACAACCTCACCTCCGATGATTTCTTCCATTTCCTCTTCTCTTTTGAGCTCAATCCCCCCCATCCCCTCCAAGGTTATTTATTCTCTAATTCTTCTGATCGCTTCGATACCATATTAAAGTCACTAGCTTTTGTTTTGAAACTAATCGGCCTATAATTTGATCTTTCTGTATCACTGAACAAGTTTCTAAAATTGTGATCTTACATTCTAAATATATGTACAACTGACCTATACATTTTGCTGATACTGACAGCTGTAACTCAACTGGTTCCGATTCATCAAGATATGAGGTATCCATTGTCTCATTACTTAATTTATGTTCACCGGCCACAACTCTTACTTGACTGGAACCAGATTAACAGCCCTAGCAGTGGAGTCCCTGTGATCGAGGCCTTGATAAAGGGTGTTAGGGTCATAGAACTTGATACATGGCCAAATAAAGCTAAGAATGATGTGCTTGTTCTTCATGGAGGGTAAGATATACCAACATATCATGTTTCTTTTTGCACTTTCTTACTCGACCGTATTGTAATATGTTTTTGCATCATGTAGAGCCTATTGGTGCCCTTACAAAAACCGGTTGAGCTGGTAACGTGTTTGAGGGCCATAGCACAGAATGCTTTCTTTGCTTCAACATTGCCTGTTATTATAACATTTGAAGATCACCTTCAACCTCCCCTTCAAGCTAAAGTAGCTGAGGTAAATTAACATCACCGGACTTGTTTTGTGTATCTGATTTTGTCATGCTTTCAGAATTCTTCATTTCTTGATTTATTTTCTTTAGATGCTCAAGCAAACACTTAGAAATCTTCTCTATATTCCAAAGTGTGATTCAGAAAGACTAGAAAATTTTGCCAGCATATGGTATGTTTCGATCCAATGGAGGTTGTGGCCTTGCGGGTATGTCAAAAAGCCTGATATGCTGATGACAATGGACCCCCATGATGTTGTCTTAAATCCTAATGACAAGCTGCCTGTGAAGAAAACCTTGAAGGTGATTAGATAGATGAACCAAATAAGCTAGAGCTTTTTGTTTGGTTTAAAGAGGAAAAATTTGAATAAAAACAAACACTTGTGCATTTCTTGATACAGGTTAAAGTCTACATGGGAGATGGATGTCACTTGGATTTTAAGCAAATTCACTTTGATATGTATTCTCCTCCCGATTCCACGTGGGTATGTTTTCTCTTTATCCTAAACTTTGTAGTAACACGATGTTTTTTAGTTGTGATACTGTCTAATTCTTGTATGCATATATATAATATACTAACAGATAGGCATATCTGGGGCGCTTGTTGATTCGATAATGAAGAAGACAAAGAAGAAAGAGGATGACTGGACTCCAGTTCGGGAAAAAGAGTTCATATTCCCATTGACTCTTCCTGAGCTTGCATTGCTGCAAATCGAAGTTCACGAATACGACATGTCTGAGAAGGATGATTTTTCTGGCCAGAACTGTCTGCCAGTGTCTGAATTGACGCCGGGCTTCCATGCGATTCCGCTCTGTAATAGAAAAGGAGAGAAGTACAACAACGTGAGGCTCCTGGTGCGCTTCGAGTTTGTATAGGTCATTTTGATGTCATATGTTAATTCAGATTACCAGCTTCTGAGGTGAAAATGTTCAGATGAGAGTTCCATATTTTAGGAGTTAGGAATGTTTTCTAGTGCTTGATTTGGTGGATCTTTCTGTAGCTAACGTTAGTGGATGAATGTGTTGTGTATCTCTGTTTGAGCTTGTAAGTATCACCGGAAAAGCATCAGTCATGCCAGCTCGACTCAGTATATCCCTAGCATACTTGGCATGTCCAAGAAAAAGACCAGATGGAGTAGCAGACACCTCAAGACCATGGAAATAGTTAAGGGAGCCTAAATCCTTAATTGAAAACTCCTGATCAGTCCTAGTGATGAACTACCTGATGGCACCAACATCATTTCCGGTCAGAATGATGTCATCCACATAAACGAGGAAATAGAGCAAGGTGGTACCCCGAGAGAACACAAAGAGGGATGTGTCTGAAGTGCTACACCGAAAACCAAGCTGCCAAAGGTAAGAGCTAAAGCGATCAAACCAAGCTCGAGGAGCTTGTTTGAGTCCATATATCGCTTTCTTGAGACGATAAACATAGTCAGGATGAGCCGGATCCTTATATCCCACTGGTTGAGCCATGTAGACTGGAGAATCAAGAACACCATTAAGAAAGGCGTTCTTAACATCAAGCTGATGTAGCGGCCAGCGCTTGAGAGTGGCGATGGCAAGAACTGTACGAACAGTAGTTGCCTTGACAACCGGGCTGAAAGTGTGATCAAAGTCAAAACCATGAATCTGAGAGTATCCCTGAGCAACCAAATAAGCCTTGTAGCGCTCAATGCTACCATCTAGTCGATACTTTAAGCGAAAAACCCACTTCGACCCCACAATGTTGGAATCTAAAGGACGAGGGACCAACTCCCAGTATTCTGATGGCGAAGGGCATCCATCTCCTCATCCATGGCTCGAACCTACTTTGAATCCTTAAGAGCTGTACGACAGTCTCAAGGCTCAGAATGCTTCATAGCTTGAGCAACAAGAACCATTGGAATAAAATCAGGATGCGTCTTTAAACGCCGAGTACCATCCTGATTCCGAGTAATCATCCGATGAGCACGCCGATGAGGTGATTCCAGACTCGATGAGGTACCAGACGATGGAGTGGGTGACACTTGTGGAGGAGATGACGGTGGAGTAATCGATGGTGATGTCAGATCGGATGAGACTGGTGAAATCGGAGGAGATACTGTCTGGGCGACTGGAGTACGAACCACGTCATCGGAGTCACAAACCATACAAGGAGTTGATGCAGATGATGAGTTGTGTGATGAAGACACCGTCGATGATGTAGCCGCATGCTCAAAAAAGGAAGAGAGTTCCAGATCCGAAGTAGGTCTACCATCCAGCGAAGGTGCGGCATATGGAAACAAAGTCTCATCAAACCGAACATGGCGCGAGACATAAATACGACCAGATGTTGGGTCAAGGCACTGAAATCCCTTATAACGAGAGCTGTAGCCAATGAAGACACATGGCATTGAGTGAGCAGCAAACTTGTTAACAGCAGTGGCACGCAAGCAGGGATATGCGCGACAACCAAAAGGATGAAAAAGGCTATAGTCAGGAACTGTCCCAAAAACCACCTCGAAAGGCGATTTTTCACCGATAACTGGGCTGGGTAACCGATTAATTATGTAGACTGCTGAGGAAAAAGTTTCGACCCAGTAGACTTTCGGTACCAAGGATTGAAACAACATCGCAAGACCAGTCTCAAGGATGTGGCGATGTTTCCGCTCAGCTCGGCCATTCTGAGCAGGAGTATAAGGTGAAGACATTTGATGATGAATTTTGCGTGATGCAAGATGAGCCTGCAGACGGTTATTTGTAAACTCTGTGCCTCCATCTGTCTGAAAGACCTAAACTTTGGCAGAAAATTGGGTTTCAACCAACTTCTGAAATTGGACAAAAATGTCATAGAAATCTGACTTATGTTGCAGCGGAAACCACCAAGTGAAGCGGGAAAAATCATCAATAAAAGCTGCATAATATGAAAAACCTCATGCAGACAGAACTGGTGCCGGTCCCCACAAATCACAGTGAACCTTATCCAACAAGCCAGTTGCCCTCGTGTCACTAACAGAGAATGGTAGACGACTGCTCTTGGCCATCTGACAAGACAAGCAACTAACAGGCGCAGGCTTGGCAGAAGAAACAGAAATATGATCCAATTGATGTAAGAACTGAACACTATCACGAGACACATGCCCAAGTCCAGAGTGCCATAACTCAAAAGGGGTTAGGAGCTTTCCAGCACGTAATTCACCTAGAAAACAAGAATCGTCATTTTCTAGATAGTAAAGACCCTCAATGTGACGCCCTCTGCCAATTATTTTTCCCGTAGGTTTATGCTCGACCAAGAAAATGTTATCATCAAATATAACTCTAACGGGTAACTCACCTGTAAGCTTACTAATGGAAAATAAACTCCTAGTAATATTAGGAACCACCAAAACACCATATATAGAAAATCCCGAAAGATGACAATGACCGATATGAGAAATAGGCAATAATTCACCATTACCAACACTAACAGAAGTAGAACCACGGTAAGGTTGTACCTTATCAAGATGATTGGGATTGGCGGTCATATGAGATGTGGCACCGGAATCAACAATCCACTGATTATGGAACACAACCGTCTAAAACCGCTCAACTTTCTCTTTCTTTCATTTCTTCATCAAACTGAGTATTCACAATCTTTGCATATTAAATTGGATGGGATTGCTGAAAGTACTTCTCTTATTTATCATCTTATTATATTTATGCGCCGGGATTGATTTCAGGTTAGTTTATCAACTGGCTATGAGAAAGGTTTTGTAGGGAATCAGTTTTTTTATGATAATAAAGTTATGATCTTTGTTGATTATAATATCAGTTGGTATGGATGGTTTGACGGATTGTAATTGAGTTAGTTCTTAGATCTAATTTGTTTGGTCCATTGTATCTTTGTACATATATTTAATTTGGTAAAGGTCATGATTATGAAATGAGAAGTAATTGGATTAAATTGTGCAGATGAAATTTGTTGAATATTAAAGTGGCATTTTGGATTGATGGAGTGGAATTGGTAGATGAAGGATGATGCTAGGCTCACTTGAAGCTCTACTTTTCCATTTGCCACTTTGCAGCTAGGAGCTCCTTCAGCTACTGCTGCAGTCGGGTTAGATGTCGTTCTATGTATTTCAACCATGCGGGAGACTGTGTTTTCGAGAAATGTTTTCTAGTGTGGACAAGTGTGCCAACAGCTCTCGAGTGCAATTCTTGACTTGCAGAGTGATACCTTTGGTGATAGGCTTATGGCTATGCTGTTTTAGTTACTAAACAAGGGGAAGTATTCAGCTGGGGTGAGGTGAAAGGAGGCAGGCTAATGCACCGGTTGGAAACTGATCTTTCATATCTTAAACTTATCACTACTCTAAGTAAGCTTAGCTTTGAGATGGTTATTACAAACGGAGATCTTTTTAGTTGGGGAGATGAGACTCACAATCGTGGTTTGCTTGGACATGGAAGTGAAGCAAGTCATTGGATTCCTTGGAAAACGCTTTATAGAGGTAACCTCATGCCTTATGTTTCTTGCAGAACTTGGCATACTGCTCTGTTATCATCTTCAGGACAACTGTTTACATTCGGGGAAGGTATATTTGGTGCATAGGGCACGGAGATACACTTGTTGTAGCCTTTAACCCGAGAAGTTGAATCCATATAAGGTTTACTCACTGTTAAGGTTTCCTCTAGCGTTTGGCACACGACTGACCTTTGGATGTCCCTCTATTGGATAAACTCTCCACCTATAGAAGTGGGGATAATGGACAGCCTGGCCATGGGAGTTCGTCAAGTTAGCTGCCACTCCTTTTGTCATGGTTTGGTAATAACTCTCTTCACTCATCATACATTTTTACATAACTGTCAGTATTTTACCGGAAAAAGTTATAAAATATTGATTCAGTTTAGAATACGGTCTTAGAAATTATGATCTTAGTTTCTAGACTGGTTTGTCATGCTTTTTTGGTTTGATGATATCTGTCCGACAAAAGATTATATGCAAGACCATCATCTGAAGCGGTGAAGTTTGTTTAATGTCGGATAATGAAGTGTTTCCGTTTGTGTAGTCATCTTGGGGGACTGGCTTTTTGCACCGGCTGCGTTTGATTTAAATCCCACATTCGGTGGTGAAAAGATGCTATTGAGCATGGTGAAGAAACTCGAAACTCGTTGAGAGGTAATATATATTGTCTGAGATATAACTTCATATAGTAATTTTCATTATGATCTGGAGTAGCACATTTGGCGCCAGCCCTTTTGTTGAAATTTCATGTTTAAAGTTTGATTTCAAAAACAATCTATCTTCACAACAATTTTTGATTTTTCTCATATAATTGTTTCTATTATTACATACTTAAATTAAAATATCTCTCGTCTATGTATTTAATTTAAAAGCAGTTAACAGCAGAGATAAATTTTTATTTGCTCTAGTGTAATAATATTATAATTACATAATTAATTTGATATGAATATTTTGAACTTTTTGATTACTTCGTTTATAAAAATACTTTCAAAGCTATTTTTATTAAGGATAGTAATATTGTGAATTTCAATAAGTATATTTTATTTTAAAGTATCAGGGAGTGGGTCCCGCTTCTATAAATAGACGGTGAAGAGCCGAATCAGGGAGATGGAATCGGCATTAAAAAGGTTGTGGCCGGTTTAGTTAGCCGGTTCAATATTGTCCGGTTTATTAATTGAACTGGAAATGTCAGTTGTCCCACATCGAGAGTTGGGAGGCAAAATGATCAGCATATAAGTCTATGCCCTGATACATGTTTGTGGAGCTCGGTTGCCGAGCTTGTAATACATAGTGTGCACGTGTTGGAACATTGGGCCTTTTGAGATTGGACCAATGCGCAGATTCACCTATGCATTTGGATTGGACATGGGCCTTGACTGACCTAAGCAAGGATGACTAAGTGTTGACCTGGACAGACCTAAGTGAGGATTCACCGATGCGTTTGGACTGGACATGGGCCTTTGACTGACCTTTGCGTTGACCCGGACTGACCTAAGCATGGACATACCTATGCGTTTGGACTGGCCTTTTACTGACCTTTGCGTTGATCTGGACAGACCTAAGCGTGGATATACCTATGCATTTGGATTGGATCAGTATTCAATGGACCAACACGTTAAAGGGTTAGAGTTAAAAATGGTATAATAATTTAAACATGCACACATCACACACATAGTGTAATCTCACACATCCACACAAGCACAAACCTTTTTTTTCTGTACCCTTAAATAATTATTTAAGGAATCGTAAATTTCAATCATAAATTTGAAATGTTATATGATAATTATTTAACATGTATTTTAGGGTCAGATTTGCCGTCAAATTTTAACTGGTCAAATTGAGTCATTACGAAAATCCAAATAGAGTATGACAGGTTTTGTTAAATCATACTTTAAATATTTGTTTCTTACCCTTAATGAGAACAGAAGAAAAAATAGTACAAATTAAGTATTTAAAAATTGGCGGGAGAACATATTGATGTTGGTTATAACAACCTATGCTATGGAGTAACATGGAAAAGTCTACTCATCTAAACAAGACCCCTATTTTTTTAAAAAATAAAAACCACCTTGAGAGGTGGTGGGGATTTTATAAAGGCACCCCTGGCCTAAAAAAATAGCCTGAAAAGGCAGAGTAGCATACAATCCTCCAGGGAGGAAAATGAAGCTCAGAAGCTCCGAAGCATAGAATATGCTTCCAAAAAATGGTAGTGAACTAAGAGAGACTAAAAACTAGTCTACATTTTACAGAGAAAGGTGTAGGATACTTAAAAAGATCCATGATCAAGAAAGCCTAGAAGTGAATTGTAAACAAAACACTAAGCGGCACCCTTGATGGATCAGAGAAGTTCCATAACCTTATGTCAAAATCTAGCAGAGCTGGTGATAATTTCAGCAGCTTGGTTGAAATCTCTTTATCATATCTAAAAGAGACAACACAAAAAATATTAGAAGCACCTGTTATTCATAGATTCTAAGGGCTGGAGTTCCCTGTTTATCAAGGGCTATTAAGCCCTTGATTCTGTCAGGCAATTGGGATAAAGAATAATCAGATTCATATTTCAGAGAATGAGCCAACTTTGCCAAGGCATCTGCAACTAGGTTAGCTTGTCTAAAAATGTGTAGCATTACAGTGTTAGGACCAAGCTTTACCCTGTAAACAAGATCATATAGCTTCCAGGGAGCATTTAGGGGCTGCATAATGGCTTGAACTGCCAGTTGGCAATCATATTCAATAATGGTCTGGCAATGGAGCTCATTAGTAATATCAGTAGCAACTTTGATTGCAAGAATTTCTGCTTCCAGGGGAGAAAAAGCAGAAATGTAATAGCTATAAGCATGAATCAGTTTACCACTAGGGTTTCTAAGGATAATGGAAATACCAGCTGTGTTTGTTGAGTGCCAAGAGGCATCAACATTCAGTTTAATACCATGAACTGGGGGTTTCCATGCAATTGGGATAAGAGTTGGTGGAGGTGGCCTTGTATGTAAGGGCAGGCAAACCAGTGAAGCAAGTTCAGCATCAAAAGGAGAATTGGACAGAAATGGTTTGGCAGTGAAGGTAAGGAAGACTAGGTCTGAGACTGTTTTTTTCAAAACATCAGTGTTTGGCAAAATATCTTCATATATAAAAGAGCATCTAGCCTTCCAAAGTGTCCAACATATCATAGAGGGAACTGATTTGAAGAGTGTGGAATGAAGCTTAGTATTCCCTTGTGTAGACAGATAGAAAGAGATTTTATTCCACAAATTCATATCATAAGCAGGTATAGTACCAACTATAGAGTGAAAATGTTGCCACAAGGTTTTTGCCACACTCATTAAAACAGTGTTCAATTGAATCAAGATTATTGCAGGCATAGCATTTAGATGGAAGGTTAAAACCCATTTTCATCAAACTTTCTTGGAAAGGTAAGAAACCATTTAGCATTCTCCACATGAAAATGCTTACCTTTTTTTTTGCAGTCTAGGATTTCAGATAAGTGCTAAAGTAGTTGAAGAATTTCTGACCGGTGCCATGATCTTGTAAGCTGATTTAAAGGTGAAGGCACCTTTTTCATCAGGGATCCAAATCAGCCTGTTTTTTCTCTCTGTGTGGCATGTTGCATTCTGTAAATAGAGACAAAGAGAAGGTGGAACAACATGAGCTATCTGTGGTAAGAAAGAATCTTTATTGTCACAGAACTCTCTGATGGAGCAGTCTGGGGAGATGTCAGTCATATTAATATCACATAAATCAGAGAGAGGACCAAAAGGGGTCCAACTGGCTTCCCAAAATTTGCAACTGCCTTCTCCATGAATAATATTGGTGAGTTTCTGAGCAATTTCATCTATTCCTTTGATTCTTTTCCAATTAGGAGATGTTCTATAAGATTTTGGCAGATTCCAGAGAAATTTAGCCCATAAACATTCACCTAATTGGAATTTCCACCACAATTTAAGAGAACATGCATTTACAATAGATTTAATAGATCTCAGACCAATGCCATTTTGTTGTACATGGTAGCATAAATCTGTCCATTTTTTCCATACTTTTTTAGGTTTTAAATCAGTCTGGCCCCAAAAAAATCTTGATAGAACTTTTTCAATTCTTTTGATTATACAAATAGGGGGTTTCATCACAGACCATATATGCTGAGGTATGGAAAATAAACATGATTTTATCAAGGTAATTTTACCCCCTGGAGATAGCCATATATTTTTCCAATTAGAGGTTTTACTCTCTAGTCTTTGAATAAGGGGTAAAAAATAATCTGTAAGAACTCTACCTCTGAAAATAGGTACACCCAGATATGTAAAAGGAAAGGATCCTTTCTTCATCATTAAGACATCCTGTACCATTTTATTTTTACTAGCAGAAGCAGACTTGCCAAGGAAAAAATCACTTTTTGCAAAATTAATTCTCTGACCTGTGGTTTGTTCAAAAGCCACAAGGAAAGATTTTAATTTTACAAGGCTGGATTTAGACGATTTTATGAATATGATGGTGTCATCTGCGTAGCTAAGGTGTGAGATAGGAGTAGGACCTGCAGGTAAATCAAAGTACTGAAGCATTCCGATGAGAAAAGATATGACAATGATCTTGTAAAAGCTTCAGAAAAAATGTTAAAAAGGAAAGGGGAGAGGGGGTCACCCTGTTTAATTCCCCTTGAAGGTTTAAAAAAACCATTTGGTTTACCATTTATCAAAACAGAAAAATGTGCATTTTTAAGGTTTTTCATTATGCTATGCACAAACTTACCATGAAAACCAAATTGCAACAGAATACTGTTTAAAAATCCCCAATTTGCCATATCAAAGGCTTTTCTCAAATCTAGTTTAATAATGCAGTTGGGATTTCTGCATTTTTTATCCAAAAATCTTGTCAGCTTTTTAAGGTAAATAATGTTATCTGCTATATCTCTATTTTGCATAAAAACTGTTTGGTGTGGAGATATGATTTTAGCCATGTAGGGTTTAAGTCTTTCCATTAACAATTTAGAGAAAATCTTATATATAAAGTTGGAAAGACTAATGGGTCTAAAATCATCAAAAGAGGATATAACATCTTTCTTGGGAATAAGTGTAATCCAGGTAGCAGAAATACCAGGTGGAATGTCATTTTTGTTCATAAAATCATTGACTGCTGATAGCAGATCAATTTTAATTATTTCCCAAGCTTTTGTAAAAAATTTGGCTGAAAAGCCATCAGGGCCAGGGCTACTGTTTTTATTAAGGGAAAAAACAGTAGCCTTGAGCTCCTCTATGTTTACTGGTCTGATCAAATCAACATTGTCAGATTCAGTAATTAATTTTGGTATTTGGTTCAGAAACTGACTATAAAAATCACCTTGAGATAAATTAGGTGGTTCTGATAGTAAATCTGAGTAGTAAGCTATTGCTTCAGATTCAATGTCAGTCAGATTCTCTAGCCATAACCCTTGTGAGTTTTTAATCTTAGTGATACTAAGACTAGATCTCTTTTCTTTCACTCTATTGTGAAAAAATTTTGTGTTATCATCACCCTCTTTTAGCCAGGTAACTCTAGATTTCTGTTTCCAGAATTTCTTTTGTTCCTTTAAGGCCCTTAGGTGGATTGCTTTAAGTTCTTTGAGTTTTAACAATTCATGAGTTGAACTGTTATTATCAAAAATTTCTTCTTGCAATCTGAGGTTTTCAGCAGCCTGAGAAACATTGTTCTCAATGTTGCCAAAAGATGATCTGTTCCATGCTTTTATGGTAATTTTTAGCCTCTTCAGTTTCATGAAAAAGCCAATCATACCAGTGTTGTTTAGTGGGAGATTCCAATATCATTGGCTATGATGTCCAAGAATTCCTCTCTGCTAAACCATGCATTTATGAACCTAAATGATCTAGGGGTGGATGCAGTGGAACTGCCTATAATGAATAGCATGGGTGAGTGATCTGAAGTGTCCCTATTTAAAATGTGGATGGATGATGTGGGAAATTGGGTTTTCCATGCATTGGTAGCTAGACCTCTATCTAGTTTCGGAGTAGTAGGTACCTTTAGCCAGTTATTTGACCAAGTGAACGAATTACCCACAGTGTTGATCTCAGATAAGGCCATATTGGATATGAACTCATTAAATTGAGTCATACTCCTCAGGCTTGGCCTTGATGGCCCTCTATATTCATGTGGAGATCTTATGGTATTAAAATCTCCAATCAAGAAAGAAGAGCTAAGTTTTTTTGTTTTAATATCATTCCACAAAAAATCTCTGCCAGGAATTGTTCTCAGACCATATATAAAAATCCCTTCCATTGAGATATTCATTTTAGGGCTGAAAATGTTGACAGAGAGAAATTGTAAATGATCTACATTGAGTGAAATCTGGATATGGCTATTCCAGAACAACCAGATTTTTCCACTTTCAGCACTTAAACAGTTTGAGAAATTTAGAATCCTTCTATATTTCTCAATCTTGTGCTTTTTGTGTAATGGTTCTATTAAGCATAGTAATTCTATTTTATGGACTCTAATCATGTCAATGAGTCTATCTAGAGAGATTCTCATCCCTCTAATATTCCAGACTAAGCTATTTATTTTGATGGTGTGTGACATTTAAAAACTGTTTTTTGTGCTTTTTGATCTAGTTAAAACTATGTTGGGTGAGGGCTTTTTGGCACTTTTTTTGGGTGTAAACTTCTTATTAATCTGGGTGAAAAAATTAGACAGTTTTGATTTTTCCATAATAGGAGTATCAATATTATCTATTTGTTCAGACAGATTAGGGTCAGGAGGTACCTGATCAGCTGTTAAGTTGTCATCTTCAGAAGATTCAGCTTCTGGAGGATTTTCTTCCTCATCATTAAAAGCCAGGTTCCCCAATATAGCAAATCTGTTCCTATTTTGGACAAGGGGGACAATACTTTTTTTGTTAGGAGAAAAAGAATGGAAAAGGTCTGATGGCTTACCTGGTGCCAAGATGAGATCATCTTTAGCATAGAATTGGCTCCTTATTGGAGTTGACATGTTTTGAATCAATTCAAGATCAGAAGAGGTCTGCCTCCCAGTTGATGATGTATCTGGATGTATTTCTGGATTTGTGAGATCCAGCAAGGGGTTTAGAGAGTGTTCTGGAGACTGGATCTGGGGCTGAGAGGTTGAGAGGTGTATAGGAGGAGTAGGGGAATTTATGAGGGAGTGGTCAGGGGAAGGGCTGAGTGGGATTGGGGATGAGTAGGTTGCAGTGGTATGTTGCCTCTTCTTTGCTTTGGTCCAGATTTTTTGTTTCTGAGTCAATAGAAGTTTCTCATAGGCTGTAATACCAGAAGGACCAGCTTCCAAGTTCAAAGGCTCTGCCTGATGGGATGGGGCTTCATCTGGTGTCTGATAGGGCTCATAATTCTTGATAATTCCTTCATCAGTAGTTGTGATAGGAGACTTGTCTTTGGTTTCAGCTAGGGGAGGGGATGGTCTGTTTGGGTATTGTTGCAGGCTTAAGTTTCTGCTTGAGTTCAGGGTGTAGAAAGGTGCAGTTTTCATCACAATGGCCTAACATACTACAATTGTTACAGTATAAAGGCAGATCTTCATACTCAACCTGATATCTCATGATTCTTTCCCCCTCAATGCCAAGCTTAATAGAAGATTTGAGCTTCTTTCTAAGGTCCACTTCAACACAAATTTTGACCACATTTGGCCTAGTGAGGGCAGCAGTGGCTAAATCCATCTTAATGAAGGATCCTATCTGATTACCCATTGCTTGTATCAGAGAAGCATTAAAGTAAAAAAAGGTACCATGGGGATGGTAACCCAAACTGGGACAATGGAAGATTCAGCCTCAGGAGAGAAGTCAATGGTCCATTTCAAGACTTTCATCTAAGCTCCTGCCAGATTCCAGTATCCTTTCATCCAACACCACTGGTAATCTTGTTGGTTTTCAAATCTAATCAAGATATGCCTAAAATCTATAGCCCCAATTTGATATTTCCCTTTGAATCCAATGGACTGGAAAGCATCATGCAACTTCTCCATAGTAGGCTTACCTCTAGAGAATTTGCCGATAAGGGCATTCTTGTAATGAGAGGCTAAGGTTTCGGCCTGCAAACGGGTAACTATGCATGCTATTTCTCCCTTGTGTTGGGTGGTCGGAACGATTTCAGGGTTATCCAGGAGAGTGGCTGTGAGTGGGGGAGTCCTATTGGTTAAAGTCTGAGCAAAAGTTTTTCCTCCGGCGGCGCTGCCATGTTTGCTGAGGGATTAGCCGTTGTGGCTATCCGTTAGCGGCAGAAAAGTGTCGCAACGGTAGAATTAGAGGCCGTTATTGGGTGGTTGTGTCGGAAAAAGGGGAAAAGTGTGTGGGAGTTAGAGAGCATTCAGAGAGGAGAGAGAAACTTGCATGAATTTGATCTAAACAAGACCCCTAAACAATCACTAACCTCTATAAATACATTTAATTTACAAGAATTCAATCATCATCAGCTAGCATTTCATCTTTTTGTCCACAGTGTGTGTGTGTGTTTTATATATATATTCTATACATCTATTTCAGTTATTATGGAACCACCAGCCAACGTTACGACGGTCTTCGCAAGGTACGCCGTAGGCGGGGCCTTCATGACCTCCCGCCAGCTGCAGCAGTTCATGATTCAGGAGCAGTGCCGGCCTAAGACAAGTCTTGAAGATGCTGAGACAATTTCCCAAAGACTCTTCACGCAAGGCATCAGAGATCTCAGACATTCAGTAAAAACCACACCTTCGACCTCACCTTCGACGATTTCTTTCATTTCCTCTTCACTTTTCAGCTCAATCCCCCCATTCCCTCTAAGGTTATTTATTCTCTAATTCTTTTGTTCTCTTTGATACCATATTAGAGCCACTGGCTATTGTTTCAAATTAATCGATACTTAATAGACTTGGCCTACAATATAATCTTTTTGTATCACTGAACAAGATTCTGAAAATTGTGATCTTACATTCTAAATATATGTATAATTGACATATACATTTTGCTGATACTGACAGCTATAACTTAACTGGTTCAAGTTCATCAAGATATGAAGTATCCATTGTCTCATTACTTTATGTTCATCGGTCACAACTCTTACTTGACTTGGAACCAGATTAACAGTCCCAGCAGTGAAGTCCCTGTCATCGAGGCCTTGAAAAAGGGCGTTAGGGTCATAGAACTCGATATATGGCCAAATTCAGCTAAGAATGATGTGTTTGTTCTTCATGGAGGGTAAGATATATCAATATATCATCTTTCTGTTCGCACTTTCTTACTCGTATTGTAAATTTGTAATATATCCTTGCATCATGTATAGCCTTGTGGTGCCCTTGCAAAAACCGGTTGAGCTGGTAACGTGTTTGAGGGCCACACCGCAGAATGCTTGCATGTTATTATAACATTTGAAGATCATCTTCAACCTCCTCTTTAGGCTAAAGTAGCTGAGGAAAATTAACATCGCCGGTCTTTTTTTGCGCATGCTTTCATAATTCTTCATTTCTTGATTTATTTTCTTTAGATGCTCAAGCAAACACTTGGAAATCTTCTCTATATTACAAAGTGTGATTCAGACTGACTAGAAAGTTTTGGTTTGCCTGAATCTCTCCAATGCAAGATTTTAATTTCAACTAAACCTCCATATGAGCATCTTGAAGCCAATGACAGGAAAAACACGTCACGGTGGGTATGAGGTCCTGATGAAGATCTATGGGGTCCAGAGCCTGGGTTTTGCACCTGCAGGAAATTTTCCAGTTCGATTTATCTATGGCGTAGCCAAGATTTCACGAGTGAGGTGGCAATTTCTGTCGAAATGTTTTTTGCATACTTGTAACAATTATTGTAAAAATAAGATATAAATGAATGAACAAAAGCCATGTAATAAAAAAAATGTCATTAAAACCAAATACATACATTTAATATTACAATAAACATCGAATTTTACCATTAAAATACTACAAAACACTATAATATGATGAAAAATATTGGAAATTTGTGTTTAATATTTGGGGCTTTTTTAATTTATAAGGGTGGAAATTAATGAAAACTATTAGAAATTTGATGGCTGTTATAGCAATTTTTGAGAAGTGGCGGGGCAATATTTGTAATTTTCAAAATTATACCATATAAACTAAAAAGTATATATTTTCCATGGTGGCTGCTGCCACCCTTTGCACCATGCTCACCCCCGCCCCTGGATTTAACAATGCATTCAACATCATACTTTGAAATTTTGAATGTTTATATTATTTGCTCAGTATATTGATGATGGAACAGATGATCTTGTACCTCAACCAGCACGAGACTACAAAAGCCTCATTGTTTTTCACTCCAAGAAGCCAAGAGGAGGTATAGTGGAGGCACTAAGTGTGGCCTCAATGAATGTGAGACGGCTGAGTCTGAGTGAACTAACTCTTCAAGGTGCTGCTATGGATCATGGACCTCAAATCATAAGGTACAACTGTTCGATGTTGTTATATAGCATGATGAAATCACCAATCATGGGAGCACAATGTTATTTTTCGTGCAGTCTTAATTTTTATTATGGGATGCATATTAGGTTCTCTCAAAAAAATATACTCAGGGTGTACCCAAAAAGGCTTCGAACACAGGTTTTTTTGTTTTTGATATAATCAAATTATCATGTCATTTTAACATTTTCTGATGCATATATGGACCGCCTGCCTGTAATCGGAACCCGGTGTGGCAAGAAGAGTTCTCGTTTCGACTGACTGTCCCAAAGCTTGCACTACTGAGAATTGAAGTGCGTGACTACAATATTTTTGGGAGGAATGATTTTGCTAGCCAGACATGTTTACCTGTGTCAAATTTGATACCTGGATTTCGTGCTGTTCCGCTTCATGATCAGAATGTTGGGCTCATGATGCACTTAGAGTTCATAAGACATGTTTAACAAAAGACTTTCATAAGCTTTCTAGTATTCAATGAAGGACATACTATTCCCTGTTTTACTTCATTCATCAATGAAATTCATATTTATGCATCGACATGCAAAGCTCCAGAACCAAATTCAAGAGGACTGGAGAAATAAACGACCCATATAATTAGTGCTTGTACCATAGGCTAAATTGATGAACCTTATATGCATCCCAAAAACGATCCCTATGATGTATGGTAGACACCGGTGCTCGTCGACGAACTCTGCTCACGAAGGGATCTGCAAAACAAAACCTCAGGTGTCCCGAGGGTAGACACTTCGACGCTCAAGTTAGTATGATGTGTAAGGCATATTGTTTGTAGTATGAGATAGAGAGGTCTACCAAACCTTTGGGTATTTATATGGCTATAATTCGTAGATCACCAAGATTTGTAAATATGGTAGGAATACAACTCTTATGAGAATAGTAGTTATATTACCATATATAAAAGAAGTGTATTTCGGTCATGGTTGTACTTACCATGTTTAGGAGGATGTATATTCCTTGTATAACATCCATAATATACGCATTCCTTATAAGGATTAGGATTGATGGACCCGTGGATCCACCTCCCGCGTAACTCGAGCCCATGACCCTTCTCGGGCCCTGGTCCGAGATTGAATGAGGCCCGGAATACGAACCATGGACTTATTAGTAGCCCCAAGGTAGATCTTCAGAATCTTGAGTGCTCCATTTCAATGGTTGAAGGAGAGTTTTGGTTCTCGAGGGAAGACCAATAACTCGAGGGAGAGTAACTCGGGGCATTTAAGCTCGGGGTGTCCTTCTAGGACAATCCTCTCGGGCTGACCCTTCTAGGACCATCCTCTCATGGTGAGAGAGAGTATGTGCATGTTCAGGCCGAGGAGAATAGCTCCCGTGACCGCCGTAGAGTCGAGGTAGCTAGTGGGAAGAGGCCTGTGATTTTGAAGAAGAAAGCTTCTGATGAAGAGAAGAGATTGATGGCTAATGGATGTCTACAACCCGCACTTGATCACGAACTCCGCTCACGAACTGATTGCAAAACAAAGGCCCCGGGTGTCCCGGGGATAGACACTCCGACACTCAAGTTAGTATATTGTCTTA
The DNA here is from genome assembly GCA_948330725.1 of Sherardia arvensis. NCBI lineage: Eukaryota > Viridiplantae > Streptophyta > Magnoliopsida > Gentianales > Rubiaceae > Sherardia > Sherardia arvensis. The sequence goes on from OX415238.1 coordinate 18,242,388, forward strand.
AGGCGTAAAGTATGAGATTAGATGGAGAGGTCTACCAAACCTTTAGGGTATTTATATGGCTACAATCCGTAGATCACCAAGATATTTATTTATGGTATGAATACAACTCTTATAGAGATAGTAGTTGTATTACCATGTATACCAGAAGTATATTTCGGACATGGTTGTGTTACCATGTTTATGATATCTGTATTACCATCTCTGAGAAGATGTATATTCCTTGTAGAACATTCATAATATACGCATTCCTTATAAGGATTAGGATTGATGGACCTGTGGATCCACCCTCCGTGTATATTCTCGAGCCCTGGTCCAAGTATGAATGAGGCCCGAATACGAACCATGGACTTATCAGTAGCCCTAAGGTAGATCTTCAGAATATAGAGTGCTCCGTCTCGAAGGTTGAAGGAGAGACTTTCTTCTCGAGGAAAGACCAATAACTCGAGGGAGACAAACTCGAGGTGTTAAGCTCGGACTATCCTCTCGAACTTACCCTTCTGAATATCTAGCTTAAATTTCTTTCGTATTCCATCAGGACACGTGGACGGTTGGATTTGAATCTTCCTTCTTGAATTTTGAGGGGATTGACACGTGGTCTTGATTCATTGTACCTTCCAGCGGTGAGGAGGACCAACCTTCCAATTGCCTGCATCATTTCGCGAGTCGAGGTAATTACTCCACTTAAATGCGTGTTAATTACTAGCTATATAACCAAGTAATTTTTCCTTGTGTTTATCAGCAATCTTCATCTCTGCGTTTCAAATTTCCAAAGAAATTTTTCCTTCAAATTTGTCTTCTTTTCCTCATATACTCTCTTCCCCCTATTCGCTATGTTGCCATGTCTTCAACAAATTCTAGCATTCCCCTAGTAATGTGGAGAATGTTGTTGAAAATAGATCCCCAGCTAATCGTGATTTGAGCACCTTGTTCCTGGAAGTCGAGTTTGGGGAGCTGATGGAAGTTACCGTTGATACACCACTGCAGGCGGTAGCTGTAGTGGTAGATGATGATGTCTCAGGGTCACAGACAGACCCTAACGCGGAGCCCCAAATTGATAAACGGGTTCCGGCCGCTGATGGTGTAAATGATGTCACCAAGGTAGTTGACGAAAGGACGCTAAGGTATCTGCAGTCCTGCAGGCTGTCATATCCTCTTGAGGCTGGCTTGAAGCTCGAGGATGGAGAAGTTCCCATTAAAGATCTGGTAAGCCCCACTCGAGGAGTACTTTATGGGAGATTTTTGCAACAAGGGATAAGTTTTCCCTTTCCCCCTTTATTCCATGAATTCCTGCAGCATCATCAACTGCATCCAAGCCAAATACATTCCAATGTGGTAGTGTTGATCATGGCGGTGATTTCCTGGTGCGGTCGGGAAAACTAAGATCCAAGCTTGGATTTATTCAGGAGTCTGTATACGTTATTCTCTTTTAAGACTTACGAGTACATTACCCTCACTCCGAGGAAGAGGAAACCCATCACGTTTCCTGATAACAGTGATGTGTGGGAGGCAGATCGTTTCACTTTCGACTGAAGCAAATACGAGGTCCCTGATTTGCATCCCCATCCGAAGGACGCTATAGCTCGTGACAGGGGTTTCCTAATTCCTAATCACTTAAAGGGCATCATAGAGGAGCTCCTAAAGGAGGACATTACCCTTCAAAGAAAGGATTTTGTTCTGGGCGCACATGGCTCTGTATGGCAATGGCCTAGTATCACTTACTCGTACCTGATGGATGTCCCTCGGTTGAAATCTACCTCCAGCTTTTTGAAGCCCGATCGGAATTGGGCCCTCCCTGATAAAATCCAGGGAAGAAAGAAGAAGGCCAGGAAAAGAGGTCCAAGAAAATCTCCTCGGAATCAGGGTGACTCCTCTTCTAGTCGATCTTCTTCAGGTAGCTCTTCAAGTAATATTATGTTGTCATATAATATGTTTTTATTGTGTCATATACTGAGGTTTGTCTTTATATATGTATAGCATCTCCTCCAAGGAAAAAGGTCAAGAAGGGGAAAACCTCTCTCCAAATCATAGATGAGGAAACGGAGGAGTCCGAGGAGGGGGAACCGGCGGTTAGAAAGTCCTCAGATGATGATGGTGATGAATCTGACCTTGAGCTGGTGATCTCCAAAGATGCTTCTTTGAAGAAACTGAAATACTATATGAGCTGTCCAGAGGAAGAGGATGGTCAGGCTTCTCAGAGGTCTTTTAAGAAGTATCCCTTCGTCGCTGAGGTAACTATCTTTCATGTTATACTATATAGATTTTTCAGATGCCAGGTTTTGATATATCTCTGACCTCTCAGTTGATGGCGGATCTGTCCACGGTGGGGTGTCGAGCTAATGACGTGATCTGGCACTTGTCTGATTCTGTGATGGAATTATATGGTAAGTGTCGGTCGTTCAGCGGAAAGAAGGAGGAGATGGAAGCTTCCCTCTTGACTATGACAACTAAGTTTGTTGCTTCTACTCCACCCGTTCAGGCTCCATTGGATGTGACTCAACTAGAAGCCAGGGTGAAGCAGCTATAGACCGAAAATAAGGAACTGCTGTTGGCGAAGAAGTCTCAAGAGAAAGAGCTGGAGACTTATCGAGATATTACTGAGGAGCTGGCGCATAACCAAGCCGATGAGAAGGATCTAGAGGAGCCTAAACGGCTTCTAAATTTTTGGAGTGCCTTCATTACTTGTAGCCCCGAGTTTCAAAGCCATAGGGAGGAGTATGGGGATTTATTCCATTCCTCTGAACTGCATGGGATCTTGGGTGGCGTCTTGCATTTATGCCAATCCGAGAAGGAGGTGGAGATGATGAAGGAAATCTTCTCTCATCCTGATGTTGCTGGTAAGCTCTCTGCTCTGACTGCAAAACGTTGGATCCCTGGGGCCGAGTTTTTGGATGCATTGGATCCCTCCGAGAAGATAATAACATCAAGAGATTTACTGAGGCTTATTAGAGCTAAGTATCCTGAATTACCTTCTCTTGAAGAGGTGATTTCTAGTTCTTCCATTAATAAGGTGGATTACTCTCGGCATCTCCTCATCAGCTTCAAAGCCTGAAATCCTTTGCACATGAACCTCAGTCTCATGATTTACTGGAAAGGAGCTCATGCCAAGCTGAGATACTCCGGGATCAGGTCTTCGCAGTTTTCCATGATGAACACTCTGCGTACTTAATGTTGTTGGGTTTCTTCCTCGGGCATCTTTTGCCAAGTCCTTTAATGTCACAGCGTGCAGAAAAGTTGACAATAGCCCATCTCTTAAGTGTCACTTCTGGTGAAGTACTAGGAAACTCTATTGGGTATATTTAAAAGTACCATATTCTGATGTAATAAAAACTTTGATATATCCTGATTAGGTACGAGGTTTAGCCTCTTATGTGCCCTTTTAAGGGTCTTGTTTAGAAGTATCATAATCTGATTAATAACACCTTTGATATGAACTATTTATGTTCAAGGTTTTTCCTCTATGTGTGCCCTTTTGAGGGACTTTTTTAGAAGTATTATATTCTGATGTAATAACACCTTTGATATGAACTTCAACTTTTGTTTTTGAGGTTTCTCCTCTTTATATTGAGATGATTGATTCTCAAGCACGTCTGCCCTTTTGGTCTATAGACCTCAATCAAGCACTTTTTGAAGTACTTTATCTCGAACCTATCTCTTTTATTCAAAACGATTGGTATTTGAATATTGGATCCAAACAACTTATAAGTTGACCAATCATATACTTTATAAAGTATATTTTTTCGAATAGCAATCAATGGTATACTTAAGACAACAATCCTCTTTTTATAAAAGGAATTTAAGATTGCTTGTTATGAAGATAGGTATAAAAATATTATGACTTCAATCTAAGTTTTATAACTTTAAGAATAGGAGTAAAGTAAATAGTGGGTTTGAGTTTGAGTACCCGTTTGTGCTAGTGTCTCGGACCTTGATGAGGCTTCTGGGACATTCTTGATAGTCTCGAACCTTTGTGGGGCTCTCCCTTGAATTTTTATCTTCCGTGATACTTTCGTAAGTTAATCACATTCCATCTTCGTGGTATAGGTTCCCCCTTCATGGTTTCCAAGAGGTAGCTTCCCCCTGGATGGGATTCTAGGACTCGATATGGACCTTTCCAGTTCGGGGCTAGCTTCCCTTCCACTTCTTTCTTGCATTTTTCATTTAACCACATGACAAGGTCTCCTTTAACGAAAGTGGCCAAGCGGACTCTTCTATCATGGTAGCGCTTGACTCTTTCCTTTACCTTGGCCTCGTGGATTGTAGCATTTTCTCTCTTCTCCTCTAGGAGGTCAAGGTCGAGACGAAGGTTTTCTTCGTTGGCCGTGCCATCTTCATCATCTGGTTGAGAAGTACGGGCAGAGGGACCCCAAACTCCATAGGGATGACCGCTTCGGACCCATAGACTAAGTTATAAGTAGTCTCTCCTGTTGCTGTGGCTGGTGTGGTTCTATAGGTCCAGATCACGTTTGGTAGTTCTTTGATCCAGTTTCCTTTAGCTCCTTCGAGGCTCTTCTTGATACCGCTTACCAAGGTACGGTTCGTAACCTCCACTTGGCCATTAGCTTCTGGATGGTATACCGAGGTGAGCTTCTGGTGTATGCCGTACTCCGTACACCATTTCTTGAAGGGGTCTTTAGTAAATTGTGCTCCATTGTCGGTCACTATGTATCTCGGGATGCCATAGTGACACACGATATTCTTCTAGCAAAAGTTGATAACTGTCTTGCCAGTTATGTTGGTTAAGGCTTCAGCCTCTACCCATTTTGAGAAATAATCGATGGCCACTATGAGGTACTTGAAGTTACCAGGGGCCGTAGGAAAAGGTCCTACAAGATATATGCCCCATCGGACAAATGGCCAGGATTCATGGATGGTAATCATATTCTCCTGTGACACGTGGATCATCTTAGCAAATCTCTGGCACTGGTGGCAAGAATTGATATATCTTTTGGCATCTTGTAGCATTGTAGGCCAGAAATAACCCATCTGTAGGAGCTTTTGGGTGACGGTACGTGGAACTTGGTGGCTACCGCAGACTACTTCATGTGTTTCTTGTATTAAGTGTTCTGCATCTGAAGACCCAACACACTTAAGTAGGGGTTGGAGGTATCCTCTCTTGTATAGGATGTTGTTGTGGATGACATATTTTGGAGCTTTAACTCGGACCTTCCGTGCTAGGTGCTTATCCTCGGGAAGGGTACCTGTTTGAAGGTATTCAATGTAGGGGTTCATCCACGTGTCTGAGATGTCAACAGCCATGATGCTGCTCTCTTCGTAACTTCTCTTCGCCAGGGTTTCCATAAGCAATTCTTGAGAAGATCTTATGTTGAGATCCGAGGAGGCAAGTTTGCTAAGTGCATCAGCCTTGTGGTTACCTTCTCGGGGGGATATGATTCAGCTCCTAATGTCGAAATTGATTTATGAGAGGCTTAATTATCTCAAGGTATTTCTGGAGACTGTACTCTCGAGTTTCGTATTCGCCTTTAACTTGTTGAACCACGATTTGTGAGTCACTGAAGATTTCAAGGTCCTCAACCTCAAGGTCTTTTGCTAGTTTTAGCCCCGTAATGAGGGCTTCATATTCTGCTTCATTATTAGTGGCTCGAAAATCAAAATGAAGAACGTAAGGGTGATCCTTTCCCTCGGGGCTGGTGAGTAAGACTCCAGCACCACTTCCCCCCGAGTTGGAGGACCCTTCCACATATAGTTGCCATTTTCCGGAGTCCGGAGTTGGGTTTGGTTTGTCGATCTCCACTGTTTCAACAGACTCCATTATGAAATCAGATAAGGCTTGGCCCTTGATGGCTGTCCGAGGTTTATATTGTATGTCATGTTCTCCCAACTCGATGGCCCACTTCATCATCCATCCCAAAGCGTCAGGCTTCTGGAGGATTTGCCTGATCGGGTAGTTGGTTAAAAGGACTATTGTATGTGCTTGGAAGTACGGTCTCAACCGCCGAGAAGCATGGACGAGGGCTAATATTAGGCGCTCGAGAGGAGTATATCTTGTCTCGGGCCCTTGCAAGGCTTTACTTACATAGTATATGGGATGTTGCGATCCCTCCTTTTCCTTGACCAGTACAGCGCTGATGGCTAGCTGGGATGCAGATATATATAAGTAAAGAGTCTCTCCTTTTTCTGGCTTTGACAATGTCGGGAGTTGCCAAAGATGGTTTTTAAGTTCTTGGAAAGCTTCTCCGCATTCATGCGACCATTCAAACTGGTTTGCCTTCTTAAGGATATTAAAGAAGGGTAGATGTTTTTCCGCTCCTTTGGATAGGAAACGGCTAAGGGCTGCTAGGGACCCTGTCAGCTTCTGCACGTCCTTGACGGTTTTTAGAGGTTGCATATTTTGCAAAGCCTCTATCTTCTCGGGATTTACTTCGATTCCTCGATTGGATATCATGTACCCCAGGAATTTTCCCGCTCCCACGCCTGTGGTACATTTAGTGGGGTTCAGCTTCAAGTTGGAGACCCGTAACGTGTCGAAGGTTTCTTTTAGATCTTCAAAGAAGGCGTCATAGCTGCGACTCTTTACTACCATGTCGTCCACATAAATCTCGAGGTTGCGCCCTATCTGAGATTTGAATAATTTGTCTACCAGTCTCTAGTAAGTAGCTCCGGCATTTTTCAATCCGAAAGGCATCATCTTGTAGCAGAAAGTTCCTCTGTCGGTTATAAAGGAGGTTTTTTCTTTATTTTGTTCTGCCATAGGGATCTGATGATATCCTTTAAAGGCATCAAAGAAGGCTAGTACTTGGTATCCTGCAATCGCTTCAACTAATCGGTCGATCGAGGGTAAGGGATAGCTATCTTTAGGACAACAATCGTTCAAGTTGGTGAAGTCGATGCACATTCTCCACTTTCCATCTGGCTTCTTGACCATTACTGGGTTAGCTATCCATTCTGGGTATTGCACTTCTTCGATTATACAGGTTTTAAGTAGCTTGTCTACCTCCTCCCCAATGGCTTCAACTCGATCTAGTGCGAAGATGCGTCGTTGGTGATCAGGTAATGTTCCGCCAAGCGAGGGGATACTCCCACCAAGTCGTTGGTGTTCCAGGAAAAGACATCTATATATCGGTTGAGAAAATCTCGTAGTTTAGCCTTTATATCGGGGGGCAGGAGAGTTCCCACCTCAACGGTTCCTGATTCTCCGAACTGCATCGGCTCGGACTCGGAGTACTTGGCTGGTTCAAGACTCTCTTTTTCTGGTTCTCGGATAGCTCGTATTGTGCATATTCGAGCTAATTGTTGATCACCTCGGATTGTGGCAATCCCTTTGTTGGTGGGGAACTTAATCGCCAAATGATAAGGGGACCAGATTGCCTTTGCCTGGTACATCCAGGTCCTTCCAAGGATTATGTTGTATGGTGCCTTGGAATCAATGATCGTAAAGGTGCAATGCAAGGTTATACTCCGAGAACCGTCTCTCACATGCACTGGTAAAATAGTTTTTCCCAAAGGAATGACAGGGTTGCCGGTAAATCCTGAGATAGGGCTTGTGGGCGTGAGATTATTTTTGTCCAATCCCAGCTGTTCATAACAACTGAGAAACATGACTTCTACTTAACTTCCTCCATCCACCATAACTCTTCTGATCATGTTATGGTTCATGTCAACCGCAATCACTAGGGGATCTGAATGGGGAATTTTATTAGGAACCGCATCTTCAGATGAAAAAGTAACAGTTCCGTCTAAGCGAGATCTTTTGCTCTCCCATTCCCAGGGAGAGGCTTCTTGCGGCGATCAATGCACACCATTGATGCTCCTTCCTGCTTCCTGGTTGCTGGTGTGGCTTGTCTCGTCATTGTTGATGCTTCTTACTCTTGTCGGGGCCGAGAAACGGATTCGTGTACTCCCACGAAGGTTTTCAGCCGGATCAGCCAGGAATTAGAAGGTCGTATAGATCAAGATTAGCTTGTGGGTCCCACTGGGCGTGCCAAATTGATGGATGTCTACAACCCGCACTTGATCACGAACTCCGCTCACGAACTGATCTGTAAAGCAAAGGCCCCGGGTGTCTCGGGGATAGACACTCCGACGCTCAAGTCAGTATATTTGTTTAAGGCGTAAAGTATGAGATTAGATGGAGAGGTCTACCAAACCTTTAAGGCATTTATATGGCTACAATCCGTAGATCACCAAGATATGTATTTATGGTATGAATATAACTCTTATGGGGATAGTTGTTTTATTACCATGTATACTAGAAGTATATTTCGGACATGGTTGTGTTACCATGTTTAGGATATCTGTATTACCATCTCTGATAAGATGTATATTCCTTGTAGAACATTCATAATATACGCATTCTTTATAAGGATTAGGATTGATGGACCTGTGGATCCACCCTCCGCGTATCTCGAGCCGACAACCCTTCTCAGGCCCTGGTCCGAGTATGAATGAGGCCCGAATACGAACCATGGACTTATCAATGGCCAAGGCAAGAAGGGCTCAGATGGAGGGGAGTAGCCCCGTGTTAGCGCATGCATCCAGAGATAGACCATTTGTGCTTGGTGAGGGCAGTAGTAAGAGGTCGGTAGAGGATGAGAAAGCCCGTTGATCAGTTGTAATTTATGTATATTATTATGTGATTTTATAAGTCTCTTTTACCATTTGATGTGCACGAAGGTGTGTTTTTGTGCAGGTTTTATAAGAAAAATGGTTTTAATACAATCAAATGGAGGATTGCTAGAATTTATGCTAAAAGAGACGAAATAGAGGACTTTTGGAGCTGATGGAGAGGAGCTATACACTACACTCTTTTTCCCAATGGGTTTTTTAATGAGGTAGTGTGCTCCAATGGTTAATGAATCGTTATTATTCATTATACCGGCGTTGAAGAGAAGAAGCTCAAGGAAGAGACGAGTTAAAGTAATATGCAATTCCTAGTACTGGTTTTTTCCACGGGCGGCTAAGTTGTGCTTCGCGGGTCGATCACTAATCAGCTATACGTTTTGAAGGAATTCAGTATTAGACTTGAAATATTGCATATATTACTTGGATTAATTGAAGACAATAAGTTCGGAAGAATATTATGAGGAAGTTGGGCATAATTGGGCATAATTGGGCATAATTGGGCTACGTGAAGAAGAAGATGAAGAATTATATTAAAAGCCCAATTTAGTTATTATAATAATTATTTAGTCCAATAAATATTTCCATATATTATTTAGATTAGGTTTTATTTTGTAATAAGGTATAAATACCAAAGAAAACCATAATTGTTAGGGTGGCCACCCGTAAGGATTTGTGTAGGGGTTCGGCCGCCGATTTGATTACAGGTTTTGCATGCATATATTAATTCCTCGCGGTTCATCCTTTTATCATAGTTAGTTGCATGTTGTTAATGTTTGCATACTATTTTATTGTTTGTTTATTTGTTTTCATGTTTAGGAGTTAGGTTGATTTTTCGGCGAGAATAATGAAACTCTAGTCATGAGAATTCTGTGAGATCTAATTGTGCTTAAATTGATCGCTGTGAATTTCGGTTTGTTCTCTATGCATATTGTTTTATTTGCCAATTAGTTCCACCAATCCGTAATTGGTGGAAAGGGCTAATTAGTGGTAAAGCTATCGTTTAGATAGTGAGAATAAACTGGTAGACATGTTCATACTTGCGTTCTTGGTTAATGTGTCTAAACTGGGTTCCTTCATATCTTAATGCTATCAAACAATTTAGAACCGGTGTTACAACTAGATTTGATTTGATAAGAGAAATATAGTTTAAGCGTCTCTTGCTAGCTATCGAGAAAGTAAGTAGGAATTGGGGTATGTCCGCTGCATTCACGATATCTTATAACTGGTTGGTTCATGGTTGTTAATTATATCTTTGCATCAATGATCGAATATATGACTAGTGTGGATTTATTTGAGCCGTTTTGCATAATTAATTGATACACTTGCATTTAGTTTAGTTAATCATTCTGTGTTTTCTTTTCATAGTTAATAGTTTCATTTTTTTGTAGTTAATATAATCACTCTCAAGTAAAAAGTTGGTAACTATAAACCAAATCTGATCTTTAGGGAAGTTAAGTTAATAATCTGCTCCTTGTGGGATTCGACCCTGCTTACTTGCTATACTAATCTATATTCTAAGTGTTGCAGGAATATTTTGGTGGTAAACGACGATCACCACCCGTGCTGATGCCGCTATATTTATAGAAGGCTGCCGGTATTCCATCCCCAGTCATAGTGTTCTCATGTATTATGGGGAAAATAAGTTTGCCTTTGAATTGGTTACTTCGACCCGAGGTGTTGTTTATGGGAGGTGTTGTTTATGAGACGGGTCATTTAATTGATTTCGGGTTATAAGAATAATGTAATGGGTCATATCCTTTGCTCTTTAATATGAGACTCACGGAGGTAGTTTGTTTCTTCTACTCCTATACGGAGTATGTGTGATTGCTTTCACAATCTAGGAACTACATGTACTTGCATACTTTATGATTAAGTTTAATATTATGTGCTCTGTCTTTGAAGAATTAAATTATTTTTAATTTTACCATATATAAAACCTAACATGTATATATTATCTTTTTAAAAAGCAGAGAGTGGCGGCATAAATAAAATATTTTCAATATATACATAATTAAAACTACGTAGTATTATAGCGGTGTGAAGGGGTGTTTTATAACCAAAACTAGGTAGTATCATAGCAGTATTGTGATTTTCCGGTGACAACTTTTTATTAGGAAAATAAATATTTAAACACGTTATATAACCTCCACCCATAATATTACCATGCATAATAATCTTTCCTAATAGATAGTAGTTAATTTCTGTAGGTGATTATTCAGTTCTACATGGTATGAATATTTTATTTCCATATATTATACATATGCTACTAAAATATTAATAAATATATAAAACAGTACATAATCTCAACCCATAATATTACCATATGTAATAATCTTTTCTAAAAAATAGAGTTAATTTCCGTAGGTGTTATTCAGTTCTACATGGCATGAATATTTTATTTCATATATTAATATATTATAATAATACATATATTTTGTTAACTATTATAGAAATTCTCAAAAGAGACTGTTTATAATTTAGACAACCTTATTTCTTAACTAGGAAAATATGAAGGTCCTTATTGCAAAACACGGAGGGACTTAATTACAAATTTTGAAAACTTAGCCTCCCTAATAAATTCACGCGCGCGTGCAAAAATGCTACCTACAAAGCTTGATCCTTAGACCTCATGGTACAGGAAACATAACCTTACCACTACACCAACCCATCTTTTTTCATTTTTACTGTCAACTGTCAACATATATTTACATATAACTATCATTATATAAAACCTTTTATTTTAACCTTAAAACTTTTATGTTATTATCTACGACCTATTAAAATTTAAATCTTTCCGCTTTTGAACTGAAACTTTCATATATAAAATTCAAACATAATATTTTAAATTAAAACTTTCGTATTTTAATCTACAACCAATTAAAAATAAACATTGCACTTTTAATTACAAACCTCCATATTTTAATGTACAACCCGTTAAAAAAAAACCAACATTGTACTTTAAACTAAAAACACCCATACTTTAACTACAATCTATTAAAATTTAAATATATTAAAAAACAATAACCTCCATGTTTTAATGCACAACATATTAAAAAAAATCAAACGTTATACTTTTGATTAACAACATCCATGTTTTAATCTACAATCTATTAAAAATCAAACATTATACTTTTAATTAACAACCTCCACGTTTTAATGTACAACATATTAAAAAATCAAACATTATACTTTTAATTTAAAACTTAAGTGTTTTAATATACAACATATTGAAATAAATATTGGGTCGTGAATAGTATTGTTGAATAGTGCGCGTGTGAATAGCACTAGGGCGCGAACAGTAATGGGTCATGAATAGTGCACGTGAATAGTAATTTTCAAAATTATAATTAAGGATCTCCTTGTTTTTATACAACCATACATTTACTTCTTAGTCCCCGGTCTATAATATAGACGGTCTCTCACAAGACTACCTCTAACTATTATTAGTTGTGTATATTTTATCTTTCTACTATGTATATATAAAGAAGAATAGAGTGGCAGTATAAATAAAAATAAAAATAAAAACACCGCCGCGGAATAATTATCTAAAACATAAAACGGTGTGTTTTGTTAATATCGGCCGTTTTAATTAATTATTCCATAACCAATTATATATATATATATATATATATCGGCGCCCGTTTTAGATGGAAATATATAAATGTATCGGCGGCCGTTTTCCAATTTTTATATAATTCCATGTATGACGGTTTCATTACTATAACCATGTCGTTTTTCATATACAAATATTTTTATATATATTAATTAACGTCTGTCCTTTATTACTAAGATACTATAACCATAAATTTATAATTATCAATATACTATTACCATAAATTATATTTAATTGATCATTCTATTATTTACTTATCAAAATAGGCGAATCTTATGTTAATTGTTATTCTGGTAATGTTAAGTACATATATGGAAATAATACATATACCCATTTAAAATCTTTTCAATATGGCAAGCTCCGCTAAAGCCTTTTAAATACGGCATTAAATATGACAACAAATGTAATTAAAGATGGTATTAGTATATTTGTTTTAAGGTAATAATATATTGTTTTTTGTTGTATAATAAAAACTAACCATACGCAACAGGTAGGGACTGATCTTCAGGTTTCGTCGTTTGTGATCGATCGGTTCATTATAGATTTGCTTTCTTGCTGATTTCAGTTTAGAAGTTTTGGATTCTAGGCATGGTCCACAGAGATCTTCTTCACCGCAAGCGTTTATTGGTTATATATTTTGTATGCAGAGCCGTCCTTGTAAATTTGGGGGCCTAGTGCAAAAACAAAATTTTGGGCCCCTCAAATACACTCATTCGATAAAATTTATAAAAATTCATTATGAATGTGATCATTAAACGAGCAATAAAAATATTCAAAATTTCACTTATATTCTTCGAAAATTTTCAAATATAATGCACCTTTATGTTACTATAACTCTCCACCCAATAGATGTGTTAAGAATGTAAGCGAAACAATTTTATATTGGGTCATGCCAATAGCCTCCATATACATCATCATATTTATCTTCAAAATCCAAGCACCACACACGGAAAATTAAAATGTATGTATTCTGAATTGCTAAAGTATGGCAATAACGAAATTCATAGAAACAATAATAATTGATTACCTTGTTTTAGTTTCATCAAACTTGAGCACATTCAGAGGATTGCAAATATTTTGGATAAACAGTGCAGAGCGAAGAGATGAAACCTTAGAATCGTTTTCTTTGATGAAATTCGAACTAGTAAAGTTGAGAGGTCTCACCATAATACCACCGCACCGACCACAGACGCAGGTAAAAAGAATTCAAAAAAAATCACCATCGGTGCTTGTCGGCTATGCTATACCTGTCGTGCAGAGTCGCGGAGAAAGTAGACGAATGATTTTTATGGAGTCTCACAAATTTGGAATTTATTTGAGATTTAAAAAATTTATTTATTATTTTTAGGAACTAATTATTCATTTACCATATTTGAAAAGGAAAAAAAATCCTAAAATATATATACTTGGCCCCCAAAATTTTGGGGCCCAGTGTAACTGCACGTACTGCACATGTCAATGAACGGCACTATTTGTATGGCTTCGGGGACGGTGATCATCCTATTATTCTTCTCTCTATTCTACTCACTCCACATGCAGGTGATTATATGAGTGTTTTCTGGGAGAGAAAGTTTGAATTTTTAAGCAAAATTTCAGGACGTCTCTTTCTTGGTCAACTTGAACATGCATGTCAACCTCTGCAATTTGGATTTCCAGGTTTTCCATACAATTGTAGTTGGCCTTGGGCAATCTACGTGATCCCTTCAATGACACAAATTTTGTTGATTGCTTGGAAAAATTTGTTTCTATCAATTTTGGCATGAAACTGCAAAGAACCGGCATTTGGTAGCAGTTGTTCCAGGTACTTTGAGATCTGTTATGCACGTTCTTTAAAATCTAGGAGTAGTTTTTTAGAGATGTATTTCATGCACGTGATAATTGCAACTCCAAATCGTAATAGTCTTTACGAATGGGCTTCGGTTACTCCAAGCTTTGAGCAAGTAGTGCAAGATTATGCAGTATGCCATGTCGCTCACTTATCGGACAGTGCCAAGGGCCATTCTTGTTGTGGTACGGTTTCCAAATTTTCCTTGTAAATGTTGATTTAGCCATCATAGTAGAAAAACCATGTCCGAGTTTTTGATTCTTGAATACAGGCATCTTCTAAGACTTTTGTTTGTGTTGATAGACAATTAACATGAAATGTTTGGCTTTGGATAAATTTTTTGTTTTAATCTTTCATTGACATATAAAAAGAAAGTAAAGATAACTTAATCACACATTCACATAATAATTTACTTAGTAGTTTAAGCACAACAGTTGAGCAAAAAATAGGACACTAGAATTTTTTTCTCTCTGCCTTCTCACTAGAAAATAACCGTTATTAATTACTGTTCTGACACCAACGGATGTAAACGGGTCTCTTCATGGTGGAACCACCGCTCCACAACGGTGGCGCCGCCGCAGGAAAATCTTTCTGTGATGCCCTTGCCACAAAAACCCAGCCACTCTTCACATCCCTTCCAAGCAATCCAGAAATACGTCCAATCTCTCGCCGCGTGAATGGAAAAATAGCATGTATCTACTCGCCGGAGGCGGTACAGACCTTCGCATCGCACTATCAAAACGCTCTCATAGGAAAATTCACGAATGGTATGCCGACCATGGCGGAACTCAACCGATCGTTCCAAGAAATGGGCTTTGTGGGGAAGTTTCAGATAGGATCCCTTGACCACCGACACATTTTGATAAGGTTCCAACTCAGAGAAGACCACCATGCCTTCTGGCTCCGCTCAGTATGCACAATCCTTGGGTCGACAATGAAGATAATGAAGTGGACTCCGGACTTCTCAACACACAAAGAAACATCACTGGTGCCGGTGTGGGTTACTATTCACAGAATCCCTATTCAATTTTACAATAGAACTGCAATAGAGGATTTTGGTAATGAAATAGGAGTTTTTCTCAAAATTGATGCTGCTACAAGTGCTTTAACTAGACCATCTGCCATAAAGATTTGTGTGGAAATAGATCTAATGGTAGATAGGCATGCTACAATCACAGTTGGGAATCCAGAAGAATCACATGAGTATGAAATAGAGTATGAGAATGTACCCTCATATTGCACTCATTGTAGGAGAACTGGTCATTTTGATGATGAATGTGGGATACTTCATCCGGAGCTGAAAAAGAGATATAAATCATGGAAGAAGGAGTCCCAGCACAGCAAAGAAGTACACCACCAACAACAACAATGGAGGCCAGTCACTAAGGCACAATCTTCTGGTTAGACAATGGATGAAAAAAGGATGGACTTGGTCTTGCAAAATGTAGATGCAGACAACACTATAACACTGAAGATACTCTAACACTGAAGTCCACACAGCCAGTAAAACACACTCACTAGAAGGGGAGGAACACTTCATGTCTGGAGAAGCAGAAAATTCCAATACAGAATAGCAACCAGCCATGAATATAAGGTCAAATGAAGATGTGTTCAGAGGACTTATGAAGGCCAAAACTGTACCCTTTTATTCGCATGATGATCTGGATGTACCAAATATAAGGGAGTGGAAAAACAATCAAAGGAAAAAACAAGATTTGGCATTGATTCCTTACCTGCCTCCATTGGAGGTTTCTAACCTAGTCCCTTTAAATGTCTCTAACTCTTTTCAGGTACTACAAGATGATGAGGAAGAATACAGCTCAGAGGAATATTTGGAGACTCAAACAGAGCTGGACAACAAATTAACTTAGGATAAACTCAGCCCAGAACCAGGTAAACTCATGAACACTCCCTTAGTTGAACCTAAAAAAAGGGTAAAGAGAGGCATGCCTATAGGGGGGAAAACAATTGACAAATGGCTACGATCATCACCTAAAGCTAAAAATGTTGTTAATGAATAGATACAAAATATATGCAAATGTGTTGGTATGGAATATAAGAGGGTATGGGACATCACTTAAGAGATTAAAAACTCTATTAGTCACTCACAAAATTGACATGCTCTGCGTAATTGAACCAATGCATCATAGTTCAGATATACATGATTTAAATTTTCAATTACGATTTAATAATTGCATGGCTGCAACTGATGCCAAGATTTGGTTGTTTTGGAATAGCCAACTCTCAGTTCAAATTTTGTCACAGTCTGATCAGTACATACTATCTAAAATTACAAACATAACATGCAATATTTCTTGGAATTGTGCTTTTGTTTATGCTAAGGTGACCAAAATATTGAGGAGGAACCTCTGGGCAGATTTACTAGACATACCTAGGACCCCTACTGTTTTTATAGGATATTTTAATACTGTAGTTAAAATAGAAGAAAGGAGGGGATCCCATGAGCCACCTCTAGGTAGTATTAAGGAATTCAATGAGTTTATCACTGAATTAGGACTATTAGAAATTAATACAGTTGGTAGTGAGTACACATGGACCAACAATAGGACTAAGGGAGACTTATTATTCCAAAGGCTAGACAGAGGCCTGTGTAACCTGGAATGGTTAGAGTTGTTCCAACATAGCTCCATTCAGGTCCTAAATAGAAATAGGTCTGATCATAACCCCTTTCTCTTAGCTGTTCAAAGTTCTGAGTCACAGGTGCCAAGACCCTTCAGGTTTATGAATATGTGGTGCAACAGAGATGACTTTACAGAGCTGGTCAGTAACAGCTGGAATCAGCCCTGTGAGTACACTAGAATGTTTAGAATTGTTAGTAAACTCAAAAGGTTGAAAACAATTTTAAAACAGTGGAACAGGGAACATTTTGGAAATGTCCATACAAATCTCTTAGAAGCTAAGCACAAGGTGGCACAGTGTGAGATACAATATCAATCCACAGGCAGTGAAGTGGACATGATAGAAATGAAAAGGCAAAGAGCCATACTGACAAGATCTGAGAATGAGAGTGTTGTTTTTTGGAAACAAAAAGCAAACATAAAATGGCTCAAAGAAGGGGATGCTAACTCCAAGTACTTCCACAATTTTGTGAGAGAGAAAAGAGCTAGAATACAAATAAACAAAATCAAAGACAGACAAGGGAATTGGACCACAGATCCCAGTAAGATTCAAGAAGAAGGAATTTACTTTTTTGAAAATCTCCTAAATGAATCAGAACAGGATAGGTCAGGAAAGTATTTAAAGTACTTTATGAATGAAATCCCTAGACTTGTCACTGAGGAAGATAATGCAATACTGCTAAAGAAGGTAGACATGGAAGAGCTTAGACAAGCAGTTTTTGGATTAGGAAGGGACAGTGCGTCGGGAGCTGATGGTTACACGGGGTTTTTCTTCACATAATGCTGGGAGACCATAAGAGAAGATCTTTTAAATGCAGCTAATGCATTCCTGGATGGGGAAATTATACCTAGAGCAATTTCTAGTACATGGTTGGTGCTTATTCCTAAGATCCCAATCCCAAGCACCTTCTCAGATTTTAGGCCGATAAGTTTATCAAATTTTGTCAGTAAGGTATTTTCGAAGATTCTGGCTGAGAGGATCAAACCAATCATTCCCAAGCTTATCTCTCCAGAGCAATCGGCATTCATTAAAGGGAGAGAGATATCGGACAATATCGTACAAATGCAAGAGATGGCAAGGATATTAGCTAATAAACCTAACAGTGATAACATAATTGTTAAACTCGACATGCAGAAAGCCTTCGACAGGGTCTCGTGGTCTTTTTTAAACTCTATTATGCTCCACTTCAGTTTTCATGGCCATATAGCTAAAATAGTGGGACAGAACATCGCAGCAGCCTGGTTTTCAGTAATTGTTAACGGTGTTGCTACTGTTTTCTTCAAAGCGAATAGGGGAATAAAGCAGGGGGATCCCCTTTCGCCGTTCTTATACAATCTGATCTCTGAGGCATTTTCAAGAGGTCTCAAAAAGGTCATGTCCATGCATCACTTAGAGAGTTTTGCTATGCCAATGGGAGTACATACTATCTCCCATCTTATGTATGCGGATGATGCGGCTGTATTCACACAAGCAAATAGGCGAAATATCAAGAGACTTATGCACTTTTTAAGAGCATACAAACTTAGCTCTGGACAGCAGGTGAATTACTCTAAGTCAGAGTTTTTCATGCACAGGTTCACAGCACCTCCCGAAATCAGAAGAATAAAAAGGAAAACGGGCATGAGGATGGGAACTATGCCTTTTAAATATCTTAGAGTGCCAATATTTACTGGAAGGAATAAAATGGCTTATTATCAATCATTACTGGATAGAATGGCGGGTACAATTAATAACTGGAAAAACAAATGGTTAACTAGCTCAGGGAAACTTGTGCTGATTAAACATGTTTTACTTGCAATCCCAATCCATACATTCTCAGTGCTGAAACCTCCAGTAGGGATAGTGCAGAAGATGGAAAAAATGGCATCCAGATTCTATTGGGGGGAGACAGATTATGGAAACAGAAAGATATGGAGAAGCTGGAAAAAAATGGCCTTCCCAGAAACTGAGAATGGTCTGGGGTTTAGGAATATTAGGGCCATCATAGATGCTTTCTCGTGTAAATTGTGGTAGAAACTACAATTGTACCAGAATACATGGACTAAGTTTTTGTGGGCATTGCCAAAAACTTACAGGACATCTATAACTTGGAAAAGGATTTGTAGCGTTACTGAACATGCAAATAATTACTCTAAAGTTATAGTAGGGAAAGGCACTGCACCATTTTGGGATGCAAATTGGGTGGGGGTAGTGATGAGCTCAAGTTATACCATGATTGTTGCACTTAGAAATGGTTTCTAATGGTGCTAAATAGGCCTAATTGTTGATAATTGTTGCTATTTTGAGAGTAGAGTGATGTATGGAAGTTATACGCCATATGCCATAGTTTCGTCACTCTATAGGTACTTGAACATTGAGGCGACATAATGGTGATTAAACATGAAGATGAAGGCCTTTCCGAAAAGGTAGAACCGGAACTCTCCGAAAGAAGCAACAATGGAGTAGTGCACAGCCCTTCACAAAGTGCGCGGACTGCTGCGCGGTCCGCGCACCGCGCAGCCCTTCACACAAGTGCGCCAACTGGCGCGGAGTCCGCGCGCTGCTGCAAGTTGACTTCTTCTTATCTTTTGGAGAGTATAAAAGTCTCTTTGCATCCCACATCAAAGGGGTTCGAAAATTAGCTCACAAAACTCTCTAGTTCCATTCTCTTCTTCATCTTTTCATCTCTTTGATTCTATGGGTTTGTATTGTATGATTAATATGATTGTAGTAGGCTAAACAACTCTTGGGTACCTCGATGTAGACTTTCGATTTATGGTTTTGAGAACTTGATATGCATGGCTCATGGGTTTTTCGATTAGCAATTGAATGTGTTGTTTCTATATGAATTTGATGCAATAAACGATTGGGCTTTCTTCCTAGTTGTAGGTTGTGTTGAATACTTGCTAAATCTATGGGCAAAATGTTATCATTTGCTTAATTGATGGTTAGAGCAAATAGGAATAGTGCTTAGTATGCTTTTATCCATTGTTCCTCATGAATGTTCAATTGCCTTGCTTACATGTTATCGATTCTCATGAATAATTAGATTAAATATAGTGCTTCCACTTATTTTATCTAAAGATGAATACCTAGCAACGATGCTATGTTGTTTCTTGGTTAGGAAAGAGAGAATAGATTGAATATCTTACTTTGAGATCTTCCATCTCGATAAGTAATCGCAAAAACCAAGTGCAATGTGTGGTAGTTCAATGATTAACCTTTAGTCGAAAGTTGAAGTCGAGTGCCCAAGTCTAATAATCTCATTGTTAATCTATCTTTTATATAGTTTAGTTGTAATCTTAAGCTATAGCTTAGCATAACATTGTAGTGTTTTCTACAACCAAACTCCAAATTTCACCCCCTATTTACATCGCTTTTATATAAATATGATATTATAGTCATTTTATAGTAGTTAGAGTAGTAAATCTATTTGAGATACTTGAAAATCTCCTCTTCTCTGTGGATACGAACCTTACTTGCCACTATATGCTTAGTTGTGTGTAGAGCTTGTGAGTGAGTATAAATTGTATTTTTGGAGAGGTATAACGACGACCTCCCAGGTAGGAGCTTTAGTGTATCATTGACCACAAGACATAGATATACCCTATCCAAAACTTACTGTCAAGGAATTCTGTGCAAATAAGGTTTTTTACTTAACTCTGATGGAGCCAACTTTGGCTACCAATATTATAACTTTATTGCAGGAAGCAAGCATCAGCAATACACATGAGGATGTGCTCATTTGGAGGCCAATCACAACAGGAAATTTCACAATAAGATCGGCATATCACTCTCTAAGACCTACTGGAATGGATGTAAACCAAATTAAAAAGGTATGGTCAGCCAACATCCCTGCGAAATTCTCAATATTTATATGGAGACTTAGCAACTGTTTATTGCCATTTGATGATGTATTGAGAAGATTTGGTTTCAAATTTCCATCTAAATGTGTTTTTTGTTCAAGCGAGGATTCAATAGATCACTATTTTAATTTCTGTGGACAAAATGTTCAAATTTTTAACTATATGCACAACTTATTACAACTTCCAGTACCTCAGTTCTTAACTGCTAGACATAGATATAGGTACTATTTTAATATGACCGGGAAGTCAAAGGTGCATAATAGAGTAATCATCACATCCATGTCAGTAGTATACTGGTTCTTATGGTGCAGGAAAAATAATTATATATATAGAAACACCTTAACCACTGTACAAGCTGTGTTTACCAGTATCATGCAGAAAATAGTCCAAATTTTCACAGCTTATCCACTGGTTGGAAATGCTGAAAAATATGGACATTTTATAACTGTAGGCTTAGTTCCTTTCATAAAAAGGAAAAGACTAAGAGTTATCAGATCCATCAAATGGGAACCCCCTGATATTGGCTTTAAAATAAATAGTGATGCATCATTTATATCAGGGAACAAGGTAGGAATAGGAATAATTGTCAGAGACAGAACAGGAAGGGTGATCAAAATGAAATGTCAGTCAACTAAGGCTATTTCACCTTTGTATTCTGAACTTTTAGCTATACAGCTTGGTCTTAATATTGGAATATCCATGGATGCTTGTTTCTGTGTAGAAACTGATTGCTTATTAGCTATAAAAGGTATTACTAATCCTGAAAGTGTGGAATGGGGATGCTACTCTCTATGTAATGAGTTGAAACAATCCCTCTGTGGGATTGAAATCAAACATGTTCTTAGAGAAGGAAATCAGGCTGCTAATTTTCTGGCAAGACGTAGTGCTTTAAATGATATATCTGCATATATAACAATGTGTGATGCCCCATCACATCTGAAAGGCATTACTACTATGGATAGGCTTGGTATTTCAAGTCTAAGAGCTTCAGTATGAATATGGTACTGCTGATAAATATGTTGGTGCAGGTAGAAGACCTCAATGGTACAATCCATTGGGAGGAGAAAGAGCTGAAGGAATGCACCAGCTTGCTGGAAACTTCAAACTAGGCACCATGGCAATGACAAAACACTTTATGAGTGGCTTATACATCTTTTATGTAAGTCTTGGGATTTATTGCACCTGTTCCAGTTACATCTCTGGGCAAACATGTGACTTGCGTATTTGTTTACCCATTCACAAAACTGCTCGGAGAGAATGGATTGGAAATGGTTTGCAATAACACCAAGACTATTACTTCTCATGTTGTATTACTACTTTTCTTATAGCTATTTTATTTTTTACCCATAACTATTAGACCTTTGTAATCGACAATGAGCCTAAGGCTTTTTTATTCATAGGTCTGGGATGCCTAAAAATTTCCCCCACCTTTGGTGGTTTAATTTACAAAATAAAAAAAATACTTAGTAGTTTGGCTCAACCATTACATATTATTCTTTTTAAATTCTTATATAATAATTCAAATTATATTATTTATTAATTATAATTATGGCTTACTTAATGATTTATAAAGTTGATTAGCATCTCTAAAGTATTTATACTGAAAATATATCATAAAATATTTCTTATAGAAAACAATAGTATAGAGGCTTTACAGTCAAGATAATATTGTACAACCGTCTATAAGATAGATTGTATAGTAATCGATAAAATTATGTTAGTTCGGTTTGAAATATTTTATGATATTTTTAGTAAGTTTAATTGAATAGAATATGTCTAGCACAATTTATATGTTAGTTCTGTTAGAAATTGAACTCAATTTTTATATACTTAGTATATCTACTACGCCCACTTAATTTTATGGTTTTTGTCATCATAGATGTTATTTTAAATTACTTTCGTTCATGTCCTAATTTTTTTTTTAGTGTTGAAATTGAATCTTTGAATATTCCAGATATGTGACAGAAAATTTTCCGAGTGTACTGAATAAATATACTGATTTCTGTAAGTTTTTATTGACATCTGACTACATGATGTTTTGTTGTATGGTTCATTTTTGACATATCAGAACTGATTTGTCCTATCAAAAGTTTAATACTTATTTCAATACTTATTATATTGTCATACTCATACTCATTATTTTTTATCATACTACGCATATATACTTTGAAATATTTTTAATGTCTTAATATAATTAATGATCAATATAATCGAATATTGATATAATATCTTAGAAAAATTACATGCAAATAAAAAATCGAATATTGTCTAAATTTATATATTCAAGAGATATTTCAAAAATACATTTAAAAAATCGCGTAACGCGCGATTCGGTTAGCCTAGTATAATATAGGTCGTTTCATTTGTGTAGATAAGCTTTTAGTTTAATGATTTAAAAGTGAAATGTTTTTGGTTGATAAATTTACCGAATTAGACTTATTTACTACTTATTTAGTTTGTATATATGAATTGTTTGTTTCACGGTTTATGATGTCTGTTTTAAACTAAAGCTTTCTTTATAAAAGTTGAAGTTAAACTAACTAAATTAAAATTATTTACTGCTAGTTTATTTTGTGTAAATGAGTTCTTACTTTAATAATTTGAAATATTAGTTTTTGTTTTGTGCACGGCTATTTCAAAGGATAATTTAGATTTAGTGAGTTTGATGTTATATTCACTAAATTAAACTCATATAATGTAAGCGTTAGTCAGTATATGAGCAATAAATTTAAACTGTTTGAAGGGTTAATTTAGATAAATGTGGATGCATCATTTCTCTCTACTGATAATGTAGGTTTAGGGGTTATTGTCAGGAACTTCCAAGGTAATGTCATTAAATTAATCATGAAGGCAGTCACTGCCTCCTGTCCTTTACATGATGAATTGCAGGCTATTGAGCTAGGTCTCTTGACTGGAATATCTCTGAATGAACAATTCATTTTAGAATCTGACAGCTTGATAGCAGTAAAAGGGGTTCAGTGCCCCCATTCTGTCAATAGGACTGTTTTCAGCTTATGTGATGACCTCTATAGATTAGGTTTAGGATATTGTGTAAAACATATTTTCAGAGAGGGAAATGGAGCTGCAGATTGCTTAGCAAAACACAACTCTAATTTCAATCTCTCTGGAAATATGCTTACACGAGAAGTTCCTACCAATGTGAGAGGCCTGCTTGCTTTGGATAGTCTTCAAATACCCAATATGAGACTTGGTTAGACAGCAACTACTGTGTTTTCTCTTTTCTTCATTGCAGTTACAAGGCCTATATGAGGACATCTGCCCCATCTAGGCTTACAAGATTCATGAGTTGGAACATCTCAGCTTTCTGGATAGTGAAGAGCTGGACCTTTCAAATATGGGAACTCCCTTAATGCTGAATGAACACAAACAGCTGAGCAAATTTTTTGGCTCTGAATGGCAATATTTTTGGTTCAGAATAGAGGAAGGGTATGTGGTACATATGATGGCTTGTCTAGACTTGGTTGGCGAAGTTGTGCTTTGTTTACGATCACTAAGGTGCTCGCCGAGTTACTATGACCCCATTGTATTTTCTGACCAACTGACCTCCTCATGTAATTGATAGGTAGATTAGTTTTAACCTATTCTACATTCTTTTTGACAGCATATAGCTGTACCATTCAAATGGTTGTAAAAAACTTGGCTGATAGCCATATCTTTGATGGGACTGGGGATCCTTTTATAAATACCCCCCACCTGATGGTGGCTTCAATTAAAAAAAAGATTTAGCTAGTTAGATATGAGCTTTACTAAAGTATATAACATATAAAAGTTTTTGTTTGTGTATTTGGGTCATTTGAAATGTGAATTTAGTTTATTGCTGATTAAATTAGAGTATTGTTAGTTTTAGTGTGTATATGAAAAGTTTTTTTATATGATTCTTTAGTTTAGTGATTAGAAATTTTAGTTTTATGAAGACAGATTGTAAAAAGATTGATTTTAATTCACTAAACTAAATAAACTATTATCAATTTTATTTAATATATATTAGACATTAATTCAATGATATTTTTGTTTGTGAACCTGAATTTTAAGTTTCATGGTTCGGAAAAGTTAATTCAAATGATTGATTCTTTTAAATTACTCATATAACATCGAAAAAGGTCCTTCTTGAAGGAAATAATCTGAATCCTTGACTTACCAAATTATGTTTCTGATGGATGTCTGCAACCCGCGCTTGATCACGAACCCAGCTCACAAACTGATCTGCAAGACAAAGCTCTGGGGCGACCTAGGGTTAGACACTTTGATGCTTAAGTCAGTAATAGTTTTGAGAAGCTCATAAGCGTAAGGCGTAATGTGTGTAAGATAATGGATTAAGAGGTCTACCAAACCTTTGTATTTATAGAGTTACAATTTGTAGATCGGCAAGATTTGTAATTAGAGTAAGAATACAACGCTTATGGTGATAAGAGTTGTATTCCCATAATAAGAGGAAGTGTATACCTTGTAGGACATTTAGAATATATGCATTCCTTATAAGGATTTGGGCCAGTGGACCCTTCTCGGGCAATGGTCCAAGTCTGAACGTAGCCCCAGGATGCGAACCATGGACTTATAACTTTCATACCCTAATTGATTGATGTTGCTATGTTGATGTGGTTAATTAATAGTTCAATACATGGACTGAGTGGCATGAAAAGACATTGCTTGGTCGGCTGTCGAAGAGATTAGAGCACATAGAAATGACCGACCGGAATAATATCAAAAAATAGATTGGCGTAGATAAGTGACTGCGACAATGAACCATCATACAGCGAAAGGAGTAGTCATCCGGCAGCTGCTAATTAATCACAGTAGCGCCGGCTAGGGATGTTAACTGGGTCAAATGGGCGTGGATACCAGTATATCCATACCCATATACATATAAAAATTTAATATCCATCCCCACCCACCAACCCATGATGGATATCATTTTGAGATCCATACCCATCCAACTGGATATCCATCCCCACCTGTATATCTATCTGTTCGTTTAAAATATATTAATACATACTTCATAATTATAAAATAAAAATATAACATATTAAAATATGATATATGTAATAAACAAATCACGAAATATTTAGCACACATACTTATAAAATTCTCTTAAGTTTCAAATACGTAAGAATATGTTTCAAAATAGTCTAGTATTCGACATGAACTTTTCAGCATCTTAACTAAGCTTGAAGGCAATTGTCTCCTCCGATTTCGAATATAGTATATACTCTGACTTTTAACTTTCTTTTTTGATGGTTTTATTTTACAAAAAAATAAAAAATAAATAATAAAATTATAATGATGTATTATATTATTATATTGTAGTGGATGTTATACGTGTATGGAGCGGGTGGGGGGGGGGTGGGTACGGGGCGGGTTTTAAAAAATATCCATACCCACCCCATACCCATCATGGGTTTAAAAATCATACCCATACCCGCCCCATCTTATGAATATAGTGATTCATATCCACTTAAATGGGGCAAATTTGGGGCGGATATCCACATAAACCCGCTCCATTGCCATCCCCAGCGCCGGCAGTATAGATGCGAGGGAGAGAAGGGAGGAGAGGAGAACGGGTCGGGCATGTTATAACCTGAATTCAACCCGCAAGTTTTGCTTCTTTCTTTATAAATTGCAATTGAATCCCCGGTCCTACCATTAGCTTGCGATAGGACGGTCCTAGCCAAGATTTTCTCTTTCAACTATAATATGGTCTGTTTTTTAATGGTCAATTTTTGAATATTAAATGTGCTTCTTCAAAGGTTCTACAATATTTAGTGGAAACTACTAGGTAGGAAGTCTACCTACTATATATCGACATGTTAGAAAGATTGGGAGTTCTCTAATTCTCAAACTCTTTCCGTGGGAAACATCTATGCACCTTCAATATGCGAATATACTACAGCTTTCTATGTGGTAAAGAAAGGGAAACATCTATGCGCATTCAATATATGAATATACTACAACTCTATATGCAGCCTTGGAGCTTAGAGGTATGGAATATTTGAGAGCTGTTAAAAGGCAGTTGCATCAGAGCGAAGATGAACCATTAGTGCAGGATTGAAGTTGCTTGGAGGATTGAAGTTTCTCTAACATCAAAATCCCTAAATTGTAGAAGTGGAAGGGGAATATGTTGTAGTAGTTGAAAATCCCTATATTTAATGAAAATACCTATTATGGGGAGCCGTTGGACTTCCTCTATATGTCAAGCCCAATATACACACAAATTTATACACTTAAAATCATAGCATAGTGATATGCATGTATGTAAAAGAACTAAGAATTACATTGACTATAGCATGTTAACATACAAAAGTGTCCCCATAAAATATCCATTGCTTCTTTATATACAATTCAATTTGATTAATGTTTACGGTATATTTTTGTGTGTAGTCACTTTATCTGCTTAACAACATTAAGCACGTAATATGTAGAGCAAAATAAACTTGCACGTGCGTATATATGCACGTGATGTGCACCTTATAATTTAATATAGGTCTTGCATACTTTTTACTTTACTTCTTGCTATTTTTCTAATTAGAATCAGTTCATTTCAAAGTTATCTCTTTGACTTAACTAATTCGAAACTACTACGACATATATTTCTCTTATATTGAGTTAGAGAGTAAATCGAAAGTTTAAAGGAATTTTCCTCTGTACCGTGATGGTAATGTTAAACGGCTCCTAGTATTGTGAATAATTTCAGACATTGTTAAAAAAATAATTTTAGACTTGGAATGGGTAAGGTAAAATTTTGTTCCAAGTAATAATATAGTTTTTGTGGTTATATTAATGTTTAACATTTTCACCCATCACTTGTTAGAGCAAGTCCAACAAGTGTGCTATTTTGTTTTCTAAAATAGATATTAAAATGGCTCTATAATTTGTCCCCTCATTCCAAAAAATTTTCTAGTTTACCTATTTTATCCACATATAATCCTATTTATCCGCCACTTGTTTTCCTATTTTTCATATCATTATTATTATTTTTAAATCAAAGTCTACAATCATGGATGCTGAATTTACCATAACTAGAATATTTTGTCCAAATTTATGAAACGTAGAATGAATTGTGTTCTTCAAATGTTTCTTCCTTGTTCGCTATATATAGAAATCCACACTTTCTCTGTTATCCCAATTTGTTTTTGAGAAAAGTATAACAATTTTGTTGGATCCATAAAATTCTAAAATAAGTCTAAAAATAACCATATTTTCTATTTACCAAATTTGTTGGATTAGCTCTTAGCTCGGTGATTAACGTGCGGTTAGTTTGTTAGCAAAGACACATGTTATTCTCTCATCAAAAGGTAATTTTAATCCACTTCCCTTGCTATATAATTGCGCCAATTACCAGCCACTGTTTGTGTGTTTTGTTTTTTCCATTCTATAACTTCAGCCAAAATCAAACCAAATAAAAAAACCAATTCTACATTTGTTCCTCGGAAATTATCAGAGAAACTTTAAATAATTATGAGTCAAGAACAACCAAGCAGGCCTATCCAGGCTGTAGAAGAACAAGTACCACAAGCGGCCAAAACTAGCTCTAATGATGTTGCATCAAAGAACTCTGCTCTTGCTCATCTCTCACAGGTTAATTTCGTCACTTTATTTTTATCATGAAGTTATGTTATGGGTTTCTTGAAAATGTTGTTTTGGTTGTGCTGGTAGAATCTTGGTGGGCAAGATAGCCAGCAGAAAGCACAACAAAATACATCGCAATCTGAACTGAAGGGTAGTATTACCATCGGGGAAGCTCTTGAAGCCACAGTTTTGACGGCAGGGCATAGAGCGGTGGACTACAGCGACGCAGCAGCGATACAAGCAGCCGAAGTGAGAGCAACCGGACGTACCAATATAGTACCCGGTGGTGTGGCTGCAGCTGCTCAATCCGCAGCCACCCGCAATGCTCGTGCTAGCAGAGATGAGGATAAAACCAAACTTTCTGAAGTACTATTGGTATGTGTATAGTCAATTAGAACATAATGTCATATTGTATACGAGCATAACAAATAATGATTCAATATATAATTTGTGCAGGAGGCAAGCAGCAAATTGCCATCAGATAAGCCGGTAACTCGTCGTGATGCTGAAGGGGTGATCGGTGCAGAGTTGAGGAATGACCCTAACCTGTGCACACGTCCAGGAGGGGTGGCAGCATCTTTGGCTGCAGCTGCGAGGCTAAATCAGAGCATGATGACTACTCAGAAAAATGAGAAGAGCAGTTAATAACTTTCATATATGATTCCAAACTACAAATCCATCCCATTAATTTTTTTACTTAGAGAAGGATTGAACTTCACCCAATTGGTCACATTGTACTTTGTTGGTGCCAACTGTTGCCCTTTTTGAAAATATTTATAAATTAATTATCTTTCTCCCTTACCTTGTAAAGTTTGTATAAATGTAATCAGTTTGATCTGCTGCTCATAGTCAGTATGGTAATAGGTGAATAATGATTTTTTATTTTTTGTAAAAGAAGAGAATTGAATATCTGGTTATGTATTTGTAAGAATTGAAACAACAGCGATTTTCATGCATTCATTTGTTTTTTTCTCTCTTTGAAAAACATACATTCATTTGTTTGGATATGGTACAGTGTAAGGTATGTTTAAGTATAGCAGGGCTAAAACTTACAAACTTGTAATCAGTAGGTTAAAAGTCCAATTCTACCGACTCAGATAAATTTAGTTTTTCTTCGAATGGATCTGATGTATAATTAGGGGGATATACATAATTAATAAGTTGTTTGAAAAACAAGTATCATATGATCATATTGGTCAGATTCAGACAAGATATCAACTGCTAAGGAGTCCATAAAGAAAAGCCAAATCTTGGCATTCTGTGGGGCATAGCTATTCTGAAAACCTAGCTGAAACTATAAATTTCTTATCTCTGATCTATCATATGCATTGGCTCAATTAAGCATAAAAAGAGACATGGTAAACTGCAAGTAAAATTGTAATCTATTTGTTGATGTTCCATACCCTCTAATGTTCCACACTAACATATTGCATATCAGTTTGTGGCTAATCATTTACAAGTATAGTTTACTTTTTGTTTAGGCCTGAGTATTCTACTAACACTTTCAGATAATCTTACCTTTTTACCTCTTGCTGAGTCTTGTGTAATGTCTTTGTCATTACTGTGTTGGAAGATGTCTGTTCAGATTGCTCCTCTTGTCTTTCTTCATGCCATATTTCACGGTTAGCATCCCCATATGAATCTTCAGAGCTTCCATCTTCATTCTATAGAATAGTAAAAGAGTTTGACAGTTCCACCTTCTGGTAAGAAATTATTGCAAGTGTTGTGAAACTGTCTTCAATAGCAGCAGATGCTAGTGATGTATTAGTCTCAACTTTGACATCACTTCATTTGAATTTTTTGTAGTTATATCAAGTTCTTTGTTGTTACATTTTGGTCAGGTTCCTCCCATTCGTGTGGGACTTCAGCCCTGCATCAAATGAAATAGGTAATCCCATAGCTGGAATGTCGGAAATCACCGCCTTCTAAGTGATTTTTGGTACCTCCCAACACCGTTATTCCTCAGATGTGCTTCAAATTGACAATGTCTACGATGATTCCGCCGAGTGCTAGTGGTGGTGCTGGAATGGCTTTTTCTTGATCGGAGAAATCAAAATCAAAATTGGAGTTTTTTCTCGATCTTAAACAAAGCTCATTGGTGGGCTTAATTCCAAGTGGGGTTAGTGATCCAGACAGTGAGAGAGAGTTTGAGGTTTCCAGCTCGGATGATTCCGCCCTTTCTATTGCTCTTTAGTCCAGCCAATTTCTTAACAATTTTGTGGGGTAGTCTTGAAATGTCAAACAAACTCTCATCATTGAATCCATCCAGTGGCGTCGCTCTGGAGTTTGGGCGAACGACAATGTTGATTGATCGTGGTCTAGCTTTTAGTGTAAAAGCGGTTCATTAACATTATTCGCAATTCGTCAACATTGTCCAACTTTCGAATTTAGGGCTTAGAATGTGATGGTGAGATAAAGATGAAGTGGAATGTATTAATTAAAAATTCAAAAAGGTGGGATGAAGTGAGAAATGTGTGATGTATGATAGTTGATGTTGTTAGAGCACTCACAACGGGAGTTGTTGGGGGTGCGCTTTCATAATTAAAAATGGACTTTTGCCCACAGTGGAGCTGCTCTAGTGAACTTTTCCGAAATTCAGGGAAATGAGAAAGCAAATGGGTTATGCATTCCCATCCTCAATATGGAGAAATACTACCAATCAAAACATGTTATTTGGTAAAATTATCCACGTGGACAAGCAAAGAAATACTCCACTTTGGTCACCCACACTAATCTTTAAAAAGTAATTGTAAATAAAATTTCTTCGTTTTTATCAGTTTTGATTAGTTT
Source organism: Sherardia arvensis (assembly GCA_948330725.1). Classification (NCBI taxonomy): domain Eukaryota; kingdom Viridiplantae; phylum Streptophyta; class Magnoliopsida; order Gentianales; family Rubiaceae; genus Sherardia; species Sherardia arvensis. The sequence goes on from OX415238.1 coordinate 18,273,265, forward strand.
TTTTTGTAATCAATGATTTGTCTTACATTAAAAAAATAATCGGTTGTATTTAATGATCACCACTTTTAATACATTGGCCCCGTTTGGTAGCAAGAGTTTACAAGAGTTTTGAAGCAAAGTTTTGGTTTTTTGCGAAAAATAGATTTTTGACTGGTCAAACGGCTAGTTATGGTGTTTGTGAGAAAAATAATCATCTAGATGTTTGATCCAAAATTCTCAATTTGACAACGCTTGAAAAAACAGCGCTTCCAACTTAACTCAACGATTCTTATTACAGTTTCATTTTTATCCTTTACTCTTAACCTTCATGCGCACGAATTCTTTCAATATATTTCCCAGTAACTGAACGCAATATTTTTATTCCTTATTATCCTTTTAAAAACTGCAAGATTTTGTTTTATCCTTTTAAGCATATTAACTAAAAACATATAAAAGTCATATACATGTTAATGAAAAACACCTCAAAATAAATAAAAAGATAACAATTATTAAACAAACAAATTTCATACTTTAAAATAATAGATCACACCAACTAAACTTTAGAAAATTATAATAAATTTTATTTATCTTTATTTTCTAGAACAATAACTTTTAATTATCACCTAAAATAAATATTAAACATAAATATTAAAAATATTTTCCATACTTCAAAATAAGATCACACTAAATTTATAACATTAATGATAAACTTTATTTATTGGTGTCCATTTTTGTCATTTAGCATAACAAACAGCTATCCGCTATTTAGTTTTTACCAAACAGCTAGTAAAACAATTAGTTAACAGCTAGTACAATCCACTAACAGCTAGCAGCTAACGGCTAGTTCCCAAACGGGGCCGTTGTTGTGTTTTTTATTTATTATTTTTATAAATTATATATGTACTAGCTAAATATCATTGTGCGTTGCACGATATATTTAATCTTTTTTTAAGTAAATATTATGAACACACTTATGAAGATGAGGAAAAAGTGTGTTTAAAGAAAAACTCTTTAAGATAATTAACAAAATTATAGTGGAAAATTTCAAAAGATTATGAATTTGTCAATATATATATATATATATATATATATTGATTCCAGGTTATTCGTCAAAGATAATTAAAATAATATATATTGAGATCAAAATGTAAGAAATTTATTTAATATTAAGTTAATATATAAATATTTTTATAAGTACACATTTTAAGGGAAAAATGCCGATGTGTGTAATTTTTAAATTGATCATACGTACTCATGCTAAAAAGAAACCAAAAAGTAATATATGAAAATTATAAGTGTCAGAATATGGTGATCTTGTAGTAATACAGAATATTTCCAAGTGGTGATACCAGTCCCAGGCCCAGTTACCCGGCAGTAACATGGGCTCGGCGCATAATGAGATAAGCTAATATGGCAGCATCCGGAGTCGTACAACTCGGATAAGGACAAGTACACTAAAGCATGGACCATATGGAGAGCATGGGTCACTGTATAAATAGTGCTCCTCAGCACTATTCAAGGTAAGTATCTTCTCATTATTCTAGTGAATAACCCATTTTCTCTCCCGGGATCCATCTTTCATCATCACGTCGGAGGGTCTACCCTCGGGTACCTCCCGGGGCTCTGTCTCGCAGGGCTAGGTTATTGGATCAATGGAAGGGGACCATCCGGACCGACTAGGCGGGCAGCATCAAGTTGGCACGCCCAGTGGTACACGATCTTTGTTCTCAAAATACACTGAGATGCCACCCCGAGGTCGGCCGCCGCGAAGAGGCAGGGGAGGATCCTCTCCTGTAACAACACGGTCTGGAGGAAGGAGGGCCGAAGCAGCTGAGGAGGATCTCACCCTACGTCAGATGAGGGATAGGACACGCAAGGGGAAGGGTCCGGCGCAACCGGACCCAAAACCTCTGAGGAGGATGAGGATGTGCCAGGAAGCGGGAGGGAGTCAAAAATGACTCAGGATGAACAAGAAATGAGGGAGTTTGTTGCGACGCAAAAAGGGGAGTATCGTCGGTGGTTAGCGGCAAAGCGGGGAGTAGGGCCGGATGGGCAGCCGTCTGGGGGGGACCATCTGACCCTCCGGCGGAAAAGGCCCAAGCACCTCCGGTTCAGCCAATGATAGGATCCCAACCAACCTCGATGGCACCGGGACCAGGATCCTCCTCTGGGCTCTCATCCGGGCTAGGCACTCAGGGGACTGTGTTGCCCCCTAGCGGCGGATGTAGTTAGCCGAGGACCTCCCACAAACCTGGGGCAAGGGCAAGAGAACCTTCGTCCTCCACCAGAGGTTATAGATGTAGAAGAGTTTGCATAAAGGACGGGCCAGCAAACCTTTGTTGGTCCCGGGTATGGCCCGGGATTGGGGCACCAGGGTTATGGACCTCAGTTTGGAATGTCGTAGGCCGGGTATCAAGGGTATCACATGTACCCCCCGGTACCAGCAACCGGCTATGCAGAGGTGCGACCCGGAGGGTATTATGCCCAACCTACTGGAGGCCCGGGGGGCTGGGCTCCAGGAGGGGGAATCTAGGGGCCGGTATTGATGGCAAACCAGGTGCAGATGGCAGGATATACCATGGCCCAACCAGTGGTGGCTGCAGGAGTCTACGGGATGTATCCGGTGGTGGTTGATAGGCCTCCTGGGGTGCCGAATTCAGTGGAAGAAAGGTTAGACAGGCTTATAGGCAGGAATGGAGGTAGGCCCACTTCAGCTTGGATAGGCTACATCAGCACCTTCCCCTGGCCAGTAGGAACGAGGGTCCCGGAAGGTGTGCCGACCTATAACGGAGAGACAGACCCGGAGGAGTTTGTCCGGACCTACCAGAATGTTATGGGGACGTGCGACATCCGAGAAGAACTTCAGTGCAAGCTAGTGAGCTCGTATCTGAGGGGTAGTTGTCTGTCATGGTTTGAATCTCAGCCTCCGGAGAGCTTCAGGAATTATTATGATTTCTCAAGGGCTTTGATGCACAGATACCAAGCCAGATGAAAGAAGTATCTGCCTCTGGCTGAGGTAGCTCACAGCCGGCAGGCAGCAAAGGAGGATGACAAGGGATTCCATAGGAGGTACATGGACGATTCCATGAAGGTGGTGGATAGAGAGGCTCAGGTGAAGGCCCTGATTCCAGGGTTCATAGCAGGATAGAGGGACGAGGTGTTATGGGCAAAGCTTATGGAGAATATTCCGACTACTTTCCATCAGTTGGATCTAGAGGTGCAGATGTACTGCTCGTTATTGGATGGGAGTAAGGAGAGGAAGGAGGAAGGGTATTTTGAAGATAGAGGGATTGGAAAGGGTGATAAGACTTGGGCTATGGATCCCGGTAGGAGGGATGCAGTCCAGGCGCCGGTTAGGCTGAGTGTTGACCCCCCTCGGCTGAAACATTTACTCCTCTGACCAAGACCCGGTTGGAGATCCTGACCATTCACAGGAACCTGTTTCAAGACCCGGCCCCCATACCTTGAAATCCAACACCAGCTAACGCGACCAAATATTGTGCGTTCCACGAGTCCAACAGACACACAACAGAAGGTTGCCGGAGTTTGAGGGTGGAGATTGAGAAGTTGATTGAGAGGGGACAGTTGAGGGATTGAGTGATGCAGGAGCACCAGTGTCCGGCTACGGGGCAGGGGCAGCAAGCCGGAGCCGGGAGGAAGAAGAATTGGAGGAACAGGCCTTGGAATGACAACCAGCGAGGGGCCCCTGCACCGGCAGTCCAGCCCGGAACGGCAGCCCTGGTCATGGCCCCGGAGCCAGTTAATCAGGCTCCTCCTCGTATGATAAACGTAATACACTGCGAAGTAGGCAATGGGCCCCAGTCACATGTAGTGGCTAAAGCCCGGAGAAGGTATGTACCGGCAGGAGAAGATAGAGAGAAGAGGTTACGTCCCACGGAAGTCATTACCTTCTCGGACGAGGATCCGGTGCCCAGTTTGACGCCCCACACAGATCCGATGGAGATTACGGTCGAGATTGAAGGGTTCACGGTCAAGAGAGTGTTCATCGATGATGGGAATAGTGTGAAGATCATGTTTGCATCTTGTTTCGACCAGCTGGGGATAGGGCGCCACAACCTTCGCCCGAGCACGTCCCCGTTGTCAGGGTTCACTGGCCGAACTGAGTACCCCTTAGGAGTTGTGTCTTTGACAGTGAAAGTAGTTGATGATCTTGACAGAAACAAGAAGACCTCGGTCCTTTGTCATTTTGCAGTCATAGACGCTCCTTCCCCCTACAACATCATCATCGGACGTCCATGGATGGCTCAGGCTAGAGCCATTTTCTCAACCTACCACCTGACCATGAAGTTCCCAACGGAGCATGGTGTGGCAACGGTCAGAGGAAGCCAATCTATAGCCCGAAGTTTCATGCTCACAGCCCTCCAGGATGTAAGGAAGGCCCCGGTTGGGGCAGTGCAGGGTGAGGTAGGGCCAGGAGACGTGGAAGATATGCAGGTCGGGTGCCGAGGTACAATCAAGGTCGGGAAGAAGATGCCAGAGGACATAAAGGAGCAGCTGCGAGGTTTGTTGTCTGAGTATGAAGATGTGTTTTCATGGGAAGAAAAGGACTTCACACGGGTGCCCCCAGAGTTGGCTCTCCATAAGCTGAACGTATACCCGGATTTGAAACCCATTCGGCAGAAGAAGAGGGCATTGGCAGGAGATAGGGCCGAAGTAGTGAAGAAGGAAGTGTTGAAGCTGCTGGAGGCTGGAGTAGTGGAAGAGATCATATACCCGGAGTGGTTGGCTAATTCGGTGCTAGTAAAGAAACATAATGGGTCGTGGAGAATGTGCATTGACTTCACTGACTTGAACAAGTGTTGCCCGAAGGACAGCTACCCTTTTCCCTCGGTCGACCAGTTAGTGGAAGCCATCACTGGTTATGAGGCCCTAGCTTTCTTTGACGCGTATCGGGGGTACCACCAGATCCAGATGTCAGAGAAGGATAAGCCGAAGACAACCTTTATCACAGAGTTCGGAACCTACTGTTACAGAAGGATGTCTTTCGGCTTGAAGAATGAGGGAGCAACGTATCAGCGTATGGCAGACACTCTCTTCCGAGGCCAGCTGGGAAGGAACATGGAGCTCTATGTCGATGACGTGATGGTGAAGAGCAGAAGCTACCCAAGTTTCTTTGAAGACTTGGAGGAGGTGTTCGGCATTTTGAGAAAAGTTAACCTGAAGTTGAACCCGGAGAAAAGTGTGGTAGGGGTGAGTGCCGGGAAGTTCCTCGGCTATATGGTATCTAGCCGGGGAATCGATGTTAATCCGGAGAAGGTGAAGGCCATAAGCCGGATGCAGTCGCCGAGGAATGTTAAAGAAGTGCAGAAGTTGATGGGTTCCCTGGCAGCCCTAAGTCGCTTCCTGTCAAAAGGGGCGGAGAGGCAACTCCCTTTCTTTAACATTCTAAGAAAGGGCAAGAAGTTTGAATGGACCGAGGAGTGCGAACGAGCGTTTGGAGATCTGAAGGAACACTTAAGTTGGCTCCCGACCCTCTTAAAGCAAAAGGAGGGGGAGGAATTGCTCTTGTATCTATCGGCATCAGCATCAGCAGTCAGTGCAGTGCTGCTCCGGGAGGAGGGGGCAAGCAGTGCCCCGTCTACTTTGTGAGCCGGGCGTTGCAGGGCCCGGAGACACGGTACACTAGTTTGGAACAATTGGTATTGGCGCTGGTTTATGCGTCAAAACATTTACGTCCATATTTCCAAACTCATCCGATTGTGGTCCTGACCAACCACCCACTGAAGCAAGTAATGCTTAAGCCCGAGGCGTCAGGGCGGCTAATGAAGTGGGCTATAGAGTTGGGAGAGCATGAGATAACCTATCAGCTGAGGAAGGCCATTAAGGGTCAAGCGATGGCTGAATTCTTGACAAAAATGGTAGGACGAGTCGAGCCGGCCTAGGATCCCCCGAATCCGAAATTGACACTGCATGTGGATGGTTCGAACCATGACGGAGGCAGCGGAGCCGAGGTGTTGCTAACATCCCCAGAAGGAGAGGAGTATCACTATGCCCGGCATTTTGATTTCAAAACTACGAACAACGAGGCAGAATATGAGGCATTAGTGGCAGGGCTCAAGCTTGCCCGGGAGCTGAAGATAGGGTCGATCTGGGCCTTTAGCGACTCGCAGATTGTGGTGCAGCAGGTGAATGGAGAATATGAAGCCAAAGAGCGGAGCTTAAAGAGGTATTTGGAACTAGTTCGGGCTGTGATTCGGCAGTGTAATAGTTTCAGTCTAGAACAGGTGCCGAGGGAGCAGAATGAGAAAGCGGATGTTTTGAGCAAGATGGCATCCTCCAAGTTAAGACCGGGTCAGAAGGCTCCTCTCAGAAGGGAGACCCTCAGCAGGAGGAGCTACGAGAAGGGTGAAGATGGCCCGATAGTAGCGACAGTGCAGGAAGACTCCTGGATGATCCCGATCCGAGCTTACCTTTTAACCGGGGACGTTCCGGCCGACCGTGTAGCAGCAAGAAAAGTCCGGGTTAAGCACCTAAGTATACGTTACAGGAAGGCACCCTGTACAAGAGAGGATATCTCCAACCACTGCTGAAGTGCGTGGAACGTCACGAGGGAAAATACTTGGTCAGGGGAGTGCATGAGGGTCCGAACGGTAGTCACCAGGGAGCAAGGACAGTGGCCAGAAAGATTCTAAGAATGGGGTACTACTGGCCTACCATGTTTGAGGATTCGCAGGACAGGGTTCGCTCATGTCTACAGTGCCAGAAGTTTGCGCCACTAGTACACATCACGAGGGAGGAGATGATAGGGATAACAGAGCTTGGCCCTTCAGTAGATGGGGACTGGATTTAGTTGGGCCCTTCCCTACTACCCCTGGCAGCCTGAAATACTTGATTGTTGTTATTGATTACTTTACCAAATGGGTAGAGGCCGACCTTGACGAACATCCGGGGAGCTACGTGTGTGAAGTTCTGCTAGATGAATATTGTTTGTCGGTTCGGGGTGCCGAGGGCCATTATGACTGACAATGGTCCGCAGTTTGAAAATGATCATTTTAAGTCATGGTGCGCGAAGTATGGGATAAGCCAGAAGCTCACGTCAGTATACCACCCGCAGGCTAATGGGCAGGTGGAGGTGACCAACCGGACGATAGTGAATGGGCTTAAAGTTCGGCTCTAGGGGGCCAAAGGGAACTGGGTACACGAGCTGCCTAGCATTTTATAAGCCCACCGGACCACAGAAAGTTTGGCGACTGGCGAGTCCCTTACAGTTTAACATGTGACTCGGAAGCAATGATCTCGGCAGAGATCGGCATCCCGAGTGTTCGGACAGCCGAACTAGTTGCCGAGGACGTGAAAGAGGAAGAGTGCAGAACGAACCTAGACCTGCTAGAAGAAAAGAGGGAGAAGGCGGCCCTGCATGAGGCCAAAGTTAAAGAAAAGGTGAAGAAATACCATGACAGAAGAGTAAGGAAAGAGCTATTCAAGGTAGGAGACAAAGTGATGAGGCGAAATGACAAAATTCGACAGGAGCAGGAGGGCAAGCTGGCACCAACTGGGAGGGACCGTACCAGGTGATAGAAGCCCACACGGGCGGAAGTTACGTGCTGAAAGACTCAAAGGGAAAGGGAATTCCCCGAAGGTGGAACGTAGCGAATCTTTGGCATTTCTACGGATAGCCTCTGGCACTGGATGCCTAGGTAGGAATAGCCTCTGGCACTAGATGCCTAGGTAGGATAGCCTCTGGCACTAGATGCCTAGGTATGAATAGCTCCGGGCATCAGACGCCCAGAAGAGAAGCCTTGAGGTCGGATGACCGAAGGGTTGGTAGAAGAGCCCTCTAGCGCTGGACGCCTAGGGAAATTTTGTAACAGGAGCATTAGTTCGATTTTAAAGAAAAGAAATTATGCAACTATGATGAGTTCGGAATGAAAAGATGATAAATATAAAATGAAAATTTTTATACATAAATCAAAGTCTTTACAAATATATAAGTGATATATAGCAGGGAGCTCTATTATATTTCGGGGCCCCAGAGGTAGAGGCCTCACCGGGAGGAACTCTCCTAGTCTCGTGCCTGCTCCTCCGAACAGCCTGCTCTAACATCCTCTGCTCCTCGTCCTGGTTACGGGGGACGTCTGGATGATCACCTGGTTCACCTTCCGGCTCATTTGCAGAAACAGGAACCCTGCTAGTAGCGGCAGGACTTCCTATCCGGACATGAATTTGTCTTGAAGAAACCCTTCACCTGATCGGGGCTCCCCTGGATTTGATGGCCTTCTGTTTCCCCTTTCGGTCATTTCGGGCCGGGTGTGAAGGAGCCGCGGGAGGCAGAGAGCTAGCCGGATGAGGAGAACCGGGTTGCCGACGAACTGCGAGTGTTCTCTCTCGAGTAGGATACCGAGCTCGGAATCTAACGGCCACCGTCCGAAGTTTGGCCAGGCGTCGTTCAGAAGCCTCCAAGTCCAAAAGCTGAGGGGCGTGTTCGTAGCGTTCATAGGCCAAGTCGATGTCTTCAAGAGGAGGAATTTGAGACATAAAGTTTGGAAGGACGTTGCGGCTTAGGATGTTTTGCCTCCAGCCCACCGCCGCCTGAAGGCAGCGGCCCAAACGCTGGACGTCTTTTCAGAACTCTCCATCCAAGCGATGAGGTCATTAACAGCTCGGGGAACATCGGTCAGCACAGGAATGTCAACTCCCCCCTGGCAAAGTCCCAACAAGTGATAAGAGAGATAAACTATTACGAGTTACTGTTGCAGGGTCCGGTTCCTAGTCGCCAACTTCTCGTTCTCCGTTTCCAGTTCGGTGACTTGTTTCCGGAGCTCGGTCTTGTTCTGCATGCGCATACACTTGTTATAGTACAACCGAACATCATGCCATACCTCGTCCAGCTCCTTTTGGATCCGGACTTGGAAGTTATGGTGCTGAGCTTCCTGTTCCGTCATAACTCGGTCGAACTCTAGGACTTGGTCAATGCTCTCAAAGGCCAATCTGTAACACTTCGGCAAGGACCCAAAGTCTTCTTGAATCTGAAGAAGGCAAGTGAGCAGGCAATCGGTGTCTGGAAACTCTGAGATCATGGGACCGAGTCCTCCCTCGTATAGAAGATCTGTCAGGCTCGGACAGCCGGCTCCAGCTTGTCCCGGGGAAGGATCCAGGGCATTAAGGGTCCGGGGCAACTCCTGACCACGACAAGAACAGGGTTAAGGTGACGATTTACAAAAAAAATATATAGGTAACTATGAGAGAAATGAAACGGAGCAGGAGCGACACAGAAGACGAATGTAACAATAGAAATTCTTCATTTATAAAAAAATCCGAGTGACGAGATACAAAAGGGGATAAAAGCGAAAGAGAGAGAAAAATCTAACTAACAGGTTTAAGGGCTCCCTTCCCCTGGTCATCACCGCATCACTGTTGTCATCCTCGGAATCTTCTCCAGAATCATCGAAGTCTAGAGCAGGAGAAGGGGGCATATCAGCAGCCCTGGGGGGCGTCAGCATCGGGGTTGGGAGAGGAAGTGTCTCCGGCTTCCAGATCCTTTAGGTCGAACAGCCCCCGGTAGTAGCCATACATGGTGTAGTACGGGGTAAATTTATCATCCTCGGGCAAATCAGACGCGGAGAGTGGAGCAGGAGGTAGAGGACCCGGCAGCCGAACCACATCAGTCGACCAGCTCCGGACTTCTTCGGTCGAAAGGCGGTTTTCCCGCAAGGTTTCCCATAGCTTAGGAGATAAGCCCTTCATTCCCCCCTTTTGGAGTGTATCCACAAGATGCAGTTGCTGAGCTTCGGAGTTAGGGTTGAACCACTGCTTCTTGAAAGAGGCTCGGATCGATGGAGGAAACCAACCCCGGACCTACATATAGGTGTTGTGGCACTGATGAGCGCTGGCGGCGAGGTTGAGGTCGGTCAGACAACGAGACAGGGTCTGACTCGCCAGGACCTTGTCGACAATGGCCTCGGCGAACTCCAGACGACCTTTGTTGTTCACCTCTCGAGCAGCTTCCAGCTCCTTCTCCATATCACTCAGTCTCGCCCGAAGTTGAGCCGACGCTTCCTTCTCAGCTCGAAGTTCTTCTTCTTTTCCTTCCAATTGACGAGTAAGGAAGGAGGAGAGGGCGGCTTGGAAGTCGGGAGAATTGGCAAAGTCGGAGTTGAGGAGCCGAACCTAAGGGAAGAGATGTTAAAAATAAAAAAATAAAAACCCTTTTATACCCAAAAAAAGGGTTGAAGGTACCTGCTGACTTGAGGATGAGACGGGAGGGGAACTGGTGTTGGACAGAGGCGGGGTCTGAGACTCGTTGGTCCGAGGTTTCTTCCTGTCTTTCTCGGAATTCTCCCCCATCCGCTTCGTCGCTGAAAAGGGGGCGGGGAAGGAATAGAAAGGGCAGATATGGTGGTATATCTAGAGGCCGGGGACCTCCCATCCCCGGACGACCACCGGAAGTTAAAAATACCACGCCCAAATAACCCCTCTTGGCGGGGAGGATCCTTGTTGGTTCCCGAAGCGATAATGTTCCGGGAGGGTTCTGGTGGGCTCTTGGCATTGGCAGGGTCCTGAACGGTCTCCTGCTGGGCCGCTATCTCGAGGATAGGACCCCTCTCTTGAACCTCCTGAACGAAAGGAGGTTCAACATTGATCACCTCGACTGAAATAGGGCCCAGATCAGGAGCCCCGGTCGTCCCCGCGGGAGGTGGTTCCTGGGTGCTAGGAAGAGAGGTTTCAGCGGGGTCCGAGGTCTTTCGGTCCGTCTGCTGCTTGAAAAGGTTCGGAATAGGAGGAATGTCGACCGGCTTGACAGTCTTCTTCTTCTTCACCGTTTTGGCCATCTCGGACTCGGCCACCTCCGTCACAACCTTCCTGGTCTTCTTTTTCGGTACCGGGACCTCAGGGTCGTCGGCCACAGATGGAGCTGTAAAGAGAAGATAAGGTTACACGATATTTTAATAATAAAAGAGAATAAAAAATAGAAGGAAATAGAGCCGAAGAACAAACCTTGCACATGCCAGGTTACCACCCAGCGGCTATCTCGAAAAACTTCAGCCATATAGATCGTTCGGGGAAAAAGGTAAATGGAGTTTCCCGCCAGCCAGTACTGATCCAGATTCAGGGGCTCTTGTGGTCCTGACCAACCACCCATTGAAGCAAGTGATGCTTAAGCCCGAGGCGTCGGGGCGGCTAATGAAGTGGGCTATGGAGTTGGGGGAGCATGAGATAACCTTTCAGTCGAGGAAGGCCATTAAAGGTCAGGCAATCGCTGACTTCTTGACAGAAATGGTAGGACAGGTCGAACCGGCCGAGGAACCTCCGAATCCGAAGTGGACACTGCATGTTGATGGTTCGGCCCACTATGCCCAGAAGGAGAGGAGTACCACTATGCCCTGCATTTTGATTTCAAAACTACAAACAACGAGGCAGAATACGAGGCCCTGGTGGCAGGACTCAAACTTTCCCGGGAGCTGAAGATAGGATCGATACAGGCCTTCAGTGACTCGCAGATTGTAGTGCAGCAGGTGAATGGAGAATATGAAGCCAAGGAGCGGAGCTTACAGAGGTACCTGGAACTAGTTCGGGCAGTGATTCGGCAGTTTGACTGTTTCAGTTTGGAACAGGTGCCGAGGGAGCAGAATAAGAAAGCGGATGCTTTGAGCAAGTTGGCATCTTCATAATTAAGACCAGGTCAGAAGGCTCCTCTTAGAAGGGAGAACCTCAGCAGAAGGAGCTACGAGCAGGGTGATGAGGGCCTGATAGTAGCGACTGTGCAAGAAGACTCCTGGATGATCCCAATCCGAGCTTACCTTCTGACCGGAGACGTTCCGACCGACTGGGTAGCAGCAAGAAAATCCGGGTTAAAGCACCTAAGTATATGTTACAGGAGGGCATCCTATACAAGAGAGGATATCTCCAGCCACTGCTGAAGTGTGTGGAACGTCAAGAGGGAAAATACTTAGTCAGGGAAGTACATGAGGGTCCGAACGGTAGTCACCAGGGAGCAAGAACAGTGGCCCGAAAGATTCTAAGGATGGAGTATTACTGGCCCACCATGTTTGAGGATTCACAGGATAGAGTTCGCTCATGTCTACAATGCCAGAAGTTTGCGCCACTTGTACACATCCCGAGGGAGGAGATGATAGGGATAACAGGTGATTGGCCTTTCAGTAGATGGGGACTGGATCTGGTCAGGCCCTTCCCTACAGCACCTGGTAGCTTGAAGTACTTGATTGTTGCTATTGACTACTTTACCAAGTGGGTGGAGGCCAAACCCATGACGAGCTACATGCGTGAAGTTCTGCTGGAGAAATATTGTTTGTCGGTTCGGGATGCCGAGGGCCATAGTAACCGACAACGGTGCACAGTTTGAAAATGACCCTTTCAAGTCCTGGTGCGTGAAGTATGGGATAAGTCAGAAGCTCACGTCAGTATACCACCGGAGGCTAATGGGAAGGTGGAGGTGACCAACCGGATGATAGTGAATGGGCTCAAGGCTCGGCTCCAGGGGGCCAGAGGAAACTGGGTACATGAGTTTCCGAGCGTTCTATGGGCTCACCGAACCACGGAAAGCTCTGCGACCGGGGAGTCTCCCTACAGCTTAACCTATGGCTCGGAAGCTTTGATCCCAGCTGAGATTGGTATCCCAAGTCTCTGGACAACCGATCCGGTTACTGAGGACAAAAACAAGGAAGAGTGCAGAACAGACCTAGACCTGCTAGAAGAGAAGATGGAGAAGGAATCCCTGCATGTGGCCAAGGTTAAACAAAAGGTGAAGAAATACCATGACAGAAGAATGAGGAATGAGCAGTTCAAGGTAGGAGACAGAGTGATGAGACGAAATGATAAGAGTCGTCAGGAGCAGGAGGGAAAACTGACTGGCACCCAACTGGGAAGGACCGTACCGGGTGACAGAAGCCCACCCGGGCGGAAGTTATGTGCTGGAAGACTCAAAGGGAAAAGGAATCCCAAGGAGATGGAACGTAGCGAACCTTAGGCGGTTCTACGGTTAGCCTCTGGCACTAGATGCCTAGGTAGGATAGCCTCTGGCACTAGATGCGTAGGTAGGATAGCCTCTGGCACTATATTCCTAGGTAGGAATAGCTCCGGGCGTCAGATGCTCGGTAGAAAAAACAGAAGCCCTAAGGTCGGATGACCGAGGGGTCGACAGGAGAGCCCTCTGGCGCTGGACGCCTAGGGAATTTTTGTAACAAAAAGAACAGGCCTTATGGCCGATTTTAATGAAAATAAATTATGCGAGTAAGATAAATCTGGAATGGAGAAATGATCGTTATAAAATAAAAAAAATTATATGAATCGAAACCCATACACAAGTACAAATGGGATATACAACAAGGGGCTCTATCCTACTTCTGAATTCCAAAGGAAAAGGCTTCACCGGGGGGATCCTCCTGGTCTCGTGCCTACTCCGCTGAATGACCTGCTCTAACATTCGCCGTTTCTCGTCCTGATTGTGGGGCACGTCCGGATGGTCACTTTGTGCGCCTTCAGTTTCGGCTATTGGCCCTGGTGTATGAACATGGACTCTATTAGTAGTGGCAGGACACCCGATCTGGACAGGAAGTTTCCTTGAAGAAACTCTTCGCTTGACTGGAGCTTCCTCGGATCTGATGGCCTTCTGTTTCCCCTTTCGGTCAATTCGGGTCGGATGATCAGGGGCGGGGGGCAGGGCGCCAGCCGGGGTTGAAGAACCGGGGCGCTGGCGAACTGTAGGCGTCCTATTCCGAGTAGGATATCTGGCCCGGAATCTGGCAGCCATCGTCCGAAGCCTAGCCAGACGTCGTTCAAAAGCCTCCAAATCCAGAAGTTGGGGAGCATGTTCGTGACGCTCATAGGCCAAGTCAATGTCTTCGGGGGGAGGTATGTGAGACAGAGAGGTTGGAAGGATGTTCCAGCTCAAAATATTTTGCCTCTAGTTCACCGCCGCTTGATAGGCAGCGGCCCAGCTCCCAGATGTCCGTTCGGAGCCCTCTATCCAGGAAATGAGTTCATCAACAGAGCGGGGAACGTCCGTTAACACAGGGATGTCAACTTCCCCCTGGCGAAGCCCCAGCAGGTGCTAAGAGAGATGAACTATCACTAGCTGCTGTTGTAGAGTCCGGTTCCTAAGCGCTAACCTCTCGTTCTCCTTCTCGAGCCCGGTGACCCGTTTCCGGAGCTGGGTCTAGTTCTGCATGCGCATACACTTGTTGAAGTACAACCTCAGATCATGCCATCCTCGTCCAGCTCCTTCTGGATTCAGACTTGGAAGTTATGGTGTTGAGCCTCTTGTTCGCTCAGCATAAGGTCGAACACCAGGACTCGGTCGATGCTCTCGAAGGCCAGTTTATAACAATTAGGCAGGGACCCGAAGTCTTCTTGAATCTGGAGTAGACAATTAAGCAGGCAACCAGCGTCAGGAACCTCCGAGATCAAGGGACCGAGCCCTCCTTCGGATAGCAGGTCCATCAGGCCCGGACATTCAGCAGGGGCAGATCCGGGGGGAACGGGATCCCGAGGTAGTCCCTGATCATGGTAGTGATAAAGATAAGATGAAGGCAGGTATAGACAATTTAAAAAAAGGCAGGGTCAAAAAAGGAGAAGTACAAGAAAAAGATCTGTTTATTATTCGTCGGAAAATCCGGGGGGTGAAATACATTAAAAAGGAGAAACGAACAAAAAACAGAGATGAAAATCTAACTAACGTTCTGAAGAGCTCCCTTCCCCTGGTCATCGCCATCGTCACTACTGTCATCTTCGGACTCCTCCCCGGATTCACCAAAATCGAGGGCGGGAGGGAGGGGTAAGTCAGCAGCCCCCGGAGTGGGGGCGATCATACCAGGATCTGGAGATGAGGAGCCCCCGGCTTCAATATCCTTAGGGTCAAACAGACCCCGGTAATAGTCGTACATGGTGCACGATGGGATGAAGTCCTTGTCCTCGGGCAAGTCAGATCCGGAGAGAGGAGCGAGAGGAAGAGGCCCTGCCAGCCGAACCACATCCGTCGACCATCCTCAGACATCCTCGGTGGAGAGTTGTTGCTCTCGGAGGGCTTCCCAAATCTTAGGAGACAAGCCCTTCATGCCTCCCTTCTGCAAGGTGTCCAGCAGATGCAATTGTTGAGCCTCTGAGTTGGGGTCAAATCATTGCTTCTTGAATGAGGCTTGGACGGCCGGAGGGAACCAGCCTCGAATCTTCATATAAGTATTGTGGCATTGGTGGGCGCTGGTGGCAAGGTTGAGGTCGGCCAGGCGACGAGATAAGGTCTGGCTCGCCAGAACCTTATCAACAACGGCCTCGACGAAGTCCAAACGGTCCTTGTAGTTGGACGCCCGGGTGTCGGCAAGCTCCTTCTCCAAGTGGCCTAGTTTATCCTGAAGTTGTGCCGACGCCTCCCTCTCAGCCCGAAGCGCTTCCCTCTCGGACCGAAGCTTCCCACTAAGTCCTTCTTGTTGACGAGAGAGGAAGGAAGAGAGCACGGTCTGGAACTCAAGAGAGTTTGCAAACTCAGAGCTCAGGTGGTGGACCTATAGGAAGGGGAGATTCTTTAAAAATATGAAAAAATATAAAAAGAGAGAAAGGCAGAAGAGTACATGTAGACAATGAATTTTAGGGTACCTATGGAGGAGTCGACGGGGGGAGCACTGACGATGGACCTGGGCGGGGTGTCGGATCCGCTGGTCCAGGGTTTCTTCCCGTCCCTTGCAGAATTGTCTCCCGACTTGCGCCTCAACGCTGAAACGAAAGAAGGAAGAGGAGGAATGACGGGAGCAGAGATGTGGTGTACCTGGAGGCCGGGGATTTAACATCCCCGGATGAGGAAGAACGTAAGCTAAACCTCCCACGGCCGAAGGGTCCCTCCTGACGCGTAGCGAGTTCCCGGGAAGGCTCCTGCGGGATGTTGATTCTGGTAGGTTCCCGGACCCCCTGAAAGGTAGGGGACTCGACGTCGATCACCTCAATGGAAATCGGCCCCTGGTGGGGAGTCCCGGCAGTACCCCCGGGAAGAAGTGGTTTCTGCTGATTGGGAGCAGAGTGTCTGACAAGACCCGGAGTCTCTTGGGCCTGGGTAGCAACCGGCGGGGTAGCGACCGGCGGGGTAGCGATCGGCGGGGTAGCGACCGGCGGGGTAGCGACCGGCGGGGTTACGACCGGTGCAGTTAGACCGGCGGAGTAACAACCGGGGGGTAATGACCGGCTTGAAGGACTTGCTTCTCCTTCCCGATTTGGTCGTCTCGGACTCGGCCGTCTCCGTCGTGACTTTCTTGGTTTCTTCTTGGGAACCGGCACCTAGGGGTCGTTGGCCACAGCCGGAGCTGTAAAGAGAGTAAAGTCAGGAAGAGTTTTTAATAATAAAAAAAGGAAAAGGGACTGAAGTACATACCTTGCACCAGCCAGGTTACAACCCAGCGGCTGTCCAGAAAGGCATCGGCCGAGTATATCTGCCGAGGGAAGAGGTAGATGGAATTGCCGGCCAGCCAGTATTGATCCAGGTTCAGGGGCTCGACGGACAGAATCGTATGGTTTGCCCGGAGCTTGTCCAGAAGGAAAGCTTCCCGGATGTCCACGACAACCTTATCATTCCAGCCAGGAACTCCATACTGCTCGGGTTGACTTTGATATACCCCTTCAACTGCCAATTCTTGGCTGAGTCCTTCTTGCCGAGAATGAAATCTTGAACACCTGGGCGAGCCTGGACAGTGTAAATCATCTCCTTGCCGAGGCACTTGATGAGCATGTAAAAGGACCTCCAAAGGTTGAAGGAGGGGTCAATCCCACAACAGGCGCACCGCACCAGAAAACCCATCATGACGGCGACCACATTCGGATGAATCTGGGCCGGGGAAATCTTGTAGTACTCCAGGAACCAGGCGTACAACGGAGGGAAGAGAAGGCTCAGTCTCCACATAAAATGAATCTGGGGGATGCACCGGATCGCCTTCACGGACTCTTCGGAAAAGACAGCGGTCATCCGAGCGTCCAAAAGAACCGGGACGCCCATCCCGCCGAGGCATTTCTTGGTCCAGATGTCAGCTTAAAGAGAAGAAGCCCGGGTGGTATCCAGCAACCTCTGTTCCCTGTTCTTAGAATGCTTGAATTTGGGCTCGGAGGGAGTGAGATTGTTGGAGAGATAGATCGGGTCGAAGGATGATGACGAGTCCACAGATTGGGAGGCGGAAGCTTCTTGACAAGTACTCTCATGTGAATAAGTAACGAGCGCCTCGGACTGAGCGTTGGACTGGACGTTAGTAGCAACCGTTGCTTTGAAGAGGAGAGAGAATATGAATATATGAGACAGAGAGGTTGAAAATGATTTGGAGATTTGATAGCGATTGATAGAATGGCCTATTTATAGAGAAAGGAAAAGGGGAATAAAAGATAACGATTAAATGAGCTCGGGAAGCGAGGAAATAATAATGACAGTTATTAATTGTTCTCGAGAAGTGCGCGTCCACGTTCCATCATTGTCGGGCAGGGAACGGAATTCAGAAAGCCAATCCTTCTCCTCTCGGATCAGGAGAGTTCCCGCCCTTAGCCGAAAGAACCGGCTTCCGGGGGGCTAGTGGTGATAGCAGGCTCAGACCCAACTACCTGGTGGCAGTGTGGGCTCGGCCCATGATGAGGTAAGCTAATGTGGCAGCATTCGGGACAGTACAACTCGGATAAGGACGGACACACTAGCAGCCACCCAAAGCATGGATCACAGAGGGAGCCTGGGTCACTGTATAAATAGTGCTCCTCAGCAGTATTCCAAGTAAGTATCTTCTCATTATTCTAGTGAATACCCCTTTTCTCTCCGGGGATCCATCTTTCATCATCACACCGAAGGGTCTACCCTCGGGTACCTCCCGGGGCTCTATCTTGCAGGGCCAGGTTATTGGATCAGAGGAAGGGGACCATCCGGACCGACCAAGCGGGCAGCATCAGATGCAAGGATAGGGTACTTTAAGTTGCCATATTCAGTTAGGAAAATAAAACTCTTAATTTTGCTGATAACACTGTTGTTTTCTTAAAAACTACAAGGACGGGTCTTAACAATCTGAAAGACTTTCTGATAACATATGAAAGGGCTAATGATCAGAAGATTAATCTGGATAAATCTGCTTTCTACATAACCAGTCATGCCTCAGGAGCTGTAAAGTCAATGGTTAACCAAATTTCAGGTATTAGGGAAGGTCCCTTCCCTTTCATTTATTTCAGGTATTTACTTGGGGAGAACAAAACATTCTTATTTTCAGACTATTTTTGATAAAATGGCTGCAAAATTGGCTTTATGGGTTATGGCAAAAAAAATGATTGAATCGGGCTGGAAGATTAGTGCTCATAAAGCATGTTATCTTACATATTTAACAGTTATAAATCCTACAAAAGGGGTAGTAATTATGATGCATGTTTTATTTTCTAAATTTTTGTGGGGTTCAACTGAATTTGGACAAAAACGAGTCTGGAGATCATGGGCAAGGCTGAGTTATCCACCACTGGAGAATGGACTGGGGGTTAAAGATTTGCATACTATAAAGGCCTTCTCTTTAAAATTGTGGCGAAAGTTTCAACTAAATGATATTTTGTGTTCTGAGTTTATGTGGTCTATGCCTGATTACTTAAAAAGATCTAGACTTTTGCAATAATTAAAGAGATGATGATATTGCTGCTCAGAACACGGGTATACAGATTGGAAAGGGAGATAACTCATTTTGGAACTCTCAGTGGCTAATTGATCAAGCCTTGATTGACTTATGGGATGATAATCTAGACCTTCCAAGTCTATATTTGACCAAGTAAGTGAATTTTGTGAACATCAGGTACACTAATTCAATATTATGAAGCATGGTTTTAATAGTGAATATCATCATATGCTAGCAACTGAGTTTTCCTTGTTTGAGGATTATGAGGACACTTTGATTTGGAAACCTGACCCTAAAGGTAACTTCTTTGTGTCTTCTGCTTAAGAGATCTTAAGGCCTAAAAGGATCCCAGTTCCTTCTTATAAATAATGTGGTCAAAGGTTATACCTAAAAAGATGACATTATTCTGTTGGAAGCTTGTGAACAAACTAATCATCATTGCAGATGTTCTTGAGGAGCTGGATATACACCAACCTTCAATTTGTTGTTTCTGCATCTCCCACTCTGATGAATTGCATCACTGTTTTAACAATTGCACATTCATTCAAAATGTGGGGAGATGTTAGTAGAAGCTATGATTTGGTAGATCTGAACTGTGAATCCTTATGGGATAAATTATATTACAACTGTAATTTTATAGATGGTTCATCTTAAGATGAATATATCTAGAATACTCCATGTGGTAATTATTTGGCATATTTGATGTGCAAGGACAAGTTATATTTATGATAATCTCTCTCTTAACAGAACATTTTTTATCAGACACATAAAGAACATGATGCAGTCTATATTCACAGCTCATGCTAAGTTCTGGGCTAAGTATTAGCCCCTGCAGTACCAATCAACTAGAAGCAGTGCTCCACCAAGAGAAATAATGCTGGTGCATTGGACACTACCTGCACAAGGTTTTTTAAAACTAAATGAGGATGGTTCCTTTCATGCCAATGGAAAAGCTGGTGCATGTATTGTTATAAGAGATAGTAGTGAAAGTAATATATTGGCAAGAGCTCAAATGGTGGAAGCAGCTAGCAGTTTGGAAGCAGAAACATTGGCCTTATCAGTGGGACTCCAAGCAGCGTATCATGAAAGTTATAAAAACTTAGAAGTGGAAATGGACTCACTACTGCTCTATAGAATGGTTCAGAAGCAGATCACGCCTCCATGGAAGCTGGTGAACTACGTAAGGAATATTTGGTCTCTATCGGGTGAACTCAATATCTATTTTAATCATATTTATAGAGAAGTAAAGTCTGTAGCTGATGAATTGTCCAAAATAGTTAGTTCATCAGAGATTAGTTAACTACTCTTACAATCCCTTGCCTAGGAATATTAGAGGGTTAGTTGAACTGGATAGAAATGACACTCCTTATATTAGAAGAGTGTGATTATACAGGTTTACTACTCTGTGCTTTTTGTCTAATAGGATGGAAGCTACAAGCTGTCTTACTCATTGGACTACAGCATAACAAGGAGAGCAAGGAGCAACCTGGGAATAGGAGTTCAAGGATGAGGTTCATGGGACTTGTTGATTGAATCTTTTGTTGATTCTAGGGGAACCGCGTAGTCATCGCAGAGTTGGGTTTTGCTTTGGCGATCCCTAAATTGCTTGTGAGTTATGAGTCTTCTCATCGGCAAAGTTGGGTGTCGCTTAACAAACCCTAAAATGCTTGTGAGAATGTCAACATGGGTGTATACTAGAGTCGAGTTTAGAATCAAAAATATTTGCCTAATAGTTTTAATTTTTTACTATTATGTAAATTTTTCAATATTGTACAATACTACCTCTTGAAGGTTTATTTATGGCGTGGTGAACCAAATAAAATTCACCACACTTTAGGTGATTTTAAATTTAAAAAAATGATCTTCCCCAAACGGGACCAATAATGGGACACATGTTTCTTAGATATATAGAAAAGACTTAGAGCATCTCCAATAGTAAGAAAATAAGGAGTGATTCTTATATGCCATATTATCACTTTTGATAGAATCTAATTAACGAGCGAACTCAACAATATAATTCTTAAGTTCTACACATCATTAATTAATAATATAAAAAGTAAACCTTTAAAATATTGCATCATTGAATTAGGTAGTGCTCCTTAAGTAAGGAGTATCTACCTAATAAGGAGTGCTCTTTAAAAATTAATAGTGGTGATACATCCGGGTCCATGTTTACTAATGCAGGTATGAAAAATATAATATTTTGGGTGCACTAGCACAATTCAGGGGCCACATATTGTGTTTTCAGACCTGCATTATTAAACATGGACCTGCATGTATAATTACTGAAAATCAACAGTGGTAAAAAATGAAGGAAAAATTTCTATTAAGGGCGTGTAAAGATTCAAAATTATTATAAAGGGCATAATTATTTAATATTTATTATGGAGGGTATTCAGATATTTTTAATGACTATTTACTTGAAAATTAATTTTATAACTTTATTTTTAAAATATACATTAAATAATTTTTAAAAATTCAAAACCTTAAATTAAGGGTCAGCTCTCCCAACTTGTACAAAATTTTACCATTTTAATTCTATTCATTTTATTTCCAACCAATTCAATACCGTTTTGATGGAATATGACTTGATAAAATTCATTTTAATTTGGTCAATGTTTCTCATTTTTACTTTGATTCAATACATTTCCGTTCATTTCAGTTCAGTTCAGTTGTAATCAATTAAATTCGGCATTTTTTAAAATTAGTTGAAATGTATAGGATCTGATAAAATATTCATCTTAATTTAGTCATACTATTACTATACATTGATTTTGCACCAGTTTAGTTTAATATATTTTATTTCAATTCAGTCATCACCAAATCAGATGTGTGTTGAAACTAGATTAAATCCTAGGAGTAGGAAATATAAAACCTAATTTAGAAAAAGTGATAGTTAAGAAATAAAGGTTATAGATATCATTTTTCAAATAAATAATCATTAAAACAACTAGCGTCGTGGACCGCGCGATGCGCGATGTGTTTAAATTATTTTTCAATCGTCATTAAATTAGTCAACATGATAGAGGTTTTGTGTTGTTTTTCAACATCTCCTATTTAAATAAGAATTTGAATGGCAAATTCAATAGAATGTATACAATTAGAAGGAAAATATAGTGTAATATTAATAAGAATAAATAAAGATATAAAAGCTTTTGAAGTATGTATAGAAAAGATAATGTTTGAACACCAAAATTAAAATAACCAACTAAAATTTCCTTACAAATGGCGTTTAAATAGGTTCCAAGATTATTT
Source organism: Sherardia arvensis (assembly GCA_948330725.1). Taxonomy (NCBI): domain Eukaryota; kingdom Viridiplantae; phylum Streptophyta; class Magnoliopsida; order Gentianales; family Rubiaceae; genus Sherardia; species Sherardia arvensis. The sequence continues at coordinate 18,295,074 of OX415238.1, forward strand.
AACGGTTCAAATTTCCAAAAAATCAACAATATTGGGAGAAAACTGATTGCAATTAAAATAAAACAAACTCTAATGGTGAAATTTCATATATACCATATATTTAGTAATTTAACATTGAAACATATCTGCCAATATCAGAATTTTGAAAGATTAAATTATATTTCTCTTTCAAAATATGATACATCATAACATAAATTAAAAATAAAAGTGTTATTTTTTCATACACTCCATCCGTTTATACATATCCCACCTTTTTTCCTAAAGGGAACTAGAAGAGTTGTTGCTCGGGTCAATAAATAAATTATTAAAAAGAATTAAAAAGGATGAAACTACGTAGTATTGATTAAAACCGCCACATAACCACCGCAAGTTCACCATATTCCGGCGCCTACCATTTTTATATATTCCTTTTTTTTGTTTCTTTTAATCTACTAACTTTACCGAACTTAATATTGTATACCATATTAATACTATTTACCCGAACTTAATCTACGTAATTGATTTAGTATTAATATATTTTTTTCTAATATGATTGTCATGGTGTTCATTGTCGTATATATATAATATGCAGTTGACTGTTTCAATATATATAATATATGGTATGCATATATTATAGCATATTTTTATAGCATACTAAATAGTTTCCGCCTTCTATTTTTACAAATACAACTCATTCCACCTATAAAATCATATTTTACACACTAATTTACACGGTAATTTAATTCCATCATGCTAATTAACACATCTACGACAGGAAACCATGAATATTACATCACACAATTAACATGAATGCCGCAATTATCCATAACTAATTACTTATGAAAATATTACATCACACACAATCCATATTATCCACGATGTACACGATGATTGCTTTGAGTGATTATTGTAAATGACATTTTCTCAAGAATTCAGAGCCTTGCTCGAACTGTTCTTGTGGAGTCCGTGAATATCTACCCGTGGAACTGGAGTGCTTGGACCGAGCTGCAGGTTTTGTGCACCAGTATTGAGATATTGAATGACCTTCATCTTGCCAGCCACTGGATTATTCTGTTTGCCAAGTTTTCTCAGTTGGCTCCTCTTATTGCTGGTTTGACAATCTCTTATTGGTGGAGTTTTGTTTGGCACCAAGGATATCAGGCAAAGAACGATGCCTTCTCTTCCTCTTATGCTCTCGACATTGGTACGTAATTGCAGATTGAATTTTTCTTTAAACACACTTCATTCTCGATCTTCATAAGTTTGTTCATAATATTTACATTAAAAAAGATTTAAATATATCGGGCAACGCACGATGATATTTAGCTAGTCACTATTAAGAGAAAATCTTTTGAACTCTCAACTTTCTTAAGTTTCCATGAAAATCTTTATACGTTTTAACTTATATAGTATATTTTTTAATTTGAATTGTATATTTTGTTTTTAATTTTTTTAAATTTTTACAAAAAATTTCTTGAATTTTTGCATTAGAACATGTTTTACTATATGTTTATTTTAAAATAATCAATATTTTAACATAAAATTGTATCACTTGAGTTTAATTACATAATGGTAGTTCCATAGCATTCCGGAAAGTTGGACTTTCAAGAAATTTAGCTATTAATAATAGTATTAAACAAAAGTCTCGTACAAAAAAATATGATAATATAATTTTAAAAATACATTTGTGAGGCCGATGTTGAAAGATCTGACGGGATATTTGTTAGGATAAAAACAAGATGATCACATATTATAAGGGGATATGGGATGAAGAATATTACATCCGTGATGACGATGTATGCTATTTATTAATTTATATTTATCGAAAGAATAATTCTTCTATTTTTCTTTAGAAAGACGAACTTTTCTTATTTTAAAATTAAGAATTACTCAACATATATATGTCATTTATTTGTTATGCCATTTTAATGCTCTGTAGTGTTTGATATATAAAAAGACACATTAGATTCATATTAATACTACACCTCTAATAATTTATGAAATTTGTGGTGATATGGGCCTCAGCCCATATACAGGCCCGAGAGACGGATTGGCAGAGGAGAAGGGAGAGTCCAGCCCACTAGTGGTCTTGCCATGAAATCAGCTATCTTGGACGCACTCGGGTACAAGAAGGACATGAAAATGACTCCTCACCCCCGAGTGCGCAACAAGAGAAGGACCACTTAGCTAAAACTCTCTCTACTCACTGCCATTATAAATAGAGGAGTGACCAACAGTGAAAGGTATGTTCTATCAGACTTAGATACTCTTTGTATTCATTCATATTCTCTCTCCTCTGCATAAAGCCCAATCTTCATCATCTCGCCGGAGCGTCTACCCTCGGGAGACCCCGGGGGCTTTGTTTTGCAGGACCTAGGTGAGAGATCCACCGCGAGCTAAGATTCCAGCTCATCCCGGGATCAGTTTACCCCGGTGCTGGTATCCAAGAGCAGACTGGTAGCATCAGTTGGCACGCCCAGTGGGACATGACATCTTGTACTTCGTTATGCCACGCGGTAAGCCTAGGAAGACCGGGGAAGAACCTCCCCCAGAGACCAACCAAGCGGAGGGTGGCCCCAAGACAAAAAGGGCCGGAGCTGCTACGGCAGCACGCAAGGCTGCCGAGGAGAAGGAACGGGCGCGCAAGGAGACTGCCCAATTAGCCGCTGAGAAGGCGCGAGCGACTGCTGAGAAGCGTAGAGGATAGAAGACAGTGTCGGAGCGCGCCCTCAAGGAGATGCAAAAGGAACAGAGGGTAAAAGCCCGGTAGGAAAATGAGAGACTGAATCATGAGACTTTTGGGGACGGCGAAGGATCTGGACAGGAGGAATACTCGGATTCCGGGGACGAAGCCCCGTGGGAAAACGAGCAGGAGGAGCCAGAAACCATACACACCAACACTGCGGAATTTGGGAAATTTCGAGCATGGAAGGCGGCCCAGACCACCGCTCCTGCCAAGACACCCGAGGTGGTGGACTTGGAAAAGGACGTGCGAGATAGGGCAGGAGAAGGCGGGGGTCATCAGATACCCCCGGCCCAGCAGATGCCGGGTCCACAGATGCCCCTGGACCAACAGGCGTTCCCGGATCCGCAAATGTTCCCGGGTCAGCAGATGTTTCAAGGCGGTTTAAACCCACATGCTCAACCCTATTATGGCGGTCAACAGATAGTTGCGTACCCTACCGGATATGATACCCCGTTCAACAACGGTTTGATTGAAGAGCGATTGAGTAGATTGATCGGAAAATGGGGGATGCGCCCCATTCCCCGTGGGTTCCGGAGGTCTTAAACTATAAGTGGCTGGCTGGGACCAAGGCCCCAGACGGAGTTCCAACGTACAACGGAGACGGAGACCCGGAGGAGTTCGTCCACACCTACCTCAGCGTCATGGGGGCCCGGGATATTGATGAGCCGTTGCAGTGCAAGTTGTTGCCCTCCTACCTCCGAGGTAACTGTTTGAGCTGGTTTAAGAGCCTCCCCCAGGGATCACTGAAGACTTTCTGGGACTTCGCCACGGTCCTGGTCCATCGATATGTAGCTATGAAGACGAACTTTGTGAATCTGGCAACGATTTTAGTAATGCGTCAGTTAGAAATGGAGTCTACTTGGCAGTACTACGTCCGGTACATTGCTGAGTCTGTGAAGGTGCAGGATAGGTATTTGCACGAGACGGCTCTGATTGGCAACTTCGTGAATGGGTTGCGGGATGAGATGTTATACATTGAGTTGATGAAGAACATGCCGGGAACTTTCTATCATCTTCAGCTGATAGTGGAGATGCATTTCACCGTTCACGAGGCCAATCATACCCGGATGAACACCGTTGGTTTCTTCGAACAAAGGGTGGTCACGACCACGGCTACCCAAACTACCACGCTCCGGGCGACTCCCCACCAGGGTGCTCGCCAGGATCCTATGAAACGCCAACCGGTCTAGGGGGCAGCACCTGCACCGGGGGGCAGACTCTGGTGGTGAGACCGACATACACCCCTCTGTCCAAGATGAAAACGGAGATTTTAGCCATTCACCGGGAATTGTTCACGGACACCCTGGTTATACAAGGGGTACCGGCCCCGGCTAATGCACATAAGTGGTGCGAGTTTCACAAGTCATACGGGCACACCACAGAGAGTTGTAGGGTCCTATGTACGGATATTCAGAAGTTGGTAGAGCGGGGTCAGCTCCGCGACTGTGTGGCAGGGGAGGCACACCCAGCGGCAGCCTCGGCAGGGGAAGGAAGGAAGCGAAATTGGAGGAACAATCGATGCCGAGACGGTAACTAGCCGGCGGAAGCCAACCCTGCCCCTAATCCCGCCCCACAAGCCCAGAGACCTGGCGCTCCGGGACCCAGGGCACCTCGGACGATCAATGTGATTAATGGAGTAGTGGGAGACAGGGCTCAGACACTTTCGACAGTTAAGGAAAAGAGTAGATATTTTCCCCCGGGAGAGATCCAGGGGAAGAGGTTTAAACAAAAAGAGACAATTACGTTCTCAGACGAAGACGCGGTCCCGGCTCAGGTACCACACACCGATCCCATGGTGGTTTCAGCAAAAGTAGAATGAGTTGTGATAAAATGAGTCTTCGTGGATGATGGGAGTAGTGTGGAGATCATGTTTGTTGATTGCTTTGACCAACTACACATTGGCCGGCAGAACTTGAAGTCGTGCTTGTCCCTGTTATCTGGCTTTACGGGCCGGACAGTCCATCCCCTTGGTATCATACCACTCCGGGTAACTCTTGTCAATCACCTGGATATCAACAAGAGGTGTACGATTTTGTGTAACTTCACGGTGATAAATGCGTCTTCCCCGTACAACATGATAGTAGGCCGCCCTTGGTTGACACAGGTGCGGTCAATATGCTCACCTTACCACCTAACCATGAAATTTCCAACAGATCATGGAATTGCTTCAGTTACTGGTAACCAAACAACGGTCTGCAGCTGCATGCTAATTGCTATAAAGGACGCCAAGGCTGGGGGAGCAGAGAGAGTGCATGCTTCAGAACCCGGGGAAGGCTCCGGGGGAAAGGACACGGTGGAAGCGGTGCATGGTGACCTGGCGTCCTTTGAAGTGGTAGACATGGAGGTAGGTTCCCGGGAAAAGGTGAGTGTAGGGAAGCATCTCCCGGAGAACGTGAAGGAGGAGCTACGGGCGCTGCTTAAGGAGTATGAGGATGTATTCTCGTGGGGGACGGAAGATTTGACGGGAATACCGGAGGAATTTGTGATACACCGGCTGAATGTCTACCCGGAGTTGAAACATATCAGGCAAAAGAAAAGAGCCTTGGCAGCAGATCGGGTGGAGTTTGTCCGGCCAGAAGTAAAAAGGATGCTGGATGCTGACATGGTTGAAGAAATCACCTACCCGGAATGGATTGCCAACCCGGTCCTGGTGAAAAAACATGACGGATCTTGGAGGATGTGCATAGACTTCACAGATTTGAACAAGTGTTGTCCCAAGGATAGCTACCCGTTACCGTCCATCGACCAGCTGGTGAAAGCAATAACGGGATATCAGCTCTTGGCTTTCTTTGACGCACACCGGGGATACCACCAGATTGTCATAGCCCCGGAAGACTTGCCGAAAACTTCTTTTATTACTGACTTTGGTACTTTTTGTTACAGGAAAAATGTCATTCGGACTTAAAAATGCAGGAGCCACGTACCAGCGCATGGTAGACCGGGTGTTCAAGGACCAGTTCGGGAGAAACATGGAGGTTTATGTGGACGACATGGTGATCAAGAGCAGAACACATGATTCTTTCCTGGAGGATCTCCGGGAGCTGTTCACTGTCCTAAGAAAAGTCAACTTGAAGCTGAGCCCAGAGAAGAGTACCTTTGGAGTACCAGCAGGCAAGTTTTTGGGGTTTATGGTGTCAAACCGGGGAATTGATGTAAACACGGTGAAGGTTGATGCAATCCTTAGTATGCCTTCCCTAAGTAAGGTAAAGGATGTGCAGCACTTAACAGGGTCCTTGGCGGCCTTAAGCAGATTTCTGGCACGGGGGGGCGGAGAAGCAGCTACCTTTCTTCAACATCCTGAGGCGGGCAAAAAAGTTTGAGTGGACCACGGAGTGCGAGCAAGCGTTCCAGGAGTTAAAGAAGCACCTGGGAATCTCCCTACCCTATCTAAACCGGTTCCTGGGGAGGAGTTGTTCTTGTACCTCGCGGCAACGGAGCATGCGATAAGTGCCGCCCTGGTCCGGGGTTTCGGAAGGGCACAAACCCCGGCATACTTTGTGAGCCGGGCTCTTCATGGACCGGAAACACGTTATTCCTCGTTAGAACGGTTACTCTTGGCCCTGGTACACGCGTCCCGGAGACTTCGCCCGTACTTTCAAGGGCATCCCATTACAGTCCTGCCAAATCAACCACTTCACCAAGTTATGCTTAAACCAGAGGCATCGGGCCGGATGATGAAGTGGGAAATTGAGTTGGGGGAGCATGAGATCACTTACCAAGCTAGGAAGTCCATCAAAGGTCAAGCCTTGGCCGACTTCTTAGTGTAGATGGCGAACAATGCTGAGAAGGACCCGACGGAAGATCAGCCGGGGTGGAAGCTACATGTATATGGCTCCTCCCATGCTGAGGGAAGCGAAGCCGGAGTTGTGCTGGTTAGCCCCGGGGGGAAGGAATATCGGTACACCCTACAGTTTGACTTCAAGACCACCAACAACGAAGCTGAATATGAAGCTCTCCTAGCCGGGTTGCGCTTGGCCTGGGAGGTGGGCGCGAAAGTGGTAGATGCCTACAGTGATTCGGCTATTATGGTGCAACAAGTGAACGGGGAGTATGAAGCTAAAGAGAGAAGTCTACAACGGTAATTGAAAGCTGTAAAAACAACAATCCAGGGTTTCCTCCGGGTCTCGCTTACACAGATTCCCCGGGAGGAGAATTGTAAGGCAGATGCGCTAAGTAAGCTAGCCTCGTCAGAACTAAAATCGGACCAAGACCAAAACTTTTTTATGGAAATGGTGACCGTCCAGGGGTACGATCAACCGGGGCAAGTTGCGGCAGTACGAGAGTCAGAGTCGTGGATCACGCCAATCCTCGAGTACTTGGAGAAGGGAATTGATAAGTCCATGGTTCGTATTCGGACCTCGTTCATACTCGGACCAGGGCCCGAGAAGGGTCATGGGCTCGAGATACGCGGAGGATGGGTCCACGGGTCCATCAATCCTAATCCTTATAAGGAATGCGTATATTATGAATGTTCTACAAGGAATATACATCTTCTCAAAGATGGTAATTCAGCTATCCTAAACATGGTAATACAACCATGTCCGAAATATACTTCTATTATACATGGTAATACAACCTCTATTCCCATAAGAGTTGTATTCATACCATAAATACATATCTAGGTGATCTACGGATTGTAGCCATATAAATACCCTAGGAGGTTTGGTAGACCTCTCATCTAATCTCATACTTTATACTATACGCCTTAAGCAAATATACTGACTTGAGCGTCGGAGTGTCTATCCCCGGGACACCCAGGGCCGTTGTCTTGCAGATCAGTTCGAGAGCCTGGTTCGTCGTCGAAGTGTTGGTGTCTGGCATACATCAATTTGGCACGCCCAGTGGAACATCTCACACTCATTGACGACGTCGCCGAACCTTGTTTCCGATCTGGTCTAACGCACCCGAAGAAGCAACTTCTCCAACAACATGTCTGAAGCCGAGCAACCCAGACAAAGCGTCCGCGTGCTAGGGCAAAATCTGGAGGAGAATCCAGGAGCAGAACAACCCCCCCCCCAAGGACGAGGACGAGGACGCGGTCGACTCGGAGGATCTCGCACACGCTCCACCTCTGAACCACCGTCAGGCTCTACTGTGGGGGCAGGAAACTCCAACGTTCCAAACTCCTTCGGTGCGAATCCTGTCGTATCCGGAACACCCCTCTCCGGTCCAAATCCTGTTGTGTCAGGAGTGCCACCTTCTAGATCAAATCCTGTTGTGTCAGGAGTGCCACCTTCTAGATCAAATCCTGTTGCGTCAAGAGTACCACCTACTGGATCGAATCCTGTTGGATCTGAAGCACCGAACTCGGGACCAAGAATTTCGATCTAGACTGACATGAGATACAGCGAACACGTCAACAATCAAGACGGGCTCGACCCAGAGAATGAGTTTGGATATGACGGACCTAATTCGATCTTCACCTCAGAAGAAAAAGCACTAAGAGATCAACAAACCTCACGGAAAAACAACAGGAGGAGGAAAGACAAAGACGTCTTAGGGAAACCTTGAGCCGGACTGTAGGACATAACCCTCCAGGTTCCGGGCCGACTTATATCAACCTTGACCCTCCGAGAACGATCCATGAAGATGCCCGAACACTACTGAGGAACTTGCATGCCAAATATCCTGACTTCTTCGCATCTTTGATAAACTCAAGTCAACAACTCAGTGCACAGATGCATGAAGCCCCCAACATAGTATCTGTCTCAGGAGCCCAAACTACACCACTTACTGTACCTACTCAAGAGCGAAGACTCCTCAACAACTTCTCCAAGGATCTACCGCCTTATAATGCTCGAAGTAGTTTGCCACCACCTCCTAATGTATCCAATTATCAGGGCGAAGGTGCAGGATTAAGTAGGGAAGAGGTGAGAAGGATGCGTATCCTCAACATAGAAGAAGAACTCAGACGCGAGAAGAAGGAGCGATCTCGAAGCGAATGGCAAAATAGAGCTGATCGGCCCTACTCACAAGATGGAGCCTACCCTACCCGAGGTAAATACGAAGTTGACCAAGAAATCACACGTATCCTCGGACCCAGAGGACAAGCTGCTCGTTCGCCCTTCTCACGACATATTGTGAATCTCCCCTTCGATAACCACAAGAAGGTCCCAGAGCACCTACCCACATAGGACGGCACTAGCGATCCTAGAGAATTTCTCTCGGTCTTTATTAAGACCTTGGAAACCAGGAACTTTCATGAATTGGAAATATGCAAAATCGTCCCCAGTTACCTCCGAGGGAAAGCACAGACATGGTTTACCCAGACAAAACCAGAAAGTTTATTTGATTACTGGGATTTCGCTGAGTTTCTTCTCCACGCCTTTTTCCAGAAGAAGAAGTTCACCAAGTCCCTCGGAGATCTGAGGTATGTGGCCCGCCTCGAAGGAGAGACTGTGATAGAACACTATCATAGTACATGGATCTAGCTACTGAATACTATGATCGAGATGAACGCCTCCTGATAAATATGTACTGGATGAGCATGGATGATGACATTCTAAGGATGAAATTGGCAACCAAAAATCCAACAACTATTCAACACTTTCAGGCCATCATGGAAAAGTACTCTAGCAAATCAAATGCTGTGACGGGCAAAAGACCCCCAGAATTCCTGATGGACAGAAAAGAATCCAGGGTGAAAATACCGAAGGTCGAGAAGATTGATAACGCTCCAAAGCCTACCTTCGAGACATACACTCCTCTGGCGAGATCTCGAGCCAAAATTCTATCTATTCACAGCACCTTTTGAAGGACCCGCCTGCCATGAAGGAATCAGCCGAACGTCAAAGGTCCCCGAAATACTGCCAATATCACCGAGATCGGGGGCATGACACGGAGGAGTGCTACCAGCTCATGAATGAGATCGAGAACCTAATTCGTCAAGGAATTGTGCAACAAATCGCACCTTCAATAGCTGGCGATAACCAGGGGACACAGAGAAGGTATGGGGGAAAGCCCTAGCAGAAGAAGAAGGATGGCTACCGCAATAATAACAATCAACCATGGCAGCGGAGGCAACAAACCTCAAGATCCTCCTCCACCATCGCCAAACGAAGCCAACCGAGTCATCAACGGCATCAATGGCTACACAAGAGAAGCAATTTCCTTGACCAAGCTGAAAGATAGTGTGCGAGCTATACCCCACACTGAGCCAATCAACAAGAGGCTCCGCCCCGAGGAAACCATTACCTTCTCGAATGGACGCCGTGCCAAATCAGATGCCTCACTCGGATCCTCTCATTATCTCAGCAACCGTAAAAGATACTCTAGTAAAAGGAATCTTCATAGATGATGGAAGTGGGGTAGAAGTAATGTTTCAAGACTGCTTCCAAAAGATAGGATTTTCTAAAGATGACCTTAAACCTACGGGTCCGATCTCGGGGTTCACAGGGAATCCAGTAATACCTCTCGGGGAAATCACACTCCCCGTCACAGTAGCAGAAGGAGCCAAGAGCCTAACCTTGTACTGCACATTTGTGGTAGTAGACGCGGTCACACCCTTCAACATTATCCTTGGCAGACCTTGGATGTGCCAAGCTAAAGCTGTATGGTCTCCCTACCACCTGATGCTGAAGTTTCCAACACCACAAGGAGTAGCTTCAATCAAAGGAGACCAAGGAGTGGCGCGCTCTTGTATGATCACGGCCATTCGTGATGCTAGAAAAGTGAGCAATATCTCGGCCGTCAACACTATTTTAGGAGATCTGGTACCCGATCTTGATCTCGAACAACCCATAGTGTTCCATTTTGAAGAAGAGGCCTATAACGAGATGACAGCACTATGGCATAAACGCCGCCACCAAACCTTCCAAGTGGGTGAACTGGTAATGCCAGTTGGCCCGTGGTGCACCAACAAGCTAGGAGGAGCGCTGGAGTCGAGGATCAAAGAACCATACAAAATCTCCGCAGCACAATCCGGTGGATTCTACCTCTTGCAAACACGCGAAGGAGAGCACTTGGACCCTGTCATTATGGCGCCCTTCCTACGCAGGTACCTCGGAGCTAAAACCAAGTAGACCTTCTCCATATAAGGAGAAACTACTTCAATAAGGCCTACGGGCCAAACTCTTTTTCTTTTCATCTTTTTACATTTTTATACCCGAGCTCCCAAACTCGTGGTTGTCTTTTATAATTTTACCGAACTCTCAAGTTCGAAGAATGCAATTTCTTATCGACATATATATCTTCTATTTTATTTTGAAGCAGTCCATACTCTCTAAATACAAAGAGAAACTATGCCTCACAAAGCATAAGTAAAGACTGTTGCCTAAAGATCCATACGCTTATAAGTGTATGATTGATGCTTATCTAATATGAGCTGTTTAGACTACGTGTCTGAACTACAATCATCTTAGGCCAAAATAAAATAATATACTTATAAAAAGTATATGGTCAAAGACCAACATGATATGGGTCATACAAACTCACAAAGTTTGGAACTCGACTCTCCACGTGATACTCCTATTAAGGTACACATCACTATTTATTAAGGCTATTCATAAGCCTAAAGAGTCAATCTTCTCAAGGATTGCAATATGAAGACCTTTATAAAGGCAAAATCAAAAAGTGTTATTACACTACGAAACTTCTTACACCTCGTGAAGGTCTTTAAATATAGGGGTACGACCCCGACCGCGAGAAGAAGTAGAGGCACGACCTCGAACACTCTGGAGGCCACGACCCCAATTACTTTCCTCTGCCACCCTCATCAACTGAGAGGGCGTAGGGGACCCGATTCTATTTTCCACAGGTCGAGCAGGAGAGCCACGAGCTCTGGGAGTACGTGTCACCTCTCTGCCCCTTCCACATGGGATCCCTCGAGATACACCCCTTTGTGCATGAGGCCTTATCAAAGGTCCTGAATATAGGACACCAGAAGGTCCACCTACTTCCCTCCTTGAAGACCCTGAAGGCATGACAAACACACCCTGAGCCTCTAGTTCCTTTATTTGGAACCTGCAAGCGTTAAGCTCGGCCTGGCACATCCTCAACTCATCTATCCTGGAGGCAATCTTGTGATTCACAGTGATAGTCTCATCTCGGAGTCTAGAAATAAGAAGATCCTTCTCATGACTTTCACCCTTGACCTTCATTAAGTCACTCTTGACTTTTCTCCATTCTTGGTCATACTCTTTATTGGTGGCCACGACCTTGTCGTGAGCATCTTCTAGATCTTTATATCTCTTTTGAAGATCACTCAGCTCCTGATTCAGTTCAGCTCTTCGCTTCAAAGCCTCTTTGAGCCCACCGCAAAAACTCTCACATTCTTCCCGCACAATGCTAAAACAGCCTTTGGAGTCATCCAGATCTTCCTCCAGTTCCTTGTTCTTCTGAAAGACAGCTTCATACTTGACCTGCAAATCAGCACATGCGGCAGAGCAACACTGGACATAAAGGAAGGTAAAGACCAATTAATTCCAAAGACAAAGCATATGTTCAGAATACAGGAAGTGCCAAAATTTGGCGAAAAGAGAAAAATCTCGAAGTAAAAGACAAGGCTCTAAGGAATTACAGTCTTCCCCTGCCCAACAGAAGTCTTTGGGTCCTCAAGTGAAGTTTCAGTAGCCTACTTCTCCATCATGAACGTCAGCTCTGGATACAAACCGGACAGTCTGTCCTGAAACTCCTCCAGAGTTAAAGCCTTCTTCAAAGATTCCAAATTAGACAGTAGACTGGTCTCAAACCCCCCAATCTGGCTAAACTTCGCCCGAAATTCCTTCAAATTCTCTGGTACTTCAGGCCAAGTGTAGGCAGGGGCAAGACATCCTTGAAACTCTTCACTGAGAAACCCCTTCAGAGGAATCCACATCTTCGAGAGCTCAGATTTATGGTAGAATTCACCATACTCTTGGCGGTGTGCCTCCATCTCTGGACGGTTGAGGCAGAAATCTATTATCAACCGAACTAGCCGCCTCTGGCTAACAGGATCAGCATACTGATCTCTCTCAGCTTCCACCAAAGTCATGTTCCTTTTCAATTCTAAGAAGGAACCATTAGACAGCCTTTTTGCCTTCTTCAAGGCTTGATTCTCCTCTTCTAAGGCTCTTATTTTGTCCTTAGCCTGAGCCATCTCATTCTGGAGATGCTTTAGCATATCTGAAGGCTCCCTAGACCTCTTGGACATCTCCTCCTCCATCAACGCGAGCTCGGACTCCTGTCCTTGAGAACGGTCATACAGTTTCCGAAGAGAATTGTACATATGCCTCATCTGACTCGCAGACTGTAAAAGTAGACAAAGAGAATTAGATAACTACACAGTTAATCCTATCAAGAGCCATGACGAATCATACCTGGTTAATTGCGGGACAGCCCGGTACCACCTCGACCAGAACCTCGGAAGGAGAAGGTGACACATACTTCTCGAACTCTTCCAATGGTCCGAGTTTGAGCCTTGGCTTATTTGGAGACTTGTCTGCAGAAATCCCTGAAGCCTCGAGATCCCTCTTTTTCTCAATACTACTCAATATCCCCCTTGATTCAGCTATCTGAGACAACAAATTGGCTGCCATGTTCGTCCTAGAAGCACCCACTGCACATACAAGGAATGAAGTTAGCGTAAGAAGCAATGGATACATTGTGGACGAGAATATAACACAAGAAGAAATACCCTCTTGCAACGCATCTGATCCTACCACAGAAGTTATCATCATGACCTCATCGACATTTTCGGTCATGATGGGAAGGACACTAGAGGTCCGAGACATTTCCTTTCTCGGACACTGAACTAAGGCAGAACCCTCATCCTCTTCCTCATCTGATGGATCTAAAGCCACAAGAACAAATAAGCAATCTGCCTCCCCAATTACTTTCAGCTGTGATTGAGACTTCTTGGGTCCTTGAACCAACCTTTTAAACCGACGCCCACGTCGAGCATCTTTCATCAGACCCGAGATTTCCTTATTTACCTCTTTCTCGGATATCTCATCTCGGGCAGCTCTCTCTTCTAATGCTCTATAGGCCTGCAATGCCTTAGCTGCACCACCTGGATCCTGCTCCATAGACAGAAGGGTTTCATACCAGTCCATCTCAACACCTTCTGGCTGATCAAAATGTGACAACTTCAAGAAGCTGCAATGGTGAAGAGTACGGCTGGATAGTTGATTCAACCAGTCATACGTTTCTACAGGCCATTGCCAACCCATTTGATGATCTCCAGATACAAACCTACCCTCTCTAAGTTTGATCTTATCATTCACCAACTCCCCAGCTATATCCAGCAGTTGACGGGACGACTCTACTTCATGCCAAATCTCATTTTGGACATCTTCATTCTAATCAGGAAATTCATACTTGGTTCGATCGAAGGTTAGTTTTACCTTATCCCACTTACCGCAGTTCGCAGGAAGTACAAAAAGTTTACCTAAAGTTGTGTCACGAGAGGTCAAGGTCACACTTTGTTTAACAACAGAAACCTTATACATGGTCCGCAACAAGGAGAGACTGGGGCGATAACCTTTACGAGCACACCAAGTTATTAAGGCCATAATGATTACTATCACATTGGCATGTAACTGACCTGGATGAATCCTATAATGCTAAAGAAAATCATCCAACAGTGGGGGAAAAGGGAAGGCTAATCCATGCTGCAGAAACCTTCCATAAATGACCCCTCGGGTCGGAGTTACTAATTCAGTTGCAGCCTTGTCTTCTCCAAAGTACATGAGGTCAGCATCAAAAGGAATTGAAAAGGGACAACCTTCTGCGAAGATAGCAGCATCAGCACGTGCTTTATTTTCCTTCTTCGACTCTTTGCTACTATCTTCACCATCCATGGATACTATACCTCTGGATGCATGCATAACCAAGGGGCTATTCCCCTCTATCTGAGCCCTCCGGGCCATTATCCTCAACCTCTTCTCTTCCTCAGAGGCCTTCTTCTTCAAAACTACATGTTTTTCCCACTTGCTACCTCAGCTCTATGGAATTCAAGGGAGCTACTCTCTTCAGCCTGAGTATCTACATACTCTCTTATCATGATGGAGGATGGAAATTGATTTACTACCATTACTCATGACTACAGAGAGTATGGGGGGAAATACACACACAAGAGATAAAAGGAAAAAACAGACGCAAGCAAATGTGCAGAGAAATAAGATGGCACTTACTGATGATGGAAGCAGAAATTTGGGGCTTCAGAAATTGATGAAGTATTGATGCGCCTTCTGAACTTGGAAAGAAAAAAATTTCGAATAAGAGAAGACAATGGGAATGATTTGGGAAATTTAATCCAAACCCAGAGAGCATTGAAGATGAGCAATTACCTCGATTCTGTTTCCAAGGCAAGTAATTGGAGAGATGGGGGACAGACCGTCTCTGCTTGCCAATGAAGACATGCCACGTGTATCTACTATCTGGATTTCAAAAGAAGCTAATCTCAGCCGTCTATATATCTGCTGGAATACGAAAAGAGTTTGAAGTTAGATATTCAGAAGGGTAAGCCCGAAAGGACAGTCCTAGATGGACACCCCGAGCTTAATACCCCGGGTTATTCTCCCTCGAGTTATTGGTCTTCCCTCGAGAAGCAAGCCTCTCCTTCAACCTTCGAGATGGAGCACTCTATATTCTGAAGATCTACCTTGGGGCTACTGATAAGTCCATGGTTCGTATTCGGACCTCGTTCATACTCGGACCAAGGCCCGAGAAGGGTCATGGGCTCGAGATACGCGGAGGATGGGTCCACGGGTCCATCAATCCTAATCCTTATAAGGAATGCGTATATTATGAATGTTCTACAAGGAATATACATCTTCTCAAAGATGGTAATTCAGGTATCCTAAACATAGTAATACAATCATGTCCGAAATATACTTCTATTATACATGGTAATACAACCTCTATTCCCATAAGAGTTGTATTCATACCATAAATACATATCTTGGTGATCTACGGATTATAGCCATATAAATACCCTAGGAGGTTTGGTAGACCTCTCATCTAATCTCATACTTTATACTGTACGCCTTAAGCAAATATACTGACTTGAGCGTCGGAGTGTCTATCCCCGGGACACCCAGGGCCGTTATCTTGCAGATCAGTTCGAGAGCCTGGTTCGTCGTCGAAGTGTTGGTGTCTGGCATACATCAGGAATGTTGCCGGAAGATAAGGTTAAAGCTCGAAAGATCCGGGTTAAAGCTCCCCGGTATGTTGTCATGGATGGGGAGTTGATACGAAGAGGATACCTTCAACCATGGCTCAAGTGCGTGGACGGGGAGGAAGCCCGACATCTGTTGAAAGAAGTGCATGAGGGTCCTAACGGAAGCCATTAGGGAGCCCGAACCGTAGCCCGGAAAATCATGTGTATAAGGTATTATTGGCCCACATTGTTTGAAGATGCCCATTAAGCCGTTCGCTCCTGTGGACAGTGCCAGAAATTTGCACCTCTGATCCATGTACCCCAGGGGAAAATGATTGGGATATCCAGGACTTGGCCCTTTATCCGTTGGGGTCTGGACCTGGTAGGCCATTTCCCGACGGCGCCCGGAGGTTTCAAGTATTTAATTGTGGCGGTGGATTACTTCAGCAAATGGGTCGAGGCTGCCCCATTGACCAATATCAGGGGAAGTACTTGTGTGAAATTTTGTTGGAAGAATATCATCTGTCATTATGGGATACCCCGGTTTATAGTAACAGATAACGGGGCACAGTTTGAGAATGACCCCTTCAAATCCTGGTGCAAGGAGTACGGGATTGAACAGAAGCTAACCTCGGTCTACCACCCTCAAGCTAACGGGCAGGTCGAGGTCACCAATAGAACTCTTGTCAGTGGGATCAAGACGCGTCTCCAGAGTGCAAGGGGAAACTGGGTTGACAAACTTCCAAGTGTCCTTTGGGTGAGTAGAACAACGGAGAGTTATGCCACCGGGGGATCCCCCTATAGTTTGGTTTACGGGGCGGAGGCGGTAATCTTGGCAGAAGTTGAAGTGCCCAGCCTTCGTACGAGGTTCCCGAATGAGCAAGCAAATCAAGGTGACCGGCTGCTGGACTTGGAACTACTGGAGGAGAAACGAGAGAGAAAGCAGCACTGCATGAAGCCCGGGTGAAGGAACGGGTCAAGAAATACCATGATAGGCGTGTGCGCAAAGAACAGTTTGTCCTGGGAGAATGGGTCATGCGCCGGAATGACAAGAGCCAGAAAGTAGCCATCGGGAAGTTGGCCCCTAACTAGGAAGGGCCTTACCAGGTGACGGCAGCTCATCCCGGAGGAAGTTACGACTACAGGACAAGGCCGGGAAGAAAGTCCTGTGGCAATGGAATATTGCAAATTTACGTAGGTATTATGCCTAGTTTTATGTACTTACCCCTCTGGCAAAGGATATGCCTAGGAAGGTAGTATGTGAGCGGCATGGACACCTTTGGCCTGGACTGAGCCTAGGTTGGCCATGGCCCGCGTTTGCATTTTATTATTATATTGAAGAAGTTACTTGGAAATTTTTTTCTCTCTAATATCAGCTAAACCGGGCATGCTTGAACAGGCGTCCGGGGGGGCTAGCACGAAAATGTTAAACGGGTACGCTTGAACAAGCACCCGGCAAACAGCTGGGGAATATAACTGGACACGCTTGAACAAGCACCCGGGGGACCAGTGCGGGAACTAAGAACAGAAAAAAGGGTTTGAGATGCTTGAACAAGTGCCCGGAGAAAAACATATACATATATACAACATTAATTTACAGCATATGAACGTGGAAAGTTACAACACTAACTCCACACAAATCATGCTTGACTAAATATAACACACATAATCTAGCCTTAATTATCAGCTCCAAGAGAACGGGGCCAATTGGATTCCCAACTAATAGGGGACGAAACCCATGCATCTTGAGAAGGGGGATCACCACCCTAGTTTGGAACTCCCGGGGAATCCAACTCATTGACCGGGGAATGCCAGAAGGTTCGGCTTCGTCATAAGGCTCAAAATCGTCATCCGAGGACGAGATGTCGGGTGACGATTCCCTCCGGGGGGCTCCAATGATGATGGGACCTTGAGCGCGGGGAGATTTTTTCTTCTTAGCAACAACTTTACGCTTTCCCTTGCTCTTTTCTCGAGCTAGACGCCTTTGCTCCTTTTTGGCATCCTCAGAGGCAATAAAGGCTCGGATTCTTGTGGCATCAGCCCGGAGTCGAGATACCCTTCGAGCAGATTCTTCCGGGTCGACCGACGCACGGAACCCAAGATATCTTTCAACAGTAAAATCTATGGAAACCCGACTAGGAATGAGGACCAGGGATGGAGGCATATAGCGGCCCTCTCTCTGACGCTGCCACCACGCGGCAGTTTTCTCAAAAGCGGGACGATACCGGACTTGGGGTCGTTCCGGCCCATACGAAACATACGCACCAGCAACGCCCCAACTTCACGAGGAAAGTTGGTATGCGGTGAGGGTGAAACCCTCCCAAGCCGCAAGCCGGTCAAATGATAGGTGAGCTGAAGTGTAACCAAGTTCTCGCGAAGAATTAAGTTCCGGGGTGCCAGCTCCCGGTTCTCCTTTTCTAACTTCAGATTTCTCCGTAGTGGATCACCTCTTTTCTCCAGCCACTTAAGTTTTTCACAATAAAATGGAAGTTCAAACCAAACTAAATCAAACTCGTCCTTAAACCGGGACTTAAAAGCATCGTGCTCAGCTTGTAGCATGGAGATGGTCGCATCCGCATCAAGGACGGCATTTACCCGATCTTGAGCCAAGGATTGACACCAGGAAAGGGATCTGAACTGATTGGATATTTCCCGGAGCTTTGTCACGAGCGAAATTACATCCGAGAACTCGTCTATCACCGATCTGATCCCCGATTGAACTAAGAGGTAACAGGTCTGAATACCATCCAATTGCCAACGACTTAGCTGTTCTTCTAATTCCACGCACCGGGGACACGATGATTCACTCCCTCGATCGGGTTCCGGGGGAACTGGTCGTGACCCGGACGGAATCATACCGGGAGGGGTTATCCCGGGGCTTCATAAACAAGAATATTTGATGTCAAATTTGAAGTTAAAAAAAGATATGCATGTATGAACAAACACTCGCAACTTGAAAAACAGAATATACTAACACTCAAAATCAGGATAAGAAGAGAGGAACTCTTACATCATTTGAGTCATCGCTCTCGTCCCCGGAGCTCTTTTTCCTTCCTTGAATACAAAAGAGAACTTTTCAGAGGAGGAGCCCGGGGAAGTACAGTTCATAAAGAAAGAAATAAAATCAAAATTACAAAGATAGAGTATCTAGACTATACATCTAGATCGGTACCTTCATCATCAGCTCCGGGTGATCGTTCCTCCTCCCGAGCCTCATCATCATCCAGGGACACCTGGGCTCCATCACCATCCAGGGGCACTAGATCCGCGTTGTGGTTTGGAGAATTGGCCTCCTCATTATCAGAGTCCCCACCAGCCTCTTCCGCCGAGGCCGCCGGGGTCTCCATAGCGCCCAGGTTGGTGAGATCATCCGGATCGGGATCCTCCTTATCCTGTGAGAGCTTAGCAGCATCCTTAGCAAAAGAAGCAATGTCTCCTGGCTCAACGCTCTTTGCACCTTCAAAAACGGATACCACACCAGGAGAAATCCCCGCAATGCCCTCCTTCATGAATTGGTCCACGACATAGTTGAGTCGTCCCTCAGCATTAGGGCGATACCAATCATCCCGGAACTCTGCCCTGCTCTCCCGGGGAAGATACTCCCGAACTGATTTATAGGCCGAGTGCAAGATGGCTTCATTGAAAACATCGCAGAGAGCCAGCAGTTTCTCCTCTAAGGAACGGCTCGTAAAGACCCGGTCAGCGAAGGCCCGGCATAGAGCCTCTTGTGCAGGAGCCAAACCCCGTTCACCAGTGGTTAGCATGTCTTTCTTGACACGGGAAAGTTCCTTGTGAGCGGTGGAAAGTTCCTTGTAGAGAGCGGCGTTCTGCGACCTCAGCTTCTCCATTTCCTGGGAAAGACCAGCTGACCTGGAGTCACAAGCCTCATTAATCAACTCTCGTATCCTAGGGAAACCGAACAGGTGGGAAGCATGATCCTGAACAAGGAAGAAAACCTATATTAAGACATAAAAAAAACGCAAGTCTCCATACCTGGGAGCTATCTAGCAGAACAGTACGAGAAGAGGACCCGTCCTTGGTTTCGCTGATGGGCTCCAGATGGCTCTCGGCGGTGGACTTATCCAGCTGCTCTCTCTTTGGGTTCCGGGATGAGTCCTAAGAGCGGGCGTCGATCTTCTTCTTCTTAATCGGATTGCCCCCAGGTGAAGGAACGGGGAAGGCCAGAGGACGTCGGTTGCTGGACGAAGGAACCCCGGCCGAAATCCCAACCGTCCTCTCGGTGTCAGGGAGACCAGGAACCTTCACGTTGGACCCCTCCTCCTCTGCCTTCCTCTTCTTGGTTTCCAGAACCTCCTTATCATTCCCAGGTTTGGCCTTCTTCAGCTTCTCAAAGGGGATCTTCCCCGACCCCTCACCGGACTTCGCCCCAGACGGGACAATCGCTGGTCGGGGGGATATGGCTGGCACGAAAAACATAATCAGAAACCGTATTAGAAGCACGGGGGAGGCAGAATAGAGAAAAGAGACTTACACAGGCTCTGCTTCGAGTACAGGCGACGACAGGTAAACACTTCTGGGGGATACGCCTCCCGGGGAAACTCATAGCCTCCTACTATCTGGTAGTCCTTCAGGCTCACGAAGAACCCAGCCACCCGGTTATGATTCTGGACCACCGGACGGAATTGGCCTGGCGGAAGAGCACCCTTTATTTCCGCAACCCGTTGTTGATTCCACTTCGGGACGGGATACTCCTTCTTGTCAAAAGTAAAGTAATTCTTCATCCAGTCACTCGTTTTGACAGAGTCGAGCCTACCGGAGCAGATGGACTTTGTCTTAGTGCGGCGCTGGACATTAAAAACCCTGGGGACAGCGGCACCGCACAGATAGTAGAAGCTACGAAACAAAGCGACACTTCCGGTTACCCCACTCTGATGGCAAGAGTAGAGGAAAGCGAGCATCACACTAATGGTGTTGGGATGCACCTGGGCCGGGGAGATGTTGTAGTAGTTAAGGAACCCAGTGAACAGCGGGGGCAGAGGGAAGGTGAGCCCGTGGAGAAACAGGTGCCGGGACACACAAGCCCGGGACTCCATCTCGCCGTCAAATGGTTCCAGCCCCGTGTCATAAGATACCGGAACATACATCCGCTTCACTAGTTCCCGGACATCCCCATGGACCGGGGTCTTGCCAGGATCCTTGGGGTCGGGGGAACTAGAGCTCCATACACGACGGTAACTTTAGACGTCATCAGACCTTTCCCACCTGTTGGATGGGGAGACAGATCTTCAATATCCAACGAGTGGTCGTCTTCACTAACAGCAGCGCTGCGACTCATATCCAGCAGATAGGAAAAATTGGGAGTGGAAAATCTTAGAAAGGAAGAGAGTGACAACACTTGGTGAGTTGAAGGAATGAGAATGAGTTCTCAACCGGTATTTATAGGGGAAGAAGTATGAAGAATTTCTGGGAGTTGGGAAAATCAGACTCGTCATTCAAGAAATGCAATAATGATATTAAATGGGGAGCAAGCTGCGAAGGGACGCGCGCGTGTCGGACACGTATCTGGCGCGTGAGAACACGGGCTAAAAGTGCCGTCACCCATGGGACTCCTTTTTTCGGAGACCCAGCCTCCCGGGCTAAATCCCGGAAGTCAGGGTCTCGGGGTGCTAGTGGCTAGTGGTCTCGGAAGTCAGGCCCGAGAGACGGATTGGCAGAGGAGAAGGGAGAGTCCAGCCCCACCAGTGGTCCTGCCATGACATCAGCTATCTTAGACGCATCCGGGTACAAGAAGGACATGAAAATGACTCCTCACCCCCGAGTGTGCGACAAGAGAAGGACCACTTAGCTAAAACCCTCTCTACTCACTGCCATTATAAATAGAGGAGTGACCAACAGTGAAAGGTTTGTTCTATCAGACTTAGATACTCTTTGTATTCATTCATATTCTCTCTCCTCTGCATAAAGCCCAATCTTCATCATCACGCCGGAGCGTCTACCCTCGGGAGACCCCGGGGACTTTGTTTTGCAGGACCTGGGACGTGAGAGATCCACCGCGGGCTAAGATTCCAGCTCACCCCGGGATCAGTTTACCCCGGAGCTGGTATCCAGGAGCAGACTGGTAGCATCAGTTTGATTTGTTACCTAGTGAAAAATAATTAGTTAATGATAGCATTTGATAAACTAATTAGTATAGGGTTAGGTATTTTATCATGTGCTATCATAGTAAACTTAATTTATTATAACAGACCTAACAATTAGTGAAAAACATAATTAATGATGCTACTTTATTGCAATTAGCAAGCCAATTCTGTACGATTATCAAGAGAGAGTAAAAAAAGAAAAGAAAAGAAAAAGCAAAGAAAAGAGTCTGAACGTGTTCGTTATACCATTTATTCATATTTTTACGGCTAGAAAATGGATAATGTGTCCAAATTGTTATATCTTATATATAATGTGCTCCAAATTTCTTAAAAATTCACCCGATTCCTCCACATGTATTTCATTAGTATTAGCTCACGCTGAATGTCGGTTTCACCAACATTCAAACTTCTCTAGAATGCAACCACATCAGAACGCCTAATGGTTTGCAAAGTGTGGATATATACAATCCTGCTTAGAAAAATAAATCACATCATCGTCAATTTCGTAAATCTAAACATCTGCAAACACATAAAAATCCTTCAAAAACATCGATGCGGAAACCCTCAAATCTTCAAAATCAATGTAAAAATAGAACCTTGAAGACATGTATCATATTTGTTATAAAGCCCCAATAAATCATTTTCACCTTCTCCCCACTTCAGAGTGAATAGGTTATCTAGTTCAGAACCCGCATCAGAACAGTGAAAAAAGATAGTATTTTCCAATTGCATCCCTTCAAATGACACATGTTGTTAGGGTAGACGAAGAAACCGCAATTTAAATTCGAGTACTCACCGTCAGACGAAAACATACAATCAAGACCGGTGTGTATCATTGATTATTATTGCATGATTCACAATTGAGAGTTCACCTTAAGTTAAGTAACAATAACATAAGAAAGATAAAAATTGAAAATACCACTGAATTTAAATGATGTCATACATTAAAAATTGAAGATGCATCTTTGGGATGACGACAACAACCCAGCTGTGTAAATTGAAACAATAAAGATGAGACTATTGAGTCCCGCCCTCATAGCTTGTTTCATGTAAGAATAATAAACTTGCGGAGCTTGTTTGAAGAGAGGTTGAGATTGAGATATATATTTAATCTATACAATATTGTTTTGGCATCAAAGAATAATATATTCATACTATAATTATACCATATTACAATATATTCATACTCTAATTATACTATATTATAGAAAATAATATTTTATGCCATATGTGAGGTGTGTTTAGTAAACGAAAAAAGAAGCAAACATAACATATATGTAAAAGGAAAACCTAATTAATATGGTAATGGCGGCTAGAAATAGAGGTTGGCCGGTTAGAGAGGCTACGGGTGGTAGTTTGTGGTGGTTATGTGGTGGTTTTAATCAAAATTACATAGTTTTATATTTTTATTAATTTATATATATTCATCGGAGCAATAATTCTTCTAATCCCTTTAGGATAAGAATGCCCTTCCTAATAAATACTAAATAGTTACGTCCTTTCTAATAATTTTGAATCTTCCCACGTGCTTAATAGAAAATTTCTCAAAAATAAATAAGAAGCCCTCCTTATCCTAAATATATTTTGCAGTCAGGAAAGCCGATTATGAACCATGGTTTCCACCTCTTTTTCTTGAACAAGTAAAAGAAGAAAAAAGTCATTCAAATAAGAGAAGATCTCTTGAACTCCCAACTTTCCTGACTTTTCATGAAAGTATTTATATGTTTTAACTTATACAGTGTACCTTTTATTTTGAACTGTATATTTGGTTGCTTGAAAAAAGTAAATTTTTCTATGAAATTTCTTAAATTTTCGCATCAAAACATGTTTCACTATATGTTTACTTTAAAATGATCAATGTTTTAACACAAAAATGTATCATTTGAGTTTAAATATATGATAGTAGTTCCATAACACTTAGGAAAGTTGGTCTTTCAAGAGAGTTTGCCTTCAAATAATATACTGAAAGTGCTAATCCAATTCACTATTTTACTATCATGGTTCAAAATATTAATAAAATAATATTATTATTTCTTGTAGTTAGTTTAGTTTTTCAAAATATCAAAATGTTAAAAAACATTTTTATACTTTCACATGATATTTTGAATTATAAAAATAGAATGATGGACTGAACTGTATATATTCATAAAAATAGAATGGATCTGGATCTGAATCTGGCGGGGTGGATTTGAATCTGGCGGGGTGGTCGCCGGCGACTCGCCGCCGAGCTTGACCACCCCTCCCACCCCTTAGTATACGTATCTTCATCCTAACCCCCAATTCAAAACCCCACCTCAATCGACCAACTACACCTCCCTATTGAAACCTCCGATCACCTTTCACCGGCGGTTTCGGAGTAGCCACTGCTCGCACCGACGAGATCTACTCCTTTGCTCCATCGCCCAACGCTGCTCGACCGGATCCGACGAACCAGAGCTGAGCGGAGGCGGATTCCAGGCCAGGGTCGCGCCGGTATTCTCTGTCCCGAACTGGTACGGATCTGAGACGCAGAAGGTTTCTGACGGGTGGATTTTTCCGACCAGCCGCTGCAGAGACGACGAGGTCTCCGATGTTGCAGGTGAATCCGGGAGAGAAGGATGACTCGACTGGGCCTGGCTGGTCTGGCTCGGCTGGGCCTGTTACTGGGCCTGGGTCGGCTGGGCCTTTTTTGGGCACTGTTTCCGACTCGGGTCGGCCGGGTCGGGTTGGATCGCCGGGTCGGGTCGGGTCGGCCCGGTTAGGACAGGTTTTGGATGGTTTCAACTGGAGATGGCCCAATTAGTTTGAGATGACAGGTTTTGGTTCGATCATGTTTCGTTGAGTTCAGCCGACTTTTCAAGCGGGTGCCGCCGGTACTCCAAGCACCGCCGCCAGGCATACCAGTGTGTCCGTCACTGGTTGCTCCATACGGATGCTAACGCGATACGCCGGAGTTTTCCATGTGCCACGCAGGTTTATTCGGTGATGTCTCTTTATCGATGCTGTCTCTTTATCGATGCTTTTATATTGGACAGGATTGTGGGTTGATTCTTTTTTCTGCTTTCTTAGAGTTTTTAGATTTTAAGAGATGGGTGATTAGAACTTTGACTTTTTGCAAATTGCTTTGACTAATTTATTGAGTATCCCTGCCCATTTGTCACCTCCCTCTTTCTTTTGGGAAGACCCCTTGGGTTTCGGTGTATGCAGTTGCAGTAGAGGAGAAATCCAAGTCGTAGTAATTTCTTTAAATTTACTATCGGCGTCTCTGTGCATACACTTGTAGATTTGAGCATTTAGTGCATACTTTATGTTTCAAATTAGGGATATTACACCTGTCAAAGCAGTTTGACGCTTTTGTGTCGGTCGTTTAGGAATCTTTCGACTCATCTATTTTTTAGGTATCACTATCGAAGTAGTGAATTAATATGGTTGTACCTAACTACTAAGGCTTTAGTTCCTGCTTCA
Source organism: Sherardia arvensis (assembly GCA_948330725.1). Taxonomy (NCBI): domain Eukaryota; kingdom Viridiplantae; phylum Streptophyta; class Magnoliopsida; order Gentianales; family Rubiaceae; genus Sherardia; species Sherardia arvensis. Next base: position 18,320,422 of record OX415238.1, read on the forward strand.
GATACAGAGAAGGTTTAGAATAGTTATATCTTTAGAAACCTCTCTGTAATCTTACAAATTGCCTCCCATAGAGGAGATCAATGTATTTCATTTTATGTCAATTAAATGGTTTGGGGATGCCAAATATAATATCCCTCCACCAATGGTGGTTTGCCAAAAAAAAATTAAAAATAAAATATAGAATGGAGGAGAAAGAAAAGTTTCTAGAAAAGCAAGAGATGAACACTCCAAACCTAGCATTTTGCCGTGAATCGAGCCCAGTTATTGAGTATGCACCGTCGATCATTGTCGGCACCTCTCAAAACCGGCAAGTCAAAACCTACCATTTTTATATATTCCTTTTTATGATCCGGTTACTTTTTATAATTTCTATACCTAGGTGTGAACAAATTTCTTTTTATGAAGGAAATTTAACCTTTATATCCGGCTTTTTCAACTTTATAAAATATTTGATTAGATATTATAATATATCATCATAAAAATAAATTTATATAACTAAGGGCATGTTTGCCTGAGTATATTTATTACTGAAAATTAATTTATTGAAATTTTCATGTTAAATATGCTCTTTCAAGAATGCCATTCCTAATAAATATTAAATAGTTATGTCATTTCTAATAATTTTGAATTCTCCCACGTGTTTAATAGAAAGTTTCCCAAAAATAAATAAGAAGTCCTCCTTATTAAAAATAGTTGAATTAAGGAGCTCTATTGGAGATGTTCTTTTAACATTGGAGATGTTCTAGCCTGTTCAGATTTTGGACTGCAAGTTTATCAAAATTCAAAGCCTACAACTGATTGAGGGGTAAAATAGGGAAAAGACCTCTGCAGCTTCTGCTTGGTTTTCACCGTGAGAAGAAAACCGAGATCTCTTTCTAGCTTCTTCCCCAGCGGTCTTGTGAATTATGACTACACAACAGACGACAACAGACGGCAGTGTTTAGAACTCTAAAAGCTAGTCTTTTGAACTCGAGGCTTTTAGGATTTCCGCCCCAACAAATACACGCGATCTCATACACACTCTCAAGAGTGAGTTTCTCGTGGGAGGGATGGCCGCTCTAATGGCGGTACTGGAGGCGGATCTACGCTCTCTCTCTGCAGAATCTCGCCGCCGATACCCCGCCGTTAAAGACGCCGCCGAGCATGCTATTCTTAAGGTTCTGCCAATTTCCCCAATTCATTTTGCTTTTTATGCTTGTAACAGTAGCTAGTCATTGCCATCGTACTCGTAATTTATGTGCGCATTTTAAGATCACGTTTACTGACACTTGTTGTGAAACTTGCAGCTACGGTCTGTATCAAGTCCAAACGAAATTGCCCAAAATGAGGATATTCTAAGGATATTTTTGATGGCTTGTGAAGTTAAAACCGTCAAACTGAGTGCTTTAGGCCTGTCTTGCCTACAAAAGCTGATATCTCATGATGCAGTAGCTCCATCAGCTCTGAAGGAGATTCTTTCAACATTGAAAGATGTAAGTTTGAACTTATGACGGCGTTCTGTGATTTAGTTTCAGTTATTTTCTCTTGCCCTTGGCTCACTGTGTTGCCTCTTACACATTTTTCCTGTTAATCAATGAATCCATTACCTTTCCCTTAAATTGCATTTGAGCTACTATATTACTGATAAGTTTCCAAACTCCATATTCTTTTAATGTTTCATGTCAATGAAAATGTAGGATGGTTTATAATACAAGGACTGCGAGTTAGTTTATGAACTGTTCTTTGATATATTGTTTGCATCTACAACAGAAAAAAATTAAAAAATTGAGGAGCAAATTTGCTAAAACAGATTGGAAAAATATACTTCATTAACTTAAGATGCTTAGTTGTAAAGTCCACATATGAATCTCTCAGCTATCTGAACAATAACAAAATAACATGTAACCACTGCCACTGTTCATGGCTCTAAAGTCCAAAACACAATTTATTTACTTATTAATGGTGATGTAGTTGTAGTTATTGAAAGTTTTCATGCTTTTGAGTATGGTATAATTATTAAGGAAGCACCACCACGAACTACTTTATGACTGATTTGTTCTGGGGGTTTTAGGAAGGCAGTAAGCTAGATTTTAGGAATAATTTAAGAACTGAGGTTTTCTCTGGGAATCATCTGTATAACCCTTAGGTGTCGCACCTTAGGACCTTAGGCATCACACCACAGCAAAGTTGCATCACAATTTTTGAAGAGGACAAGTTGTCACTGGAATTTTTGTTAAACTCTGATGGCAAGTAGCTTTTATAATATGTCTTGGCTTCCTATATACTTAAACATAAACAAAGTACTACCTTTGTCCCATTTTGAGAGTCTCATTTACTTTCTTCTTAGTAAAAGTACCCCTATAAACATCATCACGTGAGATGAGACCATATATAATTCTTCATAACCCTATATTTTTCATAATATTAGCTGTACGTAATCAAAGATATCAAGTGGTTAAACATGTTTTCTTAACACAGTGTTGAACACAAATAAAACAATCAATAGTGGGAGTGGGGCATTGAAATTTAAGAAACATATTCATATAATCTACTCCCTACGTCCCCCACTGTCACTTCCCATCTTTTTTTTTTCATGATTTTCAAACATGTCTTAAAAAACTGGCCTAAAAAGTGTGATTAACTCTGCATGGGTGATTAGGAAAGAAATAACTCTCAGGTATCATCTACTTGTTTTCCTTCTTTTTATCTTAAGATCTATCACCTACTTTTGTTGAAGTCAGGTCTATTCCATTAGTGTCCACTTTCCACAATCGGTGTAAATTTCACTAGAAGTAGGAGCTGTATCATGGTACAACTGAGAGATAACATGTATTGTGATAAGTTGATGTTGAACAGAGCCTAGTATAATCTTATTTTACATGAATTTCACTAGAAGTAGGAGCACCTACTGCAATGAGTTTTCCTTACATTCCAGGGAGCTGTCTATATTAACAAAAACTGGAATGTTGTAATATAATCAAATTCTCACACACTGAGCGTGTGTCGATAGAGATATAGAGAGAGAATGAAAGCGATTCTATTCGATTGTTGAAATGCAATTCTCTATGTTAAATAAGGATGAAAGGGGATATGTTTTTTAACTATTATGTAAGGCAGATACAAATTGTCTTTCTCATCTCACTTTCATGTCTTTTTATTTTATTTCAGTCGTTATTAACACATTTGATGTCTTGTATTCATTGTTGCTTTGGTTGTAAATTATTGCTATAGTGCCTTTATAGATTTTGTTTTTTAAAAATTCTGCAGCATGGTGAAATGGCAGACGATAGTATTCAGCTGAAGACCCTCCAGACAATCCTTATAATATTTCAGTCTCATTTACAACCTGATAATGAGGTGGGACAGCGCATCTGTATATTGTCTTATTGCATCCCCTTGTTACTTGGCACCAATCGAGTTTGCTCTCGCATAAATTAGAACAGCTCTCTGTACTCACTCATCTTATAGACAAAAACCCCACCTAAATGACTCCATATCCCTTTGATACAGGTTGTAAGAGAGCTAAAATTGTCCTAGAATAAAAAAATGTTAATGAAAGAGGTTCAGATTAAGGTAATTTGTGGGCAAATGGATAAAAGTACATTTTGAGAAGCCAAATGGTGTAACCCTTGAGTGTCTCAATCTATGTGGTGCACCCAATTTTATATGTATCATCTCATCATACACATAATGGTTCTATATTGCTTTTCCATGGTGGTACACTGGTACTGGACACCACATAACAACTAATTTCAAGCAAATTTGAGTTACTAGACCTGACCTTTTTAGTACGCTTTTGGGTGCTAGTAGTGCGTATTATTTTATGAAGGGTGCCCAGTAGCAACCATTAGTACGCAATATTTGTCCCAAAAAACTGGTCTGTTCTTGAAAATTTGACAAAAATTCGGTCCGGCTTAACAACTTCCATAATTTACTGGAACATAATCTGATGTATTTTTCTCCATGTTTCTTTGATTTGACTCTGTTCATTTTAGACAAATAGTTGATTTGATGATCCCTCCTGTAATCAGTATCCTAGTTTCCTTTTGTATATTGACTATCTGAGTGTCTTTGCTGATGCCAAAGTACATGAACGTTGTTCTGCATTTTAACTCTTGTCTTGGTGTTTTTTTTCTGTTTGGCTTCGACTATGTCATCATGCAAGTGTGGACATGGAGTATAATGTGGTGTGTTTTGACTCTTGACACATCTGTGAAACTGTATTAGTAGGAAGTTTTAACAAAATTTCTTGACAATGCTTTGTCCCAGTTATTGAAATTTTTTGTTGGCAAGTTTTTTCAGTAATTTGGTATTATGATGAATGTTGTGGCTAATCAGGGAAAACGGCGAGGTTTAACTGTCCTTAGAATTTCAGGAAAATATGGCTCAAGCTCTTGGCATCTGCCTTCGTCTCCTTGAAAGTGCTAGATCGTCTGACAGTGTGCGGAAGTAAGGATACAATTTTCTTTCAATAATTTCTAGCTAGGTGATTGTGATATTGTCTTCTTCAGGCCTTTTCCTGCCTTCTTTTTGTGGTATCTTGTTCAGCTTTACTTAATATGTTATGAGCACTCGAAGTGGCTCTTATTGTCCCATGCTACTTTTTGAAGCACTGCTGCAGCAACCTTCCGACAGGCAGTGGCACTGGTGTTTGATCACGTGGTTTCTGCTGAGTCTCTTCCTGCTGGAAAAGGTGGCTCTGGAGGATACATCTCACGAGTTAATTCAGTAACTAGTGATGTTAATCGCAATATAAACCGCCTAGAGTATGTGCTCTCCTGTTAGGATTAAGTTATTTTGTTGATCCCTATAATATCTGTATACTTGTGTGTGCATTTATCTTCCATCTATGCGGGTAATAATTGGCGAGTGTAGAGCCTGTGTTGAGCCGAGTTAGGGTAGTTATGTTAGATATTTTAGCCTCTTAAAACTTTTTCTAGTTCTTGACTTTATTGAATTTACCAGTATACAAAGGTAATTGATCTGTCCTCAAAAAGATGCCTTGTCAATGCAGAAAAGGTGCCCTGTTTTATCTTCAATTTGAGAATAGAGAGCATACATAACTGAGCTAATCATTAAGGTATTATATGAATCACACATTAAGAACCTATTGGAAGAGTAATTGAAAAAATAGAATATGGAAGGTTTTTACAAATCTGATGAGAAGATTATGCAAATTTTGACCAGAAAAATAAGTTTTGCGCATGTTTTTCTTTTGACATTTAATAAAGAGCATATGACAAGATAAAATCATGATACGATATGGCTATGAATAGAAGTGTTGAATAAAAAATGATATATAGGCTAGACATAAGTGTAAGTTTGAGAAGTTCGTGTTCATTAATACTTATTAAACTATTGAACCCCTTGGTTGGATATGGCTATGAATAGATGTGTTGAACAAAAAAAAGATATATAAGTTTAGATACAAGTGTAAGTTTGAGAAATCAAATATGTATTTACTATACTTATTTAAACTACTGTTGAACCCCTTGGCTGGATATAGGGCGCTGGACCTGGAAAATGTCTCTAGAGACTCATCATCAATGAGGAGTACTCTAACAAGTTCTGGAAAGCTTGGGCTACGCTTGCTTGAGGACCTGACAGCTCTCGCTGCAGGTGGATCAGTATGTGTTAGATATGAATGAATGTCTTTGCTTTGTGTAGTATGAATACTGCAGCCCTACTGCTGTATGAACTATTACACAATATTATTTTCAGCTGTATTTGTAATTCAATATCTTTTGAATATAAATAACTTCTGTACTTGAATGTTTCAGGGCATCTGGTTACGAGCGGGCTGTATACCACGGGCATTCGCTCTTGATATACTTGAGTGAGAAATCTCTCTTTTATTCTTCTGAGTCCTTGCCTTGAATAGGAAGTTGTATAATATTGATTTGGGCATGCAGGGTGAACTATGGAATGAAAATAGTACAACTCTTTGCCCTGATTTGTGTTTTTTTTTTTTTTTTTTTTTTGCATGTGTGTGTTTGGCTAGGAATACATTTAAGAATGAAAAACTGGTGTCCTTTATGTTCCTCCTGAATGGATGGCCTTTTGTTTTGTTTGGAAAGTGCTCTGATGGTTCTTAATGATAATATTTAGATTAAAGCTATGAAGCTAGTCCCCCTCCTCTCTAAAAATAGAAAATGGTCTAACAGATTCTGTTAATTTATTTTTTGTGCTTATTTTTGTACTTCTGTTTGTAATGCATGATAAGGGACATCAACGGTAATAATTATTTAAGGGGCCGTTTGGTTCACACCAAGGAAAATGAAAGGAAAAGAAAAGAAAAGAAATCTTCACTTTTGTTTGGTTCAAATAAGGTAACAAAATAATGTTTTCATTATAAATGGTGGTTGGTGGTCGCCGGAGTGATTGGTAGTCGGGTTTCCAGAGTTGTGATGGTCGGTGATGACCGGAGTGGTGGTGGTGGTGGTCGGTGGCGGCCGAGGATGGTGGTGGTGTTGGTTTTTAGCAATGAGGGATTTTGGGGAATAGGATTAGGAAAATCGGGGAAAGGGAATGCAACATTTTCCCAACCAAACACCAACGAAGGAAATCATTCCCTATCCCTTCCTAAAACCCCCAAACCAAACGGCCCCTAAGATGTAAACTTGCCTAATATAGGGCCGGAAATAATTTTATTTTGAATTTGTGATTTATCTACATGATTTGCTTTCTGGTCATCCTATAAAAAGCTGGAGATAATAGCTATTGAGATTGACTTATCTTTGGCTTCATGGTTATTCAGGTTCGTTCTCTCCAACTACGTTGCATTATTCAGAAACTTGGTTCCATATGAACAGGTTCTCTTAGTGAACAATTTCTTTAGCTTTGTTGATTAACAATTTATTGTAATTTTCATTACTAAACATTATCCTGGATACTTACAGGTCCTACGTCGTCAAATCTGTTCACTGCTTATGACTTCACTTCGAACAAATTCAGAGGTGCTTCTTTTGGCTGCATATTATATGACATGCTGTTACATGGGAAACATTCATATTAATTGTTTTGTGATTGCTCTTTGTTTTGATTATCAGCCAGAGGGAGAAGCAGGAGAGCCTTACTTCCGGAGGCTGGTTCTTCGTTCGGTAGCTCATATCATTAGGCTTTACAGCTCAACACTAATTACTGAATCAGAGGTACAATTTTGTAAAATTTTGTGGCAGCATCTTTATTCAAAAAAGTTTTTCATTTATTTTAAATGGTTAAAATGGGGAAAGTTGCTAAAGAATAATAGCATAGAAACATGTCCGCCCATATTTATGATATGGATCACTTAAACTTTGTGGTTCTTGTGAGCGTAGCCTGTTTCAGAATGCCCACGTTCCTCCATCGACTTGGGCATGGTAAAGAACAGGCAAGAATTTTCATGTATACATCAGCCTGCCCACGCCCCTCCACGCATTGTGGTAAAACTGGTTCCTTTGGTAGGTGATACTATGTGTATAAGAAAATTGCAGAGCTCTATGTTTGGTTAAGGACAATGTTTAAAGAGGCCCGCCACCGTATATGAGAACTGGCTGATGAACCATTCCTCCTAAAAGTTAGGGGTACGGGTTTTTAGTACTCAGCTTTGCATGCTATTTCTCCTGATGGGAAGTTACAGCTTTTAGGAATACCATTCCTTAAAAAAACCAGACAATATTTTTTGGTACTGGTAACCATTCTTACATAAACCAAAGATCACAATTATAATCATTCCCCAGTGTTATGCTCTCATTCCTCTTACTCTATATCAGCCAAGCACACAAAAGTTTGGTACAAGAGTAAATATATATGTTGATACAAGGTAGGTTTATTGTATGATGTACTTGGTGGAACAAGCAGTAGAAGAATTAGAAAAAGATAGAATTAGAAAGCTCATAGGAATTTTTTGAGTTATAATTATTGTGTTCTCTGAAACACCAATAGAAGTTGAATTATGAGAAGATTTGTATGATATAAATTATGAAGGGGATATTACTGGCATGTGAGAAGGGTGATGATGAGTACAATGGTGTTTATGGGGCTATGAAACAATGAATCTAAAATAATTATAAGTACAAAGGCTTATAATAATTATAAGTATGTTATGGGCTTATGTTACCAAGCATGAATAATAAAGTATTCATATAAGTTCAAACATAGCAAAATTGTTATTTGACAAAAAGGATCACTTCTGAACTATAGGAACCCCATAATATTGTAAAATAAAAGCAAGTGGCCACTAAAAAAAAGAGACAGGGATTGGCCCCAAGGAAACCTGCTCCTCCTATACGTGTTAAAAAGCAGAGAATTACAAATGGGAAAAGTGAAAAGCTGTAAAATACTCGCGGAAGTCTGTGCTTGGATTCTGGCAGACAAATCATATAATTTGAATTATATAGTTTGTAACCATATTTTCTCTTGAAACAATTTATTTAGCTTAATGAATATGTTCTTTGTGATGAATTTATTCGTTATACATGTTTATACACATTAACCCATTTCCCTTTCTTTTTTTTGCAGGTTTTCCTTAGCATGTTGGTCAGAATAATATCTCTCGATTTACCGTTGTGGCATAGGATACTTGTTCTTGAGATCTTGAGGGTATGTCCAATAATTTTAAAGTTGTTGTAATAGTCAAGTAATTGTTTTCTATCCTGTAGATGTGTTAAGTAACTTCATTATCTGGCCTGAAATTGATAGGGCTTCTGTGTGGAAGTGCGTACATTACGGATCCTTTTTCTGAATTTTGACATGTAAGGTCTCTCAATCTGATTGACGCTGTTCCAAATTTAAATCGTAAATTTCACTACTCTGGTGAAACTTACAATCTGAGTATCTCTATTATCTCCCCCATGAAATTCATATAATTAGCAGAACCTCGTTAGTAAAAGTTACACTTATTTCCTCATTAGCTGGGATGGTAATGCCTTCTGTGAATATCCTGGTGTGTATCACTGCCACCCTTCCCAACCTTCCATTATTTTCCTCAAGAATCAGGCATGTGGGTATTCCAATATGATTTTGCATCTTGAGACTGGACAGGCAGTTGCAACGCATATATTTGACTCTTACGGTGCATGTTGGTGTAGCAAAGATGACCAAGGCTGTGCTTGTTGCGGCTTGTAAATCACTTTACTTTTAAGTTTGGGAGCTTTAGGTGTTTTAAAAAATTATTAAAAAGTGGCATTTAAAATAATTGTCCTACCAAATCCTCCTAAAGGCATTGATGTGTTGGGATCGTCTAGGAATGTGACTATATAATTAGGGTAGAAACCATATACTAAAGGCATAGGTGGAAAAAAAAACAGAGGATCATGCACAGGATGGTCAGGATATGTATGTAGAAGAATCTTAAATGGCTAACATTTGGTAGAATTATAACATAATAATAAAATGTGAAGAGGGCCTAAAAATGGAAAGGGAACTATACAGGAAAATGGTTGTATATAATAAAGATGAAACTGTATATTTGGACCGAACCTTGTTGTGAGATGATTTATAGTCGAACCCACAAAATGAGATATGCTTAGGCATCATTGTAGGATAGCTACCACTAAAGAATCTCCTGAATAAAAACATTATGCAAATTTATGGGCCTTACTGTGTTCAAGATATTGGGATCATTAGGAGTCGTATATACTTCCTTTGCAAGGAGTGAAAAAGACTAGAGTATCTGGCTTTGGATAAGAAAAGTTTGCAATGTCACGATAAATAATCACTCGGATGTGTACTTATGGCCTTATATATGAAATTGAAGTTTTGCTGAGATTTTAAGTAGTTGTGGAACTTATTTTTTAGAAGAACACCACGATCATGTTAGAGTATTAGAGTGTCAACCAACAGAATAATTTAGCAAAGGATTGAAAATTGACCACTGTTGACATCTAATACTAACTGAAGATTTTTTTGGAGGGGTATTTGTTTATTTAGAAATGGATATATTAGCGGGGAAATAGTAGATGCACTATGGCTATTGTGAACGCGGATGTGATTCTTTCTTGCAAGCACCTGAACTTAACAACCCATTGATAGAAGCTTATTTGCTTGATATGTGCAGGAATCCGAAGAACACAAATATTGTCGAGGATATAGTAAAGTCTCTGGCTCGAGTGGTTTCCAGTGTACAGGTAAAATGGGCTGCTCAGGATATTCATTTATCTGGTCTATTCATAAACTTTGAATATACTGTAACTGTTTTTTAGAGACCGAATTAACAGGCAGTGGGTGCTCTAACTGTGGAAGAAACAATGAAATCTTCTTATGTTATATACCTCCTCTGTATTATTCACACTTGCTATTTTCTTGATCAATATTTAATTTCAAAATATTGAATTTTTATGATTTCAGATACCTAAAAATGAAGATATTAATGGTTAAGCATGTATCTTGTGAAGTATTGAATTTCCCTGTAGTAGTCTGGTGCACATTTTAATTAGATGAAATAATAATTTTCTTTCCCTGTGGATAGCTGTAGGATGATTTTCCATTTCATTTCTAGCTAATCTCCTCTTAATGTTAACATGATTACGATTCTTTTTGTGATATTACAGTTTCAGGAGACAAGTGAAGAGAGCCTTGCTGCAGTCGCTGGAATGTTCAACAGTAAAGCCAAAGGTAAGACGGTAAAAATTATATAGGTTTTGGGTTATTGTAGCCTAATTTGTGCATGGAGAAGAGATTCTCAAGGTTGTAGTGATGATATTATCTGGAAGTTATAGTGTCTCTATTTCTATCTGAAATCACTCAATCATGATTTTGATCTGTCATATCCTCTTCTTGGCCTTTGTAGACAAAATAAATGAAGAATGAGACTTCTGTCTAGGAAGAATCTTTTTCATGGATAGTCTGACTGACATGACTCTTTTCTGATAGTATCCTGGAGCTTCCTTAATTTATTTGCACTTTGAAGCATCTTGCTGTCATATATGCTCAGAATAAGGTCAACAAATCATTGTATGAGAATTTACATAATCATATGACTTGATGAAGTTGTGAAAGAATGAAAAATTCATTTGACTTGAGAGGAAATATACAAGATGGGAATGCGTACAAAGAATTAGAATCGAGAGCCTCAAGTACAACAAAGTCATACACATGAGTAAATTTGTTACTAAAGTTCTTGACATCTATATATCCAGAGTTACAAAATTTTATTGGTTCAGTTATTTATTTGAATCTCATGCTCATGTTTCCCAAGTTACCTGTCTAGGTTTAGGCAAGAATTCTCCAATTTTCACCTGTTTATCTGTTGGATGTACGAATGAATATACAATTTGAATGGTGCCAGGGGTCGAGTGGAGCTTAGACAATGATGCATCAAATGCAGCTGTGTTAGTTGCGAGTGAAGCCCACTCAGTTACATTAGCTATTGAGGGTTTGTTGGGTGTTGTTTTTACCGTGGCTACTTTGACTGATGAGGCAGTTGATGTTGGTGAGGTACACTTAATGGATGTTGAATATAGCATACCTGGTTCTTCTAATAACGCTTTCTAATAGTTTCTTAATCTTGGAGAGTCAGATTGAATCTCCTAGATGTGATTCTGATCCATGGGGAAAATGCATGGGAAAAACAGCTGCTCTTTGCATTGCTATGGTTGATTCGATGTGGCTCATCATCCTCGATGCTTTATCTCTGATCTTATCAAAGTAGGGAAATGCACCTTCAATTATTAGTTACTCTGCAGTTTATTTTTTTAAAATTATTTTGGTCTGATATGTGATTAACATTGAATAGGTCACAAGGCGAGGCTATTGTGCTAGAGATTTTGAAGGGTTATCAAGCCTTTACTCAGGTATCATGAGCAATCCAAGTTGCTGTTGTGACTCTTGTATACAATTGTTGGTGTGCCCCTCCCCCACACGGAAATGGGCACATCCTCGTTTGGTGTTAGTATTATTTTATTTTGAATAAATCATTATGTGTTGTAAGTACCTGTGCTCCTATTATGAATTTAATGTCTTTGAGTTCCTACTACATTAGTTTTATACATGTTTTCAGACAATTATGGTGTTACATGTTTGTTTTAAGGCATGCGGAGTTCTTCGTGCTGTTGAACCATTGAACTCTTTTCTGGCATCCCTTTGCAAGTTTACCATCAGTATGCCCAGTGAAGTTGAAAAGAAGAGGTATAATTGTGTTTATTTCTGATGTACCGAGTCTGTGCTCCTAGAATATTTAAGTTTTATTCTTCTTTCCCATCAAAAATCAGTTTCTCATTGTTAGTGTTTTCTTGTGGGATCTTTGTTGTGGCTATGACTATGTTTATATACTGTTGGATTATTACTACAAAGTACTAAATATACAGTTACATAGGATAAATTAAAGAATCTCACCCAATAATTAATTTTCTAGGTAGTGAAAACAATAACTTTGCTATTAGTAATAAGTAATAGTAACAAAAGTTTAAGTAAGCTGAAAGCCAAGCAAACACACTACGTGGTCAATCTAGAGCAGTGATTCAGTGATAGTGAGTACCACCATCTCAAATTACAACATAAAGATTTCTTTAACCTTTGAGGTATCCAACTTGGTGATGGTAAATACTACAATATCTGAGTTTAATGAAATTTTTTTGCACACTTTAACTTACTCTGAACATGAAACTAGGCTAGGTTTCCAAGTTTATGTTTGCTTTCCATAACTATGATAGCTGTAATCGTTTCTCTTGTGTGGGCATAACTATTGAGTATTATGCAGCGTGGTACAGTCTCCAGGAAAACGCTCTGAACTGATTATTGATCAGAGGGAGAGCATTGTCCTTACCCCTAAAAATGTCCAGGTTTGTTTTGCATACGTGATTGTGAAATTCTTTTTTTGATATGAATGGAGTTCATTATATGTATCAACTTTAATTGTGCTATGCCTTCAATTCAGGCGCTAAGAACTCTTTTCAACATAGCCCATCGACTGCATAACTTTTTGGGCACTTCGTGGGTACTGGTATGGCATTGCTCCTTTGATTAATGGATAAAAGTAGATTTCATATTTTTAACGACTTCGAGTGTATCTAGGTGCTGGAGACACTTGCTTCTCTTGATCGTGCAATTCATTCACCACATGCCTCAACTCAGGTAGAGCCTATTATTTATCTTTTTGTGACTGTTTCTTCTTGTAAATCAACAAAACTAGTCTGGAGAAAGGTGAACATGTTGGAGTTCATACAAAAGTATTACTTGAGGATGGGTCACTGCATCTTTGCCGACTGGGTTTAACAATGTGCATGTCAAGCTTATAAGCTTATTTCCTCATACAAATCAGTGCCCACATTAACTTGCAGTTTGTAATCCCTCAACGCTAAATCAGAAAATTGGTTAATCAAAATAAGAAGGTTGTCCTTAGAGATACCTGTCCTGCTTACCTAGACTGAGCATTGTCGCAAGGTTAACTTAAAGGATGGAATCATTTTGTTGGATAAACTCCAGATATTTATCAGGTTTCAGTGTGAGTAGAATTCTATAGAACCTCCACTGCTTTCATTTGCAAATTTCTAACTCATAGTAAATGAGAAGCGGAACAGCTGAGCATGCTAATATTCTAGTTGTATTGGATCGTTTTAATTGTACATAAATTATAAATTTACTAGTGGCTTAACAATTTTTCTACATCTTTAAAGGAGGTATCCAATGTCGTGCCAAGACTTACTAGAGATTCATCTGGTTCTGGTCAATATAGTGACTTCCATATTCTTTCTTCACTGAACTCGCAGGTACATTCTCTTGTTCTGCTATTTTGTTTAAATGACCTTGCAGACAATTTTAGTTGCTGTATAAATTATGGTGTGTAGCATCCTCATATAATTCTAACGTGCCAACCTTTTTCCTTTTTAATGGTTCTGATTAGCTATTTGAGAGCTCTGCCCTAATGCATGTATCTGCTGTGAAGTCACTTATATCTGCGTTGCGTCAGTTGTCACATCAATACATGATGACAATTTCTAATAACGCCACCCAATCATCCAATCAGAGGCTGGGTACCATTGGTTTTGCAGTTGAGAAATTGCTCACGATATTAGTCAACAATCTTCACAGTAAGTTTAATATTGTACCAGAAATTGGATTTTATGGTTCCATTAAATGTTTCTGTAATTTTGATGTCAACTACCTTCACAGCTCCCACTTTCATTATTATTACTATTATTATTTTTAGTTTTTCTATCACTGATTGTTCTACTATACCATTTTTTTTAAAAAATGTACAACAGGAGTAGAACCACTTTGGGATGAGGTTGTTGGCCATTTTATTGAGGTATGTGAGGCATTCTATGAATTTGTTCCGTTCAGAAATCGTTGTTTTTTTTTTCTTCAATCAGGATACGTTGTACTCCCTGCAGCTTGCGGATAGCTCTAGTCAGAAATTACGCAATTTGGCATTGGACGTGTTGGATAAATCAATCTGTGCTGTTTTAGGTTCCAATCTCTTTCAGGAGCCCAGTGTAGAGGAAAACCATGGTGTCTCCATCAATGTGAGGAGCATTTTCTACTCTGTATGAAGATGTAGATGTTGTGATGCTTACGTGGTTCACTATTAAAACTGCAGGTGCAGATGCACATTAAGTCTAGAATAGACTTGAGATCCTTGGAGTGTGCAGTCATTTCCCCCTTGGAGGTTCTTTATGCGTCCTCCCAATGCTTAGATGTTCGCGCAGGGTGTTTAAGAATTCTACTTCATGTTCTAGAAGTATGTATGCTATCTTTATTAGATTGCTTATGGGTTAGGCTGTCTGTTCCTTGAACTTTGTCCCTCACATTTCAGAGGCATGGGGAGAAGCTGCGCTTTAGCTGGCCAAACATTCTGGAAACTCTAAGGTCCTATTTATGGCTATTTGCTTCATCAATAAGAATGTTGAGTGGCCCATATTAATCTTAATGCTCAAACTTTCAGATCTGTCGCCCTTGCACTCGAGAAGGATCTGGTTGCATTGGGATTCCAGGTGAGAAATCAGAAAAATGTTGATCAATAACTTAAGATTTGATGGTTCAATTGCTAGGCAATAGAAAATCCCTTGAACGTTATACAAGAGATGTAAACTTATCCCCATCCCTTTACTATTTCAATAAGTAGAGATGGAAATGGGTTTCATATAGACAGCTTTATTTGTGAACATTCTTTCAACGGGAATCTGCTAAAGACTCTTATTCAACTATCTAGTGTGTTGGTCAATAAATTTTAACTCATTTATAAACTTTTTATTACAATAAATGTATTATATTGTTTGCCACTTTGAAGTGCTTAAATCCGAGACTGAGTACTCGCTATGTTCTCTAATTATCGACTCTGTACCAGAAATTAGAAGATGCTTCATGTGTTGATCATACTTCGATTTTAAACTGTAAAGTAATATGAATAGTTGACAATTTGACATTGATCAAAGTTTTTGCCTTATTTGGTTCGGCATATATATTTCCATGTCAGTATCAAAATTGTTTCTTGATTGATTTATTATTCTTCCAGACTGATTTATACTCTTTTTTACTAGAGTCTTCGTGTGATAATGAATGATGGCCTTTCAACAATACCTGCCAATTACCTCCATGTGTAAGTTTCTGTTTTTCATTACCATTCTAGATTTACATATTCCTTAAGTAGAACTGTTAAAGAATTCTTCCCAACTCCCAAGTTTGCAACCTTAAAGTCAACTAATCAACAATGCCCAGTTGTAAAATATTTTGATAATCAATTATATTTTGTAAAGTTAGCAATAAATTATTATAAAACATGATTATAAGGTAATGCTGTATTATAAAGATGTTATTCATTGTTAGGCAATTGTATTCAAGCGTTACAAGCACTTCTCTGCAATTTATTCAACATTCTTTTCATTGGGATTAGAACTTGAAATTTTCTAGTTAAACAAAATACAGTGTTCAGTACTGAACAAGATTATTACTTTGGTTTTGGCATTTTAGTGTATGACCAAGAAGTCTATTATTTAAATACCTAGCAACTACAATTGTTTTTAACATTTTGCATCTACTTTTTTTTTTCTTTTTTCCCGCAGATGCATTGATGTAACTGGAGCTTATAGTGCTCAGATGACTGAGTTGAACATAAGTTTGACTGCTATTGGCCTTCTGTGGACATCTACAGATTTTATCATGAAGGGAATTTCATGTGCGTATCAAACTAAAACAGATACAAAGAAATAGATCTATAATTTTCGTCTGTTTCCATATCTCATTTTGTTAATGTGTTTATCTTTGCAGATCAAAGCAACAATGAAATGGGTTCACACCTATCCGTCTCTAATATAACTTCATCTGAGGAATCAACCCAAACAGTTCACCATGATACATTGTTATTTTCTGTTCTCTCTCTACTTCAGAAGCTGGGTGCTGATGAAAGACCAGAGGTATTGATTCTTTTAGGAAGTAGTATCAGACCTTCTTGAATTATGTCATCTGACTCATCCCTTGGAAGCATGGGTCTGAGAGGGCACAGATATAACAGAAACCTGTCAACAAAGATCATGTATAGTGGCCTGGCTCTTAGATTGGACACTTATACTGCTTGCTTGTCTGACTCTGTACATTGTGCCTAAATCTCTTTATACTGGAATTATAAAAATGGTCTTTTATGGAAACCTCTGTAAAATGATGTGGCTGAATTTCTTAGAGGGATTCAATTATAGTTAAGCACCTTGGAAGTAAAAGGAAGTTCCTGGTTCTAATCATCTTGCTAAACATGAGATAGTATCTATATGCAGTAGCCCACCAGAAAGTGGGATAGTCTTATTTAACACCTACTAAGCTAACTAAATACCATTTTCATAAAGTGTATCTTCCCTGGAAATGTGATTAGCGATGTTTTTGCAGCTCATTTTATGTAAAGTAGTTGGATGCATGCTCTGCCTTATTTCAGGAATTGCATACACTGGACTTTAAACTACCCATTTTATCTGCAGGTGAGAAATGCAGCTGTGAGGACACTTTTCCAAATTCTTGGAAGTCATGGGCAGAAGCTTTCAAAAAGTATGTGGAAAAATTGTCTTTGTGACTATGTTTTCCCGACATTAACTCGTGTTTCCCACATGGTAGGTCAACGTGTTAGAAACACAGAATTATCTTACCCGCTTGCTTTCCTTTCAAACAATTAAACTATTTCTCTTTTAGGCTGCAACATCATCTAAGGATGAATGGCAAGGGAAAGAATTAGGAACAAAAGGAGGAAAAGCTGTTCATATGCTCATACATCATAGGTACTCTGCTCTCTCTGCTCTCTCTCTCTCTCTGCTCTCTCTCTCTCTCTCTCTCTCCCTCTCTCTCTCACGCACACACATTTTGGTTTAACGGTCACATTTGCTGAATTTTCAGTCGAAATACAGCTCAAAAACAATGGGATGAGACACTTGTCTTGGTGCTTGGTGGAATAGCTAGGATCGTACGTTCCCTCTTTCCCTTTCTCAGAGAATTGAAAGAGTTTCAGTCTGGTAATTACATCATATCTTTTGGTAAAACTTCTGAGATTTGAGACATTTGAAATCTCTCTGTTTTACATGAGATTTTATACTGCAGGATGGGAGTCACTGTTGAAGTTCGTGGAGAAGAGTATTTTAAATGGCAATAAAGAGGTGGCTTTGGCAGCAATAAATTGTTTACAAACAACTGTAGTATCGCATTCTCCAAAGGTAGCCTTTTCATCATGTATATAATCTGGTTCTTTTTTCATGTTCATTAAATTATTAACTGTCTTCTGTGCTTCTGTTGGAGGTGTCAAATGCTGATTTTTTCCCAGCTGAATAGATGATGTACTTTTGATGATTAAATTCTTCTTTTTTCAAGGGAAACTTTCCAAAATCATACCTTTTATCGGTGCTTGATGTCTATGAAATTGTTCTTCAAAAGTCCGCTGACTGTGGTGATAGCGCATCAAGCAAGATCAAGCAGGAGATTTTAACTTGCTTAGGTAATGATCGTCTTTTTTGCCTTTTCAACATACATGTGAGTTCAGCTAAGTACAATATCTCAATGGCACTCTTGGAAGTGATTGAATTTTTTATGGATGCATAATCAATTATTGTACTTTTGGCAGGAGAATTGTATGTACATGCACAGGGGATGTTTGACAGCGTCATGTATAAAAAGCTACTCTCTGTCTTGGATGCTGTGATTAGCGAAGCCAATTTTTCTGGCATTAACCTTGAGGCGGAATTTGTAAGTGTCAATTTAACCCTAAATCTTTGTTCCTAGTCTTAGGGGAGTACCTATAGGACTCTCTTCTCAGATATTTGTATCTGACTAGTTCCTCATTTGCACTTGTCATTATTTGTTTCTTGCATGTATGTGATAAAACTGTGTCTATTTGACTTTACACAACTTTGCATATAAGAGTTTTATATTATTGTATGTAACTGTTCAAATGATGCTTTAGTTCTGTTGTATCCTTGTATAATGTGTGGAATTGCGTTGTTTTAGGTCCCACTTGTTCAGCGTACTGCACTTGAGATTCTGCCACTATTACGTCCAGCAGGACACCTCTCTTCCATGTGGTTGCTTCTCATTGGAAAATTGCTGGAGTATTTTCCAAATTCAAATGCAGTCATAGGAAGCAATGGGAATGAGTTGGAGTCTACTGATGGTAAAAAAATTGAGTCTACAAGCAAAGTCATATACTTCTTTCATAGGCTAGCCATCAAGTTTTGTTATAACTGTCTTGTGTTGATTCTTTTTGACTGACAGTTAATTTATTTTCGTCAGGCCTTAAAGATACAAGGGAGTTTTCTAATGGGATCACATTAACTTCTCCAATGAATGGGCTAGCTTCCCCTAAGAATCTTGAAGCAGTCACCAACTCTAGTTATTTGTTTGCAGAAAAGCTAGTCCCTGTTGTTGTTGATCTTTTTTTGCAGGCTCCTGCCTTGGAAAAATGTAGTATTCTTCCTGATTGTATTCAAGCTCTGGGAAGGTGAGAGTTGGTGTCAGATTGACTACTTAAGGAATCCCCTAAATCTTTCCAGTATTTTTGTCATTTTGGTGCTGGCTCTTAAGAACTCATAGTAAAACGAAATAGTGTGTGGCTTATCTTTGCATGCAATTCAATACTCTTCAAATATTGGATATGAGAGTACTGTTATTATTAATCTGGATATCAAAAAAAACAATGACTTTTAAAATGCAAGGTACAATTCATAACTTTGCATTCTTATTGAAAAGTTGATTTTAAAACCAATGGATGCATTTTGAAAGTTTAGAGTCTTATCTCTTTTTGAAACACTTAGTTCCAGAACCGACAGCTTTGTTTCTTTCTTGTTCTTCTATAGATGTATGACAACTAGAAGGGATAACCCTGAAGGCTCACTTTGGAGGTTGGCTGTTGAAGGCTTGAATCAAATAATTGTTGATGATGTCAGCAAATTAACTGCAGACACAGGCATAATCTTCCCCCGAGCAGCAAGAATACGTATCTGGAAGGAAGTCGCTGATGTGTACGAGATTTTTCTAGTTGGTCATTGTGGCCGCGCCCTTCCATCTAGTTCTCTGACTGCAGCTATGCTCAAGGCTGATGAGTCTCTGGAGATGAATGTCCTAGACATTGTGGGAGAAACAATTCTAATCTGCCAGAATGATGCGCCTCTTGATGTAAGCACTATTTTGACTTCAATTTACAGTCATATCAAGCTCTTGAAGTTTGTAAAGTAATTGTCCTTAGCTCTTGAAGTTCATTAATTAATATTCAATGGCTCTTGAAGTTTATAAATTAAATTGCATATTTCATCTCTCAGTTGTCACACATTTTTTATACCTCATTCCATGTCTAACTCTTCCATTTTGTTATTATTATTATTAGTTTTATCAGAACATATATTTTGAGATCATATGTGAGAAACAAAAATTGGCTTGCAAGTTTGAGATTTTCTCCTCATCTTTGTCATTAGGCATCTATAAGATTCTATGCTAACTCATATTGATGTATTGCAGACTATAAAACGACTGGTTACTACCTTGGACCGATGTGCATCACGTACCTGTTCTTTGCCAGTTGAAACTGTCGAGCTTATGCCTTCATACTGCAGCCGTTTCTCTTTGGCTTGCTTGCAGAAATTATTCTCTTTAAGCAAGTAAGTTTTGTAGTTGTCGATTAATATGCCCCCCACCCACCATCACCCCCCACCCCCCTCGTTTGTTGTTTGTATGTGTAATTGTTTATCGTTACAGTTGCACTCGCGGAGCCACAGGTTGGAATTCATTTAGATCTGATGTGAGCAAAGTATCAGTAACCATACTAATGTCAAGATGCGACTTCATTTTGAAAAAGTTTTTGACAGATGAAAATGATTTAGGTTTGTATCAAGTGGTCTTTCCTTTCTGGTTTAAATACTTTATCCTAAAATTTCAATTAAATTTGCTCATCCCTCACTTCAGGTGATCGTCCATTGCCACATGCTCGAGTTGAGGAAGTTATTTATGTCCTTCAAGAGCTGGCACGTCTGGTGATTCATTCAGATACAGCATCTGCCCTTCCTTTACGCCAATCCCTAAAGGAAGGTATCTCGGAAGAAGATAGAGGACGTACACACTTGCTGGTCCTGTTCCCCTCTTTCTGTGAGCTTGTCATCTCAAGGTACATGGCCTTTCTTTCTCTTTGGGATCCTTTCCTTTCTATGTTATATTTCTGAACACATGACCTATTAATTAAATTTTGGACCCTTCAACACAAGATTTAGCTATACCGCAATCTTACATCACTCTGCTGCTTCAATTTAATTTATACTTTTTTTTTTTACTTCACAATTTGTGAAACGTTTCCCTGGTCTCTGGAAGCTGATTGTGTAGACTGTTGTCATATCCTTACTAAATGAGCAGGAAAAGAAAAATAAGCATAACAATATGGTTGTCAATTGGCCTTCTTCTTTACTCGAGAGATGAATTTGTGCAGGGAAGCTAGAGTGCCAGAGTTGGTGCAAGTGTTGTTGAGACTTATAGCCGTGGAGTTGAGTCTTGATAAGCTCTGTTTAGGAGGTTGACGAGTATATATAGCCTGCCGGAGTAGTGCATATTTTGAGTTCTGATTTCTTGCTTTTGTACGTGTGATTTCCACCCCAAAGAGTACCTGATTATTGTTAGTGCATTTTTGTGTCTTCCATGGTTGGGACTTCTGGCCTATAATTGACTAATTGTACTCTATTGGCTTATAACTAATATAGTTCAAACTTATTGAACAGGCCTTAGTCTAACCTCAAGCAGGTTGCTTCTATCCATCCTCACGTAGGTCGATTTCAGATTGCTTTATTTTTAGGGCCGGTAATAATCATGCATTGCACCACCATACCAATCGAAATGTAGGCACAAGGACTACCGGAAGATTCTTCGTTAATTAGTTGTATCCTAAAAACTACTTTGCGTTCCGGTAATAATAGATTACCGGAATGATTTACTTGCTTTCCCATTCAGTAAAGCTAGTCTGAGTAGTCTATACAATGTGTGTACTATCCGAAATCTTCTGTTTAATTTGCATCTGTGTACATAGTATTTATATTGTCCTCAATCGATTTTAGTTGAGTGATTGTCCTATCCTCATTTCAACCGACAGAGTAATTGTTCGACTAAACACTATTACAAGAAGACTATTCAAACATCCTGGTACTACTAGTTATTGTGAATATGAAATGATCCAGCAAAGTCATTACTCATTAGATAGGCCTGGAGATGAGCCATTATCAAGAATTATGTAGTCCAGTGATTATGGCCTGGAGCTTCGTTACTCAAATGTCAAACTTTCCGCTTCTATCCTAGCAGAATCAAACAGCACTGTAGATAGGTAACGTTCACCAGAACTTGGGAAAATTGTCTGAAAAACAAAACAAGAACAAATGACATACTTGTCCTGTTAATGTATGGAATGAATTACTACTGCTACCAATTGTATGCATAAATGCGACAGTGATATAAATTCAGTCTCAGGGTTAGCTTTTAACGATTTAGTTCTATTCAGCTAATTTTGTTAGTTTGGCAAGTAGTAAAGGAATCCAGATACCGTACAGCTTGATGTTAATTCTGAGTAAAATAAAGTAAAAAGAAGCTCTGAGACGCGAGTTCTCTTATTTTCACTTACAACAATGAGTTTTCCAGCATATTCAGGTCTCTTTGCCAACTTAATTGCAGCAGCAGCGGCAGCCCCTGAAGAAATGCCTACCTGCAAATCCCAAAGCAGATTCATACATATTAGGAATCAGAAACAGGTCAAATATGGTTGGCCAGATGCCTCTAGAAAAACTGGAGTTCAACTTACAAGCAAACCCTCTTTCAGAGCAAGAAGTTTTGCCATTTCAATAGCTTCATCACTGGTTATCTGAAAGACATGGAGAATATATTAATATGATCAAAACAGAACTATTACAAAGAAACCGAACAGCTGATGCAGCTGAATGGAACTATTTATGGGAGAAGCATTGCAACTTCTTGCTTTTGATACCACACAAAATGCTAAAGATTTGGATTTCATGACAGAAAAGAAAAAAAACTACGAGTGTCTTTTCAAGCTTTTCCAAGATTAAATAGAAAGTGTAAGAATATAAACATAAGGATATGCTTCCTTTGTAAAAGCTCTCAAATGTATCAGAATCTGATAAAAGAAACATATTATTTTCTCCTGCCTCCTGTCTGTAAGTCCAAGAGGCTTTAAATCTTAAACATTAGTACTTCTGTATTTCTCTAGTTTGAGCAGCAATAATACTCATAAAATTTAAAGAATGTAATCATATTTGACATTTTAGCACACAAAACTATATATCAAGAAGAGAGGAATAATTGCAAGTGCTATAAATTATTATTTTTCCTTTTAACCAGGAACCCACTTAGGAGAGTGGCTATGAGTTTGAAATGCTCTCAAGAGGACATAATCCACCATAATTCCAGAGAGGAAAGGTACAATTGACTTGCAATATATGGATATTCTGTAAAGCATATATGATAAAAAGAAGTGGATGATGTAAAAAGGGAAGAGATCCTCACATGAATGATTTCATCAACGACAGTCATGTCCAAAACAGGAGGAATGAAGCCAGCACCGATTCCTTGAATTTCGTGTGGACCTATGATAATAAAGGGCGGAAATGCATTAAGTAAGTGATGACATATTAAAATTGTATAAAGTCATCGCTCTCTCCTACAGCAGACAAGCATAACAACCAGAGAATGTAGGACTATCCTAAACTGTCCTTGATCAGTGACGTTCTAAAATCATCCAGACTGCATTTCAAGTGACAATGAAACACTTGTTTCAAGGCCTGCTTTGTTTCAAAGACACTATTACTGCAAAAGTATTGCAATTTTACAACTATGTTATTAACTTACTAAAAATTGCACCAATCTGTTTTAAAGACCTAATATTTGAACATACACTAGAATAAACACGACTACCGTTAGCACAGTAAACACATTTGTTAAAAACTATAAGAAAAAACCTCATTTTTAAAATTCAAATTACCTGCTTGCCCTCCAATCAGAATGGCACTCTCAGTAGGTTCAATACCATAAACCTGCAAAATATAAAAATAAGATAAGTACATCAAATCTAAGAGGGAGTGAAAGATATTGATAGTAAAGAGTAATGATTGAAAAACAGATAGTAGCTGACTTTTATCTTTGCATTTTTCTCCTTTAGAAACCTTCCAGCGCCAGTGACTGTGCCACCAGTTCCAATACCTGCAACAATAGCATCAACTTTTCCTTCTGAGCTTTTCCATATTTCTGGTCCAGTGGTTTCATAATGTGCCTATCAATGACAGAGTTAGGTGACATGTGCGTATTACAGGAAGACACCTTCAGTTAATCAGAAGGTACCTTTGGATTAGCAGCATTGTCAAACTGTTTGAGAAAATAGCAATTGGGCGTTGCCTCCACTAACTCTTCGGCCTTTTTCAGAATGCCATCTAGACCTTTTGCGCTATCAACGAGGTACAACTCAGCACCCAAAGCCAGGAGAATAATCCTCCTTTCTAAGCTATACTTGTGGGGCATAACTATTATAAGTTTGTATCCCCTAGAGGCTGCAACAAACGCAAGACCGATGCCCGTGTTTCCACTGGTTACCTCAAGAAGAACCGTCTGTGGGAGCCATTATGAAAAACCAAAATATACTTAGGTAGAAATATAATAATTTCTTGTCTCAGTTCTGGAAATCTAGGACACGGTGTTTTTGCCAAGAAAATGTCACGATTACTACATAAAATTAAAATAAAAAAAACACTCCACAAAATCAAACCTTCCCAGGAGTGATCAAGCCCTTCTCTTCTGCATCTTTTATCATACTATATGCAATCCTACATCGTAACAAAGAGAGAAAAAATTATGTTCTGTTGGTCTATTCACTGCTTATATAAGGAATTCAGAAAGCAATGAGTCACAATAAGTAAGTAAGACGGCCAGAAATCACCTGTCTTTGACACTTGAGCATGGCTCCATCGTCTCCAGTTTGGCAGCGATCCGTCCAACGCAACCCTCAACAACATTGTTCAGATAGACCATTGGTGTGTTTCCTATCAGCTGAAAGTTTAGCCGGATGAAACCAACATAAACAATTGCGTACTTAAGTTCAAAAGGCAAAAGTAAATAGTTTTGAGAAAACCCTGTACTTCTGTAACGTCATTGGCTATGCTGCGGTTGTCTTCCATTAGTACCTCCAACTAACTGCACAGTGAGAAGAGAAATGAAACAGCTAAAGAACAAAGTACATGCTAATAAACTTAAACTGGGCATCTCATAAATCAAACAAATATATGGTTCGAATTCACATTTCAAACAAGAAACGAGCTCTTAATCTCACCCGAAGCTGGTCCCTTCAATCCGTCAATTTAGAGGCCCAATTTTTTTAAAGTTTCAATCCCAGTTGTTCTTCAATAGCGCTTAAATGCAGAAATGACTTCTTCTCTCTCTCTTTTTTGTTTTGTTAAATAAAGAAATTCAAAGATGGGTATGCAGACATGTGAGACTTCGGACTGAAATGGATAATTTAAAAAGTCCCACTTGGAAAGAGGTTCAGCTCTATCTATAGTAAAACTCATGTCTAAATTTATTTATTTATTTTTCAATTAAATCACCACTAGGGGGATTCTATTTATATTAGTCTTGTAATAGACCATCTATATTATAGTAATAATATAGACGGCCTATTTCTGCAATTATAATTTGAAAAACGGCTCATTTTTTGCAATTTAGAAATACGCAGGTCCTTTTTAGCAATTAGAGAAATTGCTAAAAAGCCCTCCTCCGTAAATATATAAAGCATATTTCTATTTTTAAATTTTCAAAATATCATTCTGAAACCCACCGTTCCCAATTCCAAACCCTCTTTTCTGAAATTCAGTCGCGTCAAATCGAACCGTCGCAATCCAACCGGCGCAATCCAATCCAGGTATTGATTTAATCCAGGTTTTGTTGTTATTTAATGGTGATTTGATCTGCATTTTTGGTATTGAGTTTTGATTGTGTTTGATCGGCGTTTTCGTGTACTGCAGCGTTCGTCGCTCAGTTGTTAATCGATTGGGTAATATTCCAATCTCTGAGTCAGGTGTGTTAATCCAACTGTGTTTGTGATGTTCATGATTCTGTTGTGTTTTGTGTTTTGTGTTTTGTGTTTTGTGTTTTGTGATTCGTGATTCTACTTTGTGTTCTGCAGATCTGAATAAAATGAAGTCGTCTAAATCAGTGGAAGAAAGCAAACCAGTGGGGGTGCAGAGAGGTGATACTTTTTGTCTCTGTGTTTTCCCGCTGTTTTGTTGTTTTTTTGATCTTCGTGACTGCTCTGGTTCGATTAAACTGCTTTGGTTGAATTTTTATATGTTTAGATTGTAAACTGTACTGTTTAATGTGTTTTCTGTGTGCATGTGGATTTTTTAGTTTTTAACCTGAAAACTATGCTTCTTGATTTTTGTTGAAATTTGCTTTTTTATTGTGAAAACTGTGGTGTTTTGTAAAATTTGCTTTTTTTAATGTGAAAACTGTTATTTTTGAAAACTTGGTTATTAAGGCTGAATACTATTGTGTTTGAAGAAACTATATAATTTAGTCTGGAAACTGTGGTTTGTCAAATTTTATTGTTTGGAAACTTTGATGTTTAAAAACTTGATCTTTTATTATGAAAACTATAAAAATTGTGAAAACTTACTTTTTTAGAATGAAAACTAGAGTGATTGTAGAAACTTGATTTTTAAATGTGATAACTGTTGTTTTGTTAAAACTAGATTATTAAGGCTAAAAACTACATTGATTGTATAAACTGTATTGTTTAGCCTGAAAACTGTTGACTGTAAAACTTGATTGTTTAGTTTAAAAACTGTTTTGTTTTGGAAACTTGATTGTTTAGTTTGGAAACTTGTCTACACTTAATACAACATTATTTAACATAAACACCCTAGTTTTTATGTGCCTAAAATCTTAAATTCATAATATGAAAACTTGTATTTTTAGCCCGAATTCTTTTACGTTTACAAGTGTTTAAAATTCAAAAATTATTATTACTGATTTGAAATTATTTTTTTTGCAGTACGTGTAGTGTATACCACGCGTTCTACGATTGGGGCTGAGCCAATCAATGAGGATCAGATTGACAATGGTGAAGATGATTTTGAAGAGAATGAGCAGCTCCCTAGTAAAGGCAAAAAGGGAAAAGAAGTGGCTACTGCATCCACATGCACTCATGGTATGATCTTGTTTTCCCTGCAATTTTTATGTAGTTTTTATCTTATGTAGTATATTTTTAACATGTACCAATGATTATTTTGTTTTTTAATACAGGCAAGAGGAATTTGCGTAAAAACAAAAAATGCAGGGACTGTCCATCTACGGAGAAGAAACCTCCCCGTGCAGCGGAGAAGAAAGTTGCTGCTGAACCTGAGAAGAAAGTTGCTGCTGAACCTGTGGTGAACAAGAAACGTCAACCGAAGAAACGTGTAAAGAAGATGTTAGTTGCTGACTCGTCCTAGTCCAGCACTGTCGAGCCCGAGGTCACCACTGATGAGCTCCAGTCCAGCACTGTTGAGCCCCATGTCAACGTGCCTGAACCCCAGCCCCAGGTCAGCGAGCCCCAGCCTCAGGTCGATCAGCCCTAGCCACAGCAGCCCTTGTTCAACATTCCCTCGTTCAAAGAGGTCCCGCTCGAGGAGTCCCAACCTCAGCCTCAGTCCCCCCAGCCCCTGTTCGAAGAGGTCCTAAAGGAGTCCCAGCCTCAGTCCCCTCTGTTCAACCTATCCCCGTTCGAAGAGGTTTCGCCCCTACCCCAGCCCCAGGTCAGCGAGCCCCAGCCTCGGGTCGATCAGCCCCAGCCACAGCAGCCCCTGTTCAACATTCCCTCGTTCAAAGAGGTCCCGCTCGAGGAGTCCTAGCCTCAGCCTCAGTCCCCCCAGCCCCTGTTCGAAGAGGTCCTTAAGGATTCCCAGCCTCAGTCCCCCCTGTTCAACCTATCCCTGTTCGAAGAGGTCTCGCCCCTACCCCAGCCCCAGGTCAGCAAGCCCCAGCCTCGGGTAGATCAGCCCCAGCCACAGCAGCCCTTGTTCAACATTCCCTCGTTCAAAGAGGTCCCGCTCAAGGAGCCTCAGCCTCAGCCCCCCCAGCCCCAGGTCCATTCCCAGTCAACTGTCTTTGATGTTCCTCCTTTAAAGACAGTTGGATGTGCTGCTGAAGGTGGTGTTCCAACTGACAAACGGAGGAAGAGGAAAAATGTGGAGACAACTGATGTAGGTGAAGTAGTGGAAAAGAGGGCCAGGAAAAAGTCGCAGCATATTTGCATTGTGGAAAATGATGAAATTAAGTAAGTTTTAAATTTAATTTTAGTTTTTTATATACTAAAATTCGATAGTTGCATTTTAACTGATATTTAAACGTCTATTTTGCAGACTGGATAAGGACGTGAAAATAGCATGCCATTTAAGCATTGTTGCCAAGTTTTTAGCAAAACTGACCGAGGCTCAGAAGGCTGCTGTTGAGTCAATTGGTTTTGGGGGCCTGTTGAAGGTGCAGATGAGCAAGTTCCCGCTGGAAATCATCCCATTCTTGATTTCCAGTCTAGATGGCCGTGGAAATCAAACCATAGGGTCAGTGACCTACAAGATAGGGGTTGATGAGGGTTTTGATGTGTTGGGCTTGCCGATAGGTGGAGTCGATGTACCTGTTGGTTCATTGTCTGGGAACATCGGCGCTGATAAATCTGAGAAGATTAAGCGGGAGAGGCTTGCATGGAAGAGGAGGTTCAAAGTGAATGACGATGACGACATCCCTCTGGATGCTTTGGTGAGAGAGATGGAAGCCCTTCCAGATGGTGGTGAAGAGTTTCTGCAGTTTTTTGTGCTGTTTATGCTCGGAAACTTTGTCAATCCTCTGCAAACCAGGTAGATGATTCTGAAAACTTGTGTTGTTAATGTGGTTTCTAATGCTTTAACTTTGAAAACTTGTTTATTTAATGTGAATTTTTTCTGTCTGACCTGGTATCTTTCTGTGTATTTAAAATTTAGGTATGTCGATACGAAGATGATCCAGGCTGTGGTTAACGTGTCCGAGATAACAACCATGGATTGGTGCAAGTATCTCTTGGAGCAGCTACTGAAAGGGGTGACCAACTTCCACAAACGAAGCAAGAAACACACTGCTCTTGAGGGTTGTGTTTATGTAGTTCTGATCCAATATCTTCAACGGTCGCCATATTTAGGTATGATTCTAAAAACTTGTGTGTTTAATGTGGTTTCTAATGCTTTAACTTTGAAAACTTGTGTGTTTAATGAGCCTTGTTTCCATGTGATTAAAATTTAGGTATGCCGGAACCTATTACAGTTCCTCTTGCTCAGCACTGGCCTCAAGATAAGGTGGCTGCAAGGGTTACTTGGCTCAAAATGAATGGCTTTGACAAGGTCCTCGTTGAGACCAGGTTGTACCCACTGACTCGTGCCGGGAGGGTTATCAATGCTGCTCATGGGGACAGACCAGCCAATAAGTTTAATGGCAGCTTCGACCTTCCAGGAACTGGGGAGTTTAAAACTGATCAGGAGATAGCGGACCTTGGTTTGAGTGTAAGTTTTACAAAACGTTTTGGCTTTTTTTATTCTGAATTCCTTCTAACTATTTATTATTCTTCTACAGAATTCTGAACAAGCTTATGAGATTCTGAAAAGGGATATGGGACTTGTCACTGCGAAGTTTTTTGCAAGACTTAAGTCAGATAAAGCCGCTGCCAAGGCTCAAAGTCAGAATGCAGAAGAGCGTCAAACTCAACCACAAGAAGCTGAACCTGTGTTGTCGCAGCAGCCAGTAGGGAGTCAACCTGAAGATGTATGGGAAAGTGAGGAGTTCTGGCAGGCGCCCGAGCTGCACAAGTGGTTTGACGAGGTAGTGAAATCTGCTATGCCGAAGGTCAAGGAAGCAATGCCATGTTTTGATCTTCACATTGACGATTATGAATTTTGGGAAAATTCATAATCACCTTGGTTAGGATATCAAATTTTATTGTATGGGATATTAAAATTTAGTTTTTCATGTTAAACAGTTCACTTTGGTTGTTAATGAATCTTGTTTTAGTTTTATGAAAGTTTGTTCAGCTTTACATTTTCTATCTTAAGCATTCAGTTTTTAACTTAAACGCAACAATATTTAACCAAAACACCATAGTTTTCATAACAGCATAAGCTGGAAACAACTTTCCAAGTAAAGTTTTTAAGTTCCCATGTCCATTTTAAACACAACAGTTTCTATCTTAACAACAACAGTTTCTAAGCTAAACACCTTAGTTTAAATTATTAACTGAACACATTAGATTTTAGTCTAAAAAACCTAGTTTCATTACCAAACACACAAGTTTCCAACCAACTTAAACTACAAACACCATTTTGAATTCCCATTTCTATCACCACTATACACAAATAGTTCCCATGTCCATCATAAACACAATAATTTTCATCTTAAACACAATAATTTCCATCTTAAACACAACAGATCCCATGAATGTTGTTTCGAGATCTTAAACACAAATGTTTCCATATTAAAAACAACAGTTTCTAAGCCAAATACCTTAGTTTAAATTATAAAATAAACACATTAGATTTTAGTCTAAACACACAAGTTTCCATTTTCCATCTAAAACACAACAACTTTCAACTATAACATAAAAATCACAGTTTTCACTGTAAACACCACTCTTTTTAACACAAACACCCTTATTTTTAACACAATAATGCAGCAGTTTCAAACCCCAATAACATAACTCAATTCCGACGGTACAATGTTTGTCTTTACCAAAAATCAAGAAATAAAACAAAGATGGAACTAAATAATCGCGGCTTTGGAGTATATGATCCAAACTCATTTGTTGGCTTTGCTTTAGGGCGCTCGATTGATGACTTGATTCTTTTACCTCTCCCTTTGGTGTTTGCTTTGTCTGGATCTTCAATTGCAAACTCATCATCTTCTTCAATTGGAGCAGCAGTACCGGATGAGCTCTTTGGATCTGTGACTTCTTCTTCTTCTTCTTCTTCTTCTTTTCCTAGGACTTTTGGAATTGAAATCGTTTGCCTCTTTACCGCATCTTCTAATAGTTTTCTAGCTTCCATATTGTCTTCACTTTGGGCAACCAGATGGTAGAACTTCCCTGTGATTTGATGCCGCCATGGAATTGAGTCCTTCAATTTCTTACCTGCCTCAGCATTCTTGTCTTCTTCAAGAAACTTATCCCAGATTTGCTTTTTGACATTCTTCGTCCATCTGCACACAATGTACTGTGGTGGAATCCTCATTATTGACATCATGTGCAATATCCTGATCATGTGGTAGCATAGCAAGCCTGTTTCTTCAAACATTCTGCAGGAACAGTGAAACTCCACGGACTTATTTTCAGGGATTGTCACCATAACTTCACCTGCAAGACCTTCAGTAAATACACCAGTTTTCAAAACACATACACCAGTTTCTAACCTAAGGACATCAGTTTTTCACCAGAAGACAGACCTTCTCAGTTTACGTTCAAGAACCTATCATGTTTAAGAATGTTAATACTAGAGTGTTTAGTTTTTAAACTAAACATTTAAAACTAAACAC
Source organism: Sherardia arvensis (assembly GCA_948330725.1). Lineage (NCBI taxonomy): Eukaryota > Viridiplantae > Streptophyta > Magnoliopsida > Gentianales > Rubiaceae > Sherardia > Sherardia arvensis. The sequence goes on from OX415238.1 coordinate 18,351,391, forward strand.
TCTAGTATTCACATTCTTAAACATGCTAGTATCTATTCTAAACAACACATTTTTTCACTTGTTTTGTACAACAGTTTTATAGTCAAACACACCAGTTTCTAACCTGAAGACATTAGATTTCATCCAACAAACTATTATATCAAAAAAAATAAAATAGTTGTAAATAAAAACAAACCTGCTGTATCAGGATCTGTCTCTAAAGTCACTACAAAGCATCTGATGTATCCACCATTATTCAGCTTGGATTCAGAAATCGATGTTGCCATTGCCCATCCAAATTCTCGCTTGAATTCCTCATAAATCTTGAGTGTGTAGACTTCAGACGCATGCTTCAAAAGGCCACCTTTTGCTGACCGAGGTAGAAAACGTAGGCATCTACTTTCCTCTTTCTGTTCGTTCTTCCTCCATTTTCTAATCATTTTTTCAAAAGCCTTCTCAAACTGAGTCAACGATGTTGTTTTTGAGACCTTCACCTTGATAGCATGGTTTGCACTCTCACATCTTTGTGTAGCTAGTGTCCTAGCAGAGAAGAAATCTTTGATGAACGCTGTACACCACTTCTCGCGCAAATTATATAGCCGTTCGAACCAGTCATCACCTTCCAAGTTGAACTCTATGAGCAAATTTCTCCAACAGTCTTCAAATTCTTGCTCGAACGAATAGCCGTATAAGCATCGCTGGAATGCTGACTTGAAAGGCCCGTCCTTTTTCAGCTCGCCAAAATGGGAAATTGCATTCTGCATAAGGTGCCACAAACATAATCGATGTCTCGTCTCAGGGAAAACCTGTTTTTGTTACAGAAGATTTATGTCATTAATTAGCCCAGGACAATATTAAAAACATGTTAAACATGCAGTATCAAGACACTACCTTTTCGATCGCATTTGTCATCGCAATATCTTGATCTGTAAACATTGTTATCGGTGCTTTGCCCCCATACTTTTCTTGAATGTTTTAAGTACCCACTCAAACGTTTCACTTGTTTCATCAGATATAAAAGCACAGGCAAACATCACATTACCTCGGCTGTTATTCATTCCAAGTATCATAGCAAATATTAGATTGTACCTGTTTCAGAAAAGAAAAAAAATCTGTAAATACAACAGTTTTTAAAGTAAACACACCAGTTTTAAATATAAACACACCAGTTTCTAACTAGTCAATACTATAGTCAGTTTCAAATGCCATTTTTAAGATTTAAACCTATTCATAAAACATTCTGTAAAGATTATAGTTTTCAATGTAAATACACTTTTTTATATTATAAACACACCAGTTTCTAAACAGTTAATACTAAACTGTTCTCCACTAGTTGCAAACACAACAGTTTTCTAAATAAACACTCTAGTTTCTAACCTAAACACATCAGTTTTCAATTTTACCTATTTGTTTTGAAGGAAGTGTCGAGTATTACACAGTCGCCATAAATGTTGTAATCTTCATGCATCATAGAATCCCTCCAAAACACAGCTTTCAACATGTTTTCATCTTCCATTTTCAAATCTTTGTAGAAAAAACCTTCTTGCTTCTTATTCTTTTCCTCTAGAGTTGCTATTAATGTTTTTGCATCGCCCTTTTCAATCTCTTTCATTCTGAGTCTTCCAACAAAATTGATTTGGTCCCTGAGTTCATGACCCACTGCCTCATTTCCTCCCGCTAAATATGTGAGATAGTTGTATCCATCAGTTGGTTTCATTCCAGCATCTTCCATCCCCATTATGACCTGAAACAAACACAGACTCACACTGTTTTAAAAAATAGCAATCTGTGCTAAACATTTTACGTTGAAACAATCCTATTTTTACCTTGGCTATTACTGGAGTGATTCGGCGCTCGCTTCTTGCAAACTGCATCCATTTGGGCCTAAGCAAAGCATGATTATGCGTCAGGATATGTTGTCTGACATGGAAAATTCCATCAACCAGCTTTACACGAAGTGAAGCCTTGCACTCTGTCTTGGTTATCGGATACTCCTTGTGCTTTCTTTTTCTTTTCTTTGATGTTGAACTTTCAGGTTCATCTAATAGTAGGACTGGGGTAGGCGGTGTTTGGGTGGTTTCTTTTTTAGGCTTTCCTGCACAAGAGCAACTAAAATATTGTTCGCAGTGAACGCCTTCATGATTCTCCTACTTGTTTATTTTCTATAGCAAAAACCAATTGCTTTAGCATGCAGCTTGTAAAGTGCTTCTAGCTCTTCAAGGGTTCTAGCACTGAGTCCATCAAAACTCTGCCTAAGATCAACATTCTCCAAATCAGGCAGATCAACATTGTTACCTAGTTTTCATGCTAAACAGTTCAGATTCCATCCTAAACAGGGCACTTTTCACAAGCATACATTTCAAAAAATATTATTTCATGGTGCTTACAATTTCAAATCCAGTTTTCATGCTAAACACATCAGATCACAACCTAAACAATCCACTTTCCATAGACATGCATTTCAACAGATATCCATGATGCTTACACATTCAAATCCAGTTTTCATGCTAAACAGTTCAGATTCCATCCTAAACAGGCCACTTTTCACAAGCATGCATTTCAAAAAGTTTTATTCATGGTGCTTACAATTTCAAACCTAGTTTTCATACTAAACACATCAGATTCCACACTAAACAGTCCACTTTCCACAGATATGCATTTCAACAAATATACATAGTGCTCACACATTCAAATCCAATTTTTCATGCTAAACACATCAGATCCCAACCTAAACAGGGCACTTTTCACAGATAAAACATACTGAAAACTAAAACAAACATCCAGTATCAAACAGAACTCCAGTATTTACCTATTGCTAATGAAGATCGATCTTCCTTGTCATCTACGCATGAATCTAGATCGGTAACAGCATAATCTACACCTTCTTCGCCACTTATTGAAAGTTGTGGTTTATAAATAAAAAAAAACATCAATTAGCAAGGATTCGATGCATCGAATTGTTGGTTTATACATCAAAATTGATCGGAAATTCAATTGGGAACTCACCTTGCTTTGGATCTCCATGCCGTAGCTTAAATCACAATGAATTTCAGTGTTTTTGCCCCAAATTATTCCTCGCGTTTGCGTTCTGCTCTGTGAAATCAGAGAAGAAATCTGCGTTTGCGTTCTGCCAGAGAAGAAATCTGGCAGAGTTTTTGGATCCGTATGGTTTGGGGGAAATTGGAGAAATTAGCGCGGTTTGTGCAAAATGGAGGCAGCATCGTTATAACCCGCTTTATATCCGGGTTTTGACCCGCGAAAATCTCCTCAACTTGGTATATTTGCAGTTCAGTCCCTGGTCTATATCATTGCTAGATATAGACGATCACTCAGGAGACCGATTCATTTTATTTTATTTTATTTTTTCTTTTTTTTAAATAAAGCACCTTAAGGAAGGTGGGAGAATATATTTGGTTCTCCAAACCAAAGGCATAAGATGACAAAATTACATCTCCTAACCGCCTAAGAGACACTAAGCCTCTAAGAAGCATAGTAAAGCTTCTCAAAATTGTAAAAACACTTAGGTTCCTTTTAGTCTCAAAACTAAAGCCTATTAGCGAATTGATAACAAAACACAAGGCGGCATTAGCTTAGAGGCTATAGGAACACACTATACTAATGCACCCAATACATGATTATGATGGTGCAGAAGAGAGTTGAGTTGTAGAGCCCTTTGAGAGGCGATGAGACAGATTGATTTGTATGGCATGTTTGAGTCCAGAGGGAAACTCTTATCTCCAGGCCGTACCTATCCAATGAGAAGCCACCTGAGCTTGTTTATCTGCACAAAACAAAAACATCTATTAGCAGTATCAGGCCTGAGCCTCAGGAATCCTAATTGATGGAATCCCTGCTGCATCTAAATTAATATGCCCTTTAACATGTATAGGGAGAGTATCCCAAGAGAAACATTGAGCAGATTGATTGCTGAAAGCCCATTTGGAAAGTAGATCAGCAGGTTGATTACCTTCCCTCAGTATATGCATCAAAGAATATGACTCAATCTTACTATGAATAGCATAAAAAAGATTGTACAATGACCAGTGCCAAGTAGATGGATTATTTATCATAGATATAGCTTGTAAGCAATCTGACTCAATGCAAATATGCTCAGAAGGTACAGAATTTGTAAATGTAATGGCAGCTTGTATGGTATAGAGTTCAGAATGTAAAGGAGACGGAGAGTGTATGAAAGAAGTTTCAGCTCTAATAAAGTCTCCTTTACCGTTCCTAATAATGATGGAAATCCCCGCACTGTTTAGCTTCCAGGAAGCATCAATGTTTCTTTTTAAACCAGAAATAGGTTTAAGCCACAAGACTGGAGAGATATTTGGTTTGGGAGGGATGTAGAGAGGAGGGATGCAACATTGTTCAGAGAGCTCTCTATAAATTGAGTTTAAAAGGAAAACAGGCTTTCTGATGAAGGAAATGTATATAGATGAGTGGAGCTCTTTTTTCATTAGATCAAAATCTGGAGGAATATTGTCATATAAATATCTATTTCTTGCTTTCCACAAGATCCAACATACCATGATGGGAGCACTATGATTTAGCCTATTATGAAGCTTGGAAAGACCCGAAAAAGTCCAGTTAGTGGCTAACCTATCCCACAGGTTTGAGCTTGAAAAATTTAAAGAGCCACAAAGAAAATGCATATAAGACCACAGTGATGTTGCCACATGACATTCATTATAGAAATGATGGACAGAATCAACCTTATCACAGAAACAACATTTAGATACATTTTGAAAACCAAACTGTTTCAGAACATCATCAAAGGGGAAAAGACAGTTCATCAATCTCCACATAAAGACTAACAATTTTTTTGAGTGTAGGAATTCCAAATCTTGGATAATACAGGGAAATTACCTGATTGTCCTCTGATCTTGGCATATGCAGATTTGACTGTGAAGTTGCCTTGTAGATCTGGTTTCCATACCAATTTGTCCTCTCTAAATTGGTGAATGGCAGCTTCTGAAATAACATTCATCACAGCATGGGGGGAGTACTAATTGCAACATAGGCGAGAGGATATGTTTCTTTGCAACAAATTCAGCCACAGAGAGGGACATGTGAGCTTCTGTGTCTGGCTCATAAAAATCTACGAGGGGCCCTTTATCTGTCCAATTAGAGTATCAGAAGTTGCACTGACCATCTGCATGAATAACTCTTGAGCTTTCTTTAGCAAAGGAATTAATACCACAAATCCTCTTTCAGTTAGGAGATTTTCTATGTGAGGGAGGGAGAGAGGTCAAGAATAGTGTCCATGGAGCAGAAACTAGTTGATACTTCCACCAGAGCTTACATGAAAAAGATTTAATTGAATCTGCTAAAGCTCTAATCCCAAGTCCATTTTGCAGCACAGGATAGCAAATTGATCTCCACTTTCTCCATGATTTTTTTGGGCCTAAATCAGAAGATCCCCAAAAGAATATGGCAAGTCTTCTTTCTATCTTTTTAATGATCCATTTTGTTGGCTCCATTACAACCCAAATGTGTTGGGACAAAGACAAGAGGCATGATTGAATTAATGTCAATTTGCCACCTGTTGAGAGCCATTTATTTTTCCAGTTTAGAATCATTCTATCAATCATTTCCAGAACAGATTGAAAATGGATATTTAGAGTTCTACCACTGAAAATTTGTACCCCTAAGTACTTAAAAGGCAGTTTACCTTGTTTCATTCCCATTACTTGTTTAACCTGTCTCAGCTTGGTATCAGTTGCATTAGAGCTTAGGTAAAAATCACTTTTTCAAAATTTATTTCTTGGCCAGTGGTTTCTTCAAATTTAACCAGAAATGCTTTCATTCTAGTAAGATTTTTCCTAGAGGATGTAAGAAATATAACAGTATCATCAACATAGATTAGGTGGGAAATATTGATGGCATTTCTAGGTAGTGAAAAATATTGCAAAGCCCCTGATTGAAACACATAGGACAGACTCCTAGTGAAGGCTTTTGAGAAAATGTTAAAGAGGAAAGGTGAGAGAGGATCTCCCTGTTTAATACCTCTAGTGGCAGGGAAAAAACCTACTAGCTTACCATTTATAAGAACTGAAAACCAAGCATCAGACAGGTTTTTAATAATGCAATGAACAAAAATGTCTCTAAAGCCAAACTTTAGGAGGATTTGTTTTAAGAATTTCCAGCTGACCCTATCAAAGGCTTTCATTAGATCTAACTTAATGATACAGTTAGGGTCTGTACCTTTTTTATTCAAAAACCTGAACATTTCCTTTAAATAGATGACATTATCAGAAATGTCTCTATTTTTTAAAAATGCAGTTTGGTTGGGAGATATCAATTTAGGCATCAATGGCTTTAGCCTTTCCATAAGAATTTTGGAAAAAATCTTATTGGTAACATTTGAAAGACTAATTGGTCTGTAATCTCCAAAAGTCACTGGAACTTCCTTTTTAGGGATTATAGTAATCCATGTGCTGGAAATTCCTCTATGGAGATGTGACAGAGTTAAAAAATCATTTGATGCCTCAAGTAAATCTTGGCATATAATGTTCCATGACTTAATGAAAAATAGTGCGGTATAGCCATCAGGCCCTGGACTGCTCATTTTATTAAGATTAAAAATAATCTGTTTCAGTTCTTGTAAGGTCATTGGCTTGCACAGTTCATCATTTTCAGGTCCAGAAATTATAGATGGAATTTTGGACAAGAAATGAGAACTAAAAAGATCCTGATCAGGGTGTGGTGAATCAGTAAGAAAATTTTGATAAAATAAGATAGCCTCTTTTTCAATGTCATCTGCCTCAGTCAACCATAAGCCATCAGAGCTTTTTATTTTAGTGATGTGTAATCTACTCCTTTTCTCCATAACAGAGTTCTGAATTTTTTTTGTATTTTCATCACCTTCTTTTAGCCATTTAACCTTTGCTTTATGTTTCCAGAAATGGTATTGCTCTTTATGTGCTTTAGTTAGAAGAGCTTTAGCTTTTTTGAGTTTAATAAGTTCCTCTGTAGAGCTATTAAGTTCAAAAGCTATTTCATGGATCCTTAAATGTTCCTCAGCCTTAATAATGTTCTCATCTATATTTCCAAACACATCTTTATTCAATTTTTAAAGGATGGGTTTCAGACTGTTTAGTTTGAGATAAAATTTAAGCATGCCTCTACCTTGTGAAGAAGAGTTCCAGTGAAGATTAATTACCTCCATGAAACTCTCCCTTTTAAACCAGGTATTAACAAACCTGAAAGGTTTAGGAACTGAGGGGATTTGACTACTTATTCTAAGGAGGAGAGGGCAATGATCAGAGGTGTCCTTGTTAAGGACATGGATAGATGACTATGGATATTTATTTAACCAGGACAGAGTGCATAATCCTCTATCTAATTTTTCCACAATCAAGTACTTTCCTTGTTCCTTCACTCTACCATTTGACCAAGTGAAAAAATTGCCCACAGTGTGAGGAGTAACTAAAGCTAAGGAGTCTATAAATGACTAAACTCTCTAATGCTCCTGAGACTAGTAGAAGAATTCCCTTTGTACTCATTAATAGAGGCATGACATTGAAGTCACCAATATATATGGTGTCAGATATATTCCTGGACTTAAGAGAGGACCATAGTTCCATTCTTTCTTTCCTAGTTGTCAAGGCATACACAAAAACCAAATCAGTGACTTGATTCAGAGTATGAATTGCAACATGTACATGAATGAATTGGTTATGGTCCAAAATTAAGGCTATGTCAACCTGGCCATTCCACATTAACCAAATTTTACAGTTTAAGGAGAAAAGACAGTGCTAAAAGTGCAATCTAAGTTTATATGCATCACATTCTATTTTTATAAAATTAAACCACCATTGGTGGGGGGGGGGGGGGGGGGGGGGATTTATTTTGCACCCCAAACCAAAATTAGGCAATGCCTAAAGTTTGTTATTAGAGTAGGGCTTAACCCTAAGAAGGATCTAAGCTTCTTCAAAAAATGGGTAAGGCTAATAACTAGCAATATGTGAAAGATAGGGAATCTAAGAGACCTAAAAAACCAAAAGGGAGCAACTTAGTGATCGAGTAAACAAATACCGAAGCACAATTTAGCCACCAATTGTTTTTAAATCTAAGATTATCACAAGCTAGCCTATATACATTAGGCCCATAAAAACCATAGAATGGTTCAAAAAATGGCCTTGTTGAAATAGATATGACTGTGATTGTTAGGAGGTAAGATTTTTCCTTCTGGCCTGAGAAGAAAGATATCCATCTAAACATGCTGATGCTGTTGAAAAATGGCCTGAACAGTAACCTGAGCAGGAGCTGTTTTGATCTTCTCCATTTCTGAACCTTCTGACAGGAGCTGTGGTCCTGCTTTGTTGATTTCCACTCCAATGTCTCCTTCCCTGAAATAGAAAGAAAAGCAGAGCAGTATCTGTAGCAATAAAATTCAGTAATTTGTCCTCACAGTAGGAGTGCCTAATCTGTCAAGAGTCAACATGCCTCCCAGATTATCTGGAGTTGCATTGAGGTCAATAGTTCCAAAGATTTTGAGACTAAGACTCCTTTTGGCAAGATAGTCAGCTGGAATGTTAGCCTCTCTAAGGATATGTGTGACACTATGCACTGTGTGAAGTGAGTGGAGTTCTGAACAAAGGCTGTAGTAGTGCCAGTTGACATAGAAGGGATTATGGATACCATTGACTGCAACTAGACAATCTGACTCTATATTGTAGTGGTGAAGGTTCATATGAACTGCTGTCAAATATCCCTGTTTAATGGCATTGATCTCTGAGTGTAATGGGGAGTCACTAATCATGTAAATCATTTTAAGAAGCAGTGGATTACCACTGTGATCCCTCACTATAATACCAACCCCACATTGTCTATCTTTGAAAGCTGCATCAACATTAACTTTGAAACCTATATTAGGGGGGTGCCATTTGATGATCTTTACCAGTCTAGGCCTTTTTTGTTTCAAAAAATTCACCAAACCCGCTGAGATAAAAATTGATTCCTGTCTATGTTGCCAAACTGAGGATGAGCTAAACAAATTAAAGACACCTGTTTTATGATATTTCCTGTGGTCACTTCTGCACTAAGACAGACATCATCAAATAAGACTTTGTTCCTCCTAACCCACAAATTCCAGAATATTATCATCACAGAGATTCTAACAATTTTGGTGTGCAGTTTAGTAGAGCCTTTAAATGTCAGGTAATAGTTAATCCTAGAACTCAGTGTCTGAAATTGTGGAGGCTGCAGAATAAGAACTGCGTGAATGGCTGACCATATCTGACCACTAGAGGGGCATGCATTGAAGTAGTGTTCAAGTGTGTCATGGTTCTCACAGTGTATACATCTTGAAGGTAAATAGAAACCATACCTTACAAGTATTTCTGGGAATGGAAGTAGTTTATTCTTCATTCTCCACATGAAAATGGACAACTTTTTAGGAATGGAACTGCTCCAAACTTGGTGCCAGATGGTGTTGATTTGGCTGTGAGCTCTCAGACTTGAGTAGGCTGTTTTTATTGAGAAATCCCCATCTTTAGAAGGCTTCCAAATGAGCCTGTCAGGGTGCTCCATTGTCAGCGTTGCTTCCTGCAAGAGAGAAATGGTACTGGTAGCCAGATGTGGCTCCAATTGTTGGATATAAAACTGCCTATCATTTATGAATTCAGCCGCATAAATGTTGGGAAATGTAATATTCATACTAGGGCTGTAAACGAGCCGAGCCGAACGCGAACAAGGCATGTCCGAGCTCGAACTCGAACAAAATTTGTGTGTTCGTGATTGAGCTCGAACTTGAACGAGCTAGATTATTTTTGTTCGAGCTCGACTCGAATGATTTTTATCTAGTTCGAACTCGGCTCGTAAGCTCAATCAAATTCGAGTTCGAACTCGAGTTCGAGCTAGTTCGAGCTCATAATTAATAAATATTTAATTTTTATTATAAAATGAAAAATTACATTATATAAATAATTGTAAATTTTTGGCTCGATTGGCTCGACGAGCCTATCGAGCTAGCTTCAAGATGTTCGAGCTTGAACTCGTACATATACAAACGAGTTCGAGCTCGAGTCGAGGTCGGTCAACTCAAACACGAGTTCGATTTTTGACCGAGTTGTTCATGAGCCGTTCGTGAACAGCTCGACTCGTTTACACCCCTAATTCATACTGTCAGGCCAAATATAAAATAAAGTACCTATACCTAGCCAGTTTGCATCCCAAAATGGGCTATCATCTGTCAGAATCTGAGAATTTAAATTTGCATGTTCAGTTATGTCATAGATTCTAGACCAAGTATGAGAGTTTTTATATAAGTGTGGCAAGGACCATAAGAACCTTGTCCAAATGCATTTGTTTTGTTGTAGCTTCCACCATAACTTGCATGAGAATGCTCTGACTACAGCTCTAATATCTCTAATTCCCAAACCATTTTCCTCAATTGGTATTGTGAGCTGAGACCATCACTGGTTATCTAGTGCAAGTAGATTAGTGTTTATTCCCAACTTTCCTGAGAATGCCCCTTCCAATTCAGTGTTGGCTTTTCCATCCTGTCCAGAAGAGGCTGGTAGTACTGAACTGGATTCCTACCTGAGAAGATTGGAACCCCAAGATAGGTGAATGGCATTGAGCCAATCTTCATACTGATGATTCTTTTCATTCTTCTTACAGTAGCTATGCCTGTGTTAGGATGTACATAGAACTCAGATTTGGTGAAATTGATCTTCTGTCCAGATTCTGCCTCATAAGCCTGTAAAAAAGACTTGAGCCTTCTCAGATTCCTTCTTTTCCCATTGATGAAAATTGTAGTGTCATCTGCATACATCAGATGGGAGATATGATGTACGTACTCCACTTGGCATTAAGAAATTTCTTATGAATTGGCTACTGATCATGGCTTTTAATCTTCTTGAAAAGGTCTCTGTAACCAGATTGTATAGGAAAGGAGAGATGGGATCTCCCTGCTTGAGTCCTCTGCTAGAACTAAAGAAACCAGTTGCAGAACCATTTATTATCACAGAAAACCAAGCAGCCTCTATATTCTGTAATATCAACTTGACAAATGAGCCATGAAATCCAAATTTGAGCATTACTGAGTTCAGAAAGTCCCATGAGACTCTATCAAATGCTTTCTTCATATCTAATTTAACAATCAAATTCTGATATCTCTTGTTCTTGTTCAGCAACCTTGTCATTTCTTTCATCTGCAGAATATTATCAGCTATGTCCTTACCCTCTAAAAGTCCTGATTGCTCTTTTGAGATGAGCTTGGTGATGACTGGCTTTAGTCTCTCCATCAAAATCTTAGAAAACACCTTATTTAGGAAGTTAGACAGACTAATAGGTCTGAAGTCCCCAAATGTGTTAGGGCATGGTTTTTTGGGTATAAAAGCCAACCATGTGCTTGCAATGGCTCTTGGAGTTTCTGACCTTCCATAAATTCTATGGCTGAGGCTAAAAGGTCTTGCTTAATGATTTCACAACAACTGGTAAAGAACAGGCCTGAAAAACCATCTAAACCTGCAGCACTTTCTTTTTAAGCCAAAAGTAGCTCTGTGTAATTCTTCCATACTAAGTGGCTGTAATAGCTTCATGTTGTCCTCTTCAGTTACTAATTTGGATATCACCTCCATGAACTTGCCATGATACTATCCTGAGATATCAAAATCCTCTTGGTTCCCATTCAGTAATTTTTCAAAGAAAGCTACTCATTCTTCCCTAATTTCCACTGGATCAGTGAGCCATTGTCCATTCCCTGACCTAATTTTTGAAATTTTGGCCCTACATCTTCTTTCCTTGACAGAATTGTGGAAATATTTTAAGTTGGCATCCCCCTCTTTCAGCCATTTTCGGTTGGATTTCTGCCTCTGAAAAGAATTATTTTCTTTCTCAGCTCTGATCAAAACTGCCCTCTCTCTGTTTAAGGTGATCAGATCCACCTCATCTCCTGTGTTCTGATATAGCTCCTCTAATTCTGCAACTCTATTTTCAGCATCCAACATATTCTGATGAATATTACCAAAATTAGTCATGTTCCAATGTTTTAACATGGCTTTCAATCTCTTCAGTTTGAAGACCATATTCTGCATGCCTTTAAAGCTGGAGTACTCCTCCCAGTTTTCCCTCACTAAATCCAAAAACTCAGGCCTATACTGCCACATGTTGTGAAATCTAAAGGGCCTAGGTAGTTGTTCATTTGAATCCCGAATAGAGACTAGCAGGGGGTTGTGATCTGAACTAGTCCTATTTAGAACATGAATAGAGCTATTTGGAAATTTCTCAATCCAGTCCAAGGAGCATATACCCCTATCTAATTTCTGCAATAACTTCTCCTCCCTTAGTGTGTTATTGGACCATGTAAATATATTGCCCACTGTAGGAACATCCTGTAGCTGTAACTGTTCTTTACATTTCTTAAAGTCTCTCATACTACCTAGTGGGGGTGTGTGCGTGCCTCTTCTCTCAGTGACAGACTCAGCAGTGTTAAAATCACCCACTAGTTAGCTGATTTCAAGATTTAAACTGGCTAGATCTAACCATGGTTATTTCCTAGCATTCCTAGTTATATGAGCATAGACAAATATAAGTTCCATTTCAAGAGTGACAAATTTTCTGTGACTGTCACCTGTATAAACTGGCTTGTCTCAGAAACAAGGTCAATTTTAAAATGTTCCTTATACAAAATCCATATTTTTGCAGAACTAGCTGCCATGCAATGATGAAAACCAGTCTCAAAGTGGAGGTTTTTTATTAGTGAATTATCATGCATAGGTTCAATTACACACAATATAGAAACATGGTGAATAATAGCAAGTGATCTAAGTCTTTCTAAAGAGGTTCCATAACCTCTCACATTCCAGACTAACATATTTGCTATAATATTGTGACCTACCATAAAAAATGATAAGAAAATTTTGGTTTAGGTCTAAGGGTCCTACTGACAGGTTCAGAAGGGTCACTATTTTTTGTTTTGATTTTGTGACTGGAGGTGGAGTAGAGCATTGAGATACTTGGCACTCTTTCAGCAATTCCAGTGGTGGCACAGGGTGTGTATGAGTTGATTCCTTGTCAGACCATACATGTTCACTATATGCATCATCATCATAAGATTCCTCTGAGCTAGCATCTGGATCCAAGACATCTGCATTAGGTTCCTGTAAGGCAGCAAAGGAGTTTGAAAGCTCCATTTTCTGGTAAGGCACAACGGCAAGAGGTTGAAACACATTGTTAGAAAAAGTGCTAGTGTGATTGTGCAGTTTGATAGACTTTTTCAGCTTAGTGACATCAAGATCATCATATGAAAAAGATATTGGTAATTTCTGAATTCCCAGAAATTGATTGGTAGGAACATCCTCTTTATGCCTGGCTGAGTAGGTAACCATTTTCCAGTCCTCCTTGTTGATTGCTTGAGCCTGGTTTTTGACCTCTGAGACTTTCTTCCACCTCTGTGCTGCCTGATCACTCTCCTTATCTTGAGGTGTGAGGCCTGAGGAGCCTGGTGCTGCTGATTTGGAGCCTTCTGTTGGTTTTTTCACTTGGGCTGACTTCCAAATCCTCCTGAGCTCTGGATGCTGGATTCTACAGTTTGAATTTGTGTGACCCAACTTCTTGCAATGACTGCAATACAAAGGTAAGCTCTCATACACTATTTCACAGTCTCTGTGGTCTTCTGGCGAGCCCAGTTGTATGGACTGAATCAGCTCTCCTGTGATATCAATCTCGACACACATCTTGATGGTTGAAGGCCTGGTTATGAAGTTCATGGCGGCGGCCATTTTGATGAACTTACCAAGATGATTGTCGATATCCTCAATCATCGTATTGTTGTAGTAGTACAATGGGATATCCCTGATCGAGACTCAGACGGGGATGACCGGAGATTCATGTTCCGGCGAGAACTCCGGCGATCATTTAAGAACCTTCATTGATGCTTCGGAAACCGACCAAAAGAGCCTCAGCCAGTATCTGCTATAGTTTTCTTGGTCCTCAAAGTGTATCAATACATGCTTATAATCCAGTGAGCCCAATTGCAATCTACCTTTGTATCTCATTTTTTAAAACGCCGCTTGGATGTTCACCATGGGAGGTTTTGCTCGTTGAAATTTGCCAATCAAGGCATTCTGAAAGTGATTGGATAAGACTTTGACTGATTCACTGTCATACATACAAGAAACCTTGCCGTTGAATCTAGTGATCGGTCGGATTTCTGGGTTGGATGGAAGGGATGATCGAAGAGGAGGGATTCTTTCTGTAAGAGCTTCAGAAAATGATTTTCCGGCGGTGGCGCCGCCGGAAAGGGGCGGAGGCCCCGCCATAAAAGGAACGTTACAAGACCGTTATCAGTAGGATTCTCTGACAACGGTTATATTTTAGGGCATTGATAGGTGGCACGTGAGTCTACTCTATGAGAGAGATCAGATCATTTATGGTTGTCTGCTAAAAACCAATAGTAAACCTGTGTTTTTAAGTTTGTACTTACTGCAACAGGCTCTATATTATGCATCACATTCAGAATTAGGGGGATTTTATATGACTAAAGTGCAAAAACTAGACCAAACATTGGTCAAAATACCCAATTTCTAGACCCAACATTCAAAGTGCTCAATTTCTAGTACCCTACATTCTAAAAACACCCAATTTCTAGACCTTGGTTAATTTCCTCCGTTAGTTCAGTTAGTTTGAGGGGTATTTTAGTAATTTATATTTTAAAAAGTCATATTTCCCATTTTTTATTCGTATCTCCCGCCCAAAAATTTTCAATTCCTCTTTTACTCTCAACTCACTGGCACCCGACGTAGTGGTGTGCCAACCCGGAAAATTCATCCGGCCCGGCCCGGATTTTTATGACCCGGACTTGGATTTTTAGTATTACGGGCCGGATCCCGGACTACATTTTGTTCACTTTCCAATTTGAATTTCCGGGTTCCGGGTCGATTCGGGTCAAACCCAATTTTTCCCGGGTCAACCCGGTGATATTTTTTTTGGAGATGAGGAGAAAAAATGGGAAGTATAATTTTTTTAGAATATAAATTACTAAAATACCCCTCAAACTAACTGAACTAACGGAGGAAATTAACCAAGGTCTAGAAATTGGGTGTTTTTAGAATGTAGGATAGTAGAAATTGAGCACTTTGAATGTTGGATCTAGATATTGGGTATTTTGACCAATGTTTGGTCTAGTTTTTGCACTTTAGTCATTTTATTTGGCATCCCAAATCCAAAAAATGCCATATAAATTGCTAAGTTTTCACATCACAGCAAGTTATGATGACAATGCAAGGACCTAAGTCCATAAGCATGAGAATGCTTCAAAAAATGATGGCTAGGAGATAGAGATCTCAATAAACTATCTATACTAATATACACAAATCTCTTTACTACTTGAAACCTATTAGGGAATTGATAAGCAAAACACAATGTGGTACCAAGTAATAAAGAGGAAAGTGAATAAACAAATGATGGATTTACACCATATAGCTTGGATAGAAGTGAGTTTGTGGAGTCTTGATGAGTGTTTGCAGCATCTAATTGAAGTTGTCTTGGTGATCCTTTTAGTATTTGAAACATCAAGCAAACTTTAGCAGCATTCTGATATTATAAATCCTAAGAGAAGGAGTGTCACTTCTATCAAGGTTAATAAGACCTCTGATAGATATAGGTAAATGTGAAAGTGGGATCACAGTATTACACTTATTAGAGTAGGCAAATTTAGCAATATCAACAACATACATATTAGCATGTCTTAAGATATGAGAGATAGTAGGTGAGGTTTGTTTGATCTAATATGCCAACTGATACAAGTTCTAAGGACCTTGTATAGGATCATGTATAGCTTTTACTACAGATATACAATCAGACTCAATACTAAAGTGATGCATAAGATCAGTTGATTGGTAAACAAGGATGAACAGCTGCTATGAGACACCATAATCAGACCTTTGTGGATAGCTAACAATTCAGCATGCAGTGGGAATATAGCAGTCACATAGTAGCACCCAATAAGTACAGTACCACCTGAATTGTTCCCAATGAGTATACCCAAACCAGTCATTTTATTATGGTGCCATGACATGAGGCATCCACATTCATCTTTAAACCACCAGATGGAATGGACCATGTAATATCTTGAATTATGGGTTGAGGTGGTCTAGAGTGGAGTGGTAGGAAGCCAAGACCAGATAGGTCTGTATCAAAACAGTTAGAGGAGAAAAAGGTCTACCAGTAAAAATATTGAATGTTTTTTCTCTAACTTTTTGATTAAAAGCTGAGGAGTGGAAGAGATGTTTTCAAAAATTATAGAGTTCCTATTCTTCCACAATGTCCAACTTATGACACATGGCACTATCAAGGAATAGAGAGTGGTGAAGTTTTGTTTTGCCCTGATAGGACCAATAGTATGATAATTTGTCCCATAGGGAGTCAAATTGTAGGTCAGCTGTTACAAACATATAATTGAAGTAGGACCACCGAGCGTTATCTAGATAACAGTTATTGAAGCAATGTTCAATAAATCATTATCCTCACAAAATGGGCATTTTGATGGAATATGCAGAATCCCATTCTCATAAGCACATCACGAAAATGTAAAAATGCATTTACCATTTTTCACATAAAAATACTTCTTTTGAATTCTGAGATTCCAAGGATTTCTTAAAGATGGAGAGGTACCTCTAGAGTGTTGAAGTGCAGCATATCCAGACTTGAATGTAAAGGAACCTTGGACGTTGGGCATATAAGCATGTCTTGTGTGTCAGGTATAATTTCAAAAGCCAGTAAAAACTCAATAATATCATTAGAAGCATATGACAAAATAGATTCCATGCGTTCATAATGAAATCTCTGTTTGTGATGAGGAGAGGAATTTGTGTTAGATTAGGGTTATATAAATTGTACAGCGCACCAAAGCCAGTCCAATTGGAACTCCAAAAATTACAACCCCCTCTACCATGTATGACCATAGTCAGTGATTCAGCAGTTGGAGAGATAGATGTGATTGTCTGCCAGTTTGCAGAAGTTTTGTATGATGGGAGAGCCCATAGGAATTGTGACCATAGTGTATCTCCCTGTTGAAATTTCCACCATAACTTGAGGGAGCAAGTTTTAACTATTGTTTGGATGGATCTCAAACCAATACCATTCTAGTCATAAGGATAGCACAGATCCTCCCTTTTTTTCCAAAACTTCTTAGGCTTCAAACATGTTTCACCCAGAAGAAAACAGAAAGTATATTCTGTATTTTCTTAATCACACTCACAGGGGTTTCATGACTGACCATATATGTTGAGGTATGGAAAATATGCAGGATTTGATTAAAGTGATTTTTCATCTAGATGATAACCAGCTATTCTTCCAGTTTGTAAGCCTGTTTTCAATTCTTTGCACTAGAGGCTGGAAGTATTGGACCATAGTTCTACCATCATAAATAGGAACTCTTAAGTATGTAAATGGAAAAGTGCCATGCTGCATACTTAATATCTCCTTAACTTGGTTAATTTTAAACGCATAAGTATGCTTCTTGAGGTAAAACTCACTCTTTTCAAAACTGTTGTTTTGGCCTGTAGTTTGCTAAAAAAATAACCATAAATGCTTTCAGGACCACGAGATATTTTTTGATGATTTTAAAAAATGATGGTATCATCAGCATAGCTAAGATGAGAGATGGGAAAGGGTCCTAGAGGAATACTGAAATATTCAATTCTAATAATGTTATATACATATGATAAACTCCTAGAAAAAGACTCAGAGAATAATTTAAAAAGAAATGGGGATAGTGATCACCTTATTTGATACCCCTAGTAGATTTGAAAAATCCACTAGGTTTACCATTTACCGTGATTGAAATTAATGCCTGACTAAAATTTTTCATAATGCAGTCAACTATTTTACCATGCAAACCAAATTGTAACAGAATACTATTTAAGAAACTATGATTGACTCTGTCAAAAGTTTTTTTGAGATCTAATTTGACAAGACAGTTAAGGTTCCAACATTTCCTATCTAAGAATCTGACCATTTCTTTAAGGTATATCATATAGTCCTAGATATCCTTTCCTTGTAGAAATGGTGATTGTTGTGGAGAGATTAATTTAGGCATAAGTGGCCTTAATCATCAAAAGATATTACCACTTTTTTAAAAAAATCAAAGTAATCCATGTGGCAGAAATGCCCACAGGGATTTGTGATTCAGTCATGAAGTCCTGAACAGCATTCAAGAGGTCATTCTTTATGATTTCCCAAGCCTTTGTGAACATTTTTGAGGAAAAGCCATCAAGGCCAACACTACTATTTTTGTTAAGACTAAAAATAGTAGTGTGAAGTTCCTCCATATTGACAGGTCTGAGCAATTGCTCATTGTCAGAGGTTGTGATTAATTTTGGGATTTGGTTAGGAAAATGATGATAAAATTCACCATTAAGATTATGTGGAGGTTCTGATAGCAGATAAATGTAGTACTGTACTTCTTTACTTTCAATATCAGATGAATCCTCCAGCCAATTCCTATATGAACTCCTAATTTTTGTGATGTTGAGCATACTTCTCTTTTCCTTCATAGATTGATAGGAAAAAGAGGTGTTTTCATCACCATCCTTGAGCCACTTAATTCTAGATTTCTGTTTCATGAACTTGCTTTTTTCTTTTAGGGCTCTCAGATGTAAGGCCCTACATTTTTGAGTTCAATAAGCTCATTGATTGAGTTATTGTTATCAAAAAAAGATATCTTGTAATCTTAGGGCTTCAACAGCTTTAATTACAATAGCCTTAATATCACCAAAATTGAGTATATTCCAACTCTTAATAGTGAATTTCAGTCTGCATAGTTTAAAATAAAAACCTAGAATCCCACACTAGTTCATAGGTAGGTTCCAGCAATTGTCAATGACAGACATGAAATCATCCCTAATAAACCATGCATTTATAAATATGAATGGCATGGGGGATGATGTAATATTACTAACCATGGAAAAAAGTAATGGAGGATGATCTGATGTATCTCTATTTGAAACTTGGATTGATGAAAGGGAACTTCACCAACCAGTTTTGAGATTAAAGTCCCCTGTCCAGTTTATGAGTAGTGGGAGAGTGCAACCAATTGTTAGACAATGTGAAAATATTGCAAACAATGTTATTTCAAGCATAGTATTTTATGAAATGAAATGATTGAAATATGCCATAGTTTTAGGTCTTGGATGAACTGGTCCTTTGTATATTCTGTTGGAGATTTAATGTTGACATTTTTTATACTTCTCTTGTTTTATGACATTTTTGAGATCTAATTTGTGTAGCATTTAGTGCAAAGTAAGGAGCTTTAAAGCTAAAGTTGTCAAAGTTACATTCTGAAGAACAAGTGATGCACTAATATATTGAAACTCGATTTTGGAAATGTTTGCAAAGGAATTAGAGCACATGGGTCATGCCATTGGATTTCTCTCATCAAGAACTTCGAAATAGACTACTAGAAGATGCAAATCGGATCAACGGTTAAAGTGCACGGCCCTTCACAAAAGTGCGTGAAGTGTTGCGCGGCCCGTGCACTGCATTCTATAAATACCCCCTTATCTCCTCCAACAGAAAAAACAGCCAAACACAATGTAGAGCACCATTTTCTTCATCTTTCTTTCCCCTTTCTTCCATTTCTTTCCATTAGATTAGTAGTTTGATCTCATGCATTGTAGTATAGCTTAGTTTGATCCTTGGGAGCATTTGAATTTACTTCCCTTGAAACTTTGAGGGCCTTGTATGCTTAAACTTGGGATTTGGATTATCATTTGATGAAATTGAATTCATATGCATGAATGTTGTTCGATATTGCTTAATTTGTTATGGGCTTTGTGTTTTATATCAATTGCATGCTCCATAGTCATTAGTTAGGTTAGCTTGGTTAGAGTAATTTAGTGTGATGATGATGGTACTTAGTGTAATGGTAGTGTAATCTCTAGTTGTTAAACTAATGACTATGGAAGGGTTAGAGTGATGACAAATTTTTCCCTTGTTGTGTGATTGTAGATAAGGAATGCCATGATAAATATAAGTTGTTAGAATTGGAAATCTTATGAACTTGCATGAGTAATCAATTATGTGTTTAGGTATAAGGATTTAATGTTATCATTGGTCCCACTAATATGTGATTGTGTACTTGAGTTGAAGATTCCTTTTTAACGTATTATTGTTATCAACGAATAGGTAGATTCGTGGGTGGAACACGATCGTTCACTCCAATATCATAAAGTAGCAAAGTAGGAGTCGAGACATATATGCTATCATCGTCTTGGTTCTTGCTAATTATCAAATGTCTTATTTGTATGCTCTCGTTATCGTGGGTGTGTTAGTAAGTTTGTCACTCTCTAAGCTTAATATCATTGTTGAGTTATCTATGATGTTATCATCTCGGTGAATCAACAATGAGAGCTTTTGAATGGTGTTATCATCTTCTCTACCTACATTCGAGAGAATAGGATGCTTTCGTCCTTGACAAAAGTTCAAAACTCCCTTGTAATTGTATTTTCCCGGTGATAAGTCGATAGTTGGAAATTGAAGTCATTTGCCTCCCAAGGTCTCATAATCCTAGTATCATCCCCTTAGCTTAGCTAATGATAATTTAGTTTACTTTCATAGTGTAATAAAAACCAATCTCAAATCCCCTCATATTTACATCGCTTTCTATATAATATATATATATATATATATATATATATATATGCTTATATTCTACTTTAAAACACTCTTACAAGTCCCTTCTTCTTGTGGTTCGACCCATACTTTCCACTATCTACTCTCTAGTAGTTACAAATAGTATTTTGATCTCGCGGAGTCCCATTTAATGACATGGAAAATTGCTTGTCAGCAGGTGTGGAGAGGTTAGGAGCAGTAGTTGTAGTGGCCTTTTTATTTTGATGTGTACTATGAACCTTCTTGTGGGGAGGATTTATTCATGGTGCAGCTGCTTCCATGTCCTTAGTTGAAGGGGTTAGGCCAGAGGGACCAGGTTGATTATCTATATGAACAACCTCTTTTGAGACATCATCATCCACAAATATGCATTGTCTTCTCGTTATTCATTGGCGCAGTGGCATGGGTTTTACTATCATCAGACTATTTCTTAGGTTTTATCAATTGTCTGAGCTCAAATGGAGTGACATACAGTTAGGATCATTATGTCCTAGCATACCACAGTGAGAGCCATATCTTGGGACCTCATCATACTCAACTTGATACCTAGAGATGTCACCCTCTGTTATACCTAACTTTATATCTGCAATTTTTTCCTGAGATCTATCTCTACACAGATCTTAATTGCAGATGGTCTAGTAATAGCTGAGATTGCAGCATCCATCTTAATGAAGCTTCCAATTTGGTTGCCTATGGTTTCAATCATTGCACAGTTATGTAAGTAAAACGGTACCTTTGGGATGGTCACCCACATAGAGACTATAGAAGATTCGGCCTCCGGCGGAAGTTCACCGTCAATTTAAGAACCTTCATCTGGGATCCACAAAAATTCCAGTAACCTTTAATCCAAGATTTTTGATAGTCATCAAGTTCTTTAAATCAGATGAGGATGTAGTGGTAGTCTACTGACCCGATCTGAAACTTTCCCTTGAAGCTGGCGGATTTGAAAGCCTCGTGCAGCTTCTCCATCGCTGGTTTTCCCCGAGAAAAATTTCCGATGAGCGCATTACTATAGTGATTGGTAGCGTTTCAGCTTCAGATTTGGTAACCAATGCAATTTCTCCTCTTTACTGGGTAATAGGGGAAATCTCAGGGTTTGATGGAAGTAAAAATGAGAGTGGATGGGGCAGTTAGAAACGGCTTGGGTAAAGGGTTTGATTTGGGTGGATCCGTTGCGGTTGAGCGGTGGTGGCGTGGGCGCCACCGATTTGTGACCGTTATTGTAGCCGTTTGCGGTGGCAGTGGCTCATAGCAGTAATAAATGAGGCCTCTCACTCTAATGTAAATAGGATAGAAGAAAAATAACAACACTTTGCCTTCTCAAAAAGGGCCTATGTAAGACATATATAATAATTGATAAAAAGTGTGGAGATTTATCTTTCCTATGAATTTGAATTTCCATGCAATGGAGGAATTTACCCACTTTTGGAGATTAAAAACAACACATTCACTATCTAGCAATCCTCCATAAGTGTGATTCTCAGGCTATCTCCCTATGACTGTCTAGTCTTTAATCCCTACCTAAAATGGCAGAATCAGACTGAACTAAGAGAGAGTACACTGATAGGTATCTCACTCATAAGTGAAGCTTTACACAGTTAATCCAAATTAGCCAACAAAATACTAAAATCCTGATGACATATTGCTTCCACTTGCTTTTGAATTGGCTTTCACTGGTTGCTTTTCTTTTGAAAAATCCATCTATTTCTTCCAGCCATATTTGATAGGTGATGCTCACCATTAGAGATAATGTTTTTTCCTGCACACAGCACCTCTCAGTAATTTCGTGACCTCAAATTTTTCCCAAGTCTAATTGTAACTAGTCTTGCAGAATAAATGCTGGGAAATTTCTTGTTCACCATTATTACACATACATAAGATGTGTAGTGTCTTTTTTAGCATCCCAAAGACTTCAATCTAGTCATTGTTAATAGTCATCCTCTTAAAATTATCCAAAGGGGGAAAACTTGGTTTTAGCAACAACTTAGTGTTCCAAGTGAATCTAGCAAAATTGTCTCTCTTCACCACTTCTTTCAAAGTGTCACAAGCACTAGAAATGTTAAAATGACCTTTTCTGTCCACACATAAATTCAGATTAGGACCTATCTGTTTGGAAAATGAGAAAACTTGTGGGATGAGATTGCAATTTCATTGTAAAATTTTGGGTTTAAATTTGAGTGGAATCCAAAATGAATTGGGTCAAGTTAGTAGTATCTTTGGATTCTCCTCCGATATTACTATAAAATATATTATTTAAATACTCAAATCAGACCAACGATGAATGAGATATCGATGCTCAAAGTTGGCTAGTTGAACTTTAGAAAATGGACAAATCTTGAAGAGGAACTCCTCAATCCTCTTGAGACTCATTTTTGTGGCCTCGCTCGAACCACCAGCATTGGAAACCCATTTAGCAACTTGGGGCTCCAGATTCAGGTCTGAACCCTCTTGAGATGGACCTTCGTCTCGCTGAGCAGGAACAACATGTGGGGGCTCATCGGCAATCAGCGAAGGACCCCAAATCCGATTCAAAGAGCACTGCATCCGCTGCAGCAGGGCTTATGCCCACACCAGGAGCTTGCTGATTCCCAACCGGTAAATCCTGGGCGATTGGGGTTTTGTGACAACTTATTTCCTCGACAACACCTACACGCTCAGGAGTAGCAATATCCTTGCCACCATGAGGGGGCACTGGAGCTGTTTGAGACATGGTCGCAGGGAGAATGAGAGGAAAATATGGTGATAAAGGAAGAATTTTTGAAGAAGATAGTTGGTGAACGTCGTTTTACTCACACAAATAAATCCCGCAATACACTTTGGATAAAAACCTAGCACAGTGGTAAGAAGGGTCGAATCCACAGAGAACGGTGTGAAACTATTGATTAGCCTACTAATTAAGTTTGGTTTAGCAACCATGCCTTAAGTTGAGAGTTGTTTGATTATAACTACTGGAAACAAAGCAATTAAAACACACAAGCAATGTAATAAAATGGAGAAAATATATATGATGAAAGAGTTGGCTTAGACTAACTTGTTGATTCATTCATTGATCATTGGTTGTAGATGAATCATTTATGCAAATCAATTAGTTATATAGAGGCAAGTATTCGCTAAACCCCTAAAATCCCCTCTTATTACCCATTAGCAAGCATGTATTTGCTGAACTTGCTAAATTGTAATATCAAAGCAAAGAGGACCTAATTCAGATAACCATTCAAGTATTTGCAACAATGGCTACCTACTTAGTAAATTACTTCCTTGTTATTACAGTTTGTATCAGTTATCTATTTTTCACAAGGAACTTGCTACTCAAATTAGCCCTAACTTAGAAAGAACTCAGGTAATCAACCTAGATTTAATAGACATAGATTTTATTTTTTTTTAGGAACCAATTTTTCATTTAATCCAAATAATCAAAAGATTACACATTTGTGACAATCACTCCAGTCACTAATATCTACTCAATTACTAAAACAATCAAACTTGCTAAACAACTAGTTAAGCAGGTCTTTGGGAGCAGCCCTCCGTGATCATCACTGCCCAATCATCCACTGTAAGCTGCCTCCCTTGAAACACCCTCAAATTCCTTTCCCTCCATATGCTGTATGTAGCTGTTATCAAAGTCACCAGTCTCCCCTTGTACTTTCTCACACTCCAGTTCTTCAACCTTCTCCTCAATTCCCTCATATTACCAATTCTCCCTAAATTCAACTTTTCTAGTAATCTCATAGCAAAATCACAATGCACAAACAAATGTGGGGCTGTCTCATTACCTGAGGTACACAAAGAGCAGCTTGCATTTCCAGTAGCCTCTAAGATTCCTAGCTTCTCCAATCTTGAGACAATAGGCAATCTATTCCTGAGAAGCATCCATAAGAACACAAAATGCTTAGGCTGAGTGCTTGAATTCCATATTATATCTGCCCAGGCATCCTTTGCAGAAGTGCCTTTGAGAATATTATATGCCAATCCAGCCTTAAATTCTCCAGTTTTATCCAAACATTGTTGCATCTGAGGCCAGATTTTTTCTTTTACCTTGTTAATCATCTTCCATCTCCAGCTATGCCCATCCCCAACTTGATACTCTGCAAAATTCTGCCCCTTCAAGTAGTAAGCATTTACCCACTTTATCCACAAAATATCCTTCTTCCTGACAATATCCCAGACATGCTTGAACAAAAGAGCCTGATTCCATATAAATGAGTCTCTCAAGCCCCATCCTCCTTGATTTCTGGCCCTTGTCATAGTGCTCCAAGCTACAGGGTAAAATCTCCTTTTCCCTTCCTCTTTACCCCATATAAAATCCCTACAGATCCTTCTAATGTCTGAGTGTATGCTTTTGGCAACTGAAATACTGCACCCCAATAACTAGTAATACTCATGAGAATGATATTAACTAGCTGAATTCTACCTGCATATGATAATTGTCTGGCAGTCCAAATCTTTAACCTGCTCATCAACCTCTCAAGCAAAGCTGAACACACACAGATTTGCTCCATCTAATTCCTGTCACTGGTAGACCAAGATACTTCATAGGTAACTCTCCTTGCTGCACCTGTAAAATATCTGTCCATAGCAACCTGTCTGTATGCTCCATGGTTGAGAAAAAAACCTTGGATTTGTTGGTGTTGATACCCAGCCCTGTAGTATTCTTAAATATCAGTAATGCCTCCTTTACACCCTTAACTGATTGTACATCTGCTTTACTAAAGACCAAGAGATCATCAGCAAAAAGAAGACAGTGCAGCCCTTTCTCTTGCACCTTTGATGATAAGAGATGAACTTATTGCCAAAATCCAACCTCAACTGCCTTGTGAAGTATTCCATACACAGGACAAAGAGCAGGGGTGAGAGGGGGTCCCCTTGCTTTACCCATCTTCCCCCTTTGAAGCTCTTTGTATACCCTCCATTAATTGCCAAACAGAAGGTGGAATTTGTGAGGCACCTCTCCACCCACCAAACAAATAAACTGGGGAAGTGAAGTGCTCTCAACCAATTCAGCAAAAAGTCCCAGTTAACAGTGTCAAAAGCTTTGCTGATATCAACCTGCAAGACACAGCTTTTGGACATCTGTTTCTGATTATACCTATGAAGCAATTCCTGAGCAAGCATGATGTTGTGAGAGATAAGCATCCCCTTGATGAAAGCACTCTGGTTGGTGCTAACAATGCTGGGAAGTATCTTGCTGAGTCTGCTACATAGTATTTTTGTCACAACTTTATAGAGGACTGAACAACAGGCTATGGGCCTATAGTCTGCTGCTACCTGTGGCTGCTTGATTTTGGGGATTAGAGTGATTACAACCATGTTGAATTCTGGTGGCATATCTCCTCCAGCAAAGAAATTCTAAATTGCTCCTATAAAATCTTCACCAATAATTCCCCAACTCTCCTTAAAGAACAAGCTAGAGAATCCATCTACACCTGGGCTTTTATCAGATCTTATCTCCTTCAGTGCTTTCAGAATCTCAGAATTTTGTACCCCTCCTATCAAACTTGCATGCTTCTCAATTGACAGTGTATCCCCCTGCTCAGTCACCTTGGGATTAATGGCCAGCTCAGAACTAGTGTGCAAGCCAAATTGCCCCTTGAAATGGTTCACTAAATGGTCTTCAATCTCCTCCCTTCCATAGATTAAATTGGAGCCTTCCTTCACACAAACTATATGATTCATGTATTGTCTGGCCTTCATGACTGTATAAAAGAGTTTAGTGGGCATATCCCCCTCCTTGAGCCATCTCATCTTTGCCCTTTGTTGAAGAAACTGCAACTCAGAGTCTGCCATGTCATCTGCCTTCTTTCTCATCTCCATCTCCAATTGTTGTTTTGCAGTGTTGAAGGAGTCAGTAATCAATGAAGCCTTAGCAATCTCCCAATCTTCCCTGGCTCTAGCTGCAGCTTGCTGTATATTAGCAAATTCCCTTTTATTTAGTTGTTGTAATGGGAGTTGTAACCTCTGCAAAGCTCTAAAAAAAACCCTCCATGGTGCAGGTCAAATTGGTACTCCATTCAGCATCCACTAGTTCTTTAAAATGTGGTGATTTACACCACATATTGAAGAATTTAAATGGCCAGTCTGTTGTTCTCTCCTCCTTCTGAGCCAAGACAAGCAGCGGTAGATGATCTGAAGCTCCATTCAACTTGATCAAACACTTAGATTCAGTCAGCTTCTTTACCCACTCCTCATTTACCAAGACTCTGTCAATTTTACTTTCTACTCTATCCACCCCAATTCTTCTGTTGCTCCAAGTGAACACTGGTCCAAAAGACTTCATTTCATACAGCTCCAAACAATCCACCACTTCCCCAAAGTCAAATATTTCTTCATCACTCACAGGCACTCCTCCTTCTCTATCATCTAGATGCAAAGGGGAATTAAAGTCACCCAAAATTATCCAAGGCAGATCCTGATGATCTTGTCTTTTCAATTCTGTCCACAGTGGTACCCTATCTTCTCTGTGATTATAACCATACACCACAGTGATATAACATATAGTGTTGATCTCTTTTATCACACACTCCACCTCAATCCATTGTTCCCCCATACTAATCAGTTTCACATCAAAATAGTCTGGCCTCCAGCCCAACCATATCCTGCCCTTATCCACCACTTCACTATTTGTTAACAGATCCCATTTCATCCCCATCTTCTCCCATACTGATTTTTGCTTGTGTTTTTTAACTCTTGTCTCCACCATTCCAAATAAGCCCACTTTATGTACATGACACATCTCCCTAAACTGCTTCTGCTTCACCCCCTTATTTACACCCCTAATATTCCAACTTAAGATCTTACTGCCCATCAGGAGGGATTGTGAGCATTGAAAAATAATTCTCCCCACTCACACTCCCATTTGCAGTCTCACTTACAACCTGAACCACCCTTGCCTCTGGACTCCTCCTTCTTCTGATCACTGTAAAATCATCCACACTTTCCTCCTATCTCCACTTAGTTCCAGTTATTGGACTAAGGATTGGAGTGATTATAGAGGTGGGAATTTCTTCCTCCATAGGACCTTTTTGCTTCAAATCTTGTGGGACAGGCACTACTTTAGGTTTCCACACCTGCTTAGGCTGCTTCTTCCTCTCCCTGCCTTTGTCTATCCTGCAACCTCTGCTGCTCCCATTGTTTTTTCTTACAAACTTCAGCATTGTGACCATCCATTCTGCATTCAGCACACATCACAGGCAGCCATTCAAACTGCACCTCCAGATGAATAATAACTCCATCCTCATTCAAGTAGGGAATATGTTTAGGCACATCCTCCCCAATTTCCACTTCAACTAATACTCTTGCAAAACCAACTCTTTCAACCTTTCTTGTCTCCTTATCCATCTTAATTGGTTTACCCAGTGAGCTTACAATTCTACTCAGTAGCCTAGGTTCCCAATACACTACACTTAGGCCAGGGAGTCTCACCCATACTGGTAAAGTTTTTGGCACAATTACATTCCATTCTTTAGTCCATTTACTCACAATAACAGGTTTATTGTTAAATAAAAGAACCCCCTTCCCCAACACAGCATCACAGTCAAGCAGACATCCAAATTTCACAAGAAAGGTACCTGCTCGTAGCATCCAGACCTTTCTTATAGAGTACTGGCCCTAGATGTGTTTGAAGAAATCCTCCATCACTGCAAATGGTGGGTGAGCACCAAGCACATGACAAACCACCGTAGCCTCCCAATCCTTCAAGCTTTCCTCCACTTCAGCTTTTGGGAGAACTGCCATCTTGATCCCCTCAATTTCCTGTATTGGAAAAAACTGCAGCTCAGAATCCCGGAATAAGTGACTCCGTGTAGGCCTCGCCCCATTCGAATTGCTGGAAACCTCTGTCTCATCACTCCAAATTAGCCCCCTTTTTGGATTCCCAGATCCAACACTGCTCGTACTTCCGTTTCTGATTGATCCTGCTGCTCTGATCCCCACTTTTGGTGTTACCATGGAACCCCCCTGTACTAGACTCTCGGTCTCAATCAAAACCTCCTCCTCAAGATCCAACTGGTGATCCACAACCTCCGTTTCTTCATGAATCGATTGTAGGATTTGTCTCTGACTCTTTGGTTCGAAAACCCCTTTCTCTCCTTTCTGCTTGCCTCGTTTTCCCTTCCCCATGATGGGGGGCAAAATTCGCCGTCTCCGACGAGTCACCGATCTGGGTCAACAGGTTTCACATATTGGACGTGTAATCACCCACAGAGAAAAAAGTTTAATGGAATTAAGATCTCCAATAATAGACATAGATTCATACCACAATCAACCAAGAATTCACAGAGAATAACTTAAAACCCATTAATCCTCACAATTTCATAAATCAAACATTGTTAATCCAAGCCAACAATAATTTAACTACTCATGAATCAAATCGAGACCCATGAAAGCAACATAAGAGTTCATATTAAACTAACATAGAGAAGAAGAAAGTCACTGAATTACAAACCCTAGGAGTCTCGGGTCTACGCTCCGGAGAAGAAGAAAAACTGAGAAGATAGAAAAAGATCCCAAAGGAGGAGAGATAGAGGCCGAGAGCCTCAAAGAGTTATAAAATAACTAATTGGCCCAATATAAAGTTTGGCCTTTATTTTACATGAAGAATAAAATCCCAATCCAACTGGGAATTGGTGGTGGATCTTTCCAAGATGATGGAAGTAATGTTTATTGGCCTTGAAGTCTTATTTTCACCTCAATTTAGCTCCAATTAGCTCCAAAATAGCTCTTTCCCTTCAATTAGCTCCATACCAAGCAATCAAAATCTAGCCACCAAAAACAACTCCATAAATTCCATAGTCATACAATTAAGCACAATTTTCCCATTATTAAACAACACATAATTCAACACATCAATAGCGAATAACAATTTGGGGATTCTTAAGCAATCGCAAATTGAAGTGGAAAGCAATGATAAACACAAGAGAGATTATCTGGGATATATAATCTGTGATTAAAACGCATATAAGCAAGTAATTACATTGACTCGTGAAATGATGCAGGCAATTGGAAGGGTGATTCAACACCGCTAGGATCATCAAATGAGCAAGCAACACGTGTCACCCACTTCAGATTAAAGACGATTTGAACTCAGCCATCGACGTGTCCAAATGAAATGCGAAAAAAACTTGAAGATTGATATGATAAGTCCATGGTTCGCATTCTAGGGCTTCATTCAGACTTAGACCAGGGCTTGAGTTATGCGGGAGATGGACTCACGGGTCCATCGGCCCATTCCTCATTAGGAACGCTTATATTCTGAATTACCTACAAGGAATACACTTCCTCTACTTATGGGAAAACAACAGTTATCCCAATAAGAGTTGTATTCTTACTCTAATTACAAACCTTGCTGATCTACGAATTGGAACTGTACAAATACAAAGGTTTGGTAGACCTCTCTATTCATTATCTTATACACTACACCTTACGCTTGTAACCCTTTATAAATCTGTCTACTGACTTAAGCATCGGAGTGTCTACCCCTGGGCCACCCCGGGGCTTTGTCTTGTAGATCAGTTCGTGAGCTAGGTTCAAGGTCAACCACGGGCTCCATACATTCTTTTAGGTAATTCTGAATATACGCGTAGGTAATTTAGAGGGCGTGCCTCTTCTCCTTCCCCCGAGGCTGAGGACGTGGCTCGAGATTTGGGGACCTTTATAGGTAGGAAGTAGGTTTTGATGTAATAACACCTTGTATTACGGTGTAGTGACACCATTTAGTCTTTTAAAGACCTTTAGTATTATCCTCGAGATGATTGATATTCAAACTTTTAGAGTCTGAATTCACTTATTTTGTATAAGTTTCAATCGTATACTTTTTCAAGTACACTATCTCGTATACTTTGCATAAGTTATGATTGATATTTATCTAAAATAAGCTACTCGGACTACACGTTCGAATATCAATCGTTTTAGGCAAAAATAAAATAACTCAAGATAACATACTTCTAAAAAGTATATGTC
Organism: Sherardia arvensis; assembly: GCA_948330725.1. Lineage (NCBI taxonomy): Eukaryota > Viridiplantae > Streptophyta > Magnoliopsida > Gentianales > Rubiaceae > Sherardia > Sherardia arvensis. The sequence continues at coordinate 18,381,949 of OX415238.1, forward strand.
TGATGCTTATCTAAAATAGGCTTCTCGGACTCTAAAGGTCCGAATATCAATCTTCTTGAGCACAACAACGAATCCCGAGATAGTGTACTTGAAAAAGTATACGATTGAAACTTATAAAAAATAAGTGAATCCGGACTCTAAAAGTTTGAATATCAATCGTCTTGAGGATAATACATAAAGGTCTTTAAAAGACTAAAAGGTGTCACTACACCGTAATACAAGGTGTTATTACATCAAAACCTACTTCCTACCTATAAAGGTCCCCAAATATCGAGCCACGTCCTCGACCTCGAGGGAAGAACCTCGGAGGTCATGACCCCGAGTACCATATTCTATCATCTGCCTCGATTTCGGAGCCGAAGAAGTCTCACCTCTCTCCTCTCCTGGTAATAACCTCGTGGCAGGATTTTCCACGGGAGGCAAAGCAAATACTCCCTGAGCATTCAACTCTTGGAATTGGAAAGCATAGGCGGCACATTGCTCCTTATAACGCTCAAGATCCTCTGAAACAAGAGTCAACCTATGAGTGATCCGTATTCCTTGATCTCGAAGCTGACTTATATGCACGCCCCTCATATGGCTCTCGACGTTGACTTCTTAATAGTCGGCCACTGCATTATCCAGTTTCCGAGAAAGGGCCTCATTAGCCTCTCGCAAGTTATTATTCTCAGCTTGAAGGTCTCTACACTTCAAAGCTTCTCTCAAACAATCTCGGACGTTGAACTTGTTGGCGATGCAAGATCCTATCATCTCGGAATACTTGAAGGGCCTCGTCCAAGTTTTCATTCTCCTATTTCAGAGCATCATACCTCAGAAAAAGAGCCTTGTATATGTATTGCCAGCAAACAGAATCTTCCTCCCTCCAATCAGCTTTATTAGCCAGTTTCTCGAAGCTGCGATTGACCTCTTCACGACAAAGGTGCAACTTAAGATGGAAGGGATTGATAGAGGAAGGATAAATACAAGCCAAAGAATTACATTGAAAATAGAAGGGAAAATGTCAATATAATAAAGATAAGGCAATGTCTCAAGTTACAAGAAAATACCTAAAAAGGCAGAAAATAATGAAAATTTCCTCAGAGTTAAGGCTCTAGGGATTACATTGCCAAGGTGCTGATTTTGGTTCTGGTTCTCTGGTTGCTCGACAACCTCAGGCGTCTCCCCGAAATAAGATAATTCAGGATACAGGGTGATGATCATCTTCTTGAGATCATCCAAGGTCACCATCCTATTCGTCGATTCCAAGTTCTTCATCAGATCCACTTGGCAGCCTCCCTTCTGACGAAGACCTGCCTCCAACTCCTTAAGCTCATCGGTAGCGTCTGTCCAGTTATAAGCTAGAGCTAAGGCCTCCTTATCATCATCGTTATCAAGGAACACCGAGATATGCACCCACATCTTATGAAGCTGGGTGTGGTGGTAAAGGATACCATAAGTGCTCCTGAGCTCCACCATCTCGGGATGTTAGCACAAAACTCAGACAACAGCCCGAGTAGATGCCGATGCCTTGCAAGGTCAGCATACAATGCTCGCTCCCCCTCGAGACCAGCGATCTTATTGCTCATCTCCAACATAAGGGTTTTTTGACCGCTTATCTCGGCATCTATGGCCTTCTTACCTTGGAGAGCGGCCTCCTTTTTTGCTCTTTCTTGTACGACCTCGCTGCAAAGCTGTTCGACCAACACAGGCGACCCACTGGATTTCTCGGCCATTTGGGTCTTCAGCCTCTCAACCTCGGCCAACTAGGAGTCCTTCTCGGTGGCAATGCCTTCGAGAGACTAGCATCGGGCATGAAGCAGCTTGACTGATTCGTACATGCGCATATCGGCCCACTGCTGTCACAGCTCCACTAGTGGAATCCGCTAGCACCTATACTAACCACAAGTTATCAAAACCGAACTATGCCTGTATGTAAATGTGGCTAACTAAGCAGGGTTTACATACCTGAGTAATTTCCGGGAACTCTTGAAATTTTCCAGACCCTAGATACATCAGATCGGTCCCAACAAGCTGGGAGACGTACTCCTCGAACCTGCCCAAAGGCTCAAGCTGAACCTTTTGCCTCTTGGAGCCCTCAGGCTCAGGTCCCTTCGTAGAAGCTTGGAGCTTCTGCTTCTTTCTGGCCTCCTCTTCCTCCTCTCTTTTCCTCTTCTAACGTTGCGCCACTACTTCGACAAGACCCCGAACAGTATCACTCTTCTGGATACTGAGGGAAGTCACTGCAAAGCAAAGAGATTTATATGTCAGAAGTAGTAAGAAAACTAAAAAAAGAAAGCCACAGATATATGCATATAAGAAAGGCTACCCTCGGTCAGGATCTCTTCATTAGGAGAAGAAATAACAGGGGTTTCATCTTTTTCCCCAAAGATCACCGCAGAATACTCCTCCATGGAACCTGGACATAGAGAAGTAGGCATATATCCTTCCTCGTTTTCGGAGCCCTGATTAATGCTTCATCCTTCTCCTCTTCATCAGAAGGTTCTCAGGCTATTGGCTTGATGACGGGAGCGGGTTCTCTCGGACCTCGTCGTAACATCCTGAAGGCATGTTGGGAATCCATCATAAACACAAGCCCTTTCTCCTTTGAGGCCTCCAAGGACTCCTTGGAGGGTGATTGGTAATTATCTCGAGCCTCTCGCTCCTCCGTGACCTTCAAAGCCCGAGAGGCTTTACGAGTTGCTTCGGGATCTTCCATATCCATCAAGGTCGTCTCATACCACATAACCTTAAACCCGTTCTTGGGTTGGTCGAAGTATGCAACCTTCAGATTGCTTTCATTCTCAACGGTCCGTCCAGGGATCAAATCCAGCCACCTAAAGGTCTTGATCGGTCATATCCAACCTGTCAGATGATGGCCTGGCACCCACCTACCGCCCTCGAGCTTAATGCCCTTTCCAAGGAGTTTTGATACGACACCATTCAAGCGGGGAGAAATTCTGAAATTGTTCTTGGACTCTCTCCTGATGTCTGAATTCTAGTGAGACACTGGATACTTGGTTTGATCAAAGGTTAGCCGAACCTTTGATCCAGTCCTCGCTCTTTGAAGGCAGCTCAAAGGGCATTCTCTCTCAAGGTGTTAAGGTTACTAAACCCTTTGTGACTACCACCTTGTACAAACTTTGAAATAAATCGAAGCCTGGTTCTATATCCTCTCTAGTGCACCAAGTGATTAACGCCATGATCGAAACTACCACATTGGCATGTACCTCCCCCAGATGCACTTGATAATGGTCCAAAAACTTATTAAACAAGGGAGGAAACGAAAAGGCCAAACCATGATCTATAAACATTCTGAAGATTACACCTCGACTCAGGGTTACCAAATCCCTGACATTTATGCCATCCTCGACATACATCAAATCACAGTCTGACGGGATTGAGTACCAGAAGTTAGTGACAAATCTTAGGGCGGCATCTCGGCCCTTTTATCCTTCACCGACACTTTACCGGAGCCCTCCTCGCTTGGTGACGAATTTATAACACATGTAGGACGCGACATCCGACCAACATCCCTCTCAATATGGGGCTGTAACGCAGCCATCAACATTCTCCAATTTTTTCCTTTACCCACGTGCTTTGGTGGCTCTATGAGTCGTTTCCCATGGGCAATATTAGCCCGTGACGGTCATCGAAGCTAATCTTCTCGATCACAACATTATCATCCACTCTATTATCATGTAAGGGGTGGAAATCATTTCGCTACTACTCGACATGATTATAAAGGGGATGGGGGGGAACACAGTGGAATAAAGAAACTAAAAAATGCAGAGAGCGATCGAAAAAAGGATTCGAATACTTACTGATTGAAACTGAACAAGAAATTGTGGCTTCGGAAAAATCAGATGAAGAGCGCCCTCTGCACTTGGATGAAAAGATTGAAGTAAGGGAGACAAAACAAATATTTGGGAGATATAACCCAAATAAACAACATTTAAGTGGGTAATTACCTTGATCCGTGTTCCGATGCAAGCAAGTGGAGAGGTGGGGGAACAAACTGCCAGCGCCACCGAATAAATACATGACACGTGTATTCTGCTTTTGGATGGGAAAACGGATTAAACTCAGTCGTGCACGTGTCCTAATGGAATGAGAAACAACTTGAAGATAGATATTAAAAAGAGTCAGCCCGAGCGGTCAGTCCGAGAGGATGCCCCGAGCTAATGCCCCGGGATATCTCCCTCGAGTTATTGGCCTTACCCTCGAGTAACAAGCCACGCACAATGCCTTCGAGATGAGACCTCAAGATTCTAAACATCTACCTTGGTGCTACTGATAAGTCAATGGTCCGCACTCTAGGGCTTCATTCAGACTCGGACCAGGGCCCGAGAAGGGTCAGGGGCTCGAGATACGCGGGAGATGGACTCACGGGTCCATCGTCCCATTCAGGAACGCGTGTGTTCTGAATTACCTACAAGATATACAATTCCTCTAATTATGGGAATACAATTGTTATCCCCATAAGAGTTGTATTCTTACTCTAATTAAAAACTCAGCTGATCTACATATTGGAACTCTATATATATAAAGGTTTGGTAGACCTCTCTATTCATTATCTTATCCACATTGCACCTTACGCTTATAACCTTAATAAAGCTGTCTACTTACTTAAGCATCGGAGTGTTTACCCCCGGGTCAACCCGGGGTTTTGTCTTACAGATCAGTTTGTGAGCTAGATTCTATGTCAACCTCGTGTTCCAAACATCCATCAAGATATTCAAAAGAGTCAGCCAGAGTGGTCAATCTGAGGGGATGCCCCGAGTTACTGCTCCGAGATACCTCCCTCGAGTTATTAACCTTACCCTCGAGTAACAAGCATCGCATAATTCCCTCGAGAAGAGACCTCGAGATTCTGAACATCTACCTTGGGACTAATGATAAGTCCATGGTTCGCACTCGTTGGTTTCGTTCATCGGACCAGGGCCCGAGAAGGGTCTAGGGCTTGAGATACGCGGGATATATGCTTACAAGTCCATCAGCCTAATCCTTATAAGGAACACGTATATTCTGAATTGCCTACAAGGATTACACTTTCTCTAATTATGGAAATACAAATGATATCACCATAAGAGTTATATTCTTACTCTAATTACAAACCCCGCCTCTACAAATACAAAGGATTGGTAGACCTCTTTAATCATCTTACATACACTACGTTTTACGCTTATAAGTTTTATATCGTTGTCACTGACTTAAGCATTAGAGTGTCTACCCCCGACCACCCCGGGGCTTTGTCTTGCAGATCAGTTCGAGGTCAACTGCGGGTTCCAGACATCCATCACTACCTATAACTATAACTATAAGTGATGTTTCTCTTTTACCCTCTAAAAATTAAAACATAACATATAAAATATTCTCTCCTAAAAATCTGAGTCAAAGCCAATAAAACTTTAACCGAGACGGATGAAATATTAAAATAAATAATAATTTGACTAGTAATTATATATTTTGACATTTAATCATGTGTAGTGGCAATTCTATAGGAAAGTAGGATTTTCAAGACACTTAACCGATTTGGCATTTATATTAGGGATTTGTGGAGGTTGTCTCCTAGGTCAGTCTATAAATATAGATCAAAGACTACATTAGAGTATAAAAGGAGGTCTTTATTTGCAATTTTGAAAAAGTGCGCGTTGTTCACGCGATTACTGAAATGTAGAATCATTTTGTATGACCACAATTACACAGTTAAAAACAGACATTTTATTTTAAAAATAAGACATTTTAGACTGAAAAAATAGAGTCTAAAAAACATGCATTTTATTTTATAACTAAGACACTATAGACTAAAAAAATAGAATTTATAAAAAACAAGCATTTTATTCTAAAAATTAGACTGAGAAAAATAGAAGCATTTTATAGAACCACAATCACATAGTTAAAAAACAAGTATTTTATTTAAAAATAAGACAATTTAGACTGAAAAATAGAGTTAAAAAAACAAGACTGTTATTCTAAAAATAAGACATTTTCGACTGAAAAAATAGAATTTAAAAAAACAAGCATTTATTCTAGAAATAAGGCAATTTAGACTGAAAAAATAGAAGCATATCATAGAAGCACAATTGCGCAGTTAAAAAAAAGCATTTTATTCTAAAAACAAGACACTTTAGATTGAAAAAAGTAGAGTTTAAAAAACAAGGGTTTTATTATAAAAATAAGATAATTTAGATTGAAAAAATAGAACTTAAAAAATATTTTATTCTAAAAAAGGACACTTTAGACTGAAAAAGTAGAGTTTATATAACAAACATTTTCTTCTAAAAATAAGACACTTAAGACTGAAATAAAATAACTTGAAAAACAATATTTTATTTTAAAAATAAAGCACTTTAGACTGAAAACAATTATGTTTTTTAGAAGCATAATTATCAAGTTAAAAAACAAGCATTTTATTCTAAAAAAATAGACACTTTAGACCGAAACAAATAGAGTTTGAAAATAAACCACCCTTGCTCTCTCGGTCGCCTCCACATCTCTGCCGTTCCCACCGATCGGCCACTGCTCACCGACCGCCTGTTTTAATCTACGTCTCTAAAGGTCCGCCGTTATCGCAATCCACCTCTCCTCGACGACCGCCACTTTCTGCTCCAACCGCGTAACCATGCCGTCGTGTCCTCGACGTCGACGTCGTTGAACACCCCTGAATCGTGCGCCGCCACCACCAATCTGCTAAGCCCGACACACCGTCAGAGTACCACCACTTCCACACGGTCACTTCAATTTCTCCGGTGACCTCTATCATGATTCCGTCGATCTCAGCACATAACCGGCGAGCCCCTCCGACACTACTCCACATCCGCCATGTGCTGCAACGATCGCCGACCAATCCTTATATCACTCCGCCTTGTTCAACCAAAGCATCCAAACTCCTCCACCCGTTCGGCCTAGGGGTGTAAATGAGTCGTGTCGAGACCTAACAAGGGTGTGCTCAAACTCAACTTGTTTAATATTTTGCGAGTTCGAACTCTTTCGAACATAAAAAATTGAGCTCAAATTCAACTCGTTAATTATTTTATGAACTCGAGACCGACTCAGGAGTTCAATGAATTCAAGCTCCAACTCGAGTCATGGAGCTCTTTAAACTCGTTTCAAACCAAGTTAACTTAATTAACTTAATAAATTTTGATAAAAATATAGTAACCACCAATCTAAATACAGTAACTAAAACACATGAATATAAAGGACTAAAGCTAAATTTAGTTTTGGTTAGGCCTAAACTTGTTATATTCCTAAAAAACCCATAATATTAATAACATGTTTAACTATACACATTGGCTCGATAAGCTCGTCGAGTCTATCGAGATAAAATTTATAATCTTGTATTCGACTCGTTACACAATTGAATGAGTTCGAGATCGAGTTCGAGCTTGGTCAACCCAACATAGAACTCGAGTTTTGACCAAGCTTCTCGAGATTTGCTCACGAACAGTTCAACTTATATACACCCTAGTCCGCCCACCATCAGCGATCATCTCCGGCTGCAAACATCATACCCGCACCATCTCCGATTGAGACCCCAGACCCAATCTGATTCGCGTCTCGAATCACCACTTTGCTGGTGGGATACCCGATTCGACCACCGAACTACGATTTGGGATATTTCTGATTGAAGGAGTAGTTATATATGGCGCGTGTCTTTCAGTTCCCAAGTTTGCCTAAATTGTAAAATAATCTCTTCGTGTTTTACATAAAAGTACTTATTTAATTTAGGAAAATTTCTATTAAGGGCGTAGATAGATTCGAAATTATTAAAAATGGTGCAACTATTTAATATTTATTGTTAAAGGTGTCTTACTTATTTTTATAATTTTTAATTAAGAAAAAGACATTTAAACCCTAAAACAATACAGAAGGCAATAAGCAAGGTTACATGACTGAAATCCAATACAAACATATATAAACCAGGAAAGAAAACACCACAACCTCCAATCATAAAAATCAAATCTTTTTCAAAATGAAAACAAACAACATCAATAATAAAACCACATAACCAAGATGAAACATTAGATGAAACTGATAATTTTTTAAACTTTTTTGGTTAAATTTATAAGCAAAAATAAAACCAAATCATAAAAATCAAATATTTTTCATATGGAAATCATTTAAAAACCACATGATCAGTATCAAACATTGAATAAACTGATCCTTTACACACTTTTTTCATAAAAATCAAATTTTTTTCATACCTGTTCATTGAAAGACAAGAACTGCTTCAAAAGAATCATTCCTTGTCGGAACCTTATAACGGGTGGCATGCAATCTTTATCTTTCCTCTTCGATCCTTATTTATGTCCAAAAGGCTTGAGTCCGTATCTTTCAATTGGAGGACATCTACCTTACGTTCGACATTGGCATAATTTCTCTGTAGGAGAATTTCTTCTGCAATAACCATCTTGTCGCCATTTCTCTTCTGGGAGGAACTGTCCTCTGGAGTGACCACTATGTCGGACTGAGCTTCCCTTTTTGTCCAAACCTTGTTATCCTCAGGACGAGGATGAGGCCTAAAGAAATGTTGATTAACTATTCGGTGTTTTTCTCCCGGTTTATATGTGTTTGTGTGGGATTTCAGTCTTGCTCTCTCTGCTACTGTGACTGGTTCAAACATGGATAATCCTGTCCTTATTTTAGGATTTTTTTTGAGCTCCGTAAGTTTGCCTGTTACTTTCTTTATTGTTTTAGAATTAAAAGTATCTTTTCCTAAAGGGAACTAGAAGAGTTATTGCTCCGGTCAATAAATAAATTAATGGAAAATATTAAACTACGTAGTTTTGATTAAAACCACCACATAACCACCACGAGATCACCATATTCCGGCGTTTACAATTTTTATATATTCCTTTCTTATTTCTTTCATTCAATAAATACAAGGTGAGCCAAAAAATTACCGCGGCAAAGTACTTTAGCAAAGTTTTGGTTTCCATATTATTCATTCGCAAACAATACCGTATACATATTCTCTATATACTTTTTGCATGCATATATATTTTGGCAAAGTATTTGTTTCCTTTGCATCATATACAATATTCCTCTATATTTCTCTATATTTATAAGATAGTATTCTGTATGTTTATACACACAGCTCACACTATATATATAGTTAGTAATACAGTATAATTATAGTATTAGTATATTATATTTTAGGTCCTCTTTAAATTTTCATATATTCTTATATTTCTGTCTTCTATATTAACACCAATTACACACAAATACAACTCATTCTTTCTAAAGGAAACTAGAAGAGTTATTGCTCCGGCCAATAAATAAATTAATAAAAACATTAAAAATAATTAAATTGCGTAGTTTTGACTAAAATCACCACATAACCATCACAAGTTCACCATATTCTGCTTTGACTAAAACCAACACATAACCACCACAAGTTCACCATATTCTGCCGCCTACAATTTTCATATATATTTTTTTCCACCCAAATCGCCGTTCTTTCGCAGCATACCATATAGCTGCATGTATATATTTTTGTTGTACAAATATATGGTATTAACATATGATTTTCCCTAATGCACAATAGTTGACTACTCCCGCCTTCTATTTTTACAAATACAACTCATTCCACCTAATTAACAAGGTGAACCCTTTAACATGGCTCCATATATGTAAACAGTAAACCCTTCCCATTCACGTTTCACTAAAACCGCGTTAATTTGTTATAATATATCCTTTTCCTTGTATTCACATGTCACAATGTATTAGTTTCCATAACGCACGTATGATTATATATTTATATGTGCGAACCTTCTTGACCGAGGTTGTGATATGCATTGACTCTACGATCTCGCATCAATGACGGAAATTCTAGGCAGTGTTGTTCAAATTCTTGGGAGAGCCCTGAACCAACCTTTGCCACCAGCGTCTGAGTGATGGAAAATACACAATGGATCTCCGGCTGCATAGATCGACTGCAAAATGGAGGTAGGCGGGAGGTTATGCTTTGAAATATAGGCCTGTGGCTCGAATCTGGACTTCTGGTACTGCAGGGAAAGTACACCACCAAGTCCCTTTCATATTAAAAGGGCTGGCCTTAGTTCCCCGTTAGCAGAATCGCTCGGTTAGTGAAGAAAGGGAGGTATACAACAAGTGCATCGCTGCTGCTATACTTGAATATCTCGTGGCCGAGGTGATTCTCCAGCTTTATGTATGGTGATTCAAAATAACAAGACAAGTAATTTTCGACGGCGAGAAATTGTGCAAGAAGAGGATGACGTATACAGTGTATTAACCAGCTCGAACCATCAAGGTTAGTTTATTAGCTCATGGTTCATCGAATGAATCTTTCGCATGTTGATAATGAGGGATTTGTGATGTATTGTTTGTTGCTGCATCTTTGATTCTCAAAGATGTCTTACATTGTGATTTGTGATTTCGACGTGCCATTTTCTTACATTGTTGGAATGATATATCAGAGTGTGGATTATTGCTCCAAGGTCACACAGGGTTTTCAACTTGATATTTAAGCTCCAACAACTTCAGTCGGTTCAGCAACTAGATCCTCAGCCATCCTGTCAACCTTTGTACCAACATCCTCGTAATTCTCATGTACCTACAGTAAAGAACAAACAATTTAAGGGCTTCCGTTCAAACATCATTATATACAGAATATCGACTAAAAACAGCTCGAGAAATATGAACTCACATCCATCAACTTGCCAATGTCGAACTTGGGAGCTTTGATAATTTTCACTTTTCTGATGAAGGTATTCTGAAGTGGGTAGATGCTGGTTTATGCCTTCTCAGTCTACGTAAACCCTAAAACCAACTTACCAGTTGGAGAGTTTCCATAGTCATAGAGCTATTTATAAATTAGGTCAGAAATTATCAAAATGCAAGGCACGAACACAAATAAGGTATAATTTTTTATTTTTCATATTTGGTTTTGCTTTAATATTTGTTTATATATTTTTAAAGTATTTTTTCTATGTATATTTTAGCCCAAAATTACAAAGACTTTGCTTTTAAGGTGCAATGATTTAACTCGATACATCAACTCAAAACTCCTTCAATTAGAAAGAAGTATTTATACAATATGATCACAATTTTTTTCCATACTCCATAATATGTGTATCACTCTTTATTTCTTTCAATTTTCTGCCCTTTCTATCTTACTGCGTCACCTTCTTTACTTGAAGAAAATATGTTCTAAGTGACTTAAGAAAATAATCAAGAGATTTCAATAGAAATGGTAATTACTGTTTTGGATGATGAAAACTCTAATGTTGGACATTTATTTGAAACTCCGAATTCATACAAACATTTTAGAATTTGCTATGTAAAAATATACTTTAGGTGATTCTTATATATTCCCATGATCACAAACAAATTTAGATTTAAACTGATTGTCTAAGTAACTATATCTTTCTAAATGGATGAAAATCAATATTTCCTTACATATAAACTTAATTCATAAGAAATTCCATATATAAAACCAATTAATTGATATTTGGATATTTGGATATACAAAATATTTTTTATACACATACAATATTTTCCTTTTAGAAAAATGCTTTTAAAAAACTAAATTATGTAATCGTATTACACTTTATCATTAGAAATCAATTCTAATATCAAAAATCTTTATTTTCTTTGTTTTTAAATTACTTTCCTGTTTTAAAAATTAATTACAAAAAGATGAATTTTATAATTAAGAATTTAGTGCATTTTATAATTTCACTTATTATATTTCAATCGGTAAATTTTGTTCAACGTGCACAGAATAAATAATAATTTAATTAGATATCGGTTGTATATAATATTTTCTCTTGTTATCTCATAAATCACGATACTCAATTATATAGTCAGTTAACTAGGTGATCATTTTCAATCAATATATCCTTATATTACATCATATATTTATTTTAGTTAACTTGATATTTCAATTAGATTTTTGTTTGTGTTTGATTTCATATGATATAAGGGAAATGAAAATGTCTTTTTAATATTACATTTTTTAGTTGTGATGTTTCTGCGTGTTAAATGTGTTTATAAGAAAGGAGATCAGTAATATTCTGTAAATTGTTTTTTATATATATTTTGTAAATTGCTATATATTCATCATATATACGGTAAATCGTCTAAATGATTAGATATATATGTCTAACTATCATTCTTTTAGTATTAGATTATACCATAAATTAAACATGTTCTGAACTTATTTACAACTGGCAGATATTTACATTCAAAAGTGAAATTATTTGATATCCATTATTTTTTCATTTTTGTCACAAATAATTTCACTTTCTATTAATATGATTATATAATTGAGAAGACATTACATTATTTATTTAGTTTTAATACTATTAATCTCTTTAAAAATATTATGAAATATTTTCTTTCATCTTTGACAACTGATTATTAGGATCACGTTACAAAATTATTTTAATTGTCAATTCTTGCCATATTTACCTTCTTTGATTTATTTAATTGGTAGATATTTTTGGAAATACGAATAGCTTTTATCTATTTGAAAAATAATACAACTTTTATTTTTAGTTTAGACACAATAATACACTTTAAAATATTCAAATATTTTATTATATACCGCGCAACGCGCGGTCCGTTATGCTAGTTCTTAATTAAAATTATTAAAATAAGTAAGACATCCTTAACAATAAATATTAAATATTTACGCCTTTTTAATAATATCAAATCTATTTACGTCTTTAATAATTTAGTCCATTGTGTATATATAGACCGTATATGTATACGTGTGTTTTGTTCGCAAAATTTTTGAAAGTCTGAATTTTGTTTTGAAATTTTGAGAGTTTGAGTTTTTGTTTTGGATTTTGAAAGTCTGATTTTACAAAATTCTTGTTTGGTTGGGTTGGATTTTGTGAGTATAAAATAAAAATTTTGATTGATTTTTAGAATTTTACAGGTCTAAATTTTGGGAAATTTGGTGAACCAAACAAAATTTTACAAAACTGGACTTGGATAGTCCAAGTTTTGCAAAAACTTGCCCAACCAAACACACCCGTCATCTTCTCCTTTTTGAGCACAAAATATACACGATTCTAATTAATTCCTTGAGCTTCAGTTCTTACATCCATCTGATTCGTTAATTTCAAAATCCTAGTCGAAGTTTGGAGATTTTGGTCAAAGGAGAAAATCCGGGAGAAGAAGAAAAGAGCAAGAATGGGTGTTCCGGCATTTTACAGGTGGCTGGCGGATCGGTATCCTCTGGCGATCGTTGATGTGGTAGAGGAGGAGGCCGAAGAGGGTGTCGTGGACGCCTCGAAGCCGAACCCTAATGGAATTGAGTTTGATAACTTGTACTTGGACATGAACGGGATTATTCACCCCTGTTTCCATCCCGACGGCCGGGTAACACTCGAAATTCAGGCTTCGCCTTTTTGCTTGTTTGTTTTGGTGACTTGATGTTGGGTTACAGAGGCTTTTGTCAAAGACTCCAACTGCTGTCACAAAGTTGAATACTTTGCTACTTGTGTTTTAATTTGGAGGTTTTCTTTTTCTTAAAAGGCTACCTTCAGTCTACACTAAGTATCTGAATCCTTCTTAATTAATTTGTTAATGGAATTTCTGGCTGAGAAGCATAAAAAACTTCAGTGTCATGAAAGGTGTAATTTGGACTAAGGGTGGTTTTTGATGAAAAAGGCCAAGATGGGAAATGAAAATAGAGAGATGTGTGTCAGAGTACATAAGTTAAGAAACAAACTGGGAAAGGATTAAACAGTATGAAATAAGAATTATATGGGAGTTGGCAGTGAAGGATTTTTCTAACTTCTTTAGGGGAGAACATTCGGTTAATAATTCTCTGATGAAAGGATGAATTTTATCTGTACAAGAATTCATAAAATCAGGAACTCCTAGTGTGAATTCTACCCCGATTACTAAGGTTATGCACTAACACAACCATATACAACCATTACGTATCAATCCCTTGTGCTATCATGTGGTACACCCTGAATAACTAGTTCCATTCAGGTATCGTGTTAAACATTTTAATTAAATTTCTTCTTGAGTTCAATTTTAGAAAAAGGTTCGTCAACCACTGCTTTGTTATTCAGTATCAGTTTGTGAATGATTAAAATTGAAAGTTACGTGCCTTAACTGTGCAAGGTTGCAGTTGTATATCATTACATGGATACTTGACAAAGCATGCTTTTGTTTGATACAGCCGGCACCAGTCACCTATGATGACGTCTTCAGATCTGTATTTGACTATATTGACCATCTCTTCTCTTTGATACGGCCAAGGAAGCTTCTGTATATGGCAATTGGTGAGTTTTCTGTTGTTAGTTCTGTCGAGTCCTTCCTAGAACACATAGTTAAAACTTTATAATTGTTCCCTGTTTAGATGGTGTTGCACCTAGGGCTAAGATGAATCAGCAAAGGTCTCGACGTTTCAGGGCTGCTAAAGATGCTGCTGAAGCTGTAATATTTCTTAGTCACTATTAAATTTTCAGCAGTGAACATTTTACGTAATATTGTGTTCTTAGCCCTCCTTTTCTCATCTTCAGGATGCTAAGGAGGAAAGCCTAAGGAGAGAATTTGAGGCTGAGGAAGCTACCTTATTGTCACCCAAAGAAAAGCCTGAGACATCTGATTCAAATGTCATTACACCTGGTACACGGTTCATGGCGGTTCTTTCTGTTGCCCTGCAGTATTATATACAGTCTAGGTTGAATTGCCATGCTGGTTGGCAGTCTACGAAGGTTTGATATAATTCTAAATTTGTTTTTCCGCATCAGCTTTCTAGATTTAGATGATCCTGTAGTAGGTTCTTGTCTTGATAGTATCCCGCCTTGGCTGCTTCTATATCAGATTTTTCTGAAGTGAAATAATTAGTTGGATTGAAAATATCTTCTTCTAGATGTAATAGCTGAAATTTCTATGGCAACTATTATATTATTTTGCCGTTATCTCAAAAAATTTTGTGCACTTCTAGAACTTTTCATCAGGCCATTAGACGGTTTTATTATAGAACTGGATAGTTGGCTGATCTCTCTAAAAATATTCATGCTGTTGCATTGGTTACTCTTCTGAAGGTTATTCTTTCTGATGCAAATGTCCCTGGCGAGGGGGAGCACAAGATTATGTCTTATATTCGGTTACAACGCACTCTTCCTGGTTTTGATCCAAATACTCGACATTGCCTGTATGGTCTTGTAAGTCACACTTTGTTCACCACATTGTAGTTTGTTCCTTGTTTTCATCTGGTTTAATAAAAAGAGCTAACTCTTTATTGGATTTGTGGTTATATTATTCTATTCAAAGTTCTTTACAGTTTTTTTTTTCATTTAATGTATATTAGGATGCTGATCTGATAATGCTAGCTCTGGCCACACATGAGATCCACTTTAGCATATTGAGGGAGGTTGGTTCAAAGCATTCTTTTATAAGAAGTGTTGGGAATAGGTTTTATTTTGACATCTAGCTGGATTTCACATATAAAATCGGTTCTACAGGTAATCACCCCTCCTGGACAGCAGGAAAAATGTTTTTCATGTGGGCAAGCTGGTCATTTGGCAGCTGAATGTCATGCTTCGTCAGCTAAAGATGCAAATGGGAACTTAGTCAATGACATTCCAGTTCACAAAAAAAAGTATCAGGTATCGAGATTTGACTTCAAAAAATTGCTCTACTTCTACTTTTTATGTCCAATTGCTGACATAAACTTTGGCAGTTTCTCAACATATGGAAGTTGCGAGAGTATTTGCAATATGATTTGGAGATATCCAGCCCTCCATTTGCAATAGACTTTGAAAGGATTGTGGATGATTTTGTGTTTTTATGCTTTTTTGTTGGCAATGACTTTCTTCCTCACATGCCCACTCTTGAAATTAGAGAGGTATGGTTACGCTTCAGGCTAAATGAATATTATATGAGTTTTATCATTAGTTTTTGATATATTTTATTGTTCAGCTAGTCTGACGCATCTGGAGTTTATTGACACAGGGTGCAATTAGTCTACTGATGGTTGTATATAAAAGGGAGTTCACAGCAATGGGTGGTTATCTTACTGAAGCTGGTGATGTAATGTCCTCTTCTCTCTGGTCTTCCGTAAAACTTTATTTGGTGTCTAAAATCACTGAGGAATGTCCTAAAATTTTATCAGATGTCAGTACTAGGAAGCCTAAAATTTCCAGGCTTGTATTCATCTGCCAAGTTTAAAAATATCAATGTTGGTTGTTGGGAAACCTTGAAATTCTGGATTAGGATCTGCCTGAAAGACATACAGTATTTGAAACTTTTGAGTAGATTTAAAAGTTATTTTTATACACCCTCCGTTAATGCCAGAACCATGATGCAAGAATGGTTTTCTTATTTACCGTTGCTCTTGTAGTTTCTACTGCAAAATAAAGTTATATATTGTAGAGTAAATGAGAATGTAATAGTTGAAACTTCTGGCTCCAACCAGGATGTCATTTAGCTGTTATCTCTAAGAAGAAGAATATATAACAATGTTATGCTTTAATACACTGTTAGTTCATTTCTTCAGCATTAAACAGTTTATATGCATTACGCCTTGGCTTAGGTGATATAACAATGATCAAAGCCTCATCTATTTAGTTTTCATGTCAGGATTGTTTAAGTCCTTAATCATCAATAAGTTCAGTTCGTTAGAGCCAAAACTGTTCTTAATATGAATAGTATCAATCCTTATACAATTGTTTGTGTATTAATTCTTATACAATTGAGACAGATACAGTATAAGAATTACGTGCTCTTGGATTCTGGCCTCAATTGATTTGCCTTTTTATTAGCATAAAGTGCAGAATTGCATTTTGTCTGATAGTTACTGAATGCAGGTTATGCTGGACCGAGTAGAACATTTCATTCAGGCAGTTTCAGCTCATGAAAACCAAATATTTCAAAAGCGAGCTCGTATTCGGAAGGTGCTTATATTTTTCTTCTCTCTCTCTCTCTCTCTCTCTCTCTCTCTCTCCAATTTGTTGTACTCAAATGTTTTGCATGTGTTGTAACATCGTTTTCTCGTGCTTTCATGATCTTGGGGATGCTCCTTATATGCCATTGTATTAATTAAAACATAAGCGTTCTGGTTTATGATTTTCACATAATTTTATTGGTGGAAAATATGTGTCTTAATCAATAGTTGATCCAACATAAAAGGCTTTAGTTGTTTCTGTTGAAAATTCAGATGGCATCTATAGTGCTAATATGGGCACACTATGTAACAGATGCAGTATACTAACCATGTTCGTCATATGTTTATTTGTCATAATCTGCAGTATACTAACAATGTTTTTGTTCAGTCCATAGACAACAATGAAGCAATGCAGCTTAAAGCTAGAGGAGAAGTGCCCCAAGCTCCACTAGTGGATAAGGTTTGTCATCTCCATGCCTCTGTCCATTTGGTTGTTTTGTTTAGTATTTATTTGTTGGGGAGCATCATCTGTGATTCAGTATGACAAGACTCGTGGCCCTGAAAATCTTATACTAGTTTTATAATAACTTTTTGTCATGTACCTCTATTTCAGGTGAAATTAGGGGAGCCTGGTTACAAAGAAAGGTATTATGCTGAGAAATTTGGAGTGTCTACGACAGAAGAAATTGAAGAGATAAAGAATGACATCGTAAGTATTGTATTAGTTTTATATGTTTCTGTACAATATCTCTAATCCACTTTATTTGGTCTCCTTCATTACCCCATATTGTCACCCGTGTGGCATTTCTAAAAAACTTGTCTCTAGCTAACTGGAGAGTGAACGCATTTTGACTCTCAATTGCATAGAAAAGAATGGGGAACGGGTCCTGTTTGATACATGTAGAAGCTTTTGTTTCTTGGTTAGCAGTACAGTTCATTGCTTAATTGTTCGCAAATATAGAACATTATTACATGGAGTTCATGTCTTATGGAGGTATTCCATAATATCTGCTGTAGTTTCTGCTTGACTCAACTAGATTACTTCCAAATAATTACTCATCTTTGGCTTCCATTTCATCTGCATTCAGACATTGCCAATGGCTTCTAACATAGGCAAGTTATGCTTCAACTTAGGTTTTAAACCCCTTTGTGTTGATAATGTTGTGCCCAATTAATGTTCCACTTGATGACTATTTATTTAATAGTCACTCCTGTTCCCATTTCAATTGTAGAGTTAGAGGTATGATAATGAGGATATAGAGATGATTTTAAAGCTCCAAGTCCAAAAGTAATTAAATGAGATTCAAGGGCTTGTATTACTATTTTGTCTTTAGAAGAAGCAATCAATTATGCACTGTTGTGTAGTAATTCAGGCTGTTTTATTCTGGCCTTATTGAGCTATACTAGGCCTGAAAGTTTTCAAAGCCAACATCTTACTCTAAATGTTAAAATTAGCCTCATTTGAAGTGAGAAAACCCCTTGACCCTTCTCCAAAGTTTTCTTGGTGGACTGTAACAGAACCACGCTACCTTTGAAGCCTTGGGTGACAATTTTACTCTACACCATCCTCCTGTTAACAGTGTCACTATTTTGGCAATATATTGCAAATGTTTCTTGCTATATGTAGCCCTACACTTGCCCTAGTTTGTCATTAATTTCCAACTCATGTGTTTACTCATATTCCTCCCCATGAAGAAGATTTCACTTCCCACTACTGTAAACAACACCTATCAACGAATAATTGTTCCACATAATAAGTCAGGTCAGAAGTGGGAAACTTAATGACAAATTAGGCTGTAAGTAAATCCATCCACTCTGCAAATTTGGATCATGGAATCCAGTTAATTTATAGGTAATCATATTGATGTGGCATCTTGTTAGATTCATGGCAATGTTTGTTTTTAAAAATCAACTTTTTTTACACAGTTTTACGATACCAGAAATATCTTGATCCACAAAGCTGCAAATTTGAATACCGTGAAAAAGCAAGTGACATTATTAACAGGATGTAGGGGAGTATAAAATTCAGTTTGTTCTTGAAAGCTTATGGCAAAATTTAGTTTACGAAAACCAGATCTTAGAATAATCTTCTAACTTCCTGGATAATTGTCAAACGTTTCCTATTGTAAATCTCCGCAAAAGCCAGACAAGCATGTGGTCTTCTTGATCTCCTCCCAAAGCTTCCGGTGGTTCCCTTCACTTATTTTTCTGAGGAAAACTGCCACATTTCATTCATTTGGTGCTTACTTGACTAGCTTCTTGATTGATAATATTTCAGTTCTTATTGATGGATCTTTTTTAAGATTACATTCTCATTTGCTCTGGGTGTTAAGTTCATTTAGGCACCTTGCTGCCGCATGTATAGTAAAAAATGTAATGGTGTTCTGTTAACTCACTTATTTACTGAGGATCTCAAGATCCTGACCATTTATTACAAAGCTCAAGCCATCTACTTTATAAGTGAAGTATTTGCATTCAATGGTCAGGATCCTGAGTAAGTTAACAGAACCTGTCCCAATTGTAATTACTTTAGTTTCAGAGGTAGACAGTAGACTGATTATCATGTAGTTGAACCATATAAGCTTGGCTATCTGGTTTATTAGTAAAATTTCATACTGCACAATCTAAATGATACTCTGGAATGAGATGATTATTTTGTAGAAATTGCTTTATCAATGGGAATAATTAACTTGGTTTTATCTCTTAAAAAGGGTTTAGCAGGATAGTTAGTTCTGAACTTATCCGATGGTTATTCTGTTGTGAAATTTCACTGTTCGAATGCTGTTCTATATAATTAATTGGGATTTAGTATATTGCCCATCCCCCAACAGCCGCACCCCACCATCAACGTTTGTTTTTGTTGTTTTTTAAGTTATCTGTTAAGTATTTAATTCTTTTGTTTTTGCATTAATATTTCATATTTGTGCAGGTTCTGAAATATGTCGAGGGCCTATGTTGGGTGTGCCGGTATTACTACCAAGGTGTCTGCTCATGGCAATGGTTGGTGTTTCTGTTAAGTTTGTTTTCTGCCTTTTGTTTTTGATTGAAATGGTGCGTGAACCTTTCTTTTGTTTTATTTTGGGGTAAATTTCATTTAACTATGAAATGTTGACCATCTTGGCCACTTTGTTAGTTATTTATGTGTCTGCCTATGTAGATATACATACATACATACAGCTCTGTTTATAATTGGTATATGCATAGACTTTTAGTTTCAGTGTTATAGTTCAATTATTTTTTAAACATTTGCATGATTGTATTTCAGGTTCTATCCGTATCATTATGCTCCGTTCGCTTCTGACCTCAAGAATCTAGCAGATTTAGAGATTACATTTTTTCTTGGGGAGCCATTCAAACCCTTTGATCAACTTATGGGTACCCTGCCGGCATCAAGGTATTTCTGTCATTATTTGTCTGTATTTCAATTTGATTGAGGCTACGTATTCCATGGTTGGCTGATGGTTGTTTCACTGGTCATCTAATTCTATGGTATTTTTCTTATCTCTTAAATTTGTCAGTTCAAATGCTCTTCCTGAGAAATATAGGACATTGATGAAAGATCCGTCATCACCTATTTTAGATTATTATCCATCAGGTAAATATCACAACTCATTTTGTTTACTTATGATCAGTTTTTCCTCGTTTCTTTCTTGTCGGCGAAGGTAATTCACTCCCCCTGGAATGATTATAGATTTTGAAGTAGATATGCATGGGAAGCGATTTGCATGGCAGGTACATCTTGATATCATGTTTCCCATGGAGTCACAGATTCACTGAGTCATATCAACGGATTTGAATGCCTTCAATTTGTGTCTGTTATGCTTAGGGTATTGTCAAATTGCCATTCATTGATCAGAAAAAGTTGCTGTCTGCGACAAAGAAAGTTGAAGGTACCTTAACGGTAAGAGTATCTTGTTAAACTTTATCAATTTGTTTTATGTTCTTATATCATGGGTAATGGGTATAGGCACGAGAGGGTAGGATTAGGTTTATAATGTATTTAAGTGGTAAAACTATGCATAAAGATCTGACATATGTGAAACGACTGCAATACAACTAACTCTATATGAAGTTTTATGATAAAAATATTATCCTGTGGGATGTTGTTAGGATCTTCATAACATATATTTCTATGATTCTTAAAAGATACTGTTTGCTGGATACCACCAATAACCTAAGTTTTCAGACTTTAGGGACAAGAGTATCTATTGTTTTAGTAATGTTGTTCTAAGCATATGCAAACTGGAAATGTCTATATTAAAATTATTTATTCCTTGATTGCTAGTCTTTAGACTGTAACAAATTGTCCTTCCTTTTTACTACACACTTCCTTGATTCCTAGTCTTTAGACTGTAAAATATGGTACCTTCTTTTTTACTACACATTTCGTTGATTCCTAGTCTTTAGACCCTAACAAACTGTAACTTATACTTTCTTTTTTACTACACACTTCCTTGATAGTTGATTCCTAGTCTTTAGACTGTAACAAATTGTGCTTTCTTTTTTACTACACACTTCCTTGATAGTTGATTCTTAGTCTTTAGACTGTAACAAATTATGCTTTCTTTTTTACTACACGCTTTGTGAGTCTAGCTCCTCAGTCCTCGCTATATATATATTTGGTGTGTACGCATAGTTCTTCAAGCCTTTGATTTGGTCTTCTTGTAGGAGGAGGAGCTTCAACGAAATAGTGTTATGTTTGATTTGCTATATGTCCACCAAGTGCATCCTTTGGCTCCATATATCTTATCATACTATCAACTGTTTGGTTTGGTGCCTCCTGAAGGAAGGCATGCGTGTGCAATTGACCCTACTGCAAGGTTTGTGTTTTGGAACTGCCCTTTAAAATGTGTGTGTGTGTGTGTGTTTTTTTTTTTTTTTTTTTTTTTTTCTTTTCAATTTTTGTTGATAAAATCATGCTTTGCTGAATTATAGTTTCCGGTTTCCAATTTTACTTAATGTTACTGAAACCATCTATTTTTTGTTATTGTTTGTTTAATTCTGCAGTAGCGGGATGAACGGATTCTTATGGTTAAGCGAGAGGAATGGGATAAGACAAGTGGTTTCTTGCCCAATTAATGGATTTCCAGACATTACTGATAATAAGACACTGTGGGTTTTTAATTGACTTCATTTTCTATTGTAAATCATAAAAAAGAATGAATATTCACTACTTACTTTTTCCCCAGAAACATAACATATCTGAACCCACTGCCACACAGTCACATCCCAAGACCTCCTAATGGTGTTGATGTACCAGAGAAGGTCTGTGAATTTAAATTTGTTGTTGGTTGTATATTATATTTATTGATTGGGCATCAGCAAGGATAATACTACTGCCTGTAAGAGTGTAAACTGAATATAACTTGTTCTGTAATATATGATGTTATTCTTTCCTCATTTGGTGCTTGTATTATTGTCTTCTCGTTTTGTTGGTTTTGCTTGATGTATTTCCTACGAAATTATAAACGTGTACATATTTTTTCCTGCAGATCCTAAGAGCTACAGACATAAAGCCCTCCCCTGTGCTGTGGCATGAAGATTTTGGTACACGTCGCCAGTTAGGAAGAAACCGGTACAATGCATTCTACAACCTGCTGTTAAATAATTTCTTAGGGCCTCATTATAATGTGGAAATCTAAGCTACTTGAATATATGCTCTTTAATGTTTTATTTTTTTAAATTTTTTTAGTTTCTATTCAATCTCAACTTGACCCATGCTTTCCGAGTTTAAAGTTGTGAATGGTGGGGATGCTAATAGCATATATTTCTGAATGTGTGCTCTTTGCATGTGTTACTCTTTTTATCAGTTTAGTACCAGTGACATGTGCCTCTGTCATCCTTCAGTGTGTTGACTATTTCTTTTCCACAGGCCACAAGTATCTGGAGGAATGACTGGCCCGTCGTTGGGAGATGCTGCACATAGGCTGCTTAAGAATACACTGAACATAAAATCCAGTGATAGGTACTCTGGGGCTGTGGAACATAGGATGAACCAAAAATTTTCAGGAACTCGTGTTACTAATGGGCCAAAGGCTGCCGGAGCATTTGATAATGAAAGTGGCCTATATGATCAATTCTCTTACAGAAATGCACTTGGCAACCCTAGACCCCTTAGACCAGCTGTAAATGGTAGATTTTACGAGGAACAGGTTTTCTCCAATGGTCAATATAATCAAGTGATGATGGGAGATCAAGGATATGGTCCCTCTCCGAATGAGCTACGAGGCCATAGACCTCATTTTAGGCCACAATATAGATATCCACCACAAGAGCAGTATCACAACATAAGGAATGGAATGTCTTCTCTAACAATTGATGGTGGTGTTCGCCCTAGGCATAGTGCTGGGTTTTCTCCAAGGATTGCTGTTTCAGGCCAGCCTTTTAACCCACAACACCTGCAAGGGCAGAGGGGCCCAATGCCGCCACCACCCTCCAATTGGATTGGGAAACAGGTGGCTGGAAATAGCAGATCTCACTTTAAGCAGCAAGAACAAGTTTCTGGTTTAGGACATGAGAAACAAGTGAAAAAGGTTTATCTGGTTAAAAGCCGGCCCACCCAGAGTCCTTCTGATGCGGGATCCAGCAATGATGCAGCATAAAGTTGAACCACAGCATAAATTCCAAAATTCAGAGTCAACTAGTATGCTGAAGCTGAGCTGGTGAGTGTTTATGTTGTTGTTAGTTAGTCCGAGCAGTGGGGGATGTTTTTTGTTTCTGGATCCCCATGTATCTATGAACATGGATAGTAAATTGTGCATGAGTAGGGTAGGACAGTCTGCACCTTCTCACCCACTAGACATATTAACCTGCTGTGGAAGAGGGTTGGGCATGCTTGCCAGTTGTGAAGGTATTCAAAGTGGAAGTCTTCAATATTATTTAACTAGTTGTTAGCAGCAAAAACATGCTTCAGTTTCTATCTACAAACCATTTGTCGGGCTTATAGTGATGTTGCATATAACTAAGTAATCTAGGCACTGCTTGAAAGACGAGCAGAAAGGAGAATAAGCTAGCCATTGCAGCAGATTGCTGTCTCAATAGTGTTTGCAGAATGTCAATGTGCTATGGCTGGGCCTAATTCACATCTTTGCTGGAACATATTGTATGGAACAAGATGCATGGCTGTTGTGGCAGTCGGTGAATGACAGCGGCATTACTTGTTTTGCTCTTTTTTCTTTTGTTCTCATTTCAGATGATGATTTATTTTGTTGGTACTTTTTAAGTAATAAGAAATAATAATGATTAGACTGAACAATATTATGCAGACCTTTTAAATAATTATTGCATAGGCTATCTGAACATGTTCGGCACTTGGTTGCAACCTGTCTGTGTGATATGTGTGTTTTGCTCATTTCTTATTGTTCTAATTACCCTCTTCCTAGAACGACACCTTATATATTAAAAGCGCATTCTTATTTCTGGCCAGAATTCTAAGCTGGAACTAGGTCTCGGTGAGAATTCTAAGCTAGAACTGGCCAAAAACAAGTTGCACGTCGAAGTTGTATGTAATCAAGTTTATGAATAAATATATCCTTTCAGAGAAAAATAGCACCAGACCTTTGCTAGATTCAATGTATGCCTTCTAAAAAAACCAACTTTTTATGAATGACTCTGTTTTATCCACAAACTCACATTGAAACAAATCACTGAAGGAAATAGCCGGACAAGAAAAACAAGAAGCCCAGCCCCAAGCCACCATATATAAGCAGACCTTTCTGGCCTGAAGTAAGCGTATTGGCGCCAAGTCCAAACTGCTGGTTCTCTGCAAACCCTGCAATCTCCACTCTCTTGCTCACGAAGAAGTTCTGCGAAGCTCCGCATGTGGGGCACCGCCAATCGTCGGGCAGCTTATCGAAAGGCAGCCCAGGCGGGATGGGATACGAAGGATCCCCAGAAGACTCGTTGTAATTATACCCACAAGAACGGCACTCGTGAACGCCCGTGTTCAGGACTGCGAACTTCTCCTCGGGCCTTGATCTCTTCGGAGCCCCGTCGTCCTCCGGCTGCTCGGCGATTGCGCCGTTGGCGGAAGCCTCTTCTGCGGTGGGCTTATCCTCCTTGGAAACATCGATGGATTTTGGAGGGGGGAAATGGGGTTTCCTGGAGATGGAGAGATGGGATTTGGAGATGGTGGGAAGAGTTTTGAGGAGGGGCCTGGATGATGGTTGAGTGAACGGGGAGGTTTTTGGGAGGTTGAATGTGAAGTAAGGTCTTGCTGTTGCTGATGCCATTTTTGTATTTGGAGATCGTTTCTCAGTGATGATTTTGTTGGAGTTGGCAAATGACAATGTGTGTGGAGTGGAGGAGGCCATCACTCAAGTGTAAAATGAAGGAGGATATGCCCTTTTACATGGGAATTGGATAATGCACCTTATTTATAAATATATTATGGAATTTGAGATCTGTTAGACATCCAAATGGAAAATATATACAAATCTAATGTCATAATCGACACTTGATCACGTATATTGATGTTCAATAAAATAGCCAAGTAAAGCTAATTGGGAAAATTTAAATTTGAAGGTGATATAATTTAAAATCGTGGCGTAACTTTTACATAATTTATAAAAATGATGGTAATTTATTAGTGTATATTCATGTAATTTAGTTATTGAATTAAAGACATTTATATCCTTGTATTATAGTTTAAATTTTATTATAAATTCAGTCCGATTTTGCGGACTCTAAACTTTATCAAAAATTAATTCAGCCATGACTAATACTTATAATATTTGTTTAGTTCACATTGAAAGAATTCAATTTCGTTCAATTTGAAATGAAGTCCATTTAATTAAATTGTTGGTTAACTTAAATCAAATTTAGTGTTTCATCCCAATTTTAATAATTCAGTTCAGTTTTATTAAGTTTGTAAAATTTTGTTTAAATTCACTTAAATTATTTTATAATTAAATTTGTACAAAATAAAATAAACTAAACTAAACTAAACTAAGATAAAATTATACAAAATAAATTTAATTTATTTCAACTTCATAAAATTTAATGAAATTGAATTGAATTGAATTTAATCTAAAATATTTAGATGTTGCGGAAATTAATCTTAATTGAATTAGTAGCTATAAACTTAAAATGTGGTACTTTTAACGGTTAATTGATCCTACACTTCCTCTCGTCTCTCTCTCTCTTTCAGTGCTCTCTAATTAATGTTCTCCTCGCTTCCCCCAAACAGTATCTTTTCTAACCGTTACACACAACCACTCTGACAGAATTAGCTGTGAACGGTCACAAACAGCTAGAATGTCGCCGGAACCACCGCCCCCGTAGTTTTCTTCAAGCCCTAAATACCAAACCCGCTCCGCTCTTCTCAGCACTCCCATCAAATCCCTCGATTCAACCAGTTCTAACCCATAAGGGTAAAATCGCCTGCTTGATCTCGCCGGACGAGGTAACTCAGCTGTCGGCCCACTACTGCAATGCACTCATCGGAAAGTTCCCCAAAATCAAGCCTTCGATGGAGTTTCTTAATGAGGCTTTCAAATCCGTCAGTTTTAATGGCAGGTATCAACTGAGCTCTATTGATTATAAGCATGTTCTAATTAGATTTGAGGATCAAGAGGGTTTCCAAAGGTGTTGGATGAAATCACTCTAGTCTCTGAAAGGGGCACCAAATGAAGGTTTTTAAGTGAACCTCCAATTTTTCCCTTGATACAGAAACCTCCATATTGCCAAGTTGGATCACCCTGCACAACCTTCCTATTTTTTGGTATAACACTGCCATGCTAGAGTCCATAGGAAATAGTATATGTAGGTACATCAAAATGGATGCAGTTACAGCTAGTCTAACTAGACCTTTAGCTGTAATGTTTTGTGTGGAGATTGATTTGCTGGCTAAGCTCCATACTGTTGTCACACTCACAACAAATCTAGAGGGAGAAGTGGCTGATTTCCCCATAGAATATGAGTACCCGCCTGCCTATTGTAAACACTGTAAAAAATTGGGGATGATATCAGTGAATGTAGGATCCTACATCCTGAAATGAGGCCTATGATTAACAACAGGCCTCCAGCCAGTGCAAATGCCCCAACCAGAAAATACACCACTCAAAAACCTCCTCACTCATTTGCTGCTGGAACTTCTAGTATTGCTGACAAGAGTCTCTTAGCCCAACCTCATATGAGATATGCTCAAACAGGTACAACTCTGAGCCAAGATGACAAAGGAAAAGGGCACGCCGTCTCTCTTCCTACAGTTCCCCTCACCTCACAAAACACCTCTATCCATACACATACAACTCCCTCCACCAGTTCAGATCAACCAAATATACCACCCCAGCAACCTACCATAGTAATACACTCAGACACAGAAGATGAGCTGTCGCAAAATGTGGTGATACCAGACAGTTTTAAGCTCAACTCCCCTACAAAATCTGTGCAGCTAGATGTGGACAAATCCCTTGAATCTACACCCAACACAGCAACAAAAGATGCAACATCCATCCCAGTGACATCAATCATTCCCTATACCTCTCCGGTCCAACAGATCATACAGGCCCTCAACCAAACACAGCAACCTGAATGGGAAACTCCAAAGAAGCACAGACACTTTGCTGATGATGATATTAATATACATCCAGGTAATGCTATTGACTCTAGTGATAATAATTTTCAAACTAACAAGGTCTCCTTTTATTCTCAACCAAGACAGAGAGGAAACATGTTCCTTCCCCTAAATGCTGAAGATGATGAAAACATAGAAGAGACAACCACTGAACAAAGCATAGAGGGGAAAATAGAAGATCCAAAACTGGTGCCATCTACCTTCCAGGAACTACAACATGTAATCTCTACTTCCTCTACTGAAGTATTTGAGTTTGCTTTTAGCCTAGAAAATGATCCTGAAAGAAACAAGGTTAGCACCTATTTCAATCAGATAAACGAGATCATAACTAGGACAACCACAAAGAGTCTAAAGCCCAAAAAATAAGATCAATACAACCATGGGAATAAATGTTCTTGCCTGGAATATCAGAGGTATGGAATCTTCCATGCTAAGGTTAGCTAGACTTATTAGAACACATAAACTAGATCTCCTGTGTATTATTGACCCACATCATGATAATTCTCAATGTGCAACATATATGCTTCAACTTCATTTTCAACACTGCATGTTCTCTAACCTCTCAAAAATCTGGTTAATGTGGAATAATAATGTTAGCATAGTTCCCAAATAAGATCAAAATCAATTTCTTTCAGTACAGATCTCTTGCCATACACTATACTTAAATACTGATATGGTTTTTGTGTATGGCCTGAGATCTAGGAAAGAAAGGGAGCAATTATGGTCTAGTTTGAAAGCTCTGAGTTTAGTTGATGCCATGTTTATAGGAGATTTCAATGCAATGGCCTCTGTAGCTGAATATAGAGGTTCTTCATCTCCCAGTTTAGCTAGCATTAGAGATTTCATTAATTTTATTTATACCTTAGGTCTAGTACCAGTGCATACTGTTGAAATTTCTTCACATGGTCCAATGGTAGAACAATGGACAATGGGAAGAAACTGACAACTAAGAGACTGGATAGGGGCATTTGCACCATACAATGGCTGACAAAATTCCCACAGTCATCCATACATGCCCTTAATAAGGAACCTTCAGATCACTGCCCTTTGCTTCTAAGAATTGGCAGTGCTATACCCTCATCTCCCAGACCATTTAGGTTTATCAACACTTGGTTCAAAAGGGAACAGTTCATGGATGTTGTCAATAACCATTGGACTGCTCCTATTGATGTCAGGGTATGCTCAATTTTTTTCTTAAGTTAAACAGCCTCAAAAAGGTTCTTAAAGTCTGGAACAAAGAGGTGTTTGGCAATACTGATGAAAATCTATTAGTAGCTGAGGAGAATTTAAGACTCCAAGAAATTGTTTTTGAAGCTGACAGCTCAACAAATGAGTTGATCAAACTGAAAAAATGTAAAGCCTTACTTACTAAGGCCATCTCCAATGGTTTGGCACAATCTTTCAGCTGCTACAGTGTTTTTTATAGTTGATACAGTGTTTTTACTCCAATGGTTCAACTCTAAAATTTCCCCTAAAAGAATATTCCTCTATATTCTTCATAAAAACTTAATTTTATTTTTTTAATGATTTGTTATATTGTAAAGCTATATAAATTTTTAATTATTCACATTGCATTCTTATTTTTTGTTTATAAATATAAATTATTTATAGTAATTTATTAATACAATTAAATTTGAAATAATTGTACAACATACATTTCGAGAAACTAAAATACACTAGTGAAGAAACACAAATAATCAAATTAATAATAAAAAGGTGTTTAATAAAAGCACTTAAATTTACATTACTAAACATACTTCCACAATTTAAATTAACATAACTAACATGACAAAAATACATAAAATACAAACGAGAAAACAAAAAAATCCTAGAATGTAACAAAAACCTAAAATTAGATAAACGAAAAAATACTCAAATATCTTATAATTAAATTAGAAAAATACTAAAATATATAAAGGCAAAAAATGGGACGATAAACCCCAAAAAACAAACAGAAAAGAATGGATAACAACGTATCGCTGGGAAATTATTTGAGGAAAAAAAAGAAGAAAAATAAAATAAAAGAGGTTTAGCGGGGGAACAGTTGCCGCTATATTTGAAGCGGACTGTTTCCCCTGTATAATAGATGCGTCATTTTAACGCACCGTTGGAGCTGAAATGCAGCAAAAACGTAAAGATGGAGAAGCCCTTGGAGAAGCTCTAAGGCACTGAAAGAACAAAACAATTTCTGGAAACATAAAGCCAAACTTAAATGGCTAAAAGAGGTGATGAGAATACAAATTTTTTTCATAACTCTGTTATGGAGAAGAAATACAGAATCAACATCACAAAGATCAAAAGATCAGATGGGGTGTGGTTAACAGATAATTCTGGTATAGAAAAGGAGGCAATTACCTTTTAACAAAATCTGTTGACTGATGACCCTCATCCTGACAAAGATCAATTTAGTTCCCACTTTCTTTCTCAGATTCCCAAACTCAAATCTGAGGAGGATAATAAGGAACTACAAAAACCAATCACTTTGTTAGAACTAAAGCAAATAGTTTTTGGCCTCAATAAAGCTAGCAGTCCAGGGCCAGATGGCTTTACTGCACTTTTCTTTATTAAGGCCTGGAACATCATATGCTTAGATCTTTTAGAGGCATCCAATAATTTTTATAAAGGTCTAATATTCACAGGGGTACTTCTAGCAATTGGATAACTATTATTCCTAAAAAAGATATCCCTGTCATTTTCAATGGTTAGAGACCAATTAGTCTTTCAAATGTTACAAATAAAATGTTTTCTAAAATTCTTATAGAAAAACTAAAACCTTTGATGCCAAAATTGATTTCTCCTCATCAGTATGCCTTTCTGCAAATAGAGACATTTCAGATAATGTATTCTATTTAAAAGAAATGTTCAGATTCTTGAATAGAAAACATAGGGACCCAAACTGTATTTTAAAGCTGGATCTCATGAAAGCCTTTGATAGAGTCAGTTGGGATTTCCTTACAAAAATTCTCCAAAAGTTTGGTTTTTCAGGCAGGTTCATAAAATGCATCCTAAAAAATTTGTCTAATGCTTGGTTCTCTATCCTTATAAATGGTAAACCAGTTGGATATTTTCAGGCCTCTAGAGGTATAAAGCAGGGTGATCCTCTTTCCCCATTTCTTTTTGACCTATTTTCAGAGGCATTTACAAGGAGTATTGCCTATGTTTTTCAGACTGGAAATATGGAATATTTTTAACTCCCTAGAAACTCTGTGCCTAATTCCCATTTGAGCTTTGTTGATGATGTTGTTATTTTTCTTAACGCATCAAGATTGAACCTGATCAAAATGAAAGCTTTACTAGTTAAGTTTGAGGAAACAACATGTCAAAAGGTCAATTTTGAAAGAAAGTGAGTTTTTTCTGAGTAGCACAACAACTGTAACCAAGCTTAGACAAGTTAAAAATGTTTTAGGAATGAAAAAAGGTTGCCTGCCAGTCAAATACTTGAGAGTACAAATTTTCAATGGTAGGATTCTAAATCTACATTTTTCAGCCTATTCTGGAAATGATGGACACGAAACTTTCAAACTGGAAAAATATTTGGCTTTCTACATGTGGAAAACTAACTCTTATTCAGTCTTTTCTGTTATCTCTGCCTCAACATATCCGCGCAGTAATGGAGCCTACAAAGCAGATCATCAAAAAGATTGAAAGAAGATTTGAAATATTCTTCTGGGAAAGCACTGAAATGGGACCAAAAAATCCATGGAAAAAGTGGAGAGCTTTATGTAAACATGTTGCTCAGAATGGACTGGGAATTAGAGATCTTTCTGCAACCATTAAAGCCTATTCATGCAAACTGTGGTGGAAATACCAAATTGGCGAGACTCCATGGACAACCTTTATTGCCTCTTTACCCCAATCCACTAGATCATCACAAAATTGGAGAAGAATCTGCAGAATTAATCTGATAGATGAGGATTCCAGAGTTATCCATGGTACTGGAGATTGCAATTTCTAGACTGCTAACTGGACAGATTTTGGTCCCCTTGTTGATCTATTCCACCCTGGAAATTACCATTATCTGAGTTTCTCAGTAAGCAAGTTTATAGCCAACAAGCACACTTCCTGGCTATGATCCTTCCACCCAACATTCTGCAGTATCTAGAGAAGGCTGAAATCCATCTCAACAGAAGTGACAAACTCATATGGAAGCCTGATCTACATGGAAATTTTAGTATCAAGACTACCTACTCCATTTTTATCCAACAATCTCAGAAGTTCCCTGCTCTAGCAAATATTTGGAGACCAGGTATCCCCAAAACATTTTTTGTGTTTGCATGGAGATTATTAAACTGTCTGCTGCCTTTTGATGATATCTTTAGTCAATTTTGGATTCCAGTTTGCATCTAAGTGCCCCCTATGCCACCACTCAGACTCAATACATCAATTTTTCTCTAAATGTGCTACTTCTGTGCATTTATGGAAATATATGCATCATATATGTGGCTCCTTATACTTTAATGTGGAGAGTTTGCGGGACAAATTAGCCACAGTTTGGTCCTTTTTTGGTTTGCCTAAACTCCATACCAAATTGAACCAGATTTCCCCCTCTTTTGTGATTTGGATACTCTGGAAATGCAGAAATAAAATGATGTTTGATGGACAGCCACCAAATCATAGGTTGATGGAAAAGGAATTGCAGGAACACATTTATTTCTCACTGCTCACAAGCCCATTTCCTATTACCAGGCCTACTGATGATAATCTTGTGTCCCAGGCCTGCATCCCTCCTATCTATATCCCCCCAAAACCTAATATTACTGCTGTCAAATGGTCATGCCTAGTCATGGTAAAGAAATCAACATAGATGCTGCATGGTTTCAAAATAAGGCTGGGATTGGTTTGATAAGTAGAGGTTCAAATGGTGAATTCATTGGGGCTAAACTCTACACATCTTTTATTTCTCCTCTTCAAGCTGAAATGTTAGCTATTGAGAGTGGCATTCAGTATGGTATCTCCCTGGGATCCAACTTTTTCTGTGTGGAATCAGACTGCAAAAATGCAGTTGACATGATCTGAAAACCATCAGCTGCTCACTGGGAACTATTTACCCTCTCACACAGCATCCATGCGCTGCTAGGATCCAATTTTGTCAACCATATTTTGAGAGAAGGTAACCAGCCAGCTGACTGTCTAGCTAAGCACACCTCACAGCTCAGAGCAGATGTATCTTATGATTGGCTAACCCTCCCACAAGAACTGCAAGGCCATCAATCTTGATGCATGGGACATCCCCACACTCAGAATTCCACCCTCTGATGCCTAAATGCTTTGTGGGATGATAACACAGTGGTTCCTCACACTTCAGGTTGCTCATGGTGGAATGAAATCGCTTCACAAATCTCTCAAGCTTAGCTCTCTTTTAATGCTCTTCTCTTACCCCTTCCTACTCACATTTCTATCGAATAGATGGCCACTTTCTGTTTCGTTTGCGATTCGCTTATAGGCTCACTATTTCTTTTGAGAATTTTGATTAGAAGGGATGCACATAGACTAGTTAGGCTTAGGTATTAGCTCTCTATTTTTGAAGCATTTTTTATGCTTAAGGCCTACATTGGGCAACTCCACTATGATGTGACATTCTGCCACTTTTGTGGTTTTTGAGTTGGTATGGGAGGCCAAACAAAAATGCTCCCCCATCTTTTGATGGTTTCATCTTCAAAAAAAAAGAGTAAGTTAGTGAGTTCAACCAAACAGAATTGAATGGAATTAAATTAAAATGAACTGAATTATAACTACAAAACAGGGGTACAAATGTCTTGAATTCAAGAATTAAATTGTATGAATATAAGTTAATAAGTTACCGTCTTTTTTAGAAATTATGTAAAAGTTACACCCCGCTTTTAAATTATGAAACTTATACCACACTTAATCAAAAATTTCCCAAATTATTTTTATTCGTCCCCATTAAGAATTAGAGATGCTTGCACGTACATTAACATTCAAAACCATCAAATATAAATAAACAAGGAACTACTAAATAATCAGAATTTAAATACCGGTGTCTTGAAAAACTTGTGAACTTTGAGATCAGTGACAAGTCCACTGAAAAAACCAACTGCTACTGCAAGTGATATGATTAAGCATGTGACCTTGAGGACTTGCATGCAAATCCACCTCGTACTCTATTTGAGATCTTCTTTTAAACAATATACATATTGACGATGTTGAGCAACCAGTAAGAGTCATAGAAGCCAAGCCCGTTAGAAGGTTTCTAGGTGAAAGGTCTTCAAATACAGAATAGCCAAAGCAGTCACAAAACATGTAGAAAACGGCGGTTATCGAAATATTATTCAAAGAACACTTGTTCATCGTCTTGTGCTCAACTTGTGGGAATTTAAAGTGTAGTCTAGAGTAGGAGACTAGGAAAAAGCCTTTTGATGGCTCCCTTTCAACTAGCTAGAAAAAGCATATACAAATAAAAATTTGCAATTTTAGCACTTTTATCAAAAATAAAAACCAATCTAATATCTAAATTTGAATTAAAGTTCATTTTTCATAATTAAAATATAAAATTTAGACCGTAGAATTTAGTCAAACTTCAAGAATAATTTTTCAGAGCAAAATAATTTATGAAACTTAATTTTTTGTATATAAGTTTATTTCGATTTTGTTAAACATTTTTAAATTGTTTCAGCTTAATTTAATATGTTAAAATTTTTAGTTCAATTCAGTTAAGATAAAAATAATTAATTTTATTTTAGTTTAGTCCAATTCAATTCTTTTAATGAAATATCTCTATTATCATTAATTTTACTATGCACTACAAATTTCCAAGTGAAAACCTAAAGTAATGATTCACCATATTCATCTTTTATGGAACGTTTTAGTTTGGTTAAGATTTGATGATATTAAGTTTAATTTAGTTATACTATTACTACTTTTAAAACAACCATTTTTAACGCCACATCAGTCAGTTTATATCATATCAAGTAACCATTTCAAGTAATTTGGGAAACCATTGTTTAAGTATATTCACCACCAAACTTAGAACATAAAAACTTTGGTGGTGAATAAACTTAAAACATGGACGTTTTAAAATTTGTTATCCCAGATTACTTGAAAAATGGATGTTTCAAAACATGGCTTAGATTACCAAAATTTGTTATCGGCGCTACCATTGTGAAGCTCCATAAACAACATTTTGTAAAACGTCGAATAAGGAAAAATGGCGGTTACGAGAGAACGTTGTTGAACTAAGTGTTCCACAATCGGAACTGGTCACATTGTAACAGCATGAATGATATTTTGCCCATGTTTCGAATATGGAATGATATCCTATAATTGTTCCGAGTGCATAACTGGAGAGCGCAGTCAATGTTCCTATATCGGAACTGGGTATCTGTAAAAGTATGAATGAAAATTTTCCCTTGTTCCGATTTCGAATGGTGACGCTATCATTCTTACAGGTGGTTACCATATGGTTGTCAAGTTGAAAATAAATACATTTATCCTTTGATTAGTTGGTCCTCAGTTGGAAGAAGTTATGGAGTCTACTGTGCATAAAGCCTAATGTTGTTTCGGTAAAGAAATATAACGATATTCTTTAAAACTTTCAGCATGAGTCACTATTTGTGTTCCTTTCCCAAAGAAGCTCGAAACATATACAACTGTGATTTTCAAGGTTTGAGTGGATTTCGAACTGGGTTTCTTCCATAAGGTACGTTAGCATACTCATTGAATTAATTTATGTCTATTATGGTGATGATTATGATGGATCTGGTAATTGTGTTCAATATTGAGGTATTTTGCTATTTTTTATTAGGGTCATCAATATTGTTTGTAGGTACTACGAGCACCATTCGAGGTCAAATAGTAGATAGCGGGGTGACAATATTCTCGCACGACTATCGTGAGTTGATCAAGAATTTATTCTTTTGAGGGCGCAAATACAAAAGAATGTTGGTAGTGTAAGGTGCCCATGTAAGGATTGTAAGAATAATGCATTTCACGTGGAGAATAAAGTGCCGGAGCAAATGGTATGTAGAGGTTTTGATGAAAAAATACACTAATTGGGTATGCATGGTGAAAGTATAGGAAGTGTAAAAGTTGTTGATGATGGGGGCGTTGGTGAGGGGTGTCTGAATTATGAAGAAGGGTGAGATGAAATGGCTGGAGATATTGTAGAGGCATTTGTAGGTAAGCTAGAGGTTCTTTAAATCATCTTAGATGATAAAGAGACTCCATTATACAAGAATCAAGACACACTGTTCAAGTGCTACCTTGTTATTGATGAATTTGAAGGCCAATTATGGATACCAAAAAAAGGAATGACGGAGTTGTTGTCTTTGTTTGTAGAAATGTTGACCTAAGGTAATCTACTACCCAAAAGTGCTTATAGTGCTAAAAAAACCTTATATCCAATGACATTGGATTTAGAAAAGATACATGCATTCCCTAACGATTTTATGTTGTATTGGGTAAAGACGACAAGGATTTGACTAAATGTAGAGTTTGTGGGGTTTCGAGATACAAGCCAAAGACAATGGCTATAGAATTTGGTGCCGAGGACATTCAGTAATCTAAGAAACCTACCCCTCGTGAAGGTGTGTTAGTACATACTTACCGATTTTTGCGAGGATTAAACGTTTGTATGCAAACAAAGAGAATGCAAAAAACATAACTTGGAACAGTGATAGGGAGTGACTGATGATGTCATTCGGCACACTTCGGACGGTGATCAATGGCCGAAATTTGATGAAAAATATCCAAAATTTAAGAATGAGCCCCGTCACTTAAGGATTGGGTTGTCTACGGATGATATGATCCCTTTTGGGAATATAAGTAGCACACATAGTTCATGGCTGGTCATGGTGGCCATCTTTAACCTCCCATCTTGGTTGATGATGAAACAGAAGTATGTGCTACTATCATTGATGATATCAGACCCTAAATAGCCAAGAAATGATACTGATGTTTACTTGGCTCCCTTGATTGATGATTTGAAGAATTTGTGGTTTGAGAAAAACTGGATTCATGTCGCATACTAGAATGAGTCCCTCCGATTGAAAGGAATGTTATTTTGTACTCTTAATGATTTCCCGGAATTAGGTAACCAAAGAGGGTACTCAGTTAAATGTCACTCTGCATGCCAGGTATGAGAGGAGAATACTTATTTTGATCAGTTGGAGAATGAGAAGAAAACAATTTACCAAAGTCACAGGAGATTCTTATGGCATAATCATCCTTGGCGGAAATCAAAATTATTCAATGGTAAGGTTGAAAATGGTGTTGATCCGAAACCCATTACCGGTCAAGCCATTTGGGATAAAGTGAGAAGTGCATCGAGAATGATATCGGCAAAAATAGGAAAAAAAAGCTCATTCTCAAAGTGGATGGTAGAAATGTTAAGTAATTTTTCAACTTCCATATTGGATGCATTTAGATGTTAGACATTGTTTGGATGTGATGCACATTGAGAAGAATATATGTTATAGATGTATCGGTATGTTGTTGAACACAATTAGAAAAACTAAGGATGGTTTGAAGGCTAGGTTAGACAACTTAAAAAAAATAGGTGTAAAAGAGTCACTAGGGTCATTGTTGAAGAAGGGGAGACTTTCTTTCCGCCTGCATGCTACACAATGTCAAGCGCGGAAAAGAGTCATATTGCGATAATCTTAGACCTATCCACTCGTACACCATTCTGTCCTCAACTGAATATCTCGACAACGGATATATATCAACGGTAGGGGTGTTCATAATCGGGTACCCGCACTTCCGGGTACCCGCACATTCGGGTACCCGCACTTCCGAATACCCGCACTTTCGGATAGTAAAATGTGTGACCCGTACCCTGACCCGGAAATGCGGGTACACGCACTTTCGAGTACCCGAAAAGTTCGGGTCGGGTACCGGGTACCCTTTAACCCTTTTACTAAATTATGATTTTTAAGTTTTGCACATATGTAAGCATAAACGAAACCTAAAAATTCAAACAGTACATTAAATTAAGTCTTAAAATTTTATAATTACAAGAAATAGTGTCTTTTTTATAAAAAAAGCCAAAATGATGAAAATATAAACCAAAAGTATTCATCACATCTCTTTCCTATGTAAGATGTATATGAAAAAAAATGTATTATCGAAAATATGTAGAGTACTAAATAAGAAAATATACATATACATTTTCACTACAAGTACACAACATAACAAACATATTTTTATCATCTTATTATTAGTAATAATAATATTTAATCGGGTATTTCGGGTACCCGTAAACTCAATTTTTTGTGACCCGGTCCAGAACTCTACTATAAACATAATTATCGGGCCGTGTACCCGACCCGCTTATACTTCTAATTACCCGGACATTAACATTCGGGTATTTCAGGTATCGGGTCGGGTAATTTTGAAGACCCCTTATCAACGCTAACTGGTCCATGTACACCCCTAGGGGTTTACAAAAGGGTATCCTATGGCTTCATTGATTATAAGCTTATTCACGGGAATGAAACACCATTAAACCTAGTTGATTGGCGATTGTTCTTATCCATTCCTACGTTAGCATAGAATTGTATAACCTCACGATGATAAGTTGGTTTTTTCAGCGTAATCAACATATCAAAATGACTTTTTTGAAACTTAGTGTGACAATAGAAGAAGGCTCAGAATATGGTTTTGTTTGTATTTATTGTATGTTGCAGTTATGTCCTTAAGGTTTAGGTAGTTTTCATTAACTATTATTAGACCCTTGTATGTACTATAAATGCTTATGTAAATCCTGATGGAAATTAGTTTGGGAATTAGTCTTTACATGGTATCGGTTTAGGGTTTACGATCCTCTATTTCTCCCACCTTATTCTTCCGCCGCCGACCATCTTCTTCCTCCCTCCCCTCAAAATTTTTGCTTTCTGTATTTTTCCTGCTCTACGATGGCTTCTAGTGGACGTCATGAGAAGTTGTCCATCAACACGATGATTCATATGCTTAATACTAAGCTTGATGTTACTACGTATTTACAGTG
Source organism: Sherardia arvensis (assembly GCA_948330725.1). NCBI lineage: Eukaryota > Viridiplantae > Streptophyta > Magnoliopsida > Gentianales > Rubiaceae > Sherardia > Sherardia arvensis. Next base: position 18,420,349 of record OX415238.1, read on the forward strand.
GAAGCATAATGTTTAGTATGTTTTTCGTCCTCAAGGTTTGTTTGGCCATCTTGATGGCTCCTCTCCCTGTCCTGAACTTCCGGTGCCTGTGCCACCGTCCTCCTCCACCGTTCCTCCAGATGATTCAGCTATGTTGAAGGCCAAGGAGGCCTATGATGCTTCCAAGGTGGCGTATGATGCCTGGATGGATGATGATCAGGCGATTTGTGGTGTTTTGTACTCCTCGCTTACCCCAGAAACGAAGAATGAAGCCTCCCAGTGTCACACTACCAAGGCGATGTGGGATGCTTTTGTGAAGGCCTACCAGCATAGATCTGCGGTTGCCAAGTTCAGCCTCCGCCAACAGGCTGCCTCACTCAAGAAATCAGGTACCGTTCATGAGCTACATCTTTCTTTTATGTCAATTTTTGAAAAGTTGAATGCTATGGGTGATCCGGTTGATAACCAGGAGAAGCTGATTTGGTTTTTGAATGCTCTGGGACTTGATTATAGTTCCTTTAGTGCCCCTATTGCCTCTAGAGATCCTGCCCCTTGTATCAGCAGGTTGTTGATGAGGCACAAGCTCATGAAGCGTTTTTTGCCAATTTGAGGGGTTCTGCTGGTCCAAATCCAACCCCGGAAGTTTTTATGGCGAGCTCTCACCCGCAGAAACACACCGCCGCCGCCGACCTAGCAACAGGCGGCGCCTGGCCACACGCGCCGGCAGAAAGCGCGCGTGGGGGTGGCGCGTAGGCCCCACGCGCCGCCGGTTCTGGCCGGTCCGGTCAGCAGCGTGCGGCAGGTTCGTCGGCAGGTTCTGGACGTGGTCATGGTGGTCTGATTCAGTGTTATACCTATGAGGGTTATGGTCATGTGTCCAAACAGTGTCCGTCGTCCACTCCTCGTCCGGCACCTAGAAATCTCAGCCCTATGTTCAGCCCTATGCTCAATCCTATGTCCAGCCATATGCTCAGCCGCAGTTTCTGCCTTTTGTAGCTCAGCCAAGTCAAATTCCGCGGACTTCTCAGGCTAATCTTGTCCAGATGCAAACATATGCAGTACCTCAGCAGCCAGCGCCGCAGTATGTCATGTATTCTCCTCAGCAGCCCCAGCAATACTTGACATACCCAACTCAGGGATCTACTCATTATCAGTCCTCTTTTGCTGCTTCACCCTCTACTACTCCGGACTGGTACATGGACTCTGGAAGCACGAATCAAATGAGCTCCTCTGCATTGAATTTGTCCAGCATCACGCCTTATAACGGTAACACTCTTGTCTCTGTTGGTAGTGGTGCGGGTATTTCTATTACTGGTATTGGTGATGCTCGTGTTAGTCCTTCTTTGCATTTATCTGATGTGTTGGTTGTGCCTGCTATTAATAAGAACTTGTTCAATATCAGTAAGCTAACTCGTGCGCTTGGTGCTGTTATTGCATTTGATGATCAGTCTTTTCTTATTCAGCACAAGGCCACCAGAGCAATTCTGGGTCGGGGCAGATGTGAGGATGGTCTCTATGTTTTGGACCGTGGTGAGGAGGCATTGCTGTCATTTGTGGTGAAGAATAAGAATAGAGCATCGTTTGAGACTTGGCATGCTCGTCTGGGACATGTGTCCCCTAGTGTTATTTCCCTTTTGAATAAGATTGGTTGTTTGTCACTTACTTCTTTGCTCCCTAGACCTGGTGTTTGTGAGTCTTGTGCTATGGCTAAGGGACATAAATTATCTTTTGTTGAGAATTCTAAACATGCTGCTCACGTTCTTGATTTAATTCATTGTGATTTATGGGGACCTTCTCCGGTTTTATCTGGTGATGGCTTTGCTTATTATGCTGTGTTTGTGGATGATCACTCGCGTTTTACTTGGTTTTATCCCTTACGTCAGAAGTCAGATTTTGTTGATATATATCTCCAGTTTGAGGCGTTTGTTGAGAATCAATTTTCTTCAAGGGTCAAAGTCTTTCAGAGCGATGGTGGAACTGAGTTTACCAACACTCGAGGCATTCATCATCAGATGTCTTGTCCTTATACGCCAGAGCAGAATGGTAGGGCTGAACGGAAGCACAGACATATTACAGAGGTGGGGCTCTCCATGCTGTTCCACTCCACTAACCTCTTTCCCACTGGGATGATGTGTTCAGCACTTCAGTTTTCAACATTATCGTTTGCCTACTCCTGTTCTAGGTAATGTATCCCCTTTTGAGATTTTGTTTGGTCACTCTCCAGACTACTCCAACTTTCATCCTTTTGGTTGTCGAGTATTTCCATATGTTCGTCCTACAGCAGCTCATAAGCTGGCACCACGTAGTCCTCCATGTGTTTTTATAGGCTACAATGCGCAGTACAAGGGGTTTAAGTGCTTGGACACAGCTACCGGTCACGTTTATATGACTCGCCATGCCAGATTTGATGAGACTCATTTTCCTTTCTCGAGTGCTACTTCGGAGGCTCAGTTTACTTCACTGGATGTCTCGTCGTTCTTGGATCCCTCCACTCCTGACTTAGATATACCTTATGTTGGGTCTTCTCCAGCGGTATCATCTGCTCCTTTCCTTGTGTGTCCCGAGTCTCCTATTTCTCCTGAGCCAGTCCCACCTACGGTTGTTTTGGATGATCCTGTTACTGTTGATGAACCTGTTACTCCTCCTCGTTCGCCTACACCTTCGATGTCGTCGCCCGAGTCCTCGGCTCCTGCATCCTCGCCTTCAACTTCAACTCCTCTTGCTCCTCGGGCTCATAGGATGGTCACTCGTCATCAGGATGGGACACGTGTGCCTCGTGATCTTGGCCCTGACTTTGTTGTCACTGGACTGTTTGATGAGCTGATTGCTCAGAAGGAACCCCGCACTTATCGTACTGCTGCTAAGGACTCTCGATGGGTGGCTGCTGTGGATGAGGAGATTGCTGCACTTCGTCATCAACACACGTGGGATCTTGTTCCGTGTCCTCCACAGGTTAATATTGTTGGCTCCAAATGGATATATCGCCTCAAGTATCGACATGATGGATCTATTGATCGCTACAAGGCTCGACTAGTTGCTCAGGGTTTTTCTCAGATTCCGGGTTTTGATTTCGATCACACTTTCAGTCTGGTGGTCAAGGTTGGCACTGTTCGCACTGTTCTTGCCATTGCTACAATGAGGAAATGGCCGCTTCATCAGCTGGATGTCAAAAATGCCTTTCTCAATGGCATTCTTGATACTCTAGTTTATATGGCACAACCAGCAGGTTATCAGGATCCAGCTCGTCCTCATCATGTGTGTCTTCTTCGGAAAGCTATCTATGGGCTGAAACAGGCTCCCAGGGCATGGTTTGATAGGTTCAGTGCGTTTGTTCGGGATCTTGGCTTTGTTGGGAGTCTCTCGGATCCGTCTTTGTTTGTGTTTACTCGTGGTGATGTTATCTATCTGCTTGTCTACGTTGATGACATCATTCTCACGGGAAACAACAATACAACCATTCGCCAATTTATAACTCGAGCTGATCGTGAATTCCAGGTCAAGGATCTTGGCTCTCTGAGCTATTTTCTTGGTCTGGAAGTGACTCTCATCTCCACTGGTTTGTTTCTGGGGCAGGCCAAGTATGCCAGGGATATACTTCAGCGTGCTGGGATGTTGGATGCCACACCTGTTTCTACTCCGTTTCTACCTTTGTCTCAGCTCCATAGCAGCACTAGTGGACCTTTTCATAATCCCAAGTTGTATCGTTCCCTTGTTGGAGCTCTTCAGTATCTGACCGTCACTCGTCCGGATTTTTTCGTTTGCGGTTAACTCTGTGAGTCAGTTTCTTCAGGATTCTCGTGATGATCACTTCTCGGCGGTGACTCGGATTCTTCGGTATGTTCATGGTACGCATCATTGTGGTTTGACTTTTTCTGCTGGTGGTGTTTCAGAGGTACTTGGTTACTCGGATGCGGACTAGGCTCGGTGTTTGGAGACTCGGCGTTCTACATATGGATATGTTGTATTTCTGGGTGGCAATCTGGTTGCTTGGAGTGCTAAGAAACAACCCACTGTATCTCGTTCGAGTTCAGAGTCGGAATATCGAGCGCTAGCTAATACAGCTTCAGAGGTTGTCTGGCTTATGCATCTTCTTCGTGATCTGCGCTTTCCTCTGCAGGCTTCTCCTTTGCTTCTCAGTGACAATAACAATGCTATATTTTTGGCGGAGAATCCTGTTGCACATAAGCGAGCTAAGCATATTGATATTGATTATCATTTTGTGTGAGAGCTGGTAGCTGGAGGCAAGATGCGTGTTGGTCATGTTCCTACATCTTTGCAGGTGGCTGATATTTTTACCAAAGGTCTCAATCGTGCCTTGTTTGATTTTTTCCGGTCTAAGCTTTACGTCTCCATCAATCCGACGCTTCGCTTGAGGGGGGGTGTGACAATAGAAGAAGACTCAGAGTAGGGTTTTGTTTGTATTTATTGTATCTATTGTATATTGCAGTTATGTCCTTAGGGTTTAGGTAGTTTTCATTAATTATTATTAGACCCTTGTATGTACTATAAATACTTATGTAAATCCTAATGGAAATCAGTTTTAGAATTAGTCTTTACACTTAGCAATCACATAATCAAGATGCAACTCACTGATTTTAGCGAGATCTAGAATATTACTTTCAATGAAGGACTTATCCGCCAGCGTACGTATCACTCCTCCGCCTTTTCGTTAAGGAAATCAATGCCATATTGATTCAGTTCGTGGAGGTCGATGACCTCTGACTTGGTGATTTGTTTCACTAGTATGGTATATGGAATAATGAGAGCCAAATTATCATCACTATTTGGTTCGTTAGGGTCGGACTGGTCGCTGGTGGAGCATCACTAACACTATCGATGATTTGGGCAAGTGCCAATTGCAGAGATAAATTTAGGGATGAGATAGCTAGGGTTTCCAGGATTTGAGAGCGAAAGTTTGAGAAAAAAATGAAGGAAACATAATTTAGGTCTGGATGAAATAGTGTGGTTCACTTTGAACTCTTACTTTGTCGGTTACTTGTACTCGTGTTCCTCAATTTAAACGTAAATATTGACTCGATGAAGATGAGCAATTACCTCAATTCCGTTTCCAAGGCAAGTAATTGGAGAGACGGGGGACAGACCGTCTCTTCTTGCCAATGAAGACACACCATTTTTATCTACCATCTGGATTTCAAAAGGAGCTAATCTCAGCCGTCCATATATCTGATGGAATACGAAAAGAACTTGAAGCTAGATATTCAGAAGGGTAAGCCCGAAAGGACACCTCGAGCTTAACACCCCGAGTTATTCTCCCTCGAGTTATTGGTCTTCCCTCGAGAAGCAAGCCTCTCCTTCAACCTTCGAGATGGAGCACTCTATATTCTAAAGATCTACCTTGGGGCTACTGATAAGTCCATGATTCGTATTCTGACCTCATTCATACTCGAACCAGGGCCCGAGAAGGGTCAGGGGCTCGAGATACGTGGAGGATGGGTCAAAAGGTCCATCAATCCTAATCCTTATAAGGAATGCGTATATTATGAATGTTCTACAAGGAATATACATATTATCAAAGATGGTAATTCAGCTATCCTAAACATGGTAATACAACCATGTCCGAAATACACTTCTATTATACATGGTAATACAACCTCTATTCCCATAAGAGTTGTATTCATACCATAAATACATATCTTGGTGATTTACGGATTGTAGCCATATAAATACCCTAAGAGGTTTGGTAGACCTCTCATCTAATCTAATTCTTTATACTTAATGCCTTAAGCAAATATACTGACTTGAGCGTCGGAGTGTCTATCCCCGGGACACCCGAAGTGCTAGTTCGTCGTCGAAGTGTTGGTGTCCGGCATACATCAATCGTAAGTTCACATAATCAACACTTTGAATGTTAAGTACAAAAAATAACATTTTAAATAATAATGTTTAGCAAAAACATGAAATTCAGTCAATTGAATATATACCAAGCCCATTTTAAGACGCCTGAAAATTCGTCTTATCAAAAGAAGCTCGTCAAATATGTCGCTTCCCAACACTAAACCCTAAGACACTAGTCTTTTATTGACTCTTTTTTTGGCTTGTTCGCCTATAGCTAGCTAGCAACCGGAAACGTCTTTTTTGACTAAAGTTTAGTTGTTTGGATGAAATCAAACACCATTACTTATTTAAAGCCAAAACATGATCAGATTTACATATTTTGAGTGTTCACCAAACCAAAAAGCTTAGAAACAATGGTTTCCAATGTGGAAATAACATCAATACAGATGATTAAACCATCATCTCCAACACCAGATCACCTCCGAAACCTTAAACTCTCCTTCCTTGACCAGCTTGCACCGCCAATCCACACCTCACTCATTTTTTTCTACCAGCTTACCACTTCAAGCCGCTTCCAGATCCACCAAGCACTAAAGCATTCCCTTTCAAATGTTCTTACTCGATTTTATCCTCTCGCAGGGAGACTCTGCATGCAAAACTATAACGTCGATTGCAATGACTCTGGAGCTTTATTCGTCGAGGCCAGAGTTCTAGCCAATCTTGCAGAAATCATCAAAGATCCATCCATGGATGAACTCGAACAGTACCTGCCACTTGATCCCACAATAAAAGATGCTAATACTTCCTTGCTAGCTTTACAAATCAACCTTTTTGACTGTGGAGGAATAGTAGTTGCGGTCCAAATGTCTCACAACATAGCAGATGAAGCATCTGTGGTCAATTTCATGAACACCTGGGCAGAAGTCTACGGAGGCGTTCATAAACATGATAAAAAACTCTCACCTGAAACATTCGATCTCGTGGATTTATTCCCTCCTAGAGACCTATCGGTAGGGGATTGCTAAATTAGAAAAGATAGTCACCAAACGAGTGGTGTTAGACAAGGAAACGCTGGTAAGGATAAAGCATGAAGAATCCTCCACTCAGTTCAAAAACCCCACCCGAGTTGAGGCGGTTTCTGCATTTTTCTGGCGGCAGTTCATAGACTTGGCCAGAGCAAAAGGTTCAAAGAAATCGATATTTGCAACACATGCAGTGAACTTGAGGCCTAGAATTAATCCACCTCTTTCGAATCAAACCTTCGAAAATGCATACAGGCATTGCATGGCAGAAGATCACGACGATATGGCTAGCGAGTTGAGGAATGCGATAAGGAAGATCGATGGAGATTATGTTAAGAAGATTCAAGATGGAGACGAGTTGTTGAAATCTCTAAACCGCGAAGTGGAGCTGATATCGAGTGGAGAGGTTGAGATGTGCTCTTTTAGCAGCTGGTGGAGCTTTCCAGTTTATGATGTGGACTTCGTTTTTGGCAGGCCTGTTTGGGTGAGCACTACTATGTCGCCTTACAAAAACCTTGTAATATTTATGGGTACAAGATCTGGAGATGGCATGGAAGCATGGGTTAACCTGCCGGAAGAAGATGAAGCTGAGGACTTCGGTATTATCTCCTTGTGAAATTAAGATCATGCGTGTTCTTTAGTGACAGGTATTTAATATTTGCGAATGATAATACGATCATATATACACTATCATGCATGATAAATACTATCAAGAATATTTTGAAATTTCGACCATGTAACCCTATATTCATTTGGTAAAGAGTCATGGTGAAGTCCCTTGAATTACCGCTTGTCGTCAGTCCTCACCTAGACTCTTTTAAAAAAAATAAATAATAAAACCATCTTTAGATGGGGAGGTTATATTGGCTTCCCAGACCAAAAATCCATGATAGGCAAGTTTACATCACCCTCACAGACAAAAGGGACAAAAGCCTCTAAAAGTCTAGTAATGCTTCTCAAGATTCCTAAACTATAGACCTAACTATTTATTCAGTCTAAGGCCTATTAGCGAATTGTGGAGACAAAACCCAAGGCGACCCAAGGCATGAAAATAGAATAGGCATAAATCAAAAAGTACTCTCTCCGAGTCTCTAAGAATGACACGCTTTCCTTGTATATGGTGAGCTTGCTGCAGCTTCTAGCTCTCCGAGTGACCATAAGATTGTGCCAGAACTGCATAGCTAACTGTCATTGTCCAGCATGTTGATGTGCTGTAGTAGGGGACCACAGTAGGACTGAGAAGTGTAGGTCCTTGTTCAGCATTTGTTCAGACCCTGCACAAAAAAAGGTTGAGATATTAGCATTATCAGTTTTGAATACTAGAGATCCTAATTACAGGAATCTCGGTTGCATCCATTAGTACAAGACTTCTGAAAACTAGAGGCAAGGAGGTCCGTGTATATATCTGAGAAGATTTGTTGACATTACACATTTTAGAGAGTAAATCAGCAGGATGGTTTGCTTCTCTAAAATTGTGAATAAGCTCATAAGTACCAATCATTTCAGATATAAGGCTGAGTATACTAAACTTCCCCCAATGCCATGTTAAGACATTGTGTATCATGTTTATGGCTTGTTTGGAATCAGATTCAAGACATACAGGGCTGAGGTCAAGAGTTTTAGCACAATTTATTCCAGCTAGTATAGCCATCAGTTCTATTCTAAAGGTGAAACTGCATCTGCATATATGGTCTGAGCATGAATGAAATCCCCAAAAACATTCCTAACAATTTGGGCTATCCCATCCTTTTCCTGTTTCCATGAGGCATCTACACTAGAGGCAAGGAGGTCCGTGTATATATCTGAGAAGATTTGTTGACATTACACATTTTAGAGAGTAAATCAGCATGCTGGTTTGCTTCTCTAAAATTTTGAATAAGCTCATAAGTACCAATCATTTTAGATATAAGGCTGGGTATACTAAACTTCCTCCAATGCCATGTTAAGGCATTGTGTATCATGTTTATGGCTTGTTTGGAATCAGATTCAAGACATACATGCCGAGGTCAAGAGTTTTAGCACAATTTATTCCAGCTAGTATAGCCATCAGTTCTATTCTAAAGGTGAAACTGCATCTGCATATATGGTTTGAGCATGAATGAAATCCCCAAAAACATTCCTAATAATTTGGGCTATCCCAGCCTTTTCCTGTTTCCATGAGGCATCTACACTGATCAAAAAACTTATAATAGGTTTAGACCAGTGTATGGGAGATATATTAGCCTTTGGTGGGATATATGAAGAGGGGGGGGGGGGGGGGGGGTGGAGGATACAACCTTGCATTGCCAGCTTTCTATCTACCTCATTGGAAATATACATAGGATTTTTAATGAGAGAGAGGTAGATTGAACTATATAGTTCCTGGGTCATCGTAGGGATATTTGGGGGGCAGTTCTCAAATATAAACTTATTCCTAGCCTTCCACAGTATCCAGCATAAATATTGGTGAAATATGGTTAAGTCTATTATGGAGTCTAAAAAGTCCTGAAAATGCCCAACAAGTTGCAAGCCTATCCCACAAGTTGGCACAGTTAAAAAACATGGAGCCACAAATTTTGTGAATTTGTTTCCATAAATGAACTGCTATATAAGGCATTCTTTATAAAAATTAAGGGAGTCAGTATTTAATCAGAAGCAACATTATGATGCACACTGAAATCCAAATTGTTATAGCATGTCATCAAAAGGTGCCAAACAACTCATCAATTTACACATAAAAATTAAAAAATTTTTTTTGCACATAACCATTCCAAATTTTGGACAATACAAGTAGATTACCTCTTTGAGTTCTTAGCTTCCGATAAGCTGTTTTGATGGTGAAAGTCCCTTGAAGATTCAGCTTCTATATTAGCTTATCTGGCCTCAATGGTGATATGAATGCATCCTTTATAACATTGATGACTGTCTCGGGTAGGACCTGTTTTAGGAAATGTAGCAAAGAGTTCTTATTTGTAACAAAGTCAGCTACAGTACATCAGAGATGTTCTCGTTCCTGTGGCTCAAAATAATCAATGATTGGCCCTTTATCTGTCCAATTGGAGTTCCAGAAGTTGCACTGGCCATCTCCATGGATCACTCTTGTATTGGACTCACCAAAATTGTTAATTTTCCAAATCATTTTCTAGTTCAGAGATTCCCCGAGTGAAGGAAGCATGGATGCAACAAAATTAGTCCAGGGAGCTTTGCCTAGCTGATACTTCCTCCAAAACTTGCATGAGTAGGCTTGAAGTGTAGTAGCTAGAGCCCTGATACCTACACCATTTTGTGTGACTGGGAAGCAGATAGAGTTCCATTTTTTCCACACTTTTTTAGGGACTGTTTCTGTACTGCCCCAGAAGAATATTGCAAGCCTTCTTTCAATTTTTTTATCATGTGCTTTATAGCCTCCATTATTGCCCAGATATGCTGGGGCAGTGACTGGAGGCAAGATTGAATCAAAGTCAATTTGCTTCCAGCAGAAAGCCAAATGTTCTTCTAGTTGAGTGTTTTCCTATCAATCATTTCAACAATAGTTTGAGAATGAATGTTTAAGGCTTTCCCACTGAATATTTGTACTCCTAGATATTTAAATGGCAGATTACCATGTTTCATTCCTATTAGGGTTTTAACCGGTCTTAACTTGTTCTCAGTGGCTCTTGTACTAATGGAAAATTCACTTTTTTCAAGGTTAATTTTCAGATCAGGAGTCTCCTCAAATTTGACCAAAAAAGCCTTCATTTTAATTAAGTTCATCCTAGATGCTTTCAGAAAAATGACAGTGTCATCACCATAACTTAGGTGTGAAATATGTATGACATTTATGGGAAAGGTGTAGTAATGCATTTACGAGTTTGAAAAATATATAACAGGCTTCTGGTAAATGCTTCAGTGAAGATATTAAAGAGAAAAGATGACAGTGTGTCTCCTTGTTTTATCCCTCTAGTTGCTGGAAAAAATTCAACACGTCTTCCATTTAGTAGCATTGAGATCAAAGCATCAGACAGGTTTTTCATAATGCAATTAACAAATCTGTCACAAACCCAAAATTTAAGGAGAATATTTTTAAGGAATTGCCAGTTAACTCTATCAAAAGCTTTCATTAGAATCGAGTTTCAGAACGCAATTTGGTTCTCTGGCCTTCCTATTCAGAAATCTAACTATTTCTTTTAAATAGATAACATTATCAACAATATCTCTATATTGAAGAAAGGTAGACTGGTTTGGTGATATTAATTTAGGAATCAATGGTTTCAGTCTCTCCATAGGAATTTTAGAGAAAATATTATTAGTCACATTGGATAGACCCATAGGTCTGTAATCACAGAAAGTGGTATTTCTTTTTTAGGAACGATAGTGATCCATGTGCCGGAAATACCTCTGTGCAAGCGAGACCTTGTTAAAAAGTCATTAGATGCCTCTAATAAATCTAAGCAAATTATATTCTATGCCTTGATAAACAATTGTGCAGTGTAGCCATCTATCCCTGGACTGCTTGATTTATTAAGGCTGAAAACAATTTGCTTGAGTTCAGGAAGTGTAACTGGCTTAATGAGCTCATCATTTGCTGTGTGAGAGATAATTAGAGGTATCTTAGACAAAATGTGAGAGGTAAATTAAGAGGTTTTGATAGAAAGCTACAGCTTCTTTCTCAATTTCCTCATTTCCAGTTAGCCACACTCCTTGAGAACTTTTTTTTGGTGATTTTGAGTCTACATCTTTTTTCCATAATAGGGGTGTGGAGAAATTTTGTATTCTCATCACCCTCTTTAAGCCATTTACTTTTGCCTTATGTTTCCAGAAGTTGTTTTGTTCTTATTTTTTTTTAAAAGAGGTTTTGCCTGTTTAAGTTTAATTTAGCTCATCTGTTGAACTATTTAACTCAAATACAATTTCCTGGAGTCTAAACTTTTCCTCAGCTTTAATAACATTCTCATCTATATTGCCAAAACCTTCCTTTTTCCACTATTTAAGAACTGGTTTTAGGCTATTAAGTTTGAGAAAGAATTTTAACATTCCTTCACCTTGTAATTGACCATTCCAGTAAAGATTGATAACTTCAATGAAATTGTCTCTCTTAAACCAGGTATTAATGAATCTGAAAGGTTTAGGAGCTGAGCCTACATTACTTCTTATTCTAAGGAATAAAGGACAGTGATCTGAGGTGTGAGGCCCGAGAAATATTATATAATTAAAATAAAAAAATATTTATTTTAAATAAATATATAGGGAATATTAATAGAAAGTAGAAATAAATAATTAGTATGAAATTGTGTAAAGTCTCTAGAAAGTCCGACTTTCCTAAGTGTTATGGAACTACCACTATATATTTAAGGTCAGGTGATACTATTTTGTGTTAAAACATTGATAGTATCAAAGTGAACATATAGTAAAACATGTTTTAATGCAAAAATTCATGAATTTACATTAAAACACTAATAAAATTTAAATAACAAATTTTACAGTTCAAATTAAAAGGTACACTGTATAAGTTAAAACGTATAAAGACTCTTAAGGAAAGTCAGGAAAGTTGGACTTTCAGGAGACTTTCTCATGAACTTGATTTGGCAGAAAAAAAAAGATACGTACGGGAACTTTTCTAACTAAAGGATTTAGGATAGGTATTAGTGGTAGTTGTATGGTTAATATAGTAATGATTAATTTAATTAGTGGTAAGGATATAATAAGTCTTAAAAGCTAATTTTTTGCCTAAATTATATTGAACAAACGTGCTTAAGGGGTAGAATCGGGATCGACGGGAATAAACACACAGAATGAGAGAGGGCAAGAAACGCTTGTAATTGTGGTTTGAGAGTCGGGGGAGAAGAAAAGAAGGAACGATTGATCCCTTCTAGCTATAAAAAGGGCAAGAAACGCTTGTAATTGTGGTTTGAGAGTAAAGAAGGGGGAGAAGAAAAGAAGGAACGATTGATCCCTTCTAGCTATAAAAAGGGGTCTCTTTCCTTACTTTCTTCCCCTCAGAGTTTGCCTTTTAATCGTGAAGAGAGTGATGGGCTCTTGTGGAGGTCTCTAGTGTTTTCGGTGATTTCTCTGTCCCTTTTTCATGAATTAGTCGGAGGAATTGTAGAATTTATAAGAAAACTTGGCTGAATATGAAATTTAGGCACGGGTAGAACTAGTTGGTTGAAATTGATATTGCAGGTGTGGGAATTCATGGAGTTAATAAAAAGAGCCTAACTTTTGCATATCTAATTGAGAAGTTAGGCACGTTTATGTGGTAGGAATGTACTGGGTAAAATATTGAAGAAAAGTCAGGGTTTTGAAGTAAGGTCTGTATGTGAAGACATAAGATTAATCCTAAATTATTATCATTATAATTGCAGGAACTATTGAAGAAGATTGTGACGTTTAATTTCAAGAACGGTGAGGGTTTTAACGTTTTTCGATCCCTTGTCCTAAAGCACTTGCTATGTGTTTTAATTTTTGAAAACCAAAACTGTTGCTTTGTGAGTTAAGCTCAAGGACAGGTTTAAAACAAATAATTCTTGACTAAAAACATATTCATGTTGCTGGAGCTAGTATTTTGCAATATTCTTAATATGAGTAACCTGAAAATGTGTAGTATGTCACCATGTGTGCTACTTGAGTATTAATATACGAATTAAGGGAAACGAGAAGTGACTCTGTTGTATTGAATTGTATTCATGACATGATAGTAACCTGGAATCTAAATTGCTTGACTTGGAAGTGTTTTCTACCTAGGTATTGCGTGCCTGGTAGACTTGACTTGTTTATTTACGTAATAAGCTACCTAGGGTACTGTGCCTGGTAGACTTGACTTGTTTCTTGCGTGATAAATCATCTGGGGTATTATGTGCCCGGTGGTACTTGACATGCGTGTTGAATTTTAAACTACCTGGGGGTACTGAGTACCCAGTAGTACTGTTCTGGGATCCCACCCCAGATCAGTACTGATTAGCCGATTCAGAGGTCGGCGTTAGGCCTGATCGCTGTTAGGTCCCATTGGGTCGATATTCTCGAGATATCACACTTGGGCTTTTAAGCCACCTGGCGTGTTGGCGCGGCCACAAATAATATGCTTCCTGATAAGATTTCGTCCTTGCTTGTTAACGTATAAACTGACAAATCTAAATATGTGGGATTTATCTCTTCTTATTTTTATCCGTTCTTAGTATATGGATAACGTGATCATGAACATGCACTCATAAAATATTCGTACACAGTCGATTAATCAAGAATGCCTGGAAATATGTGAACTTGAACCTACTTTTGTTTTGTTCTTGAGAGTCTACAACATATACAATACTGGGTCAAATTGCATGTTCACATTATAGCCTTGCTGTTTGTTGATTTTGTGATTATTTGAGTCGTTTGCTAAGTGCCAACCGTCAAGGTATTGGAAAATGGAAAATATTCTCACTGAGCGGGCTGAGCCTCACCCCTTTATTCCCAACATTCTTTTCAGATTTCGAATAAGACGAGCACGTGGGTTTGGGAGACTGTTAGGTGCCTTACCAAGAGAGTGAGAGACTGTTGGGAGACTGTTAGTTTCCCTTAAATATAATGTAATATTTAGACCGAAAATTAATTGATTAATTAAAGAATACGCTGGGGTGTTATATGAGGTATCTTTGTTGAGTACTTGTATAAAAGACTGTGGAAATTTTAAACTCCAACTCTGAGTACACAGTCCCCTATCTAATCAATCAACAGTTAGCCTCCTTTCATGTTCCATTATCCTCCCATTGGACCAGGTGAAAAAATTTCCTACTGTATGTACAGGAAAGAGTGCCATGTTATCAATGAAAGTAGTGAACTCTCTAATACTTCTAAGACTGGTGGTAGAATGACCTCAGTACTCATTTATGGATGCCATTGCATTAAATTCACCAATGTAAACTGCACCAGGCATGTTTATTGCCTTAAGATCAGTCCAAAAATTTTCTCTTTCTTTCCCAATTCTCAATCCATACACAAAGAACATATCAGTGCTTTGATCCAGTGTATTGATTGAGACTTGTACTTGACTATTTTTTTTTATGGTCTAAAATTAAGTTGATAACAACCTGTAGGTTCCACATTAGCCATATTTTATAGTAATTAGAAAACATGCATTTTTAGAATTTCAACTTATTTTTGTAAGAGTCACACTCAAGAGTTATCATGTTGGGGATCAATAATGCATAACACATCAATCCTATGATTGGTAATCAGTCTAGCTAGTCTCTGCATGGAAGTTTCCATGCCCCTAATGTTCGATACAAGCACATTGATACCAATAGTTGTACTAATCATTTACGAGACTTTATGCTTTTAGTAGCCGTCCTAGTGAAAATCTTATTAATCTGTGCAAAATAGGTTGGGACCTTGTTTTGCTCATTTTCAATAAGAGAGTTACCAGTAGTGCTCTATCATATGCTGATGCAGTCACAAAATCAGCATATGATAGAGCACTAACCTGGAGTGGTGGCTCTTCAGTGATATCTGGAGGCTCCACCTCCTGAGATGATTCTTGTACTGTGTGTAAATCATTTGGTTCATGTTCACCATTTGATAGATGTCCATGTTTTGCTTCTTTGTCACCTTCTAGTACCTCCATATCCTCCATTAGTAGTGGCAGAAACCTATTACTTCCCTGTCTTGGTTGGGAATAAAAGGCAACTTTATTAGTAATATTAGAACTAATTGGAAGATTGGTGATGTTACCTGCATCTAAATTAATGTCATCTGTTGCATTGCTCCTTTGCTTCCTTAGTGTCAACCAATGCGTTTCAGTTTCTGAGCTGTGACCTGGTGTGTTACCAGGGACTAGTTCAAAGGTTGAAAGCAAATTGAAAGTTGAGCACTGCTCAGAGTTCTGTATAGCTAGTTGGCTGGCAACCTGCGTACTTTTTTCACCTTCTATTCTTAATATAGTACACTCAGGATCTTGAGGCTCCTCCCGTCCTGACTCAGAAAAAACCTCAATTGGTGCTACTGGTTTTGTGTGGAGAGGGGGCTGTTGAGTGTCTTTAAACTGGTGTGACAGAGTAGTGAGGGTAGTAATTGGAGTAGGTGTTAGAGAGTAGTATTGGGCCTTGAGCCCAACTTGTATTAGTTAGGTTTATCTAGGGTTTGTACAGCTTATATATTCATGAATAATACACCGCCTCAATTATCGAGGTTTCCCCTCTATCATGGTATCAACCTTTCTACGATCCTAAACCCTAATATTATATATATATTTAGTATCTTTTTCCGGCCACCGTCTCGCCACCGCCGCTCAACCGCTGCCTGTTTCTCTCTGCCCCGCGTAGATCACTGAGACTGCTCGTCATCGCCATCACAACGCTGTCGTCATCAACATCGACCGCTGTCTTTGCCCGGTCGGAGATCATATCCCGTCTCCGTTGTCCTCATCACAGCCACCGTCTGCTCGTTGACTGATCGGTCCGTCGTCGGTCCCTGCCGCCGGATCCCGTCGTAGACATCATCATCGGCGTCTTCATTTTGCTTCGGTCTGCTATCGTTCTGCTGTTAAAATCTCAGGAAATCAAATTGACCTTCAGTCGCGCGACGCGCGGTCTGTCTGCCATCGCGTAGCTCGCGGTCTGTCTGCCATCGCGCAACGCACGGACTGTCTGCCATCGCGCATACCGAACTATCTGTCATCGCGCCACGCGCGGTCTCTCTGCCATCGCGCCACACGCGGTCTCTCTGCCATCGCGCATTGCGCGGACATTCACAGTAGCGATGCTATCTCGCGAAGATCGTTCAACCAGTTGGATTGCTGATAAATCATTGTCGCAAGTTCGTCAACATCCCCATAATCAGTGGATTGTTGATTTCGGTGCCACATCTCATATGACCGTCAATCCCAATCATCTTTATAAGGTACAACCTTACCGTGGCTCTACTTCTGTTAGTGTTGGTAATGGTGAATTATTGCCTATTTCTCATATCGGCCAGTGTCATCTTTCGGGATTTTCTATATATGGTGTTTTGGTGGTTCTTAATGTTACTAAAAGTTTATTGTCCATTAGTAAGCTTACTGGTGATTTACCCGTTAGAGTTATATTTGATGATGATATTTTTTCGGTCGAGCATAAGCCTACGGGAAAAATAATTGTCAAAGGGCGTCACATTGAGGGTCTTTACTATCTAGAAAATGGTGATTCTTGTTTTTTGGGTGAATTACGTGCTGGAAAGCTCCTAGCTCCATTTGAGTAATGCCACTCTCGACTTGGGCATGTCTCTCATGATATTGTTCAGTTCTTGCATCAGTTGGGTCATATTTCTGTTTCCTCTGCTAAGCCTGCGCCTGTTAGTTGCTCGCCTTGTCAGATGGCCAAGAGCAGTCGTCTACCATTCTCTGTTAGTGACACGAGGGCAAATGATTTGTTGGATAAGGTGCACTGTGATTTGTGGGGACCGGCACCAGTTTTATCTGCAGGAGGCTTTTCATATTATGCAGCTTTTATTGATGATTTCCCCCGCTTCACTTGGTGGTTTCCTTTGCGACATAAGTCAGATTTCTATGACATTTTCCTCCAATTTCAAAAGTTTGTTGAAACCCAGTTTTCTGCAAAAGTGAAGATGTTTCAGACAGATGGAGGCACATAATTTACAAATAAGCGTCTGCAGGCTCATCTTGCATCCTGTGGAATTCACCATCAAATGTCTTCACCTTATACAACTGCTCAGAATGGCCGAGCTGAGCGTAAGCATCGCCACATCCTTGAGACTGGTCTTGCGATGTTGTTTCAATCCTTGGTACCGAAAGTCTACTGGGTAGAAGTTTTTTCTTCCGCAGTGTACATAATTAATCGGTTACCCAGCCCAATTATCGGTGGTAAATCGCCTTTCGAGGTGGTTTTTGGGACAGTTCCTGACTATAGCCTTTTTCATACTTTTGGCTGTCGCGCATATCACTGCTTACGTGCTACTGCTGTTAACAAGTTTGCTGCTCGCTCAATCCCATGTGTCTTCATTGGCTACATATCTCGTTATAAGGTATTTCAGTGCCTTGACCCAACATCTGGACGTATTTATGTCTCGTACCATGTTCGGTTTGATGAATCTTTGTTTCCATTAATGCCGCACCTTTGCTGGATGGTAGACCTACTTCGGATCTGGAACTCTCTTCCTTTTTTGAGCCCGCGGCCACATCATCGACAATTTCTTCATCACACAACCCATCATCTGTATCAACTCCTTATATGGTTTGTGACTCCGACGACGTGGTTCTTACTCTAGTCGCCCAGACAGTATCTCCTCCAGTTTCACCAGTCTCATCCGGTCTGACATTACCATCGATTACTCCACCGTCATCTCCTCCACAAATGTCACCCACTCCATCGTCTGGATCCACTTCGTGTCCTGAATCACCTCCTTGACGTGCTCATCGGATGATTACTCGGAATCAGGATGGTACTCGGCGTTTAAAGACGCATCCCGATTTTATTCCAACGGGTCTTGTTGCTCAGGTTATGAAGCATTCCAAGCCTAGAGACTATCGTACAACTCTTAAGGATTCAAAGTGGGTTCGAGTTATGGATGAGGAGATGGATGCCCTTCGTCATCAGAATACCTGGGAGTTGGTTCCTCGTCCTTTAGATTCCAACATTGTAGGGTCAAAGTGGGTCTTTCGCTTAAAATATCGACCAGATGGTAGCATTGAGCGCTACAAGGCTCGTTTGGTTTCTCAGGGATACTCTCAGATTCCTGGTTTTGACTCTAATCACACTTTCAGCCCGTTTGTCAAGGCAACTACTATTCGTACAGTTCTTGCCATCGCTACTCTCAAGCGCTGGCCGCTATATCAGCTTGATGTTAAGAACCCCTTTCTTAATGGTGTTCTTGATTCTCTAGTCTACATGGCTCAACCAGTGGGATATAAGGATCCGGCCCATCCTGACTATGTTTGTCGTCTCAAGAAAGTGATATATGGACTCAAACAAGCTCCTCGAGCTTGGTTTGATCGCTTTAGCTCTTACCTTCGGCAGCTTGGTTTTCGGTTTAGCTCTTCAGACACATCCCTCTTTGTGTTCTCTCGGGGTACCACCTTACTCTATCTCATCATTTATGTGGATGATATCATTCTGACCGGAAATGATGCTGGTGCCATCAGGCAGTTCATCACCAGAACTGATCAGGAGTTTTCAATCAAGGACTTCGACTCCCTTAACTATTTCCTTGGTCTTGAGGTGTCTGCTACTCCATCTGACCTTTTTCTTGGACAGGCCAAGTATGCCAGAGATATACTTAATCGAGCCGGCATGACTGATACTTCTCCGGTGACAACTCCGTTTGTACCACTCTCACAGCTTCATAACAGCACTAGTGCACTGTTCAGCAATCCAACCCTCTATCGGTCTTTGGTTGGAGCGCTTCAATATTTGAAAATCACTCGTCCTGATCTAGCATTTGCAGTCAATTCGGTTAGTCAGTACGTACAGGACCCTCGTGAAGATCACTTTGCTGTTGTTACCCGAATCCTTCGTTATGTTGATGGCACACCTCATCATGGTCTCAAATTTTGCTCAGGAGGTTCTTCAACCATATCTGCTAATGTTTGTGCTTATTCGGATGCTGATTGGGCTCGATGTTTAGAGACTTGACGATCGACTTACGGCTATGCAGTGTTTCTTGGCGGTAACTTGGTTTCATGGAGTGCCAAGAAACAACCTACAGTATCTCGCTCAAGTTCGGAGTCCGAGTATCATGCCCTTGTCAATACAGCTGCGGAAGTTGTCTGGCTCTGCCATCTTCTCCGAGATTTGCAGTTTCCTCTGGATGGTTCCCCATTGTTGTTATGTGATAACAACAGTGCTATCTTCTTAGCTCAGAATTCAGTGGCTCATAAGCGGGCCAAGCACATCGACATCGACTACCACTTTGTTCGTGAGTTGGTTGCCTCAGGTAAACTCCGTGTTAGTCATGTTCCTACTTCGTTGCAGTTGGCGGATATTTTGACCAAGGGTCTTCCTAAGCCCTTATTTGAGTTTTTTAGATCCAAGCTTTGTGTCTCAGTCAATCCGACGCTTAGTTTGAGGGGGGATGTTAGAGAGCAGGGCCTTGAGCCCAACTTGTATTAGTTAGGGTTTATCTAGGGTTTGTACTGCTTATATATTCATGAATAATACACCGCCTCAATTACCGAGGTTTCCCCTCTATCAGTAGGTTGGGGGATTAGGTCTAGTACAGGTTCTTTCCCCTTGCTTGAAACAACCTTGTCTTGATTAGCTCCAGATTTTTGCACATAAACCATAGTTTGTTTTGGGGGATAGGATTTCTTATTAGTGTTAGATGGACCAGCTACCGCAGCATCGACTGTTTGTTTAGTGGCTCTAGAAGCATTGATGGGATGGTTAGGAGGCTTTGGTTGATTCCTGTTTACAACTGGCCTCCGATCAGGGTGAAGGATCCTGCAATCTTGCATTTCATGCCCTTACTTCTTGCAATGCTTACAATATAGACGTAATTGCTCATACTCTATAGAGAAATCAGCAACCTCTCCTTCCATGTTGACTGTCAAAGTCACCGAGGTATGCAACTTAGGAAGTAAATCTATTTCAACACAAAGCTTGAATGCTCATGGCCTAGTTAAGCTAGCAGTTGCTGCATCCATTTTTATGTATCTCCCTATCTTGTTTCCTATGGATGCCGACATGGCTGTGTTATGCCAAAAGATAGGTATATTGTGCAATGCGATCCAGATTGGCATTATGGATATTTCAGTATATGGGGTAAAAATGGGTGTCCATTTAAAGACCTTCATAAGCACACCTTTAAATGATCACATAGACTTCATCCAATATCTTTGAAAATCATCCGGATCCTCAAATCTAATCAAGACATGTTTATAATTAATCAATTGAATCCAGTTTATACCTGCTTTTGAAGTCCACGGAATAGAAGGATCTATTGAGAAATTCCATTGATGGTATGAGTCTGGGAAACTTGCCAATCACTGCATTGCTGCAGTGCTCAGACAATTTGGTGACTTCCTCTGGCGGTATGATGCAGGCGATTTTCCCCTTGTATTCCGGCGTGGGGTTAATTGACGGGTGGGTTGAATAGCAGGGTGGTGAAAAGTGGAGCAGGTTTGCAGGGAGAGCTTGTAAGAAATTAAGGTTAGGGGTGGCGCCGCTGCGGTTAGAACGCAGTTCCGGTGGCATTATAGTCATTTGGTTTTAGAGAGAGAAGTGTGTAATGACTTTTTTTTAGTCATTTGTAGTGATGTAAAATTTGTCATTTTTTGATTGTAGGAGCCAGATAAAAATTCCTCCACCTAAAAGTAATTTAAAATTAAAAAAAAGTGGTTCAAACATTTAATTTAAATAAAAATAAAAATTAGTGGTTCACACATGATTTATCTGTTAATTGGACTTTCTTTTCGGTTTCTTTTGACTTTTATAGTCCCACGATAATTACAAAAAAATAGACATGGTCAATGGTAACATATTAATCAATCCCTTTCGAGAATTATGCATTGTTAAAATGTTATTGTAATAATGCACAGAGACATTTATTAAAATATGCATCCATGATTCCTTGAAAAAAAACATCCATGATAAATAACTTATGCAATTTACATCAGCGTGTTATTGAGATACTATATAAAACTTGGATACATTAAATTACGCTAAAAATAATAAAAAAGGAATATTTCTATTAAAAGCGTGGGAAGATTCAATATTATCAGAAAGGACGTAACTATTTAATATTTATTATGCATGAAAAACTGATTGTTTTAATGATTATTTATTTGGAAAATAACATCTATAACCTTTATTTCTTAACTTTCAATTTTTTTTTATTTAGTTTTTATGTTTCCTTCTCCTAAGATTTTAATCTAGTTTTAACACACATATTATTTGGTGATGACTGAATTGGTATATAATATATTAAACTAAAAATTGTTGCAAAATCAATGTATTGTAATATGACTAAATTTAGAAGAATTTTATCAGATCCTATATACATTTAAACTAAATTTTAAAAAAATTCCGAACTTAATTGATTACAACTGAACCGAACTGAACGGAAATGTATTGAATCAAAGTAAAAATTAGAAACATTGACCAAATTAAAATGAATTTTATCAAATCATATTTCATCAAAACGGTACTGAATAGATTTGAAATCAATTGAATAGAACTAAACTAATGAAATTTCGTATAAGTTGGGAGAACGGACTCTTAATTTAAGATTTTGAATTTTGTAAAGTTATTTAATATAAATTTTAAAAATAAAGGTTATAAATGTAATTTTTCAAGTAAATATTCATTAAAACAATCAGAATGCCCTCCATAATAATTATTAAATAATTACGCCCTTTATGATAATTTTGAATTTTCCGACGCTATTAATTGAAAGAATGTGTAGATAAATTTAAGTAACGAGAACTAGTTCCTTTTTTGTTTTAGGAAAAGGATAATATATATTAATTTAGAGAGTTTATATTACACAACCTTCTACTTAAATCATTTGCTAATTTATGTTCTATTGCTAAATAACTTCTTCTAATCTTAACTATTCAAAATTTCATAAGGGAATTCAATATATAACAGATACTATAGATAATAGATTTGATCTCTATGGGCGTCCTCCTTAGGTTATTGATAGCTTCTGCTAAATCTATAACTAAGTTTATCCGACTACATCCCTGTCTGATTGACGCTTTCAAAACTCTACAACAGGTCTCAGATTCTGCTTGAAGTGGAGTTACTGCTGTAAAGAAATCAGTTCCTTGTATGCATGATTCTGTTGGCCAACCCGATATCCAGATCCTCCATCCTCCCATTCCCAACAATTCTGTTTTCCTAAAGGATCCATCAAAACTCAGCACGCATGCTCCCTGCAGTAGATCGGGGCAATTATCGATCTTGATTTGGTCTAATGAGATATCCTCACTTCCATTTATTTGCTCCTGAATTTGAGTCCCCTCTTCCTGATTTCGTTCCATTTGCATTCTTCTCCTACCCAGCATGATTTGCCATTCAAATGTAGCGTGATGTACACACCATTGAGTCTATACCAGAGATTGCTTCCAAACCATGTGGTTTCACACTTGATAATTTCCTCATCTTGTGTTGTATTGCTTATCAGGCAAAAGATCCAAGAGTTGAAAATCATATTCTGATGTTGCTGGATAAAATCAGCTGTTGACCAAATTCTTGCTGATTGTGGGTAATTCAAGAATAGATGAGACTCATCTTCTGCTGCAATATTGCATCTGCTACATGTGTTGGACTCTGTAAGCTTCCTTCTTTGTCTGTTCAACTGTGTTGGCAAACAACCCGACACTGCTTTCCATAAGAAAGTAGACATTTTATAAGGTATATTGAGGTTCCAAATCTTAGCCCAAAATCTCCTTGCACAATTGAATTCATGGAAATTTGGTATTCAGTCTTTGCATTATAATCACCATTTTTTTACCACCTCCAAAAAGGTGTGTCAGTGCCTGGGGAATCCAGATGCAGTGTCAGAATGTGTGGAATTATCTCAGGGGGGGAAATGCATCTCAACATAGACTGTCTCAGCTGTTATTTTGCTGATCAATCAGATGCTTCACTCTAAGATTAGTGTGTGTGGAGACCACTGCAGTGTTCAGAACATGATTTTGAATTGTTGGGATCCAATGCTCATGGATTTTAATATCTTTCCCATTTGCCACCCTCCAATTGATGCTACCAGCTTCCAGTCACCGTCCGGATATGAGGGTACTCTCCGGTCCGGATGAAACTTTGTCCGTGCTCCGCACGCTCTCACCTAATAGGCCTGCAAAACAACGCCCCGGAGTATCCCGAGGATAGCTACTCCGGCGTGATGATGAAAGAGGGGCCTTTGAATAGGAGAGAGAATAAGGATATATTGAGAGAGTTTTTATCTGATAGAACATACCTTTCTCCACAAGTCCAAAGCTGTATTTATAGGTGTGAATGGTCAGCCTCCAGCCCAAAGGCAGTGGTCCTGTCCTTTTGTCCTTACCCGGGGACAGGTCATATTCATGTCCCCTCTGTCCCCGGATAGCGTCATTCTAGCTGACGTCATATGGACCGGACTACTCTCTGGGCCTGAGGCTAGATATGGGCCAGAGCCCATATCACCACTAGCCCCCCGAGACATGGATCTGTCCGGAGGCAACCGATACGGAGGAAGGATCCCGTGTCTCATCACGTCTAAGTTCGTCATCAGGATCTGCCTGGAGGCATGCAATCCGACCCGGAGCCTTGTTCCTGGGTTATGCGTTCAGAGTGCGTGTGAGCACGCGCTTGGCGCTTGGGTTTCCTGTGCGCGTGTTTGCAGGCGCATTTATGAAGCATGCTGCGTCGTCATAAATGAGCTGTCTATTCGAGAAATTCTGTTTATTTTTTCAAAATGCCAATCATGTCGCCTTGGGAGTCGGCCCCCTTTTTTCTTCTAATTCTGCTTCTATAAATAGCGAGTCATTCCAATTACTTTCACTTTTCATTCCTTCGTTCTCTTCTTCTCGTTTTCCATTGCTTTCACCTTCATACTCTCTTTCCTTGTAATATTTATCTCCATATTTCCTTCATTCACCATATGGGCAACGAGAATGAAGGTTTAACCGGCGGGGAAGTGCAGGTGGGCATAAATCCGGAGCTGGAGGTTGACGACCCAGTCGAGGGTGATGATGTGGATATCACTCCGGCCGTAAGAGAGCTAGTTCAGGCGATGGTGGTTCCGCTCGCCATTGATTCCGGGCTGAGCTCATTTGGGGGTGATCCTACCACAGTGGCAGTTATCCCCCGATGCCACTTCCTTTATGAGATAAATTTCCCTCTTTCTCCTCTTTTTACTTCCATCTTTCACCACTTCAGCATTTCTCTGGCCCAGTTGCAGCCTAACGGAGTCTCCGTGGTTCGGGCATTCTTACTTAACTGTTATCGATGCGGGGTGACACCGTCTTTAGATATGTTCCTGGCCTTCTATCACTTGGATGGTACTAAGGACGAAGGAATATTTACCTTTCAGAGACGGAAGGGAGTAAAGGACTGTTGCAGGGGTCGGCGCGACAACTACTCCAACTGGCAAAAGTGCTACTTTACCTTTAACACCAAGAAGTATCCGTGCCCTAGCTGGAACAATGATGCCGTGAAAGAAGACAAGACGATGTTTAGTCTGGAGGGACAAGAGGAAAACATCACGAAACTGAGCTTCAATCAGCTCAACTTAGATCTATTCTGAAAGAGGAAGTACGTCTTCCTGCTGAGGGCATACGAGCTGGAAGTATTTACTAAGTGTCGCTTCTACGTCAGCAGGGATCCGTCTCGTAAGTTATTCTGTGCCTCTATCCCTCCTTTTATTTCTCTCTCACTCTTTTCCTGGCTTTCATATGTATCTTATCCGTTTCAGATGTATGCAGTGTATCCTGTGGTAAAAGATGGCGCCGATCCTCCGGGCGGACAGCCCAAGGTAAACAAGGCGGATAAGCCACCAACCGGTTCGGTGACCGGCATGAAAACACCACAAGATAAACTAACCAAAACGGAGAGGAAGAGGAAGCGTGTGCATGAGGATAAAACCAAGAAAGAGAAGGAGGCCAAAGAGAAGGAGGCCGCGGCTAGGAAAGCGAAGTAAATCGCGGCCAAGAGGGCGGAGGAAATCGCGGCCAAGAAGGCGATGAAGACTGCCATCAAGGCTAGTACCGCCGCGGATTCGACCGGAAACAGGGCCGCCGCCCTTCACGTTCCGGTTCCTTCCTCTTCCGAAGAGGATGAAGGGGAATCTACTCGCTCCCATAAGCGTATAAAGCTCAAGATACCCAACACGCCTCGGAAGCCGGATAGAAGTGAGCATTCTCGCTCGGGCGATCATCACGGAGAGGGGAAGAGTGTCGCGGACAGGCAGGTGGCCGACCCCAACAATGAGGCGCACAAGGAGGCCACCCATAGCAGCAGCCGGAGCCAAACTGGCAGGGTAAATTGTACTTCATTCTCCGGTTCGGTTTTGTTTGTTTCGTATTTTGTTTAAAGTTTTCCCTTTTATTGTTTAGGACTTTGCTGCTTATCTAATCGCATCTCCTGGAGTTTCCGAGGCCATCAACAAGGCCTACCACGTCCAGAATACGAGGCTCGCTCAAAAGATGAGTTCACTTGAGAGGAGCAATGGGAACCTCACCCGCGAACTTGCAGCAGCAAAGGTCCGAGCCACCGAGGCGGATGCCCGGATCAAGGAGCTGGAGAGTCTGGTTTCTCCGTCCGCTCAGCGAGAGCTATGTGTTGCTTTTGCCAACAAAGTGCTTCGGAGTCAGGCTTTTGAGGATAACCTGACAGGACTTCTGCGCTCCTCCAACCAGATCTCCGCTCACCAAGTTTACCAGAACATGAGGTGTTGGGTCCCGGAGAGTAAGAGGGATCTGTTCACCAAGTGCTACTATAACCCGAAGGCCGCTGATCAGTACAATTATGATGTGGATCAGTTCTACCGAGGTGGAGTTGAGAAGATGAAGCCCTCCGTGCTTGAGGTTTTTGAGGAGGACCCCAAGGAGAGTCCGAAGCTGGTGAGGTCATCCACACTTTCAACGAGGGGCTGGTAAATCTGAGTGTTGCGGTGCCCCCGCCCAAGAAGAATACTGCCCATGAATCGCCCGTCAAGGCCAAGTATCTGGACGTGCTGAGGATGTTTCCCTCTGTCGACGCCATGGAAGATAATCAAGAAGGTACCAATGAGGACGATGGAGGCAGGGATGGGGATGCCAATCAGGATGGCGGCATGGATAGCGAGGAGACAGATGTAGAATAACTCCTTAGCTTTTATTTGCAGTCTTTTGTAGTTGCTTCCGTCCCGCTAGATCTGATCTTGTTTTGGTTAGTGTAGAAAGGACAGTAGCGACGACTCGGATGGGGATGACAACCTTCCGGATGATGTAATTTTCCCCTCTTTATAAGACGAGCCTTTTCCTACTTCCATCTCGTGTTTTTTATTTTTATTTATATGTTTCTGTGTCCGCAGCCCAAAGGTCAGGGTCCGGTGCTCCGAACCGGAGGTGTAGGTGAGTGTGCTTCACCTGCTAGTTCTCATTCGACGATCCCTCCGTGTCCTAGATGTGTGGAGCTGGAGACTGAATTGTCTGGATGGACGATGGATGGGAACCGGACTCGCGAGCTTTTCGCCCGTTCCGAAATGGAGGTTCTTATGGAAGAGTTCCCTGATATTCCGTCATTGGCTGCTTGCCTCCAAGAAATATCCGAAGAGTTTGGTACTTTGTCTCAGTGCCTAGAGTTTGCTCGCGAACGGATCAGCGCGACCCTTGACGCGGATGAGACGATCTCCATGTTGCAGGCCGAGCATGAAGATTTTAAAGCTAAGTTAAAAACCGAGCTGGATCTGGTGTGGTCCGTGCTGCCCTTCTATAGCGAGAAGTTGAAGTGGTTGGCTAGCCGGACGGACTTCCAGCGAGACTATCTGAGGTTGGAGGAGGAGAACCGCGAGTTGGCCGACCGGGTAATGGTTCTAAGGGATAATCTGATGACTTTGCAGCTATCATACCATTTAACCGGATTTCGGCTCGGTCTTGTAGCTTCGATCATATACCACGACTTTCCTTGTGAAGTGAGTGCGTTGATCGTCCGGATGTTCAAGTTGGGATGGAACGACCGGGAGTTTCGATACCGTCCAGCGTTCGTGGAAGCTATCGAATGGTGGAAACGGATGCATGCCGGCAGTCCTCTCCCTCCCTCACTTGTGCTCATTCCGAGTCAAGTGGCACTGGATTTCACTTTTGAGAGATATTCTGGTGTTCAAGTATCTGTTGATCCGGAGGAGTCTGCTCGTCGCGTTGAGCGGCTTCGGCGAGATGCTTCTACCATCCGTCCCTTTATCATTAGGGAGTTAGCCGAATTGGTGAGGCGGCGGCAGGCTCGTATTCGGGGCCGGGGTGTTGGCAGGGGGAGGAGGGGAATCCAAAGGGATGTTCAAGATGCCCGTTGTGGGAATAGTCGGAACCTCAACTGTCTACTCAATATGATGGCGAGAGGAAGAGGTACTCAACAAGCGCGCCATCCCCAGGTCCCCGTCCGGATTCGCTCTCCATCGCGGTATCCGAGCCGGAACCCGTTCCACCAGTCGAGAGCCGGGCCCCCGGTCAGAGGCAAAGGAAAGGCTAAAGTCACGAGGGAAGCGGTGCAATCCTCTGATTATGACTCCGATGGTATATTCGGATCTGATCCGGATGCAGCAGGTCCATCAGAACTTCCGCCTATTCCTCCCTTTCCGTACCTGGGCCCGGTGGGTCAGACTAGTAGTGACATAGTCCAATATCTTGATCATGGCACTCCGGAGCGGACTCCTATCACCGAAAACTAGGATGAAGTCCAAGATTCGAAGCCTCCTTCTCCGGAGAATGGTGCCATGATACCCTCTCCGGAACCTCCTACTCCGGAGCCCACGTCTCCTCCTATCAATTGGAACATAGATTGGCCCAAGTAGATAGGTTTTATTATTCTTTTGTATCTTAGTCCGTTCGGACGTGCTAGACAGCACCATTGTATATTGTTGTGTTTGTATACCAGTCCGTTCAGACTTGATTTATTCGGATGTATCATTTATTCAAATGTGTTCTCTTTCCTTTTAAGATTTAGCTTATTCAAGCGCTTCATCTTGTTATTTGATCAAACTATTTCGTTTTTTCCTTTGCTTACCCCCGTCAGTTTATTCAAACGATCTGGAGGGTTATACTTGTTTTTTGCCTTTGCTCATCCCCGTCAGTTTGTTCAAACGATACGGAGGGTTTTACTCATGCGAAATTGAAAAAATGATCAAGTATATAATTTGTGAATTCTCCCTTCATTAAACCAAGTGGACTCTGGCAGGACATACCCTTTGCCTCTAGGGGCCGGAGTCGAGTACATAGTAAACAGAACGAAACGGGGCCTAGGCTCAACCCTAACCAAAGGATCCGGAGCTACATACTCTTATCGAAAAACAAGCTAAGAGAAATTCTTTCGGAAGGCATACCTACTCAGGATGCTCCGTAAAACCTCCGTAGGTTGGTGATGTTCCACCTTCTGAGGATAGCCTGGCTGGACTGATCCGCCAGTTCATAGCTCCCACCCGGGAATGAAGCTGTGACTTGGTATGGCCCTTCCAAGTTTGGTGCAAGCTTGCCAGTAGCCTCCTGCAAA
Source organism: Sherardia arvensis (assembly GCA_948330725.1). Lineage (NCBI taxonomy): Eukaryota > Viridiplantae > Streptophyta > Magnoliopsida > Gentianales > Rubiaceae > Sherardia > Sherardia arvensis. The sequence goes on from OX415238.1 coordinate 18,449,237, forward strand.
CTTTTATCATTCCTCCGCATCACCCAATCTCCGGGGACAAATGACTCCTTCCTGACGCGTTTGTCGTGATAACGCTTCATCCGTTCATTCACCTTGGCCTCGTGCAGCGCTGCTTGCTCTCACTTTTCCTCCAAAAGATCCAAGTCCAACAGCCTGCTCGATCCGAGTGGAGAGCTCCGCCCGGCTTGATCCTCATCCCAAGTAAGGGTTCGGAGATTGGGAACTCCTACTTCAACTGGTATGACTGCCTCCGCTCCGTATACCAAGCTGTAGGGTGACTCGCCCGTGGCGGATCCTTCGGTCGTCCTGCATGCCCAAAGGACACTTGGCAGCTCGTTTACCCAGTTCCCTCACGCCCCCTGCAGTCGGGTCTTCAATCCGTTCACCATTGTCCGGTTCGTAACTTCAACTTGACTGTTGGCATGCGGATGGTAGACGGAGGTGAGCCGCTGCGTGATTCCATTCTCCTTGCACCAAGAACGAAACGGGTCATTTTCAAACTGAGCCCCGTTGTCCGTGACAATATACTTGGGAATTCCGTAACGGCAGATGATGTTCTTCCAACAAAACTTGACGCAAGTGTTGCCACGGATGTTTGTGAGGGGTTCCGCCTCCACCCATTTGCTGAAGTAGTCGATCGCTACTATCAAGTACTTGAATCCTCCCGGAGCGGAGGGAAAGGGCCCCACCAGATCAATGCCCCATCGGTCAAAAATCCATGAGCCAGTGATCCCGAATCTTTCCTCTGGAGGAACATGGATGAGCGGAGCAAACCTCTGGCACTGTATGCAGGAGCGGACGTATTTTTGCACATCTTCAAACAAGGTCGGCCAGTAGTAACCCGTGCACATTATCTTCCTCGCGATGGTCCGAGCCCCCTAGTGACTGTCGTTCGGCCCCTCATGCATCTCCTTCACAATCCGATCTGCCTCGTCCGAGTCCACGCACCTTAACCATGGTTGGAGGTATCCCCGTCTGAGCAAGGTTCCGTCCACAACGGTGTATCGCGGCGCTTTCTGTCGGATTCTCCGTGCCAATGCCTTATCCTCCGGGAGCTTTCCGTGTTGCAAGTACTCAAACAAGGGCATCATCCATGATTCCTTCGAAACTTTCAATGCTGCCACCTAAGGGATGTCGTAGCTCCGGGCGGACAGGGTTTCCATCATCAGGTTGTTCTCCGAATCTAGCTTGATTTCAGAGGAAGCGAGTTTGCTCAGGGCGTCCGCCTTGCCGTTATCCTCGTGGGGGATCTGCGTCACGGTAATGCTATGGAACTTGGCCAATAACGGTTTGACCGCCTCGAGGTACTTCTGCAAGCTCCGCTCCTTTGCCTCATATTCTCCGTTCACTTGCTGGATGACTATCTGAGAATCGCTGTATACTTTAACGTCCGTGACCCCCACCTCCAACGCCGGTCGGAGTTCGGCTAGGAGCGCTTCATACTCCGCCTCGTTATTTGTCGCACGAAAGCTGAACTGAATGGCATATCTGTCTTCTGTTCCTTGTGGACAGGTGAGCAGCACCCCTGCCCCACTTCCACTTGCATGAGACAATCCGTCTACATGCAGCTTCCATCTATTGGAGGGTGGTTCTGATCCGGACGGATCTCCCGATGGTTCAGTCATTTCTACCGAGAAATCCGCCAGGGCTTGTCCTTTGATGGCCTTCCGGGGCTGATATTTAATCTCGTGCTCTCCAAGCTCTACTGCCCACTTCATCATCCTACCCGAAGCTTCTGGCTTCAATATATCTGCCTCAACGGGTGATTTGTCAGAACCGTGATCGGATGGCTTTGGAAATATGGACGGAGTCGCCGGGAGGCATGAACCAACGCCAATATCAATCTCTCCAGAGCAGTGTACCTCGTCTCCGGACCTTGGAGGGCCCTGCTTACAAAGTAAACCGGATGTTGGACCTTACTATCCTCCTGGACCAGGGCAGAGCTTATAGCATGTTCCGTTGCAGCTATGTATAAGAAGAGCTCCTCTCCGGGAAGTGGCTTGGACGGGGTAGGGAGGCTTGCTAGGTGGGCCTTTAGGTCCGTGAACGCCTGATCGCACGCCTCCGTCCACTCAAATGGTTTGGCCCTTCGGATTATGTTGAAAAAGGGGAGCTGCTTCTCCGCCCCCCGAGCGAGGAATCGGCTCAAAGCGGCCAGCGATCCGGTTAGCTTCTACACGTCCTTCACCCCCATCGGAGGTGGCATCTCCATGAGTGCCGATATCTTTTTCGGATTGACATCGATTCCGCGAGCTGACACCATGAAACCAAGGAACTTCTCCGCTCTGACTCCAATGGTACTCTTCCCGGGACTGAGCTTGAGGTTCGCCGTCCGGAGCACGTCGAACATCTCCCGGAGGTCTGACAGGAAAGACTCGTAAGTCCGGCTCTTAACCACCATGTCGTCTACATAAACCTCCAGGTTCCACCCCATCTGGTTCCGGAAAAGCTTGTCCGCCATCTTTTGGTACGTTGCACCTGCGTTTTTCAGTCCGAAAGGCATTTTCCTGTAACAAAAAGTACCAAAGTCAGTGACAAAAGATGTTTTGGGACGGTCATCCTTGGCCATTGTGATTTGGTGATACCCTCGGTGCGCATCAAAGAATGCCAACACTTGGTAACTAGTAATAGCCTCGACCAGCTGATCGATGGAGGGGAGCGGATAGCTATCCTTCGGGCAGCACTTGTTCAAATCTGTGAAGTCAATACACATTCTCTATGAGCCATCGTGCTTCTTTACCAGAACTGGGTTAGCTATCCACTCCGGGTAGGATATCTCCTCCACAATTCCGGCGCTTAACAATCTTCCCACCTCCGCTCGGACTTCCTCCACGCGTTCCGGAGCGAGGGGTCTCTTCTTCTGCCGTATAGGTTTCAGTTCCGGAAAAATGTTGAGCTTGTGAATGGCGATTTCTTCCGGAACGCCTGTCAAGTCCTCCGTCCCCCATGAAAACACATCCTCGTATTCCGCTAACAGGCGTCGCAATTCTTCCTTCACATCATCCGGCATATTCTTTCCCACGCTTACTACTCCCTTCTGGCCGACCACCATGTCCTCCACTTCATATGATGGTGCTTCTCCATGAATGGCTCCTACCAAGTTTGCGCTGGCTTTTCCCTTGTCAGAAGCGGACAGCTTGGACTGGCCTTTCCTAGACCGGGCATCCTTGATGGTGGTCAGTATGCAACTCCGGGCTGTCTGCTGGTGTCCTCGGACCGATGCGATACCATTCTCGGTGGGTAACTTCATAATCAAATGGAATGGCGAACAGATAGCCCGTGCCTGTGATAGCCATGGTCTTCCAATGATCATGTTGTAAGGAGAAACTGCATCAATGACGGTGAAATTACATTCAACCGTTGCCCGCTTTGTCGGATCTTGGAAATCCGTCAAAGTGACTTTCAAAGAGATGACACTGAGCGGATGGACGGTCCGTCCGGTGAACCCTGATTGGGGGTTGTGACATGGTCTTAAATTTTGTCGTCCGATTCCGAGCTGATCAAAGCATTCTGCAAACATGATCTCCACGCTACTTCTGTCATCTACAAACACTCGTTTGATAAGTACTCCTTCCACATCAGCAATCACCACCATTGGATCAGAGTGAGGAACCTGGGGAGGAACCGGGTCCTCATCCGAAAAGGTGATAGTCTCACTTGGCTTGAACCTCTTCTCTTGTATCTCACCCGGGGGCACATATCTGCTTTTGGCCTTGATTGCTGTCATGGAGTTGAGCCCATCTCCAACTATGCCGTTAATCACATTGATCATCCGGGGCTGAGCCGGGGCTTGTGCTGGCGCAGCTTGTCTCGGAGCCGGATTGGCCGGGTTAGCCTGGTTCCCCCCTCGGGGGCGATTGTTCCTCCAATTCCTCTTCCGTCCCTGCCCGGCCGCAGCGACCAGGGCTTGCGCTGGTCGTGCTTCACCTGCTACACAGTCCCTCAATTGGCCTGCTCCAATCAACCTCTCAATGTCCGAACGGAGCGCCCTACATCCCTCCGTGGTATGGTCGTGCGACTTGTGGAACTCGCACCACTTGCCGCATTTGCTGGTGTCGGTACGCCAACAATAGGTTGCGGATCCGTAAACAGACCTCGGTGGACAGCGAGGATCTCCGTACGGGTTTTGGAGAGAGGGGTATAGGTTGGCCGAGCAACTGCTGCCGGTGCTGGGACTGCTGCCGCCGGAGCAGGTAAGCGTCTAGCCTGATCGGTCCGGGCCGGAGCCCGGGCAGCAGTGGTCTGGGTCCCTGTCACTGTGAGAGACCTTTGCTCGAAGAATCCCACAGTGGTCATCCGGACCTGGTTGGCATCTGCACCATACAATGCATCTCCACCACCAACTGGAGGTGATAGTATGACGTCGGCATGTTCTTGATGAGCTCGATGTAGAAAGTGTTGTCTCTCAGCCCGTTGACAAAGTTGTGGATGATAGCCTTCTCCTGCAGGTGTCTGTCCACCACCTTCATCGACGCGGCTATGTACCGGGTGTAGAACTCCCAAGTGGTCTCCGTCTCTAGCTGCCTCATTGCTAAAACCGTGGTAAGGTTCACAAACGTGTGCTTCATGGCGGAATAGCGCCAGACCAGAGCAATGGCAAAATCCCAAAAATGCCGAAGTGTACCGATTGGCAGACCCTTGAACCATGCCAGGCAGTTACCTCTTAGATACGAAGGCAACATCTTACACTGCAACTCCTCCGGAATGTCCCTAGCGTACATGATGCTTGCATAAGTGTGGACAAACTCTTCCGGGTCTCCTTCTCCGTTGTAGGTTGGGAGTCCGTCCGGAGCCTCGGTCCCGGATGGCCATTTGAAACTCAATACTTTCGGAACCCAAGGTGACTGAGGTCCGATCCCATTTCATCCGATGAGGCAGTTTAGACGATCCTCGATGGAATCTGGACAAAAGGCGTCTGAAATCCAAAACTTCCGGGAAATCCTCCTCCGGCAGGTGGCATTCCGACCATCATCTGCTGACCTCTGGGTGCACCCATCCCATAGCCTTGTTGAGTTTGCGCTCCCCGATAAGGTGGTGCATTTGGATTCAAGCCAGCGGTCTGCTGTTGATTCCCGCCTGGAAACAGGTTCGGGTTCGGCATTCTCTGTTGCTCCGGAGGGAGCTTATCTGCCGCAACCTGCTGAGCTTTTTTCCATGCTTGGAACTGCTGGTACTCCGTCACGTTCGTTCTTAGGATATTGCCCCCAAATCTAGAATCGTGGCGCCTACACTCCTCCGTTCTGGCCTTCCGCCCTACTCGATTCCTGCCCAATCGATTCTGAGGGTCATCTTCTTCCGTGCTGTAATCTTCCGGATCGTAATCTTCCGGATCGTAATCTTCTGGATCATAATCCTCCGGATCATACTCCTGCATATCATCCGAGTCTTCCTCTTCCGGATTACCCGGATCCGCCGTTCCTTCCACATGATCAGTGTCATCTTCTGACTCCTCATGGTCTCCAAACTGCCTCTGCCTCTACGCCTCCCGCTCGGCCCGCAGTCGCTCCCTGTTTTCACGTTGTATCTCAGCCAGCGTCCGTTCCGGAGTCGTCTTTATTCCTTTATCTTTCTCCGCTGCCAATCACTGTCGTCGACGTTCCTCAGCTGCAGCTTTCGCCTCCGCCGCTGCCTCCTTGGCTCGGAGAACCCGCTCCTTCTCAGCCGCTAACTTTTGGGCCCTGACGGTTGCGGCTCTTCTAGTCTTTGGCCCTCCGCCCGCTTCTTCCTCCAGCGGGGAGGGTTCTTCCTTGGCCGTCTGCGCGTCATGGACGCAACTTATAACTGGGGATGTGAGGTCCCACTGGGCGTGCCAACTAATGCTACCCGCTTCCAGTCACCGTCCGGATATGAGGGCAGTCTCCGGTCCGGATGAAATTTTGTCCGTGCTCCGCGCGCTCTCACCTAATAGGCCTGCAAAACAACACCCCGGAGTATCCCGAGGATAGCTACTCCGGCGTGATGATGAAAGAGGGGCTTTTGAATAGGAGAGAGAATAAGGATATATTGAGAGAGTTTTTATTTGATAGAACATACCTTTCTCCACAAGTCCAAAGCTGTATTTATAGGTGTGAGTGGTCAGCCTCCAGCCCAAAGGCAGTGGTCCTGTCCTTTTGTCCTTACCCGGGGACAGGTCATATTCATGTCCCCTCTGTCCCCGGATAGCGCCATTCTAGCTGACGTCATATGGACCGGACTACTCTCTAGACCGGAGCCTAGATATGGGCCAGAGTCCATATCACCACCAATGAAGATTTTCCCTTATCAATTCAGATGCCCAAACCACTGATTTCCAGCCCCAGCTATCGCCTGGTTTGATTGTAACTGACCTCATGGATTCCTTTCTTAAGTACTTAGCTTGGTACACTCTGCTCAAGAGAGATGATCCATCCTTGATTATATTTCAGGAATGTTTAGCTAAGAGTGCCTCATTCAAAGCAACAGTAGACCTTAGACCTAGGCCTCCTTCTAAGGGCTTGTTTAATACGCCTGAACTGAGCTGAACTGAACTGAACTGAAAAATACTGAACTGAACTGAACTGAAAATACTGAACTGAACTGAAAAATACATTTGATTCTTTTATATAACATATATGTATATTTAAAATTCTTATTAAAAAACAATCCATTGAAGTATACTGAATTGAAATGAATTGAACAAAACTGAATCGAAGAAACAAATCACTACATCGACATTAGCTAAATTTCATCAAATTTATATTTCATCATTATCATAGAAGTTAAACATAATTGAACTGAAATATACTGAACTGAACTTTATTGAACTGAAATATACTGAACTGAACTTTATTGAACTGAATTGATATAGCCAAGTTGTGCTATATTTTATCAAGTCAAATTGTATTAGCATCAAACTTAATTAAGCTGAACTTACAAAAGTATGCATTGACACGATTTAATTAGAAAATGTTTATCAAATCACATTTCATCAATTCTAAACTGACTTGAACTGAATTGAACTGAATCATACTGAACTAAACTTAATTGGACCAATACAATTAAACTTAATTGAACTGAATCATATTGAGCTATACTTGAACTGAATTGAAGAAAATGATCAATGCATTGATAAAACTGAATGAGGTTGTATTTTATCAAGAATATAAACAGAACTGAATTGAACTACACTGAACTGAATTGAACTGAGTGAACTGAATTGGACTACACTTAACTGAAATAAACCGAGTTGAACCACACTTAATTAAAATGAACTGAATTGAACTACACTTAACTGAACTGAACTGGATTTCCCATATGAACTTATAATATATAAATTATATTTTCATTGAACTGAATTGAAGAAATCGATCAATGCATTAATATAACTAAATGAGGTTGTATTTTATCAAGAATATAATATAAATGAATTGAACTACATTGAACTGAGTTGAACTGAATTGAACCAACTGAACTGAATTGGACTACACTTAACTGAAATGAACCGAGTTGAACCATACTTAACTAAAATGAACTAAATTGAACCACACATAACTGAATTGAACTACACATAACTGAAATGAACTGGATTTTCAATATGAACTTAAAATCATTAAATTATATTTTCGTTGAACTGAATTGAAATAAACTATATTTTTTCTAAACTGGATTGAATTGTGTTGAATTATTAACATTTAATTTGTTTACTTTTTTTTAAAAGTACAGTGCACTGAACTGAAAAATACTGAACTGAACTGAAAAATATTCAGATAAGTTGTACTAAACAGGCCCTAATTTAGATCTGGAAATATAATTCCAAGATTTCCAGTGAAGTGGTCTAGACTCCAGTGAACCTCCCCAAAGGAACTGTGCTATCATTGCATCTAATCTCTTCAAGATATTTAGACGGATTCTGAAAATTCCTAAGGGGTAAACAGCTATGGATTGGAGAACATATTTGGTTGAAGTTAATCTTCCAGAAAAATTCAGTAACTTTACCTTCCAGGACTCATATTTCCGCTTCATTTTTTGGATCAGATTGTGGAAAATTTGTGTCTTCCTTTGATAAAAAATGATAGCAGTTCCCAAGTAATTACCTCCCATTCCCTCTCCCTGTATGTTTATCCTTGATCTGACAAACTGTTGCATTTGACCTGGAGTATCAGAACTGAACTTTATGGAACACTTAGCATGATTTAACTTCTGACCAGAGAAGTTAGCATATGTGTTCAAAACTCCTGCTAGATCCACAATGGTTTCCTCTGTGCATTTGGTGAATAATATACAATCATCTGCTTACATATTGTGAGAGACCACAGGTCCCCCCTTTGACACTTGGATCCCAAAATTCCTGTTACTTGACAGCTTATGTTCTAACCATGTTGACAAGTACCGTTGACATATTATAAAAAGAAATGGTGATAGTGGGAAACCTTGTCTAAGACCTTTGTTGGGGGAGAAAGTTTGGCTAACTTCACCATTAACCTTTATCTGATATGTCACAGTTTGTACACATAACATAATAAGGTTTATCAGAGATTGAGGGGTCTGTAAATGAAGTAATGCCTTCTCCAAAAAATTACAGGATACCCTATCATACTTTGCTAATGTCCAGCTTAATGGCTGCCATCCCAACCTTTCCCCCCTTATGTTTTCTGATAAATTCCACCATCTCATGTGCCCGTAGAACTTTCTCAGATATATTCCTCCCAGGCACAAACCCATGTTGATTATTAGAGACTAAGAAACCAATGTGCCCTTTTAACCTGTTTGCTATCGTTTTTGCAATGATTTTATATTTAACATTGCACAATGATATAGGCCTAAAGTCTGAAGGGGTTTTTGGCAACTTAACCTTAGGGATTAGAATGATTTGAATACAGTTCCACTCAATAGGAAAGGAATTACCTTGTGTGATATTAATGATCGCTGAAGCCAGTGAATCTCCAACTATGCTCCAATAATGTTTATAAAAGCCAACTAGTATCCCATCCTCTCCAGGTGCTCCCCAACGTTTCATGTGTTTAACTGCCTCCCAAACATGTGCTTTAGTAAAGGAGCATGTAAGTCTTGTACATGCTCAGCTGACAGCCACTGAGTATTAGCATGCAAGAAGTGTTGAATAGAACACATGTCTATTTCAGAAGCTTGGCCTTGTGCTTGAACATCCGTATTCTGCTGATATATGTACACATGTTTAATGTGTTGACTCAGAATTTGAACTATTTGTGTCTGATCATCATTCCACACACCATTAGTATCCATAATCCCTTGGATAATGTTTGCTTGTTTCTTCTTTGTGGCCAAGTGATGAAAGAACTTTGTGTTTTTCTTCCCAAAGTTCATCAAGTTTATCTTTGTTCTTTGCTTCCAATACTCTGCCTGTCTTTGTTCTAATTCCTGCTTCTGTGCAATGAGTCTCTGAATCTGGGAGTGATTTAAATAGAGTCTAGTACCTCCCTGTGCTCTTTCTAATTTCTCTGTTATCAGCTTTAACCTTTTGTCCATTTGACCAAATGATTGTCTGTGCTAGTTACACAGATGTATCAAAGAGACCTTGAGTTTGTCTGTTAGGACTTGCACAGGATCAGCACCAGTGTGACTTCCAATATGTTCTGTATTCCAGACTCTTGAAATGATCTGTTGTGGAGGGTCCATGTTTATCCACATTGCTTCAAATCTTCTCAAACCTTTCATTATTCTTTGTTGTGGCCTAAATTCAAGCAAAATTGGACTATGATAAGAATCAGAGAAAGGTAGATTATTAACCTTAGCTGCTAGCCACAATGACATCCATGCTATGGTTGCAAAGGCCCTGTCCAATCTTTCCACTATTGTGATGCTGCCCGCCTGTCGGTCCGGATTGTCCCCTGATCCCTGATCCAATGACCTAGCCCTGCAAGACAGAGCCCCGGGAGGTACCCGAGGGTAGACCCTCCGGCGTGATGATGAAAGATGGATCCCGGGAGAGAAAAGGGGTATTCACTAGAATAATGAGAAGATACTTACCTGGAATAGTGCTGAGGAGCACTATTTATACAGTGATCCATGCTCTCATGTGGTCCATCCTTTCTGTGGCCTCTGGTGTATTTGTCCCTATCCGAGTTGTACTATCCCGGATGCCTCCATATTAGCTTACCTCATCATGGGCTGAGCCCGAACTACAGCAGGGTAGTTGGGCCTGGGCCTGGTATCACCACTAGCCCCCCGGAAGCCGGTTCTTCCGGCTGAGGATGAGAACTCTTCGGATCCGAGGGCGGAAGGATTGGCTTTCTGTCTCTCGGCCGACAATGATGGGACGTGGGCGCGCGTTTCTCGAGGGTAATTAATAACTGTCATTATTGTTTCCACGCTTCCTGAGCCCTTTTAATCATTGTATCTTTATCTCCTTTCCTCTTTTCTATAAATAGGTTCCTCCACCCATCACTTTCAAGTTTCAAAATTATTCTTTTCATTCTTAAAGCAATTTGTGTTGAGTATTCATATTTTCTCTCTTCTTCAACGCCATGGCAGCTAACAATGCTCAGTCTGATGCCCAGGCCGAGGCTATCTTCACCTACTCTCGTGAGAGCACTGCTCCCGAGGCTTCTACCTCTCAATCTGTTGGCTCATCAGCGTCCTACAAGCCGATCTACCTTTGCAGCAATGTCTCTCCTTCTGCTCCGAAATTCAAACGCTCCAAGAACCGAGAACAGAGGGAGATAGATACCCCCGGGCCTCTTCACTTCAAGCCGACGTTTGGACCGCGAAGTGTCTCAACGGTATGGGGGTCCCGGTACCTTTGGACGCTCAGATGGCCGCCGTCTCGTCCAAAGAGTCTGTGAAGACCGTCCGGTGTATCCCCCGGATCCATTTTATGTGGGGGTTAAGTCTTCCCTTCCCCCGGTTGTACTCCCGGTTCCTGGAGTACTACAATATTTCACCGGCCCAGATGCATCCAAACGTTGTTGCTGTGATGATGGGTTTTCTTGTAAGGATCTCCCGCTGCAGGATCGACCCCTCATTCAATCTTTGGAGGTCTTTCTACATGCTCATCAAGTTCCCAGGCAAGGAGATGATATACACTGTCCAAGCGTGCCCTGGTGGTCAGGACTTCATCCTTGGCAAGAAAGATTCGGCCAAGAACTGGAAGGCGAAGGGCTACGTCAAAGTCAATCCCGAGCGATACGGGGTCCCCGACTGGAATGACAAGGTTATTATTGACGTCCGGGAAGCTTTCCTTCCTGACAAGCACCGTGCGAACCACACTACCTTGTCCGCCGAGTCTCTGAACCTGGACCAGTATTGGCTGGCCGGTAACTCCCTCTACCTCTTCACCCGGGCGATATACCTGGACGACGCCTTTCTGGACAGCCGTTGAGGTTGTTATCTGGCCGGTTCAAGGTAGGCAGTTCGAGTCCTTTTCCTTTCGATATTCCTGTTTTTTATCAACAAAAACTCTTCTTGATTTTTCCTCTCTCCCTACAGCTCCACCGTGGCCAACGACTCTGAGGTCTGGTTCCGAAAAAGAAGACCAAGAAGGTTGCTACGGAGGGGGCCGGGGCCGAGTCTGAGACGGCCAAAGTGAACAAGAGGAAGAAACCTGTTCAGCCGGTCAATACCCCCTATTTTGAACCTACTTAAGCAGACCGAGGGGACCATTCAAAACCAGCTGGCGAACCCTAACCCTCAGCAGGATAAGAACAAGACGGAGGAGACCGTTCAGAACCAGCTGGCGAACCCTAACTCGTAGCAGGGGCATCAGCAGGATAAGAACAAGACGGAGGAGACCTCTACTTCCACTACTCAGAACCCTCTTCTTCCAGTGGGGGCGACCGGGGTTCCCGATCTCGGCCCGATTTCTATATAGGTGATCAATTCTGAGCCCAAAGTCGTTCAGAAGGATCAGGAGGATGCTATCCCCGAAATAGTGGTTCAGCAGGAGACCGTTCGGGATCCTGCCTGTACCAAGAATCCACCCGAACCTTTCCGAAACTCTGTCACTTCGGCATTTAACCAAGATACTAGTCGTCCGGAGGTGTCATTCGGTCGCGATAAGTTTTTGTGGTCTCCGCACGGGGATGGGAGGTCTCCGGCCTCCAGATACACCACCATTTCTGCCCCTGTAATTCCTCCCCCGCCTCCTTTTTCTGTGACAAGGTGGAAGGGAGAGAACTCAGAGAAGGGCGGGAAGAGACCTCGGACCAGCGAGTCCCAGACCTCACCTTTGTCTCACGCTAGGACCCCTCCGATCTCTTCTTCCAACCAGCAGGTACTCTTATACCTTTTCTCTCGATACTATCCATGTTAATATATATATATATTAAACATCCCTTCCCCCAGGTTCGGCTCCTTAGCACCGAGTTTGCTAACTCCCCCGACTTCCAAGCCGCCCTCTCCTCATTCTTTACTCGTCAATTAGAGGGGAAGGAGGAAGAACTTCGAGTCGAGAAGGAAGCAGCGGCTCAACTTCGGTCGAGGGTGAGCGATCTGGAGAAAGAACTGGAGGCTGCCCGAGAGGTGAACTATAAAGAGCGTCTGGAGTTTGCCGAGGCTGTTGTTGAAAAGGTCCTGGCGAGTCAGACCTTGTCACCTCATCTGATCGACCTCAACCTCGCCGCCAGTGCCCACCAGTGTCACAATACATATATGCAGGTCCGGGGTTGGTTTCCTCCCACAATCAGAGCTTCATTCAAGAAGCAATGGTTCAACCCGAACGCCGAGGCCCAGCTGCTGCATCTGGTGGACACTCTCCAAAATGGGGGGATGAAGGGTTTATCTCCCAAGTTATGGGAGACCCTGCGAGAGAACCGCCTGTCGACCGAAGAAGTCCGAAGTTGGTCCACAGATGTAGTTCGGCTGTCGGGTCCTCTTCCTCCTGATCCGCTCTCCGGATCGGACTTGCCCGAAGATGAGAACTTTACCCCGTACTGCACCATGTACGGGTACTACCGGGGTTTGTTCTACCCGAAGGATCTGGAAGCCGGAGACTCTTCCTCTCCCAATCACGGCGCTGATACCCCCGCACCTGCTGATATAACCCTTCTCTTGCCCTAGTCTTTGATGGTTCCGGGGATGACTCGGAAGGTGACAGCAGCGATGATGGGGACGACCAAGACAAGGGAGCCCCTCAGAATGTTAGTTAGATTTTTCTTTCTTTTCTAGCTTTCATCTTTCTGTATCTTGTTACCCAGACTTCAATTTTATCAATAAAGAACTTCCTTTGTTACATTCGCTTCTTCGTTGCTCCTGCTCCGTTTCCTTTTTTAAAAATATTCATCTTATCCTTGCCTTTGTCGTGTCCAGGAGCTACCTCGGGCACTTAACCCCCCGGTTCCTTCCCCGGTGCAAGCTGGAACCGGTTGCCCAAGCCTGACTGACCTCCTGTCCGAGGGAGGACTCGGTCCCTCGTTTCTGAGTTTCCTGACGCCGATTGCCTGATCACCTGCCTACTCCAAATCCAAGAAGACTTTGGGTCCTTGCCGAAGTGTTATAGACTGCCTTTCGAGAGCATCGACCGGGTTCTAGAGTTCGACCAAGTCCTGTCGGAGCAGGAGGCCCAGCACCACAACTTCCAAGTCCGGATACAAAAAGAGTTAGACGAGGTGTGGCATGGTGTCCGGCTATATTATAACAAGTGCATGCGGATGCAGAACAAAACTGAGCTCCGGAAACAAGCTACCCAACTCGAAATAAAGAACGAGAGGTTGGCAACTAGGAACCGGACCTTGCAGCAGCAGCTCGTATTAGTTCATCTCTCCTATCATCTGCTGGCACTTTACCAGGGAGCGGTCGACATTCCTTTGCTGACCGACGTTCCTCGAGCGGTCGATGACCTTATCGCCTAGATGGAAAGTTTCGAAAGGACATCCGGCGTCTGGGCGGCTGCCTATCAGGCGGCTATGGACTGGAGAAAAAACATTTTGAGCCGGAACATTCTTCCCTCATCTATGTCACAAATACCTCCCCCGGAAGACGTTGACTTGGCCTACGAGCGTTATGAACATGCTCTTCAACTCCTGTTTTAGGAAGTTTCCGAGCGGCGCCTGGCCAGACTTCGGGCGGTTTCTGCTAGATTCCGCACCCGATACCCCACTCGGGAGGGTACCTCAACGGCTAATCATTGTACTCGGGAGGGTACCTCTCCGCCTCCTGCTGGTTCACGCTCGGCTTGAAATGACCGAAAGGGGAAGCAGAAGGCCACCGAATCCGGGAGTACTTCAACCAGGCAAAGAATTCCAAGGTAAAATCCCGTCTGAATCGGAGGTCCTGTCGCTACAAGCAGTGTTCCTGTCCGTACATCCGAGCCGACAGTTGAGCTGGAGAGTGATCATAGTGATAACCCGGACGCCCCTCGGAATCAAGACGAGGAACAACAGATGTTAGAGCAGGCCGTCCGAAGAAGCAGACACGAGACCAGGAGAATTCCTCCCGGTGAAGCCTCTACTTCTGGGGCCCCGAAATAGAATAGGGCTTTCTGCTGTGTAACATTTTTGTATCTGTAAAGACTTTAATCTATGTATAAGAATTTTCATTTTATAGCAATCATCTTTTAATTCCTAACTCATCATACTCGCATTTTTTCTTTCCATTAAAATCGACGAAAAGGTATAACCTTGTTACAAAAATTCCCTAGGCGTCCAGCACCAGAGGGTCCTTCTACCTACCCTTTGGTCATCCGACCTAAGGGCTTCTCTCTCGGGCATCTGACGCCCTGAGCAATTCCTACCTAAGCATCTAGTGCCAGAGGATATTCTACCTAGACATCTAGTACCAGAGGCTATTCTACCTACGCATCTAGTGCCAGAGGCTACTCTATCTATGCATCTGGTGCCAGAGACTATCCATAGAACCGCCTAAGGTTCGCTATGTTCCACCTCCGGGGGATTCCCTTCCCCGTCGAGTCTTCTAGCACATAACTCCTGCCCGAGTGGGCTTCTGTCACCTGGTACGGTCCTTCCCAGTTGGGTGCCAGCTTACCCTCCTGCTCCTGACGGCTCTTGTCGTTTCGCCTCATTACCTTGTCTCCTACCTTGAATAGCTCCTTCCTCACTCTCCGGTTGTGGTATTTCTTCACCTTTTCTTTAACTTTGGCCTCATGCAGGGCGGCCTGCTTCCTTCTCTCTTCCAGCAAGTCTAGGTTCGTTCTGCACTCTTCCTCATTCTTGTTCTCGGCCACTGGATCGGCTGTCCGGAGACTGGGGATGCCGATCTCAGTCGGGATTACTGCTTCCGAGCCATAGGTTAAGCTGTCCGGTGAGCCCATAGAATGCTCGGAAGCTCGTGCACCCAATTTCCCTTTGCCCCCTGGAGCCTGGCTTTAATTCCGTTCACGATCTTCCGATTAGTCACCTCTACCTGCCCGTTAGCCTGCGGCTGCCCGTTAATGGCCTTCCTCGGCTGATAGGTTATCTCATGCTCCCCCAACTCTATAGCCCACTTCATCAAACGCCCTGATGCCTCGGGCTTAAGCAATAAGCATCACTTGCTTCAGAGGATGGTTGGTCAGGATCACAATCGGATGAGCCTTGAAATATGGGCGCAAACGTTTTGACGCATAAACCAACGCTAATACCAAATGTTCCAAGCTTGTGTACCGCGTCTCCAGTCCCTGCAATGCCCGACTTACAAAAGAGACGGGACACTGCTTTCCTTCTTCCTCCCAAACTAGCACTGCACTGGTGGCCGATGCTGACGCGGATAGGTACAAAATCAACTTTTCCCCCTCCTTCGGTTTTGAGAGGGTCGGGAGCTGACTCAAGTGTTCCTTCAGATCTCTGAACGCTCGCTCGCACTCCTTGGTCCACTCAAACTTCTTAGCCTTTCTCAGGATGTTAAAGAAAGGGAGTTGTCTCTCCGCGCCTTTTGACAAAAAACGGCTCAGGGCTGCCAGGGAACCCATCAGCTTTTGCACTTCTTTGACATTCCTCAGTGACTGCGTCCAGCTTATGGCCTCCACCTTCTCCGGATTAACATCGATTCCCCGGCTGGATACCATATAGACGAGAAGCTTCCCAGCGCTTACTCCTACCACACTCTTCTCCGGGTTCAACTTCAGGTTAACTTTTCTCAAGATACCGAACATCTCCTCCATGTCTTCTAAGAAACCTGGGTAGCTTCTGCCTTCACCATCATGTCATCGACGTAGAGCTCCATGTTCCTCCTCAGCTGGTCTGAAAGAGAGCGTCTGCCATGCGCTGATACATCGCTCCTGCGTTTTTCAAGCCAAAGGGCATCCTTCTGTAACAGTAGGTTCCGAACTCCGTGATAAAGGCTGTCTTCGGTTTGTCCTTCTCTAACATCTGGATCTGATGGTATCACCTGTACGCGTCAAAGAAAGCCAGGGCCTCATAACCAGTGATGGTCTCCACTAACTAGTCGACCGAGGTAAGAGGGTAGATGTCCTTCGGGCATCACTTATTCAAGTCAGTGAAATCAATGCACATTCTCCAGGACCCGATCTGCTTCTTTACTAGCACCGGATTAGCTAACCATTCCGGGTATATGATCTCCTCCACCACTCCAGGTTCCAGCAGCTTCAATACTTCCTTCTTCACTACCTCAGCCCCATCTCCTGCCAAGGCCCCCTTAGATCCGGGTATACGTTCAGCTTATGGAGAGCTAACTATGGGGGTACCCCTGTGAAGTCTTTTTCTTCCCATGCAAACACATCTTCATACTCGGACAACAAACCCCGCAACTGCTCCTTTATATCCACTGGCATCTTCTTCCCGACCTTGATTGTACCCCGGCACCCGACCTGCATATCTTCTACGTCTCCAGGTCTACCTCTCTCTGCACTGCGCCGACCGGGGCCTTCCTGGCATCCTGAAGGGCCGCGAGCATGCAACTTCGGGCCGTAGACTGGCTCCCTCGGACCGTTGCCACACCCTCCTCTATTGGGAACTTCATGGTAAGGCGGTAGGTCGAGCATATGGCCCTAGCCTGAGCCATCCACGGACGACCAATGATGATGTTGTAGGGGGAAGGGGCGTCTATGACCGTAAAATTTCACCGGACCGAAGTCTTCTTGCTTCTGTCAAGATCATCTACTACTGTCACTGTCAATAACACAACTCCCAAGGGGTGCTTTGTTCGGCCGGTGAAACCTGACAATGGAGAGGTGGTCGGACGAAGGTTGTGGCGCCCAATCCCCAGCTGGTCGAAGTAGGACGCAAACATGATCTTCACACTACTCCCGTCATCGATGAACACCCTCTTGACCGTGAACCCTTCGATCTCAGCCATGATCACCATCAGATCCGTATGGGGCGTCAGACTTGGCACTGGATCCTCGTCCGATAAGGTAATTACTTCTGTGGGACGTAGCCTTTTCTCTCTATCTTCTCCAGCCGGTACGTACCTACTCCGGGCTTTGGCCGCTGCATGCAACTGGGGCATGTTGCCTACCTCGCTGTGTATAACATTTATCATGCGGGGAGGAGCCTGATTGACAGGCTCCGGGGCCATGACCAAGGCTGCCGTTCCGGGCTGGACAACCGGTGCAGGGGCCCCTCGCTGGTTATCATTCTGTGGCCTATTCCTCCAATTCTTCATCCTCCCAGCTCCGGCCTGCTGCCCTGCAGTCGGATGCTGGTGCTCCTGTGTCACACAATCTCTCAGCTGTCCCCTCTCAATCAACTTCTCAATCTCCACCTTCAAGCTCCGGCAACCCTCTATTGTGTGTCCATTGGACTTATGGAACGCACAATATTTGGTCGTGTTTGCTGGTGTCGGGTTTCCCAGTATGGGGGCCGAGTCTTGAAACAGGTTCCTGTGAATGGTCAGGATCTCCGACCCGGTCTTGGTCAGAGGGGTAAATGTTTCAGCCCGAGGGGGTTCAACCCTCGGCCTAGCCGGCACCTGAGCTGCATCCCTCATGCCAGGATCTACAGTCCGAGTCTTAT
Organism: Sherardia arvensis; assembly: GCA_948330725.1. Taxonomy (NCBI): domain Eukaryota; kingdom Viridiplantae; phylum Streptophyta; class Magnoliopsida; order Gentianales; family Rubiaceae; genus Sherardia; species Sherardia arvensis. Next base: position 18,467,077 of record OX415238.1, read on the forward strand.
CACCCTTTCCAATCCCTCTATCCTCGAAATACCCTTCCTCCTTCCTCTTCTTGCTCCCATCCAACAACGAGCAGTACATCTCCACCTCCATATCCAACTGATGAAAAGTAGTTGGAATATTCTCCATAAGCTTTGCCCATAGCACTTCGTCCCTCAGCCCTACTATGAACCCTTCAATCAGGGCCTTCACATGAGTCTCTCTATCCACTACCTTCATGGAATCGTCCATGTATCTCCTGGGGAATTCCCTCACATCTTCCTTCGCCGCTTGCCAGCTGTAAGCCACCTCAGCCAGGGGCAGGTACTTCTTTCGCTTAGCCTGGTTCCTATGCATCAAAGCCCTTGAGAAATCATAATAATTCCTGAAGTTCTTCGGAGGTTGAGATTCAAACCAAGACAAACAGCTAACCCTCAGATACGAGCTCACTAGCTTGCACTGAACCTCCTCTCGGATGTCGCGTGTCCCCATAACATTATGATAGGTCCTGACAAACTCCTTTGGGTCCGTCTCTCCATTATAGGTCGGCACACCTTCCGGGACCCTCATTCCCACTGGCCAGGGGAAGGTGCTGATGTAGCCTATCCACTCCATTTCTGCCTATTAGCCTGTCTAACCTCTCTTCCATCAAGTTTGGCGCCACATGGGGCCTATCCACCACCACCGGATACATCCCATAGGTTCCTGCGGCCGGGACTGGTTGGGCCATGGCATATCCCATCATCGGTACTTGGTTTTGCACCCACACTGGGCCCTGGATTTCTCCTCCTGGAGCCCAGCCCCCCGGGCCTCCAGCAGGTTGAGCGTAATATCCTCTGGGTGCCGGGGTGTACCCGTGGTACCCTTGATACCCGGCTTTCGACATCCATACCCTGGTGCTCCATAACCTAGGTGCCCCACTCCTTGGCAATACCCCGTAACAGCACCAGCTTGTTGGCCCGTACTTCTTGCAGGCTGTTCCACGTCTATAATCACTACTAGAGGATGAGGGTTCTCCTGCCCTAGACTGACAGGAAGTCCCCGGCTGACTACATCCGCTGCCAGAGGAGGCAACCCAGTTCCCTGAGGGCCTAGCCCGGATGAGGGCCCAGCAGAAGATCCTCGCCCTGGTGCCATCGGGGCCGGCTGGGATCCTACCACTGGCTGAACCGGAGGTACTCAGGCTTCGGTCATCGAAGGGTTGGACTGTCCCTCCCCGGACGGTTGCGCCTCCGGACCTACTCCCCTCTTTGCCGCTAACCAACGACGATACTCTCCTTCCTGTGTCGTAACAAACTCTATCCTGTCTCGTTCGTCCTGGGTTATCTCCGACTCCCTCCTCTCCTCCGGCACTTCCTCTTCCTCCGAGGCTTCCGGGTTTTGGATGCGCCAGAGCCTTTCCCTTGCGTGTTCTGTCCCTCATCTGACGTAGGGTGAGATCCTCCTTGGCTGCTTCGGCCCTCCTTCCTCCAGACCGAGTGGTTACAGGAGAGGATCCTCCCCTGCCTCTTTGTGGCGGCCGACCTCGGGGTGGCATGTCAGTGCGTTTTGAGAACAAAGATCGTGTCCACTGGGCATGCCAACTTGATGCTGCCCACCTGGTTGGTCCGGATTGTCCCCTGATCCCTGATCCAATGACCTAGCCCTGCAAGACAGAGCCCCGGAAGGTACCCGAGGGTAGACCCTCCGGCGTGATGATGAAAGATGGATCCCGGGAGAGAAAAGGGGTATTCACTAGAATAATGAGAAGATACTTACCTTGAATAGTGCTGAGGAGCACTATTTATACAGTGATCCATGCTCTCCATGTGGTCCATCCTTTCTGCGGCCTCTAGTGTATCTGTCCCTATCCGAGTTGTACTATCCCGGATGCCTCCATATTGGCTTACCTCATCATGGGCCGAGCCCGAACTACTGCAGGGTAGTTGGGCCTGGGCCTGGTATCACCATATTGTATTAGGTGGAGCTTGATTATTTGTCCAGGTATACCACATGCCTGTTGAGGGAACTTCCTCCATGTGATGAGTCTGTAAGAGTTTATGTAATTCTAAGGTGAGGTTGGAAGGTACAGGAGCTCCTCCCCTCTTCTTTTGTTGGCTTAATATCTGGTTGCAATCTCCAACCAGGGCAGTGGGAAACAAAGAAAAATAATGCAAAGTAGAAAGTGAATTCCAGAAAAAAGGCCTGGCTAATGCAGAAAGTGGGCCATAGACTAGTATAAGGCACCATTTCTGATCACTTGCCGCCGAAAAGATACAAACTATATAGTTGTTACTTATCTCATCTACCACTAGATCTATCTGATCAGACCAAAAGAGAGCTATACCCCCCGATCTACCAGCTGCATTTATTATTCTAGACTTTCTAAAATAGGTGTTTTCTTGCCAGAGGGCAAAATGACTTCCACTGGCTTTTTGTTCTGACAAACACAAAAGACTAGGTGCCTACTTAGCAGCTGATTGATCGCTTTCATTATAGGAGCGTTGTTGCAACCCCTACAGTTCCACACAACACCTCTCATGGTTGCTTGGGTGGTTGATTTGGTTCAACCATCGAAAAACCATCAGTCTGGGCACCTTCCTCTGCCCGCTGCAGCTCTGGTAGTCTTCTGGAAGACACGTCTTCCTCACCTGAGCTGGTTGAAGTCCCTTCATCATCATCCTTTAGTATCTCCAAAATATCTTCCACCTGATCTTCCTCCACTGTGTCATCCTTTGAGTCTTATCCTTCCAATGAAGCTGTGGAATCCGATGCTACAACCAAGATATTCCTTTCCAATGCACTGGCCATGCTCTGCTGATCATTTTTGTCTTGAGGCTCATATGGTCCATGCTCCTTTACTTCTCTAATACCATGGTTGAGGATGATCTTTCTTCTCTTCGTAGAGTGCATATCAGATGGAACCGCTTCCTCCATACTATCTTCTCCTGCAGAATAAGCTCTCTTTTCATGTCTCCTCAAGGAAACCTGCGTGATTGGCTCTGAACACTAGTGGACGCAACATAGAAGTAAGGTGGGGAATATGGGATAGCACGGCTGGCTTGTCCCGCCGTTACATGAGCCTCCGTGCTTCGCCGAGGCGAAGCACGGTGGGAAAACCCCGCTGTGCTACTCTTTTCCGATTTCGGAAATGTCTAGCCTCATCCGGAAATAAACATTTCCGATTTCGGAAATGTCTAGCCTCATCCGGAAAGGTTTTGATTTGTGATGTCATTTCCGAAATCGTAAAGATGAATCACTGGTCGGGAGCTAATAGATACGGTATCAGAAACTGTTTTGATAAAATTGTTTACTGCGTCGGAAATGACTTTGAGCGGACAAATATCTGATCTCGTAAATAGGGGCCGGAAATCACGTTTCGGTAAAGTTTCCGGGCTCGTAAACTTTAGTTTTAAGTGTTCTCTAAATCAATTTCCGATACCGTAAATGGATGCCTGTATTGTTGTTGTTTTCTTGTTTACGATGACGGAATTTGTTCTGGAAATACATTTCCGGACACACTTTCCGAAATCGTATATCTATGAAGCGGCTAATTTCCGAATTCGTAAATGTTGTTGCTGGAGACCAGGTCTGTTTACGAGCCGGATGACGTGCCGGGTTTACCACTGTTTTTTTATATAGAGAAAACCACACTTCTTCCGATTTCGGAAACCACCCGGAAGATCTTGTAGAATTTTCTTTTGGTTTCCGAACTCGTAAATGAGCCTGGGCGTGCCAAAAATTTTTTCTATTTTGAGCCGGGGCGTGCCAAAAAAATTCTAATTTTGAATTTTCATTACGCGATCGATGAGCGTCTAATCGAAATTAGATATAATAACCATAATAAAGAACCTAATCCTTCAATATTGGCTTTAACGAGCCAAAAAATGCTTCATAACAAAATGTATATACCTAGTAGTTGATGACACTATCTAGTGCACAATTATAACTTACGCAGCTACGACGAATCACAATGATGTCGTTGCAGCCGGGTGCTCTATGCATGAAGCACAATCATCCAAAATGAAGCTTGCCAATGCACTCCTTGCTGCCTTCAACTCTTGCAAGGTGTAGGGGGTATAATCATCGTCGAAAACCTGCGATTTGAAAAAGTAGAGCATGTTGGTAACACATTACAAGGATTTACATTAAATCAAATAAGGAATGGAAGAGTAAGCTCACACTATGAATGTTAAAGTGTGAAAGCCGTGCACGTGTAACCACCCTCCATGCAAACATCATCGTGTAGTAACCGCATATCCAATCATTATCTTGGACCTTGTACTAATAGTGACAAAAGATACACAATTTAGGTCCTAATAAGGTACAAATTCGAGGAATAATAAGAATAGATTACCTTAATTTGGTAGAACCTAAATTTGGATGGTTTAGGATTTACGAAATTCACGGCTTCCTTGATAATATCGTTGAATGAGTGGATTGGAGGACGGTTAAGTGGATCTATCCAACATGCTTCTTTGGAGTTTGTGTTTATCGTCACTTAAACGCCAATGTTCGCTAATCCACAAGAAAATTTGTACATGAGAGTATAATGTTAGGTAAACACAAAAAAAATCATTGAAATATATACAACTTACTTACTTTTCAAGGTATGGACAAATGAAGAAGTATTTCGTTCGATCTCCTAAGGCAACCTTCAAATAAGCTAGCCTCTTTTCTGTTGAGTGGGTCCCCACTTGTAAGAAGTCGGGGCATATGAAGCCAAGAAATGCCATTCCACGAATTTGTGCCAAATGATGCATTTGTGTATGATAAATTGTAAAGAAAGTGTTACTACCTATTCGATTGTAGTTGGAATATATAATAATTATATTTGGAAAATGAAGACTTACAGTTGAACGAGGCACATTATCATGGAGAGTAGCCTTTGAGGTCGCCATATATCGTCAAAATCTTGCTTGCATAGTACTACTAATTTTTCAACACCAAAAACCTCTTTTGGTGCGGGAAAGTTATATGTACTAAGAGAGGGATGTTTTGACAACTTGTCAAAGAGTTGGCGGATTAACGATGAAGGTTGGCTATCTTCAAATGGATGTGAAGGAGATGGAATTGTGGTTGGCGCCTTGGATTTAGTATATGGAGTTGTGGTTGGCACCTTAGATTTAGGAGATGGTATTTTGGTTGGCACCTTGGATTTAGGAGATGGAATTGTGGTTGGCACCTTGGATTAGGAGATGGAATTGTGGTTGGCCCTTTGGATTTATGAGATTGAATTGTGGTTGGCACCTTAGATTTCTTATTTCTAGTTGGTGGGCGAGGATTTTGTGGTACCTTATCGCCTTTACTAGAAATTTGTACTAATATCCTAGGCCATAAGAGAAGTGCTCCCCTTGATTTGGAAACTAGTTTAGGTGGGCCTTTTTGAATCGGGACGTGGGTATCACCACATATCTCTTTTGTTATTGACACCTTAACCAAACCAATTGGAATCTTCTCCCCATTGTGTAATTTAATGGCCTCCTCATAATTTCCAATGGCTACTAATGTAGGGGGTTGGGTGGTACTCACATCGATGTACAAATTGCATGGACAAGCTACCTAGATATTGACATTGTAAGAGGAAATACCAATTAATTTTACCAATTAATTTTACACTAGATTATATGTCGGAGATTAAAATCATCTAATTATATAAAATTGCCAAAAGAATAGTAAATACTTGGCACATAAGCACAAGAAGACTAACCTTTCTGGGAATAGAAGTTTCGCCCCCACTTGCCGCGTCCAAGGGTGTTGTGACAAAGGGTGGACTAGGCACATTTAGTGGCTCATCAATTTTATCTTGTAGAGGTTCGTTGCGCGACCCCGAAGAGAGGGGTTCCCAATCTTCACCTACATCCTCTAAATTGGCGGGTAAAATGATTCCATGTTTGCGAGCAAACAACTTAAAACCATTTTCCACGGTTGTTTTAATGGAATCAATTTCCTTCCGCACCTTTTTGTACTTGGCATCTTGCGCATTGTTCGAGGCTAAAGGATGTTTACCAAACACATCCTTAGGTCGGACATGAGAACCATACCCCCTAAAGGTGCCAGGATGATCGTCCCCCATCGCCTTGTTCAAAATGTCACACCTTTCCGTAGGGGTGAATTTTCCATCGGCTTCCTCTTGTTTAGCCAATGCCTAATTTTAAAGTGGTTGAAACCATGACAATAATTTGATTAGATAGATAAACAAAACATTTCTCTACTACATATCATACAAACACATTTTCTAATTGACTTACAATTATTTTGGCAACTTCAAGAGTTTCGTCGGCTTCATAAACGCCACTAGGATTTTGTCTCAATTTAAGGAATGACTCCCACCTCTCAATTTGGTCGGGATTCATCCTAGTAGTGGTCTCCCTTGCCTCCTCTTCTGACATACCCTTGTCCATTTTTTGTTCAACACCATCTTCATATTCCTCCTCTATGAAGTCCTCCTCCGCTCCATAATATCCCGAGCGACTATAGTGACTAATCATTTTGATTGATTTCGCTAGTTCTACCATATTAAGATGAGTGCCCTATTTTAAAAGCAACCAACATAAGTAGCAACATCGAACACTATAGTATAATTTGAAAAAAGAAGAGAAAAAATCTTACATCGTCCAATAGCTCTTGTGCATGGATTTTGAAGATTTCCCAACTCTCGGGTTGAATGTCCTTATACACCGTCCATGGCATGATGTTCTTCTTATTTCCATAGATATACTCATTCCTTAGCATAGACTTATGTTCATGTGCACACTTCGAGATCTTTTGCAAAGTCACACGGTCTAACATCGCCATGTCGGGGGCGATAATAGTGAACGGCTCCTAAAATAATGAAACACATTATTAGTTGTAGATAGTATGATCCACGTTATAATGCCCTCACGATTGTAAAACATGTAGTAAAATGCCATTAAAAAAATCACATCATACCTTGCATTCTTCCAACAATTCTAATTTACGCTCCATCGGTACTTTGGTCCAATCGAACCATTTAATATCATGTCTTGTTCTTGCGATTTTACCAACCCAACTAGACCAATATTTACGCTCTACCCCTATGACTATTCCTAACCTATTGAATTCCATTAGAGTGGAAACACCCGCGTCCCAACGCCTTTGTATTTCTCGACATAAGTTTCTCGGAATTTTTGTATCTACAACCAATTGCTCTTTTGTGGATGACTTGACCTTCTTCTTCGTGGGAATTTTCTTTTTGTTTTGTTTACATGTAGGAGCCATGATTAGCAAATTAATCACTAACACCAAATACAAGCACTTGTCCACTAATTCACCTACAAATAAGAACAACTAAAAAATTTCAATGTCACCGACAATAAAATAGCTAGGGTGCATTTAACAAAACAAGGAGATATTAGTATAAAGATTTAGCTAACAAAGCAAAAGACAATAACATAAATGAACCCTAAAATAGATAATTAATGCATCATCTAGATTAGGGTTTGGATTTGATAATATTTGGTTACCCCATAACCCATATGTTTGTTTGCATCGCACGTGACAAAGCAATACAAATGGGTTAATAAAGGTAACCAATTGTACCTCTATTTTGGAATGAAACACCCCAAAATAGTCGAACTTGTAGAATAAATGTAGAATTTCAACTTTTTGTGAGGTTCTTTAGTTGGATTCTTGGATTTGGGTAGTGTGACATTGTACAATTGACAAGATATTGAGAGGGAAGAGTGGTAGGAGGAGAAATAATGAGGTAGAGACAAATGAGTTGGAAAGATAATGAATGAATGAACCCACGTGGTGGGTTTTAGTCTGGTCTGATGCCGAAACGGGTGATTTACGAAACGGAAATATCACTCTTTTTAAATACAGAGTGATTTCCGAAATCGTAAACTCACTTCTCCAAAATATTTACGATGGAGCAATTGGACCGGGTTGACATTTCTAATCAGGCAGATTGAACCCATCTTAATCGGGTGATTTACGAGCTCGTAATCAGGTCGTAATCATCTTTTCCGGATGGGACAAACACTTTACGATATCGTAAACCAACCTAAACAAAAATCTTTACGAGCCGGAAGCTTAGCCGGGTTTGTCGCTGGCTTTTAATTCTAACAATTTAATTTGTTTCAGCTTACTCGTTCCGAAAGCGTAAATTGGCCAGATTTTCGGATGGGGCACTACTTTTACGACTTCGTAAATTACCCGCAAAAGAAATATTTACGAGCCGGAAGCGTAGCCGGGTTTTTCACCGGATTATAATTATCAGCATTTAATTTTTTTAGTTTATCAATTACGAAATCGGAACGTGGCCGGTTAAATGCAATTTTCCCCAATTCAACTGATTTCCGGAGCCGTTTCCGATTTCGTAAATACAAAATATGTGGATGCGGGCAATTTATGAATTCGGAAACTTAGAATGGTATATATAGTCAACTGCATTTTTGTGATTCAGAAAAGCCCCAAATCACAAAAACTCAAACCCTACCACCCCATTGAATCAATTCCGGTGACATAATCATGCCTCCAGCCAGGCCGAAGCACAAAGCTAAGAGGGGCGCCCCAACATCACCTGAATCACCATCCCCACCACCCAACCCTAAACCAAAAAAGCAGAAATCGAAGAAGCCCCCAGCCCACCTGAATATGAAACCGAGTCAGATTCCGAAGAGTTGGCTGGGTTGGAGACTACCAACGAGGATGAGGCTGAGGGTACCCATGGAGAGGATGGGGGATATGCGAAAGAAGATGAGGTGGAGGAGGAGCCGCTAAGAAGGCCGGTAATGCTCGGGCGGCGTGCGCAGTGGCATGAGCGAGGTGGGGATGAGCGCCAAAGGAAATGTCAAAGCCAGTGCTTTTATGATTCAGTGGCCGAGCAGAACTACGTCAAGTGGATTAGGCGTGGCATGCGCGACTCGAAGGTGCTAAAATCCAACTCTGTTTGTGATTTAGGTTTTAATGAGTCGATTAATTATTTCCGTCCTAGTTATTTGAATAACCTAATCATGCTAGATGAGCCTACCTACAAAGATGAGGTTAGACAGTTTTATGCTAATCTAGGTAGATGCACAACCATTAGGGTCGACTATGGTTAATGCTGTGTTAGTGCCCGTTGATGAGTTTGCGATTAATGAGGTGCTAGAGTGCCCGTGGGTTGATTCTACTCATCTGAGGCCTCAAAATAAACAGGGGCCCTTTAATGTTTTCACATTCAATAGGTGGGCGACAAAGTGTAATAAAAAACCTTTAGACATGGCTGAAATGGGCCGTAAGTACTTCAAGTTAGATGAGTTTTTGGGCAAAGGGACTGCAGAGATTGATTATAAGATAGATGTGTTGACCCTAGAGCAGAGGTTGGTCTTTGAATGGGTTTGTTTTAATGTTCTGCCTACGGGAGGGCATGCCACCGAGTCCACCACTGGTCGCCTGCTTGTATTCTACTACCTGATGGAGGGCATCCCAATCAATCCTGGATATAGCATCTACGAGTACATGAGAAAGTGTGCTCCCTTGCTGGAGAAAAGGTTTCCGTATGGTGGGCTTATCACTGCGCTGTGTAGGAAAGCCAATGTGCCTCTCTTGGATCGGCCGGTTATGCAGTCCTACTATGATGACAGGTGGATCGACCCGAAGAATTGGGTGTTTGACAAGGATGTAGGCAGATTCAAGGAAAAGCCTATGAAACCTGGTGCACAGGCAAAGGTGGCGAGGAGAAAACAAGCTCGCGAGGAGGCTGCCGCTCTAAAAACTGCTGCGGGTGAGTTCCACTAAATTCAATCTCTATATATAGTTGTTTATGAGTTTGATTTTCATTTTTTTTCCTAACCAATTAAGTTGCTGAGTTGTAGGAGAACGGAAGGGGCTTTTTACAAAGATCTCGAACTTGTTCTGTTGTTTTTCTGGCCAGCTAGAAAGGACGAAGAAGAGACTGGATGCGATCAAAGCTGATCAAGAAGCGTACATCCAAGAGAAGGGTCTCCAGATTGTGCTAAGTGAGGATGAGGAAGAAGTGTACTATGGCGACCTTGCGCAAGTGAGTGAGGATGAAGAGGCCACACATGATGCCACACATAACGCCTCTACTTCTAATGCCGCGTCGAGCTCATAAGCCCCCTCAACTTCACAAGGACCCTCACCTCCCCGTGGCCCCTCAACTTCACAAGACCAAGACTTCACCCAGCATGGTTTTTTTCCAGGATTTGATGGCTAGGTTTATTCGTAGACCTTTTGAGTTGTTGAAACATTTGTTTTAAATTTCTTGTAAGATATTGTGTCCTTTGAATACTAATACAATTTGATCATGTGTTACAAATTGTATGAATTAATTACAATCTTTTAAAATCAATTTGCCCCTTCAAATCAATTTTAAATTGTCATTATCATCTGTAACAAGTTGATCTTGTTTTTTTTTGGTTAGACAACTGGTTTCCGAAATCGTAAAACAGCCGGAGCCAGTTTCTTTTGGTATACGATTTCGTAAATGACTCGGAATAAGTCTCTTCAAAAATAAAAACTTTAGCTATTCCGACAGCGTAAAGAATTATATAATTATGAACACGAAGAATTCACGATTTCGGACACTGGCTGGAACGGCATTCTGAGGGCTATTTCCGAAATCGTAAAATGTACATTTTAGTTGTACATATGAAAGTAAAGACATGAATAAATTTGAAATTAATAAACTAATTATGTTACTAGTTGGCGATGTTTATAACAGCTAATTAATAACAATTAATAAACTAATATAAAATGTAAGGGACAAGGTATCAAAACAAGAAAAGCTATTCAATAATGAAATGTGCCAAAATGGCAAACAAAAGTTTATTACAATCCTAACAAATTTGGGCTAAAAAAGAAAGAACATAATCAAATAATGAAAAAACTAGAACATTTAGGCTCAACGAGAACCGAGGACGTGAAGCAATTCCTGATCGCAGGTGCATGCATCACATGAGATGTCCGCTGGATCAAGCCTCTCCCAGCGATTGTACCTCACGCTGCGATTGAGGGCAGCATGTTTCTCGCAGCAAATCAGCCTAGGCACGACTACTCCATCTATGAGGAACCTGTAGTAGTGCGCCTTACCCCAAGTGTAACTCAAACCGGCTGTGACGCGTACCCGAGCTTCCCGGAGGCCTTTCTTGTCGGTTCTCTTCATGGTGGTGATCACATTCATGCCTCTCTGAATATCACCTTCGCAGATTGCAAATATAACCAAGACATAGGTCGACTCTGTGTGACCTATTGCAGAAGCGTTGGTGAGCCACTGTCGAGCCCATTTTGTCGCTCTTCCGCTCACGTACCGACAAAGAACCGATTCGAAGAAAACACGAATCATGATTAGATTTATCAAGTCATTTGGGAGGGCGTTGAATCGAGACAAATCCATTGGAAGCAGAAGGAAAACAATAGGAGAATGGAGAAGGGAATGTGGGAATGAAGGCTCTAATGGGGTTCTAAAGGCATAAGGGGTTGATATTTATAGGGTTGAGGTGCTCCATTTATCAGAAATATTTGAGAGTTCCTAGTCAAAAATTAAAGGTATTCTCACCTTTTCAAGATCACCTCATGCAAACCCCCCAAAAAAATTAATTCCTTCTGAAATTTGAAAGGTTTTACTGATGGAATAAGAATGGTGTGGATGCATTAATCTGAATTCCGTCAAATGATATTTCATCAAATCAAACTAAACTAAATTGAAAGTATTGAATTAGAATTTTTTAAAAAAAATCTTGAAAAAAAGAACATGTGCTATATAATAATCCTGAGTTGATAAACTTCATCTCTACAATTTAAAATTATTTAATTTTTGACTAAATTAATGTTGATAAATGTGACTCATTTACGGCTTCGGAAACTAGCCGGATGAAGAGTAATTTTATATTTCCGATTTTGTAAATAGTATTGGGGAAAAATTGGTTCCTAGTCAAAAATTAGAAAATATGGTATTAATAGAAGGAAAATTAAAGGCATTCTCACCTTTTCAAGATCACCTCATGCAAACCCCCTGAAAGGTTTTACTAATGGAATAAGAATGGTGTGGATGCATTAATCTGAATTCTGTCAAATGTTATTTCATCAAATCAGACTAAACTAAATTGAAAGTATTGAATTAGAATTTTTTTAAAAAAATCTTGAAAAAAAGAACATGTGCTAAATAATAATCCTGAGTTGATAAACTTCATCTCTACAATTTAAAATTATTTAATTTTTGACTAAATTAATGTTGATAAATGTGACTCATTTACGGCTTCGGAAACTATCCGGATGAAGAGTAATTTTATATTTCGGATTTTGTAAATAATCTTGGGGAAAAATTGGTTCCTAGTCAAAAATTAGTAAATATGGTATTAATAGAAGGAAAATTAAAGGCATTCTCACCTTTTCAAGATCACCTCATGCAAACCCCCCTGAAAGGTTTTACTGATGGAATAAGAATGGTGTGGATGCATTAATCTGAATTCCGTCAAATGTTATTTCATCAAATCAAACTAAACTAAATTGAAATTATTGAATTTGAATTATTATTTTTTTAATAAAATAAATCTTGAAAAAAAGAGCATGTGCTAAATAATAATCTTGAGTTGATAAATTTCATCTCTACAATTTAAAATTATTTAATTTTCGACTAAACTAATGTTGATAAATGTGACTCATTTACGGCGGAAACTAGCCGGATGAAGAGTAATTTTATATTTCCGATTTCGTAAATAGTATTGGGGAAAAATTGGTCCAATTGCTAGTGATTTACGAAACCTGAAATAGGAATGGGGGTAAATGAACATCTTGTCGTGTAGTTTCCGAAACCATAAAGCGTTAGAAAATAATATGCGGTTGGTTTACGACATCGGAAACGGGAGACATATAAAACAAAAAACAACTTATCTGCAGTCTTATGTCCCAAATCAGAAAAATCAAAACTCAATCTCCACCTTCAACGCCTATCTAGAGTCACCAATCAGCCGTCCAAATCCATCAAGCTCGGCTTTTTACCACACTACCAGTTCCGACATCGCAAACCCATGGCACCCAAGAAGTCAAAAGCCAAGGCTCTACAAATCCAGGAGGAAGAGGAGGTCGACTACGATGATTCGATATTTTTCTCTAAGGCAAACGAAGAGAGGTATGAGTACATTCGTGATCACTGCAATATTCTTAAGAGTTTTTATATTGATCGTGATGATGTGGAGGATTTGTTGCTAGGTAATGTCGTAGAAACCCTAGGTAAACACTATTTGACTGATTTAGTGTTTAATAGTAGTGAGACTTATTCTGAGGAGGTATGTCAGTTTTATGGAAATTTGCATGAGTTGGAGGATGGTAGTTGCACGACAGAGGTGAATGGTATGAAAATGGAGGTTAGTTGGAGTATGATAAACCAGGTTTTAGGCTGTCCCTACCGGAAACTTGAAGAATGCCACCCTCAAAAAGAAGATGGCCCTTACAATGTCCATTACAAGGGCCATAAACCAGATAACCCCGATGAGATGCACGGCCTGAACAAAGTATCTTTGGCTGAGAAGTACTTTGGGCGCCACAACTCCAACCCTAGAGCTGCAGCCAACAAGTTCAACACAAAGTTCATATCTTTAGAGGACCGTGTTTTGTATGAGATCGTGCACAAGTCCATAGTGCCAAGTGCAGGTTATTCCATAGAGCCAAACACCACCACTGCCATGGAGTTCTTCTATCTTGCAGAGAACAAATTGACAAACCCTGGGTACACCATCTTGGAGCATATGAAAATGGCGGTGAAGGGGAAAAATCCACGGGATAATATACCTTATGGTAGTTTTATTACTTTTTTTCTCGCCGGAAGCTTTATGTTGTCGTACCAGAAACCTTTCCCATTTAGTTCTACGTCGGGTATTAGGTCGGAGAAGTTAGACCTACTGTATTTTGACAGTAGAGGGATGGTGGTGTTTGATGGAGCTTGGATGAACAAGCCACCCAAAACAAAGAACAAGACGATGCAAAATGTTGAGAAGCAAGGTAATATTTTTTAACATTTGTTTGTTTTTCTGAATTTCTTGTTAGTTTTTACCTAGTTATTAATATTCTTTAATATTTTTATGGCAGAAATCGACGAGAATGTGGGTGGAAACAATTTTACAAGAGAATGAAGTCAAAAATCCCTGATTTCTTGTATGTGAGCAAGGAAGCGTGGTTGGCTGAAAAGCGGGAGCGCGCTATTCATAGAGCCGAGCGCGAGGCAATGATGCGGGGAACGGGTGGTGGTGAAGCGGGCGGCTCACAATCGAGGCCGGTTATGGGTGCCGAGGCAGATGAGGCACATGCAGACCAAGATCCGGCTGATGAAGACAAAGATGACAATGATGTGATGAAGCACATCATCTTCTAAGTAGTTCAATTGTAGTTTGTCTTGAAACATCTTTTCATTTGAAATTCGATGATACAATGTTATTACTTTCAATTAAGATCACTCTTTGTTATCTTATGTTTTTTAATTTGTTACGAATTTCAATTTTAAAAGTATCTCATACAAGTTCCTGATTTTCAGCTTTTTTTTAAGAGTACAAAAGTGATTTCCGAAATCGGAAAGAGTACAAAACACTTTTTACTATCAATTTCCGAAATCGGAAATCACCCGACTTTTAAAACTTTACGAGCCGGAAGCCCATCCGGGTAATCCACTGGAGCTAGCTAAATAATATTTCAGGAAATATGATTTATTTATTAGATTACAAAACCATTTCTGATAGCGTAAATTGGCCGGTTTAGTGGTTTACGATTCCGGAAACCGTACGGAAAATGTGTCACTTAAATGAAACTCGCCAATTTATTGGGTTTTCACAGTTCTAATTACACAAGAAGTACCCCTACAAGGCTAAATAATATAAGAACACAAATTCTATTACAATATTAGATATAATATACATTAAATGCTCTAGAGTGATCTGTCTTACATTTACGAAACGCGCATCGTTTTGCTCTTCGAGATTTGCTGCAGTTTCATGTAAGTTTATATTGTCTTCGCCATCAAAGGCTATCTTAAAGGTATCCACATCGTTCAAGCATTCTTCTTGACTCTCTCCACCAATAAATGCTCTCTTCCCGTTCAGTACAATCTCCTGGTGAACAAAAGCAGGGTCCTTCACGTAGAACACTTGGTCGGCCTGTGTCGCTAGAATGAATGGATCCGACTTATAACCAACTTTCCTCCGGTCAAAAATGGTTAGGCCTAATGGATCAGGAACAAATCCCGTGCCTGGATCAATCCAGTCACACTTAAATACAACCACCTTCAGTCTCATATAGTTCAACTCCCATATGTCTTTGATTGTTCCACAGAACCGGTTGTCTTCATACACGCCCTGCCTTAACTTATCAGCAATCAAAGAAACACCACTGTTCTGCGATATGCGCTACCCATCAACTGTCTTCGTACTAAATGTGAAGCCATTCACATCGTAGCCCCTGTATGACAAAATTGCGCCCATCGGTAATCTAGACAACCACTTAACTTCCTCAGAATGATCTCCGACTTCCACTTTCTTCCTGAGCCACTCAGTAAATGTCCTCGTGTGCTCTTCATGGACATATTCAGATTCTAGAAGCGGCATCAATCTTCTTATTTCATCCATGTGAAGGCCAACATAGGGAACCACGGCCTTATGGTTACGAAGCACATATAGATGTGCAACCTTCAACTCAGCAGTAGTGGGCGTGACATATTTTCCACTACCAAATGCATGGCCTTCAATCCTGTTCGCATGCCTG
Source organism: Sherardia arvensis (assembly GCA_948330725.1). Taxonomy (NCBI): domain Eukaryota; kingdom Viridiplantae; phylum Streptophyta; class Magnoliopsida; order Gentianales; family Rubiaceae; genus Sherardia; species Sherardia arvensis. The sequence goes on from OX415238.1 coordinate 18,482,750, forward strand.
TTATTCGGGACACCAACAGTCACAACATCATCGAGGTACGCGGTGCAGAATTCTATTGAATCTTCAGTTACATAACGCTGAACTATACTGGCATCGAGCCTGTATCTGTTCTTCACAAAATGCTTAAAATCTTCATGTAGCGCTCGAAAGGGTACATCCATCTCAAAAACACAGGACCACAACATTTGATCTCACGCACAAGATGAACTATAAGATGCACCATTATATTGAAAAATGAGGGCGGGAAGAACATCTCCAATCCGACACAAAACTTCGACAACCATTTCTTGTAATTTATCTAGTCTCGCTCGGCTAATATTCTTTCTACAGATGGACTTGAAAAACATGCACAAACGGCTTTTGCAACGTCTAACATGTGGAGGTAGGGACGTGCGCAGAGCAATGGCATTCAATTCTTGCATCAAAACGTGGCAGTTGTGCGATTTGAGTCCCGCGAGTTTCGCCTCATCAACATTCACACACCGACTAATGTTGGACGAGTAGGTACTAGGTAATTTAATGTCCTTCAGACTTTGACAAAATTTCTTCTTCTCAGAATCAGACATGGTGTAAGAGGCCGGCGGCAAATATGTCTTGCCATTTTCCTTCACGGGGACCAAACCCGGTCTAACACCCATTTCCTCTAAATCCATCCTAGCTTTCAAGCCATCCTTACTCTTCCCCGGGATGTCTAGTAATGTGCCAATCAGACTCTCGCAGATATTCTTTTCTATATGCATAGCATCCAAACAATGTCTAACCTCCAAGTCTTTCCTGTAAGGCAAGTCGAAAAAAATTGAAGATTTTTTCCATACACCATTCACTACTGGCTTCTTCCTATTCTTTCCAAAATCATTGGGAATGTCCTTCACAGATTCATACACACTCTCACCAAACACAGGCGTCGGTGCATCCCTCTCATCAACCGCTCCATCAAACCACTTCTTACACTTACGGAGGGCATGGTCATGATTTAGAAATCTCATGTATCCTAAATAAACTGTTTTCCTCCCGTGCTTAAGTTGAACTTGACTAGTGTCCATCTCACAAACCGGGCAAGCAAAATGCCCTTTAACAGAGTAACCTGCCAAATTACCTAATGCAGGGTAATCATTAATGGTACAACATAGCATCACCCTCATGTCAAACCACTCTTCCCGGTATCCATCATAAGTCCAGTTCTCAAAATACCACAACTTCCTAAGATGTTCAATTAGGGGAGCAAGATAAACGTCAATGTCGTTACCTGGTTGTTTTGGACTTGAGATCATAAGTGATAGCAGAACGTACTTACGCTTCATAGTTAACCAAGGTGGTAAATTGTAAATCACAACCATCACGGGCCACGAACTATGGGTGCTGCTCAGATCTGCAAAGGGATTCATACCGTCTGTCGACAAACCTAACTGCAAGTTACGCGGCTCATTACCAAATTCAGGGTACAACTCATCAATATGCTTCCACTGATCACCATCAGAGGTATGGCGAATCACATCGTCATCGGGCCGATTCCTATCTGCATGCCAAGTTAAATTTTTCGCATCTTCCTTATTAGCGAATAAACGCCTCAACCTAGGTATGATGGGGAGGTACCACACAACTTTAGCAGGACTCCTTTTCTTTGTTCTAGGCGCCGTCTCAGCACAAACACCTATTGACCTGGACCATTTCGTATACCTACACTCGTTGCAAACGCGACATGTATCCCTTTCAGCATCTTCACCCTTGTATAACATACAATCATTAGGGCATGCGTGAATTTTTTCCAATTCCAATCCCATTGGAAAAATAATTTTCTCCGCGGCATAGGAACTTTTTGGCAACAAATTCTTTAGGAAGCAACTCCTTGAACAATTCCAACAATTCTGTCATTCCTTTCTCCGTCAAACGATGTTTCGCTTTCAAATTCATCATCATCAGCGAAGAACTGAGAACGGTGTGCCTAGCTCCCTCACACAGCAGAGTCTTTTTATCTTCATACATCGCCTCCTGCACCTCAGGTCTACCTTTGAAATGCATGGCCACATCTTCCGCCAAATCATCATATTCAAAATCATGATCCATATCACCATTAACACTCTCCTCTTCAATCAAAACTTGGTTTTCTACGACGACAGTACGAGCCTCGCCATGTAATGTCCACCTAGTATACGCTCTTGAAAATCCTCTCACAATCAAGTGTGACTTTAACTCATGCACACTCAAACGCACATCATTCTTACAATCTCTACAAGGGCATCGAATTAGCGACTCATTCTGTACTCTTGCATACTCACTGGCAGCATTCACAAACTCTGTCACGAGATTCAAATATTCATGCGATGTCCTAATATTCTCTTGTATAATTCTAGACCGTTCCATTGCAACGTGCAAACTCTACAAACAAACTCTTAAATTGAAAAAATTCAAACTTAATCAACCTTTAGAATCACAAATTATCAAAGCCCATCCATAGAATTACAACATTTTCAAGTTCTCATACATCAAAAACAAGCATGTCATTGTAAACAAAAAAATACATACAAATCATAACATAGAGAGAACATTGATTCCACAATTTAACAATGCAAGATTTAAAGATGAGATGACATACCTTAACGATTCAAACTTAGATCAAGAATTCAGGCAAGACTTTCCCCGTTTTCTAAACTTTCAAAACTTTCTCCCAAAATAAAAATGCAGAGAACAGACTTTTAAACGCCATCACACCGGCCAATTTCCGATTTCGTAACCTACCCAAATACCTACCTGCCGATTTCGGATTATTTACGATTTCGGATACCTACCAAAATAACTTTTCGAGTGGTTTACGATAACGTAAAAAATGCCACTACTTCTGAGTACAATATGTGGCTTATTTACGGAATCGAAAACTAGCCGGTATCATATATTTAAAACCAGAAATACTGGCACGTGCTTTGTAAGTGCCACGGCCAAAGTTCAGGCCCATTCCCGCCATGCATTCTCAACGTCGGTTTTCATACAGCACGGCGGGTTTGACATTTCCCGCTGTCCTAAATGTAAGACATCGGCTAGCCTAATTTTGGCCTCCAGATGGTGGCGATGGAGGATGGCGGCCAACAACTCAATCGGCAATGAGGCGAACGATGGAGGACGAAAGTGACGGCGGCTGTGGTGGACGACATCGTCAACGGCACTATGGCGGCGCGGCGGCGGAACTATAGCAGATGAACTTTGAATTTGATATAAACTAGGGTTTAGGACCGTTTTGCAACTGATACCATGATAGAGGGGAAACCTCAAATGATCGAGGTGGTGTATTATTCATAAATATATAAGCAGTACAATAGTAATATGACAAATCCTAGATAAACCCTAGCTAACACAAACTGGGCTCAAAGTCCAATACTACTCTCTAACAGCAAGTCATTGGCTTCCTAAGAAAATAGGTCGCTTTATCGAAGGTTGCTTGCAGGCCTTGGCATACTGCTCTCAGTGCTCTGATATCATCTTAAGAGAAGCTGTTTACATTCAAGGAAGGTACATTTTGGTGCATAGGGCATGGAGATACACTTGTTGTAGCCAATGCATCCTTGGAAGTTAAATGCTCATATAGTTTACGCACCTTTAAGTTTTCCTGTAGCATTTGGCACACGGCCGCAATTGTTGAAAGTACTGGATCTTTGGATGTCCCTTTGTCGGTAATCTCTTCACCTTGGGAAGTGGGGATAGAGGACAGCTTGGCCATGGGGAGTTTGTCAAGTTAGTTGTCACATCTCCAGTCATGGTTTGGTAATAAATCTCTTCACTCATTAAACATTATTAATCACAGTTTGAGCATTTAACGGGACAATATTTTATTATATTGATTATTCAGTTTAGAATGGTAGACATGAAATTGTGATCTTAGTTTCTGGACTTCGCCAAATCCCCAACTTAAAACTTCCGTCTTATCAGTATTATACATTGCCATTTTAGTATGTCATTTTGTTGTACACATAAGATTTTCTAGTCAGTCGTTTGCTAAATTTTTATGGTTTCAAGATTTATAAGGAATAAATCGATTGTTTGATCGGTTGAGTTATATATACTCGGCATTTGTCTGGATATTTTGTGTTGGTCTTGCTGTTGTCATGTGTAGTTTAACGCTCAATAGCACTTGATATTTGACTGGATTTTCATGCCATCGTGGTTTGATAATTTCTGCGTGACAGAAGTTTTATCTGAAATTAGGTTTGGCTCTTTGGATATTGAAGTGTTTCCATTTGTGCAGTCATCCGGATGACTGGCTTTTTGCACCGGCGGCCTTAAATTTGAATCCCAAATTAAGTGGTGAAAAGATGTTATTGAGCATTCAAGGAATTTGCTGTTGAAGAAAACTCGAAACTTGTGGAGAAGTAATATTTACTATCTGTGATACTACTGTGAATTTCATTATGATCTGGAGTAGCACATTTGGTGCCAGCCCTTGTTAAAATTTCATGTTTAAAAGTTTTTTTTTGAGGAACTTCGTGTTCAAAAGTCTTTTTTTATGTCTGTATATAATGAGCTTAATATAATAATTTACAGAAATGTTATATTTATAAGTGCTAGTGAAATAATAATATTAGATAATATTATAATTACATAATTAATTTGATATCAATATTATGAAATTTTTGATAAAATAGATTATAAAATATTTTGTAGTTTTTTTTGGAAGGATCGTACCCTTATGGTTTTTAATAAGCATAGTAAAATGTATTAATTTAAAATTATCAGGGAATGGGCCCCGCTTTTATGATTAGAGAGAGTGAGAGAACCGATTTCATTTCGGATGATGGAAAACCGGTTTTAAAAAGGTGGACAGTTTAGTTAGCCGGTTAAATATATCCCCCATTTATTAAGCCGAACCGGGAATGTCATTTGTCCCACATCGAAAGTTTAGAGGGAAAATGATCAGCACATAAGTCTGTGCCTTCATGCATAGTTTGCCGAGCTCAGTAACGCGAGCTTGTTATCCGTGTGGAGGCGCAATAACATGTTGGAACATTGGGCCTCTGAGACTCGACCTTTGCGTGGATTTACCGGAACATTTCCGATTTCGTAAAGCAGAAGCATGGCGGGAAAAACAAGTTTCATTTTTCTTTTTCCCGCCGTGCTTCTGTGCTGCGCATCCACCAATTTCCACTAGTGGAAGTAGCTTTGCTGACACCCCTTACATTCCAGTTAAATGTCAGATCAACTAATGTTGCATCCCTCTGAACTTGTGGATATTCCTGAATTCCATCCAGAGCTTCCTGATCTGCTCTCTCTCTTCCAGAAAATTACCCATCTCCTGAGTTTGCTGCACTTTCTCCAAGGTTGTCACTTGTCTTGATTACTGCCCAACTTCAAAGTTTGGCCTTCTCCTTCTCAGCACAAATCTAGTGTGTCTGCTTCTCATTCTCTTCTTGTCTCTTAATGTATTCTTGGCCTCTTCTACCTACGTTGAATTCCAATGACAATAGCTGGTCCTCTGGTTGACCTTGAGGAATAGGAATCAGCATCTGAAGAATTTGTGTCACTATCATCTAAAGAGATGACAATGACTTCATTTTCTTGTGCATCTGGTCCCTGATTCTGCCAATCCACATTGTCTCCATGTTGTGGCGGGGGGGGGGGGGGGGGGGGATTTCTGAAATTGCCCCACCCCATCCTGGAATTGCAGATGCTCCTCTCACTGTAACTCTTAGTTGCATCATTGATATCAAGAAACCTTCTTGCACATCTCTATCTGACATTTGCCTATATCTTAGCCTTCTGGAATCCATGTAGTCAGCGGGGATATTAGTATTTCTATGGCGTCTTCTATGATTATATTCCCTAACATCCCCATCATACATTTGTCGGTTGGGATCATAGATGATTCCTACACCTCTTTGCTCAAAATGAGATCTAACCTTGTTCTCAATGAACTCATCCAGTACCTCATCACTCACAATCGGGCATCAATTCACTGGGCGTCCGACCACTCCACACCTTCTAAAGAATCTAAACTACCTTTCATATTTCACCGACACCCAAATCCTTCTACTTTCCGGCAAGCGTACATACTCCAGAGCTACATAAAACCCTGTCACCAAAGGTTGTCCATGCACAATCCACATGAATTCCCGCAGATACGTAACATTTCTCGCCAGAGGTTGTTCAATCCCTACATCTATGATGTCTCCGGCCATATTGGCAACCTTGATGGCTTTCATCGGAGCAAAGGATTCTGCCAATAAGCCATGCAATTATATCTTAACTTTCACTTTCTCAACCTGCACATCTCTCAACACAATACCAGATCCCCATCTCCTAAAAGCCAGCATTCCCCCCGCCATGGCATACGGGATGCGGTGGAGGACTGCTAACGCTTCTTCACGTGAATCAAACCTAACTACAAAGAAACTTCCATGGCTACGAATTACCTCTGCATTGACTGACCAGAACCTTTTGAAGTATTCCTCCAGGTCCTCCTCCGTGAAACATCTGTTATCCAGCCAATAAGCTAACAAGAAATTTCACTCCACCAGCACAACTTCTGCAATATCTTCTCTTGTCAGTGACAGAATACCTCCCCTCCGAGTTGGCCTTGCAAAAGCATCGAAATCAACTCCCGCCGATGCCGGTTCCGTCCTCTCCTCTGAGTATTCTGAAACTCTTGGAGAGGGCTCGTTCAGCTGAATTCAGTGACTGACTGTCCTCAATAGGATGAGGAGGAGTTCTTTTGAAAGTTGAATGAAAAAGGGAATGTGTGTTTTTATTCTCTTGACAGATAAAAAGTGGTGATGTGTGTTTATGAATAAAAGGGGTTTTCCCTCTTAGAGTATTTATAGATCCTTTCCTCCATAACATCTTCTCAACTTCCTGACATCTAATTGCGTCTGAATTGAACTTTTGTGTGGGAGTTCCAACCCTCATGATTACAGATTTTGTGATAATGATCACTTCCGAGAAAGTCTCATTTCTCACTATATACTATCGTCCTCTCTATGTTGGTATAAGACGGTCTCATTCAACGTCATGCCGATAATAGACTGTAGCCGGACAACATTTATTTCTCGTGGTGTGGCTCTCGTAAGAGATTTAAAATTAATACCATCACCGGTTTATGATTAATATGCTATTATCACTAAATATATTGCATCAAATAGAACAAAATAATAGGGTATACATTTTATGAACAGTTTTGTTTATGTTTCATAACGACGATCTTTGAAAATATATTAATTTATTATGTATTTTTGTGGATGTGGAAAATTTGGATGTTTAGAAGATTATTCCTATTTTAATTAATAATATAAATAAGAATAACTTTTCTCATTTTCTATGTGCATAAATTCATTTTTTGTTGATAGAATATATACACATTTTTTAATGAAGAATTTCATTTTGGATGTCGGAATCGTCCAACAATGATTATTTTTGTCCACACTAACTCCGATCACAATATAACCATTCAACGACTACTGACACCGTCAGTCCGTCGTGAATGGTAACTTCGCCACCCTGGCTCCGCCGCTATAGCGGAGCCTCCATCGATCAGCGGTCAGAAACCCTTCTTCACGCTCTACAGTCCAAAGCTCCACCCCTCCTTTCGTTGCTGCGTAACTACCCAGAATTAAAGCCATCTCTGAGTACAAAGGAGAGCTTGCATGTATCTTCACACCCGATCAGATTGAGGTTCTATTATGCCGATACCGAAATGCTCTGATCAAAAAGTTCAGCAAAGGCCAGCAGGCGATGCCAACGATAAAAGCAGCTTTCAAAGCTGCGGCCTTTAACGGAAGCTATCAGTTGGGAGCCATCGATCACCGTCACATCCTCATTATATTCGCCAACAAAGAAGATTTTCAGAAGTTCTGGATGAAGGCTAACTGGTCACTAGATGGTTTTCCGATAAGGGTATTGCGGTGGACGCCGTAATTCTCCACCGACACTGAATCTCCCATTGTCCCGGTCTGGGTAACCCTCTTCAAACCCCCTGTGTATTATTATAATGAAGTTGTGTTAGAAAAGCTTGGCAATCATATTGAGACCTTTATTAAAATAGACTTTGCTACATAGTTGATCACTAGACCATCAATCGTAAAAATCTGTGTAGAAATGGACATGCAGCAACCTATACCACTGGAAATTAGGTTATGCTCAACAGATCATTGTCCAAAGGTCAAACTAGAGTATGAGAACCTTCCTAGATACTAAAATCATTGTAGGAAAGTTGAACATGACTCTTGTATTTGTAGGAGTCTACATCCTGAACTAAAGTATAAAGCCAATCCATACAAACAATTGTTGGTGCTGAGACAGAGACACCTAATGTTGATAACATTGTCTCAGGAAAGAAAAATATGGACAATATGATTTCTAGCAACAAAGTTGCTACCATCTCCCCTCCTCATGCACCCCATATCACAGTTTCTACTCTCTCTACAAATCCTATTACCACTACCAAGACTGCTTCCATTCCTTCCCAGGCCCAAAAAAATCCTGCTTTTACTGCCAAGACTGCATCCAACCCCTCCAAGTCTCCTATCTCCAACAAAACCATCTATTTTGGAAACAGAAAACTGCACGTGATGGCTAAGAAGAAGAGGATTTTCATCACACCAGCTAAATTGTTGGTTGAAAAGGTAACAGAACAGGCTTACACACCATGAAAGCTACTACCAGTGCTTCTACAGACCCTGATTTCTTCCACAAAGAGGCACTCAAATCTGTCATCTCTATTTCTGATGCCACCACAGCCTTCCATGAAGCAAGGGACACCATCGGCCCTGCATCCTCTCCCACACATCCCCAAGTTCCCACTATGTCCATATCCTCTTCATCCACCAACTTAAATCATGCAAAACTATCCACTTCCATATCTTCCATTACCTTTTCCCACTCATATACACAGCCGAGGAAGACATCTCTTTCAGTCAAACAAGCTCCAATCCCCAAGGATGACCTTTTCACCATGGTCACTACTAAACCTACACTCAGATTGACTTATGCAAAGGATGATGGTGCAATTGCCACAGGTTTGTTAAACATTTCTCCACCTACTTTTAGAGCTAAAAATCTAATTTTCCTATCTCAGGATAAAAATAGAGATAGGTTTGCTCCATTGCAGGATGATAAAGTGGAGGAAGAAAATGAAGCCGTTATCTTCGATTCTGATTCCCGTCATAACATCCCTGCTAATCAATCACCTCATAAGGTAAGCAACTCCAAAATGCCTAAGATTGCTTCCAGTCAAAAGGAAAAGTTGAGAAACTCCTTTACACAATTTAATAAAACCATGTCATTTTCAAAGTCTGCATCAAAACCATAAAATAAACTTTTTGGTTTGGAATATACAAGGCATGGAAAATGCCTTGGATAGACTCTCCAACCTTGTCCATTATAATCATATTGAAATTTTATGCATCATTGAACCATGGCATAATAATGCAATATGTGAACACTACATGAACATTGTACATTTCTCAAACCACATGTTTTCTACTAATGGTCAGATATGGATCTTTTGGAAATATACAGATATTGTATCCCTTTTATTAGAACATGAGCAATTTTTACATGTGCGCATTCATAAACCTAGTCTTAATATTTCTATAGCTGGGGTTTTTGTGTATGGAATGAGATCCAAAAAGGGGAGAAATGCACTTTGGTCTTATCTTCTTGCTATTCCCTTTTCATAAATATTTTTCAATGGTGATTTCAATGCAATGCTGTCTATTTCTGACTACAAAGATCCTGCTACTCCTAAAAGGGATTGTATGTCTGATTTTCAGGAATTCATAGACAGTATGCCTTTGATTCACATCAATACTATGGGAAAAGAATTTACCTAGACTAATAAAAGACTGAGGCCTACCATTGAAAGTATTGATAGGGGTTTGTGCAACCAGCAATGGAATAGAAAATTCCCTAACTCTTTCGTTTTGGTCCTCTATAGGGACAATTCTGACCATAGTCCCTTACTGTTTAAGATTGACACTCAGGTTCAGTCTTATCCTAGGCCTTTTAGGTTTATTAATACATGGTATAAAAGAGCATAATTCCATACTTTTGTCCAAACCAATTGGATGCATACCATTTCAGAAACTGGCATGTTGAAATTTTTCCTCAAGCTGCAAAGATTGAAAAGGGAACTAAAAATATGGAACAACGAAGGCTTCGACAATATTCACAAAAATGTTGAAATTGCTGAAGAGGCCCTGAGAGTCCTGGAAATTAACTATGATTTCAATCAATGTGATCAGGAGTTGATTTGCCTCAAACTCGGAAAAGTTCAACTAAAAAAGGCAATAAAAGAACAAAATCATTTTTGGAAGTACAAAGCTAGGTTGAAATGGGTGAAGGAAGGAGACATGAATTCCAAATTCTTCCATAATTCAGTTAAACAACAGAAGTGTAAGCTAAGTGTCACAAAAATAAGGAACAGTGTTGGGATTTGGTTGGAAGATTCTGTAGAAATTGAAACAGCTGCAGTACGGTACTATACTGAACTTCTTACCAATGAGCAAACTGAGGAAGACCACGCTTTCCATATTTTTTGTCACAAATTCCTACCCTTATTTCCAATTGTCAAAGTGAAGCTCTCATGAAGCCAATTGAGAAAGAGGAGCTAAAAAACTGGTTGTGTTTTCTCTTAACAAGAATAGCACTCCAAGCCATGATGGCTTCTCATCTTGTTTTTATATAAAATCCTGGGATACCATCTCATCTGATTTGGTGGAGGAATTCAATGAATTTTTGAAGGGGGTCAATATACCTAGAGGTATAGATGCTACTTGGATTACACTAATTCCATAAAAGGAGACACGTCTATCTTTTGATGAATCAGACCTATAAGTATGTCTAATATCATCAATAAGACATGCTCAAAGGTGATCATGCATAGAGTCAAACCTTTAATGACTGACATTATCTCCCCTCACCAAACTATTTTCCTCCAAGGTAGAGACATTTCTGATAATGTCAACTACCTGAAGGAAATGGTGAGGCATGTTAATATAAAAAGCCAGAGATTCAAATTGCATCATTAAATTGGACTTGAGGTAGACTTTTGATAGGGTCAGTTGGGTCTTTTGGAAAAGATTCTCACCAAGTTTGGTTTTCAAAACAGACTGGTCAATTGCATTATGAAAAATATTTCTCAAGCTTGGTTTTGTATACTAATAAATGGAAAGCCTGTTGGAATTTTCAGTGCATCAAGAGGTATTAAACAGTGAGATTCTCTGTCTCTTTTTTAGTTTAATATTTTTTACAGAATCATTTTCAAGAAATCTATCTTATTATCTTCAGCATTGGGAAGATCTCTAAGTTTAATCTTCCTAGAAACAGTAAACCTATTTCACATTTATCATATGTTGATGATTTCATTCATTGTTATACACCAGTTCATTCTCTCTCTAATTTTTTCTCTCCTACTTCTCTCTAAAATTACCTTTTTCCGGCACTCGTGTTTTCCCTTTCTCAGTCATATCTCCATCACCAACGTATCTTTCTGATACAACTAACGGCAACAAACGGTCACCCCATGACGGGGCCGCCGCCCAAACAGGGTGGCACAACCGCCGGAAAATCATTTATGCAGGCCCTTACCACCAAAAATACCCCTTTGTTTCAGAGCCTACCATCCAATCCTGAGATCCGACCTTCCATCACCAAAGTCAACGACCGACCGGCATGTCTTTATGACCCGGATTCGGTTAAAATCCTTGGTGCCCATTACGACAATGCCCTGGTTGGAATGTTTGGCCGCGGTAAGCCACCTATGGAACGGATCCAGGCTGCTCTCGCTGCGATGAACTTCAAATCCCAATTCTAGATCGGTCTCCTTGATTATCGACACATTCTGATACGATTCAGAGATCAGGAAGATTATCAGAAGCTATGGCTACAGCCCTATTGGTCCGTTGCAGGTGCCACCATGAAGCTTCTCAAATGGACGGGGGAATTTTCAACCGAGCATGAATCTTCAATCGTTCCTGTGTGGGTAATAGTCAAGGAAGTTCCAGTTTACTATTACAGTGAGTCTCTGATTAGGGATGTGGCAGCACAGATCGGAACCTATATAAAAATGGATGCAGCAACACAGGGGATGACTAGGCCCTCTGTCATCAAGATGTGCTTGGAGCTTGATCTCAAAGATGATCGAATCCACTCCATACCTATTGGCCGCACTGACAGTTATAGAGACTGCCCAAATGAGTATCACGAACTACCTCTTTATTGCAAGGGATGCAATAAATAGGTCATGAAGACACCACATGTATTCACCTCCACCCTGAGCTCAGAAGGACCTGGAGGAGAAGAGAAAATCCTGATGTATCTAGAAATGATGGTCAAGGCTCAAGTGGTCTCACCCCTCCACAAAAGGAATAAGAGGCAATGCAGGCTGCTCAAACAATGGTGGTGTTCCAAAACACTGAACTAGTCACTGCTGCACTAACTCAGCCTTCCCAATCCCCAGTGATGGTGGTTATCTCATTAGGAATGGAACACAAGGCATTACCCACTGTATCCTTTTATGGTTTAGATGATTTGCATGTTAAAAAATTCAAGTCTGAACTTAAAAACAGATTTTTCTCAAAAAATATGGAAATTGTGCCTTACTCCTCACCCATGGAGATATCCTATAAGTTTTTTGTATTGCGGGAGAACACATTGGATGATGATATCAATCCAGGAGAAATGAGGGTGCACTCCAGAGATAAAGGAGGTACAACCTTTCACTGCACTGAGATTTTAAATGATGATGCTATAGAGCCTGAAATAGAACCTGAAATGCATGTTCAATACCAAAATTCTAGGCCCTATGATTCCCTGATATCTGATGATATTCTAGCTCTGCATAATACTGAGCAAGTTCCAGTTCATAAGTTAGATACATCCACACATGGGACTAGCTCAAATATAGAAGCACCTAGTTCGTCTTCTGTAAAGAAAAATGGAAAAAAGTCTGCTCAGAAAGAGAGTGCAGTTAGGTCTCTAAGACCTAAACAAAAATTAAAATATCATGTTTAATGATTGAACACACTAAAATAGCTAATATCTTGGTGTGGAATATCAGGGGCATCAATACCTCTGTAGACAGACTCATTTCACTCACTGTACTACACAAAATAGACATTCTATGTTTACTTGAACCAATGCATGATAACAGTGTCTGTGCAACAGTTCAACATATCTTACATTTTGAAAATTCCTTCTATCCTGAGTATGCTAAAATCTGCCTTTTTTGGAATCAAAATTTCCATATTAATATACTTTCACAGACAGATCAATTTGTATATACCTCTGTTACTGACTCCATAGGCTCTACCTCTTGGAATACAACTTTTGTGTATGCAAAAGTTTTTAGAAACCTTAGAAGGACACTATGGAGTGACCTTCTATCCATTCCTCAGTCTCCCATAATATATGTGGGTGACTTTAACACAGTTAGAAATGTAAGTGAACGTAGAGGTAGGACATCCCCCCCCCCTTTAGCTAGTATAAGAGAGTTTAGTACTTGGATCGATGATCTGGCCTTACAGGAAATATCCACAGTTGGAAGCCGTTTTACATGGTCAAATAACAGGAAGAAAGGAGACTTACTTCTTCAGAGAATTGATAGAGGTTTGTGCAATTTAGACTGGCAAACTAGATTTCCACATAACTCCATTCAGATCCTAAATAGATCCACTTCTGACCATAACCCTCTATTCCTAACCATACAGGATGCAACTGAACACTGCCCCCAAACCCGTTAGATTTTAATCAATGTGGCTGGGCAGAGAGGGATTCAAAGAAATAGTCACCAGTTGCTGGCAAGAGCCCAGTCAATTTCATGGAATGTACAACATGGTATTTAAACTGAAAAAGCTCAAAACAGTTCTGAAAATATGGAACAAGGCCCATCTTGGAGATGTCCATCTGAATCTGTTAAGAGGCTGAGGCTAAAGTAGCCAGCTTAGAGGAGCAGTATCAGTCTTCAGGCACAGAGTCTGACCTGATAGCCCTAAATGAGAGCCAAATCCTCCTAAATAGAGCCACCACTGAGCAAGTTACTTTCTGGAAACAAAAAGTTAACATAAAGTGGTTGACTGAGGGTGATGCAAGTACTAAATACTTTCATAACTCAGTTAAAGAAAGACATGGAAGAGTAAGGATTAGTAAGATTAAAGATTCTCATGGACACTGGATTACAGATGCAGACACCATTAAGAGTCATGCGATCCAGTACTATGAAAACTTGTTAAATGAGCCATATTGTGAGGAATCTGGTAATTACCTCAGACATTTTCTCTCAGTTATCCCAAAATTAGTTACTGATGAGGAAAATCTGAATTTGATGAGGCCAGTAGACCTGGAGGAGCTCAGGACTGTAGTATTTGATATCAGTTCAGATAGTGCACCTGGCTCTGATGGTTACTCAGGAGCTTTTTATACTCACTTTTGGGAACTGATAAAGATGGATTTGCTTGCAGCGGTATCTGAGTTCATGGCTGGATCAGTCATACCTAAGGCCATTGCTATCACTTGGTTGGCTCTTATCCCTAAGAAACCAATGCCATCCACCTTCTCAGATTACAGGCCAATTAGCCTATCAAACTGCCTTAAAAAAATCTTAACCAAGCTTCTCATAGAGAGAATTAAACCCCTCATGTCCAAACTCACTTCCCAAGAACAATCTGCCTTTTTGAAAGGCAGGGACATCTCTGACAATACACTTCAGATGTTGGAAATGACAAGACTGTTACGAAGGAAGAATAGGCACCAAAACCTAATTGTTAAGCTGGATATGCAGAAGGCATTTGACAGGGTATCATGGGGTTTTTTAAACTCCATATTGCTACACTTTGGATTCCATGGATCCATAGTTAAGATCATAATGCAAAATATTCAAGCTGTTTGATTCTCAGTAATAGTGAATGGTACTGCCTCAGAATTCTTCTATTCAACCAGAGGGATCAAACAAGGTGATCCACTGTCCCCATTTCTCTATAATCTGGTCACAGAATCCTTCTCTAGAGGCTTTAGGAAATTAGTGGAAATACAATATCTACAGTCTTTCATTATGCCTAGAGGAGTTGATTTCTTAACCCACCTCATGTATGCAGATGACACTGCAATTTTCACTAATTCAAATAGGAGAAACATGAAAAGACTCAAGGCATTTCTAATGGCCTATGAGGTGACATCTGGTCAGAAGGTGAATTACTCAAAATCTGAGTTCTTCACTCACCAGAATACTCCTCTGAACGGATTGAGGATTATTAAAAGAACAATGGGGATGGTTGAAGGAAGAATGCCCTTTAAATATTTGGGGGTCCCAATTTTCAGAGGAAGAAACAAAGTTTCATACTATGAGTCCCTGTTAGAAAGAATGCAGAGTGCTACTGCAAATTGGAAGAACAGGTGGTTGTCACCAACTGGAAAGATGATACTGATAAGACATGTTCTTATGGCCATTCCAATCCATGTCATTGATGTTCTTAAACCTCCTAAAATGGTTATTAAACAAATGGAGAGAATAGCTTCTAGATTCTTTTGGGGTGAGACAACCTCAGGACAGAAGAAAGTATGGAGGAAATGGTCAAGAATTGCCATACCCCATATTGAGAATGGTTTAGGGTTCAAGGACATTAGAGCCATGGTTGAGGCATTCTCTTGCAAACTATGGTGGAAGTTGCAGAAGAATGATACCATATGGACAAACTTCCTATGGAGCTTACCTGCTACTTATAAAACCTCACTAACCTGGAAGAGGATTTGCTCAGTTACAGAAAAGAGCAATGAATACAGTTGTGTTATATATGGAAAAGGAACCTGCTCCTTTTGGGACTCTAACTGGACAGGACTTGGTGCTTTGTGTTACCATTGGCCACAGGACTGGGAGGTCCCTTTCCCCACTCTTATAGTTTCTCAATTCTTGCAGAATAAGTCTGTCTATCTTACCCCCATTGAGCCTTTTCTGGCTGCAAATCTTTTACACATCTTGCAGATATCACAGATGGAGCATGAACATGAAGATACACTTATCTGGAAGCCATCCCACAATGGCCAATTTACAATTAAATATGCATATGATTCTTCAGGGTTTCTGCACCAATAATCAATATTCTTGAACATTGCCCTGTCAAGTTCAGATTATTGAAAAATAATTTAAATTAAATTAATCTCAGTTTAGTTAATTTAATCTCAGTTCAGTTAAATTAATCTCAGTTAAACTAAACAAATCTCAGTTCAATTAAATTAATCTCAGTTCAGTTAAATTAATCTCAGTTCAACTGGAATAAACTGAGATTAATTTGATTCAATAAAATAATTACTTTAACTTTATTTCAATTGGATATAAAACATAACGATTTAGGCATGTTTGCCGGAGTTAATAAGAACAGTTCAGTCCAATTCAGTTCAATTCAACCCATCCCAGTTTAATTCAATTCATTTCAGTTCAATTCAATCAAAATATAATTTGATAAAATTCAGGTAAATTTAGACATACTGATTCTATTTTTAATACATTAATTTCCACTTAAGTTCAATTCAATTCAGTTTGATTCAATTTAGTTCAATTCAATTCAATTTAGTAAAAATATATTTTGATTCAATTCAGTTGAATTTAAACATACTAATTCTATTTTTCAATTCATTATTTTTTACTTCAGTTCAGTTCAGTTTAGTTCAGCTCAGCTTAGTAAGAAATATTAAGCTCAAGCAGACCGCCCCTTAGGCCCATTTTGTGGACCTTATCAGCAGTTCAGTTCAGTTCAATTCAGTCAAGTTCAATTTAGTGAAAATATATTTTGAACAAATTCAAGTAAAATTAGACATACAGATTCTATTATTAATACATTAATTTTCACTTTAGTAAAATTCAGTTCAACATGAAATAAGTTCGGGCAAACAGGCCCTTATTTTATACATAATATTCTCTTTTCAGTTAAATTAATCTCAGGTCAGTTAAATTAATCTCAGTTCAACCAGAAAAATCTCAGTTCAGTTAAATTAATCTCAGTTAATTTAAATTAATCTCAATTAAACTAAACAAATCTCAATTAAATTAAATTAATCTCAATTAAATTAATTTCAACCCAACTTGACAGGGCCCATGTATAGTCTAAACCTGCCCCAGCTAAAATGTCTGTTCTAATTTGGAGACTTAGGAATAGATTACTTCCTTTTGATGATGTCCTTGTAAAATTTGGTTTTCACATGCCATCAAAATGCCCTTTCTGTAGTAATGAGGATACTATTGAGCATTATTTCAATACATGTTGCAGTTCCTTAAAGATCTGGGCTGATATTTTTACTAGACTAGCACTTGCCACTCCTAGTTTTAGTAGTGTTTCACACAGGATAAATTATTGCCTCTCATATTCATTATTCTCTAAAGTCCATAATAAGGTAATTAAAGTAGCCACACTATGGTGGTACTCTGGGCCTTGTGGACTAGGAGGAACAATTTCATGCCTAACAGTTACAAAAGACATTATCAGACAAGTTTTCCACATTTTTACAGCCTTCCCCCTCACTGGAAACCTAGAAAGGCACCAATTTCTGATTTTTAATGGTCTGGTCCCCTTCATTAACAGAAGAAGGCCCAAGCCAGTTAAAATCATTAAGTGGAAACCCCTAGATACTAATTACAAAATAAATGTTGATGCATGCTATTCTCATGATGGTACTACTGGGATAGGTATTATTATTAAGAACAAAGCAGGCCAGCCTATTAGACTATCTACTTCATTCACCAAATGCTCATCTGCACTACATGCCGAGTTAATTGCAATTCAAAAAGCCTATAGCATTGGTATAGAAATGAACCTTAATTTCAGTGTTGAATCTGACTCCTTGCTAGCTGTTCATAGTATTAAGGACCCTCACAAGGCCCCATGGAAACTATATTCCATCTGCTACTCACTTCATGTTCACAAAATACCTACCTATCATGTCCTGAGAGAGGGTAATCAAGCTGCAGACTTTCTGGCAAATATGTGTATTACATCCAAGCATTCTAGTGAGCTTAATCCCAGCACCATTCCTAGACATCTTAAAGCAATTATAGAGTTTGACAGGTTATCTATGCCTAGTCTTAGATTTCAGTTCTTATAGCTTTATACATAAGAATGGGATACTGCTGTTTTTCTTTCAATATGCAGATATCAGGGGTGATACACACAAGGTGGAGCTATAATGGTGACATTTCAACCCTGGCAGGTTGAACAAGGACCTCCAAATTATCAGCAAGGTCTCAAATGAAGCACAATTTGTCTCAATATATATGTACATTTTGTCTAGATTAGCATTCTTTTGGCAATCTAGTCTGGTGCTATGGATTCCCTTTCTTCAAATCATTCTTTAGGTGGCAAATTTGTGCTTTGACATTTGGTGGCTCAATCACTAACCTGGTCCCTAAAGCTCTTTGATTCAAGAAAGGTCACATGTTACGGCCACAAATAAGTGCTTCGCCGTGAACGGTACTGTCAACGGGCAACCTGCACAAGAAAGAAGGATGGCTAGGTCAGCGCGGGGAGGGCGATAGCCGTTCCCGCTCCGATGCCAAAGTCAGTCGGTTGACAGTGTTTTTGGTTTATCTCCTTCAACAGTATTTGTGAGCTTACCTCCCATTTTCTCCTGCTCCTTCCTTTTATAGCTCATGCCAAGGTTCCGCGTCTAGGGTTTTTGGCACGCTGATGGGCCTCCGAGGATCTTGGCACGTGCCCATGCCAGCCCGTTCCAGCCGTCTATTCCCACTGCTCCATTGAAATGGCAGAAATGGCTTTTATTGAGCTTTTTGGGTTTAGGCTCAAGTCTATAAAACCTTTATATGCCAGAAATGGCTCTTTTGGTTTGGGGTGCCAATAAATTCCCCCCACCAATGGTGGTTTTAATTAAAAAAAATCATATGCTGATGATACAGTTTTATTTATTTCAGGGCTACTATAACTGCTTTTTCATGCAAGTTATGGTGGAAAATGCAGTTAAACAGTAACATCTGGACAGCATATCTATGGGAGGCTCCTGCCACCTACAAAACCTCCCATACCTGGAATAGAATATGTTCAGTCACAGAATGGGCAAATCAGCAAAGTCAAGTACTCACAGGAAAAGGGGAAGCATCCTTCTGGAATGCTAATTGGCTGGGGGTTGGTGCACTTTTCTACAGGTGGCCAGTTGGGGTTCTTTTGCCATTTCCCAAACTGAATGTTGCCAATTTCTGTGCTAATAAAATGCAGGTAATCACTGCATTGGAGCCTCATATGGCTACCAATTTAATTTCTCTATTGCAGGCTTCAGAAATTAAACATTCCCATGATGATGAACTCATCTGGAAAATTGAGCAAACTAGCAATTTCACTATCAAGTCATCATATCAGAAACTGAGGAAGCAAGGAGCTGACATACACCACATAAGAAAGGTATGGAATAAAATTATCCCAGTTCGAATGTCTATCTTAATATGGAGACTGGTAAATGGCCTTGTTCTTTTTGATGATATACTCATTAAATTTGGGTTCACACTGGCATCTAAATGTCCACTTTGTGGTAAATAGGATTCAGTTGATCATTTTTTTAATAGGTGTATCAAAAATATTGCCATTTTTTTATTTTATACAAACAGTTTTCCAAGTCCCTATGCCTAGCTTCACCCCATATAAACATAGGATTTCTTTCTATATTGCATACAAGGGAGCCTCAAAAGTGCATTCTACTATTTTTGTTTCTACTATCATCACAAGTTATTAGTTCTTGTGGTGTAGAAGAAACAAAATTTTATGTAAGGACAAATGTGAGTCTGAACATGCCACCCTCCTTCATGTAGCAAAAAAAGTTTCACTCATTTTAAGAGCCTTCCCTCTTACTGGAAATGCTTTAAAACATGCAGACATTCTTGCCACTGGATTAGTTCCTTTCCTTAGGCAGAAAAAGCCTAAAATAGCCAGAGCTATAAGATGGATACCACCTGAGTCTGGTTATAGGATAAATATAGATGTTTCTTTCACTAATGGTGCAGTAGGAATTGGTCTTATAGTCAGAAATCATTTGGGATTTGTGACAAGAATGGACTTGAAACATACTTCTGCTCTATCACCTTTGCATGCTGAGATCCTAGCCATAGATTTTGGTCTACAAATAGGTAGTCTCTCTCCCCCTTTCACTATTGCAAGTGACTGCATGCAAGCAATCAGGTGCATCTTGCAGCCAGAATTAGCAACTTGGGAACTGTATAGCATTTGTCATGATATAAATGTCTCACTAAATGAAACATCTCTACTGCATGTGTATAGGAAGGGCAATACAGTAGCAGGCTACCTGGCAAAGTTTTCTATGGAAAATCCCAATTCTGGCACTTTAACACTTCATGATGCTCCTAACACTCTCAGGAACTTAATTCATCTAGATAGGATTGAAATGCCTAACATCAGAACCTCCTGAGCAGATGCTACTGACTACTCCTCTATGCAGGAACAGAAGGCCCACTGATAGGGGATCAGTGGGTTCCCATAAAGACAAGATGTCACTGACTGGTGATCAGAGGATTCCAAAATGACAAGATGGCCAAATTTTGTTTCTACACCAACTCCAGTACTTATTCTGGAATTTTTGCCCTAACTGATGTTGTTCTTCAACCAACCTTTGGCAGTTTTGTGTTTCTTAGGATTCGCTAAAATGCTCGGGGTACGGATGTGAGGAATTTAGCTAGTGTCGGATGATAGTTGCAGCCTATTTTATCATTCTTTTGTGCCAGGTATTTGGCAGTTATGCTGTAATAACTTGGGCCTGCTGGTCCTCTCTTTAATTGTGTGGGAAATGGTTAGGGGAGCCAATGAATATCCCCCCACCTAAGGGTGGATTTGATTAAAAAAAAAGTTGTATTTATTTCAGTAAATAAGTCAACTTTGATAAATCTTATAGCTCTTTTTGGATATTCTTGAAAATGTCACTGGTCAGAAATTAATTATAATAAGAGTGACTTTTTCATTAGCAAGAATGGCACTATAGATAATAAAAATCAATTTAAGCAATTACTGAGCATGAAAGAGGAAACCTTCCCTTTCAAATATTTGGGCTGCCCAATATATGAAGTAAAAATACTAAATTGCTATTTCAACCCTGTTATTGAACATATTCAAGTGCTTAGTTTTTGGAGATATGAGTGGTTTTCAATTGGTGAAAAAATTACCCTTATCCAGACAGATTTATATGCCATTCCACAACACATTTTTACTGTTATGGCTCCTACATCACACACCATAGAAACTCTTGAGAAAATATTTGCTATCTTTCTGTGGGGATCAACTGTTGTTAAAGCCAAAAACAAAGTAGAGAAAATGGCCTAAATTGTGCTTCCCTGTAGCAGAGAGTGGTCTTAGATTTAGGTCCATTTCATATAAAGTTCAAGCTTGTTCCATCATATTTTGGTGGAAATTCCAACAGGGAGGTGCACTATGTACACATTATATGCACTCTCTCTTTATTAAGGCTAGATCATCCCAAACATGGCACATAATTTGCTTGGTTAATTGCATTGTTCAGCACTATACAATTGTTATACATGGGAAATGAACATGTAATTTTTGGACATCCAACTGGTCCGGAGATGGTCCTTTGATTGACTTCTTTCTAAAGAATTTAACTCTGATTCCTGCCTCATGTTCCTTTGCACAATTCATCTCACAAAAGGGACACTTTTTACCCCATCTCACAAGAGGAAACTCTGATTCCTGCCTATGTCCTCTCTGTCTCCACTCTGATTCTATTGATCACTATTTCAATGAGTGTCAATTCTCTACTGCAATCTGGTCTCATTTGCCACTATTGGTATTCTTGATAGACCATTCTCTTCCATTTGGGATAGGCTTTCATATTATCTCACTAGTGGAAATTGGTAGATGCGCAGCGCAGAAGCACGGCGGGAAAAAAGAAAGTTGTTTTTCCCGCCGTCCTTTGGGTTTACGAAATCGGAAATGTAATGGAACCCTATGTATAAACACCTTGGAACAATAAGCACGGCGGGGTTTTAAAACCCGCCGTGTATTGAGAAAATTTACTAAATCGGATATGATTTCCGATTTCGGAAACTACCCGGAAAAGGAATTTCCAAATGATTTCCGATGGAGGAAACCAGCCGCAAATATTTATGATTTTCTGGATGATTTACGATGGAGGAAACTGGCAGGAACAGAAATTTTAAAAAATCAATACATGATATCTTAATTGTTACCTAATAAATATCCATATATATAGTTATTTATTTTTCTCCATTAACTTGTGTTCTCTTTCTCCCTTTACCCTCCACCATTTATCCCGACCTATTAAGTTTAAATTATCAAATGACGAATTTTACTTTATTTTTTGTGAACTCTAAAACATGTGTAACTAATCAAAATCAAATCTTACTCGACTCTCTATAAACGCTAACTAGATATAACATAACATATCAATTGAAGAACATAAATTACTTCTTTATGTATATTAATAACAATTTGTAATCGAATATCTCTATATATACAACTTTCTATGGAAACTAAATTGAGTCTAACTAATCAAATATCAGAACTTACTTGACTTTAGAAACTAATTTTATTCAATTTAACCAATCAAAGTCAAACTTCACTTATTTCTATGTGAACGCTTACTAAATCCAGATTACTTAATCAAAACTAATATACTTTTTATATACATTACGATCAAACTGGAATCGATGGTAGTTTAACTAATCTAATATCAAACTTACTTGTTTCTTTGTGAACACTAACTAAATCCTTATTAACTTATCAAACATTACTTTACTTTTTATATACTTTACTAACAAATTGGAATCGAATGTAATTTAGCTAATCAAATATCAAAACTTAATTGACCTTAGACACTAACTGTATTCAATTTCACTAATCAAAGTCAACCTTACTTGTTTCTCTATGAACACTAACACATTCAGATTAACTAATTAAATATTAGTTTACTTTCTATATAGATACTAATAAAATTGAGTATTAATAATAATTTTTATTAAATTTTCCATAACCACTATCTAATAGAATTAATTGAGAGTTTGTAAACACTATTTAATAGTATAAATAAATCAACTTTATATAATTAGTTATCAACTCTTATTTAAAATTTTAAAAACTAATATATTCCATAGAAATTCCATATATATAAAAAAACATAATATACAATGTATAAGAGTAAATAGAAAATTAAAATTAGAATTATTAATTTTACTTTGATCTGAACCGTAAATTTATTAAATGAGTTAAATCTCAACCGTTCACATTTTTTGGTATATAAACAAAATCAAATATAGCCTCCAACACTATCCACGCCCTTTCCCCTTTTGTGAACTCGCAGAAATCGACTCCTCTGTGCAGACGCCTCCCCGCCGGAGCCTCCCTGCGCAGACGCCTCCTCGCCGGAGCCTCCCCGCGCAGACGCCTCATCGCCGGAGTCTCCCATGTGCCGGAGCCTCCTCGCCTCCGGCGCAGACGCCTGCTGTGTTCGTGGTGCCGATGTTCCTGAACAACTGTCCGAAGAATTCGATGAATTGCTTTGCTGCTGGAGTGCTGGGGAGGTTTGCGTTTCAGCCGCTCAAAGAGAATCCGCTTGTTGGACCTTCATCTACTACGTAAGCTTGCTTATCTCTACCTGCAATTTTTGGTTTGAATTGATTGATTCTCTGTGATTTGTTGTTGTAAGCGTGGTTTGATCATAGGAAGTTAATTAATTGATTGCTTGTTCATTTTGATTTAGGGGTTTTGATAAATGGCAAGCTTATTGATTGTGTTTTCCCTCAAAAAAAGCTTATTGATTGTGTTGATTTCATGGCGGCCTAGGTTTATTCTGTAAATATTGATAACTTGCTATTGATATAACACTCCAGGATTTATGACTTGCTGCCAATTGTTAAGATTCAGAATCATTTATAACTTGCTGCCAATTGTTATCGATTGTTAAGATTCATGTCTGTGCTATCTACTGATTAACTCCAGCAAATTGTAAAGCCGACGAGAAAGACAGCAGTTTAATGAAATGTGTGGTGTGCTTGGCTGATTTTCAGGATCAGGAAATGCTCAGGCTTTTGCCTAAATGCAGCCATGCTTTTCACTTAGACTGTATTGGTATCTGGCTGCAGAACAACACCAACTGCCCGATTCCCTTTTGTGCCGCCTTCGTACTAATTATGTAAGTTTGATAATTTAGTTTAATTTATAATGGTATAATTTAGTTTGATAAATAGTCCTTATTCTATATATAATGGTATTTTTAATTAGTTTCTGCTGCTGGCCTCTATGTGATGGTTTCTTTATTGAATTCCCTTTCACTCTTTCTGCAGGTGCCCTCATTTTTCATCCGCGAGCTCATTTCTCAAGTTTTTTATTTCATAGATGTATCACTTTTCAACAGGTATGTAGAGTGTATTCCTCCCCCTCTTAAGTTTAAATCATTTTGCGAGCTTGACAAAAATATTGTTATAAATAGCCTCTTGCTTCGCCAAGAATGCTGTAATTTTTCAAATGGAGTCTCTATGTGTAAGTGTTTTGATTGGTTTTAGGAACATTACATTACATATACATTGCTTTATCTTCTTCTTCATTCGTGGAATCGCAAAGTTTGCATCTTTCTTAACACTATATGCTTATTTACCCGTTTACGATGAGTTTTGATTCATGTTTTTGATTGGTTTTGTATGATATGAATGGAACTATGGCTTCTGGACGAGATAGATGGCGTTTTGGTTCATATGGAAGGTTCCTATGAATGCCTCCATTGACATGTTCATATCTGTGCTATCTACTACAAAGATTGAAGATTGATGTAAGCCTCCTATAATTCTGATTAGCATTATATTTGATGGTGATGTCTCCGTTGATGTTTATTTGGTTTTTGGTGGGATGTGCTCGTAGTCCTTGTAGGTGAGATACAATCCAAAAATATTCATAACATGCCCTTTTGTTTTTGTCAAATGCTGTGTTGTGTGTTTAAGAAAGATGGCTTCTTTCTGGTTGTGTTTGATTTGGTGAATTAGAACTTCTATATCTTGTTGTGGTATCTCTTTGTATGGCTTTTTTCTGATTGGCATAAAGCTATTGGCTGCTGAACCCTCAATTTATCAACATGTTCTCTTCTCTGCACTGTCATTAGCTCATATTTGATGGAGTACAACGTTCCTGCATCCAAGGTGTTGGTGAATTTTGTTGAATATGTTTACATTAGTTGATTTAGATGGATTATATTCAACACTTGAATAGATGGTATAGACAGTTTTAGATGTATAGATGGTAGTTAGGTTTAAAGGACTAGTGCTTCAATTTTGTAAAGTCGCATATTTTGCTTCAACTTTAGTGTATCAATTCAATGATATATTTTATTGGATGATGATTTTGCTTGAACGTGATTCTGTTCTCATTTTGATTTGGCCGGTGGCCGGTTTTTTTTTAATCAATCTCATACAATTTACGGTTGAGGAAATGGTTCTGAAATGACTTTTCCGGAAGGATTTTCGATTGAGGAAATGGTTCTTTCCGGATGATTTACGATTGAGGAAATGGTTCTTTCCGGAGGATTTACGATTGAGGAAATTGTTTTGAAATTATTTTTCCAGAATGATTTATGACATCTAAAATTTCTCTTTCGGAAGATTTCCGAAATCGGAAATTAAAAGCACGACGGGGAAAAAACCGTCGTGCTTCACGGCGAAGCACGGCGGGACAACCCCGCCATGCTATCCCCAAAACCCTGCCATCCTTCCTGGTTGCCTCCACTTGTGTCTGACATACACATACACAGGTCTGACTATTTTTCAAGCAAAAATAATTATTAGTATGTTGTGTTGTATAATATGTTGGAGCTTATGGAAGGCTAGGAATAAGCTCATTTTTAAAGATCTGAAACCTAACAAGTTTCATATTATCAGAGAAATCAAGGATATTATGCACTTCTAACTTGCTTCCAACCCCATTGCAATTTCACTACGAAATTGATAAATCCATTGCTAAATCTGCCTTTATCCCATTTATCACTAAACCTCCTAAGCCTAGACTATGGATTGTGGTATGTGAGAAATCTCACACAGGTTTCAAAATAAATGTGGGTGCAGCTGTCATAGGTTGTGTTCTAGGAATGATCATAAGAGATTTAAATGGAACACTATTGCTGCTAGAACTATTCTATCTTCTACCTCCTCTCCACTTGAGGCATAGATCAAGGCAATTCTTGCTGGCTATTATTTTGGTTTTTTCTATGGTCTACATAATTTTATCTTTGAATCTGATTTCCTAACTAGTATCTCTATGATTCTTAATCCAATTAGAAGTTTTACAGATTATGTGATGAAGCTAGATAGTTAGTTGGAGTTCCTAACAGCATACACTTAGACAAGCCAATCTGGTTGCTGATACTCTTGCTAAGTTGTCTCTTACTTAGAATATCAGTGCAATTTTTATTTGGGACCTGCTACCAGCTCAAGTGAAGGCTCTGTGTCTTCTTGATCATGTTCAAGTTCCATCTATCAGGATCTAATCTCTTCTCTTCAATGGCAAATTGCTCAATCTTAGACATGTAACCTGAGGCATTGGTATCATAATTATTCTTTTGTTATCTCTATCAATGTCAATATTTATTTGGTGCCGCATCGCATTGAGTTTTACCTATGTAATTCTCTAATAGTTTTCAAATGTATATTGTTATTACTTAGAGATTCTTTTGTATAGAGTTTTGTTTTCACTCTATTCTTTTGTAAGCTGTAGAATCTGTAGGGCTGTTGTAACAGGTTGATGTCCTACTTTCTACATCTATGGCCATTTAAGGCAATACGTTTGGGAAGTCTAATATATTTTCCCCACCAATGGTGGATTATCTTCTTTAAAAAAGCTAAATGCTAATTTGACTAATGTTTTAAAAATAATTAATTGTACTAATTGTCCTATTACAAATAAGAAATGCATAAAATGGTAACACGTCCCTCATGAATAATAGCATAGTCATGAATTGCTTAACAATGGATTCGTGCTAATCCAATATATGAACCTTCTTTATAAAGGAACTTCAACACATGTAAAATTACGAAAGAGTCAAGTACTGATCTAATATAAATTGAGCCAGTGTTTCAATAAAAAATATAGGATTCCTAAAAAAAACTGTCAGAAAAAGGAAAACAAAAAAACTTATGAAAAACCTCAAATCAGAGTAATTTAAAGGTTCAATATCAATTTTTTTAAAAAATTAAGAACCACCTGGGAGGTGGTGGAGTATATATAGGCTCTCCAGACCTTTCAAAAAAGCCATATAGATGGCTCAAAATACATCCCATAACTGGTTTGATTTGGAGTAAGCTCCACAAGCATATGAATGCTTCAAAAAATAGGCTAATCTAAATACTAAACTAGCCAATTTACAAACTCTATGAGAGGGTTTTGAAGTTATTTTAAGTCTATTAGCGAATCGTCTAGACGAAACACAGAGCGACACCAAATACTTCAAATCCAGTCTCCAAAAATGAGTTTGGATCTGCTTCGGAGAGATTGACTTGACCATCTTCTCTAAACTGGTCCAGAGCATGCTATCGTGGTTCCCTGCAATAAAGCAGATATCAGTAGTTTCTGATCTCATTAATCCTGAGAGAGGGAGTACCTGATGCATCAAGGCATATAATGCCTTTAATCTGTTGAGGCAAAGAGTTGGCTATCCAAGTGGTGTTCAGTCTATCTGAGTAGGCTAACCTTGCTAGAGCATCAGCAGCAAAATTAGCCTCCCTCAGAACATATATTGGAAACTGGTAGGATATCTAGATTTTAGATGCCAGATCAAACACTTTCCATGGGCCAGATGTTGGATTGTTTATAGATTTGATTGCCATCAGGCAGTCACTCTCAATAATGATGCAGTGTTGAGAAATAGAGGCTGCCAGAAGGCACCCCTGTTGAATAGCTAATAATTCAACTTCAAGAGGGAAAGGGCCTGGACATAGACTGTTTTGCAATGTAGCACTATTCCTCTACTATTTCTAAGAATTATCCCCAGACCAGCACTAAGTGTGTGGTGCCAAGAGGCATCCACATTTATTTTTAATCCAATAGTTGGAGCTGACCATTTAACTGGAAGAATTATGAAATTAGGGGGTCTAGCATGCCATGGCAGGTGTCCTAATTCTACCATTTCTCTATCATTAGCAGTAACAGGGTAGATAGGCCTAACTGTGTAAATACTAAAAATGTCATCTTTCAGATATATGATTAAGACCTCAGGAGTTGTGGTAACATTATCATATAAAAAGACATTTCTAGCTTTCCACAACAACCAACATATACTACTAGGGACTACTATATAGAGTGATGCATGTAGCTTGGATGTGCAAGTTACTGACCAATAAAAAGAAAGCCTGTCCCATAAAGAAGAAAATTGCATATTTGCAGTGCCAATCATAGTGTGAAAGTGTGATCAAAAGACTGTAGCTAGCTGACAAGTGTTAAAGCAATGGTCAATCTGGTCTAAACAGTTACAGAATGGACACTTAGATGGCAGACAGAAGGCCATTTTCATTAGTACCTCTGGAAAAGGTAAAAATGTATTAACCAGTTTCCACATAAAGATACTAATTTTCTTTTGTATCCTTAGATTCTAAAGTTTAGAAAGGGAAGTAGCAGTACCTCTAACCTGTTTTAGTGCCTGATATGCAGATTTAAAATTAAATTCTCCTGTAGAGCTTGGCTGCCATATCAGTCTATCCTGTCTCAGAGGTTCTAGTGAGGAAGTCTGCAACAAACTCAAAATGTCATCAGAGAATATAGATTGCACCTCAGAAATAAGTGAGTTCTTATTCTGGATGAAATCATGGACAGTAAGTTCAGGTGACAATTCAGTGAGTTCTGAATTATATAGACTATTCAGTGGACCAAAACATGTCCAGTTAGAACTCCAAAAATTGCAATCTCCCCTACCATGTTGGGGGAAATGTTTTTAATTCTTTTCCAGTTTGGAGATGTTCTATATGAATGGGGTAGACCCCACAGAAACTGTGACCAGAGAGAGGCCATTCTCTTGTATATTAAAGTACAGATCCCCCCACTTTTTCCAGACTTTCTTAGCTCTAAGTTCTGTCTCCCCCCAAAAAAATAGAGATAGGAGTTTCTCTATTTTTTTAATAACACTAACTGGTGGTTTCATTACACTCCAAATATGTTGTGGTATAGAAAAAATACAAGATTTAATTAGAGTCATTCTACCACCAGTTGCCAACCACTTATTTTTCCAATTGGTAAGTCTGTTTTCTATTTTCTGGACTAGTGGTTGAAAGTACTGTACTAAGGTTCTACCTATGAATATGGGAACCCCTAGATAAGTAAAAGGGAAGGAACCTTGTTTCATCCCTAAAATATCTTTAACTTGAAACACTTTATCACTGGATGCATAAGAACTTAGAAAAAACTCACTTTTTTCAAAATTAATTTTTTGGCCTGTAGTTTGTTCAAAAATGACTAAAAAGGCCTTGATAGCAGTGAGACTCTTTTTTGAACCTTTTAGGAAAATAATAGTATCATCAGCATAACTAAGATGGGATATAGGACTAGGGCTTGTTGGGATGTTAAAATATTCTAATTTACCTACTGCAAACACATAGGAAAGGCTCCTTCAAAAGGCTTCTGAAAAAATATTGAACAGAAAAGGAGAAAGTGGATCTCCTTGTTTTATTCCCCTAGTAGACTTGAAAAATCCATTAGGTTTACCATTTATAAGCACAGAGAAGTAAGCCTGACTCAAGTTTTTCATGATGCAGTAAACAAATTTTCCATGAAACCCAAACTTAAGTAATATGTTGTTTAAAAAATCCCAATTTACTCTATCAAAAGCCTTTTTAAGATCTAATTTAAGCATGCAGTTGGGACTTCTAGATTTCCTATCTAAAAATCTGGTTAGTTCTTTAAGGTATATGACATTGTCTGAAATGTCTTTCCCTTTGAGAAAAGCAGATTGCTGGGGTGAAATAATTCTAGGCATAAATGGTTTAAGCCTCTCCATAAAAATTTTTGAAAAAATTTTGTTTATAAAATTGGAGAGGCTTATGAGCCTAAAATCATCAAAGGAAGAAACCACTTCCTTTTTTGGGATTAATGTTATCCAGGTAGCTGTGATGCCAGCTGGAATACAGGAATCACTAATGAAGTTATTAACTGCCTCCAGAAGATATTCCTTAATAATATCCCAGGACTTGGTGTAAAATTTTGAAAAATAGCCATCAGGCCCAGGGCTGCTGTTCTTGTTAAGACTAGAGACAGCAAGTCTCAAATTTCCACACTTTATCCATGAACTAAAATTTATAAAAACAATGCGATTGATAATTTTTTTTATTTTCCATTTTCATATGTTTAATTTAGGGAAGTTTACGAAGGTTCCTAGGATTATAGGTTATCACAAGACGGCCTATTGGAGTTCGTATTTCTACTTAAAAGCATAAATCTAAACTAATTTTGTAATATTAGTGAAGTCCATCAACTATATCTGATATTATGTCAGTCCTAAAAAATCTCGCTCCAGATTCCATAAAAACGGCTGATCAGCATCGACTTCTTCCTTTACACGGGAAAAACCGTTTAACACTAATGATCAGTCTTCCACAAACCGTGGAAATTTTATTTGAGAGAAAAGTAAAGTATGGTTTTATTATAATAAATATACCTTTTCTTCAAACCAAGCCATCGTTTTCAACGAAAAACAAACAAACTAAGCCATCAACAATACAGGAAAGTGTTGAGCATTTCAAACTCAATTCGGGAGGATTGGATCTATAATTTTGGCTCTATTTTGTGTGTAAAATTTATTGTTTCGTAGTCGTGCTTGGAACTTAAGCTACTTGTTATCAGCATTCTCACAATTTTCTGCTTGGAATTTGGATCAATTTTGAAAGTGCAACTTTTTAAATGTCATGGATTACCATTATACATTTAATAATTAGCTGAAAATATCAAAAAATATATTTTTTTAACTAAATAATTTCATTTTAAAGTAAACATAGTTTAACATAATTTAATAAAATTTATATAAAATGTAAATTTTTTATAATACAAAATAAACAGTTGAAAAACTAAAAGATAAATATGTATAAAGAAAAACGTACAAACACTTTCTTTAGAGGTTAGGAAAATTGGATATCTATGAGGTAAAGTCTTCAGAAAGCCTGGAGCAATTAGGAACTACGGGTCCAATTTATTAATATTTTTAATTAAGGGTACTTGTGTAATGTATATATATGTGCTTATATAAAGGAGTAACCCTAAAGGACATCTCTTTTTCTTTTAATCATATTATTCTAGGTTGGTGACGAGGTCTGATTGAAGTGTTAAAAATCACCCTCTCATAGCTGAGAGGTTTCCCATTCAAGTCACATTCCTGACAATAATTTACAAATTTTAGAGCAATTGTTGAAAGCGCATATACCCAGTGTTAATGGGTCATGGATCGCCCAATGGACCATGTTTTTGGTCCCCACTGTGGTCTCCCATATACTGCATGTGGTTCAAATTGCTCCAATTGGTGGTTCCGGCTTCCGCTTCGGTGGTTAATGGCTCGTCAATGAAGCAGTCATGGGTTTTCTCAAGAGGGCGTTCCAAAACTAGTCAATGAATAGAGTGATTTCAAAAATATATATTATTCTAGGTTGTGGCGTTAGCTAAATGCTCTGAACTTGCGATTTCGGATATCTGATTATCTTTCCCAATCTCTCCAGCGCCTCTACTGGCGATCGTCTGGGAGAGCCCCTAAAACAAACCCTAATGAGCAAGTTTTCGAGGTCTCACCCCCGATCGGAAAAGTTTAGGCGGGACTTTCAGACAACTAGTTCTAAGGGCCAATTTGAAGTTTACCTCCTTGATAATCACCAAGTTTTGATTCATTTTGATCTTACAGATGATTACTATAGATGTTAATGAATTTTAGAAATTCGGAGCTTACTCAATCTAGATCACAAAATGGAGTCCAGATTTTCGCGATATGGATTGCTTTATATTGTTTGAAAAGACAAAATATTTCATGAGCATACTAGACTGTCAATTGGGAATCTGGTAGGCACACCAGTGAAGGTAGATCAAGCTACTCTAAATAAAACACGACCACATGTAGCTAAAGTTTGCATTGAAATAGACCTAACTAAACCTTTGGGAGAAAGGGTTTGGTTAAATTTCAGGAAAATTGGTTACTGGCAAAAGATAAAGTAGGAAAGCTTACCTTTTTATTGCTTAAAGATGAGACATCCTTATACTACCTGTAAGAGTGAGCCAAAATCAAAGCATGTAGTCCCATGGAGACCTTTACTCATAGATAATCAGACCAATGATTTAAATCCTTCATCTTCGGGATTTACTAATGAGAGAAACAAGTTATATCAACTGATATTATTGCTAATCTTGTTGTTGAGAATATCTCCTAGGAAAAGAGTTACATGATGCAGGTACATGTTTAAGAGAAATTTGGATAGAGAAACACAATCCAACAAAGCAGGATACCAATAAAATCGGATTCTGCAGAACCCTCAAAGAACACAACAACAGAGGCAGGATACTCAATTAATAACAGAAAAAACTGATAAGGATCATCATCCTCCTATTATGATGAGAGGGACCACATCAACTCTTATGATCATTGCACAGGAGCTACCAACAGGGACACATGTTATCTCACAGGATACAGTAAGAATGCAGGAAGTTATTATTGATAATGATCAATTTTCTCCTACCGTACAAAATGCTAAGGATTCTCGATATAGAAGTACCAGACAATTTGGTGACTCTAATAGACCATGGAAACACATCCATGGTGTGTATGAACTCTAACACTATTGTTGAGAATGTTATAGATAATCAAGTTACAGGTACTAAAGGGATGATGGAAGAGCATGAAGAACTTGGAGCATTTAAAATTCAGCAATAACTTCAAAAAACTAGTGCAGATAACTCTCAGGTAAGGGTGGTAAGTCAATCGCATCTATCTACAGAGGAGCAGCACATGATAGATCAGGTATCTCCTTTACCTAAACTGCAATGGTCTAAGGAAAAAAATCAAAAGAGGAGTGTTCTAGAACTTATTGAACATGGCAGATTTAATAGGTTAATCTCTAAGTCTCATATATATACTGGTACACAGGTAATCTCCACAAAAAAGAAAAGGAGTAAAAAGGATTACACTAGTTCCCAGAAGGCTGTGTTTACAAGATCTCAAATAGACCTTAGATCCCTAGTCTAATCAATGATAGACATAAATGTGTATGGAATGTTTGGGGGATAAAAAATAAAAATACTCAGGCTAGAGTCCCTTTTAAATATCAAAAGGAAAAATAAAATTGGACTTTTTGTTATTATAGAACTTTCATGCAGAGTAGAAAGATCTCAACTATTGCTTTTGAATTAGGATTTAATCATTTTGTAGCAGGAGCTAAGGAAGGGATATTGCTATTTTGGAATGATGATGTATCAGTATCAATACTATCAATGCATGATCAATTTATAAGAACTGAAATAAAACATCACACTTTTGCTACAACTTGGTATGCGTGCTTTATATATGCTAGACACAATCTAGTAGCTAGGAGAGACCTATGGACTGAGTTGAACACTATCAATGATCAAGCTACTATTTATATAGGAGAATTCAATGTAATGAGGTTTTCTAATTAAAGGATTCTCCTTGAATTCAAGGAGACTTCACTTTCACACATAACACATTGCCTAGATGGGTAATGCATCTTTTGAAGTATATCAATGACCTGCAAGTATTTAGATAGATGAAACCCAATGTTGTACTATGATCTGCCATATGACATGGCAATTTTATAGTACTACTAACTTGAAACTTTTGTTTACACCTGCTTTTAAACTCTTTTTATAATATAGATGCAGCTCCTCCTAAATCAAACGGGAGAACAAGGTACCGCCTACGTATTGAAGAAGTTCATGATGGAGGTGACAAGAAGAAGCATTTAACTTTTGAAGAAGGAACTAAGGAACCCCATACTAAGAATGAGGCTGATGTGGCACATTTATCATTTTTAGTGTTTGTCTTGTTGTTTGTTTCCAAACTTGAAAATTTATGTATTAACAAAAAGGGCTGTGTAATTATTTTTATCGCACGGATTGTGTATTTAAACTACAAGTTCATGTTCTTAACTTTAAAACAGTATTATGCTGTATAATTCTCAAAAAAGGACAAAAAGTTCTAAGTATCACTTGAATAAAAGGTCACACACATAGATTGAAAGATCATATAGCTAAACTAAAAAAAATTCTTCTAGAGTCTCTTTCGGCTCCTTCTAAACTTTAATTCTTGAAAATTCATACCAAATACCAAAAGACTACAGTTTTAGTTGCCCATATCATATCCCTATGTTAAAACACCTGCACACTATGTCAAACACCTACACATATTATTAAAAGATTGTGGTTATAAACTGAAAGATCAATGAAGCTTGGATCATACAACAGATTGGGGATTGTATATGTAAAACATTTTAGTTTACTCATATAACTTAAAAACTGTGGTTATAAACTTAAAGTTTAATCAAGCTAGGGTCATACAACATGATTGGGATGTTGTATATGTAAAACATTCCAGTTCACTCTCATAGCTTAAAACACTGATGTTATACACTGAAACATGCACAAAAATTTCAGTTCACTGATATAGCTTAAAACATTGATAATATACACTGAAGCATGCACAAGCATTGTAGTTCACTCATATAGCTTAAATGACTGGTGTTATACACTGAAACACGCATGTATATAGCAGTTCACTCTCATATCTTAAAATATTGTGATTATACACTAAAACATGCACAAATTATTACAAACCTAAGAGTTTTTTTCGGATTTGGTACCTTCAACTGATATTTTTTGTTCAATTTTTCTTCGTCTTTTGGAACCATGATTCCGTGATCTACAATTTGCACTTCAGTAGCAAAAAATTATAATCTGAAGAAATTGAGATCTGACTGAATGGTTCAAATCAGCTTCGTATGTATTAGAACAATGATGAAACCTACCAGGTTTTGATTGTTAGACATCATTCCGATCAATCTTCACTATGTAATCACCGATCCGATTAGGAGTTAAAATTTTTGATGCGCTTATTTAATCGCCAGAGGTTCACGTTTTCGGTGTGCTGATTTGAAGAAAATGGGTGTTATATGAACGTGCATCAGGTTCCTACAAATTATGTGCGTTGGCCCGTTATTTTCTCATAATTCCATTTCGATCTCGTAGTTCCTATTTTCATAGAAAAGTATGATGTTGAAGAAATCTATACTATACTTTAAAAGCGGATGGATTAGAATTTTCTTAGAATTTTGAATTATTTTTACAATCATTTACAAATTGACACGTGGCAATTCTTTGTATAAGTTTTTTACTAATTTCTTTTCTCTTCTACTTAGTTAATTGAAATTATATCATACTAATTACCATAACCGTTTTTATTATCACCTGTAAATATTTATTCCAATTCTTCCTCTTCCTCTTCCCAATTCACCATAATCAAAATCTCTACTGTTTCATATTGAACAAGATTAATGCTTTTCCTGCTAATCTTCTTCTCCTTTGATTCGAATTGATTTAATCTCCATTTTATTTGAGAAATTTAGTGCTGAAGATTGAGGAAATGTCTGGGAAGCATGCTTTAATCCCAATTGGCTTATCATCCGCCGGCCATCTCGATTGGCTTGAATCCCTAAACGCCCACGTCTTCAAAATCAACGTTCCAGGTATACATAATTTAAACATTATTTATTTGTTCTTGAATTGGAGGTTTAGTTTTAATTACTCCTCTGTTTCTGTTGTGACAAGGGTACGGCAAGGATGAGAAAGACGGCGTCGTTTGGCACGTGGCGGAGAGAGGTGGTACTTTAAAAGAAGATGGATTAGAATTTTCTTAGAATTTTGAATTATTTTTACAATCATCTACAAATTGACACGTGGCAACTCTTTCTATAAGATTTTTCCTAATTTCTTTTCTCTTCTACTTAGTTAATCGAAATTATATCATACTAATTACCATAACCGTTTTTATTATCACCTGTAAATATTTATTCCAATTCTTCCTCTTCCTCTTTCCAATTCATTCTAATCAAAATCTCTACTGTTTCATATTGAACAAGATTAATGATTTCATGCTAATCTTCTTCTCCTCCAATTTGAATTGATTCAATCTCCATTTTATTTGAGAAATTTAGTGCTGAAGATTGAGGAAATGTCTGGGAAGCATGCTTTGATCCCAATTGGCTTATCATCCGCCGGCCATCTCGATTGGTTTGAATCCCCAAACGCCCACGTCTTCAAAATCAACATTCCGGGTATACATAATTTAAACATTATTTATTTGTTCTTGAATTGGAGTTTTAGTTTTAATTACTCCTCTGCTTCTGTTGTGACAAGGGTACGGCAAGGATGAGAAAGACGGCGTCGTTTGGCACGTGGCAGAGAGAGGTGGAGGAGCGGCGGCGAAGGCTGGATTTTATAGACAAATTGAGCTGCCGGAGAACGTGAAGGTGGATAACATCAAGGCTAGCGTGGAGAACGGCGTTTTGACCGTGGTTGTTCCTAAGGATATAGCTCCTAAGCCAACAAAAGTCAAGAACATTCACATCACTAGCAGGATGTAATTCAATAGGCATTTCTGTTGGGTTTTAATGGGGCTGGGATTCAATGAGAGAAAATGAGGTATTTGATTTCAATGCACGCTTTCGGATCATGCGAAGTATGCTAAGAGAACCAAAAATAAGGATTTCGCAGCTGCCGGTGAGGGCGGTGATGATAATCATACTGATATTCACCAATCATAGGCTCAAAGTAATCACTGATCAATCTGTTCCTCTACTTATCAATCATAGGGTCGAACGTTTTATATCGTATTGTGTTCATGCTTCAGCATTTTTATTTTTGTTTGGTTAAAGCTGACGATTTTACAATTTTCATGTTTATTTTGATCAGAAGAAGCAAAGTTTCATATTTATGTGCTGAAGAAATGAACTTGGACTTTTGTATTCCTGAAAGTTAACATTTTGATATGTTAATGCAGTTTATATGTATTCTGATAATTTTTAAAAGAACAATTCGATGGATCTGCTTCGATTTTTTTAAGGTTTTTGAGTTTGTTTTGGTTTGATTTTCAAGAAGGATTAATGTGAAGAAAAAGTATGTTGGAGCTGGTATGCTCTTCAAATTCAGAGTTGTCGAGTCCGACTCCTGGAGCAGTCAAGGCTAAACCTTTGGGTTTTGCACCACCACTAGGTGGGGCGGTGAAGAAATTAGCCATCCGCAAGAAAATAAATTGCAATTTAATCTTTGCTCTATATTAAATGTTAAAACTTTGTATAGGTTCTCTTTATTTGTGATATCTATCATATATAAAAAGATAATCATTTTTAAGAGAACCAGTGCCGGTCCTGCGTTTTCCGAGGCCTCAAGCGTACAAACAAAAGAGGCCTCATATATATAAAATATAGTAAATTTTTAAACATAAAATCTACCAAGAAAGAAGAAAATATATCAATAATTCTTCATTTTAAAACTTTATTAAACAATAAATTCAGTTTTTATAGTTATTTTATTGTTTTTTAAAATGGAAGTATGAAATTATGAATATGGGAAGAGAAATGTAAATAAAAGTTAATTAATTGTCTTTAAACACTAGGCCCACACACATTATATTTCTATTTTCAATTTTTATTTTTAATTTCTTTAAATATCTGTACACTAGTACTAATAAAAATGAGGCCCTATTTTTTGGGCCTATTTTGGGGCCTCAAGCAAGGAAGTAACTTGCTTCCTTGCTGGGCCGGGCCTGAAGAGAACCTACCTCCCTATCTGACATGTCGCATGACAAATCATCTGCCACCTCATCTCCACCTCAACCTCTTGGCCTTATCCAATAATTTCTAGACCTCTCATTTACCGAAATAATCTTTTAGTTGAAACTCCTCATCTTCATCTTCAAAAAAAACCTCTCTAATTAATCAGTTTTCTAATTTCATATTATTATTCATATTTTCTTCTTCCTCTTCTACAGTTTCTTTTCCTTTTCTTCCATTTAATTATTTCTCCTTTCATATATCAAGTTTCACTGAGCTGCACAATCTGAGTGAGTATGACCAATCTTTGTGTTCACAACACTAAGTTTGTATATTTAGCAGCATCTTTTCTAATTTTTTTTTTGTGTTTTTTCTAATGTACTATCTTTATTTTTTTATCTCAAAAACTTTCAATTTTCTAAATGAATCACACACCTCCTCGGCTCCCTCCTCTTCTGTCTTCTTCTATTCAATAAATGTCATTATTAATCCTTTTGATTTCGAAGCTAGATAGTACTCCTTCGATTTCTTCCAGTTTCATATCAGTTACTATTAAAATCACACTCCATTTGGTCAATTAATGCCTAAAATACTGACATGTGGCATAGCAACTCACCTTACACATTATTTACATCTCATCATATTATTCCAACGCATTAACTCCTACAATTTATTTGTATCAAAAACCATTTCATTTTCTAACATGAAGAACATAAGCATACAAAACACCTTCGCACCCCTTCTTCTTCTACTACTTTCACTTTCCTTTGCTTCATTATTAATCTCATTATTTTTCCCATCATTATTCTCATATTTACTTATTCAGTTTCTATGGTTCATCTTCCATTTTTAAAATTTTATTAGTCTCTTCTTCTTCCCTTTTCAGTTTCTTTGATGCTATAAAACCCCACACAACTCTTCTTGAAAATGAGCACGAAAGATGTACTAATTTTGAGTATCATGCCTCCTTTCTTTTTTATATTTCTTTGTAAAGCAACAAATTTTGTCCATTTCATCAGTTAGATGCCGTTTTGTGATACTGATTTGTTATTTTCCCTCTACGAGTGCTTAATGTACATGATCATGATTTCGTTCATAGATGGTTGTTTCATTTTCCAATTTTTATAGTGTTAAAGGTCATGTTTGTGATTATGGTGTTCGATCAATTCCATGGCCCATATTTTGGATGGATCAGGAATTAATAGGGATTACTATAATTTTCCTTTGATAATGATTTACAAACATTCATCCAAATTTCTAAGAGGTACATATTCCTCTCAATTTTTAGAGACGTGTTAGTTGTAAAGTTATATATTTTAATTATTTAGATAAACTATTTGTATATTCATGTTACGAGCCACGAGATCGGAGTGTATGATTGTAAAAGAAATTGAAGGAAAAAATGTTGTGTGTGTAAGGATAGTGAATTCTTCTAAAAGCTCCATGTATAATTTATTCCAATCTTATACATCTCTTGCAGTCAATAAGCAGCTTCACTCACGCTTTCTCTCTCTTAAGTGATATGCTCTCACTTCTCTCTTAGTTTTTCTTTCACGCGCCACCACCCCCTATTTACACCGTAATTAATTAAGACGTTATCGGCCATCTACCAGAATAACGGCTAATTAACGGTTATCCCATGGCGGCCCCTCCGCCCTGGGACGGCGGCGATCTCGCCGGAAAAACCTTCAGAGATGTCCTCGCACCAAAAAGCCAACCTCTTTCGACCTCCCTTCCATCAAATCCCGAAATTCGACCCATCTCACATAGAGTTAACGGCAAAATTGCATGCATTTATGCCCCAAAAGCAATTGAAACATTCGCAAACCACTATGCAGATGCTTTGATCGGAAACTTTACCAGTGGAAAGCCAGCCATGGAGCTTATCCACAAAGCTTTTCAGGCGATGGGGATAGCCGGAAAATACCAAATTGGATCATTGGATTACAGGCACATACTTTTAAGGATGGAAGATAAGCAGGACTATCATATGTTCTGGTTGCATGCAGTCTGTAGCATCAATGGGAAGCCTATGAAGATCCTCAAGTGGGAGCCAGATTTCTCAACAGACACTGAGTCCATTGTCCCAGTCTGGGCTACTATTCAAAGCCACCAGTTCTATACTATAATACCATTGTGATTCAAGACATTGGTAATCAGATTGGTGTATTCGTGAAGATGGATGGCGCCACAGCTGCACTCACAAGGCCTTCTGCAATCAAGTTATGTGTTGAGGTAGATCTCTTACACCCTCTCCCTCCATCTATCATCATAGGAGCCCAAAAAAAATATGTTGACTGTGACATTGAGTATGAGAATGTACCACTTTATTGCACACACTATAAAAGAATTGGGCATGATGACCTTAACTGTGGCTACCTACACCCTGAACTAAGAAAGAATAGAAGAGAAGGTGTTAGGAAGAACCAGCAAAATGACCTCATTTGGAAACCTATAGATGGTGCTCAGGGTTCTGGTATGTCTAGATTACAGAAAAACAAGGTCCTTGAACAACAAAACTCCCAACTCATTAGGTCCCCAGTAGAAGGTGTTAAAGACACTGTTACTGGAGTGCATCACAATAGCTCCACCACAATGACTGAGTCTACCAACTCAGTAACCAACAGAACCTCTATTACCAATCAGGGCCAGAACCTTCCACTGTCCACCCCTACATCCTCACCTGAAGTCAACCCTCTATCCTCACCTGAAGTCAACACCAAAAATGCTTTGATCCCAGTTTATTCTCCTTCAGACATACTAAAAATCTTTAAAAACCCAAAAAAAAACCAACCTTCTATTCATTTGATGATTTACACATTGCAAACCTTCCCAGTAAAGCAGTTAAGGACCCCAAAATCACTGAATTAGCACTTGTTCCATACCACCAGCCTAGGGAGGTTTCTATGACTAACACCTTTCAGGTACTACAAGATTTTGATGAGGAAAGCAGTTCTGACACATTTGAGGAGGCTTCAAGTGAGTTGGAATCTAAGATGGGAACAGAAACAACTTCAGAAGACAAAGGTAAGTTGGAAGGTAATTTCTCTGAATCACAAATGCATGCAATGACTAAAAAAAAGGCCAAAAGGGGCATGCCTGAGGGCAAAACTGTTGAGCAATGGCTCAGATCTTCACTAGAATCTAAAAAGC
Source organism: Sherardia arvensis (assembly GCA_948330725.1). Classification (NCBI taxonomy): domain Eukaryota; kingdom Viridiplantae; phylum Streptophyta; class Magnoliopsida; order Gentianales; family Rubiaceae; genus Sherardia; species Sherardia arvensis. The sequence goes on from OX415238.1 coordinate 18,523,689, forward strand.
CTAGTCAATGATTAGTCACAATATTATAGGGAATTTACTTGTATGGAATATCAGAGGTTATAAAAAGTCTATCACCAGGCTTCAACACCTCCTGAAATCACATAATATTGATATAGCATGCTATAGAACCTATGCATATTAGCTCAAACATTTCCCAATTACAATTTGATTTGCAATTTCCAAATGCTATGTCTGCCTCCCATGCTAAAATTTGGTTATTCTGGAAAAATAATGTTAACATTGTTGTACAGCATCAAACTGATCAGTATATTTTGGTTTCTGTAAATATCAATTCTTCTGACACACCTTGAAATTGTTGTTTCATATATGCAAAGGTCACCAGAAAATTGAGGGAAGATCTTTGGAAGGAATTAAAAAATCTTCCAAAGGTCCCTTCAATTTTTATTGGGGATTTTAATACTATTGCTTCTGTTAGTGAAAGGAAAGGCAGACATCCCCCATCAGCTAGAAGCATCAGGGAATTTAATGAAATGATTGCAGAAATGGAGCTTCTAGAAATTACAACTGTTGGAAATCCCTTCACCTGGACTAACAATAGGACTAGGGAAGATAGGTTGCTGCAAAGGCTTGATAGAGGGCTCTGTAACCATGACTGGAATTCCATGTTCTCACACAGCTCTATCCAAGTTAGGAGTAGAACCACCTCTGATCACAATCCTCTTATTTTATCCATCCAGACTGCTGAAATAAAAAAGCCTAAACCCTTTAGGTTCCAGGACATGTGGACATCTAGGGCTAGTTTCTTGGAATTATTACTGAAAATTGGGGCAGGCCATGTGAAGAGATGGGACTGAGAAGAATGATATGCAAGCTGAAGAGATTAAAAGGGCCACTGAAAAAATGGAACTGGGAGCACTTTGGTGATGTCAACAGAAATTTGGAACAGGCAGAAGAGGAGGTTGCAGAAGGTGACCTCAAGTACCAATCTACTGGAGAGGAAGCAGATAGAATTGAGCTGAATAGAAAAATGGCACTGCTCACAAGATATCAGGTGGAGTTAGCCAAATTTTGGAAGAAGAGGGCCAATGTCAAATGGCTCAAAGATGGGGATGCCAACACAAAATATTTCCATCAGGTTGTAAAGGAGAAAACAGCAAAAATGAAAATAACAAAAGTCAGGGGTGCCTCAGGTGACTGGATCACTGAGCCAGGTCTGATAAATGAGGAGGGTGCAGCCTTTTTTGAGAAGCTATTGACAGATGATGCACCAAACAGGGAGAGGAGATATTTGAAATATTTTCTAAAGGTTATTCCCAAGCTAATCACTAATGAAGAAAATTCTGAGATTATGAGACATGTGGATATGGAGGAACTGAGAGTAGTTGTCTTTGGTTTAAATAGTAATGGAGCACCTGGATCTGATGGCTTCAATGGTGTTTTTTATACTCACTGTTGGGAGGTGGTAAAGTATGATCTGCTAGAGGCAGCAAAGGAATTTTTAGATGGAAAGGAAATACCTAGGGCAATGGCTTCCACTTGGCTTACCCTGATTCCAAAAGTGCAAAACCCTTCATCCTTCTCTTAATTTAGACCCATTAACCTCTCAAATTTTGTCAACAAAGTTTTCTCCAAAATTTTGATGGAAAGGATCAGGCCTGTAATGAGTAGGATCATCTCCATTGAGCAATTTTCCTTTATGAAAGGAAGGGAAATTACTGATAACATTCTTCAGATGCAAGAGATGATTAGGCTATTGAGCAAGAATCCAGAGCACAAGAATATTATCTTAAAGCTTGATATGCAGAAAGCATTTGACAGGGTCTCATGGAATTTTTTAAATTCAGTTTTACTGGCCTTTGGATTTCATGGAAGCACAGTCAAGGTCATAATGCAGAACATAAGGGCCTCTTGTTTCTCAGTGCTCATATATGGAGTAGCTACAGGCTTCTTCACCTCAACAAGGGGTATTAAACAAGGTGATCCCCTCTCACCTTTTCTGTATAATATACTTACAGAAAGCTTCTCAAGAGGACTCAGAAAATTAATGGAAAGCCAGTACATCCAGAGTTTCAGAGTGCCAAAAGGGATGCAAATGATCTCACACTTGATGTATGCAGATGATACTGCTATCTTTGCAGCTGCAACCAAGAAAAATCTGAGAAGGATCAAGAGGTTTCTGAGTGCATATGAAATATGCTCAGGTCGGAAAGTGAATTTTAACAAATCTGAATTTTATGTCCACAGTGCTACATCTGAGTCCAGAATTAGTGTTATTAAGAGGAATTTGGATTGCAAATTAGAATTTGGATTGCAAGTTGGTAGACATTACTCTCATATTATGCTTGAGTATGATTGTATGCATGCTATCAAATGTATTCAAAACCCTCTACTTGCTAAATGGAATCTGTACAGTACATGCCACAGAATACATATGTTGGCTAGGGACATTAAAATCCTACATTCGTTTAGGGAGGGTAATACAATAGCAGATTTTTTAGCCAAGATGAGCAGCCAACAACTCATCTCCTCCATTCTCTCTCTTCAAAATTCTCCTGTTTTTCTAAAAAGTATGATATCTTTGGATCAGTGTGGAGTCAGTAATATAAGAATTTGAGAATAGATGCTGCTGACAATTTTATTTGCAGACAATAGAAGACCCAATGGAGGAGCCATTGGGGGACAATGTTGGACTGCATCATGTAAAGTAACTCCAACAGAAGCAAGATTAGCTGCAACTGATTTCCCATTTTGAATCATGTTCCCCTCCATTTTCTCTACACTTGGCACATCTGTGTTTTGTTAAACAATTCGCTAACATGCTCGGTGGATGAGAAAGTCTGAGGATGGAGCATCAAGAGTACTTCTCTCTCATTTATTCATTCTTTTGAGCCTTATGGCTAAGTTTGAGCTCATGTAAATTTTGAACCATTGTTGTAACAACTTTAAGTCCCTTTTCAGGCCAAGGGGTGCCAATAAATCCCCTCCACCGACATGGTGGTTTTGATAAAAAAAAATACATCTCTTGCAGTAAATCAATAATCACCGTTTAGTAATTTAGTTAGTAATATAGCAAAAACAATGTACCACTTTTTGCCACCTTTTTTAATAATCTAAGTAAATCGAGAACACACAATTCTTATACTTTGTTAATGTATCATATTTTACACCTTTATGAGATACAAACAGGTTTAACCATATTCGTTATGCCTAGGAAAAAGAACTAGAATATTGAAGGAAAAATAATTATTTTAATTTTCATACAATGGTATAACTAATAACAATTTATAAAAGAAGTTGAAGCGTGCCTTGTTGATATATATGTCTAAAATGATTTTACTTTGTTAAAAATACGCTGAATTTATAATTTTTCTTTCTTATTTTCTAAGCAAAATCGAAGTTCCAGTGTTCACCATTTTTTCAATAAAATTAAAATCACATCATGGTAGGTTGATTTATTGGGCTCACCTCACTACACCTATACATAGGCTAAATAGCCATATTATCCATATAAACCCCCAAAGTTGGCCATCTAAATTGTCTTTATTATTTTAACAAAACTAAATTATCTTTGTTAATGGATTAGTAAGGAAATTTACAGAAACACATTATATATAAATTTTGTGTAAATTTTATCGCCTATTTTTTTGATAAATGATAACGAGTGAAGACATACTCAATTAGTCACAACACTTTTAAACATAGTTGAACTCTAAAAGTAAAATATGTTTCAATAAATATTAAAACAAGTTCAAGGTTTTCTCACATTGTTTTCAATTAAATAAAAATGATTATCAATGAAACTTTTTTGAACCTATATACTTGCCGACCTTTGTAACCACATATTGTCTATCAATAGTAATTGGGCAATGCCGCGCCTTGCGCGACCTGCCATGCTAGTGATTGATATAGATAGACAGTATTTTTTTTAATAAATTATTTCCTAATCCACCAAAAATTGACACATCCATCTTCCTCATTTCAATTCATTTATTTTTTGATTAATTTAATTTAGTTATATCCAAACGTTATGTAACCTTTTCTTCATCAATTCATTAAATTTTCCAAATGTTACTTTCGAAATTTAAACACATTTTCTTACTTTCGTTAATTTATTCAATTCTCAAACGTTATATAACCTTCTTTTTCCTGACAACAAACATAGTTTTATTATTTAGATAATAGAGGTTAAAACATTATCTAAACGTTACAAACATAGTTTCATTAATTAGAAAATAGAGGTTACAAACATAGTTACATAGTCTTCTCCTCTTTCCAAACGTTATATAACTTCTCTTCATCAATTTATTTATTATTCAAAGCATTATTTTCCAGATTTAAACACCCTTCCTAACGTTCATCAATTTATTCAATTTTCAATCGTTACATAACCTTCTCTTCATCAAATTTCTGAATGTTATATAACTTCTCTTCATCTATTTATTAAATTTTCAAATCGTTATCTTCCAATTTAAACACCCTTCCTAATCAACTTATTTAATTTCCAAATTATACATAACCTTCTCTTCATCATATTCGAAAACGTTATATAGCCTTCTCTTCATCATATTCGAAAACGTTATATAGCCTTCTCTTCATATATTTATTCAACTTTTTAAAACGTTATCTTTCAGATTTAAACACCCTTTCTAACGTTTATCAATTTATTCAATTTTTCAAACTAGAGTAAAATCTGTTGTATTGAAAATGGTAATAGTCTGATCAGATTAAAATGGATTAACATAAAAAAAATTAAATTCGGTTGAATCGAAAACCATTATGACGAGAAAACCCTCCAATTATTCAATATTATTTACATATATTTTCATCACTTATATATATATATATATTCATGATATTTAGATTAATTCGTACATGACAGTTATGTTTACTAATCTTTTACGTTACATTGTAAAATTCCAACTAATTTATGTTTAAATAAATACCCGTGCATCGGCATGGGAATGTATGAAATTATGAATCGTGTATGAAACTATTTTATATACTTTCATCTAAAAGCAAACAACCACCATCACAAATTCACAATCATCCCCTTTAAACATATGCCAACTTTGAATCCATATTTCTTCTTGAACAAGCTACCAAGGTCTGCCTTTTCCACCGCATATATGTGATTATATGATTGATTTTGATTTATAACTATTTTGAGCAGACGGACAACTGTTAATGAAAAGCACTGCATCCCAAAACCCGTTTTCACTCATGAACAACTATACATTGCCGTCTCTGGAGTTAAAAGTAGAAAGAGATTGAAAATTTTGATTTGTGACAAGAATGATAAAACGATCCATACTACCGTTAATGTAGTTTATAAGGAAGTGCAATTATGGTAATAAAGCTATGTAATTTTTTTATTTCTTAAATTTTTGAAAATGTAACAATACTTTAGCGGCGAATTGTTTGTAAACCAAAAGGTTATTACATAATTTACTCAACTTTCACATAATAATATGTGGTCAAAATTACTCAATTTACATTATATTATTTTTTACTAAATTATAAAACTTTTAAATTGAATTCCCGTACATCGGCACGGGATATTATACTAGTATTCTTTATTCACAAAACCATCCCAATTTTTTTATAATAGTGCAAAGATGTGTTTCTAGTCCTATCTATAAATTGGGGATCCCTATATGTTAATACATTAAGCTCCATTGAATTTAGATTTTTAATCCTAACAGGTAAAATCTTGTTGGATAAATTATATCATATGTCAGTGATACGTACGTAGGCTAGTGATAAATTATAATTGACAATATCAAGTATTGATTAATTAATTTGTTTCTTGTGTATATCAACTTTAAAAAGAAATATTGAACAAATTACCGACCATTTACTAGTGTAAACACGTAGACGCATAATGTGAATCAAATAATGCATAACGTGCATCAAATGGGTAAGTGATCGCCTCCATTTATTAGTCAGCGGAAGTTGAATCATAGTAGATGCATTTCCATGGATCATTACCACGCGCTCAGTGGTAACTTTTGCTTATAAATAAGAGAGCCACCGAAGGGTTTCTCCAAACTTCACATTTTTACATATTTTGAAAAGCTCTTACTAGCTTACCGAAATGGTTGCCGGTATGGAAATAACACGGAAGGAGATGATTAAACCATCATCTCCAACACCAGATCACCTTCGAATCCTCAAACTCTCCTTCCTCGACCAGCTTGCACCGCCAATCCACACCCCTCTCATTTTCTTCTACCAACTTCCGACTAATTCAAACCGCCTCAGGATCCTTCATTCTCTGAAGCAATCTCTATCAAATGTTCTTACTCGATTTTATCCTCTGGTGGGGAGGCTCTGCATGCAAGACTATACCATCGACTGCAACGATTCAGGAGCTTTGCTCGTTGAGGCCAACGTTCATGCCAATCTCATGGATGTTATCAAAGATCCATCCATGGATGAACTCAGGCAGTATCTTCCCCTAAACCGGCCCGCAGTCAAAGATGTTCACGCTCTCTTACTAGCTGTACAGATCAACATCTTTGATTGTGGAGGGATAGCTATTTCCATCCAAATATCCCACAAGATAGCTGATGGAACCTCCATGGTCAATTTCATGAACGCCTGGGCAGAAACCTGCAGAGGTGTTAATGATCAAAAACTTTCACCTTATCATTTCGACCTCGTAGATCTATTCCCATCCCGGGACTTATCGATCTTTAAACCATCAACCGGAATCCTTAAGATAGAAAAGATCATCACCAAACGGCTCGTTTTCGACAAGGAACAGCTATCAAAGTTGAAGCAGTATTATGCAGAGTCCTCTCCTCAACTAAGCGACCCCACTCGCGTAGAGGCGGTTTCTGCCTTTTTCTGGAGGCGTTTCATAGACTTGGCCAGAGCTAAGGGTTCGAAGAAAATGATGGCTGCAATTCATGCAGTGAACTTGAGGCCTCGAATGGACCCGCCTCTGCCGAGCCAGACCTTCGGAAACCTATGGAGGCATTGCATAGCAGTTCCTGGAGATCGTGATGACTTGGTGAGTGGGCTGAGGAATGCGATAAAGAAGATGGATGGAGATTATGTCAACAAGATTCAAACTGGAGATGAGTATCTAAATTCTATTAACAGTACTGTGGCGATGAGATCGAGGGGGGAGATGGAGATGTGCAATTTCAGCAGCTGGTGGAGGTTTCCTGTGTATGAAGTGGACTACGGTTGGGGGAGGCCTGCTTGGGTGAGCACTACCACGGTTCCGTACAAAAACCTTGTTATTCTGATGGGGACTAAATCTGGAGATGGTATGGAAGCATGGGTTAATTTGCATGAAGATGATGCTACCGAGGAATTCATAAGCATATAATAATAACATCATGGAATTCAGATATTTGCTATGTTTGTTTCTTGTATATTTTGGCGATCATCAATATTGTTGCAATGTTTTGAATATTTTCTCCTTGTTTTGTTTCCTTCTTAATTTGGTACAGAGGTGATTCTGCATATATAATTATATACTCCCTCTGTTTCTTCTAAATTGGCACTTGCTCTTTCTTTTCATTTCTTCTAAATTGGCACTTGCTCTTTCTTTTCATTTTTCATTGTAAATGGCACTCTAGACATTTTTACCCTCATCATGCTTGTAGAACTACCAATTTGCCATAAGATATGGGCAAAAAGAGGACTAATTTCCTCATGGGCAGCCGACAAGGTACCAAAAGGGGCCATGTGCAGCCACTTTTTTCACTTGCCACCGGAGAAAATTTTATATGTGGGTGTTTCTTCTATGTGGGTATGTGGATCAAATAATAGATTGACACTTGGCAAAGTGGGACCAATATTTAATGGAGAAAATTCTCTCCCTTTGTTTTAGTTTTAGGTCCTTCTTTTCATCCTTTTTTTCCTCTCAATCATAATTCTTTCATCTTACTCTACATTCCCCTCCTGTATCCTCTTCTGTCTCCACCACTCATCGAGTGTTTTTTTCCAAAAATAATTGTTTGTTTCAAATGGAACTAAATAATTCAAACAAATCACTTGCTTTTTCATTTTATTTTTCTCAATAAATGTATTAATTCATTTATATTACAAATAATAATAATAGTATATTTAAATTAAGTTAAATTTGATCAGATCATATTCAATTAAAATTGAACACTAAAATGTAAAATACTGAACTAAATTGAATTTAATTAAATTGAAACAAAAAAATATATGAACATAAAGTGTAGAAAACGTGCGTAAATGGAGCTTGATTACATATATTGTCAAGTTATATCTACGGCTCGCCAAACCTCTCTACTCATTTTTCTAACTTCTACTTTGATTCTAAGGGCCTAATTGGCTGAACTTATTTTTTACTGAACTACTGAATTGAAATTAAGTGAAAATTAACATATCAAAAAATAGAATCAATATGTCTAAAATTTATTGAATTTGATCAAAATATATTCTCACCAAATCGAATTGAGTTAAATTGAATTGAATTAAATTAAACTAAATTGTTCTACTTATAAAATCCATAGAACAATGCCAAAGGAATAGGTTAAAGGCCTATAAGATGCATAAATGATTAAATTTTGTATTCGCAACCTTAGAGGAATTAATAAAATAATAATCTATTCTTTCACACACATGGTAAAAATTAGCTAAATAACTATCATTGAAATATTCATAACGAGTCTAATATTCGTCAAATTTATTTAGTACTTACACAGAACTTAATGATCGCTAAAAAATTTCACTTTAATTAAGTTTAACTCAGTTCAGTATTTTACAGTTGAATTCAATTTAAATTTAACTTAATTTTAATTACTATTATTATTTTTAATATTAATGAATTAGTAAATTTATTGAAAAATAAAATAAAAAAGAAAGTGATTTGTTTGAACTATTTCGTTCAGCAAATGATTTGTTTGGAAAAGAACACTCTATTAGTTGTGGAGATAGAAGAGGATCAGGAAGGGGAAAATTCAGAAAGGATGAAAAGAATTAAGATAAAGAGAGAAAAAGAATAGAAATAAGGACCTAAACCTAAAACAAAGAAAAAGAATTTACTACATTAAGTATTGGTCCCACTTTGCCAAGTGTCAATTTATTATTTGGCCCATATCTCCACATAGAAGAAACACCCACATATAAAATTTTCTCACCTGATACATAGGTAATTGGGCTAATGGATTAAATGCCAATTTAAAAGAAACAGAGGGAGCATATAGTAAAGAATATGTCATGGGGACTAACAAAGTAACCAGGTAAACGTATCAACTTTAAAAAAGTGCAACAATCTCATGCTCCATCCTCCGTCCCAAATGAATCTGCACTTTTTTTTCACAAATATTTCGAATCATATTTAATCATAAATTTCAGTAAGTATATTAATAATATTATTTTCATTTAAGATATTGTTGGATTCATAATTCAATCTATTTTTTGAAATATTGAATTTTTAGACGCTGTCAATATATATAAATAAAGTTATCAATACTCAAATATGCTCTGAAAAAAATTGATCAAAAAGTGTGCAGATTCAGTTGGGACAGAGGGTGTATAAGAGTAGACATTATTTTAAGAAAATATAGAATGGGCGGTGGAAATTAAATATAGAGACAAAAGTGTGGTTAAAATTAATTTAAAACTTATGTAAAAATGAATGTTAATTCATTAATAAATTCGTCAAAAATAAAAGTGTAAGAAATTGGAGAAAGTACACGTATTATTTTCATATTTACTTGATCAACGGATGTAAAACATGTAAAAGTATAGTTGAATATCCATACGGATGCCCTTGTGTATGTTCCAACTCCTAGAGAAATATGCAAACTTAAACGGAGCTTCGCAGTAGAATCTCAACTGCCTGCTCACTAATAAAAATAAGCTTTTAACTTTAATTACTTGAAAATATTAAATGTAATTAAGGAGAAATTTACTTAACTTATTTGAATCTTACTTTTATTTAAAATTTTACTCATAGTCTTATATGGTTGACTCTCATTTAATCAAATTATTCGGATTGAGGCAAGTCGTAGCTTAATATCCGCAACTCTTTTTTCAACACAAATATTCTTCTTCTACAATAATATTTAAAGGAACATGTCATCTTGGTCTTAACTTTGATTTTTGGTACTTTTCTGCTTCTAGATTAATTGCTTGGCATAAACGGTGCCTTTAATTTAACATGCGTTCTATACGCAGTCCGTATTTTACTTATTTGCAGTCCGTATTTTTTTAAATAATTATATATACAATGATTCTGATACATAACTGAATTGCAAGTGTATGCAATAGAAGTAGTATATATGATGCATGTGTCTGATATACATAATTATTTACCATATCATATATATTGAAGGCGTATTTTTATTTTGGACTGCAAAATAAGCAAAATACGGACTGCGTATAGCATGCCCCTAATTTAAACATTCAACGTGTGGTTCTCCTGCAAATTCTCAGGCAGGTGACTCAGGTACTATCCTTTAGAGTATCTACCAATTTAATAAATATTGATTAATACGTCATTATAATACACTTTATATATAGAATCATGTCTCCAATGCAGTTATCATTTAATATGATTAATATTACGTGTTAAAATGTTTAAGAGACAATGTAAATGAAAACTTCCACTTCTCGAGGCTCAACTTGGCATTGTCCTTCATTATTTTATTTTTTAAAATTAAACCACTCATAGAGTGGGGAGTTTTTATTCGGCCTCCCAAACCTTTTAAATAATGACAATACAATCAAGCTCATAATAATCTAGCCAAGTTTGTGCGGGACAATGCCCTCAAAGCATAGAAATGCTTTGCAGAAGAATGCCTAAACTAGACTAACACTATGAGCATTATATATAATAACAGGCGGGTCGGCAAGGAAGCATAAACAAAGCGTAAACCCCCAAACGCATCAAAAAAAACCCGATCCACCTTTTCCGGCGGGTGACCGCCAGTGCTTCTCGCCGAGCCGGTCACCCCTCCCATCCCACACCTAGCTAGCCTCCAACCTCCCCTCCTCATCTCCCAAACCAGAGAACCCATCAACCACCGCCAATCCACGATAGGAGTTCCCCTCTTTTTTCAACCGGAAAGTTTCGGTTATCTGTTCCTTGGCCGGAGTAGTAATCGCGATGCTGCCCCCACCGGTGAGGCCTCACCGGAAAGCCCAGGATGCAGACAATGCTCTTTTTCTTCTTCGGTTCACTCTGATCGACCCAAATAGGTGAAAGACCCATGGATCTGCAGCCGATGTAGACGATCCGGAAAGACCCCCTCCACACGCGCCGGGCTGCGCTAGGAGGATCCTCCACGCGCCGCCCACGCGCGGCCGCCGCTGCCCAGTGCCGCCAGGTCAATTCGTCTGAGGTCTTGTTGTCTGTTGATCAGCTCTCCCTTTTCTTTTTCTTTTTTTCTTTTCAATTTTTAAATGGCTTTTTAGTTTTTTATTTTCTAATGAATAATGGGGTAGGTTCTTTGAATGGGTTTTTTGATAAAGTATTGGTTTGGTTTGTTTTCTGCCAGTGTATTTTTCTGACCGGTCATTTTGATTGGAAAATATTGGTGGCTTCTGATCTGATTCTATAGATAGACAGGAGAAATCCGAGTCTATGGGAAGTTTTGACTTTCTCTATGGCGATTCTGTCTGAATCAGATTTGTAGTCTGTACAGGTAGTTGTGTCTTTAGACATCTCTGCTTGATGCAGATGGGCAGCGTACTGACGTCCTGATAATGTGTGAACAAACTAGAGAGTCTCTTACGGTCACAGAGAGTCACACCACGAGAAATGAGATTGTCATACTGTAGGCTATTACCGGCCTGATCATAGCGAGAAATGAGACATTTTTGTACCAGCAGAACAAGGACGATAGTGTATAGCGAGGATTGAGACTTTCTAGGGAGTGACCATATTGTTTGGGATGTCGATCCAGTATTGTGGTCAGTATGCATACGGAAGTCTGGGACTTTCCGAAAGCGCTGCCGGTTACAACCATGACCCTTTAGACCCCTTTGTTTTTAGTATTAGGTTTGATAGGCTATTACCGGCCTTTTCATATGGTGTTACCGCCATTGATGAAGAAAATATCTAGTAATTCCACATTCTCAGGAAATTCTCTGTAATCATACAAATAGGGTATGGAGGAGGCTCATATATAGACATAATTTTAGAATCTCCTCCTAATCCCACAAACTGCCTCCATTTTGGAGATGAGTGTACTGCGTATTTGTTTTTAGGGTGTGGTAAACCCATATATTTCACTCCACCATGGTGTGGTTTAAATTTTTTTTAAAAAAGAGCACTATATAGAATAGGCCAAGATTAGACATGTTATTGAAAGAGTTCAAGACCTATTAGAGAATTGCTAAGCAAAACTCAATGCGGTCTCAAGATCTTACAGCACATGCTAAGAGAAAATTATTCTAAAGGAGCAGTAGTCAGAGTATGTATTAGGAAAATAATGCCATGAGTGAGATTCTGTGGGAACTCTGAGAAGTGTTAAACTTGAGATTGGCTAGCTTTGATCAGCCTAGAAAGCCATCTGTGGTGGTCCAACCATGTGTGCTACAAGGCCTCCTGTTGAGAGAAACATAGCAAGTAAGTGCATCATCTGACTAGGGGGGATGTAATCTAATAGTAGGGGTACCACATTTATCAAGCAAACACAATCCCCTAGTTTTGGAAGGTAGCAGTGACATAGAAGTCAAAGTATGAGAGGATTTTGTGTGAACTCCATATTTTGCAAGACAGTCTGCAACAGTGGTTGTTTCTCTAAAAATATGGCAGAGATATATGTTTGAAATTTCTCTATGCAGTTCATCAGACAGAACAAAGACCTTCCATGGAGCCAGATTTGGATATTTAATACAATTTATAGCATTTTTGCAGTCAGACTCAATCATGAAGTATGTTTGTAACTATCTACCATGCATAAGGCCAAATCCTATGGCCTGCAGTTCAGCATGCAAAGGGGATATAGCATGAGTGTATATGCATTTAGAAGTGACAAAGGTCCCAGTGTTATCCCTGATGATCATTCCAATACCAGTCTGAATTCAATAGGTTTCCAGGAAGCATCAATATTGATTTTCAGACCTAGGGATGGACATGATCATGCAATTATTCCTTTATTAAACTTAGGGGGTTTTAACCAAGCAGGGAAATACCCATTAGAGGCCAGATCAATATCACAGGGCCTATGAATATAGATTGGTTTTACTGCAAAAAAGTCAAAAATCATACTTTTTTATCTCATGTAGTATTCTGGGTAGGTTAGGTACAATATTCTCATAGATATATTTGCTCCTAGCCTTCCATAAACACCAAAAAGAGCATCTCCCAATTTGATAAATATTGATTAACACGTCATTATAATACACTTTCTATATAGAATCATCTCTCCAATGCAGTTATCATTTAATATGATCAATATTACGTGTTAAAATGTTTAAGAGACAATGTCAATGAGAACTTCTACTTCTCGAGGCTCAACTTGACATGTCCTTCATTAAAATCGGGCATTAATTATTAAAAACTTTCATTTTCTTGTATATTTATCCAAATTTAAATTATTCAAAACCAACATATTCTAATATAATGATATTTATAATAAAAATTTTAATATAATTTATGTCATAAAACATAGTTAGTATAAACTTCAATTTTTATGTATATGTTAGTTGAATATTTTAAAATTTTCAATTTATTTTGAATAATATTATAGTAATGACTTCTAGTTATATTTTCCTTATAAAATATTAAACTTTAGTTGACATTGAATTTCAAATGCTAAATTTTAAAATTACTTGGATTTTAATAACATAATATATATTATTTTGTAATAATTGTTAATTAAAATTATGAACAAATCTCACTACTTTCAGTTTAATTTGAAATGAGTGTTTTGAATAAATATAAGTTTGATGGTTAAAATATTAATTAACATGTCCAAGGAGATAGGTCAATCATCAAGAGCAGTAGCTGTAAGGGAAGAAGATCAAAAGAGCCAAGATCATGAGGATCAGGAGAAGCTGAGAGGAATTGTGGATGAGCAAGTGAATAACCTGGAACTCCAGGACCAACAGATGAACAGGAGAAATGATAGTTTACGCACTGAGGAAATGGTGGATATAACCTACAACTGGAATGTCAGAGGCATACATAGAGCCTCATCAGAACCTATAGCTCAAACTTACATGCTGAGGCAACAGAAACGCTCCTAAACAGAGGATACAATAGACATCTTCATCATCTCATACTTGAAGACACAGAAGAGAAGGAAGGTGATTCTTAATCATGTAATCAGCGCTGTGAGGGAGGAGACAACACAGGCTCAAGAAGATGCAGGCTCAACACATGAAGGCAAGAATGTCATATCATCAGCTCATCAGAGACAACTTCAGAGAATATTACAAAAGGAACGGAAGGACTAGACAGTTCAAACAATTCCAGCAGCCATGAGAGAGTGCTAGAAGATGAAGACAAAGAGGTGGAGGCTGAAGTTTCCAGTGACGGCGAGGAAGAGGTGAATTCCAGGAGGTCGCCGGCGCTTAAGAGGGATGACAAAGAAGGTGCCCTACTTGAAGGTTTTTCGGTGGTTGAACCAAATCAACCACCCCAGAAACCATGAGGATCCTAGCCTGGAATTGTAGGGGCTGTAACAACACCCCTACATTACAGGCGATCGATCGGCTTGTAAATCATCATCAACCTGAAGTATTCTTTCTGATGGAAACCAAGGTCACCGGAGCTCATTTTGATCGGTGGCAAGAGAAGACTTACTTCAGGAACTCCAAGATGGTGGATGCAGCTGGAAGATCGGGGGGACTAGCTCTATTTTGGTCTAGCACAATAGACTTAAAAAGTAGTAGATGTTTCTTTTAATAAGTTAGTAAGCTTAGTTTCTAATGCCACTGGCTGGAAGTGGAACCTTATCACAGTGTCTGGTCCACCTTCCAGTGCAGAACGGCCAGCTTTCTGGAATAGAATGGCAACTTTGAATTGCTTTCAGGCAGGACCCACCGCCATTCTTGGAGATTTCAATCAGGTAGTCACACAGGATGACAAAAGAAGAGGAACACCAGTTGGAGGCCAGGCATGCTTAGCTGCTAAAGGATTCATCAGTGCTCACTCTCTAACTGAGATTGAATCAGAAGGACTCTGGTTCACCTGGACAAATAATCAAGACTCCTCTCAAAATGTGGTGGAAAGATTAGACAGAGTTTTTGCTAACCAAAGCTGGAGAACATTGTGGCCAAATGCAAAGGTAAAAAACCTTACTTTCTCTGACTCAGATCATAGCCCCATGCTTTTGAACCTACGCCCAAAGAGTAGGAGTCATAAGAAAGTAATTAGGTTTGAGGCAATTTGGGCTCAAATATCTCAACCAGAACTAATCATTAGAAGAATATGGCACACCGAGGCTTTTCACCCCACCTTAACACAGCAAGAGGACACTATGTCAATGAAGCTGAGTGTGATTTTAACTCGTCTAAATAATTGGCATAAACATGCATTTGGCAACATGGAGAGAAAAATCCAAGCATTGGAGAAAAGACAGGAGAAGCTACAATCTGGAAATGGCTTGCTCATGAATAGCAGTCAAATAAGAGAAATGTCATCTCAAAAGAGGGATCTGGAACTTCAACTCTCTGATTATTGGCAACAAAGGGCAAAAGTCAAGTGGTTTCAGCAGGGAGAGAAGAACACAAAGTTCTTTCATAAATGGGCCACAAGAAGGAAGGAGAGGAATACAATACAAGGAGTATTTAATCAGTCAGGAGATTGGATCTCAGACCAACAGCAAGTAAGGCAAGTATTGCATGATCATATCACTCAGTTTCTGATAAGTCGAGGGACACATATAATAACTGAAGACATCAGAAACCAGTTCTTAAATGCAAACCATAGAAGGCTGGACCAGGCCAGGAAGGAAGAACTTGGGAAAGATTTCACCACAAAAGAGGTATGGGTAGCCATTAAGGAAATGAAGCCATGGGGAGCACCTGGAGAAGATGGCATACTAGCTGGATTCTATAAACAGTATTGGAGGATAGTGGGACAGGAAGTCTCAGGTACCATACTTAGAGTGCTCAGAGGATCACCTCTTCCCATGCACTGGAATAGGACTCATATCATCCTCATACCTAAGAATAAAATGCCTAAAGCCCCTCAAACTACAGACCTATCTCACTGTGCAATGTGAAGTACAAGATACTAGCTAAGATACTTGCTAACAGGCTAAAGCAGCATCTACAGGACATAATTGCATATTCTCATAATGGATTTGTCCCAGGAAGGAATATATCTGAGAGTATTTTGCTGGCTCATGAGATCATCCATCATATCAATAGATACAAATCTGCAAAGACAGGCTTAGCTGCTATAAAACTGTACATGAGCAAGGCATATGACAGAATATCTTGGAAATTCTTG
The DNA here is from genome assembly GCA_948330725.1 of Sherardia arvensis. Taxonomy (NCBI): domain Eukaryota; kingdom Viridiplantae; phylum Streptophyta; class Magnoliopsida; order Gentianales; family Rubiaceae; genus Sherardia; species Sherardia arvensis. Next base: position 18,540,049 of record OX415238.1, read on the forward strand.
GAGCAGGCACTGAACCTGATTAATCTGCCTACTAACTTGATAGATATAATCATGTTGTGTGTGCAGTCAGTGTCTTACCAGCTGGTGGTTAATGGAGAATAAGGGGAGTATTTTGCACCAACCAGAGGACTAAGACAAGGTTGTCCCCTCTCCCCTTATTTGTTCATAATATGTCAACCATTTATGTCAGCTTGGTTGGAGAAGGAGGTCTCTGAATGTAAGGAATTGGGAATTCAATCAAGGGGAGGACCTACCATAACACATATCATGTATGCTGATGATTGCATCTTATTCACTAAGTGCACAAAGGAAGCAATACAGAAGGTTAAAGAGACTTTGAGGTTATATTGTGAGAATTCAGGGCAAATGCTCAATCATGAGAAGAGCTCCATATAGTTTAGCCCTAATACATTGACAAGCGATTTCCCACATCGTTAAATGGGACTCTGCGAGATCAAAATACTATTTATAAATCACTTACAACTTCTAACTACCGGAGAGTAGATAGTGGGAAGTAGGGGTAGAACCACAAGGAGAAGGGACTTGTTAGAGTGTTTTAAAGTAGATAATAAGCATACATATATATTATATAGAAAGAAATGTAAACCAAGGGGGGTTTTGAAGTTGGTTTTGATTACACTATGAAAGTAAACTAAAGTATCATTAGCTAAGCTAAGGGAAAGACTCTAAGATTATGAGGCCTTGGGAGGCAAATGACTTCACTTTCCATCTATCGACTTATCATCCGGCAAATGCAATTACAAGGGAGTTTAGACCATTTGCCAAGGACGAAAGCATCGTATTCTCTCGAGTGTAGCTAGAGAGGATGATCACACCACTCAAAAGCTCTCATTGTTGATTCACCTAGATGATCACATCATAGATAACTCAACAATGTTATTAAGATTAGAGAGTGACAAACTTAATCACATACCCGCGATCACGAGAGCATACAAATAAGATATTTGATAACTAGGAATAACTAAGACGATGATCACATACAAATCTCAATTCATACTTGCTGCTTTGTGATATTGGAGTAAACGATCACGTTCTACCCACAAATCTAGCTATTCGTTGATAACAATCATACGTTAAAAAGGAATCTTCAACTCAAGTATACAACCACATATTTGGGGGACCAATGATCACATTAAATCCTTACCTAAACACATAATTGATAATCATGCAAGTTCATGAGATTTCCAATTCTAACAACTTATATTTACCATGGCATTCCTTAACTACAATCACACAACAAGGGGATAATTTGTCATCACTCAACCCCTTCCATAGTCATTAATCTAACAACTAGAGATTATACTACCATTACACTAAGTACCATAACCATACTAGATTACTCTAACTAAACTACCATAATTAATGACTATGGAGCATGCAATTGATATAAAACACAAAGCCCATAACAAATTAAGCAAGATTGAACAACATTCATGCATAAGAATTCAAATTCATCAAATGATAATCAAAACCCAAAGTTTAAGCATAAAGAACCCTCAAAGTTTCAAGGGGAAAGTTAATTCAAATGCTCCCAAGGATCAAACTAAGCTAGACTAAAGTTCATAGAATCAAACTACTAATCTAATGGAATTAAAAGCAAAGAAAATGGAAAAGAAGATGAAGAACTAGGGTACTACATGGTGGGAGGCCGTCCTCCAAATGGGGGAAGATAAGGGGGTATTTATAGCCCCAAAATTCAGCTCAAGGATGCAAGTGGGCCGCTGGTTTAGCGACACTTTTTAGCGACGCTTTCTTCTGTCACTATATTGGCGACACTTCTGGGCAGCAGTGACACTTCCTTCATCTTCAGTGACACTTTCTTCAAACTCGAGTGACGCTTTTCTGGGCACGATTGACACTTTTCTGGGCAACTTCTACAACCTAAGGAAATGTGGCCTTCACACCACTTCTATGATCAATTCATCAACTTCTTAGCATCGAATGTTCGACTCCTTGGTATGATCATAGAAGGTCTTCAATTACTTTCATCCAAGCATTTTTTACAAGTGCAAATCAAGGTTAAAATGCACACATTCATTCCTAAACTACTATGGATGATTTAGCTCTAAATCTCTAGACTTTGGCACAAAATATTACCCAGGCTAGTTCTCAAATGCTATAAAACAAGAGTATATTTAGGGCTCATCAAACTTCCCCACACTTAAACCTTTCTCGTCCTCGAGAAAGAACGATTAAAGTCTAAGTGCATACTCCAAACAATTTCGAAACATGACATTTGAGAATTTCACAAAATGCAAACTTTCCTTAAGATGAAAAACACAAGAATGATGTCTCATGTTCTAAGCCTAATAAAAGTTCTACCCAATCCCATAATCATCATAAAGTAAAGAGTGTGCCAAGTTACAAGTACAATGCACAATAATTTCCATGGCACAACCCTACCCCAAAGAGATCACAAAATATACCATAAAGAGACACAAAATGAGACCATCTGAACATGAGCAAGTTTACCTCTCCTTTTGCCTATGCGCCTTTCGGTTTTCACATAGCCACTCTTTTTTTTTTCTTTTTCTTACTCTCCTTTTGCCTAGGTTATACCTAACCTCTCATTTTTCGCACACTCTCCTTTTGCCTAGGTTATACCTAGCCTCTCTTTTTCGCACACTCTCCTTTTGCCTAGGATATACCTAACCTCTCTTTTTCGCACACTCTCCTTTTGCCTAGGTTATACCTAACCTTTCATTTTTCCACACAAGCTCTCGCTTTTTCTTAGGCCTTTTTGATGTTTTGACCTATCCGGGCTTTTCACTCTTTTTCTTTTCAAAACAAATTCTTCAAAAGAAGTGCACTTTTTACAATAAGATCGAAGCAAAGCATGAATGCTAAACCCTCCCCCACACTTACACTAAACATTATCCTCAATGTTTCATAACAATAATGATGCTAGGGAGGGGAGTATGAATAAACTCAGCACACAATGTGAGTACAAGCAAAGAGAACCTAGTGGCGACGAGCCGATGCTAAACATTATTCATCATGCAACATGGACAGCAAAACTGAACAAAGTGTAAGGAGAGAATCGAGTGTACCCCTAATGGTGGAGCCGCAGAGGAGCTTCAACCGGAAACTATTAGCGCTCAGTTTCACCCGAGATCGATCACGACTCGATCGGAGTCGACAATTGGCGTGGTAGTGGTGTCGAACAGTTGGAGATCAGCTGAAGGTGGGCAGAGGTGGTGAAGCGGGTGATGTGGGGATGACTGGAGACCCACTTTGACTAGGTGGCCGTCGAAACTGGTGGGTTCGGTCGGAGATTGGTCGCCAATGGTCAGGTGTCGACCGGAGAAGGTGATGTTTGAGGCGGCCGACAATGGCGGTGGTGCTGCCACTCGACATTGACGGCACGAAGATGGTATGATGGTGGTGACGGCTGGCGAGGACGATGGTGGTGGCCGGCGAGGATGACCAGGCGGTTCGGAGATGGGGGATGGGATGGGCCGGTGGTAGAGATTTGGTGGTGGGATGGTCTGGGGGTTGTTAATCGGAGATGGGTGGTGAGGCCGGCCGGTGGAGGTGACTGGTGGTCGCCGGTGGCTGGTGAACGTAGCGGGGCTCGGCGGGGATGGAGTGGTGGTGGAGGAGGGGTGGTGACGGGGAAAGGTACGTACAGGAGATGGAGAGATAAGGGAATAAAGTGGGGAGGGGAAAAAGGGGAATTTGATTAAGTAAGGGGGGGAAGGTTCAGGATGAAACGCTCGGGGCAAGCCTTTTGGCATGAAAGTTGAAGGCAAAAATTCAGAAGGATATGCTCCCCCGAGCGTTTTGGGCTGAGAAATTTTTTTTTTTTGTTTTTTTTTCAAAGAAATAAAAGGGAATGAAATATAAAATCCTAAAGAAAATCACGGAGTTACAAATCAAAATCGTTTTATTTAACATCGTCGACACGACATACGATTCATTCCAATGGTGCAATGGATGCCTCAAGAGAAACTACGTATCTTTAAGGTCATCGTCACGATCCTAATGTTATTCAAATAACAAAAGATGAAAATCCCTCACCCTCACATGGAAGGTAAAGGAAAATCGATGAGGTTTTGGAGGAGAATTGTATGGTTGAAGTTTTGGAGGAGTAGGGATAATTGGAAGTATGTATATACGGCTTCCTAATCTCCTCTAAAACTAATGGAAGTGGTGGGATTGGTAGTATAGGTGGAGGTGGTGAAAATAATGATAATGGATGTTCAAGGGCGATAACCTCCCTTTCTACTTCACTAGGCTCAAAAACCAACTCCTCATCCCATTGAACTTCTTCCTCATCAAAGAGGTGACGTCACTCACCAAAGTACTTGGAATAGGTTCTATGTGGAATGGTACTTCTTCAAACAACCTACTTGGCTCCTCTAATGGTGCGGGAAGTTGGGGAATTTGTGTAGTATGTAGAGGCAAGGATGATAATGGTGATGGTAAAAATTCAAGAATAGCAATCACCCCCTCTCTAATTCACTTGACTCAACACACAACTCCTCATCCCATTGAACTTCTTTCTCATGCATAATGGTGGCATCACTCACCAAAATATTTGTATTAAATTCCATTTGGGATGGCTTTTCCTCTAAAGATTGAGCTACCAAGAGTTTTACCTCTAAGGCCATTTCATGCATTTGCCTCTCAAGATCTTTAAAACACCGATTTCTTTCATCATCTATCGGATCTTGCTCTTGAGGCATATTCCAACAAGGTGGGGGCATGTCTTGGTACTCATAGGGTTGGTTTTCATCTAGATATCCATAATTCAAATGATCACTCCCTTGTGGTTCATAAGAATGGTAGTATGGATTATATCTTTTTTGACTTTGAAAACCAACTCTCTTCTCCCACGGTGGCGGAGGTGAAAATTGGGAAATTGGTAGAATATGTGGAGGTGAGGATAACAATGGTAAAGGTTCGAGAACACTCATAACCTCCTTCATTTCTCTAAGTGCATTCACCAACTCCTCATCCCGGTGGAATGGTTCTTCCTCTTCACACCGAGCTAACAAACGCTCCATCTTCTCATATATTATGCCAATTTGCATCTCTATATTAGGCCGGGATGGAGTTTGTTGCTCATAGTATTGGTTTTCCAGAGGATTTTCATAATATGAATTCAAATAACCACTCCCTTGTGGATTATAAGAATCATAATATGTATCATAACTTTCTTGACCTTGGAAACCAACTCTCTCCTCATCATAGCACTTATCAAGATAGTCACTTTGGTATGAAGAACCAAAAGACATTTCATTATTGTAGTGCTCATCTCTTGAGTCAAAATAACAAGACCTGTGGTAATAAGTTGAACTATATGCATCACACGAGTTTGTCAAATTATTCCTAATCCTTTCCTAATTAAAGGCAAGGAATTCTACATAATCTTACCTACTTAGAGTAAACATATTACTAAAAATTTGAAATTTATAGTGCAAGCGTTCTAGATTGGTACACACTACAAACGGTGTCGTCCACAAAAGTACTCAAGCAATACACACCTCAAGAAAATAGGTTTCTTTAAAAAAACACCAAATAGAAATATAATCTACAATGAAACACAAAAACAAAATACGCCTTCTCCCCGGTAGCAGCGCCAATTTTGACAAGCGATTTCCCACGTCGTTAAATGGGACTCCGCAAGATCAAAATACTATTTATAAATCACCTACAACTTCTAACTACTAGAGAGTAGATAGTGGGAAGTAGGGGGTCGAACCACAAGGAGAAGGGACTTTTTAGAGTGTTTTAAAGTAGATAATAAGCATACATATATATTATATAGAAAGCAATGTAAACCAGGGAGGTTTTGAAGTTGGTAAACTAAAGTATTATTAGCTAAGCTAAGGGGAAGACTCTAAGATTATGAGGCCTTGGGAGGCAAATGACTTCACTTTCCATCTATCGACTTATCACTGGGCAAATGCAATTACAAGGGAGTTTAGACCATTTGCCAAGGACGAAAGCATCTTATTCTCTCGAGTGTAGCTATAGAGGATGATCACACCACTCAAAAGCTCTCATTGTTGATTCACCTAGATGATCACATCATAGATAACTCAACAATGGTATTAAGATTAGAGAGTGACAAACTTACTCACATACCCGCGATCACGAGAGCATACAAACAAGACATTTGATAACTAGGACGAACTAAGACGATGATCGCATACAAAACTCAATTCATACTTGCTACTTTGTGATATTGGAGTAAACGATCACGTTCAACCCACAAATCTAGCTATTCGTTGATAACAATCATACGTTAAAAAGGAATCTTCAACTCAAGTATACAACCACATATTTGGGGGACCAATGATCACATTAAATCCTTACCTAAACACATAATTGATAATCATGCAAGTTCATGAGATTTCCAAGTCTAACAACTTATATTTACCATGGCATTCCTTAACTACAATCACACAACAAGGGGAGAATTTGTCATCACTCAACCCCTTCCATAGTCATTAATCTAACAACTAGAGATTATACTACCATTACACTAAGTACCATCACCATACTAGATTACTCTAACTATACTACCCTAATTAATGACTATGGAGCATGCAATTGATATAGAACACAAAGCCCATAACAAATTAAGCAAGATTGAACAACATTCATGCATAAGAATTCAAGTTCATCAAATGATAATCAATACCCAAAGTTTAGCATAAAGAACCCTTAAAGTTTCAAGGGGAAAGTTAATTCAAATGCTCCCAAGGATCAAACTAAACTAGACTAAAGTTCATGGAATCAAACTTCTAATCTAATGGAATTAAAAGCAAAGAAAATGGAAAATAAGATGAAGAACTAGGGTACTACATGGTGGGAGGCCGTCCTCCAAATGGGGAAAGATAAGGGGGTATTTATAGCCCAAAATTCAGCTCAAGGATGCAAGTGGGCCGCTGGTTTAGCGACACTTTTTAGCGACGCTTTCTTCTGTCACTGTATTGGAGACACTTCTGGGCAGCAGCGACGCTTCTGGGCAGCAGTGACACTTCCTTCATCTTCAGTGACACTTTCTTCAAACTCGAGTGACGCTTTTCTGGGCACGAGTGACACTTTTTCTGGGCAACTTCTACCACCTAAGGAAAGGTGGCCTTCACACTACTTCTATGATCAATTCATCAACTTCTTAGCATCGAATGTTCGACTCTTTGGTATGATCATAAAAGGTATTCAATTACTTTCATCCAAGCATTTTTTACAAGTGCAAATCAAGGTTAAAATGCACATATTCATTCCTAAACTACTATGGATGATTTAGCTCTAAAGCTCTAGACTTTGGCACAAAATATTACCCAAACTAGTTCTCAAATGCTATAAAACAAGAGTATATTTAGGGCTCATCATACATCAGAAGAAATGTAGCTATGGACTAGAGATCAATTCAACATACAAGGCCAGGGAGTAGGGGGTTCATACTTGGTAACCACAATCTCTTTCCAGGAGAGAAAGTCTGATACTTTCAGACATCTTACACATAAGTTAGTACAGAAGTATGACTCCTGGAAGACAAAGTTGATGAACCTACCAGGCATAATCACCCTTGCCAAACATACTTTGCAAACAATGGTAATCTATCCTTTAGGAGTCTTCAAAATTCCTACACAGGTATTAAAGAAACTGGATTCAATGAAAGCAAGATTTATTTGGGGAGGAAACACTGAAGACAGAACTTTGCACTGGAAATCCTGGGAAATAATTTGTAAAGCAAATGTGGAAGGAGGCTTGGGATTCAGATCCACTGTTGGAATGAAGAAAGCACTAATGGCCAAACATGCGTGGAATATGTTGCACAAGAAGAATTCCACACTTCAACAGGTATATAGGGCCAAGTATTTGAAACATGAGGAGTTTCTAACTGCCAGGAGCAAATCAGAAGACTCATGGGGATGGCAATGTATCTTATGGGCAAGAGATCTAATTTCAGCAAATGTTCAGTGGAAAGTGGCCAATGGAAGAAACATAAAGTTACATGAGCAATGGATCCCAGTAGCACAAAACTACATGACTAATACCTCAGTACTATCCACTCATACTAACCTTAGAGTGGAACACCTCATGGATCAGGAAACATGATGCTGGAGGATTCCACTACTTAGAACAATATTCTCACAACAGATGATTCCTCATATTCAGGCCATACACACAAATCCAGCAGCAGAATATATACCTTACTGGAGATGGACTAAGAATGGTATGTACTCAGTGAAAACTGGATATCATATAGCAATGTCTAATAAGATGAATGAAAATCAGTCTGCTAGGCTTAACCCTGGGGTAAGAAAATTCTGGGGAAACATTTGAAAGCTTAAAATTCCTCAGAAGACAAGCGTCTTCATATGAAGAGCAATAACAGGATGCTTAGCTTCACAGGTGAACAGATAGAAAAGAAATCTTTGCACTGATACTTATGTCCAAGATGTGGCCATGAGAGAGAGGATGAACTTCATCTTTTCATCAAATGTGGATATTCAAAGGAGATATGGTTAGCAGCAGGCTTTCAAATCTCTGATGATGCACATCCAAATTTCAGTACCTGGTTCTACCATTGGAATGTGAACACACAGCAGGAGGACAAGTTTATACTCTCAGTTTTTGTATGTTGAGAGATTTGGAAACAAAGGAATAACAAAGTCTTTAAGAATGAATGTCCTTCGCCAGTTTGGTGTGCTCAGCAAGCGCATGCATCACTATCCTTGTGGGAGAGGTCTCAACAGAGAGAAATAACAGGAATCACTCTGATAGACACCCAGCAAGGTCATACCAGAATGGAAGAAAACACACAGCAGGTACAGGAACACTCGATACAGAATATAAGGGAAGGAAAAATCTGGGAAGCCCTTCAAGAGGCCTGTGTAGTGAGCATGGATGGTTCCTTCAGGAAAACACAAAATGTAGGTGCAGGAGGCTAGTGTATCTGGAAACCAGGATGGCCTCTGAACTATGAAATCAAAGGTTCAGACTTCTTTGTAGTAGTATCTCCATTGCAGGCAGAAGCTAAGACGTGCTGGAGAGTCTTGAAAGCGGCTAAAATAATGGGAATTAATAGACTCAATTTAATCACGGATTCGAAGACATTGGAAGATTCTATCAACTTTCCCACTTTGGCTCCTCTGGAAATAAAGGGCGTAATCGAAAGTATTACGCAAAAGTTAAAAATTATCTTGGAATTCAAAGTTTTAAAAGCTAGTCGTTCAATTCTCCAGGAGGAACATAGGCTAGCTAATAGTTTATGTAGAAATATATGCAATAACTATGTTTTTCCTTAAGTTACAGTTTTTATGATAAAAAAAATGTCAAATGAGAAGTTTACACTGGGAGATTAAAATTTTAGAATGTCAACATTCAAAAATTATGCGCATATGTCACCCTAGAGTTGTATAATATCATGACACTTGTCACCTAAAAGTACAGATGACATCCTTAGCATTAGAGATGCTCTTAGTGCTTGAGAATCGAGATCACAATCACAAGTCTTTTTTTCCGAAAACCCGCAATTACTACAAAGAACAAAACAAGATTAAACTATTAAAAGGGACCAAACTCTAGTTAAATGCATAATTTTTGGCCCCAGCTCTAAAAATGTAATTATTTAGACACCAATTTTACAAGAATGGTATTTTAGGCTTCTGTCCATTCCATTAATGTTTTCGTCAAGATGTATCACATGATAAGCATGTTCTCGACACAACCACTGACCTCAAGTCATGGTCAGACCGCCGTGAGCACCTTAGATTGTCTCAAAACCATCACTGCCTCTCTGTAACTCGCTGTCGACCTCCACTTTCTGCACACCGGAGAAATTTAAACAATGTGAAGCCACTCCGACGAACTCTTCTCTTAACTCCTGCATTTTTCGACCACCAGCCCTTTCAACTGAAAGGATCCCAGTCGCCAAAAAATCCACCTCCTCCGCCACCGACTTCGGATATCCCTCCGGCGACCAGTGGCGGAACCAGAAGGAATTTCATGAGATTGCTGAAATTGTTGAACCTTTTTTCATGAGGTTCCGTCTTTGCTAAAAAAATTATCGACCCAATTCTAAACCGAAGAATCGAACGGATTGAACTCACATAATTGAGTCATCCGTCCGCCGTCTGGTGGCGTCGGCAGCATTACAGGGTCGACGGTGATTTGGGAGGTGTCAGACTCGGCGCGGGTAAGGTGATTGAGTCACTGAGATCGGCGGGTGAGGTGACTGGCCAGCGTGAGACAAGAGGCAGAAGATTTGGAATTTATGAATTAATTCTGATTTTGTTTGGGGTATATATACCTTTTTATCTTATTTTTTAAACAAAACAACGTCGTTTTGTTTAGTGAGATAATTAAAAGAAGAAGAAATCCCAGACCTTCTGCTCACATCCAGCAAACAGGGGTTGCTCCCCAACTGCTTCTCCACCGGATCACCGCTAAACTACAATAAACCAATAGTTATACCCTAAAAGGGTTGCCGCCGCCACCTCCGACAACCCCCTTAATTCCACCCATGTCGGCGACTAATGGTACACCTTCCCAGAAATTCCTTCTCATTCGTCGCCTTCTCCGGTGTCTTTCGCATCCGTTCCTGCTAACATCTCCTCTTTGACGCTTCCGGAGAGGTCCAAATGCAAACCTGCTAATAAAAAGCATGTTATCATGTGATGTGATCGTTGTTGTGATTGTTGTCTCCATTACAGTCTCTTTACATCTCTGATGACGGAGAAGAAGAGGAGGGATATTTTCGGGAGCGATTCCAGGATTTAGAAATTAGTCAAAACTGTGTAGAAGTTTCAGAGGCCATCAAAGACGATCTCAGAGTTTATGTATTTGGGTACCCTGGTGAATTCTCACACCGCAATTGACAGCTCTATAATTTAGCAACAAAATCCACGTCTCAACAGCATTGCCGATGGGAGAAGTGCAGCAAATTTGAGATTGCCGCTGAAGCTTGCCGCCTCTTGTTGGGCATAGAGTTGGCGTAATCACCAGAGTGGCGATGTCGATGACGATGCCAATAAGTTTTACTCTCCAAGAGAGTTTTTAGTTGGCCGGAGCTCTACTGAGACTGGATCGACGTCCAAAAGGGGAAAAGGGGATTTACGGAGCTGAAGTGGAGAAACTGATGAATTCTAGCTCTACTTCAAGCTCTTCTTCCAGCTTCGAATCAAATTCTTCGAAGAGAAAGTTGGGGGGCAGCGATTCCGAGTGCTTTCCTGCTGCTCCGGTGAATGGTGGTTAGGTCGAGCTCGAGTCCGACGAGAAACATGAAGAAGAGGAGCCCTAAGTTGGTAACTGATTCTGTGACCATCACGGTGTGGCGCTGCTGAAATAAGTTGGCGAACACGATCAGTCTTTGTATTAGGATATTTTGTTATGATTTGATAATATTCTATTGTATATGTAAATTAGGAAGTTACAATTGTGTGTCTAGCAGGTGTATGACTGTGTATTAGTTTATCTTTGTACCCTACCTATAAATCTTATACCCTCGTATCAATACAATCATAACATTCTATACTAATATTCTTTACACTTTGTTTACCCTTTTCATGATGCTTGCGTGTTTGCTCCATGGAGCACGTGACGTGATACACCTTAACAGAAACATTAACGGAATGAGCAAGACCCTATAAATTATCATTCTTGTGAAATTGGGGCCTAAATAATTGCTTTTTTAGAGTTTGGGCCAAAAACTATACATTTTACTAGAGTTAGGGCCCCTATTAATAGTTCAACAAAACAATGTCTAGACCTTTGAGAGTTCATCTAATTCAAAATTACGTCTTAGAATTATTCGTCTGTTATTTCGTATATAATCTGTTTCATTATTAATAAAGTCGGTGTTTCTATCGTGGATGTAACCAATTTAATAAACCACGTTAAATCTCTGTATTCTGCATTTTCTTCTTTATTATCTTGAGCTGCACAATGGGATTGATTTCCCAACAAGTGGTATTATGAGCATGGTAGATAAGAGACTAATCATTTTTAACATTGATACATTTATGAGATAAAGACTCACATACCCTCGAGTCACTTTTGAATTTTTAAAAATGCTTCTGTACCTCCCAATAGTATAGAGGATAACCATGAATACATATTTTTGGTATAAAAGCGACTTAAAAAGATTATGTTATCCATAATACAATTGTATTATGAATGTACGTATAATAATATATAATGATTGTCACTCATTAAGCATAAATACACACATTAATGCTTGATAAACAATACATGAGTCCAGTCTATAAGTCAAAGTAAATTTAATAAACGAGCACTTTTAGAAAACTCAAAGGGTACAAATGTACTATAATGAAGAATTTGGGAGTTACGTGAGACTTTTTCCCTAAATTTATACATTACCCTCAAATGCTGTGTTAAGGTCGATTTTCATGGAATGATTTAAGACGTCAATCCAATATGAGAATTAAGAACCGTTACAACTCACGGTCAATAAAAACGTCAATCCAATCTAAGAATTGAGAACCATTTCAACTCACACGGTCAAATTGGTTTGTGATTTCACTAGGCCAGTATTTGAAGATGTTCTAATCAGCAAACAGTACCAATTAACTTGAATATAATTTTTTTTTTCCGGAAAGACTCACGTCAAAAGTATTACTTGTATTTTTTTTATTAATAATACTAGTATTTTATATCCATTAAAATTATCATATCTAAGAGAAGCATTTGAATCTCCCTAATACGGGTGTTGTTGGGAACATAACTACTCCATAACATTAAGGTGCAGCTAGTCCCTTCTGGGGACATCCATAACACTGGAACCATAATTCCATAAAGCAATAGACAGGGGATTAAGAGCAGGTGCAAGTTTGAGTTCATCAAGCAGCACTTTATCAGATTTCAGTTAATCTAACACATTATGCAAGAGCCATTGCACGGAGCAAGGTTGAATCCAGTACATGTCACTTCAAGAAGCAGATGCATCCAGAAGTTTTGGAGCTTCAATACTTATGATTTCAATCTTGTTTATATGCAAATTTATTTTGTTTTGTTTCAAAAAAAAAGGACAAAAATCACAAGTCAATTATAGCCAACCCAAACATCTTGATTTTAAGAAAAAAGGAAGCAAAGTAAAAGAATTGACAGTGAATCTTTAGTCACAACTCTGAAGAATTCTCTTCAGAGACAAAACATAGATTTCAGGTCTTACTTCTCTCTTCTGGAGGGCCCTCGAGAGCCTTTAACTCTCAGTCCATCAAGTCAAGAGAAGATGTGACCATTAATCATATGTGCCTAAAACTTTGTGCAATGATTACATGATCTGCCAACCAGAATAACAGCAGTGGTAGTAACATAAGACTTCAAACTACCTACAGATTAAGCTAATGAACTACGGAGAATGAACAGATCTTAACCATCAACAAAATACTTTGCTACGAAAGAAGGAGAGTGTCTGAAGGACAGCAAAGATGGTTAGGGTCAAAATTAAATGGTCTCCTCACTACAGAATATCCAAACAAGTTATTTGGTAAGTTACTGATGGAAAGCAATGTTTAAACAAAACAAGAGAGTACACATAACAAGCAGAAATAAGAAACAAATATAAACACACTGGTTACTTCACTGAGCAAAATAGCTAGTATACAGAACAATATCAGAAAAACAAGTATATGAATATCAAATAACCAGTTCCCTTCTCTCATGTACAAGTCAAATAGCTATCTGCACAAAGATTAAGAGTCTAGAGACTCCAGGCAAGCCATGAAGGCTGATGTTTCAAACATATTATTCTGCAAAAGTTAAAAACTAAACCAATGCTCCATACCCAAAAGAAATGTATCAGCTAAAGCCTATACCGGGAAAAGAGAAACAGTAGCACAACCTTGCTACTCCTCGACTTGAGACCAAGAACTTCCCATCTATCAACTAGATCTCTGTATTATATCAACCGCCTATCGACCTCAACTCCTCAAGCTGCGCTTTGATCTGATCCTGAACCAGCTCCAGCCTCTTAGAATACACTTCCAACTCCAATATCTGTTGCTTCCTCCATTTCTCATCTGCCACCATATCTCCATGCAATCCTAATGGCATGGGATTCAAAGCAAAACCATAACCTCGAGAGCTGCCCATCATGGCCCCATTCGCACTCATCATCGCACTACTCAGCAACTCCTTAAATATGGGTGATATACAACTCCTCACTGTCTCCTCAACTAAACTGTTTCCCTGCATAGGCACTGCGGGTGGTGCTTGTGTCGGTATAGTTACTGCTGCTGCCTCGACAGGGGTTGCAGGGGGCATCCCCATGCTCATATTTATATTCTGCTGCTGCTGCTGCTGCTGATTGCAATGCTGCAAGGTACTAGCTATACTAGGAAACCCGAATGGCTTCTCCTCATTCTTCACACGTGGTCTTTTCCGGGAACGAGGAGTTTTCTTCTCCGAACTGTCTAATCCGTTGGGGTTGGGGTTAGGGCTAGGGATGAGGTTAAGGTTATGGTTGCTCATAAAATTAGAGTTGGGGCTCTGATCAATAAAATTAATGCTAAAATTATGGTTAGCTTCATCATCATCAAAACCACCGCCGCCGCCTTCCTCCACTGCAATCCCTCCTCCGCGAACAGCTGCGGCCGCCACAGCAACGCCACCGTTGCTGCCCCAAATCTTACGGGAAATTTCAAAAGTAGCCTGATCATGAGGGCTTTTAAAGATGTAATCTTTACCTGATCCCATCTTGTTCATGACATTCCGGAACTTCTTCTTGAGCCTCCGGAGCTTCTCCACGAGCTGGTTCTTGTTGAAGTCGAGCTGGAGCCTGGACTTGATCTGATCGTAGAACGCCGTGGTATCGTGGTGGTGGGAGGAATTATTCGCCACTCCCCTGGATGTAGTGTACTCGAGAAAGCCTTGCAGGAGCTCGATCTCGTCCTCATCGGTCCACAGCCGCTGGAAAAGCCTGCGCGACTCGTCGATCGGCATCGGCTTCTTCCCCTCGTTCGCCGCTGCCGCCGCCGCGACGGTAACCTGGTCAACGCGGGGGCGCTTGAATTCAGGGAAGACGTGATTGTGATCGTGATCCGGAGCGAGGGCGATGGTGACCCCTCCGGCCGCGGAAGGCACCATAGGCGGCGGAGGAAGGTGGTTGAGATTCTGGTGGTGGTGCTGGTTGGAGGAGGAAGAGGTTTCATCAACGTCCTCATCCTCATCGACGTCGACATCCTCATCCTCGTCGACGTCGACGGCTTCGTTGAGGGAAGGATTCATGAGGTCGATTCCGATTCCTCCGGGGGCGGCGGCGTTGGGGAGGCTGGCGGCGGAGGGGTGATTGAAACCTCCGCTTTCCTCCTCATCCTCTTCCTCCTCGTCGAGGTCGTGAGGATTGTAGGCGTTGTGATTTCCGTCGAGGGCCATGGAATCGGGAGGATCGGAATTGGGGAAGAAGAGAGAGAATAAGGGAATCTGGGGGGCTGACTTAGTGGTGGTGGTGGTGGGGGTGGTGGTGGTGGTGGAGTCGTGTTGGACTAGGTTTGGTTGGGGGTGAGTTGAACGGTTCATTTACCGGATTTCGGGATGATGCATTACACGTGATCACTAGTATGGGCTCCTCTCACCGTTTTGCAATTTGCTAAACAGACTCATTTATGTGGAGCATTTACACCAAATTCATTTCCTATGTTGGGGAAATGATGGTTTTTGGAGTTCTTTTATTATTAAAATACTAATTGAAATTATCCAAAAAAACATACTAATTCAATCTTTTTAACAAAATTGTTAACTGAATTTACATATTATTATAAAGTAAATTAAATTTTCATCGAAAAACTGTACTAACTTAAAAATAAGAGTTAGTTTGCATATTTTGTACAAAATATATCTTTAGGCATATTGAAGGGGAGTATAATCCGAAGCATTAGCTTTCAGTACAAAATATATCTTTAGGAATATTGAAGGGGAGTATAATCCGAAGCATTAGCTTTCAACCTAATTGGTAGCGATGGAGAACAGGCTCTCGCATCACACTGTAATCTAAAAGTATTTTTTATATCTAATTTATCATCGGAAAATAATTGATAATCGATCTTTATTGTATGAGAAAATTAAAAAATACACTATAAAAATCTTGATAAAAGATATTAAAATGGATGAAATACTTTAATCTCTTAGTTTATCCATATTCATTTCTTATTTTGTTATAATTTGTGCTAAGTGTGTGATAATTAGGTCGTGTCCACTTGAACTGAATAAAAAAGGTGCTGAAAAGTATTGAAACTGTTGAAAGGATGTTAAAACGTGAGAAAATAAATTGTTGAAATGAAAGATGTTGGACTAATATGAAATATGTTGTAAGTGTTGAAATTAAGTTGAAGTATAAAAGAGTTTAGTTTAGACCATAATTTGGTGAGTTTGATAGGTAATTGCTGAAATTATTTTCATATATCTATGTGGAGCATCGTGTACGCTTGAAATTATGTTTCTCCTTTGTGTGTGTGGTGCTAGAAATGAATGATGAAGTGATGGGGCTACTTTACAGCAATCTTTCAGAGCAGATTACATCAGTGTGTGCATCTTCCAAAAAAAAATTAGCAATCTGTATGCCTGCCTTAAATTTAGTTTCAGCAATCAAACATAGACGTAGCTATTTAGTTTTAGATCAATAAGGTCATTCAAGTAATTTGAGGTTGTGATCATCTTTGTTTAATATGCCTTAAATTTTATAACAAATTCACTCGGTTGAGTGTTGAACCAAGTTCTTCCTTATCCTTAAAATTTCCAATTTTCAAGTAGACTAAAAATAGAAATTATCATCATAAGAGGAGGTTTGTTTGACCAATAAGTACTCTCCTTTGTATCTTTGTTTTCTTCGCCTGACAGTAATTAGTTCTTTGACCATTTAGAGAAGGAAAACAAATAAAATAAAAATAGAGAGAATGGGGAGAATAATAATAGAGGAAATGGTGAAGCTTGAAAAAAAGTACACAAACAAAATTAGGGCAATATCTGGTAAAGTATGAGCAGTATTTGCGAAGGAGATGGAAATCTATACTACATTAGTTTTCCATGAATTATGCTGAAATTTATAATCACTTGCAGGAATGGAAGTGGAACTGTATATGATACATTATTCAATAATCCAGCCAAGGAGGTTTCCCCCCCATAAATGGAGTAAATCACCTGTACGGAATTCACAGCAATATGTTTAGCCTAATAAATTTGGAACTTGGCCTTCGTTTTCTCAAACACTTGTTCTGCATCACGATTCGCATTGCCATCAGCCATTTTAATCTCCAAGTTAGCTTTCTGATAGAAGCCAGTACCTCTTAGTGCGTCTGCAATAAAATCATCAAACCCAATTGCAATGGCCGCTTCAGCTTTGGCACCATATACCAGCCTCTGCGCATCAAGGTTGCATATGTAAGCATCAACAAGACATCAAAAATATGTATGAGCATAAAAGGAAAGAGAAAAAGCAGTAATGCAAAACCTTTATTCTAGAAAGGTGGATAGCGCCAAAGCACATAGGGCAAGGCTCACACGAAGCATAAATCTCACAATCTGAGAGCTCAATCTTATTGAGCTTCTTGCATGCCTGAAGCCGTGGTAAAAACGTACAAAAATAAGTACATATCTATTTGAGCAGAAAGTAAAAGATAACAAGAACACAACCATTTTAATGGTATTAAAGTGTGCAACCTTCTAAAGTATACTTTTTTCCTTCACTCCTGCACTCTCCAATCCACTACATATGCTTTTCTATGGGTGATCTCAGACATTGCTACTTATGTGCGTCTTTATGGAGCATGGAGCATAACTCGTTTCATATTAATAAATATTAGCCTACATGAGATGACAGGACGGGTACAGTCGTAGAATAACAGAAGATACAATTATGCAATTTTTTCAAGCTTTCACTAATCTAGAGGTAACTTAGAAAGTGCCATACCAAACTCTTAAGGTCTACATACCTCCACGGCTCCTCCTATTCATGGCTAGTTTTAAAAGTTCAATTGAAATATATATCACTCATCAGGATTTGTTAGATCATCAGGCGTTCTCCTTCCCCGTTAAAAAGAAAAAGGAAAAATGCACTCCTGACTCCACCGTCAATAAATATATTATAAGACTGAAGTTTTACGATGCAAATCTTTGGATACTTAGCTGTGATAAGTTATAAAATAGGAAATTAAAGCACAGGTCACAACATCCATTATATCAGAGTTAAGGCATCATGACTATGCCTATTTATATAAGTGATTTTAAACCTCGTTTGCACATAAATGTGTGTAAAATCAACACAATGTTCGTTGAACATCATTTTCTGTTCAAAAATAGAAAATATTTAAGCTCATCACAATGCTGGTAATCATGGTCTCATCACTCATCACCTTCTAAACGGGTTTCAAGGCAAATAACTCACATGGTAAACTCAATAATGAATCATATAATTCTGAGGATCGGCACCATGAAGAATGAAATCCTCTAAGTAATTATTTAAGTAATGCTTTAGTATGCAGTTGACTATGCACTTGGTTTGACTATGCAGTTGTAAACATACAAAGCACAGTTTCAAAGGAATCGCCTAACAAAATACATCGATTTAACAGAAACATGAAGTCATTCAAATGATATCAAGTTAACTATTCAGATTGGACATCTATTAGGACCAACATGTGGAGGAGTCAAGAAACTTTATAAGTCACTATCCATAGACATGGCAACTGCATTTTATACCTAAGAACCCATCATCTGCTCGTCTATACTCCACTTTTACAAATGCA
Source organism: Sherardia arvensis (assembly GCA_948330725.1). Classification (NCBI taxonomy): domain Eukaryota; kingdom Viridiplantae; phylum Streptophyta; class Magnoliopsida; order Gentianales; family Rubiaceae; genus Sherardia; species Sherardia arvensis. The sequence continues at coordinate 18,558,792 of OX415238.1, forward strand.
GCATCTTTTATCGTATACTGTCAATTTTGAATAAACTTCTCCATAATTGACCACGCTAATTAAACCTAAATCTCGGACACTTCATTCACAGTAATAACTGTGAGATTCGAGTCACTTCCAATTACATGGCCACATACAGTAATAATACAAGACTCGCACAGTACAGAATCATATAAACAAATCATATTTCATCACAAGTAGAGTCAACAGTTTGAATCAAGCCAAGAAACTCAATCAGTTATTCTATGAAGTGAAAAATAAATTTAAGAATGGCTTGTTTCTAACCTCTCTTACTGCTGTAACTTCTGCATGTGCAGTAGGATCAAGATTATGCAGAACCATGTTGTGGCAGCTTACAACAATGTCATCATTGCAAACGACTACTGCACCAAAGGGACCTCCATGCCCACACTCGACTCCTTTATAAGCTTCTTCAACCGCTTTAGCCAGAAACTTATGATCCCTATCCTGCACAGCTGCAAGAAACCAAAGGACCACATAAATCAGTAACTAACATTCTCTCAGAGCACCAGATAAGGTCATCAGAGCCACATAACGATCTCTGGCCCAAGTTTCAATCAGGTCTTCCAAATGTAAAATAAAAGCAGAAAATGCAAATGCAAACTTGCTGCACTAGAACTACTAATCAGTGGGAACAGTATAACTCATTCGGGATCAGAATTTGAACAAGAAGCAATCAATATTACCTTGCTGCTGACCGGCGAATGCAGAAGCAACGGAAACTGTTCCATCCTTGGTCTCGATAACTGAAACAAAAATTCACAAATGCATCTTGATTATTATGCAATTCAAGCACAGCATCCAGCAATATAGTAATCAAAATCAACTAGTACAACGAAATTGATCATGTTTGATCCAATCCACGTAAATCTTACCATTGGCTTCTTCCATGGTATTAGATTATTCAGATGATCAAAGACAGCGGGACTGAATCGAGGGAATGGTAGAGAGATTGGGGGTCAGAAAATACGGGCTTGAAGGTTGGAGAGGCGTATGAACTAAGGGTCCACGCCGTATGGGTGCGATTAAATAAACCAAGCAGTCTACAGATACAGATCCATTATTGTAACATGCATTCACACATGGGGGAGAAGAAGAAAGAAGTGGTTCACAAACACACCGCTTAAAAACAAGAGTTGGAATCTCGTGGGATTCAATTTCAAATTTTTAAATACAAATTAAATAAGGAAAAGTCATCACTTTGCTAGAACTCTCCACTCACACCGTCACACGCCTTTCGTCTTTCTCTTCATCTTCTAAAATAATAAAGGGTAAACAGCTGGTATAACCCTCAATTCTGGTAATAGTGCACGTATAACCCCGAGTTTTAATTTAATGTGACTGTAACCTTCAATTCTAATTTAATGAATTTTCTATTAATTTTCATGGGAAACTAGCAAAAAGACAAAAACAACCTTATTTAAAATATACAGTTAAAAAGTGTGAAATTGTTGTCATGGTTTATGACCACGTTGCTGACGGTCAGACTCCCGGCATCCCTCTGATCCATCACTGGCATGTGCCACCTTTTTGCTCCTTCTCCGTCGTTCTAGCTTGCAACGACTTCGCTTTAACTGACGAATCGAATGCAAAAGCCTACCGATCAAAGAATCGAAAGATCCAACGGTCAAATTCAGTTCGTCGGTAAAAGAAAACACTTTATCTTGGGATTTCGCTGGGCGCTGGTCTGCTTTACAGCGTCATCATTATCTCCGGCGAGAGACTTTCGTTTGAACTTTGATTTCTTCTTCGCCGAAGCACCGGATTGATGAGAACAGTGAGTCATGTGAGGTTGTTGGTGTTGAGCTTCGTCGCCTGCCATTGCCGGAGAAAGGGTTTTAGCGAGATCGTTGAGTGTTGTTACTTTGCGCACGAGGGTTTAACGGGGCAAGATTACACAGGTGGGAAAGTTGTTCATCGAAAGACGTCGTTACTTTGTGTTGTTGGTTTCTTCCCTGAAGTATAAAAATTTCGCAGAAGAGTGTAAATAAAGAATCAAGAGATGATTTGGCCTACATAAAATAGGTTTCAGAGGCGGTCGACTAGTGGCTTGGCGGTTGTTGTTGTGAAGATTGATTGCAGACGAGTGTTGGATGAGATCAGTCATGGGACCAGAAGTTTGGGGATCGTGATTATGTAATGGTGGGCATTGGTGGTGAATCCGACCATAGGGTGTTATTACGATTTGGTGCTCGTCGACAGGCTCCCGGGAGGGGTTGGAACGCCGACGAACAGAGCGTGATGGCGACGGATCGTGAGAAGGCGCGGACGGAGATGGGGTTTACAGAGAAACGGAGGCGGTGTAGGCAGGGGCGGACCCAGGATTTTACCGACAAGGGGGCCGGACTAATTATAAAAATTTGAATTTGAAAGAATTATTGATATTATAAAATAACGGTATAACAAAGTAATTTATTTAGAAATAAAAGAATCATACATATAACGGACCAACTATTGTTAAAGAAAATATAAAATGTATTTGAATCTAAATCTTCTCTCGTTGATCATCTCAAAAGTGTCGATAATCGAATCAATGGGAATGGTCTCCGCAATCTCTCTTTCAATATATTGCATCAAAAAATCTCGCAGAAAATCATCTTCCATTCGACTACGCAGACTTGTTTTCACAATTTTCATGGCTGAAAAGCCCCGTTCAAATTACAAAAAGCAAATCCTAATGGCATTAGTCTTATTAGTGATATGTTATAGGATTAACTAATATTCTTTTTTTTAAAATTTACTAATATAAAATCCTATAAGGATTATAAATCAAAAAACAAAAATAAAATACTAATAGAAAATTGAGAATAACATTCATCCGGATGATCCTGTTATAGGCCTTATCAGGCACAAATAAGATAATGACACGTGTAAAATTGTAATGTTTTAATTGGTTAAGATATTTTTAGTAAAGTTCTAAAACCCTAATTTAGAATGCCTAAACCCGTCTGGGTAATGATTGAACACGTGGCCCAATAATAAATTAGTTAAAGATGATGTGTCGTTATTTAATTGGCGTGCCTGATATTGCCAATATCAGGATGATCCTGATATATATTAAACTGTAGAAAATTAACAAAATGTGTGGTCTCTGCTAATGATTCACTAATTCTATTAGAAATCTAAATTTAGTAAAATTTCTACTCTCCTTATTATGTATTTGTACAGTTGTACACGTTGGGTTTTTTGTAAAGTGGGCCACCAAATATTTTTTTCACTAAATACTATTTAATGGGAGAATAATACTATATATAAGCTATATTTAGCAAATTTATGAGGTGGGCCCGGCCCCTTTTGGCCCCCCATATCGTCCGCCCCTGGGTGTAGGTCCGGAGGATGAAGGAGGAGACCTTCTCCGGCATGGGGTCGTCGAGATGGCGGTGAAGGAGGTTTAAAAGGGCGTTGGTTAGATGTCGTGGTGATGGTGATTTTGACTTTTATTTTAAGTGGAAAATTCAAAGGGTATTTGTGACATTACATATTAACTTTTAGCTGAAATTTAACTATTAAATTCATTCATGGTCATATGTGCATAGACTAGTCTAATTGAGGGTTATAATTGCACTAAAATAAAAACTGAAGATTATTAATGCACTACTACCAGAACTGAGGGTCATATAAACATTTTACCCAATAATAAAAAAGTACTATTGGCAAAATATAATATTTGCCCCGTTCCCCTCCATTTCTCTAGTGGTTACTAGTTGGTACACTAATATTTACAATATTTTATTAGGTAAAAGGTTCATATGAACCTTAGAGTGCGTTTGATAATCACGTTAAGCGCTTAACTTAATGGATTAGGCGCCAACTTACGTTCCGCGTGTTTGATAAAGAAATTTTGTGTGTCTGAACCAAATAAGTGGCTCTGAACGGTACGTACAATATGTATGACTTGATTAAGTGATTTGCATATTACTTATGTTTGAATTTGAAGATGGTATACGTTATTTAAAATTTAATTTTTAAAAAAATATACCTTTAAGATAATATATGTGTCAAAAATCATAATCATAGTTATTCAATATTTCTTGTGCATTAATTATTTAATCATAATTTAGTAATTGATTTTAAAATGATAATTAATAATTATATACTCATTTTAAAATATAATTATTATATTATATTACATATAGATATAATATATATTTAAATTAATCTAATTATCATACACACTCAAATTTGAAATTCGAGTATTTTAATGTTGAAATTCACACACACACACACATATATATATATATATGTATATAATATTTCCAAAATTAAATAAATATAATATTTATAAATATTTTATATTAAATCTTGATCATATTCACATCATAATAGTTTACTTTTTATTGTTAGTGTTAATTAATACCGGTTCATAATTTTTTTTTTTAATTTAAAGAAAGAGGATTATTCATTGCTCCTCCCAACCGAAATAATCAAAGAGATACATCGTGAGTTCGAGACAATTTGTAAGATTACAGGGAAATTTAGTTCTATAGCAATGCAGTACATTCCTTGTATCAAATAAACAAGCAGAGCCTTAAACTAAATAATGAGTCTATAATAGATTGTGGGTGAGATCAGAGGTGAATCTGGCAAATATTGTTCTCTAACACTCTAATTTTGCAATCACTCGCTGGTTCATCTCATTAAACGTTATTTGCATCTCCCTTCGGAGGCAGTAAGAGATTTACCAGCTCACTTTCACAGCATCAAGGCATTATAAAAGTTCAATCTAACAGTCACAAGTTGTCTAAACAATAATTAGTATGTGAGCACTTCCCAATCCATCTCATTAAACATTATTTGCATCTCCCCTCGTAGGCAGTAAGAGATGTCTCGAGTTGCTTTCACGGATTAGTTATGCCTAGATAGCCTGTTCTGTTTACAAATCTGATGTACGAACCCGCCTAGAGTAAGTAATCAACATACTCTGACTCGGATTTCTCCTTGCGCACAAACACGGACTATTACGGAATCGCCAGAAGTAAGTATTTAAGCTACTCTGACTCGGATTTCTCCTTTGCCGCATACCGCTAAGAATCAGATTTGAAGCTAATCACGGTTTAACCTATTCTAGGAAAACTAATGATAGCAAATAAAAACTCCATAACAAATTATATCAAACCCCAAATAAGCACGTACCCATTATTTAGCCAAATACTAATGGACTTAGAGAAAAATGGATTTGTTAACCCAACTCAATACTGCGGCTTTGATTTGTAAAACGTCACAGGCAACTCAACACAATTCTAGAACCTTAACCAATCCAATTTCTCAACCTTTCCTTACAATCGCGAAAATATTTGAACATTAAACCATTGCAATTGCAAATCTGTTGACCCTCTTGCCTCTCAGCTCCCCGTGATTTCAGGCCAACAGCCTCCTCTTTCCGCCAATATCCACAAGCCCCAACTATATTCCTATACATATTCATCAAATTCCATAGTTGCAGCAACTGAACTGTTTCCTGTTTCATACTAACCCATAAATATCATCTACAGTTCCAAATCTTCTCAGTTTGGTCCTTTTGTCCTATCAAGTGGCCTATTCTTCACCACAAACCTCAAAGTTACACTAAGGAATTGTTCTAACATGCTCAAGTCATAAAAATAACCAGAGTCATAATATCGGTTCATAAACTATTTTCTAATGTTCAAACAATCAATTAGAATTTATTCTTCCAATTAACATATTTAGTGTTCAACACTTATTTGTGTTTTATCAAACAACCGCACATATTAGTATTCATCACTTATCATATTCAAACTTCAGACTTCAAAATTCAACTTTCAGATTTCAGTTTTATCAAACAGAGCCTTAGTTCGGGTAACCGTGCATTTATAATCCACAATTTTTATTTAGTGTAATTATAATCCTCGATTAGACTAATTTTTATTCATGTAATTTTGAACGGATTTAGTGATTAAATTCAGATTAAAAGTTCATCTAAAATGTCACAAATACCCTTTAATTTTCTACTTAAATAAAATAAAAATATACTATAATATATTAATATATACTCTATCCCTATCTCAATTGCTTCGTTTGTGTTGGGTGAATGTTAGTCAGCCCAAATCTGTATACTTTGTTTTTGGTATACATTATGAAAAAGAAATTATCTCTTTTATTACTTGAGAAATAATAAATAAATGTATATAAAGAGGTTTAGGGTTTTCTTGTGGATACGTGAGACGAAATACAAGAACCGAGAGAGAGGAAAATTAAGAGTTTTAGAGGAGTTGGAAAAATCCTATTTTTAGAGAGCAATTCTGTTTTAGAGATCTGATCGAGGGGCAAACATATTCCGATTTTGCTGATATTTTTGTCAGCGTGTTCTCGACTCTTGAGGCCTCGTTCTGAACGGTTGGATCATCAGTGTGTGCTCTGCTTTGGGAGTTATAGCAGCTTAAAGTAGAGCCTTGTTATTTGATGATATCTTGCACCTTTTATCCTGTTGTTCTTATTGACGATGCATGTGGTGGGTTGTAATCCTTTGTAGACTGATTGAGGTTTGTTTCCCTCATTTTATCATAATAAGAAAGAATAGGTGGACACCTCCAGTCCCCTGGTTTTTTACTCTTCACACAGAAGAGGTTTTCCACGTATAAATCAATGTGTTATTTGTCTCTTTATTTATCTGTTGGCTGGTTTTAAATATCTTCATCGATGGTTGCTTTTGTGATTGTGTTTTGAATATTGGTTGGTTGTTTTACCGTGTCCTTGTTGTGGTGTTTTGAGTTTTATCTCTTCTGCTGCCCCAACAATTGGTTCACTTTAGCATAATCATAGATTCTGGTGGAAGTGGTTCTATGATTAAGTTTACATCAACCAATCATTCTATTTGGAAACCTATGATGGAAGATTTGTTGTATTGCAGTGACTGTTTTTGCGGACAACAGTGGTTCATCCAAACCAACTAAACCGGGAAAAATGGTTGATCATGATTGGGTCAAGTTAAAGAGGAAAACTTTGGGGACTATCAGACAGTGGATTGATATCAGCATATTCAATCATGTCTCTCAAGAGTTTGACCCTTATGTTTTGGGAAAGAAATTGGAAGGTCTTTATGAAAGGAAGACCACTCATAATAAAACTTCTTTGATCAATAAACTTGTAAACTTGAAGTTGAAAGCTAGTAAGTCTGTGTCTGAGCAATTGAGTGACTTGCAGGTTATTATTAACAAGCTGATTACTATGAAGATAAATCTTGATTCTAAACTGCAAGTGATAAGTCCATGGTTCGTATTCGGACCTCATTCATACTTGGACCAGGGCCCGAGAAGGGTCGTGGGCTCGAGGTACGCGGAGGATGGGTCCACTGGTCCATCAATCCTAATCCTTATAAGAAATGCGTATATTATGAATGTTCTATAAGGAATATACATCATCTTAATCATGGTAACACAACCATGTTCGAAATATACTTCCTCTATACATGGTAATACAACTAGTATTCTCATAAGAGTTGTAGTCATACCATAAATACATATCTTGGTGATCTACGGATTATAGCCATATAAATACCCAAAGGTTTGGTAGACCTCTCTATCTAATGCTTCATACATTACGCCTTAAGCAAATATACTGACTTGAGCGTCGGAGTGTCTACCCTCGGGACACCCGGGGCTTTGTTTTGCAGATTAGTTCGTGAGCAGGGTTCGTGATCAAGTGCGGGTTGTAGACATCCATCAATTTAGCACGCCCAATGGGATCCGCTTGCTATTCTTGATCTATACGACCTTCAAACTCATGGTTGATCCGGCTAAAAACCTTCGTGGGAGTACACGAATCCGTTTTTTGGCCTCGACAGGAGGAGAAAACATCAATGATGACCATGACAACGACGAGATGAGCCACGCCACCAACCAGGGAGTAGGAAGGAGCATCAACGGTGTACACCGGTCGCCCGAAAAAGCCTCTCCATAGGAGTGGGAGAGCAAAAGATCTCGTCTGGATGGAACCGTCACTTTTTCACCTCAAGATGCGGTCCCTAACCAATTCCCTCATTCAGATCTTTTAGTAATCACGGTTGACATAAACCATAACGTGATCAGAATAGTTCTGGTAGATGGGGGAAGTGAGGTAAAAGTCATGTTTCTCAGCTGTTATGAATAGTTGGGATTAAACAAAACCCATCTCGTGCCCACAAATCTCATCTCGGGATTTGCGGGCGATCCTATAACTCCTTTAGGAGAGATTACTTTACCAGTGCGAGTGAAAGATGGTTCTCGGAGTATAACCCTTCGTTGCACCTTCGTGATCATCGATTCTAGAGCGCCATACAATGTAATCCTCGGACGACCTTGGATGTGCCAAGCAAAGGCCGTCTGGTTCCCATATCACTTGGCGATGAAGTTCCCCACAAACCAAGGGATAGCAACAGTCCGAGGAGACCAACAATTAGCTCGAATATGCACAATCCAAGCTAACCAAGATCCGGAAAAGGAGGATCTTGAACCAGCCAAGTACTCCGAATCCGAGCCAATGCAACTCGGAGAGTCAGGAACCGTCGAGGTTGGAACTCTCCTACCACCTGAGATAAAAACCAAACTTCGAGATATTCTCAACCAATACATAGATGTCTTTTCTTGGGACACCAATGACTTGGTAGGAGTATCCCCTCGATTGGCGGAACATTACCTGAATATCAATCCCTCACAAAAACCCATCAAGCAGAAACGACGAATCTTTGCACTAGATCGAGTTGAAGCCATTGGAGAAGAAGTGGATAAGCTGCTTAAATCCCGCATAATCAAAGAAGTGCAGTACCCCGAATGGATAGCTAACCCAGTAATGGTCAAGAAGCCAGACGGGAAGTGGAGAATGTGCATCGACTTCACCAACTTGAACGATTGTTGCCCTAAAGATAGCTATCCATTACCTTCGATTGACCGATTAGTTGAAGCGATCGTTGGATACCAAGTACTAGCGTTTTTTGACGCCTTCAAGGGATATCATCAGATCACCATGGCAGAGCAAGATAAAGAAAAAACCTCCTTTATAACCGATTGAGAAACTTTCTACTACAAGATGATGCCTTTCAGATTGAAAAATGCCGGGGCTACTTACCAGCGACTGGTAGATTAATTATTCAAATCTCAGATATGGCGCAACCTCGAGATTATGTGGATGACATGGTAGTAAAGAGCCGCAGCTACGACACCTTCTTTGAGGATTTAAGGGAAACCTTCTACACGTTACGAGTATCCAACCTAAAGCTGAACCTTGCTAAGTGCACTATTGGTGTTGGAGCAGGCAAATTCCTAGGATATATGGTGTCCAATCGGGGAATTGAGGTAAACCCCGAGAAGATAGAGGCTTTGCAAAACATGCAACCTCCGAACACCGTAAAAAATGTGCAAAAGCTGACAGGATCCCTTGCAGCCCTTAGCCGGTTTCTCTCCAAAGAAGCGGAAAGATATCTACCCTTCTTCAATATCCTTAAGAAGGCAAACCAGTTTGAGTGGTCACATGAATGTGGAGAAGTTTTCCAAGCACTTAAAGACCACCTTCGACAGCTTCCGACACTGTTGAAACCAGATAAAGGAGAGACTCTCTACCTATACATATCTGCCTCTCAGCTAGCCATTAGTGCTGTGTTGGTCAAGGAAAATGAAGGATCACAACACCCGATATATTATGTAAGCAGAGCTTTGCAGGGGCCCGAGACCAGATATACACCTCTCGAGCGCTTAATATTAGCCCTTGTACATGCCTCTCGACGGTTGCGACCATATTTCCAAGCACATACAATAATCCTCCTAACCAACTACCCGATTAGGCAAATCCTCCAGAAACCGGACGCCTCGGGACGAATGATGAAGTGGGCCATCGAGTTAGGAGAACATGACATACAGTATAAGCCTCGAACAGCCATAAAGGGCCAGGCCCTGTCAGATTTCATAATGGAGTCAGTTGAACCAGTGGAGATCAACCAACAAGAACCAGTTCCAGACACAGGTAGATGGCGGTTATATGTCGATGGATCCTCCAACTCGGTGGGAAGTGGTGCTAGAGTTCTATTGACCAGCCCCGAGGGAAAGGACCATCCTTATGTTCTCCATTTCGATTTCCGAGCCACCAATAATGAAGCAGAGTATGAAGCCCTCATTACTGGACTAAAACTGGCTAAAGACCTGGAAGTTAAAGACCTAGAGATCTTTAGTGACTCATAGATCATGGGCCAGCAGGTCAAAGGCGAATACGAGACCCGAGAGTACATCCTCCAAAAGTACCTCGAGATAGTTAAGCCTTTTCTAAATCAATTCCGACATTACGAGTTGAATCATATCCCCCGAGAAGGCAATCATAAGGCTGATGCACTTAGTAAACTTGCCTCCTCGGACCTCAACATAAGATCTACTCAAGAATTGCTGATGGAAACCTTGGCAAAGAGGAGTTATGAAGAAACTAGCATCATGGCTGTTGACATCTCAGACACATGGATGAATCCCTACATTGAATACCTCCAAACAGGAACCCTTCCCAAGGACAAGCACCTGGCACGGAAGGTCCGAGTTAAAGCTCCTAAATATGTATTCCACGAAGGTATCTTATACAAGAAAGGGTACCTCCAACCTTTACTCAAGTGTGTTGGGCCTTCTGACATTGAACACTTAGTACAAGAAACACATGAAGGAGTTTGTGGTAGCCACCAAGGTCCACGCACCGTTACCCGAAAGCTCCTACAGATGGGTTATTTCTGGCCTACGATGCTACAAGATGCCAAAAGATATATCAATTCTTGTCACCAGTGTCAGAGATTTGCTAAAATGGTCCATGTGCCACAGGAGAATATGATTACCATCCAAGAATCCTGGCCATTTGTCCGATTGGGTATAGATCTCGTCGGACCCTTTCCTACGGCCCTTGGTAACTTCAGGTACCTCATTGTGGCCATCGATTTCTTCTCGAAGTGGGTGGAAAAGGAAGCCTTGACCAACATAACTGGCAAGACAGTTATCAATTTCTGCTGGAAGAATATTGTGTGTCGCTATGGCATCCCGAGATACATAGTGACCGATAATGGAGCTCAATTTGCTAATGACCCCTTCAAGAAATGGTGTAAGGAGTACGACATACATCAAAAACTCACATCGGTATATCATCCAGAAGCTAATGGCTAAGTAGAGGTTACAAACCGAACCTTGGTAAGCGGCATCAAGAAGCGCCTCGAAGGAGCTAAAGGAAACTGGATCAAAGAACTACCAAGTGTGATCTGGACTCATAGAACCACACCAGCTACAGCAACAGAAGAGACTCCTTACAGCTTAGTCTGTGGGTCCGAGGCAGTCATCCCCATGGAGATTGGAGTCCCCTCTGCCCGTACTTCTCAACCAGAAGATGAAGATGGCACTGCCAACGAGGAAAACCTTCATCTCGACCTTGACCTCCTAGAGGAGAAGAGAGCAAATGCTACCATCCATGAGGCCAAGGTGAAGGAAAGAGTCAAGCGCTACCATGATAGAAGAGTCAGCTTGGCCACTTTCATTAAAGGAGACCTTGTAATGAGGTTAAATGAAAAAAGCAAGAAAGAAGTGGAAGGGAAGCTAGCCCCAAACTGGGAAGGTCCATATCGAGTCCTAAAATCCCATCCAGGGGGAAGCTACCTCTTGGAAACCATGAAGGGGGGAACCTATACCACGAAGATGGAATGTGATTAACTTACGAAAGTATCACGGAAGATAATAACTCAAGGGAGAGCCTCACAAAGGTTCGAGATTGTCAAGAACGTCCGAGAGCCTCATAAGAAGGTCCGAGACAAGTATGCTCTAGCACAAACGGGTACCCAAACTCAAACCCACTATTTACTTTACTTCTATTCTTAAAGTTATGAACTTAAATTGAAGTCATGTTATTTTTATACCTATCTTTATAACAAGCAATCTTGAACTCCTTTTCTAAAAAGAGGATTGTTATCTTAAGTATAACATTCATTGCTATTCAAAACAACATACTTTATAAAGTATATGATTGGTCAACTTATAAGTTGTTTGGATCCAATATTCAAATACCAATCGTTTTGAATAAAAGAGATAGGTTCGAGATAAAGTGCTTCAAAAAGTGCTTGATTGAGGTCTATAGACCAAAAGGGTAGACGTGCTCAAAAATCAATCATCTCAACATAACGAGGAAAAACTTCAAAAACAGAAGTTAAAACTCATATCAAAGGTGTTATTACATCAGAATATGATACTTCTAAAAAAGTCCCTCAAAAGGGCACATAGAGGAAAAACCTCGAACACAAATAGTTCATATCAAAGGTGTTATTACATCAGAATATGATACTTCTAAAAGAGTCTCTCAAAAGGGCACATAGAGGAAAAACCTCGAATTTTGATACATTACATCAGAATATGATACTTCTAAATATGCCCAATAGGGTTTCCTAGAACTTCACCAGGAGTAGCACTTGAGAGATATGCTATTGTCAACTATTCTGCACGCTATGACATTAAAGGCCTTGTCAGAAGATGCCCGAGGAAGAAGCCCAACAACATCAAGTTCGTAGAGTGTTCATCGTGGACAACTACGAAGACCTGAACCCGAAGTATCTCAGCTTCAAGACAGGAGCTCCTTTCTAGTAAATCATGAGACTGAGGTTCATGTGCAAAGGATTTCAGGCCTTAAAGCTGACAAGGAGATGCCAAGATTAGTCCACCCTATTAATGGAAGAACTAGAAATCACCTCGTCAAGAGAAGATAACTCAGGATACATAGCTTTAATAAGCCTCGGTAAATCTCCTATTGTGGTTATCTTCTCGGAGGGATCCAATGCATCCAAAAACTCGGCCCCAGGGATCCAGCGTTTGACAGTCAGAGCAGAGAGCTTATCAGCAGCATCTGGATGAGAGAAGATTTCCTTCATCACCTCCATCTCCTTCTCGGATTGACATAGTTGCAGGACTTGATCCAAGATCTCGTGCTGCTCAGAGGAATGGAATAAATCCCCATACTCCTCTCTGTGACTATTAAACTCGGGGCTGCTAGCAATAAAGGCACCCCAGGGCTTTAGGAGTCGTTTAGACTCCTCCGAGTTCTTCTCCGCAGCTTGATTTTGCGACAGCTCCTCCGCAATATCCTCCCAGCTCTTTCTCCTGAGACTTCCTCGCAACAGCAGGTCCTTATTCTCAGCCTCCAGCTATTTCACCCTAGCCTCTAGTTGAGTCACATCCAATGGAGCCTGAACAGGAGGAGTAGGCGCGGTAGGCTTAGTTGTCGCAGTCAAAAAGGTAGCCTCCATTTCCTCCTTCTATGCCCTGAAGGCCCGGCACTTGACATGTAATTCCATCACAGAATCAGACAAGTGCCGGATCACATCATTAGCTCAACACCCTAGCTTGGATAGATCCGCCATCAGCTGTAATGTGGAAGACATATAAAAACCTGATACCTGGGAAACTTGTATAGCGTAAAGGGAAAAGATAATTACCTCAGAGACGAAGGGATACTTCTTAGAAGACCTCCGAGAAGCCTGACCATCCTCTCCCTTTTTGCAGTTCAGATAATACTTCAGTTTCTTCAGAGAAGTATCTTCAGATACCACCAGCTCAAGGTCAGATTCATCATCATCACCTGAGGACTCTCTAACCTCCAGTTCCATCTCCTCAGGCCGTACTTCTTCGGACTCCTCCGCTTCCTCATCTATGGCCTGGAGAGTGCCCTTCCCCTTCTTGATCTTTTTCTTTGGAGGAGACGCTATATATAAAGATAAAACTCAGTATATGACACAGAAAAAATATGTTACATAATCACAGTATGGGACTTGAAGAGCTACCTGAAGAAGACCGACTAGAAGAAGATTCACCCTGATTCCGATGAGACTTTCTCGGACTCACTTTTCTGACCTTCTTCTTTCTTCCCATGATTTTATCAGTGAGGGCCCAATTCCGATCAGGCTTCAAAAAGCTGGAGGTAGATTTCAACCGAGGAACGTCCAACAGGTACGAGTAAGTAATATCGGACCACTGCCATACAGAGCCGTGTGCGCCCAGACCAAAATCCCCTCTTTGAAGGGTAATGTCCTCCTTTAGGAGCTCCCCGACGATGCCCTTTAAGTGATCAGGAATGATGAAACCCCTGTCACGAGCTATAGCGTCCTTCGGCTTGGGATGCAAATTAGGGACCTCGTACTTGCTTCGGTCAAAAGTGAAACGGTATGCCTCCCATACACCACTGTTATCAGGAAAAGTGATGGGTTTCCTCTTCCTCGGAGTAAGGGTAATGTACTCGTAAGTCTCAAAAGAGAATGACTTGTACAGACTCCTGAATAAATCCAGGTTCGGTTCGTAGTTCTTCTGAGCACACCAAGAAATCATCGCCATGATCAACACTACCACGTTGGAATGTATTTGGCTCGGATGCAGTTGATGATGCTGCAGGAATTCATGAAATAAAGGGGGAAAGGAAAAACTTATCCCTTGCTGCAAAAACCTCCCATAAAGTACCCCTCGAGTGGGGCTCACCAGATCTCCAATGGGAACTTCCCCATCCTCGAGTGTCAAACCAGCCCCAAGAGGATATGACAGACTGCATGACCGCAGATATTGTAGCGTCTTTTCATCGACCACCTTAGTGACGCTCCATGCATCACCAGAAGCTGGAACCCGTTTTTCAACTTGGGGCTCCATATTTGGGCCCGGATTCGACCCAGAGGCACCGTCGTCCACCACCGCAGTCACAGCCTGCAGCGGCGTCGCCATAGTTACCTCCATCAACTCTCCAGACTCAATCTCCAGGAATAGAGTACGCAAGTCACGAGACACAGGAACATTCTCTCCATTTCCAGAGGGAATGCTGGAGTTTGCTGACGACATGGCAATACAGAGAATGGGGGGAAAAAGGTTATGAGAAGAAGATGGCGAAGAAAGACAAGAGTTTTGTTGAGAATTTTTTGCAGAGATGGAGAAGATTAAAATTGCTTGGATGAAGATTGATGATAAACACAAAGAAAAATTACTTGGTTATATAACTAGTAATTAGCGTGCATTTAAGTGGAGTAATTACCTCGACTCGCGAAACGATACAGACAATTGGAAGGTTGGTCCTCCTCACCGCCAGAAGATACAATGAACAATGGACACGTGTCCGTCTCTTTAGAATTTAAGAAGGCAGATCCAGATCCAACCGTCCACGTGTCTTGATGGAATACGAAAGAACTTTAAGCTAGATATTCAGAAGAGCAAGCCCGAGAGGACAGTCCTAGAAGGACACCTCGAGCTTAATACCCCGAGTTATTCTCCCTCGAGTTATTGGTCTTCCCTCGAGAAGCAAGTCTCTCCTCCAACCTTCGAGATGGAGCACTCTATATTCTGAAGATCTACCTTGGGGCTACTGATAAGTCCATGGTTCGTATTCGGACCTCATTTATACTTGGACCAGGGCCCGAGAAGGGTCATGGGCTCGAGATACGCGGAGGATGGATCCACGGAAGTACCATTTTATGAACTACCAAGTTGGAAATTTTGGTAGTGTGAAAACAGCTGGAAAACAGCATAGAGTTTCTTTCTTTTGTAAGTCTACTAAGAGAGAAGAAAAGTTGGAGTTGATTCACTCTGACGTGTGTGGTCCTTTGGATGTTGAGTCACTTGGTGGAAATCGTTATTTTGTGACTTTTATTGATAATGCTACTCGGAAGACTTGGGTGCATATGATAAAGACCAAATGAGAGGTGTTTTGAAATTTTCAGAAAATTTAATTTCATGGTTGAAAGGGAGACGGAGAAAAAGTTTAAATGTTTTCGTTCCGATAATAGTGGAGAGTACACTTCTAATGAGTTTAGAAGTTATTGTTTGGAGCACGGTATTAGACATGAGAAGACGGTGCCTGAAACTCCACAACACAATGGTACTGCTGAAAGAAAAACACTCTCATGTAGTAGCTTTTGACCCCTCGGCACAGGTGTTATATTAGTACACTTCTTGAAAACAAATCACCATTGGCAAATTAAATAACAAACACTTCTTGCTACACTATCTTCTTCTAATTTACTTTAATTAACTAATTATATAAATAGAAATTTATTATGAGATGAAATGGTAAAGAGAGTTAAAGGCAAAAAATTGTTGGTGTTTTTCATACAATCACTTGAAATTCATAATATTGTCTTCCACATGAATAAAACTTCAAAAAATAAAATTAACTGTCTTGAACTAAAAAGGTAAATAAACTGAGATGAAATTCATGGATGAAAAATATCAGCAAAATCTTCAAACTCAAGCCAAAGTATTGTTACAAACAGCAACTTGGATCCCTCCTGTTCTCCCCTGCTCGAAATTCTTGGGAAACTCTTCTTAGCAATCTTACAAAACATTCATCATCATCGCCGAAAAGTGATCAATACCCTTTCAGAATCGCATACCGAGTACAAAGACATGAGTGCAACGTGCAAGAACATTCCTTGGCCAAACTTTATACATAATACTCAAGAATGTGATAAAACAATTGCAAAACCCAGGCAAAATTATATGCAGAAGAGCGAGAATTCGAGAAAGTCGATTTCTATATTTACTACTCAAGAATGTGATAAGCAACTGCGAAATCCAGGCAAAATTATATGCAGAACAATGAGAAAGTAAATGAAAAGAAAGAAAGCTACCTTTAGTCTGATGTGGTTTGGAGACAGAAGAAACTCTGTAAAGGCCATTAGCAATCCAACACATTCAATATGCTCGGGAATACCATCCACAAAAAATTCCTTCCAAAGTCGAGTAGACAAACTATACATAGCAAACCAACCCCCACAACACAGCTTCCAAACAACCTCATCCTCCCGAACAGGACAAACAGATCCATCCAGATTCTTGTCCTCGTGATCTATCTCAAGATTGTTCCAAGATTCTTGAACACCGTAGTCTTTCATGACCCAAAAATTATAATAGTCGCAACTACGCTGTATTGCCAAACATCCTCTCAAAACAGCTAAATCGCCACCAAAAAGACCAAACGTTTGGGCTGGAGATGGGACTCTCTCGAATTCCTCCCGGGCTAGATTGAAAGCAGCTATATCAGGACACCCTTCACTATCCTTAGCCAGCCAATGCAGGCGGCCATCAGTGAAGGCTACTGGTTGAGGACTAACTAAATCATGATGATTGAAAGGAGAATTCGCAATACACCTCCATGAATTCATTTTCAAGCTGTAGATATGCACCGAGGTTCCATCATATTCCCTACCATAAGAGCCATTGTAATATGACAGCATGACTATTTTATAATCGTCACTCAAACTATCATATCCCATCCCCAACTGGCACTCACAGATTCCAACAAAATTATCAGGCAAAGGAAGCCTTTTTGTACTTCCAAAGCCTCCAGATTTATGGGATTTAACACAAGCATTCTACCTTCAGATAGAACAAGCACAAAACCATGGCATTCAGCCCCTACCCTGATCCACCCTTTCTGTCCAGAGAAGAGGGGAGAATATACCTTTCTTGAGCTGACATCCTCGCCATTGGCTGGGAAGGTCAAGAGAAATAAATAATCATCAGCGGGCTCTTCATCAGCAGACTCTTCATCAGCGGACTCTTCATCAGCAGACTCTTCATCAGCGGACTCTTCATCAGTGTACTCCTCATCAGTAGACTCCCCATCAGTGGACTCCTCATCATAGGGAATGTCGATGGTGATGTCAGTAGCACCACCAGCTGTTTTGATTAAGAGGAGTGGATATATAATATACAATTCTTTATGGGGAACTGGGATGATGATGCTTCTAGGGCTGTTATGGACATGGAAATCACGGTGAGATTTCATGAATCCGAGGCTCGACAGATGAGACCTCCATGGCTTCGCAACGCACCTGAATTGGCCAACTGATTTAGCCGGAAGACAGATCAAAATCTTATTGATGAGATCTTGGGGGAGCTCGGGCAAAGAATCAGACATGGCTGCGGCGGCAAGGTAATTGGAAAAATTAGGGTAAATGTTAATCAGGGGCAATGGACCAATTCTACATATCACACGCTTTTTATAGTGATGATTTTTAAGCGATGAGGCAGCGATGTTTGAATTAGGAAATTCCCTTCCATAGCATTAAAACAAAGACGCTCTTGCTTTCCATACAATCCCTTTCAATAAAGTCTTGCACTAAGGCTCATGCTTCTGCACTTGCAACTCTTAGCAAATCCTCCAATCATTCCTTTAACACATACATAATAAGCGAGGAAACACACTTTTGCATTTGATATTCCTTCAAAGCCACATAAAAACAGGAAAAACATCCAAAATACTAATGCATAATAGAACAGCCCTTCACAGTACCTTCAAGAACACACCTCTATCCATGCTTCAGGCAGCAGCACAACAGTTATAAAATCACAGCGACACTAGAAGTTTTAAAGGATCATCATCTTAGTTCGCGCCAAAGTTTACACTACCTCTGAAGTACATTCAGTAAATGACAAATTGCAGGCAAAAACTTTACACACCGAGAAACAATGTCAAAAAGAAAAAAACACGAACAAAGCAGGTAAGACTTAACCTTATGCATCAATGCTATCAAAAAGCAGCCTTCTTCCATTATTCAGTCCGATGTCTGCTTTGTAGACAAAAGACACAATGCCTTCAAGAGCACACCTCTATCCATGCTTCAGTTGTCAACTTGTCATCATATTCAGGCAGGAGCACAGCAGAAAATATTACAACAATAAGAGCAGTTTTGAAAGCATCACTTATCTATAGCTAACCCAAATTAAACAACGATTTATGAAATGGCTTAAGTTTACACTACCTCTGATTCTCTGAAGCATATGCAGTGAAAATGGCATTTGCAGGCAAAAACATTACACACCGAGAAACAATGTCAATAAGAAGCAAAACACAAACAAAGCAGACACAATGCCTTCAAGACCACACCTTTATCCAAGCTTCAGTTGTCATCATATTCAGGCAGCAGTACAACAGTAATAATATTACAACAACAAGAGCAGTTTTAAAGGATCACTTTTCTATAATTTACCCAAATTAAACAAAGAATTATGAAATGGCCAAACTTTACACTACCTATGCAGTAAAAATGGCAAATTGCAGGCAAAACTTTACACACCGAGACAATATAAGAAGGAAAACACTAACAAAGCAGACACAATGGCTTCAAGACTACACCTTTATCCATGCTTCAGTTATCATATTATTACAACAACAACAGAAGATTATACTCATCTATTATCAACCAAAATTAAACAAAAAAATTATGAAATGCCCAAAGTTTACACTACCTATGCAATAAAAATGGCAATTTGCAGGCAAAACTTTACACACCAAACAACAATGTCAGTAAGACTTTTACCGGAACCTTAGAAGATGGACACTTCCACCGTACTGAAGGCACCTCGTGCTTGCCATTGTTATGTCGGAAAGATCCCAACTTTCAGCAACAATTAGGTCTATATAGCCTGTGAATTTTTCAATATTTGACCGAATTTGAAAGGTTTAGGGTGTGTTTGGTTGGGCAAGTTAAAAACTTGGACTATCCAAGTCCAGTTTTGTAAAATCTTGTTTGGTTCACAAGTTTCCCAAAATTCAGACTTGCAAAAACTTAAAAATCAATCAAAAATTTTGTTTCATACTCACAAAATCAAACTCAACCAAACAAAGATTTTGCAAAACCAGACTTTCAAAATCCCAAACAAAAACCCAGACTCTCAAAATTTCAAAACAAAATCCAAACTTTCACGAATCATGCGAACCAAACACACTCTTAAAGTTTGCCACAGACAGTAGAATGTGACGGGATCATTCATAATTACTTCAAAAAATAGAGGTAAATATTATGTATAAATCTGCATTTTTAATGTAGTTTAATTGGTTGATGAATATATAATTTAGAAGAAAATAACATTCATTCGGATGATCCTGATATATCCCTTATTAGGCACCAATAAGATAATGACACGTGTACAATTGTACGAGTAATGTTTTAATTGGTTAAGATATTTTTAGTAAAGTTCTAAAATTCTAATTTAGAATGCCTAAATCCGTCTGGGTAATGATTGAACACGTGGCCCAATCATAAATTAGTTAAAAATGATGTGACATTATTTAATTGGTGCCTGATATTGTCAATATCAGGATGATCCTGATATATATATTAAACTGAATTTAGAAATATCTATCATCTATCTATACTATTAAAACAGCAACTCCTTGAAAAGTCAAACACCCCTCCTTGCCCTCCTGAAATTGACACGTATTTCCTTTCTTTTTCTTTTCTTTTACACGGCTTTTATTTACTGACAGTTTCTTCGATTTCCTTTTTATCTGGCCATCCTTTTCTTTTTCTACTGGAAACGCGTTCCTTTATTAATTACCCTCTTCATCTTCTCGATGTGAAGCGTGCTCGACACTTTTCAGCCTCTTTCCCATCTTTATTACCGAGTCTTTTGATTAGTCCTCTTTGTATTAGAAATCCCTCCCTCTTTTATTCTTCTTTGATTTAAGTGATCTTGATTCTTCAAAACTGATAAAGTGAAGAGTTTCGGCTGATTTAAAGAAAGCCGTTAGAAGGTCAAACATTGTTGAAATACCACTTTGATTGCCTTCTCTATCATCCAAGTAAGTCGACGGTGTTCCGTGGGTTTCTCAATCCCCTTCTCCTCAATTCCACGCTCAACGTACGTTCATCCTGACTGATTCTACTCTCTGCTTGCTTCCTGAATTGATTGATTGATTTTGATTGTAACAAAATCTAGGTAAATAAAAGGTGCTGCAAGAAGTTTTTAATACAAGATTTTCCATTTTGTTGGTTAAAGGTGTTGCATTTTTACAGCTTTTAACACTACTCCCAAGCGAAGTATGCAGTTTCTGGAGAAGCAGCACTATAACAGGTTTTTTTCATCCTCAACGGGGGTAAATGACGCAGTTTGCTTCTAAACATTACTGGAAAACAATTTTAATATTCTGTTCCTTTTTATTTTCTCTGTTTTTGGAATTTTTTTATGTGTGTTTGTGGGTGATTAGCTACGTTGGATAGTTTTGAAAACGTGATGGTGAGACAGGTCTATGATATGCCTCCTCAAAATTTGACAGGTCATTTTCTTTTCTTTCTCTCAAAGTGATGATATTTTGTACTGATGTTTTTCTGATTTTGAAGTATTTGTGCAAAGAGTGTATTGTTCTACTGTAAAATTTATGTTTTGGAGCCTAATTGCAATGTTACAATTTGTTGCACAGGCCTATTTCATAAAATGCTTCATTCAAAGTCAAAGAAGGAGCAAGAGACCTCATCTTAATCTGTTGCATTGTGGTGAGTTATGCTTTAAACTTCTGCACATAGATGGTCTTTGCAAATCAGGGAATGTACTGCACTCTTAGGGTATTTGAGAAAATAAGTCTCAAACAAAGTTTGATATTTTATTGTGAATTCAATGTTTATGAAACTGTCTCAATGTTTGTTAATTTATATGTTTTTTTTTCTCAAACTCAATCTATTTTCTTGTGATTATTAATTTGCTCTGATATGGCTCTGATATGGACACAGAGCGTTCTGATTTCACAGCAACTCTCTATAGTTTTGGAGCGTGTGAAGCTATAAAAGAACTTAAGGTATTGGTCAGGTTCGTAAAGCATTCAGGGATCACTATTAAGGTATTCACTGCAAAAAGCACTTTACATATTCAATATTCAGTGTTCTGATTTTATCATGGATACTCTCATAGGTTGGAAACAATGGAGTAAGACTTATGAATGGCGTACAAAACTTTGTGCAGAGCGTTCTGATTTTCTCTGAAGAATGCTTTTATAAGCTCAAGAAAATCATGTTTTCATACCATTTCTTGATACACCTTGTGTGTTTCAGGAGCCCTATGTAAGATGCACTGCGGGATTTTACGCAAAATGGCACGACTTCACTAGAAAGAGGGAAATGGAAAGCATACTGAATACATAAGATATACAACCCAACTAGATATGCAGCAAATTGAGACTATTCTTACTGTATGTAGTTACTTGCTAAACATTAACTCAATGTGACTTTTATAAAAGAGGAATAAGAAGGGAATTACACTTCAATTTAAGTGTTTAAATATAATTTTTTAGCCCCCATAACCTTTGCTACTGTTGTTGCTTTTGTTGACTTCTTTTAAAGTTTTTTCAAAAAAAATTAATGATATGACCATTGCTCTAATTCATGGCAATAATTTTCCTGTGAATTACAAAGTAGAAAAGTTGTTCACAACTGATCACTCAAGAATTAATCGTGGCGGAATGCTTACCGTCTGTAAATTAAACTATTTTTTAATCTGGAAAGATGATGTACATTTTGATGGTCGAATGAGGGGGTATGCTCAAGAATGGTATTCCGAATTATCACTATTAAGACCCTCCTTAAATTTTAAATTATATAATCTTTAATAAAAACTTTGAATCAATATCATTTATTTTTAGTAAATTGACATTGCATATGTAGTTGTGTCAAGAAATTATATGAACATGTTCTCTATAGTTTAATCCATATTTATTAGCGTATGTTGATTATATTCGACTGGTATTAAAAATTAACTATGGACTATGAATATCATCTCACATAGATATAACATAAAGTAAATTTATTTTACTGCAAATAATAAATATAATTAATTAAAATATATAAATTTTTATCCCGTGCAAATGCACGGGTGATAATCTAGTATATAAAAAGAGAAGCATTTTTAACAAAACATACCTCCCTATCTGACATGTGGCGTGACATATCATCTGCCACTCATCACCTCCTCAACCTGTTGGCGCTACCCAATTATTTCTAGACCTCTCATCTACCGAAACAATCTTTTAGTTGAAACTCTTTATTTTCATCTTCAAAAAAACCTCTCTAATTAATCAGTTGTCTAATTTCACATTATTATTCATATTTTCTTCTTCCTCTTCTTCAGTTTCTTTTCCTTTCTTTCCATTTAATTATTTATCCTTTCATATATCAAGTTGCACTGAGCTGCACAATCTGAGTGAGTATGACCAATTTTTGTGTTCACGACACCGAGTTTGTTGTAAATAGCAGCATATTTTCTATTTTCTGTGTATTTTCTAATGTACTATCCTTATTTTTTATCTCAAACACTTTCAATTTTCTAAATGAATCACCCACCTCCTCGGCTCCCTCCTCTTCTATCTTCTTCTATTCAATAAATATCATTATTAATCATTTTGATTTCGAAACTAGACAGTTTTCCTTCAGCTTCTTCAAGTTTCATATCAGTTACTATCAAAATCACACTTCAATTAGTCAATTACTGCCTAAAATACTGACATGTAGCATGGCAACTCACCTTATTACACATTATTTATATCTCATCATATTATTCCAACTCATTAGCTCATATAATTTATTTGCATCAAAAACCATTTCATTTTCTAACCTGATGAACGTAACCATACAAAACACCTCCGCACCCTTTCTTCTTCTACTACATTCACTTTCCTTATAAAAAGACAAGCATTTTTAACAAAACTTACCTCCCTATCTGACATGTGGCGTGACATATCATCTACCACCTCATCACCACCTCAACCTGTTGGCCCTACCCAATTATTTCTAGACCTCTCATCTACCGAAACAATCTTTTAGTTGAAACTCTTCATCTTCATCTTCAAAAAAACCTCTCTAATTAATCAGTTGTCTAATTTCACATTATTATTCACATTTTCTTCTTCCTCTTCTTCAGTTTCTTTTCCTTTCTTTCCATTTAATTATTTATCCTTTCATATATCAAGTTGCACTGAGCTGCACAATCTGAGTGAGTATGACCAATTTTTGTGTTTACGACACCGAGTTTGTTGTAAATAGCAGCATATTTTCTATTTTCTGTGTATTTTCTAATGTACTATCTTTATTTTTTATCTCAAACACTTTCAATTTTCTAAATGAATCACCCACCTCCTCGGCTCCCTCCTCTTCTATCTTCTTCTATTCAATAAATATCATTATTAATCATTTTGATTTCGAAACTAGACAGTACTCCTTCAGCTTCTTCAAGTTTCATATCAGTTACTATCAAAATCACACTTCAATTAGTCAATTACTGCCTAAAATACTGACATGTAGCATGGCAACTCACCTTATTACACATTATTTATATCTCATCATATTATTCCAACTCATTAGCTCATATAATTTATTTGCATCAAAAACCATTTCATTTTCTAACCTGATGAACGTAACCATACAAAACACCTCCGCACCCTTTCTTCTTCTACTACTTTCACTTTCCTTATAAAAAGACAAGCATTTTTAACAAAACTTACCTCCCTATCTGACATGTGGCGTGACATATCATCTTCCACCTCATCACCACCTCAACCTGTTGGCCCTACCCAATTATTTCTAGACCTCTCATCTACCGAAACAATCTTTTAGTTGAAACTCTTCATCTTCATCTTCAAAAAAACCTCTCTAATTAATCAGTTGTCTAATTTCACATTATTATTCACATTTTCTTCTTCCTCTTCTTCAGTTTCT
Organism: Sherardia arvensis; assembly: GCA_948330725.1. Classification (NCBI taxonomy): domain Eukaryota; kingdom Viridiplantae; phylum Streptophyta; class Magnoliopsida; order Gentianales; family Rubiaceae; genus Sherardia; species Sherardia arvensis. The sequence goes on from OX415238.1 coordinate 18,583,258, forward strand.
TTTCCTTTCTTTCCATTTAATTATTTATCCTTTCAAATATCAAGTTGCACTGAGCTGCACAATCTGAGTGAGTATGATCAATTTTTGTGTTCACGACACTGAATTTATTGTAAATAGCATCATATTTTCTATTTTTTGTGTATTTTCTAATGTACTATCTTTATTTTTTATCTCAAACAATTTCAATTTTCTAAATGAGTCACTCACCTCATCGGCTCCCTCCTCTTCTATCTTCTTCTATTCAATAAATGTCATTATTAATCATTTTGATTTTGAAACTGGATAGTACTCCTTCAGCTTCTTCCAGTTTCTTATCAGTTACTATTAAAATCACACTTCAATTGGTCAATTACTGCCTAAAATACTGACATGTAGCATGGCAACTCACCTTATTACACATTATTTACATGTCATCATATTATTCCAGCTCATTAGCTCCTATAATTTATTTGCATCAAAAACCATTTCATTTTCTAACCTGATGAACATAAGCATACAAAACACCCCCGCACCCCTTCTTCTTCTACTACTTTCACTTTCCTTTGTTTCATTATTAATCTCAATATTTTTCCCATCATTATTCTCATATTTACTTCTTCAGTTTCTATGGTTCATCTTCCATTTTTTAAATTTTATTAGTCTCTTCTTCTTCCCTTTTCAGTTTTTTTGATGCTATAAAGCCCCACACAACTCTTCTTGAAAATTGGCACGAGAGATGTATCAATTTTGACTATCATGTCCCCTTTCTTTTTGATATATCTTTGTATAACAATTTTTGTTCATTTCATCAATTAGATGACACTTCATGCTACTGATTTGTTATTTTCCCTCTATGAGTGCTTAATGTGCAGGATCATGATTTCGTTCACAAATGGTTGTTTCATTTTCCAATTTTTGTAGTGTTAAAGGCCATGTTTGTGATTATGGTGTTCGATCAATTCCTTGGCCCATATTTTGGATGGATCAAGAAATTAATAGGGATTACTATAATTTTCCTTTGATAAATGATGTACAAACATTCATCCAAATTTCTAAGAGGTACATATTCCTCTCAATTTTCAGAGACGTGTTAGTTGTAAAGTTTATATATTATAATTATTTAGGTAAATTATTTGTATATTCATGTTACGAGCCACGAGATCGGAGTGTATGATTGTAGAAGAAATTGAACAATAAAATGTTGTCGTGTGTAAGGATAGAGAATTATTCTAAAGGCTCCATATATAATTTATTCTAACCTTATACATCTCTTGCAGTAAATCAATATTGCATTATATTGTTTATTGATAAGTCTTCTTGATCAACATTCACCGTTTAGTAATTTAGTTAGTAATATAGTAAAAGAAAAAGAAAATGTACCACTTTTTCCATCTTTTATTAATAATCTAAGTAAATTGAGAATACACAATTCTTATACTTTGTTAATGTATCATATTTTACGAGATACAAACAGGTTTACAAAGATTTGTTATGCCTAGGAAAAGAACTAAAATATTGAAGGAAAAATAATAATTATACTTTTCATACAATGGTATAACTAATAACAATATATAAAAGAAGTTAAAGCGTGCCTTGTTGATATAGATGTCTAAAATGATTTTACTTTGTTAAAATACGCCAAATTTATCATTTCCTTTCTTATTTACTAAGCAAAATCGAAGTTCCAGTGTTCACCATTTTTTCAATAAATTAAAACCACATCATCGTAGGGTGATTTATTGGGCTCACCTCACTACACCTATATATTGGCTAAATAGTCATATTATCCATATAAACCCCCAAAGTTGGCCATCCAAATTGTCTTTATTATTTTAACAAATCTAAATTGTCTTTGTTAATGGATTAGTAAGTAAATTTAAAGAAACACATGTTATATATATATATATATATATATATATATATATATATATATATATAGTGTAAGTTTAATTTATCGCCTATTTCTATGATAGATGATAACGAGTGAAGACATACTCAATTAGTCACAACACTTTTAAAACATAGTTGAACTCTAAAAGTAAAATATGTTTCAATAAATATAAATACAACTTCAAAATTTTCTCACATTTTTTTCAATTAAATAAAAATTATTATCAATGAAACTTTTTTGAACCTACTATGCCGATTTTTGTAACCATATATTGTCTATGAATAGTAATTGGGCAATGTCGCGCCTTGCGCGACCTGCCATACTAGTATATAAATATTTAACTTGTGTTTCCTAAAATATTATAACCAAGTGATATATACTTTTAGTTATTTATTGAATACGCCTTCTTATTTATAACTTGGACTTTAAATTTAAATCATGTGTATTTGTGAACATAACTGTTACATATTCATACACATTCTAGTTTCTTAAATATTTCATAAACTATTTTAATTTATTACATATTCATATACAATATAGTTTCTTACATGTTTCAGGTCTTTGCAAAGAATCACTCTACATTGAAGCTGAGAATCTGTTGAGAGAAATGGTAACTGTAGAAATGAAACCTAATGATGAAGTCTACACCATGATTATGGACGGGTTCTGCAAGAATGGAGATGTTAAGAAGGGCTTCAAATTCCCTAAGGAAATGCTAAGAGGTGGACACATCCGAGTGTTGTAACGTACGATGCCTTGATGAATGGTTTGTGCAAGTTAGGGCAGATGAAGAACGAAAAGTGTAGGTATAACCGCAGGTTGGTCCAACCGCCTACGTGTCAGCCTCTGAGTAATTCAATCAATTTAGTCATTATTTTTGGGGCATATTGGATGCAATCCGTATTTTGTTTATTTTGCGGTCCAAAATAAAAATACGTTTTCGATATATATGATTTGGTCAATAATTATGTATATCAGACATATGCATCATATATTACTTTTATTGCATACACTTGCAAATCAGTTATACATCATAATTATTATATATATGATTATATAACAAAAATACGGACTGCATTTAGCAGGTCTATTATTTTATTGATGGTCAGTTATTGTCTTCAATGTATTGAAGACAATAATATGACTAAATTACACTGATATTGATCAGTTTACATGGGTACATAATTGAAATATACTCTATTATAATTTTAATTGAATTGAAATTAACTGGTTCTAAAAATATTCAAATATACGATTAAACTACTAGCGTACGAAGATTGCTCCATTTCGTCATATTCACAAATAATAATCTTGCATTAATCTTGTAAACACTAATTGAATCGAATTATAACTAAAGAACACAGTAATTATATGACTGCATGAAACTGAAATTCATCAAAACTTAATTGATCTGATTTAAACAAAACTAGACTTCTTTGATCGAACAAGATTTATGGATTTGGAAATGCTAAAATAATAATAGTACAACTACATTATGTCGTATAGCATCAAAGATTAAAAAAACTGATTTGAAGTGCTAAGATTGAACAAAAAGTATTTAAACTGAAAATAGCATAACTGATTTTTTTTGGATTGCAACAAATCACATTAATTTTTTTAATTGACTGATCTGATTTGAATAGAAGTGGATATATCTAGATTGAACTGAACTGAAAAAATTGTAGAGAGTTGTAATTAAAAATATAGAGAAAATGTACTAAATTTAAAAAAATTGGATATATTTATTAGAACTGAACTGAACTGAAAAATATAATAATATTTACCTTAACCGAACTGGAAAAAATTCCTCAAAAAAAACTGAACTGGAAAAAATAAATATACTGAACTGGACTGAAAAATACAAATGTAGTGAACTGAACTGAAAAAATATAAAAATATTGTACTGAATTGAAAAAATACAAGTATAAAAAACTAAATTAAAAATATAAATATATTGAACTGAACTAACATGCACAGCTTATTTGGTGAGAAAGTAAAAAGAACTACTATGTATTATATAGCCCAGGTATAGACCCCACACCACCGGTTGGGACAACCGGTGGTTATATGTAATGCTCCCCGATGAAGAATGCTTAGATGATATCACATGCGATGCTTAACTTAGGAGTAGTTCCTGATGACATTACTTTCAACATCCTGTTAGAAGAGCGTTGCAAGCGTCATATGAATCGTCATCATGAGAATGTTGAGAAACTATGTGGCGAGAAAGGGATTATTTTGGATTATGGTTCATATTCTTCTCTGGTAAGTAGTTTGAGCAAAACCTCCCGAAAATACAGTAAACGGTGACCACTCAATATGTTCTTCACCTGTCTTTTGCTCTCTTTTGTGTTTTGATAAACGTTTGTGGTGCATGATATATATATATATATATGATTGTGCTGCATTATTTTAATATGACTGTGCTTATTATTTATTTTCAAAATACTAATATATATATCATGAATTGTACATTTTGATAATATAAATGTTAATTTAATAGTTAATATAATTGGTAAATTAAATAATTTATAATAATAAAATTCACATCTTTTATACTAATATTTTCTTATATGATATGCATACTTGAGACTTCTAGGGAGTGACCATATTGTTTGGGATGTCGATTCAATACTGTGGTTAGTATGCATTTGGTAAGTCAGAATGAGACTTTCTTGATGGATGTGTACGACCCGCACTTGATCACGAACCCAGCTCACGCACTGATCTGCAAAACAAAGTCTCGGGTGTCCCGAGGATAGATACTCCTACGCTCAAGTTAGTATGATGCGTAAGGCGTATTGTATGTAAGATAATAGATAGCAAAGGTGTTCCAAATCTTTGGGTATTTATATGGCTACAATCCGTAGATCACCAAGATATGTAATTATGGTAGGAATACAACTCTTATAGAGATAACAGTTGTATTACTATGTATAGGAGTAGTGTATTTCGGTCATGGTTGTATCTACCATGTTTAGGAGGGTGTATATTCTTTATAGAACATTCATAATATACGCATTCCTTACAAGGATTAGGATTGATAGACCCGTGGATCATCCTCGGCGTATCTCGAGCCCACGACCCTTCTCGGGCCCTAGTCCGAGACTGAATGAGGTATGGAATAGAAACCATGGACTTATCAGTTGCCCCAAGTTAGATCTTCAGAATTTCGAGGGCTCCATCTCGAAGGCTGGATGAGAGGCTTCTTTCTCGAGGGAAGGCCAATAACTCGAGGGAGAGTAACTCGGGGTGTTAAGCTCGGGGGTGTCCCGCTTGGGCCTAACTTCTCGGGCTGACCCTTCTGAATATCTAGTTTCAAGTTCTTTTCATATTCCATCACGTGGGCGGTCAGATTTGAACTTGTCTTCTTAAATTCTGAGGTAGCTGACACGTGGCATCTGCTCATTGTATCTTCTGGTGGTGAGAAAGACCAACCTTCCATTTGCCTGCATCGTTTCGCGAGTCGAGGTAATTACTTCGTTTAAATGCGTGCTAATTACTGGTTATATAACCAGTAATTTTTCCTTTGTGTTTATCATCAATCTTCATCCAAGCAATTTGCGTTTCCAATCTCAGAAAAAGCTATTCTCTTCAGAAAACTTGTTTTCTTTTCTTCATATATATTATCTTTCCCCCGTTCTCTATATTGCCATATCGTCAACAAACTCCAGCGTTCCCCCTGGCAATGTAGAGAATGTGTTGAAGGAGGAGCCCCAACCGCTCGTGACTTAAGTACTCTGTTTTTGGAGGTGGACTCTGGGGAGATGATGTAGGTGACCATCGCTACACCGCTACAAGGTGTGACTGCGGTGGTAGATGATGGTGCGTCTGGGTCGGGTGTGGACCCGAATATGGAGCCCCAAGTTGATAAACGGGCTTCAGTTGCTGGTGAGGCGAGTGGCGTCACTAAGGTGGTTGATGAAAAGATGTTGCAGTATTTACGGTCATGTAGGCCGTCGTATCCCAATGATGCTGGCTTGAAACTCGAGGATGGGGAGACCCCAATCCAGAATCTGGTGAGCCCCACTCGAGGGGTAATTTACGGGAGATTTCTGCAGCAGGGGATAAGCATTCTTTTCCCCCTCTATTTCATGAGTTTCAGCAGCACCATCAGCTGCATCCAAGCTAGATTCACTCCAATATGGTGGTGTTGATAATGGTTGTGATATCCTGGTGGGCTCAGAAAAATTATGAACCGAGCCTGAATTTGTTTAGGAGCTTGTACAAGTTATTCTCTTTTGAGAAATACGAGTACATCACCCTCACTCCGCGTAAAGCCAAACCCTTCAAGTTCCCTGACAATGGCGGCGAGTGAGAGGCTGACCGCTTTACCTTTGACCGGAGTAAATATGAGGTCCCTGATTTGAATCCCAACCCAAAGAATGCTATAGCTCGGGATAGGGTCTTTAATATTCCAGCCCATTTAAAGGGTATTGTTGGGGAGCTGCCGAGCGAGAAGATTGACCTTTAGTGAGGAAACTTTGTGCGGGGGGCTCATGGCTCTGTTTGGCGGTGACCTTCCATCACCTACTCGTACCTGTAGATGTTCCTCAGTCGAAATCCATGTCCAGCTTTATGAAGCTGGACCGGAATTGGGCCCTCCATGATAAAATCCAGGGAGACAAGAAGAAGGCCGGGAAGCGGAGTCCGAGGAAGTCTCCTAGGAACCATGGTGAACCTTCTTCGAGTCGGTCTTCTTCAGGTAATTTCTTGCTTGACATACCGTAGTTTAGCTGATATATTTCTTCTGTATAGTATGTTGATGTTCTTTTTTCTGTATGTAGCATCTCCCCCAAAGAAGAAAGCCAAGAAGGGGAAGGCAGTCCTCAAGGCTATAGATGAGGAAGCGGAGGAGTCCGAGGAGGTGCAGTCCGAGGAAGTGGAACTGGAGGTTGGGGAGTCCTCGGATGATGATGATTCCAAATTTGGGCTGGTGATCCCTGAAGATGCTCCCTTGAAGAGGTTAAGGTGCTATCTGAGTTCACCTGGGGAAGAAGATAGTCAGGCTTCTCAGAAAACCTTCAGGAAATATCCTTTTGCTTCCAAGGTAGTAATTTTCTTCGTCTTGTTATGTGAATTCTCACATGTCGAGTAGTAGGTTTTTATACGATTTCTGTTTCACATCTGATGGCAGATCTATCCAAGTTGGGAGGCCGGGCCAATGGTGAGATCAACAATCTATAATACTCCGTTAAAGAGTTACATGCTAGGTGCCGGGCTCTCGAGGCCGGGAAGGAAGAGATGGAGGCTGTTATCTCGGCCTTGACGACTGAATCGGTCATACCTCCCCCATCTGTTCAAGCTCCAGTGGATGTGACCCAGCTAGAGGACAAGGTGAAGGAGCTTGAGGCTGAAAATAAGGTCTTACTGCTGGCAAGGAAGTCCCAAGAGGATGAGCTGAAGGTTTATCAGGATACCGTGACTGAGTTGGCTCAGAAGCAGTCTTCGGAGAAGGATTCGGAGGAGCCGAAGCGACTTCTTAGGCTTTGGGGCACCTTCATTGGTTGTAGCCCCGAGTTAAAGAGTCACCAGGAGGAGTATGGGGATTTATTCCACGACTCTGAGCAGCACAAGAGTTTAGACAAAGTCTTGCTATTGTGTCAGTCCGATGAGGAGAGAAACATGATGATGACTGTCTTTTCTCATCCGGATGCTGCTGATAAGCTCGTCGCTCTGACTTCTAGTCACTGGGTTCCTGGGGCCGAGTTTAGGATGCATTGGATCCCTCCGAGAAGATAATGACATCAGGAGATCTATTAAGACTTATTGAAGCTAAATATCCTGAGTTATCTTCCCTCGGCGAGGTGCTCTCTAATTCTTCCACTAGCAAGGCGGACTAGCCTCGGCTGGTTTGCTGGCATCTCCTCATCAGCTTTTAGGGTTTAGCCTCGCTCCCTTGAATATGGATTTAGGACTTGTGCCTTAGTCTCATGGTCTTCTGTGAAGGGAGCCTCTGCCTCTATTCTACTGTTATAGATGGTGGGTTCTGGTGGTTAATACCCTTGACGAAGCTGAGATACTCGGGGATCAGGTCCTCGCAGTTGTCCATGATGAAGTCTCTGCGAGCATACAACCTGATATTGTTTGGCTTCTTCCTCAGGCTTCTTCCGACAAGGCCTTTAATGTCACAGTGTGCAGAAAAGTTGACAATAGCCCATCTCTCATGCGCCACATTTGGTGAAGTCCTTGATAACCCTATTGGGTATATTTAAAATTATCATATTCTGATGTAATAACATCTTTTTCATGACCTTTGTATCAAATTTCGAGATTTTTCATCTATGTATCCCTTTGGGGTTTTTTAGAAGTATCATACTCTGATGTAATGACACCTTTGATATGATCTTTTGGGTTCGAGGTTTTGCCTCTTTGTTATCCACTTGGGATTTTTTAGAAGTATCATACTCTGATGTAATGAAACCTTTGATATGACCTTTAACTTCTATTTTTGAGATGATTGATATTTGACCACGTCTGCCCTTTTAGTCCATGGACTTCAATCGAGCACTTCTTTAAAGTACTTTATCTCGAACCTATCTCTTTTATTCAAGACGATTGGAAGTTGAATTTTGGATTCAAACAACTTATTTTATATAAGCTGGCCAATCATATACTTATTAAAGCATATTGTTTTGAGTAGCAATCAATGTCATACATAAGATAACAATCCTCTTTTTAGAAAAGGAATTTAAGATTACCCAATATAAAGATAGGTGTAATTGTAAATAACATAAGTTTAATCTAAGTTTATAACTTTAAGAACAGAAATAAGGGAAATAGTGGGTTTGAGTTTTAGTACTCGTTTGTGCTAGAGCATAGTTGTCTCGGATCTTCACGAGGTTCTCGGACCTTTGTGAGGCTTTTTCCCGAGTTTTATCTTCCGTGATACTTTCGTAAGTTAATCACGTTTCATTTTCGTGGTTTGGGCTCGCCCTTCATGGTTTCCAAGAGGTAGCTTCCCCCTGGATGGGATTCTAGGATTCAATACGGACTTTTCCTGTTCGGAGCTAGTTTCCCTTCCACTTCTTTCTTACTTTTCTCGTTTAACCTCATTACAAGGTCTCCTTTGCCGAAGGTGGCCAAGCGGACCCTTCTGTTGTGGTATCGCTTAACTCTTTCCTTCACCTTGGCCTCGTGGATCGTAGCATTGGCTCTTTTCTCTTCTAGGAGGTCAACGTCGAGACAGAGGTTTTCTTCAGTGGTAGTGCCATCTTCTTCTTCCGGCTGAGAGGTACGGGCAGAGGGGACTCCAATTTCCAGGGGAATAACCGCCTCAGACCCATAGACTAGGCTGTAAGGAGTTTCTCCGGTTGCTGTGGCTGGCGTAGTTCTATGGGTCCAAATCACACTCGGAAGTTCTTTGATCCAGTTTTCTTTGGCTCCTTTTAGGCGCTTTTTATGGCCGCTTACCAAGGTTCGGTTCGTAACTTCTACTTGGCCGTTAGCTTCTGGATAGTACACCGAGGTGAGCTTCTGATGTATGTCGTAATCCTCACATCATTTCTTGAAAGGTTTGTTAGCGAATTGTGCTCCATTATCGGTTACTATGTATCTCGGGATGCCATAGCGACATACGATGTTTTTAAAGCAGAAGTTGATAACTGTTTTGCCTGTTATGTTCGTCAAGGCTTCGTCTTCCACCCACTTCGAGAAATAGTCAATAGCCACAATAAGGTACTTGAAGTTACCAGGGGCCGTGGGAAAAGGTCGACAAGGTCAATACCCCACCGGACGAATGGCCAAGATTCTTGGATGGTAATCATATTTTCCTGAGGCACATGGATCATTTTGGCAAATCTCTGACACTGGTAACAGGAATCAATATATCTCTTGGAGTCTTCTAGCATCGTAGGCCAGAAATAACCCATCTGTAGGAGTTACGGGTAACAGTGCGTGGACCTTGGTGGCTACCACAAACTCTTTCATGTGCTTCCTGTACCAAGTGCTCCGCATCAGAGGGCCCGACACATTTATGTAAGGGCTGGAGGTATCCTTTCTTGTATAAGGTGCCTTCATGGATGACGTACTTGGGAGCCTTAACTCGGATTTTACGTGCCAAGTGCTTATCCTCTGGGAGGGTTCCCGTTTGCAGGTACTCGATGTAGGGACTCATCCATGTGTCCGAGGTGTCAACAGCCATGATGCTGCTCTCTTCATAACTCCTTTTTGCCAGGGTTTCCATCAGCAATTCTTGAGAAGATCGTATGTTGAGGTCCGAGGAGGCGAGTTTGCTCAGTGCATCTGGTTTATGGTTGCCTTCTCGGGGAATGTGATTCAACTCATAATGTCGGAATTAACTTAAGAGAGGTTTAACTATCTCGAGGTACTTTTGGAGACTGTATTCTCGGGTTTCGTATTCGCCTTTTACCTACTGTACCACGATCTGTGAGTCACGGAAGATCTCGAGATCTCTAACTTCGAGGTCCTTAGCCAATTTTAGCCCCATAATGAGGGCTTCATATTCAGTTTCATTGTTAGTGGCTCGGAAGTCAAAATTGAGAACGTAGGGATGGTCCTTTCCCTCGGGGCTGGTGAGTAAGACTCCGGCCCCACTTCCCCCAGAGTTGGAGGATCCATCGACATATAAACGCCATTTTCCCGTGTCCGGGACTGGATCTTTCTGGTTGATCTCCACTGGTTCGACAGACTCCATTATGAAATCAGATAAAGTCTGGCCCTTGATGGCTGTCCGAGGCTTTTATTGTATGTCATGTTCTCCCAACTCGATGGCCCACTTCATCATTCATCCCGAGGCATCAGATTTCTGGAGAATTTGTCTGATCAGGTAGTTGGTTAGAAGCACTATTGTATGTGCTTGAAAGTATGGCCGCAACCTTCGAGAGACATGCACGAGGGCTAATATTAAGCGCTCAAGAGGGGTATATATAGTTTCGGGCCCCTGTAGGGCCTTACTGACGTAGTATATGGGGTGTTGCGACCCTTCTTATTCTTTGACCAATACTGCACTAATGGCTAGCTGGGATGCAGATACATATAAGTAGAGAGTCTCCCCTTTCTCTGGTTTTGACAGCGTCGGTAGGTGTCGGAGGTGATATTTAAGTGCTTGGGAGGCTTCTCCACATTTGTGTGACCACTCAAATTTGTTAGCCTTCTTAAGGGCGTTGAAGAAGGGTAAGTGCTTTTTTGCTCCCTTAGAGAGAAATCGGCTAAGGGTCGCAAGGGATCCTGTTAGCTTCTGCACATTTTTGACGGTCTTTGGAGGTTGCATGTTTTGCAAGGCCTCTATCTTCTCAGGGTTCACCTCAATTCCCCGACTGGATACCATGTATCTTAGGAATTTGCCTGCTCCAACACCAATGGTAAACTTAGCAGGGTTTAACTTTAAGTTGGATGTCCGAAACGTATCGAAGGTTTCCTTTAAATCTTCAAGAAAGCGTCATAACTGCGACTTTTCACTACCATATCGTCTACATAGATCTCAAGGTTGCGTCCTATTTGGGACTTGAACAAGTTATCCACCAGCCGTTGGTAAGTAGCTACAACGTTCTTTAATCTAAAGGGCATCATCTTGTAGCAAAAAGTCCCCCTATCGGTGATGAAAGAGTTTTTCTCCTTATCTTGCTCTGCCATTGGAATTTGATGGTACCCTTTGACGGCGTCGAAGAAAGCTAGCACCTAATATCCAGCGCTAGCTTCCACTAGGTGATCGATCGAGGGTAGAGGGTAACTGTCTTTAGGACAACAGTCGTTCAGGTTGGTGAAGTCAATGCACATCCTCCACTTCCCGCCCGGCTTCTTGACCATTACTGGGTTGGCTATCCACTCGGGTATTGCACTTCCTCGATTATACGGGTTTTGAGTAGCTTATCTACTTCTTCTCCGATGGTTTCAACTCGATATAGTGCAAAGATGCGTCGCTTCTGCTTTATGGGCTTCTGTGATGGGTTGATATTCAGGTAATGTTCCGCTAAACGAGGGGATACTCCTACCAAGTCATTGGTATCCCATGAGAAGACATCGATATATTGGTTGAGGAGATCTCAAAGTCTGGTCTTTATCTCGGGGGGTAGGAGAGTTCCAACCTCGACGATTCCTGATTCTCCGAGTTGCATCGCCTCTGACTCGGAGTACTTGGCTGGTTCGAGATCCTCCCTTTCTGGTTCTCGGATAGCTTGAATTGTGCAGACTCAAGCTAATTGTTGGTCGCCTCGGACCGTGGCTATTCATTGGTTCGTGGGGGAATTTCACTGCCAAGTGGTATGGGGACTAGATGGCTTTTGCTTGGCACATCCAGGGTCGTCCGAGGATTATGTTGTATGGAACTTTGGAGTCGATGACCACGAAGGTACAACAGAGGGTTATACTCCAAGGACCATCTTCCACTCGCACCGGTTAAGTGATCTCTCCCAAAGGAGTAACAGGATTGCCAGCAAATCCCGAGATGGGACTTGTGGGCACGAGGTTACTTTTGTCCCATCCCAACTGTTCATAACAACTCAGTAACATGACTTCTATTTCACTTCCCCATCTACCAGAACTCTTTTGATCACGTTATGATTTATGTCGACTGTGATCACTAAGGGATCTGAATGAGGGAATTGATTAGGAACCGCATCCTTAGGTGAAAAAGTAACGGTTCCGTCTAGGCGAGATCTTTTGCTCTCCCACTCCCAAGGAGAGGCTTCTTCGGGCGATCGGTGAACTCCGTTAATGCTCCTTCCTGCTCCCTGATTGGCGGCGTGGCTTATCTCGTCGTTGTCGTGGTTGGCATAGGTATCTCTTATTCCTGTCGGGGCTAGAAAACGGATTCGTGTGCTCCCACGAGGGTTTTCAGCCGGATCAGCCATGAGTTTGAAGGTCAATTAGATCAAGATTAGCAAGCGAGTCCCACCAGGTGTGCCAAATTGATGAATGTCTACGATCCGCACTTGATCACGAACCCGGCTCATGTACTGATCTGCAAAACAAAGACGCTCAAGTTAGTATATTGCGTAAGACATATTGTATGTAAGATAATAGATAGCAGAGGTGTACCAAACCTTTGGGTATTTATATGGTTACAATCCCTAGATTACCAATATATGTAATTATGGTAGGAATACAACTCTTATAGAGATAACAGTTGTATTACCATGTATAGGAGAAGTGTATTTCGGTCATGGTTTGAATCTACCATGTTTAAGAGGGTGTATATTCTTTATAGAACATTCATAATATACGCATTCTTTATAAAGATTAGGATTGATGGACCCGTGGATCCATACTCCGCGTATCTCGAGCCCACGACCCTTCTCGGGTCCTAGTCCGAGACTGAATGAGGTCCGGAATACAAAACATGGACTTATCATTTCTGAAAGTGCTGCTGGTGACAACCATGACCCTTTTGATAGACTATTACTGGCCTTTTGATATGGTGTTACCGCTATTGATGCAGAAAATATCTAATTATTTCACAATTTTTAGAAATTCTTCGTAATCATACAAATAGGGTACAAAGGAGGCTCATTTCACATTCTCCTCCTAATCCCACAAATTGACTACGATTTGGAGATTATTGTACTACATGTTTTCAGGGTGCGGTGAGCGCATATATTTAATTCCATTATGGTGTGGTTTTATTTTTTATTAGAAAAATGATATGCATACTTTTTTCAAATTAGATCTTTTACAAAGATATTGGTTATGCAAATAATTGTTTTGTTTCAATGATAATTTCAAAATAATAATTTTTAAACTAATAAATAATATATAAAACTTAGATCTAAAAAAATCATATAGAAAAATATGTGGGATCTTAGCTACTATTGTGGGAGTATGTAGTTTGTCACATTATTGGATTGAAAATTTGATACGACAAGTCAAACTACATGACTATAAGCTAACCATTCTGAATACTCTAACACTTCCGAGACATAAAAATTTACTATTCAACATTGTTTTATTCAGATTTCAGATTCCAAACTTTAAATTTCAAATTTCAAATTTCAATTTTATCGAATGGAGCTTTAATCTTCGTACATAACAATACTGCACCTCCCTTATGGTGGACCAACAAAACCTTTGATGGCTATAGACCACAGATCCTCGGAACAAAGTAGAAAGACATCCACGTCCGATTCAGCCTAGCCTGAGATTAGATATCCAATTATTCACGTCTGACATTCGGCCACAACCTCTTAAATGCTTGGCCCACTAATTCCCGGTTTCCATTCAAACTCTTCCCTATCGTCTCCATCAATATCCTCCCTCTTCTTCCACCAGAGCATTCAGTTGTTCTGTGACAATGAACCTCAGCTCAATCACGACGACCAAACCATCCCTTTTGCTGCTCGATTCAAACCTCAAATGGAACCCCCTCATCCCCTCGTTTCGGTACCTCAAATTCCAGCCACCCACCAGGTTTAAACCCGCCAGACTAACTCTGAACTGCTTCTCATCCCCCAGCAACAATGGCGGCGAGCCCCCGCGGAACCCTCTTGATATCCTCGCCACCTCCATCGTGAAAGCCCTCAAAGCCTTGCAGAAGCCCGCAGTCGCCGCTCTTATTCTGGGACTGCTCTTGGCGTACGACCCCAGCTCTGCATTGGCTGCGTCCGGCGGCAGAGTCGGCGGCCGCTCCTTTTCATCTAAATCGCCGTCGTCCTCGTCGTCGAGGAGCTACTCAGTGCCCAGGTCACCACTGGGTGGCTCTGGATTCACGTCTTCCGTGCCGTACTATGCCCCCTCACCGTTTGGGTTTGGAGGCGGCGGAGTTTATGTTGCGCCCGCGGTGGGCTTTGGTTCCAGCTTTTTTCTCATCTTCATGGGCTGTGCGGCATTTATTCTCGTCTCCAGCTTCTTATCGGACAGGTCTGACGGCAGCGTGCTCACCGATACTGAGCGGACTACTGTAATTAAGCTGCAGGTACATTTTGGGGTTTTTGTATTTTCCCCTTTGAAATGTGTTTTAGGCTCATAGTTTACACAATTATGGAGATGGTCATGTCATAAATTGGATGGTGGTGGGTATAATTTCTACTTAGGCAACTTTACTCATCACCATTTACTTTCGAGAGATCTTAGGCTGTGTTTATTTCCCCCTGCCCATAATTATGAACACTATTCTTAGTGAGAAAGATAGCGTATGCATGTTACCTCAAATGGTTTTTTTTTTTTTTTTTTTTGAGGACTTGTGACTAGCTTCTTTTGATGTGCAATATAGTACACATACCCCTCACAGATTCTGCTGGTGGTAAATTGTTTGTTTGCATGAGCTCACTTGGTATAACTTTCCAAATGTTTTCACTTTTGCAGGTTGGCTTGTTGGGATTAGGGAGATCACTTCAGAAGGATCTTGATCGAATTGCGGACACTGCAGATACATCAACACCCCAGGGTTTAAGCTACGTGTTGACTGGTAAAGCATTTGAGCCTCTTATTCTCGTGATAGTGTGTGTGTGTGTCAACTCTGGTATGTAGAGCACAGGGCATTTATGACAATTGCATGTTTTGGGTGTACCGGTACATGAGATAAGATTTATCGTAATCATTGTGTTTATGGAGGATAAGTTGTTAAATACTTAAATGTAAAGAAAATGTAGCTAAGAAGAGCAAGTTATGATAAATAAAGAGTGAGTGCATCAGATATAAGAGCGCCAGTCCTTTTATCGTCAGAGTGAGAAACAAGCTTAAGGTGATTTGGAATATGCCTATAGAAGTCCCTTAGATTTATCAATGCAAGGCATGCATGAAGTGAATTAGCAAATCAATTTAGAAAGCCAGGGAAAACCATCAATTTCAGTAAAACAATTATTAAAAGATGATATGCAGCAGTGCTGCAGTATTTAACTTTACGTGAATTTTAATCTTGACGATATGATTCATGTAACATGAGTAAATTTTCGGGGTACATTTTGCTTTTGTTATTGAATAGTGGTAATTCTGTTTCTTACATGTTGCTGCGTTAAGGTCTAGTTTTTTAATCTCTAAGAGCTATGTTTCGTGTATTTTCTTATCATTTCACTGCTTGCTTGCAGAGACCACACTAGCTTTGCTCCGACATCCCGATTTCTGCATCTCTGCTTATTCATCGGTAAGTAAGATACCTCCTGTGGTTTTAAAACTGTGTAATTTAGAGATTTCCCTGAATTTTAGAGTAATAATATAGCCAGTTGTTATTCTGAACCATGGGAATTAGAGATATATGTCCAGCCTTCACATTAGACGCACTTTTAAGTGGTCTTCACCCGCTAAAGATACCTGACTTTCCATCAATACCTCCCCCTCTCCCTGGTTCTTGGAACTATAGAATTTTTGTTTCTTTACCTGGTTGAGTTTGTGTGGTCCCAGGTAAGATTAAATATACTAACTAGATTATTTCTCTTTACCCTGCTCGGTCTCTGCCCTGAATGGAATCATATCTACATGATCACTACTTGTCCCTTGTGAGGGTGTCAGACTGTTAGAAGTTGTGTAGGTAATTTAAGTAATATAAAATTTGCTCACTGAAAAGTGTAAATAAATGGAAACTTAGCCAGGCCAGTGTCCATGTAATATACAATTTGCTCTGCTAATCCTAGGACTATACTAGTAATACAAGTTATGGCTGCTTTGTTTTGTTGATGAAACATCTTCCTGATACCGCGATTCTTACCAGGCAAATAAATGGAGGGATTATAAAATCCAGCTCAAAATTTGAGATGCAAGTTAACCAACCTTTTGTTAGGCTTATATGAGCCATGATAAAGTCTACAATATGTTAGAGTATAGGTAGTTTTGCTCTCTGTGAATTTGTACTAGCCAGTCGTGATCTTTGGATGTGTAAATTTCATTAGTATGCCCATTTAAGTATATTTAAGCAGTTATTATTGTTAATTTTTAAAAAATTTGGGCTGTGTGTTTTAATCTTTTTATTGGATTCTCAAATCTTACATATCTCGATGTATTGCAGACTGATGTAAAGAAAAGCATTGACGCTGGGGAAAACCGATTTAATCAACTTTCTATTGAGGAACGTGGTAAGTTTGATGAAGAGACACTTGTCAATGTCAACAGCATAAAGAAGAGAAGTTCAACTAGCCGGAAATCCAATGGCTTTAGTAATGAGTACATTGTGGTAAGTATAGCCTTTTAGCAATTTTTAAACTTTTATAACTTGCCTGGGAAGCTTAGTAATGAAGTTGTGTGAAAATCCTCATTTCTTTTAAAAGATCAGCCTTTTATACATAGTTCTTCCAAATATAAATGCATTTCATGGTGTCTAGTCTATAATGAGGACAGGATGTCTTCATCCAATAATTTTGGTACTCATTTTACAACTTGGTGCTCTTTGGTTACTACATAACAAATGCACTTTTAAAATTCTGATTTACAAGTGCTGTAAGAACTAATAAGCCTGGGGAGATTTAGAATTGCACGGGTCTAGTTTGGCATATTAATTCAATTAAAAACAATGGGATGAGTATTTTGCTTTACATATAGCCATCTGCCATAATTCTGGATCCATGTTAAATTTCTTTTCTTGGTGACTTCGTCGCTGTTTTATACTTATAAAGAACATTAAGAAAGGGCATTTATTACTCACAACTGCTTAAGTTTGCGTCCAACATTAATGTGTTCCGAGTCACTGAACATAAATCTTTAAAATTCTTGTTATTTCACAGCTACTTTCCCAAACCACTTATTGAGCAACTAAAAGAATTATTGTAATATCGCATGTCCATAGATTCAATAAACCTAGAATGATGATGAAATGGTAAGCTAAGTACTCCATTCCACAAAATTAGTCCTGTGAAAAGATCACAGATTTCCTTCAGTTTCTTCTTTTCCGGGGTAAATTTACAATTCCATTTAGATATTTTTGCAAAGTTGAAACTATTATTATGTCTCATAATGCTTTGTGTTGTCCTTACTTTTTGCAAATTTGCTTTTCTAGTTCACCAAAACATTGCTCCCATTCATAAAATCAACAGGTTACGATATTGGTGGCCGCTGAAGGAGTACATAAGCTGCCTACAATCAACAGTAGCTTAGACTTGAAGGAAGCATTGCAAAAACTTGGATCCATTCCTTCTAGTAAAACTCTGGTATGGAATTGAGGAGTCATCTCTAAGTGATGTGTTGTATTTCATTTTCTAGTTTTCTTCTCCATGTCTGAACTTTGTAATGCACCTGCAGGCTGTTGAGGTTTTATGGACTCCTCAAAATGAAGATGATTCGTTATCAGAGCGAGAGTTGCTCAAGGATTATCCTTTGTTGCGCCCTTTATAACCAACAAAAGACTCCCCCGACTTCAGTTTTTCGAACAGTCTTTTACCAAGGGAAGAACCTTTGGTGAAAACTTGTGTACTACAGTCTCTATATGACTATATCAACCACCACAAATACTGTACATATATAGCAGGTACATTTAGTCATGGCGTTCTCTCACAATTTTGCCAATAATAACTAGTTTTGTTAGCTTCAGCTATATACTGCTCATGAATAATGTAAAATCAAATGTATTGCTAGTGAATGAACGTCTAATCATATTTTAGAGTATTTTGTATAGTTAAGTTCGTCAAGTATTATACTAAAAACAGATCGAGATGTTTCTGGAGAAATTCACATTCATCCATCTCTCTTCTTCTCACTAACTAAATATATGTGAAGCCCTTGCCCATGTCGTACATTTATATACATTATTAGTCAATTAGGTCCTGTTTACCGGAGTTTATTTTTCGCCGAACTGACTAAACTGTATGAATATAATAATATTGTATTTTTTTAAAATTAAATCACACTATGGTGGGGGATGTTTATTAGGCTCCCAAACCTTAAATAAAGAGTATGATACATAAAATGAGCAGAAGCTCTGCTAAGGGATTAACATTACAAAAGAATTAAAAAATACCTAGAAGACTATAGTTAGTCTATTCTAAGGTAGTAAAAAGGAAACTTCTATGGAATTTTTACAAAAGGATTTTGGTGCAAAAAATTGAGGAGCAATTTAGTGATCGTCTCGCGAAGCACAATTTTGCCACCCAAAATTTGCAACCTAAAAACCTATTCTAGAGCTATCCAAAAAATGACAAAACAATCCATTGTGTGGGATTTGTGATTCATAACTGGATCCTGTGTTGATCCTGTGGAACTTGTTGTGGAGATTAGGTTATGCTTCTCTATGGATTTGTAGTTCCACCCTTTGTGGAGTACCTGTTCATCCCTGCAATAAAGATAGAGCCAGCAGTACATGTTCTGAGTGATTTTTTTTTTCAACCTGTTCTAACAGCAGGAAGACCAATGCAATCAAGGTGTATTGGGCCTCTCAGTTCCCTAGGGGCTGAGTGTTGCTCTAAATCACTTGTTTGATGCATTTTCAGTCCTCTTTTTGCCAGAAAATCAGCTGGAAAATTTGCCTCTCTAAATACATGGCATAAAGGTGACAGTAAAGTCATGGCACACAATTTAAAACAGATTGAGAAGAGCTTCCAGTTAGCTGATAGTGGATTTAAAGCACCTGTCACAGCCAATTTGCAATCTGATTCTACTGAAAAGAGTTGTAGATTCATGTCATTTGCTAACTGATAGCCTATCATGATTGCCATTAATTCAGCATGCATTGGTGAGGAAGTGGTCATACATGTCATATATAACCTAGTTACTATGCCATGTTTATCCCTGATTATGACCCCAATTCCTGTGTTGGGATTTAACCTAGTATCAAAAGAAACTTCAACATTTACTTTCAAACCCTGATCTGGAGGAAACTATTTGATTATCTTGACTGGCCTTGGCCTTTTCCTTTTTATAAAAGGAACCAAGCCATTTCCAATCAAGAAAGAATTTTTTTCAGACTGGCCAGACAAAGGAAAGACAGTAAAAATAAGACACACTTGTTTAACAATCTGCTGGCATAATTGCTGGTTATCCATGAGTTTATTGTCATACAAAAATTTATTCCTTTTGTTCCACAGAGCCCAGAATACCATCAATATGGTTATTCTTATTACTGTTGAGTGGATTTTGGAATAACCTTTGTTTGACATATAAAAAGATAGCTTCTTATTGACATGAGAGAAAATTGGAGTTTTTAAAGCAAGAATCATGTTAAAACATCTCCAGACCTCAGCATTCCCAGCACAGTTAGTGTAATAATGACTCAGACTATCTTCCTGTGCACAGAAATGACATTTTGATGGTAGATGGAAACCAAATTTTGCTGAGATGTTATCAAAAGGAAGGAGCTTATTTCTAACTCTCCAGATATGCACAAATATTTTTGGAGGATTTGGTTTAGCCCATACCTGTTGTAATGTAGGATCTTTTTGTCCCAATGGCTTGTAGCTCAGATAAGTTGACCTCACAGAGAACTTTCCATTGTGTGCTGGTCTCCATATCAACCTGTCCTCATGCTCCTGTGTAATCTGAGCACCCTGCAAAATAGTTAGAAGATTGGTAGCCAAGTATGGCCCCAGTTGGTGGATAAAATTTGATTTATTATTAATGAAAGTAGACAAAGATATGTTAGGGAAAAGGAGATCCCTATCACCTGGCCATGCATAAAACAAAGCTCCCCGTCCTGTCCAATTTGCATCCCAGAATGAACATGTACCAATTCCATATAGAACTTGAATATTTGAGTTTGCATGCTCAGTTACATTGCAAACTCTTTTCCATGTTAGTGAGTTCTTATATGACTTTGGCAACTGCCACCAAAATCTTGTCCAAATTGTTTCATTCTTCTGCATTTTCCACCACATTTTGCAAGATAAGGACTGTATAGTAGCTGTAATATCCCTGAAACCAAGCCCATTTTCCACCTTAGGGATTGCCAGTTTTGTCCATTTCCTCCATGTTTTTCTATTCCCATAAGCTGTCTCCCCCCAAAAAAACCTAATTGCTGTTCTCTCAATTCTCCTAATCACCTGTTTGGGTGGCTGTAGAACTGTGAAAATGTGTGTGGTGATAGCAAGCTGAACATGATTGATAAGAACCATTCTGCCAGCATAGCTCAACCATTTGTTTTTCCAGTTCTCCGTAGCTCTTTGTATCCTTTCTAAGAGAGTTTGATATAAAATCACTTTATTTCTCCCTTTGAACACAGGCACCCCTAGATATGTAAAAGGCATTTGTCCCAGTTTCATCCCCAAAATTCTCTGAATCAGCCTTATTTTGGTTCCAGAAGCTTTCTGGTGCACAATAAAAATCAGATTTTGAGTAATTTACCTTCTGTCCAGATGATATCTCATATGCATGAAGAAAAGATTGAAGCCTTTTGAGATTTCTTTTGCTTGAGTTGCAGAACATGGCAGTATCATCTGCATAAATCAAGTGAGTAACATTCTCTACTCCTCTAGGCATCTTAAAACCTTTTAAGAATTGTTATTCTATCAGAATTTTTAAGGCCCTAGAGAAGGATTCAGTCACCAAATTGTATAGAAAGGGTGAGAGGGGGTCCCCTTGTTTTATCCCTCTACTTGACGAGAAAACACCTGAAGCAACACCATTATTCAACACAGAAAACCAGGCCGAGGCTATGTTCTGCATGATTATCTTAACCAGTGTGCCATCAAAACCAAAGTTTAGCAATATGGAGTTCAGAATGCCCCATGAAACTCTGTCAAAGGCCGTCTGCATATCTAGCTTAACTATTAGGTTCTAATGTCTTTGGTTCTTACCTAACACCCTTACCATATCTTGCATTTGAATCACATTATCTGATATGTCTCTACCCTGTAAAAAGGCAGACTGTTCAGGAGAAGTGATTTTATGCATTACAGGTTTGAATCTTTCTGCCAATATTTTTGAGAAAACCTTGTTTAAAAAATTGGACAGATTTATGGGTCTGAAATCACTAAAGGAGGATGGGTTAGGTTTTTTGGGAATGAGTGTTAGCCATGTGCTTCCAATGGCCCTGGGAATTCTCATGCCTTGCATGAATTCTTTTACAGCCTCTAGCAGATCATCCTTAATAATGTTCCAGCAGGTTGTATAGAAAATTCCTGAAAATCCATCAGATCCAGGTGCACTTTCTTTTCCCAGTCCAAAAACAACTTCTCTAAGCTCCTCCATATCTACTGTTCTGAGCAGATTGGTGTTGTCTTCCTGTGTGACTAATTTAGGAATAACCTTATCAAAGTGCTTTAGGTACTTTCCTGAAATATCTTGGTCTGAGTCATTAAGGAGGTCCTCAAAGAAACTGATTCCTTCCTCCTTGATTCTCTGTGGATCTGTTATCCACTGACCAGCACCATCCTTAATTTTGGTGATCCTTGTTTTACAATGTTTTTCTTTAACAGAGTTGTGGAAATACTTTGAGTTAGCATCTCCCTTCTTAATCCATTTAAGGCTGGAATTCTGTCTCCAGAACATTGTTTCCTCCTTTTGAGATCTAATTAGAAAGGCTCTACATCTATTAAGTTCAATAAGGTCCTGATCAGAGCCTGACATCTCATATTCCTCTTCTAATTTTGCCACCTTCTGTTCAGCCTCTAGCAAATTTTGATGGACATCACCAAAATTTTCCTTGTTCCAAAGCTTCAGAGTCTGCTTAATCCTCTTCAGCTTGTACACCATATTGAACATGCCACTGTATCCTGATGGTGCATTCCAGCTGTCAGCCACCACAGTCAGGAATTCTGGTCTATTTGTCCACATACCTTGAAACCTAAAAGGTTTTGGTGTGAGCTCAGTAGCATATTGTATTGAGACTAACAAGGGGTTGTGGTCAAATGTTACCCTTCCTAATACCTGAATAGAACTACGTGGGAAGAGGTCATTCCACTCTAAGTTACACAGGCCTCTATCTAGTCTCTGTAATAATCTATCCTCTCTAGACCTATTATTAGACCATGTGTACCTATTACCAACAATACTAACTTCCTGAAGTCCTAGAGCAGTAAACTCTCTCATACTCCTAGTTGGTGGGGGGGGGGGGGGGGGGGGGGTGCCTCCCTCTATGTTCAGAAATACTAGCTATATTATTAAGAGTAAAGTCCATATTTGATCATCGAACTTTCCCAAATTTTCAACTTTGATCACTAAACTATTTTTGTCCCAACTTTGATCACTAAACTATATAAAACTAATCAAATTTGATCACTTCCGTTAACTAAGCCGTTAAAAGGCTAACTGGCCAATATTGACGAGGGGTAAATATGTAATTTCACTGTAAAATAAAAATAAAAAACAAATTCACTAAAAGTTTTTTCACAACAATGTGTGACTGATCCTAACCCTTTTCCTTGATCCAGTGGTAATTAAGAGTTAATTGTGTTCATCCTCCAAACTAAATTAAAAGATTATGAATACATTCATTATTGCTCAACTCACAACATATCAGCAATACCACACCATTATTCAACAAATCATCCATTCATTCCTACTAACTTACACGCAAAATCATCAAAATCATTCCAAAATGGATGAAAACCAAAAGGTGTTGATTCAGGTCATAAAATTCCACAAGGGAGCCCTAAGATTTGTCTTTCTTAAATACATAGTACATAAAATTTGAGAATAATTTTCACTAGTTCAACTTCAAAGTTGTGCTCTTCTTTTACTTGCAACCCAACGGACAATCTTCTTCGGCCGAGCTCTTTTTGCACTTGGTGAAGTCGCTTGAACTGGACTGGTAGGATTTTCAGCAATTGCATTTGCATTCTGAGTATAATACCTTGTAGCCGGTCTTGTTTGTGGTGCTTGCACGGAATAAGAAGACCTATTTTCAAGCTTCTTCTTCTATATATTAGTTCGACACAAAGAAATAGGTCACCGTCATAACTATATACATGCATAGAATAATTGTTCTAATATTTTGCAACCCAAACACTTTGAATGACAAAAACAGAAACATGTACCTTATTATTCCAGCCAGCTTTCTGTTTTGGACCCTTCGTCTCATCCCCAATTGTTGTAGATTCCTGTGAAGTTTTTTCCTAGAAAAAGCATGATGTTGATTAGCTAAAGGTTACTAGATCTAATCAGATTTCATAAAGGAAAGTTAGTACCTGCTGGTTTGTAGCAACTGGAGGTCCATTCTTACATGTTCTTTGATTATGGCCTATTTGATTGCATATGCCACAATGGATTATAATATTCCTTCTCAACCTCACAGTCCCATCATCAAATTTCTTCTTCGGTGCGACTTCTTTTCTCTTCTTCAAAGGCCTTCCAGGTTGGACAAAAACTAAGGGGGGGTCTAATGGTATCCTTGAAGACTGTGGCCACATTGATCTCCCATTTATGGGATTAATTACATGAGAATAAAGATTACAAAATGTGTCTTTCTTGTAGAAGCTATCTACTAAATCAACAGGATCCATTTTATTCCTACAAATACAAGGCATTGCATGACAACATGGGATCCCGCTCAGCTGCCATATTCTACAAGAACATGTTCTGTCCCCCACATAAACAACAAACTGCTCATCCCCTGGCCCCTTCACCTCATAACCCCCTTTTCCATTTGACAAGGGTTTCCATAATCTACTTAGTCTTGCCCTCTCTGAAAGTATATCCTTAACCACAGGAGTTATTGGATAGTTAAAATTTCTTACTACACCACCCCTCCTAGCAATTCTAGTCATGAAATATACTCTAATGGTTTCCATTTGGGTTCTAAATGGTTGTTCTCTAGCATCTAAAATCTTAGAGTTGAAAGACTCGCAAAGATTGTTCACCAATGTATCACATTTGACATATTCAGGAAAGAAAGCTTTTACCCAACTTTCAGGATGAGGAGCCTTTTTTTTAATCCAACTAAAAGCTGAGAGATCAAACTCTTTCAATGATTTCATCCTAACCTCAAAGTGTTCTGGTGTAGAGGCTGATGCAATCGACCACAACATGTTTCTCAACTCCGTGCCAGCATGTTTTTTCTTGAAACAATTGTATATATGCTGAACACAATACCTGTGTTCAGCATTGGGCATAACTAGCTCTATAGCCTTTTTCAACCCCTACATAATGAAAAACACCAATTAGAAAACCTAATCTAAAATTCATAAATTTAGGTTACACCTAAACTATCAAGTAAATATAGATCTTACCTTTTGCTGGTCCGAAATTACTGTGAACCCATGTGAATCATGAAGATTCAAATCAGCAACCAAATGTTCAAGGAACCATATCCTGCACGGTATTAAAGGAATTAGACTTTATTAATCACAATATAACAAATCATCTAAAAGAAGGGGAAAAATAATGAATTCTAACACAACACAATAACGCCTTTACCATTGTTCTCTGGCCTCCTTCTCTACCACAGCCCAAGCTACAGGCCAATAACCATTATTCCCATCACAACCCATAGCTGCTAAAATCTGACCCCTAAATGTCCCTGTCGTGAAGCAGCCATCAACACCTATAATAGGCCTACAATACTTCTTGAACCCCGTCTTCAGAGGTTCTAAACAACAATAAACTCTCAGAAATCTAGGGTTCTTTTCTTCCTCTCTCAGTGGCATGAACTCGACATCAATGGTACTACCGGGATGGGTTCGATTAAGTTCTGCAACATAACGCCATATATCTCGGTATTGTTCCTCGTCACTGCCCAAAATCTTCTTTTGGGCCATTGCTCTGGCATTGTATGCCTTTGTTCGACTTATCTCACAGTGAAAATCCTCATCAACATTTTGTCGGACTTGCTGAAGTGGCATCTTAATGTTGGCCCTAAATTTCTCCAAATATCTAGAACTAAGCCAATCTGCAGTTAACTGTTTGTTCTCCCAATCTTCAGTGCATGATGTGCTATGATTCAAGTTTGTTGCAGTGACCACAAAGTCAACTCCTCCAATGGCCTCAACCCTTCTACAATGAACTGACCATTTACATGGCTTTTCACAGGCTGCTCTCATTCTTGTATTATCATTGTGGGTAAGTTTTACCTTCCTACTTGTTCCAACAGAATAGGTTCTTATTGCTCTTGCAAACTCTTTCTTGGTTCCAAACCTCATCCCAACCTCAAATTTAGGCACATTAGAAGTTGTTTGGTACTCAACACACTTGTATTCATGGTCCTGATCATTAGCCTTGTCATGGATGCGTGCGTTGACATTATCTTCAGAAATATCATGCTCTACCATGTCACTAACCCCGGTCTGATTTGGCTCATCCTCCTCCATCAAGAAGTTCTCTAATTCTCCACCAACCTTTTCATTCTCTAAATCTGACAAACATAAATCTTCATACTCAGGACCCGCGTGAATGTTGACATTTTCTTCACCATCAACTCCAGTATTTAGTTTCTCCTCACTGTTAGTGTGGTCTAAATGCCCAGTCCAATTAGACAAGAATTGATCAAACTGATCATCATGAACAAAATCCCCGAATATTGGTAACCCTAATGTAGTTCTCTTAGGAGATTCCATAGGTGGCACATAACAGTCATGCTCGTTTCTTTCTACTCCATCATTGGCTCGACCGTCAGTAGCCGAGTCAAGCTTATCGACTTTTGGTGGACAAGTAGTCTTAATAGCACAACCAGCAATCTCATCAACATTGGTTATTTCAGGCATCTCCCTTCCTGAAAATTGATGCATTCCATTTCCTGAAGCACTCCACTTAAGCAATGAAGGACCCTCGTTAACCCCCCGCATCATTTTCTCCATTGACTTTGATTGTTTTTTAACAACTTTGTCATCACTTGACCCATTCTCCCTCTGAACACGTGGATTTTGATTTACCCCACATTCTTTATAGTAAACGTCTAAGATCTTAAACCTCTCAACATACCCAACAAATTCTGTAGCATCTGCTCTTGTCCAGAAAGGTCTCAAACTTTGACCAAACTTCCCAGACAAGTCGGTCGGGTTTACATAGTAAAACAAAATTGTTGTTGAATGGGGATGCCCTAACTCTTTCAACATCAAATCCAATTCCCCGAAACAAAACGCACTTGCCTTAATTTTATCAACATAATCAACTCTCCCCCCTATGTATTCCCTATGACCAGGAGTGAGATAGCCACCATGGTGCATTCTTATACTAAAGAAATCTGCAGTATCTGAAGTAAATATGTTTCAATAATGCTACTATATAAGTTTCAAATAAAACTTAAATGACAATTAATCCTTTAATTAATTTTTCTAAATCTAATTATACTAAATTCAGTATTATTATATTTTAAAAAGTGCATATTTTGATGAAATTCTGTATTTAACTAGATATAAATCCATTTATTAGGAAAAGCAATAACCATATAAAGCTAACTTTTTCAATCAACAAAATTATTTTAAATAATAATGAAAGTACAAAATATTTTCTAAAGAAGACACATTTTAAATCCAGAATGTTAATCCCACGGATATGCATATTTCCTAACCCGTTTCACAAACAAATGAAAGGGAATAATTAATCAATGAAACCAGCCCATGCTTTGAAATTTGAAGTAAACTAATTTATCATATATATAAACACATACCGTACACCAGATAGGGGTCGAATTCTTCGTTTGCAACTCGGACCTTCCGTGTCCGCTTCCTCTTAAACGAACCATTGTATATAGTTCCGTCGACGGGCTTCTTCTGGCGATCCATCAGTTTGATTGTTTCTTCCGACGAGTGGCGGCCTTCAATTGCAGCGACGGGCCGGCCGACGGGCTGCTTGCGTCCTGTCATTGAGCTTATTCGCGGAGAGCAGTGGGTTCTCCAGCGATGGTCGAGATTGGGGATTAGGTTCTCTATATGGCTTTCTAAGAGTAAAAACTGGGGATATCGTTGAACACTTATTGAAGGATCCCTATATATTCTTTCATTTTTTATTTTTTGGTTTATTTATTAATGAAATGACATATTTACCCCTCGTCAATATTGGATGTTAGCCTTTTAACGGCCTAGTTAACGGAAGTGATCAAATTTGAATAGTTTTATATAGTTTAGTGATCAAAGTTGGGACAAAAATAGTTCAGTGATCAAAGTTGAAACTTTAGAAAAGTTCGATGATCAAATATGGACTTTACTCTATTATTAAAGTCCCGAATGTACAAAGTAGGACTTTGGGGTAGAAGCTTTAGATCAGTCCATAAAGCCTCTCTCAGATCCCTCAATACTTCAACATAAATAAAAACACATTTCCAGGTAATAAGTGATGCAGAGTCAGTTATTGATGTGTACAAAAATTGATCAGATTGGGATAAAATATCAATGTTAAAATTGTTTTTCCAGAAAATCCATATTTTACAATTTACAGATGCATAAGCATTTTGAAAATTGAGTTCAAATTTTAAACTTTCAGTTTCAGAATAATCATGCATAGGCTAATAATACACAAGAGTGAAACTTTATGAATTGAAATCAGAGTTTGCAATCTAGTAATAGAGGTGCCATAACCCCTAACATTCCAGACTAATAAATTACCTACAATATTGTAGCTAATCATTTAAACAGTGTACTTTATTTTTTGTTTGGGCCTAAGTATCCTACTGATACTATTAGAAAGATTACCTTTGCTTGATGTGTTTTTTTGACCATCTCTGGTCTTTTCTTTTTTTGTGTTACTGTCTATCATGGAGGTATCTACAGTGTGAGATGAATGGTTCAGAATGATACCTGTAGGTTGTTGTTCTTCTGCATCTCAAGTCTGATGATCATTAGTGTCCAATTTCCACTCTGGCTCACTAGGAGCATCATCGAAGGATGCATATGAGCTGTGATCTTCATCCTGCAAGACAGTGAATGTATTTGATACTTCCACATTAGTTTGGTAAGGAACAATTGTTGTAGTTGTATCAAATTTCAAAATTTTGTTTTTCTCTTTGAGCTTTGGTAAGTAAAGATCATCGAAAGAAATAAAGGATACATTTGGGGATTCTGTTAGCCCCAGTAGTTGAGACTTGAGCTCCCCTGGCCTATCCATCTGTGGCACCATTTGTATGGGTTTGGTTGATAGAGGCTTGGTATATATGGATGTAGGTTCCTTTTCTGCTGATACCAGGGTCTCCTTTCCTTTCAGTGAGGTCACCATGCTACCCTAATTGCCAGTGTAAAGAACCATAGCTTGGTGATTCCCTTTTGGACTGCTTGATCCTGATCCTTGATAGCTATCTGGAGCTTGAGATTCTGTGGCCTTTTTCCTCAAAACTCTTCTCAGTTCAGGGTGCTGGATCAGACAATTATTATCCTCATGCCCTATCTTGCTGCAATGCTTACAGAAAAGTGGCACATTTTCGTACTCTATGGGACATTCTCTATAGTTATCCACTCTACCAATTGGGATTGATTGGATGTGTTCCTTCTGCAGATTGATTTCGAGGCACATCTTTAGGACAGATGGTCTAGTGATACCATTTGTGGCAGCATCCACTTTAATAAACGTACCAAACTGTGCTGCTACATCTTGTATCATCTTCTGGTTATAGTAGTACACCGGGATGTTCTTGACCGTAACCCAGATCGGAACTATGGATGATTCCTGCTCCGGCGAGAAGTCCGGCGTCCATTTCAGCACTTTCATCGGTGCACCAGCAATTGTCCAGTAGGATCTAGACCAGAACCTTGCGTAATCTTCCTGGGCTTGGAATCTGATTAGAACATGGCGATAATCAAAAAGACCGACCTGATAGATGGATTTGAATTCAAACTCCTTGAAAGCCGACTAGATCTTCTCCATTGTGGGTTTACCTCGGTCGAACTTGCCGACCAGTGCATTCTTGTAGTGATTTGATAGGATTTTGACGGATTCATCGTCGTATAGACAGGCAGGGCGATCGTTGAGGGATATAATCGGTTGGATTTCTGGGGTTATTTGGTAGGGATTCGAACAGGGGGGTTTGTTTATTGGCTAAAGCTTGAGCATAGGATTTTCCGTTGGTTGCGCCGCCGGTGAGATCCGGTGGCGCCGCCATGGATATGTCCGTTAAAGATACGTTATTGGCCAGAAAAGACCGTTATCGGCAGAAAAGACGGAGAAATAGGCATAAAAGAGGGGCGCGTGGAGTTTATTCGATGAGAGAGGTCAGAGAGAAAATTGAGGCGAAAATAAATATAATAATATTGAATTGAACTGAAAAAAATATAAATATACTGAACTGAAAAATATAAAAATACTGAACTGAAATGAAAAAAATATAAAACATTTTAGAACTGAAAAATATAAATATACTGAACTGAAATGAAAAAAATAAAATATTAAACTGAATTGAAAAGTATAAATATACAGAACTGACAAAATGTGAACATATTGAGCTGCACTGAAAAAATGTAAATATATTTATTTTCAGAACTGAAATGAAATTTTAATATAGTAAAAAAATTCATTATTAACAAATAAAATGAGTTGAATTGCACTGAATTGAATAGAAATGAAACGGACACTTCAACTTTCAGATAATACCAGACACACGCTTTCAATTCTCTCTCTAAAATTCAACGCTCTCCCTTCTCTCTAACTTTATGCGTATCCCCATAGTTTTCCGTCCTTTCTTCCCATTACAACGAATCTAAACCGTCCTACACCGCCCTGAACGGCTCTTACGCTGCCGCTGCTCCGCCTTAATGGCGGGGCCGACGCCGGTTAATGGCTAAAGTTCCTTCATTTCTGCCTTCCAATCCAAGCCCCACCTCTATTCCCGACACTACCGACCAACCCTGAGATTAAAGCTACTTTCGATTACAAAGGCGACCTCGCCTGTATCTTTACGCCTGAACATATCGAGGTTCTTTCCCAACCCTACCGTAATGCCCTCATCGGGAAGTTCAGTAGAGGCCGGCCTGCCATTGCCAGTCATCGAAGCAGCCTTCAAAACGGCGGAGTTCTCCGGCAATTACCAGCTCGGAGCAATTGATCGTAGGCATATCCTCATCAGATTTGCGGACAAGGCTGATTTCCAGCGCTGCTGGATGAAAGGGACGTGGTCGCTGAAAGGTTTTGCGATGAGGGTTCTGCGCTGCCTCCCGAATTCTCAACGGAAACAGAATCTTCAATAGTTCCGGTATGGGTCACTCTCTTTAGACCTCCAGTTTATTACTACAATGATGCTGTGCTAGAACAACTAGGTAATCAAATTGGGACTTTTATAAAAGTTGATTCTGCTACTCTATTGATTACCAGGCCTTCAACCATTAAGATTTGCGTTGAGATTGATTTGATGCAACCCATTCCAACTGAAATTAGGCTAGGCTCTAACCTTCAATGTCCCAAAGTAAAACTAGAATATGACAATCTCCCTAGTTACTGTAGACAGTGTAGGAAAGTTGGACATGATCACAATGTATGCAGGGAATTGGCTCATGAACTTGCTAAGCCTATCATCTCTACTCCCCAAACTGTTACCCCTCCCACTGCTGCTGCCATTTCTACCCCCACTCAAGCTATGGCTCAAGTTGATAATGCCTCAACCTCCACTCAGAAACAGGCTGCCGATGCCACCCAACCTCCCCAACCCTCCACCAACCAGGAGCATACTACAGTCTCCAAATCACAAAAACCAAAGACAGCTAAGAAAAAGAAACCTCTACCTA
Source organism: Sherardia arvensis (assembly GCA_948330725.1). NCBI lineage: Eukaryota > Viridiplantae > Streptophyta > Magnoliopsida > Gentianales > Rubiaceae > Sherardia > Sherardia arvensis. The sequence goes on from OX415238.1 coordinate 18,614,512, forward strand.
AACAGGTCCACTTTGTTACTGAACCAAACAACATCCCCATACAGCCTAAAGCCTCTAATATTGCTAACATCTCTGCTGTTACTAATGTTAGCAACAACCCTGATGAGTTTTGATAAACCTTTTGAAGAGGCTCATGATTATATTCATTCCGCCCCCCTTCACCTACTCGTAACACTGCCCCCCACTCACTTGTACCAACCATTTCTTCCCAAATCATCCCTCTTGCTTCACTTCTGGATACTCTCCTCCCCACAACCATGACTCACAGGAAAAAGAAACCTATTTCTGAAGCAGAGCACCACCAGTCCTTCCCATCAAAGGAGGATAATTTCTCAATGGTCACTCATAAGGCAAAATTGAGGCCTAGACTTTCTAAGGATGATTCATTCATTCCCTCAGGTTTGAATGATATCTCTCCCCCTTCCTTTACTGCAAACAATCTTCTTTTCCTTTCTCAAGACAGAAACATGAATATGTTTGCTCCATTGGCTAGCAAATCGCAAGAGGATGATGATCATATCTATGTCACTAAATCAGATACTAGCCCTCCTAAACAGGTATCTTCTGATAAGGTCACCAAAGCTTTTTCCCAAAAAGTTAAATTGAAAAGTTTCTTTACTCAATTTAACAAAACCATGTCTATTTCAAGGACCTCTTCAAAAAGCTTCAAAGATATTTTCCATGATTAGTCAAACCCAAAAAATAAATTGTATATTTTGGAATATTTAAGGTTTGGAAACAACTTTGGATAGACTAACTAAGCTTGTTTTGGAAAATCATGTTGAATTACTTTGCATCATTGAACCATGGCATGACAACTCAAAATGTATTTATTATTGTAACCTGTTACATTTTAACTCATTTTTGCACTCTAATAATGGCAAAATCTGGCTTTTCTGGAAACACAACATTTCACTTTCGTTACTCCTTGATAATGACCAGTTTCTGAGTGTGTCCATCTGTAAACATAGCATCAATATTTCATTTAATGGTGTGTTTATACATGGTGCCAGAACAAGTTCTGAAAGAAAAGGCATGTGGTCTGATCTGCTTGCCATTCCTAGAACTGATACATTATTTGTTGGTGACTTTAACTCTATGTTTCTATATCTGAATACAAGGGTCCTTCTACACCTAAAATTTGTGCATGAGGGATTTCAGAAATTTATAGATAAGCTAGGGTTACTTCACATCAATACAGTGGGAAATGAGTTTACCTGGACTAACAAAAGATTGAGGCCTACAATAGAAAGGTTAGACAGGGGACTTTACACCCATTCTTGGAATGCACTGTTCCCACACTAGTAGAATCAGGCCGGTACACGGCGCCGTTAGATGGCGGTTCCGCGTGACTTGTTAAGAAACCGCCGTTTTACAACCATCCTGCTAAGTTTCCGAGTTCGGAAACTTAGCCGGATGGTTGTTATCAAACATGATATCTTCTTCTTTATGCAAGTTCTCTCCTTCTCCTTCTCCATCTTCTTCTTCTCCTTCTTCTCCCTCTCCCTCTCCCCCTCTCCCTCTTCTTCTTCTCCTTCTCCCACTCATTCTCCCCATCTCCCTCTTCTTCTCCTTCTTCTCTTTCTCCCTCTCCCTCTCATTCTTCTCCTTCTCCCTCTCCTTCTCTTCTCCCTCTCCCTCTCCTTCTTCTCCTTCTCCTTCTCCTTCCCTCTCTCCTTCTTTTTCCTCTCCCTCTTCTCCCTCTCCTTCTCCCTCTCTCCCTCCTTCTTCTTCTTCTAACAAAAGGTTGACTTTAAATTATATGTGTTTTTCATATGATTTAGGCCGAAAATCAATAGATTAGTATGATAGTTTGTGTTTTTGGGATTTCGGGGTACGATCTATTCAATCCACAAGTACCCATGGTTTGGGGATGAAACTGTTTTTATGCTGGTTTTGATTTCGCCGGCCAATTTGGCCGGCGTTTATTTTGTTCTATCCGGCTAACTTTCCGAACTCGTAAACTTAGCCAGACTTATACACATCCGAATAGATTTCCGAACTCATAAACTTAGCCGGAACAATACACGACGGTTATGACCGCCGTGCATCGGTGGCGCCAATTGCACGGCGCCACCATGGACGGCGGTCAAAACCGCCGTCCATTACACACGAAACCGCTGTGTTCTCAATCATATTCCACTAGTGCCAATCTCTTCAATCTTAGTCCTCAATAGGGAAAACTCTGACCACAGTCCTCTCCTTTTCAAAATTGATACTCAAATCCAATCTTGCCCTAAATCTTTCAGATTTATCAATACTCAAGGTCTCTCCCTCTTTATGAATCTGGACATTTAAGATTTTTCTTGAAGCTCCAGAGATTGAAAAAGGGACTAAAAATATGGAATAAGGAAGTCTTTGGGAATGTACACAAGAATATTGAATTTGCTGAGGAGGCACTCAGGTTAAAGAAAATAGTTTTTGATCATAATCAATGTAATTAAGAACTTATTTGCCTTAAAAAGAGAATAGCTGAGTTAAAAAAAACTTTGAAAGAACAGAAACATTTCTGAAAATACAAAGCTAAACTTAGATGGATGAAGGAGGGTGATGTTAATTCTAAGTTTTTTCACAACTCACTCAAAGAGAAGAGATCTAAATTGAGCATCACAAAGATAAGAAATTCAGCAGGGATCTGGATTGACAGTATTGAAGAGATTGAAGCTGAAACTACTCTTTACTATACTAATCTCCGATCTAGTGAGCAAATTCCATCTGATGACCAGTTTAGCTCTCACTTTTTGTCACAAATCCCTTCACTCATTACCGCTGATCAAAACAAAAAAAATTGATACAACTAGTGGATAAGGAAGAATTGAGGTCTGTTGTGCTTTCAATTAATAAGTACAACACTCCTGGCCCTGATGGTTTTTCTTCCTTTTTCTACATTAAGTCATAGGATCTCATAAGTGATGACTTACTAGAAGCAGTTAATGACTTTATAAAGGGTATTGATATCCCTAGGGGAACTGCAGTAACCTGGATTACTGTGATTCCTAAGAAGGATACTCCACTGTCTTTTGATGATTTTAGTCCAATCAGCCTCTCAAATGTCATTAATAAGATTTTCTCAAAAATCTTAATGTACAAAATGAAGCCCCTTATGGATGGTCTAATTTCTCCTCACCAGACATGATTTCTTCAAGGTAGAGACATTTCTGATAATGTCCTCTACCTAAGAAATGATGACTCACATACACAGAAAATGAAGAGATCCTAACTGTATCATCAAATTAGATTTATGAAAAGAATTTGATAGGGTCAATTGGCCATTTTTGAGAAAAAATATGAAATTTTTTGGATTCCATCAGAATCTCATAAGTTGCTTTATGAAAAATCTGTCTCAAGCTTGGTTCTCCATTTTAATTAATGGCAAACCCGTGGGATTTTTTAATGTAACTAGAGGAATCAAACAGGGAGATCCTTTGTCTCCCTTTTTGTTCAATATTTTTTCAGAATCATTTCAAGGAGTTTAGCATATATATATTTTCTACTGGAAAATTATCATAGTATAATCTTCCAAGAAATGCTATTACTATTTCTCATCTATCATATGCCGATGATACTGTTCTTTTCCTATCATCAGATATATCTTCATTGGTCAATCTGAGAGCTTTCTTGGCTACTTTTGAAAATGTCTCTGGCCAGAAAATTAACTATGACAAGAGTGATATTTTCACAAGTAAACATGCCACTTTAGCAAGGAAAAATCTCATACTAAATGGTCTTGGCATGAAAGAGGGTTCTTTCCCATTCATATATTTAGGTTGCCCTATTTTTGAAGGAAAAATAAAGAACTGTCACTTTCTGCCACTCATTGAACAGATAAGCAAGAAATTAAGCTTTTGGAGGCATAAATGGCTCTCTTCAGGTGGTAAAATCACCTTGATTCAGTCAGTTTTTTATGCTATTCCTCTGCATATTTTCACAGTAATGGTAGCTACAGTCCATACCAAAGAAACCCTAGAAAAAATGTTTGCCAATTTTTTATGGGGGTGCCACTGTGGTTAAAGCAAACAAACATTGGAAAAAATGGTTCAAACTGTGTTTCCTTGTGGACCAAAATGGGTTGGGGTTCAGATCTCTTCCTCATATTGTGCAGACCTGTTGAGTTAAATTATGGTGAAAATTCCAGCAGGGTAAAGCACTCTGGACTCATTTCATACACTCTCTTACCATCCCAGACAGAAAATCCCAAACCTGGAAAAGAATATGCCAAGTCAATTGTATTGGTGAACACTTTATTGTGGTGATACATAGGAGGGCGGATTGTAATTTTTGGTCATCAAATTGGACATCTTTTGGTCCCTTGATGGATGATTTCTCACCTGATCTTACAGTTATACCTCTAAACTGTTCAGTATCTGACTTTGTTTCATTCAAATCTACCTATCTTCCTCAACTTTTAAATTCCATACCAGCAGATCTCTTCCTTTTCCTGGAAAATGCTGAGATCCTGGCACATAGGGATGATAGACTGATTTGGAAACCTGACATCACAGGTTCCTTCACTTTCAAATCAGCTTATAGAACTTTAACTGATCACAGACAGTCCTCCCCCTCACTTGGTAAGCTCTAGAAAGTAAAAATTCCAAAAAAGATATTATTCTTTGTATGGAGATTGTTTAACTGCTTGCTTCCATTTGATGAGGTTCTAAACTATTATGGCTTCCAACTTGCCTCTAAATGTCTATACTGTCAATCTGCTGATTCCATAGACCATTTCTTCAATTGTTGCAGCTTTGCCAAGCTGATATGTGATAAGTCCATGGTTCGTATTCGGACCTCATTCATACTCGGACAAGAGCCCGAGAAAGGTCGTGGACTCGAGATACGTGGAGGATGGATTCACAGGTCCATCAATCCTAATCCTTATAAGGAATGCGTATATTATGAGTGTTCTACAAGGAATATATATCTTCTCAAAGATGGTAATACAGCTATCCTAAACATGGTAACACAACCATGTCCGAAATACACTTCTATTATACATGGTAATACAACCTCTATTCCCATAAGAGTTGTATTCATACCATAAATACATATCTTGGTGATCTATGGATTGTAGCCATATAAATACCCTAAAGGTTTGGTAGACATCTCATCTAATCTCATACTTTATACTTTACGCCTTAAGCAAATATACTGACTTGAGCGTCGGAGTGTCTATCCCCGGGACACTCGGGGCCTTTGTCTTGCAGATCAGTTCGTGAACAGGGTTCGTGATCAAGTGCGGGTCGTAGACATCCATCAATTTGGCACGCCCAGTGGGACCCGCAGGCTAATCTTGATCTATACGACCTTCTAACTCATGACTGATCCGGCTGAAAACCTTCGTGGGAGTACACGAAACCATTTCTCGGCCCCGACAGGAGTAAGAAGCATCAACAACGACGAAACAAGCCACGCCAGCAACCAGGGAGCGAGAAGGAGCATCAGTGGTGTGCATCGATCGACGCAAGAAACCTCTCCCTGGGAATGGGAGAGCAAAAGATCTCGTTTAGATGGAACTGTTAATTTTTCATCTGAAGATGCGGTTCCTATCAGATTCTCCATTCAGATCCCCTAGTGATTACGGTTGACATAAACCATAACACGATCAGAAGAGTTCTGGTAGATGGAGGAAGTGAAGTAGAAGTCATGTTTCTCAGTTGTTATGAACAGCTGGGATTGGACAAAAATAATCTCACGCCCACAAGCCCTATCACTACTACAAAGGGGTGGATGCAAGGCACATATTTAAGGCGTTTGATGGGGGCGCGTTTTTTTACGCCTTGATTGAACGTAGCGAGTTCGCTACCTCTTCAAGCTAGCAAAAAAAAATTACATTCAAGACGAAAAGAGGCAGTTAAAGGCGGAAATGGGATTTGACGTTAAAAAATACTTGACCAAGGCGGAAAAAATGTATCCGCCTTAAATTGAATTGGTTGTTGCGATCTTGTAACCTTTGTAGTAATATAAACGTGTCTGTAGCGATTTCGTAGGTTAGCTCGTTAGTTGTAGGTTTGTGCGTTGCGATCTCGTAAGCTTTGCTAAACCCTAATTTTAGCAGGCGAGGATGTGGGAGATGTCGTAACTGGGACGGTAGTATATTGCATTTGATGTTACGGTATCGCTTCTGTGCACGTCAAATTTGTCATTGTTCAATGTACAGTGCATGTGAGGGTGATTGAAATGTTACGAGTTCGCAGGCTATCCAAAGGTGTTAGCGACGTAGTAGCAATATCGCAAGCGCGTCTTTATGGGTCACAGATTTAAGCTGAACTGGCCGTTCTAACTCCAAAAACAAAAACTTTAAAAAGGTCTAAACAGGTGGGTATTGAAGGGTGATCAGTTGAAGTGTTCTCGGAGGTCTCATTGTTCCCGTGTTGGTGTAGGTAAGGTTTAACTTGCGTAATGTACTGGCTTGTCTCTTGATTTTGGTTGATTTTATGCATAATTTTTGGTTGCATTTTGGTTTATCTTGGTTGTTTTGTTAATGCAGTGTGTAGTTTATGTGTTGATCATCTAAAGTCAGTGGGTTAGTAGTATTGTGTAGCTGTTTGTCTGATTTGTGAATTATGGACCGCGAACGAATAATGAAGGAGAATGCTCGATTATCGAAGGAGTACTTAGATTTGGTTGAACAGTTCTTAGATGTTGGGTTGCGACATTGTAGACAGAACAGCATAGGAGGGGTTAGATGTCCATGCAACAAATGTAGAAACAACGCCATATTTGAAGATATTGCTGTCGTGCGTGAATATTTAATTTGTAAAGGTTTTGACAAATCCTACACAGAATGGGTTTGGCATGGGGAAGGCCATTATGGAAGTGACTAGCTGGAGATGGAGGAGGGAAGCGCCGAGGAAATCCTGCAGTATAATGAACAACTTTCAGACATGTGCGACGATGTTGTTATGGAGTTTGTTGGGAAGAAAAGTATGCTGGAGGCAATGTATGACGATAAAAAGACAAACTTATATGTTGGGGCTAAGCATTCTAGACTGGGAGCAACATTGTTGTTAATGAACCTAAAGGCAAGGCATGGTATTTCTGATAAAGGAATGACGGAATTGCTAGAGTTGGTTAAAGAGTTACTTCCTCAGGACAACTTATGTCCTGACAGGGTTTATGCTGCGCGGAAGATATTGTGTCCTATGGGCATGGAGTTTACTAAGATTCACGCATGCCCGAATGATTATATGTTGTATAGGGGGATTGTTGATTCCTTGAGGGATGATTGCAAGGTATGCAGTGAGTCTAGATGGAAAAAGAAGGAGGGAAAGGTCGAGGTATGTGAAGAAACAGTGACAACATCGACAAAGCAAGGTCCTGCTAAGGTGATGTGGTACATGCCCTTGAAACCGAGATTGGCGCGTTTGTATGCCAATCCAGTTGATGAAAAATTGTTAACATGGCATGCCGATAGGGTTCGAGAGGAAGATGATGATATTATATCTCACGCTTCTGATGGTGATCAGTGGAAGAAGATGGATGCTATGTACCCAGAATTTGGTGAGGAACCTAGACACGTGCGCTTAGGACTATCTACTGACGGAATGAACCCTTTCGGGAACATGTCCAGCACCCACAGTTCATGGCCAGTGATGCTTGTTATTTATAATCTACCTTCATGGTTGATGATGAAACGAAAGTATGTGCTTTTGAACACTATGATCTCGGGGCCTAAGCAACCTGGCAATGACATTGATGTATATCTAGCACCTCTTGTTGAGGAGTTGGAATCCTTGTTTAAGCATGGGATTCATATTCCTGACGGAAGTCGAGGGGACGCGACATTCCAACTTAAAGCCATGTTGATGTGGAGCATCAATGATTTCCTTGCTTTGGGTAACCTTGGAGGGTGTTCTGTGAAAGGGCATTTTGCATGTCCCGTTTGTGAGAGCCATACTAGTCATTGTCAATTAAAGCACGGTGGTAAGCCTGTTTATCTAGGTCATAGACAATTTCTACCTAGAAGTCATCCGTGAGGAGTGCAAAGAAGTGGTTTAACGGTGAGGAAGAGCATGGTTTTGCCCCAGTCCCACTATCAGGTACTGAAATATTGGAAAAGGTAGCGGGCATGGAGTTTGTGTTGGGAAAGGGAAAAAAGAAAAGCGCTCAAACTACGATTTGGAAGAAATGTTCGATTTTTTTCAAGCTCGATTATTGGGAGCACTTGGATGTGCGCCACTGTCTAGATGTCATGCACATAGAGAAGAATGTATGCGAAGCTTTGGTTGGGACGCTATTGAATACACCGGGCAAGAGTAAGGATGGATTGAAAAGTAGAAAGGATTTAGTCAATCTTGGCATAAGGACGTCACTTGCTCCCGTTCAAGAAGAAGCAGGTACGACATACTTACCACCTGCTTGTTATTCCTTTTCATCTGAGGAGAAGGAGAGTTTTTGTAGAACTCTAAAATCAGTAAAGGTGCCTTCTAAATATGGTTCGAACATTAGTAGTTGTGTATCTACCGCCGAGTTGAAATTAGTGGGAATGAAGTCGCACGATTGCCACAACTTGATGCAGGATTTGAATGTCATTGCTCTGAGAGGTTGCTTGCCTTCTCACGTTGGATATGCAGTTGCAAGGCTTTGTTATTTTTTTAAACAAATATGCCGCAAGAGAGTAAGCCGTCGTAAGTTGGATGAATTGCAGGATATGGTAGTTGAAGTACTGTGCAAGCTAGAGATGTATTTTCCCCCTTCATTTTTTGACATAATGATTCATTTGATAGTTCATTTGGTGCGGGAGGTGAAGCTGTGTGGACCGGTGTACTTGAGATGGATGTACCCATTTGAGAGGTACATGAGCATTTTGTTAAGAATCGTTATCGACCAGATGCTAGTATAGTGCAGCGATATGTCGCGGAAGAGGTAATAGAATTCTGTACCAACTATTTACAGGATGTACCTACTATAGTACTGCCAGTCTCCAGACATGATGGTAGATTGGATGGTGTCGGACTACGCCATAAGTCTAAATTTAGCCCTTCTTCCGATGAAATATCTACAGCACATCTGTACATTCTGCGCAACCATCATTCAGTGAGTCCTTATGTTGATGTTCACCTTAATGATATTAGGTCAGCACACCCGAGCTGGTCGGAACCTAGAGTCCTAGAAGCTCATTGCAGAGACTTTACTAGTTGGCTCAAAATACATGTGCAGAATGGCGGTGAACACCCCGACGTGGTAAAATGGGTTGCCAAGAGACCCCTAGGCATAGTTACGTCGTTTAGCGGGTATGACATCAATGGATACACGTTTGGTACTAAGTGGAGTGATGATAGGTCTGCAACCCAAAATAGTGGGGTATCAGTACCTGGAGAGGGTGATAATGGTTTTTTTGGTACCATTACTGATATATGGGAAATGGACTTTGTTCATGTCCGAATCGCATTGTTTAAATGTGAATGGGTAGATCAAGGTGAAGGGGTACGCACAGAGGATTTAGGCATGACTCTAGTTAATAGAGGAATTCTAGGGTCTAGGGATGATCCATTCATCATGGCGGCTAAGGCTCATCAGGTATTCTATGTGGAAGATCCAACTGATGCTCGATCGGAGATCGTTGTTGATGGTAAGAAAACATTCATCTATGGCGACGGCTTGTTCGACGATGACTCCATTGTTTCTACCGACACCATTCCGCCCTCGGTGTACGAAACTCTGGAGGAGGATGATGACATTGTTTGTGCGTCGGTGTGCAGAATGGATCATGAGGAAGGCATGTGGATTAATCCTGCGGGGAAAACTACAAAGAGGAAGGGGAGGCAACCAAAGAAGAAGAAGACTAAAAAGAGTAAAAAACAAAAGTAGCTATTTGATAACCATTGTTTTTGAATATTATGCTGTATTTCATGGTTCATGTAGTTAAATTTTGATTTAATTAATTTTAGTACACTAAATCTTCTAATTCTAAAAAAATTGTACACTGCTGTAGACGTGGCGATACCGTAACGAAACACGCTACAAACCAATGCATGTTAACTTGTTGCGTTGCGAGTTCGTAACTTTGGCGAACCGGTTACGCTTTCGCAACAAAAAGCTGAAATTCGCAGATGAGCTTCTGTCTCTTGAGTCTGACAGGTTACGATCTCGCTTGATGTGTATACATTTGTATACATTTGATTCACTTGAAACTAGCGAAATCGGTAGTAGCTCGCCAGGTGAGTAACTTGATACTGGCGAAATCGGTAGTAGCTCGCCAGGTGAGTAACTTGATACTGGCGAGCTCGCTAGTATAAAGCCACATACAAAAAAAATTAGATTTAACTCCTTAATAAAGTGGTGTTATATTTTGAAAATTTAGCCACACTAAATAAATAATGGAAGTTTAAATAATCAAATATACATATTAAAATATATGACATTCAAATTCAAATATTCTTTGCAATGTTGTTTATTAACTGATAAAAACAAATTGAAAATGAAATTGTTTGGATTTGAGTACAACTACTAGCCAACATGAACGAATGCAAATCTAATCATCATTGCTAGGAGGTGGTGTCTGTGATTGTGCTGGTGGATCCCCCTTCGTTTTTTTCCTCGCACTAGCCCTTTCAATGCCACGTATCACCTTCTCCGTTAACCAATTTGCGTGATTGATTTTTGCCATCTTATCCCTGAAAAGGTCGACCGTGTCTTCTACACCCTTGTAGTATGCCTCTGAGGGTACACCTGTTCATGTAAGTGAATGTAAAAAAGGGTGAGTATAGCAAATAAATTGTATAAAACAGAAATTACACTGTAGGGGTTTAGTGTGGCTAACCTTCGAGGTTCTCTCTGACTTCTTCAGGATTAAACTGTAGCGGTTTCTTGGGTCCATCCGCTACTTTCTGCCACACACCATCATTCAACTCAAACTTACCTTTCCTCTCAAAATATGACATCGTATAGAAGCAACACTCCTGGGCTATTGGAGATAATTTTATCTTGGGATGCACTGAGGTAAGAAACATGGTTATGAAATTACCGTAAGGGAGCTTCTTGACTGTCCTATTATTTTCGACCACACTTTGTCTCATGTGCTCGAAAATGACATGGCCAGGGTTCAACTGTATCTCCTCCATGACGCAATAAAATATGCTCACAGTAGTATAGTTCATCTCGGTGATCCAACCACCCTTAGGCACGACACTCCTAGCGACCATCTCATAAACATTCCTCTCCTCACCACTAAGTTTATCCAACTTATAAGATCTAGGCACCCCTAAATCGTCAGCATCTCTATCAAAGTACTTCTTAGCATATTCTACAACTTGGGCTCGATCCAAAACCCCATACTCAGGCCATTGTTCTCTAATGTAAAACCCCGGAGGGGGTTGGTTGCTATAGTCCTCGTTAACGGCATAGGACACGTTCAATGCCTTGTTAAAAATTCCTCCCCAATCTCGTAGTCCTTCTTATTAACCCTGGTGAACCACCTACCCGTCTCCTTTTCTTCCTCAATCAACTGGTGAAAATTAGCATAGAATTGGCACGTCTCTTCCTTATGTGCCGGATAATTCAAACCTAACAACTCACCCAACTCATGAAATTGAAATATCTTTAACACATTCCCCAAACCTAGTTCTTCTATCTGATTAAAATCAACAACATAACAATCTAGTAATTGACTATGCTCCATGTAATTAGAATAGGCCTCGGATGCATCCAAACTTACTAATTTTTGCTTATCATATTTGGTTGAACTTGTCCCCGCCGTCGCCCGTGGCTGAGATCCCGAAGCCTGACCTTCATCACGTCGGGCGGCCTGCACAAACGGATTCGGTGCCAAATTCTTCGTCCTTGCCATTGCTCGTCGGATGGGTATGTGAGATTTTGGTTGGTTTATTTTTTCTGAGCTCTGAGACGTTCGATCGATGTTTGAAATCAGAAGATCCCCAAATTTGATATTTAAAGGTTTGCTTCTTGCAATATCGTAACTACCAAGACAGCTTATATTCAAGTTGGTTGCGATATCGTAAGTTTCCACGCACACAAGTAAACGACACCGTGTAACAAGTTTCCACGAATCAATACCAGATTTATCATGTCATCTGGTAGGGCGCTGAATAGAGACACATCCATTGGAAGCAGAAGGCAAGGAATATGAGAAGGCAGAAGGGAATGTGGGAATGAAGGGTCTAATGAGGTTCTAAATGGAGAAGGGGTTGATATTTAAAGGGTTGAGGTGCTCTATTATTCAAATATATGTCAGAGTTCCTAGACAAAAAACAGTCATTATGGTATTAATGGAAGGAAAATGTAAAGGCATTCTCACCTTTCCATGGACACCCCATGCAAACCCCCAAAATAAATTAATTACTGATGGAATTTCAAAGGTTTTTACTGATGTCACAGGTCAGATAAAGCCCTTATACTATCACTACTACTACAGCCCAATATACTACCAAAATCCCTTATCTCTTTGCGATATCGCTAGAGAATCACCCACTAGGCTCTGTTGACTGAATACGAGCTGTTGCGATATCGTTAGGACCACGTAACCTATAAGCGAGTATGTGACGAGTTCGCTAGTGTTGATTCTACTAATAAACGTGACACTGACGATATCGCTAGGAACACGCAGAATAGCAACAGTAAATGATTTTGCATAAAAAGTAACATTTACGATGAAGCTAGTGATTTAGCGAGCGATTTTGCTGAAAAAATAACCGTTACGATGAAAAAGTAAAATGTAAGGGACAAGGTTTCAAAACAAGAAAAGCTATTCAATAATTAAATTAATGAGCCAAAATGGCAGACATAAACTTATTACAATCCTAACAAATTTTACATAAAAAACAACAGAATAAAATAAGAAAGAAACTACAACATCCAAAGTGGCGGAGGGGTTAGAAGGACGTGAAGCACTTCCTGCTCGCAAGTGCATGCATCACATTCGATGTCCGCTGGATCAACCCTCGTGTAGCGCCGGTACCTGAAGCCGTCATTGAGGTCAGCATGTTCTTGGCAGTATCTAGGTCTAGACACTACTACATCGAGGTACCCCAAGTAGTGCGCATTGCCCCAGGCGTAAGCCAATTCGAGGGTGACGCGATCCCGAACTTTCTTGAGGCCTTTCTTGTCGGTTCTCTTCATCTCGGTGATGACATCCATGCCTCTCTGAGGATCACCTTCGCAGTTTGCAAATATAGCCAAGGCATAGGCCGACTCTCTGTGACCTATTGCAGAAGCCTCGGCGAGCCACTGTCGAGCCCAATCGGTCGCTTGGAAGCTCACATACCGACGAAGAATGTGTCTGAACGTAACACGAATCATTATAAGATGAATCATGTCATCAGGGAGGGCGCTGAAAAGTGTCAAAGCCATGGGAATAAGAATGCAAATAATAGGAGAAGTTTGAAGGGAATATGGGAATGAAGGCTCTAATGGGGCTCTAAAGGGAGAAGGGGGTGACTTTTATAGGGGTGAGGTTCTACATTGGTCAAAAACATGTGAGGTTCCGAGACTAAAATTAGTAATTGCTGTATTAAAAGAAGAAAAATGTGAAGGCATTCACACCTTTTCATTGACCAACTTGGCACCCCCAAACAAAATAATTACTGATGGAATTTCAAAGGTTTTTCCTGATGGGTCAGTATACTGTAGCGATATCGCTACTCTCCAAGCCTAACAATTGTTTGCCAGGTGTGTCAAGCTTTGTTGTTACGAACTCGCTAGAGAATCTCAAGCTAGGCTCTGTCGACTGAGTACAACTTGTAGCGAGTTCGCTACTATAAGTTACACAGGTAGCGACTTCGCTAGGGAGGCGCCAACTCGTAAGTTTTGTTGTTCTATGTGATCATGTGCAGTAGCAAACTCGTAAGAAAGATCGCCAACATTTGTCCCACATCGGCTGATTAGAAGGTGATTTTTCAGTTTATATACACTTACATTTTACAAGGGTTCGATAAGTCGCCGACCAGCGCAAACTGAACATGAAACACCAAGGCTAAGGCCCAATACTTACATAGGCTAAGGCCCAATATTTAAACAGGCTAAGGCCCAACACTTATACGCCCAATATAGACCCAAACCAAAAAACCCTTTTTTGATGGGTTCTTATCATGTAGCGAACTCGCTTCAAGCCACGTCAATGTTGAGTTTTTTTATTGTCAATCTTTGTTGTTACGAGATCGCTACAGAATCTCTAGCCAGGCTCTGTTGACTGAATACGACATGTTGCGATATCGTTAGGACCTCGTAAACAGGCGCTAGTTAGTTGCGATTTCACTTGGTGTTCTGTTACTAATAAATCACCATGAAACGTGACAGTGACGAGATCGCTAATTAATAAAAATTCATAAACTTATATAAAATGTAAAGGACAAGGTATCACAAAAAAAAACTTATTAAATAATGAATTGTGCCAAAATGGCAAACAAAAGGTTATTACACTCATAACAAATTTGGGCAAAAAAAGAAAAAACATAATCAAACAACAAATTTGGGCAAAAAAAGAAAAAACATAATCAAACAACAAAAATACTAGAACATTTAGCCTAAACGAGGACCGAGGACGTGAACCAATTCCTGATCGCAAGTGCATGCATCACATGAGATGTCCGCTGGATCAAGCCTCTCCCAGCGATCGTACCTCACTCTACGATTGAGGGCAGCATGTTCCACGCAGCAGATCGGCCTGGGCGTGACTACTCCATCTCTGAGGAACCTGTAGTAGTGCGCCCAACCCCAAGCGTTACCCAAACCGGCTCTGACGCGTACTCGAGCTTCCCGGAGGCCTTTCTTATCGGTTCTCTTCAGGGTGGTGATCACATTCATGCCTCTCTGAATGTCACCCCCTCTCTGAATGTCACCCCCACATTCAAATACCCGCTTTCCTGATCAGAGCTACAATCAAATTGCCATACGGAAGCGCGACGTTCTTGTGTCTGGCCATCTTCATCATTTTGGTCAGAATTGTGAAGCCGGGGTTGATTGGAAGCTTCTCCATGATATAGTAGAACACCATGAGACTGCAAACTGTGGGCTCACATGCATGCCCTAGGGACGGGACCATATTACCGCAGATTAGCTCAAAAACTAATCTCTGCTTCTCGGTAAGCCTGTGGATCGGGTAAAACCTAGCTGTACCCGGCCTATCAGAAGTCCTTTAAACCACTTCTGACCCATCTCACCAGCTTTTAACGGTTGCTTGGGGCTAACAGAAGGAAACCTCTGCTCGTAATGTACCTCGTACGGACCATCCTTTTTAGTAGGCCTCAGCTCGTTACGAGTCAGATAAGGACACTTCAGAACTTCATTGATGCTAAACTTATCGACCGTAAACTTAACACCCCGCACCATTGTAGTTATTTCCTCCACCCCTTCCTCTAAACCTAGGTTCGCATAAAATTGGAGAACCTCTTCATGGTAAACGGGCTCAGGCAACATAAGCAATGTATCTAGATGCTGTGCCCTAAAATGGTCTAGCACGTAATCTAGTTGCAGCGAAGGCACCACACTACTATCAAACACATTATTATTTACAAGTTTCCGAGAGGAACAACGCTCATACCTAGCCTCGGCGGCGGCGTTGAAGAACTCAGGAGTGTCCTCCTCCTCACTAGAACTGCTGGGCCCTTCCCCACCATCATTTCTGGCAGCAGCGGCGGCGGCAGGGACGACTGGAACTTCCGGCGGAGGCGGGGCGACTGGAACCTCTTCCTCGGTCCGACGCCGTTTCTTTCCCGTCTCCGGACCACTTCCCCGTCCACTGTCTGAGCCTCTACCACCCCGTCCTCGCACCGCTCCTCTGGTCTTTGGCCGCATTTTGTCGGAGAAGTTACAAATCATCGCCGGTGATAATGGCAGAAGGCTTTTCAATTTGGGGATATTTATAGTAATAGTACTTACGATATCGCTAGCTGATACGCTTCTATATGTTGCGAGATCGCTAGTTCACACGCATCTGTATGTTGCGAAGTCGTTAATATCTCGCTCAAGCCTGAGTATCTAGTAGCGAGTCTTAAAAAGCCTCGCCAGGCAAGCGTTCGAGTAGCGAACTCGCTACAGAAGAATCATTCTAATTAGTAGCGAGGTCGTAACACAAAAAGCCTTTTTTTATTTTGAACTACTAACTAGCGCTATCGGAACCCCGTCGCCAACAGGTTTTCTGGGTTATGTGGGTTTGTGGGTTTGCGGGTTTGTGGGTTTAGGGTTTAGGGTTTAACTGTGGTAACGTGTATATTAGCGATGTCGCTACTACACAAGCTAATTAGATTGTAACTTAAAAATAAAACTTTTTAATTTTTTATTAGCAATTTTCACATTCTAACATATATATATTTTATATAGATGCAGTACAATAATCTATTTGTTAAATATCCATCATGATATTCACTCAGGTAGAGTACATCTTTGTACATAAGCAGTATGACATAACTCTATGTAAAACATCAATAATTCGGTTTAAATTTTTAAACGCAATATCATATTCTTAAATATGTACATTTTATATCCAAACAGTATAATACTCAATTTGGAAAATATCGAACATCACATTATGTCAAGCAGAGTACATCTTAGTACATCAGCATGCAATGTTATTAAGCGATACTCGGTAGTATGATGAGTGATGACAGTTGGTGAGTGAACGTGTGCATGATACTTTGTTTAATTCAATAATCGTGCTTGTAATCACATAAATGAGTTGTAATAAACTAAGTATCTCTAATGAAATGCACTTGAACTGCGCATATATATATATATATATATATATATATATATATATATATATGTATGTATATATATATATATATATGTATGTATGTAGTTCATGTGTGAAGCTCTACTATGCTGTTGTCTCTAAAGGTAAGCGATGGATAGCGTTTTCAAGCGTACACATGATGTGTAGAGTTTCTTATTGTCTTACAATTAAAGACTAAGTTTCTTAAAACTCTTTCAAATTATGTAATTGCAGATTAAGTGACCAAATCCCTATCCCGTTCTACATGAGCATACGACGGAACAAATGAAAATTATTCTTAAAATAGAATGATTAGTGTCTTATACCATCATTTCGTTTAAATCGTGATTTAAAAATGTATGAGTGCATTAAAAAAACAAAAAAAAATCTTAAGTAGGGTTCTAGCGAGAATTCGTAGCGAAGTCGCAACATCCTAGTAACATACTTTATGTCAGCTTTTCAGTTACGATGTCGCTAGAAGGATAAAGTAGAGCATAAAAGGCAATCACATGAGCACGTAACGACTTTGTAAATATCCACGTCAGGCGTAATGAGAGAGTTCCGATTTCGGAACAAGGTAAGCTAGAATAAAGTAAACACGTTATAGAACAGAAAAACACTACACTTTTGGCATCTTATCCTCACTTCTTACGGGTTTCATCTCCAAAAGTTCAAACTTTTGCACATCTTCTCAAATCTCCTCAACTTTCTTCACATCAAATCTCCATTGCCCATCCCATACATCTTCTCACATCAATTGTGTCAAAACAAAGTGGAACTAGCCACTAATTGCATGCAAAAGATTGGTAAGTTTTGCAATAAATTCTCAACCACATTTTTGCCTATAGTTTTTTCAATTAATGTCAATCTTTATTTGTTCTTGTTCAATTTGGTAACATCCTTTGTTATGGGTAGGAGAGGGACAAACAAGGTAGACCATCCCCAACCAAAATAATCAATTCTACCGCACAACTTTGTCATATACCAAAGGTACGATTGTTTTCATTCTTATTTGCTAAAAATTTGATTTTCTTGTACATAGTGCCTCCATTTATCATGTTATTACTAAATATCATGTCAGAAGCATGTCCTGAACGAAAATCAAGATTTTCTTTTAAAATTCTCCATAGCTTGCTTAGCCCTAAATTTTAGGATTATGAAATATAATGTTTTTACTACAAAGTACAACTTTGATTTATTAGTATTGTGTTAGTCATTAACAAATTTCAATATACAAAGGAAGCTTAATGGAGAGCCCTTCAAGTTCCGTTAACTCCGACTCAAGTGGGGGGGGGGGGGAAATGTTGTTGGCGGTTCAAGTGAGGTTAGAAGACAACGAGAAGTGACTCGCGCATCGAAAGAAGCTCAACTCCTCACACATTGTCGCGAATTAGAGATTAGGATCGATAACAAAATACTAACACATGTCTATTTTAATGACATTGGTGTTGCTATTTCACCCGACGATGATGCCGCGCGATGGTCGAGTTGGTGTGCTAAGATGGGTAGGATACGCACACCATTAGACACAACGGATTGGAGGCTACTAAGCATCGACATCAAAAAGGATATATGGAAGGAATGCAAGGTTAGTGTGGTACTTGTTAATTTTAATTTCAATTGAAAATTGTGAGTGTGACTATTTTTATGATCACATTTGTAGCTCCCCTTTATTATCGAGGCAACATCCTATGATCAAGTGAAGAAGAAGGCTCTTCAAATCGCATCAAACGCTCATCGAGAACACAGATATACCCTTGCCAAGGATTATATCAAACCGAAGGGCACGAGGTTTGGGGAAGATCCAAGTACGCGTTACAATCACATTGTAACCCTTACTTGGGAGGCATTCAAGAAACGATGGTTAGAAAATGACGCAAAGGTTAGTTTACTTACTACATCTTGCAATAATAGTGTCATGCGAATTAGCCAAATATTTTTGTTTCGGTTTGTGCTTTATTCCTAAAATAACATAGAATTTTTAGAAGGGTTTGGGGGATAGGAAGCGCAAAGCCAGTGCTGATAATGTTATGCCTTACACCGGGGGTAGGGCGGGGTACTTGGGTGTGGGGAAGAAGACCTCAAAAAAAAACATGAAACCGAGGTGAAAGAGCTTGTGGATGGGGGCATGGACGCGGAAGTGGCGAACAAGCTAGTCATTGCCGAAGACCCTACAACATATAGTAGACAACAATTATTCGTCTTGGGTAGAATTAAAAAAGACGGGACTTTTTCAAGTGATGAGGCAAAAAGGGTGGCTAATCGAGTGGTACGCTTTACCTACTACGCCATACCATGTTCCATTTTAGTATCTACAATCACACCATCAAACACAACAATTGATGACGATAATAACTTTTCATTTACTATACTACCTTTTTAGGACGAGGTCGAGCGTGAAGTTGAAGAAGGCTTGTTCATCCCTGTCGGTAAACACGATGTGCTACGTAGGGCACTTGGGAAGGCCGAGCATCCGGGAAGAGCTAAGGGAATTGGTGGTTATGTTACTCAAATAGAGGCGTTTGGTATTAAACGTAGTAGCAAAGACCCTAAACCATCCAAACTCCAAATAGCATTGAACCAAGCCAAAATATCCGACCAAGAGGTCAAGAAATTGAAAACAATGTTGGCCAATATATGTTCTTTTATAAAGTATCCTCTTCCATCCGATTTTTGTGACACCGATCCAATCAATGGACCCTCGTCTAGAGGTTCACATCCTTCCCCACCACAAAATGAGGTTGACCAACCTATTTTTGACCAACCTATTTTTGACCAACCTGTTGTTGAACCCAACAAGGAAATATGCACACCTTCGGCCCCTATCAAAGAGCAAGTTCATATACAACCATCCGATCCCAAACCAAAGGTACGTTTAATTACTTGCACCTCAATCAAATGAATAATTCTACACAACTCATGATTATTGATATTTTTTAAATATACTCATCCTACATATGTCTAATTCGACCTAATTAAACATGCCTTATTTGTATATTAGAACTCCCCTTCTTGCAAGTTGTACGCTGAATGTGGGATGAATTCTCAGCCCCGCCACGTTGCAATGGGAAATTCATATCCTGACATGGCACTACATCATGAAGCCAAAGTACCTATTGGTTTCGTTAGGGTTTCTATACTACATGTGTTAGTCGAGGATGCGTTGGTACCGGTCGCGGATCAAGAGTGCACGACAGTGGGTAAAGGTTTGGGCCGTTTTTTTGTTTGGCCCAAATGGTTGGTCGTTGATGTGAATTCTAATTCTATCCCAATTAATAAAAACACACCTTCACCCGTCGTAGACCCGCTAGATTTTCCGGTAGTTAAGAAACCGATGTCGGTGGGAGAAGTTGGATTCATAAAATCACTCCCGGGATTCCTTCGCACGTTTTATGATCTGGTGGGCCACCATAGTCGGGATTCTGTTTACTATTTCTACTCCAATAAACAGGTGTTCGGCGAAGCGAGGGAATTAGTCGTTCCATGGGAAGACTTTGCCCTTTTCTGGCACTATAAAACCCTTCCCGAAACAATCCTTATACTACATCAAATGTAAGCTACTTGATCTCATCTCTTCTATCGTATTGTAAGTTACGAATTTTCATGTACTTGTGCACTATTATACGTTCATATCCCATCTATTGTTTATTTAGGTACATGCAATGCCTTGCTCTAAATGCAAAGACTTTCATTGGGTTTTTGCACCCAATATGCTTGCAAGAAAAGAATGAAAGTAATCAATCACGACTTGCTTATCTCTCTAAGATCCTTAGTGACAAGACCAAGACAATTTACATAGGCCCATATCTAGAGGGGTTAGTTTTCTTTGTTACAATTGGATATTTGCACTTCATAAACATTATAATCTTCGAGACAGGTTCTTACATTTTCATTTCTTAAAATATGTAGCGGCCATTGGAGTTTTGTAGCTATGATACCATCGTTGAAGCGAGTGTATTGGATGGACCCGCTACACTTTGGTCCATCTACAAAATTTGCAGATTTATTAGAGGTTACTATGCATAGTGCACATGACGACACACTACTTCCCTTCAACCTTATACAGATTCAGGTGACAGTACAAATCCAATGCTCATTTATTTCCACTATGATTTCATTTCAAATCATTTGTTATACTTCTTCGCTTTCAGCACCGAAAGCAATTGTCAAATTGGGAGTGCGGTTACTATATGATGTTGTACGCAAGCAAGTGTGTAGCTGGCCTTGTTCAAGATAATTTGGAATTACATCGCGTAAGCATTCTTATAACCTACTTATTGTACCTATTACTATCTACGTTGCATTCAATAGCATTAAACAATAGCATTAAAAAAACATTTCATATTCTTAGATTATCGAGGAAAATCATGCACCGTACACCAAGAAGGAGTTGGAGGATGGTAGAGATGCATTGGCTAGACACTTGGTCCTTATTAGATCTCGGTACATCTCTAGGCCTCACATTCCCAATAAAAGATAGTTTCTTTTTTTGTCAAATGGATGCATATACTTTTGAGTTCCATTACTTCCATAAGTTTATAAAGTGTGGCTTGATAGTGTTTCATGTTCATGTTTTGTGCTTAGATACCATGCATCTTGCAATTGACAGCTTAGACAATTAAAATGAAACCCAATTTTAGTGGAAATGGGTGGAAATGGCTCAAATCCTATAATTTTGTGACACTTACGAATTGCCTGCGAGATCGTTACTTCTCTCGCCCGTAACATTAAAATAGTTGCGATCATCTTGTACTATCGCTACTTCAATCGCCCGAATTATATTTCTGAGCTTAGTTTTTGCGCACTCGCTACCCAATCGCTCGTTCTTCTCTGCCTCTCCAATCTGATCTCTGTCGAGGTCGTAACAATACACGCCAAAACCAGGCGAATGTCTAGCTTACTCGTAACGTCATTTTTTTTCTCGCTCACCCGGTGCTAAAACGTCGTCGTTTAATGGTTCTGAGCTTAGTTTTTGCGCCCTCGCTACCCAATCGCTCGTTCTTCTCTGCCTCTCCAATCTGATCTCTGTCGAGCTCGTAACCATACACGCCAAAGCCAGGCGAATGTCTAGCTTACTCGTAACGTCATTTTTTTTTCTCGCTCACCCAGAGCTAAAACGACGTCGTTTAACGTTAGCGAGATTAGTAGCGAATTCGTTACTACACAAATAAGTGATTGTCTTACGATATCGTTAACTCTCTCGAACCAACAAATTTTATTATATTTTTATAATATCATTTTCACAATTTTTATATTTTTACAATTTTTATGAAAAACAATTGTTCGGTTGCGACCTCGCTACGGTGTTACTAGCGAGTAGCTAGTGGCTGTCGTAACCTGGCTCGTTTGGTTTAACTTGGCTTGTAACGAGTTCGCTACTTATGACCGAGTGATTCGCCCCTATTTGTCGTAACCAGTCTCGTCAGCAGATAAATATATGACAAACTAGGTTCACTTACGAGATCGTAACCAATATTAGCGATCCGCACGGTGGAAGTCGTAACCAGTCTCGTACACATTCATAACAGTCGAGGCTTTTCAATGTAGCGAACTCGTTAGTATTTCATCTGGCGATCCGTAAACTACTGTCGTAACATAACAATCAACCATTTGTTTGGGACTAGCGTTTGCTAGTTACGGTATCGCAACGAGCCAATTCATATCATACAGACTTTCACGCTATCGAGTTCGTAAGCGTTTAGCAAGGCGTATAAGCCTACATCCAAGGCGGAAACAAACGCCTTAAACCCAAAAACATCTAAGGCGGAAGAGGAACCGCCTTAGATGATTTTTCTCATTCAAGTCACTACCAGAGAAGGCATTTGTTTTCTGCCTTAGATGGCTTGATATTCTAGTAGTGTATCTCAGGATTTACCGGCAATCCTATCATTCCTTTGGGAAAAACTATTTTCCCAGTGCATGTGAGAGACGGTTCTCAGAGTATAACCTTGCATTGCATCTTCACGATCATCGATTCCAGGCCACCTTACAACATAATCCTTGGAAGGCCCTGGATGTACCAGGCTAAGGTAATCTGATCCCCTTACCATTTGGTGATGAAGTTCCCCACCAACAAAGGGATTGCCACAATCCGAGGTGATCAACAATTAGCTCGAATATGCACAATTCAAGCTATCCGAGAACCAGAAAAGGAGAATCTTGAACCAGCCAAGTACTCCGAGTCCGAGCCGATGCAGCTCGGAGAATCAGGAACCGTTGAGGTTGGAACTCTCCTACCCTCCGAGATAAAAGCTAAACTACGAGATCTTCTCAACCAGTACATAAACGTTCTTTCCTGGGACACCAACGACTTGGTGGGAGTATCCCTTCGATTGGCGGAACATTACCTGAATATCAATCCCTCGCAAAAACCCATTAAGCAGAAACGACGCATCTTTGCACTGGATCGAGTTGAAGCCATTGGAGAGGAGGTAGACAAGTTACTTAAAGCCCGTATAATCGAAGAAGTGCAGTACCCAGAGTGGATAGCTAACCCAGTGATGGTCAAGAAGCCAGATGGAAAGTGGAGAATGTGCATCGACTTCACCAACTTGAACAATTGTTGTCCTTAAGATAGTTATCCCTTACCCTTGATCGACTGATTAGTGGAAGCGATTGCGGGATACCAATTACTAGCCTTCTTTGATACCTTTAAAGGATATCATCAGATCCCTATGGCAGAGCAAGATAAAGAAAAAACCTCCTTTATAACCGACAGAGGGACTTTCTGCTACAAGATGATACCTTTCGGATTGAAAAATGCTGGGGCTACTTACCAGCGACTGGTAGACAAATTATTCAAATCTTAGATAGGGCGCAACCTCGAGATTTATGAGGACGACATGGTAGTAAAGAGCCGCATTTATGACGCCTTCTTTGAAGACCTAAAGGAAACCTTCGACACGTTAAGGGCCTCCAACTTGAAGCTGAACCCCGCTAAATGTACCATAGGCGTAGGAGCGGGAAAATTCCTGGGGTATATGGTATCCAATCGAGGAATCGAAATAAACCCCGAGAAGATAGAGGCTTTGCGAAATATGCAACCTCCGAAAACCGGCTAGGACGTGCAGAAGCTGGCAGGGTCCCTTGCAGCCCTTAGCCGTTTCCTATCCAAAGGAGCAGAAAAACATCTACCCTTCTTTAATATCCTTAAGAAGGCAAACCAGTTTGAGTGGTCGCATGAATGTGGAGAAGCTTTCCAAGAGTTTAAAAACCATCTTCGGCAACTTCCGACATTGTCAAAGCCAGATAAAGGAATGACTCTTTACTTATATATATATCTGCATCCCAGCTAGCCATCAACGCTGTATTGGTCAAGGAAAATGAGGGATCGCAACATCCCATATATTATGTAAGTAGGGCCTTACAAGGGCCCGAGACCAGATATACTCCCCTCGAGCGCTTGATATTAGCCCTTGTCCACGCTTCTCGGCGGTTGAGACCATATTTCCAAGCACATACAATAGTCCTCCTAACCAACTACCCGATCAGGCAAATCCTCCAGAAGCCTGACGCTTCGGGACGAATGATGAAGTGGGCCATCGAGTTGAAAGAACATGACATAGAATATAAACCTCGGACAACCATCAAGGGCCAAGCCTTGTCTGATTTCATAATGGAGTCTGTTGAACCAGACCCAACTCCGGACTCCGGAAAATGGCAACTATATGTGGATGGGTCCTCCAACTCGGGGGGGAAGCGGTGCTGGAGTCTTACTCACTAGCCTTGAGGAAAAGGACCATCCTTACGTTCTCCATTTTCATTTTTGAGCCACTAATAATGAAGCAGAATATGAAGCCCTCATTACGGGGCTAAAGCTAGCAAAGGACCTTGAGGTCAAGGACCTTGAAATCTTCAGTGACTCACAAATCGTGGTTCAACAGGTTAAAGGCGAATACGAAACTCGACAGTACAGTCTCCAGAAATACCTTTAGATAGTTAAGCCTCTCCTAAATCAATTCCGACATTATGAGCTGAATCATATCCCCCGAGAAGGTAACCACAAGGTGGACGCACTTAGCAAACTTGCCTCCTCGGACCTCAACATCAGATATTCTCAAGAATTGCTAATGGAAACCCTGGCTAAGAGAAGGTACGAAGAGAGTAGCATCATGGCTGTTGATATCTCCGGCACATGGATGAACCCCTACATTGAATACCTCCAAACAGGTACCCTTCCCGAGGACAAGCACCTTGCACGGAAGGTCCGAGTTAAAGCTCCGAAATATGTAATCCACAGAAGTATCCTATACAAGAGAGGATACCTACAACCCCTACTTAAGTGTGTCGGGCCTTCTGACGCGGAACACTTAATACAAGGAACACATGAAGGAGTCTGCGGCAGCCACCAAGGTCCACGTACCGTCACCCGAAAGATCCTACAGATGGGTTATTTTTGGCCTACGATGCAACAAGACGCCAAAAGATATATCAATTCTTGCCACCAGTGCCAGAGATTTGTCAAGATGATCCACGTGCCACAGGAAAATATGATTACCATCCAAGAATCCTGGCCATTTGTTCAAAGGCATAGATCTCGTCGGACCTTTTCCTACGGCCCCTCGCAAGACAGTTATCAACTTTTGCTGGAAGAATATCGTATGTCGCTATGGCATCCCGAGATACATAGTGACCGACAATGGAGCACAATTTGCTAATGATCCCTTCAAGACATGGTGTACGAAGTATGGCATACACCAGAAGCTCACCTCGGTATATCATCCAGAAGCAAATGGCCAAGTAGAGGTTACGAACCGTACCTTGGTAAGCGGTATAAAGAAATGCCTCGAAGGAGCTAAGGGAAACTGGATTAAAGAATTACCAAGCGTGACCTGGACCCAGAGAACTACACCAGCCACAGCAACAGGAGGGACTCCTTATAGCTTAGTCTATGGGTCCGAAGCGGTCATCCCCATGGAGATTGGGGTCCCTTCCGCCCGTACTTCTCAACCAGATGATGAACAGGGCACGACCAATAAAGAAAACCTTCGTCTCGACCTTGACCTCCTAGAAGAGAAGAGAGAAAATGCTACAATCCACGAGGCCAAGGTAAAGGAAAGAGTCAAGCGCTACCATGATACAAGAGTCCGCTTAGCCACTTTCGTTAAAGGAGACCTTGTCATGAGGTTGAATGAAAAAAGCAAGAAAGAAGTGGAAGGGAAGATACCCCGAACTGGGAAGGTCCATATCGAGTCCTAGAATCCCATCCAGGGGGAAGCTACCTCTTGGAAACCATGAAGGGGGAACCTATACCACGAAGATGGAAAGTGATTAACTTACGGAAGTATCACGGAAGATAATAACTCAATGGAGAGCCTCACAAAGGTTTGAGACTATCAAGAATGTCCTAGAAGCCTCATCAAGGTCCGAGACAAGTATGCTCTAGCACAAACGGGTACTCAAACTTAAACCCACTATTTACTTTGCTTCTATTCTTAAAGACATTAAGATGCACTATGTCCTTCGGCTTCGGATTCCAATCAGGAACCTCATATTTTGTTCGATCAAAAGTTAGCCGGATGTCCTCCCACTTGCCGCTATTGTCAGGAAAAGTGAAAACCTTGCCCTTTCGAGGGGTAAGGGTAATATACTCGCGATCCTTGAAGTAGAACAACTTGAACAAGCTCCTAAACAGATCCAGACTTGGCTCATAGTCCTTCCGGGAACACCAGGAGATGAAAGCCACAATTGTCACCACCACATTGGAATGAATCTGGCAAGGGTGAAGCCGATGATGCTGAAGGAACTGTGAAAACACAGGGGGAAAGGGAAAACTCAAGCCCTGTTGCAAGAATCTACCATATACTACCCCTCGAGTGGGGCTCACATGATCCTTGACCGGAGTAGTCTGGTCCTCGAGCCTCAAACCAGCCTCGATGGGGTACGACAACCTGCATGACTTCAAAAATTTCAGGGTATTTTCGTCGACCACCTTGGTGACATCATTCACACCTTCGACGGACGGAACCCGTTTATAACCTTAGGGCTCCGCATTAGGGTATATCTTTGACCTAGAGGCACCATCATCTACCATTACAGCTACCGCCTACAGCGGTGTCGCCATAGTTACTTCCATCAATTCCCCAGACTCAAACTCCAGGAATAAAGTGCGCAAGTCACGAGCTTAGGGAACATTCTCTCCATTGCCAGAGGGAATGCTAGAGTTCGCTGACGACATGGCAATAAAGAGAATGGGGGGAAAAAGGTTATGAGAAGAAGACGATGAAGAAAGACAAAAGTTTAGTTGAGAATTTTTTGCAGAGAAGGAAAAGATTAAAATTGCTTGGATGAAGATTGATGATAAACACAAGGAAAATTACTTGGTTATATAACCAGTAATTAGCATGCATTTAAGTGGAGTAATTACCTCGACTCGCGAAACGATACAGGCAATTGGATGGTTGGTCTTCCTCACCGCTGGAAGGTACAATGAATCAAGACCACGTGTCAACCCCCTCAAAATTCAAGAAGGCAGATCCAGATCCAACCGTCCACGTGTCCTGATGGAATACGAAAGAACTTGAAGCTAGATATTCAGAAGGGTAAGCCCGAGAGAACAGTCCTAGAAGGATACCCCGAGCTTAACACCCCGAATTATTCTCCCTCGAGTTATTGGTCTTCCCTTGAGAAGCAAGCCTCTCCTTCAACCTTCGAGATGGAGTACTCTATAATCTGAAGATCTACCTTGGGGCTACTGATAAGTTCATGGTTCGTATTCGGACCTCATTCATGCTCGGACCAGGGCCCGAGAAGGGTCGTGGGCTCGAGATACGCAGAGGATGGATCCATAGGTCCATCAATCATAATCCTTATAAGGAATGCGTATATTATGAGTGTTCTACAAGGAATGTACATCTTCTCAAAGATGGTAATACATATATCCTAAACATGGTAACACAACCATGTCCGAAATACACTTTTATTATACATGGTAATACAACCTCTATTCCCATAAGAGTTGTATTCATACCATAAATACATATCTTGGTGATCTACGGATTGTAGCCATATAAATACCCTAAAGGTTTGGTAGATATCTCATCTAATCTCATACTTTATATTTTACGCCTTAAGCAAATATACTGACTTGAGCGTCGGAGTGTCTATCCCCGGGACACCCGGGGCCTTTGTCTTGCAGATCAGTTCGTGAGCAGGATTCATGATCAAGTGCGGGTCGTAGACATCCATCAATATGGTCTAATATTCTATCTTCCATAGGAGTCTCTGATATGCATATTAACACCATATGGGACAAGCTCTCTTATTATTTAACACATACTGGATTAACAAGCTTTCAAGCTAAATTAATCAGAATGTTGTGTTGCATAATATGTTGGGTCTATGGAAATCCAGAAATAGACTTCTCTTTGACAATGTTCCCTTTAATGCTACTTTACCATCAATGAAATCAAGCAAACACTTTATTTGTCCCTTAATGCAAAACCTATTGCCATATCTGAACAGATTGATCTAGAAATTGCCTCATCCTCCTAAACCCACCTTTAGATTGGTTTACTGGAAGATGCTTGAAGTAGGGTATAAGTTAAATGTTGATGCTGCTTGGAATTCAGGTGATTGTGGTCTAAGTCTCATTCTAAGAAACTCATCTGGCTTAGTTTTGAAAGCAAAGTGTATTTTTACTCATGCATTTTCTTCCCTAGAAGTTGAGCTCAAAGCAATCAAAGCTGCTACTGATCTTGGCTACTGCTATGGACACCATTCATTCATTATTGAATCAGACTCCCTAAATGCTATCTCCATGGTTCTAAATCATATCACAGCTCACTGGAAGCTATTCTCTCTATGTGATCAAATCAACAGGAGCTCCTCAATCAGACTTCAACACACTCTCAGGCAAGGAAACTTGGTAGCTGATGCTTTGACAAGATTGGCTCTTGTTAATAGAGCTTCCTCTATGTATTCTTGGGATAACCTGCCCCCAGATGTAAGGTCTATTGCTTTGCTTGACAGGCAGCAGTTTCCTTCCATTAGATAAGGCAATCAGTTTCTCAAATTTTGTGAACAAGATCATTTCAAAATTATATACTGAGAGAATTAAACCCATAATTCCTAGCCTTATCTCCCCTGAAAAGTCAACTTTTGTTCGGGGTAGAGAGCTAGCAGATAATGTTCTTTTAATGCAAGAGATTTCCAGTTTTCTTAATTACAAAATTGGAGGTTCAAATGTTATGTTTGAACTTGATATGGTGAAATATTTTGATAGAGTATCCCAGACATTTTAAAAGCAATATCTTACCAAAATGGGCTTTCATCAACTGTTTGTGAATAATATTATGGGCAATATGAACGCAGCT
Source organism: Sherardia arvensis (assembly GCA_948330725.1). Taxonomy (NCBI): domain Eukaryota; kingdom Viridiplantae; phylum Streptophyta; class Magnoliopsida; order Gentianales; family Rubiaceae; genus Sherardia; species Sherardia arvensis. The sequence goes on from OX415238.1 coordinate 18,643,489, forward strand.
AATCCTTGTGAATGGTCAGCCAAGGGTTTTATTTAATACTTCTAGAGTATAAAGCAGGAGATCCATTATCTCCTTTCCTCTTTATTTTACTCAATAAAGTATTTTCAAAAAACCTTGGTTTACTGTTTAATCATACATCGATTGACTTCTACAGGTTGCCACATTCTGCAAGAAAAGTAACTCATTTGAATTTTGCAGATGATATTGTAGTCTTTTTAAAGGCTAATAGGACCAGTCTTACCAACCTTGATCATTTCTACTTTGTTATGAAAATGCACCATGTCAGAAAATAAATCTGGAAAAATCTGCCTTTTATATAACAAAGTATGCTAATACTGCTACAAAGACATTGGTCAGTCATATTACAAGGATCAGAGAGGGAATTTTCCCTTTACATATTTGGGATGCCCTATTTTTGTAGGGGGACTAAACATTCATATATCCAATCCCTTTTTGATAAGATTGTAGGTAGACTGGCTTCATGGCAAAACAAGTGGCTAAACCAGGCAGGTATATTGATCTTAATCAAGCATCTATTGTCTGCAATTCCCTTACACATATTGACAGTTATAAAACCATCAAAAGGGGTTGTAGATAAGTTACATGTTTTGTTTTCAAAGTTCTTATGGGGCGTCTCTGAATATGGCCAAAAAAAGTCTGGAGATATTGGGCAAATGTTTGTTTTCCTATTCTGGAAAATGGACTGGGAGTTAGGAATCTTCACACAACTATAATAAGTTTTCTTTAAAGTTGTGGTGGAAATTGCAAAAAGGAGATAGATGGGTTGAGTTCATGTGGACCTTACCTGATCATCTGAAAAAATCAAGAACTTGGAAGAGGATCAAAGAAGTTGAGCACATTGCAAATGACAACACTGTAATGCAGATTGGGAGAGGGGAAGTATCATTTTGGAACTCCCAATGGCTTGAGAGCACAACATTGATTGATGAATGGGATGATGATATTGTTTTACCTTTTACTGATCTAACAGTTGCTAAGTTTTGTTCTCATCAGGAATTCTATGTGGAGCTACTGAAGATTGGCCTATCCAATGAGCTGATTGGGAAATTGTCCAAAGATTTTCCATTGTTTGACAATTATGCAGATATTATGCAATGGAAACCTAATCCATCTAGTAAATTTTCTCTATCCTCATTTTATGAAACAATTAGAAATTTTTTTTTGAAAGTTAACACTTTCAAATTTCTTTCGGTCTAACTTTCTACCAAAAAAGATTTCTTTCTTCTGCTGGAGACTTTTGAATCGTTTAATACCAATAGTAGTTGTTTTTTTGAGGATATATATATACAATAGCCATCTATTTGTCATAATTATTTTGATGATCTACACCACTGTTTCAATAGTTGTGTGATTATTAGGGAAGTCTGGTACAAAGTAACCATATTTGTGATATATTACACTACATATCAGATTCCCTATGGGATGTAGTGTATTATTACTGACATTTGAATGGTACATCACTGCTCCAAACAAATATTGCAAGAATTCTTCCTATGGTGACTATTTGGTTTACCTGGTGTAAAAGTAACTTTCCTATCTATGATAACTGTAAACCAACTTCAGATATGATTAGCAAATGTACCTGGTTTAAAGTTCATAAAAATTCTTGGTCTAAGTCTAAACCTACAAATGTACCTGGTTTAGCTAGACAGAGAGTACTTAAATGGTCTTTACCACTTAGTGGTAATGTCAAGCTTAACTCTGATGGCTCCTTTTTGAGAAATGGGAAAAGTGGAGCAGGTAAGAAATGATGCAGGTACTGTGATGTATGCCAGAGCACAAGGGATTCAACCTTAGGACAGTCTAGAAGCTGAGGCAAAAGCATTATCTATGGGACTTGAAGCTGTTTATTTTAAAGGATATAACACATTGCAAGTTGAATTTGACTCTCAGATACTGCTGAAAATCATACTGAGACAAAGTGGTATTCCTTGGAGATTGTTGAATGTGATCAGGAACATCTGGGCTCTTCAAGATGATCTCCAAATCTACTTTACTCATATTTATACAGCAATTAACTCAGTAGCAGATGCTTTTGATAAGCTTGCTAGTACTACACAATTGAACTCTGTTTATACTCAACCAACACTTCCCAATCACATTATGGGTTTGGTAGAGTTAGACAGAAATGGTTTACCATACTTAAGATTATAGCAAGAATGGTTTACTGCTCTACAATTCATTATGCAGGTGAGGAAGCTACAAGTTGATACTGGTGGAGAGAGGAGATCTGCAGGTTGCTCAAGGACATATTGCACTACAAGGAAAACAAAGGGAGGTTTCACAAGTAGAAAACAAATGGAGGACTGGATTGCATCAACTCAGGACCTATATATACTATACATACTTATAAGGAATTGTCTCATATCCCATGCTCGTCGGCAGAGTTGGGCTTCACTTTGTGATCCCTAAAGTGCTTGTGAGTAATGAGTCCTTCCATCGGCAGATTTGGGCTTCGAATGGCGATCCCTAAGAGCATGCCCAACAGTTACTCTATAATAGAGTTTTTACCTAGATTTACCCTTTTGACTATATAATTGCTTCCAACAGATGCTCTATCCCATGCTCTAAAATAGAGATATGGTAAAATTGAAAGATTGAAAAGGCATATGGGCTATACCTCTTTCATACTCTAAAATTTAATGATATCATTGATTACTACTTTTTCTTTCTTATTTTATCATCTACTTTCTTAATGATTCACATCTTCATACATATAAAAATATTAAAATCATAAACTTGCAAATAAAATTAAGTCCCTGTTTGCTGGAGCTTATAAGTAGAGCAGTTCAGTCTAATTCAATTCAGTTCAATTCAATTCTGCAAAATATAATTTGATTAAATTCAAGTAAATTTAGACATTTCTATTCTATTTTTTAAAACATAAATTTCAGTTCAATTTAGTTCAGTTCAATTCAGTTTAGATCGGTAAGAAATAAATTCAAACAAACATGCCCTAATTGTGTGCTCTAGGAAGTCTCAAATAGAATTAAATATAGCTATTATTATGTATGGCAATAAATTCATGAAATGGTAAAATAGAGCAACTGTTGGATGGGGGGAAAATAATTATGAAGTTTTTGGAATTTGATACTCTATTATAGAGATTGTTTTTAAATAGCTGTTGGACTTGCTCTAACATGCTTGTGGAAGTAGACATGGATATCTAGACAATTTCTTGATAAGGATGTTTTTATTCAACATAGATACTTCCTTTTTAATTTAAGGACTTGCCTTACTATATTTGTATAAACTCTTGGTTTCTCTTATTTTAATAAATGCTTGAGGTAACTATAATAACCTTCCACCTCAATAGGTGGTTTAAATTAAAAAAGAAGAAGAGGAGAATCCATCAGTTGCCGCTGTTTCTATTTATACTAAAAAAATTTCCTTTAATTCTTCTAAAGTAACTGGTCTAATGAGATGTTCATTATCCTCAGCACTGATAACTTTTGGAATTTGACTGATGAAATGGTCATGAAATTCACCATTCAATAGACAAACATGCTCTGTCAATAGATCAGTGAAGAAATGAACTGCTTCATTTTCTATGTTAGAGATGTTATCAAGCCACACACCATTAGAGTCCTGAATATTTGTGATGCTTAGACCACATCTCTTTTCTTTAATTGAGTGATGAAAGAACTTTGATTTTTCAGCTCCCCCTTTGAACCATTTCAGTCTGCTTTTCTGTTTCCATAATTTATTTTGCTCTTTGAGGGATCTGAGGTGAAGAGCCTTTAATTTTTTTGAGCTTGAGAAGCTAATCAGTTGAGTTATCAGGATAAAATACTATCTTCTGTGATCTCAAAGCTTCAACATATTGAGAAACATTATTGTTAATGTTCCCAAGAACCAGCTTATTCCAAGATTTGATAGTAAGTTTCAACCTCTTCAGTTTTAGAAAAAATGCAAGCATGATAGATTCAGTTATTGGGAGATTCCAGTCATTAGTGATTAATGGGATGAAATCTTCCATATTGAACGATGTAATTATGAATCTAAAAGATCTAGGTGCAAAAATAATATTGCTACCTATTGTAAACATTAATGTAGAGTGATCATAAGTGTCTCTATTGAGTACTTGAATTGATGAAAATGGAAATATCAGCAACCAAGACTGTGACGACAGACCTTCATCTAGCTTCTGTATTGTAGGAATTAACCAGTTATTAAACCATGTATATACATTTCCAACTGAGTTATTTTCTAATAGAAGTTTTGAAGCAATGAATAGATTAAAATCAGACATGCTCATGCTTCTAGGTTGAGTTGGTCCTCTGAATAGGATGATTTTATACTATTAAAATCTCCTATGAGAAAGGACTCATCGAGATTCACTGCAGAAAGTGCTTCCCACAGGTATTGTCTTCCTGGGATAGTTCTTAATGATAATTCCTACCATTGATGAGTTAAGAATGTGACTAAAATATCAACATATAAGAATTGTAGGTTATCTTGTTTAGCTGTAATTTGAAGTTGAGAAGTCAACATAATCCAAAAATTTCCACTTTGAGAGCAAAAGAAAATGGAAAAGTGTGATTTCCTTTTAAAAAAACTCACATTTCTTGTTCTTATGCCATGGTCCAATTAAGCATAAGAGCTCAATCTTGTGATTCTGTACCAAGTCTATTAGTCTATCTAGAGAGGTTCTCATCCCTCTAATATTCCAAACAAGAAACTTAATGTTTAAAGTTGTAGGAATCATTAAATACTATTTTTTGAGCTCCTTGACCTAGTAAGAATCTTATTAGGTGATAGAATTTTTGTAACTTTTTTTGTGTGAATTTCCTATTGATTTGAGTGAAAACATTTGCCAGTTTAGATTTATCTAAGGCAGAAGCTACATATTTATCTATAGGCAAATGTGTATCATTAAAAGCATTAGGAGGGAGTGGAGACTGTACCTGAGTGTCTGGTTCCACGATATTATCATCTTGGGAGGATTCCGATGTGATCTTAAGTCAGGTCCATTATCTACCTCTTTTGTACCTTCATTAAGAAGTGGTAAAAATCTGTGGCCTTTGTGTCCCTATGATAAATTTGTTATTTTTAAGGAGAAAAACTAAATTCAAAGGGAGAATTTTGCTTACTTGTACCCATATTAAAATCATCATGAGCATAAAGGCAGTAGTCTCTTTTAGGTTTAAGACTGAATGAGGAAATAGATGGTGTGTCAGCAGAGATGTTGTCTAAAACTGAAGTATCTAGAGAAGGTCTCAGTATAATAGGGTCTATGTGATGCAGTTGGTGAGGAGACATGGATAAGAGTCTGAGAAAAGGATAGTTGATCATGTTCTTTTTTTCTTCCGGTTTTTGGTCTCCTACTGAGGTCTAAGAGAGATGACACCAGCAACATTAGTTTCTTTATCCTTCTGAAAAGGTAGCATACCAGATGGACCCGTAAAATCATGAATAGTGGTAGGTTCACTATAGATAATTGGGTCAGATTGAAAGTAGACAACAATAGGAGCAACTAAGACCGCAAGGGGTAGATATAATAGGAGAGAGAATGATTTGTTCAACTAAGTTTGTAGTTGATTTAATTGTGATGGTTTTAGTCCTCAAGGAATGTCTAAGCACATGATGTAGCCTACCACATAGATCATCATCATGTCCAATCATACTGCAATGGTGGCAGTACTTAGGGAGATCATCATATTATACAACAAATCTAGAAACAGACTCATCTTGAATTCCTAGCTTGATTGAGGTTCTAAGCTTCTTCTTTAAATCAACCTCAACACAGATTTTGACTGTAGATGGTCTAGTGATTCCATCAGTAGCTACATCCATATTTATGTATTACCTAGTTGGTCTCCTATAATTTGCATTAGGGTAGAATAAAAATAATAGAAAGGGACCTTTTGGATGCTAACTCGAACAAGAACAAATTAGGAAATTGTCTCTGGGGAGAAATCAACTGTCCACTTTAGCACCTTCATCAGAGCACCTGCAAAAACCTAATAACCTTTCATCCAACATTTTTGATAGTCTTCTGGATCCTGGAAGCGAATGAGAATGTGTCTGAAGTCCACCGATCCGATCTGAAATTTACCTTTGAAATCAGGAGAGTTGAAAGCCTCCTTGAGTTTCTCCAGAGTTGGCTTCCCACCAACAAATTTAGCGATCAATGCATTATGGTAATGAGAAGCTAAAATCTCAGCTTGCTGACGGGTGACGATCATCGCCATCTCGCCACGATGTTGGGTGATTGATTTTATTTTTGGGTTGCTCGGCAGTGAGGAGGTGAGAGGAGGAGGGCGATTAGCTAGAACTTGTGAAAAGTTGCGGCCCGGGGCAATTCCACTGCGTAATTGCGGTGGCGCCGCCATGGGCAAGATTGGCAATTAATCTGTTTCTATTCGTTGGTGGTGGAGTAATGATGGATAACGGTTAGAAAAATGATGAAAATATCTGTTTAATAACCAATTTAAACAAATAATAAGTAGAGAGGAGCGCATTTCTGTAAGAGAGAAGCAATTTTTAAAGCAAAGATGAGTATTTTTCCAAAACATCTCTAATGTGTCATCCGATCTTTACAATATTCCGAATTTATTTGTTACTTTTTTTTTTCATCAATTTCCACCATTTATTTCCTCGTAAAAAACTAGGAAAAGTTGATAAATGAGGGGGTTTACATTGAAATGGTGACCCAATCAAGTTGCATTAATGAGTGATGAGCATGGAGTGACTAGTTGCAAAGGAACCACAGACAGAGGAGACACAAGGGCATGTGAGTTCCCTAAATCTGACAAAACTAGGGACAAATAAAATGCAGCAGCATTGCCATTACTAATATTATTATTAAGTTAATCACAATCAAAAGCAGCAAACAATATTCATCATGGGACAGTGGTCTCCAAGATGGGCTTCATGACACTGCGGCCGAAGCTTGATTGTCAATGGCGGTGGAGCCCCGCCTCTCCCGCCCTCTATCACTGTGGACCATCCCCTATTTTCAACTTCTGCCTCGCCCAGCTCCATCACCAATGCTTACTTGCTATTTCTGGATAGGATCAAACTTGCACCAGTTGTGAATCATGATGATAAGGGTTTCAGTTTCATCATTATTCTAATGTTATTTATAAGCATCATTTGAGATGTTAGTATACAGTGCTGTTAATTAATTAAATCATTCAAGCTTGAATATGCACTTCAGATGTAAATATAAAGATAAATCCCAATTGTGAGTATCACAATTACGAGCAGCTCTATATATATTACGAATTTGCAATGTTTTTTTAAAAATTAAAATCACTATAAGTGGGGAAATTAATTGGCACCCCGAACCAAAATTGGCAAAGCCAAAGTTAAGTTACATACCCCCTTCTCTGATACGAATTTGCAATGTATTTCCTCCTTTAGAAGAGATTTTCTAAAAAAAGAAAAAGATCACATGAGATACCTAAAAAAAGAGAGATTTTTCAAGAATGATTAGTGAGACATGTGCAATAATTTCATCATGTAGGGGCACACTTCCTTCCATTATTTGCAAATAATTTGGAAGAGACCAACCACAGCTGACAAACCAACAAACTTCAGTTGTGATGATTTATGAAGTACTACCATTCTCTAGTATTTTCAAATTAAAAGGATAAAAATCATGTTCATTTGCACTGTCTGTCCTTTTAGATGCATAGTTGAGGTGTATTAGAACATACTTTATCAGTAGCTGAATCTGAAGTCTTCTGTTTGATTTATTGACCTGTCTCTCATAATTGTACAGATGATCTTTTCTCATGTGCACTTCTCATCATTGGAGAAAGCATAATTACTATCCAGGAAAGTATGATTTACAATCTACAGCTGCATTAAAGTTTGTAGAAAAGATGAAAAAACTTCCGGGCGAAGTCACAGGTAGACTGCATCAACTGGCAGAGATGTGGTTCTGTGGAGGGGGTTTGGTAGTATCTTACTATTGCAGAACCTCTTGGCAGTAACTATATCCTCACCACTAGTAGGAGTGCCCATTCCTGCCTCGCAATTCTGACCTCTTTGGGATACCGAATGAAGGCTGACTTGCTGCAACTTTCTGTTCAAATCTGGCCTAAAATCATCATTCCTATCACCCCCCTTGGACTTATTAATGGCTGTAATCATATGAGATTCCAATGATCTTCCTGAAAGTCCTAGCTGTTGATCTCTAAGCTCCCTCAGTTTGATCCGATACATAGCCCTAAGCCACCTGAATTCCTGCTGAATTTCATGTTCATAACCATTTGGTTGGTCATAAGGGAAGCCAGGAATTGAGGCTGAAGTATGAAAACCTGAAAATGATTTGACATATTTTCTTGGACTGGAGGACTTACTCTTGTGAACCCCCATCTCTACCCCAAAATCTCGTCCAGTTTCTGCCCTCAAATTTCCTTCCTCTTCATCGTCTTCTTCTTCTTCTTCTTCTTCAAGCCAAGAGCTCCCCACTGATCCTAGTGAACTGCATTCATGGATTTCATGCTCATTCCACAACTCTAGATGATGAAGGCCACTTCTATGGTTGGATAAAACAGGTTTATTTCCTTTCATCAAAGCATGATGCAAAGGACTATCCACTTTGTAGGTGATCTCCTCGAATCGACCATGAGTAGCAGTACATCCATTTCCTAAGCATTGCAATATCTGGAAACTCTTGGCGCTTGGATCATTTGATAGCAAGTTTATCCAAGAACCTGTAGAAGTGTGAGTAGAAGCACAATTTTGACAGAAGTTTGCATTTGCATAGCGAGGAGTGTCGAGTATTCCTGGCCCTGATTTCCATTCAGGCACTAGTGAAGCTATCTCCCCATCTATCATATCGGCTATCTTTGTTACATCTTGGTCAGTCATATCCAGTTCAGCAACCATTTCAGTTGCAACACTCAAAGCTGTGTCTAATTCGATATCAAATGGAAAGTAGATGTTTCTGATGCGACCTGAAATGAGAGAGATTAAATTTTTAAATGTCATCAGCTGTCATTTAATGGCAAAATATACGCGTAAACACATTACTATATGTGAGAATAACTTGCTTACCTTCCTTGTCTGAAATTCGAAGCCTTAAAAAGATGCTGTCATCTTCTCTTCTCTTCCCTTTAATGGTGATATCCACAAGTGGAGATTCTTCATTATGGCCTTCGTCATCATTATGCTCAAAAAGTTCAATCCCACTTTGCTCATAGTCACAAGGATGACACTCCCATCCATTTTGGTGTTCAAGTGCATAACCATTGGAGTGTCCATTTAAAGTACTGTTGCTGAACGATTCTCCTTCATATTTAAAATCTGGAAAAGGCTGCCTAATTACAGACTCCATGTGACTGAAATTACTCTGATTATCCACAAGCCGTGATTCTAGTTCACAGCCGTCGATTTTAAGGAATGGATCATCAAGAAGTTCCCTTGCTGACAGCCTTAAAGAAACGGTTGCTAAGCATTTCTCAACAAACTCCCGTATGTCTGGATCCTCAACTTTATACAAAGAGTCTGGCTTTTTGCCCTATATGAGAAAATTTTGTTATAAGAGAGTTAATTCACTGAGAACAAACCTAATAACGTACAAAAGCCTAGAGAGGAAGAAGACTTACAGAGACAACTTTCTTATAGATCTGTGCTGGATGCGTGCACTCACTGTATGGATATTCAAAGGTTACCATCTCCAAAACACACATCCCAAATGCATATATGTCAACTAATTCATTGTATTCCTCAGCGTAAACTTCTGGAGCCATGAATTCGGGAGTTCCTGATCCAACATACCATTTAAACATTTCATCACAGCATATTACTAAGAAAGGACTCTCAGTGATCAACAAAGTAAACGTCAAACAAAAAGATGCACCAAATTTACAATCAAATGACAAGCGAAAGTATATGAATTTTATGAAGCAAAGGGAGTTTGAATAAGATAAAATGGCAATATACCAACACAATGTGCAGCATGAGATTTCCGTAGAATTGCAGCAAGACCAAGATCCCCAATTTTAACTTCTCCCTGGTTGCCATTTACGAAGATGTTATCACATTTAAGATCTCTATGGATCACGGGTGGGTCAAGGCTGTGAAGATAATTAAGCCCTTCTAAGATCTGCCTACACCAATGCTTCACTGCTCTAATGTTTACTCTCCGATGCTTCATTCTATACCTACCATAATTCAGAACCAAAATGTAGACAAATAAAACAATAAAAATCGAACCTTTCAAGAGCAAAAATGATGAATCAGAGAATCGAATGCAAAAATGATGAACTCACTGTCTGAGAGTCCCGGATGTGAACAGTTCAGTCACAAAATTGATGTTTCTGTTGGCAGTATCCACCCAAGAAGTATAAAACTTCATAATGTTCTGGTGCTTCAAAGTCTTGAGAAGATGGATTTCACAGTAGAGCCTCTCGAGATCCTCAGGGCTTTGGAGGAAATCATTGAGTTTGACCTGATTCCAAGCCACTTCAATCCCTTCATACTCATCAAATGCTCTATAGCTGAATCCACCAAAAACAGAAAAACATAAATCCCATGGAAACGCTGGAAAGTGCGTAACTCAACAGATTTACCAAATATTTGCATAAAATCAAGTTCCCAGAAAGTAAAAGATACCATCTACGATTCAAGAACAGAAATGCAACTCAAAGCGAAAAAACAAAAAAGTTGGAAACTTGGAATCCTTACACTGTTTTGGAGGCTCCTTTGCCCAGAACCTCTTTGTACTGCATCAACAAAGAGGAAATCATCAAGCTCACCAGAAAGCATGTAAAAAAGAAGTAAACAAAATGAGGAAGTGGCAGAAGTACATACTCTGCCATATCTTCCGGTGGGATCTACTTCAACAAAGTCAGAGAAATCATTCATCTTCAGGATATTGAGATTCAAAAAAAATAAAAATTTTATCTACAGTCCAACTCCCTTTTATCTTCTTATCTTAATATATCTACTATAACCTCTGTGCTACTGACATGAATGAAGAAGATGTTGGCATTGGAAAGATGGAGATGATCTAGTCCCATCCCATGTGCTCTTCTTTGGTGCCAACAAAATGCTCAAATTAGGACTAACAACTCTGACCACAACAACGTATGTTTACTCTATTTAGATCCCAGTGAAATGCACCATAAACGTGACCATGGGAGAGATAGACAAGAAAAAAAGAGGCCTACTTTCTCTTTGCTTTCTTTTTTCCTTTTTTCCAAATAAAAACCAAAATAGATTAGCAACCCAAGAACTGCACCACAGAACAAGCCAGCTCAGTTTTTCCTGTGAATCATTATTTAATCATTTACGTTATAAAGTTAGGATGATTTCTTGATCTTATCTACATTCTATCAAATTTTCAACAGAGATTTTATTCAAAAGCTATAATTTTCAGCTGAAATATATGAATTATCATCATCATTTATGATTTCATTAATGAATTGAACTAATTTGGATGGTAGTTTGTGAACACTTTTTGAAACGGTGATAAAATAATAGTTTTAAAAAATTTAGATCGGACCAAGTTGATATTTCAAAGATTGATTTGGTGAGTACTTACGAGAAAATGCCATGAAGGGCCTACTTAAATTTGGAGACTTTTATGAGATCATCTTCTTTGTCTGCTCTCTGACCGTGGATTAAAATGGTTGGATTTGTTTCGTATTTTTCTCTAATTAAATTTTATTTAAAAGGATATAGCATGTGTAATAGAACATAAAAATCATGATTAGCGAGTTTAAAAAATAAAATTAAACGAAGAAAGTTGGGGACAAAACACTCAAAAGAAATAATCAAACAGCAAATTTGCCTGGTATAAAAAATGGTTAACTACCGCATGCAATCGCAATTGAAATCTTCACAAGTGGAAAGTGTACGGAAGCTTGTACGGAAGAAAATTTTGCTTTCTACCCACTTTTAAATTTACTTTTCCATCGTACCCAATCTTCTACTCCCTTGATCTTGTGATTTTGACATTCAATTGTTGATCATAATTTTTATTTCAAATTTAATTGTAAAATTTAAATTATTGTGTGAGTATAATATTATCATGTGATATATAAGTTTCCTTTCATTATTTGATTTCGTATAAAACTTCTCTCTCTACATGAAAACATCTTGCTTTCGCTAACATAACCTTCTAAAAAGCATTCATTTCATCACAATGACTCTTTTTTTGTCAGTTTTAACACCTGAAACCACCGCCAACGGCCACAATCACGGGGCGGAAATGGCGACGCCACCGCAACCGCCCAGTGGCTATGCTCCTCATCCTCCCAAATCATTCCTTCACGCTCTAACAAATCGCCCTCCTTCACTAGTCACTAATCTGCCATCAAACCCAGAATTCACCCCAATCACTCAATACATAGGTGAGATAGCATGCATCGTCACACGGCAGCAGGCGCCTTGATCGAAAAGTTCGTCCGGGGAAAGTCCACCATGATCCGATTGCAAGAAGCATTCAAATCGGCCGGTTTTAAGGGGAAATACCAAATCAGATCAATTGACTACTGACATATCTTGATCTGAAGAAGCAGATGATTATTAGATATGTTGAATTAAAGGGTTATGGATCTTCCGTGTTCTCAAATGAAGGTCCTAAAGTGGACAATTGATTTTTCACCCAGAAGCCGAGTCATCAATAGATCCTGTTTGGGTCACAATCCCAAAGGTACCTTTCTATTTCCATAATTCAACTATGATTCAGTCAATTGGGAATCAGATAGGAACGTACATTAAAATGGATGTTGGCTTTCTGCTATGAAAATATGTGTTGAAATAGACCTGAGAAAAAGATACAAACCTCAAATAGATTAGGGATTGATGAGGAAAATATTCAGAAATATCCAGTGGAGTATGATGAATCCCTAAATACTGCAATCATCGTTGTATGCTTGGTCATGATGACATCAACTGGCATATTCTTCACCCTCGGGTTAGACATCTAATAAGACCTTCTGCTCCAGAAATGAAGAAGAAGGACAATCAGAAAGGGCCTATTGAATTGTCAAATGAGGATGTGTGCATCAGTGGTCCCAAAGATGTGGCTAGTCCATCTGGACTAACTCCAACAACTAAGGACAAGGAAGCCATGGTCTTAGAGGTCCAAATTGCAAATGAAGGGCTTAAGGCCAAAATGCTACACCAACAAAAAACTAAGCTGATAAAGAGGAGGAAACCACCTCCGCAGACACAAGAGGGAGGTCCCAAATTAGTTGAGTTGGTTACTCTTCTAGCAACAACAGACACTGGTGATAATGATATTTGTTTGGGGAACCAGCTGCGAAAACAAAAAGATACTGAGAATACTGGTCAGACAAAATATCTTGCATCCCCTAGGAGATTTGCCAAAGATGACATGGACATTGGTACAGGTAAACACACCACTTCTGATATGTATGTTTAAGCTAACAGGTTTTCTCTTTCTCAAGTATACACGGGAAACAGGTTCCTACCTCTTATAGTAGATGGTAATAAAGAAATTGTGGAGGACTTAGACATTGAACTAATATCTGAATCATCCCAGGATGACAATAATATGGCTGGGTCTTCATAGGTATAACCTTCACCCTCTAATCGATAGCTCTCTGATAATTTGTCTGCAAAAATTAGTAATGATGTAACATCTCCAGTTCAACTGGAGAAATCTAAAATTTCTAATTTCTTCTCATAAAATAACTGAAAGTTCACACCAAAAAAAGCACATAAAATACCATCCCCTAATGTTGTTTATACAAAATCAAACAGCTCTAAACATTCTTCCCACTGAATGACAACATTAAAATCAGAACTCTAGTATGGAATACTAGGAGCACGAAGACATCTATGGATAGACTGCTAGATCTACTGTCAGTTCAAAAAATGTAAATCTTATGTATTATTGAACCAGTGCATAAGACTTATAAGTGTGAAAATTTTAGAAGGAAACTACATTTTAATAACCATTTGTGTGCTCATAGTGGGAAGATTTGGCTCATGTGAAATGAGACAGTCCAACTAACTCTAATAAGTGATCATCTCCAGTTTTGTCTATTAATATTTTCTGTTGTAGACTTAGTACCTCGATGGAAGGTGTCTTTATCTATGCACTGAGAACAATTCCAGGCAAGGCCTTTCTATGGGATGCATTGACTACTATGAATTTGGATGAGGCCTTTTTAGTAGGGACTTTAATACAATTAAGTCCATAACTGAATATAAAGGCCCATTTCACCCCATCCCTAAGAGCATGACAGATTTCAATCAGTTCATTTCAGCAAATGCTCTGATAGAAATCAACATAGTAGGTAATATTTATTCATGGTTTAATAACCGGTTCCACAATCCAACTATAGAAAAGTTGGGCAGGGGTCTATGTTCCTGAGTTGGATGGTGAAGTTTCTTACTTCATCTATCCAGATTCTAAAACGGGATACATCTTATCATGCCCCTTTGCTATTTACTATAGGTAGCGTAGTGCCATTATCGCCAGATCATTCTGATATATAAATGCTTGGTTTAACATACTAGATTTCATGTCAGTTATCTCTGATGACTGGAATCTAATTACGAACCAGCAAGGAATGCTTAGATTCTTTCTTAAACTACGCAGACTTAAAATTACCATTAAAGGCCGGAATAAGCTCAATTTTAGTAATATTGAGTCAAATGTAGTAAAGTATGTTGAGGATCTCATATTGCAAGAAATCATCTTTGACAATGACAACTCAGTTAATGAACTTGTCAGACTCAAGGAATGAAAAGCTTTGTATTTGAGGGCACTTAATGAACAGCAAAAATTCTGGAAACAGAAATCTAGAATTACATGGTTAAAGGAAGGTGATGAGAACACTAAATTCTTCCACCACTCAGTAAGGGAGATAATAAGTGAACTTAGCATCACCAAAATCAAAAACAATAATGGGGACTGGCTTGATAATGTTTCAGACATTGAAAATGAGGCAATCCAGTACTATCTTGATTTGTTGTCTGAACCTCCAAATAATATGAAGGGTGATTTTTATCACCATTTCCTAAGTCAAATCCCTAGAATAATTACTAAGTATGATAATGACACTCTTATCAGACCAGTGCATATTGAAGAACTAAGGAATGCTGTTTTTAGCCTCAATAAAAGCAGCAGCCGCATGCCAAATGTTATTCTTCCAAAATTTTCACCAAATACTGGGACATAATTAAGGATGACCTCATGAATGCAGTAAATGATTTTATGAGTGATTCGAAAATATTGGTGGGTATTACAGCCACATGGATTACATTAATCCCAAAGAAGGAAGTGGTGTCTTCATTTGATGATTTTAGGCATATTAGCCTCTCTAATTTTATTTAAATTTTTTTTCCAAACTTTTAATGGAAAGGTTAAAATCACTTACGCCTAAAATGATTTCCCCTCAGCAACCTGCTTTTCTGAAGGGTATAGATATTTCAGAAAATGCTATTTACTTGAATGAATTGACCAGATTCATAGATAGAAGGTCTAGAAACCTTAATTGCATGCTCAAACTTGATTTAAAAAGGCTTTCGACAGGTGAGAAGTCCATCGTTCGCACTTTTAGGCTTTGTTTGGACTCAGACCGAGGTTTGAGAGGACCTGGGGCTCAAGATACGCGAGAGATGGGCTTACGAGTCCATCGACCTAATCCTAATAAGGATTGCGTATATTCTGAATTGCCTACAAGGAATGCACTTCCTCTATGGGAATCCAACTCTTATTACAATAAGAGTTGTACTCTTACTTTGAATTACAAAACCTAACGATCTACATATTGGAATTTAATAAATACAATGTTTTGGTAGACCTCTCTAATTATCGTACACACACTACACTTTAAGCTTATAAACATCTCAAAGATGGCACTGACTTAAGCATCAGAGTGTCTACCCCCGGCCACCACGAGACTTTATCTTGCAGATCAGTTTGTGAGTTCGGTTCGAGATCATCCGCGGGTTCTAGACATCCATCAACGGGGTCAATTGGGAATTTCTGAACAGAGTTTTATTACAGTTTGGATTGAATGAAAAATTTGTCTACTGCATATTGAAAAACTCGAGTCAGATACATTTCTCAATTTTAATCAATGGTAAGGAAATAAGAAGTGCTTCTTACGTTCTAAATCATCACTTTTTATAAAGTCTAAGTAATGAGAAATCATCAACAATAGTAGGATCACTAAGTTTTACACATCATTAATTAATAACAACAAAAATAAACCTTCAAAAATTTTCTACATGAAATTAGGTAGTGCTCCTTAAGTAAGGAGTAGTTACTTAATAAGGGGCGCTTCTTAAATATCAACAATGGTAAAAAAAAAGAAGAATAAGGAGCAGTCCCTATTAAGAAAAGTTTTCTTAAGGAGCTCCATTGGAGATGCCCTTCAAATCCACTAGGGGCATCAATCAAGTTGATCCTTTATCACCATTCCTGTTCAATATCTTTCAGAACCTTTTTCTAGAACTTTGTCATATATGTTTGCAGTAGGAAAGCTTGAATATTTTAATATTCTTAGAGGTCCAAAACAATTTCCCACCTTAGTTATGTAGATGATACAATCATATTCCTTAAAACTTCCAAAAAAAGTCTGTTATCAAGGCATTTTTGGTCATTTTTTAACATACCACGGGTCAAAAAATCTGTTTTGAAAAGAGTGAATTTTATATTGGTAAACATGCTTCTACTATTAAAGTCAATATATTTAAGGACATACTGGGAATGAGACAGGGATCCTTCCATTTCACATACCTAGGAGTTCCAACATATACAGGTAGAACATTGGTGCAGTATTTCCAACCTCTAGTACAAAGAATTGAGAATAGACTAACCAACTGGAAGAACATGTGGCTATCAATAGGTGGAAAGATTACTCTAACAAAGGCATGCATTTTCTCAGTTAAAGCTTTATGGTAATCCATCTAGAGTTATCAGCAGGTGGAAAGATTACCCTAATAGAACATTTCTTTAATGATTGCTATTTCGCTAGAGTTTTATGGTCACATTTTCATTTTATGGTTGGATCTGCAGTGATGCATTTCAATACCTTGTGGGATAGATTATCCTATCACTGAAATAGTTGAGCTTGATTTTTTACCACTTCATGCAAGACCACCACAACCACTAATCCAAACTATCAGATGGAGGGCACCCTCCGTAAGTTTTAAAATCAATGTGGATGACTCATGGCACCACACAAATATGGCTTGCTTGGGAGTGGTCATTAGGAAGTCTGTTGGTTGTATACAACACATTAGCACATACTTTACTAGAGAAAACTCTTTTTTGGAAGATGACCTAATAACTATCCAACCAAGAGTATATTTTTCTAAGGATATGCTAGGTCAATGCATCATTGAGAGTGACTGCCTGTTGCAATCTCTGCTATTTAGAATCCTATTTCTTCACCATTTTTTATGATCTTGCATCTTTTATTCAACCAACTGCTAATACTGTAATCCTGCATGTACTTAGATAGGCTAATCTGGTAGCTGGTGCAATTGCTAAATTTGCTTACTCTACTCAGATGAATAATTTATTAACACTCACACACCTTTCCACTCACATTAGAGGAATTATCAATCTGGATATTGTTGGTACACCATCACTTAAGATCTCTTGAATGGATGTTACTTAATAAGTATATGGTACAAGTTTAAGGACTTCACTCATTGGTTTGGAAACAAGCTGAAGGCCAAGCTGCTCTAGATAGCAACAACTACTGAAGTGATCAGAGCAACTCTTGTGAGTAATGGTCTAATTAGCTTGATGACACCTTGTATTTTGCCTTGTCGATTCACTAATAGGTTTCATGCTATCTATATATTACCTTTACTAGCTTGTAGTCATTGCAGACAATCATGTAATACCGTAACTCCTTTGAAGCATGTACGTGCTTGTAGTAGTTTTCCCACCTCTTCCCATATACAGGATGTATTTTAGTCATTTAGATGACTTTTGATAATTTGGAGAGGCTAATATAATCTCCACCACCTCACAGGTTGTCTTTAATTTTTTTAAAGTGTGATATACTTTTGAAATTTTTTGAACATGTATTGCTCAAATATAAAAATCATAGATCTTATTAATATACGGAGTCAAATTTAACGCCAAATAGTTATCATAGTGCCAAACTCAAATGACCCGAGATATTAGAGTATCTTAAATTTCACATAATCACTTTGATAGAATCTAAGTAAGTAGCTTTTTTTTAAAGATTAAACCATCTCGTGAGATGGAGGGAAATTTATTGGCTCCCCAAACCGTAATAATAAACCAAAATTGTGAATTTTGGTTGTAGTTTTGATAGCACTCTCACTACATGCAGCGAGAGACAAAAGAATAAAGACATACTCGGCTTACACAAAGCGGCCATGAAGCTTAGACTTTCAAAAATAGGTGGATCCTACCTAATATAAAACAAATAAATTTTATGGTGTTGTGATTAATCAAACCAGAACTCAGAGCCTATTAGCGAATTGATAAACAAAACACAAGGCGGTACTAAGATTGGTCTGACTAGGCACCATCTGTTTTGTGAGCAATAGTGAAGAGCTACATGAAAAATGAGTCTTTGTTGGTGAAGATTACAGTGAGAAGTTCCTTTTGTTAACCTGTCCCGGCTTCTGTGATCATCTGCAATAAATGAAAGAGAGACTAATGAGCGTAGCAGCTGATCTTTGGGGGATGAAATCTCAAGGAGGGTGTTTCAAATCTATCTAAATAGAGAAGTCCCCTTGCAGCAGGAAGGAGTGATATAGACATGAATTTCTCAGTTTTTTTTCCAGATCAAATGCATGTTTAGCAATTGAATCAGCTACTTGGTTAGCTTCTCTTGGTACATAGATCAGAGTAATATCATTCAAAGATTGGTGTATGTCATCTACCAAGTTGAGTACATTCCAATGTGCAACCTTGGGATTTCTAATCATTTTGATGGCCTCAGCACAATCAGACTCAATTATAATTTTTTGGTCATAAGATGAACAAACTGACAGAGCCAACCCAATTGCTAACATTTCTACGTGTAATGAGGAAAAAGCATGTGTATATATGCATTTAGCATAAACAAACTGCCCCTGCTCATTTCTAAAAATAATACCCAGACCAGTATCCCCAGACAGCTTTTTCCAAGTTGCATAAACATTACATTTTAAACCTTCTGCTGGTCTACCCCATGAAACAGTAGTGACATTAGGCTTAGGGGGTTTTAGGTATTTAGGAAAATACCATTAGATGCAAGTTCAATATCATAAGGGGAGCTAATGTAGAAAGGTTTAGCAGCAAATGAGTGATAAACCAATGTTTTGATTTCCTGTATAATATACTGGGAGTTTGGTGGCATGTCATAAAAAATGAACCTGTTTCTAGACTTCCATAAGCACCAACATGTAAACAGAACCACATTATGGATAAGAATGGTATCGATCTTAGATAGTCCATGTCTGGAGAGGTGGTAACTACTAATTCTCTTCCAAATTGTGCCAAAATTTGGGGTTACTATGTTGATGAATATATTAATACCACCCCAAACTTGAGATGCAATGATACACTTGTTGAAAAAATGATCCAATGAATCATCATATTCATAGAAACAGTATTTTGAGGCAATGTTGAATCCATAAAATCTGAGAACATTATCAAAAGGAATGATTGAGTTCACATGAAGATTGAGATCTTTTTTTCGAACCCTAGTATTCCATATTTTCCTCAGTGATAGAGCTGTAATCCTTTTTTGTCTGAGCAAATTATATGTGGATTTAAAGGTGAAGCTTCCTTGAGGATCTAGTTTCCATAAAAGTTTGTCATTCCTATGCATTTTCAGAATTGATTCCTGCAAGATAGACAAAAGAGAGTCATCAACATACTGAACAATTTGACTTATACATTCTTGCTTGTTTTCTATAAAAGACTGCACTGTGCATTCATTAGGAATTAGTGTACTATGAGGGTTGATCAAATCACATATAGCTCCTGCACATGTCCAATTGGACCTCCAGAAACTACAAGCACCATTACCATGAATAACTCTAGTGTGTCTCTCAGCAAATTCATTAATACTACATATATGCTTCCAACACTGAGAGTTCTTAAAAAGATGGTGGTAATGATGCAAGAAATATTGTACAAGGTGCTACACCAAGCTGGTATTTCCACCATAACTTGACAGAAAAATTCTTGACTAGGGTGGAGATATTTCTGAAGTTTAAACCATTTTCTGAAACGGGATAGCAGAGGTCATTCCATTTTTTCCATGTCTTTTTTGGTTTACTGTCAACAGAATCCCAAAAGAACACTATATAATCTCCTTCTAATAAGTTTAATGATATGCACAGTTGGTTCCATTACAGCCCAAATATGGTGAGGGAGAGGATACAAGCAGGAATTTATAAGTATCAACTTACCACCCTGAGATAGCCACCTGTTCTTCCAATTATTTAACCTTCTATCAATCATTTCAATGAGTGGTTGGAAGTAAACATTTTTTGTTCTACTAGTAAAAATAGGAACACCTAGATATTTAAAAGGAAAAATGCCTCTTTTCATGCCTAAAATGTCTTTAATTTCCCTGATTTTTGAAACAGTTGCATGCTTGCTGGTATAAAAGTCACTTTTATCAAAGTTGATTTTTAGTCTTGAGGCATTTTTAAAAACAGAGAGAAAAGCCTTCATTTTTAACAGATTGGATTTGCTAGCTTGCATGAAAATGATTGTATCATCAACATAAGTAGAAATTATCAACAATGTAATGGTTTTTAAGTTTCACACATCATTAATTCTAATAATAATAATAAGAAGAAAAAATTTATTGTAAGAAGCAAATATATAATAAGAAGAAGAATAAAATAATAGCAATAAGCATTCAAATATTTATTGATATACAATGTCAGTTTCATATAAATTAAAAATATGATAAAAAACTAATATGATTATTTATTATCTAGTATAAAATATTTACATAAATAAACATAGTTGTTTTGAGTATATATACATATAAAAAACTATGCTTATTCTTTCATCTAAAAACATATATCATATAAAATTTATTATACTGATGATGCCACCAGCTTCCAGTCCGGAGTGCGATGGTGTCTCCGGTCCGGAGAAGATCACGTCCGTGGTCCGCACGCTTTTACCTAATAGGCCTGCAAAACAACGCCCCGGAGTATCCCGAGGATAGCTACTCCGGCGTGATGATGAAAGAGGGGCCTTTGAATAAGAGAGAGAATAAGGATATATTGAGAGAGTTTAGATCTGATAGAACATACCTTTCTCCACAAGTACAAAGCTGTATTTATAGGTGTGAGGTGGTGAGAGCTCAACCCAAAGGCAGTGGTCCTGCATGTTTGTCCTCATCCGGGGGCAGGTCATATTCATGTCCTTTGTGTCCCGGATAACGCCATTCTAGATGGCGTCACTTATGGACCGGACCACTACGTGGGCCGGAGCAAAGGTATGGGCCAAAGCCCATATCACCACTAGCCCCCCCAGACATGAGATCCGTACAAGGTGAAAAGTCTGATCCGGAGGAGGTGTCCCGTGTCTCTTTTTCTCGCGATGTCTCTCCTGTCGAGCGCGCGCGTTTAATCACGTCTTTGCCTCTATCTTTCTGCGCATGGTATCCGTCCGGAGGTGGCAAGTCTGATCCGGAGGTGGGCTCTTCTGTCGAGCGCGAGTGTCTAGTCACGTTTCTGTCCTTTAGCCTTCCTTTACGCGTGGACGCGTGTCAGTATGCGCATTTAAGCGTGCGACAGCCTCATAAATGCGGTGTTGTCAATCGATAAATTCATTTTTCCCTTTTCAAGATAGCAATCATATCGCCTCGGGAGTTGGTCCCTATCCGTCTGATGGATTTCTATAAATAGAGGTCTCCATCAATCGTTTTCGCATGTCTCATTTTCTTGTTTTCTCCTCCCTTACTCTGCTCCTCGCCTTCATCTTCTCTCTCCTCTTCTTGTTCATAATAATGGCTGGGAACACGTCCAACCCTAAAACCCAAGATAAGGTTGTCAATCATGCCCCCAACCAAGCAGATGGGAAGAAGCCCATCGACCCGTCCTTAGAAGATGAGGAAGTTTATGGTATTGTGACTGTAGGTTTGAACGTGGAGCCGGAAGAATATGATCCTGCTCCGGGTTCCAATGTCAACATCAATTCGGAGGTAGAAGCTCTGGTGAAGAGGATGGTTGTGCCTTTTTCACGGGACTCTAAGTTGGCCCCGCTAGATGTGGATCATACGCATGTGGCTTGCATCCCTTGGATCCATTTATTATACGGGCTGACCTTCCATCTGCCCCAACTATTTCTTGATATCTTTGATCACTTTCAAATCTCTCCGGCTCAGCTTTTCAGCCTAACTGCATCGTCGTAATCCGGGTTGTTTTGCTGAATTGCTACTGTTGTGATGTTACTCCTTCCTTAGCCTTGTTCCGTTCGTTCCATTATTTGGAAAACACGAAGGACGAGGGTATTTTCACAATGGAGAAACGGCTGAAGGTGATGGATTGTTGTACCGGTCGCCATGACAGCTATGCCAACTGGCAGCATCATTACTTCGTCTTCGACACCGTTCGCTACCCATGCCCGAAGTGGAACTCTTAGGTGAAGAGGGAGGATAAGATGGAACTCCGACCCGTTGATATAGAGGCGGAACACGCGAAGCTGAGCGCTAATCAGCTAGATCTTACTATGTTTTGGAAGGATATGAGGTACATCTTCCCTTTGATGGCCTACGAGTCGGAGGTGTATGCAAAATGCCGACTTTATGTCGAGTAAGACCCAAAAAGTAAGTTTCCCGCTCTCGTGTCTTACTCCGTTCCGTTGTTTTTTTTCCTTAATTTTTGCATCTTTTGCAGTTTACCCATTGGTCAGTGCTGCCATCAACCCTCCTCCAAGTGTTATCAAGATTAAGACGACGATCAAGGGGAAAACCGGTTCGGAGACCGGCAAGAAAAGTCCAAAAGAGCAAGAGGCGGAGAAGAAGAAGAAGAAGAGAAGGTTGAACCTCGAGGATGAGGATGAGGTCGTTGAGCTGGACGCCAACGTCTCGGAGCATCCGAAGGTGAAATCGATTGCTCGCGTTCCGGAGAAGCCTAAGGTTGTCGGCGCGAACACTTGTGTCTCGGATCCCTCAACCAAGGTTAGAATTCCTACCTTCATTTCCGGGTCGGAGGTCGAGAAGACTGCTACTGAGGCCACGGACCGGGCAACTACCCTCGGTGTTCTTGGGCCCCAGTCATTTGATGATAAGAAACGCCCCTCTTCCAAGAGACAGAGGGTTCCATCGTCTTCTCGGAAGCCGACCAGTAGCTAGCACTCCAAAGCGGGCGGTGTGAAGGAAAAGAGGGAGATGACTCCGTACGCCGAGTCAGGAGTCAGGAGTCTCCCCCTTGACAAGGTAAGTTTACGACTTGTATAATTTTGCATCTTTTTGTTTGTTATTCGTTTGTTGACTTTTCGTTCAGGACTACGCCACTTATCAGTTCAATGCTCCGGGTGTCGCGGATTCAATTAATAAAGCCTATCACGCTCAACAAACTCTGCTGTCGCAGAAGCCGAGTGGGCTAGAAAGGGCCAACACTAACTTGGTCTGTGATCTGGATCGCACGAAGCTCCGGATCAAGGAGTTGGAAGGGGCGGAGGCCCGAGCCAAGGAGTTGGAGGCTGTTGCTTCTCCGGCCACTCAAAAGGAGCTCTGTGTTGCCTTCACCAACAAGGTCCTCCAATGTTTCGCCTTTGAGCGGGACTTGACTAACATCTACAGGGCGTCCAACAACTTATCCATCCACCAGGTGTATCACAAGATGAAGGGTTGGGTTCCAGAGAGCTGTCGGAGCGAATATGGCCGGTACTACTATCATACCAACGCCATTGGTGGGTACAACTTCGCAGCAGATCAATTCATTCGGGGCGGAGTTGAACGCATGAAGCCATCTGTGCTCTCCATCTTTGATAAGGACAACGAAGCGGAGGTCCGAAAGCCTGTCTCTGCCGACGCCATTCGGACCTTCAACCTTGGACTGGTGGATATGAGCAAAGAAGTACTCCGTCCCGAGAAGGTAGATCCTGGGGTCCCGGAGTCACCAGCCAAGGACAAGTACTTGGAGGTTTTCAAGCTATGCTCTTCTCCGCCCTCTAAGAAGGATCTCCGAGACGGAGAAGATGACGGCGAGGACCAAGAGGAAGAGGAAAAAGAGGCTGAAGAAGGTGGTAATGGCTTGGGTGGCGAGTTCGAAGGAGATATTGAGGGTAGTTATGTACGCGATACTCGTAAGTTTATAATACTTGTCGAATCACTTCCGCCCGTCTAGGTTTAACCTTCTTTTGTTTAGTGTAGGAAGGGCGGAAGTGACCATTCCGACGGAGATGATGATCCTCCGAACCATGTAATCTTCTATCCTTAATAAAAATTTCCAAATTTTTCTATCTTCATGGCTGCTTCTTTTTCTCACCTTATTCTTATATTGCTGATCTTAGCCTGAGGGTCAAGGTCGTATACTCCAGGCCGAAGATGCTAGGGTGAGTCCTTTTCCGAATAGCTCTCATTCTACAAGCCCCCCTTGCCCTCGATGCCAAGAATTGGAAGCGGAGTTGGCCCACAGGCAATTGGACGGGGAGATGACTAGAAATTTATTTGTCCGGTCCGGAATGGAACCCTTAATGGCTGAGTTTCCGGATATTCAGTCCATGGTTGCTCGCCTTCGAGAGATCTCGGATCAGTTTGGGACCTTGACTCAATGCCAGATTTTTGCTCGTGAGATGATCGACGCTACCCTTGATGCGGATGCTACTATCTCCACATTGCAAGCGGAGCACGGGGACCATAAAGCTAAGTTGAAGACTGAGCTAAATTTAGTGAGGGCTGATCTACCATTTTACTGTGATAAGTTGAGGTGGCTAGAGAGGAGGACGGAGTACTTGAGAGACCATCTGAAATTGGAAAAAGAAAATCGAGAGTTGGCCGGACGGAATAGGCTTCTTCAAGAGAACCTGGTCACCCTACAACTATCATATCATCTCACTGGACTCCGTCTCGGGTTAGTTTCGCCTCCCGTTCATTGTAATTTTCCCCACAACTTGAGAAAATTGATTATCCAGATGTTCAAGTTAGGTTGGAATGATCGGGAATCTCGTTACCGCTCGTCCTTCAAGGAGGTGGTTGAGTGGTGGAAGCGTATGCACGCCGACACGTACCTCCCTCCATCACTTATTCTGATTCCGAGTCGGACCTCTATCGATTTCACCTTCGAGAGATACACAAGAATTCAGGTATCTGTCGATCCGGAGGCATCCGCTTGTCGTGTTGCGCGTCTCCACGAGGATGCTGCACTAATCCAACCCTTCATTGCTGAAGAACTGGCCGAGCTAGCAAGGCGGTAACTTGCTCGTATTCAAGGTAGGGGCCGAGGCAGGCGGGGTTCTAGGGGCGGTCGTCGCGGAGGTGGACGAGGTGCACGCCTTTCGGGTCTCGTGAAGATATGTTCTCTGTCCTGGAATCCCTCGAGGGCCATAACTTAGCCCAAGGGCGAAGATCCTTCCTCTGAGGGCAAAGCCCAAGTTTCTGATGAGGAGATGTCTGCTTCGGACTCCAATCTCTTGGATGGCATGTTCGGCTATGACTCGGAGGTACCTGTTCCCCATTCTCCTGGGCCGCAAGGTCCACCTTCCCTTTACCCGGACGAGCCGTCGACTACCCTGGCTGAGGATAGGGTTATATCTCGTGTCCGGGCCTTTCTTTCAGAGCTGCCCGAAATTCCTCTATATCCCTTCTCGGGCCAGGTGGGCCAGACTAGTGGGTCGACCGTTTATGACCTTGATCCCAACACTTCGGAGCGGACTCTTGTGGAGGCGGAGGTTAATCCACCCACGGCCGAAGGTAACCCATCCAATCCGGAGGTTCCTGTTCCGGCATCTATTCCGGAACCACCTACTCCGAGACCAACTTCTCCCATTAAGTGGGATAATATTGACTGGCCCGAACATCATGGCTCTTATACTCATTCAGGGACCCACGATCCTCGGATGTAGATAGTGTATGTATAGGTTTCATTCGGGCCACATACTTTTTTATGATTCATGTATACCTTTTCATTTTCCTTGTATTTTTTTTCCTTTGTATGAATACAAGTCCGTTTGGAATATTATTCACATTCATGATATCACATTTATTCAAATGTTAGTTTTTTTCCTTGGAAAGCATTTCATTTCTTTGCTTATCCAAGCGTTCATTTCATTATGTTTGTTCAAACTTTCCGATCATTCCTCCCTTCACCCCCGCAAGTTTAATCAAACAGGACGGGGGGAATCGATAAACATAACATAATGTAAGTAAATAAATGTAATTAGTGCAAACTCATTCGTCATTCATTCGTTTAAACCAAGTAAAAACTCCTCGGACATACCCTTTGCCCTCGTGGGTCGGAGTAAAATACAAGGCAGAAAAGAACAGAAAATGGGGTCCTAGGCGGAATCCTTGCCAGAGGGCCTAGAGATGCATACTCTACTGGAGCGCATACTTATTCAGGAAACCCCGTAAAATCTTCGGAGGTTGGTGATGTTCCATCTTCTGGGGATAGCTCGTCCGGACGGATCTGCCAACTCGTAACTACCGCCCGAATATGAGGCTGCGATTTGATAAAGGCCCTCCCAGTTTGGTGTCAGCTTGCCTGTCGCCTCCTGCAAACTCTTGTCATTCCTCCGCACCTCCCAATCTCCGGGGGAGAATGACTCCTTACGCACACGCCTATCGTGGTAATGCTTTACCCGCTCCTTCACCTTGGCTTCATGAAGCGCTGCCTGCTCCCGTTTCTCTTCCAACTGGTCCAGATCCAGCAACCTGCTTGACCCCAGGGGAGAGCTCCGTCCGCCTTTCTCGTCGTCCCAAGTGAGGGTTCGGAGACTAGGAACTCCGACTTCAGTTGGTATCACTGCCTCTTCGTACACCAGGTTGTATGGAGACTCTCCGGTGGCTGACCCTTCAGTGGTCTGGTATGCCCACAATACACTTGGTAACTCGTTCACCCAATTGCCTCGTGATCCTTGCAGCTGGGTCTTCAGTCCGTTAACCACTGTCCGGTTCGTCACTTCAACATGACCGTTGGCCTGTGGATGGTAAACAGAGGTGAGCCTTTGGGTAATAGCATACTCCTTGCAACAAGAGCGGAACAGATCATTTTCGAACTGTGCTTCGTTATCCGTGATAATGTACTTCAGAATCCCATACTGGCAGATGATATTCTTCCAGCAAAACTTCACACAAGTGCCGCCACGGATATTCGTGAGAGGTTCTACCTCTACCCACTTGCTAAAGTAATCGATGTCCACAATTAAGTACTTAAACCCCCCGGAGCGGAGGGAAATGGGCCGACCAGATCAATGCCTTATCTGTCAAAGGGCCACAAACCGGTGATTTCTACTCTTTCCTCTTGAGACACGTGGATAAGAGGGGCGAACCTCTGACACTGCACACATACTTCTGCGCATCTTCAAACAAAGTAGGCCAGTAGTAGCCCGTACACATTATCTTCCTGGCAATGGTCTGGGCTCCTTGATGGTTGTCGTTGGATCCTTCATGCATTTCCCTTACCAAGCGTTTTTCTTCATCCGAATCTACACACTTCAACCAAGACTGGAGGTATCCTCGTCTGAGCAAGGATCCATCCAATATGGTGTAGCGTGGTGCCTTTTGCCGAATTCTCCTGGCCAATGCCTTGTCCTCTGGAAGCTTACCATCTTGCATTGGCGTCATCCATGAGCCCACCGAGACTTCCACTGTTGCAACTTGTGGGGCATCGTAGCTCCGTGTGGACAAGGTCTCCATCAGCAGGTTGCTTTCCGGATCGAGCTTGATTTCCGATGAGGCAAGCTTACTTAAGGCATCCTCCTTGCCGTTATCTTCACGGGGGATCTGCACCACGGTTATGCTGTGGAACTTCTTCAGTAGTGGCTTGACTGCCTCTAAGTACCTTTAAAGGCTCCGCTCCTTCACCTCATATTCTTCATTCACTTGTTGAACCACTATCTGAGAATCACTGTACACCTCGACATCCTTGGCTCCTACCTCCAACACCAGTTTGAGTCCGGCCAAGAGTACCTCATACTCCGCCTCGTTGTTGGTCACCTTAAAGCTAAACTGAATGGCATATCTGTGTTCCGTGCCCTTGGACAGGTGAGCAATACTCCTGCTCCGCCACCGTTAGCGTGTGATGATCCGTCCACATGAAACTTCCACATATCAAGGGGTGGTTCCGACTCGGACGGGTCTCCTTCCGACTTGGTCATTTCTACCAAAAAGTCGGCCAACGCCTGCCCCTTGATGGCCTTCCGAGGCTGATACTTGATCTCATGCTCCCACAGTTCTACCGCTCACTTCATCATTCCACCCAAGGTCTCCGGTTTGAACATGATCTGTCGTAGTGGGTGGTTAGTTAGAACAGTGATCGGATGCCTTTGAAAGCACGGGCGGAGCCGTCTGGACACGTGAACCAGCACTAGTATCAGTCTCTCCAGGGCGGTATACCTTGTGTCCGGACCTTGAAGTGCCCGGCTCACGAAGTATACTGGGCGTTGAATTTTACCATCTTCTCGCACTAGAGCGGAGCTAATAGCATGCTCGGTCGCAGCTATGTACAAGAAAAACTCATCTACCGGCACTGGTTTGGATATGGTGGGGAGGCTTGCGAGTTGAGTCTTCAAGTCACTGAACGCCTGATCGCATACCTCCGTCCACTCGGATGGTTTTGCCTTCCGGAGTATGTTGAAGAAGAGAGACTGCTTTTCAGCTACGTGGGCCAAGAACCGACTCAACGCAGCCAACGACCCAGTCAACATCTGTACGTCCTTCACCCCTTTTGGAGGTGGCATATTCACAAGTGTCGATACCTTCTCCGGGTTTACATCGATCCCACGAGCCGATACCATGAAACCGAGAAACTTTCCTGCTCCGACTCCAATGGTACTCTTTCTGGGGCTGAGCTTCAGGTTTGCTATCCGGAGTACGTCAAACATTTCTCAGAGTTCCGATAGAAAGGACCCACACGTCCGACTTTTCACCACCATGTCATCCACATAGACCTCCAGATTCCGTCCTATTTGGCTCCGGAAAAGCTTGTATGCCATTCTCTGTACGTTGCACCTGTATTTTTCAAGCCAAAAGGCATCTTCCTGTGACAAAAAGTACCAAAGTCAATAATAAAAGACGTTTTGGGGCGGTCATCCTTGGCCATTGTGATCTGTTGATACCCAGTGTGCGTCAAAGAATGCCAACACTTGGTAACCAGTAATGGCCTCGACCAGCTGATCGATGGACAAAAGTGGATAGCTATCTTTCGGGCAACATTTGTTCAGGTCCGTGAAATCGGTGCACATTCTCCATGAGCCATCGTGCTTTTTTAACCAAGACTGGGTTTGCTATCCACTCCGGATATGATATTTCCTCCACGATCCCAGCATCCAGAAGTCGCTTCACCTCCGCCCGGACTTCCTCCACTCGTTCCGGAGCAAGAGGTCTTTTCTTCTGACGTATGGGTTTTAACTCCAGGTAAACACTAAGTTTGTGGACGGAGATCTCCTCCGGTACGCCCGGCAGGTCCTCTGTTCCCTACGAGAAGACGTCTTCGTACTCCGCCAGCAAGTCACGGAGACCCCCCTTCACGTTCTCCAGGAGGTTCTTGCCCACGCTTACTACACCATTTCTGCCGACCATCATGTCCTCCACCTCATACGATGCTGGTTCCCTGTGTATGGCGCCAACCAAGCTCGCACTAGCCTCTTCCTTCTCCGGCTCGGCCATTTTCATTTGGCACCCTCCGGATCTTGCATCCTTGATTGCCTTTAGCATGCAGCTCCATGTGTTTGGTTGGTGTCCCCGGTCTGACGCGATACCCTTCTCCGTGGGGAACTTCATGATCAAGTGGTAAGGAGAGCAGATAGCCCGTCCAATGATCATGTTGTAGGGAGACGCGGCGTCGATCACAGCGAAGTTGCATTCCACCGTAGTCCGCTTTGTCTCATCCTGAAAGTCCAACATCGTTAGCCTTAATTGCTGTCATGGAGTTCAATCCGTCTCCAACTACTCCATTGATCTCGTTAATCATTCGTTGGGGTCCCGGAGCTTGCGTTGGTGCCGCCTGTCGCAGAGCAGGGTTGGCGGGGTTAGCTTGGTTTCCGCCCCAGTGACGATTATTCCTCCAGTTCCTCTTCCTTCCTTACCCAGCTGCGGGAGCAGGAGCAGTTGTTTGATGCGCGTCTCCGGCCACACAGTCCCTCAACTGGCCATTCCAAACCAGCCTCTCTATATCAGAACGGAGCGCTCTGCATCCCTCCGTGGTGTGGCCAAAGGACTTGTGAAAGTCACACCACTTTTCCACGTTTGCTGCCACGGGTGCTCCGAGTATAGGCTGCGGATCAGTGAACATACCTCGGTGGACCACTAGGATCTCCGTGGCGGGTTTTGGACAAAGGGGTATAGGCCGGTTGTGCGGCTAAAGCCGGAGCTTGAGCTGCCACCACTGGAGCTGCCACGCGTCTGACCTGGTCGTTCTGGGCCGGAGGTCGGACGGTGGAGGTCTGAACTCCTGTAGCCGTAAGGGTCCTCTGCTTAAAGAATCTCACCGTGGTCATCCGAACATGGTTAGCGTCATGCACCGTGCAGTGCATTTCCACCACCAATTGGAGGTGATCGTACGACGTTGGCATATTCTTCATGTGCTCAATGTAGAAAGCGTTTTCCCTCAACTGTTGACAAAGTTGTGGATAATGGTCTTCTCCGGCATGTGCATATCCACCACTTTCATCGATGCTTCAATGTATCTAAGGTAGAACTCCCAGGTTCTCTCCATCTCGGATTGCCTCATTGCCAGAACCGTGGCCAAGTTGACAAACGAGTGCTTCATTGCCAAATAGCGTCGTACCAAGGTGGTTGCGAAATCCCAAAAGGACCGGAGGGATCCATTGGGGAGACCTTTAAACTAAGCCAAGCAGTTCCCCCTTAGATATGAGGGAAACATCTTACACTATAACTCTTCCGCGATATCTCTCGTGTACATTATGCTCTGGTAGGTGTGGACAATCTCCTCCGGGTCTCCCTCCCCATTGTAGGTTGGGAGCCCATCTAGAGTCTTGGTTTCGGAATGCCACTTGAAGTTCACTACCTCCGGAACCCACGGCGACTGAGGTCTAACTCCATTCCATCCGATGAGGTAATTAAGGCGATCCTCAATGGAGTCTGGGCAGAATGACGTCTGAAACCCGAACCGGCCCGAAAAGCCCGTTCCGGGGGCTGCCATCCCAAACATGATCTGCTGAGGTTGTCCTCCGAGAGCAGTCATGCTGTACATCATTTGTTGGGTTGTTCTCCGGGAGCAGCCGTTCCATACATCGTCTGCTGGGGTTGCCCGCCCTAGAACGGCGGTGCCTCCGGATTCAAACTGAATGTCTGTTGTTAATGGGTAGTCTATGGCTGGACAGGTGGAGGGTTGGGAGCTTGGACAGGTGGTCTCTCATACGGAGGATTGTGCTGCCCTTGCCCCTGCCTGACACGATCCGGATCATTCTCAAGGTCGACGTATACCCACTGTTTGCTCGGAGGAGGTGCCTCCGGTCCGGCTTGGGTCCGGCGGGAAGCCTTCCATGCCTGAAACTGTTGATACTCCGCCACGTTCGTCCTTAAGATTCTTCCTCCGGGTCGGGAATCATGGTAAGCACTTTCCTCCGGACCAACGTTCCGTGTTGCAGGATCCTTCTCAGAATGCCTCTGAGCATCTTGTTCCTCCGTAGCATACTCCTCCGATTATTCCAGCTCCTCCGATCCTTCAGGGTCATCCGAATCTCTGTCCGACTCCTCGTGGTCACCGAACTGTTGCTGCCTCTCCGCCTCCTTTGCAGCATGCAGCCCTCCCTGTTCTCACGTTGCATCTCCGCCAACGTCCGCTCCGGAGTCGTCTTCTTTCCCTTCTCTCACTCTGACTCCACACGATGCCATATACGCTCCTTAGCTGCAGCCCTTGCTTCCGCTGTTGCCTACTTGGCTCGGGGAGCGCATTCCCTCTCTGCCGCCAGCATCTGGGCCCCGATAACTGCGGCAGATCTTCTGGTTTTCGGACCTCCTTCTGCTTCCTCTCCGGGCGGAGGGGGTTCTTCCTGGGTCGTTTACGCGGCATGGACACAACTTGTAAACCGGGAACATGAGGTCTCACTGGGTATGCCAACTGATTCTACCAGCTTTCAGTCCCAGTCCGGGGTGCGATGGTGTCTCCGGTCCGGAGAAGATCACTTCCGTGGTCCGCGCGATCTCACCTAATAGGCCTGCAAAATAACACCCCGGAGTATCCTGAGGATAGCTACTCCGGCGTGATGATGAAAGAGGGGCCTTTGAATAGGAGAGAGAATAAGGATATATTGAGAGAGTTTAGATCTGATAGAACATACCTTTCTCCACAAGTCCAAAGCTGTATTTATAGGTGTGATGTGGTGAGAGCCCAACCCAAAGGCAATGTTCCTGCCTGTTTGTCCTCATCCGGGGCCAGGTCATATTCATGTCTATTGTGCCCCCGGGTAACACCATTCTAGCTGGCGTCACTTATGGACTGGACCACTACATGGGCCGGAGCTAAGGTATGGGCCAAAGCCCATATCACCAACTGAAAACATATTAGTACTAATATCGTATCTAAATCTTTAATTTAAAAAAATAACATTTAAATGATTATTAGAATATGCTACTTTGAATGTATACCATCCAAAAAAATAAAAAATATAAAAGGAAAATAAGAAATGACAATTATTGATTTGTGGAGTCATTCAACATTAAATCAGGTTGTGCTCATTGCCTTTTTTTAAAGCTAAAATAATCCGTGGATGGGAGGATTATTCATCACTGCTCAACCCACAAACTGCCATAAACTGCCCGTAGGCTTACATGTGTTGCCCGAAAGCTATATTCCAATCTAAATTGGAAGCAAAGTGAGATATCAGAGAAGTATTTGAAAATATTCTAATAGTAAGTTTTCTCTGCATCGATGCCGGTAATAGCATTGATGCAGGACGGATAGCGCAGGTTTATAAACGGATCTTAGGGTTCGAACGTGGTGAATAAATGGCTAAATGTTAATTGATGACTTGTAATAACGATATTTTCCTTCCACGTATCGCTTCAGGATCCGTCAAACGTCGCATCTGTCGGGTAAGTTTGAGTCGCTCGCACTTGAAGGTTTACGATTTTTGTCGCAAAGAATTTTTATAAATCAATTGTCTGAATAATTCTCCATAGGAAACTACATTATATATTATCTAAGAAAAGTAAATCTAAAGAGGATTAAGATTTCCTCTATTTTCCTATAATAATAATGTCCTAAATCTAAAAGGAAATAAATAAAAAATACTTAAAATAAACCTTCCAGAACCATGGTTACCATTTTTAGATTATATGAATAATCTAAAAATAGTCACTTCTCATTCCTCATTGCTCAACCCATAAACTACCATAAACTACCTGTAGGCTTACATGTGTTACCCGAAAGCTATATTCCAATCTAAATTGGAAGCAAAGTGAGATATCAGAGAAATATTTGAAAATATTCTAATAGTAAGTTTTCTCTGTATCGATGCCGGTAATAGCATAGCTATAAGCAGATTTTCCTCCTTTCTCTGCGCATAGACATCACCAAGTACAGCATTCTAGAGCTCCCAAGAATTCACCGTCCCACTTTCTCAATGCCTAAACAGAAAACCCGATTCTATTATAATAAATACTCTCTACCTGAACCTCAACCGGCATCCCACTGAGCCGAAGGCCTCTTGACCACCGGAAGATAGCAAGTCTTTACAAGGTTGGACAGTAGAGTAGTATGTAAACCATACCGAGTTATTCTATCTGGCCATGATACTAATAAGAAAGCTTCATCAAGAGCCTAATTAGAAATTTCTATAAAGATTTCTCTTATAAGGTGATATTGTACAATGCAAGATTAAGAAGAAAATCACAAAAATCTAAACATAGATATATGTAAATTAATACCGGTACTAGAGCAATCCCAACCGATCCTGGTCTGATTGGCTGGTGGCCAAATATTGGACAGAACAAATGCAATCTAACACGATACAAGCTTAAAGCTTAACTGGTCTACAAATCTAGTAGCAGTATCGCCAACAATAGTATTTAAACTATTTTGATTCGGATTTCTCCTAACTGTACTAACTAAGATCAGAAGCTAATCAAAGTTTTGATGAGCAAAATGACCCGTCAGAAAACTAAGATTAGCAGATTACATTTAATCCAATAATTTAGTACAAACATCAATAAACACACACTCATGGAATGACCCGACCCGCCCGACCGACCCTACTTGGGCGGCTGAAAACAGTCCCCTCTAATCAGGAGTCTGGCTGTCCCCCTGCGTATTGGGTGCCGGCCGCCCCCCTCTGTGTAAAAGCTTCCATCTCCCGGTTCCGAGCGTCCTTGCCGGAGCCGCCACTGGATTCGTCGGATCGGGTCGGTTGACCTCCTCTTCCGGGATCGTTGAGCTCGTCGAATCGGATCCGTTGACCTCCTCATCGCTGAGTTCTTCGGCCCAGGTTTTCGCCCATTCCGATCAGACTTCGTCGTGGCCTCCGACGACGTCGAGGTTGTGGACTTAGGAGTGGATCATTGATCAACGCAATCGGATTGGAGAGTTTCAGTTGGATCATTGGGCTGTAAATTTCCGAGAAAAAGGTATTTTCGGGTGTGGGATAAAGAGGGGAGGTTTGAGACTGAAAATGAAGGTGTGAGGGGAGGCCGCCGGCCGGTGGTAGCACTGGCGGCCTCTGAAAAAGTAAATCTGAGGGGTTTTAGTTTTTGGGGGGATTGTGCTCTTTACCTAATAAGGAGTGATTCTTAAAAAATAAGCAATGGTAAAAAATGTATATAAGGAGCACTCCTTATTAAGAAAAGTTGCCTTTAAGAGCTCCATTGGAGATGCCCTTGCGACTTATCATATTAATGTTTATGTAGTTAGATAATTTCCAATTCAGTTGAGATTGAGTTGTACTAAATTGAATTATTTTATGGAGAATATATTGTTGAACTAAATTGAAAGTGTTCAAAAATGAAACCTTTAAACTGAAATGAAATGAAAGTATTGACAATAAAAAAAGAGTCGGACAAGACCTACATTTTTCTTTAATTTTTACAAAAAACCCTTATTGATTGTGAAAGGAATTTGCTAAACTGATTTGCATCAGGATGGATATATATATATATATATATATATATATATATATATATATCCATAATATTATGTATATATATATACATAATACAAGTGAGACCCTATAGCTAAATAATAAAACCATAGGTACATATATGCAAATATAAAAATGGCTAATTTAATCATCATCCAAATTCTCTATGGTCACACCCCCATCAAGCGAAATGTTAGATTGACCGAAACACAAAGTTTGGACCTGAAGAAGTCAAACAATGCACGATTGAGCCCCTTAGGTTGGAAGAATCTTTGTGTACTGGTAATTCGATGGGTCATTTCCAGAACCCATGTATTTAGTGTTATGGGCCGGGTCCCGAGTCACACTTTTTTTCACTTTTCGGGTTTCGGGTTAAATTCGATTTATTTCGGGTTAACCTTGTGAGCCCACTAATATATGTTTTATATAAAAGATGAGTCATCAATACCGATTCATCAATCATGGTCCAGTGGTAAGGCTTGCCTTTCTTGTAGGTTAAACCCCGTGTTTAACTAGTGCAGTACTTGGTGTTATATTTCTAAATAAAATTAAATATGAGTATATATTTTTTAGTTGATAAGTTCATGGTTCGCACTCTGGCATTTCATTCAGTCTCAGACCAGGGCCCGAGAAGTGTCAAGGGCTCGAGATACGTGGGAGATGGACTCACGGGTCCATCGACCCAAATCCTTATAAGGAATGCGTACATTCTGAATGTCCCACAAGGAATGCACTTCCTCTAAAATATGGGAATACAACTATTATCTCCATAAGAGTTGTATTCTTGCTATAATTACATATCTCACCAATCTACGGATTGGAGCCCTATAGATGTAAAGGTTTGGTAGACCTCTCTATTCATTATCTTACATACACTACACCTTATGCTTGTAAGTATCTGTAAGTTGTCAATGATTTAAGCATCAGAGTGTCTACCCCTGGGCCACCCCAGAGCTTTGTCTTGCAGATCAATTTGTGAGCTGGGTTCGTGATCAAGTGCGGGTTCCAGACATCCATCATTAGTCATGTCATGTCACATGCATGTTATTAGTCATCCTTCCTTAGAATTTCTTTTGCAACCGATTTTCACCGTTACAGGCAATTGAAATTTCATAACCCTCTATTAGAGCCCTAGTTTAAAAATATTTGTCTCAGACCCTCAAATACTTGAGACCGACACTCCTCTTAATTATATTGTCTTCTTTATGCTTTGCCTTTGTTTGACATATATTTGATATCTCTTATGATTTTTACATCTTTTATGTATTATGTTTCCATTATACACACACATTATTGTTTCGTGATTTATGATAACATAATTCGTCTTTCTTTAAGACCTAAAAGGGACCATTATGAATCTCTTACTTATGTTTATGGTTTAGTTATAAAGGTAGTCAATGCTATTACATGGAATGGAAGGGATCATGTTGCAAAATGATTTGTTACCACCATTACTCCCATTGATTACTAGATTAGTCAAGACACTTATGATGACCAAATGAAAAGAGTGTAGCATATTACGCCGGCCTTATGATTCCAGATTAGAAAACATTAATGGATCGATACTAATAACGACCAAGTGGGAGATAGTAGAATACTATATTCTTTCCAATTATGTGGTCTTGTATTAATCAATTTTTTGTTGGAATATTGCTATTCCGTTACATATTGGTAATTTATTTATTAAATTAATTAAGTATAAAGTAATA
This sequence comes from Sherardia arvensis, assembly GCA_948330725.1. NCBI lineage: Eukaryota > Viridiplantae > Streptophyta > Magnoliopsida > Gentianales > Rubiaceae > Sherardia > Sherardia arvensis. The sequence continues at coordinate 18,680,371 of OX415238.1, forward strand.
ATTTTTTTGGAATATTGCTATTCCGTTACATATTGGTAATTTATTTATTAAATTAATTAAGTATAAAGTAATAATTTTTTAAAAAATTACTTTGATGGACGGTTGAGATTAATTCTATGGAAATTTTAATGAGATTTTAGGTCCTCTCTCCACCTATAACTTGATGTCTTTAATCTATTGTAAAGATATTGTAATCATAATAATGAAAGACTTAAGAACCCATATGGACATTTGGGAAGCTAAAGCAAACTCGAAAGCCTGCTGTAAAATAAATAATAATATATATAATAGCCACTTCAAATATATTATCAAAAGCAATTATTATAATAGGATGATTACAATATTTATAGTTTTAGAGAGCAGCCTCTAGGTTGTCCGTAACTAATGTGGGATAACTACAATACAGAGTACAATAGGAAAAAGTATTATTTCATACACAAGAAAGGACATAATATCCATAATTAAATATATCTAGTATATTCCTTAATACCCTCCTTCAAGTTGGAGCATGATAATCAAGAATGCCCAACTTGCGAAGAAGATCATGAAATATCTGTCAGAAAGAGCACACAATCTCATAAAAAAACTCAGTGAGAAAAAGAGTATTATATAGCTCCCCTTCATAAGTTCCAAGAGTAAATCGTAATAATAACAGCAACAACAATAATAGTTCAAGCCATTAGATGGAGTCGGTGGTCTGAGTGAACGAGCAGCAATCATCGCAGTCCATCTCGCCTCCGCAGGTGCAAAGTGGTGATATGGGCCTCAGCCCATATCCTGGCCCAGCGGATATACTGGTAGAAGAGAAGAGAGGGTTAAGCCCACCAGTGGTCCACCCATGACATCAGCTATCTTGGACGCACCCGGGGTTGCGGCAAGAGGAGGACCACTTAGCCTAAACCCTCTCTGATCCTCACCATTATAAATAGAGGAGTGACCAACAGTAATAGGTATGTTTTATCAGACTTAAATACTCTTTGTATTTCTTCATATTCTCTCTCCTCTGCAAAAAGCCCTATCTTCATCATCACGCCGGAGCGTCTACCCTCGGGGGACCCCCGGGGGCTTTGTTTTGCAGGATCTAGGTGAGAGATTGGCCGCGGGCTAGGATTCCAACTCTCCCCGGATTACCCTGTACCGGAGCTTACTGGTAGCATCACAAAGTACATGTTGTATGCACATTGCACTTGGACAAAGTAGGTCGGAAGAGTTCGGCCGAAGAAATAATGATAGATTCAAGGACCAGGAGTTCGGTCGGTGCCGGAAGAGTTCAGTGAGAAAAAAACAGAGTCAAAGACCGGGAGGTCATTCGTACTTAGAAGCCCAGAAGAGTTCGGCAGAAAAAATAATTAGAGATTCAAGGACCAGAAGTTCAGTGAGAAAAAAAATGTAGAGTCAAGGAGTCGGAAGAGTTCGGCAAAAAAAATGTAGACGTCAAGAATTCATAGTGGCAACAGCTTGAAGTCAAAGGCAGCGGCGAGGACATGAATCTGTAGTAGTGACGTGACAACAGTTAGAAGTAGATGGCAGCAACAAGGAGGAAGTCGATCAGGGTCCGGAGAGAAGGTGGTCGGGTTCTGGGAGAAGTCGATCAGGGTTCCAGCAACAAGGAGGAAGTCGATCAGGGTCCGGGAAGAAGTCGATTAGGGTTCCGGGATTGAACCAGCTCTTGATATCATGTAAAGTAAATAATAATATATATAATAGGCACTTCAAATATATTATCATAGGCAATTATTACAACATGATGATTACAATATTTATAGTTATAGAGAGCAGTCTCTAGGTTGTCCTTAACCGATGTGGGATAACTACAATACAGAGTACAATAGGAAAAAAGATTAATTCCTACACAAGAAATGACATAATGTCCATAATTAAATATCTCTAGTATATTCCTTAACATCTGTTGTTGATTTACACAACACATATATTTAATAGGCTAGTAGAGAGAAATCTAAACTCTTACACAAAGCTCACATATTCAGGATATTGATCTCTCCGCTATAATGAGTACTGGAGGTAAGTAATTCTATAACTTTATATGATTTTACTACGTGATTGATCCAGGTGTTTAAAGATTTTATCATCACGTAATAATCATGTTTACATACAACACTTAAAAGAAAATGACAATGCAAAATATGGATTTTCTAGAGCTGAAAAAAAAACATTTTCCTGAATCACTCACTCCTTTTCCATCTCAAGTTTCTTCAGAGTTTTGTGGCCTACAAAACAGCCACAACCAGCACCTACATAAACGTACTTTATCTCAAGGCCAAAAGTCTATGTAAATTAATGGTAATTATAGTAATGAATCGTTTTTATCGGCATCTGATTCTGGAGTTTGTGGCTTAAATTAGTCTATGAATAGTGAATACAACATGCGATTCTTTGTTCAAATTTTTTGTAACCTAAACGTATTGATCAACATTTTCCAAAAAAAGAAAAGAAGAAGAAGAAGAAGATGAGCGTTATTATTTTGGATGGCCCAACGTTGGAAGAGATTGTGAACGATTCAGAAGCGTTTAGCCGAATCGTTGATGACCATTTCAACATGTTAGACGAAGATGGCGACGGGGTTCTCTCCCGGGGAGAATTGCGCAACAGAGGTGGCAAGGTCTCAAGGGAATGCGAATTGCAGTCTCAGGAAGAGATTGAGAGTTTGTACGATGCCATTTTTGATAAGTTCGACATTGACAGGAATGGTGCGATTGACAGGGAACAATTTAGGGCTCTAGCGAGGGAGATCATGTCTGCTAAGGCTCAGGGAATCGGTAACTTGCCAGTTTCGATCATTGTCCAGGGCGACAGTCTGCTTTTGAAAGCTGTTGAACACAAGGGTTAATCAAATATGTCTAGTTGCATTTCTGGATATATTAATTTTCGTTGTTGAATTATAGGTGGTAGGTGTAGAGTTCTTTCCTAGTTTTTTCCCTCTTTTGTTGATCTACAATCAACTGCAGGAATTTACTTGAGCTGTACATAAATTGTCCTGTTTTATGAAATAAAACATCAACCCACTTCAGATATTGGAAATATTGCTTAGCAGTTATGCCATAAAAAGTTCCCTGCTGAATTAAATATAAGTTAGTGAGGGAAAATATAAATATAAGGAAGATAGAAGAAATATCCATGCTGAATTTATAGGGATACAGAGTGTACATAAACATTGTTACTGGATAATCTCAAGATAAGTTGGTTGAGCATTAATGAAATTCCACACAGCCTAGTAATTAGAACCGACCGAGATAAGCAAGCATATGATATGCTAACATCGCCAGTAACAGTACATAGTACGCATATAGCTAGTAAACAGGTGGCTCTCAATCTCCGCTAGCGCAACCTTTGCAGCCACAGTGCACACACTCAATGACCTTTTCCTCCCTCAGATGCTTTGGCACTCGACAGACGCATGTTGTTTGGTAATTGTGATCACGAGATTGAATGCATTTCAAACAGCACAGACGCTCATACCCAGGCTGTTACCATCACAAAAACAGAGTGTCAGAAAGGTTGGCTACACAACATCAAAAACTCCACAAGAAAATGAGAACTCAGAAACACTCAAGAAAACATATGTAACAAAGAAATATGTACATATGAAACTGCTCTATAATTTTATACTGCAAGAATCATGTTTGTAACACTAGAAAACACGACTATTTCAGCACTACAAACATGACTCTACCAATGGATAGCAGTTTCTGAAAATCTAAATAACCCTACAAAACATATTCTGTGATCCCAGAGTGCATATTCAAAGCATTGAATATTTAAAACTTCAAAGCACTAATCACCCCATAAACCAGCAAAATTGACGACTAAGCCTTTCGATTTCAATAGACTACCATTCCAGTATAATCATGGGTGGTTTTTAAAGTACAATCAAACATACTTGGATGCCATAAAAGGAGAAAAATATACAGAATTACAAATTAAGCATAAATAACCATACCTTTTTCCACTTGGCAATTAAATTACGGTCAGCATAGCCTTGGTCCAAACAAAATTCATACAATTCCTTGGAAATGTCTTTCCTCCTGTGATAAAGGTCATATATGTAACGGCTCTTCTGATGGGCTATCTTGAAAATGGGCCACAATGCCTCGCATTTTCTTTTATTATCGTTTGGATCATTCTCAGCTGTATCAAATTATGGTGGATGATAAACAAAAGAAAATGAGTTACTATATTATACCATCACAACATAGTAACACGAAAGTCAGGTTTTAAGAAGACTTTTATTACCTTCTCTCATCTTTGCTTGTAGCTCAGTAAGGGTGGGTTCAATTAGTTCCCAGCCCTGAGGGTATTTAACTCGGTTTGTCTTCACCTTTGGCATGATTAAAGCTGCAATGAATTCACAAACATATGTTAAGCCAAGTTTTAAAAACAACATATTTGCATACAAAGTTTTGCTGCAAAGATAAGAGATGAGTAACAAGCAATATAATATACATTCCACAAAAACGGTCATGAATCTACATTTATTTCATTTCTACAACATAAATATCCATCCACCTTCTAATTCTATAGATGCTAACAATTGTCAGTTGCCAGCGCTGACAAGTCACTCAAGGAACTACACCTTTCTTCATTCTAAATAATCAAGAATATTAGTATCAAATACGGCTTTATAATAATAATCCATTACTTTTGGGATAGAAACATTTAGTCATGGGAAGCATGCAGTGTAGTCTTGACAGCAATATTAACACTTAAATTGTAGAAAGCAGTAGGTTAGAAAGTTAATCATCTCATTGTAACATACTAGAAAGAGAGGAAAGGACTATTATAACTCAGACCAAGTGCAATTGTTGTTTCTCTAGCTATTTAAACCATCCTAAACTTCTCACATCTCTATGTTCATGGTCAAAACATATACTTAATTCAAGTCTAGCACATAAACAAAGAATCTTAATGGATCTCATTAACCCAGACCAATATGTATAACAGCAGAAGAGATAACAATACTCAAATATTGTAATCCATAAGAATAGCAATATCTTGTTCCAGATCATCCAGACACGGGCAATTAGCATGAAGTACACACAATAATATTCTACTTTTAAGCACCAACAACTGACCAATAATGCAGAAGAACAAAATGCCCCGTACACATAAACTCCAAAGATGCTCAGAATAGCTTGAAATACAGTGTCTAGACAGCAAAATAGCAAACAATTTTCATACTGGAAGATCCAAATATGAGAAGGGTCCTTTGCAAACCACCCAAGTATAATCAAGGTTCCTTGGGTGCAGAAAAGGCGGGTAGGAGTGACCATCGTGAACAATACAAGTAAATAAACCTAAGAACACACTTTTGATATACCAAATAACCAGTCTAATTTTCAGCATGAAAAGGGGGAAAACAAAGCAAGAGCAGCAAATTTTCATATAAAAGCCCCTTCTTTTCCCCCTTTCCATGGTCTTGATCGAAATTACATACACTTAAGAGCATCAAAATTCAAATGCAGCTCACACTAATTGGATATTCAAACAAGAAAACGTACAGTAATTTGAAAATAAGAAAGCATACAAAGTCTTTTCGCATACAATTTGGGGTTTAAAGTTACGCCGCACAAGCATAAATCGCAGAAGTAAAACTGTTGGTACCATAATAAAATGGGTCCGAGAGTCTCACCTGATATAGATTAGGGCTTCGATTCAGTTTCCGGCGGGACTTGCTTAGTCGCTTGAGAGTATAAATCTAGGGCAGTTTTGTCCCGTCTTTTGGAAGGATCTACTTCTCTGGTCTTTCTTATATTTGGATAAATATTACCGTGTCCTATATTTGGAAAAAGTTCGGAATAAAAAAAAACAATTTGGTAAAGGCTTTTTCTACGCCAAATCCCGTCCTTTTTCCTTTGAGTTGGAGTGACCGTCTGTATTATACCATCATATAAACCAAGAATTAAATTATAATATGAAAGCAAGGAGGTCCTTATTTGCAAAATTTTGGAAAAGTACTATTCACGGCACTGTTCACGCGCACTGTTCATGGCACTATTCACGCGCACTGTTCACGCAAAAAATATGTACACAAATCAGTTAATATAATTTCTGGATTTTAAACACTTGTAAACACAAAAGAATTCAGGTTAGAAAGACAAGTTTCCATATTATAAACATCATATTTTAGGTACATAAAAATATACCTAAAAAAAAGTGATTTAGATAAAAAAAAAGTGATTTTTTGGATATACGAAAAAAAAGTGTAGTATGATTTTTTTTAGAATGTAAATTACTAAAATACCCCTCAAACAAACTGAACTAACAGAGAAAATTAACCAAGATCTAGAAATTGGGTATTTTTAGAAAATAGGGTACTAGATATTGAGCACTTTGAATGTTGGGTTTAGAAATTGGATATTTTGACCAATGTTTGGTCTAGTTATTGCACTTTAGTCATTAAATAATTTGTGGTTATATCCAACCTTCAAACAAAGCCAACTTAAAAGTGCAATTATCCTAAATGTGATTAAACTATCATTATATTAGTATAAAATATTATTTATCTTAAAATTAAATATGCAATAACATTTCTCAATGCAAAATATAAAAAATATAATTTTCAAAAGTAAACCGTTTAAATTAAAAGATACATTATTTTAATGAAAGTAAACACTTTCTTGAAAAGTTAAAAAAAAATTAAATATTTAAATAGATTATCCTTACTTTCAAGAATAAAATGATTTTATGGCCCAATAAATATTAAGCAATAATTTTAGCCACACTATTTATAATCCATAACAAATAAGTTTGATCAATTTATACCCAAAATCATATACTCATTCATTCTGTCTCAACTTATTCTGCACTGAATTCTTTCCGTACTTACCAATGCTCACGTTTGACTCTAACTATCTTTAATTACTTATATTAGGTATCAATACAATTTTGATTTTTAATTACTATAAGTTGAGATGTATCTAGTGATATCACATATGATAATACCGTTATATATCTATTCAAATTTACATCAATGATTTTTACAATGAACAGTATCAAAAGTCAAAATGTGCAAGATAAACTAAAATGTGATTGCCAACAACGATTATTAGTATTAGGAGAAAACTAAATGCGGGTCAATCGCCTAAGCGGCGTGGAGCATTTTTGGAAGATGAATTTGTAGTATCCATTCGACACACGAATTTGGAGCATCTCACTATTTAACTCCTTCATTGATCGCATTTAACTCCTTCATTGATCACGGGAATAATTCCAAAGATGGCTTTCGAACCTAGCTGGAAACTGAACCCTCACAAGACTGCATCCAATTGTTGATGTTTATGTTCTAAGAAAATATAGAAACATCGTAAAAGGAATGTTTTTGACGATGTAGTTAGTGACCCGGACGAATCATGGAACCATGTAGTATCCGATTTCAATTTTTTTCTGCAGGTTTGGCATGGTCAAAGAGCAGGTGGTCTAGATTGAACAAGCTGTCGTAAAGCAAAACATCAATCAACAACAACAAGAGTTAGAGGTCCTACCAAATGCTATGGAAATTTTGTTTAATGGGTCCTTTCGACAAGCATACTCATCAGAAGACAGCAGCTCGTTAGTTTTAATCTCTTCCAACAGAAATCCTTAGTATTTTTTTAAAATTGAAACCACCCTTACATGGTAGGAGTTTTTATTTGGTTCCCACACCATAAAAAGGCCTTAGGCTAGTTAAATACATTTCCAGGAAATGACAATGAGAGAGTTTAGAGCTCTTGAAAAATAGCAATGCTTCCAAAAGAATAGACTAAATCTACCAAAAGCGATATAGTAGCCTAACTGACTATTTACATGAGAAACGATCCTTACTAAACTAACCCTTTGAAAGCCTATTAGTGAATCGTAGATACAAAATATAATGCGGCACCCAAAAGTTTGATAGGAGGATAGATATACAAAGTGGAAAAGACCGGTAGTATTTTTGGTGCTGAAACCAAAAGATGGTGTTAAATGTTGTTGTGTTACTGATAGTCAGTAGCTGGATCTTGTTGGATTTTAGATCCCATCTTTTCATGTCAAATTAACCTGAAAGAACAACAGATAAATGGTAAGTAGAAACTATTCATGTTGATACTCTAACTGAAGGTGTTCCTGATCTGTCAAGGGCTAACCAACCCTTAGGTTTGTCTGGAAATTGGGAAAGGTGAAAAAAACACTTTCAGCTTGAGCAGAACTGCAGTTATTTGCTAAGCAATCTGCAACCAGATTACCATGTCTAAAGATGTGGGATATATGGTATCTAGGGTTGGTTGACATCTGGATGTAACATCATCAAAAATCTTCCATGGACCTATAAAATGATCCTTAATTGCTCTAACTGCTCTGAGGCACCCTGATTCTATAACACAGTAAACATGGTAATCTGAAATTCTATGGAGTGCTTTTTGTATGGCAATTAGTTTAGCCTTCATAAGAGAATGAGCATCTGTGTAAAAACAGTGAGCACCATGATGGTCCCTAATGATGATACCAAACCAGCTGTATTTGTGTGGTGCCAAAAGACATCCACATTAAATTTAAGTTCCACTAGAGGAAATCATTTAACCAATCTGATTGATGGTTTGGTGGCCTAGTATGGGGAGAAACCCAATCTCGTCAGTTCAACATAAAAAATGAAGACAATAGAGATGGGGTTAGCACTGAAAGTAGTATAGACAAAATTTGAGAGCTTTTTTGAGAACATTTGCATTAGGTTTCTGATTTTCAAATGTGTAAGAGCATTTAGCTTACCATATCATCCAACATATAATACTTTGCACAATTCTGAACACACAAGTATGTAATTTTGTGTTGCCTCGATAGGAAAGAAAATAAGAAATTTTGTCCCATAATGTAGAAAAACGAGTATCAGCAATTCCTACCATGTAATAAAAATAGGAGCGAAGATATGGTACAAGGAGAAACTCATTAAAGCAATGGTCTATTGTATCAAGATTATCACATGCAAAACATTTCGAGGGAAGATTGAAACTCACCTTCACGAGGACATCAGAAAGAGGAAGAAAGCCATTTACCAATTTCCACATGAAAATGCTGATTTTCTTTTGTAATCTGGGATACCGTACTTAGCAAAGAGGGTCAGATGTGCCTATGGATAAAGTCATTTCTTTATAGGCCGACTTGAAAGTAAAAAAGCCTTTTTTTCATCTTGAATTCATATAAGCCTATCCTCCCTTGACTGAGTGCAAGAAAAATCCTGCAAAAAGAATATAAGAGCAGAAGGTAGCAAGCACTAGACTTAGGCAGAAAAAAAAGTTTGTTCTCCCAAAAATCATGTTCTGAACAATCTAGAGGGATTGATGTAACGTGAGGGTTACATAGCTCAGAGATTGGACAATAAGAGGTCCAATTAGAGTTCCAAAAACTACTTGAACATTTTCCGTGAATGACAGTAAATCCTTTGGCAGTAAGAGTAATACTACAAATTCTCTTCACATAAATTGGAACATAGTGTCTTATCCAATTGAAATTTCAACCATAATTTAAAAGAACGTGCCTTAAAAATGGTATGGATAGATCTTAGGCCCATACCATTTTATTCTACTGGTTAAAATAAATCACTCCATCTTTTCCAAACCTTTTTTGGTTTAAACTCAGTTTCACCCCAGAAAAATTTATAAATAATTTTTTACTTCCCAACCTTTGGATAATGGCATAAAATGTTCTGTACCACTCTACCTTTGAAAATTGGGACCCCAAGATATTTGAAGGGAAAAGAACCTTGCTTCATTTTGAGTGGTGTGATCATCCTCTCTAGCTACAATTGAGAGAATATGATGTTTTCATACTTGTCAAATGGTCAGAATGCCCTTGTAATTGCATTTGCCTGGTAATAAGTCGATAGTTAGAAATTGAAGTCATTTGCCTCCCAAGGCCTCATAATCTTAGTATCTTCCCCTTAGTTTAACTAATGATAGTTTAATTTACTTTTGTAGAGTAATCAAAACCAATCTAAAATCCCCCCATACTTACATCGCTTTCTATATATAGGTATGCTTATTATCTACTTTAAAGCGCTCTTCAAGTTCATTCTCCTTGTGGTTCGACCCCTACTTTCCACTATCTACTCTCTAGTAGTTAGTAATCGTATGTGATTTATAAATTCTATTTTGATCTCGCGAGCTCTCCATTTACGATGTGGGGAAATCGCTTGTCATCGTGGAATTTAGTCTGAATGGCACCATTCTACACGTAGAAACACTAAGATTTCTAAGGATTCAATATCCTTTATTGGCTGAGGCGTTAACATTGGAGGATTGTTTTTGAGAAATATATGATTTTATTAATGACTAAGTACAACCACACTCATTACATTTTAGCCTATTGGTTTCTTGATGCTCTAATTGTACCTACATTTCTTGATACTTTAACACATTTGAAGACTGAAAAAGATATTCTTCAGATTTCTGTTATCCTGTATCAAGTTACTAAACAACCATTGGGGTGCCTTCTCCTCTACCATGATTAGGTCATGTAGAATCTGAGAATATGTTCTTACTAATGCCCTTGATACATTTCTATCTGCTGCAGCTCTGAATCCCTAATAGCAAGCCATAGCTTGTGTATGTAATGGGGATACAGTTTGGAAATGAGAAGATTGCTAAAGTAAAGCAGTACCTTCCATAGGATCCTGTAAATACCATGTTGCTGCTCCATGATTCTTTAAGTGCCAAAACGCACCATCAATAATAATTACTAAGTCCACATCTACAGCTGATTGTGTCTGTAAATTCTGTTGTTGCTAATCCATTTCTTGTCTATTCAAGTCCTGCACATCCTCAATGCCAGTAAATCTGGTCCTAGCCATATTGGAGGATGATGTATTATTGGTGGAACATCTGAATCGTACGGATAACCGTGTGATTGGTGACGACGCTCTACAAGTAATCCAGATGGTTAAGGACGATGTTGAAGCATGTTAAAGAGTAGATTGGGCCTTAAGCCCAAATTTGTTTAGGGTTTATTAAGTGTTTTGTACATTTTCTAATTTACCCTTGTAGTACCTATATTATTCTCAATACAGTACACATCTAAGTATCGAGATTTTCCCACAAACATCAAAGCCCCTGTTACGATCCTTAAACCCTTATATTAACTTTTTATATTTTTTGTTGTTTTTCGATTACGATACTTTTTCCTTTTAATCTCGATATTAAGGTGTGTAATGTATTGAGAATAATATAGGTAGTACAAGGGTTCAATAGGAAATGTACAAACCCCTTAATACACCCTAAATAATACAATTTGGATCAAAACCCAATACTACTCTCTAACAAACTGCATGCAAATATTGAATCCAGTTTTTTAAAAAATTAAACCACACCATGGTGGAGTGAAGTATATGATCTCAACACACCTTGAAAAAGAAGCCATGAAGTACAAATATTCTCCGAAATGGAGAAATTTGTGGGATTTGGAGGAGTGTCTAAAACTATGTCTATCTACGAGCCTCCTACATACCCTGAGTGAATGATTACAAAGAATTTCCTGAATATGTAAATATACTAGATATTCTATGCATCAATGATGGTAACACCATACCTAACTGGCCGGTAATGGTCTATCTAACCTAATACTATAAAATATGGGTCTAACAAAATCATGGTTGTATGGTTGTAACCAGCATCGGTGTCAGAAATCCCAGCCTGACTAGACGACTACATACTGGCTACAACACTGGTTCGATATCCCAACAATATGGTCACTCCCTAGAAAGTCTCATTCCTTCCTACATGCTATCTTCTTATCTATGCATGTACGAGACTGTCTCATGCATCGTTGTTCCCCATTGCCGGTAATAACTAACAATAGGAAATCATCTCATTTCTCGCGGTGTTGCTATATATGGCACTAAGAGACTTTCTAGTTTGTTCACACATTATCAGGATGCCAGGTGAGCTGCCCATCTACATCAAGTATAGATGTCAAAAGACACATCTACCCGTACAGACTACAAATCTGATGCAGACATAGTCGCCATAGGGATAGTCAATACTTCCGTTGACTCGGATTTTTTCTATATATCCATTGAATCAGATCAAAAGCCAGTATATTTTTCTAAGCAAAAGAATCGGTCGGCAGACAACAAACCAAACCATCACTCATAAAAAAAACCCTATTTATAGCACCTACCCCATTATTCAAAGAAACTAAAAATCTACCAAGGCAATTAAAAATTGAAAAAAATAATAATTAAAACCATACGGATCGCTGTATCAGATGTCGGTGAAGGCGCAAACTAATTTTCCTAAAGCCTGGAGGCCGCACGTATGGCGGAGTTTTACCCCTCCGGTGAAAGATACTGCAGATCTGCGATGTGCCACCTAGTGTTGTCGACCGGAGCGAGGAAACCTTGTGGATCGGCGCGTTTGAGAAAAGTTGACCCAGCGTCCTTGACTAACTCGGTAAGGCCTCACTGATTGGAGTACTGTCGCCATCTGTAACTCCGAAGCCGATAGGGCCGGAAAACATACCAAACTTCGATCTTGGTTTGATCTAGTCGTAGCTTGTCGGTGGGATTAGCCTCCTTGGATTGGGGATAAAGAGGATGAGAGGGTAGAAAACTTAAACTAAAGGTCGAGGGATGGCTGGGGTGACCAACTCCTCGGTAGATTGCCGACGGTCACCTCGTCAAGATATTTTGGTCTGGAAGGGGTTTTTTAGGCGAAAGGAAAGAGAGTTAAATCTTGAATCAGTCATCATTCATCAACATAGTTAAGAGTCCTCCTTCTTCTCCCCCTTTTTGCTCCCGAAAAAAATCCCACAAAACCCCAAACATCCTTGAGGCCACAGGTGCCCCACCGGCCGCCGCCCTCCCACCATACCTTTAATTCAGTTTTCAAAACCGCCCCTTCCTACCTCATCACCCGAACCCATCTCATCTTTTAACACTTTACAACTCCTTTGAAACTAACTGTTTCCGTTGACCGTATCTTTTTAGGTTTTAGCGGGTCGCCACCGCTATGCCGAAGGATCGGAGCATGAGTTTTCACGGATCGGAGTGTGGGCTTCACGGATCGGAGCGCGGGCTCTACAAGTCGCCGACAACACCGGATTTGCTGATACCACGGCGGTAGCCTGGCCACAGCCCTCTTGGGGACCCCGACGCTGTAGCGTAGGAGAATGGTTTCCACCGCTTCTCCGGCGATCTCGTCCCAGATCTCTACACGACGAGCGAATAGACGGATCGGTGATGAGACATCAAGTTCTGTCAATAGGTCAGGTCGGTTTATCTGGGTCAGGTCAGTTCAGTTCATCCGGGTCGGTTCGGGTCGGGCCTGCCGGACCGGGCCAGCTTGACTGGGTTTGACAGATTTCATTGAAGCTGGCACCATTAGATTGAGGAGGTGGTTTTACTTCTTTTTTCATTTTTATTAAATTTATTTTATTATTAAGTCAAGGGTGTATGTTTATTGATGTTGGTACTAAAATATTGGATTGAATGTGATCTGCTAATCTTAGTTTTCTGACGGGTTCTTTTGCTCAGTAAAACTTTGATTTGTTTCCGATCTGGTTAGTACAATTAAGAGAAAACCGAGTCAAAATAGTTTGTATACTAGTCTTGGCGATACCGCTACTAGATTTGTAGACCGGTTAGGCTTTAAACTTATATCGTGTTAGATTGCATTTGCTCTATCCAGTATTTGGCCACTAGCCAACCAGACCAGGATTGGTTGGGATTGCTCTAGTACCTATATTAATCTACATACATCTATTTTTAGATTTTTGTGATTTTCTTCTTAATGTTGCGCTGTAGAATATCACCTTATAAGAGAAATCTTTATAGCAATCTCTAGTTAGGCTCTTGATGAAACTTCTTATTAGTATGATGACCAGATAGAATAACTCGGTATGCTTTTCATACTACTCTACTGTCCAACCTTGTAAAGACTTGTTATCTTCCGGTGGTCGAGAGGTCACCGGGCTCAATGGGTTGCCGGTTGAGGTTCATGTAGAGAGTATTTCATATAATAGAACTCGGTTTTCTGTTTAGGCTGTGAGAAAGTGGGATGGTGAATTCTTACGAGTTCAAGAATGCTATACTTGGTGAGTTCTATACGCAATAAAGAAGGAGGGAAATCTGCTTTTAGCCATGCATCGATATAGAGATGATTTAGTGATTGTAATATTTTCATACACATCTCTGATATCTCACTTTGCTTCCGATATTAGATTGGAATATAGCTTTCGGGCAACATATTGCCATAGAAACCCCGAAAAAGTTTCATGTGTATCATTGGATTTACCTAAACCAAATCATGTAATTCTATTGCTTTTATGTAGGGTTGAGGAGTTGTGAATAATATTTCCATCCACTTGGATGGTTTTGACTTAAAAAAATCAACATAATTAAGATTAGAATATCGGACCCATTTTGGTCTCTGTGATTAGAATAATGTATCTCCCGCCTTAGCGAATTTTACAAAATCAAGTCAATTACAAATTAATGCTTGATACATTGCTTTTAGCTTTTTTGTAAATCGTTCGATTTCCCGACCTTAAAATGAACCGAAAGCTATTCACTTATTTTAATTAATATAGTATTTGAACTTTAAATCAAAAAAATATAGTGATAGGTAGCTCAAAACGTATAAAAATTGAACATTCAAGGATACTTTGCCTTGAAAAACTATAAAAATTATCTAGATAAAATTATTTAGTATCGTGGTCGGGCGACTATTTCGGTCCACGAATGCGGTATAGCTGCTATAGTGCCGAGTGCTATACCACATTCCACTTTCCTGCTCACTTCATTTTTCTTTCCCGCCTAAATATTTAGTGATATAAGAATAAATAGCAATTGCGGCCTACCTTGTTATTTTATTTTGGCATTCAAGCTTCAGTTACAAGGTATGTTAGGGTGTGTTTGGTTGGGCAAGTTTTTGCAAAACTTGGACTATCTAAGTTCAGTTTTGTAAAATCTTGTTTGGTTCATCAAATTTCCCAAAATCCAGACTTGCAAAATCATAAAAATCAATCAATGATTTTGTTTCATACTCACAAAATCCAACCCAACCAAATAAGGATTTTGCAAAACCAGACTCTCAAAATTCCAAACAAAAACCCAAACTCCCGAAAATCAAAAACAAAAACCAGACTTCTAAAAACCTGACGAACCAAACACACCCTTAGGGTCTTCTTCCTTTGTGATTCTACAGAGTGATATATTTACTGTTCAACCATCGAGTATAATTGCGAAATAAATGAATGTTTGATGTATAAATCTGTGGCTTGTGCGGTTTTCTTCAGGGTTTTAATTCTTTATATAAAAAAAACCTGGTGATGAATGATCAGAACTTATTTATGTTGCACATAAAGATGGGTTCGGAGATGTTTTTATTTCAATGTAATAACATGATTTCCATGCTGCAACTACTCTTACAAAATTACAAAAATATTTGGCTTTAGGATATGATTAATGGTTTTGATTCTGTATAAATCCTACTGATGAATGATTAACCACTTATTGATGTGCACATAAAGATTTGATTTGTTTGGGCTCGGAGATGTCTTTATTCCTATGCATTAACATGATTTATATGCTAGCTACTATTTTTACAAGACATGATTTTAAGCTGGTAATTTGTGAGATGTCCAAAAGTCTAGATTTCAGTTTCCCACTGACAACTTCTTAAATGATTTGACAAATTTTCTTGGATTTTTTATCTGTTAGGATACAAAGCCCCTAAACGTTTAACATGATTTCATGTCACTATACTAGATGATGCCTGTGTCTTGTTATGCCATACACATGTGCCTCAGATTTGTGTTTGTTGTTGCCAAAAGGAATATTATTTAATTTATTATTATTGGACAATGCTGTTAAGATGTCTGTGAAAAGAAGAAGGGATGCTGTTGATTTAGAGATTAAGAGGGGAATGGCTGAATCAGGCAATCCAGCTCAATCACTTGGCGCGTCAATCATGGATCTACCTGAAGCAATCTTCATGGATATATTGCTAAGGTTGCCTTTGAAGGGAGTTCTTGTTTGCAAGTGCATCTGTCAAAATTGGTGCCGCCTGATACTAAGCCCTCAGTTTGTGAAGCAGCACTTTGCACAATCAAGAACGAGCTTGTTACTGAGAAACATGGATAGCAATTGTGTTCCAAGAACTTGTTATGTAGTCGATCCACTTGAAATCGATACTGGATGCGGTGAGCCATTTCACTTCAGTCTTAATGTCAAATCCAAGAGAGGCCTTTGGTATGGATGCCGTGAAGAAGAATCGCCGTGTTAAGCTAAGGCTAACAGATCACAAGTTTGCAATTGTTAATTCTTACAATGGTTTCCTTTGCCTATCTGATCCATCAACTAATGAACCTGCTGTGGTGTGCAATCCTGTTACCGGTGAATACACGAACATTCCAGCTGGCGAGGAGGCTTACGAAGATTATGTGGATTGTGGATTTGGATTGTGTATAAATTGGTCAGAATATTTGATTCTGGTGAAAGGCTGTTGATGGATTGCCCGATTCATGAGGACCGTAGAGAAACTAGCAAGATGGCAGAAGTGTACACACTAGGTACGCAGTCTTGGGTAAACATTGGTCATGTCCCATGTTACGACAAGAAGTTAAGTTCTGCCACATGCCTGAATGGAAGTCTGCATTGGTTGCATCATGAATGTGGGTTTGGAAATTACATTCTTTCATTTGATTTTAAAAACGAAAGCTTTCAAAACTTCCCACCACCAACCTTTAACTACTGCGAGTTTGACTCTGGTGACTTACCCCATACAAGTCTAGGTGTGCTCAGAGGAAATCTGTACTTTTGCCTTGCAACTGATAATACTGTAACTCTGTGGGTGATGGAAAAGTACGGTGTTCAAGAATCATGGAACAGATTATTTAAGTTCCGAAAGAGAGAGTTGGGAAAATCCTTTGTTTGCCAACCCATTGATTACCTGAAAAATGGCTCTCTGTTGATGTTTAACTACCCACAACCCATTGTTTTCGCTGTAAATATATATGATCTTTATTTATATATATGTAACTAAAAAATCATGGCGTAGAACTTTTTAATTTGTTAGTCATGGTATAGGTTGATAGAAAATTGCTTAAAGGTTGAATGTCCTGAACTTGGAATGCTTTCATGTTTGATGGCAATTAATCATACGAGTAGTTTCTTTTAGTGTAACTATGCATTGCCTTTTGTCTAACATGATTTTACAGTTATTAGTTCAGGTCATGCTTTCTTAATTCTGTAGTATTCCCATTTCTGCGTGGGGATAAGTTTCCATACTTTGGTTATGTCATTCTTTTTTGTCTTTGTGGAAAAAAATGTGTATTTCTCACTCCGTGTTTTCTTCTGAACCAGATGGTAGAAGTGTGGTCGTTTATCATAAAGATTTGTTTATGAGAAACTATAAGGTATTAAGGTTGATATCTATACCATTCCGTGTGGGAAAATGAACAAGATCATGAGAGAATTAAATGACTCAATAATTTAGCATGCTTTCTACAAAATCCAAATTCCAATCCTCTTAAAATTCTTATTTCCAATTATTTCGTTACAGCTCTAACTGTAGAATCTAACTCCAAATTTTATCTGGCTTAAAAGTTAGTACCTTTGTATCCTGAAATAAATAGAGGAATGAATAAGAAGGGAATAGGAGAGTTGAATACTTGAGGTATGGTTACTCTTGAACTTAATGCTGTTGTATCATGTATGATGTGGAATTGTGGATGAGACGGCATACAATTATGTTTTTGCTCTTGTGCTGAAATTTAGTTTTAGATACATTCTTTCTCATACAGGTGTGCAAGGATCAAGCTGGCAGGGGAACCGCAAAGCAAATTTACCTTCTGACAGTTCAACTTATTTCACTGATGAATGGGATAGTGTGTAATATCTGCCCTGAATCACCTTCCTCCGAATGACGAAAAATTGGAGAAATTGTGTCTTGTTCACTTTTATCGTCACCAAATAGCTTCTGCACTCCATTTTTTACTGAGGCAACTCTTGCTTTTGTTTTTGCTGTTGGTTTTCAGGATTCACTTACTTTGTTTTGAACATGAGTTTATTCTCTCCTATTGAACATGGTGTTGTTATGGAGCCGCCTTAAACTAAAAACAAGTGTTGTTATAGAGCTGTGTTTTTTGAACGAGATGACTTCCTTTCAATATAGCATTGGAAACCTTAGCCATCATGTTACGATCCAAAGAAACATCAACATTTTTCAAATTCTTGTGATTAACCACTCAATAATCAGAATTGGGAGATTATACTATCAGAACAAGAAACACATAGGAGTTGAAAAGTTATTAGGGAAATCTTGGGTCAAGATCCCAGAGCTTTATTAATACTCAAAACTGAAACAACACAAATGATTATGAAAAAAATTCAACGAAGATCTTACATTAGGAATTCCTTTAATCTTAACAACAAACAGAGATCATCAAATTTCTACCAATTGATTTTGATTTCAGTGTAATCCGATCGGTACAAAAATTCCAAATTCATAAATAATTTTCCTGAACATATTAAAACATGTTTCCCTTCTTCACAAAAATGTCAACTTAAAAGTATGGACTTTACAATCTCCCCCTTTGGCATTTTGTGAACCCATCTTCATTTTGATGTTGTAAGAATATCGATTCAATCAATTACCCCTTAATATCAGAACACCAAAAATTTCTAAAGAACTTCAAATCACATAATAAGGGTAATCCGAATACCAAGAAATCAAAAGTACATCCCAGAAAAAGTTATTACAATTATCCAGAATAAATAAAATTCAAATGGATCAAAAGTCATCAAAATATCTCCCCCTTGAGATCAAAAACATGCCAAAGTAGTTAAAGATGCGAAAATAAACTTGGCTACGGAACAAGGGGTTGCAAATCAGTGTGGAGGGGGTGGTGACGAAAAAGGCCATGGGTGCTTCGAGTTCTCGCAGCCGATCTGAATTGAGTGAAGGTAAGTATTTGTTATACAATAAGTGTTTTCATGTTATGATAAATGTTTGCAGCAATTTAGTTTATTAATTGTTTTGTTCCAGTTTGCAGCTCACGATCTTGCTTGGCGTGAACGGTTGGTCCTCTATGTTGGACAGCTTGCAAGTAATATAGAAGAAGTGAAGTTGGAGCAAGCAAAAGACAGGGAGGAGGTACTGGCATTTGGTAGAATGCTGAATTTGAATCCGGATCTGAGCGATGATGAAGAAAAGCCAGATTTCTCGGTTCAACGCTTGCCTCCCATGATCGACATTGCTGATTACATTCCTGAAAATCGAGAGAGACCTGAAAGCGAGGCAGAAGATGAAGAACCCACTGATGGCGAGGGAGCAGCTACAAAGCCCGATGAAGAGCAACCTAAGAATGATATCATGGATGAAGAACCAAAAAGAGGTGAAGACATTGTCAATGGAGACGACGATGTATTTGAAGTGGTTCGCCGAACAAAGAATATCCAATCATCTTCAGCCGCGGTGTCGTCTGAAGAAGATGATGAAGATGAAGATGGAGAGAAGACTGAAAGCGAAGATGATGAAGATGATGACGACGAAGAATGATCGCTTCACTGATGTATGCAGGACACCAACACTTCGACGACGAACCAGACTCTCGAACTGATCTGCAAGACAAAGGCCCCGGGTGTCTCGGGGATAGACACTCCGACGCTCAAGTCAGTATATTTGCTTAAGGCGTAAAGTATAAAGTATGAGATTAGATGAGAGGTCCACCAAACCTTTGAGGGTATTTATATGGCTACAATCCGTGGATCACCAAGATATGTATTTATGGTATGAATACAACTCTAATGGGAATAGAGGTTGTATTACCATATATAATAGAAGTGTATTTCGGACATGGTTGTGTTACCATGTTTAGGATAGCTGTATTACCATTTTTGAGAAGATGTATTTTACTTGTAGAATATTCATAATATACGCATTCCTTATAAGGATTAGGATTGATGGACCTGTGGATCCACCCTCTGCGTATCTCGAGCCCATGACCCTTCTCGGGTCTTGGTCCGAGTATGAATGAGGTCTGAATACAAACCATGGACTTATCAGTAGCCCCAAGGTTGATCTTCAGAATATAGAGTGCTCCATCTCGAAGGTTGAAGGAGAGGCTTGCTTCTCGAGGGAAGACAAATAACTCGAGGGAGACTAACTCGGGGTGTTAAGCTCGGGGTGTCCTTCGGGGACTCTCTTCTCGGGCTTACCCTTCTGAATATCTAGCTTCAAGTTATTTCGTATTCCATCAAATATATGAACGGCTGAGATTAGCTTCCTTTGAAATCCAGATGGTGGATACACGTGGCGCGTCTTCATTGGCAAACAGAGACGGTCCGTCCCCCGTCTCTTCCAGTTACTTGCATTGGAAACAGAATCGAGGTAATTGCTCGTCTTCAATGCTGTATGGGTTTGGATTAAATTTCCCAGATCATTCCCATTGTCTTCTCTTATTCGAAAATTTCTTTTTTCCAAGTTCAGAAGACGCATCAGTACTTCATCAATTTCTGAAGCCCCAAATTTCTGCTTCTATCATCAGTAAGTGCTATCTTCTTTCTCTGCGCATTTGCTTGTGTCTGTTTTTTCCTTTTATCTCTGTGTGTGTATTCCCCCCCATACTCTCTGTAATCATGAGTAATAGTAATAAAACAATTTCCATCCCCCATCATGATGAGGGAGAGTATGTAGAAGCTCAGGCTGAGTTGAGTAGCTCCCATGACCACCGCAGAGCGGAGGTAGCGAGTGGGAAAAAACCTGTAGTTTTGAAGAAGAAAGCCTTTGAGGAAGAGAAGAGGTTGAGGGCTATGGCCAGGGGGCTCAGATAGAGACGAATAGCCCCATGGTAGTGCATGCATCTGGAAGTAAAGTATCCATGGCTGGTGATGGTAGTAGTAGAAAGTCACTAAAGGAGGATAAAACACGCGCTGATGCTGCTATCTTCGTAGAAGGTTGTCCATTCTCAATTCCTTCTGATGCTGACCTCGTGTACTTTGGGGAAGACAAGTCTGCAGCTGAATTAGTAACTCCAACCCGAGGGGTCATATATGGGAGGTTTCTGCAACATGGGTTAGCCTTCCCCTTTCCCCCACCGTTGGATGATTTTCTTCAGCATTATAGGGTGCATCCAGGGCAGTTACATGTCAATGTGATAGTAATCATTATGGCCTTAATAACTTGGTGTGCTCGTAAAGGTTACCGTCCCAGTCCCTCCCTGTTGCGGACCATGTATAAGGTTTCCGTTGTTAAACAAAATATGACCTTGACCTCTCGGGATACCTCTTTAGGTAAGCTTTTTGTGCTTCCTGTGAACTGCGGGAAGTGGGATAAGGTAAAACTAACCTTCAATCGAACCAAGTATGAAGTTCCTGATTGGAATGAAGAGGTCCAAAATGAGATCTGGCATGAAGTGGAGTCGTCCCGCAAACTGCTAAATATAGCTGGGGAGTTGGTGAGTGATAAGATCAAACTTAGAGAGGGTAAGTTTGTATCTAGAGATCATCAAATGGGCTGGCGATGGCCTATAGAAACGTATGACTGGTTGAATCAACTATCCGGCCGTACTCTTCAAAATTGCAGCTTCTTGAAGTTGACACATTTTGATCAGCCAGAAAGTGTTGAGATGGATTGGTATGAAACCCTTCTATCTATGGAGCAGGATCCATTTGGTGCAGCTAAGGCGTTGCAGGCCTATAGGGCGTTAGAAGAAAGGACTGCCCGAGATGAAGTATCCGAGAAAGAGGTAGATAAGGAGATCTCGGGCTTGATGAAGGGCCTAAGAAAACTCAATCCCAGCATAAGGTGATTGAGGAGGCAGATTGCCTATTTGTTCCTGTGTTAGATCCATCAGATGAGGAAGAGGATGAGGGCTCAGCCCTGGTTCGATGTCCGAGAAAGGAGGTGTCTCGGACTTCTAGTGTCCTCCCAACCATGGTTGATAATTTTGATGAGGTCATGATGATAACCCCTATGGTAGATTCGGATGCGTTGCGAGAGGGTATTTCTTCTTGTTTATTTTATTCTCATCCTCCATGTGCCAATTGCTTTTTATGCTAACTTCTTCCCTTTTATATGCAGTGGGTGCTTCTAGAGTGAACAAGCCAGCAAGTTTGTTGGCTAAGATAGCTGAATCCAGAGGGCCATTGAATAGTAATGAGAAGAAGAGGGATCTCGAGGCTTCAGGGAGCTCTGCGGACAAGTCTCCGAAGAAGCCAAGGCTCGAACTCGGGCTATTGGAGGAGTTCGAGAAGTATGTGTCACCCCCTCCTTCTGAGGTTCTGGTCGAGGTGGTACCAGGCTGTCCTGAGATTAGCCAGGTATGATTCGGCTTAGCTCTCAATAGGATTAGCTGTGTAATTATCTAACTCTCGTTATCTTCTTTTACAGTCTGTGAGCCAGATGAAGTATATGTACAACTCCATTCGGACACTTGTACAACCGTTCTCAAGGACAGGCGTCCGAGCTCAAGCTGATGAAGGAGGAGATGTCCAAGAGGTCTAAGGATCCTTTAGATATGCTGAAGCACCTCTAGAATGAGATGGCTCAGGATAAGGCCAAAATAAAGGCCTTGGAAGAGATGAATCAAGCCTTGAAGAAGGCAAAAAGGCTGTCTGATGGTTCCTTCTTAGATCTGAAAAGGAACATGGCTCTGGAGGAAGCGGAGAGAGACCGGTATGCTGATCCCATTAGCCAGAGGCGGCTAGTTCGGTTGATAATAGATTTCTGCCTTAACTGTCCAGAGATGGAGGCTCATCGCCAAGAGTATGGTGAATTCTACCATAAATCTGAGCTCTTCAAGATGTGGATTCCTCTGAAGGGGTTTCTCAATGAAGAGATTCAAGGATGTCTTGCCCTGCCTACACTTGGCCTGAAGTACCGGAGAATTTGAAGGAGTTTCAGGCGAAGTTTAGCCAGATTGGGGGGTTTGAGACCAGCTTACTAGCTAGCCTGGAATCTTTGAAGAAGGCTTTAACTGTGGAGGAGTTCCAGGACAAGCTGTCCAGTTTGTATCCTGAGCTGTCATTCCTGGTGGAGAAGCCGGCTGAGGACTCGAAGACTTCTGATAGGCAGGAGAAGACTGTAACTCTTTAGAGCCTTGTCTTTTACTTCAATATTTTTCTCTTTTCGCCAGATTTTGGCGTTTCATGTATTCTGAACATGTGCTTTGTCCTTGGAATTGATTGATCTTTACCTTCCTTTATGTCCAGTGTTGCTCTGCCGCATGTGCTGATTTGCAGGTCAAGTATGAAGATGTCCTTCAGAAGAACAAGAAACTGGAGGAGGATTTGGGTGAGTCCAAGGACTGTTTTAGCATCATGCGGGAAAAATGTGAGAGTCTTCGTGGCGGGCTGAAGATATCTTTAGAGCGGAGAGCCGAACTGAATCAACAATTGAGCGATCTTCAGAAGAGGTATAAGGATTTAGAAGAAGCGCTCAACAAGGCTTTGGCCCCAACAAAGAGTATGACCAAGAATGGAGGAAAATCAGGAGTGAACTAATGAAGGTCAAGGGTGAAAGTCATGAGAAGGATCTTTGTATTTCTTCCCTCCAAGATGAGAATATCACTGTGAATCACAAGATTATCTCTAGGATAGATGAGTTAAGAATGTGCCAGGCCGAGCTTAACGCTTGCAGGTTCCAAATAAAGAAACTAGAGGCTCAAGGTGTGTTTGTCATACCTTCAGGATCTTCAAGGAGGGAGATAGGTGGACCTTCCGGTGTCCCATATTTAGGTCCTTTGATAAGGCCTCATATCCAAGGGGGTGTATCTCGAGGGATCCCATGTGGAAGGGGCAGAGAGGTGACACCTATTCCTAGAGCTTGTGGCTCTATTGACTCTCTTGCTCGACCTGTGATTATAGAAAATAGAAGTGGATCCCCTACGTCCTCTCAGTTAATGAGGATAGCAGAAGAAAGTAATTGGGGCCGTGGCTTCCAGAGTGTTCGAGGTCGTGCCTCTACTTCTTCTCGCGGTCGGGGTCGTACCCCTATATTTAAAGACCTTCACGAGGTGTAAGAAGCTTCGTAGTGTAATAACACTTTTTGATTTTGCCTTTATAAAGGTCTTTATATTGCAATCCTTGAGAAGATTGACTCTTTAGGCTTATGAATAGCCTTAATAAATAGTGATGTGTACCTTAATAGGAGTATCACATGGGGAGTCGTAATCCAAACTTTGTTAGTTTGCATGACCTGTATCATGTTGGTCTTTGACCATATACTTTTTATAAGTATATTATTTTATTTTGGCCTAAGATGATTGTAGTTCAGACACGTAATCTAAATAGCTCATATTAGACAAGCATCAATCATACACTTATAAGCGTATAGATCTTTAGGCAGCATTCTTTACTTATGCTTTGTGAGGCATAGTTTCTCTTTGTATTTAGAGAGTATGGACTGCTTCAAAATAAAATAGAAGATATATATCGAAAAGAAATTGCATTCTTCGAACTTGAGAGTTCGGTAAAATTATAAAAGACAACCCCGAGTTTGGGAACTCGGGTATAAAAATGTAAAAAGATGAAAAGAAAAAGAGCTTGGCCCGTAGGCCTTATTGAAGTAGTCTCTCTTTATATGGAGAAGGTCTACTTGGTTTTAGCTCCGAGGTACCTACGTAGGAAGGGTGCCATAATGACAGGGTCCAAGTGCTCTCCTTCGCGTGTTTGCAAGAGGTAGAATCCACCGGATTGTGCTGCGGAGATTTTGTATGGTCCTTTGGTCCTCGACTCCAGCGCTCCTCCTAGCTTGTTGGTGCACCACGGGCCAACTGGTATTACCAGTTCACCCACTTCGAAGGCTTGGTGGCGGCGATTATGCCATAGTGTAGTCATCTCGTTGTAGGTCTCTTCTTCAAAATGGAACACCATGGGTTGTTCGAGATCAAGATCGGGGACCAGATCTCCTAGAATAGTGTTCACGGCCGAGATGTTGCTCACTTTTCTGGCATCACGGATGGCCGTGATCATGCAAGAATGTGCCACTCCTTGGCCTCCTTTGATTGAAGCTACTCCTTGTGGTGTTTGAAACTTCAGCATCAGATGGTAGGGAGACCATACAGCTTTAGCTTGGCACATCCAAGGTCTGCCAAGGATAATGTTGAAGGGTGTGACGGTGTCTACTACCACAAATGTGCAGTATAAGGTTAGGCTCTTGGCTCCTTCTGCTACTGTGACGGGGAGTGTGATTTCCCCGAGAGGTATTACTGGATTTCCTGTGAACCCCGAGATCGGACCCGTAGGTTTAAGGTCATCTTTAGTAAATCCTAACTTCTGGAAGCAGTCTTGGAACATTAATTCTACCCCACTCCCATCATCTATGAAGACTCTTTTTACTAGAGTATCTTGTACGGTTGCCGAGATGATGAGAGGATCCGAGTGAGGCATCTGATTTGGCACGACTTCCGCATCCGGGAAGGTAATAGTTTCCTCGGGGCGGAGCCTCTTATTGACTGGCTCAGTGTGGGGTATATCTCGCACACTATCCTTCAGCTTGGCCAAGGAAATTGCTTCTCCTGTATAGCCATTGATGCCGTTGATGACTCGGTTGGCTCCATTAGGTGGTAGGGGAGGAGGATCTTGAGGATTGTTGCCTCCGCCAACGTAGTTGTTATTATTGTTATTGTTGTTACGGGGGCCATCCTTCTTCTTCTGCAAGGGCTTTCCCCCATACCCCCTCTGGTTCCCCTGGTTATCGCTGGTTTTTGATGGTGCAATTTGTTGCACAATTCCCTGGCGAATCAACTTCTCGATCTCATTCTTGAGTTGATAGCACTCATCGGTATCATGCCCCCGATCTCGGTGATATTGAAAGAACTTTGGCGACCTTTGACGTTCGGCTGATTCCTTCATGGTGGGTGGGTCCTTTAAAAGGTGCCTGTGAATGGATAGAATTTCAGCCCGAGATCTCGCCAGAGGAGTGTATGACTCGAAGGTGGGCTTTGGAGCGTTATCAGTCTTCTCGACCTTCGGTATCTTCGCCCTGGATTCTTTTCTATCCATAAGGAATTCTGGGGGTCTTTTGCCCGTCACGGCATTTGATTTGCTAGCGTACTTTTCCATGATGGCCTGGAGGTGTTGAATGGTTGTTGGATTTTTTGTTGCCAGCTTCATCCTTAGATTGTCATCATCCACGCTCATCCGGTACATATTTATCAGGAGGTGTTCATCTCGATCATAGCATTCGGTAGCTAGATCCATGTATCTATGATAGTGTTCTATCACAGTCTCTCCTTCGAGGCGGGCCACATACCCCAGATCTCCGAGGGACTTGGTAAACTTCTTCTTCTGGAAGAAAGCGTGGAGGAGGAACTCGGCGAAATCCCAGTAATCAAATAAACTTTCTGGTTTCGTCTGTGTAAACCATGTTTGTGCTTTCCCTCGGAGCTAACTGGGGACGATCTTGCATATTTCCAATTCATGGAAGTTCCTGGTTTCTAAGGTCTTAAAGAAGACCGAGAGAAATTCTCTAGGATCGCTAGTGCCATCGTATGTGGGTAAGTGCTCTGGGACCTTCTTGTGGTTATCGAATGGGAGATTCACAATATGGCGCGAGAAGGGAGAACGAGCAGCTTGTCCTCTAGGTTCGAGGATACGTGTGATTTCTTGGTCAACTTCGTATTTACCTCGGGTAGGGTAGGCTCCTTCTTGGGTGTAGGGCCGATCGGCGCTCTTTTGCCATTCGCTTCGAGTTCGCTCCCTCTTCTCGCGTCTGAGTTCTTCTTCGATGTTGATGATGCGCATCCTTCGTACTTCCTCCCTACTTAATCCTATGCCTTCCCCCTGATAGTTGGATGTATTAAGAGGTGGTGGCAGACTGCTTTGAGCATTATAAGGCGGTAGATCCTTGGATAAGTCGTTGAGGAGTCTTCGTTGTTGAGTAGGATCAGCAGGTTGTGTAGTTTGGGCTCCTGAGACAGATACTCGGTTGGGAGCTTCATGCATCTGTGCACTGAGTTGTTAACTTGAGTTTATCAAAGATGCGACGAAATCAGGATATTGGGCATGCAATTTCCTCAGTAGCATTCGGGCATCTTCAGGGATCGTTCTCGGAGGGTCAAGGTTGATATAAGTTGGCCCGGAACCCGGAGGGTTATTTCGTACAGTCTGGCTCAAGGTTTCCCTAAGACGTCTTTCTCTTTCCTCCTCCTGTTGTTTTTCTGTGAGGATTTGTTGATCTCTTAATGCTTGTTCTTCTGAGGTAAAGATCGAATCAGGTCCATTATATCCAAACCCATTCTCTGGGTCAAGGCCGTCTTGATTGTTGACGTGTTCGCTGTAGTTCATGTCAGTCTGGATCAAAATTCTTGGTCCCGAGTTCGGTGCTTCAGATCCAACAGGATTCGATCCAGAAGGTGGCACTCCTGATACAACAGGATTCGATCCAGAAGGTGGCACTCCTGACGCAACTGGATTTGATCCAGAAGGTGGCACTCCTGATGAGATATAGAAATGTGAGGGAAATAACCTTCTCATTCCCGCTTGGAGACATTTATATACACGGTGGAAAATTCAAATATCCTTTTGTTTTCGAATTCAAAAATTTACTGTAATTGACATTTCATGCTTGATTTTCGATTTCTAAACCTTTCCTTAACATTACTTTTTATTAAGGTAATTCAATATATCCCCTACCAAGTTTTCGATATATAAAATACTGTGCAATTATACAAACTGAGTAGTGCTTGTTTCTAACTAGAAAACCATTTCTGGCATGAGCTCTAGAACTCGAAAAAAACATACATTTGATGCACAAAATTATAACTAATTAGGGCTATAACACGGGGATTGCACTGGTTGTAATTGAATCATATGCACAGGTTTTCGAAACCGAAATCCAAAGGCAATATGTTTTTAATAAATTATATATTTAAGTTATATATTTATTGAATTTTAATGAAGAAATTTTCTCCAACCAAAGCTTCGAGATCGCACCGCAAGGACTTTAAGTATTTAATTCTACTTTCGATCTCGAAAATATAATGTTGCTACAAAGTTATTAAGTTCTCGTTCGGGTGCTAGGTCGGGGATCTCACTGGTTGGACATACACAAGATAAAACACGTTTAAGATTACGAAAACAAAATGTATATACAAGTTGCGAAGTCGAAAATAGGGTAAAATCAAATATGTTCTAAATAGAGTGCATGATCGGGTATTGCTCTGTTGAAATGTTAGAGTGTTAAAATTCTCCATTTAATCTTTTAGAATTCTAAAATAGGGTAAAATCAAACTTTTGCTCAATAGAGTGTATGATCGGGTATTGCACTGTTGACATGCTATAGAGTGTAAAAATTCTGCATGTCTTGTTTTTGAATTCACAAATTGGTTGTTTGAGTTGGATTCGAATTCGAAAATTGAGAGAAAATTATTTACCTGATGTTTGCGAGTTCGAAAACAAGTTCTAGTATAAATAAAAATCGGGTCGACCCAACTTGTTCTACATTGTCTCTTGCTAAAAATCCCCAAATCCCTGTCTACTGAAACCCTAACCCATCACAAAAGCAGACCGATCTGCTCATGGCTCGCATGAAACAGGTCGCAGGGAGGCGTGCTAGTGACAGATAGGAAGAAACGGCACCGCCGCCGACGCGTCGACAGAAGCTACCTGTTCAGCACCACCCAGCTAGCCGGAAAAGCTCCAAGCTTGTCATCAACGACACAGCCGCACAGCCAACCACTGTAGAATCCAACGAGGAGAGCGAGGAAGACGTCGGTGCTAGCCTGTTGAAGAGGCATATGAAAACAAAAGAGATTGCAGGTAAGGGGAAGGGTAAGCAACCAGTTGTTGAGTCTGAATCTGAGGAGTCGAGTGATTCTGATGATAGAAGTGAGGATGATGATGAGGATGAGAGCACGGAAACATTTGATGAGTCTGAGGAGGATACTGACGGGGAGGCTGATTCTCAGCAGTCTGAAGAGCAAAGTGGAAATGAGGAACAGGTGGGGAAGACTGGAAAGTCAGCTAAGATGGCGGCTGAAGAGCGGAAGAAGAAAGGAACGGCACCGTTGAGGGTCCCTGATGATGATGAGGTGATAGGGGCTACTCTGAATGCCGCAAAAATGAGGAAGAAAAAGCATAGCAAGAAAGGCGATGAGGAGGAATGTAGCTATTTCTTCAGCCTGGAGGCAGAGGAACGGTACATCAAGCAGATCAGAAGGCCTTTGACAGGGACCAAGGTTTTGAAGCTTCACACCAAGATCGGTAAATCTCTTGCCTATGTGCTCGATTATTTCAAGCCTTCACATTTGGTTAAGTTAATTACTCTAGATGCTCCTGTGTACCCCGATGCTGCGAGGCATTTTTATGTGAATTTAGGGCGTAACCCGAATGAGCGTGAATATAGTAAGGTAGCTGGGATTATTATACCGGTGACAAAGTATAGCATAAATGCTGCTTTAGGAGTACCTTGGAATAGCTATCCAGCCTTGGTAGGGGAGTCTAGCGGTGTAGTTTATGATAACTACTATGATCACAAGTGGCCCGATCCCTCAGGCCAGCAACCCATAGATCCTGTAGAGCTTGGTTTGGAATTCTTCCACGCAGAACCACCTAAGGGTGATGGAGCTGGGAAAGCGATGGCATACGACATTGAGCATCTGTCTAGTGAGCACCGGATCGTGTTTGAGTGGATATGTGGAAATGTGTTGCCGACGGGTGGACATGCTTGCGAGCCAACAATAGCGACGTGCATGATTTTCTATTACATCGTTCGCGGCTTGCTAATCAACTCAGGCCATGCAGTTGCCGAGTACATGAAGAAGACGGCAAAGCACAGCACCAAGCAATTTCCATATGGTTCGTTGATTACTAGGCTCATGAAGACTCAAGGCTTCGTCCCAGTTGATGCACCGATCATGAATCGAGTGTACGACGATAAGTGGATCCAGCGTTGCCACTTGGAGCTTGATCTGGAAATGAACAAGTACAGGAAAAGGGCTGTTGCTAGTGGCGTGGCTGCGCGAGCTGGAAAGAGGAAGAGGGACGCCGAAGATGGTCTTGCTCCTTCACTTCCAGAACGTGAGTATCGCTATCTCAATTATTGTGAATTTGTTGTACGCTAGTTTTAACATGATGCCTAACATTGACATGTTTCTAGGGTTGAAGCTAAAGAAAATGATGGGGAAGTTGATGAGGATGTGGGACTGCTTTGATGAGCAGTTAGAGAAGCAAGAGGAGGAGCTTGACGAGGTTGTTCGTATGCAGGACAAAATCATCGAGGAATTCAAGCTTGACATAGTGCTGTCACCTGGTCCCGAGCCTGATTTTGGTACTCTCCCGGCGTCGAGCGATGATGAGGAACCCCCGGTCAGCCAACAGAACACCGAGAAATCGGCAGAAGAAGATGGTGGCTTGACAAGAAATGAGCAGGAGGAGAGGGAGTCCGAGACTGTTGCAGGTGACGGGCACGACATGGTTTCTGGCACTGGGCAGGAAGTACCTATACAAAGTGGAGAAACCAACCTGGAAGGGAGCTTGTCCGACAAATCATGAATTATTACATTTGTTTACACTTTGGATTGATTTTATTTGTCACAATCAACATTATTTTGTTGTTTTAGTATTAATATTTTCAGGTATTTTTCATTCAAGATGTGTGTGATTAAACATTCAAATGCATGTGTAGTTATGGTTAGCTCTAAACTGCCTTATCATAACATCTAGGGTATGAGTTTCGATTTCGAAAACTTGTTGATTGTAACATGTTTTAGATGTCGGAAATAATGGTTTCTAAATTTTGGCTCTAAGCCTTCTATTTAACACTGATTTCGAAATCGTAAATTATTCCTCCTCAGATTTAAAAAGCCACTCACTAAACCCCTTAACACTAAGCCCTAAACCCAGAAGATGAAAAACCCTAAGCCCTAAGCCCTACTTGTCGAATTCGAAACAAATTTTATCAATCTTTATATCTGTGCAATTTTTACATTTGTTTTACATTTTATCAATGTGTACATTTTATCAATCTCTAATAAAGTAAGTCACTTACCATACCTGCGTTAGTACTATAGTTACACGTGTGACACGCTTAGGGGTGCTAATCTATCGAATCGATCGCGAGTACTGCGTAACTCGACTCGACTAGAAAACTATATTAACCATGTTCGACTCAACTCGGCAACTCGGGAGTGTTAATGATATCATGTTTAACTCGAACTCGTTATTATATATCGATTATCGACTCGAATCGCGAGTTTGAACTCGAATTGTGTTTTCCCTATTTAAATACAAATTAAACTATTTTATCTACAAATTAATAGCGTATTTTAAATTATTCAGTAACCTTCATCCAAACCATTAATACAAAATATCTTTTTGTATCACTTAATTACAAATGATAAAATAAAGATTTTGTATGTTTGACATTAATATATTTTATATTACCATATTAAATAAATGCTAATACCACCATGAAAAATATACAAGTAAAATGCCTAATTAAGTGACCTATTTTGATAGAGTCTGTACTATGCAAATTTCTAATTAAATATTTGTCTTTACATATACGTAATGAAATTATTATTGTAAATACCAATGCAAATATTTAGTTTGTTCAATGTTGAATATTAAATGAAACTAACTAGATTAGATAATTGAACTAATATAGTATAACCTTATAATATTATAAAACTATAACCAATTACACTTATCAAGTTTTTCGAGTGGAGTTAGGTTTTCCTAGAACTCGACTCGTTAACTTTTCGAATCGAGTCGATCTCGACTCAAGCTAAATCGAGTCGAGTTGTGACCGAGTTTTGACCGAGACAATCTCGAACTACTCACGAGTTGACGTACGGGGTCAATTAGCACTCCTTGACGTGTCAGCTAATTTTCCCTGTATAATGATAATGTATAATGTTCGGATGTCTATGTGATAGTAACTGCAAGCATTCTTGTATATCGATCTTGTTGAAACCGTTGCTTAGTTAACAGCAAGCATTCGTCTATATCGAACCGTTTATACTTGTTCTTGTATTGTCATACTCAGGTAATCTATATGAATCACATAATGTCCACACCACTGCACTAATATTTATTGAATAACGTTAATGTATGGATGGTTGGTTTGTATAAATTTTTATTTGGCGAACATATCCTCATTGACAGGCAAGTTGTAAAAAAATGAAATAAAATTATCTTTATTTTCATTTTAACAAATCTTCATTGACATAGTCTGGTTGTATATATCGAATTCGAAAATATACTGTAATCACCAAGTTTTCTAAACCTAAAGGTATTTCATCATTGTAACCCATGAGCTAAACCCTAAACCCATGTGGACCAAAGTTTCGCTTTTGAAAACTAGCCTTCTTACTCTTCATTACATTTTTAGTACTCAAACAATCATGGTTTTTTTCGAGTTCGAACAAATTAGTTATTGTATACATAGTTTCAGAAGTCGAAAAAGAAGCAAAAAACTTACTTCTAAAATCTTTATGTCCATTCAGGGGTGTTTGTTTTCGACTTCGAAACGATCTTATAGTTTTTTCAAGGAATTTTCGAATGAGTAAAGTACCTAGACTACACAAGTTGCTGTATTTTTGAGTTCGAAAGTAATACAGTATATATGACGAAAAAACGCCCAAAACAGAAACCCCAATTCACAAAAGTCCCAATTCTTAAACCCTAAGCCCCAAATCCCCAAATCACAAAACCCTAAGCCCCATACTCACAGGTCTTCGACGTCGGCAAGATGGCACCCAGCGACACCACGGCGGTGAAGGCACGGCTGAAGAATCCGTTCAAAAGGAAGCTCTTGGTTCGCAGAGGCAGAGAAGGGTATGATCCCAAACTTTTTTTTGATAAGGATTGTCATGATAGGTATGTTAAGTATTACCTAGAGGGCATGTTGTTTGATCCATATGCTGTTGATCCTAGTAAGGTAGAAGAGCTAGGGTTTGGAGAGTTAGTTGGTCTGATGAACATCCAGCAGGTAGGGGAGCTAATGGTGAATGATGCGCCAGCTTACTTGCATGAAAGCTGTCAGTTTTATGCAAATCTAATTGAGGTTGATGAGTCTTTGTATAAAACTATGGTTAATGGGCAAGAATTCCAGGTTAGCTGGTGGATTCTTAATGAGTTGGTAGGCTGCGCTTATAAGACGCTGAGGATATAGAGAATAGCAGCGGTGTTGCTCCTTTGAATGTGTACAATGCAAATGGATGGTTGGGCCCGGGATTTAGCCTGCCTGGTGGTGTAGATAGATGTGCATGTGCGTCTGCCTACTTTGGAAGACATGTCGGTGATAAAGAGGCCGCACATGTGTACAACCTGAAATGCATGAGGCCGGCACATCGAGTTTTGTATGACTTTGTTCATAGGATTCTAGTTCCTTCTCCGAAGAATGTGAGCGAGCCAACAAGCACCACTACTATCTTGTTCTACTATGTTGTTCTCGGGCGAAAAATCAACCCAGGCCACACAATAATGAAGCACATGTTGAATCAGATGGGAGTGACCAAACAGTATTGGAATATCCCTTACGGCGGTTTGATAACCAAGCTCCTGCTGAAGATGAAGCCGGACTTTAAGTTTCAGAGCCCTCCCGTTCCCTGCAGGATCTACGGGCTTCAGTACTTCCAGAACCGAGGCTATGACTTGGTGGATGGTGCTTGGATCACAAAGGTCATCCCGGTCAAGAACAAGCGTGCAAAAGGTAACGCAGGTAAGAATCTTTTTCTGAAGCCTAGTTTTCATGTGATTGAATAGGCTTGATGAGTTTATTACTAACTATTTTGTGTTTAATGTCTCGTCGCAGTGATGATCGATGCTGAACTGTACTCAATGGCTGAGCGGATGTATGGCAATGCTAAGGACAAGACTAGTCGTATAATGGCAACGAGGAAGAAGGTCTTCCATGCAAAGAAGAAGATGTCCGCCATGGAAAGATCGTTGTCAAGTCCCGGGTTTGATCTTGACTTCCCCTGAGGTTTTCGGCTTGGTTAATTCAAGTAATGTGGGCAGTTAGTAATAGTATACAGCTTTGCATGCTTTTGTTTTTGGCCAGTTGTAAACTAGTTGTAATGTCGCTAGGGCTACATCGCAATCTTTTGAAACTCTTGCTATAATTGGCAAAAGTGTGCCGAAACTGTAATTCTGAATCTTTTCTTAATGTTAAGTCATTTAACAGCCAACAATGTCAAACTCTTCCATTTGAATTTTTTTTATCATATTCACACCTTGTTTCGAAATCGTAAGTTGTAATACAAATCCATGTTTTCGATTTCTAAACATATTAAATCTTTATTTTCGAATTCTAAACATATTAATCTACTGATTTTTGCATATTTCATTGTTCGGGTTCCATATAGGGTATCCTTCTGTTCAATTGACCGTTTAACTAAACTATTCAAAAACTATGTTTTCGATTTCTAAACATATTACATCTTTATTTTCGAATTCTAAACTTATTAATCTACAAAATTTTGCACATTTCATTGTTCGGGTTCTATATAGGGTATCATTCTGTTCAATTGACCGTTTAACTAAACTATTCAAAAACTCCGTAGTAAGCTACTTTTCGAATTCGAAAATACCTGGTGTTTTAGTAATTTCAGTTTCTAAAACGGGTGACATATAGGGGAACCTACTGTCTGGCAAAGTACTTCAGTTACATGTATTTCGAAGTCGTAAACCTTCAGGCGATTATGTTTACGAGTTCGGAAACATAACTACAGTTTTACAAACTCATAAAACACTACAAAAATCCACAATCAAACTACCAGGTAGTATTAACACCAAATTTGAGATTACTTGTGCAACTTAAATTCAAAATCAAATTAAACTTAACAAAGTTGAAAATCATTATTTTACAACATTTTTCTTCCGTTTAACCTTCACCTTTCTTCCTTTACGCGCATTTCCTTTATCATTTATCCAAACACCCTCGTCGTGATCCAACCGGCTTTGATATCTCTTCAAGTTCTTTATAGTCTCCCGCAGGCTAAATCCCTCACAAACATCTTCTAAAGGTATATCAGTTAAGTCAGCATTTTCTACTTCTTCTTCTGCGTCACCGACATACGTTTTCTTTCCCTTCAAAACTACCTCCAACCCGCAATTAGCTAGATCCGGGACATAAAAAACCTGATCTCCTTGCGTTGCAAGTATGAATGCATCTCCTTTGAACGCAAGTCGTTTCCTGTTCACGAGGGTGATGCAAACTGAATCGTCTTTAGACACCGCATCTGGATGAACCCAGTCACACTTAAAAACAACAACTTGTGTACCAACTTAATTTAACTCCCAGATTTCGGTAATGGTCCCATAGTGTCCGTTGTCCTTGTAACAGGAACTCCCTCCTTCGTCATTTTGAAGGAAAATTTCATTTGAAATTACTGAAATTCCACTATTCTGAGAAATTCCCTTGTCATCTTGTGCCTTTGTTACAAAAGTGTAGCCGTGAACATCGTATCCTGTAAAGGAAACAACTGTTGGATTCGGCCTACTTGATAGCCACTTCACATTTTCATCATGTTCACCTGATTGTACATGCTCTTCTAACCATTCACCGAATGTCCTCACATGTTCCTCTACAACTTGCTCCTCTTTCCAATTACAATGTCGTTTCTGAATTTCATCCATGTGTTTGGCGATATAAGGGGTCACATCAGAGTGATTGCGTAACACATACAAATGAGGGGTACACAAATCAATAGCACTTGGATTTAACAACTTGACTCTGTTCAAACCGTGACCATCATTTCTATCATTATGCCTCCCCTGCGGAATACCAACCGTCTCTGATTCATTGATGTAAGCCATACAGAATTCTATCGACTCCTCCGTAACATATTGCTGCACTATGCTAGCGTCTGGTTTGTACCTATTCTTCACAAAACATTTGAAAATCTTCATGTACCTTTCAAAAGGATACATCCACCTTAAAAAAACAGGCCCACACAACTTAACCTCTCTTACCAAATGAACAATCAGATGGACCATAATATCAAAAAAAGAGGGAGGAAAATACATCTCAAGCCTGCACAGTACGTCCACCACCATAGCTTGTAGTTTGTCCAGCTTTCTACGGCTTACTGCCTTGCGACATATGCCTTTTAAAAAAAGACATAGGCGATTAATGCAGCTGCGCACATGCGAGGGCAAACTCCCACAGAGTGCGAGAACAATCAACTCCTGCATAAGATTATAACAATCGTGCGATTTCAAACCAGCAATTTTACAATCTTCCACACTCACACATCTGCCTATCTTAGAAGCGTATGTCGTGGGAACTTTCACATCCTTCAAAAACTTACAAAACTTTTTCTTCTCAACTTCAGACATATTGTAGCAAGCTGGTGGTAAAAACTTTTTCCCTTCTATTTCTACAGGTACAATTGACTCCCTTAATCCCATTCTGCTCAAATCCTTTCTACTCTTCAAACCATCTTTTGATTTACTTGGAATATCGAGTAAGGTGCCAATAAGACTATCACAAACATTCTTTTCAATATGCATAACATCCAGGCAATGTCGCAACCCCAAATACTCCCAATATGCCAATTCAAAAAAGATACTACACTTTTTCCACGGTCCACATACCTTGGTCTTTTTATGGTTCTTGCCAAAGTCATTCTCCATGTCTCTCACTTTTTCTAGAATCTCCGGTCCAGAGATGGGAACAGGTTCATCCCGTCCTTCTACTTTTCCATCAAATCATTTCTTAGCTTTTCTCAACGCATTATCCGTAGGCAAAAACCTCCTATGTCCAAGATACACTGTCTTCTTCCCATGACTTAGTTGGCAATAACATGTGTTTTCCTCACATACCGGACAAGCCAAATGCTTTTTCACTGAGTAGCCAGCAAGATTACCCAGCGAGGGATAGTCATTGATAGTGAATAACAACACAGCGTTCAATTTGAACCATTCATTCCGATATCCGTCATATGTCCAATTCTCCCCGTACCACAACTTTTTCAAATCATCAATTAGTGGCGCCAAATATATATCAATATCATTTCGTGGTTGTTTAGGCCCTGAAATCATCAAGGACAACAACACATACTTTCTTTTCATTGTTAACCAAGAGGGAAAATTGTATATCACCACCATGACTGGCCAAGAACTGTGCATGCTACTCATGTCCCCGTAAGGATTCATTCCATCGGTCGACAAGCCTAACCTCAAATTCCGATCTTCCTTACTAAATGGAGGATATAACTCATCTATTTTCTTCCACTGATCACCATCAGAAGTATGTCTTATCACATCATCCTTGGGACGATTTCTTCTACGATGCCACGTCAAATTTTTTGCATCACGTCTATTTGAAAACAACCGTTCCAACCGAGGAATGATAGGTAAATACCAAACAACTTTAGCAGGTGTTGGTTTCTTCCCTCTATTCGACACCTCTGCGCCCACGTCTAACTTCTCCTTCTTTGTTGTGTACCGCGGCTCATTACAAACTGCACACCTATCCAGTTTTTCATTCTCCTCCCCTCTATACAACATGCACTCATTAGGACATGCATGAATTTTCTCAAATTCCATTCCCATTGGACACAACACCCGTTTAGCTGCATAACTGCGATTTGGCATCTTGTTGTCAGCAGGGAGTAGTTCTGTCATGAGTCCAAGCAATTCCGTCATCGCATTATCAGAAAGACCGTGTTTAGCTTTCAAATTCATAACTTGCAGAGTCGCACTCAAGATTGTGTGACCCGAGCCCTTATACAACGGAGTTTTCTTATTCATGTACATGGTTTCTAAAGCTTCTGGTTTGCCAACAAAATGCCTAGCCACGTTGTCTGTCAAATCATTCAACTTATCATCACATTCCATTTCACAACTTTGCCCTCCCTTCTCAGTATTATTTTGTTCTTCCCTAATGCCACCATCGTGATTCTCGCCATGCCATACCCAAATTATATAGCTTTTATCAAAACCATGCATAATCAAGTGACCCCTAACGCCAGCAACACCTAAATTAGCATCATTCATGCAGTTTCTAAAAGGACACCTAATTCCAGAACAATTTTCACTTCTCGCATGTTCTGTTGCAACATCAATGAAATGTTCAACCAACCTCCGGTATTCAGGACTGGTACGCGCATCCTTTTCAATTATACGAGCATGATCCATATATATATATATATATATCTATGTGTCGAACAAGGCACAAGCAATACAACCTAAACAAAACCAAGCAATCCAGTCGAGTACATGCAAAAAATGTGGTTGCACCATGCACGTCAACATGCAAATAAGACCTAACCAACAAGTATCCAGTAACCCATTATACTACCCATCCACAATCTTACAATTACAAAACAAAATCAAGGCAAGTGGCCTCGCATACACCGATGTCATCAAAGATACATACATGTCGATAATTGGGACTTGAGAGGGAATCAAAGACCAAGATTTACACACACATACCTTCACAAATCAGCTCCCAAACTTTAGGGTTGAATCTAGGACCTCCAAAGATTTTAACAAAAGTTACTAACAGTTCAAAACATTCAGCCCGTCAGGCCATTTTAGTAAATCACAAATGGTTTTTGAATTCGAAAATCCTATGCAGTCAAAACTTTCTACCTACTTTCAGTACAACATAAACCACTCTTACTAACTTTCGAATTCGTAAACTGTACAGCCAACCCTTTACAAATCAAGCATGTGACTAATTATAGAAAAACTTCTTTGATTCTAATTCCTATAATTACGATTTCGCAAATATAACAATATCAAAGAAAACATCCACGTCATCACAATATGGTACATTACTTTCGGTCTCGAAAGATTTATTTTACACTTTTCGATTCCTTAAACATCACACCTTGAAAATGAAAGATGGTACTAGCAAGTGTCTTTCTTTTTACAAATCTTAAACTTGACCTTATTAAGGTTTCGATTTCCAAACTTAATAAGGGTACATTTCTTTCTAATCATAAACCTTGACCTACACTTAAACACTTCAAATTGATCAACACTCTACTACAATCATCTTCATTTCGAGCTCGAACATTGTGTCAAACGGCGTTTTCAATATTTACACCGTCTGAAATTTCTAACAACTTACCCGAGGGGTTTTCGAATTCGAAAACCTAGGTGACCGGCGTTTTGATCCGACCGCCGTGCACCGGCGACGTCTCCGGCGACATTTCCAGTAGTGATTCCTATTGGGTGTATTTAAAAGTACCATATTCTGATGTAATAACACCTTTGATATGTCCTTTTTAGGTTCGAGGTTTGGCCTCTTATGTGCCCTTTTGAGGGTCTTGTTTAGAAGTATCATATTCTGATGTAATAACACCTTTGATATGAACTATTTGTGTTCGAGGTTTTTCCTCTATGTATGACCTTTTGAGGGACTTTTTAAGAAGTATCATATTCTGATGTAATAACACATTTGATATGAACTTCAACTTTTATTTTTGAGGTTTCTCCTCTATACGTTGAGATGATTGATTCTCGAGCACGTCTGCCCTTTTGGTCTATAGACCTCAATCAAGCACTTTTTGAAGTACTTTATCTTGAACCTATCTCTTTTATTCAAAACGATTGGCATTCGAATATTGGATCCAAACAACTTATAAGTTGACCAATCATATACTGTATAAAGTATATTGTTTTGAATAGCAATCATGTTATGCATAAGACAACAATCCTCTTTTTAGAAAAGGAGTTTAAGATTGCTTGTTATAAGGATAGGTATAAAAATGACTTCAATCTAAGTTTATAACTTTAATAATAGAAGCAAAGTAAATAGTGGGTTTAAGTTTGAGTACCCGTTTGTGCTAGAGCATACTTGTCTCGGACCTTGATGAGGCTTCTCGGACATTCTTGATAGTCTCGAACCTTTGTGAGGCTCTCCATTGAGTTATTATCTTCCGTGATACTTTCGTAAGTTAATCACATTCCATCTTCGTGGTATAGGTCCCCCCTTCATGGTTTTCAAGAGGTAGCTTCCCCCTGGATGGGATTCTAGGACTCGATATGGACCTTCCCAGTTCGGGGCTAGCTTCCCTTCCACTTCTTTCTTGCTTTTTTCATTTAACCTCATGACAAGGTCTCCTTTAACGAAAGTGGCTAAGCGGACTCTTCTATCATGGTAGCGCTTGACTCTTTCCTTTACCTTGGCCTCGTGGACTGTAGCATTTTCTCTCTTCTCTTCTAGGAGGTCAAGGTCGAGACGAAGGTTTTCTTCATTGGCCTTGCCCTCTTCATCATCTGGTTGAGAAGTACGGGCGGAAGGGACACCAATCTCCATGGGGATGACCGCTTCGGACCCATAGACTAAGCTTTAAGGAGTCTCTCCTGTTGCTGTGGCTGGTGTAGTTCTATGGGTCCAGATCACGCTTGGTAATTCTTTGATCCAGTTTCCTTTAGCTCCTTCGAGGCGTTTCTTTATACCGCTTACCAAGGTACAGTTCGTAACCTCTACTTGGCCATTAGCTTCTGGATGATATACCGAGGTGAGCTTCTGGTGTATGCCATACTTCGTACACCATGTCTTGAAGAGATCATTAGCAAATTGTGCTCCATTGTCGGTCACTATGTATCTCGGGATGCCATAGCGACACACAATATTCTTCCAGCAAAAGTTGATAACTGTTTTGCCAGTTATGTTGGTTAGGGCTTCAGCCTCTACCCATTTTGAGAAATAATCGATGGCCACAATGAGGTACTTAAAGTTACCAGGGGCTGTAGGAAAAGGTCCGATAAGATCTATGCCCCATCGAACAAATGACCAGGATTCTTGGATGGTAATCATATTTTCCTGTGGCACGTGGATCATCTTGGAAAATCTCTGGCACTGGTGGCAAGAATTGGTATATCTTTTGGCATCTTGTAGCATTGTAGGCCAGAAATAACCCATCTGTAGGAGCTTTCTGGTGACGGTACGTGGACCTTGGTGGCTACCGCAGACTCCTTCATGTGTTTCTTGTATTAAGTGCTCCATGGACTTATCAGTAGCCCCAAGATAGATCTTCAGAATATAGAGTGCTCCATCTCGAAGGTTGAAGGAGAGGCTTGCTTCTCGAGGGAATACCAATAACTCGAAGGAGAATAACTCGGGGTGTTAAGCTCGGGATGTCCTTCAGGGATTCTCTTCTCGGGCTTACCCTTCTGAATATCTAGCTTCAAGTTCTTTCGTATTAAATCAGGACACATGGACGGTCGGATCTGAATCTGCCTTTTTGAATTCTGAGGAGACTGACACGTGGTCTTGATTTCTTTTGTTTCAACACTAAACAATGGTTCATGAATGGTTGTTTTTTGTATTGAATTGATTTAGTATGGTATTTTAATAATAAAATTACATTTCATGTATTTCTTCAATGTTAACCATACACAAAAGCACCTAGATTTACATGTGAACAAAATTTATTCAAAGTGTAGGCGAGACAGAAGACGATATCGCTACCTGAAAACATGAGAGGCGAATTTAGGTTGCGAAATCGTAAATATAAACGTCTATGAACTTATCATAAAAGTGAACTCTCTTCCTGGATCGCCACAGGCAACAGAGTCTACCAGGCGACTGAAGAGGCGAACTCGCAAGTTTATTAAATAAGGCGAATCCATTAAGCGAACTCGTAAGTTGAACAGTCTATGAACGTATCTTCAAGGCGAATTTTCTTCCTGGC
Organism: Sherardia arvensis; assembly: GCA_948330725.1. NCBI lineage: Eukaryota > Viridiplantae > Streptophyta > Magnoliopsida > Gentianales > Rubiaceae > Sherardia > Sherardia arvensis. The sequence goes on from OX415238.1 coordinate 18,721,939, forward strand.
TCGCCAAAGGCAACAGAGTCTACCACTCGACTGAAGAGGCGAAATCGTAACCTGTAGGCGAAACAGCTTACGGTTTAGCCCGCCAGGTTGATTATTTTTAAGATGCACAAGTATAGAACATAAAATAACGACGCCGTTTCATACATAAACGAAATAAGAGGCGATATCGCTTCTAAGTATCAATTAGGGTTTAGCATTCCTTTAATAAAAACCACATGGGAGCGACGACTAGTTGACGTTGACGACGACTAGTCGTCTTGGCGCTCTACAGGTTCCGCCATGACCGGTTGACTCGATGGAAAGTTGATTTGGCGTGAACGGCGGAAGACTAGGCGTCCATAACCCGCCGACTGGACTCCATACTCCGCCGAATGGACTCCAAACTCCGCCAGCAATTGACGCCAAACACCGTCTAACTCAAACCCCGATATTTTTAAGCACCGGAAAAGGTTACCATTCTACACTAATTTATATAAAACTCATATTTTGAAATTCTTTATAATTGTCCAGTCCTTCATAATAATTTCTACAAAATACAAATGATCAAAAGATTAAAATTAGTGTCATTATTACCTAAATAAAAAGGGATCTAGTAGTACAAGCGAATTCACCTTTTTCCTCGCCTGCAGGCGTCGTAGGAGGCGAACTCGCCTCCTGCCAGTGTCATTAATCCCACATCGGTGGATTGAAAGCCAATTTATCAGTATATATGTGCTGGAAAAATAGAAGGACTTGATAAGTCGCTGACCCGCGCAAATCACCTATGAAACAACACTTGAATGCAATATGCATACACTATACATACATGGCTCATACCCGATCTAGCCCATATCATAGTTCATAGGTCCAAAGGCCTACAATTTTTTTATTTACAAGCTATTTCGCCTGCTAAATCGCCTATACACGATGAGGTTGGCGAACTCGTAAACTGCAAGCCTATAAATAGTCAACTGAAACCTCCAGACGCATTCAAAACCATATCCCCAATTTTAAAACCCTCAAAATCATCAGAACTCTCCCCGAAACTCCGATCCGCCGCCGCCAACCCGTCAATTCCACTGACAAATCAACGCTCTCACGGCCCAGTCTCCCTCACATTGTAAGTTCCGATGATCTTGAACTCTTTTTTCATCAATATTTTTGTTTTGTTAGTTTATTTTGGACAATTCGTTATGTAATAAGCTTAGCTTTCAATCTAGGTGTGATGATGAATGTGTTTTTTTATGGGTTCAATCATAGATTAAGGTTGGGTTCTATCTGTTAGGTACTTGTTGCGATCTCAAACATGCCTCCAAAGGGTAAGGGTAAAAAGGCCGCCACCGAATCGACCCAGTCTATCAAGTATGATAAGGCTAAGTTTGTTAGTGAACAAGCTTATCTTAAGTATTGTAGTTTTGAAAATACCAAGGCTGTCTTGAACGAGTTGATGGTGGTGGATGAGAGTCAAGTGAATGACATAGTTTGAAAGAGGTTTTGGAACTTCTTGAATATCAAGAAGCTCACAAGTTGATGAAGGTGAATGAGTCGGGCTATCTGGAGGAGACTATGCAGTTCTACGCTAATTTCCGACAGAGTGGTGGCGTGTGGAAGGCGAATGTGAACAAGAAGGAGTTTGAACTAAGTCCCACACTATTCAATGATGTCCTCGGTGTTGAGTACGAGGACGAGGATCAACCTGTGGAACTATACGCAATGGGAGAATGGCCTAGTGAGTTGCTCGTTTCCCACGAGATGCTGAAGGAATATGGCAAGACACACTTTGGTCGAGATGAGCTAGAACTTGGAACGCCGAAGGAGTACAAGCTATACAAGCTCACCCCTGAGAGGAGGATATTGTATGAGATGGTTGCTACAAATCTTGTGCCAAAAGGTGGGTGGTTGGCCGAACCAAACTACACGACTTTGATCGAGTACTACGTGGTGGCGGAGGAAGTCATGCTTCACATTGGATATACCATTTTCCAACACATGAAGAAGAGCGTGGTAGAAAACAACATGGTTGTGAAGAAATTGCCCTATGCAAACTTCATAACTAAATTCCTCCGCAAACTGCATCCAAAGATGAAGTTCTCCGGCACCGGGAAGCCGTGTGAGTACTACACGAAGGAGTACTACGAGAAGAAGAAGTGGGAATTGGTTGGGTCGACTTGGTAAGAGAAAGGGGAGAAGGACGTGCCGGCGGAGCCAGAACCAAATGGAGGTAAATAGTTTTTAGTCATGATTTTTGTACTTGTGATGGTAGTTTACTTTAGAACAAAACTTGACATTTTCTATCATTTACTAGCACCAAGAGAAGCCTATTACAAGGGGCTTGAGGACTCTGTGTTCTCGATGATGACCGAGCTTGGTAACGTCCAAGAGAATGGGTGGGAGACTCGCCGCATTCTTCGGAGTTTTTCTAAAGACTATCTCCGTCAGCATCGACAGCAAGCCACACCAAATGACATGGAAGGCGCAGTAAATCAGAACTCTTCCTAGATGTGTTGATTCTAGGAATTTAATTTCAATTGTAATGCTACATTTTTACAAATTCGCCACTTTGCCTACTTGTGACAATCTTAGTATTCATTAAATTAATGTTTTTGTTCTTTGAATTAAATTGTGTTTAATTTAATTCATGATGGAGTATGGAGTATATGGTTCTAGTGTTAAAACGAAAAAGGGAAAGGAATTAGTCTTGTAATTTATACTAAACTCGCTTGGTAGCGAAACCGGAACCAAGTTCGACTCTAGGCGTTAGAGAGAGCGATTTCGCCTATTCACTCGACTGCATGGACGGAGAGCAACAGGCGTGCATCTAAGCGAACTCGCAATTATAGGCGAATGTGGTTATGATAATATAGTTCATAAGACAGAAATATGAAAGAGGCGAATCTCTAGAAATAATTCGCCTGCAGGCGTTAATAACGAGCGAATTCGCTAACTGACAAGTTGCCAACCACAAACGGCGAACAACTTTTCCAACCTCTACCGGGTCTTATAGGCGATATCGCTTCCTTGGTCGCGTATTAGCAAATTTGGATACGATATCGCCTGACCTTCAACATTTTAAGGCAGTTTCAAAAACGCCTTCTATTTAACTGTAAAACGCCGTTTTTATTTTTCTGTCCTATGCGAGAGGAAGGAGGCGAACTTGTAACCCCTTTACTCGGCGGTTCCGCGCAATTTTGGCCAAAACGCCTTGAATGTGGTGCCGAGAAAGGTATGCTTGTGCACTAGTGTCCGACTAGGTTGTATCTTGATTAGAGAAGTAGTTAGTTTAGCTATTCTTGCTGATTACCGATAAAGTAAGAAGAAAATGGGTTGGGTGTGCTATTCTCGAAGGTCTATAACTGGTTGATTTATGCATATTTGGTTTATCTTTGAGCCCTTGATCAATCAAATCATATGTTAATGTGGATTTATCTGTTACCAGATTCTACTCTCTATTTGATATTTGTGTTTCTTGCATTCGTTTCATTGAGTTATTATTTGCATTAGTAGTCTAGTTAATTTAGTTCTTAGTTATTAATACACAATTCTCTCAAAACAAAAAGGTGGTTGCTAACCAAATTTGATCAGTAGAAAGAAAAGAATAATTACACTGTTCCTCGAGGGATCGACCTTGCTTCCCCTGTACTTAATTATAACCTAATTGTTAGCAGGTTATTTGATATTTAAAAATGACCTATCACCCCGCTATGGTGGCGGGGTGGAGGAGAGGCGGAGGTGACCATTCATGGTGGTTCTGAACCGAGTCAGTAGCCGTTGGTTGAACGGTAGGAAACTGGGAATTGTGTAAATAGTGTAGAGAGAATGGAGAGCAAATTTTAAGAGAGAGAGAGAGAGAGAGAGAGAGAGAGAGAGAGAGAGAGTTCGCGAAATAATGATCCAAACCCAATACGTTCTCTGGACGGTTGATTTTCGAAAGAAAATCGTTTGGCTGCATTTCAAAAAATATATTATACCCCATGATTAGATTCATTAGTTAATCCGGCGGCTGATCTCATCAAGAAGCAAATTGTGTATGAAATAATTAATGGAAACATTCTAATTGACACAAAACTTCTCAAAAATTACAAATTTGACCCAAAAATTCAGTATAATATCCACGTGGGATGGTGTGGTAAGAACATGGTACTGAGAGCGTTATTTTTAAAATTAGTTTCAAGAGAATGTTATTTTGGAAATTAATTTCAAAAATAAAATTATTTAGGAAAAAAACTCTTCTGAATAAATAGGAACCCTTGTAGTCAGATAGTCAAATATGGTCAACTTTAGTTACTTGCGACCAAAGTCTTGTAACTTGGAAAGATGCAAACACGTTTTACTTGTAAGTTTTGTTTGTTTTAGCATCTCAGTTTAGTAGAACTTAATTGAATTTTGTAATTAATATTTACAAGTGTCACTCTGTATTTTGTTTGTAAAGCAAACAACTACATACTTACTGCATGAGGATGTAATTAGTCTTTTTTAGGTAATTAGCCCTACCTAAAAAAATCTAAAGAAATTTCATTCACCAAAGCATGTAATCAAATAAACTCATGCCTTGTTTTATTTTGGCGTATGGAATTAAATTAAAGCAAATAGAAAGAGAATCACAATATTAGTTATGTTACTTTAGTTAGATCATTTTAAAATCAAAGTTGAAACTCTAATAATATTAACGAGAATAATGTACACAATCTTTTTTTAAGGAAAATTAAAAATAGACTTCATTTTTTTGAGGAAAAACTTATATATAAATTAAATCAAACGAGTCATAGAATTACAAACATTCTTACCAAGGCTAGAGGACATATTGTGCTCCTTATTCAAGAATGCACGTTTGACCTTGATAACTGAAAACTTTATGAAAGAGTCTAACAGACGCCTAATATTAGAGACAACCTCTTTTATCTCCATTGGTGAGATGCTTGGATTTTTGATTGAAGAAACCAGGACCGCTGAGTTTGATACTAGAGACGCCCTCAGTATTCCCATTATGTTTGCTGCTTTGAGTGCTCTCCAACAGGTCTTTGCTTCCGCCTGCAGTGGTGTGACAATAGTGAAGAAATCTGTACCTGTAATAGAAATATCAAAATGCCAGCCTGGTTTCCAAATTCTCCACCCTCCCGTACCAGGCAACATGGATTTTCGAAAAGAGCCGTCAAAACTAATAACACATGCCTCTTTGATAGCTTCCTCGACATCCCCTTTTTTTATCAAGTCCAAGGAGATTTCTTGTCTTGTCCCTTCTTCTGGAAAGCAATCTCCCATCTGGTCATAAACTAGACTTCGATGATTTTGGTGTGAATGCATCAAAAATCCGTTCTTTGCCTGCTCTAAGCACAACTCTGGCATGACTATGATATTGTCAAAGTTTTTCTTGTTCCGTTGCTTCCAAATCTCCCACATCACGAAAATTAGATGAATGAGAAGCTCCTCCCGTACATTCCCTGTGATTATTATGAAGAACCACTGTGAGAAGCCACCTGATGGCAGAGTAGGTATGTTAATCGGCAGTCCCGACAACATTCAGACTTGTCTTGACTCTGAGCATATCAAAAATAGGTGGAATTCATCTTCATCACATGTACCACATCTTGGGCATGTTGAAGTTGATCCAGCTTGCGTTTCACGCAGTTGGAAGACATCCTGTCAGTGCTCTCCATATGAAGATTAGAAGTTTCTGGGGCAAGTTCAAGCTCCATATCATCCTCCAAAACTTTCTGGCTTGGAGGATGATATGGAGCTTGAACTTTCCATATATTTAAACTCTTAATTATGTTTAGCATTGATTTTTTAACCGTTTTAGGATGGAGAATTATATACCATATTTAAGAAAAAAATACCAAATATGGTATATAATTTTCTATCATTGATAAATTACAAGAACTCTTTCAAAGAAATATAACTAATATTACACCCATAAATAATTAAATATTTTAATTAAACCCACTAATTTACCAACTAATAAATTAAATAAGGGGTACCTCACGCTCCAGGATCTCTCCAATTGATATCTCAAAATTGCACAATGTTGGATGTATAGCATATTGTTTTGTTATTTATGGATCGGCAATTTTGACATGAATCAGTTTACGATAGTATGGAAGGCTGATTTATTTTCAGTAATTGAATATTACAAATCACCTATACTCATCCACTTCAAGATTGTAAGATTAAATATTGCCTACGAAATTATTTATGGAAGAATTAGTTAGACACTGTTTAAGAATTGGAAAGAGATCCATCCTTTTATTCCACTGTTGTAATTAGCTATTGTAATATTTAGTTTACAGAAAAAGTAGATTAGGATTGTACGTGATCTGAAGGTACAACATGAGTTATAAAAGAAGTATAAGGGCTGCGACAATACTCACAGATTTATGAGCAAATGATTCTAAGTCAAGGATACTTTCGGGTGGAGCAGTCGTAGTTCAACAATCAACAACAACGACGTCTGGTTCATCAACAAGTCTAAGAAACCACAGTCTGAAAAGTCTCGGGAGAGATTGTAATTGGAAAGTTGGGCGACGAGCTCTACATAGTCAAGTGAGGAGTTTGAGGTTGACCGACAAGTGAGGGGTGCTCACAAGTTCACTAGAGGTAATCATTGGTAGATAGGAGTGAGGAACTTTTGTATGCTACATTAATTATTATAGTGGGTGGTTCTTAGACTGGGTAAGGCCTCACAGATCTAGGTGTTTTATCACCGCAATGCGTAAACAATTATGTGTGTTTTTGTCTATAATTTCTATCATGTTCAAACATACTGCTACCATGTTTAAACATGCTCATTATAATTAAGTAGAACACATAATATATACATAACATAACAGTAGAAATTTTGTTAGTTATTTAATTTGGTATCAAAACTTGGTCACTATAATCACTATTACAAGGGTAGTGAGATCGGAGCTATCATTATGTCTACACATGAGAAGCAAGGCACATCAACGGGGAGACCACCGCTACTAGATGGAACCAACTATGCTTACTGGAAGGCCAAGATGATAGTGTTTATACACTCACTGGATGATGATACATGGAACTGGATAGAGAATACCTGGACTCCACCACTAGTTGATGTGAAAGCTGAATCAAGTGAGAAATCCGTGAAACCATTGGGAGAATGGAGCACAATTGAGAAAGATAACAAGAAGATCAACAACAAGGTGTTGTATGCTATTTATTATGCAGTGGATCATAGTCAATTTCGGCTGGGTTAAGATATTAAGGTGTTATATTTTTTAAAATATTAATATGAACTCGTCACAAGGACGCGCAGGGCTGTCCCTGTAATTTTCGGTACCTAGTGCGAATAAAAGTTACTGACCCTCAATTCTTCTCTAATTCAATTTATTCCTCGATTTTCTTACAGTTTTGCAAATCGTTTCGATTATACCTTAGACGTAACAATATATGTGTGTGTATATATATATATATATAATTTAAAATTTTTGGGGCACCTCAATTCTTTTTCACTTTAACTTGTTTCTCAATTTTTAATTTTTTTTACAAATACTTTCCTATTATATCTCAACCATAACAAAAAATATATATATATATAACATTTGGGTCCCTCAAATTTGGGGCAAGTGCTTGCACACATCACACTTGTCAAAGAACGCTTCAGAGAACGCAAGATAGAAAGTACATTGAATGTCTAAAATATCAAATAGTAATAGACGCAAAAATTGGATGAAAAGTATCAGGACGAAAATTATCAATATTGAATGAATAATATATAACTAAGGAAAAAGTCGGACGAAAATTACCAAGCTAATTAAGAAAAAATATATTGTATTTTTATTAGAGTGCGTTTTATGCATAGTAATAATAAAGGTAATAGAGAACGAATAATCAAAATTAATAAATTTTGATGAAAATATTTTTAAAATGAAATGAAATTATTTTTGCAGGACTAAAAATACTAAATTAAATTTGAAAAAGATAAGTATTTCTATTGTATTTTGCGCCTAGGAATGAAAATTTGTATATATGTACGGATAATATATCTAATTAAAGTTATTCATGCAAGAGATAAGACTCAAGAAGCTAGAAAACGTAAGCATCAATAATAATTTAGAAAATAAAATCAAAGTATTCAACTACATAATTCATGGTGGATGAAAACCTCTTGCCGTGTACGAACAGAGGACCTGCAACTACTAGGCAAAAATTGTCTGCTTCCCACAATCTCCATCAGGCTAAAAGTAGTCCGTATTTTTACTAGTTTATCATATGCAATTCGTATTTTACTTATTTATAATTTATATTTTTGTTATAAAATTATATACACAATCATTATGATATATAACTGATTTACAAGTGTATACAATAGAATTAATATATACGATGCATATGTCTGATATACATAATTATTGACCATAGCATATATATTGAAAATGTATTTTTATTTTAGACTGTAAAATAAGTAAAATATGGACCGCATTTAACATGTTTTTTAAAGGTTGTGAAAATAAGAGGACATTTATCGGTATTTTGACATTATAATATGTTACATTTTCAAAAAAGATAATTGAAACCACCGGAAATATTGTCTTTACTGTGTTTTTTTTATAATGATTTATGTGAAAGAGGTGGAGTGATTTCTCCGGATCAGTAGTATTTTCTATGGCTCTAATAATTTTAGTGCCATTTAATTTTAATCCACATGATGGTATTGATTGACTCATATAAAATAAAGTCAGTATATTTACAGAAACTTATTTAACTATATCTTGTCCCGACGTCTGACATTCAGTAATCAGTGCTCATTGCATTAAATGAAACAAGCAAGATCTCAGAAATCTCTCTCCCTTGATCTTCTCCAAATTCAAGCTTGCATACCCAGAAAAGTTTTAAGATGGTAGCTTTGCTGAGATCAAGCTTTGTTCAGATCCCTGGTCTAACCGTCAGTCCTTCCATAGCCTGTTTTGCAGCTTCCATCAAGGTTAAAAATGATAGTTTCTTGCCACAGAAATACAGAGCAACAGCAGAAGCTCTTTCCAATCATCCTAAAATCCAGGAAATGGATTATATTCAAGAGGTTGTAATGAATCACTCACAGAATAGCCATCTATTAAGAAAAACAAAATCTGATCTTGAAAAGGCTCACGAAACATGCAGATTCTTCTGTGCTCAACATTCAACACTCCTGGAATTTGGTTGGTCTTTATCGTATAGACATTGCTAATTAATTTGCTAGTCGTTTGGCTTGATACGGTCTTGCTTTTTTGATTTGCAGCTACACGGTTCGTGACAAAAGAGCAGCAACGAGCATTTTTGGCTATCTATGGTATCTTCATCTTCCAGTCTAGTTTGAATCAATTCTGTCCAGTTCCGTTCAACTAAGCAGATGTTGCTTTGCAGCATGGTGCAGGAGGCTTGATGACTTAACAGACGGCCCAGAAGCTGACTACATACGCTCAGAATCTCTTGATCTGTGGGAAAAGAGAACAGAGGATATTTTCAATGGCCGCCCTCATGATATGCTTGATGCTGCGTTAGCAGATACGATATCCAAGTTCCAGCTCGACATCAAGGTAACCTAATTAAAGTTTTCTTTGTGTTTCTGTTCTTGTGTATGAATGGTTAATCATCTCTTTCACTAAACTTGCAGACATTTCAAGAGATGATAAAAGGGATGAGGATGGACACGACAAAAACCCGATATGCAAATTTCGAAGAATTCTTTCGTTATTCCTTCTGTGCAGCTGGAACCGTAGGCCTAATGATTGTCCCGGTTATCGGCATTAACCCAGAGTCTACAGTGCCTTTGAAGACCATATATGATGGGGCTGTGTACTTATGCATAGCAGGTCATCTTACTGACGTTCTCAGAGATGTTTCAGAGGAGTGAGTATATGTATATATACTTCATCTAAACATGATTAGATTGAATAACTGACGTGCTTTGGCTTTGGAATGTCTGTCTAGCGCGCAAATGGGAAGAATTTACCTTCCACAAGATGAACTCGCGCAATTTGGGTTAAGTGATGAGGATATATTGTCAAGAAGGGTGAGTGATGGATGGAGGGAATTCACGAAATGGCAAATTCATCGCGCCAGGCACTACTTTGATCAAGCTGAACAAGGAGTCTCTCAATTCGACAGGGAAACATGTTGGAAGGTAGGTTCTTCTTAGTTACACCTCAGACCAGAATGTTGATAGAATAGTTAATTATAATTGATCTGAGTGCGTGTTTGTTGCAGGTCCGGTTAGCCGTGAAGATTTATAAACAGGCGCTAACTGGAATAGAGCTAAACGGCTATGATAACTTGACAAAGAAACCATTAGGACTGTCAGTTTGATCCTAATATTGCCAGTTCTGTTACCGAGTCACAATTATCTGGGTGGAGTTGTAGCTGTAATTTTAGATCTAGGTAGGTGAAATCCTGGGACCACCGGCGGAACCAGGGGGTTGCCGGAGGTGGCGGCGGCAACCCCCAAAATTTAGAGTTTAAAGGTTAATTTATTATAACTCAGGCGGTAATAAGATGGAATTGTAAAGGAAAGCAACCTTCAATGTATCGAAACATAACTATTTAACAACCCCACGAATTTCGGTTTCATTCTGCCCGTGACTGGGACTATGTTTGTTGGGTAAAGAGAAATGGTATTTGTGATGTATCTGGATTTCGATAGAGTCACGTACGCTCGCTTTCCTTTGAGAATAATTCGACCCTTATAGCCTGGGTTACACGAATTCTCTCGCAGGATAAAACTATCGAACTTTCTTGCTTCTAGGCCTGAAACAAGAAAATGTCTTTGAACATTTTGTTCTAGCACTGTAATTAATGTTTGTGTTTCTGTGTCTTTTCATGCACCAAGGGCATGTGTACTTATAGGGAAAATCCGTCAGTTTCAGACCACACCGTACAGATAAGGATGAAGCAACTGCATGCAACTACAGACATGCCAAGATGCAACTGCAGATAACTACAGAACATACTAGGCAACTGCACAGCATACCGTTCCGATCCATAACCAATGAGGTAACTGAGACAACTGCAGGACGTACCTATCCATGTCATACCACGTGAGATAACTACATGCATCCAATCCAATCCAATCAGGATTGAAGTAACTGCATGTATACGTACGTACACATCAAATATGACACCATGTTACTAACCAATTACGTAACACAAACATCCAATCAACCAATTACGTAACACAAACATACCAAGTGTTAATTGATATACGTATATATCAATGTAACACTTCATTCCAGATAATTAATATTAAAATGATCATTCCAGAATTGTGAGCTCGTGGATGGGTTTATACAAGTGCTCACTCCGCACCACCAACCTTGTTATAACGTCCCGAGCTCACTAATACTCAAATCCAAATATGCTTAAATGATTGTGTTTCATAAAACACCAACAATGCTCCCCCATTTAAGTATAATCCTTGATTTGGAAAAACAACAATCCATCAAAACCAAACAAGTGCATCAATGAAAATGTCTTATAGATTGAATTTTGATCTTAGTGAATTACACATTCCAAATGCTCGAGAATCGGGGTGTCTAAAAGATTGAACCCTTAAACCCATTTGAACACTTGAAGATAATACACACACAAGTTCAAATACAACTCGAAAGCTAAACTGGCACTATTCAAGCCATGTGTCCCAATCCATTCATGAGGTGCATACAAAGCCAAGCCTTAACTTCTTGAAGCGGCTACACTTCGCTCTTCATATAGGTGAATCTTTTTAATCATACACATGCATATGTACTTTTTCAAAAGATCCATTAAGAAGTTTAAACACTTCATCTTCTGGTCTTCATGCATGTCCAAACATATACCATTCGTGATATAATTATAGGGAAAATTGCTTATATGACTCTCAGTTCTGGTAATAGTGCACATATAACCCCCAGTTCTAGTTTAGTGCGATTATAACCCTACATCCTAATTTAATTGTTATTCTGATGAGTTCTGGCCGGAGATATGCAAAAAGACCAAAAAAATAAATTAAAAATCCCGAAATTGGATTCTTCTTCTGTTGTCAACGCGTGCTTTCTTAGCCTGCCCAGTTTCAGAATTCCCACTTGACAGTATCTTATAACAAGCCTTTCCCTGACCATCCTAACCGTTTGGGTCATGGATTCTGATGGAAAATACTCATTAGACGAGACCAGTGACTTGGGAGCCAAATTTCCACTCTTTGCCTCACTGGGTGAGGCCTTGACTCCCTCTATGCTGTCAGACAGCCCATGGACTGCATTACGCGAATCTTTAACCCCTTCTCTCAATTCTAAAGGCCGATCATCCATATGTCCCTGATCAAGTGCTGCAGAACTACGCTTTAATAACTTAGCCGTGGGAAGGATTCAACCTTCCAAGCACTTCCTTTCTTCTCCATTCTAACTTCTCTTGAGTATCAGATAAACTCTCAAATCGAGGGGCATACGAAACCTGCAACCTATTCCCAAGAAAAACAACCTCATCCAATTTTCTCTTGGCAAACCTAGCATTATCAAACTTGCGGTACTTGATCCAGTAAACATCTATGTAAGGCTCACATTCCTTCTCATCCATAGGCATACACTGTTTGACCTCCCCATACTGTGAAAACAGTGTTGACAACTCACCACCACAACCAAGTGCAGGGACATTCCTAACCATCAAATACTTGGATTCATCACAGACTGCATAAACCCTAACGGCTGGTGGCTCGTCTTTATAGCGAAGCATGATGGACCTAATCAAACCTCCCACAATCTTCAAACCAGATAATACAAAAACTCCAATTTTAAGCATGAACTAAAGCTCCAGTTATGCAAAACCTCTAACTTTATGCATAAACTAAAGCTCCAGTTCTACAAAAACAGCAACTTTAAGCATAAACTAAAGCTTGGCGTGGCAGAGAATCTACCCGGTCATATAATCAGGTCATTGAATCCCAAAAGGAATCAGTGAATTACCCTTGTAGACATATGGTGGGTCTGTAAAATCACCAGAAACAAAGCAATCTCTTGCCCAACGGCGCAACCTGTAAATCAAAAAGAAAAGGGTATAAGCTCAGAACGGAAGAATCAGCTCAGATCAATGGAAAGAGGGATATAACCATTCACAAGGTATTTTCGTATAATATTTCAAGTTAAAAATTGAAAAGAGTATTTTTGACATTTTATATAAACTTTTAGCCGGAAATTAATTAATCAGGCCGTTCAAGGTTATATGTGTAAAAATTTACCCAATTGAAGGTCATAATCGCACTAAACTAGAACTGGGGGTTATATGTGCACTATTACCTGAACTAAGAGTCATATAAGCTTTTTTTCCAAAATTATATGTTTCAATCTTAAATAATGGGCCTTCCACATTGAATTTGACTCTAGCGTCGTACTAGAGCGAAATTGGGTATACCGCCATCAAAGATTTAAATAGACTTTAAACCCATCCCGATCACCGACTTAAATACCAAGTCCCTAGCTAACCCCTTCGTCAAGTGGTATGCCAGATTTTTCTGTGTTCTTACAAAATCAACTGAAATCACACCATGAGTTAATAACTCACGAACCGCACTATGCCTGATGCCCAAGTGTCTGGATTTTCCATTGTACACTTCCTTATAAGCATTAGACAAAGTATTTAGACTATCACAATGAATTGAAATAGGAGAAATTGGCTTAGGCCACAATGAAATTTCATAAATCAGATTATGCAACCATTCTTCCTCTTTACCGGCTGCGGCTAAAGCAATAAATTCAGCTTCCAATGTCGAGTCAGCAAGACAAATTTGCTTCTTTGAAGACCATGAAATGGCTCCTCCACCAAGCAAAAATGTCCAACCGCTAGTAGAAGAATTAGCATCTCCGCTATTATTCCAACTAGCATCCGAATAACCTTCCAACACTGAAGGAAATCCCACATAGCACAAACTATAATCCTTGGTTTTCTTTAAATATTTAAGCACAAACCTAACAGCTTGCCAATGAAAGGTGCTAGGATTACTCGTGTATCTACTCAATTTGCCAACCGCAAAAGCGATGTCTGGCCTTGTGCTTGTCATGGCATACATCAAGCATCCAATTACTCGAGAGTGCTCGAGTTGTGATACTGCTTTACCCTTATTAGGTACAAGGTTCACATTTGTATCAATTGGAGTACTAACTGGGGAGCAATTCTCACAATTAAACTTTTTGAGTATTTTTTCAATATAGTGAGATTGTGTCAGAGAGATTTCATTATTCTCTCGTTTGATCTTAATGCCAAGAATAACATCCGCCTCCCCCATGTCTTTCATGTCAAACCTTGAAGACAAAAAAGTATTAGTAAGGTCAACCTGATTTTGGTTTGTACCAAAATCAACATGTCATCCACATATAGACAAAGAATCACTCCATTTCCAGAATTATCAAATTTGCTATATACACATTTGTCATATTGGTTTAATTGATAACCATTTGACAAAACCACCTCATCAAACTTTTGATGCCATTTCTTAGGAGCTTGTTTTAACCCATACAATGATTTAACCAGTTTACAAACCTTATGCTCATTTCCTGGTATAACAAACCCTTCTAGTTGTTTCATGTAAACCTCCTCTTCTAGATCTCCATTTAAAAATGCTGTTTTGACATCCATTTGATGGATCACTAAGTTGTTGATAGCAGCCAAGGCAAACAACAACCTAATAGTGGAGATCCTAGCAACTGGGGCATATGTATCAAAGTAATCAGCACCTTCCCTTTGCCTAAAACCTTGGATAACCAATCTGGCTTTAAACTTGTCAATAGAACCATCGACTTTCATCTTTCTTTTGAAGATCCATTTGCAACCTAATGATTTGCAACCACATGGTAGATCAGAGAGAATCCACGCATTATTACCCATGATGGAATCCATCTCATCATTTATCGCTTCTTTTCAGAAAGCAACATCTCGTGATATCATTGCCTCACTAAATGTTTTAGGATCCTCATCAAAATGATAACAATAAGAATATTCATTATCAATCTCATCTCTTGATCCCTCAACCAAATACATTTGGAAATCAGGACCAAAAGACTTTTCAATCCTTCCTCTCTTGCTTCTTCGAAGTTCAAGTGACTTAACAGGTGATATTTCACCTCCCTCTATAGTTCTTATTGAAGTTGGAACTATATCCTTTGGTCTTGCCATTCAGGAGAATCGAGTTTCATCAAAAATAGCATCTACCGATTCAATTACAGTAAGAATCGAAATGAAATCATTAGGTTCAATAACATAGAACCTATAAGCCTTGGAATGCATGGCATATCCAACAAAGATGCAATCAATTGCTCGTTCCCCCAATGTTTTCCTTTTGGGATCAGGAAGTCTCACAACCGCCTGACAACCCCAAACTCGAAGATAAATCAAGTTTGGTTTCTTTTTGCACCAAAGTTCATATGGAGTTTTCTTGTTCCTTTTATTTGGAACCCTATTCAATAAATAGCAAGCCGTTAACATGGCTTCACCCCAAAATCCGTCACTCAAGCCCGAGTAGGATAGCATGGAATTTACCATTTCCTTGAGAACCCTGTTTTTCCTTTCAGCCACACCATTTGATTGTGGTGTATAAGGAGCGGTAACTTCATGAATTATGCCACAAGATTCAAAAAACACAGGATCATAATATTCACCTCCTCTATTAGTGCGCAACTTTTTAATCAAAACAGATTGGTGCAATTCAACTTCATTTTTGAAAATCTTAAATTTAGCAATTGCCTCATCTTTAGAATGTAACAAATATATGTAACAAAATCTAGAATAATCATCTATAAATGTTACCAAATATTTTTTATTTCCCAAAGATTGTGTTGCATGCAAATCACATAAATCACTATGAATGAGTTCAAGCAAACTTGATGTCCTGTCAACCCTTTTCACAGGTTGTTTGACAATTTTAGTCAATTTGTAAGTATCACATTTTTTCACATTTATATCAAAAGGTGGAATCAATTTTTCTTTGGACATATTAAGCATGCGATTATAATGAACATGTCCTAGTCTGGCATGCCATAATGATGGTAAATCAACACCAGAACAAACCATGTTTACAGAATTAAAAATATCACTCAAATTCAACATAAACATACCATTACAATAATATCCAAACCCTACAAACACATAATACCTCGACAATACATACTTATCAGATTCAATCACTTGCTTATAGCCACACTTATTTAAAATGCCAATAGAAACTACGTTCTTTCTAATTCTAGGTACATATAATACATCCTTTAAATGAAGATATTTCCCAGAACTGAATTTCAACACAACTTCTCCTCGACCAAGAATATCGGTGCTAGATTCGTTTCCCATATGAATAATGACACCATTAGTAACCGGTTCGAATTACTTGAACCACTTTTTGTCCTTGCAAACATGTTTGGTTGCACCAGAATCTACCCACCACGCAACTTCATCATCCTGCATGTAAAATTCTTCAGGAATGAGCGTGACATAATTTTCATAATAAATTAAATCATTGTCAAAATACTGACCTTGAGTTGGTGGACCTTGGTCCTTAGACCCCTGCCCAGAATGGTTTGATACCACTCCCTTCTTGCTCTTTCCAACACGACAGTCATGTTTAAAGTGCCCCGTCTTGCCGCAAATCCAACATGAACCCTTAGGTTTTTTGTTTGATTCCTTGTTTTTGTTGACAAACAGACGCTTTTTGCCCTTTTTCTTCTTAGTACTTTCACCATCTTCCATCACATTGATAGAAGAAGATACCACTGTCTCTTTATCTTTGGGCTTGCCATTTTCCTGCACCCTTAGAGCTTCCTCTATGCGCAAATGGCTCCCGAGTTGAACAAGAGATAGCTCTTCCTTTTTGTGCTTAAGCATGTGTTTGAAATCCTTCCAAGTGGATGGAAGCTTGTCGATTATGCTTGAAACGGAAATAGATTCATCCATTTCCAATTTGTGTTGTGCGAATTGCCCAAGAATCCGAAGCAGTTCATTGTACTGCTCCATCACTGGCCTGGAGTTTGACATCCTGTAATTCATAAAATTACTGACAAGGAACTTCTTACTAGAAGCATCCTAATCCATGTACTTTGACTCCAAAGAATTCCAAAACTCCCTTGCAGATTCAACATGTTGGTATATATCAAACAGTGAATCAGACATACCATTTAAGATGTGACCGCAACAGATGTAGTCATCATTCTCCCACTTGTTTCTCTTGCATGTCTCCTCCAATGGTTCATCCTCTGCTGGTTCGGTGATCGGAGTAGACAAGACGTACACAACCTTGAGAGTGGTTAGGAGGAAGTGCATCTTTTTTCTGCCACCTGCGAAAGTCCACACCTGCAAACTTCTCTAACTTCATAAACTTGGAAGTCATGTCACGTACAGAATCCATCATCACAATGACAACAAATTATTCTCAAAGATTGTTGGGTAAAGAGAAAAGGTATTTGTGATGTATCTGGATTTCGATAGAGTCACGTAGGCTCGCTTTCCTTTGAGAATAATTCGACCCTTAGTTATTTGAACCTCCCACAATCTTCATTATCTGAACCGATCTTACTGAATTGATCTGACATATTCTTAAATTATTTAAGATATTATGCAATATTTGTTGATTAGAAATGGGAATGAACACCAACTTTCATTAACAAAATCATATTGGATCGTTTAAAGTTCTAATCATGTTAATTAAACGAACGAACTTGAATAAACTCTTAAAATTGATTTATAAATAAATGATAAACGAATATGAAGTTTCTTTTCATCAACAATCGATTAACCTTTTTCCCTCTAATTTAAAAGCCGCAATCCCTTAGGAACAGTATCCATGATGAACAGTACTTTCGTCTCAGGATGAACAGTGTTTCATTCTCTTTCTTATGGGCCACCATATCAATACAATAAGCCCAGTTGTTATGGCCGATAAACCCATTTCCCATTTACAAATTTTCTTCGTCACGTCTCTCCCGGCCGGCGCTGCCATACACACTATCTTCTTCTCCGACACGCATCCATCTCTCCCATCATTGCCGACCTCAATCCATCTACATGTAAATTCTACGGACACTTAAATCACCTCTTCCTTCCATCTGTCTATTCCCTGAATCTGTATATGTAATTGCATAGTCCGACCAAAGGCATCACTTTGGTATAGTGATAGTGAGCTTTTCCCGGTTGTGAAGAGGTATGAGGAGTGACCGCCGGATCCCGGCCTGGCTCGCGGTCGAAACAATTGGGTGGTTGATCTTTCGGCCATGACGAAGTAAAGAAATCTGGGCCATCTCAGTGGGATCCTGCTAAACTCTCTAGGTATCTGTCCTATTCTCATCTGGATATCTGCACTTATATTGATACTTTTCTGAAGTCGTTATGCTATTAACTAGAGGCCCATCAGTGAAAAAAACATGATATACAAGCCATCATTTTTTTTCTTATTTAAGACAATTCTTGTGATTAAAATTTCGTATCTGCCTACTTAAATCATGAGGGATTGTACAAAAAGAAAAGAAATTGTGAATTAATTGCTCGCTTGATGAATCCTTTTCACCTGCAATTTCTTGCATTTCATGTAAAAGATATGTCGAAAATTCAAAGTGAAAGTTTCCTTTTCATCTGTTGAATTCATCTAGAGTTTCTGTTCTCTTTTAAAACATTTCTTGCTAAAAACAGTTGGAACATGCTATTTGGTTATGTATTGTGAAATGCCAATTATCATGCTACTGCGGGTGCAAGTAATTGACACAAGTCTCCAACTTTTTGACTTGTTCTTTAAATTCAGTTTTTCTTCTCTGTGACTGTGGATCAATACTTTTAGGTTTATATTTCCTTTATAAACATTTTTAGGTTTATGAATCTAGATACTGAACTTTCAAGTCTTCAGCAAATGTTGAATCTTTACGTATCTTTTTCGGAATGTACTACAGTCTTAATAAGTACCTCAACAATTACATTACTATCCCTGTTGTTTAGTATATTGAATTAATTGCTGGTAGAAAAGATGATAGAAAAGCTTGAATGTCTTTTTACTTTCTAAATCATAATGTCAAGTGATTGATACTGATTTCTTTGAATTTTGTTTCCTGCTTCTTTGGTGTGTAATTTGTTCATGAGGATATATGAACTTGGTGTTAAGGGCCATGATTTAGCCGAGAAAATTACTTATCCAAAGCATTTCTGTTCTGATCATGTTTTCTCGGCAGGTTCATCAAGTCCTATGGAACACACAAAGTAGTAGGTTTTGCTGTTGGAGGCCAGGATGTTATTAGTCCCCTGCAAGAGACAATGTCAAAGGATGAAAACAAAAAGGTAATTTTATATATACACAAGTTTTCGCTTGGATGATGGAATGTGATCATATAAACTTAATCTAGCTTGTAACTCTGCAGGTTCCTGAGGTTTTTAATTGAATGTTACAGTCACATGCCATGCAGTTCACTAGCATTACTGAAACATCAAGCAAAGATGTAACTTAGTAACATGCATGTATTCAGTTTACTAGAATTTAGTTGTGTCTTGAATGAACACGATGGTGGAATATGATTCATATAGGCTTCGTTATTGTTGCTTGTGTAATAGTGAACCGACAATATTGTTTTGCAGGGATTAACAGTTATATGGTCAAAAAGAGAAGGTGATGTGTTTGCACAAATTTGTCGTGAGATAAAACTTTGAATGATGATCCTCCATGGCAGGAGACCATAAGGAAATGAAAGATATAGTGGAACGACTGTTTAATAAAGCTCAAGTAACTGTACTTCACAAATTCCACAAATTTCGGTAATCGTTTAGCTCTTTTAATTTATGTTTATCTTATGCTTCTTTTTTTGGTGTAGTGTGGCTGCTATCTTTTTAGTTGCTAGGACTGTTTGTTGAAAAAGAGCAGATTGATCTCGAGTGTGGTGAGTGACTGCATCATTTGTTAATTTAACAAGCTTGTGTTTGAAAATTTTCCCTGATGTGTACTTATTGTGTGGTATGAATTTTATATATTTGCTTCTGTATGATTAGATGTGTTGCTAATGGTAGAAAAATGATAATTGTTCTGTAATGTTGTCTATGTAAATTGAGTGTTTATGTCATTCTGCCATTTTGTAATGGTTCCAAGTTGCAGCTTAAGCTTTATGGGAAAAAGGGAGACCACAAGGATACCAGCTACCAAGTTGCAGGATCAGGACGGGAGGATTTTCGAGAAGGATGGCATCGTCTACAACTATGCTTTTACCCGTTGCATTCTTGGAAAAGGACAGAATGGGTACTTCCCTATATCTTATGCTATGTTCTAAAGCTTTTTTGCTCATTGTGTCAACATGTGAAGTAATGTATCTTCTGATTCAGCTATCACATCATTCAATTGATCATGGTGCCTGAAAGCTGGCTCCACCTGTACCAGAAGATGGCCCGGATCGGTGAGGATGCCAGAGCATATGATCAGTTGGAGGAATGAGATAGCGTTGACAATGCAGTTAAATAATTTGCAAACATTTTCGTTGAGGTGACTAGGAATGAATTTGAGCCATGGGATAGGGAAAACATGTTCAAGAAGCAGTTTTGTTTGTGCAATATTATGATCATCATTTTCATAAGAGATATTGTCTTTTGGCTGTAATTAAGGTGGGAGAGATCTAATTTTCTTCCTGGCGCCATCTGTTGATATTTGCAATTATAAGGATGCTAGTACTTGTGATCATTGTGTATTGTACCTGTAATCTTATCTGATGTATATCACCCTTGTCTTAGTAATATAGCCCGCGCGACAGCTTGTGTGTAAAACCGGAAATGCAGAGATTATTGTAGGGCATTATGGAAGAAGAAGATGGTATCGAAATGGTGGATATTGATCGTCCCTTTCCTTCTCGTCAACTCAAGGGATCGAAGCGGAGCTCAGAAAACGGTGCTCCGGTGGTTCATGATGGTGATGATAAAGTCCCTGGCAAGCTCGTGAAAGACCCTGCCGACGCCGCCTCCGGCCAGGTATTTCGAAACTATGTGAAAATCATTTTTTCTATTTTCATGAATGCTCTCTTGTAAATTTGATTCTGTTGAACACTGTTCTTTGATTAATTATGATATGGGCGTGAATTAGGACCTGTGTGCCTTGATGAAATATTGAAATCTAATCCGGTGATATGTGAAACTGCCGTTGTTATATAGTATGTAACTTTTTGATGATGATTTAGTTGTCATTAGATATCAAATGCTCTGTTTTTATGCTTTTTAGAAGTCTTTTGGAGAAATGGTGTTATGTGTGTTTGTAAGACTGTTGTGCAGCTTTCAATGCATACATCTTCGAACATCTGTGAAAAATCATTTTTGATTCTGTAGAACATGATTGTTTGATTAATGATCACACGGGTTTAAATTTGGAAATGTATAGTAACTTGATGAAATACTGAAATCTAATCCGAGTTTGTGATTCTGCCATTGTCTGTGTTCTTGATGCTAATCGGTATTCTTCTGCAAAATTGTGGTTTTGATTTGTATGAAGTACTGGTGTGCAGCTTTGATTTCTGCCGAAATAGTTGTGTTGTTGTTTGTTTGCAGGCCATTAAAGGGAATTCAATTGCATCATCACTGGCTGTAGGGTTAAGGTTGAGGTATATGAATTGTTCAATCAAGAGCTGAGAAACTGATCCTACTCAGACTTCTCAACAAGCTTGCTTCCTCATCAGTACAACAATCCATTTTTGTGTCATTTATAGGTTATATATTTGATAGCATTCGCCTGGGAGATCAAATTCAGCTCAGCTATATAGGAAAATCTGCTACTGTGTTTCTCATTTCAAAACTATCTTGGACATGGAAGAAATATATACCAGAAAACTTCTGCCTTCTAATATAGCAGGTGTTCAGTAACTTGCATAGGTCATACATCTCTTCATATGATATCTGCTCTGCCTTAGTGTATCAGACATGCTATCTACAGCTGCTGCAAAAGAAGCCATTGATGATTGAATAATGCCAAATAATGCTTGACTTTTTGTTGGTAATATTTGTGGCTTTAGGATTGTGATCAGAGGGAAGAAAAGTTTGCATGTGAAAATGAAACTTTTGGGGAGATAAAAAAGAGCATGCAAGTTAGAGAAATAGTTCATGCAAGTTAGACGCATGAACTCATTTTCCAATTCCAGACAGCCCGCGCGCAGCGCGGGCATAAACCACTAGTAATGATTAAATATGCCATCCCTATATTAATACTAAAAAGTTATTCTCACTTTTTTTAGTACCAAATTTTGGTACCCTATTTTTTCTCTCTGTTTTCTTGGGCAAATTTTTAATTTTTCTTTATAGAAACTTAATTTCTTATCAATTTCAAACTTGATTCCTAATAGATTTTTAATATATTCCTTCTTCTTCCTCCTCATCCCCCTCCTTTATAAAAGTTTTTCTTCCTTGTCCCGATTCAAACAAGACCAAAAAAAATTATTCATGTAGTTTATTGATACTTGAGATTTCCATGAACATAAATGTTTGATTCTATAGTTGTCAGTTTTTGTGGGCTATTTCTCACTGAACTTTTTTTTTTTAAGATTAAAACCACTCAAGGAGTGGAGGGATATTTATTAGGTTCCCTAAACCTTAAAAAAGACCAAAAAAGGCCTATAGTTCTTACTGCCCTAAAAGGACAGTTACAATAAGAAGAGCCATAGGCTCTTGGAGCATAGAAATACTCCCAAAAAGGGGATGAAAGAATAGAATGGCTAAGCCACACCCTAAAGTGTCTAATAAACCACCACTCCAGAGATTGAAGCCTGTTAGAGAATTGCTCAGCATAACTCAAAGCGGCACCAAAATTGAAGTGGGGAGAATAGATACATTGATCAAAAAATTGCAGCATCTTCACTCCATCACAGAGAAGAGTGTAAAAGCAGGTAGTAATGACATGCTTCACTACAAAGCTGTCCAGATCTTCTGAAAGATGGTTCCAGGCTGGTGTTGTGTCCAAATCTGCAAAACATATACACATATCAGTAGCATCCATTCTATTGGATTCTAAGGGAGGGTGTTCTCCATTTGTCAAGAAGATGCTGACCTTGTATCTGCTTACTAAGGTCTGAGTATGTTAATGTTGAGGTGATCTGCTGACTGTATGCCAATTTTGCAATTGCATCAGCAGCTGCATTACCTTGCCTTCTGGTGTGGACAATATTGGTGATGTTACTCATGGAAGAAGCAAGTTGAAATATTTTCCAAGGAGCTGTCAGAGGATTTCTAATAGCTTTCATGGCCAGTAGGCAATCTGTCTCTAGGGTATAAACAGAAGAGAGTAATCTCCCCAGTTCATCACCCTTCTGAATGGCTAGCATTTCAGCCTGCAGGGGTGATTCAGCAGCTATGTATCCACAATATGCTGAGATAAAATTGCCCTCATTGTTTCTAATGATAATTCCTATCCCTGCATGGTTAGACTGGTGCCAAGAGGCATCAGTGTTTACTTTGAAACCTAAAACTGGTTTTAACCATTTTACAGCAGAGATAGTTGGCTGAGGAGGTCTAGTATGCAAAGGTAGAAAGCCAAGGCTACAAAGATCTCTGTCAAACTCAGATATAGCTGGGATGGGTCTGGCAGCATAGGTTGGAAAAACAAAGTCCTTTATCTGCTTTTGCATTAGAGTAGGGGAAGGTGCAATGTTATCAAAGAGATAGCCATTTCTTACTTTCCAGAGGGTCCAAACAATGATACTAGGGATAGTAATGAAAAGATTTGTGTGTAATTTAGTTGATCCTTGATAGGACCAATAAAAGGAGAGTCTATCCCATATAGTTGAGTAATCAGTGTCTGCAATACCAACCATTGAATGAAACACAGACCACATTTGAACAGCCAGATAACACTTATTAAAATAATGCTCCAGAGAGTCACTGTTCATGCAAAATGGACATTTAGATGGCAAGTGAAAACCCATTCTGACTAAAACATCTGGAAAAGGAAGGAATCCATTGATCAGTTTCCATAGAAAAATGCTAAATTTTTTTGGATCCTTGAGTTCCATAATTGAGACAGAGATTGAGCCACATGCCTGGTATGAGCTACTGCATTATATGCAGATTTAAACGTAAAATTTCCAGTACTGCTAGGCATCCATATCAATCTATCATCTCTGTCAATAGTGCATTCAATATTCTGAACTAGATTGAAAATGTGAGCAGGCAAGATAGATAAATCATTAATATACTCAGCCTTATTATCACAGAAAGACTTTAAAGTGCAGTCCATAGGTATAAGAGAGTTCTCAGGCTCCATATAATCACATAAAGGACCAGATGTAGACCAGTTAGAAGACCAGAAACTACATTTACCATCACCAACAATTACAGTGGAAAGACTCTCAGAGATCAAATTGACAAATTGAATTCTTTTCCATGTAGGGGAGGATTTATATGAAGGGGGAAGAGCCCAGAGAAATTGTGACCATAGACTACTACCAGACTGGAATTTCCACCATAATTTAATAGAGCAAGTATTAATAATAGTATGAATGGATCTGATCCCAAGACCATTTTGGCTTATTGGATAACACAAATCTGACCATTTTTTCCAGACTTTTTTAGGTTTCAACTCAGTTTCCCCCCAAAAAAATGTAGAGAGTGCTTTTTCAACTCTTTTAACTACAGCAATAGGAGGTTTAAGGACACACCAGATATGCAGAGGGATAGAGTAGATACAAGAGTTGATCAGAGTGAGTTTACCTCCTGTAGACAACCAGATATTCTTCCAGTTGGATAGTCTGTTCTCAATCCTCTGAAGAAGTGGGAGGAAATGACAGATCATGGCTCTTCCAGAGAAAATAGGTACTCCAAGGTATGTGAAAGGCATAGATCCCTGCTTCATTCCCAGAAGTTCCTTCACCTGTCTCAGTTTACAGTTAGAAGCATGCTTCCCAAGAAAAAATTCAGATTTTTCAAAACTGATTTTTTGACCAGTTGTTTGTTCAAAAATCACCAAAAAAGCTTTAATCCTAATGAGATTAGATTTTTTGGCTGTAAGAAAAATGATGGTATCATCTGCATAGCTTAAATGGGAAATGGGAGAGGGACCCCTGGGAATGTCAAAATATTCAATTTTACCTATGGAGTATACACAAGACAGGCTTCTAGTGAAACATTCTGAGAAAATGTTAAATAGATAAGGGGGTCACCCTGCTTTATACCTCTGGTAGCCTTAAAAAAGCCATTTGGCTTACCATTAATTAGCACAGAAAAATGAGCATCTCTAAGGTTTTTCATAACATTATGTACAAATTT
The DNA here is from genome assembly GCA_948330725.1 of Sherardia arvensis. Taxonomy (NCBI): domain Eukaryota; kingdom Viridiplantae; phylum Streptophyta; class Magnoliopsida; order Gentianales; family Rubiaceae; genus Sherardia; species Sherardia arvensis. Next base: position 18,747,118 of record OX415238.1, read on the forward strand.
ACCATGAAAACCAAAATGCATGAGAATAGTATTTAAATATGCCCAGCTAACTCTATCAAAAACCTTCATCAGATCCAATTTAATCATGCAATTAGGTGTTCTATTTTTTCTATCCAGAAACCTAACTAACTCTTTTACATATAGAACATTATCAGAAATGTCCCTGTTATGCAAAAAGGCAGATTGATTAGGGGATATGATTTTTTCCATGAGATGTTTTAATCTCTCCATAAGAATTTTAGAGAAATTTTTATTTACACAATTAGAGAGACTAATAGGCCTAAAATCAGAGAAAGAAGAAACTACTGGTTTTTTGGGAATTAAAGTGATCCAGGTGGCTGCTATACCAACTGGGATCTGAGAGTGACTCATAAAATCATGTACAGCATCTAGTAAGTCCTCTTTTATTATTTCCCAACTTTTTGTAAAAAATTTTGAAGAGTATCCATCTGGACCAGGGCTACTATTTTTATTGAGATTAAAAATAGTAGCCTTGAGCTCTTCCATTGTAACTGGTTGGATAAGTGTGATGTTATCTTCCTCAGTAATTAATTTAGGAATTTGGCTTAAAAAATGGTCATGAAACAGACCATTCAAATTACCCACTGGTTCAGATAAAAGGTCTGTAAAGAAGTGAACAGCTTCAACTTCTATTTCAGGCATATTATCTAGCCAAATTCCATCTGCATTCTGAATCTTAGTTATACTAAGACCACTGTGTTTTTCCTTTACAGTATTATGGAAAAACTTTGTGTTTTCATCTCCCTCTTTAAGCCAATTCACTCTGGATTTTTGTTTCCAAAATTTATGTTGCTCTTTGAGGGATCTGAGGTGGATTGCTCTTAGTTTTTTCAGCTTAATAAGCTCATCTATTGAGTTATCAGCATCAAAGACAATTTCTTGCAATCTTAGGTCTTCAGCTGCCCTTGACACATTAGAGTCAATATTGCCAAAGACAGCCTTGTTCCAGTTTTTGATGGTGGTTTTGAGCCTTAGCAGTTTGAGAAAAAATCTCAACATGCCAGATTCAGAAAGGGGGAGATTCCAGTCTTCATTAATTAAAGAAAGAAATTCCACCTTATTAAACCATGCATTAATGAACCTAAAGGACCTAGGGGATGATGGAGTGCTACTACCTACAGTAAATAACATAGGAGCATGGTCAGAGGTCCCTCTATTTAGAATTTGGATAGATGAAGTTGGGAACCTAACTAACCAGTTCTGACTAGCAAGACCTCTGTCTAATTTTTCGGTAGTTGCATGTATTGATCTATTATTGGACCATGTAAATAAATTACCAACAGTATTTATCTCTAGCAGTGCAGAAGAGGAAATAAAGTGATTAAAATCTAACATGCTCTTATTACATGGATGTGCAGGACCCTTATATTCAGAAGGTGAAGCTACAGTGTTAAAATCACCAATTAGAAAGGAGTCAGAAAGGTCTGTATTAGCAAGAGCATTCCATAAAAATTCTCTACCTGGAACAGTTCTAAGAGCATAAATAAAAATACCTACCATAGAGGCATTTAATCTAGCACTAAAAATATCAACAACAAAGAATTGTAAATGATCCTATTTAAGGGTTATTGTCAGATTATTGTTCCACATAAGCCAAATCTTACCACTCAGAGAATAGGTTGAATTGGCAAAGTGTAACTTTCTTCTGAAAACATCACATTTATGATTTTGATGCATAGGCTCAATAAGACATAAAAGATCCATTTTATGTTCTTTAATTAAATCATGCAGTCTTTCAATAGAGGTTCTCATCCCTCTAATATTCCAGACAAGATATTTGATTTTTAAAGTTGTGTTTGACATTAAAAACTATCTCTGGAGCTTTTTGACCTAGTAAGAACCTTATTAGGTGATGGAATTTTTGAAATGGTTTTTGAAATGTTTTTTGTGGTGGACTTCCTATTAATTTGAGTGAAAAAAGTTGCAAGCTTATTTTTGTCACCAACTGGGGTTGAGGATGAACTTACAAGCAACTGTTGATCATGCAAATTATTAGGAGTTAGGTCAGAAGAGGGAACCTGTGTAGTAGAAACAGCATTATCATCATCTTCAGATGATACTGAAGAGAGGTCATAATCAGAAGGATTATCTACTTCTTTTTGGACCTTGTCAAGCTCCAAAAGTGGCAGGAACCTGTTACTTGATGCTCCCTGTGAGAGAGATAGCTTGTTAGGAGATAAAGAGAAATCAACTAGTTGAGAAGCCTTACCAGTGCCAATCATGAGGTCATCTTTGGCATATGTGGAGGGCCTAATTATTATAGGGCTAGGAAGGGAGAAAGGAGGGGTGTGAGGGTTATACTGAGCTGGGGGGTCTTTTAGGATGGTGACAGAGATCACAGGTTGAGGAGAATTTTGGGAGGAGGAGATTGTAAGAGTGGGAGAGGTATGTGTAGGCACAGAGATAGGGGGTGGGAAATATTGGAAAGAGGAAGGGCTTGAGACATTCTTTGTTTGTGTTTCTGCTTTGACAGTGTTGGAGGATTGGGGAGTGCAGCTTCCCTATCTTTGGTAAGGGGAGAAAAACCAGAGGAACCAGCAATGTCAGTAGCTTGATGGATGATGTCTGGAGCAGTGGAAATAGTAGTGACAGCTTGAGGTGCAGCTTCATTCATTATCTGTTTGTCACCAGTTTGGAGAGGCCTATCAGGGAGCTTTGTCTTTTCAGGGAGCTTGATTTCCACATACTTTTTCCTGTCTGAATCCACATTAGGCCTCAGTTTCTGCATCTTACGTAGTTCAGGATGGAGGAAGCCACAGACAGTGTCATGATGTCCTATCATAGAGCAGTGATGACAATAACTAGGAACATCTTCGTATTCAAAATCTCTCAATGTTCCCATCCTCTATCCCTAGTTTGATATGAGGCTGCAACTTTTTCCTAAGATCTATTTCTACACATAGCTTTATGACATTAGGCCTAGTAAGAGCCAGTGTAGCAGCATCCATCTTTATAAAGGTCCCAATTTCATCACCAATGCATTTGATCATTGTATGGTTGAAATAGAAAAAGGGTACCTTTCTAATCGTCACCCAGATTGGGACAATGGAAGACTCAGCCTCTAGACTGAAATCCAGTGTCCATTTCAACACCTTCATCTGAGATCCGGCCAGATTCCAGTAGCCTTTAAGCCAGCATCTTCTGTAATCTTCTAGGCCTTCGAAACGGATCAGTATATGCCGGAAATCGATGGAGCCGATCTGGTATTTGCCGGTGAAATCTACTGATCGGAAAGCTACATGCAACCTGTCCATCGACGGTTTCCCTCGGGAAAATTTCCCAATCAGAGCATTTGTATAGTGTCCGGCAAGAGTTTCAACCTGCTGTCTCGTCACAATACAGGCAATTTCTCCTCTGTGTTGATTAATAGGCGTGATTTCAGGATTATCGGGTAGAGAAGTAGCTAAAGGGGGGGATCGATTGGATAAAACCTGGGCAAAACTTTTCCCAGAGGCAAAACCACCGCGCTGAGGTGGTGGCGCCGCCATGGCGCTGGGAAAAAAGAGGCCGTTATCTAGCCGTTATTGCCGGAAAAGTGAAATTCTGTAGAGAAAAGAGCCGTTTTTGAAATTGAGGCAAATAGTGAAGAAAGAGAGGAGAGAGATCAGAGCATATTGAGGAAAACGAAAAAGTTTATATTTAATATTTTCTGATACTGAACTGTATTGAATTAAAATAAAGTGGAAATTAATTAATGTATTGTAAAATATAATTAGTAAGCATATATGAATTTCATTAAATTATATTTTACTGAATTGAATTGAACTGGACTGAAATGAACTAATCCACTTAATATTAATTTCAATTTTATTTTACAATCGGTCTCGATCAAAATACTTTTTCTAAAATTATAGCTTCCATTTTATTAATTTTTAACCATGAATGTACATATGTAACAATGTAAGTACCATTTATTAGATTTCGCTTAAGATTTTTTTCCAATTTTAGATTCGCTTATTACGAATTCCACTTATTTTGGTTTTGGACTTCTACAGAATTTTAGATTCCGGCATTTATTTTATTGTAATTGCTTTTTGAATTTATATAATATGATATTGATTTATTAAGTTATTTTAGTTTATTTTATATTTTACTTAGTGATTTGTTTTGTACTTATACAAGCTTGTTTCACAGGTTAGTTTTTTTAACCGTCAATTACTTAAAAAAATTAAATAATTCATTGATTAAAAACTTACAAGGCGTGAGGATGCGAGGAGTTCAAACCGGAGCTTGGATTTATGTAAATTAAATGAATAAATAAAGTTCGTAATTAGTCATATTTAATTAGATAACCGCGCATCACGCGGTACAACCAAACTAGCATAGTATAATATTATTTAAAAACAATATAAATAGTAATTTAATTAATAAAATAAAATCAATAATTTTAAACAAAAAATTGACATATATACAGACTAAAACCCGGTTTGCTAGAGTTTATTTCTCGTTGAACTGAACTGAACTGAAAAAAAATAAAACTGAACTGAACTGAAAATAAAAAACACTGAACTAAACTGAAAAAATATAAAAACACTGAAATGAACTGAAAAAAAAATAAAAATACTGAATTGAACTGAACTGAAAAAAATATAATTAAAAATACTGAACTGAACTGAAAATAAAAAAATACTGTACTGAACTGAAAAATATAAAAATACTGAACTGAACTGAAAAAAATAAAAAACTGAATTGAACTGAAAAAATATAATTAAAAATACTGTACTGAACTGAAAAAAATTAAAATACATTGAACTGAACTGAACTGGTTAACTATTAACATTCTTTTCTACAAAACCCTGTGGAAACGTCATTTGACAACTTGAAAAATAGATGGCGCATGCTTAAGGCGATGCCTCAAATGAAGGAGGAGTGGCAAATGGCCATAATAGTAGCAATAATCACGCTTCATAACTATATGCGAATAGAAAAGTTTGGGATACCTGTTGTAGAGCATGACGATAATGTTCAAAGAACGGTGGATAAGGAATTGCTCAGTTCTCAAAGTAAGGAAGAAATGAACAAAGTTCGACTGAATATAGCAAAAATAATTTTACAGTCTATGCCCTCATGATGAAGATACTGAAGTGAACTAAATGTCATTATTTTGAATTGTTTTGATATGGTTTGAAATTGAGTTTTGAATTAATATTAAATGTAAGACAAAAGAGTAGTATTACTTCTGAATTACATTGATCGAACATGGTTTATCGATTTAGACATACTTAAATACTAATAGTACACCAACATTGGGTTGAATAGCATCAACAAACTTTAAAAAAACTGATTTGAATTGCTATGAAATGAACAAAAAATAAATATACTAAACATAGTATGACTAAATTATATGAGAAAGTCTCTGGTAAGACAGCCTTATGGTAAGGCAAGGAATATTAGGTTCAGAGGCAAAATACTTTTGGGGCTGGAATATAAATATTTATTTTTCGGTGCCAGTACTTAAAATGTTAATAAAACCCAGGGACTATTTTGCAATAAGAATATATAACACATTTAATCCCCTTATTAATAATTACCATCATCAATCATCAATATCAAATCATCAAATCATCGTCGCTCATCATCAATTCATCGACATTCATTACCAAATCATCGACATTCATCATCAAATCATCGATGTTCAACAAATTATAACCGTTCATCATCAAATCTTTATCGTTCATCGTCAAATCATCGTCCTTCATCATCAAATCATCATTGATCATCATCAAATCACCGTCGTTCATCATCAAATCATCGTCGTTCATCATCAAATCCGTTCGATCATCGATAAAAAATCATCAATCATAAACATTAAATTATCAACTAAAACATACACATAATCAAATCGATAAAAATCGTGAAACTAGATTCTCGTAGAAATGTAGCTTGGATTATCAAATATACCTCGTTTTCATTGTTGTCTTATATATATATATATCAATAAAAAATCATCAACTAAAATATACACATAATCAAATTTTCGTCGTTTATCATCAAATCTTCGTTGTTCATCATCAAATCTTCGTCGTTTATTATCAAATCATCATACTCATCATCGATCATTAAAAATCATCATCAATCATCAAAACATTATAACCGATAGTCATCAATAAAAACTTAATAATCATCAAAAATTAATAATCAACCACAAACATCAAATCATCAATCGATCATCAGATCCACCGTCATCATCAATCATAAATATGAAATCATCAACTAAAATATATACACAATGAAATCGATAAAAAATCGTGAATTGCGGCCAATGTGAACTGCGGATTAAATCTTATCTTTCTGTGACACACTAGAAATATTTCTAGCAACAACACGAGACTCCTCCCCAAGAAATCAACACTCTCTCCGCCCTTTCTCTCTCACACCCTCACACACTCTTAAAAACCAGGTGCCATAATTTTAATCACCTCGATTCCTCCGATGTCGGATCTATACGGAACCGATGATCGCTCTTCCTTCGAGCCCGGGCAGGAATCCGAGGATATGAGCTTCCTCTACAACCTTCTCCAGAGCTCGCCGGTGCCGCCGAGCGGCGTTCGATCATCTGCGCATAATAATTGTGGGGTTCAGCGGCCTCGATGATTGATTCCTTAAACAAAGACATACTCCCTGAACAAAGGAGTAGTGCAGTCGCAGAAGTCCTTAAATAAAGGAGTAGTACAGTTGCAGAAGTCGTTGATATGATTTGGGATAAAACATTTATAATCTGCAACCTAATCCCTTAACTTATACGACTTTATACCGTGGCACCTGATGCTGCCCGCCTGGTCGGTCCGGATGGTCCCCTCCCTCTGATCCAATAACCTAGCCCTGCAAGACAGAGCCCCGGGAGGTACCCGAGGGTAGACCCTCCGGCGTGATGATGAAAGATTGATCCCGGGAGAGAAAATGGAGAATTCACTAGAATAATGAGAAGATACTTACTTGGGATAGCGCTGAGGAGCACTATTTATACAGTGACCCATGCTCTCCATGTGGTCCATGCTCTCTTATCTAGTGTACCCGTCCTTATCCGAGGTTTACTATCCCGGATGCTTCCACATTAGCTTACCTCATCATGGGCCGAGCCCACACTACTGCCGGGTAACTGGGCCTGGGCCTGGTATCACCACTAGCACCCCGGAAGCCGATCCTTCCGGCCGAGGGTGGGAAACCTCCTGATCTGAGGGCGGAAGGAGTGGTTTTCTTAATTATGTCTCCCGGCCGATAATGATGGGATGTTGCCGCGCGTTTCTCGAGGATAATTAATAACCATCATTATTATTTCCTCGCTTCTCGAGCCCATTTAATCATTGTCTCTCATTCTCCTTTCCCTTTCTCTATAAATAGGTCCCTCTGTCCATCTCTTTCAAGTCCCAAAATCATTCTTCTCTTCTTCAACGCAATTTGTGTCAAATATTCATATTCTCTCTCCTCTTCAATGCAATGGCTGCTAATAATGCTCAATTTAATGCCCAGGCCGAGGCCCTCGTCACCTACTCTCATGAGAGTACTTCTCACGAGGCTTCTGCCTCACAATCTGTTGACTCATCGATATCCTTCAAGCCGATCTACCTCTGCAGCAATCTCACTCCTTCTGATCCCAAATTCAAACATTCCAAGAACAGGGAACAGAGGGTTATAGACACCGCTCGGGCCTCCTCGCTTCAAGCTGACGTCTGGACTAAGAAGTGCCTCAGCGGCATGGGGGTTCCGGTACCTCTGGACGCTCAGATCGCTTCCGTCTCATCAAAGGATTCCGTGAAGGCCGTCCGGTGTATCCCCCAGATTCACTTTATGTGGGGATTGAGTTTTCCTTTCCCTTGGCTGTACTCCTAGTTCCTCGAGTACTATAGCTTTTCCCCGGCCCAGATGCATCCGAACGTTATTGCTGTGATGATGGGTTTTCTGGTACGGTGCTCCCGATGTGGGAATGACCCCTCCTTCAACCTTTGGAGGTCCTTTTACATACTCATCAAGTGCTCCGGCAAGGAGATGATTTTCACCGTCCAGGCACGCCCGGGAGTTCAAGACTTCATCCTCGGCAAGAAGGACTCTACCAAGAATTGGCAATTGAAGGGATACGTCAAAGTCAATCCCAAGTTATATGGGGTCCCCGGCTGGAATGATAAGGTTGTCGTGGACGTCCAGGAGGCTTCCCTGCCGGACAAGCACAGGGCGAACCACATGGCCCTGTCCGCCGAGCCTCTGAACCTAGATCAGTACTGGTTGGCCGGCAATTCCATCTACTTCTTCCCCCGGCTTGTATACCCAGCCGAGGCTTTTCTGGATAGCCGCTGGGTTGTAAGCTGGCCGGTGCAAGGTATGTACTTTGATTTCTTTTCCTTCATTATTTTTTGTATTATTAAAAACTATACTTGACGTTATTTTCTCTCCACAGCTCCAACCGTGGCCAATGACCCTAAAGTCCCGGTCCCAAAAAAGAAGACCAGAAAGGTCATCACGGAGGTGGCGGAGTCTGAGGCGGCCAAGACTACCAAGACGGTGAGGAAGAAGAAACCCGTCAAGCCGGAAAACACTCCCTCCATTTCGGATCTCTTTAAGCAGCAGATGGATCAGAAGACCCCGGACCCTGCCGGAACATCTGCTCCAAACACCCAAGAACCTCATCCCAATCTGGGCCCGATTTCAGTCGAGGTGATCAGTGTTGAATCCCCTATCGTCCAGGAGGTTCAAGAGAGGGGTCCTATCCTCGAGATAGCGGCCCAGTCGGAGACGAGAAGAAGAGTTTCGAGCCGAGAAAGAAGCGTCGGCTCAACTTCAGGCAAAATTGACTGATCTGGAGAAGGGGCTGGAAGCTGCCCGGGAGGTGAACTACAAAGATCATCTGGAGTTCGCCGAGGCCGTTGTTGACAAGGTCCTGGCGAGTCAGACCCTGTCTCGTCGTCTGACCGACCTCAACCTCGCCGCCAGCGCTCTTCTTTGCCACAACACCTATATGGAGGTCCGGGGTTGATTTCCTCCATCAATATGAGCCTCTTTCAAGAAACAGTGGTTCAATCCTAACTCCGAAGCTCAGAAACTTCATCTTGTGGACACACTCCAAAAGGGGGGAATGAAGGGCTTATCTCCTAAGCGATGGGAAGCTTTGCGGGAAAACCACCTTCCGACCTAGAAAGTCTGGAGCTGGTTGACTGATGTGGTTCGGCTGCCAGGTCCTCTTCCTCCTGCTCCACTCTCCGGGTCTGATCTGCCCAAGGATGACAACTTTACACCGTACTACACCATGTACGGCTACTACCAGGGGCTATTCGACCGAAAGGATCTGGAAGCCGGAGACACTTCCTCTCCCAACCCCGGTGCTGACGCCCCCAAGGCTTCTGATATGCCCCCTTCTCCTGCTCTAGACTTCGATGACTCCGGAGAAGATTCCGAAGATGACAGCAGTGATGGCAGCGATGACCAGGGGAAGGGAGCTCTTAAACCTGTTAGTCATATTTTTCTCTCTTTCGCTTTTATCCCCCTTTGTATCTCATCACTCGGATTTTTTTATAAATGAAGAATGTCCATTGTTACATTCGTCGTTTGTATCGCTCCTGCTTCGTTTCATTTTTCTCATAGTTACCGATATTTTTTTGTAAATCATCACCTTAACCCTATTCTTGTCGTGGTCAGGAGTTGCCCCGGATCCTTCCCCGTGATAAGCTGGAGCCGGCTGTCCGAGCCTGACGGATCTTCTATCTGAGGGAGGACTCGGTCCCCTGATCTCAGAGTTTCCTGACGCCGATTTCCTGCTCACTTGCCTTCTTCAGATTCAAGAAGACTTTGGGTCCTTTCCGAAGTGTTACAGATTGGCCTTTGAGAGCATTGACCAAGTCCTAGAGTTCGACCGGGTCATGACGGAACAGGAAGCTCAGCATCATAACTTCCAAGTCCGCATCCAAAAAGAGCTGGACGAGGTGTGGCATGATGTTCGGTTGTACTATAACAAGTGTATGCGTATGCAAAACAAGACCGAGCTCCGGAAGCAAGTCACTGAACTCGAGACGGAGAACGAGAGGTTGGCGACTAGGAACCGGACCCTACAGCAGCAGCTTGTACTAGTCCATCTTTCCTACCACCCGCTGGGACTTCGCCAGGGGGAAGTTGACATTCCTGTGCTGACCGACGTTCCCCGAGCAGTTGATGACCTTATCGCTTGGATAGAGAGTTCCGAAAGGACATCCGGTGTCTGGGCTGCTGCCTATCAGGCAGCAGTGGACTGGAGGAAAAACATTCTGAGCCGGAACGTCCTTCCCGCATCTATGTCCCAAATACCTCCCCTTGAAGATGTTGACCTAGCCTACGAGCGTTATGAACATGCTCTTCAACTCCTGGATCTGGAGGCTTCTGAGCAGCGTATGGCCAGACTTCGGATGGTTGCTGCTAGATTCCGCGCCCGATACCCCACTCGGAAGAGAACACCCACAGTTAGTCGACGACCCGGTTCTCCGCCCCCTGCTAGTTCACACTCGGCTCGAAATGACCGAAAGGGGAAGCAGAAGGCTGTCGAATCCGGGGGTACTTCGACCAGGCGAAGGGCTTCTTCAAGGCAAACTCCCGTCCGAATCGGGAGTCTTGTCGTTACAAGTAGGGTACTTGTTCTTATACCCGAACTGGCAGTCGAGCTGTAAAGTGAACAGAGTGATAATCACGACACCCCTCGAATCAGGACGAGGAGCAGCGGATGTTAGAGCAAGCCGTTCGAAGGAGCAGGCATGAGACCAGGAGAATCCCCCCGGTGAGGCCTCCACCTCTGGGGCCCCTAAATAGAATAGATCTCCCTGGTGTATATCACTTTCGTGCATGTAAAGACTTTGATTTATGTATAAGAATTTTCATTTTGTAACGATCATCTTTTAATTCCGAACTCATCGTACTCGCATTCTTTCTTTTCATTAAAATCGATCATAAGGCATGTCCATGTTACAAAAATTCCCTAGGGGTCCAACACCAGAGGGTTCTTCTACCTACCCTTCGGCCATCCGACCTCAGGGCTTCTCTCTTGGGCATCTGACGCCCGGAGCTATTCCTACCTAGTCATCTAGTGCCAGAGGCTATCCTACCTAGGCATCTAGTGCCAGAGGTTACTCTATCTAGGCATCTGGTGCCAGAAACTATCCGTAGAACCGCCTAAGGTTCGCTATGTTCCACCTCCGGGGGTACTTCGACCAGGCGAAGGGCTTCTTCAAGGCAAACTCCCGTCCGAATCGGGAGTCTTGTCGTTACAAGTAAGGTTCTTGTTCCTATACCCGAACTTGCAGTCGAGCAGGAAAGTGATCAGAGTGATAATCACGACGCCCCTCGAATCAGGACGAGGAGCAGCGGATGTTAGAGCAAGCCGTTCAAAGGAGCAGGCATGAGACCAGGAGAATCCCCCCGGTGAGGCCTCCACCTCTGGGGCCCCTAAATAGAATAGATCTCCCTGGTGTATATCACTTTCGTGCATGTAAAGACTTTGATTTATGTATAAGAATTTTCATTTTGTAACGATCATCTTTTAATTCCTAACTCATCGTACTCGCATTCTTTCTTTTCATTAAAATCGATCATAAGGCATGTCCATGTTACAAAAATTCCCTAGGGGTCCAACACCAGAGGGTTCGTCTACCTACCCTTCGGCCATCCGACCTCAGGGCTTCTCTCTCTCGGGCATCTGACTCCCGGAGCTATTCCTACCTAGTCATCTAGTGCCAGAGGCTATCCTACATAGGCATCTAAGACCAGAGTTTACTCTATCTAGGCATCTGGTGCCAGAGACTATCCGTAGAACCGCCTAAGGTTCGCTATGTTCCACCTCTAGGGGTACTTCGACCAGGCGAAGGGCTTCTTCAAGGCAAACTCCCGTCCTAATCGGGAGTCTTGTTGTTACAAGTAGGGTTCTTGTTCCTATACCCGAACTGGAATTCGAGCCGGAAAGTGATCAGAGTGATAATCACGACGCCCCTCGGAATCAGGACGAGGAGCAGCGGATGTTAGAGCAAGCCGTTCGAAGGAGCAGGTATGAGACCAGGAGAATCCCCCCGGTGAGGCCTCCATGATGAGACTTGATTCTTCAAGGCTCAATAGAGATAAGATCTTTTGACTTTTGTGATCTAAACAACCTTTATTGAATCGGAAGAAACAATGTTATTGAATGAATTGATTGATTGAATAATAAAATAGGAGTCTAAACATCAGCTTATAAAGACATTCTCTATGAATAACTTTCTAAATAAGAAAAGGGGAAACAAATAACTTTCTAAACAAGAAAAGGAAAAGTAAATAACTTCCTATTATAATATAATTGGGTATTATGTCTAACGTAGGTTATCCAATGCCTATCTCGAGTAGGAATAGGTATCGTAACATCCCCGCGCCCTTGAATGAAGGCTTGTCCACAAGCTTTGAAGAAAGGAAAACGCCTCAGTAACTTCGTAGTATCCTCCCAAGTAGCCTCATCCTGAGAGGAACCTTCCCACTGAATTTAGGTAGTGATGTTGTGATCAAACCATAATCCTTCACAAACTTTTGAGAACATCCAGAAAGGCCCAAAAATTCTTGTGATACCTTAATAGTCGTGGGAATAGGCCTAGAAGTGACGGCACTATTCTTAGTAGTTGCGGGAATCTGAGCCAACGTGGAATCATTCCCATAAATGGTGTAAGTAGTACCCAGGCGTTCAAAGCGAATTACAAGTTTCTCATAATCTGACCAGAAAGGACCTAAAGAACGCAACCATTGAGTCCCCAACACCAAATCACAATCCTTGACATCCAATATATGTAAATCCGCAGTAAAAGGATAGTCTTGAATTTGGAGAGGCACATTAGAACAAACACCTAATGTGGAAAGAAAATTCCCATCACTAACCATCACAAGCGTCCGTGATTGACAATGAACAGGCAAGCCACACTTGCGAACAGCTGCTGGAGTAATAAAATTATGGGTGGAACCAGAATCCACCAAAACAGAAAGGATGGAATTCTCGCACTGAGCTGCAGTACGTAATTGTTGAGACCCTGTGGAACCGGTTAACGCGTAATAGGATACATGCGAGCCCAAGCCTGACTGCGTAGGCTCCGTAGAGGGATAATGCATATCCTCACCATCCAACAAAAGTAATCGCGCGGCACATTTATGGCCGGGTTTATAAAGTTCATCACAGTTAAAACAAAGACCTCTATCCTTGGGAATCTGTTGGTCAGCTAAAGAGAGACGTTTGACACCAGCAGGAATCGGTGGATTAGCTGGAACAGGTTGAGGACTAATATTAGCCAAAGTAGGTCCAGTATTTCCCGAAAAATAACAAAAATTTCCGATTGAAGAAGTGTATTGTCTTGTGGCAATAATCGCGTCTTCCTGATCCATTGCCATACTGAAAGCTTGAGTGAGACTGTGTGGATGCAAAAGTCGAACTCCCGCCTGAATATCAGGTCGTAGTCCAGACAAAACACTAGTGGAAAACCACAGCAAAAACTGCGGGCAATCCAGCAATGTAAGGCGGACATACCCGCCGTAGCTAGCAACGCCGAGCATCGATGCTCGGCGTTTTTTAACCGCCGAGAATGGTTTTCGAATTCTAAATCCGAATAGATTGCAGTTTACGAAGGAGTAAATGGTGGTTTCCCAGTTTCATAAGATTCAGTTTCAGACATCTGAAACGGTAGATCCAGAAAGCGAAACTGTAATAGAACCAATGAAACTATTACATGCTCGATGTCGTATGTATAATAGAAGAACTTCCCGACGCCGGAGAAAAGTGGACGGAAAATCATATTCAGAGCATGTATATGCAATAGAACAACTTTCCGACGCCGGTGGAAAGTGGACGGAAAATCATATTCAGAAGTCGTAAAGGTAATAGAACAGCTTTCCGACGCCGGAGGAAATAGGACAGAAAATCGCATTCAGAGTTCGAAAAGCTAATAGAACAGGATAATTCAGATGTCGAAATTCTATTCGGAGAATAACAATTTACTCCAGCTAATACTTAATAGTTTCGTCCAACAGATTGATCATCATTGACCAATTTATGAATTATTAATGCTATTAGATTGCAAACAAAAAAAATTGAAAATTAGATTGATAAAAATATTCATTTACAATCAAAAAAATAATTATCTACCTACACTCTTCAACTGAAAATTCTAACTATATAACTAAATTTGTTCAAGATGAACTACCTCATTTCATCTCACTTCATGCCAAGGTAATGTTCATGAATCTACACAAGTAAAACAACATATTCAAGAACATCAAATTACATTTTACATTACTTATAGATATCAATCTAAGCAAAAGATTCATAGAATAACCTAATCAACAACGGATGCAAGTAATATACACTGACCTCAGGTGTTGTGTAAGGCACACACTGTCATGAAGAAGGTCAAAACTTTCTGCAATTTATAGCATCCATAATCATCCTCCTATCTTCTACACAAAATAGTAGATAGAGAATGTGAATAAACATTTTTTGCATCCATACTAGACCTCATGTGCTTTCAAAAGTCATCAGAAACTAATCAAACAAGTTGAAGTGGAAAAAGAGATCATACCAAGATTTTTTTTACATGACCTGAAAAACAATCCATAATAAACGGATCCAAAACAGCAGCCCGTAGCATTAATCGGGCTATTAGCCTTGGAACTCAGACATACACAACTCCACTTTGTCCATCACCCTGCCAGTTCCCAAGTGTAAAAAAGATTTATGTATGTCTAATTATCAAACAAATGTAAAACTTGGAAATTGGATAGTGGTAAAGAAAGTTCAGAGACCTAATGACATTGCAAACTATACTACTTAGTAACCAGAATGTGAACACAAGGAATGGATGTATTAACAAGGCTATTTCATTCATTCTTTTTCATTAGCAGACTTATTTTATTGTCTTCTTTTCACAAAGATTGTCTGCAAAAGGGTCACAAAGTAGAAAGGGCTTATATATCTTACATCAACTGGTTAAGCAGGATAACAAACGGTTCCCTTCATCTCACTACTACAAAGCTAACTGAACCCGAAACCGAAACCTACACTCCTTGTGAAGGAGCTTCTACCCTATTTACAGTATCCCCCGTACGAAAAATCACAGAGAAAACCATCTCACCGCGAACAACTGCTAAGGAACCTCAGATTGCCAAGTCACGATATCTAGAAAGCTTAGATCGCTGAACGCTAGCCCGTCCTCCTCAAGCCTGCCCTGCTGCAAGAAATCCAGCCCAAGTCCAGATTACTGGAAATCCTTGTTGTGCAATCCAAAGGCAGCATATTTAAGATTTGATTACCTCACTATCTTTACCAATTTTGACAATTCAAGAACCTATCTTGTACCTTATATTACAAGGTTGGTAAAGGTATAAGATTTAACAAATTAAGAGCCATGATTCATTAGTTTCCATACTCCAAGTTTTTCAACTTTGTCTGCTAAGAACATAACATTCATTAAACCATATTTCATACCCCCTTTTCTCATTCACTTGTTTCTTAACCAAATTCAAATTTGGGTATGACTACCCAACTCCCTTTGTCAACAACATAATTACGACTACAGTGCAAAAATTTGACCTTTAGCACATAAGGGAATTCATGGTAAATACAGAAAAAACAAAAAAAATCACACCTGATCAGCCCCATTTTTTCAAACTCCCCACAGAGCAGGAGTAGGGAGAGGGCGATGCCTGCTTGTCAGTGTCACGGTGACGGCGTCTCCGGCAATCGGGTAATCAGAAAACATCGGTAGGCGGCATGAGAACAATCCGCTGCCACCGGGGCGACTTTTCGGCAGCACCACGCGACTTTCTGGGGTGCAAGAGAGCAATCTGCTGTCACCGGTGGTCGGCGCCATCAGCCATCATCGTCGGGTAAATGGCCGTCGCAGACGGTCGAAGTCGTCGGATCGATATATATAGATCGGGATTTGTGAGCAAATCTCGATTTAGGGGTATTGAGAGGATAATGTTTGAGAATAGAATTTCTTTTCCTCTTATAATTATTTCCACACTCATCAACGGTTGAGATCAAATCATAATTTCATATTTAACGGTTCAGATTCAAACAGAATCACATGAATTTTAGATTAAAAATTCTATATCCTCAGTTGTTTATAAATTTTAATGATTTCATATTAACCCTTCAATTTTAACACAATTTCAAATTAAACACTTTTAAATTTTTAATTTGAACATTAACATATTTCGACTTCCTTAACGTGTTTTCAATATTGATATTAGTTGATAGTAAAATAAACATTGATAGTAATTGTACAATTTAAATATCACACTCATGCATAAAATAATTGAAACATTTGCACAATAAGTGGCAGGCTTGTGATTTCAATTTAGTTTTTAGTGTTTATTAAAAAGTTTGACTTTGATTAGTTAGACTTAACTTAGTTAGTGTATATAACAAGTCAAATAAAATTTACTTTTTTATTTCGGCTAGTATTATTACTCATGGAAAAAATCAAGGAAGTTTTGTTTCCAAATTAATATAATTAAGTAAAACGTTATAGTCTCTAAAGTGTGTATGATTAAGTAACTAGTAATAGTCTTGGTAGTATTTGACAGGTTCTTCATTCTAAAGTTTCCAACTAAAATCAAAGTAAATTTACATGAAAAGTATATATTACATAATGATATTAACATAATCATAAAAATATTCAGGTTCAAAAGTCAGAATTTGATGTTTATAACATTTTTCAAGTTTTTGTTAAACTTAAAGTTCAGGTCAATGCCATTTCATTGACATTATGTTAAAATGTCTTACTTACACTCTTATATACTTAATTTCATTTTGTTTTGGAAATAAACCGATCACAATTATGGTGAAAATATGACTCTAAAGTACATAAGATTGAGTTACAAGTTATAAACTTGGCAATGTTTCTCAAGTTCTTGATATTAAAGTTCTCAATACATTATCTTCAATTGAGCTAATATCAAAGTAAATTTACGTGAAAAATGACTATACATAATAAAATTAACATAATCATCAAAGTGTTTCATATTTAAAAGTCAAAATTTGATGTTTTGTGACGTTTTCAAAATTTTACTGAACTGAACATTCATATCAATGCAATTTCAAAACTTCATATTAGAAAAACTCAGAAACACTCAAATATATTTATTTTTATTTAATGATAGAAATAAATTGATCGCAACTATGGTGGAAATATCACTCAAAGTATATATACTCAAGTAACAACTTATAGTGTTAGTAGTGTTTCTCATATATATATTCATGATACTGAAGTTCTCACTAGTCACTACGAGTATCTTTCATTGAGCTAATATCAAAGTAAATCCACGTGAAAGGTGTATTATACATAATAAATTCAACATAAGTATCAAAAATCTATGTTTAAAAAGTCAGAATTTGATGTTTTATGACATTTTTCAATTTTTTACTGAACTAAGCTTTTATATCAATGCTATTTCATGGAATTTATGTTAAAATGCATCAGTAACACACAAATAAGCTTAACTTCATATAGAAATGGAAATGCATTGATCACAATTATGGAGGAAATATGTCTCCAAAGTATATGTACTTAACTTACAAGTTTTAGTCTTAATAATGTTTCTCAGGTTCATGATACTAAATTCTCACTACAAGTACCTTTAATGTTGTTAATACCTAAGTAAATTTTCATGAAAAGTATATTATACATAATAAAATTAACATAATCATCAAAAACTTCAGGTTTAAGAGTCAACATTTGATATTTTATGATATTTTAAAATTTATAATAAGTTTCTATTAGGTTTAAGAAACTCCTAACTTGATAGATGACTAAACTATTGGCAATAATACCCAGTAAATCTAATCTATTTTGGGGGTTGGCTTTCAATTCGGTGAATGCGACTTCTAACATTCTAATGAACTTCTCAATCTTTCAAAATGTAGATATCGAAACCTAGGATAGAAAACTAAACTATTGAATTTCGTCTTTCGAAAACCTCATATGTGTGTTTAAGAACTCGAATCTATAATAGGTACACACATTACTACCGACAATGAGATATCTTAATACAAACAGATTCATCAAAAATACAAACTATCCTAAAATCTACTTCGCAATGGTAAACGATGCTCTCAAGTTGAATATTGTTTATTTAATTAACAAAATAAGTTTGGTCCAATTTTTTTAATGTATATAATTGCCGACGGGTTTGAGAATTCGTAAAGCTAATAGGTAGACAAACTATCAACAAACCACATTCTTAATATGAACCGGTTATGTCCGTCCCTCGATATTCATTTTATTATAAATTCACTTAATTTTATAACCCCAACCTTTTCAGTTTAAGAAATCGTTCATGCGATAGTTTCATTTCCACTTAATTGCTGACGCATTTTAGAACTCTGAATTCGAATATATTACTAGTCTATCAGACTCACCCTGTCGTAAATTCAATCCTGGTGGCAGCAATTTTCAATTTCATTTATTTTAAAGTCGCCGACATTAATTTCAACAAATATGACCGTTAACGACATCGGACATCCAGCAGATGAATTACCCTTTTGTGAAGTTGATAACGTAAACCTAATAGATCCATTTTAGCGTTCTGAATGTCAATCAGGTAAAGTACATTTTACAAACTCACATACTATTGGTCCATTTCAGAATTCTGAAATCTCAATCGAATGGCACTTTCATATTTCCGCCGTTTTTAAATTTCAAAACGCCAATCTATTGGCTTTGAGAACTCGTAAATACGGTAGAATGGCGTTTAGGCGTTTTTTACGCGTTACCGCCGCTATTTAGTGCCTGATTTGGCCTGTTTTCCACTAGTGAAAACATGCTCACGCGAAGCTGATCATCAACCAACCTGTGGGTTAAGTTCAACAAAGTCTCAAATTTATTTATATAAGACTTGACTGAACCATCCTGAGTAAGCTTAGACAGAGAAGCCATGGGATCCCTATATTCAAGAGAACCAAATCGCTGGCAAAGAGAAGTCGAGAATTGGTTCCAGGTTAAGCCTCCCAATATTTGTTCAAAGTGGCGATACCAAGATACAGAATCTCCACAAAGATGAAGAGAAGCAAGACCAACACGCTTGTCGTCGGGAACGTCATTAGACGAAAGTATTGTTCGGCTTGAAAGATCCAATTTGCAGGTTCAATCCCTTCAAATTTTGGAAAATTGAGACGTCCATAACATTGGAAAGATGGACGTGAATTCTCCAAATCGTCAGACTTGGAGGATTCCGGCTGTTTACCCTTATGCTGCTCGAGAAGAGAAACAAGTTTCGCAAACTAGGCATCAGATTTTGCATCCATATGATGCTTGAACTCATCCAACTGGGAGTTAACTCTATTTTTCGTGGCTGCAACTTCCGCGATAAGTAACTCCAGCTTTTCCTGTTTCTTCCATACTCTTGACGGTCATGGCGAACAGAAGAAAAAGAAATCCTGATTTATATATATATATATATATATATATAAAATAACCGTGCTCTGAATACCAAATGATGAGACTTGATTCTTCAAGGCTCAATAGAGATAAGATCTTTTGACTTTTGTGATCTAAACAACATTTATTGAATCAGAAGAAACAATGTTATTGAATGAATGGATTGATTGAATAATAAAATAGGAGTCTAAACATCAACTTATATAGACTTCTCTATGAATAACTTTCTAAATAAGAAAAGGGGAAACTAATAACTTTCTAAACAAGAAAAGGAAAAGTAAATAACTTCCTATTATAATATAATTGGGTATTAGGTCTAACGTAGGTTATCCAATGCCTATCTCGAGTAGGAATAGATATCGTAACACTCCACCTCTGGGGCCCCTAAATAGAATAGATCTCCCTGCTGTATATCACTTTCGTGCATGTAAAGACTTTGATTTATGTATAAGAATTTTCATTTTGTAACGATCATCTTTTAATTCCGAACTCATCGTACTCACATTCTTTCTTTTCATTAAAATCGATAATAAGGCATGTCTATGTTACAAAAATTCCCTAGGCGTCCAGCACCAGAGGGTCCTTCTACCTACCCTTCGGCCATCCGACCTCAGGGCTTCTCTCTCTCGGGCATCTGACGATCGGAGCTATTCCTACCTAGACATCTAGTGCCAGAGGCTATCCTACCTAGGCATCTAGTGCCAGAGGCTACTCTATCTAGGCATCTGGTGCTAGAGACTATCCGTAGAACCGCCTAAGGTTCGCTATATTCCACCTCCGGGGGATTCCCTTTCCCATTGAGTCTTCTAGCACGTAACTTTTGCCCGGGTGGGCTTCTATCACCCGGTACGGTTCTTCCTAGCTGGGTGCCAGCTTACCCTCCTGCTCTTGACGACTCTTGTCATTTCGCCTCATCACCTTGTCTCCTACCTTGAATAGCTCCTTCCTTACTCTCCTGTCATGGTATTTCTTCACCTTTTCTTTAACTTTGACCTCATGCAGGGCCGCCTTCTCCCTCTTCTCTTCCAGTAGGTCTAGGTTTGTTCTGCATTCTTTCTCGTTCTTGTCCTCGGCCAATGGTTCGGCTGTCCGGAGACTCGGGATACCAATCTCAGCTGGGATTACTGCTTCCGAGCCACAGGTTAAGCTATAGGGGGACTCTCCGGTTGCTGAACTTTCTGTGGTCCGGTGAGCCCATAGAACGCTCGGAAGCCCGTGTACCCAATTTCCTTTTGCCCCCTGGAGCCGGACTTTAAGCCCGTTCACTATCGTCCGGTTAGTCACCTCCACCTGCCCATTAGCCTGCGGATGATATACTGACGTGAGCTTTTGACTTATCCCATACTTCACGCACCAGGACTTGAAAGGGTCGTTTTCAAACTGTGCACCATTGTCAGTTACTTTAGCCATCGGCACCCCGAACCGACAAACTATGTTCCTCCAGCAGAACTTCACACATATAGCTCCTCGGATGTTCATCAAGGGTTCGGCTTCCACCCACTTGGTAAAGTAATCAATAGCCAAAATCAAATATTTCAAGCTGCCAGGGGCAGTAGGGAAGGGCCCAACCAAATCCAGTCCCTAACTATTGAAGGGCCAAGCACCCGTTATCCCTATCATCTCCTCCCTTAGGATGTGTGCAAGTGGCGCAAACTTTTGGCACTGTAGATATGAGCGAACCCTGTCCTGCGAATCCTCAAACATTGTAGGCCAGTAATACCCCATCCGTAGAATCTTTCTGGCCACTGTCCTTGCTCCCTGATGACTAGAATTCGGGCCCTCATGTACTTCCCTGACCAAGCATTTTCCCTCCCGTCGCTCTACACACTTCAGCAGTGGTTGGAGATATCCTCTCTTATACAGGATGCCCTCCTGTAACATATACTTAGGTGCTTTAACCCAGACTTTCCTCGCTGCCACCCGGTCGACTGGAACATCCCCGGTCAGAAGGTATGCCCGGATCGGGGTCATTCAAGAGTTTTCCTGCACTGTCGCTACTATCAGGCTCTCATCATCCTACTCGTAACTCCTCCTGTCAAGGGTCTCCCTTCTGAGAGGAGCCTTCTGACCCGGCCTTAACTTAGAGGATGCCAACTTGCTCAAAGCATCTGCTTTCTCATTCTACTCCCTCGGCACCTGTTCTAGACTGAAACTATCAAACTGCCGAATCACGGGCTGAACCAGTTCTAGGTACCTCTGTAAGCTCCGCTCCTTGGCTTCACATTCTCCATTCACCTGCTGCACTACGATCTCCGAGTCGCTGAAGGCCCGGATCGACCCTATCTTCAGCTCCCGGGCAAGCTTGAATCCTTCCACCAATGCCTCATATTCTGCCTCGTTGTTTGTAGTCTTGAAATCAAAATGCAGGGCATAGTGGTACTCTTCTCCTTCTGGGGATGTTAACAGCACCCCGGCCCCGCTGCCTCCCGCATGGGCCGAACCGTCAACATGCAGTGTCCACTTCGGATTCGGAGGTTCCTCGGTCGGCTCGATCTGTCCTACAATTTCTGTCAAGAAATCAGCCATTGCCTGACCCTTAATGGCCTTCCTTGGCTGAAAAGTTATCTCATGCTCTCCCAACTCTATAGCCCACTTCATTAAACGCCCCGACGCCTCGGGCTTAAGCATTACTTTCTTTAGTGGATGGTTGGTCAGGACCACAATCGGATGAGCTTGCAAATACGGACGTAAGCATTTTGACGCGTATACCAGCGCCAGTACCAGCTGCTCCAAGCTAGTGTACCGTGTCTTCGGGCCCTGCAGTGCCCGGCTCACAAAGTAGATGGGGCACTGCTTGCCCCCTCCTCCCGGACCAGCACTGCACTAACTGCCGATGCTAATGCGGATAGATACAAGTGCAATTCCTCCCCCTTCCCGGGACCACTCCTGGGCCATACCCGGGACCAGCATCGGTTTGCTGGCCCGTCCTTCCTTCAGGCTGTTCCACATCTATAACCTCTGGTGGAGGACGAAGGTTCTCTTGCCCCAGGTTGGCAGGAGGTCCCCGGCTAACTACATCCGCCGCTAGAGGAGGCAACACAGTTCCCTGAGTGCCTAGCCCGGATGAGAGCCCGGAGGAGGACCCTGGCCCCGGAGCCATCGGGGTCGGTTGGGATCCTACCGTTGGCTGAACCGGAGGTGCTTAGGATTCGGCCGCCGGAGGGTTAGATGGTCCCTCTCCGGATGGTTGCCTCTCCGGACCTACTCCCCTCTTTGCCGCTAACCAGCGACGATACTCCTCTTCCCGTGTCGCGACAAACTCCATCATGTCTCGTTCGTCCTGAGTTATCTCCGACTCCTCCTGTCTTCTGGCACTGCCTCCTCCTCCGAGGTTTCGGGGTCTGGTTGCGCCGGACCCTTTCCCTTTCGTGTCATGTCCCTCATCTGACGTAGGGTGAGATCCTCCTCAGCTGCTTCGGCCCTCCTTCCTCCAGACCGTGTCGTTACAGGAGAGGATCCTCCCTTGCCTCTTCGTGGCGGCCGACCTCGAGGTGGCATCTAAGTGTATTTTGAGAACAAAGATCGTGTCCCACCGGGCGTGCCAACTTGATGCTGCCCGCCTGGTCGGTCCTGATGGTCCCCTTCCTCTGATCCAATAACCTAGCCCTGCAAGACAGAGCCCCGGGAGGTACCCGAGGGTAGACCCTCCAGCGTGATGATGAAAGATGGATCCCGGGAGAGAAAAGGGAGTATTCACTAGAATAATGAGAAGATACTTACTTGGGATAGTGCTGAGGAGCACTATTTATACAGTGACCCATGCTCTCCGTGTGGTCCATGCTCTCTGTGGCTTCTAGTGTACCCGTCCTTATCCGAGTTGTACTATCCCCGATGCTTCCACATTAGCTTACTTCATCATGGGCCGAGCCCACACTACGGCTGGGTAATTGGGTCTGGGCCTGGTATCACCAGCACCGAGAAAATAATATTATTTATTTGGCCCAAAACTCATTAAAACATGGTTTGGCAGACCCTTTGTCTTACTATAAGGCTGCCTTATCTAATTGTTTCTCAAATGATATTGGATTGCATCAAATCACATTTTGAAAATAATAATTTTCAGATCTGATCTGAATTGAACTGAATATAAACTGAACTGAATCGTAAAAACAGTAAAGAGTTATAATAAAAAAATATATAGGAAATTTATAGAATTGAAAAATGTATAAAAATATTTATTTGCACTAAAAAGAAATATAAAAATATTTATCTGAACTGAACTGAAAAAAATATGAATATACTGAACTGAATTGAAAAAAAATATTGAACTGAATTAAAAAAATATAAATATATTTAACTGAACAGAAAAAAAATACTGAACTGAATTGAAAAAAAAATACCGAACTGAACTGAAAAAAAATGAACTGAACTGAAATAAATAAATAAATACTGAACTGAACTGAACTGCTTTACAGAAAAACTCTGGCAAACAGGCACTGAAACGTTATTTTCTAGATGATGAGTTATTAAATAAACAATCAAATTGAGATAAGGGCTAAGTTTGACACGATTTAATTTGGTATATAATTAAAATGAAAAATTTAATATAATTAAAACCCAGGGCCATTCCAACGTATTTTGAGGCCCGGTGCGAAAATTTAATTCTAGACCCCTTTAAATTAAAATATATAATATTCTTATTAATTAATTCAAAATAATATACATTGGGATTCAATTTAGTTTAGTAAGATAAGTATTTTAAATTTTAAAAGGCCCAAGTTCAAAGAAGAAAAAGTCCTTAAAAAAATTAAAGGCCCAAATTCAAATAGAAAAAAGTCTTTCAAAATATAACTCCAGTCATTACATTTTTTAAAAAAATTTAAAAAAAAACATATATATATATATATATATATAGAGAGAGAGAGACAGAGTTGGCCTCTTGAGTGATGGTCACTATATAGTGACGAATGACTATATTGGAATATGGAAGGAAGGAGGTCCTTATTTGCAATTTTGACAAAAATGCACTATTCACTCACGCGCACTGTTCACACGCGCACTGTTCACTCAGTCTAAAAAACAAGCATTTTAGTCTAAAAATAAACGTTAGCAAACATATCCACACAGTCTAAAAAACAAGCATTTTATTATTAAAAACAACCCGTAAAGCGTGAAATACAAGCATGTTCTTAAAAACTACCTGTTTGGTCTAAAAAACAAGCATTCAAGGGTGAAATTCAAGCATTCTCTATAAAACCATCTTTTTTTGCTTCAAAATACATGAACTCTAAAAAGCAACCTATTAACTATGAAATGCAAGCATTCTCTAAAATACAACCTGTCAAGTGTGAAATGCAAGCATGTTCTAAAAAACAACCCGTTTGGTCTAAAAAACAAGCATTAAAGTGTGAAATTCAAGCATGCTGAATGCAATTTGCATAAATTGCAGAAAAAAACCCCGCGCGTGAATTCAATTTGCATAAATTGCAGAAAAACCCCAGTCCCAAACTTCTTTGCATATAAACCCCGTCACAATATAGTGACTGTCATTTCCAAGACTAATTAATATATATAATACAAATAAATATATTTTTGGGGCCCCTTAAATTTTTGGGCCCTGTGCGGGAGCACAACCCGCACACGGTCAGACTCGGCCCTGTTAAAACCTACCCAGAACTGATCCCCAAATCAAGTTTCATAATCGTGAACGAAATTGATATAGAATTTCAGGATTATAAAATAAGCTAGATCTTTTTTTTTTTAATAAAAACCACCCTTAGGTGGGGGAGATTTTATTAGGCATCCCAAGCCCATAAATGGCTAGTGTTTACATCAACAAGGATGACAAAATGGGGACCAGAGGTCCTATAGCAAAGAAATGCTATCAAAAATGGGCTACAACTATGTCTAACCCTATAGCTACTATCAAGAACTAAACAATTAATCCTTTGAAACCTATTAGGGAATTGCAAAGGAAAACCCAATGCGGTACCAAGAGATAATTGATAGTCAGTTAGTAAGTAGCTAAAAAATGATTCCAGCTCTTCCAGCTTTAAGATTATCTTCTGAGTTGGTGATGTTCCATAGCAGTGACTGCACCAGCATTTGCAACAAGGTCTGCAGCAGCATCTACACATATAGCAAACAATTAATAGCATCTGTTGACCAGTCTCAGTGATGGAGTGCCTATCTTATCCAGGAGCAAGGCACCAGAAATGTGGCTGGGCAACTCTGAAAGTGAGAAATCAGAGGATAGTTTGAATGAAAAGGCAAATTTGGAGAGAATGTCAGCAGAAGTATTTGCTTGCCTATAAGTGTGAGTAATGTGACAGGCAAAAAGATGAATTTGTGATGCTAAGTGGAATAGTTTCCAAGGAGCACAGAGTGGATCTTTGGATGACCTAACAACACTAAGGCAGTCAGATTCTATGGAAAAGTCCTGCTGCAGTTCCAGTCCCAAAAAATAGGCCATTTGGATAGCCATCATTTCAGAGTGTAGTGGAGAATCTGCTAAAGTAAAAACAATTCTAGCCCTAACTAAATGACCAGTACCATTTCTAGCTATAAGTCCTATACCAGCCAGATTAGGTTGATGCCAAGAGGCATCAACATTTATCTTGAGGCCAGAAGCTGGAGGGGACCATTTTAAGCAGAGTATTAAAGGTTGAGGTGGTCTGGCATGTAGGGGAATAAATCCCAGTGTAGATAATTCAATATCAAAATGATTAGTAGAGAAAATAGGTCTAGCACAGAAGATATGATAAATCTCATCTGTAAGTTGTTTTTTCAGAGAAAGATCAGTGCAAGAGATATTATCAAATAGTTTTGAGTTTCTGACTTTCCACAGTAGCCAACAGATGATACTGGGGACAGTTTGGAACAGGGAATTATGCATTTTTGTTTTGCCATGGAAAGACCAGTAAAATGAAAGTCTATCCCACAAGTTCAAAAACTGGTAATCTTGTGTTCCCACCACAAAATGAAAAAATGACCATAGAGACTTAGCTAAGTGGCATTCATTGAAAGCATGCTCCAGAAAATCATTATTTTGACAAAATAAGCACTTTGATGGGACACGGAAACCCATTCTCATAAGAACATCAGGAAATGGCAAAAAGGAGTTAACCAATTTCCATACAAATATATTAACTTTCTTTTGCACTCTAACATTCCATATCTTTTTGAGTGAAGGGAAAGTACCTCTAGATACCTGTAACATCTCATATCCAGATTTGAAGGAAAAGGATCCATTAGTGCTTGGCATCCATATAAGTCTGTCAGGCCTGTCATGAAGAGATGCTGCATAGAAATCTACAGCTTCAGCTGAAAAAAGAGAGGTTACAGATGGGAGCATCTGATCTCTATCAGTGATAAATTGCTCAACTGAGGTATTCAAGGGAATGTTGGTTAAGTCTGGGTTGTATAGATTGGAGAAGGAACCTAGTCCTGACCAATTAGAACTCCAGAAATTACACTGACCATTCCCATGGATAACTCTAGTCAAGGATTCAGCCTTAGGAGAGAGTGCTATAATTCTCTTCCAATTAGGTGAAGTTCTATAAGAAGCTGGTAACAGCCATAAAAATTGAGACCATAGGGTTTCCCCTTGCTGGAACTTCCACCAAAGTTTCAGTGAACAAGTTCTGACTATTGTATTGATGGATCTCAGTCCAATTCCATTCTGATCATATGGAAAGCACAAGTCTTGCCATTTCTTCCAGACCTTCTTAGGTTTAAGAGCAGTTTCTCCCCAAAAAAAAAGTGACAGTAATTTCTCAATTTTTCTGATAACACAGATGGGGGGTTTCATAACACTCCATATATGCTGAGGAATAGAATAAATACAGGACTTAATAAGAGTGATTTCCCCCCCAGAAGATAGCCACATATTTTTCCAATTAGTAAGTCTATTTTCAATTCTTTGAATAAGTGGCTGGAAGTATGTAACTAGGGTTCTACCAGTATATATGGGAACTCCTAAATAGGTGAAAGGGAAGGAGCCCTTTCTCATGCCAAGTATGTCAGAGATCTGATTAATTTTATAAGCAGTGGCATGTTTACTAACATAGTATTCACTTTTTTCAAAACTGATTTTCTGGCCAGTTGTTTGTTCAAAAATGACCAGAAATGCTTTAAGCACAGAAAGAGAATTTTTGCTAGCATTTAGGAAAATGATAGTATCGTCAGCATAGCTGAGATGGGAAATGGAAGCTAGGCCAGTGGGGATATGAAAATGATCTATTCTACCTATATTATATACATATGAGAGACTCCAAGAGAAGGACTCCGAAAAAAGATTGAAGAGAAATGGGGAGAGTGGATCTCCTTGTTTGATTCCCCTTGTGGATTTGAAGAATCCACAAGGTTTACCATTTACTAAAATAGAAAAATATGCTTGACTAATGTTTTTCATAATCCAGTGAACTACTTTACCATGCATACCAAATTGGAGTAAAATGTTGTTTAAAAAAGCATGATTGACTCTATCAAAACCTTTCTTAAGGTCTAATTTAATCATGCAGTTAGGATTTCTATTTTTTCTATCTAAAAATCTGGTCATTTCTTTAAGGAAAATAACATTATCAGAAATGTCTTTCCCTTTAAGAAAAGCTGATTGTTGTGGAGAAATGAGTTTAGGCATAAGAGGCCTTATTCTTTCCATTAAAAGCTTGGAAAAAATCTTATTGATAAATTAGAGAGGCTTATAGGCCTAAAGTCATCAAAAGAATTTACCACAGTTTTTTTAGGGATTAATGTGATCCAAGTGGAAGTGATACCCACTGGAATCTGAGATTCACTCATAAAATCTTGAACAACTTTTAGGAGATCATCTTTTATTATTTCCCATGCCTTAGTGAAGAATTTAGAGGAGTAGCCATCTGGCCCAGGACTACTATTTTTATTTAAATTAAAAACAGTGTCATGCAGTTCCTCCATAGTTACAGGTCTGAGTATAGACTCATTATCTGCAACTGTAATTAGTTTAGGGATTTGATTTAAAAAATGGTGATAAAAATCACCATTTAAATTATTAGGTGGTTCAGATAGCAGATCAGAATAATAAGAGATAGCTTCTCTTTCAATCTGTTCAGCATCTTCCAACCAAATCCCATCAGAGCTTTTTATCTTAGTGATGTTGAGTAAACTCCTTTTTTCCCTCACTGATTGATGGAAAAAATTGGTGTTTTCATCACCATCCTTAAGCCATTTAATTCTAGATTTTTGCTTCCAGAATTTATTTTTTTCTTTTAAAGCTCTGAGATGTAAAGCCCTACATTTTTTGAGTTCAATAAGTTCATTCTGAGAACCATTGGAATCAAAAGCAATTTCTTGAAGTCTGAGGGCTTCAGCAGCTGTGACTACATTAGAATCAATATCACCAAAGCAGAGTTTATTCCAACTCTTGATGGCAAATTTGAGTCTGCGTAGCTTTAAATAAAAACCTAGCATCCCTGTACTATTAATAGGCTGGTTCCAGTCTTCAGCAACTATTGCTAAGAAGTCCTCTCTATTAAACCAGGCATTAATAAATCTAAATGGCCTAGGGGATGATGCTATGTTGCTATCTATTGAAAGCAGTAAAGGGGAGTGATCTGATGTGTCTCTATTTAACACTTGGATTGAGGAAGATGGAAATTTCCTTAACCAATGTTGAGAGCAGAGGCCTCTATCTAGTTTCTGAGTTGTGGGATTATGCAACCAATTATTTGATCATGTGAACAGATTCCCAACAGTGTTGATTTCTGTCATGGCTTTAGTTGAAATAAAATGGTTGAAATCTGCCATAGTTTTAGGCCTTGGATGTGAAGGTCCCTTGTATTCCACTGGAGATTTTATTGTGTTAAAGTCTCCAATAAGAAAAGAGTCATCCAAGTTCCTATTTTCTAAGGCAGTCCACAATTCAGTTCTGCCTGGTACAGTTCTGAGTGCATATATAAAATAAGCTACTAAGCTAGATCGAACATGTATAAACGAGAGTATTGAACATGCCAAAGAACTGTAAATGTATCATTTGAATGATGTGAACCGAAATGCCAGTTTAGAATAGGTAAAGTGTGACCCTTTTTAACTTCATGAGCTACTAATATTTTCTGCTCCACAAGACAAGTGTGACTGCGTGTGATGTTAATGTATAACCACAAGCTAATACTTTGAAATCCATCCTAAAAAAGGGCAAGCACAGAACCATCAGTAGAGCATATACACATATCATCACATCAGGAAAACTCAACTCATTCGGTTCAAGAAGATCGAGAAATGGAGTACGCGAATATCAACACAACGGCTTTGTTCATGATCGTTTTGGTTCTGGGAGGGCAGAACCTGATGAGGGAAGTACGCTGCAACCCTGCCGTTGATAGACTGAAATTCTGCTTAAAAGGTTGTATGAATGGTTGCATAAGCGCAGGCGCCAGCGAACAAAAGTGCTTCAGATACTGTGAAATGCACTGTACTCTTGTTCCAAAAGATCCAGCATCGGTTCAGAGGGCATCTCCCAATTATTGTTCACTATCAGAAACAAAGGCGCCTCCCAGCATTTGTAAAGGGACAGTGCTAAAAGCATCAATTTAATGTATTCCCACTTCATTCAAAATGGCCATCAAAACCAGCTTCCAAGTTCTGGACATCATTTCACGGTTTCCTACCACCACAAGGAATAATATTTGTTGTTACTTTGAATAATACACAAGCATCAAATCATTTTTATCCCGAGTGGTTGTTCAGTATGTAAAGTCTTCCATTCGATTTAATCCCACAAACCTTAAGATAATCCCATTTCTCGATGTCTGTTGTAACGCATCAAGAGATGTTAGCCAGCAATATACAATTGTTTTAAACTGAAACAATAACTGCATAAACAATCTAAAATTTTCATCATATAAGTCACAAGTTAGGAAAAACACTCAGGAAGACATAAATCATATTTCTGTTTTTTGTTTGTGCCAAAGGAAGGGAAAAGGTGGCATTATTAGATATTTCATACAAAGAAAAATTAACATCAAGATATAAAAGTTATATTCTCTTTATAAGATCACCTGGAGATAAAGAGTAAATGAATACTTAAAACCAAGATCTAAGCAGCAATTCATACTTGTGTAACAGCAAACTGAATCAGGAACAGGCAACAAAAGTGTATCAGTAACTCTAGACGCGAATATGTCACCATTGGCCCAATCAATATCAGTGAAATAAGTTATTTAATTCTGTTCACCTGCATCAGAAAATGTACACAACAGATTAACTACCGTCGTAATTTTCAGCACAAGAAAACATAACGGTCTTGTTCATGATCATTCTGGTTATTGGTGTTGGGATTCCTCCCTAATTCTAGAATATTCTTTTGGAGAAGATGGAGAAGTTTTCTAGAAGATGGGAGATGAATGGAGAGATTTCATCATCCAAGAACAAACCATCCTTTTAGCCTCCTAATAAGAGAGATAGATAGCCACATCTAAAGTGAGAAGTTAGAGAGAGTCTTCATCCTCTCTAATTAGTCTTAGTTATCCACCATTGTGTGAGAGTGTTCTTGTAATCCATCCACCTTGGGTGAGATCTTTGTAACCCTACTATAAGCATATAGTACAAGAGATGGACTTCTTAAGTCCCGCGGTTTTTCCCGATTTGGGTTTTCCGCGTAACCAATTCCGGTGTCTTGTTTGTTTTAGTTTATTTTTCATTGATCATCTTAATCATACAAAGAGGGAAACACTCAATTTTTCCCAACAGTGGTATCAAGAGCTTGGTTCGTTGGTGTTGTTTTCTTGTGTGATTCAAGATGGAGGTAAGCATCACTCATGATGGAGACATGTTCAAACTCACGGCGGAGAATTATGCATGTTGGGATTCCTCCCTAATTCTAGAATATTCTTTTGCAGAAGATGGAGAAGTTTTCTAGAAGATGGGAGACGAATGGAGTGTGTGGAATTTCTAGAGACACTTTCTAGAATACTCCATGCATTAACCATGGGAGTTGGAGAATGTGAAGAGAATTCTAGAGCCTTCCATTCTCAACTATAAAAGGGGTGCTCTTGGAAGAGATTTCATCATCCAAGAACAAAACATTCCTTCTAGCCTCCTAGTGAGAGAGAGATCCACTTCTAAAGTGAGGAATTAGATAGAGTCTTCATCCTCTCTAATTAGTCTAGTTATCCACCATTGTGTGAGAGTGTTCTTGTAATCCATCCACCTTGGGTGAGATCTTTGTAACCCTACTATAAGAATATAGTGGAAGAGTTGGACTTCTCAAGTCCCACGGTTTTTCCCGATTTGGGTTTTCCGGTAACCAATTCCGGTGTCTTGTTTATTCTTCTCTTTATTATCATTCATCATCTTAATCACACAAAGAGGGAAATACTCAATTTTTCCCAACAGTGGTATCAGAGCTTGGTTCGTTGGTGTTGTTTTCTTGTGTGATTCAAGATGGAGGGAAGCATCACTCATGATGGAGACATGTTCAAACTCACGGCGGAGAATTATGCATATTGGAAGCCCATGATGGAGGACCACTTGTATTGCAAAGATTTATACGAGCCAATCACAGAGGAGACCAAGCCGGATGACAAGGAACATAAAGAATGGGAGATTCTTAATCGGAAGGCGGTCGCCATGATCCGTAAGTATATCGACCGGAGTTTATTTGAACATGTTGCTTCTTACACTAATGCCTTTGAGTTATGGACAAAACTTGAGTCCATGATTCAAAAGAAAACACCATGTAACAAAGCCCACCTTGTGAGGCGTTTGGTGAAATTGGAGTACAAAGATGGCCAAAATATGATCGAGAACTTGAATAGTTTCAAGGGTCTCGTGAATCAAATGGGGAAGATCGAGATGAAGATCGATGACGAGTTGCAAGCCTTGTTGCTCCTAAGCTCACTACCTGAAAGTTAGGACACTTTTGTGGTCACGCTTAACAACTCAACTCCAGAAGGAAAGCTTACCATGGACGGCGTAGCCGATAGCCTGATAAATGAAGAAGCAAGGAGAAAGGAACGTGGCACATCAAGCAACTCGGAGGCAAATGTGATCGAGAATCGAGGAAAAAGTGATACCCGTGGAAGATTCCGAGGTGGAGGATGTGACAAATCACTGGGGAGATCGAAGTCTCGCTCCCGAGTTATCTGCTACTATTGTGGCAAGGCGTGTCACAAGGGAGATGAATGTCGCAATCTCAAGAGAGACCAGAAGAATGGTACAGTCAAACAAGACCAGTTCAACCCGAAGAAGAAGGAAGATGAAAACACCACGGCAGTTGCATCCGCGGATAACGGCGAGATTTTTGTGATTGACGAATATGTCAATCTAGCATTTGAAGACAACTTATGGCTGGGTGATTCCGGTGCATCCTTCCATGTTACCTCACATGAATGACTCTTCTCGTCCTATCATCATGGAGACTACGGCACAGTGAAGATGGGAAATCAAATCACTAGCAAGATCGTTGGTCGAGGCGACATCATTATAAAGACAAACACGGGACACAAGCTCGAACTCAAGGATGTAAGGCATGTTCCAGAAATATGGTGATCGGTCGAGGAAAGAAGGAAGGGTCCTTATATGTCATGCAAGGACAAATCTGCAAGGGAGAAGCAAATGCTGCCCATGAAGACTCGAACACGGAGTTGTGGCACAAGAGGTTCGGCCATATGAGCGAGAAGGGACTACAAATCCTCGCACGGAAAAATATCCTCCCAGGCATAAAAGGTACCACACTTGACCCTTGCACTGATTGTTTAGCTGGTAAACAACATCAAATTTCTTTCCAAAGACCTGCATATCCAAGAAGAAGAGAACATATTCTTGATTTAGTTCACACTGATGTTTGCTCTATGACTGAGAGATCTCTTGGAGGTGCATTATACTTTGTGAGTTTTATTGATGACCATTCTCGCAAAGTTTGGGTGTCTTTGTTGAAAACTAAAGACCAGGTGCTTGAGGCGTTGAAGGAGTTCCATGCAAGGGTGGAACGAGAGACAGGCAAGAAGTTAAAATCTGTCCGATCAGATAATGGTGGAGAATATCGCGGTCCATTTGAAGAGTACTGCAAGTCTTACGGAATCAGACTTGAGAAGACCCCACCAAAGACGCCACAGTTGAATGGAGTTGCGGAGAGGATGAACCGCACCATCGAAGAACGAGTTAGATGTATGCTATCTCATGCAAACTTCCCTAAGTCTTTCTAGGGAGAAGCTGTGAAGACCGGTGTTGACATCATCAACATGTCCCCTTCAAATCCCTTGGATGGAGATGTACCAGAAGAAGTTTGGTCAGGAAAGAATGTTTCATATGACCATCTGAAGGTGTTTGGATGCAGAGCATTTGTACACATTTCCAAGGATGAGCGCGCCAAGTTAGACTCAAAGACGAAGGAGTGCATCTATCTTGGTTCTACCAAGGACGAATTCGGGTTCCGGTTATGGGATCAAGCACAGAAGAAGATCGTGCGAAGCCGCGATGTTGTGTTCTTTGAGGACCAGACCATCAAGAATATAAAGGAGGCACGTGAAGTTCAAGGCAGGCGGACTAGAGAGAATTTGGAGCCTATTCCGTCTCCCATGGTTCAAGACACGAGGAGAGAACCGGTCGAGGATCATCACGGTGAAGAAGTCGAAAACCACGAACCTGGAGAAGCTACGGAGCAATCCCAAGAAAGTGGTGAAGCAGTGGAGGGAGAAAATGTACCAGTTATACCCCAGCTTCGGCGTTCCACCAGAGAAAAAAGATGTTCGACCATATACTCTTTGGATGAGTACGTGACATTCACCGATGAGGGGGAGCCCGAGTACTACGGTGAAGCTATGGCAAGCGACCATAAAGATGAGTGGGAAAAGGCCATGCAAGAGGAGATCAATTCCTTGTACGAGAATCATACATATGATCTCGTAGAGTTGCCCAAAGGGAAGCGAGCTCTCAAATGCAAGTGGGTGTATAAACTCAAGACCGAAGAGAACAATCCAAGACCAAGGTACAAGGCACAGATCGTTGTCAAAGGATGCAACCAGAAGAAAGGCATTGACTTTGATGAGATTTTCTCTCCGGTGGTAAAGATGTCATCAATCCGGGTTGTGTTACGTCTCGCAGCTAGCATGGATTCGGAGGTTGAACAACTCGATGTTAAGACAGCCTTCCTACATGGAGATTTGGAAGATGAGATCTACATGGAGCAACCCGAGGGATTCAAAGAGTCGGGAAATGAGCACTTAGTGTGCCGACTTAAGAGAATTCTCTATGGTTTGAAGCAAGCGCCTCGTCAATGGTACAAGAAGTTCGAATCCTTCATGAATCGTCACGGGTTCAAGAAGCCACACACTGATCATTGTGTTTTCATGAAGAGGTATGGTCGGGGAGACTTTCTCATACTCATGCTTTATGTTGATGATATGTTGATTGTTGGCCAGGATAAAAGCGAGATAGCTGCTCTTAAGAAAGCATTGAGAAACTCTTTCTCCAAGAAAGATTTGGGACCGGCCAAGCAGATTCTTGGGATGCGGATCACGCGAGATCGATCTGAAAAGTTACTTTGGCTATCTCAAGAAAGATACGTTGAGAAGATTCTTGAGAGATTTAACATGCAACAAGCCAAACCTGTAAGTGTACCACTAGCTAGACATTTCAAGTTTGTTGGGAAGAAAAATCCAAGAAGGGATGAAGACATGCGAGGCGTTCCATATTCTTCCGCTGTTGGAAGCCTCATGTATGCCATGATATGTACCCGGTCAAATATCGCACACGCGGTTAGTGTGGTTAGTAGATTCTTGTCAAATCCTGGGAAAGAGCACTGGGCTGCTGTGAAGTGGATACTTCGATATCTCAGAGGAACAACCAAAAGGTCTTTGCGCTTTGGAGCTTAACAACCTGTGTTGGAGGGATACACAGATGCTGAAATGGCCAGAGACTTGATATCTCGAAAATCGACGTCGGGGTATCTAACTACTTTTGCAGGGGGAGCTGCTTCTTGGTGGTCAAAAAGTTCAAAAATGTGTTGCACTTTCAACGACGGAGGCGGAGTACATTGCTGCCACGAAAGCTAGTAAGGAAATGTTATGGATGAAGAATTTTCTGCTAGAGCTTGGGCTAAAGCAAGAGAAATATGTCCTCTACTGTGACAATCAGAGTGACATCCACTTAGCCAAGAATTCAGCATACCATTCCCGGACGAAGCACATTGATGTTCGGTATCACTGGATCCGAGATGTGTTGGAAGAAAAACGACTACAACTTGAGAAAGTCCACAACGATGATAATTGGTCTGATATGATGACTAAGGCACTACCAAGCAAGAAGTTTGATGATTGCTGCAATGGCGCCGGTGTGACGATTCCTTCCAATTAGGTCGGAAGGGGGAGATTTGTTGGGATTCCTCCCTAATTCTAGAATATTCTTTTGGAGAAGATGGAGAAGTTTTCTAGAAGATGGGAGATGAATGGAGTGTGTGGAATTTCTAGAGACACTTTGTAGAATACTCCATGCATTAACAATGGGAGTTGGAGAATGTGAAGAGAATTCTAGAGCCTTTCATTATCAACTATAAAAGGGGTGCTCTTGGAAGAGATTTCATCATCCAAGAACAAACCATCCTTCTAGCCTCCTAGTGAGAGAAATAGGTAGCCACTTTTAAAGTGAGGATTAGAGAGAGTCTTCATCCTCTCTAATTAGTCTAGTTATCCACCATTGTGTGAGAGTGTTCTTGTAATCCATCCACCTTGGGTGAGATCTTTGTAACCCTACTATAAGCATATAGTGGAAGAGTTGGACTTCTCAAGTCCCGCGGTTTTTCCCGATTTGGGTTTTCCGCGTAACCAATTTCGGTGTCTTGTTTATTCTTCTCTTTATTTTCATTCATTATCTTAATCACAAAAAGAGGGAAATACTCAATTTTTCCCAACAATTGGAGGCCAGAATCTGACAAGGGAAGAGAGGTGCCTTTGCAAGATTGGTTGCAAACATAGGTGCTTCAGATACTGCAAAATGCACTGCACTACTATTCCCAAAGCTACATTTCTAAAGTGACAATATCAAAAGCATCAATTGGTCGTAATATTCCAACTTCATTCAAAGTGGTCTTCAAAATGAAAACACTCACGATTTTCTACCACCTCAATGAATAATGTGTAAAAATCAAATCATTGTTAACCCTAGTGGTTGTTCAGTTATTAGTTCTTTCATTTGCTTGTGTGAGTGAGAAAAAACTAGGAAAAACAATATCTACGGTGTACTGCATGAAGAGATCGACGTGGACTGGCCATGTTCAACCTTCGACCAATTCTATTCCTTAGTCTTTGATTTCTATTTCTTAGTTTCCCTAATAATCATCATCAAATACAACAAAACTAGCATCCTCAAATAGAAGATGATGCTGAGATCCTCCTCAATCAAAAATCTCAAACATGATTAGTATATATCCAGGCGGCGCCAATTTTGACAGGTGCACTTGCAAACAAGGACTCCCTTAGCAAAATATCCATGATTGACGTGCCAAATGATCCAGTTCGACTGTCTGTGTCAGCCATTCCCCTCTTGATCTATAAACCAACAACATCCATTCTTCTTTTCACAGACATGTTAACAACACTGTCCGTAATATAGATTTTCTTCAAAAATGAGAGCAATTTTCTACATTTGCCTTGTCATTAGAAAGATGGTGAGAACAGAATCCGTGGAAAATAAGCCTATTTTTCAGTGATTTAGTCTAGTGTCAGAAATGACTTGACAAGGCTCAAGAGTCCAGACCAATACATTAAGAAGCTTAACTTCTTTCACAGATAGATAACACAAGAAGAATATGACTAAAGAAGCTTAACTTCTTGAAAGGGTTTGGAACATCTTGACTGACTACGAGGGATTGGCTGAATTCATATCTGGGCTTGCTGTCAGCCAGCTACTCAAGAAGAAAGATAACATTGCCCGTTTGTATCAGGTCTTTTGCTCATCCTTGCCATCCCTTGCATGAATGCTGATGAATAACTTCATACATTCACATTGGCACATATTTTTGAATTGAACAGATTGGGCAGCAAAACCTTGTTGGGGATTATTCTGGTTTTGACAAGTAAGTAGAAGGAAATTGTAGGAAATCTAGTAAAATAAAGCAACTTTCAAGTCGTGCAGTAGACACTTTCATTAAGGCTTTATTTGTCCCCTTATATATGTGTGTAATATAGGACAAATATCCTTTAGGATAAAATAAAGCTTTGTTGACAAAAAGTCACACTTACTTTTTTCAACACCGAAGGAGCAAAAAGAGTAAGAGCAGAATGGTTTCTTTATGAATGTATGTTCTATATAATATATATCAATCCCATCTCTGAAGATGAATTTACAACCATGCCTCCAGTCAGTCCCTTTGTTAAAGGATCAGCTAGGTTCTCCTTGGATTTGACATAGTCTGTAGTTATGACTCCTCTTGTGATCAAGTCTCTAATAATACTGTGCCTCACTCCGATGTGCCGTGACTTTCCATTGTATGATTCACTATACACTGTTCTAAGAGCTGAAGTACTATCACAATGTATGGATATTGGTGATACAGGTTTGGGCCACATTGTACTTCATATAACAAATTACTCAGCCATTCCGCTTCTTTGCATGCTGAGGCTAATGCTACAAATTCTGCAAACATGGTTGAATCACATATGCAACTTTGCTTCTTTGATGCCCAAGAAACGGCTCCACCGCCCAATACAAAAATCTAGCCACCTGTGGATGAGTGATCATCTTTGTTTTTTATCCAACTTGCATCAGAATAACCCTCTATGGCCGAAGGATATCCCTTATACTTGATGCAGTAATCCTTTGTGTGTTTTAGATATCTTAACACTCTTGTAACACCAAGCCAATTTTGTTTGCTAGGATTACTTGTAAACCTGCTTAACACTCCAACTGCATATGCAATATCAGGACGTGTGCAAGTCATTGCATACATTAAGCTACCAATCACACTTGCATATTCAGCCTGTGACGCAGCTTCACTCTTATTTTTCACAAATTCAATTTTGAAATCTGTAGGGGTTGAGGCTGGTTTGCAATCATAATGATTGTACTTCTTAAGAAGTTTCTCAACATAATGTGATTGTGAGAGTGTGATAGATCCTTGATCATTCTTTATTCTTATACCCAGAATAACATCAGCCTCTCCCATGTCCTTCATTTTGAATTTACTTGAAAGGAACTTTTTGGTTTCATGTACTTGTATTAAGTCAGAACCAAAGATCAACATGTCATCAACATATAAACATATTATGACACCTTTCCCATTTGCATACTTGCTGTAAACACATTTATCAGATTCGTTAATTTTGAATCCACTAGCAAGCACAACTCGATCAATTTTTTGATGCCATTGTTTTGGAGCCTGTTTCAGCCCATACAAGGATTTCACAAGTTTACACACTTTATGCTCTTGTCCAGGTACTACGAATCCTTCAGGTTGTTTCATGTAAATTTCCTCATCTAATTCACCATTCAAGAATGCAGTTTTCACATCCATTTGATGAATATGCCACTTTTGGATTGAGGCTATTGCAATTAGTACCCTTATTGTAGTTATTCTTGCTACTGGAGAATAAGTATCAAAATAGTCAAGACCATGCTTTTGTGTAAAGCCTTTGGCTACAAGCCTTGCCTTATACTTGTCAATAGTTCCATCAACCTTCATTTTCTTTTTGAAGATCCACTTACAATCAATGGGTTTGGAACCAGGTGGTAACTTTTCAATTACCCAAGTGTTGTTACTCATAATTGAGTCTATTTCATCATTTACCGCTTCCTTCCAAAATGAAGCATCATGAGACCTCATCGCCTCATCAAAACTTTTTGGATCAGTTTCAGTATTCAAACAATAAGATGTTTTTTCGGAGAGTTCATCTCTCGTACCTTCGACAAGATAAGTAATATAGTCAGAACCAAATGATTTGGCCTTTCTTGCTCTTTTGCTCCTTCTGAACTCAATGACTTCATTTTTGTCATTATCATCATCTAATGCATGTTCTTTTTGTTTTGAGCCACTTTCAATATTTCTTGGGATAGAGGTAAATCTTGTTTCATCAAAAATAGCATCTCTTGACTCTATTATAGTATTAACTGAAATAGAGTCATTAGGTTCAATGACCATAAACTTATAGGCCTTGCTATTAATAGCGTAACCTATGAAGATGCATTCAACGCCTCTTTCTCCCAACTTCCTTTTCTTTAGTTCTGGAAGTCTAACAATGGCTCTACAGCCCCAAACTCTCAAATGATTAAGATTGGGCTTCCTTTAGTGCCAAAGTTCATAAGGGGTGATCGAGTTCTTTTTGTTTGGAACTCTATTGAGTATATAACAAGCCGTAAGAACAGCTTCTCCCCAAAAACCTTGACTAAGGCATGCAGTAGACATCATGGTATTAACTATTTCCATTAACGTTCGATTCTTTCTTTCAGCAACACCATTTTGTTGTGGTGTATAAGGAGCAGTTACCTCATGTTTAATACCTGTAGTCTCAAAAAATTCTTTTTCAAAGTATTCACCACCTCTATCGGTTCTTAAACATTTAATAGATAAATCACATGCAAGTTCAACTTCTTGTTTATAAATTTTATACATTTGCATAGCTTGATCTTTAAAATGCAACAAGTAAACATGGCAATATCTTGTAGAATCATCAATAAAAGTTGCAAAATATTTATTGCCTCCTAAAGTAAGTGTAGCATGCAAATCACACAAATCACTATGAATCAATTCAAGCTTGTTTGATTTTCTTTCAATTTTTTGAAATGTTTGTCTAGTGATTTTTGTTAACATACAAGTATTGCATTTTCCATTTTCAATATTTAGTTTAGGCAAAAGGTCCAATTTTACCTAGGGGCGTAAATGAGTCGAGTCGTTCGTGAGAAAATCTCGAGAAACTCGGTCAAAACTCGACCTCGAGCTCGGGTTGACCAAACTCGATCTCGAGTTCGAACTCGTTCGAATATGTAACGTGTCGAGTCTGAACTTTTAAATTTTATTTCGATAAGGTCGACGAACTTATTGAGCAAATATATATATTTAGACATATAATTAATATAGGGGTTTCTTTGGAAATAATTAAAAATATAAAATCTAAATTAAGTATTAGGGTATGCATGACTGTAATACCGCTTTGTGTATAATATGTATACACGTAAATTTTAAATCCAACTCTAACTCTTCCTCTTCTTCCATTTGCGAATTCCAGTAAAATGAGTTTTTTGAGTTAAACGAGATCACTTGGCTCGAATTCGAACTCGTTCGTTAAGCTCGCGAGTCGGACTCGAGCTCACAAAAAGTTAATGAGTCGAGTCATGAGCACAATTTTTTATGTTCGAAAGAGCTCGATCTCGAGCTCGAGTTCGAAAAATATTTAACGAGTCGAGTTTGAGCATACCCATGTTCGGTCTCGACTCGACTCATTTACACCCCTAATTTTACCATATCAATAATCCTTTTGTAATGAACATGTCCTAATCTATTATGCCATAAAATAGTAGAATACTCAACCAAATAAGCAACAACTTCTTTCATTTTATTGATGGGCATTACATTGAATTTGAACATTATACCACAAAGGTACCCCTTTCCTACATACATCCCACCCTTGGAGATTACAATTTTATCAGCTTCGGTAACATGCTTGTAGCCAAACTTATTAAGAAGTCCTGCAGAAATTAAGTTTTTTCTAAGTTCAGGGACATACAACACATTAGATAGAGTCATCACTTTTCCCGACGTGAACTTAAAATCAACTTCTCCTTTGCCTTTAATGGGAGCGGTTGCTGAATTTCCCATGTAAACTACGGCACTTGGGTCTTCCACCACTTGCAAGTTCTTGAAGAAACTTTTGTCCTTGCATATGTGACTAGTGGCGCCCGAATCAATCCATCAACCAAAGTCTTCATCAACAATGTTAATTTCAGAAACCATGGCTACAAGAGACTTGTTATCATTGCCTCCACTTGAAGAATTAGGACCTTTCTTCTTGAGCAATCTACATTCATGCTTGTAGTGTCCTTCTTTCTTGCAATAATAGCATTTTCCTTTCTTCTTCTTATTTGGATAATTGCCATGACCTCCACCATAAGCCCTTTTCTTCGACTTACTACTTTGGCCTTCTTCAATCACGTTAATTTTTGTGACTGGATTCTTCCCTTTGTCTTCCTCTTTCATTTGAGGGTTTTCCTGCATTCTCAATTCTTCCTCAATACGAAGAGAATTAGCCAAACTCTCAAGAGAGATCTCTTCCTTCTTATGTTTGAGATCTTTCTTGAAGTCTTTCCAAGATGGGGGTAATTTATCAATCAATGCACCAACAATAATAGATTCATCCATGGTAAGATTGTGTTGTGTGAAGTGATTCAACATTCTTTCAATTTCAGCAAATTGCTCCATAACTGGTTTGTTGTCTACCATCTTGAAATTAAAGAAAGTTGAGACAAGGAATTTCTTACTTGTAGAGTCTTCCGACATGTATCTTGCTTCCAATTTTTCCCATACTTCCTTTGTCGTAACCATCGTGTGGTACACATCAAAAAGGTTGTCTCCCATTGCATTGAGAATGTGCTCTCTACATATTTCATCATCATTCTCCCACTTTTGCCTTTGACGGAGTTCCTCCAAAGCTTCATCATCTTCTGAATTGTCCACCGGTTTGGGAGTTGTGAGAACATAAGACACTTTCAAAGCCGCTAAAAGGAAATAAACCCTTTTCTTCCAACGAATGAAATTGCCACCATCAAACCTATCAAGTTTGACAATGTTTGTTGCTAGATCCTTCTTTTTACTTGCCATAGTGACAAGATAAAACCTTAATGAAAGTGTCTACTGCACGACTTGAAGGTTACTTTATTTTACTTAGATTTCCGACCATTTCCTTCTACTTACTTGTCAAAACCAGAATAATCCCCAACAAACCTGGCGTTTGGATTACAATTTGAAGCAAAAGGGGTGATTGAATGTTGTGAAGGTGCTCTAGAGAACCTCCCTCTTTGTCAAAGGCGCGACATTGGGTTTCAGATGATTAAAGGCGACTTCCAACTTTTTAAAGGAGCCTGGTCCATTGAACAGGTGAGTCGCGTTCACTTTTACCACCCGTATGCATCTAAATATGGTGTTCTGATTGTTGATTTTGCAGGCGAAGAATACAGGAGGAGAATCGAATGAAACAATGCTTTCCTATGTGGTGGATGTGGAACCAAAAGTTTGGTTACCTGTCCGCCTTGTTGAAGGCAGACTATAAAGAGAAATAAAGATGAACCTTTTGAGCATAAAAAGAGTAGCAGAACAGACCCAATTGTGATCATACTATGTCTATGTGTATATACTGTCATTCATGCATACTCGAACATGCTTTTTCAGTTATCTACTTTCAAAATTTTATATCATAACTTGGGTAAAAACAACTGAATATTGAACAGAAAAATCAATGAATTCCAACAACAAAACTCTAACATTCAATAACAATCCTTGATCTCCAACAACCAAATCAAAAAGACAAGTTGAAAAACTCCTAATCAGAAAACCCCTCACTCGAAAGCATCATCATCGTCATCGGGAAGGGGCTGGTTTAGTGCTAGAGCGAGCTCGAGCTCATGCTTCTGCTGTTGCGTCAAGCCGATCTGGACCTCCGGCGGAGCAAGAGCAGGGGACTCCGCAAAATGCAGGTTAGGATCTCCGGCAAGCTTCCTAGCAAGATAGAGGAATGGCTTCTCAAAGTTGTAGTTGCTCTTGGCAGAGATCTCGTAGTACTGCAAGTTCTTCTTGCGGTGGAAGGTGACCTGCTTGGCCTTCACCTGGCGGTTCTTGACATCGACCTTGTTGCCGCAGAGAACCACCGGAATGTTGTCGCAGACACGGCAGAGATCGCGATGCCACGTCGGGACGTTCTTGTAGGTGAGGCGCGCAGTGACGTCGAACATGATGATGGCGCACTGGCCGTGGATGTAGTAGCCATCCCTGAGTCCTCCGAACTTCTCCTGGCCGGCGGTGTCCCAGCAGTAAAACCTGATCTTGCCGCGGTTGGTGAAGAAATCCAATGGATGAACCTCGACTCCGATGGTGGGCTCGTACTTCTTCTCGAATTCTCCGGTGAGATGCCTCTTCACGAACGTCGTCTTCCCGGTCCCGCCATCTCCGACGATAACGAGCTTGAAGCTTGGTAATCCACCGTCTGCTGATTCGGTAGGGCCATTCTGGATTCTAGATTGCTACAGGGCTGCGTCTGATTCTTGCTTCTTGTTGAGTGGGGAGAGAGGGCTTTTGTAGAGGGGGGAATTAGCTTTGAATTTAGGCCACAATCTGGACCGATGAGATTTTTAATTTTGGATAACTAGCTTTATATTGAAGCTACAATATGCACCGTCGGATGAGATTTTAATTTTGGGATAATTAGCTGTGAAT
The DNA here is from genome assembly GCA_948330725.1 of Sherardia arvensis. Classification (NCBI taxonomy): domain Eukaryota; kingdom Viridiplantae; phylum Streptophyta; class Magnoliopsida; order Gentianales; family Rubiaceae; genus Sherardia; species Sherardia arvensis. Next base: position 18,790,864 of record OX415238.1, read on the forward strand.
TGAAGCGACAATATGAACCGTTGGATGAGCGGTAATTAGCTTTGAAGTCGAGCGACAATCTGGACCGTCGGATGGGATCATATAATATAAAAATGAAATACCTATTTTACCCCTACTTTTGTGAATGAGTTGAAACGCATACAGTATATATGTAAGGTGCGGTGGAACTAGGAAAATATTTAACGTGCTTTTTCGATGGAAAATGTATATAAAATGATTTAGAACTTCAAATAGTCACACATCATTGAAATTAGGAATTGAGTTCATAATTAATTGATTAAGAACACTTTCTCTGTTTAGAAGTTGCTCAGCCTTCTCTCTAGAGTTTTAACTCACGTGCCACTACATGCATTATCGTACTTAATGCTTTTCCCCATCAAACTTCATGTTCACGTCATTATTCCCTACCTCCAACGTTCCTAAAGCGGCCAACCTATGGCAGTGCCACCACCCAATCGGGGTAGCACAACCGCCGGAAAATCTTTCAAACAAGCCCTTACCCATAAAAACCAACCCCTTTTCGAATCACAACCAACCAATCCAGAAGTCAAACCTTCAATCACTAGACTTAATGGTCGGCCGGCTTGTTTGTATGATCCAAAATCGGTCAAAATCCTAGCAGTACATTACAGCAATGCTCTGGTCGACAAGTTTGCGAGGGGCAAAACTCAGATGGAGAACATTCAGGCGGCTTTCCAAGCCTTGGGTTTCAAATCTCAATTCCAAGTGGGCTTGCTCGATTACCGGCACATCTTAATCCGGTCCAAGGATGAAGAAGATTACCAGCGTTTGTGGCTGCAACCCTATGTCACGAACGGGCTCGTGAATTAAGGACTAAATCGGAAAGATATGACCGGAATTCGGCCTGAAAGTACAAATGATCGGATTGCGATCAGAATTCAAACGGTGTGACCCGGAAAAGCAAAACAATAACAAAGAGTTTGATCCGCACCAATTGGAAAATTTCTAATTTTTAATCTCTAATCTACATACTCTTATACTACAACATTCCAGCTATGAGTATACTCCTTAACGGCTAAGGCGCTGCTGCTTTACTTCGTACCATTCTGTTACAAACATGCCTTGCTGGCCTCTGCTCTCTTTCCTGGAAATTGCCTTTGTCCCTCATGTCAAAATACCATAATGCCCCTGGGCCATTTCTTTGTTCATGACAAAGTCCTCCCCTGAAAAGAAACTTGTCCTCAAGTTTCCAGAACAGCTCCAAATCCTTTGTTGTTGAACCTGGGCAGAATACCCGTGATTTTGGCAAGGCAACAATGAAATAAGGCAGCAAGTACACGTCCAAATGAGTGGTTGTGCCGCCTCGAAATGTGGTCACTACTTTATCCCAAGAGTTCAACAACTGTAGTGACTTCATCTGTAGCAGATTCATTTCCTCGGTTTGCATCTCAAAATCACCGCCAAATGCAGCACCAAGAAACCAATTTTCTCCTTTTGTATATGTTGCTAGAGAGAAGTCTCTTACAAAGACAATTTCTGCTCTAAAATATGAGTCTGTGATCTGAACTTTCAAGCAACTCATGCCAAGGACATGCTTCCAGAAAAAATTCTCAGAGATCGTACTTCCGAGGTGTGATCATATATCTCCCATTCCATTTCCTCTTGTCCTCCATCAGTCACAGCAAGTTCAGGATTTTCTGTGTCAAATAAAGGCATCAAATAGAGTAGCTCATATAATGAGACATAAGTGTTTACCAATTCATCCTTCCCTGAACTTTACCTTCTCCTCAGGGTTACTAATGTTTGCAAGAATGCTTCCTTCTGCAAAATGAACTAACAAATATTTACACAAAGCCGAAAACTGCTTACTGATTTTGTCATATCTAGAACTGCAGATGATTCAGCCACCCAAATGAGTGAAAAGGACACCAAATGTTCAATCACACCATCATTTTTAGACCATGGAACTAATACCGCAACAGCTAAAGAATGATCATTTTTGTCTACAAACTCCATAATCCCTTTCTTTTGTTCCCCGGCAGCCTTCATTCGTTTTTCTGAATCCCAAACCATTTCTGCCCCACACTCCGAGCCTCCTCTCTCCCTTACCATGAGCTTGTCCCTAAGCTCTAGAACCTGATTCTCAGACTCTACAACACTAAGACCGCCAGTTTCATCTCCACCGGCTTTCCATTTCAGAAAAAATTTCAAATTAAAGAACTCAAGATCATCAGCACAAGATTTGCCCCATCTCTCTTCAACTAAGTCCTTACAGCGACTCATAACTCTCCCAAACACCAACACACCGGGACCATTTTCTACTGCTGTTATAACAGTCACATGCTTAGAAAAATTTATTGTGTTCACTACTCAGTAGATCCTCAAATTTCACCATTTCAATCTCCTTAGTTAAATGAACTCCAAAACAACGACTACGAAGTTTCAAAATAATACCAGGATCAAAACAGAACACAGGTTCAGCACATTCCATGTTGTCACCGATCATTTCGATACTCTTAAACCATACCCCGCCAAGCTCAAATAGTTTTCATGTTCCCTTTCCACATATGTGCTTATCAATCACTAGTTTCCAAGCTCTATCACACTCTCTTACATAATCAACACGAATTGATTTCCATTTCAAATTAATGGACTCCTGAGCATTAACATTTGAAAGGTTAAATCCAGGCTTGATTCTAACCTTGGACTCCACATGCATTTCATCAATTTTAATTCCTGACATGCAAGAATCTCTAGAATTCATTGAAATTGATATATTGTCAACTATTCCCCCAGGATCGTAAACAGAGACAACACTAACACCCACATATGTATCTTCTTTATGTTCGTAAGAAGATGCAAATAAACCTACTGCAACATCATTGTTCAGACAACCAGAGGTGTTATGAAAATTACCTTCCCGTGATTCTGGATTATCAACCAAACCACTATCCTCTAGTTTCCCTCCAAACCTTGCTTCAAATGGTGTTTGAGCTTTGTCACCGGAAGTTGGCAACAAGGACTTCCCGTCATTCTCCCACCAGTTTGTTGGCTCATCACCCTCTTAAAATGATCCCCGACAAAGTTCTATACTCCCCATGTCGGTGCTTCGTAGGAGTTGATTAGCCGCTCCATGAATGTTGTCGGAGTTGTGAGGTTGCTGCCCTAGATGGGTCACCTCGCCTCCATGGTGTAAATTTATGTAGGAAAATGAAGAAGAATGGAAGAAAACCATGTCTCCAAATACATGAACCAAAACAAAGGAATGAGAAGAGTTCAAGAGCTTAGCTCTATTCTTACAAGTGAAGAATATATAGTACAAGAGATAACAACAAGTAAAATGACTAAACTGTCCATGATATAATACTATTATTACTAACATCCCCCCTCAAACTCACGATGCTACAACAAGAAGCATTAAGAGTTTGTCAGATAAGAAACGGAAGTGCGCTGATGAATGAGCCTTCGTGAACAAATCGGCAATCTGAAGGGAAGAGGGAACAAAGGGCAGTGAGATAGTACCAAGCTGCAAATGATGGTGTATGAAGTGACAATCAATCTCAATGTGTTTGGTTCTCTCATGAAACACTGAATTACGAGCAATATGAATGGCACTATGATTATCACAATGTAGCGGTGTGGGATGAGGAAGCTTAATGCCAAAATCAGAGAGCAGCCAACGCAACCAAACAATCTCTGCAGTAGTCGAGGCCATGGCACGATACTCAGCCTCTGTAAAAGAACGAGAGATAATATCCTGCTTCTTACTCTTCCAAGAAATGAGTGAGTCACCAAGAAAGATGCAGAAGCCAGTGGTGGACTTGCGATCCTCAGGATCACCAACCCAATCAGCATCAGAATAAGCACGCAAGTCTAACGATGATGATGAGGGAAAGAGAAGACAACGGAACTGGGTGCCTCGAAGATACCTGAGAATACGAAGAACAGCACCCCAATGAACTGAAGTCGGAGCAGTGACAAACTGACTAACCACGTGAACAGCATGTGCAATATCTGGCCGAGTAACTTTAAGATACACCAAACTGCCAACCACAGTACGATATAGAGTGGGATCAGGCAAAGGAATCCCATCTGTAGAGGAGTAGTGAGCATTAGTCTCAAGTGGAGTGTCAACCGTCTTATTATCCGTAAGACGGGCACGATCAAAAAGGTCAGCAATGTACTTGGACTGAGACAACAGATAACCCTTAGGAGAAGAGGCTACCTCAATGCCCAAAAAATAACGGAGCGCACTCAAGTCTTTCATAGCAAAACAATAAGCCAAATCACGCTTCAATGATTCAATCCCCTCACAATCATCACCAGTAATAATCATATCATCAACATACAAAGAGAGAAGAATACGACCCTTACTCGTATGCTTGATGAACAAAGCAGAATCCTAGTAGCTAGGGCGAAAGCCAAGAGAGATGACCACAGTGGAGAACTTCTTAAACCAAGCTCTGGGAGCCTGTTTGAGGCCATAAAGAGACCGCCGAAGCCTACAAACATGCCCAAGCTCATGCGCAACGCCGGGAGGAGGTGTCATATAAACCTCCTCAGAAAGATCACCATAAAGAAATGCATTCTTAACATCCATCTGCGAAATCTTCCACTGATAAGCTGAAGCAACTGCTATCAGAGTGCGAATGGTGGTCATCTTTGCAACTGGTGCAAATGTCTCATCATAATCCATCCCATACTCCTGTGAATATCCCTTCGCAACAAGGCGAGCTTTGTATCGTTCAACAGAATCATCAGACTTGGTCTTAATCTTATAAACCCAACGACAACCAATAGTGTGTTTTCCCGAAGGCAAAGCCACTAAATCCCAAGTGTGAGTCTGATGTAAAGCAGCGAGTTTCTCAGCCATAGCACGCTGCCAAAGAGGGTCACTAACAGCCTCTCTATAAGATGTAGGCTCAGACAAAGAGTGATTGGACACAAGGAAAGAGGCAAATGCAGGAGAATAGGAGGAGTAAGCAAAGTCTGGCTTCTGAGAGGACTTAGAAGCTCGAGTGGACCGACGGAGAGGGGGAGGATCGATCACAATCTCAGGAGATGGTAGTGGAGGCTCTGTGGGCAAATCAGTCTCAAGGACAAGCGGCAAATCAACAGCATGAGGCGCAGTAAGGGGTGCATCTGTGTCTGAAACCAAATCTGCTGGTGAAACATCATCGCTAACAACATCAAAAGGATCCAAGTGAATAATATATGACCGAGTCAACTGGTGTGAACTAGAGGGAATCGAGAAAAACGGGATATGCTCCAAAAACACAACATGTCGAGCAACACATATCTTCTGCTTAACAGGATCAAAACACCGATACCCCTTCTGACCACTAGCATATCCCAAAAAGGCACACAAGGCTGACTTAGGAGACAACTTAGAACGTTCAACATGAGGTAGGAGAACAAAACAAGCGCAACCAAATACCCGCAAGGAACAGTAATTAGGTGCATGTCCATACAATGCCTCAAAAGGTGACAAGCCAGAATTATGTGAGGTCGGGATCCTATTGATGGCATGCACAACTGTAAGAATGGCTTTCCCCCAAAATACTTTAGGAACCTCGGCTGACAGCAAGAAGGAACGAGAAGTCTCAACAATGTGACGGTGTTTCCTTTCGGCAACACCATTCTGCTGAGGAGTATCAGTACAAGAGGTCTGTCGAATGGTTCCATCAGAAGCAAGCAACTGGGAAAAGGCATTAGAGGTGTACTCACCCCCCAAATCACAACGGAAACACTTGATGACTGCAGAGTGCTATGTGCTGATAAGAGCCCTGAACTCACGATAAACCTCAAGAAAATCAGATCTATGCTTCACAAGATAAACCCATGTATAACGAGTAAAATCATCAATGAATGAAATATAATATCGAGAACCCCCTTTAATAGGCACATGAGAGGGGCCCCACACATCAGAATGCACAAGATCAAAAGGAGCAAGAGATGAAGAAATGCTTCACTGAAAAGGCAATGCAGAAAATTTCGCCAGTTTACAACCACTGCAATCGGAGATGTCATGAGAGTGCAGCTGACCCAAAACTCTAGTAGAGGCCAAATACCTCAACCGAGATGCAGAAACATGACCCAGACGAGAATGCCACAAGTAAAAATCAGAGGATGATCGACTCAAACGAAAGGAAGACAAATCCACAGTAGAAGCAACAACATCTGTAACTTTCAGTTCATCCAAGACATAAAGTTTCCCTTGCCTACGACCAGTCCCAACCACCTTCCTAGATGGCAAATCCATAACCACACAAGATGAAGAAGAGAACCAAACACCCAAGCCAGAATCACACAATTGACCAACCGAACAAAGGTTAAGTGAGAGACTAGGAATATGATAAACATCACTCAAAGAGACATTAGGGGTGGCAATAGAACCAATACCCTGTAATAGCATGGGAGTTCCATCAGCAGTCAATACTGAACCAGTAGGTGCAGATGAAAGAGTAGTAAAAGAAGGCAAATGAGGAGACATATGATTAGAGGCGCCAGAATCCAAAATCCACAAAGGAGAAGAGACATGTGAAATGGGCGATGATGAAAAGCCTATAGAGGAGGAGGAGGACATGACAGAAGACTGCTGAAATGCGAGAAACTTTTGAAACTGGTCAAACATATACGGAGTCAATTCAACACTAAATGACTGAGAACCATGATCACTACCACTTTCCATTATGATACTTCAAGGATCCAAGCACACCAAAAATGCCACAGCTAAAAAATTCTCAACACAGAAAGCCAAACTGAATCAAAACTACAATAAACTCCCACAAATCAACAACTCCGAATCAAAATCGAAACCAAATCCCAACACCAATATCAAACACCAATCAACAACTCACAAATTCAACAAATACTTCAAAATTCTATATCCATGCAATATCAAATTTCATATTCAAAAGGCCCCAAATTTCATACCAAATCACTAAGTATGCTTAACCCACAAAAATCACCACCACGATTCCGAAAAATCCCAAATTAATACCAAATCCAAGAAACTCCAAATTGAGATTCAACCACAACTGCCCATACAATAATTTCATCCAAGAATGAATCTAATAATCGAAACAAATCGAAAGAAGCTCACAAATGCAAAATCTGAAAATTTTTCTAGAAACAACCAAAACTCGCAGTTCAGTCCGACGAACACTGCAGAATTTCCAGACCTCCAATGCTTGATCCGAACTGTCAAGTTGTAGATCCACGTCTCTCGAACAACCACCCAAAATTTTAGAATTTTCCAACGGTTGGATGAAAGGATAACTCAAATATACGACGGCTACGCAGACAAATCCGAAGCAGAAACTCTTTTGACGAAAATTCAAAAAACCACTTCAATCTTGATCTTGTTCAACCCACAAACCTTCAACCCACAAACCCATGAATCATAGCTCTGATAACATGTAAATTTATGTAGGAAACTGAAGAAGAATGGAAGAAAACCATGTCTCCAAATACATGAACCAAAACAAAGGAATGAGAAGAGTTCAAGAGCTTAGCTCTATTCTTACAAGTGAAGAATATATAGTACAAGAGATAAAAACAAGTGAAATGACTAAACTATCCATGACATAATACTATTATTACTAACACATGGTAACCAGCGGTGTCCGGTCGTCGTCCGAGATGAGTCATAGTGCTACTGCAATAGTTGTTGAACGCAACATCACCCCTGGGAGAGCTGAAGTGTATCTCAACATTGCGGTGGTCATCGAACTCCATTGATTTACCTCCAACAGCCACCAAATTCGAGCCGATTTGACGACGCGGTGGCTCTACAACATTTTTGAAACTACACTTGAGATCCTCCTCCCAGAGTTTCCACCTCGTCGCCCGTTTTTCATCTTCGCGCTTATACCTCGCCGCCCCATCTTCGTCTTCGCGCTTATATCTTGCCGCTTGTTCTTCCTGCTCGCGCTTATACCTCTCCTCTCTTCGTTGCTCAAGCAGATCAAACATCCGGTAAAATTGGTCTTTGCGCTCCGGACGCCTTGCCTCATGCTCGTTAACCGCCATAGCTTGGCCGAGAGACAAGTGCTCCGATCGGTAATGCTCATCCGTGTGGATGGTAGAACTGCCGAGGTCGTTGCTTGGGTCGAAATGCCAACCGAAATCAGCACCGTCGTGGACGTCACCTCAAAAAGTTTGCACAAAATTGGTCGCATCTCCGGTAGGGTCGTACACAGACCCCAATTGCCACCCGCCCTACTCTCCGTTGGCGAAACGACTTTGTAATTCACTGCCAAACTCCACTTGTTGACCGGAATACCTCGCCTCCCAGTCGTGGTCGTTGATAGGCTCCGATTGCAACTCGTCGTGGAGGACACTTGTAGAAAACCGCCAGCCACCACCGTCGTACCGCTGGCCACCGTCGTACTCGTCGTCATTGCTGGCGGCGGTGCGTCTTCTCCCATTGACTGCTTCGCTGTCGCGGTCATCATGAACCAAGTTCCACCGCTGTTGTCGCCAGTAACCGAACATCGCTCGAATCTAATCGGGTCAACGTTGGGATAATCCTGCTTCCCACCGTACATCTCTGAGTTCAAGCAGCTTGAGGTTTGATCGGAATCGGTCTCCCAAGCCGACACCTCACAAACTTGAACCCCAAAGTCGATTCCCTCATCATACTCCATCGTTAGGCCGGAGAAACGCCGGCTCTGATACCACTGTCACGAACGGGCTTGTGAATTAAGGACTAAATCGGAAAGATATGACCGTAATGCAGCCTGAAAGTACAAATGATCGGATTGATATCGGAATTCAAACGGGTCACAGTGTGACCCGGAAAAGCAAAACAATAACAAAGGGTTTGATCTGCACCAAATGGATAATTTTTAATATCTAATCTACATACTCTTATACTACAACATTCCATCTATGAGTGTACTCCTTAACGGCTAAGGCGTTGCTGCTTTGCTTCGTACCATTCTGTTACTAACATGCCTGCTGGCCTCTTCTCTCTTTCCTGGAAATTGCATTTGTCCCTCATGTGAAATTACCATAGTGACCTTGGGCCATTTCTTTGTTCATGACACCCTATTGGAAAATCGACGGAGCAACAATGAAGGTCTTGAAGTGGACGGAGAATTTCTCTACTGAGCATGAATCTTCAATCGTGCTGGTCTGGGCCAGCATCAAAGAGGTACCTATCTATTACTACTACCAATCTCTAATTCAAGATGTGGCATCACAGATAGGAAAATTTATTAAGATGGGTGTAGCCACCAGTGAAGTAACTTGACCATCTGTCATCAAGGTGTGTATTGAAATGGACCTTAAGGAGGAAAGATTTAGCTCCATTCTGATCGGTCGCACATACAACTATAAGGAATACCCTGTCGAATATCATAAACTACCACAATACTGCAAAGCCTGCAAGAAAATTGGTCATAAAGAATCTGTATGCATCCACCTGCACCCTGAACTAAAGAGGTCATGGAGGAAAAAAGACAATGTAAACCACACCAACTCAACTGGAGCTGATCAAGGGTCCTTAGTGGCTGATCAAGGGTCTTCTAGCCTCACACCAAATGAAAAGGATCAAAGGTCAAAGCAACAACAGAAAGAGGCTGGAGCAATGGTTCTATTTCAACAAAACATATTCCCTGGACAGTCAATATTTCCAGCTAAAGGTGGATCCTCAAACTTAACTGTGGTGATGATAGATGTAAACATTGATCAATAAAGAAGTGCCAACTCTGTATCCTTATATGCTTTTGATCATCTACATATCAATAAGCTCAAAAGAGATTTGAAAACATTTAATAAGACACAAACCTGTACAATTGTGACTTATTACTCACCTTTGAAAACTTCCAATGCATTTTAGTTTTGCAGAATGACACACTATTGAATGAGTCTGACGGGAGACTGAAGATTTTGGTAGTGGAGGTGAGGAACATTTAGCTGCTAGCTGCTAGCAAAACATGTAACAATAACACCCCTATTAGGGATGAGACTGAAATGCATGTGATTAATCAATCTGCATCTTTTCATGACTCTATGTTACTGACAGATGCTAATAACTTGCATAATGTGATATACAACCATGAAATATTAGTAGAATCTTCTGCATCAGTAGATCACACAAAGCCCGTGCAAAAGGCTCACACAACTGCACAAGTTCCACTTGCAAAAAACAAAAAGAAAGCAATTGACAGTGCCAATAGGTCTCTTGGGCCTAAGCAAAAAGTTAAATACACTATTTAATGATTCAACACACCATCATAGGAAATATGTTAGTGTGGAATATCAGAGGCTTTGGAACCTCACTTAACAGATTAAAGACTCTCTTAGTCATACATAACATATCCATTCTTTGCATACTAAAACAAATGCATGATAGCACTGTCTGTAATTTGCTACAATATGAGCTTCATTTTCAACATTCTTACCCTGCTGAGCATGTAAAAATCTGACTTTTTTGGAATAGTAATTTTACTGTCAATGTGATATCACAATCTGATCAGTTCTTGTTAACTTCTATATTGTGATTCACATACCACCATTACTTGGAATGTTGTATTTATATATGCTAAAGTGTTTAGGATATTGAGGAAATCACTATGGAGTGACCTCCTGTCTCTGCCACCATCTCCCACAATATACATGGGAGATTTAAACACTGTAACTTCTGTGACTGAGCGTAGAGGTATACACAAACCCCCTTTAAGAAGAATTAGTGAGTTTAACACTCTTGTAGCCACCCTAACTCTTCAGGAAATCACAACAGCAGGTAATCATTTCACTTGGTCAAACAAGAGATCTAAGAATGACCTATTATTGCAAAAATTTGACAGAGAGACGTGTAACCTAGACTGGCTCACCCTATTACCTCACACCTTCATCCAGGTCCTGAATAGAGCTACATCTGACCATAATCCCCTTCTCCTATCCATACAGGAAGCCACAGAAAAAAGTCCAAGACCATTTAGGTTTCAACAATGTGGCTAAATAGGACAGACTTTAGTGGTGTAGTTCAACTCAATTGGAATCTTCCTAGAAATCATAGTGTGATGCAAAATATGGTACATAAGCTCAAAAGATTGAAAATTTCCCTAAAGTCATGGAATAGGGACAATTTTGGCAATGTGCATCAAAACCTGATGGATGCAGAGACACGGGTTGCACAATTGGAGCAAGCATACCGCACCTCAGGGCCTGAAACTGATCTGATTGCTTTGAATAAGCACATGCCATTCTTATAAGGGCAACTTCAGAGCAGGTAATTTTTTGGAAGCAAAAGTCCAACATTAGTTTGCTAAAAGAAGGGGATGCAAGTACAAGTTACTTCCATAATTCAGTGAATGAGAAGATTGGTAGAGCAAGGATCAGTAAGATAAGGGACAGAGACAATCAATGAATCACAAACCCTGTCAAAATCAAGGAGGAGAGAGATCACAACTTTGAAACTTTGTTGAATGAGCAATACTCAGAGGACTTAGGAGAATACCTAAGACATTTTCTACCAGTTATCCCTAAACTGGTAACTGAACAAGAAAATGAGGCATTTCTCAAAAAAATCAGATATCAAGGAGCTGAAATCAGTGGTTTTTAGCCTAAGTAAAGACAATTCACCATTATCATATAGGTTCTCAAGTGCTTTCTTTACTCACTGCTAGGAGATTATCAAAGAGGACCTTCTCAAGAGAGCATAGAAAGCTAGTACAAATTCAGTATATTGAATCTTTTAACATGCCCAGGGGTGTATCTAGTATTACCCATCTTATGTGTGCAGATGATGCAGCAATATTCACCACCTCAAACAAGAAGAATCTCAGAAGATTGAAGGCATTTTTGGAGGCATATGAATTTACTTCAGGGCAGAATGTGATATGCTTTAAATCCTGATTTTTTAAAATATGAATGTGTGTGAAATTTCTAGAGGCACGTCCAAGATATTCCATGCATTCATCATTGGGAGTTGGAGAATGGGAAGACACGTCTAGAGCTTCCATCCTCAACTATAAATAGGGTTCTCTTGGAAGAGTTTTCATCATCCAAGAACAAAGCCTTCCTTCTAGCCTCCTAGTGAGAGAGAGAGATCCACTTCTAAAGTGAGGAATTAGAGAGAGTCTTCATCCTCTCTAATTAGTCTAGTTATCCACCATTGTGTGAGAGTGTTCTTGTAATCCCTCCACCTTGGGTGAGATCTTTGTAACCCTACTATAAGCATATAGTGGAAGAGTTGGACTTCTCAAGTCCCGCGGTTTTTTCCCGATTTGGATTTTCCGCGTAACCAATTCCGGTGTCTTGTTTGTTTTAGTTTATTTTTCATCGATCATCTTAATCACACAAAGAGGGAAATACTTAATTTTTCCCAACAGTGGTATCAAGAGCTTGGTTGGTTGGTGTTTTTTTCTTGTGTGATTCAAGATCGAGGGAAGCATCACTCATGATGGAGATATGTTCAAACTCACGGCGGAGAATTATGCATATTGGAAGCCCATGATGGAGGACCACTTGTATTGCAAATATTTGTACGAGCCAATCACAGAGGAGACCAAGCCGGAGGATAAGGAAGATAAAGAATGGGAGATTCTTAATCGGAAGGCGGTCGCCATGATCCGTAAGTATATCGACCGGAGTTTATTTGAACATGTTGCTTCTTACACTAATGCCTTTGAGTTATGGACAAAACTTGAGTTCATGATTCAAAAGAAGACACCACGCAACAAAGCCCACCTTGTGATTCCGGTGCATCCTTCCATGTTACCCCACATGAAGGGCTCTTCTCGTCCTATCATCGTGGAGACTACGGCACAGTGAAGATGGGAAATCAAATCACTAGCAAGATCGTTGGTCGAGACGACATCATCATAAAGACAAACACGGGACACAAGCTCGAGCTCAAGGATGTAAAGCATGTTCTAGAAATGAGGGTCAATCTTATCTCGGTGGGGAAGCTTGACGATGATGGAATGATAAACCATTTCGGAGAAAGAAAATGAAAGATCACGCATGGCAATATGGTGATCGGTCGAGGAAAGAAGGAAGGGTCGTTATATGTCATGCAAGGACAAATATGCAAGGGAGAAGCAAATGCTGCCCATGAAGACTCGAACACGGAGTTGTGGCACAAGAGGCTCGGCCATATGAGCGAGAAGGGACTACAAATCTTCGCACGGAAAAATATCCTCCCAGGCATAAAAGGTACCACACTTGACCCTTGCACTGATTGTTTCGCTGGTAAACAACATAGAGTTTCTTTCCAAAGACCTGCATATCCAAGAAGAAGAGAACATATTCTTGATTTAGTTCACACTGATGTTTTCTCTATGACTGAAAGATCTCTTGGAGGTGCATTATACTTTGTGAGTTTTATTGATGACCATTCTCGTAAAGTTTGGGTGTCTTTGTTGAAAACTAAAGACCAGGTGCTTGAGGCGTTGAAGGAGTTCCATGCAAGGGTGGAACGAGAGACAAGCAAGAAGTTAAAATATGTCCGATCAGATAATGGTGGAGAATATCGCGGTCCATTTGAAGAGTACTGCAAGTCTTACGGAATCAGACTTGAGAAGACCCCACCAAAGACGCCACAGTTGAATGGAGTTGCGGAGAGGATGAACCGCACCATCGAAGAACGAGTTAGATGTATGCTATCTCATGCAAACTTCCCTAAGTCTTTCTGGGGAGAAGCTGTGAAGACCGGTGTTGACATCATCAACATGTCCCCTTCAAATCCCTTGGATGGAGATGTACCAGAAGAAGTTTGGTCAGGAAAGAATGTTTCATATGACCATCTGAAGGTGTTTGGATGCAGAGCATTTGTACACATTTCCAAGGATGAGCGCGCCAAGTTAGACTCAAAGACGAAGGAGTGCATCTATCTTGGTTCTACCAAGGACGAATTCGGGTTCCGGTTATGGGATCCAGCACAGAAGTGCGAAGCCGCGATGTTGTGTTCTTTGAGGATCAGACCATCAAGAATATAAATGAGGCACGTGAAGCTCAAAGTAGGCGGACTAGAGAGAATTTGGAGCCTATTCCGTCTCCCATGGTGCAAGACACGAGGAGAGAACCGGTCGAGGATCATCACGGTGAAGAAGTCGAAAACCACGAACTTGGAGATGCTACAGAGCAATCCCAAGAAAGTGGTGAAGCAGTGGAGGAAGAAACTGTACCAATTACACCCCAGCTTCGGTGTTCCACCAGAGAGAAACGACGTTCAACCAGATACTCTTCGGATGGGTACGTGACATTCACCGATGAGGGGGAGCCCGAGTACTATGGTGAAGCTATGGCAAGCGACCATAAAGATGAATGGGAAAATGCTATGCAAGAGGAGATGAAGTCCTTGCACGAGAATCATACATATGATCTCATAGAGTTGCCTAAAGGGAAACGAGCTCTCAAATGCAAGTGGGTGTATAAGCTCAAGACCGAAGAGAACAATCCAAGACCAAGGTACAAGGCACGGATCATTGTCAAAAGATGTAACCAAAAGAAAGGCATCGACTTTGATGAGATTTTCTCTCCGGAGGTAAAGATGTCATCAATCCGAGTTGTGTTGGGCCTCGCAGCTAGCATGGATTTGGAGGTTGAACAACTCGACGTTAAGACAACCTTCCTACATGGAGATTTGGAGGAGGAGATCTACATGGAGCAACCCGATGGATTCAAAGAGCCGGGAAATGAGCACTTAGTGTGCCGACTTAAGAGAAGTCTCTATGGTTTGAAGCAAGCGCCTCGTCAATGGTACAAGAAGTTCGAATCCTTCATGAATCGTCATGGGTTCAAGAAGACGCGCACTGATCATTGTGTTTTCATGAAGAGGTATGATCGAGGAGACTTTCTCATACTCATGCTTTATGTTGATGATATGTTGATTGTTGGCCAGGATAAAAGCAAGATAGCCGCTCTTAAGAAAGCATTGAGTAACTCTTTCTCCATGAAAGATTTGGGACCGGCCAAGCAGATTCTTGGGATGCGGATCACGCGAGATCGATCTGAAATGTTACTTTGGCTATCTCAAGAAAGATACGTTGAGAAGATTCTTGAGAGATTCAACATGCAACAAGCCAAACCTGTAAGTGTACCACTAGCTGGACATTTCAAGTTTGATGGGAAGAAGAAGCCAAGAAGGGATGAAGAAATGCGAGGCGTTCCATATTCTTCCGCTGTTGGAAGCCTCATGTATGCCATGATATGTACCCTGCCAGATATCGCACACGCGGTTGGTGTGGTTAGCAGATTCTTGTCAAATCATGGGAAAGAGTATTGGGCTGCGGTGAAGTGGATTCTTCGATATCTCAGAGGAACAACCAAAAGGTGTTTGCGCTTTGGAGCTCAACAACCTGTGTTGGAGGGATACATAGATGTGACATGGTCGGAGACTTGATATCTCGAAAATCGACGTCGGGATATCTAACTACTTTTGCAGGGGGAGCTGTTTCTTGGCGGTCAAAACTTCAAAAATGTGTTGCCCTTTCAACGACGGAGGCGGAGTACATTGCTGCCACAGAAGCTTGTAAGGAGATGTTGTGGATGAAGAATTTTCTGCTAGAGCTTGGGCTAAAGCAAGAGAAATATGTCCTCTACTGTGACAATCAGAGTGCCATCCACTTAGCCAAGAATTCAGCATACCATTCCCGGACGAAGCACATTGATGTTTGGTATCATTGGATCCGAGATGTGTTGGAAGAAAAGCGACTACAACTTGAGAAAGTCCACTCCAATGATAATTGGTCAGATTTGATGACTAAGGCACTACCAAGCAAGAAGTTTGATGATTGCTGCAATGGCGCCGGTGTGACGATTCCTTCCAATTAGGTCGGAAGGGGGAGATTTGTTGGGATTCCTCCCTAATTCTTCTAGAACTTTTAGGAGAAGGGAGATGAAGATGAATGGTTTGTGGAATTTCTAGAGGCACATCCTAGATATTCCATGCATTCATCATTGGGAGTTGGAGAATGGGAAGAGACATCTAGAGCTTCCATCCTCAACTATAAATAGGGTGCTCTTGGAAGAGTTTTCATCATCCAATAACAAAGCATTCCTTCTAGCCTCCTAGTGAGAGAGAGATCCACTTCTAAATTGAGGAATTAGAGAGAGTCTCCAGTGGCTTTCTCCTACCCCCCCCCCCCTCCCGTGGCTTTCTCCTAGTCTCAAAGTCTCCAGTCCTGCAGAGGCGTGGTCATCTCAAAGCAGTGAGTATCGGGAGCCATCAGCTGGCGCATGAAGTGCAAAGAAGCGAAGTGCATCAGAGGGTGTCAACTGGGACCTTCACCCCATTCACAGCATAAAGTGGAGGACTGAGTAGAGAATAAGTAGATTAGGCTAGACTAGGATAGTTGTAAGAGATCCTTACCACGTATTATCTCTCATTTCCAGCGAGATGACTGAGAAAAGGTCAATTAGGGTGCGTTCTCCATCCAACGTCAATAAAACGCCAAGCGGTTTGGTGAGGTTTAGAGAGCCAAATGAATTTCACTCCACCAAAAAAGAAGCGACTATTTTTCAAATTCTTGCAGGTGTAACTAGACATGTAGTCGATAGAGAGTGATTTTGACAAATTTTCAATACAAGAGTTTCTGGGTTGCCGTTGTTTGTTTTGGAAAAGTTACAAGATCAGCTGGAACTCTTATGGAAGCCAGAATGGTCGCAATTTGATGGCTCCTAACATAGGTGTGGTATGATCCCTCCAAAGATATATCCTTTTATTGACAGCTGGGAACTGGTAATACTTGTCTACTGCTGATATGGTTAATTTTCCTGATTTTAGTCGCATGATGAACTTTCAAAAATGAAATATAACGAACATGATCTGGCTAGATATGAAAAAGAACTTGCATGCTTTGACATGCATAATGAAGGAACAAACAAGAAAAAAAGTGCTATTGTACCCTTAAGTGTTTAAGTAAGTGCTAATGTACCCCTATATTTTTCAAAAGTGCCACTATACCCTTAAATGTATAATTTGGACAGAATTTTCTTTTGTCAAATGTAAAATGTCTAAAATACCCTCACTATTATTTAATGGTAAAAAAAATATTCTATGACGAAAATTACCCAACCAATTTTGTTACTTCATCGTAATGAACGGGTTGAACCCGAGGGGACCAAAACCACCGTGCCTAGAAATTAGTGTGAGCCGGGGGACCGAAACCGCCACACCCAATAATAATTTGCGTGACTAGCTCAAATTACCAAAGGAGAGAATAGAGTTAGCGAGATTATGGTAAGTTTATCAGTGTTTTCAATTTGTTGAGTTTTTGGATATAAAAGTTAACTTTTTTCAATAATACTGTGCATTTATTCAGTATTTCAGTGATATCGATTTCTTCGATTTTTTTTAGTGCCCGTGGAGTTTTTGATCAGGGAAAAAAATAACCCAACAAGTGAGGGTAAATTTGTCTTTTAGTTCAAAATACCGTTGAAAAATTGGTTTTAGAGGTACACTTCTTTATTCAATGTAATTATAGGGGTACATCAGCACTTTTGAATTACTCGGAGATATATTGGCACTTTCCTATAAACATAGGGGTACCTCTGCTTTTAACCCAACAAAGAATCTATTTGGCTTAAATAATACGGTAATTTTTTGTTAATGAAATACGGTAAGGAATTATAAGTGTACCTGTCCATCTTTCACATGGTAAAGAATTATAAGTAAAATAATTGGTGTACCTTTCCATCTTTGACTAATAATTCTTTATTATCTCTTAACAGAGTGATTAGAGGTTGAAGTTAGAGATGAAGGACATCAAAATGATGGTATTATTATAAGTCATAACTACCAAATAGAAAATAGGCAGACAAGCTAAGTATAAAGGTCTTCTTCCTCATCAGCTCCAACTGCAGAAGATGCCAAGGGCTCTGCAGCACTAGTCTCAGTGAACCTAAAGTCGCTCCCGAATCCTCTAGACTGTTGCAATGTTTGTGCAAAAGCCTGGTACTTCCTGATATCTGCATCGCTAACACTCCTTCGTGCAAACTTCATGGATTCCTCAAAGTGAGCAGCTTTGATCTCAGCAACCTCGTCTTCGAAATCCTCCTCCATGGCTTCTGGATTCTCGCTCATCCTCCTCGCTCGCTCCATATCCTTCTCAATATTCTCCCTGATAGCATACTTGCAAGCCCTTTGGCAAATCTCAGTGATATCAGCTCCACTAAAGCCCTCAGTATACTGAGCCATAGCTCTCAAGTCCACCTCTTTAGAGACGGGAGATTTTCTGAGGCAAGCCTTGAAAATCTGGAGCCTGGAGTCTTCATCAGGTAGTGGAATATAGATGAGCTGATCGAGTCTGCCCGGCCTCAAGAGAGCAGGATCGATAATGTCAGGCCTGTTTGTAGCACCAATGATGAAAACTGTCTTCTTTGCATTCATCCCATCCATCTCGGTAAGGAGCTGATTCAGAACCCTATCTGCTCCACCAGAATCACCGGCACTACTTCCTCTTTGTGTAGCTATGGAATCCAGCTCGTCGAAGAAGAGAACACAAGGAGCCGATGCGCGAGCCTTGTCGAAAATCTCCCTCACATTGGCTTCACTCTCTCCAAACCACATTGTGAGCAACTCAGGTCCCTTGACACTGATGAAGTTTGCCTGGCACTCATTAGCAATGGCCTTAGCCAGCAAGGTCTTACCACAACCAGGCGGGCCGTAGAAGAGAACTCCCTTGGATGGAGACATCCCAAACTTCTCAAACTTGTCGGGATGCTCGACTGGATACTGCACGGTTTCTTGAAGTTCCCTTTTGACTGTCTCAAGGCCACCAATTGTTAATGTATATATATTTATATAGTTGAAGGGTAGTTTAGTCATTTTGATGGTCTCTCTATAAACTCTCATATGTAACTCTTTGTTATTCATTCTCTTATCATTCAAGAATTGGGTTCTCCCAAATCCCTCTCTCTATTGCTTTCAACATGGTATCTAGAGCTTGGTTTTGTAGATTGGAAACCGATTGAAATCCAAAACCCACTCCGCGCCGATCGAACTCAATTTTTTTTTTTTTTTTGGATCCGTTTTCGTGAAGGTAATTTCGGCCGATTTCCTTGCTTGGTTGATGCTATTGGTGTATGGGTTGATGCTATTGGCGTATGGGTACTCGTATTTCATCGATTTGTGGTTATTTGGATGTGCTTGTGGGTTCAGCTTGTTAGGGTTTGTTAATTTGGGGATTTGTTGAGTTGGAGATTGTGAGTTTTTGGAATTGTATGTGGGTTTGAATTGTTTGGTTTCAGAATAGTAGTTATTTTCGGATTGGTGCTTTTGGTGTCATTCGGGTTCATTGTAGTGGACAGATTTGTGCCCTTTGTTTGTTGGGTTTTGCTTTGTGTTAGTCATGGCGGGTGGTGGTGATTCTATCCAAGCCATTAGTGTCCGGTTGGATGGTAAGAATTATTCGCATTGGAGTAGCGTTATGAAAACTTTTCTGAAGGGTAAGTCTTTGTGGGGTTATGTTTATGGTGTGAAGGTGAAGCCTACTCTCGGTTGTGGGGGGTATGAGAAATTGTTTGAGACTTGGGAGGCTGATAATGCTAAGATTGTTACTTGGATTCACAACTCGATTGATCAGTCCATTGGTGCTCAGTTGACTAAGTATGAAACGGCCAAGGAGGTTTGGGATCACTTGCAAAGGCTCTATACTCAGTCTAACTTTGCTGCACAGTATCAGTTGGAGATGGACATTCGTGCACTTCGTCAGAATGATTTGAGCATTCAGGATTTCTATACTGCCATGTGTAAGTTGTGGGATCAGTTGGGCTTGACTGAATCCCCTGAGTTGACAGCTTTTGCACCCTATATTGCTTGGAGGGAAGCACAGCGTTTGGTCCAGTTTCTGATGGCTCTTCGTAGCGAGTTTGAGGGCTTGCGTGGGGCCATTCTCCATCGTACTCCCCTCCCTTCGGTTGATTCTGTGGTCAGTGAGTTGCTTGCGGAGGAGACTCGCCTCAAGACTACTAAGACTGAAAGGGAGGCCCCTCTTCTCCCTATGCCATCTGTTTTGGTTGCCCCTTATAGGCCTCCTTTCGGTGGCAGATCTGCTCCTCCTGCACATGCATCTTCTGATACGTGTAGGTTTTGCCATGAGAAAGGTCATTGGAAGAGCAGTTGTCCTCTGTTGTTGGCAAGGAATTCACAGCAGCAACGACCTCCTTTTCGACCACATGCTCCTTGGGCACCTCGTCCCCCAGTCAGGCCCACTGCTCCTTGGGCACCTCGTCCTCCTCCTAATGCGCTGGCTGCTGCGCCTACCCTGGATTCTCAGTTGATGGAGAAGCTTCAGGAGTTCCTCATCTCACAGCCTCATGCCATGTCTGCTTCTCCCTCCCCAGGTTTGCCATCATCATCTGCTTCAGGTATATGGATCATAGATTCGGGTGCCTCTCACCACATGTCTCCTATTCTTGAGTCTTTTGAGTCCCTATCTCCTCACTTGTCTCTTCCCATTATCACTGCTGATGGCACCTCTATGCCATTGGAGGGTATTGGTCCTGTTGTTACGTCTTCCATCTCTCTTGATCATGTTTACTATATACCTAGTCTTGCCCTTAACTTATGCTCTGTTGGTCAATTGTGTGATTCCGGTCTAAATGTTTGGTTTTCCGATTCCCATTGTCTTATTCAGGATCGTCGATCTCAGATGGTGATTGGGACAGGGCATAGGCAGGGGAGACTCTATTTGTTGGACCAGCTCGGGGCATCAGATGTTTTTGCCGCCTCTAGTGTGGATTTGTCGTCATTTCGTTTGAGTAGCTCGTCCTCACCCTTTTATTTGTGGCATTCTCGTTTGGGTCATGTTTCAGCCCCCCGTTTAAGGTTCTTAACCTCTACGGGAGCTTTAGGACCATTGAACTCTCATGACATTTCTGATTGTAGTGGTTGTAAACTTGCGAAGTTCTCTGCTTTGCCTTTTCAGAACAGTGTTTCATCATCTTTTGCTCCTTTTGATCTTGTGCATTCTGATGTGTGGGGACCCTCTCCCGTGCTTACGAAAGGGGGTTCTAGATATTATGTTTCCTTTATTGATGATTTTACTCGTTATACTTGGGTTTTTCTTATGAAACATAGATCTGACTTTCTGGATATTTATCGTGAATTTAGAGCTCTTGTTATGACACAACATTCTTCTGTCATTAAGTGTTTTAGGTGTGATTTGGGAGGTGAATACACCTCTAATGCTTTTTGCCAGCTTCTTTCTTCTGATGGAACCATCCGTCAGATTTCTTGTACAGATACCCCTCAGCAGAACGGTGTTGCCGAAAGGAAACACCGTCATCTGGTTGAGACAGCTCGCTCATTCTTGTTGTCAGCTGATGTGCCGAGGATTTTTTGGGGGGAAGCCATTCTCACGGCTGTCCATGTGATTAATCGAATTCCCACCTCTCACAATTCAGGTTTGTCACCTTTTGAGAGGTTGTATGGTAATCCCCCTGATTATTCTTCCTTGCGAGTTTTTGGTTGTACTTGCTTTGTTCTTAAACCACATGTTGAGCGCTCTAAATTGTCTTCCAAATCGGCTGTGTGTGTCTTTTTGGGTTATGGTAGTGGTCAGAAGGGGTATCGTTGTTTTGATCCAGTCAGTCAGAGATTGTATGTCTCTCGTCATGTTGTGTTTTTGGAGCATATTCCATTTTACTCTATTCCATCCACTTCCCATCAGTTGACTCAGTCAGATCTCACTAGCATTGATCCCTTTGATGTTGCCACCGATGTCGCTCTGCTGCCAGATTCTGATACTCCTGATCCAGACACAGGTTCTCCTACCCCGGACACGGGTGATCCTGCACCAGACACTCCTTTGGTCTCTCCTCCTCCTTCTCCATTGCCTCCCATGCCTGTTCCATCATCTTCTGAGATTGCGGTTCATCCTCCTCTTTGCCAGTCCACTCGTCCACGTAAGTCTACTCAGAAACCTTATTTTGCTTATTCCCTATACTCTCCTCCTTTCACTTCTTTTCTTGTGTCCATTCATTCTCTGTCTGAGCCTACGTCCTATAGAGAGGCTATTTGTGATCCCCTTTGGCAGACTGCGATGGCTGAGGAGCTTGCTGCTTTGCATCAGACCCACACTTGGGATTTGGTACCCTTGCCTTCAGGAAAGCACACCATTGGTTCTCGTTGGGTCTATAAGATTAAGACCAAGTCTGATGGTTCGGTTGAGCGATACAAAGCTCGCCTTGTTGCAAAGGGTTATTCACAGGAGTATGGGATGGACTATGATGAGACCTTTGCTCCTGTTGCCAAGATGACTACTGTTCGTACTATGATTGCGGTTGCCTCTGTTCGCCAGTGGAAGATTTGGCAGATGGATGTTAAGAATGCCTTCTTGTATGGTGATCTTCATGAGGAGGTCTATATGACTCCTCCTCCCGGTGTAGCACATGAGCCGGGGCATGTCTGTAGGCTTTGCAGATCTCTGTATGGTCTCAAACAAGCTCCTCGAGCTTGGTTTGAGAAGTTCTCCACTGTGATTTATTCTCTTGGCTTTCGTCCCAGTCTTTATGACTCTGCCTTGTTTGTCAAATATACAAGTAAGGGTCGGATTCTCCTCTCTTTGTATGTTGATGACATGATTATTACTGGTGATGACTGTGAGGGGATTGACTTGTTGAAGAAGGATTTGACTCATTGCTTTGCTATGAAAGATTTGGGCGTGCTCAGGTATTTTTTGGGTATTGAGGTTGCCTCTTCTCCTAAGGGCTATCTGCTATCTCAGTCGAAGTATATAGCCGATCTTTTTGAGCGTGCCCGTCTTACAGACAATAAGACGGTAGACACTCCTCTTGAGCCTCATGCTCGCTATTCTTCTACAGATGGGATTCCTTTATCAGATGCCACCCTATATCGTACAGTCGTTGGCAGCTTGATTTATCTCACAGTTACTCGCCCAGATATTGCGCATGCTGTTCATGTTGTCAGTCAGTTTGTCACTGCTCCTACTTCAGTTCACTGGGCTGCTGTTCTTCGTATTCTCAGGTATCTTCGAGGTACCCAATTTCGTTGTCTCCTATTCTCTTCTTCGGCATCCTTGGATTTGCGTGCTTATTCCGATGCTGATTGGGCTGGGGATCCTGAGGATCGCAAGTCCACTACTGGATTTTGCATCTTTCTCGGCGACTCTCTCATTTCTTGGAAGAGCAAGAAACAGGATGTCATTTCTCGCTCTTCTACAGAAGTTGAGTATCGTGCCATGGCTTCTACCACCGCTGAGATTGTTTGGTTGCGCTGGTTGCTATCTGATTTTGGAATCAAACTTCCAGGTCCCACTCCATTACACTGTGATAATCAGAGTGCGATTTACATTGCCCGTAATGCAGTGTTTCATGAGCGAACCAAACACATTGAGATTGATTGCCACTTCACTCGCCATCATTTGCAGATTGGTACGATCTCATTGCCATTTGTTCCATCATCTCTCCAGCTTGCTGACTTCTTTACGAAGGCTCATTCAGCTGCTCGCTTCCGCTTCTTATCAGACAAACTCTCAATGCTTCTTGCTGTAGCATCGTGAGTTTGAGGGGGGATGTTAATGTATATATATTTATATAGTTGAAGGGTAGTTTAGTCATTTTGATGGTCTCTCTATAAACTCTCGTATGTAACTCTTTGTTATTCATTCTCTTATCATTCAAGAATTGGGTTCTCCCAAATCCCTCTCTCTATTGCTTTCAACACCAATATCAGCCCAGCTGCAGTTTGGAACCTCAACCATGGTTTCGCGAAGCGCCGATGGGTTGCTCTTGGAAAGTGCAGAGGTAAAATGCTCATTGCTAACCGCCAATGAGTTGAGAATCTCTGCATCGATGGTATCATCTTCCAAATCAATGACATCCATCTTCTCCCTGATGCACTGAAGCGCAGCCTCGGTACAGAGAGCTGCAAGGTCTACACCGACATGACCGTGGGTGTTTTTAGACACCATTTCCAGATCAACGTCTTGAGCTAGCTTCATGTTCTTGGTGTGGATTCTGAGAACCTCGAGGCGACCAGTTTCGCCAGGAACACCAATGTCTATCTCCCTATCGAATCTCCCAAACCGCCTAAGCGCAGGATCGATGCTGTTGGGACGGTTAGTAGCCCCCATGACGATAACATGGGCGCGAGATTTCAGCCCATCCATAAGTGTCAGTAGCTGCGACACTATTCTCCTCTCAACTTCTCCATTTGTCTTCTCTCTCTTGGGAGCTATGGAGTCTATCTCGTCGATGAAGATGATCGAAGGAGCATTCTTCTCAGCTTCTTCGAACGCTTTCCTTAAATTGCTCTCGCTCTCACCAGCCAGCTTCGACATGATTTCAGGGCCGTTGATGCAGAAGAAGAAAGCTCCAGTTTCATTCGCCACTGCTTTGGCGATCAAGGTTTTCCCGGTACCCGATGGACCGTACAGAAGAATTCCCTTGGGCGGCTTCACTCCTATTGACTTAAACAGCTGAGGATGCCTCAACGGCAGCTCAACCAGCTCACGAATCTGAGCCATTTGTTTTCGAACTCCACCCACATCCTCGTACCCAACCTCGTCAAGCCGGTCTTCGTCCTCCCGGCTCACCGGCTCGCCGTCGCAGAAAACCTCGGTGTCGGGAGCAACAACGCATTACTCAGGAGGGTCAGTCTCGACAACCTTAAACTCCACCGCTTGCATCCCTCCTCGTACCAAAAAGAGATCACCTTTTCTGACCGGACGGTACGTTTCGTAGAAGTAGGGTTTCAGATAAGCGTCGAACAGGGCCTTCGACGGTGTCTGTGACAATACAAGAAGAATTGAAACACTGATTTATTATCAATCACTGGAGTTGGCAGCCGGTTGATAGTGAAGACAGCAGCACTGAATGCATCATCCCAGTGAGACAGCGGCAAGTGTGAATGAAACAACATGGAGAGGCCCATCTTCACTGTGTCCCTGCCCCAAGATTACCCTGCTGAGCTTGTGCTGAATAATAAAGGACTTGTCATCAAAAGAAATAATAGCACATAGCTCTTTGGTAAGCTTACTAATTGACAACAGGTTTTTAAATAATAGATAATTAATAAATCAGTCCTTCAATTCTTCTTGTATTGTCACACCCCCCTTCAAGCGAAGCGTCGGATTGACTGAGACGCGAAACTTGGACCGAAAGAAGTCAAACAGCGCACGATAGAGCCCCTCGGTGAAGATATCCGCAACTTTTAAGGATGTCGGAACATGACTAACTCGTAGTTTGCCAGCACTAACTAGCTCTCTCACAAAGTGATAGTCGATGTCGATGTGCTTAGCTCTCTTGTGAGCAACTGGATTCTCCGCAAGAAAGATAGCACTGTTATTGTCACAAAGAAGCACCGGAGATCCCTGAAGTGGGAAGCGCAGATCCCGAAGAATATGTAACAGCCACACTACCTCCGAAGCAGTGTTCGCAAGAGCTCTGTACTCCGATTCAGAGCTTGACCGAGAGACTGTAGGTTGCTTCTTCGCACTCCATGAGACCAAGTTACCACCAAGGAAAACTGCATATCCATAAGTAGAGCGACGTGTCTCCAAGCAGCGCGCCCAATCAGCATTAGAGTAGGCTAGTATCTCCCAAACACCATCAGCAGTAAAGGTTAATCCACAATGTTGCGTGCCTCGAAAATATCTGAGTATACGAGTAACTGCAGCAAAATGATCATCCCGTGGATCCTGAAGGTATTGACTCACAGAGTTGACAGCAAAGGATAGGTCAGGACGAGTGATGGTGAGGTACTGAAGTGCACCTACAAGAGAACGATACAATTTCGGATTGTGAAATGTTCCACTGGTACTGCTGTGTAACTGAGACAACGGAAGAAACGGTGTAGAGGCCGGTGTAGCATCCAACATCCCAGCTCTCTGAAGAATATCCCCAGCATACTTGGCTTGACCCAAGAACAACCCGGTAGAGGTGGGTGTAACCTCCAAGCCAAGGAAGTAGCTGAGGTATCCGAGATCCTTGACAGAGAACTCCCGATCAGCCCGAGCTATGAAACTCTGAATAGCAACCTTATCATTCCCGGTAAGAATGATATCATCGACATAGATGAGAAGGTAAAGGATGACTGAGCCACGGGTAAACACGAACAGAGACGGATCCGACAGACTGCCAACAAAGCCAAGGCCTTTAACAAAGGCACTAAAGCGATCAAACCATGCCCTAGGAGCTTGCTTGAGACCATAGATGGCTTTCTTCAAAAGACATACATGATTAGGACGTGCAGGATCCTGATATCCAGCTGGTTGCGCCATTTAAACTGGACCGTCAAGAACACCATTCAGAAAAGCATTCTTGACATCGAGCTGATGAAGCGGCCATTTCCTCATAGTAGCAATAGCAATCACTGTGCGGACAGTAGCAGCCTTGATAACTGGACTGAAGGTATGATCAAAATCAAACCCCGGAACCTGTGAGAATCCTTGAGCTACCAGACGTGCTTTGTACCTTTCAATAGAGCCATCCTGTTTGTACTTCAATTGATAGACCAACTTGGAACCAACCACATTAACATGTGGAGGGAAAGGCACCAACTGCCATGTCTGTTGTCGCTGAAGTGCATCAATCTCCTCATCTATAGCAGTAACCCATTGTGAGTCCTTAACTGCAGCCTTGAAGTTTCTCGGTTCCTTCTGTACCAGTAACTCAGCAACTAAACCCGTAGCCACAAAATCAGGGCCAAGACTGCGAGTTACTCTTGTTCCATCCTGATGACGAGTGACCATCGAGTGAGCTCGAAAAGCAGGTGGGGCTCCTGGAACTTGTAGAGCTGTGGAAGCAGGAGGAGTCAAAGTACTACTTCCAGAAGAGACTGAATCACCAGGTGAATCGGAAGAACTCGAGAATACTGGAGAAGGCACTGGAGTGGTTGATTCAGGTTCATCGGCGATTGTTGCTGGTGCAGTCGAAGAAGGCTCATGACATACCGTGCAGGGCTGCTGTGGTGGAATGATCTCGACAGAAGATGTCTCTAAGATCAGTGGGGTCAACAAAGGAAGAGACATCCAAAGAGGAGAAATGAGCCTCTGTGGATACTCTCGAGAATGGAAAGTGACCCTCATCGAAGCGAGCGTGACGAGACATATAAATGCGACCAGAGGCAAGATCCAAGCACTTAAATCCTTTGTAGTGTGCACTGTAGCCCAAAAAGACACATGGCAGACTGCGAGGGGCTAATTTATGTTCAGATGTAGGCCGAACATAGGGAAATACACGGCAACCAAATGGATGAAAGTTTGAGTAGTCAGGCGAACGTCCAAAGAGTACTTCAAAAGGAGACTTATTATCAATCACTGGAGTTGGCAGCCGGTTGATAGTGAAGACAGCAGCACTGAATGCATCATCCCAGTGAGACAGCGGCAGGTGTGAATGAAACAACATGGAGAGGCCCATCTCCGTGATGTGGCTGTGCTTGCGTTCTGCTCTACCATTCTGCTCAGGTGTATATGGGCATGAGACTTGATGATGAATGCCACGAGTTCCAAAGTGAGACTGCAACCTGTTGTTGATGAATTCAGTCCCTCCACCACTCTGGAAAACTTTGATGCGAGATGAGAATTGGTTCTCTACGAATGCTTCAAACTGGAAGTAGACATCGACGAAGTCTGACTTACGACGTAGAGGGTAGAACCACGAAAAACGCGAATAATCATCCACAAACAAAGAATAATAGGAGAAACCATTTCCCGAAACAACCGGAGATGGCCCCCACAAATCACAATGAATCAAATCCAAAACATTCTTACCCCGTCTGGGGTTCTCAACAAAAGACAGTTTGTGGCCTTTAGCCATAGCACACGGTTCACAAATACCAGGTTTTGGAAGTACAGAAGTAAAAGACAAAAACCCATGTTTGTTCAACAAAGAAAGAATAGCAGAGGACACATGTCCTAATCGAGCATGCCACACTTCAAAAGATGCTCTATTATTGTTCTTCTTCACCACTGAAAGAAGTGCTGACTCACCACGGTCAAGCACATACAGCCCATGTTCACTGTGTCCCTGCCCCAGGATTGCCCTGCTGAGCTTGTGCTGAATAATAAAGGACTTGTCATCAAAAGAAATAATAGCACATAGCTCCTTGGTAAGCTTACTAATTGACAACAAGTTTTTAGTAATAGCAGGCACAACCAAGACATCAGATATAAGTATAGAGGGGCTAACTCTAGCATCACCAACAGCAGTAATAGGAAGAGAAGCACCATTACCAACAGAAACAGAGATATTACCATTATATGGAGCCAGAGCAGTCAAGTTCGAAGAAGTGGCACTCATATGGTTGGTAGCCCCTGAATCAAGATACCAGTCTGAAGCTGTAGGAGCAGTAGCGGGCTGAGTCTGAGGAGCCTGGTAGGGCACATACTGCGGTGCATACACAAGTGGTAGAGGAGCCACTGCCGCAGGAGCAACCGGAGCAGCTTAGGTCTGAGCAACAAGAGCCTGAGGAGCCGATGGAGGCTGTGCCGACTGAGGAGCATAAGTCTGGTACTGCTGCTAGCCATAAGGCTGTGGTGGTGGAGTCACATAATTTTGCGTAGAATTTCCACAAAACCTAGAGATGTGTCCGAAGCCTCCACACGTGTAACACTGAATCTGAGCACCCAAGACACCAGATCGGGAAACACCAGGACCTCCAGGAGCTGCCCAGGGACGACGACCGCCACGGCGACCACCGAACCTGCCACCGCCGGCCGCGCGTGGGCCCCACGCGCCGCCGCCACACGCGGCCTGTCCAGGCACGTGAGCCCACGCGCCGCCTTCTGGTTGCTGGGCGGCCGGGGCAGGTTGCTGGGCGGCTGCTACAAAGGCTACCGGCCCCGCCGGAGCCTGTACCTGCACATTCGTTTTCTCCAAATTTGCCAAAAAGGCCTCATAACCCTTGGTTTGATCCACAACAGTAATGTACGGGGGCAAGGGATCAAGAACAGCAACAGGTGCACTAAAATTTTTATATTCTTGACCAAGGGCAGTGAGAAACCACATAAGTTTGTCACGGTTATCCGCAGGTTGGCCCATAATGCTTAATTGATCAAAAACATTAACCAGAGACAGATGAAGATCATGAATCGTACCAGTCTTGGGAAGGAGGTTAGCCTGCTGTCGGAGGCTGAAAACACTAATCGAGGTGCTGTGTTGATAGGTGCTTGCAAAAGGGTCCCACATCTCCTTAGCAGTAGTACACCTGGTGATCTCATTCAACGCATCAGCAGTGCATGATGAGAGAAGCACACTACAAAGTCTCTGATCATCCACGATCCAGGATTTGTAGGCAGCAAGGGCAGTGTCGTAGGCGGCCTGCTCCTTCTGGAGAACGGCAGATTCCGGTGGTGAGGAGGATGAAGAAGCGGCCGTTGGCAGCACGGGAACGGGAGGGCGAGGAGTAGAGCCATCCAGATGGCCAAACAATCCTTGAGGCATGAACACATACTCTACCTGCTTCTTCCACTGCAGGTATGTTGAAGCTTCCAACTTGGTATTGAGAAGATGAACCATCGTGTTGATTGAAAGAGTATCATCCCTGGTAGCAGCCATCGCCGTATGAACAACAAAAAAAAGAGGGCAGAAAATTTTTGAACTGAAGGGGGAGGAAAGGATTTTCGTCCGTGCGTGAAGGAGGAAGAGAATGAAGGCGGCGGCGGCCGCTGAATGAAAAAGGGAGAGAGGGTTTAAGAACCCTAGGGTTTAAGGAAAGAGGATCGTCAGGCGACTGATACCATGTAAAGAGTATCTGACTGCTTGATTAGAATAAGGCAGAAGCATGCCTATATATAGTTACATATAAGGGCCTAAAGCTAAATACTGAAGCTAAATAAACTCTAGGCACATAAGTGCAGTATACAAAGTACATACATAATTAATAAATCAGTCCTCCAATTCTTCTTGTATTGTCACAGTGTCGTCCATGGGGAGGACGTGAACGCGTTTCCCGTACTTGATGTCGGGGCACTGGTGGACCGACACCACATCTCCAAGCCTGACTCTGAGGTTTGATCGGACGACCTTGTTCATCCTTATCTTGGGTTCTTCGCATGTTTCATCGGCTAAGGTTATGCAGATTGTGTCACGTCGTTTCTTGCCCTTGAGGAGAATGGTGTCTCCGCGAAAGAGCTGGAGCTTCTCCATGGTGTTTGGGTGCATTGCGACGGCGGAGTTGTCATCGTTGATGGCCTCGTCGACGATGAGGCGGTTCGGCGACTTCTTTCTGTCTAAGATCGCGGTGCTCATGTCACGTTTATCACTCATCTTTCGTTTTTGATTAAAGGTTTTTGGATGAAGGTATTGTTGGGGCGTGGGGGTTTCTTATATACTAGAGGAATGTCACCATTTTCTCCTTGGAAAAGGATGTGTCCTTTCCTTTAACTGTAGGAAAACGGTAAACCATACGCTTTCGTTTTTAGGCGATACCGTTTCCCCTGAGGAACCGGAGCCGGAATCCTATTCCTAAGTAATGGATGACTGACTAGTCATCAGAGTCTCTCAAACCCAAACACAATAAATTCTTCTTAACTTTCCACCTCTCAATCAAACCTGCCAGATCTAGTAAAATTTCTTGATTTTCTCCTGCAAGATGAGTTGACCCCTCTGTGTGATTTCCTTCCATCTCAATTAAATCAGAGTCATATTAATTCTTCTGAGGAGATTAACAACAGAAATGATAGAAGAAGAAGCAAGTGTGTAAAATCAGAAATATTAAGTTGGGAATTTTATGAACGACGACGACTGGCAGTTCTCTAGAACTTAGACATCATAATCATCATAATGTCCAGCAGACGCAGATTTTAGAAAAACACAAGCAAGGAAGTCCAAGTTTATTATGGCTTATCAAGAATATCATGGAATGTTAATATTCAGCGGTGTTCATCTATATTATATGTATCGTGTTAGAAATATAGATTAAAACATAAAAGAAAGAGATGTTTAATTAAATATGGTCTTTTCCTTATTAGAAATAGATTAGAACATTGTCATGTAACGATCCCGGGGTTGCCGGAGATAATTTGTTGACTGACTGGCCGGAGAATTGCTCCGGCCGAAGATATTATTCAGAAGAAAAGTAAATGCAGAAGAAAATACAATCAATTGATTCCTAACAATGGTGAATGAGTATTCTAATCTAGTATAACTGTATTTAATCATCTGGCAATTGGTGTGATCAACCAATTTAGTTGAAACGGCCGTTGCAACAGATCGGATTCCAGTTGGCTGATCTTAGCTCAGAATTGCACAACAGTCCCTGCATTATGATTTATCTTTTAATACTCCCCAAATATTGCATATCAGACCCTAGATTATAACACTCCACTCTCCTTATTTAAAAAGCTTTCCACACAGTTTTGCCTACTGTCAACATAAGAAGTCAGGAAACTGTTTTTGAATGAAATGTGCATCTTCCCATGAAACTTCTTCATGAGGCAATCATCTCCACTCAATAAGCCATTGGACCACTATCTTCTGATCTCTATGAACTAGCCTTCTCTGTAAGATTTTGACAGGAGCAAAATTAGAGTCTTCATTAGGAGCCAACTCAGGTAATGCCACCACATTACTAGGCACTGGACCAATATGATTTTTAAGTAATGAAATGTGAAACACTGGATGCACCCTACAAGTAGGAGGTAAATCCAATAGATAAGCCACTGAGCCAATTTGTTTGAGCACTTTGAAGGGACCAAAAAACTTTGGAGCTAGCTTCTGACTGGACCTTTGTGCTATAGACATTTGTCTATATTTCTGCAATTTTAAGTAAATCATATCTCCCACTAGCAAGGACCTGTCACTTCTATCCAAATCTGCATAATGCTTCATTCTAGCTTGTGCAGTCTGAAGATGCTTCAGTAATAACTGGTGCACTTGCTCTCTTTTTCCCAGTAAATCAATGGTGGCTGGAAAGACAGCATCAGTAAATATACCTAATGGTAAGGATATAGGTTTAACCCCAAAGAGAGTTCATAAGGTGACATTCTGATACAAGCATGGAATGATGTATTATACCACAACTCAGCAGAACCAAACCACTTACTCCAGGAATCAGGCTTATCACAATAAAAACTTCTCAAATATTGTTCTAGAGTCTGATTTAACCTTTCAGTTTGCCATCAGTTTCAGGATGGTATGTGTTACAGTCGCGATGCGCGTCCTGATGATCCGTCGTTATGGTACGATGAGGTGAACCTGCTAAGAATCAAGGAACTCTCAATCAGGGCGGGGCGGCTGATTGCCGTTCCCGCTCCGATGCTAAAGTCAGTTGACTGTTCGGAGAGTTGGGATGTGTTTGATAGTGTTTAGTTAACTTACCTCTCTCTTGTAAGGTAGAGAGATATATATAATACTAAAAGCTGACCTGGTCTCATCAGACCACGCTGTTAGGTGGTCTGGGAAGATTCCCCTGCCAGGTTTGGTAAAGCTGCCATCTGTTGTCGGGTCTGGCCCGATCGTCATGCAGGATGAGGGGTCGGGATGAACCATACGGGATGGTGAGATGCCCGACCCTAACAGTATGCACTGCTAATTCAACTTACCAACTTCATCTAAATAAGATCTGGCTATCTGAACTGCAGTGAATGGATGTTTCAACTTCACAAAATGACCATATTTTGTAAGTCTATCCACCACTACCAAAATAGTATCATAGTCTTGAGACATAGGCAATTTTTCTATGAAATCCATGGAAACTTGCCTCCCTGCATGACTGGGAATGGGAAGAGGTTGCAGCAGTCCGGGTGTCAAACAATGTTCATTTTTACTAGTCTGACATACTCCACATTGCCTAATAAATTCAGAAATCTGTTCCTTCATTTTAGGCCAGAAAAAGGAAGCTAAAACTCTTTTTATTGTGGCTGTTTGTCCTAAGTGACCTCCCAGAGCAGAAGAGTGCATAGTATTCATAATATTTGTCCTTATTTGACCAGCAGATCCAATCACCAATTTGTTACCCTTTCTCAGAAGACCTTGCACAAAAGAAAATTCCTGAGCACTGTTGGCAGAGTTATTGCTAGAAGTAGTTAACTGGCAAATGAGATCCTGAGAGTACGGATCTCCCTCATAGCTACCTGCAATTCGAGTCATCCAAATTAGCACAACAGATGAACTGGTAGTATAGCACTCTCCTTCCAATGACTGTGAAATACTTTTTACCTCAGCCAAAAATGAATCTGAAGTAACTCTGTCCTCTTCCTCTAAATCCCATTGAGACTGTGAAATATCAAACTCAACAGACTCAATACATTCCATTATCTCACCATTTGCTGCTATGCATATACTTGGTTGTCTAGATAAAGCATCAGCCACTGTATTGTGTTTACCAGCTTTATATTGGATGTCAAAACTCAATCCTAAGAGTTTAGTAACCCACTTTTGTTGTAATGCATTTTTCAGTTTCTGCTCAATTAAATATTTGAGACTTTGGTGATCAGTTTTGATCACAAAATGATTTCCAACTAAATAATGCTTCCACTTGTCTATTGCCATGACCACAGCTAACAATTCCTTCTCATAGGTGGACAACCCTCTATTTCAGGGACAAAATGCCTTACTTAAGAAAGCTATAGGTCTGCCATCTTGCATTAAAACAGCCCCCATACCATATTCTGAAGCATCAGTCTCCACCACAAAACTCTTATCAAATTTTGGCAACTTAAGAACTGGAGCAGTTGTCATAATTTCTTTCAACTGTTGGAAAGCTTGAGTAGCTTCATCATTCCATTTGAAAGAATTTTTTCTAAGTATCAAGTGCAGAGGTTTACAAATGATACCATAGTTGAGTATAAACCTTCTATAATAATCTGTAAGTCCCAAAAAACCACTGAGTTCCTTCACAGTTTTAGGTATAGGCCACTTTTTTCCATGCACTCTATCTTCTATTTATCAACTGCTACACCTTCCCCAGTTATCACATGTCCCAAATAATCAACTTGTGAACCTCCAAAATACATTTTGAAAGTTTAGCTTATAATGAATGCTCCTGAAGCAACTCCAATACACTTCTCAAATGATGTTCATGCTCTTGTAAATCCTTACTATAAACCAAGATATCATCAAAAAAAACTAATACAAATTTTCTCAGAAACTTGTCAAAGATGTTGTTCATCAAACTTTGAAAAGTAGCTGGAGCATTAGTTAAACCAAAAGGCATGACTAAAAACTCAAAATGATCAGAATGAGTAGAAAAAACAGTTTTCTCAATATCTGAATTTCTCATTCTGATTTGATGATATGCAGCCCTTAAATCAAGTTTAGAAAAAATCTTAGAACCATGCAACTCATCCAATAACTCATCTATTACAGGCATTGGGTATCTGTCTTTGATTGTAGCATCATTGAGCCTTCTATAATCTACACACATCCTCCATGTATAATCCTTTTTCTTCACTAAAATTACTGGAGAAGCATATGAACTATTACTGGCTTGAATGACTTTATTCTTCAACATTTCTGCCACTTGTTTCTCTATCTCAGATTTGTATGAATGAGGATACCTGTAAGGTTTCAATTTAAAAGGCATGGAATCAGGTTTCAGATTAATTTTATGATCAATAGATCTGTTGGGAGGAAGTTCAGTGGGAATAGAAAAAATTTCAGAGAATTGTAATAGTACCTGCTTCAATTCTGGAGGTGTATCAAGTGCTTGGATCTCTTCAGTAAATAGCTTCCTTTTGACAGGCTTCTTCTTCAAAGTTTGCTCCAGTTGATGTTTGTCTAATGCAGTGACCCCTGCCAATAGATCTTGTACACTCTCCAATTCTTCCAACTGATCCTTTCTTTTCTTGTTCCCTTCAATTACTCCTCTCACTAAATCCTCACCACTGGAACTTGTCACTGAATCCTTGATTTTATAAGCACAGCCAGCAGTGCTCCCTTCCAAAATCCAGTACCTTCCACGGCTTAAGATAGCTACTCTATGTCTGGTCCAATCAAACACCACAGGGTCAAAAGTAGACAGCCAATCTACTCCTAAGATCAAATCATGACCTCCTAACTTCATCACTTTCATATCAGTAACAAATCTGTGTTTTCCCAAGTTTCAAACCACCCTAGGGCATAGAGTAGATCCTTTGATAATATCTCCAATAGCCACTCTCACAGCAAATGGTCTTGTATTCATGGTGCCTAAACCCACTATTTTAATCACTCTAGGATCAATGAAGCTGTCTGATGCTCCAGTATCCAATAGAATGCTCACAGGTTGATCATACAAAGTCCCATAATAAGTCATGGTGTGGTGTTTTC
Organism: Sherardia arvensis; assembly: GCA_948330725.1. Classification (NCBI taxonomy): domain Eukaryota; kingdom Viridiplantae; phylum Streptophyta; class Magnoliopsida; order Gentianales; family Rubiaceae; genus Sherardia; species Sherardia arvensis. The sequence continues at coordinate 18,825,997 of OX415238.1, forward strand.
CCTGAACAGATTTGAATGCTCCTTTGCCCTCTATCCTTTCAGGTATAACTTGTTAAACTCTTGAACCTCATCTCTCAAAGTTAATGGAATAAATCTCTGCCTTAGTAAAAAACAAAATTCATCCCAATTCCTTATCCCCTTACCAGAAACAACTACTTGATACCAAACCCTAGCTTTGTCCACCATATAAATTTTTACAGTAGCTACCTTATAATGTTCAGGAACTTGATAGTAGATAAAATAGGTCTGACACTTTCTGAGCCACTCCTTAGGTTCACTACCATTGAAAGAGGGTAAATCTACTTTTGCTCTCTGATTCTCAGCCCCCTTTCCAAACCTATCTCTCCAATCCACATCTTCTTCCATAATTACAGATTTATTGTCATTTCCCCCTTTCATGTCCACCCTACCCCCTAAATTAACCATAGGATTAGGCTGAGACATGAGTCTAGGGTCAAATTGCCCAAAGTGTACATCACTTTGAGAATATTTCAAATTCTTAGGAGGTTCAGATATAGCACTTCTAGGATCAACAGCAATTGGAGCATTTCTAATATCACAATTCAAGGTGCTATAGAAATGTCTAGCAGGCAGAGCAGGACGCAAATTAGGATTAACAAGCTCAAATGGAGGATCAGTAGCTTGAGTACCTTGCATAGGCAGTGGAGTGTTTCTACCGGAGAGGTGAAAATTATTTCCGGCCGACAAAGATCCTTTTTCAGTACGGATAGCTATCATCATCTCTTGCATTTGATTGCGCGTTGCTTCCTGAAACTGCAATTGATCAGTCTTGACAGCCGCACTTGCATCAGCTAGAGCCTTCAGCTCACGTTTGAGATCCAACGCCGTCTGATCTCCGACTGCTCGTAGCTGCATTTGATTATCAATCACTGTTTTCAATTCAGCCTCCACAGCTACCTGCCTCTGATTGTTGGCGTCCTGAATTTCACGAAATCCAAGTTCCACGCGATCGTGCAGCTCCCGATTGTGCTGATCTATAGTTGCCACCCGTTCTCCGAAACGAGCTTCCATATCGGAGAGATTCTGATCCATTTTCTCAGCGCGAGTGCGATTGGGCATCACAGGCCGCGAGAATGATGTTCTGATACCAAGTTGTAACGATCTTGGGGTTGCCGGAGATAATTTGTTGACTGACTGGGCCGGAGAATTGCTCCGGCCGAAGATATTATTCAGAAGAAAAGTAAATGCAGAAGAAAATACAATCAATTGATTCCCAACAATGGTGAATGAGTATTCTAATCTAGTGTAACTGTATTTAATCATCTGACAATTAGTCTGATCAATCAATTCAGTTGGAACGGCCGTTGCAACAGATCGGATTCCAGTTGGCAGATCTTAGCTCAAAAATTGCACAACAATCTCTAAATTATATTTATCTTTTAATACTCCCCAAATATTGCATATCAGACCCTGGATTATAACATGTCATTCATTTTCCAGACTATAACAAATACAACCAGGGCCGGCCCAATAGTGAGGCCAATGTGGCCCTTGCCTCAGGCCCAAAATGTTTAATAATTTTATAGGCCCAAATTTTTAAAAAATGATAACTAATTATATGTTAAAAACTCAGTATTTTGGGCCTATTTGATTTATAATCCAAGTTTTTGGGCTCATTTTAAAACTAAAAATAGCCTTTCAAAACCCTTTTGTTATAAAAAATGAATTTAATTGTTTAAAAAAATTAAGGGAAAGAAAAAGGGTTTCAATTCATCCTCACAGAACTTCCATTTATTCGACTGTCTAACCCTCCCTTTGTCGGACTTATTTATTCATTTATTCTCAATTTTGTTTGATAGAAAATGATTCTGCCAAATGATAAATATAAGTATCTTTTTTTATTTGTCGAATTTAATTATATATTTGAATATTGAGAAAAAAATTTAATAAAAATCGCCTTAGGCCCTAAAATAGTTAGGGCCGGCACTGAATACAACAATTATATTCAGAGAAGGAATGTGAGAAGTTGGATCCGGCAGAAAGTGGATCGCAACCACCTCTATAAAAGGAGAACCTAATGCCGTTGTTCTACATCGATTCAGGATTTGAAGTAGAAGTATAAACCGGGTGTTTGGGGTTTTGCACTGAAAAATTGACGCTGAAGCTGAACCCTAAACCCTAAACCCTAAATCAATGTTGAAGTTCGCTCAAACTAATCTACAACGAACGATCACGTTGAAGGCAAGCTCGTGTTTGGAACAATTTGAAGAGTTGCAGCCATAGCTCACACTAAGATTAGGGTTTAGTAGCAAAAGGGATTTTTGTACTATTACCGGGCATTCTAGTTAATCTTTTCAAGTTAGGCGGAGTTGCCCCGCAGATGTAGGTGAATTCCACCGAACTGCGTTACCAATTGTTGTGTTCTTTAATTCCGCATATTTTGATATTATAATATCCAACTGCCGGCAGCACATTATAATGTCCAGAACACTGACTGATTATTTGATCTAAGTTGATAAAACGATCAAATTTAGGTATACTCGCGATTTCAAAGTGAGAGCACGTTTGTGTCCAAGAGAGCCCGAAGCAAGGGCACTATGCCCCACCAAATCTCCATCTTCCATTTCTCTCTTCCCGACCCTGACGATTATGTGTCTGAGTCTAAGGATGAAGAAGATTTTGACGTTGAAATCGACGAGTCTGAGGATGAAGACGTTGAAATCCATGAGTTTGAGGATGAAGTTGTGTTGGTTTATGTCCTAAAGTCAATTCATATTTACTACCAACGTGAATAGAAATCTAAAGGGTCACTCACATAAGGATTGTGTACCAATGATTAATGGGTTAATTTATAAGATAAATTAATCACATTGATTATTTGATAAATAGGCATTAGGGTTACTAATTAGTTAGTGGTCAAAACCCGTTTATATGATATTATAAAAACCATAGTCTAGACTACTGGAAATGTATCTCTCATACAATTAGACCTACCTAGTCATTCCAATAGTTGATCAATCCTATGAGATGGGATGTTGGAAGCATTTCGTGTGGACTTGATAGAGGTCGGACACTTGTGCGACTTGTGGTCAGATTACTTTTGATGGATTCATCTCGATTGAGGTAGTAATTGGATTAGCATAATCGATCTGTTATATTTATATTATTCATAGATTACAAAGTAATTTTGGACGAATCAATCTTTTATCCGCTAATATATTTATATGATAATATATATTATTGCTGATAATTTACCAACAAGTTGACCCTGAAATATTTTGAGATGAAATCAACAAGTATTTTTTATATAACATTCTCTGCTATTTTTTATAGGTCATGTAATTATTTATAGTATGTTATGGATATCGAATTCCCATCAATGGCTCTGTCAAGTTCAGTTTATTTTCAACTTAACTACCCTGAACTGCGAGGAAGTTAGTTGTAGTTAGCTGAAAGAAGTTGCAAATAACTGAAACACACTGCAGTTAGCTGAAATCAGGTGCAGTCGGTTGAAATTTGCTTAAGCAAGCTGCAGGCAGCTGAAGCATGCTGCAATTAGTTGAACCACGTTGCACTTCGCTGAAATAAGTTGAAATATATTAATTTTAAATCTTATAACTTTTAGCACATATATAAAAGTTTATTAACTTTTAAATTTTCAGCCTTCTTTTTTAAATGCACTAAACATTTTTAAAAAATTTCTATTTAATTTTCCTCTTCCACTTTTTAAATTTCAACACTTATCTATTTTACCTTTAATGAGATTCATCTGAATCATCCTAACATCTCATGTATTCGGCACACAATATAACATATTCTCTTTTTACCACTTTTTTAAATTAATTTTATTTTTCCTCTTCCAAATCTACAATGTCATTTGTATTGTTCAATTTATGTAGGAAAATATTATTTGGTTGATTCTTAGTACCCAAACACTCTTGGGTACATGACTCCATTTTCCAGTACAAGAGCAAGAAAACATGTATCTGAGTTTAGACATGCACCACCTAGAGGTAAGACGGATCATTTTAACAAACTACATTCTTCATTGAGAATGAAAATCAAAGGTGCATTTGGAAAGTTGAAAAGTACTTGAAAAGTGCTGAAAAGAATGCCTCAAATTGAAAATTGTCATCCAATGTCAATTATTGTTATATGTACGCTTCACAACTTCATTTGGATGCAAGAGATTGACATTTCTTATTTTAGATCATTAGCATATACAAGAAACTAGTGATCTCACTATGTTTGATGAACTTCGAAAAGGGCTATGGCAGTAGCGTGTGAAAGTATAGCTGCAAGGATTTGGAATTCGGTATATGGTGATACTGGTGAAATTGAACCATTAGATGATAGCGATTAGTATTGGATGCAACCGATATACATTTTGGGAATAGGTGCTCAAATTGTTACTTTCGAGTATAAATTAAGGTGTTTACTATTTGCAGGTCCAGTTTACTTCTGCAGGTCCAATGAAAGTGAGAAAATACCATAATTACCCTTCACTCGTTTATTAGTTTTTACAAATATATTTCTAAAACCCTAACATTGAATGCATAAACCCGTCTATGTAATGATTGAACACGTGTCCAATTTATAAATTATTTTTTCGTGAATTATAATACATATTTAAGAGTGACATTATTGTCATTTCAAATTTAATTTGGACCTGCAGAAGTAAAATGGACCTGCATTTAGAACCACCCTAAATTAATTTGATTTATTCTCAATTACTAAACTAAACATATTTAAAAGTAACTTTATTTGATAAATCAAAACAAAATAATATCATTGGCATTTGATAAAAAGTAACTTTATTTCCAAAAAATAAAGCCACCTGAAATTTGCCGAAACTAGATGCAGTTAACTGAAATTAGATGAAATTAGTTTAATTTAACTGTAAAGTGTAAAAAATAAGCTGAACTTGACGGGGCCAATATTTGCATAACCGATATGATAAGCTATTATTCTGTTTCACTTCTAAATGTAAGAATGTTTTCCGTTCTTTCTTTGGCTCAAGGGGAAGTGCTTTACACTAAATTCAAGTCTCTGTATATTGCAGTTTATGTTAAGTTTAGACTCAGCCTTATTGCAATTTTGCATAATAAATGATCCATATTTGCCATCTTCAAGTTTAACTTTCAAGTTTCACCAGTGAGATTCTGTCTGATAATAGATCCAATTGGTATCTGAGAAAAACCTTAAAACGTGGCTGGGTTGATTTTAAACATGAAAAAAGTATATCATCAAGTACACAGGCTAGTAAAGATACATAGGGGAGAAAAGAGAAAAACTCAAGTTTCAAACTTCAAACAAAGTAACAGAATCCCGAAAACCAACATCTCAGCAGCATATAAGCACTGCTTAAATAACAACAAACCTAAAGAAAGGCTTCTTATTTCTTACAACTAGTAAACAGCAACACAAATTTGAAAATAGGAACGGGCGGCAAAAGTGAATCAGTAAGAGCATCTCCAAAGGATGTCACCATTTCCCCAATCTAACGTCACTCGGATGAGCTGTCAGAAGGTGGTTCGGGTAGAAAGGAAGGCAGATATGACACACCATCCCATTCATCAATATCAGTGAAATAAGTTGTACTGTCAGAAGGTAAATTTGCTTTGTTTTCACCTGTGATGTAAAGCCTTTTCGGTTCCCGTACCAGCTTGATCCTTGCACACCTGTATCAGAAAATGTACCCAATGGAAAGATTAACTACAGTTCTGAAACAGTCATTTTCAGCAAAAGTGCAAAACATTATATCATCCACATCAAACAGCAGAATGCAATTCTAGGGTAATCATATGCAGTTCTTATTCATTCCTATTTCATTATCTTATGATGCAAGAACATTTCAGATATTCTAACTTGAATCCAGACGTATGAAAACATAGATAACCAAAAGTATTGAAACTTATCCCCACAAAGAAATGGAAAAACAATAGAATAAAGAAAGAACTATCATAATTAACAACTATTAAATCATGTTAGATTAGCCAAAAGCCAATGCATAGGTTCAATATAGATTAATGACCATCAAAGATGAAAACATTCCAGGACTAATAAAACACAATCTTTAGGAGCATCCATGTTTTTATAGTTATATTAATAATATTGAAAAGAATCAAACCAGAAACCATTCTTACCTCGAGTAGAAGTTTGGTAATTTTCTTCCATCTCCTTGGACTGCTTCTTTGAGTGACAAAAAACTTGGCACCAGCAAAACTGCCTCACATTTTGATTTAGTCCCACAAACCTTAAGACAGTCCCATTTCTTGGTATCTATGTTGTAATGTATCAGAAGATTGTGTGGGTAGTTAAACATCAATAGCGAGCCGTTCTTCAAGTAATCAATTGGTTGGCAAACAAAGGATTTTCCCAACTCTCTCTTTCGGAACTTGAGTAATCTGTTCCATGAGTTTTGAACACCATACTCTTCCATCACCCACAGGGTAACAGTATCATAATCTGCAACACATAAGTACAGATTTCCTCTGAGCACACCTAGACTCATATGGAGCACGTCACGAGAGCCAAATACATTGAAGGTTGGTTGTGGGAAGTTTTGAAAGCTTTCATTTTTAAAATCAAATGAAAGAAGCATACGTCCGAACCTAGATTCATGATGCAGCCAATGCAGACTTCCATTCAGGCATGTGGCAGAACTTAATTTCTTGTAGTAACATGGGACATGACCAACGTTTACCCAAGACTGCGTACCAAGTGTGTACACTTCTGCCATCTTGCTAGTTTCTCTACGGTCCTCTTGAATCGGGCAATCGATCAACAGCCTTTCACCAGAATCAAATATTCTGACCAATTTATACTTGTTGGTAGTTGGGCAAAAGCCAAAGCCACAATCCACATAATCTTCATAAGCCTCCTCACCAGCTGGAATGTTCATGTATTCACCGGTAACAGGATTGCACACCACAGCAGGTTCATTAGTTGATGGCTCAGATAGGCAAAGGAAACCATTGTAAGAATTCACAACTGCAAACTTGTGATCTGTTAGCCTTAGCTTAACACGGCGATTCTTCTTCACGGCATCCATACCAAAGGCCTCTCTTGGATTTCGCAAAGGTATCTTCAATTTGACATTAAGACTGAAGTGAAATGGCTCATCACATCCAGTATCGATCTCAAGTGGATCGACAACATAACAAGTTCTTGGAACACAATTGCTATCCATGTTTCTCAGTAACAAGCTGGTTCTTGATTGCGCAAAGTGCTGCTTCGCAAACTGGGGGCTTAAGATGAGGCGTCGCCAATTTTGACAGATGCACTTGCAAACGAGAACTCCCTTCAAAGGCAACCTTAGCAAAATATCCATGAAGATTGCTTCTGGCAGATCCATGATTGATGTCCCATATAGTCTAGCTGGATTGTCTGATTCAGGCATTCCCTTCTTCATCTCTAAAGAAACATCCCTTCTTCTTTTGACAGACATCTTAACAGCACTGTCAATCGATAAGTATGAAAAAGATTAGTCCTTTATTTACAACAACCACAAAATATCATCTTGTGGCATAATTAGATACAAGCATCATCTTGTGTCATGACATGAAATAGCGATTAAACATATAGGGACTTTTCATCATAACATCTAATCCAAGAGCTAATTTAGAAAGCTAAGACTCGCCTTGTAAAACTAGTTTCAGCAAGTAAATCATGTGATTGCATAGGAATAAAGATTTTACTAAACCCAAACAAAATTACATCTTCATCTGCAAAATAAGTGGTTGATCATTCATCACTAGGATTTTATAAGGAGCAGAAACCAAAATTTATTTCCGGCAGAAAAACTCATGAAACCATTCATATGGCAATCATAATCATAAATTATATCAGTGTTTGGAATTAGAGAAAGAATATCATAACATACCTTTGTAGTTGTAGATGAAGGCAGTAAGGCAAAATGACATGACAAGGTAGAGCGCAAGGGTCTTGTTATATAACTATTTTTTGGCGGGAAAGCTAAAAACATGGGGCGGGAAGCATCGTGGACCGAAACTGTCGCCGGAATATGATATCCGAATGAGCGTGGGATTCACTTGCCTTATGGCCGGGCCGGGCCTGAAAGGAGACCATGTCCAACAGTTAATCTATAATAGAGTTTTTAGATAGATTTGTCTTTTTTGATTATATTATTACTTGCAACAAATGCTCTATCGCATACTCTAAAATAGAGATATGGTAATATTGGAAGAATGAAAAGGCATATGATTACTCTTCTTTCATACTCCAAAATTTAATGATATTATTGATTATTACTTTTCTTTCCTTTTTTATTTTATACATTCTTAATTATTCACATATTCAAACATATAAAAATATTAAAATCATAATAAATAGGCAAATAAAATTAAGGCTCTGTTTGTTGGAGTTTATAATTAGAGCTGTTCAATCTAATTCAATTCAATTCAATTCAATTCAGTTCAGTTCTATAAATGGGAAGTACTACGGTCCCGTTCTTCTTTTTTGACTGAACCTTCAGTTCCTCTCTTTACCGCCGTTGATTTATTATCTTTTAATCTGGGCCATTGAATTATAAAAATAATTTTATCAATTCAATTACTTGCAACCGGATTGGCCTATAATTTAACTTCGTTAACTCTGTTTACTGCTCAGTTACTCTGTTCCTCAACCCGCCGGAATCTTGTCCAGAAGATTCTCGCCGGCGATCCTAGCAGCCATGTTCGTTACATCACTTCTCGAATGACACCTAGGCTCACTGCATCTCATATTTAATATTCAGTCGGGGCCTTAGTTGGAGAGGGATGAATCGACGGGGAACCTCGGCGGTCGAACGTGAACCAGACGGAGGGCGCGGTGGGTGAGATTTCGATTTGAGCCGTGAGCCCAAACTCCGGAGGTGGAGGCTGGAGTCAGCTTCGAAACGGCGTCGTTCCGGGTCAAGCTCTGGTGGTGGACGTGAAGAAGAGCTGGGGGCGGCGGTGAGCTTAACCAAACAGAATGCCTTTTGATTTAAGTGATTTAACTGTGTTTGTCTAAAATTAAAGCCTAATATCGTGTGTTATTTGTTTTAATAGAAGAGTGTAGCAGCAGCAGATACACTGGTGCAATCATCCAGCTCTAGCGACGATGATGACTTTGCTACATTTCTCGATTTAGAGTTGGACTGCGACTCTGATGGTCCACCAAACATTGGAGAAGTTGAAGAAGAAGGAGAAGAGGAGAGAAGAAAACAACAAGTGGAAGAATGTGAGGACTTGGACCTTCAGAGTAAAAGGCAGGAGATCGATATTGGGGCAAAAGTGCACAATCCAGGTAACACTTATAGATGTATTTGATTACCAGTAAATGCTGCACTTTAAAAGTTTGCAGCTTAATTTCCATCAGAAACAATTTTCATTTTTTTCACAAAATGGTTGCTTTCGTGCCTTATTGAAAGAAACCCCTATGTTAGTGTTTTTGTTTCACCTTTGTTTTGTTGAATACTGGATTAAAATTCCAGTTTCACTGTTTGCCGCATCACTTTTCAGACTTGAGATGAACATTTGATCTAGTTAGTCTTGTCTCTGGAGTTTGAGATCTTCTGTAAATAGTATCAATCATCTTTGTGTTGAATGGTTTGAAATTTTCAGCTAATGATATTTCATTTGTAGAAATAGGCTCAACAAGTAGGAGGCTGATAGGTTACGTGAGAAAGATCTGCAGCACCTGCTTAGCCGGAAAAAACTTAACCTAGTTCTTGATTTAGATCACACCCTACTCAATTTGGCGTTACTCATTCACCTGAATGAAGAAGAAAAGGAATTCATAGGTATGGTAAGCTCCTGGAATATCAACTCTCTCGTGGGTATGCGCTCCAAAGTAATCTCTCTGAGCCTGAACAAGGTTGGCTGGAAGCCTGGCACGCCTGTAAGTATCAAAGTACTGCAAACTCGCAGACATTCCCGGCACGCTGATCCCCTTCTGAACAGCAACTCCGACGACTCTCCTCCACGCCACCTGCCTCTGAACCATCTCCTTGGCGAAATCGGGATCCACAACCAGATTAGCCAGTGCGGGATTCCTCTGATATGCCTGCTTGATCCTGTCCAAGAACACGGCCCTGATAATGCAGCCGCCTTTCCAAATCTTGGCGAGTTCTCCCAAGCTCAGATTCCATCCCTTCTCCACACTCTTAGCTCTCAGCAAGTTCATCCCTGAGCATAACTGCATATCTTCGAAGCATAAAGCGCCTGCCTAACATCATCAATCAGCCTCTTCTTATTCACATTCCCGACATCGCTAACTACCTCATCACTCAGACCTTCCTTTCTGAATATCTCAACAACAGCCTCCCTCTCGTCTTTCAGCCCACTCAGAAACCTCCCGTCCAGCGAAGCAGCAATCGTTGGAGCAGCAATGGACAACTCGACCGCCTGCTAAACAGTCCATTTTCCAGTCCCCTTCATCCCCGTCTTATCGAGAATCTTATCAACCAGCTCCCCACTCCCAGTCTCAGAATCCTTCACCCTAAATATATCCGCAGTAATCTCAATCAAGAAACTCTCCAGCTCCCCCCTGTTCCACTCAGCGAAAATCTCCGCTAGCTCGGCATTGCTCAATCCCCCAGCGTTCTTCAACACATCATACGCTTCTGAAATGAGCTGCATATCGCCATACTCGATCCCGTTATGAACCATCTTGACGAAATTCCCAGCTCCACCTTCTCCAATAAACGTGACACACGGTCCATCCTCAACCTGAGCAGCAACCTTCTCCAAGATATCCTTCACGTTCATATACGCCTCGTGCGATCCGCCCGGCATCAGCGAATTCCCGAATCTCGCCCCTTCTTCCCCGCCGAAAACACCCATTCCGAGATAGAGCAGCCCCTTCTTCTCCGCCGACTGAATTCTCCGCTCGGTGTTCTCGTACCACTCATTTCCTCCGTCGATGATGGTGTCGTCGGGCTCCATGAGCGCCGCCAGAGCCTCGATTTGTCTGGCCAACGAGAGCTCCGGCCTTGACCAGGATGATCACGGATCTGGGCTTCTGAATCGAGAGGACGAAGTCCTTCGGAGTGTAAACTTCAATATAAACTTCAATGTTAACCAATGTCGACGTTAACCCTTCACCTGCTGACTCAAAACCAAACCTTCAATAGCAGGTAATTATAAATCAAATAATGCTTTTCTTTTAATTTAGTTTAACACGTGTTTTTATTGGATTGGTTAACAATTGACTGAACCTTCAGTCAAAAAGTATAAATGGGACTGTAGAGATTCCCTCTATAAATATAGTTTGATCAAATTTAAGTAAATTTAGACATTCCGATTCTATTTTTTGATACATAAATTTCACTTCAATTCAGTTCAATTAAGTAAATATAGTTTGATCAAATTCAAGTAAATTTAGACATTCATATTCTATTTTCCAATACATAAATTTCACTTCAATTCAGTTAAAATTAGTAAGAAATAAGCTCAAACAAACATGTCCTAGTTGTGTGCTATTGGGAGTCTACAATAGAATTAAGTATATCTATTATTATTTATAGCAATAAATTCATGAAATAGTAAAATAGAGCAACTGTTGGATGAAAGCTTAATAATTATGAAGTTTTTGGAATTTGGTACTCTATTATAGAGATTGTTTTAGAGTAGCGGTTGGGCTTTCTTAGCGATTTTGGCAATGTTTCTCCATATTTATGCTAATAGAGATCGAGATCAAAATTATAAAATATTAAATTTGTCCCCAAAACATCAAAGTAACTAAATTATAAAAAAATATATATGCAATCTCCCCGGTTTCTCAACAATTATTAATCGAAATTCCTATTTGTAGGTTTTTTACTAATGCAGTCTGTATTTTGATTGAAATTTACAAGATTGCCCTTATTAATTTATATTGTTCAAACTTTAGCCACTTGATCGAGGACATATTTGTCTTTCCGGGAAATAATACAGGTTGCAAAGTAAAATAACCTGCAAATAGAACGGCCCTTATTAATTTATACTCATATTTGAGTTCAGTTCAAAAGGTAAAGTTATTTATATATTAGAATTTGATTAGGAATTAAGTTATATTAGTCTTGGAATAGACCGTCTATATTATAGCAATAATATAGACGGTCTTTTTTTGCAATTAAAACTGGACGCGGCTCCTTATTTGCAATTTACATTTGAGCGGGTCCTTTTTCTGTAAATTTCAAAACTTATCTCACAAATATATAAATATATAGCTATTTTCTTTTATTTTTTGGCCCACTTCGTTCCAGAACCCCAATCCCAATCTGCTCTCAAAATTTTCCCCCAATTCATTCCAAAACCCCATCGGCGATCCAATCTTCGTCCCCCAACCGTCGTTATTCTGGCGATCTCCAGCGCAATCCAACGGAATCCGACGTTCCAATTCTCTACCGCGGGCGTACTTCACCTGGTCGTTGTTGTGATAGTAATCGTTGCAATTGCTCCGGCCAACTTCCGGGTCCTCGCTGACCCGAATATGGAGCTCCAGACCCGCCAGCGTCTCCATTGAGATCACCATGTTATGTCCCCTCGATTCCACCGCCACGTCGACCAGATCTATCAGATTTTGAATGCTCAGGCGGAGATTTACCGGGGAGTAGTTCATCAGAAGGTCTTTATCGCGGTGGTTATTCACTCCGACGAAGGTGATATCCGGGTCGGATAGAAACCGGTGGAGCGAATCTGGCACGCGTGGCGCGTGGGAGAGCTTGAAGATGAGGCAGTGGTGGCCGATGCAGAGCTGGATCGTCGCCAGTGAGTTCTAATCTAAAAAGTGTGAAGACTATGGAAACTTGATTATTTAGTTTGAAAATTTATGTGTTTACTATGAAAACTAGACTGTTTAATGTGATGTCTTTCTGCTTATAAAATTTTATGTGTTTATCTTGGAAACTGGAACTTTTAATGTGGATTCTGTCTTGTTATGAAATTTTATGTGTTTGCTTGAAAACTAGACTGTTTAATGTGGTTTCTGTCTGCATATGAAATTTTATGTGTTTAACTTGAAAACTAGGCTTCTTGATTTGTGTTGAAACTTGATTATTTATTGTGAAAACTGTGGTGTTTGTAAAACTTGATTTTTTAATGTGAAAACTGTGATTGTGAAAACTTGGTTATTAAGGTTGAAAACTACAGTGATTGTAGAAACTATGTTTTTTAGGCTGAAAACTGTGGTGTTTGTAAAACTTGATTGTTTAGGTTGAAACTGTTTTTATTGTGAAAACTTGATTGTTTAGGTTGAAAAGTTTGGTGGTTGCGAAACTTGATTATTTATTGTGAAAACTGTGAAGATTGTGAAAACTTAATTATTTAGGCTGAAAACTAGAGTGATTGTAGAAACTTGATTTTTTAGGCTGAAAACTGTGGTTTTTGTGAAACTTGATTGTATAAGTTGGAAACTGTGATGATTGTGAATTTTTAGGCTGAAAATTTTGATGAAACTTGACTATACTTAACACAACATTATTTAACCTGAACACCCTAGTTTTTATGTACCTAAAATCTGATGTTTATAATATGGAAACTTATCTTTCTACCCTGAATTCTTTTGTGTTTACAAGTGTTTAAAATACAGAATTTATATTTAGTGATTTGAGTACATATTCAGTGCCGTGAATAGTGCGCGTGAACAGGGCCGTGAATAGTACCTTGAACAGTGCCATGAATAGTACTTTTTCCAAATTTTGCAAATAAGGACCTCCTTCCTTCCATATTGTAATTTAGTCCTTGGTCTATATAATATTATAATATAGACGGCCACTCCAGAGACCAACTCATTTAAGTTTGCATAAATAGGTTAAAAATTTTCCCAAAAAAATGAGGTGGACGAAATATGTTTCTCTTACTCACACCATAATAAGAATCTTGGTTTCGTAGTGTATTTAATTAGGATTTTATTAGTCAATTTAATTAAGATTTAATTAACCATTTACCAAGGGTGGTTCTAAATGCAGGTCAACTTTACTTCTGCATGTCCAAATTAAATTTTAAATGACAATAATGTCCCTCTTAAACATGTATTATAATTCACGAGAAAATAATTTATAATTGTACACGCGTTAAATCATTACATAGACGGGTTTATGCATTCAAGATTAGGGTTTTAGAAATATATTTGTAAAAACTAATAAACGAATGAAGGGTAATTATGGTATTTTTCATTTTTATTGGACCTGCAGAAGTAAACTGGACCTGCATATAGTAAACACCATTATTTAGGATTTAATTTGAGGGTAATTTTGTAATTTTAGTTTGAATTATTTTTATTTGGAATTTTTCTCTCAATCATACCATAATTTTATTATTCAGCTATTTTTAGTTATGTTAATATACTATTTTGTTTGATTCTATATGTATCTTTAATATTCAATTAGACCTGTTTTCTAATTATTTCCGATTTTCAATTGAATTGGTTAATTATGTAATTTTGGTCCATTTAAGTAAATTATATTTGTTATACTTACTATTCAGCATATTCATGGAAAATTATAAATGGTATTGAATGCCTGTTATACATGGTTAAAATATATTGAAGAAAATTACATGTGATAACTATATATATTCATAGATAGTATATATTCATAGAAAATCAGCATCTTCCTTTTTGGTTGGCGTGTTATCTTAAAGGGAACTAGAAGAGTTATTACTCCGGTCAATAAATAAATTAATAAAAAAAAAAGATGAAACTACGTAGTTTGACTAAAGCCGCCACACAACCACCGCAAGTTCACCATATTCCGACGCCTACCATTTTTATATATTCCTTATTTTGTTTCTTTTAATTAATCTACGAACTTAACCGTATATATATATCAATCACATATATCAATCATCCGTAATTTCAAGGATTCAATTAGTATAATTGTGTTTTCATATATATATATATATATATATATATATATATATATATATATATATATAATAAATGGTATGCATATATTATTGCATATTTTTATAACATACTAAATAGCTTCCGCCTTCTATTTTTACAAATACAACTCATTCCACCTAATTAACACGTCTACGAAATGAAAACATGAATATTACATCACACAATTAACATGGATGCCGCAATTATCTATAATTAATTAATTAAGTATGTCATATTAGATCAAGAATTCAGAGCTTGAAAAGTGGTTAATTCTGGAGTGTTTGGACTGAGAATCGTGAATTGGCCTATTTTTCAATTTTCATGCAATTTCTTTGTATTCTACACACATAAAATATTGCATTTATATATTAATATATGGATACAATATGGTTATGATAAATATGTTGTTTTGCATAAATATATTAATTAATAGTTTGAATATATATAATTTGTACTAGAAAAATTTATACGGACAAATCATGTTTTCTATTTTTGTAATAAAATTATATTTAGGTCCTATTTGTCTTGAACTTATTTCAACTGAACTAAACTAAATTAAACTGAACTGTATTGAATTAAATTCAATTAAACTGAACTGAATCGAACTGAAGTAAAAGTAAAAGTTGATATATTATTAAAGAAAAACAGCATGTCTACTTACCGAAATTAATGTATAAAATTAATGTATTTAAAAATGGACCTAATTACTAATTTGGGCTCAAACATAAAGGATAAATCATTGTCTTACCATAAGATCACACCTTACTTTTTTAAGGATAAATCATTGTCTTTTCATAAGGCCACACCTTACTTTTTTACTGATGTGTTATACACGATCCAATATTTTACACAATATAGTCTAAAATACCATTGAAATTACCGGTACTTTACTCAGTGTAAATCAAAGTACCATTGAAACTACAATACCGTAACCTGAATTTTGCTAAGTTTTTCAAATAAACCTAATAAGTGAGGACAATATCGTAAATTCATACCGTATTTCGAAGTACAAGAGTAAAATATCGAACTATGTATATCAACCCCATTTTTTAACGTAAATAGCTAAAATTAACACATTTTATCAATTTAAAACCTTTTTAAGGTACTCCAAATATTCCGCATAACGTGCGGCCGAATCATGCTAGTCATTGTAATAGTTAATAAAATATAGTTTATACATTCAATAGTTCATACTATATTTAATTTTTTTTCAATTCATTTCAAATAAATATGTATAATTTTTTCTAATTCAGTTAAGTTCGTTATATTTATAATTATTCAATTCAATTCAACATATTTATATTTTTTTCAGTTCAGTTCAATATTATTATATAATTTTCAGTTCAGTTCAGTATTTTTATTTAAAAACAATTAGTTCAATTCAGATTGATATCAGCAAGAAATAAGCTCCAGACAACAAGGCCTAAGAATATAATGTTTCATAGTGTATTTAATTGTGTATTTTATAGAGGGTGATTTTTATAATTTTAGTTATAATTGTATTTATTTAGAATATTTTTCCCAATCATACCATACTTTTTTTTATTATTATTTAAGATATTTTACGATTTTGTTTTGTTCTACATGTTTCATCATTGTTATTTAAGACTTATTTTCGTAAATGTTTCCAGATTTCTCTGATTTTCAATTGATTTGGTAACTTTGTAATTATAGTCCATTTAATTTCATTCAATTTTGGTATCCCATGGTTTTCTATTCTCTATCACTATACAATTTCCTAAATCTTTATAAAAATATATTTATTGAATACATCACATATAATACAACCTCAATTAGTACAATTTCTTATTCGGCGGTTAAGGATGAAATAAAATTTTATAGTTTATTTTGTTATTTTCGTTATCTCAAGTTTTTATTTTTAATTTATTATTATTGATTTATATTTATACGGGTCATATATATGTTCTCGACCAGAGAGACTTTTCGTCTCAAACAAGTCTTACATTGCAGGAACCATCCACCTTTCTTTGCCCGCAAAATGAAATGGCCGGATAGAAGAATCTGATTTGGGGATAAATGTTTCATGATTTTTCAATACATTTTTTTCAACTTTCACGTAACTTACACTATCGCACAAGTCATAATATTTTAAGACTCATTTCATCACCATATAATTTAGTTAAAGTTAAAATAGTTTACACATTATTATTAATTCGTTATAAAAGTTGGTGATTAAGAACATCGTGCATCGCACGGCGCAACCAACCTAGTATAAAGAAAGGAATATATTTGAAATTGGTTAGGAATTAAGTTTGTATAAAAAATGCTAAAATTTTTCCTAAAAAATAGCAAACAAAATTTTGGACGAAAAATTGATCCAAAAATATAGTGATAATAACTATTTAGTATTAACATAGGGAAAAATGATAAATATTAACATAAAAGAAACTAAATAATAATAAAATTTGTGCAGTATTCCCGGTTTCTTAATAATTATTAATTTATACTCATATTTGAGTTGAATTCAATTATAATCGAATATATGGAGAACTAATAAGCCAAATCATATCAAAATACAAAAGGAAAGAAGTAGAATATATTAAAAATTAAAAATTGATTAGGAATTAAGTTTGTATAAAATAGATAAAACATTTACCCAAAAAAATGAGGTGGACGAAATACTTTTATAAAAGAATGAATATATTTGATCTCGATTAGGAATTAAATTTGAAATGCATTAGAAGTTAAGTTTGATAACGCCACTTATCACTGAACCTGAATGATTCAGTGCTTATTTGAATTCAGCGTGTTTAATAATACCAAACCTGCACGTCTGAGCGAATAAGTAGAAACAAGTGCGTCTGAAACTCATGTACAAATCGTACGCTTCCAATAAGTGATTTCCAAATGACTTAGGTCTGAACCTTTTATATAGATTTTTTTTAAAAAATTAAACCACTCATGGAGTGGGGGAAAATTTTATAAGGCTTCCCAAACCTAGAAAAGGCCTTAAATGGCCAGAATTTGAGTAATTTTACAAGGACAAAAGTCCCAAAAAAAGCACTATTGTGCTTCAAAAGAATAGAGAGGCATCTCTATACAAAAGAATAAGCCTAGATTTCCAATCCCAATCAAAGCCTAGTAGAGAATTGTAAAACAAAACTCTGGGCGGCACCAAAAGGGTAGGAAAATAGACAAAAGGCAGCAGCCTATTTCTAAAATTTGAGCTGCATAGTGAAGGGTTGAGAGACAGCTACAAGAGCAGCAACAGAACAGAACTTCCAATTGCATTGATGGTAGATCAGCAGATTCCAGTGCAAGAGAAGAGTAGAAAGAAATCATACTCTTATTGTTGGCATATCCAGTTGGTCAAGAAGCAGCAGAGCTCTGATGTCAGGTGGCAACAAATCCCAGGAATAAGTTGCAAATTTCCTCAAAGACAGACCTAGTCTGACCAGGGAGTCTGCCACTAAGTTTCCTTGTCTGAGAGTATGTTGAAGTGGAGACTTGATGAGGAGATGAACCTTTTATATTGATGTACACGTTGGAATAATATTTATCTCTTTACATAACTTGTCAATAATGTTTGCTTTGTAAATATATCCATTACCGTTTTTTTATTGATTTTAATTTTCTCTCTATATATATATATTTATTTATTTATTTTAGCTAACCATTTAAATATTAATTATAAAATGATATAATTGAAATATAATTCATGATTAAAATCGAGTATGATAGAAAAATTTAAAATGATATCAAATTTTAAATCCCACATAATTCTTTATATACATATAATATATAAATATATATACATATAATAATATATATATATAAAGTCCTTGATTATATGCAATAATTTTATGCTATTATATTTATTATTAATTTGATATATATTTTATTCATAACATATTTTTTAAATGTCTTTCTATTGTAGATTATAATAATTTGATGTTTATATTTAATTATTAATTAAGATATTACTTGTTTACCTAGAGTAAATTATTTTCTTATTTTTAATTCATCATTTTATATTATAAAGCTAATATTTCACAAATATGATTATATAAAATTTATAATTTATAATCATAATTTGAATTTTTTTTTGTTTATACATATTTTTCTATTTTAAAATTTTTTAATTTAAACTTGAATTTCAGTGTCCGGACACTATATCTAACTTTATCAAACCGTTATACCACTTAACTATTCAGCACTTAATGGTTCAGATTTCAGATTTTAGACTTCAGACTTCAGATTTCAGTTTTATCAAACAGAGTGATTTATAATCCTCCCATGCTAATAGTTTAGCAGTTAGGATGTATCGAATTACACATAAGTATTACCTCAAAAAACGGCGCAGCATGGTTATCTTAATTTTGATTTGGTTAATTATGTAATTTTGTGAATTGAATTTGGTATATTTACTATTCAGAATATTCATGGAAAATTATAAATGATATTGAATGACTATTATACATGGTTAAAATATATTGAAGAAAATTGTTCATATAGTCTATTCAACAGTCGGAAAAATACGACACTACACATGCCGTAATACTAATCATATTAATTATGGTTTGTTTTTTAAAATTATATTAATTATGGTCTGCTAGATGACTTGCCTTTGAGAATTTCGGTATTTATTTTTTCAATTGGCAATATTTGAGTAATTGGGAGTTAGTTCCAAATGAAACCAGTTCACCAGAATCAAAACTTGTCCCGATTCAAACAAGATTAGGAAATGTATTTTTATAGTTTATTGATACTTAAGATTTTCATAAACATAAATGTTTAATTCTATAGTTGTCAGTTTCCGTGGGTTTCGTTATTAAAGATTAACCATCATATAGATGGGGGAAGTTTATTTGGCTCCCCAAACCATATGAAAAAACAAAATTTGAAATTTTGGTTGTAGTTTTAAGGAAACTCCCACTACATGAAGTGAGAGTCAAAAGAATAAAGACATAATGGCAGCAGCTGAACTAAGGAGGATGAAATCTGAGAGATGGAGTCTCTAATTTGTTCAAATTCAATAATCCTCTAGCATGCATAGGAAGCTGGGATGTTGTCCATAAATGTTCAATAGTTTTAGAGGAACATGCATACTTAGCTAGGGAGTCAGAAACTAGATTGACTTCACTGGGGGTGAACAACAATGGAATATCATGCAAATTGTGATGAATCTCATCAACCAAGGTAAAAACTATCCAATGTGCTTGACTGGGATTAGTAATCATTTTTATGACCTCTGCACAGTCAGATTTTATGATAATATCTTGGCTATATGATGATGCCACAGACAGAGCTAGTCCAATTGCAAGAATTTCAGCATGTAGGGAAGACATTGCATGTGTATAAATAGATTTAGCAAATACAAATTGACCATGCACATCCCTAACTATGATATTCAAACCTCTATCTCCAATACCACCTATCCAAGAAGTATCTACATTAAATTTCAGTCCCTGACTTAGCTTTACCCATTTTACAATAGCAATTATAGGTTTTGGGGGTCTGAGCCATTTAGGGAAATATCCATTGGATGCAAGATCTATGTCAAAAGATGAACTAATGTAGAAAGGTCTAGCAGCAAAAGAATTAAAGACCACATTCTTGACCTCTTGTATTATATGCTCAGTACTGGGATTGATACCATCAAAAATGTATTTATTTCTAGAATTCCAAGTACTTCATCAGGTAAACAGCACCACATCACGAATTAGGATAGAATGAACCTTAGTAAATCCAGGTCTAGAAAGGTAGTAACTTATCATGTTCCAAATTATGTTCAAATTAGGAACAACAATGTTGATAAATTGGTTAATACCAGTCCAGACACCAGAAGCTATGTGGCAGCTACTGAAAAAAGGATCTAGTGTATCAACATTTTGACGATAATAACACTATAAGGACATTATCAAAAGGCAAACTGAGTTCATTACCTTTTACATGAAAATAGAAATTTTCTTAGGAACCCTGTTGTTCCAGATTTTTTCCAGTGGCATAGCATTTCCTCTTGTAGGTCTGATCAACTTGTATGTGGATTTAAATGAGAAGCAACATTTGTTGTTAGGCATCCAGATCAGTTTATCATTCCTATGATTTTTTATAACTGATTCTTGCAAAAAGGTGAAAAGAGACTCATCAACATAATCATGAATTTGGGTTATAAATTATTGCTTGTTATTTATGAAATGAGCTACTGTGCAGTCCTCTGGAATGTCTATAGCCAAGAGGTTGACAATATCACAAATAGCTCCTGAGCCAGTCCAATTGGCTTTCCAGAAGATACAAGTTCCATTGCCTTGTATTACTCTTGTATTCCTTTCAGCTACAGAGTTGACCGTGCATATGCGCTTCCAGCAATGTGAAGACTATAAAGAATCTGGTAAAGAGGCCAAAAAAGTGATCCATGGGGCAATTCCTAATTGGTATTTCCACCATAGTTTGACTGAGAAAGTCTTAACTATGGTGGACATACTCCTAAAATTCAGACCATTTTCTGAGGAAGGATAGCATAGATCCTCCCATTTTTTTCATGTTTTCTTTGGCCTATTATCAATAGATCCCCAAAAAAATACAGAAAGTTTTTTCTAATCAGTTTAATAATATGCACAGTTTTGGCTCCATAACAGCAAATATGTGTTGAGGTATAGAACACAAGCAAGAATTTATAAGGATCATCTTTCCCTCTGTGATAATCATCTATTTTTTCAGTTGTTCAACCTCTTATCAATCATTTCTATTAAAGGTTGGAAAAAAATATTTTTGATCCTACCAGAGAAAACAAGAACACCTAAATATTTAAAGGGAAACTAGCCCTTTTTCATGCATAATGTGTCCTTAATTTCTCTGATTTTTACTGGAGTTGCATGCTTACTAGTATAAAATTCACTTTTGTCATAGTTTATTTTTTGTCCTGAAACAGTTTCTGTGGGCTTATTTCTCACTGATATTATTACAACGTACTCCCTCCGTCCCAACCAAAGTGTCTTACTTTCTATTTTGGGAGGTCCCAACCAAAGAGTCTTACTTTCAATATTTCCTCATTTGGCAAAAGAAAATAGAGTCTATTGTCCATTTTACCCTTAATGAATCTCTATACATTTTTTGAATCACATACTTATGGGGGTTAAAATAGTCTTTTACCATTCTTTTGGCCATGTGTCCTACTTCCACATCATTTTTCTTAAAAATTGAGCCTCCGTCCACGTGGACACTTTGGTTGGGACGGAGGAAGTATAATTTAAGTTATTTATGATCAAACATAATTTGAGATAATTGACTATTCTAGGCGAGAATTAAACAAAACCAAGAGGAAGTATGATGTTTTGTTTAAGACCTTTTGTTCCTCTCACTCTGCACCCACTTATTACAATATGTTCTTGTCTTGCTCCATGTTTTAAAATGTAATAGGAACAAGATGGACTGCATCGTAGATGTGGTAAAAACTACACACCTAAAATTCTCTGATGGATGTCTGGAACTCACGCTTGACGACGAACTTGGCTCACGAACTGATCTGCAAGACAGAGTCCTGAGGTTGCACAGGGGTAGACACTCCGACGCTCAAGTTAGCAAACAGTTTAGAAGGTTTAAGTGCGTAAGGCGTATTGTATGAGTTTTGAGATAGAGATGGTCTACCAAACCTTTGGTATTTTTAAGGCTACAATCCGTAGATCGCCAAGATATGTAATTATAGTATGAATACAACTCTTATGGTAATAGTAGTTGTATTACCATGTATGGAAGAAGTATATTTCGGACATGGTTGTATTACCATGTTTAGAGGAAGTGTATTCTTTGTAGGACATTCAGAATATACGCATTCCTTATAAGAATTTGGACCGATGGACCCGTGGATCCATCCTCCGCGTAACTCGAGCCTTGGTCCGAGACTGAATGAAACCCTAGAATACGAACCATGGACTTATCAATAGCCCCAAGGTAGATCTTCAGAATTTCGAGGGCTCCATCTCGAAGGCTGGATGAGAGGCTTGCTTCTCGAGGGAGGCCAATAACTCGAGGGAGACGGACTCGGGGTATTAAGCTCAGGGTGTCCTTCTAGGACTAACCTCTCAGGCTAACCCTTCTGAATATCTATTTTCAAGTTTTTTTGTATTCCATCAGGACACGTGAAGGGCTGAGATTAACTCCTTTCAAAATCCATAAGCAAAATAAACGTGTCGCATATCTATTGGACTGTAGTGGCGGTTTATCCCCCGTCTCTCCAATTGCTTGTATCAAAACACAGATCAAGGTAATTACTCGCATTAATGTTGTCTGGTTTGGGTTATATCTTCCAAATAATTCTCTCTGTCTTCTCCACTTTCAATTTCGTCATCAGAGTGCAGAGGACATTTTCACACTTTTTTCTTTCATGAAGCCCCAAATTTTTGCTCCGCTTCAACCAGTATGGGTTTCATCTTTTCCTTGTTCTTTCTCTAGTTCTGCTTCTCTTATTCCCCATTATTTCCCCACATAATCTCTGTGGTCATGTCTAGTAGTAGTGAAACGAATTCCATCCCCCTACATGTTGAGAGAGAGTATGCCCATGCTCAGGCCAAGGAGATTAGCTCCCGTGACCACCGTAGAGCTGAGGTAGCGAGTGGGAAGAAGCATGTAGTGTTAAAGAGGAAAATATCCGATAAAGAGAAGAGCTTGATGGTTGCAGCGCATCGGGCCAAAATGGAGGGGAGTGGTGGCGCATGCGCCAGGGGCGTGCCGTCCGCGCGTACTGAGGGTAGCAGTAAGTGGTCAATGAAAGATGAGAAGGCGCCTGCAGATGCTGTCGTGTTTGTCGATAGCTGCCGATATTTCTTTCCCAGCGACTGTGATCTCATGTATGTTGGGGATAACCTACCCGCGTAGGAGCTAGTCACTTCGACTCGAGGGGTTATCTATAAGAGATTTATACAGCATGGGCTAGCGTGAGTGAGTTTCTGGACTATTATCAAGTGCATCCGGGGCAGCTACATGCCAATGTGATAGTGATAATAATGTCCTTAATGACCTGGTGTGCTCGCAAGGGCTATAACCCCAACCTCAATTTGTTGTGGACCCTTTATAAGGTTTCCATTGTGAAGAAGGCAGTGACCTTAGCTGTCCGAGACCCTAAGATATGTAAAGTCTTCGAGTTACCGCAGAAGAGTGAGAAATGGGATAAGGTAAAGATGAACTTTGATCGAACAAAGTATCCAGTACCTCATTGGAATACCGAGCTTAGAAATGAAGCCAAGAACGATGAATTCTCGACGGCTGTTGGATATAACACAAGAGCTAGTCGATGAGAAGATAAGACTTGAAGATGGCAACTTTGTGCCAGGGGACCATCAGACTTGTTGGGTGTGGCCCATCGAGACCTTCAGATGGTTGTATGAGATGCCAAGGCGGATCCTTAAGAATGACAGCTATCTAAAGGGTGCTTACTTCGATCAACCTCGGGGGGATGATATTGAGTGGTATGTGTCCACTGTACTCAATGAGCAGGATCTGATTTCCGCGGCAAGTGCCACCCGAGCTCGGAGGATTGTTGAGGAGAGAGAAGCTCGTGAGAGAGAGCATATCTCGTCTCGGGCTCCCTTGAATGAGGAAAGCTCCAGATTTATGTTGGATGTTCGGCGTCCTTTTAAGAGGTTGTGTCGGGGACCCAAGAAGATCCGACCAAACACCGTGGCTTCGGATGAGATAGAGCCATTATTTGTGTCATTTGCACGAGATCCTTCAGATGAGGAGGAAGATGAGGGCCTAGCTCTAGCTCATGGTCCGAGAAGAGAGGTGGTCAAGGTGTCTCTCTCTCCGCAGTCAACTGATGTGGATGAGTATTGGTGTACCATATTTGGTAGAGTAGAGGATGACAACTCTAAGACGTCCGTATTGTTTCAGAAACGTCAGCTGAGGGTAGCCTTTTTTATATGTATATCCTTGTGCTTGTATTGTATCTTTCTCTTCATTTCTGATATCTTGTCTCTTTATATCCAGAGGAATCTTCAGAGATGGGTAGTGTAGCGGAAATGATGGCCCTCATAGTTAAGCAGAGGAAGTTAGCTGAGGAGGAGGAGAAGAAAAGGAAGTTGGATGCCGTCGAGGGATCTGCTGGGAATGAAGACAGGTCCCCGAAGAGGGCAAAACTCGACTTCGAACATTTGAGGAAGTTTGAGGAGTGCGTTCTCTTTCCTCCCTCCAATGTCTCAAAGAATGAGTCTGAGATACTTCAGGAATTTCCGGATATCAGTCAATTACGTTCTTAACTTGATTTAGCTACCTTCTCCGAGTATGTAGTTTCCTCACATATTGACATTCTTGTGTAGTCCCTTTCCATTTCTCGGAAAGGTGTCGGGACATCGGACAACCAAATAAAGCTCTTGTATGTCTCGGTTAAGGCATTGTACGCTCGGTGCCAAGCTTTGGAGCACGCAGCGGAAAAGAAAATGGTAGAGGCTGAGCAGTTGAAGGTACAGGTTGCTGAGAAGTCCAGTGGGTCACCCAAGCTGATCAAGCATCTCCGTGATGAGGCCACTAAGGAGAGAGTCGAGAAAGAGGCTTTGGCTCAAGAAGTCAAGACCTTAGTTGAGGACCAGAGAGCTCTGGATATCCGTCTCCTGGATTTGAGCAAGGAAGTGGCTGTCTTGAGGACAGAAAGGGATCAGTATGCAGATCCCGTCATGCAGAGGCAGTTCATCCAGTTGATAGTGGATTTCTGCGCTAACTGTCCTAAGATGAAGGAGCTTCGCAGTGGCAGCAACAAATTCTCCCACGATCCCAACTCCAAGGTATGTGGGGATCTCTTCAGACATTTCTCAACAAGGATGATCAAGAGGTGTTGCCTTCCTACTACAACTGGTCGGACGCTACTCGGTGTTTGAAGGAGCTCGAGGATAGGCTGCGTCAAGCAGGAGGCTTCAAAACTGTTTTGGCGACAAGCCTGGAGATTATGGACAAGGCTTTGACCTTGGAGGATCTTAGGGAGAGAATTCAGGCGTTGTATCTCGAACTGTCTTTTGTGGTGGAAGAAGCCGCTGTGAATGAGCTAATAGCTAATCAGGATCAGAGCCAGGGAAAGCAGCAGAAAGACGTAACTCCCTAGAGCCTTAACTCTTATTTAGGAGATCATTTTATTGCCTTAGTTTTTGGCATTCTTGTATTTCAAACAACAATATTCTTCTTGGAATTGATTTTTCTCATCTTCTTTTATTTTCAGTGTTGTGCAGCCTCTTGTGCTGATTTGCAGGGTAAATATGAGATTCTTTCTCAAGAACACGATGATCTCCAGGATGGGAGATATTTCTTGAAAGCACGCCTTAGTCAAGCTCAGGAAGAGAGGGATTTGCTCCACCATCAGCAGAAAGTTTGCTTGGATCGGAGGACTGAGTTGAGGAGGCAACTGGACGATCTCCAAGGGAAATATACCCATCTCCAAACTGTCAATGGCAAGATTCTGGCAGCCTATAAAGATATTGATCAAGAGTTGAAGAAAGCCATGAGTAGCTTGAGGGAGGCCAGAGGCGAGGGCCATAATAAAGATATCAGTATATTGGCCCTTCAGAACGAAGCTTATAACGTTAATCATAAGTTAAAAATCGTTACTGAAGAATTGAGGCAATGTAATATGGAGCTGGCTGCTTATAGGATCCAACTTGAAGAATTGGAGGCCTAAGGCGTGTTTATCACACTTCCAATGCCATTATCAGGAAAGGAGTCATGTGAATCCTCCTTGGTCCCGAGCTCGAGGCAAATAGTGAGGCATACTGTCCGAGGTGATGCATCTCGAGGACTACCTAACCCTTCTATAGGGATCTTGCGTGGAAGGGGAAGAGGGGCGCCTTCTCCCACTCCGAGCTCGAGGCAGGCAGTAGGACGAGGACTTCCAGGGGACCGGGGCATAGTAGGCCCTTTTCCTCAATCTGCATAGAGAGGAGGGAGAGGGGAGTCTCTCATATCCTCAAATTTGATGCAGGTAGCAGAAGAATGTAACTGGGGATGGGGCCTCCGAGGGGGTCAAGGACGTACCTCTACTTCCTCCCGTGGTCGAGGACGTACCTCAACCTTTAGGGACCTATTTGATGGATAGGAAATATTTTGATGTAATGACATCATATATAATAGTGTAATAACACTTTATTTTGGCCGTCGTAAAGACCTTGTATTTTGATCCTCGAGAAGATTGATTATCAGGCTATTGGAGCCTAACTTAACTTATATTGGATAAGCATCAATCATGCACCGTGTAGGTACATCATCTCGGGAGAAGCTCAAGAAGATTGAATATCAAACTTTTGGAGTCTGAATGACCTATATTAAATAGGCCTCAATCGAATATTTATTACAAGCATACTATCTTGAGTTTATTTTAGCCCTAGGTGATTATGTCTCGGACACGTAGTTCGAGCAGCTGATATTAGATGAGCATCAATCACACGCTTATTGGAAGCGTATTAACTTAGGCAGCAGCCATGTTTATGCTTTGTAAGGCATAATGTCTCTTTAATTTAGAGGAATGGTGACTGCTTAAAAATAAAATAAGATTGATGTAGAAAAAATAACTTGATTCTTCGAGCTCGTAGCCCGGTAAAAAATATAAAGACATCCCCGAGTTTTGGGCTTGGGTATAAAATAAAAAGAAGTGAAGAAAGAAGCTTGGCCCGTAGGCCTTATTGAAGTAGTTTTTTCCTTATTTGGAGAAGGTCTACTTGGTTTTAGCTCGTAAGTACCTGAGTAGGAAGGGCGTCATTATCACGGGGTGTAGGTGTTCTCCTTCGCGGGTCTGCAAGAGGTAGAATCCCCCTGGTTGGACTTTGACGACTTTGTATTGTCCTTTGGGCCTTGACTTCATGCTTCAGCAATTTTGCTCGTGCACCACGGACCTACTGGCATTACCAGATCCCTCACCTTGAAGGTTTGGTGGCGGCGTTTATGTCATAGCACGGTCATCTCCTCATACGCCTCGGACTCGAAATGAAACACTAAAGGCTCTCGATCGTTGGATCTTTCCACAAGATTTCCGAGGTAGCGTTGACGGTCGAGACGTTTCTTCCTCTGCTGGCTTCTCGGATGGCCGTGATCATGCATGAGAGCGCCACTCCTTGATCTCCCCTGATGGATGCCACTCCTTGAGTTGTTGGAAACTTCAGTACGAGGTGATCTGGAGACCACATGGCTTTAGCTTGGCACATCCATGGTCTGCCGAGGATGACATTGAATGGGGTGATCGATCTCCCATAGGCGTATGACCGGGTTTCCAGTAAACCCTGAGATCGGACCAGTGGGTTTGAGGTCGTCCTTTGTAAAACCCAGCTTCTCGAAGCAGTCATAAAACATCACCTTAATCCACTACCATCGTCCATGAAGATCTTTTCACGAGGGAGTTATGGATGGTCGCTGAGATGATAAGGGGATCAAAATGAGGAACCTTGTTAGGTATAGCGTCCTCGTCCGAGAATGTGATCGTCTCCTCGGGGCGAAACCTCTTATTGACTGGCTCAGTGTGGGGGATGGCCTGAACACTAGCCTTGAATTTGGTGAGGGAGGCCTCCTCACCCGTGTAGTCGTTGATGCCATTGATAACTATATTGGCTCCGTTCGGCGACGGTGGAGGAGGATCTTGGGGGTTATTCCCTCCATTCCCTTGGTTGTTCCCAGACCTTTCCTTCTTCTTTTGCCAAGGTTTTCCCCCATATCTTCGTTGGGAACCTTGGTTATCCCCATCTAACGAGGGAGCAGTTTGTTGCATGACCCTTGATGGATCAGCTTCTCTATCTCGTTCTTGAGTTGGAAGCACTCCTCTGTGTCGTGGCCTCGATTCCTGTGGTATTGACAGTATTTTAGGGGACCGTTGTCACTCAGCTGATTCCTTCATGGCAGGTGGGTCCTTAAGAAGGTGCATATGAATGGATAGGATTTCAGCCCGAGATCGAGTAAGAGGAGTGAAGGACTTGAAGCTAGGTTTGGAAGGGCTGTCGGTTTTTTCCACCTTTGGTGCCTTTAGTCTAGGTTCCTTAGCCTTGCTGTCCATATGTGGATCACGCTCATGTTTGCTAGACACGGCGTTCACCTTGCTAGCATACTTTTCCATGATGGCTTGAAGGTGCTTGATGGTGGTAGGGTCCTTGGTGGCCAACTTCATCCTCAATGCATTATCATCAACATTTATACGGTAGATATTGATTAGAAGGAGTTCATTCCGATCATAGCATTCAGTTGCTAGATCCATATATATGTGGTAGTGTTTTTTCACAGATTCTCCTTCCCGACGTGGGACGTATCCGAGATCACCTATGGATTTGGTGAATTTTTTCTTTTGGAAGAACACTAGAAGGAGGAATTCAGCAAAATCCCTATAGTCAAACAGACTCTCGGGTGCCGTTTGATTGAACCATGTCTAGGCCTTTCCACGAAGGTAGCTGGGGATAATCTTACATATCTCCAGTTCGTGGAAGTTTCCGGTCTCCATGGTTTTGAAGAAGACTGACAGGAACTCTCGGGGATCGCTGGTTCCGTCATAGGTGGGAAGGTGTTCAGGGACCTTCTTGGTATTGTCGAAAAGGAGGTTCGCGATGTGTCGCGGAAAGGGAGAACGGGTTGCTTGTCCTCTGGGTCCGAGGAGGCGATCTAGCTCCTGATCGATTTCGTACTTCCCCCCAATTTTGATATGTCTCTTCCTGGTTTAAAGGTCGGCAGGGGTT
The DNA here is from genome assembly GCA_948330725.1 of Sherardia arvensis. Classification (NCBI taxonomy): domain Eukaryota; kingdom Viridiplantae; phylum Streptophyta; class Magnoliopsida; order Gentianales; family Rubiaceae; genus Sherardia; species Sherardia arvensis. Next base: position 18,855,456 of record OX415238.1, read on the forward strand.
TGATTGCCAATCATTTTGGGTCTGCTCTCTTCGTTGCTGCCTTAGTTCCCCTTGGACGTTCTGGATGTGCATTCTTTGTTTCTTCTCCCTACTCAGGCCCACACCGTTGTAATTGTGGCTTCCTGGGTTCGGGGCGGCGGCAACTGCTGCTGACTGACGTACAGAGGCAAACTACGGGATAGGTCATTCAAAAATCTCTGCTCTTGGGCAGGATTCGAGAGCGGTGTGCTTCCAGCTCCTTGGCGTGAAGCCTCAGGAACTGACATCCGATTCGGGGCATGATGTGTCTGGGCATGGAGGTGCTGGTTGGGGTTCAGCAGAGACGCTACCAGAGCGGGATATTGGGCTTGTAAATTTCTAATCATAAGTCAGACGTCCTCTGGGATTTCGCCTGAAGTCGGTGCTCCGAACGCGGTGGGGTTTGGACCAGAAGTCAGTGCTCCGGATGCGGTGGGGTTAGGACTAGAGGTCTGTGGAACGTTGGAGTTTCCAGCACCTATGGTAGAGCCTGGTGGTGTTTTGGATACAGAATGTGATTGAGATTTGCCTCTTCCTCGACCACGTCCACGCCCACGTCCTTGAAGGGCTTGTTCACCGTCAGGGTTTCCTTTAGGATCCATTCCTTGCATCCGGGCGCTCTTTCTTGGGTTGTTGGCTTATGACATGATGTTGCTAGCTTGCTGAGCAGATGGTCGGTACGATCAGATCTGAGACAGAATTCGGTGACGTCGTCAAGTAACACGCAAGTCCCACCGGGCGTGCCAAATTGATGGATGTCTGGAACTCACGCTTGACGACGAACTTGGCTCACGAACTGATTTGCAATACAGCCCTGGGGTTGCCCAGGGGTAGACACTGCGACGCTCAAGTTAGCCAGCAGCTTAGAAACTTTAAGTGCGTAAGGCGTATTGTATGAGTTGTGAGATAGAGAAGGTCTACCAAACTTTTGGTACCTATAAGGCTACATTATGTAGATCGCCAAGATATGTAATTATGGTATAAATACAACTCTTATGGAGATAATAGTTGTATTACCATGTATAGAAGAAGTATATTTCGGACATGGTTGTATTACCATGTTTAGAGGAAGTGTATTCCTTGTAGGACATTCAGAATAAATGCATTCCTTATAAGGATTTGAACTGATGGACCCGTGGATCCATCCTCCGCGTAACTCGAGCCCACGTCCCTTCTCGGACCTTGGTCCGAGACTGAATGAGACCCTAGAAAAAGAACCATGGACTTATCATTCCCTAAAATCATCTTTGTAATTTGCAATGCTGCACTTTTACAGATAACGTTCGACAATTACATAACAGGCTTTTATATAGAACTGCAATCCTCTCGAGTAATGTTCAGTAAAACTGCCTTTGCATCTGAAGACATTTGTCAGAAGAAATTGTAAGCACAAGGGCCAGGGACGGGCCTGGTGCAGTGCGAGCTGTGCTCCCGCACAGGTCCCGAAATTTTTAGTGGCCCGAAAAAAAAATTTAGGGATATATTTATGTGTATTTTTTTAATGTTTAGAAATAAAATGATTATAGTTATTTTTTGAAGGGTCTTTTTCTTTTAAAATTTGGGCATTTTAATTTTCTTGAAGGGCCTTTCTTCTTTGAATTTGAACCTTTTAACATTTAAAATATTTAATCAAATCAAATATGCATTTAAAAGGCCACATTAAATCAAATCAAACAGCATTTAAAAGACCACGTGAATCAAATCAAATTAACATTTAAAAGGCCACGTGAGTGATCAAAATTTGAAAAGGTAAACATCATTTATTTTTTCCATAAATAGAACCCTTCTCCCATACTCTTCTTAGTTATCTCTATTCTATATTCTCTTCCCAGTCGGCAAGTTAATCTCCCCTGATTCATCTTCATTCGAAATTTCAATTCAAATTTCTTAAGATTCACAATTTAATTAAATCATCTCAAATCGGGTGTCTCTATTATTTAAATTGGTAAGAAAACGAAATCCTCATTTCTTGATTTTCTTCATAATCTCCGATTTTTTTACTGTTTCAAAGTTTTTTTTTTGTTTGATTGTGATTATGAATTAATAATGATGAACCATTAAAAAAAATTCCTTTGGGAGAAATCATGTATTTACAATATATTTGTTAAAACTGTAATATTTTATCCGTTTTGAAAAATGATGAAGTTTTTTCCTTTCGAATACATGAATGTATGATTTCAGTTGATCTCAATCATTAGGTTCCAATCCCCAATATATATTATTCTTAATCAATTAATAGCGTTATTATATTTTTATTATAAAAGGGTCTAGATTTACATTTTCGCACTAGGACTCAAAATAGGGTTTAGGGTATAGGGTTGGCACGGCCCTGACAAGGGCAAGGTACTACTGAGGAGGCACCAACAAAATCATCGGAAATATTCTCAGATCAAGGGTGTTATAACCAAAAAAGGATCAAAATGCACAATGGAATGAAGGCAAAGGAAATGTTGTATTTCAGTAATCATTTATTACATGATCTTACAAAAGGGTTGTGTGTAGGAAACATGATGCTCTTTTTCAGATGATAAAAGAATCACAAAACAATTACACCGTAAGAGGCTGTCAAGGTGTAGCAGCCAAAAGAGAGTTGGCAGGAGGCAATAAAGCTACAGATCCCCTGTGAGTGCTGGAGTATTTCTTGAAGATGACCTTCAGCTTGTGGTCTGCATACAAACTGTGGTAGCTCGTCAGCGTCTTCGCACAATCCAGCAACTGCGGCTCTGTGAATCCAGTGTGCAGTTTCAGAGTTTCATCCCAAAGAGGAGTCTTTTTGAGGGTGCATCTGGCAGCATACACAGCTGAGGCAGCAAGCATAGATGGGCAGTATAAGCTGGTTGCATAGTTCATCATCCCAAGCTCAGCGAGGAAGTAAACAATGTGCTCCATTTGCTCCGAATCATCAGGAATTGAAGCCTTGATGAAGCGCACCAGGAACACATAAGGGGTTGGAACTGTCAGATTCCATTGCAGTCCACCAAGTATCCGCTTTTCCATGACCAGCACCTGAGCATGAGTGTAGGCATTGTCTGCCATGCAAACCAAGTCATTGACCTCAGGTGCCCATATCTCTTCATATTTTGAGGCCACAAGCATGGCTCCCATCCCAAGCAGCTGCAGCTCTGTCCTTGGCGTGGCCTTCACTGCAAGGTATCGATCGATGATGTTTGTGGTCAGGTAGAGCGTCTCCTGGCTAAGCTCAAACTTGGAATGAAGTTGGGTCAGCCAGTCTATAAGAATGGCCCTCATTTTCTCATTTATCTCAGGCTGGGAATGCATGTAATCATCAATTCTGCTCTCATTCTGCACACATAAACAAGAAACAAAGGGCAGTGATTAACTACAGCAAAACTAGAGATAGAAACTGAGAGGGTAAAGAAGAACAAGTACCTCCGCAATCTTGTAAAACCTGTAGAGGTCATTCACATACTCAGTGACAGCCAATTCATTAGTCACATCTGCAGCATCGATGTCCACCACATTGGGAGGCCTTTTGCTCAACCCACAGGCCACCTTGGATCTAGCGGTGAGAGTGGAGGTTAGAGTCTTGGAAGATGATTTCTTGCCACTGTCTGAATCGGAATCAGAACTTATGTCAACCACACCCTCCTCAGGCTTTGGTTTCACATCGTTTTTCTTCAGGTTCGGTTTCTTGATCTTAACATTCACCGCCACACATTTGTTGTTGTTTTCAGCCACCGCCGCTGCCTTGGCGTTGGCCAGCAGTTGGGCACAGAAACTCCTGATCAAAACAAAGGAATCAAAACAAGAACCGGATATCATATACATAGGCACCGAATACTGCTGGAAAACAAAATCAGACCTTGTGACAGGCCTTCTGATATTTGGATCATCCACAATCTGCACGACGTTTCCGATGTCCCCAAGAGCTCGACGGTTCCTTCCTCCTGCGCCGGCCACTGCTGCAACTCTCTCAACTAGACAAGAAACCCATTTCTCATCAAAAAAGATTACAATTAAATGTTCCAATCTCAGAAGATATTTCCCCATCGAAACAATCACACAATAGAACCAAATTAATCGATGAAGAAAAATCCCAACTTTACCTTTGTTTTGCTGTTGCATCACTGCTGGCCTTGACGCCATCAGAGAATCTTGAAAAAGATGGCTTTGAAACTTCTGAGTCTGAAAACCAAGGCGCCTTCTTCTCAAAAAAAAAGTGAATAGACAGAAGAGTACTCCGAGCTTTCTCCTATTTATAAAATGGAAGAAGAGCGCTGTCCACCAACGGTCACATCTCAACGGTCTTATTCAAACTTGTTTTCCTAAAATTTACCAATTTGGCATAATTTCTGGTTTTCATTTATGCTAATTTTCAATCAATATTCTTCTCTCACCCCAACTCACTTAGTACTCTAAATTTAAGGTTGTTCATTTTGAAGTACCCGACCCGACCCGAAAATTATGGGTCAAGACAAGTCCCGCCTGACTCAAAATGGGTCACTGCTCCACGGTTCGGATCAGGTTCGGGTCAGGTCGGGTCACGGCCCGTTTGACTCGTTTTTTTTTTTTTGTCCTTTATATTTTACAAATTGTAATGCACACATTTATGACTAAAAAATTTCAAATTTTAAATAAGATATAAGTACATCACATATTTTCATCAAATTAAGATCCAAACATAGGATATCTTCACTTTTTTATATGAGAATTTATATTTGTCTAGCTTTTATTAGCTTTATCCCTATCAACTCAGCTTGGAACATGCTCTCATAACTCATTGCCAAACATTAAACTCTGTACAAAACCTCTATTGCCACTGCAATTTCCATGGGTTATTGCAACACAGACAATGAAGCTTAACCTTATCATCTTCCCAGACAATGGTGCTTTCTTCACCCAAGCAGTTCTGTCTTGTAGGTTTTACGGTTGTGATGATCGTGCCGCTGGGCATGTCCTCTAGATGCATCTTCACGACTTCCAAGAAAGGACCCATGTCGAACTCTGCATCCCCATCTTGTCGTCTGGAGAGAAGGTGTCGTAATCATACACTTGCTGCGAATTTTGTCAATCATATTAGGATCAAAAGTCATTTCATATGCCCAATATACAACAGTTAGGCCATCAACTAAAATTGTTTTACAACAGTTTCTGTCAAACTTTCTAAGTTAAATTCCCTGCTTTCCATAATATCTAGGGCCAGTTTTTTACCCCAAGGAAACTACAATCATAATGTCAGTTTGCTTTGTCATGGAAAAGGCCAGTATCAGCAAACATTTCACACATTCTCGCATCAATGCTCCTATACAAAATAAGATCTATGTTTAAGCTTGACAACAAGATGCACCAACTCAGAACACATGCAAAAGCACATGGTAACAAAACTCGATGGTAGTCTGCCAACTAAAAATAACACTCATCAAGAAACAATGCATAAAAGATTTTGTAAAAATTCAAAAGGTATTACACAGAAGCAAGCCAATCAGAGATTTTGTAAAAAGCCTGGACTCGGTATGACAACTTTAGCCAAAATAATCTCCAACTGGAACTTGATTCGATAATAGGACACCTAATTGAACTGGAAAACTACAGATACATGAGACACATCCTCTCATGACCTTGAAGCAGTAGTAATCTGGAATTTTTTTATAGACAGGGCAGATAAAGAAAAAATTAGCTAAGACAGAAAGCTTAGAAACAAGGCAGTGGTGTAATAAGACATCTCTCAAATTCAAAGCCATGGGGCCAGCCGCTCTGGCTCAAACCCTCTATATCTATCGGTCAACATATGCATCATGCCTGAGAGGCATAAGCCTCGAAATTCAAAAAATTGACCTCATACTGAGAGCAAGCCTAAAGCAAAGCCCTGAAGAGGAAAGCCTCAGGGCGACATCTGCCTATACACTAATCTTTAAGACTTTTTGCCATACAATACACAGCCACCTCTTAAATAAAGTCGATAAGAAGAACATACCTTCTTTTAGAAGTGATGTAGCTTCAGCCTTCTGCATCCAATTCAATAAAATGAACCAGTTAAATGTTATCATATATATTCTAGTTGAAAGGGCCAAACTATATATATTACACATACACATGCTTCTTCTTTCTGTTGTTATTTTCCACGCTTCCTACTCCTTAAGTTCCTCTCCATCCTCAAGCATTTGTATCTCTGTCGATGCGCTTCAATTCTTTGCACATTAGGCTCAACCTATATATTATTCAAAGATGACAAAGAGGAAATAAACTCACTAAAAACAGCAGTAATAAATATTGGGAACCATCTGGAAATAGCATGTGAGTTTGACTATAACAAATCCCAAAGTAATTAACATTAAACCAAATTCAGACATTAGCAAAATCCCAAAGTAACATAATAATCAGGACGCTCTTAACATTTCCACTTGGACAAGGTCGGTTATACTATTTTTCCATACCTCTAAAGCTTCGTTAGCATCACGAATTGCAGCATTTGGCTTCTTAAGTTTAACAAAGACACCACCTAAAATGCAATCATAAATAACAATACTTACTTAAAGAAACGAACTGTGGAATGTTTTTCCTGCAAAAGGCGTACCTCTGGCGGCATATAAAATTGATGATTTTGGATTCAGCACAATAGCTTCTGTAAGAATGTTGACAGCTTCATTCAGCTTACCTGGAAGAAACTTAAACTTAGATACGAGACAACTTCATTCAGCGGAGTTTTATTCCACATGAAATTTCAGGGCATATCGATAAGGTTCTAATCCTCTGCCTCTCTAACAAAACACATTCAGATAAAAAAAAACAAAACAAATCCATTCAAACAATTGGCATCAGACACTTGAGAGATCGTTTTTTCAACACAGTAAATTAGCGTGTAGAATAATCATCACTTGCCACAAAAAAATGCTAAAAAGATTATCGGGCAATTCATTTGACACCAGAGCAAGAAATACTATGGGTTGGTAAGAAATCCATCAGTATATGCATCCGTTCTATCTCCTTGAACACCTCAGTATTATACAAATAACAGATTCATATGGAGAAGGTAAAGCATTAAGCAGATGCAGAATAATCATAAATTAAATCTAAATTCATATGAACAGAGAAGCAAAACATTAAAAACAACAAAGACTTTCATGAAGAGGTCATTGGAGCCTTTAATCAAGCAATTTTTCATCAAACTACACAATCACAAAAGATGGGTTTAATTCTGATCAAACCTTTAATTCTGATTCTGTACCAGAAAAACACCAAAAGGAGAGAGGAGTCAGAGGACTCACGGGTGGAGGAAGTTTTGGAACATCAATGCCTTGAGAACGGAAACAGATTTCTCCGGCGAACCTCTCTGTGGCCTCCACAGTGATTGTCTTCCTCTTGAGATGCTGAAACGCCCACTGCTTCTGAATGAATGTCGCCTCAAACGAGTTGTCGTCCTTTTCAAAACCCGAATACGATGTCCCTCCTCCCATCGGAACCCATTTGGAAGATTACACAGATATGCTTACCGAAACAACTGGGTTTGCGAGAAGAACCATAATCCATTGAAATCTGAATCGCAGAGAAGGAAGCGATGAAGCGTCGGGAACAAGGACATGATGAACAGTGAATTCGGGCCAAATTGGGTCAAATTGGGTACTTGCTACTTATTATCTGACCCGTCCCGACCCGACCCGATATGTTAATGACCCGTCCGGACCCACATCCAACCCGTTAGACCCTAAAATTCGGGTCAATTCAGGCCAAAATGACCCGTCCTGACCCGCGGGTCAGCATGAACAGCCCTACCCATACCCGATGGTTGCAAAGTTGTCCAATGTAAATATTGCAAAAATAAGGTTAAGTATCATAGAAAGACTACAACATAAAGAGACACATACCTACTTGTCCTAATGGTACTCTTCGTGGACAGTGATGAATCTTGGTTTCACCATTGGTTCCTGGAGCACAAAACGAAGGTTCAAAATCTTGGCTTAGTATGCAACCTTTGAGGTATGATCAAAGAAAGATAAGAAATTATTTCTCATTTGCTTATGGTACATGAGTTGCCCTTTTCGTTCGTTGATTATTACATGTTTAATGTTTTGATGAAAAATGCTTGCCCTGAATTTAAAGAGATATCTCAGTTCACTGCTAGGAATGATGTTGATGACAGTTATGCTAAAGAACGGAAACGAACTGTGAATATTTTGAAAGATGTTAGTAGAGTCAGCATTACTACTGATATTTGGAAGTCTCAACATCAAAAGATTGAGTATATGGTCATGACTTGTCATTTTGTGATCAATTTTCAACTGCAAAAGCGTGTGCTGAGTTTCGTTAATTTCCTTCTCCTCATTCAGGAGTAGCTGTTTGTGATGCATTGTATAAGTGCTTGGAGGAATGGGGACTTGTAAACAAGTTGCCTACAATTACTGTGGATAATGCATCTTATAATGATACTGCAGTGAGGCTATTCAAAGACAATTTGATGGAAATGACATTACCTTACTTGGGTGGGAAATTGTTTCATGCTAGATGTTGTGCGCATATATTGAATATTTTGGTTCAATATGGAATGGAAGAGATTGGTGATATCATTGAAAATGTTAGAAAGAGTGTTAAATACATAACCGCTCCGCGGGGCGGTCTTCTGTTTTAAGTGAAATTGCTAAGCAACTGAAATGTTCAAGCAAGAAGTTGGTTTTAAGATGGAATCCGACTTATGCCATGCTCTCATGTGCTCTAGAGTTTAAGAAGGTATTTCCTGGATATGGAGAGAGAAAGAGATCCAAACTTCAAAACATTGCCATTTGAAGAAGAGTTTGAAAAGGCTGAAAAAATTTGCAAGTTTCTTCAACTTTTCCATGTAGTTACAAACATCATTTCAGGTAACACCTTGTTATTAAATTGTCTCATATTTGCTTTAATTTGTCTCATATTTGGCTGTTTTGCTCGGAAAATCACCACTCTGTTGTTTCTGAAAAATACCTCCTTAAAAACTGTGCCCAAAATCCAGCATATAATTTTCTGTGTGGATAAAATTTGCTGCTAAATTACAAATTTTCCCCTATTTTTGTGATGCTTAAACCATTATGCACATGTAATTCCTCTTTGGTCAGTGATCATCATTCTTCCTGTCCTAATATGTTGAGTTAAGCCTTTTGAACAGGGCCACCAATTCTTGGGATCGTGTATTTTTGTAGTGTGTGCTAGTTTTTCTTCTATTTTCTTTCATTTATTTGGTTTTCTGATGATTTAAGTCATCGGATTCTGATCTTGTAGCTTAATATTACAGAATGTTTTCGCTAAGTTTTTGCTGTTTTTTTAATAGGCTAGTTTATCTAGATGTGTTTTTAGTGGTAATATGTAATGTTTCATTAGTTTTATTTACTAATAATTAATTTTATTGCAGGATCTGATTATCCTACTGTGAATTTGTTTCTCCCAGAGTTAAGAGATATAAAAGCTTTATTGGATAAAGAAGCAAATGGAACAGACTTGTACATGGTGGGAGTTGCTTTGAAGATGAAGGAAAAAATTTGATAAGTATTGGGGCGATTCCAACTTATTGATATCCATTGCAGCTATTTTGGATCCCAGGGTGAAAATAAAGGATGTGTTGAGTATATATATAAGTCCCTGTACTCCGAAAATGAAGCACGAGATCAGCTTGATGTGGTACGTGAAAATTTAACTTCAATATATCCAGAATATGTTGATCACCATGTCAGTGCTGGCTTGGCTGAGAATGTTGGAGAATGTTTTACTCAAAATGAGAGTGTTGGAAATGCAAATGCATCTAATTCTTTAAATCCTGGTTTGAGGGACTTGCAAAGGCTAATGGAAAAAGATAAATTTAGAGTACAAATTCAGAACTTGATAAATACTTGGAAAAATGAGTCTTTATATGCAAAGGTGACTCGCTTGAGCAGTTTGATGTTCTAGAGTGGTGGAAAGCTAACCATTTACAGTATAGGATATTGTCTAAGATGGCTAGTGATATCCTTTCGATACCGATTACCACAGTAGCTTCGGAATCCACGTATTAGTGTTGGTGAGTGGTGGAAGAGTTATTGAACCTCATCGCACTTCTTTGGGACTGAGACGGTGCAGATTTTAATGTGTGAATGGGACTGATTCAGAAATTTTTATAACATCAAGAAGAAGAAAAAGGTACAACCTCTCTGCTCTATGTCATTTTTTGTAGTTATGTGAATTAAACCTCAAATCTTATATCGTCATATGCATATGCAGGAGGAAAAAGACGTCGGGGAGTTTCAACTTACTTGCTGAGTTGAAGATGCTATTTCTATAGGTGAGCTTTTTGTTTTCTCTAATTTGTTTTTTATTTTTTTACATTACTTTTATTTCATGATTTGTGTTTATAGATAGTTTGTTGTTTGCATTACTTTGGTTTCAACATTTACTTCTACTTTTTTTCTACAGATGGGAATCATATGCAGATGAATATTTTGTGATGTCTTTTGCTACTTTTGCTTACAAGATGCAAGAACCACCGTTTGACTTTTGGTACTTAGCTTTTTTTTTTTTTTTTTTTAAAGATTGGGTGTGTTTGGTTGGACAAGTTTTTGCAAAACTTGAACTATCCAAGTCTAGTTTTGTAAATCTTGTTTGGTTCAATAAGTTTTCCAAAATTCTAGACTTGCAAAATTCTAAAAACCAATCAAAGATTTTGTTCTATACTCACAAACTCAACCCAACCAAACAAGAATTTTGCAAAACCAGACTCTCAAATCCCAAACAAAAACCCAAACTCTCAAAAACCCAAAATAAAATCCAGACTCTCAAAAATTTTGCGAACCAAACACACCCTTGGTACTTAGCTTCTTGTTTTTACTAATCTGTTTGTTTTTTTTTTTTTTTTGGCATCACTTTTAATTCATGATTTGGGTTGACTTGTTTTTATAAATAGTTTGTTCTGCATTACTTTGAATTCATCATTTGCTTCTACTTTTTTTTTTGTACAGGCAATAATCATATGAAGATGAATATTTTGTGATGTCTTTTGCCACTTTAGCTTACAAGATGCAAGAACCACCTTTTGACTTTTGGTACTTAATTAGCTTCCTGTTTTTAATAATCTGTTTGTTTGTTTTAATTTTTTTGCATCACTTTTAATTCATGATTTGGGTTGATTTGTTTTTATAATAGTTTGTTGTTTGCATTACTTTGGTTTCATCATTTGCTTCTACTTTTTATCTGCAGATGGGAATTTCCAGATGCATATGAAGATGATTATTTTGTGTCGGGTGCTACTTTTGCTTACAAGATGCAAGAACCACCTTTTGGCTTTTGGTAATTAGCTTCATGTTTTTACTAATTTGTTTGTATGTTTTTTTTTTTTTTTTTGCATTACTTTTATTTCATGATTTGGGTTGATTTGTTTTTATAACAAGTTTGTTGTTTGCATTACATTGGTTTCATCATTTGCTTATACTTTCTATCTATAGATGGGAATTTCCAGATGCATATGAAGATGATTATTTTGTGTTGGCTTTTGCTACTTTTGCTTACAAGATGCAAGAACCGCCTTTTGGCTTTTCGTACTCTGCTCAGAAGATGCATTTTGTATAAACTTTGAATTATAGCCAAGCAACGATTGTATTTTGTTCCCAGTGCCCTCTTTTAACTTAGGAGAGTTTTGGATGTACTTGAGAAACCGGCAATGGCCGTATATATATATAGGGGAGAAATCAAGAGACTCCCTTATATACACTCCTTTTTCACTCCAAATCCTGACCCTTTATCTAATCTAATCTTAGCCATTCATTCTCTTTATTATTTTCTTTAATTTTTAAACTCTAAACGTGCGGTTGACTTTTATTTTCACCAAAAATTAAACCTCCCTCCCCAAATTTCCCTGTAACCTCTCTCCTCGGAGTTGTTCTCGGTGATCCTCGTCCTTTTTTTCGGCGATTATACGTCGCTTCTTATCAGACATCTTCATCACTGGAATTTCCGTATACGAAGTTATTATCGCTCTTCTACGTCGCTTCTTATCGAACATCATCATCACTGGAATTTCCGTATACGAAGTTATTATCGCTCTTCTATCGGAATCGCTTGTTCAGGTACGTTTACCTAGGTTTTTGGCTATGCTCAACTATTGGGGTTTTTAGCGGCTGGAGAATTTTGAGAGGATCGAGTTTTTGAAAAAGGTTATGGATGCGTTTGGGGAGGTGGTGTGGAGGAGATGAATTCACGGACGGAATTAGGACATGAGAGATAGATTGGATTGGATATGTAAAGATGGTTCATATGCTGGTTTATATTTTGCATTTTAATTCCCTCTTCCTTGCAGCAAGCTGTGATTTTGAATTGTTGTTTCCAGCCCGAATAGCGTCATTCACAGAATAAAGGCTTGAACAAATTCAGACCTTTTAGGTTTGAAGAGATGGTACAACTTGTTCTATATTCTTTGTTGCTGCTTAAATTCTCTTGTTGTTGTATTTTATTTTTATTTTGCTTGGTGTTTTCGTTAATGTTTTCTGCTGAATGCTTGTGACTGATACTATGTTTTTGATGCTTTTTTGCTGCTATCTATTCATGTTTTGCTGGTACTTTCTACTGAATGTTTGCAGCTGCTGTTGCTGCTGGATTTCTGTGGTGCTGTTATGCTAAATTTCTATTGTTGTTTTTCTCCCGGATGCAGACTTATAAGGGTGCTACTCCCTCTAAGCTTGCTGTTAAGCCGAAAAAGAAAATTGCCAAGCCAAGAGTCATTACTGCCAAGGAAGCAGCTGCACTTAAAGCTAGGGAGGCTGCCAGAAAGGTGAGGGAAAAATCGTTGCTTGGACTGTATAAGCACTGAGGTTTGGTTGATGTCTGCCAGTTAACAAATACAGATTGCCTTGTCAAAAAATGGCTCCATTATGAGGACAAACAAGGTGCAAGATTTTCAATTTGTTTCCTTGTCAAAATTGTTGGCTTAGACTTTCTGCTACCTGTGAGGGTAGCACTCCATTCTTAGCATGCACAGAAGGTAACTGCTTTTGCATAGCTTCTGTCTCCTTTGATTCTCAATATTTTGGAACCTGGTTTCAACTATTCTTGTTCTTAGTTTGCATGATATGGTGCGTATAAATAGAGCAATTTTTTAGTATGAAATAATTATTTGAATCTCTCTCTGATTGTGTTTTGATATGCTGAAAAGGGCTCTTGAAGATATGGCTATCGATTTTATTCTTCTGAAAGATTATCATCTGGTATTGAGATTGATCTAACAGGTAGTGAGTTTGCATTTTAAATGATTTGCATATTGTTTAAAGAGTCTACTTAGATGTGTACCCAGTTGATACTATCAGGAGACTGAAACATCATTCTAAGATAAACCTCAACTAGTAGAGGGGAAAGAGTGATGGTAGCCATTGTATTTGAACTCTTATTTAAGATGTGTTTGGAATATTTTTTGTTTGGGATTTTTAAGTATCCGTGTCTGCTTTTATTGGTCTGATCCAAGTTCATCTTTTGTTACTCTGTTTCCAGTTTGAGTTACTTGCTTTACTGGTTCAGACATTTGCAAATGTAATTCTTGATTTTGACAGGGCCATGTGCACAAATAAATTAGCTTATATTTTGAGCTATTAGTTTGATGCTTTTCATTACAACACTGTTACTAACTTGAAAAGCCGATTAGCTCAAATGGTAGAGCATTGTGCATTTGCACAAAGATGTGGGTTCAAATCCCTCATTGGCTGTCAATATATTTAGTTCTTTCATTTTGGTTCGATTTATGTATTTTGTTTTCCAGTTGAGCTCTGCGTTAATCGGAATGAAACAAACTACAGTAATCTGTAAAGGAAAGTGCAGTATCAAATATACAGAAACATCTGCGAAAAATATTAACATTGCTTGTAACCAAAATTCAGAAGAATGAATGGCTAAGATTAGAAATTTTTTGCTGCGACAATGGAAATTTGTAGGTTTTTTGGAAATTATTAGAGTCAAAGAGGTAAATAAAAAAAGAAAATAATAAAAAGAATGAATGGCTAAGATTAGATCAGATAAAGGGTCAGGATTTGGAGTGAAAAAAGAGTGTATATAAGGGAGTCTCTTGATCCCTCCCCATATATATATGTGTGTGTGTGTGTGTGTGTGTGTGTGTGTGTGTGTGTGTGTGTGTAGTTTGTTGTGCTGTGAACTTTTATGAATTTGATAGTTTGTATGTTTTTTTTCCTTTTTAAAAACGTATATATAATGTTAACAATCGATCATTAATCATTTGATCGATTATCTATAACAAGTCGATCACGATCATTGTAATTTTTAAACGATCCGATCACGATCATGAATTATTTTGATAGCCTGAATCGCGATCGATCACGCTCACCTCAAATTTTAAACGATCTGATACTGAATATAGTAATGATCGTGATCAGATCGACTCGTTTTCAACTCTAAACTTCCCCAATCACATCATCATCCGCTAAATTCAATTTGAGAAGATCACACTGATTAAAATGATCAAATGGTCCCGTCTCCTTTTTTAGTTTGTTGTGCATGCCTGTTTATAAAGGACTAAAGTGCAAAATCTAGACCGAACATTGGTTAAAAATACCCAATTTCTAAGCACAACATTCAAAGTGCTCAATTTCTAGTACCCTACATTCTAAAAATACCCAATTTCTAGAGTTTGGTTAATTTCCTCTGTTAGTTCAGTTAGATTGAGGGGTATTTTAGTAATTTTTATTCTAAAAAATTATACTTCACATTTTTTCTTCGTATCTCCGACACGAAAATCCCCAATTCCCCAATTCCCCAATTCCTCTTTTGCTCTACACCGTCACTCGATTCTACAAACGCTGATCAGTTCAAATTTCACTAAACCAAAAAAACAGATACACTCACTGAATTTTGCATGCAAACGAACTCCATTGAAGGCGCTCAGTTTGAGAGCATTGAATATTATTGGAGAGCAGTTGGGGTTAACGAAGAAGAAAGTGAAGTGATTTATCTACGGGAGCACCAGTTTTATTCGTCGGGCGCCAGTGAATTGCAGAGCAAAAGAAAAATAGGGGATTTTCGTGCGGGAGATACGAAGAAAAAATTGGGAAGTATAATTTTTTTAGAATATAAATTACTAAAATACCCTCAAACTAACGAAGGAAATTGGGTATTCCTAGAATGTAGGTAGGGTACTAGAAATTGAACATTTTGAATGTTGGGTCTAGAAATTGGGTAATTTGACCAATATTTGGTCTAGTTTTTGCACTTTAGTCTTTATAAAGACGACCAACCATAAAAAGAGAGACTTGGAATAGGCCAGTTCCTTTATTGCTTCTTGAGGAGTATGAATCATATACAAGAATCGAAGATAACTAAATAATAATAATAATAATAATAACCAATGAGAAAACTGTCCCTGATATGATTGAGACTCTTTTTGTAAAGATACAAGTAATGGTATCTGAAGAGTCCAGAAGACTCAGCATAATAATGTTGGCTATTTTGTAGAAGTCATTATGTTTAAACATACTGATGTTTAAACACTGGCTCCAACTGAATCAGAAACCGAGCAAGAGTGTTGGAGATGAAGTACAACTCATATACAATCAAAGAAGATATTCGAGCAAATCAAAATGATATGTGAAGATTGATTTTATGCTGATTTGATTAGCTAGAGAATAATATGATAGAGTTGTATCTTAGTCAGGATTAGTCTTAAATAAGGAAAGAATATATTTCTTATCCTATAGCTATAGAAGTAGAATATAACTAGAAGACTAAGTGTAGCTGTGAATAGCTGGACGAGCAGATCAGCATTGCCGTAATGGAAGGATCGAGAAGATCAAGACGGCATCACAACATTGGACTATAAATATACAGAGAAGCTGCGATAACAAGTATCCATCTTACAAGAAAGTATTCTGCAGATCAGAATAGCTTTATAGTTGGAGCAGCATATTAGAAGGAGTCCAATAGGCCTTAGCCATTGCCAGGAGTCTGAAATCAGCAAGCCATAATACTTCAGGAGAAGTGGTCAAGACAGCAACGAGGAGTTGTTGACCGGCAGTGAGTGGAACTCACAAATCCACAAGGAAAAGATAAGTCCTAGATAGTTAATTGTTTGAGGAACATTGTAACTGATCTTGGTTATTTTAGTGGATGATTTTCAGACTGGGCAAGGCCCCGCAGACGTAGGTGTTCATCACCGAACTGCGTAACCAATTCTTGTGTTCTTACTTTAAGTGTTTAAACTGAACTGCATGTTTAAACATACTTGTTAGAATAGAACTATTAGTTAAGAACGTTGTGAAACTGATCGATAGTAACTTTCAATTGGTATCAGAGCTAGTCCACTGAAGTGTACCTTTAACAAGGTAAGTGGAGATCCCTATCGATCATGTCAAACCAGGAGAAGGATGGTTCGTTGGATACACACGCACCCATGCTGGATAAAAACAACTACGGTTACTGGAAGGCAAGGATGAGGCATTACATTGCTGCTCTAGATGAAGAAGCATGGTACTGGGTTGAGAACGAGTGGCAACCGGCCAGACAGCCACCTGCAGCAGGTGCAACCGAAGGTGTTTTGAAAAACAAAGAGGATCTGACCACTCAAGAGAGGAAGGACAAGCGACTTAACAACAAAACACTAAACTGCATCAACTCTTGTGTTGATCAAGAAGTTTTTCGCTTAATTTCAACATGTTGTACTGCTAAGGATGCTGGGAGAAATTGAAAGCCAGCTATGAAGGGGATGCAAAAATGAAACGACAAAAAATGCATACAATAAAGACAACATTTGATACTATGGTTATGCATGATAATGAAACCATTGCTGACTATAATTCAAAGATCAGAGATCTGGTCAACTCAGCTCATCAGTTGGGGAAACCATTTGTTGAAGATGGTGTTGTGTAGAAGATATTGAGGTCTCTACCACCAAGGTTCAAAGGAAAGACTATTGCAATGGAGGAACTACACGATACGTCTGAAATGACCGTTGATGAGGTCATGGGAGCACTGTCAGCTTTTGAAATGAAGGAGTTAGCTACAGTAAGACAGAATGGTCTTGCATTCACTGCAACTGCACGAAAAGCTGCTGAAAAAAACTATGTGTCTAAACACAATACTGTGTCTAAACACTCTACCAGAAACAGCAATGAAGATATGGACGAGGACGAGCTTGCTCATATATCAAGAAGTTTTGCTAAAGTTCTGAGAAAATCTCAAAATAGAAGAAGTGAAGGAAGAGAGCAAAGTTCAGGAATGAGCAGAAGAATCAACAATGATCAAACAGAACCCAAGCCTGTGTTTAAACATGTTGGTAAAATCCAATGTCGAGAATGTGAAGGTTACGGGCATATTCAATCACAGCGTCCAAGTGGATCATCTAGCAAGAAGGGGAAAGCCTACAATGCCACCTGGAGTGATGGAGAAGAGTCTGATGAAGAGCATGTTAGCAACCATGTAGCTTTCGGTGCAATTAATGTTCAAAGTGACGAAGAAGTTGAAGAAGTAACCTATGTTGCATTTGGTGCTAAGTTCGTTTCTGATAGTGAGAGTTTAAACATGAACTCTGAGGATGTTCATGAATCATACGACAAACTTCACAAACTCTGGGTCAGTGTGACTGAACAGAATAAAGTTTTACAGAAAGACAACCACAGCTTGAATGAAGAAGTCGAACAACAACAGATCACCATTGATGCAATGAGAGAAGAGCTGAAGATAGCCCTTGTTCGAGCAGAAGTTGTTGAAGGTACCATCATCAAACTAAATAAAGGAACAGCCGCCTTGGATGATATTCTTGGCATGGGAAAATTGCTGGAGATCGACATGGGTTAGGATATCATGGAATGGAAGTGACCAACCAGAATGACCAGACAAAAGGGAAGATGGACAAGAAGGTGACTCAACCTAATTCAGGCCAAGTCAGGAAAGAGCAACTTATTAAAGCTCCAAACAATTTCACCAAAGCTCCTAAGTTTGGACTAGGTTATAAACCTACCTATCACCAGCAGCGAAATATGTTTCAACCATGGTGGGAGGCAACATGCAATTATTGCCGACGACCAGGACATTACAAGAGGCGTTGTTTTCGTCTTTTAAGAGATTTGATGCAAGCACCAACAAATGGAGCATATTACAACACTGGAGCAAGTTACAACATGGTGCAACCAGAAAGGGCTCAACATTCAAAAAAGGTATGGGTTCCTAAAATCAACCTCTGCTATGCTGTACATACTTGTTATAGCTCATATGCCAGAGATGACTGGTACTTCGATAGTGGTTGTTCTAGACATATGACAGGTACTCCTGAGTTGTTAAGCAATGTTGTTCCTTGGACTGGAACAGTGAGATTTGGAGATGGGAAGAAATGTAGAACTGGAAAGGGGGAGTTACAAGTCAAGAACTTTCCAGTATTCCAAGACGTTCTTCTTGTGGATGGACTAAAGGAAAATTTGCTAAGTATTAGCCATCTATGTGATAACAAATTAACAGTTTTGTTTGGTGATAAAGTGTATACAGTCAGAAAGGATGAAAGGGGTGTCCTTATTGGCACTAGATCGTCAGACAACTGCTACATTCTTGATGACTCTGTAAGCTGCCTCAAAGTGAGTGTGGACGACAATCTTTTATGGCACAAGAAGCTAGGTCATGCAAATCTGAAAACATTGTCTAAAGTGACAAGACTTGAAGCAATAAGAGGAGTGCCAATACTTTCCTATACAAAGGAGTTGACATGTCCACCATGCCATGAAGGTAAACACGTCAGGTCACCACATTCTAAACTTCATGAGATTGCCACTTCTTATGGTCTTGAACTGCTTCATATGGACTTAATGGGACCAATCAGTCCAGCTAATGTTTCGGGAAAGAAATACATCTTTGTGTGTGTAGATGATTTTTCCAGGTACACTTGGGTGGAATTCTTGAAAGAAAAATCAGATGCAGTGAGCGTTATAATTAAGCTCATCACCCAAGTCAACACAGAAAGATCACATGATGGACTTAAAGTGGTCCGATTAAGGAGTGACCATGGGAGGGAATTTGCTAACTCTACAATGATGGACTTCTGTACAAAACTTGGAATCAAGCATGAGTTTTATGCCCCAATCACACCACAACAAAATGGTATTGTTGAACGAAAGAACAGGACCCTCATCAACATGTCAAGAGCAATGATGGCAGAGAATGATACTCCTAAGAAATGGTGGGTTGAAGCAGTTCATACTGCTTGCTATACCATAAACCGAGTCTATCTACGACCATTCACTCAGAAAACTACCTATGGGCTGTGGAAAGGAAGGAAACCAAATGTATCTTATTTTCATGTATTCGGGAGTGCATGCTACATTCTCAAAGATCGTGAACCTCTTGGTAAGTTTGATAAACAAGCTGATGTTGGTATTTTTCTTGGTTATTCTCCAAATAGCAGGGCATACAGGGTTTTCAATAATCGTACAAATGTCATGATGGAGTCCAACAACGTGGTTGTTAATGATCTGAAGGATATCGGCAGTGGAATTCTGCTTGAAGATGAACCTGATCTGTCAATCAGCACGGAGATTGATTCATCTCTTCCTGATGTTACAACACTGGCGAATGTTACAACATCGTCTGATGTTACAACATCGTCTGATGTTACAACATCATCTGAAGTTACCACAGTTCCTGATGTTACCACAGTATCATCTGATACTTCTGCACCACCTAACACGTAAAATCTGAGGCAAAAAGAACGGAAGGACTACGCCAAAATGAATGTTGGAATGCCTGTATTACAATGCTTTCTCTCCTCTATTGAACCCAAGAATCACAAGGAAACACTGAATGATGAGTACTGGATTTCAGCCATGCAAGAGGAACTGGAGCAGTTTACTAGGAGCGACGTATGGTATCTTGTTCCACGACCACCAGGAGTAAATGTCATTGGTACTTAGTGGATATTCAAGAACAAGTCTGATGGAGATGGCAATATCACCAGAAACAAGGCCAGACTTGTAGCTCAAGGTTATACTCAGGTTGAAGGTGTTGACTTTGATGCTACCTTTGCTCCAGTTGCAAGGTTAGAATCTGTTCGTTTCCTACTGGCTATGTCATGTATTATGAAGTTCAAGTTGTTTCAGATGGATGTCAAGAGTGCATTCTTGAATGGCATTGTCAATGAAGAAGTGTATGTTGAGCAACCCAAAGGTTTTGAAGATCCTTATCTCCCTGATCATGTTTACAGACTGAAAAAAGCTTTATATGGTCTTAAGCAAGCTCCCAGGGCTTGGTATGAGCGTCTCACCCAATTTATTTTGCAGAAAGGCTATCGACGAGGGGGAGTAGACCGAACGCTCTTTGTGTTTAAACATGATAAACATATTCTGCTTGCTCAAATTTATGTAGATGATATTATTTTTTGGATCAACATCTCAAAAGTTGGTTGATAACTTTATAGAGATGATGAAGAGTGAGTTTGAAATGAGTATGGTTGGTGAACTGTCTTACTTTCTAGGGCTCCAAGTCAAACAGCACAAGGAAGGTATCTTCATCAATCAAACCAGGTACACTTTAAACTTGGTTAAAAGATTTGGGATGGATGACTCTAAGAGTATGCGAACTCCAATGGCATCAATAGAGAAACTGATGTATGATAAGTATGGTGTGAAGGTAGATATCAAGCTCTATCGAAGCATAATTGGGAGTTTACTGTATCTGACTGCAAGCAGACCAGACATCTGTCTGAGTGTTGGCCTATGTGCAAGATTCCAATCTGATCCTAAGGAGAGTCATCTTTCAGCAGTCAAGAGGATCATCAGATATGTACATGGAACTGCTGATTATGGTCTCTGGTATTCTAGAGGAAGTCAAGCTGAGATTATTGGCTACAATGATTCTGATTGGGCCGGGAATTCTGAAGACAAGAAGAGTACCACTGGAGGATGTTTCTATGTAGGAGGAAATCTGGTGTCATGGTATAGCAAGAAGCAGAATTCTATCTCACTATCTACCACTGAATCCGAGTACTTGGCAGCTGGAAGTTGTTGCCAGCAACTACTATGGATGAAGCAAATGCTGAAAGACTATGGGTTTAAGCAAGATGTCCTCATTATTGAATGTGATAATAAGGGAACCATTGATCTTTCCCATGATCCTGTTGATCATAAGAAGACAAAGCATATAGACATCAAGCACCACTTCATCAGAGACTTGGTGGAAAAGAAGGAACTTAGCATTGAATTTGTTCCTAGTGCTGAACAGTTTGCAGATATCTTCACCAAGCCATTAGACTCTACAACGTTTGAGACACTGAGACAACACTTAGGTGTTTGTCGAATTTGATGTATTTCTGCTTACCTCTCATTGTTGTAAATTAGTTTACTATTTTTTTAAGAAAATGAAAAATACAAAAAGAAGATAGCTTGATGATAGAGGATGTTTAAACACTGTGAATTGGTGTGTTTAAACACATGGGAGTTAGAAATAAAAATGAAGAGAAGTGATGAATGGGTTGAATGGGTCAACATCAGTGGGCTGAAATTTCCGTATGGGCTGAAAATAGAATCTGGGACTCATATTTATTTTGTGATGGACAAATTGGGTTCGGATTTGAATTTCTGAAAATATAAAATATAAGAGGGAAAATCGTTTTCTCTTTTCACCTAAAACCTGTAGCTCCGACGTTCCCAATTCGGCAAAACCTTCACCATCGACCCATCAGAGTTCATCACCAAACCGGTGCTCCGATCGAGTCTCACCTCATCCGTCAACTGGTCTGAGCAGCACATTGTCGGATCGGCATTCCGTAAGCAAGAAAAGGCTGAGTTTTTGGTCGACTGGTGTTCAAACCCCAATCAGTGCATTCACAAGGTATTCAGCTGTAAACTTCTTAAAGATTGTGTTTTTATTACTATTTTAGCAGTTAGAGTGCTTGCTGCACCTAGGAGTTCTGGTATTTGGGAGTTTTAAAGGGTTCTGTGAGTTTTAGTGTGTGTTTGAACCTATTTCTGTGTCTAAACAACCATGGGAAACCTTCCATCCAACTCCCCTATCAACTCCATCCCCTCTGTCCAGTCCATGGATGATCTGTGTATGAGTGGTCGAGATAGCCCCCCAATCCCATCAGAGCCACACCAGAATCTGTGGCTCAAGATAGTAATCACACAGTCAAGGTAGGGGTTGAGTTTGAAGGAGGACCAGATTTGAATTCCTTCTATGAGAGCTCAGAGTTTGATGAAGAATCTGAGCGGATCTTGTGTTCAGAAAAGGAAGAATCAGGTCCAGTGGGTAAAAAGGTTTATGAGAGGAGGAGGAAAAGGAAACAAGCAGATGGAGAAGTGAAGATTGGACAGGGAGTGTTCAGTTCTGTGCCTGTTGAGCAGGAGAACCCTATGGAAGTTGAGCAGCCAGTAGATGTGGACAAAATTCTGGAGAATGTCAGAACCATGATGGAGCCACTGGTTGAGACAGCATCAGATAGTGAGGAAAATCATCCATTAAGCTTAAAATTTAAGCAATTGCAGGAGCTAAAGAGGGAGAAGATGAGGAAGCAGCCACTGCCTCCAGTTATTCAAGTCTTCCCTGGCAAGAGAAAGAGGGATGAGGTTCCAGAGCTCAATCTGGAATTTGAAGAAGTACCCCTCCCAGAAGTGCCATTTGTGGCAGAAGAACAAGAGAGCAGCTCAGAGTCTGAGGAGAATGGTGATGGTCATGATGAGGTGCCATTGGTGTTTTCAGATGATAATCCTTTGCTGGAAAAGGCTTGGGATGAGACTTTCTACTCCAGAAGGGTCATGACTGTGTATGAGGGGCTGATCAACAAGAAAATGCATGTGGAGAAGAGATTAACTGAGAAGTTTAAACATCCTGCTTTTGTGACCTACATGAAAAGGATTTACATGTTTGGTCCAGCAAATTTCTGTGTGAAAGTCAATCAATCACTGGTGCTGGAGTTTTATGCCAATCTGAGAGGGACAAGTAGTGCTCCAGATTCTGCTTGGTACAGGAAGGTCTATCTCAGAGGCAGGCTCTACAGATTTGATGCCTCTTTAATAAATCTGGTGTTGGGGACTGCAGGACATGACATCACTTGTCCAAATGGTGCTTATCCAGAAGATTTTACTCTGGATTATGATTTGATAGCTCTGGAATTATCAGGAGGCACACTTGGAGAATGGGGTGCAGCAAAAACCATCAAGGCAGCATATCTGACTCAGAAGTATTTCTGCTTGTATAGGGTGGTTGAAAATTTATGGGCAATGTCCAAGAATGTGTCTCTTGTGACTGAAGAGATGGCTTGTCTGATGTACTGCATTGGTACAGGCAGACCCTACAATCTGGGATGGTTCATCTATGATAGGATTTTACTAGTGGCTCAGCATCAGAAATCAGATGAGTACATCACCTATCATGCCCTCATTACTGGTCTGCTGTATCATGTTGGTTTAACTGATGGACTTGATGATCCGATCATATTCTGGGATGATGTGCAAGTCAACAGAACTATTCTTCAGAAGAGGAATGATCTACCTGCTGCAGCTGATGTAGAGGAGGATGATTCAGAAGAGGAACCAGTACAGGAGAATTTTGCCACTGTCAGAAAGAGGGAGCTTCAAGGACTAATCAGGTACCACAGACAGAAGATGTTGGATTTTCAGGAGGAGCTGGAAGCTATAGAAGAAACAGATGATGAGACCAGTGGATCTGAAGCTTTCTGAGATAGTCTGTTGATCTGCTTTTTTTTTTCTTCTACCCTGCACTTTCCTCTTATGTTGAATTCTGGATATTTTGTGTTGTTTCTTGGGATTAATTTTGGTGCAACTTTGGCACATTTTCTGTTCCCAAGGGGGAGAATATTTTGATGGTTATGGATGGCCATTTATTTTGGTTTTTTTTTATGTGTCCATTTATTTTGGACCATTATTATGGTCATGAAGCGTGTATGATTGACTCTATCTATGACTGGTGAGTAGGGGGAGCTTAGTAACTATGCATGATGTTTCTGATTTATTTGATGCAAGTAGAAATGAAGTCTAGAGTTCTACATGCAAGGGGGAGCAATGTATTATCTTTGCATCAAAATACAAGTTATGGTTCCACAAAATGCCAAAGGGGGAAATTGAAGAGTCTAGAAGACTCAGCATAATAATGTTGGCTATTTTGTAGAAGTCATTATGTTTAAACATACTGATGTTTAAACACTGGCTCCAACCGAATCAGAAACCGAGCAAGAGTGTTGGAGATGAAGTACAACTCATATACAATCAAAGAAGATATTCGAGCAAATCAAGATGATATGTGAAGATTGATTTTATGCTGATTTGATTAGCTAGAGAATATATGATAGAGTTGTATCTTAGTCAGGATTAGTCTTAAATAAGGAAAGAATATATTTCTTATCCTATAGCTATAGAAGTAGAATATAGTTAGAAGACTAAGTGTAGCTGTGAATAGCTGGACGAGCAGATCAGCATTGCCGTAACGGAAGGATCGAGAAGATCAAGATGACATTACAGCATTGGACTATAAATATTCAGAGAAGCTACGACAACAAGTATCCATCTTACAAGAAAGTATTCTGCAGATCAGAATAGTTTTATAGTTGGAGCAGCATATTGGAAGGAGTCCAATAGGCCTTAGCAATCGCCAGGAGTCTGAAATCAGCAAGCCATAATACTTCGGGAGAAGTGGTCAAGACAGCAACGAGGAGTTGTTGACCGGCAGTGAGTGGAACTCACAAATCCACAAGGAAAAGATAAGTCCTAGATAGTTAATTGTTTGAGGAACATTGTAACTGATCTTGGTTATTTTAGTGGATGATTTTCAGACTGGGCAAGGCCCCGCAGACGTAAGTGTTTATCACCGAACTGCGTAACCAATTCTCGTGTTCTTACTTTAAGAGTTTAAACTGAACTGCATGTTTTAACATACTTGCTAGAATAGAACTATTATTTAAGAATGTTGTGAAACTGATCGATAGTAACGTTCAGTATCGGCCATAAGCACACGTATACACGGAGTTTCAGTTTCCTAGCCGGTACTGTAGGCTAGTTTTCATCTTCTGTAGTTCAAAATGCCCTTTAATATCTACTGAGCGATGATTGTTTCGCATCATACATAGCTCAACTGATCTGCTGCTTTGTTGGATTCAGCAGCAGCGAGCTTCGTTCTAATACTCATCAATTCTTCACCATCATTGCATATGTATGCTGAAGCTTGTCTCCCTGATAGTGTTGCTCCTTCCATGCTGTCTATATAATCCTGAAATAGATGAAGAGCACAGTTCAAATTAACAACACCAACAAGAATTTGTTTGAGTACTGTTTTTCCACAATTAGAGAAGATCGGTAAAACTCATATGTCAATTCCTCCCAGAAAGTTGACTGAAATCAGTATTTGTCAACAGGTCTGATACTGACATGAACTTGATTTTTAAATGAGCAATAGAAGCAAAGACGCAGCAGCAAGTACTCCAATGTGTACTGAGCTTTATCAGAAATCAGAGATTACTAACATTGAGTTTCCATTTGACAAAACAGAAACAAATAAAACTATTAACAGACTATTCACCTGCTTTGTGTATGAGCCTGCAAGGTAGAAATTTTTTACTGGAGTCTTCTGATCAGGTCGAAATGGATCTTTACCTGGCCCTTCACGATATAGTGACTGGCCGATCTTCACAACTGACGACCAAGTAACTTCCAGACCTTGGGAAGAAGGGAATAAACCCAGAACCTGATAAGACGTGAACGTTCAGAAGATGCTACTTTCTATGTAAAACCAATTGACCCTTCTATATTTCTGCAACTATTTGATTAATGATATCCACACACATAAACTTTGATATAACACATTGTTGATTTTTTTTTTTTATCAGCTTGACCTTTCAAACAGGATAGATAAGCTACCTGCTTTGTGACTCTGTTTACAATTTCTTCATTTGGTAGAGGCATGTAAGGGTCACCTGGAGTAAGCACGCACCTATATGCAACCAATAAATTAATATGGCATCGGATTAAACTAGGCTAGCACAGCCAAAAAAGAAGGAAAAGAAACCTCAGTTAGAGTTGCCAATTAGCAAGAAAACTAATTTTACTAAAAGGTTCGGGTCTTACTGGAGTAATGAACCCTGGCCTTCTATGTAATAGTCTGCGGGAGATGTCAGAGCGAGGTCTGCAAAGCAAGAGAAATCTGCATCTGGAGTATATAGGAGATTGTCCAAACCCTCAGCACGTCTTAGCTGCCTAAATCACGATAATAATCATGAACATCTCATTATGACGAAGACCAACTATACAGATCCAACTGATAAGGAACCAGGAAATTTGAGTACATAGAAGCCATGATTTCTACCTTGATCGTTCCAAATCCTGCAACTCTGTGACCCAGCCATTGTATCTTAGTTGTACAGTAACAACAGGAACTCCGACCAGCTTATAGATATTGTCAAAGAATTCCCACTCCCTCCAGCTCTTTGGAACTAATCTTTTAATACCAGGGACATCACATGCTGTTGATCAAAAGAAAAAGTAAAGAAATTCAATGCACAATGGGAATGTGATATTGGAATAAGTAGGTTTGGTGAAAAGAAAAGGCACAAACCTGCAACATATACATCTGCTTTTACTATCATCTTTTCAGTGGCCTGAACAGAAATAAAATGAATCATCATCGAATGGCAGAGCTATTAAATTCATACTAGTACAACAAAGACTTCAAGATAGTTTAATTTAAAATCATAGTGAAGGTACAAATGAAGTAATCAAAAGGATTATTTGTTAGTTAAAACGAATTCTTGTTCATTTTTAAAGCATGGCCCAAATTAGTAAGATTTTCTGCATTTGATTCTCAAAAAATTATCCACATATATACAGTTCAGCATTAAGATTTTGAACAAACATTCTTTAGCCAGGGAAGAAATTATTTACCTTGGACATCAAAAGACCAGTGACATATGTGTCTCCGTCGGGAGATTGTTCATAAAGAACTTCTCTACATCCCCACCTAAGGTGAAAGCTATACTAGCAGAAAAAGATGGTCAGAACTGGGGAAAAATTCCTTAACCTTGAAACAAAAACATATGCATAAGAAAATATGTGGAAATATGTACACTAACCGGCCTCCTTTATCCACGATAAATTTCTTGATAGGGCCACTTAAATAAACATCAGGAGAACCCTTCAGCATGCGTAATAGAGATGCCTCTGTCTTAGTGGCGAAGAGTGCAAATATGGTGAGCATACAACGAGCACTGATATTATCACAGTCAATGAAACCAAGGGCATAAGCAACTGGATCCCACATCCTCTGTATGCTAGCACGCGTGCCCCCTTTGGACAAGAACCAATCTGAGAAGCTAATCTGTCAAAAAAATGTTACTCCAGTGAGATTGAGATTGGTCTTCACATATTGATACAAATTACCCAGGGAAAGAAATAGTGAGAGAACCCGTACACTGTCTAAATCCCGTATCTGCTGAAGTGCTCCATCTGGATCAACAAGAGCTCTCACAACTGGGCTAAGGGCGAGAGCCACCGCATTTCTTGCTTTATCATAAGGCTGCATGATATCAACACACGTGATTAAAATTCATTCAAGAATATCTAATTAAAATATTATGCTGGCTAATAACAACTCTGAAACTAGGCAGGCAAATGGTTCTAAATGCTATTTTCTGTGCTAAAACTGGAGATTAGACACAAAGTATGTATTCTAATTCCTAAGAAAAATATTGTCTGAACTCAGGAAAAAGAAGTTAGGTTATGAGAAGGGGAAAATGAAGAAATTAGGCCAACAAAATAAGAATTGCTACTCAAGTAACCCAAAGATACAAATGAACTCTTATTTTTAAGGAACTGGCTCTCTATAAAAGACCAATATCCTTTAGTCGCAAATACTTTATGTGGCTCTAACATTGTATAATTAGACCCAGCCAAAACATCACAATGAAGTGATACAAGCCGTCAATTGAATAAAAATGCTTCAACATTAGATTAACTACCTTCAGCTGATTTGTAGTCAAGAAAGCATGAATTCCATGCAAAGGAGCCCCAACTAGAAAACGGAAGTCAAGCTCTGCAACCACATGCAGAACATAGATAAGATTGTCACAACTGCTTCACCAATAGAAGATGAAGATAAATAATATGTGCAATTGAACCTTGACAAGATAGTCACAAGACTGGCACCATAGTGAAACCAATACAGTATATAATTTGCCAAACTAAAACCATTTTCTTACCGCCAATTTCACCCCCTTTGTTGACAAAAGTGTGAGTATGATCCTTCACAAGAAGATTTTCATCAGCGCCAACCTAGATTAGAGAGTAGCAGCAAACTAAATCAGGGTTTGCATCACTCCACCAAGCATTGCAGGCATAATTGGAAAAAGCAACATAGCAGTAACATAGCTAGATTTCTAATCAGAAAGTATATAAAGTTATTCCTACGAAACGGTCTTATTCAATCACCTTCTTCATCAGCCTGAAAAGGTTGTTATAGCAACCAAAGAAAACATGAAGACCCATTTCAACATGGTTTCCACGTTTATCAACAAAAGAACCCACTTTGCCACCAATGAAAGTCCGTGATTCATAGATATCCACCTGCAAGGCACAGTGATCAGATCTCATGCTTCATCGGCAAACGAAGTTATCTAGAAAGTTCGTAAATGTTCAAGTGAACAAAACTGTTTAGAAGTAGCATACAGTGAGCATATTGAGTTTTTTAGTACGTTTCAATAAGTTGAATATAACAATCTACTCTTTTGTTTAGAGCAAAATCAATATAAAGAATAACCTGAACGGAAAACTTCAATAAAAAAATTATATTCATCAATTTATTATCATATTCATATTGGTTTTGTTACTTCCAGTGAAGCTGTGTAAAGAAAGGGTGTGAACCTCATGGCCTTGTTCCAAAAGCTCCACTGCAGTTGACATGCCAGCAAGCCCAGCTCCAATTATCGCAACCTTCAGCTTGGGTCCACGATAATGTTCAGGTTCTGGTGGAAATAGACCTTTCGGAGCTGCAAAAGGCAAAAAAATAGCTCAGGATACAAAATCCTTCTTGCAAGAACTAACAAATTGAACCAAGAAAATCTGATGAAATGGAGACTTTTTTTTTTGAAAGCATCTGATGAAATAGATACTTGAACCACACATAAAGCACAGTCCAACTCAGAAAAAGGAGGAGGTGGCCATATATTATCAGAATTCAGAAGCTTTTCTTGTTTACAGTTGCAAAGGCCAGTCAAAATTACATACCATTGTTCATGTTTACCTAATACAAGTAACAAATTTTTTAGATGCTTGCCTTGAGAACAACAGCAGATAAGAGAATTGTGATCATATGGAAGGAAGCCAAAATTCAAGGACACAAACTACAAAATCCAACAAAGCGCGGCTTCTTCTGTGTATTTATCTAGTCCACCCTATATAACTCAATTTTGCCAAAGAAAAGAATTGCTCAATCATAACAACAAAATCAGATACGTTTAGGATTTCTTTGGAGCACATGGCATAGGTACAGAAAGATAGGAGATTTATACCATTATTTCTCATATCAGACACATTGGAGTCCAAGTCGGAACGAACAACCGCCCTCCTGCATCTCAACTGAGCCAGCCCCCGGTGGGGTCCCCTGAGCAAAATTCCTGCCGGCCGGCGGCCCGTCCAGCTCCCTCCGGCGGCAGCTGAAGTCCCAGGATGATAGAGAGACGCGGATGAACAGGCCATACCGCAGGAGCCACCAAGAGAATTGGAAATGAAAGTGGAGATAGATGGTATGGGGGAAGATATAAGAAGGGGAGGGTATCTGGGAGAGGGGAGGAATGAGGAGATGCTCAAAGTTGTGAATTTGGCAGTCAGTCACACAATATAAAAAGATTCCTCGAGTGTCTGAATTTGGAAGGTAATGAATTCGTGGGATTTTAGTGGGCGACCATTTGTGCTCAGGACGACTAGACCTGAAATTCGGTGAATGGTGAGGGCGCTGCTGCGTGCCACCACCACTAACTACTAACTCGAACTAACTGGTGTTTTTTGTGTGTGTGTGTCGAAGATAAAACCATAAAATATACAGCTAAATAGCTAACGGCACTTTGTATTTTTCTCTGCCCCGATCTGGAAATAACTCAACAAATTCTAGTTTGGGAATATTCCCCTTAAAACAAAATTAATGGGATTTTTTTTGTCAAGGCTTATAATATACGCAAATTATACCATACATTCTGGATATGTACCCTCATGTGCATTCCAAAATTTAAAAATGTGCATTTTTATGTGTATAAATTGTACATTGTAAATCTTTTTTGCATATATTTTCTATAAATCGTATATGCAAATTGTTATCAATATAATGTATTAACTATAAAGGTAGAACCCACATAATAAAAATGGAGATACATGCATCCGATGTATGATGTAAGAATTGTATAATATGAGTATCAATAGAGGATGTGTTTGCCGAGAAAGTCTCATGAGTCATCGTTCAAATATAAAAAGTTATTTATAACATTTTATAACGTAGAATAAAGTACTTCATATAAATTATAATAAATTACAAACAGTTTATAAAGTATAATAAAAATTGTCCCCATGTAAACAATCATAAATACAACTTAACATCCCACTATTTGAAATTTGTAATGTTCACCTGGATGACTACACTTGGAGACCTAGATTTCCTTTTACTTTTATTTTATCCCTTGTTTTTTCAAAAAGATATTGTTTGTAAATCCATTTTTATACAAATTATTATATTTTGGTCATTTCAGAACTTATTTTTTACTAGATTAAATTTAAATATACTAAACTCGATTGAAAAAATATAATAACAGAACTGAATCGAACTGAAAAAATATAAATATATTTAACTGAACTAAAATAAATTTATTTTATATTTAAATATCACTATGTAAACATATAACAATTTTAAGTGAAAAAATAATTTAATGAACTTAACTAAAATTTAAATATATCTATCTGAATTGAGGAAAAAATAATAAATCGAATTGGAAAAAAATTAACTATCCTAAACTAATTTACAGTAGAGCTCCAGAGAACATACCCTTATTAAATGATCTTCTAGTCAAATTTTTTATTAAATTTATATATCAAAATTACTAAGGACAAATTTATCATTTAAATATAAATACGAGCGTCAATAGTAAATACATGATCAAATAGACAACCTCTTATACGAAAGTAGATTGGTGATAATGCTGAACATGCAAATATTGTTTTAGTGTGTACATAGGTGATATTTTGGTTTCTTGAGAAATCTATGGGACATAGTGTGCAAAAATTATCTAAAAATATTATGCGGAAAAGAAATCGGTATGGTCTCAAACTCGAATAAAATCAAACTAGAAAAAAAAAAGACATTTAATACTCAGAAGTGATTGTTACAGCCTTTTGTTCTCTTCATTGTTACAATGAAGGAGCTTTACCATGGTTTTGTATTCATGTGTTACTAGCATAGGCAAGTCGTGCAAGGCAGGCTATTGCCTAATCACCTCGTTGTTGCCAATGTCAGTTTACGTTGATACATGGACAACTTCTGGATATGTAGAAGTATCTCCACCATCAATGCAGATATATATATGTTTAATTCACATGGCACTTTATTTTCTATGTAATTTATACAAAAAAAAACTAATCTTACAAAACCTTTTTTTTACATTACCCCTTTAACCGAAACCCTTTGCAAGAATAAAATTCATCTTTGAAGTGGCAAAATTGTATATGTGCAGGAATCGCTATTTTTTAGCCAGATATATGTAACATAGATATTCAAATTATGCAGTTCTACACATCTTAAGCATAAAATCAGGAGAATGATGGTTTTGACATATTGGACAGACAAAGAAGGCATAAAATTATTAGAGATTCCCTGGTTGTCAGAACGTCTAGCTACTTCCAACAGTTCTTTTGATATCTTCTTCTTCAGTTTTTGCTTTGACAAATTTGTGTAAAAAATTATCAAGAAGAAGAGTGGACTAAAATTGATGAAAGGATTAATACAAAGGTGGAGTCAAGAGGTACGAATTGAAGGGAGTGGAGAAGGGTGAGGAGGTGCTACAAATAGTAAGTTGAAAAGTATTTTCAACATTAAAAAAGACTTTATACACTTGTGTATATAACGTTCTGCTGATTTTAACAGTAGAAGAGGTGATTGATGAAATTGAATGAAATAAATGATCAATTAAAGAATTAAAGAAGGGAGAAGAGCAAGAGGCATAGGAGGTTTAAAATAACTTGAAAGAAACTTTAGTAAAGAATAAAATTTATAAACTAGAGGGTGGGTTAAAATATTGAGGTGGAGATGAGATGGCGCAAATGTGGCATGACACATAGCAAGAGAAGAACATAAGTTTGTTAAAAACACTTGTCTTTTTATCCATAAAGGGGACTAGATGAGAAATATTTCACTAAAATATATATTATTTATCCACATCAAACGACGTCGAACATTCACTACCGCGGAGTCACCTATTTAACTGGTCGCTAGAATAGTCTTTGAAATCTTTAATCATGCTAAGACTCGTCGACTCCAATCCAGAATCAGCTAAATGGATATAAGTTGCACAGGGATGTCCCTTCCAATGAACAAGATACTTCCAACGCATAGTATATTTGTGAGCAAGTACTTGTTTTGGTGGTTAGGTAGAAGTTAGAACATTTATCTTTAGTTCTTATATAATATCTTCCTTCATCATTCTCTTCCACTTTCAAAAGAACTCGCCTCGAATTCACCCCTTCCCCGTCAATAGCTTCAGCCTCTATTGCAAGCTCAATCAATGTACATACAATATGTTGGATTCAATCAGTCATAATAATAAAATATTTATCATGATTGCGATGTTTCTCTTCAGATTTAGTAATATCACTTTCAACATGAGCGTCTCCTCCTTCACTAGGCCTTATCCTTGTATCTTTATTCTTATCTCTCAAAGGAACAATCTCATCAGTATAATCCTCACCAATCTGAAAACCAATCATAACATTTTCATAAACTTCAATCTGATCTTTCAAAGGAACATGTAAATCTTATTCAAGATACGACTGATTTGTATCATTATCAAGGGTAAGACTAACTTTTGATTATCATCTTCAACCTCAAACTCTATCTTTTATGTTCCTTATCCCTCAAAGGAATAATGCCTTTCTTGGAGCTTGCACAATCATAAGCTTCAATCATCACATCCTCATTTTCGAGAGAATTAATTTCTTTCATGAGACAATTTTCAGAAATCTTAGTATCAAGCTCTACATCTTTGACTTCATTGTCACTCCCTTCAAACGAAACTTCATATCCACTGGGATATTTAAATCATTGTTATCACAAAGAGCAACAAACAATCTTCTTCTGCACAAGTTTAAGATTTTTCCACTAAACTTCCACAGCTCTGGAAGGATGTAAAGTTAACCTCTAAAGAAGTAACAACTGATTGATCATCGATAAACTCATTCATCAAAATATTTTGTAGTTATAGTGGAATCTTTGTCTCCACCTCTTTCCTTACCACAGGATAACAGTTGCCAGATTTAGTGAGAATGGTCTCGTCTTCTTGTTTCAATGTAACATGAGAATCTGGCTTCTTACTTGCGGAAAGAGTATTAAAATTTGGAATAGAAGCCATTTTAATCTTATGTATATCCCATGTAAACAACACTACCTTACCACCAAGTTTGCCCCTGTAACATATGGCACACATCCATATCAAGAACATCACAGATCACAACCTCTTTGTAATGTTTTATAATGGAAATTTGCACACTGTATGTAAACAAAACCTTAATCTGTTTTCTCGTATCATCACATCCTAGCGTGTAAGGTTTCTTGTGCAGCACGGTATGTAAGCCTTAACAATTGACTCTTTCGTGGAAAGGGATTTGACGTTAGACCGCTAGCAATGATCGTGAATTTATCCTGCATCAAAATCAAGAAGAACACCCACGGTATATGTTTGCTCAACGGGCTCCCATGGCGATTTCCCATGTTATTGTCACATGGCTTAATCCAATGCAATACTAACATTCACAAAATAATTTCAATTTAGTGCTGCCATGAGTCCCCTATTTCAGTAGTTATTTAGATATCCCCCTTATAATACTTGAGTTAAATTAGTTACAGTCCATCTATGGTAAGTCATGATTCTCACGGTCTATAGTTGTAGGTTTTTTTAAATATATTTTGTAATTTTCATCACGATCACTGACGAATGTGGGAGTTTTTCCCGAGAGTGACAAACCATCCTACATCGCTTCACCACAGGAAATGATGTTTCTGATCAAGGGATTGGCCTCACGATTCTCACAATGCCCGGGGAATATCGTTTTGTTTCAAGAGTTTCTGAAAATTTTAAATATCAAATCTCTTCAGGGTTCCAAGAATCCATCAATTTAAGTAAGTACTCAAACTTCTTCTTTACTCTAATTCCAGTTTTGTTTACATTAATCCAAAAATTGGTAGCGGGTGATATTGAAAGAGTGAAAAGTTTTGCAAAGAAATCAACAAATTCTTACTGAAAGAGGGTCGCTTTTAGTCGGGTGGTTAATCCAGATGATATGAGGTTTATATTATGCAGAAAGAAATTAAGGGGTTTAATATAGTAAATTAGATTAAAACTGTGAGAATTACTATCAATAGGGGTTAAATTACAGTCGTTGTATATATCTGACGGTAGAGCGTAAAGTTTTGGTCGTCTGTGTTTAAGAGAAATCAGGGCCGTCCCTGCAATATTTGGGGTCTAGTGTAAAAATATTTTATTTGGTCCTTCATTTTTCACCCGTTCAACTTTTTCCCGTTCTTTTTATAAATTTATCCAAATCCTTTCTAATTATATTTTCAGTCATAACAAAATATATAGCTAGTATAAAAAATTTGGACCGCTCAATTGTTCTCTAATTCAATTTCTCTAGATTTTATTTAAAAAATTCTACAAATTCTACCTTATTACACCTCATTTATAACGATATATATATATATATATTGTAATCTAGACCCCTTCAATTTGAGAAGTCACTGCTATCGCATGGAACGCACTTATTAAAGAACGGGAGTGAGATAAATACATAGTAATTTTGACAAATTTAAGGGAATTGCACAAGTTTGTCTGAAATTACAAGGGAATCGCAGGATCAAAATGGAAGGGTTGAGCGGGCGGAAGATGGCGGGAAGCGCAGAGAAGCCGTCGATGACAGCAGCTGCTGAAGAGATCTCTAATGAATTCAAAACCCTTGTTTGTTCCAAGGATTTGGATTCCCTCAAGCGATTACAACACCTCATGTACTTCCAGCCGCCCCTTTATTTCTCTATCTGCACGCACTACTTGCTTATATCTTCACATTTCTTTTACACAATTTGACAATCAGTATCAATTTCAACATGAATTCTGAAGAGTAGCATAGATACGTTCTCATGCTCTTGTAGTTGAAAATTTGGGATTCCTGGAAAATTGAGCTGCTCGTTGGCATTCCTGTTTGTTAATTTGTTTTTCCAATTCATGGTGCAGTTTGGGGCGGTTACAGGATAGCAATGCAGTTCTTTCACATTTTAATGAGTATTCTGAGAGCTGCTTTGCAGAGGTCTCTGCTGATTTCTCTCGGAACACACGCCTTCTGAAATCTATGAAGTTAGATCTGGATTACATATTTCAAAAGCTGAGGTACTACTCTCTCTATACTGTGTTTTTGCTAGATTACATTAATTTATTGATTGCTAACTCTACCTGCATATTGTGGATACTATATAAGACTAGTCCTTTTCTCTGCCTTTCTTGCGTTGTATACAGAAATGTATCAGGTCTATCATTTAACATTGCTGATGGTTAGCAGAAAAGTTTCCCCCTTTTTCCCCATTTAGAAATAACTTAACTAAACATGAGGCAGATGTTAGTGTTGTAGTATCACTTGTTGAAGTGGACGCCTGAATATACTAGTTGTGAACTTATGGTTTTTTGGATTAATTGATTAGATGAATAACTAATATGCGAAGCATAACATGCACAGTGCAACATGAACCCAATAAAGGAATTGCATTTTCCCGTGAATTCAATTTTACTGTCATATGATACACACACACACACACACACACACACACACACACACACACACACACACACACACACACACACACACACACACATACACACATATAGGGTGCCCCCATTTTGTAAAATCTCTGAGAATTATCAGCAAAGTGTTTCAAATACTTGTAATTCTTGAATGTCTGACTAAGTCGATTATTCATCGGTTTTCTAAAATGTTCTAGTCAAGGCTGATTTAATAACTGGATAGTCTATATTAGCTATGCTGAAAGTAGCAGAACTCAGCAGATGCATAATCAAGCTTCTGATAAAAGAATCATATTCAAGTGGAATTTACTTTAGAATATGTTACTGTTGCGAAATCTATTTCTTAAAAAACTTAATAATTCTACAAGTTGTTTCAGTATAGATATAGTTGCTACTTAAGTTACATCACAATTAAACAGATACATGTTCAAAGAGACAAAGAATATGAATTACTTATTGTTTTTGAGATAAAGAGCTTCATTTGTTTGAGCATTTATTGCCAGATAACTGAACTTCATTCATAAGATTAGTCATGAACCAGTTGTATCTGATATAATGTGAACCAATTGTTGGAGTGGTTAAATGCATTACTTAGACCATACTACTATTCAGTTAGTTAGGGTGATGATGTCCATTACTTTGACCAATACAGTATGTTCACTAACCTCTCCCACAGATTTGGGCCCTCTTTTGAAAATTTCTTCCAGTAACTAGTTCGAGAACTCTGTTGACTCGGTTTTCTAACATTGTGTGTAAGAAGTCATTTTTATTTATTCATGCGAGTTTGAGGTTGATTGAGGAATTAAATGAAGCGGTTTAGGTGTTCCTTTAGTTTGCTGCCGAGGTCAGCAAGAAAGGCGTTTAACATGAGCTTTTTAGTCCATGTCTACTTCTGTAGCATCTACTGGAGTGCTAGCTGCATACTTCTATCTGAGCCCTTCTAAAAGAGTAACAAGGAAATGAGGCTAGCTGTGTCTGAATGAGTTGGTGCAAGTTATATTATACATTCAAGATGGGGAATTGTAATTGGACTCACTAGAGTGTAGTTCACTGGTTAAGAGTGGATGGTACCACACTTGGAGCTGTAAAATTTTGTTACCAGTGATGGAAAATTAATTTTATAGGATTTCTTCTTGTAAAAAGTCAAAGTAATGCCCAATGAATTCTTTTTATTTAACCATAAAATGAATTTTTTTTCGTTCATTGATATCTCATTTTCAAGGTTAGCCTTGTCACAGTGCTGAGAGATATGCTTGACCTACAGCAGGATATCCTACTTCGATAATCTACTTACTATCTAAAGGAACGGAGATAGTGTTGGAGAACTAAAAAAATCTGCAATCTGTAGTTCCATTTTTATGAATTCTTAGTGTTGTAACTTTAGTGATTTGAGGGATGGATGAACTTGAGAACTTACATCATAAATATGTGCTCTAAGTTGAAGTTGTGTCCTTTTCAGACCCTCAGTTCTGAACTAGCCAAAAGTTGCAATCAGATGCTTACTTGTTTGAGTTGCACAAAATTCATCTTCCTTTTATATTAATGATGCAAAAGCGCAGGCTATCACATGATTTAATACTTATTTGGAAGATAATTTTGCTGTTGTTTCATGGCATTTGATGTGGTATTGGTGTGTTTTTGGGAAAAAATGGATTATGAAGATGTGATGTATATATATGGCATTACACAATCATGAATGTTTGTATGTAATTTTAT
This sequence comes from Sherardia arvensis, assembly GCA_948330725.1. Lineage (NCBI taxonomy): Eukaryota > Viridiplantae > Streptophyta > Magnoliopsida > Gentianales > Rubiaceae > Sherardia > Sherardia arvensis. Next base: position 18,893,149 of record OX415238.1, read on the forward strand.
TCGACTTCTCAGGAGCATGAAACAGAAGATATTGGCTACATATCCAGATGCTTTTCCAGACGACTCAGCCATAGAAGCACTTGACAGAAGGCCAGACCTTGAAGTGCCTCGATAAATCCTGCTTCTGCATCTATCTGCTTGAGCATTTGCTGCTCCTATTCGAAGTTGTGTAAATAGCACAGGCTTATTAGTAACGTAACCATCCATGTGTTTCTGGTTTGTTGGCTGACTGATCTTGCATTTCAGAGAGGCGGATACTTGGTTGCCCCAATGTTTAGTTCCTTTTTTAATCTTCTTTTTAGGTGTGTTTTGCTTCCAAGTACCCAATGATGCAATACATTCGTATTTTTCTTTTAATGAATTTGTGTTTTTGTTTCCTATCGCCTGCCAATAATCCAATCAGTGGTACAACTAAGCAAGAACATGCATCCTAGTGTATTTTCTGATTTGGTTGATACAACCTATGACGAAGATGCATATCTCAAAATTGAAAAAGAAAGTCATGATTGAAATTGGAAGAGCTTCTCTTATTAGTAGTCCGGGAAGACCGGACCTTTCTAAATTCAGAGTTATGTATTCCATTGAAATTTGACAAGAATGGCAGGTCAACATGAGTCTCCAACGAAAATGGGTTTAGCTCAACCATTAATGAGCTAATAACAGAAACCCCATTCAGGCATTCAAATAACATCATCCAGGCATTCATTCAAAAGAGTTGAAAGAAACAAGAATTCGAAATGGCTGGACCACATGCTCTCTTCTGCACTTTTCTTCTCCTTGTAATTGCAAGCCTCCAAGTCCAAGCAGATTCACCGTGCACCCGCAGATGTCCTCAACAATGCGAGAAGAAGGGCGCCACGCTTGATTGTTTATCGACCTGTGTCAAGCAGTGTGGGGGTATGTTTCCCTTCCCAATTCTTCTACTAAACATGAATGTATTGATAACGATAAAGGAAAAGCAACATCCTACTTTAATATTCATCTATTAAACATCATGTTTTGAAGTCCTGTGATATAGCATCCAACTTTTTTACATTTTAGTTGGTGAGCATGATGGGAAAATATGGATCCCCGGAAACAAACCAGAAGTTGCACCATCAGAGAGGCGCGGTGCAAAATGGATCCCCGAAAACAAACCAGAAGACAAAGTAGAAGTTGAACCATCAAAGAAGCGCGGCGCAAAATGGATCCCCGAAAAAAAACCGGAAGACAAAGTAGAAGTTGAACCATCAAAGAAGCGTGGTGCAAAATGGATCCCCGAAAATAAACCAGAAGCAACACCAGCAGAAGAAGCAGCGAACCAAAACAATGACATACCATTCATAGAAGACAAACCAGAAAAGGCATCACAAAAGAAGAAAGGCAAGAGCAAATTAAACAAGAAAAAGAAGCAACCCAAGGCTGATGGAAAGATTGTAAAAGAGCCAAGTGTGAATTAATCAAGCAAGAAGCTAAGACGAATACTGGTTTTCATATAGATAAATGTTAATGCTTGTGCCAATTTCATAGGTAGGATTACATATTGCGCAGTCAATCAATGTCCTATCCAACAATATAATTTTTACATGACTTCATTCCTTTCCTCAAACAATATGCAATGTTGTGAGCACCCATGGATCATCATATTATATCATAACACAGCAAACAATAATTATTCATTCTCATATCGAAACACATCACAGATTCAGCCTATAAGCAGAAAAGCACTCACACAATCTCGAATTGTTCTGATTCTTGTCATCCAGAGCAGCAGCATGTGCAGCAGCAAGATCCTCATCGAGGAAAATATCCCAACGGCCATCCCATTTGATGAAGAACTCAGTATCCTCATGGTACTTGACGCGGTGGACATCCCCAGCAGGGGTGTACAAGTAATCCCCTGCCTCCAGATCATACCTGGCGCCCTTACTCACATTCCACACCGTCTTCTTCCCTTTGATCACCACCAGATCATGGCTGTAAGTGTGGTGGTGCGTCGGCTCCATCGCCCCCGCAGTAAACCTCACAATGGCTGACGTCGGGCTCTCCCTGATGATCTTCATAGACGCCCCGGGCATGGTATCCACCGCCGTAAACTCCCCTTCCTTCCGCTCTTTCGCCAAGGAGCATAACAAGCACGGTGATTCAGATTCGGATTCAGAACTTTCAGGTAGTTTTCCAATCCCTGACATTCCCCAACGGAGGCGTCGAGGAAGGACTCAATCTCCAGCGGCCACGGGTCGGAGCCGGAGGCGGGGCATGGGGACTTGAATTGTGTGTCCAGGAAGGTCTGGAGAATTTTCGCGGCGGTTTCGGGTCCGTGGACATGCCGGATACGGCGAGGACGTTGGAGTTGTTGATGGATCGGGCGTTGAGGGCTTCGTCGGGGGTGAGGCAGGTGGCGGCGTAGACGCCGGGGAACTTGTTGGCGAAGATAGCGACTCCCACTCCGGTGCCGCAAGCCACGAGGCCACGGGTTTCGACAGATGGGTCATCGGAGGCTTGGCTGACGCGGCGGCCGACCTCTGCTCCGACGGAGTAGTAGCTGTTGGTGCCTAGGTCCTCGACGTCGACGTTGAGGCGGTGGAGCTGGGCCACCAGGGAGTCCTTGAGTGATTCACCGAAGGAATCAGTTTTGGGTAGAGAGAAAGGGTATTTGTGATGTATCTGGATTTTGATAGAGTCACGTAGGCTCGCTTTTATTTGAGAATAATTCGACCCTTATAGTTTGGGTTTCACAAATTCTCTCGCAGGATAAACCTATCGAACCTTCTTGTTTCTAGGTCTAAAACAAGAAAATGTCTTTGAACATTTTGTTCTTCGACTGTAATTACTGTTTTGTGATTCTGTGTCTTTACATGCTTATAGGGGAAAAACGTCAGTTTCAAACCACACCCGTACAGATAAGGATAGAGTAACTGCATGCAACCACAGACATGCCAAGATGCAACTGCAGATAACCACAGAACATACTAGGCAACTGTACAGTATACCGCTCCAATCCATAACCGATGAGTAACTGAGACAACTGTATGCATGCATCCCTATCCAAATCCAATAACTGTGTATTTACGTACGTACGTACCACCAATTTGGAAATCAAAATCACATAACAAAATTCGATTTCATATTACATATACATTTCTGCATATATCCATGTAACACTTCATTCCGGAGTAGTCATACCAAAATGAGTAACTGAAACAAGTATGCATGCATCCCTATCCAAATCCAATAACTGTGTACGTACGTACGTACCACCAATTTGGAAATCAAAATCAACATAACAAAATTCGATTTCATATTACATATACATTTCTGCATGTATCCATGTAACACTGCATTCCGGAGTAGTCATACCAAAATGATTATTCCAGAATTGTGAGCTCGTGGATGGGTTTATACAAGTGTGCACTCCGCACCACCAACCTTGTTATAACGTCACGAACTCACTAATACTCAAATCCAATTATGCTTAAACGATTGTGTTTCATAAAACACCAACAATCCTCCCCCATTTAAGTATAATCCTTGATTTGGAAAAACAACAATCCATCAAAACCAAACAAGTGCATAAATGAAAATGTCTTATAGATTGAATTTTCATCTTAGTGAATTACACATTCCAAATGCTCGAGAATCGGGGTGTCTAAAAGATTGAACCCTTCAACCCATTTGTACACTTGAAGATAATACACACACAAGTTCAAATACAACTCAAAAGCTAAACTGACACTATTCAAGCCATGTGTCCAATCCATTCATGAGGTGCATACAAAGCCAAGCCTTAACTTCTTGAAGCGGCTACACTTCGCTCTTCATATAGGTGAATCTTTTTAATCATACACATGCATATGTACTTTTTCAAAAGATCCATTAAGAAGTTTAAATTTCATCCTCTAGTCTTCATGCATGTCCAAACATATACCATTCGGGATATAAAATTATATGTTTCAATCTTAAATAATGGGCCTTCCACATTGAATTTGACTCTAGCGTCGTACTAGAGCGAAATTGGGTATACCACCATCAAAGATTTAAATAGGCTTTAAACCCATCCCGATCACCGACTTAAATACCAAGTCCCTAGCTAACCCCTTCGTCAAGTGGTCTGCTAGATTTTTCCGTGTTCTTACAAAATCAACTGAAATCACACCATGAGTTAATAACTCACGAACCGCACTATGCCTGATACCCAAGTGTCTGGATTTTCCATTGTACACTTCCTTATAAGCATTAGACAAAGTATTTAGACTATCACAATGAATTGAGATAGGCGAAATTGGCTTAGGCCACAATGGAATTTCATAGATCAGATTATGCAACCATTCTGCCTCTTTACCGACTGCGGCTAAAGCAATAAATTCAGCTTCCAATGTCGAGTCAGCAAGACAAGTTTTCTTCTTTGAAGACCATGAAATGGCTCCTCCACCAAGCAAAAATGCCCAACCGCTAGTAGAAGAATTAGCATCTCCGCTATTATTCCAACTAGCATCCGAATAACCTTCTAACACTGAAGGAAATCCCACATAGCACAAACTATAATCATTGGTTTTCTTTAAATACGTGAGCACACGCCTAACAGCTTGCCAATGAAAGGTGCTAGGATTACTCGTGTATCTACTCAATTTTCCAACCGCAAAAGCGATGTCTGGCCTTGTGCTTGTCATGGCATACATCAAGCATCCAATTACTCGAGAGTACTCGAGTTGTGATACTGCTTTACCCTTATTAGGTACAAGGTTCACACTTGTATCAATTGGAGTACTAACTGGGGAACAATTCTCACAATTAAACTTTTTGAGTATTTTTTCAATATAGTGAGATTGTGTCAGAGAGATTTCACTATTCTCTCGTTTGATCTTAATGCCAAGAATAACATCCGCCTCCCCCATGTCTTTCATGTCAAACCTCGAAGACAAAAAAGTCTTTGTAAGGTCAACCTGATTTTGGTCAGTACCAAAAATCAACATGTCATCCACATATAGACAAATAATAACTCCATTTCCAGAATTATCAAATTTGCTATATACACATTTGTCAGATTGGTTTAATTGATAACCATTTGACAAAACCACCTCACCAAACTTTTGATGCCATTGCTTAGGGGCTTGTTTTAACCCATACAATGATTTAACCAGTTTACAAACCTTATGCTCACTTCCTGGCATAACAAACCCTTCTGGTTGTTTCATGTAAACCTCCTCTTCTAGATCTCCATTTAAAAATGCTGTTTTGACATCCATTTGATGGATCACTAAGTTGTTGATAGCAACCAAGGCAATCAACAACCTAATAGTGGAGATCCTGGCAACTGGGGCATATGTATCAAAGTAATCAACACCTTCCCTTTGCCTAAAGCCTTGGATAACCAATCTGGCTTTAAACTTGTCAATAGAACCATCGACTTTCATCTTTCTTTTGAAGATCCATTTGCAACCTAATGGTTTGCAACCACGTGGTAGATCAGAGAGAATCCACGTATTATTACCCATGATGGAATCCATCTCATCATTTATCGCTTCTTTCCAGGAAGCAACATCTCGTGATTTCATTGCCTCACTAAATGTTTTAGGATCCTCATCAACATGATAACAATAAGAATATTCATTATCAATCTCATCTCTTGATTCCTCAACCAAATACATTTGGAAATCAGGACCAAAAGACTTTTCAATCCTTCCTCTCTTGCTTCTTCGAAGTTCAAGTGACTTATCAGGTGAGATTTCATCTCCCTCTATAGTTCTTATTGAAATTGGAACTATATCCTTTGGTCTTGCCATTGAGAAGAATTGAGTATCATCAAAAATAGCATCTACCGATTCAATTACAGTGTGAATCGCAATGAAATCATTAGGTTCGATAACATAGAACCTATAATCCTTGGAATGCATGGCATATCCAACAAAGATGCAATCAATTGCTCGTTCCCCCAATGTTTTCCTTTTGGGATCAGGAAGTCTCACGACCGCCCGACAACCCCAAACTCGAAGATAAATCAAGTTTGGTTTCTTTTTGCACCAAAGTTCATATGGAGTTTTCTTGTTCCTTTTATTTGGAACCCTATTCAATAAATAGCAAGCCGTTAACATGGTTTCACCCCAAAATCCGTCACTCAAGCCCGAGTAGGATAGCATGGAATTTACCATTTCCTTGAGAACCCCGTTTTTCCTTTCAGCCACACCATTTGATTGTGGTGTATAAGGAGCGGTAACTTCATGAATTATGCCACAAGATTCAAAAAACACAGGATCATAATATTCACCTCCTCTATCAGTGCGCAGCTTTTTAATCAAAACAGATTGCTGCAATTCAACTTTATTTTTGAAAATCTTAAATTTAGCAATTGCCTCATCTTTAGAATGTAACAAATATATGTAACAAAATCTAGAATAATCATCTATAAATGTTACCAAATATTTTTTATTTCCCAAAGATGGTGTTGCATGCAAATCACATAAATCACTATGAATGAGTTCAAGCAAACTTGATGTCCTTTCAATACTTTTCATAGGTTTTTTGACAATTTTAGTCAACTTGCAAGTATCACATTTTTGCACATATATATCAAAAGGTGGAATCAAGTTTTCTTTGGACATATTAAGCATGCGATTATAATGAACATGTCCTAGTCTTGCATGCCATAATGATGGTAAATCAGCACCAGAACAAACCATGTTTACAGAATTAAAAATATCACTCAAATTCAACATAACATACCATTACAATAATATCCAAACCCTACAAACACATAATATCTCGACAATACATACTTATCAGATTCAATCACTTGCTTATAGCCACACTTATTTAAAATGCCAACAGAAACTAAGTTTTTTCTAATTCTAGGTACATATAATACATCCTTTAGATGAAGATATTTCCCAGAACTGAATTTCAACACAACTTCTCCTCGACCAAGAATATCGGCGGTAGATTCGTTTCCCATATGAATAATGGCCTCATTAGTAACCGGTTCGAATGACTTGAACCACTTTTTGTCCTTGCAAACATGTTTGGTTGCTCCAGAATCTACCCACCACGCAACTTCGTCATCCTGCATGTAAAATGCTTCAGGAATGAGCGTGACATAATTTTCATAAAAAATTAAATCATTGTCAAAATACTGACCTTGAGTTGGTGGACCTTGGTCCTTAGACCCCTGCCCAGAATGGTTTGATACCACTCCCTTCTTGCTCTTTCCGACACGACAGTCACGTTTAAAGTGCCCCGTTTTGCCGCAAATCCAACATGAACCCTTAGGCTTTTTGTTTGATTCCTTGTTGTTGTTGACAAAGGGACGTTTTTTGCCCTTTTTCTTCTTAGTACTTTCACCATCTTCCATCACATTGATAGAAGAAGATACCACTGTCTCTTTATCTTTGGGCTTGCCATTTTCCTGCACCCTTAGAGTTTCCTCTATGCGCAAATGGCTCCCAAGTTGAACAAGAGATAGCTCTTTCTTTTTGTGCTTAAGCATGTTTTTGAAATCCTTCCAAGTGGATGGAATCTTGTCGATTATACTTGACACAGAAATAGATTCATCCATTTCCAATTTGTGTTGTGCGAATTGTCCAAGAATCCGAAGCAGTTCATTGTACTGCTCCATCACTGGCCTGGAGTCTGACATCTTGTAATTCATAAAATTACTGACAAGGAACTTCTTACTAGAAGCGTCCTCATCCATGTACTTTGACTCCAAAGAATTCCACAACTCCCTTGCAGATTCAACATGTTGGTATATATCAAACAGTGAATCAGACATACCATTCAAGATGTGACCGCGACAGATGTAGTCATCATTCTCCCACTTGTTTCTCTTGCGTGTCTCCTCCAATGGTTCATCCTCTGCTGGTTCGGTGATCGGAGTAGACAAGACGTACACCACCTTGAGAATGGTTAGGAGGAAGTGCATCTTTTTCTGCCACCTGCGAAAGTCCACACCTACAAATTTCTCTAAGTTCATAAACTTAGAAGTCATGTCACGTACAGAATCCATCATCACAATGACAACAAATTATTCTCAAAGATTGTTGGGTAGAGAGAAAGGGTATTTGTGATGTATCTGGATTTCGATAGAGTCACGTAGGCTCGCTTTCCTTTGAGAATAATTCGACCCTTATAGCCTGGGTTGCACGAATTCTCTCGCAGGATAAAACTATCGAACCTTCTTGCTTCTAGGCCTGAAACAAGAAAATGCCTTTGAACATTTTGTTCTTGGACTGTAATTACTGTTTTGTGATTCTGTGTCTTTACATGCACCAAGGCATGTGTATTTATAGGGGAAAAACGTCAGTTTCAAACCACACCCGTACAGATAAGGATAGAGCAACTGCATGCAACCACAGACATGCCAAGATGCAACTGCAGATAACCACAGAACATACTAGGCAACTGTACAGTATACCGCTCCAATCCATAACCGATGAGTAACTGAGACAACTGTATGCATGCATCCCTATCCAAATCCAATAACTGTGTACGTACGTACGTGCCACCAATTTGGAAATCAAAATCACATAACAAAATTCGATTTCATATTACATATACATTTCTGCATGTATCCATGTTGTTGGGTATAAACAATGGGGACAATAGGGTGATTGGGATAATAGCTGGATAACGATAGAGTCACGTAGCACTCTCGCTTTCCTTTGAGAATATTTCGACCCTATCAGCCTGGGTTACACGAAATTCCTCGCGGGATAAAACTATCGTTGCATTCTTGATTCTAGGCTGGAATCAAGAACATGCCTTTGAGTATTAGTGTTTCTGGATTGTATATCAGAAAATCTGTGTTTCTCGTTGTCGTTTATATATTTCAGTGTTACCTGCATCAGGCATCACGTATCGTTCCTTGTAAAACCTCATCATTCATAGATGATTGAATAGTTCATTGTAAAACCACATCCTGCATCGAAAACAAACCACATGTATTTATAGACCATACTCGTACCGATCCATATCTGAAAAGATAACGGTATGGTAACTCCACAACTACGTACGTACCCAACCAAATATCTGAAAGATAAGACAATAGTAACTGTACGTACAACCTGCAGTTTCATATGGTAACTATAATACAACCATGTGGTAACTATAATGCAACCACAGTAACTTCTGTGGTAATTGATACAAGTATATTATTCTCAGAACTAATTCTGAATCGATGCAACAATTCAATTTAACATAAACCACATAGATAAATAAATAAATATTTATCTCGAACCATAAACTCGTAGATTGTTTTTACAAGTGTGCACTCCGCACCACCAACCTTGTTATAACATCTCGAGTTCACTATCTCGAATCCAATTATACTTAAATTAAACCGGTATTTAAACAAAATACCAACACATGTAACACTTCATTACGGAGTAGTCATACCAAAATGATTATTCCAGAATCGTGAGCTCGTGGATGGGTTTATACAAGTGTGCACTCCGCACCACCAACCTTGTTATAACGTCCCGAACTCACTAATACTCAAATCCAATTATGCTTAAATGATTGTGTTTGATAAAATAACAACAATCAGCTCCTGCGACGAATCTTAGACGGCGTTGCTGAGCCATATGGGATCTTCGACGGACAAGATTTGTTTCTTCCTTTTTTACTTTAGCGGAGGCGGAGGCGGGACCATTTATACTGTGATAAACTACTGATGCAACAACTATAATGATTGGATTTGGACAGCTTGAATGTGGCCATTATTATGGCTGCAATACAAAATAAAGGAGTCCGGATCCTCTACACAAAACTCCAGCGTACGCAAAAACCATTTACGATTTTAGTTTTGACCATGTGTTAAATATAGGTTGTTATTTATATACTACGACTCAATGTTTTACTGGTTAAATGTAACTTTTGTAACAATTTCATTCCTATGTTACCTAGTATTTTTTATATTTTCCACATAAATTACATCATTAAATTGATTTTGTTATGATTATTTTTTAAAAAAAACAGAATAAAGTATGTGCAACATACGATTGTTATTGAATTTTAGTTCAAACAAGATGTTTTATAAACAAATTTGTAGAATAAATCTCGAGCATGATTTAATTATTTCATAAGAGAAAAAATGTTTATCATTAACAACATGTATATATATTAATTTTATAGCCGCATTTAATATCTCTATTGCATTATAATTTTTATGAAAATAAATTTTTTTAACTGATAAATACATTTTAATTTTTTTTATTTACAAAACTATGAATAATATATTTTAAATTATATGAATCTAAATATATGTGTTTAAGATATTATTAATAAATGATTTCTTCTTTTTAAAAAGTAATTTTAAACTAATAATGTAATTTAGTGTATAAAAAATAGGTAAATAACATGGCTAGCATTAATTTTTTTACTTATATTTGTTGTTTTTGGTACCGTCCTACTTGAATTCACACTGATTTTTTGACAATATTTATTTTTAAACTTTGATCGCATATTTAAATTGATATCTAATCATTAATATTATTATATTTAATATCGTTAGGTTAATCGCGACACGTAGTATTCTCATATCGAATTTTAATTTTTCGATAATATAAGTGATTAAAGATACCGTTGGTCAAAATTGTGTGTTGGATAGTGTGGAAAGTAAACTGTGCAGATTAGACTAAGACGGAGGTAGTACTTCCTTTGTGAAATAAGTCAAATAACTATAGCTAGATCTACCATAATTTTACGCCTATTATGTGTTATACTTAATTATGATGATCATATTTAAACATGATAGCAATATGTTTCAACATGGTAGAAATTAAAATTAGAAACGCACAAACTTGTTTACGCAATTCGGTGATAATACACCTACATCTGCAATGTCTTGCCCTATTCAGAAACCATTCTCTATAATAATCAATGTAGAATACAAAAGTTTCTCACTTCCATCTATCAATGATTACCTCTACAGACTGCTCTCTTTTGAACATTCCTAAATCCTCTCTAGTTTTCTAGAGATCCAAAAACAAAACATCCCAAAATATTTGTCCCGCCCTACAATTAACAAACCATTTAACCATCCATCGTGTTGGCCTATGATCCTGACAAATTCGTCTTGAGGCCGTTATTCCAATAACGAACGTGGTGCACTAGACTAACTTATACATCCGCAAACCCAAACTTTAAAATTCCCTCACAAACACATAAACCCAAAAAATCCAAAAATTTCCTTTTATACTCATCCCTTTGAGAACATTCCCCTCCATTCCAAAACCAAATCAAACGTCTTTTTCCTATATCCTCTTTAAATTAGTGTGCCCAGACAAACCGGAACTAGAGTATAATCGAGGTCTAAGACAATGACGGATCGGCGCACATGCTCTCCTATATATGGGTCCGAGTTCTCAAAGGAGCGTGAGACATCCGTCACGACATTCAATTTGATAACGGTAGCTATCAACCAGTAAGGAGGGGACCTCTCATGTCAGGAAATCCGGAAGCATATTTCCAAGGTATAAGGAGTTTTGAGTTTGCACTAGTTGGATACTTTATAGACTATCATGATTTTAGCGCACGTAAAATGCAAGGTCATGTCAATATGCATTGGGGGGAAGGGGTGCGAGTTACAGCAAATCTCGGTCCCCTTTTTACGTTCCAATTCAATAACAAAGGTCACATGCTAGCCATTTTACACAATTGCCCAGTGGTAGTAGAGGGGAGGGGGGGGGGGGGTCTGTTGGCGTTTAAACGGTTAAGGACGGAAACGCTCATTGGGCACACGACTGTGACCCATATTCTGATGTGGATTAGAGTGCATGGTTTTCCACTTGAGTACTTCAACACTAGGTCATTAGAGAGATTTGTGTCAATCATTGGTGCTACCCATGAGTTTGACCTGGGTTTTAGAGTTCAAATGCTGGAAAATGCAGAGTATGTTAGCGCCAGGATGTAGATAAACCAACCACTGGTTCATGGTTTTACTTCAAAAAGGTGGATCGTGTCATGGCGTGGATTTGTTTCGGGTATGAAAGGGTCCTCAAAACTTGCCGGAAATGCGTGTTTCGTGTTTCGGGGCACACGATGGCAAATTGCGGACTAACAAATCCCCAACAACTGGAGGTGCACCTTAATAAGAGATTTAATGAGCTGGTAAAGAGATTTAAACTAGTGATTTTTAGGGATAGATCAGAAGACATGTACCCGGCATCCCTGAGAGTACACCGGAAGTCCACTACAAGACAATTCTCCCCCTTCTCGGCAGAATTCCTTGAGGAGTGTGATCAACCGTTCACGAACCTTGATGAGGATTCCTTCACGGATACTTTTGCATCTTATGAAGCAATACTCCAAACACCCCATGAAGCAATGTAGAACGTGGAACAGTGCTACTCAGGACAATACCACCTAGAAGTTTCATAAGTTGGGTGACATAGCAACCCGGAACATGTCGGTCAAGGCAAGGGTAGGCTTGGAATGGACCCAATGCACATCGCCACCGGGTTTGCAAATCTCCCTGAGGTACCCGACTCATCAGACGACCCCGTGGATGAACTGAAAGAGTAATATCAAGGCTATAACTTGACATCATAGGAAAACTACTCCGACTGTGAGATGCTTGAAGAGATGACTCCACCTCAATCACCGGGGGTCAATCCTGGACCAGTGGAGGCTCCATATCCCGAAACATAAGGTAACACGGACGGAAATGGGGATGGTGACCTAGATTTCATCGGGCTGAGGAATCTGCTCAATTCAAATGATCCTGAGTGGGCGGTCGGAACGTGGTCGGTGATCGAGGACTGGTCGGAGGAGGATGCTACCAAGGAAGCCACGACGGAGTTAGATGCATTTATTGTAGAGACTATTTTAGAAGACGGGAGGGCCCTGCCCTGACAGAGAGCAGCTATGGTGTTTGGGGAAGCGGAGACAGGTAAGGCTAGTTGTGGCCTGGGGAAGGGGCGAGGTTAGACACGCCCAAATCCTGGACGATAGAGAGTGGGTGTGGCTTTCCGAAAACCATTAACCGCTTTATCTATATTCAATGAAATCTCTGACTCGGAACCTGATAGGGGACAGACGAGTCATGGAGTGGGCATGCACCACAGCAAAGAGGACGGAGGGAATAACGATGACAAGCACACCTTTAGAGAGCATATGGCTCTTATACGAATTAAGGAAAAATGTAAAGATTTGGTCTTATGCATATTCAACGCATTCAATGCAGCCAAGGGCTGATCAACAGCAACAAAGGGAGCGTAACTAAATCAACCGGCAACAAAATCCCGATACATACCAGCCTGCGGACTATCCGGCGACATACCAAACAAGGGGTCAAGATGAGATTAAAAGAGAGCTGAACAGTCTTCTAGGACCACAGGGACAAGCTTCCCACTCTCCCTTCTCGCATCATATTATGAACCTCCCATTTGATAGTTCGAAGAAGGTGCCTGACCACCTTTCGACATATGATACTAATGACCCTCGAGAATTCCTCTCTGTCTTCAACAAAGCCATGCTGAAACAGAACTTCCACAAACTGGAAATTTACAAGATATGTCCTAGCTATCTACGAGGGAAGGCCCAAAATTGGTTCAACCAAACTGCTCTTGAAAGCTTGTTCTCATACAGAGATTTCGCCAGCTTCCTCCTTTCAGTGTTCTTTCAAAAGAAGAAGTTCACCCAATCCATGGGTGACCTGGGCCGAATCCCGCGCAAGGAGGGAGAAACTCTGGAGGAGTACTACCATAGATACATGGACATGGCCATAGAATGTTATGATTGGACTGACTCCGTCATCATACATATGTTCCGAATGAACGTTGATGACGATGGGCTGAAGAAGAAACTAGCCTCCAAAATCCAACATCCGTGCAACATCTCCAAGCCATTATGGAGAAGTACATTAGTTGCCAAAATGCGGTGATATGGAAGCATGATCGTGGCCCACAAGTGGATAACAAGGGCAAAGAACCTAGGTTGAAGGTGCCCAAAATAGAAAACTGAAAGCCTTTCCAAGCCTAGCTTCGAGTCTTACACTCTCCTTATCCGGTCCTGGGCAGAGATATTTTTTATCCATCAACATACTTCAAAGATCCACCCGCAATGAAGGAGTCCGCAAACCGGCAAATATCCCAAAAATACTGCCAATTCCATAGGGATCGAGGGCACAATACGGAGGAGTGCTTTCAGGTCAAGAATGAAATTGAGAAGCTAATCCGACAAGGGATAGATAGGGAAGGAAATCCCACACATTAGTGCACATCAGGACACTGTAGGCGCTCAATCGCGGCGTTTCCGTACGATGTCGGGAAAAATGCCATTCTACTGGAGTTAAGAAATCCAAAATCCAATGGAATGGCATTTTAAAAATAATGTGTGGTGGAAATTTGAAAGTGCCATTATTTGATTGAATTCACTTTCGGAAATGGCTGAATAGATTGTGCTGTATAATTTCTAAAATCTGGGAGAAGAAACCGATTGAATTGCCGATGTCTAAAACAAATCTATTTGGTTTAATATTGTTTTTTCGTTAATGGTTCCGAACATTCGGGATGTAGTCGACATGAAACGTAATAGTTTGAGGTTCATTTAGCAAAATGAACACTGAATTGCATGACCAGTGTTTGCGTACATCAAACGGTTAGATATAAGAACTATGCATGCTATTAGATTAGTGATCGAATATTTTTAGACATCTAAAATGCGTCGGAAACTATATCCTGTTTTAAAGAAAATTAGAAAAAGCATTGTTATTGTGTCTTGACGTTTCCCCCTCTGTGCAGAAGGATTCCTGTGGGTCATACAACCGGCCTAGCATCTTGTGCAACTGGAATTAAGGTATGATTGAATTAATTTACTGTTAACATTCATGTAAGCATGCATTTCAATAGTTTTGCTCCAACCCTTCGTAAGTATTAAGTTCCATGTTGATGAGATTATAGAGGTCATGTTTAGTCGGATGTGCGTCATGGTTAACCAATAACATGTATGTTGGTTGATGGGTAAGAATGGGTTAAGCTATATATGTATATATTTGACCCCAATTTTGTCCATTCCGCAAGTGTATATGAATTTGATGAACGTAGTGTATTGATAAATATAGGTGAATGTTTGGAAAAAGTCTGTTGTCGTGATAGCCGATATTTGTATTAAAATATATTTTTTAAGTGTAGCAACAGAATTTCGTTGGTGTAATTTGTAACTTTAAGATAGATTTCTTCCAGAATCATTGCAATTGATGTTCGATCCCGAAGAGAAGGAAAAGATCTTCAAAAAGTGGGTTTTTATGATCCGATAAAAAATCAAACTTATTTAAATGTTCCTGCTATTCTATACTTTATAGAAAGGGGTGCTCAACTTACAGGAACCGTTCAGGATCTTTTTAAAAAGGCGTGGGATTTTCAGGAACGAGCGGCAACTAAACTAAACTAAAAAGGCAGGGTCTTAGCTCTGCACATTCCTAGAAAGATTTTCATAAAGTTTTTTTATTCTAGTATAATAGCCCAGGTTTTGCGGACAAACAACCAGGTTTGTGCTAAAATAGAAATTTTTATTCAACTCATGGGTGATGTTAGAAATTCAAAGAAATACTTGATATTGGTGAAATATTTCTTAGAGTTAGCTTTGGAAAATGCAATGCTTGAAAATGGCTCTAGAATTAGGTGTCCGTGCAAAGATTGCAAGAATGATGGTTATGTTAGTGCTCGAGGTGTTAAAACACACTTAATTGTTCGCGGCTTCCATATGACCTAAACAACTTGGGTATGGCACGGTGAGAGCTTAGAGGATATGGACGTTGATGATAAGGATTCGTGGGTGGGTAGAAATGACGACGAAATGGAGGAGAAGGAGAGGTTAGATGATTTGGTTGAGGATATTGCTAGAGATTTTGTTGGGAGACCTAAATATTTGGCTGCGATGCTTAACGACAAGAAAACACCCTTGTATGATGGACCCGAGCACACTGTTTTGAGCGCAACCTTGTTGTTAATGAATTTAAGAGCCAAACATGAATTTACTGGCAAGGCAATGACGAAGATGCTTGAGTTATTCATAGGGATGCTGATGAGGAATGGAAACAACTATTTTCCAAAACTATTCATGAAAAGTGAATTTTTGTTTGGAAATGATTATATTTGTTTTCCTTTTAGTTTTAGAATTGAATTAGGACATATATTATTTTCCTATTTTGTTTATTTTCATAGCTATATATATTGTAATCCTTATAGAGAAAAGGGAAATAGATTTTGAGATTTATAAAAATTCAGAGTATGAGTTTTAAACCAGTTTTCCCGGAGGTGTGATTGCCAAAGGATTTATATATATTTTTCTAGGTGTGATTGCCAAGATTTATTAATATTTTGTTACGAGTTCTTGATAGAATATCACAATTATCTTGAGAATAATTGTGATTGATTTGTATATATTTATGTACCATATTTAAACTAGTCTAGATACATTGTATTTGTACTCTTGTAATCCTATATATTTGACATAATACAGACACACCAACTATGGTGAATTACATTCTTTCATGGTATCAGCCTATTCGATCCAATAACCTGTAAATCCGTCAAAAATCAAATTTCGACAGATAAATCCCAATCAATTTCGGTGCTTCTTTGAATTTTTGATTGTGGTGCTTTTCGTTTTGGTGTTCCTTCTACTTTTTCCGCTGCTCAATTGGTGTGTCGACGTTCCCATTATCCACGGTCTCTCCGGTGATTGAAAAAAATGATGAATCAATTGACGTCTGCCCAGCAGCCCACGACTCGTGCAACAAACAGACCATTTCTTGCCCAGGCGCGTGTGCACCACGCGCCACCCGGGGTGCGTGTGAATCACGCGCCATCACCAGGCGGGCCAAGCTTCAGGGTGCGTGTGGATCATGCGCCCACACCTGTTGGACCAAGCTTCAGGGGGCGTGTGGATCACGCGCCCACATCATGCCAAACCGTCTCCCGAGCGCGTACCTCCCACGTGCGTGCCCTCACCGAGGCGCGTATGGTGCACGCGCCTGATCATTTGCAGGTAGCTCCTCGGGCGCGTGTATATCACAAGCCCGCTTCCCTTCACTCGCCAACCTTCGCGCGTGTTGAACACGCGCTCGCCAACCAGATGCCTTCTTCTTTGGCACGTGAAAGTCACGCGCCAGCAGCCAAACGACCCTCTCTGGCGTGTGTGTTACACGCGCCGCTGCAATCGCCGCCTCAGCTGACTCTTTCTGCTCGCCGAAAAAGATGGAACCCAAGATGTCAGTTTTGCGATGAGTTTGGCCATACCGCTCGGACTTGCTCCAGTCCGCCTGTGTCGGCAAATGTTGCCGATGCTTCCCATTCTTCAGCTTCTTTGAAGAATAAGGCTTCCAGTTGGTACATGGATTCTGGTGCTACCAACCACATGACCTCAACATCTTCTGGTCTTGATCGTATTTCTCCATATACTGGTAACTTTTCTGTCTCTCTTGCTAATGGTCGTGATATTTCCATTACACATGTTGGTCGTCATCAGTTTTCTCGTAATTTATTATTGTCGGATGTGTTGGTGGTTCCCGATGTTACGAAAAACTTGCTCTCGATTAGCAAGCTCACAAAGAATTTAAAAGCTGTGGTTTCTTTTGATGAGTCTTCGTTTGTGATTAAAAAACGGTCAAACAAGGAAGTTTTAGGCCAGGGTCGATGTCATCATGGTCTTTATGTGCTTGAACGGAGTGGTGCTGCCTTTGTTGCTTACGTTCGATCAAATAAAAATACAGCTTCTTTTGATATTTGGCATGCTAGACTGAGTTATACTTCTCATTCAGTCCTTTCTTTATTGAATAAACTGAATCTTGTTAAGGTCACTTCTCTGTCGCCCAAGTCTTCTCTTTGCTCAGCGTGTGAAAAAACTAAGGGAAAAAAACTCTCTTTCTTGGACAATCCGAAGCGAGTGCAGTCTATACTTGATTTAGTTCATTGTGATTTGTGGGGGCCTGCACCAGTCTTATCTGCCACTGACTATTCTTATTATGCCATTTTTATCGATGACTATTCGCGATTTATTTGGTATTATCCACTGAAGTGAAAATCGGATTTTGTTGAGACATTCCTACAGTTTCAGAACTTTGTGGAGAATCAGTTCTCTCGCACTATTACGGTGATTCAAAGTGATGGTGGCACTGAGTTTACAAATGCACGGTTGCACGCTCACTTTGCAACTAGGGGCATCTTCCATCAGATTTCCTGCCCGTAT
Organism: Sherardia arvensis; assembly: GCA_948330725.1. NCBI lineage: Eukaryota > Viridiplantae > Streptophyta > Magnoliopsida > Gentianales > Rubiaceae > Sherardia > Sherardia arvensis. The sequence goes on from OX415238.1 coordinate 18,911,311, forward strand.
ACTCCCGAACAGAATGGTAGAGCCGAACGGAAGCATCGTCATGTGCCAGAAATGGGATTGTCTATCCTTCATCACTCTCAGATGCCAGCTTCTTATTGGGATGCCGCATTTGCCACTGCTTCCTACACCATAAATAGGCTTCCTACGCCTGTTCTGAACAATGTCTCACCGTTTTATCTGGTTTATGGTCGTCATCCAGACTACTCCAATTTTCATCCATTTGGATGTCTGGTGTATCCCTATATTCGGCCGTTCTCTCAGCACAAGCTGGTTCCTCGTAGTACACCTTGCGTCTTTCTTGGTTACAACTCTCAATACAAGGGTTTTCGGTGCTTGAACCCGGTCACTAAGAGAGTACATCTTACAAGCCATGCTCGCTTTGATGAGACTTCATTTCCATCATTGGAGCGTCAATCTTCCACGGCCCCTTAGGCTTTGGATGTCTCCACATTTCTTGATTCAGATTATGATGATGCTCTGCCTTTGACAGCACCTGATCAGCCTTCACTAGATCAGTCTATAAAGGCATCTCCACCATCACCTGTCTCTGGATCACCAGTATGCCTGATTCTGGAGCGTCATCGTCATCCAACCTTCTCTAGAACCAACTCCATCCCATTCTTCATTGCCACCACCACCACCACCACCGCTGCCTTGCCATCGCATGACAACTCGTTCTCAGACAGGCAGTCTCACTGCTAAGGATTACTCTGATTATGTTGTCACTGGTTTTCTTGCAGTACTTTTGGCTGAAACTGAACCTCGGGGTTTCGTTCTGCTCTTAAGGATCCTCGTTGGGTGGCTTCTATGGATGAAGAGATGCATGCACTGCGTCAGCAACATACTTGGGATCTTGTCCCTCGTCCTTCCGGAGTTAATATTGTTGGTTCCAAATGGGTTTATCGGCTTAAGCATACACCGGATGGCACTATTGATCGTTATAAGACTCGTTTGGTTGCTCATGGATACTTTTAGCCCCGTCGTCAAAGCTTCCACCGTTCGGATCATTCTGTCTTTTGCCACCACTTTTTATTGGCCGGGTCATGTATGCTGTCTTCGGAAGGCCATCTATGGCCTTAAACAGGCTCCTTGTGCCTGGTTTCAACGTTTCAGTTCTTATCTGACTCGTTTAGGTTTTCGGTGCTGTTTGTCTGACACTTCCATGTTCCTCTTCATGCGTGGCTCAAAGGTGTTGTATCTTTTGGTCTATGTGGATGACATCATTCTCACTGGAAATGATCCTCTTCTTATTCGGAAGTTTGTCGCTCGCACTGATCATGAGTTTGCTATTAAGGATCTTGGCTCTCTTCATTACTTTCTAGGATTAGAGGTCTCTCGCTCTTCTTCGGGGTTGTTTCTCGGCTAGGCTAAGTATGCCATGGAGATTCTTCAGCGCACTGGCATGACTGACACAGCGCCTGTCTCTACGCCTTTTGTTCCTGGTACACAACTCCTCACTTCCTCTAGTCCAGAGTTTTCAAATCCCAAACTATATCGTTCGCTTGTTGGAGCATTACAGTATTTTACCATTACTAGGCCTGATCTAGCATATGCAGTCAATTCTGTTAGCCAGTTCCTTCAGTCACCTCGTGACGATCATTATCAGGCGGTCACTCGTATTCTTTGATATGTTTGTGGTACTCTTCATCATGGACTTTTCTTTCGACCGTCTTCCAGCTCACTTTCAGTGTTAGGGTACTCAGATGCTGATTGGGCTCGATGTGTTGAAACTCGACGTTCCACCTATGGTTATGCCATTTACCTTGGTGGTAATCTTTTCTCTTGGAGTGCTAAGAAACAGCCAACGGTTTCCCGATCCAGCTGTGAATCTGGGTATCGTGCTATGGCCAACACTGCGGCCGAGGTTGTTTGGTTGTGCAATCTGCTCAAGAAGCTTCGTGTTCCTTTGAAGTCTTCACCCTTACTGTTTTGTGACAACAGTAGTGCCATTTTCCTTACTCAAAACCCCGTTGCTCACAAACGGGCTAAGCATATTGACATTGACTACCACTTTGTTCGAGAGTTGGTGGCTTCTGGCAGGGTTCGTGATAGTCATGTCCCTACTTTCTTGCAGATTGCTGATATATTCACCAAAAGTCTCCCTGGTCCTCTCTTCACACTATTTCGATCCAAGCTTTGCGTGGCTTCTCATCCGACGCTTCGCTTGAAGGGGGGTGATAGAATATCACAATTATCTTGAGAATAATTGTGATTGATTTGTATATATTTATGTACCATATTTATACTTGTCTAGATACATTGTATTTGTACTCTTGTAATCCTATATATTTGACATAATACAGACACACCAACTACGGTGAATTACATTCTTTCAGTTCTTTTTTCCCAACTACGATTCATCAACGCACGAGTCCTGCATCATTTTTGGTATTAGAGCAAGGTCGAACATGGTGAACTCGGAGTGGCTATACAGTCATGATCCTCCAGATTTTTATGGTAAATTTGCCCCTCGAGTATTTGAAGACGAGTCTTTATTTAATCTTAGTAGAAGGATTGTTAGTGCTCATACAACAACTTTTTAGACTACAGTGAATTGTGGGAGGGGGTACAGAAAACTCATCATAGATGAAAGTAGCAATATTAATGTGGTTTCAGAAAGTACAATTGAGAGACTTGAACTACAAATCAAACCACATCCTGAACCATACAAGGTTGCTTGGATAGATAATACTGCTATTCTGATAAACAGAAGATGTTTAGTACGCCTGAAAAGGGTAGGTACTCAGATTCTGTTTGGTGTGATGTTGTGCCTACGAGAGTTACTCATATTCTCTTAGGTCGTTCTTGGATGAATGATCATGATGTTTTGCATAATGATCATGCAAACACTTACTCTATCGACTTTAACAATGAGCATATTGTTTTAAAATCCTTGAGTCAGGAAGTTATGAAGAAGCTAACGAAGCCAACCAGCGCTGCGGGGGTAAGGATCGAGAAGGTTGAAGAAGTGAAGGACGATAAAGAGAGTATACAACATTTAGAGCATGCTAAAGAGGATGAGAAGTGTAGGAAATCCTTTGAGCATGTTAAAGTGGCTGAAAACGTCGAAAAGGACAAGAATTGCAATACAGAAGACATTATAGTTTACAAGACGGATACCATAACTGAGTGGCAAAATCATGTTCTTACTTCACTACCTGACGTTCTAAATTCTTGTGTATCTAAAGAACTCTGCAAGCGATTCATTAAGGAGTTTAGTTTGGAGCCATTTGCAGAAGTAAATCAGACTACAAGCACTCGTGTACTTATGTTGATACATCCTATTAAGATGCCTATAATAGTGTCTACAGGATCGCGGAGAAAAGTTAGAGATGTGATATGCCACCGAAGATTTCCCAAATTAGCATTTGGTAATAAATATCTTGTTCGATGGAAGTATCTTGTTCGTTGGAAAGGACATCCACGTAATGAATACACAATCATTGGTTCAGATTTGCGGAATTATTTCACGAAGAAAATTTGTTATAACTCGTCGGAGTCGAGTTTTTTCAAGAGGGGGGGGAGAGAATGATGAGGAATGGAAACAACTATTTTCCAAAACTATTCATGAAAAGTGAATTTTCGTTTGGAAATGATTACATTTGTTTTCCTTTTAGTTTTAGAATTGAAATAGGACATATATTATTTTCCTATTTTGTTTTATTTTCATAGCTATATATATTTTAATCCTTATAGAGAAAAGAGGAAGAGATTTTGAGATTTATAAAAATTCAGAGTATGAGTTTTAAACCAGTTTTCCCGGAGGTGTGATTGCCAAAGGATTTATATATATTTTTCTAGGTGTGATTGCCAAGATTTATTATATATTTTGTTACAAGTTCTTTTTTCCCAATTACGATTCATCAACGCACGACTCCTGCATCAGATGCTCCCTAAGGGTAACTTGTTACCAAATCGGTCTTATGCAGCCAAACAAATTCTATGTCCTATGGGTTTGGAATTAGAGAAAATACATGCTTTCCCGAATGATTGTATGTTGTATAGGGACGACGCTAAAGAATTGGATAGATGTAGTGTTTGCAATGAGCCGCACTATAAGCCCAAAGGTGATCTAATAGATGTTGGAGCGGAAGCTGTTAAACGTAGGAAGCAACCAACGCCGACTTAGGTGATTTGGTATTTACCTATCCTCCCAAGGTTGCACGGATTATTTGCAAACAAAGAAGATACAAAAAATCTATCATGTCATGCAGATCGGTCAAACCCAGCCGATTAGACATATCTCTGATGGTGATCAGTGGAAGAAAATTGATAGTATGTATCCCGCATTTGGGAATGAGGCGCGAAATTTAAGGATGAGTTTGTATACTGATGGCATGAATCCTTTTAGAGATATGACTAGTGTGCATGGCTCATGGCCTGTTCTATACAACCTACCATCGTGGCTAACAATGAGGAGGAAATATGTGCTGCTTTCACTTATGATCTCTGGGCCTAAGCTACCTTGTAATGACATAGATGCATTCTTGGCACCTTTAGTTGATGACTTGACTAGGCTTTGGTATTGTGAAAATTGGACATATGATGGATATCGGGATGAATGGTTTAAACCGAAGGGTATGTTGTGTTCTACAATAAATGACTTTCCAGCTTTTGGCAATCTGGCAGGGTATTCTGTAAAAGGTCATTCATGTCCTGTATGTGAGAAAAAAATGAATTTTCTTCAATTGAAGCATGGTAGGAAAATAGTGTATCTTGGCCATAGAAAATTCTTTCTTGCAAATGATTCAATGCGGTTGGTGAAGAAGTGGTTCAATGGCATTGTAGAGTTGGGTGAGGCTCCTAAGCCTGTGAGTGGTGTTGAGATTCTTCAAACGGTTGGTAATTTGCCTAATGAATTTGGGAAGAATAGGAAAAAAGCTCCCTTGATAGGTGGTTGGAAAAAGTGTTCAATTTTGTTTGATTTGCCTTATTGGGAGCATTTTAATGTTAGGCATTGTCTAGATATCATGCATATTGTGAAGAATGTGTGTGATAGCTTGAGCAGGACTTTGCTAAACTTTTCTAGCAAAACTAAAGATGGTTTGAAAGCTCGTCAAGATTTGGAGACTATGGTTGTACGCTCTGGGTTGACTCCAGTTACAAAGGAGGGAAAGACCTACATTCCGCCCGCATCCTACACCATGTCAAATGAGGAGAAGACTGATTTTTTTGCATTGTTTGAAAGGCGTGAAAGTACCTAGTAACTATTCATCGAACATTTCAGTTGTGTGAATGTTAAGAGCTAAAAATAAGTGGTTTGAAGTCTCATGATTGTCATAATTTAATGCAAGAGCTGATTGTCATCGTCTGAAGAACTAGTTTACCATGTCATATTCGACGGTGCATTAGTCAATTGTGCCTTTTCTTCAAGTACATATGCAAAAAAGACAAGTTGTAGGTCATGGTAGTTGATGTGTTGTGTAAAATAGAGATGTTTTTCCCACCTTCATTCTTTGACATAATGGTCCATTTGATTGTTCATTTGGTGCGGGAGGTTAAGTGTTGTGGTCCTGTATTCCTCCGATGGATGTATTCATTTGAACGGTACATGAAGATTTTCAAGTATTTTTGTAAAAAATCGGTACAGACCAGATGCATCCATTGTGCAAAGGTATGTAGCAGAGGAAGCGATAGAATTTTTCACGACTTATTTAGATTCTGTTGAGACAGTTGGATGCCCAAAATCTAGACACGATGGAAGGATTGAAGGGCATGTTTAAAAATGGTGGGTTAGTTAATCCGACATGTAAGGATCTGAGAGTTGCTCATTTGTACATGTTGCGTAACCACCCTGCTATAGCTCCTCACGTGGCACTCCACATGGATCAAATTAGGCATGAACTGGATACTAATTGTGAGGAACTTGTCCTTCAAAGAACATGTGAAAATTTTTTTGGACTGGTTGAAGAATCAAGTTGATGTTGGTGAGCATGATGAACTGTGTTGTGCTGGCAAGGTAACCATCGATTACAGTATATTCTCATGGAGGCTATGATGTAAAGGGATACACCTATGGAACTAAAGCGACAGATGCCAATTTAGTCACACAGAACAGTGGTATATCTATATTTTCAGATGAGCTTAGGAGTGATGGATACATTCAAGGTAGAATATATGGTGCCATCACCGATATTTGGGAGTTGGATTATGCTGCTATTATAGTTCCAGTATTCAAATGTGAATGGGTTGATCCAGTGACTGGGACGAGCAACGATCCTCTTGGATTCACTCGGGTAGACAGAAAAAAACGTCGATATAGAGATCTTCCTTTTATACTTGCAGCCCAGGGGGAAAAGGTTTTCTATGTAAAAGATCTGGAAAATAAGCATCTTGAATAGTGGTCAAAGGAAAGAAGACTATTGTTGGCGATGAGTGTATCGATGATTGTTTGAACGACGTCGAAGAATTTTCAATACCAATTCCTAAAAAATCCTTTGGACTAGAAGATACGGATGCTAATCTCAAAAAACATATATGCAGGGTCGACCTTGAAGAGGAGATTTTGGTGGATGCTAAGGGAAACTCAAAGAAGAGAAAGGGCAGGGCAAAGAAGATGAAAAAGACTTCAAAGAAGAAGAAATAGTAATTGGATAATTTTTTTGCATTTTGGCTTGTAACTTGACACCGTGTTCAAATGTTAACATTTTTATGATATCTAGGCATTTTATATAATTGCACCTTTGATGGGTGGACCGGTTTAGGTTCACTTGACTTAGATACAATGTCATTTCCAGGCTCGCTCTATTTCAGTCCCGAATTGATTTATGGAGCAGGTTTATTTCAATGCTTTTTTATGTTAAATTATATTTTTAATGTTTCTTTCTCTTAGGAAAATTCTGCTCAATGATGGCTGAGTTTTTCAAGCAAGTGTGTCATGCAAAATTGCAAATAAAAGGTTTAGGCAAAGCTGCCTTTAGGGTAGCTACTGGACACCACAAACTATGTAATGATACAGTTTGTCAATGTGATTTGGAACTATACTTAGCTTTTGCTTGGATTTGGTCTTATTGGGATTTAATTATGATGTGTAACTTTGATGAATGCATTTTACGTGAATGTTGGATTTTTACGTTTTTTTTGGTCACATATGCACACAATTTTTAATTATTATACTAGGTTGGTTGCGCCACGCGTCGCGTGGCGTACTTTACTATCAAACATGCCATCATAATCATTCCCGCTGAATCCTTATTTACAATTACAGACCCATGAGTTTTGGTAAATTTTTACTTTATGTTGTCCATCATTTCTGATCCATAAATGAATAAAGAAAATAGATTACAGATTGATTTGTTTATATTCTGATTTTTGGTATATTTTCATTTTGTTTTGTCCATCATTTCTAATCTATAATTGGATTAAGGAAATAGAACAAATATCGATTTGTTTAAATTCTGATTTTTTGTCTGAGTATGGTGCATTGGGAAAGATCTTGTCGGCAAGCATAACTACGTTATCTACCTGAACGGAATTGGCACCATGACGATCAGTGGAGGATCTAGAAATCTTATCGATGATGGATGAATAGCACTAATAGCAGTGATAGTGGCAGATTAATAAGATGAAGTAGCTATAAAATTATCAAAACTCAATAAATATTGGCTATTTTATGAATGTTTGGTATACCTCCATGATAAGATAATAAGGTGAAATAGCTAAAAAGTTCCACAATTCAATAATTATTGGCTACTCAGTCAATTTTAAAATGTTGAAAACTACAAAAAATGCGTTTTCTTTTACTTGTTTTGGTGAAACCATCAAAGATGGAGGGATTACATAAAGCTCCCTAAGCCAAAAACCACAAAAGTGTCAAGATACATCTCAAAGATTTTACAGCTAAGATGGCTAACAGTGGCTAAACTAACCAGCCTAAGCTTCTAGTTGAGAAGTAACCTCAGTACACTTAAAACCTCAGTATATAGTTGGTGATTTATTAGCGAATTGCAACGCAAAACAAAAAGAAATCCCCAACTAAAAACTAAGATCAGTGTACTCAAATATAAGAAGCTTTATCATCATGATCTGAAACTATCTAAGAGAACTATGATAAAAAAAAACATATGAACAGTCAACCTGGATCTGTTAGGGGACCTCCATGAATCCTTATAGTAGGCACAAAAGAGGCATCAAGAGGTAGAAGTCCCTTTGTCCAGGAAGGGAGGTTTGATCCTGTGAATATTTCCTTAGATTGAGACTTGGCAGCCCACCTGCTAACGAATCAGCATGTTGATTGCCTTCCCTAAGAGTGTGAACACGATGGAAGGGGTGGAGAGCAGTGGAGATAGAGTCCAGTAGAAGAGCTAGTTTCCAGTTTCTTTTGTGAGGGTTGAGGAGCATTGTAACTGCCTGTTGACAATCTAATTCTATTGTGACTTAAGTGTAACTTGATTGTTTCCCTAGTTCAATTCCAGCTCTGATAGCTAGAATTTTTGAATGGAGGGGATCAGTTGCTTCCTAAAACAAGGCCTTGGCTTTTAAAATTCTCCCATAGTTGTTTCTGATCACAAGTCCAATTCCAGCTTTGCCATCTTTCCATGAGGCATCCACATTAATCTTTAGGCCTTGGAATGCCTAGCTCCATGTAACAAGAGGTATATTGGGCTTAGGTGGAATGTATGGAGTTGGGATATTTCCAGCCAGGGCCAGTTCAGAGTCCACCTGTCTAGTGAGGGGCATAGGCTGTCTGATAAAAGCCCAGTAAAGCTCCTATTTTAGCTCTTTAGACAGTTGTTGCAGAGAGGGAGGGCTGTCTTCAAAAAACATCTTGTTTCTTGCTTTCCATAGCAGGCAGCAGACCAGTGAAGATGCAATGTGATTGATTCTTGTATGGATTGGTGAGAGACCTTGAAAAGCCCAGAGAGTGGCAAGCCTGTCCCATAAATTATCACAGTCAAAAACCTTGAGAAACATAATATATGCATCACCTTCCATAGCTCAACAGAGATGTGACATTTGTTGTAGAAATGGTAAAGGGACTCCTAACTGTTGCAGAAACAACATTTAGAGGCAAACTGAAAGCCTGAGAAGCTGAGGATATCTTCAAAGGGTAAAAATGCATTAAGTAATCTCCACATGAAAATAGAAATCTTTTTTTGTAGCTGTGGTGACCAAATAAGCTTAAGCACATGCCTGTTTGGTAAAAGAGGCTTCAGTTTCAGATATGCAGATTTTACAGAGAAAGAACCTATCAAGTCAGGTTTCCAAATAAGTTGGTCTTCTCTATGAGGTGTGATTGTGCTATTCTGAAGAAATTGAAAAATATGGGTGGTAAATATTGTTGCAGTGAAGGTAAGAGGGCTGTTTTGTTTTGTATAAACTCTGTAACAGTAGCTTGAATAAATTCTTCAGAAGGTGGTTCATAGTAGTCAATAATTGGACCTAAATCAGTCCAATTAGATTTCCAAAAATTACAGGAACCAGAGCCAACAATGACTCTTGAATTAGCCTCAGCAAAGTTGTTAACTTTGCAAATTCTTTTCCAGTTCCGTGACTTCCTGTGTGTATCAGGCAGGGAGGCCGAAAAATGTGTCCATGGGGCACTCCCTAATTGTTATTTCCACCACAATTTACATGAGAAGGCTGTAATTGTAGTGGAGAGTGACCTAAAACCTAAACCATTCTGAGAAGTAGGGTAGCATAAAGCATCCCACTTTCTCCAGGTTTTCTTTGGTCCTTTTTCAGTAGAGCCCCAAAAAAATATTGAGAATTTCCTCTCAATCTTTTTTATGATTTGCTTAGTTGGCTCCATTACTGACCATATATGTTGTGGTAAGGACTGTAAGCATGACTTGATTAGAGTCATTTTACCTCCAGCAGTCAACCAAATATTTTTCCAGTTATTCACTCTTTTATCAATACTTCCAGAACAGTCTAGAAGTGGATATTAAGTGTTCTACCGTAAAAGAGTTGTACTCATAAATATTTGAATGGCAATACCTTTTTTCATTCCAAGTATACTCGAAACCGGTCTCTGTTCATTTTATATACCATGTTTTCCCAAAAAAAACTCACTCTTTTCAAAATTTATTTTTTGACCTGTGGTGTCCTCAAATTTGACCAGAAAAGCTTTAATCCTAATTAGGTTAAGCCTTGATTCTTTTAGAAAAATCACAATATCATCAGCATAGGAAAGATGTGAGGTGTTTACGACATGTGGTGGAAGGCTGTAGTAGGATAGTTTACCAGTTTCAAAAACAAATGCTAAACTTCTGGTAAAGGCCTCAGAAAAAATGTTAAAGAGAAAGGGGGATGGGGGATCACCCTGTTTGATGCCCCTAGTGGCTTTGAAAAACCCTACAAGCCTACCATTTATCAGAATAGAAAACCATGCATCAGACAGGTTCTTGAGCATACAGTGAATAATCTTGTCATTGAAACCAAAATTTTGGAGTACTTTCTTTAAAAACGTCCAACTGACCCTATCAAAAGCTTTCATTAAATCAAGTTTAAGAATGCAATTTGGGTCCCTGACTTTTTTATCCAGAAACCTGAAAAATTATTTCAGATAAATTACATTATCTGCTATGTCTCTATTCTGAAGGAAAGCAGATTGCTGTGGGGAAATTATTTTTGGCATCCAAATTTTAAGCCTTTCCAATTTTTGAAAAAATCTTGTTGGAAACATTGGAAAGACTTATTGGTCTGTAATCACTGAAAGAAATGGGGGGTCTCTTTTTTTGGTATGAGAGTGATCCAAGTACTGGAGATGCCCCTATGTATGAGTGATTTAGACAGAAAATCATTTGAAGCCTCAAGTAAATCTTGGCAAATTATGTCCCAGGCTTTAATATAATATTGAGCAGTATACCCATCAGGTCCTGGACTGCTTGATTTATTAAGACTGAAAACAATATGCCTTAATTCCTCTATAGTAACTGGCTTAATTAGTTCAGCATTTTCTTCCATAGTCACTAATTTAGGGATTTTTGAGAGAAAATGTGTGGCAAAAAGTTTCCGCTCAGGATGAGGCTTATCAAATAACAGTTCATGGAAGAAATGAATTGCTTCATTTTCTATTTCAGTATTTTCATCAAGCCACCTCCCAGAGCCACTTTTTATCTACATTTTTTTTCCTTCACTGATTGATGGAAAATTTTTGTATTCTCATCACCATCTTTAAGCCAGTTTACTTTAGCCTTACTTTTCAAGAAATGTTTCTCCTCTTTTAGAGATCTAACTAAAAGGGCTCTGGCTTTATTTAATTTAATTAGCTCATCAGTTGAACTATTAATATCAAAAGCCACTTCCTGGAGTCTCAGTTGTTCTTCTACTTTAATTACATTATCATTTATGTTGCCAAAAGTGTCTCTATTCCATTTTTTCAGACGTACTTTGAGATTATTTAGCTTGATAAATAGTTTGAACGTTCCTCTGCCCTCAAGAGTATCATTCCAATGTAATTTAATAAAATCCATGAAATGATCCCTTTTAAACCAGGTGTTTATACATCTAAAAGGTCTTGGGAAAGAAGGAATATCAGATCTAATTCTCAGTAGAAGAGGATAGTGATTAGAAGATAGTTTGTTTAGGACTAAGACAGAGGACTGTGGAAATTTTTCTAACCATTGGAGAGAGCATAGTGCTCTATCCAATCTCTCAATAATTAAATTTTTTCATCCATCTTTTTTCCTGCCATTTGTCCATGTGAAGTAATTTCCTACTGTGTTCAGTGTGTGCAGTGCCATAGTGTTAATGAAATCATTAAAATCCTATATACTACCTAATTTTGGAGAAGTAGGACCTTTATACTCAGAAATGGTAGTCATGGCATTAAAATCACCTATATATAAAGACTCAGGTAGATTTATGTTTTTTAGGTCTAACCATGATTCTTCCTTTCTTTCCTTGATCTTAAACCATGCACAAACACATCATCCATTGACTGTTTAAGTGCAAGGCTTTTAATCTGTACTAGTAAGAATTGATTATGGTCAAGCCTTAAATTAATCTCTAGCTGATCATTCCACCTAATCCAAATAATACATAAAGATGAGTGCATGCAGTGAGTGAAATGAAATTTTTTACAGTATTCAAAAATTTCATGATTTTTGTGTTGAGGTTCAATAAAACAAATAAGATCCAACTTATGAATTCTTATGAGTTTCTCAATCCTCAAAATTGACGTGTCCATACCCCTAACATTCCAGACCATGATATTAATACCTAGGATTTTATTTATCATATTTACAGGGTTGAATACTTTTTGTAGCAGTCCTGGTAATAACTTTATTGACCTGAGTATAATAGGTAGAAACATTACCTTTTCATTGCTCAGATTCAGGGTTGCTATTTATTGGAGCTTCAGTGTGCGTGACCTCTTGTTGTCTATCCATCAGGGCATCTGTGAATTCTTCATCTGATATAGATTCTAGCTCCTCTCTTTCTTTTATTAATGGCAGGAATCTATTGGATACCTGTCTAGGTTGGGAATAAAAATTAGTCTTGTCAGTGTTAAAAGGATTTCCTGGAGAGAACTGAGACTTACCTGGATGCACCATAATGTCATCAGCTGCAAAACTTGTGATTTTCTTTGGATTGCTCCATTCCAGATCTAGCACCTTTGCCAAGGGCGAGTCTATCTGAAAAAGGAAATACTCTCCAGTGTCATTGCTGTTGGATATCTGTGAGTTTCATCCATTGAGGTTTGATGTGAGTCTTCTTGAGTTTCAGTTGGATGAATGTAGACTATCTGAGATTCTGTTGATTGGGGAGTATCTATCTGATTGACAGTTGGCTGGGGTGCATCTTTCAGAGTGTTCATATCCTCAATAATGATAATGTCTTCAGCTATAGGGTGAGGAGGAGAGAGGGGAGTTACTGCTTGATGGGGTTGATTAGTGGGGGATTCAGTGAGTTTGCCTTTGCCTTTATCAGCTGCTGAGATTCTAGGTTGACTCAATTGGTCTGGCACTATCTTTTATACATAGGTCAGGCCCTGATGAGCTAGGGAGAAGGCTTTATCTTTGTGTGAGGTTCCAGATGTACCAATCTGCTTACTTGGAGCTTTAACTGGTAAGTTTGTAGGTCTATTTGCAGGATGAGGTCTAATTGGCTCAGGTCTATATGGGATTGGTCTAAGTTCAGGGTGTAGAACTCTGCATTCATGAACCTCATGTCCAAGCCTCCTACAATGCTTACAGTAAAGAGGCAGGTACTCATATTCTATTGGAAAGTCTGCTACCTCTCCTTCCAGGTTGATGGTAAGAGTTACTGAGTTTCTACTTCTACACAAAGCTTAACTGCTGAAGGCCTAGAAAGGGTGGCTGTTGCAGCTTCCATTTTAATAAACTTCCCAATCTGGTTGCCAATTGATTCAAGCATTACAATGTTATACCAGAAAATGGGGATTTTGTGTAGAGTGATCCATACCGAGATTATGGAGGTCCCTCCGTTTCCGGTGAAAAACTGGGAGTCCATTTGAAGACTTTAATGATAGCTCCTTTGAATGCCCACTGCGATTTCATCCAGCAGCATCTGAAATCTTCTTGATCCTCGAAGCGTATCAGTATGTGTTTGTGATCAATTGACCCGAGTTGATACTTGTCGTTGAAGCCTACCGATTTGAAGGCCTCCTGCAGGAACTCCATAGATGGTTTGATCCGAGCAAATTTTCCGACCAGAGCATTGCTATGATGGGCTGAGAGAGCGGCGACCTCCTCCGGCGAGATGATGCAGGCAATTTTGCGTTTGTATTCTGGCTTGGGGTGGATTGTGGGGTTAGAGGGGAGGGATTGGTAGAGGGGTGGTGGTTTTGAGTTGAGAGCTTGTGCAAAACTGAGGTTTGCCGTTGCGCCGCCGCGGTCTTGTGGCGGATCCGACAATCTTAGAGCCGTTATACGACCGTTAACGGGGAATAAAAGTACTAACGGGCAAAATAGAACAGTAAAAGGCGCTGTTCATAGAGAGAAGGTGGAGAGAAAGTTTTTTAGAGAGAGAAGTGTCAAGCGTAAAGTATGCGTTTTCTTTTACTACTAAGAGAGAACTACATAAGTTCAAATTTCCATGAGTTTTTATTTTAATTTGTATGGATTAAAGAATACATATCAATACTATAATAGTAGTACTTTTTAGGTGATGCAATTATTTTTTTAATAATTATTTCAGTTTAATTCAGTATGTTTTTAATTTAATTTTTGAAAATAATTATTTAATGAAAAATATAGCTTCATTTGATTATATTATTATTTTTAATACATTAATTTTGATTTACATTTTGATGGATGTCTACGACCCGCGCTTGATCACTAACCCAACTCACGAACTGATCTGCAAAACAAGCCCCAGGTGTCTCGGGGATAGACACTCCGACGCTCAAGTTAGTATGATGCGTAAGGCATATTGTATATAAGATAATAGATAGAGAGGTTTACCAAACCTTCGGTATTTATATGGCTACAATCCGTAGATCACCAAGATATGTAAATATGGTAGGAATACAGAATAGTAGTTGTATTACAATGTATAAGAGAAGTATATTTCGGTCATGGTTATATTACCATGTTTCGGAGGATGTATATTCCTTGTAGAACATTCATAATATACGCTTTCCTTATAAGGATTAGGATTGATGGACCCGTGGATCCATCCTCCGAGTAACTCGAGCCCATGACCCTTCTCGGGCCCTGGTCCGAGACTGAATAAGGCCCGGAATACGAACCATGGACTTATCAGTAGCCCCAAGATAGATCTTCAGAATCTAGAGTGCTCCATCTCGAAGGCTAGAGAAGAGGCTTAATTGCTTCTCGAGGGGAGGCCAATAACTCGAGGGAAAATAACTCGGGGTGTTGAGCTCGGGAGTGTCCGCTTGAGACTAACCTCTCGGGCTAAACCTTCTGAATATCTAGCTTCAGGTTCTTTCGTATTCCATCAAGACACGTGGACGGTTGGATCCGAATCTGTCTTCTTGAATTCTGAGGGGGCTGACACGTGGCCTTTGTTAATTGTATCTTCTAGCGGTGAGGAAGACCAACCTTCCAATTGCCTGCATCGTTTCGCGAGATGAGGTAATTACTCTGCTTAAATGCGTGCTAATTACTTGCTATATAACCAAGTAATTTTTCCTTGTGTTTATCATCAATCTTTATCCAAATACTTTGCGTTTTCAATCTCAGAAAAAGTTCTTCAAAAAACTTGTCTTCTTTCCTTCATATATATATATTCTCTTCCCCCCATTCTCTATATTTCCATGTCGTCAACATACTCCAGCGTTCCCCCTAGCAATGGAGAGAATGTTTCTAGAGAAAGAGCCCCAGATGCTCGTGATTTGAGTACCTTGTTCTTGGAGGTTGAGTCTGGGGAGTTGATGGAGGTGACCATTACTATGCCGCTGCAGGCTGTGACTGCGGTGGTGGATGATGGGGCCTCTGGGTCGGATGTGGACCCAAATATGGAGCCCCAAGTTGATAAACGGGTCCCAATTGCCGGTGATGTAGGTGGCGTCACCAAGGTGGTCGAGGAAAAGACACTGCAGTATCTGCGGTCATGCAGGCTGTCGTATCCCCTCGATGCTGGCTTGAAGCTCAAGGATGGGGAGGTCCCAACTGAAAATATGGTGAGACCTTGAAGGAGGATATTACCCTTTAGAGGGGGGATTTGTGTTGGGCGCGCAAGGGTCTGTCTGGCAGTGGCCCTCTATCACTTACACGTACCTGCTGGACGTTCCTCGGTCGAAGTCCACATCCAACTTTTGAAGCCTGACCGGAATTGGTCCCTCCCTGATAAAATCCAGGGAGGAAAGAAGAAAGCCAGGAGGCGGGTTTTGAGGAAGTCACCCTGGAACCAGGGTGAATCCTCCTCTAGGCGGTCCTCTTCAGGTAATTTCTTGATTGACATACTGTAGTAATGTGATATGTTTCTTTCCATATTATATATTAAAGTCTCTTCTTATGTATATAACATATCCCCCAAAGAAAAAGATTAAGAAGGGGAAGGCAGTCCTCGAGGCCGTAGAGGAGGAGGCGGAGAAGTCCGAGGAGGTGGAACTGGAGGTTGGGGAGTCCTCGGATGATGATGAATATGACCTTGAGCTGGTGATCTCTGAAGATGCTTCTCTGAAGAAGTTGAAGTATTATCTGAGTCGCCCAAAGGAAGAGGATGGTCAGGCTTCTCGGAAGTCTTTCAAGAAGTATCCCTTCGTCTCCGAGATAGTGCTTTTCCTTGTCATGGATTCTCCAATGTCAAGTATCAGGTCTTTATATGTCTTCTATTTTACAGTTGATGATATATTTATCCACGCTGGGAAGCCGGACCAAAGGTGAGATCAAGCATCTGTATAACTTCGTGAAGGAGTTGCACGCCAGGTGCCGGACTCTTAAGGCCGAGAAGAAGGATATGAGGGCTATTGTCTTAGCCTTAACTACTGATTCGGTGGTGTCTCCCTCATCCGTCCCAGCTCCATTGGATTTGACTCAATTGGAGGATAAGCTGAAGCAGCTTGAGGCCGAGAAGGAAGAGTTACTGCTGGCGAGGAAGTCTCAGGAGAATGAGCTGGTGGTTTATCAGGACGTCGTGACGGAGTTGGACATCGTGACTTAATTGGAGGATAAGGTGGTTCACCATTTTTTTTGTTTTTTTTTTTTGAAAGAAAACCGAAAATAATACAAAAAATTCAGAAAAATTATTTTTTGTTTCGTTTTGATTTTTATGGCCAGGTCGTCAACAACCGAGCTATTATTTGTCGGCGAAATCGAGAAGACAGCAAAGGCGTTACGTAAAAAGGTTAGGGAATCACGTAAGAAAGGTTTTTCTGACTCTGAAGGTCCACCGTTAGGCCATACAGGCGACCTTGCTGGTTCTAAAAATTTGTCCATTGCCTCAGACTCTGAAGAGGACGGAAAATTCGAGATGGCAAACAACAATAATACTCCGTTGTGCGAGCTAACAAACCATGCAACAGGTGATCCACCATCACCTATACTTTGGCCAGAAGGAGCTCCAACGGTGGACATTAAAACAAACTTGCTGAATGTGCTGCCCAAGTTCTATGGAAAGACTCGAGAAGATCCGCATAATTTCCTGAATGAGTTCATCAAGATCTGTAGAATTCAAAAGCGCGCAGCGAATGTCACGGAGGACCAATATCGCCTTGTACTTTTCGAGTTTGCCCTATCTGATGCTGCTAATACTTGGTTCAATACCTTGGAAGCGAACTCAATAAATTCATGGGCAGCAACGAAGAAGGCATTCCTTGATAACTTCTTCCCTGACACCAAAACTGACTTGATGATCGATCAGATAAGAACCATCAAGCAGCAGTTCGATGAGAATGTGAATGAATACAATGCTCGGTTCAGAAAATTGGTGGATAGCTGCCCAAACCACAACATGTCGCCGGGTGAGCTGTTAAAATGTCTTTTCCGTGGGATGACAACGGAAGAAAAGAAGCTGTTGAATGCAGGCAATGGTGCATTTTTGAGGCTTAATGCAGATGAAGCTAAACAATTATTGAAGAACCACTTGGAGGCATCGAAGGAGTATGAAGATCCGCAAGACCGCTCTAGAAGAAGGGTTGCAGGAGCCCGGAATTTGGACTGGGAAGAAGCGATGGAAGAGAAAGTGGAAAAGATGATTGAGAAAGCAGTTGGGAAAGTTGCTGGAATTGACATCCGTAGGGTATGTGGAACTTGTGGTGATTCTGGACATCATACTCATTCATGTCCAATGGAGGATGAAGAGCAAGCAAATTGGGTGAACAACTCTTCAGGAAACCAGCAAAGGCGATATGACTCATACTCAAGTACGTACAACCCAGGATGGAGAGATCACCCAAATTTTAGATGGGGTGGTCAAGATAACCAAGTGCAACAGCAGCCTCAAAACACGAACAACAATTTTAAGCAACAAAATCAGAGGGGTTATTATCATGTGCAACAGCAGTTTCAACCACAGGCACAACCTCAGCCTCAACAAGCGACTGAAAAACCAATCGGGGACATGTTTAAAGAGATGATGAATGAGATGAGGAATGTGAATGGAAGAATTGATGGAATCGAGCAAGGATTTAAACAACTAGATCACCAGATATCTCAACTTTCAAATACAGTTAATGAGATGAGAGGGTATCAAGGAAAGTTACCGTTGCAGAGTCAGAAAAATCCGAATGCGAATGTGAGTCAAATTACCTTGCGGAGTGGCAAAACCGTGGGAGATGACCCTGCACACGAGGAGTTGAGTAGAGAGCCAGACAGGAACCTGAAGAAGATTCAGCACCCGCCCGTATGCCCATACGGGCGACTCTAGAAACGGATCCTAGCAAGGGGGGAGGAGCATCGAGATACAAACGACCCAAGAGGGATAAGGACCATGATCCAGAGCCAAAAATGTCGAATGGAATTTTGATACCACCTCCATTCCCTCGCCGTTTGGTTTCAACGAAAAAAACTGGCGATGTGAGTGATATTCTCAACATATTCAGTAAGGTGGAGATCAATGTGCCATTCTTGGAAGCCATTAAGAGTATGCCAAAGTTTGCTAAGTTTCTCAAAGATTTTATTACTGGGAAGGTCGTTGCAAAAGATGATGAAAGGTTGTTGGTGGACGAGAATGTATCAGCAGTTATTCAGAAAAAGTTGCCACCAAAGTGCAAGGACCCAGGTATGTTTTCAATCCCATGTACTATTGGAGAAACAAAAATTGAAAAGGCTATGTTTGATTTAGGTGCTTCGATAAATGTCATGCCACTTTCAATTTATGATAAACTGGAACTGGGAAAGCTAACTCCTACAAATACTGTTATTCAATTGGCTGATAGAACTTTCTGTAATCCATGTGGTGTGCTTGAAAATGTGCTAGTGAAAGTTAAGGATTTTGTGTACCCGGCTGATTTTTATATAATTGATATGGGAAATTCTTATAGCAATAAATCAGCATCTTTACTACTTGGGAGACCTTTCATGAAAACGGCTAAGGCGATAATTAATGTCGATGAAGGAATCTTAAGTTGTGAATTCTTTGGTGACACTATAACTTTCAATATTTTTGATGCCATGAAAAATCATGAGGATGTGGAAAATGTGAGTTTTACAGATGATATTGACCCTTTAGTCCAAGAACACCTTGAGACGAATTTTGTGCAGGATAAGATGGAATTAATCATAACCAAGAGTATGACGGATTCTGATGCAATGGAGGCTGCTGATGAAGATACCAGGGAGGATATAATGTCTTTGTATGCTCTGGATCAGCAATCTAAAAATTTCGAGCCCGCCCGTATGCCCATACAGGCGAGTTCAGAAAAATTGTTACCATCAATAATTGAACCGCCGAAATTGGAGCTGAAGAACCTCCCGGAGAATCTGAAATATGCGTTCCTGGGAGATGGAGAAACACTTCCGGTCATCATAAGCAGCCGACTCAGCCTTAATCAGGAAGAACAGCTACTCAGAGTTCTGCGGGATCGCAAGTCAGCTATTGGATGGACCTTGGCAGACTTAAAAGGTATCAGTCCAACGGTATGTATGCATAGAATATTTCTTGAACCTGATGCTAAGCCTGTCATTGAATCACAAAGGAAATTGAACCCTAACATGAAAGAGGTAGTAATGAAATAAGTGCTTAAATTGCTTGAACTTGGTATTATTTTTCCTATCTCTGATAGTAAATGGGTCAGTCCTGTGCATGTTGTTCCTAAGAAGTCTGGTTTGCAAGTTGTTTTAAATGAGAAGAATGAAGTAGTCCCTACCCGACTTCAAACTGGATGGCGTATGTGCATTGATTTTCGTAAACTAAATGCTGCAACTAGGAAAGATCATTTTCCTCTGCCTTTCATTGATCAGATGCTTGAGCATTTAGCTGGAAAGTTGTTCTTTTGTTTTCTTGATGGATATAGTGGATATTTTCAAATTTTGGTTGCTAAGGAAGATCAAGAGAAAACAACTTTCACATGTCCTTTTGGAACCTTTGCATATAGACGCATGCCATTTGGTTTATGTAATGCCCCAGGAACTTTTCAAAGATGCATGATGAGCATATTTTCTGATTTAATTGAGCACTGCATCGAGATTTTCATGGATGACTTTACTGTATATGGAGATTCTTTTGATTCATGTCTTGAAAATCTTGATAAGGTTTTGGAAAGATGCATTGATAAGAATTTAGTGCTTAATTATGAAAAATGTCACTTCATGGTTAACGAGGGCATAGTACTTGGGCATATCGTTTCTGAGAAAGGTATTGAGGTAGATAAGGCTAAAGTTGATTTGATTGCAAAATTGCCTTACCCCACGAATGTTCGAGAAATTCGTGGATTTCTTGGTCATGCAGGTTTCTACAGGCGCTTCATCAAAGATTTCGCGAAAATTGCACAGCCTCTTACCCGTTTGCTTCAACATGATGTGCAATTTTCGTTTGGAGAGGATTGTAAGAAGGCATTTGATGTTCTTAAGGAGAAGCTGACAACTGCACCTATCATTCAACCTCCTGATTGGGAACTACCTTTCGAATTGATGTGTGATGCGAGTGATTATGCAGTTGGTGCAGTGCTTGGTCAGAAAGTTGGGAAAGAGAGTTATGTGATTTACTATGCATCAAAGACTCTTAAACCTGCTCAATGCAATTATACCACAACAGAGAAGGAGCTTTTAGCTATTGTTTTTGCATTTGAGAAATTTAGATCTTATTTGTTGGGATCTAAAATTATAGTTTACTCTGACCATGCTGCTTTGAAGTATTTGTTACAGAAGAAGGAATCCAAGCCAAGATGATTCGATGGATACTATTACTGCAGGAATTCGACTGGGAAATAAAAGACAAGAAGGGAGCCGAGAATCAAGTAGCTGATCATCTGAGTCGTTTGGTCCAGGAACCCGACCGTATGGCCATACAGGCGATTTTTCCAGATGAATATCTCCTGGAAATTCAAGGTACTGATCCCTGGTTTGCTGATATGGTTAATTTTCTAGTATCACAACAAATTCCTGAGAATTTCACACGTGCACAGAAATGTAAACTTCGTAATGATGCTAAATATTTTGTCTGGGATTCACCGAATTTGTGAAAAATAGGGTCTGATCAGATTATTAGACGGTGTGTTCTTGAAAGTGAGGTGCATGATATTTTAGCTCATTGTCATTCATATGCATGTGGGGGTCACTTTGGGCCAAAAAGAACAGCTAGAAAGGTCTTGGATAGTGGATTTTATTGGAATACATTGTTTAAAGATGCATATATGTTTTGTAAGTCCTGCGAAAGATGTCAAAGAATGGGGAATATAACTAGAAAGGATGAGATGCCCCAAGTGCCTTTTATTGTGTGTGAAATATTTGATGTGTGGGGCATGGATTTTATGGGTTCTTTTGTGAATTCTTTTGGCAATCTTTATATTTTATTGGCTGTTGATTATGTGTCGAAATGGGTGGAAGCTAAAGCCACCCGTACTAATGATTCTAAAGTGGTTGCAGATTTTTTAAAAGCTAACATCTTCTCTAGATTTGGGGTACCTAAGGCAATAGTTAGTGATCAGGGTACACACTTTTGCAACCGCACAATTGAAGCTCTTATGAAGAAGTATGGAGTGCATCATCGTTTGGCTACAGCATATCATCCTCAATCTAATGGTCAGGCGGAAGTGTCAAATCGTGAGATCAAGCATATACTTGAGCGAACGGTTAATGCTTCTCGCAAGGATTGGAGTGTTCGATTGGATGATGCTTTGTGGGCTTACAGAACTGCATTTAAAACCCCCATCGGAATGTCCCCTTACAGATTGGTGTTTGGGAAAGCTTGTCATCTGCCAGTGGAACTTGAACATAAAGCTTATTGGGCAGTAAAGCAGATGGACATGGATGCAACTAAGTGTGGGGAAGAGAGGAAATTTCAGCTGCAAGAGTTGGACGAGTTTCGATTGGAATCTTATGATAATGCTATGTGGTACAAGGATAAGACAAAAATGTGGCATGATCGACACATCAGGCAGAAACAGTTTCAAGTGGGGCAGAAAGTGTTGGTTTTTCAGTCCAGACTCCGACTGATTGGAGGGAAGTTGAAGTCAAAATGGATGGGACCTTTCGAAGTGGTTGCTGTTAAATCTAATGGAGCTGTTGATATCAAGGGAATGGATTCTGGAAAGCTTTTCACTGTGAATGGACAACGATTAAAACCCTTTTATGAGATGCCTCGATCGCAGGAAGAGGAGGTGGATATAATCTACCTCGAAGAGCCTTCGTATAGCTGAAGAGGAGTTCTGGTCAAGCTCGTGCCCGTCAAAATGGAGCGCTTATTGGGAGGCAACCCAATCGTCATTTATTTTTACTTTCTTTTGGTTTGATTTGATTTAAATTTTGATTTTCGGTTTGTTTTCAAATTAAAAAAAAAATCTGAATTTTGATTTCATAAAAAAACGAAAAAAAAAAATAATTTTTCTGAATTTTTTGTATTATTTTCGGTTTTCTTTCAAAAAAAAAAAACCAAAAAAAAAAAAAGTTGGTTTTGTTTGGTATTTTCTGATAATTGTGGAGTTAATATGAAGTGCTTAATTGTTTTACAGGGACTAAGGTATTATGTTCTGTTAATGGGGTTTATTCCCAAGCTCAATCGGAGACCATGCGTTCATAACTGACCAACGAGCAGCCTAGTTCCATATTTTTCATCACCAACACCGGAATCCATTCCAGCCGCGGCAGCACCGCGGTCATCCTAACAGTCCAATCCGTTCAAGCGAATCACCAATCTTACGGTCACTCTTGATCCTTCTTTCATTCTGTTATATGGTGATTCTGTGCTTCATGTACACTTTGTTTGCTTGAATTTTGTGGTTGATTGTTTGAGGACAAACAAGAGTTTAAGTGTGGGGATGTTTTCTGGCTGATATATATATGTCCATATTATAGGCTTTGAATTTGCTGGAACTTGTCTTGAATGTTTGTGATGTGGTACTGGAATTTGGACAGAATACTTTGTGGATAATTGGAAAAACTGGTTTGAAAAATTCTGTTTACAAGGAAAGATTCAGTTTTGATCTATGGCATGAATGAAATTTTTTTTGAGCTGAATTGGGCTGATTTTGCTATGGAACATGGGCCAGTGGTAAGATTGAAAGTATTCCTCTTTGTGAAAGAAATCATGTAGTCCTTGTATATATTCTGGAACGATGAAAGTGTAATCACTACAACAAAGTTGGGCAATTGCAACATATATGCATGTGACAAAAGCGTAAATGTTGTAAATTCGCTACACTCAAGCCAATGTGTCATTTATTTGTGACATTTTTGTGTCGTTTCTTTGATTTGTCATTTCTCCAACGACACACATACAACACAATAGTTAATGTCACATAATTATAACACTTTAATTACGACAATGTACTTGAGTGTCACGGTTAAACAACACAATGATACATATGTTGGGAATTTGTGGCACAACTTGCATCATTTGGTTCTTGTGTCATACTTTTTGTGACATATATGTGATACTAATGAAAATGTCCTAAATTTATGACAATTACGTACGACACTTTACTAAAATGTTTTAAATGGATGACACAATATTAAATTTGTTGTAAATTTATGACAATTAATTATGGTACAATACTAAAATGTCTTAATTAGATGACACAATATTAAAATTGTTGTAACTATATGACAATTACGTCGAGTTATTAACATTTCAAACATTGTAGTTGAGCATATCTTAATATTAAGTACATTTCCATGGTTGAATTATTCTTTTACATTATCATTTGAAATTTATAAGTTAAATTTAGTAATTTTATAAGAATCTAATATCATTTGAATGTGCGTGGAAAAGAATCTATTAAATCAAGTACTTAGGGATACGTGGTGAGATTATATTTATCACATTTTTGTTCACCCAAACATATACATGTTTGTTCACAGCATTATTATCATCATGAAAGAATTTTCATATACTTAAAAAACACTAATAAGAGTAAAGTATAGATCATTACATGAGTGAAATCTGAGTCTAAGTTTGGGAATGATTTTGGGATTTCGCCCGACAAACTGTTATTGTTCAGCTTCCTAAACAACGAGATGAACCACAAGTCATAAACAAAAATGCAGCAAAAGGAACACCAAATTCAACAAAGTGTAAACTTCCTTACATGTATTGAAGACTCCTCAGGCGCCCGGTGAAGCGATTATTCGAAAGTTCAAGAGTATGAAGCTTTGAAAGCTTTCCAATCTCTCCTGGAATTGTTCCTGTTATATTGTTATTCTGCAGAAGTCTGCAGATTCAAGACACCATTGAATAGAACAGAATATATAACAAGCATATCAAAATCTTCAGAATTTGTAAAATTGCTCACATGCTTTGAAGGTTAGTCAAGCTGCCAATACTAGGAGAAAGAGTGCCAAATAAATTCTGACTAGGAGTTCCCCTGCACCACACCACCTGAAACTCTGTCAGTAACTAACCAACCCAAGTCCCAAAGTACACTGAAACTTTAATTTTTACAAAAACCTTAAACATCAAAGTACAGATACAATCAACACTTGATTCAAGAACTTACAGGCCAATGACAAGACTCTCAGAAGAGCAATTAATCATTGTCCAGCTACAAGGATCAATACAGTTTCCATCCCATTCATCAAGAACACCATGTGGAAAGAGTCTGTAGGATCACTGATCACAGTCGACAGGGCTGCAAAGAACACCGCTATCATCACTATCCCAGAAATCGCTGAGATCACTGTTAGTGGTGTACCTGTGACAAAAGAAGCTGACAGGATTCACAAATATCAGATACCTTCTGATGACAGTTTCGCTCACAAGTATCAGTTGCCCCAATTTATAAATCCATTCACAATCAACTTTTAATGCACTTCCAATTCAACCAATCTCCATGAATAGTTACATATAAAGAAAAGCACTTCCCAGGATCATCAAATTTTCTAAACAAAAATAAAACCATGGCTCTATAAAATACTTTTTTTAAACGCTCTATAAAATACTTTAGAGCCAATATCACATCTCCTGAATATAAGATAATGCCATTGCTAATAACAGCCTGAGGTCAACATGTTTCCTTCTTGTAATCACAATATACAGCTCAAAATGACATATATATATATGTAGTCTGTAGACCATACAACAGTTTTCATCCTACAAAAGATAACATTGACCTAAATCTCACATGGTGCAAAAATAACAGCAAATGGATTAAGAATTGAGAAAAATAATACATCTTGGCCTACTCAATATAAAACCAAAATAACTAAAAGATAAGCTGATAAGAGGGGAACCAACCATTTCTTCAATAATCTACATTGAAAATACTACTCATACGGTCATACTATACTAAAACCTCTGAGGAAAGCCTAAACTATCAGTACTACTCAAATGAAAACTAAGGAAACCAACAAAATACACAGGAGGAACTTATTTCTATCTGCAGAAAAATTACTACTTCTGGGAATATAGAATCACGCGCGAGTACATAAAGAGTTAAAATAGTAGGTCTCCAACATTCAAAACTCCAAATAATGATCTGCTATAATCACACTTTCAGATAAGAAAAGGCTCAGAGCTTTTAGACAACATATGATTCAGGTGCCAAACATTGTTTAGCATATAATAAACTAAAGAACATGTAACTATGATACAAAACAACAGTAAGGACATGGAGCTAAGCATGCATGCAGGCATTTTGATCTCTCCTCCAAGTTCTATAAAATTTCCCAAAGATGTAAACTCAAAACTAAAAGTAAACTTAAAACTCACACACAATTATGTAACATTAGTTCTTAAGTATGTGATATTTTTTCAGATAGGATGAACATAAGTAAACATAAGTACAAATTTGTTTGATAACATCATTCTTTTAGATATATGTTACAGTCCAACATTAACTAATTTACATTACTCTATAATCAAATCAAATCATACTGTAAATTGTAGATCAAGAGTAATACATAATCCTTCATTGAAAAGGAAAATGTGAATCTAGAACACAAAATTTGTGTACGTAAGGCTACAATCCACAGTTCCACATATAACAACAATCCAGATTATGGGAAAAACATCAAAAAAGGGATTAATAGGGAGGTCGAAGAGGTTGATGCAGAGACGAAAGGCTCACCATCTAGATATTATCACGGTACCAATTCTGTTACACACTCACTCACTACAGAGCTCCATCGTCATCAATGGCGGCCGCGCATTCCCACATTATTTCTCACTCTCCATCGCTGCTCCCAAAACCCCTAAACAATTCCCCAATCCCCTTCCTTCACAAGCCCACTCTGCAACTCCGGCCAATCCCCAGAGCCTTTACTCTCCGCGCCGCAAAGCCGAAAACTCAAAAGTTCGAGCACTGTTTCAAGAAATCGGATGATGAATATCTGTACATTGAGGATCTCAAGGTTCAGAATAACATGGAGTCGGTGGAAAGGCGACCGTTCTATCTGTACAGCAAGCCTCAGATCACGCGGAATTTCGAGGCGTACAGGGATGCACTGGTGGGATTGAATTCGGTGATTGGGTATGCTATCAAGGCGAATAACAATATGAAGATTTTGGAGCATTTGAGAGGGCTTGGTTGTGGGGCGGTTTTGGTTAGCGGTAATGAGCTCAGGTGGAGGGTAAATATATCTAGAGGAATAGACATACCGCACGCCATGAAAATTTTGGCAAAGAGCCAATTTTGCCGCTGAATAAAGACCAAAATTCTTCCCGCCAATTTGGCAAAGACCAAAATTCTTCCCGCCTAACAAAGACCAAGGTTGTGGATTTTTGTTTTGTTATTATTTCTTTAATATTTTGTAATCGGTTTTTCTAACGAGTTTAACACAAATAGATTCCAATCAAAATTTATACTTAAATAGGATAATTAATGTGATGATAATTAATAATTTGATATCCATGGACACTCGTTAGAAAAACCGTTTTGTAATACATGCATATTATAATGAAAATACACTTTCATAGTAAATTTGAGGCACTTAACATAATACACCAGATATCATATAACAATTGATAAAACCTAAGTAAGATGAATATTTAATAAATAACAAGAGTCATTTATTAAAAGAAATAATACTACTATTTTTATAGTTTCAGTTTAGTTTGTTTATGCTATTTAATAGTTTTATTCAACTTAAATAAAATTTATTCCAACTAAAACTTTTGGTTTTGTTTAATTTACACTCTAACCATTTATATTTTTATAATGATCATCAATAATTTTGTTATATATATTAATGAATTATAAAAAGTTAATATTTATAGCGGAGAATTCAAACTATATCACATGGCAATATTATTACTACTTTAAATTCATTTTTAAGGAGTGATTGGAAATGATTTAATCAAGTTAATACCAATTAAGCAAAACAGAGGGAGAACATCGAAGCTCCATCCAATTTTTTTTAGTTTTAGTTTAGTTCAGCTTAAAATGATACTATATATTACAAAAGATAATATCAAATCTGAATTGAAGTGAAGAAATAAATCACTACGTTGATATAACTAGATCAGCTAAAATCTATCAAATTATTGTACAAAATCGAACTTAATAAAAATGATCCTAAATATTAAACAAAATTGAGCTGAACTATACTGAATAGGACTTTATTGAACTGAATTGATGAAAAAAATCAATGTATGTAACCAAATTATGCTATATGTATCAAATCATATTTGATCAGCATCAACCTAGCTTGATAAACTAAAAAGAATGGAAGCATGCTGAATACATCAATACAATGCTGAATTGAACTAAACCGCACTTAATTAATTAAGCTGGACTTACAAAAGTATGTATTGATGTAACAAAATTTAAAAATTTTAGAAACAAATCATATTTCATCAATTATGAACTTAACAAATTGGACCTAGGCTTATTCAATTGAATTGAACTGAACTGAAATCATTTCATTGATACAACAATATATAAATGAATATCTATTTTATCAAATCATATTACATCAAAACTGAACTTAATAAACTGAATCCAGCTTAATAAACTAAATTGACCTAAAGTATATTGAACTGAACTTAATTGAACAAAAAGAAAATGAAGAAACAAATCAATGCATTGTTTGAAATATAATGGGTAATGCAACCAAATCAAATAGATATAGCAAAAATAATTTGGCAATTTCTACCTAATGGTAGAGAAACTAAAATTTAAGAATAGAAAATATAACTGAACCGAACTATAGTTAATTGAAATGAACTTAATTGAACTACACTTAATTGAAATGAATTGAATTTTCAATATAAACTTAGAATCATTTAATTATATTTTCACTGAACTGAACTGAATTAAATTATATTTTCTTTGAATTGGATTGTATTGAACTAAAATTTTAACATATATGTTTTTAAAAAAAATTAACATATATTTTTTGTTTTAAAAAATTTAAAAGTATAATACACTTAACTGAGCTGAACTATATAAAAATATTGAACTGAACTGAAAAATATCCAAATAAATAATATTAAGTAGACCCTCATACTCTCAATTTCAATTAATTTCATTAAAATTCCATTTAGATCATTTGAATTTGGTTGAGTCGACTCGCCTTTTGTTTTGTTCAATATAGTACATTTTAATTAAAAGTATACACATTAATTTGACTCATATATTTTAATTCACTTTCATATAGTTCATTACAATGTCTCTTCATTGAGATCGGTCAAATTTGATTAAAATTTAGTTCACTCAGAAATATTTACATTTAGTTTAATTCAACTTAAATTACTCAATCAAAGTAGTTTCACTTGAAAATTATACTTTATTGTATAATTTCATCCATTTTTAGTGCTAATAGATTGGATTGTATGATAAATTTGAAATATAAAATACTAAATTAAAATATTGGACCTCAATGATTTGACCTTGATTTTATTTTGACTAAAATTTGACATTAAATATTAAAAAGAGTGTAGATAGTAGTGTATAAATGATTAGGCCTTGTTTTATATGTATATTAATATTACTATCTCTAAAAAAATATGTTTGGAATTGTTTTTTATAAGAGAAATTCTCCTGAGAGTCCAACTTTATTGACTTTCCATAAGAGTCTTTATACGTTTTAACTTATACAGTGTACTTTTTAATTTGAACTGTAAAATTTGTTATTTGAATTTTATTAATGTTTTAATGTAAATTCATGAAATTTTGCATTAAAACATGTTTTACTATATGTTCACTTTGATACTATCAATGTTTTAACACAAAATAGTATCACTTGACCTTAAATATATAGTGGTAGTTCCATAACACTTAGGAAAGTCAGATTTTCTGAGGACTTTGCCTTTTGATAAAATAACAAAGAAAAAAGACACGTTTCTGATAAAAAATGTATTTAAGGTATATTATAAATGAAATTTGTTATAGGAAACGAGAAAAGAAAACGAAATAAAAGGAAAGATAGGAAAAAAAAGGGAAAAAAAAGGAGAGAGGGAGGAGGCGGGACTCTTCCCTACCTGCTCACAAAGATTTCTAAATTTGAAGTCAATCAAATCCATTTAAAGTTTGGAAACCCAACAAATTAGGCATTAGTTATGGAATCAAAGTAAATATGTACATCCTTATTCATTCCCCCGAATCATCGTCCATTTGGTGACCCCATTGGCCATTGGTAATCTTATTTATCTTTTTACTCCTCTTCCCATTGTTCAATACAGGCTTCTCAGAAGACCAAGACGGAGGCGATAGATTGGTGGAGACTGTGAGGTGATCTTCCAGATTGGTGGTGACTGTGAGCTGATCTTCCAGCAACGTACACGACCTTTGCCACTCCGTTTTAGTTCGATCGACCACATCTGCTTTGTACCCAGTGGCGGATCATACGGGGGTCAAAAGAGGCCGGCCCCACCTCATAAATTTGCTAAGATATAACCTCTATATATAGTATTATTCTCCTTTTAAATAGTAGTTAGTTAAAAAAATAATTACAAAAAACCAACGTGTACAAATAAATAAGGAGAGTAATTTTTTTACTAAAATTAGATTTCTAATAGAATTAGTGAATCATTAGTAGGGACCACACATTTTGTTCATATCTATTAGTATTTTATTTTTGTTTTTTGATTTATAATCCTTATAGGATTTTATATTAGTAATATTTTTTAAAAAGAATATTAGTTAATCTTATAACATATCAATAATAAGACATATTAATGTCATTAGAATTTGTTTTTTGTAATTTGAACGGGGCTTTTCAGCCATGAAAATTGTGAAAACAAGTCTGCGTAGTCGAATGGAAGATAATTTTCCGCGAGATTCTTTGATGCTGTATATTGAAAGAGATTGCGAGACCATTCCCATTGATTCGATTATCGACACTTTTGAGATGATCAAAGAGAGAAAGTTAGATTCAAATAAATTTTATATTTTCTTTAACAATAGTTGGTCCGTTATATGTATGATTCTTTTAATTCTAAATAAATTACTTTGTTATACTGTTATTTTTATAATTCTTTCGAATTCAATATTTTATGATTAGTCCGGCCCCCTTGTCGATAAAATCCTGGGTCCGCCCCTGTTTGTACCCCTTCTCACAGCTAAACATTGTGGTTGGCCTCCGTTTTGCACCGCATTTTCCTGCGATAAGGTACTGAATAAGATATCGGTCACTCGTTCGCTGTGCTTTTTCAATCGTTACGCGCGTTTTGTATAGGCAAATTTGATTTTACAAGGCATGTTGATGTTGATGTTGTATAATATATTATTCTTGATGAACTGATTATTGTACTTCTTTTGTAGTTTGGATCCGGATTCAAGTGAGTAATGAAAGTAAGGAGATCTCGTTTATCACCAAAAGATAGGTGCAAAGCAAAGGCAACAAAGAGTCATAACTCGATTTGGAATGAAGGGATTTGTTCTCCTCTAGCAACGTAGATTAATTAGTTCAAATATAGAATTTTTTTCTTGATAATGATTTCAGTACTGTAAAATTTTGCCATTGTTATATTTTTACATTTATCATGTTCATCGATATTTATATCATATAAAGTAATTACAAAAATTCCACTTATAGCAATATTAACATTATTTATAATAATTACAAAAGCAATACTATTTATTATAATAATTTCAAAAACAAAACTATTTATTATAATATATTAAAAAATATTATATACTATAATATTTTAAATAATTTATTTAAACAATCAGTCGCGAATTTAGTGCGACAGATGCATAAGTGACACAAAACTTGGCTTTTAATATACAACAGAACTAAAACTGACACAAGTAATACAACAATATCATTATCAACTCCTATATACGTGATGCAATTACTTGCGACATTGAAACATTTGTTGCATATATTATGTCGCTGGATAAACACGTCACAAAATTAACTGGACACTACTAATGTCGCTTAATTGTAACAGGATTTTAAACTGTCGATACGTATACTACGATGGTATTCGTGACACATCAAAATCAAAGCAAAATGTGATGCAAATTATTTGCGTCTTTAAAAATTTGTTGTTTAAAAATGTCACAAATAAACTTGCGACAAAAAATTAAATGATGCAGAATAAGTCACAAATTCCTTGCGACAGAAAGTAAAGTGACGTTAACACTGACGTAAATTTGCGACACAATTTATAAAGAGTGTCCATGGGAATGCTACATTAGCTATTGTGACTGTACAATAAGTGAAGCAAAATGTGTCATAAATTCATTTAGCGACACAAAATTAGGAATAAGTGACACATTATTTATGTTGCAATTGCTAAACTTTGTTGTAGTGAATAATGAGTCATTTGATTTAACCTAGTATATTGTGAGGATTTGAGCCCAAGAAAGAGCAAAAGCCAAAAAAGAAAAATATAGGCATTATATAAAATACAGCTCTTTGTCTTTTCTGAGTGATCACATGTTGGTATATTTTACTTGGTTTGTGTGTCATGATTCAAAGCCGCTAAATGATATTTGAGCATGTAGGCAATTAGGAATAAACCCCACAATTTCTACATATATTTTCCCACCTTATATCGATTATATCGACACCCCTAGTGAACCCTGTTGAAGCCTGACTGTTTCTTTGTTATAAACTCATTATATATTTAAACCCACAGCCTTAGCCTTTACCAATATAATATTGTGCAAGTATTTTTATTCTCTTTCGATGTGCATTATGAGATGTTATTTTAGTGCTGTGAAATTTTGAATAAGTTTGTTGCTGCTGCCCAGAAAAAAAAAGAGAACAAAAATCAAATATCCGACAGGACTGGAACCAGTGATATCTGGCAGGACTGAAACGGTGAGGTTCTATGGAAAATAAATAAAAAAATGAAACTAGATATTTGGGAGGACTGAAACCAGTGAGGTGTAAAAGCTAAACATCTGGCAGGACTTACCGGTGAGGTTTCTGAAAAAGAAAAAGGGCAGCAAGCATTTTTGTTGTTGTGTGAGTAACATCAATGATTTGTTTCTTTATTTGCACAACAACTTGTTCATACTTGTAGTAATCTCAATGCTGCATTTTTATTGAGTATGAGCACCAGCACTAGCACAAGAATTTCACGAATGAGAATGAATTTACTTGCATAATTATAAATTTGTGAGCCAGTTTTTCCTATATATTTTTCCTACCTTTACCCCAAGCCAACCTTATATAATTCCTAATTATTATGCTCAAGTATATATTTTATGTGGTTGAGATAGTGTCATTGCAATTCCTGTTGTGAAGTGTGCTGATATGTGATGTGTGTGATTGTCCCTATTTTTTGAGAGATAATGAGTGAATCTTGGTGAGGCTGGACTTAATTGCACAATTTTGACTAGAGTATAAGGATGAAGTGATTTTATAAGCAAAGAGGAATTGTTTGTGGTAAGATGGTTGGTTCCATAGTAGATGTTGCTTGGTTTGGTTTGTGGGAATGTTTTGGATTGTCTTTGATATTGGAATGAGGAATAATGGTTACATGTTTGAGGGCAAGCATGAATTAAGTGCGGGGATATTTGATCGGTTATAATTTATACACTTAATTTATGTGGTTTATAAGTCTCTTTTGCTATTTGATGTGCACAAAGGTTTGTTTTAGTGCAGGTTTAATATAATAATTGGTGTGAAGCAATCAAATGGTGAAGTGCTGAAAAAGAAGCAAAATCAAGCGTTTGGAGCCATGGTGGGGAGCTAGACACTATACTCTTTTTCCGAAAGGTTTTTTAATGAGGTAGTGTGCTCCAACGGATAGTGGATCGTTAATTCCATTATTCCGGGAAGAAGAATAAAGCGACGAGAAGAAGGCAATTTCTATTACTGGTCTTTTTCTACGAGCGGCTAAGTTGTGCTTCGACATGTCGATCACTAATCAGCTATGCGTATTGTGAAAGATCGGTGATAGAAGATGGACTGAATTGTGCATGAGAGTCTATTTAATTGGCCTTAATTAGTGGTGGCACATATAATTATTTAGTGCAAAAATATTACAAATAAATAATTTACACGTGTGAATGTGCATGATTAGTTGTATTTTCCTTTTTTATGGTGGAATAGGATTAGGTTACTTTTGGATCATATATATATTTTGTGAGAGAGGAGAAAACTCACGGCTGAAATTGAGAGAGATATTCCCGAGACCTAATCATCTTCCGTACGGCAAGCTAGGGTTTTTCAGCTGTAAAGAATTTCTGGAGCCACCACTTGGAATTTCCTCGTCGTCATAATCAATAAGCTTTTTCTTCTTCATCTCTTTGTTATTTTATTATGATTTATTATATTATTTGTGTGTTTATTCATAGCATGAGTAGCTAAATTTCTTGTCCGGTTAGGGTGATGAAGCATTAACTATGATTTATCGTGAGGCCTAAATGTGCTTATAATTGAATTGCATGAGTTCCTTCTTAATCCCTGAGTTTAACGTTTATTTCTGAATTGCTTGAGACCTGCGCAATCTTTTGTGATTTGGAATAGTGCCAATTGAGTTCCTCTATTTATCTATATTTAGGGGGTAGATTCAATTAGTTGCGAAACTATACGCCAATAGTTGGGAGTAAGGGGTAGATAATTTGTGACAGGTATTCTGATTATAAATTGTCTGAATCGGGTTTCTTTGGTGTTTAATGCTGTTGAGGTATTAAATCTAGGTAGGCTATTCCGGCTAGGTTGTATCTTGATTAGAGAAGTAGTTAGTTTAGCTATTCTTGCTGATTACCGACAAAGTAAGAAGAAATTGGATTGGGTGTGCTATTCTCGAAGGTCTTTAACTGGTTGATTTATGCATATTCGGTTCATCTTTGAGCCCGTGATCAATCAAATCATATGTTAATGTAGATTTACCTGCTACCGGATTCTACTCTCTATTTGATATTTGTGTTTCTTGCATTCGTTCTATTGAGTTATTATTTGCATTAGTAGTCTAGTTAATTTAGTTCTTAGTTATTAATACATAATTCTCTCAAAACAAAAAGGTGGTTGCTAACCAAACTTGTTCAATAGGAATAAAAGTATAATTACACTGTTCCTCGAGGGATCGACCTTGCTTACTCTGTGCTTAATTGTAACCTACATGTTAGCAGGTTATTTGGTAGAAAAATGACCTACTAGAGGATAAGGTGAAGCATCTTGAGGCCGAGAAGGAAGAGTTACTGCTGGCGAGGAAGTCTCAGGAGAATGAGCTGGTGGTTTATCAGGACATCGTGACGGAGTTGGCGCAGACACTGGCTTCAGAGAAGGAATCAGAGGAGCTGAAACGGCTTCTTAGGCTTTGGGGTGCCTTCATCGCCTGTAGCTCCGAGTTTAAGAGTCATAGGGAGGAGTATGGGGATTTATTCCACGACTCCGAGCAGCACAAGATTTTAGGTGATATCTTGCGACTATGTCAATCCGATGATGAGGTAAAAGTGATGGAGACTATCTTCTCTCATCCAGATGCTGCTAATAAGCTCTCTGCTCTGACTGCTAACCGCTGGGTTCCCGGGGCCGAGTTTTTGGATGCATTGGGTCCCTCCGAGAAGATAACGACATCAGGAGATATACTGAGACTTATTAAATCCAAGTACCTAAGTTATCTTCCCTTGGCGAGGTGCTTTCTAATTCCTCCATTGATAAGGTAGATTAGCCTCGGCAGGTTTGCTACCTTGCTTGTTGGCATCTCCTCATCAGCTTCGAGGCTTGAAATCCTTTGCACATGCACCTCGGTCTCATAGTTTACTGGAAAGGAGCTTCTGTCTTGAAGCTGAGATACTCATGGATCAGATTCTCGCAGTTGTCCATGATGAACACTCTGCGAGCATATTGCCTGATATTGTCTGGCTTCTTCCTCGGGCATCTTTTGATAAGGCCTTTAATGTCACAGCATACAGAAAAGTTGACAATAACCCATCTCTCAAGTGCCACTTCTGGTGAAGTCCTAGATGACCCTATTGGGCGTATTTACAAGTATCATATTATGATGTAATAATCATCTTTTTCATGACTTGTGTATCAAATTTCGAGGTTTTTCCTCGATGTATCCCTTTAGGGGTTTTTTAGAAGTATCATATTCTGATGTAATGACACCTTTGATATGACCTTTTTGGATTCGAGGCTTTACCTCTTTGTTATCCACTTGGGATTTTTTAGAAGTATCATATTCTGATGTAATAACACCTTTTGATATGAGTTTTAACTTCTGTTTTTTGATGTTTTTCTTCTTTATTTATTGAGATGATTGATATTTGAGCACATCTGCCCTTTTTAGTCTATAGACTTCAATCAAGTACTTCTGTGAAATACCTTATCTCGAACCTATCTCCTTTATTCAAAATGATTGGTAGTTTGAATTTTGAATTCAAATGGCTTATTTTGTATAAGCCAGCCAATCATATACTTTATAAAGCATATTGTTTTGAATAGCAATCCATGTCATACTTAGGATAAAAGTTCTCTTTTTATAAAAGGAATTTAAGATTGCTCAATATAAAGATAGGTATAATTGTAAATAACATGACTTCAATCTAAGTTTATAACTTTAAAAATAAAAGTAGAATAAATAGTGGGTTTAAGTTTTAGACCCGTTTGTGCTAAGAGCATAATTGTCTCGGACCTTCATGAGGCTTCTCGGACATTCTCGATGTTCTCGTACCTTTGTGAGGCTCTTTCTCGAGTTTTATCTTCCGTGATACTTTCGTAAGTTAATCACGTTCCATCTTCATGGTATGGGCTCGCTCTGGATGGGATTCTAGGATTCGATATAGACCTTCCCAGTTCGGGGCTAGCTTCCCTTCCACTTCTTTCTTACTCTTCTCGTTTAATCTCATAACGAGATCTCCTTTAATGAAGGTGGCCAAGCGGACTATTCTGTCGTGATATCGCTTGACTCTTTCCTTCACCTTGGCCTCGTGGATAGTGGAATTAGCTCTTTTTTCTTCTAGGAGGTCAAGGTCTAGATGGAGATTTTCTTCATTGGCGGTGCCATTTTCATCTTCTAGTTGAGAGGTACGAGCAAAGGGGACTCCAATTTCCATGGGGATGACCGCCTCGGATCCATAGACTAAGATGTAAGGAGTCTCTCCGGTTGTTGTGGTTGGTGTAGTTCTATGGGTCCAGATCACACTCGAGAGTTATTTGATCCAGTTTCCTTTAGCTCCTTCTAGACGCTTCTTAATGCCGCTTACCAAGGTTCGGTTTGTAACCTCCACTTGGCGTTAGCTTCTGGATGATATACCGAGGTGAGCTTCTGATGTATGCAGTAATACTCACACCATTTCTTGAAGGGGTTGTTAGCGAATTATGCTCCATTATCGGTCACTATGTATCTCAAGATACCATAGCGACACACAATGTTCTTCCAGCAGAAGTTGATAACTGTTTTGCCAGTTATGTTGGTCAAGGCTTCAGCTTCTACCCACTTCGAGAAGTAGTCAATAGCCACAATAAGGTACTTGAAGTTACCAAGGGCCGTGGGAAAGGGTCCGACGAGGTTGATACCCCATCGGACGAATGACCAAGATTTTTGGATGGTAATCATATTTTCTTGAGGCCGAATGGCCAAGATTCTTGGATGGTAATCATATTTTCTTGAGGCACATGGATCATCTTGGAAAATCTTTGACACTGGTGACATGAATCAATGTATCTCTTGGAGTCTTCTCGCATTGTAGGCCAGAAATAACCCATCCGTAGGAGTTTACGGGTAACAGTTTGTGGGCCTTGGTGGCTACCACAGACTCCTTCATGTGCTTCTTGCACCAAGTGCTCGGAGTTGGAGGGTCCGACACATTTGAGTAAAGGCTGGAGATATCCCTTCTTGTATAAGGTGCCTTCGTGGATGACATGTTTGGGAGCCTTAACTCGGACCTTCCATGCCAAATGCTTGTCCTCAGGGAGGGTTCCCATTTGGAGGTACTCAATGTAGGGGTTCATCCATGTGTCCGAGATGTCAACAGCCATGATGCTGCTCTCTTGTTAAATTCTCTTTGCCAGGGTTTCCATCAATAATTCCTGAGAAAATCTTATGTTGAGGTCCGAGGAGGCGAGTTTGCTTAGTGCATCTGCTTTATGGTTGCCTTCTCGGGGAATATTCATAATGTCGGAATTGATTCAGAAGAGGTTTGACTATTTCGAGGTACTTTTCACTACTAGAAAGCTCTTCAGAGACGTCGCCGTTCAACGACGGTTGATCGTTTTTTCTCCTTTGCACCACCTGTCCAGCTTTTCGAGTTCGAAAACTGGTGCCCAAAATATTAAAACGTCGGTTATGCTGTTGATTTACATATTTCGATTTCGAAATCCTATGATTTAATAGTTTCGTAATCGAAAGCCTATAGTTATGGTTCTCATAACAAGTGGGAATTCTGGTATCATCTCGGTTCGTTGAAGTTCGAATTTTGATTGTGACTCCAGTAAATATTTCGAACTCGAAATGTGGAATTTGACTGATAGTTCGAACTCGAAATTTTGGAGAACTGCTGGTTCGATCTCGGAAGGTTTGAAAACATGATTATTCTGTATCGAAAATTTTGAAAATATTATGTTCGAATTCGGGAAAGATTGTGGTTTGAACTCGGAAGGTTTAGAAGCTAATGGTTGGACATCGAAGATTTTGAGTTATGTTGTTCCGGATTCGTAAAGAGAGTGTGAATTATTCGAAGGAAGTTAAAGGTGTGGCACATCGCCTTTCGAAGCTGAAACTTTGCGTCAGTAGTTTAGTCACCATCATATTTCGATAGCGTAAAGGTGTTAGCATGATTTTTACCACCTTTAATTCATTTACTACTTTGCTAATCATAAAAAATTAGTGCAGCAAATTGCTTGTAAATAGTAGAAATATTGCATGGAGAGTATAATTTGACTTTACTTTGTAATTGAGAATATAAACTTTCTATGAGCACTTATAAACTAAAGTATAAATTATTCAAATTTCAAGACATATTTGACTTTTTCTACGCACTAAGAATACTGAGTACAACTAATCACATATCAAATGTTATTTGATATTTATAAACACGAATTAAAATGAATATAACTAATCAAAAATCATACCGAATTTTTGTAAAAATAGTAACTAAATTGAATATAATGAATTGAAGTTTGTTTGGCCTTTAACAAAAATTGAGTATAATAATGAATCTAAGGCCACACCTTGATTACTTGTGAATATAATCAATTGAAATGAATCTAATAATGAATCAGCTAAATTGAGTATAATCAATCAAAAATCAAATCTTCATTACTTGTGATTTGTGAATACTAGATAAAATGAGTATAATCAATCAAAGATCAAACCTTGATTACTTTACCCTCGATAAACACTAACGAAACTGAGTGTAACGATAAATACTAACTAAACTTATATACAACTAATCAAGGAATATAACATTGTCGGACTCTATAATAAACACCAAATAGTTGAATATATAACAGTAATCAAAGAAAATAACATGGCTTGATTACATAAACACTGATTAAACTGAGTCCATGTGTGTGTCTTGGCTTATAAGTAGAGCAGTTCACAGTTCAATTCAGTTCAGTTAAGTTCAATTCAGTTCAACATTAGAATACTTTGATCAAATTTAGGTAAATTTAGACACATTGATTCTATTTTCAATACATTTAATTTTCATTTCAGTTCAGTTCATTAAGAAATAAGTTCCGGAAAACAAGCCATGAGTATATCTAAACAAAGAAGATAACATTGCTTGATTTTCTATCAACACTGACCAAACTGATACTAATCAAATAAGTTAACATGGCTTGAAATTCAATAAATACTAAGAAAGTAGAGGAGTGTTACATATTATTGGTATAACGACTTGTAATAGGAGAGTTATACATTTTGATTTTACTGTGTAATCATGGAGAAAATATATATATATAAACAACGAAAATGCATAGTGAGGTATGATTTTCCATATATTGATTTTATGTAAATTGAGCTTCATTTTATTTGAGGAAGTAAATTGAGCTTTATTAAGTTTATGTGAATTGAGCTTTAATCAACGAAAATACCAAATCTAGTTTGAATTTATATTATAATATCTAAGGAAACTTAAATAAAATAATGTTTTCTGAGAAAGTAATGAAACTAATATACTAATAACTTCACAATAAGAAGGCCTTAGGAGGCCATCAATACTCGAATAACTATAATTACTGACTAAATTGAGTATAACTAATTAAAGAGAATAATATACTTTACTTTTTATAAATACTAACTGCAGTTGATCATATAAACATTATTTGACGTTCTATAAACGTTACTTGACTTTTCTGTACACTAGATAATTAAGTTTATGTAAATTGAGCTTAGTTAATGAAAATACCAAGTTTGAATCTATGTAACAATATCTGACATTCCATATATACTAACTTGTATAACTAATCAAATAAGATGATATTACTTGAATTTGTATGAAGAGTAACTAGTAATCACAACCAAAGATAAAATCTTTACTGATTTTCTAAGGAAATTTAGAAAATCATAGATCAAACCTTAACTTTCTAGGAACATTAATAAGTATAACAAATGAAATGTCAATGTTATTTGGTTTTCTATAAACACAACAAAACTGAATTTAGTTATTTGACATTCGATAAACACTAATTAAGATAGATATAACTTGTTAAATGTCGTATGGACAATGTGTAAACCGTTTCCAAACGGAATATAATTGACCTTCTACAAATCAAACTAAACTGAGTATAATCAATCAAAGATCGCACCTTGATTACTTGACTTTCAGTAAATACTAAGTGTATTGAGCGTAATTAATCAACGATCACACCTTGATCACTTGACTTTTTGGAAATACTAACTAAATTGAAAGTAACTAACCGAAGGTCAAAACTTATTTGAATTTAAATAACTACTAACTAGATTGAGTATAACTAATTAAAAAACACAAATGTTACTCGATTTTCTATAAATACTAACTACTATAGATCATATAACATTATTTCTAGTTGATTTTTCTATAAATACTATTTAATTATAAGTTTATGTAAATAGAGGTAAACTAATTAAAATAAAAAACCTTATTTATTCTTTATTAAATAATATTGATAATATTTAATTTACCTTATCATTAAGATTAGTAGGATCCTAATTCTGTTTTTGGATATAGACTTTCGAGGTCGCAATTAGAATAGGACTTGAGTTCATAATTTGTGAATAAATAATGCTATATTCAAAAAAGGTAAATCACATGTATTTATCTCAACCATTGACATTCTCTATCAAATATATCACAACCACTTATACTTTTGTCTATATAGTCAAATGTGAAATCTTATCCGATGCACAACTCTCTTCCTGTGAACTCGCCCGATCTGTTGATGGATTCTGGGTGACGACCGGGATGAAACGCGATGGTGAGCTAAGCGATGCCATCAGCGGCGATTTGAGCAACGTCGTAGCGAGCCAGCGATCTGGACGATTGCGACAAGGTGGGTCGAATTTGGGTGGCGATCGGAATGATTCCGACACCGTGAAGGGACTCAGGGTGAAGCTCGAGCTCTGAATCTATGGGGTTTCGATTGTAATATCCCTTACCTCGAATGCGATCACTGCGTTGGAGATAAGTCCAGCCTAAAAGCTCGCCTCCCGATGCTTGCCGTGAAGCGGCAGAGCTAGGCTACATCGGGCCGCTTACAACCGTGGAATCAAGGGGTTGTGTCAGACTGTGATTGTTGTTCGATTCCACTCCATCGCTTATGTTATTAAGCTCGTTCCGGCGATCTGTAAATGGTATTCCGTTCACAACTTCCGGTCATATGAAGAGGTATATATGCGTTGAACTTGAGTATGATTGTATTTGTTTTTGGTGGTATAGCTTAACTTTCACAGGAAAGAGATTTAAACAACATTCTGAATCAAGGATTTGGTAGCAGAAATAGGCCACCAAGAAAGCCTTTGCAAGATTTGGTTGCAGGATTCTTCATAAGTCTTTGCAACATGTACTCATTGAGTTTGATAAAATTTGGTTATTTATTTGTTGCAGGATTCTGAAGCTGCTATGGGGCACCGGTAACAAATTTGGGGACAAGCCTGTAAGATCTACATCTTCTGCACCATCCCAGTTCAGCTTTTTATCTCGAATACTTCTTCTTTTTCAACACCATCGATGAAGGGGCAGAGGTGCCACAACAAAGTTGCAAGAGTATCACCATGGTTAAGATCTCTCCCACCTTTGTAAAGTTTCCTGCACCTTACCTATGAGTTCATCATCAGCCGTTGTTCCGAGCCAAAAACAAATCAAGGAGTAGACCGGAAGCATGTGGATGATTATTTTCCGGCCAGTGTGGGACAAACAAGTTTCGAACTCGTAAGGTGTAAAACTCTCTACCACAAAATAAGTTTTCGATTTCGGAATGAAATGATTGGTGATAATGCGGCTGCTTTCCGATTCCGAAATTCATTGAATTGTGAATAGTAAGCTTATAAACTTACGACTTCGAAATCCGAGTATGTTTTTGTTTCGATTCGTAAAGATTTTGTCTGTTTTGGGTAAGAATGACTCTGCAGAATCTTACGATTCGTAACTTATGATCTGACAGGGTTTCGAATTCGAAACCTTACTCGGCGGTTGCTTCCGCCGTGTAAAACTGGAACACCGTTGGACGGCGGTTCCAGTAACGTCGGTTCCACCCGACGTTGATACCCCATATTACCGACGTGTGCACTACACTTCTGCACTAGTGTTTGGAGACTATACTCTCGGGTTTTGTATTCATCTTTGACTTGTTGTACCACGATATGTGAGTTGCTGAAGATCTCGAGGTCTCTAACCTCAAGGTCTTTAGCCAGTTTTAGCCTCGTGACGAGGGCTTCATATTCAGCTTC
Organism: Sherardia arvensis; assembly: GCA_948330725.1. Lineage (NCBI taxonomy): Eukaryota > Viridiplantae > Streptophyta > Magnoliopsida > Gentianales > Rubiaceae > Sherardia > Sherardia arvensis. The sequence continues at coordinate 18,953,497 of OX415238.1, forward strand.
ATTACTGGTGGCTCGAAAGTCAAAGTGGAGAACATATGGATGATCCTTTCCCTCAGTGCTAGTAAGTAAAAGTCCAGCGCCACTTCCCCCCGAGTTGGAGGATCCGTCGATGTATAATCGCCATTTTCCTGTGTCTGGAACTGAGTCATGCTGATTGATTTCCACTGGTTCAACAGAATCCATTATGAAATCAGATAGGGCCTGGCCCTTGATGGCTGTCCGAGACTTGTATTGTATGTCATGTTCTCCCAACTCGATAGCCCACTTCATCATCCATCCTGAGGCGTCAGGTTTCTGGAGGATTTGCCTGATCGGGTAGTTGGTTAAAAACACTATCATATGCGCTTGAAAGTATGGCCGTAACCGTCGAGAGGCATGCACAAGGGCCAATATTAGGCGTTCGAGGGGGGTATATCTGGTCTCGGGCCCCTATAAGGCTCTGCTTACATAGTATATGCTGCGATCCTTCCTTTTCTTTGACCAACACTGCACTAATGGCTAGCTGGGACACAAATATATATAAATCAAGAGTCTCCCCTTTGTTTGGTTTCGGCAGCATCGGAAGCTGTCGGAAGTGGTCTTTAAGTGTTTGGAAAGCTTCTCCGCATTTATGGGACCACTCGAATTGGTTCGCCTTCTTAAGGATGTTGAAGAAGGGCAGGTGTTTTTCCGCTCCTTTGGAGAGAAATCGGCTAAGGGCCGCGAGGGATCCAGTTAACTTTTGTACATCCTTGACGGTCTTCGGAGGTTGCATGTTTTGCAAGGCTTCTATCTTCTCGGGGTTTACCTCAATTCCCCGATTGGATACCATGTATCCTAGGAATTTTCCCGCTCCAACACCAATGGTACACTTAGCGGGGTTCAGCTTTAGGTTGGATGCCCGTAATGTGTCAAAGGTTTCCTCTAAGTCTTCAAAGAAGGCGTCATAATTGCGGCTTTTTACCACCATATATTCCACTTAGATCTCGAGGTTGCGCCCTATCTGAGATTTGAACAACTTATCCACTAGTCGCTGATAAGTGGCTCCGGCGTTCTTCAATTCGAAGGGCATCATCTTGTAGCAGAAGGTCCCCCGATCGATTATGAAAGAGGTTTTCTCCTTATCTTGTTCAGCCATGGGAATTTGATGATATCCTTTGAAGGCATAAAAAAGGCTAGTACTTGGTACCCAACGATTGCTTCAACCAGGTGATCGATCAAAGGTAAAGGGTAACTGTCTTTTAGACAACAGTCGTTCAGGTTGGTGAAGTCAATGCACATCCTCCACTTCCCGTCTGGCTTCTTGACCATTACCGGGTTGGCTATCCACTCGGGATATTGCACTTCTTCGATTATACGGGTTTTGAGTAGCTTATCTACTTCTTCTCCAATGGTTTCAACTCGATCTAGTGCAAAGATGCATCGTTTCCGCTTTATGGGCTTCTGTGAGAGATTGATATTCAGGTAATGTTCCACCAAACGAGGGTATACTCCTACCAAGTCATTGGTATCCCAGGAGAAGACATCGATATGCTGGTTGAGCAGATCTCGGAGTTTAATCTTTATCTCGAGGGGTAGGAGAGTTCCAACCTCGACGGTTCCTGACTCTCCGAGTTACATCGGCTCGGACTCGGAGTATTTGGCTGGTTCGAGATCCTCCCTTTCTAGTTCTCGGATAGCTTGAATTGTGCAAACTCGAGCTAGTTGTTGGTCTCCTCAGATCGTGGCTATTCCTTGGTTTGTGGGGAACTTCATCACCAAGTGGTACAGGGACCAGATGGCCTTCACTTGGCACATCCAGGGTCGTCCAAGGATTATGTTGTAAGGTGCTCTGGAGTCGATGATCGCGAAGGTGCAACAGAGGGTTATACTCCGAGGACCATCTTCCACTCGCAATGGTAAAGTAATCTCTCCTAAAGGAGTAACAAGATCGCCAGCAAATCCCGAGATGGGGCTTGTGGGTACAAGATTACTTTTGTCCAATCTCAGCTGCTCATAACAGCTGAGAAACATGACTTCTACTTCGCTTCCCCCATCTGCCAGAACTCTTTTGATCACTTTATGGTTTATATTAACTATGATTACTATGGATCTGAATGAGGGAATTGATTAGGAACCGCATCCTTAGATGAAAAATTAACGGTTCCATCCAGGCGAGATCTTTTGCTTTCCCACTCCCATGGAGAGGCTTCTTCGGGTAATCGGTGTACACCGTTGATGCTTCTTCCTGCTCCCTAGTTGGTGGCGTGGCTTATCTCGTCGTTGTCGTGGTTGGCCTCGGTGCTTCTTACTCCTGTCGGGGCCGGAAAACGGATTTGTGTGCTCCCACGAAGGTTTTCAGCCGGATCAGCCATGAGTTTGAAGGTCGTATAGATCAAGATTAGCAAGCGGATCCCATTGGGCGTGCCAAATTAATGGATGTCTACGACCCGCGCTTGATCACAAACCCAGCTCATGAACTGATCTGCAAAACAAAGCCCCGGGTGTCCCGGGGATAGACACTCTGACGCTCAAGTTAGTATGATGCGTAAGGCGTATTGTATATACGACAGTAGATATAGAGGTTTACCAAACCTTTGGTATTTATATGGCTACAATCCGTAGATCACCAAGATATGTAAATATGGTAGGAATATAACTCTTGTGGGAATAGTAGTTGTATTACCATGTGTAAGAGAAGTATATTTCGGTCATGATTATATTACCATGTTTAGGAGGATGTATATTCCTTGTAGAACATTCATAATATACGCATTCCTTATAAGGATTATGATTGATGGACCCGTGAATCCATCCTCAATGTAACTCGAGCCCATGACCCTTCTCGGGCCCTGGTCCGAGACTGAATGAGACCCGGAATACGAACCATGAACTTATCACATTTAGTAGTTTCAGTTTAATTTAGTTCACAGTTAACTAAAATATAATTGAGGAGAGCATGTCTAAAGCCTTCTTCTTCTGAGCTGAACTGAACTGATCAAAACTAATTGAAGTGAAAATTAATGTACATAAAATATAATTAGTATGACTAAATTTACTTGAATTTCAATAAAAATTATAAGTACATAATTTGATCTTTTACAGAATAATCCTAAAGGGAACTAGAAGAGTTATTGCTTTGGTCAATAAATAAATTAATAAAAAGCATTAAAAAGGATAAAACTACGTAGTTTTGACTAAAACCACCACATAACCACCGCAAGTTCACCATATTCCGGCGCCTACCATTTTTATATATTTCTTTTTTTGCTTCTTTTATTTTTATTGTTTCATTCTTCATCATGCTAATTAACACGTCTACGAAAGAAAAACATGAATGTGCGATTTATGGAATATATATGCATGGAAATATTCTATATCAATACAGAATAATGACACCGCCTCGCATTAGCGTTGAAATAAACCCTTTCATTCCTCTTCCAGATTTCATCACCATAGATACCAATGATGGAAGTTATGACCAAGCTATTGAATATGATTGGAAACCATATCTTTGCATTCAATGTCAAACCCTTGATCACGGTCCAATTATCCATAATTAATTAAGGTGTTTGCTAAATGCAGATCAAGTTTACTTCTGCAGGTTCAATGAAAGTGGGAAAATACCATAATTACCCTTCATTTGTTTATTAATTTTTTATAAATATATTTACAAAATCCTAACCTTGAATGCATAAACCCGTCTATGTAATGATTGAACACGTATCACAATAATAAATTACTTTTTCATTAATTATAATACATATTTAAGAGGGATATTATTGTCACTTCAAATTTAATATGGACCTGCAGAAATAAACTGGACCTGCATATAGAACCACCCTTAATTAAGTATGGAAATATTCTAATATGGCTTTGAGTTATTATTGGTACACGGTGATCATTCCACCTATAAAATCCTAATTTACACGCTATTTTACACACTAATTTTGGTCCATCGTGGTAATTTACACAGCGAAGACGAACTAGTTTCGTGGGGCTTTATTGTCTGATTGCAGGTTAACACCTCACACGGTCGAGGTCAGCCCTAAAATTATCTAGGGTCAACACAAGATGTGCACTGTTCGAGGTCAACACAAGATGGTGGAGAGTTATGGCGTATTCCTCAAAGGTGAGACACTGGTTTTGGACCTTTTGGTACTCTATGTCTATTACTTTAATGTGTATTACTGCAATGTGTATGGCTGACTTCCTCATATTTTATTCGGGGCGCAAATCGTCTAATCTTGTGCTGCTTTCCTTCTTGCTTGAAAAGTGCCCATAATGTTCTTGTGTTCATATGTGACTGAGTTTTTCTTTGGTGGTTTTGTAAATCGGGTGTATATTCAATGTGATTTCTTACAAGATTAATTTTTCATTAATTTCAGGTTTACGCTCACCAACTATGTTTATATAAAGCCATATCATAGAGGCAAATATTTACACAGAATTAGTGGTCAATCATATCATCGTTTATAGCTGATCAGTGAAGGATGGAAAGTGAACACAACTCAGCGATAACGAGCCCAATAGAGAAAGATGAACAGTGCCTCACCGAAACCTTAGAGATGCTAGCCGGGGCTCGTACCCAATGTGCTGAGAACCGTGGTCAAGCTAGGCGTGTCGCAGATCATCGCGAAAGCTGATAAAATGGTTTCAGCTTCTGAGAGTACCTCCCAGCTAGGATCCGAACACCAAGACGCACCGAATCTTTTAGAAAAGATGCTTCCTTCTCTCTAGTTTTGAACCACTTCTAGATATTTGTCATAAACTTAAATGTTCAAAGTTCAACATTCTTCAATTGCCTTATGATGACAATATTGCTTGAATATTGAATATTATGTTTAATTAATTTATTTCTTTAAGAGATATATTTTATAGAGTTGGTATCTGAAGTGACCGTCTATATTATGAGTTATATATAGAACATGGATTAAGCTGCATTTATGATAAATTGGAGTAGAATCTCGCAGTTCAACCCATCAGATTATTATAACCCGACTGAAAATCCACGGGCCTCCATTCTCATATTCCAGTCCCAATTTCCCATCTTTCCCGAATCCCCCAGATTCCAATCCGCAACCAAATCCTCTCCGGCCAATTCCGTCGCCTATTCAAATGGTCTCCAAGAATCAGCGGTCCCGCGAGTTCCTTGAATGTGCCAAGCTCTCCGTTGACCTGATTTAAAAGGTGACCTTATGACAGCTCATGGTCACGACTTCTCTTCGAATCCCGGCTGATTTTGTGTTCCGATCAGGTGTTTTATTCGGTGTGGACTGTTGGAGTGCAGCGGAAGAGATAAAACTCAAAATACCACAACAAAGACACGGAAAAACAATCAATCAATATTCTAAACGCAATTACAAAAGTTACCAGCGATGAATATATATAAAATCAGCCAACGGAAAAATAAAAGACAAAGAACACAGCGATTTATACGTGGAAAATCTCTTCGGTGTGAAGAGTAAAAATCACAGGACTGGAGGTGTCCACCTATTCTCTCTTATTATGATAAAATGAGGGAAACAAACCCCAATCAGTCTACAAAGGGTTACAACCCACCACAAGCATCATCAATAAAAACAAGAGGATAAAAGGTACAAGATATCACCGAATAATAAGGCTGTACTTCGAGCTGCTATAACTCCCAAACCAGAGCACACACTGACGATCCAACCGTTCAGAACGAAACCTCAAGAGTCACGAACGCGCTGACAAAATTTCAGCAAAATCGGACTACGTTTGCCCCTCGATCAGATCTCCAAAACAGAACTGCTCACAAAAAACAGGATTTTTCCAACTCCTCTAAAACCCTTATTTTCCTCCCTCTGTATTCTTGTATTTCGTCTCACGTATACACAAGAAAACTCTAAATCTCTTTATATATTTATTTTCCAAGTATATATAAGAGATAATTCATTTTCCATAAAATATACGGATTTGGACTGGATTAACATTCTCCCAAAATAGACTGCAGAGCTTTTGGTTATCAAAGTAGACGAATTGGGTAGCTCTCTGGATACTAGGGATGCATGAGACATGAGTCGTGGTGATATTTTTGTTTTCATATCCTAAACTACAAATGTTATTTTATTATCTAGTTTTTATCATAAAACACTTATTTTTCATACCATCTAAATTGTGAAATTTTAAAAATAAAATACTTGTTTTTTATATTGTCTAATTTTTAGGATAAAATGCTTGTTTTTCATATTGTCTAAAATGTCTAGTTTTTAAAAGAAAATACTTGTTTTTTATATTGTCTAGTTTTTAGGATAAAATGCTTATTTTCATACTGTCTAAATCGTTTAGTTTTTAAAATGAAATACTTGTTTTTTATATTGTCTAGTTTTTAGTATAAAATGCTTATTTTTCATACTGCCTAAATTGTCTAGTTTTTAAAATAAAATGCTTGTTTTTTATATTTTCTATTTTTTAGTATAAAATGCTTGTTTTTTATATTATCTAAATTATCTAGTTTTTAAAATAAAATTCTTGTTATTTATACTTTCTAAAGTATCTAGTTTTTCAAATAAAATGCTAGTTTTTTATACTATCTAAATTGTCTAGTTTTTAAAATAAAATGCTTATTTTTTTAATATTTTCTAGTTTTTAGTATAAAATTTCTGTTTTTATACTGTTTAAATTGTCTAATTTTTAAAATAAAATACTTATTTTTTATATTGTTTAGTTTCTAGTATAAAATGTTTCTTTTTTATACAGTCTATATTGTCTAGTTTTTAAATTTAAATGTATATATTTTAACTGAAAATCCTTTTCTTAATCATGATAATTTTATATTAAAATATTAGAATTTTAAATTCTTATCATAGAACAATGGTGATAGTAGCTAGGGACTTCATCATATTCAATAGGAAATCTTTCAATATTTCCATCCTCTATCCCTAGTTTGATATGAGGCTGTAATTTTTTCCTAGTAAGAGCTAGAGTAGCAGCATCCATCTTGATAAAAGTCCCAATTTTCATCACCAATGCATTTGATCATTGTGTGATTGAAGTAGAAAAAGGGTACCTTTTTTATTGTTACCCAGATAGGGACTATGGAAGACTCAGCTTCTGGAATGAAATCCAAATTCCATTTGAGTACCTTCATCTGCGATCCTGCCAGATTCAAGTAGCCCTTGAGCCATCGTCGGTAATCTTCAAGGTCTTCAAAACGGATCAATATATGCCGGAAATCGATGGAGCCAATCTGATATTTGCCCGTGAAGTCGGCTGATCGGAAAGCTTCATATTATCTGTCCATCGACGGTTTCCCTCGCGAAAATTTGCCGATCAGAGCATTAGTATAATGGACGGCAAGAGACTCAGCCTGTTTTCTAGTCAATATACACGCAATTTCTCCTCTGTGTTGGTTAATGGGCGTGATTTTGGGGTTGTCTGGCAGTGGAGTAGCTAGTGGAGGAGAACGATAGGATAAAGCCTGGGCAAAACTCATCCCAGAGGCAAAACCACCGCGCTGTGGCGGTGGCGCTGGGAGAAATAGAGCTGTTACCTATCCGTTATGGTCGGAAAAGGTGAGACTGTGTAGGAAAGAGAGCGATTTCTTTGAAGGAATGTTTTGTAATTGGAAGAAAATGATTTCTCTCTTCCCTGTTTCTCTTTTGTTTTTTTTAGTTAAACCACCTTTTGGTGGAGGGATTTTATAGGCTCCCCAGACCAAAAATAAAATTGAAGAGTAGTTTTACAGAGATGAGCTAAAGCTCAGAAGCAACCAGCTTCTACAAAAAGAATAACCTAATGTGGCTATCCCTATATCTAGTACTGTGGAGGTAGTATCACTAATGAAACAAAAGCTTTAAGGAGCAGGTTAGTGATTGAGCCAGCAAAGGTCAAAGCACAAATTTGCCACCCAAAGTTTGAATCCAGTAGTGAATTCCAAGTACTAGACTAGATTGCAAAAAGAATTGCTAATTTAGTATGATAAAAAATTATTACATGCACATATGATTATAGTTGCATCAGCTAATCAGCATATATACATGTCTGCCTTTAAAGCAGATGTCCCTTCCAGGAAGAGTTCATTGTACACCCTGTGCTCCATTGTCCAGAGAACTCTTTGTTCAGAGAGCTCCATTTTTCCCTGCTCCCCCACCTGAAATCAAGATAAAAGCCAGCAGTACACTGTTCTGATATTTTCTATAGGGAGAATCTAAGATGTGGCATTCCCATCTGATCAAGTTGAATTATAGATTTAAGTCTACTGGGAATCATATGCATTGGAATCTCCTCAGAGACTCTCTGTGAAGTACACATTTTTGATAAGTAATCTGCTGCAGTGTTGCCTTCCCTAAAGATGTGTTTAATAGGGTATAGTGTAATCAATTTATTTATTTCAAAGCACAATGAGTAGAATTTCCAGTGTATGGTGTTGGGGTTCAGAATCCCATTTGCAGCCAAAAGGCAGTCTGTCTCCACTTGGAAATTTCCTAAACTCATTTCTATCCCTAAATTATATCCTAGTTGAATAGCAGTCAATTCAGCTTGGATTGGGGAAGAGCATATAGTATATTTCATACTGATCCTTACTGGGGTTCCATGTCTGGTTCTTACAATGATTCCTATACCAGTGTGACCATTAGTTTCATAGCTAGCATCAACATTTATTTTGTACCCAAAATCTGGAGGAATCCATTTTATTATTTTGACTGGTTTAGGCCTTTTCCTTTTCAGGTAAGGGACTAGACCAATCTCCACTATAAAATGGTTCCTTATTGGGTTTGCAACTAAAGGCCATGTTGTGAAAATATTTGAAACTTGCTTGATGATTTGTTGGCAGAGTGTCTGAGTTCCACAGTTCTGATTATCATATAAAAAGCTTATTCCTACGGTTCCATAGATTCCAAATAACCACCATAGTAGTTACTTTAATCACAGAATTATGAGCCTTGGATAAGCCTGAATATGATAAATAGAACTGGATTCTAAGACAAACAGTCCTAAACTCAGAGTTTCTAATAGCAAGCAATCTATGAAAAAATTTCCAAATTTCCAGACTAGACTCACAAGAGTTGAAATAATGATCAATACTGTTTGCACTACAACAGAAAAGGGCATTTAGATGGCATATGAATCCCAAACTTAATAGGCACGTCATCAAATGGGAGAATATGATTTTTAATTCTCCATATCAAAGTTGAGATTTTAGGGGGAATAGGCTTTTTCCATACCTGTTGTATCCAGCTACCTTCTGATTCTCTTCTTCTGAGCCTATTGTAAACTGATTTTATGGTGAAGTCACCATTTTTTGAAGGTTTCCAAATCATCTTTTCTTCATGAGAATAACTGAGCACTTTTTCCTGCAAAAAAGAGACTGTATCAGTAGGGAGAAAGGCCTGAATTTGTCCAATGCATTGATCTCTATTTCCAATGAATTGTGCCAGGCTTATGTCTGGGAATGGCAAATTCATATTCTCAGGCCATTGGTAATATAATGCTCCATTCCCTGACCAATTTGAGTCCCAGAAAGAGCATGATCCTTTTCCTGCACAGATGAGAGAATTTTCATTAGCTATCTGAGTGATCTGATAGATCCTATTCCATGTGTCGGAATTTTTATATGTAGCTGGGAGACTCCATAAAAATTTTGTCCATATTGTTTCATTTTTCTGCAGCTTCCACCACATCTTGCATGAGAAGGCATCCACAAATGCACTGAGATCTCTGAAGCCTAGTCCATTTTCTGATTTTGGCAGTGCAACTCTGCTCCATTTCCTCCAGATCTTCCTTTGACCATAACTGGATTCTCCCCAGTAGAATCTGATTGCTATCCTTTCCATTTGTCTAATGACTGTTTTAGGATGGCTTAGCACTGTAAAAAAGTGCACAGGGATAGCCAGTAGAACATGGTTTATAAGCACCATTCTGCCTGCACTGGTCAACCATTTATTCTTCCAGTTTGATGTTGCTTTTTCCATCCTTTCAATCTGTGTCTGATAATAAATCACCTTGTTCCTCCCACCAAAGATGGGTACTCCAAGGTACTGAAAGGGCATTTTGCCTCTTTTCATCTCCGGTATCCTTTTAATTTCCCTCACCTTGTGCCTTGTGGTGTTAGAGTGAATGAAGAACTCTGATTTGGAAAAATTGACCTTCTGCCCAGACACACACTCATATGCTTCTAGGAATTTTTTTAACCATCTTCATATTACCATTTTTTGAGCTGATGAAAAGAGCAGTATCATCAGCATACATCAAATGTGTGACTGGTTCCACTCCTCCAGGCATAGTAAATCCCTGTATGTACCCAGTACTACTCAGATGTCTGCTGCTTCTAGAAAAAGTTTCAGTAACTAAATTGTACAGAAAAGGGGACATTGGATCTCCTTGCTTGATTCCTCTAGAGGAGGGAAAAAATCTAGAAGCTGCTCCATTAATTAGCACAGAAAAATTTGCTGATGCAATGTTCTGTAAGATGATCCTAGCAAAAGTTCCATGGAATACAAAATGTAAAAAAATGGAGTTCAGAAAACCCCAAGATACCCTGTCGAAAGCCTTCTGCATATCTAATTTGACTATTAAATTATTGTTCCTATTTCTACATAACAGTCTTGACATCTCTAGCATTTGAATGATATTATCTGAAATATCTCTGCCTTTGATGAAAGCAGACTGTTCCTGGGATATAAGCTTGGGAAAAAGGGGCTTCACTCTCTCAGCAAGGAGTTTAGAGAGATTTTATTTAGGAAATTGGATAGACTTATAGGTCTAAAATCTGAGAAGGTGGCTGGGTTTGGTTTTTTTGGTATTAATGTCAGCCAAGTGCTAGAAATAGCCTTTGGGATTAGTGCACCACTCAGAAACTCATTAACTGAGTTTAAGAGGTCCTCTTTGATAACTTCCCAAGCATTTCTGTAGAAGGCACCTGAAAAGCCATCTGATCCAGGAGAGCTATCTTTGCTCAATCCAAAAATCACCTCTTTTAGTTCTTCACTGGAAGCCATTTTCAGTAAACCATAATTATCCTCCTCAGTTACCATCTTAGGAATCTGGGAGGTAAAGTGCTGGAGATATGTCCCTGCTTCTTCATTGCCTGTTTCTGTCAGTAAGGTTTGGAAAAATTGTACACCTTCTTCCTTAATCCTGACTGGGTCAGTAATCCACTGATTCCTTCCATCTTTGATATTGAAGATTCTAGCTTTCCCAATCTTTTCTTTCACTGAATTGTGAAAGAATTTGGTACTAGCATCTCCTTCCTGAAACCATTTTATATTGGATTTTTGCTTCCAGTAGAGATTATCCTCCTTTACTGCCCTTTCCAATATAATATGCCCTCTATTAAGTGCTTCCAAATCACTGTCTTCCATTGTTGACTGATATCTTTCTTCCAGTCTTGCCACATTGTTTTCTACCTCCAGTAAATTGCTGTGTACATTACCAAAATGATCCTTGTTCCATGTCTTTAGTGCAATCATTAGCCTTTTCAACTTAAACACCATATTTGACATCCCTTGGAACTGGCTAGGTTGGCTCCAATTTTCTTCCAAAATTTCTGAGTACTCAGTCCTATTTAACCACATCTGCTTAAATCTGAAAGGTTTTGGTGTAATCTCAGTTGATTCTTGTATGGATAACAAAAGAGGGTTATGGTCTGAGGTTGTCCTATTTAGTATCTGTATGGAGCTATGGGGGTAGAGAGAATTCCATTCATTATTACACAGCCATCTATCTAATCTTTGTAGTAACATGTCCTGTCTAGCCCTTTTATTTGACCAAGTGAATCTGTTGCCAACTGTGTGTATTTCCTGCAATGCCATGCTATCAATAAAACCTCTAAACTCAGCTATACTGCCTATAGGAGGTATGGTCCTACCTCTCCTCTCAGTAACAGATGACACAATATTAAAATCTCCTATATATATGGTAGGGGCAGCTGCTAAATTTCCTAAGTCATTCCATAGAGTCCTTCTCAACCTCTTAAATACTTTAGCATATATGAAAGCAGCATTCCATACAATCATAGTTGATGCATCAACAATTTTTGTCAAAACATATTGATCACTTTGGGATATGATATCTACTGTAAAAATATTATTCCACAGTAACCATATTTTTGCATTTTGTGCAGGATAAGCATGATGAAAATGCAATGCATGTTGTAATGTCGTTATCATATCATTATCATGCATTGGTTCTATGACACATAGTAAAGAAATATTATGCGTCACAATCAATGTTTGTAATCTATCAATGGAGGTTCCTAAACCTCTTAAGTTCCAAATAAGCATATTTCCAATGATTTTGTGACTTATCATTAAACATAATATTTAACTTTTTATTTTGGTCTTAACAACCTATTAACACTGTCTCCAGTGTTATTTTTCTTTATTTTTTTCTTCTGTTCTATTGTCACAATTTCTTTGGATATGATGCTATCTGCAATATGCATGTCAATATCTACAAAGGTGTTAACATGCATGTCTGGTTCTACATGATTCTTTTTATTGGCATTTTTATCTGGCCCAGTAGCCTGCATATCAGACAAAGTTTCCTGAATTTCTACATTATCATGTGTTAATGTTCCTGGTTCTGCTATATGAGAACAAGAATTGATCACATTATTGTTCATGCTCACATTATCATTTTCAGACAAGTTAGGGCCTTTACCTATCTTACCAGAAGGAGACAGAGTGTACTCAGTCACCTTAGTTTTTGGATGATTAGGGAGTTCCTAGTTGGGGCTCTCAAATTCCTCATCACTACTATCAGTATCCTGCAAAATAGAAAAGGTATTTGATACCTCCAAGGGTGAGTGATAAGGGACCATGTCAAAAATGATATTCTTTTTCTTGTTTTTCATATCTGACTTAAATTTTGATACTTGCAGATCATCATAAGAGAAAAAGGATACATTTCTCTGCCTTTCTGTCTGACTGGTGAGCAGAACAAAAGATGGAGTGATATCCTTCTTCTTAGAGGCTTGTAAATTGTTGTCTTGGAATATCACCATCTCTTTAGAGCATTGGTTTAGTGTCTGTGATCTGGCTTCCTTCTTCTTTTCTGCGTTAGAAAGAAGAGGAGCCTGCATCTGTAGATGGCACCTGAGTCTCCTTCTTCCTCCATATCCTTTTAAGCTCAGGATGCAGGTGAATACATTCAGCTTCATCATGGCCAATCTTCTTTCAAGCTTTACAGTATGATGGCAACTGATGATATTCAATAGGGCACTCTCTATAATTATCAGTTCTGCCTATAGGTATTGAGGTAATCCTATCCTCTTTCAGATCCAATTCAATTACACATTTTGATTACAGATGGCCTAGTGATCCCACTTGTTGCAGAATCCTTTTTTATAAATTTTTCAATTTGGCCAGCAACATCTTGTATCAAAGTTTGATTGTCTTAATAGATAGGTACCTCTTTCACTGAGACCCAAACTGGAACAATGGAGGATTCCAGATCAGGATTGAAATCTTGAGTCCATTCCATCACCTTCATAGTAGCTCCTACAATTGACCAGTAGGGCTGGAGCCAGAATTTCTGGTAATCTTCTTGAGCTTTGAATCTGATCAGGATATGGCGGTAGTCCAATAAACCGATCTGGAATTGATCCTTGAATCCTATCGCATCAAACACCTCATGTATCTTTTCCATTGGAGGTTTTCCACGGTTGAATTTGCCGATCAAGGCATTGTCATAATGAGCCGCAAGAATATTGACTGAGTCGGGATCATACAAGAAAGCTGGGCGACCGTTCAGACGGGTGATAGAGGGCTTAATTTCAGGATTGGTGGGGAGTTCTGTAAAGAGTGGAGGTTTTCTGTTAGCTAAGGCTTGAAGGAAAGATTTTCCGGCGGTTCTTCCGCCGTGGTACGGCGGCGTCGCCGCCATTTATGGCCGTTTGTGGCCGTTATCAGTGGGAATATAGACGTTATGTAACTGTAGGGATTGTCGGAAAAAGAGGAAAGAGCATTGTTTTTAGCGAGATTTTAGAGAGTGGGAGGAGGCTCTTCCCTGATTCTCAATAAAACATATCTTAAATAAAATTAATCATTAGTCGATAAGATACAAATAATGCAAAATTTATTGTTTCATATATGTATTTTTCATACGTGTTCTTATTCTTTCATATTATTTAAGTTAAGGTGTATTACTTATGCATGTGTGAAATTACAACGAAAGAAATATCAAATTTACGAAATATAAAAATGGACATATCTTAGAAATATTACATTAATTTAAATACATATGTGTATAAAACATCATAAAATACAATTGATAAGTGCTCAAATATAACAAAAAATATTCAGAATATATCTACAAAATATTTGTTACTAAAAATAATACTTGAAGTTATTTTGAGACGTGATTATTTCTTATCTTTTACTATATATATATATATATATATATATATATATATTAAATAGAAGAGAGTGGCGGAAAAATATATAAGACTAAAATAATACAATCACTTTGTTTTATCATCAAATTACAATATATTAATACCATAATCATGTTATATTGGAGCACCGTTAATATTTGTATTGAGCACGCCCAACAACTACTCTAAAATAATCTCTATAATAGAGCACCAAATTCTAAAAACTCTATAATTATTTTTGGCTCCATCCAACAGTTGCTCTATTTTACCATTCCATGAATTTATTGTCATAAATGATAATAGATATATTTAATTCTATTTGACACTTCCAAGAGCACATAATTAGGGCATGTTTGTTTGAACTTATTTCCTACTGATCTGAATTGAACTGAATTGAATTGAAATGAATTGAACTAAAATTTATGTTTTGAAAAATAGAATCAGAATGTCTAAATTTACTTGAATTTGATCAAATAATATTTTACTGAACTGAACTGAATTGAATTAGACTGGACTGCTCTACCTATAAGCTCCACCAAACGAGCCTTAATTTTTTTTGTAAGTTTATGATTTTAATATTTTTATATGTATAAAAATGTGAATGATTAAGAAAATATATGATCAAAAAGGAAAGAAAAAACAGTAATTAATGACATCATTAAATTTTAGAGTATGAAAGAGGTCTAGCCCATATGCCTTTTCAATCTTCCAATTTTACCATATCTCTATTTTAAAGTATGCAATAGAGTAGCTGTTGGAAGCAAGAATGCATCTAAAAAGGATAAATTTAGCTAAAAACTCTATTATAGAGTAATTGTTGGGCATGCTCAATCACCGAAAAGGCAACATTCTATAGAACTGTTTGGTGTTATATACAATCACCATAATCATACCAATTAATGGTGATTGTATTTTAGTATTTAACAACATTCTATAATCTTTTGGTGTTATATACAATCACCACAATTATAAGTTTGAATATATTTTGACATATATGTGAAATTAATTGATAGATAGGCGGTTACCCGTTAGAATACTAGCTATCTAAAAATAATGGTTCAAAAATAGGTTACAATATTGTTTTAATTGTCTTTATACGGCATGATTAAATTCTAATTAGATTGTTAGACCTTTATTTTGTATGATGTAGTAAAAATGAGAAACACTTGTGTAAAGTGTGAATTTATGATAAAATGGTGGTCTAATTTTAATATTTTGGACATACACAATAACTCATGGGCAAACTCTTTAGAAAGTTCAACTTTTTTTAAATGATATGGAACTACCACTATATATTTAAACTCAAGTGATACAATTTTGTGTTAAAACATTGATCATGTTAAAATAAACATATAGTAAAACATGTTTTAATACGAATATTCAAAATATTTTATGTAAAAATTAAAAACAATTAAGTTATAAAATTTACAATACAACTTAAAAGGTGCACGGTATAAGTTCAAACGTATAAATACTTTCATGGAAAGTCAGGAAAGTTGGGAGTTTCAGAAAATTTCTCATAACTCATGTCCTATCATAGATCGCCTTATCTAATTGTTTTTTTTGTAAAGATAGAGTACTTAAATTCAAATTTTGATGAGTAGGATTCACTATAATATACACAATTTTTAAATGTAGATAGCTGAACATTAAAAATGAGGTAATGAATCACGTTATGAAATAAAATGCAAATAACCATCACAAATATGAAGCTTATATAGATTTCGGGAAATAATAAAATAAATTTATATTAAAATGTATAATTTTAAATATATAATCATACAGTTTAAGTCAAAATATAGATGAAACATATAAATATTTTCCTCAACCTTTATGGATGATTTTGTTTAAAAAATTTTTATGGATGTTGATCATATGGTATATGTTATTATTCTAATTATTTTACTTCATACATATTCAACAATTTATCCTATAAGCACTTAAATTCGTCACCGGAAATAGCTTAAGTTTGTAAATATTTTATTGAAATGAGAGTAAATAATGATGATGTATTAATTACTATACAAATTAAAATTGGTATGTTAATATTCTGTTTGATTTAATATATTATAATTCTATTATGTTTGTTTTTATTTAGGCTACATACTTACACACACATTCTATCATGCTTATCATTTCATTTAATATCCAATTATTGTTCATTTTAACTTACAATGTACCTGTTTCATTTTACATTATTTCCAAAATATTTGATATTCATTATTTTATCATTTTTGTGACAAATAAATTCACTTTCTATTAATATAATAACAAAATTGAGAAGGCATTACATAATTTATTAGTTTTAATGCTATTAATTTCTTTAAAAATATTATGAAGTACTTTCTTTCATCTTTGAAGATTGATTATCACGATCACGTTTCAAAATTATTTTAATTGCCAGCCACATTATATACATACAAGGTTTTAGGATTTTAATTAAATTCTTGACATATTTACCTTCTTTGATTAATTTAATTGGTATATTTATTTTTCGAAAATATGAATAATTTTTATCTATTTGATGAAAATTCATACAACTTTAATATTTAGTTTAGATATAATAGTACATTTTAAAATATTCAACCTTTATCTTACATCCCGCGCAACACGTTGTCCACCATGCTAGTTTATATGATATCTTTTGATTCGAAAAAGGAAGATGCTGATTTTCTATGAATATCGTCGTGGGTAACTTTTTCTATGAATATATAGTTATTACATGTAATTTTATTCAATATATTTTAACCATGTATAACAGTCATTCAATATCATTTTATAATTTTCCATGAATTTGATGAATAGTGAGTATACCAAATTTAATTTATAGTCTTGGAATAGACCGTCTATATTTATAGACGGTCTCTTTTTGCAATATAAATTATGCACGCCCCCCTTTCTGCAATATAAATTATGCACGGCCCCCTTTTTGCAAATTATTTTTGGGCAGGTCCTTTTTCTGCAATTTCCCAATTCATAAATATATATTTACACTTGAATCACAGACGTCGTTCCATATTCCATTCCTATCGGGGCTCCAAATTTTCCCCAAAACTCCTGCCTCTCCCGGCGCTCACGTCGGCGTTTTGATTGATCGGCTCCCGCGCCTGGTAACTTCTCGATTCAATGATGAGATCATCGATCATGTTTCGAATGTTAGGATCTGCTGTTTTTAGCTATTGATCGGTTTTGTGATCTCTATGTATGCTCTGATTACTGTGATTTCATGTCATGATTCAAAGTCTTGCTGAATTTTTATGCTAATTATATGTATGTGTTGTTGTGTTGGTTGCCATTTGTTTCATGATTTCATGATCATGTTTGATGAGTTTTATGCCACGTTATTGATGATTGGTTACTGATGGATTTTTTATTGATGATCGAACGGTTATATGATCAAACGATGATGATTTGATGATGAACAACGATGATTTGACGATGAACAACGATGATTTGACGATTAACAACTATGATTTGATGATGAACGACGAATATTTGATGATTTGGTGATGAACGCCGATGATTTGACGATGAACGACGGAGATATGATGATTTGATGATGAACGTCGATGATTTGATGATGAACGTCGATGATTTGATGATGAACGATGAAGATTTGACGATTAACAACGATGATTTGACGATGACCGACGAAGATTTGACAATTTGATGATGAAAAACAAAGACTTGATGATGAACGACGATGAACAATGAAAATTTGATGATGAACAGTGATAATTTGATGAACAACGATGATTTGATGAAGAGGAAGATGATTTGTAGTTGATATAATGAATTGGTTAACCAAAATATAATAATAACGATTTGACCCCAAAAGTTTTGTATGAACCATATGAGGTCCCTTTGCCTTGCCATAAGGCTGCCTTATCAGAGAGTTTATCTAACTTATAAGTATGCCTATTTAAAATATAATATACATCAAGTATCCTATATCAATGTGATAAAGTGTTATATATTATTGTGAAGTTTCGTGTTGTACCTGTGCAATGTTCAAATTTAATATATATTATTTGTGGGAATAAGTTTTGGATATTAAGTTGAATATCACATAGGTACAGCACAGAGCATCACATTGAATCCATGTCAAGTCATTACCAGTATCTACATCTAAACAATAGGGTCTTGAAGGAGATCCAACAAGTACTTGTGTAAAGTATAATCCATCTGCAAAAAAGTTACCTTTGACGGGAAAGATGATAGTAGAATCAATATTGGTCTGAGTAGACACCGTCTTAACAGTTTTATGATCATTTAAAAGTGACGTGTATGCAAAAATCTTAAGTTTAAGCTCATAACTATCTTTCACACCCATCTTAGAAAACAATGGCAGAATTATAGTTTTCGAATTCCGACCATCATCATCATCACTTCCACGCAGCTCGAAAACATTCTCTTGTGTGGTATAATTCCAGGATTAAAATAGTGTCGATTGAGGATCTCATTAGATTTTGTTTGGCCTCATTCCCCGTGACCCTTTTGCATCTGTATTTCATCTTATTAGAGCAATCAAGATCCATAGGCAAACCGACGGTAAGGAGTTGTACATATCATGTGTTAATCCCCCTGTTCAGTCGACAGTAAGGAAACATCACACATTCTCACCCAAAAAGGAGTTCTTATGGCACCCACGTGGTGGTGTGGCATAACATAATCTAATGGGCAATCCGTAGTTGCACTATTCAGATTCTGAGTATACTCAGTGATGAGAGTCAAGTATGAGCGACTATGCAATGGGAAAATGGAGAATGCGGTTAGTTTTTAGGATGAATTCACACCAATTCTAGCTTTGAGATCGGTGAATGAAGGTATGGAGTTTTTATTTTGTTTGTTAAGTTTTCGGGTTTTTCTTAAAATTTAATTAGATATAAAATTATTTTAATTTGACTTTTAATGCTAAATTTTCTAGATTTCATTATCTCTACCAATATTATATATATATATATATATATATATATATATATATTGTTGTATGGGCTAACGTTATAGTAGAAAACTCTATTGACTTTATTAGGGTAAAGGCTAATATAGACTTTCTATCTAAATATTGAGTATATATGAGAGTCGGGATTACCAAATTGGTAGGCTTTTATCATAATTGCACATGATATCAAGAGTTAAGGTCTTTAGTTTTACACAAAACAAAACAATTCTCTGATGGCTTTTGTTCCATCGAGGGATGATCTTGGTTTGCCGGCCGGCCAGTCTTTTTCCACCAGCATCGGTGTTGCTCTCATCCCAACGTTTTCACCATCCATGGTTGATCTTTCAATCCTCTCGGCAGCCCAATTGGATCGGCCTAGTCCGCTCACCTCTGCAGCATCACCGACGACCCAATCCTCCATCGTCGACGATCGTTCCAGCATCGCCATCACCCATGGAGTAGAAGACCATAGTCGCGCCCTTCTCAGTCAAGCCGCTGCCGCCGCTGACGAGTCTTCAACCCGCATCATGGTTAGCTCTCCAGATGTGTCGTCCGTCGGCGCGACACCAGATACGTCGGATGCGTGGATCTCACATGCGCCCGCTGATTACCCAGGCTAATGGATCACACGTGCAGCCGCTGACCACTCTGGTGGATCTCACGCATTGACGGCGGCTCACTCTAGAGCGTGGATCTCATGCATTGACGACGGCCCACTCTAGAGCGTGGATCTCATGCGTTGACGGCGCCCACTCTGGAGCGTGGATCTCTCTCTCTCTCTCTCTCTCTCTCTCTCCCTCTCTCTCTCTCCACTTTGCAATCAATAGCTTTCAAAACCTAGATTTAAGTCTGGAGAGAAAGGCGTCGAAATCCTTTGCCCGGAATTGGCTCCCTCCCCTCCCCGTAGCTTTTATTATCCTATACAAGTCAACCCTTCATGATCCCTATATCTCCGAATCAAAGAATCCTTAAATCTCATTTGATACCATACAAATCTAGAGACAACTGCACCACGATCGTTACCAGGAACATGCGTAAGAAATCGGGAGGTTGCCCATGGAGCTTCCGTGATTCAGAAATCGAGCTCCTTGAGAGCTGACGCGTTGATTGCCTGTTTTTATTGGTTGGCTTTGTCGCCCAACAATGGGGCGCCAAAATTCGGATCCGAGCATCCAGAATCAGATTTGAAAACTTGGGTCGACATCAAGGTCAACGGGCCGGTTAGGTCGGGTCGAAGTCTCTCATTTCTGGACCATTTAGAATGAGAGGTAATTTGTTTCCTTCCGGTTTTTTGTTTTTGAAATTATTTAGAATACTCTAATTTGGAGTGGGAGAAATCTTGTCACTAACTCTGGTGATAAGTTTTGAACCCCTCAAAATAAAGTTTTTTTGTGTAATTTCGGTAACTCTAGCCAAATTAGGCCAAATTTGTCCTTGTAAGCCGTGGTCAAGGGACAAGTCAGTGAGGGTTAAGGTAATAAGGTTGATTAGTTACAAATTGTGACTTCACCAAAAAAGATGAACTATAATCACATGGTCACTAATTAAGTTAGGTGGTGCGCATGTGGGAAACAAGAAGTCAAGAGCTAGCAACTCAGTTGTTTCTGTTGATGGTATGTCGACCAACTCTCAGACGGTGACTGGCATGGACGCCCAGTCCCGCCAAGCGCAATGAGTATCATAAGCTGGAACTGCCGGGCGGGTTGAAAGACGTTCCGACAGTTCAGGATTTGCGCACGCTTGTACGCCTCAAGTCACCACAGGTTATTTTTATTTGTGAGACAAAGTGTTCAGTTTCTGTTATTGAAAGTTTGAAGGGTAGGTTAAAATTAGGAGGTGTGGGTGTTGAGTCACAAGGCTTGTCAGGTGGCTTAGCTATGTTTTGGAGTAAGGATGTAGTAGTAGAATCCACTGTTATTTCTCAATCTTACATTGATGTTTCTCTTATTATTCTTGGGAAAAAAATACGTATTACGGGTGTATATGGTGAGCCAGCTGTCTCTCGGCGGCGGCAAGCTTGGGAGACGTTCAAAGGCCTTGCTCGGGAGGACGGAGTTCCTTGGCTTTGCCTGGGGGACTTCAACGAGGTTCCATCACAGGAAGAGTTTGAGGGATGTGCACCGCGGGCTGAATGGCAAATCGAGTGCTTCAGGGATGCACTCAGACATTGTGGCCTCATGGACATGCAATGTGAAGGTTTTGGGGGATCTCAGTTTACCTGGTACAGGACAAGGATGATGGCAGCAACCTAGCGCGGGAAGCTTGACAGAGCAACAGGCAACCGAGAGTTGCTGGAGATGTTTCTGTGGTCGATAAGTTCAACAGTACCGATGCCATCTTCAGACCATATGGCAGTCCATGTATCGCTAAGGGTAAGAGACCCGAAGGCACACAGGAACCAGAAGAAGAAGCGCTTTCGCTTCGAGGCTTGTTGGGTGAAATCGGAGGAATGCGAGCGAGCAATCAAAGAGTCTTGGGAGGTGGAGGATATCTCGCTACCGGACAAGATTGACAAGTGTGCAATTCGGCTTGTAGATTGGAGTAGGAGACAGTTCCCAGTAAGTGCGAAGCGCATCGAGCAGCTCAGAAAAGCAATACATGTCTTGGAAAATGGGACATCCTCCGAAGGCAATCTTGAGGAGATTACAAGGCTGAAAAATGAGTACCATCTTCTTCAAGAGGCGGAGAGCATAAAGTGGCGGCAAAGAGCTAAGCATCATTGGTACAAGGAGGGGGATCGAAACACGAGATTCTTCCACCGTTTTGCGACCAATAGGAGGAGTAGAAACCACATATCCGGCCTGAAGGATGCAGCTCAGATTATGCGTTCGGACGTGGAGCGCATGGAAAGCATCATTGTTGACTACTTCGGCGGTCTTTTTTCCTCCTCACAACCGAGTGAAGATCGAATCAATCAAGTCCTGGAGCGCATGCCGTGCAAGGTTACACCTGAGATGGCATCTAGAATCTCAAGGCCGTACACGGAACTGGAGGTAGCAAAAGCTGTAAAGCAAATGCATCCGCTGAAGGCACCAGGACCGGATGGCATGAGTCCGATTTTCTACCAAAAATTCTGGCACGTGATAAAGAAGGATGTGGTGGAGTTTGTCCTCAACTTCTTGAACAAGGGCGAACTGAGTCCGAGGGCGAATTATACTCACATAGTACTGCTCCCGAAGGTTGCGCAACCAGAGCTTATTACACAGTTCAGACCGATCAGCCTGTGCAATGTAGCCTATCGGCTGGCCTCGAAGGTGGTGGCTAACAGAATCAGACCGATCATTGATAAAATTATCTCTCCATCATAGTCGGCGTTCATCCCAGGCAGATTGATCACTGATAATGTTCTTGTTGCACATGAGATACACCACACTATGAAGGCTAAGAGGGACCAGAAGCAAGGGGAGATGAGCATCAAGCTGGATATGAGCAAAGAATTCGATCGCATTGAGTGGATATTTGTGACAAGAACACTAGAGTGCATGGGATTTCCGCCATCTTTTGTTGCTACAATCCATCAATGCCTATCATCAGTGCAGTTCTCGTTCATTCTGAATGGAGAGGAGTTTGACCAGCTAACTCCGAACCGAGGAATCAGATAGGGGGATCCTCTCTCTCTCCCTACCTATTTATTATTTGCTCAGAGGTTCTTTCCATGATGTTGACTGACCTTTCCAGAGTGGGCCGTATACATGGTGTTGGCGCCTCACCTCGAGGCCCAAAAATTTCTCACTTATTCTTCGCAGATGACACTCTTCTATTTGGGGAAGCATCGGAGGAGGACGCGAGGAGCATGCGTTGGGCACTGTCTCTCTATGAGGAGGTATCGGGCCAGAAAATCAATGTCGACAAGTCAGGGGTACTGTTTAGTCCCAACACGGCCACATCTCTCAGACCACGCATTTGTGAAATTTTGATGATCCCTGAGGTAGAGTCACATGGGAAGTATCTGGGACTGCCAACTGTGGTGGGACGCAAAAAAAGGGGAAGTATTCCAATCGATAAAAGATCGGATCAGACAGAAGATCGATGGTTGGAGTGAGCAAAACTTGTCAAAAGCCGGGAAGGAAATTCTTATTAAATCTGTATTGCAGGCGATACCTAGTTACACTATGAGCTGCTTCACACTGCCTGAATACACGATCGAGGAGATACATGGGTTATTCAGCAAGTTTTGGTGGGGAGCTTCCTCTACAGAGAGAAAGATACACTGGGCATCGTGGAAGAAGATGGCTCATGCAAAGAATGATGGAGGCATCGGCTTCAGGGACCTTGGCGCTTTTAACCAGGCATTACTTGGGAAACAGGCATGGAGACTAGTCACACAGCCGAACTCGCTGTTGGCGCAGGTACTTCGAGGTAAGTACTATAGGGAAGGCGATGTCCTCGCGGCTTCACTGGGAAGCAGACCCTCCTGGTCATGGAGGAGCATCCATGGAGCGCTCAAGTTACTACATTTAGGCGGCCGAAGATCAATTGGGAATGATCAAAACACGAGTGTCGCGCACGATCCATGGCTACCCAGAGTTGGGGAATTCAAAGTGCGCAACGCAGAGTCGATTCCGAGTCACTTGGGGAAGGTAGCGGACCTGATAGACCATGACACGTCCTGGTGGAAGGTAGACTTGCTACACCAGCATTTTGAAGCCGATGATGTTGCTAGAATACTGGAGATCCCCTTGCAGAACTTGAACTCCACGGACAAATGGATATGGCACCATACGAAGTCAGGCACCTACACTGTGAGGACGGCGTACTACGTGGCCCTTGAAAATGCTCAGAACGAGTTGCACCATGTATTGCAGGCTCCGGAGTATGATGAGAATGCAGCATTTTGGAATCGTTTTTGGAAGATGCGTGTTCCGAAGAGGGCACTCCACTTCGCTTGGAGGCTATGCACAAACTCCCTTCCGACGGTGGCGAACCTTAGGCGGAGAAACATCGAGATTGAGCCTACCTGTCCGTTGTGTCTGGAGGATGGGGATACGGCTGAACATCTGTTCTTTGACTGCACGTATGCTAGAGCTGCATGGTCCTCGGTGGGGCTTCTTGGGAGAGTGCAGGAATGTCGCAGGGCTAGAGGGGACTTTTGGTTCAGAGAGGTTCTTAAAAGTGATGACGCGGAGTTCTCCAAGTTAGCCCTAATGATTTGTGATGGTGTGTGGTTTCAGCGGAACAAACAGATCTTTGAGCAAGTGCATATGAACCCGGGACAGATGGGAGCTGCGGTGGTGGCGAACTTAAGAACCTTCACAGACTCGAACGGATGGAGAGAACCCATCTCCGACACACTGTTACCTGCATCGTTACTCAGACCACCTGACGGAAAATGCAAGATCTTCTTCGATGCCGGCATCCTCAACGGTGCAGCCGGAGTGGGGGCGGTGGCTTTTGATGAAGTGGGCAGGTTCCTGAGAGCGGTCTCAAGAAGATGGCCGAATGTCCAAGATCCTTACCTAGCTGAGAGCTTAGCATTGGAGGAGGCGCTATTATTGGCGGCAGATTTGAGTCAGCAGGAGTGTTGTTTTGTAGGCGATGCGCTTGCGGTTATCAACATGTTGCATGGAGACATGGAGTGCCATTTGAGCTGTGAATCCATCGTTCCCAAGTTACAAGGTTTACTAGAGGCTAGCAATTATTTAGGACCTTTTTGGGTTCCGCGAGATAGAAATTTTATAGCGCATTCTCTAGCGAACTATGCAAAAACGAGCCCCCTACTGTATGACTCTTGGGATTCCCCCCCCCCCCCCCCCCCCCGAGTTTCTTATCATTCGATTCTGGACGATTTCCAGAAACTTGAAGTGAATGAATTTAATATTTTCCTCAAAAAAAAAAGTTAGGTTTCTTATTTGCCTAGTCCGATTTATTCTAGAGTGATAATATTTGATGAGATGAATTCAGATTGGTTTAGGT
Source organism: Sherardia arvensis (assembly GCA_948330725.1). Classification (NCBI taxonomy): domain Eukaryota; kingdom Viridiplantae; phylum Streptophyta; class Magnoliopsida; order Gentianales; family Rubiaceae; genus Sherardia; species Sherardia arvensis. Next base: position 18,978,651 of record OX415238.1, read on the forward strand.
AGTTTCGATAATCAGATTGAGAATTAATTTGCATTTCTATGCAAATTTCTTATGATAGTTGCACTTCTTACATGTCAACTCAATAACAATGGAGAATTTATCCGTATCTTATACAGATTCTTCTCTAGTGGGAGGCTTTTGCATTACTAATTAATTGCATGTTTAACAATCGAATTTGGCATCGAAATAGCACAAAATTTAGATGCTAGGTTTGAAAAACTGTGAAAAATGTATGGTATTGATCATGATATCTCATCTCTAATTGTTGGTATCTTCAATATGATCTATCACCAAATCTGGAGTCAATTAAATTAATGTTAATATAGAATTTTCAATCAAACACGTGCACGATCTGTGCCAATAAATATATTTTATTATAAATGCTAATATATATATATATATATATATTAAAAAAACAAAGATTCGTGCATAGAAAAGGGATAAAGTCGTAGACAACGACACTCTCAGCTAATCTGGGTAGAACTAGGTGAACACAAGAAGTTTACAATACCAGACATAGTACCCCAACTCTGTAATCACTCCCTAGTCAGTCTCATTAGACATTATTTGGATTCCCCCCTCGGGGCCAGTAAGAGACTTTCCAGTTTGTTTTCACAGAATTAGGGCACTGGCAAGTGTGTCTAACTGAACCAGGTTAGAGAACCAACCTGTGCAGTCTACTAATCTGAATCTGAGTGGCGCCAAGAAGACTCAAACTGACCCCGACTTGGATTTCTCCGATACTCATATGACTCAAATCAAAAGCCAACAGAGTTTAACCGAGCAAAGTGCCCATCGAAAAAACTTAGAATTGGCAGACAAACAAGCTCGACTGATATCTGAGCAAAATTGATTCACTGAAGCACATATGCACTGATCCATTCTAAAATACTAACAAAACAAAATTTAAAAAAAGCAAAAAAAGAGCCAAAAGAGAAAAAGAAAAAACTCATCTCGGACGACAAGTGGCAGATACCAGGGGAGACCTCCGGCGCGGCGGCGAGTGAGCCACACGCGCGGTCCCCGCAGTGGTGAAACAATGTGTGAGCTCGTGGACCTCACGCGGGGCGCGTGAGGGAATGAGACCGCGACCGGCAGAGGGGCGTGTTGCCGACGCGTCTTGCTTTGTCCAACCGCGCGTTGTGGAGGTGGCGGCGCGTGGCGCGCGACTTACGCCTAAAAATATATTTTTCCATTACACGTGTAAATATCTAGTGAAAGTTAGATTAATTTGTAGTGTAAAAATTCCTCAAAAAAAAAAAAATTGTAGTGTAAAAAGATCAATGGAATCCTTTAAAAGGTTAATTAATTAGTTCCAATATAAATTTTTGAATAATATGCGTGCATGAAACGTGCTAATATATACATTTTATTACAAATACCTTCTAATTATATGTGATATTTGATAAATATGTGTGTGTGTGTCTAAATATCAAGAAAAATTATATATGTTTGTATTGAAAAAGTAATTTAGTTTGATATCTTGTATAATGACAAACTTCGCTGCCCGTTCAGTAGCGGGATGAACTCCAACAGCAGTCACCGACTCCTTCACCTTTGATTGAAGCAAGTCGAACTGGCTATTCAGCTGGTCGTAACTAGGCTGCCCATTTTGCCCTTGAACCTCATCGATCTTCGCTCTCGCTAAACCCTAACCTTCGATTGCATCGAAGCTTTCTACATGTACTTGGAGGGTATTTTTCTTCGCATGTCCTGAGTTTTGAATTTTTGGTGATATATTTCTTTTAAAAAAACTTTGAATAAGGGTGAGCAATAACATCCCACAAAAATTAAGGTTAATTAGTCTCTATATATAACTTCAACAAATTATGTGCGTAAAACGTGCTAATATGCACGTTTTTCATAATGAATATGTGCTAGTACATACAATATTGATAATCCAAATATCCAGAAGTAATTACACATATTTAAAAATTTTAAAACACAATATATATTAACAATGACTTTAAATTTTAACATTTGATACTATCATTTATATATGTCCCTCTTGAAGTGCACATAAAATTGATCATGCAAGGATATCATCGCGCGGAATAGTATCATATTCATCACAATATTTAATTTCAGAACATTAACTTATTAAATTTTTAAATAAATTATGTACCAAATACTAGAAATGCAATGCTTATGCTATTAAAAAATTAGGGGACCGTTATAACTAGAAGTTAAGTTCATGAGTATAGGTTATTTCATTAGAGTAGGAAATCTATTTGAAATACTTGAAAATCTCCTCTTCTCTGTGGATACGAACCTTACTTGCCACTATTTGCTTAGTTGTGTGTAAAGCTTGTGAGCGAATATAAATTGTATTTTTGGAGAGGTATAACGACGACCTCCTAGATAGGCCCAGGTCTACCCGGGCCTGGGCGTAGTTCCGCCTCTGCTTTCTTTATTATAGTCATTATGTAGTCTCTCAGCCTCGCTCGTATTTAATCTCACACCTCTCCTAATCAAATTTATTAGTTCCATATCTCCCATCACACCAATTCCTTTCATGCCATTCATGTGGAGGCGCATCACAAGTAGAGATCTAATTGATGGCTCATGGTGTTTGCAATGGTACAAACTCCTCGGCGATGCCATTGACGACTGTGAAAGCGGTGATGGTGGTATAGTGATTATAACAACTCCTTTTTGCCTTGGGGTATCCTTGCAGTCGTCCTCCACGGCAATAGTAATTGAAGATATGATGATGCAGAATGAAGCATCAAATTTTCTCACCTGTGCTGCACCATAAGCAATAGATTCATCTGGACCGATACTCTTACAAATTAAAGAGATTTATTTTAGCATGCACGAATCAAATATTCCTTGTGCATCGAAGCATATTCAGACATATGTTTCATTAAAGATATTTATTAGCACATATAATTATAGTAAAAATATATATATTGACACGTTTCTCACACGTATATATGTGCGTGCAAATTCTAGTGGGACGGGATGTATTGGTATTATCAAATCCATGTTTTAAATTTACCAGTTCTGTTGAATGTTACACAAAGAATTTGACCACGCCAAATATGAAATGTTATTTCATTCAAATTCATGTTCTCTAGAATCAGTTGTACTGTAGGATCGTTGTCCATCCGCCATCGTGCATCTACGAATGAATCATTTGCCAGCATTCTTGGGTTCTTCCCGTGATGATTGCAGTAGCTAAAAAGTCTTTAGTAGTAAAAAATAGGACTAAGCGATTCGTGCTTTAAATGGTTTTATCGCTTGTCACAGTCTAACTTGCACATTTTCTTTTTTGTTTGTTCCGGATAAATTTGCAAACTTCTTACATTAAGAAAGTTTTACATAACCAATGACACAATTATCCTTTTAACTCCACCGTACTCGCATATGAATTGATTCTCATTCGGATTTTTCTTTCCTAATCGCTTCACTTCTCCAATTCTTATATGACTCTTGTTCTTCAATGAGATCCTTCTCCAATTCTTTTTCTTCTTCACCACAAAATCAATTATACCCTCATCTCCGAGAAAGCTCACCTACATCTCTGATTGATTAGGGTTAGTGTGACTTCAATTCAATTGGATATGGTGATTTTGATAGATATGAATTTGGATTAATTTAGTCATATCAATTGGGTACTTGTTAATTTCAATCAAATTTGAACCATCACAACGGTTCCAGAATCCATCACAACGGTTCTTTTCATAGCACTCACTGGAGCGTGACGCAACAAAAATATAATTGGACAATCTCTTCCTATTCAGAAAGTTCCTCAGTAGCGACCATCAACAATGAGCTTGGATGATGGACCAAATGGTGAATGGTGTGAGTTTTTAGAATGATTTCACACCAATTTTTGCTTTGAGATCGGTGAATGAAGGTATGGGGTTTTTTTTAAAAAATGTTTCAATCTTCATTTATAATTTAATTATTATTAATTATTTTGATGTCTTTTTTGCTAAATTATATTGAGTCCATTAACTATAACTAAAATATAATTAGGAATTTAGTTATATTGTGTAAATCATATTCAGCAACAACCATTTACTTAATGAAGTCACTGACTTTGTTTTAGTATATGGTCTTAGATCTAGGAAAGGAAGGAGAGAATTATGGTTAGATTTTAAAACTATTAATCTTCCAGAGGCTATCGACATTGGCGATTTTAATGACATGATTTCAATTAATGAATACCAGGGTCACTCTTCTCCACCTCTAGGTAGCATGCTAGATTTTAAACACTTCATAGATGACATGGCCTTACAGTCTGTTAACACTGTAGGCAATTTTTTTACATGGTCAAATGGTAGACTGAGGAATGGTGGAGAAAAACTAACACTGGAAAGATTGGATAGGGCTCTTTGTAGTCTTCAGTGGCTGGCTAAATTCCCACAATCCTCAGTCCAGGTACTTAATAGGTTATCCTCAGACCATAGCCCTTTATTTCTTAGAATAGCTAGTAACATACCCTCAGTCCCAAGACCCTTCCGCTTTATTAACACATGGTTTAAAATACATGATTTCATGGATCTAATTAGATCTCACTGGAACCAGTCACAGGAAGGGAGGGGCATGCTTAAATTTTTCCTAAAGCTAAATCATCTCAAAACACATTTGAAAAAATGGAATAAAGAGGTCTTTGGTAATTTAGGAGAAAATGTTTTAAAGGCTGAGGAACATCTCAGAATCCAGGAATTAGCCTTTGAATCGAATAGCTCAACTGATGAGTTAATTAAATTCAATAAGGCACAAGCTCTTTTACAGAAAGCATTAAAAGAGGAAAAACATTTCTGGAAACATAAAGCTAAAGTTAAATGGCTAAAAGAGGGAGATGAAAATACTAAATTTTTCCATCAATCAGTTTTAGAAAAAAGTGGTAGACTTCATATCACAAAAATTAAAAGCTCCTCAGGTTCATGGCTGTCAGAAAAAAATTGATATTGAGAATGAAGCTATTTCTTTTTATCAAAATTTACTCACTGATCATCCTCACCCTGACCAGGACCTTTTCTCCTCACATTTTTTGTCAAAAATCCCCTCAGTAATTACTAAGGAGGACAATGACAGTCTAATTAAGCCAATAACTTTGACAGAACTGAAGCAAATTGTCTGTGGCCTTAATAAATCAAGCAGTCCAGGGCCTGATGGCTATACTGCAAAATTTTTCATTAAGGTCTGGGATATAATTTGCTTAGATTTACTTGAGGCATCAAACGATTTTCTAGCCAGATCTCATATACATAGGGGTATATCCAGTACCTGGATTACAATAATCCCTAAAAAAGAGATCCCAATCACTTTTAGTGATTATAGGCCAATAAGTCTTTCTAATGTTTTGAATAAGATTTTTTCTAAAATATTAATGGAAAGACTTAAGCCACTGATGCCAAAATTGATTTCCCCACAACAGACAGCATTTTAAAAAAATAGGGACATATCGGATAATGTCATCTATCTAAAAGAAATGCTAAATTTTTTAAACAGAAAGGAAAGGGACCCTAATTGTATTCTAAAGCTTGATTTTATGAAAGCTTTTGATAGGGTAAGCTAGACTTTCTTACAAAAAATTCTCCAAAAAATGGGTTTTCACAGTAAGTTCATTCATTGCATTTTGAAAAATCTGTCAGATGCTTGGTTTTCCATCCTGATAAATGGCTCTCCAGTAGGTTATTTCAAAGCTTCTAGAGGCATTAAACAGGGAGATCCCCTCTCCCCCTTCCTATTTAACATTTTCTCAGAAGCTTTTTCTAGAAGCCTTGCTTTTATTTTTGAGTCTGGAAAACTAGATTACTACTCTTTACCAAGAAACTCAACTCCTACCTCTCATTTGAGCTACGCTAACGACACAATTATCTTTCTTAAAGCTTCCAGACTCAATCTGATCAAGATGAAAGTTTTTTTAGTAAAATTTGAGGAGACTTCAGGCCAGAAAATAAATTATGAAAAGAGTGAGTTCTTTGTAAGGAAAAGTGTTTCAGTAACCAAGCTAAGACAGATAAAATCAATAATGTGTATGAAACATGGTAGCTTACCTTTTAAATACCTTGGAGTACAGATCTATACAGGTAGGACTCTAAATATTCATTTTCAGTCTATACTGGAAATGATTGACAGTAGAGTCAGAAATTGGAAGAATGTGTGGTTATCTCATGGTGGTAAACTGACTTTAATTCAGTCTTGCCTTTATTCTATACCACAACATATATGGGCTGTCATGCTCCCCACAAAGCAGATTATAAAAAAATAGAAAGGAAACTTTCTATTTTTTTGGGGGGGTAACAGACTCTGGCCCAAAAAAGCCATGGAGGAAGTGGGATTTTTTATACCATCCCACTTCACAAAATGGATTAGGACTCAGGTCACTGTCCACCATAATTCAGGCTTTTTCCTGTAAATTATGGTGGAAGTACCAAATAGGAAATGCCCCATGGTCTGAATTTCTGGCTTCCTTACCTGATATAGCAAAAGCAAAATCAAGGATTTGGAAAAGGATCTGTAATGTCAACCTGTTTGCAGAATCTTTTTCCAAAGTGATACATGGTAAAGGTGACTGTAACATGTGGACTTCTAATTGGACTGACTGTGGTCCTCTAGAAGATTACTATAAACCTGACAGTGACAACATTTCTACTCTTACAGTTGCCCAGTTTGTTGAAAATAAAGCTCAGATACTTCCCTCTTTGATCAATAAACTCCCTACACATATCATTCATATTCTTCAGGCAGCAGCCACAACCCCACATAGATCAGACACTCTTATATGGAAGCCAGATCCACTAGGTAGATTTACTTTCAAAATAGCATATGAGCTGCTCAGGGATCAGAAACAAACCTTTTTAGTAATGTCAAAAATTTGGGCACCTGAACTACAAAAGAAAGTCTCTATTTTCATGTGGAGACTCTTAAATGCCTTACTGCCCTTTGATGACATACTAACTCATTTTGGCTTTCATTTACCTTCCAAATGCTGTTTTTGTCTGAATTCTGACTCATTACATCACTTTTTCTCTGAGTGTCCAGTTGCCTTAAAACTGTGGGATTTTATGCATCAGATATGTTTCTCTGAATCTTTCAGGTGCAAATTACTGTGGGATAGGCTGGCCACCTGCTGGGCTTTCTCAGGTCTCTCTAAAGCTCATACCAAGATCAATATGGTAGCACCAGCCCTTGTGTGTTGGATCTTATGGAAGGCCAGAAATAAATGGCTGTTTGAAAATACTCCTCCATCTTCAGAAGCAATGGAAAAAGAGCTGAAAGATTCTTTATTTCTGGCTTTCATCAGGAAACCTATGAAACTCACTAGAGAGGTGGATAAGGAACTTGCTGAAACTGGAGTTATCCCCCTTCCCTACATTCCCCCAAAACCAAATTTTATCTCTGTTACATGGTGCAGACCTTTGTTTGAATGTAAGGTCAATGTGGATGCAGCATGGTCAGGAGGCAAGGCAGGGATAGGGATCATCATTAGGGATCACCAGGCAAATTTGATTGGAGCCAACACTTTTTCCATCTACTCTTTCTCCCCACTCCAGGCTGAGATCCTTGCTATTGAAAAGGGTATTACAGTTGCAAGGGATATGAATATTCCCCATTTCAGTGTAGAGTCTGACTGTCTCCAGGCCATTCAAATGATCCTTAACCCTGGAGCTAGACATTGGAACCTTTGGCACCTGCTGGAATCAGTTCACTCCAGGCTTGGCAACTCTTGCATTAATCACTCACTGAGGGAAGGCAACCAGGCTGCAGACTCTTTGGCAAAGCATGCTAAACTCACAATGGAAGATAAAACCTACTACTGGAGTACACTGCCACCCAAGGTTAGAGGACTGCTCACTTTGGATGCTATACAAGTCCCCTCTCTCAGGTCCATTTCTGCAGAATATGTACACCTGTACTCCCAGCCTGTTGACTGATCTCTTTTGATTTATATGTTCTAGGCATTTTTGTTCCCTCTCCACTTCTCTAATACTTGCAACTGTTAGGGCGGCTGCCTTGTTTTCGTCTAACGTTGGCTAATAAGCTTCCCTTACTAGATTGTAAGTTTAAATTAGAGAAAGAGAGGATGACCTTTTTTGTCATCTAGAGGTTGATTTTGTTAGCCTAGACATTATTTTACACTAGGATGATTGTATCAGACTGGGTTTTGTTGCTCTTTTCAGTTTTTATTTGTGTTACATGGTTTGGGGTGCCTATAAATTCCCCCCACCTACACTAGGTGGTAATTAAAAAAAACATATTCAGCAACAGGCCCGCCCCGTAGCTGAGTCTAGTGAATCCCACGGTTTAGGCCCCAAATTTTGAGATTATTTAGGACTCCCAATTTTTTTAAAAAGTTTGCTGATAATATTTATAAAAAAATATGCTTAGGATTTACTAGATATAGACATGAAAGGCAAAAACCGAACGCCGAACGCAAAAGGGAAAAACAGTCGCTAAAGCAAGAGGGGAAACCGACGTCGCCGACCGATCTTCGAGGCTCTGACCGGAATTTTTCGAAACCCTGGGATGGATCTGGTCATCTAGGGATCAAAATTTCTTTTCTTAGGCATCATTTTCTTGAATTCTTCCTAGGGCACCACGTTTTTTACATTCTCCTCCTTGACTGAGGACATGAGGTAAATGCCAAATCATGTACTTGTTTTTTGTTTAATTCAACACCAATTAATGTGCTTTGTTTGCTAGTGCTAATTTTATATTAAATTGATTGGTTAGTTAGATTTTTTTATTTTACCTAAAAGCCCAAATCATTGTGTTATTTGATTGTTTAATTGACCTAGTATATTATTGATTGTTTAGTTTTTAGTTGATTTAAATTGATTGTTTAGTAACCTTAGGTAGCTCTTTAATGTCTAAATCATTTAGTGTCATTTCTTTTTACTAATGAGATCGAAATCGCAAATTTGAAGATGTCAAATATTAATATTTTTCTAAGATTACAAGGGATTTGAGAAAGGACGCAAGAGTTCAAAACCTATTCTTTGAGTAATATTTAATTAATATATTTAAAGTTTTTTAAAAAAGATATATTTATATAAATAGCTGTATTGATTGAGATTGCCATTTTGATCAATATAAATGAGTAGTAGTATTAACATTAATTAACACTCCTTGAACATGGAAAAAATGTATCACTTGAAAGTTTGTCTACCAAACTTATAAAAGGGTAAGAGTTAGTGGATCTCGTTATTTAAGGCATGCAAGGATTAAAAACACCATTTATAATGCGTTCAATTAACATGGGAAAAAAAGGCCTATATACATTATCAATCATTCATTGTCAAAAAATTAATTATTTTATTTATTTATATTAATAAAAATTGTACAATATTTAATTATGATCAAGAAATATCTGAACTACTAGATTATTCTAATTGTTTAATTTCTTTAATAGTAAATAATTTAAATATTATCAAAAACTTTAAGGTTAAAACCATCCAAATGACGGAAGTATTATTATTGGACTGAGTGGTAATAGCAAAAAATTATTCCCTTCTCTTTCTCTCTCCTCAAGACACTCTCAACCGAGAAAACAGATTTGTAAATTCTTATCCGAGGGAGGTCAACACCGGCGTCTCCGATAATCCCCCTCCCCTAACCTTTTTAGTAATTCAAACCACCCTTACCGAGAATCATCCTTTTTTTCAGAAATTTACATATCTATCTCTGATTAAACTTAAATTTTTCTGATTTTCGAGATCGGGCCAAAGTGCTTGCGGGACCGACCTGGTAAGCCTGATCAGATAGCAGTGGTTGGCTTCGCAGAGCTTTACTGCCAAATCGCCAAACGCTGGATTGTATTGTGGAGGAGCAGCGAATCTCAGCAGAGAAGCTCAAGGCCGACGTGGGGCGCTACCGATTGAGACCGGCAATCTCGAGAGGAGCATGTCGTCACTGATGACAAATGTAAGCCGGACGGGTCAGGTCATCGGGTCAGCGAGCCGCTATAGTTCTAGGTCTGGGCTGGTTTATATTTGGGTCGGGTCGGGTCAGTATTTGGTTTGGATTCAGGTCAAAGTTATCTGATTCTCGCACCACTAGAAGGAATGATGATTTTTGCTTCTACTTTATTTTTGTAGGTTTATTTAGTTTTTCAATTATCGCCACTCTTTCTATAAACTCCATAGAGGAGGCCGCTATCAACTCAATATCCCGATAACTTCCTCCTCCCTACCTTCTAAATTGTTACACCACCCTCTTTACCCAAATCTCCATTCGAAAAGCAACGTGGTCTTCATTATCACTTCTATTTTTGGATAAAATCTACCCAAATCAGAGTTTAGATCGGACATTAAGACGCCCCAATTGACCTGCGGAGACCCTCCAATTTGCAGAATCTAGAGCTGCCATAAGCATAGCATGATCGCTGCCATCCGCCTTCCCGGTCTTAAAGGGGGAGAACGGATCAGGTTTCCATTCCATCAAAACATATCATGATTTTTTCATGTACAAACTAGATGGAGTCAAACCTTTTCTAAGTACCATTGGAGGTGGCTGAAAGAGGGGAGGGAAAGCCCTAAAGGGGCACTAGGGGTGAGTATATTCTTGATTTGTTGATTTCAATTAGATTTGTTGATCCTGGTTTCTATATGCTTGAATCTCACCTTCATCTCGGATCGAATAGGGGTGAGTATGATTTGATTGGATATGATTAATTGATTTGAATTTTATTTTAGTGAATTCAATTGGGTGTTTGTTAGTTTCAACAAAATTGTTAACCATGGTTGCTTTAGGTTGGTCCAACTGATTTTAGTGGATAGTAGTGGAAGTGGCGTGATAGCGGACATCGGTGAAGTGGTGTTCTAGTGTGTTGGTGGAGTGGTTGGTGCCTGGGATGGATGATAAAAGTGGTAAATAAGAAAATTTTAAACGGGTAATAATGAGGGTGAGTTCGATTTAATTGGATATGATTGATCGGTTATAATTTTATTTTAGTGAATTCAATTATATGTTTGTTTATTTTGAATCAAAATTGTTAACCATGGTTGCTTTTCTGGTTGGTCCAACTGATTTTAGTGGATAAGAGTGGAGGTAGCATGACATCAATCATTGATGAAGTGGTGGTTCTAGTGTGTTGGTAGAGTGGTTGGTGCCTAGAATGGTAAATATGCAATTTTAAATGGGTAATAATATGACTGGTTCGGAGGAAGTATGGTTGAATCTATCTTTTTTTTCCATTTTTTGGCTTTTCGATAGGCGAATCATCACACAGCGGCAATGGATTGGGAAAATGATGAATGCAGTGAGCTATGAGGTTAATTCAGGACCAAATACCCCTTAATATCGACAGATGAATTAGGTACGGGAATTTCATTTTTAAAACTTTTAAATTTAGTTTATACTTTCTCTAGTATGCTATATACCGCACGGTGGCAATTTTCTGGATTAAAAATTAGTATAACAAATTTGTATATCATCTACTCAAGAATACACTTGGGGCCTATTTTTTGGAACTTGTTTATTTCAATTTAGTTTAGTTTTTAAAATTGTAACTAAGGCATTCAATTTGTTTCTTGAATTTAATTAAAAAACAGTTAATATAAATTTTCAATTAATAATCAGCTTAAAATTAGCCTCGAAGGAGTATCAAACACTACATTGTCTCTAACATGGCAACATCTAATAAGATTATAAGACCAGCCCTTCAATACCATTTTAAGAAGCCATGCCCTTTAATTTTCTAAGGCATTCAAGCTCAGTTCACACAGACCAATATGAGTATTTTGCAATACGGATGGTCTACATGCTCAACCAAATCTAACTGATCCAAACACTACTCTCATTTTCAAACAAATTTGTCTTTCTACCAAATTACATAGTGATGAGGATGACGAGACAGTGACGTGAGATGGATAATAATGGATGATTTGATATCAGCATGATGATGAGACTTGATATGATTTGATTTGATTTTGATAAGTTTTATATTTTTTCCTATTTAAATATTTCATTTCTGGTTGCATTAGATTACTTTTAGTCTATATAATTCAGTTTATCTTATATATTCAGACAGTTTTTTATGAAATAATATTTTGAGAGTTTTACTATAGTCCTAACTTGTCTCTTGCGAGAGAAAATGTTTGAGCCTAAACCCTAGTATTCTCAGAATCAATAGGATTTAGAAGAGGATCATACCTACGTATTCTAAGAATCAATAGGTTGAACCTTTTGTTAAGTTTCACGCTGCATCAATTGGTATCAGATTCCAAATCGATCCTAAATTTTGCCGCCTTCCCCGACGAGGAATCTGCAACGGATCATGGGTGTGATGCTGAGAAAAGATGAAGTTGTTGCTATGCGACGACAACTCGATTTGTTGACCCGGCGACTGAATGCTCTTGTCAGTCAGAGAAAACCACATGTCAAATTCAGTGAGATCGTTGATGATGAGGGTGAAGATGATGTCTTTGCTGCTCCGGTGTCTCACGATCTCGTGTATGACACTGGTGATAATGAAAACTTTGCTGCTCCAGTGTTTGATATTCCGGTGTATGATGATGAGAATGTTTTGGTGAAGAGTTTATCGTGATGGATGAAGTGAATGTTCTCGAGAATGTTGATGCGCTTGATGTTCCGGTGTATGATGATGATAATATTTTTGGTGAAGAGATTGTGATGATGGACAAAATTGATGTGTTTGATGTGCCGGTGTATGAAGTTCCAATATATGATGACGATCAAGTGTTTGATGCTAGAGACGTTGGAAGCTATTGAACATGGTGACATTGGTAAGGAGAAAGTAACTGTATTTGTTGATGAATTCGGTAATAATTTTGGTTATGAAATTTCTGAATTTATTCACGATTGGAAAGTTGTACCTATTCTCTCAAGTAAAGTGGTGGTAGAATTCATGAATTTTAATACTATTTTGGAGTTATCCAAATTTATGCTGCGCCATAATCCTTTGGATGGCATGCAGCCTAGTGTGAAATTTTCATTGACAAAGACTTACAAGAAAAGAAAGCAGTTCAAGTGTTATTCAAGGTACATGGTGAAAAAGTTTGCACGACCTGTTGCGACAATGTTGAAATCAGTTCAACAAAATGGAGATGCTTTGGAGCATCCAAATTCGAGGATGAATTGTGTCTTTCCAGGGAAGAATGATAAGGATGATGAGGCAGCGATGTGAGATGGATAATAATGGATGATTTGGTATCAGCATGATGATGAGATTTGATTTGATTTTGATTTTGATATGTTTTATATTTTTTCCTATTTTATGTATTTTATTTCTGGTAACATTAGATTTCTTTAAGTCTATGTATTTCAGTTTATTTCATGTATTCAGACAGTTTTTGATTAAATAATATTTTGAGAGTTTTTACTCTGTTCCGAAGTTGTGTCTTGCTAGAGAGAATGTTTGAGCCTAAACCCTAGGTATTCTCAGAATCAATAGGATTTAGAAGAGTATCATACCTAGGTATTCTAAGAATCAATAGGTTGAACCTTTTGCTACGCTTCACGCTGCATCACTTAGTTTGACAAACACTACTCGCGAATTCGACAACATCATGTCCATTCAAATAAATCCATTGAAATTATGTTAATCTATTTAACTTTCTCCAACTTTAAAATACTACATAAGTACTCAAGGGGCGCGTCTTTCTCCGGGCCAAGGCAGTTCCATCTCCTAATAGGGTCACCCTTGGGGCAGGAGATGGTGGCCAATCCCCGATCGACTGGGAAGATATGGATTAGCCCAGCCCACCCCCTACCAGCTAATAGGGTATAGTGTTGGATCCCCTTGCATGTACCATGCATTCTTTTTAAGTCTGGCAATGTTGTAAATTCGTGTAATTTTTATTCTTAATACATGAGTTTCCCTTGGTTCCCGCGCTTATTGTTTGTGTTTGCCCATGTGCTTATTCAAGCACTTCAGGGTAGCGTCATTGAGAGGACCACTTCACGAAAGATCATCATTTTTTAGTTCACTTCACAATTTTATTTCATTTGAACTAGATATGACTTAAGTCGTCAACAATATTGCAAATTGTTAAAGGCCAAGCTGCGAAAGTGGTACGAATAGAGTGGTCACCGGAGATACATCAGTCATACCCGCTTGACCAAGTATATCCTCGACATATTTGGCATGTTCAAGATAGATGGCAGATGGAGTAGCCGACACCTCAAGACCAAGAAAGTAGTTCAAGAACCCATAATCGTTGGTCGAAAACTCTTTATCAGTCCGAGCAAGAAACTGGAGAATTGCTCTTACATCATTACCAGTAAGAATGATGTCATCCACGTAGACCAACAAGTATAAAAGAGTAGAACCCCGAGAGAAGACAAACAACGACATAGCAAAAGAACTACATAAAGATCCAACTTGTCGTAGATAAGAGCTGAACCGATCAAACCAGGCGCGAGGAGCCTGTTTGAGTCCATAAATGACCTTTTGTAGACGGCAAACATAGTCAGGCCGAGCTGGATCCTAATAGACAACAGGATGAGCCATATAAACCGGAGTGTCAAGAGCACCATTGAGAAAAACATTCTTGACATCAAGCTGATGTAGAGGTCACTTTCTTAGAGTAGCAATGTCAATCACTGTGCGCATCGTAGCAGCTTTTACCACTGGACTGGAAGTGTGATCAAAATCAAAACCTGGAATCTGAGAGTACCCTTGAGTAACTAGCCGATCCTTGTAGCTATCAATACTACCATCAGCTCGATACTTCTGCCGAAATAACCATTTGGAGCCCACTATATTGGCATACGAGGGTCGAGACAGCAACTCCCAAGTCTTCTGATACAGAAGTGCATCCATTTCTTCGTCCATAGCACGAACTCATTTCGGGTCCTTGAGACCTGCACGATAATCCTGAAGCTCGAAATGATTCATAACTTGAGCAAGAAGACCGATAGTGACAAATATGGGCGGGATATCACACAGCGAGTACCATCCTTGTTTCTAGTAACAATCTGATGTTTGCAGTGGCGAGGAGAATCTGAGTCAGTGTTAGAATCAGAAGAAGTTGGAGAGCCTGCTGACGGGGATGTAGGAGATGGCAGAAGTGGTGGTGGTGATAAATTAACTAGAAACATCACTGAAGGAGCAGCGGGAGTAGCTGGAGCTGAGGAATATCATATGACGGGCAGATGGAGAAAGGCCGAGAAGGCGATGGTGCAATTAGGGATGGCAATGGAGCGAGTTTGTGGGGATACCTGCCCCAAATTCGGCCCATTTAGGTGGATATGGATCATTGAATTTATAATGGGGCGGGTATGGATATGATTTATAAATCAATGATGGGTATGGGTCGAGTATGGATTTTTTATAAACCCGCTCCATATCCACCCGCACCACCCTCTTCATATCCACTCGTATTATACATAAAATATGAGAATAACATTCATCTGGATGATCCTGATATAGCCCTTATCTGGCACCAATAAGATAATGACACGTGTACAATTGTAATCTTTTAATTTATTAAGATATTTTTAGTAAATTTCTAAAATCCTAATCTAGAATGCCTAAACCCATTTGAGTAATGATTGAATATGTGGCCCAATCATAAATTAGTTAAAGATGATGTGTCGCTACGTAATTGGTGCATGATATTGACTATATCAGGATGATCCTGATATATATTAAACTGTAAAATATATTTCTATGATTTTATTGAAGTTATTAATTATGATTTATCTTTGTAAAATCATAACTATTAAAACAGAAAATCTAAAAGCACTACACGAGTATATATACTATATACCAAATCTATCAAAATGCATGGGTGGCTTGATATTAAAATATTATATGGGTATGGACATGGATATACTAGTATTCATGCCCATTTGACCCAATGAACATCCCTAGGTGCAACTGATGAGAGCTCGGCTGGTACAATTGGCGATGGTTCAACTGGTGCAGCTGACGAAGGCTCAACTGGTGTAGTTAGAGGTGTTTAAAATTACCCGACCCGAGTTACCCGGCCCAATACCCGAAATACCAGAATGCTAATGTCCGGGTAATTAGAAGTATAAGCGGTGCGGGTACCCGGTCCAATAATTATGTTTATAATAGGGTTCGGGTCCGGGTCACAAAAATTGAGTTTCCGTGTACCCGAAATACCCGATTAAATATTATTATTACTAATAATAAAATGATAAAATTATGTTTGTTATATTGAGTACTTGTAAATAAATGTATATTTTCTTATTTAGTACTCTACATATTTTCGATAAACATTTTTTTCATGTACATCTTACGTAGGCATTTTTCATGTATACTTTTTCATGTAATGAATAATTTTGGTTTTTGTTTGCATCATTTTGGCATTTTTAACAAAAAAGTTACTATTGTAGTTATAAAATATTTATGACTTAGTGGTTGATTTTTGGGTTTCGTTTATGCTTACGTATATGCAAAAACATGAACATAGTAATTTTGTAAAAGAGTTAAAGGGTACCTGGTACCCGGCCCGAACTTTTCGGGTATTCGAAAGTGCGGGTACCCACATTTCTGGGCCATTACTACCCGAAGGTGCGGGTACCCAAAAGTGTGGATACCTTGTTATGAACACTCCTAGGTGCAGCTGACAAAGTTCTCAACTGGTGCAGCTGACGAAGGCTCAACTAGTGCAGCTGATGAAGGCTTAACCAGTGTAGTTGTAGGCTCCAAATCCAACATAGTGCGATTCCTCCCAGATGATGAGACATAGGGGAATGAAGTTTCATCAAACTGGACATGATGAGGGACATATATGCGCCCAGTAGTAGGGTCGCGACATCGGAAACCCTTGTAATTAGGGCTATAGCCGAGAAAAACACATGAAACTGAGCGATGTGTAAACTTATTGGCAACAATTGTACGCAAGCATGGATACACGCGACAACCGAAAGGGTGAAATAGTGTATAATCTGGAACAGTCCCAAAAACAATCTCAAAGGGAGATTTACCACCAAGAACGGAACAAGGGAGACGGTTGATGATGTAAACCGCAGAAGAAAAATGCCTCCACCCAACAAGCATGTGGCACTGGTGAGTGATATAGCATAGCAAGTCCTATTTCTGTAATATGGCGATGTTTTCTCTCAGGCAATCCATTCTGAGCAGGAGTATAGGGACATGACATTTGATGATGGATGCCACAAGATACAAAATGTGCCTGCAAGCGATGATTGATGAATTTCGTACCATGATCTGTCTGAAAAATCTGAACTTTCATGGAAAACTGGGTCTCAACAAATTTCGTATCTTGGCCATCTAATAAGGAGAAGGACTAATAGGTGCAGGCGTAGTAGTGGAAACAGAAATATGACCCAACCGATTCAGTAATTGAACAGTATCATGCGAGATATGCCCAAGTTGAGAGTGCCATAATTCAAATGGGGCTCAGAACTTTTCAGAACGTAACTCACCCAAAAAGCAAGAATCACCACTCTCGAGATGATAAAGACCCTCAATATGATGCCCTTTACCAATCACTTTCCCAGTTGGCTTGTGCACAATCGAGAAAATATCATCACTAAATATAATTCTGACTGGTAGATCACCAGTAAGTTTACTAATGGATAATAAACTTCCGGTAAGTCCATGAACCACAAGAACATTGTGAACCGAAAAACTCGAAAGATCACACTGAGCAGTGTGAGAAATAGGTAATGATGCACAATTCCCAACACGAACTGCTTCAAAACCACGATAGGGTTGTATAGAATGAAGGTGATCGTATTTGCAGGCATATGAAATGTGGCACCGGAATCCACAATCCACTTATTCAAATGATGATGATGATTAAAGCCATACAAATGGCTCTCCGACAGAACTTTATTTGCAATCCAACTAGTGGAATGATTTGCTCGAGATTAAAAAAAATCAAATTGCACCATAATGAATAATAACCAAAATTCTCCAAGATACTCCAATATTGTGAGGCTAAAACAATTTATACACCAAAAATACTTCAATTACACACCAAATAAAGTGCACCAAGACTGGTCAACAAGGGCTCATGGGAAGGGATCACACGTACATCGGTAGCAATAGACTAA
Organism: Sherardia arvensis; assembly: GCA_948330725.1. Lineage (NCBI taxonomy): Eukaryota > Viridiplantae > Streptophyta > Magnoliopsida > Gentianales > Rubiaceae > Sherardia > Sherardia arvensis. The sequence goes on from OX415238.1 coordinate 18,996,627, forward strand.
AGACACAAATTCATCATGTCAAAACCCGTGTACTCCAAATTAGGGATGATCATGGGGCGGGTTTGGGTCTAATTTAGCTAGATATGAATCTGACCCGTAAAAAAAATGTCTGATCCAAATCCAACCATATCCGCAAGGTCTAAAATTTTAAGATCCGCACCCATATCCATAAGGTCTATGGGTCTTAAACAGATCCAACTTTTTATATATAAATTCGTTATTTTGATGTTAGAGATTTCAAAATGTATACGAATAAGGTCAAATCTATCCATTTTTATAATAAACGCAAATGTTAACATACATAGTGAATTATTAATGCATAATACACATAAAAAAAATACTCAACGATTCAGTGAAATTGAAGATAATTTAGTACAAGAACGTACGACATAGATATTATACATAAATATATATTATTTATAATATATTAATATGTAAATGGGTCTCAATATGGATATGGATGCGAGTATTGGTTTGATATCTTATATCCGTATCCATATCCATTTTTTGAAACGTAGATTCAGATCCGACCCATATCGATGGGTCTAAAAAATTGAATTCATACCCGACCCGACGAGTCTTAACCCGCAGGGTCTGGAACTGGTATCAGACCCATGATCATCCCTACAACAAAAGCTAAATTCACCTTAACACACCAAATAACATATCCCAAAAATCAAATGCAAATAATGGCACCTAAAACACGCAAATTCGGATGCCAAAGATATTAATGGGTATGCAAATAAAATCCAAAAACAACCGTAAACGAAAAGCGCGATCAACCGGAAAAATAGAAAATCAAATCGGACACTGCAGCGGCACAATAGCAGATTATTGTAGACGCCACACTGTAGCAGATTACCGTAGCGGCGGCGAAAACAATTAAACCCTAAAATCGACCAATATCTAATACCATGTTAAAGGGTAAACTTCAATAATGAAGATGCATATTATGTAGAAATATATAAAAATTACAGTAGGAAAATATGGAAGTTATTAACCCAATAAAAACCCTAGTCTGAAAGCACTGTGGTCAAAATCATCTACCTTAGCACAATGAATAAAACTCAATGGAAAGAAATTGAGGGTGTGTGTGGATTGGAGGATTTTGAGGATTTGGATTTGGTTTTAGAATTTTGAGAATTCTAGACTTGAAATCTGGATTTTGAGAATCTGAGATTTCAAATTCTTGTTTGATATAAATTTGGATTTTGAATTGAATTATTTAAATAAAAAGGAAAATCAATATTTAATGAATTAATATAGTTGACTTTTTATATTCTAAATTACTACACCCGTCTCAGCTTAATCTGTATAGGTGATTTTTCACACTATCTAACACATATTTTCGACTAACAATATCTTTATAAACTGATATTATTGGAAAATCAAAATTTGATATTTGAATATTATATGTTGCGATTAATCTAACGATACCTAATATGATTATATTAATGATTATATATCTATTTAAATAAGTGGTCAAAGTTTAAATTGTGATCATACTTTATTACCTCCGTAACTTTAAATAAGCGGTCAAAAAGTTTCGTCCCGTAATTTATTAACTCTGTCTCACTTGAATCCGCATTGTTGAATTTTTGACCATATTTACTTTGACAACATATTCAAATAGATATATAATCGTTAATATAATCATATTTGGTATCATTAGATTAATCACAACATATAATATTTAAATAGCAAATTTTAATTTTCCCAAAATATAAGTAAATAAAGATATTGTTGCTCAAAAATGTGTGTTTAATAGTGTGAAAAGTCAACTGTATTAATATTGAATAAAAAAATACAAATGAGGGTAAAACTGGATTTAAAATCTGGATTTGTAATCTTGTGTTGCCAAACAAGGATTTGGCCAAAATGTGGATTTCAAATCCCAAAACCCAAATCTTAACCCACACACCCCGAGTAACTTACGGAGAGATAGATAAATAATAATAATAAAAAATTTGTTTCACTTGAGATTACTGACAAGTGATAACTAATATGTTCTTCACGGTTTATCCGAATATTTTTTAATTTAATTTAATTTTGATAAAATATAATTAATTAAATTTAGTTATATAAGTATTCTTTTCAATATTGTGTTCATTTTTACTTCAGTTCAACTTAGTTAAATTTAACTAGATTTAGTTTATTAATTTTATTTTCAATACACAAATTTTCAATTCCGTAAAATATATAAGACGAGGGGAATACATGAAATATACTAGTATACTAATTAAACAGGCCTTTTATCGCAATCCGTATTTTGGTTATTTGCAATCCGTATTTTTTAAAAATAATCATATATATAATGATTTTGATATATAACTGAATTGCAAGTGTATGCAATAGAAGTAGTATATATGATGTATATGTCTGATATACATAATTATTGATCATATAATATATATCAAAAACGTATTTTTATTTTGAACTGCAAAATGAGTAAAATACAGACTGCGTATAACATATGCCCCTGATTAAATGATGCCGTGAATGCTTGCATGTGAGCATGTCAGTTAAAGCAAAATGCACAGAAATGTGTGTGTGACGCAGAAAGAAGAGAGAAGTGAAGGATACATCACAAAAAGGCTGGAACGTGTAATTGTTTATCCTATTCTCCGTATTCCTTTCCTTTCTTATTCTATAAAATCTTGGACAATTATAAAAGCTGTCTCCAGATAACACCTTGCTTGCATTGTATTACTATCAATTTTAATTTTTATTAGCAGTAGTGGTTTGCATTTGTGGGCTGGCATCATGCTGAGCTTCGCTGTTGTGTTGTATTGTGCAGTGAGAGTGAAATGAGTGAATTTTGTTAATTATCTTTTTTACTGCCAACATTCCCATATTTTGTCTTTGATCTTGGGGGCCCCTACCTAATCCTTTTGTATTTGCTGGTGAATTATTGGTTTGCAGCAAGATCCATCTGAGAACACAGCTCCAAACCCAGATCAATTGCCTTCCTCCTGCTAACTTGAGGTATCTTCTTCTTTCATTTGCTATTTGCTTGCTATGTTCCAGGAGGATTATTCTGAGTCCTTTTTTCCCGATTCGTAGCAGTTTGTAGTAGGATTTTTGTGTGTTTTTCGGCGTATCCACCATGAAAGACTTCCCTTCGTGTTTTGGGGAAAATGGGGTTCAAGTTGCAGACTTTTCATCATCTTCTTCATCAACCTCTGTATCTAATACTAATAAAGCTGCTCAGAATTTGGTCACTTGTGTTTACCAGTGCCGGTTGCGCGGCAAGCCTTGCTTAATAACAGTTACATGGAGCAAAAATTTGATGGGTCAAGGCCTAAGTGTTGGGATTGATGATAGCGCTAATCAGAGTTTATGTAAGGTTGACATCAAGCCCTGGTTGTTCTCTAAGAAGAAAGGGTCTAAAAGCTTAGAAGCAAATGCTTGTAAAGTAGATGTGTACTGGGACATTTCTTCTGCTAGGTTTGGATCTGGGCCTGAACCTCTGGAGGGGTTTTATCTTGGGGTTGTTTGTGACAAACAGATGGTTTTGTTGGTAGGAGATATGAGAAAAGAGGCCTTGAAGAAGACGGGTTCGACCCCAGTTTTATCTGGGGCTCTTCTTGTTGCTAAGAGGGAACACATCTTTGGTAAGAAGACTTTCAGTACCAAGGCTCAGTTTGTGGAAAATGGCCTTGTGCACGATCTCATGTTTGAATGTGATACGATCGGAACTAATGATCCATGCCTTATTGTGCGAGTCGACTCTAAGCCATTGCTGCAGGTGAAGAGACTCAGATGGAAGTTCCGTGGAAATCATACCATTGTAGTTGATGGCCTCGGAGTTGAGTTTTACTGGGATGTCTATAGTTGGCTCTTTGGGACATCACTTGGGAATGCTGTTTTTATGTTCAGGACCTTTCCGCCGCCAGAAAAGATGTGGACTACCCAACCTGTTTGCGATCCTCAGACATTGCAATGGTCATGGTCTCAGAGGTTCCGAGATAGAGAGTCACATAATCCTGGTTTCTCACTGGTTTTGTATGCATGGAAGAACGAGTAGAATATCAACCCCCTACCTCTGGTTGAGTGCTAACTATACTCTCATTGAGCTGTGATTTTATTGACATTGAGATCATGATTATACTTTTGATTATTATGCCTCCATTTCCTTTATAGGAAGTTAAAGAAAGATTAGTATTAAATTAGAAATATTCATTGTCACTTGTTTGTAAATTCTTCAACTGAATTTTGTATGTCGTACTTTTGTTCTGTGGAACTTTAATGCATGACGCTTTTGCAAATCCTTCTCTTTATTTGGCAACATATGCTGTATGTCTGATAGATAATGAAGTGTCAAACATGGCCTATTGTAGTAGTTTTTGCGATTCTGACTTTATATGAAGTCAATTATGTTGCTTGGAGGTTTATATTTCCTCTATCATGTTGCTCTCTTTATAGTCAGTTGAGAGAGATGTTCCTAGAATATATACTAACAACATTGCAGGTGGCAACTTTCGCATACATGAAATTGCTGAGCAGCTGTCCAGTGATCCAGTGGGTTTTTCTTCTCTAATAGTTGTTCAGAACATGTATGTTGTGAAGCTACTTGATATAAATGTAACTTAAAATCAAGGTATGATCACTGTCTCCTTATTCTCATTTGTAGACGTATTTAGTGCAACTTAGGTTGGTTCATTTATGTTGCATGGAGAGTATAGGACACGGGACTATGACACCTTATAGCTAGTTTCTAATCTGATTGTCTGCTTCATTAGCATTTGCATAGCATAACATATCTCGTATCATGACATGAATCTTCAGAAAGTAAGATTGTGATGACTAGTAAATACAATAATCAATATTGAACCAATTCTTATTAATTGATTTAGCTCCTAGTAAAGAATTCTTATCCATTGGTGTAGCAAATCTTATTGATGACTCATAAGATTGTATTCCTACCTATTTAGGATCCTAGTTATGACATTTATAATCCTGGTAAACCAAATTTATAATTCAATATATGGTAGATACTGCTTTAGCTCCTAGTGAGATTGGTAAAATTATGGGCTCCATTCAGATCCGTGTTGATGGTGATTTACTTCTCCATATGAATGCATAAGGAGCTTTTATGATCAGGGATTAATTCTCTGGAGTCTCATAAATTTTTACCAACTTCAGTGAAATGAATGATGGAAGAAAATATAACTAGATACGAGATGATGACTGAGGCCGATCTTTTCATTCTGCTTCCATTGGGGTTCAGAATGAACAAAAAGGTAAGATGTTTTCTCCTTGAGGAAATATATTGTTTGTTAGACGTGAGTTTGCACCTTGATTGTTCGTGTGTGGGAAGGGAGAGACTAGTTTAAAAGTGAGGGTGAGAACTTTGAGATTTGATGGTATGGTAAGTTTTGGAAAGGCAACTCTGGTTGTCTAAAGCAACTATTCTGGTTTTATGCTTTTGGTATGTTAAACCATCACTCTTATTACTGTCATAGATGAAGCAAGAGAAGCCTTGGGGTTCTGTGAATGATCAAAAGAGGTTTGCATAATGTCATGACTTCTTCACTACAGATGGTTTTGACCACATGACTTCTGTTAACCTTTTACGCAGAGAATGTAACTGTTATTCGTTAGCTGAACAAGAGCAGCAAGTAGAGGGTTATTTTACATTTTGATTCTTGATCATGCTGTTAAATTCCGGCATCAGTATGTCATGCCTTATGCAGCAGCGGTATTTCACTCTTAAAACAAAGTACAGGCATCATCCCATTTAATTATACTTTCACTTCTAGCAGGTGTTTCGAAATTATTGAATCTGAAAGTGTATAATAAACACGAGCTTTATAACAATGACTTAAGATAACTTCTTAAAACTTCGATTCAAGATTCTGAAATCAAAGTATAAAATACAATCCTACTGTTAAATTAATTGTACGATATTTATTCCAAATTCTAAATCTAATGGAATCAGTAGTTCCCAATCTCGTTTGATATTGAAATTTTGGTTCAAGATTTGGACCCATAAGTAAATGCAATCCCGGTCAGGTTTGATATGTATTGTTTCCAATTTGTACGTTTAAATGGACTTTTTTTTTTAAAAGATTAACCATCTGTAGAGGGAATTATACCCCCTCCGGTTAAGAAAGATTGGCACACTTTCTAAAAGAGGAAAATTCAATAAGAATGGCTGGCACACTTTGACAATTTACTACAAATGGGGGGACAAAAAACTGAAATGACCAAATTGCCCATGAAACATTTCCAGTATTACCATGTTTATTGAATTCGAGCTGGGCCACAATAAAGTTTAACTATGAATTATGGACTGTGGGTGTTGACTTTGAGTATAAAACATGCGTCCCACAAAATTTGGGCAAATTATTCTAGTTTCTTAAAAATTGTGTCACCAAAGGTGTGCCAATCTTTCCGAATCGGAGGGAGTATTTGACTCCCCAAACCATATAAAAAAAAAAATCAAAATTTGAAATTTTGGTTGTTTTAAGGAACTCCCACTACATGCAGTGAGAGTCAAAAGAATAAAGACATAATGACTCAAACACTCAACCCTGAAGCAAGGATACTTCCAAAAATGGTGGAACCTATACATTCAATTACAGATAAACTTTAACATGTTCTGACTAAATCGGAAACTGCATCCTAGAGCCTATTAGCGAATTGATTACTCAAACGCAAGACGGCACTAAGAAAATTTCCATGTAGTCAGACAGAACTGCTTGAAGTGATTTAGTAAGGGACTTCAGTGCAAACTATGAGGTTTGAGTAGCGTAAAGGAAAGTATGAGCGCGGTGGCTGGCTGGTGACTCCCTCCTGCCCCGTCCCTCACTAGTGGATGGACATAGGTTTCTAGGCGGTCCGTTCGTACCATTCACGGCATTTTGGAAACGCCGTAACGAGTTGTGCCGTAAAATGGCATTGCTTCTCGGCGGTTAAAAAACGCCTTAAAAATGAACATGTGCACGGCGGTTCAAAACGCCGTGTGCAGCGGTGTAAAAATGCCCTGTATAATTGTTACGAGTTCGCCACCTCAGGTCGCTGGTGTCTTTAAATGTGAGTGCTACGATATCGCCTCCAGTGATCGCCTCTGGATGTGATCTCGCTTCTGTCGATCGCTTGTTTCTAATAATATATAGGCGAAGTCGTAACAAGTCTCGCTATGGTGAAGGAGGTGACACCGCTGGCGTATTCGCTGGAATATAGGCAATATTAAATTTGAAAAAATGTGGAAATGGTCATGGTGTTACGGTCTCGTGTAGTATGTCTCTTGTAATCGAAAATGAAAAGCGAGTTCGCCTTCTGGAGGTGGCGAAAATGAAAAGCGAACTCGCCCCCTGAAAATGTAGGCAGACCAGAGGGACACAAGCGCACTGGGATATGAGACCGCCAGCATAGGCAAACATTAAGCGAGTTCGTGGCACCTTTTTATTGTGGGGAATTTCATTAGCGGTTTCGTCTTTTTCATTCATCTGTAACAGCAAATTAGGAGGCGAAATCGTTTTCAGGAACGCCAGGGGCAACAGAGTCTGGCAAGCGAGTAGCTAGGCGATATCGCTTTTGTGGGCGAATGAGTAGGCGACGACACTTTTGTGTCCGTTTGTTATATTGTAGTAGGAAGCGTGCCGGGTAGCGAATCAGCTTCTGTGTTCGACTGGAAGCGAACCTGCTAGCGAGTTCATTTATGTGCAACATAGAATGGTGTAATTATTGTAAAATTTGAGCCGTTTCTTTCGAAACATGAATCGGGATACCGACTCAACATAAACCTGTCAAATTCAGATCCAACGCCCCTATACTAATACTAAAGAGGCATGATAAGTCCATGGTTCGTATTCGGGTCTCATTCATACTCGGACCAGGGCCCGAGAAGGGTCGTGGGCTCGAGATACGCGGAGGGTGGATCCACAGGTCCATCAATCCTAATCCTTATAAGGAATGCGTATATTATGAATGTTCTACAAGGAACATACATCCTTTCAAAGATGGTAATACAGCCATCCTAAACATGGTAACACAACCATGTCCGAAATATACTTCTATTATACATGGTAATACAACTACTATTCCCATAAGAGTTGTATTCATACCATAAACACATATCTTGATGATCTACAAATTGTAGCCATATAAATATCCTAAAGGTTTGGTAGACCTCTCCATTTAATCTGATACTACATACTTTACGCCTTAAGCAAATATACTGACTTGAGCGTCGGAGTGTCTATCACCGAGACACCCGGGGCCTTTGTTTTGCAGATCAGTTCGTGAGCCTGGTTCATCGTCGAAGTGTTGGTGTCCGGCATAAATCAATTTGGCACGCCCAGTGGGACATCTCACACTCATTGATGACAACGCCGAACCTTATCTCTGATCTGGTCTAGCGCACCTGAAGAAGCAACTAGGGCAAAAAGAGTGCAAAATCCGGAGGAGAATCCAAAAGCAGAGCAACCCCCCAAGGACGAGGACGAGGACAGGGACGCGGTCGACCCGGAGGATCTCGTACGCGCTCCATTTCTGAACCACCGTCAGGCTCTACCGTGGGGGCAGGAAACTCCAACGTTCCAAACTCCTTCGGTCCAAATCCTGTCGTATCCAGAACACCCCTCTCCGGTCCAAATCATGCTGCATCAGGAGTGCCACCTTCTGGATCGAATCCTGTTGGATCTGAAGCACCGAACTCAGGACAGAGAGTCTCGATCCAGATAGACATGAACTAAAACGAACACGTCAACAACCTAGACGACCTTGACCGAGAGAATGGGCTTGGATATAGCGGATCTGACTTGATCTTTACCGCAGAAGAACAAGCAGAAAGGGATCGGCAAATCCTTGCAGAAAGGCAGCAGGAGGATGCTAGACAAAAACGTCTCAGGGAAACCCTGAACCAGACCATACAACACAGCCTGCGGGGCTCTGATCCACTCCAAATCAACCTTTTCTCGGACACTCTCCCGAGGGAAAATAGGTTGGGGTATAGTAGAACCAACTCGATCTTTTCTCCAGAAGGAAGAGTGCAAAGAGATCGACAAATTCTTGAAGATAGACAACAAGAAGGAGAATCTGTGATAGAACATTACCATAGATACATGAATCTCGCCACGAGACGCTATGATCGAGATGAAATCCTCTTGATAAACCTGTATCGGATGATTGTAGGTAATAACACTCCGAAGAAGAAGGATGGCTCCCACAACAATGACAATAACAACCAGGGAAGCGGAGGGCCCAATCCTCAAGATCCTCCCCCACCACTGTCAAATGGAGCCAACCTGGTCATCAACAACATTAATGGATATACTGGAGAAGCAATTTCCCTAACTAAGCTGAAGGATAGTGTGCGGACCCTACCACATACCAAACTAGTCAACAAGAGACTCCACCCCGAAGAAGCCATTACTTTCTCGGACACGGATGTCGTACCAAATCAGATGCCTCACTCTGATCCTCCCATCATCTCAGCAACCATACAAGATTCTTTGGTAAAAAGAGTCTTCATAGATAACGGGAGTGGGGTAGAAGTAATGTTTCAAGATTGCTTCCAGAAATTAGGGTTTACCAAGGAAGACCTCAAACCTACGGGTCCGATCTCGGGGTTCACCGGAAATCCCGTAACACCTCTTGGAGAAATCACACTCCCAGTCACAGTAGCAGATGGGACGAAGAGCCTGACCCTCTACTGCACATTTGTGGTAGTCAACACCGTCACACCCTTCAACATTATCCTTGGCAGACCTTGGATGTATCAAACTAAAGCCGTATGGTCTCCCTATCATCTGATGATAAAATTTCCGACACCGCAAGGAGTAGTTTCGATCAAAGGATATCAAGAAGTGGCGCGTTCATGTATGATCACGGCTACACATGACGCCAGAAAAGTGAGTAACATCTCGGCCGACAACACTATCTTAGGAGATTTGGTTTCCAACCCTGATCTCGAACAATCTATGGTGTTTTACTCCGAGGAAGAAGACGGTTATATGTTAAGGGATCCTCCAACTCGGGGGAAAGTGGTGCTAAAAAATTTACTAACCAGCCGTAAGGAAAAGGACCATCCTTACGTTATTCATTTTGATTTCCAAGCCACCAACAATGAAGCAGAATATGAAGCCATCATCACCAGACTAAAATTGGCTAAAGACCTGGAAGTTAAAAACCTTGAGATCTTCAATGACTCACAGATCGCAATTCAGCAGGTCGAAGGCGAATTCAAAACTCGAGAGTACAATCTCCAGAAATACCTCGGGATAGTTAAACCTCTCCTAAATCAATTCCGACATTATGAGCTGAATCATATCCCCCGAGAAGGTAACCATAAGGCAGATGCACTTAGCAAACTTGCCTCTTCGGACTTTAACATAAGATCTTCTCAAGAATTTCTAATGGAAACCTTGGCGAAGAGAAGTTGCAAAGAGAATAACATCATGGCTACTGGCATCTCAGACACATGGATGAACTCCTACATTGAAAACTTCCAAACGGGTACCCTTCCCGAGAACAAGCACCTGACACGGAAGGTCCGAGTTAAAACTCCGAAATATGTCATCCACGACAGCATCTTATACAAGAAAGGATATCTCCAGCCTTTGCTCAAGTGTGTTGGGCCTTCTGAAGCTCAAGAAACACATGAAAGGAGTCTACGGTAGCTATCAAGGTCCACGTACCGTTACCCGAAGGCTCCTACAGATGGGTTATTTTTGGCCTACGATGCTACAAGGCGCCAAAAGAGATATCGATTCTTGTCATCAGTGTCAAAGATTTGCTAATATGGTCCACGTGCCACAGGAGAATATGATTACCATACAAGAATCCTGGCCATTTGTACGAGGGGGATAAACCTCGTCGGACCTTTCCATACGACCCCTGGTAACTTCAAGTACCTCATTGTGGCCATTGATTATTTCTCAAAATGGGTGGAACCTGAAGCCTTGACCAACATAATTGGCAAGACAGTTATCAATTTTTACGGGAAAGATATCGTGTGTCGCTATGGCATCCCGAGATACATAGTGACCGATAATGGAGCACAATTTGCTAATGATCCCTTCAAGAAAGGGTATAAGGAGTATAGCATACACCAGAAGCTCACCTGGTATATCATCCAGAAGCTAACGACCAAGTAGAGGTTACGAACCGAACCTTGGTAAGCGGCATCAAGAAGCGCCTCGAAGGAGCTAAAGGAAACTGGATCAAAGAACTACCAAGCGTGATCTGGACCCATGGAACCACACCAGCAACAGCAAAAGGAGAGACTCCTTATAGCTTAGACTATGGGTCCGAAGCGGTCATCCCCATGGAGATTGGGGTCCCCTCTGCTCGTACTTCTCAACCAGATGATGGAGATGGCACTACCAACAAAGAAGACATTCGTCTCGATCTTGACCTCCTAGAGAAGAAGAGAGCAAATGCTACAATCCACGAGGCCAAGGTAAAGGAAAGAGTCAAGCGCTACCATGATAGAAGGGTCCGCTTGGCTACCTTCGTCAAAGGAGACCTGGTAATGGGATTAAATGAGAAGTAAGAAAGAAGTGGAAGGGAAGCTAGCCCCGAACTGGGAAGGTCCATATCGAGTCCTAAAATCCCATCCAGGGGGAAGCTACCTCTTGGAAACCATGAAGGGGGAACCTATACCACGAAGATGGAATGTGATTAACTTACGAAAGTATCACGGAAGATAAAAACTCAATGGAGAGCCTCACAAAGGTTAGAGACTATCAAGAACGTCCGAGAAGCCTCATCAAGGTCCGAGAAAAGTATGCTCTAGCACAAACGGGTACTCAAACTCAAACCCACTATTTACTTTAACTCTATTCTTAAAGTTATAAACTTAGATTGAAGTTATATATTTTTATACCTATCCTTATAACAAGTAATCTTAAATTCCTTTTCTAAAAAGAGGATTGTTGTCTTAAGTATAACATTGATTGCTATTCAAAACAATGTACTTTATAAAGTATATGATTGGTCAACTTATAAGTTGTTTGAATTCAATATTCAAATACCAATCGTTTTGAATAAAAGAGATAGGTTCGAGATAAAGTACTTCAAAAAGTACTTGATTGAGGTCTATAGACCAAAAGGGCAGACGTGCTCGAGAATCAATCATCTCAACATAAAGAGGAGAAACCTCAAAAACAAAAATTGAAGTTCATATCAAAGGTGTTATTACATCAGAATATGATGTTTCTAAAAATATCCCTCAAAAAGGCACACATAGAGGAAAAACCTCGAACACAAATAGTTCATATCAAAGGTGTTATTACATCAGAATATGATACTTCTAAACAAGACCCTCAAAAGGGCACATAAGAGGCTAAATCTCGAACCTAAAAAGGACATATCAAAGGTGTTATTACATCAGGATATGGTACTTTAAAATATACCCAATAGGATTTCCTAGGACTTCACCAGAAGTGACACTTGAGAGATGGGCTATTGTCAACTTTTCTGCACGCTGTGACATTCAAGGCCTTGTCAAAGGACACCCAAGGAAGAAGCCAAACAATATTAAGCTCGCAGAGTGTTCATCATGGATAATTGCGAGAACTTAACAACCAAGGCTGGTGCTCCTTTCTAATAAATCACGAGACCGAGGCTGACGAGAAGATACCAGAAAGTAAGGTAACAAACCTGCTGGGATTACTCAACCTTGCCAGTAGAAGGATTAAACACCTCTTCACGAGAAGGTAATTCAGGATACTTGGCTTTAATAAGCCTCAACAAATCTCCTGATGTTACTATATTCTCGGAGGGATCCAGTGCATCCAAAACCTCAGCCCCAGGGATCCAGCGTTTAGCAGTCAGAGCAGAGAGCTTATCAGCAGCATCTAGATGAGAAAAGATTTCCTCCATCACCTTCACCTCCTTCTCGGATTGGCATAGCTGCAAGACGCCACCCAAGATCTCATGCAGTTCAGAGGAATGGAATAAATCCCCATACTCCTCCCTATGACTCTGAAACTCGGGGCTACAAGCAACGAAGGCACTCCAAAGCTTTAGAAGTCGTTTAGGCTCCTCTGGATCCTTCTCCTCGGTTTGATTTTGCACCAACTCCTCTGCAATATCTCGATAAGTCTCCAGCTCTTTATCCTGAGATTTCTTTGCCAATAGCAGATCCTTTTTCTCGGCCTCCAGCTGTTTTACCCTGGGTTCCAGTTGAGTCACCTCCATTGGAGCCTGAGCGGGAGGAGTAGAAGCGACAGACTTAGTTGTCATAGTCAAGAGGGAAGCCTCCATCTCCTCCTTCTTTGCCCTGAATGATCGGCACTTAACATGTAATTCCATCACAGAATCAAACAAGTGCCGGATCACATCATTAGCTCGACACCCCAGCGTGGATAGATCCGCCATCAGCTGTAAGATCAAAGATATATTAAAAACCTGGCATCTGAGAAATCTATGTAGTATAACATGAAGGATAATTACCTCAGCGATAATCCCTATATCCCTATAATCCCTATATATATCTAATTACCTCAAAGAAATCCCTATATTAACTATATATCTAATTATATATATATTTTCTCAATAAACTCGCCGAGCTTATCGAAATAAAATTTAAAATTTCAGACTCGACTCGTTACATATTCGAACGAGTTTGACCTCGTGATCGAGTTTGGTCAACCCAAACTCGAGATCCATCTTTTACCGAGTTTCTCGAGATTTTCTCACGAGAAACTATACTGATCAAATTTTTAAAATAATACACGGTCATCATATGTCATTGATTCAAAGTACTGATGATCGTGCATGCCTCTTTATAGCGATCGTCACTGATCTTGATCGATTACCTAGAATTTGAAGTTTAAAGGCTGACTCGATCAATAATCAGTTACCGATCCAGCCGACAAATGTACAGGTCATCAAAATTTTTATTAAATAGAAACAAGTTCAAATTTCATAAACGTTCCTCATCAAATTTTATACACAATTATAAAAATTTCTTGATTTTTATGAATATCTCAACAATTATATAGTTTATACCCTCAGGAGAACTCGCCACCAAATGTCGCCCATGGGCGGATACCAAGTGAGCTCGCCAGTTAATATTGCTCTAAGGCGATTAACAAGCGAGTTCGTAACCATACCCACTATAAGTAGTCAACGTTTGGGGCCTGACGCGTTCAAAACCAGATCCCCAATTTTTTTCAATCAGATTCAACAACAAAGCTCCCCCGACAAATCCACCGCCGAGCAACCGCCGTGCACTAGGTTATTTGTTCCCCCAACCGCCCAAATCCCATTGATCTTGTAAGTTTCCTCTTTCACTCATGTTATTCATTGTTAACTTCAAAGGCATGTGTTTAATTATTAGGTTCATAGGAGTTTTAGCTTCTGTTTTGGATTTGTGTATGTGGGGTTCAAACATAGGACTAGGATTGATGTTAGGTATTGTTGATATGTACTTTGGATAATCAGAAACATGCCTCCACGTGGGAAAAAGGTTGTTGAATAATCTGATGGATGTCTACGACCCGCGCTTGATCACAAACCCTGCTCACGAACTGATCTGCAAAACAAAGCCTCGGGTGTCCCGACGATAGACACTCCGACGCTCAAGTTAGTATGATGCGTAAGGCGTATTGTATGTAAGATCATAGATAGAGAGGTTTACTAAACCTTCGGTATTTATATGGCTACAATCCGTAGATCACCAAGATATGTATTTATGGTATGAATACAACTCTTATGGGAAGAGTAGTTGTATTACCATGTATAGAGGAAGTGTAATTCGGTCATGGTTGTATTACCATGTTTAGGAGGATGTATATTCCTTGTAGAACATTCATAATATACACATTCCTTGTAAGGATTAGGATTGATGGACCCGTGGATCCACCTTCCGCGTAATCTCAAGCCCACGACCCTTCTCGGGCCTTGGTCCGAGTATGAATGGGGCCCGAATACGAACCATGGACTTATCAGTAGCCCCAAGGTAGATTTTCAGAATTTAGAGTGCTCCGTCTCAAAGGTTGAAGGAGAGGCTTCCTTCTCGAGGGAAAACCGATAACTCGAGGAAGGATGTCTCAGGGTGTTGTGCTCGGGGGAAATCTTGCTTGATACTGACCTCTCGGGCTAAACCTTCTGAATATCTAGCTTAAAGTTCTTTCGTATTCGATCAGGACACGTGGACGGTTGGATCTGAATCTGTCTTCTTGAATTCTGAGAGGACTGACACGTGGTCTTGATTCATTGTATCTTCTGGCGTTGGAGAAGACCAACCTTCCAATTGCCTGCATCATTTCGCGAGTTGAGGTAATTACTCCACGTAAATGCTTGTTAATTACTGGCTATATAACCAAGTAATTTTTCTTGTGTTTATCATCAATCATCCAAGTATTCTGCGTTTTCAATCTCAGAAAAAGTTCTTCAAATTTGTGTTCTTTTCTTCATATATTGTCTTCCCCCCATTCTCTGTATTACCATGTCTTCAGCAAACTCTAGCATTCCCCCTGGCAATGTAGAGAATGTTATTGAAGAAAGAGCCCCAGCTGCTCATGATTTGAGTACTTTGTTCTTGGAGGTTGAGCCTGGGGAGTTGATGGAGGTGACCATTGCTACACCGTTGCAGGCTGTAACTACGGTGATGGATGATGGTGCCTCTTGGTCAAATACAGACCCGAATGCGGAGCTCCAAGTTGCTAAACGGGTTCAGGGTACCTGTGATGCAAATAGCGTCACCAAGGTGGTCGATGAAAAGACGTTGCGTTATCTGCGATCATGCAGGCTGTCGTATCCCTCGATGCTGGCTTGAAACTTGAGGATGGGGAGATACCAATTGAAAACCTGGTGAGCCCCACTATGGGAGGTTTTTGCAGCAGGGGATAAGTTTTCCTTTTCCCCCTTTGTTTCATGAGTTCCTGCAGCATCATCAGCTGCATCCAAGCCAAATTCACTCCAACGCAGTGGTGCTGATTATGGCTGTGATATCCTGGTGTGCTCAGAGCAATTATACCCTGAGCCTGGATTTATTCAGGAGCTTGTACAAGTTATTCTCTTTCGAGAAATACGAGTACATTACTCTCACTCCGAGGAAGAGGAAACCCATCGTGTTTCCTGAAAACAGTGGCGAGTGGGAGGCTGACCGCTTCACTTTTGCCCGAAGCAAGTATGAAGTCCCTGATTTGCATCCCAAGCCGACGGATGCTATAGTTTGCGATAGGTTCTTCATCATTCCCGACCACTTAAAGGGTGTCATAGTGGAGCTCTTGAAGGAGGGTATTACCCTTCAAAGAGGGGATTTTGTGTTGGGCGCACATGGCTCTGTCTGGCAGTGGCCCTCCATTACTTACTCGTACCTGCTGGACGTTCCTCGATTGAAGTCCACTTCCAGCTTCCTGAAACCTGACCGGAATTGGGCCCTCCCTGATAAAATCCAGGAAGGGAAGAAGAAGGCTAGGAGGCGAGTGTCGAGGCAGTCACCCCGAAACCAGGGTGAGTCTTCCGCAAGTCGGTCCTCTTCAGGTAGTGTTTTGATTTACATACTGTAGTAATGCTATCTTCCATGTTGTATCTTAAAATTTCTTCTTTTATATGTAGCATCTCCTCCAAAGAAAAAGATCAAGGGGAAAACAGTCCTCGAGGACGTAGAGAAGGAGGCGGAGATGTCCGAGGAGATGGAACCGGAGGTTGGGGAGTGCTCAGATGACGATGAATCTGACCTTGAGCTGGTGATTCCTGAGGACGGGCCTCTGAAGAAGTCGAGGTATTATTTGATTTGCCCTGAGGAAGAGGATGGTCAGGATTCTAGGAAGTCTTTCAAGAAGTATCCCCTTGCCTCTAAGGTAGTGATTCTCCTTGTCATATTATGTGAACTTTTAAGTGTCACGTATCAGGTTTTTATATATCTTCTATTTTACAGCTGATGGTAGATATATCCACGCTGGGACGGCAAACCAAAGGTGAGATCAAACACCTGTAACTCTGTGGAAGAGTTACATTCCAGGTTCCGGGCTCTCAAGGCCGATAAGGAGGAGATGGAAGCTATTATCGACTCTTTATCGACTAAGTCAGTGGTGCCTCCTCCATATGTCCCTGCTTCATTGGATTTGACTCACTTAGAGGATAGGGTAGCAGCTCAAGGCTAATAATAAGGCCTTAATGCTGTCAAGAGAGTCCGAGAAAAAGGAGCTAAAGATGTACCAGGACGCCATAGATGAGCTGACGCGGACCTTGTCTTCGGATGAGAAATCGGAGGAGCTGAAATGGCTTCTTAAGCTTTGGGGCGCTTTTATTGCTTGTAGTCTCGAGTTCAAGGACCACCGGGAGGAGTATGGAGACTTATTCCACGACTCTGAGCAGCATAGGATTTTGGATAAAATCTTGGGGTTGTGTCAATCTGATGAGGAGATAGAGGTTATGACCTCCATATTCTCTCATCTGGATGCTGCCAATGATCTCTCTGCTTTGACTGCTAGTGACTGGGTTCCTGGAGCCAAGTTCTTGGATGCACTGAGTCCCTCCGAGAAGATAACGACATCGGGAGACTTATTAAAGCTCATTGTAGCAAAATATCCTGACTTGTCCTTTCTTTGTTAGAGATTCTCCATTCCTTCAGGTAGTAAGTCAAGTTAGCTTCAGCTGGCTCATTGGCATCTCCTCGTCAGCTTTAGGACTTCGTGGTTACTCCTTTGCACATGAACCTCGTTCTCATGGTTTACTGGAAAGGAGCTCCCGTCTTATTGACAAAGCTGAGGTACTCGGGGATAAGGTCTTCGCAGTTGTCCATGATGAACACTCTGCGGACATATTGATGTTGAAAGTCTTGTGAATTTCCTCCTCAGTCCTTTTCTGGCAAGGCCTTTAATGTCATAGCGTGCCGAAACGTTGACAATATCCCATCTCTCAAGTGCCACTTCAAGTGAAGTTCTAGAAGACCCTATTGGGCATATTTAGAAGTATCATATTCTGATGTAATGCCATCTTCTTCATGACCTTTGTATCAAATTTCGAGTTTGTTTCCTCTATGTATCCCTTTTGGGAATTTAGAAGTATCATATTCTGATGTAATGACACCTTTGATATGAACTATTTGTGTTCGAGGTATTTCCTCTGCGTATCCCTTTGGGAATTTAGAAGTATCATATTCTGATGTAATAACACCTTTGATATAAATTATTTGTGCTCGAGGTGTTTCCTCTATGTATCCCTTTGGGAATTTAGAAGTATCATATTCTGATGTAATAACACCTTTGGTATGAATTTTAACTTCTATTTTTGAGGTTTTCCCTCTTTATTTTGAGATGATTGATTTTCGAGCACGTCTGCCCTTTTGATCTATAGACCTCAATCAAGCACTTTTTGTGAAGTACTTTTTATCTCGAACCTATCTCTTTTATTCAAAACAATTGGTATTTTGAATTTTGGATTCAAATAACTTATTTTATATAAGCTGACCAATCATACACTTTATAAAGCATATTGTTTTGAATAGCAATCAACGTTATACTTTGTGATAACAATCCTTTTTTTATAAAAGGAAATTTAAGATTGCTCCTTGAAACATAGGTGTAAAAAATAACATGACTCCAATCTAAGTTTATAACTTTGGGAGTAGAAGTAAAATAAATAGTGGGTTTGATTTTAAGTACCCGTTTGTGCTAGAGCGGAATCGTCTCGGACCTTGATGAGGTTCTCGGACATTATTGAAATTATCGAACCTTGGTGAGGCTCTCCCTCGAGTTTTATCTTCTGTGATACTTTCGTAAGTTAATCACGTTCCATCTTCGTGGTATGGGTTCGCTCTTCATGGTTTCCAAGAGTTAGCTTCCCCCTGGATGGGATTCTAAGACTCGATACAGACCTTCCCAGTTCAGGGCTAGCTTCTCTTCCACTTCTTTCTTGCTTTTCTCGTTTAACCTCATGATAAGGTCTCCTTTAACGAAGGTTGCTAAGCGAACCCTTCTGTCATGGTAGCGCTTAACTCTTTCCTTCACCTTGGCCTCATGGATAGTAGCATTAGCTCTCTTCTCTTCCAGAAGGTCGAGGTCGAGACGGAGGTTTTCTTCATTGGCAGTGCCATCATCATCTTCTGGTTGAGAGGTGCGGGCAGAGGGGACTCCAATTTCCATGGGGATGATTGCCTCAGACCCATAGACTAGACTGTATGGAGTTTCTCCGGTTACAGTAGCTGGTGTAGTCCTACGGGTCCAGTCGGTAGTTCTTTGATCCAGTTTTCTTTAGCTCTTTTTAAGCGCTTCTTAATGCCATTCACCAAGGTTCGATTTGTAACTTCCACTTGGCCGTTAGCTTCTGGATCATATACCGAGGTGAGCTTCTGGTGTATGCCATAATCCTCACACCATTTCTTGAAGGGGTTGTTGGCGAACTGTGCTCCATTATCTGTCACTATGTATCTCGGGATGCCATAGCGACATACAATGTTCTTCCAGCAGAAGTTGATAAACGTCTTGCCAGTTATGTTGGTCAAGGCTTCGGCTTCCACCCACTTCGAAAAATAATCAATGGCCACAATAAGGTATTTGAAATTACCAGGGACTACTGGAAAGGGTCCGACAAGATCTATACCCCATCGGACGGATGGCCAGGATTCTTGGATGGTAATCATATTTTCTTGAGGCACATGGATCATCTTGGTAAATCTCTGACACTGGTGACAAGAATCAATATACTTCTTAGAGTCTTCCAACATCGTAGGCCAGAAATAACCCATTTGTAGGAGTTTATGGACCTTGGTGACTACCACAAACTCCTTCATGTGCTTCTTGTACTAAGTGTTCAGCATCGGAAGGCCCAACACATTTGAGTAAGGGCTGGAGATATCCCTTCTTATATAGGGTGCCTTTATGAATGACATATTTTGGAGCTTTAACTCGGACCTTCCGTGCCAGATGCTTGTCCTCGGGGAGGGTTCCCATTTGAAGGTACTCAATATAGGCGTTCATCCATGTGTCTGAGATGTCAACAGCCATGATGCTGCTTTCTTCATAGCTTCTCTTCGCCAGGGTTTCCATCAGCAATTCTTGAGAAGATCTAATGTTAAAGTCCGAGGAGGCAAGTTTGCTTAATGCATCTGCTTTATGGTTTCCTTCTCGGGGGATATGATTCAGCTCATAATATCATAATTGATTTAGGATAGGCTTAACTATCTCGAGGTACTTTTGGAGACTGTACTCTCGGGTCTCGTATTCACCTTTGACCTGTTCTACCACGATCTGTGAGTCACTAAAGATCTCGAGGTCCCTGACATCGAGGTCTTTTGCCAACTTTAACCCTGTGATGAGGGTTTCATATTCTGCTTCATTATTAGTGGCTCGAAAATCAAAATGGAGGACGTAGGGATGGTCATTTCCCTCGGGGCTGGTGAGTAAGACTCCAGCACCACTTCCCCCTGAGTTGGAGGATCCATCAACATATAATCGCCATTTCCCTGTGTCTGGAACTGGGTCTTGTTGGTTTATCTCCACTGGTTCAACGGACTCCATTATGAAATCTGATAAAGCCTGGCCCTTGATGGCTGTTAGAGGCTTATACTGTATGTTATGTTCCCCTAACTCGATGGCCCACTTCATCATTCTTCCCGAGGCATCCGGTTTTTGGAGGATTTGCCTAATCTGGTAGTTGGTTAGGAGGACTATTGTATGTGCTTGGAAGTATGGTCGTAACCGTCGAGAGGCATGTACGAGGGCCAATATTAAGCGCTCGAGAGGTGTATATCTGGTCTCGGGCCCCTGTAAAGCTCGGCTTACATAATATATCGGATGTTGTGATCCTTCATTTTCCTTGACCAACACAGCACTAATGGCTAGCTGAGATGCACATATATATAAGTAGAGAGTCCCCCCTTTATCTGGTTTCGACAGTGTCGGAAGCTGTCGGAGGTGGTATTTAAGTGGTTGGAAGGCTTCCCCACATTCATGTGACCACTCAAATTGGTTTGCTTTCTTAAAGATGTTGAAGAAGGGCAGGTGTTTTTCCGCTCCTTTGGAGAAGAATCGGCTAAGGGTTGCAAGGGATCCCGTCAGCTTTTGTACATGCTTAACGGTCTTCAGGGGTTGCATATTTTGCAAAGCCTCTATCTTCTCGGGGTTTACCTCAATTCCCCGATTGGACACCATATATCCTAGGAATTTGCCTACTCCAACACCAATAGTACATTTAGCAGGGTTCAGCTTTAGGTTGGATGCCCTAATGTATCGAAAGTTTCCTTTAAATCTTCAAAGAAGGCGTCGTAGCTGCGGCTCTTCACTACCATGTCATCCACATAAATCTCGAGGTTGCGTCCTATCTGGGATTTGAATAATTTGTCTACCAGTCGCTGGTAAGTGGCTCCGACATTTTTCAATTTGAAAGGCAGCATCTTGTAGCAGAAGGTTCCCTTGTCAGTTATGAAGGAGGTTTTTTTTCTTTATCTTGCTCAGCCATACGGATCTGATGATATCCCTTAAAGGCATCAAAGAAGGCTAGTACTTGGTATCACCAGCGATCGCTTCTACTAATCGGTCGATCGAGGATAAAGGACAACTATCTTTAGGACAACAATCGTTCAGGTTGGTGAAGTCAATGCACATTCTCCACTTCCCGTCTGGCTTCTTGACCATTACTGGGTTAGCTATCCATTCTGGGTACTGCACTTCTTCAATTATACAAGCTTTGAGTAGCTTATCTACTTCTTCTCCAATGGCTTCAACCCGATCTAATGCAAAGATGCGTCGTTTCTGCTTTATGGGTTTTTGTGAGGGATTGATATTCAGGTAATGTTCCGCTAAATGAGGGGATACTTCTACCAAGTCATTGGTATCCCAGGAAAAGACATCTATATACTGGTTGATAAGATCTCCAAGTTTGGTCTTTATCTCGGGGGCTAGGAGAGTTCCAACCTCGACTGTTCCTGACTCTCCGAGTTGCATTGGCTCGGATTCGGAATACTTGGTTGGTTCGAGTTACTCCTTCTCTAGTTCTTGGATAGCTTGGATTGTGCAGACTCGAGCTAATTGTTGATCACCTCGGACTGTTGCTATCCCTTGGTTCGTAAGGAACTTCATCACCAGGTGGTATGGAGACCAGACGGCTTTTGCTCGGCACATCCAAGGTCGTCTGAGAATTATGTTGTATGGCGCTCTGGAGTCGATGATTGTGAAGGTGCGACGAAGGGTTATACTCCGAGAACCATCTTTCACTCGTACTGGTAAATTGATCTCTCCTAAAGGAGTTATAGGATCGCTAGTAAATCCCGAGATTGGGTTTGTGGGCACGAGATTGGTTCTGTTCAATCCTAGCTGTTCATAACAGCTGAGAAACATGACTTCTACCTCACTTCCCCCATCCACCAGAACTCTTTTGATCACATTATGTCGACTGTGATTACTAAGGGATCTGAATGTGGGAATTGATTAGGAACCGAATCCTGAGGTGAAAAAGTGATGATTCCGTCTAGGCGAGATCTTTTGCTCTCTCACTCCTAGGGAGAGGCTTCTTCGGGCGACTGGTGTACACCGTTGATGCTCCTTCCTGCTCCCTGGTTGGTGGCGTGGCTCATCTCGTCGTCGTCATCATGGTTGGCATCGATGCTTCTTACTCCTGTCGGGGCCAAAAAACGGATTCATGTACTCCCACGAAGGTTTTTAGCCGGATCAGCCATGAGTTTGAAGGTCGTATAGATCAAGAATGGCAAGCGGGTCCCACTGGGTGTGCCAAATTGATGGATGTCTACGACCCGCGCTTGATCATGAACCCTGCACATAAACTGATCTGCAAAACAAAGCCTCGGGTGTCCCGAGGATAGACACTCTGACGCTCAAGTTAGTATGATGCGTATGGCGTATTGTATGTAAGATCATAGATAGATAGGTTTACCAAACCTTCGGTATTTATATGGCTACAATCTGTAGATCACCAAGATATGTATTTATGGTATGAATACTCTTATGGGAATAGTAGTTGTATTACCATGTATAGAGGAAGTGTAATTCGGTCATGGTTGTATTACCATGTTTAGGAGGATGTATATTTCTTGTAGAACATTCATAATATACGCATCCCTTGTAAGGATTAGGATTGATGGACCCGTGGATCCACCTTCCACGTAATCTCGAGCCCATGACCCTTCTCGGGCCCTGGTCCGAGTATGAATGTGGCCCGAATACGAACCGTGGACTTATCATAATCGAACGAGGTTATTAAATTCGACAAAAGTAAGTTTGTGAGTGAGCAAGCTTACCTCAAGTATAAGAGTTTTGAGGATGCAAAGTCGTAGCTGAACACCTTACTAGTGGTGGATGAGAGTAAGGTGCAAGAGTTTGGCTTGAAAGGGGTGTGGGACACTCTAGAATATTCAGGTGCTGAAAAATTGATGACGGTGAATGACCCGGGTTATCTGGAGGAGACTATGCAGTTCTATGCTAATTTCCGACAGCTTGGTGATGTGTGGAAGACCCAGGTGAACAAGAAGGAGTTCGACATAAGTCCTGCACTTTTCAATGCAGCCCTCAGAATTGAATTCGAGAAGGATGATGAACCAGTGGACCTTTATACAAGGGGAAACTGGCCTAGTGAGTCGCTCTTTCCTGCCAAGAAGTTGCAGAAGTTGGGGTTGAAGCACTTTGGGCTCAAATTAGGTCCGCTTGGAAGGCCAAAGGAGTACAAGCTAGCACAACTCACACGCGAGCGCGGGATACTTTATGAGATGGTGGCTACCAATCTTGTGCCTAAAGGTGGTTACCTCCAAGAACCAAACTTCACCACGTGGGTGACTTACTACTTGGAGGCCGAGGATGTGATGATAAACCTCGGGTATTCAATGTTTAAACACATGAAGGATAGTGTGGTTGAGAACAATACGGTGGCTAAGAAGTTGCCCTACGCAAACTTCATAACAAAGTCCCTTCGCCACAAGCATCCAAAGTTGAAATTCTCCAACACCGGGAAGCCGTGTGAGTACTATAACATGGAATATCTAGAGAAGAAAAAATGGAAATTGGGTGGGGGGACTTGGCAACTAAATGGAGATAAGGACGTGGAGCCGGAACCGGAGCAAAGTGGAGGTAAGGGGATACACAATTTTTTTATATTCCATTCTATTGTGCGTTATATCTAAAATTTACATTTTCTATGTCTACCATTTACTATTGAGTGCGGAAGCCTATTATAAGGGGCTTGAGGAGTCGAACTTCGTGATGAGGATGAAACTTGGAAATCTCCGCAAGACTAGCTGGAAGAACTGCCACCTTATTTAGGGTTTTCTAAGAGCATATACCCGTACAAATCCTCCGGCATCCACTCCAAAAAAACCAGGATCCGCTAGGCAGTGACAACTCCTAGACATGTTGAAGTAGTCTAGGGTTTATTCACATTGTAATGCGACAATTTCAAATTTTCGTTTTGATTTCATAATTCTAAACTTTTTGCGGTTAGTTTTCAATTTCTAATTTCTAATTTTATTGTCATATTATTATACTTCAATTTCATATGCGCTTAGTTTTTCATCAATCACGGTACAGAAAATTATTATTCTTCATGTGTTAAACCAAAGTAGGACAAGTATGACGTTGTTGCAAGTAAGAAAATGCATATACGACTTCGCAAACAAATTCGCCAGTAGACTTTTATCTCAAGCGAACTCGCTTCTAGCATCGCCTGGTTGGACAGAGAGCAACAGTCGTGTCCATCAGCGAACTCGCCACTAACAGAAGAAACTTGTTACGGTACAGCCTTCAACTACGTACCACACCATAGGACGAAATATGTAAAACGACGTAGTTTTATAGTAGCCGAATATATAAGTGGCATCGCTACTTGTCATGCATCAAGGGGAATTTAGGTAGCGAGTCCGCCTCTAAATACGCCTATGTTATGACGGAAATGCATTTGAATCATACATGAATACTAATGCCGTTTATACCAAATGTAGATGATTATAAGTAGTATTTTTTGCCAATACAAACTATGGATTAGCAATTCTTGGGTTGATTCCTCTTCCGCTTCGTTGGCTTCCCATCATCGGTGATCCAAATGCCCTCTGTGTGATTGTTGCGTGCAACTAACCTTTTCAAACTTGCCTCGTGTTCAGTTAATGTTGCGTTCGGCTCTAAACATAGAAGTTCTCCGATATCTGTACCAAAGTTGTAATCCTTGTCCTTGCCGTTGTGAAGAAGCGCTTGCTTACCATTCACCACAATCTCCCAACGGTTATTCTTTGGATCCTTCACATAAAACACTTGGTGTGCTTGTGACGCCTGATAAACGAATCACCTTCAGAGCCAAGAATACTGAGATTCACCAGGGTTGTGCCGTAATCCTCTTTCCCACCTGATGTATGGCGGACACCAACACTTCGACGACGAACCTTGCTCACGAACTGACCTGCAAAATAAAGCCTCGGGTGTCCCGAGGATAGACACTCCGACGCTCAAGTTAGTATGACGCATAAGGCGTATTGTATGTAGTATGAGCTAGAAAAGGTGTACCAAACCTTGTGTGTATTTATATGGCTACAATCCGTAGATCACTAAGATATGTATTTATGGTATGAATACAATTCTTATGGGAATAGTAGTTGTACTACCATTATAGAGGAAGTGTATTTCGGTCATGGTTGTATTACCATGTTTAGGAGGATGTATATTCCTTGTAGAACATTCATAATAAACGCATTCCTTATAAGGATTAAGATTGATGGACCTGTGGATCCACCTTCCGCGCATCTCGAGCCCACAACCCTTCTCGGGCCCTGGTCCGAGCATGAATGAGGCCCGAATATGAACATGGACTTATCAGTAGCCCCAAGGTATATCTTCAGAACTTAGAGTGCTCCATCTCGAAGGTTGAAGGAGAGGCTTACATCTCGAGGGAAAACCAATAACTCGAGGGAGGGTAACTCAGGGTGTTAAGCTCGAGGTGTCTTTTTAGGACTGGACTCTCGGGCTTACCCTTCTTAATATCTAAATTCAAGTTCTTTTGTATTCCATATGAACATATGAACGGCTGAGATTGACTTCCTTTGAAATCCAGATGGTAAATACACGTGGGGTGCATTCATTGGTGAATCGACGCGGTTTGTCCCCCGTCTTTCCAATTGCTTGCATCACCAGAATCGAGATAATTACTCGCTATAAATGTTGTCTGGGTTTGGGTTAAATCTCCCAAATCATTCCCATTGTCTTCCTTACTCAAAATTTCTTCTTTCCAAGTTTAGAAAGCGTATCAGTGTTTTATCAAATCTCTGAAGCCCCAAATTCTGCTTTCACTATCATTAGTAAGTGCTATTCTTTCTCCGTTGTTTTTATTGTGTCTGCTTTTTCCTTTTCCTCTGTGTGTGTTTCCCCCCATACTCTCTATGATCATGAGTAATAGTAGTGAAACGATTTCTGTCCCCCATCATGATGAGGGAGAGTATGTATGTACTCAGGCCGAGGAGAGTAGCTCCCGTCTCCGCCATAGAGCCGAGGTAGCGAGTGGGAAAAAGCCCATTGTTCTGAAGAAGAAAGCCTCTGAAGAAGAGAAGAGATTAATAGCTATGGCCAGGAGGGCTCAGATAGAGAGGAATAGCCCCATGTTACTTCATGCCAACAGAGGTAGACCATATGTGAATGGTGAAGGCAGTAGCAAAAAGTCAGTAAAGGAGGATGAAGCTCGTTCTGATGCTGCTATCTTCGTTGAAGGTTGTCCCTTTTCAATTCCTCCTGATGCCGACCTCATGTATTATGGGGAAGATAAATCAGCATCAGAGTTAGTGACTCCAACCCGAGGGGTCATACATGGGAGATTTCTGCAGCATGGGCTGGCTTTTCTTTTTCCCCCATTGTTGAGTAGGTTTTTTCAATTGTATAAGGTGCATCCAGGGCAATTTCACGTTGATGTGATAATAATCATAATGTCTTTGATAACTTGGTGTACTCGTAAAGGTTATAAATCCAGTCTTACTCTGTTGCGGACCCTATATAAGGTGTCTGTTGTTAAGCAGCTTGTAACCTTGACTGTTCGAGATACTTCCATGGGTCGAGCTTTTGTTTTTCCTCGACAAAGTGGGAACTGGGACAAGGTAAAACTAACCTTTGACCGGACCAAGTATGAAGTACCCCATTGGAATGAGAATATATGTAATGAAACCTGGGAAGATGTTATGACTTCTGACAGGTTGTTGGATATAGCTGAGAAATTGGTAAAGGAGAGGGTCAAACTTAGGAATGGCAAGTTTGTGTCAGGAGATGCTCAGATGAGTTGGCAGTGGCCTGTTGAGACATATAGGTGGCTATATCAAATGCCTGGCCGGACTCTCCAAAATGGCAGCTACTTGAAGTTGTCTCATTTTGATCAGCCAAAAGATGTAGAAATTGAATGGTATGAAGCCATTCTATCTATGGAACAGGATCCCCTTGGTTCAGTTAGGGCGCTTCAGGCCACTAGGGAAATAGAAGAGAGGGCAGCTCGAGATGAGGTGTCCGGGAACCCAACTATTGCAGATAGGGAAGTATCTGGATTGATGCCTGATACCCGGCGTCGCCGGAGGAGGTTGGTTCGAGGACCAAGGGAAACCCAATATGAGGTTATGATCCATCGTGAGACAGAATGTCTGTTTGTACCTGTTGCCCAAGATCTGTCAGATGAAGAGGAGGATGAGGGTTTAGCCTTAGGCAGATGTCCGAGAAATGAGGTGTCTCGGACTTATGGTTATCCGCAAGTCCTGTTAAGTAGGCCCGAGAATGAAGGATCTTTAACTTCTATAGTAGTCTCTGATATATCACATGAGGGTATTTCTTCCTTGTTTTGTACAACATTCTTGTTTCAGGTTATATCACGTTTTCCTTGATGCTAACTCCATTCATTTTGCCCGCAGTGGATGTTTCCAAGACCGAGAAAACTGTAAAAAGTTGTCTCAGATATTCAAGTCCAGGAAACTGAAGGGTCTAGAGAGTAGGGGTGTTCAAATACCGGGTACCCGTACTTCCGGGTACCCGTACAACTGGGTACCCGTACATGCGGGTAGTTGAAAATGCGGCCCGTGACCCGTCCCGGAAATACTGGGTACCCGTACAACCGGGTACCCCAATTATGCGGGCCGGGTAACCGGGTACCCTATTTTATTTTATTACTTATAAAAAGTGCTATAACATACATTTTATTATTTAATAATAAATATACTTTATCAGTATAAAAGTCAAAAACTAATTAATTATTATTTAATATGAAAATATCAATAAAATTATGAATAATTATCATTCGAGACAAATTAGTGGATGTACTCCAATGCAGTGTGGGATGCGGTTGTGCGCTTCTGTTGAAGAAGTAGCAATATCAAAGCAAAAGACTAAATGGTTGGAGAGGTGGATTGGAAACTTAAGAGGTTGAGTCTAGTTAGGATGAATTGGTATTTAATTTTTAAAAATGTCAATATTAAAATGTAAAATTAAAATTAAAATTAAAATTAATTAAATAAATATATATTATACCGGGTTTCCGGGTACCTGGAAAATGACATTTATGTGACCCGGACTCGGTAATTTACGAAATTAACGGGGCGGGTACCCGTCCGTAAAATATAAGAAAGTACCCGGTTATTTTATGCCGGGTCGCCGGGTCAACGGGACGGGTTGGCCGGGCCGGGTATTTTTGAACACCCCTACTAGAGAGTAAGAAGAGGTGTTCAGAAACTTCAGGAAATCCCCCGGATGTCTCCAATAGGTCTCCAAAGAGGGCTAGGTTTGATCTCGAACCGCTAGGGGATTTCAAGAAGTATGTGATGCCTCCTCTTCCAGAGGCTAGGACCGAGATGGCTTCGGAACGTCCTGTGGTAAGCCAAGTATGACTAACTCAGCTCTTTAATGAGATCGGAGATGTACTCATCTAACTGTCTTAATTTCTTTTCCAGTCTCTAAATCATATTAAGGCACATGTATGATTCTATCAAGACATTGTATGGTCGCTGCCAAGAGCAGGCGACCGAGTTGGAGCTGGTAAAAGGGGAGATGGCTAAGAGTTCTAACGAGCATTCTGAGATGGTGAAGTGTCTTCAATATGGTATGGCCCAGGAGAAGGCTAAAAGAGAGGCCCTGGAAGAGGAGCTTAGAACCTTAAAGAATGAGAAAAGGCTGATGGATAGCTCCTTCCAAGAGTTGAAGAGGAAGATGGCCATGGTTGAGGCGGAGAAGAACCGATATGCCGATCCCGACTGTCAGAGGCGGCTGATTCGGTTGATAATAGATTTCTGCCTGAACTGCCCCGAGATGGAGGCCCATTGCCAAGAATATGGCGAAATATATCATAAGTCGGTGCTTCCAAACATGTGGGTCTATCTTCAGCAATTTCTCAGTGAGGAAAACTAGGAATGGTTGGCTCCAGCTTACAACTGTCCGGAGGTGGTAGGAGATCAGGAGAAGTTCCGGGTGAAATTTCGCCAAATTGGGGGGCTTGAGACTAGTCTACTAACTAGTCTGGAGTTCTTGGAAAAGGCCTTGACTCTGGAAGAGTTTCAGGAGAAGTTTTGCGGTTTGTATCCTGAGTTATCATTCCTGGTAGAGAAGCCGGCTGTGGTAACTTCAACTGAGGGCCTGAAAATTCCCGATGGGTAGGAAAATATTGTAACTCCTTAGAGCCTTATCAACAACTCAGACGGCCTCGACCGAGAGAATGGTTTGGGCTATAGCGGATCTGACTCAATCTTTTCTGTGGAAGAACAAGCGCAAAGGACATCAGAAAGACAACAGGAGGAGGAGAGACAAAGACGTCTCAGGGAAACCTTAAACCAAACCATACGGCATAACCCTCCGAGCTCTGAGCCGCCCTATGTCAACCTTGTCTCGGATACTCCTCCGAGAACGATCCCTGACGATGTCCGAGCACTGATAAGGGACTTACATTCCCAATATCCTGACTTCGTTGCGTCTCTGATAAACTTAAGTCAACCCCTTCGTGCCCAGACACATGAGGCCCCAAATCGAGTCTCTATCCCAGGAGATCGGACATCACCACTTTCTGATCACAACCAGCAACAAAGATTCTTGGATGATTTATCCCGAAATCTACCTCCCTACAACAATCAGAGAAATCTGTCACCACCTCTTGATCCAGCCAATCACCATAATGAGGGCCTAGGGCTGAGCAGGGAGGAAGGGAGAAGGATGCGCATCAGTAATATCCAGGAAGAACTCAGACGTGAGAAGAGGGAGCGAACCCAGAATGAATGGCAAACAAGTGCCGATCGGCCTTTTACCCAGGACGGAGCCTATCCTACTCGGGGAAAATATGAGGTCGATCAGGAAATCAAGCGTATTCTCGGAACTCAAGGACAGTCTGCTCGCTCCCCCTTCTCCCGACATATCGTTAATCTCCCCTTTGATACCAACAAGACGGTCCCAGAGCACCTACCTACATATGATGTCACCAGCGACCCTAGGGAATTCCTCTCGGTCTTCTTCAAGACCTTGGAAACCAGAAACTTTCATGAGCTGGAATATGCAAGATCGTTCCTAGTTACCTCCGAGGGAAAGCGCAGACATGGTTTACTCAGACGAAACCAGAAAACTTATTTGACTACTGGGATTTCACGGAATTTCTCCTCCTTGCTTTCTTCCAAAAGAAGAAATTCACTAAATCTCTTGGAGATCTGGGATATGTGGCTCGCCATGAAGGAGAGACTGTGATAGAACACTATCACATATACATGGATCTAGCCACAGAGTGCTATGATCGAGATGAGATCCTCTTGATAAACATGTATCGCATGAGTGTGGATGACGACACTCTGAGGATGAAGCTGGCAACGAAGAATCCTAGCTACCACCATTCAACACCTCCAGGATATTATGGAAAAATACGCCAACAAAGCAGATGCAGTGACGGGAAAAAGACCCCGAGACCTTGACAATACGGGAAAGGAACCCAAGATGAAGATACCGAAGGTCGAGAAAACTGAGGGAACTCGCAAACCAACCTTCGAGTCCTACACTCCTCTAGATAGATCTCAGGCTGAGATCTTGTCCATTCGTAGGCACCTTTTAAAGGACCCACCCGCCATGAAGGATTCAGCCGAGCGTCAAGATCCCCGAAATTTTGCCAATATCACCGAGATCGGGGGCATGACACTGAGGAGTGCTATCAGCTCAATAATGAGATCGAGAAATTGATCCGACAAGGAATTGTGTAGCAGATTGCACCTTCAATAGCTGGTAACAGCCAAGGCACCCAGAAGAGGTATGGGGGAAAGCCCTGGCAGAAGAAAAAGGATGGCTCCCGAAACAACAACAACAACAACAATAACAACCAAGGCGGTGGGGGCAACAATCCTCAAGATCCTCCACCACCGCCGCCAAATGGAGCTATCCGAGTTATCAACGGCTACATGGGAGAAGTGATTTCTCTTACCAAACTGAAGGATAGTGTGCGAGCCATACCCCCACACCGAGCCAGTCAACAAGAGGCTCCGCCCCGAGGAAACCATCACCTTCTCGGACGCGGATGTCGTGCCAAACCAGATGCCTCATTCTGACCCACTTATTATCTCTGCAACAATACAGGATTCCCTGGTGAAGAGAGTCTTTGTCGACGACGGGAGTGGAGTAGAAGTGATGTTCCAAGACTGTTTCCAAAAGCTAGGATTTACCAAGGACGACCTCAAGCCTACAGGCCCAATCTCGGGTTTCACCGGAAATCCAGTCATACCCCTTGGAGAAATCACACTCCCAGTCACAATAGCAGAAGGAACGAAAAGCCTAACCCTTTACTGCACATTGTGGTGGTCGACACCGTTACACCCTTCAACATTATGCTTGGTAGACCTGGGATGTACCAAGCTAAGGTTGTATGGTCTCTTTACCATCTGATGGTAAAATTACCAACGCTTTTCAACCAACACCTTTGATAATCATCCTGATTATGAAACCTTATCAGAATGTAGCGATAATCGATTGATCCGATCTGGAAGCTGGAGGAGAATCCAATGGATTTGAAAGCCTCATTGAGAGTATCCATCGAGGGCTTGCCCTGCTCAAACTTACCGATCAGTGTACTTTGATAGTGAGCCGCCAATTGTGTCGCCTGTTCCGGCGAAACAATGCAGGCAATCTTGCCCTTATGCTCTCCAATTGGGACGATTTCTGGGTTTGTGGACTAAGTGATACGAGTATAAATGGAAAACTAGATTAATTAGGAATTATTCTCTTACCAAGAATTTTCCTATAAAAATGTGTTTTATTTCTAGTAAGATTTTATTTATTTTCCATAATAGTTATAGAATTAGATTTATTATTTTCAGATTAATGTTAGGATTGTGATTTTATTTGAGGTTATAAATATAAGCCTCAGTCTTGTAATTTTGGAGAGAGATTTATTATAAAGAAAAAGGAGGTTTTCCGGATTAATTGACAGTTGTTCAATTTCAAGGTTCAGTTGAGTCGCCCATGACAGGTGTTCGTGGTTTCAAGTTAATTGGCTGACAGCTGTTTAGGCGATTTTCATATCCCAAAAGCAATTTATATATATTCCGCTACAGCAAAGTAAATGACCAAGAAAATATGCATCAAAGTGGCATCGGGAGCAAGGTTTTCACAAATTCTAGTTTGTGAACGGTCATGGAGAGTATGATGGAAGAACGTATGGCTTCGTTGGAGAAAAAGATGGCGCTTGTGTCAGAGTTTGTGAGGCAGGGTTTTAAGCTGGATATCCCGAAGTTTGGAGAAAAAGTAAACCAAGAAAGCTATCTAGAATGGATCCAGCAATGTGAGAGAATTTTTGACTTTAAAGAGTATGATGATTGCACGAGGTGCGAGATGGCTATAAAACAATTCACAGCGCGTGAAAATCAGAAATCAACTCATGGATTAAGTTGAAGAAACATCTTGATCGACTATTCTTACCTTCTACCGATATGTTAAAACAAGAGTCTGTCTGTGGTTGAACTTGTGGCGAGTAACGAGCAATTTGAGGCAAAGAATGATGTTGATGGATGTGTTGATGCTAATGTTGAAGATATTGTTGAGGATGGTGAAGAGGATGTTGATGATTATTCTACTCCTTTGATTGAAACCGTGAGTGTTATGTACTCATGTCCTATAGTCCTTAATGTTCATGATGAGATTAAAGAAGAAGATCTTGATGGAAGTGACATGGCAATACTCGATACTAAAACCGACAATATCAATGATATCGAGATCAATTCTGAACCTTCAGTTTATGATGACGATTCTCAAAATAAACCATTACTATTTGGTGCGGGTACACATGACATTCAGGATTCTTCTACAATACAAATATTCGATGTTGAGAATAAAAAAGAAGATCTCAATGATAGTGACATAGAAATATTTAATATTGGTTTGGAGGATGGAGATGGAGAATTGGTTCATTTTGTAGTTGCTGGATCCCAATATGAAAGTGTTGAGAAAGAAATTGATCCTTTTAGAGATAAAGATGAGCCTGAGAAGATGACAGCTCGAATTCTTGAGGATGTTGAACTTGACAATGACGATGAAATCATCATCAGTGTTGAAAAAGAATTCTACAAGGAAGAGAGGTTGCATACAGATGAGTTTTTCGAAAAACATTCAGAGGATAAATTTTCCAGATCAAAGTTTATTGACACAGTAAGTGGGATGAATAATCATGTCAAGAAGTTACATGAGGTGTATACATCAACAGAATTTGCAATGGGGATTGAAGCTCGTGATGACGATGGACCTAACGTTCAAGACAAGATGATTTGCAATTACACATACTGCTTTTTGAAGAATACCAAGAATTGAGGACAATTCTTTTCGAAGAAGAGGAGTATGATACGAGTATAAATGGAAAACTAGGTTAATTAGGAATTATTCTCTTACCAAGAATTTTCCTATAAAAATGTGTTTTAATTCTAGTAAGATTTTATTTATTTTCAATAATAGTTATAGAATTATATTTATTATTTTCAGATTAATGTTAAGATTGTGATTTTATTTGATGTTATAAATATAAGCCTCAGTCTTGTAATTTTGGAGAGAGATTTATTATAAAGAAAAAGGAGGTTTTCCGGATTAATTGACAGTTGTTCAATTTCAAGATTCAGTTGAGTCGCCCATGACAGGTGTTCGTGGTTTCTAGTTAATTGGCTGACAGCTGTTCAAGCGATTTTCATATCCCAAAAGCAATTTATATATATTCCGCTGCAACAAAGTAAATTACCAAGAAAATATGCATCACTAAGAGAATGTGTTATGGTAGGATTTTATGAAATTGTTCAGGGTGAAAATTTCATTGAAAAATGGATTACGCCTCACTATTACTATCGCAGATTCTGACAGATTCCTCCCGTTAAAGAATTGGGGTAAGAGTTATGTATTTGTAACCGTGAGAGCATGTGTTATCATAGAATTCCTCCTCCAACTTACCTCCCAAAAATCTCTCCAAAACACAACAAAAAAACATTTCTTCACTGTCACAAAAACTCACCTTATTTCCAGGTCATCTAATCTATGTCCCACCTCGATTTCTCTATCATCTAACTAATTTTTTTTCTTTTTCGTTATCATTAACATTGTAACAATATATACAATACTAAAATATGATTTTTAAGTGATAATTATATAACATTTAAAATTATGTAGAATGATAAAATGAATTTAAATAACGTGAACTTACTTCAAAGTACATTGTAAAAAAATTATTATAAATTACTGTGTCAAAGATTCGTGTAACAAAATTAAAGAACATTTGATATATAAAAACTACCTGGCACTTTAAATTATACAATTTTAAGTAAATGACAGAATTTAATGATATTCAAACAACACAATTTTCACTTTAGTTCAGTTTGATTCAATTTAATTTAGTTTAATTCAGTAATAAATACGCAAATGAAAAAAAATTAGTTGGATGAGAGAGAAATTGAGGTGGGACATAGATTAGATGATGTGGAAATCAGGTGAGAGTTTTTATGATAGTGAGAAAATATTTTTTGGGTGGGTTTCGAAGAGATTTTTTGAGAAAAAGTCGGGGGAGGGGTTTTCTGATAAGACATACTCTGGTAGCTTTTGAATCTTATTAGAATTTTTATCATTAAATCTCTTCTAGATTCACAGCTGCCACGATCGTGTTAGTCACACACATCAATCATCATACTCTTCAATATCCTAGCTCAAGTTGCATGGCGGTCGGAAAGTTGAGCCTTTTCTTTACAGTATTCATCATCATCTCAATTGCAGGTCTAGGTTTCATCCCTACATCATCTTTTCACCTCTCCCCCCTTTTTCTCTCTCGCCACAGTACATTAGTTTCAGATCCAAACTAAGCGGGATGGCTGCTGGCGCCATCGTCGCCGGACAGATCACCCCTCCCATCCCTCCACCTAGCCTAACATTCTATACCACCCATATGCCTACCCCAATACCCGAAACCACCTTAATTCATTCGAAAAATTATGGATCTAAAAGACCCACTTCTGATACTATAGCAGTAGCCGGTACAAGCAGGTCGCTACCGCTCAGTGCCAGTCCTAACTTTTTCGAGGCCTTAAGCGTACAAACAAAGAGAGGCCCCCCATATTTAAAACATAGAATCTATCAAGAAAGAAAAAAAATAAATTAATAAATCTTAATTTTCTTGAATTTTTAAAAATAGATTGAGTTTTCATATTTATTTTATTATTTTTTAAAATTAAAGTATGAAAACTATGAATATGGGAATATAAATCTAAGTAAAAGTGTTTTTAAACACTAGGCCCACACACATTACCTTTATATTTTTAATTTCTATACATGCCTATATACTAAAAGTAACAAAAATGAGCCCTTTTTTTTGGCCTATTTTGGGGCCTCAAGTAAGGAAGTAACTTGCTTTTTTGCTGGGCCGGGCCTGCTGCCGCTCGATGCCCGCCGCCACTAGATCCCCGTCGTCGGCGCCTCGGGCTGGAGAACGCCAACCCGGGTTTACGAAGCTTGCCCCGACAACGGTTCCCACAGCCGGTCGAATCCACCAGGAGGTGATGTAGCCCCCACCGACAACGTCACGACGGCTGGGAGGTCGTCGTTATACCTCTCCAAAAATACAATTTATACTCACTCACAAGCTCTACACACAACTAAGCATATAGTGGCAAGTAAGGTTCGTATCCACAGAGAAAAGGAGATTTTCAAGTATCTCAAATAGATTTACTACTCTAACTACTATAAAATTACTATAATATCATATTTATATAAAAGCGATGTAAATAAGGGGGGGGGGGATTTGGAGTTTGGTTGTAGAAAACACTACAATGTTATGCTAAGCTATAGCTTAAGATTACAACTAAACTATATAAAAGATAGATTAACAATGAGATTATTAGAATTGGGCACTCGATTTCAACTTTCGACTAAAGGTTAATCATTGAACTACCACACATTGCACTTGGTTTTTGCGATTACTTATCGAGATGGAAGATCTCAAAGTAAGATATTCAATCTATTCTCTCTTTCCTAACCAAGAAACAACATAACATCGTTGCTAGGTATTCATCTTTAGATAAAATAAGTGGAAGGACTATATTTAATCTATTGATGGCATTATTCATGAGAATCGATAACATGTAAGCAAGGCAATTGAACATTCATGAGGAACAATGGATGAAAGCATACGAAGCACTATTCCTATTTGCTCTAACCATCAATTAAGCAAATGATAACATTTTGCCCATAGATTTAGCAAGTGTTCAACACAACCTACAACTAGGAAGAAAGCCCAATCGTTTATTGCATCAAATTCATATGGAAACAACACATTCAATTGCTAATCGAAAAACCCATGAGCCATGCATATCAAGTTCTCAAAACCATAAATCGAAAGTCTACATCGAGATACCCAAGAGTTGTTTAGCCTACTACAATCATATTAATCATACAATACAAACCCATAGAATCAAAGAGATGAAAAGATGAAGAAGAAAATGGAACTAGAGAGTTTTTGCTCTATATTTTCGAACCCCCTTTTGATGTGGGATGCAAAGAGGCTTTTATACTCTCCAAAAGATAAGAAGAAGTCAACTTGCAGCAGCGCGCGGACTCCGCGCCAGTTGGCGCACTTGTGTGAAGGGCTGCGCGGTGCGCGGACCGCGCAGCAGTCCGCGCACTTTGTGAAGGGCTGTGCACTACTCCATTGTTGCTTCTTTCGGAGAGTTCCGGTTCTACCTTTTCGGAAAGGCCTTCATCTTCATGTTTAATCACCATTATGTCGCCTCAATGTTCAAGTACCTATAGAGTGACGAAACTATGACATATGGCGTATAACTTCCATACATCACTCTACTCTCAAAATAGCAACAATTATCAACAATTAGGCCTATTTAGCACCATTGGAAACCATTTCTAAGTGCAACAATCATGGTATAACTTGAGCTCATCAAATCCCCCACACTTAGATTCTTGCTCGTCCTCGAGTAACTCACCCAATGCACTCCCTCATAATATGAACCTCACCATATACCCCCATCCTACTTTCTACATCTCCTCTACTAAAGCACTCAAGGTCCCCCACACTTATTGTCAAACATCTCTAAATTGAGAATCAAAGATCAAGGTTTGAAGTTAAGGGACCTTCCCTCCTAAGGTCTACCCATGTGATCGACTCCAACGATCCACACCCCCCTAAACATGCATCTCCAATCACAAATCTAACCCAATGTAGTGGACTTAGAACGATCCCCATCCGATAAAATCGGATAGCCCACCACATATCCTAAGGGTGCCTCTCTACATCAACAATGCTCGAAAGCATAATGTAGGCACCATCTAACATGCCAATCTACCCATAAAACAAATATATCATGGCATCACAACCTCCACTAGGCCTAGCAAAATGATATGGCTACATCAACGTCCATAGCTATCCTAGTACACATTCACCTTCTAGAGTTCTAAGCACTTACAATCATAAAATCATATCAAGAGTGCTTAAACTCTACTCCAAAACACAACCATCCCACCAAACAAATTCACCTCACATTTTGAGAATAATAAGAACAAAACCTCTCCTTTTGCCTATGTGCCTTTCGGTTTTCACATAGCCTCTCTTTTTTTTTCTTTTCTTTTTTTTTTTCTTTTTTTTTTTTCTTTTTTTTTTTCTTTTTTTTTTTTTTTTTTTTTTAAACAAAATATATACACTACCAAGAGGAACTAAGAGGATCTCTCCCCCCACACTTATACAAAACATTGTCCCCAATGTGCAATAGGAAAAGCATAATGAATCGAAAAGTATGAGAGGGGAGACTCACAACTAGGACCGTGAAGGTCCGGCATCAGGAGAGCTAAAGAATGGCCGAGCAGCGCGGCGCTCATCCTCACGTCGTTGGCGTCTGGTAATGGGACAGACCGCGGCTGGGTGGTGAGGGTGCATCGAGTGGAACATCTCTGAAAGGCTATCAACGTCATCCTCCAGGCGCTCCTGACCCCTGTGAATGTGATCCAGCTGAACACGGAGTTGCTGATGGTTGTAGTTCACTGTGCTCTCCAGGTCACCAAGGGCAGTGGTGATGCGTGTGGTAGCTCGTAGAAACTCTGAAATCATGGGGGAATCCACTCCACCACTGGCAGTCCCAGGATCGGCATCAAAAGGGTCGGGTATCCCATGGTCCGGCACAGGAGGATCAGGTCTAGTGGCTCCCGATGAAGCAAATTCAGGGTCACAAGAAAGTGTAAGAGCAGAAAGGGGAAACCCGCGCAACAGAGACACCCGAGCCTGCGGAAGACGTAGAAAGGGAACGCCCCGACGCTTATACTTCCACCCAAGACTGTCATCAAGGGCAAGTATACCAGAAGCCTTTAGATAGTCAAAATTAAGAAGGAAGTTATCATCTGCACCAATTCGCTCAACCTGTGAAGGGCGGGGGACACCATATCGATCCGCAATCAAAGTAATCATTCCTCCCATGGTAAGACGCCCTGTATGGCGATGAGCATTAAGACACGCATTAATGAAAAGCTGCGCCCAATCAGGTATGCCATAGGTAGCCGCAGAGGTACAACCCCATAGACAAATAAGCTCATTCTGATCAACTAAGGCATGCTCTCCCTTGCCATGAATACAAGAAGATAACAACCGATGGAGTAGTCTAACAGCCGGATGGAAAATGGCGGAGGAGGAAGAGTTATTATTGTGCATAGATACACCGGAAAGTTGATTCCAAAAGGAGTGGCGGGCAAAGTTGATCGATTTATGATTGACCATGCGGTGGTCGATACGGCCCTTAGAGATGCCAAAACAATCGAGCAAGTCCTCATGAGAAAGTGTAAACTCCTGATCACCCAAATGGAAAGAGATAGCCGGCACATCACCATCATCAGTCTCAGTGATACTTGTCTCAATAGTGGATAAGAACTCAAGAGTAAAACTAGCAAAAGTGGGTACTGCTAAGTCCAAGAGGTCTACAAGGCCACCGTTTTGCATAAGGACAAGGAGAGAGGATTCAAGGCCAAGCTGCTGCAGAAGCGGGCGATAGAAGAATCTGGTGGGCAGAATAGGCCGTCTTTCTAAAGCAGCCCACTTGGCTTTGGCTCTGTCACTAAGTGTCGTTAAACCCTTCAAATCAAGTGGAACCGGTGATGGTGGGGAAGGCTGTGGAGCAGCTCTTCCAGGGACGGCGGTACGTCGACGCTTAGAAAGGGAAGTAGATGCCATACTCCCAACTCAGCAGACAAAACAATACACACCCTCGAGGAAACAGTCCCAAATAACAGTGCAAATACCAACTTCAGCAAAGCTCCCACAAAGAACCAATACAATCACAAATTATCTGAACACCGCACAACTCACAAAGAACAGTCCCAAATCACTAAATTCAGAGAAACCAGTAGAATAAGTACCCGAAATCCAATGCTGAGAGGCAGAGGTTGCAGTGACCAGGCTGAGAAGGGCTGGCCGGAGGTATGGTGGTGGCGGGGCGGTGTGCAGGTGGAGATTACGCCGGGAAGGGATCCATGCACGGTTGGTGATTCGGGATTTATCCGACGGCGAATGAGGCTCCGGTGGTGATGGTGTAGTGGTGATGGCTTGCCGGACTGAGGTGGTTATGACTGGTGCAGATATCGCCGGCTGGGTGATGTCGTGGCGGTGATGACTGGCTTCGCCGGAGTTACAGAGGGAGGCGGCAGGCGACGGTGCAGGCAAGGTGACCGCGGTGGGGATGGTGACGTGATTGGGTATGCAGCAGTGGGAAAGTGGAGCCGACTGGATTCGGTGTGGGAGCCGATCGGAGGAGGCCCCGCAACGGCGTGGTGGTGACTGGTGGAAGGTGGATGATTGGTGGGTTGGAGTGGTGGACGGGTGATGGAGTATGACGGCCGGCGGCAGAATGGTGGAGACCGGCGGTGGCGTTGGTGGATCTCGATCAGTGGCCGGCGAATGGTGGAGTGGAGCAGAAGGTGCAGTGGGCTCGTCGACCGGGAAGACCAGATGGGCCCGGTGGGCGGTGGCCAGCGGTGGTGGAGAAGAGGTGGTAGAAGACCGGCCGGTGAACGGCGGCGGAGATCGCCGGAGATGGTGGTGGAAGCTGGCCGGAGATGTGGGCGGAAAGAAGGGCCGGTGAGCAGTGGGCCGGTGATGTCGGTGGAAGCTGGCCGGAGATGGACGGTGGCCGGCGGCCAGTGGGTGGCGGCGGAGGCGGCCGGATCGGAGTGGATGGCGGCGGAGGGAGATGGGTGGTTGATGGTGTCGGTGGAGTGGGGGAGAAGTGGTGATGAGGGAGGTTGTGTGGGATTTGATGTGTAATGGGTCAAAGTCAACTGGGTCAAATGGGGCAAGTGCACAGACCAAGCGCTAGGACGGACACCTTCCAAAGGGCCGCGCGATTTGAACGTGAAATCTGCCCCCGGGAAACACCGCGCGGGCCGCGCGGCACTAGGCGCGCTAAGGTTCTGATTAACAAAGGTCCGCGCGGTCCTTTTTTTTTTTTTTTTTTTTTTTTTTTTTTTTTTTTGCAACGATCGTCCTTGCTTTGTACCTGAAAAATAATAAACACATACCCCGTGTAAAATCAACTAAAAGAGAAATAATAATAAATATGAAAACAACTATATATAAAAGTAGCACATCGTTCAAAATAATATGAAAAATGAAGAACGATCAAAACCGGTTTATTTAACGTCGTCGGCACGACTTACCTCCAATGAAATCACTCATAGGTCGGCTCGGTGAGATGCATCTCATCAAGGATTTCCGAATTAAAGTTCTCACAATATGGCTTCAAGCGTTGGCCATTTACTTTCAAAATCTTGGAGGTGGCTTCACTCTTTATATCCACCGCACCATGTGGATATACTTTCACAACTACGAATGGTCCCGTCCATCGAGACCGCAATTTACCGGGAAATAGACGAAGGCGAGATAGAAATAGGAGTACTTTTTGACCAACCTCAAAGTTCTTCCTAATGATCATCTTATCGTGCCATGCCTTCGTTTTCTCCTTATAAATAGCGGCGTTCTCGTAGGACTCGTTCCTTAGCTCCTCTAGCTCTTGTAGTTGTAACTTCCTTTCATTCCCGGCTGCATCTAGATTGAGGTTGAACTCTTTGATTGCCCAATAAGCCTTGTGTTCCAACTCCACCGGTAGATGACAAGGCTTCCCAAAGACTAATCGATATGGAGACATACCGATTGGAGTCTTAAAAGCCGTCCTATATGCCCACAATCCATCATCTAACCGAGTACTCCAATCCCTTCGAGTCGGTTTAACCGTCTTTTCAAGGATGGACTTGATTTCCCGATTGGAAACTTCGGCTTGGCCATTAGTTTGTGGGTGATAGGCGGTGGAGGTCTTGTGGTTGACACCATACTTCTTCAACAATGCGGCGATGGTTCGATTGCAAAAGTGGGTACCCCGATCACTAATCAAAGCTCTAGGAATCCCGAACCTAGAGAAGATGTTTGCTTTGATAAACTCTGCAACCACTTTAGAATCATCAGTTTTAGTGGGGATTGCTTCAACCCACTTTGACACATAATCAACCGCAAGCAAGATGTATTTGAAACCGAAAGAATTAGGAAAAGGACCCATAAAATCAATACCCCATACATCAAACAATTCACAATATAAGGGAGCAGTTTGAGGCATTTCATTACGAGACGAGATATTCCCTACTCTTTGACATTTG
Organism: Sherardia arvensis; assembly: GCA_948330725.1. Classification (NCBI taxonomy): domain Eukaryota; kingdom Viridiplantae; phylum Streptophyta; class Magnoliopsida; order Gentianales; family Rubiaceae; genus Sherardia; species Sherardia arvensis. Next base: position 19,038,653 of record OX415238.1, read on the forward strand.
TCACAAGATTTGCAAAAGCTATATGCATGCTTATTCAAATTAGGCCAATAAAAACCACAGTCAAGCACTTTTCGAGCAGTTCTCCTAGCACCGAAATGACCACCACATGCATAAGAATGACAAAATGTGAGAATAGAATTAACCTCACTATCGGGGATGCATCGCCTCACAACTTGGTCGGAGCAATGTTTCCATAGATATGGATCATCCCACACATAAAATTTAGCATCATGTTTCAACCTATTCTTCTGAGCAGTGGTGAAACGAGGAGGAAACTTGTTAGCAACAAGATAATTCACAATGTCGGCATACCATGGAAGAGAAACACTAAGAGCAAACAAATGCTCATCCGGGAATTCTTCTCGAAGACATTCTTGTTGCACATTTGCCTCGACTCCAAGCCATGGCACTAGGCGGCTCAAGTGGTCGGCCACAAGGTTTTCGGCACCCTTCTTGTCCTTCACTTCCAAGTTGAATTCACTCAAGAGTAAAATCCATCGAAGCAACCTTGGTTTCGCGTCTTTCTTCGTCATTAAATAACGAAGTGCTGCATGGTCAGTGTAAACAATAGCCTTGGTACCAAGCAAATAAGACTGAAACTTTTCAAGTGAGAAAACTACCGCTAACAATTCTTTCTCTGTGGTAGAATAATTTCTCTGAGCCTCATTAAGAGTCATGGATGCATAATAGATGGCACGGGGCACTTTTCCTACCCTTTGACCTAATACCGTGCCAACGGCATAGTCACTCGCATCACACATAATTTCAAAGGGAAGAGACCAATTTGGAGGTTGAATGATGGGGGCGGACACAAGCATCAGCTTTAAACAATCAAATGCCCTCTTACAACTCTCATCCATCACAAATTCCACATCCTTTTGTAACAACTTACACAAAGGAGAAGCAATTTTTGAGAAATCTTGGATAAAACGGCGGTAGAATCCCGCATGCCCAAGAAAGGAACGAACTTCACGCACACAAGTAGGGTAAGGCAAAGTTTGAATTGTATCAATTTTAGCTTTATCTACCTCAATACCCTTAGAAGAAACCACATGACCTAACACAATACCTCTTTCAACCATAAAATGACATTTCTCGGAATTTAGAACAAGGTCAAATTCAATGCATCGTTGAAGAACTAATGACAAATGTTCCAAACAATCATCAAAAGAGTTTCCATGAACGGTAAAATCATCCATAAAAACTTCAACAAATTTTTCAACATATTCTGAGAACATGCTTACCATGCACATTTGAAAAGTCGAGGGTGCATTGCAAAGCCCGAAAGGCATGCGTCGATAAGCAAACATACCATAGGGGCATGTGAATGTGGTCTTCTCTTGATCTTCTGGCGCGATCGGCACCTGGAAATAACCTGAATAGCCATCAAGAAAACAATAGAAAGAGTGCCCTGCAAGCCTTTCAAGCATTTGGTCAATAAATGGTAAAGGAAAATGATCCTTTCTAGTTACCGCATTCAACCTCCGGTAGTCTATGCAAACTCGCCATCCATTCTGAACACGAGTAGGGACCAACTCTCCCTTTTGATTCTCTACCACTGTGACTCCGGTTTTCTTAGGGACCACATGTATCGGGCTCACCCATTTGCTATCGGAGATTGGATAAATTATCCCCGCATCTAGCAATTTGATCACCTCGGCTTTTACTACCTCCATCATGGGTGGATTTAATCGCCTTTGAGGTTGTCGCACGGGTTTAGCATCATCCTCCAACAAAATCCTATGCATGCAAGTGCTTGGACTTATACCCTTGATGTCGGAAATAGTCCACCCTATGGCTTTCTTGTGCTCATGTAGCACTTTCATCAACTTGACTTCTTGCTCTTTGGTGAGTTTACTAGATATTATAACCGGAAGTTTCTCACTTTCACCGAGATAAGCATATTTAAGGTCTTGAGGAAGTGGTTTCAATTCCACTACCGGAGACGTCTCAAGAGAAGATCGGTCACCCGATACTCTCGAGTCGGAAAGACCTAAGATAGGCGTATCAAGGGAAAGCTCTTCATAAGAATCTAGTGCACTCACGCTTTCTTTCGCTCTAGACCCAACACTACGAAAGGTTGATTCATCACTACACAAGCTCCTTTCAATAGCATTCAACAAAGGATCATGAGCACCATCTCTAAGAACATCTTGCACACAAATTTCAACCACATCAATAGCATTGCAAGAATGATCACCAATTGGGGATTCCATATCATCATGATTGTGAAATTCTATTTTATCCCCATCAAATTCCATGGTGAGTTTGCCATTAAACACATCAACCACGGCTCTTGACGTTTTCAAAAATGGGCGCCCCAATAGAATTGGTGCGGCATAATTATCATGTTCCATGTCAAGAATGTAAAAATCCGCGGGGAAAATCAACTTGTCGACTTTAACCAACACGTCTTCTACAATACCCTTAGGGTATGCACTAGAACGATCGGCAAGTTGAATTACCACCCCGGTTTTAAGTAAAGGACCAATGTTCAAAGATTTATACACCGAGAAGGGAATCAAGTTAATTGATGCACCTAAATCTAGCATGGCCTTTTGAAAAAATATCCCTCCTATGGTGCAAGGAATGGTAAACATCCCGGGATCACCACATTTAGGAGGGATTTTCGCTTGAAATAAAGCCGAGACATTAACATTCATCCCCTCCTTAGTGGCATCTTTTAAACGTTGCTTACGATTATTAGCACATAGTTCCTTCAAAAATTTAGCATATCTAGGAACTTGACTAATAGCATCGAGTAAAGGAATGTTTACCTCACACTTACGAAAGACTTCGTAAACGTCCTTGTCAACATCCTTCTTTCGAGTATCTTTCAACGCCTCGGGGTATGGGGGTTCCACTTCAAATGGTTGAGTCTCCTTCTTCTTCTTGTGAGGGGGAGAAAATGGAGGAGATGGTGGCTCGCCATTAGGTGATGTCCCTTGAACAAGTATCTCCGTTTCAACCCCTTTTCCCTTAAGGATCTTCTCTACACCCCGTTTCTCGACCCTTTCCTCGGCTTCCTTCATCAACACAATGTCATCCTTGGCCAATGTCTCTTCAACTACTTTGTTGGTCAAATGCTTCACAACAAACCCTTTCTTGGTCTCTTCTTCGACTATCACCTCGGGTTTATGTACCTCTTTCCCACTCCTCAAGTTTATAGCACTAGCATTCTCTCTTGGATTCATTTCGGTTTGTGCGGGAAGTTTACCGGAATTTTGGGCTTTCAAATATCCCACATCGGTGGCTATTTGACTCATTTGCACTTCTATCGACTTGAACCGCCCATCATCCAAGGAATACCCCGAACTCTCACCTTGTTCATGAGCTCTCTCTTCATACCGTCGAGAATTTTGAGGTCCTCTATTGTAAGATCGCTCTTGTCCTTGGTTTCGAGGGTATTGTTGAGGTTGGGATTGGTAGTGTTGGTTTTGATTATCTTGGTACCCTCGATACCCTTCACCTTGGTAGTCTTGATAACCCCCATAGCCTTGGTAATATTGGGAATGTTGAAATCCTTGATTTTGGTAGCCTTGATGCCCTTGATCTTGATAGCCTTGATACCCCCCATAACCTTGGTTTCTAGGATAGTTTTGTTGGGGAGGAGCTCTATCGTAGGATCGACTACCTTGGCCTTGACTCCTAGGTGGTGCTCCATCATAAGATTGACTACCTTGACCTTGGTATGCTTGATTATTGGAGAAGGATTGTTGGCCTTGTTGTTCCTTCGTTTCATCTCTCCACCGAAAATTAGGATGATCCCTAGATCCGGGGTTGTAGTGTTGAGCATATGGGTCACTTCTCCTTTGAAATCCTCTATCACCACCTTGGCCTTGACCACCTTGATTTCCCCTAGGTCTATCACCTTGATAACCTCTACCACCTTGAAATCCTCTCCCACCTTGGTTTCCACCATAGAACCCTACGGCATTCACTTCTTCATCGTAGTATTCTTGAGTTTGGGGACAAGAGTCGGTGGAGTGGTTAAGAGAACATGTATCACATGTCAAGACTTGTTGCCTCCTATTGCCTCCCTTGTTGTTTCCACCACTTTGAGCCACTACTAAACTCTTTACCGCGGCCGTAAGCTCTCTTATCTCCGATTGAGTGGTATCATCTCTAGTTACTATGGAAACAATTGGTCTTGCCCTCCTACTTCTTCTAGGCCCTTCTTCTCGTGCTAGGCGCTCAAACAACTCCATAGCATCGGTGGATCCAATCAAAGAAATGGAACCAAGACAAGCGCTCTTCACTAACCGAGAATCTTGTTCATTAAGACCATTGTAGAAGAAGGCAACCAACTGAGGTTCGGTGTAGCCATGATAGGGGCAACTTGCTACAAGCATTTGGAATCTCTCCCAATAGTCTTGGAAGCTCTCTTCTTCCTCCTGAAGAATGTTGCTAATGGCTTTAACTATAACCGAAGATTTAGAGGGGGGAAAGAACTTGTCAAGAAATCTTTCTTTCAATTCCGACCATGAGGTGATGGAGTTGGAGGGGAGACGACTCAACCAAACCTCGGCTTTATCTTTCAAGGTAAAAGGGAAGGTTTTCATTTTAAAGTGATCTTCATCGACTCCAGAGGGTTTCATGCTACTAGTAACTCGAAGGAAGGAATCGAGATGGTAGTTAGGATCATCGGTGTCTCGACCATAGAAGGATGGAAGTGCATGTATAACCCCCGACTTGATCTCACATTCGGTACCCGTCGGAAAGACGATACTCGATTGTTCTTCATCATAGGCTTGCCGCATATATCCCCTCATAGGAATGTTGGTAGGGGGGTTGTTGGCACGGTGGAATGGATTGAAAAAGGTATCTCGGGGTGCTTCTTCTCCCGCCATGTTGGAATTGGATGGCTCACTTTCTGAAAAATTGTTGGAAGATATACTCTCTTGTGTACTCCTTCTAAGTTGTCGAAGAGTCCTAGTTAACTCGGAGTCGTAGTGCAAAGGGTCTTGGTTCGAGGAACGAGTACGAACCATGCACCAAGAGCTAGAGCAATACGTCTCCAAGCAAAAGAAACAAAACCAAAGAAAAATAGAGTTAGAGAAAAACTACAATCAACACCTAAAAATACGCCTCTTCCCCGGCAGCGGCGCCAAAATTTGGGAGGTCGTCGTTATACCTCTCCAAAAATACAATTTATACTCACTCACAAGCTCTACACACAACTAAGCATATAGTGGCAAGTAAGGTTCGTATCCACAGAGAAAAGGAGATTTTCAAGTATCTCAAATAGATTTACTACTCTAACTACTATAAAATTACTATAATATCATATTTATATAAAAGCGATGTAAATAAGGGGGGGGGATTTGGAGTTTGGTTGTAGAAAACACTACAATGTTATGCTAAGCTATAGCTTAAGATTACAACTAAACTATATAAAAGATAGATTAACAATGAGATTATTAGACTTGGGCACTCGATTTCAACTTTCGACTAAAGGTTAATCATTGAACTACCACACATTGCACTTGGTTTTTGCGATTACTTATCGAGATGGAAGATCTCAAAGTAAGATATTCAATCTATTCTCTCTTTCCTAACCAAGAAACAACATAACATCGTTGCTAGGTATTCATCTTTAGATAAAATAAGTGGAAGCACTATATTTAATCTATTGATGGCATTATTCATGAGAATCGATAACATGTAAGCAAGGCAATTGAACATTCATGAGGAACAATGGATGAAAGCATACGAAGCACTATTCCTATTTGCTCTAACCATCAATTAAGCAAATGATAACATTTTGCCCATAGATTTAGCAAGTGTTCAACACAACCTACAACTAGGAAGAAAGCCCAATCGTTTATTGCATCAAATTCATATGGAAACAACACATTCAATTGCTAATCGAAAAACCCATGAGCCATGCATATCAAGTTCTCAAAACCATAAATCGAAAGTCTACATCGAGATACCCAAGAGTTGTTTAGCCTACTACAATCATATTAATCATACAATACAAACCCATAGAATCAAAGAGATGAAAAGATGAAGAAGAAAATGGAACTAGAGAGTTTTTGCTCTATATTTTCGAACCCCCTTTTGATGTGGGATGCAAAGAGGCTTTTATACTCTCCAAAAGATAAGAAGAAGTCAACTTGCAGCAGCGCGCGGACTCCGCGCCAGTTGGCGCACTTGTGTGAAGGGCTGCGCGGTGCGCGGACCGCGCAGCAGTCCGCGCACTTTGTGAAGGGCTGTGCACTACTCCATTGTTGCTTCTTTCGGAGAGTTCCGGTTCTACCTTTTCGGAAAGGCCTTCATCTTCATGTTTAATCACCATTATGTCGTCTCAATGTTCAAGTACCTATAGAGTGACGAAACTATGGCATATGGCGTATAACTTCCATACATCACTCTACTCTCAAAATAGCAACAATTATCAACAATTAGGCCTATTTAGCACCATTGGAAACCATTTCTAAGTGCAACAATCATGGTATAACTTGAGCTCATCAACGGCCCAGATCGTGCTTTCAGACGGAAGCGCCGACGAGGGATTGGAGATGATCCCTGGTAGCGGAGCCAGATCATGACGATCGGCCGCGACGACTGGATCAAGTTTGGCACGTTCGATCCGGAAGCTACGACTTGCGATCCCTGGTCCATTCGGTTATCGGGTCGGGTCGGCTCGGACATGTTCTATTGGAGCTGGCACAATTAGATTGAGAAGGTGGTTTTACTTCTTTTTACTCTTTTTAAAAAAATTCATTTTCAGTCTTTTTAGGATATATGTGTCTTGATGCTTGTAATAAAATATTGGATTGAATGTGATCTGTTAATCTTATTTTTTCTGACGGGTTCTTTTGCTCATTTAAACTTTGATTAGCTTCCAATCTGGTATGTACACTTAGGAGAAATACGAGTCAAAATAGTGTGAATACTTATTCTTGGTGATACTGCTACTAGATTTGTGTATCGGTTAAGCTTTTGCTTATATCGTGTTAGATTGCATTTGTTTTTTGTCCAATATTTGTCCACTAGTCAATCAGACCAGGATTGGTTGAGATTTCTCTGTTACTAATATTAATTTACATATATCTTTTTTTAGAGGGATGTGATTTGGAGTGGGTCTTTTAGCAAATTGTCCTGACTAATTTATGGAGTTTCCTTGCCTATTTGTTTATCATGTCCCACCTAACCCATGTATTTGGCGGGAGGGAAGACCCTTTGGCCTTTGGTCTATGCATGTTATGCGTAGACTCTATAGATTTTGAATATTTATACTGCGAGTTAAGGATATTATACATGCCAGGTAGTTTAGATACCTTCGGGTATTAGACCTAGGTTTTCTTACGATGTATCCCTGTTTTTAGTAGTACATGTAGTCTCAACGAGGCGGAGTAGTAGTACGGCTATGCTAGAATCACTCTGCACCTCAATCAAATTGCCACAGAAATCTCAAAAGGGTTTTATGTGATTATTGACTTTATCCAAACCCAATCATGTATTTTTAATTTTGGGTAAATATTGTAAAAAAGAAGAAATGATACTGTGGGACAGTCTACGGGGACAGAAGCTAATGCTAAATCCCGTATAATACAATAGATCCTAATTCTACCCCTAAGACCCAAACTATTGGTCACATAGGGAAAATGATATACCACCCAAAAAATACATACTCAGGTAAAATAAATGAGGCTAAAGTTAAGAGAGTATGGTTAGGGGTGAGAACAAACTCACTACCCCAGCCCATAAAACAATCTGCTTCTACCTCCAACACGTGAGGCCTTCCAAAGATGCTAGCCGCAGAGATGTAGCGGCACTGAGATGCCAGTTCAAAGTGGGTGGATCTATATGTGCAACCAGTAGATACTTGCCCATCCGTAAATGCAAATCCAATCCTAGTATGTCACCCACCAAGAGTTCCTTTTCTCCTTTAATCTAGGATTCAATATCGACCCAGGACTGGCTACCTATTTGGTCAAGATCGTCTCCGTAGAAAAGGCTTCTTCTTCCCTCTTGGAATGGGCTATGAGCAGCCGAGAGTGGTCTCGAGTCTTGGGCTGGAAGCTGTGAAGATGATGTAGATATGCGTGCTTGTCCTGGTAGACTAGTCATGATAGTGGCAATGCTCCGACCTAATGAAGTATCTCAGCGAGCTCCATCATAGTAGAATCTGTCAGTGATAATGTTGATGATGCTGGCTGCCACAATCGTGAGTTGTAGAGTGATGGTGCCGTCAATCAGTCAAGGACAGACCTGACAATGCGGCTCCTGCCATGTGCACCTACAAAAAAGAGATATGATAGTGTTGTTGGCATGCAGACGATCCCGATGAAGAACCGAGGCCGAGTCTTGTGGTGTTGAGTTGAAGTAAGGTGGTGCCTAGGGCTCAATCTGGTGTCCAAGAGATGTAACCTTCCAAAGGATGAATGAGATATGGCGCTCTTGTAGTATGCACCTTGCGTGACGGTTCCATAACAACCCTCTCCATTATAGTCAAATGGACAGCCTTCTCCCCTCTAGCACCATAGTGTGAACACTAACATGCAACGCGGGAAGAAGACGCAAGTAGTAGATGACATAGTGTACAAGTTAGAGCTGGAAATAGGGCTTTAACCCATGTACCGTGCAAACGGCCAGTGAGCTAGTCGAATTACAGATGTCATCATGTACTAGGATGTCAATGATTAGGTAACAACCTGTACTGCTTGGCTAAGAGATAAATCCCAAATCCAGAGCATATCCATCAAGTCCTTGGTCACAGTAGCTTGCAACCCGTCCAACGAGTTGGGCAAGTTACAGGAGACATCATGTACCAACATGTAATACTTGGTTAAGAGATGAGTCTCAAGTCTCAAGCATGTCATCAGACCAACATGTTTTGCCCGGCCAAGAGGTAAATACTAGGCTGGAGCAATCCATCAAATCTTCAGTCACATTAGCTTGCAGCCGCCTAGTGAGCCAAGCAAGTTACAGAAGACATCATGTACCAACATGTAATGCTTGGCTAAGAGACAAGTCTCAAATCACAAGCATGTCGCGAGACCAACATGTGTTGCTTGGCCAAGGGATAAATCACTAGTCCATAGCATAACCGTCAACTCCTTGGTCACATTAGCTTGCAACCACGTGGCAAGCCAGGCAGCTACAGAAGACATCATGTACCAAAACAAACACTCATCCACTAAGAGCAAGCCCTAAGTGAAGGAGCTGACCTGCCGTCAAAAACCAGTAACAACTCAGGTGAGACAGTCACTAGGGTGCCAGTCCTAGTTTTCATCTTAGGCTGTGGTGAAGCAAATCATATATCAAAACTCCCAAACACCATGGTATAGTATTTCCTAAGGCCTAATGGATGCTTTAGTACTCAGTAGAGGTTCTCTTCCGGGAACAAGCGATTGAGTACCATGTAGCAATTCTGGATGATTTGGCTGAAAACCCAGGCCGAATTAGGAGAAAACTCACCATGCCGCACCTTGTTTCTCTCATTCCATAAATAGTACACCGTCATGAACAGAGTGATGCAGATTGCATGGAAGAAACAACGAACTATGAATCAAATCCTCGTTGAATTCATCAAAACAACAGAAGAATTGACAGATACGGAGGAAAAACCTCAATTTTCATTCAATATCAAAAGCCGTCATACAAAATAACTATAAAAATGTTTATATACTAAACCCTGACTGCTACTAAATATAATAAATAACAAAAAGGTCCTCCCTAACTTAAAATATTATTTTAAGTATCCAAACATAATAAAACACGATTTTGACCCTTAAGACAAAAGAATTCGCCCAGATGCCAGCAGTGCTCATGTACACCATGAGTTCTTATTAGAATGGCGTCTCCAGTCAGAAAACACTACCTTTTTGTTGAATTCTGAAACTGCGACAAGAAACATCAGAATCTGCGAAAACTCTTCGGCTGTTCCAACTTCCGCAGGTAAGGCATGCCACATCATTCTCTCCGGGACAGAAGATTTGTCCACGAATCTCAAGATGTACTATCACCAAAAGAAGAATCTTGAACTCCACAACACGAAGGTTGGAATCACCATGGACTTTATTGTACTGATTGCTTGCAAGAAGCTGCAACTGACCCAGATGTAGATGCACAAATTCCATAGGCATAGAAGGCCAAACATATGACCTTGAGAGCAGCTGAAAAGTATCACCACGCTCAACATGACCCTCATTATGCAATTCTTGAATCAACTTCAAGTAGTGGCAACAGACAAGACTGGATAACTGGCCACCCACATAAGGTTTATCCGACAACAAAATAATCCACTTTCCACCAAACAAGAAAGAATACATATTGGAATGACCATATAGAACCTCATGATCATATTGCCATGGACAACCAAGTATCAGTACACGCAATTGAGTCAATTCAAATCTCCTCAAGAAATCGTTGGAAAAAATAATATCAGCAGTACCATTATGAAACCAAGCAAGCTGGAAAATTTTAGGGTGAGCATCAACAAAAAGGTCCAATTTTGAAACCCCAACCACATAATTCTCATCCTCACAACGACCCAGATCAAGAACATCAAGAACGAAGGAGAAAATAGCATCATCATAAACATACCCCTCAACAACTTCTTTTTCACAAATATCATCCTCAAAAACATACCCATGAACTATCCCCTCATAAATATCCTCATCGTAAACACAATGAACCACTTCTTCCTCACAAATATTATCATCATAAATATAACCATCAACCACATCCTCCTCATAGGTATCATAAATAGGGGTATCAAAAATGGGGGAAGAATCAACTTCATAACCATCATTGATAAAGAGACCGCAAGGATTGAGATCAAATTGAAAATCAGCAGGTGGAGATATTCCAAGAGAAGATGTCTTACCATTAGCAACCTTAAGAAAATCCACTTCATCAACAGGCTCGAGAACATCCACTTTATCCATCACCAAAATCTCCTCATCGAAAAGATTCTCATCATCATACACAAGAACATAAAACACTGGAGCAGAAAAGTTGTCATCATCACCATCGTCATACACAGGATTATGATACATCGGAGCAGCAAAGATATCATCTTTACTCTCATCATCAAAAATCTCACTGACTTTGACATGTGATTTTCTATGTCAGACAAGAGCATCCAGTTGCTGGGTCAACAGTTCGAGTTGTCGTTGCAGAGCAATAGCTTCATCCTTTCTCAGCATCACACCCATGATCTGTTGCGGTTCTCTTCGGAGAAGACGGTAAAACTTAGGATCGATTTGGACTCTGATACCACTCTGATGCAGCGTGCGTGGAAGAAACAACAAACTATGAATCAAATCCTCGTTGAATTCATCAAAACAACAGAAGAATTGACAGATACGGAGGAAAAACCTCAATTTTCATTCAATATCAAAAGCCGTCATACAAAATAGCCATAAAAATGTTTATATACTAAACCCTGACTGCTACTAAATATAATAAATAACAAAAAGGTCCTCCCTAACTTAAAATATTATTTTAAGTATCCAAACATAATAAAAAACGATTTTGACCCTTAAGACAAAAGAATTCTCCCAGAAACTAGCAGTGCTCATGTACAACATGAGTTCTTATTAGAATGGCTTCTCTAGTCAGAAAACACTACTTTTTTGTTGAATTCTAAGACTGCGACAAGCCGCAGGTAAGGCATGCCACATCACAGAGCTAGAGGACCATGTTTCTTTCTCATTTTTGAATCAGAAACCTGCTTCCGGATCTATTTCTCAGCACAAGCGATAGACAGAGGACGTCTCCTCAAGCCAATCCAACTCTTGACCCAATCCCAGACAACCTGTGAGAACTCGCACTGGAAGAACAGATGTGCATTAGTGACAGATGTGCATACTAGTCTCCACCTCGAGGTCACAAAGGTGGCACATCCGATCTGTGGGATCCTCATCATCCTCTTCCCTGTGTTTATCCTTCGTATGCAGTCTACTAAGCGCAGCTAGCCATGATATGAAGGAGAACCGGGCTGGTACAAAACCCTCTAGAGACCCCTAAATAGTCTCTCCCGCGGTTTGTCCGGCTCTTGGTAGACTTGTGGGTAGGTCTTCATGTGTATGAAATCATAAGCATTGGATGTAAACTTCCCCAGGGATGCCCAACTCCGGGGGGTGGAAATCATCTGCCATGTATCCCCTCCAAACATGCTTTTCAGCGTGTTCCGCAGCGTGCAGATGTCCTTTATGTGAGTGGAGCATTTGTCTTGCAATCTGTTATTAGATATCCTCGGGTGCATCTACGTGACTCCATCCTGTTGGAAGTAGAACGCATGAATCCACTTCACCCAAAGGTTGTCCTTCTTTGAGTGGAGGTCCCACAACTTCTGTGCCATAGCTTTCTGGTTCCAAGTGTGGAAATCCCTGATCCCTAGTCTTCCGTTAGCTCTCGATGAACACGACTTTTCCCATACTACTTTGCTCTTCTCTGATTCCCCAGAGGGATGAAATACACTTGCTCTTCAACCGCTCCATCACTGTCACCGGGATGATGAAGTTCTGGATCCAGAATCCCGCAATGCCTCCTACAATGGATTTCACTAGTTCCAACTTGCCTTCATATGATAGAGTGTGTCCCTTCCATTTCGCAACTTCATAGTCCACTTTATCTAGTAGCACATCGAATTGTGCCACTTTCAGCTTACTGGAGTCAAGAGGTACACCAAGATATCGAACCGGGAAAGATGCCCAGGGAATGCCTGTAAAGCTGAGGTCCTCCTTGATGCTAACTCCAATCAACTTAGACTTTGCAGCATTAACAGTGAGGCCAGATGTCCTCGCAAAGTCATTTAGGGTCGTGATGAGTGTATGCACTGAATCGGTATTCGCCTTAGAAAAGAGCATAAGATCATCCGTGAAGGCCAGGTGGGTGATCTTCAACACATCACATCGTAGGTGATAAGTGAAGTGACGTGAGTATGCTCGGATTTTCAGAAGCCTGGAGAGATCATGTATTTTTAATTGCTTTTATGAAGAGTTGAGGAGCCGAATCCTCCCGTCCACTTGGATGGTTTTGACTTTAAAAAAAATACGGTATTCATCCTGACGTTAGTAATCGTAGCTAGGGTTGTATATCCGGCCCGGCCCGGATCTGGAATGTCCAAAAATCATGGACCGGGACCAGAAACACACATTCATAAACCGGGACCGGGACCGGAATTATTTTGGGTTTAGCCCGGCCCGGCCCGGTTTACCCAGAATTAAAATTAACTTATTAATAATAATAATAAATTTAATTTATTCCCACACAAAAAAATTGTAAATCATACAAAATATGCATAGCAATTTAAATTTAACAATGAACATAGAATAAAAAATATCAAAAATACTAAATGAAATCAAATGATTAATTCAAGTTTACAACTTTAAAATTTATTTCAACACAATCAAGCGTGAAATTCTAATCCATAGGAAGTATAATAGAAGAAAATTTAAAATCTAGTCCATTTGGATTTATTAAATGGAAAAGCAAAACTCCAACATCTTAAAAATATGACTGAATGAACTCTCGAAAAATCACGTAAAACGCTGATGGCCAACCGCGGAAAACGCTGCTCGGTCCCAGATCCGGGCGCCACGACGGATCCGGAGCCTAGGACGCCAGCGAACCGCCACGGAAGACGCAGAGCAGCCGGATCCAGACCGGACGAGCACCGCCGGGATGGACGCCTCCGACGCGCCTAGAACGACCGGTCCCCGGAAGACCGCCGAGCAGGAGCATCGTCGACAACGAGCAGCCACCGTGCACTCCGACGAGGCTTGGACGAGCAAGAGAGATCGCGACCTGGTCTCTATGGAAGCTCGACGAGGGCGGCCAGATCCGGAAAATGGCAGGTCAACGGCTCGGTTGGCTCGGTCGGCTCGGGTTGACTTGGGTCAGCTCGGTCAGCTCGGTCAGATTTGGACAGGTTATACTGGAATAGGCACAGATAGACCGAGAAGGTGGTTTTACTTCTTTTTCCCCTTTTTATAAAATTTATTTTCAGTTTTTTTTGGGTATATATTTATTGATGTTTGTACTTAAATATTGGATTGAATGTGATCTGCTAATCTTAGTTTTCTGACGGGTCCTTTTGCTTAGTTAAACTTTGATTAGCTAACCGATCTAGTTTGTACAGATAGGAGAAATCCAATTCACAATAGTTTTGAAACACTATTGTTGGCGATACTGATACTAGATTTGTAGACCGATTAGGCTTTAAGCTTATATCGAGTTAGATTACACTTGCTCTATCCAGTATTGGCCACCAGCCAATCAGACCAGGATTGGTTGGGATTGCTTTAGTACATATATTAATTTATATACATCCATTTTTAGATTTTTGTGATTTTCTTCTTAATGTTGCGCTGTGGAATATCACCTTATAAGAGAAATATTTATAGCAATATCTAGTTAGGTTCTTGATGAAGCTTTCCTATTAGTATTATGGCTAGATAGAACAACTCGGTATGCTTTACATACTACTCTACTGTCCAATCTTGTGAAGACTTGCTATCTTCCGGTGGTCAAGAGGTCCCCGGGCTCAATGGGTAGTCGGTTGAGGTTCAGGTAGAGATTATATGTTATAATAGAACCGAGTTTTCTGTTTTGGCTATAAGAAATTGAGATGGTGAATTCTTTGAGCTCTAGAATGCTATACTTGGTGATATCTATATGCAGCAGAAGGAGGGAAATCTGGTTTTAGCTATACTGTGACCGGCATCGATACAGAGATGACTTAGTTATTGTAATATTTTTAGACACATCTCTGATATCTCACTTTGCTTCCGATATTAGATTGGAGTATAGCCTTCGGGCAACAAATTGCCACAGTAACCCCAACAGGGTTTCATGTGTTATATTGGGTTTCAAACCCGATCATGTAATTCTATTGTTTTTATTAGGGTTGAGGAGCCGTGAATAATCCTCCCATCCACTTGGATGGTTCTAACTTAGAAAAAAAGAACTCTCGTAAAATCAATATTTCTTATTCATAGCTCATGAAACAAAGATTACGTCATCTTGCACCTTCTAAGATTAGAACTTTAGAAAAATGAAAAGATTGATATTTACTAAGCAATTGAATATAAATTAGCCATAAATCAATCACTCAAGGATTGTAATCAATAATTTATCTAGTTATTAATGCAGTTATCAATACCTTAATCAAAGTATATAATAAACACATATAAAATTTCGGGCTAACCGGGTTGGCCTGGAAAATTCCGGATTTGACCCGGATCGGCCCAGAATCCGGAATAGCCAAAAACAGTGACTCAGGGCCCGGCCCGTAATGCAAAAAATCCGGGTTTGGGTCACCAATTCCGGTCCCCAACCGGGTCATTTTTCCGGGTTGACCCGGTTCATGTACAACCTTAACCGTAGCTACTTCTCAATGAGTGCTAACACTCATACATCGACTTTAAATTCCCAGTGCCGATGGACCATGATATTTAGCTTTTGCTCAATATGGTGGCGGTCCATATACGGGAGTGTCTTATGGTAGAATCGTCAGGTGGGATAGCTTTCGAAACTGTTGGGTTAATTTCGCGGTCACAACACCAAATAGAATTGGTTGCGAAGGTCCACATGATCATGTGCAAACAGAAGTAAGATTTGGAAGACCCCTCGGTCTGAGTTTCAATCAGAGAACATGAAGCTTTACATAGTAGACACTTATAAGGGTCTCATCGTAGTTGGTCCTAATGGAGGTATTGACAAACCTGTAGGTACCCAAGCTCGAGGTGTTCCTTTTCGACTCACTAATGATGTGGTGGTACATCCATCTATCGGAGTCATCTACTTCACCGACACTTTCACAAGATTCCAGAGGAGAGAATATTAGTTAGCGATTTCCTCAAGGGATAAAACCAGAAGACCAATGAGGTATGATCCAAAGACTCACAGTGTAACGGTTATTCTAGGTGGACTGATGTTTCCAAACGGGGCAGCTCTAAGTAGGAATGGTGACTTTCTCCTAGTGACATAAACAACAAACGGCTGAGTAATGAAATATTCTGTTAAGATAAAAGATATTGGTTAGTCAGATTCAATGTATAGTCTAGATTCAATGGCCTAACCCATTAGTTAGATTCAATTTACAGTTTAGATTCAATGTATCTTGTACACCCTTGTAACTATATATTTCCTAATCAATCAATCCTCAGATTATCGAGGTTTCCCCCTCTATCAT
Organism: Sherardia arvensis; assembly: GCA_948330725.1. NCBI lineage: Eukaryota > Viridiplantae > Streptophyta > Magnoliopsida > Gentianales > Rubiaceae > Sherardia > Sherardia arvensis. The sequence continues at coordinate 19,054,809 of OX415238.1, forward strand.
GGTATCAGTCGCCAAAATCCTAAATCCTGAATTTATTTTGTTCGTTTGTTCTCTGTGCAAATCAATCACGTCTGAGTAGGATTGCTCCACGTTGTTTCTTCTCTGCTCGGCGTCCAAGTCACCGATCACCTAAGTTTATGGTCTCTTGGGCGTCAACGCTCTTGCCTGTCATTGCTTTATTGCTGGTCTTGCCGCCGATTGTCGTCTGTAGTCGGCTAGTTCCGATCGATCAAAGAGCTTCATCTCATCTTTCTCTCACATTCACGCGCTAGGATAGCGTGTGTGTACACGCGCTAGACAGAAGAAATCGCACGCCCTATTAGAGCGTGGTTGTCAGGAGCCCGCTATTACCATCTTCACGCGCCTGGTCTACACGTGTTTACACGCGCCCAACAGCAGCCTGCCCTCTTCACCGCGTTGCGCGCCTTATGGGTACTCTCTGAAAATATTTTCGTTTTTCCACGGTTTGGAGTGTTTTGTTTAGGAACTCATGAGATTGGAGTTGAATTAGTTTTTTGACCACCACGAGATCAGAGTTGAATTTGGTGTATGCACATTATGCTCAGGCTTATTTCAGATTTTTTTATGGTGAATGTGGCTTTCTTATCACGAGCGGATCGCTCCAATAGCTGGATAGTAGATAAGGCAAATAATTTGATTAATTTTGATCGTAGTCGTTCTTCGAGCTAATGGATTGTTGATTCTGGTGCTACATCTCGTATGACAGCTAGTACCAACCACCTAAATCATGTCCAAGCTTATCGTTGTTTTGAAGCAGTTCGTGTTGGAAATGGTGCATCATTACGAATTTCTCATGTTGGTCGGTGTGATATTTTGAGTTTTTCAGTTCAAAATGTTCTTGTGGTTCCTGGACTTACCAAAAGTTTATTATCCATTAGTAAACTCACTGGTGATCTACCCGTCAGAGTTATATTTGATGATGACATTTTCTCCATTGTGCACAAGCAAATTGAGGGTCTTTATCATCTGGAAAATGGTGATTCCTGTTTTCTGGGGGAGTTGCGTTCTGGAAAGCTCTGAACTCCATTTGAGTTATGGCATTCTCATCTTGGGCACGTGTCTTATGACACCGTTCAGTTGATGAACAAGAAGGGTCACATTTCAGCCACTTCACCTTTACTTGCACCTGTTAGTTGCTCCACTTGTCAGATGGCCAAGAGCAGTCGGTTACCATTTTCTGTTAGTGATAAGAGGGCAACTGGTTTGTTGGAGAAGGTGCATTGTGACTTATGGGGCCAACTCCAGCATATGCTGCATCCGCACATGGTTTTTCATATTGTGCTGTATTCATTACTGACTTTTCACGATTTACATGGTTTTATCCATTACGGCATAAGTCGGATTTTTACGACACCTTTCTTCGCTTTCAGAAGTTTGTTGAGACCCAGTTTTCTGCGAAGGTTAAGGTTTTTCAAACTGATGGTGGTACGGAGTTCACTAATCATAGTTTGAAGGCACACTTTGTTTATTGTGGCATTCATAATCTGATGTCATGCCCCTATACACCTGCTCAGAATGGCCGAGCTGAGCGTAAACACCGTCAAATTACAGAGACTGGCCTTGCTATGTTACATCACTCCTCTGTGCCTCATTCTTACTGGGTGGAAGCATTCTCTTTGGCTGTTTACATAATCAATCGTCTTCCCAGATCAGTTCTTGGTGGCAGATCACCCTTTGAGATTGTCTACGGGACTACTCTGGACTACACAGTCTTTTATCCTTTTGGTTGTCATGTGTACCAGTGCTTGCGTGATGTTGCTGAAAATAAGTTTGCACCTTGCTCTATACCTTGTGTGTTTATTGGTTATAACTCCAGTTACAAGGGTTTCCAGTGCCTCGACCCTACTAATGGACGTGTCTATTTCTCTCGCCATGTCCAATATGATGAAAACATATTTTCCCTATGTCTCAGCTTCTGGGGAAAGACATGTTTCGATCTGGAGGTCTCCTCATTTTTTTTAGCCTGCAGCTGCACCAGTCGACCGTTCGCCACTTACACCGGCAGAGCCTTTGTCAGCTACACCAGTTGAGTCGTCGCCGCCAGCACCATCGTCTTCTAGGCCTTGCTCTGTCTGTTTGTCAGATGATCATTCCCCAACTCCAGCTAATCCGGCTGCTCCTCCACCGGTGATGGATGTTACCTCATCACCCCCACCATCTCCGCCATCTTCATCAGACTCTCCCCAAACTTCTGGTTCCAATTCAGACTCCACCACAGACATAGTTTCTCCTCCTCACCGCAGACATCAGATGGTTACCAGACACCAGGATGATACTCGCCGTGTGATATCCCGCCCGGATTTTGTTACTACCTATCTTCTTGCTCAGGTTATGGACCATTCTGAGCCTCAGGATTATTGTGCAGCTCTCAAAGACCCAAATTGGGTTCGTGCTATGGATGAGGAAATGGATGCACTTAGACATCAGAAAACTTGGGAGTTGGTGCCTCGACCATTGCATGCCAACATAGTGGGTTCCAAATGGGTATTTCGGCTGAAGTATCGTGCTAATGGTAGCATTGATCGCTACAAGGCTCGATTGGTTGCTCAGGGATATTCTCATATTCCAAGTTTTGACTTTGACCACACTTTTAGTCCAGTGGTAAAAAATGCAACGGTGCATACAATGATTGTCATTGCTACTTTGAGAAAGTGGCCTCTACACCAGCTTGATGTCAAGAATGCTTTTCTCAATGGAGTTCTTGACACTCCGGTTTATATAGCTCGGCATGTTGATTATAAGGATCCATCTCGGCCTGACTATGTTTGTCGTCTGCAGAAGGCCATTTATGGCCTCAAACAGGCCTGGTTTGATCGGTTCAGCTCTTATCTCCGACAACTTGGCTTTCGGTGTAGTTTTCAGACACGTCGTTGTTTATACTCTTTTATACTTGTTGGTCTACGTGATATCATTCTCACTGGTAATGATGCCGGAGCCATGCGCCAGTTCATCGCACGGATTGATCGAGAGTTTTCGATCAAGGATTTGGGGTACTTGAATTACTTTCTTGGCCTTGAGGTGTCTGCTACACCACCTGGCCTCTTTCTTGGACAGGCCAAGTATGCCAGAGATATTCTTAGTCGAGTGGGTATGACTGATGATTCTCCAGTAACCACTCCGTTTGTACCACTTCGCAGCTTCACAGTAGCACCAGTGCACCGTTCAGCAATCCGACTCTCTTTCGGTCTTTGGTTGGTGCACTTCAGTACTTGACCATTGCTCGTCTTAATCTGTCATTTGCGGTGAATTTTGTTAGTCAATATCTCCAGGACCCTCGTGAGGATCACTTTGCTGCGGTTACCCGGATTCTACATTATGTGGCTGGCACGCCTCATCATGGTCACACATTTCACGCAGGAGGTTCGTCTACTCTTTGTGCTGATATTTTTGCTTACTCAAACGCTGATTGGGCCCGTTGTTTGGAGACTCGATGATCAACCTACGGCTATGTGGTGTTTCTAGGCGGTAACTTGGTATCTTGGAGTGCTAAGAAACAGCCTACGGTATCTCGTTCGAGTTCAGAGTCCGAGTACCGTGCACTTGCCAATACAGTGGAGAAGGTTGTCTGGCTCTGTCATCTTCTTCGGGACTTACAGTTTCCTCTTGAAAGTCCGCCATTGTTGTTATGTGACAACAACAATGCCATTTTCTTAGCTGAGAATCCAGTGGCTCATAAGCGGCCCAAGCAGATCGACATCGATTATCACTTTGTTCAGGAGTTAGTTGCTTCAGCTAAGGTCTGTGTTAGTCATGTTCCTACTTCACTGCAGTTGGCGGACATCTTCACCTAGGGTCTTCTAAAGCCCTTATTTGAGTTCTTTAGATCCAAACTTTGCGTCTCGGTTAACCCAACGCTTAGCTTGAAAGGGGTGTTAAGATAAAAGATATTGGTTAGTCAGATTCAATGTATAGTCTAGATTCAATGGCCTAACCCATTAGTTAGATTTAATGTATAGTTTAGATTCAATGTATCTTGTACACTCTTGTATATATATATTTCCTAATCAATCAATTCTCAGATTATCGAGGTTTCCCCCTCTACATATTGGCTTTCGTCAGAAAAGAGTGGTGTATTTGTCATTCTTCCTGGTAATCCAGATAACACAAGGATTAATTTGAATGGTGAGTTTTGGGTGGCTATGAATGCAAGATTCAGATCACCTTATAGAGGATTGGAAATGGTAGCAAGGTTGGATCAACATGATAGAGTATTAGAAGTTTACAGGATAGGAATGGTGCGGTTTGGAGATACGCAACTCATGTTGTTGGATACTTTGCCTCTTTATGGATTGGATCCACTCAAGAATTAGCCATAGTTAGATTGAGACGCTAGATTTATGTAATGTATTCATAATTTGTTCTTCTTTGAGTGCCTGTAACTTCATGTTGGTTTTCGTACTAATAATTCCTATGTTATCCCTTACTCATCACACCCTAATAATAATTGAGAAAGTCTCTAGAACTCCCAACTTTCCTGACTTTCCATGAAAGTGTTTATACGTTTTAACTTATACCATTTAATTCTCAGTATTTAATTATGATTTAATTAGCCAATTAATTAAAATTTAATTAGTGGGTAATTTTGTAATTTTAATTTTTTTATTATTTGGAATTTTTCTCCCAGTCATACCATAATTGTATTATTCTACTAAATTTAGTTATGTTAATTTACTATTTTGTTTGATTCTATATGTATCATTAAGATTCAATATATTAGACCTATTTTCGTCATTATTTCCTGATTTTCAATTGATTTCAATTGAATTGGTTAATTATGTAATTTTGATCTATTCAATTAAATTAAATTTGGTATACTTACTATTCAGCATATTCATGAAAAATTATAAATGGGATTGAATGGTTGTTATACATGGTTAAAATATATTGAAGAAAATTACATGTTATAACTATATATATAGTATATATTCATAGAAAATCAGCATCTTCCTTTTTCGTTGCCGTGGTCTTATTGTAATATTTCATAAAATATAGTTTTATATATTTAATAGTTCATATTATATTTATATGTTTTTCAATTCAGTTCATATAAATATATTTAATTTTTTCCAGTTCAGTTAAGTTCGTTATATTTATAATTTTTTTGATGAACCCATTTCATTAATTAATAAGCATAAACCAATACAAGTTTAGACCTTCACTACCAGTCTATTACAAAATTCCTAACCTATTTCTAGGTTCAAAAGACCAAGCTTCTAATTACTTGAGAAAACTCCTTTGGACCAGTTGAATTAATCTTCAATTCTCTTCCCCACTTTTTCAGCTAGCACTGATCTGTGGTTAAAGATCCTGTTATTTCTCTCCTCCCAAACATGGTAGAGTGTGGCAACTAGATAAAACAGTTTATGAACCTGACCTGTTCTGCACCATATCAACAATCTTCTCCTCAGAGCCCTCAGTGAATCAACTGTCTTCAGCCCCAGAGATAACAAAACTTCTCTGCAGAAAGTGTATTTGGCAAATAGGTGTTGGGCAGTCTCCTCCTCCAAGCCACATAGGCAGCATTTTGGTTGCTGCTGTAATATTTTGAATTTCTGAAGTCTATCCACTGTGGCTAATTTCCCCTTTAACATCAGCCATAGGAAGAATCTGTGCTTTGGGAGTAGCTTGGTGTGCCAAACCAGTTTAGCCCAGATATCCTCCCTTTCTGCCCCCTTCATGATGTTGTATGCAACAGTAATGGAGAAACCTTCATCCTTTCTTGTACAGAGCTGCAACTTGCCAATCATTGTACTTTTCAGCCTCACAAGTAACTTCCATATCAAGCTATGCCCCTCTGAAGCTCTATATGTATTAAAAGGTTTTCCTTTTAGATAGAATGCCTGGAGCCATCTTATCCAAAGGATGTCCTTTTTCTGCTGAATATCCCATACATGTTTGCATAAGGATGCCAGATTCCACAGTGAAGGATCTTTTATACCCATGCCACCAAATTTTTTCCCAGTGCAAAGAGAGCTCCATGCTGCTGGTGTGAAATACCTGATGTTTGGATCTTTCCCCCATAAGAAGGCTCTGCACATCTTTTTCACTTCATCATGGATCTCTTCAGGAAGCTTTAGAACACTGGACCAGTAGCTTGTTAAGCTAAGTAGCAAAGTGTTGATCACATGTACATTTCCTGCATGAGACATATGTCTGTTTCTCCAGCCAGCAATTTTTGCTCTGATCTTATCCAGCAAATTAGCACAAGTCACTTTATCCCATTTGCATGTTGAGAGAGGCAGTCCCAAGTATTTTAGAGGAAGTTCACCCCTTGATACATTAAGAATTGAGGCCAATAGATCTCTTTCTCCTTCATCCATCACTGAGAAGAAGGCTGCTGCTTTCTTTTCATTTATTCCAAGCCTAGTTGTGTTTCTGAATTCCTCCAAGCAGGTCTTGATGCCCCTCATAGACTGAGCAGTTGCTCCACAGAATATTAGCAAGTCATCGGCAAATATTAGGCTATGGATTCCTACCCTTCCACATCTCTGATGATACTGGATGTTGTTGGCTAAGTAGTTGGATTCCTGCATTCTGGTCAAATACTCCATTCTAATAACAAACAGTAGTTGTGAGAGGGGGTCACCTTGCTTGACTCCCTTTTTGCCCTTGAATGAAGCAGTGTATCCTCCATTGATTGAAATGCAGGAAGAGGATGTAAGCACACACTTCTGGAACAATGTCATGAACAAGGTTGGGAATTTCAGAGCTGCAAGCCAAGCAAATAAAAAATCCCAGCTAAGATTATCAAATGCTTTTCTTATGTCAATTTGAAGCAAGCAGCTTGGTCTCATTGTGCTGTTGTGGTACTTTTGGATGAGTTCCTGTGTGAGAAGTACATTGTGTGCAATTTGCCTCCCTTTTACAAAGGCTCCTTGGTTTAGGCTAACCACTGAAGGCAACACCACCCCCAGTCTTGTGCACATGATTTTAGCCACCATCTTGTATAGCACTGAGCAGCATGCAATAGGCCTAAGGTCACTGGCTGTTTGTGGCAAGAGGCACTTAGGGATTAGAGCAAGTACTGCTTGGCTAAAGTCAGTTGGCATTTTGTCTCCAGTAAAGAAGCCTTTTACTGCCCTTATGATTCCAGGGCCAGTTACTCCCCATGTCTTCTTAAAAAATTGGCTGGTGAAACCATTGTGACCAGGGCTCTTTGATGAACCAATACTTTTCAGTGCATCATATATCTCCTCTGAAGTGACTTCCTGAATGAGTGAGGCTTGCTGGCTTACTGAAAGTGTACCCCCCATCTTCACATACTCCTTGTTTAGTTTCATGGTAGTTTTACTGGTTTCTCCAAGCTGTTGCTTGAAAAAATCCAGTAGGTGATGTTCAATAGCTTCCCTTCCTTCTATCAGATTAGCACCGTCAGAGAGACACGGTAGTTGATTGTGGTACTGCCTATTTTTCAATAGGGAGTAGAACATTTTAGTAGGCCTGTCTCCTTCCTTGATCCAATTTACCTTTGCTCTCTGCTGCAGATACTTGAATTCTGCTTCAGCATAAAACTCCAGTAGCCCCCTTTTGTCCCTTTCAAGTTGTTGTTGTTTCTGTGAGGTGAGGTCTTTGCTGAGTTCAGTGACTGCCTGCTCCCAATCCTCCCTTGCCAAAGATGTTCTTTTTTCAATCTCTGAGAACTGCCTTCTATTCAAGCACAGAAGGGGTGACTGAATGTCTCTTAACTGCTGGAAAAGATCTGCCATTGTCTGCACAGCATGGTCTTCCCAAACAACCTTAATAATATCCTGAAAAAGTGGGGATGAGCTCCACATATTAAAGAATTTAAAAGGTTTTGGGGCTTGCCTTTCTTTCTTCCTAAGCTGAAACATTTGTGGAAAGTGGTCAGAAATCTCAGTGGTGTTAACCAAACACAAGGTTTCTGGAAAGGTGGAGATCCATGCATGATTGACAAGGGATCTATCAATCCTACTGAAAATCCTCTCTCCCACTGCCCTGTTGTTCTCCCAAGTGTAGCTAGGGCCAACAGTTTTTAGTTCCAGCAGTTGTAAATCTTGCACACACTCCTGAAAATCAGTTACCTCCTTTGTTTGAACTGGGGTCCCCCCTTGCCTATCTTCTAGATGTAAAGGGGCATTAAAGTCCCTTGTGATTAACCATGGGTGAGGGTCATGGTCCAGCCTTCTCAATTGGGTCCACAGTGGTCCACTATCCTCTATGGTGTGGTAACCATACACAAAGGTGACAAAACACTCTTGCTTCAGTGCCTTTATGTAACAGTGTACATCCAGCCATTGTTTATTCTGTACAGTTGCAACGACCTCATAAGCATCAGGCCTCCATCCCACCCAGAGTCTGCCCTTATCAATGACATCATTTGTGGTTGTCCATTTCCATCCCATGCTGCTATAATCATCCCACACCAGTTGTTCTCTTGCTTTCTTAACCTTAGTCTCCATAAAGCCAACTAAACCAAATCTAGAAGCTGTACAAACTGTTTTGATTTTTTGTTTCTTTTCCTTCCTATTTACACCCCTGATGTTCCATGCCAAAATGTTGTTACTCATCAGAAGGATCTGCTAGAGCTAGGTACCTCCCTCCTGAGCTTTCACCCCTCATTTCCTCCACTGGTTGTTTCCCCAGCCTGTGAGCAATGTTAGTCACAGCTTCAAAACCTTCTTCATCCAGATTGGCTTTTTGTGGTGATTGTTCCTTTTTGTCTTCCTTTGTAGCTGGCCTCAATGGTTGAGTATTTTTGGGACGTTATATTTATAATTATTCAATTCAATTCAACATATTTATATTTTTTCAGTTCAGTTCGATATTTTTATATTTTTTCAGTTCAGTTTCAGTATTTTTATAAAAAAAATCAGTTCAGTTCAGTTCATATCAGCAAGAAATAAGCTCCAGCAAACAGGGCCTAAGAATATAAAATAAAGTTTTATTTCATAGAGGGTGATTTTTGTAATTTTAGTTATAATTGTATTTATCTAGAATATTTTTCCCAATCATGCCATATCTTTTTTCTTTCGTTATTTTTATTTAAGATATTTTACGATTTTGTTTTGTTCTACATGTTTCATTCTTGTTATTTAAGACCTATTTTTATAAATGTTTCCTGGTTTTTTCTGATTTTTAATTGATTTGGTAAATTTGTAATTATAGTCCATTTATTTTTTTTCATTCAATTTTGGTATCCCATGGTCTTCTATTCTCTATCACTATACAGTTTCCTAAATCTTTATAAAAATATTTATTAGATACGTTACATACCGTTAATTAATACAACCTCAGTTAATACAATTTCTTATTATCCGGTTAAGGATGAAATTAAAGTTTTTTATTTTTTATTTTGTTATTTTCCTTATCTCAAGTTTTTGTTTTTATTTTATTGTTATTGTTTTATATTTATACGAGTCATATATATGTTCTCGGCCAGAGAGACGTCTCGTCTCAGACGAGTCTTACATTACATGAAACACTCACCTTTCTTTGCCCACAAAATGAAATGGCCGGATAGAAGAATCTGATTTGGGGATAAATGTTTCAGAATTTTCAATATATTCTTTCAACTTTCGTGCAAGTTACACTATCGCACAAGTCATAATATTTTAAGACTCATTTCATCACCATATAATTTAGTTAAAATTAAAATAATTTACGTATTATTACTAATTCGTAATAAAAGTTGGTGATTAAGAACGCCGTGCGATGCACGGCACAACCGACCTAGTAATATTAAGTAGTTATTCTTTTTTTGTCCAAACTTGCGTCAAACTTTTTGGTTCAATGTTTCGTCTACTGATTTACCTTTCGTGGGTTTAATTTGGTTTTGATTATAATTCTAATTCTCCCCTTTTGTAATTCGATTATGATTTGGTTTCTGATTTCTCCCTTTTGTATTTCGATTATGACTTAGTTTCATCTGAAAGTCATAATCGTTTGGAACTCAAATATGAGTATAAATGAATAAATATTGAGAATCCGGGGATTGCATTGATTAGTATTATAATTTAGTTTCTCTGATGTCTTGGGGTAAATTTAATATTTTGTTGCTTTGACCTCGACCTTCATCAGACACAAATATGGCAGGATACAACCAAATTATGGATTTCTGCAGTGAAAGTACGATCGAGAACATCAGTTTGAGTTGTTTATAATCTTCTTCTCACGATATTAATTTAACTGTTGGGATTTATTGAAGTACACAAAAATAAGGAGTCTAAATAATAGAAGCTTGTCTTGAATTCAATAAAAGTTATCCGTTTATTTATGCTCACCGTACTACTCACCTTCGTGACTTGAAGAGGATTTTCAGGTGCTTGCAGAGTACTTTGAAGTTTGACATTTTCCTTAATGCGGCGAGTTTCCTTGAGATGGTGATTATTTTTTTAGATTTGTTTGGTCTAGTTCTCCAGACACTCGTCAGTTAACCGTTGGCTATGCTATATTTTTTGGGGCATGCTATACGCAGTCCGTATTTTGCTTATTTTGCAGTCCAAAATAAATATACGTCTTCGATATATATAATATAGTCAATAATTATGTATATCAGACATATGCATCATATATACTACTTCTATTGCATACACTTGTAAATCAGTTATATGTCATTATCATTGTATATATGATTATTTAATAAAAATACGGACTGCAAATAAGCAAAATATGGACTGCGTATAGAAGACCTGTATTTTTTGGGAATAATTTGATTTTCTAGCATGTAAGAATCAACCTATTATGTAGAAGTAGAATTAGAATACCGTACAATTGCTTACACAGACCAACATATACTATTTGGTTTCGTTAGTTACTCGCAGACTTAATATCTTCATTACTCCCTCTGTCCCAGTCCAACCTGCAGAGAGAGAAAATGAAATTTGAAATTTGAGTGGTGAAGTGTATGGTTGAGATTGAATTTAAGAAGAAAGTGGGTGGAATGAGTAGAAGAAAATGAATTAGTATTACTATAAAAGGAAAGTGTGCACCTTCTGTTGGTTTTATGTCCTAAAGCCAATAAATTGAATTATAAAATATATTTATTGCCAACGTGGATTGGAACCCAAAGGGTCACACACAATAGGACATCTATTAGATTAAATAGATTGGGAAAATTGTTTATTTAAGAAATAAACTAATTTTCAAGGAGTAAAAGATAAATAAGCATGAAACCTAGGGTTTCTCCATTATGGGCCAAAGCCCATAAGTGGTAGCTTATTTATACCACTCCATGTATTCATATGTGTCTCACTTGACTCACATTAGAACTAGCTGTCTAGAATACATAAACCAATTCTGTCCTTCAAGTCATGGAAGGATTATAATAGTGTTCGTGTGGATACCTTGGAGGCCGGACGCTTGTGCGACTATTGGTGATCTACAAAGACTGTGTGTGAGGTTGGATTTGCATTACCAGGTATGTTATCCTATTCATAAAATATATGCTTGTATTAATCTATTGATACAATGTGATCTTGGATGAATCAATCTTGTAATTCCGCTTATATATTTATATGAATAAGTATACGGGTCTTTTATACACAGTCCGTATTTTGCTTATTTGCAGTCCGTATTTTTATTAAATAATCATATATACAGTGATAATGATACATAACTGATTTGCAAATGTATGCAATAGAAGTAGTATATATGATGCATATGTCTGATATACATAATTATTGACCATATTATATATATCGAAGACGTATTTTTATTTTGGATTGCAAAATAAGCAAAATACGGACTGCGTATAGCATGCCCCTAAATATATGATAGATTGATAAGTTTCTAACAGTGGTATCAGAGCTTTCATTGTAAATCATAGTTTTAATATGAGTGTTATGTGAATTTGATTCATGACTTGTAAATAACAATTTATAAGGGTTATATCTTTGTTTATTTCATTATGTGAATCTGATTCATGAGTTGTGTAAGATGAATGTAAAGAGTTATATTTTGTTTTGTTGATTACGTGAGTTGATCCTTAAAATGCATTATTTTGTTGATTACGTGAGTTGATCCTTAAAATGCATGAATCGAACATAATTAGGAGTTATAAAGATTTTACCATAATGAATGAGTTGTCATTCGGAATAAAGATTTAAAGAAACATCTTTTCTGGTAATGACCAATACAAATTCTGTCTAAGAGGCTAGCGATTTTAAGTGGGACCATTAGTGACCCCTCCACAAGCCTTTCCTGGGAATTTTGAGGAAATTCGAAAAGTGTTTAAAATCTAATTCGTGATTATGGTATAATGATTATGATATATGATATCAAATTGGTTATAACTGGTAAATAGTTACCTACCTATTATACTTATTGTGATTTAATTTAAATTACAAAACATTTTTTTAAATCAATGTTGAATTAATTTTGATTGTAATTGATTTGAATTTGATTCAAATACATTTAATGTGATTAGATGTTTTAGCATGAATTGTGTGATTTAATTTAATTAAAAACGTTACTAATTAATGTTGAATTAATTTGATTAAATATGATTAACATGATTTAGGTGATTTAATTTGATTAAATACAAATTAATTGATGCTGGAAAATTGCACGTGTTTCAAATTAGTTTTAAATGTGCTTAAACATGATTGGCATGATTTTATCTGATTAAATGCAATTGGCATGATTTAAGTGGTTTAATTTGATTAAACACAAATTAATTGATGCTGAAAATTTGCATGCATTTTTTAAATTAGATTTATGTGTTTAAACATGACTGGCATGATTTTATCTAATTAAATGCAAATTAATGTGATTGATATAAAATATTATGTTATTTAGTTGCCTTCCATTATTAATATTACAACAAATATAGTTTGTTTTGATTTGTTGGGCATCTTCAAGGTCATTTCAATCTATAATTTGTTTGGTGTTATGAAATTTGATTTCTGAATAATGGGTTTGACTTAACGGAATATATGATTTGTTGGGTATCCTCAAGGTCTTATATTTCGAGGCAAAGAATTAGGAGTCACTTGAAGTGCATACTAAGAGTTAGTAACCTAATTATTTAGGAGTTACAAGTGTTGTAATTGATATAAGATCTACCTTATTAATTTATTTTGATTTGTTGGGTATCCTCAAGGTCAAGATAATTAGTAAGGATCCTAACCTACAAGTAATAATTATTTGATAATTATTTAATCAAGTAGCTGGAAATTATAAATATTATCTCATAAAAAATAATACATAATTTAAGATTATTCTTTTAGAGTTTTGAGAAAATTCTAAAGTTATCTTAAATTTATTTAAAGTTTCATGGCATTATATTTATATTACTCTAGTAAAGGGTTAAGTCACGTGAGTGATGATTACTTGAAATATGCTAGTGGGAGCATAACCATCTACATAATACATATCTTATGTTTGGTTTTGTTTTATTATTTGAATGATATTCATTTATGAATTTTAACTTATTTTGTTATGTTGAAGAATGACTACCCACGTGATTGGATTACGTAATCTCCTCCAGGAAAAGAAATTGAATGGTTCAAATTTCATGGAATGTACCAGAATCTAAGAATTGTTCTCAGGTATGAAAAGATAGGCTATGTTCTTGACTCACCCCTCCCTGATGATCCTGAGATGCCAAAGTCAGCAGTTGCGGTGACAGATGGTTCTGGAATTTCTAAAACCGTCCCGCTAACTGTTAGCGCGGATGCAGCTTCTAAAACCGTCCCACCAACTGTTAGCGCGGAAGCTATTCTTGCTTATAAGAAGCATAAAGAGGACTCTGAACAATCTAGTTGTATCATGCTGTCCTCTATGACTTTCAAGCTGCAAAGGCAAAATGAGCATCTTGACGCTTATACCATGCTTCAACAGTTGAAGACTTGGTATGATAAGCGCAAGAGAAATGAGAGATATGAGATATCGAATGAGCTTCATCATTGCAAAATGGCTGAAGGATCATCTGTTGCATCTCACGTGTTGAAAATGATCGGTCTCATAAGTAAAATGGAAGCTTTGAGAGAGAAGCACTCACATGAGTCAAATGTTGACATCATTTTGCAGTCTCTACCAGCGAGCTTCACCCAGTTTGTGAGATCATTTCATATGAGCAAAGTGGAGAATATCTCTCTAGCTGAGCTGCTCAACATGCTTAAGACAGATGAAGAGGCAATGAAAAGGGACAAAGGCACAGTTTTGATGGTTGAACCGTCAAAGAAAAGGCAACATGGCAAGAAACCAATGCTAGGCCCTAAAAAGCCTAAAAATGGTGCCTTGAAGCCGAGAGCTGTGATCAAGAAAGATAAGGTCAAAAAGCCTAAAGGCACATGCTTCCAATGTGGTAAAGATGGCCACTTGAAGAGAAACTGCAAAGTTTACTTGGAAACCTTGAAAAAGCTTGGTGAAGCTTCTATTTCAGGTATGATGATGATTGAAATTAATCTATCTACTACTAATTCTAAGAGCAAGTCCAACAGCTATGCTATAATAGCAAATTTGCTCAAATATGGAGAATTTGAGCCTTTTTTGAACTCCAACAGATTCCCCATCCCATTCTCCATAATAGGAAAATTGAAGAGAGAGAAGGTTTGCTTCTCCAAATTTAGAGAATGAGGGAGAAGATTTGGAGAACCAAAATTTAATACTATCTGCATTGTTTTTTGTTATTTCACTCATTAATCGTTTCTCTTCAATAATTTTAAATGATAATATCTTAAAATAATTACAATAAAATTTTATCAAAAATACATATTCTAAAAATATGCATAAAGACGATTGTAACAAGATCTCATATGACTATTTTTACATGTACATATCTATTGATATTTAATAATCAAATATAATCTATTTTCCAATATAAATTTACTAAATTTTAAGGTCATAAATATATTTATTTTGACGTTTTATATAAGTCATAACGTTTAAATTAAATTTTTTTACTAAACATCTTATTTCTTATGGTTGAAAATAATAACTTGTAACAAAAAATTGAAAAGAGATGAATCTAATTATTCATAATACATTACAAAAATAGTTATATAGTAACTCAGGATGTGTTATTTTTATAAAATGTAATTTTATCATTTTATAAGTTAGAGTAAGTAATTTTAAATATGAAATATTATTGTAATATGTATTTTAAGTTAATTGTTTATTTGTTCATCATTATTTGGACTTATTGAATATATGATCAAAAAATAGAAAACAATAGGATAAATGTATAGTGATAAATGTCAATAAATTATAGGGAATGGAAAATGGAAAAACTGTTGGAGTTGAGGTAAAAAAATATGGGGAATATGGGATTTGCTTCCCTATTATGGAGAATGTAAATAGATAATCTGTTGGACTTACTCTAATTCCTGGGTATTGGATACCGGATCTGGATCTCATATTTGTCGAAATATGCAGGAACTGAGAAACAGTAGAAAGTTGGCATTTGGAGAAGTGGACCTGCGAGTGGGAAATGGAGCAAGAGTTGCTGCATTAACCGTAGGAACTTATTTTCTTAATTTGCCTAGTGGATTGATTTTAAAATTACATGGATGTTATTATGCCCCTGGTATTACCGGGAACATTATTTCTATTTCTCGTTTAGACTTGGATGGTTTTGGTATTTATCAAAAGAACCAGTTTTGCTCTATTTATCGTGATGGCATTTTTTATGGTTCTGGACCCTTAATTGATCAAAACCTTTACCTCTTGGAATTGGAAAGTCCAATTTTTAACATCATCACCAAGAAATCAAAAGTTGTAACCTGAATGAATCTTACCTTTGGCATTGCAGACTTGGTCATATAAATGAGAATCGCATATCCAAATTGCACAATAGTGGCATTTTGGGATCATTTGATTTTGAATCTTATGATAGATGTGAATCTTGTTTACTGGGAAAAATGACCAAGTCACCTTTTAAAGGAAAGGGCAAAGATCATCTGCTAGGGCTTATACATACTGATGTGTGTGGTCCGATGTCAATTCAAGCTAAAGGTGGATTTTCTTACTTCATTAACTTTACAGATGACCATTCAAGATATGGTTATGTTTACTTGTTGAAGCACAAGTCTGATGCTTTTAATAAGTTCAAGAAATAC
This sequence comes from Sherardia arvensis, assembly GCA_948330725.1. Classification (NCBI taxonomy): domain Eukaryota; kingdom Viridiplantae; phylum Streptophyta; class Magnoliopsida; order Gentianales; family Rubiaceae; genus Sherardia; species Sherardia arvensis. The sequence continues at coordinate 19,070,849 of OX415238.1, forward strand.
AAAAATGAAGTAGAGAAACAACTTCATATGAATATTAAGATGCTTCGATCTGATCGAGGTGGAGAATATTTAAGCCAAGAATTTCAGGATTTTCTCAAGGAGAATGGGATTCTTCCGCAATGGACTCCTCCTTACACACCACAATTGAATGGTGTCTCTGAAAGGAGAAATCGGACTTTATTGGATATGGTTCGGTCCATGATGAGCTTTGCAGATTTACCAAAATCGTTTTGGGGACATGCTTTGGAAACTGCTTCCTATTTACTTAACCGAGTTCCATCTAAAAGTGTTGAGACTACTCCATATGAGATATGGTATAGTCGAAAACCAAATCTATCCCAGATAAAAGTTTGGGGTTGTCCAACTTTTGTGAAAATGATAGAATCAGACAAGCTTGAAGCTAGATCTGATAGATGTTTATTTGTTGGCTACTCAAAAGAAATTTTTGGGTATTACTTTTACTGCCCAAGTGAGCAAAAGGTGTTTGTCTCAAAGCACGCGATTTTTCTCGAAAAGGAGTTTTTGTTGGAAAAATCAAGTGGGAGTAGTAATGTGGTGCTTGAAGAAATTCAAGAACAAATAAGTACATCAAATGTGAAGGAAGGGGAAGAGCTTCAAACACATAATGAAATGGTGCAAAATGAAGTCGCTAGTACCCAGTTGGAATATCAAAATCTTGAACCACATCGTGATGTGGTCCATGATACTGTTCCAAATACACAAGTTACCAGAAAAAGTGGTAGAGTGATTCGTCCGCCTATAAGGTATGATGATATATATATCATAGAGGATGATAATGAACCTACTACTTATAGAGCAGCCTTACAAGATAAGGACTCTGAGAAGTGGCTATAAGCCATGAAATCTGAAATGGATTCACGTATGAGAACAATGTTTGGACATTGGTAGATCCACCCGATGGGATAAAACCTATCGGATGCAGGTGGATTTATAAGAAAAAGAGAGACATGGATGGCAACGTGCAAACTTATAAGGCACGATTGGTGGCAAAAGGTTTTTCGCAACAATATGGTATTGATTACGATGAAACCTTCTCACCAGTTGCTATGATTAAATCTATTCGGATTTTACTTGCTACAGCGGCATACCATGATTATGATATTTGGCAAATGGATGTAAAGACTGCCTTCCTTAATGGTTTTTTGGAAGAAGAGGTGTATATGATACAACCAGAAGGATTTACATCTGATGAATCTCATAAGGTGTGTCTGTTAAAAAAGTCTATTTATGGATTAAAGCAAGCTTCTCGTCGTTGGAATCTTCGATTTGATGAAATCATAAAAGATTTTGGTTTCATTAGAGGAGAAGAGGAACCTTGTGTATACAGAAAGGTCAGTGGGAGTGCAGTAATTTTCTTGATATTGTATGTTGATGACATACTTTTGATGGGAAACAATGTGCCTATGCTTGAAGCAACTAAATCATATTTGTACCAGAAATTTTTCATGAAAGATTTGGGAGATGCAACCTATATTCTTGGAATAAGAATCTATCGTGATAAATCGAAAAGGTTGTTAGGGTTATCTCAGTCTCAGTATATTGACAAAGTGCTAAAGAGGTTTAGCATGGACCAAGCAAAGAAAGGTTTTTTGCCTATGTCACATGGAATTCATCTTTCACAAAAGATGGGTCCAAAGACTGATACAGAGAAGCAATGCATGCAAATGATTCCTTATGCTTCTGCTATAGGCTCTATAATGTATGCAATGCATTGCACGAGACCCGATATCTCTTATGCTATAAGTGTTACTAGCAGATATCAAGGCAATCCCGGTGAAAGTCATTGGAAAGCCGTCAAGAATATTCTTAAATACTTGAGAAGAACTTCTGAACTATTCTTGATTTATGGTGGAGAAGAGTTGGAAATACGTGGTTATGCAGATGCTAGTTTTCAATCCGACGAAGATGAATTGAAATCACAATCTGGTTACGTGTTTACTCTTAATGGTGGAGCGGTTAGTTGGAAAAGTTCCAAACAATCGACTGTCGCCGATTCTACAATGGAGGCTGAATATATTGCCGCTTCTGAAGCAGCTAAGAAAGCCGTGTGGATCAAGAAGTTCTTAACTGAGCTTGGAGTGGTTCCATCCAGTGCTAATCCTGTTCAGTTTTACTGTGATAACAATGGAGCCATTGCTAATGCAAAGGAACCTAGAACCCATAAAGGGTTGAAACATATCTTGAGGCGTTACCATTTGATTAGAGAATTCATTGGTAGGCGTGAGATCAAGATAGAGAAAATTCATAGTGATGACAATATTGCTGATCCGTTGACCAAATTGTTGTCTCAACAAAAGCATGATTGTCATGTTCGCTCTTTTGGAATGAAAACCATGGGTGATTGGATTTAGTCCAAGTGGGAGAGATGTTAATTATTCACATTTTTTCAGTTAATGTTCATGTGTGGACAAATACCAATTTATTTGGTCACATGTACCATTTATGATATGACATTATTTATCATTCATTCTCAAAGTTTTATTTGCTTGAATTTTATATGATAAAGTCCCAAAATAATATTTATGTTAAAGACATCATAAGCAGTATGATGATGAGATTCTTTACACATTAATATATATTATTTTAAATAATCCCTGGTCATAGTATTAACGAGATGGGACATTGTTAATACAGGTAGACTAGCACACTTTGTTTCTCTTCCTAATGTAGGAAATAGTTGATCTCACCAACTATTGTGTAGAGACACAAGAACAAATGTGTGAATGCTTGTTTGAGAACAAGTTCATTGGATTGACCCGTCTTAAGATTTTCCGTAGGGTATTCTATTTAAGTGCTAACGGAATTAATCTTAAAATTGTATACTAGTCCTTTGACTTGAGATCATAAGAGTGTCTAGAGTGTGGAATGTTACAACTGTTTCTCCTTTTGATCCTTAACCTTAGTTGGTTACTGTGCGTCTGGAGTTGGGTGTATCATGAAGCATGGATGGATAGTTTATGATCAATAAAGGATTCACCACTTCTAATAGTGAGAAGAATATATCCTCCTATGGCCACTTGTTGAAATATGACTTGAAAAGTGTTTGCGCAAACCGGAGTGATTTTGGATGTGTTCTAAAATCATCTTCAAGTAAGTCATATTTTGAGAACAAGAAAAAGATATGATTAGTTCATTAAGAGTTAGCACTTATCCTTACTCTTGAACTAATTAGGATATGATATGGTGAAAGGATGTCGATTATACAAAACCATTTTATGGAAATGTGGAAATCACATGTTATTCCATTCACTTGGGTGGTCATGATGCCTAGCTAGAGGCCAATCGTGATCTATAAATATTGAGTTTATAATTTTAAAGTTACTTGGCTAAATTGTTTTTAGGCCAAGTGGGAGTTTGTTGGTTTTATGTCCTAAAGCCAATAAAATGAATTATAAAATATATTTATTGCCAACGTGGATTGGAACCCAAAGGGTCACACACAATAGGACATCTATTAGATTAAATAGATTGGGGAAATTGTTTATTTAAGAAATAAACTAATTTTCAAGGAGTAAAAGATAAATAAGTATGAAACCTAGGGTTTCTCCATTATGGGCCAAAGCCCATAAGTGGTAGCTTATTTATACCACTCCATGTATTCAGATGTATCTCACTTGACTCACATTAGAACTAACTATCTAGAATACATAAACCAATTCTGTCCTTCAAGTCATGGAATGATTCTAATAGTGTTCGTGTGGATACCTTGGAGGCCGGACGCTTGTGCGGCTATTGGTGATCAACAAACACTGTGTGTGAGGTTGGATTTGCATTACCAGGTATGTTATCCTATTCATAATATATGCTTGTATTAATCTATTGATACAATGTGATCTTGGATGAATCAATCTTGTAATTCCGCTTATATATTTATATAAATAAATATATGATAGATTGATAAGTTTCTAACACGTTCAACTGGGACGGAGGGAGTATTCCCTTGTTCTCTTTACTATGAAATATTTGCACAAAATATCTCACCACTAACTCAATTAATCATGATATAGTAGTAAACATAATTTTGGAAAGGAATTGATATTCCTCAACTCATGTTCTAAAATTACTTTTATCAATATGGTAAACATTAATCCATCTTCCAATATTGAAGACATATTTGAAGTGGCCCAAAAATAGACATAACCAAGGAGAGGGAGCGGCACTGATTGAGGAAAATGGGTTTAATATAAAAGTTTCCAGTAAGGAAAAGGCTGCTCAGCTTTTCCACTGTCCAGTCTGTCCCTGTCCTTTCCCTCATTATTTTCTCGACATAATAATATTTCCATTTACAAACTGGCATTCAACTGGATTTTCAAAACAAAAAAACACCACCTCACATGTTCGTCGTTTCTATTTGAATACTGCTGCTGCTGCTGCTGCATTGTACTGCTTGGAATTTAACTGTTTGCATTGGTGAGCCAGAAGAGAAGTGAATCTCAATGGGAATTGCCAGTGATTCAGTTTCGATTGAAGTCGGTGATTCCCCATCTCTGGGAGGGAAGGTATTAATCCATGCCCTAAATCTCATTTTTCATTTACTTGTATGCTTTAGTTATATGATGGGTTTTGCAGGAGGTTCATGTAAAGACTAGCAAAGGTTCAATCTCCGTTTTTGTTTGTGGGGATCAGCAAAAGCCTGCTTTGATAACATACCCTGATGTTGCTCTTAACTGTATGTCTATAGATTTGTTTAATTACTGGTTTTACCTTACTAGGCCTGAGGACCTAATGCCAAGTAACTTTTAATTGACAGTCATGTCTTGTTTTCGCGGGCTCTTCTTGTGCCAAGATGCTGCTTCTTTGCTGCTCCAGAACTTTTGCATTTACAATATTGATGCACCAGGCCATGAGGTCAGCAACGTGCTATATGAACTTTCACTTTGAGTTTGCCATGTGGTTCGTGGTTAATTTGTTAGTGATGCGTCTTTATATTTTTAAGAACTGTTGTAGTTTGGAGCAGCTGTGATATCTGCAGATGCACCTTTGCTCAGTGTTGATGATCTAGCGGATCAAGTGGCAGAGGTGGTTGATTTCTTCGGGTATGGCACCTGTTATGATAGTGAACAACTTCAATTCTTTTTGGTTTTGGATGATAAGACTTCGTAATGGGGATATTTTAATTATATTTTTTTTAACTCCATGCACTGTTATCAATCAGTAGTTGCAAGTAATCTTGAGGAGTAAATTTTGTTACAGATTGGAGAAAGTCTTCTGTTTGGGTGTCACTGCTGGCGCCTACGTTTTGACGCTCTTTGCTGTAAGTGTGCATTCCATTCTCTGGTAGAGCTCGCCTTCATGGTCATTCATCTTTATCTCACTGTCACAGATTAAGTATGAAGAACGGGTAGCTGCTCTGATCCTGGTCTCTCCGTTATGCCGAGAACCTTCATGGAGGGAATGGATATATAATAAGGTACTTCTGATCTTGAATATCACGTCTTATTACACTGAGAAAGCAAATAAATTCCCACAATACAATTTCAGTAGAACTGGAGGAAAAGTGGCATACTTTATGGAACCAAGGTTCTGGAAATTCCTAAACCTTATTTTAGTATTCCAGATTCCCAGAGCCCTTCAAACATGCCTGGATGCATAGCATGATAAAGTAACAATAAATATAGAATTACATTCTCTAAATGAATTTTAGTCTGCCAAATTGAAATGTCGCCAAAAATCCCTTCAATTTACAAACAACCGGCATCCCAGTTGATACCTTGAAGACAACTGATTTGTTGAAAATTTTATGTAGCAAAGTTATTGGTTAAACCTTTAATGAGTCTTATACCTTATACAAAGCACTGTACTTTGCAGATATTGTTAAATTTATTATATTTCTATGGCATGCGTGGTCTTCTGAAGGATTGTCTTCTCCTGCGCTACTACAGTAAGGTACTCGTGTTTCTCTCTTGGTGAATTCTCACTTATAAATCTCAATCAGTAGTTGAGCTTCAGTTATTTTTCAGGAACTAAGGCGAGGCAATCATGGTGCTGAGTCAGATATAATACAAAACTCTAGAAGGGTGAGTTTCCAGCTACGGTTGTAACTTATTATCTTTGGTTAACTTAATTTGAGATATCTCGACATTCAGTAAGTAGGTAATTCGCTCCTATTGGCAGGTATTGCCCATAGGATCTATTTTTTGTACGGGCCTAGAATCTAAGAGTTACAAGTATCATGCTGTCTGGGTAGGATCTTGGGAGGTGGGGTGGAAGGTAGAGTAGGATTTTGAACTCAAAATTGTTTTCATCTGACTGGACATTGAAGTGTCTGAAGTTTTGGACTCAAATGCTTGGTTAATGAATCATTTGACATTGATTAGTTAAGATCATCAGGTTGTTCATGCTTCTGTCAAATGCTCCAAAGATTTTTTAATTTTTTTGGCTGAACATCTCGCACATCTCCTCAGATGTCATAAATGATCCATTTGTGAACACTTTTTTTGGGGGCCAGTGGACTTTTTGTCTGTATTCTCATATTGATCTACATCTTCTCAAACATCCTTCATCTTCTTGTCTTCTTTCTCTCTGCAGTTACTGGATGAAAGGCAGAGTGTGAATGTCATGCGTTTCCTTCAAGCAATTAATGAGTAAACCCTCATGACCTCTTCATTGCAGGCATTATAATGCCTTTCATATTCTAAAAAGAATAGTCGTTTCTTTTTTCACATCACCATTATTATTTTAGGAACCCATCTTTAAGGCACCTTAGAACAGGAAATTTTCTGATTTAAAAAGGTCTGTCTTGTAGAATTTTCCCACATCATCAGCCCTTCTTTCATAGGAATGGTGTTAAGGGCACTAAGTGAAGGATCCTAAATATATTCTTAACCATAGAATTTTAGCAATAGCTCAAAGATTGACCGATACATAGGCTGAGAGAATTCTAAACTACTGCACCTTATTGCTTCCCTTATTCTTATAGTTAATCCCACTATAAAAAAGCATAAATGCAACATCCTGATATGTTGTGCATCCAAAACTTACACAAAAGTTATCTATGGTTTACTTGGATCTCATTTTTATATTTTTCTAGAACATTCAGTTGCAAGTTTCATTTTGGTGTTAAACCGGTTGTCACAAGTCCCTGTTTCAATTTTGATTGGCAGAAGGCATGACCTTACCGAGAGCTTGCAAAAGTTGAAATGCAAAACTCTTATATTTGTTGGTGAGCGGAGTCAATTTCATGCTGATTCTACACACATGAATGCCACTATGAGCAAGAAGGTTTGCGCCCTCGTTGAGGTAAAATTGTCTTTATCGATAAGTTTCACTCCTTATAGCTGTGTTATGTGTATTTGCAAAAGGCACAAAAAATAACCTATAAGGTTAGTAGCATTGGATGGCTTGTTATAATTGAAGCCGTGTGGAAATTGATGGCAGTGGCAGTGACAAACTTGTGGAAAAACTACTTTTGCAGGTTGAATCATGTGGTTCTTTAGTAACAGAGGAACTCCCCTACGCAATGATAGTTCCTATTGAATTCTTTCTGATGGGACTTGGGTTCCAAAGCAATACCACACTTACACCTGCAGAAAGCAATGGACCATCTCTGCTGACTAAAAACCCTTCAAGACATTGGTGTATAGCTCCTGAGCTTCTGTCGTCCGAGAGTCTTGGAGTGAAGCTTAAGCCAATCAAAACCCGACCAACGGTCAAAACATGACTGACTTTTGAGTTCATGAACCTGTACCATATAATCCAGGTAGGTGCACATGAAATGCCTGGTGGCATATCTTTGGCATATCTTTTGGCAGAGAATTATTAGTAGATAGGGAATTGATTTGTTGTTTCAGTAGTATTAGGTTGCTGGAATATTCTTAAGTGAGTTGTGCCATATGCAGAAAAGAAAGAGGATGTAATAGATGCTAATGAATCTCGACTCATGTAAAACCACTTAATCTTTCAGGATTTGTCAAATGTTTAACATAATTCTGAATACGGAGTAGTATATATATACATTTTGAAAAAAAAATTCTGTGATCTCAGGAACTAAAATGACTACTTCTCTCCCTTGTCCTCTGTTTTTTTTTTTCATTTTGTTATATAGATATAGAATTAGAGGTACACACCAACCTTTACTATGTACAAGTTGAGCTACAAGTTCTCCCTAGATCTAACTAGAGAGGTACACACTTTTGCTATCATGGATTTGTTCACAACACCGACCTAAAGGCTAGAAAGCTCAGCATCAGAATGTTAACATTCACCATTCAGACAAGGGCCTTGTTGTTTCATCCCAACACAAAGTTCAATATGAGAAAAGATTTGCAGCATTCTCGTCCTTACATGCATATCTCATATAGATTCACTAATTTTGCAGCAAATACTTAATGAACAATCCAATTTAGTGTCTCGGCATGTTCAAAACCTAGTTGGAGACATCAAGAAATAATTTAGACGACATGTTGAAAATATTTGTTTATTTTTAAGTAGATAGAACACTAGTTGGGCAACTTCGCTAAACTTGTTGGAAGTTAAATGCCAGTGTTACGTGCAGAGACAATTTGATTTTGCAGTTCTGGAAAATACAAAATTACCCTCATTTTTACACTATTACCTAGACATGCATCGGCAAATCAGGCTGCAAAATCAAAGTGTCTCTGCACCTAAAATCCACGAAGTTAAAGTGTATTGTTAAGTAATATTGTAATAAGTATCGGTTTCGGTTTAAGAGAGAAGACACACTACTACAAAGACCCTCCATTTAATGCACACGTTTAAGGCGTTTAAGGGGAAAGCGCTGATTTCCGCATTGCTAGTCACTTGCGAACTCACAATCCTCTCTCGCTCGTATTTTAAAAGAAACCTTAAAGACGGAAATGACCATGTATAAGGCGGATAAGGTTTTAGCCGTAAAAAATCAACGATTAAGGCGTATAAATTTTGTCCTCCTTGAAAAATAAATATGGTTCCGACTTCGTAACTGGTCACGTTCGGACCAACGTGATTGTAGCGATTTTGCAACACACGATCGATCTTATGAGTTAAGCAAATGTATGACTAGCAAACTCGTTAGCATCCGTGATCATTATTTTTAGTCAACGGTGTTGGTAACCACTTACGATGTCGCTAATAATGTTGTAATCTCAAACTTAAATGCTATGATACAAGCTACGGGGATATTGTAACCATATCTGTCTAATTTTCACTGTAGACGCTACACGTAAATTGCACTTAAGTGTTAGTTGCGAGGTCGTGACGTTAACGTTCCTACTTCCTGGTATCGATACATGTTACGAGCTCGTAAGCTCAGTCAATTGCCAGACAGGACAGTTGCAACGTCGTAGCATTCTGGTACAGCCAATTATTTTCCTCCAACTGGGCAGCGTGTTTCTAAAACACAAAAATAAAAATTTGAAAGGTTGAATGCAATGGGTTTTGATTGACTCGCACACCTTTGATTAGTTGAATTTTGTTCGTAGTGCGCTTCGTATCCAAGGTGGTTAACATATGTCATGATATGTCAAGTGTTTAAGTTTTCGTCTTGAAACTCGTTGTTCATATTTAAATTTTGGTTTGTGGATGGGTTTACTGAGGGTGTTGTGTTATTTCTATGTAGGAGGTGACTTGTATCGTAGTGGGTAAGTAGTGTTCTTGAAGGATAGGGAAGGTGTGAAGTGGTTGGATAGTATTTTGAAATATGGATCGTGAAAGAATTATGACTAAGAATGCTTGATTGTCGAAGGAGTATCTACATCTGGTTGAACATTTCATTTAAATTGGATTGCGATATTTTGGGCAGAAGAGCATAGGTGGGGTTAGATGTCCATGCAAGGATGTAGGAACAACGCTATATTTGAAGATGTTGATGCATTGCGTGAACTATTAATTTTAGGATTCGACCAATCCTACACTGAATGGGTATGGCATGGCTAAGGTAATTACAAAAGGGGTGATAACATCAAGGTCGAGGAGGGAAATGAAGAGGAAATCTTATAGTATAAGGAGCATCTTACTGACATGTGTGACAATGTTGTTATGGAATTTGTTGGGAAGAAAAGTATGCTAGAGGTAATGTATGAGGAAAAGAGACAAACTTGTATGTTGGTTCTAGGCATTCAACATTGGGTGCAACTCTGTTGTTAATTAATTTAAAGGCAAGACATGAAATCTCGAGTGACTGAATTGTTGGAGTTAGTCAGAGAGTTGCTACCTCAAGCAGTGCCGGTCCTAGGTTTTTAAAGGCCTAAAGCGAACAAATAAAAAGAGTCCCTATATATTTAAAGAGAAAATCTCCTGAACTCCCAACTTTCCTGACTTTTCATGAAAGTCTTTATATGTTTTAACTTTTACGGTGTATCTTTTAATTTGAACTGTAAATTTAATTACTCAAAAAAAATAAAATTTTACATAAAATTTCTTGAATTTTAACATTAAAACATGTTTTACTATATATTTAGTTTAAAATGATCAATATTTTAACGTAAAAACATATTATTTGAGTTTAAATGCATAGTGGTAGTTCCATAGCGTTTAGGAAAGTTGGTATTTCAAGAGACTTTGCAATATTTAAAACATAATAAATTTTTAAACGTAAAATCTAACAAAAAAAGAATATAAAATAACTCTTAATTTTTAAACCTTTTTTAAACGATGAACTAGGTTTTTATATTTATTTTTTATTATTTTTTAAATGGAACTATGGAGATATAGAAGGAGAAATCTAATTAAAAGTCAACTAATTATCTTTAAATATTGGGCCCATACACATTCCCTTTTAGCTTTTAACTTTTAATTTTTAATTTTTACATGTACCCATATATTAGTAGTAATAAAGTCCCTTTTTTTGGGCCAATTTTGGGGCCTCAAGCAAGGAAGTAACTTGTTTCCTTGCTGGGCCGGACCTGACCTCAAGACAACTTGTGTCCTGATAGGGTCTATACGGCGAGGAAGATCTTATGTCCAATGGGAATGAAGTTTACTAAGATTCATGCATGCCCAAATGATTGTAAGTTGTATAGAGGGAAAGTAGATTCCTTGAGGGATAATTGCTACACATATTGTGAGTATAGATGGAAAGGAGAAGGTAAAGTCGAAGTGTGTGCGGAGACTATGACATCATCGACAAAACAAAATCCAGCTAAAGTGTTGTGGCACATGCCGTTTAAACCAATATTGACGCGACTGATTGCTAATCCAGTTGACACTAAATTGTTAACATGGCATGCGGACAGAGTTCGAGAGGGGGAGGATATTATTTCCCACGCTTCTGATGGTGATCAGTGGAAGAAGACGGATGCCAAATACCCGGAATTTGCTAATGAATCTAGACATGTGAGACTCGTACTGTCTACAAATGGCATGAACCCCTTTGGAAACATGTCTAGCACTCATAGTACATGGCTAGTTATGCTTGTTATTTATAATCTCCCTTTATGGTTGAGGATGAAATGTAAATATGTGCTTTTGAACACTATGATCTAAGGGTCAAAGAAACCCGGTGACGACATTGATGTTTATCTAGGAACTCTAATTGAGGAGTTAAAATCCTTATTTGAGTTTGGCATAGAGATTCCAAACGGTAGTCGAGGGATGCGAAATTCAAACATAATGACATGTTGATGTGGAGCATTAATGATTTTCATGCGTTGGGTAATCTTGGCGGGAATTTGGTTAAAGGACATTTTGCATGTCCAGTATGTGAGAGCAAGACTAGTCATTATCAATTAAAGCATGGAGGCAAGCCTATTTATCTAGGACATAGACGATTCCTTCCTGGAAGTCATCCGTAGAGCCGTAGAGGCATGCCTAGAAATGGTTTGACGGAATGGAAGAGTATGGTGTAGCCCCCGTCCCACTCTCGGGTTTTTCAAAATTTTGGATAAAGTATCGGGCATGGAACACATGTTAGATAACGGTAATAAGAAAAACACACCAACTTTTATTTGGAAAAAGTGTTCCGTTTTTAAACTCCGTTATTGGGAGCACTTAGACGTACGACATAGTCTTGATGTCATGCATTGCTAGCAGCTCAAAGAGCTGGGAATTTGATTAACAGTAAAAAAGAGAGAGTTTGAAGAATTACAATCACAATGAGCATAAAAAATAAAGAATGGTACAGTCCTATCTATATCCCCGAAATGACATGCTAGCTGCGGCGTACGGTTGACTGTAACGGCCACAAGCTTCATTGACCAATATGACTTATGCTGAAAAGACCAAATTACCCTTGAAGATTCACTTGAATTGCAACAATCCAGCCCTGTCAGACTAAGCTTGTCCTCAAGCTTAATCTAAGCATGGAATTCGGGAAATTGGTTCTGGATGAACACATAGTCCTCTCATGAAGTATCTTCAGTGCTGAGATCCTTCCAAAGAATGAGCCATTGAATAGACTTAATACCTGCTTTGGTGATGATTATGCGCTGCAACACCTTTTAGAGCAATGAGACATGAAACACAGGGTGGATCCTGCTCTCAATAGGCATTCTGAGTTTATAGGCTACTGCTCCCACTTTCTTGATTATCTGGAACTGAAAGGGGCCATGATGCCTTGGAGACAGCTTAGACCTGCTCATCTCTTGTATAGACTGTTGCTTGTATTTTTTACTTTAAGCAGCACCCACTCTCCTTCTCAAAACTCCTTTCAGTCCTTTTGATGTCTGTGTATTACTTCATTCTGGTCTGAACTTGTTTCAAGTGCTCTTGTATTTTCTGGTGCACCAATGCTCTTTGTTGCAGCAAGTCTTGAGCAGAAGTAAAATGGAATCATTCAAGGTTCCCAGTGGTACAGATAAAGGCTTAACACCATAAACAACCTCATAAGGTGTCATTTTCAGGCTGAAATGGAAATTAGTGTTGTACCACCACTCAGTTGTGGCCAAACAATCTTTCCAACTGCTAGGAAAATCACTGCAGAAACATCTCAGATAATTTCCTACCACTTAATTGACTCTTTCAGTTTGGCCATCAGTCTCGGGATGGTATGTTATACTATACTTGAGCTGTACTCCCAACTTCCCAAATAATTCATACCAACTGCTAGTAAAGACTGTGTCCCTGTCTGATACAACGGTGTATGATAACCCATGCAGCCTATGGATTTCATCCAAGAATAATTGTGCTACCTGCTTGGTCGAGAAAGGATGAGACAGTGGTAAGAAATGACTGTACTTGGAGTACCTATCAACCACCACTAGGATGGTGCCATAGCTCTTAGAATTTGGAAGTTGTTCCACAAAGACCAAAGTAAGGTGCTTCCATACAGTGGTTGGATTTGGGAGAAGCTAAGTAAACTAGGAGGAATGCAATGCTCACTTTTGTTCTTCTAACAAGGTATGCAGGTTTTCACAAAGGTCACTGCATCAACTCTGAGTTCAGGCCAAAAGAAGATGCTCAAAACTCTCTTGATGGTTGCATTATGTCCTGAATGCCCTCCAATTGCAGATGAGTGCATGGCAAACAAGATATCTTTTCTGATTTCCCCTCCTTTTCCAACATATATTTTGCTTCCCTTTTTCAGTATACTATTCATGTATGTGCATTCCCTATCTCCTAAAGTCACCAGAACAACACCAGCTATAAGTTTCTGAGTTCCTTCATCCCCCTCATAGCTTTATTCAATCTGCTTCACCCACTCTAGTACAAGTGTAGATGAGAGCATAGCTTTGCAGTCCTTGAGCTCTTTTATTCCAGTTCCCTCATCTCATCGTTCCTGCCATAATAGAGCTCTTGAAAGAGCATCAAAAACTATATTGGCTTTTCCAGACTTATACTGGATTTCAAATCTAATCCCAATAGTTTGGTGATCCACTTGTGCTGAACAACAGTATGCAGTATCTGTCCCAACAAGAATTTCAAACTCTGATGGTCAGTTTTGATGATGAACTTGTTCCGTACCAAATAATTCCTCCATTTATCCACTGCCATCACCAAAGCTAGCAATTCCTTCTCAATATAAGTGGACATCCCAATGTTTTTCTTACAAAAAGATTTGCTCAAAAAAAGCAATAGGCCTCCCTTCCTGCATCAGCACAACTCCCATCCCTAGGCCACAAGCATAAGTTTCTAGTACAAATGAGAGGTTGGAATCAGGCATCCTTAGAATAGGAGCCTCGGTTATTACCTGCTTCAACTTGTTGAATGCTGCCTTTGGTTCATTGTTCCACTGAAATCCATCATTCTTCAAAAGGTCATGTAAAGGCCTACAAATCACACCATAGCCAGCAATGAACCTTCTGTATTAGGGTTTAGGGTCATGGGTTTAGGGTCGTTGGTATTAACTAATTGACGATGGTACTTGCGAACTTACAAGTAACAATGTTCAAAGAATACTGAACATCAACACATAGATTTTGATTTTAGATTTTTTTAAAAAAAAATTCACAATCTCCTTTACATGAAATTACAATGTGATTATTTAGTATTTGTGACTACAAAATTTAATCTTGATTAGTGAAAATTATTTCAGCAAAAATTTATAAGGTAGTGTTGATATTGGGTCTACCTTGTTTGTCATTCTCCTACCCAAAACAAAGGATGTTAAATAAGATGCTTGATTGAAGTTTACGTATTGTTTCACTTTATCAAGTTATTAACAATACGTAAACGATACTCCGACTAAAATTTCTCCCTAAGAAAATGTTACTCAATGTAGGTAAGGCTAATGGAAAACCCTACGAATTCGACATCCTCCGACTCTAGTAGCAAAGATATTGTCAAACAAACCGGTTCAAGTCAAGCTAAACAAAAGAGTGTAAGTCGCGCATCAAAGGAAGAACAATTAAGGATACATTGTCGCGAATTAGAGATAACAATAGATAACAATATTCTAACACATGTTAAATTTAATGACGTTGGTGTTGCTATTTCGCCCGACGATGATGCGCAAAGATGGTCTATTTGGTGTGGAAAGACGGGTAGGACGCATGTTCTATTAGACACTTTGGATTGGAAGTTTCTCCACCCCGACATGGAAAAAATGTATGGAAGGAATGCAAGGTGTGTTTTCACATCACTTTAAGTTTTAGTAGCTTAGAGTTTATATTCTAACGACATTCTAGGGTTATATGAGTGTAGTAGAACATTTTGTAATGTATCATTTGAATACATCAATTGTAGCGACCATTTGTGATCAAAACAAATGAACAAGTGAAGAAGAAGACACTACAAATTGCATCTAAGGCACACCAGAGAGTTATCATAACACAAATGAGAGTTTTCATAGCACCAAGGAGACTTGTCGATGACCCTTTTGCAATCTTCTAGCGAGTACAGCTCAAAACAGGCCAAATTGACTCCAGTCTTGTAACCATTGACTCCATGTCTACAGTTCCGTGCATTTTTCATGGTAATGATCACTTAATCAAATATTTTGATTTTATGAGTTAAAACCTTTGCCCCCATGAAAAGTTTCTCCCTTGTAAGTGGACTACTTCTTATGTTTTGGCTCTTTTTATCACTTTCAATGATGTTCAACTTGGCATATTGCTCAGCCAAATATTCACCCATAGCAATGGCTTCAAGTATGTATGTGTGAAGGAGGAAAAATTTGATAAGTTGATGGAGAATGATGAGATTTGTACTTGTAGAGCAGTTAAAGGGTGGATTGTAAAGGATCTAAGAAGCTCAATTAATGGTGTCAAAAGGGTCAATCAAATCAGAGATTATAGCTGAAATAATCGAGTGATTATTAGTCGAGACAACAATCAAGGGATTAATCAAACAAAGCATAATTTTCCCCAATATTACCATTCAAGGCATACATTTGAAATTCAAGTTTTTGAAATTCAAAAGAGAAGGAACATGTAACTTTCAATCCATAAAGGATTCAATTTATGATGTTAATCATCAGGATCATCTTTTCTAGAGATGAACTAGAGGAGAAAAAGCTTGAGAGAAGGGAAAGCTCAATACTGAAATGGTTATATTAATGTTAATATCTATCACAAAAAGGTGATTCGCTCGAGCTCCCCACCCGCTCGACACCACAGGCCTTGGTGGAGAGGTAAGTCACGGTAACCCAGAGGCAGAACCCATTGAGCGTCCTTTGTCTCAGTGCGCACAAGGACCTTGCAAGTAAGAAATCCCCCACACTGCCGCTGCTGAGATTCGAACCTTGAACCTATCACAATGAACCCAATGTCCCAACCGCTAAGTTACACCTGTGGGTGTATTAATGTTAATATCTAAATACACTAAAAGTGGGGATCCAATTTTACTGTAGATGGATGGGTCTACAGTAATGTGGCTTATTTGATTATTTTAACTTTATCACTACGCGTTGTTTTCTCCTTCCCTGCATGCTTTAAACTTCCATGCGTCCCACCATCGCATCCTCCAGACACATGCATCCACTTCTCCTGCTTACATTTGGCCACATCCACGCCCTATCAGAGGAATGAAAGAAAGCGCGGTTCTTCGACTTTGACACCATGCTCCCAGTCATCACCGCAAGTTTCTCATCCTCATGGTGGTTCTAGACAAGCTCTACCGCTCGCCTCTAGTAAATTTCAGGGAGAAACTGGGAACGTGAAGGACACGTTAATAGAGGTGGAGCAGCTTGAGGAGTAGGCTAATGCCGTGATGAAGTTGGCGCATGTGGAAATCTCAACAGCGCTGAACAAGATGAAGAAGGAGATGCGGGTGGAGGTGGAGGTAAGATGGTGGTAGGGAGGTGGAAGCTAAGCTTGATGAGGCGTTCTCGAAGCTCTAGAGGCAGAAGGAGGAGACGGTGAAAGCTCTAGATGCGCAGACTGATAAGCTCAGCAATTCGGTCCATTAACTTCCAACTGATCTGCTGTTAAGGAATATACTAGAGATGTTTAATTATGGTTATTGGGTCCTTTCTTGTGTAGGAAGTAATCATTTTCCTATTGTACTATATATTGTAGTTATCCCACATCAGTTATTGATAATCTAGATGCTCGTGTCTAGTATTATAAGTATTGTAATCATCCTCTTATAATAATTTCATTTGATAATATATTTGAAGTGTCTATTACATATATTATTATTTATTTTACTTCTCGCCAATCCTTGCCTTCACCATTCGACTACGCTGGGAATAATCTCTCGGTGGTCTTGAATCCTGATCGGGGATGTGGAGACGCCGGTGAACCGTCTGATCGTGGAGTAGACTAGGAATACTAAAATGGGAGGAAAACTAACGAAATTACCGTCATTAAGGATTGTATTACAATCGTTGGATATACAATTAAATCTCGATTAATGAATACTCTTAAGACCATCATAAAAATATTCATTTAGCGAGATTATTCATTTATCAATAAATGAATATATTATTCATTAGACAATATTGAAGAAATTATGTTATTATTACATGAATTGTATGCATATGTGTACTAATTAATTACAAAAATGTGCGTATGTGCATTATATTTAAAACTACTAAAAAGATACATGGTATTTTTATGGAATATCTAGAATCTTAGAAAATGTATCTAACCTACATTACAAACTAAAATATGTATATGGATAAGTACATATCAAGCAATGATCACCTTACAAACTACTTTCTACAAAACGAGTAGAATACTCCCGAATTTTTGTTTGCGCTAGGAAAAATTAAGGATGAGATGAATTTTGATGGGAACAAAGAGCAAAAAACTATAGACACTTTTTTTTGAGTGGTGATACATGCAGGTCCATGTTTACTAATGCAGGTCTGAAAAATATAATATTTTGGGTGCACTAGCACAATTCAGGGGTCACATATAGTGTTTTCAGACTTGCATTAGTAAACATGGACCTGCATGTATAATTACTGTTTTTTTTTTGTAAGAGAATGATTTATTGCATGAACATTATTGATTATTGATTGAAAAAATTCTTTTTAATATATATACATATATATCTTATTAAATGCGGTGATTATTCATTTATATTTATAACAGGGTCTTTGAGGATCTTTTTTAAAAAATTATTCATTAATGCATTTAGCGAGATTATTCATTTAGCCCCTTAGCCCAGACCGGGACCTGAAAAGATTATTCATTTAGCGAGATTATTCATTTATCGAATATTCATTTATCGAGATTTACCTGTATATGTCATATGATGGTGAGGCGTACGTTTGTGTTTAGGAGAAATATATGGTACTTTAGATGAAATGGGAAGTGAAAATGGTGTTTCAGAAATGTCCTAGTCAAGTTAAATTTTAACTGAAGAAGATTGCCAGACTATAAAGGCAAGATTGCCTGTATTATTTCGCCAGAGGAGGTCGCCGCCCTCTCAGCCCACTACGATAATGCCCTTGTCGGCAAGTTCGTTCGGATTAAGCCGTCTATGGAGTTCCTGCAAGAAAAATTCAAATCAATTGATTTTTCAGGAAAATACCAGTTGGGTTCCATAGATCACAGACAAGTCTTGATCCGTTTTGAAGAACAGGAAGACTACAGTAGGTGCTGGATGAAATCTCAATGGGCGTTCAAGGGAGCTGTGATGAAAGTTTTCAAGTGGACCCCAAGCTTCTCGCCGGACATTGAGACCTCGATCATCCCAGTTTGGGTAACTTTACACAAACTCCCTATTTTCTGGTACAATATAGCCATGCTAGAATCCATAGGTAACCAGATAGGCAAGTTTATAAAAATGGATGCTGCCACTGCTACTATGTCAAGACCCTCTGCAGTCAAACTTTGTGTAGAGATTGATCTTCTAGCAAAGTTGTACAATTCAGTATCTCTAACCATTAATCTAGAAGGTGAGGTAGCAGATTTCCCCATAGAACATGAGTATCTCCCACTCTACTGTAAGCATTGTAAATGATTGGGACATGAAGCTCAGGAATGCAGGGTCCTCCATCCTGATTTGAGGCCACTCCCCAATAGGCATGAACCAGTTAGACCCCCTCCAACTAGGAACTCTAATGCCCTCCCAGTCAAACCAATGAGAAAACAGCCTGGAACCTCTGGCACCATTCTCAGAAACAAGGAGCACACCCTCAAAGACAACAAAACCTTGCCTATGTCCAGAAGCCTACCTCAAAAACTACTGCTTCACTAAAGTCAGTCCTTACAGCAGCAGACAAAGGGAAGAGCAAAATGCATGACTCACCCATCCACCCCCAGCCAGATAATACCTTGATCACTGATCCAGAAGTGGTTATCATCAACATTGAAGATACAACCTCTCAGGCTGAAGCATCAGACCATACTTCCCCACTGCAACAATCAGAAAAATCAGACTCTCTCCAAAATGCCAACCCTATTAAAGAGACAGCCCCAAATGAAATGGAGATGATTAAGGAACTAGAATGGTTATCTCCAAAGAAAACCAATTTTGCATCAGATGATATTCTGATTCATCCAGATAATGATCCTCTCTCTTCAGATAGCTCTCAAAATCTTGACAAATTTGCATTCTATTCTCAGCCAAGATAGGTCTCAAATAGATTCCTCCCTCTACTCAAAGAAGGAGAAGAGCCGGATTTAATTTCTTCTGATGATGAGGAAAAAATTAAAGAATCTGGGAATCTGGAAACACCACAAATCCCAACTGCATCTTCAGCCATGCTCAATCAAGCAACTGACACCAACTCTGAGCTAGAACAAGGTAACATCCCTACCTTTTTTACTCAAGTCAACAAGGTCCTTACAAGGACTGCCACAAAGAGTATCAAATCCCGTAAAAAATGATTAATAAGACCCTAGAAATTAATATAATGGTCTGGAATGTTAGGGGAATGGATACTTCACTAGAGAGGATAGAAAAGCTTATTAGAATCCACAAACTGGAACTGATCTGCTTTATAGAACCTCAACATAAAAATGAAGAATGTATAGACTATTATCACAAACTTCATTTCACACACTGTATGCACTCATCTCTCTGTAAAATCTGGATTATGTGGAAAGATCAGATAGAGGTAAATCTCAGTTTGGATCATAACCAATTCTTGTTAGTACAGGTCAATAGCCTTAAACTGAACCATTCAATGGAGACTGTTTTTGTCCATGGTTTGAGATCAATGAAAGGAAGAAAAGATTTATGGTCTGACTTAGAAAATTTAAATTTATCTGATGTTTTATATATAGGTGATTTTAATGCCATGTCTACAATTTCTGAGTACAAAGATCCTTCCTCACCTAAACTAGGTAGTATTCAGGATTTTAGCAATTTCATTGACACAATAGCTCTACACACACTCAACACGGTAGGTAATTTTTACACATGGACTAATGGCAGAACTAAAGAGAATGGGAAATTCCTCATAATTGAGAGACTGGATATGGCCCTTTGCTCACTCTAGTGGCTAGCAAAATTTCCACAATCTTCAGTCCTAGTCCTAAATAAATTAACTTCTGACCACTGCCCCTTACTCCTTAGAATTGGGAGTGATATCCCCTCATACCAAAACCATTTAGATTCATAAACACATGGTTTAAAAAGGATAATTTCATGAATTTTATTAAATCTCATTGGAATGAACCTCAGGAGGGAAGAGGCATGTTTAAACTATTTATGAAGCTAAATTATCTCAAAGTTCAACTGAAAAAGTGGAATAAAGAGATTTTTGGCAACATAAGTGATAATGTAGTAAAGGCAGAATAACAGTTAAGTCTCCAGGAAGTGAATTTTAATTTAAATAGTTCAACTGATGAACTAATTAAATTAAATAAAGCAAAAGCCCTTTTAGTCAGATCATTAAAAAAGGAAAAACACTTCTGGAAAAATAAAGCTAAAGTAAAATGGCTTACAGAAGGTTATGAAAATACAAAAAATTTCCATCCAACAATGAAGGAAAAAAGATGTAAATTTCAAATCACCAAAATAAAAAGTAGCTCAGGGATTTGGCTTGATGACATTTCTGATATAAAAAATGAAGCAATTCAATTTTTCCAGCATCTGTTATCTGATGAGCATCCAAAACATGAACTTTTTGCGTCTCATTTTCTATCAAAAATCCCTAATCTAGTGACTGATGAGGATAATGAGATGCTAACTAAGCCAGTTACTTTAGATGAGTTACAGCAAATTGTCAAAGGCCTTAACAAATTGAGTAGTCCAGGACCAGATGGTTATACTGCTCAGTTTTATATTAAAGCCTGGGATTTTATTTGCTTAGATTTACTTGAGACATCAAATGATTTTTTGTCTAAATCACATATTCACAGAGGCATCTCTAGTACTTGGATTGCACTAATTCCAAAGAAAGAGACTCCAATTTCATTCAGTGATTATAGACCTATCAGTCTTTCCAATGTGTCAAACAAAATATTTTCCAAACTCCTAATGGAAAGACTGAAAGTATTGATGCCTAAATTAATTTCCCCACAGCAATCTGCATTCCTTCAAAATAGAGATATAGCAGATAATGTAATTTACTTGAAGGAAATGTTTAGATTTCTGGACAAAAAAATCAGAGACCCTAATTGCATTCTGAAATTAGATTTGATGAAGACTTTTGATAGGGTAAGCTGGTCTTTTTTGAAAAAAAATCCTCCAAAAATTTGATTTTAATGGCAAAATTATTGACTGTATACTCAAAAACCTCTCTGATGCCTGGTTCTCTGTGCTAGTCAATGGTTGTCCAGTAGGGTTTTTTAGAGCCTCAAGGGGAATTAAATAGGGAGACCCCTTATCCCCTTTCCTTTTCAACCTATTTTCATAAGCTTTCACCAGGAGCCTGGTCTTTGTTTTTGAATCTGGAAATTTATCCTTTTATAGCCTTCCACCTCATGCCATAAATATTTCACACCTCTCCTATGCAGATGACACTGTGATCTTCCTGAAAGCATCTAGGCTAAATTTAGTCAAGATTAAAGCTTTTCTAGTCAAATTTGAAGAAACCACAGGACAGAAAATAAATTTTGAAAAAAGTGAGGTTTTCTTAGGTAAGCATGCTACAGTGAACAAGCAGAGACAGGTTTTGAGTATTTTAGACATGAAAAAAGGTAGTTTGCCATTTAAATATTTGGGGGTACAGATATTTTCTGGGAGTACTCTAAACATCCATTTTCAGAACATTCTGGAAATAATTGATAGAAGAGTTAGAAACTGGAAAAACATTTGGCTATCTGCTGGGGGTAAATTGACTCTAATCAAGTCATGTTTACAGTCATTACCACAGCACATTTGGGCAGTCATGGAGCCAACTAAACTGATAATAAAAAAGATTGAGAGGAAATTCTCAATATTTTTTTGGGGCTCCACTGATAAAGGTCCAAAAAAAACATGGAAGAACTGGGATGCATTATGCTACCCTATTTCTCAGAAAGGTCTAGGTTTCAGGTCCCTTTCATCCACTCTTACAGCATTCTCATGTAAATTGTGGTGGAAGTACCAAATGGGAAGTGCTACTTGGACACATTTCTTAGCATCCCTGCCTAATACACACAAAAAATCCCAAAATTGGAAGAGAATTTGCAAGGTTAATCTCTTTGCAGAATCAAATTCAAGGGTAATAGTTGGTTTTGGTTCCTGTAATTTCTGGACTTCAAACTGGACTGACTTTGGTCCAATAATTGATCATTATGAACCTGATTCTGACCATTTTCTACAGACTACTGTTGTAGATTTTGTACTGAATAAAATCCACCCTAATGCCTATTCTGCAGCACCACCTTCCCCCTAACCTCCTTCTATTTCTCCAAAACAACACCATAGTCCCACATAGAGATGATCTCCTAATCTGGAAGCCTGATACTATAGGCTCCTTCTCTATTAAATCTGCCTACCACAAACTGAGACCCCCTCTCCCAGTTAGGCCTGTTCTGAAAAAAATCTGGACTCCACAACTACAGAAAAAGATTTCAATTTACATGTGGAGATTACTTAATGCCCTGTTACCTTTTGATGATGTCCTCAAACACTTTGGCTTCCATACAGCATCAAAGTGTTGTTTCTGTAACAGCCAAGATTCTATACATCATTTTTATTCCCAGTGTCCTATTTCTGTTGAACTGTGGAGATCCATGCACAATTATTGTTTCTCGGCATTTTTTATAACTGACAGTTTATGGGATAGACTTGCTACATGTTGGGCTTTTACAGGTTTATCAGCCATTCACACCAAGATAAATCACATTGCCCCCTCTATAGTTTGCCGGTTAATGTGAAAGGCAAGAAATAAGATGCGCTTTGAAGAAATTCCACCATCCTTGACTTCGATGACAAGGGAACTTAAAAAAGAATTGTACTGGGCACTATTCAGGAACCCTATGCCTCTCAGAGCACAGGTGGACTCTGAGCTTGCAGCAGTAGGTCACATTCCAGACCCCTACATCCCTCCTAAACCAAATTTAAGGCCAGTGGTATGGAATAGAGCATTCATGGGATACAAGGTGAATGTGGATGCTGCCTGGCATAATGGTACAGCTGGAATTGGAATTATTACAAGGGATAATTCAGGAATGCTCATCACAGCAAGAACACTTTACAAGGAAGCCTCAGATCCCCTGTTGGCTGAGCTGATGACCGTACATGCTGGTGTTGAATCTGCTCAGGAGCTCACTCACTCAGACATTACAATAGAATATGATTGTCTGCAAGCAGTGCAAATGGTTCTCAATCCCTCAAAGAGACACTGGAGGTTAATACACTTGCTAGACTCCATTTCAGCACATCCACTACCTTTCAGTCTATGCCATACACTGAGAGAGGGAAATCTGCTTGCAGACTCCCTAGCTAAGTGGGCTCTACTACACAAATTGGACTCTATCTTCATCAGCTCAAACTTACCCTCTGCATCAAAAGGTTTGCTGAACATGGATGCTGCTGTCATCCCAATAATAAGGATATCAATCCCTCCAAATCCAGACTGATTTTGTTTTTACATATTAGCTGCTGATTCCTTTTGATATGCTAGGTATATTACATGTGACTGCACTTGGCTCATTTTAGATAGGGACTGCTTTGTGTTTTACTTTACAATTCACTAATAAGTTACCAACTATATTTGAGGTTTTGACAGGTGCAATGAGGGTTTTTATCCTCTCCTAGATTTAGTTTTAGAATTAGCAGTATCTAGTTGTTTCTCTTGTACTATCCATTTTGATCATGTACTCTACCACTTTAGTGGTTTTTCATGGCTTGGGGAGCCTATAAAATCCCTCCAACCTTTGATGGTTTTACCTTAAAAAAAAAGTGTTGTTGTACCCCCCAAGTGTTTAAATAAGTGCTAATGTACCCCTATGTTTTTTTAAAGTGCCACTATACCCTCAAATGTATAATTTGGGCAGAATTTTCTTTTGCCAAATGTAAAATGTCAAGAATACCCTCACTATTATTTAATGGTAAAAAAGAAAAATTCTAGGATGAAAATGCCCCAACCAAATCAATCGAATTCCGAGATCTGATTTAGCTCATTGACTTCCGAAAAACCTTATTTCTCTGCCTCATTATTCATCTAATTCCCGCTTCCCTTTTAGCTTCACACCCAATCAAACAAGACAATCCAAATCCATACCAGTCACCGTTACTTCATCGGATGAACGCGTTTGAAATCGAGGGGACCAAAACCACCGTGCCCAGAAATTAGTGTGAGTCGGGGGACTGAAACCGCCACACCTAGTAATAATTTGCGTGACTAGTTTAAATTACCAAAGGAGATAATAGAGTTGGCGAGATTATGATAAATTCACCAATGCTTTCAATTTGTCGAGTTTTTGGATATAAAGGTTAACTTTTTCAATAATACTGTGCATTTATTATGTAATTCAATGATATTAATTTCTTGGATTATTTTTTTGTGCCCATGAGCAATTTGGGTCAAGAAAAAAATAGTCTAACGAGTGAGGGTAAATTTGTCTCTTAGTTCAAAATACTGTTAGAAAATTAGCTATAGAAGTATACTTCTTTATTCAATATAATTATAAGGGTACATCAGCACTTTTAAATTACTCGGTGGCACTTTCTTATAAATTTGAGGGCACCTCCACATTTAATCCAAAAACAAAATTGAAGAAGAAGAGTAGCAATGGCGGAGCCGCCAAACAGCCGTCAGCGGCCTGCAACAATCCTTAACGACCTCCCGGAGAGCCTGCTCATCTACATCCTCACTCTGCTCCCGCTCTTGTCCGCCATTAAAGCCAGCTTCATCTCTCGCCAATGGCGAAACCTTTGGCATTTCATACCCTCTCTGCAATTCATCCTCGACGACGAACCCCTCTTCTCCGAAGACGTGGATTCAGATGCGGGCATGGCCAATAGCATCACCCAGGTCCTCTTCCACCGCCCAAAATCCAATCCTCTCACCTCATTCCGCCTCGATTTTATATACAGCCACCCCCACCGCTCTTTCGTCACGGCCTGGATTCGTTACGCCCTGGACTGCAAGGTTGAGGACATGAGCATCTTTTTGGAAGAATCTGAACGCGCACCCTTGTACCAGTTTCATTTCTTCGATGTCAGCAACAGGCCTGTAAGGTGTTTGAGATTATGCCTCTGTGAGATTGTGATGCCACTACATGTTGATTCCCTTCAATTTGATTCCCTCCGCCTCTTATATCTCGCTCTTGTTTCGGTAAATGATGAAATCCTCACTGACTTGATCTCGAGGTGCAGGAATCTTGAGACTCTTGATATTGGCGGTTTCTCTGACCCCAGAAAGTTGAAAATATGCTCTAAATCTCTCAAAGTTTTGAAATTGAATGACAGCCGGGTTGATCAAGAGTCTTCCATAGAGATACATGCTCCAAACTTGTCCAAGATTAGAGTTTTGGATTTTTACGCAGGAAATTATGCTGGAGACTTGTCATCCGTGAAGCTGGTAAAACTGGTGATTTGGAATAGCCACGAGTTTTTTCAGAAACGCTGGGGCAATGCCTTGAATTCATTTCGCAATGTAGAGAGTCTCAAGATTGAGTATATATTGCCGAGGTATGTGCTTCCTGATAGAGTCTTTCAATTTGAAAGACTGAAGCATTTAGAGGTTCAGGCTGGATATACACGTAAGGACTCGTTGGGTGTGTTTTTGTTGCTTGAGCGTGCTCCTGCACTGCAAACTCTTGTGTTTACTGATGGTGTGCCTCCGGGAAACGATGAGGAAGGTTTGCCTGAAGAATTCAACAACTTGTCGATTAAACCTCATATTCCTAGTCTCAGGGAAGTAAAGATTGTAGGATTCAGAAACACAGTAATTGAGTATTGGATTTTACTCCTGTTTAGGAATCATGGGGTAGTTTTAAACAAGGTGGTTCTGGTTGCGAATAGTAGGGAGCCTACTGTGGTGCTAAATCCTGCATCTGATGATTTTTTGAATTTCTTGGAGGAAAGGAGGAAGAGGAGGATCGACTGAAATCCGGTCCATCTTCCATGAAGAAGACATATCCCTGTAAGTTTGAAGTGTGTGCAAGTTAAGATATGCAACAATCTCGATGGAAATAGAGAACGCAGACTGTGGCAATTCTTGTGCATCTGTGGCAATTTCTGTTCCATCTGTTTTTCTTTTGAGAAGCTTGGAGAGGTTCAGTGCTTAATAAGTTGTGTTTTTCTTCTGTGTTCTTTTCTTCCATGTTCACATGCATTCATCTTTTTCATCCTGATTTAGGCTTGACCAGAACTGCAGAATGAATGTTTGGATGGATTTTTCTATTTATTTTCCCATCTGTTAGTGGAAATTATAATCATAATAAAGTTCTAATTTAGTGTTCCCTTTGTTCTATATCTGCGTCTACGTGTGATAATGAGCATTAGTCCAACAAACGATGGAATTTTACTGCATAAATTGTTATTAATTTGGTTTTAAATGGTTTTGTAAAGGGGGAAAAATCTTTGTTGAATGTATGTTTGAGACAAATGCCAGATGAGCGTGATAAGATGGATGAGACAAGCAGTGCCAGTGCAGCTGCTCCACGTATAGTATTCAGATGTCCCACTTTTAATTCACCCAACTCAGTGTCTCTCGTTCACACATAAAAATCTAAATTCAGTACCCATCAAACTCAAGAGACAAGGCACATAAATGATCTGTTGAGATGAGAGGTAAAATAAAGCTAGCTTTCTACTTTGATCGTGAAAAGATTTTACCAGATTTGTGAGAGGCAGCAATAATGGCACGACCTGGAATTGGCATTCATGGAGTTTTGTCCGCGTGGGAGCTTGTGGTACATGGGACGCTTGCCATTTTTCAACCCGCAGAATAAAATGAGCGCGAGAGACGGTTAGAAATATGAAAGGTTATGATGCTGCAGGTCCCTTTCCAACTTGAATTATTTGCTCAACGTTATCTCATCTGCTGTTTCTGGTTCAAATTCCTCATGTGCAAAATTATCTGCTCATCCTTTTACACGTACCCTTAACCTCCTTTCTCAGATTCCCGACATTTTTCGTAACTCCATTTTCACTGATTCTGACCTGTTTTTAGTCCAATTCTGCAGTGGAAACTGATGATCTCGGCATCCAAGTGCATGCAGCAAGTAGTGTGAGATGGAGTCATCGGGTTTGGACAAAAGGAAAGAAATTGATGTGTTTAAGCCATCATCGAGCCATGGGGATAGCAAGAATGTAGATGGTGATCAAAATAAAGAGGTTTTGAATAGGTGGATGGCCTTTAAGGCTGACAGTAATGCTCCATCTGTTAAGGATGAAGAAGGGTCAGCAGGATGGGGGCTGGTGGTGAGGAGCGAGATCAGCTCAGGTGGAGATGGAGATGGGTATAAAAGTACCCGTGCATCCGAGGAATCTTTATCAGCCGTGCCTAGAGTTTCTCAGGAGCTCAAGGATGCATTATCCTCATTGCAGCAGACTTTTGTTGTGTCTGATGCTACTAAACCCGAGTGTCCTATAATGTATGCTAGCAGTGGCTTCTTTGACATGACTGGATATTCACCAAAGGAGGTCATTGGAAGGAACTGGTAAGGGATGTTTTTTTTATACATATATATTTGGGATCAGAAGCATACAGATTATTGTAAGTTGTAACTATGCTTGTTTTCGTGCAGCCGCTTTCTGCAGGGATCTGAAACAGATCAGGATGAAGTGGACAAGATCAGGACCGCTGTGCGAACGGGGAAAAGCTACTGTGGAAGGTTGCTGAATTACAAGAAGGATGGCACTCCTTTTTGGAATCTGCTTACTGTCACCCCTATCAAGGATGATAAAGGAAGGGTTATCAAGTTTATTGGGTATGATAACGTCTTTCTTCTTGTCAAATGTTTTAGTTGTCTGAAGATGTTACAAAACAGATTCCTATACAGAAAATGTCTTTACAAACTATCAACATTATGAATAAACACCTAACAGCCATAATTCTCTCCATGGGTGGTTCTTCTATCCTATTGTAGGATGCAGGTTGAGGTCAGCAAGTACACTGAAGGTGTGAATGACACAGCAGTTCGTCCAAACGGGCTTCCTCAGTCACTTATTCGCTATGATGGTATGTATTATATAAAGCATTTGCTATGTGTACTAATTACTACCTGATAGAATGTTAATATGATTTGTGTGATTTTTTGCAGCCCGTCAAAAGGAAAAGGCTTTAGGTTCAATCACTGAAGTTGTGCAAACAGTAAAACACCCGCGCTCTCATGCAAGGTCTGTAAGTCATGATGTTAATCCAAAGGGTGGAAGTGCTAAACTTAACCTTGACCTACTTCTGCTTCCTCCACCTGCTGGAGCGGAGAGCAATGCCACACCTGGTAGACAAACACCTAATTGGGAATCTGACAGAAAGTCAAGGAAGTCATCTCGAATTTCCTTAATGGGGTACTTCCGTATTTTCGATGTTCAGTTTGCTTTTATGTTTTTTAAGGTTTAGTGAAGCTCAATGATCCCAACAAACTACTTTCTCTTATTGGCCAGGTTTAAGAAGAGGTCTTCAGCAAGCTATGCAGAGATGAAGGAACCTGTTATTGAACCAGAAATTTTGATGACCAGAGACGAAGAAAGAACAGATAGTTGGGAAAAAGCTGAAAGGGAAAGGGATATACGGCAAGGAATCGACTTGGCAACTACTTTGGAACGAATAGAAAAGAATTTTGTCATATCTGATCCCAGGCTTCCTGATAATCCAATAGTAAGAGCCACTTATATTTGAGATTGAATTTGTCAACTACAAACTTTCATTTACATATCTTTCAGGACAAATGAACCTGTTTCCGTGTGCATTGCTTGCATCAAACTCTGCAGATTTTAGAGTTGTTTATGTGGTTTGACCATGCTAATGGTATGTCTTGCAGATTTTTGCATCTGATAGCTTTCTAGAGTTGACAGAATACACACGTGAAGAAATTTTAGGAAAGAACTGCCGGTATGGGTTGAAATATATAATGCTGTTTTGAAAATTGTTGTTAATTGAAACATTACTCTTTGAAAATGTAACTTCACTGAAATATCTGCCAACCCTTTTGAACTATGTTCTTTAGGGATGAGCATTTCATATCAGTAAGCGATATGTTATAATAATTTCTTGTGTGCCTTTAGATTCCTTCAGGGCCCAGAGACAGATCAATCAACTGTTACAAGAATAAGAGATGCCATCAGAGAACAAAGAGAAATCACGGTGCAGTTGATCAACTACACCAAGAGTGGTATGCTAAACTTTTATCCTTTTCAGGGGAATGAATATTAGACTCTTTTTTTTATAACCGAGTGCATTGCAGGGAAGAAGTTTTGGAATTTGTTTCATTTACAACCTATGCGCGATCAAAAGGTAAGCCAACTAATTGTTGACAAACCAAGTGTTTTTTCAAAATTACATCTACCCTTGCTAAAGGTTCATTTCAATATTTAGGGAGAGCTTCAATACTTCATTGGCGTCCAACTAGATGGAAGTGATCATGTGGAACCTTTGAGAAACCGTCTCTCAGAGACAACTGAACAAAACAGTGCTAAGTTGGTAAGCTTTCTGCTAAAATTCTCCACTACTGTTAGTTTGATACTTAGTACATTCTTATTTGTTAGTTCACTAGCATCAATGCATGGATAACTTTACTCTTTATTCCAGGTTAAAGCCACTGCAGAAAATGTCGATGAAGCGGTTAGAGATCTGCCTGATGCCAACTTGGTAAGGTATTCCTTTCACTCTGAATTAAGTTCAGACTGGAACCGCAACATAATATTATAAGAGCCAGATAATCAATATCTTGCTACTTTTTCTAAATTACTGCCGATGATTTCCTGCTGAAAATTTAACATGATGTTAGTGTTGTATTCTTTCACGAGCTTTCCTATATTGTTACTGATGAGCATTCTACTCTACTACTTTCAGAGGCCACAAGACTTGTGGGCACTGCACTCTCGGCCTGTTTCTCCTAGGCCTCACAGACGGTACAGTACTGCTTGGGCTGCTATTCAGAAGGTGAGATGCATGCTTTAAGTGATATTTATTTTATCTTACGGTCGATGAGGGAACTCTTTTATGTCACAAATTATGAGATTATTTGACATTCTATCACATAAATTTTTCAAAAACAATCTTTGGAATCTCTTTGTTTAGATAACAGTGCGTCTTTATTTCGTAGATCACAGCAACCGGTGAAAAGATTGGACTTCAACATCTGAAACCGATACGGCCTTTGGGATGTGGAGATACTGGAAGGTAGGCATGAGATTATTAACTCATCCAAAGTCCATTCATATTTTAAAGGTTTTTGTGAATCACGTGTGTTTAATTTTATAATTTTTTGCTAATCACAACTTGCGATTGATGAATATGTTCCTGCTTAATCACCATGCCTCATATTGATAAACCATGCAATGCAGTGTCCATCTGGTGGAGCTGAAAGGAACAGAACAACTATATGCAATGAAGGCCATGGATAAAGCGCTAATGATAACTCGAAACAAGGTTAGGCTAAAACCCAAAATACCAAATGTCTCCTCAAAAAAAAAAAACTTTTATCTTCCATCAGTTTATGATCTAGCTGTTTGATTGAATTAGAGTGTGATTTTATAGATGATATGTATGATAATGTAATTTAGACAAAACTTCACACATTGTACAGGTTCATCGAGCATGCATGGAAAGGGAAATCATTTCTATGCTAGACCATCCTTTTCTTCCGGCACTTTATGCCTCTTTTCAGGTTCAGCTGCTCATATTTTAAGTTTCACTATGTTCTAGTATGATTTTGCATCGTAAAAAGAACTGAAGGATGAGGTCTTGTGAGCTAACAGTATCGTATTTCTGTCAGACCCCTACACATGTATGTTTGATAACAGATTTTTGCCCTGGAGGAGAGCTATTTGCATTGCTTGACAGACAGCCTATGAAAATATTTAAAGAGGAGTCAGCCAGGTATTATTTTTCTTTTCCTTAGTACTTGAACTGTTCATACCATGAAATAATGTCCATCTAACTACTATTATTTGTACACTGCCAGGTTCTATGCTGCTGAGGTTGTAATTGGCCTGGAATATCTCCACTGTTTGGGTGAATTTCTTCATAACTATTGTACAAATTGTGTTACATTCTTTCACCAGAAGTGACGAGGCAAACCAAGGCTGATTAGACTAGATTAGCTTCAGTTGCAGTTTTGGTTTCAAAACCTGTCATGTCAACTTTATAGAAGTTATATACTCTCTCTACTTTGTACTGCAGGAATCATTTATCGAGACCTAAAGCCAGAAAATTTACTACTTCAGGAGGATGGGCATGTTGTTTTAACAGATTTCGATCTGTCCTTTAAGACCAACGTTAATCCTCAAGTATGCCTTTTATTTAATGTTATTTTAACAAAAACTAGAGAGATACTTTATCAGACTATCACTACTTGACTATGAGCTTTTGACCTGGTAACTGAAGTTTAACAGAAAATAGGTCATGACCAATTTTTTTTCCTTGAAATGTGTGGTGAACAGGTTATAAAACCTCCACCACCAAAAAGAAGATCTCGAAGTGAACCGCCACCAATATTTGTTGCCGAACCATCCACACAGTCGAATTCTTTTGTTGGAACCGAAGAGTACATCGCCCCGGTATGTGCATATTTTTGGAAATACATCTGATCTTCCTTCCAAGACTTGCACTAACATTAAATCTATAGTTGTTTCTTATTTTATTTTGTGAAATGTTTTACTGCGTTCCTTAATTCCTATTGTTGATGACCAGTGTCCTCATGCCAACTATAATGGATCATAGTTAATAACACTTAACCAAGAAGCTGCTTGCTATCGTGGTAAATGTTGATTATATTGAAAGGTAGCATACTTAACCTAATAGTTTTTGGAAATAACTAAACAGTCAAACGATATCTATTCATTAATGTTCACTATACAGTAACGTGTGTTTTCTTTACTCCATCTGACTCCTGGTTTGAACAATTAAGAATCGCCGCCTTATTATTTCTGCATCCTTAGCATGAACTCACAAAGTTGTCGATTCCAGGAAATCGTTACTGGGGAAGGCCACAGTAGTGCTATTGATTGGTGGGCTCTTGGTAAGCACTATCTATAGTAAAGAACTATTCTAAGCGTTGTGTTCTTATGTAGTTAGCCTGTTTTAGATTGCTCCACGTGATACCTACTCTGAATTTTGCCAGGTATTTTGCTCTATGAGATGCTTTATGGGCGCACACCTTTCAGGGGAAAGAATAGGCAGAAAACATTTTCCAACATCTTGCACAAGGACCTCACTTTCCCCAGCAGCATCCCGGTATAGTTTACATTATTTTGCATACAGTACTCAAAATTGTCGCCCTTACAAAAAGTAGATGCTTCTTACTTTCTAAATTAGAGACTCATCAGCATATGCAGCTTTGATCAATTTCAAGTTGATGATAAAGTTGTTGAGAATGTACATTTGATTGCAGGTAAGCCTCGCTGCTCGGCAATTGATCAATGCATTGTTGCAGAGAGATCCCGGCAGCCGCTTGGGGTCCAATGGTGGTGCAAATAAGATCAAAGAGCATCCTTTCTTCCGCGGGATAAATTGGCCCCTCATTCGAGAAATGGTATGTGCTCATCCTTCATTCTTGACCTAATTTTGGCAACATTTACAGCATGGTTTTGAATTGTTTGATTGCAGAGTCCACCGCCTTTAGATGCTCCTCTTAAGCTGATTGAGAAGGATCATAATGCAAAAGATATCCAATGGAATGATGATGGAGTGCTGCTTAACCAGTCAATAGACCTATTTTGATTTTTGAGGCATGTATCGTAGATACTACTAGGTTTACACTTAGTTCCAACAATTGTATTATCTAGACTGTTGTATTTATGTTTTATCCGTTCAACTTATAAATAAAAAATAAATACAAGATCGTGGATCTTTTTCTCTCTCTTTTCTTTTCTTTTTTCCTGATTCTAAGGTTATGTATCTTATTATTAGAGCAAGTCCAACAGTTTTCTTATAATAACAAATTTGCTCAAAGATTGAGAATTTGAGCTGTTTTTGAAGTTCAACATATTCTTCATCCCATTCTTCATAATAGGGAAATTGAAGAGGGAGGAGGTTTGCTTTTTTTTTTTTATTAAAACCACACAAGGTGGAGTGAAGTTTATTTGGCTCACCACACCATAAAAAACCTTGTAACAAGGTAAAAAAGTACATACAATGTGATTATTTTGAATTTACAAGATAGTAAAAATAACTATTGTAAATTTGTGATCCTATAATTGATTCTAATATACACCCATGTCGACATTCTCACAAGCACTTTAGGGTTCGCTAAGCGACGCCCAACTTCGCCGATGAGAAGACTCATAACCCGCAAGCAATTTAGGGATCGCAAGTGCGAAGCCCAACTCTGCCGACGGGTACGAGGTTCCCCTAGAATCAAAATAGGATCACCACTAGATGGTACTAGGTCCTGCCCTTTGTTCAAATTTTTGCTGTCCAGCTTTGCTCTTCCATTGTTGTTGTTCCTGTACTTCACAGCTTGTAGCTTCCATCTGCAATTGCCAGAAAACCAACAGTAGTTAACCAACATTTAATGCTTCTTAAAAAGTTTTTATTATTTAATTCATTAATTGTTTCTCTTCAATATTTTTAAATGATAATATCTTAAAATCATTACAATAAAATTATATAAAAAATACATATTCTAAAAATATGCATAAAAACGATTGTAATAAGATCTCATATGATTATTTTTAAATATACATATCTATTGATATTTAATAATCATATATAATATGTTTTTCAATATAAATTTACTAAATTTTAAGTTCATAAATATATTTATTTTGACGTTTGTTTATAAATCACAACGTCAAAACTAAATATTTTCTTTTGGCAAGCATTTTATTTATAATAGTTGAAAAAAATAACTTTTAATAATAATTGAAAAGAGATGAGTCTAATTATTCGTAATACGTTACAAAATTAATAATATTGTAATTCGTAATGTGTTATTTTTATAAAATGTATTTTTATAATTTTATATTATGATATAAGTAATGTCAAATATGAAATGTTATTTTAACGTGTATTATAAGTTCATTATTATTTGGACTTATTAAATATATGACTTTAAAATAGAAGAAAAATGAATAAATATGTAGTATTAAATGTTAGTAATAAATTTTAGAGAATGAAAAATTGAGAAACTGTTGGGTTTGAGATGAAAAAATATGAGGAATATGAAATTTACTTCCCTGTTATGAAGAATGTGAGTGGAGAAACTGTTGGACTTGCTCTTACCCCACTTTAATTTGCATATCTGGCTATCCTTTTAACTGAAGAACCATTATAGAGAGGATTTTTTTTTAGATTCACCCTTAAATTATTATTAAGTTTATTGATCAATCTACCATCATTTCATCGTGTATCGAATGACTCTACCCAATTCATCACAAGTACAATGATAAATGGAGTTTGAACAAAAAAAATCCATATTTTCCGTCAAATTATTTCATTTAAACCACTTCATGGTTAACTAAGAGTATCTCCAATGATTTGTATTTTTAGATTTGATTTGCAAATTTAATAAAATATTTAACACTAATTTACCATTGTTTTATCCTTTACAAGCATCAGCCTTTACAAACAACTAGTTTGAGTCCCATTTAGTATGCTCTGCATCAATAATTCAATATATTTAGATGTACATTAAAATTGAATATTAATAACTATTGAAAATACTTATAATTTACAAGCTAATTAGGTTAAATTAATGTAAGATACAATGTATTGTAACTTACCGTTAAAGATGTTCTAATACTTAAACATACGTGTTTTCTATCAAACCACTGAATAAACAACCTAAAAATATATCAAATTACAATATACGTGTTTTTCTTCTTTTTACGTACACTAATCACTACTCAATAATCATCTGTCCCAATCTAATTTTCGTGAGAGGGAAAATTGGTAAAAATTGAAAATAGTGAAAAGGGACCATTAAATGTAATTTTTGTTCTATTTTTTTGCAAGTAGTCCATTTTATGGAGTAAAATCACCTATCATTCTTGTAAGTTTTGCAATGTGTTAAGGGTATTATTGTCTTTTCAATACAATCAAGCGACTATAAAAGTAAATAAACTAAAAGGTGAAGATTGAGCTGCGCCACCCCAGCAAGGAAAGTGTGAAGATTAGTATGAGACAGAGTGAATATGTACATACAAGTATTAGTATATTTTTCACATCTCTATATAATAAATTGAAATTTCATAAAATGTGAAAATAAAAATGATAAAATAGTCTTAAACTACGGTTATATATATGTGTGATTCGTAGAATTTAAATATTTATTAAAATTTTAATTTGAAACCACCTCAAAATTGTGGAGTACAATGTATAGAATTTGCTAACTTCTTTAAAAATAAATAAGCAAGAAAAAAACTCTCGCAAATCATTCTAAATTTAGTATACGAATGCAAAAGTTAAAATAATATGGGTAATGAGATAATAATACATGCCGTCCGAATTGGATTCTATGAATAATAATATATAGATTCTATACGCAA
Source organism: Sherardia arvensis (assembly GCA_948330725.1). Lineage (NCBI taxonomy): Eukaryota > Viridiplantae > Streptophyta > Magnoliopsida > Gentianales > Rubiaceae > Sherardia > Sherardia arvensis. The sequence continues at coordinate 19,106,618 of OX415238.1, forward strand.
TCCATATTTTGCTTATTTGCAATCCGAATTTTTATTAAATAATCATATATACAATAATAATGATATGAAACTGATTTATAAGTGTATGCAATAGAAGTAGTATATATGATGCATATGTCTGATATATATAATTATTGACCATATTATATATATCGCAAACGTATTTTCATTTTGGACTGTAAAAGATGCAAAATACGGACTGCGTATAGCATACTCCTAATAATATTACTTCTTCTACATCCGCCCAAACTGCCCACCTTTGACTTTTTAAGTTGACGAAACATATTTTTGACCAATATAATATTTATTTATGTGTAAATTATTTTATATTTTTTAGATTTAAACCACCATTAGTGGGGGAATTTATTTGGCACCCCAAACTAAAAAATTGGCTAAAACCAAAAAGTTATGAATTACATGGGATTTCACCCTCAGAAGTTGCTATAACTTCCCAAAATATTTCTAATTAAGTAGGTGACTTCATGAATATTATTCATGTGGTTAAATCTTATAAAGGGGAGCAGTTTAGTGATCGAGTAAACAAATATCGAAACACAATTTTGCCACCCTTTGATTTAACTACACATCAATGATCATGAGTCTTTCTATTTACAAATAGCCCAAAAAAATCATAGATGATTCAAAAAATGGCTAATATTGTTCATGAGAGTGTCTGAAATAACTGAGTGTTGAAAACTCTATCCAAAGTGTATAAGAACCTCCCTTTGATAGCTGGCATGGGCAGATGTTGTGCTCCTGAGAATCTGTGCATCTTCTGAAAGTAAGAAAAAACTACCAAGTGAGTCTGTTCCATAAATCATATGCAGGCTCTAGTGTTATCCAAGCCCATCTTATCCAGGGTCATAAACCCTCTCAGCTCATGTGGAGCATGCATCATATCTATATTAGAGCTAATATTCTGAGACAAACATAATCTTGCCAAGTAATCAGCTCGTCTATTAGCCTCTCTATAGGTATAAATAATTTTGGCATGAATTGGCAGTAAATCCCTTATCTGAATACACAGAGAAAAATTTCCAATCACAAACATAAGGATTGAGAGATCTTGCTACTGCCTGTCTACAAGTTCATAGTTGTGTAAATGAAGATCATGTGCAATTAGTATCCCATTTTTAATAGCAATCAGTTCAGCATGTAGAGGGGATACAGAATGTGTATGGATCATTTTCAAAAAAATAGTTGAGCTTTATGATTCCTAACAATGATTCCATTACCACTTTCACCATTTTTAAAAGACGCGTCTACATTAATTTTGTAGCCATTATCTGGGGGTGCCATTTTATAATTTTTAATTCTCTTAGGCCACTTATTCTTGATAAAAGGAATGATCCTGGCACTGATAAAAAATTGATTTCTCTTTCTATTCCCAGATAAAGACTTGGCTATAAAAACAAGTGAAGTGTATTTGATGATTTTTTCACACAGTTCTGTAGTAGAGAGCTTTTGCTCATCATATAAGAGATTATTTCTTCTAATCCATAAATGCCAGAAGGTGACCATCATTGAGATTCTGATCACCTCTGTATGAATTTTAGAGAAGCCTTTATATGATAGATAGAATCTCAATCGACTACTAGTGTTCCTGGGCTGAGAGACTTGCATCAGTAAAGTTGCATGCATGGTATTCCATACGTGTAAACTACTGCTACATTCATTAAAATAATAATTTAAAGTGTCAGCATTGCAGCAGCAAAAAAGGCATTTGGAAGAGATTTTGAAGCCTATTTTAATGAGTATATCATCAAAAGGCAGAAATTCATTTTTCAACTTCCACAAAAATATAGCTATCTTTTTTGGAATTTTTGATGCCCAAACCTGTTGTAGATTTTGATCCTTGGTTCTTGTCCCCCTTAGTGATTGATAAGCAGACTTGATTGTGAAATTACCATCCCATCTTGGTTTCCAAACCAATCTGTCTTCATGGAGAGAGTCGTGGTGAGCAGCCTGCAATAAAACAATTATGTTGGTAGCAAAATTATGCTCCACTTGGTTAATATAAAAAATTTTACTTGTCAAAAATTGTGAGACGGTTAGGTTTGGGAAGGGGAGAGAGGGATATGTCCAGTGATAAAATAATGCTCCAATGCCCAACAAGTTAGCATTCCAGAAAGAGCTTTTCCCAATTCCACAAATTACTTGAGAGAGATTGTTGGCATGGGTTGTGATTCCACAGATTCTTTTCCATGTTAGAGAGGTTTTATAGGTTTCTGGGAGGGACCACAAATGTCTGGTCCAAATGGATTCATTCTTCTGTAATTTTCACCGTAGCTTGCATGAGAAAGCCTGGATTACAGACCTTATATCCCTGAATCCAACTCCATTTTCATCTGTTGGCAAAGCCAGTTTTGACCATCTACTCCAACTTTTGTTCTGGCCATATTCTAAGGTTCCCCAAAAGAATTTTGAAGCTAGTCTTTCCATTCTCTGAATCACCAGTTTGGGGGGCTGCAGAACTGAGAATGTATGTGTGGGAATGGCCATGAGTACATGGTTGATGAGTATCAGTCTGCCAGCTGGTGACAGCCAGTGATTTTTCCAATTGCTCAGTGGTCTCTCCATCCTTTCCAAAAGGCCCTTATAATATTTCACTAGGTTCCTGCCATAAAAAATTGGAGCTCCAAGATAAATAAATAGTAGGGTACCATTTTTCATCCCCAAAATCCTCTTGATTGTTTTCCTTCTGTCTAGAGTTGTACCGGGGTGAACAAAAAATTCAGATTTTCGATAGCTTATCTTTTGCCCTGAAACAGACTCATAAGCAAAGAGGAAGTGCCTCAATCTTCTCATGTTTATGTTGCTGTTGTTGATGAAGATTGTTGTATCATCTGCATACATCAGATGAGATACAGTGCTGACATTCCTAGGCATGGAAAAAGGTGATAGGTATTGCATGGAGAAAAGCTTTTTGATTCCTCTATAAAATGCCTCTGTAACAATATTATATAGAAATGGAGATATTGGGTCTCCTTGCTTAATCCCTCTACTGGAGGAGAAAAAACCTGAGGCAATGCCATTCATGATCACTGAGAACCATGCAGATTGTATGTTCTGCATTATTAGTTTGACAAATGTGCCATGAAACCCAAACTGTATCATTACTGAATTCAGAAAGCACCAAGAAACCCTGTCAAATGCTTTTTGCATATCCAGTTTGACCACTAAATTACCAAGCTTCTGAGATTTGGGTAGCAATCTTACCATTTCCATCATTTGCAGAATGTTATCAGAAATATCCTTTCCTTGAACAAATCCTGACTGTTCCTCTGAAATTATCTTTGGCATGAAAACTTTCTGTCTTTCCATAAATACCTTGGAAAAGATTTTGTTGAGGAAATTAGACAAGCTTATGGGCCTGAAATCTCCAAAACTACTTGGGTTTGGTTTCTTGGGTATTAAAGCCAGCCATGGACTGGCAATTGCTCTTGGCAATTTCATGCCAGACATAAATTCAGATGCAGCATTGAAAAGGTCCACCTTTATTATTTCCCAGCAGTTTGTATAGAAGCTTCCTGTGAAACCATCAGAACCAGCTGCACTATCTTTGTTAAGATCAAATGTGGCCCTTTTAACCTCCTCCATTTCTATCACTCTTAGCAGTTGAGCATTGTCATCCTCAGTAATGATTTTAGGAAGTACAGCCATAAAATTTGCCATGTATTGCCCTGAGTGATCAACCTCCTCTTCTTTCTCATTTAGTAGATCCTCATAAAAGGTTGTTGCCTCCCTCTGAATTTCTCCAATATCTGTTATCCATGCTCCATCACTATTCTTGATCTTAGTGATCTTTGCTTTACACCTTTTCTCCCTCACTGTGTTGTGGAAGAACTTGGAATTAGCATCACCTTCCTGTAACCATTTTAAACTTGTCTTCTGCCTCCAAAAAATTGTGCTTTCTTTTTCAGCCTTGATCAGAGATACCCTTCCTTCATTAAGTGCTTGCAGATCATGATCTGATCCTGTTTCCTGATATTTGTCTTCCAGTTCTGAAACCTTCATCTCAGCTTGTAGTAGATTATCATGGACATTTCCAAAAATGAGTCTGTTCCAGGAGGCCAGTGCAGTTTTCAATCTCTTCAGTTTGAAGACCATATTAAAAATTCCATCATAGTGGCTTGACAATTCCCAGTTGCTTCTGACTAGGTCCAAAAATTCTTTTCTGTGCAGCCACATATTTTGGAATCTAAAGGGCTTAGGTATGTGTTGGTTGGAGTTTTGGATGGTGATTAGCATAGGGTTATGGTCAGATGTAGTTCTATTCAGTACATGGATGGATGAGTGGGGAAATTTGGATATCTATTCTAAACTACACAGCCCTCTATCTAATTTTTGGAGCAGTCTGTCACCTCTCAACCTGTTATTTGTCCAGGTATATTGGTTCCCAACTGTTGGAATCTCCTGAAACTGTTTTGCATCTATGAAACTCCTAAACTCCCTAATACTACCTACTGGGGGCTTATGTTTACCTTTCCTTTCCAGCACAGATGCCACTGTGTTGAAGTCTCCTACATACATTGTAGGTTGGCTAGTGATGCTATCTAGGTCTGACCATAACTGCAATCTAGGGGTTCTAGTGACATGAGCATATACAAAGACAGAGTACCATGATATAAGAGAGTTTTTATCTGTGAGCTTAACCTGAATGTACTGATAAGTTTCAGATATGATGTCTAAATTTAGAAAATCCCTATGAAAAATCCATATTTTAGCAGAGACAACAGTTATACCATGCTGAAAACCTAAATCATGCTGGAGGTTTCTAATTTGAGTTTTTTCATGCATTGGTTCTATTACACATAATATTGAAATATGATGCATTAATAATAGTGATCTAAGTGTATCCATAGAGGTGCCATAACCTCTAATGTTCCATACAAGCATACTAATTTTGTAACTATCCATTAAAAATATGCAATTTTTGTTTTCGGTCTAAGATTTCTACTAATACTTTCAGTAAAAACCTTAGGTGCTGCTTTTGATGAGGTGGAGGGCTTACCTGTTGGTGAGTGTTCTGTGGCTGTCTCACTTGTGACATCAGTTGAAGGATTGATAGCTTTTGTGTCCTTGATCCCAGTTTGATCTGAGCTCCAGCCAGTGTCTTCATTTGTTTCACCAAAATTGTCATCTGAACTGACTTCACTAGAATTATCCTCTAAAATACCAAAAGAGTTGGTTAGCTCTATAGACCTGTAGGGGACAATTGTGAGGTCTGAGTGCAGGTGTAGAGAGTGTGTAGTGTGTTGCTTCATAAAATGAGTATTGAGAGTGAGTGTGTGATTTTGTGATTTCAACAACTTTTTCTTTTTGGCTGTATCTAAATCATCAAGAGAGTAAAAGGATACTGAAGGCTCCTGCAAGCCTCTGAACTGCATTTCTCTGATTTGAGTCTCATATATGACTATTCTTTTATCATGTGCATTCTGATGATGTACTTCCCCAACCTTCACCCATTTTTCTTTCTATTGTGGAGTGTAGCCAGATGGTTCTGCCTTGTTCCTTGCTGGCTGATCAGGCTTTTGCTGAAATTTGTGTGGCCTTGGTGTGTTGTTCTGCCTCATTTCCTGCCATTTTTTGTTGAGTTCTGGGTGCAGGAACTTGCAGTTGGCATTGTGGTGACCAAGCTTCCTGCAATGTTGGCAATACAGTGGCAAACTGTGGTACTCAATGTCACAATCTTTGTGATCATCTGGAAAACCAATTTGAATAGATGGCATCAGCTCCTTTGTGAGATCCAATTCAACACAAATCTTCAAAGTTGAAGGTCGTGATACATTGGATGTAGCTGTGTCCATCTTGATGTACTTGCCGATTTGATAACCCACATCTTGGATCAAAGTATTATTGTAGTAGTATAGTGGTATATCTCTCACCGTTACCCAGACCGGGACGATTGGGGACTTGTATTCCGGCGAGAAATCCGGCGACCATTTGAGTATCTTCATTGATGAGCCAGCCACCGGCCAGAATGCTTTCAACCAGCATTTCTAGTAGTCCTCCTCATTTGAGAAACGGGTGAGGACGTGTTTGTAGTCCAGCGACCCGATCTGGAACCATCCGGTGGAGCCCATCTTTCTGAAAGCCGATTGGATAGTTAGCATTGGTGGTTTAGCCCTCTGGAACTTTCCGATGAGGGCATTCTGGTAGTGCTTGGATAGGATTTGAACTGATTCCCTGGTATACATCCATGCCAGCTTACCGTTGAATGTAGTGATTGGCCGGATTTCTGGGTTAGAGGGGAGTGGAGAGAAAACAGAAGGGGAGTTTTGGTCTGACAGAATTTGGGCATACGACTTTCCGGCGGGGGAACCACCGGATTTAGGCGGAGCCTCCCCCATTTCTGGCCGTTGTATGGCCGTTATCAGTAGGAAAGTGTCTGTAACGGTTATGTCGGTAGTGGGGTTGGTTGGTTTTTTGGCATCGGTTTAGTGGCGCGTGAAGTTTACTCTCAGAGAGAGATTAGAGCATTTTCGTGAAGCTAGAGTATGTGTTATAATGTGAGACGACGTCAAAAACTCTATTTTTTGTAGAGAAACCTAACTATTGGCTTGGACCTACGGATTAGTATACACCGCTTGCCCCTACTCGCTTGAATGGTTTTTTATGAGTATGAGGCACCCGGCCTTACCAAGGCTCGAACACGGGACCTCTCCTCTAGGTGTCCCATGCCTTACCACTTAGGCAAGAGCACTTTGACATTTATGTGTAAATTATGTATAATGAAATTTCGAAAATGAAAAATTACGCTACATAGTTCTAATACTAAAGGAAAACTGTTTAATTAAATAAATAGAAAAAAACTAAGTAATCGATGATTTGACTTACCATCAAATAGTAATTTTTTATTAAAAATATATTCACTCTCTCTAGTTTCACTTAATTACTGTAATTTTTTATATTTTTTCAAAATATATTTAATAACATATAAATTAGTTACGTATATTAATCTTAAAGGGAACTAGAAGAGTTATTGCTCCGGTCAATAAATAAATTAATTAAAAGCATTAAAAGGGATGAAACTACGTAGTTTTGACCAAAACCGCCACACAAGTTTACCATATTCCGGCGCCTACAATTTTTTATATATTCTTTTTTGATTTCTTTAAAATTTTAAAATGGAATGCATGGAAAAGTATTTTTGGTATTTTTATCACACAAAAGTGTATATATTGTATTATTATGTTTAAACGGTTATGTATAGTATATTATAATTTTATAGTATTATTATATTACATTTTTGTTGTTATCGTATGTTATTCACCATAAATACAGTATAATTATGATATTAATGTATTGTAACGTCCTTTAGAGGAGATATTCTCCACATACATGTATAATTAAGTTAATATATAGCCTGTAAGGCACATCATCCTCAAACATATAAAAAACCTTCAATTACCCTATTCGCATTCTATATGTTATTTGAAAACAAATATTAGCCTTGAGGCGATCTGGATTAAACTGATCCGATGGGCGTTTGAGATCCCAGGTTTGTTTTTTTGTTTTTGTTTTTAGAAGCCTCTATCGGTTAACTTGTATTCTGATTGAAATTTGCAAATTTCTGTGATGATATAATGATTGACATTTGAAGGTTATATTTTAGATAATATACTGCAGGTTGAAGCAACCCGAGGTTTCAATAGCATCCTCAACCCCGATCATCGATCCTACATTTTTTTTTTGAGTTTCTCATTTTGGAATGTTGTGAGGGGTTTCATGTGGCAGAAGTAGCAGCAACGTTGTAGCGTTCTGACAGTCGAACGATATTCGTGTTTGATTATTATATGCATGCAAGGAATGTTTTGAAGTTTAGGGTTTATGGATAATATCAAATATTTGCCTTCAAATTGATCATTTGGAGGAACGTTTCACTTGTTGTGTAATGATCATCCAATGTGCCAATATCTACTAACTCAAAAGTTCAAGAGGAGATGGTTGAGACGAGGTCGTTTCACATGAATCAGAGCTCAATATGTTCGACCCCTGCACAAATGCAAAGTACAGAAATCAGATGGGTTACATTTTTGTCTTACGTTTTCCCTGAAGAATCAGATGATTATTCAAATGGTTTTGGAATTCTGCACCTAAAGTAATAGTCTTTTTCTTCTTTTTTTTTAAAAAAAAAAGTAATAGTCTTTTTCTTTGTTTTTGCGCTAACTTTTTTAGGTTTGATCGAACCTCCACCTAGGTTCTATTTCAGAGAATGGAGATACATTTTGAAGTAGATGATTCAAAAAGATTAAAAAAAAAAGTGTTCGAAGGGAACCACTACTTTCTGGTGAAGTTTACAATGAATGTAAGAGATGGTAATATAATTGGTATTGTTTTTGTTGCATTTGAGAATCTATATATGGATTTTATTGGAGCAAAAAAATCAATTCAATCTTCATCTCTTATTCTGTCCTACTCTCCTACATTTGGGGTCAAAATACAGTCACTCAAAGAGCTGGATTTATTTGTATACAGTTTATGATTGAGAATGTCTTTGGCCTTTTAAAAAGGGATTCCTAGTAGTAGAAGAATCATTCGGGTGTGTTTTCAGAAAAATGAATGAAGTGAATCTCCATTGAAACTTGACGATGATTAGAATACAGAAGGGCTGCGGCAGAAGATTATGTGTATAATCTTTTTTATGCATGGGGAATCACATAATTAGGAAAGGACGTTGAAGAAGAAGAGAAGATATATTATGTTTCTATTATAATATGTGTTTGTGTATTATGACAAGGTAGTAAAAATAAGAATTAATGTAGAAATAGTGTAATTAAGATCTTAAGCACTTAATCATGTAATATTTTTAAATCTTCAAGAATGGCGATTGATTAACTTAAGTTTATAAAAATCAATTTTGTTCATTTAAAAAATGTGGAATATATGTATAAATAAGTATAAAAATATGTAAATTATTTGTTTACCACAATTGACAGAGTGATTGATTTACATCCAAAATCATTTGTTTTAATTTGTAAAATAAAACTACACCTTTCCAAAATAACATGTTTTCAAAAACATATAATTAAAATAATAATTAAAATATTCAACTAATAAAAAGTAAATTTAATAGTCATATTTCAATGTAATTATCTATTTTCTATCCAATTGAATTGATATTAAAATACATTATTTAAAAATGAACTGTGTAAAATCAACATTTATATCAAATTCAAAATTACAAAAGTGCTTCAAACTCTTATAAATACATATAAATAATTTTAATGGCTTATTAAAATTGATGTTTGAGTTTTAGTAATTATATACCAAAATACTATATCAAATTATTCTAAACTTACCCATCCGCATCTTCATAAAACTATTCAAAATATACATTTACACAAGTGATTGTATATAATTACACAAAATATGTTTCTTATAGAAAGCACAAAATATTTATTTAAATAAGTGATGATTAAGTACACCATAATAATGGATTTATTTTCATAGAATATATATGTTTATAATTCATAAAAGTTTTCCAATTCTTCATTAGAAGATTGTTAAAATATGAGATACTACTATTCAATATAGAAAATTTCATTGATTATGGTATAATTATATTTATATAATAATGTATTATTTTTACTTGGTGTATGAGATATTTTCATGGATTTTTTTCAATTAAGCTCATTCAGTTCAATTCAGTTCGCTTTAATTCATTTCAGCACAATTCAATAGATTATTGTGCTAATAGTTTCATATTTCTACCATGTAGAATGATTTTTTAAAATATTTATAATAATTTAAGATCAATTCAATTCAATTAAGTTCATTAAGTTCAAATTGCTTCTAACACACCGCGCAACGCGCGGTCCATCATGCTAGTCCTGAAGGGAACTAGAATAGTTATTGCTCCGGTCAATAAATAAATTAATAAAAATTATTAAAGAAGATGAAACTACGTAGTTTTGACTAAAACCACCACACAACTACCGCATGATCATCTTCCGGCGCCTACAATTATCATATATTCCTTATTTTTTTCTTTAAATTTCGTTTATTCCTTTTTGTCTCCATATTTAGTTTTCTACTCGGCTACAAACATTGCTTCCTTTTTAAAATTTTTCTTTCACGTAAACGATTTGCCTAATTTTTTTTTTTACGATTTCATTTTATTTTACACTTATAAATATCGTACATATATATGTGTGTATATATGTGTGTGTGAGACAAAATATGCTATTTTGCGTCAATATATTATATTAACATTTTTATTCGATCAGGGGTTTTGAACGTATATTATATTATATTGTACATGCTTATATATATGGTATTTAGATTTAAATATGTTATTAATATATTCATTAAATTAATATAAAAAAGAAAATCGCTAAATTATGGTGATGATGTGGTGGTGTTTAATTTTCTCCATAATGATATAATTACGATATCAAAAGTATTCTTCGTTAAAATTCAAGATTTTAAAAATTAGTTCACAATGATGCTATTGTGATTGTATATATATTTGACATTTTTTTAAAATGTTAAAGATTTCATTGGGATTTTTTAAAATATTTGACATCTTTATAAAATGCCAAAGATTCCCTTGGGATTTTTAAAAATATTTGAATTAGTAAAAAAATATTTTTACACCAAAGAGAATTAAATACAAATGAGATGTGCCTTTTTTCCGAATATGCTGATTATCAGTTAGCACATATAGCCATATGGTATAAATTGAGGACATCGATACAATTCTTTCACAGATTTGGTGACTTGGAATACCATGATTGATGGGTATGTGAAGAATGGGGAGGTAACTGTGTTGATTTCTAGGTATGTCGAGGCTATGTGAGGATCAGTCAGAAAGATGGAGGAAGGTTGTTGTTTGATAGAATGGGATGTCAAAATATGGTCTCTTGGAATATAATATTAACTTTTTATGTGAGGTTAAAGGATTATGGTGAGTGTTTGAAATTGTTCGATAAGATGATGGAGAGAGAAGATGATCGTGTTTTAACATTTAAAGAATCTCGAAAGAGGTAAATGGATTCGCTCCTATATCAAAAGCAGTCCAAGAATCAAGCCGGCCGGATATCTTGCTCATGACTGCTCTTCTATCAGTGTTCTTAAAGTGTGGGGAAATAGATTTGGCTGAGGAGATACATAGTGAAATGCCCGAAAGAAATGTTGTGACACGGAATTCCATGATTGCAGCCTATGGAATGAATGGACATGGAGACAAGGCTCTTGAGACATTTCTTGAGATGGAGAAGAATGGGATTGTGCCAAATGAAGCGACTTTTACATGTGTTTTAAGCACATGTAGCCATGAAAACATAGTGCTGGAGGGATGATATTACTTTGATATGATGCAGTTAGTTTATGATATAAAGCCTAAGGCTGAGCACTATGGTTGCATGGTTGATCTTCTTGGTGAGGTCTTGAAGGAGTTACCTAAAAGCTGGAGATTCTCTGTGGGAAGCTTTGCTTTCAGCATGTAGAACGGATTCAAGAATGAAACTTGGTGAGATTGTCATGAATAAGCTAATCATTGTGGAATCGGGAAACGTTGGGTCTTATGTATTGTTGAATTTTTGGGAATGTTTTCAGAAACATGGAGTTCATGTATTATATAAAGTGTATATTTTAGATTTTCTGAAATATTTCATTGGAGGATTCCCAGTGTGTAGAAATATTTTATATGCATGTTGAAATATTTTGTTTTAATTTTTTGTCCTATACATGTAAATATATGTTCAAGTTTATACAACAATTTTTACAATAATTTTATAATAATTTAGCAGAGCTTATCCTTTGACAGCCCGTACGGTAGAGTTTATAAGTAAATTAATTTAGTTCAATTTAGTTTATTGAGACTATAATTTCATAAAATTTAGATAGATTTAGTTACATTAATTCCATTTTTTAATACATAATTTTTTATTTCAGATCAATTCAGCAATATATAAGTTCAAGAGAACAAAATGAGTATTAACTTTCGAACAAAAAAATAAGATCACCAAAGAATAAAACTCTCCTATTTAGAATTGTATGATAATACGCTAAAATAGGAACAAATATGCAATTATTCTGTACAAACTTTATTCTCTCTTTTAAACTAGAAACTTATCGCTGGAGAACTATCTGAGAATCTCTAATTTTCTGCATTCATATATTCCATCAGAATAATCAGATTTGCATATCGATCTGCTATGAAGTAAAATATATATATATTTATATATATAATCCACCATCAAGCACCATCAACCAATGACACAACACAAATCATGAATACGGTGAACACCAAAATTACATGCTAAAAAATAATAATCCAACACAAACAATTTTCTTGAAAACAGAAATGTGATGAAGGAAAATGTCTACACTTACTATGATTAACAGGCATTTCCAACGTTACTTATATATATATATATATATATATATATATCGTAATGCCCCGATCATGTTACGTAAAATACCAAACTATACTCACGTGATTATTTGAATGTTGTTCCCATTAACCTAAGTTACCTTATAATGACAAAATATTGTATTGATACTTATATTCGTTGTTTTTCCCAATTTAAAATATATATATATATATATATATATTAATTTAGATGAATTAGATAAAGATATTTGTACAGATAATGATAAAAGCGTACCAATGTGGTAGCCCTGACTCTCATATATATACTCAATATTTACATGGAAAAGTCTATACTAGCCTTTACCCTAATACACCCCCTCAATCTTTACGGGGTGCAATTACGGATAGATTGGATCTATGTTTACAAAACAAATCACTAGAAAGACCCTTAGTAAATATATCAGCAACCTGCAACTGTGTCGGAATCGAATGAACTCGGAGACCATCATGGGCAACCATTTCTCGAACAAAATGATAATCAACATCAATATGTTTGCTACGATCATGCTGAACCGGATTGGCAACAAGATATGTCGCAGAAACATTGTCACAATAGAGAGTGACCGGATGACGAAGATAGTACCCAAAATCTGCAAGCAATTGACGAAGCCAAATAGTTTCCGCCGCAGTGTAAGCAACAGCACGATATTCTGCCTCCGTAGAGGACTTCGACACAGTAGGTTGTTTTTTTGAGCGCCAGGAAATCAAATTCTTCCCCAGGAACACAGCATAGCCTGTGGTGGAGCGACGAGTGTCCGGACAACCAGCCCAATCAGCATCGGAATAAGCAATCACCATCTCCGGAGAATTTGCGGCATGGAGAAAAGGACCAAACTTCAAAGTGCCCTGCAAATACCTGAAAATCCTCTTCACAGCATGAAGGTGAGTAGTACGGGGAGCATGCATAAACTGAGAAACCATATTAACAGCATAAGCAATATCTGGACGAGTCATAGTTAAATATTGCAATGCACCAACCATACTACGATATGCAGTGGAATCAGCAAGAAGGTCACCATCAACAGATGACAATGTAACTCTAGAAACACTAGGGGTCCGTACAGGTTTAACTGTGTGAAGATGAAACTTGCGCAACAAATCAGACACATATTTTTGCTGAGACAAAAATAAACCCTTAGGAGTACGAGACACCTGTAAACCTAGAAAATAATGAAGATCCCCTAAATCCTTCATATCAAACTCAGAAGACAGAACAGAGATGAATTTGTGAACCAAGTCATTACTACTACCGGTTAGGACTATATCATCCACATAGAGAAGTAAAATAAGCATGTGACCTTTATATTTAAGAACAAACATAGAAGAATCACAACTGCTACATTTAAAACCAATGGATAATAAGAAATTGCTAAATCTGGAAAACCAAGCTCGAGGAGCTTGTCGTAACCCATAAATGGACTTACATAACCGACATATGTAATGAGGACGAGAAGGATCAGCAAAACCTGGTGGTTGACGCATAAAAACTTCTTTATTCAAAAAACCATGCAAAAATGCATTTTTAACATCAAGTTGACGGACAGTCCAATTAAGTGAAATAGCAAGAGTGAGAACCAATCGCACAGTAGTAGGCTTAACAACGGGACTGAAAGTTTCAAAATAATCAATACCTGCCTGCTGGTGATTTCCGAAAACAACAAGTCTGGCCTTAAACCGCTCCAATGACCCATCAGAATTGTATTTAATTTTATACACCCATTTACATCCAAGCACATTGCGATTGAAGTCGCGAGGTACCAACTCCCAAGTATTATTTTTAAGTAATGCATTATACTCATCAAGCATAGCCTGTTGCCAACGAGAATCTTTGGACGCTTGTTTGAAATTAGAAGGCTCTAATTCTACAATATCTGATTTTAAATTCATTAACCGACGAGGCTTGGAAATACCAGCTTTAAGACGAGCAACCATGGGATGAGCATTGGAAACCAACGACTGTGAGGAAGAGGCAATGGAAGGCAAAATAGGAGAGGAAACACTCGGATGGATGACCGACTGGGAAGGTACACTAGACGGTGACAGAGAGGAACTGGAGTCAGCAGATCGAAGCTCAGGAGACGCAGATACAACCGGACTATGAACCAGGCTAGACGCGGGAGATTGATAAACAGGAGAGACTGACTCAGTAACCGGGCTAGACAATGAACTCGACCTATCCACAATTTCTGGCAACACAGGATCCATCGTAACTGGAGGTGAGCTAGGAGGCAACGCGGAAGAAGGCGAGATAGGATGTGACTCAACAGAACGTACTGGAGACATAATAGGAGGAGGAGACACTGGAGAATGAGATGACGATAATGACGGGAATGTTGATTGAGTAGACGAACTAGATCCCGTAGACACCACAGTAGGCGACCAACCCTCAGAAAGATCAAGCGGTGAGGAAAAGGTAAGCTCGACTGAGAAGGAAGGAGACGACGATAGGGAAATTGTTTTTCATGGAAAAGAACATGACGACTAACATAAACTCGACTAGTGAGAGGATCAAGACACCTATAACCCTTATAATCAGATGCATAACCAATGAAAACACAATGTTTTGATTTAGGTTGTAATTTGTTGATTTTAGGATCCATTAGAAGAGGAAAACAAGCACAACCAAAGACTTTAAAAAAAATCATAAGATGGAGAACGATGAAACAATTTTTCAAATGGAGACACACCACCTAAGTTCAAACTTGGTAAACGATTAACAGTAAAAACAGATTGAAACACGGCATCAATCCAGAATTGAGCAGGAAGATCTGACTGAACAAGCATTGTACGCGCCATTTCAATGAGATGGCGGTGTTTGCGTTCAGCAACTCCATTCTGAGCTTGTGTGCCGGGACATGATTTACGAAAAATTATTCCACATTCAGTAAAATGTTGGAGAAGAGAAGAATTATCAAATTCACGACCTCCATCACTTTGGAAAATCTTAATTTTGCAATTAAACAGATTCTCAACCATCTTTTGAAATTTTTGAAATTGTGAGTAAACCTCGGATTTCCTACGTAAAGGATAAACCCATGAAAAACGTGAGAAATCATCAACAAACACAACATAATATCGAAAATACTGATTTGATAATACAGGAGATTGCCAAACATCACTATGAATCATATATAAGGGATATGGAGCAGAATGTTGAACTGGTTCAAAAGGTAAACGATGAATTTTTCTCAATTTGCAACAAACACAATCGTCATGAAATTTCGAAGTACATGAAATTTTATTACTTGAAATCAAATTCCCTATAACTCTAGAAGATGTATGACCCAAACGAGCATGCCAAATATCACCAGACTCCTTAGTGGCTAGAAAAGCATGTACAGATGACTGAGGACTCACAAACTGGATTGGATAGACACCATTCTTACTGGCCCCCTCTAGAAGCACCTCCCCCGTTTCCTTGTCCTTAACCCAAGCAGAAGAATCATCAAAACTCATAATACATGCATTTTCTTTACACAACTTATTGACAGAGAGGAGATTATGTTTAAGACCAGGGACATGACAAACAGAGGATAACCTAAGTGGGCGTGAGGGTGTTTGAATTTCCATTTTACCAACATGTTTAATTGGGAGAGTGGTACCATCGCCAACAACAACAGAACTTGAACCATGATATGGGACTGTAAAAGAGAGTTTACCATCTTGATGAGTCATGTGCGAAGCAGCCCCGGAATCCGGATACCAGACAGAGTCATTTGCTTCACCACCAACAGACAGAGCATCGAAGGCTCTAGTAACACTATTTTGACCAGGGGGCACAAAATTTGGATTATATCTGTGAGGACAGAACTGTGCGACATGACCTGGAGTAAGACAGAAACAACAAGAATCGGGAGAAGGGGTAGAGCTAAAATTGCCATTGGATGAATTACTTCCTGCTGAGCACGCATTATTAGGAACACAGTTGGTGAAAGGCAATAATGAACATGACAAATCAGAAATATTACTCATACCATTGTTACGATTTCTGTTGTTATTTGCAGCTCCACTGCCCACCGTTGATCCGTCTGAGCGATTTGAATTTCCACGATTATTGTTACCACGACCTCCTCTGTTGTGATTGTTTTTATTCTTATTCTTGCCACTGAACTCTTGGATCCAGTAGACAAGGAACCAGATGACTGTAGTGCCACGAGTGCATGGGAAGAAGTCTCAGCAAGATCCTTCGAATGTTTCAGACGTTGCTCATGGAGTAACAACTTGGGACGGAGATCATCGAAACTCAGCTCAAGTGGGTAATGAATCAAAGTAGTCACCAAATGAGCATAATCAGGGTCACCCTCTACACCAAAGAGTGTTGACTGAACCAAGTCATGATTGGAGACAAGACACTTGATAGCAGTAAGAGAATCCGCTAACATCTTAACATCACGCAAATATTCATCCATAGACTGAGATTCAGCCTTTCTTAACCTAGTTAGTCTACCCTTAAACTCCATAGATTTAGCCATACTAGCTTGCATAAAACGTGACTGTAAACGAACCCAAATATCACGAGAAGTGTGCAGCTCATGAACATCGACAAATACATTACGAGATATCGTAGCAAATATCCAAGTTTTAACTTGTTGATCAACACGTAAGTATTCAGAATATTGTGAATTTTGAATCATACTCCTATTGGCATCATAAATAAAAGGAGTGGGGAGAGACATAGTACCATCAACAAAGCCGAGTAGCTGGTGTGATACCAAAAGACAAGTAATCTGAGTCTTCCAAAGCAAGTAATCTTCTGGAGATGACAGTTGAATCGTGACTAAATTGGATGGATTTGGAGCAGACAAGTGTGGAAGGGAGAAACCTTGCTGGAGTTGTTGAGACGGAATAGCTACAAACTTATTCTGCTGAAATGGAGCGGCTACAAACTGATTCTGCTGAAACGGAGCAGTGACGAACTGATTTTGTTGAAACGGAGCGCCATATGAGTTCTGTTGAACCGGAGCCGAGCCGGCGTGTGTAGGCCACGCTCCAGAAGTTGGTGGCGCGTCGGAGCGTGGCAACCACGCGCCTGGAGGGATGGGCGCGTGGAGCCCACGCGCCTGGTGGGATGGGCGCGTCAGCGCGTGCCAACCACGCGCCATTACCGAGTGACGCGTCTGGAGCGCGTGTCATCCACGCGCTTGGGGCTTGGGATGCGCTGAAGGCGCGTGTGACCCACGCGCCCGACGCAAAAGAGGGCTCTGGGGCGCGTGAGATCCACGCGCCTGACGCAGAATTCGCATCCTGGGCGCGTGAGATCCACGCTCCCTGCAACCTTCTCTCCCCTGCCGTGTTGACGCCTGTTGCAGCGATTCTGCCGTTTGAAAACTGCGATCCCGGAACGTCGGTGAAGGCAACACTTGGAGGATGGTCGGCTGAAGATCCTAGCAATGCCGCTGGCGGTGATCGAGCCGGGGTAAACATCGGTGACTCCGATTGAAGCAACGGCGACGAATCAGTTATAACCGATTCAATTGGAGACGTTGCAGCGGCAGCGAAAGTTGATCGGATGTCACTGGGCACTGCCCCAGCCTGATGAAGAGAACTATTGACAGGCTGATTGAACGGCGACAGGCCTGATCCTTCTGTCGACGGGATGTTTTCCATCGAAGAAGAGGAGAAAACAAAACTTAGATTTTTCTTTTTGTTTTAAGAACCTAAGCTCTTGATACCATGTACAGATAATGATAAAAGCGTACCAATGTGGTAGCCCTGGCTCTCATATATATACTCAATATTTACATGGAAAAGTCTATACTAGCCTTTACCCTAATAATATTAATTCGTAACAAATAGTTTTGATCAATCTGAAAATATTATACAACTTTTGTTCAAACAAAATAGTACACTTTAAATTATTCAAACTGCTTCTAATATACCGCACAACACGCGGTCCATCATGCTAGTCCTAAAGGGAACTAGAAGAGTTTTTGCTCCGGTCAA
Organism: Sherardia arvensis; assembly: GCA_948330725.1. Lineage (NCBI taxonomy): Eukaryota > Viridiplantae > Streptophyta > Magnoliopsida > Gentianales > Rubiaceae > Sherardia > Sherardia arvensis. Next base: position 19,124,943 of record OX415238.1, read on the forward strand.
TAAATAAATTAATAAAAATCATTAAAGAGAATGAAACTACGTAGTTTTGACTAAATCCACCACATAACCACCGCAAGTTCACCATATTCCGGCACCTACCATTTTTATATATTCGTTTTTTGTTCTTTTAATTTTATTGTTACATTCTTCCCTTTTTATCGACATTCTTCTCCCGACATTATTTTAGAAAACCTACCGCAGCTGATTAAGATTTGAAAATATTTTGGATTGGAGAATGAATCAATCTTCAACCATTTTTAAAGTATGATTAATCTTCTAAATCTCACCAACTGTCACTGATAGTTTATTTATGTAAAGTATCATTTTGTTTTAGAAAGAGGAAGAAGTCAAATATCACATTTTGCTTTATGACTTCTCATTTTGATTTTCATGTGTATTTTTCCAAGTTTAGTATATAATATAATATTTTATTGTAAAAAAAAGAAAGATTAAGAAATTTTGCTGTCTTAGAAACCGTTTGTAATGGAGATTTGATCAATATCTTAAACAAATGAAATCACGATCCAATCAACAATATCTTCGTCACTATTTTAAGAAGATTAAATATATAAAAAATAATAATTCAATATATTACATAAATAGCATAATATGAACAATAGAATTCTGATTCAAAGTAAACTCTGATAGTATAATAAGTTGGTATAGAGGGTCCAAACTATTATTAACATACAGAAGAAAAAGATGAACGCTTCTGATAGTTAGTTTAGAATCCAAAACCCTAACTCACAGCAAGTTCATATAACAAAGGATCTGATGAGAGTATTATCCTCTGAATTCTCTCCCAATTTACTCTGCGTAAGTTCGATGTTGTTCAGATTTGTATGTTTCTCCAATTTCAAATTTTAATGAAGTTTGGGTGTGATTTGTTTTGAGATTATTTAGTTTTCACGTAATATGAAGGATTCAAACCTTATTTGATGTATGTTGCAGTAAAGTATATATGTTTGTAATTTGTCCATGATAGAGTTATGTTGCACTCTTTTTAAAAAGAATTTAATGATAATTTTGCTAGATTTAACTAGATGTTTTAAATACGTTCAAACAATTTTCTGTTCAAAACGTTATGAATAATTTACAGATTTGTATATAGATTTCGAAGGTTGTTGGGTGTTCAATCATAACCGTTTTAAGGTAAATTACAGAAATGGATGGCAAAAATATTTATTTATTTTTATACTTAATATTAAAATTTTAATAATTTGATTTTTGAATTCTTTTGTCAATAGTTTTGTTTCATTTGTAATACAAGATATTTTATGTTTCAGAGGATGGACGTTCATGTCAAATGTGGAGATCCCATGGCAAGGAATTAGCGGATTCAATTGTTTTGTAATGATCGGAAAGTCTCGGAGTCATGATATGAGCTGCATTGATTAAATACTCATGAAATATCAATTTCAACAGAAAGAAGGAAACCTTGAGATTAGGGAATCACACATGCATAAGCATGGAGAAAGAAGGAAAAAGGGCTGTTGTTTTATCGCTTTCATAAGCTCGAATCAATCTATCAGCCAATTTGGTGATCCGACTTGCGCCATCACCCTCTGCTTCGACCCAGATTGACAATCATATATTTGGTTGAGGGTTTGTATAAAGATTTCGGAAAAATTAGGATGAATTATGCCTATATACCCATAACATGTACAAACAAGTGTTCCGCACATGTTTGACAATCAAAATTTATATTGCTAAGTAAAATTTTGTACTACCAAACGTTGATATGATATTGCTAAGTAAATTTATATTAAATGATCACGTGTTCTATTTTTATAATATAAATATTTTACCATCACTCGGATTAATCAAAACCTCTAGCCAAATTCTCATCTTATCATTTAATTTAATACCTAATACATTATTTTTCCAATAAATTCCATATCCTTTATTTATCATTTTTGTCAAAAATAAAATCATTTTTTAATAATATGATAACAAAATTGAAAACGCATTATATTTCATTTATTAGTTTTAATGCTATTTATCTCTTTAAAAATATTAGGATTATGAAATAATTTCTTTCATCTTTGAAAATTGATTATCATGATCACGTTTCAAAATTATTTTAATTGCCAACTACACCATATACATACAAGGTTTTAAGAATTAAATTCTTGACATATTTACCTTCTTTGATTAATTTAATTGATTATTTTTCAAAAATATAAATAGTTTTTATCCATTTGATGAAAATTCATACAATTTTAATTTTTAGTTTTCACATAATAATACATTTTAAAATATTCAACCTTTTTCTTATATACCGCGCAACGCGCGGTCCATTATGCTAGTAATAATTAATAATAAATATTAAAACAAATCGTATTGTAATCATGTTACTCAAAGATCTTTACTCAAATATCTAAATTCAAATTTATAGTCAAAATGGCTGTGTGATGAAAATAGATAGATCATCATCTGTTCAAAGAAAGAAGAAAAAAACTCGGGATAAGACGTGTGCTGAAAAGGAAGTAGTGGTATAATCAAACCAAGAAAGTGGAAAAAAAAAAAAGTGTCAAAATTCAATTGGGATTGGAAGAGTGGTGATAATAACTATAAATAAACCTCCCTCCCCTTTTCCCTTTGGTCCGTCTCGTCGTCCTCAATTTTCAAGCGAACCCAAACCCTTTTGATCAAAGAAGATGTCCAAGGGAGGAGCGGAGAGCTGGGCAGATCAGTGGAGCAGCCCTCCGGCGAATCAAGATCAATTGGGTCAGAAGAAGAAGGAGAGCAAGATGGGGAAGAAGATGGACGACGTCAAGAAGGTTGCCGCCACCGGGTTCTTCAAGGCCAAAGCCGCCGCCGTCATCGGAGCCGCCAAGCTCAAGGTCGGAACTTCCCAGGGCGTCAAGTTCGTCAAGGAAAAGTACAACAAAACCAAGTCCTCTTCCTCCTCCTCCTCCTCCAACTAGTTTAGCTTATCTGCTTTCGATTGGATATGCACGGATTTTTCTTTAACTTTGTTTTCGATTCTTTTTATCAACTGTTTATGTGACCTGGATTTCGATTCATATGTCAAAAATCCACTTTTCGTTCATTCTTTTTCCCTTTTGCAATTTTAAAAACTTAAAGACAGTTTTCTTGGTTTGTACCCAGTACTCGATGACCTTTTTTGCGTTTTTTATTAATAGATAATAATTATTAAAATTAAAAGCTTTTTTTTTCTCTGGTACCTGAATGAGTCAATTGGCTCTGCCAAATCAAAGTTTACATGGAAGATGCTCCTCCAGGATTTATTGTTCCTTTGACACATAATTTGTTTCCATCGCTCAATTCGTCATCTTTAATATGATTCACTACTAGTATCTTTCTTCTTTAAAAACCCGTCAGAGCTACATTGAAATTTTAGTGCATTCCTACAATGTTCAAACATAATCAGCATCGCACCGGACACGTTACACATATCAAATAATCCATTCCTCAAAATGTCAAGCATAGAAAAGTTCTTTTGTTGCTATTTTATTTCAAAAAGGCCGAAAATAGGGAAACACTTGCAGCTAGTTTAAAAGGTTATAAATTAAGCCCAAAAGTTGCTGATACAGACGTGCCCATCAATCATCAAAACTAGTTCCAAATCTATGATATTGTACCTATTGTTTTAGGCACAAGTATGAGAAGCAGGAAAATCACGAGTTCGTATAGAATAATATCGCAACACTGGTCAACTGCAACAACCTAAATCTTCTTCGTAGCAATGGTTGCAACAGTCCAAAATCCTCATACCTCTCGCCACACCCTTTTAGGATGACAATTTCAAGCTTTTCAATGTGGCAGTCAGCAGAGCATTTTTGCTTGAGTTTTTCTGTTTATACTCTTTCTCTAGTGCCAAAGCGGATAGAGACTGCAGCTCTGAGTTATCCTTGTCTTCCTTGTTCCTGCTTTTTGTAAGCTGGGTGATTCCAAACGAACACTGAAACAACAATACAGAGTGTTTCAGCCTCAGAAGGTAGAGCATGAAAATACAGTACATAAGTGGCATTCACCCCCTTCGAATATACACTTGGACAGCAAAATAACTTTCTAGACAGTAATCTATAAAATTAATCACAAGTTTATTAGGATTAGGATTAGGATTATGATCAGTCGGTATATGGATCTCACGTATGTGCAGTACACCAGAAAAATGAACGACACACAGTAAGAGACAATACACGCACAGTCAAGGGTCTACAACGGAGATAAGAGATCTCACCAGGCATATACCAAAGAGAGCTCTTGTATTCTTTCCACCAGTTAAGTCTACAGCAGAACTATAATATTTCTTAGCCGTCTGGAGATTCTCTAGGCCGCCAAGAGTATACAGCACCTGGTTTTAACCAAAAACACAAAGAAAGATAAAGGTGATCAAATCAATCTATCAGACTCAAAATTAACCGCTATAACCACATCAGTATTCAACAAAAACAGCTTTTGAAGTAAGCATTTGCAGACATGGAGTAGTAGTAGTAGTAGGGTACACATCCATCAAATGGAAGCATTAAAAAGAACCTCACAAGTGCCACTTACATCAGCATAGGCCAGGTGATATAAAGGAACTGTTGGTTGGGATAAAATGAGCTCTTCGTAGCAGAAAGCTGCTTGCTTGTACCTGCAGTAGTTTTACAAGATCATCTTCAGCTGCAAATTATGAAGACTGATTTGTGCCAGTCAAACTTCCAGTAACCCTATAAAATTAGTAAAGGTGGATGGGTAAGAACTCACATTTGCAGGGAGACGTAGATTTCAGCAAGTTCCCTCCATGCATCATGATCTGCCATGAATCTGAAAGAGGGAATTAATAAGCCACAGATGTAGTGACATATGGAAAAAAAACTGTTTGCAAGGTTTTGGAGTACTTCTTACATTTCGAGATAATTATTGAGACATTCAATTGCCCGAGTGATATTCCCCTGAGCTTTAGCCATAGCTGCCTTCCTCTTGTGTATTACCTGCATCATTAGATTTAATAGGGAAGAGACTAAATTAATCTTCCAACATCATTTACTCCGAAAAACCTTATGAAGTTATCTCCTCAGTTATATTTACTAGAATGGAGCAATTATGCCAAAAGAAACATAATAATAATGTGGGACACACTGGCTTCTCTAATGGATACAATGCATACCTGATCAACTGGGTTTTCCTCCAAAAGGCTTGAGTAAGCCTTTTCTGCCTCAGCCCATGATCCTTTTGCTTCTAACATCATGGCTTCTAGCCTACCTGTAAATCACAGAAACAAAATTGTGGCCATCACCTACTGCAAGGCACATAGTTTCACTAATAATCAACTTAAATGGTTTAATTTCTCCATATATTTACGGGTTCCTATCAATAACAAAAAACAATGTATCAAATTCTATAACAACGCATTAACTAATAACAGTTAAATGATGTTAATAGCAAAAACAAGCAATTCAGTTTCAATTAGCAGCTTTAAACGATGTTAATATTAAATTGGTTATAAAGCAAACAGACACATGGAACCTCTAGGCGGAGTATGTTATGTACAAAATAGACACATTTTTGGTTGAGTAGTATAAATTTAAAAAATGGAGCACTCTTGTTTGAAGTAGAATGCAATTTAACCTAATCCAGATAATTGTTTCATGCAACTAATCAAGAAACTTATGTAAACAGGACAAAAAAAACTGGTACAAATATGATAACTGTTTTGGTAGGTGAGAATGATTTGCACGATTGCACTTGAACATCACTCAGCACATAGCACCAATATCTGCCAGTTCACGTTATTATTCTAGATAAGCATCTGTTTTTTCTCTTCCCATGGATAATAAGAAAGCAAACAGATGATTTATCTTCCCTGATAATGGATATACGTAGTCTAATATCTCCCAGCACTAACTCTAGAGAAATTTTAGAAACTATATTGAAACCACTCAGAACTGAGTTTATTTAAAGGAAGTGCCATTTCTAAATTGCCACACAGATAGAATGCTGTGAGACTAATGTCATACTTCCATCTTATTAATGAAGATTACAATTTTGAAAGATGAGCAGGCATGCATGAAATACAACCTTATGGGGTACATTTTCTTTATTCCCATAGAGAAAAATTTTAAATAGAACAATGACATTGACATTTATGGTAGAACTATATTAACCATGACATGTGCAAAATTATGCCTGCATAATTTTTTCTCTGTATCTAGAGAGTGAGCCATAAGTAGACGGACATAGAAAAGTACAAGATGACTGACGTCATTTAGTATAACTTACCAACCCTTTTGCTTCCAGGAAACTTCTTCTGTAACACCTTGGTGCAGTCCTGTGCACATTCCAACAAGAGAAGGGTTTTTAATTTCAGGTACGTGATAATAAAATAACTGAAAGCTACAATAAAGGTACATGAACATGCACTAAACTTATTCTATATGCAGCGCGCACACTTTCGGATAAAGGGAACACAGTATGTACAAGGGATATTTAAGAGTAACAGTCAATGTGCAAACAAAGCAACATTGTAAAAATGCCATGGTTTGGCACTGTTTTTTGACAGCTTCAGTTTGGACAGCTGAACCTAGTTTCATCAAGCAGGAAATTTGTTTCTTTTGGTAGCACATACAGGAAGTATGTACACGAGAGAAATTCTATGTAATTTAAAATGAAATACAAAGATTCCATCAAAAGAACGTGATTAGAATGTCTAAACTCTAAACATGTTGCAGCAACATAGAGATCTAGTGGTACTTGAAACTGCAGCTATGGAGTTCTTCTAGAGAAGACTAAAACAAAAATATTGCCAGATTGTTTGAAACTTTGGAAAACATGTAGGAGAGGATAAGTTTTACGTGAAAGTCTTGGAATTTATAAGACTTGGAAAATAATACTTTATATTCTGGAGATTATACAGGAGAAGATATGGACAGTTAAAGTCTAGGAGGGAGGAAAAGAATGCATAGCAGCTTATTTCATTAAAAGAGCGCTCCTCAGCGCTTTGGCAATGTGGCAAGAAGCACTCTCATGATGGTGTTTTCTTATCATGAGAAACAATAATATATATCATATATATGCAATCTTTTTAAAACACAGAATGGAACAAGCATTTATCCTAATGAAACAACCCACAAGAAACTAGTGAAACAGTTTCCCAATTCTTACCAAGTCAATCAGTATGAGCAGTTGAATGATCTAGAGTTCTAGACTTCGCTGAAGAAATAACTAAAATTGCAATGCCTCAGGTACTACTTGGTGGTTGGTTGAGGATAGGAAATTAAACTTCCAGGTAAATAAATTCCATTCTATGTAATTTTCGGTCAACTCCAGCTTCATCCACTTCCTAGCAATTTCCACCTCCCATTGTTTCAATTGCCAGCCAAGCAAGCACTTGTCCTAAATTAAACATATTTTCCAAGACAATAACTCACATAGAGCACATCTAAACCCCCAAGATTTTATCTTTCTAAGTCCTAATCATGAAAGAGGCAAGCATGTGACAACTTTCACGTTGGACTGATTGCATAGTGAAAGTACTAATAGCTTTTGATGCCAGTCATATTTTGCTAGACATGTTAAGCAACTCTAGATTTGTATGGACTACTGCTACTGAATTTGAATCCAAATGCGTACTATAGAACCAAAGAACCAGAACTTTAAAGGACTATGGAAAGCTAGTGGAGAGCTGTGCAGCCACCAATTGTAGGTTCTTAGATATTAAGGCTTTTGACCATCGATTTGATCGCCGAAGTCAAACAGTCAGATTATTTCAAGTTGTTAAATAAGCTTTTGGCTGCTGAATAGATCAGTACATGTTTTCATCACTGGGTAGAATACTCAAAGAGGAAAAGATTGAAAACCCTAAAGAAGAAATCAGTAGGGCTTAAATTATACCTTAGAGTAAGCAAAGGTGGTCAAAGAGTGAAGAAAAGAATGATATGGAGTCAACATTAGCAAAACAAAGTTCTTACAAGGGCGCAAAGTAAGAAGCTAACCTTTGCCACATCAAGACATAGACAATCCATGGCTGCAATAGCAACTTCTTCATACAGAGTCCACTCTACACCAGTAGGAGGGAGATTTGTGAGAAACTTTAACTTTAGCAGAAAATCAGAAAATTCAAAAGATCTAACAAAATGCAGAAGATATGCTCGTGTAGGATATCTGGCATTGAAATAGACTAGAAATACGTGTGCGTTGCGCTGATTTTGTAGTGATAATACAGAATAACTACATTATAGATGTTGCATCCAACAAATCAAAATTAATGTCCCATAACAGAAGATTAACCGAGAAGTTTCTTTATATAATCAGGTGCTAATTGCATCCTTGACGCGGACTACCTTAATCTTAGAACACTTGCACACCCCATTTAATGTATAATATATAAGGCTAGCTTTTCAAATAGCACCGCACAATCTACCAGAGTTCCAACCCATTTTGTTGAGTACCCAGAATCATGCTTTACTAAATATTAAAACTCACATCCCAGATTCAAGAGGTTCGATCTCGCAATCAAAGTGGAATTGAAATTGAAACTGGAATTGGAAAAGGTACCTTCGGCGCCAAGGGCAGATCTTTTCTTGGGGTCATTGAGGATGGACAATCCAAACTTCAGGACTTTGTGAGAGCGCCTAAGCTTGAGCTTTCGGACCAGGCAAAGGTACTCCCAAGCGCCACCACCGCCATTCTCCACTTGAATTTCCAGCCTATTCACTTGCTCTTCCTCTCTTTTGCTCACCATCTTCTTCAACCTCAAGATGATGGCGGTAACAGCAGACTAGACGGCCGGCCTCAGTGTCGTCTGTGTTTCGTCTCTTGTTTTGTGTGTGTTCGGAATTTGGATCTGTTATTGTTGGTTTTTAACTTTTATAAGAAGAGGAGACCTCTCTTTATTGATTTTTATTTTTTTCTTTTATACACTTTGCCAAAGTTTAACTAAAGTACGACTTTCCAAGTTTATTACGACGTTACATTTAATATTAAACATTGTACGTATACACATAATTTCATTATTATATATTTGGCAAATTCACTTGAAAGTTCAAGTTTTGACTATATATTTAAGCTAAAACAATATGTTTACATTAACATATTATAAGTTTTAAATTAAACATATAGTAAAGCATGTTTCATTACAAAAATGTAAGAAATTTTATATTAATAAACTAAACTACACAATAAACATTCAAATAAAACTAGCTAAATATTATCGTGCGTTGCACGATATTATTTTTTATGTTAATATTATGAACGAATTTTATTATGTTAATATAAAATAGAAACAACTTAATATGGAAATGGTTATTGTATAATTTATATGAATGAGTTGTATTTATGGGCGTAATTTGTAATAATTTGTGGTAATATGGAAGGCGGAAAAAAGTTATGGTCAATTATGATTAAAAAAACAAAAACATATTAATACCACAAAAAATAATACGTAGAGATTATAAATGTAACCTTGCCAAAAATTATGTGGGATGAAGAATGAAACAATAAAAATAAAAGAAACAAAAAAAGGAATATATAAAAATTGTAGGCGCCGGAATATGATGAACTTGTGGTGGTTATGTGGTGGTTTTAGTCAAAACTACGTAGTTTCATCTTTTTACTTATTTATTTATTGATCGGAGTAATAACTCTTCTAGTTCCGTTTAGGATAAAAGGATGCACAGTTTAAATTGAAATATATAAAATATTTTTGAAAATTTAGGAAAGTTCGACATCTAAGAGACCATCCTCATACATTTGTTTACGTATGTTGATAAAAATAGAGTGGTGATACATGCAGGTCCATATTTACTAATGCAGGTCCAAAATATAATATTTTGGATGCACTAGCACAATTCAGGGCCACATCTTGTGTTTTTCAGACCTGCAATTAGTAAATATGGACCTGCATGTATAATTTCTCTAAAAATATATTTACATATACAGCTAAAAGTATATTGTATAAAAATACTTTACAAAAACATTGCAACTTATGATAAGACGAATAATTTCTCATATGTGTTTATCAGATTAAGTTGCGTGTTTATAATCATTGTTTGTCATTCTAATTCAATTACTTCATTTACAATATTTTAATAGATTAAAAAATAGCACACACCAGAAAATACAATAAATTTAAACTGATGACAGAAACACTTGAATTAACTGAATAATCATATTTACAGCATTTTAATGATTTTTTGTTAAATAAATAATTAAAAATATCAGGAGTCTAATAAAACAAAAATATTAAATTAAGCTCATAAAAATGTGAATTAATTTCATGAATTTATGATAGGCCGTGTTATCCAAAACTCTCTCAAAAAAATTAAAAATTCATAAAAGTTGAACTTTTGGGAGACAAATTATTAGAACCAGTGTATTGTCAAAATAAAACACATAATTAGATGTGGTTGTATGTGAAGAATGTAAAAACCCTAATAAGATATACATCAATTTTAAGTTTAACACACATTCAAATTAGGACCTATATTCTCAAATTTATTTCTTACAAGTCTGAAGTGAACTGAACTGAACTGAACTGAACTGAATTAAATTAAACTAAATTGAACTATACTAAAGCGAACTGAATTGAATTGAATTGAACTTCTCTACTCATAAGCTCTAGCAAACAGGGCCTTAGTAATGTAAAATGTAAGAAGTACATTGCTTATTAAATTAAAACGATAAGTGTCAATTTCATAAGGCTAAAGAAACACTAGAATTCATGTTTTAAAAAAAAACATAATCTACCATTGGTGGGGAAAATATATTAGACTTCCCAAACCTATTGCTTTAAATGACCAAAGATGTAGAAAGTAGGACATTAAACCTGGTACAACAGCCCTATTGATTCTACAGCTTACAAAAAAATAGAGTAAAAGCAAACTCTATATAAAACAATCTCTAAGTAATAGCAATATATATTTGAAGCCTACTAGAAAATTAGGTAGGAAAAACTCAATGCGGCACCAGATAAATATTGACATTGATATAGATAAAAAAAGAATAATAATGATAACAATGCTTCAGATAACAATGTTTTGAAGGTGGCAATTTCATTTCATAATGTCTTGTTCACTTTCTATCTCTTTTATGCTCTCACTTCTCTCTTCCCCTTTCCTCTTTTCCGACACAACACAACCACAACGACTCTTTTTCCGACCGTTTATGCCACTGCCCCACCACTAACGGATAGTCACAACGGCCACGCGGTGGTTCCGTCGCCAGTGGCAAAAGGTTCATCCAAACTCTGACAAACAGAACCCCCCTCCCCCCCCCCCCCCCCCCCCGCTCACAGGCACACTCCCCTCAAATCCTGAAATTTCCCCGATTACACAAACATAGAGGTTAAACAACCTGCATTGTTATCCGATCGCAAGCCGAAACCCTTGCTTCTCACTATAAAAACGCCCTAATAGCCAAGTTATTATACAACACAACATACTAATTAGTTTTACTTGAAAACTAGCCAGACCTATTTGTGTCAGATAATATGAAAGCCTATCCCAAATGGAAGAGAAAGGTCTATCAAGAATCCCGATTGTGGCAAGTAACTAAGACCAGATAGCAACAGAGAATTGACATTCATTGAAATAATGATCAATAGAATCAGAGTGGAGACAGATATGACATTTTGAAGCTAGCTGAAATCCATAGTAGTTAAGGATTTCATCAAAAGGGAGGAGTTAATTGAATAGCCTCCAAATGAAAAAGGTAGTCTTTTTTGAAATTCCGATCCTCCACGGTTTGGAGAGAGTATGAGATATCCTACTGTGATCATGTATGGCCTGATAGACTGATTTGAATGAAAAATTGCCATTTAGAGAAGACTTCAGAATCAGCCTATCCTCCTTGTGCCTATATATCTGTGCAGATTCTAAGAATTGCATCAATGCAAAATTTAGAACTCTCACCAGATGGGGTAAAAAGTGTTCCTTTGGTGAGATGAATTGTGCAACAGAGCAGGAGGCAGGAATAGGAGTTAAGTTTTGTGGGAAGAAATCAATCAAAGGGCCATCCCCGTTCCAGTTGGATGTCCATAAATTACGTGTTCCTTTGCCATGTATTACAACTATATAGTGCTCAGCAATACAATTTACCAAGCAAATTATGTGCCATGTTTGGGATGATCTGGCTTTTATAAGAAGGGAGTGTGTATACTGTGTCCATAGAGCACCTCCATGTTGGAATTTCCACCAAAGTTTAATAGAACAAGCTTGAACTATATATGGAATTGACCTAAATCCAAGACCATTTTGTGCTACAGGGAAACACAGTTTAGGCCATTTTCTCCACTTTTTTTGGCTTTAACAACAGTTGATCCCCAGAGAAAGGTAGCAAATATTTTCTCAAGAGTTTCTATGGCGTGTGATGTAGGAGCCATAACAGTAAAAATGTGATATCGAATAGCATATAAAATTATTTGGATAAGGGTGATTTTCACACCAGTTGAAAGCCACTTATCAATCTGTTCAATAAGAGGGTTGAAATAGCACCCTCATATAATGGACAACCCAAATATTTTAAAAGGAAAGTTCCCTCTTTCATACTTAGTAATTGCTTAACTTGATTTTTCTTAGCTATAGTGGCATTCTTACTAATGAAAAAGCCACTCGTGTCATAATTAATTTTCTAACCAGTGATATTTTCATAAGTAGCTAAAAAAGTATTAAGATTTATCAAAGTTGGCTTATTGACTGAAATGAATAAAACTGTATCATCAGCATATGATAAATGTGAAATAGGTTCACTGTTTCTAGGAAGGTTAAACTTAGAGCAAGACCAACATTTTCTCCATTTACATTCTCCATAATAGGGAAGCAAACCTCATATTCCCCATATTTTTTCACCTCAAACCCAAACAGTTTCTCCATTTTTCATTCTCTAAAATTTATTAACATTTCATACTACATATTATCCAATTTTCTTCTATTTTTAAAACCATATATTTAATAAGTCCAAATAATAATGAACTTATAATAAAAGTTACAATAACATTTCATATTTGACATTACTTACTCCATAATATAATACTATAAAAATATATTTTATAAAAATAACACATTACGAATTATAATATTATAATTTTTGTAACGTATTATGAATAATTAGACTGATCTCTTTTCAATTATTTATTACAAGTTATTTTTTTCAACCATTAGAAATAAAATGTTTACCAAAAGAAAAGATTTAGTTTAGACGTTATAAATCATTCTTTATATATTAAAAAATCTCACCTTATATAATAATTTTTTTATGAAAGGCCTTATATATTATTTCTTTAATTACGCTATTGTTGAATTTGGAAACCAAATCAAATCATTCCTTATATATCAATAAATCCCACCTTATATATTGTTATAAACTTACTTTCAATAAATTTCATTTTAATAAATCATTCCTTATATATTAAAAAATCTCACCTTCTATAATAATTTATTTAATAAAAGACCTTATATATTATTTCTTTAATTACGCTATTGTTGAATTTGGAAACCAAATCAAATCATTCCTTATATATTAATCATTGTACCCCGCCTTATACATTGTTCCTTTAAGTACGCCTACGCTGAATTAATTTGGGAGGCAAATCAATAATTCACCGACGTCTACTATTTTACCCGGCTTGATCTTACAGCTGTTGGGATGGGAGGTCACTTTGTCTCTCTCGATTGTTTCCTGCAAGATTAGCCTGCAAATGATGGAGAATATTTGAAAACCATATATAGTCTAATTGCCCGTGTTGGCTATGTTGGTGCATTTGAGCTCCCCTACTTTATGAATTTCTGGGCTTCCCCTATAAAGCCATGGTCACTTCGTTTGGACTTCCAGCTATATGTATTGTGGTGGCAACAAGATGATGGTTATGTTAGGGTTTCGGATTGTGCGTGGGTGGTTATGGAATATCTCGATGTGGTGGTTAATTCTATTCTCTCTAACTGGTTGGTAAAGTGCAAATCTTTAGGGTTTATTATATGTTGTTGTTAGAGGGCGAGGTTATCAACTAAACAAAGAGATGAATGTGGAGTGGTCGTGAGGAAGAAACTCTCAAGATCGAACAACTCAAATAAACCCTACCAAATCAAAGATAGTCGAGAAGTAGTTGAGATCTTACCCCGCTGATGTGTCTTCTCTAGCTTTTGTTGCAGTATTCGAGAAGACTGAGAAGGTGGTCTTGAGGCGTTGGAGTGTATAAGTGACATGTGCATTGATTTCAATTGTAAAAAGGGAGATTTTGAAAGCCCTTCTTCTGTTTCAATTTTAAAAGTCTGGTAAGGTGGACATGGGGAGAATGGTGATTTCCTCAGATAAATCAGAGGGTATTTACGTATTTACAACGGCGGTTATGATGAGAAGAAGCCAATTTATCACGGATGACGGTTTATTAGGCCGGTTATATCTGACTAACAAGGTAGCCTCGCATGAATGGACCATTGCTTCAAAACGTGGTGAGATAAAGAAAATGTATCCTCTCCAGAGAAGACATAATTGACTTTTCGACGGCGATTGTAGGTTAGAATATCGAGTTGAGGACAACTGAGAATACTTGGGTAGTCAACAATAACGTTTTGATCGGCGCCATGAAAGGTTGAAAGGTATATCAATGTCGTTGACTAAAATGGTTCTCTGTCATCAAACCTTGCATCCTTACTTGGTGCATTACTGCCACGCGGTTGTTAGGGTTTATGAAGCTAAAATTCTAGACCCGGCTACTAAGGTGAAGATAAACCGTGAAGAGGCTATATGTGTATTATTTTATTGCTCAATTAATCATGGCTATTGTCGAGCTCAACTAATTTGATTGTCCAATACACCCTCATTATTATATCATTGAGAGAGCATCTCCGATTAGGTTTTAAAAATTTATTGTTTTAGAATCAAATGCAGATAAATTTGGTTATATGTTTTTTAGTAGGTTTGGTAATTGAAAGGACAGAAGGTGTGGACTCGATGTTTGATTTTTAACTTTTCTTCAACACTCAATATTTGATTGGGATGATTGTCAATGTTAATACTTTCATTGGTAATATTAGAATGGGAAAGATATATGTTACAAAAAATGTTTGGGAGATACTTTTGCATATTGTTTAATTTGTTATTTGTATTGTGATACATGTCAATTACAAAGAAACAGATAAATTAATTTTACTCTTTGTTTAATAACTCTGTAATGTCAAGATTATGAAGAAAAATAAGTCTTCTTTTATTCTATAATTTCTTTTAATTAATAATCAAATTCTTGATTATGTGAACCTTAATTTTATTCAATTCAGATTAAATGGTTATATTAAGTATTTTATTGACATAATTCATATTAATTAAGCCTTTTGAAACTCCATTTTTTCTTTTTTGTTGAACACGAAAGTCCATTTTTCCTAAACCTTAAAATACTATGGTACGTTGAACTTAATATATTAAGGTTGTTTGTAATAATTTTAGCGTTTTGATATGCTATCTACTAGGGAAGTATATAAATATAAAAGTTTGTAACTTTCTTCTTATGTGTTGCTTTAAATGTGAAGATCGAATTCGATACTCTTAATTCAGAGTATAAAATTATTCAAACTCCAATTTCTTTAACCCTCTTTAAAGGGGTGAAAATATTCCGATGGTTGTTGAAACAACTCTATTTTTTGGAGTATATATTCTAAGTAGAGCTACCATTATTTAAATGTGAAAATCGAATTCGATATTGTTATATATACAGTGAGAGGTTCAATTAACTCACTTAATTTTACTCAAATTTTTACTCAAGATTTAGGTCCTTCTTTTAATCTTATCTAACGGTTAGAATAAAATCACATTCTCTAATTTCTTTATTCTTTTGATAATTAATTATTTAATATCTTTGTTTTTTCCTAACCCTTTTCTTTCCCGATCAGGTTTCCCTTTTTTTTAATCATTCTTCTCTCCAGACTTTCTTCATCGGAGTATATATTTTTGTCTCCTTTTTCTTTTCCTTCCTCTTCTGCTGATCTCTTGAGTTTCTTCACCGGAGTAAATCTATTCAATGGTCTAGCATCAATCCACTCACTTATTTTTACTCAACTTTTACTCAATATCTAATCCCTTCATTCTAGCTAAAAACACACACACACACCAAATTCCGGTTAAACGAACACACACACGTATGACGTAACATCATAGTTATTTGTAATTTATAATTAAGTAAACATCATCATATCATGCAAATAAAATAATACAATAAAAAACCGTGCAACGCGCGGTCAGGTTAGCCTAGTCATTTAAAATTAATGAAGAGAAACAATTAATGAATTAAATAATCAAAAACTTTCCAAGAAGCATTAAATGTTGGTTCTCCAAAAACATTTTCTCATTCTCCAAATTTGGGGAATCAAATCTTCTCTCTCTTCAATTTCCTCATTATGGAGAATGGGATGGAGAATCTGTTGGACTTCAAAAATGCCCAAATTCTCCATATAGCAAATTTGCTATTATAGCAAAGCTGTTGGACTTGCTCTTAGAGATCTTCCCAATGCTGAAAATATAAGCTAGACTTCTTGAAAATTATTCTGTTAAAATATTATATAGAAAAAGAGACAGTGGATCTCCCTGTCTAATACCTCATGATACACTGAAAAATCCAACAGGCTTTCCGTTTATGAGTATAGAAAACCAGACCTGAGAAAGATTTTTCATAATGCAATTACCTGTCTGTTATGAAAAGCAAACTTGGTGAGAATCTTTTCCAAAAAGAACCAACTTACCCTATCAAAAGCCTTCCTCAAGTCCAATATAATGATGCAATTTGGATCTCTGTCTTTTTTATTAACATGCCTCACCATTTCCTTCAGGTAGAGGACATTATCATAAATGTCTCTACCTTGAAGGAAAGCAGTTTGGTGAGGAGAGTCGGTCCTTATAGGTTTGAGTCTTTGCATTATCACTTTTGAGCATATTTTATTTATGACATTAGACAGACTGATAGGTCTAAAATCATCAAAATACAGGAGTGTCTCTTTTTTTGGAATTAAAGTAATCCAAGTAGCAGCTATATCTCTAGGTTATATTGACCCCCTTCAAAAATTCATTGACTACCTCCACCAAATCATATGAGATGGCATCCCAGGATTTTATATAAAAACATGATGAGAAGCCATCAAGGCCTGGAGTGCTATTCTTTTTGAGAGAAAGCACAACCTGTTTTAGCTCCTCTTTCTCAATTGGCTTCATGAGAGCTTCATTTTGAGAATTGGAAATAAGAGTAGGAGTTTGTGACAAAAAATGTGAAGTGTGGTCTTCTTCAGTTTGCTCATTGGTAGGAAGTTCAGTATTACTGTACTGCAACTGTTTCAGTTTCTGCAGATTCTTACAACCAAATCCTAGCATTGTTCCTTATTTTTGTGATACTTAGCTTAGATCTCTGTTGTTTAAGTGAATTATGGAAGAATTTGGAATTCACGTCTCCTTCCTTCACCCATTTCAATCTAGATGTGTACTTTCAGAAATAATTTTGATACTTTATTGCCTTGTTAGTTGAGCTTTTCTGAGTTTAAGACAAATCAAATCCTGATAACATTGATTTAATTTCATGAACCCTCAGCGCCTCTTCAACAATTTCAACATTTTTGTGAATATTGCCAAAGACTTATCTGTTTCATATTTTTACTTCCCTTTTCAGTCTTTGCAGTTTGAGAAAAAATCTCAGCATACCAGTTTCTGAAATGGGATGCATCCAATTAGTTTGGACAAAAGTATGGAATTCTGGTCTTTTATACCATGTATTAATAAACCTAAAAGGCCTAGGATAAGACTGAACCCGAGTGTCAGTCTTAAACAGTAAGGGACTGTGGTCAGAATTGTCTCTATTGAGGACCAAAACTGAGGAGTTATGGAATTTTCTATTCCATTGCTCTTCGCACAAACCCCTATCAAGTCTTTTAATGGTTGGCCTCAGTCTCTTATTAGTCCAGGTAAATTCATTCCCCACGGTATTGATGTGAATCAAAGCCATACTGTCCATAAATTTCTGAAAATCAAACATACTACCCATTTTAGGAGTAGTAGGAAATTTGTAGTCAGAAATAGACAGTATTGCATTAAAATCACCAATGAAAATGTTTCAGAAAAGGGAATAGCAAGAATACCAGGTCATAGTGCCTTTCTCCCTTTTCTGGATCTGAGTCCAGATACAAAAACCCCAGCCATAGAGACATTAAGACTATGTTTATGAATTTGCACATATAAAAATTGCTCATGTTCTAATGAAAGGGAAACGATAACTGTATCTTTCCAAAATATCCATATCTGGCCATTCAGAGAAAACATGTGGTTTGAGAAATGTAAGATGTTCATGTAGTGTTCACATTTTGCATTATTATGCCATGGTTCAATGATGCATAATATTACAATATGATTATCATAAACAAGGTTGGAGAGTTTATCCAAGGGCAGTTTCCAAATCTTGTATATTCCAAACCAAACAGTTTATTTTATGGTTTTGACTAATCATAAAAACTGACCATGTGAAGATTTTGATGCAGACTTGAAAATGACATGGTTTTATTTAATTGTGTAAAGAAAATTTTCAACTTTGCTTTTTGACTGGAAGAAATCTTAGGCAGTTTGGAGTTGCTTACCTTGAGGGAGGATTGAGTAATAGGGTTGTTATGTCTGGAATCAGAATCAGAGATAAAGACTCCATTTTCTTCCTCCACTTTATCATCCTGCAATGGAGCAAACATGTTTCTATCTTATAGGAAAATGAGATTGTTAGCTCTAAAAGTAGGTGGAGAAATGTTAAACAAACCTGTGGCAATTGCACCATCATCCTTTGCATAAGCCTTTCTGAGTCTAGGTTTAGCAGTAACCATGGTAAAAAGGTCATCCTTGGGTAATGGAGCTTGTTTGACTGAAAGAGATGCATTCGTCATCTATTTATATGAGTGGAAGGAGGTAAAGGAAGATGTGGGAGTGGCTGGTTTTGCATTATTTTAGTTGGTGGATGATGAGGATATGGACATAATGGGAATTTGAGGCAGTGAGGGAGAAGAAACAAGGCAGATGGTGTCCCTTGCTTCTTGGAAGGCTGTAGAAGCATCAGATATAAAGATGACAGAGTTGAGTGCCTCTTTGTGGAAGAAATCAAGATCTGGAGCAGCACTGGTAGTAGTTTTCATGATGTGTAAACCTTTTTCTGTAGCCTTTTCAACCAACAATGTAGCTGGTGTGATGATAGGTTGTTTGATAGGTCATTTTTTACTATCAAATAACCTGCTAACAATTAGGTTATAATTAAGCACAGAGTAAGCAAGGTCGATCCCTCGAGGAACATTGTAATTATACTCTTATTTTTACTGATCAAGTTTGGTTAGCAACCACCTTTTTGTTTGAGAGATTTGTTTTTTTTTATAACTAAGAACTAAAGTAACTAAACTATTAATGCAAATAACAATGAATTAAACGAATAGAATAGAATCACAAATATCAACTAGAGAATATAATCCGGTAACAGATAAATCCACATTAACATATGATTTGATTGATCATGGGCTCAAAGATAAATCGAATATGCATAAATCAACCAGTTATAGATTGCCGAGAATAGCACACAATCAATCCAATTTCTTCTTACTTTATCGATAATCAGCAAGAATAGTTAAACTGACTACTTCTCTAATCAAGATACAATCTAGCCGGAATAGCCTACCTAGATTTAATACCTCAACAGCATTAAGCACCAAAGAAACCCGATTCAGACAATTTATAATCAGAATAGCTGTCACAAATTATTTACCCCTTATTCCCAACTATTGGTGTATAGTTACGCCACTAATTGATTCTACCCTCTAAATACAGATAAATAGAGGAACTCAATTGGCACTCTTTCAAATTACAAAATATTGCGCAGGTCTCAAGCAATTCCGAAATAAACATTAAACTCATGGATTAAGAAGGAACTCATGCAATTCAATTATAAGCACATTTAGGCCTCACGATAAATCACAGTTAATGCTTCATTATCCTAACCGAACAAGAAATTTAGCTACTCATACTATGAATAAACACACAAATAATATAATAAATTATAAAAAAATAAGGGGCATGCTATACGCAGTCCGTATTTTGCTTATTTTGCAGTCCAAAATAAAAATACGCCTTCGATATATATGATATAGTCAATAATTATGTATATCGGACACATGCATCATATATACTACTTCTATTGCATGCACTTGCAATTCAGTTATATATCAGAATCATTGTATATATGATTATTTTAAAAAAAATACGGACTGCAAATAAGCAAAATACGGACTGCGTATAGAAGGCCTGAAAAATAACAAAGAGATGAAGAAGAAAATGTTTGTTGATTATGACGACGAGGAAATTCCAAGTGGTGGCTCCAGAAATTCTTTACAGCTCAAAAACCCTAGCTTTGCTTTCGCTCACGGCTGCGTAGGTTTCCCCTACTGCCCATCCGTAATGTCTAGGTCTAAATATATATAGAGAGAATATCAAAACCCTAATCCTATTCCAAACTAAAAAAGGAAAGTTCAATCAAGACTAATCATGCACATTCACGTACAAATCCCATTACTTTTTTTGCAATATTTGTTTACTAATTAATTATTTCTACCACCACTAATTAAGGCCAATTAAGTACACTCTCTTGCAAAATTCAGTCCACCTTCTAGCACTGATCTTTCACAATACTCATAGCTGATTAGTGATCGATATGTCGAAGCACAACTTAACCGCTCGTAGAAAAAGACCAGTGATAGAAATTGCCTTCTTCTCGTCGCTTTATTCTTCTTCTCGAAATAATGGAATTGTAACGATCCACTATCCGTTGGAGCACACTACCTCATTAAAAAAACTTTCGGAAAAAGAGTATAGTGTCTAGATCCCCACCATGGCTCCAAACGCTTGATTTTGCTTCTTTTTCAGCACTTCTCCAATTGATTGTTTCAAACCAATTCTTCAATTAAACCTTCATCAAAACACACCTTCGTGCACATCGAACAACAAAAGAGACTTACAAATCACATAAACTAAGTGTATAAATTATAACCGATCAAAATGCCTCTTCTTCTTAGACTTGTCATTCTTCTTAGCTACTCTGTGCAGTGTTCTGTGCCCAAAAGAGATGGTTTTGTTGGAGATAGGAGACTTGGAGGGGATGGTTGAAGTCTTAGTAGTGGAAATAGGATTTGTAGGGGACTGGGGTGGGATGGAAACAGTATTGGTAGTGGTAATAGGATTTGTACAATAGGTAGAAACTGTGATCTGGGGAACATGATGAGGGAAGATGGTAGCTGATGGATGGTCAGTAATCTTATTGGCATCATTGTTCTTTCCTAAGACAGTGTTATTTGCACCAGGTGTATTCTTGTCTGTGTCAACAACATCTTGTTTAGATGGATTGGCTTTATTGTTCAGTTCAGGATGCCAGAATCATGCCCAACTTTCCTACAAAGATTGCAGCGGAAGATTCTCGTAATCTAGCTTGACCTTTGGACAATGAACTGTTGCTAGTCTAATTTCCAGTGGTACTGGTTGCTGCAAGTCCATTTCTACACAGATATTTATGGCCGATGGTCTAGTAATCAACCGTGAAGCAGAGTCTACTTTAATAAAGGTCCCAATGTCGTTACCAAGCTGTTCTAACACAACTTCGTTATGATAATACACAGTAGGTTTGAAGAGGGTTACCTAGACCGGAAAAATGAGTGATTCAGTGTGGTGGAGAATTCTGGCGTCCACCGGAGTACCCTTATTGGAAAACCATCCAGTGCCCAGTTAGCCTTCATCCAGCATCTCTGAAAATCTTTCTTTGTTGTCGAATCTGATGAGGATGTGGCGATGATCGTTTGCCCCCAACTGATAGTTTCCATTAAAGGCCGCAACTTTCAAGGCTGCGTCAATCGCTGGCATCGCCGGCCGGCCTTTGCTAAACTTTCGCATCAGAGCATTTTGATAAGGGCATGATAGAAACCTCAATCTGATCGGGTGTGAAGATACATGCAAGCTCTCCTTTGTACTCAGAGATGGCTTTAATTTAGGGGTGATTAGGCAACGACGAAAAGAGGGGTGGAGCTTTGGACTGTAGAGCGTGGAGAAAGGTTCTCTGACCGTTAATCAATGGAGGCTCCGCAATAGCGGTGGAGCAAGGGTGGCAAAGTTATCATTCGCGGCGGACTAACGGTGTCAGTAGCCGTTGAGCGATTATATTTTGATAGAAATTAATGTGCACATAATTAATTGTAGAGAGAATGGGAGAAAATTTAGGAAAGAGAAAGTGAGCGTTTTCGGAATTAATGTGCACTAGAATTCATGTTATTATTGAAGTGAATTTCATGCTAGATTCTTAAGGAAAACCCCATTTTTAAATGTCCAATTGATGCTAGACTCTTGGAAATTAATGATTTTTTAGGTCTAACACATGTATTCAGCAGATGACCAACTCTCCAACGATGAGCTATAAAGACTCGAGTTAGAAAGATTTTGGAAAGGAAAGTAGATCCCTGAATCTTCAAGTACACTTTAATTTTCTTGAAAAGGCAGTGGTGCTCATCTCATTATAAATAGGGTGTTACCGAATATGTGGGTAGCCTATCGACCGTTACAAGAAATCTAGCTAGCATTACAAAAATGAAACTCACCAATCATCACAAAGCTCACAACTAGGGTGAGCCTCTCATAATGACCTATCTAAATCATGAGGGATACTTGCTTGTAATAATGACCACATGCCATATATCACTCTACTCCCCGACTCCAAATCTCACGCCCCACGTTGACGCAGTTGCAGGTAATTCCGTTTTGTTTAGGAGTAGCACGCAACTGCATATCCATTTTCTTTTGTAACTAGTATTGTGTTACCGTTTTGTTGAGCAGCATGACACTAAATTGTCGTTTTATTTGTGCAGCATGATACCGCCGCCTTCATATTTATTAATTCCTACTTTATTCCTAGGTGAGGGATTGTCACTTCCCTGTATTATTAATTTGTGTTTTGAATATTATCGACTAGCTATCACACTCAATATATTTCGTAAGAAACTCTAGGAGGTAGTAACTAGATTTCTCCATTCAACAGTGAGAAAATACCAAGTCCCATCAAGGAGGATTCGGGATCGGATAACACAAACCAAATTGAATAAAAACAAGATAATCTCTTGATGACTCTTTCTTGAGTATTGGCAGAGCTGTTGCTGGTTTTGTCATTAGGTATGAGACTGGAAGAGTATTGCATGCAAAGGCTATGGTTTCCAAACCTAAATCTAGTCTTGGGCTGAAGGAGTTGCACTAGCCATTTGACAAGCGATTTCCCACGTCGTTAAATGGGACTCGGTGAGATCAAAATACTATTTATAAATCCCCTACAACTTCTAACTACTAGAGAGTAGATAGTGGGAAGTAGGGGTCGAACTACAAGGAGAAGGGACTTGTAAGAGTGTTTTAAAGTAGAAAATAAGCATACTTAAATATTATATAGAAAGCAATGTAAACAAGGGGGGTTTTGAGATTGGTTTTTATTAAACTACAAACGGAAACTAAACTATCATTAGCTAAGGTAAGGGGAAGATTCTAAGATTATGAGGCCTTGGGAGGCAAATGACTTCATTTTCCAACTATCGATTTATCACCGAGCAAATGCAATTACAAGGAAGTTTAGACCATTTGTCAAGGATGAAAGCATCATATTCTCTCGAATGTAGCTAGAGAGGATGATAACACCACTCAAAAGTTCTCATTGTTGATTCACCTAGATGATAGCATCATAGATAACTCAACAATGGTATTAGGATTAGAGAGAGACAAACTTACTCACACACCCGCGATAGCGAGAGCATACAAATAAGACATTTGATAACTAGCAAGAACCAAGACGATGATAGCATATATGTCTCTATTCCTACTTTGCTACTTAACGATATTGGAGTAAACGATAACGTTCTAACCACAAATCTAGCTATTCGTTGATAACAATCATACGTTAAAAAGGAATCTTCAACTCAAGTATACAATCACATATTAGGGGGACCAATGATAACATTCAATCCTTACCTAAACACATTGATTAATCATGCAAGTTCATAAGATTTCCACTTCTAACAACTTATATTTATCATGGCATTCCTTAACTACAATCACATAACAAGGGGAAGAACTTGTCATCACTCAACCCCTTTCATAGTCATTAATCTAACAACTAGAGATTACACTACCATTGTGCTAAGTCACCATCATCATCACACTAAATTACTCTAACCAAGCTAACCTAATTAATGACTATGGAGCATGCAATTGATATAAAACACAAAGCCCATAACAAATTAAGCAAGATTGAACAACATTCATGCACAAGAATTCAAGTTCATCAAATGATAATCCAAATCCAAAGTTTAAGCATACAAGGCCCTCTAAGTTTCAAGGGAAATGAATTCAAATGCTCCCAAGGATCAAACTAAACTATACTACAATACATGGAATCAAAATACTAATCTAAGGGAAAGGAATGGAAGAAAAGGGAAAGGAATGGAAGAAAAATGGAGATCTACATGGTCTTGGCCGTTTTTTGCTCTTGGAGGGGATAAGGGGTATTTATAGAATGCAGTGCACGGGCCGCGCGGTACTTGGCGCACTTTGTGAAGGGTCATGCACTTTAACTGTTGATCCGATTTGCATCTTCTAGTCATGTGCTCTAATTCCTTTGCAAACATTTCCAAAATCAAGTTTCAAAACATTAGTGCATCACTTGTTCTTCAAAATGTAACTTTGACAAGTTTAGCTTTAAAGTTCCTTACTTTGCACCAAATGCTACCCAAATTAGATCTCAAGGGTGTGTTTGGTTCGCAAGGTTTTTGAGAGTCTGGTTTTTTTTTGGGTTTTTGAGAGTTTGAGATTTTGTTTGGGTTTTTGTAAGTCTGGTTTTCCAGAAACCTTGTTCGGTTCGTCGGGATTTTGCAAATCCAAAACAAAAACCTTGTTTGGTTCGTCAGGATTTTGCAAGTCCAAAACAAAAACCTTGTTTGGTTCGTCAGGATTTTGCAAGTCCAAAACAAAAACCTTGTTTGGTTCGTCGGGATTTTGAAAGTCCAAAACAAAAACCTTGTTTGGTTCGTCAGGATTTTGGAAGTCCAAAATAAAAAACCATATTTGGTTTGATCTGCTGCTATTCTGTTCATACAAGTTAATCATCCCATTTATGTTCTATAAGCTGCTAATCCACCTTTATAGCTCATTTCGGTCATTTATCTAACTTAACCTCAAATTCCATTGTATTTGCTTCAAGATATGTTAATTAGAAGTTGCAGTCTACCGATTTTACTGAATACATCAAATCATTCATCAAGAAATGGTTTATGTAAAAACCAAAAGAACTGTGCACATAATTCCATTCCAGCTTATGTTATTGTTAGGAATCCAAAAGAATTGTGTACAGAATTTCTTTCCAGGTGTCTTGAACTCCAGCTCGACACCATTGACTACAATCAAGGCCTGCATCTACATACATTACTGGATGTCCATCCTTTGTTAACTGAGTAAGTAGTGCTAAATCTAGCAGGTAAACCGGCGTTTTCATGCCATTGACAACTTCCTTGATCACGATTTCTCCTGGATAATGTTGCCCAGGGTAATCCGCTCCATCTAATGGTTTCGTTTGGCCAGAGCAGTTCTGCACTGCAGGTTCACTCCAAGTATTCCCACTGGCAAGTTCAGACATTTGAAAAACAGGTCAAGAATCAGCGTCTATCATATTGGCAGACTCAAAACAAACAGAAGACGCTTACTCGTAATGAACACCAGTAATCCCTTGAAAGAATACTCTTGTTTTATGAGGATCGACATTTGAATCTACCCAGTTAGCCCATGTAGTCAATCCAGCCTTGAATGCTTCCATGATATCCATGTCATTTCACATTGCTACCAATCTGGTAAGAACTCCATATGAAAACGACGCATTTTAGGTCTAAAAACACGATTTTTGCAGAAAAAAACAAGAAACTCGTACATTTTGGCCTTTCCAGTATGCATCCACCAATGGTATGTGTCAAAGATAAGAACATCAATACCATTCCACGCCGATACATATAATTATAATCAAAAGCACTGCAATAAAACTTCTGCAAATTAAATTCAGTGTGGATATAAAGATCATCAAATTAAGATATTTGAACAAGCAAAGAATATGCAAGCACCTTTACATCCATTGTGCTCGCAGTCCTTCCAATTCACACACTTTGAAACTGATATGATATCCCTGATTTAAATAAGAGATAGAAATCAGATGAAGTGTCACATGGTACGCTGATGATACACATCATATGGTACATGAATAATGCTACTGAAAAACAAACTTATCAATCTGTTTTCTAAACAATGAGGCTTAATGTAATACAATAATTCAAGGGGAAAAACATATAACTAACAATCATTAGATTTTACAGAGATTAATATAACTCAAATTATAATGAGAACCGTTATGACCACGATAAAAATAAAAACGAAATGACAGAAATCCATCAAGAATAAAGACACACAAAGATGAACTAAACGCCACTATCTGCAACCTACAAAAAGAAACTTAAGCATAAAAAACATTATGAGCAAAGCATTGTCAGAGAATATAGTTACTGGCTACTGGAGGAGGGTGTTACCTTGTCGATCCGATATAGCAGAAATTCTCTATATTGGTGACTTCAAACCTTTCTGACTTTACTTTGTGTAAAAATTTGTTTAGAGTGACTCGACAAAGTCACAAACCCTATCAGACTGTCAAAAACAAAAGAATATGAAGAGAGGATCTGATTTTGAAGAAAAACCTTGGCAGAGAATAGGATTTGGAGATACAATTAAACGTGATTGATAACGTTTACATTCAATCACGTTTACATTCTAATTATTTCAATGCAGAAATCACTGTAAATTTCACAGCCAGTGTATAATGTAAATCCACACACTTTGAAACAATTTTTAGACCAACAAAAACCAAGGCAATCCAAACTTTCCATCATCCCTTTCTATCACACAGACAAAGAACACGTGCATTGTTTCAAAACAAAGCCAAAGTGTACACCTTAACATTCACAGCTATATCTATATAGTCTTTTGTATGAATAATCCTTCAAGAATCAATCTAGAAAAACACCAGAGTTGTAATGTAGCATCGAAAATCAGTGATAGGGGAATGAATTTGAAACAAATAAAACAGGTCCTAAAGAACAGATCTATTACAGACCAGGAAATCTAAAATCTCATCAAAGATGCAAACTTTATTCTGAATTAACACGAAAGGAACATATAACCACAGACCCTTTTAACATTTGATCAAAATTAAGGAATTTTGAACAGCAGCATGAGCAACAAACAACATCCGAGAAATCAAACACCTTCATAGACAAATCCAATTCATAAAATGCATTCTAACATTGATAACAACTGTGAGGAAATCATTAAATGCGAACCTTGGCAAGTGGGTTTCGATTGAAACAATGTAAAATCAAGGGAAAAGCTCAGGGAATACGTCGGCGTCTGGATGGTTTTCCCGTCGCCGGCTGGGATTTGACTGCGTTTTTCCATCGGCGACTGTTAGACGCCCTTGCAGGGACAGATCGGCGTCGGGGGTTGTTGGACAAATTCAGGGACAGATCACAGATCAGCGACAGCGGTGCAGGGACTGGTGGCCGGATGAGAGCGGAGGTTTTAAGCGGTTGGGGATGAGAGTGGAGATCAGAGCAAAGTCTGGTTTTTGGGAAAGTACTGAGACGCAAAAACCTGTCCTGCCCAGGACTTAGAGCATATAAAGTCAGGATTTTGGGCAAAAAATCAATCTCGCAAAAAACAGGTGAA
The DNA here is from genome assembly GCA_948330725.1 of Sherardia arvensis. NCBI lineage: Eukaryota > Viridiplantae > Streptophyta > Magnoliopsida > Gentianales > Rubiaceae > Sherardia > Sherardia arvensis. The sequence continues at coordinate 19,152,711 of OX415238.1, forward strand.
CCAAACGGTAATAACAAAAACTGGACTTTGTTAGTCCCGGTTTTCCAAAAACCACCTCAACCAAACGCGGCCCAAATATCATAAAACAAGGATATATTTAGGGGTCATCACCATTGGACTAGAAACAGCCTATTACCATGAATTTTCTAACTTGCATGTTGAGATGGATTCACAACTGATATCAAGGATGGGTCAGAAGTAGTTAAGTGCCATGGAAGCTGATAAACTATTTTGAAAACATCTGGGAAATGTCATGTGATCTCAATATACTTTTCACTCATATATATTTTGAACCTAATGGAGTTACTGATACTTTGGCTAAACTAGCTAGTGAATTAAACACATCACACATATATACACATATGATACATTGCCAAGGAATATCAAGGCTTAGTTTCTCTTAATAGTAGGGAATTTCCCTATCTTAGGCAATTGATTTTTTTTAAAAAAAGTATGTTTACTGCTCTGTTTAATGCAGGATGGAAGCAACTATTGGATTGGAGCAAAGAAAAGAGCAAGAAATGTGAACTTGGAATGGAGCTGGACAAAATTAAACCTGAGATGGATGGAAACACATTGCAGTCTGATTTACTTGAGTTGTATTTAGGTGGAACTCTGTGCTCGTCGGCAAAGTTGGATTTCGCCTTGGCGATCCCTAAATTCCTTGCGAGTAGTGGGTCCTTTCAACGACATAATTGGGCTTCAATTTGGTGATCGCTAACTTGCTTGTGGGAGTTGACGTGAGTGTACACTAAAATCAACATAGTTTTCAAAACTTTGATTAGTACTCTATTTGTACATTGTACTCTAATTCTCAATATTGTACGTACATATGCCTTTAAAGGCTTTTATATCCTTTGGTGAACCAAATAAAATTTCACCCCGTTTCATAGTGGTTCTAAATTTTAAAAAAGGAATTCAAAATTTCCTCATGATTGATGTACTATTATGTCGAAATAAACAGCTTAACTGAACTTTGTGTCACGAAATTTGGATTTGGGCTGGACAAAATATGGACTTTGTAAGTCTAAAACTTGGAAATATTATTTGAACCCAATACAAAATTTCAAAACTGGACATGCAAATCCTAGTTTTACAAAGTCATAACAAAACAAACACGCCCTTAGATTTTGAAGTCTTGATCGTTACAATATAATTTTCTAAAAACTCAGATTATAAGGAAACTACCTAAGCGCCAGAATTAGACCTAAAAGTAAAAGGCCTCACAGTCACTCCTTCTCATTCTAGTCAGTTTTCTTCCCCAAAATCACAATTGACGTCACTAGGTATGCTTCTGCTCAGTGTGGCTCTCTTTTCTGGTTTGGAAGTATGTTGTTGTGCTTGTTACTAGTGGCGAAACAAGAAGAAAATTCAACAGGTTGCTGAACAGGAGGTGTCGGATCGGCAACGGCGGTGGGTGGGTGAGGACTTGACTCTGAGATCGCTAGTGAGACAAGAGGCTGATTTTATGTTGGGGATAATACCTATTTTAGGTTTTTAAAATTTAAAAAACAAAATGACGTCGTTTTATTTAGTGATACATTAAAAAAATAGAGCTTCTACGATATCTAGTGAACAGAGGTTGCCAGCGTTTCACATCACCACCGGTAAGCTACAGTGAATTACTAGTGGTTCCCTAAAATTTGAGGGTTACCTCCGCCACCTCCGGCAACCCCCTGATTCCACCACTACTTGTTACTTTATAGTATGGTTGATCTGATTTATCAGACATTCTAAATTTGAAAAATAGTAAGCTCGAGGTTCTTCTACTTAGGGGTGTTCAAAAACCGGGTACCCGTACTTCCGGGTACCCGTACATGCGGGTAGTTGAATATTCGGCCCGTGACCCGTCCCGGAATTACCGGGTACCCGTACAACCGGGTACCCCAAATAAGCGGGCCGGGTAAACGGGTACCCTACTTCTTCTTTTTTTACTTATTAATTGTGATTTATATTTGTTACAATATGCTTATATTATTTAACTATGAATACACTTTATCAATTTTTACATTACAGTTAACTTTTACATACAAATTTACCATTCATATGTAATGTCACGAAATTACAATCACAGTTAACTTTTACATTAAGAACAATACACAATTTGTACAAACTAATCATATTATAAACATTGCAGCCCGAACCCCTAAGCAGATTGATATAATTATCATGAATTGGCCGACATAAGTTAGGCACATAGATACAAATATACAATAATAATCGACTTGTTAATTATTCTATGCAAATAAGCTTAACTAGTTATAAAACATGCAGCCATTATTTATGTTATGTTCAAGATTGTTGAATTTGACGAAATCGAAATCAGAGACACATGACTCGCAGAAACCTGAGATGGTGCCGTGATGCTCCACTCTGCTCGTGCTATTGACTCGATGGAGGCAAGTTGTGCGTCTGTGCGGATGTGGCTGTGGCCCGTTTTGAAGGAGAGTAACAATCGAAGATTAGAAGGTGGAGAGGTATACTGGAAAGGGGAAAGGGAAAACCTAATAGTTTGAGTATAATTAGAATTTAATTTAAGAAAATGTCAAGATTACAATCATAATCATTCCTTAAAAAAAGTTACAATCATAATCATTCCTTAAAAAAAGTTATAATCATAATTATAATTAATTAAATTAATATATACTATATCGGGTCTCCGGGTACTCAGTTATTGCTATATATGTGACCCGGACCCGGACCCGGTAATTTATAAAATTTACAGGCCGGGTACCCGTTCCGGAACTCTAAGAAAATACCCGGTTATTTTTTATCGGGTCAGCGGGTTTACGGGCCGGGTAGCTCGGGCCGGGAATTTTTGAGCACCCCTACTTCTACTCTATGAAGTTAGGAGATAGATGCCTCTACATACCTTGCTTGAACCCATTTGGTCCAGTCACAATTAACCTTAAAATCTGTAACTTTATAGGTGCTCACCTTTTTCCTGTACACCATAGTTTCTACAAAGAACTCTAAAACCATGATAGTTGATGCCCTTACTCAGGAGGCTGATATGAATCCCTTCCAGTGCATCTCCCTTCTATGACGTGGCCAATTTCTACTGATTCTTTAATTAAGATTTTCTTCTATTTATATTTTAATCATGGCCCGGCGGGACCTATACATGCTGGTTTTTTATTGGTGTGGTTGATTTATAAATTTACACCACTGTAAGTTTTTTATTAATTGCTAATATTAGACCTGTACTTCTGAACAAAACCCATTTCTCTATTCATGAAAAAACCATCTCTCCGTCACCGATAAATGGGGGTTTTCCAATCGATTGATGTAGACACATATTATTGAAGATCCGATTGATGCTCTTCCCAATCTGGTACCGTTTAATTAATGTCTCTTCCAAGAGTTTGAATGGGTCAGTGCCGGAGAAGCTCTGGGAATGCCGGTGAGTGCTTTTTCCGGCAACACAGTGTGTGGGGCCTCTTGCTATCTGGAAATCGGAGGTGTTTCCCCGTTGGTGCCGGCAAGCCTCTGAGGTTCTGCGGCGTCTACGCCTTGACGCCGCCGTGTTCCACCACCTCACCCTCCAGTTCATCGTCACTGTTGTACACAAACCTGGTGTGCTTTCCAGCTCCATTAACATTGATCTAGCTAATCCCAACACACAGCTCATCAAGGATTCCGCCATCATCTTCCTCTTCCACATAATCATCATCGTTGTACTGCTCAACCTCATCATCAAGGATTCCGACCCTTCTGATTTCTCAGAGAACTCCTGCATCAGAGACCTCGTAATCACCAAATTGCTCTCATAAATTTCAGCCACCTTAGAGATGACGAATTCTTCTTCCATGGGATGAGCACTGCCGTTCACCGCGGAGAGGCTGAAGATCCGTGGGGTATTTGCAGGAGGGGGGCTGCAAACACCATGGGAGAATGGATGAACCCTTCGAGATTAAAAGAGGGCCTTTTCTCAACAGACAATTTGGAGAGCTCGGCTTCTTCTTCAACCTTCTACAACAAGTTCTTGACTTGGCCTCTCAGGAGCGCCTCCCTTGAGCCCGGGCAGCTGAATCTCTTCTTGGACATCACCGATGACGGCGTACCCAGACCTCCAAAAGCAAGGCCGACGATGGGAGAATCATTCGTTGATGTCCACCAGAGGAGACCGGTCGAATTGGGGCTTTCTGCTGGCGTTTCTTTGCTTCGACTTTAACTCAGATACTTCAAGCTTCCTTGTGGTTTGAGATCTTGTGACTCTCCTTGCAGATGATGGGGTCTACATTGGGGAAGATTGAGATTGAAATTAGGGCGTTGATTTCTTGGTATAATGGATGAAGAGAGGGCAGTGAAGGGATCCGCAAACACCCAATAAACACAAGTTATTGGTCTTTAAATTGTACCTCTGAAATGCTTAATATTTTACTAGAATTGTAGTTTGATGAATATAGACCCTTGCTGACCCAACAACAACCCCACAATATATGGGATCCATGGGAAAGGGAGACTCCCTGCAAGAGATGCGTAGACTTTACACCACTTTTTTTCTTTTCAAGGACTTTCGGATTCAAACCATACTCTATCCGTTTTTTAATAACTAGGTTAAGTGGAATTGAACTGAACTGAAATGAAAACTGAAAAATAATTGTATTGAAATATAAAATCAGATATTTAAATTTATATGAATTTGTTTAAAATATTTTTTACTTGAACTGAACTAAACTGAATTTAACTGAATTGAGATAAATGAATTTAATTGAACTGAACTGAACTAAACTAAATTAATTGAACTAAACTAAACTAATTGAACTAAATTAAACTGAACAAAATTTAAAAAACTAAACTAAACTAAATTGCTCTGATCTACTTACAAGCTCAATCAAACGGGGTCTTACTTACACACTTCTGCCTTGACCATTTGATCAATAGGTGCCCGTTAGAGCATGCCCAACAACTACTCTATAATAGAGTTTTTAGCTAAATTTACCCTTTTTAGCTATATAATTGCTTCCAACGGTTACTCTATCCCATATTCTAAAATAGAGATATGGTATAATTGGAAGAATGAAAAGGCATATGGAGTAGACTTGTTTCATGCTCTAAAATTTAATACTATCATTGATTCTTACTTTTTCATTCATTTTTTATCCTATAGTTTCTTTATCATTCACATCTTCACACACATAAAAATATCAAAAACACAAAATTGCAAATAAAATTAAGGCCCTATTTGCTGGAGTTTATAAGTAGAGCAGTTCAGTCTAATCAACTCAGTTTAGTTCAGTAAAATATAATTTGATCAAATCCAAGTATATTTAGAAATTCTAATTCTATTTTTCAATACATAAATTTCACTTTATAGTTCAGTTCAGTAAAATATAATTTGATCAAATCATGTAAATTTAGACTTTCTAATTCTATTTTTCAATACATAAATTTCACTTTTATATAGTTCAAATCAGTAAGAAATAAGTTCAGACAAACAGACCCTAATTGTGTGCTCATGGGAGTATAAAAAAATTAAGTATAGAATATTAATATTTATGACAATAAATTTATAGAAATTCTCAAAAGAAACGTCCAAATTATAGACGGGACTGAAGTAAAAGAAAAAAAACACGCGGGACCTGGTTGAAAATACTCATTATACGCGGGGTCTTTTTGCAATTTTGTGAAACTTGAATGATATAAATATGAAATTTTCATTCTCTCTCCCCACTTTTTTATTTTTCCAGAATCGCTTCCCATTCTTCTCTCCCCCAAATCCAAAACCTAATCTCTTCCATCTATGGTGATTTTCCGATTAAAATATCAATTCGAGCATGCGGAATAGCAAGTAAGCTTCCTGATCTCTTTGTTTTCGTTTTCATTATGTATTCGAGAGTCGGATTTGTGGTTTTTTTTTTGTTGTTGTTCTGTCTTGTAGATCGGAGCATAATGGTGATAACCAGAGCAAATCCAGGTGTTGCCGCTACTACCGAAGGTAAACGAATAATCTCCTTTGATTGATATGTTTTTTTTGTTTTGATTGATTGATAATCTGCGTTGAATTGGCCGTTCTGTGCTCCGGCGATTGTGTTCTCCGAAGGTTTTGGTCTGTGCTTAAGTATTTTGATCGAAACTCTTGTTTTGTTAGTGTTGAGCATTGATTGGTCATTGTTTGTGTAATTTCTGGTTTCTTGATTTTTTTCATGTGTGTTATGATTTGTATTTATTTTTTAGAAGTTTTGATTTTTGTATTGAAAGGTGCATGTTATATGTGCAAACCTGTTAATTGTCGTTTTGAATTCCTTGTATTGCTTTCCTGTGTTTTTCTCTCTTTCATAATCATTGATGTATTACTTGTAAAGATTGATATTTAAGTGTTGAAGGTTATGTTGTTAGCAGCATACCATAAATTTAGAAGGTCGTAGTTTTTGTTTTTTATGTGTAAACATCTTTGTGTTACAAGCTATGGTTTGTATTTTACTGTTAAAGGTTTTGATTTTATTTATCTATAAACATCCACGTCTTACCTGCTATGGTTGGGTTTTTAGTGTTGAACATTTTAATTTTATTTTTATATATATATAAACAACAATGTTTAACATACTACGGTTGGAATTTTACTGTTTAAGGTTTTGATTTTATTTATATCTGCAAACATCAAAGTTTTACATGCAAAGGTTTGGTTTTGTTGTTAGCAACATATCCTAAATGTAATAGGTCATAAAGTTTGTTTTTATGTGTAAACATTTTTGTTTTACATGTTATGGTTGGTATTTTAATGTTAAAGGTTTTGATTTTATTTATCTACAAACATTCATGTTTTATAGAGAAGTGAATGGTGCAGATAGTGAGGAGGTTTGGGAAAGCCAAGAATGTAGGTGTGATCCCAATTTCCATCAGATGATGGACGACATCTATTTGCATGCGGCGAAGAAGGTAGAGACTAATTTGCCTGATTTTTTAATTTGCACATTGACTCATCTGATGGTGTATTTTAGAAGTGATACTGTTACATTTTAGACTATCTGAGTCCAGCAAAAACTTGCAGCATCTTTGTGCTAAAATCTTAATGTTTAGTATTATAATATCAATGTTCGGAATTACAATATTTTTTTACCCTTTATCGTTTTTATCTCTGGTTTTAGATTAAAAAATCATAGTTTTAGCTTATAAGTACAAAGTTCACTATGAAAATAATTACAGACTTTGCATTTGAAATTACTAATTTTAAACCTAAACCTCAAAATTTTTAATACAAAAGAATGATGCTATCAAGTCAAACATATTTTAAGTTGAAAGGGAATTCAACTGCATATTAATTTCACATCAAAACAAAGGCATTTTAAATACAAAGGTCCGCATTATATCCTTAAACCTAAACATGCAATTCAAGCCTTTGAATTTGCAGAACAAATGCATTTTAAATCAAAATGTCGACATCATTTACTTAAACCTAAATATACAATTCAAACCTTTGAATTTGTAGAACAAAGGCATTTTAAATCCAAAGGTCTACATTATATACTTAAACCTGAACACAGATTCAAAACCATGCTTTCACAAGCTTGCATTTCAATAGTTCAAACACAATTATACACTCCCAATGTTTTGATCAACAATATCAAGGTTAATAAAAGAAAACCAGAACCTTACAAAAGAATTTAACATAAAACCTCCATTTTGTTGCTAATAACACTAATGTTTTGACTTAACTTCCCTATCAACTTAAAATAATGTCGGTTTTGGCGTGTATGAACCAAATTCAGTCTGAGATTGTTTCTTCAGTTTCTTTTTCTTGTTTTCAATCCCAACCTTGATTCTTTTGCCATCAGGCATTCCTTTGCCCATTACTCTCTCCGGATTGCCAAAGTGCATTTCATCATTTGTACCCGAACCTGATGGCTCCGGTTCATCACATTCTGCTGTCTAACGACGATTTTGATCTCCGATCTGCAAATTTGAGGAAGAAGGTTTGAGTTTCACCTTGGATCGGTACAAAACTGGGGAAGAAAATTGTGATCGCGTTTTGGCTAGCTCTATCGGGTCTAAACTCCTTATATAGGCCGGGCCAAAATCGGATTATAACGCGGGTCGGCCCGCAAAATTCTATATTTACATTTTAGTCCCCTAGTTTCTGTATTTGTCATGTAGTCACTGTCTATATTATAGACAGTGTCCTCGGAGACTTTCTCATAAATTTATGGAATGGTAAAATAGAGCAATTGTTGGACAGAGACAAAATAATTATGAAGTTTTTACAATTTGATACTCTATTATAGAGATTGTTTTAGAGTATCTGTTTTGGGCTTGCTCTTATTGGGATTCCACATTATTTCTAAGGGTGTTGACCGGGACACCCAGGATTGACTTAGGCGTGTAAGAGTAATATTTAAAAAATAAAGTGCACTACAAGTGTACTTATTGAAAAACTCGGGGACTTTAACCCCTTTGTCTAAATTATTAGAAAGGGGCTCGTACAAAGATTTGAATGAACCCTCCATCAGGTTTTGCTCTGAAAGACTAGAAACCAGTGAGTATGGAAAGACAAAACTCAGCAGCAGGGGAAAGCATGGTTGAGCATGACGTAGGCATATGCTGCTACATCTCCAAGCTCCCGGGCTTTCGTGGCATCCTCAAACAAAGGTTGTTTTTTCCTCTTTTGCTTCCACTTTCGCTAGTTTTCACTTCATTCTTTGAAAAGCTCAAAACTTTATGTTTAGTTTTTGTTCATTACCTAGCCACCTAGGTGTGTACTTTAGGGGAAAAAAGAAGTTAACTTGTGCACATTGTTTTTGGTTTGCTGATGTTACAGGTATTCAGATTTTATTGTAAATGAAGTGGGCTTGGAAGGGACTGTTGTGCATTTGACTTCATTAGAGGCTCCTGCTGAGGTACTTTTCTCTCTTCCTTATATTTCCTGGGTTACATTTATGTGGATGATTTTGAAAATGACATGTTGTCCATTCAGCTTGCTGAAGAAAAGGAAGTTACAGTATCCAATTTGCCAAAGGCAACTTATAATGACGAGATAGAATCTTTCCAAGAACTTGCTGGAGAAGACAATGCTGGCGCTCTGAAATCTTTTCTAGAACACTTTTGCTCTGGTGCCGAGGCTGAGGCTGATGTTGAGCCTATTTTACTTAAACCGAGTTCTGATAAGTCTTATCGCACGGTTAGTTTAAACATATTATCTGTCTCAAGATATTCTATGTAGTAACAGTTTTGGAATCTTTCTTTACATGAGTTATCTGTAATGCTTTTCAGGCTGTGCATAACTTTTTCAAAGACAGATTGAAATTCCTTGTTACTGACACGGTGGATGGACCTGATACTTCATCTAAGTGCATCCGAGTGAGATTGAACATGGGAAAGAACCAGAGAGGATTTAACTCTAAAAAGAGAAAAGATAGAGATGATAAACCATATGACAGTAGAGGTTCTTCTAATTGGCCACAGTCACTCGGTAAATTCCTTAGGTAACAATTGCATTTCCCCCCTTCTATCCTAATGGTGAATTTGTTCTCTTTTCTTCACTTATTTTGTTTACACTGGGATGGGTTGACGATGGGCCAATTCAGTCAACTAATTGGACTGTCATAAGTTTTGTGTGACTTACAAGCATATACAAGTGGCTGCTAATGTGAGGTTGATGAGTAGATATACCTATTTCTTTACCTGGTTTTCATACTACATTGAGCTACACCTGGTATTGAGTTTAATGTCAGGAATATACAGCTGAGATGATAATCCTACTTAGCTCTGGGTTGCAACTGTATCTGACATGTACTTGAATTTTACTTGGCTATATGTAGGATTAGGATTTTCTGACAGAACCCTGTGGCATCACACAAGGGAGCTTGAGTCATCGCAGGGAACTTAAATTTGCATTGCAATCTCATGAAATTTGAAACAGCTGACATGCTTCTCTTAAGGTTTTAGGATCTAAACTAATATCTATTCGATTGGAGGTCAATCTGTTCTACTTTACCAAAACTAGACCTAGACCATTCAGCTATACCTTAAGCTACTATACTTTCGAAACATATGCTTTTAATACAGTATCCTTGAATTTCCTGCACATTATGAATTATTGGGATGCTTTGATAACAATTTTTTGAACTACTGAAATGATCCGAGTTAAGGTTGTATGGTGAGGGCAAGTTCATTTGGTTAGTTTGTAGTTCATATGGATGCTTAGGTGGCTATCAGCATCTTTATAATAATTTAGCGTGGGGTGATGTGGATCAGAGCATGGATACAATGATATAATTCAGGAGGGTCTTTTGGATTTTCCTATTTAAATGGAAACTATCTTTGGAAATCTCAGGTTCCATCTCTACAAGGAGAATAAGGAAACACAGGAGGCTATTGGGGTTATAGGAAAGATGCTTGGCATTCAGGTAAGTAACAAGTTTATGTTTCTTGTATAATTTTTCATGTTGAAGTAGATATTTTTGGCGTTGAAGATTTAGCAGTTGAGGCATCATGACATTTGTAGCTCTATTATGTGATATACTGTACTAGTAGAATTCGCCAATATGTATGTGATTACTTTGCTGATTCACCTGATATACTAAAGAAGTTTTTGAATCCACACCTAAAATTGCTATGTTCAGTTCGCTTAATTTTGGTGTGAAAGGCAGGGTAATATCATTGAGCAAAGGAATCTAAGTTGCATGACTTACATTTCATTTTTCAGCCAAGATCTTTTGGGTTTGCTGGTACAAAAGATAAGCGCGGCATATCAACTCAAAGGGTAATGTGATCCTATTTTATTTATTCTTAAATGTATCATGCTTGGCTGCTACTTGTAATTCAATAGCTCTTCCTGTAGTTACCATGTAACAATTCTCTGTCTCCCTCTCCACAACTTGAGTACTAGGAATATAAAAGAACATAAATTAAAACTATGGCTATTGCTTTTTTCCCTGTATTTTACTATAATTCAGTTAGTTGCTTTGCTTCAGAATCATTCTTTAGTCAAGAAGATTATTGAAGAATGCTGCTGTAAATAGCTTGCAGGACGATTAATTATGTAGATTTATATGTTTCATGTAGAAGTCACTATCAAGTAAAACCATGATATTCTTTTAAGGAGAGAAAAGTGGTTTATTAAAAAAAAAAAATTCTGTTAGCTAGCATGTTGGAAAGAGGGTAAATTACTTGCTTTATTTTATATTTCATTTATATGAGGGTGGGATCACATTGAATTCATTTTAGCTAGTAGAGGTTCTGGAATGTACTCAAACCTTTTCACTATTTTTGGTTGTTTCCAGTGCCTAGTTTTCAGCATTTAGCATCTCTGGACCTTTTGTTATTCTTTTATTTTTTTTAAATCGAAAAATTTTATCTACAAATTAATCATGGAATTCTAAGTTCATTATCAATGTCACATTTCAGGTAACTGTTTATAAGCAACGTGCAAGTAAATTAACTGCTCTGAACGAAAGACTAATTGGAATCAAAGTTGGAAACTTTTGGTGAGAAGAAAGATCTATGATATTGTTCATTCTCTTGTTATTTTATGAGGATTGGGGAGTCACACTTTAAATGTTTGACAGCCATGTTAATGAAGGCCTAACTCTTGGGCAGCTCAAGGGTAATCATTTTACAGTCACATTAAGGTAAAATACACTGATTCTAATTACACAGTACTTTCTCTGGTCCTGAGTTGAGTTCCCATATTTTTACTTTCACACCGGCTCACCCCGTTATTTCAATGTATTACTTTCATTAAATTAATTTGACTCTCCTATCTCAGACCTCAGCCACTTACATATTCTTACCGTTATTCCATTCTTACATGTAATCCCCGTGTCATCGCTACGGGGGAACTAAAGAGATGTGCAAAAACATTGTTTTTGCAGTCATCCTGTCTTGTACCAGGCCATTGGTCTGGGTTTTTGTTTTATCTATCTTTCTTAAATATAGGAAGAGAAAATACTGATAAGTCAGCATAATTGATATAACAACTGTTGAGGTAGAATATCTCACTGTAGAATTAATTACAGAAACTAAGGGGGGTGGGGAATGAGAATTTGGATGGCTGGAATTTTTTGTTGGGTAAAATGCTCGTGTACCCCTGAGCACTTGATTATGTGCTCACGTGCCCCTTAGTTTTAAGCAAGTGCTCGTGTACTCCTTGACAGAAGTTTGACTTTCTAATTCATATCTCTAAAACGTCCAAAAGTAACCCGGTTGAATATTTGTGGTATTCAAATGGCATAAAAATATCAAATTTGAGTAATTTTGAATGTTTTAGTGGTTTGAATCAAGAAGTCAAATGCGGTCAAGGGGTACAAGGACACTTTCTCAAAACTCAGGGTACATAAGCACATAGACAATTACTCAGGGATACGCGAGCACTTTATACTTTTTTGTTTACAAAATTATAACTCTGTAACTGGCCATGTGCTGGTGTTAAAATAGAAAAATCTGGAATAACTTGTGAGTGTGGTAAAGCAGTGTGTTTAATCATTAATTTTGTTGGAATTGGATGCACATATTAGTTTTTATCTTAATGTACTACTTACTTAGTATATTATAATATTTAATTATGTATGTAGGATTTAATCTAGCTCTATGTTATGAAGACCATGGGATGACCTATTAAATGATTTTTTTCCCAGTCAAGTGCTAGTATGTGTTTTGCTCCAAGCTATATAATAAAAATGTAGGAATTTCTCGTATATGTGGGGCAAATGGCAATTAACCTTATTGGATAGTTAAGTCATTAAGAAGTTTTAGAGTCTAAAAAATATACTGATGCCTTCATTTCACTGTGTAGATTTAGCTGCCTACTTAGTTTTTTTCAACTAGGATAAGCCTTATTTTCGTATAGGCTTAATTCTATCATTACTTTTTGATGAATTCTTTCTTAGTATACTGTATTGAGGTTTCCAGTGGGGATTAAAGGCCTTTTATGTGAGTATCAAAACCACTTTTTATTCGTTTCTCGCATTAGCTTTTCCTTTTAAAAAAAAATACAATTTTTGCCTAAATTCCGTGTTTAAATTTGAACACTTAAATTTATAAAGGGAATGCAACCACATAATTTAGTAGCGCTTTAACTTGTCCTACTTCAAATACCCTTTTCCAACATCATATTAGTGATTCACAATATTTAGTGGTGGATGTTAAAACCATTAAATCACGTCAAATTGTACTTTTGCAGGGGAGTGATAGCAGAATCTGAGGAAATTATTCAAGCATCTGCAAGCGCATTGGGAGAGCTTGGATTCATAAACTACTTTGGTCTGCAGGTAATTTTGAGGTTCCGCGACATCTTTTTTTCCTAACATGCACATGATTTCCTACAGTTATTCAATCATCTATATACATCATTGCTAATTTTCTACAATAACAACAAGATTTATAGAGAAATGTTAAAAGAATGGTAACTTCACCAAAACAGTTTCGGGACTTTGGGTACAGTTAGTTTTGCTGTTGTATGTTTTCTTTGTCCTCTTGGAGAATTGTGTGTAAATGTTCTTGATTAACTGTCATTAGGTTGCTGGTCTGCTCAATACTTCATATTTCTTTAGTTTTTTTGTCTGAACAAAGAGTAAAAAGAGGACCTTACTTTAATCACCGGTATTTCAGACGATACTGAATTTGGTATTTTGATTTCTTATCGTACTTATTTCACTGGTATGTGCTGATTATTGCTGTCAGCTTTTGTTTCTTAATTGTGGACGGTTTCCTAGTATTATATTGCAAGATCTATTGATCATACATTAATCTATATTTTCATCTTTTATGTGAAATTAATACAGAGGTTTGGAACTAGTTCTGTACCCACTCATCGTATTGGTGCTGCTCTGTTACGTGGGGAGTGGAAGAATGCAATTGATTTGATTCTTGATCCAAAAGAAGGGGATATCCTTTATATATTTTTAACCATTGTTTCATACTCTGTTATACTTGCATATTTTAGTCAAGAAGACTAAATTTTCCCTAACTTAAAATTTGTTACAAAGGGATGACATTAAGGTGTTAAGGGAGAACTATAAGGAGTCTGGTGATGTTGAAGGAGCCCTGAGGCAACTACCCCGCCATCTAGTTGCTGAAAGGGCTATAGTAAGTTTTATCTGTATTTTTTGGTCTATTTTGAGAATATGTGGTTTATTGGTGGATGTGATTAACTGATGGAATCCATTAATTTTGTTGGTTTTCTCCCATTCATTTTTTCCCCTGCAGTTTCTCTATTTTTAAGAATGAAAACTATCCCGGCAGTTGTCTACTGACATTATTGGATCGACTTTTGTGCTTTGTTTCTGCTCTTTTTTTCTCCCTCATTCGCGAATTCATTGGAGTATGAATATACAGTTAGGAGGCAATGAGTTGGTTTCATAAAAAGACATAGAAGGAATCAAGTTTTCTATACTTGCCTCAGCCCCCCCTTTCTTCCTGTTCCATCGGTTATGTACTAGTCAATACTTATTTATTACAGTCAGTATTAAAAAAGGAGTAGGAGTTGGAATGAATTTCGTACAGGAGATGCTAAAGGAAATTCATTGTTTGGAAGATGACAAACATTATAGGGTTCTAGTTTACCTTTAAACGATTCCACTTACTTTCTCTGTTGCTGATGGAAATAAATCTGTTGGAGACTGGCCATAGATTAACAATCTCCATCCATTCACATGAGGTTTACTTATAATACTTAGTTCTGGGGTGTAAGTTTAGGGTGAAACTGCTACATCTATGAGTCTATTACCCTTGAAGTTTCTAAAAAGACGATTAAGCAATAGATTTGTGTCTGTATGTTGACTGGTCAATTATCATCATCGTTCTTTGATGTTTGGAGACCTCCTCTAGTTAAGATACAAGTTTTTTTAATCCATTGATCCACTATTGCCAGTTGGATTGTTGATGTCGCAACTTCATTTACTTAGTTTACTATTGAGTATTTTGATATGGGGCATATAGTAATCACTTTCATTAACTGCTACTTTTTTATGCTTTGCCCAGCTCCAGTGTTTGAAAAGAGGTCCAGAGAATTACTTACAAGCCCTGAAAGCTATACCAAGGACACTTAGAATGATGTAAGCTATTGTTATGATGTTTTTTCTCGTCCTTCATGCTCTAGATTAAAAGACATCAATATATTACATTTATATTGCTTGTTTGGTTGATTTTAAATCTCCGGGAACCCGGGATTAGTTTTGCTCACAATTGCTTGTTTTAGCTCTGTAGCCTTAAATTATTTGTATGCTCATGATTGTTATGGGATTTCATTATTTTGGGGTATACCACCTGTGTCTTGCATGCCTCTTGATCACTTCTGCATCTGGCTCAGTTGAGCTTTCGATTACCTTACTGGATCTTTAGAGCATAAAATATGAACGACTATAGGCCGTGCATAGATTAGACTCTACTACCAATGTTGTGAATTTAACGGGATGTATATCCTATCATTTGTAGATGTCTCTCACTAGCGGTTTCTGTTTGACCACAAACTGAAGTTGATTGGGAAATGGAAGTTGCGGTGCTCAATATTAAATATTTGAGTTTCAGTTAGCACTGAATGATGTTTTACTAGTTGAGAGATTTATTTCGCTAATGTCAAACTAACTAGTGAGAGATAAAAATATTATGGTTCGATCTTATTCTTCAGTTTTCTTAAAGGGTACTCTGTCCATATGCAGTTTCATTTGATACCTTGCAGATAGAGATTAAGATCTAGCCGAGTTCGTTTGGAATATGACTACTTTGATTATTGTTTGATCTCTTTAGACAGATTTATAGTAACCTACAGATACTTTGCAATTATTGTTCTGAGGACAGTGTACTGTATACGGGTTTCCCTTCTACAGCATGGGCATCGTCTATGTTAATTCAATCCATGAAGCTCAAATAAAATGTAAAATATCATTCTTCCACCTTAATGAGAAGTATTTCACACTCCCTCCTTCACAATTTTATTGCTCTTCTTTTTTGAGCTGTGTCTCGATATAATGCTCTGTACATGAGGACCTCCTTTAGCATATATAGGACATCATGTGTGTGCATTCTTCTATCAAACAATCCATTTATCTCATGACACATCTTATTCTCTTCATGATCCCAGCACATTTTACTCACTCACATATTACTCATCCACACATTTTGCCATTGTACAGTACCTGACAGCAACCCAAGTTGGAAATATGAATGAAAATGGGGAAGTAGTATTCAATATAGTAATCTGTCAAAATTTCACATAAGTTTATCCGTTTCTAAATCACACTCATCAGTTGTTTCCTCTGTCCACGTTATCTTACCGTTTATTGTCTATGAAAGTCTTTCTCTGAGACTTCTTCAATTACTTTGAAATGACTAGTGACTTGGTGCTTGAAACTTGCTCACTAAAATTTGATTAATGTTTATCTCCTTTTCCAAATGAAGTTGTGTGTTTATTTAACAGCATAAGGGCTGACACTTGACACTAAAGATAGTGTTGAACATGGAGCCTTGCTGAACATTATATTATGGTATGAAAGTTGTAATTGTCATTATTAGGTTTTATTGAAGTGCTACACTTCACATTGCAGGTATGTACATAGTTATCAAAGCTACATATGGAACCATGCTGCTAGTATGAGAGTGCAAAAATATGGTAAGTTTTTGTGTAGTGTGACAAAATATTGATTTTGCTAATCAAAAGTGACCTTTGAGATTTTATTTTATATTCATCTAGGTTCTTAGCTCCACATTATTTCACTTAGTCTGTCAAAAGATAAAACACATCCTCATTTAGGTTTTACATATTTTAATCTTTTCAAAGTTTATATCTGATTATTTGTATAAATTTTTACTCCCCTTCCTCGTATAGTTTTTTTGAGTTAATGTTTTTCTGTATTATATCCTGCAGTAGCTGTTCTGTTGTGTATACACAATTACCACTTATTTAGATCACTTTAGGAACTGTCTTCACATTTTTAAGACATTCTTTCTTCTAAATTTGGTACTTAATGCATTTAAATTTGAGTGTCTCCATACTTCCATTTTTGCTATTCTTAGTTCTAGAGGATTACTGGGCTTATGGCTGTTCAAAAAATCTTTTAGAACGTAAGGAGCATCTTATAATTGCATATTTTTAGGAGATATGATATACTATTTGTTCCTACTTGCTATATTCTCTTCCACTTCCAACATTTTTATCAAATTTTACCTTTTTGTATGACAGATCTTATCATATCGTTATAGCTTTAAGAAATTCTTGCACACAAACATTGAGCTTTTGTTTTATGTTCTTGGGAATTTGATCATGTTTTAGGAATTGACTGCGTTCTGCTGGGAGATCTGGTTTATTGTAAAGAGCAAATGACAGAAAAAGAAACAGGCGCAAATTATTCTGAGCATGAAGGTGTAAATGATTCAGATGACTTGGAACATATAAATGAAATCTCCGAGATTGATCTCCCAGTAGAAAAAGATATTTCCGTCAAAGTAAGTGCTCAGGTTGTCTAATTTACTAGTCTTTCAACTTGACAAACACTGACTTCTGTTTCCTGTATTCAAAGAAAAATGTGCATCTTGTTTTGAAACTTGTTTTTCTGCTGCTGTACTTAGTTCTCCAAGGCTGTGAACTAAGCATTAAACCACCCACCTTTGTTAGAAAATTTTGAAGAGGTTGTAATACTCCTGCAATTAACTTGGTGAGTTGTGAAGTTGAAAATCCACTTAATGTATATATTATTCTATTTTTGCCTAGTTGAAGTTCATGTACCAAAGTAATACAAAGTTAATGTATCTTGTAATAAGAATCTTATTTTTGGAGTAAATAACATTTTTCTGTCGCAACCCTTTTTAGTGCCTTTCAAAACACTGAGATGAGCATTCTTCCATCAAATCATCTCTCTACAGTCTCTATGTTCCCCTCTCGGGAATATGGAATACTCAAGTTCATTTCGTTGTAGTTATGAAATCAAGAATAACTCTTCTGCAGGCACTGACTGAAGAAGATGTAGTTTCTGGGACCTACACTATACATGATATCATCCTTCCTTTGCCAGGGTAAAAGTAGAGTACGATCATTTTGTCCTGCCCAAGTGCTATAAACTATGCATGCTCTTTATAAAACAATTATTTTGTCATTGCAGATCGCGGGTTTCTTATCCAGTAAATGATATTGGAGATTATTATCACGACTTGTCAAGCAAGGTGTGTTGTGTTATGTTTTTTCAGCTTCATTTGATGATTGAGTATATAGTCAATGGGTTCAACATGTGGTTTGGGTAAATCCGGTAAATGAATAAAAGCAGGAAGGTGGAGATACTCTTATCTAGTACAAGTTAGAAAGTTTGTTGGTTCTATTGCCTTTATAATTATTTGACGATCGCATTTTACTTTTGGTGTTCCTATTTTCACTGAACAGACTAATATGCCCTTAATAATTTGAGATGCTTGCTTCAGTCGCTTATGATTGATTTGTGAAAATTAATATGGAAATTTCCTGGTAGATTTTGCTTCCACAATACTATATGGTAAGGAGATTGTAAAGTTGATGAAGTATATATCAACTTGTGTTACCTGGATCAATGTTTGAGTTGTGAGTATAGGTGTTCAATGAATTCTTGCTCATTAATTTAGGATCCCTCGTACTTATAGTGTGTTGGCCCCATCTGATTAGTAGTACGTCTAATCTGTTACTTGGTCCCATGCAATTTCTTTGCAAGGAATTTTGAA
Source organism: Sherardia arvensis (assembly GCA_948330725.1). Lineage (NCBI taxonomy): Eukaryota > Viridiplantae > Streptophyta > Magnoliopsida > Gentianales > Rubiaceae > Sherardia > Sherardia arvensis. Next base: position 19,171,329 of record OX415238.1, read on the forward strand.
GAAGGTTATGTTGTCCTAATATAGTGGGTGCTGATCAATTGAAATACAAGTAGACCACACTACAAGTAGAAGTAACTCTTTCACACCCACACTCACACACCATTTCTGGGATGATTAGTTGATGAACCCAAATTACTGTGGGCATTTTTGGGACATATTTAACACGAATGTCTGATGATGGGAGTCTCATGGGGTTGTCTCCTGAATATAAGAGTCAAAATACATATATTTCTTCTCCTATAATAATTGATACTGGTTTTTATTGGTCAGGATGCTATCAACCTGACTGAGAGTGTCCACAACGTCAAGTAAGTTATATCAAATATTTTTTAGTTTCATGAGTACATAATCTGGCATGCAGCTGTTGACTCTCATAGATGGCTACAGTAATTTGTGGAACTTCATTTCCTGAAATTGGAATGAGCCCCTTGTACTGAGGTTAAATTAGAATGGCTCAGTGTCACACATCATTTATTTATTAAGTTTTGGCTGCTCTGTGTACATTCATTAGGGAGTTCTCAATAACAAGTATGACTGGTGGTTATAGAAAAGTGTTTCAGAAGCCCAAGGACTACAATTGGTATGCAAATCTCTAACTTGCACAGTATGATTATTTCACTTCAAATGTTTAATACTTTCTAGAGGATGATTCTTGTTTATTTATCTTTTTATTAGGGAGCTGCTTACATATACAGATGGAAATATTGCTCTGGCAGAATCCGACATGGACCTAATTGCTAAGTCAAGGCAAGCTGGAGAAGTAGATACTAGGAATGATAGAAAGGGGCTAGTTGATGGTGAACCTCGACCAGGTGAAACTGAAAAAACAGTCACAGTTTCATCTGAACTGGATAATAAAGATGCAGGTAGAGTAAACCAAACTAAAATATCAAGTGGCACTGACACCAAGGAGGTTCAAAGAGCTCTGAAATTAAGCTTTACCCTCCCTGCTTCTTGCTATGCAACTATGGCAATTCGGGAGCTGTTAAAGACGTCAACTTCTGTATGTATCTATGTTTCTACATTTCTTCATATATGTATCTATGTTTTCTGCATATTCTTCCATTCTTTTCTCACAAATCTCTTGTACGCTACAGGTTGCGTTTCATAAAACATTGAACATGTGAAAGAATCATTCAGCCCCAGCTTCCTGACAGCTAATCCGGCCACATTTAAACATTTGTTAGGATGTTTGGATAAGGATGGTATATTTAGTGGTCACAGCTGTAATGTTGGAAGGGTCTGTGTAATATGATCAGAATAGCTCAGCAAATTACTAGTTGGATGATACTCTTATGTGCAACCAGCAAGACTGTTTCTTCTCCAATAGAACAATAAATTATGCACTACACAGTTTGATAGCTTTTTCAAATCAGGCTTCCTCAGTAATTTACATGAATTTTGATCTGTTTGAAAGCGTTGTTCAAATTCAAAGACATTATGCATCCAAAGGTTTTGGTTATTTGTAGAAGTTTTACATTTGGGGCTGCTCTTACTTTCAGGTGTATATGCCGGTCTATATATGACTAGTGATACGTAGCGTTTGTTTGAGATTGTATGAAACTGTGAAAGCCGAACTACTGTCAGCACTCGAACGCAATAAACATTAGTGAGCCGAATACGTATATCTGAACACAAATGCTTTCCTAGAATATATAAAATTTTCATAGTTTGGCAAGTAAATGAATCAATACATAGAAGAGCCTAACCAAAATTCCACATAGATATGAAGTGAAGCTGTATTGCTTATCATCCCAGTTATGCTAACATTGATTAGAAAGAAATCCATTCCCATAACAGGCCAGATACCAAAATCAAGCTTAAGTTTTGGCTTCGTCAGTCCATTTCCTATGTATCAGTTTCTTGAATGATCCTCTAGGAACGAAGATCAGAAAGCAATCACTATCCAAATCAAACTTCCTAAACTCTGACTCTGAGTACAACAGGGAAATTCTAAGAGGCCATATTCAGAACAGGGGAGTTAATTTGTACTAGAAAACTTGCAGGAAAACAAGAATAGCAGAGAAAATGATCAGCAAGAAAGACGACTTCAAAAGGACTCCTTTTCAAGATCGCAACTTTATGGATTACTGGGAATCTTGGGGCCAAGATTGCAACTTTATGGATTAATAATCAAAGCATGAAACATCATAGGCCATAAAGAACAAGTTTATTCGAACGAGGAAACATCCACCTATCTAGATTAGCAACTAACAAGATATCAAATTTCTACCAATCGATTTTGATTTCAGAGTCATCTTCAATGTAGTGTAAATACTGGCCGAAATCATCCTCAGACTCCTGGATTTCAGGTTCAACTTCGCCCTCAGGCTCGTCCATTTCAACATCGACCTCTTCATCCTCTGACTCATCAATTTCAACATCAGCTTCATCATCAGACTCGTTGATTTTATCCTCAGATTCGAACACATAGTCGTCAGGGTCGGGAAGAGAGAAGCGGAAGATGGTGATTTGGTGGGGCATAGTACCCCTGATACGGGCTTTCTTGGATACAGACGGACCTTCCTCCTTTTTCTTCACTTCCTTCCTCTTTCCGTTGTTGTTAATCTCCTCACAATTCATCACATTCTGATTATCTTGAGATTGAAGGTAACCAGATGAGTTGACAAGAGGAGGGGCATCAGAATCAAAGGCAAGATCAGATGAATTCATGGCTTGTTGATTAGGATACTGTAAAACCGTCTTTTGAAAGAAAAGTGAGGCTGTTTGATTATGAGTGGGATTCAGAGGGACTGACGAGCATTTATAATAACTAGTCGTTAGTACTGCAAGCTTAGTCAAAATATGACTTTTGTGGGTTTGGACTTTTCGTCAACTTTGGTTACTTGCAACCAAAGTCTCGTTACTTGGAAAGGATGCAACCGCATATTATTTATGGGGCACCGCGCACTCGCAGTATTCTTCAGTTTGGGATGATATTTTCCCGGATCTAAAATGAAAAGAATATCATGTGTTCATTCTTTCTATTATCTATATAAGTTACTCCAGCGTGACTGACATTGGGCTTGTAAATTCTTGATTTAAATTGAGATTAGGATTAAGGATAATCTTCTCGATCGGAAGTTCTAACTCACTCATGAGTTTTCGGAGATATGAATTATTTTTAAGGGTTTTCATTAAAATTACCATAGTTTATATGTCAATCCTTTTGTTGTCATACTTATTTCCTTCTCCATCTCTTTTTTTAAATCAACATCATCACAGTTGAAAAAGTACTAGTTAAACTCCAGTCTTACTATATCCATCATATCAGCTCCCTTGTTTTTCTCCAAAGTGTTCAGATTAATGATATACTTGACCTAGTAAGCTGAATATATATATAGTTATTCACATACAGTGCCGGTCCTAACTTTTTCGAGACCTGAAGCGACAAACAAAGAGAGACCCCCATATTTAAAGCACAGTAAAAATTTAAATATAAAATCTACCAAGAAAGAAGAAAATAAATTTATGACTCTTAATTTTTAAACTTTACTAAATGATGGATTGAGTTTCTTTATTTATTTTATTATTTTTTAAATGAAAGTACGAAACTATGAATATGGAAAATCTAAATAAAAGTAAACTAATTGTCTTTAAACTTTAGTCCACACACATTACCTTTATATTTTCAGTTTTTACTTTTAATTTCTATCCATACATATATACTAAGAGCAAGTCCAACAGTTTCTCCATTCACATTCTCCATAATAGAGAAGCAAATCCCATATCCCATATTTTTTTACCTCAACTCCAACAGTTGTTTCTTCATTTTTCATTCTCTATAATTTATTGATATTTTTTACTATACATTTATCCTATTGTTTTTTGTTTTTTAATCATATATTCAATAAGTCCAAATAGTGATGAACAAATAAATAATTCACTTAATATACATATTACAATAATATTTCATATTTGAAATTACTTACTCTACAATATAAAATGATAAAAATGCATTTTATAAAAATAACACATCACGAATTACAATTTTATTACTTTTGAAATGTATATTAATAATTAGACTCGTCTCTTTTTAATTATTTGTTACAAGTTATTATTTTCAACCATAAGAAATAAAATGTTTAATAAAAATTTTTAGTTTAAACGTTATGACTTATAAAACGTCAAAATAAATATATTTATGACCTTAAAATTTAGTAAATTTATATTGAAAAATATATTATATTTGATTATTAAATATCAATAGATATGTACATGTAAAAATAGTCATATGAGATCTTATTACGATCTTCTTTATGCATATTTTTAGAATATGTATTTTTGATAAAATTTTATTATAATTATATTATGATATTATCATTTAAAATTATTGAAGAGAAACCATTGATGAGTGAAATAACAAAAAACATTGCAAGTAACATTAAATTTTGGTTCTCCAAATCTTCTCCCTCTTTCTCCAAATTTGGGGAATCAAATATTCTCTCTACTCAAAATTCCTATTATGGAGAATGAGATGGAGAAACTGTTGGAATTCAAAAATGTTTCAAATTCCCCATATTCAAGTAAAATCTCTATTATACAGACACTGTTGGACTTGCTCTAATGGTAACAAAAATGATGCCCCTTTTTTGGGCCTATTTTGGGGCCCCAAGCAAGGAAGTAACTTGTTTCCTTCCTGGGCTGGGTTTGTTCACATGTGCAATCAATGTGTCGTGAGCAGGTGGTGCTCCGGCAACTTTGATCGGAGGCAATTGGCCGGCGATCAATTTGACAGTTTTAGAGACTTGATGAGAGAGAGAAAATGTGATTTATTGATTAAACTGAAAAAGGAAATGACAATGGCGATTCCCAACAACAAAAGAATGAATCTGATCTAACAAACTAGTCAACTATATAACAGATTAGATCAAGCCAATTCAATAAATGATTCCAACTGACTTTCCCGACAACTCCAACTGCCAGCAATGCTTTTGCCATTCTGAGATGAAAAAAAGACTAATATGCCCCTGCACTTGCAATGAATCACAGTCTAATTCCTAGTCATTTGCACTTCAGTCCTTTCATCACAATATCCCCTCCCTCTTATCTTGAAACCGTCCTCAGCTTAAAAAGTGTGGAAACTATTTGGTTATGAAATCAGCTTCCTCACAAGAAGTTTCTTCTACAGGTAAGTCCTTCCAAGCCACCAACCAGTGTTACACTTGTTGTTGGTTCTTTAAAAAAAATCTTATTTGTAAGATCTTGGCTGGTTCTAGCAAAGGTAGCTCCTCAAAGTCAGCAACGGGCAAGGGAACAGGAGTCGCAGGAGGATCTCTAATATGCTTTTTGAGGAGTGAGACATGAAATATTGGATGAATTTTCTATGCACACGCAACTGTAAGTAATAAGCAACCTCACCTCTTTTTCAAGACCTTGTAAGGACCATAACATTTTGGGGGAGAGCTTGTAAGTTTGTCTCTGAGCCAAAAATTGTTGCTTATATTTCTGCAGTTTAAAATAGACCCAATCATCCACTTGTAAGACCCTCTCACTTCTATGCTTCTATGCATATCAGCAAACTATTTCATCATAGATTGAGCAATTTGCAAGTGCTTGTGTAGTAACTATTGAACCTTATCTCTCCGCTGCAGTAAATTCTGAGTAGCAGGGAATACCACATCAGTCAAAATGCCCAATGGAAGAGATATAAGTTTAACACCATATAAGGTTTCATAAGGAGAGAGAGAAGTTCTGGAGTGCATTGTGGTATTGTACCACCACTCAGTCTCAGCTGTCCCTAGCCACTCACTCCAAGTATCTGGTTTATCCCCACAGAAACATCTTGGATACTGCTCAAGAGTTTGGTTCATTCTCTCAGACTGTCCATCTGATTCTGGATGATATGCAGCAGAAAATTGAAGCTTGACTTGCAACAGAAACATCATTTCCCTCCAAAATTTGCTTGTGAAGATTTTGCCTCTTTTAGAGGTTATGGTGTCGGGGATTCCATGTAATTTACCAATTTCATCCATGTAGAGCCTAGCAGCCTGACTAGCAGTAAATGGATGACTCAGCTTCACAAAATGACTATATTTGATAGATCTATCAAATACTACCAAGACAGTGTCATATCCTCTGGATTTAGGCAATTTTTTTTCATATAAAATGCTTAATTACTTGTCTCCAAGAACGTGATGGGATAGGAAGTGGCTGTAGCAACCCCGGAGGAAGACAGTATTCATGCTTATTTTTCTGACAAGTTTCACAGGACTAAATGTACTGCATTATTTGTTCCTTTATGTGAGGCCAAAAGAAAAGAAATAACACCCTTCTGATGGTAGTTGTTTACCCTGAGTGCCGTCCAATGGTAAAAGCATGCATTGAAGCCATTATTTCTCTACTTACGTCACCGGTCTTCCCAACTACAATCTTGAGCCCTTTTTTCAATAGTTCTTGTTAGAAGGAAAATTTAGAAACTCCAGCTGGATCAATGATAAGCTTACTGATGATTTCCTGTAGAGTTGCATGAAGGCCTCTGATTGTAAAGCCATTTTAATTGACTGGTTTGCATATTCTTTCCCATTTCCTCCATGATTTTTTGGGGCCTGTTTCTGTGCTTCCCCAAAAAAAATATGGACAGTCTCCTTTAAATCTTTTTTGATCATTTATTTTGTAGACTCCATGACTGTCTAGATATGTTGGGGCCGAGATAACAAAATCAGCTTGCCTCCTGAGGAGAGCCATTTATTTTTCAGTTATTGATCTTTTTTTCTATCAGCTCCAAAACAGGTTGGAAATGCAGATTAAGGATCCTACCACAGAATATCTGTACTCCTAAGTATTTGAAGGACATAGATCCTTTTTCATACCTAAAATTGATTTAACTTGTCTAAGTTTGGTTTCAGATGCATTTGTGCTGAGATAAAATTCACTCTTTTTAAAATTGATCTTTTGGCCAAAAGTTTCCTCAAATTTAACAAGAAAAGCTTTCATTTTGAAGAGGTTAATTCTAGAGGCATGTAGGAATATTTGTGTCATCAGCATAGCTCAAATGGGATGTATGTAGGTAAAGAATTTCTGGGCAGGTTAAAGTATTTCATATTCCCAGAGTAAAACACAGAAGCTAGGTTTCTTGTAAATGCCTCCGAAAAGATATCAAATAAAAATGGTGATAGAGAATCACATTGTTTTATTCCTCTAGTGGCCTGAAATGTCCTACAAGTTTGCCATTTATGAGAATTGAAAACCAAGCATTAGACATTTTTTTAATTATGCACTTTATGAATCTGCCTTCAAAACCAAAATTTTGAAGAATTTTTCCCAAAAAATCCCAACTCACTCCATCAAATGCCTTCATTAAATCAAGTATGCAGTTGGGATCTCTATTATTTCTGTTCAAAAATCTGAACATTTCTTTTAAATAGATGACATTGTTTGAAATGTCCATATTTTGAACAAATGCAGATTGGTGAGGGTAAATCGATTTAGGCATCAGGGGCTTTAACCTTTCCATAAGAAATTTAGAAAAAATCTTATTGTTCACATTTGAAAGGCTAATTGGTCTGTAATAGCTGAAAGTGACAGGGATATCTTTCTTGGGTATAATTGTAATCCATGTACTGGAGATGCCTCTGTGTATATTAGACCTGGATAAGAAATAATTTGATACCTCTAAAAGATCTATTTTTTTAAAAAAATAAAACTACTCATTGAGTAGGGGAGATTTTATTTGGCCTCCCAACCTTTAATATTGAAAACAATACAATCAAGGCCATAGTAACCAAGCCAAGTTTGTGTGGGCCAAAACCCTCATAGCATAGAGAGGCTATGCAAAAGAATACCTAATCTAGACTATTGCTAATTGCACTATTATAGAATAGGCCAAAAAATAAACATATTATTGAAAGATTCCAAGACCTATTAGAGAATTGCAATGCAAAACTCAATGCGGTCTCAAGATCTTACATAACATGTCAAAAGTAACATGATCAGAAGGGGCAGCTATCAGAGCAGGGACATTCAATGCAGATTGTCCAGAAGAAGGCCACAAAGTAACATGATCAGAAGGGGCAGCTATCAGAGCAGATACATTCAGTGCAGATTGTTCAGAAGAAGGACAGAGTGGCTGTAAATCAGGCCAGCTTTGATCTGGAGATAAAGTCATCAGAAAATGGTCCATCCTTGTGTGCTACTAATTCACCTGTAGGGAGAAAAATAGCAAGTAAGTGCATCATCTGTCTAAGGGGGATGAAATCTGATAGAGGGAGTACCCCACTTATCAAGCAAATACAGACCCCTTGCCTTGGGAGGTAGCAATGATATGGAATTGAAAGAATGAGAAGATTGAGTTTGGACTGCATATTTAGCCAGGGAATCAGCAACAGAATTTGCTTCCCTGTAGCAATGTGCTAGAGACATATTTATAGTTTCTAAGTGCAGTTCATGAGCCAAAGCAAATACTTTCCAGGGAGCCAGATAAGGGTCTTTTATACATTTCAAAGCCATTTTGCAGTCAGACTCAATCATGAAATCAAGTTGTTTCTGTCTACCATGCATAAGACCAAAGCCAATGGCCAGCATCTCAGCATGCAGGGGGGATATAGCATGAGTGTAGAAACATTCAGAAGCAACAAAATTCCCAGCATTATCCCTAATGATCATACCAATACCAGTCTGTGAGTCATGATATTGCCAGGAGGCATCTATATTAATTTTAGACCTAGGAGTGGGTAAGACCATGTAATTATTCCAAAATTTGGCTTAGGGGTTTTAACCAAGCAGGGAAATAACCATTAGAAGCAAATTCTATGTCACAGGGCCTATGGATAAAAATAGGTTTTGCTGCAAAGGAATCAAAAATCAAACTTTTAATCTCATGAAGTATCTTGGACTGGTTTGGAACAATGTTCTCAAAGAGATATTTATTCCTGGCCTTCCATAAGCACCAGCAAGAGAAAAGAAGTATATTTTTTATCATTAAATTATGGTTTGCAGATCTGTTTATATAATATTCCAAGGCTTAATAAAAAAAAATAAAACAGTGTAGTCATGAGACCCTGGACGACTAGATTTATTTAGGCTGAAAACAGTGTGCTTTAGTTCAGATAATGTTTTTGGCTTGATCAGCTCTGTATTTTCCTCCCCAAACGTAAGATTGGGTATTTGGGATAGAAAGTGGGAGGTGAACCTATATTTAGTACATGAATATAGGATTGTGGAAAAATTGGTTAACCATTTGAGAGTGCAGATTCTTCTGTCTAATTTCTTAGTAGTTAGTCTTATTCCATTTTCCTTTATTTTTCCATTGGGCCACATGAAGAAATTACCTACCGTATGCACATTGAAGAGAGCTAGAGTGTGAATGAAAGTGCTGAACTCCCTAATGCTACCTAAACTTGGTGAATAGGGACCTTTATACTCAGAAATTGAAGACATGGCATTAAATCTCCTATAAGAATAACATCATCTAGACTCATTGTTTTTAAATCAGTCCATAAAACTTTCCTTTCCTTCCTAGTTTTGAGGGCATACACAAACACCAAATCAGTTGATAGGTTTAGCTCATGGCTAAAGAGCTGTACTGAAAGGAATTGTTTATGGTCCAACTTTTGAACAATATATACCCTGTGATTCCACATTATCCAAATCTTACACAGATTAGAAACCATACAGTGTTGGAAATGAAGTTGAAGCATATAGGAATGGCATTCTAAATGATCATTCTAGGGATCTATTATACACCGCATAGAAGTGTCCATACCCCTAATATTCCACACACGCACATTAATTCCCAGGGTTGTACCTGGTGATACCGGGCCCAAGCCCAAATACCTCTTGATAGTATGGGCTTGGCCCGTCACAGGATAAAGCTAGTTTGGAAGTATCCGGGTTCGTACAACTCGGACAGCGACACACACTAGAGGACACTCGGAACATGGACCACTCGGGAAGCATGGTTATTGTATAAATAGTGCCCCTCAGCACTATTCCAAGTAAGTATCTTCTCACTATTCAAGTGATTACCCCTTTTCTCTCCCGAGATCCATCTTTCATCATCACGCCGGAGGATCTACCCTCGGGTACCTCCCGGGGTTCTGTCTTGCAGGACCAGATATTGGATCAGGGATCAGGGGTTCATCCGGACCGACCAGGCAGGCAGCATCAGTACCTATCATTTATGTTTATTTTTTATGCTTTTTGTTGCCGTCCTTGTAATAATTTTGTTTATTTGATTAAAATAATTATTGACCTTATTTTTATCAGTTTAAGACACAAGGCTAGCAGTTTTGACTGTACAACCATCTATGGAGAAGGTACTCACCTGTTGTGATTCAGGCTCAGAGAGTGTTGTGCAAGATCTGAGTCCACTAGCTCACTTGCTGTTGAAGAATCTTCCTTTGCTTCTTCAGTAGCTTCATCCACTTCAGTAATCAGTGGCGGGAATCTATTTCCTTTCTTCCTAGGTTGCAAATAGAAGGAAATTTTGTTAGAAATAAAAGAAGTCTCATTTGTAGATTGAGTGATACCTGGATGAATGTGTATATCATATGCTGAGAAGATTGTGTGTCTTTTTGGTTTCTTCCATTCCTCCTTGTCTTTCTTCTGGTAGTCTATGTTCAAATGAGGCACCATAGCAGTACTAGGTTCAAAATGATGTGATTCTTGAGCAGGATTACCCTCCACATGCTTTAAAATGTCAATTGTTTCTTCACAGTGTGTGGTGCCAGCAGGAGAGGGTTACTCTTCTATGTTTGAACTAATATGAATGGAAACCTCTTCAGTGTCTAAACTGATCTGAATGGCATCTTCATGTCCTCCTTCAGAATCAGTAAAATGTGTTTGAGGAATAAGTTGTGTAGGATCAGAAGTGTGGTGTGGCAGTATGGGGGTCACAACAACAGCCTTGCCCTTGTCTAGAGGGCCAACAGTTGGAGTTTTTGTATGTATCTAACCTTCCAATGTGGTTGATAAAAGATTTTTCCCTTCTGTGTAGTGCCAGAAGTGCTAGCAACTGAGGGGAAAGGCTTCTTTTTCTGAGTATGGGTGGGGGCTGGCATAAGAGGTCTGTTGTTAACTAGGGGCCTTAAATCAGGATGTAGGATCCTACAATCTTTCCGCTCATGCTCTAACTTCCTACAATGCTTACGGTAAGCAGGCATGTACTCATATTCAATGGAGAAATTAGTGACTGCACCTTCTAGGTTGGTTGTGAGGGAAACAGTGTTGTGTAGTTTATCTGAGAGATCATTTTCCACACATAGTTTTACAATTGAGGGCCTTGTTAAGCTAGTTGTACCAGCATCCATTTTGATATATCTACCTATTGAGCTGCCTATATCTTTTAGCACAGCAGCATTGTACCAGAAAATGGGTAAGTTATGCAGGGTAATCCAAACATGGAGGATTGAAGATTCAGTTTCAGGAGAGAAATTGGGGGTCCATTTAAATACCTTCATCATAGCGCCTTTGAATGACCATTGAGATTTCATCCAACACCTCTGAAAGTCCTGATCCTCAAATCAGATTAGGATGTGCTTGTAATCAATTGAACCAAACTGATATCTCCCTTTCAGGCAACCGACTTAAAAGCTTCATTGAGGAAGTCCATGAATGGCTTCATGGTTGGAAATTTACCGATGAGCGCATTGCAGTAGTGAACTGAAAGTTGCGCAACTTCTTCTAGTGAAATCATGCAAGCGATATTTCCCTTGTATTCAGTGACATGCTTAATTGAGGGATTAGAAGTGAGAGAGAGGTGAAAAGTGGCGTTGGTTTGGTGTTTAGTGCTTGGAGAAAACTTCTATCTGCGGTGTCTCCACCACTGTTAGGCGGCGAATCCGGCAACATTGTGACCGTTTGTGACCGTTGTTGGTGGGGTTATATCAGAAAAAGGGTGGTAATGATAGGACGTGTTTACTGTTTGGGGAAAAAGAGGAGAACATTAAATTCAGGAGAAAGAGAGCGAGTTTGGGGGGTCTTTTTTTTTTTTTTTTTTTTTTTTTTTTTAACTTACATGTTCAAACACATTATTTACTTTAATTTAGAAAAAAAGATGAATGATAATCGATCAGACGTGAGATTATCCTTTAAGGTGTTCAGTTCTTGCTTTAATTCTCATTAACTTTAAAATAAATAAAAAACTACTTAGAACCTATTCTCGCGTGATTATTTATAAAATACATTTCAATTCAGTTTAGTTTTGATGAAATGCAATCTAATTGGTTTACCCATACTATCTATATTTTTATTTAAATTCATTTTAGTTCAAATAAGCAAAGATACGTTGGTGGAGAACATATGCCCTTTACTTCTAAAATCAGCAAATTAAAGAAGTTGAGGGACATCTTTAAAAAACACATGAACTAAACTAAAATTAGAAAAAAAATGTTATTTTTGTACATTTAGCATTAAGTTAGGATTTATTATGAATCTGTAAGAACTTGTGATGTAGAATTGCAAATTGATCCATGGTTAGCCGAACAGAAACCCTCCTTTATCAATCTTTCGTTTTGGCTCGATTTGTTTAGGTTAGTAAATTAATTTTGTTTTCGGTTACATTTTCTTAGCCCAATGCAGTATGTGACTATGTTGTACGTCTGTGAAGATGATGATCATTATTTGTGTACGCACGCCTCCTCTTACCCACCCAGCGCGTGCAACGGCGGCCCGATACCAATTGAGTTATGTTATGTAGCTGTCACTTTTTAGTCTGCTGATGGTGAAATTGGTTATTCCCCCTTTATTGAGATTGAAATGACTCAGTTGTAATATGTTCGTGCTTTATGGTTGATCTTACTTAGTTGCAGGCATATTACTTTCTTTTTTTCTTCTGAAAATTGGAAGAGGTAGTCTCTTAATGTTTATGGCTATAACAATGCATCTACTTGATGCCTCTACCTTTTGATTTCACTTAATGCAATTCTCAACTACATGCTAGAATGCTATATCCAAACTTTTGCTGCCTGCTGTATATACATTCTGACCTATCTTCCCGTATTTCTGGATGAGACTCAATATTTTGCTAGGATGATCAATGTTTACTATGTTTCTGAGTTTGGATGCTTATTGATTCTGCTTCAGTGGTGCTGTAATATGCTAATATTTCATCTTTTAATGTTTATTATGGGTGCGTGTTAAATTCTCTCTGATGGAAGCTAACTTTTTCCGTTGCCTCAAGATTGTTGGTGTTGGTCTCAAAGTCAGAGCTGAATCAGAACCGGCAAAGGTATTATGTACACAGATGGAGTAATAAAGAAGAATCATATGGTTATCTCACGAGATCCCCCTGCTCTCTACGGTTTGTTTAGACAATGACTTTATGGACTCATTGTGTTTCCAAATTCAGCATGTTTGGCATGTGCACTCAAATATTCAATGAAATTCTGCCTTGGATTATTTACCGGCAGCATATATTTTTCATTAGCAACTCACTTTCAGTGTGTCTTATTTTATGATTTTAACTAGCCTAGCATACCTCAGCATTGATCTATGTCATTGGTTTACTCTGTAGTATCTCATCAAAGTGATTGGTGAATGCTGACATTACACAAGAGCATGGTCTTAGTCCTATTCTATGTGAGTGGATCGATCTTTGATTACTTTGATTGTTTCTTTTCTCTTTAAGATACTGGTCATTGCTTGCTGATCCATTGTGAATGTAGAATGTACACTGCTTTTAGCCTGGTAGTTCTATCTAGGATGACAAGTTGTGCACCAAGTATCTAGTTATTGTACTAATACTGAGTTGGCTTCATTGAGGCATCACAAAAAAATTGTTTGGTCAAGATGGTTTAAGTGTGATTAGATGTTTCATTTTACTTGTATTACTGATGTTTGTGTGTCAAAATATACTCCCCAATTGCCAAGATTTATTCATTCAGTTCTGTGGTTAGACGAATTGAATTCTTTTTCCTTTTCTTTTCGGTGCAGTAGCTGTATGTGGGAACTAAAACCTTTCTGTTGCAGACTGGGAAGAAATTTGGAAGAAGGTTTTATGCAAAACATAAATCAACAATGTTATTCCATCCATTCAGCGTGTTGGAGCAAAACAAAGTAGCGGGAGCGAGATTGAACTTATGATTATGTGAAACAAGTGATGAATGCATTCACTAGATGCAAAGTAGAGGTGGCCCATATCAGCTCCAGAAAGACCTGGAAGTGGAGAGAGAAGATGTTATTTATACATTTATGTTAGTTTAGTATTTAAAGGGGGTTGACAGTGAAAACTGCTACCCGTTTGCAGGAACTTATGATGATGATTGATGGATCATGTCCATCAGATCACTATCCTGATCTTGTAAGCATTTTATTCTATTCATTCTCATTGCTCGAGTCTTGTTGAATCTGTGTCTGTCTATACACTCAACCTTCAGGAAAGAGTTTCTTCCTCCCATTTTTGCTGAGATGCTTCTGCTTAGTAACATTTCATGTATAAATTAGGGGATGACTTCTTTCTTCTTGAAACTGAGTTCCCTTGATTTGGTTTGAATGTTAGTCTACAAATAGATATTGGCTACTACATTTCTACAGTAAAACTTTTGTATTATGTTGTAAAAGAAGATGATGAATCCATTGCAGCTGCCACCATGGCAAGGATGCATCTTCAGTCCTGTGTTTTTCACCAATGAGTAGTCAAAGGGTAGTTTGTTACATAGTTTTATGCCGAGTTGATGTCGAGACGCGAGAATTTAGTTCTTTGTATGGAGAAAGATCACCTAGAGCTATATAGATTGGAAAAAAGTTTTCTTAGAAATTGTGATAAAAATGATTGAGTTGGTCCCTTTGGAAGTATGCATACCTATTCCATGCATTTGTTTTGTTTGACAGAACACAAAGATGTACAACTTTATGAAGAAAAAAGAACTCAGTGCTGGAAACTTGTAGCAATCAGTACATTATTTCAATGAAGTGTTTAAAAGTTACATCAGATAGGCAACCAACACCAAAAACTCAATCCATCACTTGTGTGTACCCAATCCATCACTTGGTTCCGGCATGTGAGCGGGGCTACCAGTCCCATCTCAAACTGCGGAGCGATACTGCTATAAATTCACAGTTTTAAATAAAAATGGGGACAGTAAAAGATGAAGTACAAATAAGTAATGTCCATCAAATCTAAACTTACACTGGGAACGTAAACGAGCTAGAACTGGCATCCGATTGAATGGAGTCGGTTGAGTCCCTCGCAGATAGCAGGGTGGATAGCATCTGTCCTCTATGACTAGTTCCAGGGCCAGCACTGCTTTCTTCTCCTCCAGCCTGCAATTTTGGACCATTTTTAAAGGCAAGATTAGCAGGTACATTCGTTCATTACGTGCTCGAGATTTTGGTGCTTACTTTGTTCTAAAAAAAATTCATACTCTATTAAGATTGTTGGAGAGTCTGAAAACTTACTTTTGTTTCTTTTGCATGAATGGATTCCTCTATTTTTATGTTACCCAAGTTGTCTTCGGACCTGTAGTAGCTCGATTGGCTGTCATCCTTTTTGCCATACTTTATCTGGGAATTAAAAAAAAATTGAGGAGATGTTCAATTCTACAGAACTGTTCAAAACATCATACTTTTAACTCGAGTAAAATGAAAATTATATTTTATTCTATAGTCTAATTAACCCACCTCATATCCTCTATTTTTGTTGATTTTCGGTGATCGATGGTGGTTGAAGTAAAACACAATGAATTCATCCTCCTGCTTGATCGTCACTTCATCACCTTCACTGTCATCAATATGTTGTTGGGTTTCGTTTGACTGCTTACCCTTCCTTTTCACGTCTCTACTGTTGTCTTCCTCTTCAATGATGTTAAACGTCAGGAAATCATCTAAAACATGAACAAAATTGAAAACAATTAAATTGATCCAAACATCAGAAACCATATAAATTAGCTTCCAACTTTTATTATATACAGGTATCAAAATACCTGATGCTTGGGGGATCTTGCATTTAAACAGACACGAAGCTATATCTTTTGCCCTCATCTTGTTGTTGCTGTGATGGTTGACAGAAGGTACCATTATATCAGATGTGTTTGTCATTGTATTCATCGGATATGGATTGGAGCGTCAATCGTATATGGGAAAAGTAACACGAAATTAATTTTGAAATTGAAAACAATTAAGATAGGACGGTGCGTGTATCGGAAATCAACGTGGAAATTATGTATTTTTTAATTAAAAAGTCGAAATGTTTTGTTTGAAATTAGTAAATAGTTCGATGGGAGAAAGAATGAAACAAAGAGGTCATCAAAATTTTCTTTTATTATTGAGAGTTATGAGGAGCGAAGAATGAATTTGAATTTGAATTTGAAATAGAAATAAAAATAAAGAGTGGTAAATGAATACTGATGATACCTACCATAAATAATAAATACATATATATGATTATGATTATTTATTTGATGGTTAGAATCCATTTATCTATTGTTGATGCTAAGTATGAATGTTTATACTACGCATTGTAGTAAATTCATATCTTAGTTGGAGACTCGAATTCCATTTCATCTTGTGTTTATAATTTTTTTAAAATAGCTAAATAATAAAATAAACAATTTTGTAATGGTTTTTATGATTAATGTGAAAATAACATACACAGACAAAAGGTGATACTTGATACTAATCTCTATACACATGAAGACAATAATCAACATGAATACGGTAAGGTCTTTTTTTATTACATTAGAATATTATGTATGTAGGAAGATTTTATATATAACTTCAATTTTAGTTAAATATTATTTTTATTTTTATCACTATAAATATTTCAATTATAATCCCCTTTAACATTAAGTCAGCACTATAATGGTATATATGGGTACATAATAAGTGTTTGTTAGTGTTAGCAATTGAATATTGCGTGGTTAATGTTAGTTGAATATTGCGTTGAATTTACCCTTACCGATATTTGAATATTTATAGATATATATAAAATAGAATGGTACTTTTTTTTATATAAAAAAATGAAACCGCACAAGGTGGGGTGAAATTTATTAACTTCACCAATACTAAAAAACCCCGTAGGGAAAAAGTATGATACAAATTTGTTACAATACAAATGATCAAATAGAGTTATTCAAAATAAATTATATATACCCATGTCAACTCCCACAAGCAAGTTAGAGATCGCTATGCGAAACTCAATTCTGCCGATGGGAGGACTCACTATTTGCAAGCATGTTAGGGATCGCTAAGTGAAGTCCAAATCTGCCGACAAGAATGGGGATCAATTATTTATTTTCTATGCTATAAAATCCGTGTCATCACTCATCATACAGGTAGCATCCTGAACACACTATTTCAGTAAACAACATGTGTTGCTCAAACATTGCTATCTTAGAAAGCTTCTGGTGCTTCTTGATTTCAGCTTGTACAGTATCAGCAATCTTCAGTGTATTAGCAAATGGTGCTCATTAGTTGCAGCTTTGTATCCTTACTCAGGCCTGGCGCCTGCAATAAACAAACAAAGATATCAGCAGTACATGAATTCAGAGAAATCAAGCCCTGATATAGGTTACTTCTCTACTGTCTAAAATAACCAATCATTTTATGTTATTAGGTAAATTCAGATTTGTAAATATTGAATTTCTTCTCTCTTTACTAGCAAGATTAGTTAAAGCATCAGCAACTGAATTAGCTTCTCTACATATGTGTATAAAGGATAAGGAAGAAAACTCACTTGTTATTGCTAGAATGGCTCTGATGCATGGTTCAATCTTCCAAGGAATTTTCAAGTCCTTCCTTATAATCTTAAGTAGCACTTGAGAGTCTATCTCCACTTGTAAATGCTCCATTCCTTCAAAATATGCCATCTGTAATCCTTCCAGCAGAGCTAAAGTTTCTGCTTCAAGACTGTTCTTTGTTGCAGATAGATGGATTTTTCCCTAATTACTTGTCATGTTTCTGATTTGATCACCATGCCAGCCCCAGCATGTCCTGGATTCCCTAAAGATGAGCCATCAATATTCAGTCTGAATGGAGCTGTTGGTAGCCTCCATTTCACTAACTGAATCTGCTTACACACCATGGGAGCGACTGGTGCTAGCTGGAGTAGATCATAGTGTATGTTGCTTGCCTCTGAGCTTTTCCACTTCATTTTGTTAATCCTGATGATACTTTGTAACAAAAAGAGAACGTTTTGTTTCATCCTCTGGATACTTGGATGTATATTATATGATGTTCTACTGCACCATATCACCTATTTAATATAAAAAGATAATACTCTAACAAGTATTCTATGGAGCTCATATTTCATATTTACAGTCCAGTAGTGCAGACACCTATCCCATTGACTATCAAAAGTCTCTGGTGTTAGGTCTAGCATATCATGAAAGTATCTACATAATTCCTGTATCACTGGGAAATCATGGAACACATGCTCTAACTCATCTGATGATTTTTTTACAAAAACAGCACATAGATATTATACATATGTGTTGTTCCTGCAAAATATCAGATACTGGCAACAACCCGTTCAGTAACTTTCAATTGAACACAAATAGCTTTTTTTGGCACATACTTCCACCACATATATTTATAAGAATTCATGAGCATTCTTTTTGGTCTGAGTAATTAATAAGCAGAAGAAGTAGTGAATTCACCATCTGTTTCAAGTTTCCACATCATTTTATCCTTAAAATCTTCATATATAGCAGAATCTTTTACTAACAAATCAATAATATGTTGAGGAAAACCATGAATTATATATGTGAGCAATTATTGTTGGTTAAAGAAGAAATCTTTCACAGTTAACTCTGGATTAATGATAACTAGATCTTCATTCCAGAAGTTTATAAGATTACCAACATGAAGCCAGTTGGCTTCTCAAAAAGATACTTCCCCGGCACCAATCTGAATAAATGTGTTCTTTTATGCAATATCATCAATTTCCTTGTATCTTTGCCATGTCTTAGATTTCATTTTACTCTCTGGCAGTGACCACATAAAGGAAGAGCAGAGTGATCCTCCTTTTTGCAGTTTCCACTATATTTTTTAATGAAAAATCATCAACTAGAACATGCAAATTTCTAAAACCAAGCCCGTTTCTATCATGGATAACACATATTTGTCCAAGACCTCCATATTTTATTTTGACCATGTTCAGTCCCCAAATATTTTTTGCAAAAAGAACATGTAACCTAACCAGTACCTCATTAGTTGGTTTAATAACAGTCAGAACATGCAATGGGATGGCAGACAGAACATGCTTTGCTAATATGAGTCTACCAGCTTGATTCAACCATTTTTTTTGCCAAGAAAACAGTTTTGATAAAATAGTGTCAAAAATTGGCTTAAAATAAGAGTGTTTCTTTCTTCCTGTATAAATGGGACACCCTAAGTATTTAAATGGGAAAACACCTTTAGGTATACCAGTAACATCAGAAACAATTCTATGATAAGCCTGTGGAGCTTTATTGGACAGAAAATAAGAAGATTTATCTATATTTATATTCTGCCCAGACACTATTTCATATTTACTTAAGAACTTCATCATATTTTCTAAACTATGTTTATTAGCTTTAAGAAAAACCATGGTATCATCAACAAAACTAAAACTTGTTATTTTCCTAACTGTATGTGGCAGTTTATAAAAATTAATTTTAGCAGTATGATACAGAAAACCCAGGGATCTTGTGAAAGCTTCAGTTAGGATGATAAACAGGTATGGAGACAATGGGTCTCCCTGTTTTATCCCTTATATGCTTTAAATAAAATCCATAGGGGTTTCCATTCACTAAAATCAAAAATGTTGTTGCTTTTATGTTGACTATATTGTTTGAAACTAAGTGTGAGTTGAATCCCAATTTTAGAAGCAGTTTAGTTAAAAAAAACTCCATGAGACTCAATCAAATGCTTTCACCATGTCAAATTTTTTAAAAAAATATTAAAATCCCCTTTTTATTATGGAGATAATCAGTTAATTCATGCATCAAAAGTATATTATCTGCCAATTTTCTTCCCTGAACAAATGCAGATTGTTCAGGAGAGATCAGTATAGGCATTATGGGTTTCATTCTATCAGTGTAGACTTTTGAAAATTTTTATTGAGGAAGTTTGAAAAGCTTATAGGTCTAAAATCAGAAAATGTGGTATTCACTTGTCTTTTTGGTATAAGGGTAATAAAAGTAGCAGATATTGCCCTAGAAATTGGTACCCCTGTAAGGAACTCATTTACTGCATTTACCAGATCAGTTTCTATAATATCCCAGCAGTGTTTGTAAAAAAAACCTGAGTATCCATCAGGTCCTGAAGCTGAGTCTCCATCCATTGAGAAAACTAATTTCTCCAGCTCTTGTGCATCCACCTGCTTCATCATATCCTTGTTCATTTCCTCAGTTATCAGTTCTGGTATGTGTTGCAGTAGCTCATCTGTAACATTCTCATCAACATTCAAACTATCATCAGACAATAAACCATGGTAGAAATTAACAGCCCAGATCAATATCACCTGGATTAGTTATCTAGTCATCATTAGAATTTTTGATCAAAGCTATTTTTGTCTAGCATGTTTAGCTTTAACAGTAGAGTGAAAAAATTTGGTGTTCAAATCTTCCTCAGCTAACCGTTTTAATCTAGACTTCTGTTTCTAGAAAGTCTCATCTCTTAATAATGCTATGGTATTTTTAGCCCGGGCTAAGTGGAGTTGTTCTAGTATTGCCTGTTTCTATCTGATGATTCAGTTCTTTCTGTAAAATCTTTTCTTCTGCAATTTTCACATTATCCTGAATATTACCAAAGACTTATATGTTCCAGTTTTTGAGCCTAGTATTTAGCCTTCTTAGCTTAACAGAAAAGTTCATCATCCCATATATCCCTATATTCTCTACATCTTGTAATTCAGCCCATAGTTCTCTTCCAGTGGCTGTATTATGCCTAGCATAAATGTAACATGCATGCCACATAGTATCTAAAGATGTATGCCTTATATCTGGTCTTAAACATTAATCATGAATAGCAACAATTGTGATACTAAAATCATCATCCCGTAAGATTCAGATTTTGTTTCTAGGATGTGCGAAAAATTGATTGTACCCTAGGCTATATGCAACTGATGAAAGATGACTGCTATCCAAAAATGGCTCTGGTATTACAAATAATCCAATTTTATTTTTCCTTTTTATATTTAAAACCCTAGTTTGTGTTCTAAAATTCCTAATACCTCTAGCATTCCACACACATAAATTGGTGCTTGACATAACTAAACTAATGCATGGGGATCAATCTGTGATCTAGTAGTCACTGTCTTCTGTGTACTAGAATAATCTTTCTTTGCTCTTTTTTTCTTGACAGTTTGATCAGGTTGGCTACTCATATCAGTTAATGTAGAAGAAAGCAATTTTCAAACCTATTTTTGTCCTCTAACAATGGTTCCAATAAAAATCCCCTTCAGTATCTTTAACTCTTTTTTCTTGTGACAATTGTAAATTTGGTAAAGCTGGCATACTGTTTATCATAGTTAGTTCTTCTAAAGATAGAGAAGTGTTCATACCTGTACTTACCCTCTGATCTGTTATCTCAACTTCAGTGCTTTGCATACTTGAAACTTGGTTTATCTTTCAGGTTCTTGTTGTTAGGTTCCTGAATGCTTCCATTTGAAAGGTTCCTGTTTACTTGCACTTCCAGCTCCTCAGAGTTCTTTTCCACATTATTTCCTTGACTTTATTGTGAGCCTGTAACCCCTATAACTGCAGCTTTACCTGAGAAAATCTCAATTACAACATTAGCTTCTAAGGAGCCAGTGTTTGAATCACTGGCAACCTTCACTAACAAATTAGTATTATCTGTTTCATTATCATGCTCATCAACTATAATATGTGCTTGCATATCAGATTTTTGTGTAATTGCTTTTTGTGTACCAGACTTAGCAATATTGGAGTCTGAAGCATTCTGAGAAGGTAAAGTGATAACCTGTTGCACTTGTAGCTCAAAACTCTTAATTTGTTGTTGCTGGTTTTCCATGGTCTTTGACATAGTTTTCTTCTCTCTCCGGACCATTGGACCTATACCTGCACCCAAAAAACCTCTCTTGTCCAAGGAGACATGCTCAACAAGTGGTGCATCAGTATTAACCAAATCAGTTGGATTTCATTTTTCTCCTTATTAGATAATCCAGAGGATGAAGCATTATTTTCAAAATTTTCCATCAGTGTAGGCTTCTAAGGATTAGAATGCCTGGGTCTATTTTTACTTTGACAAGTATCAATGTGGTGACCCAATTCAGACATATTTGGCAGTAGAAAGGGAGACTTCATATTCAATTTTTTGCCAATATCCCATATTCCTAAAACTGGGCCAAATGCTATCAATCAAGGGTTTGGTTATATCAATTTCTACACAGACCTTAGCTACATGAGGTCTAGTTTTATTCAATGTAGCTTGATCTACCTTAACAGGTTACCCTAACAGATTTCCTATAGACAGAATGGCATGCTCATCAAAAAATTGTATTTTTAAACCGTATAAAGCAATTTATACCGGCACAATTGGGGAGTCTGCATTCGGGTCGAAGTCGGGGCTCCATTTCGTGATCCTGATTGAGTATGAGCCAAAACTCCAGATCTTGTGCATCCAGCACCTGTAGTAATCTTCTGCAAGATCAAAGTGTACCAGTACTTTTTTATTATCAAGTAAATAGATCTCCGGTTTGCCGACGAAACCAGCCGTATGAAAATCCTTCCGGAGTTTCTCCAATCTGGGCATGGCCCTCAAAAACCTCCCAACTAGGGTGTGTTTTAAGGGCTCCTCCAGCCGATCACATTCCTCACCGGAAAAAGTGAAGGCCTGGTTCCCCTAGATGGTCAACTCTCGGCTTTGGATTGAAGGCGGCTCCGATCGGCATCGTTTTCCTATCTACTGTGACAGTGTTTTTCGCCACCGCCCGTGCATAGGAAATCACAAGCGGGGCTTGATTCAAGGTTGGGGGCTCCGCCGGAAAATCGAAAAAGGGGTTTTTAGATCGGAATCGTCAAAATTGCCAGAGCGTTCATTCTCCCAACCAGTAAAATAGAATGATGCTTATTTACGTATTTTTTTCTTAAAGTTTTAGACTTTTTTTGATTCACCAGAAAATGACACGTCATCTTCTCCTGTATAAAATTTTTCTTAATTTAAATTATTGATTAAATTTAGTAATTTTTCTAATCCACATTAAAAATATTATTAAAGGGGCTCATGAAATTAGACTAAATTGAACTGAAAAATTATAAGTGTAATGAATTGAACTGAAATGAACTGAAATAAATAATTTTAAAGTTTTTAAAAAACCATTGTATATGGTAGATATATGACGAATAGTATCGTTATAAAATAATCTACTGCAATGTACTGAAATGAACTAAAGGAACTTAACTGAAATAATAAAAAAATCCATGAAAATATAACATGTACCAACTAAAAATATGGAATTTCTATTTGCAGGTTTTCTTTTACTAATACAATCTTTGATTGGAACTGGCACGATTGTCCTTATTAATTTATTTGTTTCAAACTTTAGCCCCTTGATTGAGGACATATTCATCTTTCCTTGAAATAATACGGACTGCAAAAGTAAAATACAACCTGCAAATAGCACAATCATTAAAAAATAATATTATATTATACAAATCATCTAAAAAAAATATTCCATGAAAGATTCCATGTACCATTTAAGAATAAGAGAGAGTTTTGGGTAGGACGTCTCACCATAAGTTTATGGTAGAATCGCTTTTTATTTCACATTTTTATTAGTTAAGTTTTATGTGTTTGTTTTATTAGACTCTTAATATGATACTTTTAATTATCTATTTTAACAAAACAAATCATTTAAATGTTGTAAATATGTCTATATAATTAGTTCAGGTGTTTTGATCATTAGTTCAATTTTGTTGTACAAATATCCGTTTACCAAGATTTTTAGTTTATTTAACAATTATTGGTGAATTAATTGTGTTAGAACGACCGACAAAGATTACGAAAACGAAAATTATCCCCTTAAACATATGAGAACTCATTGGTCCTACCATAAACTTGTGGTGGAAGGTCTCAGCCAATACTTTATATAAGAATAATACATACTATATAAATTATAAATTTTCTAATTTAAAAAATTGATTAAATATAATTATTCCTAACCCACATTGAAAATATTATTAAAGGATACCATGAAATATATTTAACTGGACTAAATTGAAGTGCAAAAATTATAAATGTAATGAACTCTAATAAATGTAATGACTTAAAGTTTTTAAAAAATCATTGTATATGGTAGAAATATAACAAATTGTAGCATTAAAAATAATATACTGAACTGAACAAAAGTGAAATGAATTGAGCTGAATAAATTTAAGTGGAGAAAAACAATTCCACAAAAATATTACATATACCAATTAAGAATAATACATTACTATATCAATTCTCTAAAAAATTATTCCATGAAAATATTACACCATACCAATTAAGAATAATAAAATATTGTATAAATCATCTTTTGTAATCTTAATTTATCATGGCATGCCGTAGTTAAATTTAACTTATTATCATAAACCCTAATTATTACTGTATGTTTGATTTTTCTAAGTAAATTTGTGTAATGATTATGTAATCAAATTATGCAAAAACAGATTTAGCAAGTATTTATATGGCATGCAATTGCAAATACACGCCTGACTTAGCAAAATTACATATGTATTCATTTTCCTTTCTGACCCCTCTGTTTATTTTTATCTTTCGACAGAATGCTTCTCGGCGCTCCAATATTACTCAAACGAAAATCCCCACCGATCAACCTGGTTCTCTTCTTTTTGTTCTCGGCGGTCTTCTTGTCTATTTAACGCCCAAATATTCAATCTGGTTCTCAGTGGTCTTCTTCTCGACGGTCTTCTTCTCGGCGATCAACCTGGTTCTCGGCGGAGGAGGATTAATGGTGGCAGTAAAAGGATGTACTTTTGCTTGAAGAAGAGGAGGACTAGCACTGAAAGAGACAAAGCCACAGCTGGCTTTACTTCTGTTGTTGATGTCATTCTTGAACAGATAAAGAAGAAACCAAAGCTTACATTACTTGACATGACAAAGACAGAATGGGGAAAGTTCAAGGACAAAAATAAAGGTTTGGAAGATGAGCTTCAAACTTACAAAAAGAGCTCAAACCAATATTTAAATTGGGTCTCTTTCCTAGAACACGCTGATAAGAGAGAATAAGAGCATGAAAGAGACGTTAGACTTCCACGCATGCAAATAGGAAAGCAGATATTTGAGAGGACTATTAATGGTCTGGCACATATTTTTATCATGATAAACTAATCATTTGATCAAGCCAGACAATGGCAACTTTTATCATGATTGTTGTGCAGTCTACTTATATTTGATAGAATACCAGTAGGTTTTAGACTGTGATTCCTAAAGTTATACTTTGTTTTCAATTGTCATTGTAAACATTCAAAGTGTTGGATCTGTTGTTACTTGTGAGTCACAAGTTTCACTCATTTTTGCTCTATGCACAATATATAAAATAGCTCTTGGTACTAGATTGTGTCGTGTGGTTGACAATATAATTGTGTGTGTATACAACTTGGATACTACTCTTTTGCTGCCAGACCATTCTACATTAGCTCTCCTATGGATATAGATTCGGCAGATAATGGATACTTTCCAAAGTTGCTCAAACCCCCAAAACCAAAAATCTTGATTGTTAAGTGGGTAAAGCCAGAAGAGGGACTTAAATTTAATGTAGATGCATCTTGAAAAGCTCTAAATGGAGATACAGGATTGAGTCTGATAGTTAGAGATATTCATGGTTATTTTGTTTTTGCTAAGTCTATCTATACTCATGTTGTTTCCTCTCTAATGCCGAGATACTTGCAATTGGTTTAGCACTGTCAGTAGCTTCTTCATATAACCAGAAAATTCAGATAGAATCTGACTGTGCTGAGGCCATTAAAATGATCAAAAACACAAGCTATGCACATTGAAAAATTTACGATCTGGTTGACGAGATACACCATTTACTGCATGATATTACACTGTCTTTCATTCATAGGGAGGCCAATCAAGTGTCTGATTATCTTGCTAAGCATTCTTGTGAGTCGAAGACTAGCACAAAAATTATGCATATTTCACAACTTTTTTTGGTTTGAAATATGCAGGTACTACTAGGACACCGAGGTACAAGAGTAGAGATCATACTACTATCTCACACAACTGGAGCTCTCCCCTCAAAAGGCAAGGCTTACCATCACATATTGAACAACAGAACCACCATGGATAACTCTTTTGGACTTTATCTAGTGCCGCCTTGTGTTTTGAATATTCAATTCGCTATTGGGCTCTAGATTTTTTGTGCCCAAAGTAGTCAGAAACTTGTTCTTTGTTTTAGTTTATACTGTATAGGTTCCACCATTTTTGGAGGTTTTTTGCTTCATGGCCGAGTGTTGAGCCGCTATACCTTTATTCTTTTGACTCCCACTGCATGTAGTGGGAGTGAGAAAACTAACACCAAAATCAAATTTTGGTTTTTATTATGGTATGGGGAGCCAAATAAAATCCCTCCATCCATGGGATGGTTTCAAAAAAAAAAAAACTTGGATACTACATGCAGTAAATTAGTGCA
Source organism: Sherardia arvensis (assembly GCA_948330725.1). Classification (NCBI taxonomy): domain Eukaryota; kingdom Viridiplantae; phylum Streptophyta; class Magnoliopsida; order Gentianales; family Rubiaceae; genus Sherardia; species Sherardia arvensis. Next base: position 19,197,844 of record OX415238.1, read on the forward strand.
CTCAAGAAGTCCAAGCATTTGAAAATGCCTCTAATTCCAAATAAACAATATCACCAGAAACTTCATTTTCATCACCAGAACACACTCTCATTCTCAATAACTTTCGTGCTGCAATATGCATTTGCAGCTGGGAAACTCTTGTCTTGGAATGAACCGTTTATTCCAAAAGGGATGTGCATTGTGTACTGATCCCGAACCTGGGTTCCTAGTACTTTGAATCCATGTATCAACATCGGCAACATCTAGTTCTTCTTGTTGAACCAGTGTGTGTTTATTTGTTTGAGCAATGTTTGATCTAAAAAAAAAGCCCAAGACAGCTGCTTGTAAAAGAAAACCTTCTCTCTGACAATCTTGCCATACAACTTAAGAGTCTAACCAACTAAACAAACGCGTGAGATTTCATCTCAAATAGATATGCTGCGACACTGATTTCTCTTTTCAATCTTGAAATCTGTCTAAAATGAAGCATTATTTTAGTTCTTGAACCATTTATCCAGTTTCGTCCATTGAGCAGTGAAGGTTACTAACGTTGGGTTATATGTCCCTTCCTATGTGGTAAAAACCTATCTAATTTGGCCCATTTAGAAAGTCTTTTAGGGCTTTGACTTAGACTCTTTGAGAAAGTATATGTGGCCAAAATCGTGAGAGAGAAGGGTGACTGTCATTCAGATTTTCAGATCTTTTTTCTGAGAAGAGAAAAGAGGGAGAAAAGGGTTCTTGTTGCAGTAGCTTAATTGGGTTCTTTGAAGGGTCGTCAGTTTTCCGATCAAGCTATCTTTCTTGCAGCGTTCTAGAGGTGTTTGAGATCGTGGTCTGAACTTGTGAATCGTCGATTGGTGATCGGCTTTGCTCTGCTTTACCGGTGATATTCTCCAAGTTTCTCTCTTACTTTGTATGCTCTTTTGATAGTCATTGGTTGCTTGATTGATAGCCTTTTAGAGACTAGGGATTAGCTTTGTTGTAACCTCTCTTTTGAGCTTAATGAAAGTTATTGGATTGGACTCCTAATCATCTCGTGGTGTTTATCCTTCACACCGAAGGGGATTTCCAAGTAAAAATTTGTGTGCCTTGTTTACTCTATTTATATCCTTTAATCAGTTGTGTTCTGTGTGATTTGAGGTGGTTTTGGGTGTTTGTTGAAACTCAGCCCAAATGACTCGGGCCGAGACTTTCCACTTGAATCTTTTCTTCAGTTGCACTATCTAGTGCTCGGGCGAGCGTTTTCATGTGAAATTTTCCTTTTGCGAGAAATCATTATTGTGCTGTGCAATTGTGCTTAATCCGTTTAGCAAATATTTTATTTGGGGAATCATCGTTTCATCCCCATCAAACTGGTATTAGAGATGTGGTTAGGAGCATTAGTTTAAACCTTTTGAAGTTTTTGGTTTTAGCTTGTTAGCTTGGTTTTTCAGATTTGTTGGTTTTGTTGTTGATTTCTTCATGGATGCTAATATGAATACGAGTGGGATGGTTAGTTTGAATGGTACTAACTATCATATTTGGAAATGGAAGATGGAACACCTGCTATTGGTATAGAATTGGCACCTACCTGTGTTTTCTACTGATAAACATGCAGATAAGACTAAGGAGCAGTGGAGTTTTAAGCATAAATAGGTTTGTGGTTTTATTCGTTAGTGGGCTGATGATAATATTCTCAACCATATCTATGATGATGTGAATGCCAAGACTCTTTGGGAGAAGCTTGATTCCCTTTATTCAAGCAAGTCTGGAAACAATAAGATGTTTTTGATCAAGCAGCTTATGGGATTGAAGTTCAAGAAAGCAAGGCAATGTCTAATCATTTGAATGACTTTCATGTATTATTCAGCAATTATCTGCCATGGGTATAACATTTAATGATGAGGTACAAGGGCTTTTATTGCTAGGTAATCTTCCTGATTCCTGGGATACCTTTAGGATGACACTTTGTAATTCAGCGCAAGGAGGAAAGGTGTCCTTAGACTTTTCTAAGGCTGGCATTCTGAATGAGGAGATGAGAAAGAAGTCTCATTGTGTGTAGACTTATTTTTGAAGAAGCTTATGTGTTTGAGCACAGGGGAAGAAGCAAAGGTAGAGGTTCTAATGGAAGGGAGAAGAGTAGAAGTAAGTCCCGTGGAATGTACAAAAATGTGAAGTGCAATTATTGCAACAAGATGGGGTCATATTCAGAATTTCCGCTACAAGTGGATGAGAGAAACAAGGGTGGCAATGGTAAAGAGAAGAGGCATGATTACAAAGATCTAGAAAGTGAAGATATTGCAGCTACTTTGACAGATGATATGGTAGTTGTGCCTGGATGAGATCTATGTGAACTTGGCTATTTCTGAGTCAAGTTAGGCGATTGATAGTGGAGCCTCTACTGATGTATCACTAAAGCAAGAATTTTTTAGCTCTTATACACCGGTTGACCATAGTGTGCTGAAGATGGGTAATGATGGCTTGTCCAAGATTGTTGGACAGGGAGATGTGTGTTTGGTGACTAACCTTGGAGCAAAGGTGGTGCTCAAGAATGTTAGAAATGTCCTAGACATTTGTTTTTAACTTGATCTCCGTAGGCCAGCTTAATGATGAAAGCTTTTGTAGCACCTTTCGTGATGGTTGGTGGAAATTGACGAAAGGGAGCATGTTGCTAGCTTAAGGGAAGAAGCAACCTAGTCGTCTTTATTTGACACAAGCCACTAACTCCACATATTGTGTGAATGTTGCAGATGTTGTTCCATGTAAGATATGGCACAGAAGACTTGGCCATATGAGTGATAAGGGGATGAGTTGTTTGCTCAAGCAAAATGCCCTACCTGATTTGTAGAATGTGAAATTGGACAAGTGTGAGCATTTTTTTGCAGGGAAGCAAAATAGAGTCTCTTTCAAGAAGCACCCTACTTCAAGAAAATCGGGTTTGCTTGAGCTTGTTCATTCTAATATGTGTGGTCCTTTAAATTAAAAATTTTAGTAGTGCACTTAACTTTGTTACTTTCATTGATGATTTTTCAAAAAAGTTGTGGGTGTATGCTTTGAAAGCCAAAGACCAGGTACTTGATGTGTTCAAGGAGTGTCCAGCTTTGGTTGAGCGGGAGACAGGAAGAAAGTTAAAGTGCTTGCGGTTTGACAATGGTGGTGAATACATTGGACCATTGGGTGGCTATTGCAAGTCGTTAGGTATTAGACATCAGAGAACTCTAGCGAAGACCCCGTAGTTGAATGGTGTTGCTGAGAGGATGAACTATACCTTGTTAGAGAGAATGAGGTGCATGCTTTCTGAAGCTAAGTTACCTAGACACTTTTGGGGTGAAGCTATGTATACTGCTACTGCCCATGTGATTAATTTATCTCCTAGTGTGCCTCTAGATGGTGATGTTCCAGATAGAGTTTGGTTTGGCAAGGAGGTCTCCTATAATCACTTGCATGTTTTTGGGTGTAAGGCGTTTGTGCATGTTCCCGGTGATGAAAGGTCGAAGCTGGATCCTGAGACTCGCCAATATGTTTTTGTGGGCTATGGTCAAGATCAGTTTGGCTACATGTTGTATGATCCTGTACATAAGAAGTGTGTCCGTAGCAGGGATGTAGTGTTTATTGAGGATCATAATATTGAAGTTATTCATAAGGATCGTGAGACTGCATCTTCAAGTGGCCATGATTTAGTTGATTTAGATCTACCTCATTTGGATTCCGCACCTGAGCGAGCCCATGAGGTGCAAGGAAATGGCAATGAGGCCAATGTTCATGAGGTAGATAACCATGATAATGATAATGATAATGAAGGTGAAGAGGAGGCTAATTCCCAAGACACTCCAAGTTCAGCCTCTTCCTTTGAGACGGTCTGCAAGAGGACATCAACCTTCTAAGAAGTATTCTTCTTCTAATTATATCCTCCTTAGTGATAGTGGAGAGCCTGAGTCTTTTGATGAGGCTATAAAGAGTGATAAAAAGCAGTGTTGGATGGATGCAATGAATGGTGAGATGAAGTCATTGCATGAGAATCACACTTTTGATCTCATGAAGCTACCAAAGGGAAAGAGAGCCCTGAGGAATCGTTGGGTTTACAAGCAAAAACAGGATGAGAGTGCTTTGAAACCATGATATGCGAGACTTGTTGTGAAAGGCTGCAATCAGAAGAAATGAGTGGACTTTGAAGAGATTTTATTAGAGATGTATTGGGTCTTGCTGCTAGTTTGGATTTGGAAATTGAGCAGCTGGATGTGAAGACTGCATTTCTTCATGGTGACCTTGGAGAAGACATCTACATGCAACAACCCGAAGGCTTCAAAGTTAAGGGAAAAGAGAATTATGTGTGCAAGTTGAAGAAGAGTTTGTATGGCCTTAAACAAGCTCCAACGCACTGGTATCGCAAGTTTGACTCCTTCATGGGGGAGCAAGGCTTCAAAAAGACTTCTTGCGATTATTGTGTTTTCTTGAAAAGGTATTCTGACGATGACTTTATCATTTTGCTACTTTACGTTGATGATATACTGGTTGTAGGACAAAATGTGGGCACAATTACTAGTTTGAAGAAACATTTGAGTAAGACTTTCTTCATGAAAGAGCTTGGTCCAGTTAAGCACATCTTAGGCATGTAGATTGTGTGGGACAGGAAAGCTAGAAGTTGTGGTTGTCTCAAGAAGCCTATTTGCAAAAAGTGCTTTAGAGATTTAATATGGAGAAAGTTAAACCAGTAAGTACTCCTTTAGCTTTGCATTTTAAGCTGAGTAAAGAACAATGTCCTTTTACCATGGAAGATAAGGAGAGAATGAAGAATGTTCCTTATGCTTCAGCAGTGGGTAGTTTGATGTATGCAATGGTTTGCACAAGACCTGATATAGCTCATGCAGTTGGCTTGTCAGTCGATTTTTCTCTAATCCATGAAAGGGGCATTGGAATGCTGTTAAGTGGATTATGAGGTATTTGAAATGCACTGCGGATATGAGGCTTTGTTTCGGTGATGATAAGCCTATTCTTATTAGTTACTCAGATTCCGATATGGCTGGTGACATTGACTCCAGGAAGACTACTTCTGGTAATATGGTCACTTTTCCATGAGGAGCAGTTTCTTGGCAATCTAGACTACAGAATGTGTAGCACTGTCAACTACTGAGGCAGAGTTTATTGCAGACTTTGCAGTCACGGAAGCATGTAAGGAATTGCTTTGGATGAAGTGTTTGGTGCGTCAGTTTGGTTTTTCGCAGAAGAGTATGCATTTTACTGTGATAGACAAAGTGCAATTAATCTTGATAAGAATTCCACTTTTCATGCTAAGTCTAAACACATCGATGTGAGGTACTTTTGGATACGTGATGTACTTGATTCTAAGATTCTTGAGCTTGAAAAGATTCACACAGATGACAATGGTTTTGATATGATGACCAAGGCCTTGCCAACGGGCGAGTTTGAGATTGTTGTTTGCTTACAGGAGTTGCAAGCCCCTCCACATAGTCGTGACGGGGGAGAATTGTTGGGTTATAGGTCCCTTCCTATGTGGTAATAGCCTATTTATTTTAGCCCATTTTAGAAAGTCATTTAGGACTTTGACTTTAAATCTTTGAGAGAGTATATGTGGCCAAAATAGTGAGAGAGAAGGGTGGCTTTCATTCAGATTTCCAGATCTGTTTTCTGAGAAGAGAAAAGAGGGAGAAAAGGGTTCTTGTTGCAGCAGCTCCATTGGGTTCTTTGAAGGGTCGTCAGTTGTCTGATCAAGCTGTCTTTCTTGCAGCGTTCTAGGGGTGTTTGAGACCGTGGTCTGAACTTGTGAATCGTTGATTGGTGATCGTCTTTGCTCTGCTTTACCGGTGATATTCTCCAAATTTCTCTCTTACTTTGTATGCTCTTTTGATAGTCTTTGGTTGCTTGATTGGTAGCCTTTTAGAGACTAGGGATTGGATTTGTTGTAACCTCTCATTTTGAGCTTAATTAAAGTTATTGGGTTGGACTGCTAATCGTCCCGTGATTTTTATCCTTCACACCGAAGGGGTTTTTTACGTAAAAATTTGTTTGCCTTGTTTACTCTGTTTATATCCTTGAATTGGTTGGGTTTTGTGTGATTGAGGTAGTTTTGGGCGTTCGTTGAAACTCATCCCAAAAGGCTCGGGTCGAGGCTTTCCACTTGAATATTTTGTTCAGTTTCACATCCTAGTGCTCGGGTCGAGCGTTTTCATGTGAACATTTCCTTTTGCAAGGAATCATTATTCCGCTGTGCGATTGTACTTAATATGTTTAGCAAATCTTTTATTTGGGGAATCCTCCTTTCATCCCCATCAACTAATTTCAGTTTTCCCAACTGACATCATGTACATCATGCCAACTCTGAGACCCCAGGTGAAATGAGAGTTTCATGTCAAGTGTAACACACTCTCAGCATAATTAGTAATATTTGCTTCCCTTCAAACATACAACAAAATTTGAGATAAAATCATCCAACTAGTAACACGGTATTGAAACTTAATTTTGTGTTCCACTAATGACTATCATAACTTATCATTAACTAAGTCAATGTTCAGTGTTACTAAAATGTACTGTATGTATTTAACTCTAGGGCAAGACCATATTTGCAGATTAATTGTGCTACTCACAAATGTTGTATTTTATCAAATTTTGATTAGTAAATTATCCTTAATAACATATCCAACTCATATATATCCACTAACTTGACAAAGACTCGAGACGAAAACTTCTAGGTTGAACCTGTGATAGTTTGAATGTAATAGGCTGGTGAGGCTCATTTCATAGTTCAAATATGACACAACAAGAGCCTAAAACTAATAATTTCTCCCTGGAATAGGGTTCTATGCTAGTTCAGTTACGGAAACAACAAGAATCTTCAGGTGTGTAACGGAGGGAGCATCAAATAGTAAGAATTTAACATGTCCTTAATTAAGAGAGTTTCGGTGGTTGGAGGGGAATTATATTTCCACCAGGTTGATCGGTGGGGATTTTCCTCTGAGTAATATTTGGGCAAAAAGAAGCTTTCTGTCGAAAGATGAAAATAAAGAGTGAGGCCAGATTAGGAAAAAAACAAAAAGTATGGGGAGAAAAAAAAGAAACAGAATGGCACGAGAAGTTAACTTTGGTTGTTTTCCCAAATTAGAGTTGCCACATGTCAACTTTTTATCTGACCCACACCTTAACATACATTTTCCTTAACAGACAAAATAATCTGGGTTTTCAGTACTTATCAATGGAAATGATGGACGTCTAGAACCCGCGCTTGATCACAAACTTGGCTCACGAACTGACCTGCAAGACAGAGCCCCGAGATGGCCCAGGGGTAGACACTCCGACGCTCAAGTTAGAAAACAGCTTAGGGAAGCTTTCAATGCGTAAGGCGTATTGTATGTATTATAATAGAATCGAGTGGTCTACCAAACCTTCGGTATTAATAGAGCTACCATCCGTAGATTGGTAAGGTATGCAATTATGGTATGAATACAACTCTTATGGAGATAACAGTTCTATTACCATGTATAAAAGAAGTATATTTCGGGCACGACTGTATTACCATGTATAAAGGAAGTGTATTCCTTGTATGACATTCAGAATATATGCATTACTTATAAGGATTTGGACCGATGGACCCGTGGATCCATATTCTGCGTAACTCGGGCCCACGACCCTTCTCGGGTCCTGGTCCGAGACTGAATGAGGTTCTAGAATACGAACCATGGACTCATTGGCAGATCTACGTAGAAGTTTGGTATGGCGGGAGCCATACCAAAATATTAGGAATTAGTTTGAAATTATTAAGGGTACGTAAAGTTTGTAGATTTTTTTCCTATTATAACCATACAAAGATTTTAGGAATTAGTTTGAAATTATTATTGGCAGGCTAAATTTTGTACATTTTTTTCCTATTATAGTGGTGGAGTTCCTGGAAAAAAAATTCATCGTTTCATGATTACAATATTATTTTATTTGATTCCCCTTCTTTAATTGAAACAGTGTCAATAAGGTAAGTGGAAAAAAATTACAAAAGAGTAAAATATATATAAATACAAATTAGTTATTGTTTTTAAGTTGATTATTTTTTGAATTTTTTTAATGCAATTAAGCCATAGCATAAAAAAATTTCTAGATCCGCCACTGCATGGAGTTATCACCCCAAGGTAGATCTTCAGAATTTTGAGGGCTCCTCTCGGAGGCTTGATGAGAGGCTTGCTTCTCGAGGGAAGCTCAATAACTCGAGGGAAAGTAACTCGGGGTATTAAGCTCGGGGTGTGCTTCTAGGACTGGTCTCTCGGGCTGACCCTTCTGAATATCTATCTTCAAGTTGTTTCGTATTCTACCATGACACTTGGATGGTTGAATTTGAATTCATCCTTTTAATCTAAGATAGGTGACACGTGGCATCTGCTCATTGAATAATCTGGCGGTGAGAAATTACCGTTCCATTTGCCTGCATCGTTTCACGAGTCGAGGCAATTACTTCGCTTAAATGCATCTTAATTACTGGTTATAAACCCAAGTAATCTTCCTTTGTATTTATCAGCATTCTTTATTCTGATTTGCGTTTTCAAACCAAAAAATATTTTCTTCATCTTCCACATAATATTTTCCCCTCATTATTTGTGTTGTCATCTTGACTTCAAGCTCTTGTGTTCCCCATGGCAATAAAGAGAATGTCGTACCTTTGAAGGAGCTGGAGGTGATAATGGTTGAAGAGGGAGCCTTAGTCGTTGGTGACCTGGAAACCTTGTTTCTGGAGGCAGACTCTGTGGAGTTGATGGAAGTGACCATCGTCACACCCCTGCAAGTTGTGTCAGTGGTGCATGGTGAGGGTTCATCCCAATAGGTTGTTGACCCGAATAAGGAGCCCCAAGATGATAAACGGGCTCTAGTAACCGATGACGCAAATGATGTCACAAAGGTGGTCGACGAAATGACGTTGCAATTCCTGAAATCGTGTAGGTTGTCCTACCCCATCGAGGTCGGGCTAAAGTTTGAGGATGACCACATCGAAAACAAGGACCTGGTGACCCCCACTCGAGGGGTTATATATGGTAGGTTTCTGCAGCAGGAGATGAGTTTCCTTTTCCCCCATTGTTGCTGGAGTTTTTGCAGCAACATAAGCTGCATCCGTGCCAGATACACTCCAATGCGGTGGTGTCCATCATGGCTTTGATATCTTGGTGTGCCTGGAAAGGGTATGAGCCAAGTCTGGATCTGTTCAGGAGCTTATATAAGTTATATGCTTCGAAGAAGTACCAGCATGTCACACTCAGTCTGCGGGGTGCCAAACCCTTTGTGTTCCATGACAACAGCGGCAAGTGGTATGCTGATCGTCTGACCTTTGATCGGACTAAGTACGAGGTTCCTGACTGGAATCCTAAGCCAAAGAGTGACGTGGCTCTTGATAGGGTCTTCGAGATTCTGGATCGCCTGAAGGGCATTGTTAAAGAGCTCTTGGATGAAGGGATCGCCTTCCAGAAGGGGGAATTTGTGCGGGGGCTCATGGTTCCATGTGGAAGTGGCCTTCCGGCACTTATTCCTATCTGCAAAAGGTTCTTCAGTCGAAATCTACCACCAGCTTCTTGAAGCAGGGTTGGTCTGGACCTTCCCTTATAAAATCCAGGTGGAGGGTAGCAAAGGGAAATCCAACAAGCGCGGCACCCGGAAGTCTCCAAGGATTCGAGACAAAGCTGCATCGACCCAGTCTTCTCAAGGTATACTTTTGATTTTATTTGGCAGTATATTCGATATTCAATGTCTAGTTGATGCTGATAATCCTAATTATGAGAATAGGTTTTCCTCCGAAGAAGAATGCTAGGAAGGGAAAGGCGATCCCCGAGGTTGTAGAGGAGGACGCAGAGAATTCTGAGGAGGTTGAGTCCGAGGATGGAGGATCTTCGGATGATGGCTCCGACTTCGAGCAGGTGACACCTGATGAAGGCCCTTTGAGGGAGCTGGAGTTCTACCTGGGTCAGTCCAAAGAGGAAGAGGAGGTGCAGACATCTCGGAGGTCCTACGGGAAGTACCATTTGTTCTCTAAGGTATTCTTCTATCCTGTTGTAGAATCTCTTTGTACCTTAAGTGCCAAATACTTAGGTAAAATTGGTTAGGGTCGAGATCCACTCCCTTGAACATGATCTCTGGATTTATTCCTTGGTTTCATGGTTTACTAGAAAGGGGCCCAGCCTCTATACAGCTGTTGCAGACTATCCTGAAGTTAGGCTTCGCCAAGTTCAGCTGGATACATGGTATGTTTATGGGGGTTCTTCATCAGGCTTTTTTACCGTAGCAATTAGCATTGAGTTTATGTATATGGGATTTTTTCCCCTGATAACCCTCTCGGGTTTGTTTAGAAGTATCTTATTCTAATGTAATAACACCTTCTATATGACCTCTAGTGTAGGTTCGAGGTTTTCCTCTTCATATCCTCTTGGGATTTGTTTAGAAGTATCATATTCTGATGTAATAACATTTTTTATATGATTTTTAACTTCTGTTCGAGGTTTTTTCTCTTTTCATTTCGAGATGATTGATGTTCAGGCACGTCTGCCTGTTTTATTAGTACGTAGACTTCAATCAAATACTTTTTTCAAGTATTCTATCTCGTATCCATCCCCTTTATTTTACTCAAAACGATTAGCAGTTGAATTTTTCATCCAAACAACTTATTTTAGATAAGCAGGCAAATCGTACACTTATTGAAGCATACTGTTTTGAGTGGCAATCAAAGTCATACTTATGATAACATTCCTCTTATTAGAAGAGGAATTCGTGATTGCCAAAATAAAGATAGAGATAGACATAAACAGAGTACGTTCAATTTAAACTCGTGGATTTAAGAATAAAGCAAAGGAAGTAATAGTTCGAGTTTAGTACCCGTAATGCTAGAACATAAGTTGACCACGGTACTTTCTCGAGCTTCATCTCTCATGGTACTTTCGTAAGTTGACCACGTTCCATCTTCGTGGTATGGGTTCACCCTTCATGGTTTCCAAGAAGTAGCTTCCCCCTGGATGGGATTCTAGGACTCGATACGGACCTTTCCAGTTCGGGGCGAGCTTCCCTTCCACTTTTTTCTTACTTTTCTCATTTAGCCTCATGACGAGGTCTCCTTTAGTGAATGTAGCCAAGCTAACCTTTCTGTCATGGTAGCGCTTGACTCTTTCTTTTACCTTGGCCTCATGGATAGTAGCATTGGCTCTTTTCTCCTCGAGGAGGTCAAGATCGAGACGAAGGTTTTCTTCATTGGCAGAGCCATCTTCATCTTCTGGTCGAGAGGTACGAGCAAAGGGGATTCCAATTTCTATGGGGATGACCGCCTCGGACCCATATATAAGTTATAAGGAGTTTCTCCAGTTGCAGTAGCTGGTGTTGTTCTATGGACCTAGATCACACTCGGGAGTTCTCGAATCCAATTTCCTTTAACTCCTTGTAGGCGCTTCTTGATGCCGTTCACCAGGGTTCGATTCGTGACCTCTACCTGGTCATTGGCTTTCGGATGATACACCGAGGTGAGCTTTTGCTGTATGATGTAATCCTCACACTATTTTTTGAAGGGTTTGTTGGCGAATTTTGATCCATTGTCCATTACTATGTATCTTGGTATTCCATAGCGACATACAATATTTTCCATTTGATGACTATTTTGCCGGTTATGTTCATCAAAGCTTCGACTTCCACCCACTTCGAGAAGTAGTCCATGGCCAGAATAAGGTACTTGAAATTTCCGGGGGTCGTGGGAAAAGGTCCGACAAGGTCTATGCCCCATCGAACAAATGGCCAGGACTCTTGGATACTTATCATGTTCTCTTGAGGCACATGAATCATTTTGGCATATCTTTGGCATTGGTGGCAGGATCGGTGTACTTTCTGGAGTCTTCTAGCATAGTGGGCCAGTAATAACCCATTTGCGGGAGTTTGCAGGTGACCGTGTGTGGACCTTGGTGACTGCCGCAAACGCCTTCATGTGCTTCTTGCACCAAGTGCTCTGCATCGGAGGGCCCGATACATTTGAGTAAAGGCTAAAGGTATCCTTTCTTATACAGGTTGCCTTCATGTATGACATACTTAGGGGCTTTGACTCGGACCTTGCGCGCCAAATCTTTTTCTCCTGGGAGAGTTCCCGTTTGTAGGTATTCGATGTAGGGGCTCATCCAAGTGTCCGAGGCTCCTACAGCCATGATGTTGCTTTCTTCATAACTTATTTTTGCTAGGGTTTCCATCAGCAGCTCTTGAGAGGAGCGGATGTTAAGGCCCGAGGAGGAAAGTTTGCTTAGTGCATCGGCTTTATGGTTGCCTTCTTGAGGAATATGGTTCAACTCGTAGTGTTGGAATTGGTTTAGAAGCAGTCTAACTATCTTGAGGTACTTCTGGAGGCTGTACTCTCGAGTCTCGTAGTCACCTTTAACTTGCTGTACTACAATCTGGGATTCGCTAAAGATCTTGAGATCTTAACTTAGAGGTCCTGCGCTAGCTTTAGTCACGTTACGAGGGCTTCATATTCGGCTTCGTTGTTGGTTGCTCAGAATATCGTAGTGCAGAACATATGGATGGTCCTTCCCCTCGGGGCTAGTTAGTAGAACTCTGGTACCGCTTCCCCCCGAGTTAGAGGATTCATATATATAAAGGCGCCATTTTCCTGTGTTAGGCGACATTCTATTATGAAATCAGATAATGCTTGGCCCTTAATGGCCGTCCGAGGCTTGTACAGTATATCGTGTTCTCCCAACTCGATGTCCCACTTCATCATCCGTCCTGAAGCATCGGGCTTATGGAGGATCTGCCTGATCGGATAGTTGGTTAAGAGCACTATAGTATGTGCTTGAAAGTAGGGTCGCAGCCGCCGAGATGCATGCACCAGGGCCAGTATTAGACGCTCGAGGGGGTATATCTCGTCTCGGGCCCCTGTAGTGCCCTACTTACATAACCTCTTTTTCCTTCACCAATACCGCACTAATGGCTAGTTGGGATACGGATATGTATAAGTAAAGGACTTCCCCCCGGTCGGGTTTCAACGGCGTGGGCAGGTGTCGAAGGTGATCTATGAGTGCTTGAAAGGCTTCTCCACATTCATGCGACCACTCGAACCGGTTAGCTTTCTTAGAATGTTGAAGAAGGGTAAGTGTTTTTCGGCCCCTTTAGAGAGGAAACGGCTAAGGGCTGTGAGGGACCCCATTAGCTTTTGTATGTCTTTGACAGTCTTCGAGGGCTGCATGTTTTGCAAGGCTTCTATCTTTCCGGGGTTAACCTCGATCCCCCGGTTGGATACTATGTATCCTAGGAACTTGCCCGCTTCTACACCAATGGTATACTTGGCCGGATTCAACTTTAGGTTGGATGCCCGAAGTGTATCAAAGGTTTCCTTCAAATCTTCGAAGAACATCATAACTGCGGCTTTTCACCACCATGTCATCGACATATATCTCCATATTTCACCCTATTTGGGACTTGAATAGTTTGTCAACCAGTCGCTGATAGGTGTCTCCAGCGTTCTTCAATCCAAAGGGCATTTTCTTGTGGCAAAAGGTCCCTCTGTCGGTTATAAATGAGGTTTTCTCCTTGTCCTTCTCTGCCATAAGAATTTGGTGATATCCTTTGAAGGCATCAAAGAAAGCTAGCACCTGGTATCCGGCGATTGCCTGGACCAGGCAGTCTATCGAGGGCAAAAGATAGCTATCTTTGGGATAACAATCGTTCAGGTTGGTGAAGTCGATGCACATTCTCCACTTCCCGTCTGGTTTCTTGACCAATACGGGTTAGCTATCCATTCAGGGTCTTTCACTTCCTCGATTACGTCGGCTTTGAGTAGCTTGTCTACTTCTTCTCTGATGGCGTCAACTCGGTCCAATGCAAAGATGCAGCGCTTCTGCTTTATAGGCTTCTGTGTCGGATCGATATTTAAATAATGTTCCACTAGGTGAGCGAGTACCCCTACCGAATCATTGGTATCCCACGAGAAGACATCTATATATTGATTGAGAAGATCTCGAAGTTTGGCCTTTATCTTGGGAGGTAGAAGAGTTCCCACCTCGACGGTTCCTGACTCTCCGAGTTGCATCGGCTCGAATTCGGAGTATTTGACTGGTTCAAGATCTTCCGTCTCAGATTCCTTAATAGCTTGAATGGTGCAAACTCGAGCTAGTTATTGGTCACCTCGCATCGTGACTATCCCTTGATTCGTGGGAAACTTCATGGCCAAATGATAGGGGGACCAGATGGCTTTTGCTTGACACATCCATGGCCGACCAAGTATGATGTTGTATGGCGCCATGGAGTTAATTATTGTAAAGGTACAATGGAGGGTTGTACTCCGAGGGTCTTTTTCCACTCGTACTGGTAGGTGACTTCTCCCAAAGGCTTGATGGAGTTACCTACAAACCCCGAGATTAGGTTTATGGGTAGGATATGTTTTTTTATAGTCCCAATTGATCGTAACATCTGAGATACATGACCTCCACCTCACTTCCCCCATCCACTAAGACCCTTCTAATTGTGTTGTTGTATATGATAACAGTAATCACCAAAGGATCTGAGTGGGGGAATTGGTTGGGAACTGCATCTTCTGGTGAAAAGGCAACGGTTCCATCCAGGCAAGATCTTTTGCTCTCCCACTCCCAAGGAGAGGCTTCTTCTGGCGATCGATGTATGCCGTTGATGCTCCTTCCTACTCCCTAGTTGGTGGTGGCGTTTGTCTCGTCGTGGTCGTGGAGGTGGCTGGCGTTTGGTGCTTCCTATTCCTGTCGTGGCCAGAGAACGGATTTGTGTGCTCCCACGAAGGTTCTCAACCGGATCAGCCATGAGTTAAAGGTCGTTTAGATCAAGATAAATAAGCGGATCCCACTAGGCTAACCAAATTGATGGATATCTGGAACCCGCGCTTGATCAAAAACTTGGCTCACGAACTGACCTGCAAGACAGAGCCCCGGGATGGCCCAGTGGTAGACACTCCGACGCTCAAGTTAGCAAACAGCTTAGGGAAGCTTTAAGTGCGTAAGGTGTATTGTATGTATTATAGTAGAATCGAGATGTCTACCACACCTTCGGTATTTATAGAGCTACCATCTGTAGGTTGGTAAGGTATGCAATTATGGCAACTCTTATGGAGATAACAGTTGTATTACCATGTATAGAAGAAGTATATTTCGGGCACGGCTGTATTACCATGTATAAAGGAAGTGTATACCTTGTTGGACATTCTGAATATACGCATTACTTAGGATTTGAACCGATGGACCCGTGGATCCATCTTTCGCGTAACTCGAGCCCACGACCCTTCTCGGGCCCTGGTCCGAGACTGAATGAGGTCCTAAAATACGAACCATGGACTTATCAGGAAAACCAGTGAGATTTTTTTAGGCATCTAGAGGCAATAAACAAGGGGATCATCTCTCCCCTTTTCTGTTAAATATATTTTCTAGGAGTTTGGCATTTATTTTAAAAAAAAAAGGAAATTGACCTATTTCAATCTGACCAGAAATGCCCCATCAGTTTCCCCCTTATCATATGCAGATGATACCGTTTTATTTGTATCTGCTAACAAAATCTCCTTGACTAGGCTGCAGGCTTTCTTAGCTACTTTTAAGACTATCACTGGTCAAAGAATCAATTATGAAAAAAGTGACCTTTTTCATTCGTATAAGCATGCTATCTTAGCTCAAAAGGTCAAGTAAAAATTATTTTAGAAATGAAAGAAGGTTGTTTTCCCTTCAAATATTTAGGATGTCTTATTTTTGAAGGAAAAAAACAAAAAGCTACTTTCTGTCTCTTATTGAACAGATACAAAAAAAAAATTGGAGGCATAAATGGATTTTTACTGGGGAAAAGATCACTTTAATTAAATCAGTCTTATATGCTATCCCTCAATACATTTTTACTGTCATGATTCCTACTCTTCACACCATTGAAACCCTGGAAAAACTTTTTGCAAAATTTCTCTGGGGATCTGATGTTAAGGCAAATAAGAAGTGGAGAAAATGGGAAAATTTGTGTTTTCTAGTGGATCAAAATGGCCTTGGCTTCAGATCTATTCACTATATTATCCAAGCCTGTTAAATTAAATTGGTGGAATTTTCAACATGGTACAGCTCTTTGGACTCACTTTATACAATCTCTCAGTCACTCTACTAGGAACTCTCAAACTTGACTATGAATTTGAGCTGTCATTAGCATTGGAGAACATCATAGTTTGGTCATTCATGGGGGAGAGGGGACTGTAATTTCTGGTCATCTAACTAGACTGGATATGGACCTCTCATGATCATTTCCTCCTCGTCTCACTACCATTCCTATATACTTCTCCGTTGCTAGTTTCATCCTCTAGAAATCCACACTCCTAGACCACAGAGAAGACATGCTCATTCACTAAAAGGATATTTCACCTTCAAGTATGCTTATAAGACTATTAAGGATCACAGAAGCACTTTTCCATCCTTGGCCAAGATGTGGAAGATTACAATACCAAAAAAGATAAGTTTCTTCATATGGAGACTTTTCAACTCCCTCATTCCTTTTGATGAATTCCTCAATCATTATGGATTCCAATTGGTCTCTTAATGCTTTCTTTATTAATGTTGATTCTATAGATCATTGATTTAATGATTGTTCCTTTGCTTCTGCTATTTGGACAAAATGCTAGCAGCAGTTGGGATTCTGGATTCTTCGTTTTCCTCTATCTAGGATAGGCTCTCCTATTATATATCACATTCAGGGCTTTCAAGCTTTCAAGCTTTCAAGATTTCAAGCTAGGCTCATCAAAATGTTGTGTTGTATAATCTATTGGAGTCTATGGAAAGTTAGGAATAGGATTATCTTTGAGGATAAAAAGCCATCCAGACCTCATATTATTTCTGAAATCAAAGACCCTATGCATCTGTTTGCAGCTAATCCCATTTTTGTCTCAACTCATCTCGACTAAGAGATTGCATCTGCTCACTTCATCCTTAGTACCTCAGAAAGCCTCACAAGCCTTCCATTAGAGTTGTTTTTTGGATAAAACATACTGTTGGGTTCAAACTTAATGTTGATGCCTCCTTGAATGGTTCTGAATGTGGTATTGCTATAATTCTTAGGGATGAGCATGGAGATATTGTCTATGCTAAATCCTTCTTCACCATATATTCCTCCCCGTTGGATTGAGATCAAAGCCATTTTAGCTGGATTTGACTTTGGCTATCATTTCTGTCAGCTATGCTTCATCATTGAGTCTGACTCTTTGAACGGAATATCTATGATCTTGAACCCTATAACTGCTCACTGGAAGTTTTTTCAACTATGTGATAAAGCTAACTAAAGAATTAGGGTGAAGATGACTCATACATTAAGATAGGGAAACAATGATGCTGATTTTCTTGCCAAATTTGCTATGCAATCAAAACAGTGCTTAGTTTATGACTAGCACCAACTACCACCTCAGGCAAAGGTTATTGTGCTTTTGGACAAGTTACAAGTGCCCTCTATAAGAACCAGATGAAGCCACTCTATGTGTTTCTTTGGTCTAACTCATATCACTTGGTTTCTGACAGCTTGTTTTGGGTGGAAGAACTCTGATCAACTCTACTAGGGTCCTCTTATCTCTTCTCTCGTCATTGTTTCTTTGGAAATGTTTTGTTATAGGCCTTCTAATCCTCTTCTATACTTGGTGTTGTCTTGTGTTTTGGTTTTCCAATTCACTAATAAGTTTTGAGTTTTGATTGGTAACATTTTGGTTTATTTTCTTTTGTACTACATTCTTAGCACCTTTTGAAAGCATTTTCATTCTTTGTGGGGTTTTTATTGATGACTTAAATGCCATTCATGACCTTATATGGCTTGGAATGCCTAATATAAGAGGTGAAAGATGTGTGAATTTGAAAATTTCATTAATTAAAATCCTACAAATTGTTGGTTAACTAAAAAACATGGGACTTTCAACTTTCTAGGAACTCTAATCTTAATCTATACTATACTTTAAAGAGAATGATTTAGAATTTTCTTAGAATTTAGAATTAATTTTTGGAATAACCAGGTAATTACACGTCAGCTGGGCTCAAGAGTTGGGCTGGACTCTCCCTTTTCTCTATCTTCCCCTCCTTTTTCTAATTAATGGAAATAAAGCATTCATCTTTCTCTTCACCTCCTTCAATTCAGATCCGTTTCATCATTCATTCTATTTCCGTTTCATGATTCATGAAGGGATTAATTATATCAGTTTTCTTCTTCTTTTGTCTTCTTAAATCTTTCCCTTTCCGGACCTAATTCCATGGCTCTCCTTCGATTTCTCTCGGCATCTTCAAAAGCTTTGATCGCGTTTGAGGTCTTCTCGATGCCTTCAATGGAATCAGAGACGATTCCTCCTTCCAGAGATATGGGTTGCGTTTCCTAGAATATTTTCAAGGCCTATTTCGAGGGAGACGACGATTTCCCCAATCACATAGTTTCCCTCACCTCCAGCACTTATGGAGTCCTTAACCTTGAGAAGAACCACCAGGAACCGCTGCCGCTGCCGCCGATTGAATGAGGGGGAGGATTCGCCCAAATCGAAAGTTCAGAAAAGCCCCAAGTCCCGCGTGTACCTGTCAGCCGAGAAGGAGCAGATCAAGAACATGGTCTCAGGAACTCCGATTTCGCTTGATTCAGAGTCTATTTTGCAGCAATTTGAGGAGGCCGCATGCCCACCAAGAGGCCAAAACGGGGTGGTTTTGTATAGCACCACCCTTAGAGGTATTCGAAAGACCTTTGAAGATTGCAACAAAGCTAGAGATGTGATAGAATCCCAGCGATTGGAGTTCTCCGATAATTAGATTTCGATTTTGTTATAAATTGAATCCTTTTTTATACGAAGGAAATGATACAGAGTTTAAAGATTTTGTTTTTGTTTGGTAGGGATTGTAAAGAGTTTGAATTTATGTGAAAGAAATACTATACTAAGTGTAATCATCTTCTTCGAGGATTAGATTTCTATTTTGTTATAAATTGAATTCTTTTTTATATGATGGAAATAATACCGAGTTTAAAGGTTAGATTTTTTAGTTTTTGAGACTAAGTGATTCATGATAATGGCTCATCTCGACACCATATTGATGGTCAGAAATGGTTAATTGATTTCGGGTCGAGCTCAAGCCGAAAAAGACTGAATTTGCTGTGACTATACTTAGAGGATGCCACTGAGTTGCAATTTATTTGTTGTGCAGTGGTTTCACTTTCTAGAGAAAGGGAAAAATGAACAATGAATCAATGAATCTATTCATTAATTGATTTGTTATGTGATGATTTGTTATTTTCATATAATTAGTGTAATCTTCTCTCATGATTTGATTTCTATTTTGTTAAAAATATTAGTAGAGTACATAATGGGTTGACATTGATTGACAGTTTAGTTATATGCAACAAATCTATACAACTTTGTGTAATTTGGTTTATTTCACTTCATTTTGTAGTTGAAATATCTTAATTTACAAGTTTAGATTTTCACAATTTAAAAACATAGTTATAGTGTTGCTGATTATTGGTACTTGATTTGTGCATTTAGTCGCCTTTTCTTTTTTATAGCCTGCAATTATTTCATTAAAAATTCTTAAAACTTACTCAACACCATAATGTTCCTTGAAATAAATACTGGACTTAATCATCCTCACCAATTCTTCATTATTTTGTAACGTTAAAGATAAATTTTAAACTCTGCTTCGTAACGTTCCTTGAAATAAAAACAGTATTAAATCATCCTCTCTAATTCTTTATTATTTTTGTGCCAGTAATTCATGCACTGTTTCTTCTTTATAGCCTGCAATTATTTCAGAAAATATAATCAAAATTTAATTTAAAATCTCCATCGTAACGCTTCCTAAAATAAATACTGCACTTAATGATCGTCACAAATGATTTTTATTTTGTAACGGTAAAACTTAATTTTAAAACCTGAATTGTAACGTTCCCTTAAATAAAAACTGTAGTTATTCATTATCACGCATTCTTTATTATAGGTTGATCCGTTCTCACAAATTGTGCCATAAAAATTATTAATATTTTCATTCACCAATAATGTATGTATACGAAATTTCGTATGATTTGAAAAATGATTAAATTTTTGACAAAATTATTTAGATGATAAAAGTTTCATAAAAGTCAAATAAAAAAATAAAACTATATTTATTAGTATTTAACCAATTGAAACTAATGATTCTCGGGTGATACAAATATTCTAAGAAAACCCATTAAATCCACTCAAATCTAACGTCATTTTGTTGTGGTGTCTTTCATGGTCCAGCCAGTGTAGTTAGTTTGTGGTCAAAGAAACGTTTAGAATTCATATGAAAAATAATTGATGAGTGAATTAACATAAAACGTTTTAATTGGCCTCTTATACATCATAGCCATATCAATGTAAATTAATACATTTTATTGGGTTTGTATTACATCAGGTCGGTTTCAATGGATATTTGATTTGATGTATTAATCCACACTAGATAACGCCCGTGCTTTTGCACGGATTAAATTAAATATATTACATTTGAATAACTCAAGTTTTGTTTTTTTTTAATTTAATCCTGGAAGGTTGTTTTTGGCAATAAATTTGCCAAAAAAAGATAATGAGTATGAAAAATTAGAAAACGTTAGATTCGTGAATGACTGCATTTAAAAAATATATGTATATAAATATATAGATACAACTTGAGTTAATATTGACTAATAATATACAAAACTTTTCATTTTAAAATAAAATGAAATACATTAATAGCTCATGATTGGCAACTACACCAAAATAAATACAAATACAGAAGTTCCTGATCATTGGTATCATCCCGGGAATACTTGATTACATGTCTTTGGCTCACCAAATAACATTCTCAAAACCAGCATATCTAAATAATTCATACTCCATGATTGTCAATCTTCTTCTTATATCTCTTCTAGTGTAGAGAGAAGACAACAACTCACTCATAGATATCGTAACCTCAAACGGTATCTGCAGCAACAACACACTTGATCACACAGCACCACGCACACATATTTTCCACATTCAGAAGCACAAGTTGCTCGAAAAGGAAAATAAAAATATCAGATTCTATTGAGGCAGTAGCTCAACTCACCATCATACACAACATGCCATTGTCAGCACCATCATTCTATATTCAAGTAGATATAAAAGCAGTTCGAGTTCCAAACCACAAACACGTATGTAGTTATATTTACAGGGTATAGTGACTATCAGCAAAATACAAAGTATAGTGACTTCATGTATGCGATAGCATTGATGTGAAAAGTACTTAATTTTAGTTCATCACCTTGAAAATCAGGACACCCCTCCTTGGCCAGCACAAACAGGCCGCGATCTCCCCTTGATATGCAAACATCTTTAAAAAGTAATATGCAGCCAAGCCAAATAGGTGCACCCTTTACCTGAATTGCCGTTAGCCTAATTTCAGTATCACAAAAGCACCATTGCTTTAGCACTCTTCAACAAATTCTCATCCTTAACCTAATACTAATTGCATTAGCTAATTGCGATGAATATACTCAAATTTTAATACAATCAAATTCAAAACCATTAGCAAGTAAAATCAAACTGGTAAATTGTTTCATACAGGTCAGCTACTGCAAAATAGCAATTCAGACTTGATGATTAAAAATAAATCATGAGAAAAGATATCAACTTGACTGCAACAAAACACCAAAAAGCATAAATGTCAATCTATACTCTACTGGCTGAAGTTCAGCCCTAGACAACCTTTGATTGAGAAACAACCAAGTAAAGACAGGATCACTCAATCAGTCTTTAACAGTAAGACTTCTGAGCAGGTTATTACTTCTTTTGATTAAAAAATTACCTTTTTTTGTCTTCCAAGCACCACCACATGTCCAGGCTCGAGGAATGTGACCATATCCAAGATCACTCACTTTCTCACTGCCAATGAAAAAAACCATATATATAAGCTAATGGAAAAATCACATTATTAAAGATAGTGCCTTTCGTACCTTGGGTTCTTGTTTGAGAGTCCCATAACATCTTGAATCCTTCACAATTGAATGCTCAAGCTTATTCTACAAACCCATCAATCAAAAAAAAATTATATATAATTCTGGAAGGAAATAGAATGAAAAAGAAAAAACAGAAAAACAAAAACCATATATCAATTGCAAGGGTGACGATTTGTGAAGATGAAAGCGAAATTCATAAGGGAAAAAAAGAAGTGGAATTGCTGGCTGAAGAAAAATCTCTCTAACTTGTCGTTGGTCATCTAAATCCTTCTTTGGCCAGATTCACTTTCTCCGCACTCATGAAAATCCAATCTTGCATCTTGCATCTCCATCAAAATCCAACATTTCTGCACCAAAGTGTACCTAAAGACAATCAAATAACATAATCCAATCAAAACCAAACTTAGGCACCGTTCGTTTGAGTGTAACTAATTTGTATTTATACAAATCAAAGCTTCAATAAACTTCAAACAAAGTCTTTTAAAAGATTCAAATCGATTCCAGCGAGTCAAGAACTAAATCAATCATTGAGAGTGGCTAACTTGCTGTCGTAGAGATCACATTACATTGCATAAACTGGACTCACATAAAGATTCAGTATTTCCATGAGCATTGTCAGATCAAATCAAACAATAATGGAAAAGGTAACTTACATTCACACATGAATATTATCAAACGGTTATGGGGCATTGAGTTTGAATGTTAACCTGATCCTACAAAAGAGATGGAAATTAGATGCAACAAAAGCCTGTTGAGAAAAATCGAATCATATTTACTGAACCCTAAGGCCATCACTCCAGAAGCGTTCTAGCTTCGGGGAATTACAAAAATAAAATCAAATCAAATGTACCTTGAGGTCAATTACTTTCTGAACCTCATCCAGGAAGTTGGTGACGGTATTGTCGAGAGGTGAGACGGTAGCAGGGGACGCGGTGGTGCCGGTACTGCATTGGTTAGGCGGCCGTTCTTGATGCGGCGGCGATCGGATTCAAACGTGTATTCAGGGTTACGAAATCAGTTTGGATGGGTTTGATGAATATGAAAGGATGGTGGTGAAGAAGAGTATTCAGCAAGATTTCATTATTAATGAATGGTACAACTTCCCGATGAAAGCTTTAAAGTATACAATGTACCGGGACGCTTAGAAAACAGAAGCTGCAATAATCTGAGATTTAATTTGGAAGTTAAACAGGTGGAGAAGAGAGTTGATTAGAGACGTGTTTTAAAGATTTTTTAATGAGTTAATTTTGGCAAGTTGGGGGAAAAATTGTGAGAGCGCCACGTGACAAAAGTGGCTTCTTTTAGTAGTTATTAAGAGTAAGATTTAATTCATACAACCAAAGAGATAAAAATTGGGAATTAATGAGTCGTTTATTTCTTTGGTCATATTGATTTGTTCTGCCTTATGCCTTCTTTTTGTTTTATTTTTTTATTATACATTTCTTTTCTTTATTAGTTTTTAATAGTGTTTGTATTTGATTAAATAAAATTTTCGGTCCATTTAAGATTACTTATAAATTATTCACTCATCAATATCAGCTTTTTTTCCATGTTCGGGTTATTAGACACTCACGCCGATGCACAGATATCTATTCATTGAAATTTTAATTTTATTATATTACTCAAATATAAGTTTTACTAAAATAATATTTTATTTATAATACATGCATACAAGAGCAACATGTTATAAATCTACTCTTACGTCGAACAAATATCAATGAAAAACACTGAATCTCAAAACCCGTTTTTATTCATGAACAACTATACGTTGCTGTCTTTAAAGTTAAAAGTAGAAAGAGATTGAATATTTTGATTTGTGACAAGAATGATCAACCAATCCATAGTACCATTAGTATAGTTTATAAGGAAGTGTTTCAGAAGATAAGATAATAAAGTTATGTAATTTCTTAATTTCTTAGATTCTTGAAAATTTAACCATGTTTTAGCGACCAATTTATTTTTCACCAAAAGGCTATTACATTATATTACATAATATTCACAAAATAATAATTGGTCAAAATTATTTAACTAACATTACATTTATTTTACTAATTTATAATATTTTAAAATTAAATTCATGTGCATCGGCACGAGACATTATACTAGTAACTATTAAAAGAGTCCATTTTTGTCACGTGGCGCTCTCACAAATTTTCCCCCAACTCATCCAAAAAAAACTTTAAAGAATCATTTTTAATAGTTGCCCTTTCCGATTTCTCTTCTTCACCATTCTCCAATGTAAACTTAATCAATTCAATCTGATCGATACGCTTTTAAATCTTCCACAGTACTCTTCGTCTCCTCCCCGAATCCTTTCGCACACCTCAATTATATATATAGGCCTTTTGGTATCAACAATTTGCCGTGCCGCCGCCGCATTTCCGGTGAAATCCGGTGTTACGCCAGGTTGCTCTGTACAGCTCGAGCAGCGCTGCAAATTCCGACCGGCGATGGCTCCCCAGGAACTACTCCGGTGGCTATAATTTTCTCCTCAATCGTAGTTTTTATAATTCCATTGCAGATGCACATCAGGTATTCGATAAAATGTTTGTGTAAGTAGCTATTTTTCTGAGATGATTCGTGCCACTGATGTTTGTGTTTATTGCAGCTTGGGCTTCTTGCACAGATGCAACCATGACGGCGAGTAGTATAGCTCAGGTATGGATTCTTGAACTAAAAAGACATCTCTTTTTGGTTCATGAAGAATGGATTTTGGTTTCAAATTTTCATATTGTTTTACTTTTGTGTATGTAGTTCTCCATGTTGGGTTCAATAGTTTCTATTGGTGTTGTGGTTGGAGCTATAACGAGTGGAAGAATTGCAGATAATCCTGGGGGGAGATCAACTGGATATGACTTTGTTTCAATCAAAACAAATGAGCAACCAGAGGCTTGATGGCAAGGTAACCATAGAGTAATTGAATGGAATGTGGAATTTGTGATGTGATTTTCTTTTCTTTGTGGCTGTTAAGAGCGTATGTTATAAATGATTAGTTTAACTGCAATCTATGCTTTCGTAACTGTAAATGCATACAAATTGTGAAATTAAGGAACAGTTCACAGAAATTAACTTTTCATATAGGCTCTCTTCATCATTTATATGAATTGTGTTCTTGTGTTCATCTTGGTGTTGGTCTATGAAAAACGAGAGTTAATTCTCTTAAAAAGGGGAAAAGCAAGAGCTATTGTAAGTTGCTTAGTAGGTCTTAAATGTTATGTTCATATGTTGTGAAATTCTCTCTCTGTTGTCTGCTTATTTTTTTGCACTGGTGCATTGCTTGGTAAAATCACGATAACATATTAGAGTAGATCTGAAACCAGGTTATTACATTTGCTAGAAAATGGAAATATAATTTCTATATTTACTGTTTTGAATTTTGTTTCTCTCATTCTGTTCCTAAGGAAAATGCCTTCAAAAAGTTTTCCAGACTGTGAGGTCTTTTGACACAAACTCATTAGCTTCTACTGATGAGACTTTTTGTGTTGTAGGAGTTGATGGGCAGGCCAGTTCGATTGAAAGAAAATCTGGTACTGATGTTGTCTGAGATTGATTCGTGCGCTGATTCGTGCCGCTGCTGCTATCGACGCCGTGGAGGATGATTCGTGCCACTGATGTTGTCTGAGATTGATTCATCATAGGCTGTATTCGTGCCACTGATTCGCTTAATGCTTAGTTTATTTTGATGATGAAGAATAAGATTTGGGACATAAAGGATGATTATGCGGGTAGCCGGTCAGCCCTTCCAACTATGAATTTAGAATACGATCATACATTTTCATCCCTCTACAGTTCAGCTTTTTTCACCTCTCTCGATCAGGTAAAACCTAAATTTTTCCAAGCTATATTTTCATGAGCTTTACAAGAGAGAAACAGACCTGTATCCAATGGTGATGGACATTTTCTTGAATGCTTAGGTTGACGTTTTAACGTTGAAATTGGATGCGATGAGGCCATGGACTGTAAACTGAGCAACTGAGATGATTTGGTCTTTAAACGTCTCTACTTTTGAGGTTAAATGGTGTTTTATTGCATTTATTTTCAGCAGAACTTCATTTTCTTGAAATTTATGTGAATCTTATAGTTTGGTTGTTATTTAAAGGTAATTCCTTCTTATGTTTTTGATGTCATAATTGATACCGAATTACTACTGAAAGGAGACCTCAAATGTTTTTTTGTCTGTGTCAGAAGTTGATCAATGTGTTGTTTTTTTCGACAGTTACAACATGAAGCAAAAATGAACAGGTAGGCTGTGAGGTCGAGGCTACCGCTTTGACTACTCACATCTAATAATCAATGTTCTCAGGTGATTAGACAATGATAACTTACTATTTGTTTAATAACTATGCTTTTACTAGGTCTTTGCTTGCTATTTCAATTTAAACTTTAGCAATCAGCTTCTCTATATTAGTATTCTTGAGATGTATTTAAATAGGATTCTTCTCAAGCCATCTCAATTTGACCTTAAGCTGCTATTATTCTTCTTGATTGAGCCTTGCCCTTGGGAGTTTAGAATATGATATGCTGAAATATCATTCCTCTTTATTGGGTACTTCTGCAATCAATGATGCTCAGAACACACTTGATGGTAATATAGTGGAGTAAGACTGTGAAAATAGCAGAACAATACTATGATGTAGAACAACGTCAAGAAACCATGTTTTCTGCTAATTTCTTGAGCTGATTACTGTGTACAATGGCTGACTTCACCAAAAGGAGGGGAATGGGAAGCTTTCCAGAGGACATTGGATATCTATAGCACATTAGATATGCAGCAAAATGTGAAGCTAAATGAAGAGGCCAAGTTGTAATTTTGCAATAAAAACTCTACCACGTAATTTTTGTAGTAGAGGATGAGAATGGGTTTTTGAATTCATAGCAAGGTTCAAATGTACTTAAACTAGAATTATACAGTCCCCATAATTTTATTACTTAGCTTTTCTGTTATGACTTATAAAATCTTGATTCTCTTGCTTTGATGATTAGTGCGACTGATGCAAATAATATATTTCTTTCTTTTTCCAAGTCCTTCAGTATTTTTATAAAATGACTTTTACAATTCTAAGTCATATAGCAATTGAAGTTTCTATGATAAACATAAAACACTTTAAAAAACCACACAAGTAGTAAACTTTGTATTTTATATTATTTGTTACAATAAGTGATGTTTTTCTTAATATTTTCTATCAACCGATTAATGTACACTTAATCGGATCCATGCAAAAGCACGGGTATCATCTAGTTTCCCACATAATTGTGGGAATTTCTTACATATATCCCCTAGGTAGTTAGAAATTTCCAGGAATTTCCTTCTCCCATGTTCCAACCAAATAATATTTTCAAAATCATGAGAATTTAAAATGATTTAAAAGTTCCATTTTCCTAAGAAATTAATCTCCAACGTACAACCAAACAACCTCTAATTCCCTTACTCCATCATTCTTTTGAGTGACTTCACCAAAAACAAACAAAAAGAATGTGGTACATTGCTCTGTTTGATAAAACTGAAGTCTGAAATCTAAAGTCTGAAGTCTGAAATCTGAAATCTGAACCATTAAGTGCTGAATAATTAAGTAGTATGACTGTTTGATAAAGTTAAATATGATGTCTGAACACTGAAATTTAAGTTTAAATGAAAAATGTTCAAACTAAATTAAAATCGAAAATAAAATGTATAAACATAAAAATAATACAAATTATAATAATAATTTACATTTTTATGCTCATATTTGCGAATAATGACTTTAAAATATAAAATGATGAATTAAAAATAAGAAAATAATTTACTCTTGCAAAAAAATTAATATCTTAATTAATAATAAAAATAAAAACATTAAATTATTATTATCTGAAATAGAAACATATTTATAACTATATGTTTCTGAATAAAATAATAATCAAATTAATAATAAAATAATAGCATAATGTTATTGCATATATATATATATATGAAAGAATTCTAATTAGTTTAAATTTTAATACACTATACAATAGAACTCAATTTCTATCATACTCGATTTTAATCATGAATTATATTTCAATTATATTTTATAATATTAATTTTTACATTTGTATTTATATATTTAGCTAAAATATATATAAATAAAAAAAATTAGAAATCAATTATTAAAAAGATAATAAATATATTTATAAAGCAAACATTTTTTCCAAGTGATTTACCGAGATAAATGTTATTATTATTATTATTATTATTATTATTATTATTATTATTATTATTATTATTGTGCGTATGGCGATATCAACTTTCACACATAAGTGATATCAAAAACACTTATTGGTAGCGTACGATTTGTACTAGGGATTCAGACGTACTTATTTCTATTTATTCGCTCAAACGTGCAAAATTAGACGTTATCAAACACACTAAATTCCACTGAGCGCTGAATCTTTCAGATTCAGCGATAAGTGTGGTTATCAAACGCAACCTTAGTCAAGTGAAATCTCCTGGCCCATAATCATCCCTACGTACGGTTGTTCCCCTTCCACCGCCGCATTTTTGCACCAAAATGCAACCCTTCACCTTCAAAACAAAGAAAACAAAGTACTACTCCAGTAGTTTTTGTTGTCTATTCTAGGTTAGACCCATAATTTGCCTTCCCATTTCCGTACATAGCAGTGAAAGAGGGAGAAGTGGGTAGGCCTGCAAATGGAAAAGGATGATGAAAATGTGAAGACGGAGGTTTATGTTCGGAGTTTGAGCGGTGAATCAATTTGTGTACTAATTGAAGGGAACAAGACCATTCAACAACTCAAGCAACATCTTACGCTTAGGCAAGCCTTCCCTCCTGCTTCAACTTCCCCCAACTTCCATCTTTTCCTCAAGGTAATCAATCAATCATATCTTCTTTTCTTTTTCATTTTTCAATTGTTTTCATAAAAGTTTAGAAACATTTTACTTACAGGAAGTAGGAACAATGTGGTGATTTTCGTTCTTGATATTGTAAATGCAATGTAAGAGATGTATTTGGACAATGTTGCAGGGAACCAAATTGAATTTGCAGAGCCAGATAAGTAGTTTATCGATGTGCTCTGGGGAATTCCTGGTTCTTGTTCCGTTTGCAAAGAAGGATAGGCAAAGTGAGAAAGGTAATAAGACCTGGGCACCCTGCACTACTCCAAATAACAGTTTGGAGTCAGAGTTAGCCCGGTCCGCTTATTCTGACCTGGTTCAAGACCTATCCTCTCTCAACAACCCATCTAGTCAGCAATGTCAGTCTCAGGTGGAAGCCGAAGTAAAAATTATGAATGATCAAAGTTGTACAGCATCTGAAGCTTGTTCCTTGCCCTTGAAGCGCAAGAAGACATCTACTGCTGACAAGAGTCAGGACCCTGTGGTGGATTTTCTTCAATCATCCCATGCTGATATGGCTAACGAGCAGAACTGGAAGACCTTCTTGCAGATTCTGGACTCAGTCAACTGTTTATCAGATCCAGTGACTTCCAACTGCATGTTAAATGTAGCTGATTTTCAGGGTTCCAGCCCAAGCAGGGTTAATTTGTGTACATGTCCATCATGGCTGAAGAGAACGTTAAAGGCATTTACTTTCTTGAATATATATTCAGCTCTTTGTCAATTGTGGCTGATGAAACTTACCCTAACTACTCTGAGTAAAAGACTGGACCAACTTTCAGAATTTGGACTTGAAGTTGCTCTTGCAGATATTGAACAACTTTCTGTAGTTTGTCCAAAGGTACCTCTCCTATCAAGCAAACAGCATAGGAACTTTGAGTCTCTATATTTACAAGGATGTGAATTTAATTTGGTGCATGAAAAATATGATTCACAAACTCAAAGATGATTAATCACTTTTCCATCGTTTATTAGCATTTCAATGTTTTGATTGTAATATCATTCTGTTGTTTAGAAGTGTTCATTTGGTTCCAGCTTTTATCTTGGCCCTAAATTATTTGCCAATTGTTATTTCTGCTAAGAGTCGTTGATGGATTTCTGTTCTTGGTTTTATCATGCTCAGAATTTCTGAAACATTGTTTCCTTTCAGATTGTAAAAATTGTTGAAGATGAAAGAGAGATGGCAGAGCGCGATTCAATCCTAATTCTGGATGACTCTTGTTTGGAGAAGAAAGATCAAGATGGGCCTCCGTGTAATCTGTTAAATTTACATATAAACTTGCATTATCCAGGTATATTTGTTTCCTCATCATTTTTTATTCCATTTTTAACCAGATAAAAAGCATGCTCCAGTGTCCAAAGTTCGCAATGCAATAAAGAAAAGAGGAGATTCTTTCATTGATCTTCTCTCAGCAGCTGTGAAGGCATTACAGGTGCCGAGAACTTATTTTTTCCCCAGTTCACATATAGTATATTAATTCAATATCTTAGATATCTTTTGCCAGCAATATTTGGGTTGTATGAGCCAGTAAGGGAGCATAATGATTTTTTTTTCCTGTTGTAGAGAAACCACTTGTCCCAGTTTCCGTCAAACTTAACAGCAGGAAATAGTGATATTAATAAGTTTGGTAGCTCACATTGTATTAACTTTGGCTTCTCTATCATAGATGATATATAATACTAGAGCTTATGAACACAAAGTTGTATTTGGTAGTACACAGTCACTTCATGGTTTCTGCTCCTTCTCTCAGTTGGTTGAATGGCTTTTGCAGTGTAAGAAAGGAGGTGATATGCTTGAGGCGTTTTCACTGGATTACCTTCTTACCTTTGTGAATGAAGATGTACCTATACAGCATGCTGAAAAAAGATCAAGGAGAAATAACTACCAAGCTTCAAGTTCTAATTCATTTGAACTGAGATGCCGAGTAGGTTATCGCTTTGCTTATTCCTATAATTGTAGTTATCTATTGTGCTACGTTTGTCATTTGATTTTAAAAAATAAACATATGGGTTGCCTTTTGTGGACTTGAGATTTGGTGACCTATTGCAAATTTGCAATCTGTACAGGTTACTGGAGTATGCTAATTATACCTGCTATGTGCAGTAATTTAAAGCTGTTAAATTTGATCAAAATATGACTAGAACTTTTTTTTTTAATTGTCTATCTACGGAGGTTTTAGGAAACCAGCCCCTTGTATTAATGATCAGTTGGCACTAAAACTGTTCATAAGTAGTAATAATCTATAGTTCCACCTTTATTTCCACTTTTGATGTAGATGAGCGTGCCAGTAAGGTTGGTTCAGTTGCTTTGTTACCTTCTGGATGCCCTATTATCCTTCTCGATACATTTGAAATAGTTAGCAAATCTTGGAGAACTAGTGTATGTAACAAGAAAGTAGTAAGGATGTTAAGCAAAATTTTATTGGATTAGTTTGTTTGTTGATGCATGGAGATTTCGAAGAGTCATGTTACTATAGGACTTTATGGCTGTTTTGTGATTTTGCACATCATGTTATTATCTGGAACTAAGTGTAACTGAAAGAGCATTATTGTGTTCATGTCGTCTCTCATATCTCTTGGTTGTTCTAAACATTTATGAAGTTATTGAAGCCTATTGTGGCTTTAAATTTTCTACACTTATTTCAATTCAGACCACGTGAGGTTTGTCATTGCAGGATACCCATCTATTTGCAGTAATTTAAAGCTGTTAAATTTGATCAAAATATGACTAGAACTATTTTTTTAAATTGTCTAACTACGGAGGTTTTAGGGAACCCAGCCCCTTGTATTAATGATCAGTTGGGACTAAAACTGTTCATAAGTAGTAATAATCTACAGTTCCACCTTTATTTCCACTTTAGATATAGATGAGCGTGCTAGTAAGTTTGGTTCAGCTGCTTTGTTACCTTCTGGATGCCCTATTTTCCTTCTTGATACATTTGAAATAGTTAGCGAATCCTGGAGAACTAAGGCATGTAACAAGAAAGTAGCAAGGATGTTAAGCAAAATTTTATTGGATTAGTTTGTTTGCTGGTGCATGGAGATTTCGAAGAGTCGTCTTACTATAGGACTTTATGGCTGTCTTGTGATTTTGCACATCATGTTCATTATCTGGAACTAAGTGTAACTTAAAGAGCATTATCGTGTTCATGTCGTGTCTCATATCTCTTGGTTGTTCTAAACTATTATGAAATGATTAGAGCCTATTTTGGCCTTAGGTAGTTAGGTTATCTACACTTATTTCAATTCAGACCAAGTGAGGTTTGTCATTGCAGGATACCCATCCATTGCTTCCTGAGGGAATGGTGGAACATTTAAAGCATGGCCTTGGATCTCATGGACAGGTATTTTTATGCTTCATTTTTCACATTAGCTGGTGCAATTTGTTTATAGGGGACCTGTTGGGTGGATCTAGCTCAAAGTATAACATGTGATTTCTCTTTTATTTCAAATAGTTCCAACAAGGCAAGTGCCTTTGGCTCTATTTATTTGTTCTTGGCAAAATATAGTGAGTGGTGTACTCTTTATAATTTCGGTAATGAGTTATCCTTCTTTAGGAAAAAAAATAATAGAAAGGGAAGTACCAAATGCAACATTTTTTAAATTAGTGTTTTCTGGACATGCATTTTTTTTTTTCAAACCCATAAATTGGAAGAAAAAGAATCAGTGATTTCTTATTGATCTGTTCCCTGCTGGTGTAGGTTGTTCATGTTGAAGTAATCCAAGCACGACATGCCAAGTATGTTGAAATTCCCAGTGAACTTTCAGAGACCACAACTCAAGCTCTCGCACACATTGGAATTACTAGATTGTATTGCCATCAGGTCGAGTGTTGTATTGGGTTTTACTCTATATCACAAGTATCTCACAATATGCCATTTCATACGCAGGCCAAGTCCATTCAGGCCTCACTTGCTGGAAAACATGTAGTTGTCGCAACAATGACATCCAGTGGAAAGTCTCTTTGCTACAACGTTCCTGTCCTGGAATTACTGTCATGTAATCTTTTGGCATGTGCACTGTACCTGTTTCCTACTAAGGTTGTTTTTATTGGTTTTCTTATAATGATCCAAAGCTATAAGTCGCGGTATTTCAGTTTGCTCAAATTGTATCGTTCAAAGCATTCTTTACCAGATCCAAGTGGTTGATTTTGCAGGCTCTAGCTCAAGATCAACTGAGAACCTTAATGGCAATGACACAAGGTTTTGATGAGAGCTTGAAAGTTGGAATCTATGATGGAGATACCCCTCAGGCGGATAGATTGTGGCTACGTGACAATGCTAGAATGGTACTTGTGTGAGTTTTTGCTGTCATCATTGCCTTCTTTACTTGCCCCTGCTCTTTCTTTACTGAAACTTTAATTTTGTAATGTGCAGTTGATAACCAATCCAGATATGTTACATGTCTCAATATTGCCTTACCATAGACAATTCAGCCGGATCTTGTCAAATCTCAGGTATTCTTTTCTCTAGTGTCTTTACTTGGATTCTCTTCATTTTCAAATCTTAGAGCCTTGGTTGTTTGTTATTCACTCATATAATTATGTCCTCTACGCCTCTTTCAGATTTGTTATCTTTGATGAAGTACATACATATAAGGGGTCATTTGGGTGCCATACTGCCCTTATCATCAGGCGGCTACGTCGGATCTGTTCTCATGGTATCTCTGACAATAATATTTTGCTGCTCCCGTTACACGTGGTCAACCAACCATCTAAATAATCACTGTTATTTTCTAATATCACCTTGCTGAATGGGTATATTATGCAGTTTACAGTAGTGATCCTTCTTTCATATTTTCTTCTGCAACTTCTGCCAATCCCAGAGAGCATGCTATGGTAAATATTTGTTTCAAGGAGATACACTTCTGGTTATCTCTCTTACTTCTAATTTATTAGTGTTTTGCCGCTTAAGCTCAACAATAAGTCATTAACTGAGTCTTTGTCCTGAACTTCATTAACTTCTTTGTCCTTTTTAGGCCTTCCTGTTCCTTTTCTAGTTTGGCTTAGTCTACTTTGTTCTAGACATCTTATGGGGTATCTAGTGGTCTCCTACGTGAAAGTCCTAACCATCTTAAGAGCGTTCCTCTCAAATAATAAATAATCTTTCATCACTTAGGTCATAAAATTCAATCAGATATGTCCAGTTTTACTATGTGAGCTGCTTGTGTTTTTCTTGTGATAACTAATGGTCAGGGGTTCAAATCCTAGTCTTTCGATGATGAGAAATAACCTTATATTGTGAGATTAAGTTCTTCAGTACTTATACAAACAGAAAATTTATCTGGAGTATTCTCTAATTTTGAAGTAACCGTTTTTACTATAAAATAATTAAGAATGATTTTGGCATATCATGTTTATTTTATTCAATACAGGAACTCGCAAACCTACCGGAAATAGAGTTGATAAACAATGATGGAAGTCCCTCTGCTCAGAAGCTGTTTTTGTTTTGGAATCCACCTCTGTGCATAAGAAATGTGGGTTATGCTCATTAATTATATGTTGGGTGCAATTTAATTGTGTTTTTCTAATAATTTAATCCTTTCTGTTTTTAAAATTTCTTTCTATGTTGTGGTGTCTTAGGCTCAGAAAGGAAAAATAGCAGACAAAATGGCATCTTCTTCGGGTCATACAGAGTTGATAACCAAACGTTCAAGGTTTATGTTCTTACTTCTATGGTCTTAATCTTGACTGAATCTTCTTCAGTTCCATGTGACTCTGATTTAGGCCCTGTCCAGTTGAGGTGCTAGCTGCTGGAAGCTACTTTAACTGAAAGTTGAAATATTCATTTGCTAGTGAGTTGCTGCTGTGAGTTGACATTATGTTACTAATGTTATATGAGTTCAAATATGATACCAACAAATTCATACGCTCACTCATAAAATTTTTAAAAAGAATTGCATTTAATTTTAAATATTCTTAAGATTGCATACGTTCACACACACAAGAATATTTGTTCAAATATAACACCAACAAATTCTTAGAATATTCTTAAAAGTTAAGTTTCAATTTTGAATAATTTTGGAAAACACTAGTAATGTAACTCCACTCAATTCATATTTCACTAAATTAAGTAGCACTAATCGACATACATTATATTCGAGTCTAGATGAGTTTTATCAAAATTCTCTATGAACAAAACTAAAACACTTGAATTGAAATGTGATACGTGATATGGCTATATAAAAAAACAATATTTCATTGACAACAATTAAATTAACTTTTTTTTAGTACCTAAATTTCAAAACATTTTATTTTTTTAAAAAAATACAAGTTGGATACTGACAGCTGCTAGATGCTAAAAGCTGCTGTGGTAAAGGTGAACTGGACAGGGCCTTACTGCTGAAGAGCAAGAAATTTTTAAATATTCATTTGTTGGTTGAGTAAAAACATTTCAAGTATTTCAGTACAGTTTGTATTTCTGATTTAAGTAAAATTTGAAGTCAATAAAAATAATTTTCCACATGCAGTTCGATTTTGGAGATGTCATTGCTGTTTGCCGAAATGGTAAAGCATGGCCTTCGATGTGTTGCCTTTTGCAAATCACGGAAACTCTGTGAGCTTGTTCTATTTTACACGTATGAGCAATTTCCTTACTTTATAATCCATCTGAATGATCACTTAGTTGAATTAGATGATTTATTTTCTCCTTAAAACTATGGTAAGGCGTGAGGTTCTTCAAGAAGCGGCTCCTGACCTAGTTGATTCTATCTGTGGTTATCGTGGTGGTTATATAGCTGAGGTTTGTTCCCGAATTTTCTCTTCTATATGATAAAAGTATAATTTTATTTGTACCATTTTCCACCAATCACCATTAACTCAAGACTGTTATACTATGTATGTGTGTGTGTCCTACAATTGGTAATTTTAAATGTCCAAGTATAGGTTTGCTTTTATATGACAGAGTCTCATATATTTTACTTGATGGAGCAGGATAGGAGACAAATTGAAAGCAACTTTTTCAATGGACGAATTTCTGGTATTGCAGCAACAAATGCTCTTGAGTTGGGAATTGATGTTGGACATATCGATGTAACCCTGCATTTGGGTTTTCCTGGTAGTGTAGCAAGGTAAATCCGTATGTTGTTCTGTTTGTCATTGTAGTATTTTATTCTATTTGTCATCATCTCTTTTCTTAGTCTCTGGCAACAGGCCGGAAGGTCAGGTCGGAGGGGAAAACAATCTCTTGCTGTATATGTTGCATTTGATGGGCCTCTAGATCAGTATTTTATGAAGTTTCCACAAAAACTTTTCCATAGCCCTATAGAGTGTTGTCACATTGATGCAAATAACAAGCAGGTTACTATTTATTATTCTCTACTTGTTTATAGGCTGCATTTTTATCTGTTGAAAAAATGTTTTGGCTTCAGTTCCATTTTTTCTGCATAAATTCTGAATCATTATATGCACAGGTTCTTGAACAGCACTTGCAATGTGCTGCTGTTGAACATCCGTTGAGCTTGACATTTGATGAAAGTTTTTTTGGACATGGATTAGAGAGTTCAGTTTTGACACTTAAAAGTAATGGATTGCTGACTACTGATCCATCACGACATTGTTCTGCAAGGATATGGAGCTATATCGGATATGAGGTACCAGCAACTCCATGTGCCCTCGTCGTGATAGAAAAATATTCTCAATACATAATTGAATCCAATACATTTTCCTTCTTTCTCCAAGAAAGCACCTTCAAAAGCAATAAGCATTCGGGCAATTGAAACTGAGAGATACAAAGTAATGGACATACAAAAGAATGAAGTTATCGAGGAAATTGAGGAAAGCAGGGCATTTTTCCAGGTTAGCATATGTAATCTCAGAGAACTTGCTTGCTATAATTAATAAAGAGGCGCATATATCCGTATGTTATATTAAATAGTTATTCTCAAAAAAACTTTTAAGTTTTAAAGTTTGTACTTTTAGTTGTTATTTTCCTTTTTCCCCCCATCCTATTTTTTGTATATATTGGTTTCTAGATCTCTCCACTCTTGTATTTGTTCAGAGATTAAATTTGTGAGGTTTACAAGTATTATCTTTACAAGTATTATATTTAGCTCCGTTCTAAATAAGTGTAGTATCATCAATAGATATAGAATAAGTGCAGAATTATATCAATTAGACTCTTGCATGTAGTAATTACTACCAAATATTTTCAGGAACCATGTAAATTATTGGACCACAATTATTTTCTCTTGTGGGTTTATTATTATCTTTACACAATTGAACTGTTCTACTGATAAGCTCCACAGAATAGGGTCTAATTTTAAATGAAATTTTAATCAAATTTTTTCGCGCATCGCGCGAACTACCTTCCTAGTTAAGATATAATCTGAATTTATACTGTCTTCCCTTTCTAAGTCTTTTTTTAAAATAAATGTTCTGCAGGTATATGATGGTGCTGTTTACATGAATCAAGGGAAAACCTATCTGGTGAAAGATTTGGATTTATCAAGTAAAGTAGCTTGGTGCCAGCAGGCAGATTTGAAGTATTACACCAAAACTCGTGATTACACTGACATTCATGTTATTGGTGGTAAAATCGTAAGATGGATTCCTCCTCCCTCTCTGTTGAGCTCAACCACAAGTCTTTTCTTGCATTTATATTTCTGACCAACCTGTCATTTTCGTAACTAGTAGCAATAAGCCAACTTTTATAGGCATAGCGTTGCAAGAAAATAGAGCAGTTCAGTTTGCTTTACATGGAATAAACTTCTAGTCCCCTTTGAGTTGGAGTTTTTTTTCAGTGCAGTTTATATTGCAATATCTTAACTTTGTCAATTGTACCACTGATAGGCATATCTTGCAAGAATCAATTCTTCCATTCTTCCGAGGACTACTGCCCAAGCTAGTCCCTGCAAAGTGACGACAACTTGGTTTGGTTTCCGTCGTATATGGAGAGGAAGCAACCAAGTGTTTGATACTGTTGAGCTATCCTTGCCTGATTACTCCTACCAGTCACAGGTGCTTAAGGATTTTGGAGACATTTGGAGGATAGTAATGAATACCAAATTCTCTCTTATGTCTTCAACATGTTTAATTGCAGGCTGTTTGGATTCGTGTTCAAGAGTCGGTAAAGTTGGCTGTGGAGACCGCAAATTATTCATTTCGTGGAGGTTTACATGCTGCTGGTCATGCGCTTCTCAATGTTGTTCCGTTGTAAGTCTTGTCCTCACTTGAGTATCTGCCTTAGTTTTTGTTGGAGTTTCCAGCAGTTCTCTTCTTGCTTATTTCCTAAACATATCTGTGTCTGTGTCATGAGTTGTAGATACATAATATGCAATCCATCAGACTTAGCTTCAGAGTGTGTAAACCCTCATGATACTCGCTATGTTCCTGAAAGAATTCTTCTCTATGATCCGTGTCCTGGTGGGACTGGCATTTCAGTACAGGTTGGCATGTCTTAATCATGAATTTTTTTAATGTAATTATGTTTGTAGGGGTTTTGTGCATTAGGTGACTAAATACAGACAAAATGCTTAGAAACAACTGAGCTAAATTTATTCATTATTCAAATTATGTGAAATCAATCAAAATCCAAAAGCCTTGTTCGCCATACACAAAACAAATTGGAAAATGAGTTATCGTAAAGATGTATTGGAAATTTAGAAGTGTGACTCTGTTGTACCATTTCCCTAATTGAAAACTGTTGCAGGTTCAGCCTCTTTTCACTGAGCTGTTGACTGCTGCATTGGAACTTCTCTCATCATGCCCCTGCTTTGGAGAAGCTGGATGCCCAAATTGTGTACAAGTAAGATTCATGCAAATAATTGATTTTTGTTCTTCAGCTGCTCCTATTTTTCAAATGAATGACATAGATGTGTGTACCCTGGCATGTCTCAGAACCTGACTTGTGGAGAGTATAATGAGGTCTTACACAAGGATTCTGCCATCATGATCATCAAGGTTTACAAAAAAACTTGGTCCCGATGCATCATACCTTCCGTGTTGATTTTATCCTCAGTTTTATTAACCACCAAATTTTAATGTTCAAGCAGGCAGTTCTGGAGGCAGAAAAATCTTCTGCTGCAGAAGTATCATGCTGATTTACATAAGTATTTAACCAATAAGGGGTTTGCAGTGTCAAACAATGATTCAAGAGAACATTTTTTTAACGCTCTGATATACTTAACTAACTTCGGCATTGTACAAATTTTTGTTGCAATTGCTATCAAAAGACTGCAACTCTATGTTATACTCTTATGCACAGCTGCGAATTTGTGCTATTAAAATACTGCAATTCTTTGTATCCTCTTCTACACTAGTTTACACATTCTCTTCTATTAGGTTCTCTGATCAAATATGGTACAACTA
Source organism: Sherardia arvensis (assembly GCA_948330725.1). Lineage (NCBI taxonomy): Eukaryota > Viridiplantae > Streptophyta > Magnoliopsida > Gentianales > Rubiaceae > Sherardia > Sherardia arvensis. The sequence goes on from OX415238.1 coordinate 19,236,903, forward strand.
CTGCAATTTTTGGTTATACTCTTCAACTCTGGGATTACATAATGTCACAACTGAACTAGGTTCTCTGATCAAATATGGTACAACTACTGCAATTTTTGGTTATACTCTTCAACTCTGGGATTACATAATGTCACAACCGAGTTCACTGAACGGACATAAATTAGAACAAGTAGAAATAATATAATCAATGTTACAACTATTGGTTATACTCTTCAACTCTGGGATTACATAATGTCACAACCGAGTTCACTGAACTGACATAAATTAGAACAAGTAGAAATAATATAATCAATGTTACAACTATGACTTCACTGGTTCAGATCGTCCAAAGAAAAACTAGTATATTACAACCAAATCTCTTTAACATTAGAAGAAGAAAGATGTATATTACAACCAAAACTAGAATAAACCAGCAACATAAAGAGCACAAAAGATCTAGGGAACAAACAAAAAGAAAATGGTTTAAATGGGTACATATCTCTTGGCAACGTTTTTACCAACCACCGCCGCACCGGCGAGCAAAGCACCGAGACCTCCCGCAATCGCCGCCGATCTCGGGCCAGCAGCCGCCTTGTACAAAGCCCCAGTAGCAAGCCCCGCCGCAGCATAATTCCAAGCATCATCATCACCTCTCAAATTGAAAATAGCGCTCTCGAGCCCAGAAAACATGAGCCCCATTATCCCAAACCTGTTCCCAAACTTGCGGCCGGTGGATCCGCCTGAGTTGAGTATTCTGTTGATCACCAGCTTGGCAGATTCGCCCTTTTCCACCGCCTTGAACCCAGAAACCGAGCCGTAGATCCCGCCGCCAACGGCTCCGGTGAGATAGGCGACACCGGTGCCATAAGTGAGATTTTCCGAGAGGGATCGGCGCTGCTTGAGGGCCTCTTCCTGGAAGAGAAACTCCGGCGAGGTTGGGAGGTCATAGAGGGTACGGAAGGGAGCCAATTTGGAGGGGTCTTCCAGGCTTTGGTAAGGGTTGTACTGACGCGTTTCGACTGGATTGTCGCTCAGGAGCTGGGTCTCGTCTTTCCTCGACAAGAATTTCGCCATGATCAGATTTGCTTCTTCTTGCGGCTTGGGGGAGGGTTTATCAGGGTTTAGCCTTCACTTTATATGTCGACCTCGTCTTTTGTAGGGGTGAATACTAATTTGTTTTGGTTAATGAAAAGTCTCAATCTAGTGGTGATACAAATGTTATGTTAGATTTTTCTGTTTGGTTCCTTTGTTTGTTTCTCTTTTTATTTGGATTTGAGTTTCTATCTCTTGTTAATATCAGGTTGTCTATGATTCTGGCACACTTAATTTTTAAATCCTAAATTTTGTGTTTTTATGTAACTGCTAATTCAGCCTCTCTACTTCCTGAAGTTGTATGACAGTGTGCTCCAAAGAACAGTGTTTTTATACATTTTGTTCTCTAATTGTGATGTTGATTCTAGAGTTTTTAGTATTAACAAGTTGTTCATCGTACCATGTAAACAGATGCCCCTTTAGTCACTGCCTCAACTTCCCTTTCTTTTGCTTATAGGAAACCTTTAAGTTAAATCATCAGACTTTCCCCCCTCCAAGCGCTTATTTATTTGAAATCAAACTCGAGGTTTTAAAAGTGTTTATCATTTAAAATGACAGGTTTTTAAAGTGCTTAAATTTTTCCACGTTTCTTTTCTCAGACATTTGTTACACATTTAGTACTTTTGTGAGGGATAGAGATTTTTAACGCTATCAGGATATGTGAGAAAAGATAGATACAAATGTTACCTTTGATGCAGATAGTGCTATTTCTTGATTTAATAAGCTTCTGAATACTGTGTGATCGTGTGTTTCAGTTTCGTCAAGACTGTTTAACGATTTTTTTCGTGTAACTGTTGATTAGTGTTTACTTGTATGCAGGGAGCTTTAATATGGTTATGAATCTATAAATTTGGTGCTGCGTGTATCTCTCTAGGATCAACACTTTAGATACATTGTTAAAGTGAAGTGATATAGTTTAATGATGGATTTTCATGTTTCAATCTCTAAATTGGTAGTCCTTTTATGGTGTAAATGTAAGCAGTCTCTGGTGCATTTTCTTCTGTGTTTGCGTGTTTGAATGGGAGCATTTACAGCCGCATTTTATGGCGATATTTTACTGCATTGTTCGTATGAATCTTGTGGGTTTTCTGGTCTGAATGTGAGTACTTACTGCTGCCTTTTCTTGTCTAATTTGCTGTGTCTTCTGGTGCAAAATATGATGCGTTTTCTGGTCTACATGTGAGAAATTGTTGCTGTATTTTCTGCTATGTATATGCTGCATTTTCATGGGTGAATCTGCTGCATTTTCATGGGCGAATCTGCTGCATTTTCTGATTTGAATGCGAGCATGTACTGCTGCATTTTCCTCTCTGTTGGTGATTTTTATGTTGCAATTCTGCAACTTTGAGAGTCTAAACGCAATTCAGGTGGCGTTTTTGCTCATGTTTTGATGATTCAAATCTTCATCTCTGTTGGTTTTATTTTTATGCTGTAACCACGCAACTTTTGTTCATGTATTGGTGATGAAATTCTTCCTCTCTATTGGTGATATTTTGTGCTGCAAATCTGCAACTTTGAGAGTGTTTAAATGTAATTCAGGCCCTGACTTTCGTGATGTGATTCTTCCTCGCTGCTTGTCCTGTTTTGAACTGCAATTCTGCAACTGTGTTTGGACGCTAACAGGTGTTGTTTGGGCTTTATGGGGATGCAATTCTTTTGGTGCAAGTTTCATCACAAAGAGACAAACCTTCAAGTCTTTTGATGATGCTCACTACTACTTTTGTTATTGTGAAGTGTATAGATTATCATTTTCTTGAAACAAATTATTCATAGGCCATCAAGGGTGAATGAATCAATGTGTCTTTCACTCATAAACTCACTTCAAATTAGGTTTCGACTAGTAGAATTGATAATTTATTTTCATGGGTTTAATTGTTGGGTTTGAATTCATACAAATCATATCGACTTTTAGCTATGAAGCTTGCCTTGAAGAATAAATGAAAAAATGCTGGATGTCAAAACTCTTTAAATCACGTGAAATAAAATGTAGCCGTTTAAAATTCAATCGGGAGCAGCCATTTACATGAAATTCTTCCTAAGACATGTAGGGCTTGGAAGTAGTCATTCTCATTTGATGGCAATACCTTCAAACGATTCCTAAATCTCATAATAATGCCATACTCAAGTACCAATGTCGAGCACAAAAGCATTAATCATTAAACTTTTTAAAAAAGAGAACGGGGATGTAAAATATTTCTGCCATAACAAAATCCGATCTTGCAAATCGTGTATTCTAAAGTACAATCCAAGCTGCTTTAAAAAAAAGTACAATCCAAGCTAGCAACAATTAAAATGAACAACATCAAAAGCAGTGACATCATAACATGTACCTCCAATTCATTTGGTCACACTAGCGGTGCCATGCGATTTATTCTTCTATTCCATCATGTGACAATACAAAATATTAATTATTAGTGAAGGTATTGGTGCACCAGAAACATCACATGATGAAAGATAACTTTAGTAAAGTGTAGTACTATGAATTAAAATGAAAATATGATGAAATTGACAAATATAATTTATAATGTAATAATTTGTATGGTTAGTTATAGGCTGGAGAATATTTGTTACTATGTTTTATTTCAGTTCAGTTCAATACAATAGATTATTTTTTACGCTAAAATTTGGTATATTTCTACCAGATTCATACAATGATTTTAAAAAAGTTTAAAAATATTTTTATTCAGTTCAATCCAGTTCAGCTCATTACGTTTATATTTTCAGTTCTGCATCACATTTAGATTTTTTAGTTCAATTCAATTCAGTGAAATATATATATATATATATATATATATATATATATTTAAAATGGTAGAAAAGGGAAAATGTTAGAGAATTCTACTATATCAAAGCGGCAACCGAAGATAATATATTTGGATGGTTAGCTATGCAGAAATATATCGAATCAAATATTATCGGATTTGTAGTAACATAGAGTATGATGTTATCAGATTTTTTATATTCTATTAATATACTTGATTATCACACACACACACACACTTATTTAATATATATATATATATATATATATTATGAAGGTCAAACACATCCTTGGGCAAATCGTATTATGAAGGTCAAGTTCAGATTATTTGAAAATAATCTCACATTCTCAGTTAATTTAATCTCAATTTAATTCAATTAATCCCATATCAGCTGGAATAATCCGAGTTAAATTTGATTAAACAAGTCAAATATTATAAAACCATTACAATTCATTGAACGATTTAGTAGACTTAAATGCATTATCATCTTTTGATTAACTAGCTTGGTTCATGTTAAACAGCATACGGATACCCTGCTACTGTGAAAACTTCGACGTTGTCTCATGTGGACCTTGGGGGAGGGTTTACGGGGTCAGACGGGTATGCAATATTGCTTTGGGTATCGTCCAACATTATGGCCATTTTGACAACAACTAGTGCGACTCGGACGAGTTGAATCTGCAGTTGGTAAGGCCATCCGTTTCTATACCTCTGTTCTCCTTTTCTAGTTCAGTTTCTAGATATGCTAATACGAGCATGTACTCATCGCAGATTCAGAGGAATGTTTTTTTAGAAATCTCTCTTTTATCTTACTCATTTCGATTTCTTTCTAGAGTAATCATGTATTTTTCGACTAGACATTATGGGTTTAACTCTTTCATTATAAAGATTTGTAAAAGCTTAATCTAGGAAATTAGAAATACTTATCGGTCTGAAGCTAGGGAAATAGATTAGTACTGGTTTCCTGGGATAAGGGTAACATGTGATGATGTTATAGCTCTCGGAATTGGAATCCTAGTCAAAATTCGTTTACTGAACATAAATGGTCATCGCATATTATATTCCAAGGTGTAAAAGTTTCCATCGAAACCATCCGGACCGGATATTGACTCTTAATCCATTTCAGAAACAATCTTTTTTAATTTAATCAGGCGAGTTCCTTTAATTAGTGCAAGATAGTATTCCTCATTAGTAACGGTAGGTATATTTTGAAGGAGCATATCAGTATGTGTACAGTTTTCATTCATGGTTCTCTTTAGACAATAATGCTGAAAAGAAATTCACAGCTTCTGAACCAATAATGTTAGGATTGGTTATCAAATTTTGTTGTGAATCCCTAACGGGTAGAATATATTGTCTAGCATGCCTCGATTTGACTGAGTCATGAAAAAATTTAGAATTATAGCCTCCCTCCTAAATGACCATTTAACTTTGATCTTTGTTTCCAAAAGACTCATTTTGCCAAAATTAGGTTTAGTTCAGCTCGTACACTATGTAACTCTGATTTATTAGTATATGAGTAGTTAGTTTAGAAATCAATCTCTTCATGTTCTACTAATTGCCCTTCTTCTAATAAATATTCTGTCATGAACATTACCAACTATATTTTTATTCCACTGTTTTAGTCTCAATTTTAATCTTCTCGGTTTAATTAAAAATTTAAGCATACAATATGAGTCACATTGTAATTGCCAATTTTTGACACTGCATTTATTATGTATTATGTTACACATAATATTATCATATTTTTAAAATTAATTTCAGCTCACACATAATATTATCATATTTTTTAAATTAATTTCAGCTCAAATAAGTTAATTTCAATTAAATTATAAAAATCTCAATTTAATTAAACGATTTTTCAGTTCAGCGAGAAAAATCTCCAATTCATTTTATTGCAGGCCAACTCACAACTGCTCTGAAAATTTTAGGAAATTGTAGGAAATTTTGGGAAAATTGTACTACGGAAAATTTGTGAAAGGCTTGTACTTTCTCTGAAATTATACCTAGTAGTTCACCCTCTTATTTATCTCTCTGATGAATATCACGTCCCCCAAAATATCGTTCTCAGATTCCCTCGCCACCACCTCCACTCCCGCAAACGCCGTTAGGTAAACCCGAAAACCCAACATTTCCCAATCAATTTACCCTCAACCAATGGAATCACCAATTTGTTTCTGAACGCTGCATTTTCAAAACCCAAGCTTTTTCCCTCAACCGAAGCCCCGTTCGGTAAGATCCTCTTCTGCATCAGTGCTGGTCTGGGCTTGCTGTCTTACTGTCCGTGCGCGTGTTTTTTTCCCGTCAAATTTGATGGTGAAATTTGATTTATTCAGATGAAGGGAAGCGATTGCGAGTCGGATTTCAGCTATGCGGAGACTGTGGAGCCTGACACTGAGGTTCCTGGTAAAGTTTCGAATTTTTTGATTTTATCTGGGCTGGCTTAATTTTTGTGATTGAATGGTAAAGGGATTTGGGGAAGATGGTTTTTTTGTGTGTTTGAAATAGTGTTTGAAAATAAGGTTTTTTAGAAAATTAAAAGATTCACAAGGGTGTGGAGGGCGGCGAGAGCGGTGATGCTTCTGCTTCTGTTGGTGTGATTGATCTTGGCCTCGAATTTGCAATCATACGAGTGATTATCAATGTAAATAATTATGGTTGTGCATTTTTTGTGCGTGTTCTTGCAAGATCTCATATGAACACGGTTTAGGGAATCAAGAATGTTAATAAAATATTTCTATTTTGTTAACTGCTCGGATAACTGTTAAAACTGTTTACAACTTTTCCTGTTTCCTGTCATGTTCTAGACCGTCTTTAGCTTAAATATGGATTGCAACCCTTTCTTCAACTCAACATGAAGTTCTTGTTTGCTGCGTCGATATTCTGCACCATGTATTTCTAGGCTATTTGTGTGCAGAGTGTCTGTACTGTTGACTGCTGTGATGATTGTGAAATAAAGTATATATTTTTGTTAGGGGCATGCTATACGCAGTCCGTATTTTGCTTATTTTGCAGTCCAAAATAAAAATACGCTTTCGATATATATGATATGGTCAATAATTATGTATATCAGACATATGCATCATATATACTACTTCTATTGCATACACTTGCAATTCAGTTATATATCAGAATTATTGTATATATGATTATTTAAAAAAAATACGGACTGCAAATAAACAAAATACGGATTGCGTATAGAAGGCCGGTTTTGTTATGATTTGTTGATTGAGAACAAAATACCGGTTTGGGAGATTTATAGCATTTCTATGTTTAGTAGAAGAATGTTAAAAGGATGGACATAATTCTTTTGAGAGGTTTATTTGCACTCTGTGTTATGGTGCATGTATTCTTGCTGAATAATACAGAAAATCGTAAAATTTTGAGCTTTAGAGGCAAGAATGCCTTCAGAGTTGCTGGTTTTTTTATGGAAAAAAACTCTCTGAGGTTGTAATCACTTTGATGACTGTTCTTCAATATATCATAAAGAGTTTTTTTTCGTGGGGAAAAACCTCTCTACTTTTGTTAGAAAATTAATATGCGCTTGTTTTTAAGAGTATTCTGTGATTGAAGGATTTGCTTAAATGGGTTATATTAATTACAATTAATATACACATCCATGTAATGAGTTCTAATTTTTGCCAGTCTTTTTTTCATAACAGGCGAAGAGACAGAGAGCCGAGTACTTGATGCAGAGAGGAAGGGGCCAGAGTTCTGTTGGTGGTAATTGGGTCAAATTCCAAGACGGGGCAGATGCACTCTCTACTAAATTGGCAAGGTATGCACTAGCTCTAATATAATCTAAGTTTTTCTAGTCAAGGGTTTGTCTGCTTGTTATATGTGTTCTCAGACATTTAATTGACTGTTATGTGACACTGAATGTGTTTCTTTGTGAAGGTGCTGGAGGCAGTTTTGCCAATTGAGGAAAACAACCCTATAGCTTGCAAAATCGTACCAGGCTTTAAATATAAATAAGAATTCTGCAACATCAAAGCCATTTGAGCAGCTTGCCCTGATGATTGAATCAGGCCAAATCAACTATTGTAGACACTTGAGCTTGTTAAGTGAAGCACATAGCTCTTCTCCATCTTCTCTTCTTACATTTGTGATGCATAGTCTTCTCAGTTTGGTCAGCTTCCCGATTTCGCCAACCATCCCAGCAGCATCAACAGCATCTAGTGTTTGTAGTTCTGTTAAACACTAGATAAAGAAGTTGCAGATTTTCAAGTTTTTGGATGGATTTAGGGACTTTGCTTATCATCTTTCCACTTATGCAAAAAACCTTGAGATGTAACGATTTGAAGATCTCTTTTGGAATTTCTTCCAATTCGAATCCCTGTAAATCAACTACTCTTAGTTTTTTGCTGCTTAAAAGTTGGGCTAGTTTAGATGGTGACTTCTTCTCCCCAAAACTAATAATGGTCCGGCATTTTTTGATATGATAACTTTCAATGCTAGGGATTTCAAGCAGTGTATGTGAAAATACTAGCCTACGCACATTGACATTGTTCTGTGGAAGCCATGTTCCACTCATATGCTCAGAACTAGTAATCACAGTTGCAATATTTTGCTTCTTCGACTTCAAGGCTATAAAATCTCGCAAAAGATCATGTATTTTGATGCTTACCTGAAAAGGTTAGATTAAGCCCTTGCTGCGAAACCGTAGATTTTGAATAAGAATTGCACCATATCTTTAAAAAAATGCATTTAAAGAGACTTCGATTTCTTGACGCTAGCTTAGTATTGTTGTTCTTAGGTGCCAATGATATGTTCTTGTTTCCCTTGTTTTTCTGTTTCTATGAGCTTTATTGTTCCACTGAGAATTTCCTCTTCTTAGGACATGTGAAAAGTAGGCTATTAAACTACAGACATATACTTGGCAAACATATAAAAATCGTGTGTCGAAAATTGATGGCAAACCAAAGAAAGCACAGTAAATCATCTTAGAATTCAACAGCAAACTTCAAACTGGCTACAATTCGAATTGTGGTAGTCCTATAGATCAGGATACTATCATCTTTCTTCTTCAGGAACCCCATCTCCAAAAGCTCTTTAAGAAGCCTGAAATGACAAGCACAACATAGACACGATTCAATGTGATTATGTGAATAACCTATGAAGTTCCAAGAACATTCGATCCACTGAACCAGATTAATGAGAACGAATACTTACATAAACGATTACACCATTCACAAGGCCTCTGAGTTTCTTGTGTTGAGGAGAATATGGCTTTGACCGACTCAAAAACCTCTTCGACAGAGCATTAACTGAGATAATGAAGAAAAAAACAGTGTTCATTGTTTTGAAAAACCTGTCCAAGTCCAACAACCAACATACAGATTTGAAGATCAAAGATTCTCACTTGTCGCAGCTTTCCCTTTGAAGCATAATAATCCACCAGAGGAAGTGTTGCCTCTTGATAGACACGAAACCTCTTACGTATTGTCTCAATGTTATCATCTTCTCTCCCCTAAGATTCCATTCAAACAATCATATGTATAAATGAACTGGTCAGGGAGAATTCTAAAGCAGAAATGACAATTTCTTACCTGATTCCTGGACAAAAGGCACCTTATCATTTCCTCTTCTGAACAATCCAGAAACAGGATGAAATCTGGTTCAGCCTTTGCCTGCAAAACAGAAATTCAGGTGATGAACTTTGCAGCTTGTTAGTGAGAGAGAATGACTTGTACTGCTAAAAATGACAGTTGAGAACTAAGATGATATGCTTACAACATCACGGAATGCTGTCAGGTTCTCTTCATTTCTAGGGAATCCATCGATGAGGAACTTATCATTATCAGTTTCTTGCATCGCTTTTAGGATCAGCCTAACAATTATATCAGAAGGGACAAGTTTTCCATCTCTCATGAGATTCTGGATCATACTTCTGAATAAATTAACACAGAAAGGTTACAAGAACTTCAAAATCATGCTTTACTGTCAATCCATAAAATCGAAACTACCCTTGTAATGCAATAAAAAATTATACCTGTGATTTACCTAAGACTACATGGAAAAAGAAACCATGAAACCAAAATAATTCATACAGAAAACACCTTATCAGTAAGATGTTTGTGAAAAAACAAGAGTTGTACCTGTACATTTTGGAATCAAGGGGTTGGAAATCTTGCAAGGTCCTGGTATTCAAGATTGATTCTACTCCCGCAGGATCATTGAGAAAGTCACTAATATGCAATTCCTTGCTGCCCTTTCCGCCCTTCTTATAACTTGGTACCAAGATTCCTTCTTTCTTTCCAGCAGAATGATTCGATCTTCTGGCATTTGGCTCAGATAATTTTGCTTAGACAGGACTCAAACCTTTACTTCTCCTGCCCAAAAAAAACATCCCTTTGATTAAGAGAACGGATAGTTTCAAGCAAAGTTAAATGCTAGAGCACTCAGAAGTGCTTGAATGCTAGAAAAGCAAAAAAGTAAAAAAGAGGTAAGACGAGAAGACAACTACATAAAAGTGTCTACAAAAGATAAACTCTAGCATGTCTGCAAAAGATAAATTCAGTGTACCTCAAGAGCACAGTTCGGATCTGAAGAGCAGGACTCCACTTATCTTTAAGAATATCAAGGCAAATTCTTCCAAGCTACAAGGAAAAAAGCTTACCCTGTAAGGGACAACTGTTCTTATGAGTCATAAAATAGGAAAACAGGACCTGTTATTTAGCTAACCTTATCAATGTTAGGATGGTATATCTTGTCAGGAATCGAACCTATTATAAATATATAATGAACAAAACAAAAAACAAGTCAGGGCAGTTTTGATCCAAGAAATTTCAGTCAAATGCAAGCAGCACTATATAATTTGGTCCAAAAATAGGAAACCGTAGATTTCACAGGCATCCTCAAATTATGTCCAGCCAAAATCTAAAACAAAGACAGACAAGGTTTAGCAGAGTGAAACATACATTACTCACTCAAAGTATTTTTTTTAGTCACATCCATGTATTTAAATAAAGTTCCTAGTGTCTCATAGGTCTCATTATCATAGAAACCATTCAAGACACATTCTATCTATAAAATAAAAGCTTCAACTTTTATATGAGTTTAATAGGCCGCAGAGAGCAAATATCGTATGTGAAGGTACCAAACAGAGAACGTTTAAAAATACTAGTCTAATCGGATCGCGCGTTGCGCGATTTTTTGACGTAATTCTAAAATAATAATAATAATAATAAGTATGGAAATATAAAGTATTTATTTGATCCAAATAGTATTGAAAACAATTAATTATGTAAAGTGAATAAATGTTTGTATTATAGAAATGCAGAAAAAATATCTATACCAAAAGAACTAAAATACCACCATTAAGGTAAAGTGTTGCCTTTAGTTCCCTATTTTGACTTCTTGTTTACTTCAGAGTCAATTTCAGTGTCTTCTTGTATTTTAGTATATGTAAATTCAGATGTAGAGTTAGTTTGTTTCTTCGTCCGTAATTGTACTATTCGAATGTCGTATAAATAATATGGAGTGTGCACAAAGTAATTTTAATTTGGTGAAGAGGTTACTTTTAGAGTTTTAATTTTATTTATTACTCATCATAATGTTTTATTAAATTTATTATTCATTGCAGTTTGTTTGGATTTGTATTTGATATTATTAATTTTGGATTTTTTTGAAGAAAATAATTTCGGATTTTCTTTTACATGTGAAGAATGGATACTTTATGGCTCCACTGGAATATTTAAATTTTTGTATAATTTTATTTTTTCTTCTAAATATTTTATTATTTGTATATTCATATATACCATCTCAATTCAAAGAAAAATTATAACTTTTTAGATATGTATTTTTTCACACATATATTGAAAGTAACAAATTTTAATAAGTTTTCAAGTGTAAATGTTTAAGTTAATATATTTAAAATATAAAAACATTTAATACAAATGTTATTGTATTTTTAAAAGTATATTATAATTTTCAAAACGCGGGATGCAGAATTTTCAAGATGAATCACCTAAGTTTTAGAACTAACCAGAACGTATTTTAAAAATGGATTAAATTTTTTTTAATAGTATTAAATTATTACTTAAACTAAATCACCTAAGTAAATGACTATTAAATAACAAATCGGCCCAAATTCCTCAAGGAAATTAAATGAGGAACAGAATGCATTGTAGCTAACAGAATAAATGAATTATCAGGTAGCAGCACAAATATCAACATTACTGAAAAACAGGTTCAACACATCAGTTGTGTAGGAATTCTTCAACACAAACCAAAAAATCAGCACCATCAAAATGGTTCACAACCAATTTAACTAAGCCATGAAAAGCAATCGAAGTCTCAGAAAACAGTGCATGCGTAGAATATTCCGATTTTGGAGTACAACTTATTATTCCCTGCCAAATAGTCCGCTGCACCTGTGAACGACGAAACCTTAAACAATTTTTTAAAGTCAAACTCTTCTCTCTTAAGGCTCATTTACCATAGAGTTCCACACAACCTTCCCGACGCCCTGATCTGCTTCATTTTCGAAACCCTAAATTCATCTCTACAATGAATGACATATGAGATACTGACTAACTATGCCCTAAATTCTTTTATATTGAAATTCACAATCAAGATTCAAAGTTTATCCCGATCATGGCATGTTGGTAAGAATGACATACTTATGAGACACTAACTAATTATGCCTGAAAGACCAAAAATCCACAATAGAAGTTGTAACCCTGGAGAATATACATCCAAGAGTGGAATTTCTCCACGGTTCTGCATATAAATTGAATATAATTAGAATTTTTAAATACAAACAACATCACAAAACAATTACCTCTCAAGCAGTTGAATAAGGGATTAATTCTACGTTCAATTTGTATATTCATGCAGCCTTGATTGGATTAGTTCCCAATTCTTTATTCACAAAATCTCACCGTAATAATCATCTTCAGACCGTGTTGCGCTAAACCCTAAACGATTCTGATAAAAAACCCTGGCTTATTTATTAGACATGTGCTCTATAATTCAACACAACCCATGGCCTATTTTTATATGTATATAGGTAATAGTAAATTAATATATTTGATTTGATTTGATTATTATAAATTTAGGGTAATAGTATATTGGTAATTATAAATTTATGGTAATATTATATTGGTAATTATAAATTTATGGTAATAGTAACTTGAAAATAAACGATAGACGTTAATAACATATAAAAATCTTTGTATATTGAAATCGGCCGCCATTTTATCTTGGTAATAAACGACAGACCTTAATTAATATATATATATATATGTATATATATAACTTTGTATCTAAAAAATGGACGCCGATGTTAACATAAATGTAGCATTTTCATTCATATATGGAATTATATAAAACAAATTACATAATAAACAACCGGTGGTATAAAAATCTTTTCGTACGTGGAATAATCTTCAGATGAATTTTATGGAATTATTTGTTTTAACCGGCCGCAATTATTGACCCATGCATGCTGGACTCTTGATATATCAATAATATATGTATGGAATTAATCATATATCATATATATATATATATGTATGTATTGTTTCTATATATATACCCGGGCGGTGACGTTCAACAAAACGCACAACTTTTAGCCGTTTTATGTTATATTCTAACTATTCCGGCGACGGTGTTTATTTATTTATTTTTATTTACGCCGTCACTTTCTGCTTTTATGTATATCCTAAAAAGAATTAGAAGAGTTATTGCTCCGGTCAATATATAAATTAATAAAAAGAATTAAAACGGTGAAACTACGTAGTTTGACTCAAGCCGCCACATAACCACCGCAAGTTCACCATATTCCGGCGCCTTCCATTTTTATATATTCCTTATTTTGTTTCTTTTAATTAATCTACAAATTTAACCGTATATATATCAATTACATATATCAATCATCCGTACTATCAAGAATTCAGTTAGCATAATTGTGTTTTCTATATATATAATGTATGGTATGCATATATTATTGCATATTTTTATAGCATACTAAATAGCTTCCGACTTCTATTTTTACAAATACAACTCATTCAACTTAATTAACACGTCTACGAAAGGAAAACATGAATATTACATCACACAATTAGCATGAATGCCGCAATTATTCATAATTAATTAATTAAGTATGCCATAGTAGATCAAGAATTCAGAGCTTGAAAAGTGGTTAATTCTAGAGTGCTTGGACTGAGAATCGTGAATTGGCCTATTTTCCAATTTTCATACAATTTCTTTGTATTCTACACATATAAAATATTGCATTCATATATTAATATATACAATATGCTTACGATAAATATGTTGTTTTGCATAAATATATTAATTAATAGTATGAATATATGTATTTTGTACTAGAAAAATTTATACGGACAAATCATGTTTTCTATTTTTGTAATAAAATTATATTTAGGTCTATTTGTCTGAACTTATTTCAACTGAACTGAACTGAATTAAACTGAACTGTATTGAATTAAATTCAATTAAACTGAACTGAATCGTATTGAAGTAAAAGTAAAAATTTAATATTATATTGAAAAATAAAATCAGCATGTCTAAACTTAGCGAAATTAATGTATAAAATTAATGTATTTAAAAATGGACATAATTACTAATTTGGGCTCAAACATAAAAGATAAATCATTGTTTTACCATAAGATCACACCTTACGTTTTTAAGGATAAATCATTGTTTTATCATAAGGGCACACCTTACTTTTTTACTGAAGTGTTATACACGATCCAATATTTTACTCAACGTAATCTAAAATACCATTCAAATTACCGGTACTTTACTCGGTATAAATCAAAGTACCATTGAAACTACAATACCGCCACCTGAATTTTGCTAAGTTTTTCAAATGAACCTAATAAGTGAGAACAATATCGTAAATCCTTACCGTATTTTGAATTACAAGAGTAAAATATTGAATTGTGTATACCAACCCCATTTTTTAACGTAAATAGCTAAAATTTACACATTTTATCAAATTAAAATCTTTTTAAGGTACTCCAAACATACCGCACAACGTGCGGCCGAATCATGCTAGTACCTAGTAAAAGATAATATAGAAGGCGGAAACGGCAAAAAGAATGAAAAGAAACAAAAAAGAATATATGAAAATGATAGGCGCCGGAATATGGTGATCTTGTGGTGATTATGTGGCGGTTTTGATCAAAACTACGTAGTTTAGACATTTTTTATTAATATATATTTACTGGAACAATAACCCTTCTAATTCGCTTTAGGATATATGTATAATATTAACAAAAATAATATTGATTTCATCAAATAAATATGTGTAAGAATTTCCAACTAACTAAAGTTTTTGGGATTTTATCATGATATCAATGGTGTACGTGTTGCAGATAAAAATGAACTAAATAAAATTAAACTATTTGATAATAATCCTTGAAAAAGATGACTAATAAATATTACTTGAATACTTCAAAAAAATATTACTTAAAATTAGAAGGACATGTTTATTTCTTAAGGTGACTAATTATCCACATTTTTTATAGAGGACCGTATAATTAATTGGTAATCTTTTAGTGAGACATTGAATTATTAAAAAATCACAATACTCAATCACTCAACATTCAGTATCTTCCATGCACAACATTACACATAACATCAAAGCTATACATATTTGACAAACCAAACGTTTAAGCTATAAAGAAAAGGAATCACAACATACCACGCAACATATAATAAAGGTTTAGAAGGAATTACTAACAAAATGTAACTCAGTTTACGACATATAAATGTTGTTTTATAGGAAATATGTACAATTATATTGACTACAAAAAATTCATTAAATAGTTGTAAATAATTTGTTAAATATATGAAAGTGTATTTTTGCACTATATTGTCAATGCCACACACATTTTTACTTGAGCTATATCTTTTTCATAAGAACTTCAAATCAAAAGTAGTACATTGTTTTGAAGGTAAAGATAAGTTCATTACTTCCCAGAGATTTAGATGATTGATACTATGCGGCAATAGTGTATTCAGGATCTTACAATGACTTTGTACCTTAACTAAAATGAAAGTAAAAAACACTAAACTAAAGAATCTCTGAGTTGCAACATCTGACCAATTTATTCTTTTGCAAATGCTTCTTGCCAAGTATTCTCAAGTTCTTTGTGCATCTTTGAGCTGGCTTCAACCATGTTGCGCATAACAGCAATATATTTTGTATCAGGGAGATCAAACTTACACAACAATACCATATTGTGCGAGCCTAAAAGTTGATCAAAAAAACAGAGTGAGATGAAACCTTTCTCAAACTTCTCAAATGCTTTGTTTCCCAAATGCAATGTTAGAACATCACAAACCACTAAGGGTGGCAAAACTTATTAAAAGAAGGCAGGTCAAATCGACATCATGTCTTTAAATTGATAGCATTGTAGATTCGGCAAAAGTTTGAGAATATGTGACAGAAAAACAGTGTCATCTTTGCTATGTTCTCACTTCAATGTACATATTGTTTTCCACAGAAAGAATCATAGTAAGAACTGATCCAAATGAGATGAATGGCAATATACTGCAATGCTATTAATAATCATCCAAATCTATATATTCTACTGCAAATAGAATAAAAACTGATCCACATGCTATGTTTTATATGGAGATTGATTTCTATATACTTTTTAGCACTTGGATCAGTTCTTACACCGATTTGCAGTATTAATAAAGATCATAGCAGTAAACAGGGAACATGAATTTACAATCTTTTCCATGGCTAAGACACAGGAGTTCACTCCGACTTCAATTAGTAGCTAGCAAATAAAGACCAGAAAACCTAAATTTTTAATAAGTATAAACAAACAATACCTGAATTTGCATACCATATATTGACTATGAAGGAGTCTTACCATTGACCAATACAGATTTGCAGAAGCCAGCAAAAAAAGGCCTGATGACTGTAAATAGGACTTTTGGTCAGTTAGGACCGTCCTTTTGTCAAATCTTTTCTTTTTACAGAAAATCTGAAACTGAATTACATGAAAAAAAATCGCAAACTGAAACCAACTTTGAGAGAGGAAAACCCCAACTTTCAAAGATTGACCTTATTGACTAACCAGTCCATCACATCAGCACATCTCAAGGAATCACCAGGAGCAGTTCAAACTGGACCAAGACAATCAAGTTCATCCAATAAAATTTAGAACCAGCTTTACAACACTACTCATCATGCTAAAAAAAGAGATTATGAACAAAAACCTCACAAAATTTTGAAAGTTTTTCAACCATGTAGTGTTAGATATATTACAAAAACAGCTTCATAAAAGTAGGATCAACAACATAATAAAAACTATTTAGAAAAATAGCACACGAAACTCGTTGGAAACTAACCCCACATTTCTGAAAAGTTGTTCGCAAATTGAAAGTGGTTTGAAGTATCTTCTTAGATCTGGCTTGATCTGCACACAGTTCAAACGACCGTTAAATAGCAAGCCCCGTATAAAACCATGCAAATCATGAATTATTATAAAACTATCGATAAAAACAGATCAAACAACACCATTTAAGTTATTATGCAGAAAGGAAAACGCAAAAACCATAAAACAAACTTACAAATAAGATATTCTAACATGGTAGTCCTTCAATCTTCTGAAGCTGATCTGGTCATGATGACTGTAAAAGCATTCACCTACAAACATCAAACATGAAAGCAAACATCAATGAATAGAGTAGCAAGAGCTATGTTTACACCAAGCACCATTTCAGACATCACTCATCAGGAAATGTGAAAAACAATCCAGCTCAACTGTGCAATCAGTTCTAACTAATTAAGACCAGCTAAAACTTAATAATCATAAAATTTATAAATAGATACAGTATTGATGGGATAATCAAAAACATCAATAAAAGATTAATTTCCTTACAATGATAAGAAAATTCATTGCAGTCTTACTCCGAATGTGAGTTTATGATTCCCCTCCATCAAGTTGATTGCTTTACGAATTCCATGAATTTGTCAAATGAAAACATACTCTGGTTTGAATAATGAAACCAAATAATGTTTATCAAAGGAAAACAGAACAAAACAGAATCATGAGGGATGCATGAGCAAAGTATACAGATCCTATGTTGTCACTTATCAGTTCAAAATGATTTGCATATGCAGAACTCATACCATGTACTCCAATGAATACATAATATACATTGCCGTTCCATGACCACTGCGCCCATAAGGCTGGTTTCAATTCCAAATGATGAATTCAGGCACTTTGAGACTATTTCCTGCAACAATTAAAAAAAACCAAGGATAGAAGCAATTTAAGAGATGTCTATATTATGTTTTTTTAACAAAGAAGTATTTACCAAAAGGAGAAATTCCACTCCATCTCGAGTTTAAATAGCACAGGACCAGCTCTACATCTCTCGTTCTTGAACAACTCTCTTAGTGACATTTCATCGAGCACTTTATGTTCAACTATTTGAGAGCATCCCATCTAAACGGAATGCTTTAAAAACAGAATTTTGTTAAAATATACATATGATAAAAGTTATACACATCAAAATATATTACCAGAATAATAGCACGGCAGAAAAAAAGGCCCTCCCTGATCCTCAATCCAAACCCAGCCATCAAATCATGATTCCAATACATGAGCCAAAAATTACAATAAAATATACAACCTTTTCTCTCTAAAGCTACTGATAATCAAATCCCAGAACCAAAAAATCCATCTTTTTCACTAAACGAAAAGAGTGATTACCTGGACGGAGCAATGGAGGATCGGATGGTGGGATTCTGGGAGATGAGAGGGGCGGCGAACCGGCGAAGATGTGGCGGCACCTTTGCCGGCAACCGGAAACCCACCCCTTTCTTCCGTCGCTCCGCCTTCGCTAAACACAGACCGGCAAATCAAATCGAATATATTTCTACCGAGTTATGTATATAGAAGCAATCAAATCGAATTCGTATATATGAAAGAAAGGAAACCAAATCATGGTTTCCAAATTAATTCCTGCGGTGGTGGAAAATTCCGGTGAAGTTAAACGCAAAACATGGTGTCGTGTTATGTATTATTTGTGAAGGTCCGGTGGTGTTTTTTATTTTTTACGCCGCCACTTTCTGCTTTTATATATATACCTAGTAAAAGCTGACTTATCAGAGAAACAAGTTTTCAATATGAACCAAGGCAAAAAAAATTAACAAAAGCATGCATCACATTCACAGTACAGGCAAACACCCATCAAATATATCAAGTACAAAAGAGGAGCATTTCTAATGGTTTACATGTAGAATATACATGAACCAACATGCATCACAAGAGGCCACTCCCTATTAACCAAAGCAGATTATAGAAGGAATATCAAGCAACTGCTTCTGAAATTAGGGTTAAGCTTGCCATCATTTTAAACATGAAAATGGACAAATATGATAAAGAACTAATGAGAAAAACAAAATTAAGTATCGAGAAAAATCATTCTGAGCAAGTAGTCTAACATATTGCTTAAATGTTTCAAATTAAGTTGCACTGAATAATCAGCATGGGGTAATTTAGTCAACCATATAGCATAAATTTTGAAATCCTTATTCATCTTATTCAAAGTATTTTTTAACCAGTCCAGATACCAGTAGACTAACTTTTATTTTTTTTGGTAATACCTTTGGAGCTGCCATTGGGTATTCTTCAGGCAAAAACAATTCCAACTTAAATACACCTCCTGCAAAGAAGAATTTCCAAGGACGTAAAAACTTCAAATAGTATGTAAAACTTAAAACACAAAAATTATGAGCAAAATCATAATGAAGAATAGAATTTAAAACAGAAAAAAGGTTTTATCTAAGAAAAACCTGGAGCATCACAGAAAACGTGCCTCACTGAAAAACCTTACAACTACCCCCTATTCAATTCCAAAGCACTGCTACACTTCAAATGCACTAGTCATTTTGTTTCAAATTAATTACCCAATAATTATACAATCAATATTGAGTTCCAGTGCCTATCTTTCATTTACGTAGAGACCCTCTCAACTAAATAAGTGGACCTATCTGTGGTGAACTGCAACGAATACTCGTATTTGAACAGAATGCAAATTAGATGGCATAGAAAAACCCGCAAAAACATGGTTGCCAAAAAATCTCAACAGTTATTAATAAAATTTAAACATTCCAATCTCAATAAATGAAAACACATAAATACTTTACAGGAGTATAATCCAACCTTCATAAGGAGACTGCGTTGGGCCAAGAATCATGACATTAAAGTAGCGCATATTTTCCTCAAAAGGAGAAGCACTTATTCCAGGCGCTGCACCGAGATGTTAAAAGAAATGATTATACATTACACTTATCAACAACTCATAATAACAGAAATTAAAAAATCTTAAGATAAATCCTGACTAAATCACTAAGATAACGGCACTTTCAAGCAAGATTAAGAGACAATACACCAACATTTAAGGGAGTTAGGCTCAAGGAAGCACGCCAATAGCATTTAAGCCTTTGGAAGTTCAAAACAAGGCACTACGTAATTTGACTTCGCATATTTTCACCTTATGTAACCAGCTGTTTATTTAGATCATCACAGATGTTCATGACAAAACAGCAATGGTAACCAAGTTACTGGAAACTTTTTAGAACAAATTCCCCTGATTAATAATCAATCAGCTTTTCTTTTCCAGATTGGACAGTATTTCACCAGTTTTTAAAAATACACTGCAGATGTTCTTTTCACCAGCACAGCCTAGTTTCAAGTCTTCAGGCACCACTTGCGTATAAACGCGTCCATTCTTTGGCTACAATCAATCAAAGAAAACTATTTCAGCACAATTCAAAATCCAGATATGGGAAAACCAAGGATAAACAAAATGAGCAACACAAGTTCCTACCCGTTTCCACAGCTTCAACCTCATTTGATTTCCAGTGCTTTGCAATGTTCTCAGAGAGAGGATCATCTGGGTTTGGAGCACTCAGAAGTGCTTGAATGCTAGAAAAGCAAAAAAGTAAAAAAGAGGTAAGACGAAAAGACAACTACATAATAGTGGCTACAAAAAATAACCTCTAGTGTGTATGCAAAAGATAAAGTCAGTGTACCTCAAGAGTACAGTTCGGATCTGAAGAGCAGGACTCCACTTATCTTTAAGAATATAATCCATTGCATGAGGTAAGGGATTTAAAAAATTACTCCAGCAAAAAAAAAAGAGGAGCAATTTCCTTGCTGCAGCAAAATAAAACATTACATCCCTATATTGCTGCAGTAGACAAAGTATGCATTTACAGGCTTACAAAGATGAGCAACTACCTGCACTGGCGACCATCTCTTTCCAGGATCAAACTCGATAAGCCCCCACAAAAAATCAATCAGTGCCAATCGCATTTGGTTTTCTGTCATGTTTCAGCATGAAACACAAATTTATTAGTCTAGATAAAATGATGATTGAACAACGCAACACTTCTGCTTGAAAATTTTGGTTAAGTACAACACTTCCTGACCCTTATCAATATCCTCTTCTGACATATTCTTCCTATACGAATACTATATGTACTATCATTAAGCCGTTCATATGACAATGGATCCCAAAGAATCAAAACTTCACCTAGGCATCCAGAATCATATTAATTTTAGCAGGTTGCCCTTTTCTTCACCAACTAGCCACAATCCTACAATCACACTACACTCTTATAAAACAGGATCAATCACTTATTTCCAACTATCAAACTATTTCAAAACTAACATTCAAACACAGCTAACATTGACAAGAATATGGTCTCCTTCAACTTCAATTCTGCACCATAATTAAAGCAAATATATTTTCATTTAAAAATAATTAATAAGCGAGTACCTTTTCCAGGCAACATATTATCAGTAATTTAGTGTCTCGGAGAAGAGGATGATCTTGTTATCGAATTGCAAATGACAGTGTGCCTGGAAGAGGTGGTTGGCAGCAATTAGATGATCAGCAAATGAAGCAACACTTCAGCCTTTTTGGAACCGCGGTTTGACAGCAATCTATACCTGAGCATGAACCGGTGGTGACGCCTTCAGGTTTCCCGCACCCGCTGGTGAAGATGTCGGCGCCGGGATGAACGGGAAGTCGTCGCAACCTACAGCGGAGAACGCGTTGAGTTTGGAGAATGTGTAGGTCCTGTCGATCCACGACGGCGCTGTCCGATCGGGCGTTGCAGCAGTGTCCTGCGAGTTGACCATGCATACTTCCTTGTCGCAGGTATAGCTCGAGGCCGCCTATGAAGGTCGTCGATCTCTCTCAGGGAAAGCGCCACCGATAATGTTTTCCGCTCGCGCTTCTCATTCTCCGGCGACGGTGCGGCTCCGGAATTCCCACCGCTCCTCAATCTCGGCT
Organism: Sherardia arvensis; assembly: GCA_948330725.1. Classification (NCBI taxonomy): domain Eukaryota; kingdom Viridiplantae; phylum Streptophyta; class Magnoliopsida; order Gentianales; family Rubiaceae; genus Sherardia; species Sherardia arvensis. Next base: position 19,259,039 of record OX415238.1, read on the forward strand.
GCAAAATAGACGAATTGGGTTAGGCCGGCAACGTACTTCCGATGCCGCTGCCAGAAATATACCCGTCAGTCACCGTCGAGACCACGACGGCCGGGAATAGCCCCGCGGCAGCGATCCTACTTTATTTCATTCTCGAGCGGTTGCCATGGTGTTGCCGTTGCAGCGGCGCCAGCAATTCAGGCATCAATACAGATCAGCGTCATTGCAAGCCGTGATTTGACGGCACTGTTAACGACCATGGTCAAACCTTCCCCTTCTGGACTTTAAAAATAGAAACTGAAACCTTCTACAGCCGGTATCCGTGAATGAGATGGATCTCTATTTCAAAACAAATCTAATACGTGTCTAATTATTATTGGTTACGGGATGATTGAAGGTTCAGCCAAAGAATAGTAACGGACCGTAGAGATTCCCTTTTCTCACTATGAATAATATTCTAAACTATGCATGCTATCTCAGTAAAAATTATAAAACAGTTTCCTTAAATATTCTTATATTTTAAAATTAAAAAAATTATTAGTTAGTTTTCCATTTTGTATTTTGAAAAGATTTGCTTTTCCAATTTAAAGGAAATCGTGTGAGGGATTCATAATGGGAATGTGAATGATATTAGAGCGGAATTATAATAGGGTAATCATTATATGATTGTTGTTTGGTTTGAGTTAGGAATGGATTTTACTTAAAATATAAATAATATTTTATTTACTAAAAATAGCATAGACTCCTTAAATCAAACACATAGAGGTCATTCATGGGAGGAATGAGTGATTGTCCAATATAGGGTAATGGAAGTGGGCCATCTTCAATCATTAACTCCAACCAAACACAATGATCATAAGAGCATCTTCAATTATAAGAGCATCTTCAGTGGTAAGCAAGATGATGGTGTAGCTTGACTTGCCACGTCATTTTTTCAAGCAAGTAGCTTGTCAAGCTAGTGTTTCAATTAGTGGTAAGTTACCTTGAATATTAGCTATTGTGGTCTCACATATACATAATATCTACCAAATACTATTGAATTAGTGATGTAGGACCCACAAAAATAATGCCAAGCTAGTTGTTTGTGAACCTTTAGAAGGCTAATGACGTGGCAAAAGACAATGGTAAACAAGTAGTTTAACTATTTTTAAAAATTGCAAAGCAAGTCCAAAATGCAACCATTGGAGATGCTCTAATGAAACCCATTAACCCCTTCCATTACACCCAACCAAGCACTTCCTAATTTGATACTCCCAAAAAAAAAAAAGATAATTAGATTTGATATTGGTCTAGTTCTTTGAGGTTAAGTAGATTCGTTCAGTTTAGTTCAATTCAATATAGCTTAATTAAGTAAAATATATAATTTGATACAATTCAGATAAATTTAATCCATCCAAATTTTTTTTAATTCAATTCAGTAGAAAATTATATCAGGATAATATGGTCTAGTTCTGTTTTTAGAACATATTGATCTGCTTAGTTCTTGGGTAATTCTCAAGTGTTTTTTTAACTTTTTTTTATGAAATCTTGTTTGATAAAATCTACCCACATGACCAGGGCAGTTTTTTGACCCGTGCGATCGCATCGGCCCCTAAATTTGAGTGATTCCGAAATTTTTATATATCATACATATTTCATTATAGCTGGGGTATAACTGGAAAGAGTTTGTAGAAAAGTAAAAAAGAATCGAGAAAGAACTTGAATTAAAGTATAATTGAGGCCCCTTCAAATTTTTTTATATTATGTGCATATATTTCGTTATGGCCGAGGTAAAATACCATAATCGGAAAGGATTTGCAAAATTTTGAAAAAAAAGAAAAACATTGAATTGGAAAAGAATTGAGGGCCACAATCATTTTTCCCGTACTAGGTTTCGAAAGTTATAGAGACGGCCCTGCACATGACCAACTCTGGAGGACGCCTTTCAACCAAATTTTGAAATGATCAAATCTTGACGTTGAGGATGTCATTCATCTTTACAAGAAGAATATTGTTATCTTTTAGATTTTAAATTTAAATGTTATTTATATTGAATTGTTTATTTGAAATTTATATTGAAATTTTTGAAATTATGTTAATTCATGATTATATGAACATTTTTGAAAAACTCAAAAGTATCAGAATAAAGTTGAAAGTTACAAACATATATACGCTCCCTCGCAACAACAACCACAAGTTAGATACGCTAAGTAGATAAAAAGTTACAAATAAGTACAATAAACTTCCAACCTCTTGAAAGTGCTTATACAACCTTAACTTTTCATATGATCATCACAATTTGTAGTTCAACATTGGCATCTGACCAAATTACTAAAAACTTTTAAATAACGCTAATCATTTGTAAATAATATTAAGCTTACTAAAAAAGTTACCCTTGGCATATATACAAAATTTTCTATTTATCAAGTGCCTCTAAATCATACATGTAAAAAACAAAATCATGACACAGTTATGTTTTTTAAATAAAATATCAACACAAAACCTTAATAATCTCTGGTATGAGTTTATTAGGTTCCTGGTCCGAAAATGATGCCATGGTCGGAGCCAGTATTGCATGCACGTTTATTGTATAATTAATATAACCCACACAACATATCTGAAACGAAATTAAATCTTTTGAGTGAGACACATAAAATAAGTTTTCCAAACCAAAATAAAATATAAATTTGTTACTTTGTGAAAGTAATATAAGCATTGACATCAAGTCCATCTAAGTAATTGATATGGAATACTGGAATAAAATGAGCATCATGATCTATTGAATTTTCTGAAACCATTTGAGTCAACACCATCGTGGATAACCTTATTAAACGCAACCATGATGTCAGAATTGCACATGAGCTAGCAAGTCTTGTAAGAAGCAGCTTGTAGTTTTGGTGATCTGCCTTTCGCAGCACCTTTTCCATGGTGCATAACATCAATTCCAGTCCCAAGATTTCCGCCACATGTGGATAAGCAGTATGTTCCATGACTTTTTGAATTTCTTGAATTTTTTACAAGAATAATTCATAGGACCATGCACAACATTATGCTTTTTGTTAAAATACCCTGTTAACTTCCTTTATTTCAGTAAATTTATTGATAAAAAATATATAAATGTGAATGCATAGTTAGAAACGAATCATATTTTCTGCAACTTTCACAAAAAAGAAAAAGTATTGCAGTGAAATATTGGATCTTGATCATATTGGAAAATTCCTTCTTACTTTGCTAGCTCTGGGCCAATTTTCATTATATTGTCTGCTTGCTGGTGTCATACACATGACTTAACCCAATGGAAAGGTGTTAGAGAATATATTGTGTGAATATATTTGTATATTCTGCTTTATCTTTCTTGTATATTAAGTTAGATTTGAATATTCTTTTTTCTTACTGAACTCTGGTTTTCGGTCTATATATTGTAAATCTTTCAGTTGAATATAATCACAACTTCATATTCTACATGGTATCAGTGTATTCGATCCTAAAAGTATCCTATTATTTTCTAAACCCTGATTCTCTAAATCCTGCCGTCCCGGTACCTGCGTACGTATACAAACGTGCCCCAGTTTTCCACTACGTACCCCTTGTTTGATTTAATCAATTCCCTGGTACCTACATACGTACTCCTTGTTTCCACCACCGTAGTACCCATACCGTATACGTTTTCAGTGCCTTAAAAAAATCATGGTACCCCAAGTGCCAGTACCCCGTTCGTGTATTTTTTTTACACCTACATATTAATTAGTACCTCAGTTTTGTTTTAGATATCAGTACCTTAGTTATTTTAATCTCTAAAACAAACAAGTACCACCCGCACGTAATTCAGTACCTCGATACTCAGTACCCAGTATTCGAAATTTAGTATCTCTAAACAAAAAGTAAGTACCCAGTACCGTATTCACATGGATCCCCTCCACGACGTTGTTGACACTGCCGCTGCTCCAGATGTATACGATATTTCCGCTGTTGATCCCATTGCTTTCCAAGCCTTGGTCCAAACCGCCGCCACCACTGCTCACATGTATCGTCTTGCTGGAGATGGTGCTTCCCAACCACTCCAACCGAACAAACCGTGTGGTATCCTCGAACTCATTTTTCCCCAGGAACGCCATTTGCTGGAGCTGTCCCTGTCACTACAATGCCGCCAACCAATGCCGCGGTTGTCATCACAAATCTTGACAAACAGGCTCTTTGCCCAACTTTATCAAATGAGCAATGGGGTACCGTTCAAATCATGTTATTTAAGATGAATTTCAATGGTTCGGCCAAGTCATTTTTGCCTTGGATTCTCGATATCGGAGCTGTTATCATATGACTGGCTCTAGAGATGCTCTGTGTAATATCGTACCTGCCGAGAATGTTGATGTTGTTCTTCCCGATGGTTCTGTTTCAGCTGCTTTGTTACATGGCACTTTATATATTGGTGATATTGTGCTTGAGCATGTTTTATTAATTCTGGAATTACATTGTAACTTACTGTCTTTTCACAAGTTGACTGCTGCCTTAAAGTGTCTAGTTTTTCTTATCGAAAATATCTGTGTATTTCAGGATATCATCATGAGAACAATGATTGGTGTGGGTAGTCAGCAAGGAGGGGTTTATTGGTTGCGTGGACTGGGAGCTCCTCTGACGTCTTCACCGACTATGAATGTATCCGTTGTAGTTGTTTCGTCTTTTTTTGATTTGTGGCATCAACGATTTGGTCATCCATCTTCGTCGGTGCTTTCGTCCATTCCAGGTCTTTCTTTAAGTCATGGAAATAAATATGTCCCATGCTCGGTATGTCATCGAGCTAAATAGACAAGAACTAGTTTTCCTTCAAGTACCAATAAAGCTGGTGATTTGTTTGAATTGATTCATTGTGATGTATGGGGTCCATATCCTACCCCTTCTATTAATGGAGCCGTTTCATTTTTGACTATTGTGGATGATTTTTCTAGAGCTGTTTGGGTATATTTACTAGTAACTAAGTCTGAGTTATCAAATAAGTTAAAGGAGTTCTTCGCGTTCGTGACCACTCAGTTTAACCGTCAAGTCAAATGTGTTCGAGCAGATAATGGTACAGAATTTCTACCTCTTCGTCAAATTTTTGTGAATAATGGATTCGGTTTGAGACATCTACCGTTTATACGCCTTAACCGAATGGACGTGTGGCGCGCAAGCATCGCCATATTCTCAATGTTGCACGTGCTCTCCTTTTTCAAGCTCATCTTCCCATTGAATCGGACTCCGTCGCCTTTGTTGGATGATCGTACACCTTATGAACTGATGTATGGCTATGCACCAAATTACGATAATTTACGAGTATTTGGCTCCTTGTGCTTTGTTTCCCAACTTCCACGAGACAAATTTGCCTCGAGAAGCAGGACGTGTATTTTGGTTGGTTACTCCATGGACAAGAAGGCCTGGAGAGTGTATGATTTGGAATCAAGAACAACATTTGCTAGTCGTGACGCTATATTTTACAAGAATTGTTTTCCGTTTGCTCCGTCGGAGAAGTCTGCTGCTACTCCACCCGCCTCGAGCGCTTATGCTCCATCTCCTATCAAGTATGACGACATCGATAATGCATTTCGACCGGTAGCTCTGTAGCCGACTCCCATACTTAATATGGGTATTCGTCCTCATCTTCTATTGAAACGGCTGTTTCGTCCCCTCTGTTTGACCGACTGTCTGCTCCTTCGTCGGTAACTGATCTGATGCTATTGTTGTCGTCTCCACCTGTTGAAGCTGATCCGTCCTCATCATCATCTAAACCTTTGACCTCCGATTCCAATATCGATTCGTCATCGTCCGGTTCCGACTCAGATTTTGATCATCCTGTTGCGGCAGCCTGTTCGTGCACCAAGTATCCGAGCTCGACGTGCTCCAGTTTGTTTCAATGATTATGTCTGTGCTGCCACTACACTACCAATAAACCCCCCATCACCGCTGCTACTTCATCCTCACTATCCTCAGGTATTCGCTATCCTACTACTGATTATGTTTTCTGTAATAATATGTCGGTATGTCACTCTAGTTTTTTGGCTGTGGTTACAACATGTTCAGACCCTACTTCATTTTCTGAGGCCTCGCGCCATATTCACTGTCGTTTGGCTACGACGACTGAGATTGATGCTCTTGAGAGAAATAAGATGTGGACCCTTTCATGCTCTACCGCCTGGTAAACATGCAATTGGATGCAAATGGGTATTTCACACGAAATTCTATTCGGATGGTTCAGTTGAGTGCTACAAGGCCCGGTTAGTGGTACTTGGAAATAGACAGATTGAGGGTATAGACTTTACAGAGACATTTGCTCCGGTTGCGAAAATGTCTTTTGTACGCTTATTCTTAGCTACGGCAGTTGTTAAAGGTTGGGAGCTACATCAGATGGACGTGCACAATGCGTTTTTGCATGGTGATCTTGAGGAGGAGGTCTATATGAAGCCGCCTCCAGGTTATGCTCTTCCTGGTCATGGTCTCATTTGTATACTTCAGAAGTCGTTATATGGTCTTCGTCAAGCTCCCAGGAATTGGTTTGCTAAGTTGGCTGAAGCTTTACTACTTTATGGTTTTGTCCAAAGTCGTGCTGATTACTCTTTGTTTTCCTACATGAGGAATGGTGTGACCCTGCATGTTCTCGTCTATGTTGATGATCTTGTGATTGCTGGTTCATCTGGTGAAGTCTTGTCAACTTTCAAGAGTTATCTGAGTTCGTGTTTCTACATGAAGGATCTTGGTGCCTTGAAGTACTTTTTGGGTATTGAAATTGCTCGTCGACCTGATGGTATGTTTCTGTATCAGCGAAAATATGCTCTGGATATCTTGGCGGATACTGGACTATTGGGAGCAAAACCTACGGATTTCCCAATGGAACAACAACATAATTAGGCGAAAGATGAAGGCCCACTGTATGAAGATCCTCTCCAATATCATCGGCTTATTGGAAAACTTATTTACTTGACTATCACTCGTCCGGAGTTGAGCTATTCAGTTCATACTTTGGCACAGTTTATGGAGACACCACGAGTTGCTCATTCGCAGGCCGCTTTGCGGGTCTTACACTACCTTAAGGGTCATCCGGGTCAAGGATTGTTTCTTTCGGCCCATAGCTCCCTTCAGCTCACCGGTTTTTGTGATTCAGAATGGGCTGCCTGTCCAATTACTCGATGTTCTTTATCTGGTTATTTTGTGATTCTTGGTGGTTCTCCGGTCTCTTGGAAAACGAAGAAACAACTGACTGTTTCCCGTTCTTCAGCCGAGACTGAGTATCGTGCTATGACCTATGTTTGGTGTGGCTCAAGTATTTACTTCTTTCTTTACGTGTATCTCATTCCAAGCCGATGCATTTGTTCTATGACAGCCAATCGGCTCTCCATATTGCTGCTAATCCCGTCTTTCATGAGAGAATGAAGCACATTGAAATTGATTGTCATTTTGTTTGTGACTTGATTCAGTCAGGCGCCGTGGTTACTCATCATATTCGTACAACTGATCAACCTGCTGATTTGTTTACAAAGGCTCTTGGACGTAAGACATTTCAGGGTTTGATCGGCAAGATGGGTATGCGGGATCCTCATGCTCCATCTTGAGGAGAAGTGTTAGAGAATTTATTGTGTGAATATATTTGTATATTCTAGTTTATCTTTCTTGTATACCAAGTTAGATTAGTATATTCCTTTTTCTTACCGAACTCTGGTTTTGGGTCTATATATTGTAAACATTTCAGTTGAATATAATCACAACTTCATATTCTACAAAAGGGAATGAAAAGTATGCATGAATGAACAAGGTTGTGCAGATTCCTAATTTTCTACCTGATTAGTAGCACTATTATTTAAACACTTTGATTAATATCATTTCAAATTTAGTCTTACTTTTTTATAGGTGAGTTTGGTTGAAGTATGATCCGTTGAAAAGAACAAGACCTTAGATAATAGCTACTTCTTAACTATTTTATTTCCCCTTATTAAAAATAGAGGGGTTATACATGAAGGTCCATGTTTATTAATGCAGGTCTGAAAAATATAATATTTTGGGTGCACTAGCACAATTCAGGGGCCACATATAGTATTTTTCAGACCTGCATTAGTAAACAAGGACCTGCATCTATAATTACTGTAAAAATAAGAGTTTTTAGAAAAAAACTATGCAAATTTGAATAATTAAAGATTTGAAAATTAAACAACAATGAAATGATGTACAATAATAGGTAACCAACATATAGGGATTGTCCTAAAGGGAACTAGAAGAGTTATTGCTCAGGTCAATAAATAAATTAATAAAAAATATTAAAAAGGATGAAACTACGTGGTTTTGACTAAAACCACCACATAACCACCGCAAGTTCACCATATTCCAGCGCCTGCCATTTTTATATATTCTTTTTTTTGTTTCTTTTATTTTTATTATTTCATTCTTCATCATGCTAACTAATTAACACGCCTGCGAAAGGAAAACATGAATGTGCGATATATGAAATATGCATGGAAATATTCTGTATCAATACAGAATAATGACACCGCCGCAATTATCCATAATTAATTAAATATGAAAATATTACATCTCACACATGCCCCATATACAGGGCCGTCCCTGTAATATTCGGGGCCCGGTGCAAAACAAAATTGATGATCTTCGATCTTTTTAAGTTCAATTTCTTTCTCATATTTCTAAAAATTTTATAAATCATTTGCAATTATACCTCAGTCATAAGTCATAACGAAATATATACGTAATATAAAATTTTTGTGCCTCTCAATTTTTCTCTAGTTCATATTTTGCCTTAATTCATTTTAAATCTCTAAAACAAATTTCCAAGTATATTTCAATTATATAATATATATAAAATTTGGGGCCACTCAAATTTTGAGGTCCGGTGCGATCGCACGGGTCGCACTCCCCCGGGAACGGCTCTGCCCATATATAACCTCCGGGTTGACTCACCAAATAAACTAGGCATATACAATATATTTGATTGGGGCTAATTTATTTATTTATTCGCATGTTAGAATGATAAAATATTAAATTTCATTATTTTTGCATATCCGTGTATTCATTATATTCCGTGTATTTATGTTTTTCATTGGTATGCATATCTCTTAATTATCTCAATTTTCCTTTTGCAAATATTTTTATATATTTGATTTGTTACATATGATATGAGTAAATATTTTATTTGGGATATTATATTTTTTAATTTTCTTCTATATAACCCTTCTTCACCGAACAAATCCTAATCGGTGATCGACTAATTGCAAACCTTTCTCAAATTTTGTCTTGAAAATATAAACCACTAATCGGTGATCCATGAGAGTCATCCCAACCACTAAAAAATCCAACTTTTCCATGTCCCCTGTGATTCTCCGTACTCAAATCGAAGTTGACGTGGAAGAGGGGCTGGTTCCACTATTCATCTGTGCAATCGTTGGAAGCACCTCCACCACCGCCGTCGATCCCTTCGGCGAGATTGCTGATGTGGCGAGCGGTTTCGAGGCGTGGTCCCATGTCGACGCTGCCTACGCAGGCAGCGCGTGCATATGCCCAGAGTTTCGCCACCACCTGGATGGGATCGAAAAGGTTGACTCACTCAGTTTGAGCCCTCATAAATGGCTGCTTTCTTACTTGGACTGTTGTTGCTTGTGGGTCAGGAAAGCTAGCCTGATGGTGAAGGCGCTGAGTACCAATCCAGAGTACTTGAGGAACAGAAATAGCGAGTTCGAGTATGTGGTTGACTTCAAGGACTGGCAGATCAGAATCGGGAGAAGATTCCGATCACTCCGATTGTGGCTCATTATGTGAAGTTTTGGCGTAGCAAATCTTCAGAATCACATTCGATCTGACGTCCAGTTGGCGAAATTGTTCGAAGGGCTTGTGAGATCTGACCCGCGGTTTGAAATGGTTGTGCCTCGTGAGTTTTCACTCGTGTGTTTTAGGGCGAGACCGTTTGGAGTACAGTCCAGTGAGTTGTATCTGGAAATGCTGAACAAGAAGCTGATTGAGCGTGTGAATTCTACGGGCCGGGCTTATATGACGCATACCAAGATCAGTGAGGTTTACATACTGCGGTTTGCGGTTGGAGCTACTTTAACCGAGGAGCGACACATATACGCGGCGTGGGAGTTGATTAAAGAGTCCGCCGATGCTTTGCTTCATGAGTATCACTAGGCTGTTGAATGGGTTTGAGTTTCTTTTGTTTTCTCTATTATATGTAAAAACTTGATTCAATTGGATTAATTAAGCTGCTGCGGGAAATATTTTTCAGCATCAGTTGGGGAAAGGAATTTCTTATGTTTAGAACTCATGGTGATGGAGAAAATACAATAATGTTTCAGATCTTTTTATTTATATCTGATTTTCTTAATCTTTTTGGAGACTATTGTCAATCATGTATCGCTATTTAGCTCGCAACAGCATGTTAACCGGACATGAACATCGAGAGCCGGATGTGAACATATTTGGTAGTGATCACTTCAACATTCTGATTTTGATTTCATGTCTGCATATAGAATCTGGAAAAGTTAACCGTTGAATTATGTTAGCTGCAGTGTGATATCTCCTTTTACAACCTCCCAGAATACTATACCAAAGCTGAAGAAGTCAGCCTTGTGACCATATGGTTTGTGTTCAATTACCTTATGGTTTGTGTTCAATTACCATATGGTTTGAACACATGATGATGTATGATTGACACGGGATAATTTCTCCTTTCTAAGGTTTCCTCGGTTCCATAAATTTCGACACGAACTCTTCTTTGCTGAACTGGATGAAGACTGAACTTCTATCTATGTGATGAACAATTGTCACAGCTCAAGGACCAAAAGCTTTGCCTATAATAATTAAAGGAATTAAATATTCTGTGCATTTATTAATCATTATTATTTTATAGACCTGTTTATTATTATTACTTATTTTTGCTGAATTGAATTGAATTAAAGTGAAAAACATTGATTTGAACTGAAATAAAGAAAAAATTAATATATTAAAATTGTTAATAAATTAAGCTGAACTTCATCAAACTACATCTCTTCAAAACTAAGCTGAATAATATTCAATTGAAATGAAAATATATAAAATTTAACTTAAACGTATCCAGATAGTGAATATATTAGATTTATTTAATTAATAAATGAATATATTCTTTACATGTATTCAAATCCATAGCTAACGTCATGTAATATTTAGAAATAAAAATATGTCCATATATAATTGTACTTAATAACATATTTAGATATAAATATAGGTCCATATGTGAAACCAATCCATAGTTAAGGAAATGTAATATTTAGATATATTTATATATCCATATTTAGTTGTACTTATAAACATATGTAACATTTAGAAAATATTATTTTTGCTGTTCAATTGATTTGTATATAAACGGTAATTATATATTAGGATTTATGGTTGCATTCTTTGTTATTTCTTGAGATCATAATGATTCCATAATCTTTTATTTATTATTTAATGATGATTGTATAATCAATTAATCAATCAAGTCATTATTTTTTAATAATATATTTCTGTACCTTTAAATGTATCTTTAATTTAATAATAATATATATATAGTATATGTATCTTACTTTTAAATGAATTATTTTTTTATGATATCATTGAACTTTAATTAGTCGGTTAAACTTATGTTTTTCATTATTTTTGCTTTTATGAAATAGGGGAAGATAACTTTTTAACATATTATGTGTTTTACATTTACTCTTATATTTTTACCATTTAAATAATAATTAGTACAAAAATCAATATTTATAAAAAAAATTATTATTTTAAAAATGCTTCAAAAATATCGCGCAACGCGCGATAGAGTTTAGCTAGTACTATTAATAAATAATATTGCCACTAACAAATTCTAAACAACTAATTTTCAGGAAAACACAATCCCCAAGATGGAATGAAATGCATGTATAATATTTTCTCATCAGTCAAAAACATCTATAATGACATCATTACCATATCTTGCCATGTTTCATAGAACTATCGGGGTCAAAACCACAATGCTCAAACTCCACAAACTCCGAATACCTTGTTGCGTGCAGTTCTTTCTAAGTGTCCATGAACACCAAATGACATTTTGATGTTCTAAAAAATCAACACAAAAATTAGCACAAAACATTGATTAAGAATTAACATCTATAAACAAAATTACTTACTCCATTTGCCCCAAGGTTTTTTGCACAAAAGGAATGTGTGTAAGTTGAAATTTGACTTTGAGTGGGAGAATGAATTGAGAAGAAAGTGTGTGAAAGGAAACTGTGCAGATTGAGGCGAGACAAATAAATAATTAAATTGAAGATTGAATTGGTACGGATGAGTATTTGATTCAGTGGTAGCTTTTGACCCATTAAGAATTGAAGCAAAACCATTGATATGCTGTATGTAGGAATTAATGAAAAACAAATCCTCGTGCTTTCACATTAATGTCAGTGAAATTTAACCATGTTATGCGCATTCAAATATAAATTAAGAAAATGACAAACAAAAGAGAATTTTGGATTGTGCCTATTACTTTCCCATAAGTTATCAAAGAAAAAAATAATGAGACTCCTTTACTCTATCGTTGTCAATGGATGGCTGGATGAGACATCACGGCCATAAGAATGAGCTCCATCTAAACAACTTAAGACCACAACAAACAACGCCGACTCAACTTAGCACATGTGAGTCAATCCAATGTGATTATTAAGCGTGATGAATGAAATACTAATTTATATTTACCAAAATGGCGAGATTGATGAGCGGTGACAAAGAAAGCGACAAAAAAAAGTATATGGATGAACTAGTACCTCCACTCCATATTTGTACTAATTTTGTTATTGTATAAACTGGTAGTGTCACTACTACACACACATGCCATTAAAGGCGGTTGGTCGTGAAGGCCTAAAGGCGGATGTTTTCCGCCTTCTATGGTTATGCCTTAAAATTTTAAAAATTTTAAAGCGGTTCCTCTTCCGCCTTTAAAGATACAGAACAACTTACGAAATCGTAAGTCCATATTTTCATGTAAAAGATGAATAAACGGAACAACTTACGATTTCGTAAGTCAATTCTGTTGTATAAAGAAAATGAACCAACGGAGCAGCTTACGAAATCGCAAGTCAATTCTTTTCCAGTAAAAAAAAATGAACTCCCCGATTGGAGAGCTCCGGGCAGCCATACACATAATTTCGGCCAAAATCTTCCAGCTTCAAATTGATGGATCTGTACAAAAATTCAAAAGAATCATTGACCATCATCACAATTCGACAAACAACCATCTCTAACAATAAACATAACCCAATCTGTAAATCAAAGAGAGAAACCCATCAAAGTTCAACATGATTCATCAAAAAACATCATCTAACATAAACAAATTATACAACTTCGAATTCGAAATACCCATTACCTTTAGAATCGAAGCATATCATCACCATGATTGTTTTCACCATAGCCCAATAAAAAAATGCAGATCTGGAATTTTGGGATGAAGAGATCGATTAGAGTGGAAGAGATCTATAAATGGCAAGAAGAAGAAGATATAGGGAAGAATCAAACTGGGAGGATTGATAAGGGTGGCTCTATTGGTTGGGATATGAGAATCTCAGGAGGAAGAAGAAGAGATAAGAGGAAGAAGAGGAGATAAGAGGTAAGAAGAAGATTTATAGATAATATTAGTTATATGGAGAATCATATGCATCTTACTACCTTGCTATTCTAGTTACGATTTCGTAAGTGAATCATAATATATTGTACACCATCTTGCAATTCTAGTTAAGAATTCGTAAGACATTTTTCATAGCCAAAAATTATGATAACTATACTTTTCCGTATAAAGAGTTTTTCAAATAATAAACACTTAACAAATTTCATATTTATAGATATAAATATTTGTATTTAGGGGATATAATATAATTTTAATCAAAATCAAATTATTTGAGAATGTTTTATACAAATAAATGTTTATCTACATCTAAATAATTCACTGGAGTTAAAATGAAACGGGATTTTGTTAACTTAATTGTAAATCTAATTATACACAAAGATAATAATTTTATAACTAAGTAAAACCATAAAACTACGGTAAGTGGAGTGGAAGTACATAACTGTTAAAATACGCTAAGTTAAGTGTATTAAATATAGTATCTGAATCCAATACGTATGAATCACTATTTGATATATCATGAATGTATGATTCAACATCATCCCCGTGGAGAAATACATGGTAGCATGGCAGTGTATTGCACATAAATATGCCAAATCTTTATATAATTATAAGACTACGTTAAGTTGATTTGCAATATGGATATGTATATAGTTTTTGAATTCAAATTCTTATGAATCACTATCTAATATATGATCGAACACGCATCATTTATGATTAGTGATTAGATCGTTTTATCATACAATATTAGGATTTATCTTTTCAATTAAAACTTTACTCGACTTTTATAAGATAATATTTGTCAATTATACATGCCGAATATAACTTTCCTACACATTTGAGTCTCCGGTAACAATAATATATGAATTACCACAACTCAAAACCAATTTCATACTTAAAATATCAAGAGTATTGGCCCAACTTACGAATTCGTTAGATCTTTTGGACATGGAAATATGGAAAATGAGTTTATTCACCATCCTACGGATATGTTAGCGATATCGTAATTTCTTTCGGTCAGTAGTTACGAATTCGTAACTAAGATTAAATTTACGGCACTTTGACTAAACACCTTAAATTTATCATATCCGCCGTAATTATTTTTTTGTAAGGATGAACGGCACAACTTGCGATATCGTAAGTTACGTTCAAGGCGGATGACCGACCATGCACGCTAAACGCCTTAAATTTGTGGAAGGCTTTTCTACTAGTGTGTGTACAAACATATTCTTTGTTACCGTAATTGAAAAATATGTATCCATTTCTACTAGAGTTTAATGAATCAAGTAAAAACTGTAACTATTGTTGGTTTTAATTTGAATGTAGCTAAAGTGGGGGATAAATATTTTTGAGAAAATCTCCTGAACTCCCAACTTTCTAAATTTTCCATGAAAGTCTTTATACCGTTTAACTTATACTGTATACATTTTAATTTGAACTGTATTTTTAAATGCTTAAAAATATTAAATTATATATAAAAATTCTTATAATTTTGCATTAAAACATGTTTTTTATATGTTTATTTTAATATAATCAATGTTTTAACATAAAAACATATAATTTGTGTTTAAATACATAATGGTAGTTCCATAACATTTAGGAAAGTTGGGTTTTCAAGAGATTTTGTAAATAATTACACCTTATTGAACCTAATTTTAAAATGTGGCATCGTATGTGTGTATGGTAATGGTCTATTCATGTCAAATTACCAATGTTTTTGTGGAAAATGTATATTTATTTTTAAAAAAAACAAATGGAAAATTCATCATTCCGTAGGAACAAAAATATTTCAATAACTAAATGAAGACGCAAGTCTCAAAAATAAAATGAAATAAAAGATAGGCATGATAGTAGATTTGAAAGCGGAACACAGTCCCACATCGTGAGCGAAAGGTTTAGTCCAGTAGGATAGACCGTATAAATAAGGAAGTGAAGTGATTAGCTAAAACCATGATCCTTCAGGCGGTTTTAAGGGAATGTGATGAGTGGTCAACACTTGCATTTAAACATGCGAGAAGAGTGCCGAGCCTAAAGTCCGTTACACAATTCCTGCATTCTCATATTTCCAACATAATCCCTAAACCAAATCCCCAAAAAGCACAAATCAAAAAACCAAAATCTAAATTTACAATGAAAACACAACTTGTTTTTTGACAATCATATGAAAAATAAACAATACTAATGTGCATCACAGTTACAAGCACGGACTTTAAAATTTTGTTCATCACGAATTTACGATGCATACATGCCTGCTTGATAAATGAGCAAAACAAATACACCATATGAATATTACATTTATTTTGTTTTGGAGGAAACACTGAATAACCACTAAAGTGTAGAAAATGGACCTAACATTATTTAAAATACTCAATTTCTAAACTTAACATTCAAAATATCAATTCTTAGTAACCACTATTTTAGAAATGTACAATTTCAAAACTCTTGTTAATTTTGACTTTTAGTTCAGTTAGTTTTAGGGGGTATTTTGTAATTTTATGAATAATTAAAAAGTGTAAAAATAAAATCCCCACGGTAATTAATCGTCAAATTCACCTGCACTGGTTTTCTGGAAGTTGTGGACGATCTCCGAAGAGATGATTTTGCCGCCGCCATTGTCACCGTGCACGAGAAAGTTCAGCATTAGCAGCACCTTTTGCAATCAATCTACATTGCCTCTGGACCAACAGTCAACCATCCTCCGCCCTTCACTATCCCCAATCTCGCCCGCATCTCCATCGCACCACTGCAAACTCTACGCATACAGTATGCCACCACTCGTTGGTCGTCAATTTTCAAATCTTTTCCCAATGAAACCTCAATTCGCCCGAAGCACCATCCTCCGCCCTTCACCATACCCAATCTCGGTCACATCTGCATTGCATCGCTGCCACATTTCCACCACACTGCATGCCACTGCTCGATTGGTCGTCAATTTTCAAATCCTTCCCCAATGAAATCCCAATTCGTCGGAAAACCCTCACCAATCCTAAACCCAGCACAACGCCGACATGCCCATGTTTTATTTTAGAAGAATTATTTTCAAATCCTGTTGTCCTAAACCCCAATTGATCAAATTCATTTCCTACGACTTGTCCACGTCTTATTTATTTTGTAAATTAATTAACATGGGATTTTTTATTTTTTAATTATTTGTGAAATTACAAAAATACCTCTAAAACTAAATGAAATAATAGTCAAAACTAAATAACACCCGTGCACGGATATGAACTAATTATTTGCAAAAATAATTAGTGAACGGATATGTGAAATTATTTGTGAAATTACAAAAATACCCCTAAAACTAATTATTTGCACGGATATGAACTTATATATTATTTTATTACCGATCAATTTTTCACAATTTATTTCGATATTCTTTTAGTTTAATTTAATTCAATATATTTCAATTTAAGTAATTTTGATGAGATATGATTGGTTAAAAATCGAGTTAATTAATTTTTTCTTTGGGAAGCAATGCCAAAATTTCTAGTCAATTATTAGGTTATATAGACGGCTTTAAAAAGTCAAATTTTCATATTCATCTATAATTAAAGGTTATTCAGATAGGAGAAATAACACTATTTCTTTAGCATTGTATTAATGATGTTGATTTATATCAGATGAAGGAGAAGATAGAAGTCATTACAACTTCATTATACAAACACTTTATCCGGAATGGAATTTGTGGCAGAAGACTAACCTAAAATCTAATTCTGAATGCAATCATCCCACCATATAGTTTTTCAGCAGCATATGAGAAATAAAAACAATGCATCTGAAGTTCTGAACCATTTCAAATCAAAATGACTTTGATGTCAGCAAAATATCAATATTACATGCATTTGAAAAGCACAATGCAAATAATAATCCAAAGGTTGCAACAGACGAATGATTTATCTGTGGATTTGCTTCTATGGTAAATTTTCACCTAAAACAGTAACTCCCTCCAACCATTTCAGCAGTATATTGTAGAGCAACAACCACTTCATGCAGTAGTTATATGTGGTAGCAAACACATTCGGTGAGCTCTCGACAAAGGAATATTACACACGAACTTAATCATCCATCATATCATGATACTTCTATATGATGTATCGTAAGAATGTGTGCTTCCTGGAGAAAAGCCAAGTCCTTAAAACTAAACATCAACTATTTTTGATACCACAATGATTTACCTCATATAATTTCACACTTCCAAAGTGATCAAAAGAAGCTTTCTACCATGCCAATACAATACAGGAAATTTCTTCATTTGAATAGGGATCAGACTCCGATCTTTAATGATGTCAACCACAACAAAAATTGATTCTAAGGGTCTGAATCTTCACGATATACAATCCAAATCATACGGCACAACTCATAAATGAGAACGAATGAAGCTATTGAAGATACCTTAGTAATTGCTACATATTTAGCTCCAAACACAGACCAATCACCATTCTGTTGCTTCACGATTACAAAGAATTGGTCATTTCTAATGTTGGATCAAGAAATTGGGTATTTGACCAACGTTAGGTCTATTTTTAGCACTCTCTACGCACTACAAATCCTCCCTCTTCTAAGTTCTAACTGTGCTCGTACCGTCAGATGAAGTCTGTTCTGGTGGCAAAGAACAATCTGTTGCCTGTCGTAAGGTGCAGCAAAGGTATACGTTAGCAGAAAAAGTAAGCCAAACACTGCACCAAAACTGTAATAAGAGAGAAGAATTAGACCCAACTGATGGTTCTCTACTGACAAAACCATGTATTATTAATCTTCATACTTTCACTTAAATCCGCTGTCATGCATACACAAATCTTCAAGTTTTAATTACCACAAATTTCAGAAAAAGATGCTGCAGCCTATTAATAGCCACCAGAATTTTCTCACAAGAAATTCCATGTTGAAGAAAATAAGGATTGATTATTAATTCCGAGCACATTTGAATTAGGTGATGGAAAAGAGGATTCAAAATCAAAATTGTGGTAACTGATCCAAAAAAGGGTTTTGATTTTGATTTATTTCTGCATTATTTCTACAAAGACAGAATTAATTTTGTTTAGAAAAAAACATTCAAACATCGAAGATGTCTCAGAAGCATACGTCATACCATCCAAAACTGAAGCCAGGTACTCAGAACTGAGAGCAAAGCTGATATTTAACTAAACATAAATGAGATTCATGGTAGAACACATAAGAGCAGCAATATACTGTGAGGGAATATAAAACAATCCCTAGGAATTACATTTCAGCAAAGCTTCGTGAAACCATACATCACATTCAGAGTCAATAAATGCCCAATGCAGTGAGAACCTAAACTAACACTTTAAATATGATTTAGCTTGAAGCAGCCACACTTTTAATTAAGCTGGAGAAGCTGGAACTATACATCTCCCATTTATATTTATTTGTGTTCTTCTTAGCAGTTCTTCAAGCTTAAGAGTTGAAAACCTGAGTTCCACCTCAAATTATATTGAACCAACATCAAATATTGCAGGTCTGGACTAAAGTATAGCAGCAAGGGGAGCAAGAAGAACAGAGTTAACATCCAAGTGCTATTAAGATCTGCAAATTGTTTCAACTATTAAAATTATCTGAAACTACCAGACCATGTTACCCATATGTTCAACTCTGATGTGAACTTGAATAATTTAAACTTTAAAGGAACTCAAATGAGGATGATGTGGTAAACTGGTAATCAACTTTGTTTTACCATAAGAAAAGATTAACAATGTCGAGCTCCTGGCAAAACATAAAATAGGATTGGTGACTGCTGTGCATCCTAATAATGTCCCAGATTCGTCATGATTAGATAATCTACTATGAACTTAAATTTGCTTCTACAAATAGGTATTTGATCTGCGTGAAGATGGTGATGTAAACATGCAGTCCACATTATTTGGAAAAGCTCCAAGCTCCAAACAACCTAATAAAGCTTTAGAACATTAAAGCAAAAAAAAGAAATCAATTTTCCTCTTCCAAGCTAGCAATCTCAACTACTAGAACCAAACCTTAAAATGTTCGTTGGTTGATTAAAAATCATAAACAAAGCAATGAGATAAAACATGGTCTTGCTTTGCCTCTCAAATTACACTAAGATAATGATTTTTAACTAATGCCACTCTTTTCCATTGGTGAAAAGAGTGGAAATATCGAAAGAAAGGGTTATATTCAGAGTATTGCAAAACACAGCAGCCACAGATCAATATAACGGAAAAAACTGAAGTACACCATTTCCAGTGGTCTTTAATATATTGAAGCAAACTAGTAACATCAACACCAGTAAGGCATTCTTTATGTCGGCTTCTAGCTACACTTTTAGGTTACTTAAGCATAAGACTTTTTCATACATTTAATTTACATTTTTAAAAGCAGCACATAAAGCTTACCAGAAGCTTTCAAACTGCTCAACTTCCAGGGATATCTGATTCCTCAAACACACATCTTGCTTCCTGGTTAAATACTTTGCATAGTATTTCATAATTTGACTCGATTCCTGCCGCGAGTGAGAATTTAGATGGCGAAGTTGCTGATATGATATACCCCAGTTTCCTCATGTAGAAGTTCATTGCTGAAACGTTTGTCTTCTGAACAGTGAGAACAACAGCATCCATCTTGTTCTTACAAGCAATTTGTTCAATTACCTCCATCAAATAATTTCCTAGCCCCTTACCCTGAACAACAGCCTCAAGCTGCAATTCGTACACATAAACTACAGGCACTTGTTCCTCCATTGTAAAGCGGTAATGCACAAATCCTATGATTGCCCCTTTACTACTTGAACTTGGAAATGATATCGAATCTATACCTGCATTTCTATCCTCGTAAACAAGTATATAACGTGCTTCAGGAGAAACCATATCCTTGAGCTTGGCTTTTTCTTCAACTGGCCACTCCAATCCAAAAATACTCTCCATGTTCACCTTAAGAAGCTTCTGAATGTACGCCTTTAGATGGGATGTGAGCTTATCGCCACGACCGGATTCTAGGAAAAAAGACAGACCTTTAATGTGGTGATGGATGGAAGGGAGAACAGATGAAAGAGGGTCCTTTTGTGAAGAAACAACTTTGATGATCGATTCAGCCCTCTTCTTCTTTGCCACCACCTCACTCCTTCTCATTCTTTTTGGTGGTTGCCTGCCTTGCTCAACTTCTCCAGCATCCATAGCTGCCCGCCTGTATATAACATTTGACACCAGAACATCAATAGGATGAGAATTCTACATATTAGGTCAGACAAGTCCAACAGTTTCTCCGTTCACATTCTCCATAATATAAAACCAAACCTCATATTTTCCATATTTTTTTACCACAAACCTAACAGTTTCTCCATTTTTCATTCCCTAAAATTTATTAACATTTAATTAATGCTACATATTTATCCAATTTTCTTCTATTTTTAAAATCATATATTCAATAAGTTCAAATAATAATAAAAAAGTCAATAATGAACTTATAATAAAAGTTACAATAACATTTCATATTTGATGACATTAGTTACTCCATAATAAAAAATTAATAAAATATATTTTTATAAAAATAACACATTACGAATTACAATCTTTTTTTTTGTAACGTGTTATGAATAATTAGACTTACCTCTTTTCAATTATGCAAAGTCTCTAGAAAGTCCGACTTTCCTAAGTGTTATGGAACTACCACTATATATTTAAGGTCAAGTGATACTATTTTGTGTTAAAACATTGATAGTATCAAAGTGAACATATAGTAAAATATGTTTTAATGCAAAAATTCATGAATTTACATTAAAACATTAATAAAATTCAAATAACAAATTTTACAGTTCAAACTAAAAGATACACTGTATAAGTTAAAACCTATAAAGATTCTTATGGAAAGTCAGGAAAGTTGGACTTTCAGGAGACTTTCTCTTTCAATTATTTATTACAAGTTAGTTTTTTCAACCATTAGAAATAAAATGTTTAATAAATAAACTTTAGTTTCAACGTTATAACTTATAAAAAACGTCAAAATAAATTTATTTATGGTTTTAAAATTTAGTAGATTTATATTGGAAAGTAGATTATATTTGATTATTAAATATCAATAGATATATACATGTAAAAATAGTCATATGAGATCTTATTACAATCGTTTTTATGAATATTTTTAGAATATGTATTTTTGATAAAATTTTATTGTAATTATTTTGAGATATTATCTTTTAAAATTATTTAAGATAAATAATTAATGAATGAAATAACAAAAAACAATGCAAGTAGCATTAAATTTTGCTTCTCCAAAAATTTCTTCTCATTCTCCAAATTTGGAGAATCAAATCTTCTCTCTCTTCAATTTCCCCATTATGGAGAATGAGATGGAGAATCTGTTGGAGTTCAAAAAAGGTCCAAATTCTCCATATTTGAGCAAATTTGCTATTATACCAAAGCCATTGAACTTGCTCTTACACACGAGAGCTTATATAGAAATACTAATGAGCTTGGATTTAATAATTGACCCAACTATTTAGGTCCCGTACAGTTCAACTTATTGCAGCACAACACAACATTAGGGCAAGTCCAACAGATGCTCTATAATAGGGATTTTGATGGTTTTTAGGGAAAATAAACTCCAAGAGATTCTCTAAAGTCTTGCTGCAAGTTGTAGAAGTTGTAGAGAGAGAAGGAAATTCCTCAAAGTTGTAGATAGAGAGTGAGATTTTTAGGGAAGGAGAATTAATTAAAATAATATATTTTCTTCATCCAAAAACACTTTTCCCACGTGATTTGACCGCTGCAGCCCATCTACAGCGATATAGAAAGCCTCCGGCACCGGAAAATCCTTTTGAGTAATCAGATCCTGCCAGACCATTGCTAAGGCAGTCATACCGATGAACAAGAACACCCACCAGAGATGATTCCTGCCCAGAAACTTGATTGCACAGTAGGCCATGATCAACGCCTGAGCGCAGGCCCTGGTGTCGTCGGCCATGCTTCTGTAACCTCCGTCCCTTATTCGATCTGAAGCTATCCGATTAACTGTAAACAAAACCCAGCAACAACGAATAAAATTGGCTATTGGGAATTTCGGATGCCCAGAAGATGAGCGGATGAATTAGAGGTTTAGGGAAAAAGGAAATTACATCAATTTGTATTAATTTATTATATTTAGATTCCCTAAATTGTAGAAGTTGTTGGAGTTGATGGAGCTGATAAAAATTAGTTTAGAGAAACTTGATTTCCTTCCCTAAAATAGAGAAGAGTATAGGGATGCTGTTGGACTCGCCCTTATAGTACATCACTCATCAGCACAATTCAGCATATTTAACTATTTTTATGTTTTGTAAAATAATATTAATTAAGTATAATTGTCATTTCTTATTGCTTCAAATATCACTTAAATAATAGTGCAGCTCATTTTACAAGTTTATGGAACTAAAATATATATGAGTGGCACATTATTTGAAAAATAAAATAATAGCACATAACTAATCAATTTCATCCAATTTAGAGAACTTAATGACTTTTCTAGAGAAGTATGAAAATGTGTTAGGACAAAAAATAAATATAGAAAAATCTGCATATTATTTGTCTAAGCATGCACCTAATGTTTATCATAGAATGTTACTGGAAGTGACTGGAATCCCCAAAGGTTCTTTTCCTTTTAGGTACCTTGGTTGTCCTATATTCATAGGAAAGAAAAAGCACTCATATTCCAACCCTTATTTGATAATATAGTAGCTAAACTTATTACCTGGCAAAATAAGTGGCTTAATCAAGTAGGAAGATTAGTGTTGGTTATGCATGTGTTCTCAGCTATACCCCTTCATATTCTTATAGTGATAAAACCAATTAAGGGAGTCATATACAGGTTCACTACTGGAGGGCCGTGGAAATCACGGCGGTTGGCCCCCCCTACGCCGGCGGTTCTGCCCGCCGTCGGTGGCTGCGCCGTCGGTGGGGGGTGTGAAGGAAACGGCGGTCTTAACCGCCGTTGTGCAGAACACAGGTAACGGCGTTTTGAACCGCCGTATCTGTATTTTTTTATAAACAGCGCATACATGTTCCGTATTCGGAACACGTATAACGATAAGGCGTTGATGAGTTCGTTCTGATTGTGGAATCCATCTTGGTTACGCAACCGGAAGCTGGAACAAATGAGTTTTTTTGTACATACTTCCGATAACGGAACAAACAAATTTTGATAACGAAATGGAATTTTAATTTCCCCAAATCTAGTGCTGAAATTAATAAAAAAATAAAATCAAAAATCAAAATTTATAAATTATTTTAAAGATCCAAATTGTCAATACAACATTATTACACTAATTTACATATCATTCTACAACTAACTCATAAACCATTCTACGCTAATTCTAATCCAACAAGCATGCTACAGTAACTCATAAACATTCAACACTACTTCTAATCCAACTATGCTTGTAATTGAATACTTGAATAAGAACGTAACCATGCTTGAACTTGAGTAGGAATGTGAAGGAAGCTCCTAGATTCATCTCTTGTTTCGTTAACTGCTCCTAGACCCATAAGAGAAGTAAGCATGCTGACAGAACAATGTATATAACAGGCAAGACGAATTTTCTAGTACCTGCAAAATTATCCCCATGGAAAGTTTCCGAGGATAATAAGCAGATGTATAATCAAGCATCGGTGCCTCGAAATCCTGCACATAATACTGCATGCTCCACCCAACAACTGGAATTTGCTAAATAAAGATGCCCGCGCTTCCTCCAAAGCCCTTCCTACAGGGTAAATCAAATAAATCGCAAAAGTAAATTCAGATTTTGCCCGAAAGTATCAATAGACGAAAATCATCAATATGAAATATAAGGACCAAAAGCAGATGAGTCACACTGTAAATTGACAATAATAAAATTCCTACCAGAAGAGTAAAGATGCTTACATCAGGGCGTTCAGGGAGTGATTCAACACACCTGCAAAAACACGGCTATCCTTTTTAATGCACACTGAAGTATTAAATCATGCACTGTCTCAGATTCTTTTGTACCAGATAAAGAAAGTGTTCAATTGGTATAAAAACCTTTATATTAATATTAATCAGCAAAACATGGACCTTTGCAAGTCAATGAACAGCTAATATCATAGAGACATTTTCACAAAGTCATACCATCTGTGTATATAGATCCGTACACAAGTCATAACAAAAATTCTTTTCATGTAGACAGAGGGAATACAAAAATTCATGAATCAAGACATTTGATGAATCTGAGACTAAAAATTAGTTACAACATTATATATGTATGAGTTATCAAACTCTAGGAAAATACACAGAACCAACAGCAGAGCTGTAAAAAAGAAGAAAACCTGCAGCGGAAGAAGACTTACAGCTAAAAACATAAATCTTAGCAATTTCCAGAGGCCATAGCCAATGCTTCCCCAGCTTATATAACAGATAAAACAACTTGTTTGATGCAGCTAAGTCCCAAAGAACAAGAACTGCACATTTAAAGAATAGCCATTGAGGAAAAATAAAACATGTCAATATACATTGTCTGGAATTGAGAGAATGTAAACAAATTCATAAGCCAATATATTTGATCAAGTTTCTACAAAATGCAAGCAAAATACAACTACTTCTTATATTTTTTAACCCAAGAAACTTATAAACCCATCCTATCATAAAAACGTGTATCAAGAACAACATACAACTGATAACAATATCCAAACAGCCAAACATCCAGCCACCAATAGACGCCTAGGATACTGAGAAGCAAAAAAAGTTTTAAACTTTTATATATAGTGAGAACTGAGAAGTAAACAAAATTTCACCTGTGCAATCTTAACATTCCTGAGAGCTTTCACTAGACTGGGAACACTCTCGATCTTGGTCTTTGGCGGGTGCCCCAGCGTGCCCCTCTGATTCCACCCCAAGTAAACAACTAAAAAAAAGTATCCCACCAAACAAAAAACAAACACCATCATTCATCAATAGAGTACAAAACCCAGGGAATTTAAATGTGAGAGGGTGATTTTAACAAACACCTTGCCATCATCACAGATGGCGAGTGAGTTGAGGCTACCGTCGATGACGGAGTGGACGGTGTAAGGCTCGAGAGCTTTGACGCACTTGTGAGGATTTCTCCAGGAACCGAGCCGGGGCTTCGCACGGGTTTCCTGGGTCGGGACAGCTGGTCCACGGCGACCCGGATTGAGAGGGCGAGGATGATTGAGGGGGTGAAAATCGGCGGAGATTCTGTGCTGGTGATGTCGGGGGCGCTGAATTGGCGGGGAAGGAGGTGAGGTCGCAAGGAAAATCGTCACCGGAACCGAAAACTCTGGCTCTAGTATCGAAAACTCCGGTGAGACCCACCGACAGCCTGCAGCTCCGAAGAGGTCTCCAACCGGCGCAACCCTAAGCTGCAGAAATCCGGCGTCAGCTGGTCCAGTACCGCAGCGACGGTGGTGAGGCTGTCCAGCGGGGGTGGAGGAACGCCGGTGCGGGTTGACTCCTGAGGCGGCGTCGGCGTTGACTCTCTGGTGGAGGGGATCGGCGTCGAGCAGAGAGAGATGGGATTGGGAGAAAGAATGCTATGCAGAGACTCAGAAGGATAAGGTTTTCTTTATATGGATAAAGCATCAACGGCTGGGATTAAGTCGTGAAAATTAACTGACGGATTAGATCATGTAAAATATAAATTTTCTTAAAAATTCAGAATTAAAATTTTATTTTAATATATTTATGGAAATTACTCGGCAGTTATTATATAATATTTTTTTACAACATCAGTTATATTTTGTTTATTCAACATATTAAATCCTAATAATTGCATATGTGAACATATGGATTTTAATATAATTTAAATGACGGGCTAAATACTTTTTAAAATTTTCAATTTCAACATAAATCATGATTTTTTCAACATTGATATAAATTATATATTTTAAATGACATGATTCTTGCCGAATATAATTTTTATATGAATTTGATTTATCAAGTCAATCATTCAAATTCAAAGTCAATAAATCACACCAAGTAACAATCGGATATATAATAAAACTATCATTGTCATAAAAAACTAGTTTAAAAGACAAAACTTGATGTTTTATGATATTTTTCAATTTTTTATTAAACTAAACATTCATATCATTGATAGTTCATTGACTTTATGTTATAATGTCATAGGAACACAAAAATGTACTTAATTTCATTTAGTATTTCAAACCATTTGATCACAACTATGGATGAAATGTGACTGCAAAGTATATATACTTAACTAAGTTGTAGTCTCAGTAGTGCTTCTTAGGTTCTTGCTTCTGAAGTTCTCATTACACATACCTTTCATCGAACTAATACAAAAGCAAATTTACACAAAAAATGTCTTATACAATATTATAAATTAACATAATCATTAAAAACAATGGTAATTCATTGAATTTATGTTATAATAAACACTCAAATTTACTTAATTTCATTAATATTTGAAACAATTTGATCACAACTATCGTTGAAATATGACTGCAAAGTATATATACTTAACTACATGTTATAATCTAAGTAGTGCTTTTCAGGTTCTTACTACTAAAGCTCTCATACACGTACATTTCACCGAGCCAATACCAAAGAAAATTTACATAAAAGTGTATTATATAGTATAAATTAACATAATCATTAGAAAAACTCAAGTTTAAAAATCAAAAGTTGATATATTATGATATCAAAATTGTATACCAATAGCAGCAGCTAGTTGTTACTATGGATATCAAGAGCAGTGGTTAGTTGTTGCTATGCATACCAAAAGCAGCAGTAAGTTGTTGCTATGTATAACTAGAGCATAATTTTATATGAATTTGGTCCACCAAATCAAACTTTCAAATTCATTTGTAATTTAAATCACACTAAGAAACTATCGTATACATATTAAAATTATCATAGTCATAAAAAATTAGTTTAAAAGTTAAATTTTGATGTTTTATGACATTTTTCAATTTTTTTATTAAACTAAACATTTCATGGATATTATATTATAATGTCATAGGGTATTATGCATATTATAACACTCAAATATACTAAATTTCATTTAGTATTTGAAACAATTTGATCTCAACTATGGTTTTAAATATGACTGCAAAGTATATATACTTAACTAAGTTGTAATCCCAGTAGTACTTCTTAGGTTCTTGCTTCTAAAGTACTCACTAACGTACCAAACATCGAGTCACTACCAAAAAAAATTTACATTAAAAAGGCAATGATCACAACTATGGTGGAAATATGACTCTAAAGTATATATACTTAGGTAACAAGGTATTGTCTTAGTAGTGCTTCTCAGATTTTTGATACTATAATTTTCACTACACGTACCTTTCATTGAATTAATATCGAAGTAAATTTACTTTAAAAAGTTTCTTATACATAATAAAATTAACATGATCATAAAAAATCAGTTTTAAAAGTCAAAATTTGATGTTTTGTGACGTTTTCAAAATTTCACTGAACTGAACATTCATATCAATGAAATTTCAAAACTTTGTATTAGAAAAACTCAGAAACACTCAAATATACTTGATTTCATTTAATAATAGAAATAAATTAATCACAACTATGGTGGAAATAACACTCAAAGTATATATACTCAAGTAACAAGTTATAGTCTTAGTAGTGTTTCTCATATATATTCTCGATACTGAAGTTCTCACTAGTCACTATGAGTATCTTTCATTGAGCTAATAACAAAGTAAATCCACATGAAAGGTGTATTATGCATAATAAATTCAGCATAAGTATCAAAAATCCATGTTTAAAAGTCAGAATTTGATGTTTTATAACATTTTTAAAATTTTTACTGAAATAAGCGTTTATATCAATGATATTTCATGGAATTTATGTTAAAATGTATCAGTAACACTCAAATAAATTGATCAAAATGGAAATAAATTGATCACAGTGGTGGAGGAAATATGTCTACAAAGTATATGTACTTAAGTAACAAGTTTTAGTGTTAATAATGTTTCTCAGGTTCATGATACTAAATTCTCACTACAAGTACCTTTAATTTTGTTAATACCAAAGTAAATTTTCAAGAAAAGTATATTATACATAATAAATTAACATATTCATAAAAAATTTCAGGTTTAAGAGTCAAAATTTGATATTTTATGATATTTTAAAATTTATAATAAGTTTCTATTATATATTCAGTCATGTTCATTAACCGGAAGGTCATCATGTCGGTGTTCCTTTACATATATATTAACATTCTCATGACACTAGTGGGACCTGGTGACTAATGCTCAGGTATTTCCAGACTTCCGTCATCGGAACACATAATCTTGACGGCGTTCATGGCTAACCGCCGTTTCCTATGCGCCGTTTATTATTATCCGCCGTTAACCAAGCGGCGTTTATGTGGAAAACGCCGCTAATTATTTTCCCGCACCACTCAACCATGGTTCCGATATCGGAACTTCAAAAAATAACGGCGTTCTGGCGAAACCGCCGTTAACGGGCGCCGTTGAAGGCCCCCCTTCCACTAGTGGTTACATGTCATATTTGCATAGTTTGTATGGGGCAGATCTGAGTATGTACAGAACAAGATTTGGAGATCATGGGAAAATATGTGTTATCCTTACCTGGAAAATGGTCCTGCAGTTAAAAATCTTCACGCATTAGTTGACAGTTTTTCTCTTAAAATTTGGCGGAAACTTCATATTGAAGAGAATTTGTGGTCTACTTTTATGTGGTCCTTGCCAGGTTACATGAGAAAATCAAAAACTTGGAGAAAATACAATGAAGTGAATGACATTGCACAGGAAAACACTTGCATTCAGGTTGGTTCAGGTATGTATCCTTCTGGGAGAGATATTGGCTCTAGAACTCTGATTTAGATTGCTCTATTCTGATCTGACAGTTAATGAATATTTTTATGATCAACACCAAATAATCAGTGATTTAGCACACGACTTTCCTCATAATATATGTGATCTGCTTCAAAATGATTTTCCAATTTTTGATGAATACAAGTATACAATGATATGGAAATTGGAACCTCATGGGAATTTCACTACTTCATCTGCTTATGAACTGTTAAGAAAAAATAAATCACTTGTGACTTCTTATAAATTCTTATGGATGAAGTTGATACCAAAAAAATTATTAGTTTTTAAATGGATATTACTGAATAGATTGCTTCCTTTGGGAGAGATATTACAGGAGTAAAGATCATTTCTGATGTTTATTTGTATCTTTTGTGGAAATGCTGTTGAGGATTTACAACATATTTTTTACAACTGTCCTATTATTAGCAGGGCCGTCCCTGTAATATTCGGGGCCTAGTGCAAAAATAATAATCGTGGCACTTAATTTATCTCCAGTTCAATTTCTTTTAGATTTTTTAAATTTTATAAAAATATTTTCGATTATACTTCATTTATAATAAAATATATACATAATATAAAAAATTTAGAACCCTCAATTCTTCTCTAATTCAATTTCTTTCTCAATTTTATTTAAATTTTTATAAATTCTTTCCGATTAAACCTCAAATGCATAACAAAAATATATAAATATAATAAATTTGGGGCCCCTCAAACTTGGGGCCCGGTGCGATCGCACGTGTGGCACTCCCTAAGGGACGACCTTGATTATTAGGAATCTCTGGAGTTTCATGCACATATTGCTTGATTTAACTCCAGAAAATTTCACTAACTTATGCGACGGGATGTTTCACTATTGGAACATTAAGGTGAAAACTAACCTGCATAGAACTGTGGTCAGAATGATGCCTATTTTTGTTACCTGGACTGTTTGGTGTGCTAGAAATAAATTCCTATGTGATAATATCAAACCAACATTCCAGATCATGAAAAAGCATATACTTGTTCATTTGCAAAATGTTTTGAAAGTATACAAGCTATCACGGAGAGCTTTAGAAGCAAGGACAATACATTCAGACTTGCTCAAGTTGGCACCAATATCAGATATTATCAGAAGACTAACAACACAAATTGTTACATGGAGAGTTCCTAGAAACATACATAAGCTCAACTCAGATGGCTCCTCTCTTGGTAACCCTGGTTTTGCAGGGTAAGGTCTTGTAATCAGGGATGGAACTGGACAAGTAAGAATTGCAAAAGCTATTTTCCTCAATTTACAAACAAGCATGGAAGTTGAACCTTTATATTTAGTAAAAAGATTGGAGCTTGCTTATTTAAGCTTGGAAGTGGAAACAGATTCATTAGTCTTGCTCAAACTGATTAGAAGGGAGTACAAAATACCTTGGAAGATCCAACATATCATCAGAGCCATTTGGGTGCTACAGAGTGAATTCTCTGTATCTTTCTCTCATGTGTATAGGGAACCTAATTAAGTAGCTGATGCTATGGCAAAAATGGCAAGCAAAGAAAAATACAGCTATACTTTCACACAATTAACTACGCCTAGAGAAATCAAAAGACTGGTTCATTTGGATGCTAGACAGTTTCCTTACATTAGGACTTAAATTATGAACATTTTACTACTAGCATTTATGTTTTTGTATGTAGGCGCAAGGCCTGGACCAGATGCACGTGAAAAAAGAGGATATCCAGCAATCACATGCTGCAAAAATGGATAAATCCAGTTACACTAGAGATGATGAGCAAACACACACTTCGGGAAAGAAGATCAATCAAGACATCTCGAATACGCTTATTAGACATGCAACACTACTGCTCAATCTCCCTGAATTCTTTGAATGTATTTTCAAAGGGACAACTTGGCATTTCAAAATAATTTTGTTGAACCCCGTGCTTGTCGGAAAAATTAGGCTTCACATAGCGATTCTTAACTTGCTTGCAAGTAATGAGTCCTCAGATCGGTAGAGTGGGGTTTTTTGGGGTGGTGATCCTAATAAATTTCACCCCACTTAAATAAGTGGTTTTAAAATAAAAACAATCAATGTCATCCATGTAATAGCACAAAATAGTTTCAGAAAAATATATACTCATTTTGCATCTCATTATTTTTGAAGAATAGTTCATGAATGTAAAATTATCTTTGATGTGTTTGAGTTTATTTTAGCCCTTACTCAATTTAGTAGTACAATTCAACTATTTTTAACTCATAGCAGCACTTTTCAACTCAAATGAACATTATTCAACACTTTCAGCACTATTCAGCACAACACTGATCAACACAGCACAACACTGATCAATATATAACCATATATGTTGAATTGGACCAGGCCTTAATCTGATTTTCAGCTATAAACGTTCGGTCGAAACCTATACATCCGAGATTCATTCATGATTTCTTTGAATTAAGTGTTTCCCCTAGTCCCTTAAAGTTCAAAATATATGTTTTTTGGCCCTTAAAAGAAAATGCATAGTTATCAGCTCCTGATAGTATTATTTCTATGTTTTATAGTCTCCGTCCTAACAATGCCGTTAACTCATTTACGACCAGGGGTATAACTATAATTTTATATCCATCATCATCTTATCCAACCTCTATTCTCAGCGTCGCTACTCGATGAGGATCACTAGAGACGGAGAATTAGCCAAAGTACGCTAGTTTATGATTAAGCAGAAGAATAAGTTATAGCTGATGGGAAATTTTTTATTTTATTAACCAACCGTAAGAAAGAGTTCCTTTGTCCATCACCGACCGGAGACGCCATGCCGTTTGACATCATAGAAATTGAACTCGTCGAAATTGATGTAGTCGTCGCCGTTGTCAATGGATTTGATCATCCCATCAAAGTGGGGCCACCACAGGAGCATCTCCAATCTTAGTGATGATTGGAGATGGTGAGTGTTACAATAAATCCCACATCGGAAAATAAAGTGGGTGATATGCAATATATAAGTTTGGTGGGCTACTTTACATATTGCCAATTGGTCTTATGATGGAACCTCATTGGGCTTATATGCTGGATATGTTGGGCATATGTGCCTTTCCACCTCGTAGTTTAGTGACGGGCTAATTATCCCCGTCAGGATTTTTAATATAGTATCAGAGCCCGAGATTTGTGTATGGGCTTTACAGTCCAAGTGTAAGGGGTGTTACTGTATATCGTACATCGTAAAACAAAAGTGGATGAGCCTTGCACTTAAGGAGGGTGTTAGAATAAATCGCACATCCAAAGACGAAGTGGGTGATGTTTAGTATATAAATTTGGTGGGTTGCTCTATATATTACCAATTGGTTTTATGATGGGACGTCACATGATTTATGTGTTGGACATGCTGGGCCTATGTGCCTTTCCACCTCCTAGTTTACCTACAATGTGCCTAATTATCCCCGTCATGGTTTATATAAATGGTGTGGCGGGGGAATGGGTAATTGGGAATTTGGAATTATAGGATGTGTAGATGGGTATTAGGGAGGGGTTGTGGCGTGTTGGTGGTAACCGGCTGGAAATAGTAAGTGGCACCGAACCAGTTAGAGCATGCCCAACAGTTACTCTATAATAGCGTTTTTGATCAAATTCACCATTTTTGCCTATATTATGACTTCCAACAGCTACTCTATCTCATACTCTAAAATAGAGATATGGTAAAATTGGAAGATTGAAAAGCATATGGGCATACTTCTTTCATACTCTAAAATTTAATGTTATCATTGAATCTTATCTTTTCTTTCCTTTTTTTATTCTATACTTTCTTAATCATTCA
The DNA here is from genome assembly GCA_948330725.1 of Sherardia arvensis. Classification (NCBI taxonomy): domain Eukaryota; kingdom Viridiplantae; phylum Streptophyta; class Magnoliopsida; order Gentianales; family Rubiaceae; genus Sherardia; species Sherardia arvensis. The sequence continues at coordinate 19,292,207 of OX415238.1, forward strand.
TATCTTTACTCACATAAATATATTAAAATCATAAACTTGCAAATAAAATTAAGACTTTGTTTGCTAGAGCTTATAAATAGAGAAGTTTAGTTTAATTCAGTTCAGTGTAACTTAGTTTAATTCAGTTCAATTCAATTCAGTTCAGTAAAATATAATTTGATTGAATTCTAGTAAATTTGATCATAAATAATTTGATTTTTTCTGATTCTAATTTTCAAAACATAAATTTCACTTCAGTTCAGTTCAATTCAGATCGGTAAGAAATACGCTCAGATAAACATGCCCTAATTGTGTGCTCTTGGAAGTCTCAAATAGAATTATATATAACTATTATTATTTATGACAATAAATTCATGGAATGGTAAAGTAGAGCAACTGTTGGATGGGGATAAAATAATTATGGGGTTTTTAGAATTTGGTACTCTATTATAGAGATTGTTTTAGAGTAGCTGTTGGGCTTGCTCTTAGAGGTGGTGGTGATTTGGATTTGAAGAGTTGTGTGGAGATTGGAGAAGAAGAAGATGAATGCTATTAAATTGCAATTTTACCCCTATACTATTGAAACTAACCTCACCATTATAACTATAAATGAAAATGCACCTGTAATTTATACCACTTATACTTTCAGGGGTCATTAACACTACACTTGTTTTAAGGGGACACAAACAACATATTTTAAACTTTTATGGGTCATAGGAAACAGTTAATTCAATTTCTATCAGGCTCAAAACGCTCGAAATAATTATATATATTTTTCCTTTGAAAATGACCCAATTAGTATATTCACCTAAGACTTTCTAAACATGGATATTGGTGATCTCACAACATATAGTAGGGCTTGTTTGAAGGAGCTGTGCTTTTAAGAAAAATTTGATGTTTTTGCCTTCTGCTATGGAAAAATACATAAACTAGTCTTATCAACTTCTGCTTAAAAGGTTTGAGCTCGATTTATAACGTCAAAAGTATTCAATTACAGAGAAGCCATGAAATTGCCCGGTTACGAGAGAGAGAGAGAGAGAGAGAGAGAGAGAGAGAGAGAGAGAGAGAGAGAGATAGAGAGAGAGAATATGAAGCTAACATAATTAAAGATTATATATAATTCCTAACTGAATCAACTTATATTCTACCCTAATGCTGGTGGTGCTCCCCAACTCCAGTCATTGACCCGTTGGCTTGATCTTCTTTAAATTGACTTGTTGACTTCTTTGACTATACCATGACCATACCATCCCTTCTCTTTAACAAAGAACTTGCCCTCAAGTGCTAGATTGGTTTATATCCTTTAATAAGAGGAAAGAGATGTTGAATTAAATAAGTATCTTTCCAAGAAATTTCCTCCATAGTCAAGTTCTTCCACAAGATCAACCCCTGAGTAAGCTGAGAAGTGACATTCTTCATTAATCTTCTCTACAAAATCTTTTGAGGTTCCACAACAACAACTTTATCATCACACACGGAAGGTGGTAAACTAGTGGCAGAAGGAGCATCCCTCACAAACTTTCTGAGTAGAGAAACATTGAATTCTGGGTAGACCTTGCTGCTAGCCGGCACTGCCTCTACCAACTTAGTTGTACTAATTCTCCCAGAAAAGCTCAAGCATAGAGAAGCCCAGCATAGCTGTACTAATTCTCCGCCTCGGTGGTGCTACATAAAAAAGGGCTACATCGAAAGATTCCTAAGGACAGATACAGAAGTATCTAAACTACTTTGACAAGTATAATAACCTTAACTTGTAGAATAAAGCATGAACTAAATACTCAAAGCCTACAAGTCTATGCAAAGAAACGCCGGTACTAAGTTATCAAAACTACCATGACTTGCATTTCTCCTATTCTGTAATTGCACAGACCAAAGCCCAAAGGGTCTTCCCTCTCGCCAATTAAGGTTTAAAAAGGACAAAAACAAATAGGCAATGATATTCAATGAATTAGACAAAGTAATTTTGCAAAAGACATAGTTACAATCACATATCCATGAAAACTAAAACAATCTAAGAAACTCATAAAATAGAAGAAATGAAAAATAAATGAACCGCAATCCAGCTCCAATGACAACCTGTGAAGAAAAAGTAAAGACTGACGGCCGAAGTGTGTCTGCAACCGCGAGTAGTAACAGTTGTGATGTGTGTTGTATAGAGAACACCGCGGCGCGTGGGAGGAATACGGGCGACCACATGCAACCTCGACGATGCATGCATCTCTATTTGGCGGCGAGTTGATGAAGACGGCAAACCGCGTGCAACATCTACAGTGCGTGCATTCCCCTAATAAGCGTGCGGCGTGTGAGACAATCGACACAACCAAATGAAGACTCGTGATCCCACAATATTTCAAATCAGAGAAAATACCTCTCACTGGTCAGATCTCAACAGATCCATGGCTAAATCGTCGCAGTTTTCGAACATGGTTTTGAAAAGGTGATTAGTTACTAATCCGCCCCTTTAACTGGCGACACTAGGCTTCCCGAAGCCCGAATCGAAAAGCCCATTAACCTTCGGGCTTCGATTAGAGGTGTCCGAGATTCCTTTGACATCCAACCAAAAAATCAAAGAACCTAGATGAGCGAGGGTGGAGGAAATGGGTTTAAGTGTAGGGATTAGGAGGGGAGTTGGAGGTAGGCGGTATGGGGTGGGAGGGGGTCCGGGGATCGGGGAGAAAGAGAAGGTAAATAACTGAAGTACAACATTGTAAAATTAACTTTATAAATATGAACAAATCCTCTAATGCTAAAATCATGGAGATGATACCACTAATTTATGATGAAATTGAGAAATAATTTTTGATTTAGTTTCCATAAAGCATGATAATTTAAGCATATAAATTTTAAAATTCTGTCCATATTCAGTCTCATTATTAATAAATAGGTTTCACGGGTTGGGTATGGGTAACCCAAGTTTTTACTAGGTCGGGTTTGGATCAAGATTTTGTGACCCGAAATATTATTGGGTTGAGTGGGGTTTTGCATTTCCAATTTGCGGACACGAACCCACAAACCCGCGAACCTGACCTGATTGCCAGGTATACCACTTGCTTAGCTATAAAAGGGTGGGTGAGAGGCAATAAATGAGTCCACCACCACAAGAACTGTATCATATCCAAGTGAATTAGGTAATTTCTCCACAAAATCCATAGAAAATTTTGTCCAAGACTGTGAGGTAGTGGGTAAAGGTAAAAGCAATCCTAGTAGATGGCAGTGTTCCCTCACTAGCCTGTGTGAATTGGAGTATATCTTCTTTAATGTCATGACAAGTTAAAAAAGACAAGGTTCTCTTTATTGTGGCACTTTGAACGTAACGGCCACCAATGGCAGAAGAATGAAGGGCTGATAAAATCTCATTCTTCACCTCTTGTGCATTACTTACATAGGTCATGTTATCTTTTTTCAAACATCCATTGGTAAAAGTGAGACCATCAGTTGGTGTTAACACAACTCGGGCAACCAATTCTTGAGCAAGTGGATCATTCTCATTGCTCTTCTGCAACTGTTGTAGCTAAGTATGGATTAAAAAAGATGTGGTTGATTCTTGTCTAGCACATTCTCCCATCTCCTACTCCTTTTATTCAACTAAGAATTCTTCAAAACCCTCATCATTTCCTTCAGATGGACAATTTACTTGTATAATTTCAGAAATTAAAGTGTTTGTTACCTCATTGTCAAAATATTCATCACAAACAGTTGTAGTTTTCAGCGGATTGATGGTTTCAATTCCTGTAGATTCTGTTGTTTCAATTCTTGCATCCTCTCAATAGAGTTGAGAACCCTGATCAGGCGTAATTTATGCATCTAATTATATGATTTTATCTCTCTTTTGCCATTTGATGTGCACAAAGGTGTTTTTAGTGCAAGTTTAATAGAAAAATTGGTGTGAAACAATCCAATGGAGAAGTGATGAAAAAGATGAAAAATCAAGCACTTAGAGCCATGGTGGGAAGCTAGACACTATACTCTTTTTCCGAAAGATTTTTTAATGAGGTAGTGTGCTCCAACGGATAGTGGATTGTTGCAATTCCATTATTCCGGGAAGAAGAAGCAACGAGAAGAAGGTAATTTCTATTACTGGTCTTTTTTTTTACGCAGCTGAGATTTCAGTTAAGATCCGCCAGCACAAATCTGAATTAGTAAAAAGTCGCCAACGCTGCCTTCTTGTCCAGTTATTGTTGGAATCCACCAAATAAGAGACAACACTCTTGAAAGTATATATTATTGATAATTGAAAGCTATTAATTAATGAATACAAAATCCCTATAAATACTAAGAAGAATTCTCAAAGAAATTCTAACCTAAATCTGGAACGGAATATTATAAACTTATTTCTAAAACTGAAAGGGAAAATAATAAACTAATTCTGAAAGCCTTGATAATCGATTCCTTCGAGGAAAGGGATTTGGTGTTAGACGAACAATGACAATGATCGTGAATTCGTCCTACATCAGTCTCTTCCACTTCAAAAGAACTCGTCCCGAGTTCAATCCCTCCACCATCAAGAGCCTCAATCTGCATTGAGAATTCAGTTGATGTAAAAGCGACATGTAACCGCTGAACCTTTATGTCGATTGTTGTCGCTCCATTTATTGTATAAAATTCTCCTGCATCATTTCTACGAGCGGCTAAGTTGTGTTTCGACATGTCGATCACTAATCAACTATTCGTATTGTGAAAGATCGGCGCTAGAAGGTGGACTGAATGGTGCATGAAAGTCTACTTAATTGGCCTTAATTAGTTGTGGCAAAAATAATTAATTAGGGTACACATATTGCAAATAAAGAAAGTGCACGTGTGTTTGTGTGCATTAAGAATTGAATTTTCCTTTTTTACATTGGATTGGGATTAGGGTTTGTTTTGGATTTTCTTTATATATTTAGACCTAGACAATACGGCGGGGATTAAGGCATGGGCAGTCGTGAGCCTCGAGCTCATCCGAAGCAAAGCTAGGATTTTTGAGTTGTAAAGAATTTCTGGAGCCACTACTTGGAATTTCCTCGTCATCATAATCAATAAGCTTTTTCTTCTTCATCTCCTTGTTATTTTATTATAATTTATTATATTACTTGTTATCATAGTATGAATAGCTAGGTTAGTTCCGGTAAGGGTTTTGAAGCATTAACTATGATTCATATGTGAGGCCTAAATGTGCTTGATAATTATTTTGTGTGGATTCCCTTGTTATTCTCTGTGTATAATGTTTATTTCTGAATTGCTTGAGATTTGATCAGTCTTCTGTTATTTTGAATAGTGCCAATTGAGTTCCTCTATTTATCTGTATTTAGAGGGTAGATTCAATTAGTGCCGAAACTATACGCCAATAGTTGGGAATACAGGGTAGATAATTTGTGAGTGATGTTCAGATTATAAATTATCTGAATCGGGTTTCTTTGATGTTTAATGCTGTTGAGATTGTATCTTAATTAGAGAAATAATCAGTTTAGCTATTCTTGCCGGTTATCGACAAAGTAAGAAGAAATTGGACTAGGTGTGCTATTCTTGAAGGTCTATAACTTATTGGTTTATACAACTTAATAAATTCTTGAGCTAGTGATCGAATGAATTGTTAATGTGGATTTGCCTGCTACTAGATTGCATTGTGTGAGTGTCTTCGTGTTCTTTGCGTTGTTTATTTTAATTGTTATTTGCATTCTTAGTTTAGTTTAATTAGATACACCCTCAATTTTGAAGTTAAAATCAATTGGGCTGAAGGTTTCCATCCAGCTCCAATGATCATCTCCAAATCTGTTCCAACCTCTAGAATTCTCATACTATAGTTGAATTGATGATTCTAGATTCTCCATGGTACATCTGGGGCATAAGTATCCCATCCTAATTCCTCTCCCATCAGCAATAGCTACAGTTGATGTATGCCGAACACCAACACTTCGACGACGAACCAGGCTTTCGAACTGATCTGCAAGACAAAGGCCCCGGGTGTCCCGGGGATAGACACTCCGACGCTCAAGTCAGTATATTTGCTTAAGGCGTAAAGTATAAAGTATGAGATTAGATGAGAGGTCTACCAAACCTCTTAGGGTATTTATATGGCTACAATCCCTAGATCACTAAGATATGTATTTATGGTATGAATACAACTCTTATGGGAATAGAGGTTGTATTACCATGTATAATAGAAGTGTATTTCGGACATGGTTGTGTTACCATGTTTAGGATAGCTGTATTACCATCTCTGAGAAGACGTATATTCCTTATAGAACATTCATAATATGCGCATTCCTTATAAGGATTAGGATTGATGGACCTGTGGATCCACCCTCTGCGTATCTCGAGCCCACGACCCTTCTCGGGCCCTGGTCCGAGTATGAATGAAGTCTGAATACGAACCATGGACTTATCAGTAGCCCCAAGGTAGATCTTCAGAATATAGAGTGCTCCATCTCAAAGGTTGAAGGAGAGGCTTGCTTCTCGAGGGAAGACCAATAACTCGAGGGAGAATAACTCGAGGTGTTAAGCTCGGGGTGTCCTTCTAGGACTGTCCTTTCGGGCTTACCTTTCTAAATATCTAGCTTTAAGCTCTTTTCGTATTCCATCAGATATATGGACGGCTGAGATTAGTTTCTTTTGAAATCCAGATGGTAGATACACGTGGCGTGTCTTCATTGGCAAGCAGAGACGGTCTGTCCCCCGTCTCTCCAATTACTTGCCTTGGAAACAGAATCGAGGTAATTGCTCATCTTCAATGCTGTCTGGGTTTGGATTAAATTTCCCAAATCATTCCCATTGTCTTCTTTTATTCGAAAATTTTTTCTTTCCAAGTTCAGAAGGCGCATCAATACTTCATCAATTTCTGAAGCCCCATATTTCTACTTTCTGCTTCCATCATCAGTAAGTGCTATCTTTTTTCTCTGCGCATTTGCTTGTGTATGTTTTTTTTCCTTTTATCTTTGTGTGTGTGTTTCCCCCAATACTCTCTGTCATCATGAGCAATAGTAGTAGAACAATTTCCTTCCCCCATCATGATGAGGGAGAGTATGTAGAAGCTCAGGCTAAGGAGAATAGCTCCCTTGAGCTCCATAGGACTGAGGTAGCAAATGGGAAAAAACATGTAGTTTTGAAGAAGAAAGCCTCTGAGGAAGAGAAGAGGTTGAGGGCTATGGCTAGGAGGGCTCAGATAGAGAGGAATAGCCCCGTGGTAATGCATTCATCCAAAGGTATAGTGTCCATGGATGGTGAAGGTAGTGGTAGAAAGTCGTTGAAGGAGGATAAATCACGCGTTGATGCTGCTATCTTCGCAGAAGGTTGTCCCTTTTCCATTCCTTCTGATGCTGACCTCATGTACTTTGGAGAAGACAAATCTGCAGTTGAGTTAGTAACTCCAACCCGAGATGAGATATCCGAGAAGGAGGTAAATAAGGAAATCTCGGGTCTGATGAAAGACGCTCAACGTGGGCGTCGGTTTAAAAGGTTGGTTCAAGGACCCAAGAAAACTCAATCCCAGTTGAAAGTGATTGGGGAGGCAGATTGCCTATTTGTTCCTGTGGCTTTAGATCCATCAGATGAGGAAGAGGATGAGGGTTCTGCCTTAGTTCGATGTCCGAGAAAGGAAATGTCTCGGACTTCTAGTGTCCTTCCCATCATGACTGAAAATGTAGATGAGGTCATGATGATAACTTCTGTGATAGGGTCAGATGCGTTGCAAAGGGTATTTTTTCTTGTGTTATATTCTCGTCCACAATATTTCCATTGCTTCTTGTGCTAACTTCATTCCTTGTACATGTAGTGGGTGCTTCTATGACGAAAAGGGCAGCCAATTTGTTGTCTCAGATAGCTGAATCAAGGGGGCTGTTGAGTAGTAATGAGAATAAGAGGGATCTCGAGGCTTCAGGGAGTTCTGCAGACAAGTCTCCAAAGAAGCCAAGGCTCAAACTCGGACCATTGGAAGAGTTCGAGAAGTATGTGTCACCTTCTCCTTCTGAGGATCTGGTCGAGGTGGTACCGGGCTATCCCGAAATTAACCAGGTATGATTCCTCATGGCTTTTGACAGGATTAGCTGTGTAGTTATCTAATTCTCTTTGTCTTCTTTTACAGTCTGTGGGTCAGATGAGGCATATGTACAATTCTCTTAGGACACTGTATAACCGTTCTCAAGGACAGGAGCCCGAGCTCGAGTTGATGGAGGAGGAGATGTCCAAGAGGTCTAAGGAACCTTCAGATATGCTGAAGCATCTCCAGAATGAGATGACTCAGGCTAAGGACAAAATAAAAGCCTTAGAAGAGGAGAATCAAGCCTTGAAGAAGGCAAAAAGGCTATCTGATGGTTCCTTCTTAGAATTGAAAAGGAACATGGCTTTGGTGGAAGCTGAGAGAGACCGGTATGTTGATCATGTTAGCCAGAGGCGGCTAGTTCGGTTGATAATAGACTTCTGTCTCAACTGTCCAGAGATGGATGCACATCGCCAAGAGTATGGTGAATTCTACCATAAATCCGAGCTCTCGAAGATGTGGATTCCTCTGAAGGGGTTTCCCAGTGAAGAGATTCAAGGATGTCTTGCCCCTGTTTACACTTGGCCTGAAGTACCAGAGAATTTGAAGGAATTTCGGGCGAAGTTTAGCCAGATTGGGGGGTTTGAGACCAGTCTACTGTCTAGTCTGGAATCTTTGAAGAAGGCTTTAACTCTGGAGGAGTTTCAGGACAGACTGTCCGGTTTGTATCCTGAGCTGACGTTCCTGATGGAGAAGCAGGCTACTAAAACTTTACTTGAGGACCCAAAGACTTCTGATGGGCAGGAGAAGACTGTAACTCCTTAGAGCCTTGTCTTTTACTTCAATATTTTTCTCTTTTCGCCAGATTTTGGCGTTTCATGTATTCTGAACATGTGCTTTGTCTTTGGAATTAATTGATCTTTACCTTCCTTTATGTCTAGTGTTTCTCTGCCGCATGTGCTGATTTGCAGGTCAATTATGAAGCTGTCCTTCAGAAGAACAAGAAACTGGAGAAAGATCTGGATGACTCCAAAGGCTGTTTCAGCATTGTGCGGGAAGAATGTGAGAGTCTTCGAGGTGGGCTTAAAGAGGCTTTGAAGCGAAGAGCTGAGCTGAATCAGGAGTTGAGTGATCTTCAGAAGAGATATAAAGATCTAGAAGATGCTCACAACAAGACCGTGTCCACCCATAAAGAGTATGATCAAGAATGGAGGAAAGTCAAGAGTGACTTAATGAAGGTCAAGGGTGAAAGTCACGAGAAGGATCTTCTTATTTCTAGACTTCGAGATGAGACTATCACTGTGAATCACAAGATTGCCTCCAAAATAGATGAGTTGAGAATATGCCAGGCCGAGCTTAACGCTTGCAGGTTCCAAATAAAGGAACTAGAGGCTCAAGGTGTGTTTGTCATACCTTAAAGGTCTTCAAGGAGGGAAGTAGGTGGACCTTCTGGTGTCCCATATTCAGGACCTTTGATAAGGCCTCATGCCCAAAGAGGTGTATCTCGAGGGATCCCATGTGGAAGGGGCAAAGAGGTGACACATACTCTTAGAGCTCGTGGCTCTATTGACTCTCCTGCTCGACCTGTGGGAAATAGAATTGGGTCCCCTACGCCCTCTCAGTTGATGAGGGTGGCAGAAGAAAGTAATTGGGGCCGTGGCCTCCAAAGTGTTCGAGGTCGTGCCTCTACTTCTTCTCGCGGTCGGGGTCGTACCCCTATATTTAAAGACCTTTACGAGGTGTAAGAAGTTTCATAGTGTAATAACACTTTTTGATTTTGCCTTTATAAAGGTCTTTATATCGCAATCCTTGAGAAAATTGACTCTTTAGGCTTATGAATAGCCTTACTAAATAGTGATGTGTACCTTAATAGGAGTATCACGTGGAGAGTCGAGTTCCAAACTTTGTGAGTTTGTATGACCCATATCATGTTGGTCTTTGACCATATACTTTTTTTAAGTATATTATTTTATTTTGGCCTAAGATGATTGTAGTTCAGACACGTAGTCTAAACAGCTCATATTAGATAAGCATCAATCGTACACTTATAATCGTATGGATCTTTAGGCAGCAGTCTTTACTTATGCTTTGTGAGGCATAGTTTCTCTTTGTATTTAGAGAGTATGGACTGCTTGCAAAATAAAATAGAAGATATATATATATATATATATATATATATATATATATATCAAAAAGAAATTGCATTCTTCGAACTTAAGAGTTCGGTAAAATTATAAAAGACAACCTCGAGTTTGGGAGCTCGGGTATAAAAATGTAAAAAGATGAAAAGAAAAAGAGCTTGGCCCATAGGTCTTATTGAAGTAGTTTCTCCTTATATGGAGAAGGTCTACTTGGTTTTAGCTCCGAGGTACCTGCGTAGGAAGGGCGCCATAATGACAGGGTCCAAGTGCTCTTCTTCGCGTGTTTGCAAGAGGTAGAATCCACCGGATTGTGCTGCGGAGATTTTGTATGGTCCTTTGGTCCTCGGCTCCAGCGCTCCTCCTAGCTTGTTGGTGCACCACGGGCCAACTGGCATTACCAGTTCCCCCACTTGGAATTTTTGGTGGCGGCGTTTATGCCATAGTGCAGTCATCTCGTTATAGGCCTCTTTTTCAAAATGGAACACCATGGGTTGTTCGAGATGAGGATCGAGTACCAGATCTCCTAGAATAGTGTTGACGGCCGAGATATTGCTCACTTTTCTGGCATCACGGATGGCCGTGATTGTTAGGGTCGGGCATCTCACCATCCCGTATGGCTCATCCCGACCCCTCATCCTGCATGACGATCGGGCCAGACCCGACAGCAGATGGCAGCTTTACCAAACCTGGCAGGGGAATCTTCCCAGACCACCTAACAGCGTGGCCTGATGAGACCAGGTCAGCTTTCCAGTACTATATATATCTCTCTATCACACTAGAGAGAAGTAAGTTGACAAAACACAATCAAACACTTTCCAACTCTCCGAACAGTCTACTGACTTTAGCATCGGAGCGGGAACGGCAATTAGCCGCCCCGCCCTGATTGAGAGTTCTTGATTCTTAGCAAGTCCATCCCATCGTACCATCGCGACGGATCATCAGGATGCACTACGCGGCTGTAACATTGGCGCCGTCTGTGGTGATATAACCTATTATCTTCACAGCCCATGCACTGCAAATGACCAGAGAAGGACAAGACCACGGCACCCCTCATCCAGAGGTAGTGGTCAAAGATCTGGGCGACGAGGGGGCTGAAATCTTGTTCACCCATTCAAACCCAGTAGCGACGCCGATCTCGGCGACGCCTGAGCAGGCTCGGCACCCAGGCGCGTCACCATCTTTCACGACGGAGGACGCTGATGTGCTCCGCCAGATCCTGGAGTCACAGGCTACCATCAACAAGCAGCTGCAGGAGCTGCGGGGCACGCCACCGAAAACGCGGCGTCTCGAAGGTTTGCCAAAAACAGTCACACCGACTAAGCTTTTTGCCGAGCCTACACGGGGCAAACGCAAAGCTCCTATCCTCATAGAGCTGAATGATGACGGGAACGAGATCCCGGATGATTCAGACGAGGAATGGGAAGATCCAGGCGAGAAAGAGGCTAACCCTAGACCCCAGCCTAGGGAATGGGCCATGACGTATGTTCACAAGCCCAGTGTCAAGCCAAGAGTACCGGCGAAGCAGAGGCTGTCGGTGTTTTACGAGGCCCCGGATTGCCAAAAAAGAGGAAGCCCATTTTCAAAGGCGGTCACGGAGTTTGTCGCCAATCCCCGCCTCCGGATCCCACCAAATCTGGGCACATATGATGGTTTGTCAGATCCAGCAGACCATCTGCATACGTTTACAACTAACATGTCAACGTACGCCACGCCCGAGCCCGTGTGGTGCAAAGTATTCGCCACCACGCTCAAGGAGGCCGCAAGGGTGTGGTTCGCCAACCTGGACAATGGGAGCATATCCAATTTCGCGCAGCTTGAGGAACTCTTTCTCACCAGGTTCATGCAGAAAAGTAAGTTCACCAACACGACGCGGGACCTGATGAAGATACGCCACAGAGCATCATCCGGCGAGAGCTTGATGGAGTATTATGAGCGCTTCATCGAGGAAAGCAACAGGGTGGTGCACCGTGGCGAGCCGCGGTGGTTGATTGAAATTTTCATGCAAGGTCTAGATCACGAGGCTTTGGATTCAGAACTCACCCTCCGAGCGATATACACGTTGGATGAGTTATATATGGTGGTGGAGATGTTTCACCGAGCCGACGAGAATGCCAAGAAGAAGAAGTTGGCAATGCAGAAGGAGGCCCGGCCTTATTGGCCAAAGCAGAAGCTCATCTAGGATGGTCGGCCGGCCAAAGTAGAGAAGTTGGCATCGGTGAAGGACAGGTTGGGCCCCCGAATTGCTCAAGAAAGAGTCTTTACCCCGTTGACAAAGACGCCTAAAGAAGTTTTCTTGGCAAACCGCGACGTAATCCCACCCCCGCGCGCCATGAAGATGCCCCCCAACAAGCGAAATTTGAACAAGTTTTGTGAGTATCATGACGACCATGACCATGACACAGAGGATTGCATCCACTTGAAGAAGGCCATCGAGTCATGCTTGTGCAAAGGGCAACTGAAGCAATTTGCTGCCACTGCCAAGGCCCATAACAAGACGACATATGCCAACAGGAATATGCGGCCATGATCAAGGAGCCAACAGGAATGGCGGCCATGATCAAGGAGCCAACAGGTGACGGGGCAAAGGAAAGGAGGTGGCTCGTGCTGAGCGACCAGATGAAAAAAGAGCCAGGTATGAGGAAGAGTCGTCACCGGAGCGAGAGCCAGCGGGGCGCGCGAGCAATGATATACTCACGATCATAGGCGGGAATGTCGGAGGAAGCTCAGATACACAAAGAAAGGCTAGATGCAGGATAGCCCCAGAACACACTCCAACGAATAGGAGGCTGGGCAGGGACGAGTCTATCACATTCGGCGCTGACGATCCCATCCCGGATCGCCCGGCCGGATGCGATGCGGTCATCATCACGGTTCAGATCATGGATAAGATGGTTCATCGGGCATACGTGGATGGCGGCAGCTCGGCAGAAATAATGTATTGGCATTGCTTCGAGAAGTTAGATGACAATACCAAGGCCAAGTTGGTCCCAACAAGTACACCATTGGTGGATTTCGCTGACAGGACGGTGTGGCCAGAAGGGACGATCACACTTCCGGTCGGGGTCGGAGAGAGGCCGACCAGGAAAGAGGTGGACATGGAGTTCATCGTGATCAAGGCTCATAGCCCGTACAACCTAATACTGGGAAGGCCAGCGCTAGCCCAGCTCAAAGGTATTGTCTCAACCCTCCATCTCCTTTTGAAGTTCCAAACCAAAGGAGGGATAGCGACCGTCCGAGGCGATCAGCAAAAGGCGAGAGAGTGCCACCGAATCGCGCTGAAGAAGCGGAAGCGTTCAGACGATGAATCGCCACCCCGACACCCGGTCCACATGGTTCGGTCAGGGAACCCAGATCCCAAAACATTGTCAGCATCATGCTTGACCATGTTCCTTGACCAAGGCGGATGCCGAGGAGTCCAAGTGGGATCAGACTTGCCCGATGCAAGTCGACGGGAGGTTCTGGAGGTCCTGATCAAGCATCAGAAGGTCTTTGCATGGAAGGCGACTGACATGACAGGAGTATCACCCGAACTCGGTCAACACGCCCTCAGAGTGGATCTTTCACACCCACCGGTCATGCAGAAGAGACGACCGCTGTGCCCAGAAAGGAATGACGCAGTGAACAAACAGGTAACCGAGTTGGTGAACGCAGGTATCCTACGGGAAATGCCATATCCTACATGGTTAGCCAACCCGGTCCTGGTCAAAAAGTCAGATGGGAGCTGGCGAATGTGCATCGATTACAAGGCGCTGAACAGGGCTTGCCCCAAGGATTGCTCCCGACACCCATCATCGACCAGAAGGTGGACGCGTTGGCGCCTTTCCCGATCAAATGCTTTCTGGATGTATACAAGGGGTACCACCAAATCCCGATGAAGGATGACAACGTCGACAAAACTGCCTTCATCACGGAGCGAGGGGCCTTCGCATACCGGATGATGTCTTTTAGCCTGCGTAATCCCGGTGCCACTTACCAAAGGGTGGTGGACAGGATTTTCAAAGCACAGATCGGCCGCAACATGGAAATTTACGTTGACGACATGGTCATTAAGAGCGTATCATACGAAAGATTGGTGAAAGATCTGGATGAGACTTTGAGAACCCTGAACGCGGCAGGCATGATGCTCAACCCGGCCAAATGCCAGTTTGGAGTGGGGGCCGGGAAGTTCTTGGGCCTCATGGTGTACAACAACGGTTTGGAGGTCAACCCAAAGAAAGTCCAGGCATCCTGGAAATGAAGCCACCCCGAAACGTCAAGGAGGTGCAAAGCTTAAATGGGAAACTGGCAGCCATGAACATGTTCCTGTCACATGCCGTAGAGAAGTCACTCCCGTTCTTGAGGATCCTCAAAGGCAGCATCAGACCAAAAGGAGCAATCCAATGGGGCCAAGCCGAGGATGAAGCGTTCCTTAAGTTGAAGAACCATTTAAAAGACCTACCAGCCATGTCCCCTCCCGAGCAAGGTGAGACGCTATACTTGTACCTTGCCGCCGGGATGGAAGTGGTGAGTGGAGCACTAGTCAGGGAAGTGAGCAAGATCCAACGTCCGGTCCATTACGTCAGCCGAATGCTGCAGGGGGCTGAGTTGAGATATAGCGCTCAGGAGAAACTGGCTATGGCATTAGTCCACGCGGCGAGACGCCTCAGGTCATACTTCCAAGCACACCCCATCATGGTTCTAGCAAACGAGCCACTCAAAGCAATCTTGACAAGGCCGGAAATGTCGGGAAGGTTGGCCAAGTGGGCAGTAGAGCTAGGCGAACACGCCATCGAGTTCGCCCCGAGAAAAGCCATCAAAGGGCAAATAATGGCCGATTTCTTGGCAGAGTTGCCATCCAGGATCGAGGCGGGAGATGAAGTCACCATCGATGCCCCAAGCGAGACAGCCGATATAAAGCCACGACGCGTCGACAGGACAGGATGGTGGAAGCTGCATGTGGACGGCGCATCCGGTGTTGAAGGATCAGGAGCCGGGTTGATAGTGACAGACCCTGATGGCATGGAGACGACGTATGCGTTGAGATTCCAGTTCCCGGCCACGAACAACGAAGCCGAGTATGAAGCATAGATTGGAGGCATGGAGATAGCAAAAGCGTTGGGGGCGACCAAGTTGGACGCATACGGGGACTCAGCCTTTGTAGCAAACCAGTTCAACGGGTCATACGCAGCCAAAGAACCATCAATACAGAAGTACTTGGCGAAAGTAAAGAGTTTGGCCACACAGTTTGAAGGATTTGAGGTGACCGAGAACACAAGGGCAGATGCCCTCAGTAAACTGGCTTCCACGGCAAGCAGCCATCTGTCCAAGGGAGTCCTGGTGGAAACACTGCCGACGAGATCAACTGACGGCATGACGGTCGCCGCCATTGAGGCTGAACCGCCGTGTTGGTTGACACCGATGCGGGATTATTTGCTCAGTAGAGCATTACCACTCGACCAAAAGGAGGCGAGAGCTTTAGAGAGAAAGGCGCTGAATTTTGCGCTCAAGAATGGGGTGGT
Source organism: Sherardia arvensis (assembly GCA_948330725.1). Taxonomy (NCBI): domain Eukaryota; kingdom Viridiplantae; phylum Streptophyta; class Magnoliopsida; order Gentianales; family Rubiaceae; genus Sherardia; species Sherardia arvensis. The sequence continues at coordinate 19,307,776 of OX415238.1, forward strand.
ATACAAAAGGGGATACTTACAACCGTGGTTGCGATGTTTAACACCCAAGCAAGCGGAAAGGATCTTGGAAGAACTCCACGATGGAAGCGGCGGTAGCCACCAGGGAGCCCGAACACTTGCACTTAGGGCGACACGAGCAGGTTATTACTGGCCCAATATGAGGGTCGATGCCGACCATGTGGTTAAGACGTGCCATCAGTGCCAAGTACATGATCGCGTGTCATCTCAACCCGGTCAGCCCATGAAGAGCATTACAGGCCCATGGCCATTCGCAAAATGGGGCATTGACATAGTCGGCCCTTTCCCCCAAGCGAGCGGCAAAAGAAGGTTCTTAGTGGTGGCCGTCGATTACTTCACCAAGTGGGTTGAGGTGGAGCCGTTGGCAACCATCACGGGCAAGAGGATGACCAGTTTCGTGTGGAGGAACATTGTCTGCAGATTTGGCCTGCCCAAGACAATCATCAGCGACAACGGGCGCCAGTTTGAAGGAGGAGACTTCAGAGACTGGTGAAACCAGATGGGCATCGAACAAAGTTTCACGTCAGTAGCCCATCCGCAAGCCAACGATCTCACCGAGCGAACCAACAGAACGATTGTGTAAGGGCTAAAGAGAAGGCTGGACAGCGCGAAAGGGAACTGGGTGGACGAGCTCCCATCGGTGTTGTGGGCATACAGGACATCGCCGCGAACTGCCACAGGTGAATCACCTTATTTTCTTTGTTTCGGCAGTGAGGCCATCATCCCGCCTGAGCTCATCATCCCATTCCCGCGATCCGCCATCTCGGATGCTGAGGTGGACAATGAGCAGCGTTTGAGGGAAAGCCTAGAGGACCTGGAGAGAGCCAGAGAGCAGGCCACAATCAAGGAGGCAGCCTACAAGTCATATGTGGAACAACGCTACAACGCCAGGGTCCGCATAAGGAATCTCAAGCAAGGCGAATTGGCCCTCCGAAAGAATGAATCCAGCTGGGTTGAAGGCTTAAGGAAGCTGGATGTCACGTTGGAAGGGCCATATGTGGTCGCAGAGGTGCCGGGGAACGGCGCATACAGGCTGCAGACCATGTCAGGCGAAGCGGTGCGAAGAACGTGGAACATGGAGAACCTCCGCCGTTACTACGGTTGAGCAGCATCAAACCCACGAGAAAGGTACCAATTAGTTTGTATATAATGGGGAAATGCTTTTGGAAAACTGATTCCTGATCAGATCGCGACTTTTGCCCTCATGAGGGAGGCGATCTTGAGGAAATCCAGTTTTTCCGCGCAAAATTGTATCTTTTGTACTCTCCTCTTTCAATGTATTTCAAGTGTCAAGTTCAAGAACAGATCATCTCTTGTTTGTTCATTTATACCTCTTTTCGAAAGTCGAACGATGTGATCGGAATTTTGTGATAATGGACATTAAGGGAGGCACCGCTCCGGTTAACCGGACAAGGCACTAGAACACTCGCCACATCCCTTATTTAGGTTGTGAAGCATCAGAGATGCATCTTTGCCAAATGTGCCGGAAATATCTCTGGAGAGGCAAAGATGTAGTCAAATGCATCCCCACACCAATAGGCAAGTCGGATGACACGATCATGAACGTAACCGCCAGACCGAGACTGAGGCTTAGCCGTCCCTTTTCGTTCAAATGCGTGGTTTCGTTCAAATGCGGGCAAGCAAATAGAGCGAACCATATCCTCTCCAAATTCGGATAGCTACCGGGTTGGAGAAAAGGTGGAATTTTTCTTCAATGAAAACCCATGTCGGGCACAGACTGATTAACAAAGTCCATGGCTTAGCAGCTTTGGCTTTGAAGAATAAAACCAAGGATGGGGCGACGCCCCCATACCTTGGTGGCTTGGATAAGGTTTAGCGACCTCCAAGTCGGCAGATAGCTTAACACATGACATCAAGTCGCGCACGGTTAACTCGTCATGCCACCTTAATAGTTCATCATGACAACTCATCCCTTTTCACGAAGACGGGTGATGAGTTCTCCCCATGAACAGAGGTGAGCAAAATGACAAGGTATAACAAAAGCATGAACCAAGCAGGTAAAACATTAAGGCAATAGCTTATAATGCAGATGCAAAAGTTTTCACAGGAATTCAGAAACAAAGTAATCAAATTTGTCCCTTATGGGTTATTACAAACCAAAAGAAAATTATCCAGAGAGAAAAAAAAGGAAATAGTCCGGAAAGAAATCCAACAGAAAAGAAGGGAAGGAGGACTGAACTAATGGTTCTGGGCAGAGACTTGAACGTTGTTGCTTGCATCCTCCAAGTCCTTCACAAGTCCTTCATCTGCCACGACTTCATCGTCCACGATGACAGGCGGAACTGCAACATCCGGCTCCCAGGCAGCGAGCTCAGCATGAGTCATTTCACCGGTCAGTGTAGAGAAGTACTCAGGGAAGTCATAGCCGACGAAGGCATCTGTGAGCTCGGAGAGAGCAGTGCCATAGGCAGCAGAGTCCTCATACACGTTGTCCAGCGCATACGCCCGTCGAAAGAAGGCAGAAGAGCGCGCAACGGCACGCTCGGAGCGAGCCACCTTGGCAAACACTTCACGATGCCGGAGGTCAACATAGCCTGATAGTTGATGGCGAGATTTGCTTTATCCTCCAGCGCCTTCTTCAGTTGATCCTCGGACTCGGCATAGCGAGCTTGTAGGGCAGCCAGGTCGTCAGACATCTTTTTCACCTGATCAGCCTTCTCAACAGCCTCATCTAGGCGTTTCTGTAGCTCGGTGGCAGACTTCTGGGCATCCAGCAGGGCAGCATCGCTGGTCTCCTTGGCCGTTTTCAGCTCCTCGTCGTCCGAAATGGCAGACGCCAATTGGGCGTTGACAGCATCCAGCTGTTTCTTCAGCGCCCGCTCGGATTCCATCCAGTCGTCAGGCGACCACTCGGCATCAGCATCTGCCTTGGCCTTGGCATCATCTTGGAGTTTAGTTATCTCGGCATCGGCGATAGCCAGCTGTCTCTTCACATCCCCAAGTTCGATGAGGGTGGCATGATGCACTTTCTGATCAGCCTCATGCGCCAAGCACAAAGTGCTGAAGTCAGAGATTACGGCGAGGGATGAGAAAGCACCCTGAGATTACAACAGTTAAGATGACAAAGTTAAAGGAGAAAATAGAGCATAAAAGAGCAACAACCAGACGAGACTTACATCAAAGACGGACGAGATCAGATTGTCCGTGGCAGTTCTGACCCCATGAAGATTCAACGCCAGATTCTTCACCCAAGCCCTGAAATGATCAAGGGGCATCACCTCCTTGAGATACTCCAGCCGACCGGCAGGCGAGTTGAGGAAGACGGTGAAAGAGTTGGTTTTACCCTTGTCGATCTGAAAACCACCAGCGTGCGGAGGGGCTCTCCCACCATGCTGTTGACCAGTAGCGTCAGTGCCACCTTTCGGCTTCTCAGACACTTGGGGTCGGGCTAAGGTATTCTCACCACCCCCGACCACATCACGACCACCGACCCCATCTGGAATAGCTGGTCAGGCTTCAGCAACCCCTTGACGACCCCGTATCCTGATACGGGAACGAGGAACCATCAGTATTGCCATCCTGGCCAGTCTGGAAAGACTGGCCATGCGACTGAGTGGACTGGTTGGGGCCGGTGCTGTCATCCAACCTTCTGCGTTGAGAGGGGCGGTTGAACTTGGTCACATCAATGGTCGGACGGCGGCGAGTCATGTCTGCAGTAAACACACGTCAAGAGACAAGTACAGTTGATGCAAAGATAAAAGATCATGATGATGCATACGAAAGATGAAGAAAGAGGATCAAGCCTAACTACATGCCTTTGTCGGTTTGACCAAGTTTCGCGATGGCCAGCGCAGGGGGCGGGCTGAAGTTTTCAACACCTTGAAGGACGTTGTCTTCATCCCGGACGGCGTTACCGCCATCTGGGACGGCAATAGCGTCATCATGGATGGCGGGAAGCACGCGACGGTGAGGCAGGCCAGAATCCCGCAACCTCTCATCCAGCTTCAAAACATCCCACCTCTCCGGCTTCTCTTTCAGAGCCCTGATGGAGGCAGCCAAGCGGTTCTGGGAGACGCTATCTGGAGCATGGCCGCGTGTGTCAGGATCACCTATAGCTTGATTTGGGCGAGAGGCGACAGGGCCATACACCACATCTTCATCGACGAACATGAATTTTACCTTCCAGTCCTTCGTCTTTGGCATTCCGGTCAGCTTTGGGACGAATCTTGATGTGGCCCCAACCATCCTCGTTGTCACCACCACTAGTGTAGAATAACACTTTGAACAGGGTAACAGAGGGGACAACCCCACGAGCGCCACACAAGGTCTCAAAACCAATTATGTTACGCACAGCATTCGGCGTCATCGAGCCCAGGGTCATGTCGAAGTAACACATAAGAGATTGGCGAAAGGGAGTAAGAGGGAACCTGACGCTGCAGCGAGTCAAGTGCTCGTAATAGACGGGAACTTTACGCGCCGGAGCAGCGTTGATGGTGTCGCTAGGCTTAGGCCGGACAATAGACTTCGCCAAATCAGCGATCTGAAGGCCCTCGGTATCCAGACAGGTCTGGATAAACTCAGACGCTTCATCATCGGTGATCTGGCAGAACGCGCCGGAAACGGGAATATCCGCCATGACCGAAATCGGCAAAACACGACAAAGGCAAGGAGCGAAGAGGCACAAAAACGAGAAAAATAAACGAGTGAATGCAGAATACCTGAGGTCGAAAGTAACGAGTTTGGGACAGGAGGAGAAAGATAGAAATGAGGAGCAGTTTCAAATTTGAATGGAAAAGGGGGGAGTTATGCGAGCAGTTAAAGCAATAATGGTGGTTGCCAAAAGTTGCACAGTTACTAAGGATAAATCCATACGCATCCCCGAGAAAAAGTGACGACACGTGGCAGACATGCAGTTAAGTCAGAAGGCCCACTGTCGCACAGATTCCAGAAGCCCGGTTACAGCCCCACGCTCGAACCGTCGCTTCGAGCTCGGACTTGGGGGGACTTGTTAGGGTCAGGCATCTCACCATCCCGTATGGCTCATCCCGACCCCTCATCCTGCATGACGATCGGGCCAGACCCGACAGCAGATGGCAGCTTTACGAAACCTAGCAGGGGAATCTTCCCAGACCACCTAACGGCGTGGCCTGATGAGACCAGGTCAGCTTTCCAGTACTATATATATATCTCTCTATCACACTAGAGAGAAGTAAGTTGACAAAACACAATCAAACACTTTCAAACTCTCCGAACATTCTACTGACTTTAGCATCGGAGCGGGAACGACAATTAGCCGCCCCGCCCTGACTGAGAGTTCTTGATTCTTAGCAGGTCCATCCCATCGTACCATCGCGATGGATCATCAGGACGCACTACGCGGCTGTAACAGTGATCATACAAGAGCGCGCCACTCCTTGGTCTCCTTTGATTGAAGCTACTCCTTGTGGCGTTGGAAACTCAGCATCAGGTGGTAGGGAGACCACACAGCTTTAGCTTGGCACATCCAAGGTCTTCCAAGGATAATGTTGAAGGGTGTGACCGTGTCTACTACCACAAATGCGCAGTACAAGGTTAGGCTCTTGCTCCTTCTGCTACTGTGACGGGGAGTGTGATTTCCCCGAGAGGTATTACTGGATTTCCTGTGAACCCCGAGATCGGACCCGTAGGTTTAAGGTCATCTTTAGTAAATCCTAACTTCTGGAAGCAGTCTTGGAACATTACTTTTACCCCACTCCCATCATCTATGAAGATTCTTTTTACTAGAGTATCTTGTGCGGTTGCTGAGATGATGAGAGGATCCGAGTGAGGCATCTGATTTGGCACGGCGTCTGCATCCAAGAAGGTAATGATTTCCACGGGGCGGAGCATCTTGTTGACTGGCTCAGTGTGGGGTATAGCTCGCACACTATCTTTCAGTTTGGTCAAGGAAATTGCTTCTCCTGTGTAGCCATTGATGCCGTTGATGACTCGGTTGGCTCCGTGGGGCGGTGGTGGAGTAGGATCTTGAGGGTTGTTGCCTCCGCCGCCCTGGTTGTTATGGTTATTATTGCGGTAGCCATCCTTCTTCTTCTGCCAGGGCTTTCCCCCATACCTTCTCTGGGTCCCCTGGTTATTGCCATCTATTGAAGGTGCGATTTGTTGCACAATTCCTTGACGAATTAACTTCTCGATCTCATTCTTGAGCTGGTAGCACTCCTCCGTGTCATGCCCCTATCTCGGTGATATTGGCAGTATTTCGGGGACCTTTGACGTTCGGCTGATTCCTTCATGGCATGCGGATCCTTCAAAAGGTGCCTGTGAATAGATAGAATTTCGGCCCGAGATCTCGCCAGAGGAGTGTATGTCTCGAAGGTAGGATTTGGAGCGTTATCAGTCTTCTCGACCTTCGGTATTTTCGCCCTGGATTCTTTTCTGTCCATCAGGAATTCTGGGGGTCTTTTGCCCGTCACAACATTTGATTTGCTAGAGTACTTTTCCATGATGGCCTGAAGGTGTTGAATGGTTGTTGGATTTTTGGTTGCCAATTTCATTCTTAGAATGTCATCATCCGCGCTCATCTTGTACATATTTATAAGGAGGCGTTCATCTCGATCATAGCATTCAGTAGCTAGATCCATGTATCTATGATAGTGTTCTATCACAGTCTCTCCTTCGAGGCGGGCCACATACCCCAGATCTCCGAGGGACTTGGTGAACTTCTTCTTCTAGAAGAAAGCGTGGAGAAGAAACTCAGCGAAATCCCAGTAATCAAATAACTTTCTGGTTTCGTCTGGGTAAACCAGGTCTATGCTTTCCCTCGGAGGTAACTGGGGACGATCTTGCATATCTCCAATTTATGGAAGTTCCTGGTTTCTAAGGTCTTAAAAAATACCAAGAGAAATTCTCTAGGATTGCTGGTGCCATCGTATGTGGGTAAGTGCTCTGGGACCTTCTTGTAGTTATCAAAAGGGAGGTTCACAATATGCCGCGAGAAGGGACAACGGGCAGCTTGTCCTCTGGGTCCGAGGATACGTGTGATTTCTTGGTCAACTTCATATTTACCTCGGGTAGGGTAAGCTCCATCTTGTGAGTAGGACCGATCAGCGCTATTTTGCCACTCGCTTCAAGATCGCTCCCTCTTCTCGCGTCTGAGTTCTTCTTCGATGTTGATGATGTGCATCCTTCTCACCTCCTCCCTACTTAATCTCGTGCCTTCGCCCTGATAATTAGATACCTTAAAAGGTGGTGGCAGGCTGCTTTGAGCATTATAAGGCGGTAGATTCTTGGATAAGTCGTTGAGGAGTCTTCAAACTGAGTAGGATCAGTAGGTGGTGTAGTTTGGGCTCCTGAAACAGATACTAGGTTGGGAGCTTCATGCATCCGTGCACTGAGTTGTTGACTTGAGTTTATCAAAGATGCGACAAAATCAGGATACTGGGCCTGTAGGTTTCTCATCAGCGTTCGGACGCCTTCAGGGATCGTTTCTGGAGGAGTTTCTGAGTCAAGGTTGATATAAGATGGCCCGGAACCTGGCGGGTTATGTCCTACGGTCCGGCTCAAGGTTTCCCTAAGACGTCTGTCTTTCCTCTTCCTGTTGTTTTTCCGTGAGGATTTGTTGATCTCTTAGTGCTTGTTCTTCTGAGGTAAAGATCGAATCAGGTCCGTCATATCCAAGCCTATTCTCTTGGTCAAGGCCTTCTAAGTTGTTGACGCGTTGGCTGTAGCTCATGTCCGTCTGGATCGATACTCTTGGTCCTGAGTTCGGTGCTTCAGATCTAACAGGGTTCGATCCAGAAGGTGGCACTCCTGATGCAACATGATTTGATCCAGAAGGTGGCACTCTTGATGTAACAGGATTTGGGCCTAAGAGGGGTGTTCCGGATACGACAGGATTCGGATCGAAGGAGTTTGGAACGTTGGAGTTTCCTGCCTCCACGGTAGAGCTTGACGGTGGTTCGGAGGCGGAGCGTGTGCAAGATCCTCCGGGTCGACCGCGTCCTCGTCCTCGTCCTTGAGGGGGTAGCTCTGCTTCTGGATTTTCTTCTGGATTTTGCCCTAGCACTCGGGCGCTACGTCTGGGTTGCTCGACTTCAGACATATTGTCGGGGAAGTTGCTTCTTTAGATACACTAAACCAGATCAGAGACAAGGTTCGGCGACGTCGTCAATGAGTGTGAGATGTCCCACTGGGCGTGCCAAATTGATGTATGCCGGACACCAACACTTTAACGACGAACCAGGCTCTCGAACTAATCTGCAAGACAAAGGCCCTAGGTGTCCCGGGGATAGACACTCCGACTCTCAAGTCAGTATATTTGCTTAAGGCGTAAAGTATAAAGTATGAGATTAGATGAGAGGTCTACCAAACCTCTTAGGGTATTTATATGGCAACAATCTGTAGATCACCAAGATATATATTTATGGTATGAATACAACTCTTATGGGAATAGAGGTTGTATTACCATGTATAATAGAAGTGTATTTCGGACATGGTTGTGTTATCATGTTTAGGATAGTTGTATTACCATCTTTGAGAAGACGTATATTCCTTGTAGAACATTCATAATATACGCATTCCTTATAAGGATTAGAATTGATGGACCTGTGGATCCACCCTCCGCGTATCTCGAGCCCACGACCCTTCTCGGGCCCTGGTCCGAGTATGAATGAGGTCCGAATACGAACCATGGACTTATCAACAGTGAAGGGTTCGATGGCCACTTTCTTGAGTACAAATTTTTGCACAGCTTCAGGAGTGATGAAATTATAAGTACTCCCAGTGTCCAACAACATTCTGACTCTCACACCATTTATAGAGCCCACAAGCCTCATAGTTTTTGCTCTTCTTCGATTGATCCCTCCAATGGAGTTAAGAATCATTTCTTCTGGCTCTTATAAGTATTCTAGCTGTTGTAGTTCCTCACAGTACCATTCGGTAATCAAAATATCTCTATCTTGCTTATAATTTTCCTAGCAATCTGACAAATCTGTTTAAACTTGCAGACATGCCTTTGGTGCAATTTTTTTTTAATTGAAACCACGCCACGGTGGAGTGATTGTATTTGGCTCACCACACCATCAATCGGCATAAGCCGTCAACTGTTTACACATTTGAAGAATAAAGAGTTTGAAAGCTACTTAAAAGTTGTGATTGTTATGCTATTACAATAACGAAACGGCTTGACATGAGGATGAAATATTGTGACGTATAGACCCAACGAGCAGCTTAGTGATCGTCAAAACAAAGCACACCTTAGCCAATTGGGTATGTCCTCAAGATTCCTGTTCAAACCAATTCCTGCACATATTTGGGGTTGACCGGTGGAACTGGATCAACACTTTTGAAGCTGGAAAATGATGTTTGTGCCTTCCTTGACTTGTCAACAAGGGCATTTCTGGAGTTTTTAGGCAGCTTCTGTTGATGTCATTGCTTTACTCTATGTCTGCTGAGGTTGAGCTTAAACTTCTTCTGTTGCTGCTGCTGGGGCATCCCATAGGACCTTCATCATATGGGTCTTCAACATGCACATGTAACTTCAATCACAGTAAGAAATTTAAGTGGGGAACCGTATAGTAGGAGTTTCCAATTCCTCTAAAGCTATAATACCAAGTAAGGGTAGAGGAGCTTCATGCATTGGAAGATTGCCAGTAAGATGTAATAATGAGCTTCTCCTGGCGATTAGGCCTGCCACACTATTTCCTTATCTCAGTATATGCAAAATAATTTTATCTAATCCAAACCTTTTCAATGCATCACATATACTGAAACAGCTCCATTGTACTGATGAGGGGTTTTTAATCCATTTGACTGCAAGTAAACTATCTGTTTCTATGATAAATTGACTACTCAATTGCAGTCCAGTGTTATAGCCTAGTTGAATAGCTAATAACTCTGCTTGAAGAGAGGAAGTTATACATGTGTATTCCATTCTCATCATGTTAACCTTCCCTCTACTATCCCTAACAACGACTCACAGCCCTATTTTATCACCTATATGAGATGCATCAACATTTATCTTATGTCCCAGAGTAGGTTGTTTCCATAGAACTATTTGAACTGATTTATGCCTTTTCTTTCTTAGATAAGGTACCGGGCCTATGCTGACTAGGGCTCTATGTTTCCCAATGGTTCCAACAGGTGGAAAGACTGAAAAAAGAGGGAAGTTTGCTTTACAATATTGTTGATCACAATACCATTATCAGTCCTGCAATCGTCATAGAGCAATTTGTTCCTCCTTGTCAATGGATTCCACAACGATATAGCCATAGTGGTAAGTGTAACCTTTGTGTCACTTTTGGATTTGCCCTTGTAGTCTGGATAGTATTTAAGCCTGTGATGCGCAGAAACAATGACCGGTACTGGCATATGTAACAATGATAACATATATTTTAGAACTTGCATGTTTATTGAACACTCATTGAAGAAGTGATCTAAAGAGTCTAAGTTATTACAGAACATGCATTTGGATGGCAAGTTGATTCCAAATTTCATAATCACATCATCGAATGGCAGAAGCATGTTATGTATTCTCCAAACAAAGACAATAATTTGAGGTATAAATCAGGTATGCGATTTGGAAGTTTTTGTGTCCATACCTGATTTATAGTTGTTTGTGCACCTTGCCTTGCTCTCAGAGCCTGGTATGCTGATTTGATCGAAAAATCCCCGTTGGTTGAAGGCTTCCACACCAGAACATCTTCATGGACATGTTCTGTTTTGAATTCCTGCAAAAAAGAACGGTGCATGGTAGCCAATATAGGCTCCAAGGTGGTCATGTATAGTTCTCTATTTTCACAGAATTCTGACACAAAAGTATTTTCAAATGGAATGTTATCTAAATCATCTAGTTCATAGGCCAACGGTCCATTCCCTGTCCAATTTGCAAACCAGAAGGGAGATGATCCTTCTCCTACAATCACCTTGGATTGGGTGTTTGCAAACTCTATTACAACGCATATTCTTCTCCACGTATGCGACGTTCTGTATGTCTTTGGGAGAGACCACAAGTAAGAAGCCCATATTGTTTTGTTCTTCTATAGCTTCGACCACAATTTGCACGAAAAGGACTTTACCACTGCCCTAATGTCCGAAAACCTAGTCCATTCTCTGAGTGTGGATAAGCCATTCTGCTCCATTTACGCCAGATTTTCCTTTGTCCAAAATTCGATTCACCCCAGAAGAATTTTGCAGCCATCACCTCAATCTTCTTCATGACTGTTGTAGGAGGCTCCAACACTGTGAATATATGGGTTAGAATAGCGAAGAAAACATGATTTAGTAGTATAATTTTCCCACCGAATGAGAGTCATCTGTTTTTCCAATCCGCTATGGCTAGTAGTGAATAACCTTTTCTTCCCGTAAAGACTGGTATTCCAAGGTATTTAAATGGCATATTGCCCTGTCTCATACAACTTCTTTTTTTGATCATTCTGATCATTGGAGTTGTAGACTTAGGGCTAACATAGAATTCAGACTTCTGAAAGTTTACCTTTTGCCCTGTTGTTTCCTCATATGCCTTCAGAAACCTTATGAATCTTTTCATATTTCTTCTTCGTCCTTGAAGAAAAATTGTTGTTTCGTCAGCGTATATAAGGTGGGAGATCTGCTGAACCCCTCTTGGAATCTTGAATCCTATAAGAAACTGTGATTCCAGCAGCCTTTTTATGCCTCTAGAAAAGGCCCCGGTGATTAAGTTATATAAATATGGAGAGAGAGGGTCACCCTACTTTAGGCCTCTACTTGATTTGAAGAAACCAGTAGCCACTCCATTAATTAGCACTGAGACCCTGTTAATATTTTGCATAATTATCTTAACTAATGAGCCATGAAACCCAAACTCCAGTAAGATTGAGTTTAGAAAAGGCCAAGAAACCCTATCGAAGGCCTTTTCCATGTCCAGTTTCACTGCTATTTTCCTATGCTGTGGGTTTTCGTAAAGGAGTCTCACCATTTTTTGCATCTGGATGTGTTATCTGCAATGTCCCTGCCTCTGAGGAAAACAGATTGTTCAGGAGAGACTAGTCGAGGTAGTAAAGGTTTAATTATTTCCATTATTAGCTTTGAAAAGACTTTATTCAAAAAGTTTGATAAGCTGATAGGCCTAAAATCGGAGAAGGTCTTTGGAACTATAACTTTGGGTATTAAAGCCATCCAGGTACTAGTAAGGCAGTGGCTTACCTTGCAAAAATTCCAATGATGCTTCTATTAGGTCTGCCTTTATAATGCCCCAACACATAGTGAAGATGTGACCTGAATATCCATCTACTCCCGGCGCCCCATCTTTATTCAGGTCAAATACAACGTTTTTAAGCTCTTCCATGTCAAATAGTCTTAGCAGGTGGCAATTTTCTTCTTTTGAGATGAGCTTTGGTATACAGTCCATCATGTGTCGTCTGTGTGTTCAATAGAGACTGGTAGAACCTAACTCTCTCGGGTTGAATTTCAGATGGATCTGATATCCATTGACCTGCACTATCTCTGATCTTGTTGATCTTGTTTCAACACCTTTTCTCTTTGACTGTATGATGGAAATATTCTGTATTAGCATCTCCATCTCTCAACCATTTAACTCTCGCTTTCTTCTTCCTGAAAGTATTCAACTCGCTCTGAGCTTTGGTTAGTAATGCCCTATGTTTGTTAAGCTCTATCAAGTCCCTCTCCTCACCAGTACTTTGGTATACTTTCTCTAATTGAAGAACAAAAATTTTGGCCTCTTTGAGATTATGGTTTACATCACCAAATTTCTCTCTATTCCATGTTTTAAATACTGTTTTGAGACGCTTGAGCTTTGACACCATTTGCTCTATTCCCTACTGGTCACAGTCCTCCTCCCAACTCTGTTTAACTAGTTCCATAAAATCTGGTCTATTCGTCCACATCTCCTGAAACCTAAACGGTTTTGGCGCCTGGATTTCAGAGCTTTTGATTGATAAGTATAACGGATTATGATCAGATGTTGTCCTATTTAACACGTGAATTGAGCTTTTAGGAAAGAGGTCTAGCCAGTCCATACCACACATTCCTCTATCCAGCCGCTGCAATAACATATCGTCCTTGGTCCTATTATTGGTCCAAGTGAACTGATTCCCAACTGTAGGGATGTCACTCAGACCTAGACCGTTAATAAGACCATTGAATGCCCTGATACATGCCAGGGGGATTTGTTACCTCTACGTTCAGGACCGAGGCAACAGTATTAAACCCCAACATAAAATGTCGGGAACTTAGGTAGTGTAAGTAAGTCCTCCCATAGATGTTTCCTAAGTGAGTTAGTAATATTAGCATACACAAATACGCAGTTTCATGTTGTATTATTAGCATGGTCAGTGATACATGTTAACACAAATTGGTTTGACTGAGTAATATAATGGGAGTGATACTGAACTTAGAATTCCACAAAATCCATAACTTGGCATTATCTGCACACATACCATTTTGAAACTTCAATTGAAACTGTAAATCAGTAATTTTATTGTTTGCATGCCAAGGTTCAATTAGACATAATATATCAATTTTGTGAGCTCTAATGAGGCATTTTATCCTATACATAGACTTGTTATAACTCTTTATATTCCAAACTAAAACATGCCCTATGATCTTATACATCATTAGAAATCCTTAAGTTTTTTTTTTGAGGATCTTATCCATTTGTCTAGCATGGCTCCCCCATGAAAGTAACTATTTTTTTTCCTACTTGGGGGCTCATGCTCAATAGCATTAAGTGGAGATAGAGATAAGGGTGAACATGGATCCTGCTCAACTATTTTCGAAGCTGTGCTGGTCTGGCTCACTGTAAGCCTCTTCATATACTCCGAAAAGTCCTCCTCCTCTTTATACTGTAACACCTGAAATGTGTTTGATATCTGAACAAGCTAGTAAAGGACAATTACTTGGTTCTGCATCAATCTTTGTTTCAGTTTCCACTCTTTAAGATTGCTTATTTGCATGTCATTGAATGAATAAAAAGGAACTTTAGGTATTTTTTTTCAAACCCTTAAACATGTCTATAATTTCAGGTAAATAAGTTGAAACCAACGTAGGGCTTTCACTCTGAACAATTTGAAAATGAGTATACTGTAAAGAAGGATACTTTAGAGGATACTCATTGACCTGACTTTGTTTTGGATCATCCATCAGTTGGGGCTTAGCAGTGCCTTCCATTTGGAATTGCTCATATATTGGTATCATCTCCTTTTGTTGTTGCTGTATGTCCTTGCTCTTTTCCAGCACAGAAAGGCCTGATGAAGAAGAGCCTGCAACTTGTCTCCATTTCTGACTAGCTTCTTGGATTGGCTTTTCCTTCTGGTAGAAATATCCAAGTGTTGGAGTTGCTTCTACATCATCATATTCCTAGGAAAATTGCAGTTTGTGTAATAGAATTGGACACTATAAAACCACATATTTCAGCTAAGATTTTGGGAATGAAATTGCGGCCTGAAGTGGAATACTGTGAGATGTGGGGTGATTCTTGGCTCCAACACAATTAAGAATGCCACATAATGGGGTTCAAATTTCTTTTGTTTTTTGAAAACTTCTTTTGTTGTACTATGGCAAGGAGATTGAATTCATTTGTTAAACCTTTTGAATATTGTTTAAGGTGCTAAATAATGTGGTTCAAAAAGTGTACTAAATATTGCTTATGGTATTGTTATTTATAAATTGACGAATAGTGTATGCTTTGATGATTTCTGGTATAATGAGCTTATGTTGGAAATTGTTGCTGGATAATTCAATATATGCAGCCAGTGTTCCTAGACATACTTGCTGGAAACTGCTTCTGAAAACGCTTAACGAAAATAGTTGTCGGAAATTCTCACCGAAAATTGTCATCGGAAATACTTTTCGAAGTTGCCACAGATTATCAAGAAAAATAGTGAAAATATTGATTTTTATATAGTCAACCCTATAAGATAAAAAAAATATTTTGACCTTTTGGTCAAAACATAGAATGTGTGTGGCATGAGGCGCCAAAAACTAACGGTGTTATTACAGAAAATGGATTGGTCCTATATTTTGGTCAAAAATATTTGTTAGGGCTGAAAATATATGTCGGGGCTAAAAGTTATTTTTTTAACATATGTTTGAGTTATAAAAATTAATTTAGTTTACCTTATTAGTTGTGTTTTGATTTTATTTTTTGCAATTCGAAGTGTGACAAGCTTGAACGGTGTCCGTTTCAATCATTCTCAGATAGTTGTCTTGTATACAATAAAGTATCAGAAATGTATGGTCAAAATGTTCAATAAAAACAGAAGGAATACGAGACTTGCTCAAACAATACCGGAAGGAGCCATATTTTTGTGTGACCGTGTGGGAATGCAAGTAGTCGGAAACAAGTCGGTGGGGGTGGAAGCAGCAATAATTCAGCGCCGTACCGATGGATACCGATGCAGGAAAGGGTGCGCTCGAAAATGAAAACCCGTCGCTATCCCAGCACGGCCATAAAATTAAATTAATAATAATTGGTCCCATTCTCAGAGAGTGTCTGCATGCATTCACGTGTCTGGGCTATATATTGCCGTTAATTACAGCATCATCATGCATAGGATTCTAACCATCTGTGGAACCCAACCCATTAAATTATAATAACTCTATTACTTCTGTACAAGAGGCCCCAATATTTACCTAGATTTCGTTGCCCAATTCTATACTCCCACACTAGTACTATGAATGTTGGAGTATCAAATCTCAAGTCTTACTTGCACTATATTTTAATAAACATATGCGTTACTAACTTACAGAATTCTTCTCACTTACTCCCTCCGTCCCAATCAAAGTGTCCGCGGGGACGGAGGCCAGGGCCGCCCCTGTAATTTTCGGGGCCTAGTGCAAAAAATAAAATGGCGATCCTTCAATTTTTTTTAAAGTTCAATTTTTTTCCTATTTTCTTAAAATTTTGCAAATCATTTGTATTATACCTAATCTATAACGAAATATATACATAATATAAAATTTTTGAGACCTCCCAATCTTTCTCTAATTTAATTTATTTCTCGATTCTATTTAAATCTCTAGAAATCTTTTTCGATTATATCTTAAAATAAATGAAATATTTAGAAAATATTAAAATTTGGGGCCCCTCAAATTTGGGGGCCCAGTGCGGTCGCACGGACCGCACATGACGGAGGCTTAATTTTTTGAATAAATGATGTGGAAGTAGGACACATGACCAAAAGAATGATAAAAGACTATTTTAACCCCCATAAGTATGTGATTCAAAAAAGTATAGAGATTCATTAAGGGTAAAATAGACAATATACTCTATTTTTTTCGCCAAATGAGGAAATATTGAAAGTAAGACTCTTTGGTTGGGAAATTCCAAAATAGAAAGTAAGACATTTTGGTTGGGACGGAGGGAGTAGTAAACTTTCGTACATGAACTTGTACTACTCCCTCTGTCCTAGTGAAAGGTGCAAGAGAGAGAATGTTGGGGTAGAAATTTGGATTATAATATGAATGGTGGAGATTGAATTTGAGAGGATAGTGGGTGAAATGAGTGGATGAAAAATTAAAGAGTATTACCATAAAAGGAAAGTATGCACCTTTGATTGGGACACCCAAAAAGGAAAGTTGTGCACCTTCGACTGGGACGGAGGGAGTAATTCTGTCTCACCCAAATCAACACATATGTACAGTTGACCTTTCACACTATCCAACATACATCTTTGACCAACCGTATCTTTATTTACTTATATTATCGTAAAATAAAAATTTGATATTTGAATACTCTATTTTGCGATTATCTAACGATATCAAATATGATAATATTCATGATTACATATCTATCTAAATTAACGGTCAAAATTTAAAAGAAAATAGTGTCAAAAATTCAGAGTGCACATTAGGGCTGAGACGGAGGGAGTACTATTTATAATTTAATATTCATTATAATGTTTCAAATTGAGTTGTTGGCCTTCATTCCATTTAATCGAATCGAATTATTTTGAAAAAAATTAAAACTAAACCGAATTTTACTAAAATTAAACTTGAAAGTAAAGTGATTTCAGATTGACAAGTTTTGTAAAGTGCACTTATGTTATTGGAAATAACAGTGTTAGTTAGATGCATCAGACACCATATTTGAATATGAGATTCAGAACTTAAATGTGATTGAATGTTTCAATTATGATACAATTCAGATCATCCATGTTATTTTTATTTTTGTTGTAATTCGTATACAAACATAAAAGGGAAAAAGGTCTATGGTTGATGTGATCTTTTCCTATATAGATTTAGAATAACCTTTTATCCTTTTCTATAACTTTGTAATTAAAGGAATCAAAGTAGAAAATGAATTGTAATTGTTACACGGAAAAGGATTGACGTGCAACCAGGTTTATAAAAGTAAATGACCATTAGCGATATTCTGCATCGATTCTGGAGGCATTCAAAGCAGAAGAAGTCATGTTTGAGGTTTTGCAACGAGAATCGAGGAGAAGTTGAGCCGGAAGCAAAGGTCCTGAATTTCAAGTCATCAAGAGGTTAATCGACCGGAACAACATCTTGTGTCTAGAACAGCTCATAGTATGCGGCCTTAAAATCTATATGACATATTGTGGTATTGAGTAGAAACCGAAGTGTTGGGGGAAAAATAGCGCTTGCACATTAGAATAAAGTTAGATACAATAAAGAGGAACCCATTTAAGGCTGAACTATTATTCTAGTGAAGATTTTGAGTTGGACAAAACTGCTCCACATACTTAGGTGTTATTCACACTGAAGTGAACCATTTATGCGTAAACAATTCATATATTCTGTAAGTTTTTGCACTACACTTTTGGTATTGGAATACCAATTTCAGATCCCGTATTCCAATATCAACTTCAGAAATTGTTCTAACTTAAACATTGTCTAAAAACTGAAATGTCTAGACATAATCCAATTTTCTATTGTATCATAGCGGTCACTTATGTTCCATTGATTCAAGGAGAGCGGGATAGGGACAAGATTATGTCTATGGCGACGAGAGAAGAAGGTTCTACTGTTAAGCCTCCGCTACTGGAAGGAGAACACAACTTCGCATTCTAGAGAGCAAGGATGAAGGTGTTCATTACGTCTATGGATGATCTAGCATGGAACTCAGTTATGGTAAAATGGACACCACCTTGTTGATACCAAACTGAAGGCAGGGGAAGATGGCACGAGTGGTGGTAAATCAGAGCAAGTCATGAATGCTAGATCAACTTATACTCCTGATGAGAATAAAGAGTGTCTTGCAAATGCCAAAGCATTGTATGCTATATTAAATGGTGTTGATCAAGAGCATCTCAAGATGGTAGTAAACGTGAGACTTCTTATGATGCTTGGGAAATTCTACAGTCGATTCATGAATGAGAGGCTAAGGTTAGGGAAAACAAACTGCAAATCTTAACTTCACAATTTGAAAGGTTGTATGTGAAGGAAGATGAATCTATTGATTGGTTCAATAAAAGGTTCAGAGATGTCTTAAATAAAATGATATCAATTGAAGGAAGTTTCACCAAAGAAAGATTGGTGAAATTTTTTCTTACATATTTGCCTAAAAGCAGGTTCGAGTATAAGATTAAGGCTATCAGAGAAGCAGGAGGTCTCTCCAAAATTACTCTGAATGAGATGATTGGAAATATACCAGCCTTTCCGATGGAATATAAAGAAGAAGAACCAGAAGCTAAATTAGTTAAGAAGAACCTGGCATTCAAGAGTTTTTCTACATAAGAGTTTGAGGAGATTCTAAAAGATGATTATAGTAATGATGATATAGCAATGACGACCAAAAAATTTTCTAGATTAATGTAGAAATCTACTAGCATGAGGAATCATGAGAAGCCCAGATCGTTCAGACCAAGGAATCAATACACCAGGAATATCAGATTTCAGAAGAATGATCAGATCAGCAGAATACAAAGATTGGGTTAGAGGCCAAGACTGATGAGAAATATAAATGTAGAGGATGTGGTGGTATTGGTCACTGGCAAAATGAGTGTCCTACTGTGAAGAAAATAAATGGAAAGCTCTTGCATCTTCATGGAGTGAAGATGGTGAAGATGATTGAAAAGAATATACCAGCAATTTTGTGGCTTTTTGATAGAATATCACAATTATCTTGAGAATAATTGTGATTGATTTATTATTAATAAGTATACTATATCCCTGGGGCATGTATCCCCATGCCCTTATTTGTAAATAAATTAAATAGTAAATGTAATAATCCTAATATCAATTCTTATACCATACCCAAGGGGTATGTATCCCCACCTTTGATTTGTGTAAAAGAATTATACTTGTGCATTCTATTTGCATATACTATTTATAGAAATTATAAGGAAAAGAATTCTTCAATGCACATTTATACACATAAAAATGCACATATTCATATTTTAAAATGCACGTGGGGATATGTACCCCTAGTGTATGGTATAATTTGTGTCCTAATATATACCATGTAACTTATCTCCACCCCACTCACGTAACTACCCCTAAAATGTAGCAACCTTAATTTTCAGTTCTATATATATTATGCGCATCTGCAAAATTTTGAAGAAACTGGAATTTATCAAATCTGGACGTGGGAGTCTGGGAGGATTCTTCTTTTCGGGTTAGTTGTACCGAAGGCAGTTCTTTGATACATGGTGAAAATCGATTTTAATGAATGGTGAGAATAAATACGTGTGTGAAATTTTTTTCTCGAGTATTTTTTAAAACAACGTGTATATAGTTTTTTAAATATGTGTGTTTACTTTGTTGAGTTACAATACTTATTGTCAATTTTATCGATAGGATTTGTGTAATAAAGATTGTGCATGTTTGTCATGATATATGTGCATTCTCGTTTAAAGATATGTACATTTTGTTATTATGCAGTGTGTATTTTAAAAAGGCTGAATGTGCATGATAAATGAATTGCATGTGCATTTTGAAATATGTTTACTTATTTTTTTTTTCTTGAAGGAATTCAAAGAATTGAAGAAGAAGGGAAGAAGAAGGAACGCGTCTTAAATAGTTCCCATACAATCCATTCATGTCCTTTATGAAAAAGAAACACATCGAAGATTTGATAATTCATCAATATATGTTTGGAGAAAGAACAAAAGTAAAGAGAGGAAGGTCATGTCGAGGGTTAAAGAAGTTTAGGGGCCATTCTAGCTTTTAGAAGTTGAAGTGTATATTAAATTATTGCTAAATTAGACTTTTGTGTATAAACAAATGATACGTGCATCTCTAACATGCAAAATGCGCATCTTTTATAAATTGTATGTGCATTCTAGTTATGTAATATGTGCATTTTGAATGTACTTGATGTTCATCATAATATAAATACTTTATTTCATTTTTTCGTTACATACAAAAAAATGTGTATTTAAAATTTTGTAGTTGTGCATTTAGGTCGTACTATATGTGCGTATCAATGGATATTTTATATAGCAAATTTATTTATAAAAGCGGAAGAAAAATATTGCAGGAAAAAAATATAAAGGTTAAAAAAATATAATTAATTAGATAAATACAAATAATATTCATGTAATTAATGAAGAGTTAAACATGATTTAGAATTACATAACAATGGTACCTTATCTAAATAATATATAAGGATTTTTTCCTAACCAGTGGTGGTGTAGTCATCGATTGCTTCCTTTGTTTATTCGTGTTCTTAATCATATAAAAGAAGATAACTCAATCATCTTATTCAATAGATTCGAAAGATTCTGTACGACAGAATATGGAAAGATTGCTTCCTTTGTTTATTCGCTTTCTGTATCATATAAAAGAAGATAACTCAATCATCTTATTCAATAGATTCGAAAGATTCTGTACCACAGAATATGGAAAGAATGGTGCAGTTGTTGTGCGTGGGAGAAAACACAGTTATAGAATACGGAGACGTGGATGTTTTTAATAGTAAATATGCGTAACGGTATTTAGAATAAATAATCAATATTATGTATATTGCACAGAAGGGTCTAGGGATATATACCCCCGTTGCACCTTATAATATGCGGATTTGTATATATTTATGTACCATATTTAGAATAGTCTAGATACATTGTATTTGTACTCTTGTAATCAAATATATAGGATTACAAGAATACAAATACAATGTATCTAGACTATTATAAATATGGTACATAAATATATACAAATCAATCACAATTATTCTCAAGATAATTGTGATATTCTATCACTTTTGAAGCTAAAATTACTGAAGTTTCTGATCATGAGGATTCATATTCAAATATAAATTCCTCCACAAGTAATGTTCGATATTTGAATACTGAACATGAATCTGATATTGAGGACTCTTTTGTTGATCAGAATGCTACTGAAGAGGACCTTCGAATCACATATGCTAAAATGTACATTGCCTGGTTGAAAGTGGTTAAAGACAACAGGAGCCTAATTCAAGAGAATGAAGTATTGTCAAAATTTGAGAAGAGTTCATCTGCCAAACTTGAGGTGCTTGAGAAGGAGAATGTGAGTCTAATTCAAGAGAATGGGGCATTATTATAAATGCACGACGAAATACAATGATGGTGTATTTACTGGTTCAAGATCTTCAGAAAATTGCTACCTGTTCGATGATAATATGCATTGCTTATGCTCGAGGATTGAGGAAGAGAAGTTGTGGCATAGAAAGTTTGGACATATGAACTATACAACACTTGCCAAGATTTCAAATTTGGATGTTGTGAGAGGCATACCTAAGTTGAAGGAGACATAGAAGGCAATTTGTGGTTCAGCCAGCAAGGAAAGCAGAACAAGGATCACCACTTCAAGAGTTCTTGAGCTATTACACATGGATTTGATGGGTCCTATGGGAACTCCTAGCTATGCTGGAAAGTTATACTTTTTTGCTTGTGTGGATGTCTATCAAGATACACATAGGTGAGATTTCTGAAAGAAAAATTAGATATATTTGTTATCTTTAAACAACTGGTGTTACAACTGCAAACAGAAAAGGGCATGTATGTTGGAAAAACATCAGCATTAGGAGTGATCATGGGAGAGAGTTTGAAAATTCACAGTTCAGTGATTCTGTGTTCTTCAAGGAATTCATCATGAGTTTTTCTTATACACCACAACAAAATGGTATTGCTGAGAGGAAAAACAGAACACTTCGGAAAATGGGAAGGACTATGCTGATTGCTAAAGGAATTCATGAAAGTTGGTGGGCTGGGGCAGTTGGACATCTTAGAATCAATAGAGTATCTCTCAGGTCGTTGATAGAGATGACTCATTATAAACTTTGGAAGGGTAAAAAACCTGATGTCTCTTACTTACATGTATTTGGAAGCAGATGCTATGTGCTAAGGACAGACCAGTGGCTAAGTTTCAAGGCAAAAATGATGAAGGAATTTTTATGGGGTATTCTACAAACAGCAAAGCATACAAAGTGTTGCTTCCGAAGACTAATATGATCATTGAATCCATATATGTTGTTGTGGATAATTCAGATGATACTTAGGAAGTTGAACATGATGTCAGTCATGACAATGTTCATCAAAATATCGATATTCCAATAACCAGTAGACGGTCTACTGAATTTGATAGTCCAATATTAGATCCCATATCACCTAATCTGGCTGAACCTGTGAGTCACACTTTCTCCTGCACAATCAGATGATGATGATGAATTAGATGAAACCGGCGATGAAGATATACCTCCCCAACATCATAAAATGAAGCTCAGACCAAAGAAACCATTGGATTACAGAACTTTGGCAGGTTTTATGTGCATTGTTAATTACTGACTTGGCTGGACTTAATTGCTTGATCTCTGAAATTGAACCTGAAAATATTAAGGAAGCTTTACTGGATGAGTATAGGATTTAAGCCATACAAGAAGAGTTGAGCCAGTTCACAAGGAATGATGTTTGATATCTGACTCCAAGACCTGCAGATGTCAATGTTACTGGTACTAAGTGGATGTTCAAGAATAGATCCGATGTTGATGGTGTGATTACCGGGAATAAGGCTATATTGGTAGCTCAAGGATATACACAAGTTGAAGGTGTTGATTTTAATGAAATATTTACTCCCATGGCTAGATTGGAAGCTTTCAGACTATTACTTGATGTTTCATGCATATTGGATTTTACCTTGTAATCAAATGGATGTTAAAAGTGCATTTTTGAATGGGATAGTGAAGGAAGAGGTATATGGGATAGTTTTGAAGATCCACACTTTCCATATCATGTTTATAAGTTGAAGAAAGCACTTTATTGTTTGACGTAGGCACCAAGAGCTTGGTATGAATGTTTGATTAACTTTCTTCTTGAGAAAGGTTATCAACAAGGGGGAGTAGATAGAACCTTATCCTTATTAAAGAAATCTGGCAAGGTGTTGATAGCACATATTTGTGTATATAATATTGTTTTTGGTTCTACCTCACTAGCTCTAGTGAATGAGTTTATAGCTATGATGCAGTCAGAGTTTGAGATGAGAATATTTGGAGAGTTGACTTATTTCTTGGTTTACAAGTAAAACAAGAGAAGTCTGGAATTTTTATAAATCAAACTAAGTATGCTCTAACTTAGCGAAACGATTTGGATTAAGCAATTCAAGACCATTGAGGACTCCATTGTCAGCTACTGAGAAGTTGACAGAAGATAAATTGGAAGTTGGAGTGGATCATATATCGTACAAAAGCATGATTTGAAACTTATTGTATTTATGTCAGACTGTGTGCAAGATTTCAAGCTAATCCATAGGAGTCTCATCTCATAGCAGATGAGAGGATAATCATATATGTAAATGCTACAACTGACTATGGAATATGATTTTCAAGAAACAAGAATTCTCAACTGATTGGTTTTAGTGACTCCGACTTCGCTAGTAATGATAATGACATGAAGAGTACTGCTGGTGGATGCTTTTATATTGGTGACAAGCTTGTATCCTGGTATCGTAAGAAACAAAATTCAGTTTCTTTATCCACTGCTGAAGCTTAATATCTTGCCACTGGAAGTTGTTGTGCTCAATTGTTATGGATGAGATAGATGATGAGAGACTATGGTTTTTAGAATGTTACTCTTATAGTGCTATCTGACAATAAGAGTGCAATTGATAGTGCAAAAAATCATGTTCAACATCCCAGAACCAAGCATATTGATATTAGGCATCACTTCATAAGAGATCTTGTGAAGAAGAAAAAAGTTACATTGATTCATGTACCAACAACAGAACAATATATATGAAGATATATTCACCAAACCTCTTGATGGTTGAAAGTTTGAAGGACTCGGGAAATACTTAGGTGTTTGCAGGATGTGAGGAGCCAATTTAAGTGCTTTTTGTAACGTAGGTTTACAGTTCTCATGTAATTATTTTTTCTATAAAAAAATAGAAAAATAAAAAGCAAAAATAGTTGGAAGCTGGTTTGATATTCATATATCAAAATCTGGTAGTGAGCAGGAGGAGAAGACTTTGGTATTCAAATATCAAAATGTGCCTGTTTTCGAGTTGGAGCAGAGATGGAGTGGGCCTTGTCTTCATAGCATGGAAAAAAGTTATTGGGCCGACCGTTGAGGCGTGTATTGGCCGTTGGAGGTGCATTGATTGTGGACGCGTTGGGAATGAAAAGCGAAATTAAAAGTGGAATAAGAATGGATTTCCAAATCCTTCTGTATTTCAAACAGATCCACGCCAAGTGATTCTCTATAAATTTTCCAATCACTCAATCTCTTATTTCATCATTTTTTGAGATTTCGACAACAATTTTGAGGGTTTAAACAGAAAGGGGAGGAAAATCAGTGAGTGTTAGCCATTAAGATATGAGAATCAAAAAGACCATGAGGATGGTTACTCAACTTGAAGATCATCAGCAGTTGATCCAGTTGGCTACTCAGCAACAAGGTGAAACAACTACGGCGGCGAGAAATGTCAATGATGGTGAAGATAATCCAGAAATTGTTGCGGCGGAGGTGACTCAAGCAGCACAACTATAGTAACGTGATTTCAGATTGGCAAATTTTGTGAAGTGCAGTTTTGTTATTGGAATATTAGTCCATTAGCTGCATCAAACACTCGTATTTGAATATGAGATTCAAAACAGAAGAACAAGGAAAACGTACAAGTAAATATGGCTAAATGTTCTAATTATGGTATAATTCAGATCAGCCATGCTATTTCTATTTCGGTTGTAATTTGTATACAAACATAAAAGGAAAAAGATCTAGGGTTGATGTGATTTTTTCCTATATAGATTTAGAATAGCCTTTTATTAATTTTCTATAACTTTGTAATTAAGGGAATCCAAGTAGAAAAGGAATTGTAATTGTTGCACATGGAAAGGATTGACATGTGACCAGGTCTATAAAAGCAAAGGAACATCGGCGATATTCTGCATCGATTCTGGAGGCATTCTAAGTAGAAGAAACCATGTTTGAGGTTTTGCAAGGAGAATCGAGGAGAAGTTGAGCCGGAAGCAAAGGTCCTGAATTTCAAGTCAACAAGAGATTAATCGACATGAATGACATCTTGTGTTTGGAAGAGCTTATATGACGCGGTCTTAAAATCTAAAAGACATAATGCAGTATTGAGTAGAAATCAGAGTGTTAACGGCAAGACAACGCTTGCACATTATAATAAAGTTATATACAATAAAGAGGAACCTCATTGTAGGCTAGACTATTATTCTAGTGAAGATTTTGAGTTGGGCAAAGCTGCTCCGCAAACGTAGGTGTTATTCACACCGAACTGCGTTAACAATTTATGTGGTTTTTAAATTTCTGCACTACACTTTTGGTATTGGAATACCAACTTCAGATCCCGTGTTCCAATATCAAATTCAGAAATTGTTCTAAGCTAAACATTGTTTAAAAACTGAAAAGTCTAAACACAATCCAAATTTCTATGGTATCAGAGCGGTCACTAACGTTCCCTTGATTCAAGGAGAGTGAGATAGGGACACGATTATGTCTAAGGCGGCGAGAGAAGAAGGTTCTACTGTTAAGCCTCCGCTACTGGAAGGAGAACGCAACTACTGATTCTAGAGAGCAAGGATGAAGTTGTTCATTACATCTGTGGATGATCTGGCATGGAACTCAGTTATGGTAAAATGTCCACTTGCTGATACCAAACCGAAGGCAAAGGAAGATGGCACGAGTAGTTGTGAATCAGATCAAGTCATGAATGCTAGACCAGTTTATACTCCTGATGAGAATAAAAAGTGTCTTGCAAATGCCAAAGCATTGAATGTTATATTTAATGGTGCTGATCAAGAGCAGTTCAAGATGTTAGTTAACTGTGATACTGCTTATGATGCTTGGGAAATTCTAAAGTCTATTCATGAAGGAGAGGCTAAGGGTAGGGAAAACAAACTGCAAACCTTAATTTCACAATTTGAAAGGATGTATGTGAAGGAAGATGATTATATCGCTCAGTTCAATAGAGGTTCGGAGATGTCATAAATAAAATGACATCACTTAGAGAAAGATTCACTAAAGAAAGATTGGTGAAAATGTTTCTTAGATCTTTAAGGGTCAAATTTGTGTTTTACCATTTTCCAACACTTTTAATTAAGTTTTGCTAGATCTTGCTAAATTAAGCATTGAATGAAAATAACTTGGCCCTAATTTTGCAAAATTTTAAAAATACAAGATGGCGCGAAAGAAGATAAATGTTATCACACCTATTCTAAAATATTGCTCATTTCAAATCCTTATTTTTTAAAGTGATAGTCACATTTTGCTCATTTCAAATCCTTATTTTTCAAAGTGACGGTCGCATTCCTACATTGTAAAGGCACCCTGCTAGCTAAAATGTAGCAAAATTGTGCCTTAACTACCATGATTACAAGAAACACCCTCACATGTATTTAAACTTACATTGTTCAAAAACTAACAATGAAGAATGAAAATGAAGAATGTGATGAAATGAACGAGAATGGGTTACAGCTTCAAAGTGGTAGTAGTAGTAGTAGAGCTAGAAAAGAGGTTACATTTATCTCCATGCTCATCCCATTTCCGGGATATGATTATATAATTTAACCCCCCTGCTGTCCACCCCACGTGTATCCGTGACACGTGCACTGCACCCTCCAATCACATGCTCTGACTTTTCCTCTCTGCACTCTCCTTGTACACTAGCATCACTCTCCCCATTTGCTCTAGTAACTAGTAGTATATCCTTCTACTCGCCCTCCCTTGCAATAAGAGACAAATTTTGTTAGAGTTGATGAGCCCCCCTCCTTCTTCTTCTCAGTTGTTTTTAGAATGACTCCCCCAAAACCCACCACAGAAGAACAAGAACAACAACAAGGGTTTTGAAATCAATCCATCTTCCCCAAAAATTCAATCATGTTCGACGGCGTCCCCGCCGACCAATTTCATCAGTTCATAGCTTCCTCCAGAGCTTCCCTTCCCATTCCCCTCCCCTTCTCTCTCCACCACCACCAGAGCCATGGAGCTGCTGCGGCGCCGGTTCCCGTTCCCTCCTCCGCTCCGCCTCCGCCGCCGCCCACGGTTTTCCCCGGGGGTTTCGATTTGTACCCGTCCCAGCACCAATTAGTTCAGCCCCAACTGCACCACCACCAATCGCCTCCTCCGCCCACAGATGGCGGGAAGAGCGGTGGGGAATCTGCGGCGGAGGAGGAGCAGTGGTCGAACGATGAAGTGCTCACGCTGCTGAGAATCAGATCTAGCATGGAGAATTGGTTCCCGGAGTACACATGGGAACACGTTTCAAGGTATCCAATGAATTTGAAATTGTGTCTGCAAAATACTGTACCCATTGATTCTAAAAGTGGAAGCGCTTTATCTTTATCACTTTATGTCTGTGCGTGTGCTATGTGTTTTTTATGCCATTGCTGACTGCACTAACTTCCATATCATCTTTTCCTTTTCCCCGAGAGAGAGAGAGGGAGGGTAAAATGTTTCAATATTTTTTTTGCCCTTTTGGTAATTAGTCCGTGATTCCATCCTCATCTCTCACTGTCCAACCAACCCAATTATTGGATTAAAATAGTCTCCCTTGTCTGTGCTGTGCGTGTGTGGGGGAAATTAGTAATAAAGAATGCCCAGAGATGGTGACTGTCACTTGTCTATTATTGTTGTTGTTTAACTGCAACTCTCATTAACTTAGAGAGGTGAGATATTAATTAATCATGGCATGGGTGCAGGAAGCTTGGAGAGCATGGATACCAAAGGAGTGCTGACAAGTGCAAGGAGAAATTTGAGGAGGAAAGCAGGCATTTCAACACCAACATGGGCTTCACCAACAACAGCACCAATAAGAACTACAGGTTCTTCAGTGATCTTGATGAGCTTTATCACCATGGCCATGATATCTCAAAGGCAGCACAAGAGCTAGGGAAAGGAGGAGCTCCACAGCATCACGATCACGAAGAGCAAGAGGAAGAAGATGCTGCCCCACCTCCTACCGCCGCCACCAACAATAACCCTTCTTCCTCTAATCATCAACAACTGGCGGCCAAGGAAGCTGCAGGTAGTAAGAAAAGGAAGAGGAAGCAAAAGTTTGAAATGCTCAAGGGCTTCTGTGAGGATGTGGTGAAGAGGATTGTTGCCCAGCAAGAAGACCTGCACGACAAACTTATTCAGGACATGGTGAGGAGGGATGAGGAGAGCATTGCCAGGGAGAAGGCTTGGAAGTCCCAGGAGATGGAGAGAATCAACAAGGAGATCGAGGCAAGGGCTCAAGAACAAGTCGTCGCTTGGGAGCGACAGGCCAAGATCATCGATCTCCTCAAGAACTTCACTGCTAGCTCATCAGGCGCAACAGGTACTAGTGAAGAAGATCAAGACCTGATGGCCAAAATTGAAGAGTTCTTTAAGGTGAGAAAGACTAGTACTACTCCTTCAACCACTTGTGTTACTTCCTCTTCTGAAATTTTGCCCCCAGCATCAAGCATGTCCAACCTTTCTCATCACCACAACCCCACCTCATCCAGCACCACTGAAGCAACCCCATCACCCCAAAACCAGTACTATTCATCCCTCAAATCTTCTGGCCAAAGCCCTAGTAAAATGTCACCATTTTCACCTCCTCCGCCTTCTTCTTCTGAGCAGAAGAAGGTGGAGGGACAGGATGTGGCGGAATATCAGCATAATAGAGTTGGTGGAGGCGGCAAACGATGGCCGAGAGAGGAGGTGCAAGCCTTAATAAAGCTGAAATGCGAAACAAGCACTAGAGATGAAAGCAACAAGGAATTTGCAGGATCAAAGGGACCTCTGTGGGAGAGAATCTCTTGGGGAATGAAGGAGCTGGGGTACAACAGAAATGCCAAGAGGTGCAAGGAGAAATGGGAGAACATCAACAAGTATTTCAGGAAGACCAAAGATAGCAAGAAGAAGAGGTCAGTGGAGTCTCGGACGTGTCCTTATTTTCATCAGCTCAACGCATTGTACACCCAAGGAACACTACTCACGCTGCCGCCTCCACCGCCAGCTGATCTGCAGCCGGATCAGAGCCAATAGTAGTTATTTTCATGTACTGTAGTTCCTGCCTTCGCCTGGTTTGTTTGTTTCTCAGAAAAATAAATTCAAATTCATTTTCTTTACTTCGTTGGAGACATTTTCTGAATTTCTGTCCGTTATTTTTGATGACTTTAATGTGCTCATTGTCGTTCCGAATGTATTATGTGACAGATAGGAATTCAAAAATTAATATTAATTTGCAAGTCATGGCAATATGGCATCTCTCTCCCTCCGCGCCATGCTTATATTACCCAAGGTTTTTTCATCTTTTGAGGGAAAATTGAAGAGTACAAAGGAGCAAGAGGCCCTTAAAAAAAAAAAGACAAGGAGCAAGAGGATAATAGTAAATTATTATTATCGTTATCCATCTTCTATTTTCATGATAACGGTCTTCTATCGGCTTCAAATGGTGACAGAGCCGCCGTCTGACCGCTACGGAACCACCGCAAGTATGAGTATCATGCAAGCGATAACCACCAAACCTCCTCAACTCTTCTCCTCTCTCCCCTCCAATCCTTCAATTTAACCAACTCCCGAATATAAGAGTAAAATTACATGCATTATCACATCGGAAGAAGTAACCCAATTGTCATCACATTACTGCAGCGCGCTGATCGAAAAGTTTCCAAAGCTCAAGCCGTCCATGGATTAGCTCAATGAAACTTTCAAATCGGTGGGGTTTAAAGGGAGATACCAACCAGGGTCCATTGACTACCGGAAAATCCTCGTCAGATTCGAAAATCGAGAGAATTTCCAGTTTTGCTGAATGAAATCACAGTGGTCTCTCAAAGGTGCTCAAATGAAGGTGTTCAAATAGACTCCAAATTTCTCTCCGAAAACTGAGACTTCAATCGTTCCGATATGGATTACACTTCATAACATTCCTATCTTCTTCTATCTAGTACAATAATGATATGTTAGAAGTTATTGGAAATGAGATAGGAAGATTTATTAAGATGGATGTAGCCACTTCTAGTTTAACTAAACCATCTGTTATTAAGTTGTGTGTTGAGATTGATCTATTGTCTAAACTACACATTCACACTTACTACCAACCTAGAGGGTGAGGTTGCTGATTTCCCAATTGAATACGAGCAGCTACCCCTGTATTACAAGCACTGTAAGAGACTAGGGAATGAGTGTCATGAATGTAGAATACTGCACCCTGAGTTGAAGCCAATTGTTAACTAAGTTGCCCCTCCTAAACCTCACACCCTTTAGAAAACCCCCAAAACTCCACTCATCCCGTTGTAGCTGCCGACCTTTCTTCAGCTGGTCCTTCTGGTACCACATTTAGGGACAAAGACAAAACTATCCAAATCCAGATAGATCCAAAAACCTTTGTCCACAGAGCTGTAAATAAATCTACCAATATTCCACAGAAGACTCCTCTCATTTCAGACAAAGGGAAAGAGAAAATCAATGAGCCCGCCCAGCAAAAATTCACCTCTCTTAATACACAAACGTCTATGTTCGTTAAGCCCGATGTGACAATAGAAGAATTGGAGGACTGATTTATTAATTATGTTTAGTACTTTGTGTATTGTACTTATGTGCCTAGGGTTTAGATAATTTGTTGTTAATTAGTTTTAGGTCCTTGTATGTACTATAAATAGGTGATGTACTGCCTTATTCTAATCAGTTAATCAAATACAGTTTACACCCGAGATGGTGTTTTGCACTCAATTTCTCAAGATAGCCCTGAAATGTTTACTCCCGGCTCACTGCATTCACAAAATATTTCACTTGAAGATGATCTTGACTGGTTTACTCCAAAAAAAGTCTAAACATTTTGCAGCTGATGACATACAAATACATCCAGGTATGCTCCCTGTTTCCCCTCATTACGCATTTGTTACTAACAAAGTTGGTTTTATTCCCAACCTAGAAAAGCAGGAACACATTTCTGCCCTTGATTGAGGAAGGAAATGAAGCAGATGATCATGAAGAAAATCTTGAGCCTCCACTGCTCTATGATTCACAATCCTAAGATAAGGAATATACTCCTATAATCACTCCACCTAAGGTATGCCCCCTAACCCTCTCTCAACAGTCAACAGGGTGATATTGAAAGCACTTCTAGTGAAATTGAATATGATAAAAATAAAGTATCTACTTATGTTAATCAGATTAATAAAATCATCACTAGGATTGCAACTAAGGTCTAAAAGCTCGTAAAAATGATTAGTCAAACCCTAGGACTAAATGTACTAGTTTGGAATCTAAGGGGTATGGAAACATCTATATTAAGGCTTGAAAACCTTATCAGAATCCACAAATTGGATATGATATGTCCATTAGAGCCCAACATGACAACTCGGAACGTAATACATACATATATTGAGATCAAAATTTTAACACTGTATGTATTCCTCACTCACCAAGATTTGGTTTATGTGGAACAACCAGATGGATGTTACTTTAAAGGGATAAATGCTCACATGACCCTGAGTTCTTGGTTATGTGCTATTGTAACCCTGAATTGGCATGAATTTTGAAAACATATAAGCTTATGATCATTGACCGATATTGACTTTAATTTCTGAAACATTAATGCACCAAAAATTACCGAAATGCCCCACTTTATGCTGAAATTTTCTAACAAGCACGAAACCCTTGGGGCAGCGACTCTTGCCGAGGCGCCGCTCAACTTCCAGATGCCGAGTCTCAGGGCCGAGTTCGTCGGAGGAAGCGCGATCATCATTTACGCCATCATTCAGCTGTCCGCAGGCGGGACCAGCTTCCATCAGGTCTGACGGGTTAAATTTTGATATTCCCCGCCGTATTTGAAATTGGGTTTATTGAATTCACAGATTGTTGTGGATGATTGGGTGAAGGAAGCGTATTCAGAGATGTAGAGAAATTGGATGAAGGACTGCGTATTGGGAGATGGAGCGATACTAGTTGGTGTTTGGAGACGGCCGGTGAAGAAATTTTAAGAAAACAAGGCGAGGTTTTGTTTTTAAATCCAATGGTTTTATTGTCCTTTCACATTTGGATGGACTTTTACTAGCCGGAATTATAAGGTAAGGTTATAATAGCTCTTTGAAAAAAACTGAGGGTTATAATAGCACATAGATAAGAACTGAGGATTATAAATTATAATAGCACTTTTGTCTACTTAAATTTAGACCATGATCAATTCCTCTCAGTTAAGCTCAAAAGTCATACACTTAACTAGTCTTCTGATTTTATTTTTGTGTATGGGATGAGAACTAAGGAAGAAAGAAAAGAATTATGGTCTAATCTTAAAGTTTTTTACATAGGTGATTTCAATGTCATGACTTCTATATATGAGTATAAAGGTCCATCAAAACCTAGTCTATCTAGCATTAGAGACTTTACACATTTTTATTGATAGTGTGAGTCTTCTCAGTGTTCATACTGTTGGTAACTCCTCTACATGGACCAATGGTAGAATTAATGAGAAAGGGAAAAAGGTGACCATTGAGAGATTAGATAGGGGTTTAGCAACTCGGAAATGGTTAACTAAATTTCCACTGTCATCTATCCAGGTTCTCAACAAGCAGTTCTCAGAATACTGTCCACTAATGTAGAGAATTGGATCCACTATTCCCTATGTTCCTAAACCTTTCAGGTTCATTAATACCTGGTTCAAGAGAGAGGATTTCATGGAGCTCATCTATTTCCATTGTAATGCTCCCTCAAAAGGTAGAGGCATGCTAAAACTTTTTCTCAAAATGAATAGGCTCAAAAAAGTTCTAAAACTTGGAACAAAGATATTTTTTGTAAAATTAATGAGAATGTTATACAGGCAGAGGAAAGCCTAAGGCTCCAAGAAATCTCTTTTGAATTTGATAGCTTAATTGATGAGCTCTTCCAACTGAATAAATAAAAGTTCTTTTAGTGAATTCCCTAAAAAACAAAGAGATTTCTGAAAACAAAGGCAAAAATGAAATGGATTAAGAAGGGGTGATGAAAATACAATAAATAAAACACAAATTCATGATGATGTTATTGAGAAAATATGTAGATTAAATATCATCAAAATAAAAAATTATGTTGCGTTATGGTTACATGACAATTCTGACATAGAACAGGAAGCAATTTTCTACTATTATAATTTGTTAACCGATCAACCTCATCCAGATCAAGGGAAGTTCTACTCTCATTTTCTCTCTCAAGTTCCCAATTTAATTACAAGTGAAGAAAATGATAGTCTCATTAAACCAATCATTTATAATAAACTAAAGAAAATTGTAATGAGCCTTAATAAAACTAGTAGTCCAATGCCTGATGGTTACACTGCTAATTTTATATTAAGGCACGAGACATTATTTTCTTAGATTTTCTTTAGGCATCAAGGGATTTTATGACTAGGTCTAATTAACATTTACAGAGGGATCTCCATCACTTGGATTATTATTATTCCAAAAAAGGAGACCCCTATTAGTTTTAAGGAATGCAGACCTATAAGTCTTTCCAGTGTAACTAATAAATTTTTTTATAAGATTTTAATGAAAATATTGAATCCACTTATGCCTAAATTAATTTCACCACTTCAATCTGCATTTCTACATAATAGAGACATAACAGATAATGTTCATCTATCTAAAAGAAATGTTCAGATTTATCAATAGAAAGACTAGAGACCCTAGTTTAATTCTTAAAATTATGAAATCATTTGAAAGGGTCAGCTGGCTTTTCTTGAGAAAGATACTCCTGGAATTGGGTTTTCATGTCAGGTTTATAAAATGTATCATGAAAGTTTATCTTATGCCCGGTTCTCAGTCTTAATAGCAATCATGTAGGTTAATCCATGTCTCTAGAGGAATAAAACAAGGATATCCTCTATATCTTTTTTTATTCAATTTTTTTTCCAGAAGCCTTGCATATGTTTTTGAAACTGATAAAATGCAAACCTACAATCTACCCAGAAATGTCATACCTATCTCTCACCTTAGCTATGAAGATGATACTGTCATATTACTTCAAGCTTCAAGGTTGAATCTTATTAAAATGAAGGCATTTTTAGTTAAATTTGAAGAAAACTCAAGATAAAATAAATTTCTAAAAGAGTGAGTTTTTTTTAAGTAAAAATGCCACTGCCAATAAACTGAGCTTGGTTAAATATATCATGGGTATGAAACAAGGTAGCCTTCCATTTAAGTACTTAGGAGTAATAATTTTCAGTGGAATATCTCTTAACATTCATTTTCACTCTATACTGGAAACTGTTGACAAGAGAATCAATAATTGGAAGAACATATGACCCTCTCGAGGAGGCAAACTGACGTTAATTCAATCTTGCCTTTTCTCACTGCCTCAACACATCAGGGCAGTGATAGAGCCTAAAAAGATGATGGTTAAAAGAATTAAAGAAAACGTTCAATTTTTTTTTCGGGAAAGATTGAGGCAAGGCCTAAAAAGTCATAGAAGAAATGGGATTTGGTTTGTTACCCTATTTTTCAAAATGGCTTGGGCCATAGGTTTCTAATCCCCACAATGAGAGCATATTCCTGTAAATTGTGGTGGAAATATCAATTGGGAAATGCCCCATGTACTAGTTTTCTAGCCTCCTTGCCCGAATCATCAAAAACTTCACAGACTTGGAAAAGAATCTGCAAAGTTAATCTTTTTGCAGAAGCTAATTCTAAAGTCATGTGTGAGATTGACTCTTTCAATTTATGGAATTGAAATTGGACAGATGAGAGTCCTTTAGTTATTACTATGAGCCTGATAATGCTGAATACTTATCATGCACAATGGCACATTTTATTGCAAACAAACAAGCATGCATGACTTTGTTACAACAGGTCCTTCCATCAAATATCATTCTCTTTCTCCAACAAGAAATTGTTTTACACACAGACCTGATAAATTAATTTAGAAATAAATACTGCTTGGTAATTTTTCAGTCAAATCACCTTATGCTCTTATGAGAACACCAAGAAATAGTCTGCTTGTTTAGTCCAAATTGTGGTCTCCAGGAATACAAAAGAAATTGTCTTTCTATATGTAGAGACTACTGAACTGCCTTCTACCTTTTGAAAATATTCTTTCCCAATTTGGTTTCAATTTTGCATCCAAGTGTTGTTTTTGTCAGAATCTAGATACTCTTCATCTCTATTTTAGTGATTGCTACGTAGCTATATCTCTATGGAGAGTGATACATAACCTATATGCCTCTGCTTATTTTGATTGTGAAAATCTGTGGGACGGGTTAGCCACGTGTTGGGCATTAACAGGTCTCTGTAGATTTAACACTACTACGAATCACACTGCTCCCATATTCGTTTGCTAGATCCTATGGAAATCTAGAAATATAATGCTTTTTGATAGCATACCACCTGATCAGGCACTCGTGACTACAGAAGTTCTAGAAACAATTTATTTTTTACTGCTCATAAAACCAGCTTACATAACTAGAGCAATACACTATGATCTGACTCTCTTTGGTTGTATCCCACCAACATATATCCCTCCCAAATCTAACATCATTCCTATTTCATGCTCTAAACCTTCATTGGGCATTAAAATCAATGCATATGCATCTTGGATCCAAGGCAAATCTGGTAGGTTTCTACATTGAATCTGTCTCTGCTCTAC
The DNA here is from genome assembly GCA_948330725.1 of Sherardia arvensis. NCBI lineage: Eukaryota > Viridiplantae > Streptophyta > Magnoliopsida > Gentianales > Rubiaceae > Sherardia > Sherardia arvensis. Next base: position 19,343,712 of record OX415238.1, read on the forward strand.
ATGCTGAATTACTAGCAATAGAGGCTTATTCTACTCTCAGGTTGTCACCATTGAGTTAGACTGCTTGCTGGCAGTGAAACTGATACAAAATCCTACTCTAAAACATTGGAAGTTCATCAATCTTTGTGATTATAGTTTCTCTCTGATGGGAACAAACACACTTTGCCACACTCTCAGAGAAGGCACATGCAGATGTCCCACTGCCCCCAAACTCAGAGGCTTGATCGAGATGGATGCATGTGAAATTCCAACTGTTAGAACTCCTCGGAGCTACTAATTTTGCTCAATCTTTTGGATATTAGGTCAGGTGCATACTGCAATTTTTTTCAAGGTAATATACACAAACCTTTCACGCGATGTTCTTAGCTCAAGTGGTACTTCTCTTATTTTGTATACACTTATTCTCTACCTAATTAAGCGGCGACTTGTGTTTTGCCTTGGCAATTTACTAATAACCTCTTAACTTATCTTAGAGTAATCATTCTTTTGTAAAAGTGTAAAGATAAGATGTAGTTTGGCATTTTTTGTAGCTTATCATGCTAAATGGGCATGTTTGGCTTCCACCCTGCCATCTTTGGTCTGAGATGTAAGAATATTACCACGTTAGTGGTCATTAAAGGCTTAGGGTGCCTAATAAATTTCCTCCATCAAAGTGATGGTTTAATAAAAATTTTTTTTTAAAAGAGCAAGATGAAATGTGTGTCGGGTGCTGACTTTAATTCTCGTATACTTTTGCAATGTTTCTGAATTTTGTAAAGGAAAACGGAGTTTTATATACGGGTAATACAAATTCTAGGAGTTTCTTTAGGTTATTAGTTATAATAATTAAGCTAAATTGAATTTTAACCAGTACATTTCAATTTATTAGTTAATGAATATAAATATATAATTACATTTACCCTTTTAAAAAAACTTTATTTGTCGTTTTACGTACCCATATCCATATCGTATATGTCCTCGTGCAACATATATGTGCGACACTCTTTCAACTCCACTAGCACTTTTGGTCCCATAATATACGACACTTTTCTTAGCGGTATCTACCACTTAAGAAAAGATGACCTTGTAACAATTTTATGACCAAATCATCAGATTCGGTGTTTCGAATCTTCAAATATTTTGGATGATTATAGAACGTCTTCAAGTATTACTCACTTAAACTCAATGCAAGTGTAAATTATGATTAAAATGTAAATTATTCATTTGTAAACTATTGTGAATAATTCAACACTATAGCTCTAAACTTTGGCAGAAAATAAATTATCCAAACTAGTTCTCAAATATCATAAAACAAGAGTATATTTAGGGCTCGCCAGTTACTCACTCTCAGAACCACAACAAAACACAATTGTTGTTTTCTAGTCACTATTGTTTTGTTGCAGACCCAGCCCTAAGTGTACTCAAGTTACACTACCGCTTGAGGCCTCCAAACTAGCCAAAAAAAAAAGACATCATAATTTAGTATTTATGGTATATATTTTTATTAAAAAATTAAAATTAAAATTGTGAAAGTTTTAGTAAAGTTGTGCACACAAAAATATGGACTTGTTTATGACACTCGCCTATATGTTTTGTTTATAGATATATGTTCTTCATCAATATATATAATTTGTTTGTTAAGTTTTTGATAATATATGAAATTTAATTTGAACTAATAGTTGCAATTTGGAGAAAAATCTACAAAACACCGAGTAGTAATTTTTGTTCTTAAAATTAATTATCGAGGCCTCATTTTTTCGGTTCACTTCATACCTCAGAAAACCTAGGTCCAGCTCTATTTGGTTGTTTAAAAAAATGAAGCCACCTTAGGGGATGTAGGAGTCTTTACTAGACTATCTAAACCTTTACGATTTTTTGCTAAATGCATAAAAGTAGTTATAGATTATGTCTTTGACGTATCACAAAGCTCACTAACAATAAACATGCTTCTAGCAAGACTGGATAAATGATAAGAAGTTATTTAGGTTCAACATAAAGCATCTCATCGATTAACCCAAGAAAAATATTTCTACCCATAAACTTTATAATGAAAGTATATTTAGTGGATCAATAAATCAAACCTCACCTCATCTTAGGATATCATTTTTTTTTGGAGAAGAAGTACTTGGGTTAATGAATCAAAGGGAAAGCTTTGATTTAAATTGGTTCAGTAAAAGAAAAGCACCTTTGTCTTCATTGGGTATGCAAAACTTGGCCAGGCACATATAATCCGTAAAATCCGTAAGAGGTGAAATGCTATGGACATTCAGACGAGATGATGGCTTAAAGGAGTGAGAGGAAAATGTTGAGATAGCAGAAACTTCGACAAGGTTGTATATCATATGGAGACACCATTAGAAGGTTGTATGTATCTTATTGTGGCTGTTGTAGCTTTGCAAGATCATTCCAATTATTCCCTAAATAATTTGTTTACACAAATAATGTAGAAGGATTTACAACACGAGTAATTCCAAGAAATAATGTTGTTAGGCCCTCTTTGTTGGAGCTTATTTCTTGCTGAAATAAATTAAATTGGATTGAAAAATACAAATATACTGCATTGTACTGAAAATATAGAAATATGTTGAACTTGAGTGAAAAAATATAAAAAAATACTAAACTAATCTGAAAAAAATACTGAAACAAACTGAACTGTTTTACTTAAAAAGTTAGACAAAGTAGTTTTCATGCCTAATAAATTTGGTAGATTAAATATACACACGAGGTGGACTTAATTAATTGGAATAAGTTTACACTATTACCCTATTTGATGACAATTTTATAATTATCGTAACATAGTATCTGGTAGATTATATGTTTAATACGAGGTGGAGATGATCATTGGTTGGGTCTAGCAAGATTCAGATCCGACCCATAAAATTGTAATCCAGAAACCGGTCCAATCCTAATGGATATGAAGAACTAATATCATACCTAAACCCGATGGATTTAATGGGTCTTGGAGTTTTAAATGGGTTCTCAATGAATACAAATTTTCACTGAGATAAAAGTTGAATATTTCATTACCAATCCTTAATAAACATCAACATGAAACAAAGTATTCATTTAAACTTCTAAATAATGTAAGAAATGCATAGTCGATTTTCAATCCATAATGCACATCAGAGAATAATATACTTCACTGAAAATATAAATATATTTATATAATAGTGCCACCAAAACAACCTCTTCTCTAATAGAAAACGTCAAGCATTTTGTAAGAAACACCGATTTTACAATCTTTATCTCAACTTGATAAACGGCAAGACAAATTCAAATAACATAAAATAATCAATTAACAATAAATATTCACAAAGTTAAATGAAAATATCCATTAAGAAGATTTTATAATTCTACCATGCGAAATGCTCCACATATATAATATAAAATTAAAATGCAAAATATAACAATTAAAAATTTGAAACGGTTTTTCTAACGGGACACTCGTTAACAAATAAAAATTCCATCATAATGCGTGCAATCTGTTGATTTTTAATGCACATCGAATAAATGAGCCTATCTACATCAGTGTAATTCAATCATTTAGTTGATCGAGGTAATTCAATCGTTTATTTGATCGAGGTAAAAATAATGAACACGAGTAAATACTTAGCTATTAGCTGCATTTATTGAAGAAATGAATTCAAGCACATCCTTCTCTCTCTAAAACTTATGCTCTCGCATCTCTCTAAGTCTTTATTTTTCCGACAACTTTCTCCCACCACAATAGTAACAAATATAACCGTTTTCCGTCGCTAACGGTTAGAAAACGGCCACTTCGCTGGTGGCGCCCATGGCGGCACCACCGCCAAAACGTGCCGGAACCACCCAAAACAAATCCTTTGCCCAAATCTTAACCAATCGTGCTCCCCCCCTCACCTCCACATTGTCATCTAATCCTGAAATCATCCCAATCACACAATATCGGGGTGAAATTGCCTGTATTGTCACCAGAAATCAGGCTGACATCCTCGCCTCCCACTATAGCAACGCCCTCATAGGGAAGTTTGCTAGAGGCAAGCCATCCATGAAACACCTCCATGATGCTTATAAATCGATAGGATTCACCGGCAAATATCAAATTGGGTCGGTCAATTACAGACACATACTGATACGCTTCGACGATGCTGAGGATTTTCGGAGATGCTGGATCAAAGGCTATTGGATACTGGCTGGCTCTCAGATGAAAGTGTTCAAATGGACTGTGGATTTCTCTCCCGAAGCAGAATCCTCTATCGTGCCGGTTTGGCTCACAATTCCTAAGGTATCATTCTATTTCCACAATTCTACTATGATTGAATCAATTGGAAACCAGATTGGTTCCTTTATCAAAATGGATGCTGCAACATCGACCCTTACTAGACCATCTACCATAAAGCTTTGTGTGGAAATAGACTTAAGGAAAAAGTTACAGACTTCCATAAGATTAGGTATTCCTAAAGCTCCAGCCAAAAGCACCATAGATTTTCCACAAATAAAGAAGGCTCTTGTCACTCCAAATGAAGTTATTACAGTCACTGATCTAGATCACACCACCCCTGATTGTGGCTCATCAGGGCTTACACCATCCACTAAGGATAGAGAAGCGGCTAACTCTCTGCCAGTACACCCCTCTCCCTCCCCTCCTCCACCTACTCTGAACCTCCAGAATGCTTCTTCTCCCTCACCTCAGACCCTACTCAAATCCCCCTCCCACAAATCCCCACTCAACCAGCCTGACACTGAACCAATTGATAAGGAGGAAACTCCCTTTCTCTCTGACAAACAGTTACTGGACCTAGTTAAAGATGCTCATGTTCCCCCACCTCATCAGGCTGCTGATGATCTATCAGTTGGCACAGGTAAGAACCCTAACAATGATGTTCCTGTTTCACCTAACAATATTGCTCTTTCATGTGATCATAGAAGCAACAGGTTCCTTCTTTTAGCTGATGGCTCTACTCAAGAAGATTTACAAGACTCTGACAATGAAATGGTCTCTGAGTCATCTCAGGATGATAATCTCCTACCAGATCCACCATCTCCTGGCCCTACTCTTGATGTGTTGATTTCAGAAACTGGACAACCTGACTTATCAGCTCCTGTTGATAAATCCAAATGCTTCAGTTTCTTTACTCAACTCAACAAGAAGTTTACCCCACTGAAAACTCAAAAAATTCCCTCTCCCAATATAGTTTTTACTAGATCAAAAAGGTCCAAATCAAACACCCAATGATTAGTACAACCAAAAAAATCAAGACACTAGTCTGGAATATTAGGGGCATGAAAACCTCAATGGACAGACTAACTGATCTAGTCACCTATCACAAAATTGAAATCTTATGTCTGATTGAACCATGGCATAAGATTCACAAATGTGAGAAATTTAAGAGAAGATTACACTTCTCTCACCATTTAACAGCCCAGAGTGGAAAGATTTGGGTCATGTGGAATGATCTAATCCAAATAATTCTATTGCAGGATCACCTGCAATTTTTGGCTGTGAGTAATTTTAGCCCCTATCTAAAGATTGTTATGGAGGGTATATTTATATATGCACTCATAACTATTCCAGGGAGATCTGAACTTTGGGAGGCCTTAGCAAATAGGAACTTGGATGACTCTTTTCTGATTGGAGACTTTAATACCATAAAATCTCCTATAGAATATAAGGGTCCTTCATATCCAAGGCCAAAATCTATGGCTGATTTCAACCATTTTATTTCTACCAAGGCCATGTGTGAGATTAACATTGTTGGTAATCTTTTCACATGGTCCAATAACTGGTTGCATAATCCCACAACTCAGAAACTAGATAGGGGACTCTGCTCTTATCACTGGATGTCGAAATACCCATCTTCTTCTATCCAAGTGCTAAATAGAGATACATCAGATCACTCACCCTTACTGCTTTCCATAGATAGCAATATAGCATCACCCCCATGCCATTTAGATTTATTAATGCATGGTTTAATAGGGAGGATTTCTTGGCTGTTATTGCTGAGGATTGGAACCAACCTATAAATAGCACAGGGATGTTAGGTTTTAGTTTAAAACTACGCAGGCTCAAAATTGCCATCAGAAGTTGGAATAAACTTCACTTTGGTGATATTGAATCTAATGTAGTCAAAGCAGCAGAAGCACTTAGAATTCAGGAAATAATTTTTGATAACAATGGCTCTCCTAATGAGTTTATTGAACTCAAAAAATGTAGGGCCTTACACCTCAGAGGTTTAACAGAAAGAAATAAATTCTGGAAACAGAAATCCAGAATAAAATGGCTTAAGGATGGTGATGAAAACACTAATTTTTTCCATCAATCAGTGAAGGAAAAGAGGAGTTTTCTCAACATTACTAAAATAAAAAGCTTTGATGGGATTTGGTTGGAGGATAATGAACATATTGAAAGAGAAGCTATCTCTTATTACTCTGACTTATTATCTGAGCCATCAAATAGTTTAAATGGTGATTTTTACCACCATTTTTTAAACCAGATCCCTAAATTAATCACTAACTCAGACAATGAGCAACTGCTCAGACCAGTTAGTATGGAGGAGGTCCATGATACTGTTTTTAATTCAAATAAAAATAGTAGCCCTGGGCCAGATGGATTCTCCTCAAACATTTTCACTAAGGCATGGGATATAATCAAAGATGATCTTTTAAAGGCTGTTCAAGACTTTATGAGTGACTCTCAGATCCCTGTGGGAATCACTGCCACTTGGATTACATTAATCCCTAAAAAAACCGTGGTGTCTTCTTTTGATGATTTCAGACCTATAAACCTCTCTAATTTCATCAATAAAATTTTTTCCAAACTTCTGATGGAAAGGATTAGGCCACTGATGTCAAAACTGATATCACCACAACAGTCTGCATTTTTAAAGGGAAAAGACATTTCTGATAATGTCATATTCCTGAAAGAAATGACTAGATTTCTTTATAGAAAAAGTAGGAACCCTAATTGCATGATAAAACTGGATCTAAAAAAGGCTTTTGATAGAGTCAATCATGCTTTCTTAAATAGTGTGTAACTGCAATTTGGTATGCATGGCAAAATAGTTCACTGGATCATGAAAAATCTTAGTCAGACTTATTTTTCCATTTTAGTTAATGGTAAACCTTGTGGATTCTTCAAATCCACTAGGGGAATCAAACAGGGAGACCCACTCTCCCCCTTCTTGTTTAATTTATTTTCTGAATCATTTTCTAGAAGTCTCTCTTATGTATATAACATAGGTAGGATTAGTCATTTTAATATACCTACTGGCCCAACTCCTATTTCACATCTTAGTTACGTTGATGATACTGTAATATTTCTAAATGCCAGTAAAGACTCGCTCTCTGTACTTAAAACCTTCTTGGTAATTTTTGAACAAACAAAAGGCCAAAAAATCAGTTTTGAAAAGAGTGAGTATTATGTGAGTAAACATGCCACTGTCTACAAACTTAATCAGATTTCTGAAATTTTAGGCATGAGAAAGGGTTCTTTTCCCTTCCCTTACTTAGGAGTCCCTATTTATACTGGTAGGACCTTGGTAGCTTATTTTCAGCCTCTTGTTCAGAGGATTGAAAACAGATTGACAAATTGGAAAAATTAGTGGCTCTCAGCAGGGGGTAAAATTACTCTGATCAAATCATGTATTTTCTCTATCCCACAACATATTTGGAGTGTGATGAAACCCCCTGTCTGTGTGATCAAAAAAATTGAAAAGCTGCTATCCTTATTTTTTTGGGGGACAGACATCATTACAGAGGAAAAAAGTGTGGAAGAAATGGCAGGATCTATGTTTTTCATATGATCAAAATGGGATAGGACTTAGGTCAATTCATATCATTGTCAGAACCTGCTCTTTAAAACTCTGGTGGAAATTCCAGTTGGGTGACACTTTTTGGTCCCAGTTTCTCTGGTCCTTACCAACCTCTTACAGAATTTCTCCCAACTGGAAAAGAATTGTTGCAATTTCTCCAAAAGCTGAAGCCATGACTAGAGTTATCCATGGGGATGGACAGTGTAACTTCTGAAGTTCTAATTGGACTGGACTTGGTTCCTTTTCCAATCTTTACAACCCAGACCTTACCAACATTCCTCTGAATACCTCTGTCCAGGAATTTATCTCTGCAAGAGATCAGTTTTTACCCTCATTGTTGACTTATTTCTCAGATGATGCTGTGGACTTTCTCCAGAATGCAGCACTATCACAGAGACCTGACAGACTGATCTGGATGGCCTCCACTCATGGGAATTTTTCTTTTAAATCTGGATATGAGGCGCTACAACAAACAAGAGGTACTTATCTCTCACTCAATTATATCTGGAACCCTAGAGTGCAAAAAAAGATAAGCATATTTGTCTGGAAATTAGTAAATGCCTTCTTGCCATTTCCTGATATTCTTATGAGAATGGGCTTCTGTATTCCATCAAAGTGCTTATTTTGTCATAATGTAGACTTCTTAGAGCATGCTTTTAATGAGTGCCATTTAGCTAAATGTTTGTGGTCTTATTTTTACTATATGGTTGGCACACAAGACTTCCAGTTCCAAAATATATGGGACAGGCTCTCCTTCTATTGGTCCTTTCATGGTAAAACCAAGTTGCACAATTCATTGTTTCACACTATCCATAGCATTATATGCTGGACACTTTGGAAGGCTAGAAACTCTAAACTTTTTGATAATATCTCATGCACTGAATCCTCTATGAGAAAATCTGTTACAGATGAGATTTATCACATATACAGTTCCATGCCCCTATTTTCAAACAATCCCTTTGACAGAGATTTATCTACTCATGGCTTCCTCCCATCCATACAAGACCTCTCCAAACACTGATTCTTAGCCTAAAATGGTTCCCCCCACCTCTGGCATTAAGATTAATGTTGATGCCTCTTGGTACCAACCACATTTTGCTGGGATAGGTATCATTACTAGAGACTGTGAAGGATATGCAGTAAGAATTAGAACAGTGTTTACCATAGCAGAATCCCCCTTTCACTCAGAACTGATGGTTATAAAATATGCTTCCATTTTGGGAAATGAATTGCAACAGCCTTTCTGTGTGGAGTCTGACTGTCTTAATGCAGTCAATGCCTCTTCTGATCCATATAAGGCACCATGGTCATGTTTTAACTTAGCATCTGAAATTAATGAGACCAAAAATTTTATTTGTCATGTTTACAGGGAGACTAATATCCCTTCTGATAAACTTGCAAAACTGGCTTACTTGACTAAGTCCTCCACTGATTATACACAGTCTGAGCTGCCAACTTCAATCATTGGTGCTTCGCATCTTGATAGAATTGGTACTCCATCATTGAGAGTGGTAAACAGGTGCTCTTAATTTTTGCTACATGTGCAGATATCTTGCCTCAGCTTCACAGATCCTGGACCTGACTGAACAGATAACCCCTTTCATAAGCTACTCAACAATGGACTTTCATCTTTCTCTTGGTACCGCCTTGGGTTTTGCATCACAATTCCATAATAGGTTTCAAGAATTTGGTTGTATAGTTCAGTATAGTAGTTTTAGGGCAAGACATAGCTTCTGCCCATTTTTTGATAGCATTCTTATGCTATAGGACCTCTGGTCCACATTTTGTCATCTTAGTTGATGTAAACTCTAGCCATTTCAATGGCATTTTTATGGCTTGGGATGCCTAATAAAATCCCTCACTCTAGGGTGGCTTTAATTTTTTTTATAAAAAATTAGCTGCATTTATTGGTTTTCTCTTATATTACGCATTTCTTTCATTTTTTCCCCAACATTTCCCTTAATTGCCCTAATCCATATCAATGATACGTGTTCGTCATGTTTATAGATCATTAAAATTATATCACCATTCGTGTACGCGTTCGTCATGTTCATTAAGCTTATATAGATCATAAAAATTATAGAAAAAAGTGCTGTTGTACCCCCAAGTATTCAAAAAAGTGCTAATGTACCCCTAAGTTTTTCAAAAGTGCCAATATACCCTCAAATGTATAATTTGGGCAGATTTTTCTTTTGCCAAATGTAAAATGACAAGAATAGCCTCACTATTATTTAATGGTAAAAAAGAAAAAATTTATGACGAATATGCCCCAACCAAATCAATGAATAATCCCCCCTACCTAATTATTTATCTAATTCTCGCTTCCCTTTTTACATTCAACCCAGTTAAGAAAGGCAATCCAAATCCTTACCACCAGTCACCGTTACTTTATCGGATGAAAGCGTTTGAAGTCGAGGGGACCAAAACCACTGTAACCAGAAATTAGTGTGAGCCGGGGGACCGAAACCGCCACACTCAGTAATAATTAGCGTGACTAACTCAAGGTGGCGAGATTATGGTAATTTCACCAATGTTGTCAGTTTGTTGAATTTTTGGATAAAAATGATAATTTTTTTTAATACTGGCCTGCTAGATTTAGTCCGATTTTTGCTTATTTGCAGTCCGTATTTTTGTTATATAATCATATATACAATAATTATGATATATAACTGATTTGTAAGTGTATGCAATAGAAGTAATATATATATATATATATATATATATATATATGATGCATGTGTCTGACATTTTTAATTATTCATCATATCATATATATCAAAGACGTATTTTTTTGGACTATAAAATAAGCAAAATATGGACTGCGTCTAGAATTGCCCCTTTCAATAATATTGTGCATTTATTTTGTAATTCAGTGGTATTAATTTCTTGAATTTTTTATCGTGCCCATGAGCATTTGGGTCAAGGGAAAATAAATCCAACAAGTGAGGGTAAATTTGTCTTTTAATTTAAAATGGTGTTGAAAATGGGCTTTAGAGGTACACTTCTTTATTCAATATAATAATAGGGGTACATCAGCACTTTTAAATTACTCGGGGGTACATTGGCACTTTCTTATAAATTTGGAGGTACATGAGCTTTTAACCCAAAATTATATTATCATTGGTACAAATCTCTCATCAAACCTATACGGACCATAAAAATTATGTCACCATTTGCACGCATCTTGAAATACACAACGAAATCCAGTACTACAATTGGTTGAAATTTGGAAGTGGAATTTGTATTAGAATCAATAATCATCAAAAAATATATATTTAACTGGTTTTCATACAAAATGTTGAAATACTCAAATTGTTGGGTTGAAATTTGGAAGTTGAATTTGTATTTTTGGAATTAGTAATAATGAAAAAACACATTAAACTGGTTTTCAAACCAAGTTTATAATAATTCAAGGTAAAGGAGAGCATAAACAAATTGGATTAGAAAGGAAGATAAACTGACATATTTAATGATAATGAGCGGCTTTCATATGGTAAGTAAATATTATTTCTTCTATTAAATAAGTAGTTGAATTACGTTTTCTTAGATAAGTACATTTACTTGATGAGCATTAAAAATCAACAAATGTCACCGGGAATTACGAGTGCTCAAGGGATCGCAGAGAGAAAAGAAAAAGATGGCGACGCTATCAAAAGTATTCAAATCCCTGAAGCCACATTCCCATAAACCCAGCCCATCCAAATTGAAACTTGACCTATCACCGGTTGGAGCGCCTTTGAAGAATCAATGGTCCGTGTATTTGATCCTATCGACCAATCCCCCTATCAAGACATATGTCGGCGTCACCAACAATTTCCCTCGCCGGTAAGTCCAGTTTCTCCTACCTTCTTCACAGCTTATATTTTAACCTATTCATTTGCTTACCCCTATAAATGTCTCTCAACAGTTGAACCTCAGACATTTTCATGATAATCACTTGAATATTGAGAGGGTCGATGAATTTTATTTTGATCAGCTTCTAATTAATGAAAAAAGCTCTATTTGAAATCAGTTGTATATCAGTATATCTAGCAAACCGCATTGCTCCTCCCTTGTTAATTCTTATTATCTGTCACCTCAGCCATGTATTACTCAAAAAATGTGCTCAAAGCAAGTAGCCATGAAATCGGACTCTGATGAGGCTAGAAACTACATGATTGTGTATATAGAGAAAAAAAGTTTGAATGAATTATTTTTGCAACATATGGTCTTGATGGATTACTAACTTGGGAGTTTGGGAGGAATGCAAGTTTGTAGCCGATGGTAATATTTTTAAATTGTTTCTAGAGTTTTAATTACAATTTAAAAAGTATAGCTGCATTGTTAACGAGTTAAGAGTATGAAAATTGTCTTGCATTTGAATATTTGTATGAATTCTGAAATTTAGGGCTCAAGGTACTAACAGTAATCAGGGATTAGAAGTGAAATTTTCTTTTGTTCACTCTAGTTTTCGAACAGAGAGTATTGCACAGAGTTACCTAAAGTGGCAGATAAATGCTAAGGCGATCAAATTATCCTTTCTAGAAGTTAGTGACCTAAAGTAGAACTTTTAATAAGTAATCAAAGTCTGAGGAATTAAAATGTGTACTTCTAAATTTTTGGGAACAAGAAATGTGCTAGATGCAGTGTGAACCACGATTCAGTCTATCCCATGATATTTCATCTTACCTAACTTTTAATAATCATGTATAACTCTCCTTATTTTGGACGAGATCACTGGGCCCCTTCCTCTTGGACATTAACATAAGTGAACTTAGATGGGTATAATGATCCAATAAAATCATGGAGTCCAAGCAAATTAACAGAAAGAAGAAATAACCTTTGAGGCTCATGGTAATTAGTAATGCTTTAAAGCAATTTAACTTGTAACATTATAAGAAAACGTGAATTTCTATGAATATGATTGTAAACTTTTTTTCTTCAAGAAAAGAATTGAAGAACTTTTATGGTATGTGATTTCAAAAAATGTGATTGTTTAAGTTAAATGTGGACTAATTATTTTGTCTCCCGTATTTGGTCACAGCCTGAAGCAACATAACGGTGAGCTTAGAGGTGGTGCAAAGGCATCTCGCGCAGGAAGACCATGGGTCTGTGCCTGCCTGATAAACGGATTTAATGACAAGAGTGAAGGTAGTTTGCCAAACTTTTATATTCATTAAATTAAACACAACGTAGCATTTCAAAAATAACATGTTCAAGTGCAGTCATGGTAGTAGTTTTAAAGTGTGCCAAAAAAAAACAAATATGAGAAGCATTAGACTACAAAAATGTTTTGTGGATGGATAGCCCTATGATGGGTACATGCTTTGATATGGGACTTTAGAAATAGCATTTGGTTCATAACATGTGCTTTGGACAATTGATTGTAAACTAACTTGTGCAAGTCCTGATTGTTTCATTATTGATTTAGACTCAGATTTGTCACAAACAATCTTTAGGATTACAAGTAATATTATTAATATTTTTGATAGCCATTGGATAGAAACTGGGGACCCGTATTTAGTTTCGGCAGGTTGCAGTCCATCGTGCTCAGGTTTATGTTGTGTAGCTGAACCTGTAATAATTTTGGATATAATACGTGAAATATCTCTCAGTCGTATGTCAAGTTTTACTGAATGGTTACTGCAATGATGAGCAGGGATATTAAAACTAAGCTGTCTACAATTTCAGTTGATTGTTTCATTTCTTGAAATCTCTGCCTAGTCTTTGCTGTCTGATTTGGGTTAGAAGTTGTTATTTTTATAGAAGCTAGAAACGATACTTATCATGGTCGATGGAAGCACAAAATCTTGAAATAGTTTAGCTTATTGGCTATTGATCCAACAACTTATGGCTATTTTGCAGCTGTAATATACAGTAAACACCATTTATAGATGCAATTTACAATTTGTACTGACTGACAAGTTTTGCTTGTGTTTTTTCAAGATTCTCGAGGCTTGTATATGAAAATTGCTAATGAGATAACAACCCATAGACTTGAGAGTCTTTCATTGCTTTGCTTTTTTGGACCCCATATAGACCTAATAGGGTATGGTATTATGAAGCTCGATATGCTTTTTCTGGTCGCTGAGGGTACCTAAAGCTGTGTGTTTAGTTCAATAGTATGATCTTAAAGATTTCAATCAACAGCTACTTCTGACACCTGACTTTGATTGAAAAATATTAACTTTTTGGTGAATTGTTTTTTTTTTTGAAGCTTGTCGATTTGAATTTAAATGGAAACAAGTTTCGAGGAAATTAACCCGCAAAAGCAAAGCTTGTGATTCAGTCAAACAAATAGAGGATTGTTCACTTCCATTGTTGCTACACAGACAGATTGCACTCTCTCATGTCCAAAGTGAAACTGCCTGCAGCCATTTAAATATTAACTGGCACTTTGAGCTTTCTTAGCTTGATGTTCTTGCTAGTGTATATCAATTTTCTGTATGGTACGCTTTGTAGCTAAGTTTCTAGACTTTCCAGATTCTGTCAAAGTATGAGTCATACCATATACGATATAATGTAAATATGACTTTATCTTTGATTTAATGTTGTTGTTTGCCTACTGTAGTATGAATCATCCGTAGGAAAATACCTACCGTGGGTAATGAATTTACTTAGAACTTCTCCAATGGAGACTTTATGTTTGAGTTTTTCCTACTGTTTTGTCTCCAATGGTAATGTAAAATAGTGTCCAGAATTTGCAGAATGAACAAAATACCTCATATATAGCGCGGACTGTTGTTGCGCCAAACTCCTTTCTTCCTTTTTTTTTTCCTTTTTTCTTTTGGGTCCTCACTTTCTGTCTCTTTTTTTCCTTTTCGTTTTTTTATTAAAATTTATGTTCCGTTTTATTTTTTGCCTTTTTTCTGTTTTTAATCATGTTATATTTGATTATATTTATTTTATTGATTTCTATGTTCAATTTTTATTCGTTTCTTTCTAATTTTATATGTTAGTTATATTGTTTTAATGTTATGCTTTATGCTTTTGTTATATTGTTTTTATTAAGAATAATTATGTATTAATATTTTTTATTTTAATTAAATAAATTATCGATGCACGATTAATAATTAATTAGAATTAGATATAACTTTGCAATATAACAAGAGAAAGGAATAAAAAGATAAAAATTAAGTTTTCATAAAGGATGTGAGGAATATACTTTTAGAGGAATATAGAGTAAACCGTTGGAGTAAAAACAGTGAACCAACTGTAAAAACTACTATAGCAGCTGAAAGATTGTGCAAAACCATTGGAGATGGCATTAGACTAATAAAAGTTTAATCCAAACCTTGACAGGCTTGATACAGGCTTATGCACCAATTCATGGAACATTAAATGCCCTAACTCCTCTATTTTAGTTCTTAAAGGAAATAGCTCTGACAGCCCACTACTTTTTAAAATAAGTAGTCATACACAAACCTTCCCTAAATTATTCAGATTTGTTAATACATGGTATAAAAGATCTGAGTTCCAGTCTTTAATCCAATCAAATTGGAGTCAACCTTTACAAGAATTCGGTCATTTAGGATTTTTTCAAAAACTCTAGAGACTTAAAAAGATTCTGAAAATCTGGAATATGGAAATATTTGGAAGTGTTCACAGAATTGTAGAACTTGCCGAAGAAGTACTGAGACTTCAAGAAACTATTTTTGATCACAATCCATGTGATTCAGAATTAATAACTTTGAAACTCAGAAAAGCACAGTTAGAAAAACTACCAAAGAACGAAGTTATTTTTGGAAGTATAAAGCTAAATTAAAATGGATGAAAGGAGACATGAACTCAAAAAAATTCATAAATCCATAAGAGAAAATAGGTCAAAGCTATCTATTACAAAATTTAGAAACTCAATTGGGATCTGTCTTGATGATATAAATGAAATCGAAGCTGAAGCTTCTCAATATTATGCAAATCTTCTTTCAGTGAGTAAGTTGCTTCTCATGATCTATTCTCCTCTCACTTTCTTCCAAACCACCTACATTAGTCAATAAGGCACAAAATTTCACTTTGCTCAAACCTATTGATTTGGAGGAATTAAAGACGGTGGTGCTATCTTTAAATAAGAACAGCACACCTGGTCCAGATGGTTTCACTTCACTCTTCTATATAAAATCATGGAATACCATATCCACTGATCTATTAGAAGCAGACATCTACATGGATTAACTATCATCCCCAAAAAAGGATACTCGACTTTCTTTTGATTATTTTAGGCCAATTAGTCTAACAAATGTGATTAACAAAATATGCTCCAAGAACGTAA
Source organism: Sherardia arvensis (assembly GCA_948330725.1). NCBI lineage: Eukaryota > Viridiplantae > Streptophyta > Magnoliopsida > Gentianales > Rubiaceae > Sherardia > Sherardia arvensis. Next base: position 19,359,729 of record OX415238.1, read on the forward strand.
TGGATAGACTAAATCCAATCATGCATGTTATCATATCCCCTCACCAAATAACTTTTTTGAAAAGAAGAGATATTTCTGATAATGTGATTTACCTTAAAGAGATGGTAAGACATTTGAACAGACAATCAAGGAATTCTAATTGTATTGTCAAGTTAGATCTAAAAAAGGCTTTTGACAGGGTCGGTTGGCAATATCTGAGAAAAGTCTTGCTCAAAATTGGCTTTCATGAAGCTTTTGTCAAGTGTATTATGAAAAATCTCTCACATGTATGATTTTAGTTTTAATAAATGGTAAATCTGTAGGATTTTTATAGGTTTCAAGAGGTATAAAGCAAGGAGATCCTCCGTCTCCTTTTCTTTTCAATATAATTCTCTGAATCTTTCTACAGAAGCCTATCATATGTCTTTGAAATTGGAAGACTGTCCTACTTCAATCTACCTACCAATTATCTTCCAATTTCTCATATGTCCTTTGCAGATGACACTGTCCTCTTTTCTAAGCTACAACAGATACCTTGATCAGATTAAGAGCATTTCTATCAACATTTGAAGCAGTCAGTGGTAAAAAAATAAATTATGAGAAGAGTGACTTCTATCTCAGTAAATATGTCATTTCAGCAAGGACTAATCTGATTAAGCAAATATTGGGAATGAAAGAAGGTTCCTTTACCTTCACGTACCCTAACTGCCCTATTTCTGAAGGAAAAATAAAAACATGTCCTTTTCTGACACTCATTGAACAGATTACTAAAAGGCTCAATTTTCGGAGACATAAATGGATGTCAACAGGTGGGAAGATCACTCTTATTCAAGTCGTTCTCTATGCAATTCCTCAACATATCTTCACTGTTATGTCCCCAACAATCTATACCATAGAATCTTTGGAAAAGTTATTTGCTAATTTTCTGTGGGGAGCAACTGAGGTCAAAACATACAAGAAATGGAGGAAATGCCTAAATTATGTTACCCTGTTGAGCAGAATGGTTTGGGCTTCAGGTCCATCCCATACATAGTTCATGTGATGAGGAATGAGAAGTGACTATTTTTAGATTATTCATATAATCTAAAAATGATAACCATGGTTCTAGAAGGTTTATTTTAAATATGTTTTACTTATTTCCTTTTAGATTTAGGACAATGTTATTATAGGAAAATAGAGGAAATCTTAATCCTCTTTAGATTTACTTTTCTTAGGTAATATTAATGTAATCTCCTATGGAGAATTATTCAGACAATTGATTTATAAAATTTCTTTGCGACAAAAATCGTAAACCTTCAAGTGCGAGTGACTCAAACTTACCCGACAAATGCGACGTTTGACGGACCCTGAAGCGTGACGTGGAAGGACAATATCGTTACCAACCAGTTTCCAGACGATTATACATCTTTTTACATTCATCAACTACCATCTAGCCATTTATTCACCACGTTCGAACCCTAAGATCCGTTACATAAAACCTGCGCTATCCGTCCTGCATCATTTTGGTATCAAGAGCTCGGTCGAACATGGTGAGACAGAAAGAGAATGACAAGGATGACGATGATCCATCTATCATATTTTCTTTGAGCCAAGGAGATATGACCGTTACGGAGTACATGAAGAAGTTTGAGGAGTCAAAGGTGCGTTAGAGAGCTTATGATAGCGAAGAGATGGCTTTGGCTAGATTCAAGTTAGGCCTTAATCGAGATATCCAAAAGTGTATGATGCCTCACCTAGTTGCTACCGTCACTGCAGCTTTCCAACTAGCTCTTCAATTTGAGAAGAGTCTGCAACTTCATTCTTTCATGAAGGTGAACACTACACGGGAAGGAATTGCAAAGAGGTTCACACTGCCAAAGAGTTTCAATAAAACTGCAGTTACTGAGTCCCAAGTCGAATCGCTAAGTGTCGATGAACGAGAGAAAGAAGATGAGTCTTTGTTGAATCTTAGCAGAAAGATCTTTAATGGCACGTCAACAATTTTCCAGACTACGGTGAATTGTGGGAGGGAGTACCGAAAACTCACCATTAATGGAAGTAGCAGTATTAATATGGTTTCAGAAACTACAATTGAGAGACTTGAACTATCAACTGAACCACATCCTGAACCATACAAGATTGCTTGGGTGGATAATACTTATATTCTGGTAAAAAGGAGATGTTTAGTACACCTGAAGAAGGGTAGATATTCAGATTCTGTTTGGTGTGATGTTGTGCCTACGAGGGTTACTCATATTCTCTTAGGTTGTCCTTGGATAAATGATCGGAATGTTTTGCATAATGGTCATGCCAACACTTACTCTTTCAACTTCAACAATGAGCACATTGTCTTAAAGTCTTTGAGTCCAGACGGTTTGCAGAAATTTGTAAAGCCAACAAGCGCTAAGGTAATGATTGAGAAGATTGAAGCAAGCGAGCAAGATACAAAGTGCAGTCAACCTTTAGAGGATGTACATGTTATAGAAGATGCTGAAGAGAAAACAAAGTGCGACCACATCTTTGAGCATTTTAAGGTGGTTGAAGATGTTGAAGAGGATAAGCAATGCAAACCAATGTTTGAGAAGAAACCCGATGAAGAGACTTTCAAGAGGGAAGAAACGGTTGCAGAAGAGAGAAATGTTGAAATATCAGCTACCAATTCAGAAGAGACAAAGTGGGAGAGAGAAATTAATTCTGCACTTTTGTCTTTTGGAGGAGTTAAGAAGATTACTAAAACTCAAGTGAAGTATTTTCCCAAGTTTCCTAAGTTAGTTTCTGCAGTATCACATGGTGGAAGTAAGGATGTGCTACTTCTCAGAAAAATTCCGAAATTAGTATATGGCCAGAAATATCTTGTTCGTTGGAAGTATCTCGTTCGATGGAAGGGACATCCACGTGAAGAATGTTCAAGGTATACGGATTTGGAGCCTTCTAAGATGACCTGTGATTTTAACTCGCCGGAGTCGAGTTTTTTCAAGCTGGAGAGAATGATGAGGAATGAGAAGTGACTATTTTTAGATTATTCATATAATCTAAAAATGGTAACCATGGTTCTAAAAAGGTTTATTTTAAGTATGTTTTATTTATTTCCTTTTAGATTTAGGACATTGTTATTATAGGAAAATAGAGGAAATCTTAATCCTCTTTAGATTTACTTTTCTTAGGTAATATATAATGTAATCTCCTATGGAGAATTATTCAGACAATTGATTTATAAAATTTCTTTGCGACAAAAATCGTAAACCTTCAAGTGCGAGTGACTCAAACTTACCCGACAAATGCGACGTTTGACGGACCCTGAAGCGTGACGTGGAAGGACAATATCGTTACCAACCAGTTTCCAGACGATTATACATCTTTTTACATTCATCAACTACCATCTAGCCATTTATTCACCACGTTCGAACCCTAAGATCCGTTACATAAAACCCGCGCTATCCGTCCTGCATCATCATGCCTGCTCTATTAGACTATGGTGGAAATTTCAACATGGAACAACACTCTGGACTCACTTCATCCAATCCTTACCTGTCGTTGCAAGAAATTCTCAAACATGGAAAAGGATATGCCAAGTAAACTGTATTGGAGAGCATTATAGTGTGGTTATCCATGAAAAGGGACATGCAACTTCTGGTCAACTAACTGGATTGGTTATGGACCAATGAAGGATCTCTATCCCCATTCTTTTACCTCCATCCCTTAGGACTGTACATAGTGGCTCAATTCATCTCTGACAAACAACTTCTCTTGCCTCAATTGCAAGGAGCCATTCCTGCTGATTTATACCACAAACTTTCTCAATCTCAAGTCTTTCCCCACAAAGAGGATAGACTAATCTGGAAGCCTTCTCAGAAGGGCATTTTTTCCTTCAAATCAGCTTATCAGGCAATTTAGGATCACAGAGCTTCATCTCCCTCATTGGAAAAACTGTGGAAAATTAGAATCCCAAAAAAGATTGCATTTTTTTTGCGAGGATACTATTTAACTCACAGTTGCCTTTTGATGAAGTCCTAAACCACTATGGTTTTCGGCTTGCATCAAAATGCCCATTATGCAGTCACTCAGACTCAATTAATCACTGGTTCAGTGGATTTTTTTTGCAGTGTCTATATGGTCTCATCTATGGCTACTATTGGTATCATTGATTCCGCTTTCACATCAGTATGGGATAGGCTCTCATAATATCTAACTCATACAGGTCTTACAAGTCTACAAGCTAGACTTATTAAAATGTTGAGTTGTATAATATGTTGGAGTTTATGGACATCCAGGAACAAACTGATCTTTGAGGAGAAAAAACCCTGTGCTACTCAGATTATTAGAGAAGTGAAAGAAATTATGTACTTCTCCCTATCAGCAAAGCCTGTTTTCTCCACTAACCAAATGGATAGGGACATTGCATCCGCTGGTTACATTCTTCTAATTCAAAGACCTCCAAGACTGAGACTGAGATCCGTGGTATGGGCTAGGCTAATTTTGGTTTTAAACCAAATGTGGATGCTGCAATTCAGGGCTCAGACTCTGGGATAGGTGGTTTGTTGGTATTTTGTTTAAATACTGGTTTAATTTAAGTATAATTGGATTCGAGATAGTGAACTCGAGATGTTATAACAAGGTTGGTGGTGCGGAGTTCACACTTGTAAAAACTATCTACGAGTTTACGGTTCTAAGATAAATATTTATTTATTTATCTATGTGGTTTATATTAAATTGAAATGTTGAATCGATTCAACATTTCATTCTGAGAATAATATACGTGTATCAATTAATAAATTAATATTGGGTGCATTTGTGTGTATGTGGTTACCAAACTATTTTGTCATGGATTGGTACGTACACGCAGTTGGTTTTTATGCGGTTACCTGATTTGGTACGTATGCATTGCCCTGGAGTTACCGATTGGTGTGAATGCACAGTTGCATGCGGTCACTGATACGTATGGAGTTACCACACGGTTGTCTGAACCGGTGTATTACGGTATAATGGTTATATCTATAAATACATGTGGTTTGTTTTCGATGCATGATGAGGTTTTACACTGAACTATTCAATCATCTATGAATGATGTATGTATCACTGAATTATACGCCAGTGAGAAAATCCACAGACTTCTTTATGTTATACAATCCTGAAATACTAATACTCAAAGACATGATCTTGATTCAAGCCTAGGATCAAGAATGCAGCGATAGTTTTATCCCGCGAGGAATTTCGTGTAACCCAGGCTGATAGGGTCGAAATATTCTCAAAGGAAAGCGAGAGTGTTACGTGACTCTATCGTTATCCAGCTATTATCCCAATCACTCTATTGTCCCCATTGTTTATACCCAACAATCTTTAAGAATATTTTCGTTGATTATGATAATGGAATTGTACTTGAATAACAAACTGATTATGTTTGGAGTACGATTGATGTGGGATGTATCGATATGAGGGATTGATCGTTTCACGGATATGTGGACTTTTTGGGAGATTTTCTTATGTGTGATTGTGTGTTATACTCATATACAGAAGGTATAAAAATATACACTTGTTATTACCTTTCTTCAATGTGCACACATTATACCAAGGGCGTACATTTTATAAACCATGACCGCATCTGAATGGTATGTCTGTATCCCATATTTTGATAAGGTGAAGTAATGTCGATTTTGATATTTGTGACAATGGTTTTGATAAAAGTTGTTCATGATTAAATTTAAAGTAAATATGTTTATTTGCGACCTAAAGGAATTGATGCATTTTGATTCTGAATAGTTTTACTCTGTTGAAATGAACTAATAGTTCGGTAAGTATAACCAAAGAGGTAGGTTGTTATACAATATTGCTTTGATTTGTTACTGGAACATGTAATGAGTGGTGTCAAATGTTATATGGTTATATACTGATCAAATATGATTACTTATGTGATGCGAAAATGTTTGGTATGAAATTATGTTTCATGACTTAATGTGAAAGACAATTGTAATATATACTCGGATAAACATGGGAGTATGTGACTTTTAAGTTTTAACGTGTTGCATGCATATGGTTGCATCTTGGATGCTATGTATGACTCACAGTTTGATATTGTAATGTTAAATATACCTGATGGGAGTATGTGACAGTTAATGTGGCGCATACAGTTACATCTTGGATGATATGTCTGTTTAATGATGCAACGTTGTTTTGAATCTTCAATGGTATGTATGATACTGTTTGATGTTAAAATGTTAAATATGCATACATAGTATGTGGAATCTTATGGAATTTCTGTAGGGGAAGATAACATGAACAAGAATGTTTCGAAAGGAAAGTGTCTTGTTAGTATGTAATTTGATATTACAGGATGTTATACTTGTGCAGATTATCAAAGGATTGAATTGCTCTCTGTGTATTTATTAGAGCAATTTGGTGTAAACTAGCTAAATGGAAATTAATGAATTTAGTTTGGTGTTGAGTGCATTCGATAATCTTGATGAAGCATCACTGCATGATTTTCTGATAGAGTAATATTATTATAATAAACTAGCGTGATGTTACCGCAGTTGCACGGTATATTTGATCACTTATTAAATAATTTAATGAATATTTGGGTGAACTAAGTTTAAGGTAAAACCTTGAAGGTAATTAATAAAAATAATGAATTTATAATTTTATTATGATAATTTTATAGAAACATTTCATAAATAATTTTGATTTTTTATGATTAAAACTTTATAATTTAAATTATTTTGAAAATTTGGTAAAGACTTTCTATTTCTAATTAAAAAACTGAAACCTCCAAAATAAGAAAAATAAGACCATTGCCTTATCATTAAACCGCCTCATACAAGTGTGATATTTATTCTTTGAACAATTATTTTTAAATATTACTCTTTACACAATTAGATATAGAAATTATCACATTCTTCAAAAAGAAGATATAAATGGCACAAAAATGTATACATGATGAAATCGATTATAATTTTTTATTTTATTATAAATTTGTTAAAAAATTATATATGTCAAAATATTTCGAAATCCCCATCAAATATATTCCATAGCTTGAAATATATTTTTTAAAATTCATATTTATTAAAATATTCCAAATACCACATATATTTACTTACCATTACACTCCCTAGTTTATATGTGCTATTTAGAAAAATACCGAACATATAAATTAAATATGTAAATATAATTGTTGTAGTCCTTTTATTTGATGGTTAATTACCTAATATATAAAGTATATATTTTCATTGAAAGAAAGAAAATATTTAATTTATCCCATTAAAAAATTTCCTATGATTGTACTCTTAAGTCTTAATAAATAAAGAATTCACTTAAATTACTTGACATTTTTAGTTATAAAAACGAAGATGTAAATTAATTATTAAAAACTATGTTTTATCAAATATAATAGGGAAAATTCTCACAAAGGGCGTAATAAGAGTTCAAATTCCTAGTTAGGGTGTAAAACTTTTAATATTCCTACTAAGGGCATTAAATTACTTTTAAGACAAATTTACCCCTTTTATTCTTTTTTAAAATATAGTTTTACTTAATTTTATCATGTAAATTATCATGTATAAATTTTTTATCATGGAAATTTTATCATGTAAATTATCAAGAATAAGAATTATCATGGAAATTTATATCATGTAAATTGTCAAGAATAAGAATTTTATCATGTAAATTATCAAGAATAAGAATTTTACAACTAACAATTATATAAAAATAGAGTGGGGATACATGCAGGCCCATGTTTACTAATGCAGGTCTGAAAAATATAATATTTTGGATGTACTAGCACAATTCAGGAGCCACATATAGTGTATATGGACCTGCATTAGTAAATATGGACCTGCATCTATAATTACTGTAAAAATATGACATTATCATGTAAATTTACATCATATATTAACTAAATTTTGACAAATATACCTTAAATTCCCTATAAATTAAGACCAAGTCTCTGATAAAATTGTATCGCAATAACATCCTATAGTCAACGAAATAATTATAAGGAATGAAGGTAATGACAAAATTTAGTTGAATGTCATATAAAATTTTTGAGAGAAATTAGAGAATATAAAATTATTTAGAGAATATTTTTTGAGAGAATAAAATTGTGATTGACTATAGAAAACGAAATAATTATAAGGAATGAAGGTAATGACAAAATTTAGTTGAATGTCATATAAAATGGAAGAGAGAATATTTTTCTATTGTAGATCCTAATATACATGTTGATGTGGAAATTTAAAATAGTAAATCCAACTAATGCTATACAGAACATATCAAAGAATGGTGACCAAGGTGTATATAACAATGTCGTGCAGCGGTCCAAGTCAGCTCGAACTTTCTACGAACAAAAGGCAAACACAATAAGAATAAAGAATCTTCATTTTTCATTCTTGAACATAAATAAGTTCCAATTATCTTAATAAAATTCATTAAATCCACGTAGAATTATCTACAATAGAAAAGCAAATGTTCTATCATGAAAAGCAATGCAGAATTATCTTTACCTTGTGGTTGGGTGAAATCTGCGTGAAGAAAATCTATCCTAATACCTGAAGATATACAATATATTACAAGTTCACAACAACAAACATAAATATAAAAATAATCTTGGTTATATCAATCTTGCTCCTATACAATTAAACAAAACTATGAAAATAAAGAAATTTTCATTAACAAGGAAAAATTAATTCCAAATTCAAACACAAAAATCTCATGATTCTTTCTTTTTTAAAATAATTTGTTGAATAAATACCCAACGTTGATAGTTCTTCGTTGAATCTCAGGCTTAGTTGATCCATGATTTATGTTTCACCTTTCATTTCCTTTTCATTTGTTTCGAGAAATCTATCGATCAATCCCGATTCTTTCTTTTTCTCTTGATTCTTTTCCGATAGAGATGTATAGATCCTGTTCATGGATTAACGAAAATGTAAAAAACCTCTATTTGTCAGAATAATCCAGTGGTTGGCAAGATGAAGGTCGTTCAATATCTCAATACTGGTGCACAGAACCTGCAGCTCAGTCCAAGTACTCCAGTTCCACGGGTAGCTATTCACCGACTCCACAATAGCATGTGGCAAACAAAATAATCCAGTAGTTGGCAAGACGAAGGTCGTTCAATATCTCAATACTGGTGCACAGAACCTGCAGCTCAGTCCAAGCACTCCGGTTCCACGGGTAGCTATTCACCAACTCCACAAGAACAGTTCGAGCAAGGCTCTGAATTCTTGAGAAAATGCCGTGTACAATAATCACTCAAAGCCATCATCGTGTACAATTCTGACGGAAATATTGGTTCGGTTGATTTCAATCATCATTCTGACATGCTTGATCTAATATGGCATGTGTGTGATGTAATATTTTCATACTTAATTAATTATGGATAATTGCGGCATTCATGTTAATTGTGTGATGTAATATTCATGTTTTCCTTTCGTAGACGTGTTAATTAGCATGATGGACTGAAATTACCGTGTAAATTAGCGTGTAAAATAGGATTTTATAGGTGGAATGAGTTGTGTTTGTAAAAATAGAAGTCGGAAGCTATTTTTCTATAAAAATATGCTATAATATATACATACCATATATTATATATATCGAAACAGTCAACTGCATATATAAAAATGGAATATATAAAAAAGAAAAAAAAGGAATATATAAAAATGACAAGCGCCGGAATATGGTGAACTTGCGGTGGTTATGTGGCGGTTTTAGTCAAAACTATGTAGTTTCATCCTTTCTAATTCATTTTATTAATTTATTTATTGACCGGAGCAATAACTCTTCTAGTTCCCTTTAGGAATAATGCATATTGTATAGTTTGAAATTATGTGGATCTGTAGATATGTTGGTTTGATTAAATTGCTCTTTCAATTACTGGATTTGCAGGCACTGAAAATGAGTATGTAGTGATAAAATCACATCTTCTTTTGCATGCGAATAAATTAGTGGTTTATGTACATTGCTTTGTCCATGCAAAATAAATATAAAATAAAATAAATCAGGGATTACTTGATTTTTGGACAGTTTATTTATTTAAAGATTAGACATTGAGTTTCATCGAAATGATATGTGAATTACTCATCTTGCTTTGAATGAATGGACATGCATGAAAATTATTATTTATACTAAATAATTATTTTCAATGTCAAAGTTGCATGTGGATTGATTAATTAAATTTGAGGATATGTGATTACTCCATATGATTTCAAATGTACTTATACATGTTTGTGGATGAGTGAGTACAATATTTATTGTATGATTTGTGAGTTATGAATTCAAAGGAAAGAAAATGATGGTCTTGGTTCATTTTGTGGCAGTAATTATGATATTTACATATTGTAAATTGCATGATTTTGTGAAAAGTTATTTTTTGAGCAGTTGTTTTGAACTGATGTGATCAAACTCTAGTAAAAGTACGGATCATGGTTATTGATTTAGGCATAATTAAAATGCCGAGAATTCATTTTTATTAAATGAATTGGTTGGGTTGATCTGGGAAACTATCAGACTTGATCACTTATAATTAAGTTAATATTATAAGTAACTTGGTTTGTGAAACTGATTGTCGAATATTTTTATTTTATGTAATAATGCATGATATTTATGCATGAAAGAAATGACATTTTCTTGATCAAATTGAATATATTTGATGATAGCGTGAATGGATATTAATTTTCGAAATATGTTGAAACAAACATAGAGCACGAGATATGTGTTTTGGCAATGTTGGATTGCAGGATCAAGTACGAATGTGTTGATCACATTTTTTGGTTATAGCATATTGTAACCTGGATACATGTGAAAATTAATATGTTTACAAGAATGATATGTACGTTGCATTTTGTAAACCAAATTGTGTCTTTTTTTGGTTGGTCGGCTAATCAATTAAGTAACTTTGTTATTAATAAATGATGACTTAAGGTAGTATTGCATGATAAATAAATTAAATAATTTAGTATTGAAATTGTATGCAATATGATCAGAATGCACGAGTAATATAATTCGATTATATGGTGATGCATGCTTAATATGAGTCAAGTGAATTTCACTAAGAATGCATGTGTGAAATTAATCAAAATTAAGGGAAAAAGAAATGATTTTGTCAACTTATATTGATTGGCATGTGTGTATTTTCCATGGAAGATGGCAGATTAAATTAATTTGTCAAGTGCATGATTTATGGTGTTAATTAGTACTAGTCTTTATAAGTGACAATGCATCATGATTTATTATGTATGGAATACATGTGCATGAAAATTATGAAAATATTTACATATCATTTATAATTTGTGCATGCATGAAATTTTACCGGATTAAAGCAAACAAGAAATTGTGGTGGGTAAAATGAACTAATTCGTTTGCCAATTATACTTGGAGCAATTTTATTCATAAATAATGATTTATGAAAGGGCAATGTTTTGAATTGGTAAATTGATTCCATGATACTTTGGCTTGAGTTCATCATGTACATGGTAAATGTGTTGATGTTAGTGTCATTATTATGTGATGATAAATTATGTAGAAATTTCTTATTAAGGGATGATGGTGATATGGGCTCTGGCCCATATCCAGGCTCCGGCCCAGAGAGTGGTCCGATCCATATGACGTCAGCTAGAATGGTGTTATCCAGGGACAGAAAGGACATGAATATGACCTATCCCCGGGTAAGGACAAACAGACAGGGCCACTGCCTCTGGGTTGGATCCTCACCACCTCACACCTATAAATACATCTTTGGACTTGTGGAGAAAGGTATGTTCTATCAGACTAAACTCTCTCAATATATCCTTATTCTCTCTCCTATTCAAAGGTCCCTCTTTCATCATCACGACGGAGTAGCTATCCTCGGGATACTCCGGGGCGTTGTTTTGCAGGTCTATTAGGTGAGAGCGCGCGGAGCACAGATGAAGCCTCATCAAGACCAGAGACCATCCTTGTATCCGGACCGGGACTGGAAGCTAGTAGCATCAGTTGGCACGCCCGGTGGGACCTCACATTCCCAGTCATAAGTTACGTCCATGCCGCGCCCGGACGGCCAAGGAAGAACCCTCCTCCGCCGGAGGAGGAAGCGGACGGAGGGCCAAAGACTAGAAGAGCAGCCAAAAGATTGGGGCCCAAAAGTTAGCGGCTGAGAAGGAACGAGCTCTCCGAGCCAAGGAGACAGCAACGGAAGCAAAGGATGCAGTTGAGGAACGTCGACGACAGCGCTTGGCGGCGGAGAAGGCCAAAGGAAAGAAGGTAACTCCGGAACGGACGCTGGCTGAGATATAGCGTGAAAGCAGGGAGCAACTACGGGCAGCGAGGGTGGCGGAGAAGCAGCGGCAGTTCGGAGACCGTGCGGAGTCGGAAGGAGATACTGATGATTTGGAAGGAACGGAGGATCTGGGAAATTCGGAGGAGTATGACACGGAGGAAGAGGACGCTCAGAGTCAATCAGGGAAGGGTCGATTGGGGTGGAGGGCCATTACGGAGGAGCGTGAGCGCCATGACTCTAGGATTGGAGGCAGTATCCTGAGGACAAACGTGGCGGAGTATCAACAGTTCCAAGCGTGGAAAGCGGCTCGTCAGGCTGCAACTGGACTAGATATGCCTCCTCCGGAATGACAGCGGGTGTTTGTGGATCTAGAGAATGATGGGGAAAGGCTGGACAGGGTCAAGGACCGAATCCGTTTCCGGGCCAACCACAAGCAAACCAACAGCAGACCACCGGCCTGAATCCAGACGTGCCACCATACTGGGGAGCGCAAGCTCAACAGGCCTATGGGATGGGTGCTCCCGGAGGACCTCAGCAGATGATGATTGGAATGCCACCTTCCGGAGGGGGATTTCCCGTAGGTTTTGGATTTCAGACGCCTTTCTGCCCGGACTCCATTGAAGACCGTCTGAACCGCCTCATCAGACGGAATGGAGTTGGACCTCAATCACCTTGGATTCTGGAAGTGTTGAGCTTCAAATGGCCATCCGGAACCAAGGCTCCGGACGGGCTCCCAACCTACAATGTGAGGGAGATCCGGAGGAGTTTGTCTATACTTATTCAAGTATCATATATGCAAGGGACATCCCAGAGGAACTGCAGTGTAAGATGTTACCCTCGTATCTAAGAGGGAACTGTTTAGCATGGTTCAAAGGTCTGCCAAACGGTACCCTCCGGCATTTTTGGGACTTTGCCATAGCTTTGGTACGGCGCTACTCGGCTATGAAGCACACGTTCGTAAACTTGGCCACGGTTTTAGCAATGAGGCAGCTAGAGACGGAAACGATTTGGGAGTTCTACACCTGGTACATAGCAACATCGATGAAGGTGGTGGACCGACACTTGCAGGAGAAGGCCATCATCCATAACTTTGTGAACGGATTAAGGGATAATGCCTTCTATATTGAACTCATGAAGATCATGTCGGCATCGTATTATCACCTCCAGTTGGTGGTGGAGATGCATTGTACGGTTCATGATGCCAGCCAGGTCCGGATGACCACTGTGGGTTTCTTCGAGCAGAGGACCTTCACGACAACAGGAGCCCAGACCTCGGCTGCCCGGACTCCGGCCCGGAATAATCAAGTAAGGCGCCAACCTGCTCCAGCGGCAGCAGCTCAGGCTCCGGCAGCAGTTGCTCGGCCTACATATACCCCTCTCTCCAGAACCCGTACGGAGATCCTCGCTGTCCATCGAGATCTGTTTACGGATCCGCAACCTATCATTGACGTACCAGCACCAGCGAACGCGGACAAATGGTGCGAGTTACATAAATCGCACGGCCATACCACGGAAGGGTGTAGGGCACTCCGTTCGGATATTGAAAGGTTGATTAGTGCAGGTCAAGCACGACAAGCAGCGACGCACGACAAGCAGCGGCTCCGGTCGCCGCAGCCGGACAGGGAAGAAAAAGAAATTGGAAGAATAACCGCCTTAGGGGCGGAAACCAAGCCAACCCAGCCAATCCGGCTCCGAGACAGGCCGCGCCAGCACAAGCCCCAGCTCAGCCTCGGATGATCAATGTGATCAACGGGATAGTTGGAGATGGGCTCAACTCCATGACAACGATCAAGGCTAAGAGCAGATATGTGTCTCCGGGTGAGATACATCAGAAGAAGTTCAAGGCAGGTGAAACCATCACTTTCTCTGATGAGGACCCGGTGCCACCCCATGTCCCTCACTCCGACCCGATGGTAGTAATGACAGAAGTGGAAGTGGTCCTGATTAAGCGAGTATTTGTGGATGACGGCAGCAGCGTGGAGATCATGTTTGCTGGATGCTTCGATCAGCTCGGAATCGGGCGACAGAACTTGAGGCCGCGTCATTCACCCCTGTCAGGCTTCACTGGGCAGACTGTCCACCCACTCGGTGTAATCCCTTTGAAGGTAACCATGACGGATTTCCAAGATACAACGAAGTGGACAATGGTCGAATGCAATTTCACCGTTATTGATGCAGTGTCTCCTACAACATGATCATCGGAAGGCCCTAGTTATCCCAGGCGCGGGCCATTTGCTCACCGTACCATCTGATCTTGAAGTTCCCAACGGAGAAGGGCATCACGTCAGTCCAGGGACATCAGCAGACCGCACCGGAGTTGTATGCTGACAACCATCAAGGACGCTCGATCCGGGGGAGCCCAGGCGAGGTTAACCGGGTCGGAAAAGGAGAAAGCTAGTGAAATTTTGGTGGGAGCAATTCACGGAGAGCCTGCGTCATATGAGGTGGAAGACATGATGGTGGGTCAGAAGGGTGTAGTAAGTGTGGGAAAAAACCTCCCGGATAAAGTGAAGGAGGAGCTACGTCACTTGCTGGCTGAATATGAGGATGTGTTTTCATGGGGAACGGAAGACTTTACGGGTGTTCCGGAAGAAATCGCCGTTCACAGGCTCAATGTCTTTCCGGAACTGAAGCCCATACGGCAGAAGAAGAGACCTCTTGCTCCGGAGCGCGTGGAGGAAGTCCGAGCGGAGGTGGGAAGATTGCTGAGTGCCGGAATCGTGGAGGAGATATCCTACCCGGAGTGGATAGCAAACCCAGTTCTAGTGAAGAAGCATGATGGCTCATGGAGAATCTGTATTGACTTCACGGATCTGAACAAGTGCTGCCCGAAAGACAGCTATCCGCTCCCCTCCATTGATCAGCTGGTCGAGCCCATTACTGGTTACCAAGTGTTGGCATTCTTTGATGCGCACCGAGGGTATCACCAGATCACAATGGCCAAGGATGACCGTCCCAAAACATCTTTTATTACTAACTTTGGTACTTTCTGTTACAGGAAAATGCCTTTCGGACTGAAAAATGTAGGTGCAACATACCAGAGGATGGTGGACAAGCTTTTCCGAAACAAAATGGGACGAAACCTGGAGTTTTACGTAGACGACATGTTGGTTAAAAGCCGGACTTAAGAGTCTTTCCTGTCGGATCTCCGAGAGATGTTCGACGTGCTCCGGACGGCGAACATCAAGGTCAGTCCCGGAAAAAGTACCATTGGAGTCGGAGAAGGGAAGTTCCTCGGTTCATGGTATCAGCTCGTGGAATCGATATAAATCCGGAAAAGATATCGGCGCTCATGGAGATGCCACCTCCGAGAGGGGTGAAGGACGTGTAGAAGTTAACCGGATCGCTGGCCACTTTAAGCCGTTTCCTTGCTCGGGGGGCGGAGAAGTAGCTTCCCTTCTTTAACATACTCCGTAGGGCCAGACCGTTTGAGTGGATGGAGGCATGTGACCAAGCATTCACGGATCTAAAGGCCCACCTAGCAAGCCTCCCTACTCTGTCCAAACCATTGCCCGGAGAAGAACTCTTTTTGTACATAGCTGCAACGGAGCATGCTATCAGTTCTGCCTTAGTCCGGGAGGATGGTAAGGTTCAACGTCCGGTATATTTTGTAAGCATGGCGCTCCAAGGCCCAGAAACAAGGTACGCCGCTTTGGAAAGATTGATACTGGCCCTGGTTCACGCCTCTCGGCGCCTCCGGCCGTATTTCCAAGGACATCTGATCACGGTTCTGACAAACCATCCATTAAGACAGATCATGCTGAAATCGGAAGCCTCAGGTAGAATGATGAAATGGGCAGTGGAGCTCGGAGAGAATGAGATCAAGTATCAGCCCCGGAAGACCATTTAAGGACAAGCCTTGGCGGATTTCTTTGTGGAGATGACTGAGCCGTCGGGAGATCCGTCCGGATCGGAGCCACCCTCTAAAAGATAGAATTTGCTTGTGGATGGATCATCTCATGCAAGTGGTGGCGGGGCAGGGGTATTGCTTACCTGTCCAAAGGGAACAAAACACATATATGCCATCCAGTTCAGCTTCCGAGCGACAAACAACGAGGCGGAGTATGAAGCGCTCTTAGCCGGACTCCGACTGGCATTGGAGGTAGGAGTCACGGATGTAGAAGTCTACAACGATTCTCAGATAGTGGTTCAGCAAGTGAACGGAGAATACGAGGCGAAGGAGTGGAGCTTGCAGAGGTACCTCAAGGCAGTCAAACCATTACTGACTAAGTTCCGTAGTATAACCGTGACACAGATACCCCGTGAAGATAACGGCAAAGCGGACGCTTTGAGCAAGCTTGCTTCCTCGGAAATCAAGCCAGATCTGGAGAGCAACTTGATGATGGAGACCTTATCCACTCGGAGCTACGACATCCCACAGGTTGCAACATTAGAAGTTTCAAAAGAGTCATGGATGATGCCCCTGTTTGAATACTTGCAGCACGGCAAGCTCTCGGAGGACAAAGCATTGGCGTGGAGGATCCGGCAGAAGGCACCACGGTACACTGTTTTGGACGGATCCTTGCTCAGATGGGGATACCTCCAACCATGGTTAAGATGCGTGGATTCGGACGAGGCATATCGATTGGTAAGGAAGATGCATGAGGGACCAAACGGCAGTCACCAAGGTGCACGGACCATCGCGAGGAAGATAATGTGTACAGGCTATTACTGGCCGACCCTGTTTGAGGATGCACAAAAGTATGTCCGCTCCTGTGTGTAGTGCCAGAGGTTTGCTCCGCTCATCCATGTGCCTCAGGAAGAAAGGGTAGGGATCACCGGCTCGTGGCCTTTTGACCGATGGGGCATTGATCTGGTGGGACCTTTCCCCTCCGCTCCGGGAGGATTCAAGTACTTAATAGTGGCGATCGATTACTTCAGCAAATGGGTGGAGGCGGAACCCCTAACAAACATCTGTGGCAACTCTTGCGTCAAGTTTTGTTGGAAGAACATCATTTGCCGTTACGGAATTCCCAAGTATATAGTCACAGACAACGGAGCTCAGTTTGAGAACGACCCGTTTCGGTCCTGGTGCAAGGAGTATGGAATTACGCAGCGGCTCACCTCCGTCTACCATCCACAGGCCAACGGTCAAGTTGAGGTTACGAACCGGACAGTGGTGAACGGATTGAAGACCCGTCTGCAGGGGGCACGAGGGAATTGGGTGAACGAGCTTCCAAGTGTCCTTTAGGCGTATCGAACGACCGAAGGATCCGCCACAGGGGAATCCCCCTATAGCCTAGTGTATGGAGCAGAAGCTGTGATACCAGCCGAAGTAGGAGTCCCCAGCCTCCGAACCGTTACATGGTATGAAGATCAAGCCGGACGGAGCTCTCCCCTCGGATCAAGCAGAATGCTAGACCTGGACCTTTTGGAGGATAAGCGAGAACAAACAGCACTGCATGAGGCCAAGGTGAAGGAACGAGTGAAACGCTACCGTGACAGACGTGTCCGGAAGGAGTCCTTCTCTCCCGGAGACTGGGTGATGCGGAGGAACGACAAGAGCTTGCAGGAGGCTACTGGCAAGCTGGCACCAAACTGGGAAGGACCGTACCAGGTCACAACTTCATTTCCGGGCGGAAGTTACGAGCTGGCTGATCAATCCGGACGGGCCATTCCCAGGAGATTGAACATCACCAACCTCCGAAGATTTTATAGGACTTCCTGATTAGGTATGAAACTTGTTAGTTATTCCTAGATAAGTAGCTCCGGGTCCTCTGGCTAGGGTTATGCCTAGGACCCTATTTTGTTTTTTTTACCATGTACTCGACTCCGGGCCCTCGAGACAAAGGGTATGTCCAGGCGGAGTCCACTTCGTTTACTGAATGAAGAGCTTGCAGATTTTATACTTGTCTATTTTTAATTATGCACATTAAACTCCCTCCGTATCGTTTGAACAAACTAAGGGGGTGAGGAAAAGGAACAGTACAGTTTGATCAAACAAAATACGATAAAGCGCTTGAACAAGCTACATCTTAAAAGATAAATACGTTTGGATAAACGATACATTTGAATAAATGAAATATACAACTGCCCGGATGGGCTAGTATACAGACACTAGGGATACAAGTATACACAAAGATAACAACTGAATGAAAATCTATAAAGTCTGGACGGACTGATATACAAACAAACATATACTTAGGCCAGATGATACCCTCCCAGTTGATAGGGGACAATGAGGGCTCCGAAGAAGGAATCATTGCACCATTCTCCGAAGAAGGAGGCCCCGGATGTTGAGGACCCATCTGAGGCTCCGGGGCAGGACTCTTTTTTGGTGTATCAGGATCAAGATCGTACGGCTTGGTACCACTCGATTGACCCACTTGTCCCAAGTAAGGGAAGTAGGGGATTTCTGGAAGCTCAGAGGAAGGGCCTGGCACCTCCGAATCAAATCCAAAGATCCCATTGGAATCCGAGTCGGAGGATTGCACCGCTTCCCTAGTGACTTTCGCCTTTCCTTTGCCTTTAGTAGAGGGTCCGGCACCCGACGGGCGGAAAGGGTTCCTACTAGGGTATCGCGACGGAGAACGAATCTGGACGGGAACCTAGGGACGGCGCGTTTGTTGGGTACCTCTACCCCTCGTCGTTCTATCAAGGAGACGGTTGAGGTTCCGACTGTTTCCACGACGGGCACCTTGGAGATCTCTCCGGAGTCCCCGACTCCCTCTACCTTGACCCCGACCCTGGATACAAGTCTGTCGGCGCCTCGCTAATTCAGCCAACTCCCTAATGATAAAGGGCCAGATGATAGAAGCGTCTTGCCGAAGCCGTTCCACGCGACGAGCAGACTCTTCCGGATCAACAGATACCTAGATACCTGCATACCTCTCGAACGTAAAGTCTACTTACACCTGGCTCGGAATGAGTACGAGTGAAGGGGGGAGAGAACTGCCAGAATGCATCCGCTTCCACCACTCAACAGCTTCCTTGAACGCCGGACGGTATCGAGACTCGTGGTCATTCCACCCCAGTTTGAACATCCGGACGATTAGCGCACTCACATCACGAGAAAAATGGCGATATATGGGTGAAGATACAAGCCCGAGTCGGAGCCCGGTAAGATGGTAGGACAGCTGCAGGGTCATTAGATTATCCCTAAGGACCATCACCCGGCCGGCCAACGCACGATTCTCCTCCTCCAGCTTTAGATAGACTCGCTGGAAATCCGTCCGACTAGCCAACCACTTCAACTTTTCGCTGTAGAATGGAAGCACGGACCACACCAGATCTAACTCGGTTTTCAGCTTGGCCTTGAAATCTTCATGTTCAGCTTGCAACATGGAGATCGTCTCATCCGCGTCAAGGGTGGTGCTGATCCGTTCGCGAGCAAATTCTTGACACTGAGTTAGGGTTCCGAATTCGTCGGATATCTCTCTAAGGCAAGCAGCCAAGGATGGAATATCCGGGAACTCCTCCATAAGAGGCTCCATTTCGGAACGGATGAACAATTCACGTGTCCGTTCCCAACCTATTGTCCACCCAGATAGCTCCGCCTCTAGCTCCACGCATCTAGGGCACAGAGGACTCGTCGAATGGGAGCTTGCCGGATAAAGACACATTTCCTCATCTCCGGACCGGAGCACAGGACCTTAACCTCCGGGCTGCAGACAAGAAGGAAAAACAACAACAGTAAAAACAGAGGAACTACACACAAGGATAGAAAAATAAGATTCACTTCATAAAAGGGTAAAAGAAAATTACATTATCCGGAGGGCTTCCATCCCCATTCGATTCGTCACTTCCGTCCTTCCTACACTAAACAAAAGGACATTAAACCTAGTCGGGCGGAAGTAAAAATGGCAAAAGGCTACAAACAAAAAGAAACTAAGGAGTGTCATCTACATCAGTTTCTTCGCTGTGGCGGCCATCATCTCGATCCCCGCCCTCATCCTCGCCATCGGTCCGCTGCTCGTCGTCCTTCGCATGGCGCTCGTCGCCCTCCCGCTGAATCTTCGAGATCCGGGGAGTACATCTTCAGAACCTCCAAGTACTTCGCCTTGACCGGAGATTCTGGGCTTCACGTTCCGGAGGTGGAGCGACTTCCGTGGTCAGATTAACTAATCTGCGACCATAGGCACGGACAGTTGCAGCAGATATGGGCTTCTGGACACCATCAAATACCTTCAACACGGAAGGTCCCATCTTCTCAACGCTACCGCGATAGAACTGATCCACAGTATACTTGTACTCTTCTGCGTCCTGTGGATGGTAGAAGAACTCGTTAAACTCTCCCCGGCAGCTCTCCGGAACCCAGCCTCTCATCTTTCGATATACTTGGTTCATCGAAATCTTGTTGAAAGCAAGGCAAAGGTCAGTCAAGTCCCGCTCAAAGGAAAGGCTCCGGATCACCTTATCAGCAAACGCAACGCACAAGTCTTTCTGTGCAGACGGAGAGGCAGCGACCTCCAGCTCCTTTATCCGGGCCTCTGTTTTGGTAGCCCGCTCCTCAGCCGCGGCCAGTTCACGCGTCAGGTTTCCGTTCGACCTCTCCATCCCACAAACCCGCTGAGCTATTGCAGTGTTCTGGACATGGTAAGCATTGCTGATCGACTCAGCGACGCCCGGAGAGCTAAGAAGGTAAGCAGCAAAATCCTACAAAAAGGAAAAAAGTGTAAGAGGCAAGTACAAGACACAGGAAGAACAAGAAAAGTAAAGATCCGTTACCCGATTAGACAGACGACCGCTGCTATGAGTGGTCTCTTTCTCATCTTTCTGTCCGGACGGAATCTACTCTTTCCCATCCTGACGACCACTCGAAGTCAGTTTCCTCCCATCCTTCTGAGTTCCCACTTCGGATTGCTTACTGTAGGCGGGCTTCAGGGGTGGCGGAGGAACGTTGATCTTACACCTTCTCTTGAGACGCTCACCATCATCCTCGTCCTCGTACGACTCAGGACCTCTGACCATCAAAGCAGCCGCCCGATTAACGGCCGCCGCGGCCGTCTCATCAACCTTCTCTTTGACCGGAGGCTGCTTGCCGGCAGACGCATCCGTTTTAACTAAGGCCTGCTTCTTGGCCTTCTCTTGCTCTTTCGAAGCCAGATCGCGCTTCCTCTTCTTCTGTTTCTCCGCATCCGCTTCTTGTGGGGTTTACTTGCCGGTTCCCGAACCGGATTTCAGCTTCTCCGTCTTCTTTGTTTTTACCGACCCGGAGGGCGGATTGACACCAACCTCAATTTGAGGAAACTCTGTAAGTACCCAAAACGGATCAGACAAAAACAAAGAAAAAAAAGGAAGAGAGAGAGAAAAGAATACGTATGGGAAGGGTCTTGCTTAACATAAAAGCGACACTTACTAAAACACCTCCTTCTCATATTCCCTCAAGGGGAAGACATACTTCCCACCATTCCAGTACTTAGGCAAGTCAAGCTGATTGTAATTCACCTTGGTTATGCTTGCCTCCAACCCATCCGGACGGTACTCCGTTTTCTCCTCCTTCTTGGCGGCATGGTTCCACTTAGGGCAGGGGTACTTGTTCGTGTCAAACGTGAAGTAGCACTTCTGCCAATTGGCATAGCTATCACGCCGGCCCCGGCAGCAGTCCTTCACTTTTAGCCATTTCTGAAAAGTGAAGATTCCTTCATCTTTGGTACCATCAAAGTGGTAGAAGGCCCGGAACAACTCTAGAGACGGCGTCACCTCACAGCGATAACAGTTGAGAAGAAACGCCCAGATGACTGCAGTGCAATACGGCTGCAACTGGGCCAGAGATATGTTAGAATGATCAAATATGGATAGGAACAGAGGAGAAAGGGGAAAGGTGATGCCATTTAGAAAGTGGCTCCGAGGAATGGCTGTCACCGTGGTGTGGTCGCCCTCGAACAGCTTCAGCCTGGAGTCGATGGAGACCGGAACCACCATCATTCGGACGAGCTCCTTTGCAGCAGTATCAATGTCCACATCGTCCCCTTCTTTCGGATCGTCCTTCTCCGGTTCGGGGTCCAACCCTATCCTAACTTCCCCATCTATCGGCACCGCGTCAGCCTCATCATCTGGCATTTTCACCATCTGCTCAGCCTCGTCCTCCTGGTTAACGGGAACCTCGAGTTCTCTCTCTGTATTTTGAACGGACATAGTTGCTGAAAAAAGGAAGAACTTGAAGAAGAGAGAGAATAAGAAGGGAGGAGGGGGCGAAAGTAGGAGAAGAAAACAAGAGAATAAAATCGAAAGTGATTGACTAAGAATCCTATTTATAGAAAGAGGACAAGCAAAGAGGGGGCCGAGTCCCAAGGCGACATGATTGCTTTCTTGGAAAGAGAGAAGAATTTATTTTGAAAATAAAATAAAATTCCTCGATGGACAACACTACATTTATGGAAGCCGTAACACGCATCATAAATGCGCTTGCCGACACGCGCCTCGCAAAGGAAAGATTAAACGCCGAGCGCGTGATCAAGATTCACATGATAGAGTATAGCTCGGAGACGCACATCCGAACCGGATCGCATGCCTCTGGGCGGATCCGGTTAATCAGACGTGATTAACACAAGCATTGAAACACATTGAGACAAGGGATCCCTCCTCCGGATCAGAAACCTCCGGACGAATCCCCTGTCTCAGGGGGCTAGTGGTGATATGGGCTCTGGCCCATATCCAGGCTCCGACCCAGAGAGTGGTCCGGTCCATATGACGTCAGCTAGAATGGCGTTATCCGGGGACAGAAATGACATGAATATGACCTGTCCCCGGGTAAGGACAAACAGACAGGACCACTGCCTCTGGGTTGGATCCTGACCACCTCACACCTATAAATACATCTTTGGACTTGTGGAGAAAGGTATGTTCTATCAGACTAAACTCTCTCAATATATCCTTATTCTCTCTCCTATTCAAAGGTCCCTCTTTCATCATCACGACGGAGTAGCTATCCTCGGGATACTCCGGGGCGTTGTTTTGCAGGTCTATTAGGTGAGAGCGCGCGGAGCACAGATGAAGCCTCATCCGGACCGGAGACCATCCTTGTATCCGGACCGGGACTGGAAGCTGGTAGCATCAGATGACACGCTATTTGACCATAATAGTTTGTGCAAGTGAAATACTTGTGATTATTAATGTATATCCTGGAAAATAAGAAATAGTTGATTCGGAAAAGAATCATGATTTCAAGAATATATGGAAATTCTTGGGAACAAAATTATGATTTGGAGGGAAAATCTAAATTTTTGTTGAGATGTAAAAGATTTGAATAGCCTTTGATCTTGTGAATTGTTTTGTGGTTCGAGACAATTTGGAAATGGATAGATTTCTTTGTCGTTGATTTTATTCGACAAGGTTCCATTTTTATGGAAGGATTTCAAGTTCATTTTGAAAATAAAAGAAACTATGTCTCTTGTAGAAGACGGAAACCATTTGTGATTTGCACATAGCAAATGGTAAGTCTAAAGATAAGACGGAAGTCATTTGTGATTTTGCACATAGAGGTAAATATCTAAATGTGTGAGAATGACAAGTCTAAGGTTAAGTTAAGAGACTGGAATTATTATAAAAGTTTGATACAATTTAGCATACCACTTGATGAAGTGGTTTAACTAGGGACTTTCTTAAAGTTGGTTATCGGGATGTTTAAGCCTATTTAAATCTTTGATGGTGGTATACCCAATTTCGCTCTAGTACAACGCTAGAGTTAAATTCAATGTGGAAGGCCCATTGTTTAAGATTGAAACATATAATATTATATCCCGAAAATATATGTTTGGACATGCATGAGAGACCATAGGTTGAAGTTTAACTTCTTAATGAATCTTTTGACAAAGTACATATGCATGTGTACGATTAAAAGGATTCACCTATATGTAGTGCGAAGTGTAGCCGCTTCAAGAAGCCCGGGCTTGGTTTTGTATGCACTCATGAACGGATATGGACACATGGCTTGTATAGTGTCGATTTAGCTTTTGAGCTGTTTTGAACTTGTGTGTGTTTTATCTTCAAGTGTTCAAATGGGTTGAAGGGTTCAATCTTTTAGACACCCCGATTCTCGAGCATTTGGAATGTGTAATTCACTAAGATGAAAATTCAATCTATAAGACATTTTCATTTATGCACTTGTTTGGTTTTGATGGATTGTTGGATTTTCCGAGTCAGGGATTAAACTTAAATGGGGGAGGATTGTTGGTATTTTGTTTAAATACCGGTTTAATTTAAGTATAATTGGATTCAAGATAGTGAAATCGAGATGTTATAACAAGGTTGGTGGTGCGGAGTGCACACTTGTAAAAACTATCTACGAGTTTACGGTTCTAAGATAAATATTTATTTATTTATCTATGTGGTTTATATTAAATTGAAGTGTTGCATCGATTCATAATTAATTCTGAGAATAATATACGTGTATCAATTAACACATTAATATTGGGTGCAGTTGTGTGTATGTGGTTACCAAACTATTTTGTTATGGATTAGTACGTACACACAGTTGGTTTTTATGCGGTTACCTGATTTGGTATGTATGCGTTGCCCTGGAGTTACCGATTGGTATGAATGCACAGTTGCATGCGGTTACTGATACGTATGGAGTTACCACACAGTTGTCTGAACCGGTGTATTACGGTATAATGGTTATACCTATAAATACATGTGTTTTTTTTTCGATGCATGATGAGGTTTTACACTGAACTATTCAATCATCTATGAATGATGTATGTATCACTGAACTATACGCCAGTGAGAAAATCCACAGACTTCCTTATGTTATACAATCTAGAAACACTAATACTCAAAGGCATGTTCTTGATTCAAGCCTAGGATCAAGAATGCAACGATAGTTTTATCCCGCGAGAAATTTCGTGTAACCCATGCTGATAGGGTCGAAATATTCTCAAAGGAAAGCGAGAGTGTTACGTGACTCTATCATTATCCAGCTATTATCCCAATCACCCTATTGTCCCCATTGTTTATACCCAACAGGTTCTTAGAGATGAACATGGACATACCATTGCATCACACACTTTCTTCACTTAAGCATCCTCTCCACTGGAAGTTGAGATCAAGACCATCAGAAGGGGTTTTTATTTTTATTTTTTTATGGAAACCTCAATTTGGTCATTGAATCAGACTCCCTAAATGGTATAAGTATGATTCTCAATCCAATCACTTCTCACTGGAAGTTTTTTAATCTATGTGATGAACCTCATGCTACTATAAAAGTAAAGTTGGTTCATACCTTAAGACAAGGAAACTTGGGTACAGATTTCCTGGCCAAGGTTACGCTCTACACTAGAGTATGCACAGTTCATATCTTGTTCCGAATTCCTCCTAAAGCTAGAGCAATTTAATTCTAGACAAACAACAACTGCCATCTAGCAGAGTTTAACATGTTTGATGTGATTGAGTTGTGTCTCCCTCAGCTTCATGAAACTTTCCAACTCAAGCCCTGGTTGTCTGGTTACATCCTAGTTCTCCTTCTGGCTACCATATTTCATCAGTGCACGAGCTGTTGCAGCCCTACCCTAACCATCCAAAAAGGATTCATTCTTTTGTTCATCAGTCTGTTTTTTTGGAATTTCTTTT
The DNA here is from genome assembly GCA_948330725.1 of Sherardia arvensis. NCBI lineage: Eukaryota > Viridiplantae > Streptophyta > Magnoliopsida > Gentianales > Rubiaceae > Sherardia > Sherardia arvensis. The sequence goes on from OX415238.1 coordinate 19,385,440, forward strand.
ACCTAGGTTGTCACATTGTGTTTTTCCTTGGCAATTCGCTAAGAGAATCTTTAGTAAAAAAAATTATTCACATGTAATAGACTAGATTTGCTACTCACGTTTCCTTTTAGACCTACGTAAAACATTACTATGCTTCTCGGGTCTTTTTGTAATCTTATGCCTTTTAAGGTCATATTGTGGTTTGGGAACCGCCAAATATATGTTCCTATCACCTACTTAAGGTGATTTAAATTTTTTTTAAAAATCCGGCGGAAAAAAGTGTATGTTTGTTTGATGGAGTTGAGCTGGTAGTCTCTTTCCGAGTTTTAACCGTGTAATAATCATAATTTAAATTGTAAACACATCTCCTATTTGCATTATACTCGTAATAAATGATAAATATGTTTACTTGAGTTTTAGACCCCAACTTCAACATAATTTTAAACAATAAGTTTATGACAATTAAACACATATGTGTTGAATTCTGAATTTTAACTCTCCCCAAAATTTTAAACTTGAAATATCAGGAACCCTCCCCAAAAAAAACACCACTCTCCTCTCTCCTTATCCTCCCAGGTGCAGTTCCCGAAACCAGATCAAAACCCACCGGAGGGGTGGCTGGGGCCGTTTCCGGCGCTTCCCGCCGCCGCTCGGCCACCCTCTCCACCCCTAAACCTTTTCCTTTTGCTCCAAGGTACCCCTATATCGTCCCTTTCACCTGGACCTTCGATTCTCCCCGCTAAACTACGTCCCCCTGAATGTCCAGTAAGCTCCGACTATCTTGAAGCCGTAGAGAACGGCGGACAGCCAACTCAGACAAGATCCACACATCACCGACGAGATTGCCACCGTCGGTGATCTCTTCTGGTCCAGACGCCTGTGAGTGACCAAGCCGAAAACTTCAAGCTTACCCATCCGGAGCGAGATATCTGAGAAACGCCGGTCATACAGGTTAAAGTCGGAACAGTAAGGGTTCTATCAGATCCAGCTCTTTCTGAGATAATTTGGCTGACACGCGCGGCAATGCACTAACACACTCATCGGCTGGTCGTCGTGGTATGAACTAAATGGCATATCATCGTGCATACGCGCTTCGCCGTCCACACATGCAGCCATTCCGATGCACCTTGCCGGCGCTTGAGGTACACGCACCTCAGTATGCTGACGTTAGCCACCTGCAGAAATGGATATTTGTAATTCTGAATTTTAGGTCTTTTTCTTTTCTTCATCTACGTCAGATGAAATAGGTATTTTAATTTGGTTTTTCTGCGTAGTTATTTGGACTGGTTTATCGACTATCCTCTGCCTACCTGATCTTTTCCTATTAACTGGAATAGTCAGGCTATAGAAAATCCCCTCGGCTTCTAGTCTCTTTCCTAGATACAGTATAGGAGAAATCAGAGTCTAAGTGGTTTTGACAACTCACTCTTGGCAATTCTGTTAATGGATTTAGACTTGTAGACTTGGTTGATTGGTTTACTGATCGATGCAAGTTATTGATGCTTTACATGCCAGATAGTTACATGTTTCGGACATTAGACTTTAGGATGCTCAAATATATTTCATCACACTTTTTAGTTTAGGTTTAGCGTGTATCCGCGCTTAGATACAGTCTAGATTTTGGAACTTATGCTGTAATCTTTCAAATTGCCTCCCATTGAGGAGATCAATTACAAAGGTTTGGGGAGTTTTATAAATATCTCTCCACCTGTGGTGATTTATCATCAAAACAAATCAGGAACAGATTGATTATGGGATATGGATTTGCTTTTGTTTTGATGTAGTACACTATTTTATTTTAAAAAAACATTGTGATTTCTTGTGTTTTGACATTTATAACAATTCAATCCGTTGTCAAAAAATAAAAGAAAAAAAAGTAGTGATTAACTTGATCATGTGTTTTTCAACGACATTCACTTTTGTTTCCCCAAATTTCCTAGAAACAAACTTCTCCATCTTCAAAAACCTTGTTATAAAGATGGTGCTAGGAAAAGTGTTAGAGTGACGAAAACAACACTCAAAATTTGAAAGAGAATCTTGATAATGTGTAAGTTGTTTGGAATGAAAAACACACTCAAAGTCTCAAAGAGATTCCATATAATAGGGTAGTTATATTTGCTCTGCATTTATGACAATTTTAGTTAGGGGCATGCAGGTCCGTTTTAATTCACCAGGTCTAATGGAAGTGGTAAATTATCATAATTATCCTACATTAGTTTTTACAAATTAACATAGAGAAACATTATTGTCACTTTACGACATCATTTCTTATTGAGAATAACATTTATCAGGATGATCCTCCTATTATAGCCCTTATCAGATACCAATAAGAATATGACACATGTACGTTTGTGATATTTTAATTAGTTAAGATATTTTTAATAAATATAAAGCCCTAGCCTTGAATGCCTAAACACATCTATGTAATAATTGAATACGTTTCCAAATCATAAATTATTTTAAAATGACGTGTCGCTATCTGTTTTGTGAATTATAATACATATTTAAGAGGGACATCACTGTCATTTCAGGTTTAATTTGGACATGTTAAAGTAAAATGGTCATGCATATAAAGCTACCCATTAGCTACAAGGTGTTGTAATTTATTGTTACGGTACTTGTGAATGCTCTAAACTACCCTACCTTATAGTATGCATGATATAAAATATTTCTAATATTAATTATTATTATGACAGAATAAACTAAAATGATAAAATGGAATCCAATCTTCACTTTAACCAATGTTCTCACATATTCCGTCTTTTTTATTTCATCTTCTCAATGTTGTATTTATATGTAACTTCTAGATTCTGTAGTAAACATAAACAAATGCATTGATTTTATCAGTGATAACATAAAAAAATGTAATGGTCATTTTATTAAGGTAACACCAGGTCCTCCAGCTCCCCCGATTGCCTAAGAAAGATATTTCTTTCATGGATTAATTAGATTTGTGTTTGAACATGCATGTAATTAAATTGATTTTTAAACGTGCATGTAATGTGCATGCAAGAAAATTAATTGATCAAACGCGCACGTTATGTGCACATAACATTTTTTAACTGTATTTGACGCGGGATAAGTAAGTTGAAAGTGTGCAGTTAATTATCACTTATAACTAATTAAGGCTTGTTAATTTCAAGTATAAATATCAAATGTTGTAGTCCCGATGCGTGCACACATTAAAAATATAATAGCACGAGGCAAACATGTGACTGGGTTATATAAATAAATTGATAAGAAGCACGTCAAAACTGGCCATCATCCCGCTACAAAGTAAGTTGTTGATTGCTTTACCATTGAGGGAATTAATAGATATGAATGTGCGAGTTGATGATTGTGTGATGTTCGAGCCCGTTCACATCAGTCATAATGTGGATGTGCAATGGTTCTACCGGCCAGAAGACACCAAGGGTGGTCGTAGGCAGTTCCATGGATCAAAGGATCTTTTCCTGTCATAACATATAGATACTCAAGAGGGCAAACACCATTGATGGTTCGGGAGTGCTTTCCCCGACAAGTACTACTCTGGGTTCAACTACAATGCTATGACTGGTGCTTTCATCCCAGATCGTGTTGCAGTGTATTGCAAGTGCGAGATGCCTTACAACCCCGATGATATGATGTTGTAGTGCATTGCAAGTGTGAGATGCCCTAAAGCCCTGATAATCTGATGGTGCAGTGTTACATCATTATTTATAAATTTCACATATATATTAAAATCATTTCAAGTTCTTACATGCACGCACTAGTGTGAATGATTTTCACATGTATTTACATGCTTGTAACATGCACACAATAGAGTGAATGCTCTGAATGGTGCAGTGTTACTTCATTGTTCATAATTTAACACATAGGTTTATGTGTGCATGTTACATGCACGCAACAGAGCAAATGATCTGATGTTCAATGCTACGTCATTCATCATAACTTTTACATATATAGTTAAAAACATGCGAGTTTTTACATGCTCATAACATGCACGCAATAGAGTGAATGAAAATTGTAGCATCAAACAACTTGATTATTCTTGACATTTTTAAAAATGAAAAATTTTAGAAGATGTATACACTAATAATGAAGGATTTAAATAGCATAATTTAGTGCGTTGTTTTTTTCTTAATCCACTTAATATGGATAATTCGAATAGTAAGTTGAAAATATGACATAGATATTTGACAAAAAAAAGAATTAGATAGAGAATAGTAGATTGAAAAGTACTCATGTATTCATTTTTATGGATTTATATACACTATATTGTAAAAGTTATAACGTGCGGGTTGAGGAAAGGAAAAATTTGATAAACCCACAAGTTATAACCCCACAGGTTATAACATATACGGATTAATAAATGTCTAATTAGAGAAAATAATATTAAATATATGGTGCATTAAAAAATTAAATGAAACCATTTGGAAGGATGAAAAGATTACTAATAGTTCCTAAACTTATAAGTTGCTCATATACTATTTTCGATGTAGACTGAAAGTGAATAGTATGATTCAAATGGTTCATTATGAAGGTACAAAACTTATTAAAACCTAGACCTTTATGTCAAGACAAATAAAGATAAAAATAAAAAGTTACCATGGAAGATCCTACGGTCTAACATCCAAGAGTAGCATTTATCCAACAAGGATGGTATCTTTAACTGACCCGATTAGAGAAATAAAGTCTCAATCAACTGAAATGTATGTCTATAATTTGTCTAAACTACGCTAACTTGAATCACTCTTATTTATAATAGAGATTGACTAGAAAATCTAAAAAGGTTTCCACTGTCAAACTAAACAAGGTTAGAAGGAAAACACCCATATAAGCAAAGATGCTCCTAAAATTTGTCAAGATTAAATTGTAAAAAATAACAATTGAAAGCACATTTTTCATATAACTATAAAACATAGAAATAACGAATAATAAGTAAAATAAAAAGGAAAAAGGAATAGAAATAACAAATAAAAAGTAAATTTGGAAAAGTAAAGAAAAAAGAAATCCTTACACCTGCATCTTGTGTCCATGCCGACTGACCCGAAATATGAATACACTTGCAACCTTAATGTTGAACCGACACCATTTCGTGTTGAAATGATTGAAATTGACCCAACCGAAAGTGCTTAGCTCGACCCGATGTGATGCTTGGTGACCCGGTGTGATGCTTGGTGACCCGATGTTTACAGAACAAAAATATAGAGTTGAGTCGACTCAAAAGATTAGATGGATCTAGTCGCTCGCTAGTATTAGTAGTTGAACTACCGCTTGGGGAGGTGCCCACCATTCTGCAGTTGTCGTTGTCGCCTTAGATTTGTCTACTGAGAAAGGAATCTGTATCAGATCGAATGAAGGGGCTTTGTTGAATAACCAAGATGCATGTAAAGTTCTCATGTCTAGAAGATGAGATATTCGACTCTCTCTAATTTGGAAGATAAAGCAGAGGCGATGAAATAAAAAAGGGGAGCGGAAAGCTGCAAAGAGATGGTGGCATCGACTACTTATTATATGCTCTCCTTTTATTTAGAACTAAGGGTTTCAAACGGGCGGGTTTGGGCGGACTTGGATTGGGTTAAAATGAGTTGGGTTTAAATGGGCCAATACTCATTTATATACATTAGGCTAAGGGGCTTAAATGGGTTGGGATTACATGGGTAGGGTATAAATGGACAGGGTACCATAATGAGTACCATTATGCCCAAGTACTAAAATATATTATAGATTTTATAATTATTAAAATTTGAAACGTCGTTTTAGATCCCGTTGTGTTAGTATTATTCAATTTCTCTTATTTAATTCAATTTTTTTTTTTCGAAGTTGATACTACGTTCAAAACAAGGGTTTTGAGTTATTTGGGTAATTAGGTACCAAAATGATGGGCTTAATTGTACCCAATGGGCACCCTAAACCCGTTTGATTTCATATGGGCTAGTAGCCCGTAACCCATTAATTTATTTGGCGTGTAGTTTAGGAAAATTATCATATGGACTTGGGCGGGTAAAAACCTGTGGCCAAATTGCCAAATGATCGTTTATATCTTGTGTGATGATTACGGGTCGTTCTCCCCAACTTATTGGTTATAACAAAATTAAATTGAACTAAGATGAAATACATGAAATTGAATTGAATTAAAGAAAAAAATTTAATGTTCAAAAATAATAATATCATTAAAAAGAGAGTTTTGGGTAGGACGGTCTCACAATTACCTTATAGTAGAACCACTTTTTATTTTACATTTTATAAGTTAAATTTATGCATTTGTTTTATTAAACTTTTAATTTGATATTTTTAATTATATATTTTTACATAAATCATCATTCGAATGTTATAAATATGTCTATACAATTAGTTCAAGTGTTTCGATAATTAGCTTTATTTTGTTGTACATTCATCCGTTTGCTAATTTTTTTAATAAATATTATCGGTGAATTAGTTATGTTAGAACGACCAATAAAGATTACAAATACGTAAATTTTCACCATAAATATATGAGAACTCACTGGTCATACCATAAAACTCATGGTGAGACGGTCTCAGGTCTCTCAACCAAGATTTTGTAATCTTTATATATGGCTTATGTCTAATTTCTTTGTAACTGAACTCAAACAAAGTCGGTCTACCATACAGGCCAATCATGAAACCCACCGTTCGAATTACCGGTAACCCACCATTCGAATCACCGTTAACCCACAAATCCAATTAAGAATTATCATTTCCTGCCACCGTTCGTTTTCTCTTTTTTCGGTTTTTGTTGGGGGTTTGTGTTCTTGTTCTAATGACGCCGAGGAAGAAAGGTGCCAGCAAGGCAGCTGGAGCGGATTGACTAACTGATTGTCGATGACCAACTGAACGGATTGATTGTTTGCAGCTCTATCATTCTCTGCAGTGGAGTCTGTGTTCGTTGCAGTACTGGTATGTATAGTGTGTACATTTCTTGCTGTGTTGTGTTAGTATTTATAGATGCTTTAATTCAACATGCTGGTGTATGTGTAAGCTTAGATTCAAAGTGCTACGCTCTTTGTGAATTCATGCTGATGCTCAATGTTCATTCATACTCACTTGAAAGATGTTCATAAACAGTTAACTTCTCAGGGTCTGTCATAATCACCTTAAATCCTTGTTCAACCATCATTTGAATCATCTTGTACATATGAAGTTCTCTTGTGTAGCCTTTCTGGCAGTAAAGTTGTGTTATTCATCTATTCTTTTTGATTAGGGTGTGGTCTTTATTTTTAGCAAGCCTGTTTTCCAATTCAAACGTACCGATGGCCTTTGCTCAATTGCCTTGGCTACAGAAAAACATCCAGAGATAAACTGTGTAGACTAATTATCAATTACTCACTGTGACAACTGACTGCGCTTTGTACAGGAAGAGAGGTATGCAGAGGCAGTGAAAAAGATGGAGTTCGATGGAAATCTAGGGCCATATGACCTCACCTCTTATGGTGATTGGAAGAGACTGTCTAACTATATAACAAAGGACAATCTTGATCGCATTGGTATGTAGTAACTGATGATTCCCTTTCTTTAAATTTTCTATTGAGTGAAGTAATAAAATAATGGCCTTTGAGGAGACAACATTTGTGGCAGTTGATAGAAATGTATGCTAAAAGACCTTTCGAATATCATGCAAGCTTTAGTTAAAATCTTCTTCGGCTTCTTCCTAATAAAAAGAAAATGACGCAGATGTGTGATAATATATTTTAAACTCAATGAATTGTATATAGGAATAAATGTCCCTCTCAATTTGCAGAACCTATTGGGGGAGGAGAAATCACAGTTGCATCTGAGGTTGACATTTTTGGAGGCGGTCACAAATCAGCAAGGGAGAAAGCTTTAGATGATCAGCTCAAGTCAAGTAAGTTTTCAAATATAGGTGATAACTCTCGCAAAAAAGGGTGTTATAACACAGAAATTTCGCGAGTAATCAAGCACAAGGGCATGAGTGCGAAGGAACTTACTAATTTGAATATTGACAAGGTACCTCTTACAGGCATACATATTTCTATTTGTCTTGGAGATTCTATAATCTTACTGACTTGTGATAAGTTTATTCTTGTATGACCAGACTCATGTACTGGAGAGCTTGTTGAGTACTGAATATGGTGGCATAGAAGATTTGCTTCTGGAGCTGCAGTTTGCATTTATAGCATTTTTGGTAGGATGAAATACTCTTGTTACCCTTGTGTTGTGACATCTCAGATATAGCTCAAATCAATAGATTGACAAGAGTATCTCATCCTACCAAAAATTCTATAAATGCAAACTGCAGCTCTGATTTGAGATTGACTTAATAATACGTATATATATATATATGAATAATTTTGTAAGAGTGGAATGCTAACCTGTTTGTTCTTTGTTTTCCACTTGTTGAGATGCTTTAAATTTAAATGATCATCTAATTCAGATGTTGATTTATGGAGATGACCTTCTGGAAACCCTCAGAAATTAGTAAGCCATTTGTAGATCAATGTCTTCCTTCAAGAGTAATCTTGTTGTAGCTATTAAAGGATGGGTTGCTTTCTGTTTATTTGCAGATGTATTGCAGGGTACCGGACAGTCCATTCATCGCATAGGAAGCTAAAGAGGACTTCACAAGCTTTGGCTGATCTGAAGTTTACTGAAGTTTTAACATTTTCCTAGGCAGGAAAAATGGAATCTGATTCTCAAGCATACCATGTCTCTGAGAATTGCATAATGTGCAGACTTTCTTGATGAAACTCGAGCTGTCATTCTCTCTTCTCTTACAGTGTACACTTGAAGAAACTCAAGCAAGAAAGATGTGTCCATGGCCATCATCCAAACTAGGGTTTCGCTGCTGAAATTGTAAGTACGTGTGGTAGCAGGCCCCGATCCTGTGTTCCCGTATCATGAACTCATTAACAAAATATTCAAATTTAAGATTATGCAGCTGTTTCTGCATTCTTTTGGCAGATGCAAGCTTGTACCTTTCCATGCCATAAAGCTCCAGCCACCAATGGTGGTAAGGACCAATTGCAACCTGCTGAGGATGGTAAGAAAAAGGATGACTGGCCTTGAGATCTCTGGGAACATTGAAAATGCACATAGGTAAATCTGTATCTTCCTCGAGATCTTCTTCAAGGGTTCTTCGGATCTGAATGATCATTGATGGTCATCGAAGTATTGGTTGAAGCTTGAAGCCAGGTGGCATGGAAATAACAAGGTGAAGTGGCTAGCAGGAGAGATGAACAAGAAAAGAAACTGAATTGGGAGGTATTCCGAGCTCTTCTTAGGTTAGTATATAGGTAAATGCAGCAGCTTTCTTTGGTTTTTTGTAGTTTATGATAGATTGAATCTGTAGTAATGGCTATTGATGTCTGAGTCTGCAAAACAAAGGATATGTTTGAGATGATTTATTGGTTCATATCCATTTTAGACACTGATCAACATTTATAGTCGATAAAGTGTTCATGAAGTTGCCCTAAGAATACGGAATGTTTTTGTTTTCCATGAGACTATCAATTATTGAAGTATTATAATAGGTAAATCAAATCAACTGTTCTTGTCGACGAAGAGTACTGTTTTTGGGACCAAAATTTCCAGTCAAATATGTTTAACCGAGGACTAGAAAATGATCAACATGAGAATTGTTTACTGTTAAGATTTTACTGTTAATTTTTTTTTTGAGGAAATGATTGTGGTTGAGAGGTCAAAGGCTGCTTGTGTAATTGTATGCCTGCTTTCTGCCATCGGTGGAATATACATTGGAAGAATATGAATAATCAACTCCATGCGTAGGATAATAATGTGAGAGTTGACTAATCATAAATTGAAGAAATGCCATCAACTTCTTAACTTTCACGTTACCTTCTTCCTTGTCTAGCTAGTTAGTCTACTAGGGAACCACTAAATGGAAATCCATAAACTTAATTTAAGAGTAATCTGTTTTCATATAAACTCAATTTTGAAGTTTGCAAATAGAAACACCGGCACGTGAGCATTTCATGCCGGTGTTTCTGTTGTAAGTGTAGAGATGGATTCCTGATCTTCTGCATTTATGGTTGACACGTCAGACGAGGCGAAACGTGTTGTTGAAGTTTGCAAATTTGATCGATGAACATATGGAAGAACTAGCCATGCTGGATGCTATGGATGCAGGAAAACTGCTATTTCTGGCTAAGATCCTCGAAATTCCAGAAGCAGCGGAATGTTTTCGATATTATGCGGGTGCAGCAGACAAAATCCATGGAGAGACTCTTAAAATGTCACAGGAGCTACAAGGGTACACCTCGCATGAGCTGTATGGAGTTGTAGGCCACATTATCCCTCGGAACTTCCCCAGTACCATGTTTGCCATGAAAGTTGCTCCTTCATTAGCTGCTGGCTGTACCATGGTAGTCAAGCCTGCTGAGCAGACACCCCTCTCAGCCCTTTGCTACGCTCAAATATATGTAATGGAGTTTCGTCAAAGAAGACAAAGCTCGCAATTAAGCCATATCAGAGGAGCGGTTCTTCTGCAATATTGGATAAGTTGAATAGTTCAATTAACAGCCGGAGTAGATCGCTTGATGCAGAAAGCACCAGAATCTATGACAATGATCTAGCAAATGGAATCGTAGATTCTAATGGAACTCTAACTGCAAATGTGAATGGCTGTAAGATGGAAAATGAAGATTATGTATCAGGAACATTGTACGATGTACTGCAAAAGGAGGTGATAATCCTGAGGAAGGCCTGCCAAGATAAAGATCACAACCTCAAGGACAAGGATGATGCTATAGAGGTATGATTTCACATTTAGCGTCACTTCATTCTGTTTCTCTGTCTGAAAAAAAAACTTAAACAGATGTATGGCAATGTGTTAGATGTTGGCGAAAAAGGATCAAACACTAAACAAAGCTATGGAAGTTGAGTCCAAAAAGAAGCGCAGAGAAATGGCTGCACTGGAAAAGGAAATTACAGCTGTGCATATCGGGACGGGATTATAATAACTTTAGAGAAACTTTGTGAAGCAGTGATTACAGAACATATAGGCAAGTGACAGCTTTGGAAAACTAGAGAAGTTATGCCTATATGATCAAAACCAGGCACAATCCAATGTTCTTGCTCTCAACCAAGAAGTAACATTCCAAATTATATGAAATTATTTATGCCTGGGCGTACATGTGCTACGCTCTTTGTGAATTCGTGCTGATGCTCAATGTTCATTTATACTCACTTGAAAGATGTTCATATAACAGTTAACTTCTCAGGGTCTGTCATAATCACCTTAAATCCTTGTTCAACCATCATTTGAATCATCTTGTACAAATGAAGTTCTCTTGTTTAGCCTTTCTGGCAGTAAAGTTGTGTTATTCATCTATTATTTTTTATTAGGGTGTGGTCTTTATTTTTAGCAAGCCTGTTTTCAAATGTACCGATGGCCTTTGCTCAAGTGCCTTGGCTACAGATAAACATCCAGAGACAAAAACACTGCCAATATGTTTTACTTTTAATTTTGGATAGCATGGCTAAGGATATGTTACTTTTAATTTTTGGTGTCTGCCTTCAGGTACTGCTCTGGTAAATTCTGTTTGCTACACTATACTGTGCAGAATCTCTAAACGTGATGACATGTCGTTACTTTATAGCTGATATTGGTTATGTTCTACCTGATGCTCCTGAGACAAATTAGATTGTTTTGTGTAGTTTGAATTTGGTTAAGTGAGCTTTTGTCATTTCATTGTTGATAGTTTTGAGAGCAACAAGGCACAAAGCTAGCTGACTGTGTACTGGCTTCTAAGTTGTAACACAGATGGATTTTTTAAACGTGTTCTGACTTAATATGTAACACAATCTGAAAATTGCTTTACAAATCCTCCTGCTATTGCGCTTTTTGCACAAGAAGTTGTGATCTCTAATGTCCTGGAAAATTTTGAAAATTTTTAATGTTCTTTGATTCTTGAAGACATGCATAAATTTTTCCTGACCTCCTTTATTACAGGCCGGAGATTGTCGGTCGCCCGAATCACAAGAAAGCTGCCAATATATCACCAAAGGAACTTCTTGCATTATTCCCAAGGACTTTCTGTGCCCTTTGACAGAAGTATTCTTCAACGATCCTGTGACTATAGAGACTGGCCATACCTTTGAGAGTTCAGCCATTAAAAAATGGATAGGGAAAGGAAACATGATATGTCCTGTCTCTAGGAGAACAATCGATTCTTGTGGTGTGCTACTCACAAACTTTATTCTAAAGAGGGTGGTAACTGATTGGAAGTTAGAGCACTCTAAGCACTCATGGGTTTGACATTTCAGTTAGAAGAGGAGAAATGACTGTTTTTACTTTTTCATAATAGAGCAGCTCATTACAGATTACAGCCAAGAGGAAAGAAATGGAACAATGAAAGAACTTATTTCACTTGGTGGCTTGGCGTTTCTCTTACGCGGGTTTGAGCATGGAAACCCTGATGAGAGAACACGAATATCAGCTTTTCTGTTAGTTTGCATTCAAGCAGATGCATGTATTGGAAACCTATCTTCAGAGCTGCCATCCTGAACAAAGGTCTATTCTTACAGTGCTGCTTTTGCATTGGATCTTCTCGTAGGTCCACACACTAAAGCCTTTCCAGAACTTATTATTCTTCCTTTTTTGAGAAAAGTCATTTCAAATTTTGCTACCTGCAGGTAGAGCCTCAGAACCAGTGTAAGTAGAGATGAGGCAGCTGATGCCATTACAATAGCCCTCGAGAGGAGCTTGTTCGATGAAATGGTGTGTGAGAAGTGCTGTAGGTTCTCTTTCGCAGGGAAGGACTACCCCGAGGATTTGATCCTAAAGCAGGCTGGATTTCTTGATGGCCCAGAATTCGCTTTCCCTGATAGTAAACATAAATTTCATGTTAAAATTTCACTTTTCCAAAAAATCGTAACTGAGATGGTATGTATTTATTCAATATGCTCCTTGTAAGATGGAATATGTTGCTGAGGAGACAGCAAATGTGTGGTGAATTTATCAACTTCACTTCTTGGAGATAGGAGCAAATCATTTTTAGAAGCCACAGCAGATTCTTCTTGTGCCAAAATGCTGCTTCTTTACTGCTCCAGAACTTTTGCATCTATAATATTGATGCACAACATGGTAATAAGTAGTTGAAGGGAATGACTGGAGAAGATATAAAAGACAAAAGTATGTTACTAGACAAAAGGAAACGATAGATTAGGATACCTTAGCTAATAAAATAAATGGTAGATTGGCAGGGGGTTTCAAAATCATGCAGTTGAAGAATATTTTCAGATGCAAACACACGCAATAAAGGAAGTTAGGAGAGGCAGAATTGATTTGAGTTACCGCCGTGAATTCTGCAGATCGACGGAGACGCAAAATCAAGGAGATAAGTTCAAAACGTAAGAGAGTAGAGCGGGATGGTCGAGGAAGATGCTTAGCGGAAGGAGAAAATTTTGGGGAGGTGGAGGAATGGGCTTAGAGAACTATTTTCGTTGAGGCGGGAAATGTTTCCCTCCAAATTAAAGTCATTTTCCCCTCTCCGTTTTTTCATTAAAAATGTCTCAAAAGCTTTTTTGTCTTGTTAAAGAAAATATTGTCTCAAAAGCTAATCACGAAATTTTTAAATTTTTAACTCAAAATTTCAAATTCTATCACTTAATCTATTACATATTAATTTAATTTAATACATGTCATGGTGAAACGGCCCTAACTTATAAGGCCATCTCTTTATTATTATATAATGTAAATGGTATACTTTTGAAGAATTCACATCTTAATTTGAAGACCAATTTTCCCACCGTTTTAAATTTAACTATGTACTTTTACATTTAAACAATACATTTTTATCTTCAAAGTAATATAATGAGAGAGTATTGGGTAGAACAATTCTATTATAAGTTTATTATAATTATGATATCACCGTTCTTTAATTCATATTTTATAAGATCAGTTTAAATGTTTGTATTATTAGATTCTTATTATTATACTTTAAATCATATATTTCAAATAGTAAATTATTTAAATATTATAAATATGTAAATTTATTTTGTTCAAGCGTCTGTATTTTCATTCTTTACTAATAATTATAATGTTTAAAACTTCATAAGAAAGTTGGATTTCACAAGATTTTTCCAAATTCTATAATTTAAGTAAGTATAATTAATTATGTATATGTAAAATAATGAATGGATTTATTTATTGAAAGAATTTCATTCGACATATTGCCATACAACGATTAGAATAAGTGGAACCAATATCAAATATAAATATTCTATAAAACTAAATGATAATTAGACTAATTGTCCTTTTACACATAAGAGATCCAATAAATTGTTGAGAGAGTCTTGGGTATGACGGTCTCACTAAATCCTTATTATAGAACCGCTTTTTATTTCACATTTTTATAACTTAAGTTTTCTGTGTTTGTTTTATTAGACTCTTAATATGATACTTTTAATTATCTATTTTAACAAAAAAAACTATTATTTAAATGTGGTAAATATATCCATATCATTAGTTTAAGTGTTTTGATTATTAGTTGGATTTTTGTTGTACATTCCTCCGATTGCTAAATTTTTTAGTTTGTTTAAATATTATCAATGAACTAATTGTGTTAGAACAACCAATAAAGATTACAAAGATGTAAATTATCACCATTAACATATGAGAACTCATTGGTCATACCAAAATTTTACGGTGAAACCGTCTCACCCGAAATTTTGTATAAATTATAATACTTCCCTCAAAAATATTAACTAGTTGTCGATAAAATCATGAATCACTTACCAATTACCAAGTCCAATCAAACACAAAACCAAGCAAAAATTAGATCTAGTTAAGACATCAAATCTAAGAGGTTTAAAATAATTACATTTATTACGCGTGCGTACGATAGTATAAACATTCATAAATAAGGGATTTGAAAATCACTTTTTGATAGTGTACCATTTGTATCGAGATTCAGACACACTTATTATTACTTATTCGCTCATACATACAGTTTTGATATTATCAAACACGTTGAATTCAAATAAGCGCTGAACTATTCAAATTCAGTGATAGGTGGAGTTATCAAACCAACATTAATTTTTATTTTAATTGAATTGAAATGAACATGTTCAAAATTATTCAGATATATTATGAAGATTGCTCATTTTCGTCGTATTCACAAACAATGAACTTGTATAAATCTAGTATACATTAATTGAACCGTATTATAATTGAGGTATTGAACATAGTAATTATACGACTGAATGAAACAGAAATTAATCAAATCACATTTGTTCATAACCAACTTAAATGAACTTAATTGAACTGAACTAAATGATTGAATTCAAATGAAGTAAAGTTTAATTATCGAAGACAATAACAGTATGACTAAATTAAACTAAAATTGATCTGATTTTAACTGAATCAATTTGATATGATTTGAATTGAACTGTAAATGGATGAAAAAGAGTAATATTACTTCTAAATTAAGCTTGATAGGATAGAATCAAAAGTAATCAAAACATAATTGATCTGATATGAACTGAACTGAATTAATTTGATCGAACAAGGTTTATTGAAATAAACATCAACAATCGTTTAAAAAAAACTGATTTGAACTGCTATAAATTGAACAAAAAGTAAATATACTGAAAATATCATGACTGAAGAGTCCTGAAGACTTAGCACTAATTGATTGGCTATTTTGTAGAAATTGAATATGTTTAAACATGCTAATGTTTAAACACTTGTTCAAGCAGATCAGAAACTGAGCAATAGTCTTTGAGGTGAAGTACAACTCAGATGCGATCAAAGAAGATATTCGAACGAATCAAGATGATATTTGAAGAATGATTCGATGCTGATTTGATTAGATAGAGAATATATTCGTGAGTTGTATTTTAGTTAGAATTAGTCTTAATTAAGGAAAGAATATCTTTCTTACCTTATAGCTATAGAAGTAGAGTATAACTAGAAGACTAAATGAAGCTGTGACAAGTTGGACGAGAGATCAGCATTGCCGAGATTGAAGGATCGAGAAGATAAACGAAGCAACACAGCATTGAGCTATAAATAGAGAAAGAAGTTGCGACAGAAAGGATTGAACTTAAGTGAAAGCATTCTGGAGTTCGGAATAGCTTTACAGTTCTTGGAGCAGCAAATTTTTACGGATATTCAATAGGCCTTCGTCATCGCCAGAGTCTAAAATCAGAAAGCATTTATACCTCGGGAGAGGTGGTCAAGATAGCAAAGAGGAGTTGCTGACTGGCTGTGAGGGGAGCTCACAAATCCACACGGAAAGATAAGTCTAGATAGTTAATTGTTTGAGAAACTTTGTAACTGATCTTGATTATTTAGTGAATGATTTTCAGACTGGGTAAGGCCCCGCAGATGTAGGTGTTTTAGCACCGAACTGCGTAACCAATTCTTGTGTTCTTACTTTTAGTGTTTAAACTGTATTGCATGTTTAAACATACTTGCTAGAGTAGAAATATTAGTTAAGAAATTGAAAAAATATATAAATATTTAACTGAATTAAGTTGAAAAATATAAATATTGAACTGAACTGCAAAATATATAAATATACTGAATTGAACTGGAAAAAAATTCTGATTGAACTGAACTGCTTTACAAAAAAACTCTAGCAAACAGACCCTGCATTTATATAATTAAATAGCAAATTTATATCAAATCATATTTAATCAGAATTGAACTTAACAAAATGGACCTAACCAATTAAACAAAATTATATTGAACTGAATTTAATTTAAGTTAATTGAAGAATACTGAACTGACATATAATAATGAACTAAATTGAAAAATACTAAACTGAACTAAAAAATATTCATATAAGTTGTACTAAATAATTTAAACTTATCTAAATGATTTCCGATTTCAGTTCAATTCTGATGAGAATTATTTGATAAACTTTTGCTTGATTTAGTATACCATTACCATTTTCAATACATCAATTTTACTCCAGTTTAATTTATTTCAATTCAAATCAATTCATTCTAACCAAATAAGTTGGGAGAACATACTTTGATTGTTCGGTGTACAAGTTAAGTGATTGTTGATTAGGTACACAAGCCAGATTGACCTTCAATTAGTTAACTCTAATTTATATTGGTCTATGAAAGTTAAGAAGGATCGAGGGTCTGTTTCCAACTTATATAATCACAACTTAGTTTAATGAACCGAACTGAAATGAAGCAAAAGTTATTATACTAACTAGCTAAGAATCATCGCGCTTTGCACGATATATTTAAAGAACTTATATAATTTTAAATTTATATGTAAATGTTAATTTTAAGTTATGCATATTTAAATACTAAACTTTTCTAATTGATTGAATAGAGTAATAAAAATTAATATAATATATAAAATTATTTTCCCCTATCCAACACAAAATCAAACACAAAGAATAAAAATCTAAATTTATCAAATTAATTAATTTGGAGTATCCAACTAAGTCTAAATTTGGTTAACATTGAGTTTCTTGAGTAAATAGCAAATATGAAAAACAACACCATTTTCCATGAAAACGTTTTTATTATGCTATTTAAGACTTATACGTGTGTTGTGCTATTCTGCCAAGATTTACTGAAAGTAAAAAAAAAGGCGATGATAATGGGAATATTATATGTAATGATTGCACCATTTCAAAGGCGCGAACAAACAAATGATGAAAGATTTTATGAAAACTAATTTAAAAATAACATATATATATAAATATATATATAATTTAGAGGTAAGGAAATGTATTATTAAAATTGATGCCTTTCATTCTCTGCGATCTTATCTTTGATTGCTTTTTATGAAGTCACACCGGGAGTTAGTGCTGATCTAATTGATTGATTACACAATCATCATCACGGAATAAAGAAAAGATCACATATAGAATCATTATGACCATAAAATAATAAAGAAAACATTACTTTTATACACAATTTTACAACGTAAAAACTAATTATTATCTATGCTATCGATTTTTTAACAATAAAAATCATATTTTCTAATTTTACATGTGTAAATAAGTACAACTAAATATGGACATATTTTTATATCTAAATACTATATTCTTTTATGTATTGATTTCACAAATGAAGTGTTGAAAATTGGATTGGTTTCGTTAACTAACGAAAATCATACTTTCATATAAAAAATGACTATTATCTAAAAAACAAAATAAGTGAATGTATCAAAATTAAGTTTGTTTATCAGATATGATTATTAAAATACTACATATCCATATAACATCATCAGGTCATTTGATATAAGAAAATCAAATTTTAGTTTATGAAAACCAAACCCTTTTAATTCATCGCAAAACCAATTTTAGTTTAATGAAGGAAACTTTTTTTAATGCAATGAAATGTTTTTTTAAGTGGGCAAAACAAATTAATGGGGATCCACTAATGAGAGATCATGCTGAATAAAAGAAAATGATCATTATCGAATCTATACTTCTCCTTCTCCAGAAATTTAAACATAGAGAGACTATGACTAATTAAAGATATAAAAACATATAGATCCGCCCCTGCTAGCACATGATGAAGATATAAAGATATGTGTGGCTTAACTTATAATTCTCCATGACCGAGAACAGCCCGATCACCCTTTCTCCTTGCCACTCCCACGACTCCTCTTTCCTTAAAAAAAACACATTAATCATAACTTAAAATAGAGCAAAATCTCATGAATATATACAATACCATCATCACATGATCACTCAAACTCAATGGAACTAATGTTGCTCTGTTCATCACGTCAGGAAACGATTTATAGGGTTCGGTAGCTATTCAGTATGTTGTAATCGAGAGCATTTTTCTCAAAAATCAAAAGCAGTCGCTTGAAATTGTGATGCCTCCTCAAAGCTCAAGACTAACAAATTGTGATCGAGATAGACCTTTTAACATCCAGCATGCATTATATGTACGACAAGAGTTTGCGTAATGACTCGTATGTAAACTATCGATACGGTTATGCACTGAACTCTCGTGATTCCGCATCGGCAAAGCCGTCGCTCATAATTTGAGGAACCGACAGGGATCACGCGCTAGGGTTGCCGAAGCGGTGGGTGTTTTAAAAGTCCAAACCAAATCCCACCATAATCCATCGTACGTATCACTTTATAATGTAGGGAACCTGAGAGGGTTTAAATTAAATATAATGTTGCCAGAAAAAATTATACAATAATAGAGTTTATATAATCCATCGTACATATCACTTTGATATTAATTATAATATATTAATACCATAACTATACTATTGATATAAGGAGAATTTAATTTGTACATGTGTGTGCTCAAGACGATCATGATACACACCTTATTTACATTATTAGGAATGGAAAGTTGTGATATACAATATTTGAATTTAATAATATACCATTTAGGACTGATTAATTAGTATAAATAATATTTTCTTTCTTATCTCATGAATCACGATGGAGTGTATATATGTGATATTTTTAAAACAAATATTTTCCTACATTTATATTATATCCTCCAACTTCAAATTAGTAAAGTTTATATTATATCCAAAACGAAATATATAAATATTGTATGCGCCGGAATATGGTGATCTTGTGGTGGTTTTGTGATGGTTTTAATCAAAACTATGTAGTTTAATAATTTTTATTAATTTATTAAATTTACCGAAGGAATAACTCTTTTAGTTTCTTTTAGAATATACCAAATATAACTTGGGCATAATATATTGTGATCAATATATACCGAAAATAACTTTCAAGATTTATTACCGAAGGTTTCCCACGGACGAAAATAATTGCAAATAAAAAATAATGATGCATAGAAAAAAAAAATGGAGAATATATTGAATGAATGATAAAGGAATATATATATACAAGGTATTTTCATACTATCACGTCTGAGATTGTGGTTCTATGGCAGCGTTATTAATTTATATATTTACCGCAGTAATAACTCTTCTAGTTTCATTTATTTAGGAAAAAGAAACAAAAAAAAAGAAATATATAAAAATGGTAGTCGCCGGAATATGGTGAACTTGCGGTGGTTATATAGTGATTTTAGTCAAAACTACGTAGTTTCATCCTTTTAATACTTTTTATTAATTTATTTATTGACCGGAGTAATAACTCTTCTAGTTCCCTTTACGACAAATAATAATAGTATAATGTACCCTGGGAATTCTTATCGAAGTGCTAATGTACCCTTAAACAATTATTGATTTCAAGTGTTTAGACGTTTGAATAGTTGATCATCATTAATTGTGAATTCTCAATCCATAAATATTTGAAAAAATTAAGTTCTCTAATTAATAAATTACTATTTGTGATAATCTTAGGTGATGTGATGAAAAGGCACATTAGAAATTCTATTATTCCATTAATAAAGTGTATTTTTTATCTTTTCAAGTATGCATACATGAGAATTCATAATTTAATGCCCCATCAACAATTAAAGGTCCAAACCTTTGAAGTTAATAGTAATCAAACGGTATAATAACACTTTTCAAAAACTTGGTGGCATATTAGCACTTTCATAATAACTCACGGGTGGGACATAAATTTGATGATATTTTTCTTAATCAAGTCCTTCCATTAACACTTCATATTGATTCAGAGCATATCAAATCAATCTAGTTCAACTAAGTATCAATTCATTTAAGTTCAGTTCATAAAATTTAATGTTAATCATCTTAATTTTGTCGTGCTATTACTAATCCCAATACAATGATTATTACTTCATACAAATTCCGTTTAAATTAGTTCACGAGAAAATGACTTAATTAATGATACTTACATAAATTCTTCATCGTTTAGTGTTTATAAGGATCGAGTCAAATGAAATCTTATTTTGTATGGTAAGGTGGAATGGTTTTTTTTGGAAATACTATCCATTCAAAATATTGGGAGTCACCCAACAACGATTATTATAAGTGAAATTAACTACATAAATACTATGTGTATCTCCACCCCTTTGAATGATTTTAAAATATTTCCACAAGCATTTAGTTTTTTGTTAATTAGTGAAATTAACTACTTTTTAAGGAGTAAGAGGAATTAACTAATGATCTAAGAATCATATTAAAAGATAATCAAACAAAATCTAATCACACTAATGTCCTATTACGTATGTTAGGGCCGAGCATCCGGCTGACCTGATGGCTCATCAGGACCAACGGCTCGGCCCCTTAGCACACACGGCGCCCGGGCCAGCCCGGACGCGGCATCAGATCAGAACCCCAGTTGTCTGGGCCAGGCATCTTGCCATCCTGGATGACTCATCCCAGCCCCTTAGCACACACGGCGCCCGGGCCAGCCCGGACGCGGCATCAGATCAGAACCCCAGGTGTCTGGGCCAGGCATCTCGCCATCCTGGATGACTCATCCCGAGCCCTCGACACACATGGCATCCGGGTCAGACCCGATCGCGGTTAGAACCCTACTTGGTCTGGCAGGAGCATTTTCCCATACAACCTAATGACGTGATGTGACTGACCAGGCCCCGGTTCCCTTCTATAAATACCTCACTAATTACAAGGAGAGAGGTATGTTCACCATTCACTATTCTCTACCAAAATTACTCCCACCATGCTTTCTGACTTAAGCATCGGAGCGGGAACGGCATTAAGCCACCCCGCCCTGACCGTGAGTGTTCATATGGTCTTAGCAGGTAGATTTCATCCGTCATCGAGGCGGATCAAGAGACGCTGCAGCACGGCCTAGATCGACAGTCCAGGCCACGGTCCAGCAGCACCGTTAACGATCTGGATATTCCTCCGAGAGATTTCCCGGTCGTAACAACGTACCTATAAGATATGCAGAAAATTGTGCTATCATTCTCAACAATATTACCTAGAAGCCGCGATAGTCATTAATCGCTTAATAAAACATCTGTATCAAAAGATAGTCAGAAAATCATAAGATCAGAAAAATTAGTTGGAATTTTTTTATTTAAAAACTACTTACATAAAATCTCATATCTGAAATTTCTTTATAATCTTACAAATCGCCTGCACTTTGTAGAGTTATTGTATTTTATTTTGTTTCTTTTTGGCAATATTAATTTGGAGGGAAAATTCCCCGCGCGCCTTACCACTGTTGTCCTCCAAAAACCCTTCCTGCGTCCTATATTCCTTATCGATATCCTCTCCCACGTCGCCATCTCCCAAATCACCTTCATGCTTCCGGATCCAACTCAGCCATTATGTGTCCCCAGTTCTCCGCGTCCCCTTTCCTCCGGAGCAGTCGATTTTGCAAGATTAATCGATTCCGCATCTGAGATGTTGTCTTTCTTCTCTCTATGGAATTGGTAAGTCTAAATTTTGCCTTGCCGGATTGATTATTCTTTTTTCATGTCCATTTCATTGGTGAAGCTCTGTAATTGTGTTTGTCTTGTGGTGCAGTACCGTTCTGATCTGATGTCGGCTGATGGATCTTGGCATTGAAGGGGTTATCATCCTGAATCATGTAAGTAGTTTGAGACACTAGTTCCAACACCATTTGTGTATGCTTTTCCTGCAACTTCTGAAACCCCGCTTCATCTTGACATTTATTTTCTATGTAGTTTGATCATTAACTCTAGAGTATATTTGAAGATTACACTTTCTGTTCATGTAGAAAATCCAACTGAGCTAAGGTAATGCTATTTAATTTGTTGAAATCTGAATTTGCAGGATGTGCATTATTTTTGTTTTATTTTTTTTCATAAACTCAAGTAGAGATGACATGATCAGAGAGGCAGCTAAGCACTGAAAGAAAATCGTGAGCAAGCTCTGGATATCAAAGGCAGACTCCATTTTTCCAATGGTTAAAATCTCCTCATCTTTATTATGCCTATCAAGTTCAAAGATATATTTATTCCTTATTTTTAACTTTCCCTTGTCATTTGAACTTTGAAGAGAACTTAAGTTGTCTAGTGCTCAAATTTTAACCTTCTTTCACACACTGGAAAGAAATTTGGTTTATGATATTTAACAAACAGCGTGTGTTGAAGTTTATGAGAATTTTAATTTTATTGAATCTATTTGCTTTCATGATTTGAGTCATGCAATTATACTCAGGAAAATCTATTTGCTTGCTTCTGTAATAGTTTCAATATGCATTGAAGTTTCTCTTTTTTCATATGGGTTTCGCCAAAGCGCTGTACAAATTGACATATGGCTTATTAAAGAAGAATATAAGGTTTGAATTGGTCGCATCATTAGGGTTGGTTTTATTAGTACATGAACTTGACAAGGCTGGCGCGCACTTGAGTTGAAGTTACTGGAATGTGCCTGAAGTCACTGTTGCAGCTACGGATGCCTCATGTACTGACTCTACTAATGTAAGTGCACCCTAGTTATATTTTACCTTCCTATATAACTGGTATCTTTCCTCTTGTTTTGACAAACCTACGTTTAATATTTGCAGCCTTTAGCAGTTTATGTGTGGAAAATTGCATGCTGGTAAGCTTGCTCTCTCTCTCTCTCTCTCTCTCTCTCTCTCTCTCTCTCTCTCTCTCTCTCTCTCTCTCTCTCTCTCTCTCTCTCTCTCTCTCTCTCTCTCTTTGTACTTGAATTTTTCATTGATACGATGTATTTGACTACATGCTCAATACATTCTACTCTTTTCAGTGATGTTGAACACAAGCGGGATGATAACCGCTTTGCCACTGCTGGTGCTCAGGTTGATATATGGGACTATAACAGGTTGGCTGTCATTTTTTTCTTCGATTTACTCCTCGAGTCTGTTTACATTAAATGAAAATTTAAATATCTTTGTGTGTTTGCAATCAGGTCCCAGCCAGTGAACACTTATAAATGGGGATCAGATACAGTGATATCTGTCCGGTTCAACCCTGGAGAACCTAATATATTGGCAACATCAGGGAGGTATGCGCTTCACCTTCCCTGGAACTTAATTTCTAAACTATTTATACTGTGTTGTTTTAGTTTAAACTTATAACTAATCTTCATTTCTACAAGTGTTGGCTCTCTTTCCTTACTCTTATAGTAATTTTGATATAGGTTTGTATATATATCAGTACCAATATATTTTAAAAAATTATGGTTGGACAATAGACTTCTGTTTAGATTGTCTCCTATCTCAGTTTCCTATCTTAATTTTGAACTTCCATTCTCTAAGATAAGATAATATTTTGTTTGTGTTGTTATCTTCTTGAAGTGTTGAAATTTTTGATGCTTGTCTTGTGTATGTTGTGTGTTTCCATTTCTCAATTGGATGTATGGCATGCTAGCTATTCTTTATGGACTCTAATATTGACCTTGGGTAACTTCGCTTACTTGCAGTGACAGAAGCATCGCGTTGTACGACGTCCGGATTGCAATTGCTACAGTTGTGATCACAGAAAATTGGATGCGGCCAAGTGTGTGCATCAAGATCAAGTTTCTGCAGTGTAAGACCAGTGTTGTGATAATAATCATCCTTTGGGCTGACAGTATAACTAGTTCTTATTCATAACATTTAAGGACATCCTAGTATAAACAATAAGACTATAAAATCACATCCCAACATTTAGTATAATAGCTTGTCAGCCAACTTTTGGGCTTATTCTCTTCTCACGTCCCTACCTTTTAGCAGTATGGATATTGATTACTCGCCAACCGGCAGGGAATTCGTGACTGGATCTTATGATAGGACAGTAAGTTCAATCCTGCTTCGATAAATTATTCCAAAGATGTGGATCCATTGCTGACAGATATGATTTTTTGACTTCTTTAACTCTGTAAGTGAGGACATTCCAGTACAATGGAGGCCACAGTAGGGAAATCTATCATAAAGAATGCGAAGGTTTGCTTTCCAGCCTTCGAAGTTTAAAAGCTGAAACTCAACTCTCTCCCGTCCATTTTCTACTGGTGTAGTAACATGAGTTGAAGTTAACATGCATATTCTGAAGCATATTTTACTCATTTTTGCATGAACTACTGGTTGTTTAGTTTAGTTGGGACTGACACGAACCTCTTTGTGATTTAGAGTATTCTGTGCCAAATTTAGTTGCAATGCAAGCTATGTTGTCTCAGGGAGCAATGACTTCAACCTTAGAATTCCAAGCTCCTGAAATATGCTACCATTCCATTTTTTGTTAGGTTCTTGATCCTGACAAGTCCTTAGTTTATATATATTACTTCTTCTTTTTTGTGAATTTTTTATGCATTACTTCACTACATTCATATCATACTCTACAACCTTGGCTTCAGAGATCGTTACTTTGGTGATTGACAATTTGACGTTCAAAAAACATTCATGAATGAATGATATTTAATAAGACCGACCATCGTTTACAAAACTGCTCTAAGTGAGGCTAGAAGATTCTGCAAAATTAGTTTGATGGCTAAAAATTAATTTGGTTTCACGGTAGCCTCCAGTTGATTACTTGTGTACTATCAAGACAGTCACACATTTCAAAACATAAAAATCAAAGCAGTCAATTGAAAAAAAGATTAATGAAAAGAAAGCCATACATTATACACTGACTTAAAAATGTTCACACAAATTACAAATCATGAGTACAAAATGTACACATCTGTATCAATCCACCAGATGTCCTATGCTAAAAAATCAGTATGTATCATGTTTTTGGTCCAAAAATATTACAACAGAAAATTAACATTCCGATTTTGCTGGACACTACAAAAAATGATCTCACTAGCAAGCTATATACAAGGTTATAATAAATAAAGCTGGAATATGTCTTGCAAACTTTACCATGTATATATGATCCCTAACTTACAACCTGATACAAACAGACCAACAATCCATTACACACAAAGATGAGGAAAAGTGTTCATTGCACGTGTTAACAAAGCTAAATCACAGTTCCATGCTATCACAATACTTACTTTAGACAATGATAGGAAGCTCGTATTCACAAATTAGCAGCCAAATCATGTTCCTTAAAGCTAGTCGTAGTTGAAACAAATTCTATAAGGGCCTTCTGTCAGGCTAAGTATCGAAGTAATACATGAGATTATTGAATTCAATCACTGCAAAAACTCGGCTAATGAACATCACTTGTATAAACTATTACATAACACCGCGGACTAACTGTTGCATGACAGCTACATTTTGCCAAGCGGTAAACAACTTCAACTTAGTTTCAACAACAAAGTAGATACAAATTAAATAGCGAAAAACCAACTTCCATTTCAACAACAAAACATGCTTAATAGCAGCAGCAAAACAACTTCGTTGTCAATATAATAATAGCCCTAAGGGGCTCAATTTCAACAGCATCTATAATTTAGCATAGGGACGGCCTCATCGAGCTCTAATATACCAGCAAAAACTGCATCTAATTCAGCAGAAAATCTGGCATACTCATGATTGATTGACTCAAGTCCATGATCGTCAGCTAGAATAGAGAAAAAGACGGAAAAAAATATCATATAGTCAACGAACATGCTCACAATCTGTAAATTTACTAAGATATGATGTGAAACATTACCTTGTAAATTCTGGACCTCTACTTTTGCAGCCTCATACTGTAGAAAGTTGCACCAGAAAATCATCCCTCTATCGATTTTTTTTCACATTACTTGCACACCAAAAAATATAATCAGTTAAAATGAAGAGAAACAAATCATAATTTGCAGGAAATCAGGGATAGTAGATAACAACAGAAATCAGTTGCATCCCAAAGGTTGACAAGTTAAAAATGCACATATTTTACCAACAGCGAAAAGAAATCTTCAGCGAAAAGAAATCTTCAAGCTGACTTTCACCGACTATGACACCGAAATTCTGCGAAAAAACAGCATCCACTGATCCAGCTCCAACATTTTTTAATGCTTCAGCGGATGAAAAATGTTGATGTACTCACAATAAGTCTGTATTGCTTTGCTTTTCGGGGAAACCAATATCCTGTCAGAATGAATAACTGGAGGTCAAAGGTGATGATCTTCATATGTGCACCTTTTGATAAATGTGATTCAAAGCTACTTACATCATCAGGATCAGGAACTTCAATGGTGCTAGCACGAGGAGCTTTTATAGCAATGACAGTTTGATTCTGAAAAAGGTTGCGGAATATACTGTTAAGCATACAGGAGCAAGGAAATGTTAACAGCCACAATATGAAGGTCTTACTAACCCTTAATTGAGGGATGCTCGAGATGTCCTCTTCGGTCAAGAAGAGAGCCCTGAATCAGTCCAAGAAGTAACTATAAGTGAGGATGAAGCATTTAAGAAAATGGCAGTGTTGAGGGAGATGAAACATTACCTCTGAGAAGTTCCCTCTCTTTCTCATGCACGGATCTTCTCATGCATTTCCCTGCAAGATAACAATCATCATTTCTTGTATGGCATTCATTAATCAGTACGTCATGTGGGATATAATGTGAAGTGTCAGTAAGAAACCTTATGCGGTCGTCAAGCTCAGTTTCTTCATCATCTGGACGTTCGATTGTAGCCTGTCATGAGAAACAAAAGGTCAGAACATCAATCTTGTATAAATACAATAACATAACTTCCTAACTTCCAATTCCTGTTGCAAGAATTTGAAAAATCCCTTTAGGTTACTTCTTTGAATCTATGTTCATCCTTCAATCATACAGTTGGAAAATAAAGAGATTATTCTCAACCTTCTCAACGTGAACTGGGTCATCTTCTGGAGGTCGAAATATCCCAGATTCTCTGCTAAAGATGACATTCAGTTTCAGAACTCAAAAATGAATGAAGACATCAGAATACAATAGATAGCAGGTACGCAAACTCACTTCCATGTGACCGGAGATCCGCAAGACAAGCCGACTCACCGGAGATCGCAGCCGGATCGGCGCTTCGGGTGGGGTTTCTGAAGCTCGATGAGGGGTTGAGCGAGGCGAAGAAAGAGGCGGTTTTGTAGGTGGTGAGAAGACGAAGGAAAGGTTTCCGGCGATCGAGATTCTGACGTGCTGGGAGAGGGGGTGATCGTGTTTCTTCCGGGATGGTAAAAAGATTTTTACTAAAACGTCAAAGCGCGTATAGATCACGTACAATTATTGAGACTATACTTGTAAAAGTTGATTTTGTATGAATTTAAAAATAATCCAATGGCAAAATTACACGTGGGGAGGTGGACAATCCCGAAAGTTCATTTACTGGCCTGCTAAATGCAATCCGTATAATGCTGTATTACAGTCCGTATTTAGGTATACTTGATCAATGTACCCTTGATAGTTGTGTAAGAAATTCAATTACAATATCATCCTTTTAAATCTTAGAAATTACTACTACTTTGTCCCAGTCGAAATTACACAACTTTCCTTTTTGGGTGTCTCAATCAAAAGTGCATACTTCCTTTTATGGTAATGGTCTTTAATTTCCATCCACTCATTTCACCCACTTTCCTCTCATATCCAATCTCCACCATTCATATTACACTCCAAATTTCCACTTCAACATTCTCTCTCTTGCACCTTTCACTAGGACGAAGGGTGTACTCAGTGTTTTAGAAAATCTGGAGGGTCACATGGCAAAGTTTATCATTCAGGGACGGTACCAAAATCCATTCTTCGCCGGATTTTTATCAAAGTGGGTGGGTAATGTTCATCTAATTCCAAATTTGCCGTGGTCATCTACTTGTCTTTTTGGATAGCACGGCGATATCAGACTCGTTCATGAAATTGTATTGCTCAGATTATCAGATATCCGGCGGCGGAACGGCTGTATGAGGAGGCTATGGCTAGGGAGTTAAGGCATCCATACTCAGTAAGTTATCATTATACATTAATAGAATAATAAAGAGAGAGATGCAGAAGATAAGAGGATCAGAAAGCTGAGATGCAGAAGATGAGAGAGAAGAAGAAGATAAGAGAAGATTTCATTAATAAAGTGAGAGTCACGTGAGAATTTCAAATTAATTTCCTATGTTGATACTCCTCAATGAGAATTTGAATTGTATAAGTAGTAGTAAACATCAATAAATCATCGATTAAATAAATTTTCTTTAATAAATTAAAGAGTAGAGTAAAAAAAATTGAATTTAGTTCAAACCAATTTAGATTATTATTTATATATGGTTGAAATAAACATATTCTTGGAGCATTATTTCCTTGATTTTCAATCTTTAATACATTTTATAATTTATACGCACTGTCAATTATATATATTTTTACTTATTACAACGCAGTTCAAATAATATTACATTATTTTAATTCACTTATAAATCGTGCTATAAATAATTAGTGAACTTGACATAATTTAAGTTGAATATGACCTTCGCTTATTTAGTAACTTATGTTAAGTTAAGATTTTTCTAAAGACTTTCTCTCTCTAAGATATTCTCTCTGACTTCTCTCTACATTTTATCTGTTTTTTAACACTGTTACGGCCTCAACGGTCACAAACGGCCAATTTCATGGCGGCTCCACCGCCCATTCCGGGCGGCGCCACCGCGGAAAAGACGTTTGCTGAAGCCTTGTTGCCAAAACCTCAACCTTTTTTTTTACTACACTGCCTTACAACCCAGAGATTAAGCCGATTTCGCGAAGGGTCAACGACAAGCTAACCTGTATTTACTCTGACGAAGCTGTCCAAACTTTTGCTTCCCATTACCAGAATGCTCTGATTGGGAAGTTCACAAGAGGAAAACCATCCATGGCAGAACTCAACAAACACTTTCATGGCTTGGATTTGGGGGTAAGTTCCAGATAGGCTCCATTGATTTCAAACACATTTTGATTCGATTTCAATTGAAAGAGAATTATCAAAATTTCTGGGTTCGATCTGTCTGCAAAATTCTGGGTAATACCATGAAAATTCTGAAATAGAGCCCCGACTTTTCACCACACAAAGAATCTTCTGTGGTTCCGGTGTGGGCCACCATACACAAAGCCCCAATTCAGTTCTATAACCGGTCTGCAATCGAAGATTTTGGGAACTCAATCGGTGTATACTTGAGGATGGATGCTGCTACTAGTGCCCTGACCAGACCGTCTGCGATTAAGGTATGTGTTGAGGTCGATCTACTCCAAGAACTCCCCAAATCCATCACTATTGGCAACCCTAGCTCTTCTGTTGAGTGTGAGATTGAATATGACAATCTCCCTCAGTACTGCTCTCATTGCAAGAGGACGGGCCACCATGATGACATCTGTGGAATGCTGCACCCGGAATTGAAGAAGAATCATGCTCTGAAGAGGCAGGAACTTCAAGCAAGGCAGCCCAGAAACAGACTGAAGAAGGGTGAAGTGTGGAAGCCTGTTCATGAGGCTCATTCTTCAGGCCTCTCCAACGCAGAAAAATGCACAGATGCTAGAACGCAACAAGTCTCCTATGTGCCAACAAATCTGCAGATGGTGGCTGTTCCAAACAAGGACCCCTACCTGCAAGCTACCTCCAAATTAATGGAGAAAAGTATCCTTTCATCACTGTCAGAAGTTGAGAGTCCTACTTTGACTCAAAACTTGGCACAGACAAGTGCACAGCTATTTGATAGACTATCTAAGTCAAAAGATGCCCAATTTTATGCTATAGATGACTTGCATATAGGGAATAGATATAATTCCAATTCTTTGGCATTGATTCCTTACTGTCCAATTAAGACCTCCAATGTGTTTCAGATATTACAGAATCAGGAGGATGACTCCAGCTCTGATTATGAAGAAGCTCCCAGTGAGTCAGAATGAAACAAGGAGGATACAATTCAAATGACAAATTTGCAAGCAGAGCAGCAATTCCTACCCTCTCAATTTGATACACAGGAGGCAGATACTCCCTCTCCTAGATTACATAGAGAAGCAAAATATCTTTTAGATCAAAAGCACACCACTGGAAGCACCACTGTTGACAAGTGGTTGCGATCCTCACAAAAATCAAAAATGGTTTAATGATTAATACACATAAAGTTTTAGGAAACATGCTTGTGTGGAACATTAGGGGTTACAATAAATCTTTGAAAAGACTTAAGACCCTTATAATCTCACAAAAAATAGATATATTATGCTTAAGTGAACCTTGGCATTCCAACTCAGACATTACTTCACTGAAATTCAAACTTCAATTCCCTAACTGCATGCATGCTAACACAACTAAAATTTGAATTTTCTGGAACCATAAATTCCAAATCTCAGTCTTGTCTCAATTTGACCAATACATCCTTTGTCAAATAACCGACACCACATCCTCAATCTCATGGCACTGTGCCTTCATTTACGCTAAAGTTACCTGCTCCATGAGGAGGAACCCGTGGCAAGATTTGCTACACCTCCATGCGAAACCAACAGTCTATGTTGGAGACTTCAACACAGTTGCTTCCCTTTCTGAAAGAAGGGGCAACAAATCACCCCCATTAGTTAGTATCAGGGATTTCAACTCCTGGATTAATACTCTAGGTTTAAGTGAAATCCCAACTGTGGGGAATCAATTTACTTGGTCAAACAAAAGAGCCAAAGAAGACCTTTTGTTACAGAGACTTGATAGAGCACTAGGTGACCTGGAATGGATGCAACTTTTCCCGCATAGTTTAGTCCAAGTCCTAGGAAGAACCACCTCAGACCATAATCCACTACTTCTCTCCATCCAAACCTCTGAAACTCAATCTCCCAAACCCTTTAGGTTTCAGCAAATGTGGATCCAGAGACAAGATTTCCTAAGTACAGTTGAACAATCATGGACTCTCCCCTGCTCTGAGTTAGGCATGAGAAAGTTAGTCTCAAAGCTTAAAAGACTTAAGCTTGCACTCAGACTGCGGAACAAAGAAAGTTTTGGAGATGTCCACCTCAATCTTAAACAGGCAGAAGAGAGAGTAGCTCACTGTGAGATTCAATTTGAATCCTCAGGTAGTGATTCTGACCTAATTGAACTGAATAGACAAACTGCTATCCTTACGAGGGCACAGACAGAATTAACAGCCTTCTGGAAACAAAAAGCAACTTTGAGATGGCTGAAAGAAGGGGATGCCAATACCTCCTTTTTTCACAACTCTGTCAAAGAGAAAAGGTCTAGAACTCAGCTCAATAAGATTAAGAATGATAGAGGGGAATGGATACCAGACCCAACCCAAATCCAGTTAGAAGGTGTTAAATTTTTTGAGCAACTTCTAAATGAATCTGAACAAGAAGCAGACTCATCAGGTCAGTTTATTGAGCATTATATGGAAATTATCCCCAAACTGGTGACTGATGAGGATAATTAGAATTTATTGAAACCTGTTGACCTGGAGGAGCTTAAGCTCTCAGTTTTTGATCTCAACAAGGAAGGAGCTCCTGGTCCAGATGGTTTCTCAGGTACCTTCTTCACACATTGCTGGGAATTGGTTAAAGAAGACCTCCTAGAATCTGCAAATGAATTTTTACAAGGAACTCAACTGCCAAAAGCCATTTCCAGCACCTGGCTTACTCTAATTCCAAAAATTCAAAATCCCAGCTCTTTCTCCCAGTTCAGACCAATCAGTCTCTCTAACTTTGAGAACAAAGTTTTTTCAAAAATAATTATGGAAAGGCTTAAACCATTAATCCCAAACTGACCTCAATTGAACAGTCAGTCTTCCTTAAAGGAAGAGACATATCTGATAATACCATTCAACTCCAAGAAATGGTCAGATTGCTCAACAAAAACCCCCAGCACAATAATGTAATAATAAAACTTGATATGCAGAAAGCTTTTGACATGGTTTCAAGAGCATTCCTGAATTCAGTATTATTGCACTTTGGGTTTCATGGTCACATAGTTAAAGTCATTATCTCAAATATCTCTGCTGCAAGCTTTTCAGTGTTAATAAATGGGGTAGCCAGTGGTTTCTTCACAGCCAACAGAGGCATAAAACAGGGAGATCCACTCTCTCCATTCTTGTACAATCTTGTCTCAGAAACACTGACTAGAGGCCTTAAACATTTATTGGACACTCAATATTTAAAAGGCTTCAAAATGCCAAGAGGTGTACAACAGTTGTCCCATCTTATGTATGCAGATGACACTGTTATTTTCCTATCAGAAACTAGTACTAACCTGAAGAGATTTTTGAGAATACTCAGATCCTATGAGCAGTGTTCAGGGCAGAAGGTGAACTACACAAAATCTGAATTTTATGTACACCAGAAAGCCAACACAGGCCTACTGAGACTGATAAAAAGAACCTCAGGTATGAAATTGGGCAAGATGCCTTTTAAATACCTGGGAGTCCCAGTCTTTATTGGAAGAAATAAAAATGTTTATTATCAGCCTCTTTTAGAAAGAATGGAGCACACACTGAGCAACTGGAAAAATAGGTGGCTAACTCCAGCAGGGAGAATGATTCTTTTGAACCATGTCTACCTATCCATCCCAAATCATGTTTTTGCAGTTCTCCAACCCCCATTGACAGTCATTAGGAAAATGGAAATTATGGGTGCAAAATTTTTCTGGGGAGAATCTGAACAGAAAATGGTGTGGAGAAAATGGGGAAAAATGACTTTGCCCAAGGAAGAGAATGGGATATGCCTGAGAGATATAAGAGCAGTGATCCAAGCTTTTTCCTGCAAACTATGGTGGAAACTTCAACAGAATGACACAATTTGGGCTTCTTTTCTGTGGTCCTTTCCAGCCACCTATTAGACATCTCACACCTGGAAGAGGATTTGTTCAGTAACAGAATTTGCAAACACTAATTCTAGAGTTTTAGTTGGAACTGGATCCTCCCCTTTTTGGTACTCTAACTGGACTGGTCTAGGGTTTTTAGAACACCAGGTTGACTCTGAAATTTTACCTTTCCCAACATTAACCTTGGCTGAGTTCTGTGAGAACAAACAGCTCTACATGCCAACTTTGGAGCCTCTTTTGGCTACCATTTTATTATTTGTTTGCAGGAGTTGGAGCTGAAACATGGACATGAAGACAGACTCATATGGTGCCCATCAACAAAAGGACATTTCACCATCAAAGATACATATCATAAAATGAGGCAAGCTGGTTCTGATCAGCCAATAAAAAAGGTATGGTTACATAATGTGCCTCCCAAACTGTGTTTGTTTATATGGAGACTGTATAATAAGTTACTTCCTTTTCGTGATGTTATGACAAAATTTGGTTTTCATCAGCCATCGAAATGTCCACATTGCCCCTCCTCTGACACTCTTAATCACTGTTTCAATGAATGTCCCAAAAATATGCAAATCATGTCTTATGTTCACCACATCTTTGCCATGCCTGTTCCCCATTTTATCTCTTTTAAGCATAGGCTCTCATATTATCTAAACTATAAAGGAAAGACAAAAGTCCTCACCAGAGTGGCAATTAACACAGTTGTAATGGCCCTGTGGTGCATATGGCTGGCAAGAAACAATTATCTCTATAACAATGTCAGGCAAGACCCTTTTGGTATTTTTCAGAACATGCTGAGACAGATCAACCTGGTTTTTAGAGCTTATCCACTTGTTGGAAATGCTCTAAAATACCAAAGTCTGATCAATATAGGTCTCATACCATATCTCAAGAGGAAAAGACCAAAAAGAGTGAGAGTGGTTAGTTGGAATCCCCCAGTGATAGGTTTAAAAATTAATGTCGATGCATCTTTCCTATCTACTGACAAAGTGGACATAGGGGTTATAATCAGGAATTGTCAAGGAAGTGTCATTAAAATGGTAATGAAATCAGTCTCTGCAAGCTCAACTTTACATGCTGAAATACTAGCAATTGAGTTAGGTCTTACAACTGGTATATCTCTGAATGAATTTTTCATGTTGGAGTCTGACAGCTTAGTTGCAGTGAATGGGGTTTTATACCCACACTCTGTTAAGTGGAATTATTTCAGCTTGTGTTATGACCTCAATAGATTGAGTTCAGGACTATGTATAAAACATATCCTCAGAGAAGGAAATGGAGCTGCAGATTGCTTAGCAAAACACAGCTCCAGTTTCCTACTTTCTGGGAATATACATCTGCAAGATGCTCCTGCCAAACTTAAAGGGATGCTGGCATTAGATTCTTTACAAATTCCTAGCATCAGATTTGATTAAGGTGTTTATACAACAACTACTGTGTTTTCCCCTTTTTTCATTTCGGGTACACTGCCTAGATGGAATTGAGAATCCATCTGGGCACACAAGGTCCTTTCAGCTGGAAATCTTGATGGAGGAGATGGCTGGATACAAGCTCTAAGTGACAAGGTCACAATATTGCAGAGCAATTTTTTTGGCTCTCACTGGCAGTCTTCTACTGGCTTTAGTTTGAGTTTTTCTCAGTGGTATTTATGATGTTTAATCATGGACTTGGTTGGCGAAATTGTGCTTCGTTTACGATCACTAAAGTGCTCGCCAAATTCCATTGATTACATTATATTTTTTGACCTATCTGAACTCCTCATGTATATGAATAGGTAGAAATATCTAGTCCCATTTTTTTTTTTCAATTTTGACAGCAATCTGGCTTTTGTATAAACTTGGCTGCTGAGCCTTTATTGATAGGACTGGGGATCCTTTATAAATCACCCTCCACCTGATGGTGGTTTAAATTTTAAAAAAAAAGTTAAGATTTTTTAATTTAATACCTTATGCCATGTTTTCTTAAATTTATCATTACATCAATTCAGTTCAATTTAATTTTGCTTAGTTTTTTATAAATATAATTTGATGAAATTTAGTTATACTAATTCTATTTTTAAAATTTTCATTTCAGTTCAGTAAGAAATAAGTTAAGAAAAACGTGGCCTAATATAGTTTTTATAGAAGTTTAGTAAAGGTTGGCATTTGATTAATTGAACTAAATTTAGTTAGCTTTTAAAAAAAACGTGTAATTGTGAGGACCAGAAGAAAGGTACAAGTCACATTAGGGTAATTTTAAGTGGTTGCAAGTAATTTTATGTTGGAGTTGTTAGATAAATGTATCGAGTGGTTAGTAAGATGATATTCATATGAAAATATGAATGTCGAGATAAATTTTTAAGGTAGGATTGGTTTGGAATTAATATACTCAAAAAAAATGGTAAATTAAAATTTTAAAATACATAGAAAACCTACACTGTGTAGTTAAAAATAAAATAATATTATGAAAAGAGGGAAGTAAATATGGGAAAATAGGATTCAATAATATAAATTAATATGGTAAAAGAAAAGCGTCGAACAGAGGAAAATTCGGGAAGAAACGATACAGAGAGTATGGTTTCAGGAACTTGTAGCAGAGAGTAATATTTTAGGAACTCGAGAAGAAACGAAACAGGGAATCAAGAGGTATGTTCTAGTTTTGAGATTCTTAGGTATAGTTTAGTCAATATATTATTATCTCAGCCCTCGATTTGATGATCTGAAGCAATAAACTTGGATTGTGTAGTTTCTCATCAATAAACATGAATATGTAGGTTACTTTGGGGGTATATGAACTGTAATCACCCATGCAATAACATATGAGGTGCAGGAGAACTCAATATAGGGGTGTGGTATTTTTTATCATGAAGGTGTTTGATGGAATTACTAAGAGAAAGTATTTACTGTTTTGTTCATTCCAACAGGTTACATATCAAATGAGCAGTTTGAAAACAAATTTTATGAACTGAAATTCATTCCTTTTCTTTTCCAGGATCATAAAAATGATTGTTAAGTAAACGGTTTTTTTATTCAGAAATTTATAACAACTGACATGGTTCTCTTTTTCTTCTTAAACAAAATTCTTTAAATTTTCTGCAACTAAATTCTGCATCCTGAAATTTAGCTAGGACGGTAGGCACAATTAACAGTATGTAGCATAATCTTTGTAAGAAAGAAAAGCACATGTAAAGATTGAGTGAGCTGAATTGTAGAGGTAATGATCAAAGGAAATAATATAAGCATTAAGGAGAGCTGTTTTTGCTGAATTTCCTTGATAGTACTATATAATCATGTAGGATGCATAGGTTGATAATTTCCACTGTAAATAAGTAATTATATTATTGGGAAAATGATAACAGCAAAGACCTGTGAAGGTTGTTGTGACAAACAATTTGATTTATAATTAATCGAATTCATCTTGTAAGGAATCTGGTTTGTTATTATTGTTTGGTTTTATTAGTTTAAGATTTCAGATTCTAGAAGAATGGTTAAGTAACCAGTAGATATAACCTTGGTGCAGATTTCAGCGAGCAGGACCTTACAAGGCCTACGGACCTTACAAGGCCTACGGACTGAAGTGAGTATTCTCACTTTTCTAAAAAATATATGTATTTCGAAAACTGCCATGCATATATGTGTTATAACGACTCTACGAGGGGGAAGAAATGTTTGTGGCTGTCGATTAGATTAGTGTGCATTGGGTTTCTGTGCTTTGTTTGACTGCGTATTAGGTTTGTTTTGAGTCTTTGATTGTGGTTTTTTTTTGTGTGTGATGGATGAAGTTGGTACATAGTGGTAATGCCTAATGGTGAGGAGAAGGTTGTGTTGGCACACGGTGGTGATGGTTGAATGTGAAGTCATAGTTTAAGTTCAGGTTTTGAAGGAATCGAAGGTCTTTATGCCAACTGAATGTATGATTTATTATTAATCTTCATTATATAATTTATATGCGTGCTTACTGAAGTTTGCGAAGGGAA
The DNA here is from genome assembly GCA_948330725.1 of Sherardia arvensis. Classification (NCBI taxonomy): domain Eukaryota; kingdom Viridiplantae; phylum Streptophyta; class Magnoliopsida; order Gentianales; family Rubiaceae; genus Sherardia; species Sherardia arvensis. Next base: position 19,422,781 of record OX415238.1, read on the forward strand.
TATTCTTAGACTGTTATTGTCATCTTTGCAGTTTTCATTTGGCAGGTTATTGAAAGAAGATGGTAGATGACATAATAAAAAAATCAGCAGCTCCACCGAGAACACTTAATGTGAAAAAATTTGCCGAATCTCGAGCTTCTGAACTTGTGGCTCTTCATTCTATAGTCAAAGGCCGCTTGGATGATGATTTTCGATCACAGAGACATAAGAGGAGGAGAACAACTGGTCATGACAACCGATCATCCACAAAAAGGTATCAGAAGAAGCAGAAAATTGGTGAGACAACTGACAAGACTTCTTATAAATTGACCCAAGATGACAAGAAGGTGCCTCGCAGAATTCGCAGGAGAATTGAACTTAAGAAAAATCCCCAGAATGGGTTTTCTGCTACTGGAGATTGTTTTAAGAGATTGAGAACACATGTTTGGCATGCAAGGCGGTTTACGATGACTAAAATTTGGGGATTTTGCCTTCCCCTTGGACTGCATGGGAGGTAATGTCACAATTTAAGGAAAAATGGTATTAAGCAATTTATTTGTGTACGTTTTGAATTATTGTTTACACAAAATAAATAGTGCACTATTTTGTTGAGTGAAAATCCCAAGATTTTGACTTATGATGAAGTGGTAAACAATGTAATGCAATCCTTTTTGTGATTGTTGCATGTAGTGGCAAAGGCTCAAGGGCGATACTGAAGAAACAAAAGCAAGGAGTTCTTGTGCACGATGCAAGTTACAATGGTGTTGTTCAACTTGAAGGTCCTGAGGCAAGTATTTGTGAAAAATATTGTATATTTAAGTGAATTTTCATTGGGAAGAGGCAAAATGCAAGAGAATTTAAATGAAACAGATGCTATTTTATGTGTTCGTGCCCACGTATTTGCTGTATAAATGTGAATTTGTGATTGTTATATATTCAGGCCGTGCTGTTGTCAGTCCTAAGCTCCGTACTGGCACCTTTTGAATTTAAAAATTGTGAAGAGGTTTCCCAGAATGTGCTTTCTGGTCAATGTTACGGCAGTGCTATGGTGAGTTGAAGAGTTCTTTTTAGTTTTTGGTAGATCATGTCGTTTTTTGTCCCGACGACTGTTATATTTATTTTGGTGTCCAGCTCCATCATGTTGGGGGCCCAAATTCTCGGAGTATTGCTCCAGTAACTTATATGTGGAGACCTCGAGAGTCATGTTCTGTATCGGAAGCCGATACAGATTACTGTGATGATCAGCAGATAGTTGGCCAAAATTCTTTGTTCAGACAGCTCTGGTTATGGATACATCCTGCAGCTTTTAGAGAAGGATATGGTGTTTTCATGTCGCTATGTGAAAAGGTAAGGTGTGCACTTTCTATAACTTAGTATTTACTGTATATACTGAGAGTGAGTTTAGCACAGCTATAAACCATCATATAGTTCTGTGAATTTCACTGTAACTTTACTTTTATCCAAAGCATCCTCACATTTTTCCCAAAAAATTCATTGCATGTTTCTACTATTGAACCTGACATTCTCTAATGCCAAGCTCAATCTACATGTTCGCGTTAAGATTGATGCAGCGTAGGGTTTAGAATGGACCTTAGGGTTTAGAAATTGGCTTTAGAGTGACTATGGGTAGGTTTGTGGCTGTAGGCTGAAGGTAAAAGGACAAAAACTTAGAGGCAAAGTTGAAATTTAGGAATCACTCCTAAACCACCTGGCGTCACACCATCAGGTTAAGCTGCATCTACGCAACCCAGTATTCGTAAGAAATTTTTTAATACAAAGTCTTGGTGAGACCATAAGTTAATGGTAGGACGCATACGTTATCATATGTTTATTAGGATAACTTGCGTGTTTGTAACATTTGTTTTCATTCTAATTCAATGAATTCATTTACAAAATATTAAATATTAGCAAATATAGGAAAATATGACAAAGCTGAACTAATGGCAGAAACACATTAACTAACTATATAGATTTATTTACAACATTTGAATGATTATTTTTGTTAAAATAAATAATCAAAAGTATCATATTAAGAGTCTAATGAAACAAACACATAAACTTAACTCATAAGATGTGAAATAAAAAGCGGTCCTACCATAAGCTTATGATAGGAACGTCCTATCCAAGACTTTCTCATTTTTTAATGTCAATATATATCTTTTCCTCCTACAGAGCTATGTTATTTTGGTGATTCCTAGTAGGAATGGAATTATAGTTTCCCTAAACAAACAATGTCCTTATTAGTGTCTAGAAATTATTCTAGCACATTCTTCATCAGATGTTCTCTTAAATTAATTGATGGCTATCTTCTTTGCTTAGTTAAAAATAGATGGACACTCAATTAGCTGTATCTCTCTTGAGGGTGAGCTTGGAAAGTTGGAACTGATTGGTCTGGAGGCATTTCATCTTATTCAGAAGATGCTGCATCCTGTTAGAAGGTGATGATGTTAAAAATGCTATCTGTTCAAATACGTGGAAATATAGATAGGGAAGCTTATGGATCAGTGGCATACAATTTCAGTTTATATTGTTTACTTTTTGCCATACAGTGTACATTTGAAGCCTCGGACTCCCCAGAGGTTTTCATCTCCTTTAGCAAATGAACATGAATGTTCAACATCAACAATCATTTCTCTTATGGTGAAAGATCCCAGGTTTTCTGTGGGGAAAGCTGATGTGTCAGAGCCAATATCTCTCGGTGCAGAGGAAAGTAGTGATCTTGAGTATGTTGACTTGTGGGATGCCGATAAGGGGACACCTCCACCAAACGAGAGTTTCCTGTGCAAGGAAAAGTACTCTAAATCATTAAATTTCTTTGGCATTGCACATCAAAATTTGGGAAATGTGGATCCTTTCGGAGGGAAACCATCAACTAAACTTTTGCGGATATGTCCTGTTATGCTTTTGAAAGATAAGCTAAGTGAGAACTTTACAAGGTGTGTTTCCATTCAAATTATATACATCCTTACAGCCTAACTATTCATTAAAATTTTACGCCCATGCCCTATCATATCCTGTCAGGAGTTTAGGAAAATTAATACATCCTGATATCACTTACATGACATAAGCACTTAAAAGATTTTCATGGACTTTTTCCTCATCCTACCAAAGTCTTTTTTTAATCGCGTAGTAGCATTTTCAGTTGTACGTTGTATATCTGCGTTCTTCTGCGTTTTATGTACACCCACAGTTGGGAAAAGAACAAAATTTTAAATTTAGGATGCAATAAAACACCCACAGTTGGGAAAAGAACAAAATTTTAAATTTAGGATGCAAATTTCTGACGGGCAAATGCTGTTAAATCTCTGCAGGTGGTCTATTGTTCTTCCACTGAGTTGGGTCAAGGCCTTTTGGACGGTTATAGTTTCTAATGGTGCTCAACCCATAGGGCTAAGAGAGAAGCTCTGGATTGCATGTGAAGTAAGCATCTTCAATATTAATTTATTGAATTTGGTCTGATGTCATTGAAGTCACACTTATTTTTTCCATTTCTCAGGCCGGGTTACCACACTTTCCATATGATTTTCCCGATACCAGAGCATACTCAACTTGTATGGAAGTGGAAGAAAGCATTAATGATAATAAACAAAAATCCAAACCAGATCCCCTGAGACCACTTAGAGTCCCAGCTTGGCCTTGTTGGGCACGAATTCAAAGTGCAAAAGTTCTTCCAGTTACTGAAAGCTCTGTTGCAAATGTTAGTTGTGATGCAACAGCTTTAAATGTTGATGATACATATTTTAGTGGATACGTTGCGAGGACAACCTCCAAGCTTCGTAATTCACTTCTAATTGGCGATGGGAAATTATCTCCGCCTGTGGTTGGAGAGGATGGAAGTACTGTTAGTGAGTCTAAAGAAGGTGGTCTTTACTCTAAGTTAGAATGTGGCCAAAAACTGTGTTTTGTAAGAGTACGTTTGCAATCTTACAAGGAAGGTGTTTTTGAAGAAGGAGCAGTTGTTTGTGCTCCACGCTGCTCTGATATCACTTCATTGAAAACCAGGTGCATTTTCTTATTTCTGAATCTCACGTTTCTTGAAAATTGGCTTCTGGTTTGATTAAATTCATCGATGTTATTATTTTTTCTTTTTAGCAAACAATTTTTCTTCGTTGTTGCCTCATATTTTCTGTCCTTACATTCTAAAAAGTTTAGACAACACACTCAGTAGTGAATTAGTTGCTTATATTTTTTTTGCTCAGATACTTTTTTTTGAGTAGATAAGCAATGCAAATTTTCAAGTATATGAGGAAAAATATATAAGCAACTAATGCAAACACTCAGTTGTTTGCATGTAAAGTATATCATAACCAGTAGGGATTTGGTTGAAAACTTCATCAGCCTTTTCTATTTGCACATACTAATAGCTATGTTTGTATTCCCCAAAAATTAAAGTCGCCAATCATAACTATTTATTCTTCTCTGGATATTTGATTTCTCAAGGTTAGTATAAGAAGCATAAATGTAGGGCAGATTCACACAAGTATTTAAATTCCTTCTCATTATTTATATTGTTATGATTTGGAAGAGGAAGACAATTTACTTAAGTGCTGAAATGTTCAGGACTGGTGGTGCAGGCAAAAAGTGCCAAGTACCTGAATCTCCGCTCAGTTATTTTTTGAAACAGCAGATACCTCAGATATTGGAACTTGAGTTACCGGAAGAAGAAACAGAGTCAATTAGACCACCAATTGGCTTTGTAACTACTGGGTTCGTTCAAGGAAGGTAACTAGTGATGATTCCATTCTATAATAATCTTAAAGAGATTGTGCTGCTCAAACTTTTAATGTCTGTAGCTTTTTTAATTATTCTTATCGGTGGGCATACAGTAAGAAGCCTGCTGCAACAGCTCTTTGCGAAGCTTCCTGGCTCGCTCATCTAAAAGAGGATCAGTGTGCAAACCTGCTAAAACAGCGAAGGATGAAGGAAATTTATGTTCTGGTAAGAAACTTGAGATCCACCACGTACAGACTGGCCCTAGCCACTGTAATCCTGGAAGCTCAAGAAGAAGATTTTCAGCATATATGATATTTACTCTTCAAAGTTGCATCCTTGTGAATTGTGACCATCAACAATAATTAAGAGAAGTATACAGGATAAAAAAACTACATGGGAGGAATATTACCTGAAGTCTGGTGGTTGAATCATGAATTTTAGAGGATAATTTCAAGTTTTCTGATTGTCACAAGAATATTCCCTTTTGACCTCTAAATTTGAGAATGCACAATGGAAAAAACTAGTGGTGACAAATTCGGTCAGTTCGGTCGGTTTCGGTTCGGTTTCGGTTGAGTCAGTAAAATTTTTCTTTGTCGGTTAATATCGGTTCGGGTCGGTTACTGTTAGCTCAAATTGAATCGGATCAATTCGGTTTCGGTCATATATTGATCGTTCTATTCGGGTTCGGTTTCAAAATGAGTGGGATGATATTAATTTTGAATTTTTGGTAGTTTAAATATGCATATAAACTAACTAAGTTGAGTTTAACTAATCAATTATCAATCTTACTTAATTTTCCAAAAGTACTGGCTAAATCAATCCCTTATATAATTTTTTATAGACATCAATTAAAATGAGTTTTATCTAATCAAAAATAAATCCTTATTTGACTTACTATTAAGCATTTTAGTTTGGTTTTGATTGATTTTGGTTCGGTTCAATTTGGGTTCGGTGCGAGTAAATTCACCTATCGATAGGATTCGGATTAAAATTCTCGAATCAGATCGGTTTTCGGGTTCATTCGGTTTAGGCCGGTTTCGATCTCAGATATTTTTTTCTCAAGTTGAATTCGGTTCGGTATCATTCGGTTCGGTCGGTTTATTCGGTTCGGATCAGAACTGACAGCACTAGAAAAAACCATACCAAACACAACCTCCTTGTTTTCCACACTTTTAAATCAATTATTCAACTCTTCAAATACAACACTCAAACACAAACCCCAAACACATCTTCTCAATGGAAAACCAACTGGCAGTTATTTAGCAATTATTCATGGACCCACATATTTTTCATCAACAAATTTTATTTATTTTTCTCTAATGTAAATATACAATTTGTGTTTTCATGAGGTTAAAAATTCATAATAATTGAACAATATTTGTAAAAAGAACTTAAATAAATTTTATAATTGACAAAATATATATTAATAATATAGGTTTATTGTGAATGAAAAGATCAAATAACAAAATCAATTAAATTTTCAATGAATAAATTATTACAATACAACTATAAAAAATTATAATTACAGATATTGATCTAGTCTAGCCAATTAAAATAGCTTGTATTTCGAAAGAATTGTTGTGTATATTTATATTTAGAAAGAGAAGATGGCCAAATTTTAATTGAAATATCTACTAAATTGAAAGAATTTGATAAAATGGAAAAAAATAGAAGTGAAAAGCAGTGTGGGAAATTGAATATTGATTATCTTTCCATTTTTGAAAAAAGAAAAAGAAAATAACAACTACAAACAGTATAAAGAAAATCAAAAGAACAATTAAATCCCCCTCCACTGGTCTCGCCTGACAAGGCGAGCCACCTTCCCAACCCAAACACCAACAGACCCTCTTGATTTGGACCAAAACCAACTTAAATATATCCCATTGCAGGTTTATCTGTACATCGGGCAATTTGAGCGGCCAAATCCCCGCAAACACAACCCATGGTGCATGTTGTTATGGTATATAGGCTATATGCAGTGGTGTCAATTCGGTCGAATCGTTCGGTTTCGATTCGGATTAAAATGGTTCGGTTGAATCGGTAAAAAAAAAATTGTCGATTAATATCGGTTCGGGTCGGATAACTATGAGTTCGGATGATTTCGGTTTCAGTCATATGTTGATCAGTTCTAATCGGGTTCGGTTTCAAAATGAGTTGGATGATATTAATTTTAAATTTTTGGTAGTTTAAATATGCATATAAAATAACTTAGTTGAGTTTAACTAATCAAATGATCAATCTTGCTTAACTTTCTACAAGTATTAGCACTGATATGACTTTTTATAAACATCAACTAAATTGAGTTTTATTTAATCAAAATCAATCGTTATTTGAATTACTATTAAGGATTTTGGTTTGGTTTCGATTGATTTTGGGTCGCTGCAAATCGGGTTCGGTACAAGTAAATTCGGTTATCGGACGGGTTCGGATCAAGATACTCGGATCAGATCAGTTATCGGGTTAATTCGGTTCGGGTCAGTTTTAGTCTCGGATAATTTTTTCTCAGGTTGAATTCGGTTCGGATCGGTTCGGTATCATTCGGTTCGGTCGGTTTTTGGTTTAAAAATTCATATTTATTCGGTCTTTCATGCATTCCTTGATTTTAACCGTTCCAGCCTTCCTTTTCAAATATTTTAAAGGGTGTGAAATATGTAGTGTGTGGAAATATTGTGTAAAATGTTGATGTTTATAGAAGGAAGAAATGTAAATCCAACTCCTCTTCAAAATGCTGCTTTAGTCACATAGTTAATATGTTATCGACTAAAATAACACTTATGTACTACGTAACACCTCTTTGTATACTTCTCTAGGTTAGAGCTGATCTATCTGCTTTAGTGCAGGGTGCAGACTTTTCTTATAAGGTAGTTAATTGAATTGTGTACTATATGAAATCGATACTCCCTCTGTACTAACTCAACTTGTACAAAATCTTTTTTACATTCTCTAATGCACAAGTTTAATTATAAATATTTTTGATTATGTATATTATTGATCAACAAAAATTTGATGTCTATGTATTATGTATCAAGATAACTAGGGTAACTGAACCGCGCGGTTTTTAATGACGTCCTTTTAAAATACAAACAATAAACAATGAATATGCAATACAAAGTATTCATTCATCACTACAAAAAGTATTGATTAATAGTATTTATTTAAAGTTTGCATATAAGTTCAATATATTCAACACCATATTAATGCATGCATCACATTCACTCACATTAGAGCTGAATATTATATGCAATTAATAAAATAATATTTGTCATGACTAATTTGGATCTAATAGATTTGATTAAAATGGTTAATATTCAGCGTATTTGAAATGCAGATATTATCGAAATATTCACAAATAATAATGCATGCACGTACCTGTTCAACTTTGCAACTAACTCATAATTACTTTATACATGTATTCTGAATACCGTTTGTAATTTTACATATACTTTAAAACAATACTTTAGTGATATTTATCTTTCAATTTTTTTGAATCACGGCATATTTATTTTTACAACATATTATTTGTTAAAAATCTGTAAAATTTGTGAACGTTTTAATTATTATAATTTAAAATGTGAACGTGAATATTTTTATTATAGATTTGATCTTTATTAATATCATCAATCTTAATCAATGTGAATGTGAATGTTTTATTAATCTTTATTAAATGTGAATGTTTTCCAAACTGTATAATTAGTATTATCAATGGGACATGTATTGTTAATATAATTAAAATTTTAATGCATATATTAATTTATTTTTCCATTAACTTTCATGTATTATAATTTCAGATTACTTTATTAAAACTAATTGTGATCATGCCCAAACCTGGGATAAGTTGCTAATATATATATATATACAATTCTTATATCATATCACGGGTGTACGTACACCCACTTTTAGTGTGTGATTTACTATAATAATTGTGCATTACATTGATAACAATTCACATATACTATTTATAGAAAATATAAGTAAAAATATTTGTAATGCACAATTATACACATAAAAATGCACATCTTTAAAATTTAGAATGCACCTGGGGGTACGTACCCCAGGTGTATGGTATAATTTGTGGTATGTATATATGTATATATATATATATATATATGTATGTATGTATATATATACATGTATATATGAGTGGGGTTCAATCCACTCACTTTTTACTCAAATTTTTACTCATTATTTTAGTCTTTGATCAAGTTCTAATCCAATGGATACAAATTAATAAGATTTGTTACTATTTTAAGAATTTCTAAATTATTATTTCCCAAATTCTTTTTTCTTTATCTGATTTAACTATTCTCCTTCTTTCCCAAATCTGCTGCTACCATTCTTTTCTTCTCCCCAAATCTCCTTCGATTGTGTGTTTTAATTAACTTATTTATGGCGATCATCAATGTATACTCTCATTGGAGCCAAACAATCCCAATCAAAGAAAATCGAAAAGCATGTTATCAAAAACGCAAATTTAACTTCAGACATCCAAATAAATACATGGTAATGAGATCAAATACACATGCAAAATAATCAAATTACTCATTTATTCAACAAAATACGAATTTGAGAGTCAAACACATCACCTATAATTAGTTCAATAATAATATTCACCGTACTCAAATACACAAACCCTAAAAGAGTTAAACAAAATTCAAGATATAATCATTGCAGAATTAAAAACCCAAACCCGCATTATGAAGTGATTATTTGAAATTTTGAGAGAGTAGATAGTCATGCACATAGCTGCCCTAGAAGATACATGAACAAATATCGAACCTAGACTTAAAGCACATGTGATAATTCAATTAATTAGAATTGATAAACTAACCTTCAGGGGTATGTAAACCCTAATTATAATAGTATATATGAACCCTAATCATAATAATATACGGGCATGTATATATCCCCACATGTTAATCTTCCACATGTTCTTCTGCAATCATTTAATATTTATATATATAAGTTAGTTCCCTAAAGTTGTCATCAGAAATATTACCTTAGATCTGCACTTGTTCATATGGCTGTTTTGCAGAGTGAAAAAAAATAACAGAGGAAAAGGGCATTTGAGGTAGACTTCCTGAAGAAATCAAGACGGAAAAGCATAGGATGGGCAAAACACAAACCCATCAAGCAAAAAGATGTTATAGTTTATTAAGAACATCTTCAGTAAATATAAGAGAGAAACATTAAGCAATCTCCAAGATGAAAAAGTACGCAAGGGCTTCATATGCACAGCTGCAAAGATGAAAAACTGCAAAACTATTATAGAATGCGAACACTGCAGACCAGCTCAAATGCCGACTTAAATAGGAAATACCCCAGTACAAAAATAATAGATGGAACACTAAATAATATATCACAGTAGTATCTAAAAGGTGAGAGCCATGTTCCGATAGATGATAGGGGAACATCTGCAAAAGCAACGTGAGCAGCTGTACTTCAAGACTCAATATAAGCACGAAGCGGATCAACATATAAGCTAAAGACCAGAATATATAAAAAAGAATCCATCAGAAGGGTTTATACCGAAAGATTCCTTCCTAGGTAGCTCATCATCGCTTCATAATATTCGCCTTCTTTACCGACTTTACGAGCAAAGTTTGAAATCCACAACAGTCTCTTCTTTATGCAGTGATCAATAATCCTGTGATTAAACACAACATCGATTCGTCTTCTTATTAATCGTCACCCGATGGTTCAACTCTTTATAACTCTGTAGGCTGTATACATTTATTCTATATATACAGGTGTGTATGGGTTTGGGTATGTATTTTATTCAAGTATTCCATTCAAGAATCACAAAAATATAGAAGGAATATAATGACCAAATAAGCCATACACAGAATAGTAAACTTCCATAATATATAATATACGGACGGTGACAGACAATGTCTATATTAATTTATCGTAAAAAATTGTCCATGGTCGTTAATAAGGAAAAAGGCAGAATATATAAAACCTACCTTTTGTGAATGTAGGTAAACCCTGACATAAATATAAAATTACGTTAATATAATATATGTTACGGCCACAAATATGGGTTTCTGCTCCGACTGGATCTTCACCGGGATGCCTGGAAATATATAGATGCAGGCTAAGTCAACGCGGGGATGGCGAATGCCGTTCCCGCTCCGATGCCCAAGTCAGCTACTGATGGCAATGTTTTAGATCTAATCTGAACAGTAGTTTCGTGTGCTTACCTTCTTTCCTCTGCTTTCCTTTCCTTTTGTACTGGCCGAAAAGGACCTCTTCATGTCCGCAGCTCCAATTAGACGCTGATGGGCCTATTGGGCCAAACCCAATCTCATGGGTCATCTGTTGGGTCATCAGGCCCATAATCCTTACAAGTCCCCCCAAGTGCGAGGCGACGTCGCAAGACGTGGGTGATGAACTGATGACGAGCATGGAATGGGCCTGACCTTAGCCATTCTGCGCGCCCAACTCTCATTTATTGTATGCTCAACGCATATCCCCTCATTCCAGTTTCGGAAGTTATGTGGGTCCCTTTTTCGCTGCGATTTCCCACAAATCCTTCTAACTCCCCGCTGCGTCACTTTATTCAAAAAACCCCCTTCTCATTTCAAATCTTTCTTATTCCAGATCTGTACGCTGCCACGTCGTTCTGCCTCTAACAGGTATTGCTCATCCTCTTTCTTTTTTCTTTTCCGGCGACCTTCCCTGATTCCTCGGTGTCGCCCCACCTCGATGGCTGATCGCCGCATGGGCCCCGACTTGGGGAGCAACACCACCTCCGGCGACATAGAGGGTTTCAGAGAGAAATGCAGGAATACGGTGGGTCTGGAGTTCTCTGAAATAGAGAGACATATCATCCTTCCGGGGACCGGCGAACTCGTGGCGAACGCGCCGGCCGGCTTCACCATCGTTTACTGTGAGTACTTGTTCGCCTGCGGCCTCCGGCTCCCGTTGACCAGTTTCTTTCAAAGAGTTTTGACCTTCTTCGGCCTCGATTTCCGCTACCTTCAACCCAACTCCGTTCGGGTCCTGGCGGGTTTCCAGATGGTCTGTTCGCAGCAAAACGTGACTCCATCGACCCTCCTGCTCCAGGTCTTCACATATCCCTGTGTTGACAAAGGTTATTGCCACATCAAATTCTGGCCAACCGCTGGTACGCCCTTGGTGCAGAGGTTGCCCAAGAGGGGCGGCTGGGGGTCAAACTTTTTTTATGTGGCCGATGAGCTCGTATGGGGTCCTCCTGCCGGTCGAGTGAACTACCCCATTGGGGATCCAACGACGCGCGGTCTCCGGCCCGGTGACGGTGAGTTGGCCGTTCTGGACGCGGACATCCCCCGGTTGAAGCGTGGGGCCATACACTGGACCGCGGTGAACTCCGACCGACTGTTGGGGGAGTGTAGACTTCCCCACTGCAGATTTGACGCTCCTGTTCGGCCTGTCGTGTCCGCCACCGAGGATCCAAAAGGTCGTCCAGCGTTTCTGCTTTTTCCCTTTCATTCCATCTGGTGACACCATTCTACTAACCTTCTTTTTGTCTTCTAATTGTCCTTGCAGATTCCAGAACTACTGAGGGCGGATCCACTGATCAAATCAACTCGAACCCGACCTTCAGGCAGACCGGGCATCCATGGAGAAAAATCGCCGTCGCCAAGCTTACTCATCATCCTCTCTGCTTACTGGAGGCCTTGGCCATAGCTCCCACCAGTCTGACTCTCAGTTCAACTCTGCCATTTCTCCGAACATCTCCTCCTCTTGCTACATCGACCTAGAGCTCGGGGTTGCCCTCGACCAAGTGAACCCTCATAAGAGACCTACTGGTGAGCCGACGGTTGAGAAAGCTGGCGAGGGGTCATCCGTGCCAAGCACTGACGGCCTGCACCGGGACAAGGTTCAAAAGCTCCCTTCAATGTCGACCACCCTCAACGTGCCTCCCAGGCCCCTGGTCGGGCCAATGCTGACGACTCCAAAGGGGCGCGCCGACTATCTTGCTTCCATGCTCCCCAGGGGACACCTTGAGGCATGGTGCTCGAACACTTTGGCGAATTTCCAAAACTCCGTCAGCCTCATCGACCGCTGCGACTCCGTCAGCCTAGAGGTACGCTTTACTTGCTTATTCTCATCGCCTTCCCTTCGGCATGTCCCGCCCTCCTTTCGCGCTTTAATTGTTGGATTCTGGTCTTGTACATGCTCAGGTGGCTTGCCTGTCCGCTTCTTTGCGGGGTGAGTTGGGCCGCCTAAATCTGGAGTCGTCTCGTTCTCGTGACGAGCTCGTCGCCTGTCGCGCGGCTCTTCAGGCTGCCCGTAACCTCAATCAGAAACAGGAGGCAGTGATTGGCGAGCTCAATGGGACTATCACAGCTTCTGACTCGGCCACCCTCCAGGCGAAAGTTGAGGAGCTTAACACGGTCATTGCCAACCTACAGCTTGAGAAGCAGGCGGCGATCGTTGAGCGGGACTCCGCTACCGAGAAACTAAATGAGGCTAAGGACCAACTGGCCACGCTAGACGCGACGCGTTCCAAGTTGAAAGAGGCCGAAGATGCTCTCGCCGGCACTGATCAGAGGGTGGCTATTGCAGAGGCCAAGTATAAATGGGCCATCGAAGTCGGGCTTCCCGACGTCTTTCTCATGGTCGCCGCTTGTGAAAAGGCTCGTCGCCGCTTCCGTAGTGCGGTCTATCGCTCGTTCGACCTGGATGAGATGTACATCAATGATGCCGCCACGTTCCAGCGTGCTCTGGATGAGCTGTTCTCCGTCTTCAGTAAGTACCCTTTCCAAGAGTACTTTTCTGAGTTGTCAGGGGACATATTACCAGAAGCCATCCTGAAGTGGACTCCTCCTGCTCAAGCCGAGCTCCCTCCTCCTTCTGCTACATCTACCACTCACCCATCTGAGCAGCCCTTCACCGAGGAGAAAACCGCAGTCGCTGTCGACGATGTACATGCGGACTTGCTGAAGGATCTCCTGGAGGCCGGTGTGGTGGCGCATGAGGCCTTGGCCGAGAAGGTTGATGAAACTGTCGTCGAGGATATGGACAACAACTGAATTCATGTTTGGAGCCACGCCCCGTGTGGCGTCATGTCTTTTTGTGCCGCTTGTGGCATTCTTTTCTATTTTTCGTTCAAACTATCACTTTTATTTTCGTGACTTGATATCATGCCCTGCGCGACTGAGCTGACTTTTGCGCCGCTTGTGGCGTTGTTTTATTCGTTTCCCGTATGAGTAACAACTTTTTACCTTCTTTTCACCTTCTTAATAAGTTTCCTACTTGCTAATCGAGCCACGTTTCTCGCCCGGGAGGAGGGTGAGTCGGATGATCGGTCGAAAGGTCAAAAGTTTGTTGAACTGCTCTTTCATGCCGACATTCATCTGGCTGTTCGTTTGAATGTTCATCCACCCGTCGGCCGTGGCGCTCACTGAACTCTCCTGAGGACCATCTCCCCGATGCGACCGAAACGACTGTGCCCGCATTTGTTCGGGTCAGCGAGCTCAGTTTCGTCAACGTAATCATAACGAGGGCGTGTTCATCCACGTCGTCTCGGGATGGAGCGACTGATGTGGCTGTGCCCTCATGACTTGTGAGGGCAGCGAGTTCGATTTTATCGCCACGCATACTTGGGCGCGACGATTAGTCGGATGTTTGGAGCGACTGATGCGGCTGTGCCCTCATGACTTGTGGGGCAGCAAGCTCGGTTTTGTCGCCACGCATACTTGGGCACGACGATCACTCGGACGTCGGGATCGACTGAAGTGGCTGTGCCCTCGCAACAGAGAGGGCAACGAGCTCGATTTTGTCGTCACGCAGAAACGGACTCATCGTAGGGCCGGACGTCGATCCTGATGTCAGGGTTGCCCTCCGTCGGAACATCGGATATTTTAGCAAGCCGTTATCAGACAAGCATGAGTACCGCTAAACCTTCTTATATACTTTGCCACAAAAGAGAAACCCGAAACCCCCTGCGATCACTTCCCCGCTGGTTAACAGGGCAAAAAGGGGTGATCGCGTCGGGAATTCGGTCAAAAGTGTGCCCGCAGGTTAAGGCTACCATACCTACATACATTACCTAGCCGGGTGCTCGATCACCCGTAAAACTTCCTCAGGTTGTTCATGTTCCAGGTTCTGGGGACGGGCTCGCCCGCCATAGTGTGCAGCATGTAAGCTCCGTTTCCCAGCACTTCGGCGATCTGGTACGGGCCTTCCCAGGTGACGTCGAGCTTTTTTGTCCCCTCAGCGCGACTAGCCTCATTCTTTCGGAGGGCCAACTCTCCTACCTTCAGCGAGCGGCTCCTGACTCGGTCGTTGTATCACTGTTCGACATACGATTTGTAAGTCGCCTCCGTCAGCGCCGCCTTCTCCCTTCTGCTCTCGAGCTCTTCCAGCCCCTCACAGATTTCCTCTTCATTGGTCACGTCTGGAAATGGTTCAACCACCTTGGATGACCGCATGATCATTTCTGGAGGAATGATTGCCTCGCTCCCGTAGCACAAACGGAAAGGAGATTCCCCTATGGCCGTCCTGGGCGTCGTCCTATACACCCATAGGACCGACGGGAGCTCTTCCACCCAGTTCCCTTTCGCATGACCGAGTCTTCGCTTGAGGCCGTTGACGATCGTCCCGTTGGTGCGTTCTGTCAGGCCGTTGGCTTGGGGATGCGCGACGGAAGTGAATCTCTGCCCAATTCCCAACTGGGTACACCACGACTTGAACGGCTCCCCCTCGATCTGTTTCCCGTTGTCGCTCACGATGGTCTGCGGCAGGCCAAACCGACACACAATGTTCCTTCATACGAAGTTTGTCATCCGCTTCCCAGTAATAGCGGGGACTGCCTGAGCTTCTGCCCACTTTGTGAAATAGTCCACTACAACTATGAGTAAACTCGCTTCCCTGTTGCCATTGGGAATGGTCCCACTATGTCAATTCCCCATTTGGCGAAGGGCCACGGGCCTGATATGCTCTTCTTTGGCTCGCCTGGGGCGTGTTGAACCTTGTCGTGGGCCTGACATTTGATACACTTTTTTACTAACTCGTCGGCATCGCCCCTCATGTTGGGCCAATAGAATCCGGCTCGTGACGCCCTGATTGCCAGCGTGCGAGCACCCTGGTGGCTTCCGCAAGTTCCCTCATGCAATTCCGCCAACAGTCGACCCGTCTGTCGGGGCGACACGCACTTCATCCAGGGCTAAAGATGGCCTCTTTTGTACAGTTGTCCTTCTTTCAAGACGAACTCTAACGCTCTCCTCTCGAGTTGCCTTGCTTTGCCGGCGTCATCGGGAGTTTTCTCACTGAACAAATACTCCTTGATGAGGGTCATCCAATAGGGAGGCTCGCTCAGTATGGCCATCAACTCCATTCCTTCCGTCGACCTGGTCGCCAACGTCTCCACCAGCACCTCTTTGGTCAAGTGACTGCTCGCCGTCGATGCCTACTTGCTAAGTGCGTCGGCTCGCGTGTTTTCTGATCGGGGAACCCGAGTGACGTCGAAGCCCTCGAACGACGTAGCCAAAGCCCTGACCTTGGCTAAGTATTTTTACATGGATAGCTCTTTGGCCTGGTACATTCCGCTGAACTGGTTTGCCGCTAACGCCGAATCTCCATAAGCATCCAGTTGGTTCGCCCCCAACTTCTTGGCGATCTCCATCCCCGCTTTCAGCGCCTCGTACTCGGCTTCATTATTTGTCGCCGGAAACTCGAAACGCAGTGCGTACATGGTCTCATGCCCGTTGGGGTCAGTGACGATCAAACCCGCGTCGAAACCCTCAACTACTGAAGCTCCGTCCACATGAAATTTCCACCATTCTGACTGATCCTCCCGACGTCGCTTCCGACATTCAGCTCCTTGTGGAACGTCCAATGCGCCAGCGGTTGACTCGACCGTCGACGCGTCTACCACAGACGGGACCTCCGCCAGGAAGTCCGCCATTATTTGACCCTTCACGGCCTTCCGTGGAGCGTATTGGATTGCGTGTTCTCCAAGCTCGACGGCCCACTTTGCCAGTCGCCCTGACGATTCTGGTTTGGCTAGGATGGCCTTCAGAGGCTCGTTCGTCAGGACCACCACTGGAAGTAAGACCTCAGCCGTCGCGCCGAATGGATGAGGGCCAAAGCTAGCTTCTCCTGGTCTGTGTACCTGACCTCCGCTTCTTGGGGGGTTCTGCTCACGTGATACACCGGGCGCTGTACCTTGCCTTCTTCTCTGACCAGCGCGCCACTGACTACCTCCGCTCCGGCCAAGTATAAGAAAAGGGTCTCTCCGCTCACCGGGGGCGACAACGTTGGCAACACCTTCAGATGCTCCTTCAGCTGAATGCTTCTTCCTCCGAGGGTCCCCATTGCACAACTCCGCTTGGGCCGACACAATTCTTGAGAGTCCTTAGGAAAGGCAGTGACCTTCCGCTGCTCTTGACAGGAAACGGCTCATCGTGGCCAGCTTGCCGTTGAGACTCTGGATGTCCTTCACCGTCCTCGGGGCAGGCATGTCCACCACCACTTGCACCTTCTTGGGGTTAGCTCTCAGGCCTTGGTTGGATACCATGTGACCCAGGAACTTGCCAGAAGCAACAACGAACTTGCATTTTTCGGGTTCAGCTTCATCCCAATCTCCTTCAATCTGCCGAGCGTTTCATCCACGTCTCTAACTAGGCCGTCGAAGCTTTGACTCTTGATGACCATATCGTCAACGTAGATTTCGACGTTCCTGCCGATTTGGTCTTGGAAGACGCGATCCACCACTCTCTGATAAGTGGCACCCACGTTTCGCAAATCGAAAGGCATCATTTTGTATGCAAACACTCCTCTTTCTGTGATGAAATCTGTGTTATTCACATATTCCGGCTTCATAGGGATCTGGTGGTATCTTTTGTAAGCGTCCAAGAAACACTTGATTGGAAATCCTCCCAGCGCGTCGACCTTCTGATCAATTACCGGGGTCGGGTAACAGTCATTCGGGCATGCTTTGTTGAGGGCCTTGTAATCGACACATATCCTCTAGCTGTCGTCTGCCTTTTTGACGAGGACGGGATTGGCGAGCCAGACAGGATATGGAACCTCGACAAGGATCCCTGCATTTAGCAATTCGTTGACTTCATTGTTCACCGCATCGTTCCTCTCGCGGCAGAGAGGTCTTCGTTTCTAGATGACCAGCTTATGGGCTGGGTTGACGTTCAACGCATGCTCGCCAAGCTCTGGGGAAATTCCGGTCATGTCGGACGGTTTTCTTGCGAACACGCTCCTGTGCTTCTCCAACACCTTGATCATCGCTCGCTTCGATTCTTCGGGGACATTGCTTCCTATCTGTACCGGCGTCCCGGGGTCCTCGTACAAACAAACTGTTTCCACTTTGCTTCCAAGTTCGACGATCGCCGACATTCCCTGCGGATTGACCATCTGAACCCGTCGCGGTGACGGTCGAGTCGATGGCTCGGCCGACGGTGAGCCCGACGGTCCCGCCGAGTGCTTCCGTTTTCTAAGAGCGATCCGATGGCATTCCCGCGCCTTCTGTTGGTCACCCTGTACCGTCGTTATTCCCCCTGTCGTTGGGAATTTCAACAGCAGATAGAGTGTGGACACGATCCCTTTCAAGGCTTCCAACGCCGGTCGGCCTAGTATCAAGTTATATGGGCTGTGTGCCTTGATAACGATGAAATCGAGGTCCACGATTTTTCATCGAGGGGCCATGCCGACCGTCACAGGTAAAGTGAACCCTCCCTCCGGCCAAACTGTTCTGTTGGCGAAATCCACCAACGACGTTGTGGTCGGGACCAACTCCTTGCGTGTGTTCTCGTCCAGCTTCTCGAAATAGTGCCAGTACATGATTCCGCCGAGCTGCCACCGTCCACATACTCCCTGTGCACCATCTTATCCATTATCTGCACCGTGATGATATTGGCGTCTCCTTCCGCAGGTCTGTCCGGTATGGGGTCTTCCGAACTGAACGTGATTACTTCCTTCGCCGTCAGTCTCCTCGATACCGGCGTAGACTTAGGCGTTTTACGACACCTCGCCTTCCCCTGGGACTCCGTCGCCCCCCCCCCCCGCATTCCCGCCGATGATAGCGAGTATAGCATTGGTGGGGACAGCCGGGTCCTCGTCTGGGGATGAAGCGTCCTCGTACCTTCGCTTCTTCCCTGGCTCATCACGCTTCTCTGCTCGAGCAACCTCCTTGGATTTGTGGCCGGAGGACCGTTCACTCGGACGATCGCCTGACCGTTCCGCTTGACGTTCCGTTCCGGACCGACTGGAATACTCTTCTCTGTTGTAGTCTCGGGCCTCCTTGGCGTACTTCTTGAGGTGTCCCCGCTTCAGGAACGCCTCTATGGCCCTTTTAAGGTGGATGCAGTCGTCGGTGTCATGGCCATGGTCCTCGTGATAGTCACAGAAGAGGTTCATGTCCCTCTTTGACGCAGACAACTTCATCCGCCGCGGGACGGGTAAGATCCCCTGGTCTGTTACCGCCATGAATATTTGCTTCGGCGTCCTGGTCAGGGGCGTGAATGGCTTCTCCTTCGCCGGTTCTTCTCGACTGCCCAACCTGTCCTTCACTGATCTCCTCGACTTGTTCTCCTTCTTCGGGTCACTCCCGACAGTGTTGCTAGTCGCCTTATCCCCCTATGATACTCCTCGACCTTGATTTGAAGTTCATAAAGGGTAAAGACGAGTTTCTTCGATAGACAGTACCTCAAGAGGACATGGGATAGGCCCAGGACGAAGATCTCCACTAACCACTTCTCATCAAGCCTGTCTTCTACCTTGTTACATTCGGTGACGAACCGCTCGTAATAGTCCATCAACGACTCGCCCGAACGCTGCCGAATCCTGAGCACATTCTGCGTTGTGAGCGCGAACTTCTTCTTATTCATGAATCGGGTAAAAAACAAGTCTTCGAGCTTGGAAAACGTGGAGATACTCTCATTTTCGAGGTTCGCGAACTAGAGCCTCGCCGTCTCCTTGAGCGTCGTGGCAAAAGCCCGGCACCATATCAACTCCGGGGTGCTGTATGTCGACATCGACGTCGTGAAGGTGTGGATGTGGTCGACCGGGTCGGTTGAGCCATCTATGACCCTAGGTTGGGCGGTATCCGCACCTTTGAATCGGCCACGAACTCCATCACCAATCGCGTAAACGGGCTACCTCGCCGCCTTTCCCCTTCCGGCGGGGCCCAGTTCACGGCAAGGCACTGGTGTACCAGAACGCGCGGTGGGATTTTCGGCTTGTGGATGTATGTCACCGGCCAGACCTTCTCAGGTTCCTCCTCTCCATCAGAGTCCTCATCTGATGTGACGTCTTGCACCACCGGGATGGGGTCTTTCTCCGTCGCCTGCTTCTGCACCTCTGAAGGCTCCGACAACTTCTGTTTCCCCGGGTCAGCGCCCTGAAAAAGGCGCTTTGGGGTGATCTTCCCTGCTCTCGTGCTTGCGCTCTGAAGTTCATGGATCTGATTGGCCATGCGCTCCTGGGAGTTGACAATGCGCTAGAGTAGATCCATGCTCTCCCTCGACTCCCCGAGGCCCATCGTTGGTGTCGACTCCGGCCCTACCACTTGGCTGGACAGCCGGCGAATGGCAGGGTGCCTGACTGAGTGCTGATCAGGCTCTTCATCCTCGTCCTCCTCACGCCCCATCTGCTCCATCCGAGGCCGGATTAGGTCGCTGGTTTCTCCACTCATCGGTCGAGTGTGTGAGCTATAGGAATTAGATGGATCCTCACAGACGGTGCCAATGTTACAGCCACGAAAATGGGCTTCTGCTCCGACTGGATCTTCACCGGGATGACCTGGAAATATATAGATGTAGGCTAAGTCAGCGCGGGGATGGCGAATGCCGTTCCCGCTCCGATGCCCAAGTCAGCTACTGATGGCAATGTTTTATATCTAATCTGAACAATAGTTTCGTGTGCTTACCTTCTTTCCTCTACTTTCCTTTCCTTTTATACTGGCCGAAAAAGACCTCTTCATGTCGGCAGCTCCAATTAGACGCTGATGGCCTATTGGGCCAAACCCAATCTCATGGGTCATCTGCTGGGTCATCAGGCCCATAATCCTCACAATATACAAACATAATATTTACCTACCATACATAACATAATATATTTATTGATTACCTACCAATCGTATGTTATCAATGAAATTACGCCACATATTACCATTACCATTATATATAGAAACGCAAAATCTTACCAGCGTATGTATGTGAAACGCAACGTCTTGCGTCGTGTTTTGCAGAAACATAAAATCTATTGCAGCGGACAACGGGCGGCGGCAGCCCATAAGTATATATTTATGCCGCCACTCTCTACTTTTTAATATACACCTAGTAAAAAGATAATAGTAGTATGAAACTAATATATGTATAGTTATCCAAATATATAATTAAATCTTGATAACAGCCTACTCTAGATCCACACTGTTACGGCCACAAATATGAGCTTCTCCTTGAACGGAGCTGTCAACGGGCTACCTGCACGAGGAAAGGGAATGGCAAGGTCAGCACGGGGAGGGCGATAGCCATTCCCGCTCCGATGCCAAAGTCAGTCGATTGACAGTGTTTATGATCTATCCTTTTCAATAGTATTTGTGAGCTTACCTGCTTATCTCTTCCCCTCGGTCCTTTTATATCTCACGCCATGGTTCAAGAGTTAGGGTTTTAGGCATGCTAATGGGCCTTTGGTGATCATGGCATTTACCCATGCCAGCCCATGTTAGCCGTCCATTCCCGCAGCGTCATTGGGCCTTTTGGGCCTGCCCTTGACCAAGTAACATGATCCGTTGACTTGGCCCACGATCCTCACAAGTCCCCCCAAGTGCGAGGCCGTGTTGCCAAACGCGGGCAAAGAACTGAAGAGGCGAGGATCTGGCCGTTGTAACCTCACGCGCGCAGCTTTAACCTTCGCCTTTAATGCATGTCGAACGCGTGTCCCTCGACTCCTTTTCTCGATGGTGCGCGGGCCCGCCTCGGTCACGACTCCCCACGCAGCCTTAACTCCTCCTCTGCCTTCTTTTGTTTGAAAGTAATCCCCCCTTTCATCTTCTCCCTCTGTCTTATCTCCGAACCATCATATCGCTGCGCTCTCCTGCCCTCTTTCAGGTATTCTCCCTTCTCTGCAACTTCTTTAATTCAGGCGACCTTCCCCACTCCCTCGGTCTATCCTCGATGGCTCTCCGACGCATGGGACCCGGGCTAGGCAGCACCACGACGGCCGGTGATGTCGACGGTTTCCGAGAGCGGTGCCGTCACACCGTCGGCCTGCAATTTACGGCCTTGGAGGTGCAGATCCGCCTCCCGGAGGTTGGGCAGTTGGTGGCAGAAGCCCCTGAGGGTTTTACCGCCGTTTACTGTGATTACCTCTTTTCCTGCGGTTTGCGCCTCCCGTTGACCGGCTTTTTCAAGCAAGCACTGGCCTTCTTCGGGCTCGATCTGCGCTACCTTCAGCCTAATTCCGTCAAGGCGTTGATCGGTTTCCAGATCGTGTGTTCCCGTCAGCAGGTTATCCCCACGCTGCCCCTGCTCAGGGTATTCGCCTACCCATGCGTGGACAAGGGCTACTGCCATATCAAGTTCCGGCCGGCGGCGGGTAAGTCTCTGCTCCAGAAGAGGCCGAAGAAATCCGGTTGGGGATCCAAGTTTGTATATGTGGACAACGACCTGTTATGGGGCCCTCGTGCGAGTCGGGTCAGATACCCAGTGGGTGATCCGGCAACTCGGGGGCTCCGTCCCAGCGACGGGGAGGCGGCCGTGTTGGATCCGAAGGTTCGCAAGCTGAAACAGGGCGCAATGTTGTGGTCGGCCGTGAACTCCGACAAACTCTTGAGCCAGTGTGGACTCCCTCATTGTCGGCTCGACGTGCTGATGCAATCACCGATACATTCAGTCCCGTCTACCGAGGATCCAGGGGAAGGTCGACCAGCGTTTAGCCTTGCTTTTGTTTTTCCTTCCTTTTGCCACCTCTGTTTTGTTCAATCGTACCGTTCTACTGATTCCTCTTTCTTCTTTGTCTGTAACGGCGCACAACTTCCAGGACTGTTGACGGTGAGACCGACAGTCATCCCGACATCCAATCAGACGCTCAGCTCACCAACTCCGACATGGACAACTACCGCCGCCGATCCGAACGTCGCCAGGCCCGCTCGTCCGCATCTGCTCTGGCCGATAGTCGCGCTCAACACTCAGAGTCTCAACTGGACGTCTCCGAGCCTAACGTCATGTGTCCCGACTTCATCAACTTGGAGGGCGACGACTCGGGTGACCACAGGAACCCCCACAAGAGGCCGGCTGACGCGATGAGTGTTGAGATCGCCTTCGAGGGAACGTCCCTGCCTCCTCCCGACGAGCCGCACCGCAACAAGCTTCTCAGGGCGGAGTCTCTGCCTCCTCCGGCCGGACCAGTGCTGACTACCCTGAAGGGTCGTGCCAACTTTTTGGCCTCAGCCTTCCCCAGAGGTCACCTCGAGGCCTGGCGCGCGAACCCCCTGGTCAACTTCCACAGCTCCGCCAATCTCATGGACCAGTTCGACTCAGTCAGCCTGGAGGTATAATCCTTCTCCTTCTGTTTCTCTTCCCGCGTTTATTTAAGATTGCATTTTGTTTTATGGTCATCCTCTTTGAACTCCTAGATGGCCTGCCTTTCCGCTTCCCTCAGGGGTGAGTTGGGTCGTCTGCACTGTGAGGCGTCCCGCTCTCGTGGTCAGCTCGCTTCCTGTCAGGCAGCTCTGGAGGCCGCTCGCGACCTCAACCGGAAGCAAGAGCAGATGATCGGGGAGTTGAATGCTCATGCCGCCGTCAATCCGGTCGACCTCCAGGCCCAAGTGGACGAGCTGACTGCATCTGTCGCCGCTCTCAAGGTCGAGAAGGAGGCTGCCGTTGCTGAACGGGACTCGGCTAACGGGAAGCTGAAGGAGGCCAAGGCTCAGCTGGAAACGCTCGATCTGATGCGCGCCAAGCTGCAGAGTGCTGAGGAGGCTATCGCCGGCTACGACTCTCGAATCGCCGTTGCCGTCGCCAAGTACAAGTGGGCCATCGAGGTTGGTCTCCCCGATGTCTTCCTCAAGGTGGCTTCAAGCGACAACGCGCGTCGTCGTTTCCGCCGGGCGGTCTACCGCTCCTTCGACTTGGATGAGATATACGAGGGTGATGCCGTTCGGTTCAGCCGTTCACTGGATGAGCTGTTTTCTGTCTTTGGTAAGTACCCATTTACAGAATACTTCTCTGAGTTGTCCGCGGAGATGTCGCCTGAGGCGATCGTGGGGTGGACTCCCCCTAGCGTTCTGAGCCCCAGCCGCCTTCTGCCGCGTCGACGACTCACCCGTCCGGGAAGGGTCCGGTCGAAGGGGTTGCCATGGCCGCTGAGAAGGACGCGCCTGATGACCTGTTGGACGACCTCCGGGAGGCGGGGTTAGTGGACGAGACGCCGGCGCATGAGTCTACTGTGGAGCACGACGGTGAGAAGACCGGCGGCAACTGAACCTTCTGACTGATCCGCCCTGCGTGGCGTTGTTTATGCCATCTGTGGCTCATCTCTTTTTGCTAGTCATGACAATTTCTCTTACCTTCCGCACTGTTTGGATATTATTTACTTTTGGTTGTTTTTATTCCGACGTTCGGTGACGAAACCTCTCTTTTTGACCCTCCTGGCATTGTGTCCTTTGTTCTTTCCCGTCTTTCCCAACTTATCCATCGACGCGGATTGATGATGGCTGAGTTGACTTGGGTCGTTCATCCGGACGTCTAGTTGACCCTCAGGCCTATTGGTCTGCGAAGCCGGCGGTGCTGCCAACTTAGTTAAGCGGCGCCTCGACGCCCCACGTGGTTCGCCGTCAGGCTTACCGTCGGGCTTACCTGTCCATGTCATCGTCGACCGACTGACGCGGCCGAGCACCCAGGCCGTTTGGGGGAAACGGGCTCAATTATGTCGAATCATCGGACGAAGTAAGTTAAGTGTCGCCTCGACGCCCCACGGAACACGCCGTCGGGCTTACCGTCGGGCTCACCTGTCCATGTCATCGTCGACCGACTGACGCGGCCTAGCCCCTAGGCCGTTTGGGGGCAACGGGCTCAATTATGTCGAATCATCGGACGAAGTAAGTTAAGTGTCGCCTCGACGCCCCACGGAACACGCCGTCGGGCTTACCGTCGGGCTCACCTGTCCATGTCATCGTCGACCGACTGACGCGGCCGAGCCCCCAGACCGTTTGGGGGCAACGGGCTCAATTATGTCGAATCATCGGACGAAATAAGTTAAGTGTCGCCTCGACGCCCCACGGAACGTGCCGTCGGGCTCATCGTCGGGCTCACCTGTCCCTTTTGCCGTCGGGCGACTGAGGCGGCTGAGCTCCCAGGCGACTCTTGGGGGCAACGAGTTCTGTTATGCCAGCCAGCGAGCGAAATTAGTTAGGTATCCTCTCGACGCCCGACTGCCCATGGCCGTCGGGCTTCCCGTCGGCTCACCTGTCGAATGGGACGTCGAGGCGACTAATGCGGCGGTGCCCCCAGGTGATTCTTGGGGGCAACGAGCTCAGCTACGTCGCCTGACGTATGCGCAGATAACATTCATACCGCTAAGCCTGCTTTATATTACTTGCCAAAAGAAGAAAGCGAGTCCCCTGACGATCACTCCCCCGCCGAACAAGTGAACGGGGCCAAGATGATCGCGTCGGGAACCCGACCAAAAGTGTTTTCTTCGCCCACAGGTTAAGGCTCACTGTTTATATATACATAGATACCCGGACTGATACCTGGTCATCCGTAGAACTTTCGGAGGTTGCTCATGTTCCAGGTGCGGGGAACTGGTTCTCCCGCCAGAGTGTGGAGCTTGTACGCCCCGTCGCCCAGCACCTCCGCTACCTGGTATGGGCCTTCCCATGTAACGTCTAGCTTCTTCGTTCCCTCGGCACGACTGGCCTCATTCTTCCGGAGGGCGAGCTCGCCCACCTTCAATGATCGGTCCCGGACACGGCTGTTGTATCGCTGCTCAACGTAAGATTTGTACGCCGCCTCCGTCAGCGCTGCCTTCTCCCTCCGTCCTCGAGCTCGTCCAGGCTGGCTCGGATTTCTTCCTCGTTCTTCGGTTCAGCCAACGGCTTGGCGAGTCTCGGCGATGGCACGATCACTTCTGGGGGAATGATCGCCTCGCTCCCATAACACAAGTGGTATGGCGATTCCCCCGTGGCCGCCCGGGGTGTGGTCCTTTATGCCCACAATACCGACGAGAGCTCTTCCACCCAGTTCCCTTTGGCCTGATCCAGTCGCCGCTTCAGTCCCTGGGCGATTATCCCATTGGTGCGTTCCGTCAAGCCGTTCGCTTGGAGGTGCACCACCGAAGTGAACCTTTGCTCGATCCCCAGCTGAGAGCACCACGACTTGAACGGCTCCCCCTCGAACTGCTTCCCATTGTCGCTCACGATGGTTCGGGGTAGTCCGAACCGGCACACAACATTCCTCCACACGAGTTCGTCATTCGCTTGCCGGTAATGCTTGCCACCGCCTGGGCTTCCGCCCATTTGGTAAAATAGTCCACCGCCACAACGAGAAAACGCCTCCTTCCCGTCGCCATGGGGAATGGACCAACTATGAGGTCGTTTGGTTCATGTGGGAATTAGAATCATGCGTTAATCTACAAATTCCGTAAATTTACTTCCCACATCAAATCACTCATATTAACTCTAAATTTGTTTGGTTGACGTTGGAGTAGTTTGTTGTTCCTGGGAATCGTTTTACTTCACGTTGTTTGGTTCACCTCATTCATTTACTGCCGCACGTAATAACTCTTTTCAAATTATTTATTTTATTTTATTTTTTAAATAAAACCACTTGACAGTAGAGTGAAATTTATTAGGTTTACTACACCATAAAAGCCTGTAAAGGCAAGTATTTAACTTTTTATTTAAATAAACATTGGTAAAATATCATCTAAATTTAATTTATCTCTCCAAAGTATTTTTAAAGGAAAAATCAAATAACAAAAAATGATTAAAAAAAACTTTGATGTCAACATCGTGTTGAAATAAAAAATTTATATATCAATATATCATATAATAAATTTAGTTCATAATAGAATAAGTGAATCAATATAATATTATCAACAAAAATTTATCAAATTTATTTCTTGTTTTAAAATTCGAGCGACTTATAATCGAACTCAAATAATTTTGTCATTTTTAAATTTTAAAATTGTGACATTTTTGAAGTTAAATATAAATTCATAAAAATTTGTATTTTTTCATCTAGTTGAAAATATTTGTATGATTATCTATATGTAAATTCTATGACCACAAATAATATTATTAGTACGTTTGTGAGGTAGATGGGTAAAATTACAACAAACAGATGAGGGAGTTCTAAATTACCTAGGGGATACACGGTACGAAAGTTCCCACGTTCTGTAAGAATTGTATTCTCCGCGTAGTTACAAATTCCTAGATGATAGATAGATTCTGCGAACCAAACAACTCGAAACATATCAAATTCCTAGGAATTTTATTTTCCCACATCAATCTACGCGTACCAAACGACCTCTATGTCTATTCCCCATTTGGCGAAGGGCCACGGGCCCGAGATACTCTTCATCGGCACTCCTGGGGAGTGCAGCACCTTGTCGTGGGCTTGGAACTTGACACACTTCTTCACCAGTTCGTCGGCGTTGGCCCTCATGTTCGGCCAGTAAAAACCAGCTCGCGAGGCCCTCAAGGCCAACGTCCTCGCCCCTTGATGGCTCCCACATGTCCCTTCGTGCAGTTCCGCCAACAGCCTGTCCGCCTGCCTAGGAGAAATACATCTCAGCCAGGGTTGCAAGTATCCCTTCTTGTAGAGTACTCCGTCCTTCAAGGCGAACTCCAAGGCTCTCCTCTCAAGCTGTCTCGCTTTGCCAACATCGTCCGGGGTCTGCCCGCTGAACAAGAACTCCTTGATCGGGGACATCCAGCTGGGGGGTTCGGTCGAGATGGCCAGCAATTCCTGGCCTTCCGTTGACCTTGCGGCCAACGTCTCCACCAGCACCCCCTTCGACAAGTGACTGCTGGCGGTCGAAGCCAGCTTGCTGAGCGCGTCAGCTCGGGTGTTCTCCAAACGGGGGACCCGGGTGACGTCGAAACCTTCAAACGACGTAGCCAGTGCCTTCACCTTCGCCAAATACTTCTGCATTGACGGCTCTTTCGCCTGATAGGTTCCGCCGAACTGGTTGACCACCAGAGCCGAATCGCCATACGCATCCAGCTTGTTCGCCCCCAATATCTTGGCAATCTCCATCCCCGCTATCAGCGCTTCGTACTCAGCCTCGTTATTCGTTGCCGGAAACTCCAACCTCAGAGCGTAGGTGGTCTCCTATCCGTCGGAGTCCGTGATAATTAAACCGGCCCCCGCTCCCTCAACGCCCGACGTGCCGTCCACGTGGAGTTTCCACCAACCCGTCCTGTCCTCCCGACGTCGGGTCCGGCGGGGGGCGTCCACCGCCTCCGCCGCCGGGTCCTCGCTCGTGACCTTCGTCACCGAAGGGGTTTCTGCTAAGAAGTCCGCCATCACCTGTCCTTTAATCGCCTTCCTGGGGGCGTACTGGATGGCGTGCTCTCCAAGCTCAACGGCCCACTTGGCCAACCTCCCCGATGATTCCGGCTTCGCTAAGATCACTTTCAGGGGCTCGTTTGTCAAGACAACCACAGGATGGGCTTGGAAGTATGATCTCAACCTCCGCGCCGAGTGGATGAGGGCGAGGGCCAGCTTCTCCTGATCAGTATACCTGGTTTCCGCCCCCTGCAACGTCCTGCTCACGTAGTACACCGGGCGCTGCACCTTGCCTTCTTCTCGGACCAACGCTCCGCTGACCACTTCCGATCCCGCGGCCAGGTACAGAAAAAGGGTTTCTCCGCTTTCTGGGGGCGACAAAGTCGGCAGCACCTTGAGGTGCTCTTTCAACTCTTGAAATGCTTCGTCCTCTGTGGGCCCCCACTGGATGGCTCCAGCCGCGCCGACGCACCCCTTGAGGACCTTCAGGAAAGGCAGCGACCTCTCCGCCGCCCGAGATAAGAAACGGTTCATCGCGGCCAACTTCCCGTTGAGGCTCTGGATGTCCTTCACCGTTCTGGGAGCAGGCATTTCCACGACCGCTTGCACCTTCTTCGGGTTGATGTTCAAGCCGCTGTTCGAAACCATGTGGCCTAGGAATTTCCCTGACCCGACGGCGAACTGGCACTTGGCCGGGTTCAGCTTCATCCCCATTTCCTTCAGCCTGCCTAGTGTCTCATCCACGTCCTTGATCAAATCACCGAAACTTTTGCTCTTGATGACCATGTAATCCACGTAGATTTCAACGTTGCGGCCCACTTGTTCCCGAAAGACACAATCGACCACCCTTTGATAGGTGGCCCCTGCGTTCCGCAGTCCGAACGGCATCATTCTGTAAGCGAAAGCTCCTCTCTCGGTGATGAAAGCGGTGTTGTCCACGTCTTCGGGCCTCATCGGGATCTGGTGATAGCCCTTGTACGCGTCTAAGAAACACTTGATCGGGAAGCCCCCGAGCGCATCCACCTTCTGATCGATGGCCGGGGTTGGGTAGCAATCCTTCGGGCACACCTTGTTGAGGGTCTTGTAGTCGACGCACATCCTCCAACTGCCGTCCTGCTTTTTGACCAAAACAGGGTTGGCTAGCCAGACCGGATACGGTACCTCTACAAGAATTCCTGCATTGACAAGTTCATTGACCTCCCTATTGACCGCTTCGTTCCTCTCGCGGTACAAGGGCCTTCTCTTCTGGATGACCGGCCTGTGTGAGGGATTGATATTCAACGAGTGCATCCCAAGTTCCGGGGAGATCCCGGTCATGTCCGACGGCTTCTTCGCGAACACGGCCCCGTGTTTCTCCAGCACCCTGACCATCGACCGATTCACCTCCTCGGGAACGCTCGCTCCGACCTGTATGGGCATCGCTTGGTCCCCATGTAGGTATACGGTTTCTACCTCGCTCCCTAGCTCTTCGACGATGGTTCTTTCCTTCGGGGATACTATTTGCACCCTTCGAGCCGACGTTCTACCAGACGTCTCGTCCGACGGCTGTCCGGACGGCTCCTCGGGGTTCTTCCTCTTTCTGAGAGCCACTCGGTGGCACTCTCTCGCCTTCTGCTGATCGCCCCGTACCGTCGCTATCCCTTCCCTCGTGGGAAACTTCAGCAATAGATGGAGGGTAGACACGATCCCCTTCAAGGCTGCCAGTGCCGGCCTGCCGAGTATCAAGTTGTATGGGTTGTGCGCCTTGATCACAATGAACTCAAGGTCCACAATTTTCCTGCGGGGGGTCGTTCCGACCGCCACCGGCAGGGTGCAAAGTCTACCAACGGCGTGGCCGTCGAGGCCAATCCCTTGCGCGTGTTCTCATCCAGCTTCTCGAAACAGTGCCAATACATAATTTCCGCCGAGCAACCACCGTCGACATAGGCGCGGTGCACCAACTTGTCCATGATTTGCACTGTGATGACCACGGCATCGCTCCCAGCGGGCCGGTCTGGGACAGGATCCTCGGAACTGAAGGTGATCACCTCCTCCGGTGTCAGCCTCCTTGACATAGGCGTCGGCTCGGGCGTCTTACGGCAACGCGCCTTCCTCTGAGACTCCGTGGCTCCTCCCGCGTTCCCTCCGATGATAGCGAGTATCGCGCCGGTGGGAGCGGTTGGCTCTTCATCCTGCGAGGAAATGTCTTCATACCTTCGCCTCTTTCCCGTCTCTTCCTTCTTCTCGGCCCGGGCGGCTTCCTTGTACCTGGGTCCTGTCGACCGATCGCGCGACTGTTCCCCTTCACGCTCGCTTCCTCGTTCAGTCCGACGTTCACCTGATCGCGACGAGTACTCTTCCCTGTTGTACTCCCGGGCCTCCTTGGCATACTTCTTGAGATGTCCCCGCTTGAGGCAGGCTTCAATGGCTCTTTTGAGGTGTATGCATTCGTCAGTGTCGTGGCCGTGATCCTCGTGGTAGTCACAGTAAAGGCTCATGTCCCTCTTGGAGGGCGGCAACTTCATCTTGCTGGGGACCGGGAGAATCTCCTGATCCGCCACGGCTATGAAGATTTGCTTCGGGGTCCTGGTCAAAGGCGTGAAGGATCTGTCCTTCGACGGTTCTTCTCTGCTACCTAGCTGATCCTTCACAGACCCTCTCGACTTGTCCTTCCTCGACTCCCCTACAGAGGTTACATCCTTGGTGGCCTTGTCACCTCTGTGGTACTCCCCGACTTTGATGTGGAGCTCGTACAACGTGAAAACAGGCTTCTTCGACAGCCGAACCTTCAAGAGGGTGTGGGTTAACCCTTGCACGAAAATCTCGACCAGCCATTTCTCGTCCAGCCTGTCCTCCACTTTGTTGCACTCGGTGATGAAACGCTCGTAGTAGTCCATGAGCGATTCGCCTGACCGTTGCCTGATCCGCAGCACGTCCTGTGTGGTGAGGGCGAACTTCTTCTTCTGCATGAACCGCGTCAGGAAAAGGTCTTCCAGCTTCGCGAAGTTAGAAATGCTGTCGTTTTCCAGATTGGCAAACCACAGCCTCGCCGCCTCCTTGAGGGTTGTGGCGAACGCCCGGCACCAGATTGGCTCGGGAGTGCTGTATGTCGACATGGACGTCGTGAAGGTATGGATGTGGTCGGCCGGGTCCGTTGAACCGTCGTATGACCCCAAGTTTGGGGGGATACAGATCTTCGAGTCGGCTACGAACTCCATCACCGACTGGGTGAACGGGCTTCCTCGAAACTTCTCTCCCTCCGGCGGGGTCCAGTTCACGGCGAGGCGCCGGTGAACAGGAACTCGTGGTGGGATTTTCGGCTTGTGAATGTACGAGGCCGCCCATACCTGAGTTCTCATCATCACGGGTGACCGGGATGGGGTTTGTCTCCACGCCCAGCGCCAGCGGTTCTAACCCGTCGGGCGCCTTCTGCTTCATCACGTTGACACCCTGGAACAGGCGCTTCGGGGTGATCTTTCCCGCTCTAGCGCTCAGACTCTGCAACTCGTGGATCTGGTTGGTCAAACGCTCTTGGGAGTTGACGATGCGCTGGAGCAGATCCATGCTCTCCTTTGCTTCCCCCAGACCGGGGTTCGGCGTTGACTCCGTTCCCACCACTTGGCTCGACAGCCGGCGAGCGGCGGGATGCTTGACCGAGTATTGGTCGAACTCTTCATCTTCATCGTCCTCGCGCCCCGTCAGATCGGTCAGGGGCGGGATCTGACTGCTGGTTTCTCCACTCATCGATTGAGTACGTGGGCTGTAAGAATGACAAGGATCCCCATAGACGGCGCCAATGTTACGGCCACAAATATGAGCTATCCCTTGAACGGAGCTGTCAACGGGCTACCTGCACGAGGAAAGGGAATGGCAAGGTCAGCACGGGGAGGGCGATAGCCGTTCCCGCTCCGATGCCAAAGTCAGTCGATTGACAGTGTTTATGATCTATCCTTTTCAATAGTATTTGTGAGCTTACCTACTTATCTCTTCCCCTCGGTCCTTTTATATCTCACGCCATGGTTCAAGAGCTAGGGTTTTAGGCATGCTAATGGGCCTCTGGTGATCATGGCATTTACCCATGTCAGCCAATGTTAGCGTCTTTGGGCCTTTTGGGCCTGCCCTTGACCAAGTAACATGATCCGTTGACTTGGCCCACGATCCTCACACACACGTCTGCTCATGCGCGTCCCGTCACACGCCTGCTCCTGCGCCCAGTCAGATTATGTGTGCGTTTACACCTTTATTTTTTCTTCTCTTTGATTATCGAATCATGCTGCTATGTCGAATCCTAGACAAGATGATGCTGACTCCCTCACTGCTCGTTTGGACTCCGAACAAATTGCCGAAATTGCTGCTAAGTCTGCCCGAGAGGCATCATCCACCTTCCTTCAACAGCAGGTGTTGCAAACTGGCAGCTCGTCTACGCCACCTCCGACCGGCCGTCTGATGAACTCTCTGTATTATCTCCATCCTCCTGAGAACACTGCTCATAATGTCAGTCCAACCAGTCTCAAAGGTGATAATTACAGAGAGTGTACTATTGTTATTCGTAATATTTTCGAGCCAAGAATAAGTTCAGATTTCTTGAGGGTACCATCCCTTGTCCTCCAGTTAACGATCCTGATTATAACGAATGGTTTGCTATTAATTTCTTGTTGGTATGTTGGATTATGCAAAGTATTGATGTAACTATCCGCTCTTCTATCACCCACTTTGAATTGGTTGGGATTTATGGAATGATTTGGCTGAACATTTTTCTACTGGAAAAATACAAAAATGTCTTGAATTGCACAGAGATATCATCACATGTCGCCATAATGGACAATCCATTTGTGTCTACTATGACAAACTCAAGAAGCTTTATAGAGAATACAATGCTCTTGCACCTCCATTGATAAGTACCCTTGACTTTGTCAACTGTATCAGTGTAATGTTGCATCTCTAGCCGTTGCAGTTCGAGAAAAAGAGATGGTTTTTCAGTTTCTTATTGGCTTGGATGACCGTTTCAACAATCTCATCACCAATGTCATGACTATGGACCCATTGCCATCATATTCTAAAGTTCACTCCCTTGATGTTCAGGAGGAGGATAAAAACGCATCGCTTCATTCAAAAAATTCTTCATCTGATGTCATAGCGTTTGCTGCCAGACGTACCCAGACTTACAATCCTCCCGTACGAAGTGCTATTGATAAACGTGATCGCAAGGATCTCATCTGCCTAAATATAACCATAATGGGCATGACATGGCTAGTTGCTTCAAGCTAATTGGATACCCCGATTGGTATCATGAGTTTCGAGGCTCAGCAACGAACACCGCCGCCGAACCAAAGAGCTCTCAACCGTCCTAGGCAACCACACCTCATCGATTGCCTCCGGGAACACCGTTTGCTGGTTCGCCACTGCTCCATCATTTTATCCACCACCACCAGGATTTGCTTCAGTCGTCGTTTCGTCTGGTTTTGATCGGATCTACTTTGACTGATGGACAATGGAGTATGACCTAAAACCTTTTCACTAAAATGCATAATCATTCTTGCAATATGCTAGGTAAGCTTGTTCTACCTTGGATACTTGATAAATGAGCTTCCTATCATATGACTGGTGGTAGGAGTGCTCTTTTTGATATTGTTATTATTGATAATGTTGAAGTTGCTCTACCTGATGAGACTATTTCCTCTGCTGTTGAATATGAATCCCTTACTTTTGGTGGAATTGTGCTTCCTCGTGTGCTTTATATACCTGAATTATGTTGTAATTTGTTATCATGTTCTAGATTGCTTGGTATATTAAAATGTCTTGGTTTTCTCACTGAAATATTTTTCATATTACGAATTATAAGTTCGAGGAGTGATTGGCGTGGGTGAACAATATGGTGGGGATTATTAGCTTCATACGTTGGATGATGGAGACCGGTCGTTTGTTATTGACCTATCCATCCGCCGTCGTTGGAGCAGAGCCGAGCTACTACTATTTTTGCTTCCTCCGGTCTTTGACATCAACGTTTTGGACATCCATCCTCCACAGTTTTATCTTCACTCTTCCCTTCCAACAATAATACAGTTAGTGCTCCATGTTCATGGAGCTAAGCAAATAAGACATAGTTTTCCTTTGAGCTCTTCTAGAACTCGTGAATGTTTTGAATTGATACATTGTGATGTTTGGGGGACTTGTAGCTCTCCCTCTACTAGTGGTGCTTATTATTTCTTGAAAATAGTTGATGGTTTTTCTAGACTTGTCTGGGTTCACTTGATTGCTGCAAAATCCGATGTGGCTTCTAAGTTTAGACATTTTTGCGCCCTAGTTAGTACTCAATTTAGTCGACGTGTTCACCAAGTTTTATCTGATAATGGGACCGAGTTTTTACCATTGAGGTCCTACTTCGCTGAATCTAATATCCTGTTTGAGACATCCTGTGTTGATACACCACACCAAAATGAACGAGTTGAGTGTATAAACATAAACTTGATGAATGTTGCACGAGCTCTACTGTTTCAAGCAAACTTGCTGATCAATTTTGGGGTGAAAGTGTTATTACGGCTGCTTATTTGATCAATTGGACACCAACACCTCTTATTGATGGTCGCACACCCTTTAAGCTGCTTCATGACCATGATCCTGATTTCAAGTCTCATCGTGTGTTTGGATGTCTCTGTTATGCCTCTCAAGTCCACGAATTCGAGATAAGTTTGCATTAAGAAGTCGCCGTTGTGTCTTTCTTGGTTATGCTATTGGGAAGATAGGATACCACCTTTATGACTTGGAAACACAAACATTCTTTGGTAGTAGAGATTTTGTGTTTTATGAAGATGGTTTTCCATTTGCTGATCCGATTCCTTTGCCTTCGACCGATGTTACACCTACATACTCGTCTCTTGCCATTTATGATGAACTGTCAATTGTTCAGCCCTTAGTTCCAGCCGCGACGCTTCGATCTGAAACTTCTGTTGCAAATGATTCTTCGCGGTTGTTAGGGCCGAGCATCCGGTTGACCTGATGGCTCATCAGGACCAACAGCTCGGCCCCTTAGCACACATGGCACCCGGGTCAGCCCGGACGCGGCATCAGGATCAGAACCCTAGCTATCAGGGCCAGGCATCTTGCCATCTAAGATGGCTCATTCCGGCCCCTCAACACACATGGCATCCGAGCCAGACCCGATCGCAGACCAGAACCCTAGCTGGCCTAGCAGGAGCATCTTCCCAGACAACCTAACGGCGTGATGTGACTGACCAGGCCCCGGTTCTCTTCTATAAATACCTCACTAATGTAAAAGGAGAGAGGTATGTTGACCATTCACTATTCTCTACCAAAATTACTCCCAACATGCTTTCTGACTTAAGCATCGGAGTAGGAACGGCACCAAGCCGCCCCACCCTGACCGTGAGTATTCATTTGGTCTTAGCAGGCTGAATCCATCCGTCGCCGAGACGGATCAAGGGACACTGCAGCACGGCCTGGATCGACAGTCCAGGCCACGGACCAGCAGCACCGTTAACGACGTGGATATTCCTCCGAGGGATTTCCCGGCCTTAACAGCGGTCACCTACTCCACCTGCCGCTTCATCATCTCCGGTCAATACCAATACCATGCCCGATCCTACTAGTCAAGTTCGATTTAGCATACGAGAAAAGAAACGTCTGGGATACCTGAATAACTTTGTTTGTTCCGATACTGCTGCTAATAAACCCCGCCACTACTATTTCATCTGCTTCGCCATCGTCACTGTCTACAGGTATTCCATACCCTATCACCGATTTTGTTAATTGAGATAATTTTTTTGCTTTGCGTACTGAATTTTTGTGTGCCGTAACATCTAGTACATATCCTACATCGTATTCGGAAGAATCTAAGTGTGCTCATTGGCGAGCTGTTATGGATGAGCAACTCGGTACTCTTGAACGTAATGGTAATTGGACTTTTTTTTGATGAACCAAATTTTTTCATTAAAAACATCAGTCCAACTTACAGCATACTGGCCTTCTCTCCCAGCCAAACAAAGCAAAAATTACACCATCAAGATTAAGTCAAACAAAAAACATCTAACTATCAAACAATGCTAAAGGAGCTGCCTCCCTTTGCATTCTGCTTTAATTTGAGTAACCAGGACAGTAGTTGACACCACTTGATGCTGAAAAATTCTTTTGTTCCTTTCAAGCCAAATCTCATAAAGAACTGTGATGTGCAACATCAACTTGCTCCACTTCCTTCTTCTTTTCAGTTACATTAAGTACTTCTTCAACATCCTCAGATTTTGTATGACAGGTAAACTGAGGGACTGCAACACACTGTTCAGAAAAGCACAAGAATAGAATAGATGAGCTGCAGTTTCAGCCACTTGTTGACATAAGCAACAAGGAGGTTGTGGTCCCAGCACCTTGAAACTCTGCAATCTATCAACAGTGGCCAATCTTGAGTGGAGTAGCATCCAGACAAAGAATCTATGTTTAGGTAACACTTTGGAGTACCAGATCAGTTGAGCTAGAAAGTCCTTCTCACTTCCCCCCTTCTTCAAGTTATACACTGCCCTGATACTTAGCTTACCAGATTTAGTCAAGCACTCAACTCCTCTAGTTAGCATAAGATCATTTTCCTGCATTAGAGATTTCCAACCCCAACTATGTCCCACTGTTGCCTTACACTGCATCAAAGCCTTGCCTTTCACATAATATGCATGCATCCACCTCACCCAGAGCACATCTTTCTTGGTCTGTATGTCCCAAAAAAGCTTACAAATAGAGGCAGAATTCCACATTGTTGGATCTCTTATCTCCCAGCCACCAGATTTCTGAGAGAAGCACATAGAATCCCATCCCACAGGTGTAAAACCTCTCTCTCCCTTCTTCCTGTCCCATATATAATTTCTACGGAGAGTGACAATCTTCTGCATCAGATTCTCAGGAAGCTTAAAAACACTAGTCCAATAGCTAGAAATGCTCAACAAGACAATGTTGACTAACTGAACCCTCCCAGCATGTGCTAAGTTTCTAGATTGCCAAATTCTTAGCCTTCCAGCCATCTTCTCAATCAACTGATCCCAGCTGCTTTTTCCCACTTATAAGCGGTGAGTGGTAACCCCAAATAGTGAATGGGAAAAGTTCCTTTCACTATATTTAGTGTCTGAGCAAGTAACACTGATCTGCCTCCTCCATTCTAGAGAAAACAATCTGAGACTTTGTGTCATTCACTGCTAAGCCAGAAGTAGCCTGAAAAATATCCAAACTATTTATAACTCCTTCCATAGATTTTTTTTGAAGCCCTGCAAAAGATCAATAAGTCATCTGCAAACAAGAGACTGTGCACTCCCACTTTACCACACCTTTGATGATATTCAATGACTCCACTTGTGTATTGCAATTCCTGAAGCCAGCTGAGGTACTCCATACTTAGCACAAAAAGGAGAGGTGAGAGGGGATCACCTTGCCTTACCCCTCTCTTACCTTTAAAAGAATCAGTGACTACTCCATTCAATGATATACAGAAAGTGGATTGTGTAACACACTTCTTGATCCAGTGAACAAATAAACCAGGTAGCCTTAAGCATCCCTACAATTGAAACAAGAAATCCCAATTCAAACTGTCAAAAACTTTTGAAATATCTACCTTTATAAGACAGCTAGGGATCATACCTGGTAGATTATACTTATACAATAATTCCTTGGTAAGAAGAATATTATGGCCTATGTGTCTGCCCTTCACAAAGGCACTTTGATTATTGCTAATCAGAGCTGGCAGCACTTCACCAAGTCTTTTGCACAAAATTTTAGTGATTACCTTATACACTACTGAACAACATGCAATTGACTTGTAATCAAATGCTTGTTGAGGTTGAGGAGTCTTTGGGAGGAGTGTGATCACAGCTTACTAAATTCTTCAGGTAACTCACCAGATCTAGTAAAGAAAGATTGAATAGCTCTAGTAAAGTCATCTCCAATTATTGACCAGGTGTGCTTAAAAAAATGGCTGGTGAAACCATCTTGACCTGGACTCTTACTGGATTTAATACCTTTCAAAGCTGAGACAATTTCAGAAGTAGTGTAGGCTGGATCAATTTGGCTTGCTGAGAAACTGTAAGAACTTTTCCTCTCTTCACTATGTCTTATTGGATCCCCATACTAGGTTCACAGACTCTTCCCAAATGTTGTTGAAAGTGCTGAGTGAGGTGTGTTGCTATCTTTTGTCTGCCTTGTATCATCCTCCCCTCTTGCTTCAGATAAACTATATGATTGGAGTACCTTCTGAGCTTCAGACTTGCATAAAAAAGTGCAGTAAGCCTATCTCCTTCCTTTAGCCATTTCACTTTTGCTCTTTGCTTCAAAAACCTATACTCAGCCATCTGTAACTACTCAGCTACTGCTCTTGCTTTAGTTTCAGCATCTTGCAGAGAGGGGTTAAGAGGATTTAAAATGAGTTGGGAGTGAGTCCTTTCCCATGCCAGAATGGCTGCCCTTGTTCTAGC
Source organism: Sherardia arvensis (assembly GCA_948330725.1). Taxonomy (NCBI): domain Eukaryota; kingdom Viridiplantae; phylum Streptophyta; class Magnoliopsida; order Gentianales; family Rubiaceae; genus Sherardia; species Sherardia arvensis. The sequence continues at coordinate 19,461,368 of OX415238.1, forward strand.
TTCAATGTCAGAGAACTCTCTCTTGTTAAGCTTAGAGAAAGGCTTCTCTAACTGCTTCAGCTGAGTGAAAAAATCATGTAAATTGCAAACCTCATCATGCTTCCAAACAGATTGGATGAGTGGTAAGAATTCCTTGGAGAGGGACCACATGTTGAAGAACTTGAAAGCTTTCTGAGTAGGAGGTGCATTTTCCTGAACTTGTACTATCAGAGGGCAATGGTCAGAAATACCATCCACTTTAATACTACAAGTAGAATCCATGAAGTTTTCCAACCATGCATCATTCACCACACCCCTATCAATTTTACTGTATATTTTTTCTCCTGCCCTATTTCTATTTGACCATGTGAAAAATGGACCAAATGCCTTTAAATCTTTGAGCCCCTGTGAGTTCATCAGAATCTGAAAATCCTTCACCTCTTCTGGATCTACTAAATCCCCACCTATTCTGTCTTCAAAATTCTAAGGGGCATTGAAATCTCCCATGATCAACCAAGGAGAATCTCCAAAATTACAAGCAAGCAAATGTTCCCACAATGGCTCCCTTGTCTCTATCTGATTCATCCCATACACTGCAGTTATATGAACTGTAATGTTTAGTTCTTTTAAATGCACCTTCATATCCACCCATTGTGCACCTTTACTAATCACCTGAACAGAAAAATAGTCTTGCCTCCAAGCAATCCAAATTTTGCCTTGATCCACCGCATAACTATTTGTCTCCACCTCCCATTTCAATCCCATTGCATCCCATATTTTTTGTTCATTTTTCTGTTTTATTCTTGTTTCTAACAAAGCTGCAAAACCAACATTGTGACCTAAGCAATACTCTTTTACAAGTTTCTGCTTTTCCACCTTATTAATACCTCTCACATTCCAAGATAAAAGCTTACTAGTCATCAGGTGGATCAGTTAAAAGTTTGAACTGATTACCTGAACCACTAGGGACAGCTTGTTCTTGTTCTGTTGCCACTAGAAAGAGACCTCCCACTGCAACCTTCCCCTTATCTGTAGCAACTTGTACAACTTGAGGATTCACTGGGACCACAGTGAAACCATCATCATCTGTTACAGGCTTAATAGATTTTTTCCTTACAGTCACATGCATGGCTGGCTTCTTTGTCTCAGATTGCACTACTTTATGTCTATAAACCTTAGTCACTTGCTTGGCTGGTATAGGCTGTAATTTTCTTCTACAGTGTAGCTCCTCATGCCCCAACAAATTACAAAATCCACACCTAACTGGCATCCATTCACAGTGCACTTCCTGATGCTGTATTGTATCATTCATCCATGGAATTTTGTCAGGGATCCCCTTCCCTATCTCCACCTCAACTAAAATTATGGCATAGTTGATTTTTTCCACTTTCAATGTAGCCTCATCCAGCCTATATGGCTCACAATTCTGCTCAGTAATTTAGGCTTCCAGTAGATTACATCTAGGCCTGGAAGTCTCGACCAAACAGGGATCTTTGTGGGAATGGTGACATCCAAATTTTTTTACCATGCTTGTACAATTACTAGTTTGCTATCAAACAACACAATTCCAATATCTACTGCTCTATCCCTGTTGTTTTTGTGCACAAACCACACCAAAAAAAACCCAGGTTTCACCATCCAAACTCTCTGAATATGTTGATTTCCCCAAATCTTTCTGAAAAAACCTTCCATAAGAGCTAAAAGTGGGAAAGAACCAATAACTTTACAGACTACTGTGCTATTCCAATCCTTAATACTCTCTTCAACCTCATCTTTTGGGATTTTACCCATAACTATGCCCCCAACCTCAATGGTATCATAATATTGCACCCCAGTTTGGGGATTTGCAAACAATTTTCCCCAATCAGGAGTACTAACAGAATCAACATCATCCTTAGCCAAATTCAAAGGGGCTGGAGTTACCTCTTTGACTAGATCTGCATCTGAATCTGAATTGGCTTCCCTTGCACCAGCTTCGTCCTCTCCTTGCTGTTTAGCACCAATCCCATTCATCAGATCACCTTTCTGCACCACAAACTTGCTCGATTTACCCGGGGTTTCCTGTAATCCAGTTACCATACCTGCCAACTGTGTTGCCCCTTTTGCTACTGAGAAATCTCGATCCAAACCATGCTTCCTACCTTGTTTGTTGCCCCTACTTGCTGACTTGCTACCCATCGGCGGCAGAGAACGACCGAAAGACGGCCGGAATCATCAGAAAGTACTAAGTATGAGCTAAGAACGAGCTAGGAATCATCACACACTGAAACGTGTAATCGTCACATAGTGGTTTAGACAACTATTGGCTCGAAATGGGTTTTAAAAACCAAGTATATATTTGATGGATCCATTGATCGATATAAAGTTAGGTTGGTTGCACTTGGTGATCGCCAGATTGAGGGTGAGGACTTCCCTAAGACGTTTCCTCGGTCGCCAAGATGGCTTATCTTCGCTTGTTTCTCTCTGTTGCTGTTGTTAAGGGCTAGGAAGTTCATCAGATGGACGTACATACTGCTTTTCTACATGGTGATCTTGAAGAGTAAGTTTATATGCGTCCCCCAAGGTTATACAGTTTCTTCTGGTCTTGTTTGTACGCTCCAGATTTCATTATATGGTCTACGGTAGGCTCCTCGTAAATTTTTCGCAAAATTAGGTTTGTCTTTACGAGCTTTTAGATTTGTTCAGAGTAAGGCTGATTACTCTCTTTTATGTATGTTCGAGTGACTCATACGCTACATGTTTTGGTTTATGTGGATGACTTGATCATTGCGGGAACCTCAAAGACCTTGTTGACTGAGTTTAAACTTATTTGAGCTCTTGGTTTCATATGAAAGATCTTGGTCCTCTAAAGTATCTTCTTGGGATCGAGATTGCTCGGAGGACTGATGGAATGTTATGTCAGCGGAAGTATGCGCTTGACATTCTTTCAGACACATGATTATTAGCATCCAAACCCACTGATTTTTCAATGGAATAATATCATGACTTGGCACGTGTTGAAGGTCCATTATTTGAGAATCCTGAGCAGTATTGACGTCTTATTAGTCGTTTGATCTTCATCACTATTACTCGTCTTGAGATTAGTTATGTTGTTCATACCTTAGCTCAGTTTATGCAGGCTCCTTGTGTTCCACGTTGGCAGGCTGCTCTTCGAGTTCTACACTATTTGAAGAGTCATCATGGTCAGGGTTTGTTCTTGTTGGCTAGTAATTCTCTTCCCTATTGTGATTCGGATTGGGCAGTTTGTCCTCTTACTTATCGTTCCCTATCAGAATATTTTGTGGTGATTCTCCAGTTTATATGAAAACAAAGAAACAGTCGACTGTTTCTCGTTCGTCTGCTGAATCTGTGTATCGGGCAATGACTGCAGTTCGTTGTGAACTTATTTGACTCAAGTCTTTTTTGTCCTCTTTAGGAGTTTCACATCCTGCTCCTATGATACTATTCTGTGATAATCAGGTAGCTAATCACATCGCAGCAAATTCGGTATTTCACGAGAGGACAAAGCATACCGAAATGGATTGTCACTTTGTTCGACTTCTCTTGTTCAGTAGGTGTTGTGGCTACGTATCACATTAGTACTTTGGATCAACCTGCAGGCATCCGTTTCAATATTTACTTGACAAATTGGGTGTTGTGGATCTTCACCCTCAAACATTCCAAGTTGAGTAGGAGTATTAAGATATTTTGTAATATTTTTTAAATGATTTGATTTTAAAAAGTGACAAGTGATGAGCTTGGCTTATCCAAAGAGTATTAGGCGCTAAAATGATGACGGTAAACCAAAGTGGAGGATGTTAAAAGTGTTTTTAGTCACGAGTTGAAAAGGGTGGGAGGGGTCGTGAAAAAGAGTAGTAGTAGTTTAGGAGATGGGAGTTGTGTGGGGCCTTTACTGCGAAATCCAACTCTCCACAAACCACGTTTCAATTTAACCTCTCTCAAGTCCGTCTCTTTCTCAAAGATCTCCCACAACACTTGTTTATTACTCCCTTAAACCATCTTTTCACGAGTAACTAATCAGTCAATCAACTTTACTAGCGGTTTGTCCTCTTCTGAGACTGAACCTCTTTCTCTCTCCTCCTACTGTCCCGACCTTGTCTCCCTTCTTCGCCACATAATAATACACTTCCTCCTCCTCCTCCTCACTCTGCTCAGCTCACTCCAAGAACAAGAGGCCTGTGATCTGCTACGTCCTCCTTCTGTGGCAGTTAATGTGATCCATCTACATTCTCGGTGAGTTTCCTTTTGGAATGTGAATCTCGTGATTTGGTTCACAGATGGAATGCTCATCTCTTTAAATGGAAATGCAATATCCTTCACAACTTTCTTGATCTTCCAACTCATCATATGCTACCGGAGTCTCACTGATTCAAACTTCGTTTTTCTTCTTCCTCGGTGTGCAGGGAAGGCTCTTGACGTTGTGGTTTTCTGTCAAAAATGTGGGATCAGTATGAACTGCTGGAGCAGATTGGGAAAGGGGCATTCGGCTCTGCTCTTCTCGTCAGGCATAAGCTTGAAAAGAAGAAGTAAGCAATCTTTATTTAGGCCTCTCTTTGTCCTCCATCTCTCTCTAAACGTATCTTGCTGCTTTCTTCAATCTCAAGGTATGTACTGAAAAAGATTAGGCTAGCTCGCCAGACGGATCGCACTCGTCGAAATGCTCATCAGGAGGTTGGTGTTCAATCTTCATTTCACTTGTGTCATTACTCATTTTATGCCCTCATACATGTTCCTTTTGGGTCAGATGGAACTCATATCCCGAATGCAAAACCCATTCATCGTTGAATACAAGGATTCCTGGGTGGAGAAGGTTGGTCATTGACTCTCCCTGCCTTCTATTTTTATTCAACAAAATCGGCTCTAAGTATTCCATGAAATGCATTTTAGTAATTTTAGTGTGTGGTCATTTTGGGCACTTTCTGTTATGCTAGCCAACTAATTATTTCCATTTAATCCCTTTGTTTCCAGGGCTGCTATGTTTGCATTGTCATTGGCTATTGTGAAGGAGGAGACATGTAAGAATCTCATAACATGTTACTTGCACGACTATAATCATAGCTCATATAGTGTTTCACTGGGTATCATTTTCTATGCTCTTTGTATTATAGGGCTGAAGCTATCAAGAGACAACATGGTACACTTTTCCCTGAAGAGGTTCTGTCCAAACTGCAAATTCTGCAATTCAATCTGTTTTCCTTATTTAGATGCAAATAAATTTTCATCCGTGTTTGGCACATCCTTTAATTTGGTGTGTACTGTACCTCTGACTTGATTGGTGAACTCTTTTCAGAAACTATGTAAATGGCTTGTTCAACTCCTTCTTGCCCTTGATTACTTGCACAAAAATCATATCCTTCATCGTGACGTTAAGGTAAGTTGTGATTAACATCCTTCATATCTCATTTGAGCTCTTTGTATAACTGAAGTTGATCGTTCTTGACATTTCGTCAATTTGTGCAGTGTTCGAATATATTCTTAACAAAGAACCAGGACATTCGTCTTGGTAAGAATCAGTTTTTTCCTTTTCTGTGAAATAATGAATGCTGTTTAAGAGGCGTATTAATCAATGCACATTTCCAGGTGACTTTGGACTGGCCAAGAGGTTATGTTCTGATGATCTCGCTTCTTCTGTAAGTATTGTGGCTTTACAGTAACTTTCATTGTTTGATATTGCTATGTTGCTCTCTTGAAATGGTTCTTATCTACATTCAGATTGTTGGAACTCCCAGTTACATGTGCCCAGAGCTTCTTGCTGACATACCTTATGGCTCTAAGTCTGATATATGGTCTTTGGGTAAGCAATGCTCATAAAACAATATAGACTATTCAGAGTAATTTAAAAGCCTTTTTGTTGTCTAGACGTTGTGCAAAACAGTTTCTGAAGTCTTTCAATAATGCATTGCAGGATGTTGCATTTACGAAATGTGTGCACACAAGCCAGCTTTTAAGGCTTTTGTAAGTCTACTTGATAATTTTTCCCATTCAAAATATTAATTTGGTTCAGTTATTTTCTGCAATTCCTGAGACTATTCTGAGGGCTTCTTTAGAAGGATGTATGATACATTTGATTGTCTTATAGATTCAATAATTGAAGATTGTATGAAAGATTGGTTTAAAGTGGCGTCTAATGGGTCTTTATGGACTTGACTCTTGAGCTATTTTCGTGGAAGGTGGATACGTATAAATATCAGACTGTATGACTATAGTGGTTCTATATTGAATGCCTTCTAGTTTTATTCTCAACTATTTCTTGTCTGGTTTCACCAGCAATGTTATTACATTACACGATGATTTTTCTGGTCTAGGTAGTTGTGTTGGTTCAAAGTAGTGAATGATCATCGATATCATTGATGTACTAACATTATTTGAATTAAGAGAAAAATTTATTATTCCCCTCAAAATTGAGGGGAAATAATACATTGGCAACAGTCATTGTTATAAAATGTTTGGGTGTTTTTCCTCTTCGCATCTACTGGCTGTTCCATTCTATTCTCTGATAGCTTATATTTGTTCTGTTTGAGTTTTTCTTTTTGAAAACTCTATGTTAACTGGATTCTTATTTTCTGGCCAGAATATCTTTGTAATGCCATGAAAGAAAAGCCTGAAAGTGTATTTTCCAGATTAATTTGATCAACTTACGAGAGCTTATTCTTCATGAAACAGGATATGCAGGCATTAATCAATAGAATAAATAGGTCCATTGTTGCGCCTCTTCCCACTCTATACTCTGCCGAACTGTAAGTTTTTTCTTAATTATATCATATCATGTTCACTTCATTGTTTTTTCTTAATTATAATTTTTCATTGTTAAACTCTTACTTCACAGTTCTAACTTCCAAGCGAGTAGTATAATTGTTGATATCTATTGACTAGCAACTCTTTTATTGTCTCATGATGACTAGAACAGTGTACAAAATAGATTTTCTTACCTCATCATCCAATTGTCCTCATCCTCAAGACACCTTTTAACATTTGATATACTCACCACATTTTAAAATTTTGTAAAATATTTCAATATATCCTCCTTCCATCTCACATTATGGCAATCAAGAATGATTTTACATGGTTAGTATCTTGAAACATTTAATCATATATTACTTGAAACATTTAATCATAAATTATATTTAAAAAAAGAAGTGTTCTGAAATATGGGACATGATTGTTACAGCATGATTGCATGATAAATTATTATTTCATATTCAAAGTATTTACTTTTAAAATCATCAAGTTTGAGTCCTGAGGACATTTATAGTGGGACGGAGCTAGTATGTAAAATTTAAAATGCCATGTTCTGATGTTAGATAGGAAAACTGACTACACATTCAGTATCCCTCTGTGGGGTCGGATATGGATCATATCTAGGCATCGTATTCAATAAAGACACATAATTTCGTTCATGTTTGAATTCTTCCAATCCTTATTTATTAGGGGAAAAGGCACTAACAAGTGAAGTGGATTAATATTTTTTGGGAACCAGAAATGTTTTTCAAAGTCGTATTTTCTTGAAGGATATTAACACCCACCTCATATTTATCCTCTACTTCCCCTGCCATGCATCTAATCATATGATTTCGGTGATTTATGATTGTTACTTTATCCAATGCTTTAATTTCCATTTTTCTTTGTTATATCACTCTGTTATTAATCTTGACCTGTCACTGACTTATATCATATTTTATCATCTGTGTGATAGCCGTGGTCTCATCAAAAGCATGCTCCGGAAAAATCCTGAGCTTCGTCCGAATGTATGATCCATTTTACTACTATTAATACAGTGAATGAAAGTATTTTTGCGATATACTTCTGTGCACATAATTTATCATTTGCTGTATTTTGTTCTTCATGTAATCGATTGTTTTGAGCTCTGATTAAATTCTTGTAGCGTGCTTCCTTGTGTTATCATAAGGATCTATCAGCTTTCTTTTACTTGTTTTTTCCTCATCTTTTCATCTCTTTAGCCTGTTGTCGTTATGCTGTAGGCTTTCCTTTAACAATGATCATTTGATATGCATCTTCCCTTATTCTTTGATACTCTTTACTCGAAAACCATTGTTAACTTACTACTGATTTAGAAAGAATAATGTTTTGTTGAAGAAGTATCATCAAGTTAGAAACGTTAATCTAAGCTTAAAGAATGATAAATTCAACAGAGGAAAGTACAGTAATCATGTTCCCAGGAATCCTAGTGTTTAAATTGTTTATTTTCTGTAGAAGTGCCAGCTTTCTCCCTGATAATCAATATTTTTCCGTTTGTTTACTCATTGAGCATTTGAATTACATGTTTTAGACAGTTGGAAATGTGAAGTGATGCCTGTCCACTAGGAATGGTGCATTTAATTCAGATGTATCAATATTTATCTGTTGTTTACTCATTACACATTTGAATTACATGTTTTAGACAGTTGGAAATGTGAAGTGATGCCTGTCCACTAGGAATGATGCATTTAAATCAGATGTATACTCTCTTGCAGGCTGCAGAGCTTCTCAGGCACCCACACCTTGAACCTTATGTGCTCGACATTCATCTAAAAGTTAATGGTCCTCGAAGGACAAGTTTTCCTATCCAGCGTTCTGAGCTCAGTTATACGAGAACAAGGTTCTCTGAGCCAATAAAGGCTGCTTTACCCTCTTACAGGGAGAAGCGGCTATCATATGGTGGTGACAGGACTTTAAATCCTAGTGTATCAGATGCTGAGCATGATTGTGCTTTCTCTAATCAAATAGTTCAAAACAACGGTAACTTGCTGGATCGGGAATTGGAAGAGGAAGACGTTTCTGTTGCCAGCACACAGGAAGTTTCATCCATTACTAAAAGAATCACTTCAAAGCCATCCAGTCTGACAAAGAATTCTAGAGTTACCGTAGCAAAAGCATCTCCAAACACCAAAAAGAAAATCGAACCTCTCAGAAACCGTGAATCGGTAAGAAGATATGTTTGCTTGTTTAAGAGTACAATGTTTCTGATACATGCTAATGTCCCACTATCATCTCTGTTACTTTATGGTCAAAAGAACAAAAAATTGAATATGATATGCCTCTGACAAAAGTAGCTTATTCTTTAATTTTATCATGGATAGGCACAAAAAGTAACTTCATAATTTTAGCTATTTTACATAAAAGTATCTAAAAGGGATTCTGCATCTGTGTATAATAGATGCAGCTGCTTACATCTAAACTTCATGGACTGTAGACCATTACTTTAAATGACTATTAGTTGTGTTTTTGTCTCCCATTTGGTCTGGGGCTTTATTTCAACTGATTTCTCACTTTCTGTAGCTTCCAATATCCAAGACGTCACTGAAGAAATCAGTTGCTGCAACTCGTAGAGCTTCTCTGCCACTGTCAAGCAAAGGTGTAGTTCGAGAGTCAGGGCGCAGACCCAGTCTGGGGCCACTCGACTCTGTTAAATCACCAGATATATCTGTCAATGCTCCCCGAATTGATAGGATGGATGAATTTCAACTGGACTCCTTGGAAGATTCCATACTCCATGGACGTAGAACTTCATCAGTCTCTGTGCAAGATTCCTCAAACTCACCTCAGGGTGACCGCTCAATAATGAAGGATAAATGCACAGTGGAGGTTTTGGACAAACCTGTTCGCCGACTAAGTTCCTCAAATGCTTGGCAAGGATTCAAAGGCCCTAAATTTGGTGCAGACGGGGAACGGGGTGTGAGTGAATGTTCAGACCAGAATGCAACCGTTGGAGCTTCAAGCCGGACATCGTCAGACTTAAGGCGCCGCCGCTTTGACATGTCATCACATCTGCAACGTGCTGAAGCACTGGAGGGATTGCTTGAGTTTAGTGCAAGACTGTTGCATGAAGAAAGATTTGAAGAACTCGGTGTGCTACTCAAACCGTTTGGTCCAGTTAAAGTGTCACCAAGGGAAACTGCCATTTGGTTGACCAAGAGTATAAAGGAAAACACTGCAAAACAGGCAGAGCAACCCTCGGTCAGTCAAGCTATCTGAAATGACCATCAGCTGGTGTATTAGGCTCTTGCTAGGTGATAGGAAGCAAGGTCGATTCTTAGCCAGAACTTATATAGTAGGCAGTAAAATGTGCACTGTGTAGGCAGAGATCTAACTTGTAGTGCTCACGGCTAGATCGAAATAGTCGGATTTTGGATGAGGTCAGTCGCCAAATTTGTTTTAGCTTGAGATCCATGCACTAGGATAACTATTCAATGGTGCCTATTAGCTTTCAATCTCTTAACTTTCTGTCACGGATTAATGTGTAGAGATGGTAGAATGATTCACAATAAATTCAATCTCATTGCAACAGTCCCCACTTTTATGATTTGCTCTTGAAAGGCTCCCAACTCCTACTCTATTTTTTGTCTAGATTTTTGCTTAACTGAAAAATTGTATGTATGTCGGTCAGTCTCTCGGACTTGTACGACAGAATCTACACTGGGTTTGAAGAGCTATATAATTTGATTAACCATTGCTGCTGATTCTCTTGGTCTTTCTGTTTCAAGTAAGACTGCTTATTAGCTTCCGAATCGACTATATTCAAACGTTCTGATGAAGTTGATCGCCGGTTCTTTGATTTCGAGGTCCCTTTGGGGCGTTGCTTTGGCTCACTTTGTGACCTTGCTTTAGCTTTCCAAGATTCAGTCTTGGACATGTAGCTTCGACCATCAGAAGGTTGTAATTCCAGCAATTTCGTGGCTTTTGTTTTGGTTAAGGTATGCTTTTGTGAGCTTATAATTTCAGTGAATAGTTCTGAGGGACTCCAAATTTTGTCATGTTCTAGTTCATGATATGCTAGAAACCGAGTAGAAGGACATTTAGTGATCAGCCCTTGAGGTTCTATTGTTCCTTCAACGCGTGGAATGTAAAGAGGTCCACTCTTGTACTGCACTCCATCTTCTTTATCCTGCAAACGACACAATCATAACTAATAATACTCCACTAAGGCCAAGCTTTATTTCTTGCTCAAGTGAAGTGAAAATTGACTGAACTGATGTACATGTACTGTATAAGCTCAAGAAACAGGATTCGAAAATGATTTTGACCTGATATCTGTGAACTCCAGATCTCTTGTGCCTGGCTCTAACTTGGATAGTCATCAAAGCATGCATGCTTTTGAGGACTGCTGTTGTTTGTTTTCTCACCTGGTGACCTCTAACCAGTGCTTGTAACTTCACAAGTGCTCTTAATGCCCTCAAAGCTTTCCTTGCCTGTATGCAAAAATTCATTATAAATTCTTCATGTATCAGTTGATTCATAACCAAGAGGAGAAGACTTACCAAGTATGAGCGAAAGACGGACTGAATCTTGATAGCAGCAGCAGCAGCAGTGATATTTGTAGAAAAATGCTTGGCAGGGCGTGATTTAGAGAACTGGTTGCACGTTTTAAGAAACAAATGAGCCTTGATACGAATCTGGTCGATTTCATGGTCTTCCAACACTTGCTTAACCAGCTGAGCAGTGGAGATTGAGTCGAATGATCTGTTGCGATGCGTTACCTTATCTCGACTGCTGTTGCTACATTTCCTGAAGCTCCATCTCCTCTCTTTTGGACTCTCACAGATGATGAGATTTGCTTCTTTCACTCCTTTTTTGTCCTCCTTCGTCTCCCCCTTCTTTCCTAGCAACAAGTTTCGCATCCATTTGCTTGCTTTCCCCATGCCTTTGATGTGTACCTGCAGATTGCAATGCCTGTGTTATATATATCAATGGCCTCTGGTGGAAACTGTCAAATGTTTTTTTCTAGTCTTAATTTGTTGCATTAGTTTATGAGCAAGGCCTGCTTTGATTTCCCTTTCTAGTGCCATTTGACACATTTCCACCGGAATTTGTGTTTATTTTATATTATGCTGCTGGCACTAAGCAACAAAAGCTAGCATCTATTTGTGAAAAAACACACAAATTTGGACCGTCCATTACTTTGAAGTCTTACGTATTCCGTCCCTTATTGAGAGTCATGTTTTTTTAAGTCAAAATTTTATTTATAACATGTTTGAAAATTAATATAATATAAATTACCATTAATATAATAATTATTATATACAAAATTTATATGGTACAACCTCCGATCAATCTAACTAATGTTTCATATGTTTGAGATAATTTTTTTTTCACTCTTTAAATAAGACGGAATAGAAGAGGCATACATTAATATGTTTTAAATTGATTTTTTTAAAAAAATTAAAAACCATCCTTGGGTGGTGGAGATTATTTACGGCGCTCCGGGCCTTCAAAAAAGTCATAAAAATGGCTAGAATACATCCCAAATTTGGGCAGAAGTGGATCTGACCATGCTCCAAAAGGATTGATGTTTTAAACCTACATCTAAATGAGATGGTAGTCAGTTTACAAGAAGCCTTTTAGCGAATCGACTAAGCGAAACACAAAGCGGCACCTTGCAACTTTTCCCCTGTCTCCAAAAAATAGGCTGAATGAACCCTCGAGCCTCCTCAGCTTTGCCTCCATGTTTGCTGCCAAAATTCCTGGACTTGTTATAGGAACTATATTTTTTAAATAGTCTGAAAATTAAATAACAATAATTAAAAGTAGTAACATGCAAAATCAAATTATACTTGTATCAAAATATTAGAATAAATTAATACAAGTAGCATGCTCCACAACTGAAATAAATAGCAAAGTTTCAATCAGATGGAGTCGCGGCTGACGCTGCCCTTGAAACGATTTAGGCTAACCGGATTGGTCCTCGTTCCTAGGGTAAAACCATCAAGGGTTATGCTAACCTGTAGCAAAACTCCATATCGGCGCACAGCCCGAAGGCAATCTATCACGCAGAACTGACCTGAAGACAGGAGACTCAAAAGCACGAATAGACCTGCCAGACTGATGAACATGAGAGAGAATGTGAATGGTGTTTTAGGCATAAGACTGACTCGTGTTGGATCCATCTAAATGGCTTTATATGGTAGTTTATATAGTGGTGCTTTATAGGCTGAATTGAATTGCCTGAATTCATTCTCATAAATATGAGAATTTGATTATTGGAATGTTATGTATTCATGAGCATAAATATGAGACATTCATGATCATAAAGCACTTTTTGAAAGTGGGCTCTTTAAAAAGTTCTGTAGAAATTTCAAATTTAATTGGAAGCCTTTCGAACTTTCCAAACTTTAAAATAGACGAATTTAGATTCATCAATTTTTCCAAGTTCAACCAACCAACTTTGAGCATCGATATCTCATTCATCGTTGGTCCGATTTGAGTGTTTAAATAATCAATTTTATAGTACTCGTGGAGGAGAATATAAATACACTCCTCAATTGACCCAAATCATTATGGGTCACACTCAAATTTCAGCCCAAAAGTTGATGAAATAATTACAAGTCACCCCTCAACTTTTCTCACTTCCAACACTTGTAACCTACAATTACACTTGGATCAGTAGTATCCATTCAATTATATCTAAGCGAAGGGGTACCATTTGAGTCTAGAGCAATGATACCCTTAATGTTCTGTGTCAAATCACCTAAAGACCATATTTTGTTGGACTCAGTAGAGTGAGCTAGTCTAGCTATAGCATTTACAACTAGATTACCTTTTCTCATAGGATGACTTATCCTAATATCAGAAGATGAAAGTATGTTTGAAGCTAGGTCAAATACATGCCAATGGCCAGTGAAAGGATTCATACAAGCTGATACAACATTCAAACAATCACTCTCTATTATGCATGAGTTCTGGATAGTGTCAGCCAACAGAACACCCTGCTGGATAGCCAATAATTCAGCTTCCAGTGGGGTTTTGGCTTGTACAAAAAGAGTGCTGCACTGAATGACAGATCCATGTCTATCTCTAATGATGATGTCAAGACCTGCTGTTTGTGTATGGTGCCAAGATGCGTCTACATTTATCATATAGCCATTTGATGGAGATACCCATTTAATGGCTTTAAGAAGAGGTTGGGGGGGGGGGGGGGTCTAACATACAAAGGGAGGTACCCTAACTCAAGTATTTTCTTGTCATATGCATTCACTGGGGAGATAGGTCTAGCAGAATAGATATAAAACACAATATCATTGAGGGATCTTGATCAAAGGTCAGGAGTAGTGTTTATATTTTCAAAAATGAAAGTATTTCTTGCTTTCCATAATAACCAGCATATTAGACTAGGAAGGACTGTGTAGAGTGAGGACTGGATTTTAGATGAGCATGGAAATGACCAATAGCATGACAATCTGTTCCATAGAGTAGAATATTGAGTGTCTTGAGTGCCTACTATTGTGTGGAACTGTGACTATAATGCTCTAGCTAAAAAACATGTCTTGAAACAATGGTCTATTCGATCTATATTGCTACAGAATGGACACTTAGAAGGTAAACAGAACCCCATCTTCATCAACACTTCTGAGAAAGGTAAAAATGCATTCACTAATTTCGACATAAACACACTTATTTTCTTTTGGATTCTAGAATTCCAAATTTTGTTAAGTGATACAGAAATACCTCTTGAATGTTTCAGAGCATTATATGATGTCCTGAAGCTGAAGTTTCCATCCGAGCTAGGTTCCCAGATCATCCTGTCCTATATGTGCATAGCTAATGATGCTCCCTGCAAAAATTAAAGAATCTGGACAGAAAAGATAGGTTGAAGTGATTTCTGTCCTAAATAAATTGTTGCACTGTAAGATCATGTGCAATATTTATTTGGTCAGTATCATAGAGAGCAGACAAAACTCCATAGCCAGTCCAGTTTGAACTCCAAAAGTTGCAAGTACCAGATCCTATTATTACTCTAGTTAGGCTCTCTACAATGGGGTATATGTGTTGGATTCTTTTCCAATTTGGGGAGGACCTGTATGATTGTGGCAGACTCCATAAGAATTGAGACCATAAAGTAAGGCCGTGCTGAAACTTCCACCACAATTTGATAGAACATGTTCTAACTATTGTGTGGATTGATCTCAGTCCAAGTCCATTTTTCTGAAAACTAAAGCATAAATCTCCCCATTTTTTCCACACTTTCTTAGCCTTAAGCTCTGTCTCTCCCCAGAAAAACAAAGACATCAATTTCTAAAATTTTTTATCACACTAACTGGGGGTTTTATCACACTCCAAATGTGTTGAGGTATAGAAAATATGCATGATTTTATAAGTGTGATTCTCCCCCAGTTGACAACCACTTTTTTTTCCAATTTGTAAGCCTGTTCTCTATTCTTTGTACAAGTGGCTGCAAGTATTGTACCAATGTTCTACCTGTGAAGATAGGAACACCTAAATATGTGAAGGGAAAAGATCCCTGTCTCATACTCTTTGGCTTGTTTAACTTTATCTACAGATGCATGTGAACTTAAGAAGAACTCACTCTTTTCAAAATTGATTTTTTGACCTGTAGTTTGTTCAAAAATCACTAAGAAGGCTTTAATAACTGTGAGACTATTCTTTGAAGCTGTAAGAAAGATTATGGTATCATCATCATAGCTAAGGTGAGATATGGGTTCAGGGCCTGATGGAATGTGAAAATATCCAAGTTTCCCTACTGCAAATACATATGCCGTTCCCACTCCTGAAAATATGAAAATATGGCCATGTGAAAATATGGCTTGTTACAGTCGCGATGTGCGTCTTGAATGATCTGTCCTGATGATGAGATGGGATGAACCTGCTAAGAATCAAGAACTCTCAGTCAGGGCGGGGCGGCTAATTGGCGTTCCCGCTCCGATGCTAAAGTCAGTAGACTGTTCGGAGAGTGGGAATGTGTTTGGTTGTGTTTAGTCAACTTACCTCTCTCTCGTATGATAGAGAGATACATATAGTGCTGAAAAGCTGACCCTGGTCACATCAGACCACAGCGTGGTCTGGGAAGATTCTCCTGCCAGGGTTGGTAAAGCTGCTGTCTGCTGTCGGGTCTGGCCCGATCGTCATGCAGGATGAGGGGTCGGGATGAACCATGCGGGATGGTGAGATGCCCGACCCTGACAATTCCCCCCAATTCCACGCTCAATGACGGTTTGAGCGTGGGGCTGTAACTGGGCTTTTGGAATCTGTGCGATAGTGGGCCTTCTGACTTAACTGCATGTCTGCCACGTGTCGTCACTTTTCCTCGGGGATGCGTATGGTTTATCCTTAGTAACTGTGCAACTTTTTGGCAACCGCCATTATTGTTTTAACTGCTCGCATAACTCCCCCCTTTTTCATTCAAATTTGAAACCGCTCTTCATTTTTATCCCCTTCCTTCTGTCACAAACTCGTTGCTCTCGACCTCAGGTATTCTGCATTTATCATTTAATTTTCCCGTTTTCTGTGCTTCCTCTCTCCCTGCCTTTGTTGTGTTTCGCCGATTTCGGACATGGCAGATGTTCCTGTTTCCGGCGCGTACTGCCAGATCACCGACGATGAAGTGGCTGAGTTCATCCAGATCTGTCGGGATACTGAAGGCCTCCAGATTGCTGAAATGGTGAAGTCCATTATCCGGCCTAAACCCAGCAATACCATCAATGCTGCTCCGGCGGGCATGGTTCTAGTTTACCATGAGCATTTGACTCTCTGCAGCGTCAGGTTCCCCCTTACTCCTTTCTGTCAATCTATAATGTGCTATTTCGACATGACTTTGGGCTCTATGACGCCGAATGCTGTTCGTAACATGATTGGCTTTGAGACCCCGTGTGGTGCTCGTGGGGTTATCCCCTCTGTTACCCTGTTCCGGGTGTTCTTTTACACCAGTGGTGGTGACAATGAGGATGGTTGGGGCCATATCAAGATCCGCCCCAAAGCTGACCTGCACATCCTGATCGGCATGCCTAAAATGAGGGATTGGAAAGTCAAATTCATGTTTGTTGATGAGGATGTGGTGTATGGTCCCGCCGCCTCGCGCCCAAATCAGGCCGCGGGCGATCCCGACACTCACGGCCGTGCTCTAGATAGCGTGTCTCAGAACCGCTTGGCTGCCGCCATCAGGGCTTTGAAAGAGAGGCCGGAGAAATGGGATGTGTTGAAACTGGATGAGAGATTGCGGGATTCTGGCCTGCCTCATCGTCGTGTGCTCCCCGCCATCCGGGACGATGCTGCTGACGGTCCAGGTGATGGTGGTGCCATCCAGAATGCTGAATCTGTCCGGCAAGATGTTGAGAACTTCAGCCCGCCTCCTGAGCTGATTGTCTTGAAACCTGATCAAACCGACAAAGGCATGTAGTTAGGCTTGACCCTCCTCGTTCATTTTTCATGTATTATTGTTTCTTTTTTTTTATACCAACTGTACTTGTCTCTTGACGCGTGACTGCTGTAGCCATGGCTCATTGTCGTCCGACCATTGATGTGACCAAGTTCAACCGCCCTTCTCAACGTAGGAAGTTGGATGATAGCACCAGCCCCAACCAGTCCACCCAGTCGCATGTTCAGTCTTTCTAGACTGGCCAGGATGGTAATGCTGATGGTTCCTCCTTCCCGTGTCAGGATACCGGATCGTCAAGGGGGCTGCTGAAGCCTGACCAGCTATTCCAGATGGGGGTTGGTGGTCGCGATGCGCTCGGAGGTGGCGAGAATGCCTTAGCCCGGCCCCAAGTGTCCGGTCAGTCGAAAGGTGGCTCTGACATGACTGGCCAACAGCATGGTGGGAGAGTCCCTCCGCACGCTGGTGGTTTCCAGACCGATAAGGGTAACAACGATTCCTCCACCGTCTTCCTCAACTCGCCTGCCGGTCGGCTGGAGTACCTCAAGGAGGTGATGCCCATTGATCATTTCAGGGCCTGGGTGAAAAATCCGGCGTTGAATCTTCATGGGGTCAGAACTGCCACGGATAATCTGATCTCATCCGTCTTTGATGTAAGTCTCATCTAGCCGTCGCTCTTTGATGCTTTGTTTTCTCCTTCAGTTTTCTCACCTTAACTTTTGTAATGTCAGGGTGCTTGCTCATCCCTCGCCGTCATCTCTGACTTCAGCGCTTTGTGCTTGGCACATGAGGCTGATCAGAAAGTGCATCATGCCACCCTCGTTGAGTTTGGGGACGAGAAGAGACAGCTGGCTATCGCTGATGCCGAGATAATTAAGCTCCAAGCTGATGCCAAGGCGGATGCTGACGCCAGGTGGTCGCCTGACGACTGGATGGAATCCGAGCAGGCGCTGAAGAAACAACTGGATGCTGTCAACGCCCAACTGGCATCTTCCATTTCAGACGGTGATGCGTTGAGAACGGCAAAGGAGACCAGCGATGCTGCCCTGCTGGATGCTCAAAAGTCTGCCACTGAACTGCAAAAACGCCTAGATGAGGCTGTTGAGAAGGCTGGTCAGATGAGGAAGGTGTCTGATGACTTGGCTGCTCTTCAAGCTCACTACGCCGAGTCTGAGGACCAACTGAAGAAAGCGCTGGAGGATAAAGCGAATCTCGCCATCAACTATCAGACTGTTCTGACCTCCGGCATGCGTGAAGTGTTTGCCAAGGTGGCTCGCTCCGAACGTGCTGTTGCGCGCTTTTCTGCCTTTCTTCGGCGGGCATATGCGCTGGACAATGTGTATGACGACTCTGCTGCCTATGCCACTGCTCTTTCTGAGCTCACAGATGCCTTCGTTGGTTATGGCTTCCCTGAGTACTTCTCTACACTGTCTGGTGAAATGACTCCCTCTGAGCTCGCTGCCTGGGAGCCGGATGTTGCAGTCCCGCTTGTCGTCGTAGACGGTGAAGTTGTGGTGGATGAAGGACTTGTGAAGGACCTGGAGGATGCGGGCAACAACGTTCAAGTTTCTGCCCAGAACCATTAATTCAACCCTCCTTCCCTTCTTTCCTGTTTGTTTTCTTTCTGGACAATTTCCTTTGTTTTATTTCTGGATAATTTCCTTTTGGTTTGTAATAACCCATAAGGGATAAATTTGGTTTCTTTGTTCCTGTACTTCCATGAAACTTCTGCATTTGCATCATGAATTACTGCCTTAGTGTTTTACCTGTTTGGCTCATGCCTTTGTTATACTCCATCATTTTGTCTACCATTGTTCATGCTGAGGACTCACCGTCCGTCTTCATGAAGAGGGATGAGGTTCCATGATGAACTATTAAGGTGACATGATGAATTAACCGTGCGTAATCTGATGCCATGTGTTAGGGTATCTGTCGACTTTGGGGTCGCTAAACCTTATCCAAGCCACCAGGGTATGGGGGCGTCGCCCCATCCTTGGTTTTTTTCTTCAAAGCCAAAACTGCAAAGCCATGGACTTTGTTAATCGGTCCGTGCCCGACATGGGTTTTCAATGAAGAAAAAATCCCACCTTTTCTCCAACTCGGTAGCTATTCGAATTTGGAGAGGATATGGTTTGCTCTGTTTGTTGTCCGCATTTGAACAAAACCACGCCTACGTTCAGTACCCAAGAAGGGCGGCTAAGCCTCAGTCTTGGTCTGGCGGTTACGATCGTGATCGTGTCATCCGGCTTGCCCGTTGGTGTGTGGATGCACTTGATTGCATCTTTGCCTCTCCATAGATATTTCCAGCACATTTGGCAAAGATACATCTCTGATGCTGCACAACCTAAGTATGGGATGTGTCGAGTGTTCTAATGCCTTGCCCGGTTGACCGGAACGGTGGCCTGAACTGCCACTCTTAATGTCCATTATCACAAATTCCGATCACGTCGTTCGACTTTTGAAAAGAGGTATAAATGAACAAACAAAAGATGATGTGTTCTTGAACTTGACACTTGAAATACATTGAAAGAGGGGGAGTACAAAAGATACAATTTTGCGCGGGATAAATAGATTTCCTCAAGATCGCATCCCTCACGAGGGCAAAATTCGCGATCTGATCAGGAATCTGTTTTCCAAAAGCATTTCCCCATTATATACAAACTAATTGGTATCTTTCTCGTGGACCTGATGCTGCTCAACCGTCGTAACGGCGGAGGTTCTCCATGTTCCACGTCCTTGGTACCGCTTCGCCCGACATGGTCTACAGCCTGTATGCGCCGTTCCCCATCACTTCTGCGACCACATACGGTCCTTCCCACGTGACATCCAGCTTCCTTAAGCTTTCAACCCGGCTGGCTTCATTCTTTCGGAGGGCCAATTCACCTTGCTTGAGATTCCTTATGCGGACCCTGGCGTTGTAGCGTTGTTCCACGTATGACTTGTAGGCTGCCTCCTCGATTGTGGCCTGCTCTCTGGCTCTCTCCAGGTCCTCCAGGCTTTCCCTCAAGCGCTGCTCGTTGTTTGTCTCAGCATCCGGGATGACAGATCGTGGCGACGGGATGATGAGCTCAGGTGGGATGATGGCCTCACTGCCGAAACAGAGAAAGTAGGGTGATTCACCTGTTGCAGTTTGCGGCGTTGTCTTGTATGCCCAGAGCACCGATGGAAGCTCGTCCACCCAGTTCCCTTTTGCTCCATCCAGCCTCCTTTTTAGCCCTTGCACAATTGTTCCGTTGGTCCGCTCGGTAAGACCGTTGGCTTGCGGATGGGCTACTGAAGTGAAACTTTGCTCGATGCCCATCTGGTTGCACCAGTCTTTGAAAACTCCTCCTTCAAACTGGCGCCCGTTGTCGCTGATGATTGTCTTGGGCAAGCCGAATCTGCAGACAATATTCCTCCACATGAAACTGGTCATCCTCTTACCCGTGATGGTCGCCAATGGCTCCACCTCAACCCACTTGGTGAAATAGTCAACGGCCACCACCAAGAACCTTCTTTTGCCACTGGCTTAGGGGAAAGGACTGACTATGTCGATGCCCCATTTCGTGAACGGCCATGGGCCTGTGATACTCTTCATGGGTTGGCCGGGTTGGGATGACACACGGTCATGTACCTGGCACTGATGGCACGTCTTGACCACGTGGTCGGCATCGACCCTCATGTTGGGCCAGTAATAACATGCTCGCGTCGCCCTCAGTGCAAGTGTTCGGTCTCCTTGATGGCTGCCGCCGCTTCCTTCGTGGAGTTCCCTTAAGATCCTTTCCGCTTGCTTGGGTGTTAAATAGCGCAACCACGGCTGCAAGTATCCCCTCTTGTATACCACCCCATTATTGAGCGCAAAATTCAGCGCCCTTCTCTCTAAAGCTCTCGCCTCCTTCTGGTCGGGTGGTAATGCTCCACTGAGCAGATAGTCCCGCATCGGTGTCAACCAACATGGCGGTTCAGCCTCAATGACGGCGACCGTCATGCCATCGGTTCATCTGGTCTGCAGTGTTTCCACCAGAACTCCCTTGGACAAATGGCTACTTGCAGTAGAGGCCAGCTTGCTGAGGGCATCTGCTCTCGTTTTCTCGGATCTGGGGACTCGGGTCACCTCAAATCCTTCGAACTGCATGGCCAAAGTTTTCACTTTTGCCAAGTACTTCTGCATGGATGGCTCCTTGGCTGCGTATGACCCGTTGAACTGGTTTTCCACCAAGGCCGAGTCCCTATATGCGTCCAGCTTGGTCGCTCCCAACGCTTTTGCTATCTCCATGCCTGCAATCAACGCTTCATATTCGGCTTTGTTGTTCGTGGCTGGGAACTGGAATTTTAACGCATACGTCGTCTCCATGCCATCGGGGTCCGTTACTATCAACCCGGCTCTCGATCCTTCCACACTGGATGCGCCATCCACATGCAGTTTCCACCATCCCGTCTTGTCGACGCGTCGTGGCTTTTTGTCGGTTGGCTCGCTTGGCGCATCCATGTTGACATCATCTCCTGCCTCGATCCTGGATGGCAACTCTGCCAGGAAATCAGCCATTATTTGCCCTTTGATAGCCTTTCTTGGAGCGAACTCGATGGCGTGCTCGCCTAGCTCTACTGCCCACTTGGCCAACCTTCCCGACATTTCTGGCCTTGTCAGAATTGCTTTGAGTGGCTCGTTTGTCAGAACTACGATGGGGTGTGCTTGGAAGTATGACCTGAGGCGTCTTGCCGCATGGACTAGTGCCATGGCCAACTTCTCCTGGGCACTATATCTCAACTCGGCTCCCTGCAGCGTTCGGCTGACGTAATAGACCGGATGTTGGATCTTGCTCACCTCCCTGACCAGTGCTCCACTGACAACTTCCATCCCAGCAGCAAGGTACAAGTATAGCGTCTCACCTTGTTCGGGCGGGGACATGGCTGGGAGGTCCTTCAAGTGATTTTTAAGCTTGAGGAACGCTTCATCCTCGGCTTGGCCCCATTGGATTGTTCCTTTTGGCCCGATGCTGCCTTTGAGGATCTTGAGGAACGGGAGTGACCTCTCCGCAGCTCGGGATAAGAATCTATTCATGGCCGCCAGTTTCCCATTCAAACTCTGCACCTCCTTGACATTCCGAGGTGGCTTCATGTCCGAAACAGCCCGGACTTTCTTTGGTTTGACCTCCAAACCATCGTTGGACACCATGAGACCTAAGAACTTCCCATCCCCCACTCCGAATTGGCATTTGGCCGGGTTAAGCATCATGCCCGCTGCGTTCAAAGTCCTCAAGGTCTCATCCAGGTCTTTCACCAACCCTTGGTATATAACGCTCTTGATGACGATGTCGTCGACGTAAATTTCCATGTTGCGGCCGATCCGTGCCTTGAAAATCCGGTCCACCACCTTTTGGTAAGTGGCTCCAGCATTTCGCAGGCCAAAAGGCATCATCTTGTACGCGAATGCCCCTCGCTCCGTGATGAAAGCGGTTTTGTCGACGTCGTCATCCTTCATTGGGATTTGGTGGTACCCCTTGTATGCATCCAGGAAGCATTTGATCGGGAAAGGTGCCAGCGCGTCCACCTTCTGGTCGATGATGGGCGTCGGGTAGCAATCCTTGGGGCAAGCCCTATTTAATTCCTTGTAATCGATGCACATTCGCCAACTCCCATCTGACTTTTTGACTAGGACCGGGTTGGCTAACCATGTCGGATATGGCACCTCCCGTAGGATTCCTGCGTTCACCAACTCGGTTACCTGTTTATTCACTATTTCATTCTTCTCTGGGCACAGCGGTCGCCTCTTTTGCATGACTGGCGGGTGTGAAGGATCCACTCTGAGGGCGTGTTGTCCGAGTTCGGGTGACACTCCCGTCATGTCTGTCGCTTTCCATGCAAAGACCTTCTGATGCTTGATCAGGACTTCCAGAACCTCCTGTCGACTTGCCTCGGGCAGGTCTGATCCCACTTGGACTCCTCGCATCCGTCTTGGTCAAGGAACATGGTCATGCAGGATGCCGATAGGGATTTGAGGTCTGGACATCCCGACCGAACCATGTGGACCGGGCGCCGAGGTGGCGATTCGTCATCTGAACGCTTACGCTTCTTCAGCGCGATTCGGTGGCACTCCCTGGCCTTTTGCTGATCACCCTGGATGGTTGCTATCCCTCCTTTAGTTGGGAATTTCAACAGAAGATGGAGGGTTGAGACAATACCTTTGAGCTGGGTTAACGTTGGCCTTCCCAATATTAGGTTGTACGGGCTATGAGCCTTGATCACGATGAATTCCATGTCCACCTCTTTCCTGGTCAGCCTCTCTCCGACACCAACGGGAAGTGTGATCGTTCCTTCTGGCCACACCGTCCTGTCAGCAAAATCCACCAGCGGCGTACTTGTCGGGACCAACTTGACTTTGGTATTGTCATCCAACTTCTCGAAATAATGCCAGTACATTATTTATGCTGAACTGCCACCATCCACGTATGCCCGATGAACCATTTTATCCATGATTTGGACCGTGATGATGACCGCGTCGCATCCAGCCGGGCGATCCGGGATGGGATCCTCAGCGCCGAATGTGATCAGCTCATCCTTAACCAGTCTCCTGTTCGCTGGAGTGTGTTCTGGGGCTATCCTGCACCTAGCTTTTCTCTGTGAATCCGAGCTTCCTCCGACATTCCCGCCTATGATAGTGAGTATATCATTGCTCGCGCAACCTGCTGGCTCTCGTTCCGGTGACGACTCTTCTTCGTACTTGGCTCTTTTTTCATCTGGTCGCTCAGCACGAGCCACCTCCTTTCCTTTGCCACGCGCTCTGTTGGCTCCTTGATCCTGGCCGCCATTCCTGTTGGCATATGTCGCCTTGTTGTGGGCCTTGGCCGTGGCAGCGAATTGCTTCAATTTCCCTTTGCACAGGCATGACTCGATGGCCTTCTTCAAGTGGATGCAATCCTCTGTGTCATGGCCATGGTCGTCATGGTACTCACAAAACTTTTTCAAATTTCGCTTGTTGGGGGGCATCTTCATGGCGCATGGAGGTGGGATGACGTCGCGGTTTGCCAAGAAAACTTCTCTGGGCGTCTTCGTCAACGGGGTGAAAACCCTTTCTTGCGTGACTCGGGGGCCCAGCCTATCCTTCACCGATGACGTCTTCTCTGCTTTGGCCGGTTGACCATCCTGGATGAGCTTCTGCTTTGGCCAATAAGGTCGGGCCTCCTTCTGCATCGCCAGCTTCTTCTTCTTGGCATTCTCGTCGGCTCGGTGAAACATCTCCACCACCATATGCAACTCATCCAACGTGTATACCGCTCGGAGGGTGAGTTCTGAATCCAAAGCCTCGTGATCTAGACTTTGCATGAAAATTTCAATCAACCACCGCGGCTCGCCACGGTGCACCACCCTGTTACTTTCCTCGATGAAGCGCTCATAATACTCCATCAAGCTCTCGCCGGATGATGCCCTGTGGCGTATCTTCATCAGGTCCTGTGTCGTGTTGGTGAACTTCCTTTTCTGCATGAACCTGGTGAGGAAAAATTCCTCGAGCTGCGCGAAGATGGATATGCTTCCATTGTCCAGGTTGGCGAACCACACCCTTGCTGCCTCCTTGAGCATGGTGGCGAATACTTTGCACCACACGGGCTCGGGCGTGGCGTACGTCGACATGTTAGTTGTGAATGTGTGCAGATGATCAGCCGGGTCTGACAAACCATCATATGAGCCCAGATTTGGCGGGATCCGGAGGCGGGGGTTGGCGACGAACTCCGTGACCGCCTTTGAAAAAGGGCTTCCTCTTTTTTGGCAATCTAGGGCCTCGTAAAACACCGACAGCCTCTGCTTGGCCGGTACTCTGGGCTTGACACTAGGCTTGTGAACATACATCATGGCCCATTCCCCAGGCTGGGGCCTAGGGTTGGCCTCTTTCGCGTTTAGATCTTCCCATTCCTCGTCTGAATCATCTGGGATCTCATTCCCGTCATCGTCCAGCTCTGTGAGGATGGGAGCTTTGCGTTTTCCTCGGGTGGGCTCGTCAAAAAGTTTAGTCGGTGTGACTGTTTTTGCCAAACCTTCGAGGCGCCGCGTTTTTGGCGGCGTGCTTCGCAGCTCCTGCAACTGCTTGTTGATGGTAGCCTGTGACTCCAGGATCTGGTGGAGCACATCACCGTCCTCAGCCGTGTAGGATGGTGACGCGCCCGGGTGCCGAGCCTGCCCAGGCGTCGCCGAGATCGGCGTTGTTGTTGGGTTTGAGGGAGTGAATGGGTTTCCAGCCCCCTCATCGCCCAGATCTGTGACCACTACCTCTGGATGAGGAGTGCCGTGGTCTTGTCCTTCTCTGCTCATTTACAGTGCGTGGGCTGTGAAGATAATCGGTTATATCCCCACAGACGACGCCAATGTTACAGTCGCGATGTGCGTCCTGAATGATCCGTCCTGATGATGAGATGAGATGAACCTGCTAAAAATCAAGAACTCTCAGTCAGGGCGGGGCAGCTAATTGTCGTTCCCGCTCCGATGCTAAAGTCAGTAGACTGTTCGGAGAGTGGGAATGTGTTTGGTTGTGTTTAGTCAACTTACTTCTCTCTCGTGTGATAGAGAGATACATATAGTGCTGAAAAGCTGACCATGGTCACATCAGACCACGCCGTTAGGTGGTCTGGGAAGATTCTCCTGCCAGGGTTGGTAAAGCTGTTGTCTGCTGTCGGGTCTGGCCCGATCGTCATGCAGGATGAGGGGTCAGGATGAACCATGCGGGATGGTGAGATGCCCGACCCTGACAAACTCCAAAAGTTGCAAGTACCAGATCCTATTATTACTCTAGTTAGGCTCTCTGCAATGGGGTATATGTGTTGGATTCTTTTCCAATTTGGGGAGGACCTGTATGATTGTGGCAGGCTCCATAAGAATTGAGACCATAAAGTAAGGCTGTGCTGAAACTTCCAACACAATTTGATAGAACATGTTCTAACTAAGACATCAATTTGATAGAAAACTAAAGCATAAATCTCCCCATTTTTTCCACACTTTCTTAGCCTTAAGCTCTGTCTCTCCCCGGAAAAACAAAGACATCAATTTCTCAAATAATACAAGTAGCATGCTCCACAACTGAAATAAATAGCAAAGTTTCAATCAGATGGAGTCGCGGCGGACGCTGCCCTTGAAACGATTTAGGCTAACCGGATTGGTCCTCGTTCCTAGGGTAAAACCATCAAGGGTTATGCTAACCTGTAGCAAAACCCCATATCGGCGCACAGCCCGAAGGCAATCTATCACGCAGAACTGACCTGAAGACAGGAGACTCAAAAGTACGAATAGACAGGCCAGACTGATGAACATGAGAGAGAATGTGAATGGTATTTTAGGCATAAGACTGACTCGTGTTGGATCCATCTAAATGGCTTTATATGGTAGTTTATATAGTGGTGCTCTATAGGCTGAATTGAATTGCCTGAATTGATTTTCATAAATATGAGAATTTGATTATTGGAATGTTATGTATTCATGAGCATAAATATGAGACATTCATGATCATAAAGCACTTTTTTTGAAAGTGGGCTCTTTAAAAAGTTCTGTAGAAATTTCAAATTTAATTGGAAGCCTTTCGAACTTTCCAAACTTTAAAATAGACGAATTTAGATTCATCAATTTTTCCAAGTTCAACCAACCAACTTTGAGCATCGATATCTCATTCATCGTTGGTCTGATTTGAGTGTTTAAATAATCAATTTTATAGTACTCGTGGAGTAGAATATAAATACACTCCTCAATTAACCCAAATCATTATGGGTCACACTCAAATCTCAGCCCAAAAGTTGATGAAATAATTACATTTCACCCCTCAACTTTTCTCCCCATTTTTTCCACACTTTCTTAGCCTTAAGCTCTGTCTCTCCCCAGAAAAACAAAGACATCAATTTCTCAAATTTTTTATCACACTAGCTGGGGGTTTCATCACACTCCAAATGTGTTGAGGTATAGAAAATATGCATGATTTGATAAGTGTGATTCTCCCCCAGTTGACAACCACTTGTTTTTCCAATTTGTAAGCCCGTTCTCTATTCTTTGTACAAGTGGCTGCAAGTATTGTACCAATGTTCTGCCTGTGAAGATAGGAACACCTAAATATGTGAAGGGAAAAGATCCTTGTCTCATACCCAAAATCTCTTTGGCTTGTTTAACTTTATCTGCAGATGCATGTGAACTTAAGAAGAACTCACTCTTTTCAAAATTGATTTTTTGACCTGTAGTTTGTTCAAAAATCACTAAGAAGGCTTTAATAACTGTGAGACTATTCTTTGAAGCTGTAAGAAAGATTATGGTATCATCATCATAACTAAGGTGAGATATGGGTTCAGGGCCTGATGGAATGTGAAAATATTCAAGTTTCCCTACTGCAAATACATATGCCAGGCTTCTAGAGAAAGTTTCAGAAAATATATTAAACAGAAAGGGTGAGAGAGGATCCCCTGTTTAATACCCCTAGTAGATTTAAAAAAACCATTAGGTTTTCCATTGATAAGAATTGAAAAGTAAGCTTGACTCAAGTTTTTCATTATGCAGTAGACAAATTTACCAAGCAGACCAAATTTAAGTAGTATGCTGTTAAGAAAGTCTCAATTCCCTATCAAAAGCCTTTTTAAGATCGAGTTTAAGCATGCAATTAGGGTTTCTGGCTTTTCTATCAATGAATCTGGTCAGTTCTTTAAGATAAATGACATTATCTGAAATGTCTTTCCCTTTGAGAAAACCAGACTGTTGTGGGGAGGTAAATTTAGGCATAAGAGGTTTTAACCTCTCCATTAACAATTTAGAAAAAATCTTGTTAATGAAGTTTTAGAGGCTAATTGGCCTAAAATCATCAAAGGATGTAACCACTTCCTTTTTGGGAATGAGTGTAATCCAAGTAGTAGTAATGCCAGCAGGGATTTCAGAGTTACTCATGAAGTCATTGACTGCCTCCAAGAGATCCTCTTTAATTATTTCCCAGGATTTGGTAAAATTTTTGAAGAATAGCCATCAAAGCCAGGGCTGCTGTTCTTGTTTAAGCTAAAGACAACTAGCCTTAATTCTTCCATGTTCACTGGTCTGATCAGTTCAGAGTTTTCAGACTCAGAAATTATTGTAGGTATTTGGCTGAGGATGTGATGATAAAAATCACCCTTCTTATTGTTAGGAGGCTCAGAAAGTAAATCTAGATAGTATTGTACTGCCTCACTTTCAATATCATTTATGTTTTCCAGAAAATCACCATTAGCAGTCCTAATTTTAGTGATACTGAGACCACTTCTTTTTTCCTTCACCGAATGATGGAAAAATTTAGTGTTCTCATCACCATCTTTTAGCCATGTAATTATGGACTTCTGTTTCCAGAATTTCTGCTGTTCTTTAATTGCCCTTAAATGCAAGGCTTTACAGTTTTTGAGCTTAACAAGTTCACTGATAGAACTGATATTGTCATAATTGATCTGTTGCACTCTTAGATTTTCAGCAGCCTGAACTAGATTAGACTCAATATTACCAAATTTCAACTTATTCCAGCTTTTGATAGTAAGCTTGAGTCTCTTCAGTTTCCAGTAAGAACCTAATCATTCCATGCTGATTGATTGGGATATTCCAGTCAGTATTGATTACTGAAAGGAAATCTTCCCTGTTGAACCAAGCAATGATAAATCGAAATGATCTAGGTGTAGATGGCACCGTACTACCTATAGTAAAGAGTAAAGGTGCATGGTCTAATGTATTCCTGTTGAGAATCTGAATAGATGAAGTTGGAAACTTCACTAGCCAGTTTTGGTGCTTAATCCTCTGTCCAACTTTTCAGTTGTAGGGGAGTGAAGCCAATTATTTAACCATGTGTACAAGTTACTAACTGTATTGATCTCAATCAGAACATTACTGGAAATGAATTGATTGAAATCAGATATGCTCTTATGGCTTGGATGAGAGGGGCCTTTATACTCATTGATGGACTTTATAGAATTAAAGTCACCAATCAGGAAGGTCTCATCCATATTCCAGTTTGACAAGGTATCCCATAGAAAAGCTCTACCAGGTATTGGGAGGTCGTCGTTATACCTCTCCAAATTTACAATTTATATTCACTCACAAGCTCTACACACAACTAAGCATATAGTGGCAAGTAAGGTTCGTATCCACAGAGAAGAGGAGATTTTAAAGTATTTCAAATGGATTTCCTACTCTTACTACTAGAATACCTATAATATAACAATATATAAAAGCGATGTAAATGGGGGGAAATTGGAGTTTGGTTGTAGAAAACACTAAATGTCATGCCAAGCTATAGTCTAAGATCACAACTAAACTATATAAAATATAGATTAACAATGAGATTATTAGACTTGGGGCACTCGACTTCAACTTTCGACTAAAGGTTAATCATTGAACTACAACACATTGTACTTGGAGTTTGCGATTACTTATCGAGATTAGAGATCTCAAAGCAAGATATTCAATCTATTCTCTCTTTCATAACCAAGAAACAACAGAGCATCATTTCAAGGTACTCATCTTTAGATAAAAATAAGTGGAAGCACTATATTTAATCTAGTGATGACATTATTCATGAGAATCGATAACATGTAAGCAAGGAAATTGAACATTCATGAGGAACAATGGATGAAAGCATACAAAGCACTATTCATATTTGCTCTAACCATCAATTAAGCAAATGATAACATTTTACCCATAGATTAAGCAAGCATTCAACACAACATACAACTAGGAAGAAAGCCCAATCGTTTATTGCATCAAATTCATATGGAAACAACATATTCAATTGCTAATCGAGAAACCTATGACCAATGCATATCAAGTTCTCAAAACCATAAATCGAAAGTCTACATCGAGGTACCCAAGAGTTGTTTAGCCTACACAAATCATACTAATCATACAATACAAATCCATAGATTCAAAGAGATAGAAAGATGAAGAAGAAAATGGAACTAGAGAGTTTTTCTTAGCTAAATTCGAACTACCCAAGATATAGGGTGGAAAGAGGCTTTTATACTCTCCAAAAGATAAGAAGAAGTCAACTTGCAGCAGTGCAGGGGCCATGCACCAGTTGGCGCACTAGTTATGAAGGGCCATGAACCAGTTGGCGCATTGGTTGTGAGAGGCCATGCAGAGTGCAAGGGCCGTGCACCAGTTGGCGCACTTGTTTTGAAGGGCCATGCACTCCTCCATTGTTGCTTCTTTCGGAGTGTTCCGGTTCTACCTTGTTGGAAAGGCCTTCATCTTCATGTTTGATCACCATTGTGTCGATTTAATCTTCAAGTACCTATAGAGTGCTGAAATCATGGCATATGGCATATAATTTCCATACATTACTCTACTCTCAAAATGGCAACAAGTATCAACAACTATACCAATTCAGCACCATTACAAACCATTTCCAAGTGCAACAAACATGGTATAATTTGAGCTCATCAAATCCCCCACACTTAGACTCTTGCTCGTCCTCGAGTAAATCACCCAATGCACTCCCTCATAATAAGAGTCTCACAAAATACCCCCGCTCTACTTTTTACATCTCCTCTTCTAAATAACTCAAGGTCCCTCACGCTTATTGTCAAACATCTCTAAATCGAGAATTAAAGATCAAGCTTTGAAGTTAAGGAACCTTCCCTCCTAGGGTCTACCCATGTGATCGAATCCAACAATCCACATCCCCCTAAAAATGCATCTCCAATCACAAATCTAACCCAATGTAGTGGACTTATAACGATCCACATCCGATAAAATCGGATAGTCCACCACATATCCTAAGGGTGCCTCTCTACATCACCAATACTCGAAAGCATAATGTAGGCACCATCTAACATGCCAATCTAATCATACAACAAATATATCATGGCATCACAACCTCCACTAGGCATAGCAAAATGATATGGCTACATCAACGTCCATAGCTATCCTAGTACACATTCATCTTCTAGAGTTCTAAGCACTTACAACCATAAAATCATATCAAGAATGCTTAAACTCTACTCCAAAACACAACCATCCCACCAAACAAGTTCACCTCAAAATGAAATCTTTGGAATAATAAGAACAAAAACCTCTCATTTTGCCTATGTGCCTTTCGGTTTTCACACAACCTCTTTTTTTTTTTTTTTTGAAACCTCTCACTTTTGCCTAGGCCTTGTTATTGACCTATCCAGGCTTTTCACTCTTTATTTTTTTTAAACAAAATATATACACTACAAAGAGGAATTACGAGGAATCTCTCCCCCCACACTTAGACAAAACATTGTCCCCAATGTGCAATAAGACAAGCATAATGAATATAAAAGTATGAGAGGGGAGACTCACAACTAGGACCGTGAAGGTCCGGCATTAGGAGAACCAAAGAGGTGTCGAGCATTGCGGCGCTCATCCTCACGCCGCTGGCGTCTGGTAACGGGACAGATTGAGGGCTGGTGGTGGGGGTACACTGATTGGAACATCTGCGAGAGGCTATCAACGTCATCTTCCGGGCGCTCCTGACCCCTGCGAAGGTAATCCATTTGCACACGGAGTTGTTGATGGTTGTAGTTCACTGCGCCCTCCAGGGCACCAAGCGCGGTGGTAGTGCGTGTGGTGGCTCGGAGAAACTCCGATATCATGGGGGGATCCACTCCACCACTGGCAGCTCCAGGATCGGCATCAAAAGGGTCGGGTACCATAGGGTCCGGCGTAAGAGGAGCAGGTCTAGAGCTTCCAGGAGTGGGAGAAGCAAATTCGCTGTCACAAGATAGTGTAAGAGCAGATAGGGGAAACCCGCGCACAAGAGACAGTCGAGCTTGCGGAAGACGGAGAAACGGTTCGGCCTTACGCTTATACTTCCACCCTAGGTCATCATCTAGGAGAAGTATACCAGAAGCCTTTAAATAGTCATAATTAAGAAGGTGGCCATGAATGGAACCAATCCGCTCAACCTCAGAAGGGCGTCGAACACCATATCGATCTGCAATCAAAGTAATCATTCATCCCATGGTAATATGCCCTGTATGGCGATGAGCATTGAGACACGCATTAATGAAAAGATGCGCCCAATCAGGTATGCCATCGGAAGCTGCTGAGGTACAACCCCATAGACAAATAAGCTCAGTCTGATCAACTAAGGTATGCTCACCCTTGCCATGAATACAAGAAGACAACAACCAATGGACTAGTTGCATCGCCGGATGAAAAATAGCAGAGGAGGGAGAGGCATTATTGTGCGGAGATAGACCAGAAATACGCTTCCAGAAGGAATGGCGATCAAAGTTCGTGGCTTTATAAGAGGCCATGCGATGGTCGATACGGCCCTTAGAGATGCGAAAACAATCGAGCAAGTCCTCATGAGAGAGGGTGAATTCCTCATCGCCCAAATGGAAAGAGATAGCTGGCACATCACCATCATCAGTTTCAGTGACACTGACCTGAATAGTGGACAAGAACTCAAGAGTAAGACTAGCATATGTGGGTACCCCCAAGTCCATGAGGTTTTCAAGGCCACCTTTACGCATAAGGACAAGGACAGAGGAGTCAAGGGCAAGCTTCTCAAGAAGCGGGCGATAGAAGAATTTGGTGGCCATAATCGGACGCCCCTCTAAAACAGCCCACTTGGCTTTGGCTTCAGTACTAAGTGTAGTTAAACCCCTCAAATCAAGTATAACCGGTGGAGGAGCTGGTGATGGTGGGAGAGTTGGGGAAGGCTGTGGTACAGCCCTTCCAGGGACGACGGAGCGCCGACGTTTACAACGGGAAGTGGATGCCATACTCCCAACCCAGCAGACAAAACAGAACACACCCTCAAAGAAACAGTTCCGAATCACAGTCCAAATACCAAACTGTAGCTATGCTCCCCCAAAGAACCAATCCAATCCACTAGTAAAGAGTCCCGATATGAACACAACAAACTCAGTCCATAACAATCAAGGCTAGAGAGCCTCCATAAAGCAACCAACCAGATCAGAGTAACACCGCACAACTCACAGCAAGACAATCTCAAATCACCAATTGACCAAGTACCTCAGTTATGATAAACACAATCACTGAATCTCTAACTCCAGGGAAACAAGAGAGGAACCCCAAACAGTGAGTAATGAAATAGAGAGGCACATTAGAAGTGCCTAGAATCAAGTGGGGAAGAGCACCTGAGAAGACGTTCAACGGAGCGGTGGTGACTGGCCGGAGCAACTGGTCGGAGCAGTGGAGGCGGAGCTGTGGAGTCTCCGGCAAGTGATAGCTGGAATGATGATGGCGGTGGACGGAGATTGGAGGAGTTCAGAGGTGGGGGTGATGAGTGGTGGCGAGTAGTCGGAGATCAGGGCTCCGGCGGTGATGGGGCGAGCAGTCGGAGATCAGGATTCCAGCGGCGAGATCGACACGGCGGCGAGGACGCCGGGGACTCGCTGGGCCTGGTGGAGGAGATCCAGACGCGGCGGTGATACGAGGCTCAGGCCGGTTGGAGATGGCCGAGCCACGGTGGAGCCATGGTGGTTACGAGACTGGGGGTTGGTGGTCGGCAAGGTTAATGGTGGTGAAGACGTTGATCGGTCAATGGTGATGCTTTGCAGCGGGGTTGCGCCTTCCCCTGAGGGGGTGCTCGACGACGAGATGTTGGTGGCCGGAGATTCGTAGCGCGGTCAGAGCAGTCGCGGCGGAGTAGGTTCCGACGCGGTGGTGGTGATTGGGTCGAGGCAGCCAGAGATGGTGGCTGGCGGCACGGTCGCGGCGGTCAGAGGTTGCTAGCGAAGAAGGGATGGCAGTGGTGATGATGTACAGATACCGACGACAAAGGGGATCAGTGGCTGTGATGGTGGCGGGACCGACGAGGAATGGTGGTGGAAGGTGGTTCCGAGCGGCGGAGATCTGACGGGGAATGGTGGTGGAAGGTGGTGTGATTTGGGGTGGATAATGGGTGGTTGTGAATGGGTGGATGGAAGAGATGTGTTTTGTGGTGTAAAAGTCAACTGGGTCAACTGAGTCAATTGGGTAAAGGTGCAAGGGCCAAACACTAGGTATAACACCCTTCAAAGGGCCATGCAATTAAAGCATGAAATCAGCTCCCGGGAAACACCGCAAGGGCCATGCGGTAGGTAGAGCGAAATTTTTCTGATTTACAAAGGCCCACGCGCCTTTTTTTTTTCAACAATCGTCCTTGCTTTGTACCTGAAAAATCATAAACACATACCCCGTGTAAAATCAACAAAAAGAGAATTAGTAATAAATATGAAAAACAATCATATATAAGGGTAACACATCGTTCAAGATAATATGAAAAATAAAGAACGATCAAAATCGGTTTATTTAACGTCGTCGGCACGACTACCTCCAATGAAATCACTCATAGGTTGGCTCAGTGAGATGCATCTCATCAAGGATTTCCAAATTAAAATCTTCACAATATGGCTTCAAGCGTTGGCCATTCACTTTCAAAATCTTGGAGGTGGCTTCACTCTTGATATCCACCGCACCATGTGGATATACTTTCACAACTACGAATGGTCCCGTCCATCGAGACCGCAATTTAGCGGGAAATAGACGAAGGCGAGATAGAAATAGGAGTACTTTTTGACCAACCTCAAAGTTCTTCCTAATGATCATCTTATCATGCCATGCCTTCATTTTCTCCTTATAAATAGCGCCGTTCTCGTAGGACTCGTTCCTTAGCTCATCCAACTCTTGTAGTTGTAATTTCCTTTCATTCCCCGTTTCATCTAGATTGAGGTTGAACTCTTTGATCGCCCAATAAGCCTTGTGTTCCAACTCCACCGGTAGATGACACGGTTTCCCAAAGACTAATCGATATGGAGACATACCGATCGGTGTCTTAAAAGCCGTCCTATATGCCCACAATCCATCATCTAACCGAGTACTCCAATCCTTTTGAGTTGGTTTAACCATCTTTTCAAGGATGGACTTGATTTCCCGATTGAAAATTTCGGCTTGCCCATTAGTTTGTGGGTGATAGGCGGTGGAGGTCTTGTGGTTTACACCATACTTCTCCAACAATGCGGTGATGGTTCGATTGCAAAAGTGGGTACCCCGATCACTAATCAACGCTCTAGGAATCCCGAACCTAGAGAAGATGTTTGCTTTGATAAACTCTGCAACCACTTTAGAATCATCAGTTTTAGTGGGGATTGCTTCAACTCACTTTGACACATAATCAACCGTAAGCAAGATATATTTGAAACCGAAAGAATTAGGAAAAGGACCCATAAAATCAATACCCCATACATCAAACAATTCCCAATATAAGGGAGCAGTTTGGGGCATTTCATTACGAGACGAGATATTGCTTACTCTTTGACATTTATCACAAGATTTGCAAAAGTTACATGCATGCTTATTCAAATTAGGCCAATAAAACCCACAGTCAAGCATTTTCCGAGCAGTTCTCCTAGCACCGAGATGACCACCACATGCATAAGAATGACAAAATGTGAGAATAGAGTTAACCTCACTATCGGGGATGCATCTCCTCACAACTTGGTCGGAGCAATGTTTCCATAGATATGGATCATCCCACACATAGAATTTAGCATCATATTTCAACATATTCTTCTGAGCAGTGATGAAACGAGGAAACTTGTTAGCAACAAGAAAATTCACAATGTCGGCATACCATGGAAGAGATACACTAAGAGCAAACAAATGCTCGTCCGGGAATTCTTCTCGAAGACATTCTTGTTGCACATTTGCCTCGATTCCAAGCCATGGCACTAGGCGACTCAAGTGGTCGGCCACGAGATTCTCGGCACCTTTCTTGTCCCTCACCTCCAAGTTGAACTCACTTAAGAGTAAAATCCACCGAAGCAACCTTGGTTTCGCGTCTTTCTTCGTCATCAAATAACAAAGTGCTGCATGGTCAGTGTAAACAATAACCTTGGTACCAAGCAAATAAGACCGAAACTTTTCTAGTGAGAAAACTACCGCTAGCAATTCTTTCTCTGTGGTAGAATAGTTTTTCTGAGCCTCATTAAGAGTCAAGGATGCATAATAAATGGCATGGGGAACTTTACCCACCCTTTGACCCAAAACCGAACCAACGGCATAGTCACTCGCATCACACATAATCTCAAAGGGAAGAGACCAATTAGGAGGTTGTATAATGGGGGCGGTCACAAGCATAAGTTTCAAACAATCAAATGCCCTTTTACAACTCTCATCTACCACGAATTCTACATCCTTCTGCAACAACTTACATAAAGGAGCAGAATTTTTTGAGAAATCTTGTATAAAACGACGGTAGAAACCCGCATGACCAATAAATGATCGAACCTCACGAACACAAGTAGGGTAAGGTAAAGATTGAATTGTATCAATTTTAGCCTTATCTACCTCAATACCCTCAGAAGAAACCACATGACCCAACACAATACCTCTTTCAACCATAAAATGACATTTCTCGGAATTTAGAACAAGGTCAAACTCAATGCATCGTTGAAGAACTAATGACAAATGTTCCAAACAATCATCAAAAGAGTTTCCATGAACGGTAAAATCATCCATAAAAACTTCAACAAATTTCTCAACATATTCCGAGAACATACTTACCATGCACCTTTGAAAAGTAAAGGGTGAATTGCAAAGCCCGAAAGGCATGCGTCGATAAGCAAACATACCATAGGGGCATGTGAATGTGGTCTTCTCTTGATCTTCTGGCGCGATCAGCACCTGGAAATAACCTGAATAGCCATCAAGAAAAAAATAGAAAGAGTGCCCTGCAAGCCTTTCAAGCATTTGGTCAATAAATGGCAAAGGAAAATGATCCTTTCTAGTTACCGCATTCAACCTCTGGTAGTCTATGCAAACTCTCCATCCATTCTGAACACGAGTAGGGACCAACTCTCCCTTTTGATTCTCTACCACAGTGACCCCGGTTTTCTTAGGGACTACATGTATTGGGCTCACCCATTTGCTATCGGAGATTGGATAAAGTATCCCCGCATCTAACAATTTGATCACCTCGGCCTTCACTACCTCCATCATGGGTGGATTCAATCGCCTTTGAGGTTGTCGCACGGGTTTAGCATCATCCTCCAACAAAATCCTATGCATGCAAGTGCTTGGACTTATACCCTTGATGTCGGAAATAGTCCACCCTATGGCTTTCTTGTGCTCATGTAGCACTTTCATCAACTTGACTTCTTACTCTTTAGCGAGTTTACTAGATATTATTACCGGAAGTTTCTCACTTTCACCGAGATAAGCATATTTAAGGTCTTGAGGTAGTGGTTTCAATTCCACCACCAGAGACGTCTCAAGAGAAGATCGGTCACCCGATGCTCTCGAGTCGGAAAGACGTAAGATATATAGGCGTATCAAGGGAAAGCTCTTCATAAGAATCTAGTGCACTCGCGCTTTCTTTCACTCTAGACCCAACACCACGAAAATTTTGATCTCCACCACACAAGCTATTTTCAATGGCATTCAACAAAGGGTCATGGTTACTACCTTCAAGCACATCTTGCACACACATTTCAACCACATCAATAGAATTGCAAGAATGATCATCAATTGAGGATTCCATATCATCATGATTGTGAAATACTATTTTATCCCCATCAAATTCCATGGTGAGTTTTCCATTAAACACATTAATCACGGATCTTGACGTTTTCAAAAATGGGCGCCCCAATAGAATTGGTGCGGCATAGTTATCATGTTCCATGTCAAGAATGTAAAAATCCGCGGGGAAAATCAACTTGTGGACCTTAACCAACACGTCCTCTACAATACCCTTAGGGTATGCACTAGAACGATCGACAAGTTAAATTACCACCCCGGTTTTAAGCAAAGGCTCAATGTTCAAAGATTTATACATAGATAAGGGAATCAAGTTAACTGATGCACCTAAATCTAGCATGGCCTTTTGAAAAAATATCCCTCCTATGGTGCAAGGAATGGTAAACATCCCGGGGTCACCACATTTAGGAGGGAGATTTACTTGAAATAGAGCCGAGACATTAACATTCATCCCCTCCTTAGTGGCATCTATTAAACGTTATTTACGATTATTAGCACATAGTTCCTTCAAAAATTTAGCATATCTAGGAACTTGACTAATAGCATCGAGCAAAGGAATGTTTACCTCACATTTACAAAAGACTTTGTAAACGTCCTTGTCAACCTCCTTCTTTCGAGTATCTTTCAATGCCTCGGGGTATGGGGGTTCCACTTCAAATGGTTGAGTCTCCTTCTTCTTGTGAGGGGGAGAAAATGGAGGAGATGGTGGCTCGCCATTAGGTGATGTCCCTTGAACAAGTATCTCCGTTTCAACCCCTTTTCCCTTAAGGATCTTCTCTACACCCCGTTTCTCGACCCTTTCCTCGGCTTCCTTCACCAACACAATGTCATCCTTTGCCAATGTCTCTTCAACTACCTTGTTGGTTAAATGCTTCACAACGAACCCTTTCTTGGTCTCTTCTTCAACTATCACCTCGGGTTTATGCACCTCTTTCCCACTCTTTAAGGTTATAGCACTAGCATTCTCCCTTGGATTCATTTCGGTTTGTGCGGGATGTTTACCGGAATTTTGGGCTTTCAAATACCCCACATCGGTGGCTATTTGACTCATTTGCACTTCTATCAACTTGAAACGCCCATCATCCAAGGGATATCCCGAACTCTCACCTCGTTCATGAGTTCTCTCTTCATACCTTTGAGAATTTTGAGGTCCTCTATTGTAAGATCGCTCTTGTCCTTGGTTTCTAGGGTATTGTTGAGGTTGGGATTGGTAGTGTTGGTTTTGATTATCTTGGTATCCTCGATACCCTTCACCTTGGTAGCCTTGATATCCCCCATAGCCTTGGTAATCTTGGGAGTCTTGAAATCCTTGATCTTGGTAGCCTTGATACCCTTGGTCTTGGTAGCCTTGATACCCCCCATAACCTTGATTTCCTTGGTTTCTAGGATAGTTTTGTTGGGGAGTAGCCCTATCGTAGGATCGATTACCTTGGCCTTGACTCCTAGGTGGTGCTCTATCATATGATTGACTACCTTGACCTTGGTATGCTTGATTATTGGAGAAGGATTGTTGGCCTTGTTGTTCCTTCGTTTCATCTCTCCACCGAAAATTAGGATGATCCCTAGATCCGGGGTTGTAGTGTTGAGCATAAAGGTCAGTTCTCCTTTGAAATCCTCTATCACTACCTTGGCCTTGACCACCTTGATTTCCCCTAAGTCTATCACCTTGATAACCTCTACCACCTTGAAATCCTCTCCCGCCTTGGTTTCCACCATAGAACCCTACGGTATTCACCTCTTCCTCGTAGTATTCTTGAGTTTGGGGACAAGAGTCGGTGGAGTGGTTAAGAGAACATGTGTCACATGTCAATACTTGTTGCCTCCTATTGCCTCCCATGTTGTTTCCACCACTTTGAGCGACTACTAAACTCTTTACCGTGGCCGTGAGCTCTCTTATCTCCGCTTGAGTAGTATCATCTCTAGTTACTATGGAAACAATCGGCCTTGCCCTTCTACTTCTTCTAGGTCATTCCTCACGTGCTAGACGTTCAAACAACTCCATAGCATCGGTGGAACCAATTAAGGAAGTGGAACCAAGACAAGCGCTCTTCACTAACCGAGAATCTTATTCATTAAGACCATTGTAGAAGAAAGCAAC
Organism: Sherardia arvensis; assembly: GCA_948330725.1. NCBI lineage: Eukaryota > Viridiplantae > Streptophyta > Magnoliopsida > Gentianales > Rubiaceae > Sherardia > Sherardia arvensis. Next base: position 19,501,006 of record OX415238.1, read on the forward strand.
CAACTGAGGTTCGGTGTAGCCATGGTAGGGGCAACTTGCTACAAGCATTTGAAATCTCTCCCAATAGTCTTGGAAACTCTCCTCTTCCTCCTGAAGAATGTTACTAATATTTTTGACTATCACCGAGGACTTAGAGGGGGGAAAGAATTTATCAAGAAACCTTTCTTTCAATTCCGACCATGAGGTGATGGAGTTGGAGGGGAGACGACTCAACCACACCTCGGCTTTGTCTTTCAAGGTAAAAGGAATTTTTTTCATTTTAAAATGATCATAATCGACTCCAGAGGGCTTCATGCTACTAGTAACTCGAAGGAAGGAATCTAGATAGTAGTTAGGATCGTCGGTGTCTCGACCATAGAAGGATGGAAGTGCATGTATAAGCCCCGACTTGATCTCACATTCGGTACCCGTCGGAAAGACGATACTCGATTGTTCTTGATCATAGGCTTGACGCATATATCCCCTCATAGGCTTAAGCCAATTATTTGACCATGTGCACAAGTTACCAACTGTATTGATCTCAATCAGAACATTACTGGAAATGAATTGATTGAAATCAGACATGCTCTTATGGCTTGGATGAGAGGGGCCTTTATACTCATTGATGGACTTTATAGAATTAAAGTCACCAATCAGGAAGGTCTCATCCATATTCCAGTTTGACAAGGTATCCCATAGAAAAGCTCTACCAGGTATTGGGAGGTCGTCGTTATACCTCTCCAAATTTACAATTTATATTCACTCACAAGCTCTACACACAACTAAGCATATAGTAGCAAGTAAGGTTCGTATCCACAGAGAAGAGGAGATTTTCAAGTATTTCAAATAGATTTCCTACTCTTACTACTAGAATACCTATAATATAATAATATATAAAAGAGATGTAAATGGGGGGAAATTGGAGTTGGTTGTAGAAAACACTACAATGTCATGCCAAGCTACAGTCTAAGATCACAACTAAACTATATAAAAGATAGATTAACAATGAGATTATTAGACTTGGGGCACTCGACTTCAACTTTCGACTAAAGGTTAATCATTGAACTACCACACATTGTACTTGGGGTTTGCGATTACTTATCGAGATTAAAGATCTCAAAGCAAGATATTCAATCTATTATCTCTTTCATAACCAAGAAACAACATATATAGCATCATTTCAAGGTACTCATCTTTAGATAAAAATAAGTGGAAGCACTATATTTAATCTAGTGATGGCATTATTCATGAGAATCGATAACATGTAAGCAAGGAACATTCATGAGGAACAATGGATAAAAGCACTATTCCTATTTGCTCTAACCATCAATTAAGCAAATGATAACATTTTACCCATAGATTTAGCAAGCATTCAACACAACCTACAACTAGGAAGAAAGCCCAATCGTTTATTGCATCAAATTCATATGGAAACAACATATTCAATTGCTAATCGAAAAATCCATGAACAATGCATATCAACTTCTCAAAACCATAAATCGAAAGTCTACATCGAGGTACCCAAGAGTTGCTTAGCCTACACAAATCATGCTAATCATACAATACAAATCTATAGATTCAAAGAGATAGAAAGATGAAGAAGAAAATGGAACTAGAGAGTTTTTCTTAGCTAAATTAAAACTACCCAAGATATGGGGTGGAAAGAGGCTTTTATACTCTCTAAAAGATAAGAAGAAATCAACTTGCAGCAGTGCAGGGGCCATGCACCAGTTGGCGCACTAGTTGTGAAGGGCCATGCAGCAGTGCAGGGGCCATGCACCAGTTGGCGCACTGGTTGTGAAGGGCCATGCAGGGTGCAAGGGCCGTGCACCAGTTGGCGCAATGGTTGTGAAGGGCCATGCACTCCCCCATTGTTGCTTCTTTCGGAGAGTTCTGGTTCTACCTTGTTGGAAAGGCCTTCATCTTCATGTTTGATCACCATTTTGTCGCTTTAATCTTCAAGTACCTATAGAGTGCTGAAATCATGGCATATGGCATATAATTTTCATACATCACTCTACTCTCAAAATGGCAACAAGTATCAACAATTATGCCAATTTAGCACCATTACAAACCATTTCCAAGTGCAACAAACATGGTATAACTTGAGCTCATCAGGTATTATTCTCAGTGCATATATAAACACTCCTTCCATTGAAGTATTTAATCTACAACAGAAAATATTAACTGATAAGAACTGGAGATGGTCAAATTTTAGAGTTATTTGGACTGACTCATTCCACATGAGCCAGATCTTTCCACTCTGAGCACACAGATGGTTAGAAAAATGTATTTTTCTCCTATATTTCTCACACTCATGTGCCTTATGTATAGGTTCAATGATGCATAATAACTCAATTTGTGAGTTTTAACTAGATCCTGTAATCTATCTATTCATGTTCTCATTCCCCTAACATTCCAGACTAGAGTTATGATTTTTATTGTGTCTATCATTTAGAAAAATGTTTTGAGCTCTTTGATCTGGTATAAACCACATTAGGGGAAGGAATGGCTTGTGTCTTTTTAGGTGTGAACTTCTTGTTAATTTGGGAAAAGAAATTTGAAATTTTTGATTTTCAACCTGTGAGAAAGAACCATCTATATTTCCAATTTTAAATGCCAAATTATCATTCAGTTGTGTAGATGTATCTATAGGGAGTAGCTGCTCAATATGCTCAGTGAGGTTATCATCTTGTGATGATTCTGAAACCATTTCCTGATCTGAATAATCTTGTTTGTCATCTTCCTCTTGAGTCACAAGTGGGGAGAACCTGTTACCTGTAAGGCCAAGAGAGAAAGAATTTTTGTTAGGAGTATTGAATGGATCTGACATGTGTTTTCCTGTGCTAACTTCAATATCATCCTTTGCATATTTTTTGGGTGATGATACTTGTTGGATTCTGTCCTGAGGAAGGGTGCCCCTAGCTGTAAATCCTGGTTGCACTGAGAGGAGCATGCTTTGGTTGGATGGTTGATCCCCGTTGGTGTCAATAACCTTGGTTTTGTGTTGCATCATAGGAGAAAGATCCTGGCTAGCTGCAGGTTCACTCATCATTTCTGCTCCCACATCATTGTGTTGGACCTTTAGATCATGCTCATGCCTGGCTGGCAGCTCTCCATCTCCAGTACAATGCTGAATCTCAGGAGCTGGTTCTTGGATAGCCTTCTCCTTGTTTTTTCTGGTGTTTAGGTGGGGACCTTCTTCTGTATGGAGTATTATCAGTGTTCTCATCAAGGATAGTGATGACTGGCTGATGTACCTCTCTATCTTTGGTGTTAGGGGTTAAACCAGAGGACCCTTCTATCTTATTAGGATTTGTCTCCTTGTGGCCCTTCCCAAGGTCATCCTTTTTCAGTATTCCAGTAACTGGAGCTGTGTTAGGCTTAGAAGGTTGGAGAGGTCTGATTGGTTGTCTGAGATGGGGGTGAAGTCTGTGACAGTTATTGTCCTCATGACCTAGCATCTTGCAATGACAACAGTATTGGGGAAGCTTCTCATACTCTATTGGGTATTTTTGAATGCCATCATCTTCGATTCCTAACCTAATGGTTGTTTGGATTTTCTTGCGGAGATCGATTTCAATGCAAATTTTCAAGGCAGATGGTGTGGTAAAGGATGAGGTAGCTACATCCATCTTTATATAGGTGCCTATCTGATTCCTTATGGTTTCTATCATTGCAGCGTTGTGATAATAAAACGGTACCTGGGGAATGGTGATCTAGACTGGGACGATTGAAGATTCAGCCTCCGACGAGAAATCGATTGTCCATTTTAGGACTTTCATCTGGGAACCAGCAAAGTTCCAAAAGCCCTTCATCCAACACAGTCTGTAATTCTCCGGATCCTCCAGTCTGATTAGTATATGTCTGAAATCAATTGACCCTATCTGATATTTTCCGTTGAAGCCCGCCGATTTGAAGGCCTCCTGGAGTCTAATCATCGACGGTTTCTCTCTGGCAAACTTCCCAACCAAAGCGTTGCTGTAGTGGGAGCCCAGAACCCCTGCTTGCTGGCGAGTAACAATACAGGCTATTTCCCCCTTGAACTGGGTAATCAAACGAATTTCAGGATCGGTAGGTAGAACTGTGGAAAGGGGAGGATAGCGATCAGTGAGAGCATGTAGAAAGGATTTGGGTGGTGGCGGGGAATTACCACCGCTTGTGGGCGGTGGCTCAGCCATCGAAACCGCCGTGGTTTCTGCCTGTTGGAGGTGGCAGTGGTGTTAGAACGGTATAAAAAAGGAACGTTATTGGTGGGTTTGATATTTCCGACAGTTATTGGCTAGAGAGAGGTGAGAGAGAAAAGTTTAGAGAGAGACATGAGTTTTCTATATATGTTTTAAATTGAAAACAACAATTGTACTCCATATCAAACAATATTTTAGAAATAGCTTGAAATTATCAATTAATTAATATAAGGTATTTTGGCGAGTATATGAAAAATGTGTTAGCAAACAATATTTTAATAATATAGTTCTGTTGAACTTTTGAAATCCAGGAAATATTTTCTTTTAGATTAAAGTCAATTAAATATATGACAAATTAAATACTTTCTGTTTTGATTAGTCGATACTATTTAATCAAATATCAACATAAAAAATATAGAGAAAACATATATTATTTGAAGATATTAAAAAACGTTTAGAATCGTTTGACAAGAGAAATCCTGATTTAGAGGTCTAATTTGCAAAGTTTACATCAATATTCTTAGTAAAGTTAGCTAAAGAGTATAGGCAAAAAATTTCAATCCAAGAGTTCAGAGGAATGAGTCTCTTAAACTACGCCATTTAATACATAACTAGAGTAATAAAAAGATTCATTTTCAACATGTACCTAATTAGATTTAATGCATCACCGACCATAGAAACATCAAGTTAGTTAAGATCACGCACCTGACTCACAATTATCTCTAATGCCTTGCATTTAGCATATCAGGAAATCTGCTCGTCCTCGCTTGGATGAACATATCGTCTTCATTCGAAATAAATGCATAAAAATATGAATAATTTGGTTGAATTGGATGGAAATTATTCATAACAATATGAATAATATTTTAATATATAAAAATACATTTTATAGAAGAAACAAAACAATATATATTACACACTAATATTATTAATCACACATATATCTTTATTAAAATTTAGGGTAAAAGTGAAGGTAGAATGAAGAGTAGAATGCCTATTCTAATAAAAAATTGGGAAAATTCCCACAAAGGACGTAATAAGAGTTGAAATTTCTATTTAGGGCGTAAAACTTTTAATATTCATATTAGGGCATTCAATTACTTCTAAGACAAATTTACCCATTTTATTTTTCTAAATTTAGTTTTACTTAATTTTATCATGTAAATTATCATGTATAAAAATTTTATCATGGAAATTTTATCATATAAATAATTAAGAATTGTCAAGAATAAGAATTATCAAGGAAATTTTATCATGTAAATTATCAAGAATATGAATTTTATCATGGAAATTTTATCATGAAAATTATCAAGAATAAGAATTTTACAGTTAACAATAATATAAAAATATAAATTATTATGTAAATTTACATTATATATTAATTAAAATTTGACTAATATCCCGGGTGTATGTATCCCCCATTGATGTATAGTAACAATTATGTATTTACTATTTATAGAAATACAAATTACAATGCACAATCAACCAAATTAAAATGTACATTCTTAAATTTTAAAATGCACTTGGGGTATGTACCCCTAGTGTATGGTATAATTTGCGGACTAATATACCCTAAATCCCCTATAAATTAAAGCCAAGTCTCTGATGATATTGTATCCCAGTAACATCCTGCAAGTTTATATATTGAATTAATCAATTACAATGATATGGAAACGAAAAATAAAATTTAATACATGGAGAGAACTCCATGATAAAAATTTTATACATGATAATTTAAATGATAAAATTAAGTAAAACAAAATTTAAAAAAAGAATAAAAGGGGTAAATTTGTGTTAGAAGTAATTGAATGCCCTAATAGTAATATTAAAAGTTTTACGCCCTAAGTAGGAATTTCAACTCTTATTACGCTCACCGTGCGTGGGAATTTTCCCTAAAAAATTAGATGTTGGGGAATTTGCAAGTGCTGAGATTTGGGGTTCCGACAGGAGAGCCATGACCTGAAATAACAAGGAACATAATAAAATGAATGTGCCGATTGCGCTACTCCTGGTGATGCTATTCTCAACCACCCAGGCAGTGCAGTGGGAGATTCTTACGAAAACAAATTACTCCTCCGAGATCCGGCGCCATCCAAATATTCTTCTCATCATCACTGTCCCCTGTAAGAACCCTTTTCATCCATGTCTAATCTGGTTTTCTTCTTGATTTACTCGAGTTGAATGCATTTACATGTGTTCGCTTATCACGTCTGCTATTTTACAGGGTGTGGAGAGTCTCGAGCCTTAAAGAAGGAGTTGGCAAATGCTATCAACAGTGAGCCCGAGAGTTTCAGTACGGTGAAACTAATGTTACTCTACAGAAACAATGAAAGAACACTGGCAAATGCACTTGGTGTCTCTGAGGATATAACCATTCTTTATTTCCATCATTCACTGTCTTACAAATACGGTGGAAGGCTTCGAGTTCATAACCTGTTGTCTTCTGTTCGGCATCTCATGTCTCTGCAGCCAGGAGAATTTCCCGTCAAATTCTTATACACGTCAGATGAGTTGAGCAGTTTCATTGATTCAAGTGACAACGTTCTGATTCTTTTCGACTTTTGTGGATGGACCCCCAGGTTACTATCCAAGGGTAAGAGTGAACATTTATGAGAACACATTTTGTGAGCAATAACAAGATAAGCTAAAAATTATGTTAGCAGAATACTACGTGAGCTGAATAATATGTCCATTGCTATCAAACTCATTCTACTCTGTTGTACTTGTACGTTTTGAATTTGTCTTTGGGTTATTCTTAATTGATCAGGTAGAACATAGTGTTACTGTCATCGTACCATAGATATTTTTATCCTTGGTTCTTGTTATATAATCTCACCTTTAGGCCATCTTTTGATTCTCAAGTATCTATCAATTTAAGTTCTGAAAACTTCAGTTTCGATCCCCTAAGGTTTATGTAGTAGCTCTTTGGTCTGTTCCTCGTATATTCCAAAGCCTAACCATTCTGTCATCTATATCCTGGTACCTTTAAGACTACTGACATGTTCAATGCTATTGTTAAAAAAATAGTTAGCAACATCATTTATAATATTTGCAGAATGATATTATGGAACAAAAAGAGATAAAGATCCTCTAAAGTATAAGCAAATTCTCCCTTAGAAGGGCTTTTGCAGATCTTTATAATTTTAAACGCAGACTGGGTGAAGCTAGTAGGGCACATTTAGGTATTGAGAATGCTGGAATTTATATCTGTCAGTGTATAGTTTACGACAGTTTACTGATGAAAGGTGGTAACCATAAAATATAAGCATTACATATTCTTGTTTGGGTCTAAATTTTTAAGCAAGTGTGTGTGGATCTCTCTCTCTCTCTCAATGATACATTATAACCTTTACGACAGTCACTTTTATTTGACATGTGTTCCTCACAATGTTCTCTACTGCCCTACTTTCTTAAATTCATGAACATTTTTGGACATTTAGCCTGAATGTTCATGTGCATTTCAGTTTATATGATAGTTTTAGCAAGCAAGCATTTCCCAGTAATTCATATTGATCTTCTATTTTCTTATTTTGAACAAGGTTTGGTTGAAGAGACTAATGGAACACAAGTATGGGAGGAGAAGATTCAGAAGGTGGATGGTATTTTCTTGTCACTCTTCTTTATAATTGTTAAAAATTGTGAAAGCACATAAGTATTAAGCCTTCTTGCTGAATAGTTTGTATTTCTAAGTAGGCAATGGAGGACAACAAAGTTAGTTGCAATGTACATGATGGTTTCAGTGCGTTTCCGTCTTATGGTGAGGTTATTATGCTGAATGATGGCAGCTTGCCTGAGGAAAGCACAACATCTGGAGATGATTTTTTATGTACACGGGAAGGGCTACATCATCTTGAATCTTTTTTCCCTACATTCATAAAGTTGGCTAGGGATTTTTTTCTTCCTCCTGAAAGAATACGCTTTGGAGTGATTTCTGAGAGATCATTAATCTCTGACTCAGATATTAATGCTTCTGTTCCTTGGCTGATGAGGTTATACTCAGCTAACTGCCCAAGCTGGTCCCAGATTTTAGGACAAGTTGATGACCTCAAAGTTGCTTTAGAGACTCAAGATTCCTTTATCACAGAGGCAAGTTAGACTACTCCCTCCATTAAAGTTTAAATGTTCTGTTTTACATCTCATGCTCTTACTTATACGAAGACGTGTATTAAAAATCAATTCACTGCACATATACAAGGATACAAATGGAATAAATAGGACAAGGTGTTAATTTAAGTGTCTACTTGTTCTTCTATCAGACTAGGTCTACAATTGTCTTACGGTACCTGGCTGGCTTTCATGTTGTTATTATGATATAATGTATATAGCCTGTCTGTTGACTTTGTTTTTATATTGTGTAAAAGAAAAGGCCAAAGGGTTTTATAATTCATATAGCAGTTCAATTTCTTAATTTCCAACTGTATAAAATAAAAATGTACTGATCCTCATATATTTTCTAGAGTGGATAAAAACGGACCGGAGCCAGTTATTCAAAATTGAATGATTTTATATGATTCACATGTACATCCCTACATCATTTACCCGAGGTTCCTTCACAAGCATTGATCAGTAGGGTCTGATCAATTTTGAGGCTCTTTAGTAACTTGATCAGTTAGACATGAACAGCAGGAGAAATAATAGGAGTAAGAATATTAAATGTAATGGATACTGAATTCAACTTTGTCAGTTTTCTTAAAGCAGCTAGGACTTATATGTTGCAAATCCTGTTTCTTTCATTTATTCTGATTCTGTTACATTTTTTATTTTTCTGCAGTTAAAAGATGATATGCATGGTGTCTCTGCACTACCAGCAAGCAGACCATCTGTTATACTTTTTATTGATAGGTCATCTGAATTATTATCCATCAGGGAAAAGAGCAAAGAAGCTCTTGATGTTTTCAGAAAGTTAGCATCACAGTTTCCAAACCCAAATCAGAAATGTGTGGCATTGGAGACGTTTAAACATGAAAGTTTCCAACAGAGTCCCTCAAAGATCACTCGTCCAAAGACTTTTCTTGAATCACAGAGACTAAAGCTGAAGGACAAGTTGTCAATAATGATTGCAAATGATGGAAGGCATATTTCATTTGAGAATTTTGTTTCAGATTTGCAAGGTGGTTCGCTAAATGAGGTCTTGGAAAATTTTTTCCAGGATAAGAACAAATCGAAGTTTAGTTCCATTGCAAAAGATGCAGGATTTCAACTTCTATCTGATGATTTTGATATCAAGGGCATGGATGGTGAACATGATCAACCAGAACATCAATCTAATCAAGCTTTAGGGCTCCACCCAGAGGTTGATTTCAGAGATGCTGCTAACCAAGATGAAGGCTCCAAACTGCAATCCTCTGGTGTGTCCACAATGACGGAAGATGAAGAAAGAAAGATCGCTGGTACTGAATCTTTGGAGCTGGTTGGCGATGGTAATCATATTGGAAAAATTGAAGATTCATCTAAGAAGTTTGCTAGATCTCATACAAGCAAAATAGTGCTCTACTCTGAAGTTAAGAAAAATGAGGACTCAAGGCCAAGAGATATACAAGAGAGAGATTGTAGTGCTTCATTTAACCTCTGTGATGGTCACTTTAGATTATTCAATTCTCTTACGGCTGCTAAAGTGAGGATTCCATCTGTAGTGATAGTCAATCCTGTCAAGCAGGAACATTTTGTCTTACCAGAAAATGAGGTTTTTGATTTATCCTCATTATCTGACTTTCTTGATGCCTTCCTTAATGGAAGTCTCCTTCCATATCAGCAATCACAGTCTGTTGTCCAGATTTCGAGGGAGGCTGCTGTGCCTCCATTTGTAAATCTAGATTTCCATGAGATGGATTCGATTCCTCATGTTACAGCTTACACATTCGCTGATATGGTCCTCGGTGATGAATCTGATACCACAGTTGGTAATGCTTGGGATGCTGATGTTGTTGTTTTATTTACCAGTGGCTGGTGTGGATTTTGCCAGAGAATGGAATTGGTTGTTCGTGAGGCATTTAGAGCCATTAAAGGCTACACAAATATGTTCAGAATTGGGTCAACAATAGAGAATTTTGTATCCAGCAAAGGTATGGTATCTGCTTCCTAAAAGTACATATTGCATTACATGTTGATAGTTTTTGGTTTAAGTAGTAACTGGTTTTATATCCTCACTAAGCTGTTTGACAAAAGGATATTGGCAGCAGTAAATTTAGGTGATTTGGTACTACTGTATTCTTTGAAATAAACCTCGTAATGTCATTTTGATCTCTACAAATTTCCACGTATAAGTTTCAACTAGTAGATCAAATTAGCAAAGTACCACTTGACAAATCTCTGACAAATCTCTCTCTCTCTCTCTCTCTCTCTCACAGTTTAGTTGCTGTGTTGCTCCTAAACTTTTCCATTTTTATTTTCACAGTAATGCTGTATATTTTGTCAGTAAATCTCTGTTCATCATTCATGTGTGTTTGACATGAAAAGATTTTAGATGGTCATACACCATATTACAAAATTATTACCATAATAGAAAAATACAATTGCGAAGATTTTTTTATTGTTTCTCAAGATAATGAAGGCAGATTATTCTCCCTTTGTCCTAATGTGGTCTTCCCTCCTTAACTATGATCTTCGTTGCTTTCTTAGTAGAAGACCCACTCTAATCTTAGGCAATCTTATTCCCATTGTCATCCACTCATTCCTATTAATTTCTTTTATTTACTTCTTTTAATTTTCTTCACAACTTCTCCTACACATGTTTACTCCTTCCCTCGGTCCTTATGCCAAACCCATTAGTGAAATAATTTTGGGACAGAGGGAGTGTAAAATAGTCTCAGAGATTTGCAGATGTGATGATTAATTTTTTTTAATTATTATTATAAATTTATTGTTTAGCTAAATAATATCATATAATTTAATTTATGAGTTGTTAATATTTTGACAGATCCTGCACAAGCTTACATGAGAATTCCTCTGATTTATCTTATGGATTGCACTTTGAATGACTGTGGTTTGATCTTGAAATCTACTGTTCAGGTATTACATCTTATTATAACTATCCACCATTAAACATTATGATTCTGATGATTATATTTAATCGTGAGTGAAGCAACTATCGTAGTGTCTGGTTGATGGAATATTTGAATGTTTAACTATGACCTCAACCTTTAGAGAAAAATAAAAAAAGATCGGTTGATGGTTTCATTATTTTTTCACACTTCATGGCTCTATCTTCTAGGATCAAAAGCTGCTGAGTCTTTAGAGTAGTATGATTTATTGTAAGTTTCAATAATTTAATTTGTTCTTCGAAAATGAAGCCACGGGTCATATTTTCTTCAAAACTGTTCTCCAGCGGTTACTTTGCATATACAGGTAGCCGGTGTGTTTTAATTTGAAGGAGTTTTATAAATGGTGATCAAGATCATTTCACGCACAACCCTACTAAATGACTGTGGCATGTAAATCAGCAGAATTTCTTAGTGTAATCTATCTGTGAAGTGTGTATTGTATGTATTTATATTGCAATTGCACACTTTACGAGATATGATAAGTGTTGTACTCTTATTACATTAAGCTCTTCAAAAGAACAAAAAATTGCAAAGAGGTTAATGCTTCCACATTAGATGAACTAATTCAGAAATCCCCTCGCATTGCTGTTATAAAATAATCTTCAAGCATATTGAAGAATGATTTTAAAAAAACAGTCTGGCCTTATAACATAAATATCATCAATTGACCCTTGAGGGGTTGAGTAGTTTAATCCTGTACTTTGAGAAAGTTTAACGTGAACAGTTGACGCTGAAATTGCAAAAAAAAAAAAAAATGGTGAACTGCCTGAATTACAAACAGACCAAACAGAAAATAGTACTTTTAGGCTCCTGAGGTTTGACTTCTTTAACTTTTGTTGTTGTGAAAGAAAAAGTTCAGTTCAGCTCTTTATTTGGTAGAAACTGTGCACTGCTGTCAAAATTTACACACACACACACACACACATCTTCATCATTAAAATACCTTTAGGGCCTGTTCTCCCCAAACTTATCTGAATTCTTTTCAGTTCAGTCCAGTCTATTTCAGTTCAGATCAGTTTTAATGAAGTATGATTTGATAAAATGCAGCTTAAATCATACTATTATTATTTTCAATACATTAATGTTTACTTCAGTTCAGTACATTTCTTCAATTCAATTTAGTTCAGTTCAATCTCCTCAGTCCAAATGTCTTACCCATCAGTACAACTTGACATTAGTCATCTTCATATCCGTTCAAAACATTTGATTTAAAAAGCCTCATTTTCATCTAAAGTACAAATCTTCCTTTTAACTAATGTTGCCTTTGTTGATAACGGAAAATTAATTGAAGAGTTCTGGGGGGATTGATCTGGGTAATGTTTTCAAAGGAACCCAATCTTTTTTACTAGCCGAGAATGGAGACTAAAACTGTCCTGTAAAAATTTCTGAATGTAAATTCAGAAATAAATAAGAATACAAAGGGCTGCCTTGTTGCTAACATGGATGCCACAAGTTTTAGTTTAGCAAACATCTTTTTGCATTAATGATTAAACTATGAATTATATGTTTAATAAATGCAAAAAGATGACATCATGATTATGGTGAAACAAGTGATACTTCAAATGTTTACGCAACGCATATTCTTTAAATTTATTGAAAAATCAACTTCCAAATTTACATCCAAATCTTGAAGACATTTGAGATGGTAACAATTGCTGATTTTTGCAGAGGGAAATCTATCCTTCGCTGGTTCTGTTTCCAGCTGGTCAGAAAAATGCGATCCTTTATGAAGGAGAAGTGGCAGTGTATGACGTCATTAAGTTTTTGTCTGATCACGAAACTCTGACCAACGAGAAAGGTAATAGTAATAAACCTTATAGGCTTATACTGTTACATGAGCCACGCACTTGGTAATGGAGTTTTGGTTCTCAAAAGGCTGAAACTATTTAGGCAGATCATGCTTTCATATTTTAGGATGCACCAAATTGAAAATAAATGGGAAATCTATTTCTCCAGCTTGTTGCTGCATCATGGCAGATTTTGATCCTGTTAGAGCACTATGTGTCTGCCATCTATTCACGAATGCTTCTAAATAAGGAATTTTATTTTTTCAAAAAGGTTTTAAGCTACACACAATGTGAGACCATTGCTCATACTCTGGTCCTTACACTCAAAGTGTAAAAGTGTGAGCCTGTGAGGTCGTATGGTATCCATTGTGGGTTTGGTCTATATGGGAGTGTTATTATCACATTATCCATCATCAACTAGTTGGTAGTATCCGTAAATTATGAACTACATCTCAGTTATCCTCTGGCATGAGGTAATATTCTTTTTATTTCCAAATATATGTTATTCAACTAGGCCGCATCTACATTTTAAGTAGCTTGATACTGTTGGCGAGATATGTGGTGCATCTCATGAAAGAGTAGTTATATAATATGACAAGCTAGGTTTTGTGAGAATACTGGCAAGTTGATGCCTATAAAAAGGATATCTGCACCTTGTTATAAAAAAATCATGGGAAAGGATTTGATTTTTTTAGTTTAGGGCTTGAAGAAAGTCCGGCATACTATTTTTGGCTTTCTGAATGTTTTCCTCATCTGAAAGTGGGGCATAGTTAATTTAAATTAATTATGTGCGAACTCTGACAGCTTAAATTTTTACATACATGTGCTGCTTTTCATTCTTTTGCTATGGCCAGACATTATAAAATCAAATTGTATGCTGTAGGAACATTGAAATACAAATGAGTTTTACATGAAAGTTTCAAAGCTGATTTCAGTGCGGCTGTTTCTATTTTCCTGCATCAGGTGTTCCCTGGGTTCAAGTTGAACAAGGGGAAGGCGTTACTTCAGATCAGCGTATGTACCATGAAGTTCTACTCAAGGATGAGATCAGTAAAACAGTAGATACTGAAATTAGGGGCCATTCTTTTAGGGGATCACTTAAATCAACCCCTCAAGTAGTTGGAGGTTCCATTCTTTCTTCAACTGAGAAGCTAATTAATGTGCCTACATTCGATGAATCCAGAATTCTAATCGTGAAAGCAGATGAAACAACTGGCTTTGAAGGGTTGATCTTGAACAAACATATCCTCTGGGATTCACTTGAAGAACTTGATGCAAATCTGCAAATTATGAAAGAAGCACCCCTTTCATTTGGTGGTCCAGTTATGAAACAGGGTATGCCCCTAGTTTCTCTGGCGCACAAATCGGTGAATGATGATCAACACTTGGAAGTACTACCCGGCGTTCACTATCTTGATCAATGGGCAACACTGCAACTGATGGAAGAACTCAAGGTAGGAAATAAATCGATTGATGGTTATTGGTTCTTTTTGGGGTATTCAAGTTGGGAATGGGAGCAATTGTTTCATGAGATTGCAGAGGGAGCTTGGGATGTGAGCGAAGGTGTTGCCATTGAGCAATTAGACTGGCCTATGATTTCTTAAAGACTTGAGGATTTGTGGATCATGCCAGTTTTAAGATAGCACAGTATCTTTAGCGTTTCTTCACTGTGTAGTATTATAAAACCTCTTATCCTTTTCAACTACATTACTTACGGAGTGGCCAGTTCAAGCTATTCAGTAAGTTTATACCATCCAAAGAAAATTTCTGACTCAATACAAGCATATAATTCAAAGTTTATCAACTTGCCAGTTGCCACTAGATGGATGGGTGTCTTGATTTAAACTGCTTTTACTCCTGCCTGCCTTCCTTTCCTAATTCTGCCGATCGGTAACCAAACCCAAATCCAATACAGGTTTGGAACTCGGTCATGTTGGGTATTTTTATATCAAAACTTGAACATTTTAGCTAATGCAGTGTTCATTTTTAGGGTAAGAAATCATCATGTTAAATGTATCGTTTTCAAGTATATGAAATGTTAATGGGAATATTGGCCTCCAATTTATTTATTTATTACAAAAAATCTCAACATTTTATTATTATATTTATTTCCTTTTATTTAGGAAAATATGTACCAATTCCATTATGGTTTGGGATTCTGATATCTTTTATATATAGAGAGGCGTATTTGTGATCAAGAAGAGAAAGGATAAGTCCCTGCAATGGTGAAGGACCGCGTGGAGTTAACGGCAAAGGAGAAGCAAATATTCTCTGTCCTGGATAAGGTGGCTCACCATTTCAAGCTCGAAACTGAAGTTCGAGTGGCCGGCGGTTGGGTGAGAGATAAGCTTCTGGGGAAGGAATGTCATGATATTGACATTGCGCTTAAGAGCATGTGCGGAAGTGAATTTTGCGAGAAAGTGAAGCAGTACTTTTCCGATACCGGTGAAGCAGCAGCCACCCTTGGGAAATTAGCGGTTATCGAGAGCAATCCAGAACAATCCAAGCACCTGGAAACTGCTAAGATGCGGCTCTTTGATGTAGACATTGATTTTGTGAACTTGAGATCCGAAGACTACACCGAGAGCAGCCGGATTCCAAGCATGCAATTCGGGACTCCAAAGCAGGATGCTTTCCGAAGGGACTTGACCATCAATAGCTTGTTCTACAACATTACTGCTGATTCTGAAAAGGGGTTTACTGGAGAAAGTATAGAGGACTTAACTGGAAAGGGCATTGAGCATTTGAAGTCTGGGATATTAGCTACCCCCTTAGTGCCTCCTAAACAGACCCTTATGGATGATCCCCCTGTGTATTCTTAGAGCCATACGCTTAAGCTCGACCAAGGCCTTAAGAAGGCTGCTTCTGATAAGGATGTGGTTGCTGCCATTCAAGGTAAAATCAGTAGAGAAATCGATCTCATGGTAAAGGGCAACCGCCCGGTAATGGCAATGGGCCATGTTTCTGAGTTGCAGCTATTCGGGGCTGTTTTCCAGCTTCCTTTGGTTTCAGACGGATACGAGAGATCATGCGTTGATCACATGGATTCTGCATCAAAACTTTTGGATGAAATCAAATGCTGTCTCACTGAGGATCAGCGCAGGCTTTGTCTGTATGCTGCCTTGTTTCTTCCCTTTGGAGAGATGATTTACAAGGATGGGAAAGGCAAACAGCTTCAAGTTGTAAGCTACATATTTAGCCACTCACTCAAGCTAAAAACAAGTGATGCAGACACAGTCAAAAGCTTGCATACTGCAGCTACAAGGTTTCTTTCTTTGATATATTACATTACATCGCATAATAATGATTTGCAGTCTATTGAAGTGGAGTGGATAAGTGAAATCATACATGTGTCAGGGGGTTCGAAGCTTAGGGTACTGGTGGGATTGTTGCTTGGTTACATTAAAGATTTTTGGCGGCCTGCATTGGTGCTGTGCATCATCTTACTAAACTCTGATTTGGAGGAGCAGAAGAACAAGTACAAGTTAGCCGAGGATTGGATTTTGGAACAAGGAATGGACAAAATTTGGGAGGTTAAGCCAGTGCTTGATGGGAATCAGATTATGAGTGTTTTAAATGCCCGCAAGGGAAAACTCATCGGAGAATGGAAAGACAAGGTGCTTCAGTGGCAGCTTGCTTACCCCTCCGGGACACAAGATGAGTGCATTGATTGGATCAAAACTGAACGAGCTTAATTTGGTACATTGCATCCTCACACATGAAGAACGCAAAATGTTACAGATATATAACCTTAGTTTCATCTCTTTGCTTTAATTAGGCAAAGATTGATTCTCCATCCTGTTTTTGGATCACAAATTATTTATGTTAAGATTTTAGAGAAGATACATTCTGGCTATTTCACTATCTTTTTGCATGCTTTGCTAATAAACCTCTTTGGCTTATCTCAAGACATCCATAGTTAGTTGATCATACATAACCATGCATCTCCTACTGACTTGTGAGAACATACATTTCTGCACTGACAACAACCATAACTTAAAAGACTGTAAGAGATAGGTAGTTTTACAGGAAATATGTGCAAGTCAGAAACGAAGAAATTAAACAAAATTGTATTATATTAGATGGATCCAGAACGTTTGATTTTTACATTACCGTACACAGACCACCGCCCTCAAGCTTTGACAACAGTGACAGCCAAAAGTCCAAGTAGTAATTTACTAACAGAAGCTTCTAAATTCTAATCTGACTAAATTAAACTAATTAATCTCTGATCAGAGATGATACATGTGGTATAAATAAGATTCATTGTCCATGAGATATTTTCATAAGAAATGATGATTCCTGGTTCAGCGGCTTACCAGGCCACACTCCTGTTCCTCGTACTATTTCTGACAAAATCAGATTCTCTGTTCGGTAAAGGCTCCTGTTTTGTAAAGCTGTAATATTTATGATCAAGTTTGAATGCGGGAGAGGGAGGTGCGAGGCAGCAGTAGGGAGCGGGTATCCTTTCAGCTTCAGATGCATTTGTGACCCAAACTGGAAGCGCACTCGTCTCGACTCTGAAGATGATCTCCAATACCTTCCTTGTATCATCCCTGACTGTAAGAAATCTTATCAGTTTTTCTAATTATCCACCATGCATATATATGCTTAATGATGCATGCGTGCAGGCACTCTGGATTACTCGTGCATGGCTGCTCCTCCTCCACTCCCACCCAATCCATTCAACACATCGGTATTCGATCGTAAGTATATATATGCATCGACCAAATATCAAGATATAAACTATCAAATATAATTAAATTTTCTGGGACTTGTGTTTTAGCTTGCTACTGGACATATTGTGGAGAAGGAACATGTGTGAAGAATTCAATCTATGGACATACTTGTCAGTGCAACAATGGTGGCTCAAATTTATCCCAGTTTTTCCGTGTTACGATCAATGTAAGAACTACTTGATTGTCCTAGATAATAAAAACAATGATAATTTCTTTCTAACATGAACAATAATTTATATACACAGGTGCCCTTGGATCCGATTGTTCAAGGCTTGGAATTAGGGTTTCCAACTCAACTTCATCTCCCGATGGTAGCTCCGGTATGAATTTCAAACATCCCGATGCTCCAAATTATTTTGGGTTTCCCGTCCTTTAATTTTGTAATTATGAAATTAAGTTATTATGGAATTATTGGTTTCCATTTTTTCAGGATCTTTGATATTGCCTGAGAAGATGCTGTGGATGACGAGCATCTTGCTAATAGTCAGTGTCATGCAGTTGGCGTAGAAGAAGAAGAAGAAATGACACTTATAATAATTAATTGATTTTAATTAAACCGAGGGCATTTATTCGTACATATATATCATTTGTTTCCCGAGTTATAGTTTACATATATTATATTACGTTTAAACTAGCATATGATGTTGAAATCCATTCTTTTGAATAAAACCATAAACAATATGTATTTTTGTGTTATTAATGTATGTATGGTGTGTATTAATATATGTTACTAACTTTTTTAAAAAACTAATTGAATAATGGTGCATCATAACTGTACCAATACTAGTTAGATTTAATTTTTTTTTTTAAAGAGAGATTTAATTGTGTTAAGGGGCAGGGACGGAGCTAGGAATTTAATATGCGGGGGGCCGGAACTTAATAATTTGAATTAGCTATTAAAATAATGTACAATACGACAA
The DNA here is from genome assembly GCA_948330725.1 of Sherardia arvensis. Lineage (NCBI taxonomy): Eukaryota > Viridiplantae > Streptophyta > Magnoliopsida > Gentianales > Rubiaceae > Sherardia > Sherardia arvensis. The sequence continues at coordinate 19,519,658 of OX415238.1, forward strand.
TTCATTGAAATATGAAAAAAATGAATTAATACAATAAAGACAAACATTGCTAGATAAATTTAAAAATGATGAATTCAAATTATCTAAATTATAAAAAAGTAAGAGAAAATAAGCGAGAGAATCAAGTACCTTTTGTTGATCTTCTTGTTTCTAAATTGAAGTTTTTGTGTTTGAAAATACAGGTTATAACATCTATTTATACTTTTTAGTGGATAAAATCAAACTCATAATCGCATTAATAATTTGATAAAATTAATGCTCGATTCACATTCTACTATAATATATTACATTATTAAATATATGCAACTACCTTATTTGTTTAAAAATAAAGTAAAATTTAATAAATAAATGAATTTATTCCTATATTCATACAATCATTACTTTTTTTCTCAAAGAAAATATTGCCTATATACTAACAGTTTAATATATATCAGGATCATCCTGATATTGGCAAATATCAGGCACCAATTAAATAACGACACATTATCTTTAACTAATTTATTATTGGGCCACGTGTTCAATCATTACCCAGACGGGTTTAGTCATTCTAAATTAGGGTTTTAGAACTTTACTAAAAATATCTTAACCAATTAAAACATTACAATTGTACACGTGTCATTATCTTATTGGTGCATGATAAGGCCTATATCGGGATCATCCGGATGAATGTTATTCTCCTATACTAATCAATTAAGATTTGAAAATAAAAGGTTACAAATTAATTATATTATTACTATATAAAGAAACTCATTTTTACTGTGTTAGACTGTGGTCTCATTATTCTTAAAACTAATCCTCTCCTTTTACGTGTACTAAAAAAAAATCTTCCCTATTTTTAGTTAATCAAATCATGCGAGGGGCCACATAACCTAACACACCAAATAAAACACTAACTATAATACCAGATCAAAAATCATAGAAAACAAATTTTTAATGTTACACAATACATTAATAATTAGGTTTCTTGTGTGGAACATCAGAGGCATGAAAACTTCCATGGTAAGGCTACATAACCTGATAAGAGAACACATGATTCAACTTTTGTGCATCATAGAACCCTGACACAAAAATCATAAATGTGATAGGTTTAGAAGACAATTGCATTTCAATAACTATACGACTGCTTAGAGTGGCAAAATCTGGCTTATGTGTAATGAGTCTTAGAAAGTCACTCTTATAAAGGACCACTTACAGTTTCTGGCAGTTGAAATTTTTAGTTCTAAACTTAACTCCTCTATGGAGGGGTCTTTGTTTATGGATTAAGAACCATTCCTGGCAGAGGCTACCTTTGGGATGCTTTATCTCAGAGAAATATGGCCTCCTTTTTTCTTATTGGTGACTTTAATGCAATAAAATCACCAATTGAATATAAGGGTCCTTCATTTCCTAGTCCTAGAAGCATGGCAGAATTTAACCAGTTTATTTCTGCCAATGCCCTTCTAGAAATTAACTCAGTTGGCAACTCCTTTACCTGGTCCAATAACTGGCTGAGGAAACCTACTGCTGAGAAACTGAATATGAGTCTGTGTTCTCAAAGTTGGATGTTGAAGTATCCATCTTCCTCCATCCTAATTTTGAATAGAGACACATCAGATCACTCTCCAATGCTCTTTAATATAGGCAGTGACATTATTTCCATCCCTAGCTCATTTAGATTCCTTAATGTGTAGCATAATAGACAAGATTTTATGTCAGTAATTGATACTGACTGGAATTTACCAATAAATCACACAGACATGCTTGGTTTCCATGTGAAATTGCATAGGTTTAAGCTGACAATAAAAAACTGGAATATAATGGTTTTTGGTTCAGTAGAGTTCAATGTCAGACAAGCTGCTGAGAACCTTAGATTGCAGGAAATAATTTTTGATGAGGATATTTCAACCAATGAACTTATCACTCTGAAAAAGTTAAAGCTCTGCACCTTAGAGCCCTGAAAGAGCAACATAATTTTTGGAAACAAAAATCCAAACTGAAATGGCTCAAAGAAGGGGATGATAACACTAAATTTTTCCATCAATCAGTGAAGGAAAAAAGGTGTTCTCTAAGCATCACTAAAATTCAAAATTCTAGTGGTGTGTGGCTATATGATATAACACAGATCCAATCTGAAGCAATTAACTACTACTTGGATCTTCTTTCTGAACCTCCCTTAAACATAAAAGGAGATTTCTATCATCATATTTTGAGCCAAATACCAAAAGTGATTACTGAGGCTGATAATGCACAACTTACCAAGCCAGTATCACTTGATGAGCTAAAAGACACTGTTTTTGGTATGAATAAAAACAGCAGTCCAGGGCCTGATGGCTTCTCATCCAAAATTTTCACCAAAACATGGGATATAATTAAGTTCGACCTCTTAAGTGATGTTCATCACTTTATGAGTGGAGCTAACGTTCTAGTAGGTATCATTGCCACCTAGATTGCACTACTCCCTAAAAAAGAAGTGGTATCAACATTTGATGATTTAGGCCAATCAACCTTTCAAATTTCGTCAATAAGATCTTTTCAAAATTGCTAATGGAAAGAATCAAACCTTTGATGCCAAAAAAATTTTTCTTAACCAATCTGCATTTCTTCAAAATAAAGACATTTATGATAATGACATTTATGTTAAAGAAATGATTAGATTCTTGGACTGAAAACATAGGAATCCAAACCTTATTCTCAAACTGGATCTTAAAAAAAAAAATTGACAGAGTTAATTGGGGCTATTTAAATAAATTTCTTCTTCAATTTGGATTCAATGGGCAGACAGTTCTATGTATTATGAAAAACCTGAGTAATGCCTATTTTCCAGTCCTTATAAATGGAAGACCTAATGAATTCTTTAGAGCTACTAGGGGAATAAAACAAGGGGATCCTTTGTCCCCTTTTTTATTTAACATTTTCTCTGAAATTTTTTCCAGAAGCCTATCTTATGTCTTTGAAATATGCAAGCTGTAATATTTCAAAATCCCATCAGGTCCAACCCCAGTCTCCCATCTTAGCTATGTTGATGATATAGTGATCTTTCTTAAATCATCTAAGAATAATCTAGTCAGAATTAGGGCATTCCTAGAAATTTTTTAACAGACCACTGGCCAGAAAATTAGTTATGAAAAAAGTGAATTCTACTTGAGTAAGCATGCCACACTAGCTAAGCTAAATCAAGTCAAATCTATACTTGGCATGAAACAGGGCTCCTTCCCATTTACCTGTCTTGGAGTACCTATTTTTATTGGTAGAACACTTGATGCCCTGTCAAGTTCAGCTTATTTTCAGCTTAACTGCGCTGAACTGCGCGGAAGTTAGCTAAAATTAGCTGAAGCAAGTTGCAGTTAGCTAAAGTACGCTGCAGGTAGCTGAACTTAGCTGAAGCAAGCTGCAGTTAGCTGAAACATGCTGCAGTTAGCTGAAATCGGCTGAAGTTCGCTTAAATAAGTTAAAAATATTTTCCTTTACTACCATTTGCATTTTTCAGCTATATTCACCACTGCATCGTTGTATACAGTAAAATGCCGAGCCATCTTAAACTTTCTAGTGTCATTAGGAGCGCCAAGTCTTCAGTCTCATCTCGTGACTGAGCTAGGAAATCTTCCAAGTTCAATTAGATGTGAGCTTTCCACGTGTGCCAACAACTCTTGTTTACATGCAACATATACTGCCTCTATTAAGGAAAACATGAAACATTGCACAAAATACAAATTTTCGACCACACTATTCAATATAAGCAAGGGCATGCAACAGTGGCGGAGCTAGATTCTTATGATAGTGGGTTCATTTTAATTTATTCATTTTGATATTATGCTTTAGCAGTATTGACATCATCAACCCACCGTACAAATAATAAATAATTTGCACGCAAACTGCACGTTTTATTAACAAATAAAATTTAATATGATAATTTAGTAGTTCAAAATAAGTTAAAATAGAAATATATTAGTTTCGTTCGTATCGTTGACCCCATTGCCATTCAAATGTACTAGGGTCAATTTTCTTTTAAATTGACAAATATTGATGAATGTACTTTATAATAGTACTATATACAACAAATTAAGTGGGGTCAATTGCACCCAAATTTTTATGTTGAAAATAATTTTCTACATCATTTGCTCTTAATTTTTATGGACCTACATAATTTTCTACACCATTATTTTTCTAGCCGAATGCGTGCAACATAATTGTGGACCGCAAGAGTACAAACTATTGTGACATGGATCCACACATTTCACATCACATTTGCGATCGAATACTTTTCGCTTGAAATGTCAATCTCTCATAGTTTCATTCATAGTCCATTCTCTCTTATATTAATTAATAAATACTTAGATTAATGACGATAAAGTTTGAAGAACAAAAATTTCATAAACGGTGTAATTTGAAATTCGTGTTAAAAAGTGTAAAAAGGTTCTTACTAAATATATATGTGGTTCCCATAAATAGGGTATATCAGGTATGAGACTTATTTCCCTATTATGGAGAACGTGAATGGGGAAACTGTTGGACTTGGTCTAACTACCATTTGCATTTTCAGCTATATTCACCACTGCATCGCTGTATACAGTAAAAGGGTGAGCCATCTTGAACTTCCTAGTGTCATTAGGAGCCAAGTCTTCAATCTCAGCTCGTGACTGGGCTAGGAAATCTTCTAAGTTCAGTTTGATGTGAGTTTTGCACGTGTACCAACAACTCCTGTTTGCATGCAACATATACTGCCTCTATTAAGGAAAACATGAAACATTGCACAAATTACAAATTTCCGACCACACTATTCAAGCAAGGGCATGCAACAGTGGCAGAGCTAGATTCTTATGATAGTGGGTTCATTTTAATTTATTCATTTTGATATTATGCTTTAGCAGATTGACTTCATCAACCCATCATACAAATAATGAATAATTTGCACGCAAACTGAACGTTTTATTAACATATAAAATTTAATATGATAATTTAGTAGTTCAAAATAAGTTTAAATAGAAATATATTAGTTTCGTTTGCATTGTTGACCCCATTGTCATTCAAATTTACTAGGGTCAATTTGTTTTAAATTGACAAATATTGATAAATGTACTTTATAATAGTATTATGTACAACAAATTAAGTGGGGTCAATTGCACCCAAATCATTATATTGAAAATAATTTTCTACATCATCTGCTCTTAATTTTTATGGACCTACATAATTTTCTGCACCATTATATTTCTAACCGAATGCGTGCAACATAATTGTGGACCGCAAAAGTACAAACCATTGTACCATGGATCCACACATTTCACATCACATTTGCGATCAAATACTTTTCGCTTGAAATGTCATCTCTCTTAGTTTCATTCATAGTCCATTCTCTCTTATATTAATTAATAAATACTTAGATTAATGACGCTAAAGTTTGAAGAACAAAAATTTCATAAACGGTGTAAGTTGAAATTCGTGTTAAAAAGTGTAAAAATGTTCTTACTAAATATATATGTGATTCCCATAAATAAGGGTATATTAGGTATTTCAAATACAAATATGGACGGCAAAAGTAATGTTGGACTGCACCTATCAATTTTCTTTATTTATTATTTGGTAAAAAAATTCATACGCTAAAGCACTCATAGACTATGCTTAGCCAAGAAATATGAGTGCAGTCATTGCATTAAAGTATGAAGAAAGAGTATTTTTGAGTCATGCATGCATGGTTTCAAAAATTGTGTACGTTTAGGTTTGGTTACAAACATAATGTTTATTAGAGAAAGTGGGTCGGGTTAGGTCAAACCATAATGTTGTCGTAAAAGGCTGGGTAAACCTTGTTTGGTAATTATTAGAGAAAGGTTGAATAGTTTCACTAAGCCTCTCTTTGATAACCATGGGTAATTTAATTAATAAGTATTTAATTAAAATTTGAGGCGTTTGATAAAATCGACATTTTAATGAAAAAGTGGGTCTTAATTGTCAAGTATATATAGACTCTCACAAATAAGTGATTTGGTTTTCACTAATCATTTAATTCATGAAATGTTTATCATTTTTAGAAAATTTAGTTTACTACTCTCATTCACACTTCAGATTCAGACATGTGAATTGTGGATCACCGGGGGAATTGTGGATCACCCAATCTTTAGTTTTTCAGATTCAGACATATGAATCAACCCACCTGTCGTTGTTACAATTGTGGATCTCATTCCCCGGTTGACCACAGGTATCAAAATTGTAAGACCTGAATGAGAAAAATGGCACACCCCTATTTGTTGGTTTTTTTTCTTTTGTTTGTGGGTAAAAGGAAAGATGACTCAGGTCGTGTGACTGGGGATGACTCGTGCATAGTCATGCACGGCTATTTTTAAAAGTTCCCTACGTAATATAAAAAGATTAGTCGTGCACGTCTAAATCCATGCGTCCTGTACAAATCATATTTAAATACCATTTTGTGTTGGGAAAAACACTATAATTGTTAACCAATCATGAATTGAAGAAGGAAATGTCAGGGATGTGCTCAAAATGATTTAAAATTACAATTTGAAGTTATAGTACACTAATAACATTCAAAATTGGAAATCAGAATTAAAGTGCTTGCTTTTTTCATATAAAAAATAAAATAAACTGGCTCATAGCAATAATAGATGTCTTCACAGTTGACACAATATAATACAAAAATGAATTAATTAAATTTTTTATATTTGTGTTAATAAGTTGCTTGCAATTGCTTCTAAAATATTGTATTTAACAAAACATAAAAAATTGTATTAAATAAAGATGCAAAATTTGCATTTTTTCTAATTAGACCCATGAGTAATGAGTATTGAGTAGTGTATATATATATATATATAATCTAGAATGTTTTGGGGATTGAGTATTAAATAACACAAAATAGATCATCCATCATCATCATGAGACAGGCATATAAACTACTACCAAAATTAATATTTTGGTCTTTTTTATGGTTAGGGGAGACAAATAAAATTCCCCCATTTCTAGGGATGGTTCTATTTTATTTTTTTAAAAAAGATCATCCATCATCTCAAAATTAATTATCTCAGCATAAATAACTATCTAACACATTTAATATTTAGCACATAACTAAAAGTTTATTCACTTTTTTTTTATTTTTCTCTTTTCTTTTTTTAAATGCACTACATATTTTTAAAAAACATTTTAAATCTCAAAACTTATCTCTTTTTCCTTTAATAAGATTCATCTAAATCATCCTAAGAGATCATGTATTCGGTACATGACATTAGTACACAGCCATAGGTTTCTAGGCGGTTGCATCGTACCAAAGAAGGCATTTTCAAAACGCCTTAACAAGACGTGCTGTAAATTTTTTATAAGGCGGTTATATAAAAACGCCGTAAAACAGTTGCGAATTCGTAACTGGTTCGCCTCCAGCAGAATCAAGTAGAGAACTCGAGAACTCGTAAGTGGTTTCGCCTCCAGGAGAATGAGGTAGAGAACTCATAAGTGGTTTCGCCTCCAGGAGAGACGGGTAGAGAACTCGTAAGTGTGCTTCGCTTGTGTAAAAAAAAAATCTCTTTGATCCAAAATGGATCGGAGAGCTTTATAAACAATTAATTTCACTTGACAAGAACATCATAATTAGTAGTTTGATAAGAACATCACTATGAATATCACTATATGATAAGAACATCATATAAACAATTAATTCTTATAATTGTAGTTTGATAAGAATATCACTATATCCACTTAATACTGTGCACTTGACTACATTTCTGACTTCCAGCATCTAGTGGTTTACTCTATGCTTTACAGCAGGAGAAAGAAGAAGCAAAAAAGTAGCATTTCCAAAACCATTTCTGTCAATAAATCCCATATCCATTATTCTAGAATAGAATAGAACTAGTTGCACATATCTTACCAACAAGATAGTCTTCAATATCTAGACCAAACTCTGAAGAGTTCACTGAATCACACAAAAAGGCTCAAAATTAGCACAAAAGTACCAATTAAAAATGAATGATTAGTCACAAAGCAAGCTAAAAACATACAGCCAAGTGTCGCCTCAGCTTCAACATGCAAAAGCAAAGCCCCTGTCTCCAGCCAATGCATAAAAGCAAGCATCGAGACAACATACAAGAGAAACTACAAAGCACATTAATTTAGGCCAAAATCTTCATCTCCACACTCACCTGTAGTACTGGTCGGGACATTCGCGGGTGATTTCTGCAAGCTTACCAAACAGCCCATTTGCAACCTCCCTCTTTTATCTCCTCCTGAATCCAGCATGTATCGAACTCTCCTCCCCATATGCAGCCAGGAATTCATCAGATACAACGTAAAACATATGCCTAAAACCCCTCTCAGTACCAACAACAGCAAGAACTGAATACCCCAATGAATTCTTCAGAAAATAGTGAACCACCCTATTTTCCTTCAACCTGGACACAAACAGATCTTCACTTCATAAAATACAACTACCCAGCAATTTTTGCACACAGAATAATCCCTTCAACCCCAAATGGATCCTAAATCAAACAAAAGTTGAATGAATTCTTAAATGGCCCTCAAAAATCAAAAAGCTCCAACCTTTTTTCACTGCAATCGGTTGAAAGAGAGAAAATGACACAAACTAGATTTTTGCGACCCAAACGTTCTACCCTAGTTGGCGTAACTTTCCCCCTGATTCTGGTCACCGCTCCGGTACTTCCCCGGATTTTCGATGTCGGGCCCCAAATATGCGGTGACGATTGGCACCGTCCCGAGCGAGAAGAAGAGGAAAGCCGATAGGGTCGAACATATTGAGGCGGAGGATGGGCTGCCCGCGTTCTTTCTCTCGCGCTGATCTCGAGGTCCGGCCGAAAGCCGAGTCCGGTGAGGTAAAATTGAGAGATTGGTTTGGGAGTTATCTGAGAAAGGGAGGTATTGAGAGAGTGAGTATATATATTAAATATAGAGATGAATTAGATTTGAAGGGATAAAGGAAATCAGATTTTGTAGCCGAATGAAGTTACGAAATCGTAAGTAACGATGGTTTCTGGCGATTGAATCAAAACGCCGTTACAAATTTTGAAATGCCGTGAAATAATTTTCTCAACAAGCGAATTGAGGGTTACGGTATCGTAACCATATTTAAAGGCGGTTCCACACAAAATGGTCCAAAACGCCTTAAATAGAGTGCCGAGTAACTATAGTGTTTCCACTAGTGTGAAGAGCAAGAAAACATGTACCATAATTTAGAGATGCTCCACCTCGAGGTAATGCGGAGCATTTTAACAAACAATATTCGTCATTGAGAATGTAAATCGAAGGTGCATTTGGACAGTTGAAAGAGTGTTATGGCAGAAGTCCGTGAAGGTATAGCTGAAAAAATTTGGAATTTGATAGGTGGTGATGATATTGAACGATCAGATGATAGCAATTAGCATTGGATGCAACCAATATGCATTTTGGGAATATTTGCTCAAATTGTTACTTTCGAGTATAAATTAATTTGATTTATTGTCGAGTACTAAACTAAACATATTAAAATAACTTTATTTGATAAATCAATATATATATATATATATATTATTGACATTTGATAAAAAAATAACTATATTTCAAAAACATAATTGAATTTTTTTTGAAGCCAACTGAAATTAGCTGAACCACGTTGCAATTAGCTGAAGCACGTTGCAGGTAGCTGAAGTTTGCTGAAGCAAGCTGCAGATAGTTGAAGCAAGCTGCAGTTAGCTGAAGCACGCTGCAGTTTGCTGAAAAAAGATGAAGTTAGCTTAACTTAACTGCAAGGTGCAAAATATAAGCTGAACTTGACAGGGCCTAACTCTTATTTCCAACTCTACTTTAGAGAATAGAAAACAGGCATTCTAACTGGAAAAATAGATGGCTCTCTACAGGTGGTAAACTGACTCACATAAAATCCTGTATCTTTTCCATTCCACAGCATATCTAGAGTGTAATGATTTCTCCAGTAGCTGTGGTTAGGAAAATCCAAAAGATGCTGTCTATTTTCTTCTGGGGGAAACTAACCTAAAACCTAAGAAGGTTTGGAGAAAATGGGAATCACTTTGCTATCCTACTCACCAAAATGGCTCGGGAATTAGATCAACTAGGTTAACCGGATCGCGCGTTGCGCGATTTTGTTGAAGTAGTTTAAAATACATTTTAATTTCACGATTTATATTAATTTCATGAAGATGAGATTAAAGATTTACTAATATTTAAGAAAATTAATCATTCATATTTGTAACAAAAAAAAAGATTGGTTTGTGAAAATCAACTAAATTAACATACATAAAATTAACAAATTTAATCATGAATATATTTTGATCAAGAATACCATAAAGTTAATATATATTGAAATTAAATGTATTCTACAATATTAAGTAAAACAGAATAAAAATACAGAAAAATCATTACTTAAATTAATTGATAATTATAAATATCAATCATATTGATTCTATACCTATATCCCTCGGTATTATATTTGTTTTTGCATTAGTTTCAATGGCATGCAACCAGCACAGAAAAAACTTTCTAGGATCTTTTTGCATTATTATTTTTGTTTTAGGATCTTTCTGATTCCACCTCGAAAAAACTTTTTAACAATATAACAGCACACAAAATTCATTTATAAAATAAAGTAAAAAGTAAATCATAGAATATGAAAATACGTCCTGATTAAAATTTGTCTGCAATGATCAACTATGAGCATGAGCTTTCTAAATGCACATCATTGGATATTTTTTCCAATCTGAACACTACAATATTAGGTCAGTAAACAGAATATTTATTGAATATTAGAGACGGATTGTGCGGAATGGAAACGTTGTGGTGGTGAAGGTGTCTGATCACCGCTGTGTGTTTAGTGTCTCATCACTGGCGGGGTAGAAGAAAGCTAAATAAATATCTTATTTACTAACATATTACACCTGTTAAGCAAACAACCTTTCAGTATAATCAAAAAACCAACCGGTCTGAGAAGATCACTCACAAAAACAAACCCTAGGTCTTTGCACTTTAGCTTTAGCGCTCAACATGAATTAATCCTGAGCTTTTAAAGGTTGAATTGAGAAAGTAAGAGCGATGCAAAATGTTGCACTGAAAAGAAACTTGTGGAAGGTTTATTCCATACATATATGGGTGGCAGCGGTGGGTATGCATTCCATATTCTAGAGTGGTGGTTTCTTAGTTTACAGATTTAATATATGGAAATAATTATAATATGTGGAATTGGAATTATAATATATACTGTATATATATTTGGAATTATACTGTATATTTATTTTATTGCATTTAATACATAGAAGGAATTATGTAGTTTAGTTTAATAAGGAAATGACAATGCAACTATATGGGAAAAAGTTTATTGGGGACAACTACATGGAAACGTTATTATGGAAACGTTATTTTGGAAAATTACTCTCAATTTTTGAGGAAAATCATTGGTCTAAGTCTAACTCTATGGAGCATTTTTTTAATGGAAACGGCATGGCGGTGGAGTTTGGTTTATCAAAGGAATTATATTTCAAGGTAGGAAAGCATATATATCATACGGTGGGGGAACGCAGCATATACGGTCGTTTTATGTGTTAGCAATATAATTCCGGCGGCGGTATTTTATTTATATATATTTATGCCGCCACTTTCTACTTTTTAATATATACCTAGTAAAAAGATAAACACAATCATTAAGGCATGCTCCTTAAAATTGTGGTGGAAGTTCCCACAAGGACCAACCTTATGGTCACAACTTCTATGGTCCATGCCTCACTCTTATAGAACCTCTCCCAACTGGAAGAGGATTATCTCCATTGACCCTAAAGCTGAATCAATGATTGGAGTTATTCATGGGGAAGGCAGATGCAACTTTTGGTCTGCCAATTGGACTGGTTTTGGCTCACTCAGCCTGGCAGTAAACTAGTCTAATACAAACATCCCTATTGACTGTTCAGTGGCACAATTCATTGAACACATAGAATATCATTTGGCTTCTATTCCTCCTGTTATTACTAGCTAAATATCATCGTGCGTTGCATGATATATTTAATCTTTTTTTATGTAAATATTATGAACAAACTTATGAAGTTGAGGATGAATTGTGTTTAAAGAAAAACTAAGATATATTTGTGTTAATATAGAAGGCGGAAACACTTTCGGTAAAAACGAAATGAAATTTATAGAAACAAAAAAGTAATATATAAAAATTATAGGCGCCGGAATATGGTGATCTTGTAGTAATACATAATATTTCCATGCATATTCCATATATCGCACATTCATGTTTTCCTTTTGCAGACGTATTAATTAGCATGATGAACTGTAATTGCCTTGTAAATTAGTGTGTAAATTAGAATTTTATAGGTGTAATGAGTTGTATTTGTAAAAATAAAAGGCGGAAGCTATTGTATTTTTGTAGCTACAATATTTTTTCTAATTCAAATATTGTACATATACTTTTGTTATCTGTATCTTCACTTAGGTAAAATATAAAAATACGAATTTATTAAATATTATAAATATTTAGAATTTATTTGTACAATGCTATATTAATTTACTTCTGTTATTCATATTTTTAAATATTCAATTAAATATAAAAATTAATTTTTTATGATAATTATAATACATCAATAATTTATGATTAATTATTTTAACGACGATTAAAAAGGAGAGCACGTAAAAATTACTAAAGGAGAGTATACTCCTTAATAAAATTAAAAATGTTATTAAGAAATAAAAAAAGGAAGGCGCCGGAATACGGTGAACTTGCGGTGGTTATGTGGCGGTTTCAGTCAAAACTACGTAGTTTCATCCTTTTTAATTTTTTTATTAATTTATTTATTGACCGGAGCAATAACTCTTCTAGTTCCCTTTAGGAAGAGTAATATTTTAGATGTCTTGCAGACTTCAGCTATACACCAAGGAAAGGAGGACGGACTCATTTGGACTCCAGAAGCTAAGGGCAACTTTACTTTTAAATATGCATATGCAGCCCTTAAGCTCAGTAGAGGTAACTCAGAATCTTTACAGAAAGCGTGGAACCCTAAAATTGAGAAAAAAATGTGTATTTTCATGTGGAAACTTGTGAATGCTTTTCTACCATTTCCAAATATTCTAATGAAAATGGGATTCCACCTTCCCTCAAAAAGCCTTTTTTGCAACTCAGATGATTACATAGAGCCTTTTTTTAATGATTGCATTCTTGCTAAGAGCCTATGGTCAGATTTCCATATTATGTTTGACATTACTGATCTAAATTTTATAACACTGTGGGATAGATTATCTTTCTACTAGTCATTCCAAGGAACCACAAAACTCCACACCTCACTGTTTCATATCATTCCCAGTATCATATGTTGGTTCTTGTTGGTTAATAAAAATTCACAACAAACTATAGACATACATATTAAAAAAGTTAAAATTAAAATATTTTCTCATTATTATTAATGTATATAATTATATTATATTATTTTTATCGATTGGTTTTGATCACCTTATCGATCAGTTATTTTATCGATCTGTTCGTGATCATGATCGAACTTTTATGTTTATGATCATTGATCGTTCATTTATTAAATGAACGATATCGATCATATATTTAACCGATCCGATCTCGATTTTTTTAGTGGACGCTCGTTATCATTCTCGCCCCTAATGAAGAGAATAAACTTTATATGAATGAAGCCGTTGCTTTTGCTTTAAGTTTTGCAGTAGTATCATTCTAAATAATGTCAAATAAAACTAGCATCGACTAAGACATTTTGAAAATTTTATACAAAAATATCAAGTATGAGTACAACAAATAACAAACAGGGGTGCAAACTGCAAATAAAAGATATAAATATTTCTTCAGTCATCCAATTCTTTTTTTTAAGAAGAAAGAAGAAAGAGAATAAAAAAAAATCCTATTCCAACTTAGAATACAAAGCCAACACGAAAGGGGCTTTCTGTGGTAAGAAGAAGCCTCAAGGAGGTGGTTGCAAATTAGTGCTTGCATATAATGATATAATATACAGGCTGAAATTCTAGTACTAATACCAGGCTTTCGTTTCAATTTGGGCAGTACTAGATTGTTTTGTGTTGGAGCCGACGAAGACCTCTTGCAGCAATCGACATGTCTTCCGAATCCAGTTCTGCTGTTCAACGAGGCCAGGTAACCTTCAATCCTCTTCTAGTGTTTATACGGACTATCGAGGGTTTTAATTGGATTCATTATCATCTTTATAGGTTGATTTGGTCGACTGCGTGGATTGGTCTGGAGTTGAATGCCTTAACCAAAGCAGCACGCACTCTCTTCCCAATGCCCTCAAACAGGTACAAAGATTCGTACAAAAAGTTCTGTTTTTTGTTGATATTTTTTAATCTTGTATTGCTAGTTTGAAGGTACCTAGATCCGAACCACTGGTCTCATCTTAAATGGGTCGGCTTTAGTTGTGCTGTTAATCATTCATTTGTTAAAAGTATTTTTTTTTCTCCAATCTAGATGTATTCGAGAATGATTGAACACGCACTCTTAAGATACCGGGTTTGCTCTCTTGATCAACAGCCATCCTTTCTTGATTGTATTTAGTTGGATATATAGGTATTTAGTTTTGAGAATAAATTGGAAGTTTGGCTGTCAGATTTAGTTTAAAACCTGATTCTGTATATAACCAGTTTATTGGGCTTTATGTATGATATATATCTCACTGTTGCTGGAAAAATTTTATGCATTATCTCAGGAATATAGGGAGGACGAGGGTTTGACTCTAGAAAGTGATGCTGATGAGCAGCTGTTGATTTACGTACCATTTAATCAAGTTATTAAACTACATTCAATCGTTATCAAAGGCTCTAAGGAGGATGGTAAGCATAGTGCTCCGGTTTGCTTGTGTACAGCTTCTGTTATTCTGATACTTGGACTCTATTTTGATATTCTTGTTACATTAGTTGCTCAGTACAAAAACAAGTTGAAATTTTGAATACAAGTGAAGTGGCTGAGCTACTGTTTTTCGATTAATACTCACTTTCTCTTTCAACTGGTTGATCAAATATATAAATAAAATCTCCCTTCACAATTTTGTTCAGCTTTCACTGTCTGAGCTTTCATGAATTACTTGTAAGTGTTGCTGCTCCTTTCTGATGTGTAAACTGGCCACGTTTTCTTTAAAGGTCAATGGTTTTGAAATGCTTACATGTTTAGGATTTACTAGGAACTTTTTGTACAGGTGCTAAATCACCTGAATGTGTTTTTCTGTACAGGTCCTAAAACAGTGAAACTTTTCTCAAACAGGGATCACATGGGATTTAGGTAATCGTTGAGGTCACTTATCTTTCTTGATTATTACAGTTTTCACTTGTTTTAGATATGACACAAATGGTCTGGTGTTCTATATGCAGTAATGTTAACGACTACCCTCCAAGTGATACAGCTGTTCTCTCTGAAGATAATATTGGGGTATATTCCAATACTTACACATGGTTCTGCCTTTGCAGTGCACTGTATATACTTACAGTACCTTTTTTTTTGGCAGGGGAAACCAGTAGTCCTAAAGTATGTTAAGTTTCAAAATGTTCGAAGGTATGTTAAAGCTATGTGATTAAGTACTTTGGGACTAAATGATTATTACCTGTACTAAACCACATTTATGTCGCAGCTTGACAATCTTCATTGAGGATAATCAGTCCGATGCTGAGATCACGAAGATTCAAAAGATTGTTCTCTACGGAACTACGTAAGTTCGAAACAATATATTCATTGGAAAATTCAGTGGTTTGATCCCTTATGTTTTGGTGCTTGCTCTTTGTTTTATTTGATTGAATTTGGTCTTTTTAAGTATGGCTGTTCTGTTTTAAATATCCGGTGACCGCCTACAAGAAGTTTTCGGTGCTCAATGCTCTGTTACAGATCACTCAAATGTTTTTTGTTTTTAAAAAAACTCAGGGCACTTAACCCAAATCCCTGTGAAATGGACTGAACCCTAGCTTCCAAACATTTAGGACTTCCCCACCCCACCATGCTCAAATTTCTGTGATTTCATTATTTTGTTTTACATATATGCCTTTTGTCCCACATTTTAGCACAATGCTATTGAAGGTGTTTTGGTTTCTTGATCTTTTTTAGATATTAGTTATCACTTTACTCACTTTAGCATATGAGACGGCAGTGTTTGGTGCCCATATGTATCCTTGTACTACCTCCAGAGTTATGTAGTCTCAGATATTAAATGCAAATTAGCTACATGTGTCATACAAGCTTATGCTTTTGGAGAAGATTCCATCCTTGCTACACTCTCTCGTTGCATCTGATTCATCCTTTCTCTCTACTCCACCAGCGCTACTAATTTGTTCATAACTGTAATCTTATTTCAGGGTGGAAACAACAGACATGAAAGCTCTAAAGAAGATTGAAGATCATTAGACTATTTTTGGTTCTTCTCAAATCAATTATGCACACATGTGCTTACCACATCTCATAACATGAGATTATGCACACATGTGCTTAGTATTTGCAATCGTACGGTGTGTGGCTTGTTCTGTCAGTAACTTTTTGTTATGGAGGTTTCTTTTTTAACTTTTGATTTGTGCTTTAGAAAAAAAGGGTGTCTGGCTGGTTGCTATTTTCCTCCAAGCGGATATTGCATTTCTTTTCGAATCCATACGGAGTATGTCTTATTAGGAATTAATATTTTTACTAGGTATATATTAAAAAGCAGAAAGTGACGGTATAAATATAAATTAAAAAAAAAACACTGCCTGTCATCAGCCGCCATAATTTTTAAGTACTACATAAAACGACTATGAAGTTTGCGTTTTGATTTAGTATAACCGTGTTTGTCCGCTGCCGGCCACATTCCATGCATGCATACTCGCCTACTCGGTCCTTCCGTTTTAATATCCATATTCCATATTAATATATCACGTTGCATTTAATTACTAAACTTTTATGGTGTCCGTTTATATATTATGGAATTTGGTGCTTTCTGTATATCCATATATCTACTTTCCATATGTATTTTCAAATAAACGGCATAGTTCCTTTTATATTTTCTACTGATAGAAATTATCTTTTTACTATATATATATATTAAAAAGTAGAGAATGGTGGCATAAATAAAAAAAACCATCGCCGGAAATATCTTTTACTATGTACTAGCGTGACAGACCGCACGTTCTGCGGTATGTTTAAATCACTTTAAAATATTTGAATTTAATTTGGCAAAACTGTAAATTTTAGATATTTACGTTCAGAAATTAAGGTGTATAGTATTAATTTGTGCTAATTCTTTTCTTAAGGCCATGTCGGGTTGGGCTGAAATAAACTGAATTGAGATTAATTTAATTTAACTGAACAAATATGATTTTAATTTTTTTATAAACATTATATTTGTAATGATATATTGATATATTTCAAAATATTTGACAAATATTTTTAAATCTTAACTAAATTGAAATGTAGAGAAATAAACAGGTTGTTGGGAAATTTAGAATTACGAAATTTCTTGAAATTTCAACTTTTTCACTCTTATGAAATTATCAGTATACATGGAAATTTAACGAAATGCCCCAACTCAGCATAAATATTCATGAAGTTGTATGGATAGATAATCTTTTGATAAATATGCATCAACTTCTCCGGAATATTACTCCTTAGTTATAATAGACATATGTTGTAATTATTATTTCAATATTTAATTAATTACAATTAATGATGAAAAAATATTTTATTTATCTAAAATAATTTGATCACAAAATTGATATTTCAACGAAATATATTTTTAATATTGTTAGGTAACCATCAAATAAAATATTTAAAATAATAATGTATACATATTGATTTTGTATGTTATAGGTAATATTATTAGAATAATAGTGTGTATTCTCAAATATCATATCAAATAAATTACAAATGATTGAAGGTAAAAATATATACGGTACTTAATATATTACTTACTTAATTAAACAGAATATCCTTTCTTCCATATGAAGGAATTGATAATTGTGTCTATTGTAAAAATTAACATTAATTTCATTTAAAGAGTAAAAAGATGAGAATTTATGAATCTAATTTCGACCGAGTATATGCAAAAACACCAACCAAAATCACATCACTCGTTTTACTTAACCTGCAAAGTTGGGCACACTGTAAACTCTATGAACGCATTTTTCTTGAAACTTTACAAAAGAGAATATTGGTAAATTTATACTCCAATCAAAACAAATCATTCGTCCACCACATAATTCTATGGTACGTAAATTACTTTCACCTAAGACGTTTTAAACTGGACATTTATTTAATAATATATGAAAGTTTCTATAATACAAAATAACATTTAAAAACAAGATATAAAAGTGAAATAGGAAATAAATTAGATCGAGAGTTTCTGCAAACTCATCAAACACCTAAACACAATCGTATAATATGTATAGTGCCAATCGATTTCTAATATCTAAAAGCACATCAGAATCAAGATATTCAATCCTTCTAAAGCCAATGACAATGTGGTTTGGTTAGTAGATTATTGTGGTTTGGTCTTGTTGGTGGTCATAACAACGTCAAAATCCTAGAGGACCACATCACCAACGACACTTCAGCCAACACCCATATACCTACATTTTTTATTCAGACGGTGAACCGAAATCGAAGTAGACATCTAATGGTACTTGCTTCTTCAATGGAAACAGGGACCTCCCAAGATATAAGCGTCCGTTCCAGCGTTTGACTGCATATTCAAGGTTTGAAGCCAAAACAAACCTTTTGTAAACTTCATCAATCAATAATATAGCGTTTGGAGTTGAGAATAATTATGTAGTCATGACCACAAATCAATACAGAGTGCTTTTCTTTTCACCATCTTCATCTCCACAACATTAGAGACTTCACCAGACGAATCGGCCGGGCTTGTTGATAGGTATGTCAGTTGAAGACCCTGTTTATTAACATAATAGGGTGTAAATTGAAGGTTTATATAGTAGGCAAGTACAAACGATGTTGGTTGGCATCACCATATTTACATGGAAAATAAATATACATATACATATATATATATATATACATATACATATATATATACATATATATTATATATATATATATAAAGTCAACATATATACATATAAATTAATTAGACACGTGTGAATATATAGGAAAGTTTAAGGCAACATTGTTTTGGAATGAAATTGTATGTCAAGGTTTAAAGAAATATTCATTACCATACTTACATACTGTAATTATGATATACAGCTACTGCATATTAAAGTTTACAAATTAATACATATTTTAGTAAATATAATATCTCTGTCAAGTGATTAATTGACAGAGTTTCGATTGAAATTTTATAAGGAAAATTAGATTAATTATATAAAATATTCCCTCATTAAATCTATCCTTAATTATGTAATTATCAGAGGCGCCGGAAAATGGTCATCTCCTGGTAGTTGTGTGGTGGTTTTGATCAAAACTACGTAGTTTTATACTTTTTAATTTTTTTATTAATTTATTTATTGATCGGAACAATAACTCTTCTAGTTCCTTTTAGGAAAATGATGCGTTTTGGACTTAGACAACCGCAGGCACCGTCCTCTTTATATAATTCCATATAAGGTGGTGTTGTAACCATTGATAAAAAATACAAAAAACGATATGGAATTTTGTGTTTAATTAAGTAATTAATGTTGCCGCATTTAATTTTCAAAACTAATTCTGCGCGCATTTAATTTTGGAAACCAATTCTGCATTTAATTTAATTAACTACATACTTAACAAATTCTCATACCTTATATATATATTTAACCAAATTCCAATTCCAAAATAGAAGGAAAAAATTGTGTCCCATCTCAACGCCAGAATAATTTTAACCAAATCTCACGGTCAAAATTAGAAAAATAAATATTTATATTCTTAAATTAAAACAATCATATAATTAATACATCCATATTATGCCAAATTTGCTAATACATGTTATTTTCGTTAAAAAAAATATTCCGTTAATTTACATATATACAGCCTAATTTATATTTGTTAATAATTACATAGAACCCTTAAATGATAATCGAAACCGAATGAAATAATACAAGGTGCAAGATTCGATCGTAAAAGCAAGATTCTCCGGAGCTCATCGACGCTGTCGAAATCGATTTCCGTGACAAGCTAAAGTTTGGCCTCCATTCTCAACAATCCCATGCCGGAAAATTATACTACCGGTGGTCCTCCACGTCATCGATTTTGGTACCGGAATTTGACCTTTGTAGGCGAGGTTATATGTATGTGACGGTGATTGTAGTTGACTGTGATCAATGGGTGAGCTGAAATCTGGCATGTACTGTGGGTTCATGATTCACGTTTTTTTGCTTTAGAGTTGGAAAATTTTGAACTCAAAATTCACACTTAGGTTGATATTATGTTGACTTTGGCGTAAATCTCTCCAAGCAAGAATGAAGGAAGTACTAGGCAATTTAAATACTTGGCAACCAGTAACCACTTGCAATTAAAATCACGATAGAATTCATATTTTGAGCTCATGCATTATTTAGGATGCTCATATGTTTCTTTGTTCTATTCTGGACGAATTTGTCTTGATGTTTGCAAATTGTACATGGATCATTATCCTGACTATTTTCTATAGGAATCTGCGTCGGTGATAAGTTTCACTAATGTTCGGGAAGCCCAACAGAGGCTATCATCGCTTGAAAGAAACGAGAGCAGCATGTTCTCTGACATCGGATGAAGAAAATGACTTTCTAGCCATTATGGGGTAATTTTTTTTTTCCGAGAAATTTAAGATCCATACTTATGTTCCGATGTGCCGATGGGTCCCTCATTGTGTTCTCTTCAATGCAAAAATCAGTTCCACTACATTCGTACAACTAAATTTTCTTGCATGATTCAAACTATAAATTACTAGCAATGATATGAGGAATGATGTTTTTTTTCATTTTGTTTGTTTGTTTGTATAGGTTTGAAGAGGGAAAGTCAGCTAATACGGAAAATCCAGGTCCACTCAACCTAGGTTTGATGATAAGTTCAATTTTGCAAGGGTTTTGATATGCAGTGCTCAACCCAGGTTTGTGAATCTGATTTATTGTTTTGTATGTATTCTTTAGAGCCTCTAAATAATATCATTGGACATTGGCCATGTCGTTTTGGATTTTTTTACAAAAATAATTTCAGTTGCTTTTCTTGCATTAAACTCCTCTCCCTATCTCAAAAAGAGTTTTATTTTATTTTGATGTTTGAACTGAAATTTATAGGTGAATATTGTTGCAGTCTCCAAGCTTCAACTACCGAGATCTGAGAAGTCTTAATTACCACTTTCTGATCAATCAATCTTTGCAATTGTTGATTCGGGTTTGTTTTGATATTTTTTCAAAAAATCTATATTTCTTTTTACTGAATAGATTTTAGTTTTGAATTGTTGGTTTTGTTTTCATTCATTAGTTAAGTCTTTTGAAAGTCCATTTTTTCTAAAAGTTAAAAATACTATGGTACATTTTAACTTAAACTAAATCTCATCAAACTTAATAAAAATAATAAATTGAAAAAAAAGAGAGTCATCCGAACTAAAGTTATGTATAGTGATTTAATTTAATTCAACTCCATAAATCTTAATTAATTTGAATTTTGTAAAAGTGAATGGAATATTAAAAATTCAGATTGAGCTTAATGAAATTGGAGTGAACTGAATGAAATCAAACATTGTCCAAATTTAATACTAGGTTGGTACTATTAGTAAACTGATTATACAGTTAAACCTCGATAAATGAATATTCGATAAATGAATAACCTCGCTAAATGAATAATTTTTTCCGGTCCCGACTTGGGTGGGCTAAGGGGCTAAATGAATAATCTCGCTAAATGCATTAATGAATAATTTTTTTAAAATCCTTAATGACCCTATGTAAATATAAATGAATAATCACCACCTTTTATAAGATATATTTATATTAAAAATATTATTTTTCAATCAATAATTTTCATACAATAAATCGTACTCTTTCAAAAAGGTGTCCATAGTTTTTTGCTCTTTTTTCCCATCAAAATTCCTCTCATCATTAATTTTTCCAGCGCAAACAAAACTTCAGGAGTATTTTGCTTGTGTTGTAGAAAGTAGTTTTGTAAGGTGATCATTGCTTGATATGTACTTAGCTCATATGCACCTTACTTTGTAATGTAGGTTAGATACATTTTCTAATACTCCAGAGTCTAGACATTCCATACAATGCATACCATGTATCTTTTTAGTAGTTTCTAATATAATGCACATACGTACATTTTTGTACTTAGTACACATATGCATACAATTCATGTAATACTAATATAATTTCTTCAATACAATATATTCATTTATCGATAAATGAATAACCTCGCTAAATGAATATTTTTATGATGGTCCCAAGGGTATTCATTTATCGAGGTTTAACTGTATGTATCATTTCAAAATCAGACATTGTCCAAATTTATAATTGTACTCAAATTTCTAAAAATATAGTCAAAAAACCGCGCAACACGCGGTTCGGTTAGCCTAGTGAAATAAAAAAGTGTACATCCCAACAAGACTATTTGGTATGTAACTACCAAGGTTAATTCGCATTAATTTCATGATGTGCAAAACATTTTTGAATAAAATTTCATTTTAATTTAGTTTCATGAAATAAATAAAAACCTATAAAATGTTTAAATAATATTTGTTAGTGATCTCTCTCTTAGTTATATCTACTCATCTTTATTTGACTTCTTCTACAATGTTTTTCCTTTATTTTTATCAGGGAAAGGGAATCTAATCAAAGTTTTCTTTGAGAAAGTCTCTGGAACTCCCAACTTTCCTAACTTTCCATGAAAGTTTTTATACGTTTTAACTTATAAAGTGTACCTTTTAATTTGAACTGTATATTTTTTTATTTCAAAATTTTTAATTTTAACATAAAATTTTAAATTTTTTTGCATTAAAACATGTTTTACTATATGTTTATTTTAAAATGATCAATGTTTTAACACAAAATTGTATCACTTGAGTCTAAATAAATAATGGTAGTTCCATAACACTTGGCACTAGTGCACAAGCATAGGTTTCTCGGCACCCTTTTCACGGCGTTTTGGCCAGATTTTCGCGGAACCGCCGAGTAACGAGGTTACGAAATCGTAACCTGTTGTTCGCCTAGGGAAAAATAAAAAACCACGGCGTTTCACAATTAAAATACGACGTTTTCCAAAGTGTATTAAAAATGTCAAGGTCAGGCGATATCGTAACCTCGGACAGTGACAGGCGTGTTAGTTAACGATATCGCCAGCAGTACCCGCCTGAAATTAGAAAAGTTGTTCGCCCATACATGGTTAGATGCGTAAAGGTTACGAAATCGCCTTTTATAGACGCAAGTAGGCGTTACTGAAGAAGCGAGTTCGCTTCTAGTTATGACCAAAGGCGTTTCATGTTAAGAAGTCGTGGCTATTTTGATGTAGTTGAAGGCGGTACCGTAACAGGTTTCGCTTGTCAGTGACGAGTTCGCTGATGGACACGACTGTTGCTCTCTGTCCAACCAGGCGATGGTAGAAGCGAGATCGATTTTTGTTAAAGTCAGCTGGCGAATATATTGGCGAAATCACCTGTGCATTTAGTTATTAGCAACCACACCATACTTGTCATTCTTTGGTTTAACACATGAAGAATAATAAGTATCGTACGATGACTGATGAAAAACTAAGGACTCTGAAATTGAAGAATAATAATATGGAATCGAAATTAGAAATTGAAAAGTAACCGCATCAAGTTTAGAATTAAGAAATCAACACGAAAATTTGAAATTATCGCATTACAATATGAATAAACCCTAGACTACGTCTACATGTCTAGGAGTTGTCACTGCCTTGCGGATCCTGGATTTCTGGAGTGGATGCCGGAGGATTTGTACGGGCATATGCTCTTAGAAAACCACGAATAAGGTGGCAGTTCTTCCAGCTAGTCTTGCGGAGATTTCCAAGTTCTGTCCTCATCGCGAAGTTAGACTCCTCAAGCCCCTTATAATAGGCTTCAGCACTCACTAGTAAATGGTAGACATAGAAAATGTTAAATTTAGATAGAACGCACAATAGAATTGAACATAACAAAATTGGGACAAGAAGTTACCTCCACGTCCTTGTCTCCATTTGGTTGCCAAGTCCCCCCAACCAATTTCCACTTTTTCTTCTCAAGGTATTCCATGGTATAGTACTCACATGGTTTCCCGGTGTTGGAGAATTTGAACTTTGGATGCTTCAGGTGAATGAATTTTGTTATGAAGTTCCCGTAGGGTAACTTCTTAGCCCCCGTATTATTCTCAACCACGCTATCATTCATGTGTTGAAACATGGAGTACCCGAGATTTATCATCACTTCCGAGGCCAACAAGTATTAAGTCACCAAAGTGGTGAAGTTTGATTCTTGGAGGTAACCCCCTTTAGGCACAATATTGGTAGCCACCATCTCATAAAGTATCCTGCGCTGGGGTACAACTTGTACTCCTTCGGCCTTCCAAGCGGACCTAATTTGCGCCCAAAGTGCTCCAACCCCAACTTCTGCAAATTCTCAGCTGGAAAGTGGGACTCACTAGGCCAGTTTCCCCTTGTATAAAGGTCCACTGGTTCATCATCATCCTCGAATGTAACTCCGAGGGCTTCATTGAAAAGGGCAGGACTAACCTCGAACTCCTTCTTATTCACCTTGGTCTTCCAACCATCACGAACCTATCAGAAATTTGCATAGAACTGCATCGTCTCCTCCAGATATCCCGGGTCATTCACCGCCATCAATTTGTCACCACCTGAATATTCTAGACAGTCCCACACCCATTTCAAGCCAAACTCTTGCACCTTACTCTTGTCCACCACTAGTAAGGTGTTGAGCTGCGACTTTGCGTCCTCAAAACTCATATATTTGAGGTAAGCTTGCTCACTCACAAACTTACTTTTGTCTAACTTAATAACCTCGTTTGATTGTTCAACAACCTTTTTTCCACGAGGAGCCATGCTACTGATCATCCAAATTACCAATCAACAATAAATAACATCAATCCTAGTATCTAAAACAAATCCAAAACAGTAGCTAAAACAGCAATCCAACATACAAAAATCCAAAACAGTCGCAAATACATGAATCCCACAGACAAAACTCCAACACAGTAGCTAAAACATGAATCCCACATGGGCGACAATCCAAAAAACTAGCTAACACATCAATCCCACATGAAAAACACAAAACAGAAGCTAAAACTCCTTTGAACCTAGAAATTAAGCACATGCCTTTGAAATTAACGATGAATAACATGAGTGAAAGAGGTGAACTTACAAAATAAATGGGATTTGGGCGTTTGGGGGAACAAATAACGCAGTGGACGGCGGTTCCTCGGCACAGGATTTGTTGGGGGAGCTCTGTTCTTGATTCTGATTGAAAACAAATTGAGGATCTGGATTTGAACGCATCCGGCCCCAAAGTTGACGACTTATAGTGGACAAGGTTACGAACTCGCTTGTTAATCGCCTAGGAGTTATAGTAACTGGCGAATTCGCTTAGCATCCGCCTACGGGCGACATTTGTTGGCGAGTTCGCCTGTGGGTATAAACTATATAATTTCACATACGATGACCATGTAATAAAAAAAAAAAATTGATCAATATATTTTTTCATTCAGAAAATCTCAAAAAAGTTGGTAAAAACTGGATCTCGATCTCGGATTGACCAAACTAGATCTCGAGTTCGAGTTGACCAAACTCGATCTTGGGCTCGAACTCATTCGAATTAGGGGTGTAAATGAGTCGAGTCGAGACCGAACAGGGGTATGCTCAAACTCGACTCATTCTGATGACTCGACTCATTAACTTTTTGTGAGCTCAAGTCCGACTCGACTATATTAATTATATACCTAATTACATATATATATATATATATATTTGCTCAATAAACTCGTCGAACTTATCGAAATAAAATTTAAAAGCTCAGACTCGACTAGTTACATATTCAAACGAGGGCGAGCTCGAGATCGAGTTTGGTCAACCCGAATTTGAGATCGAGCTTTGACCGAACTTCTCGAGATTTTCTTAATTTTATTTCGATAACCTCGGTGAGCTTATAGAGCAACTATATATATAATTAGATATGTAATTAATATATATGTTTCTTTGAAAAAAATTTAAAAATATACAATCTAAATTAAGTTTTGGATGTTTATTAAAGAAATGAATACATGTCATCTTGTTATGGATTTTTTTAAATGGTTGTAATGTATGTTTATTTAAATTTTATGTAGTAGCTATATTACTTAAATTGGGTTAGTTCCAATAGGCGGAACATGTTACGAGTTCGCCTCCACGTAAAAAAAAAATTGGGCCTTTGGGCCAGGATAGACACTCACTCATCACTCTGATACATCCCATGTATGTGTATAGTATATGTGTATTGTATACGTATATTGAATGCCAGGTGTTTCATGGGTAGTTTGCGCGGGTCGGTGACTTATCGAACCCTATATTTTTTGCTTTTATATTTATACTGGTCAAATGGATGCTAATCCAACGATGTGGGAAACATGATATGACGTGGTGGCGAGCTCGCCTCTTCTACTCTTCGCCTGGTAGCTAATCCAGAAACGAACCCGCCTCCTAGTTTATCTCAACCTTCACTACTTAAACCCTAAACCCTAGATGGTACTTAGAAACGATACCGCTTCTCTGATCGCCTGTTGGTCACATGATGTCATTTATATGGATTTTGTACTTGTGTTTTTTTAGAAAATCTTCTTCTGCAGAGGCGAACTCGCTAAATGATTTGCTTGTTAGTTGCGAGTTTGCCTAGATGCACGCTTGGTAGTTCTGTTCCACACGGCGGATTTGGTGGCGAAATCTTAAACTCTAAATGTTTGTAGTTGGTGCAGGAGGCGAGTTCGCTTCATGTCAACACATGCTCTAAATATTGGAAGCGATATCGCCAGATGATTCGCCTAAAAGTTACGAGTTCGCCTGGAGGCACTCTTCCTAGCTTCTGTCCACAAGGCGGACTAGGTGGCAAATTCTTAAACGCTAAAAGTTTGTAGCTGGTGTAGGAGGCGAATTCGCCTATTGTCATCGCCCGCTCTAAATATTGGAAGCGAATTCGCCTCCATCTCCGCTTCCTATTATTGTACAAATTGTTATCATATTTTTAGTAGCAATTTTTGTCAAAATTTAAGCAACATTAATACAGAGTTTAATATACTGCACACATTGAAAATAATATACATAAATATGCAGCTTAAACATGTCGTGAGTTTAAAAAGAAAATTAAAACAATGAAGTTTATCATAATAAAGGCTATCATTCCTCCTCGTCATCGCTATCTTCTTCGTCACTACCACCGTCAGGAGTAAGAACCTCTCCAGTTTCTTCATCTTCATCATCTTCTTCTTCGCTGGACGACTCTTCAACCTCCGCATCTGGTCTCCGTTCGTTTCTGAAGACAACCTTGAAGACAGCATCATCTCCTTCCTCGCCAACCTCGTCAGTGAGTTGCTCAGGACTGAACAGGCCACCATCTCCACCATCTTGCTGACAATCGTCCTCGGGATTCTGATCTTCTTGATCACCAATCAGGTCTTCATTTTCTTGTTCTGGTTCCTGGTCATCACGCATCTGGTCTTCATCTTCTTGTTGTTCCTCTTTATGTTCCTCGTCATCTAGCTCCTCGTTCATAGGTGGCAGAGGTTGCACGGAGAAGTCTGGCATCCCTTCCTCATCGCTGAGCTCAGGTTCCAAGTACAGTATCCTGCCAAACTCCTAAATCAACTCCGTCTCCTTAGCGATGTCCAACTTCACATGTTCTAGTTCCGATGAGAGCTGTCCTGTAAGCACAACCATTCACTCTCGCCACTGAAGTTCCTAGCCTACCAAACAATATCAAATAAATTAGATCAAATACATGGTCACCAACAAATTATCATAATAAAATACCATTCTTCATAAAGTGAGACTTACCCGGACTCAAACGGCTGCGCAAACTAGAAGCACCGTCGCTCTTCTTCTTTAGCGCACCATTGGCGCCTAGCTCCAAGCCCTTGTTGCGTAGCCATTTCTTGCCGTAATGCATTACCGGCTCCGGCTTCGTGACTGGTCTAATACCCTTCTTCTTCAATATCGCCGTTATAAGCTGGCCATAAGGGATCGTCACATCGCTTTTGTCCTTGGCACACTTCAACATGTACTTGACAATAGTGTATCCTGAATTTATCTTCAATCCCTCCATGATGGAGTAGAACAACATCAAATTGGCAATAGTCGGCTCACAAGGGTGTCCGCCCGATGGCATCACATTCGAGCATATCAACTCGAAAACCAACCTTTGCTCTAGTGTGAGGGCGCCAATATTGTACTTCTTTGGAGTACCTACCACCTTGCTACGCGTCTTAAAGAACTTTCTACGCATGCGCACGGGTTCAAGGGGGTTCAAATTTGACAAGGATGAGAAGTTCTGTGTGTGGTAACACTCATAAGGACCGTTTGGGTCGAGCGGCCTTAATTGGTCACTCGACACATACGGGCAACCTATCACCTCATTTATCAAGTACTTATCAACCTTAAATCTAATGCCCCTAACCATTGTCTCTCCCTTTTCGGCGTCTTTCTCAAAAGTAAGATTAGCATTAAATTACAAACACTCGTCCTTATACACCGGCTCTTTCAACATCAACATCCCCTCTAGGTGCGTCGCTCTAAAATAATCTACAATTTTAGAGAAACCTAACGCAGCTATCTTGTCCTCATCAAACACTCTTGCATTCAACATGAAACGACGAGAAAAGATTTCTTAGTACATATGAAGAGGGATTGCTCATCCTCGTCGGTCACGTTCTCAGCCGCATTTGGATTACCGGTGGGGTTTGGATTCTGCGACGAACTGACGGCGATGTGGCGGGCCTGTGGCAGTGTACTGGTGGTAGGTTGCCGCCCCTGCTACGAAGATCCAGAGCCCTGCATTGCTGCTCCACCGGCCGCCTGAGCTTCCCTTCTCCTACGACTTTGCATCTCTGCGATGGTCTCCTCCTGCCGTGCTCCGGACGCTGCATCGCTTTCCGCCACAACGGTTGTCTTCTGGCGCTTCGGGACGGGTGGGGTTAGTGTTTTCCCGGCAGATTTGCTCCGGCCCATGGCGATTGATGGTGTTCTGGTGGGGGCGAATGAAGGTGGCGATTTCTGGTGGTGGGTCGACTGCGGGTGGAAGTTGGGGGGATTTTGATCCCACCCACCCGTAAAAAATGATTTAAGTAATTTTTTTTGGATTAAATCTAAGGAGGCGAACTCGCTTGTTCAATTCGCTCATAGCTTGTTCAAAGTTGCAAAATCGCTTACATAATTCCTGTAGGTGAATAAAAAAGCGATTTCGTTTCTGAGTATTCTTAAAACCCTACA
This sequence comes from Sherardia arvensis, assembly GCA_948330725.1. Lineage (NCBI taxonomy): Eukaryota > Viridiplantae > Streptophyta > Magnoliopsida > Gentianales > Rubiaceae > Sherardia > Sherardia arvensis. The sequence continues at coordinate 19,548,966 of OX415238.1, forward strand.
CCCTCAACCCATGTCCTTAACCCTAAACCCATGGCAGCAACCCTAAACCCATGGCAGCAACCCACGTGATTAAACCCTAACCCATTTTTCATCGAACATTCTACAGTGTAACTTAATTTGTATTTGGTTCTAATCTATAACTGGATACTTGTCCTTAATTTTTCCCCGAGAAGTGTTATCAAATAGTCGGATGTTTAAGGTGTCAACGAAGGTGCCTATTGCTATAACATCTTACAAACTGTGAGTGATACAACAGGCAATACTGGAGAACAATTCAGCAATTCTACAAAAGTTGTAAAATATATGTACAATCATTGGTGATCTTCACATGCCCGGTGTTGACCGTAGAAATTGGTAGTATCGACATCCATGTAACATTTGGTTAACGAACGAATTGTAATAATCTGTAGTCCTCTCATCAACCTATGACAACACAGTGTATGCCTTATAAGTAAAAATGAACAGGGAGATGGATTACAGTTAATAAATTCACATAATTCTTCATAGGACTCTGTGTAACATGTCAGAACCATTTTCGTTGATAACATACAACATCTATGCAACCGACTCAACTTATATTCTGTTCAGCTGTAATTTCATTCACATTTTAAGATTTAATGTTCAATTATAATATAAATTATTACCCATTGTCTCACATGATTATTCATTTCATAAGAACATCATTTATTATAAATTATTTATAATGGGTTCATGATGCAAGCGATACCGCAAGAATGAATCGCCTCCAAGCGAATCAGGATTAATGGGTTCATACATGCTAGTATTTTTCATATGGATTATTGTTCGCAATTACAACACACATTCAATATAATACGTATAACAGTTCATAACCATGGTAACAGTTACAACGACACATTTGCAATCCGATTCCGGTTCATACATATTATTGATGGACATATTTCATATTATTATATGTTAGTAATTGTATATTTGTGATAGATGCTTTCCAAAATACACATACTGTAACACATTTCATTAACTGAGCACTTATACAAATTATTTAAATATGGAATCCTGAGCTGAAAGGCGATTTCGCCAGATTATTCGCCTATCCCCGAATGTTAGGCGAGTTCGTACCTTGGTGACACAGTAACCGACCAAATGTACTATTCAGGCATGTTTTGTCTACCTAAACCATGATATATATATCTTTTGCACCCGGATTTTCTCACTAGCAACCCCATTTTCACCACATCCCTACCCATCTACCCTCCATTCTCTCTCACCTTATCCCCTCCTCAACCTCATTCACAAATCAATTCAATCCATATCCATTAAATCTCAAACCATTCCAATCCGAGAATCACTCCAATCCCAAGCACAATCTCATTCTTTTCACCTCAAACCTTGTTCTTGGCCATGAGCTTAACCCTGGGAAGCTAAAATCCCACCATTCCAGATCAACCATCCTTCAAATTTGGGTAAAACCAACAAAGCTTGCTACTTTGTGTAGTAGACATCAACTACAAACTAAGAGCTTCTTGTACAATCAAGGTATGTGTCTAAAATTTCATGTCTATGTTGAATGGCATTTAATTTGTTTGTTTTTGAGATTTATTACATCAAGGTCATGCTAGAGTAAAGTTTATCACTTGTTAGGCTCTCACTAATAACTATTGTGTATTTTTAATTTTGCAAGCAAGAATGATGTAGTAGTGAATCCGCAAGCAAGAATTAGTTTGGCAAATGTTGTGTTAGTCCACCTCTACGATCTCATATGTATACACAAACTAGGATTGGCTAACACCTTCTCTTACAAATCCAATAAAATATTCATTGGACCATATCTCGAGAGGTAAACCTTGTAATTTTCGCTATTCTTTTAGATTTTTTAGATTGTATGTTTCTCCAAACAAATATGACCATTTGGATTCTTTCATGTGATTTATAGCGATCATTGGAGCTTTGTTGCTATAATACCCGATTCGAAGCAAGTATATTGGATAGACCCCCTCCACCGCCCTCCATCCCGGACATTCGCCGATCTCCTCGAAAATGCATTTCCTTAGGGTAACTTTTTATGCTTATGCTATCACTTAATTTCAATTCATTTTTTTTAGCCTACACCATTGTTATAACCATGGAGTATATATATATATTGTAGTCTAGGAAGCAATCCTCGGACTGGGAATGTGGCTATTACACGATACTGTTTGGTTTGATGGTGGTAGATGGTGTTAAAAACAACATGCAGGATCTTCTAAAGGTAACCTTCTACAATCTAATTCCATTGCTCTTCATGACAACTTCCTAATGCACATTTGTTTCATGCATAGGTATTCGTGGATGGTACCACGCCTTTATCCTTGGAAGAACTTAACAATAAAAGAGACCGACTGGCACGCCACCTAGTCCATGACCGGGCTTTTACCATTGCAAGGCCATAATTCCGGAAGCTACCTACCACGTGACACGGTGTTGGTCCATTGCATTTAGTTTTTTTTTAATTAGGAATTGACATTGGTAATGCACTTGTGTACACTAGAAATATGAGGTTGTGCCTCCTTAGTATAGGGTGGATATTGGAAATTGGCAGGTTTTTGTTGTATCGGGATAACGATTCATGTTTCAAAAGAAACGGGTCACATTTTTCAAATATTAGCCAATTTTGCAGTGCTTGTAGACGATATTGTAATAAGAGATTCACTTACAGGCGAATAAAGAAGCGTTCTCACCACCACATTTTTCACGCTCCACAATCTACAACCGGACACAAAAATGGTATCGCCTCCACATTCGCCTGTTCAAGCGATTTCGCCTCGCCACTCGCTTGTGAGTCTCTATTGGCACGATCGTTTCAAGCGGCGAATTCGCACACAACTTCACCTATTTCATTAGGCGAGATCGCCTTATTGATTCGCTCGTAGGCTGTATTTGAGGCGATATCGTAACCTTCACGTTTATTTACAATTCCCGCCAATCAATAATTGTCCAAAATATAATCGAATCCAGTGGCGGTTTCGTAACCACTTCATAGGCGAACCTGGATCCGATATCGTGGGATTCAAATTCATTATGCTGGCGACTGAAATGAGCGATATCGCTTCTGCAGGCGAAATGATGCTGGCGATACCGTCCATTCAGATATCACTGACACCAGGCGGTGTCCTCCGGCGATTTCGTAAGCTACATTCGCCTGATTTCACGGCGGTTCCGAAAACGCCGAGAAAAATTCACTTTTAAGGCACAACCAAACAAGGCGTTTTGGATCCGCCTTGCTTGATATGATGCAACCGCCTTGCATCCTATGCATGTCCTCTAGTGTAAGACAGTTGAACTTTCTAGAGAGTTTGCAGTTTTCTTTCATACCAAATTCCTCATATTTTCTTTAGTCTTTTAAAAATAAAATAAACATGTACTCATCTGTCCCAACCTAATTTTCCTGAGAGAGAAGATGGGCAAAAACTAAGAATAGTGAAAAAAGGACCATTAAATGTAATTTTTGTAGTATCTTTTTGCAAGTGGCCATGTTATAGAGCAAAATCGAGGGTATTATTGTCTTTTCAATACAACCAAGTGACCATAAAAGGAAATAAACCAAAGGGTGAAGATTGAGTTGGGACACCCCAATAAGGAAAGTGTGAAGATTAGGCTGGGACGGGGAGAGTACTGCTCTGTCTCTAGAATGCTTTTAAGATTTCGGTGACTACTTCTTAACAATCCGAACCGATAAGGTAGGTACCAAAAGAAAAAATGGAGCCAAATACATATCACTAATTACATAACTTCATTCAAATGAAAACTGTCTTATAATTTAACTTATTAGCACATTTTCAAAGTCAGATACTCAACATGAATGTCAACTAGCATATAATCAAGTAATGGTATCTCTTGGTCTTTAGTATCATATGATATTTTGTTACGGAGTTCTTTTGTGCACGTTTCTGAAGATGGTGATTTTAACCAGGTTTTTGTACAATATGATATCTTACAAGTTTTGTCGCTTATTTTCAAGATTGGTTTTTTATTTTTTGAAGTGAAGAAACGAAAATTGGGAGTCTCTACGCTTTGTGTAATTTTTAGTTTTGTTTTAGACTAAAAATCCAATCTGATGGGGAATATTTGTGTAAAGATAGTAATAAATCTATAAGAGAAAATAATTGTGGTCCACTAATTTACATGCGTTGCTGGTTCCTGAATATTTGGTAGTAATTACTAAGAATATGAATTATATATTAATATAATTGCACTATTCTATATTTATTGATAATACTACACTTATTTAGTACGAAACTTTTTTTTTTTTTTTTGAGAAACGATTTTCATATTAAAACAACCAAAACAATAGTTTTACACTTTTAGCAGCTTTCTCTCCAGCTACTGTACTTGTCTATTTGCAAAAATTATGCAACATCACTCTCAATTAGCAAGCTATGAAACTACATGCTTTTTCCTGCCTTGGCACTCCTCTTCAATTCTTTTCTTCAAATATAGTACCCCTTTGTTTCTGCCTTGAAATAGCCTTTGATTTCTCTCCAACCAGATTAAGTAGACAGCAGCCACCATCTTCATCTTTATGCTCCCATACCTCCTGGCCCTCCATTTTTGTAATCTTCTTCTCAATTCCCTTATAGAAGTGATCCCCCTTAACTGCAACAATTCATAGAGATTCTTAGTGTAAGCACATGTAGTAAACAAATGTGCTATAGTCTCCCCTTGCTCTCCACACAAGCTACATAGCAGACTTGGATTCCTTAGAACCCCTAGCTCTTGCAATCTGGCAGCAACAGGATTTAGTACGAAACTTAATATATTACTTGCAAAGATAATAAACCTACTATATTAACTGAAGATTAATTTAATCTTAAAACAAATACAAGAGGGGAGAGATATGAAATCCTAATCAAAATCAAATTATACAAAAAAAAATAGGGTGAGTGGAAAAAGAAAAAATAATAACTAATAAAACTAAAAGTTTGATTGTCAAAACATTTTTTTTTTTGAAATCAAGGACAATCATATTTAGAAAAAGGTATTATTTAGGGCACAAAAATGATGGATTCACCCTACAAAACCTATCTAAAAAGATCAAAAATCTTATTCAGGAACAAAAAACGAAACACAATGATAAGTGAATATATCCCATCTTCCAAGTCCAGGAAAATTCTGGAGATGGATTATTTATTGCCGTATTGGTCAGAATTTTGAGTAAATTTTATGAGCAATTTTTCTTTCTTAAAACATATGCGTATGCAATGTTCGGTCACAAGTACACAACTGGATCCTAAGACAGGAAATTAAGGATAAAATGACTGTTAAAAGGAAGATGCATGCTTGGATAAATACTCCTCCAATCTCTATCCAAAATAGTTTGTTTTCTTCTCACCAGACAACACAGTACAAAACTTAACACCAACAGTAATGTCAGTAACCAAACCTACAATGTTCAAACGGGTACCAGGAATAATGCAGTTCATCCTAACTATGTAATCACTAGCATCGAGCTCAAGCATCTCAGATGTATCTTTTCAATAATCATCAGAGCACCAAAAAATTTCTTTCATCCTGAAGCTGGAGTAGTCGAACTCGAGGGTTGTTGTTTAGCCACATAGACTTGCTTCACTTTGACAGGAGCCGACTGGTTCCTCCCATGATGATAGCCACCACCTCTCCTGTGGGACCATTCATTGTTTCTCTGAGATGCTCCTCTACCTCCTCTCTGGTAATTGTTATTATGATTAGACGAATAATTCCTCGACCTCATCCTAGAACCACCACGTGTTCCAAGGCCTTCATTGTTATTGCCGCCAACGGGAGCATCTGCACTAGCGCTTGGATTGGTGGTACAAGTGGTGATGGCTCGTGATGAATCTACTAAACCTACCTCAGCAGCATTCACCTCAGATAGAGCAGTACTTGTAGATTGGGACTTGTTTACATTTAATGATTGATCCACTGGGCCTGTGGGGCCCGATGGCGAGGGCAGTATTTCTTCTCCTTGCTGCATTGGCCGTGGCAACGGAACCGAGTGACTATGTGGTGAAGCAACATGAGACCAGTGGGCTTGGACAGACATATCAGGAGCAGACTGAAGAAAGACTCGACATATAAGTATCATACATGGCAGGGAACCTTATCACAGAAGCTAGGAAAATCACAAATCATTTACCTGGAATGGGGAAGCATCGTACATGGCCAGAGGTGGAGCAATGGGAATAACTGGCGAACCAGAGGCAAGATGCTGGATTGGTGCAGCCATGTTGGGATGATTTCTTTGTCCGGGTCCAGTTGCAATGATAGAGCTATTCTTATGACCCTCAGTCATGCCAACAGAGGAAGATGGAGAGTGCTTCCAGTCAGAATGTTTTCCAGAGGGAATATAGGTGGGACCCATAAAACTCAATCCCACCTGCCCAAACTGTCCAACAGGAGCAAAATGGTTATAAACCACCATGTGTGGAGGGCTGTGAACTCCAGGTGGGGCGATGAAAGGACCAGTATACCCAGCCGCTGGATGACCGTAGAAGGAATCCATGGAAGAATGGCACTGTTGCCATGTACCCATAGGCCCTGAACTAGAAGCAGTAACGTTTTTCTGGGCCTGTGATTGGCTACCCGCAGACTCTTCACTTGGACCAAAAGCAAAGATGGGACCACCCAACATAGGATTCATTTCATAGAAGGGGAAAGGGGAGGGTGGAGGGCCTCCAGGAAAATGAGAAATCATTTGGTTAGAAGACCCCTGTGGGCTTGGCAAAGGTGGCCATGAAGATATGGGCGGAGTCTCAACAGAGAGGTCAGCAGGAAGAGATACACTAAGAGATTCTTCTGCCCTTGACTGAAAAGCTAACTGCTGGTCGCATGACATTTCTGCAATTTCAGACATAAATAACTTGATCCTAGACCAACTAAAACTGCTCAACCAACGGATATATAAACATGGTAAACAATGACCTACCTGTAGAAATTCCATGCCCGATGGCAAAACTTTTGGATTCTGAAATAGCAGGCCCATTCCTAACAACTTCCTCACTAGCAATAGCTGCAACAGCAACAGCAGAAGCAGCAGCTTCAGCTTCTGACTCAGCTTTGGAATCTTGCACACGAGTACAAGTTTCTTCAGACAGTTTATCCTTTTTAAAGTTAAGTTCGCCATCATCCTCAGCTACTGGCAGGTTATTTGGAATTTGGACATCTGGTCTACTGGAGCCAGGAGCCCGGCTACTAGGAGGAAGGATAGATGGTGAAGTAACAGCACCTGGGAAGTAAGATGGAACAATGAGGACCAAAATAAGAGATGTCTACCAATACATTAAAAACAATATTTACCAAACTGGATCTTCTCTCCAGCCAGCAGGGAGCTGATTGGACTAGAAGAAGTTGGAAAAGATAATTCTTTGCCCAACAAGGAAGATGATGGCAAAAGAGGCTCTGTGACTGAGCTACCATGACCCCCAACTGAAGAGATTGGTGAGCCAAATCTAGGGGTCTTCATAGCTTCCTCAAGTTGAGTTTGAGTCAAAGTCATAACCTGCTAACAGAAAATTCATCAAAAACAAAAAGATCCAACTCCAATGAATGAAGTCATGGCTAGATAACAATCAGGTCTACATCACGGGGAAGAAAGGAGTAGGCATTATTTAAAAAAACAATCAAATCAATGTAAAAATACTGTTGCACACCTGTTGATTAAGCTGAACATTGTCCCAGGTACTCGAGGAAGACTGCACATTATCCATGGCCTTATCCTTGCTCTCAAACATAATATCAGGCCCATCTTTCCCACCACCAGAACTTGTTGGAACAGACCTGTGAATTGTGATAATACATGTTCAAATGCTAAAATTAAATCCAACATCATTGCATCACAAAACATTTTCATATAAAAGATTCATACTTGACACTTTGGGATCTTTTGTCAGTTTGCTGTTCAAGTTTGATGGCAGGAGTGCCGATCGGAGCCAGGGGTTGAGAAACAGGGACTGAGGATGCTTCCTTATAAACTTGGCCTTCAGAGGAAGAAAAGTTGGAATTAATATATGGGGATGATCCTCCGTGTACTGATGCATAGTTCTTTCTAAAGTTGATCGATCCTCCCACAACCTGCCTAGATGAACGAAGTCGTCGGGGTGGTGCCTGCTAAGATATAAAAGTCGTTCAGCAAAAAGAGTCTCCAAAAACAGATTAAATTTAGGATTTTCAATTTGCTTACCCGAAAATTTGCCTTCATTTCTTTTTCTTTTTCTTTTTCTTTTAGCCTTTCCTTTTCTTTTTGTTCCCTTCTATCATTCAGCATTTGCCTCTTGGACCTGACTTGTATGAAATCATCTTCATCGCTGGGCACTTCTATGCCAGGCTGCTTGAAGATTCGCACAATTCCACTTTGCAAGGGAGCATCAAATTCCTCTTCAAGAATATTCTTCATCATATTTCCTTCTCCAGCCCGGGGTAGACTCTGATCTTTAATAGATACGTCAATGTCCAATTCTTTCCTAGTCAAGTTATCAGATTTAACATCCTGGGAAATATTACCAGAAATGGACCCCTCAGAGTCAGCAGCTATTTGTTTCACTGGTTTACTAGACAAGATACCCCTCTTTGATCCACTTCTAGCAAACTGTGTGCCATATCTCCCATTATAATTGGGTTTATCATCTACATTCAGGCTACTATTGGAAAATGAACCAGATTGAGGCCTTCTATCAGCATTCTCCCGAACACGAAATTCAGCTCGATGAACAGCTTTGCGTGATCTCCTCTGAAAACCATTTGTTTCCTGATATGGCTCATTAACAACGGGTAAATCAAACCTCGTACCATTATTCTTAACTGCATAGGCAAACCTTTTTCCCCTCATAATAGCACCTTGAGCCCTCATGCCACCGTAGATTCTCTCACTAGAGGTGGATTCACTTGAAACCATAACGTTTTGCGACTGGTTTCCAGATTGTCTCCCTCTTCCTGACCCACGGTTTCTTGAAAATGAATTATTGTGCCACCTATTTTCAGCTTGACCAGCTGCTTCTGGTTTTGTCCTGTCATCGCTAATACTAGGGACTTTCACAGCAGTCGTTTGTGTCTGAGATGTGCTATCTGGCCTCTGTCGCACTAAATCAGAACTGACTGGCACTGACGAGTTACGAGGAGTACCACTAGGTCCCACCAAGGCAGAGCCAGGCTTGTTATTCATGGTAAGAGAAGATGAGTCACCATTCACAGCCTTTTGAGAGTTAGTACTTTCAGACAGTTTGTTAGGCAATAAACCTCCAGCATTCTGATTAAGACCATGAGGCGCAAGCGCGGTAGGCTGCACAAAAGACATTGAAGGAGGAGCGATAGGGAGAATACCCTGAGAGATGGGAGATGAGTATCTGACCTGACCAAACTGAAAGAGAGGGGGCTGTGATGGATGGGTAATGGAAGATCCAATATGGTGATAAGGGTGAAGGGGCATCTGTATAGATCCAATCTGAATGGCGGCAACAGGAGATGGTATGAGAGATGGACCAGAAAACAGGCCAAACTGAAGTTTAACGGGTGTATCAATTTGATTAGTAGATGAGGAAATTGATGCAGTGGAAGATTGTGCACCAGCTGGAGGTGACGACGAGGTTGGCTGAAAAGAGAGAGAGGGCCCCTCTAATATTGATGGGTATGGATCACTAATAGGTGTAACAACAGAATCTTGTATAGCCTTTTCAGCTTCCTGCACAGCTGTAGTCCCTGAAGGAAAACTTCCACCTAGTTCATGGTGGTGTTCATCACCTTGTGCATCATCACCCAAACCCCGTTCTCTCACATACTGCATAGAAGACCCGGTGATCCCAACATCATCATTTGGTAATTCAACCTCAATACCTTCATCGAAGGCTAAAACCAAGTTGTCCATCATATGAGAAGAGTCTTTATCTTCCAGGTGCAAATCTCCAAAGTCTTGTTTCAAATCCAGATTCTCATCATCTCCTTCTCGAACTTCATCCTCTTCCTGATAGGCATCTTCATCCTCATCATACTCTTCTTGTTGCTGCAAATCAGCATTGTGCTCAACAGCCCAATCCTCCTCCTCAGTAGCTGAAATAGAACCAGAAGCTGTCATAGCTGTATGGTGGCCAGAATTATCATATAAGATAACCGTTTCATTCCCAGTCTGTGAAATATGTTTTCCCACACCAGTAGAAGTTAAGGTTGGAGAATCTCCAGAATCATCTAATTCATCATGGGAAAGATGTGGGGGAGAACTGGGAGGACTAGAAACAGAGACTGAAGATTGTGAATCACAATCGTTATTCAATCTCTGATCTTCAACAGTCGCACTTTCAGGCCTATCAACAAGTGCAGAATGCTCAACTCCATCTCGAAGATCACTATAATACCCTGTTGGCCTGGTAGGCTCAATCCTTTCAGCGCGGCTACCATGTTCATTATCTAGTCGCAACCCAGATGGACCTGGACGCTCATTCCCAGCCCTGAAAGAGGTTCTCTGTATAGAAGCAATCGGAGGAGGAAGAACACGAGGCTGTCTCATTGAATACCTCGGCCTTCCATAAGGATATAGGTCATCAGACTCAGTATTCATATATGGTCGCTCTGGGTATGGGGAATGAGTATTTCCACGGAAATGATTTTGTGCCCAGCCAACATTACCATACCTTTCTGGAAAATTATCACGGAACTCGGCATCAATATCTCTACCTCCACTGAAGGCATCTACATCTCCAGGAAAGTTCCATCTTTGCTCCCTCTGATGACCAAATTCATCAAAGTAGGGCTCTTGCATTCCCCTCGTATTAACCCTAGATGTATACCCAGCACCTCCATGAAACTCTTTCCTACCAACTGCTCTCATACCTGCAAACGAGTCTCTCTGCGGGCTGAAGTGATTAAACTCATGCCCCTGCATCTGTGAGGATGCACTACTCCCACCTTCAAATGCATCCCTTCTCCATGAATTAAATTGTTTTCCCCTGTCAAGGAAGGTAGCAGAACTAGTAGAAAACGACCTAGAATCTGTCTCAAAAGACCTGCTTGGACCAGAAGAATCAACAGATGATGAAGTTGTTAGCCTCTCCACCATTCTCTCACTATCTTCCCATGTTTCTAGATCAGTAGAAGTAGTGGACACATCTTTATCCTTCTGCATTGAAGCCAATTTTTCATCAGTGTTGAGAGTAGCAACAGAAGAATCCGGCTTTGTACCCTCTACCTGCCTCTTGGCCATCTTTTCCTCTAACTCAATAAGCTTCTGTTTAGCAGCCTGCTTCCTCCTTTCATCCTCCAATTGCATTCTTCTTTTCTCCTCTTCTCTAGAGACCCTCAACTCTTCAGCTTTTCTAAGAGACTCCAGTCGCTCCTGTTCTGCCCTCCAAGAAGCTTCCCGGGTTTCATCTTCCAGTCTTTGCAGGCGTTCTTCTTCTTCCCTGATGAGACGTTGCCTCTCCTCTTCTTCCCGCCGGGCCTGTTCCAATGCTCTTTCTTGCTCTTCAACAGCCCGCCGTCTCTCAAGTTCTTGCATCTTTTGAACCCTTTCAAGTTCAGCCTCAAATGATTCCCTCACAGGGTCACGCAACTCAGTCTGTTTAACCACATCCTTTCTCCTTTTAATTACTCCAACAAGACCCCCAGAGAATGGATCCTTATCATCAAATCCTGAAGAACCCATAAATGGATCCTCAAAGAATTGCCTTTCAGTTTTGACAGGGCCTCGATTATCCCTACCAGAAGCCAGAAAAGAATCAGATGCAGAAGGAAAGGAAGGTTTTGTGAAACTACTGTTTTGTAAACCATACCGATCCTGAGAAATCCTCTCAGCCCCTCGACTTGTAAAGTTTAAATCATTTGAGCTGTTCCACTGAGGTTTAGCATCCCAAACGTTTCCTGCATTCCTACTATCTTGGGCCGGAGCATACCTGTTCTCATTACCAAAACCTTTATTGAAATTTCTGGCCCCAACTCCTGTCCTATCATTTGTAACTTCTTGGCCATTCTGTACATCCTTGAAAGAAGGTGAGCTCCGCCACATGTTCCCTTCCTTCCCTTCCCTACTTGGCATTCGTACTACACGGTGATAAGGGTCCACTTTGGAGACATCGCTGGAAAAATTCCTTCCAGTATCATCGTCTCTCAGACCCCGCCTGTCATATTGAGATTTATAAGGTAAGACACTTATCCTAGGCATATCAAAATCTCTTTCCCAGTAGCTGTCAATTTTAACAAAACCAGTATCCCTATTGCGTTCAACAATCCCAAATCCTGTATCACGCTCGTCATCTGCCCAATCAGATCTAGGATTCAGCCGAACCATCGGCAAAGGACTAGAAAAAAAGTCCTCTTTCCGAATTTGACTAGACATGTGGTAGCTGCCCGACCCTCTACTATCCCCAGCATCGTCCATGCTACCATTAACACTGGTATTACGAGAATCCTGGACGTGAGATCGAGCATCCAACCGTGAATTCGATTGAAAACCACCTTGTTTTTGATCAAACTCCTCAGATATAGCAGGTTTCTGTTTATTGGTGACAGTATCTTTCGGTTTCTGGCCAGGTCCAGAAGAGACAGGTAATGCAGCTTGCAAAGAAGGAAAATCCTCACCTTTCAAAACCACTGCTCTCTCCACTGGTTTAAGCAAAGGTCTAGCTCCAAAAGCAGCAGCAGGCCGAGCAGAAGGTGGCATATAAGCAGTAGCAATGCGAGCATGAGCATCAACCCCACGTGCACTAACCTGTACCTGAGACTCACCATCACCAGTATCTTTGTCTTGCTGGGAAACAGGCGCAGGCTTTGTCCATCCCATGCCAGATGAAGATGGCCTAGGCCCAGCACCAGTGCCAGCACCCGCAGCCGCCCCTCCACCTGATCCTGAGGAATCAGACTTCTGGTGCTCCTTCCTCAAGGATGGCAAGTTCAGGGGGGGTGGAACGGATAATTTTGGGGCAGCAGGCTTCTGTGGAACCCGAGACCTAGAGAGAAGCACCATTCCAGCGCCACGTCCCCTGCCCGGTGCCCCTTGATTACTATGATGAGAAGAAGAAGAAGAAGAGTTGCCATATGACTTGTTAAGGTTTACTGATACAAACTTGGCACCAGGATTGGCCATCTGACACGCTCCCTAGTCCCTAACACAACCAAACCCCTCGCAGATCCCAAATCACTGCAGCGCATCAAACCTACCACTAAATCGGAGCAGCACAGATCCCACTGCCACCCATAAAAAAACGAAACTAATTTAACACAGAAAGACGTAAGCAAGGTAGGGGTCAAATGAGATCGGAATTGAGCTTACCTGCGGACGAGGCCGGCGACGGGAGAGAAAACGGACTTGTCGGAGAAAAGCCCTAAATATTGATCACTACTGCCTCTCTCTCTCCCCACACCTTCCAATACTTGGCATCTGCGACGCCGTTTGGTGGTTGGTAAATGACCAATTTACCCTCGCCCAACTATTGAAAACCACAAAAACATAAACACATATCAACTCCTACTCGGATTCATTCGGATCTGCACCGCAGGAATCATGGGGTTTTTCGTGACAAGCCTGATTTTCTTGGCCATCGGAGCTATTGCATCTCTCCTTGCAAGAATATGCTGCAACAGAGGGACCTCTGCGAATCTGTATGATCATCTTTCCCTTTAATCTACATATTCTCCAGTGCTTGAATCGCTACTTGTGGTTCAATGCACATTGTTATAAGTTTGATTTAGATTATCCAGTCTCCAACTATACATGTCAATGAATACAAGTTGACAACTTTTTATCCAATCTCCATCTATACATGTTTTGTTGCAACTTTGGATGGATTTTGATGTTGGTTTTTTGAGAGCCTTCCCACACAAAGTATACAAGTTCTCTTTATGTGTTAGCGTTTAAGCTCTGCTTCTTGGTTGCTATAATTGCCTTTTGTATCATCTGTTTATCATTGTTTTGCAATGTTTCAGGTTGCATCTGACTCTGATTATTACTGCAACAGTTTGCTGCTGGATGATGTAAGCTCACGTTTCTTAAGACTTGCTTGAGTTTCCCAGTTGATGTAGTTTAGTATGATAGAATGCAATAGTCTGGTTTTATCTCCATCTTTCATCTCTTGGAGTTAGCCAAACAGTGCCTCATTAGCTAATGTCTACTTTTTTTCGGTGCATGTATAGGTGGGCTATTGTGTATGTAGCACAGATGAAACCTCTTATTGTTCCTGTCCTCAGCGAAGAATAATAGCTCGTCAAAAAGGCTTACCCGGATTCTCTAGCATACCGAACGAGGGGTGGTGAAACGAGTTAAAAAGGAACCATACTACTTTGCTCACTCAAGTTTCTTCATTTTCAATAGTCAGATTTGTATCTAATTTTTATTCTATGGATTAAGATTGTGTAGAAGAACGCGATTAGTTTGAACACATAGGTGTTGTGTTATCATATCTTTTGAGTTCGTAGGCTTTGTGCAAAGACCAGAGCGGTGTTCCAATGTTGAAGTTTTGGTTTATCATATTTCTGTGATAATAAATTTCTTGATGTGATTGCAGAGATAGTGCCATTCCTTTTCTAACACTGAGCATGGAAACCTGCTTGAAGGTAGGGCTTGATTTCTAAGTCAGGTTTAACAATGAACATCTAAATGAAATGATTGACAAACAATGGACTTGTTGTGTTTGTTTTGGCTTAGGATTACACCAAAGTCTATCATTGTTGGGATCACAGTGGTAAATCCGCTACCACAAATGCAAAATAGAATCGTTGCAAAAGCGTATTGTAAACTAGATTCTAGAGTCTTTGCAATTAATGTTTTGAAGAAGAATGTCTCAGTTTGTGATGTGATTTTTCGGCTTTGTAGTTTCTACCTTTGCTGAGACCAAACATTGCAGAGCCAATTGATTTAATATAAAGAGTTGGATCCCCTGGAAAAGATTACTATAACATAACTCACAGATTAGTTCATATGAGGACACCTTAAATTGCATTTATTCAGTTTTAATAATTATGTTACACAGTCTTTTGAGAATGCAGATATTACATTTAAGAACTTAGTTGTTATAAATACAAGATGTATCCAACTGTTTGTACATCACACACACGGAGATGCCAAAATACATCGATACTACCAATCTGAAATCTAGAAGTTGCTTTTCGATCTCTCACTGAAGTAAACCTAAACCTGATCAGAAAAGTATTGTTAACATTAGAAAATCTTTCATCTAAAAATCACAGCCAAACATGAACCATGAGAGTTTACCTGAAGGCATTGACTGAAATTATGGGCGGATTGCATTAAATTAAACTAAACTGACAGAAAATAGTGTGTCCCTTTTGAACGTCCCATTTTTGACAGCGTTTTAACCATTCCATTTCACATTTTATTCAAGGAAAATGTGGTGGTGGAAGAAAAAGATGTTCATCAAGGAAGGGTGGGATTAACCACACTTCCCATGAAGTTAACCACCCCACCCCAGTAAGGTCTTCTCTGATGGCAAAAACGAATGGATGATCCGCCACGAAGCTGAGTTTTTCACGTTCAATGTAACACCAGTTACAGCAGCAGCTTCTGTACCTTGTTCATTAACCTCAACAAAGGCCTTGTGGTAAATGCTAGAGACTGATAGATTCTGAGAGTCCGAGATTTCATTCAGTCCCCCGACACAAAATGGCAGCACCAGCCCTAATTCTTTCATAGTATTCGAGGCCTCGAAACCAAATGAAATCTTCAACTTTGGAATGAGGAAACTGTCGAGCTCCACCTTTCTAGAAGGTAGATGGCCATCCAAGAATCTAGGGCGGGATCCGAGCTTTTCTACCAAAGCTTGAAGACCATCTTTAGCATCAGGGAGGTAGAAATACATGGAGAAGCGGCGCTTATTATCATCGCCTTGCTTGTATGGAAGGCGCAGCACTTTGAAACTGTCATAGGCGCTGACATACTGTTTTTCGCGGCTGGTCATGAATGGAGCTATGGTTTTGCTGCCATTTGATAGATGGAAATAGTGAATCCTTTGTCCTTGATGCATCAAACTTTTCATCCCATTCTCCTTTGAAATATAGTGCATTTGCAAATATTAACCTTGTGCTGTTGTTTACTGAACCAGGAGGAAAAATGTCTGTGATAAGATGGTGCATTTGGAAATATAGTGCATTTGCAAATATTAACCATTGAAATATATGTCTTCACTTCTGTATGTGGGTGTTTCTTCTATGTGGGGATGTGGGCCAAATAATAGATTGACACTTGGCAAAGTGGGACCAATATTTAATGGAGAAAATTCTTTCCCTTTGTTTTAGTTTTAGGTCCTTCTTTTTATCCTTTTTTTCCTCTCAATCATAATTCTTTCCTCTTACTCTACATTTCCCCCCTTCTGTATCCTCTTTTGTCTCCACCACTCATCGAGTGTTTTTTTCCAAAAACAATTGTTTGTTTCAAGTGGAACTAAATAATTCAAACAAATCACTTGCTTTTTCATTTTATTTTTGTCAATAAATGTATTAATTCATTTATATTATAAATAATAATAATAGTATATTTAAATTAAGTTAAATTTGATCAGATCATATTCAATTAAAATTGAACACTAAAATGTAAAATACTGAACTAAATTGAATTTAACTAAATTGAAACAAAAAAAAACGAACATAAAGTGTAGAAAACGTGCGTAAATGGAGCTTGATTACATATATTGTCAAGTTATATCTACTGCTTGCCAAACCTCTCTACTCATTTTTCTAACTTCAACTTTGATTTTAAGGGCCTAATTGCCTGAACTTATTTCTTACTGAACTATTGAATTGAAATTAAGTGAAAATTAACGTATCAAAAAATAGAATCAATATGTCTAAAATTTATTGAATTTGAACAAAATATATTCTCACCAAATCGAATTGAGTTAAATTGAATTGAATTGAATTAAATTAAACTAAATTATTCTACTTATAAAATCCATATAACAATGCCAAAGAATAGGTTAAAAGCCTATAAGATGCATAAATGATTAAATTTTGTATTCGCAACCTTAGAGGAATTAATAAAATAATAAATCTATTCTTTCACACGCATGGTAAAAATTAGCTAAAGAACTATCATTAAAATATTCATAACGAGTCTAATATTCGTCAAATTTATTTAGTACTTACACAGAACTTAATGATCGCTAAACAATTTCACTTTAATTAAGTTTAACTCAGTTCAGTATTTTACAGTTGAATTCAGTTTAAATTTAACTTAATTTTAATTACTATTATTATTTTTAATATTAATGAATTAGTAAATTTATTGAAGAATAAAATAAAAAAGAAAGTGATTTGTTTGAACTATTTCGTTCAGCAAGTGATTTGTTTGGAAAAAAACACTCTATTAGTTGTGGAGATAGAAGAGGATCAGCAGAAAAGATGAAAAGAATTAAGATAAAGAGAGAAAAAGAATAGAAAAAAGGAGCTAAACCTAAAACAAAGGAAAAGAATTTATTACATTAAGTATTGGTCCCACTTTGCCAAGTGTCGATTTATTATTTGGCCCACATCCCCACATAGAAGAAACACCCACATATAAAATTTTCTCTTGCACACACTGTCAGGCTTTCATCATCAAATCAATGTCAAAAATATCGTATAAATAATTTAACAACTTCATGAAATAATATGAGATACCTCGCACTCTGGGGTTTCGTCCAATCTCGGACAAGGGCCCGAGAATGACCAGGGGCTCGAGATACGATGGAGATGGATCCACGGGGCCATCGACCCAAATCCTTACAAGAAATGAGTATATTCTGAATGTCCTACAAAGAATACACTTCCTCTAAACATGGTAATACAACTGTTATCTCCATAAGAGTTGTCTTATTACCATAATTACATATCTCACCAATCTACGGATTGGATCCGTATAAATACCAAAGGTTTGGTAGACATCTCTATCTATTATTACACACGTAATACGTTTTACGCTTATAAACTTCTCTAAGCAGTTACTAACTTAAGTACCAGAGCGTCTACCCCTGGACCACCCCAGGGTTTTGTCTTGCAGGTCAGTTGTGAGCTGGTTTCGTGACCAAGCGTGTGTTCCAGACATCTATCAATTCACCAAGCTAGGTTTTCAAATAGACAACAATAAAAGGTCCTTTTTTTGTTGCATGTATGAGCAGGTGATCAGTGCTCTTCACTGCAGTATTCTTATTGATGGAAACTGCATAATATCAGCTGTAATGGTGGGCGCGCTGCATCTAGTGGCATACGCCTATTTTTGGAGGGGTTTTACCTAAAAGGTAGTGCCCTGCAAACGCAGTTCAATAATTTGATAAAGGACGTTTTTATATATAATTTTTAGTTCTTATTTAAAACATAATATGAAAGTGTGAATTTGCCATGCTTAAATAATATATTAGACTGCCTGTATTTACACCATCAAAAGTTCCATCAACACACACGGGAATAACTAAGAAGTACTCCCTCCGTTCTGGCTAACAACGTCTTACTTGACCGTTTTAAAATTTTGTTTGACCGTGAATAACTTTAGTTATATACATTATATGACGATAAAAAAAATTATATATTTAAAATACGTGTTACAATGAATCCAAAACTATATATATCACATGATTACATTAATATTGATGTAGTACTCTAAATTAATGGTCAAATATGTTACAGTGAATAGTGAGATAAGACATTGTTAGACAAACAGAGGGAGTAGTGAAAACGTCATACTTCTCAAACATTTTTATATGCTGAACTACGTGCACATCATCTATTTATCGGGCATGATATTTTGATTTGAAAAGTAAATTGTAAATTAGCTTAGTCTATATTAGTGATGTCCGAAGTAAAAATACACTTTTAAAAATATTAAGTCAGGGCCAACGAAATTAAGTTAGAATTGACAAAATATGACATAATGACATTCAGTTTAATTTAGTTGATCAATTTGGTTAAAATAAGTTCAATTAAATTTAGATTTGAAGAAATTTGGTTAGATGATATTGAACTTAGTTTAGTCGTACTATTAATAATTTCAATACATTCATTCCTATTTTATGTCATATCAAATAAGTTCACATCAGATAATCAGTTCAATAATTTCATTTTAATTATGTTCAAATTAGATTTGTTCAATTCAGATTTTATGATATATGATTTAATGATATTTAACATAATGTAGTCGTACTATTACTAATCTATTGGCCTGTTTGGGGCTGCTTTTTTGCTGCTTAGCTTATAAGTGAAGTCTTATTTTCTGTTTGGTAAGGAAAATAAAAGCTGCTTTTAGTAAAAGTATAAGTGTTTTAAGCAAAAAAGCAGAAGCTGCTCGGACCAGCTTCTCCTTCTGTTGAAAGCAGCTGAGCGCCCCTCCCTTCATATTTTAATTGTTTAATATCACGTATCTGTCAAATCCTAAACAATCTCACCCGCCTGAACACCGCCAAAACTCCGAATCGAGTCCCTGGAACCAGACCAGCAACCGATGGGTATGTGGAGGAGGAAACGGTGAGACGGAGAGAGGTGATTTGAGAGGAGATTTGGCCTTGGAAAATGCTGAAAATGGAGGAAATCTTCGCCGTCGGTGGGAGAAAGTGGGTGGGGTATGGGAGGATAGAGGGGGGGAGAAAGTGGGGGTATGGGAGGATGGAGGCGTAGGAGAAACTGGGTGGGGGTATTGGAGGATGAAGGTGAGGGAGAAAGTGGGTGGGGGAATGGGATGCTGAGGAGGAAAGACGGGAATGGGACGACGATGGGGAATGGGACAGAGGATAATAGAGAAAGCAAAAGATACTTTTATTTTTTATTTTACCAAACACTTTCATCTGCTTTTTTACATTAATAAGTTAATTTACCAAACACTAAAAGTGCTTTGCCTGACAGCTGCTTATTCAAAAAATAAGCAGAAGCTAGCTTTTCTTAGAAGCACAGCTGTACCAAACAGGGCCATAATGTACATTCATTCATGCTTCATATCAAATTATCATTTCGGTCCATATCCATATAAACTAGTCAAGTTTATATAAGTTAAGGAAAAGTTTAAATAAAGTTTATTCACAACCTACGAAAAATGTAGAATGAAGTGCATTTTATGGCACGCTAGTATTAAAAATGTACAATTCATAACCCCTAAAAATAAAGTGCTAAATTCATAACTCTTTAGAATTGAAAATGTAAAATTTGTGGCCTTTTGCAAAAATCTGTCATGACGCCGTCTGGGACGTCTCGTGTGCGAGTCACGTGACTAGTTCAACATTCTGTTTATCATTAAATGGATGCACTACAAGGAGCTTTTCAGTGAAAAGATAAGTGAAGCAGGGTGATCCTCTCTCCCCTTTGTTTTTTGTATTATTATTATTATTCTTAAAAATTGGGTAACAACTCAAATGAGCCCCCAATAAAATCTCACCCTTTGCCCCTCCCCTGAGAGTTGAACCCACGACTGATTAGTCCATGGTTCGTATTCGGACCTCATTCATACTCGGACCAGGGCCCGAGAAGGGCCGTGGGCTCGAGATACGCGGAAGGTGGATCCACAGGTCCATCAATCCTAATCCTTATAAGGAATACGTATATTATGAATGTTCTGCAAGGAATATACATCTTCTCAAAGATGGTAATACAGCTATCCTAAACATGGTAACACAACCATGTCCGAAATACACTTCTATTATACATGGTAATACAACCTCTATTCCCATAAGAGTTGTATTCATACCATAAATACATATCTTGGTGATCTACGGATTGTAGCCATATAAATACCCTAAGAGGTTTGGTAGACCTCTCATCTAATCTCATACTTTATACTTTACGCCTTAAGAAAATATACTGACTTGAGCGTCGGAGTGTCTATCCCCGGGACACCCGGGGCCTTTGTCTTGCAGATCAGTTTGTGAGAAGGGTTCGTGATCAAGCGCGGGTCGTAGTCATGGTTTCCCACTATTTACTTTACTTCTACTCTTAAAGTTATAAACTCAGATTGAAGTCATGATATTTTTATACCTATCCTTATAATCAGCAATCTTAAATTCCTTTTATAAAAAGAGGATTGTTGTCTTAAGTATAACAATGATTGCTATTCAAAACTATATACCTTATAAGGTATATGATTGGTCAACTTATAAGTTGTTTGGATCTAATATTCAAAAACCAATCATTTTGAATAAAGGAGATAGGTTTGAGATAAAGTACTTCAAAAAAGTGCTTGATTGAGGTCTATAGACCAAAAGGGCAGACGTGCTCGAAAATCAATCATCTCAACATAAAGAGGAGAAACCTCAAAAACAAAAGTTGAAGTTCATACCAAAGGTGTTATTACATCAGAATATGATACTTCTAAACAAGACCCTCAAAAGGGCACACATATAGAGGAAAAACCTCGAACACAAATAGTTCATATCAAAGGTGTTATTACATCAGAATATGATACTTCTAAACAAGACCCTCAAAAGGGCACATAAGAGGCTAAACCTCGAACCTAAAAAGGACATATCAAAGGTGTTATTAAATCAGAATATGGTACTTTTAAATATACCCAATAGGGTTTCCTAGGACTTCACCAGAAGTGACACTAAAGAGATGGGCTATTGTCAACTTTTCTGCACGCTGTGACATTAAAGACCTTGTCAAAGGACACCCAAGGAAGAAGCCCAACAATATTAAGCCCGCAGAGTATTCATCATGGATAATTGCGAGGACTTAACAACTAAGGATGGTGCTACTTTCCAGTAAATCATGGAGACCGAGGATGACTGAAAGATGCCAGCAAGTAAGGTAGTAAACCTGCTGGAACTACTCAGTTGAAGGATTAAACACCTCTTCAAGAGAAGGTAAGTCAGGATACTTGGCTCTAATAAGCCTCAATAAATCTCCTGATGTTACTACCTTCTCGGAGGAACCCAATGCATCCAAGAACTCGGCCCCAGGAATCCAGCGTTTAGCAGTCAGAGCAGAGAGCTTATCAGCAGCATCTGGATGAGAAAAGATTTCCTCCATCAACTTTGTCTCCTTCTCAGATTGGCATAGTTGCAAGACACCACCCAAAATCTGATGCAGTTCAGAGGAGTGGAATAAATCCCCATACTCCTCCCAATGGCTCTGAAACTCGGGGCTACAAGCAATGAATGCACTCCAAAGTTTTAGGAGTCGTTTGGTCTCCTCTGGGTCCTTCTCTGCAGCTTGATTTCGCGCTAGCTCCTCTGCAATATCCCGATAAGTCTCCAGCTCTTTATCCTGGAACTTCTTTGCCAACAGCATGTCCTCTTTCTCGGTCTCCAGCTGTTTTATCCTGGCTTCCAGTTGAGTGACCGCTGATGGAGCCTGAATAGGATGAGTAGGTGTTGCAGACTTGGTCGTCAGAGTCGAAAGGGTGACCTCCATCTCTTCCTTCTTTGCCCTAAAGGCCCGACACTTGACATGTAATTCCATTATAGAATCAGACAAGTGCCGGATAACATCATTAACTCTAGGGCCCACCGTGGACAGGTCTGCCATCAACTGTAAAAGAGGAGGACACATAAAAACCCGATATCTGAGGAATTCGTATAGCAGAATAGGAAAAATAATTACCCCAGCAACGAAGGGATACTTCTTGGAAGATCTCCGAGAAGCCCGACCATCCTCTTCTTTGGGGCAATCCAGATAATACTTCAGTTTCTTCAGAGGAGCATCTTTGGATATCTCCAGTTCAAGTCAGATTCATCATTATCTGAAGACTCCCCAGCCTCAGATTCCACCTCATCTGCCTCTTCATCTATGACCTGGAGATTGGCCTCCCCTTTCTTGCTCTTTTTCTTTGAAGGAGAGGCTATATACATATGGAAGAGCGTAAATACGCTAGATAAAAGAAGTATATCAAACAACTGAGACGATTTAAAACAGAAATTACCTGAAGAAGATTGACTGGAAGAAGATTCACCCTGGCCTCGAGGTGATTTCCTAGAAGCCTGTTTTTTGCCCCTCTTCTTTTCTCCCTGGATTTTATCAGGGAGGGTCCAGTCTCGATCCTTTTTCAAGAAACTAGACATAGACTTGGACCGTGGAACGTCTAGCAGTTAAGAATATGTGATAGCAGGCCACTGCCATACCAAGCCATGAGCCCCCCCGCACAAAACCTACTTCCTGGAAGACAATCCTCTCCTTCAAGAGCTCCTCCACGATGCCATTCAGGTGAACAGGCATCTCAAAGACATCAAGAGGCACAGCCTCCTTCGGCTTCGGATTCCAATCAGGAACCTCATATTTTGTCCGATCAAAGGTTAGCCGAATGTCCTCCCACTTGCCGCTATTGTCGGGAAAAGTAAAGACCTTGCCCTTTCGAGGAGTAAGAGTAATGTGCTCGCGATCCTTGAAGCAGAATAGCTTGAACAAGCTCGTAAACAGATCCAGGCTTGGCTCATAGTCCTTCCGGGAATACCAGGAGATGAACGCCACCATTGTCACCACCACATTGGAATGAATCTGACAAGGGTGAAGCCGATGATGGTGAAGAAACTGTGAAAACACCGGGGAAAAGGGAAAACTCAAACCCTGTTGCAAGAACCTGCCATATACAACCCCTCGAGTGGAGCTCACAAGATCCTTGACCGGAGTGGTCTTGTCCTCGAGCCCCAAACCAGCCTCGATGGGGTACGATAACCTGCATGACTTCAAAAACTGCAGAGTATTTTCGTCGACCACCTTAGTGACATCATTCACACCCTCGGCGGCCGGAGCCCGTTTATCAACTTGGGGCTCCATATTAGGGTCTACCTCTGACCCGGAAGCACCGTCGTTCGCCACTATAGCTACCGCCTACATCGGCGTAGCAATGGTAACCTCCATCAGTTCCCCAGACTCAACCTCCTGGAATAAAGTGCGTAAGTCACGAGCCACAAGGACATCCTCTCCATTGCCAGAGGGAACGCTAGAATTTGCTGACGACATGGCAATGAATGGGGGGAAAAAGGTTATGAGAAGAAGACGATGAAGAAAGACAAGAGTTTGTTTGAGAATTTTTGCAGAGATAAAACGCAAAATACTTGGATGAAGATTGATGATAAACACAAGGAAAAATTACTTGGTTATATAACCAGTAATTAGCATGTATTTAAGTGGAGTAATTACCTCGACTCGCGAAACGATACAGGCAATTGGAAGGTTGGTCCTCCTCACCGCCAGAAGATACATTGAATCAAGACCACGTGTCAATCCCCCAGAATTCAATAAGGCATATTCAGATCCATCCGTCCACATGTCCTGATGGAATACGAAAGAACTTGAAGCTAGATATTCAGAAGGGTAAGCCCGAGAAGAGAGTCCCCGAAGGACATCCCGAGCTTAACACCCCGAGTTATTCTCCCTCGAGTTATTGGTCTTCCCTCGAGAAGCAAGCCTCTCCTTCAACCTTTGAGATGGAGCACTCTATATTCTGAAGATCTACCTTGGGGCTACTGATAAGTCCATGGTTCGTATTCGGACCTCATTCATACTCGGACCAGGGCCCGAGAAGGGTCGTGGGCTCGAGATACGCGGAGGGTGGATCCACAGGTCCATCAATCCTAATCCTTATAAGGAATGCGTATATTATGAATGTTCTGCAAGGAATATACATCTTCTCAAAGATGGTAATACAACTATCCTAAACATGGTAACACAACCATGTCCGAAATACACTTCTATTATACATGGTAATACAACCTCTATTCCCATAAGAGTTGTATTCATACCATAAATACATATCTTGGTGATCTACGGATTGTAGCCATATAAATACCCTAAGAGGTTTGGTAGACCTCTCATCTAATCTCATACTTTATACTTTACGCCTTAAGCAAATATACTGACTTGAGCGTCGGAGTGTCTATCCCCGGGACACCTGGGGCCTTTGTCTTGCAGATCAGTTCGTGAGAAGGGTTCGTGATCAAGCGCGGGTCGTAGACATCCATCAACAACCTCTGGGTAAATCTATTAGTGCTTTTTGTATTCTATATGGAATATTTCACAAGAATGATGCAGGTGGAATATGACCATTAGAGGATGGGATATCACCAAAGATACAGTATGGCTGCTTGTTATTTGCAGATGATCTACTGGTCTTTTGTAGGGCAGATGAGAGGTCAATATGCATGGTGTGAAGAGAGCACTGATTAAGTTTCAACAGACATCTGGATTAGGGATTAATACCAGAAAATCTAAGGTTGTCTTCTCAATATGGATTCTACTGAGCAAACTATGCTTGTAGATATACTCCAAGTTACTTTGGGAACATTGCCACTGAAATATCTTGGACTTCCCATAACTTGAGTGAGATGGGACAAGCTTTCATGCACTGCACTAATAGAGAAATTGGCCACAAGACTCAAAAATTTGAGCTCTAGAAGCCTCTCATATGCTGGAAGAGCCCAACCTGTTAACTCTGTCCTCATCATTATCACAAGCTATTAGGGAACAGTTTTTCAGCTGCCACATGGAGTGCACACTAATATCAAAATACTCTTTAGGGAATACATATGGGGCCAAGAAGAGGGCAAAATGCTTCTATCCTGTGGCATGGGCAACCATGACTAGAAAAAGGAAGCAAGGAGGTTGGGACATCAGGGATTTAGCTGTATGGATACTACCTTGATATGTAATCATGTCTGGGATCTTATGAAAAAGAAGGACTTGCTTTGGATTAGATGGTTAAATGAATATTATCTAAATGGGACAAATTTCAGGGATGCTACAGCTAAAGATGGACCTAACTTGTGTTTGAAGAGTATCCTCAGGGTTAAAGACATCAATAAGACTTGGCTGCCTCAACGCTTAGACAAGGCTGGTACGTTTACCACGTCACTGGCTTATGACATTCTAAAATGGAATAAATTAGAGGATACATCAAGATTACAGGAAATGGGGATATTGACTATCTCAATATTCTGTGTGTGGTGTGTGGTAATCATAGGGAGAACACTCACCATCTATTATCTCAATGCGTGTTTGCACAATAAATTAATGGGGCTCTAAAACTGGGTAATATCACCTGAGTGAGGGAGTTCAAAAGAAGGCTGCAGAAGTGGAGATCTCAGAGGTACAAGAGTAGCAAATCGATAATGGTGGCAGTAGCTTGTACTTTATGGAGAGAAAGGAACATAAGAGTTCTTGAAAACGGAAGATTTGACGTTGCAGATCTCAGGAAGTGGATTGAAGATGAGATTACAGGAAGACACAATTGGCCATGAAGCAATCTGTGAGACGGGAAATGGGGCTTTTGATTGCTAGTATCAAGTAGTTTTTTTATCCAACTAGATAAGTATAGTAGTTTGAGTGATAACTACAAATGTGAAAACTTCTTTTGTTGATATTAAATGATAAATTGTTCCCTAAGAAAACAAGCTCATTTTTGTACAAAACAAAATTAAGAGTTTTAATGCAAAATTAATCTTCAATTTGTTTAGTACAACACACTATGAACTAAACTCAACTACTTATGTTCAGTTTGTTTCAATTCAACACAATTATATGGAATGACATATAAAAAAAGGATTGAACCATCAATGTTGGATTTTGATTGTGTTTTACTTTTGCCATTAAGAACAAAGAATGCCCACAATAGACTTACAATATGTTGATATTAGGAGAAGTTCCTAAGGTTATAACAATCTAAATGTTCTCCATACTCGTTGTGGTATCATCATGACAATGACTCTGAGATCAAGACGAAAGCAAAAAGGGATGACTCTAAAAATATCAAGTATCAACACTCGAAAGTATTGCTATTATCCTGCTTGTGTGGCATCTATAACTTCCAATTGTTAGAACTATCAATACCTTTCAATATTTTGAACTATCACAAATAGTTCAAAGCAGTCTAGAACTACAATTATATTCCTTGATTGACACACAGAATCACTTATAGTAAGTTGTCAAACTAGTACAAATTGGAATGATCCTCTACCTTGTTTAGATTATAAACCGGAAGCCTAAAGTGAAAGCAACTAGTTTGAGTTAAAAAGAAAACAAACAACTAGGTATAAATAATCTATAAACTAGTCAAAATAATTGTTTAAAATCCCTAATTTAAGCACACATCCCAAGCGTCACATTTAATAAACAGAAAAGAAAAAAAGAAAAGAGGATGTGAACTCAAGAATAGGCTAACCTGATCCAAAGGCGATGTGTTGAGCCGTGTCGTGGCACCTGTGGATCCAATGAAGCAAGTGAGCCCGACGCGAATGGAGGCCAGGCGCGTTTTCCGCCCACCTTTCATTTTCCTCCAGATCTAGGCTTCCATGGTCATCTCATTATTACTTCAGTGCCAATTCCATTGATAGCGGCTGAATCGAATCGCATATGCTTGGATCAGCCGAGATTTTGGCAGGGCTGGAGTTTAGCCTCGCCGTTGTGGACATCGGATTTGTTTGCTCCATGCTCCATCAAATTTGTTTAATTCAATTCCATTTATAAATTAACATATACCATGAATCAATGATACGTTACATGAGGATTGTGAGTTTTGCCTATTTTGAGGGCGTAATTTCACAATTAAAGATTCATTACTCTAAAAATATGTAAGCGAGAGTCTGTTTGAGAGCCAATTATTTTTGGATAAGAATATATTTTACTTATCGTCAAATGAACTATACCTTCATTTACACATTAGTTCATTACAGAATTCGATAGTAAGTGGGCTAATGCATGACTTTTGATTTTGTATTTAGAATTACGAAAAAATCTATGTAATGCCACATCTTTTTATTTTAAATAGAAAATTTAATGAGGAAATATTTGAATTGGTGCATTAGAGTATCCACCTAAATTGAACTGAAGTTAACTATTAATATAATAAATATTTGTTTTGTTGAACTGGTTAAATGGGATTTGAATAGCAATGCACCAATGAGTTCGGTAAAGTTCTTAAGTGCCCAGTTAATTGTTCAAATATCTAATATCCTTTTGTTTTTCAAGTCTCTGCTTTCTCTCACTAGCTTTTTCTCCTCCTTCTCTCTAAACTCAAATAACTGCCGACACAATTCCCAATCTATGTTCCCCTTTTTTCAACTTTCTGTGCACTATTCTTTGCTGATAACGATATAATAACGGTCACTTCCATGGCGGCGCCGCCGCAGCAACGTGGCGGCAACCCCCCAAACCGCTCCTTTCTCCAAGCTCTTACTACTAGACCTCCTCCTCTATCTGAAACTCTTCCATCCAATCCCGACATCACTCCAATTGGCGAACATAAGGGCAAAATTGCCTGTATAGTGTCACCGGAGCAAGCCTCAAAACTAGCCGTCCATTATCAGACAACCTTGATCGGTAAATTCGAGTGAGGCAAGCCAACAATGGATAATCTGAACGAGGCCTTCAAGTCCATCAGATTTGCTTCAAGCTTCCAGATTGGATCGATGGATTACATGCATATAATCATTCGATTCTAAGACCATGAAGATTACAACCGCTGTTGGATTAAGGGACTATGGAACCTGAAGGGCTTCCCTATGAAGGTCTTGAAGTGGACCACCGACTTCACACCGGGTACAGAGTCATCCATAGTGCCTATATGGGTTACAATCCAGTATGTGCCAATCTTTTTCTATAATACCGCTATGCTTGAATTCATAGGCAATAGGATTGGTAACTTTATAAAAATGGATTCAGCTACGGCCTCTCTTACTAGGCCTTCTGCAGTGAAACTTTGTGTTGAAATTGATTTGCAGAAAAAGATCCATACAGAGATTACCATAGGAATGGCTGGATTCACTGCAGATCTTGAAATAGAATATGAACAGCTGCCTGAGTATTGCTCCCATTGTAGAAAGTTAGGACATACTCTAGAAGACTGTAGGTCAGCCCACCCTCAAGATACAAATGGTTGGAACCAGCGGCAAAAAAAGCACCAGCCTCACCTCCCTTCTGGCCATAACAACCAAAATACTAAAAAGCCAGTCCCTCATAATAAATCTTCCTTCCCACCCAAGATCAACCCAGTCCCTCTGAAGAATTTTGATCCAAAGCCAAATAAATCCCTGTCTGCTAATATAGCCCCCCTCAAACAATCTCCAACTGCAGAATCTTCTGGTGTAACTGCTAAAGAAAAGGCCAGAATAATAGCTGCTCATCAAATCAAGCTTGGAAAAGAACCTACTAGTACTCCTGTTGTGGATATTCCTGATGATCCACTGGATACACAGTTACATCCAATGCTGATATGCTGACAAAGGAACCTGAGCCTCAAAGATTGGAATGGAGGCCTAAGGCTAAGATTATTCCAAAAGCTCCCAGATATGCTAAGTGATGTATGCCGGACACCAACACTCTCGAACTGATCTGCAAAACAAAGGCCCCGGGTGTCCCGGGGGTAGACACTCCGACGCTCAAGTCAGTATATTTGCTTAAGGCGTAAAGTATGTAGTATGAGATTAGATGGAGAGGTCTACCAAACCTTTAGGGTATTTATATGGCTACAATCCGTAGATCACCAAGATATGTATTTATGGTATGAATATAACTCTTATGGAATAGTAGTTGTATTACCATGTATAATAGAAGTATATTTCGGACATGGTTGTGTTACCATGTTTAGGATGACTGTATTACCATCTTTGAGGGGATGTATATTCCTTGTAGAACATTTATGATATACGCATTCCTTATAAGGATTATGATTGATGGACCTGTGGATCCACCTTCCGCGTATCTCGAGCCTACGACCCTTCTCGGGCCCTGGTCCGAGTATGAATGAGGCTCGAATACGAACCATGGACTTATCACTAAGGATGACCTATTCATCACTAAACCCAACAGAAGCCATGGGACTGAAAATTTTCATCTATCTACTGATCAAGTTACCTTTTTTTCTCAGGCTAAGAACAGGGCTAATAGGTTCCTTCCACTAATACAATTTCCACTGGAGTCTGAACCTGAGGAATATATTCTGACTGAAGCAGAAGTTGAACCTCCTCCAACTCAATCTGAAGAACAATGTTAGATCATCAAATTAGCCAGTATTCCTTGCTCCATGAATCCTCTCCTGTGCCTCAACCAAAAAATAAAACTCAGGTGAGCACAACTCAGGTAAGACAGTCCTCAAGATTGCTAGCTAAAAATAATTCTGCAATCAAACTAAAAACTTACTTCACTCAACTGAATCAGATCATTTATGGCTCAGCAACAAAAGGCTCTCCATCTCTTTCTAATGATTGATAAAACCCAAAAAATAAAATTTTTGGTTTGGAACATTAGGGGTATGATTCATCTATTGAGAGATTGGAAGAACTTACTTTAATTCACAAATTTGAACTATTGTGCATTATTGAACCTATGCATCAATCATATAAACGTGTTGACTTTGCTTCTGCACTTAAATTCCATAAATGTATTGCTGCACAAAATGAGAGAATCCGGCTTATGTGGAATGATAGTTTACAGATTAGTCTAATCCAGGATAACCCCCAATTTCTACATGTCTCAATTCATAGCCTTAAACTGAATGCCAATATGGAATCAGTTTTTGTTTATGGCCTGAGAACTAGAAAGGAAAGGGAAGTTTTGTGGGTAGACTTAGCTAAAATATCTTATCCAAAAACTATTTTTATAGGGGATTTCAATGCTATTGCTTCAATTAATGAATATAAAAGAATGTCTACTCCTAACCTAAGAAGCATTAGAGAATTCTCTGAGTTCATTGACAGTATGCCATTAGAACATATAAACACAGTAGGAAATTCTTTTACTTGGACAAATGGAAGATATAAAAATCAATTTGATCTCAGTCAAAATGGTAGAGATAAAACTCCTACTATTAAGAGGTTAATTAGATAGAGGTTTATGTACTCCACAGTGGAAGATTAAATTTCCTAACTCTTCTATCCTAGTGATGAATAAAGAAACCAGTGATCATTGTCCTATGCTTTTATGTATTGGTAGTCAATTAAAATCATCACCAAGGCCTTTCAAATTTATAAACACCTGGTTTAAAAGACAGTATTTTTTACAGGTAATACATGATAGTTGGACAGCTAACATTCATGAGTCTGGCATGCTTAAATTTCAACTAAAACTGCTCAGACTCAAAAAGTGTCTTAAAACTTGGAACAAAGAAGTATTTGGTAACATTCATCAGAATGTTATTGATGCTGAAGAAATACTCAGACTCCAGGAAATTGCTTATGACTTTGATCAATGTGAAATAGAATTGATCAAGTTAAGACAATCTAAAACTGAGTTGGCAAGAGTAATTAAAGAAAAGAGACTTTTTTTTTCAAGTATAAGGCCAAACTTAAATGGCTGAAAGATGGAGATGACAATTCTATATATTTTCACAAGTCTGTTAGGGAAAGGAAGAGCAGGCTCTCAATTACAAAAATTCAAAATTCTTCTGGGGAGTGGCTAGATGAGGAGTCTGAAATAGAAGGAGAGGCTCAGGTTTTTTTCTCTAACCTCCTCACTGCTGACAAGGAACCAGAACACACAGAATTTTACTCACACTTTTTAGCTCAGATCCCTAAACTCATTACATATGAAGATAATTTAGAGTTGATCAAACCTGTGTAATTAGTTGAGCTGAAAAAAATTGTCTTTTCTTTAAACAAACAAAGCAGTCCAGGCTCTGATGGGTTTACACCAAATTTTTACATTAAAGCATGGGACATAATTCATATAGATCTATTGCATGCTGCCAATTATTTTTTATCTAGCTCAGAAATCCCCAAAGCCATAGCTAGCACCTGGATAACTATCATTCCTAAATCAGAAACTCCCACATCTTTTAATGATTTCAGGCCAATAAGTCTCTCTTCTGTTGCCAATAAAAAATTCTCAAAAATTTTAATGGAGAGACTCAAGCCTATCATGCATAAAATAATCTCACCACATCAAATTGCCTTTATTAAAAATAGGGACATTGCTGATAATGTGTTGTATGTTAAGGAAATGCTCAGATTCATAGATAGAAATTGTAGAAACCCAAACTGTATATTGAAACTAGATCTGAGAAAGGCATTTGACAGAGTTTGTTGGAAATTCTTATCAAGTGTCCTTCTCAAATTTGGGTTTCATGTTAAATTCATTTACTGTGTAGTTAAGAATCTGTCCCAGGCATGGTTTTCTATTTTAATTAATGGTGCTCCAGTAGGATTTTTTAGGGCCACAAGAGGTATCAAACAAGGTGATCCCCTCTCTCCTTTCCTATTTAATATTTTTTCTGAGGCTTTCACTAGGAGTTTAGCTTTTATATATGAGAATGGGAGTCTTCAATATTATAATCTCCCTGTGGCAGCTGAAAAAATTTCTCACCTCACATATGCAGATGATACCATCATATTTATGCTTGCTAGTAAATCTAATCTTATTAAAATGAAAGCATTTCTCTCAGTTTTTGAATCTGTCTCAGGACAGAAGATAAATTATGAGAAAAGTGAATTTTATACTAGTAAGCATGCCACTTCTGCAAAAATCAGAGAGATTAGGGACATATTATGTATGAAAAAGGGCCAGTTTTCTTTTAAATATTTAGGTGTCCCAATTTTCCCAGGTAGGATTAAAAATATTTTCTTCCAACCACTGATTGAAATGATTGATAAGAGGTTGAATAACTAGAAAAATAAATGGCTGTCTCAGGGAGGTAAAATGATACTCATAAATGCATGTTTATACTCTATCCCTCAACATATATTTGCTGTCATGGAGCCTACTGTTCATGTCATCAAACTGATTAGGAGAAGGATCTCTATATTTTTTTTGGGACTCTGTTGAAAATAGGCCAAAAAAAACATGGAAAAAATGGGAAGACCTGTGTTTCCCTATTACAGAAAATGGCCTAAAAATTTTAGGGTATACCTACCATAGTTAGAACTTTCTCAGTCAAACTATGGTGGAAATTTCAAGTAGGCACTGCCCCATGGACTAGATTTCTGGCCTCTTTACCTGAGACATTTAAAACTTCTCACTGTTGGAAGAGAATATGTAAAGTTAACTCAGTGGCAGAAAGAAATACTAGGGTGATTCATGGCAATGGAGCTTGTAATTTCTGGAATGCCAATTGGATTGGCTCAGGTGCTATAAGTGATATAGTTGATCCCCTACACATAGATATCCCTGAGGATTGCACAGTTGCCCAATTTTTACATAATAAGCAGCAGTTCATCCCTAAAATCCAAAATGAAGTGGATAATGCTCTCCTCAATTTTTTGCAGGAAATAATATACAAGTTCACAGAGAGGATAAATTGATTTGGATGCCAGAAAAAAGAGGATGCTTCTCCTTCAAATCCACTTACAGACTATTAAGACACACAAGGGGAAATGCTGCATCTTTACAAAACATTTGGGACACCAGAGTGCCAAAGAAAATATCCATTTTCATGTGGAAGGTAATGAACTCTCTACTGCCATTTGATAATGTTCTTATTTTCTATGGGTTTAATATTACATCCAAATGTTGTTTCTGTCAGCACTCTGATACTCTGGACCATTTCTTTAATAGTTGCCACATTGCAGTTGGGGTCTTGACTAGTATAAATCAATTTGTGAACATTATAGTCCCTGGTTTCAACAACATCTGGAACAGGACTAGTTATTACTTATCCAGGCCTGGTTTCACTAGACTTCACTCTACTTTAATTCGCAATGTGGCGCTTTTCACCTGCTGGGAATTGTGGAAATCTAGGAATAAATATATTTTTGATGGTGTCAATCCTAGAACAAGTCATATCTCTCACCAAATTAAAAGTCTGGTGTTTAACTCATTTGCTGCTAAACCTTTCTATGTTAGCTCACCCTTTGATATTGATTTAGCTTCTAATGGCTACTTTCCAAAATGGCTCAAACCACCTAAACCTAACATCTCTATTATTAAGTGGAAAAAGCCATCCCATGGACTTAAACTCAATGTTGATGCTTCATGGATTAGAAGTACTGGGGATACAGATTTAAATGTTATAGTCAGAGACATGCATGGTCATTTCATCTTTGCAAAATCTATTTATACTCATGCTATTTCCTCTTTACATGCTGAAATATTAGCAATTGGTCTAGGTTTATCTGTATCTGAGTCCTACCATCATGTTATGAGCATTGAATCTGATTGTGCAGAAGCTGCCAAAATGGTTAATGATCCTAATACTGCTCACTGGAATCTGTTTAATTTGGTAGATGACATCCATCAACACCTCAATATTCCCTTGAATTTTATTCATAGAGAGGGATACTTAGTCTCTGACTGTTTAGCAAAAGTGGCTGCTGCTTCCAAACACAGTGAACAATTTGTGTTTTTTTCACAAATTCCATCGAAAGCTAGGGGTCTGATATACTTAGATAAATCAGGAACACAATCTATCAGATTGCATCCTCCCTAGATTCAGCTGTTACGCTCATTAGTCTGTTTCTCTATCATTGCAGGTGTCCAGACTATCAAAAGGGGAACATGACAAGGAAGACACTAATATTCACAGCACCAACTACTTAACCCAGGCTCTCATGTTATAACATGCCAATCCAAATCTATCAGCCTATTTTGGACAACATGGATAGACCTTTCTAGTGCCGCTTTGTGTTTTGTTTATAAATTCGCTAACAGGCTCTAGGAATTCTCTTTCCCATGTTAGTCTTAGTTATTTCTCTATCTTATTTAGTTTATGTATAGGTTCCACCATTTTTTGGAAGCAATCTTGCTTCATGGCTGTGTGTTGAGCCAGTATGCCTTTATTCTTTTGTCGCCCGCTTTATTTAGTGGTGAGTTATCATAACAGTAGCCAAAATTAACATTTTGGTGATTTTCATATGGTTAGGGGAGCCAAATAAACTTCACCCATCTTTGGATGGTTTAATTTTAAAAAAAAATTGCTCAAATATCAAGAGTTTAAAGCCAAACCATTGTGGCTAACTAGCTACAATGTGGAATTCTTCCCATTAGCTATTTAGCTTCTCATAAACTTGTGGTGCCAGAATAACGGGCCCTAAGCACCAGTTATATATAACCCTTGTATGGCGTGATTTACCTCCTCATCAACTTGTACTTTAATTTATAAGGAGAATAATACTATCGTGGATCGTCCATATTTGAAGTAGTGGAAGGAAATAATGCTTCATCGACATGTATAGTATCTTGAAGGGTGTAAATGTTTAAGGTTTGGATGCAGGAAACACGAAGTCTGTATGTCAGCATACTAGTATATGTCATGATCAGTGGCTACCAGATAGACGGTCAGAATTACTTCATACGGAATCCAGAAGTGGTGCCGAACCTAACTAAAGTATTGGACCTCATTGATGAGGATACAGGGTAATGGAGTCTAGGCTTGCTCGGGGAACATTATAACGCCAAGGATGTGGATATTATCACATCTATTCAGTTGTAGAATCAAGAGTATCAGATAAATGGAGATGGCACTTCCAATCTACAGTTAAATACACGGTCAAGACGACTTACCACTTGTTTGTGGAATCGATAGACGAGTTCTCCCTTCTTCCATCACAACCGACTGATTTCTTTGCCAAATATTTGAAAGAAACTTTGGAGCCACAAAGTACTACAGCGGCCGAAACACTTTACATGGCGATTGTGCATGGATTCGCTGCCTTCCACTAAAAATCTGAGGAAGAGAACTATTGTGGTACCATATTCTTGTCCACTATGCTTGGAAGGAAATAAGACCTACATCCACATGTTCTTTGACTGTGTCTATGCAAAGACGGTATGAAGATCGATCGGACTGGAGTAGACAGTATAACAAACTTGACGACCAATGGTTGAATTTGGGTTCAGAATATTGCTACAAAACCAGAATAAGTTCAAAGTGGAGATGGTGTTGATGGCCTATGAGAGAATCTGGTTCCTAAGAAATTGCTCACTGTTTGAAAACAAGAAACTAGAGCCCAACGTGCTTGTAGCCTCAGTTAGCTAATGGCTGAAAGGCTTCCACGATGCCAACTCTTGGCCGGATTGGCTTCTAGTGGAGTTTCATAAACATGCACAATTACAACCACCTGAAATAGACCTAGGATTTATTTTGATGCACGAATACTCAACTTGCTGCCGGAACCCCAGTATTATGGCTTGATGAATGGGGCAGTATTAAAATTACAGAGTCAAGTAGATTTCTAGGTGTCTCATCGCCATTGCTCGCAGAAGCGTATGCATGCAGAGAGGAAGTTTCCTTAGCGATTTGAACGGGTCTCAAAAATGCAGAAATTATTGGAGATACCCCTTGTTGAGGTGATCATAGGCAATGTGGAGCCAACAATGGAGTGTGTTTTGTTGATAGAACAGATCCGTGGCTCACACAAACTCAAAGCACTATGTTGAGTGCCACGAAAAAACAATGTACTAGCACACTCTCTTGCTTATTATGCAAAAATAGACGAAGTAAAATTTGTAGAATGAGACTTTTCGCTCCATTTTTCTGTCAATAGATACTGGACATTTTCAGTAACTTGAAATGAATTTTACATTAAAAAAATCACGTGGTGTCAATATAAAATAATCACAAGGGTTTCATTTTATGTCTTCAAAAAAAATAAAAGGGATTTCATTGCATGAAGATTGGATTTATCACCCTCTTTTAGAGCCTTTCTAAAGTGAAATTTGGTATTACCATAACAGTATTGGACTAATTGAATTAAAAAACATGGGATCATTAATGTCTGTCAATCTCTAGCAAAAACGTTCAAATAACTGAAATAAGGCACGTGTCTTCTAAGTGTCAGCACTTAGACAATTCTAATAGTCGTAACAAATATTATAATAATAGTCTCTACCGCTAACAATGGTCAATAGTGATGCCGTTACTTATTATCGGCAACAAAGTCCAATCATTTCTCACCACCACATATTCAGAACAGCCAAGAGCTAATTCAGAAGCAGAAGAGGAAGCGAGCCCAAACCAATTGGCCGTCAAATCCTGATACCTACCAGCCCGCGTCGGGGGGACATATCAAGCGAGAGGTCAAGATGAAATCAACAGGGAACTAGATCGCCTCCTCGGACCTCGGGGACAGGCTTCCCGCTCTCCTTTCTCACACCACATGATTGACCTCCTGTTTTATAACACGAAGAAGGTGCCCGACCACCTTCAAACATATGATGGGATTAGTGATCCTCGAGAGTTCCTGTCTGTCTTCTAAAAGACTATGTGGACCAGGAACTTCCATGAATTGGAAATTTGCAAGATCATCCCCAGCTATCTACTGGAGAAGGCACAAAATTGGTTTAACCAAACCATCCCGAAAGCCAGTTTGATTACAGGGATTTCGCCCAATTCCTCCTCCTAGCATTTTTCTAGAAGAAGAAGTTCACCAGATCTAGAGGTGACCTGGGCCATGTCCCCCACAAAGAGGGAGAAACTATGGAAGAACACTACCACAGATACATGGATCTGACAACTGACTGATATGATAGGACAGACATCATCGTTGTGAATATGTACCGAATGAATGTTGAAAATGACGGGTTAAGGAAGAAATTAGCCTCCAAGAACCCCACAACCGTTCATCATCTCCGGGCTATCATGAAGAAGTATGTAAACCAAGAAAATGCGGTGACAGGAAAGCACGATCGTGACCCGCATACAGATGGCAAGGCCAAAGGGCCTAGGATGAAGGTGCCAAAAACAGAGAAGACTGAAAGCCCTTCTAAGCCTTGTTTTGAATCCTACACCCCACTAACTTGGTCCTGGGTCTTCATTAAACTTCCACCACCTTGTCAACCGCCTCCAGGCTCTTCATTAAACCCATCCGGAAACCTCCTACTCGACGGAGCCCTTCCTCCAATTCCTTCAACTCTTGAGCAGCAGTCGGCTAGTTGTAGAAGAGAGGTAGCAGTTTATTATCCTTCTCCTTGACAAGAAATACCTGAAGAGATTTCCACATCCCACGGAGCTGGGAGCGATAGAACAGTTTGTTATAGTTGTCCCTAAGCTCCTTCATCTCGGGACTATTGACGCTGAGCTCGGACACCACTTGGAGCAGTTGTTTCTCCCTCGCAGGAGCAGCAGACAGTCCCTTCTCATTCTTCAGATTAGCAATTTCATGATTCATATCCAGAAGAACCGTCTCCCGAGCCACTTGATCACCAGTTAGGGCCTTTTTGTCCTTCAACAAACCCTCCTTCTTAGCTCTCTCCTTGGCAACCTCACTGTGAAACTGCTCAATCAGCACAAGTGATCAACTGGAATTTTCAGCAACTTGGGTCTTCAGCTGCTCCACTTCTGCCGACTTCTCCTCGGCCGTGCTCTCACAAGCTTGACAGTGGGTATAAAGTACCTTAACTGATCCATACATATGCATCATTTGGCTCTCCATAGTCGCATCACCTCTGCGGGAATCAGACAGGGCCTGTCGAAAACACAAGACATTGTAAACAATTGTTGGGCTACATACCTGACTGATTTTCGGGAACTCTTGATACTTCTCGGACTCAACACTCTCCGAGAGTGTATTTGCAGGCTGGGAAGCATATTCCTCGAACCCTCACAAGGGCTCGAGGCTAACCCTCTCCCCCGTACCATCAGATCCCTCATAAGATTCAAGCTCTTTTCTCTTCTTGGCTTCTTCTTCATCCTTCCATCGCTGCTGAGCTATGAGCTCTAGTTCGCCGAAAATGTCGAGATGGTCACTGTGGGAAACCACTGCATAATAGTTATTAGCATATTAGAGGAAGAAAAAACAACAACGATAAGTTGCACATATAAAGAAAGGCTACCCTCAGCCTGAATTTCTTCAACAATTGTCGATGCCACTAAGTCACCATCCTATTCATCAACAAACTTTGAGAATTAAAACTTGCTCGTGCTAGCTGATTGTGCAAGAAGGCACATCAGCTGCCTCTTTTCTCGGACCTCAAAACAGAATCTCCTCATCATTCTCCTCTTAAGATAGATCTTGTGCCATTGGCAAAACACTGGGCTCCACAACAACAGGGGCAAATTCCGTCGGGCCTCGTCACAACCTTATAAAGGGACGCCGAACATCTTCCATGAACCATGAACTTTTTTCATTTGAGGGCTCTAGGACCCCATGGAAGCTACTTTCTCCCTTTCTTGAGCCTCTCGCTCCTCCGCGATCCTTCAAGCTCGAGCTGCTCTTGCCGCTGCAATTGGTCTTGCTTATCAATTGATGTCGAAATTATCCTTGGGCTGGTCAAAGTATGCACTCTTTAGATAGCTGCTGTTCTCAAGGGTCTGCCTGGCACCTCATCTAACCATCTAAAAGTATGTATAGGCCACAACCAGCTTGTGTGATAGTCTACCGGCACGAACCGGCATCCCTCAAGCTTTATCTTCTGTTCAACAAGTTTCTGTGCGATCTCGAACAGACGACGGGGAACCCGAAAGTAATTCTTAGACTCATTCTTAACATCGAGATTCCAGTGGGGCACGAGATACTTTGTCCGAAAAGGTTAACCTTACCTTGTCCCACTTTTCACTCTTGGTGGGGAGCTCGAACGGTCTACCATCTCGAGCTGTCAAGCTCATCGCCTTTTTTTACTACGGCTACCTTATACAAGATTCGTAACAGCTCGAGGCTGGGGCTATAGCCCTCACGAACACACCAAGTCATCAAAAACCATGATCATAACCATTACATTGGCATGAATCTGCCCCAAATGTACTTAGTAGTGGTTTAAGAATTCATCCAACAGCGGGGGGAAAAGGAAATGCAAGACACCAAGCTGTATAAACCTCCCATATATCACCCTTTGAGTGGGAGTGACTAGCTCTCTGGCGGGCACACCATCCTCTGCGTACATTAGATCGTAGTCGGTGGGGATGGAATACCGTTAGTTAGCAACAAATTCTCGAGCATTTGCACGAGCTCTCTGATCCTTTACGGATACCTTGCTACTACCCTTATCACCGGCCGGCGGTTGCAAACCTCCTGGCATACTCGCCACCATAGAAGCTTCCCTTTCTATTTGGGCCCGCCGCGCCGTCATCACCAGATTCATCTCCTTACCTGGATGTTTCCTCTTTAACTCCATGGGTTTCTTCCCAATAGTTATCTCTGCTCTCCGATGGTCATTGGAGATAATCTCCTCAGCCACGGTGTTATCATCCTCTCTATTATCCTGTCGGGGGACGGAATTTGTTTCATCACTACTAGACATGATTACAGAGAGGATGTGATGAAATACATATGATGAGGAATAAAGGAATGGAATAATAAAAAAAAAACAGAGATCAACAAGAAGATCCGAATACTTACTGATTGAAGCTGAAACAAGAAATTTGGGGCTTCGGAAATATTGGATGAAGACGTCTTCTGGACTCGGGTTAAAAGATTAAAGTGAGGAAGATGAAAAAATATTTGGGAGATATAACCCAAATTAAACAGCATTAAAGTGGGTAATTATCTTGATCCGTGTTCCGATGTAAGCAAGTGGAGAGATGGGGGGACAAACCGCCAGCGCCACCGAATAAATACACGTATTCTGCTTCCAGATGGAATTAAACTCAGCCGTCCACGTGTCTTGATGGAATGCGAAACAACTTAAAGATAGATATTCAGAAAAGTCAGCCCGAGTGGTCAATCCGAGAGGATTCCCCGAGCTTAATACTCTGAGTTATCTCCCTCGAGTTATGGGATTACCTTCGAGTAACAAGCCTCTCATCATGCCTTCCGGAGGAGACCTCGAAATTCTGAAGATCCACCTTGGGGATACTGATAAGTCCATGGTTCACACTCCGGGGCTTTGTTTAGTTTTGGACCAGGGCCCGAGAATGGTCAGGGGCTCGAGATACGATGGAGATGGATCCACGGGTCCATCGGCCCAAATCCTTATAAGGAACGCGTATATTCTGAAAGTCCTGCAAAGAATACACTTCCTCTAAATATGGTAATACAACTGCTATCTCCATAAGAGTTGTACTCTTACCATAATTACATATCTCACCAATCTACAGATTGGAGCCCTATATATACCAAAGATTTGGTAGACCTCTCTATCTATTATTACACACTTAATACGCCTTACGCTTACAAACTTCTCTAAGTAGTTTCTAACTTAAGCATCAGAGCGTCTACCCCTAGGTAACCCCAGGGCTTTGTCTTGTAGGTTAGTTCCTGAGCTGGCATCGTGATCAAGAGTCTGTTCCAGACATCCATCAATTCACCAAGCCAGGTTTTCAAATGGACAACAATAAAATGTCCTTTTTTGTTGCATATATGAGTTGGTGATCAGTGCTCTTCACTGCAGTATTCTGATTGATGAAAGCTGCATAATATCAGCTGTAATGGTGTGCGTGCTGCATCTAGTGGCATACACATATTTTTGGAGGGGTTTTACCTAAAAGGTAGAGCCCTACAAAGGCAGTTCAATAATTTGATTAAGCATGTTGTTATATATAATTTTAAGTTCTTATTTAAAACATAATAAGTGTGAAAATGTCATGCTTAAATAATATATTAGACTTTCTGTATTTACACCATTAAAAGTTCCACCAACACACACGGGAATAACTAAGAAGTACTCCCTCCGTTTGGCTAACAACGTATTACTTGACCGTTTTAAAATTTTGTTTGACCGTGAATAACTTTAGTCATATACATTATATGACGATTTAAATAAATTATATATTTAAAATACATGTTACAGTGAATCCAAAACTATATCACATGATTATATTAATATTGATGTAGCACTCTAAATTAATGGTCAAATATGTTATAGTGAATAGTGAGATAAGACATTGTTAGACGAACAGAGGGAGTAGTGAAAACGTCATACTTCTCAAACATTTTTATATGCTGAACTACGAGCACATCATCTATTTATCGTGCATGATATCTTGATTTGAAAAATCAATTGTAAATTAGCTTAGTCTATATTAATGATATCCAAAGTTAAAATACACTTTTTAAAATATTTAGTTAGGGTCAACGAAACTAAGTTAGAATTGACGAAATATGAAATAATGATATTCAGTTTAATTTAGTTGATCAATGTATTTAAAATAAGTTAAATTAAATTTAGATTTGATGAAATTTGGATAGATGACATTCAACTTAGTTTAGTCATACTATTAATAATTTCAATACATTCATTTAAATATATTTAAATAGATCTGTTTAATTCAGATTTGATGATATATGATTTAATTATATTTAACATAATTTAGTCGTAGTATTACTAATCTATGTACATTCATTCATGCTTCATATCAAATCATCAATTTGGTCCATATCCATATAAACTAGTCAAGTTCATATAAGTTGAGGAAAAGTTAAAATAAAGTTTATTCACAACCTATGAAAAATGTAGAATGAAGTGCATTTTATGGCCCACTAGTATTAAAAATGTACAATTCATAGCCCCTAAAAATAAAGTGCTAAAGTCATAACTCCTTAGAATTTAAAATGTAAAATTTATGGCCATTTGCCAAAATCTGTCATGACGCCGGCTGGGACGTCTCGCGTGCTAGTCACGTGACTAGCAATTATCAATTTACTGAGGGATATTATTGTAAGTTCGTTGATCATTGACTCCATTAATCACTCAAATTACCCTTATCCATAAAATAGATCTCGTCTTCTCCAGGTCGCGCCTCCGTCCTTGAAGGTTGCAGTTGGTGGTGGCGTTGTTTATCCGCTTGAATCGGCGGCGGGTTAACGCAGCTGAGGGTTGCGGTAAAGGTGTGTGGTCATTGTCAGCGGCGGCGGAATCCTAAACAATAAAACTCAGTGTTTTGTGAGGTCAATGAGCAAATGAAATATCAGGGATGGGTAATGTATAAAAAATTTCTTCACTTGAAGTATTTGATTGATTGTGACCCTGTTCTAATATTCTGAAGCTTATATTACCATGAATTTTATAATTTTACCGTTGTATTATGCTTACGAAGTCCAACTTTTTACAAGTAATTATATAAAATAAAAGCCAAGTATGTGTAAGCTTGTGTGATTATTTTGTCCTCTGATTCATTAGTTATATGCAACATATGGTTTGGATTGAATCAATAAAGACGAATAGAAATAAAATTTTCAAGAAATAGCTTTTTGAGAACCTGAAGAGCATTTCCAAAGCACTGCAACTTATTGATATCCTAACATGACGTGTTTGTCTATTCTTTTTTCACTATGAGCAAATCATATATCAGTTTGAGAGTCTTGAACATGTACAAAACCTAATAGAGAAACTTGTTTAGTTATAGGTTACTCTAGTGTTATAGATTATAGTTCAGTAGTTTTGAAAACATTTCTTGCAACTGCCTTGGTGCAGGTGAATCAAAACCAGTACTTATTCACATTAGCACTTTCAGGGTACAAATATGTGGTATATATTTGATCCCTTTGAGTTGTAGAATCATTTTCACCGAGAAAGAAATGAGTTTTTGTTCATGCTTTGATATC
This sequence comes from Sherardia arvensis, assembly GCA_948330725.1. Lineage (NCBI taxonomy): Eukaryota > Viridiplantae > Streptophyta > Magnoliopsida > Gentianales > Rubiaceae > Sherardia > Sherardia arvensis. Next base: position 19,592,180 of record OX415238.1, read on the forward strand.
ACTTGAGTTGTTGAATGTATACTTTAGGAATTAAGTTTCAGTATTGATGGATGGTACCCTCAGATGCTCTTAACACTAGTGGAGGTTGATAGTCCCAACGGCGGTAATCCGGGGTATACACGGCGGTTGTACCCGCCGTTACTGGAACCGCCGTCCATCGGCGGTCCAGTTTTGCACGGAGGAAGGACCCGGCGTGCATCATTTTTGAACTTGAAAACTAAAAAGGCAGTGGTTTACGAAAAGAAAACTTAAAACATGGCGTTATGGTCCCCGAGTTGAAGTAGAAACTTTCGAGTGGAAAACATACACACTCATGATTTTGAAAAAAAACTTGTCATCAAAGTTACGAGTCGCAAAGTTTGAGTACATAGTATAATGTTTAAGAGTAGCAAGGTAAGTGTTAGCCGAGGATACGATATCGAAATCTATTGAATATGCCCAACTGAATTTGACCATTATTTGCTACACATTTACGAGCTCAAAGTATGTGTCTATGAAGAGCACTTTTGATTTAGTCTCTCAAAATCGTAAATAATGCGACATGATAATAGTTTCGGTCTCTAAAATAGGTTGAAGTTAGGTTGAAAAAGTTTCATAATAGGGCTGCAAGTAGGGTTTTTTGGGTTTCATTTATTTTCGATTTCGAACTTCAAATTCAGAACGCTATTAGTTTTCTAAATCGAAACAACTTGTTTTAGGTTTTTTATTGTTATCTTTTCGGTCGTATAATAGAGTATTGACTTATACATCTTTCGAGTCAGAAAGTTAGATGACTAGTTCATTTATGTTCGATATCGAAAAAGTGGTGATTCTAATGTATTTGGTCGGTTTTATCGGGTTTAAAATAGGGGATGCCACTGGATTGGTTCTCTGTAGTACATCTTGTTTGCGAAATCAAAAAAATTGGGAAGCAGATTATTTCGAATTCGAAATTGTGGTGAATAAAAATTGTTTTCTTTTAATGTGACTAATAACGATGCCGGAACCGGGCAATTTCAAAATTGGATGATGCGAAACCCAAAAATAACGTAATAAAAATGACTCATATTTAATCAAGCCAACCACTGGCGATATCCAAAATACATAATGCACCATAGCATCTAATGAATCGATAAAAAAATGACCGTTATTGTAGCAAAAGATCAAATATTTGTAGCGCATCATGATCATGGGAAGGGAAAAAATATTCAACTTTACAAACAAACCACCACACAATGTACGTCACATGCCATGTTCTTACTAATGCTATTTTGAAAGTCTTGATCCCCGAACATTTAGCACGTACGATGCAAAGTTGTTGATAACGGTCTTCATGTCATCAAGTGTGTAAGGAGTCGAGTCCTTCTTGAAAAGCTAGTCAAGAAATGAAGCATAAAAATTAAGTTTAACAAAGATGATCGGGCAAACAAGTATAATAATACAAGTTAGGAATAATGTCATAAGTACTCATCGATTCAAAGTTATTGTTTAACTTAGCAAAAGAGACAACTTGAAGTGCCGTCGCCATGGTGAAATAACCACATTCCCAACAACTATTTTGCTTCTTGTACTAGAGAAAAAAATCACTTGTACTTAGCATTGGTTGGCATGTGCATTCTAAATCAATGAAATAAATTAGTAGCGTAAGCCAACCTTGATTTCATGAACCCCGAAAGCCGATTGACCCTTGGGATTAACAAACTCCAACGCTTGCTTTGCTATCTCAACAAAAGAAGGGATGGGTGCATGGTGGAGAGAATCAATCCAATACACTTGTTTCGTTGTCTTGTTAATGACAACCAAACGCCAATGTCCCCTAATTCAACACATTAACAAAATAATTTAATAAACTAGCTAGGGAGCCTTGTATTGAAAGAAAAATGTAGACCATTTAGGTTTCACTTACTTGTGGAGTAGGGGCAACAAGAAGAGTACTTTTGTAGGATCACTTAGCCCAACATTCAAGTAGCCTAGTCGTTCTTCGCGAGAATGTACAACCTCTTGATTATGCTCGGGGCATAGAAAACCAATCCAAGGCCGACCACGACTTTGTGCAATGTTGTGTAAGAAGCTTCAATCAACAAAATGACCAAGGACTGTTAATTAACATTTGGGGTTTTATAAATTATAAAATAAAGCGACCGAGAAACAAACATTATGAACTAGAAAACGTACCCTTGAAAGAGTGACATAAGAGTCTCCGTTATCATGTCAAACCTCCACAAGTCTTCAAAGTCCACCCAACACAGCGTAATAAGTTTGCCAACTCCGAATATGGGTGTAGGAGAAGGGAAGTCGTAAGTCCCAAGTTGGTTGTGGTCGGATATCTTCTCAAACAATAGTCTAAGGGAAGGGGGCATGTCCTCCACATTGGCCTCTATTGGTTTCTTAGTTGAATCAATAGCAAAGATGCGTTTACCTTTGACTAGTGATGGTGGACATAGATTGGTCGGCTCATCCTCCCCTAAGCCCTCTACCCTAATCAGCCTCCTAGGCCACATCAAAAGCATTCCCTTTGTTCCCTTTTGCAATCGGTTCGATGGTTTGGGAATAGGCAACAAAGCATTTTCAAAGATGATGTCTAAAATTGAAACAATATTCAAGCCCTCAGGCACGTCCTTATGGTGATGTTTTCTAATAGACTCCTCAAAAATGCCATTTGCTACTAAAAAGGGGGGTTTCGAATTTCCAAGGTCAACGTAGAGCAAGCATGCATCAGATCCCTTGAATATAAAATGAAAACATTTAATACTACTTCATGAATATCTAATTACGTACTTATATGTTGTAGTGATTAAAAGAAAGTACTTAAACATACTTAGATTAAGGATAGTTTACTAACCATTGATTCACGGTTTCCTTCATGGAGACTTGGGTCGACGTAGGGTTGAAAAGGAAGATCGTCGAGCACATCCTCGTGTTCATCTTCTATTGGAGAAGCGGGTAAAGGGTCATGATGAGATGGTTCACGAAGCAGTGAATCGGGCTCGGTCGGTTCCCAATGTGTGGTGATGTGTTCGAGGTCCTTGGGGAGTTTAGTGCCACTGCTTTTAGCAAGCATGTGAAGGGCAATGTCTCACTTCCCTTGGCTTTCTTTGATCTCCTTTATCTCCTCGTACAACTTCTGAATCAAGCTATCGCTAGACGACTTCGATTTCTCACTCTTGTTAACGAGATCTTGCTTTGTGACGTAAGAGCCGGAAGTCCTAATTCTACCGGGATGCTCACCCAGACCCAAAGACTCACTCAAGATGTCAAACCCCTCCTTAGATGGTTCAAAGACCCCCTTATCGGCCTTATCCTTGTTTGACTCCTAGCAAAGTAATGGCCAAAACAAAATATTAGTTGTAAATATAGAAACGGTGTAGATAAAAGAAAAACTCCAAACTAATGCAACTAAACTTACTAGATCTCTCAAAAAAGTGGTCATCTCCGGCTTATCACCGTATCCACCACCCTTCTTTTCCCTAGCTTTGAGATATAACTCGAAGGTCTTAATCTCGTCAACACACATCGGTTGGGTTGTATCCCTCGCCTCCGCCTCGGGCATCCCGGCCACAACCTTCTCTTTGATTCTTCGCTCTATCTTCAGTCACAAATTGCTCCACCGCTAATTGCATCCCACCCTGGCTCATTCGGTGTGGCAATGTGTTGTCTTTAGCATTCTCACTATTAGTTGCATGCAACCCCTAATTTGTAATGTCAACATAAATGTTGCACATGTTAGTTCCATGTCAATTTGTAGATAAACAAATATCCACTTGTAAGGAAAAAATATTTATTCAAAGTACATACATCGTCATAATATCCTTGGGCATACTTCTTGAAGAACTCCAAACTTTGCTCCGGAATGGTTGTGTATATGAGTCTAGGGTTCAAGTGCTTCTTCTCTCCAAACACATAGTCTCGAGCAAGCATCACACGATAATCTCTTGCAATCTTCCCCAACCTTTTCATGGTCTTCTCTTGGAGAAGTTCAATGTTAGGTGCATCGATTATAAATGGACGCTGCAGCATACATAAGCATTAAGGTTATGGTGTTAGTTGTTATTTATGAACATATATAATACGTGGCATTTCTTAAAATAATACGTAGCTTACCATGCATTCGTCGACAAGCCTTTCCTTCATAGGCTTAGGTACTAGACGCCAGTCGTTGTACTTAATATCTATACATGTTATAGCCGTCTTTCCCACCCAACTTGCCCATTTGCTCCTCTCTCGTGAGATTGGCTCGCCAAGTTCATTGAATTGCATTGGTGTTAGAACACCTTTCTTCATCCTTCTCATGATCTCGTGGCAATAAATCCTTAGTCGCAACGTAGATCCATCTAGTGCTTCCTCCGATTCTCGAGCAGCTTGTGCCCTAGCCCTCTTCGCCGATTGTTTTGAACTTTCTTCTTTAGGGGAGCCATTCGATACCTTAAACAATAGTCACTACATATTAGACTAGTGCATTTGGTTTACATGATAACAATACGAACTAGTATGCAAGAATAGAAGTAGTATATATGTATCTAGGGCACACTAACCTAACATAAATGCACAAGATTAATTGAAACCTAGGGTTTTACTAGAAAATTTCATGTCATATAGCTAGGGTTTTAATGAAATTGTTTCATATTTGATTGAAGATTAACATGTACGGTTTATGGTTTCTAGCAATAAAGAAACTCGAACATATGCATTTGATAGAGTTTGATATGTACAAATAAAAATACCCATAATCAACTAAGCTAGCAAAACAGAAAAACTAGTGCAACAACTTGAATCTACTTGCATTTGAACACAAGATTCATATAAATTTCATGGCACGAGCTAGTATGATATGGGAAGCACAATGAGATCTACATAAACACGGCATTACTTAAATCTATGAAATTTGTTCATATGTAACCCACATATAGTGTTGAACAAAATAAGATACATTAAATCTCACCCACACAATACTTCAAATCTGAATATGTGAGATGGTGAGGGTGTGGATTTGGGATGGAAGATTGGTGTAGGAGAAGTAGATATGAGATGTAGTATGTATGGAATAAATTAGGTTTGATGAGATATAGAAATGTGAGGGAAATAACCTTATCATTCCAGCTAGGAGAAATTTATATACACGGTGGAAAATTCAAATATCGATTCTTTTTCGAATTCGAAAACTCACTGTATTTGACATTTCATGCTAGGTTTTCGATATCACAACGTTTCCTTATCAATACTTTTTATTAAAGTAATTCAATATATCCCCTACCATGTTTTCGATGTGTAAAAAACTGTTCAATTACACAAACTAAGTAGTGTTGGTTTCTAACTAGAAAACCATTTCTGGCATAGGTTGCACATGAGCTCTAGAACTCGAAAACACCATACATTTGATACACTAAAATATAACTAATTAGGGCTATAACACGGGGATTGCACTGGTTGTAATTGAATCATATGCACAGGTTTTCAAAACCGAAAGCCAAAGCCAATATGTTTTTAATAAATAATTTATTTAAATTATATATTTATTGAAGTTTATTGAAGAAATTTTCTCCGACCTAAGCTTCGAACTCGCAAAACAAGGACGTTAAGTACTCAATTCTACATTCGATTTCGAAAGTATATTGTTGCTACAAAGTTATTAATTTCGTGTTCGGGTGGTAGGCCGGGGATCTCACTGGTCGGACATACACAAGATATAACATACTTACGATGTCGAAAACTAAATGCATATACACGTTTAGAATTCGAAAATAGGGTAAAATCAAATATGTTCTAAATAGAGTCCATAATCGGGTATTGCTCTGTTGAAATGCTATAGAGTGTTAAAACTCTACATGAAATGTTTTAGAATTCGAAAATAGGGTAAAATCAAATATGTTCGAAATAGAGTGCATGATCGGGTATTGCTCTGTTGAAATGCTATAGAGTGTTAAAATTCTACATGTAATGTTTTAGAATTCGTAAATAGGTTAGTTGAGTTGGATTCAAAATCGGAAACAGAGGGAAATTTTTTACTTCATGATTTCGAGTTCGAAAACATGTTCTAGTATAAATAAAAAACGAGTCGACCCAACTTGTTCTACATTCTGTTTAGCAAAAAATCCCCAAATACCCATCGACTGAAACCCTAACCCATCACAAAACCAGACCGATTGCTCATGGCGCGCACCAAACAGATCGCAGGGAGGCGTACAAGTGACCGAGAGGTAGTTACACAAGCACCGCCGCCGCCGCCGCGTCAACAGAAGCAACCTGTTCAGCACCATCCAACTAGCCGGAAAAGCTCCAAGCTTGTCATCAACGACACCGCCGCACGGCCAAGCACTGTAGAATCCATTGAAGAGAGTGAGGAAGAAGTGGGTGCTACCCTGTTGAAGAGGCAGATGAAAACAAAAGAGATTGCAGGTAAGGGGAACGGTAAGCAACCACTTGTTGAGTCTGAATCTTTGGAGTCGAGTGATTCTGATGATAGAAGTGAGAATGATGATGAAAATGAGAGCACGGAAAAAGTGGATGAGTCTGAGGAGGAGACTGCCGGGGAGGCTGATTCTCAGCAGTCTAAAGAGCAAAGTGCAAATGAGGAAGAGGTGGGGAAGACTGGAAAGTCAGCTAAAAGGGCGGCTGAAGAGCGGAAGAAGAAGGGAAAGGCAGTGGTGAGGGTCCCTGATGATGATGAGGTGATATGGGCTACTCTGTATGCCACAAAACTGAGGAAGAAAAAGCATAACAAGAAAGGCGATGAGGAGGAGTGTAGTTATTTCTTCAGCCAGGAGGCAGAGGAACGGTACATCAAGCAGATCAGAAGGCCTTTAACACGAACCAAGGTTTTGAAGCTTCGCACCAAGATCGGTAAATCTTTTGCCTATGTGCTCGATTATTTCAAACCTTCGAATTTGGATAAGTTAATTACACTAGATGCTCCTGTGTACCCCGATGCTGTGAGGCAGTTTTATGCCAATTTAGGGCGTAACCCAAATGAGCGTGAATATAGTAAGGTAGCTGGGATTATTATACCAGTGACAAAGTATAGTATAAATGCTGCTTTAGGAGTACCTTGGAATAGTTATCCAGCCTTGGTAGGGGAGTCTAGCGGTGTATGATAACTACTATGATCACAAGTGGCCCGATCCCTCAGACCAGCAACACATAGATCCTGTTGAGCTTGGTTTGGAATTCTTCCACGCAGAACCACCTAAGGGTGATGGAGCTGGGAAAGTGGTGGCATACAACATCGAGCATCTATCTAGTGAGCACCGGATCGTGTTTGAGTGGATATGTGGAAATATGTTGCCGACAGGTGGACATGCTTGCGAGCCAAGAATAGTGACGTGCGTGGTTTTCTATTACATCGTTCACGGTTTGCTAGTCAACCCAGGGCATGCAGTTGCCGAGTACATGAAGAAGACGGCAAAGCACAGACCAAGCAATTTCCATATGGTTCTTTAATTACTAGGCTCGTGAAGACTCAAGGCTTCGTCCCAGTTGATGCACCGATCATGAATCGAGTGTACGACGATAAATGGATCCAGCGTTGCAACTTGGATCTTGATCTGGAAACGAACAAGTACAGGAAAAAGGCTGTTGCTAGCGGCGTGGCTGAGCGAGATGCAAAGAGAAAGAGGGACGCCGAAGATGGTCCTGCTCCAACACTTCCAAAACGTGAGTATAGCTATTTCAATGTCTGTGAATTTGTTTTACGCTTGTTTTAACATGATGCCTAACATTGACATGTTTCTAGGGTTGAAGCTAAAGAAAATGATGGGGAAGTTGATGAGGATGTGGGACTGCTTTGATGAGCAGCTAGAGAAGCAAGAGGAGGAGCTTGACGAGGTTGTTCGGATGCAGGATAAATCATCGAGGAATTCAAGCTTGACATAGTGCTATCACCTGGTCCCGAGCCTGATTTTGGTACTCTCCCGGCGTCGAGCGATGATGAGGAAGCCCCGGTCAACCAAGAGAACACCGAGAAATCGGCTGAAGAAGATGGTGGCTTTACAAGAAATGAGGATGAGGTGAGGGAGGCCGAGACTGTTGTAGGTGACGGGCACGAGATGGTTTCTGGCACTGGGCAGGGAGTACCTATACAAAGTGGAGAAACCAACCTGCACGGCAACATGTCCGACAAATCATGAATTTTTAAATTCGTTACACTTTGAATTGATTTTATTTGTCACAATCAACATTACACAATTGTTTTAGTATTACTATTTTCTGGTATTTTGTATTAAATTTGTGTGATTAAACATTCAAATGCATGTGTAGTTGAGGTTGGCTTTAATTTGCCTTATCATAAAATTTTTGGGTTTGAGTTTCGATTTCGGAAACATGTTGAATGTAATATGTTTTAGATTTCGAAAATTAAGTTTTCTAAATTTTAATTCTAAGCCTTCGATTTAAAACTGATTTCGAAATCGTAAATGATTCCTCCTCAGTTTGAAAAACCCACTCACTAAAACCCACTCCATGTAAAACCCTTATCACTAAGCCCTAAACCCACAAGATGCAAAACCCTTACCAATTTTATGGTTCTTGCCAAAGTCATTCTCCATGTCCCTCACTTTTTCTAGAATCTCCGGTCCAGAGATGGGAACAGGTTCATCCCGTCCTTCTACTTTTCCATCAAACCATTTCTTAGCTTTTCTCAACGCATTGTCCTTAGGCAAAAACCTCCTATGTCCAAGATACACTGTCTTGTTCCCATGACTTAGTTGGCAATAACAAGTGTTTTCCTCACATACCGGACAAGCCAAATGCCCTTTAACTGAGTAGCCAGCAAGGTTACCCAGCGCAGGATAGTCATTGATAGTGAATAACAACACATCGTTCAATTTGAACCATTCATTCCGATATCCGTCATATGTCCAATTCTCTCTGTACCACGACTTTTTCAAATCATCGATTAGTGGCGCCAAATATATATCAATATCATTTCCTGGTTGTTTAGGCCCTGAAATCATCAAGGACAGTAACACATACTTTCTTTTCATTGTTAACCAAGAAGGCAAATTGTATATCACCACCATGACTGGCCAAGATTTGTGCATGCTACTCATGTCCCCGTAAGGGTTCATTCCATCGGTCGACAAGCCTAGCCTCAAATTCTGATCTTCCTTACTAAACGGAGGATATAACTCATCTATTTTCTTCCACTGATCACCATCAGAAGTATGTCTTATCACATCATCCTTGGGACGATTTCTTCTACGATGCCACGTCAAAATTTTTGCATCACGTCTATTTGAAAACAACCGTTCCAACCGAGGAATGATAGGTAAATACCAAACAACTTTAGCAGGTGTTGGTTTCTTCCCTCTATTCGACACCTTTGCGCCCACGTCTAAATTCTCCTTCTTTGTTGTGTACCTCGGCTCATTACAACCTGCACACCTATCCAGTTTTTCATTCTCCTCCCCTTTATACAACATGCAATCATTAGGACATGCATGAATTTTCTCAAGTTCCATTCCAATTGGACACAACACCCGTTTAGCTGCATAACTATGATTTGGCATCTTATTGTCAGCAAGGAGTAGTTCTGTCATGAGTCCAAAGCAATTCCATCATTGCATTATCAGAAAGACCGTGTTTAGCTTTCAAATTCATGAATTGCAGAGTCGCACTCAAGACTGTGTGACCCGAGCCCTTATACAAAGGAGTTTTCTTATTCATGTACATGGCTTCTAAAGCTTTTGGTTTTCCAACAAAATGCCTAGCCACATCGTCTGTCAAATCATTCAACTTATCATCACATTCCATTTCACAACTTTGCTCTCCCTTCTCAACATTATTTTGTTCTTCCCTAATGCCACCATCGTGATTCTCGCCATGCCAAACCCAAAGTCTATAGCTCTTATCAAAACCATGCATAATCAAGTGACCCCTAACACCAGCAACACCTAGATTAGCATCATTCATCCAGTTTCTACAAGGACACCTAATTCCAGAACAATTTTCACTTCTCGCATGTTCTGTTGCAACATCAATGAAATGTTCAACCAACCTCCGGTATTCAGGACTGGTACGCGCATCCTCTTCACGATCCATATATTTATGTGTCGAACAAGGCACAAGCAATACAACCTAAATAAAACCAAGCAATCCAGTCAAGTACATGCAAAAAATGTGGTTGCACCATGCACGTCAACATGCAAATAAGACCTAACCAACAAGTATCCAGTAACCCATTATACTACACATCCACAATATTACAATTACAAAACAAAATCAAGGCAAGTGGCCTCACATACACCAATGTCATCAAAGATACATACATGTCGACAATTGGGATTTGAGAGGGAATCAAAGACTAAAATTTATACACACATACCTTAACACATCAGCTCCCAAACTTTGGGGTTGAATCTAGGACCTCCAAAGATTTTAACAAAAGTTACTAACAGTTCAAAACATTCAGCCCGTCAGACCATTTTAGTACATCACAAACATTTTTTGAATTCGAAAACCTCTGCAGTCAAAACTTTCTACCTAGTTTTAGTAAAGCATAAACCACTCTTAATAACTTTCGAATTGATAAACTAGACAGCCAACCCTTTACAAATCAAGCATGTGACTTTAATTGTATTAAAACTTCTTTGATACTAATTCCTATATTTTCGATATCGCAAATATAACAATATCAAAGAAAACATCCACGTCATCACAATATGGTACATTACTTTCGGTCTCGAAAGTTTTGTTCTACACTTTTCGAATCCTTAAACATCACACCTTCAAAATGAAAGATGGTACTAGTAAGTGTCTTTCTTCTTACTAATCTTAAACTTGACCTTATTAAGGTTTCGAATTCTAAACTTAATAAGTGTACGTTTTTTTCTAATCTTAAACCTTGACCTACACTTAAACACTTACAATTGATCAACACTCTACCACAATCATCTTCATTTCGAGCTCGAACATTGTGTCAAACGGCGTTTTCAACATTTACGCCATCTGAAATTTCTAACAACTTACCCGAGGGGTTTTCGAATTCGAAAACCTAGGTGACCGCCGTTTTGTCCCCACCGCCGTGCACCGGCGACGTCTCCGACGACATTTCCAGTAGTGTAAATAGGATTTTTTTTCAAAAAAAATTAAATCAATGGTCAACAAATTACAAAAATACCCCACAGTTGGTAATTATTGGTCACGTGACGCGCATGTGAGACGTCCCAGACGGTGTCATGACAGTGTTTGGTAAAAGACCATAAATTTTATATTTTCAATTTTAAGGGGCTATATATGAATTTAGCACTTTATTTTTAGGGGTCATAAATTTTACATTTCAATATTAGGGGGGCATCAAATGCACTTTAATCAAAATTTTATATTGAATTAAATGTTAACGTGCAACTAAAATTCAAGTCATTAATATATTTTATTCTATGACGGTAAAATTCAATTAATTTTATACATATAATAGATAAATAAATGATATAAACTAAAAGATAATCTGGTGTTTTGCACAAGCTGCGCACGTACTAGAAACTTGTAGTTTAATTATTTTATGCGTCGGATACTTCAAAGGAAAATGAGCGTGCATGCATATTAATAGGGGTGATCTATTTGTAAAGTTAAATTATTATTTGAAGAAAACTCTAATTCATTGTTAATTCTTACTAATATGCACGTACATTGCACGTTATTCTTTCTTTCTTTCTTTTTTTAATAAGGATTTCTCATTTCTAGAGTCATAATCTCAAACAAAATTCTTCAACATTTCTAAGATACCAAATCAAAGTTCCAGATTCATAATGTCAAAAGTGACTGGTAGTCCCGATGGCAGGGAACCATTCCCCAAGACAACGCATCAATGGTTCCTGCAAGATCATCCACCGCTCCTGCCTTGCCAGCTTTAAGAAATGAAGCACTTGAACTGGAAAAGCATGCTTGCACAAAAGATGAAGACACCGAGGTTGCTTTTCGTAGCTGTGCCATTCCTCTGGGATTCAAAGCAATGAATTCTCCAGTAGATGATAGCGTATCACGTGCGTCTATTTTGCATGCACTCTTGAGTCTTAACTGTTTATGTGGATTAGTCACGTGCACTCTTAATTCTTAACTCTTTTTGTGGAAGTTGTAATTTTAACTAGTGTGCGCGTTTATAAATTAAAATAAACTAGTATGCACGTACATTGCACTTTATAAACTTGCAGCTTATTCTTTTAACTAATAATTTTGCTTGAAATGGTGATACTATATTCTTTATCAATTCCAATCAACCTAGTAAAAATATGTTAGCAGTATTTTGACTACATGTAGATCTAAATCCAAAAGATCTTCCGTTCCGACTACTAACGGGTTAGGTGGAACATGACAAATAAGTAAGCAAAGATTGGCCATAAATTATGTAGGGCACTTTTGAGAAAGTTTCCATTCTAAATCATATCCCTATAAAAATATGTTAATTAAGATTAGTACTGGAGTATTTCCATCCAATATTGGTATGATTAGCTTGCGGCCTAATATTAGATAGAGTGATTGCAATCTAATATGATATGAGCTAAAAGGTTCATTGGTCTACAAATCTAGTGACATCGTCGCCAAAAGTAAGTATCTAAACTATTTCGACTCAGATTTCTCCTGACAGTACAAACCAAGTCGGAAGCTAATCAAAGTTTAGCCAAGCAAAAGGACCCGTTGGAAAACTAAAATTATCAAATGACATTCAATCTAATGTTTTAGTAATAAACTTAATTCACATGTATCCCTAAATAGATTGGAAAATAAATTTTCAAAGAGTTAAAAAAAGAAGCGAACTTAATGGTTGTAATCAGATGAAATGATGACCTGTGAAGAAAACGAACCAGACCGATAGCGAAACTTGACCAAATTGAACCGGGCCGGATGAGAACCGGACCGGCCGACACCAATCCGATTAGCTTAACTGCTCCGCCGCGACTCCGCATTGTGGTGGGTGGGATCGAAGATGGGTCGGTGATGCCCCAACCTAATGTCCCAATCTGATGGGATCGGAGACGAGTCCACTTTTCACTTCAGCTGATGCCCCCAATCGGATCCGCCGGTAACATGCAGCCTCCAAGAGAGATTCCAGACATCTTCGCCATCGGCGATCGTAGACGATCTAGAAAGGAACAACTCCAAACTAGATATAAGTTCAAAGGACTTTAAAGTGTCGAAAGTGGAGAGGGGTTCGGGTGAATGATAGAGAGGGGTAGCTTTGAGGACGAAATGAAGGTATGGGGGAAGGCCGGTGGTGATGCTGGCGACCTTTGTCAGAGCTTGAAAAAGGTAGGGTTTTTATAGAGAGGAAAACAAGGACTGTGATTTTTGATGATGGTAGTATCAGCTTCTATATATACACACTATAAAGTTTGATTTTGCAAAAAATATGACTTTTATGACATTTAAGGTTAATTTAGTTAATGTCGATTTTATTTTTTTACTTATTAATCTCAAGCTCACTTTTGTGCATTTATAAAAGGAAGGATGATAGCTCATAATGTGTTGTTAGCTCAGGGGCTATTACATAGAAATAATAGTAAGCAGATGACTCCAAGTTGTGTGTTGCAGAATGGATGTGTAGAAAGCCTTTGATACAGTAAATTGGGACTTTTTTCTGAGTTGGCTTCAAGCTCTGCATTTCTCAGTAAGTTTATCTGGTGGGTTACCAGATGTCTCACTAGTTCAACTATATGTTTATCATTAAATGAAGGCATTACAAGGAGTTTTTCAGGGAAAAGAGGAGTGAAGCAGGGTGATCCTCTCTCCCCTTTGCTTTTTGCATTATTATTATTATTATTCTTAAAAATTGGGTAATAACACAAATGAGCACCCAATAAAATCTCACCCTATGCCCCTCTCCTGGGAGTTGAACCCAGGTTCTCTGGGTAAATCTACTAGTGCCTTTTGTATTCTATATGGAGTATTTCACAAGAATGATGCAGGTGGAATATGACCATAAGAGGATGGTATATCACCAAAGATACAACATGGCTGCTTGTTATTTGCAGATGATCTACTGGTATTTTTTAGGGCAGATGAGAGGTCTATATGCATGGTGTGAAAGGATTACTGACTATGTTTCAATAGACAGCTGGATTAGGGATTAATACAAGAAAATCTAAGGTTGTCTTCTCAAATATGGATGCTACTGAGCAAACTATGCTTGTAGATATACTCCAAGTTACTTTGGGAACATTGCCACTGAAATATCTTGGACTTCCCATAACTGGAGTGAGATGGGACAAGCTTTCATGCACTGCACTGTTAGAGAAATTGGCATGAAGACTCAAAAATTTGAGCTCTAGAAGCCTCTCCTATGCTGGAAGAGCCCAACCTCTTAACTCTGTCCTCATCAGTATCACAAGTTATTAGGGAACAGTTTTTCAGCTGCCACATGGAGTGCACACTAATATCAAAAAACTCTTTAGGGAATACATATGGGGCCAAGAAGAGGGGAAAAGGCTTCTATCATGTGGCATGGGCCACCATGACTAGAAAAAGGAAGCAAGGAGGTTGGGGATCAGGGATTTAGCTTTATGGACACTACCTTGATATGCAATCATGTCTGGGATCTTATGAAAAAGAAAGACTTGCTTTGGATTAGATGGTTAAATGAATATTATCTAAAGGGACAAATTCCAATGATGCTATAGCTAAAGATGGACCTAACTTGTGTTTGAAGAGGGTTAAAGACATCAATTTGACTTGGCTGCCTCAACGCTTAGACAAGGCTGGTACTTTTAGCACGTCACTGGCTTATGACCTTCTAAAATGGAATAAATTAGAGGACACATCAAGATTACAGGAAATGGGGATATTGACATATCCCAATATTCCGTGTGTGGTGTGTGGTAAGCATAGGGAAAATACTCACCATCTATTATCTCAATGCGAGTTTGCACAATAAATTTATGGGGCTCTAAAACTGAGTAATATCACCTGAGTGAGGGAGTTCAAAAGAAGGCTGCAGAAGTGGAGATCTCAGAGGTACAAGAGTAGCAAATAGATAATGGTGGCAGCAGCTTGTACTTTATGGAGAGAAATGAACATAAGAGTTTGCAGATCTCAGGAAGTGGATTGAAGATGAGATTGCAGGAAGACACAATTGTCCATGAATCAATCTGTGAGACGGGAAATGGGGTTTTGGTTGCTAGTATCAAGTAGTCTTTTTTATGCAACTAGATAAGTACAGACGTTATAACTACAAATGTGAAAACTTGTTTTGTTGATATTAAATGATAAATTGTTCCCTAAAAAAACAAGCTCATTTTTGTACAAAATAAAATCAAGAGTTTTGATGCAAAATTAATCTTCAATTTCTTTAGTACAACACACTATGAACTAAAATCAACTACTTATGTTCAGTTTGTTTCAATTCAACACAATTATTTTAACCTTCATTCCATATAAAAAAAGGATTGAACCATCAATGTTGGATTTTTGATTGTGTTTTACTTTTTGCCATTAAGAACAAAGAATGCCCACAATAGACTTACAATATGTTGATATAAGGAGAAGTTCCTAAGGTTATAACAATCTAAATGTTCTCCATACTCGTTGTGGTATCATCATGATAATGACTCTAAGGTCACGACGAAAGCAAAAAGGGATGACTCTAAAAATCTCAAGTATCAACACTCGAAAGTATTGCTATTATCCTGCTTGTGTGGCATCTATAACTTCCATTTATTAGAACTATCAATAACTTTCAATTTTTAGAACTATCACAGATAGTTCAAAGCAGTCTAGAACTACAATTATATTCCTTGATTGACACACAGAATCACTTATAGTAAGTTGTCAAAACTAGTACAAATTGGATTAATCCTCTACCGTGTTAAGATTATAAACCTGAAGCCCAAAGTGAAAGCAGCTAGTCCGGGTTAAAAAGAAAACAAACAACTAGGTATAAATAATCCATAAACTAGTCAAAATAATTGTTTAAAATCCCTAATTTAAGCACAAATCCCAAGCATCCATATGTAATAAACAGAAAAGAAAAAAAGAAAAGAGGATGTGAACTCAAGATAGGCTAACCTGATCCAAAGGCGATGTGTTGAGCCGGTGTCGGGGCACCTGTGAATCTGATGAAGCAAGTGAGCCCGACGCGAATGGAGGCCAGGCGCGTCTTCCGCCCACCTTTCATTTTCCTCCAGATCTAGGCTTCCATGGTCATCTCTTTATTGCTTCAGTGCCAATTCCATTGAATGCGCCTGAATTGAATCGCATATGCTTGGATCAGCCGAGATTTTGGCAGGGTTGGAGCTTAGTCTTGCCGTTGTGGACATCGGACTTGTTTGCTCCATGTGGGTCAATAGATGAAATCAAACCGTAGCTGCGCGGAGTGGGAAAAAAATCTGATGAGGGGATAAGGGATTGGCTAGGCTACAGATCTATGGGGAGAAGCCAAATTTGCAAGGAGGCTGGAGGTTTCTTCCCCTTCAGAGAAGCAACGAAATTTGTTTTTGGTAGAGAGATAGAGGAGCGTCTAGAGAGAGAGAGAAACGTTTCATCAGGCATCGAATCAAATAAATAGGCCTTGTACGGGGTGATTTACCTCCTCGTCAACTTGTAGTTTGATTTATAAGAAGAAGAATACTATCGCGGATCGTCCATATTTAAAGTAGTGGAAGGAAATAATGCTTCGTCGATATACATAGTATCTTGATGGGTGTAAATGTTTTAAGGTTTGGATGCAGGAAATACATAGGCTAATGTCAGCATACTAGTATATGTCACGATCAGTGGCTACCAGATAGACGGTCGGAACTACTTCATATGGAATCCAGAAGTGGTGCCACCAAACCTAACTTAAGTATTGGACCTCATTGATGAGGATACGGGGTAATGGAGTCTAGGCGTGCTCGGGGAAAATTTTGACGCCAAGGATGTGGATATTATTACATCTATTCAGTTGTAGAATCAAAGAGTATCAGATAAATGGAGATGGCACTTCCAATCTACAGTAAAATACACGGTCAAGATGACTTACCACTTGTAAGTGGAATCGATAGACGAGTTTGCCCTTCTTTCATCACAGCCGACTGATTGCTTTGCTAAATATTTGGAAGAAACTTTGGAGCCACAAATTAAAGTACTATAGCGGGCGAAACACTTTACATGGCGATTGTGCATGGATTCGCTACCTTCTACTAAAAATCTGAGAAAGAGAACTATTGCTGTACCATATTCTTATCCACTATGCTTGGAAGGAAATAAGACCTACGTCCACATGTTCTTTGACCGTGTCTATGCAAAGACACTATGAAGATCGATCGAAATGGAGTGGATGGTACAACAAACTTGACGACCAATGGGATAATTAGGGTTCAGAATATTGCTACAAAACCAGAATAAGTGCATTGTGGAGATGGTGTTGATTGCATATGACAGAATCTGGTTCCTAAGAAATTGCTCACTGTTTGAAAACAAGAAACTAGAGCCCAACATGCATGCAGCCTCGGTTAGCTCATGGCTAAAAAGCTTCCACGACGCCAACTCTTGGCCGGATTTGCTTCTAGCGAAGTTTTATAAACATGCACTATTGAAGAGTCCGGAAGTTTCAGGACATTGTAGTTGGCTATTTTGTAGAAGTCACTATGTTTAAACATACTGGATGTTTAACAGAATCAGAAACCAATCAAGAGTCTGTGTTGAAGTACAACTCGTGTGCGATCAAAGAAGATATTCGAAGATGCAAAGAATGTATTTGAAGATATTCAAGTTTTGATCTGATTAAATTAGGAATATATTATAGAGTTGTATTTTAGTTAGGATTAGTCTCAAATAAGGAAAGGTTATATTTCCTACTGTTTAGCTATAGAATTAGAATATAACATGGAGACTAATTGCAGCCGTGATTATCTACTTGAGAAGATCAGCACAACCGTGATTGAAGGAACAAGAAGATCAACACGGTAGCACGGAATGGAGCTATAAATAGAGACGCAAGCTGCGAGAAGAAGCACCGAACTTGATAGAAAGTATTCTGCACTCAGAATAGCTTTGCTTGGGGCAGCTTTAAGTCAATCGCGTCAACTGGCCTTTGTCTTCACCAGAGTCCGAAACCACGACGCCTTAATACCTCGAGAGAGGTGGTCGAGATAGCAGCAAGGAGTTGCTGACTAGTTGTGAGGGGATCTCACAAATTCACGTGGAAAGATAAGTCAATAGATAGTTTAGAAGTTTGTGAACTGTGTAACTGTATTTGATTATCTAGTGAATGAGTTTAAGACTGGGCAAGACCCCGCAGATGTAGGTGCGGTTACACCGAACCGCATAAACATATCGTGTGTTCTTTACTTTTTCGTTCAAACTCGTTAGCATGTTTAAAGCATACTTGATAAAGTAGATAGATCGTATAATAACACAACACAAGTATTCTGATCGATAGTAATTTCAATTGGTATCAGAGCAGTTCACTGAGTTTACCTCTAACAAGGTCAGTGAAGACCCGGATATCGATCATGTCAAGCCAAGAGAAAGAAGGTGGTTCACAAGGGCGTCCACCTTTGCTGGACAAGGACAACTACGGCAACTGGAAGGCAAGGATGAGGCATTTCATTGATGCACTGGTTGAGGAGGCGTGGCACTGGGTAAAGAACGAATGGAAGCCAGCCAGAAATCCACCGGCAGCAGGATCAACTACATGCACACTAAAAACGAAGGAGGAGCTTTCCACTCAGGAAAGAAAAGACAAATAACTGAACAGTAGAGCGCTCAACTGCATCAACATAGCTGTTGACAAAGAAGCTTTTCGTCTAATTTCGACCTGTTCTACTGCAAAAGATGCTTGGGACAGATTGAAAGTAAATTATGAAGGAGATGCAGACAGTTAAATCTATGTTCGAAACATTAATTATGCATGATAATGAAAAAATTACAGACTATAATGTGAAGCTTAGAGATCTGGTCAACACATCTTGTCAACTAGGGAAACCATTTGATGAAGATGACGTTGTACAGAAAGTATTAAGGTCATTACCTACCAGATTCAAAGTATATGTTGATGCTATGGAGGAGCTAAGCGACACTTCTAAGAGGACTCTAGATGATGTCATGGGGGCACTATCAGCCTATGAAATGAAGGAGATGGCTACAGTAAGGTAGAAAGATCTGGCATTCACTGATGTTACTAGAAAAGCGGCTGAACTGAATTCTGTGTCTAAACCTACTGCCAGAAGCAACAACGAAGAAATGGACGATGAGGAAATGGCCCAGATATCAAGAAGTTTTGTTAAGGTATTGATGAAATATTCAGCATGAAGAAATGAATGGAGAGAACAAAGTTCCAATGGAAATAGAAGGGTCAATAATGATCAGACAGAACATAAGCCTATGTTTAAACATGCTGGGAAAATCCAATGTCGTGAGTGTGAAGGATAAGGTCACATCCAAGTACAATGCCCAAGTGGATCATCCAGCAAAAAGGGGAAAGCTTACAATGCCACTTAGAGTGATGGAGATGAATCTGAAGATGAACATGTCAGCAATCATGTGGCATTTGGTGCAGTTACTGTCCAATGTAAGGATGAAGATGAAGTGGAGACTTACATTTCATTTGGAGCTACTGTCATCTCTGAAAATGAGAGTTTAAACACTAATCAAGGGAATGAGAAAGACATGGATTCAGATGTGGAAGCTATTCATGAATCATATGACAAGATGCATAAACTCTGGGTCAAGGTGACTGATCAGAACAAAGGCTTAAAGAAAGATAACCATGACTTGAATGAAGAAGTTGAACGACTGGAATCCACACTTGAAGCTATGAGAGAAGATCTGTAGACAGCCCTCTCTCGGGCAGAAATAGCTGAAGGAACTATCTCTAAGCTAAACAAGGGAACAACTGCTTTGGTTGACATCCTTGGAATGGGGAAAGTAGATGGAGACAGACATGGACTAGGATATGGTGGATTCAAGAAAACAAAGATGGTGAACCAACTCGATCAAGCAGAAAAGAGAGTTGTGCTTAATCAACCAAACCATGATCAAGACAGACAAGATCAATCTACCAAAGCACCAAGCAACTTCATAAAACCTTCAAAGTTTGGACTGGGATATAAGCCATCATATCCATAGAAGAGACAACACGCAACTAAATCTCAACCACGATGGGAGGCAACATGTAATTACTGCCAGCGGCCGGGCCATTACAAAAGGCATTGCTTTCGTCTGCTCAGAGATTTGATGCAAGGACGGACAAACAGAGCATGTTACAACATGTTTCAACCAGAAAGGATGCATTATGCTAAAAAGGTATGGGTTCCTAAAACCAATTACTGCTATGCTGTTCATACCTGATATAGGTCATATGCTAGAGATACTTGGTATTGATGTATGCCGAACACCAACACTTCGACGACGAACCAGGCTCTCGAACTGATCTGCAAGACAAAGGCCCCGGGTGTCCCGGGGATAGACACTCCGACGCTCAAGTCAGTATATTTGCTTAAGGCGTAAAGTATAAAGTATGAGACTAGATGAGATGTCTACCAAACCTTTTAGGGTATTTATATGGCTACAATCCGAAGATCACCAAGATATGTATTTATGGTATGAATACAACTCTTATGGGAATAGAGGTTGTATTACCATATATAATAGAAGTGTATTTCGGACATGGTTGTGTTACTATGTTTAGGATGGATGTATTGTCATATTTGAGAGGATGTATATTCCTTGTAGAACATTCATAATATACACATTCCTTATAAGGATTAGGATTGATGGACCTGTGGATCCACCCTCCGCGTATCTCGAGCCCATGACCCTTCTCGGGCCCTAGTCCGAGTATGAATGAGGTTCGAATACGAAACATGGACTTATCACTAGCCCCAAGGTAGATCTTCAGAATATAGAGTGCTCTATCTCGAAGGTTGAAGGAGAGGCTTGCTTCTCAAGGGAAGACCAATAACTCGAGGGAGACTAACTCGGGACGTTAAGCTCGGGGTGTCCTTCGAGGACTCTCTTTTCGGGCTTACCCTTCTGAATATCTAGCTTCAAGTTCTTTCGTATTCCATCAAATATATGAACAGCTGAAATTAGCTTCCTTTGAAATCCAGATGGTGGATACACGTGGCGCGTCTTCATTGGCAAGCAGAGACGGTCTGTCCCCCATCTCATCCAATTACTTACATTGGAAACAGAATCGAGGTAATTGCTCGTCTTCAATGTTGTCTGGGTTTGGATTAAATTTCCCAGATCATTCCCATTGTTTTCTCTTATTCAAAAATTTCTTCTTTCCAAGTTCAGAAGACGCATCAGTACTTCATCAATTTCTGAAGCCCCAAATTTCTGCTTCCATCAGCAGTAAGTGCTATCTTCTTTCTCTGCGCATTTGCTTGTGTCTGTTTTTTCCTTTTATCTCTGTGTGTGTATTTCCCCCCATACTCTCTGTAATCATGAGTAATAGTAATAAAACAATTTCCATCCCCCATCATGATGAGGGAGAGTATGTAGAAGCTCAGGCTGAGGAGAGTAGCTCCCATGACCGCCGCAGAGCTGATGTAGCGAGTGGGAAAAAACCTGTAGTTTTGAAGAAGAAAGCCTCTGAGGAAGAGAAGAGGTTGAGGGCTATGGTCAGGGGGGCTCAGATAGAGAGGAATAGCCCCATTGTAGTGCATGCATCTGGAATTATAGTATCCATGGCTGGCGAAGGTAGTAGTAAAAAGTCACTGAATGAGGATATAGCACGCGCTGATGCTGCTATCTTCTTAGAAGGTTTTCCCTTCTCAATTCCTTCTGATGCTGACCTTATGTACTTTGGAGAAGACACGTATGCAGCTGAATTAGTAACTCCAACCCGAGGTGTCATATATGGGAGGTTTCTGCAGCATGGGTTAGCCTTCCCCTTTCCCCCATTGTTGGATGATTTTCTTCAGCATTATAGGGTGCATCCAGGGCAGTTACATGACAATGTGATAGTAATCATTATGGCCTTAATAAATTGGTGTGCTCGTAAAGGTTACCGTCCCAATCTCTCCTTGTTGCGGACCATGTATAAGGTTTCCGTTGTTAAACAAAATGTGACCTTGACCTCTCGGGATACCTCTTTAGGTAAGCTTTTTGTGCTTCCTGTGAACTGCGGGAAGTGGGATAAGGTAAAACTAACCTTCAATCGAACCAAGTATGAAGTTCCTGATTGGAATGAAGAGGTCCAAAATGAGATCTGCCATGAAGTGGAGTCGTCCCGCAAACTGCTGAATATAGCTGGGGAGTTGGTGAGTGATAAGATCAAACTTAGAGAGGGTAAGTTTGTATCTGGAGATCATCAAATGGGCTGGCAATGGCCTATAGAAACGTATGACTGGTTGAATCAACTATCCGGCCGTACTCTTCAAAATTGCAGCTTCTTGAAGTTGACACATTTTGATCAGCCAGAAGGTGTTGAGATGGATTGGTATGACACCCTTCTGTCTATGGAGCAAGATCTAGTTGATGCAGCTAAGGCGTTGCAGGCTTATAGGGCATTAGAAGAAAGGACTGCCCGAGATGAAGTATCCGAGAAAGAGGTAGATAAGGAGATCTCGGGCTTGATGAAAGATGCTCGACGTGGGCGTCGGTTCAAAACACTTGTTCAAGGGCCTAAGAAGACTCAATCCCAGCATAAGGTGATTGAGGAGGCAGATTGCCTATTTGTTCCTGTGGCTTTAGATCCATCAGATGAGGAAGAGGATGAAGGTTCAGCCCTGGTTCGATGTCCGAGAAAGGAGGTGTCTCGGATTTCTAGTGTCCTCCCAACCATGGTTGATAATTTTGATGAGGTCATGATGATAACCCCTATGGTAGATTCGGATGCGTTGCGAGAGGTCAAGGCTCTGCGGACAAGTCTCCGAAGAAGCCAAGGCTTGAACTCAGACCATTGGAGGAGTTCGAGAAGTATGTGTCACCTCCTCCTTCTGAGGTTCTGGTCGAGGTGGTACCAGGCTGTACCCGAGATTAGCCAGGTATGATTCGATAGGATTAGTTGTGTAGTTATCTAACTCTCTTTATCTTGTTTTACAGTCTGTGAGCCAGATGAAGTATATGTACAACTCCATTCAGACACTGTACAACCGTTCTCAAGGGCCGGCGTCCGCGCTCGAGCTGATGAAGGAGGAACCTTCAGATATGCTGAAGCACCTCCAGAACGAGATGGCTCAGGATAAGGCCAAAATAAAGGCCTTGGAAGAGGAGAATCAAGCCTTGCAGAAGGCGAAAAGGCTGTCTGATGGTTCATTCTTAGATCTGAAAAGGAACATGGCTCTGGTGGAAGCGGAGAGAGACCGGTATGCTGATCCCGTTAGCCAGAGGCGGCTAGTTCGGTTGATAATAGATTTCTGCCTCAACAGTCCAGAGATGGAGGCTCATCGCCAAGAGTATGGTGATTCTACCATAAATCTGAGTTCTCGAAGATGTGGATTCCTCTGAAGGGCTTTCTCAATGAAAAGATTCAAGGATGTCTTGCCCCCTTGCCTACACTTGGCCTGAAGTACCAGAGAATTTGAAGGAGTTTTGGGCGAAGTTTAGCCAGATTGGGGGGTTTGAGACCAGCTTACTGGCTAGCCTGGAATCTTTGAAGAAGGCTTTAACTTTGGAGGAGTTCCAGGACAAGCTGTCTAGTTTGTATCCTGAGCTGTCATTCCTGGTGGAGAAACCGGCTACGGAAACTTCACTTGAGGACCCGAAGACTTCTGATGGGCAGGAGAAGACTGTAACTCCTTAGAGCTTTGTCTTTTACTTCAAGATTGTTCTCTTTTCGCCAGATTTTGGCATTTCATGTATTCTGAACATGTGTTTTGTCTTTGGAATTAAATGGTCTTTACCTTCCTTTAGGTCCAGTATTGCTCTGTCGCATGTGTTGATTTGCAGGTCAAGTATGAAGTTGTCCTTCAGAAGAGCAAAAAACTTAAGGAAGATTTGGATGAATCCAAGGACTGCTTCAGCATAGTGCGAGAAGAATGTGAGAGTCTTCGTGGCGGGCTGAAGGTATCTTTGGAGCGGAGAGCTGAACTGAATCAGCAATTGAACGATCTTCAGAAGAGGTGTAAGAATCTAGAAGAAGCGCTCAACAAAGCTTTGGCCACCAATAAGGAGTATGACCAAGAATGGAGGAAAGTCAGGAGTGACTTAATGAAGGTCAAGAGCGAAATTCATGAGAAGGATCTTCGTATTTCTAATCTCCGAGATGAGAATATCACTGTGAATCACAAGATTGCCTCCAGGATAGATGAATAGATAATGTGCCAGGCCGAGCTTAACGCTTGCAAGTTCCAAATTAAGGAACTAGAGGCTCAAGGTGTGTTTGTCATACCTTCAGGATCTTCAAGGAGGGAGATAGGTGGTCCTTCTGGTGTTCCTTTTTCAGGACCTTTGATAAGGCCTCATGTCCAAGGGGGTGTATCTCGAGGGATCCCATGTGGAAGGGGCAGAGAGGTGACACCTACTCCTAGAGCTCGTGGCTCTATTAACTCTCCTGCTCGACCTGTGATTATAGAAAATAGAAGTGGATCCCCTACGTTCTCTCAGTTGATGAGGATAGCAGGAGAAAGTAATTGGGGCCGTGGCCTCCAGAGTGTTCGAGGTTGTGCCTCTACTTCTTCTCGCGGTCGGGGTCGTACCCCTGTATTTAAACACCTTCACGAGGTGTAAGAAGCTTTGTAGTGTAATAACACTTTTTGATTTTGCCTTTATAAAGGTCTTTATATTGCAATCCATAAGAAGATTGACTCTTTAGGCTTATGAATAGCCTTAATAAATAGTGATATGTACCTTAATGGGAGTATCACGTGGAGAGTCGTATTTCAAACTTTGTGAGTTTGCATGACCCGTATTATGTCATATACTTTTTATAAGTATATTATTCTATTTTGGCCTAAGATGATTGTAGTTCAGACACGTAGTCTAAACAGCTCATATTAGATAAGCATCAATCATACACTTATAAGCGTATAGATCTTTAGGTAGCAGTCTTTACTTATGCTTCGTGAGGCATAGTTTCTCTTTGTATTTAGAAAGTATGGACGGCTTCAAAATAAAATAGAAGATATATCGAAAAGACAACCCCGAGTTTGGGAGCTCGGGTATAAAAATGTAAAAAGATGAAAAGAAAAAGAGCTTGGCCCGTAGGCCTTATTGAAATAGTTTCTCCTTAAATGGATAAGGTCTACTTGGTTTTAGCTCCGAGGTACCTGTGTAGGAAGGGCGCCATAATGACAGGGTCCAAGTGCTCTCCTTCGCGTGTTTGCAAGAGGTAGAATCCAACGGATTGTGCTGCGGAGATTTTGTATGGTCCTTTGGTCCTCGGCTCCAGCGCTCCTCCTAGCTTGTTAATGCACCACAGGCCAACTGGCATTACCAGTTCCCCCACTTGGAAGGCTTGGTGGCGGCGTTTATGCCATAGTGTAGTCATCTCGTTGTAGGCCTCTTCTTCAAAATGGAACACCATGGATAGCTCGAGATCAGGATCGGGGACCAGATCTCCTAGAATAGTGTTAACGGCCGAGATGTTGCTCACTTTTCTGGCATCACGGATGGCCGTGATTATGCAAGAACGTTCCACTCCTTGGTCTCCTTTGATTGAAGCTACTCCTTGTGGTGTTGGAAACTTCAGCATCAGATGGTAGGGAGACCATACAGCTTTAGCTTGGCACATCCAAGGTCTGCCAAGGATAATGTTGAAGGGTGTGACGGTGTCTACTACCACAAATGTGCAGTATAAGGTTAGGCTCTTGGCTCCTTCTGCTACTGTGACGGGGAGTGTGATTTCCCCGAGAGGTATTACTAGATTTCCTGTGAACCCCGAGATCGGACCCGTAGGTTTAAGGTCATCTTTAGTAAATCTTAACTTCTGGAAGCAGTCTTGAAACATTACTTCTACCCTACTTCCATCATCCATGAAGACTCTTTTTACTAGAGTATCTTGTACGGTTGCTGAGATGATGAGAGGATCCGAGTGAGGCATCTGATTTCGCACGGCGTCCGCATCCGAGAAGGTAATGGTTTCCTCGGGGCGGAGCCTCTTGTTGACTGGCTCAGTGTGGGGTATAGCTCGCACACTATCCTTCAGCTTTGTCAAGGAAATTGCTTCTCCTGTATAACCATTGATGCCGTTGATGACTCGGTTGGCTCCATTAGGTGGTGGGGGAGGAGGATCTTGAGGATTGTTGCCTCCGCCACCGTAGTTGTTATTATTGTTATTGTTGTTACGGGGGCTATCCTCCTTCTTCTGCCAGGGCTTTCCCCCATACCTCCTCTGGGTTCCCTGGTTATCGCTGGTTGTTGACGGTGAAATTTGTTGTACAATTCCCTGGCGAATCAACTTCTCGATCTCGTTTTTGAGTTGATAGCACTCCTCGGTATCATGCCCACGATCTCGGTGATATTGGCAGAACTTTGGTGACCTTCGACGCTCGGCTGATTCCTTCATGGCGGGCGGGTCCTTCAAAAGGTGCCTGTGAATGGATAGAATTTCGGCCCGAGATCTCGCCAGAGGAGTGTATGACTCGAAGGTGGGCTTTGGAGCGTTATCAGTCTTCTAGACCTTTGGTATCTTCACCCTGGATTCTTTTCTGTCCATAAGGAATTCTGGGGGTCTTTTGCCCGTCACGGCATTTGATTTGCTAGCGTACTTTTCCATGATTGCCTAGAGATGTTGAATGGTTGTTGGTTTTTTTGTTGCCAGCTTCATCCTCAAAATCTCATCATCCACGCTCATCCGGTACATATTGATCAGGAGGCGTTCATCTCGATCATAGCATTCGGTAGCTAGATCCATGTATCTATGATAGTGTTCTATCACAGTCTCTCCTTCGAGGCGGGCCACATACCCCAGATCTCCGAGGGACTTGGTAAACTTCTTCTTCTGGAAGAAAGCGTGGAGAAGGAACTCGGCGAAATCCCAGTAATCAAATAAACTTTCTGGTTTCGTCTGGGTAAACCATGTCTGTGCTTTCCCTCGGAGGTAACTAGGGTCGATCTTGCATATTTCCAATTCATGAAAGTTCCTGAATTCTAAGGTCTTAAAAATGACCGAGAGAAATTCTCTAGGATCGCTAGTGCCATCATATGTGGGTAAGTGCTCTGGGACCTTCTTGTGGTTATCGAAGGGGAGATTCACGATATGCCGCGAGAAGGGAGAACGAGCAGCTTGTCCTCCAGGTCCAAGGATACGTGTTAATTCTTGGTCAACTTCGTATTTACCTCGGGTAGGGTAGGCTCCATCTTGGGTGTAGGGCCGATCGGCGCTATTTTTCCATTCGCTTCGAGTTCGCTCCCTCTTCTCGCGTATGAGTTCTTCTTCGATGTTGATGATGCGCATCCTTCGTATTTCCTCCCTACTTAATCCTATGCCTTCCCTCTGATAGTTGGATGTATTAGGAGGTGGTGGCAGACTGCATTGAGCATTATAAGGCGGTAGATCCTTGGATAAATCGTTGAGGAGTCTTCGTTGTTGAGTAGGATCAGCAGGTGGTGTAGTTTGGGCTCCTGAGACAGATACTCGGTTGAGAGCTTCATGCATCTGTGCACTGAGTTGTTGACTTGAGTTTATCAAAGATGCGAAGAAATCAGGATATTGGGCATGCAATTTCCTCAGTAGCGTTCGGGCATCTTCAGAGATCGTTCTCGGAGGGTCAAGGTTGATATAAGTTGGCCAGGAACCTGGAGGATTATTTCGTACAGTCTGGCTCAAGGTTTCCCTAAGACGTCTTTGTCTTTCCTCCTCCTGTTGTTTTTCTGTGAGGATTTGTTGATCTCTTAATGCTTGTTCTTCTGAGGTAAAGATCGAATCAGGTCCATTATATCCAAACCCATTCTCTGGGTCAAGGCCGTCTTGTTTGTTGTCGTGTTCGCTGTAGTTCATGTCAGTCTGGATCGAAATTCTTGGTCCCGAGTTCGGTGCTTCAGATGCAACAGGATTCGATCCAGAAGGTTGCACTCCTGATACAACAGGATTCGATCCAGAAGGTGGCACTCCTGATACAACAGGATTCAATCCAGAAGGTGGTACTCCTGGCACGACAGGATTTGATCCAGAGGGTGGCACTCCTGATGCAACAGGATTTGGACCGGAGAGGGGTACTCCGGATACGACAGGATTTGGACCGAAGGAGTTTGGAACGTTGGAGTTTCCTGCCCCCACGGTAGAGCCTGACGGTGGTTCAGAGGTGGAGCGTGTGCGAGATCCTCCGGGTCGACCGCGTCCTCGTCCTCGTCCTCGTCCTTGGGGCGGTAGCTCTGCTTCTGGATTTTGCCCTAGCACTCGAGCACTTCGTCTAGGTTGCTTGGCGTCAGACATGTTGTCGGGGAAGTTGCTTCTTCAAGTGCGACGTCGTCAATGAGTGTGAGGTGTCCCACCGGACGTGCCAAATTGATGTATGACGGACACCAACACTTCAACGACGAACCAGGCTCTCGAACTGATCTGCAAGACAAAGGCCCCGGGTGTCCCGGGGATAGACACTCCGACGCTCAAGTCAGTATATTTGCTTAAGGCGTAAAGTATAAAGTATGAGATTAGATGAGAGGTCTACCAAACCTCTTAGGGTATTTATATGGCTACAATCCGTAGATCACCAAGATATGTATTTATGGTATGAATACAACTCTTATGGGAATAGAGGTTGTATTACCATATATAATAGAAGTGTATTTCGGACATGGTTGTGTTACCATGTTTAGGATGGATGTATTACCATATTTGAGAGGATGTGTATTCCTTGTAGAACATTCATAATATACACATTCCTTATAAGGATTAGGATTGATGGACCTGTGGATCCACCCTCTGCGTATCTCGAGCCCATGACCCTTCTCGGGCCCTGGTCCGAGTATGAATGAGGTTCGAATACGAACCATGGACTTATCAGGTATTTCGACAGTGGATGTTCTAGACACATGACAGGTTCTCCTGAATTGTTGAGGCATGTTGTTCCTTGGACTGGGACAGTCTGATTTGGAGATGGTAAGAAATGTAGAATAACTGGAAAGGGGGAGTTGCAAGTCAAGAACTTTCCAGTATTCCAAGACGTGCTTCTTGTGGATGGTCTGAAGGCATATCTGCTCAATATCACTCATCTTTGTGATAACAAGCTAGCTGTTTTATTTGATGATAAAGTGTGTACTGTCAGAAAGGATGAAAGAGGTGTCCTTATTGGCACTAGATCTTCAGACAACTACTACATTCTGGATGATTCTGTAAGCTGTCTCAAATTGAGCTTGGATGAACACCTTGATGTATGCCGGACACCAACACTTCGACGACGAACCAGGGTCTCGAACTGATCTGCAAAACAAAGCACCGGGTGTCCCGAGGGTAGACACTCCGACGCTCAAGTCAGTATATTGCTTAAGGCATAATGTATGTAGTATGAGATTAGATAGAGAGGTCTACCAAACCTTTGGGTATTTATGTGGCTACAATTCGTAGATCACCAAGATATGTATTTATGGTATAACTACAACTCTTATGGGAATAGTAGTTGTATAACCATGTATATAAGAAGTGTATTTCGGTCATGGTTGTATTACCATGTTTAGGAGGATGTATATTCCTTGTAGAACATTCATAATACACGCATTCCTTATAAGGATTCGGAATGATGGACCTGTGGATCAATCCTCCGCGTATCTCGAGCCCACGAACCTTCTCGGGCCCTGGTCTTATTAGTAGCCCCAAGATAGATCTTAAAAATATAGAGTGCTCCATCTCGAAGGTTGAAAGAGAGACCTGCATCTCAAGGGAAGACCAATAACTCGAGGGAGAATAACTAGGGGTGTTAAGCTCGAGGTGTCCTTCTAGGACTGTCCTCTCGGGCTTGCCCTTCTGAATATCTAGCTTAAAGTTCTTTCGTATTCCATCAAATATGTGAACGGCTGAGATTATCTTTCTTTTGAAATCCAGATGGTAAATGCACGTGGCGTGCATTCATTGGAAAATAGAGGTGGTCTGTCCCCCACCTCTCCAATTACTTGCATTGGAAACAGAATTGAGATAATTGCTCGTCTTTAATGTTATCTGGGTTTGGATTAAATCTCCCAAATCATTCCCATTGTCTTCTCTTATTTGAAAATTTCTTCTTTCCAAGTTCAGAAGACGCATCAGTACTTTATCAATTTCTGAAGCCCCAAATTTCTGCTTTCTGCTTCCATCATCAGTAAGTGTTATCTTCTTTCTCTGCACATTTGCTTGTGTCTGTTTTTTCCTTTTATCTATGTGTGTGTATTTCCCCCCATACTCTCTGTAATCATGAGTAATGGTAGTAAAACAATTTCCATCCCCCATCATGATGAGGAAGAGTATGTACATGATCAGGCCCAGGAGAGTAGCTCTCGTGACCGCCGCAGAGCCGAGGTAGCGAGTAGGAAAAAACCTGTAATTCTGAAGAAGAAAGCCTCTGAGGAAGAGAAGAGGTTGAGGGTGATGGCCAGGAGGGCTCAGATAGAGGGGAATAGCCCAATGGTAATGCATGCATCCGGAGGTAGAATATCCATGGATGGTGAAGGTAGTAGTAAAAAGTCTGTGAAGGAGGATAAAGCATGTGCTGACGCTGCTATCTTCATTGAAGGTTGTCCCTTTTCGATTCCCCAAGATGCTGATCTCATGTACTTTGGAGAAGATAAGTCTGCATTTGAAATAGTAACTCCGACCCGGGGGGTCATATATGGGAGATTTCTGCAACATGGGTTAGCCTTCCCTTTTCCCCCACTGTTGAATGATTTTCTCCAGTTTTACAAGGTGCATCCAGGGCAACTACATGCCAATGTGATAGTAATCGTTATGGCCTTCATAACTTGGTGTGCCCGTAAAGGTTATAGTCCCAGTCTTTCCTTGTTGCGGACCATGTATAAGGTTTCCGTTGCTAAACAAATTGTAACTTTGACTTATCGGGATACTTCCTTAGGTAAGCTTTTTGTGCTTCCTGTGAAATGCGAGGAATGGGATAAGGTAAAACTAACCTTTGATCGGACAAAGTACGAGGTTCCTCATTGGAACAAGGAGATCAAAAATGAGATCTGGCATGAAGTTGAGTCTTCTCGTAAACTGCTAAATATAGCTGGAAAGTTGGTGAGAGATAGGATGAAACTTAGAGAGTGTAAGTTTGTATCAGGAGATCGCCAAATGGGATGGCAGTGGCCTATTGAGATGTATAGTTGGTTGAATCAACTATCTTGCCGAACTCTACAAAATTGTAGCTTCTTGAGGTTGACACATTTTGATCAGCCAAAAGGTGTTGAGATGGATTGGTATGAAACCCTTCTGTCTATGGAGCAGGATCCAGTTGGTGCAGTTAAGGCGTTGCAGGACTCTAGGGCACTAGAAGAGAAAACTTCTCGAGAAGAGATGTCCGAGAAGGAAGTAGATAGGGAAATTTCAGGTCTGATGACGGATGCTCGACGTGGGTGTCAGTTCAAAATATTGGTTCAAGGACCCAAGAAGACTCAATCACGGCTTACTGTGATTGAGGAGGCAAATTGCCTATTTGTTCCGGTGGCTTTAGATCTGTCAGATGAGGAAGAGGATGAGGGTTCTGCCCTAATTCAATGTCCGAGAAAGGAGGTGTCTCGGACTTCTAGCGTCCTCCCAACCATGTTCGGTAATCCTGAGGGAGCTATGATGATAACTCCTATTGTAGGTTCGGATATGTTGCAAGAGGGTATTTCTTCTTGGTTATGTATGATATTTCGTCCACACTGTGCCAGTCTTTTCTTACGCTAACTCCCTTCCTTTTACGTGCAGTGGGTGTTTCCAAGACGAACAGGGCGGCAAACTTGTTGGCTCAGATAGTTGAGTCGAGGGGACTGCCAAGCAATAGTGATAAAAAGAGTGATTTTGAGGCCTCGGGGAGCTCTGCCGACAAGTCTTCAAAAAAGCCAAGGCTCGAACTCGGACCATTAGAAGAGTTCGAGAAGTATGTGTCACCTCTTCCTCTCGAGGCCCTGATCGAGATGGTTCCAGGATATCCTGAGATTAGCCAGGTATGACCAGCTTAGCTGATAACAGAACTGGAGGTGTAGTTATCTAACTATCTTTATTTTCTTTCGAAGTCTCTAAATTATGTGAAACATATGTACGACTCCATTCAGACACTGTATAGCCGCTCTCAAGAACAGACATCTGAGTTGGAGCTGTTGAAGGAAGAGATGTCCAAGAGATCCAAGGAGCCTTCTGATGTGGTAAAACACCTCCAAGATGAGGTGGCACAAGAGAGGACCAAGAGAGAGGCCTTGGAGGAGGAGAACCAGGCTTTAAAGAAGGAGAATAGGCTGACTGATGGTTCCTTCCTAGAGCTGAAGAGGAGGATAGCCTTGGTGGAAGAGGAGAGAGACCTATATGCTGATCCTACTTGTCAGAAGCGGCTAGTTCGACTGATAATAGATTTCTGCCTTAACTGTCCGGAGATTGAGGCCCATCGCCAAAAGTATGGCAAATTTTACCATAAGTCCGATCATTCGGAGATGTGGGCTCATCTTCAGGGAGTTCTCAGCGAGGAGATTCAGGGATGGTTGGCTCCTGCTTATACTTGGCCGGAAGTACAGGAGGATTTGAAGAAGTTCCGAGCAGAGTTTAGCCAGATTGGGGGGTTTGAGACTAGTCTATTAACTAGTTTAGAATCCTTGAAGAAGGCATTAACTCTTGAGGAATTTCTAGGACAAGCTGTGTAGTTTGTATCCTGAGCTGTCATTCCTGGTAAAGAAGCTGGCTATAGAGACTTCCATTGAGGGCCAGAAAATTCCAGATGAAACAGGAAAAAATTGTAACTCCTTAGAGCCTTATCTTTTACTCAGAATTTTTATCTTTCCACCAGATTTTGGCGTTTCATGTATTCTGAATATCGTGCCTTATTTCTGGAATTGATTGGTCTTTACCATCCTTTATGTCCAGTGTTGCCTTGCCGCTTGTGCTGATTTGCAGGTCAAATATGAGGCTGTTCTTCAAAAGAAAAAGGAGCTGGAAGAAGATTTGGATGATTCCAAGGGCAGTTTTAGCCTCGTGCGAGAAGAATCTGATAGTTTTCCCGGTGGGCTCAAAGAAGTTCTGGAGCGGAAAGCTGAGCTGAACCAGCAGCTGAGTGATCTTCAGACGAGGTATAAGGATCTAGAAGATGAACACAGCAAAGCCTTGGCCGCCAATAAGGACTACGACCGAGAATGGAGGAAAGTCAAGAGTGACTTAATGAAGATCAAGGGTGAGAGTCACGAGAAGGATCTTCATATCTCTACCCTTCAAAGTGAATACATCAATGTGAATCATAAGATTGCCTCTGTCATAGATGATTTGAGGATGTGTCAGGCCGAGCTGAATGCTTGCAGGTTCCAAATAAAGGAACTAGAAGCTCAAGGTGTGTTTGTCACGCCTTCAGTATCTTCAAGGAGGGAGATAGGTGGGCCTTCTTCAGTCCCGAATTCAGGACCATTGATAAGGTCTCGTGTCCGAGGTGGTATATCTTGAGGGATGGTAAATCCTTCAAAAGGGACTCCATGTGGAAGGGGTAGAGAGGCGCCACCTACTCCTAGAGCTCGTGGCTCAACTGACTCTCCTGCTCGACCTGCAATTACAAAAAATAGAAGATGATCTCCTACCCCCTCTCAGTTGATGAGGATGGCAGAAGAAAGTGGTTGGGGTCATGGCCTTCATAATGGTCTAGGTTGTGCCTCTACTTCTTCTCGCGGTCGGGGTCGTACCCCTGTATTTAAAGACCTTCACGAGGTGTAAGAAGTTTTTAGTGTAATAACACTTTTTGATTTTGCCTTTATAAAGGTCTTTATATTGCAATCCTTGAGAAGATTGACTCTCAGGCTTATGAATAGCCGGAATAAATAGTGATACATACCTTTAATAGGTGTATCACGAAAAGAGTCGAGTTCCAAACTTTGTGAGTTTGTGTGACTCATATTGTGTTGGTGTTAACCATATACCTTTTGTAACTATACTATTTTATTTTGGCCTAAGGTGATTGTGGTTCGGACACGGAGTGCAAACAGCTCATATTAGATAAGTATCAATCACACGCTTATAAGCGTATAAATCTTAGGCAGCAGTCTTTACTTATGCTTTGTAAGGCATAGTGTCTCTTTGTATTAGAGAGTGTTGACTGCATTCAAAATAAAATAAAGGATATATATTGAAAAGAAATTATATTCTTCGAACTTGAGAATTCGGTAAAATTATAAAAGACAACTCCGAGTTTGGGAGCTCGGGTATGTAAAAATAAAAGATGAAAAGAAAATAAGCTTGGCCCGTAGGCCTTATTGAAGTAGTTTCTCCTTATTTGGAGAAGGTCTACTTAGTTTTAGCTCCGAGGTACCTGCGTAGGAAGGGCGCCATGATGACAGGGTCCAAGTGCTCTCCTTCGCGTGTTTGCAAGAGGTAGAATCCACCGGATTGTGCTGCGCAGACTTTATATGGTCCTTTCGTCCTTGGCTCTAACGCTCCTCCTAGCTTGTTAGTGCACCACGGGCCAACTGGCATTACCAGTTCACCTACTTGGAAGGTTTGGTGGCGTCATTTGTGCCATAGTGCAGTCATCTCGTCGTAGGCCTCTTTCTCAAAGTAAAACACCATAGGTTGTTCAAGATCGGGATCGGGGACCAGATCTCCTAGGATAGTGTTGACGGCTGAGATGTTACTCACTTTTCTGGCGTCACGGATAGCCGTGATCATGCAAGAACGCGCCACTCCTTGATCTCCTTTAATTGAAGCTACTCCTTGTGATGTCGGAAATTTCAGCATCAGATGGTAAGAAGACCATACGGCCTTAGCTTGGCACATCCAAGGCCTGCCAAGGATAATGTTGAAGGGTGTGAAAGTGTCGACCACCACGAATGTGCAATAGAGGGTTAGGCTCTTTGTCCCGTCTGCTATTGTGACTGGGAGTGTGATCTCCCCGACAGGTATTACTGGATTTCCTGTGAACCCCGAGATCGGACACGTAGGTTTGAGGTCATCTTTGGTAAATCCTAGTTTCTGGAAGCAATCCTGGAACATTACTTCTACCCCGCTTCCGTCTTCTATGAAGACTCTTTTTACCAGGGAACCTTGTATGGTTGCTGAAATGATGAGAGGATCAGAGTGAGGCATCTGATTTGGTACAGGATCCGCGTCCGAGAAAGTAATGGTTTCCTCGGTATGTGGTATGGCCCGCACACTATCCTTCAGCTTAGTCAAGGAAATTGCTTCTCCAGTATAGCCATTGATGCCGTTGATGACCCGGTTGGCTCCATTTGGCGGTGGTGGAGAAGGATCTTGAGGATTGTTGCCTCCTCCGCCATGGTTGTTATTCTTATTGTTGCGGGAGCCATCCTTCTTCTTCTACCAGGGTTTTCCCCCATTTCTCTTCTGGGAACCCTGGTTATCGCCGGCTATCGAAGGTGCAATTTGTTGCACGATTCCTTGACGAATCAGCTTCTCGATCTCGTTCTTGAGCTGATAACACTCCTCAGTATCATGCCCCCAATCTCGGTGATATTGACAGAACTTTGGGGACCTTTGGCGCTCGGCTGACTCCTTTTAAGGTAGGTCCCTTAAAAGGTGCCTGTGAATGGATAAAATCTCAGCCCAAGATCTAGCCAGAGGAGTGTATGACTCTAAGGTAGGTTTGGAGGCACTTTCAGTCTTCTCAATCTTCGGTACCTTCATCCTGGGTTCCTTTTTGTCCAGATGGGAGTCTGAGGGTCTCTTGCCTGTTACGGCGTTCGCTTTGCTGGCATATTTCTCCATGATGGCCTGGAGATGCTGAATGGTTGTTGGATTCTTCGTTGCCAGCTTCATCCTCAGAGTGTCATCATCTACACTCATTCGATACATATTGATCAGGAGGCGTTCATCTCGATCATAGTACTCGGTAGCTAGATCCATGTATTTGTGATAGTGTTCGATCACAGTCTCTCTTTCAAGGTGGGCCACATATTCCAAATCTCCGAGGGACTTGGTAAACTTCTTCTTTTGGAAAAAAGCATGGAGAAGGAACTCAGCGAAATCCTAGTAATCGAATAAACTTTCTGGTTTTGTCTGAGTAAACCATGTTTGTGCTTTCCCTCGGAGGTAATTGAGGACGATCTTGCATATTTCCAACTCGTAGAAATTCCTGGTTTCCAGAGTCTTGAAGAAGACCGAGAGAAACTCTCTAGGATCACTGGTGCCATCATATGTGGGCAAGTGCTCTGGGACCTTCTTGTGGCCATCGAAGGGGAGGTTCACAATATGCCGCGAGAAGGTAGAGCGAGCAGACTGTCCTCTAGGTCCGAGGATACGCGTGATTTCTTGATCGACCTCATATTTACCTCGAGTAGGGTAGGCTCCATCTTGGGTGAAAGGCCGATCGGCACTATTTTTCCATTCATTCCGCGCTTGTTCCCTTTTTTTCGCGTCTAAACTCTTCTTCAATGTTATTGATGCACATTCTCTGCACTTCCTCCCTGCTTAATCCCGCGCCGTCATTAGGTGGATTAGGAGGTGGTGGCAGATTTCTCTGACCATTGTAAGGATGTAGATTTCGAGATAAATCATCTAAGGATCTTTGTTGTTGGTTATGATCAGAAGGTTGCGCTGTTCGATCTCCTACAACTTTTATCTCCATAAGAGTTGTATTCCTACCATAATTACATATCTTGGTGATCTACGGATTGTAGCCATATAAATACCCAAAGTTGGTACACCTTTTCTATCTCATAACTCATAAAATACGGCTTAGGGATCATAATAACTTGAGCGTAGGAGTGTCTGTCCTCGGGACACCCGAGCCCCTGTTTGCAGATCTGTTCGTGGAGCTAGGTTCATCCTTAAGCGTGGTTTCGCCATACATCAAATTGGCACGCCCTGTGGGACATCACGTGTGCCACGTCCGGAGCACCCAACCCAGATCCAGGACCATCCAATGCTCGGTCCAATCCGAGAGTCTCGATCCAGACTGATAAGAACTATAGCAGGCGCGGGATCGGTTAAATCGTCTGCAGGCACATAAACTGCTTGAATGGAAGTTATCGACCCCTCTTTGGTAGAAGTAATTCTTTCTTGTAAAGAACCCATTTCAGTACTCAGGGTGGGTTGGTAGCCTACAACAAAAGGCATTCGACCTAATAAGGCTAAGACTTTGGACCCTGCTTGCACGAAACAAAATATATTGTCGATAAATAGAAGTATGTCTTGTTCATTAACATCTCGAAAATATTCTGCCATAGTTAGGGCTGTCAAACCAACTCTCATACGAGCTTCTGTTTATTCGTTCATCTGGCCGTAAACGAGAGCCACTTTGGATTCTGAAATATTTTCTTCATTAATCACTCTAGATTCTTTCATTTCCATGTAAAGATCGTTTCCTTCACGAGTACGTTCACCCACCCCGCCAAATACGGATACACCCCCATGCGCTTTTGCAATATTGTTAATCAATTCCATAATGAGTACTGTTTTACCCACCCCAGCTCCCCCAAACAGTCCTATTTTTCCGCCACGACGATAAGGGGCTAAAAGATCTACTACTTTAATTCCGGTTTCAAAAATGGATAATTTTGTATCTAACTGTATAAAGGCAGGTGCAGATCTATGAATAGGAGATGTTGTACGGGTATCTACCGGACCTAAATTATCAACAGGCTCCCCAAGTACATTGAAAATTCGTCCCAGAGTTGCTCCGCCTACCGGAACACTTAGAGGAGAGGCTGACTCGTACAAATTCGGTGCTGACTCTACCTTTACTGAAGAAGAGAGGGCACTAATAGATGGCCAAATTCTTCATGAAATGCAAGAAGAAGACGCCTGATAGCGTCCTTGAATCAACCTCTGAGACAGACAAATCTTCACCCTTCAAGCTCTGATCAACCCCGCTCTAACCCCGTCTCGGACCACCCTTCCAATGATATACCCGAAGATGTCCGAGCTTTGATGAGGCATCTGCATGCCCAATATCCTACCTTCGTAGCATCCCTGCTGAACTCAAGCCAGCAGCTACGAGCTCAGACACACGAGGTGCCAAACCGAGTGTCAATCCCATGAGCCCAAACAGCCCCTTCCTCTAATCCTGCTCAACAGTAGAGATTCTAGGATGACCTATCTAGGAGCATACCTCCATACAGTACTCAAAGGTACCTGCCACCACCTCCAGACCCAGCCAACTACCGCAAAGACGGCTCAGGCCTAAGCAGGAAGGAGCTGCAAAGAATGCGCATCGAAAATATCCAAGAGGAGCTAAAAGGCGGGAAAAAAGGGAGCGGACTCACAGCGAATGGAAATCCAGTGCTGATCGACCTTTTACTCAAGAGGGAACTTATCCTACCCGAGGGAAATACGAGGTCGACCAAGAGATCAAACGCATCCTCGGACCCAGAGGACAGTCCGCTCGCTCTCAATTTTCACGGCACATCGTGAAAGATCCCCCTGCCCTGAAGGAATCAGCCAAGCGTACCGAGATCAGGGGCATAAAACCGAGGAGTGCTATCAGCTTAAGAATGAGAATGAAAAGCTAATTCGACAAGGAATCGTACAACAGATTGCACCTTCGATAGCCGGTGATAACCAGGGTACCCAGAAGAAGTATGGAGGGAAACCCTGGCAGAAGAGGAAGGACGGCCCCCGGAACAACAATAACAACAACAACAACAACCAAGGGGGTGGGGGAAAAAATCCTCAAGATCCTCCTCCGCCACCACCGAACGGAGCCAACCGGGTCATCTTTTGTTTTTTAATCAAAACCACCATCAGTTTTACAAAATAAGAGACAGGCTCTATGAAGCTTCTAAGCTTCCAAAAATGTCAGAATAGTAATCTATTCTGGTGTAGCTAGTTGTTGGTGGATTAGGTTGATTCTTGTGCCCAAAATGCAGAATGGGGAGCAGGTTAGTGATCGAGTAAACAAATACCGAGGCACAATTTTGCCACCCATTGTTTTGAGAACAAGAATATTCCACCTATCTAGTCTAACTATACAAAAGATTTGTGATGTTTGCTTCCAGCTCTGTGGACTGTATTTTCCAGAATTTGTGTTCCGATCCACACTTCTGATGTTCACACACCTAATATGATTGTTCCTCCTGCATTGTTCTTTCCTGTTCTTCATCCGCACTGTAACAAAAAATCAGCAGCACCTGTTGTATGACATTCTGACAGATGGTATACCAATCTTGTCTAGCCTTAGAATGCCAGATAAATAAGCTGGCATATTGGATGTTGGTATGGAAACTGACTGCATGGTTTGCAGACACAGTCTGGCCAGCAAATCTGCTGCTCTATTCCCTTCTCTGGGAGTATAGTAAAGGGTGTGAATTTTTAAGTGCCAACATCTCATAACATGTAGAGAAGTGTTGCCACTGACTATTTTTAGGATTGTTGAGGGTCATCAATGGCATTAACGGCTACACCGGAGAAGCAATCTCCCTCACGAAGCTGAAGGATAGTGTGCGGGCCATACCCCACATGGAACCGATAAACAAGAGGCTCCGCCCCGAGGAGACTATCACCTTCTCAGACGCGGACGCCGTGCCGAACCAGGTGCCCCACTCTGACCCTGATGAAGAGAGTCTTTGTGGATGACAGTAGTGGAGTAGAAGTGATGTTCCAAGACTGCTTCCAAAAGCTAGGATTTACCAAGGACGGCCTCAAGCCTACAGGCCCAATCTCGGGGTTCACCGGAAACCCAGTCATACCTCTCGGAGAGATCACACTACCAGTCCCTGTAGCAGATGGAGCAAAGATTTTAACCCTTTACTGCACATTCGTGGTGGTTGACACAGCCTTTAACGTCATCCTCGGCAGACCTTGGATGTGCCAGGCCAAGGTCGTATGGTCCCCCTACCACCTGATGCTGAAATTTCCAACACCCCAAGGAGTGGCCTCGATCAAGGGAGACCAGGGAGTGGCACGTTCCTGCATGATCACGGCCATCCGTGATGCTAGAAAAATGAGCAACATCTCGACCATCAACGCCATCCTAGGGGACCTGATACCCAATCCTACTCTCGAACAACCCCTAGTGTTCCACTTCGAGGAAGAGGCATATGACGAGATGACTACATTATGGCACAAGTGACGCCATCAAACCTTCCAAGTGGGGGAACTAGTAATGCCAGTAGGCCCGTGGTGCACTGACAAGCTAAAAGGAGCGCTGGAGTCAAGGCCAAAAGGACCCTACAAAGTCTCCACAGTCCAGTCCAGTGGGTTCTACCTCTTACAGACTCGCAAAGGAGAACACTTGGATCTTGTCATATTGGTGCCCTTCCTATGCAGGTCACTCGGGGCTAAAACCAAGTAGACCTTCTCCAAATAAGGAGAATCTACTTCAATAAGGCCTACGGGCCAAGCTTCCTTTTCTTTCTATCTTTTTATTTTCATACCCGAGTCCCAAAACTCGGGGTTGTTTTTATAATTTTTCCGAACTTACGAGTTCGATGAATACAGTTTCTTTTCGATATATCCGTTCTATTTAATTTTAAGCAGTCAATATCCCTTTAATACAAAGAGACGCTATGCCTTACAAAGCATAAGTAAAGACTGTTGCCTAAGATTTTTACGCTTATACAAAGCGTGTGATTGATGCTTATCTAATATGAGCTGCTCGGATTATGTGTCCGAGCCACAGTATGTTGATAAAATAAAATAAACTTAGGCTACAGTATCGGATTACCTTAGGCTAAAATAAAATAAACTCAAGATAATATACTTACAAAAAGTATGTGGTTGACACCTATCTAATATGGGTCATACAAACTCACAAAGTTTGAAATTCAACTTTCTTGAGCCTATTCTGAGATAATGTACCTACAAAGGTGCATGTTGATACTTATTTAATGTAAGATAGGCTTCAATAACCTGATAATCAATCTTCTCGAGGATTAAAACATAAGACCTTCATAAAGGCAAAACTAAGAGTGTTATTACACTATGATACTTCCTACACCTCGTAAAGGTCCTTAAAAACAGAGGTACGTCCTCGACCACGAGAACAAGTAGAGGCACGACCTCGATCTTTCTAGAGACCTCGACCCCAGTTACACTCCTCTGCTACCCTCATTAGTTGGGAAGGTAGGGAAGATTACCCTTTACCTCCTATGGGCGCAGGTTGAGAAGGAGAACCAATCGTACCATGAACTCCAGGAAGCATTTGTCTTGTCGTCTACCTCAAGCTTGGAATAGGTGACGCCCCTCTTCCCCTTCCACGTGAGACCCCTGCATGAGGACCAATCATCTCTCGAGATATACCACCTCGAACAGGAGGCCCCATTATTTGCCTTGAACTCGGGGCTGAGGAAGGCTCACCTGCCTCCTTTCTTGAAGACGCTGGAGGAGTAATAAATATGCCCTTGGCTTCCAACTCCTTTATTTGGATCCTACAGGCATTCAGCCCGGCCTCACAATGTTTCAAATCCTCAGTGATGAGCGTTATTTTATGATTGACATCATAAGTCTCGTGCTGGAGAATACTTATATGGGCGTCTTTCTTACGGATCTCACCACGAGACTCCCTCGGTTCATCTCGGACTCCATTCAAGACTGCCATAGTTTTCCTAAACTCTCGATCATAATCTTTATTGGCAGCCAGGACCTCGCCGTGGGTATCTTCCAGGGCCTTATACTTCTCCCAAGGATTTCCAATTGCTTGTTCAACTCAGCTCTTCGAGCTAGACACTTTGCCTGCTGACGACGAAGGCTATCCTTCTCTTCTCGAACTAAGCTACAAAAGCCCTTGGAATCTTCTAACTCTTCCTCCAGATCCTTGCTTCTTTGAAGGGCAGACTCATACTTAACCTGCAATTCAGCACAGGCGGCAATGCAACACTGGAAATAAAAGAGGACGAAAGCCAATCAATTCCATAGAAAGATATGCTATTCAAAGTACATAAACGCCAGAATATGACAGAAAGAGAAATATCCTAAACAATGAGTGAAGGCTCTAGGGAGTTACAATTTTTGGCCGCCCATCTTGGCTCTTCTCCTGATCAGCTGCTGAAGCTTCTGCAACAGGCTTCTCCACCAAGAATGAAAACTAAGGATACCAGCTAAGGAATCTCTCCTGAAACTCCTCCAGAGTTAAAGCCTTCTCCAAAGACTCCAAACTAGCTATTAAGCTGGGCTTGAACCCTTGTGCCTGACGAAACCTCATTCGGAACTTCTCTAAGTCCCTTGCAACCTCAGGCCAGTTAAAGCTGGAGGCCAACAACTCCTTATCACTGTCATCGAGGACCTCTTGAAGAGACAACCACATATCCGGAAGATCGGACCTGTGGTAGAGTTCACTGCGCTCTTGCTGAAGGACCTCCATCTTGGGCAGTTGACGCAGAAGTCCGCTATCAGTTGAACAAACTGCCTCTGACGAGCAGGATCAGCATATCGATCTCTCTATGCCTCCACAGCAGCCATTTTTCTGCTCAGATCTTGGAAGGAGTTGTCCCTTAACCTTTTCTCCTCCTTTAAGGTTCTAACCTCTTCAGCCAGGACCTTTCTCTTAACCCTCTCCTGTGCGGCCTCATCTTGAAAGCGCTTGACTAGCTCAAATGGCTCGCTAACTTTCTTGGTAACTTGCATCCTCAATTGTTCCAGCTCAGCCACCTGGGCCTCTGCCACTTGCTCCACAACCTGGCATCGGCCGTGTAACGTCTTAACCGAACCATACTTCATATGGTTATTCATATCCCTCAGAGACTGCAAAGAAAAACTGAACAGTCAGAGAACTATACCCTCAATTGAGTTGAAATCTAAGTCAAAGCATACCTGGCTTATCTCGGGGCATCCTGAAGTTATCTCGGACACGGCCTCCGAGACCTTGGGGGAAGGAAGCATAACGTACTTCTCGAACTTCTCCAAGGGTTCGAGATCAAGCTTGGCCTTCTTAGAAGACCTATCAGAAACTTCGGAAGACCCTCCTGGAGCCTCCAGTTTCCTCTTCATATCCTTTTCATCCTTTTGTTTCCTTAGCTGGATCAGCTGATTCAGCATGTTTGACGCTTTCTCGGACTTGGAAGTACTCACTGCCTACAAGAAGAAAGGCGTTAGCAACAGAAAAAATGGTACAACACAAACAGAAAGGACATACATGTCACGAATATATACCCTCATGCAACACGTCAGGGGTTACTACAGAAGTTACAGAGTCATCATCCTCAGGCCTATTAAACATAGTACACCAGTACTCATTAGTACTGGTAGTTTGTGGAGAATAAGAAGCCCGAGCTACCTCTTTCCGCGGACATCGGACCAGAGCTAAACTTTCATCCCCTTTCTCATCCGATGGATCCCGGAAAACAGGCACAAATAAATACTCTGCCTCATTAAAGGCTTGAGCCCTTGATCGAGTTTTTTTTGGTCCCCGAACCAACCTTCTCAGGCAACCCAGAGCATCAGGCATTAATCCAGAAACCTCCTTATTCAGAGGATCTTGAGTTTTCGACGTCTCTTCTCGAGCTGCCCTCTCTTCGGCAGCCCTACAGGCCCGAAGTGCTTTTGCTGCACCAACGGGATCTCGCTCCTTACACCAAGTGGTCTCATACCACTCGATCTCTACTCCTTTTGGCTGATCAAAGTGAGACAACTT
This sequence comes from Sherardia arvensis, assembly GCA_948330725.1. Lineage (NCBI taxonomy): Eukaryota > Viridiplantae > Streptophyta > Magnoliopsida > Gentianales > Rubiaceae > Sherardia > Sherardia arvensis. Next base: position 19,635,610 of record OX415238.1, read on the forward strand.
GAGAAAACTGCCATTCAGAAGAGTCCAGCCATGCATCACGTAAAGTCATTTATACGTCTCAATAGGCCATTGCCAACCCATCTGGTGATCTCCTGACACAAACTTGCCATCACCAAGTTTGATTTTTTCTCTCATCAGCTCCTCAGCTATATTCAATAATTTGTGCAAGGACTCAACACTATACTTAGCCTCATTCTTGAACTTCTTATTCCAATGAGGTACCTGATACTTTGTCTGATCAAAGGTCAATTTCACCCTTTCCCACTTCTCACTCTTCGAAGGCAGTACAAAGGCATGGCATATTTCAGAATCTCCGACAGACAGAGTCACCGCATGCTTCATAATAGAAACCTTGTATAAGGTCCGCAGCAGGGCAAGGCTGGGGTCATAACCCTTACGGACACACCAAGTCATCAAGGCCATTATGATTACTATCACATTAACATGTAGCTGCCCTGGATGCACAGAAAATCACTCAACAGTGGGGGAAAAGGAAAGGTCAGCCCATGCTGTAAAAACCTCCCATATATGACCCACCGGGTCTGAGTAACTAGCTCTAATGCAGACTTATCTTCCCCAAAATACATAAGATCACTATCACAGGGGATGGAAAACTGACAACCTTCAATGAATATAGCAGCAGCAGCACGTGCTTTATCCTCCTTCACCGACCTTTTACTACCACACTCACCATGCACAGGGGGTATACTTCCTGGCCCATGTGCCACCATGGGGCTCCTCCCTTCCATCTGAGCCCTTCTTGCCACGGACATTAATCTCTTCTCTTCATCAGAGGCTTTTTTCTTCAACACCACAGGCGGTCACGGGAGCTATTCCCCTCAGCCTTAGCACATGCATACTCTCTCTTATCGTGATGGGGGACGAAAATCATTTTGCTACTATTACTCATGATCACAGAGAGTATGGGGGAAAACACACAAGGGAAAAGAAGAAGTAGACACAGAATATTAACGAAGAAAGAAGATAGTACTTACTGATGATTAGGGAAGCAGAAATTTGGGGCTTCAGAAAGGAATGAAATATTGACGCGTTTTCTAAACTCTGAAAGAAGAAATTTTAAATAAGGAAGACAATGGGAATGATTTGGGAGATTTAACCCAAACCCGGACGACATTAAGGTGAGTAATTACCTCGATTCTTGTTCCGATGCAAGCAATTGGAGAGACGGGGGGACATACCGCCTCTACCTTCCAATGAATATACGCCACGTGTATCTCCCATCTGGATTTCAAAAAGAGATAATCTCAGTTGTCCATGTGTTCTGATGGAATACGAAAGAACTTGAAGCTAGACATTCAGAAGGGTCAGCCCGAGAGGATGGTCCTAGAATGACACCCCGTGCTTAATGCCCCGAGTTGTTCTCCCTCGAGTTATTGGCCTTCCCTCGAGAAGCAAGCATCTCCTTTAACCTTCGAGATGGAGCCCTCCAAATTCTGAAGATCTACCTTGGAGCTACTGATAAGTCCATGATTCGTATTCTGTACCTCATTCGGTCTCGGACCAGGGCCCGAGAAGGGTCATGGGCTTGAGTTACGCGGAGGATGGATCCACGGGTCCATCAATCCTAATCCTAAGGAATGCGTATATTATGAATGTTCTATAAGGAATACACATCCTCCTAAACATGATAAATACAGTCATGACCGAAATATACTTCTTCTATACATGGTAATACAACTGTTATCCCCATAAGAGTTGTATTCCTACCATAATTACATATCTTGTTGATCTACGGATTGTAGCCATATGAATACCCAAAGGTTTGGTACACCTTTTCTATCTCATAACTCATAAAATACGCCTTACGCATCATACTAACTTGAGCGTCGGAGTGTCTGTCCTCGGGACACCCGAGGCCCTGTTTTGCAGATCTGTTCGTGGAGTCAGGTTCGTCGTCAAGCATGGTGTCTCCATACATCAAATTGGCACGCCCGGTGGGACGTCGCGTGTAATTTGACGACGTCACCAAACTTTGCTGAATTGTACATGGTAATACAACTGTTATCTCCATAAGAGTTGTATTCCTACCATAATTACACATATTAGTGATCCACGGATTGTAGCCATATAAATACCCAAAGGTTTCGTACACCTTTTCTATCTCATAACTCATACAATATGCCTTACGCATCATACTAACTTGAGCGTCAGAGTGTCTATCCTCGGGACACCCTAGGCCCTGTTTTGCAGATCTGTTCGTGGAGCCGGGTTCGTCGTCAAGCGTGGTGTCGCTATACATCAGTGCACATCATCTATTTATCGGGTATGATGTTTCGATTTGAAAAATAAATTGTAAATTAGCTTAGTCTATATTAATGATGTCCCAAGTAAAAATACACTTTTAAAATATTAAGTTAGGGTCAACGAAATTAAGTTAGAATTGACGAAATATGAAATAATAATATTCAATTTAATTTAGTTGATCAATTTAGTTAAAATAAGTTCAATTAAATTTAGATTTGAAGAAATTTGGTTAGATGATATTCAACTTAGTTTTGTCATACTATTAATAATTCCAATACATTCATTCCTATTTTATGTCATATCAATTAAGTTCACATCAGATAATTAGTTCAATAAATTCATTTTAATTATGTTCAAATTAGATATGTTCAATTCAGATTTGATGATATATGATTTAATGATATTTAACATAATTTATTTGTACTATTACTAATCTATGTACATTCATTCATGCTTCATATCAAATTATCAATTCGGTCCAGTTCAAGTTATAAACTAGTCAAGTTCATATAAGTTGAGGAAAAGTTTAAATAATGTTTATTCACAACCTATGAAAAATGTACAATGAAGTGCATTTTATGGCCCAATAGTATTAAAAATGTACAATTTATAGCCCCTAAAAATAAAGTGCTAAATTCATAACCCCTTAAATTTAAAATGTAAAATTTATGACTTTTTGACAAAATCTGTCATGACGCTGTCTGGGACGTCTAGAGTATGAGTCACGTCAAACCTCAATCACGCTCTCCTTGTTTTCAACAATATGCTCTGATCTCTCTCCTCTCTTTCTTCACTATTTGCCTCAATTTCACCAAAAACGGCTCTTTTCTCCACAGAATTTCACTTTTCCGGCAATAACGGATAGATAACGGCCTCTTTTTTCCCAGCGCCATGGCGGCGCCACCGCCTCAGCGCGGTGGTTTTGCCTCTGGGAAGAGTTTTGCCCAGGTTTTATCCAATCGATCCCCCCCTTTAGCTACTTCTCTACCCGATAATCCAGAAATCACGCCTATTAATCAACACAGAGGAGAAATTGCCTGTATTGTGACGAGACAGCAGGCTGAAACTCTTGTCGGACACTATACAAATGCTCTGATTGGGAAATTTTCCCGAGGGAAACCGTCGATGGACAGGTTGCATGAAGCTTTCCGATCAGCAGATTTCACCGGCAAATACCAGATCGGCTCCATCGATTTTCGGCATATACTGATCCGTTTTGAAGACCTAGAAGATTACAGAAGATGCTGGCTTAAAGGCTACTGGAATCTGGCCGGATCTTAGATGAAGGTGTTGAAATGGACTCTGGATTTCAGTCCAGAGGCTGAGTCTTCCATTGTCCCAATCTGGGTGACAATTAGAAAGGTACCCTTTTTCTATTTCAACCATACAATGATCAAATGCATTGGTGATGAAATTGGGACCTTTATAAAGATGGATGCTGCTACACTGGCTCTTACCAGGCCTAATGTCATAAAGCTATGTGTAGAAATAGATCTTAGCAAAAAGTTGCAGCCTCATATCAAACTAGGGATAGAGGATGGGAACATTGAGAGATTTCCAATTGAATATGAAGATGTTCCTAGTTATTGTCATCACTGCTCTATGATTGGACATCATGACACTGTCTGTGGCTTCCTTCATCCTGAATTACGAAAGATGCAGAAACTGAGGCCTAATGTGGATTCAGACAAGAACAAGTATGTTGAAACCAAGCTCCCTGAAAAGACAAAGCTCCCTGATAGGTCTCTCCAAACTGGTGACAAACAGATAATGAATGAAGCTGCTCCTCAAGCTGTCACCACTATTACCACTGCTCCAGACATCATCCATCAGGCTACAGACATTGCTGGTTCCTCTGGATTTTCTCCCCTTACCAAAGATAGGGAAGCTGCACTCCCCAATCCTCCAACACTGTCAAAGCGGAAACACAAACAAAGAATGTCTCAAGCCCTTCCTCTTTCCAATATTTCCCACCCCCTACCTCTGTGCCTACACATACCTCTCCCACTCTGACAATATCCTCCTCCCAAAATTCTCTACAACCTGTGATCTCTGTCACCATCCTAAAAGACCCCCCAGCTCAGTATAACCCTCAAACCCCTCCTTTCTCCCTTCCTAGCCCTATAATAATTAGGCCCTCCACATATGTCAAAGATGACCTCATGATTGGCACTGGTAAGGCTTCTCTACTAGTTGATTTCTCTTTATCTCCTAACAAGCTATCTCTCTCACATGGAGCATCAAGTAACAGGTTCCTGCCACTGTTGGAGCTTGACAAGGTCCAAAAAGAAGTAGATAATCCTTCTGATTATGATCTCTCTTCAGTATCATCTGAAGATGATGACAATGCTGCTTCTACTACACTGGTTCCCTCTTCTGACCTAACTCCTAATAATTTGACTGATTAACAGTTGCTTGTAAGTTCATCCTCAACCCCAGTTGGTGACAAAACTAAGCTTGCAACTTTTTTCACTCAAATTAATAGGAAGTCCACCACAAAAAACATTTCAAAAAACATTTCAAAAATTCCATCACCTAATAAGGTTCTTACTAGGTCAAAAAGCTCCAGAGATATTTTTTAATGTTAAACACAACTTTAAAAATCAAATATCTTGTCTGGAATATTAGAGGGATGAGAACCTCTATTGAAAGACTGCATGATTTAATTAAAGAACATAAAATGGATCTTTTATGTCTTATTGAGCCTATGCACCAAAATCATAAATGTGATGTTTTCAGAAGAAAGTTACACTTTGCCAATTCAACCTATTCTCTGAGTGGTAAGATTTGGCTTATGTGGAACAATAATCTGACAATAACCCTTAAACAGGATCATTTACAATTCTTTGTTGTTGATATTTTTAGTGCTAGATTAAATGCCTCTGTGGTAGGTATTTTTATCTATGCTCTTAGAACTGTTCCAGGTAGAGAATTTTTATGGAATGCTCTCGCTAATATAGATCTTTCTGACTCCTTTTTAATCAGTGATTTTAACACTGTAGCTTCACCTTCTGAATATAAGGGTCCTGCACATCCATGTAATAAGAGCATGTTAGATTTTAATCATTTTATTTCCTCTTCTGCACTGCTAGAGATAAATACTGTTGGTAATTTATTTACATGGTCCAATAATAGATCAATACATGCAACTACTGAAAAATTAGACAGAGGTCTTGCTAGTCAGAACTGGTTAGTTAGGTTCCCAACTTCATCTATCCAAATCCTAAATAGAGGGACCTCTGACCATGCTCCTATGTTATTTACTGTAGGTAGTAGCACTCCATCATCCCCTAGGTCTTTTAGGTTCATTAATGCATGGTTTAATAGGGTGGAATTTCTTTCTTTAATTAATGAAGACTGGAATCTCCCCCTTTCTGAATCTGGCATGTTGAGATTTTTTCTCAAACTGCTAAGGCTCAAAACCACCATCAAAAACTGGAACAAGGCTGTCTTTGGCAATATTGACTCTAATGTGTCAAGGGCAGCTGAAGACCTAAGATTGCAAGAAATTGTCTTTGATGCTGATAACTCAATAGATGAGCTTATTAAGCTGAAAAAACTAAGAGCAATCCACCTCAGATCCCTCAAAGAGCAACACAAATTTTGGAAACAAAAATCCAGAGTGAATTGGCTTAAAGAGGGAGATGAAAACACAATGTTTTTCCATAATACTGTAGAGGAAAAACACAGTGGTCTTAGTATAACTAAGATTCAGAATGCAGATGGAATTTGGCTAGATAATATGCCTGAAATAGAAGCTGAAGCTGTTCACTTCTTTACAGACCTTTTATCTGAACCAGTGGGTAATTTGAATGGTCTGTTTCATGACCATTTTTTAAGCCAAATTCCTAAATTAATTACTGAGGAAGATAACATTACACTTATCCAACCAGTTACAATGGAAGAGCTCAAGGCTACTATTTTTAATCTCAATAAAAATAGTAGCCCTGGTCCAGATGGATACTCTTCAAAAAATTTTACAAAAAGTTGGGAAATAATAAAAGAGGACTTACTAGATGCTGTACATGATTTTATGAGTCACTCTCAGATCCCAGTTGGTATAGCAGCCACCTGGATCACTTTAATTCCCAAAAAACCAGTAGTTTCTTCTTTCTCTGATTTTAGGCCTATTAGTCTCTCTAATTGTATAAATAAAATTTTCTCTAAAATTCTTATGGAGAGATTAAAACCTCTCATGGAAAAAATCATATCTCCTAATCAATCTGCCTTTTTGCATAACAGGGACATTTCTGATAATGTTCTATATGTAAAAGAGTTAGTTAGGTTTCTGGATAGAAAAAATAGAACACCTAATTGCATGATTAAATTGGATCTGATGAAGGCTTTTGATAGAGTTAGCTGGGCATATTTAAATACTATTCTCATGCATTTTGGTTTTCATGGTAAATTTGTACATAATGTTATGAAAAACCTTAGAGATGCTCATTTTTCTGTGCTAATTAATGGAAAGCCAAATGGCTTTTTCAAGGCTACCAGAGGTATAAAGCAGGGTGACCCTCTTTCCCCCTATCTGTTTAAAATTTTCTCAGAATGTTTTACTAGAAGCCTGTCTTATGTATACTCCATAGGTAAAATTGAATATTTTGACATTCCCAGGGGCCCCTCTCCCATTTCCCATTTAAGCTATGCAGATGATACCATCATTTTCCTTACAGCCAAAAAATCTAATCTCATTAGGATTAAAGCTTTTTTGGTGATTTTTGAACAGACAACTGGTCAAAAAATCAGTTTTGAAAAATCTGATTTTTTTTCTTGGGAAGCATGCTTCTAACTGTAAACTGAGACAGGTGAAGGAACTTCTGGGAATGAAACAGTGATCTATGCCTTTCACATACCTTGGAGTACCTATTTTCTTTGGAAGAGCCATGATCTGCCATTTCCTCCCACTTCTTCAGAGGATTGAGAACAGACTATCCAACTGGAAAAGTATCTGGTTGTCTACAGGAGGTAAACTCACTCTGATCAATTCTTGTATCTACTCTATCCCTCAGCATATCTGGAGTGTCCTTAAACCTCCTATTGCTGTAGTTAAAATAGTTAAAAAGCACTCTCTACATTTTTTGGGGGGGAAACTGAGTTGAAACCTAAAAAAGTCTGGAAAAAATGGTCAGATTTGTGTTATCCAATAAGCCAAAATGGTCTTGGGATTAGATCCATTCACACTATTATTAAGACTTGCTCTATTAAATTATGGTGGAAATTCCAGTCTGGTAGTAGTCTATGGTCACAATTCCTCTGGGCTCTTCCCCCTTCATATAAGTCCTCCCCTACATGGAAAAGAATTCAATCTGTCAATTTGATCTCTGAGAGTCTTTCCACTGTAATTGTTGGAGATGGTAAATGTAGTTTCTGGTCTTCTAACTGGTCTACATCTGGTCCTTTATGTGATTATATGGAGCCTGAGAACTCTCTTATACCTATGGACTGCACTGTAAAGTCTTTCTGTGATAACAAGGCTGAGTATATTAATGATTTATCTATCTTGCCTGCTCACATTTTCAATCTAGTTCAGAACATTGAATGCACTATTGACAAAGATGATAGATTGATATGGATGCCTAGCAGTACTGGAAATTATACGTTTAAATCTGCATATAATGCAGTAGCTCATACCAGGCATGTGGCTCAATCTCTGTTTCAACTATGGAACTCAAGGATCCAAAAAAAATTAGCATTTTTCTATGGAAACTGATCAATGGATTCCTTCCTTTTCCAGATGTTTTAGTCAGAATGGGTTTTCACTTGCCATCTAAATGTCCATTTTGCATGAACAGTGACTCTCTGGAGCATTATTTTAATAAGTGTTATCTGGCTATTCAAATGTGGTCTGTGTTTCATTCAATGGTTGGTATTGCAGACACTGATTACTCAACTATATGGGATAGACTCTCCTTTTATTGGTCCTATCAGGGATCAACTAAATTACACTCAAATCTTTTCACTACTATCCCTAGTATCATTGTTTGGACCCTCTGGAAAGTCAGAAATGGCTATCTCTTTGATAACATTGCACCTTCCCCTACTCTAATGCAAAAGCAGATAAAAGACTTTGTTTTTACAACCTATGCTGCCAGACCCATCCCAGCCATATCTGAGTTTGACAGAGATCTTTGTAGCCTTGGCTTTCTACCTTTGCATACTAGGCCTCCTCAGCCAACTATCTCTGCTGTAAAATGGTTAAAACCAGTTTTAGGTTTCAAAGTAAACATTGATGCCTCTTGGCACCAGACTAACCATGCAGGGATAGGAATTGTCATTAGAAACAATGAGGGCAATTTTATCTCAGCATATTGTGGATACATAGCTGCTGAATCACCCCTACAGGCTGAAATGCTAGCCATTCAGAAGGGTGATGAACTGGGGAGATTACTCTCTTCTGTTTATACCCTAGATTCAGATTGCCTACTGGTCATGAAAGCTATTAGAAATCCTCTGACAGCTCCTTGGAAAGTATTCCAACTTGCTTCTTCCATGAGTAACATCACCAATATTGTCCACACCAGAAGGCAAGGTAATGCAGCTGCTGATGCAATTGCAAAATTGGCATACAGTCAGCAGATCACCTCATCATTAAGATACTCAGACCTTAGTAAGCAGATACAAGGTCAGCTACTTCTTGACAAATGGGGAACACCCTCCCTTAGAATCCAATAGAATGGATGCTACTGATATGTATATATGTTTTGCAGATCTGGACACAACACCAGCCTGGAACCATCTTTCAGAAGATCTGGACAGCTTTGTAGTGAAGCATGTCATTACTACCTGCTTTTACACTCTTCTCTGTGATGGAGTGAAAATGCTGCAATTTTTTGATAAGTGTATCTATTCTCCCCACTTCAATTTTGGTGCCGCTTTGAGTTTTGCTGAGCAATTCTCTAACAGGCTTCAATCTCTGGAGTGGTGGTTTATTACACACTTTAGGGTGTGGCTTAGCCACTTTATTCTTTTATCCCCTTTTTGGGAGCATTTACATGCTCCAAGAGCCTATGGCTCTTCTTATTGTAACTGTTCCTTTAGGGCAATAAGAAAGGCCTTTTTTGGTCTTTTTTAAGGTTTAGGAAACCTAATAAATTTCCCTCCACTCCTTGAGTGGTTTTAATCTAAAAAAAAAGAGAGTACGAGTCACGTGACTAGAAAATTATCAATTTACTGAGGGATATTTTTGTAAGTTCGTTGATCATTGAATCCTATCTCCGTTAATCTCTCGAATTACCCTTATCCACAAGATATATCTCGTCTTCTCCAGGTCGCGCCTCCGTCCTTGAAAGTTGCATTTGGTGGTGGCGTTGTTTATTCGCTTGAATCGGCGGTGGGTTAACGCATCTGAGGGTAACGGTAAAGGTGTGTCAACGGCGGCGGAATCCTAAACAGTAAAAATCTGGGTTCCGTAAGGTGAATGAACAAATGAAATATATGGGCACGGTAAGCTGATTCCCTTCGTTATGGGTAACGTATAAAATATTTCTTCATTGAAGTATTTTGATTGATTGCGACCTCGTTCGAATCTTCTGAAGCTTATCCTTATGCAAGCTTATACCATGAATTTTGTAATTTTACCATTGTATTATGCTTACGAAGTCCATCCTTTTACAAGTAATTATCTAAAATAAAAGCCAAGTATGTGTAAGCTTGTGTGATTATTTTGTCCCCTGATTCATTAGTAAGTATATGCAGCATATGGTTTGGATTGAGTTAATAAAGATGAATAGAAATAATATAGAAAAGAAATAGCTTTTTGAGAACTTGAAGAGCATTTCCTAGCACTGCAACTTATTGATATCCTAACATAACATGTTTTTCTTTTCTTTTTTCTTGTGAGCAAATCATATATCAGTTTAAAACTCTTGAACATGCACAGAACCTAATAGAGAAACTTGTTTATTTATAGGTTACACTAGTGTTATAGATTACTGTTCAGTAGTTTTGAAGATTTCTTGTAACTGCCTTGGTGCAGGTTAATCAAAACAGGTACTTATTCACATTAACACTTTTAGGGTCCAAATATGTGGTAAATATTTAATCCCTTTGAGTTGCAGAATCATTTTCACCCGAGAAAAAAATGAGTTTTTGTTCATGCTTTGATATAACTTGAGATGTTGAATGTATACGTTAAAAATTAAGTTTCAGTATTAAATCAATGGTCAATGAATTTACAAAAATACCCCTCAGTAAGTTGGTAATTATTGGTCACGTGACGCGCAGGCGAGACGTCCCAGACGATGTCATGAGAGTGTTTGGCAAAAGACCATAAATTTTACATTTTCAATTTTAAGGGGGGTATGAATTTAGCACTTTATTTTTAGGGGTCATAAATTGTACATTTTCAATATTAGAGGGCAATAAAATGCACTTTATTCACAATTGTATATTGAATTAAATGTTAACATGCAACTAATATTCAAGTCATTAATATATTTTATTCTATGAAGGTAGAATTTAATTAATTTTATATTAAATTTATTCTAGTTCCATTCAGTTAAATATAATTAATTTTATATATAAAATAAATAAATAAATTGTAGAAACTACAAGATAATCTGGTGTTTTGCACAAGCTGTGCACGTACTAGAAACTTGTAGGATGATTATTTTATGCTTCAGATATTTCAAAGGAAAATGAGCATGCCTGCATATTAATAGGGGTGATCTATCTATAAAGTTAAATGATTATTTTAAGAAAACTCCAATTCGTTGTTAATTCTTACTAATATGCACGTACATTGCACGTTATTCTTTCTTCTTCTTTTTTTATAATAAGAATTTCTCATTTCTAGATTCATAATCTCAAACAAAATTCTTCAACATTTCTAAGATACCAAATCAAAGTTCTGGATTCATAATGTCAAAAGTGACTACTAGTCCCGATTGCAGGGAACCATTCCCCAAGACAACGCGTCAACGGTTCCTGCAAGATCATCCACCGCTCCTGCCTTGCCAACTTCAAAAAATGAAACACTTGGACTTGAAAAGCATGCTTGCACAAAAAATAAAGACACCGAGGTTGCTTTTCGTAGCTGTCCCATTCCTATGGGATTCAAAGCGATCAATTCTCCAGTAGATGATAGTGTATCACGTGCGTCTATTTTACATGCACTCTTGAGTCTTAACTATTTATGTGGACCATCACATAAATAGTATGCATTCTTAGTCACGTGCACTCTTAAGTCTTAACTCTTTTTGTGGACGTTGTAATTTTAACTAGTATGCGCGTTTATAAATTAAAATAAACTAGTATGCACGTACATTGCACGTTATAAACTTGCAAGTTATTATTTTAAATAATATTTTTGCTTGAAATGGTTATACTAGATTCTTTACCAAATTCAATCAACCTAGTAAATATATACTAGCAGTATTTTGACTACACATAGATCTAAATCCAAAAGATCTTCCGTTCCAACAACGACCGGGTTATGTGGAACATGATAAATAAATAAGCAAAGATAGTCCATAAATTATGTAGGGCACTTTTCCAAAAATATCCATTCTAAATCATATCCCACTAAAAAATGTAAATTAAGATTAGTACTGGAGTATTTCCAGCCAATATTGGTATGATTAGTTGGCGGCCTAGTATTAGATAGAGTGAATGCAATCTAATATGATATGAGCTAAAAGGTTAACCGGTCTACAAATCTAGTAACATCATCGCCAAAAGTAAGTATTTAAACTACTTTGACTCGGATTTCTCCTGATTGTACAAACCATGTCGGAAGCTAATCAAAGTTTAGCCAAGCAAAAGGACCCGTCGGAAAACCAAAATTAGCAAATGACATTCAATCTAATGTTTTAGTAATAAACTTAATTCACATGTATCCCCAAATAGATTGGAAAAAAATTTTCAAAGAGTAAAAAAGAAGCGAACTTAATGGTTGTAATCAGATGAAACGATGATCTGTGAAGAAAACAAACCAGACTGATACCGAAACTTGACCAAATCGAACCGGGCCGTATGAGAATCAGACCGGCTGACACCAATCCGATCAGCTTAACTGCTCCGGCGCGACTCCGCATCGTGGTGGGTGGGATCGAAGACTGGTCGATGATGCCCCAAACTGATGCCCCAATCCGATAAGATTGGAGACGGGTCCACTTTTCACTTATGTTGATGCCCCCAATCGGATCCGCCTGCAACATACAGCCTCCTAGAGAGATTCCAGACATCTTCGCCATCAGCGATCATAGACGATCTGGAAATGAACAACTCCAAACGAGATCTAAGTTCAAAGGACTGTAAGGTGTCGAAAGTGAAGAGGGGTTCGGGTGAATGATAGAAGGGGTAGCTTTGAGGATGAAATGAAGGTATGGGGGAAGGCCGTAGGTGTTGCTGGCGGCCTTTGTCATAGCTGGAAAAAGGTAGGGGTTTTATAGAGAGGAAAACAAGGACTGTGACTTTTTATGATGGTCATATAGATCTATTATCAACTTCTCTATATACACACTATAGAGTTCGATTTATCAAAAACATGACTTTTATGATATTTAAAGTTTTTTAGTTAATGTCGATTTTATTTTTTTTACTTATTAATCTCAAGCTCACTTTTGTGCATTTATAAAAGGAAGGATGATAGCTCATAATGTGTTGTTAGCTCAGGAGCTATTGCATAGATATAATATTAAGCAGATGACTCCAAGTTGTGTGTTGTAGAATGGATGTGCAGAAAGCCTTTGATACAGTTTCTGAGTTGGCTGCAAGCTCTGCATTTCCCAGTAAGTTTATCTGGTGAGTGACCAGATGACTCACTAGTTCAACATTCTGTTTATCATTAAATGTATGCATTACAAGGAGCTTTTGAGGGAAAAGAGGAGTGAAACAGGGTGATCCTCTGACCTCTCTCCCCTTTGCTTTATGTATTTTTATTATTATATTTTTTAAAAATTGGGTAACAACTCAAATGAACCCCCAATAAAATCTCACCCTTTGCCCCTCCCCTGAGAGTTGAACCCAGGACCTCTAGGTAAATCTACTAGTGCTTTTTGTATTATTCTATATGGAATATTTCACAAGAATGATGCAAGTGTAATATGACCATAAGAGGATGGGATATCACCAAAGATGCAGCATGCCTGCTTGTTATTTGCAGATGATCTACTGGTCTTTTGTAGGGCAGATGAGAGGTCTATATGCATGGAGTGAAGGGAGTACTGACTAAGTTTCAATAGACAGCTTGATTAGGGATTAATGCAAGAAAATATAAGGTTGTATTTTCAAATATGGATGCTACTGAGCAAACTACGCTTGTAGGTATACTCCAAGTTACTTTGGGAACATTGCCACTGAAATATCTTGGACTTACCATAATAGAAGTGAGATGGGACAAGCTTTCATGCATTGCACTGATAGAGAAATTGCAGGAAGACTCAAAACTTTGAGCTCTAGAAGGCTCTCCTATGCTTGAAGAGCCCAACCTGTTAACTCTGTCCTGATCAGTATCACAAGCTATTAGGGAACAGTTTTTCAGCTGCCACATGGAGTGCACACTAATATCAACAGACTCTGTAGGGAATACATATGGGGAAAAGGCTTCTATCCTGTAGCATGGGCCACCATGACTAGAAAAAGGAAGCAAGGAGGTTGGGGGATCAGGATTTAGCTGTATGGAACACTACCTTGATATGTAGTCATGTCTGGGATCTTATGAAAAAGAAGGACTTGCTTTGGATTACATGGTTAAATGAATATTATCTAAAGGGGAAAAATTTCAGGGATGCTATAGCTAAAGATAGACCTAACTTGTGTTGGAAGAGGATCCTCAAGGTTAAAGACATCAATTGGACATGGCTGCCTCAATGCTTACAAAGGCTTGTACTTTTAGCAAGACACTGGCTTATGAACTTCTAAAATGGAATAAATTAGAGGACACATCAAGATTCCAGGAAACGGGGATATTGACATAACCCAATATTCTGTGTGTGGTGTGTGGTAAGCATAGGGAGACTCTAAAGGGATGACTGACACTAAAAGTCTCAAGTATCAAAACTCGAAAGCAAAAAGGGATGACTCTAAATATCTCAAGTATCAACACTCGAAAGTATTGCTATTATCCTGCTTGTGTGGCATCTATAACTTCCAATTGTTAGAAATATCAAAAACTTTAAATTTTTAGAACTATCATTGATAGTTCAAAGCAGTCTACAACTAAAATTATATTCCTTGATTGACACACAGAATCACTTATAGTAAATTGTCAAAACTAGTACAAAAAATTGGATTAATCCTCTACCGTGTTAAGATTATAAACCGGAAGCCCAACGTGAAAGCAGCTAGTCCGGGTTAAAATGAAAACAAACAACTAAGTATAAATTATCCATAAACTAGTCAAAATAGTTGTTTAAAATCCCTAATTTAAGCACACATCCCAGGCATCCATATGTAATAAACAGAAAAGAAAAAAAGAAAACAGGATGTGATCTCAAGAATAGGCTAACCTGATCCAAAGGCGATGTGTTTAGCTGGTGTCGTGGCACCTGTGAATCTTATGAAGCAAGTGAGCCCGACGCGAATGGAGGCCAGGCGCGTCTTCCGTCCACCTTTCATTTTCTTCCATATCTAGGCTTTCATGGTCATCTCTTTATTGCTTTAGTGCCAATTCCATTGATAGCGCCTGAATCGAATCGCATATGCTTGGATCAGTCGAGATTCCGGCAGCGCTGGATTTTAGCCTTGCCGTTGTGAACATCGGATTTGTTTGCTCCATGTGGGTCAATAGATGAAATCAAACCGTAGCTGCGCGGAGTGGGAAAACAATTCTGATGAGGGGATAAGGGATTGGCTAGGCTACAGGTCTGTGGGGAGGAGCCAAATTGGCACGGAGGCCAGAGGTTTCCTCCCTTCAGAGAAGAAATGAGATTTATTTTTGGTAGAGAAAAGGAGGAGCGTCTAGAGAGAGTGAAACGGTTCATTGGGTATCGAATCAAATAAATAGACCAAAGTCTATTCGTTCCCTTTTTATTTAAATTTCATTATATTCTACCAATTATGCATCAATTTTATTTAACTTAAATTACTTACTATATACATGTGTTCGGTTCGGCCGAATCAAGAACAGTTTAATTCAATTCCATTAATAAATTAACATATACCATGAATCAATGATATGTTACATGAGTATTGTGAGTTTTGCCTATTTTGAGTGCGTAATTTCACAATTAAAGATTTTTTATACTAAAATATGTAAGCGGGAGTCTATTTGAGAGCCAATTATTTTTGGATAATAATATATTCTACTTATCGTCAAATGAACTATACCACCATTTTCAAATTATTTCATTACTGAATTCAATAGTAAGTGAGATAATGCATAAGCAGAGTAACAAGATCACCCCCGGCTATCTGACTACTGACTGCTAAGATAGGACAGACATCCTCGTAGTGAATATGTACCGAATGAATGTTAACGATGACGGGTTAAGGAAGAAGTTAGCCTCCAAGAACCCCACAACCGACTAGCATCTCCAGGATATCATGGAGAAGTATGTCAGCCAAGAAATTGCGGTGACAAGAAAGCACGATCGTGACCCGCATACAGATGGCAAGGCCAAAGGGCCTGGGATAAAGGTGCCAAAAACAGAGAAGACTGAAAGCCCTTCTAAGCCTAGTTTTGAATCCTACACCACTCTAACTCGGTCCCGTGCTGAGATATTATCCATTCACCAACACCTCCTCAAGGTTCCCCCCGCGATGAAGAAGTCGGCGGAACGGCAAAGATCCCCAAAGTATTGCCAGTACCACAGGGACCGAGGCCATGACACGGAGGACTACTTCCAGCTGAAAAACGAGATAGAGAAGCTAATTCGGCAAGGGATCGTCCAGCAAGTTAGCCCCTCGCTAGCTATGGAAAACCATGGCGCCCCACGAAGGTATGGGGAAAGCCTTGGCAAAAGAAGAAGGATAACCCGAGAAATAAAAACCAAAACCAAAAAAATGGGGGAAATAACCCCTAGGATCCTCCTCCGCCGCCGCCAAATGGAGCCAAAAGGGTCATCAATGGCATTAACTGCTACACGGATGAAGAAGCCTCTTTAGCTAAGCTAAAAGCCAATGTTCGGGCTATACCCCATACTGAACCACTTAACAAGAGTCTTCGCCTAGAGGAGACCATTACCTTCTCGGACGAGGATGTCGTACCCAATCAGGTACCCCAATCTGACCCTTTCATCATCTCGTTCATCATTCATAACTCTCTAGTTAGAAGGGTCTTCGTGGATGACGGTAGTGGAGTAGAAGCTGTGTTCTATGACTACTTTGAAAAACTGGGCTTCACCAAAGACAATCTCAATCCCACTGGTCCGATCTCGGGCTTCACTGGGAACCCAGTGATACCCCTCGGTGACATCACCTTGCCGATCCAAGTGACAGATGGACCACGAAACCTCACGCTCTACTACACATTTGTGGTGGTCAACACGATTACACCATTCAACGTTATCCTCGGCAGACCATGGATGTGCCAGGCTAAGGCTGTTTGGTCTCCCTACCACCTCATGCTAAAGATTCCCTACGAGCCAAGGGGTGGCATCCATAAAGGGAAATCGGGGGTGGCACGTTCATGCATGAATACGGCAATTCGAGATGCCAGAAGAGGAAGCAACGTCTCAACCGTCAATACAAGCTCAGCAATTCTCTGGCAAGACCCGCAAATCGAGCAACCTCTCATCTTTCACACTGACCCCGAGGCGTATGACGAGATGACACAGCTTTGGCATAGGCGCCAACACACCTTCAAGGAGGGAGATCTGGTAATGCTGGTAGGTTCACGGTGCACAAAGCATTTGGAAGGACCATTGAAGTCAAAACCTAAGGGTCCATACCGAATCTTCAAAGCCGCGAAGGAGAATATTACACACCGTGATTATGGCACCCTACCTACGCAGGTACCACGGAGCTTGAAACAAATTAAGTAGGCCTTCTCCAAACAAGGAGAAGCTACTTCAATAAGGTCTAAGGGCAGAGTTTCTTTCTTTCTTACTTTTTTATACCTAATCTTAAAACTCAAGGATGCCTTACACTTTCAATTTTACCGAGCCACGAGCTCGAAGAATCAATTTATTATTCTACAGCAATCTTATGTTATTTTTAAGCAGTCGTCATTCCTCTAAATAAAGAGATATTATGCCTTATAAAGCATAGGCATGATTTCTACCTAAGCCAATACGCTTCTAATAAGTGTATGATTGATGCTTATCTAATATAGGTTGTTCGAGCGACAATCACCTTTGGCAAAATAAAATAACTCAAGATGATATACTTCTAATAAGTATATGACTGATACCTATCTAATATAGGTTGTTCGGGCTCCAAAAGGTCGAATGCCAATCTTCTTGAGCACATCCCGAGATAATATACTTGACAAAGTATATGATTGGTTCTTATCTAATATAAGTAAATTTGGGCTCAAACAGTCTAAAAATCAATCTTCTCGAGGATAAATATCAAAAGTCTTCAAAAAGGCTAAAAAAGTGTTATTACACCATACTACTCGATGTCAACACATCAAAATACCTCCTACCTATCAAATAGGTCCCTAAAAGTCCAGGCGCGTCCTTGGCCGCGGGGGGAGAAGAGGCACACCCTCGAGCACCTCGGAGGCCTTGGTCCCGAGTATGATATTCTACCACTTGTCTCAGATTTGAGGATATGAGAGACTCTCCTCTCCCTTCTCTAGGTATGGACCGAGGGACATGGTTTCACACACCTCGATTCCCTCGGGCTCCACGCCCCATCATCTGCCTCAAGCTCGAAGCTGAGGAAGACTCACCTCTCTCCCCTCTTGGCAGTGGCATCGAAGAAGAAGCAGTTACTGAAGATGTTGAAAATGCTCCTTGAGCGTTCCATTCTTCAAAATGGGCCTTATAAGCAGCTAGCTCTACCTTACATTGCTCTAGCTCATCAGTGGCAATGGTTAACTTATGGGTGATATCATAAGTTTCATTCTGAAGAGTGCTTATGCGGAGATCTTTGTTGTGACCCTCGGCATTGGCTTCTTTCCAGTTATTTGCTGCCTTTTTCAACTCCTGAGAAATGTCCCGGTTGGCCTTTTACAACGCATCATTGACAGTTTTAAAATTAGTATACTTCAATTGGAGCTCATCCAGTTCTCTCCTTAGCTCGGTCCTCCTCTCCGGGTATTCTTTCAGCTGCCGGCGAAGCGAGACCCCTTCTTCTCGAAGTGCACTAGTGAACCCGTTCAAGTCTTCTTTATGCTCTTCTAGATCCTCGTATCTCTGAGAAAGAGCCTTGTACCTACACTGCCAACATACACAAGTTGCAGTACAACACTAGACACAGGGAAAAATGAAGAAGTCAATATATTTTAAAAATATGTTGTTCGGATTACAAGAATGCCTAGAAAAGGTAAGAAAATTAAATAAAATCTCCTAAAATTGTTAAGGCTTTAGGAGATTACATGGTCGGGCTGCGGATTCTGGATCTAGTTTACTGGTGGCTCATTCTCCACAGCCTCCTTCATCACCAGAAAGGACAAATTAGGATACAGGGCCAAAATCCTCTCCTTGAGGTCATCTAAGGTCACTACCATATCAACCGCCTCCAGGCTCTTCATTAAACCCATCTGTAAACCTCCTACTCGACGAAGCCCTTCCTCCAATTCCTTCAACTCTTGAGCAGCCATGGGCCAGTTGTAGAAGGGAGCTAGCAGTTTATTATCCTTCTCCTTGACAAGAAATACCTGTAGAGATTTCCGCATCCCATGGAGCTGGGAGCAATGGAAGAGTTTGTTGCAAGTGTCCCTAAGCTCTTTCATCTCGGGACTATTGACGTTGAGCTCAGATACCACTTGGAGCAGTTGTTTCTTCCTCGCAGGATCAGCATACAGTCCCCTCTCATTCTTCAGATCAGCAATTTCATGACTCAAATCCAGAAGAGCCGTCTCCCGAGCCACTTGATCATCAATCAGGGCATTTTTGTCCTTCAACAAA
This sequence comes from Sherardia arvensis, assembly GCA_948330725.1. Lineage (NCBI taxonomy): Eukaryota > Viridiplantae > Streptophyta > Magnoliopsida > Gentianales > Rubiaceae > Sherardia > Sherardia arvensis. Next base: position 19,654,836 of record OX415238.1, read on the forward strand.
GCCTCCTTCTCAGCTCTCTCCTTGGCAACCACACTGTAAAGCTCTCAATCAACACAAGTGATCCACTGGAATTTTCAGCAATTTGGGTCTTCTAGCTGCTCCACTTCCACTTACTTCTCCTCGGCCGCGCTCTCTAAAGCTTGATAGAGGGCGTAAAGTACCTTAAATGATCCATACATATGCATCACTCGGCTCTCCATAGTCGCAGCACCTCTGTGGGAATCAAACAGGGCCTTTCAAAAACACAAGACATCAGTTTAAAACTATGCCTACAAGAAAGAGATACTAAACAAATGTATAGCTACATACTTGACCGATTTCCGGGAAATCTTGATACTTCTCGGACTCAACACTCTCCAAGATGGTATTTGCAGGCAGGGAAACATATTCATCTAACCCTCTCAAGGGCTTGAGGCCAACCCTCTGCTTCTCAGGGGCTCTCTCCCCCGTACCATTAGATCCCTCAGAAGATTCCAACTCTTTTCTCTTCTTGGCTTCTTCTTCCTCCTTCTTCGCTGCTAAGCTATGAGCTCTAGTCCGCCGAAAATGTCAAGATCGTCACTGAGGGAAACCACTGCACAACAGAAGTTAGCATATTAGAGGCAGAAAACAAAAACTACGGATACGAGTTGCACATATAAAGAAATGCTACCCTCAGCCTGAATTTCTTCAACAATAGTGGATGTCACTAGTCACCATCCTTTTCATCACCGAATATCGAGAACTAAAACTCGCTCGTGCTAGCTGATAGTGGAGAAGTAGGTACATCAGCTGCCTCTTTTCTCGGACCTCGAAACAGAATCTCCTCATCATTCTCCTCTTAAGATGGATCTCGTGCCATTGGCACAACAACGGGCTCCACAACAACTGGGGAAAATTCCTTCGGGCCTCGTCACAACCTTATAAAGGGATGGCGAGCATCTTCCATGACCCATGAACTTATTTCATTTGAGGGCTCTACGGACCCTTGAAAGCTACTTTCTCCCTTTCTCGAGCCTCTCTCTCCTTCGCGACCCTTCAAGCTCGAGCTGCCCTTGCCGCTGCAACAGGGTCTTGCATATCAATTACAGTGGACTCATACCACTTGATGTCGAAATTATCCTTGGGTTGGTCAAAGTATACACTCTTTAGATAGCTTTTGTTCTCAAGGGTCCGCCCTGGCACCTCATCTATCTAAAAGTCTGAATGGGCCACAACCAGCATGTGTGATGGTCTCCCGGCACGAACCGGCCTCCCTCTAGCTTTATCTTCTACGCAACAAGTTTCTGTGAGATCTCGGATAGACGATGGGGAACCTGAAAGTCATTCTTGGACTCATTCTTAACATCGAGATTCCAGTGGGGCACGAGATACTTTGTACGATCAAAGGTTAACCTTACCTTGTCCCACTTTTCACTCTTGGTAGGGAGTAGAGCTGGAAAAATATTACCGAACCCAAAAACCCGACTGATTACACAGAAACCGAACCTGGAATGAGATCTGAATAGTGATGCGTGTTTGATGACCCGAACCTGAATTACACCCGATACACCCAAACCCGAACTAAAAATTTCAGACCCCATAGGACCCGTATCCGAACAGAACCCAAACATGAATCAGACCCGAACCTGAACCCGAAATACACCCAAAATCCAAAAACACCCGAACTTGGTCTGAACCCAAAACTGAAAAATGCTCAAACTTGAATAACACCCGATCCAAAAGGTACCTTCATCGATTTTCGCCCGATAATTTGGACTTAAATCAAGCAATACCCAAATATTATTATTATATTTCTTTTTTAACTTTTTATTACTATTCTACTAATATAGTTTTTTATATAAATTATTGATATTTTTGTATAACTACCATTCACCAAATAAACTTTTTTTTAATTTAAACAACCATTTGGTGGGGGGATATTTATAAAGGATCTCCAGTCCTCATAAAAGGGCAATAAAGCCAAGTTTTTACAAACCATGTGAGTGAATCAACAAGGCTGCTAACAAAAGAATATAGAATAGGCTAACCTAAGCTACCTATCCATATACATAAGTAGATCTGTGGTTAAAAATACAATGGAATCACAATAACTTGGCGAGCACTTTAGTGATCGTCAAAACGAAGCACAACTTTGCCAACCAAGCCTATGATCTACTACCACTATATATACCTACAGATCCACTTCAAAAATTCCAGTGAAGACATGTCAAGCTGAGCCAAAAAAGGAGCTCTGTTGAGTACGTGGAGTGTAATGTCATCTGGAGAGCCATCTCTTCATTTAAATTCTGAATTTTGGAGCATAGAGGCCATTGTATCAACTTTTCCCATAAGTGGCATAAATTGCAGTTTGGAGTTGCATAAAATTATGTGTCCTTCCTACCTAGAAAAGAGATCAAAGTCTTTCTAGGCCTTGTTCCTGGAAGAAAACAGAAAGAAACAAAGTAGTTGCTGCCTAAACAAGTCTCAGATTTGGCACATTCAAAGTTTCTAAAGCAATAAGTCCCCTAAGTAGGATAGGAGCCTCCTATATAAGCATATCCAGAGAGTTTCTATTTAGAGCTGTGTTTTGCAAGGCAATTTGCAGCTCCATTTCCTTCTCTGAATATATGTTTTATACAGTTTTCCAAACCTAGTTTTTTCAAAGTATAGCACAGACTGTAAACATCCTAGTTGACAGTAGCTGGGGAAATTATTCCTTTTACAGCTACTAAACTATCAGTTTCAAGAATAAAGGGACCATTTAGTGTTCTGCCAATGGAGAGGCCTAACTGTATAGCAAGTAACTCAGCAAATAAACTAAAGTGAACTAAACTATATTGAATTGAATTCGTCTACGAATAAGTTGAAGAGAAAAACATTGGCTTATTTATTGTTTCAATTTAATCAAGTTCATTTAAGTTTGATGAAGTAAAATTGTTAAATTTAGATTTTGTTTAGTCATATCATTTTATATAGTTTAATTCAACTCTAATAACTCTATTGATTAAAAGTAACTAAAATTTGACACGAATGAAAAGTCAACTGATATTGGTTGTGTAAGATAAACTTGTATATACATATATAGTAACAACATTACATATAAGGATGAGTTAGGAGTTCAAATACTAAAACTATAATTAAGCTAATAACTATTTTATATTTAAATTAAATTAACAAATTTATTTAATGTTATGATTATTACAATATTAAATGTTATTACTTATTATAGTATCCATGGATATAAATTCTCATTATATATATAGTCTTGAAACATTAAAGAAAATAAATTTTGGGCACAAACTTAATTCTACTATAAAATATATGTTTATCAAATGTTTAAGATGACAAATTATGTTCATTATAAGTTTATAGATTAAAAGAAAAAAAATTAATTAAATGTTTTTGAAAGTGATCCTGGCCAAGTATATCTGAATCAAGCTCGACTCAATAGAGATTGTACCCGAATTGTGTCCGAAATAGAACCAAATCCAATCCAAATCCAATCCAAATCCAAAAAGATGAAACCCTAATCCGAATCAAGCCCGTTATTTTTTCAAAACAACTGACAAAACCCAAAACCAAAACAATGAAACCCAAACCCGAACCGAACCCGATAAATTTTCAAAATACCCGACGGGACCTGAAACCGAAAAAAACCGATCAAGACCCAAACCTAAATAAAACCATGTACCCGAACTATACCCGAACCCATTGGGTGTCACCCAAACCCGACCGATAGACCCGTTTTGCCAGGTCTAGTGAGGAGCTCGAACGGTCTGCCGACTCGAGCTGTCAAGGTCACCTCCTTTTTTATTACGGCTACCTTATACAAGATTCATAACAGCTCGAGGCTGGGGCTATAGCCCTCACGAACACACCAAGTCATCAACGCCATGATCATGACTATCACATTGGCATGAAGCTGCCCCGGATGTACTTAGTAGTGGTTTAAGAAGTCATCCAACAGCGAACGAAAAGGGAAAGGCGAGACCATGCTATATAAACCTCCCATATATCACCCCTTGAGTGGGAGTGACTAGCTATCTGGCAGGCGCACCATCCTCTGCGTACATGAGATCGCAGTCGGAGGGGATGGAATACCGGCAGTCAGCAACAAACTCTCGAGCCTTTGCACGAGCTCTCTAATCCTTTACCGATACCTTGCTACTACCCTCATCACTGGCTGGCAGTTGCAAACCTCCTAGCGTACGCGCCACCATAAAAGCTTCCCTTTCTATTTGGGCCCGCCGTGCCACCATCACCAGATTCATCTCCTTATCCGGATGTTTCCTCTTCAACCCCATGGGTTTCTTCCCAATAGCTATCTCTTCTCTCCGGCGATCATTGGAGCTAATCTCCTCAGCCACGGTGTTATCATCCTTTCTACGATCCTGTAGAGGGACGGAAATTATTTCACTACTACTAGACATGATTACAAAGAGGATGGGGGGAATATGAAGAGGAATATAGGAATGGAATCCAAAAACAAAAACAAAGATCAACAAGAAGATCCGATTACTTACTGATTACAGCTGAAACAAGAAATTTGGGGCTTCGGAAATATTGGATGAAGACGTCTTCTGCACTTGGATGAAAAGATTAAAGTGAGGAAAATGAAAAAATATTTGGGAGATATAACCCAAATTAAACTGATGTATGGCGGACACCAGCACTTCGACGACGAACCTTGCTCACGAGTATTGTATGTAGTATGAGATGGAAAAGGTGTACCAGAACTTTGGTGTATTTATATGGTTACAATTCGTAGATCACCAAGATATGTATTTCTGGTATGAATACAACTCTTATGGGAATAGTAGTTGTATTACCATGTATAGAAGAAGTATATTTCGGTTATGGCTGTATTACCATGTTTAAGAGGATGTATATTCCTTGTAGAACATTCATAATATACACATTCCTTATAAGGATTAGGATTGATGGACCCGTGGATCCGCCCTCCACGTAACTCGAGCCCACGACCCTTCTCGGGCCCTGGTCCGAGTATGAATGAGGCCCGAATACGAACCATGGACTTATCAGTAGCCCCAAGGTAGATCTTCGGAACTTTCAGTGCTCCATCTCGAAAGTTGAAGGAGAGGCTTGCTTCTCGAGGGAAAACCAATAACTCGAGGGAGGATGACTCGGGGTGTTAAGCTCGGGGCGTCCTTCAAGGACTATCCTTTCGGGCTTAACCTTCTGAATATCTAGTTTCAAGTTCTTTTGTATTCCATCTAAATGTACGGACGGCTGAGATTAGCTTCCTTTGAAATCCAGATTGTAGATACACGTGGCGTGCGTTTATTGGTAAATAGAGGCGGTTTGTCCCCCGTCTCTCCAATTACTTGCATCGGAACCAGAATCGAGATAATTACTCGTCATAAATGTTGTTTGGGTTTGGGTTAAATCTCCCAAATCATTCCTCTTGTCTTCCTGATTCAAAATTTTTTCTTTCCAAGTTCAGAAAGCGTATCAGTGCTTTATCAAATCTCTGAAGCCCCAAATTCTGCTTTCACAATCATCAGTAAGTGCTATTCTTTCTCCGTTGTTTTATTGTGTCTGCTTTTTCCTTTTCCTCTGTGTGTATTTCCCCCCATACTCTCTGTAATCATGAGTGATAGTAGCGAAACGATTTCCGTCCTCCATCATGATGAGAGAGAGTATGCATGTACTCAGGCCGAGGAGAATGGCTCATGTGTCAGTCATAGAACCGAGGAAGCGAGTGGGAAAAAACCTGTAGTTTTGAAGAAGAAAGCCTTTGTAGAAGAGAAGAAATTATTGGCCATGGCCAGGAGGACTCAGATAGAGGGGAATAGCCCCATGGTAATGCATGTTTCCGTAGGTAGACCATCCATGAATGGTGAAGGTAGTAGCAAGAGGTCGATGAAGAAGGATAAGGCTCGTGCTGATGCTGCTATCTTCGTTGAAAATTGTCCCTTTTCGATTCCCCCTGATGCTGATCTCATGTATTTCGGGGAGGATAAGTCTGCGTCAGAGTTAATAACTCCAACCCGGGGGGTCATATATGGGAGATTTTTGCAGCATGGGATAGCTTTTCCTTTTCCCCCACTGTTGAGTAGGTTTCTTCAGTGGTATAAGGTGCATCCAGGGCAACTGCACGTTGATGTGATAATAATCATAATGGCATTGATAACCTGGTGTGTTCGTAAGGGTTATAAACCCAGTCTTTCTCTGCTGCGGACCTTATATAAGCTGTCTATTGTTAAGCAATCTGTAACTTTAACTGTCTGAGATACTTCCATGGGTCGAGCCTTTGTTCTTCCTCGGCAAAGTGGGGAATGGGGCAAGGTGAAACTAACCTTTGACCGGTCCAAGTATGAGGTACCCCATTGGAATAAGAATCTCCAGATGAAGCCTTGGATGATGTTGACACCTCTCACAGATTGATGGATATAGCTGAGGAGTTAGTGAGGGAGAAGATCAAACTTAGAGATGGTAAGTTTGTGTCAGGAGATCCCCATATGGGTTGGCAGTGGCCTGTCAAGGCTTATCAGTGGTTATAACAGATGTCTGGCCGAACTCTTCAAAATGGCAGCTATTTGAGGTTGTCTTATTTCGACCAGCCAGAGGGTGTAGAAATTGAGTGGTATGAAATCGTTCTATCCATGGAGCAGGATCCCATTGGTTCAGCTAGGGCGCTTTGGGCCTCTAGGGCAATAGAAGAGAGGGCAGCTCGAGATGAGATGTCCGAGAACCGAGCTCCTTTAGATAGAGAAGTTTCTGGATTGATGCCGGATGCCCGACGTCGATTCAAAAGATTGGTCCAAGGACCTAAGAATACTCAATTGGAAGCTGAGGTCCTTGATGAGATAGAGTGTTTATTCGTACCTGTCGCCCGAGATCTATCAGATGAAGAGGAGGATAAGGGTTTAAACCTAGTTAGGTGTCCGAGAAAGGAGGTGTCTCGGACTTTGGTAGGGCCGAGAATGGAGAGTCCTTAACTTCTGTAGTAGTCTCTGATAACTTGCATGAGGGTATTTCTTCTTTGTTATGTATAACATTCTCGTCCATACTATATCAAATTTTTCTGATGCTAACTCCATTCCTCTTGTATGCAGTGGGTGCTTCCAAGACCGAGAAGGCGGCAAATAAGTTGGCTCAAATAATCGAGTCTAGGAAGCTGAAGGACCATGAAGGTAAGAAGAGGGGTTTAGAGGCCTCAGGAAATTCTGCGGATGCCTCCAATAAGTCTCCAAAGAAGGCTAGGCTTGAGCTCGGACCATTAGGGAAGTTCGAGAAGTATGTGATGCCTCCTCCTCCAGAAGCTAGGACCAAGATGACTCTAGAATGTCCCCAGATAAGCCAGGTATGATTAACTCGGTTTCTGAGGAATTGAAGATGTACTCATCTAACTGTCTTATTTTCTTTCACAATCTTTGAATCATATGAAGCATATGTAAATGGTCGCTGCCAGGAACAGGCGGCTGAGTTGGAGCTGTTGAAAGGGGAGATGGCCAAGAAATCTAGCAAGCCTTCTGAAGTGGTGAAGCATCTCCAAGACGAGATTGCCAGGAGAAAGCTAGAAGAGAGGCCTTGGTAGAGGAAATCGGGTCCTTAACGAAGGAGAAGAGACTGACGGATAGTTCCTTCCAAGAGCTCAAAAGGAAGATGGCACTGGTGGAGGCGGAGAAGGACCGATATGCGGATCCTGATTGCCAGAGGCGGCTGGTTCGGTTGATAATAGATTTCTGCATGAATTGTCCCGAGATGGAGGCCCAACGCCAAGAGTATGGCAAATTCTATCATAAGTCTGAGCTTTCAGGCATGTGGGTCTATCTTCAGGAGGTTCATAGTGAGGATAGCCAGGAATAGTTGGCTTCTGCTTACAATTGGCCGGAGGTGGCAGGAGATCTGGAGAAGTTCCAGGCGAAGTTCCGTCAGATTGGGGGGTTCGAGACTAGTTTATTAGCTAGTCTGGAATCCTTGGAGAAGGCTTTGACTTTGGAGGAGTTTCAGGAGAAGCTTTGCGGTCTGTACCCTGAGTTGTCTTTCTTAGTGGAGAAGCCAGCTGGAGGAGCTTTAACTGGGAGCTAGGAAGTTCGAGATGAGGAGCCAAAGATTGTAATTCCTTAGAGCCTTTACTCCTTGTTTAGGAATTTTTCCCTGTTGCCCAACTTTTGGCAATTATGTACTATGAATAATGTATCTCTTTCATGAATTTAACAATTCTATATCTTCCTTTATGTCCAGTGTTGCGTAGCTGCCTGTGCTGAATTGCAGGTCAAGTATGAGGCTGCTCTTCAGAAAAATAGGAAGCTGAAGGACAACTTGGATGACTCCAAGGGCTTTTGTAGCCTAGTCCGAGAAGAGTGTGACAGTCTCCGTGGCCAGCAAGTGATAAGTCTACAGCAGAGGGCTGAGTTAAATAATCAACTGAAAGAGCTTCAGCAGAAATACAGGACTCTCGAGGATAATTATTGAAAAGCTTTGACCGCCAATAAGGAGTATGATCAAGAGCTTAGGAAGGCCAGGAAGGAGTTGATCGAACTCAAGAACGAGGGTCATAAGAAAGACTCTCGTATATCCTTTCTTTAGCACGAAAACATTGTTGTAAATTATAAGATGGTTGCTCTTATTGATGATTCAAGGATACGTGAGGTCGAGCTGAATGCTTGCAAGATCCAAATAAAGGAGCTGGATTCCCAAGGTGTGTTTGTCACGCCTCTAGTATCTTCAAGGAGAGAAGTAGGTGGATCTTCTTCAGGCCCGAATTCGGGGCGAGGGATGGGGCCCCCTGCCCGTGGTGGTATGTCTCGGGGGATGATTAATCCCACAATGGGATCTTCACGTGGAAGGGAAAGAGGAGCGTCACTTACTCCTGGAATTCATGGTACAATTGGTTCCCCTTCTCGACCTGCCTCTGTAGGAGGTAGGGGGAATCCCCTATATCTTCCCAATTAATGAGGATAGCAGAAGAGAGTAACTGGGGTCGAGGCCTTCAAGGAAACCGAGTTCATGCCTCTACTTCTACTCGCGGTCGAGGTCATACCCCTGTTTATAAAGATCTCCACGAGGTGTAAGAAGTTTTATAGTGTAATAACACTTTTGATTTTGCCTTTATAAAGGTCTTTATATTTCAACCCCTGGGGAGATTGATTAGTAGGCTTATTAATAGCCCAAATAAGTATTGGTATATACCTTAATAGGTGTACCATAAGAAGAGTTGAGTTCCAAACTTTGTGAGTTTGTGTGACTCATATCATGTTGGTCTTTGACCATATACTTTTTGTAAGTATATTATTTTATTTTAGGCTACGGTGACTGTGGTTCGGACACGTAGTCCAAACAGCTCATATTAGATAAGTATCAATCACACGCTTATGAGCGTATAAATCTTAGGCAGTAGTCTTTACGTATGCATTGTAAGGCATAGTATCTCTTTGTATTAGAGGGATATTGACTGCTTTAAAATAAAATAGAAGATATATATATTGAAAAGAAATTGTATTCCTCGAACTAGGGAGTTTCGGCAAAATTATAAAAGACAACCCCGAGTTTGGGAGCTCGGGTATAAAAAATAAAAGATGAAAAGAAAAGAAGCTTGGCCCGTAGGCCTTATTGAAGTAGTTTCTCCTTATTCGGAGAAGGTCTACTTGATTTTAGCTTCGAGGTACCTGCGTAGGAAGGGCGTCATAATGACAGGATCCAAGTACTTCCTTCACGAGTTTGCAAGAGATAAAATCCACCGGATTGGGCTGTGGAGACTTTGTATGGTCCTTTTGTCCTTGATTCCAGCGCTCCCTCTAGCTTGTTAGTGCACCACGGGCCTACTGGCATTACCAGTTCTCCTACTTGAAAGGTTTGATGGCGTCTCTTGTGCCAGAGTGCAGTCATCTCGTCATAGGCCTCTTCCTCAAAGTGGAAGACTAGGGATTGTTCGAGGTCAGGATCGGGTACCATATCCCCTAGGGTGGTGTTGATGGTCGAGATGTTGCTTACTTTTCTGGCATCACGGATGGTCGTGATCATGCAGGAACGTGCCACTCTTTGGTCTCCTTTGATGGAGGCTACCCCTTGTGGTGTTGGAAACTTCAGCATCAGATGGTAAGGAGACATACGGCCTTGGCTTGGCACATCCAAGGTCTGCCAAGGATAATATTGAAGGGTGTGACGGTGTCGACCACCACAAATATGCAGTAAAGGGTTAGGCTTTTCGCTCCTTCTGCTACTGTGACTGGGAGTGTGATCTCTCCGAAAGGTATGACTAGATTTACGGTGAACCCCGAAATTGGGCCCGTAGGTTTAAGGTCATCTTTGGTAAATCCTAGCTTTTGGAAGCAGTCTTGAAACATCACTTCTACTCCACTCCCGTCGTCCACAAAGACTCTCTTCACCATGGAATCCTGTATTGTTGCTGAAATGATTAGAGGGTCAGAGTGGGGCATTTGGTTTGGCACGGCATCCGCGTCCGAGAAGGTGATAGTTTCCTCGGGACGGAGCCTCTTGTTGATTGGATCGGTGTGGGGTATGGCCCGCACACTATCATTCAGCTTGGTAAGGGAAATTGCTTCTCCTATGTAGCCGTTGAGACCGTTGATGACTCGGTTGGCTCCATTTGGCGGTGGCGGAGGAGGATCTTGAGGATTGTTTCCCCACCCCCTTGGTTGTTATTGTTGTTGTTGTTGTTGTTCCGGGAGCCATCCTTCTTCTTCTTCCAAGGTTTTTCCCCATACCTCTTCTGGGTACCCTGGCTGTCACCGGCTATTGAAGGTGCAATCTGTTGCACAATTCCTTGTCGAATCAGTTTCTCGATTTCATTCTTAAGATGATAGCACTCCTCGGTGTCATGCTCCCGATCTCGGTGATATTAGCAGAATTTCGGGGATATTTGACGCTCGGCTGAATCCTTCATGGCGGTGGGTCCTTTAAAAGGTGCCTGTGAATGGACAAGATCTCAACCCGAGATCTAGCTAGAGGAGTGTAGGACTCGAAGGTTGGTTTGGGAGTGCCTTCAGTCTTCTCGACCTTCGGTACCTTCATCTTGGGCTCCTTTCCCTTATTGTCGAGGTCTCGAGGTCTTTGGTCTGTTACCGCGTCCGCTTTACTGGCATATTTCTCCATGATGGCTTGGAGATGTTGAATGGTAGTAGGATTCTTTGTTGCCAGCTTCATCCTCAGACTGTCATCGTCCACACTCATTTGATACATATTGATTAAGAGGATTTCATCTCGATCATAGCACTCTGTGGCAAGATCCATGTATCTGTGATAGTGCTCCATCACAGTGTCTCCTTCGAGGCGAGGCACATATCCCAAATCCTCGAGAGATTTAGTGAATTTCTTCTTCTGGAAGAAGGCAAGGAGTAGAAATTCAGCAAAATCCCAGTAATCAAATAAGCTTTCTGGTTTCGTCTGAGTAAACCAAGTTTGGGCTTTCCCTCGGAGGTAACTGGGAACAATCTTGCATATCTCCAGCTCGTGGAAGTTCCTGGTTTCAAGGGTTTTGAAGAAGACCGAGAGGAACTCTCTTGGGTCGCTGGTACCATCGTATGTGGGCAAGTGTTCCGGGACCTTCTTGTTGCCATCGAAGGGGAGATTGACGATATGTCGGGAGAAGGAGGAGCGGGCAGACTTTCCTCGGGTCCGAGGATACGCTTGATTTCCTGATCGACCTCGTATTTTCCCCGAGTAGGATATGCTCCGTCCTGGGTGAAAGGCCAATCGGCACTGGTTTGCCACTCGCTCTTGGTTCGCTCCCTCTTCTCGCGCCTGAGTTCTTCCTAGATGCTGTTGATGCGCATCCTTCGCACCTCTTCTCTGCTCAACCCTAGGCCTTCATTGTGGTATCAGGAGGTGATGGCAGGTTCCTCTGAGTACTGTAGGGGGTACATTCCGGGATAAGTCATCCAAGAATCTTTGTTGTTGGTTGTGATCAGAGGAAGCTGTTGTTCGAGCTCCTGGGATAGATACTCGACTTGGGGCTTCATGCGTCTTGGCATGAGGTTGTTGACTTGAGTTTATCAAAGATGCAACGAAGTTAGGGTACTGGGAATGTAAGTCCCTCATCAGTGCTCGGACGTCGTCAAGAATATCTCTCGGTGGGGTGTCCGAGACAAGGTTGATATGAGGCGGCTCAGAGCCCGGCGGGTTATGCCGTAAGGGTTGGTTCAAGGACTCCCTGAGACGTCTCTGTCTCTCTTCCTCCTGCTGTCTTTCTACGAGGATTTGTCGATCCCTTTGCGCTCTTTCCTCCACCGAGAAGATTGAGTCGGGTCCGCTATACCCTAACCCATTCTCTCGGTCGAGGCCTTCAGAATTGTTGACGCGCTCGTTATGGTTCATGTCAGTTTGGATCGATATCCTTGGACCTGAGTTCGGTAGTTCAGATCCAACAGAGTTCGATCCAAAAGGTGGTGCTCTAGATACAGAAGGATTTGGACCGGAGGAGTTCGGAATGCTGGAGTTTCCGGCCCCCACGGTTGAGCTTGGTGGTGGTTCCGAGGTAGAACGCGCTCGTGATCCTCTGGGTCGACCTCGTCCGCGTCCTTGGGGAGGCTACTCTGCTTCTGGATTCTCCTTCGGTTCTGCCCTTGTACTCGGGCGCTTCGCCTGGGTTGCTCAGCTTCAGACATGGCGTGAAAAACTTTTTTGAACAGGTACACAAGATCATATCAGATACAAAGTTCGGAGACGTCGTCAATAGATGTGGAGTCCCACTGGGCGTGCCAATTGATGTATGGCGGACACCAGCACTTGGACGACGAACCTTGCTCACGAACTGGCCTGCAAAACAAAGCCTCGAGCGTCCCGAGGGTAGACACTCCGACGCTCAAATTAGTATGAGGCGTAAGGCGTATTGTATGTAGTCTATTTATATGGCTACAATCCGTAGATCACCAAGATATGTATTTATGGTATGAATACAGCTCTTATGGGAATAGTAGTTGTATTACCATGTATAGAAGAAGTATATTTCGGTTATGGTTGTATTACCATGTTTAAGAGGATGTATATTCCTTGTAGAACATTCATAATATACGCATTCCTTATAAGGATTAGGATTGATGGACCCGTGGATCCACCCTTCGCGTAACTCGAGCCCACGACCCTTCTCGGGCCTTGGTCCAAGTATGAATGAGGCCCGATACGAACCATGGACTTATCATAAACAACATTAAAGCGAGTAATTACCTTGATCTGTGTTCCGATGCAAGCAAGTGGAGAGATTGGGGGACAAACCGCCAGGGCCACCGAATAAATACACGACACGTGTATTCCGCTCGGGATGGGAAAAGGAATTAAACTCAGCCATCCACGTGTCTTGATGGAATGCGAAACAATTTAAAGATAGATGTTCAGAAGAGTCAGCCCGAGTGGTCAATCCGAGAGGATGCCCCGAGCTTAATACTCCAAGTTATCTCCCTCGAGATATGGGCTTACCCTCGAGTAACAAGCCTCTCATCATGCCTTTGAGATGAGACCTCGAAATTCTGAAGATCTACCTTGGGGCTACTGATAAGTCCATGGTTCGCACTTTGGGGTTTCGTTCAGTCTCGGACCAGGGCCCGAGAAGGGTGAGGAGCTCGAGATACGCAGGAGATGGATCCACGGGTCCATCGGCCCAAATCCTTATAAAGAACGCGTATATTTTGAATATCCTACAAGGAATACACTTTCTATAAATATGATAATACAACTATTATATCCATAAGAGTTGTATTCTTACCATAATTACATATCTTACCAATCTACGGATTGGAGCCCTATAAATACCAAAGGTTTGGTAGAACTCTCTACCTATTATTACACACATAATACACCTTACGCTTATAAGCTTTTCCAAGAAATTACTAACTTAAGCATCGGAGCGTCTACCCATGGGTCACCCCAAAGCTTTGTCTTGCAGATCAATTCTTGAGTTGGGTTCGTGATCAATCGTGTGTTCCAGACATCCATCAATTAACCAAGCCAGGTTTTCAAATAGACAACAATAAAAGGTCCTTTTTTTGTTGCATGTATGAGCTGGTGATCAGTGCTCCTCACTGCAGTATTCTGATTGATGGAAGCTGGATAATATCAACTGTAATGGCATGGTGAATCTCTTGAGTTATGCGGGAATGGTTAAGAGTGATGTTCTGTGGAGATGAAAGTTGTGTTAAGACCATTTTTTTAGAGAAGATGTGCCACTTGATTTGTTTCTCTGTAGGCATGACAGAACGTTATATCTTTTCGTTCTGTCGAATCTCGTATCAACCATATGAGTCTTTGCACTCTCCATGGGTCTGCGTCTGATTATTAATAATTTGAATTCCCTGCAGACAATCAAGATCAACAATTAGTGGCAAAAAATCATGATCTATAGTTATCCCAGTAGCACAAGCTTTCAATTCAGAAACTAATCGATAATCAAATCCATTAAATTTCTAAATTCCAATCAGTATAACTGCTCCAAAGGTGTCATTTATAATGCATCCTCCTGTAGAATTATTCAACTTTGGACATGAGGCATCAGAGCAAGTCCAACAGATTTGCTATAATGGCAAATTTACTTAAATAGGGAGGATTTGGGTCTTTTTTAAGTCCAACAAATTCTCCATCCATTTCTCCATAATAAGGAAATTGAAGAGAGAAAATTTGCTTCCCCAAATTTAGAGTATGAGAAAACAAATTTGGAGAACCAACATTTAATGTTTCTTAGAAAGTTTTTGATTATTTAATTCATTAATTGTTTCTCTTCAATAATTTTAAATGATAATATCTTAAAATAATTACAACAAAATTTATAAAAAATACATATTCTAAAAATATGCATTAAAACGATTTTTTTTGTGGATTAAACCACCATTGGTGGAGGGATATTATATTTGGCATCCCCAAACCATTAAATTGACATAAAATAAATTACAATGATCTCCTCTATGGGAGGAAATTTGTAAGATTACAGAGAGGTTTCTAATGACAATTCTAAACCTTCTCTGTATCTGAAGCAGGAACTAAAGCCTTAGTAGCTAGATACAGCCATACTAATTCACTACTTCGATAGTGCTACCTAAAAAAGAGATGAATAGAAGGATTCCTAAAAGACCGACACAAAGCGTCAAACTGCTTTGACAGGTGTAATATCCCTAATTTGAAAGATAAAGTCTGCACTAAATGCTCAAATCTACAAGTGTATGCACAGAGACGCCGATAGTAACTTAAAGAAGGTACCACAACTTGGATTTCTCCTCTATTGTAACTGCACACACCGAAGCCCAAGGGGTCTTCCCAAAGTAAGAGGGAGGCGACAAACAAATGGGCAGGGATACTCAATAAATTTGTCAAAGCAATTTTGCAAAATGTCAAAGTTTCAATCACCCATCTCTTAAAATCTAAAAACTCTAAGAAAGCCGCAAAAAGAATCAACCCAGAATCTTGTGCAATAAAAGCATCGATAAGAGACATCACCAGAATAAACCTGCGTGGCACATGAAACCCCTGCGTAGAGCGCTAGCATCCGTGTGGGGCAACCGGTGAAGGACACACTGGTATGCCTGGCAGCGGCGCGTGGAGTACCGGCGGCGGCGCTTGAAAGACAGGATGAAATCAACGACACCTGATCGGACCAAAACCTGTCATCTCAACCTAATTGGGCCATCTCCAGTTGAAAATATACGAACCTGTCCGACCCGCCCCGAGCTGAGTAGACCGAGTCAAATCAAAAGCTCAGCCGAGCCAGGCCCAGCCGAGCAGGACCAGCCAACCCGGCATATCCTCAAGTCTCCTGGACTCGCCTGCAAACCAACCTGAAAACCTCTGCAGCGCGACTGGCCTGGGCTACACAGATCCGCTGTCGTTGCTCCGAAGTCAGGTCGGAGCCCTTCGGCGTTGCTCACGTCCATTCCACTGTCGTAACCCTTTGGCGTTGCGTCCAGTTCGATGTCGGTTCCGTGGTCTTGGAGGTCGGAGCCCCTCAGTGTTGGTAGGCGTCAGTCGGCGTCGTCGGCTCCTGGGTCGTCGTCACCTGCAATCCGTCGGCGTCCCGCCGGACAAAGGTGTAGTTGGTCGGAGATTCAAAAAGGGATGTAATTTGTCGATTGAGATGAGGTTTTGGATTGAGGGTTGGGGGTGGGGGAAGAATACGTTTATGGGGTGGGAGGGGTGGCTTGCTCGGCGGCGAAAGGCCGGCGGCCACCCCGCCAGATTTGGATCTGAGATCTGGTACTGTTTGGGAAGGGGAGGAGAGAGCGTTTCTCTCGTAACAAGTTATGATGATGAAAAATGTTTAAAACGATTGTAATAAGGTCTCATATGACTATTTTTACATGTACATATTTATTGATATTTAGTAATCAAATATAATCTATTTTTCAATATAAATTTACTAAATTTTAAGTTCATAAATATATTTATTTTGACGTTTATTTATAAGTCATAACGTCTAAACTAAATCGTTTTTTTTCGGCAAACATTTTATTTCTAATGGTTGAAAAAAATAACTTGTAATAAATAATTGAAAAGAGATGGGTCTAATTATTCATAATACGTAACAAAAATAATAATATTGTAATTCGTCATGTGTCATTGTTATATAATATATTTTTATAATTTTATATTATGAAGTAAGTAATGTCAAATACGAAATGTTATTGTAACGTGTATTACAAGTTCATTTTTTATTTATTCATTATTATTTAGACTTATTGAATATATGGTTTTAAAAATAGAAGACAATTGGATAAATATGTAGTATTACATGTTAATAAATTTTAGGGAATGAAAAATGGAGAAACTGTTGGCTTTGAGATGAAAAAATATGGGAAATATGAGGTTTGCTTTCATATTATGAAGAATGTGAATGAAGAAACTTTTGGACTTGCTCTTAGTATCCAGTTATAACCCTGTTCAGGAGGGTTCCATTCAAAAGATTTCGGCCTTTTTGGTCTAGGAATTCCATGAATATTGAAATAACCCTTGGCCTTCATGATGCTATAATCAGTACTGGGATTTTGATGCCAATACATCCTTCTTTCACAACTCACTTAAGGAGAGAAGGAAAAAAAAATTGCTCTGACTTCTCTCTAAAAAAACTCTCTCTCTAGAATACTACCGTTAATATTAACTGTTCAAACCAAAACGGTCGCTAACGGCTCTTCCCCATGGAGGAACCACCGTCTCTACAAGGTGGCGCCGCCGCCGGGAAATCGTTCGCTGACATTTTGGCCCCTAAATCACAGCCTCTATCTACCACACTCCCGTACAACCCGGAAATCCGACCAATTTCTAGCCGGGTTAACGGAAAAATTGCTTGTATTTACTCAGAAGAGGCAGTAAACACTTTTGCTTCGCACTACCAAAACTCACTCATCGGAAAGTTCAGCAATGGGAAACCGTTGATGGCAGAGCTAAATGCAGAGTTTCAGGCTATGAGCTTCAAAGGTAAGTATCAGATCGGTTCAATTGATTTCCGTCATGTACTAATTAGGTTTCAACTGAAAGAGGATTACCAGACCATGTGGATCCGGTCAGTCTACTCACTCCGAGGTATAACTATGAAGATCATGAAATGGACGCTTGAATTCAACACGGGATCGGAATCATCGATTGCGCCGGTCTGGGCAACAATTCATAGGCCACCGGTTCAGTTCTATAACCGAACATCGATCGAGGACTTTGGAAATGTGATTGGGACAATCCTGAAGATGGATGCGGCAACGGCTGCGCTGACACGACCATCGGCGATCAAAATCTGTGTAGAGATCGACCTGCTGCAGGAAAGACACAACACCATAATCATAAGTAAGCCTGGTTCCATGGTGGAATGTGACATAGAGTATGACAACATCCCAGAATACGGCTTCGGCTGCCGGAAAAGGGGACACAGGTAGGATGTATGTGGCATTGTCCACCCAGAACTGAAGGTAAGATACCAAGAAAGGAAGATTAGGTCAAGACAAAGTGGATTGTCAAGACAGACCAGGCAAGTGAACATTAAGGAGCAACAATGGAGGCCAGTCAGTAAGGGTCAATCATCAGGGATGACATCAAAAGCTAAGGAAATGGAAGTCATGTCTCAAAACATGGCTACAAAAATGTTTACTGTCAAGACTGCCCCAATGAGAATGGATACCATTCAGGAAGCTCCCAAGGTAGTGCAACATGCTGATGAGATGATTGAGAGTCATACTAATGCTGAGATTCAGGAGATTCACCAGGAACCATCAGAACAGGAAACACAGCATATGCAGCCATCATCAGATATTCTGAAAGGCCTAATCAAAGCTAAACCAGTATCCTTCTATTCCCATCATGATCTTGATGTGCCTAACATCAGAGAATGGAAATTGAATCAAAGAAAAAAACAAAATTTAGCAGTTATTCCTTACCAGCCTCCACTGGAGGTCACTGATATCTCACCTTTGCAGATAAAAAATTCTTTCCAGGTGTTACAAGAGGAAGAGGAGAGCTCAGAGGAGTATGAAGAGGCTAATACAGAACATGACTGGAAAGCAGAAGAGGATGGTTCAGCAACACAAATGGAGGAAGGAAAAAACAGTAAGGAGGAGCACATTTCAGGTATTTCTTGTACTCCTTCACAATCAAAAAGAAAAAAAAAACAGAAGACATCAAACAGGAGGTAAAAATATTGAAAAATGGTTAAGATCCTCACCTAAAGCTAAAAATGCATGTTTAAATGATTAGACACAAAAAAGTAGGAAATTTACTTGTTTGGAATATTAGAGGATATGGCACATCTATGACTAGATTAAAGTCCCTCATTATTACAAAAAAGATAGACATCCTATGCATTATTGAGCCACTGCATCATAACATGACATTTTAGACCTAAAATTTCAACTGAACTTTGATAATGCTTATCCTGCTTTAACTGCTAAAATTTGGCTTTTCTGGAATAATTCACTTACATTAGGAGTTCTGTCACAATCAGATCAGTTTTTATCTGCTTCTATTTCTGACAGTAATGGACAGAACATGTGGCATTGTGTTTTTATTTATGGTAAAGTAACTAAGGAACATAGGAGATAGCTTTGGCTAGATTTGTTGGTAGCTGATAGTGAACCTACAGTATACATAGGGGATTTTAACGCTATAAAAAAGGTAGAAGAGCGTAGAGGTAGCAATCCCCCATCCATATCCAGTATGTCAGAATTCAATGAGTGGATTAATGCATTAGAACTAGTGGAGATCACCACTGTGGGGAATGAATATACTTGGTCAAAGAATAGATCTTTAGAGGACCTATTATTACAGAGGTTGGATAGGGGCCTAAGTAATATGGAATGGTTTGAGAGGTTCCCCCATATTTCAATACAGGTTCTTAATAGAACAAGGTCTGACCATAGCCCTCTCTTGCTAAGTGTCCAGAGTACAGATGTACAGACACCTAGACCCTTCAGATTCCAATCTATGTGGACCCAAAGAGAGGGATTCATTGATTTAGTTAAAACAGACTGGGAACTACCATGCTCTGAAACTGGTTATAGGAAGCTTGTGTGTAAGCTCAAAAGGCTGAAAACAACCCTAAGACAATGGAATAAAGAGAAGTTTGGAGATGTTAACAGTAATTTGACTAAAGCTGGGGAGGAAGTTGACAAAGCATAAATAGATTATCAGGAATCGGGTGGAGTTAATGATCTGATTAATCTTAACCTAAAGAGAGCCCTACTCTTAAAAGGAGAAAGTGAAATGCTTACCTTCTGGAAGCAAAAAGCTAATCTGAGGTGGCTCAAAGAAGGTGACTCTAACACTAAGTACTTCCACAAGGTGGTTAAGGAAAAAAGAGCTAAATCTCAAATTACAAGGATTAAAGATAGGCATGGCCTTTGGACTACTGACCCTAGGGAGATCCAAGAGGAGGGTATTCATTTTTACTCTCAACTCCTGAATGGCAGTGAGACTGACAGAGGGGGATCAGTGCACCATACTCAGATATTTTTGGAAGAGATTCTAAAAATAATACAAGACTCTGACAATAATCTCCTCTTGAAGGAAGTTGAGTTGGAGGAATTGAGGAGCAATGTATTTGATCTCAGCAAAGAGAGTTCACCAGGGGCAGATGGATACTCTGGACAATTTTTTACATATTGCTGGGACATAGTCAAAGATGACTTACTTGAGGCAGCCAAAGAATTCCTGAAAGGTGCCAGGCTACCTAGAGCAATCTCTAGCACATGGTTGGTTCTAATACCAAAGGTTCCAACTCCAAGTTCATTCTCAGAATTTAGGCCAATCAGCTTCTCCAACTTTGTTAATAAAGTATTTTCAAAGATAATAATGGAGAGAATGAAACCTCTCATGCCTAAGTTAACATCCATGGAACAGTCAGCCTTCATAAAAGGTAGATATATTGCAGACAATATACTCTTGATGCAGGAAATGATAAGACTGACCAACAAAAACCCAACACATAAGAATATAACTGTAAAGCTTGATATGGAAAAGGCATTTGATAGGGTAGCTTGGCCTTTCCTTAGATCAGTCCTACTGAGTTTTGGATTTCACCAGGACTTAGTACACATCATAATGCAGAATCTGCAGTCTGCTTGTTTCTCCTTGCTTATAAATGGAGTAGCAGTTGGCTTCTTCACAGCAAGTAGAGGAATAAAGCAAGGGGATCCTCTTTCCCCCTTTTTATACAATCTAGTCACAGAATCCTTTTCTAGAGGACTAAAGAAACTGATTCAGATTCAGTATTTGAAAAGTTTCAAAATGCCAAGGGGAGTGGAGACAATCACACATCTAATGTATGCTGATGACACAGCAGTCTTCACTGAAGCATCAAAAAAGAATCTGAAAAGATTGACAAAGTTTCTGAGAGCTTATGAAGGAGCTTCTGGACAGAAAGTCAATTTTGCCAAGTCAGAATTCTACATCAACAAAAATACCCACTCCAGCAGATCTAGAATGATTGAAAGGATAACTGGAATGAAAAGAGGCACACTACCTTTCAAGTATTTAGGGGCACCAGTCTTCACAGGCAGGAACAAGGTTAGATACTACCAACCATTGATTGGCAGAATGGAGGGCCTGCTGAAGAATTGGAAGAACAAATGGTTATCAGCAGCAGGTAGACTTATACTGATAAACCATGTTCTGATGTCAGTGCCAATCCACACTCTTCAGGTACTCAGCCCACCAGTGACTGTAATAAAAAAGATAGAAATCCTATCCTCAAAATTCTTTTGGGGTGAGTCACAATATGGTCAGAGGAAGACTTGGAGAAAATGGGAGAGAATGGCACTACCCAACACAGATAATGGACTGGGTTTTAGAAGCATAAGAGCAATGTGTAAGGCCTTTGCATGTAAAATGTGGTGGAAATTACAACAAAATAGTACACTCTGGACAGCATATATCTGGTCTCTGCCACAAACATATAGAAACTCTCAAGCTTGGAAGAGAATTTGTAAGTGCACAGAACATGCTAATATGAACTCAAGAGTCCTGTTGGGAGATGGCCAATCACCATTCTGGAACTCAAACTGGAGTGGGTTGGGGGCTCTATGCTATTTATGGCCTGATAATTTAGATATCCCTTTCCCTAGTATAACAGTAGCCCAATTTTGTGCTAACAAGTCAGAATTCTTACATAAGATGGAGCCACAAATGGCTACCAGTATAATCTCGATTTTGCAGGAGGTTCAGATACAACACACTCACTCAGATAGGATCATATGGGAGCCACATACAAATGGAGTTTTCACAGTTAAAACAGCTTATCAGTCTCTCAGGCCTATAAATTCAGATGTGCATTCAATAAAGTAGGTATGGTCACATACAATTCCCAAGCAATATTCTATTCTGGTGTGGAGAATTTGCAATAAATTACTGCCTTTTGATGATATTCTGTGTAAATTTGGCATACAACTTCCATCTAAATGTCCTTTATGCAATCATGTAGACTCCTTAGAACATTTTTTCAACTCCTGTGAAAAGAATGTAGCAATCTATAACTACATGCACTGTATTTTAGACATGCCTATGCCTATTTTCTCTACAGTCAACCATAGGATCAGTTACTATTTTACTTATCTGGGGAAAACAAAACTTCACACTAGAGTTGCAGCCACCACCATGGCAGTAGTGATATGGTTGTTGTGGTGTAGGAGGAATAATTTCCTCCAAAACAACATAACAAACACTAACCAGACTGTGGTGGAGAACTCTTTTCAAAAAATCAGAAATATTTTCACTGTCTTCCCACAGGTAGGTACAGTAGTTAAACATGGTGAATTAGTGTTAGCTGGACTTATCCCTGGCCTTAAAAGAAAAATACCTAAGTTAGTCAGGTCAGTTAAGTGGGAACCACCAGATCTTGGAGTGAAGATCAACGTGGATGCCTCCTTTATTGACCAGGAGAAGGTTGGCTTAGGTTTGGTGATTAGAGATAATATGGGAACAGTCCAGGCTATGCATATGAAACTTGTTCATGCTTCATCTCCCCTACAATCTGAAATTTTAGCAATTCAATTTGCAATAGAAATAGGGAGAGAGATGCCCACCCAATTCACCATACAATCTGACAATAAATTAGCTATAAAAGGGATCCTCCACCCTGAATCAGTGGACTGGAAATGCTATAACTTATGTAAGTCTGTTCAGTCTGAGTCCAATGGAATTAAACTAGAGCACATTTACAGAGAAGGAAATGGGGTGACAGATTACTTGGCTAAAAGGTGTGTTCAGCTTCAATTTTCTGGACTACTACCTTATTCATTAGCACCCTATGAACTGAAAGGAATGATCATTTTGGAAACTATGGGTGTGCCTAACTTAAGAAGGGGATAACTCTATTTATGAACAATTACTGCTTCTCTCTTTCATTTCTCAGGTAAAACACCCACTGGATGGGAGTGCCCAGTGGGATCCAGAGCACAGAAGGCTCAGTAAAGGGGATCAGCAAGGAACTACATACAATTTCTCTTCACTGGGATCAACTCAGCCTGCCCACCCTGGCAGGAAAATTCACAGCACAAAGGCCCCAATCTGCCCTCCCTTTCCTACCATTAAGCAACCTTGGGTTTGGGTATTTGTTTACTCACTCACTAATATGCTTGATGGTTCAAAGGATAGGGGGGAAGAGGAGCCAAATATATGTAACTTTCAGCTTTTAAAACTGTCTTGTACTAGGTTAACTATGTAACATACTTTTATTCGGTTGGAAGGCCTGGGAAGCCAATAAAATCCCCCACTTATGCAGTGGTTTAAATTAAAAAAAAATACTGGGATTTTGAATGTGCACAGTGAATATAGAGATAGCAATTTTATGGATTTGCATTTTCATGGTAGTGACATTTAATGGTTTGTTGTCATATAAATAGTCAAATCTTTGTTTTCAGATGACCCAAACCAGTATACTTGGAAATATGTGGCATGCATTGATTTTTGCTTTTGAAAATGTAGTGATGGACCAAAACCAGGTGAGAGCATAAAAAAATGTGATTAAACACTTTAAATCCTATACCAAGAGTCTGGCGGATCTCTCTCCACAAAGATTCAGCATGGATGCATTTTAAAAAACAGTGAGACATTGAGTCTTTTGAGCAACAGAATGGGCATTTTGAAACTAAAGTAAGTTTCCATGTTATTAGAATCTCATCAAATGGAATGAAATAATATATGAGCTTCCATGTAAATAGAGCAATTTTGGGAGGGAGGATGTGGTTCCATACCTTGTTCATGGGCAGCATTTCTCTTCTATTGGAATGAAGCAGTGTATAAGCAGAAGATATAGAGAATTTACCTGTGTTCTTAGGTGTCCAAATTATGTGATCATTCCTATCAAATAAAGTCAGAGGCACAGACAAGTTAAAAGATTAATTCTATCAGATTGGAATTCAGCCATTGTTAGGTCTTGCAATCACTCCATTTTGTCAATTAAAAATCCAGTGCCAGTCTTATTACTGCTCCAGAAAAAAATAAAGAGAGAGACATTGAGAAGGGAATGGGAAATGAAAATAATTGGGGGAAAAGGTTAATGAAGGGAGAGGGCAAATGACTGAAGAAATAAATAAAATGGAGGTTGAACCCGTTCAGTTTTTCTGTCTATTTTGGGTTACACATACTAGTTTGAAATTGAAGTTAGTGTAGTTATATTCATCTAGACCACTATAGTTATTGTTATTTGTATAAATTTTATTGATTCAATTTTTAAGTCCATTTTTTATTGAGTTTCTTTGTTTAGATTAGTTTAATTCAATTAAATTAAAAACAAAACATAACTGAATGATATTTATTCAAATTTAGACTTCAGTTTTGATATATGATTCATCAAGAAATACGCTTAAAGCTATATTCATTTTTTGGCTTTGATTAGAAATAAATCCAAATCCATATCAATGTGTAGAACTAGTTAAATTTCCTATTCTATTCTTACTTAGGATTCGATGGTATTTCATTTTTGAAATCAGGATTTCTATAGTTGGGAGTCTATATAAATTCTTATCCATCTGACTTGAATGTAATTTGTTTCGTTTTTGGGAAGTACCGCGCGCCGCCATGTCTCCGACAGCCGCCGAATTTTCACGCCCCATCTTCCCACCTGATTCTGATGATTGTGGATACAAAGTTCCCCTGTCAGAACTGTTTGAGGGCTTGAACGTTGACGGTCATTCTAGAAAAGAGAATCAGACATGCCACGTAGATTTTGAATTCTGCAGTGGCACAACGGACAAACCAAAGAAGAAGACGAAGGGAAAGGCGAGGCAAAGAGCCCAGACCAAACCAGACAAAACACAGGTATGTTTTAAATCTCCCATGGATTCTTCACTTTTTGGGAATGCTACTGAAAATGTGACATGCTCTTCAGCTACTGAAAAGATGGAGGAAAAGGTCTCTGCCAATGATGACAAACCATCGCGGGATCGGCCCAGGAAAAAGTACAAGTTGAAAGTTGGCAAAACTCGTGCACAAGAAAGTGCAGAGTGGGAAAGTGAGGGACTGTATGCAGAGTGCGAGCGATGGCGAATGAGGGGAAATCGAGCTTACAAGAATGGGGATATGGCTAAAGCTGAGGAGTTCTATACAAATGGCATAAATTGTGTAAAAGAGAAGAATATTGAAGAAAGTAGTATATCACTTGTGATGTGCTACAACAACCGTGCTGCTACGCGAATGTCTCATGGAAGCCTGCGTGAAGCCCTAGAAGACTGCATATTTGCTGCTACTGAACATCCTGCCTTTCTCAAAGCTAAACTGAGAGCTGCAAACTGTCATCTGCTTCTGGGCGAACTCGGCGAGGCCATTCAATACTACAGGGATTGCTTGGAGGACACGAGAATTGTGACTGATGCTAGAGAAGGCTTACAAAAGGCACAGCTAGTTTCAGATTCTCTGTGCAACTCTGCTAATATTTTGCAGCAAGGAACCAGTGATGCCGCAAGCTCTGCTCTCAAAGAAATCAACAAAGGATTGTCCATCAGCTGTTATTCTGAGAGATTACTTGAAATGAGAGGGCAGTCTCTTTTTCTGTTAAGAAGATACGATGAGGTGATTGATCTGTGCGAGCAAACTCTTGGTACTGCTGAAAAGAACTTTAGAAACTCAAGGCAGTGGAGATGGTGTTTGATATTCAAGTGCCGGTTTCATTTGGGAAGGTTTGATGCTGCTATGGATGCGATTGAGAGGCTTGAATCCTCGACTCCTTTAGCTGACACGGTGCGTGAACTGGTGCGCAGGAAGGAAGCAGGAAACAAAGCATTTCAATGTGGGAAGCACTCAGAGGCAGTACAACATTACACTGCCGCTATATCTGGTAGCCTTGAATTCGATTTGCATCCATTCGCAGCCATCTGTTATTGTAACCGTGCTGCTGCTCACCAAGCATTAGGTGCTGTTGCAGATGCCATTTCTGACTGTAGTGTAGCCATTGCTCTTGACGGGGACCATGTGAAGGCAGTCTCTAGGAGGGCCGCTTTGCATGAATCGGTTAGAGACTACAAACAAGCCATCACTGATCTTCGGAAAGCTCTCCCTCTCGTGGAAAAATGTGCTCAGCTGGAACTGAAGCGCCGTGTTTCTTTGATGGAAGAGAAGGCGAGGAAGGAGGAAGCTCCAATGGATCTTTACCTCATACTGGGAATAAAAGCCTGTGATTCTGAAGGCGATGTAAAGAGAGCATACAAAAGGGCAGCTCTAAAGCATCATCCAGACAAGGCATGCCAGTACTTGGCAAGGTTGAAGAGCGGAGAGATTGTTGAAAAGGTACACGAAGATGCTGAAAGATTATTCAAGATGATCGGTGAGGCATATGCTGTGCTTTCTGATGCAGACAAGCGGTCAAACTACGACTTTGATGAGGAAATCAGGAATTGTGTCAGTCGTTCATCTGCTTCTGATTATCACTACTCTCCATATGAAAGACACGGATATCCTAATCCTAGTAGTAGGAGGTATTGGAAGGAGTCTTCCTGGGCATCATAAGCTCAACTCTCCAAGGATTATCACAACTGATGGTGATTGCGCTTTTCATATATCCAGAATAGTTCATTCATTATGTAAGTTTCTTAGCCATATACAGAGCGTTTTGCAGGTAAAAGTATGGCACGGGCTATATTTCGTTTTTAACCATGCGACTAAAATCAGGACATTATCCAGATCAGTAGAGAATGATAGATCAACACCATATCTTGTTCGGAGCCTTCAATTCTGCATTTTTCCCCTTAATGACCATTCAGGCATCCATTTCTAAGGGTGCGTGTGCGTAGGTTAGGATTTTGGGTTTTTCGATTTGAAATTCAGATTTGGCCAAATCCTTGTTTGGCAACTAAGGATTACAAATTCAGATATTAAATTCAGTTTTAACCCACTTGTATTTTTTTTATTCAATATCAGTACAGTTGACTTTTCACACTATCAAACACACATTTTTGAGCAACAATATGTTTATTTACTTATATTTTTGGGAAAATTAAAATTTGCTACTATATGTTGCGATTAATCTAACGATACCAAATATGATTATATTAATGATATATATATATATATATATCTATATATATATATATATATGAATATGCGGTCAAAGTTTAGTAATAAATATGATAAAAATTTTAACAGTGCGGATTCAAGTGAGACAGAGTTAGTAAAATACGGCATGAAACTTTGACCGTTTATTTAAAGTTACAGAGGTGATAAAGTATTGTGACAATTTAAACTTTGACCGCTTATTAAAATATATATATATATATATATATAATCATTAATATCATCATATTTGGTATCGTTACATTAATCGCAACATATAATACTTAAATTTCAAATTTTGATTTTCCTATAATATCAGTAAATAAAAATACTGTTGGTAAAAGATGTGTTGAATAGTGTAAAAAGTCAACTATACAGACTAAACTGAGACATGTGTAGTAATTTAAAATATAAAAAGTCAACTACATTAATTCATTCAATATTGATTTTCCGTTTTATTTAAATAATTCAATTCAAAATCCAAATCTATACCAAAGAAGGATTTGAAATCTCAAAAACTCAAAATCCATATTTCAAGACAAGCATTCTCAAAATCATAAAACCAAATCCAAATATTCCAAATCCTCCAATCCACACACGCCCTAAGAGTTCCAGCTGATCCTGTAATTTTTCCAAGACAAACCTAGACTAAAATTATTTGTACTAGGGCTTTTTTGTAAAGCAGTTTAATTTTGTTCAGTATATTCATTTTTTTCAATTTAGTTCAATATTTTTATATTTATTTTCAGTTGAGTACAGTTCAGTATATTTATATTTTTTTCATTCAGTATTTTTATATTTTTCAGTTCAGTTCAATATTTTCATATATTTTCAGTTCATTTCAATTCAGATAAATATTTTATATTTTTTTCAGTTAGGTTAATTTCCTTTCTATATTTTTATCATAGCTCTCTACGGTTTTTTTCAGTTTAGTTTGGTTTATATTCAGTTCAATTCATATCAGATCAGTCAATTATCTTTTTTTAAATGTGATTTGATGCTCTCCAAAACAATTTAGTCATACTATTTTCAGCATATTTACTTTTTGTTCAATTCAAATCAGTTTTTTTAAGATCGTTGATGCTATTCAATAAACCTTGTTCGATCAAATTAATTTAGTTCAGTTCAAATCAGATAAATTAAGTTTTGATTACATTTTATTCTATCCTATCCAGCTTAATTTAGAAGTAATATTTCTCTTTTTCCATACATTTAATTTTAAATTGATTCAAAATTAGTTCATAATGGGGAAAAGGCTGAATTCAAAATAGCAATACAATTTATATTTGTTACAGCATCATCATTCAAAGAATGATAAATTCAAATTGCAAAACATTATTCAAACAAAATAATGACATTTAGTTCACTTCAGTTTCTTTATCATGAGGGCATAGACTGTAAAATTCTTGTTGTTATATTCAGTCGAACTTGATTCATTTCTTCCTTCATTTGAGGGCTGAACAATTTTTAATGTTCCTTGAACATATCGTCATGCTCTACAATAAGTATTCCAAACTTTTCCATTCGCATATAGTTATGAAGCGTGATTGTTGCTACAATTATGGACATTTGTCATTCCTCCTTCATTTGAAGCATCGCCTTAAGCATGCGCCGTCTATTTTTCAAGTTGCCAAATGACCTTTCCAAAATATTTCGTAGAGAAGAATGTCGATAGTTAAATTGTTTCAAAATTCCTCTCATATTTCTATTTCTTTGAAAATCCGGTAAATGGTACCTTGCATTTGGATCCATAAAAGGAGTCATATATCCTTTTGTATTTGGTTATCCTGAATCCAACAAATAATATTTACTACAATTTAAATATCACTCTAGTTGAATTCAATTTAATTCAGCTTAGTCTAGTATAAATCATTTCAGTCAGTTCAATTCATTTTAGATCAGTTCAGTTCGGTTCACATTAATTTGATCAAGTTCAATTCAGTTCATATAATTTGATTATGAACAAATGTGATTTGATGAATTTTAGTTTTCTTCAGTCGTATAATACCATGTTCAATACCTTCAATTATAATTCGGTTCAATTAGTGTTTACTAGATTAATACAAATTCATTGTTTGTGAATACATCGAAATGGAGAATCTTCGTACACTAGTGGTTTATCATCCTAAAGGGAACTATAAAAGTTATTGCTCCGGTCAATAAATAAATTAATAAAAAGCATTAAAAAGAATGAAACTACGTAGTTTTGATTAAAATCACCACAATTTCACCATATTCCGGCGCCTACCATTTTTATATATTCCTTTTTTTCTTTTAATTTTATTATTTCATTCTTCCGCCTTCTATTTTTACAAATACAACTCATTCCACCAATAAAATCCTAATTTACACGCTAATTTACACGATAATTTCAGTTCATCATTCTATTTTCGTATCTTAATTTACTCTTTTTGAAAATAAATCACTGTTGGTGGAGATAAATTATATTAGGCATCCCAGATCGAAAATAGAAATAAAATAATAGACCCAAAAGGCCACCTGATGCAAAGTGTTTATACCTTTCAATAAAATATTTTTACTAATTTTAACTAAATCAATGTATCATTGTAATTATAAATGTTTATATAAAATGTATTGCATTTTTAACATATATATTATCTTAGAATATGTATGAACTTAAACATATATAGAGTGATAGTTAGGAAAATCAGGATTACAAATTTAATACATGTATTTATATCACATGCCTCTTTTTCAAGGTGAAATCAAACTATGTCATTCTTAAATAAAAAAATATTTTATCGTTAAATTGATATTTCAAATTGATATTTAACCGTCAGAGTTTAAATTTTTCATATTTTCAGTTCATCATGCTATTATATATGTAAATATACAAGCAAATCACCGTTGGTAGAGAGATATTATATTAAGCATCCCTAGATCATGAAAATAGACATAAAATAATAGACCCAAAAGGCCACCTGATGCAACGTGTTTATATCTTTCAGTTCATCATGCTATTTTCATATTTTCGTATTTTGTTTCACAATTTGTCCTTCATATACCAAAGGCAGACCGGACAAATATTCTAAAAACATATATTATATAAAACATTTATAGTATTAGTATATTCACTAATATATTTAAAACTATATCCATCTTTCTTTCCACGCGATATTAATTGGAGGGTTCGACAAAGGTTTTCTTTGAGTTTATCACTAGGCGTCATAAATCTTGTCGATTTTTTGAAGAATTTTTTGGGCGAGGGTGATGACTGTTCGCTAATGTTCTTAGGAGATCGACCTTGCAGAGAACTGCTGACTCGCCTGAATTATCCATGCCTCCCCACCCTTTAGTTTCGTTTGATTTGCATGTTTCGTTTCAGTACCTTAGTTGGAGGTTTGGGGTTTCACGTTGTACTAATAAAATTGATTCGTTGATTGTGTTTTTATCCGTTGATCCGTTACACTTGACCCTAAATTTATCATGAGAATATTTCTTTTTCTTAGGGCTTAACAATTCTTTTTAGCATGAATACGTATGATCAATTTAGAAATTACACACATCACCATTTTTTTCTTAAAATGTGTACTTATAAAAGTCTTTAGCTATTAACTTAATATTAAATAAATTTCTTACATTTTGATCTTAATATATATTATTTTATAATAATTAACTTTGATGAATAACCCGGCAATTATGATATATTTTGACAATTTCATAATCTTTTGAAATTTGCCACTATAATTTTGTTAATTATCTTAAAGAGTTTTCTTTAAACATAATTCATCATCATCTTCATAAGTTAGTTCATAATATTTACATAAAAAAGATTAAATATATCGTGCAACGCACGATGATATTTAGCTAGTAAATCTGAATATTTTTTGAACCAGTTCATTTCCATTTAATTAAAATTAAAATTAAGTCTATTTCAATCATGTAAAAATGTAAATTGATCAAATTCAGTTTAATTTAGTCATAATGTTATTGTGTTCAAAACATTAATCTTTAATTCAATTTAATTCAACTTAGTTATAAGTAAATGTGATTTGATGAAACATAGTTGCATTTAGTATTTCAATACATCACACTTTATTATGTTCCATTATATTCAATTCAGCACAATTCACGGAACCATACAGCACAGTTCCATCTCCAATCACCATAGTTCCGTTCCATCTCCGATCAGCACCTGACACTACTGAACCACCACCGGACTGCCGTCGATCTTCGGCCACCGTATTCCACCGATCGGTCATCGTCCCCACCTCTGAAATCACTTCACCATTTCTGAAACACCAGTTCCCGTCCAATACCACCACCACCTCTACAAGGCCATCGCCAATCCACGGAACCATACACCACAATGCCGCCTCTGTCTTCGACGCACGAGAGCTCCCGTCGACGACCTGCTTCCATTCACCACCGATTTCCATTGCCGGCTCTTTTGCACTTGTTAAGATCAACAACGTATTCACGCCTCCGACGCCACCGCACAAGGTTTTGGCGATGGGTTTGACTAAAACGGAAGTGAAGTTGAGGAGATTACTTGCAACTGCACCTCAACAACAAAATCAAAGAAAGTTCATACATCACGTCGCCACTTTACAAGAACAACTGGAACCACCGTCGAGTACCACCGGTCAAGCGATGTCCCCAAACCCTATATTTACAGCAAAATCATCCTTACATATAGCCAAGATTTGATATTCAGTAGAGAACTGATTATGGAATGGGACTTGAATATGTAAGATGCTCTATTTTATCAAATCATGTGAGTGTTTCACCGTTCTAGTATATGTATGAAATGAAAATAATTGGCTAGGAGCATGTTATAGGGCTAAACGTTTGACTCTTGAATTGATTTTGTACTCTTGTGTTTACTCTATGATTGCATACCTTGCTATATATTTGAATTGAAAAGGATGGGGTGTACTTTATCTCTCTGTCCTCAATTTGATTGATTGTGTGCATGGCTGGCTTGTACTTTATCTCGCCGCGATTATTTGACCAGATTGCTCTTTGATATTTGACTTGTACTTGTATTTGATAAATTCGGGGTCCCCGACGTAATTGGAATCGGTCAAAATCAGCGGGGACACAACGGGCCAGATCGTCTATCAGACCGACTACTTGCGGTATTTCGGTATGCTAGCATAACCATCTGTTTTCGGAATGAGCTCATGTGTGAATGTGTTTTCGGGCGTGGCTGACAAGATGTAATTTTTGAACTCTTAGCCTTCGGGCAATGTGAAACTTGATTTCGGTATCATGCTTGGTTGATAGTCACAGTACCCATTTAGGGCTTGACTGCAACTTTGTGTAACCGTCTGTATCCTTTTACTATGTGTTAGGAATCATGTGGTTATTTTTCTTATATGATCACTAAACTCACTCGGTTATTAAATGCGATGGACCTCACTGAGTTTAAGGAATCTCAACCTAGTTAATCAAACCCTACAGGTGAACCGTCCTGAAAGAGAGTGAAAACTAAAGATTGAAGTGTTCGAAACCTTTATTTCATTTGAGTTTAGATCCTGGACAATTATTAAATATTTCGATCATTGACTTCAAGTTTTACTTAGCCACCCATTTTGAGAATGTAACATTCCATTCCAATATAATATTACTCACAATTTGATTATAATTGTACGCTTACGCATAATTAAAACCTGCTTGATCTACATATGAAGTCCGACTTAAAGTGGACACATTGTAACACATCTAATTTACTTTAAAACTTGCTAATTAGCAAGTCAGTCGGTATTGGGGTGTTACACTTTTAGCAGTCGTGATTCATCTCAAGCACCGCGCGGCTTACCCATGATAAGTTTAATTTAATTGAAATTAAATTAATTGGAGTGAGATCATTCTAGCTAAAATGAATTAATCCGAAATTTACTGAATTGAAATGAAAAATAATTTATTGAAAATTGAAATCAATATTGCTGAATCTATCTGAATTTCATCAAATTATATTTTACTGAACTGAATTGATTGAAAGGAACCGAACTGAATTGAACTGAATTGAACTAAATTGAACTAAATTGAGATGAACTGAATTGAATCGAACTGAACTAAATTGATCTGAATTCAAATAAGTATTACTAAATCTATCTGAATTTCATCAAATTATATTTATGTTGAACAATTGAACTAAACTGAATTGGAATTAGTAATACTAAATCTCTCTGAATTTCATTAAATATTTTACTGAATTGGATTGAACTAAATTAAATACAGATTATTACACTTGAATTGAGAATAAATCAACTGAACTGAAATTATTTTTATTTAACTGAGATTAAATTAATTGAGATTATTTTCCAATAATCGGAACTTGACATGGCTTTTCTTATCGATTAGGGGTAAAATAGGTGTCCTATCCGACGGTCACGATTGTCGCTTGACTTCAAAGCTAATTACCCCCTCATCCAACGGTTCATATTGTCGCTTCAATTCACAGCTAATTATCCCAAAATTAAAATCTCATCCGACGGTGCATATTGTAGCTTCAATATAAAGCTAGTTATCCAAAATTAAAAATCTCATCGGACGGTCCAGATTGTGGCCTAAATTCAAAGCTAATTCCCCCCTTTCCTCTACAAAAGCCCTCTCTCCCCACTCAACAAGAAGCAAGAATCAGACGCAGCCCTGCAGCAATATAGAATCCAGAATGGCCCTACCGAATCAGCAGACGGTGGATTACCCAAGCTTCAAGCTCGTTATCGTCGGAGATGGCGGGACCGGGAAGACGACGTTCGTGAAGAGGCATCTCACCGGAGAATTCGAGAAGAAGTACGAGCCCACCATCGGAGTCGAGGTTCATCCATTGGATTTCTTCACCAACCGCGGCAAGATCAGGTTTTACTGCTGGGACACCGCCGGCTAGGAGAAGTTCGGAGGACTCAGGGATGGCTACTACATCCACGGCCAGTGCGCCATCATCATGTTCGACGTCACTGCGCGCCTCACCTACAAGAACGTCCCGACGTGGCATCGCGATCTCTGCCGTGTCTGCGACAACATTCCGGTGGTTCTCTGCGGCAACAAGGTCGATGTCAAGAACCGCCAGGTGAAGGCCAAGAAGGTCACCTTCCACCGCAAGAAGAACTTGCAGTACTACGAGATCTCTGCCAAGAGCAACTACAACTTTGAGAAGCCATTCCTCTATCTTGCTAGGAAGCTTGCCGGAGATCCTAACCTGCATTTTGCGGAGTCCCCTGCTCTTGCTCCGCCGGAGGTCCAGATCGACTTGACGCAACAGCAGAAGCATGAGCTCGAGCTCGCTCTAGCACTAAACCAGCCCCTTCCCGATGACGATGATGGTGCTTTCGAGTGAGGGGTTTTCTGATTAGGAGTTTTTCAACTTGTCTTTTTGATTTGGTTGTTGGAGATCAAGGATTGTTATTGAATGTCAGAGTTTTGTTGTTGGAATTCATTGATTTTTCTGTTCAATATTCAGTTGTTTTTACCCAAGTTATGATATAAAATTTTGAAAGTAGATAACTGAAAAAGCATGTTCGAGTATGCATGAATGACAGTATCTACACATAGACTTAGTATGATCACAATTGGGTCTGTTCTGCTACTCTTTTTATGCTCAAAAGGTTCATCTTTATTTCTCGGCATAGTCTGCCTTCAACAAGGCGGACAGGTAACCAAACTTTTGGTTCCACATCCACCACATAGGAAAGCATTGTTTCATTCGATTCTCCTCCTGTATTCTTCGCCTGCAAAATCAACAATCAGAACACCATATTTAGATGCATACGGGTGGTAAAAGTGAACGCGACTCACCTGTTCAATGGACCAGGCTCCTTTAAAAAGTTGGAAGTCGCCTTTAATCATCTGAAACCCAATGTCGCGCCTTTGACAAAGAGGGAGGTTCTCTAGAGCACCTTCACAACATTCAATCACCCCTTTTGCTTCAAATTTCAATCCAAACGCCAGGTTTTGCTGCCCAATCTGTTCAATTCAATGATATGTGGCAATGTGAATGTATGAACTTATTCATCAGCATTCATGCAAGGGATGGCAAGGATGAGCAAGGGACCTGATACAAACGGGCAATGTTATCTTTCTTCTCCAGTAGCTGGCTGACAGCAAGCCCAGGTATGAATTCAGCCAATCCCTCGTAGTCAGTCAAGATGTTCCAAACCCTTTCAAGACTGGCCTTCATTGATATCTTAGATTGGATCCTTCTTCGGTTTTTCCCTGCTTTCTCGACCTCTACCTCAACAAGATGAAGAACACCTTCAAAATCCGCATCACTGTCCCTGCTCTCAAAAATCTCCATGATGTCACTGGTCTGTTTAGACGCACCCGATGTAAAATTATTATTCACATCTGGGCTACAAGACAACAGGAAGGATGAAGGCCTTTGAATCAAAGGGGTCAAATTGCTGCACGGATATGCCAAAGTGTAAGAGGATTGCAGCTGGACTCTTCTGTTAAGATGGTTGAATCTAGTGATGCATCCATTGGAAATTGCAGGGCTCCAAGTGTGCAGCTCCAAATTCGTTAGAGCTCCTGCAAAGTACAAAGCGTGGATCATCATATACTTTCATTGCCACGCCATAGGAAACAGCAAGATAAGAGTAAGTGCAGTCATCCTGATATGCTATAGAAAGTATATATAAAAAACATATACGTGCCTTTGGGGCTACAAAAGCGCTTGGTCCTTCAAAGTAGTAGTCTGAACAGCACAAAAGACAGAAAAATGAATGCACATATAGCATCTTTTAATGGGTTTCTTTTATTAAGGTCAGATTAATGCAGTGAAGAAAGAAAGATTTCACTAATATTAACTTCAGATTATATAATTCTAAGTGTGAATATATACCATAAGAAAGCAATGATAAAGCTCAGTTGATGTATGGTCAGCCTGCACACCCAGCAGACACGAATAACTATTGCAAATATCAGAGCATAAAAAAGTATAGAACTCTCTTAACAGATACTCATGAATTACATCAACTTGATGAGTAATTCTTTATCATATAAACTACGAACTCTCTTAACACAAACCATGTGAACTCTCTTGACAGATGCTCTTGAAGAACATTAAGTTGATGAATTATCCTTATCATATAAACTACAAACATCACTACAGTTGTAAATGACAGCAAGAAAACACTTTTGATGAAATTTTTACCAGACCTGATGATATGAAATAGATGGATAAAGACTTGAACATTCCTTTTCTCCTTTGCATCTTATGAATTGAACATATATATTTTTTAAGAGATAGTGCAGAAGAAATCACCGCAGATAAAAAAAGTAGCATAGTTAACTACTAAAAATCAATGTTATTCCCTAATGACAATATCAAGGACAACTCCGAAAGCTGCACAATTTGATTTCTAACCAGAGACAGCAATTACAGAAGCAAAAAAAGAAAGCTGATACAGAGATGTAAATTCAATAGCAATTCATACTTTGACCTAAATAAATAGCTTTTCAATTCAACTCAGAAATGGAATATACCTGAAGGTGGTCTGTCGGAGGAGATTCTAAAGACAGTGACAGAGTGCATCGGTGGGCCGAACAGGACTAGTTGCTCTCCGTCTCCGCTGCTCTCACACCAAAACAAATTGCCGCTCTAATCCCGATCCTTTTCGATCCTTTTCTCTGGGTTTCTTATAGATTTGTTTTCTGTGAACTTCTTCTTTTTTAAGGGGAAAATGAATTAATCAAATTCTTTTTTAGACTGGGGTAAATTTTGACTGTAAAAGTCTTCTCAGTGAATTGATGATGTTTTTATTTTTGGAACTGAACTTACTAGTTGGATTGAACTGGTGAAATTAAAAGTGAAATTCATTTAAATGTTATTAAAACTAGCTAAATATCATCGTGCGTTGCTCGATATATTTAATCTTTTTTATGTAAATATTATGAACAAACTTATGATGATGAGGATGAAGTGTGTTTAAAGAAAAACTCTTTAAAATAATTAACAAAATTATAGTGGCAAATTTCAAAAGATTAAGAAATTGTCAATATATATCGTAATTGCAAAGTTATTCATCAAACGTGATTATTATAAAATAATATATATTAAGATCAAAATGTAAAAAATTTATTTAATATTAACTTAATAGATAAATATTTGTATAAGTACACATTTTAAGGAAAAAATGCTAGCGATCCATGCATAATTAACATAGAAACACTATATTCTATATTTATAGTCTAACATATTTATCTTTTTACTAGGTATATATTAAAAAGTAGAAAGTGACGGCATAAATATAAATATAAAAGGAACTACCATCACCGGAATTATAATGCCAAAACTTAAAACGACATAAAGGTGTGTGTTTTATGCAATGCCGCCGCCTCTGGTTTGTAAAGAATGATATATGAAATGATATATACATGGCCTTATATAATATGGTATGATGATGTGTTAGCATTAACTACACCGTAAAGCCGCCTACTTACAGATTACTAAATATACTTTCAATATATATGTTAGTTTGGACTTTCACATTAATTAAACATTAATATGATAAGTATATAGAAAATTAAATTATGCATATTATCATTCCATATCAATACCCTATATGAGCTAAATTTCTTTTATGGTATTATCATATTATTTAACTTCATTTAACTTGGAATAACTTTTTTACTAGGTATTTATATTAAAAAGAAGGGAGTGGCGGCATAAATAAATATAAAAAAAGAAATATCATCGCCGGAATTTTCCCCAGAATTTTGATATCAAAATATAAAACGACACATAAATCTGCGTTCGCCACCGTTAACATAATTTGGAAACAAAATACTTCCATATTAATAATTAATCAACCTCACCTTATAAGTTATAACCTCCACCTAACGAATGTATATATTTCTTATGCATAATTCCTTACTGCATTCCTTATATAAAATATATGATCATAAGCAGCTCCATGCGTTTAATTAAATATCATCGTCGCCGGAGTTTTAATTTACCATATGCATAGTTTGTTACCAAAACTAAAAATACCATCGTCATATTATTATGTACTATATTTATGGGACAGAATATCTATTTTCCTCTACAGACATCCATATACCCTAATTAATGGCACATACCATATGCAGATAGGCTTGGTATATATCAACATATATAGACATAGAGATTGTATCAGTATCCAATGAAACACTGGATAGCTCCGTGCCTCCGACGAGATACACCACCCACAACTGCCGGAACCACTGAGATTTTCCGGTCTCCACGGAGGAGAAGAACAGGCCGGAGATGATTCAGGCGATGGCTCCGATGTCTTTGAAGAAGGAGACGGTGTTTCGATGTCTTTGAAGACGGAGACGGTGTTTAGAATCGCTTGGTTGTAGCCTTGCGTTGACTTGGGGAGTGGGGAGTATATTCCGAATATATATATCGAGATAAATGAATGTAATTAAACATCTCACCTCCCGCCATACTTTTAATATGGGGGCATGAGACTTAAATATAGTATTAGTGTGTTTGCTAGAAATTATACATGATTTTTTATTGATTGATGATGACAATAGTTGAAGCTCAATTGATTGTGAATTTGTAGTATTGGTGGCTGTGATTTTGAGAACCTTTGATTTAATATGTTCCTTTTTCTTGAATTCAGGGCTCTCGATGTCGCGTTGCGAATTTGAGAATTTGACGTCGTTTGACAAGTTTAACACCATCTCGGCATCCACAAGTTCAGCCCTACTTTTCATTATCGACTTCCTGGCCTCCTTTATTGTATCCCTAATATACTTATTCCAGAAATTATGGAGATCACCAGCTGTTGGATCAAGTACAACAGATGTCTCGCCAAGATTCTCAGGAATCAGAACCACTCTGCGTTTGTCTAAGAGGTTTAGAATCAGGTTCGCAGTCCTGTTTCTAAACCCTTGCACCTTCACTTCGCGAAGACTATGGAATTTAGTCTCATTCGGCTTGCTGAGCTCATCAAGGAAAGCCACTAAATCAGCCATTTCCTCTTCCGCATCTTCGTCACCATAGTGTAGAATACCAAGTTCAAGTGTTTCCAGTGCAGGGATCACCTCAGTCATCTCCAAGCTTTCTGCAACGAATCTGGGATCAGAAGGCATGTGCTCAAGGTCTGGATGTATAACAACAAGGCCTCTCTTGGTGGTAAGAAACCCTAAAATAATCTGAAATTCGACCACAGATGGAAATTATTAAGGTTATGCGTTATGTAGCAGTGCTATGGACTATGGAGGTATTATATTAATTATAGCAGGCTATGTTATAATTAAGTAATGTGAGAATGGATTTTTATGCAGCAGTAGCTATGGCTAGCTTGCTAGAACTACAGTTTTCCATCGGCTCCAAACACACAGTCATGTACACATGGATGTTTTTTAAGTTCCTAATATGAGGAGAATTATAAATGAATGGGCGTAGTTGGAATATACAAGTATTAATGGGTATAATAATATTAAATTTTAGTTCAAAAGTTTTAATAATTTATAATATATATGACTAGAGCATATAATAAGTAGGAGTATTACTTTTGAAGTTAGTTTCGAAAGAGTGTTATTTTGATATTTAGTTTCAAAAATAAGGTTAGTTAGGCAAAAAACTCTATATGTACACTATTTTTTTATATTCAGGTTCATTCATGTTTATGCATATTTAAATACTTCTGAAATAAAGTTATCTCATGATTAAGTAATTTTGATCTATTTAATTAAATTGAATTTTGGTATATTTCTCTTAATTAAATATAATATTCAATTCTCTATCGTTACTTTACCTGAGAAGATAATTACCATAATGGATATATTTTACTTAACATGTAGCTGGAATTTATTGGATAATCATTATATTTTATTATTTTATCGAGCTACAACATATAATAATAACAAAATATAGTATATATTCATTGTAGAATCAACTTAATAGATATGGTAATATATTTTAATAGTAAAATTGATATCCGAGATATTTTATAATGGAAAATTTTCCTTCTTTGCTTTCAAATATAGTTTTCCATTTGTGGGTTTGGTCTGATTGAATTCAGATAATTATACTGATTATAATTTACGTATTACAAATATTTAAAATGATATTGAAATCCCGAAACAAGCTAAGCCGTAGTCTACAATATATACATTAACAAAACTAAATACCGAAACAAGATTAAATGTCAAAATTTTAATTTACCATAAATATGATAATCATGGTTAACCCTTTTTAAACTCTTTTAAACCCTTCTATTTTTAGAAATTGATTCTTAAATGGAATGGTTTTTAATTATATTTGTCCGTTGCCAAAATTAAATTTTACCAAATTTAACACACTATTTACGCGCGGTTTCTGGAAGGATTGTAGCTGGAGAGCATTTGGAAAGCTTGCCTTTTTAACTCTTAGGGATGATTCCGGGACAGTTCAGGTCTACCATCATTATTGTTTTAAGATGATGAATTGCGGGCTCATTCACTCAACTTCATTATTATATTGATTAATTGGCTAGATGTAACCACTGAACCTATGAAATTACTTTTTTTAAAAAAGAATAATTAACTTATATTTGTGCAATGTATATACTGAAATAAAGACACGTGTATCCTATTTTATAGCAATAATTTCGATTTAACCGTTTAGTTCAGTATAGTGAACTTTAAATTTGATTACATAATTAGTTCACTATAGTTTATATTTGTCGAAAAAAACGTTCCAATAATACAACTACAAACGAATAAAAACATAAACACTATGGATACTCAAATACAAGAATACATTTAAATAGATTCTGAAGTAAACAAGAAGTCAACAATAAGGAAATGAAAGCAACGCTTTACCGTAACTATTGCAATTTAGTTATATTCAATGATTTTATTCTTCATAATTTCTATAATACAAAAATGTATTCAATTTAAATATTTTTTATTTACAATACTATTTGTATCAGATATTTACTTTGTATTGTCATACTCATTATTATTATATTAAAATAACATCGTAAAAACCGCGCAACGCGCTGTCCGGTTAGCCTAGTTTATATAATCTATGGTGATCTTG
Organism: Sherardia arvensis; assembly: GCA_948330725.1. Classification (NCBI taxonomy): domain Eukaryota; kingdom Viridiplantae; phylum Streptophyta; class Magnoliopsida; order Gentianales; family Rubiaceae; genus Sherardia; species Sherardia arvensis. Next base: position 19,695,709 of record OX415238.1, read on the forward strand.
TAGTAATACAGAATATTTCCATGCATATTCCATATATGTATCGCACATTCATGTTTTCCTTTCGCAGACGTGTTAATTAGCACGATGGACTGAAATTACCGTATAAATTAGGATTTTATAGGTGGAATGAGTTGTATTTGAAAAAATAGAAGGCGGAAGTTATTGTATAATCATCGATGAAGCATGAAACAAAAAAATTAAAATAAATATATAAAAATGATAGACACCGGAATATGGTGAACTTGCGGTAGTTGTGGGGCGGCTTTAGTCAAAACTACGTAGTTTTATCATTTTTAATGATTTTTATTAATTTATTTATTGACTGGATCAATAACTCTTCTAGTTCCATTTAGGATAAGAATTTCTACCATATATAAAAAAGCAGGCATTCTTATGGAAACCTTCCTTCCTGCCTGACATGTGGCATGCCACATCACCTGCCACATCTGCTCCACCTCATAGTCTGGCCCACCCATTAATTTCCTTCCATTTTTTCTGCCTAACTATTTTTAGTTTGATTAAATTCATCTTTTCTTAACTCTATCAACTTCCTCGTTCTCTATGTTTAAGCGTCTTTTGCAATTCTCTACCTACACCTCTTCTTCTCCTCCTTCACCTCGCCCATCACCGACCATACTCCGGCCTCCGCCATCTCCCCTCCGCCCTCTGTCCGCGCCGGTCTCTCCGCCTCCTTGCCCATCAGATTCCGGCCACCGCCGTCCTCCGCCATCTCGCCTCCGCCCGACCACACTCCGTCCAGCCCCATGTCTTTTCCGATCCTCTGCGACCCATCTTTCTCCCTGTCTTCTCGGCTTCTTTCAGTTTTAATGTCATTAATCATTCATCGATTTGTATTCGAATTTAATCTTGATTCGGTTGGGCTACTCATCAACATTCTTATTTATTTGGATTAAATCACCTGGGTTTTGATATGAAAGGAATCGCAGCTGGTGTTGATCCAAACCCCAAGCCATCACCAGCCAGATCGGGCCATCAATCTAGATTTTCGTTATCAACGTATGATTTCCGATGAAGATTCATTCGCATCTGCATCGATCAGGCCTCGCCTTTGGAACCAAGATTAATAGAAACTGGATTTCAGCCGGTAATTTGGATACCTATGGAAGCTAGGACTATATACTGGTATTCTCTTTAAATTTTAGGTGTTTCTTAGTTTAATGCATCAGAATTGAGTTTACAATTTATTTCTTGTAGGAATTGTGGGAGAAAGTTTGAGGCAAAACTGGTGAAGTTGATATAATCCCCATTCCTTTTCTTCTCTTCTTATGTGCATCACTGATTTTCATTGTATAAATGATTTTCATTTAGTTGCTTTTCTAAACATACATCATGCGTGTACAATGTATGTGGATTGATTTATGTTTCTTTAATTCGATAAACCTAGTTTTGGTATAAATTGTTTTATCTATTCTGATGGACTGCTCGCTCTGAATTTAAAAATAACTGAAGGTGAGCATGTAACTCACATAGAGAACATGCAGTTTTACATTTATTTATTTTTGTTGATACACGAGTGACCTTGAATTTTTGATATAAATTGTGTAGCAGATGAGCAAGATGATTATATGAGTCAGCTACCAAATTTGTACTTCCTTGCATTCTATACATTACAAGATGTTACCACAAGCATTCTCTCTAAAACTCTTGAAGACAATTTTGGATGCGTGATCATGGAGAGCTTGCTTTTGATTCTTATTAATCCTTACACATAAATAATTTGTTGTTAATGAGGCGTTGGATGAGTTTCGATTTTATCGTGGGTTGTTAATTGTTAGGAATAGAAGGATCGATGCTCTTATTGTTTGAATGTTGGAGCTTGGTTTGGATGAATCAATCGGCACTTGAATGCTAAACCATTTTCATTTGCTAGAGTTTATCTGCATTTAAGTGTTGAACTGTTTTTTACTGATTTTATTATCCATTTTTGTAATTAAAATTTTCCACCTCTTAATTGAATGTTTTTTTGCCTTAAATTATTTCATTGATTATAATTTTATACAGTGATATTTACCAAAGATGAAGAGCTAATTCTAATTGGATTTATGGTTCCAATTTTTTTAGAAGCATATGTTAAAAATGGGGCCATTAACTTCTGAGAAAGGTTTTGGTCTTGTAAAAAAAATCGATTCCATCTTTTATTATCACTTTTAACCATGAAAGTTAAAAGTTAGCAATTAGCAAAATGAAACTGAGATTTTTAACATTGATATTCATTTGTCTGTTTTTAGTTTTGTAGGGTCAATTATAGGTTATATAGATAGAATTTAGGAACCCAAATTAAAGTCACCTTCTAAGACTAAATTATTTGAAGAGAAAACATGTTACTCATGTGTAACCGGAATTTGTATAAATGTAAGCATAGATAAATTCATGATTAATAAAATGTCATGTCCTTCACAATGAAACTTTGTATTCAAAATCTTACTAATCATCGACCAAACAACTTTTCCCCTTATGCATGCATGTTTCTTTACTTATAAAAGAAACCACCAAAAATATATTTATTAAAATGCCACTTATACAGAGATGATTTATATATATAGTTTGTGCTGACGAAGTCATATCACAATTATAAATTACTCAACAAATACATGTAACATATTATGTATTAAGATGAAACATATGTTTTCATAAATTTTTATTAAAAAACATGATACATACTATAACATTGCATTTAATTTAAACCATTTAAATTGGGCCATGCGTGGCCTGACAATGCTAGTATTGCTTATTAGTGCATATACTTCTTTTTTTTAGGAGACTGCAAGACAAAAAAATTTACGAAAAATTAGTCAAGTTAATCAACGAATGTCATTTTTATACTAATTTTTTCAAGAAATTATGTCTAATATTTTTACTAGTTCAACTGCAACCAATCAATGTTTTTTTGTGATTTTTCAGATAAGAGCTTTTTATGTATGAGATCCTAGCAAGCATAAACATCATGAGTACCCTCCATCTAAATATTCAGTTGAGTAGATTGGAGTTGCCATCACCGGTCCTGTTCAACATCCTATTGGAGATTGGAGATTGGAGATTTGAATTAGTTTAGGCAGTTTTTAGAGTTCAACATCTTATTCCTTCAAAAATTTGCACTGATCGCAGCTTCTTGCAATCACAGTCTTGCATCCCAACTGGTTGCCTTGAAGATAGAGCAGTTTTGCAATCTTCGTGCCAGTTTATCAATTTCATTGTAGGCAAACCTTAGTCATTTTGACAAATCAATTGACCATAAGAGTGTACCCTGCTCTATTGCATCGGCATAAGGAATTTAAACATTGCGGCTCTTAATCAGCATTTCCAAGATTATAAGATGCTTCAGCACGTGCTTCATCTAATTTCATCTCCAGTCCCTTCACAAAAGGCGTTCTTCCTCCATGAGTGATACTCAACGTATCCAAGGCCTTTGTAAATGACTTCATGGCTTCCTCTGCCTCGCCAAGTAACCTGCAAGTGGCTACTCAAAATCAAAATGTCGAGAATAACTAAACTACTTCTTCAGCATCTAGATTTTCAATTTCTTAAGGGTAAAAAAGAGCCAAAGAAAATTAACTTCCATACAACATGATCATGATTAATGAGGAATGACATAATATGGTTGCATCTCCCTAATGTTTTTTAAGTCAGGATACACACACAGTCGTATACAGGGACATGGGTGTACTACAAGTGAACAAGTTCTTTCTTTGGACACAATGACTTCAACACCAAAGAAACAATACAATTATTTTCACGGAAAAATTATAAAGCTACAAGAAGGGAAGTAATTAGCCTACAGGGAAAATTGCCGCATCAATTATTAACTACCTTGAAGAATAATCAAATTACAGCCAACTGGACTTGCTTTATGCCCCCCACTTCCCTAAACTTCACACCTCAACCCACAAGTTAAAAGAGAAGGAAAATGTCTAACCATTCAAGTTTTCCGCATGTATAATATTGCAACCCGCGCAATGGATGAACACCTGAATAAGTTCCTGCCCATCAGAAATTTTGACAAACTTATAAGAATAGTGCAACACATTTAAAAAGCTTCACAAACAAATTTAAGATGGTATATTTCAGAATATGACACAACTGGATGGTCTCATGTCCAAAACACACTAACAAGCAAATCTCATCAATTTTTTTAAAAACAAATTTCGAAACAGCATAGTTTGGTTTCAGCAATAGAAAAAGTTTAAGAGTTAGTTGTGCTACAGAATGGAATATTTATTTAGAAAAACTACAACTTGACCACATGATCTTATGAAACTATTTTTGACAAAGTTCACTTGTCAATAGTTGTCACAATCAACTTCATATAGTAAGATCAAAGCTGGGAGGGAAGATATGCCAATGGCCACAACAAATGATAAAATAAGAATCAGCTCATGTACGCTATAAAATAAAATGTTACTTACTTTCATACATAGGAATTATCGCTCTGCAATACTCAAGTGCTTCTTTCCAATTTTGTGTCTGCATATATATCTGCAATAAAGCTATATCACCATAACCAAGTACAACAGGTTCCAGGTATCCACCATGATTTTAGTTTCAAGGGTCAGGAGGATAGTGTTTTTACATATTTGCCCAACATGTACTCAGAAGGGAAAATAATAAGTAAGAGAGATGAGATACTTGGCAAATACCTTCAGTAGAGTCTCCCTAGTCCGCATAAGATTAACTGAGAATGGATGGAATATTTTCAACTGGAGTTTTTCAATTCTCTTATATATAGGACTGGCATCTGCATTATCAAAATATTGTTATGCAATATTTCCAAATTCCCGCTTTATAATTACTTAACTTAAGTTCTCCTTTGGCCTTGAAAAACTAGTATTTCAATTGAATTTATTCAAAAAAGGGCTTGATATGAAGTAGTCTATTTGCAGAAATTGAAGGATACCTCCAGTAGGGATTGACAAAGTTTTTTCTGACAATAATTTGATTTCACTGGCAAAAACTTGTATCTCTTCCTTATCTCTAAGTAGTCCACACTGCTGACACACAAATCCTTTATCTTCTGCAGGTTATGCAATGATAATTATATGACTAGCAGAGTATTAGGTTTCAAATTTTGAAAGAAATGTGGTAGTGAAAAACCATCTACCCGAGTCACAGAGCAGAAAGCCATCACATTCATTATTTATGCATCTGTAACCTTCTAAAGTCGCACTTTCCTTAATATCACTGAATTGGTCCTGGAAATAAAAGCACAGCTAACACAATGAAAGCTGCTTCATCTTTTGGGAGTGGACTAAACGAGAAAAACCAGTGTGATTACCACTTTACTGCAACGAGTACAAGCGCAGGTGAAGAAATACTGTTCCCTCAAAGATTTCTGCCGAGTAGTGGTACTTGCAGCTATATCTATGTAGCTTATGAGTACCTGCGAACCCATAAACCATAAAAATGCTTTACTAAAATAGGTTCAACCAACACCACCACCCCCTGAAGAAAGTAATGAGAACAGAAAACAGCAATAGCATTACTAGCAACAGAACTTAATTAATTGTACTAGCTATGTTCAGGGGTCAATGAATTTTTTAATTTCAAGTTCTGTGTGTGTGTGTCTGTGTGAGCACAAATGAGTAACAAAGTAAATGAGGAGGGTGTACTGGTTCAGAACTAACGCAGGGTAGAAAGGATTGATAGAATCTAACTGCAGAGATGAAAGTCAAAAGTTAGGAAAGAATCACTGATTTGCATAAGGCCACGTGAAAAATGCTTATAAAATGTTAAGACATTTAGAGTGTGATTGTGAGAGTGCATATGGGTGTGAAAGTGTGATCTTAAACTTGACAATGTGAACTGGGAGAAGAAACACACATAGAATGAAAATTTCAGGTCATATCTCTGAAAGTACCTTGAACAAAGTCATCAGTTATTTTTTCTCATAGGGCTTATGATTAGTTCAATACTTCAATTTTTTTGTTTCAAGCTTGAATGCTACCCATGAATTTGATGATACCGACTTCCAATCAAAAGACAGGAACTGGACTGACAAACTGCCTAGAAAAAAGGATGATTCAGCTGACAACGTACTGGATGGGCAAAGGCGGGACCTGAGCAGCCAATCTTTTTTGTGTACTCTAAATTAAATTGATAGGAAAATTTTTAAGGGGAACTACGGGGTCTATAAAGGAAGAGCTGGAGAAAGTGTAACCCAGTAGATATATCGAAGGGGTGATCAAGCTTATCTTCAGAAGGAAAGGGTTTCTCAGCTTAGCACCACAAGGACTGACATAGAAAACATTCAAGAAATTTTTGTAGTCTACTTGTGAGGCTTAAGATGTTAAACTTGGATGATTTGGAAAAGGTCATTTAAGATATATTTGTTTTTTATCTTTGTTCAAGTAGTTATCCTTGTCTCTAGATCGGTATCCAATATCGATCCATGAAACGATATCACAATTTTTAACAAAATATATTGATTCTGTATTAACTTTTGGAAAACTAAAACAAACAGTTAATAAGCTAGACTAAGAAAAATGAAACACCAAAACTACGAACATGTATTACCTCTGTATTTTTCGGAATGTCCTGCAAAGAACGAACCACTGCCACCCTTCCTTCAAACACTAAAACAGAATTCGGTATACAGCTACCATACCAGATGTGTCATGCGTTAGGTGCAGGGACATAGCAAGACACTGCTAAACAAACCGGTATAGGATGGCAATAAACACAAATTATTATTACAAAAGTTACCTGTGATTGATAAGTGAAATAACAGGATATAATCCAGTTCCCAAGGGTCTCATTTCAGCATCACAAATAGTGTGCGCATTACAAGCAAGCTGCATTTGATCGAGTTAGTTGAAGGCCTGGATTTTGTAGCTAAGGAGACTATCAAACAAACCTAAATGACAGACATTGTATCATTCCACAAATATAAACATGAAATATGCACCCCCATGAACAAGCATTGATTATCCAAAGCATTTTTTACTTTTCTCCGTATACGATTTTAAAATCAATGTCTATGTTGAAGAACCAAGAAAATTATTCCACGTAAGAAAAATGAAATTCAGAAAATAAGATACTTAATTGAGAAATAATACTATATCACAAGAGTTATAAAGTAGCACCTCCTGAGAACCCAGTGAAATAGGAACATACATAAAATAGGAAACGAATATTCCAGACAAAAAAAAGAAACTAAATTACCCTAGAAAAATTTAATGCGATTTCCTTAATACTGATGTCAGGCTCAGGCCACTGGAGAATCAAGTTTACAAGATTTGCCATTTGTGCGTACAACACCAGTTGTTCCTCATTGATCTCAGAAATGTCTCATACACTTATTAAGGAAAATAAGACTGCAGGCTCTCTATAATATGAACTGTAAAAATGATGTTGGTAGTTTCAATTTTAAAAGGATACGAGATACCAATGCCTCAACCAGATTGTAGTTGTCAGTGGAAGTTGTTGGTATTGCCTGCAAGTGAAATCAGTGAGGAACTAAGACTGGTAAATTACCCAGGTAAACATATCTTGAAAGTAACAGCGTTGCGGAACAAGACAGATGAGCAACAGTCTATCAGGATGTACACTTGTTTAAACTAATTGAATGTTAACTAACAGGATAACACATTTCCTCTTACCTTGTCAGTTTGTAACTTTCTACGAAGATAGAGCTTTGCCATTAAACGTATGGAAGGTGTAAGTAATTTTATCCTGCTTCTGTCAACTTTACGCAGTACTTGACATTCGAGGCAGTGCAGTTTCCAGTCTGCAGTCTAAAATTCATAAAATAAGCCGGAAAAAAACACAAACAACCTACAGTTCCTGATAGCAAAGGAAAGAAGTCTATTTTCCAGGTGACAGAATAAAACAATATAGGTATGTACCTGGCAAGCTCTCCCACAGTAAGAAACAACATGGCAACCAGAGCACTTCTTGAGATTAGTTGAAGAGAAACAGCACTCGCATTTTGCAGTTGAGTCGTTTGAATTTTTGTTTGGTACGGACACATATGCCTCTTGCCTCAAAATCACCTCCCCTAACCAAAAAAACCTCAGTAAATACAAACAAAACTTAACATCGAGATGAAAGGGAAAGGAAGGAATAGGCAAGAAACCCAACCTGGTGAAAAATGTCGGGTGGCGAAGAGGCTGCGACCTTTTTCTGGGACGATGCGTACGGACAATCCCTGGTGCTTGAGAGCTTCTTCAACCTCCTCCATCACTGCTACTCTAATCTCGCTCGCCTGATTTTGCCCAACTTGATTCAGGTCACCTTTTTGCTGCGCCTTTCAAAAGTCACTGTATCCGCCTACTCTAGTTTTCAGTTTGACTAAGGCCCTGTGAGCTCAATTCAGTGTAGGTTGCGTTTGTTTTGCATATAATTGGACTATAATATTCAAATTCTATGTCATTTGATCAATTCTGCTGTTTTGTTGCACAATAATTTTGACTTAGAATTGGTTTTCGAAAATTATGATGCGTTTAATTCCATGGATTGAATTCTTTTGATGGGGCAAAGTTTTCCAACTCCAATGCCATGATATTGGCAACAATTCGCGGATCTTTTCCGGATCCACTTCGGGTTATAACAACTATTCGGATCTTTATATATCTGCAGCATCCACCGAGCGTCGTCATCACCACCAAGCCGACACTACTCCACACCCGCCATCTGCTGCAACGATCGCCGGTCTAAGCTTCATCGCCGATCGCCGCCGACACATCACCACCTCACCACCACCTCTGTACCCAGCCCTAAATACCTAAATGCCCAGCCCTAAATACCCAAATACCCGAAATTCTGGAGATTAGAAGTTCAAGCAGTCGGGCCAAAGTTCTGGGAACGATACTTTCAATGGCATGAGATTTGGTGGTGGTCTTATACGAGGGACCAGTAGTCATAATAATCTACAATGGGTCTTAATCAAATCAGCCTCTACACTCTGCACACACTAACTGGATTATTGGGGGTCTTCTACTGATAGGGAATTTCTTCTTTTGCTCCCTTTGGTACATTGTTCAGGCAAGTGTTCTATCATTTTGTGATTACCAATTATGAGAAAGCAAACTTTTTCCCTCATTAGTTGGTTGTTATTTTGAAGACTCAAGCTGTCCAAACTATTCCAGAGATGATTTTAGTGTCTCTATTCAATATTTGTGTGGCATTATTTTATTTATGTTTCAATCAACAGTTATATTTGTGTGATCAGTTCAAGGGGCAAACGTTCATGGAATTTAAAGTGTAAGCAGTCAAATGAAAGACAAGGAAGACTAGTTTTTAGTGGCGCAAAATTCAAAATTTTCTGAACTTTTTGTGAAATGTTGTGGTCATTGCAGTAGTGAGTGGTCAGCAGCGAACTGTTTGATTTCAGTTTCAATCTGCAGTGATGTTTGGATTATCAGTTCAAGGGGCAAAGGTTTTTCAAATTTAAAATATAAGCTGCCTAATGAAAGATATGGAAGTCTAGATTTTAGTGGCGTGAGTTTCAAAATTTTCGGAGTTATGTGTTAAGGGTTATGGTTATTTTATTAATGGTTATTTTTCACCCTAATGGTTATTTTCTGAATTTTACGAAAGATATGGTTATAAAATAACCATAACCCTTCACACATAACTCCGAAAATTTTGAAACTCACGCCACTAAAATCTAGACTTCCATATCTTTCATTAGGCAGCTTACATTTTAAATTTGAAAAACCTTTGCCCCTTGAACTGATAATCCAAACATCACTGCAGATTGAAACTGAAATCAAACAGTTCGCTGCTGACCACTCACTACTGCAAGGAACACAACATTTCACAAAAAGTTCAGAAAATTTTGAAACTTGCACCACTAAAAACTAGTCTTCCTTGTCTTTCATTTGAATGCTTACACTTTAAATTCCATGAACGTTTTCCCCTTGAACTGATCACACAAACATGACTGCTGATTGAAACATAAATAAAACAATGCCACAGAAATATTGAATAGAGACACTAAAATCATCTCTGGAATAGTTTGGACAGCTTGAGTCTTCAAAATACCAACCAACTAATGAGGGAAAAAGTTTGCTTTCTTCATAAGTGGTAATCACAAAATGATAGAACACTTGCCTGAACAATGTACCAAAGGGAGCAAAAGAAGAAGTTCCCCATCAGTAGAAGACCCCCAATAATCCAGTTAGTGTGTGCAGAGTGTAGAGGCTGATTTGATAAAGACCCATTGTAGATTATTATGACTACTGGTCCCTCGTATAAGACCACCACCAAATCTCATGCCATTGAAAGTATCGTTCCCATAACTTTGGCCCGACTGCTTGAACTTCTAATCTCCAGAATTTCGGGTATTTGGGTATTTAGGGCTGGGCATTTAGGTATTTAGGGCTGGGTACAGAGGTGGTGATGAGGTGGTGATGTGTCGGCGGCGATCGGCGATGAAGCTTAGACCGGCGATCGTTGCAGCAAATGGCGGGTGTGGAGTAGTGTCGGCTTGGTGGTGATGACGACGCTCGGTGGAGGCTGCAGATATATAAAGATCCGAATAGTTGTTATAACCCGAAATGGATCCGGAAAAGATCCGCGAATTGTTGCCAATATCATGGCATTGGAGTTGGAAAACTTTGCCCCATCAAAAGAATTCAATCCATGGAATTAAAGGCATCATAATTTTCGAAAACCAATTCTAAGTCAAAACTATTGTGCAACCAAACAACATAATTGACCAAATGCCATAGAATTTGAATATTATAGTCCAATTCTATGCAAAACAAACACACTATTAATATATTCAATTTCATTTAAGTTTAGATAAGTTTAACCAAAGATAAGCTCAAGAATATGTGTTTTTCAGTTTTTTTATTATTCTCTGTCTTACCTCATTCTATATTCTTGACTTTTGACACAGTTTATTATTAATCTTATACCACATTTATTTAAATGAATATATAATCATTAATGTTATCATATTTGATTTGATATCGTTAGATTAATTGCAACATACAAAATTCAAATATCAAAATTTTATTTTTTATAATGCATTGATCAAAGATATGTGTTAGGTAGTGTAAAAAGTTATTTGTGCAGATGAAGACGAGACATGGTAGTGGTAACTTTGAACTATATATTTCTACATAAAGTTTATTGCAAATACTATGTTTCACGTTGCCTAAAATTTGCTATGTTTATTTGCTTATCTAAAATCTTTTAAAACTAGTCTGACTAGGTTAATCTAAGCTGATCAAATTTAAATTGAGTTAAATTAAACTAAAAGTAATTTAGATAAGTTGGGGAAAATGTGTCTAAAGTAAAAGAATATGAACTAATTTGTAGTACATCAATGCAATATGTATAGCTGTTCAATCAAATTGTATTTGATTTTAGTTTTCCCTATGTTTCGACACGTTCACTTGAAACGAGTATGGTCCGCTAGTCATATTGAATCCAAATTTGAACCATTCTACATTGGAGCCAATCGGCGATTCACTAGTCATTTCTGCAGTGGCGGTGTGTTAGCAAAATGAAATGATGTACGAAAAAGAACACCACCGATCCTTAGCCCTGCAACCTCATCGATCGGCACCGCCCCCTGTAGCTCTTCAACATCATCTCTTGTGAGCTTGACCTTCACCGAACCAATGTTATCGTCCAGATTTTTTACCTTAGTTGTTCCTGCAAAAGCCGACAAGCATCAACCGTGATAAAATCTGGTGTAATAAAAAGACTTAACAAGGAAATATATCCAAACAAAAAGCTCGCAACTATGTTAATCGGTGTACATCCTTTCATGGTTATAAAACTTCTCTTGAATATGAAATATTGACAAAAACTAAAAGCTTCAGCTGTCTTGTAGGGTTCATGTTATCATTATTATCCATATTCACAAAAGTTTCTGGCTTGTCTCTTCCATCAGTAAGCAAGGGAAGGACTAATCTTGCAGACCATCATTTTCATCAATCAAATGTTGAAATGGTTCAGGGACTGTATGACCTGGTAACAGGCTCATTGATTTGTATCCACTTTCACAAAAGTTATGAAAGGAAACCAACTTGTTGAATCAGATCATGCTATAGTTACGTAAAGGAAGGACTAAACCAGAATCACTTTCATCACTCTCTGGTTAAAAAACGTAACAGAATAACCCAATAGCTAAGTGATGACTTGGACTTTGACAGGAAGGAGATGCCAGAGGAAAAGTGGAATTGAAACTCAAATTTCAAGAAATAAATGAATGGCAAGGTTTTATAGATAATGTGCATTCCTACAATGATCGGCAATCGGCACAAACATAAAATAGCAGTACCAGTTGAGCACTTGAGCATTACATACCTGGAATTGGTATAAAGTCATCTCCCTGATGAAGGATCCAGGCAATTGCAAGTTGAGCAGTAGAGCATCCATGTTTCTCTGCCAGCTTAGATAAGCTCAAGTAGAAAATCTTGTTCTTTTCAAAATTCTCTCCAGTAAATCTAGGATGCTTTAGCTGCACATACACAATCGCTAAGCTCTAAGCCTGCAATTCAAACCATACTAAGCCAGAATTTGAAACCATCCCCATACCAAGTTACTATTTTGAGGCAAGCTCTCGACAACAGCCTTCCCCCCAAAAAGGCCACGACCAACAGGACTAAATGGAACAATCCCAATTCCAAGTTCCCTGTTAACAATAAGTTGAGATAAAGACCAATAAGAATGCAATGACTGTAAACTCAATATGAAGATTGTGAAAGAGATGTAACCTGCAAAGAGGCACGAGCTCCAACTCAATATCACGAGTCCACAGAGAATATTCCTGCTGTATAGCAGTGATGGGATGAACAGCATGAGCTCTCCTTATAGTATCTGGGCTAGCTTCAGACAGTCCAATGTACCTCACTTTTCCTTCTTCAACTAGTTTTTTAAGTTCCCCCATCTGCCACAGAAAGCTAGTCTATATCAGGCTTCAGCAATAAGGTGACACAACCCTCTAAAGGAGTGGCTTATCTAGTCTCCCAACTTATGGTCGTAAGGTCGTTTTTTAAAATACACACACACACACAAACACACAACCAGAGGTAATACACGTCACTTAACAGTTTCTTCAATTGGTACTGTAGTGTCTATTCGATGCACATAGTAAAGATCAATGTAGTCCAATTGGAGGCGCTCCAAGCTACCCTCACAGCAAGCTCGGACATATTCAGGAGTGCCTATCACAGTAACTTGAGTGGGCTCGATTTTATACACACCAAACTTTGTGGCTACTTGAACCTTTTCTCGAGGCACTTCCTTCAGTGCCTGCAACCAGTGGAATAAACAAGACAGATTTTGAGTTTTCTTTTGCTAATTCAAAATGAAAACTTAAAATGTCAAGCAAGTAATGTATAAAGGTATTGATCCAAACATCAGCAGAAAATAGAACGTAGGATACAACTCTGTACTTGCATCTACCTTGAAAACCTTCTACTTATATATTTTTTACCTCTTAATTATGGTTTCTCTCATTGAAAGTAATATATAGGTTCCTGATATTTGCCCTGCAATTGTTCTACTGCTTCAATTCATTATAAAAAAAAATCACCTTTCCCACCAAGTATTCATTAGCATGATCCACACCATATATATCAGCAGTATCCCAAAATGTAACACCTTTTTTGAACACCTCCTTCAACACTGCAATCCCATCCGCCTCCGATAAAGGGGAATTATAAATTCCAGTAAGCCCCATGCAGCCATAGCCCAATCTGGAAACCTGCAAGGAACACACACAAGTAGGCAAACATGTCATGATTGATAATCCACAAAACCCCATATGCTGCCTTTCTTTACAATAGCTTCATTATGCATTAGTAGCCTGGATTTGCATTTTCATAAGTTTAGAATACCAAGTTGAAGAATATGTTAGTCAAGAATTTAATTATTAGCAGAAATGGAGAGTGAGATTACCTCAAGTCCTTGGGATCCCAGTTTGAGTCTTGGAATTTCAACTTTATCAGCCATGAACAAAGGCTTCCTCTGTCAAAATTCAGGTCTGCAAGAGAGTTGACTACTGAGAGGCATAAACCACTAATCTAATCTTTTCATTTTTTTTGTCATTAAGCCACTTGACACTTGTTTATTCAGTACTAGTAGTAGTTTATTAACATGACATCAGGGGAGAAAAACTGCCATTTTGCAATGGAAATGCACACTTTATTAATACAAAGTTTAATGGGAGTTAACCTAAATAACATTATTCCTGGTCCTAAAGTAGCGAAGAAGTAGCGGAGAAGGAAGAAGATATCCAAGTCTATCATTACTAGGAGAATTGCTAACACACACCAATACAAGTGTAAATGTAAGGGTGTGTTTGGTTGGACAAGTTTTTGCAAAATTTGAACTATTCAAGTCTAATTTTGTAAAATTTTGTTTGGTTCACCTAGTTTTTCAAAATCCAGACTTGCAAAATTCTAAAAACCAATCAAAGATTTTGTTCTATACTCACAAACTCAACTCAACCAAACAAGGATTTTGCAAAACCAAACTCTCAAAATCCCAAACAAAAACCCAAACTCTCAAAAAGTCAAAACAAAATCCAGACTCTCAAAAACATTGCGAACCAAACACACCCTAAGATTTTGTTCTAATTAAAGTGTAAGATTTTTGTAATAGCCTTATAGTGACGAAATTATAATGTTTTAAATTGCTTTTATACTGTATTAATAATAACAACAATAACGAGCTAGGCCATGGACGGCAAAACAAACATCCAAATATATAAAGCGTTGAAGTAGTCCAATCTCATTATATATTTTGAATTACGTACGGATGCGATTCCACTCATTAACACCAACTAAAACGACGAAACGATCAAACCATATATGCAGCAGCAGCGGATCATTTACAACATTCTCAAATCAATCGGAAAACATTAGCTACCATGGATAACACCACTGTATTGACACTTGCATCTAACCTCAACCCAGACGAGGGCAGCCCCGAGTGGATGAACAAGGGCGACAATGCGTGGCAGCTGGTGGCGGCCACGCTTGTGGGCCTGCAGTGCGTCCCTGGGCTGGTGATCCTCTACGGCGGCATGGTGAAGAGGAAATGGGCCGTGAACTCTGCCCTGATGGCTCTCTACGCATTCGCCGCGGTGCTCATATGCTGGGTCGGGTGGGGCTACAACATGTCCTTCGGGGAGGAGCTGGTGGGGTTCTGGGGGAAGCCCATGGTGGCGCTGGACGGGGATTACCTGCTCGGGCAGGCGTTTCTGGGCTACTTTCCGACGGCCACCATGGTCTACTTCCAGTTCGTTTTCGCGGCCATCACTCCGATTCTGATCGGAGGCGCGCTGCTGGGGAGGATGAACTTCGGGGCATGGATGCTTTTCGTGCCGCTCTGGCATACCTTTTCTTATACGGTTGGGGCGTACAGTATTTGGAACCCCAACGGCTGGTTAGCCAAGCTCGGCATCCTTGACTTTGCCGGTGGCTTTGTCATTCATCTCTCCTCCGGTGTTGCTGGATTCACCGCCGCCTATTGGGTACGTTCTAATTAGATACTCGATTTTTTATTGTTTTGAGAAATTAATGATGGTAGAAATGTGCCAAAATGTCTATCATCATCAGGTGGGACCAAGGTCAAAGTGTGACAGGGAAAGTTTCCCTCCAAACAGCATACTTATGATGGTTGCTGGCGGAGGACTGCTGTGGCTGGGTTGGTCTGGTTTCAACGGTGGTGCTCCTTACGCCGCCAGTAGTCTAGCCTCGCTGGCCATCATCAACACTCACATCTGCGCGGCCATGAGCTTGCTGGTCTGGCTTATCCTCGACATGTCTGTCTTTGGGAAGCCATCCGTCATCGGCGCCTTGCAGGGCATGATTACTGGCCTCGTCTGCATTACTCCAGCTGCAGGTACTAAACTACACTTCCTTAGTAATCATTATTCCTTGTCACATGTAATACTGAAAATATTTATTCTTAAATTCAACTTAACTTGCAATACATATATTTGAAATTGCCGCATTAATATATAATTAAAAATATGAATTCATTTTAATACAGATAGAGAGACATAGGTCCCGTTTGGTAAGAGAGTTTTGGAGCAGCGTTTTGTATTTTTTGTCAAAAATAGATTTTTGACAGGTCAAACAGATACCGGTTGTGTTTGGTGAATAGCTTTTTCTAACGAGCTGTTTGAATGAAAACGCTTGTTTTCAAAACGCTAGGAAGAGCAGCGTTTTTCTGGACCAAATTTTTCTTTTTATCAATTTTAACCTTTTACTATCGTAGATAAAGAATCTAATAAGAATATTTTGTTTTCTTTTTACCTTTTTAACAAATTGCGAGGGGAAAAAATCTAGTCAAAATACTTCCGTACGTAATTTTGTTTATCCTTATAATGATTCTAACTAATAGTAATTAGTTTTGGAAGTGACGGTCACTATATAGTGACGGGGTTTATATGCAAAAAAGTTTGGGATGGGGATTTTTCTGCAATTTATACAAATTGCATTCAGCATGCTTGAATTTCACACTTGAATGCTTGTTTTTTAGACCAAACAAGTTGTTTTTTAGAACATGCTTGCATTTCAAACTTAACAGGTTGTTTTTTAGAGAATGCTTGCATTTCACATTTAACAGGTTGCTTTTTAGAGTTCATGTATATTGAAGCAAAAAAAGATGATTTTATAGAGCATGCTTGAATTTCACCCTTGAATGCTTGTTTTTTAGACCAAACATATAGTTTTTTAGAACATGCTTGTATTTTTCGGTTAACAGTTTGTTTTTTAGAATAAATTGCTTGTTTTTTAGACCAAACAAGTAGTTTTTTAGAACATGCTTGTATTTCACGCTTAACGGGTTGTTTTTTAGAACAAAATGCTTGTTTTTTAGACTGTGTGGATATGTTTGCTAACGTCTATATTTAGATTAAAATGCTTGTTTTTTAATCTGAGTGAACAGTGCGCGTGAGTGAATAGTGCATTTTTGTCAAAATTGCAAATAAGGACTTCATTCCTTCCATAGCCCAATATAGTCCTTCGTCATTATATAGTGACCGTCACTCAAGAGACCAATCAACTAATAGTAATATAAATCATGAAAATTAAATATAAATCATGTTTATCCTTTTGATCCTTGGAACTAAAAAATCGTTTTATATTTTCAAGTATTTTGACTAATCACGTTTTTTATACTTTTAAGTAGGGGTGTAAATGAGTTGAGTCGTTCGTGAGGAAATCTCGAGAAACTCGGTCAAAGCTCGACCTCGAGCTCGGTTTGACCAAGCTCGATCTCGAGCTCGAACTCAATCGAATATGTAACGAGTGGAGTCTGAGTTTTTAAATTTTATTTCGATAAGTTCGACGAGCTTATTGAGTAAATATATATATATAATTAGGTATATAGTTAATATAGGGGTTTCTTTGGAAATAATTAAAAATATAAAATCTAAATTAAGTATTAGGGTACGTACGACTGTAATACATCTTGTGTATAATTTGTATACACGCTAACCATTAAATAAATGAATACATTCCATGTGTGTATGAATTTTTTAATGGTTGTATTTTATTTTATTAAAATTTATTTAGCTATATTATTTAAATTGGTTTGAAATCGAGCTTTTTGAGTTAAACGAGCTCATTTGGCTCAAATTCGAACTCGAATTTTGTTAAACTCGTGAGTCGGACTCGAGCTCACAAAAAGTTAATGAGTCGAGTCATGAGCATAATTTTTTGTGTTCGAAAGAGCTCGATCTCAAGTTCGATCTCGAAAAATATATAACGAGTCGAGTTTGAGCATACCCTTGTTCGGTCTCGACTCGACTCATTTACACCCCTACTTTTAAGTATTTTAACTAATCACAATATTTTGTTTTTATCTTTTAAGCATAGTTTTTAATATAAGTTCTTATAAATATTAATATCAAATACCTTAAATGAAAAAACACGTATTAGACATATTCTTTATTAATAATTTAAAATAAGAGATCACCAAATAAAACTAGCTTTAAAAAAATTAAGATTATCACCTCAAATAATTTAGACTAAATAAAAATACAAGCAAGAGAAATATATATTTTTACTTATAAAACGTATCACACACTAAAATAATAATAAATTATATTAATGTACTTTTATGTAATTTAACTTAATTAAACTGTTATCAGCTCCTTGTTACTAAACGTACAATTTCAAACAGTTAGTCAAAACAACTAATCAAAACATCTAATACAAACAGCTAACAGGTAACAACTCATACAATCCGTTAACAGTTAAACGCTAACAGTTAGTTCCCAAACGGGGCCATAGTATGACCCGGTTTGGTAACAGTGTTTTGGAAGAAAGTTTTATTTTTTTACCAATAATAGATTTTGACTGGTCAAAATAGCTATTTTGCTTGTTTGGTGAGAAGCGTTTTCCATCGAGTTTTTTGATGAAATCTCTTGTTTTCAAAACATTCGAAAAAGTTTCTTTTTGGATGAAAACTCTTGTTATTAATTGGATAAATATTACAAATTTTCATTTTTATCCTTTCTTTCTTTTATCTTAAGTAATATGCTTTTATCATTCTCTCTTTGTACGTAACTTCATCTTTGAAACTTTCGTTCGAAGGTATCACGTAATAGGTAACATTTTTGTTTGTACATAATTAATTATTTTGATTTGGACTAATTTTAATTTCTATCACTTTTATTTTTAAATAATTATTTTAAAATTTTTGAGTATAATTTAACAAATACATATAAAGTCTTATATATATTACTGAATATCATTCCAAAGAAATACAAATAAATATAAATACACGTACTAGAAATATTTTTGTATAATTTAAAATAAAAGTCACACAAAAATAAAATTTATAATATAAAAAATTATGTTGATGCCCATTTCTGTCATTTAACAAAACAAACAGCTAAAATTTATTTATCATTTACCAAACAATCTAAAAATCGATAGTCAAAACAGTTAACTCAATCCGCTGACAGCAAACCGTTAATCCAATCCGCTAACACCTGTCAGATAACCGCTAGTTTCCAAATAGGAACTATGCCTTTTTTTGGGCATGCTATATGCAATCCGCATTTTACTTATTTTGCAGTCCAAAATAAAAATACGCCTTCGATATATATGATATTGTCAATAATTATGTATATCAGACATATGAATCATGTATACTACTTCTATTGCATACACTTGCAATTCAGTTATATATTAAAATTATTGTATATATAATTATTTTTAAAAAAATACGGAGTGCAAATAAGCAAAATACGGACTGCGTATAGAAATCATGTTTTTTGCCAATTCCCCTCCGTTCCTATATGGTACACTTTGGGGCACCAAGTCATAGTTAGGATGTTGTACGATGTATAGAAATGTCTTCCAAACATAATACACGTGCATCACACATTTAATTTGTATCTATAAAATTTTATTAAAAGTAATTAAGTACTAAGAAAAGACAATGCAAGTTTTACTCATTTTAAAAATGCCGGGTTAGAAACTTTTTGTTTGAAGGCATTGCCGAGCTCATTCATGCTCTCTTTGTACATTTTTATACTATTGTCTTACATTCCCATTCATATTTTTACACTAAATTTGTTATTTACAATTTATTCTCTCAGCCGCACCCAAATTATCTTAATTTGATAGTACTTATGATGAATAGTCACTTTTAAAATTAAATTATACAAGTTTTTATGTAAGTCTACCATAAAAGAGGGTTTAATAAAAAAAATTAAAAAACAATTTAACTCATACTAATAAAAATATAGTTAAACATTGTTTGACCATGAGTAGGTTAATTATGTGACCAGTCTATATATTTTGCAACATCTAAAAGAGAGACAAAAAATGCAGGGCTAGTTCAGGGCTGGGCAGCTTTGGTTATGGGAATGCTTTCAGGAAGCATTCCATGGTTCACCATGATGGTGCTTCATTACAGAGTCAAACTCCTGAGGAGCGTGGACGACACATTTGCGGTGTTCCATACCCACGCCCTGGCCGGAAGCTTGGGTGGGGTACTCACTGGAATCCTGGCTGTACCCAAATTCTGCCGGATCTTTACAGGCGCAACCGACTGGGAAAAGTACAGTGGGTTAGCTTATGGCTTCCACGATGGCCGGATTTCAGCCGGGGTGCACCAAATTCTGGTTCAGTTGCTCGGAATGGTGTTCATTATCTTGCTCAACGTTGTGACTACAAGTGTAATTTGCTGTTTCATTCGCTTGTTTATCCCGCTGAGGTTGAGTGAAGAGGAGCTTGAGGTGGGCGATGAGGCTGTGCACGGCGAGGAAGCGTATGCTCTGTGGGGTGACGGAGAAAGGTTCGAATCAAAGGACAACTCTCTGTATGATGCTGATGAGTTTCCTTCTGCAATTTCTAAGTTCGATATGGTTTCCAAGACTCCAACCGAGCTGCAGTTGTCGTCGTCCATGGTGTAGTGTTTAAAAGTGAGCAAATTAAACATACAGCAAATATACTCATGCCTGAAAAAACCTCATCATGCAAGTGCACCTCTTTTTTTTCTCTTATTTCTGAGTTTGAAATGGCTGCACAGCGCTCTGTTATTACACGCTAACGCTGGACAAGTACAATAGTGTTTATTTTTTAAAATGTTTTTTTGGATGAAAGTATAATATTGTTACTTTTACAACATGAGATCTTAGCATATTCGGATCGATCTTATCCCTGTATTAATACTACAAAGTTATTCTTACTTTTATTTTTACCCAATTTTAGTACCCTATATTTTTCCCTATTTTCTTGGTCAAAATTTTAGCCTTTCTTTATAAATATTTAATTCTTAATCGATTTCAAGCTTGATTTCTAATATATTTTTAATATATTCCTTCTTCCTCCTCCTCATCCCCCTCATCCTCCTCCTCCTTTATAAAAGTTTATTCATATAGTTTATTGATACTTAACATTTCCATGAACATAAATGTTTAATTCTATAGTTGTAGTTTCTGTGGGCTATTTCTCACTGAACTGAACTGTATTGAATTAAAATAAAATGTAAATTAATTAATGTATTGTAAAATATAATTTGTAACTCTATCTAAATTTCATTAAATTATATTTTACTGAATTGAAATAAACTGAATTGAATTGAAGTGGACTGAATTGAACTAAGCCACTTAATATTAATTTCAATTTTATTTAACAATCGGTCTCGATTAAAATACTTTTTCTAAAATTATAGCCTCCATTTTACAATCCTAATTTATTATATTTTCAGTCCATCATGCTAATTAACACGTCTACGATAGAAAACATGAATGTGCGATATATGGAATTTGCATGGAAATATTCGATCTGTATTACTACAAGATCACCATAGATTATATAAATATATTAGACTATAAATATAGATTACAGTGTTTCTATGTTAATTATGCATGGATCGCTAGCATTTTTCCTTAAAATGTGTACTTATAAAAATATTTATTTATTAACTTAATATTAAATAAATTTCTTACATATTGATCTTAATATATATTATTTTATAATAATTACCTTCGATGAATAACCTGACAATTACGATATATTGGCAATTTCATAATCTTTTGAAATTTGCCAATACAATTTTGGTAATTATCTTAAAGAGTTTTTCTTTAAACACACTTCATGTTCATCTTCATAAGTTTGTTCATAATACATAAAAAATATTAAATACATCGTGCAATGCACGATGATATTTAACTAATTAAAGGGAAAAGAGATAAGTTTTGAGATTTTAAAAAAAATTTAAAACATGTAGTGCATTTAAAAAAATAAAGGAGAAAAATAAAATTTTAATAAACTTTTATTTATGTGCTAAAATTTATAAGATTTAAAATAAAATATTTTTAAACTAATTTCAGCGAACTTTAGCCTATTTCTGCTAACTGCAGCATGTTTCAGCTAACCGCAGCTTGCTTCAGCTAAGTTTAGCTACTTGCAGCATGCTTCAGCTAACTGCAGCGTGCTTCAGCTACCTGCAGCGTGCTTCAGCTACCTGCAGCGTGCTTCAGCTACCTGCAGCGTGCTTCAGCTAACTTCCGCGCAGTTAAGCTGAAAATAAACTGAACTTGACAGTTCCAAAATCATGTCTCCAATGCTATCCTCAATTAACATAGTCAATCCTACGTGTTAAAATTTTCAAGAGACAACGTCAATGAGAACTTCTACTTCTTAACAATCAACATGATATTTTCTTGTATTAAATCGGGTATTAATTATCAAAAACTTTCATTTTCTTATAAATTTATCCAAATATAAATTGTTCAAAAATCTAATATACTTTGTGTCATAAAACATAGTTAGTATAAATTTCACTTTTATGTATATGTTACTTGGATATTTTAAAATTATCAATTAATTCTAAATAAAATTATAGTAATGAGTTCTAAACATATTCTAGTTATATTTTGCTTATAAAATTTTGAATTTTAGTTGAAATTGGATTTCAAATGTTAGATTTTAAAATTACTTGAATGTTGTAAGTGAGGCAAAAGTGTGTGTATTGATATAAATAATTACAATATATATAGAGACTCATACAGTCTCAAGAAAGGAAAATGAATATAAACCTAACTTAATATACAAGATATATTATTTATAAAATAATCCCAAATACTCCCCCTCAAGTTAGCGCATGAAGATTGAGAATGCCCAACTTCCCAATCAAAGATTGAAATTGTGAAAGTCCAAGAGGCTTAGTGAAAAGATCAGCAGGTTGATCTTTCGCTTGAATATGAGAAGCAGTAACAACACCAGACTAAAGAAAATCACGAACAAAATGACAATCCACTTCAATATGCTTTGTACGCTCGTGGAACACGGGATTTGCAGCAATATGAAGAGCCGCCTGACTGTCACAAAATAGTCGCATAGGAGAAGAATGAGAAACACCCGATGACCGAAGAAAAGACTTCATCCAAATAAGTTCACAACATGTATATGCCATAGCACGATACTCAGTTTCATCGGACGAACGAGAGACAGTATGTTGCTTCTTTGTCTTCCAAGAAACTGGCGAATGACCAAGCATAACACAATAACCAGTCAAAGAGTGACGAGTAAGAGGACATGCTGCCCAATCAGAATCACAATAGGCAGACAACTGAAGAGAACTACGAGCCATAGCACGATACTCAGTTTCATCGGACGAACGAGAGACAGTATGTTGCTTCTTTGTCTTCCAAGAAACTGGCGAATGACCAAGCATAACACAATAACCAGTCAAAGAGTGACAAGTAAGAGGACATGCTGCCCAATCAGAATCACAATAGGCAGACAACTGAAGAGAACTACGAGCTGATAGAAATAATCCTTGACCAAGATGATTCTTCACATAATGCAGCACACGTAAAGCAGCCTGCCAATGAGGCACACAAGGTGAATGCGGAAACTGCGAAAGAATATGAACTGAATAACTGAGCTCAGGATGAGTAATCGTAAGGTAAATGAGGCGACCCATGAGACGACGATAACGCTCAGGATCATCAAACAAAGGTCCTTCCACATGACCAAGATCATGTTGTTGTTCCATCGAAAAATCAATCGGTTTACCCGCTAACAAACCAGCATCAGATAAAATATCAAGGACATATTTCCGTTGAGAAAGAAACATACCATCAGGTTTCCTAGCAATCTCAATACCCAAGAAATACTTCAAGGAACCAAGATCCTTCATATGAAAGAAAGAACCTAGATAAGCCTTAAAATCTGCCAACAACAACTTGGAGGAAGAAAAGATGACCAAATCGTCAATATAAACCAGGACATGCAGTGATACAGACCCACGGATAAAAGAAAAGAGGGAATAATCAGCCTTACTTTGGAAAAAACCAAAGGTGAGTAGAGCAGTATGGAGCTTCGCAAACCAATTTCGAGGCGCCTGTTTCAAACCATACAAGGATTTCTGAAGCTTACAGACAAGGCTAGGCGAAGAAAGATAACCAGGTGGGGGACGCATGTAAAACTCTTCCTTAAGATCACCATGTAAGAAAGCATTATGGACGTCCATCTGATGCAATTCACAACCACGGACCGCAACAGAGAGAAACAAACGAACAGATGTCATCTTAGCAACAGGAGCAAACGTTTCAGAGTAATCAGTACCTTCAATTTGACGATTTCCAAGCACAGCCAAGCGCGCCTTATGATGCTCAATGGAGCCATCAGACTTGTATTTAGTACGAAAAACCCATTTGCAGCCAATAGCAGACTTTCTAGCAGGAAGAGAAGACATAGTCCAAGTACCATTACGCTCAAGAGCATCAAGTTCCTCATGCATAG
This sequence comes from Sherardia arvensis, assembly GCA_948330725.1. Classification (NCBI taxonomy): domain Eukaryota; kingdom Viridiplantae; phylum Streptophyta; class Magnoliopsida; order Gentianales; family Rubiaceae; genus Sherardia; species Sherardia arvensis. The sequence goes on from OX415238.1 coordinate 19,719,909, forward strand.
CAGCACGCCAATGAGAATGCTTGAAAGCCTCAGAATACGTAGTAGGATCTGCACTAGAAGTTACAGCACACAAAAATCTAGAATGCGAATCTGAAAATTTATCATATTTTACAAAATAAGAAATAGGGTATGGAATACCTGAGGAATGTGACGGCAAAGCAGATGAAGCAGTAGGGGGTTTTAAAATTAGGACATACAAAATTATCGAAGCGAGAAGGACGCTGCTTGACACGAGTACTTCGCGGACGTACTGGAAACTGCTGGTATGTACAACCTGACTGAGCTCCTAGATCCGGAGGAAGCTGCTGTTCAGTATGACCTGTCTGAACCATTTGATCTGGATGAATTGACTGAACTGGCTGAACAGGAGCAGATGCACTAGCCGGAAAAGTGGACAGCGGAAGCGATAAGGAGGCAGAATCATCCGGCAGTTCATCATCAAAAACAGCAGGCGACGGACCCACCGGGATGGGTTCATCATGAGTGATCAAATTTTCAGAAAATGGAAAGCTCTCTTCATAAAAGATCACATCACAACTGTCAAAGAATGACCAAGACTCCAAATCATAAATATGATAACCTTTCCTGGCAGTTGAATAATCCAAGAAAACACAACGTCTACTTCGAGAGGCAAACTTATCGCGAGGGCGAGGTAGAGCAGATGCAAAATAAAGACATCCAAAAACACGGAGAATGGAGTAATCTGGAGACTGACACTAGTGGAATATGTATAGGAACACGGCGGTTCCGTGTGCGTTGGACGGCGGTTTTGACCGCCGTGTATTGTTCCAGCTAAGTTTCCGTGTTCGGAAATCTATCCGGATGTTTATAAGTCCGGCTGAGTTTACGAGTTCGGAAAGTTAGCCGGATTGAACAAAAAAAACGCCGGCCAAATCAAAACCAGTATAAAAACAGTTTCATCCCCAAACCATGGGTACTTGTGGATCGAATAGATCGTACCCTGAAATCCCAAAAACACAAACTATCATACTAATATATTGATTTTCGGCCTAAATCATATGAAAAACACATATAATTTAAAGTCAACCTTTTGTTAGAAGAAGGAGGGAGGGAGAGAGAGAGGGAGAAGAGGGAGAGGGAAAAGAGGGAGAAGGAGAAGGAGAAGAAGGAGAGGGAATGGAGAAAGAGAAGAAGAAGAAGGAGAAGGAGAAGAAGAAGAGGGAGAGGGAGAGGGGGAGAATGAGTGAGAGAAGGAGAAAAAGAAGAGAGAGAGGGGGAGAGGGAGAGGGAGAAGAAGGAGAGGGAGAGGGAGAGGGAGAGGAAGAAGATGGAGAGGGAGAAGGAGAGAACTTGCATAAACTTGCAAGGAGAGAACTTGCATAAGAAGGAGAGATCGTGTTTGATAACAACCATCCGGCTAAGTTTCCGAACTCTGAAACTTAGTGGGATGGTTGTAAAACGGCGGTTTCTTAAAAAGTCACGCGGAACCGCTGTGTAAACCATCCGGCTAAGTTTCCGAACTCGAAAACTTAGCCGGATGGTTTACACGGCGGTTCCCTTAAATTCACGCGGAACTGCCGTCTAACGGCGCCGTGTTCCGACCTGATTCTACTAGTGTGACCATGTAGAAGCTCAAACGGAGACTGATTGTGAAGAAATGGAGAACGAGTTTGATTGATGAGTTAGGCGGCGGTAGTGATGCATTCCCCCCAAAGTTGAATTGGCAAACTTGCTTGGAAGAGCAAAGCATGAGCAACATTAATAATATGGCGATGTTTGCGTTCAATCCGACCATTTTGTTGAGGCGTGTAAACACAAGAAGTTTCAAAAAGAATGTCTTCATCCGCAAAGAAAGACTTCAAAGGCAAAAATTCAGTCCCATTGTCTGCACGAGCCCAATGAACTTGTCGACTAAACTGAGTCTTAACTAAAGCACAAAAATGCTTAAATCTAATAGCTACATCTGATTTAGCAGCTAATAAATGAACCCAAACTGCTCTAGAATAATCATCAACTATAGTTAAAAAATAAGATGCTCCATTAGAAGAAGGATAAGGACCCCAAACATCACAATGTATTAAATAAAAAATGTCACTAGCCCTAGAAGAGCTTACAAGGAAAGATAGCCTAGACTGCTTCGCACGATGACAAGTGGAGCAGGGAACATTAATGTCATTACTAAAATTGATGGACGAAATTGAAGACAACATTGTTGAGGAAGGATGATCAAAACATTGGTGCCACAAAGAGGGGGAAGAACGAACAGTAGAAACTTCAACAGGAGACGGCAGCAAACCACGAGCAGAAACACTGTCTTCCAACATCCGAAGCCAGTAAACCCCACCATACTGTTCACCCACGCCAATCACTATCCTCGTACTGATTTTCTGTAAAATACAATAATGTTCAGAAAGAAAAGCTAAACATTGTAATGATGCAAGCAATCTAGAGCAAGATATAAGGTTACAACGTAATTCAGGAATATATAGAACATGATGCAAAATAATGTCACCAAAGCATAAAGAACCATATTGGTACGAAGTCGAGATAGAACCATCAGGTAGAGAAACATTGATAGAAGATGCGGGGGTAGTAATATTAGTGAGAGCATCCTTGTCACCAGTCATATGATAAGAAGCACCAGAGTCAAGGATCCAAGGCAAAGTGAGCTTACCTGGCATATTGCAAGAAGTGTTCAAGTTATTGAGAAGTTTCTGAACCGTACCCCATTGCTCATCAGTAAAGTGAGGAGCAATCAAAGAACGATCGATAGGAGGATTAGTGGTAGAAGCAGCAAAACCCGGTGGAGGTGGCATCGGTTGTGGAGCCAGAGTGGCAGAAGCAGCAAACGGGACTCCTGGAGGTAGTCGACGACCGGTGGTATTATTGGTATTGTTGGAATCGGTGGCTGATTTATCATGAAACCATTCCGGAACTCCATGCAATTTGAAGCAAGATGGCTTATCATGACCCTTGGCACCACAATGTTCAGACGTTGAATTTTGACGACGTTCCCGAATCAACCGACCTTCAGGAGTGAAAGAAGGAGGATCACACCGTGTTGGGGCGCAGCGGAAGAGATAAAACTCAAAAAACACCACAACAAGGACACGGCAAAACAACCAACAAATATTCTAAACGCAATCACAAAAGCTACCAGCGATGAAGATATATAAAACCAGCCAACGGAAAAATAAAAGACAAAGAACACAACGATTTATACGTGGAAAACCTCTTCGGTGTGAAGAGTAAAAACCACGGGACTGGAGGCGTCCACCTATTCTCTCTTATTATGATAAAATGAGGGAAACAAACCCCAATCAGTCTACAAAGGGTTACAACCCACCACAAGCATCATCAATAAGAACAAGAGGATAAAAAGGTGCAAGATATCACCAAATAATAAGGCTGTACTTCGAGCTGCTATAACTCCCAAACCAGAGCACAAAATGACGATCCAACCGTTCAGAACGAAGCCTCAAGAGTCACGAACGCGTTGACAAAATTTCAGCAAATTCGAACTACGTTTGCCCCTCGATCAGATCTCCAAAACAGAACTGCTCACAAAAAACGGGATTTTTCCAACTCCTCTAAAACCCTTATTTTTCCTCTCTCTGTATTCTTGTATTTCGTCTCACATCTACACAAGAAAACCCTAAACCTCTTTATATATTTTTCTTTATTCTTTTCCAAATATATAAAGGAGATAATTCCTTTTCCATAAAATATACGGATTTGGGCTGGACTAACATTCTCCCAACAATCTCCCCCTCCAGCCCAACATGGGGAAGATACAAGTGCATGACAATCACTTGAAACTCATCCCGGCGAGCTTACCACAAAGCTCAACTTTTGCTCCAGGGATTGCCTTCGTCAACATATCAGCAACATTTTTATCTGTGTGGACTTTCTTCAGCTTCATAAGCTTCTCCTCAATAACATCTCGTAACCAATGATATCTCACATCAATGTGTTTGGTACGAGCATGATACATGGAATTCTTACTCAAATCAATAGCACTTTGACTATCACAAAGCACAACATAATCCTCTTGCTTTAAACCTAATTCTTGAAGGAATCTCTTCAACCATAACAGTTCTTTACCTGCTTCCACAGCTGCGATGTACTCTGCCTCAGTTGTTGACAATGCTACACATTTTTGTAGCTTGGACTGCCATGAGATGGCTCCCCCCGAAAAAGTAAACAAATAACCTGAGGTAGACTTTCTTCCACCCATATCTCCAGCCATATCGGAATCAGTATAACCTTCAAGAACAGCATTGCCACTTCCAAAACATAAGCTCAACTTGGAAGTACCACGCAAATATCTAAGAATCCACTTCACTGCATTCCAGTGAACCTTACCCGGATTGAATAAGAATCTACTAACCACACCAACAGAATGTGCAATGTCTGGCCTAGTACAAACCATAGCATACATCAAAGAACCAACAACAGATGAATAAGGAATAGAAGACATACTTTCTTTCTCCTTCTCTGTCTTAGGACAATCTTTCTTACTCAATCTGAAATGAGATGCCAAAGGTGCACTAACAGGCTTAGCATTCTTCATATTAAACCTTTCAAGCACACGTTCAATATACTTCTCCTGTGATAACCACAACTTTCCAGCTTTTCTATCGCGAACAATCTCCATGCCTAAGATTTGCTTTGCTGGACCCAAATCTTTCATATCAAACGACTTGGACAACGCTTTCTTCAAATCATTAATCATCCTGCTATCTTGACCAACAATCAACATGTCATCAACATATAAAAGTAGAATAACGAAGTTACCTCCGGGGAACTTTCTGAAATAGACACAAGGATCAGCTTGAGTTCGTTTGTAGCCAGTGCTCTTCATAAACGAATCAAATTTCAGATACCACTGCCTAGGTGCTTGCTTCAGCCCATAAAGACTCTTCTTCAGCTTGCAAACATGATTCTCCTTCCCCTTAACTTCAAAACCTTCAGGCTGCATCATATAAATTTCCTCTTGCAAATCGCCATGCAAGAACGCAGTTTTCACATCAAGTTGCTCCAGTTCCAGGTTAAATCTAGCAGCCAAACCAAGCACAATACGAATCGAAGTCATCTTGACGACCGGTGAGAAGATCTCGCCATAATCGACACCTTTCTTCTGGTTGCATCCTTTGACCACCAACCTGGCCTTGTACTTCACAACCTTATCACCATCTTTCTTGAGTTTTAAAACCCAGCGGTTTCTCAAGACTTTCTTTCCTTTAGGAGCTTTCACCAGATCATAAGTATCATTCTTCTTCAAGGAATCCATTTCATCTTTCATTGCCTCAACCCACAATTTCTTGTCTTTATGAGACACAACATCATGAAAATTCTCAGGCTCCTCATCCGCGGTAACAAGAATATACTGATCAGGTGAATATTTCGTATTCGGAATACGTCCTCTACTGGACCTTCGAAGCTGCACTTGCGGTACTTCAGGGGTAGGTTGCTCCCCCTGCTCATGAATCCCTTCATCCTCATTCTGAGGAACTTCGTCACCACCTTCAGGTGCATCAGCCTCATGTTGAACGTCTTCAACATCCTCAGTCGGTGGCTGATTAACAGGACTAGAAGTAGCAGAAACATCAGTGTAATCAAAAGACAAATCTGAGTTAGAGTTGTACCTGGTACTCAAAAGATCAGCACCAATTTCGTGCTCAAAAAACACCAAATCTCTACTTCGTACAACTGTCTTCTTCTTGGGATCATAAATTCTAAAACCGTACTCTTCATCACCATATCCAACAAACACACAAGGATTGGTCTTCGAATCAAGCTTCGATCTTTGCTCCTTAGGCACATGTGCATATGCCTTGCATCCAAACACTCTAAGATGCTTATAAGAAGGATCACGCCCCTTCCAAGCTCTCTCGGGAATTTCATAACCCAAAGGAATCGATGGAGATCGATTAATCAAATAAACAGCACATTGAACCGCCTCAGCCCAAAATGACTTAGGAAGATTAGACATTTTTAGCATGCATCTAACCTTCTCAACAATGGTTCTATTCATTCTTTCAGCAGTACCATTGTGTTGCGGAGTTCCAGGCACCGTTTTCTCATGCCTAATACCGTGCTCCATACAATAACTTCTGAACTCATTTGAAGTGTACTCTCCACCATTATCGGAACGAAGACATTTAAGCTTTTTCTCCTTTCCCTTTCAACCATGGCATGAAATTTTATAAAAATTCCAAACACTTCTCCTTTGGTTTTCATCATATATACCCAAGTCTTCCGAGTAGCCTCATCAATAAAAGTCACAAAATAACGATTTCCACCAAGTGACTCAACATCCAAAGGACCACATACGTCAGAGTGAATCAACTCCAAATTTTCTTCTCTCTTAGTAGATTTACCAGAGAAAGAAACTCTATGCTGTTTTCCAGCTAAGCAGTGATCACAAGGGTTAAGAGAAACACTAGAATCCACAGGAATATAAGATTTACCTGCTAGAAGCTTCAGCCCTTTATCACTCATGTGTCCCAACTTTCGATGCCATAAATTCGGAGAACTCTTATCTTCAACGACATTCAGCTCATCATGACAAACAGTCAAATAAGTCTTGTAGAGACTGCAACATAAATCACCCCGAGCAGTAATGATTGAGCCCTTAGACAACCTCCACTTACTATCTCCAAAGAAGTGATGGTATCCTTCACGATCAAGTGTACTAGCTGATAACAGGTTAAGGCGCAAATCAGGTACATGGCGCACGTTCTTGAAAATCAGCTGGCAACCAACACTTGTCCTCACATGAATGTCGCCTTTACCAATAACACCTGCAGTGCTTTTGTTTCCCATTTTCACACTACCAAAATTTCCAGCTTGGTAGTTTATAAAGTACTCCTCTTTGAATACACAGTGAAAAGAAGCTCCTGAATCGATTAACCATTCGGTATCTGAACCATCGACATGATGACACTCTCCAGCAGAACAAACCAGAGATGTACCTTCATCATCATCATCAGAAACAACCGCTGCAGTAGATTTATCACCTCGATCATTAGATGAAGCGTTCTTCTTCCCTTGCTCTTTCTTCCTCCTGTAGCAATGCTTTGCTATGTGACCAGGCTTGCTGCAATAGTGACAAGTAAATGGCTCTTTCCCATCTCGGGACTTAGACCTGTTCTTCGACTTGCCACGCCCTTTCGGACCTCTACTCTTGCTTCTTCCACGACCATGAGTTTCAACAAAAAGTGCCTGCGATTGATCAACTCCCATCTCCCTTCTACGTAGTTCTTCATTAAACATGCTATCCTTGATAACATCCACAGAAAGAACACCATCCGGAGCAGAGTTACTAAGCGTCACCACCAAAGTCTCCCAGCTATCAGGCAAAGAGCTCAACAAAAATAAAGCTTGCAGTTCAGCATCAAGATTTATCTTCATAGTAATCAGCTTGTTAATAATATCCTGGAAGTCACTCAAATGCTCAGACACAGACTTACCAGCTTTCAACTTCAAATTAACAAGTTTCTTGATCAAAGAAGCCTTATTATGAGCGGTCTTCCTTTCATAAAGACCTTCCAGTTTCTTCCACAAAACATACGGGTCAGACTCTTGAGAGACATGATTGAATATGCTGATATCAATCCACTGTCTGATAATACCCAAAGTTTTCCTCTTTAGCTTAACCCAATCAGGATCAGCCATTTTTTCCGGTTTAGTAGGCTTGGATGAACTACTGCTGTTCTCAGTAACAGTCACTGCAATCGGATCATACAAGTCCTTGCAATACAACAAATCTTCCATCATAGGTCTCCAAATAGAATAGTTGGTTGATGTCAACTTAATCATAGAACCACTTCCACCAGAATCCATGATTATGCCAAAGTGAACCAAAGCTCTAGATACCAATTGTTGGGGCGCAGCGGAAGAGATAAAACTCAAAAAACACCACAACAAGGACACGGCAAAACAACCAACCAATATTCTAAACGCAATCACAAAAGCTACCAGCGATGAAGATATATAAAACCAGCCAACGGAAAAATAAAAGACAAAGAACACAACGATTTATACGTGGAAAACCTCTTCGGTGTGAAGAGTAAAAACCACGGGACTGGAGGCGTCCACCTATTCTCTCTTATTATGATAAAATGAGGGAAACAAACCCCAATCAGTCTACAAAGGGTTACAACCCACCACAAGCATCATCAATAAGAACAAGAGGATAAAAAGGTGCAAGATATCACCAAATAATAAGGCTGTACTTCGAGCTGCTATAACTCCCAAACCAGAGCACACACTGACGATCCAACCGTTCAGAACGAAGCCTCAAGAGTCACGAACGCGCTGACAAAATTTCAGCAAAATCGGACTACGTTTGCCCCTCGATCAGATCTCCAAAACAGAACTGCTCACAAAAACCGGGATTTTTCCAACTCCTCTAAAACCCTTATTTTTCCTCTCTCTGTATTCTTGTATTTCGTCTCACATCTACACAAGAAAACCCTAAACCTCTTTATATACTTTTCTTTATTCTTTTCCAAATATATAAAGGAGATAATTCCTTTTCCATAAAATATACGGATTTGGGCTGGACTAACATTCTCCCAACAATCAGCTTGTTAATAATATCCTGGAAGTCACTCAAATGCTCAGACACAGACTCACCGAAGTCCAGGGTTAGCAGGTGGAGGGTTAGCACTTGCAGGTGCCCGACGAGAATTGTTTGAAGGGAAAGAGCGGCGAGCAGATAGTGCAAAAGACATATGCTTGGAGATGCTCAAATGACAATATTTTATGTTAGAATTTGAAGAGTCGTGCGTAATTCTCCCATTCACGATATATTTTTCTTTATAAAATCGGAACTGGAATTATATGCTTAGTTCTCACTACTACTATATGCTTACGATACCTTATAAATCTTAGCTTCCCTAGTTATTTCAAAATTAATCGAACCAAAATTTTTACAGCTACAACTCCTACAAGTACGGCGTAGCTTATGTAAGTACTGCATCATTTAAAATTTGTCTTTTATAATATTTTCGTCGTGATGGTATTTTACTGTTTACAACTTCGTGGAGAAATATTCCTACTGGTCGCAGGGTACATTGAGAGGGTTAAATGTACAGTAAATAGTCGTCCATTGAGAGAATGCAGTAGTCTTCAGTGGTATCTATCCTTGGAACGGATGCATCGTAAGGATCGATCAGTGCTGAAAGCGTAAAAGGAAGCCTTGAAAGAAAAAAGAAAATAAACAAATATCGCATTCTTACACAATTATTGTTAAAGACAAATTTTATCAAATATCGGAAATACAGAGCGTGTTTCAAAAAGCGGTTTTTCTAACGAGTGCCCATGGGCACTCGTTAACAACATTTGATTCCTTTGTATTTCGTGCAATTTCTAGGTCATTTAATTAGACAAAGTAAATGCACATCTTTGTCAACCCAGTCATCATCGAATAAATACATCAATTTACTGTCATTATCGATTCGTACGCATAAGTAAATGCCTTTCCTAATTTACCCCTACTAGTCATATACGCCCACCATTCCCTCCAAAACTCTTATGCATTTTCCCTCCATTGGTATGACGTTTTATGTGTGCAGCTGCTGTGGATGATACACATGAAATGAAATGGCGCCATTTCCTTCTAAATTTTGTATATTTTTCCTATCTCCATGGCGCGTGATCTGCGTACTTTACTTGCATTTTCCCTCCAAATATTTCTAATTCTATCCTTATATATTGAGTTGACGATTCATATACATATAAGCAGCTTTAGGAATCGATTGATTTTCTTTTTCATCACAATTTATTTGCAAAAATTACTCACTGATGTGTGGTTGAGTTCCATCTTCAAATTATAATCTACGACTTGGAAAACAATCGAGGTATGAATTTTAATTTCTATATATATATTTATATATATATTTCAATCATTCATTTTTTAATTTCTACCTTGTCCAATTATTATTGTATAATATACATGCCGATGTAATGTTTTGTTTTTTTACAACAAGGTTGACAACATGATTGTTTGATTTAAATTTACCATACGAAGAAGGAGATGACCATATGGATAAATTATTAGTCGAACCTTTTGTTGGTCAGTGTTTTTTAAGTGAAGAAGAGGCATATATGTATTTCGAAAAGTATGCAAAACAACATGGATTCTCAGTTCGAAAAGCTCGATTTGATAAGACAAGTACGGGAGAAATCAAGAGGCGGGATATCTTATGCCATCGTGCCGGACATCCACCTCAAAAGGTTCTTGATCCATCAAAGAATCAAAGGAATCGAGTGTCAACAAAATGTGGATGTAGAGCACACATGAGGATTACATTGAAAAAAAGTTTTGATATCTTTCTTGAAGAATGGCATGTTACTGAATATGTAGGAGAGCATAATCATGACTTGCTATCAAACGAAGAGGTACGTTTCCTTCCATCTTATCGCACAATGACAAAAGAAGATGAAGAACAAATACTTTTATTGAGAGAGGGTGGGTTGAATGTGAAACAAATATTGCGCATTATGGAGTTGCAAAGGAATGTGAAATATGGATATCTCCCTTTTACCTCCAAAGATGTTCATAATTTGTTTAGTAGGATTCGAAGTAACCATATGAAGAATGATGCCGCCGACCTCTTAGAGCGGTGTAAACTTGCGAAATGTGAAAATCAAAACTTTCAATACGATTTCACACGAGATGATGAAGGCCGGTTAGAGCATATTTTTTGGTCACCCGCTCATTGTTTTGAATGGTATCAAAAATTTGGTGATGTTGTGGTCTTGGATACTACCTACAAGATAAATGCTTACGACATGCCATTTGCAATTTTTGTTGGAATTGATAATAATGGAAGAACAATTTTGTTTGGATGTGCTCTTCTTCGAAATGAGACTTTAAGTACATTTTCTTGGTTGATGAGGGTAAGTTGTCTTGATTATATTATTTTGTGTGCAATATGTGTTTTTAAATACGGGTTTTAAATATTTGAGTACAATTTTTATTCCAGGTATTTGTGCATTTGATGAAGAGCTCACCAAAATCAATTCTAACCGATCAAGATCCATGGATGACTAAGGCTATTTCACAGGAAATGCCATCAACCCGACATGCATTTGTATATGGCATATCACTTCCAAATTCAGTGGTTGGTTTACAGCGATCCTGCGCCGTCAATATTTTAATTGGTGTTCTGATTTTTATGATCTATACAGACTTGATGATCACGAGGAGTTTGAACACCGATGGCCTGGAGTTGTCGCAAAATATAATCTACAAACTAACAAACATGTGTTAGGCTTGTATGCTATAAGAACATCTTGGTTGCCTTCGTATCTACGTGGATCTTTTTTTGGTGGGATGTCAACAACAGGCCGATCTGAAAGTATTAATGTTTTCGTGAAACGGTTTACTAGTCCCAATTTGTGTTTGACCCAGCTCATGAAACAGGTAAATAACGCATTATACTATGCTAACTATATTTTTGTTTAAATTAAATTAATACATGAAAATAATTATTGTTACTAATGATATTAATATTTAATGTAGATTGATCTTGCGATTGAAGATGTCACGCAGAAACAGTTGCAAGTTAAAATGCTAGAAAAATATCGTGGATCTTCACTACGTACTTGTTCTCCAATTGAAAAACAAGCACAAGATATTTTAACTGCATATGCATTTAAAATATTTCAAGAGGAGTTTGGAAGGGCTACCAACTATTCTGTGTGCCAACAGTCAGTTGTGGAGTATAAGGTGAAATATTACAAGGAAGGTACAGCTCAAGAGCACATAGTTTATTGGGATAAAGAGAATGGAGGTTGCTCGTGCAAGCATTTCGAATTTTTGGGGATTCTTTGCCGTCACATCTTAAGTGTTTTTCTACACAAAGATATATTCACCATCCCTCCCGCCTATTTTCCCATTAGGTGGTGTCAAACAATTCCTGAACCCATCTCATTTTCATCTCAAGAAGGGATTCCCGAGCCTATCTCATCTTCATCTCAAGAAGGAATACGTGATGCTATGGAAGACATCGGTTCAGCATCATTTCAACAAGATATGTCTAAAGGTATGGAGGATATTGGTACAATCGAAATTGGATGTCCACCAAAATCGAAAACAAAAGGCCGTCCAAAGAAGAAACGCCAAAGAGGTGGAAAAGAGTTGAATACCAAGCAAGTGAAAACTTGTAGATTTTGCAGGATACCAGGCCATTATTATACTACTTGTCCACAAAGAAGAATGCTTGAAGATGGTAGTCAAACTCAGCAAGCCGAGAGGGTGAATGATAATATGGTAGAAAATTTGAATCCAGTATTTCATCTTAAATTTTAGATAAAGTTTCAAATTCATATAATATGTTTTAGACGGTTTTATTGATGTTTATGAATTTTGTAATTCTACTTGTTTGGAATTTTATAAATCATTTTAAATTGTGAGGGAAAATATTATATAGTGGAGATAGGAAAAATATACAAAATTTAGAAGGAAATGGCGCCATTTCATTTCACGTGTATCATCCACAGCAGCTGCACACATAAACGTCATACCAATGGAGGGAAAATGCATAAGTGTTTTGGAGATGGTGGGCGTATATGACTAGTAGGGGTAAATTAGGAAAGGCATTTACTTATGCGTATGAATCGATGATGACAGTAAATGATGTGTTTATTCGATGATGACTGGGTTGACAAAGATGTGCATTTACTTTGTCTAATTAAATGACCTAGAAATTGCACGAAATACAAAGGAATCAAATGTTGTTAACGAGTGCCCATGGGCACTCGTTAGAAAAACCGTTCAAAAAGTCACTTCCTCTTCTTTGATTTCACTTGAGGAATGTCAGCATCATCCTCCGAGGAGATCTCCTCGGGTTCATCAGGAACATCATTCGGCACATTATTTTTGGTTATGTAGTCCTTTAACATGCCCATTGCCTGCTCCTTCATTGAAACCAATTGCTCAGACAGAACTCCACTGTTTGTAATGATGGAGTGTGTTTCCGAGCCAAGTTGAAGTGTAGCTTTAACTAACGGCCGAGGAGATGCAGCATTTTGATCTTCCATACTGCGTATACTGAAACATATGCAACTGTTAGCCATCACTCCTGTGTTTTTGCTAAAATAATATAAACACATATCCTTCAGACAATGAACTCATTGCTAGCAAAAAATCCAGAGAAGGCTTAGTTAAGGTTCTCTTTTTTTGATAAACAATAGAAACTACTTTATAATATGGCAAAACCAATCAGTAATTCATGCTGAGAATATGGTTCATAAAGCTTGCCTTCTTAAAATTCTTCAGAAGTTCTGATGAAATTAAAACATGAATACTGAAAAGTGATTTTCAAGCAACAGCTTTCAACTGTTCTAAAATTAAAACCATTAAGATAATGAGTATCCTAATTCTTCACTTTGGAATGTCTCTTCCACATAAAAAATTATCTTCGTGTCAAAATACCTGCGTCCAAAAGGATAGAGTATGATAGCAATTTGTTTGAATCCCTTCTACCTGCCTCTACCCCCAGGTGTTAGTGATATAATCCTGATGTAATATCACTTTCCCCTTGATTATTCTTAACCCTTGTACTAATTCAGCAAATACATTAGACTGAAGCACTTAGCCTCTAATAAAATTATGAAAGCCTTAATCAACAATGATTCAACCGCCTTCGGTGATGGATAAGTAAATATTGATTCAGGAGCATGAGCTTTTTGAGGAGTAAAAAACATCAGAAAAATTTATAGTTTAGCTTCAATAGTTGAAGGAGAGAAACAATCACCCTGAGTCTACAAGAGTTTATAAATCAGACATTAAATTGCAAGAAAAGTAATACTCCAGCAAGAAAAGAATACCATTAAAATGCATTCTAGCACAGTATAATGTTTCAGTACAATTTGCTTGAAAACTTTTGCAGCATACTAGACTACTAGTAGAATATAGTTTAATCCTCAACATGACTGAGACAGTTATTTAACATAGGAGATGATTGGTGGGGTGTACAGTTACATGTATGACGTTAAGAGGATAGGTGAGGTGGTTTAATTCTACTTGGTTTGATGATGAATCAAAAGTTAAAAACTCTCTCAAACTCATCCTCTTAACTACTGTGTGACAAGCAACACTATCAATCGTAGTCTAACAAGTCCCGTGGATAATAATTGGTAGTAACATATACAACAAAACTAAAAACACAAGCCAGCTCAAAAAGCTATTGGTAAACATTGATGCACTTATTTTATATAAAAAATGGTAACCAACGTAATATAAACAGGCATCGTGAAATTGATCGAGATTAGCATTCATCTTCACAAAATTTCCTCCAAAAGAAACAGAAGTACCCAGGATTGCATGCAATCGAACAGAGACTAAGGATTTACAAGGGCTTTTACGATTAATATCAAGCCAAGATATAAACAGGATATTCCAGAATAACAAATGAACAAATACACACAGGGATGACCAGTCCATATTCCTTTCACGATGGTGTGCAAAAATTTCCAGTACATAATGAAACTATATGGGCTTAAATCTGTCAAGTGTATGCATCCTCAAATAAACAGCCAGACAGCAACTTTTTTCAGTACATCGTCTATAAAACGGTATAAACACATCCAACCATCAAAGACGAAACTGATAAAAGATCACTCCACATAAAAAAAACAAACAAACAACTGCATTAGAATCGAAGTGGCTCCAGAGAAGGAACCGAGTTTTTCAGTCAATAAGATGAATACTCTACCAACAACGATTAAATAGAAGGTATCTTGTTGTGGAATATAGCTGGTTAAGAGCGTTACCTTGACTGGTGCCGGTATCAGGGAGAAGGGGCGGCGGCGGAGGTAAGTCCTGAAAGAAGAGCGCCGGATTTGGTTCTGGGGGTTAATCTTTTGGATTCTTTTGATAATTATATTAAATAGTATATATAGGGCAATGCTATTTGCGGGTCGTATTTTACTTTTGCCAAATACACACAATTAAGTGGCTAAAGTTTTGAACAAGATAAACCAATAAGGACAATTTTGTCACTTCCAATCAAAACATAGACTGTATTAGCAAAAGAAAACCTGCAAATAAGAAATCCGTATATATCAAGTGTAGTATATGTTATTATCAGTTTAATTATGATATGTGGCTCAATGAGTCACACGATGTTAACTCTATTTTTTAAGAGGGAGACGCCATCACGATAGCTTGCTATCTAGTCTATCAAGTGTCGTCTTGGGGTAGCACTACCTTGACCTGGCGCAACCCTCCAAATCTTCAATTGAGAATTACATTTTGAGAAAAAAAGGTTTTATTGATTATGTTGCAAAGTTTTACTAATTATTAATACTAGGTTAGCTTTCGGCGTAAATATGCCGAACGTTGAATAAAATAAATGATGGATGTTTTGGACCCGCGAATGATTTCGAACGGAGCTCACGAAGTGATATGCAAAACATACCTCGGAGTGGCCAGGGGTAAACACTTTGATACTTAAGTTAGTAAATAGACTTGAGAAGCAATAAGTATAAGTGCAGTGTATGTAAGATAGGTCGGAGAAATTTACCAAACGTTTGTATTGCAGAGTTTGTATTTTAGAGTTTGATTATAACTCTTATTATGGTAATAACAATTGTACTCTCATAATTAGAGGAAGTGTATTTCTTGTAAGCATTTCAGAATATATGCAGTCCATATTTAGACTAGGTTGATGGACCTGTAAGCCCATCTCCCGCGTATGCCAAGCCCGGAGCCTCTCGGCCTTCGAACCGAGTCCGAACAAAGCCCATGAGTGCGAACCATGGACTTATCAATAGCCCCAAGGTAGATGTTCAGTATTCGAGATTTCCTCTCGAAGGAGTTTCTCGAGATCTTTTACTCGGGGTAAAATTGAGTAACTCAAAGGATGATCTCGAAGGCTTAATTCGGGGCATTCTCTCGGATTGACCGCTCGGGTTGACTCTTCTGAATATCTAGTTTTAAATTATTTCGCATTTTATCTGGACACATGGACGGCTGAGCTTAATCTTTTTCCAATCTGAAAGTTGGATACACTGTTGCCTATTTATTCGGTGATGAGGGCGGTTTATCCCCACATCTCCACTTGCTTGCATCGATACACAGATCAAGGTAATTACCCACTTAAATGCTTTTTATTTTTGGGTTATATCCCCCAAATGTCTTCTTTTCTTTCTCACTTTCAACTTTCCAAGTTTGCAGACGATGCCTTCTCAATTCTTTTCTTCAGAAGCCCCAAATCCTTCTTCTGCTCAATTAGTAAGTATTCAAATTTCTTCTGAACTACTTTCTGTGTGTTCTTGTTCTATTCTTTCCCCAATTTCCCCACATCCCCTCTGCTATCATGTCAAACACTAGCTCCGAACACAAAGCGAAATCCATCCCCCAACTGGATAACAGAGAGAATGAGAATATGGCGACGGAGGAGGCTAGTTCCGATGATCATCGTCGGACTGATATTGCAAGTGGAAAACATCCAATCGAGACTTTGGCGCACAAAGGGAAAGGCAAGCGTATAGACCTGCTAGTGGCCTCGGTGCAACCCCATGTGATGAAGGACGCGATATCTTTGCCAGTCCCGGTACCAAGGTCCAACTAATTAGGAAAGCCATTGCTACCTAGAGGGTTCAAGAAATGTTTTTGGTGAAGGATTGAGAGGCCCGAGATTATGTTGAGAGTTGCAGATAATCTTTTCCGCCAAACCGTGACTTGATGTAAGCTGATGATGCACTTGGGACTAAATATTTGGTTACCCTGAATAGGGGGTGATTTATGGGAGGTTTATAGAGCATGGTCTCACCTTCCCTTTCCCTCCCCTATTCTCGAGGTTTTTAAACCATTCTCGAGTTCATCCGGGGCAGGTGCATTCGAATGTGAAGGTAGTTATCATGGCCTTAATGACTTGGTGCTCAAACAGAGATAAAACCCAGCTTCGATCTGTTTCCCACCATGTACAAGATGGCATATACCTAGGGCTCCGTGATCGTGACGCCTCTGGATAGGAGGCCCTTCGACTTTCCTAGTAATAGCGGGGAGTGGTTTAAGGTTCGGTTGAACTTTGATCGAACCAAATATAGGGTACCCTATTGGAACTTGAATGTAAGGATTGAGAGTAAGCACGAGTTCAAGGTCCCCTCCCATCTGGCTACCGTGGTATCCGAGCCCATTAGAGAACGTGTTATACTTCAAGAGCACGGATGGATCCCCGGGAATCATCAGTCGGGTAGGCTATGGCCCATTAAAACCTTTAGGTGGTTAGAGAAGTCCCAAAAAGAACCCTAGAGAACTATAGCTTTCTGAAGGTCGCGCATTTCGATCAGCCCGAAGATGGATATGCCGTAGCGGGGTACAAGGTAATTATGCTCAATCAGGAGGATCCCGAAGCCACTTTGAGGGTTGCTCGAGCTATGAAAGCTGCGGAGAAGTGGAAGTCTCATCGTGTGGACACCTCATACTCCAAGGAGTCCTAGCCGACCTCAAAGAGAAAAGTTCCTGCACTTATAGCAGATGCTCAAAAATCCTTTTAGAGGTTAAGACGGGGTCCTAGAGATTCCACTCCGCCTATTGAGCCAGTATTATGTGATCCTTTTGAGGAAGATGATGAGGTAGTTGTCTCTTTGTTTAGAGCCCCAAGACGAAGTGATGCAGGACTCGTGCGTTGATGAATCGGTTGTTGGAAAAAGAACTCGTAACAAAATATATAATTAATCTTGGCAATCACACCTCCGGGAAAACTGGTTTAAAACTCATACTCTGGATTTTTATAAATCTTATCTCAAAATCTCTTTTCCTCCTTTTCTCTATAAGGATTACAATATATAGCTATGAAAGTAAAACAAAATAGGAAAATAATATATGTCCTAATTCTATTTTAAAACTAAAAGGAAAACAAATATAATCTTTTTCAAACTAAAATTCACTTTTCATGAATAGTTTTGGAAAATAGTTGTTTCCATTCCTCATCATTCTCCCTCTCTTGAAAAAAACTCGACTCCGACGAGTTATAACAATTGATCTTCTCGAAATAAGTCTGCAAATCTGAATCAATGCTTGACTCCTTGCGTGGATGTCCTTTCCAATGAATAATATACTTCCAACGTAAAAGACATGCTTGAATCCCAAAATCATCAAAAGGTTTAACAGCAAATTTATGGATTTTGAATTCTCTTTTCTTGAAACGCTGATGTATATCTTCCATTCTTGGTCGGATCTGCTCGATGGATCTTCGATTTAACACCTCCATATCTTGATATTGATGGTGCCCTTGAACTTGATCTTCCCATCATTGATGTGGCTTGATTATTGACTTCGAATACTGTGATTGATCATCCATTTGAAGTGAGGAGTGATTATGTTGTTGTAGCTTCATAGATGATGGTGAATTCTGCTCATCCATCAGCGTCTTTGGTGGTGAAGACTGCTGCGGCTTCAATGTCGGCGTGACATTCTGCACAATAGCTTCGACACGAGCAATCGGTGTTGTTACGGGTGGCAATGGTGATGGATTATTCGCATCCATTGCGTCAAGGCGAGCAATCAACCGTTTTAAGGATTCCTTGATGTCAGCAATGTCCGAACCGTACTTAGCAATGATAATATCATGTCTGCTAATGACCTCTTCCAAATCTTTCAATGTCATTGTCGAAACCTTGCTCTGTATACCAAAAATGATGTAGGACTCGTGCGTTGATGAATCGGTTGTTGGAAAAAGAACTCGTAACAAAATATATAATTAATCTTGGCAATCACACTTAGAAAAATATATATACAAATCTTTTGGCAATCACTCCTCCGGGAAAACTGGTTTAAAACTCATACTCTGAATTTTTATAAATCTCAAAATCTCTTCTCCTCCTTTTCTCTATAAGGATTACAATAGGAAAGTAAAACAAAATAGGAAAATAATATATGTCCTAATTCTATTTTAAAACTAAAAGGAAAACAAATATAATCTTTTTCAAACTAAAATTCACTTTTCATGAATAGTTTTGGAAAATAGTTGTTTCCATTCCTCATCACGAAGGGAGAAGACACCTTTGCCTTCAACTAATGAGGAGATTGCCTTCTTGGAGGGTAGCCCCTCTTATATGCTTCCATATGCATTGTACTTGTATATATTTTGTTTTTATGTCTACTGTGAGATCTTAACTCCTAATTTCTCATGCAATGTCTTCTCCTAACCATGATGAGAAAGATGAGTATGATGGGCCGCACTCGAGCTGCGCCTGGCAAAGAAAATGCGTCGAGCCGAGGATGAGGCTTTAAAGAAGCTTCAGGAGACTGGAGAAGGGCTTTCTGCGTCTGTCGATGGAAATTTTGCGGGCCCCAAAAAGAGAAAGGTCGACCTTGGACCCTTAAACGAACTAGGGCACAACATTGTGCAGCCCGAAGGCACGTACTTGATGCTCAGCCGGACCGAGGTGTTGGATGAATGCCCTGAGATTACTGAGATACATAACATTTGCATGCCAAGTTATCCCCGGATATTTATGTGGTTCGCAAATTTCTGATTAAGGATGCTTAATGCAGGTGCTGGCAAATGCGATTAGTTCGGCCATGACTGGAGCTTCTCGGCTTATTCGTCTATACCGCTCGACTAAAGAGTTGTATACCCATTGTCAGATTGTTAAAGAGGCTGCAACTCAGAGAGATTCCCTCTTAGTGGAGAATGAAAATCTGAAAGCACATGTGGCCGAGAAGCCTAAGGAGTCACCCTTGGTTGTTAGAAGCCTCGAAGCTGAGGTTGCACATCTAACAGGGGAGGTGGAAGCTGCAGTACGAGCTCAGAATGCTGATTAGGCCGGGTTAAGGTCCGAGAAGGTGACCATTCTGGAGATGAGCCAAGATATAACATAACTCAAGCAAGAGCGAGAATCGTATGGCAGTCCAGAGAAACAGCAACACTGCTCGCCCTGTGGACATAATTCTGCACTAACTACCCTGAGATAACATATAAACCATAACATATAAAATAATATCTTAGAAATCCGAGCCAGAGTTAACTAAGAAACTTTGACTGAGATGGAGGGAGTATATTAGATATGACACTCATCGTTAATTAATACGATGTCAATTTTCTTATTCGTCGATTAAGAATGAAATAAAGTTTTTATAATTTATTGGTTAGGTGATAGGTTGAATTAAACTAAATAGATTAATATTTTATAATTAAATATTAGTATAATCTCATGTTTGATTCATTGTCATTCATATCAAGTAACAACTATTTTGACCTACTGTATTATAATTCTCGACATTTATAATTAGTATCTTTTTTATTTGACATTCGGTGCAACACACCGAATACTAACCTAGTTAAAAAAAATTATGCTGAAATTTCAACTTTCTTGAATATTACTATGTACACCCTCCATAATTATTTCAATTTAAATATTATTATTTTTTCATAAATTTTCGTTACCCGAGTCTTTGTCTTATTTAGTGTAAGCTTAGATTTATTGTACATCTACGGCTTTCTCTCTCTAAAACCGCTTCTCCTTCTCTATTTGATACCGTAAAATTATTCTCAACGGTTAGAAACGGCTACTTTCATGGTGGAGCCACCGCCTAAACTTGGTAGCACCACCGCCGGGAAATCATTCGCACATGATATAGCCCCTCAAAGCCAACCCCTTTTCACCTCACTGCCCTCTAATCCTGAGATCTGGCCAATTGCCACCAATTGAACATTAAGAAAAAAATATTTTTCAAATGTGCATTATGTCAAATATTTGTCAAAATGCAATAAGTAGAGAGAGCAAGAGATGTCAAGTTCATGTGATACCTTCGGAAGAAATCTGAGATACCTTGTGTAAAATATATCACTGTTATTACAAGTCCTTGTGACAATTTCACAAGGAAGACGAGATACCAAGCCCGTACGAACACTAATCCATATTAATTCCCGAGTTAGGTCGAGTTTAGCTCATTTTTCGGTTCTTGCACTTAAAAAAATGAGATTAATACCACTATTAGTATGCATTTGTTAAGGTAAAATGCAAAATAATTGCTAATTAATGAACAAAATCGTTAGATAGTGTAGTGTTATTGTAGAGAAGACAATTTCTCATTACGGGGAAAGTAGTATTTGATTGTTGCAATGATCTAAACCGATCATATAAGTTTTGTGAGTAGATAATTTACTAAATACTATGCTGATATACTTCACCAATTTTCGGATTCTAATAAAAAAGAATTTGTCAAATGTGCATTATGTCAAATATTTGTCAAAATACAATAAGTAGAGAGAGCAAGAAATACCAAGTTCATGTGATACTTTTGGGAGGAACGTGAGATATCTTGTGTAAAATATATCTGTGATATTACAAGTTCTTGCGACACCTTCATGAGGAAGACAAGATACCAAGCCCCCACGATCACTTATCCATATTAATTCCCGAGCTAGGTCAAGTTTAGTTCATTTTTTCCGACACACATAATTGCTAATTAATGAAGCAGACCATTACTGAGATAGCAAGTATGTAATTAGATGGGTAACTAGTTTAATAACATCATGTAGTAGTTTTGGTAAGATTACAAACCTCTCAGATGTCCAAACGGGATCGAATCTCCTCCTCAACACTTTGCTACTTTCATATGTTTCGTATCGCATTAGACGATGCTCATTACTAAGTTAAACAACATGCTCAAACATTCAATGATAATATTTTTAGTAATTTCATATTTGATAGAGGATGCCAATTCAGTTAAATTAAACCAATTCCATTCAATCAAATATCCAACACAACAATTCAAATAAACAAAATTTCAATTACATAGGCTGATAAAATGTTCAATTCTATTTAATTAGATGAATCAGATATCCAACACAAAAATTTAAATAAACCAAAATTTCAATTACACAGGCTGATTAAATTTTCTGCGTTTATAATATTTACATGTATTTTTAATTTTTTTGTTCATCAATTAAGACAGTTGAAATTTACCAAATAGGAAACTGATGAAGTGTATTTGAAATTCAATTCAATTAAATCAAATCCAGTTAAATTAAAACAATTCGATTCATCTACATCACAGAGTTTGGAGGGGTTGTCGCGGCTGCATCTTATAACGAACCCATTGGCGAATGCAAACTTGTCCATGTAAGCCTGAAATTATGTTGATGTTTGGAACACCTGCCCTTTAGTCGGAATGGGCGTTGCACTCGAGAATTCTAGTACAAGTGTAGCCCCCTCTAGCTCCTCACGAGCTAGATTTTCTAGTCTGCCAGCTAACTGCTCCAGATCATCGCCGTCCAATGACTCATAATCAGAACCAACATCTCCTTCTAAAACAACTCGGCCTACGTTTAAAACCCCAGCACCTAAATCGTACATTTCATCATCATTCGATAATATTGCAAAAAAGTCTTCATCTAATTCAACATCAACCGGAAGTTCGGATTTTAGGTCAATCAGTACCATATGATAATAGCCAAACAAACAATGTTATTTCTAGGGGTACCCGCCATTATGAAAATGGGATACCGTGACCAGAAACAGTAGAATAACAATAATATTGAATAATTAAAATGTAATGTGACGAAAATAAAATGAATAATTATATGAATGTGAGAAAATTGAAATTATAAGTGAATAATGATATGATAATAGGGTGATAGATGTGCGACACGCTAAAATGAATTCTCTGGGACAGTTCTCGGTGATGATTCTGTGGTTAATTTTACGGGGATAGTTCTTGATGACCAACAATAATTAATAAGCCGTGATACTCTCGTATTGTACATGAGATACCCTGCAACACAAGGAGTGACACCCATTGTGAAATCTCTCATTATCCACTCACAGACGCAAGAATCCGCGCTACACTTCATTCTACTACTAACACACTCCTATTACACAGCAGAAAGTGGGCATCCTGGCGTTTTTAGAGGAATTTAAAAATATAGAAAATGCATTACGACAAGCGTACTTTGATCTGTAGGGATCACGCGTCTTCCCGATTCCGAAAATGATTTTTCTGAATGTTTTGCTACACAAATGAGTTGTTCACCAATGATGGTTCAAATTGATTCAAGCTATATACCCATACCCAGGAAATATGAAGGCTGAACTTGTTTGGTGAGGAGGAGAAAGAGAGAGAAAGCAAATCACGTGGCTTTGTTATTATATTAAATATGAGACCCACCGAAAATTCACCTTAAAAAACCACCGGGTTTTTTTTAGAATTAGTACATATTTTAAACATTTGCTGAATTTTGCTTGGAGGGAGAAGTCAAGTAATCTGGACCTTTCTTATAAATCCCACCAGGGATACACATAAAACAAGTTCTGAAATAGTACAAAATTCGTTGGCATGTAGTATACAGAAGTCATCCAGATACGTATACAGATGTCATCCAGATGGCTAAAGGGCAATCTCGGGGAGCGATGAGGGATAAAAAGGTTTGAAAAGTATCTGAATATAAACATGATGGGTTTTACGCTTCAATGGTTCGGTCATAGAAAACTGGACTGGCTTCAAGCTGCTCTGCAAACTTCTCAAGAATATCTTTCAGGAGAACCTGGATATGATTATCTGATACAGAAGCGCTCTCCTTGTCCTCGGTGTCAGAAAAAACAGCATCGTAAAGGGGGACTACCATTTCATCAGCTTTTAGAGGTGGCAAACCCAAATCTTGACCATTTTCCTCGAGGAATAACCTAATGATCTCTTTTGTCGTCTTACCCTCCTTTCCCTCTTGTATTTTCAGCATCAATGTTTTCACAATACCATCCAAGTGCTTCTGATCAGCTAGTACCTGCAGAATCAACCAGAAAATAAAGTTTATGCTTAATTTAGTGGAAAGGTAACTTTCTAGTTATTACTATCCAACAGAATACCTGAAAAACTAGTCCTACTACCTCCATTCCTGTAAGATAGTCAGTCACAAGAGACTTTTTTAAAAAAACTTTGACCATCAATTTGTACTAAATATATGAGTAATAATATACTAGTATAATATAGTTTTCAAATCTCTGTATTATGTATTTTTCAAATATCAAAATTTTAAATTTAATTTATAATTCTGATTAAAGTTACTGATGGTCATGCGTGCTATTACATTTGGCTTGTGACTATCATTGTGGAACGGAGGGAGTATTAATTATCTAGCTAGCAAAACGGATTCATGGTGAGCAAACAGCTAAAACTAACTAATTCTTTCCGTTAGCATTTCTTTCTAGGGAGAATAAGATTTCAAGTTCCTTTGAAGTCACAAATCAAGATAGCCTCCAAGTACACTGAAATTACCTTTATTCAGAAATCAGAAGTCGGAATGAATTACATAAGAAAGACAAACGGAGTACAGAAAGAACTTAGCAGTATTCAGTATTCAGATCTCTGCAGCCAACATACTACTTATGTTCTCATTATCGCTGATTTATTATTCACAGGTCACAAGGCGATGGGTTATCGTTTTCTACCACTTCTGCCATACCTCGCTCATTAGGGTGTTTAATCATGCAATTACGCTCTCGTGTTTACAGTTACAACTTTAACAATTCATTAAGTCCCACTTTATGAGGTTGGTAATCTTGCAGATGGTATCCCATAAAAACAGTTATCATACTGTAGCTCCCTCTGTCATATTCTTTTTTATTGTATAACAATATTTCTGCACTAGTTTTACTCCAGAAACATGTTCTGCACATTCAGCAACTAACCCTGATAGGTAATGTGTAGCTTTGCTGCACAAACAAAGCAGCGAGAAAGAAAACCATATTTATCTATTTATGCTCCTTTTTTTTCCTTTGAAAACTGGCAGCTTGAAACAGGCCTTTGACTTAGTAATTTATCATACGTTGGCATGAAAGGTCAAATTTCATTAGTTTTTGACAATAGAATATTTTTGTTTTCATTTTTATAAACACTTGACCACTAAACAGAGTTATGGCTGTACAACTTTGTTCAGCTACAAAAAGCTAAGAATAGGAAGGATTGTACCTTTCTTAATTTAAAACCGTTAATAATCTTCACATTTCGTATAACCACCGTAGTGCTTTCAGCAAGAGCATTTGCTAGATCCTGGAGCACTGGTTGCAAGAGCTGTGCAAATTGTGCTTGGCCCAGTTCTTCTTCGGCTACAGCTTCATGCTTTTTCATGATGACACTTAAAAGAGGAAACTCTGCAAAAAGAGCAGTCAATCTCAGCAAGCTATATTCCAAACTAAAATAAAAACATTTAGATTGGGACAATAACCTAGCATATTGTAGTCTGTAAACAAAGAAACCAGATATAGGTTTAAAATTACATAAAACAGATTCTTTAAGTCATGAATGAAAGTATTAGCCTCGATACACCTTGGTAAATGGATGCACCAGTGCAATACTTTAAAGAAAGTAAATAGGAAAGAAGAATTAGATGGGTACAGTTGAGGCTAATGCTTTGATAAACATTGTAACTGTATTGTTAATCAGACTATTTTGGCAACATTGCGTATTACTAGAGCAGAAGAGCTTTGTACCTTAATCAATTTAATAACTAAAAAATATGTATTTCTCTATTTGCTGAATTTAAACCAATCAGGTTCTGGTATTTTTATATTTTAAAAAATAAAGTGTTAGAGAAGCTGATTCTAATTAGGATCAAAACCGTTTGTACCTATATTGAATTGAATGTTGCAAAGGAAATCATGTGTGATGTCTAATTATGTCTATATACGTAAGAACTGGCAGGGTTTTTGAAAAGGAAATGGCAGGGTTTGATATTTATTTTCAATTAGGCACAACAAAGACCCTTGATGGAATTTTATGGCTCGCCTAAACAAGTAACTTGTGCTGAACCATACCTTTTGCATGTCTTGGCAGTGTTATGCCACCTAAGGGTACAATGGGCTCAGGTGTTAGTAATATCAGTTATCCTTTTGGTGTATTTAATTAGGGGTTACAATATTAGAATAACAGCGATAGCATTGATATGAGGTTTTTATGGTGGAAATTCAAGATTAAGTGCTTTTTTATGTAGTCTTCGCCAAGTTTATCAATAAAATTGTCAAGTTGGCACTAAAGATGATTATAAGATTGGTGCTCAGACTTCTAGGCTTATTTTGGGAAGGAAAAAGCATCTATCTGTGTCTTTTCAACTTTCCAGAGGTAGACATTGTGGAGCATACTTATTTCTGGACCTTGGACTTACTTTTTCTAGTTTTGCAGACTGGGCACTCTGCTGTCTTTGGAATAGGCCAACTGATTCAGGAATTATACTGAAGGTACTATGTTTTATTCCCAGTGTTTATGTTTGCTAGTTTTGACTTGAAAGGTAGAAATTCATACATTTTGAGCATTACTACTTTCAAGCAAAATGCATACCTAAAAGCCTATAGCCGTAACATATATGATCCATTGAGGAAAAGTATCAGCATATTGCTTCACTGTACTTTAAAATGAAGGCCAGTCAATCTGTAAACTTTTGACCAGGTCACACGAAGTTATAACGTAGATGGACTGTTTCAGTTATCACCAAATTCCAATTAACATATCACATACAACAATAAATATGTTTAACTTTATTAAACATGCCAAAGACTCATAACTTTATGTGCCAGTAACTTAAAGGGCATTTCCTAAGGACTGTACAAATAACCACCTGGAATATTGTAAAGTATACAGATAAGGCATGCTAGAGAAGAAGAAATGAAATGAACCTGACTGGGAAGGAACTCCCATTTCAATTCCCATAAGAGCAGGAGCTTTATGCATCTCACTTTTCTTAATTTTTCCTCTATCTTCAGTGTCCAGATCAGTGAAAAGATCTTCAGCTAACATCGCAAAATCATCTTCATCATCCAAGATTAATCGGAGAGTCTTCCCATCCAAAATTGACAAAACAATTGGATCAGCTGGTACAAAACAAATCAAAAACTTATAAGCACTTCATATAGATCATTAGGGCTGTAAACAGTAAGTTTTCAAATCCAAATAAAGTAAACAAAGAATGGGAAAGTTTTGCATCTGGTATTTTGTTTCGAAATATAGGCTGATAGAATGGAGGCATAGCAAATTTTGTAGGAACAAGAACACAAAATGTTGGTGCACTTTTCTTAATGTTGGTAGGAAAAATAAATTTAATGAAAACATATCAATGCATATATTTGCAGTAGTTTCTATACACATCCGTTTGACCCTTCACACACCAATGTGCATATACACTTTTAACATTCCTCCTCAATTCTCTTCCTTGTCAGTTGTCAATTTTTATAAATGTGCTATTTTGAAGCATGAAAGGTTGGCAACCTAGCCTTGGCATATTCCAATTTAAGGGATAGAGAACGGGTATACTATGGCATTATATTGATTGTTATTCGAGATAAAATTATTCACCTGACTGACTACTCATGAGATTTCTACCATTCTCGTCAAGTGATGAAGCAGAAGACGCTTCAACAATATATAGGTGTCTGTACTTTTTTTACATCAGATCAGTTTTGGGTTTACCTGGTGAAGTACTTTAGAAAATCAAAAACTGCCCTGCTTATGGCCTCAAGATTTCACCAAAACAATCTTATTCAAA
Organism: Sherardia arvensis; assembly: GCA_948330725.1. Taxonomy (NCBI): domain Eukaryota; kingdom Viridiplantae; phylum Streptophyta; class Magnoliopsida; order Gentianales; family Rubiaceae; genus Sherardia; species Sherardia arvensis. Next base: position 19,747,373 of record OX415238.1, read on the forward strand.
TGCAAGCACAAATATAAGTATTGCCTCTTATGCAACTGCTATGTCATGGGACAGAAGCTCATAACTAGATATGCACTTATGCAGGAAAGATTGCCCAAGTAGTGAAGTTGGAGGATTTCAGGAAAAAAATGCTGGCTGTGTTAAATGGACCCTTACTAGAGTTCAAAGCAAGCTAAAACTACCACATCAACAGACATTGGTTTACCCACCTGGTCCAATATATTGATGCTTTGAAGAATTTTAGTTAGACATTCAGGTTTCAATTCGACATTAGATATTCAGGTTCACATATAGTTTACGCGTGTGTCTAACTAGAAATCAATCAACTATCTCACTATGGTAGACGCAGCAATAAAAAAATGACTAATTGAGTCAATAAGAAGTTTCTGGGCTTCAGACACAAGGTAAAATTTTAAAATATTCACGAGGCATGACTAGTGACCCAGTGAGAACTTCATGATCATGAGAAGGTTAGCCAAATAAAACAAAAAATTTCCATAAAGTGAGTACCGGCCATAATTTTGATATGAAACTTCGTGCGCAAAACGTTAACTTTGGCCTTTTAATTTTGCAAAACAAGGTTCTTAAAGGATGTGCTTGAACATTTAGAGCTATAGTCAACATATTTTCATTCCAATCAAACTAGATACTACTAACCCACGTATAATAAATTATAAATGCCTCAACGCAACTGGAGGCAGCTTTGAGACCTATGAAATCACAATACTACAAAGAAAATGGTCCTTCACAATCTTAGAAAGTCTTCTAATAGCAGTAGAACAAAACAAAATCCTATGGTTTCATCAAGCACCAATAATTTTTCTAGCAAACAACACAGAAAGATTTACAAAAATATGAAATTTATAATAATAACTCGTGATCAATACACTAACAGAGGAAAAGAGTAGAGCGAAATTCCACGGTTGAGAGTCAACTGGTACCTTTGAGTTCATCAGCGGTAATCGAGACGTAATCCCGAAGGAAATGAGAGGCAGTCTCAGGATCTAGCTCCTTGAGTCCGAAACTAGTGAGATCGTCGAACACACCGGAGCGTCGGAGCACAGCGGACTTGAGATTTTCCGGGAATTGGATGCCGAAGAGCGAGTTGGAGACTCTCGATTCCGCCAGCTCCAACAGCTGGCAACCTGTAACGATGCCGGCAGATGAAGGTAGAGTTACGTCGACGGCTAGAAGTTGAGTTCCATCGAGTATCGTTGTTGACCCTCCGTCTGCCATTTTCCTTCTCTTTCAGGAGTTTCCTTCCTATCGCAAAAGCTGTCGAGCCAGTTTGAAATGTGTACCGCCTAACCATGTGCTATCTGTCAGGATTGGGCCTAGCTAGAGGGATAGATTGGTCATTTTGGAGTGCGGTCAAGATGGAGCTGAGGACCAGCTAAGAAAGGAACTTGACTGATCTTTTAACTGTTCTTTGTATAAATAGTTAGGTAGTTGCAGATTATTGGGCATGCTTTTGATTGTAATTCATCTGTTAGATGCTTTCCCAACCTCCCCAATTCTGTTTTACTTTTCTCTCAACCTTCTTTCTGTTGGATTTCCAATTGAGCTTGATAATACAATTTCACCCCTTTTGATCTATTCGGATCATCACATTCGGTATCATAGCGGCGTTCTTCTGACCTAACAATGGCGGAGAAACGATTGAAGGCGATGGAGACGGAGCTTGACGGCAGGTTCCATGAGCTGGCGCAGAAATTGGGAGACGATTTGTACAGTGCGATCGACACCAAGTTTGCTGCCATCAGCAGAGACTTGGAGAAGAATTCCGGCGAGCAGATCGTGGCGGCAATCGACAAAGCGATGAGCATCCAAACGCAGAAGTTGACAGCGCAGCTACGTGACATGATCGTGGAAGCTGTGCAAGGAAAAAGTTCACCGATCGGCGCAGCGCTGGGCAACAAGACAGTACCAAACATTCCGGTGGCGGTTACTAATCCGGTGATCGGCCGATCTATTCCGATTGTTAATCTGAGTGAACAATCTGACAATTCAGACGATCGTGAGGTGCGTATTTCTAGTGGTTTTAGAGCTAAGATTGAACTGCCGCATTTTTCTGGTGAGAATCCACAGGAGTGGTTGAGAAGATGTCAGAAATTCTTCTTGTACCATAAATAGTGGAGGATAGGAAGGTAGAAACAGCTGAATTGTTCATGGAAGGAAGGGCAGAAATTTGGTTTCAAACTGAGAAGGTTTACAAACCACTCTGGTCATGGAAGGAGTTTCAGGTTGGCAAGGTTTACTGAACTGGGAGAAATGGATGCAGTTGAAGCTTTCAACAAGTTGTATCAGAGGGGAACAGTTAGGAGTTATCAAGAGCTGTTTGAAGATCTCAAAACTTTGGTGCTAGGTAAGGATCCTAGACTGCCTGAGTCCTATTTCATTTCCAGTTTTATCAGTGGACTTAAAGATGAACTTAAACCTGCTGTTAAGATGTTTCAACCTAATACTCTAAAAGCCACTGTTCAGTTAGCCTTACTGCAAGAGAAAAATTTAGAGATGATGAGTAGGAGAGTGAGACCTATAGGACCTCAGAACATGTCACCATTCCAGAAACCTAACAGCAACCAAACTAGTTTGCCATACCCTAGGCCTAATCAGGATAAGGGAAACTGGAAAAGTAATCAGGACAGGTTGGAGAAGGGAAATAGTTCTTTGGGGGCTGCTAGTGGTTATAGAAGAATCTCACCTCAGGAAATTCAGTATAGAAGGGAGAATAACCTTTGTTTTAAATGTGGTGACAAGTTTAGCCCTGGTCATGTCTGCAAGTTCAAGCAAGTTAATATGATTAAGAACTTTGAAGAGGAAGAGGATGAGTCTGGAGAGATTGTAGTGGTAGAGGCTGAGGAGTTAGCTCCATTAATGGAGGAGGTGGACCACTTTACTCTGAAATTTATTGGAAGGGGCAGTTACAGGAAGAATACTATTTCCATTCATGGCTGGATGGGAGATAAGAGAATTAAGATTTTGTTTGATACAGGCAGTGATGAGAGCTTCATCAATGCAGTGTTTGTGAAGTATATGAGAATGCAAGAAGTGCAAACAACTCCTTTTATGGTGGAAGTTGCAGATGGAGCTAAGGTGGGAGGTAACACATTTAGTCCACAGATTCAGTGGGAAATCCAAAAACACCACTTCAAGTATGATCTGAGAGTTCTGAAATTAGGAGATGTGGACATGATTTTGGGAACTGATTTTATGGCACTTTTTAGTCCACTCATATTTGATTTCACCTACAACTGCATTACTATGCATGATGACATTGGAGGATGGACATTTCATGAAACTCCTGATGAGGCTGTGATGCAATTGGTCAGAGGACAGCATGCTAAAAGGTTAACTGAACATAAGAGAAGAAGACTTTGTCAACTAAGTATTCTACCAATGGGGTATGAGGCTGAAGAAGATGAAACTGAAGAGATCCACTGCAGACACATGAAGAAGGGGAAGGAAGGTGCTTTGCTGGAGGTCCCTAAAACTGCAACTACTGAGATCAACAAGCTGGAGCTACCCCCTAAGATTCAGCAACTTCTGTTAGGGTATGAAACCATTTTTGATGTCCCTAAAACTCTTCCCCCACCAAGAGATATTGACCATCAAATTGTGTTGAAACCAGATGCTGAAGCAGTCAAGATGAGGCCATACAGATGTCCTCATGCACACAAAGCTGAAATAGAGAGCCAAGTCACTGAGATGCTGAACAACCAAATAATTAGGCATAGCACCAGCCCATTTTCTTCCCCAGTATTACTTGTAAAAAAGAAAGACAATTCTTGGAGGTTGTGCATTGATTATAGAAAACTTAATGATAATACTGTCAAGGATAAATATCCAATTCCTATTATTGATGAATTGTTGGATGAGCTTCATGGAGCTACCATATTTACTAAATTGGATCTTAGAGCAGGCTACCACCAGATCAGAGTTAAAGAGGACGATATACCTAAAGCAGCTTTCCAAACACACTCTGGACACTATGAGTTTCTTGTCATGCCCTTTGGACTAACCAATGCCCCTGCCACATTTCAATCCCTAATGAATAGTATATTCAGAAAACAGCTCAGAAAATCTGTCCTTGTATTTTTTGATGACATACTGGTATACAGTAAAAATATTGATGAACTTGAGAAGCATCTTACTGAAGTTTTGCAGTTATTATCTGAGCACACTTTATTTGCCAAATTGTCAAAGTGTGAAATAGCTAAGGCCAGAGTTGAGTACTTAGGACATATAATTTCAGGGAATGGGGTGGAAATGGACCAAAGAAAAATTCAGTGTGTTAGGGACTGGCCTACTCCTACAAACATCAAACAACTGAGAGGGTTTTTGGGACTAGCTGGATATTATAGAAGGTTCATAGCAGGTTTTGGGACCATCTGTAGACCCCTTCATGACCTCCTCAAGAAAGATTCTTTCCAATGGCAACAGTCTGCACAAGTTGCATTCAATGCATTGAAATTAGCTATCACTAGTGCACCTGTTTTGAAGATGCCTGAGTTTGATAAAGACTTTGTTATTGAGACAGATGCCAGTGAATTAGGTATGGGTGCAGTTCTTATGTTGGTCAGCAGCCTATTGCTTTTTCAAGCAAAGCCTTCTGTGCCAAAAATAAAGGACTGTCCACATATGAGAAGGAGCTTCTGGCAATTGTTATGGCTGTGGATAAATGGAGACATTATCTAGTAGGGAGCCATTTTATTATCAGAACTGATCATCAGTCTTTGAAATTCTTGATAGATAAAAAACTTAACCATGCACTCCAACACAAGTGGACTACCAAATTACTTGGTCTCAGCTTTGAAATACAGTACAAAAAAGGAGTTGATAATAGAGCTGCTGATGCTCTATCTAGAAATCCTAACCATGAACAGCCTATTCAAGGACATGAGCATTCCATCAGAATCAGGGCTTTAACCTCACTTCAACCTATGTGGATGGTTCAGCTTGAAAATAGCTATATTGATGATCCTATTGTCCAGGATCTAATCACCAAAATTACTCTAAAGGATCCTTCTGTTGCTGAATACAGTTATGTGCATGGCTTGCTCAAAAAAGGACAAAGGTTAGTGGTGGGAGCTGCTGGCCAGATCAGACAACAAATTTTGAATACAATGCATGCTTCTGCATTAGGAGGCCATTCTGGCCAGTCTGCAACTTTAAAAAGAATTTTAGCTGTGTTCTTTTGGCCTAATATCAAGCAGGATGTCATACAGTTCATTCAACATTGTGTAATTTGCCAGAAAAATAAGACTGAACATTGTCACCCTCTTGGATTGCTTCAACCACTGCCTATTCCAACTCAAGCATGGAGGCACATTTCCATGGATTTTATTGAGAAACTTCCCAATTCTAAAGGAATTGATACTGTCTTGGTTATTGCGGACAGAATGACTAAGTATGGACACTTCATTGGCCTCACTCATCCTTTTACTGCACAATTAGTATCAGAAAGATTTTTCTCTGATATCTTTAAACTACATGGTCTTCCTGAATCTATTGTGTCTGATAGAGATAAAATCTTTCTGAGCCATTTCTGGAAAGAGGTCTTTGGTAAATTGGGAGTTACTTTTAGTTACAGCTCAGCTTACCATCCTGAAACTGATGGTCAAACTGAGAGATTAAATCAGGTACTTGAAACTTATCTCAGATGTTTTTGTGGAGATAGGCCTGATTCTTGGTCATCTTGGCTGAGTGCAGCAGAATGGTGGTACAATACTACCCACCATTCCAGTCTAGGCTTGACTCCCTATGAGGCCCTTTATGGTGTTAAACCATTGGCACTACCTTTATGACCCTTAGCTTCCTCTATTTTTCCTACTATGGTGGATATGGCTACTCAGAGAGGCAAGGTACATGATCTGCTTCAAACTCATCTTGCCAAGGCTCAAGATAGGATGAAGACATTTGTTGATGCTAAAAGAACTGAAAGAGAATTTTCTAAAGGAGATTGGGTCTACTTGAGGTTACAAAAGTACAGACAGAACACATTAAGGGATCAACCACAAATGAAGCTATCTCCTAAATATTTTGGCCCTTTTCTGATTATCAAGAAGATTGGTTCTGTAGCTTATAAATTGCAACTCCCTGCTCATTCTAGAGTACATCCAGTTTTCCATGTTTCCTTGCTCAAGAAACATGTTGGACCTCCTCCTGCTCACTCATTGAATTTACCACCTCCTGAATATGATCTATCTGAAGCTATTTCTCCTAAGAAAATTCTGCAGAGAAGACTTGTTTGGAAGAATGATCAACAGATAATCCGGTGGCTTATTGAATGGACTGGCTTGCCTTTGGAGGATGCTACATGGGAAGATTCTACCACCATTACCTTGCAGTTTCCCTCCTTCCTCACATAAAAGTTGTTTCTGTTTTCCTGTTGCTTATGGCCATACTTATGGTGTTGTTGCTAGCTTGAGGACAAGCTTCCTTTGATGGGGAAGGGAGTGTCAGGATAGGGCCTAGCTAGAGGGATAGATTGGTCATTTTGGAGTGCGGTCAAGATGGAGCTGAGGACCAGCTAAGAAAGGAACTTGACTGATCTTTTAACTCATTCTTTGTATAAATAGTTAGGTAGTTGCAGATTATTGGGCATGCTTTTGATTGCAATTCATCTGTTAGATGCTTTCCCAACCTCTCCAATTCTGTTTTACTTTTCTCTCAACCTTCTTTCTGTTGGATTTCCAACTGTCTTGTAACAGACAGCTCAATTGAGCTTGATAATACAATTTCACCCCTTTTGATCCATTCGGATCATCACACTATCACGGGTTCATGGGTCAACCCGGTGTTAAGGCCCGTCCAGTTGAAATTATGTTAACCAAAACGGGTGTTGAGTATTTTGAAATATTTTTAAGATTAAAGTGCAAAATATGACCTCTAAAAATTTGAAATATATAGTTTGTGGCTCTTAAAATTAGAGTGTGTAGTTTATGACTCTTGAAGATATAATTTGTAAATTTTGTGGCCTCTAACCAAAATCTGTTATAACGTCTTTGTTAATCACCATCTTGCAGGGGCAAAATAGTAATTTTAGCATCACTGCTTCTTCTCCCCCAACTCTTCACCGGAACTGGTTTCTGAGGCAGCAGGTCCACTCACTCTTTGGATCCAACACCGCTCCCGACATCTTCCGCCACCAACCTGCCGCCATCCAGGATCCACCTCCACCACCACCATTACCACTCCTAGAGCCAGAGTTAGAAACTGCAGCCAGGGTGATGATTCCAGATAAAGCTGAAAAGGATAAGGTCACATTATTGGTGGATTTGATGAGAGGTCAGATTCCGACTGCGTGGTGGTTGAGTGCGGTGACTCTGCAGCAACATCGAGGAAAGCGAGGGAGAAAGGGCCCTCAACCACCACCGCCACCGCCGAAGGAGATGGTAACTACGGCAGCTCCAGCGAACCACGTGCAGGCAGAGAGGCAGCCACCACCAGAACGGCTTGAAGGGATGCCCAATCAGGTGTTCATATCCTTGTAGATCTCTTCCTTAATCTATAGCGTCTCATCTAATTCCTACACCTATACAGAAATTTCATCAGAAATATTCTGCTGAAATTCAAATCCAAAAGAAATGAAATTTAAACACTTACCGTGATCTTGCCCAATAAAGCAACCTAGCAGACCCAACCGATTCTACCCCCTCCAGTTGGTGGTACCAAACATTTTTAAAATGTACAAGGCGTCCCTCCTCTCCGACGCGATTTCTTACATCAATGATCTCAAGGCAAGGGTGGACGAGCTCGAGACCGCACAAACCACCCAAGGCGGTGCACCTCCGGCCTAAACCAGGAAAGGGAAGGCGGATTCTGACTGCCAGAGCACCTCCGACCTAAAAAACATGGATGATTTTGGTGCTAAAATGACTAATTTACCCCTATAAGAGATGGTGATTAACAGAGCCGTTATGACAGATATTAGTCAGAGGTCACAAATTTTACAAATTATTATGTTTTCAAGAGTCATAAACTATACGCTTTATTTTTAGGGGTCACAAACTAGAAATTTCAAACTTTTAGTGGCTATATTTTACACTTTAATCATACTTTTAATTTGACAAAATTAATAATAATATATATTTTTAGTTAATTTACAATTAGTAAAAACACATTTTAATGAAAAATGCTAGAAGATTTTGTGTACAATTTAAATAACAAAATTAGTAATTACAAAATTACATTTTTTAAATCACAAATAGTAGTATTTTTTTAATCACGTAATAAAGTACAACGCGCAAGATTATGCGCATCATTCACCCTATCTCTAAGCACTTCCAAAAACATAGAAAAAACTAAATTTTACAGGCAAACTCCTAATATCTTCTATAATACTAACAACCTCCAGAGGAGTATTCAGTCTTCCATTCATTGCTTGGACTATACTTGCATTATATGTGTTCACCTAAATCATTTCCGCACCAAGGTCCCTGGTTTCTTCCATACCTCTTAGTATTGCCAACGCCTTCGCTTGCAAAACTGAGAACATACATTGCTTCAAACTGTTCTCCTTGATTATTAATCCACATTGGTCTACTATGATCTAAGTTGAAGCACACATGCAAGTACGAGACTGAAAAGAGCCATCGGTGAATACTCTCCAGCCAAGCCCTCCATTGAAAACCTCTGTTAAAGAAGAAGAACCACTGCATTGCCATGGAGGAATAAGTTCCTCTGATGATATATTATTCCTGCAAGAGAAGGGATTTATGAATTTTCTCATAATGCCACCTGACTTGGTCCCAAATTAAAATAGGATCCATCCCTGCTCTTTCCCAGGGACTTGCGTGTTAATTGATGACGTCGCCAAACTGTCTCCGATCTGATCGTAATTACCTGCTCAGCAAATTTTTGATATCATGTCGGAAGCCAACAACCTTAGACGAAGTGCCCGGATGCAAGGAAGGGGCCCAGAAGAAAATCCCGACGAGGAACAAGCCTCTCAAGGACGTGGACTTGGACGCGGCCGACCAAGAGGATCTCAGTCACGTTCTTCATCATTACCGCCACCAAGCTCTACCGTGGTTGTTAGAAACTCTAACGTTTCGAACACCTCCGGTCCAAACCCTGCCGCGTCCGGAGCACCAAGCTCCGGTCCAAACCCTGCTGCATCCAGAGCACCAACCTTTGGTCTAAACCCTGCTGCGTCCGGAGCACCAACCTCCGGTCCAAATCCTGCTGCGTCCGGAGCACCATCTTCCTGTCCAAACCCTGTTGCGTCCAGAGCACCAAACTCAGGTCCTGGACCATCCAACGGTCAGTCGAATCCAAGAGTTTCAATTCAGATCGACGTAAATTATAGTGAAATTCATGAATGAACGAGAGTGGCTCATCGTCGAGAACGAGCTCGGATACAGCGGAACCGACTTAATCTTTATAGAGGACGAGAGGAGGTTAAGAGATAGCCAAACCCTCAAAGAGAGGCGCAAGGAAGAGGCAAGAAGAAGACGCCTAGTCGCGGCCTTAAACCGTACCTCGGGCCTTGTAGGTTCTCAACCTCCGATCTCGAACCAGCCTCACGCGAACCCCGTCTCGGACCACCCCTCAAGTGAGATTCCGGAAGATGTCCGAACTCTAATGAGGAACTTACACGCCCAGTATCCCGCTTTTGTAGCTTCTTTGTTGAATCCCAATCAGCATCTCCACACCCAGGCGCATGACGCCCCGAACCGGGTGTCGATTCCAGAATCTTCACTCCCGGGAGCTAGAATCACACCGTCCTCAAACTCTGCTCAACAGCAGAGATTTTTGGATGGCCTATTTCGGAGTCTGCTTCCGTATGTTAGTCAACAACATCTGCCGCCGCCTCCGGATCCAGCAGGCTACAGTGACGACGGTATAAATCGGATTGGATGACTCAATTGAATTTCATAAGATATACTCTAACGAGGAACTCTCTCATAAGACAGTTTATGGTAAGACAAGGAACCTCATATGGTTCATACAAAACTTTTAGGGTTAAACTGTAATTATTATGTTTTAGCTACATTCAAATCAATTCATTATATCAAAGTCCAAAAACATCTTCCTAACTGGTTTCGATTCTCTAACAGGGTTCAATTACGCTTAGATATATGTTTATTCTTTTGTATAGAGATTTCTCTATATTATGTTTTGAGAGCACTACAGTGCTTATGGGACTTTTGTCCTTGTAATCAACTTTCTCTCATTCTGGCCATTTAATGCACTAATGGTCTGGGAAGGCTAATACAATTTCCCCCACTCTTTGACCTTTTAATAACCGAACGACTAAGTTCTAGGCTGAGTTATGCCCCTCTTGTAACAGGGCAAAAAGATTAACATAATCAAGATCTAGGATAGGATGTGGTTTGACCACTAATAATTTTGTACTTGTAGTCCAAAATGATGATACTGTTATAAAATGAAGTATGAAATGCTCATGTGAAAATGTGAAAAAGTGAAAATGTGAAAATGCAAAGTCAAGTCATATGAGCTATATGCATAGCCCTAAAATGTTGAAATTGGAGGCTAGGAAATTTGACAATTTGTTACCTTTCATCACTATAAATAGAAGTGATGTTTGGGAGAAAGATCACACCAATTCTAAGCCAACATTTGAGCTATAGAATTCTCCCTTCTTTCTCCCTTTGTTAGCATACAAAAGTGATAGCTAGAAAGTTAGCATAAAGGCACTATAAAGATAGCATTGTAATCCCCCCCAAATATGTTAGTGATATTTCGGATCTATCCGACCGTAGACGTAGGTCATTTGACTGAACCACGTAAATTTTTGTGTTCTTGCCTTAAATTTCACAACACGTTATCAGCACGATCACTCTACATCTTCACCATGTAAGTTCAAGAACACCGGTATAGTATGCCATACTTTAAATATGACATAAACACCACATTGCTATTTACAGGAGAGCTTTGCCACCTTATAGCATTTGTGATGTGATTAAATTATTTATACATAACGCCATATTTCTATATACAGGAGAGCTTTGCCACCTTATAGAAATGTGATGTGATTTACTGAATTAAATTTCTTGATTAACATCTAACAAGTATTTAATTACTTAATACTTGTATCTCTGTGATGATTATTTAATACTTGTATATCTGTGATTATATATGTATATGACTATCTGTGTAATTTATTAAAATTACATAAATGATTTACATTAATAACAGATATATTTTCAGAGATAATTAACAGCCTGAAACGGCTCTATTTTCAACCGTAATAAACAGCCTGAAACGGCTATATTTTCAGTGATGATATAACGGTTATATAACGACTATAAACGGCTATATTTTCTCTATAAATACGAGTTTCATCCAACAATACTAAATCACATTTTCTCTCCAACTTCATCTTCTTACTCTCAAATTTTGCCGAGAAAATGGTTATGTTGTTTGCCCTTGCTCTTGTAATAATTTTTGTATTACATGCCCTTGTTCATACCGTAAATAGTACGCCGGAAGAGTTTAAGCATAATTATATAATTCTAATAAATTATTTCATTTTCTTCTTTATTTAGTTATCACCATGGCAAACCTCGTGAAGTTTGATTTTGCTCCTCTTGAAATCAGTGGGGATAATTACACCCCATGGACAGTTGATGTCGAGTCACATTTGCAGTCGCTAGACCTTCTGGATACTATTCAGGAAGGAAAAGATTCGACCAGTGTTAATAAGGCGAAAGCCTTAATATTCATTCGTAGACATCTTGATGTGAATCTAAAGAATGAATACTTCACTGTCAAAGATCCACACAAGTTGTGGAATAATTTAAAGGACAGGTATGACCATCAGAAGTACATATTGCTTCCTACATACATTGCTAAATGGGCGTGCTTAAGGTACCAAGACTATTCAAATGTCACCGAATACAATTCAGCAATGTATAGGATTACAACTCACTTGAGCTATTGCGATCAGGCTAAAACTGATGAGAAAATGATAGAAAAAATCCTTTCTACTTTCCATGCATCAAGTATTACTTTGCAACAGCAATATCGCATGCAAAAGTTTGAGAAGTACTCTGATTTGGTTACCACTCTCCTCGTTGCTGAAAAGCACAATGAGTTGTTGATGAAGAATCATGATGCTCGCCCGACCGGCTCTAAAGCGTTTCCTGAAGCAAACGATGTTACCTCTGAGGAACCTGGAAGTTATAACTCCTTTCAGGGTCGAGGCCGTGGTCGTGGAAAAGGTCATGGTCGTGGCCGTGGTCGAGGCAGAGGTGGTTACAACCTGTCCAACAAGTCTGCTAATTTCAAAAGCAGCAGCAAGAGAAGAGCCATGAAAATGCCCATAAAAAGGGTAAAGATGTAAGCTCCTCAAAGGACTCCGGAACCTATCGTTTCAGATGTGGGAAAAAGGGGCACTGGTCAAGAGTCTGCCGCACTCTTGAACACATATGCAAACTCTACAAAGAGTCCCTGAAAGTGAAGGGAAAGGAGACTAATTACCTTGACCAAGATTCCACCCATCTTGAGGCATCTGACTTCACTGATGAATATGGTGATTTCTCTGAACAAACTGATGGTGGAAACTAAAAATGATTTCATAAACCTTTTTGGGAATGAAGCTAGATGGTCCGATATTTACCTATTTTCTGAAATATGTAATTTCCCATTTGAAGTGTGCTTTTGTATGTTTTTTTCTTCTGAAGTAATGAATTGATCATGTTTTCTTATCAAGATTTGTTTTTCTTGTCTTAGTTAAATTTTGAATATAGATAAGGCTAATCTTGGAGTTACCCAAAGGATTAAAATTAAAGATATTTGCATACTTGATAGTGGAACAACACACACTATATTGAAAGATAAAAGTTTCTTCTCAAAAGTGAAACCAACTAATAACATTGTGAATACAATCTCAGGTACTGTAGATTTGATTGAAGGGATTGGCGAGGCAAATTTGGTATTACCAAATGGTACAAAGCTTACAATTAAGAATGTCTTATTTTCGCCAAAATCTAAAAGAAACCTGTTAAGTTTCAAAGATATATTCTCATGGTTTTGATACTCAGTCTGAAACTGAAGGAAACATGAAATATATGTATCTCACAATGATGAAATCTGGAAAGAAATGTATGCTTGAAAAACTGCCAATGCTCCCAACGGGTTTGCATTACACACACATAAATGCAGTTGAATCAAATAATGTAATTATGAAGCCTTCATTGTTTACCATATGGCATGACAAGCTGGGTCATCTTGGTACAACTATGATGCGAAGAATCATTGAAGGAACAAATGGACATCCATTGAAGGGGAAGATCCCTCATGGAAATGCTTTCCATTGTAAAGCTTGTTCTCTTGGAAAATTAATCATAAGGCCTTCACCGACAAAGGTTGAAATAAAATCACCCATGTTTCTTGAACGTATTCAAGGTGATATATGTGGACCGATTCATCCAACATGTGGATTGATAGATACCTCTAGTGAATGGTCACATGTATCCCTGTTATCAACTCGTAATATGGCATTTGCAAAATTACTCGCCCAGTTAATTAAACTGCGAGCTCAATTCCCTGATCATGTAATCAAAAAGATCAGACTTGATAATGCCGGTGAATTCACATCCCAGACATTTAATGATTATTGTAAGTCTATTGGGATTGATGTTGAACATCCCGTTGCACATGTGCATACACAGAATGGTTTGGCTGAGTCATTGATTAAACACGCCCCAAGTTATTGCTAGGCCATTAATAATGAGAACAATGCTTACCTCTTCAATATGGGGACATGCAATATTACATGTTGCGGCATTAATTCGCATCAGGCCGAGTGCATATCATAAATACTCCCCACACCAACTTGCACTCGGACAAGAACCAAATATATCTCATTTGAAAATTTTTGGTTGCACTGTTTATGTGCCTATTGCACAACCCCAAAGAACAAAGATGGGGCCACAAAGAAGCCTTGGAATATATATCTATACTATAATTTAAAAGACAAGGATTTAGAATTTTGTGAGAGTTTTGAATTATTTTTAAAATTATTACAAATTGACACATCATCATGGTTTATTTGATTATTTTAAGTTTTTAATTTTCTATTTTTGAATCGCGTGTCTACGTTTTTCTTCCGTCTGCCCCCTTCCTCTCCCCTTCCCATTTATGAAGCATTATTCTTCCTTTTCTGCATCCTTCTCCTTCAATTCAAAATCAATTCTCTGCAATCAAACGCCACGCTTTATGCTCAGAACGCCATCAACAACAGACTAACATCACCATGGACTCCTGGGCCGAGATCTAGCTCCGCAAGATGGAGCTTGGCGGCAACGACCCTTCAACTCCTTCGTCACCAAGTACAATACCAAGTCCGCCACAATTTACCGGGGGTCAAGACCCCGAATCGGTAACCGTCCGATTCAGCTCCGGCACTAACGGATGCAGATCGGAGGAATCATACGCGTGATTTCCGGTTAGGGAATCGAAGTCGGCGGCGGATTCTGCTGCGGTCAGGGCTACAGATTGGCCGTCGATCCAGAGGATCTCCGGTGCGCCAGCATCAGAATTGGGAGAAATCGTTAGGGTTCCGGCCATGGGGAGATGGTACCCGAGGGATGTGGAGAGGGAATCACGGAGTTTCACCACGACGTCGTTTTGGAACTTGGTTTGCATGATTCCTTGGTGCCTGTAGAAGAGCAGGCGATGGGGTGGCAGCGCGTGGAACCACAGCATATCGAAGTAGGTCAGACGGAGAGCCATTCGAGAACCCTGTTATCGTCCTGCACCGGACCGACCTGGAATTGAGAAAGCACGGCGATAGGGGCGGCCATGGTTGAGCTAATTGGTTGTTACTGCGGCTGTACCTGATAAATGCGGCTGCCTGGGGACGCGCGTGGTGCTTAGCGGCGAGCAGGTGAGGGCGCTGGCTTCCGCGTGGAGCGCAGTGGCGTGATCTTTGTGTGGTGTGTGAAGGCGGTTGAGATTGGGATTATTCCGGCGGGATTCGAGGAGCGTGTGCGGGAGAGAGGCGTGGTGGTACCTGGGTGGATCCAGAACTACTACAATTCGAGCTGCGCCGCCTCGCCGCTGAGAGATGGAGGAGGCGATGAGGAATGAGCATGTTGTGATACCCGAACCCGCTTTCTTTTGTATAAATAACCCTCCCTTCCACAACTTCAACTTCCACCACCACCACCATCACCAAGGCGGCGGAGCGAAGGAGCGGCGGGATATTCCGAAGGGTTTCATGGCGGTGATGGTGGGTCAGGGGAGGAGCAGCCGCAGCGGTTTGTGATTCTGGTGACGTATATCAACCACCCGCTGTTCATGCGGTTGTATTAGCTTCAACAAAAAACAAATGCCACAAAACAATTTATATATGCCTAACAATTCCTTTATTCATGTAGGAGTATAATTGAGATTAATTTTGAAATTTTTGTTCACCCATTTATTACGATTTTGTGTTTCCATACACGATAAATAGAAAATATTACTAAATCAAAATATAATATATATGAAAGATGCTGGATTTTACAACATGCACGACACATGATATAAAATACTTTTTGAGTACACAGTTATATATTTTTTATATTTTTTTATAATTGGATAATAACTCAAATGAGTCTCCAATAAAACCACACATCTTTTGCTCTCTATTTTTAAAAGACATATTTTTTCGAAGTATATAGTTTTGTATTATTTCATATTTTTCATTTTAATTACAAATGCTTCAATACGAAAGGTTTAATTTTTAAGTTTTGGATCCAAAAGATTAATCAATTGAAAATAATTGATTCTATTTCTTTAGCATCAATTGATTAATTCAAAGTAAATGAATAGAATTTTGAATTGATTACCTTACCTGTGAAATTAATTATATTCATTACCTTACCCATATTATAAACATTCAAGTTCATTGTATCTAAATTAAATAATTTCCGTTTCCTTTTCTTCCTCCCCTATTTCCAAAACTAATTAAACCCTTATCAAAACCTCTTCCCAAAATTCATTCTTCTATTAATTATTTGATTCATTAATCTCTTCTCTGTTTCTTTCACGCCATCGCCAACAATCTAATTCAACATTTAAAAATTTCATCACCTCTTCTTCTATTTATGTTTCACGTCATTACCTTTTCTTCTACTTTCATGTTGTTATTGTTAAATTAAATATGATTTAAATATATAATGAAAAAAGTGCTATTGTACCCCTAACTATTTAAGAAAGTGCTAATGTACCCCTATATTTTTTAAAAGTGCCACTATACCCTCAAATGTATAATTTGGGCAGAATTTTCTTTTGCCAAGTGTAACATGTCAACAATACCCTCACTATTATTTAATGGTAAATAATAAAAAATTTAGGACGAAAATGCCCCAACCAATTCAATGAATAATTCTCCCCTACCTAATTATTCATCTAATTCCCGCTTCTATTTTACTTTCACACCCAGTTAAGCAAGGCAATCCAAATCCATACTACTAGTCACCGTTACTTTATCGGATGAACGCGTTTGAAGTCGAGGGGACCAAAACCACCCTGCCCCAGGGGACCGAAACCGCCACACCCAGTAATAATTAGCGTGACTAGCTCAAATTACCAAAGGAAAATGAGAGAATAGAGTTGGCGAGATTATGGTAAGTTCACCAATGTTTTCAATTTGTTGAGTTTTTGGATATAAATGTTAACTTTTTTCAATACTGGCCTGCAAGATTCAATCCGTATTTTGCTTATTTGCAGTCCGTATTTTTGTTATATAATCACTATGATTATGATATATAACTGATTTGCAAGTGTATGCAATAGAAGTAATATATATATATATATATATATATGATGCATATGTCTGATATACATAATTATTGATTATATCATATATATCGACAGCGTATTTTTATTTTGAACTACAAAATACGCAAAATACGGACTACATCTAGCATGCCCCTTTCAATAATATTGTGCATTTATTATGTAATGCAGTGATATTAATTTCTTGATTTTTTTTTTGTGCCCATGACCATGAGCATTTGGGTCAAGGGAAAAAACCCAACAAGTGAGGGTAAATTTGTCTTTTAGTTCAAAATGTTGTTGGAAAATTAGTTTTAGGGGTACACTTCTTTATTCAATATAATTATAGGGGTACATCAGCACTTTTGAATTACTCGGGGGTACATTGGCACTTTCTTATAAACTTGGGGGTACATTAGCTTTTAACCCATATATAATTGTTGAGTGCCTTTTGACCTCCTCTGTTACATGCATATATATATATTATCTTTGTAATCTCACTGTAAAAGGATTGCAAATATTATACATAAAAAAACTAAGGTAATCACTATAAAAGGCAATCTCTATGTATAATATTTGACAATCTTTTTACAGTGAGATTGCAAATGTAATCTTTTTGGTTTTAATATTCTCGAATTGTTAATATTCTGAACATTTAGACCTATATCGGTGAAATACAATCAATTTAATGACATAGTAGGTAATATATTTAGTATGTTAGAAATATATCATTAGCGAGGAATTAGAATGTCATGCATATTCATATGTAATTTTTCATGAATAAAACTATTAGAATGAATTAATATATACATATAATAATTTCAAAATAAATATTCGTGCATCGGCACGAGCATTATACTAGTAGGCTTTGAAAGCGCATCTATTATTAAATATCTTGAACCTCAAACTGGAAATGTTTTCACAGCTCGGTTTGCTGTTTGCCAATTTGATGAGGAAAGATTCCCAACATTAGGAGGAGAAAGAAAACAAATAGAAAAGGAAATTACCTGGTCTGTACCAACATTATTGCATCTTGATCCTTACACAAAAGAATGTGATGGAAAGGTTTAACGTATTTTGCATTTGCAAGAAATAGAAAATAGACTCCCTGATGCATTTACAGACATAAAAAGGGTAACTAAATCTTATATAACAGCTGAAAATGCCCCTGCCCAAATTGTATTCCCAAAAGGACAAGTTGAAAACAAAGTTATTCATGAAGCCACCACATGCCTGAAGCGTGGAAGACCTCCTGGTTCAAAAGATAAAAATCCAAGAAAGAGAAAAGGGGTAGAAAACCCAGATAACTCTAAAATGGAGGATCGTGTTCCTGAAGAAACACGCAACGAAGAAAATCGAGAAATTTCGGTTAATTATGCCCAAACGGGTATAAGGTAGAACTGAAATGAGGAAATCGATGATGCATTTTCTTACAATTTGACATGCGATGTCATAGAAGAAAATGGGGATCCTGAACCTTGGTCAGTCACCGAGTGTAAAAAGAGGCATGATTGGGCTGAATGGAAAAAGGCCATAGATGCCGAATTATACTCGCTTAATAAACGCGAAGTATTTGGACCTATCGTACTCACACCTGAAGATGTGAAACCTGCTGGATACAAATGGGTATTTGTACGAAAACGAAATGAGAAAAATGAGATTGTAAGATACAAGGCTCGACTTGTTGCACAAGGTTTTTCTCAAAGATCGGGAATTGATTTTGGGGAAACATATTTCCCTGTCATGGATGGAATTACGTTCCGCTACCTGATTAGTCTAGCGGTCCATGAGAAACTTAATATGCATTTAATGGATGTTGTTACCGCATATTTATACGGATCACTTGATACCGATATTTACATGAAAATCCCTGAAGGATTCAAAATGCCTGAAGCATCAAGTTCAAATCTCAGAGAAAGACATTCAATAAAATTACAAAGGTCTTTATATGGATTAAAGCAATTCGGACGCATGTGGTATAACCGACTAAGCGAATATTTGCTACAGAAAGAGTATGTCAATGACCCTCTTTGTCCATGTGTTTTCATTAAGAAAACAACATCCGAGTGTGTAATTATTGCTGTCTATGTGGATGATTTGAATATCATCGGGACCAATAAGGAGATCTCAGAAGTAATCTTTTAATTAAAGAAAGAGTTTGAGATGAAAGATCTAGGGGAAACTAAGTATTGTCTCGGCTTGCATATCGAGCATTTGCCAAGTGGGATACTTGTGCATCAATCAAATTATACGAGAAAAATCTTAAAGAGATTTAACATGGATAAATCAAATCCATTGAGAACCCCAATGGTGGTAAGATCCCTTATTAAAGAAAAGGACCCATTTCGTCCATGCGAGAAATTTGAAGAGATTCTTGGTCCAGAAGTACCATATTTCAGTGCAATTGGAGCTCTTTTGTATCTCGCTAATTGTACTCGACCAGATATAGCATTTGTTGTAAATTTATTAGCGAGATTTAGTTCATCTCCTACTAAAAGGCACTGAAATGGTGTTAAACATGTGTTTCGTTACCTTCAAGGAACGATTGATTTAGGATTATTTATTCTAACAATGCGAAACCATATTTGATTGGTAATGCAGATGCTGGCTATAAGTCAGACCCTCATAAAGGAAGATCTCAAAATGGCTATGTATTTACATGTGGAGGAACCGCGATATCCTGGCGTTCTCAGAAACAATCGCTTGTCACAGTATCATCAAACCATGCTGAAGTTATTGCTTTACATGAAGCAAGCCGAGAATCTGTATGGTTAAAGTCCATGACAGATCATATCAGAACCGCGAGTGGTCTTTTGAAGAAAGATGATCCCATCACAGTTTATGAAGATAATGCAACATGTCTTAAGCAAATGAATGAAGGATATGTCAAGAGCGACATAACAAAGCATATCCCTCCACAGTTCTTTGAATTTACCCAAGAACTGAAAAAGAACAATATTATAAATCTCCAGCATGTTCGTTCTTGCGATAACTCAGCTGATCTCTTCACAAAGGCTCTCCCCACTTCAGTATTCAGAAAACATGTTTATAACATCGGTATGCGAAGGCTACAAGGTTTATAAGGCAATGTCAAGATGAGGGGGAGCTACACATTTTTGAGCCAGGTGAATATACGGTTATGAGCATTCCAAGGGGGAGTGTTATAAAATGAAGCATGAAATGCTCATGTGAAAATGTGAAAAAGTGAAAATGTGAAAATGTAAAGTCAAGTCATATGAGCTATATGCATAACCCTAAAATGTTGAAATTGGAGGCTAGGAAATATGACAATTTGTTACATTTCATCATTATAAACAGAAGTGATGTTTGGAAGAAAGATCACACCAATTCTAAGCCAACATTTGAGTTATAGAATTCTCTCTTCTTTCTCCCTTTGTTAGCATATAAAAGTGTTTGCTAGAAAGTTTGCATAAAGGCACTCTAAAGATAGCATTGTAATCCCCCAAAATACATTAGTGATATTTCGGATCTCTCCGACCGTGGACGTAGATTATTTGACTGAACCGCGTAAATTTTTGTGTCCTTGCCTTAAGAAATGCGATACGTGCTTTCATTACTCCCTTTCTATTTGTTTGTCTTGATGGCTCTTCGTCACGCTTTTATTTGCTGAAGACGTGTTGCATTTCTTATGCGCATTGAAGCTTTGAACTTTTTTCAAAAAATCCATCAAACTTGTAGCTTTTCAGTGTACAACTACTGAAGTGTCACACACAGTCTTCGGTGTAAAACTACTGACTACTGCCAAGACTCATCAACTGACTCTAATTTGCATGTTTTCACTGGGAATTACAAGTCCAAAATTCAGTGCGTACAGAAGCCAAAAACAGTATTCCTTGTATTGTAAAGAAAAACACACAAAATGTGTAATACAACAATTTCATATCAAGGAAATCATGAATCGGAGAATGCAGCTTCAATCTTATTGCGGATGAGCTGAGGCTTGAGACGAGGAGACAATCTGGGCAGGGTTTGCTCGGTGCCGTCGGGACGGAGCGCCGCCAGCACAGGGATCTCATACTGATAAGCCTTCTCCCATTGGGGATCGGTGGTGATATCCCTGATCTCCAAATCTAGGGCGTCAGGAAAGGGGAAAGCAGCATCCAGCTTCTCTTTCAGGCCGTCGCACAAACAGCATCCGGGCTTCGAATACAGGATCAGCTTTCTCGGTGGTGACGATGATGGCGATAAGTTGATGGAGAATAGGCGCGGGCTGACGCCGCACCGCCGCCCGATTCCGCCGCTCACTCTCAATCTTACGGCGGTCGACGATGCCAGCGCCGCAATTCTGGTCGCCATTTTATCCCGTAACAGTGACGATTAGACGAATATGATCGACAAAGTGACCTTATCTTCTGTTTTCGTCAAAGACAGAGCCCATTGAAAACCTTTATTGGGCTTTTCCTCTGCTATTTCGGGTAATGTGTCATGCCTACGACTTAATGGAGATATACTCCTTTCGTATTTTGTTTCTTTCCAATTTGTATCTAAGACCATTTCCAATGCAATCCTCACTTTTGGAGGTGTCAATTATTTCACATGACACATTTTGAATGACTAAAGTGTAAAAACTAAACTAAACATTGATCAAAATGCCCAATTTCTAGACCCGATAATAAAATGCTCAATTTCTAATTCCCTATATTCTAAAAATACCCAATTTCTAGACCTCGGTTAATTTTCTCCATTAGTTCAGTAAGTTTGCGGGATATTTTAATAATTTATATTAAAAACAAATTATACTTCCCATTTTTTCTTCGTATCTCCACAAAAAGAGGAATTGGGGATTTTTGTGCGGGAGAAACGAAGAAAAGATGAGAAGTCTGATTTTTATAGTATTTAAATTACTAAAATACCCCTCAAACTAACTGAATTAGCGGAGGAAACTAACCAAGATTTAAAAATTGGGTATTCTTAGAATGTAGGGTACTAGAAATTGAACACTTTGAATGTTGGGTTTAGAAATTGGGTATTTTGACCAATGTTTGGTCTAGTTTTTGCACTTTAGTCCATTTTGAATGGAGGTTCAATATGATGTAATCAATACAATTTTATTGAAGGTCATTTTAAAAATTTCATCTCCAATGCTAAAATATATTAGAGTGAATGAATGAGAGAGAGTTGAAGTAAATTAGACATGCGAGATTCATTTATTGGGTGAATGGATGAGAGAGAGAGAGAGTTGCAACTTGCAACTTGGGTCTCTATATCTTGCAAGTCAAGTTGATGCTTAAAATAAAAGGGAATGCCGCGTCATGTAGATGGTTTAATTGACTCTTGCATTTGATGTATTTTTTAGCGTGAACCACAACCAATATGACGTGGATTTTTATTTTTTCAAAATAGAAGTTTAGTATTGGAGATGCTCTAATTACACACACACATATATATTACAAAGTCAAGGAAGTGATGATCTATATATAAATAAGATATTAAATTAAATAGATCCTTTTATGCAAAATACGGAGGGATTATTTTGCAATTTAGATAAATTTGAGAATTGGAACCCACGCGCCATATATAACTGCTTCAATCAGAAATATCT
Organism: Sherardia arvensis; assembly: GCA_948330725.1. NCBI lineage: Eukaryota > Viridiplantae > Streptophyta > Magnoliopsida > Gentianales > Rubiaceae > Sherardia > Sherardia arvensis. Next base: position 19,769,673 of record OX415238.1, read on the forward strand.
CAAATCCACGGCGGTTACATATCTCATCTGAACAACTCGAGCGTCAGGGCAGCGGAGCAACGCGATGGCGTCGGGGCGGCTAAGCAAGGAGGAGGAGGGAGATCGGAGATTTCACTCCGCCCGTGGCCGGTTACACTCCGGCGAAGAGTTTTCCGTCATTGTTGAAGATATCGATTGAGAGATTTCACTCCGCCCGTGCCCGAGGTTTCCGTCGCCGTTGAAAGTGAATCGATTCGCCGATTTTTTATTAAACGTTGGGACGGTGGTGATACTGTGGCAAGTGTGGGCTCGCCTATGTCTACCAGAAGGACGGCGGCGATTGAGGATCTCATCTAGTGATGGTGATATGATTATGATTCTGATTCTATATAGCTGTTTGATTATTTATGGTGTTTTATGGATATTTTAGATTGTGTTGTTTTTGTTTTGCGTATGCAAATCGCTGTATTTGATCAATTTTATGATGGATTGATGTTTAATTATGATCTTGATTTGCATCTATATGATTTCTGTTTGGTCGTGAATGTTTTTGGTTAATGTTTATAGTGGGAAATGTTATGAATTGTTATGGTTATTGGGCAGGATTTTTTATAATGATAGGTGCAAATTGAGTTAGTCTACGGACGGTCTTTGAAGGAAGCAACTGCTCAAAATTCAGGAATGGAAAAGTATATCCTCATCTCTTTTCCCCCTACTACTACTGGGTTTAAGCAATATTTTGTAATTCTGCTGTATTTGATTTTTGGGGAAATCGCGCTTTAATCCCATATGGGCTACATTTCCTTTATTGATTTGAGCGGCTGTTGGCAAATCTGGTTGATTGGTTAAGTTAGTTAAGATTTAGTTCATCACTAATAACAAATTCTATAGAAAGAATGCTGTTGAAGTATTGCAGCGATATAAGCACGACGGGCGAACGCTTTTGAATTTTATACTATCCGGCACCCTAATCTCAAAGATGGTGATGCCTCCTATAGCAGTTTCATAGGATGAAGTGGATTTGGATCAAATCAGCGTTGATCAAGTTCTAAACTGTGCCAGTAAAGGTACAAAATGGCACGCTGCTTCTTTCATGATTTTCCTGACGAATAAATTGCTTGATTTTTAAACTCTATTTTTTCAGTGTAAAGTGTCTTATTTTTAGGAAAAAATTATTTTTTTAACTGTGTAATTATGCTTCTATTTCTTCCAATCTACATCGTCTTATTTTAGAATAAAATGTTTGTTTCTTAAATTTTATTTTTTTTCATTCGAAAGTGTCTTATTTTTAGAATAGCATGTTTTTTTTAAAACTCTATTTTTTCAGTAAAAGTGTCTTACTTTTAGAATAAAATGCCTGTTTTTTAACTATGTAGTTCTGCTTCTTTAAAATGCTTCTATTTTTTCAGTCTAAATTATCTTATTTTTAGAATAAATTGTTTTTTTACTCTATTTTTCAGTCTAAAGTATCTTATTTTTAGAATAAAATGTTTTTTAACTCTATTTTTTCAGTGTAAAGTGTCTTATTTTTAGAATAAATTGCTTATTTTAAACTGTGTAATTGTGTTTCTATAAAATGCTTCTATTTTTTCCAGTCTAAAGTATCTTATTTTTAGAATAAAATGCTTGTTTTTTTTTATTTTTTCATTCGAAAGTGTCTTATTTTTAGAATAAAATGCTTGTTTTTAAACTCTATATTTTTCAGTTTAAAATGTCTTATTTTTAGAATAAAATGCTTGTTTTTTAATTTTGTAGTTGTGTTTCTATAAAACGCTTCTATTTTTTCAGTCTAAATTGTCTTTTTTTTAAAAAAATAAATTTCTCGTTTTTTAAACTCTATTTTGAGTCTAAAGCGTCTTATTTTCAGAATAAAATGCCTTTTTTTTAAAATCTATTATTTTTTTCAGTCTATAGTGTCTTATTTTGAAAATAATTGCTTGTTTTTCAACCGTACTATTTTTTCAGTTTAAATTGTCTTATTTTTAGAGTAAAATGATTGTTTTTTAAACTCTAACTTTTTCAGTCTAAAGTCTTATTTTTAGAATTAATTGCTTCTTTTTTAACTGTATAATTCTGCTTCTATAAAATGTTTCAATTTTTTCAATTTCAAGTGTCTTATTTATCGAAGAAAATGCTTGTTTTTTCTATAATAAAACACGCGTGGACAGTAGCGCGTGAACAATGATCTCGTGAACAATAGCGCGTGAACAGTAGCACACTTTTTAAAAAAAATTACAAATAAGGATCTCCCTCCTTCCATACTCTAATATCACTACTACAAATATAGTCTATAAAAACATGCAAAAATGTTGTTAAATGCATTTTTAATAACACTTTTAATTATACCAACACTTTGCTAATGTGTGGTATTTGTCAGTGTTACAAAAAGTATAAAGTGTTATGATAGATAATTTATAATATTAATTAAATTATTAAATATATAATAAATAGTGTTATGATAGCGATCAGTTTCCACACATTATATTGTACTTATATGTTTAAAATTTTATGATAAGTAATTATCATTAAATTTTTTTGTAATTTAATATTGTAGATTATTGTGGGGATCACTAGTAGAATGTGGGCAGAAAACGGCGCCGAACGATGGCGGTTCCGCGGGAAAATAAGGAAACCACCGTCCTTCTATGTTCCCGAGTTCGGAAACACGACTTCTCAAGCCGGATGACTTTTTACACGGCGGTTGTGATGCAACCGCTGTGTAAATGCATTTTTTGCTCGGCGGTTGCGTTTAACCGCCGACCAGGCTACGTTTCCGACACCGGAAATGACTAGTCGGACGTTTCCCCATTGACCGGCTTGACTTTGACGGTCAAGTCGACGGGCCAAGTTGTTGCTCTCGGTGGAGTCAAGTCAATGCAGTCGTCCAGGTAAGGTTCCGAGTTCGGAAACGTGTCCGGATAAGCTAAAAACGTCCTGGAGAGATTCAAGAAGTCGTAAAAGTCCCCGGATGAGCTAAAACAGAGTGGTATAAAACGAGAAACGGATCCTATTTGTTCTATCTAGACTATTCTATCTTTGTTTTGGGTTGAAGAACACAGAGAATATCCCAATCTTTCGGCTCGCTGAATCCTAGGCCGCGATGAGGTAATCTCCCGCTAAATTTAGTATTGATGGAGGATCTTTGTTAATTTCAAGCATGAAAATATTGTGTGTGTCCCTAATTTCATTGAAGATATATGAACTTGCCTATTGATTCCTAGTCATTTGTGTTTATGAAACTATTGTTTATGTGCTATGTTGTCAACTAGTACGATATAGATGAATTAATTCATGAATATGCTCTAAAATTTATGAAAATAGGTACACAAGCGTTATGGAACGTAGTCGTATTATTAGGGAGAATAGTCGGACCTTACCAGAGTATATGGGATTGGTTGAATATTTCATTGATGTTGCATCTGATAATGCAAGAGTAGAAAATTAGTCGGCCATGCGGTGCCCTTGTAAGGATTGCACTAACGATGTATATCTAGGAGTTGAAGGTTTGCGTGAACATTTGATTGTTAGGGGTTTCCAAAATTCCTATACCACGTGGGTATGGCTTGGGGAAGAACGTAGCACTGTTGTTGTTAATGAACCAATGGAAGTTGTAGCAAAAAAATGAAATGCTTGGTAATTATGACGATAAATTGGATGACTTGGTAGATGATGTTGCCATGCATTTTTTTTGGAAAACCTGAGACGCTTGAAGCGATGTATAATGATAACAGACCCCTTTGTATGAGGGGTCAATCCACACTATTCTAAGCGCGACCTTGTTGTTGATGAATTTAAAAGCCAAACATGGGCTTTCAGATAAGGCATTAACAGAGTCGTTCAAGTTGATTAGATAGCTGCTTCCCACTGAAAATTTATTGCCTGATAGGGTATATGCTGCAAAGAGGATACTATGTCCAATGGGTATGGAACTTGAGAAAATTCACGTTTGTCCTAATGATTGTATGTTGTTTAGAGGGGAAGATGATATGAAATTGGAAAATTGTAGCGTTTGTGGCGAGACACGTTACAAAGCTGTGAAACAAAAAGTGGATGTGGGAGGAGATGTTGTTATGGAAACCAACAAACGTGTTCCCGCAAAGGTGATGTGGTATCTCCCTATTATACCTAGGCTTCAAAGGTTGTTTGCTAACAAAGAAGAAGCTAAGAACTTGACATGGCACGTAGATAGAGAGTGATAAGTCCATTGTTCGTATTCGGACCTCATTCATACTCGGACTAGGCCTGAGAAGGGTCATGGGCTCGAGGTACGCGGAGGATGGATCCACGGGTCCATAAATCCTAATCCTTATAAGGAATGCATATATTATGAATGTTCTACAAGGAATATACATCCTCTCAAAGATGGTAATACAGCCATCCTAAACATGGTAACACAACCATGTCTGATATATACTTCTATTATACATGGTAATACAACTACCATTCCATAAGAGTTGTACTTGTACCATAAATACATATCTTGGGGATCTACGGATTGTAGCCATATAAATACCCTAAAGGTTTGGTAGACCTCTCCATCTAATCTCCTACTACATACTTTACGCCTCAAGCAAATATACTGACTTGAGCGTCGGAGTGTCTACCCCCGGGACACCTGGGGTCTTTGTTTAGCAGATCAGTTCGAGAGCCTGGTTCGTCGTCGAGGTGTTGGTGTTTGGCGTACATCAATTTGGCACGCCCGGTGGGACATCTCACACTCATTGACGACGTCGCCGAACCTTGTCTCTGATGTGGTCTAAAGCGCACCTGAAGAAGCAACTCCCCCAACAACATGTCTGACACTGAGCAACCCAAACGAAGCGCCCGAGTACTAGGGTAAAACCCGGAGGAGAATACAAAAGCAGAGCAACCCCCCCAAGGACGAGGACGAGGACGAGGACGCAGTCGACCCAGAGGATCTCGTACGCGCTCCACCTCTGAACCGCCGTCAGGCTCTACTGTGGGGGCAGAAAACTCCAACGTTTCAAACTCTTTCGGTCCAAACCCTGTCGTATCAGGAACACCCTCCTCCGGTCCAAATCCTGCTGCATCGGAATGCCACCTTCTGGATCGAATCCTGTTGGATCTGAAGCACCGAACTCAGGACAGAGAGTCTCGATCCAGACGGACATGAACTACAGCGAACGCGTCAACAACTCATACGGCCTCGATCGAGAGAATGGGCTTGGATATAGCGGATCTGATTCGATCTATACCATAGAAGAACAAGCACAAAGGGATCGACAAATCCTCGCAGAAAGACAGCAGGAGGAGGAAAGACAAAGACGTCTTAGGGAAACCTTAAACCAGATTGTACGATATAACCCACCAGGCCCTGGGCCATCTTATATCAATCTTGACTCGGACACCCCTCCAAGAACGATCCCTGAAGATGTTCGAGCACTGATGAGGGACTTACATTCCTAATATCCTGATTTCGTTGCATCTCTGATAAACTCAAGTCAACAACTCCGTGCACAGACGCATGAGGCCCCCAATCGAGTATCTATCTCAGGAGCTCAAACAACACCACCTGCTGATTCTACTCAACTTCGAAGACTCCTAAATGATTTATCTAGGGATCTACCGCCTTATAATACTCAAAGCAACCTGCCACCACCTCCTAATCCAACTAATTACCAGAATGAAGGCACATGATTAAGTAGGGAGGAAGTGCGAAGGATGCGCATCAACAACATCGAGGAAGAGCTCAGGCGCGAGAAGAGGGAGCGAACCAGGAGCGAATGGCAAAACAGTGCCGATCGGCCCTTCACTCAAGAGAGAATCTACCCTACTCGAGGTAAATACGAAGTCGATCAAGAAATCACACGTATCCTCGGACCCAGAGGACAGTCTGCTCGTTCTCCCTTCTCGCGGCATATTGTGAACCTCCCCTTCGATAACCACAAGAAGGTCCCAGAGCACTTACCCACATACGATGGCACTAGCGATCCTAGAGAATTTCTCCCGGTCTTTTTTAAGACTCTGGAAACCAGGAATTTCCACGAGTTGGAAATATGCAAGATCGTCCCCAGTTACCTCCGAGGGAAAGCACAAACATGGTTTACTCAGACAAAACCAGAAAATTTGTTCGATTACTGGGATTTCGCTGAGTTCCTTCTCCACGATTTTTTCCAGAAGAAGAAGTTTACCAAGTCCCTCGGATGTTTGGGATATGTGGCCCGCCTTGAAGGAGAGACTGTGATAGAACACTATCACAGATACATGGATCTAGCTACTGAATGCTATGATCGAGATGAACGCCTCCTGATCAATATGTATCGAATGAGTGTGGATGATGACACTCTGAGGATGAAGTTGGCAACAAAGAATCCAACAACCATTCAGCATCTCCAGGCCATCATGGAGAAGTATGCTAGCAAAACAAACGCTGTAACAGGCAAGAGGCCTCCAGACTCCCATCTGGACAAAAAAGAGCCCAAAATGAAGATACCGAAGGTCGAGAAGACGGAAAACGCCTCCAAACCTACCTTCGAGTCATACACTCCTCTGGCTAGATCTCGGGCTGAGATTTTATCCATTCACAGGCACCTTTTAAGGGACCCACCTGACATGAAGGAGTCAGCCGAGCGCCAAAGGTCCCCGAAATTCTACCAATATCACCGAGATCGGAGGCATGAAATTGAGGAGTGTTATCAGCTCAAGAATGAGATCGAGAAGCTAATTCGTCAAGGAATCGTGCAACAAATTGCACCTTCGATAGCCCGCGACAACCAGGGTACCCAGAAGAGATATGGGTGAAAACCCTGGCAGAAGAAGAAAGATGGCTCCCGTAACAACAATAACAACCATGGTGGCGGAGGCAACAATCCTCAGGATCCTCCTCCCCCACCGCTTAATGGAGCCAACCGAGTCATCAACGGCATCAATGGTTATACAGGAGAAGCAATTTCCTTGACCAATCTGAAGGATAGTGTGCGGGCCATACCCCACACCGAGCCAGTCAACAAGAGGCTCCGCCCCAAGGAAACTATTACCTTCTCGGACGCAGACGCCGTGCCAAACCAGATGCCCCACTCGGACCCTCTCATCATCTCGGCAACCATACAAGATTCCATGGTAAAAAGAGTCTTCGTAGACGACGGGAGCGGGGTAGAAGTAATGTTCCAAGACTGCTTCCAGAAGCTGGGATTTACCAAAGATGATCTCAAACCTACGGGTCCGATCTCGGGGTTCACAGGAAATCCACTAATACCTCTCGGGGAAATCACACTCCCAGTCACAATAGCAGATGGAGCAAAGAGCCTAACCTTATACTGCACATTTGTGGTAGTCGACACCGTCACACCTTTCAACATTATCCTTGGCTGACCTTGGATGTGCCAAGCTAAAGCCGTATGGTCTCCCTACCATCTGATGCTGTATTTTCCGACACAACAAGGAGTAGCTTCAATCAAAGGAGATCAAGGAGTGGCGCGTTCTTGCATGATCACGGCCATCCGTGACGCCAGAAAAGTGAGCAACATCTCGGCCGTCAACACTGTCCTAGGAGATATGGTCCCCGATCCTGATCTCGAACAACCTATGGTGTTCCATTTTGGAGAAGAGGCCTAAAACGAGATGACTGCACTATGGCATAAACGCCGCCACCAAGCCTTCCAAGTGGGGGAACTGGTAATGCCAGTTGGACCGTGGTGTACTAACAAGCTAGGAGGAGCGCTGGAGCCAAGGACCAAAGGACTATACAAATTCTCCGCAGCACAATCCGGTGGATTCTACCTATTGCAAACACGCGAAGGAGAGCACTTGGACCCTGTCATCATGGCGCCTTTCCTACGCAGGTACTTCGGAGCTAAAACCAAGTAGACCCTCTTCATATAAGGAGAAACTACTTCAATAAGGCCTACGGGCCAAGCTTCCTTTCCTTTCATCTTTTTATCTTTTCATACCCGAGCTCCCAAACTCGAGGTTGTCTTTCATGATTTTGCCGAGCTCTTAAGTTCGAAGAATACAATTTCTTTTCAACATATATCTTCTATTTTATTTTGAAGCAGTCTATACTCTCTAAATACAAAGAGACACTATGCCTTATAAAGCATAAGTAAAGACTGCTGCCTAAGATCCATACGCTTATAAGTGTAAGATTGATGCTTATCTAATATGAGCTGTTTAGACTACGTGTCCGAACTACAATCATCTTAGGCCAAAATAAAATAATATACTTGTAAAAAGTATATGGTCAAGGACCAACACGATACGGGTCATACAAACTCACAAAGTTTGGAAATCGACTCTCCACGTGATACTCCAATTAAGGTACACATCACTATTAATTCAGGCTATTCATAAGCCTAAGAGTCAATCTTCTCAAAGATTGCAGTATAAAAACCTTTATAAAGGCAAAATCAAAAAGTGTTATTACACTAAAAAACTTCTTACACCTCGTGAAGGTCTTTAAATACAGGGGTACGACCCCGACCGCGAGAAGAAGTAGAGGCACGACCTCGACCACTTTGGAGGCCACGACCCCAATTAATTTCTTCTGCCACCCTCATCAGCTGAGAGGGCGTAGGAGATCCCTTTTTATTTCCTATAATTACAGGTCGAGCAGGAGAGTCAATTGAGCCACGAGCTCTAGGAGTAGGTGTCGCCTCTCTGCCCCTTCCGCATGGGATCCCTCGAGATATGCCATCTTGGACATGAGACCTTATCAACGGTCCTGAATATGGGACATAAGAAGGCCCAACTATCTCTCTCCTTGAAGATCCTGAAGGTGTGACAAACACACCTTGAGCTTCTAGTTCCTTTATTTGGAACCTGCAAGCATTCAGCTCGGCCTGACACATCCTCAACTCATCTATCGTGGAGGCAATCTTATGATTCACGGTGATATTTTCATCCCGGAGGGTAGAAATACGAAGGTCTTTCTTGTGACTTTCACCCTTGATCTTCATTAAGTCACTCTTGACTTTCCTCCATTCTTGGTCATACTCCTTATTGGCGGCCAAGGCCTTGCTGTGTGCATCTTCTAGATCCTTATACCTCTTCTGAAGATCACTTAGCTGCTGATTCAGCTCAGCTCTCCGTTTCATAGCCTCTTTGAGCCCACCGCGAAGACTCTCACATTCTTCCCGCACGATGCTAAAACATCCCTTGGAGTCACCCAAATCTTCCTCCAGTTCTTTGTTCTTTTGAAGGACAGCTTCATACTGAACCTGCAATTCAGCACAAGCAGCTACGCAACACTGGACATAAAGGAAGACAGGGAACTATCAAATTTATGAAAGAAACATATTATTCGGAGTACATGGATATCAAAAGACTGAGTAAAAAGAGTAATTCCTAAATAAGGAGAGAAGGTTCTAAAGAATTACAATCTTAGGTTTCCCCTTCCGAGTCTCAGGATTCTCAGTGGATGCTTCTATAGCCGACTTCTCCACCAAGTATGTCAAGTCAGGATACAGACTGACCAGTTTATCCTGGAATTCTTCAAAAGTTTATGCTTTTTTCAAGGATTCCAAACTAGTCAATAGACTAGTCTCAAACCACCCAACTCGGCTGAACTATGCTCGGAAATTCTTCAGTTTCTCCGGTACTTCCGGCCAAGTATAAGCAGAGGCCAAACATCCCTGAATCTCCTCGCTGAGAAATCCCTTAAGATGAATCCACATCTCAAAAAGCTCGGACTTATGGTAGAAATCGGCATACTGTTGGCGATAGGCCTCCATCTCTGGGCAGTTTAGGCAAAAATCCATTATCAGTTGGACTAGTCGCCTCTGACAAGTGGGATCAGTATATCGACCTCTCTCTGCTTCCAACAAATCCATGCTCCTCTTCAGCTCCGAGAAAGAACCATCCACCAACCTCTTCTCATTCTTGATAGCCCGGTTCTCATCCTCCAAGGCCTCCCTCTTGGCCCTCTCCCGTGCCACCTCATCCTGGAGACGCTTTACCACATCAGAAGGTTCTTTCGACCTCCTGGACATCTCTTCCTTCATCAATTCCAGCTCACATGCCTGCCCTTGACAGCGGTCATATAAGGTCCAGAGGGAATCGTACATATGCTTCATCTGGCTAAAGGACTGAGAAAGAAAATGAAGAACGGTCAAATAACTATAGCTACAACTCTATTAAAGGCCAAGTTGATCATACCTGGTTAATTCCAGGACATCTTGGAACAAGTTCGGTCAATGCCTCGGAAGAAGAAGGTGACACATATTTCTCGAACTCTTCTAGTGGTCCGAGCTCGAGCCTTGGTTTCTTTAGAGACTTGTTGGAAGAATCCACAGAAGTCTCAAAATCCTTTTTCTTATCACTACTTCCTGACAGCCCTCTCAACTGTACTAATTCAGCCAGCATCTTTGATGCTCTTTTGTCCTTGGGAGCACCCACTACAGCACAAAGGAATGGAGTTAGCATTGGACAAAATAAAATAATACATGCGAGAATGATTAACCATATCAGACACTACTATAAGTTAAAGACTATTCATCCTCGGTCCTACCACACAAGTCTTGGGGAGAATCAGAAGATCGAGGCCTCTCCTTTCTCGGACAGCGAACTAGGGCAGAACCCTCATCCTCTTCCTCATCTGATGGATCTAGAGCCACCAGAACAAATAGGCAATTTGCCTCCTCATCTGATTGAGTCTTCTTGGGTCTTGAACCAGCCTCTTGAACCGACGCTCACTTCAAGCATCTTTCATCAGACCCGAGATTTCCTTATCTACTTCTTTCTCGGATATCTCGTCTCGAGCAGTTCTCTCTTCTAGTGCCCTAGAGGCCTGCAACGCCTTGGCTGCACCAACTGGATCCTGCTCCATAGACAGAAGGGTTTCATACCAATCCATCTCAACACCTTTTGGCTGATCAAAATGTGTCAACCTCAAGTATTTGCTATTTTGAAGAGTCCGGCCAGACAGTTAATTCAACCAGCTATACGTCTCAATAGGCCACTGCCAACCCATCTGATGATCTCCTGATACAAACTTACCCTCTCTAAGTTTGATCTTATCTCTCACCAACTCCTCAGCTATATTTAGCAGTTTACGGGAGGACTCAACTTCATGCCAGATCTCATTTTTGACCTCTCCGTTCCAATGAGGAACTTCATACTTTGTTCGATCAAAGGTTAGTTTTACCTTATCCCACTTCCCGCAGTTCACAAGAATAACAAAAAGCTTACCTAAAGAGGTATCCCGAGAGGTCAGGGTCACATTTTGTTTAACAAGGGAAACCTTATACATGTCCGCAACAAGGGGAGACTGGGACTGTAACCTTTACGAGCACACCAAGTTATTAAGGCCATAATGATTACTATCACATTGGCATATAGCTGCTCTGGATGCACCTTATAATATTGAAGAAACTCATTCAATAGTGGAGGAAAAGGGAAGGCTAACCCATGCTGCAGAAATCTCCCATATATGACCCCTCGGGTCGGAGTTACTAATTCAAATGCAGACTTGTCTCCTCCAAAGTACATGAGATCAGCATCAGAAGGAATCGAAAAGGGACAACCTTCTATGAAGATAGCAGCGTCAGCGCGTGTGCTTTATCCTTCTTCATCAACCTCTTGCTACTACCTTCGCCATTCATGGATATTCTACCTCCGGATGCATGCACTACCATGGGGCTATTCCCCTCTATCTGAGCCCTCCTGGCCATTGCCCTCAACTTCTTCTCTTCTTCAGAGGCTTTCTCCTTCAGAATTACAGGTTTTTTCCCACTCGCTACCTCAGCTCTGCGGTGGTCACAGGAGCTACTCTCCTCGGCCTGAGCTTGTACATACTCTCCCTCATCATGACGAGAGAAGGATATTGTTTCACTAATACTTCTCATGATTATAGAGAGTATGGGGGGAAATACACACAGGGAGAAAAGGAAAAAATAGACACAAACAGCAGAGAAAGAAGATAATACTTGCTGAGGATGGAAGCAGAAAGCAGAAATTTGGGGCTTCAGAAATTGATGAAGTGCTGATACGTCTTCTGAATTTGGAAAGAAGAAATTTTCGAATAAGAGAAGACAATGTGAATGATTTGGGAGATTCAATCCAAACCCAGACAGCATTGAAGACGAGCAATTACCTCGATTCTGTTTCCGATGCAAGTAATTGGAGAGACGGGGGACAGACCGTCTCTACTTTCCAATGAAGGCACGCCACGTGTATCTACCATCTTGATTTCAAAGGAAGCTAATCTCAGCCGTCCATGTATTTGATGGAATACGAAAGAACTTGAAGCTAGATATTCAGAAGGGTAAAGCCCGAGAGGAGAGTCCTCGAAGGACACCCCGAGCTTAACACCCCGAGTCAGTCTTCCTCGAGTTATTGGTCTTCCCTCGAGAAGCAAGCCTCTCCTTCAACCTTCGAGACAGAGCACTCTATATTCTGAAGATCTACCTTGGGGCTACTGATAAGTCCATGGTTCGTATTCGGACCTCATTCATACTCGGACCAGGGCCCGAGAAGGGTAATGGGCTCGAGGTACGCGGAGGATGGATCCACGGGTCCATCAATCCTAATCCTTATAAGGAATGCGTATATTATGAATGTTCTACAAGGAATATACAATCTCTCAAAGATGGTAATACAGCTATCCTAAACATGGTAACACAACCATGTCCGAAATATACTTCTATTATACATGGAAATATAACTAATATTCCATAAGAGTTGTACTTGTACCATAAATACATGTCTTGGTGATCTACGGATTGTAGCCACATAAATAATCTAAAGGTTTGGTAGACCTCTCAATCTAATCTCCTACTACATACTTTACGCCTTAAGCAAATATACTAACTTGAGCGTCGGAGTGTCTACCCCCGGGACACCCGGGGCCTTTGTTTTGCAGATCAGTTCGAGAGCTGGTTCGTCGTCGAGGTGTTGGTGTCTGGCGTACATCAGAGAGAAGGTTGAAGATGATGATGTGATTGCACACTGTTCAGATGGTGATCAGTGGAAGAAAATTGATGAATTGTATCCTGATTTTGGGAAGGAAGCTCGGAATGTAAGGTTGGGTTTATCCACTGATGGTATGAATCCGTATGGAGATTTGAGTAGTACACACAGTTCTTGACCTGTGATGGTTGTTATTTACAATCTACCATCATGGTTGACCATGAAGAGGAAATATGTGATGTTGTCGTTGATGATAGCAGGGCCAAATAAGCTCGGTAATGACATTGATGTGTTCCTAGAACCCTTAGTTGACGACCTTCAGAAACTGTGGTTAGAAGAGAATTGGACGTGGGATGAATATCGGCAGGAATGGTTTAAGTTGAAAGGAATGTTGTTCTGCACCATGAAAGATTTCCCTGCACTTGGTAATCTAGCTGGTTATTCAGTCAAAGGTCATCTAGCTTGTCCTGTTTGTGAGGAGAATACTAGTTTATCTCAATTAAAACACTGGAGAAAAACTGTTTATCAAGGACATCGTCGTTTCTTACCATGCGGTCACGAGTTCTGTAAGGCTAAGAACTGGTTTAATGGGAAGGAAGAGAATGCACCACCCCTTCCTATCAGTGGTGAGGAGGTATTCGAGAAAATCAAGGATATTGAAAATGATTTTGGGAAAAACCGTATGGAAGATGCCCATCCCCGGCCCTTGGAAGAAACGGTCCATTTTCTTTGACTTACAATATTGGAAGCACTTGGCTGTCAGGCATTGTTTAGATGTAATGCACATTGCGAAGAATGTCTGCGATAGTTTTCTTGGTACGATACTGAATATTCCTGGAAAAAGCAAAGATGGACTTCAAGCACGTAAAGACTTGGAAAGAATGGGTATTAGAAAGGAACTGGCTCCTGTAATCGAGGATGGGAACACTTTCTTACCTCCAGCTTGCTACAATATGTCGTCAGCTGAGAAGACAAAATATTTGCAATGCCTGAAAGATTTGAAGGTACCCTCTAATTTTTCCTCAAACATTGGTAACTGTGTCAATGTTAAGGATAATAAATTGTTCGGGTTAAAATCACATGATTGTCATACTTTGATGCAAGACTTGAAAATAATTGCCATTCGTGGTTCTCTTTCAATCCACATTAGGATGTGCATCAGCAAGCTCTGCTTATTTTTAAGGGAATTTTCCAGAAAACAGTTAGCCGTCGTAAGCTAGATAAGATGCAGACAATGGTAGTTGAAGTATTGTGCCAATTGGAGATGTATTTCCCCTCTTCTTTCTTTGATATAATGGTGCATTTGATTGTCCATCTTGTGCGGGAGATCAAGGAGTGTGGCCCGGTGTTCCTCCGGTGGATGTATCCTTTCGAGAGATACATGAAGATATTTAAATTCTTTTCACAGAATAGTTACAGGCCTGACGCAAGCAATGTATCTAGATATGTCACGGAGGAGGCGAATGAATTTTGTACGGCTTACTTAGATGAGGTTGACACGGTTGGACTACCCACCTCGAGGCATGATTTTCGTTTCAACGGGCATGGAACTAGAGGCACGTTGCATAATCCGCCAGCTGTCGATTTGCAGGCTGCTCATCTGTATGTGATGCGACACCATGAATTGGTTCGTCCTTACGTTGACATTCACATGGAGAAATTGAGAAGTCTATACCCAACCCTAAAGCCTTTCTTACTACATGATGATCATATTAGAACCTTTTGTGAGTGGTTAAGGGACATGGTAGAGATTGGTGACCATCCCGAGGACGTGAAATGGCTATCTAGACGACCGCTAACAACGGTTATCAGCTATAGTGGTTATGATGTGAAGGGCTACTCGTATGGGACCAAATAGAGCGATGCTAAAGGTGTTTCGCAGAATAGCGGTGTCACTACATTTTCCGAATCAATTGCTGTGTCGCGGAAGAAAAATCCAGAAGGACCGTACTCATTTGATAGGTATTTTGGTACCATTGTTCAGATCTGGGAGTTAAACTATGTGGCATTGAAGGTGGTTGTATTCAAGTGTTAGTTGGTTGATCAAAAGACAGGAACTAAGACCGATCCTTTAGGGTTTCAATTGGTTGATAGGAAGAAAGTGATATCAAAGTCGGATGCGTTCATACTTGCTGGCGAAGGTGACCAAGTTTACTATGTTCAGGATCTTTCTGATCGGCACTATGAGATTGTTCTTGACGGGAAACAAATGATGTGTGGTGTTGAGCTATTCGAAGAGTATGACAAACGAGCTGCTCACATTTTTGTGCCAACGAAGAAAGACGCGATTAATATGGAGGAAACAGAGGCAAACATGTCAATCTATCGCGCAAGATCCGATCACGCCGAACGCATAGTGATAGATAGCAAAGGCAACGAACGGAAGAGGAAGTTGATTTTCAAAGTTAAGCCGAAGACTAAGTTTAGGCGTTAGTCGGACATTTTTTTGTGTTATCAGCTACTCATAATAAAACTCTTCCAAACTTAATTTGAATTTGTAATTCATGTAAATATTTGGTTGAACCTTTGTTTGATCTATCCAATAGAATAAAAGGAAATTGACAAATCTCAAATTTTAACCTATCCGGGTACTTTTACGGTTTTTGAAACATTTCCCGGATAGGGCAAATTTAGGGTTTACCTAGTTCCGGATTACTATCCGGATCCGGAAATATTGATCAACCTTATCCTGCTAAGTTCCCGATATCGTAAACTGTTTACCCGGAAGTATTTTGGTTAGGCAAGACTTTTTATTCAACTTCCCGAAGGATTCCCTGGTTGGCATCCGGTTTAGTAAAGATAATCTGACTTATCCGGGTAGAATTCCGCTTTCGGAAATGGGAGCCGGAAGTATTTTTTTTAGGCGAAAACGTGCGCACACTCACTAAAGTAGTTATATAAAATTGATACTTCAAACAAGTGTAGGAATTGTAAATGCACACACACGCACCAATCTATAGCATTCAAACGTTAATGAAATAAATTTAAAATGTAATATCATTCGATAAGCCAAATCGATACTTAACTAAAAATTGAAAACAAATTGCACTAAATCAAGGCCCCATGTCATAGTCGTTGTCATGATCGCCGCCACCATGTCCCGGCGAGGCATCCCCACTTGTGGTCCATCCTTCTGCACACTTGAGGGCTCTCAACTCCTTCCTTGCCTCATGAGCGTCCTTCCTAACGCCAATCAATGTGAGCACCTTAGATTTCATGCTAGCGTACATATCTTTCATCTTGGAAACATGCGGTGAAGGCTCTCCATCAGGCACTCCCTACCTATAAAATGAAAATTCATATTTGAATAAAACTATCATAAAAAGTAGCATCAATTGTGAATAAGGAGGTGAAGATGACTTACTTCTTGATGCCCTAGCCCGCTTAGTCTTTTCTTGCCGAGGCATCACAATCCATTTTCCATCGACCAAAGTCCATTTCGGCCTATTGGTTTCAAAGTAGTGGTAGTCGTATGGCTTGCAAGAGTGGGATCATCTTCAAATCGGAAATTTGGGTCCAATTTCAAGATCAACTTAGTGATTAGGCTCCCGTAGGATAGGTTTTTCTTATGTCGCTCGTTAAGCCACGCATTTCACATCCAATTACAAATTGCATACCCGGGATTGATAGGAACCTCCTTCACGACATAGTAAAATGTCATAACCGTGGTAACATTAGGTTCGCCGACATTTCCTCCTGTGGGGATGAAACTTCTATGCACCCACTCGTACACAATGCGATCATCAATGGGGCAAAACGACATTTTGCACCCATCGGCTGAACTTTCATCATATAGGTCCCGACCAAAATAATGATTCCCTAAATTCAAATAATTCAAATACGGGAGTTTAATCATATCCCTTCCCGGCCACCCATTAGCATAGAAGATATTAAGTGGACCATGTTCGAGCTTGGGATGAAGGTCCTCGTCGGATTTGATAGGATTCCCCAACAACTCATTGATCACCCAACAATCAAACTGAAACCTTTTCCCATTAACCATAGTAGTGTACTTACCATCACTAGGTTCATCAAAAATAGCATAAAATTGCAACACCTCATCCTTATAGGTGGGATCACTAACATCGAACAATAGGGCATCACAAGTTTGAATAGCAAACTTCTCAACCATAGGGCCTACACCTAGTGCCTCAACCCAATCTCTATCCAACACATATGACTCTAGTACGGTTTCATTGTTAACAAGAACACCATAATACTTATAAGCTTCGAGACTGATAAACTTGTCAGAATCATACCAGTTTGGAGGGTGCTTCCTCGCCACGGTCTTGCTTCTCGGTGCCATGGGTTGATCGGTTCTTGGTTGTGGTGGAACTGATTTGGTCCGGGTAGGAGACGGGATTTCCGAACTCTGAATTGGGGGAGTTGGGGGAAGTTTGTGATTTCTGATTTGAAAAAAAGTCAACCTGCCATATATATAAGGTAGTTTCCGAAATCGGAAACCTGTCCGGATGGGGTTGTAACTGGTCCGGGAAGTTTACCGGGTTCGGAAACGTCAATCCGGATGTATTTAATTAAAAATCCTATTTTCTGTTAAGTTTTCCCGAAGGTTTCCCTGCTAGGCATCCGGATAAGTAAAATATCCATTCGGCTAAATTTCCGATGTCGGAATAGTGCAATCCGGAAGTATTTAATTAAAAATCCCATTTTATGTTTAGTTTTCCCGAAGGTTTCCCTGATAGCCATATGGATAAGTAAACTTTCCATCCGGCTAGTTTTCCGAATTCAGAATAGTGCAATCCGGTAGTATTTAATTAAAAAAACTACCATTTTATGTTCAGTTTTCCCGAAGGTTTCCCTGATAGTCATCCGGATAAGTAAAATATCCATCCAGCTAGTTTTACGATTTCGGAAAAATATTATTGGCTTATCCGGATTGTGTTTAAGATGTCGGAAATCTACCCAGAACTACACATAAACAGACATTTTCACCATCATATTTGCCTCTACATCTAAACAAAATACATAACTACCTCACATTTGTTTGTAGAAAATAAATTACAATAGATTAAAGCACTTAAATATATAAAATCAATCAAGTTTACATAAACATGAATAAGGTACTAGAATACATTAGTTTCACACTCGAAAACAACAAATTGTATGTTTAAAAGTACATTATTTGAAAATTATGAACTAGAAACAAAGCCATACTCTCCATGAGCCTGTGAGGTTGTCGCTCTACTGCTGGATGGTCCCCCGGCTGCATCTTCTTCACTTGAGGATGGTAGTCGACCAAAATACGGCTCATTCAATTACAGGCTAAGTTGGAGATCAAGTCCCTTCCGATCAATATAAGCCCTTTGTTCGGCACAGAGCATTGCTACTTCTTCTTTAGCCTTGTCGACCTGTCCGGTGAAGCATTCCCACATCTTCGAGAGCTTACGCATCCACCGGCCTTCCTCACCTAAAAAATGATTAGCTTTCGAAAACAAACACATTTTCACCCAAATTTGGATGCAAAACTAAACAATAAAAGCAAAATAGATTTTCACTTACTTGTCCCCGATGAACTTGAAGCTCTAGCTTCTAGTTTCCTATGCCTAGCCACTCTTCCTGCTGCACCCGGAGGTAAGACCTTCATGATGTACCTATGACTTTCTTGATCCAGTGCAAAACCCTTATGATCAAACCAATTGCCATCGTAGTACTCTAAAGGCTCAACACGATCAACAACACCTCCACCTTGCTTCTTAATCAGCTCAGTGACAAGTCCGGCATATGGAAATCATTGCCTTGACCCTCTCCCCACCTTGAACATGTAATCAACTATCGAGTATCCCAGATTTATTTTCAACCCTTCCATCAAGTAATAGAAGAGCAGAACACGTCCACAAGTGGGTTCACAACTATGACCCCCTGATGGATACACATTCTGACAAACCCAGTCAAATACAATCCTATGCTCAACCGTAAGTTCTTCAACATTAAAATCACCGGGACAACTACCCGCACCCCGACAAGTAGTTTTGAAGTACTTACGTCCCATTGCTTCAAGGTCTGAGGGTTGGTTTGGCCTAGTTTCAGGAAATTTGTTGAAATTATAAATCTCATAAGGGCCTTGGGGGTGATTAGGCCACAAGGATGAGTCATCAACATAAGGGCAGCCTAGGACCTCATTTATATGAAACTTAGTGACATGAATCAGTATACCATTCACCTTAGTGCACATGTTATTCGACTCATTCTCTCCTAAATTTGCATAAAATTGAACAACCTCATGTTGTTGACATGGGGATTCAAGCAAGAGCAATTTATCTAAATAACTAGGCTGAAAATGAGCAACCAAAATCCCTAAATGAAAAGTTTCAATAGAGCTAGGGCGAATCACCTTGGTAGTGTGAGTTCTCCGCCCACACCATTCGACATAGTTGGACTCCGCCCTACTATTGAAGAAATTCCGGCTTGCCGATGCTTCAGGGGGTCTATCATGCCCTCTTTGCCGCTTTGTCTTCCTCGATTTGGCCTTGCTTAATTGCCTCCCACCCACGTGATCTTCGGCTCTTGGAGGCGACTCGTATCCCTCCTCGGAAGATTCCTCGTACTCTACTTCTTGCTCTACCCGTTGTTGGCGTTGGATCTCCTCGACTTGCTTGCTTGTGGAGAGATTCTTAGTCCTAACCATGGTGGGAGATTGGATGGAAAAATTGGTGGAGTTGGGGGTTTGGGGCGGACTGATTTGGGGATGAAGTTGGGGAGGGTTTGCTGATTTGGAAAAAAATCCCGTCTGCCCCTTTTATAACTAAAACTTCCGGCTAGCTTTTACGAGTTCGGAAACATAGCCGGGTAAGGTTATTTATTTTTTGGCTTATCTGATTAATTTTACGGTTTCGGAAACGTAGCCGGACTGTACAAAAAATCAGAATAAGTAACACTTAGACTATTTTCTTATCTAGTCCTCTACCCATTCATCCCACATACAAACGAAAATATCACTTTCCTCCCACCCATTTACTCTCTTCCACCACCAAAATCTTCTTCTCCAACCACCAAGAACACCATTAATCACATTGGCCCCATTTCTTGAGTTCTAGAACAAGAAAGTAGCTTCTTTGTCCATACTATTGGGGTTTTTGTACTACTTGAAAAGGTATTTCTTGGAACTTTGCTTCATTTGCATAATCAATATTGTTTATTGGTTAATTTGTCTTATTTGTTCATGGATTTTGCTTAATTATTAGTACAAACTAGCTTTGTTTTATGGGTTACATTCTTGATTAATCAATTGGGATTATGGGCTATAATCTTCATTAGTCTTGATGATCATTAGTTATGTTACTACAAATCTAGGGTTAAGTATGTCATATATATGCACTAATTTAATTACAAACAATTAGGGGTTAAACATGTGATAGGCAATTTATATTAGTCTAATAGGATCCTAAACCCTAGGGGTTTTATGATGGTCATTTAAGTAAAAGCTAAAAATGACTACTTACCATTAATTTAGCATATAATTATTCTTTCTTGATAGTGAGGTTATTTAATATATGCAAATTATTATTTGTAGAGGAGTTATGACACCACCTAAGAAGAAGGTAGGAATCCCCAAAAGCCCTAAAACCCCTAGCACCGCGGGAGGTGTTAAAAAAAAGGGTGAGGCGTCCTAGGACATATTGTGCCGTCTTACAAAAAAGGATGAAGAAGAATATTTTGACGGACATGACGTTCAACGATGATGGGGAACCAATATCAGAAGAGTATTATTTATGGAAGAGGGGTTGGAAAAATTGGTCGAACTCGTGTGGATAAAAAGTATGAATCTTGGCACGAGGTCCACGACAAGGAAAAGACTAAATTATGGGAGGAGTGTTTGGTAAGTCTCTACCTTCATTTAAGTTATTTTCATTTTTGTACACATGAATGAGATATTATCCAACTTTTCTTATCAATTTTATGTAGGTACCATTCAAAATTGTTGGCCCAAATATGGAGAAAATTTTTGACACAACCATGTTTCGCTTGAGTAAGGTGACAGGGATCATAGAGTAATGTTGTCTAAACATTACATTTATGGAGATTTTAAGGACGAGGACCCTTGGTTGGCCTACACCGATATTCTACAAGAAAGTTGGGCAATATTCAAAGCACGTACCTTGGAGAATGACCGACTAGTAAGATTAATTCCTACCATTCTAGTATTATTCCTTCGTTCACATAACTTAAATTCATCTATGTGCTAGGGTTTGAGGTTGACGTATAGCACTAATGCGAAGACTAATACGACACCTCACACAATGAGTAGGGTGGGATATACTATCCCACTAATCAAACATGCAAACAAAAAACAAGAAGATGGGTGCATGAGAAAATTGATAGTGGGATGACGGAAGAGGAAGCACGGGAGAACACCGAGGTGGTTAATCCTAAAGAGTTCGATAAACTCACTAGCTTCTTGATTGGTCGACAAGATAGCAAAGGCGAATACACACATGAGGGAAACAAGAAGTTGATAAAAGATATTGTAAGTTGTTTCTTTGAATATTTTGAGCTAATATTATTACAATTCTTATTCCTATCTATTTTTCTTTCTACCTCATGTTTTTTTTTGTATTAAATGATAGGATGATGTCAAAGCGAAAATTGTTTCGGGAGAATTTATTCCAACACAAGAAGAGGACATCCTTTGTAAGGCGACGGAACGGAAGGAACACCCCGGTAGAGTTCGTGGATATGCATCACATATAGTGAAAAGAGATCTCATCGGCAAACCAAAACCTTCTAAACCACCAAGACATACCAAGTACAACAAGTTGCAAGAGAAACTTGGGGATACAAAAAAA
Organism: Sherardia arvensis; assembly: GCA_948330725.1. Lineage (NCBI taxonomy): Eukaryota > Viridiplantae > Streptophyta > Magnoliopsida > Gentianales > Rubiaceae > Sherardia > Sherardia arvensis. The sequence continues at coordinate 19,791,320 of OX415238.1, forward strand.
GAGCTCGGGGATACCAAGAAGGAGCTTGATGAGGCCGTGAAAAATATGATGAAAAGGGACATAGCTCTCCACATAATAGCCAAGCAAACGGGCGCAATTCTCCTACCAAATTTGAATGATCTAAGCATAGATTGGGAGCCTCCTTCATGTGGTTCACGCCACTCACCCGATGTGTGTGAGCTGAGAGGCAATCCACCATCGCCACAACCAAACATATGTGATCATAACTTAAGCCGATCTAAAAAGGTAAACACACTAACTCACTTTTCGATCGCATTCTTATTCAAATTCTCGATTAGTTCTCTTAATAGTCTTAGCATGTTTATGACGATACTTTAAAAATGGAATCCCCTATTTTAATTAGGTCAAGGTCGAGGTCACATATCCATGCAAATTATATATCGATGGTGGAGTGAGGAAGCCTACTATACGTGTTGCAAACGGAATTTTCAATGAGTCGGTGAAGATGCATGGCGACGATAAAATTGCAATAGGTTTGGGGGAGGTTCTATTGAAAAAAGCTTTGGTTATAACTGCTCGAATTCCCATACCCAAAGGCCCGTGTAAGGTTGTGGGACCGGCGGAAGGTATGTTTTTACTTGGCCTCGAAGGCTAATTGTTGTCGAGAGTTTAGGAGAGACTCAACTCGCTAGCCTATACAACCCAATTATGGGTGTTGGACGCAAGGTTGATCCAAAAATTTTTAAAAAATTCCCCAACCTTTGACCGCCCCAAAAGGTGTTGTAGTGAAATCTATGACACCGGCTATGAAGGTGTTGTATGACAAGTTGTCTACACATTGCAAATTTGGATACTACGAATTCCCGGCTCCAACGGAATTATTCGGTGGTATTGGAAGGCAAATTGTAATGTGTTGGGGTGATTTTGAAGATCTATGGAAGGGTGACAAGGCAACCGAGCCCCTAATGTCCTTATTCCAACTGTAAGTCATTTTAATGTCGAGACTATATTAACTTGTGTGTTTTCAACCGCCATTCTCCCCGTTTATTAACCATTCATCTTTTTGTTTTCTTAAGTTCCTTATATCAACTAGTTCAAAAACGGTTGAAGCCTTGGATAGGCTTCCTATGCCCTGAGCGAATCCAAGAATTAGGTCATACTGATGCAGAGCGTTTAAGTTACATGAAAGCGGCTCTCGGTGTGGAGGACAAATTATTCTTCCTAACACCACTCATTTCCGGGTAAGCATTTCATATTAACTATTTCTATACATTATTATCTCATGTTAACTTTTATATTGTCATTATTGACGAATGGATATGCATTTTTTGTTAGTAAACATTGGAGATTGGTTTTGATCGACAAAAACACCAAAGAAGTTTATTGGATAGATCCTCTCCATCGTCCGTGAATACCGTCTTTCGAACACCTCCTTAGACAAGCTTTGAATCATGTCAATCCCTATAGGAGGGAGTTTGGAATGACTGAGATCAAGGTACTCTACACGTTTCTCCCTCAATAATAACACTAGTATTATCGACTTCGATCGATTGTATTTAACAATGTGATCTACCTGTTGTACGAGCTCAAGTTGGTAGCGGAACTTAACCAATTCGATAACGACCTTGAGCCCGTAAGTTTCAAATCTATAAGGGCATCTACCTTAAACATATTTTAATGTTTGCGTCCTATATTGAATTGTGTAATCTAATGCACAGATTTTCGAAGAGGATACAAGCCCCGACACACCTGAAGAACTGAATCTACCGAGGAGTAGTCTTGTATCATTTGTCGTAACTTCGCATCAATCCGTTCTAACTAGAAATTGACACATGTTTTTGTGTTATTAGCATTTTTTGGTGTATTTAGCGCCTTCAAGTGATGTATGACCTTATACATTCATTCTTAATACATCACAAACATTTGAAACATATAATTCTTCACTAGCACCATTTAAATACATTCTATTTTGTATTCAAAAGCTGAAATAAATAAAATTCAGATTTTTAATAATAATCCGGGACTATTTTCCGATATCTTAATGTTGACCGGACAGTTCACAATTCTTCCGGCTAGACTTCCGGTATCAGAAACATTCCCGGAAGAAAATACCCTCTTTTCACCCATTTTCCCAAAGGGTTCCCTGGTTGGCATCCGGTTTAGTAAATCATTTATCCGGCTAGGTTTCCGGTTTCGTAATTGTAGCCGGAAGAAAATACTCTCTTTTCACCCATTTTCCCTGGTTGGCATCCGGTTTAGTAAATCATTTATCTGGCTAGGTTTCCGGTTTCGTATCTGTAGCCGGAACTACCTATTTTTCGCCACCGTTTCACAGCGGCCGGATTACTGCCCGCGCCGGAATATTTCCCGGCTTACCATCCGGGACAGTAAAAATGAGCCTCCGGTTTACCGTCCGTCTCGTAATGGCCGGTGAAGCCTCCTGCTAGCAGCGGGTGTTTACGAGTCCGGAAATGTACCAATCCGGGTAAGTTTCCGAACTCGTAAACGTTACTCGGCGGTTTCAACCGCCGAGTAACTGTGGCGCCAATTGCACGGCGCCACCAAGGACGGCGGTCAAAACCGCCGTCCAACAGGGACGGAACCGCCGTGTTCCGCCCTGAATTCCACTAGTGGATGGAGAATTTAGACGACGCTACTAGGTGTTATATTTGGGCAATATTGTTACACTAATTTGTGTTACTATATGTATTTTAATTACACATTTTAGTGTGATAATGAAAAAATTAAACCACACTAATTTTTGTTATATTTGAGCAATATAAGTACACTATTAAATGTAAAGATAAGTTTCTTTTTCGACATATGATAGTGTGGTAACCGATCAAGTATAACACACTAACTTTTGTTATATTTAGGCAATATAATTACACAGTTTGATGTAAAGATAGGTGTCTATGTCAACATATTGCAATGCGGAAACAAATAAAATGTACCGCACTAACTTTTGTGATATCTGATTAATGTTAGTACGCTAGTTAGATGTAATGATAGGTATGTTTTTCGATACATGGTAGTGTGGTAATAGATGAAGTATACCACACTAACTTTTGTTTTACTTGGACATTATTAAATCATAGGTAACTGTGACTAAAATGTAAAAAACCACACGTTCAAATGTTACATTTATGTACAAATAAAACAGTATGAGATGTTGTATATTACTTTCACGTGACAGATTAAAACACGTTGAGATGTGATTTTTGAAGCATCATATAACAAATTATAATCTTTTAAAAAGTGACTAATAAAATATAAAAAGTGTAACAATAGCAAGTAATCATAACATTCTAAAATGTCTTATAAGACCTCTTATCAATTGAAATTCTTTATATATGCTAATTATAAAATTACGAATTAAAAATGAATACATTAAACGAAAAGAAAACCAATATTTATTGATAAATTCATTGATACATAATCTCGATATAAATTCAGAAAAAAATAGCAATTTTGCCAAAAAAAAACCTACAAAACATATCCAGAGGTATCGTCTTCAAAATAAAATGGCTCGATTAAGAAATTATGCAGCATCTCATGCTTCAATCCCCCAAAAGCCCATCCTTCAATCCTCTAAATCTGATAACATTCTCAAATTCGTTGAGTGCGCGCCACCTGCATACAAAAATCACATACATTTTTAGCCTGGTCATTATTCAAGACTTATATGTAGATTTATATCAACTCCATGTACGATCATTGATGGATGTCTACGACCCGCACTTCATCACGAACCCCGCTCACGAACTGATCTGCAAAACAAAGGCCCCGGGTGTCCCGGGGGTAGACACTCCGACGCTCAAGTCAGTATATTTGCTAAAGGCATAAAGTATAAAGTATGAGATTAGATGGAGAGGTCTACCAAACCTTTAGGGTATTTATATGGGTACAATCCGTAGATCACCAAGATATGTATTTATGGTATGAATACAACTCTTATGGGAATAATAGTTGTATTACCATGTATAATAGAAGTATACTTCGGACATGGTTGTGTTACCATGTCTAGGATGACTGTATTACCATCTTTGAGAAGATGTATATTCCTTGTGGAACATTCATAATATACGCATTCCTTATAAGGATTAGGATTGATGGATCTGTGGATCCATCCTCCGCGTATCTCGAGCCCACGACCCTTCTCGGGCCCTGGTCCGAGTATGAATGAGGCCCGAATACAAACCATGGACTTATCAGTAGCCCCAAGGTAGATCTTCAGAATATAAAGTACTTCATCTCGAAGTTTGAAGGAAAGACCTGCTTCTCGAGGGAAGACCAATAACTCGAGGGAGACTTAACTCGGGGTGTGAAGCTCAGGATATCCTCCTCTCGGGCTTACCATTCTGAATATCTAGCTTCAAGTTCCTTCGTATTCCATCAGGACACGTGGACGGTTGGATCTGAATCTGCCTTCATTGAATTCTGAGTTTTCCCTTTCCCCCTCCGTTTTCGCAGTTTCTGCAGCATCATCAACTACATCCTTGTCAAATTCACTCCAATGTAGTGGTGAAGATGGTGGCCTTTATCTCCTGGTGCTCTCGGAAGGACTATGAGCCGAGCTTGGATCTATTTAGGAGCTTGTTCAAGCTATTATGTTTCAAGGAGCGCGAGCATATTACCCTTACTCTTCGAAAGGGCAAGGTCTTCACTTTTCCTGATAATAGCGATAAGTGGGAGGACATTCAGCTGACCTTTGATCGAACAAAATATGAGTTTCCTGATTGGAATCCGAAGCCAAAGGACGTTGTGCCTCTTGATGTCCAAAATATGAGGTTTCTTGATTTGAGATGCCTGTTCATCTGAAGGGCATCATTGAGGAGCTCGTGAAGGAGAAGATCGTCTTCCAGGAAGGAGGATTTGTGCGCGGATCTCACGGCTCGGTGTGGAAGTGGCCTGCTATCACCTATTCTTATCTGTTAGATGTTCCACGATCCAAATCCACGTACAGCTTCCTGAAAAAGGACCGAGATTGGACCCTCCCTGAAAAAATCCAGGGACAGCTGAAGGAGGCCAGGAAGCAGACTTCTAGGAAGTCACCCCGAACTCAGGGTGAATCTTCTTCGGGTAATTTCCGTTTCGAAACAGCGTAGTTGTCTGGTATATTTTTCCTATTTGGCATATTTAAACTTTTCTTTATGTGTACAGCCTCTCCTCCAAAGAAAAAGATCATGAAAGGGAAGACTAATCTCCAGGCCATAGATGAGGAGGTAGAGGAGATGGAAGCTGAGGCTAGGGAGTCCTCAGCTGATGATGAATCTGACCTTGAGCTGGTGGTATCTGAAGATACTTCTCTAAAGAAACTGAAGTATTATCTGGACTGCCCAAAGGAAGAGGATGGTCAGGCTTCTCGGAGGTCTTCTAAGAAGTATCCCTTCGTCGCTGAGGTAATTATCTCTTCCCTTTATGCTATACGAGTTTCTCAGATATCAGGTTTATATGTCTTCAACTTTTACAGTTGGTGGTGGATCTGGCTACGTTGGGGTGTCGAGCCAATGATGTGATCCGATACTTGTCTGATTCCGTGATGGAGTTACATGTCAAGTGCCGGCCTTCAGGGCAAAGAAGGAGGCCTTTTTGACTATGACAACCAAGTCTGCCGCACCTACCCCTCCTGTTCAGGCTCCATCGGAGGTGACTCAATTGGAAGCCAAGGTAAAACAGCTGGAGGCTGAGAAAGAGGACCTGTTGTTGGCAAAGAAATTCCAGGATAAAGAGCTGGAGACTTATCGGGATATTGCAGAGGAGCTGGCGCAAAATCAAGCCGCGGAGAAGGACCCAGAGGAGCCCAAACGACTCCTAAAGCTTTGGAGTGCCTTCGTTGCTTGAAGCCCCGAGTTTCAGAGCCATAGGGAGGAGTATGAGGATTTATTCCATTCCTCTGAGCTGCATGAGATCTTGGGTGGCGTCCTGCAACTATGTCAATCCGAGAAAGAGGTGAAGGTGATGGAGGAGATCTTTTCTCATCCAGATGCTGCTGATAAGCTTTCTGCTCTGACTGCTAACCGCTGGATCCCTGGGGCCAAGTTTGCTAAGTACATCAGCCTTATGGTTACCTTCTCGGGGGATATGATTCAGTTCATAATGTCGGAATCGATTTAGGAGAGGTTTAACTATCTCGAGGTATTTCTGGAGACTGTACTCTCGAGTTTCATATTCACCTTTAACCTATTGAACCACGATCTGTGAGTCACTGAAGATTTCGAGGTCCTCGAACTCAAGGTCCTTTGCTAGCTTTAGCCCCGTAATGAGGGCTTCATATTCTGCTTCATTATTAGTGGCTCCAAAATCAAAGTGGAGAACGTAAGGATGGTCCTTTCCCTCGGGGCAGGTGAGTAAGACTCCAGCACTGTTTCCCCCGGAGTTGGAGGATCCATCCACGTATAGTTGCCATTTTCCGGAGTCCGGATGTGGGTTTGGTTTGTCGATCTCCACTGGTTCAACAGACTCCATTATGGCCTGGCCCTTGATCGCTGTCCAAGGTTTATATTGTATGTCATGTTCTCCCAACTCGATGGCCCACTTCATCATCCATCCCGAAGCGTCAGGCTTTTGAAGGGTTTGCCTGATTGGGTAGTTGGTTAGAAGGACTATTGTATGTGCTTGAAAGTATGGTCTTAACCGCCGAGAAGCATGCACGAGGGCTAGTATCAAGTGCTCGAGAGGAGTATATTCGGTCTCGGGCCCTTGCAAGGCCCTGCTTACATGTTGCGATCCATCCTTTTCCTTGACCAATACAGCGCTGATGGCTAGCTGCAATGCAGATATATATAAGTAAAGAGTCTCTCCTTTGTCTGGCTTTGACAGTGTTGGAAGCTGTCGAAGATGGTTTTTAAGTTCTTGGAAAGCTTCTCTGCACTCATGCGATCACTCAAACTGGTTGGCCTTCTTAAGAATATTAAAGAAGGGTAGATGTTTTTCCGCTCCTTTGGATAGGAAACAGCTAAGGGCTGCAAGGGACCCTGTCAGTTTCTGCACATCCCTGACGGTTTTTGGAGGTTGCATATTTTGCAAAGCTTCTATCTTCTCGGGGTTTACTTCGATTCCCCGATTGGATACCATATATCCCAGGAATTTTCCCGCTCCAACGCCTATGGTACATTTAGCGGGGTTCAGCTTTAGGTTATAGGCCCGTAACGCGTCGAAGGTTTCCCTTAGATCTTCAAAGAAGGTCTCATAGCTGCGGCTCTTTACTACCATGTCGTCCACATAAATCTCGAGGTTGCGCCCTATCTGAGATTTAAATAATTTGTCTACCAGTCGCTGGTAAGTAGCTCCAGCATTTTTCAGTCCGAAAGGCATCATCTTGTAGCAGAAAGTTCCTCTGTCGGTTATAAAAGAGGTTTTGTCTTTATCTCGCTCTGCCATAGGGATCTGATGATATCCCTTAAAGGCATCAAAGAAGTCTAGTACCTGGTATCCCGCGATCGCTTCAACTAATCGGTCGATCGAAGGTAAGGGATAACTATCTTTAGGACAACAATCGTTCAAGTTAGTGAAGTCGATGCACATTCTCCACTTTCAATCTGGCTTCTTGACCATTACTAGGTTAGCTATCCATTCGTAGTACTGCACTTCTTCTATTATTCTGGCTTTAAGTAGCTTGTCTATCTCATCACCAATGGCTTCAACTCGATCTAGTGCAAAGATACATCGTTTCTGCTTAATGGGTTTTTGCGAGGGATTGATATTCAGGTAATGTTCCGCCAGGCGAGGGGATACTCCCACCAAGTCGTTGGTGTCCCAGGAAAAGATATCTATATATTGGTTGAGAAGATCTCGTAGTTTGGTCTTTATCTCGGGGGGTAGGAGAGTTCTAACCTCAACGGTTTCTGATTCTCCGAGCTGCATCGGCTCGGATTCGGAATACTTGGCTGGTTTAAGATTCTCCTTTTCTGGTTCTCGGATAGTTTAATTGTGCAGATTCGAGCTAATTGTTGATCCCCTCGAACTGTGGCAATCCCTTTGCTGGTGGGGAACTTCATCACCAAATGGTAGGGGGACCAAATTGCATGTGCCTGGTACATCTAGGGTCTTCCAAGGATTATGTTGTATGGTGCTCTGGAATCGATGATCATATACTCCGATAACCGTCTCTTACTTGCACCGGTAGAATAGTTTTTCCCAAAGGAGTGACATGATTGCCAGTAAATCCTGAGATAGGGCTTGTAGGCGTGAGATTACTTCTGTTCAATCCCAGCTGTTCATAACAACTGTGAAATATGACTTCTACTTCGCTTTCCCCATCCACCAGAACTCTTTTGATCGTGTTATGGTTTATGTCAACCGTAATTACTAGGGGATCTGAATGAGGAATTTGATTAGGAACCGCATCTTCAGATGAAAAAGTAACAGTTCCGTCTAAGCGAGATCTTTTGCTCTCCCCCTCCTAGGGAGAGACATCTTTTGCCGATCGATGTACACCATTGATGCTCCTTCCTGCTCTCTGGTTATTGGCATGGCTCGTCTAGTCGTTGTTGATGCTTCTTACTCCTGTCGGGACTGAGAAACGGATTCGTGTACTCCCACGAAGATTTTCAGCCGGATCAGCCATGAGTTTGAAGGTCGTATAGATCAAGATTAGCATGCGGGTCCCACCGGGCGTGCCAAATTGATTGATTTCTACGACCCGCACTTCATCACGAACCCCGCTCACGAACTGATCTGCAAAACAAAGGCCCCGGGTTTTCCGGGGGTAGACACTCCGACGCTCAAGTCAGTATATTTGCTTAAGGCGTAAAGTATAAAGTATGAGATTAGATGGAGTGGTCTACCAAGCCTTTAGGGTATTTATATGGCTACAATCCGTAGATCACCAAGATATGTATTTATGGTAAGAATACAACTCTTATGGGACTAATAGTTGTATTACCATGTATAAATAGAAGTATACTTCGGACATGGTTGTGTTACCATGTCTTGGATGGTTGTATTACCATCTTTGAGAAGATGTATATTCCTTGTGGAACATTCATAATATACGCATTCCTTATAAGGATTAGGATTGATGGACCTGTGGATCCATCCTCCGCGTATCTCGAGCCCACGACCCTTCTCGGGCCCTGGTCCGATTATGAATGAGGCCTGAATACGAACCATGGACTTATCAATCATAAACATCACAACCATTTCCAATACGTTAGAATATTTTTACATAGACATAAGATCAATCAAAACCAAATATATAAACCTTGAAGAGCAACAAATCATACATAACATGTAATCTCAACAATAATATAAATTTACGTACCAACATGACTGGCCAAGCAATTGCTACCCCAATGACCTCTTCAAGTGTATTGTAAAATTCAAAAGGGCGAACAAGATGTTCTTCACCATGCAGCACCACAACCACAAGTATCTCACATAGAGCTGGTCCCAAAGATTATCCACCTACCTCCTTATTTGGATCCACGCTATGAACATATCCCCTAGCAACTTCTCTAGTTGGGTCCATTAGACTTTTCAAAGATACGAAGGCACCAGTCTACAATACATTTTAAGAAAAATGATATCATGTTTGAATAGTTATTCTGAAAAATGAACATATAGAGTATATATGATAAAATACCTCCAAATTTTGTTGAGTCATACGATTAGTATTTTGATTGATGGGATTAGTCTGTTGCATTTGTAGTTGAGCACATAACTCTGTATTTTCCTTCTAAGAATTGGCCAATTTTTGTTTCTGCTCTCGCATTTCACGCTTTGTTGGTTTGCGCTTTGATATATCACCCCAAACATCCGAGGCAGAAACTCCAACACCTACCATTCGAACCCGACCCGGCTTGTCTGTACCAAGAACTTGAGCATAGATATCATTCGGTGCAATGAGATCTTCTTCTCCCTCAGGTTGCTCTTTTTGCAATTCTTGCATTTTACCCTACAAAAGTAAAGTTACACGTAAATAAATCATTGAAAACTACAGTATTTATCATAGAAAAATAATCGGAATAATGAAAAAGAATGCAAGTAAAACGAACCCAAGCTTGCAAAACATTCTCAGGAGTATCTTTCTTCCGGATAAAGCATTTCTCAAACATGTTAGCACGAGAATACACCTCCTACATATTTATTTGTCAATTAGAATGATGTATATAATGAATATGACATAAATTTAACCTAATAGAGATAATTGAAATATTACCAGATCTTCTTCTACATTAGCATATGGCTTCTTTCCAGTTGCATGATTCATAAGCCTTTTTATCTTGCAATCTTGTTTCTTTCGCACATTGCCCAGAAGAATTCAAAATTGGACAATGATACGATCAGAATCTACATATTATCAAATATTAGTATATAAAATAAATATTACCCACCATTGTTTTGGGATTGTTCCAATATTCTAAAAGTTTAAACCATTGATCTCTAGATACTAGGTCTGCGTCTTCACCTTCGACATTGTATTCCATGCTATTAGCAGTCCAATACTTGAATTTAAGGTAGTTCTTAAACGTCCTCCACTTCGAAGCAACAGAGGAGAGAATAAAAGACTCTTCCAAAAGGTTGATATCATATCGTGCCTGAAAAACAATTAAGATTAGATAGATTGTGATGCAATGAAGTTGTATTCATATATAAAATTCACTTGTTTAAGCTTTCTAACCTTGACCAGATCCAGCACATCTTCTTTCTTTTGTTTAGGCATCTTGTGCCAAGTTTCAACATCAAGAGGACAACATTGCCATTTCTCGCTACACTGCCCAACCACTCAGCAAATTGACCGGCCTCTTTTCCTATAGGAACACCTTTACCATTCACACGAAGAATGATTAGGGGTAAACTAGATGGGCGTCCCCAAGTTTTGAGCATACGTGTTTTTCCTCTCTTTTTCCTGCCTACATGCTCTTTTGAGGTGGGCTTATCAACATGTGGAATGTTGTTCTCAGATATCTGTCTAGCTAGTGTAGTTTTGTTAGTGTCGCCATTTGTTGGGAAACCGTGATCAATGACAATATCTTCATTACCATCATCCTGGTCAGCTCCACCTATACAAGGACAATATTTCGATGAATACAATGAAGTTCAAAAATGATTAGAATTATCATATAGTTTATATTACCTTTTGGGTGTGGACTGTTGTTTTCACTGGCCAACTTGGACTGCTCTTTTGTTGTTTTCTTAAAGCCACCATGAGGTTGAGAGCTATGATCATTTGTCTTCTGTTGGTTACCGACTTCCCGACCAATTGAAGCTATACAAGTAAAAGTAGTATTAAACTTCAATGCTGAAAAACAATACGAGACATGTTGAATATATTAATATAATTTACCTTTTGACATATAATTTAGCTTGCTATTCAGGATAGGATGTATAGGATGTGAAAGTAATGAACCATGGGTGTCCATGATTGGTTGCAGCCCCTTACTTTGAAGGAAATATCACACATATCCTTCTGTATAACCCTTAACATTCTCGTTTGAAACCCCGTAGGAATCAATGATTGCTTTGCATTTGGTCGGCCCCTCTCAAGCTCGGGATTCAATCAGGCACTTACTCTTCTACCACCAACCCTCTGCACCTTCAGAGGCATAGCTACAAATCAAAAGATAATATTTGTTAAAACCCTAATCATACCAATCGTAGTTCAACAAATTTCCAACATCAAACATCAAAGCCACACATGTACATTATAAAAAACTAAAATAATAAATTTCAAATTCGTAGCAAATGGACATTCTGTAACTTCAATAATTTGTAAAATGACTTCAATTTTTCTGAGAATGATAAAGGCTGGTGGAGGATATGAAGGGATGTTGCTGAAAGAACTTAATAATTTAATAACTTAAATTTAATTGTAAAATGTGATGATTGGATTAAACCACACTTTTAAATTTTCACAATTCATCTTTTTTATAGCAAAAATAGTATAGTCACTTTAAGAATATAATTTTTCAATAAATATAATTTTACAAATCATAATGGGTGGTAATAAGGTTTGCACATTTTATTTATTATTTTTAATCTAACCATGTTATGCAAATTGAGATTTAATTAAGCAACATTAATTATTGTCTTTATAACATTAATTCCTTACACAATCAAATATTGTAAGGATATTAATGTCCTAATATAATAATTTACTGACATAAAATGTGTGTTGTTTTTATATTATCTTATAACAACACAAATTTCGGAAACTCAAATTTCAGTAGTAAATGAACTGTCCTTTTATTACAACATCTACTTAAAGTGTAGTTAAAAATGTGTTGGTAAAGACACTTTTTCTAGTAGTGTATAGTCCTTCATCACTATATATAGACCGTCACTCTGGAGACCAAGTCATTCGTAATTGTATGTAATATAAATAATATATATGATATTAATTAGGGGACGGTGTTCAAAAATTGGGTATAGTCGGGTACCCGTACATGCGGGCAGTCAAAATGCGACATGTAACCCATCCCGATACCCCAATTATGCGGGTCAGGTAAGCGGGTACCCTATTTATTTAATTACTTTTTTTTTAAAACCACTTAGAAGTGGAGTGAAATTTATTGGGCTCACTACACCCTTAAAAAGCCAAATTAGGCCAAATACTTTACAATTCAAAATTGAAAGATTATTCATTTATGAGAGATCCTTGTCCTAACCCATGTCAAAATTCACAAACATGTTAGGTCACGCCATATCGATACCCAATTTTGTCGATGAATTGACTCAATACTTGCAAGCATATTAGGGTTTGCTATGCAATACCCAACTCTGCCGACAAGCACGGGGCTTGAAACAAGAATCCCCTTCCTTATACTTTTCCCATGTCAATTTTCACAAGCAGGTTAGGGCACGCCAAGGCGATTTCCAATTTTGCCGATGAAAAGACGCATAACTCGCAAGTATATTAGGGTTTGCTATGTAATACCCAACTCTGCCGACGAGTACGGGGAAAATATAAGAAATAAGCACTCTATTGCATTATTGACAAAGAGAGAAATAGTCTAGTCTATTACAATCCAGACATCATTAGATTGAGATTCCATGTATCCATTATATCATTGCTGCACATGTCATCCATGCTCCAGCTCCATACCTTCATGATTCAGTAAGCTCCATGGGTCATTTTACAGGTTTGATCAATACTGATTACCATCATTGTACACCTTGATCCTTGCTTGCCTTCTTGATCCTTTGTATCCAGTCCCCTTTGCTCACAGCTTCTTGTTTTGCATCCACATCCTCTTCTCATATCCTGCATCATATAAAAACAACAGTAAAAATTCTTTTTTGATGTTTATCCAGAGATACAAGTCCCTGAATATTCCTTGGTAAATTTTCACTAGTGTATACATGAGAGTTATTAGTTTCTGTAGCAAGCTTAGCTAATGCATCAGCAACAACATTTGCCTCTCTATATATATGAGTAAAAGTTGTAGTTATATCACTTGATAGGTCCCATATATTCCATATATACTTCATCAGTGTCCAAGGAATTCTATAAGTTCTGTGAATGATCATCAGTAACACCTGTGAATCCATCTCAACCTGCACATGCTGAAAATTATAATAATAAGCTGTTTCAAGTCCCATAGCCAAAGCAATGGCTTCAGCCTCATGACTGGAATTTACTTTTATCACTAAAGATTTAGCATGTAAGACTCTGCCATTAGCATCTCTAATGACAAAGCTTGCTCCAGCTCTACCATTCTGCAATAAGGAACCATCAAAATTCAATCTAACCCAGTTCAGATCAGGTAATTTCCACTTTATGATCCTCTCTGGCCTATGTCCAGCCACTGTTTGAACAGAATGGAATCTGAACTGCACAAGTGGCTTAAACCTAGACCAAGAAGTAGCATGAGCTTGTATAATGGAGGTGATCAAATTCTGTATGTTCATTGCTATATTATGTCTATTTGGTATGACATTATCATATAAAAAAGATGCTCTAGCACACCAAATGCCCCAAATCACAACTGGGATCAGTCAAGCTATATTAGTTTTGAAACTAATATCTTTCAAAATTCTAGTAATAGAACATGATATCCCATAAAGACTCAGAATAAACATGAATAAGATCAAATGATCAACTTATAGTCTCCCAGATCCATCTGATATTCCTGCAACTATGGAAAACATGATGTAACTCATCTGAATCAGATTAGCAAAAACAGCACACGGATGGTTGATGTATACAGATAGATTCCAGAATATCAGCTGTGGTAATGAGTCTATTAACCAATCTCCAACACAGAACTGCCATTTTTTTGGGAACATATTTTGACCATATATGCTTAAAAGAGTTAACTTTCATCTTTTTAGGTCTGATAAGTTCATAAGCAGGTGAAGTTGTAAAAATTCCAAGTGAACTAGGCTTCCATATCATCACATCATCATATCCATCACATAATGGAAAGTCTTGCGAAAGCATAGTAACACATAAATTAGGAAATCCATGTTTCAACAACTCAATATAGTATTCTTAATGATTGATAAATTCAACAACAGTCAACTCAGGAGCAATAATCTCCTGTGTATCATCCCATTGATCAATTAAAACTTTACCTCCCATCCATTGAGCATTCCAAAAGGACACATGTCCTTTCCCAATTTGTATATATGTATTTGAAGTTGTTGCATCCTCAATTTCCTTGATTCTGCGCCATGTTTTCGAATTCTTCTGATAATTAGGAAAGGACCACATGAATTCAGCCCACAAGCTCCTTCCTGCCTGTAATTTCCACCACAACTTTAAAGAGAAAGCTTGCATTGTTAGATGAATATTTTTAACTCCCAATCCATTCTCATGTGTAGGATAAAAAATATTAGTCCAAGACTTCCATACTCTTTTCTGACCATATTGCTACAAAAATTTCGAAAATATTACATGCAACTTATCAATCACCCCTCTTGTAGGTTATATGAAAGTAAGTATATGAAGGGGTATAGCTGATAAAACATGCTTAATTAATATTAGTCTCCCAGCCTGGTTAAGCCATTTATTTTGCCATATAGCCAGTTTTGATGGCATTATATCATAGAGGGATTGAAAATATGAGTGCTTAGTCCTACCCAAATAAATGGGACATCCCAATAGATAAAAGGAAAGTGACCCTCTGTGATCCCTAACATTTGTTCAACCATGGACTTAACAGATAATGGTGCATGTTTGGTGATGTAATAAGAAGATTTTTCCAGGTTAATCTTTTGACCAGTAGCAGATTCATAACACATTAAAAACTCCTCAGATTTGCAATACTAGTTCTATTAGCTTTGAGGAACACAACAGTATCATCTGCAAAGTTTAGGTGAGTTATTTTCCTTATTGAATGTGGCAACTTGAAATAACCAATTCTTGAGTCATTAAACGGTAAACCTAGGTTTCTAGAAAACACCTCAGTGAGTAATATAAACAAAAATGGAGATAATAGATCTCCCTGTTTAATTCCCCTTGTGGTACTAAAGAATCCTTTAGGTTGACCATTCACAAGAACTGAACATTTAGTTGCAGATATGTTGCCCGTAACATTACTGACAAATTTTCTATGAAAACCCAATTTTAACAAAAATAATTTCAAGAAACTCCATGAAACTCTGTCAAATGCCTTGACCATATCCAGTTTAAAGAAAATATTGGAGCCTCCTGTTTTATTATTTAAAAAACTGGTTATTTCTTACATGAGTAGTACATTGTCAGCTAGTTCACGCCCCTGAACAAAGGCTGACTGTTCAAGGGAAATCAAACTAGTCATTATATATGGGCTTAAGTCTCTCTGTGTATAGTTTACTAAAGATTTTATTAACAAAGTTAGAGAGACTAATAGGCCTAAAATCAGAGAAATGGTAAATCACAGATTTTTTAGGTATCAATGTAATGAATGTAGCAGATATGGCTTTAGGAATGGGTACTCCAGATAAAAATTCATTCACAGCATTTAGCAAATCATCACAAATAATATCCCAGCATGCATGAAAAAACTTCCCTGAAAAAGCATCAAGTCCCGGGGCTGAGTCACCATCCATTGAAAAGACAACCTTTTTTAGCTCCTCCATTTCAGTAAGCTTGACCAATTTCTGATTGGTCTCATCAGTAACAAGCAAAGGAATATTGTCCAGTAGTATCTGAGTATTCTGATCACGATCAACCTGTTGTTCTTCAGATAATAAATTAGAGAAGAAATTAACTGCCTCTGCACCAATAAGATCAGGATTTGTCAGCAAATTATTTTGGATATCCCTGATAGCTAAAATTCTTTGTCTAGCATTTTTGGATTTGACAGTAGCATGAAAAAACTTAGAGTTTGAGTCTCCCTCTTTTAACCACTTAACCCTTGATTTTTGTTTCCAAAAACCCTCTTGTCTAGCAAGTGCTAAAGTCAATTCAGCTTGTAACCTATTCAGTTCTGACTTATTCACATCACTGCTATCATTTGAAATGTTACCTCACTTTGTTCAACTAGCAATTCAGCAATGGCAACTCTATCATTAACATTACCAAAAATTTCCTTGTTCCATTCTTTAAGTCTCAATTTTAGCCTTCTCAATTTCAAGGAAAATTTCATCATACCATATGTTTCACAATTCAAATTCCAGTTTTCAGAAATGACTCTATGGATATCATCATGGAGCAGCCAGCAATTCTGAAATTTAAAGGATTTTGGCCCTGACTGATGTTCATTATTTTCTAATGTCATCAATAAGGGAGCATGATCTGAGCACCTAGACTTGACCTTGACCCTACTATGTGGAAAAACTTCTAAAAACATATTGTTGGCTAAGCCTCTATCAAGCCTTTGCCAGACATTACCTCTACGACGGACTCCATACCAAGTAAATAAATTACCTATAGTAGGTAATTCAACCAGATTATTGACCTCAATAAAGTAATTAAAATCTAACATAATGTTATGGCTAGGGGATGACTGACCCAAGTATTCACTGACTTCCCTAACTACATTAAAGTCTCCTGCAATTATCAAAGCATTATTACTAAATGCACTTAAATCCTGCCAGAGAGGCTCCCTATCTAGTCTGGTGTGTCTTCCATAAACAAAAGCACTATTCCATGGTGTAGGTATAGACTCATGTTTAATCTCAGCTAAAATTAATTGATCATGCATAAAATTAACAGACACATTATAACTATCATCCCAGAATAACCATATTTTATCCCTAGGGTCTGCATAAAAATGATTGTATCCTAACTAGAAAGCAGTGGACTGAATATTGTCAGATTTTAACATTGGTTCTATAATGACAAAAAGCCCAATTTTATTTTTTCTTTTTATATTCCTGACTCTCCTCTGAGCTGACTTGCTCTTAATACCTCTAACATTCCAAACACAAATATTAAGACTAATCATAATCAACTAATATTAGAGGGACCAAGTTGTGATCTAGTATTAACAGTTTTAGGACACTGCGTATAATCTTTTCTATTATATTTACGCTTCCCCTGGGTACCTACTTGCACAGACTCTGACTGACTAACAGACTTGCTAGTTATCAACCTATTGAATTTTTGTTGATACTGAAGTAAGGTTTCAACTATAAAATCCCCTTGCCTATCACCTTTCTCATTTGACCATTTCTCAGTTGGACTTCTAGGCTCACTTAGACTCTGCACTTTATTTTTATTTATCATACCTTGGGGACTAGTATACCCATTTAGATCTGCCTCTCAATCTGAGACATTATCCATTGTGCCAAAAATATCCATATTTGTTTTCTCAACCAGTACAGCTTGTTCCTGCTGACTGATGTCAGTATCCGTTTGATTGTCCTCTGTTGAATCAGTTAGAGGTACCTTAACCTGAGGATTTGAGACCCATCCTTCTTGTTTGTTGTAGCAACCTTAGCTTTTCCTTTGGTCTTCCACACATGTACCTGTCTATTACATGCAACATGTCCAATCTTTTCCAAGTTGGTTTCTTTAGCAGCATGGTTAGTAATAACATGTTCATCCTTTTGATGTGTTTCAGTACCAATTGTATTAGCCATTGGCCTCCAAAAATTGGGATTTTATTTAACTGTTGTATCCATTTTGCAAATAGAACTAGTATGACCAAGCTTAGAGTAGTTAAGACAATATTCAGGTAATCTATCATATTCAATGTATTGCCAAAAATCTGTACCTCTATAGCTTATCCAGACTCTTTCAAGTAATGGTTTTGACACATCCAATTCAACACAGACTTTGGTTACATGAGGTCTAGACCTATTCAAAGTTGCTTGATCTATTTTCACAGGATGTCCAATTAAATTACCAATAGAGAGCATTGCAGATTCATCAAATAGCTATTGAGGTAATCCATACAAGCTTACCCATACTGGCACCACTGGTGAATCTGCGTTTGGATTGAAATCATGACTCCATTTCGTGATTCTAATTGAATAGAAACCGAAATCCCAGATCTTGTGCATCCAGCAGCGATAATAGTCACCTGCAAGTTGAAAATGGATAAAAACGTGACGATTATCTACCAAATATATACCAAACTGGCCAGTGAATCCCGCCGTGTGAAAATCACGCCGGAGGCGTTCAAGCTGCGGTCGTGCCTGGGAAAAAGTTCCGACCAGAGTGTAACGAAGCGGGACTTCCAAGGTATCACATTCCTCATCTGAGAAATGGATACTTGGTTCCCCTAGGTAATCAATTTGGGGTTTTGGATTGAATGGGGCTCTGGGTTCCGATGTAGAAGAAAGAACAACCAAATCAACAGATTTGTTATTCACGGGTTGGGCGTATGAAATAGGTGGAGACGAAGAAAAATTAGAGGGCATTGGATTGATCGGTGATGGCACCGCCATATTGGCGGCGCCGATCAACGGCAGGTTAGCGATCAGATCTGGTCAGAGAAAAGGGTTTTCACCTTTTTTCGCCAGAGCAAACTTTGTAGTCCCTTCTTTATTTAATTACTTATAATAAGTGTTACAATATGCATTTAATTATATAATAATATGTTCTGAGCTAGGAAAAAAAAAGCAGGTATTGGTATTATTATCAGGAGCAACTCTGGGAGGCTTATTGCAGCCAACAAAATTTACAAAGAAGTTTCAGATCCACTACATTCTGAGCTATTAGCCATAAAAGCTGGGATTGAAGCAGCTCAAGATTTCAGACATACATAAATCACAGTGGAATCAGATTGTATGCAAGCTGTAACAATGATCCTCAACCCTTCAAAAAGGCACTGGAGTTTAATACCCCAGCTTGACTCTATCTCTACAATGCTCTACCCTTTCCATCTATGCAACACACTTAGAGAGGGAAACAAACTAGTTGATTCTCCGGCTAAATGGGCATCACTGTTCAAGTCTGAATGCAATTTCACTAGCTCCAATATCCCATTTGCCACAAAGGGGCTGTTAGCCCTTGATGCTGCTGTTCTACCCACCATAAGGATACAAAGAGGTCCTTTTGCACCAGGATGAGACTTACAAGTTTCAACTGCTGATTTCTTTTCTCTGTGCTAAGTCACTGAACTATGACTACACTTATCTCATTTTAGTTGGGGATTACTTTGTGTTTTGCTTTGCAATTCGCTAATAAATCACCAACTATATATTGAGGCTTTTGTAAAGTGTATGGAAGTTTATTTAATTGTACTTTATCTTATATTACCATAGAGACTACAATTTAACATAATCCTTTTATCTTATCTTAAATTATTATATATTTTTCTTAAACAGTCAAACTTCTATGTCTATTTAATCCCTAAACTTTCTCTTAAAAGTGTCAAATTTCTCACATCTACTTAATGCCTAAACTATAGTAACTATCCTTTTTATGATCCCTATCTTTTATCTTTGTCACCGTATAGTAACCTTTAATATACTAAAATTTATTTTCCTCAAAAAAAAAGTAATTTTCTTTTTAGTATTTTAATTTTCATTTTAATTCTATCTTCAAAAACAAATCACAGTTCAAATTTCACCGGAATCAAACTGCTGTCTATACAACTCCTATATTATACTACCGTAACTATCCTTTTTTTTCTTATCTTTTAGTTTCTCATCACAGTAGTTTATTCTTTTTTTGAAGAACGGTAATTTATTCATTTATTTTACCTTTTAAATTTGTTTTACTGAGTTTCTAAAAATCTGTTTACACAACCACGTATGATTATTTCTTTTTATCCGTAGCTCCACTATATCACATGATTTTCGGTTCTGCTCAACCACCATCTTCTTCTTCCGGTTAACTTCCACAGCTCACATTTCATGTTCATTCGACTATCAATTTCACTCACACCCTTTTGAATTAATTTTATCTTTGTTTTTTAATGCGTGGAATTTTTAGGAATCAGTGTTAACTGTTTTCAGATTTTGATAAGTCCATGGTTGGTATTCTGGACCTCATTCAGCCTCGGACCAGGGACCAAGAAGGGTCATGGGCTCGAGGTACGCATAGGATGGATCCACGGATCCATCAATCCTATTCCTTACAAGGAATGCGTATATTATGAATGATCTACAAGGAATATACATCCTCCTAAACATGGTAATACAGCCATGACCGAAATATACTTCTTCTATACATGGTAATACAACTCTCATTCCCATAATAGTTGTATTCCTAAAATATTTACATATCTTGGTGATCTACGGATTATAGCCATATAAATACCCTAAAGGTTTGGTACACCTTTTCTATCTCATACTACATACAATACGCCTTACACATCATAGTATCATACTAACTTGAGCGTCGGAGTGTTTATCCTCGGGACACCCGAGGCTTTGTTTTGCAGATCCGTTCGTGAGCAGAGTTCGTCGTCAAGCGTGGTGTCTGCCATACATAAATTGGCACGCCCGGTGAGACGTCGTGTCTATTGACGACGTCGCCGAACTTTGTCTCTGATCTGATCATGTGCACCTATTCAACAAGTTTTCAACACCATGTCTGAAGCTGAGCAACCCAGACGAAGCACTCGAAACCAAGGGCGAAACCCTGAAGAAAATCCAGAAGGAGAGCAACTCCCCCGAGGACGCGGACGCGGCCGACCCAGAGAATCCCGAGCACGTTCCACGTCAGAACCACCACTGAGCTCTACCGTAGGTGCCGGAAACTATAGCGTTCCAAACTCCTCTGGTCCCAATCCTGTCGCGTCCGGAGTACCACCTTATGGATCAAATCCTGTTGTGTCCGAAGTACCGAACTCGGGCCAAAGAATCTCAATCAAGACCGACATGAACTACAACGAGCAAGTGAATAATTCAGAAAGGGTGGATCCCGAAAATAGATTAGGATACAACGGATCTGATTCAATCTTCACCGTAGAAGAGAGAGCACTAAGAGTTCGCCAAATCATTGCAGAAAGGCAGCAAGAAGAGGCAAGACAGAGACGCCTGAGGGCATCCTGAACCAACCTCTCGGACATGCAGTTCCCCTCATCCGAGCTCTGAACAGCCCTATGTCAACCTTGTCTCGGACACTCCCCCGAGAGAAATTCCTGAGGATGTCCGAGCATTGATGAGAGACCTACATTCTCAATACCCCAATTTTGTAGCGTCCCTGATAAATCCAAGCCAACAACTTCGCACTCAGACGCACGAAGCCCTGAATCGAGTATCTATTCCAGGAGCTCGAAAAACACCGCCCTCCGATCCTAATCAGCAGTGATGATTCCTGGATGACTTATCCCGGAGTCTACCTCCATACAACACTCAGAGAAACCTGCCGCCGCCTCCCGATCCAGCCAACCACCATAATGAAGGCCTAGGGCTAAGCAGGGAAGAGGAGCGAAGAATGCGCATTAATAGCATTCAGGAAGAACTCAGGCGGGAGAAGAGAGAACAGACTCAGAGCGAGTGGCAGACCAGTGCTGATCGGCCTTTTACCCAGGACGAAGCCTATCCTACTCGGGGGAAGTATGAGGTCGACCAGGAAATCAAGCGCATCCTCTGACCTGGAGGACAGTCCGCTCGCTCCCTTTTTTCACGACACATCGTGAACCTCCCTTTTGATTGCAACAAGAAGGTCCTGGAGCACTTGCGTACCTACGATGGCACCAGTGACCCTAGAGAATTCCTCTTAGTCTTCTTCAAGACCCTGGAGACTAGGAACTTTCATGAGCTGGAGATATGTAAGATTGTCCCCAGTTATCTCCGAGGGAAGGCCCAAACCTGGTTTACTCAAATGAAACCAGAGAGCTTATTTGACTATTGGGATTCGCTGAATTTCTCCTCTTCGCCTTCTTCCAGAAGAAGAAATTCACTAAATCCCTCGGAGATTTAGGGTACGTGCCCCGCCTCGAATAAGAGACTGTGATAGAGCATTATCACATCTATATGGATCTGGCCACATAATGCTACGATCGAGATAAGATCCTCTTGATAAATATGTATCGCATGAGTGTGGATGATGACACCCTAAGGACGAAGCTGGCAACCAAGAATCCTACTACCATCCAACATCTCCAAGCAATTATGCCAGCAAAGTAGACGCGGTAACGGGAAAGAGGCCGTGAGAGTCCTATACAGACAATAAAGGAAAGGAACCTAAGATGAAGGTACCTAAGGTCGAGAAGACAGAAGGCGCCTCCAAACCAACCTTCGAGTCTTACACTCCTCTAGCTAGATCTCGAGGTGAGATTTTATCAATTCATAGGCACCTTTTTGAAGGATCCACCCGCCATGAAGGATTCAGCCGAGCATCAAAGGTCCCCAAAATTCTGCCAATATCACTGAGATCGGGGGCATGACACTGAGGAGTGCTATCAGCTTAAGAACGAGATCGAGAAGCTGATTCGACAAGGAATTGTGCAACAGATTGCACCTTTGATAGCCGGTGACAGCCAGGGTACTCAGAAGAGGTATGGGGGAAAACCCTGGAAGAAGAAGAAGGATGGCTTCCGGAACAACAACAACAACAAAAACAATAACAACCAAGGGGGTGGAGGCAACAATCCTCAAGATCCTCCGCCGCCGCCGCCAAATGGAGCCAACCGAGTCTTCAATGGCATTAATGGAAACACTGGAGAAGCAATTTCCCTTACCAAGCTGAAGGATAGTGTGCGGGCCATACCCCACACTAAGACGGTCAACAAGAGGCTCCGCCCCGAGGAAACTATCACCTTCTCGGATGCGGACGCCGTGCCAAACCAGATGCCCCATTCTGACCCTCTCATTATTTCTGCAACGACACAAGATTCCCTGGTGAAGAGAGTGTTTATAGACGATGGCAGCGGAGTAGAAGTGATGTTCCAAGACTGTTTCCAAAAGCTAGGATTCACCAAGGACGACCTTAAGCCTACGGGTCCGATCGCGGGGTTCACCGGAAATCCAGTCATACCTCTTGGAGAAATCACACTCCCAGTGACAGTAGCAGAGGGAGCGAAAAGCCTAACCCTCTACTGCACCTTCGTAGTGGTCGACACCGTCACACCCTTCAATATCATTCTCGGCAGACCTTGGATGTGCCAAGCTAAGGCCGTATGGTCCCCTTACCATTTGATGCTGAAATTTCCAACACCGCAAGGAGTAGCCTCCATCAAGGGAGACCAAGGAGTAGCACGTTCCTGTATGATAACAGCCATCTGTGATGCTAGAAAGGTGAGCAACATCTCGACCATCAACGCCATCCTAGGGGATTTGATACCAGACCCTGATCTCGAACAAACTTTGGTATTCCACTCCGAAGATGAGGCTTGCGACGAGATGATTGTAATATGGCACAAACGACGCCATCAGACATTCCAAATAGGAGAAATGGTAATGCTAGTAGGCCCGTGGTGCACCGACAAGCTAGAAGGAGCGCTGGAGTCAAGGCCTAAAGGGCCCTACAAAGTCTCCACGGCCCAACCCGGTGAATTCTACATCCTACAAACTCGCAAAGGAGAACACTTGCATCCTGTCATAATGACGCCCTTCCTACGCAGGTACCTCGGAGCTAAAACCAAGTAGACCTTCTCCAAATAAGGAGAAACTACTTCAAAAGGCCTATAGGCCAAGCTTCTTTTCCCTTTTATCATTCATTTTATTTTTCATACATGAGCTCTCAAAATCGGGGTTGTTATTTCAATTTTACCGAACTCATGGGTTCGAAGAATATAATTTCTTTTCAATATTTTCATTCTATTTTATTTTAAGCAGTCAATATCCCTCTAAAACAAAGAGACACTATGCCTTACAAAGCATAAGTAAAGACTGCTGCCTAAGACTTATACACTTATAAGTGTGTGTGATTGATGCTTATCTAATATGAGTTGTTTGAGCTACGTGTTCGGACTACAATCATCTTAGGCTAAAATAAAATAATATACTTATAAAAAGTATATGGTCAACACCAACATAATATGAGTCGCACAAACTCACAAAGTTTGAAACTCGACCTTCCTTATGGTACACCTAATAAGGTACATATCGACATTTATTTAGGCTATTAATAAGCCTGATAACCTCGAAGATTAAAGATCTATATAAAGGCAAAAAACTAAAAAGTGTTATTACACTACGATACTTCCTACACCTCGTAAAGGTCTTTATAAACAGGGGTAAGTCCTCGACCACGAGTAGAAGTAGAAGCACGACCTCGGTTTCTTTGGAGGCCTCGACCCCAATTACTCTCTTCTTCTATCCTCATTAATTGAGAAGATGTAGGGGATTCCACCTACCTTCTATGGAAGCAGGTTGAGAAGGAGAACCAATTGTACCAGGAATCTCAGGAGTATATGACGCTCCTCTTCCCCTTCCACGTGAAGACCCTACTGGAGGATTAATCATCCCTCGAGACATACCACCTCGGGCAGGAGGCTTTATTCCTCGCCCCGAATTCAAGCCTGAAGAAGGCCCATCTATCTCTCTCCTTGAAGGAACTGGAGGCGTAACAAACATGCCCTGAGCCGCTAATTCCTGTATTTCGATCCTACAAGCATTTAGCTCAGCCTCACTTGTCCTTAGGTCTTCAGTAAGAGAGACGATCTTGTGATTCACGTCAATATTTTCATGCTGAAGAGCAGAAATACGACAGTCTTTATTATGACCATCACTCTTGAGTTCCATCAACTCCCTCCTGGCTTTTCTCCATTCTCGGTCATTATCTTTATTGGCAGCCAGAGCCTTGCCATGAACATCTTCGAGAGCTTTAAACTTTTGCTGAAGTTCCTTCAGCTGGTTATTCAACTCAGCCCTCCGCTCCAGACTTATCGCTTGCTGACGGCGGAGACTGTCACAATCTCCTCGGACTAGGCTACAAAAGCCCCTGGAATCATCCAACTCTTCCTTCAGTTTCTCATTTTTCTGAAGAGCAGCCTCATACTTAAACTGCAATTCAGCATAGGCAGCTACGCAACACTGGACATAAAGGAAGACACAGAATTGTTAATTTTATGAAAGAGATATATTATTCGGAGTACATGATTGCCAAAAGTTGGGAAAAAAGAGAAAATTCCTAAATAAAGAGTGAAGGCTCTAAGGAGTTACAATCTTTTGTTGTCCATCTGGAATTTCTTGACCCCCAATTGAAGATTTCACAGCCGGCTTCTTGACCAAGAATGATAGCTCAGGATACAGGCTGCATAGCTTCTCCTGAAACTCCTCCAGGGTTAAAGCCTTCTCCAAGGACTCCAAACTAGCTAGAAAGCTGGTTTTGAACCCCCTATCTGGCGAAACTTCGCCCTGAACTTCTCCAGATCTTTTGCCACCTCCGGCCAATTATAACCGGAAGCCAACCATTCTTGGTCATCTTCACTGAGGATCCCCTGAAGCAACACCCACATATGTGGAAGCTCGGAGTTATGATAGAGTTCACCATGCTCTTAGCGATGGGCCTCCATCTAGGGGCAGTTGATGCAAAAATCCATTATTAACCGAACTAGCCGCCTCTGGCAATCGGGGTCAGCATATTGGTTCCTCTCTGCCTCCACTATAGCCATTTTCCTCCGCAGCTCTTGGAAGGAATCATCCCTCAATCTTTTCTCCTTCTTCAAGGTCCTAACGTCCTCATCTAGGGCCTCTCTTTTAGCCCTCTCCCGCGCCATCTCGTCTCGGAGACGCTTCACCAGCTCAGAGGGCTCGCTAGATTTCTTGGCCACCTGCACTCTCAACAGCTCCAACTCAGCCGCCTGCTCCCCTACCACTTACTCCACAAACTGGCATCGACCGTGCAGCGTCTTGACGGAACCATACAAGTGCTTCATATGATTCAAAGGCTGTAAAACAAAATAAACCAGTCCGACAATCAAATTTTCAGTCAATCTTAGAAGCTAAGTTAGATATACCTGGCTTATCTCAGGACACTCTGGAGCCATCTCGACCATCGTCTCCGAGATCTCGGGGGTAGGTAACACCACATATTTCTCGAACTGCCTCAGTGGTTCGAGATCAAGCCTGGCCTTCTTGGGAGACCTGCCGGAGATATCAGAGGAGTTCTCTGAGATCTCCAACTTCCTCTTATTCCCTTGACCTCTCA
This sequence comes from Sherardia arvensis, assembly GCA_948330725.1. Classification (NCBI taxonomy): domain Eukaryota; kingdom Viridiplantae; phylum Streptophyta; class Magnoliopsida; order Gentianales; family Rubiaceae; genus Sherardia; species Sherardia arvensis. Next base: position 19,817,649 of record OX415238.1, read on the forward strand.
GCTCTCTTTCCTTGAAAAGCTGGGCCAACTTGTTTGTTGCCTTCTCGGACTTGGAAGCACCCACTGCATGCAAAAAGAATAAAGTTAGCTACAGGAATGAGGATACAAACAAGAAGAGAATGCATGACAAGAGCTAATACCCTCAGGCAACACTAGAGATGATAAAACATCACTATCTTCGGGCTTGCCGAACATAGTACACCAATACTTACTAGTATTAGTGGATTGGGGAGAACAAGAGGTCCGAGCCACCTCCTTTCACGGACACCGAACTAAGGCTAAACCATCATCCTCCTCCTCATCTGATGGATCTCGGGCAACAGGTATGAACAGACACTGTCTCATTAAGAATCTTAGCCTTTGATCGAATCTCTTGGGTCCCCGGACCAATATTTTGAAACGACGCCGAGCATCAGGCATCAATCCAGGAACGTCCCTATCCAAAGGAGCTTGATTCTTGGACATCTCATCTCGAGCTGCCCTCTCTTCAATTGCCCTAGAGGCTCGAAGAGCCCTAGCTGCATGGACAAGATAACCTTATACCATTCAATTTCTACACCCTCTGGCTGATCGAAACAAGATAACTTCAAATAGCTGCCATTTTGAAGAGTTCGGCCATGCATTTGGTATAACAACCAATACGTCTCGACAGGCCACTGCCAACCCATCTGGTGATCTCCTGACACAAACTTTCCATCTCTAAGTTTGATCTTCTCCCTCACCAACTCCTCAGCTATATTCAGCAATTTATGGGAGGACTCAACATCATGCCAGACCTCATTCTTGAGCTTCTTATTCCAATGAGGTACTTCATACTTTGTCCGGTCAAAGGTTAGCTTCACCTTATCCCATTCCCCACATTTCAAAGAAAGCACAAAGGCCCGACCCATGACATTATCTCGAACAGTCAAGACCACAGATTGTTTAACAACAGACACCTTATACAAGGTCCGCAACAAAGCAAGACTAGGTTTATAACCCTTACGGGCACACCAGGTTATCAAGGCCATGATGATTACCATCATATTGGCATGCAGTTGCCCTGGATGCACCTTATATATACCACTGGAGAAAATCATTCAACAGTGGGGGAAAAGGGAAGGCTAGCCCATGCTGTAAAAGTCTCCCACATATGACCCCCCGGGTTGGAGTTATTAACTCTGACGCAGACTTATCTTCCCCTAAATACATGAGATCAACATCATGGGGAATCGAAAAAGGACAATCTTCAACGAAGATAGCAGCATCAACACGTGCTTTATCTTCCTTCACCGACCTCTTGCTACTACCTTCACCATTCACGGATAGTCTATCTCTGGATGCATGCACTACCATGGGGCTATTCCCCTCTATCTGAGTCCTCCTTGTCATGTTCATTAATTTCTTCTATTCTTCAGAGGCCTTCTTCTTCAAAACTACAGGCTTTTTCCCGCTTGCTACTTCGGCTCTGCGGCGGTAACGGGAGCTATCCTCCTTAGCCTGAGCACATACATACTCTCCCTCATCATGATGGGGGACAGAAATCGTTTCGCTACTACTACTCATGATCACAGAGAGTATTGGGGGAAATACACACACAGAGGAAAAGGAAAAATCAGACACAAAAGAACAACGAAGAAAGAAGATAGCACTTACTGATGATTATGAAAGCAGAAATTGGGGTTTCAGAAAGTGATGAAATACTGACGCGTCTTTTGAACTTGGAAAGAAGAAATTTTGAATAGGGAAGACAATGGGAATGATTTGGGAGATTTAACCCAAACCCAGACAACATTTATGACGAGTAATTATCTCGATTCTGGTTCCGATGCAAGCAATTGGAGAGACGGGGGACAGACCGCCTCTATATCCCAATGAACGCACGCCACGTGTATCTACCATTTGGATTTCAAAGGAAGTTGATCTCAGCCGTCCATATATTTGGATGGAATACGAAAGAACTTGAAGCTAGATATTCAGAAGGGCAAGCTCGAGAGGATAGTCTTAAAAGGACACCTTGAGCTTAACACCCCGAGTTATCCTCCCTCGAGTTATTGGTCTTCCCTCAAGAAGCAAGCCTCTCATTCAACCTTCGAGATGGAGCACTCCAAATTCTGAAGATCTACCTTGGGGCTACAGATAACTCCATGGTTCGTATTCTGGACCTTATTCAGTCTCGGACCAGGGCCCGAGAAGGGTCATGAGCTCGAGGTACGCGGAGGATGGATCCACGGGTCCATCAATCCTAATCCTTACAAGGAATGCATATATTATGAATGTTCTACAAGGAATATACATCCTCCTAAACATGGTAATACAGCCATGACCGAAATATACTTCTTTTATACATGGTAATACAACTCGTATTCCCATAATAGTTGTAATACTATCATATTTACATATCTTGGTGATCTACGGATTGTAGCCATATAAATACCCTAAAGGTTTGATACACCTTTCCTATCTCATACTACATACAATACGCCTTACGCATCATACTACTTGAGTGTCAGAGTGTTTATCCTCGGGACACCCGAGGCTTTGTTTTGCAGATCTGTTCGTGAGTAGAGTTCGTCGTCAAGCGTGGTGTCTGCCATACATCAGATTTCTTGATATGACTTTCTAAACTTTGAAAGGTATGAGGACTATTCTTATTTAAATGCCCGTTGTAGGTTGTTTCAATGTACAAATAGTTGTAGTTTTTGGGGGAGTATACCCATCAACGAATCTAATTCAAAGTATATAATTTTCATTCATTCAATTGCTCTATTTGTACTAGTTCAAATGATCAATGTAAGTGCTTTCAACTAAAGATTGTGTATATTTGCATGATCATGTCTTCTGTGGTTGATGTATTTCTTATCTTGAGGTTATTATTCAATGTATGTCTTTTGTTTTGGTTGGGATTCAGAAGAATGGGGGATCGTTCTAATAGTCTCTAACAATTTTTACTTCAGATTATGGTTGATTGTCTACAAAAGTTCACCTCAAAAAGACTGTACAAGTGCATAAATCCTTCAGGAAAGATCAATCGTTCAGGATACATGACATTATGTAAGTAGTATGCCACCACTTTCAAATTTAGCTTTTGTTTTTCGTTTTCTGTTTTATGTTTACTTGGGTAAAAGTTTAAAGTAAGAGTGCTGATTCTTTTCCATTTTGAGTTCCTTCGCAGAATTTGGAGATTTTAGAATATTGATATGGTGCTTATGTTTTCTTCTTCTTCTTTTAGTTATAATGCAAGTAAATGAAGCTACCATATATATAATAAAGATGATTATGTAGGCTAACTAACTTTACGCCTTTGCTTCAATATAATAGTTTTAAGGCTATCTAACCTATTGCGTTGTTATCACTATTTTAATTTTCATTTGATGGGCTTGATGCTGTCTTGCCTTGTAATTGATCTTTGAGTGATAATCATCTTTGATGTATACATATTTTGATTTATATATTAGATAATATTAGAATTTATGGTTGCTGAGTTTTTTAATGTATGTTAATAGTTTGTATGTTTATCCATGTTTGTATATGTGATCTATTCTATTTAACATGATTCTTTCTACTTTCTCTTTTTTTTTTAAATCAAAATGAACTTTTCTCCATTTTCTTGCGGGTTTGGAAAGATTTGTGGGTAACTTTGATGATGTATGAGGGAAGACATCTTTCTTCTTTTGGATTAATTTGAGGAGTTTTAAGCGATAGAGTTATCTACGTCATGCCTATCTTCTTATAATTTATACATAGAAAGTACGAAAAAAATAATTTGAATAGGAATGTTTGTTTTCGGATTGTGTACTACTTTCATAATGTGATGTATATTATTCAAATATTGACGTATAAAATGTAAATTTAAAATTAATGAAATTAAAATTAGTAATTTAAGATCACTTCATTTTAAATTTGAATGGTATGATATATAATGTTGTCTTAGACAATAAATTCTTTCATTACTACTAAATTAAATTATTTAAATTAGAATAATGCCGTACATCGTAATATGTTCTGAGCTAGGAAAAAAAGCAAGTAAAGCAGGTATTGGTATTATTATCAGGAGTAACTCTGAGAGGCTTATTGCAGCCAACACAATTTACAAAGAAGTTTAAGATCCACTACATTCTAAGCTATTAGCCACAAAAGCTGGGATTGAAGCAGCTCAAGATTTCAGACATACAGAAATCACAGTGGAATCAAACTGTCTGCAAGCTGTAACAATGATCCTCAACCCTTCAAAAAGGCACTGGAGTTTAATACCCCAGCTTGACTCTATCTATACAATGCTCTACCCTTTCATCTATGCCACACACTTAGAGAGGGCAACCAACCAGTTGATTCTCTGGCTATAGGGGCATCACTGTTCAAGTCTGAATGCAATTTCACTAGCTCCAATCTCCCATCTGCTACAAAGGGGATGTTAGCCCTTGATGCTGCTGTTCTACCCACCATAAGGATACAAAGAGGTCCTTTTGCACCAGGTTGAGACTTACAAGTTTCAACTGCTGATTCCTTTTGTATGTGATAAGTCACTGAACTATGACTACACTTATCTCATTTTAGTTGGGGATTGCTTTTTGTTTTTCTTTGCAATTCGCAAATAAATCACCAACTATATATTGAGGCTTTTGTAAAGTGTATGGATGTTAAAATCCTCACCTAGCAACTTAGCCTAGAATTAGCAGACTGTTAGAACTTTTGTAGTTTCATTTTGAACAGTAATCTGCCACTTCAGTGGTTTTTCTTGGCTTAGGGAGCCTTATATAATCCTTCCATCTATGATGGTTTTACCTAAAAAAATATAAGAATATATACTTTATCATTATAAAAACTCAAACTAACTAAATATTAATTACTATGAAAATATCAATCAAATTATGAAATAATTATCATTAGATGCAAGTTAGTGGTGCATGTCGATGAGGTGGGAAGGTGGTTGTGCATGCGCTTGTGTTGAAAATGTAGAAGTATCAAAGCAGAAGACTAAAAGGTTGGAGAGATGGACCGAAAATCATATAATTTAAGTTTAATTAGGATTAGTTAGTATTTAATTTTAAAAAATTCAATATTAAAAGGTAAAATTATTATTGTTTTTGAAAGGTTTAAAGGTAAAATTATAATTAAGATTAGAACTAATTAAACAATTACATACCATACCGGGTATCCGGGCACCCATAAAATGGCATTTGTGTGATCCGGGTCCGGACCCGGTACTTTACGAAATTCATGGATTGGGTACCGGCCCGTTCCTAAAATATAGGAATGTACCAGATTATTTTATACTGGGTCAACGAGTTAGTGGATCGGGTAGCTCGGGTCGGGTCTTTTTTAATACCCTGCATAAAATATAGAATGAATATCAGTTAGCATTTTTTGTGAATATTAATTAGCATATTTAGATTATATACATTCTGTATTTATCTGTTATAATAGGTTATATAGTTGTACAATCTCTATTTATATGAATGAATACAAAACGCTCAATTGAGAAATTCAACCATCCAATCTTGTACTCTAACATGGTATCACAATCTTGATCAATATTTTCTTGTCTTATTCCCAATCTAATGCCCTCAGGTTTTAACGCCACCAGTGATGAGAAACCACACGACGGTGATCAGACATCAACACCACCACAATGTATCCATTCCGCATAGTATGTCACCAACATCCACAATCTACTTTCTCTCACTCTTGATTTGCACAAGGTATAATAACACACTTGGGCTGAACTATTCCAGATTGCAGCTCATGCTCATAATGTGCTCCAACATTGACAGTTCACCCCGGCCATCTGATGTTTTTGCCGTAACCTGGAACAAGCTTGATGCCAACTTCCTCGGCTGGATGTACGACACAATTAGCAAAGACATTCTCCTCACTGTCATCCAAGTTGGCTTGTCTGCCCGTGCTGGCTGGCTTCGCATTCAGGTCATCTTTCTCAATAACAGCACCACTCGAGAAGCCGACCTTGAAAGTAGGTTCATCAATGCTCGCTTGGACTCTTTCGATCCCTCCATCTCAGCGTACTGCCAACATCTCAAATCATTGGAAAATCAGATTGGAGATGTCAAGGTCCTAGTCAGCGAACATCGTCTCGTCCTACAACTCATCAATGGATTGTCTTCGTCATACGACACCGTTGGAAACATAATCAGCCAGATGTCACCACTTCCGTCATTCTCCGTAGCCCGAAACATGCTTACCTAGGAAGAATCTCGTGGGAATCTCCACATGGAGGAGACCCATATCCTGCTGGCTTCCGGTGCTTAGCCGTCCCATGGCGCTGTTCACGCTGGTATTTGTTCGTAAATTTACCACCAATAACAATGTTAGTGTGGACTTAGACCCGGTAATGGATCTAGAAATGGGGAAAATCAAAACGAGATGTGATAGCCTTGGGGATTTTTACCCAGTCACCAGCAACACCTACCACTAACCGCCCTTGTTGTTTCCCAACCTCCACCATGGCATGTTCGATTGGTTCACCCGGGCGATCATGTTTTGGACCAGTTTCAGCGTAGATTTCCTTTTTCAATAAAGCCTCTTGTCCGACTATTTGTTTTTCTTGTCAAATTTCTAAGCATAGACTTCTTCCTTTTTCTCATTCTTTACTGTTACTTTTAAACCTTTTGATATAATTCATAGTGATTGATGTATGCCGGACACCAACACTTCGACGACGAACCAGGCTCTCGAACTGATCTGCAAGACAAAGGCTCCGGGTGTCCCGGGGATAGACACTCCGACGCTCAAGTCAGTATATTTGCTTAAGGCGTAAAGTATAAAGTATGAGATTAGATGAGAGGTCTACCAAACCTCTTAGGGTATTTATATGGCTACAATCCGTAGATCACCAAGATATGTATTTATGGTATGAATACAACTCTTATGGGAATAGAGGTTGTATTACCATGTTGTATTTCGGACATGGTTGTGTTACCATGTTTAGGATAGTTGTATTACCATCTTAGAGAAGATGTATATTCCTTGTTGAACATTCATGATATACGCATTCCTTATAAGGATTAGGATTGATGGACCTGTGGATCCACCCTTCACGTATCTCGAGCCCACGACCCTTCTCAGGCCCTGGTCCGAGTATGAATGAGGCCCGAATACGAACCATGGACTTATCAGTAGCCCCAAGGCAGATCTTCAGAATATAGAGTGCTCCATCTCGAAGGTTGAAGGAGAGGCTTGCTTCTCGAGGGAAGACCAATAACTCGAGGGAGAATAACTCGGGGTGTTAAGCTCGGGGAGTCCTTCGGGGATTCTTTTCGGGCTTACCCTTCTGAATATCTATCTTCAAGTTCTTTCGTATTCCATCAAATATATGGACGGCTGAGATTAGCTTCTTTTGAAATCCAGATGGTAAATACACGTGTGGTGTCTTCATTGGCAAGCAGAGACGGTCTGTCCCCCGTCTCTCCAATTACTTTGCCTTGGAAAAAGAATCGAGGTAATTGCTCATCTTCAATGCTGTCTTGGTTTGGATTAAATTTCCAAAATCATTCCCATTGTCTTTTCTTATTCGAAATTTTTTTCTTTCCAAGTTCAGAAGGCGCATCAATACTTCATCAATACTTCATCAATTTCTGAAGCCCCAAATTTCTGCTTCCATTCACAGTAAGTGCCATCTTCTTTCTTTGCACATTTACTTGTGTCTTTTTTTTCCTTTTATCTCTTCTGTGTGTATTTCCCCCCATACTCTCTGTAATCATGAGCAATAATCGTAGAACAATTTCCATCCCCCATCATGATGAGGGAGAGTATGTAGAAGCTCAGGCTGAGGAGAGTAGCTCCCATGACCGCCGAAGAGCTGAGGTAGCTAGTAGGAAAAAAAATGTAGCTTTGAAGAAGAAAGCCTCTGAGGAAGAGAAGAGGTTGAGGGCTATGGCCAGGAGGGCCCAAATAGAGGGGAATAGCCTCGTGGTCATGCATGCATCCAGAGGTATAGTATCCATGGATGGTGAAGGTAGTAGCAAAGAGTCGAAGAAGGAGGATAAAGCAGGCACTGATGCTGCTATCTTCGCAGAAGGTTGTCCCTTTTCAATTCCTTCTGATGCTGATTTCATGTACTTTGGAGAAGATAAGTCTGCAGTTAAGTTAGTAACTCCGACCCGAGGGGTCATATATGGGAGATTTCTGCATCATGGATTAGCCTTCCCTTTTCATCCACTATTGGATGATTTTCTTCAGCATTATAGGGTTCATCCAGGTAAGTTACATGTCAATGTGATAGTAATCATTATGGCCTTAATAACTTGGTGTGCTCGTAAAGGTTATCGCCCCAGTCTCTCCTTGTTGCGGACCATGTATAAGGTTTCCATTGTTAAACAAAGTGTGACCTTGACCTCTCGTGACACCACTTTAGGCAAACTTTTTGTGCTTCCTGCGAACTGTGGTAAGTGGGATAAGGTAAAATTAACCTTTGATCGAACCAAGTATGAAGTTCCTGATTGGAATGAAGATGTCCAAAATAAGGTTTGGCATGAAGTGGAGTCGTCCCGCCAACTACTGGATATAGCTGAGGAGTTGGTGAATGATAAGATCAAACTTAGAGAGGGTAGGTTTGTATCTGAAGATCATCAAATGGGTTGGAAATGGCCTATAGAAACGTATGACTGGTTGAATCAACTATCTGGCCGTACTCTTCAAATTGCAGCTTCTTGAAGTTGTCACATTTTGATCAGCCAGAAGGTGTTGAGATGGACTGGTATGAAGCCCTTCTATCTATGGAGCAGGATCCAGGTGGTGCAGCTAAGGCATTGCAGGCCTATAGAGCATTAGAAGAGAGAGCTGCCCAAGATGAGATATCCGAGAGAGAGGTAAATAGGGAAATCTTGGGTCTGATGAAAGATGCTCGACGTGGGCGTCGGTTCAAAAGGTTGGTTCAGGGACCCAAGAAGACTCAATCACATCTGAAAGTGATTGAAGAGGCAAATTGCCTGTTTGTTCCTGTGGCCTTAGATCCATCCGATGAGGAAGAGGATGAGGGCTCACCCTTAGTTCGATGTCCGAGAAAGGAAATGTATCGGAACTCTAATGTCCCTCCCATCATGACTGAAAATACCGATGAGGTCATGATGATAACTTCTGTGGTAGAGTCGGATGCGTTGCAAAAGGGTATTTCTTCTTGTGTTATATTCTCGTCCACAATTTATCCATTGCTTCTTACGCTAACTTCCATCCTGATATATGCAGTGGGTGCTTCTAAAGGGAACAAGGCAGCCAGTTTGTTGGCCCAGATAGCTGAATCCAGAGGGTTGTTGAATAGTAATGAGAAGAAGAGGGACCTCGAGGCTTCAGGGAGCTCTTCGGACAAGTCTTCCAAGAAGCCGAGGCTCGACCTCGGAGCATTGGGAGAGTTCGAGAAGTATGTGGCACCTCCTCCTTCTGAGGTTCCAATCGAGGTGGTATCGGGTTGTCCCGAAATTAACCAGGTATGATTCGTCATGGATTTTGATAGGATTAGCTGTGTAGTCATCTAATTCTCTTTGTCTTCTTTTACAGTCTGCGAGTCTGATGAGGTATATGTTCAATTCCCTTCGGACGCTGTATGACCGTTCTCAAGGACAGGAGTCCCGACTCGAGTTGATGGATGAGGATATGTCCAAGAGGTCTAAGGAACCTTCAGATATGCTGAAGCATCTCCAGGATGAGAGGGCTCAGGATAAGGCCAGAGTAAAAGCCTTGGAAGAGGAGGTTCAAACCTTGAAGAAGGCAAAAAGGCTGTCTGATGGTTCCTTCTTAGAACTACAAAGGAACATGGCATTGGTGGAAGCGGAGAGAGATCAGTATACTGATCCCGTTAGCCAGAGGTGACTAGTTCGGCTGATAATAGACTTCTGTCTCAACTGTCCAGAGATGGAGGCTCATCGCCAAGAGTATGGAGAATTTTATCATAAATCCGAGCTCTCAAAGATGTGGATTCCTCTTAAGGGATTTCTCAGTGAAGAAATTCAAGGATGTCTTGCCGGAAGTGGATTCCTACACTTGGCCGGAAGTGCCGGAGAATATGAAGGAGTTTCGGGTAAGTATAGCCAGGTTGGGGGGTTTGAAACCAGTCTACTGGCTAGCTTGGAATCTTTGAAGAGGGCTTTGACTCTGGAGGAGTTCCAGGATAAGCTGTCCAGTTTGTACCCTAAGCTTTCATATCTGGTAGAGAAATCGGCTACGGACACTTCACTTGAGGACCCAAAGACTTCTGATGGGCAGGAGAAGACTGTAATTCCTTAGAGCCTTGTCTTTTACTTCGAGATTTTTCTCTTTTCACCAGATTTTGGTGTTTCATGTATTCTGAACATGTGATTCATCTTTGAACTTAATTGGTCTTTACCTTCCTTTATGTCCAGTGTTGCTCTGCCGCATGTGCTGATTTTTGCAGGTCAAGTATGAGGCTGTCCTTCAGAAGGGCAAGAAACTGAAGGAAGATTTGGATGAATCTAAGAGCTGCTTTAGCATAGTAAGAGAAGAATGTGAAAGACTTCGTGGCGGGCTGAAGGTATCTCTGGAGCGGAGAGCTGAACTGAATCAGCAAGTGAGCGATCTTCAGAAGAGGTGTAAGGAACTAGAAGAAGCGCTTGGCAAGGCTTTGGCCGCCAATAAGGAGTATGACCAAGAATGGACAAAAAGTAAAGAGTGACTTAATGAAGGTCAAGGGTGAAAGTCATGAGAAGGATCTTCTTATTTCTAGACTCCGAGATGAGACTATCACTGTGAATCACAAGATTGCCTCCAAGATAGATGAGTTGAGAATGTGCCAGGCTGAGCTTAATGCTTGCAGGTTCCAAATAAAGGAACTAGAGGCTCAAGGTGTGTTTGTCATACCTTCGGGGTCTTCAAGGAGGGAAATAGGTGGACCTTCTGGTGTCCCATTTTCAGGACCTTTGATAAGGCCTCATGCACAAAGGGGTGTATCTCGAGGGATCCCATGTGAAAGGGGCAGAGAGGTGACACCTACTCCTAGAGCCCGTGGCTCTATTGACTCTCCTGCTCGACCTGTGGAAAATAGAATTGGGTCCCCTACGCCCTCTCAGCTGATGAGGGTGGCCGAGGAAAGTAATTGGGGCCGTGGCCTCCAGAGTGTTCGAGGTCGTGCCTCTACTTCTTCTCGCGGTCGGGATCATACCCCTATGTATAAAGACCTTCACGAGGTGTAAGAAGTTTCTTAGTGTAATAACACTTTTTGATTTTGCCTTTATAAAGGTCTTTATTTTGCAATCCTTGAGAAGATTGACTCTTTAGGCTTATGAATAGCCTTAATAAATAGTGATGTGTACCTTAATAGGAGTATCACGTAGAGAGTCGAGTTCCAAACTTTGTGAGTTTGCATGACTCATATCATGTTGGTCTTTGACCATATACTTTTTATAAGTATATTATTTTATTTTGGCCTAAGAGGATTGTAGTTCAGACACGTAGTCTAGACAGTTCATATTAGATAAGCATCAATCGTACACTTATAAGCGTATGAATCTTTAGGCAACAGTCTTTACTTATGCTTTGTGAGGCATAGTTTCTCTTTGTACTTAGAGAGTATGAACTGCTTCAAAATAAAATAGAAGATATATATCGAAAAGAAATTGCATTCTTCGAACTTGATAGTTCGGTAAAATTATAAAAGACAACCTCGAGTTTGAGAGCTCGGGTATAAAAATGTAAAAAGATGAAAAGAAAAAGAGCTTGGCCCGTAGGCCTTATTGAAGTAGTTTCTCCTTATATGGAGAAGATCTACTTGGTTTTAGCTCCGAGGTACCTGCGTAGGAAAGGCGCCATAATGACAGGGTCCAAGTGCTCTCCTTCGCGTGTTTGCAAGAGGTAGAATCCACCAGATTGTGCTGTGAAGATTTTGTATGGTCCTTTGGTCCTCGACTCCAGCGCTCCTCCTAGCTTGTTGGTGCACCACGGGCCAATTGGCATTACCAGTTCCCCCACTTGGAAGGTTTGGTGGCGGCGTTTATGCCATAGTGCAGTCATCTCGTTATAGGCCTCTTCTTCAAAATGGAACACCATGGGTTGTTCGAGATCAGGATCGGGTACCGGATCTCCTAGAATAGTGTTGATGGCCGAGATATTGCTCACTTTTCTGGCATCACGGATGGCCGTGATCATACAAGAGCGCGCCACTCCTTGGTCTCCTTTGATTGAAGCTACTCCTTGTGATGTTGAAAATTTCAGCATCAGGTGGTAGGGAGACCATACAGCTTTAGTTTGGCACATCCAAGGTTTGCCAAGGATAATGTTGAAGGGTGTGACCGCGTCTACTACCACAAATGTGCAGTACAAGGTTAGGCTCTTGGCTCCTTCTGCTACTGTGACGGGGAGTGTGATTTCCCCGAGAGGTATTACTGGATTTCCTGTGAACCCCGAGATCAGACCCGTAGGTTTAAGGTCATCTTTAGTAAATCCCAACTTCTGGAAGCAGTCTTGGAGAAGATTCTTTTTACTAGAGTATCTTGTACGGTTGCTGAGATGATGAGTGGATCCGAGTGATGCATCTGATTTGGCACGGCGTCCGCATCCGAGAAGGTAATGGTTTCCTCGGGGTGGAGCCTCTTGTTGACTGGCTCAGTGTGGGGTATAGCTCGCACACTATCTTTTAGCTTGATCAAGGAAACTGCTTCTCCTGTGTAGCCATTGATGCCGTTGATGACTCGGTTGTCTCCGTTTGGTGGTGGTGGAGGAGGATCTTGAGGGTTGTTGCCTCCGCCGCCCTGGTTGTTATTATTATTATTGCGGTAGCCATCCTTCTTCTTCTGCCAAGGCTTTCCCCCATACCTTCTCTGGGTCCCCTGGTTATCGCCAGCCATGGAAGGTGCGATTCGTTGCACAATTCCTTGACGGATTAGCTTCTCGATCTCATTCTTGAGCTGGTAGCACTCCTCTGTGTCATGCCCCTGATCTCGGTGATATTGGCAGTATTTCGGGGACCTTTGACGTTCGGCTGATTCCTTCATGGCAGGCGGGTCCTTCAAAAGGTGCTTGTGAATAGATAGAATTTCGGCCCGAGATCTCGCCAGAGGAGTGTATGTCTCGAAGGTAGGCTTTGGAGCGTTATCGGTTTTCTCGACCTTCCGTATTTTCGCCCTGGATTCTTTTCTGTCCATCAGGAATTATAGGGGTCTTTTGCCCGTCACAGCATTTGAGTTGCTAGAGTACTTTTCCATGATGGCCTGAAGGTGTTGAATGGTTGTTGGATTTTTGGTTGCCAATTTCATCCTTAGAACATCATCATCCACGCTCATCCGGTACATATTTATCAGGAGGCGTCAGGAGGCGTTCATCTCGATCATAGCATTCAGTAGCTAGATCCATGTACCTATGATAGTGTTCTATCACAGTCTCTCCTTCGAGGCGGGCCACATACCCCAGATCTCCGAGGGACTTGGTGAACTTCTTCTTCTGGAAGAAAGCATGGAGAAGAAACTCGGCGAAATCCCAATAATCAAACAAACTTTCTGGTTTCGTCTGGGTAAACCATGTCTGTGCTTTTCCACGGAGGTAACTGGGGACGATCTTGCATATCTCCAATTCATGGAAATTCCTGGTTTCTAAGGTCTTAAAAAAGACCGAAAGAAATTCCCTAGGATCGCTGGTGCCATCGTATGTGGGTAAATGCTCTGGGACCTTCTTGTGGTTGTCGAAGGGGAGATTCACAATATGTCGTGAGAAGGGCGAACGAGCAGCTTGTCCTTTGGGTCCGAGGATACGTGTGATTTCTTTGTCCACTTCGTATTTACCTCGGGTAGGGTAGGCTCCATCTTGTGAGTAGGGCCGATCAGCGCTATTTTGCCATTCGCTTCGAGATCGCTCCCTCTTCTCGCGTCTGAGTTCTTCTTCTATGTTGAGGATACGCATCCTTCTCACCTCCTCCCTACTTAATCCTGTGCCTTCACCCTGATAATTGGATACATTAGGAGGTGGCGGCAGACTGCTCTGAGCATTATAAGGTGGCAGATCCTTGGATAAATTGTTGAGCAGTCTCCTCTCCTGAGTAGGATCAGCAGGTGGTGTAGTTTGAGCTCCTGAGACAGATACTCGGTTGGGAGCTTCATGCATCTGTGCACTGAGTTGTTGACTTGAGTTTATCGAAGATGCGACAAAATCAGGATATTGGGCCTGTAAGTTCCTCATCAGCGTTCGGACATCTTCAAGGATCGTTCCCGGGGAATCGAGGTTGATATAAGTCGGCCCCGATCCTGGAGGGTTATGTCCTATGGTCCGGCTCAAGGTTTCCCTAAGACATCTTTATCTGTCCTCCTCCTGTTGTTTTTCCGTGAGGATTTGTTGATCTCTTAGTGCTTGTTCTTCTGAAGTGAAGATCGAGTCAGGTCCGTCATATCCAAGCCTATTCTCTTGGTCAAGGCCTTCTGAGTTGTTGACGCGTTGGCAGTAGCTCATGTCCGTCTGGATCGATACTCTTGGTCCTGAGTTCGGTGCTTCAGATCTAACAGGGTTCGATCCAGAAGGTGGCACTCCTGTTGTAACAGGATTCGATCCAGAAGGTGGCACTCCTGATGTAACAGGATTTGGGCCTGAGAGGGGTGTTCCGGATACGACGGGATTTGGACTGAAGGAGTTTGGAACGTTGGAGTTTCCTGCCCCCATGGTAGAGCTCGACGGTGGTTCAGAGGCGGAACGTGTGCGAGATCCTCCGGGTCGACCGCATCCTCGTCCTCGTCCTCACCCTCTGGGGGGTAGCTCTGCTTCTGGATTTTCTTCTGGATTTTTCCCTAGCACTCGGGCGCTACATCTTGGTTGCTCGGCTTCAGACATGTTGTCAGGGAAGTTGCTTCTTCAGATGCGCTAGACCAGATCAGAGACAAAGTTCGGCGACGTCGTCAATGAGTGTAAGAGGTCCCACTGGGCGTGCCAAATTGATGTATGCCGGACACCAACACTTTGACGATGAACCAGGCTCTCGAACTGATCTACAAGACAAAGGCCCCGGGTGTCCCAGGGATAGACACTCCGACGCTCAAGTCAGTATATTTGCTTAAGGCGTAAAGTATAAAGTATGAGATTAGATGAGAGGTCTACCAAACCTCTTAGGTTATTTACATGGCTACAATCCGTAGATCACCAAGATATGTATTTATGGTATGAATATAACTCTTATGGGAATAGAGGTTGTATTACCATGTATAATAGAAGTGTATTTCGAACATGGTTGTGTTACCATGTTTACGATAGCTGTATTACCATCTTAGAGAAGATGTATATTCCTTGTAGAACATTCATAATATACGCATTCCTTATAAGGATTAGGATTGATGGACCTGTGGATCCACCCTCCACGTATCTGGAGCCAACGACCTTTTCGGGCCCTGGTCCGAGTATGAATAAGGCCCGAATACGAACCATGGACTTATCAGTGATATTTGGACCTCTCTCATTTCCCGCACTAGTAATTTTAAATATTATATGTTGTTTTACACGATTACTCAAATTTCACATAGGTCTTTCCTCTTTAACACAAGTCTGAAACCTACTACAAATTCATGCATTTTCATAATATGATTCAAACTCAATTCCAGTCCAATATCAAAACTTTCCAGTGTGATAGGGGGTCAATTTGACAACAACCTCTTTCATGCCTTTTGTGCCTGAAAATGGGTTGTTCACCTAACCCCAAAACCTCACCTCAAAATGAGAAAGTGGAAAGAGCTCTTCACACACTCAATGACATTACCCATACATTCTCGGTTCTGGGTCGAAGCTTTTGGAATGTCAACCTACCTTTATAACATATTGCCATCCAAAACTATCACTATTCAAACCACTACTTTTATCTTATATTATTGCGGAACCCTCATATACACATTTTCGGACTTTTGGGTGTTTATGTTATCCCAACACCTCAGTCATTGCTCCTCATAAGTTGGCTCCCCGTTCCGTTCCATGTCTCAACCTGGGTCGTTCTCCCGACCTTCGAGGTTATCATTGCTTGATTCTTCACACACATCGTGTCATCACTTCCAAACATGTCGTGTTGGACAAAAATACGTTTCCTGTCGCCAGTTAGTCTGGTTCAAGCAATAATATACCCTCGTCTGATCCTTCACCAATTCTTCTGATCTTGTTCATCAACTCTCACCAGATCCCACACTTTCACCACTTGTGCCCTCACAATCTCTCTACCTGAGTACCCAATAACATTCTCCATCTCCTACTTTATCTTCTCTTCCACCTCCTCCTCCTTGTCCTCCTCCACATCCTCGTCAGTCCATGACGACCCGCCTTCAAGCTGGCATTGTCAAACCTAATCCTCAATACCACCTTTTAGCTTCTTCTCAAGTCTCCCCTCTTCCTAAATCTCCGCTAAATGGCCCGTAGGACCCCCATTGGCTTACCACCATGAATGATGAGTTTCATACTCTTATTAAAAATGGCACTTGGGGACTTGGTTATGAGGTCAGTTGTTTTTAATATTGTTCGCTGCAAGTGGTTATTTAAGTCCAGGTATAAAGCCCGTCTGGTGGTTAACGGAAAGTCTCAACAAGTCAATGATAAGTCCATGGTTCGTATTCGGGCCTCATTCATACTCGGACCAGGGACCGAGAAGGGTCATGGGCTCGAGATACGCGGAAGGTGGATCCATAGGTCCATCAATCCTAATCCTTATAAGGAATGCGTATATTATGAATGTTCTACAAGGAATATACATCTTCTCAAAGATGGTAATACAACTATCCTAAACATGGTAACACAACCATGTCTGAAATATACTTCTATTATACATGGTAATACAACTACTATTCCCATAAGAGTTGTATTCATACCATAAATACATATCTTGGTGATCTACGGATTGTTGCCATATAAATACCCTAAAGGTTTGGTAGACCTCTCCATCTAATATCATACTTTACGCCTTAAGCAAATATACTGACTTGAGCGTCGGAGTGTCTATCCCCGGTACCCCCGGGGCCTTTGTTTTGCAGATCAGTTTGTGAGCCTGGTTCGTCGTCGAAGTGTTGGTGTCCAACATACATCAATTTGGCACGCCCAGTGGGACATCTCACACTCATTGACAACGTCGCCGAACCTTGTCTCTGATCTGGTCTAGCGCGTCTGAAGAAGCAACTTCCCCAACAACATGTCTGAAGTTGAACAACCCTGACGAAGCGCCCGCGTGTAGAGGCAAAATCCAGAGGATAATCCAGAAGCGGAGCAGCCCCCTCAAAGACATGGACGTGGTCGAGGGTGCGGACAACCCAGAAGATCTCGGGCACACTTTGCCTCAGAGCCATCACCAAACTCTACCGTGGGTACCGGAAACTCCAACATTCCGATATCCATCGACCAAAATCCTGTTGGGATAGCACCACCAATCTCTAGTCCAAGTCCTGGTATATCCAGAGCACCTCCTGGATCAAACCCTATCGTATCCAGGATACCGGCATCTGGCTCCAATCCTGCTGCATCCAGAACCCCACCTCTTGAAACAAACCCTGTTGGATCTGAAGCACCAAACTCAAGTCAAAGGGTTTTCACCCAAAACGATGTGAATTACAGCGCGAACGTCAACAATTCAGATTGCCTGGATCAGGAAAGTAGGTTGGAGTATAGTGGTCTCGATTTGATCTTCTCTCCAGAAGAACGAACACAAAGGGATTGGCAAGTCTTTGCAGAAAGGCAGCAGGAGGATGTTAGACAGAGACGTCTCAGGGAAACCCTGAACCAAACCATACGACACAGCCCGCGGGGCTCTGATCCACTCCAAATCAACCTTTTCTCGGACACTCCCCCGAGGGAAAATAGGTTGATGTATAGTAGACCCAATTCGATCTCTTCTCTGGAAGAAAGAGCATAAAGGGACCGACAAATTCTTGAAGGTAGACAACAAGAAGGAGAATCTGTTATAGAACATTATCATAGATACATGGATCTCGCCGCGAGACGCTATGATCGAGATGAAATCCTCTTGGTAAACCTGTACCGGATGATTGCAGGTAATAACACTCCGAAGAAGAAGAAGAAGAAGGATGGCTCCCACAACAATAAAAACCAGGGCGGCGGAGGCAACAATCCTCAAGATCCTCCTCCACCACCGTCAAATGGAGCCAACCGAGCCATCAACAGCATCAATGGCTATAACGGAGAATCAATTTCCTTGACTAAGCTGAAGGATAGTGTATGGGTCATACCACACATCGAGCCAGTCAATAAGAGGCTTCGCCCCGAGGAAACCATCACTTTCTCGGACGCGGATGCCGTACCAAATCAGATGTCTCACTCTGACCCTCTCATCATCTCGGTAACTATACAAGATTCCCTGGTAAAAAGAGTCTTCGTGGATGACGGGAGCGGAGTAGAAGTAATGTTCAAAGACTGCTTCCAGGAACTAGGATTTACCAAAGACGACCTCAAACCTACGGATCCTATCTCTGGGTTCACTGGAAATCCCGTCATACCTCTCGGGGAGATTACACTCCCAGTTACAGTAGCAGATGGGATAAAGAGCTTAACACTTTACTGCACATTTGTGGTAGTTGACACCGTCACACCCTTCAACATTATCCTTGGCAGACCTTGGATGTGCCAAGCTAAAGCCCTATAGTCTCTCTATCATCTGCTGCTTAAATTTCCGACACCGCAAGGAATAGCTTCAATCAAGGGAGATCAAGGAATGGCGCGTTCCTGCATGATCACGGCTATCCGTCACGCCAGAAAAGTGAGTAACATCTCGGCCGACAACACTATCCTAGGAAATCTTATTCCCAATCTCGAACAACCTACGGCGTTTTACTTCGAGGAATATAGAGGTTATATGTCAATGGATCCTCCAACTCGGGGGGAAGTGGTACTAAAACTTTTACTAACCAGCCCTGAGGGAAAGGACCATCCTTATGATCTCCATTCCGATTTCCGAGCCACCAACAATGAAGCCGAGTATGAAGCTCTCACTACCGGACTGAAACTAGCTAAAGACCTAGAAGCACAGGATCTTGAAGTCGAGAACCTCAAAATCTTCAGTGACTCACAGATCGTGGTTCAACAGGTTAAAGGCGAATACGAAACTCGATAGTACAGTCTCCAGAAATACATCGAGATAGTTAAGCCTCTCCTAAATCCATTCTGACATTATGAGCTGAATCACTTTCCCCGAGAAGGTAACCATAAAGCTGATGCACTTAGCAAACTTGCCTACTCGGAACTCAACATAAAATCTTCTCAAGAATTGCTAATGGAAACCCTGGCGAAGAGAAGTTACGAAGAGAATAACATCATGGCTGTTGGCATCTCAGACACATGGAGGAACCCCTACATTGAATACCACCAAACGGGTACCCTTCCCGAGGACAAGCACCTGGCACGGAAGGTACGAGTTAAAACTCCGAAATATGTCATCCACGACAGCATCTTATACAAGAAAGGGTACCTCCAATCTCTACTCAAGTGTGTTGTGCCTTCCGACGCTAAACACTTAGTACAAGAAACACAGGAAGGAGT
Source organism: Sherardia arvensis (assembly GCA_948330725.1). Lineage (NCBI taxonomy): Eukaryota > Viridiplantae > Streptophyta > Magnoliopsida > Gentianales > Rubiaceae > Sherardia > Sherardia arvensis. The sequence goes on from OX415238.1 coordinate 19,837,083, forward strand.
TTGTGGTAGCTACCAAGGTCCACGTGTCGTTACCCGAGAGCTCTTACAAATGGGTTATTTCTGGCCTACGATGCTACAAGAAGTCAAAAGATATATCAATTATGGTCACCTATGCCAGAGATTTGCTAAGATGGTCCACGTGCCACAGGAGAATATGATTACCATCAAAGAATCCTGGCCATTTGTCCGAGGGGGCATGGATCTTGTCGGATCCTTTCCTACGGCCCCCGAAGAAGTTAAAGGAAACTGGATCAAAGTACTACCAAGGGTGATCTAGACCCATAGAACCACACCAACTACAGCAACAGGAGAGACTCCTTACAGCTTAGTCAATGGGTCCGAGGCGGTCATCCCCACGGAAATTTGAGTCTCTTCCACCCGTACTTCTCAACCAGACGAAGAAAATGGCACCGTCAACGAAGAAAATATTTGTCTCGATCTTGACCTCCTAGAGAAGAAGAGAGCAAATGCTACGATCCACAAGGCCAAGGTGAAAGAAGGAGTCAAGCGCTACCGTGATAGAAGAGTCCGCTTGATCACTTTCGTGAAAGGAGACCTTGTCATGAGGTTAAATGAAAAAAGAAAGAAATAAGTGGAAGGTAAGCTAGCCCCAAACTGGGAAGGTCCATATCGAGTCCTAGAATCCCATCTAGGGGGAAGCTACCTCTTGGAAACCATGAAGGGGGGACCTATACCATGAAGATGGAATGTGATTAACTTACGAAAGTATCACGGAAGATAAAAACTCAATGGAGAGCCTCACAAAGGTTCGAGACTATCAAGAACGTCCGAGAATCCTCATCAAGGTCCGAGACAAGTATGCTTTAGCACAAACGGGTACTCAAACTCAAACCCACTATTTACTCTACTTCTATTCTTTAAAGTTATAAACTTAGATTAATGTCATGATATTTTTATACCTATCCTTATAACAAGCAATCTTAAATTTCTTTTCTAAAAAGAGGATTGTTGTCTTAAGTATAACATTGATTTCTATACAAAACAATATACTTTATAAAGTATATGATTGGTCAACTTATAAGTTGTTTGGATCCAATATTCGAATACCAATCGTTTTGAATAAAAGAGATAGGTTCGAGATAAAGTACTTCAAAAAGTGCTTGATTGAGGTCTATAGACCAAAAAGGGCAGACGTGCTCAAGAATCAATCATCTCAACATAAAGAGGAGAAACCTCAATTTGAAGTTCATATCAAAGGTGTTATTACATCAGAATATGATACTTCTAAAAAAGTCCCTCAAAAGGGCACACATAGAGGAAAAACCTCGACCACAAATAGTTCATATCAAAGGTGTTATTACATCAGAATATGATACTTCCAAAAAAGTCCCTCAAAAGGGCACACATAGAGAAAAAACCTCGAACACAAATAGTTCATATCAAAGGTGTTATTACATTAGAATATGATACTTCTAAACAAGACCCTCAAAAGGGCACATAAGAGGCTAAACCTTGAACCTAAAAAGGACATATCAAAGTTGTTATTACATCAGAATATGGTACTTTTGAATATACCCAATAAGGTTTCCTAGGACTTCACAAGAAGTTACACTGGAGAGATGGGCTATTGTCAAATTTTCTGCACGCTGTGACATTAAAGGCCTTGTCAAAGGAAACCCAAGGAAGAAGCCAAACAATATTAAGCTCGCAGAGTGTCCATCATGGACAACTACGAAGACCTGATCCCAGAGTATCTCAGCTTGGCAGAAGCTCCTTTCCAGTAAATCATGAGACCGAGGTTCATGTGCAAAGGATTTCAGGCTTTAAAGATGACGAGGAGATGCCAAGACTAATCCACCTTATTAAGGGAAGAACTAGAAATCACCTCATCAAGAGAAGATAATTCAGGATACTTGGCTCTAATAAGCCTCAATAAATCTCCTGATGTTACTATCTTCTCGGAGGGATCCAATGCATCCAAAAACTCGGCCCCAGAAATCCAGCGTTTAGCAGTCAGAGCAGAAAGCTTATTAGCAGCATCTGGATGAGAAAAGATTTCCTCCATCACCTTCGCCTCCTTCTCGGATTGGCATAGTTGCAAGACGCCACCCAAGATCTCATGCAGTTCAGAGGGATGGAACAAATCCCCATACTCCTCCCTATGGCTCTGAAACTCGGGGCTACAAGCAATGAAGGCACTCCAAAGCTTTAGAAGTCGTTTAGGCTCCTCTAGATCCTTCTTCTCGGCTTGATTTTGCGCCAGCTCCTCGACAATATCTCGATAAGTCTCCAGCTCTTTCTCTTGAGATTCCTTCGCCAGCAGCAGGTCCTTATTCTCGGCCTCTAGCTGCTTCACCCTGGCTTCTAGTTGAGTCACATCCAATGGAGCCTGAACGGCCGGAGTAGAAGCACCAGACTTAGTTGTCATAGTCAAGAGGGAAGCTTCCATCTCCTCCTTCTTTGCCCTGAACGACCGGCACTTAACATGTAATTCCGTCACAGAATCAGACAAGTGCCGGATCACGTCACCCCAACGTGGATAGACCCGCCATCAGCTAAGAGATCAAAGACATATTAAAACCTGGCATCTGAAGAATCTATATAGTATAACATGAAAGATAGTTACCTCAGCAATGAAGGGATACTTCTTAGATGACCTCCGAGAAGCTTGACCATCCTCTTCCTCTGGACAGCTCAGATAGTACTTCAGTTTCTTCAAAGAAGCATCTTCAGAGATCACCAGCTCAAAGTCAGATTCATCATCATCATCACCTGAGGATTTCCAACCTCTGGTTCCCTCTCCTCGAACTCCTCCGCTTCCTCATCTATGACTTGGAGAGAGAACTTCCCTTTCTTGACCTTTTTCCTTGGAGGAGACGTTATACATATATAAAGATAAACCTCAGTATATGTCACAAGAAAAACATATTATATGGCAACAGTATATGACTTGAAGAGCTACCTGAAGGAGACCGGCTAGAAGAGGATTCACCTTGACTCCGAGGAGATTTTCTCGGACCTCCTTTCCTGGTTTTCTTTTTTCTTCCTTGGATTTTATCAGGAAGGGCCCAATTCCGATCAGGCTTCAAAAAGCTGGAGGTAGATTTCGACCGAGGAACATCCAACAGGTACGAGTAAGTGATACTGGGCCACTGCCATACAGATCCATGTGCGCCCAGAACAAAATCCTTTCTTTGAAGGGTAATGTCCTCCTTTAGGAGCTCCACGACGATACCCTTTAAGTGATTAGGAATGATGATACCTCTGTCACGAGCTATAGCATCCTTCGGATGGGGATGAAAATCAGGGACCTCGTACTTGTTCCGGTCGAAAGTGAAACGGTCTGCCTCCCACACACCACTGTTGTCAGGAAACGTGATGGGTTTCCTCTTCCTCGGAGTGAGAGTAATGTACTCATAAGTCTCAAAAGAGAATAACATATACAGACTCCTGAATAAATCCAGGCTTGGATCGTAGTTCTTCCGAGCACACCAGGAAATCACCGCCATGATCAACACTACCACATTGGAATGTATTTGGCTCGGATGAAGTTGATGATGCTGCAGGAATTCATGAAATAAAGGGGGAAAGGGAAAACTTATCCCTTGCTGCAAAAACCTCCCATAAAGTACCCCTCGAGTGGGGCTCACCAGATCTCCAATGGGAACTTCTCCATCCTCGAGCTTCAAGCCAGCCTCAAGAGGATATGATAGCCTGCAGGACCGCAGATACTTTAGTGTCTTCTCATCAACCACCTTGGTGAAATCATCCACACCACCGGCGACCGGAACCCGTTTATCAACTTGGGGCTCCGCGTCAGGGTCTATCTCTGACCCTGAGGCACCATCATCTGCCACTACAGCCACCGCCTGCAGCGGTGTAGCAATGGTAACCTCCATCAGCTCCCCAGACCCAACGTCTAAGAACAAGCTACTCAAGTCACGAGTAGCTGGGGCTCTTCCTTCAGCAACATTCTCTACATTGCCAGAGGGAATACTGAAATTTGCAGAAGTCATGGCAATATAGATAATGGGGGGAAGTGAATATGTGTATCTGAAGAAAAGAATACAAGTTTGAAGAATTCTTTCTGAAAGTGGGAATGCAGAATACTTGGATGAAGAAGATTGATGATATAAAAGGAAAAATTACTTGGTTATATAGCCAGTAATTAACACGCATTTAAGTGGAGTAATTACCTCGACTCGCGAAACGATGCAGGTAATTGGAAGGTTGGTCTTCCTCACCGCTTGAAGATACAATGAATCAAGACCACGTGTCAATCCCCTCAGAATTCAAGAAGGCAGATTCAGATCCAACCGTCCACGTGTCCTGATGGAATACGAAAGAACTTGAAGCTAGATATTCAGAAGGGTAAGCCCGAGAGGAAGAGATCCCGAGCCCGATCTTAATAGCCCGAGTTAGTCTCCTTCGAGTTATTGGTCTTTCCTCGAGAAGCAGGTCTCTCCTACAACCTTCGAGACGGAGTACTCTATATTCTGAAGATCTACCTTGGGGATACTGATAAGTTCATGGTTCATATTCGGGCCTCATTCATACTCGGACCAGGGCCCGAGAAGGGTCGTGGGCTCGAGATACGCGGAAGGTGGATCCATAGGTCCATCAATCCTAATCCTTGTAAGGAATGCGTATATTATGAATGTTCTACAAGGAATATAATCTTCTCAAAGATGGTAATACAGCCATCTTAAACATGGTAACACAACCATGTCCGAAATATACTTCTATTATACATGGTAATACAACTACTATTCCCATAAGAGTTGTATTCATACCATAAATATATATCTTGGTGATCTACGGATTATAGCCATATAAATACCCTAAAGGTTTAATTTGGTAGACCTCTCCTTCTAATCTCATACTTTACGCCTTAAGAAAATATACTGACTTGAGCGTCGGAGTGTCTATCCCCGGGACACCCGGGGCCTTTGTTTTTCAAATCAATTCGTGAGCCTGGTTCGTCATCGAAGTGTTGGTGTCCGGCATATATCAGTCAATGTGGTTTGTGATGAGCCCCATGGTTAAACCAGCTACTATCCACCTTATTCTGAGTATCATTGTCTCTTGTTCGTAGCCTATTAACCAGTTTGACGTGAAGAATGCTTTCTTATATGGAGATTTGCATGATACAGTTAATATGCATTCGCCTCCTGGTTTTCAAAATTTACGTTTTCCAGGCCATGTATGTCTTCTCCGCAAGTATCTCTACAAGCTGAAACAGGCGCCACATGCTTGGTACCATCAATTTTCTACTTATCTCTCCTAGATTGGTTTCCGTGGATGTCAGAGCGATCACTCGCTCTTCATCTACACTTTCCGAAATGAGAACCCATACTTACTCTTATATGTTGACGACGTCATTCTTACCGCCTCTTCCAGGAGCGGATATGACCGGAATTTCCTTCAGAGATCGGGTATGGCTCAATATTTACACACTCAACCAAAATGTAGTGTTCGATTACTTCGCTCTCTCCTCATTCTACGACTGGACGTACAACAATGAAGAACTGTGACGTCAATCCATTCATCCTCTCGACATTTCTCATCTCTCCAAAATGAAGGGCATAGAGTATGGACTAAGCGAGGTAGTAGAGCCTAATCTCTTTGTCATTCGCAAACAGAAGAGAGATGGTCCGGATAAAGTATACTCACTTATTATGTCTTGGACGGTACGATCCTTATCCAGAAGGTTATACTCCTACACACTAGTGGAAAATAGGCCAAATCAGGCACTAAATAGCGGCTAAACGCCAAAACAGGCTAACACGTAAAAAACGCCTAAACGCCATTCTACCGTATTTACGAGTTCTCAAAGCCAATAGATTGGCGTTTTAAAATTAAAAAACGGCGGAAATATGAAAGTGCCATTCGATTGAGATTTCCGAATTCTTAAATGGACCAATAGTATGTGAGTTTGTAAAATGTACTTATACCCGATTGACATTTAGAACGCTAAAATGGATCTATTAGGTTTTCGTTATCTACTTTACAAAAGGGTAATTCATCTGCTGGATGTCCGATGTCGTTAACGGTCATATTTGTTGAAATTAATGTCGGCGACTTTAAAAATAAATAAAATTGAAAATTGCTGCCCCCATGATTGAGTTTACGATAGGGTGAGTCTGATAGATTAGTAACATATTCAAATTCAGAGTTCTAAATGCGTCGGCACTGCAGCAATATTACCTGTCTTACAAAAAATCAGAAAACGCTTTCCTTTTTTTGATGCCATCCTCCCTCGGAAAAACGTTTGAAGCCGGAACTTTTCAGGCCTGAGACCTGGGCTCTCCTCCCTACTGTGAAACCAGAAGTAAGGTATGTTTGTTTTGAATATTCTGTATGTTTAGCTCTACCCTTCGAATTGTATAATTTCTGTATTGCGACATGGAGTGGCTGTTTTTTGGAATGTTTGTTCTCCCTTATTATCTAATGTTTGTTGATGGGTAGGAATGGGTTAAGCTATACATGTAGATATTTGTCCCTAGTATCGTTCATTCTGCGAGTGTAGATGAATTATTGAAAGATGTATTGTTAAATGTAGGTGAAATCGGTGTTAAAGTTTGTTGAAATTGTGATGGCCGATATTTGTATGAAGGAGCGTGTTAGTATCATTGAGGGAGATGTACGAAATTCGGAGAGGTACTTGAGTTTGGTTAAAATTTTCATAGACTTAGCAACGGAACATGCTAGACTTGAAAACAGTTCTCGTATACGTTGTCCGTGCAAAGATTGCAAGAATGATGGTTATGGAAGTGCTCGAGGTGTGAAATCACATTTAATTGTTCGCGATTTTGATAAAACTTATACAACTTGGGTTTGGCATGGCGAGACCGTAGAGGATATGGATTGTGTGGAAAATGAATCGTATGTTGGAAGAATGGATGATGAAATGGAAGACAATGAGAGGTTAGATGATTTAGCTGATGATATTGCTAGAGATTTTGTTGGGAATCCTAAACATTTGGCGGCGATGTTTAACGACAAGAAAACACCATTGTATGATGGATCAGAGCACACTATTCTTAGTGCAACATTGTTATTAATGAATTTAAGAGCTAGGCATGGTATGACTGATAAAGCTCTGACGGAGATGCTTGAGTTATTCAAAAAGATGCTCCCTAAGGGTAACCTGTTACCAAACCGGTGTTATGCCGCCAAGAAAATTCTGTGTCCCGTGGGGTTGGAATTAGAGAAAATACATGCTTGCCCCAATGATTGCATGTTGTATAGGGGTGACACAATGAAGTTGGATAGATGTTCTGTATGCAACGAGTCAAGGTACAAGGCCAGAGGTGTTGCAGTTGATGTTGGAGTGGAAAATGTAAAGAAAAGGACCAAACAAACCCCAGCAAAAGTTGTTTGGTACCTCCCTATTCTCCAAGGTTGCAAAGACTATTTGCAAACAAAGAAAATGCAAAAAATTTTACTTGGCGTGCCGCTCGATCAAAGCCAGACGATGATGTGATTCGACATACTTCTGATGGTGATCAGTGGAAGAAAATTGATAGTATGTATCCTTCATTTGGTAAAGAGGTGCGTAATTTAAGAATGGGAATGTCCACTGATGGCATGAATCCTTTTGGAGATATGAGTAGTGCTCATAACTCATGGCCTGTTATGGTTGTTTTATACAACCTACCATCGTGGCTAACAATGAAAAGGAAATGTGTTGCTCTCACTTATGATTTCTGGCCCTAAGCAACCTGGTAATGACATAGATGTTTTCTTGGCACCGTTGATTGATGACTTGACTAGGCTTTGGTACTGTGAAAATTTGACATATGAGGGATACCGGGGTGAATTGTTTAAAATTAAGGGTATGTTGTGTTTTACAATAAATGACTTCCCAGCATTAGGCAATCTGGCGGGGTATTCAATAAAAGGTCATCTCGCGTGTCCTGTGTGTGAGAAGAAAATGAATTTTCTGCAGCTAAAGCATGGTAGAAAAACGGTTTATCTGGGCCATAGGAAGTTTCTACCACCGAATGACCCGATGCGCTTGGCTAAGAAGTGGTTCAATGGTATCGTAGAGTTAGGCGAGGCTCCTAACCCTGTGAGTGGGGCTGAAATTCTTAAAACCGTTGGAGATTTGCCTAATGATTTTAGAAAGAAGAGGAAAAAGGCACAAGTAGTAAGGAGTTGGAAAAAGTGTTTCATATTCTTTGATCTACCTTATTAGGAACATTTGGATGTTAGGCATTGCCTAGATGTCATGCAAATTGAGAAGAATGTTTGTGACAGTTTGATTGGGACTTTGCTAAATCTGCCTAGCAAAACTAAAGATGGTCTAAAAGCAGGACAAGATTTAGAGGCAATGGGGTTGCAATCTGGGTTGACTCCAATGAGGGAGGAGGGTAAGACTTATCTTCCGCCTGCATGCTACACTATGTCAATTGAGGAGAAGACGACATTTTTGGAGTGTTTGAAAGGAATAAAAGTACCGACTAGTTATTCATCCAACATTTCTAGTTGTGTGAATGTTGAAGATCTGAAAATAAGTGGCTTGAAGTCTCATGATTGCCACAACTTAATGCTAGAGCTAATGGTCATAGCACTTCGGACTAGTCTACCATCTCATGTTAGGCAGTGCATTAGTCGATTGTGTCTTTTCTTCAAATCCATATGCAAGAAGAACATTAGTCCTGGTCGCTTGGATGAATTGCAGGTAATGGTGGTTGATGTGTTATGTAAAATGGAGATGTTTGTCCCACCTTCATTATTTGACATAATGGTCCATTTGATTATCCACTTGGTGCGGGAGGTAAAGTCTTGTGGTCCAGTTTGCCTCCGGTGGATGTATCCGCACTAGTGGACGCAACTGGGTAGCAGGGCGGGGAAAAGGGGGAAGCACGGCGGGGTTGTCCCGCCGTTACTTGAGCCGCCGTTCTTCGCCTCGGCGAAGCACGGCGGGAAAACAGCTTTGTGCTACTCTTTTCTGATTTTGGAAATGTCTAGCCTCATCCGGAAATAAACATTTCCGATTTCAGAAATGTCTAGCCTCATCCGGAGAGGTTTTGATTTGTGATGTCCTTTCCGAAATCGTAAAGATGAATCATTGTCGTGAGCTAAGAGATACGGTATCGGAAACTGTTTTGATAAACTTTGTTTACGGTGTCGGAAATGACTTTGAGCGGACAATTATCCGAAATCGTAAATAGGTGCCGGAAATCACTTTTCAGTAAACTTTCCGGGCTCGTAAACTTTAGTTTTAAATATTCTCTAAATGAGTTTCCGATACCGTAAATGGATGTCTGTATTGATGTTGTTTCTTGTTTACGATGACGGAAATTGTTCTGGAAATACATTTCCGGACACACTTTCCGAAATCGTAAAGATATAAAGCGGCTTATTTCTGAATTCGTAAATGTAGTTGCTGGAGACCAATATGGTGGTCTGTTTACGAGCCGGACTACGTGCCGGGTTTACCACTATTTTTTTTATATAGAGAAAACCACACTTCTTCCGATTTCAGAAACCACCCGGAAGATCTTGTAGAATTTTCTTTTGGTTTCCGAACTCGTAAATGAGCCTGTGCGTGCCAAAAAAAAATTTATTTTGAGCCGGGGCGTGCCAAAAAATTCCAATTTTGAATTTGCTTTACGCGATCGATGAACGTCTAATCGAGATTAGATATAATAACCATAATAAAGAACCTAATCCTTCAATATTGGCTTTAACGAGCCAAAAAATGCTTCATAGCAAAATGTATACACCTAGTAGTTGATGACACTATCTAGTGCACAATTATAACTTATGCAGCTACGACGAATCACAATGATGTCGTTGTAGCCGGGTGCTTTATGCATGAAGCACACTCATCCAAAATGAAGCTTGCCAATGCACTCATTGCTGCCTTCAACTCTTGCAAGGTGTAGGGGGTATAACCATCGTTGAAAACTTGCGATTTGAAAAAGTAGAGCATGTTGGTAACACATTACAAGGATTTACATTAAATCAAATAAGGAATGGAAGAGTAAGCTCACACTATGAATGTTAAAGTGTGAAAGCCGTGCACGTGCAACCACCCTCCATGCAAACATCATCGTGTAGTAACCGCATATCCAATCATTATCTTGGACCTTGTACTAATAGTGACAAAAGATACACAATTTAGGTCCTAATAAGGTACAAATTTGAGGAATAATAAGAATAGATTACCTTAATTTGGTAGAACCTAAATTTGGATGGTTTAGGATTTACAAAATTCACGGCTTCCTTGATAATATCGTTAAATGAGTGGATTGAGGGACGGTTAAGTGGATCTATCCAACATGCTTCTTTGGAGTTTGTGTTTATCGTCACCAAACGCCAATGTTCGCTAATCCACAAGAAAAATTGTACATGAGAGTATAATGTTAGGTAAACACAAAAAAAATCATTGAAATATATACTACTTACTTACTTTTCAAGGTATGGATAAATGAAGAAGTATTTTGTTCGATCTCCTAAGGCAACCTTCAAATAAGCTAGCCTTTCCTCTGTTGAGTGGGTCCCCACTTGTACGGAGTCGGGGCATATGAAGCCAAGAAATGCCATTCCACGAATTTGTGCCAAATGATGCATTTGTCTATGATAAATTGTAAAGAAAGTGTTACTACCTATTCGACTGTAGTTGGAATATAAAATAATTATATTTGGAAAATGAAGACTTACAGTTGAACGAGGCACATTATCATGGAGAGTAGCCTTTGAGGTCGCCATATATCGTCAAAGTCTTGCTTGCATAGTACTACTAATTTTTCAACACCAAAAACCTCTTTTGGTGCGGGAAAGTTATATGTACTAAGAGATGGATGTTTTGACAACTTGTCAAAGAGTTGGCGGATTGACGATTAAGGCTGGCTATCTTCAAATGGATGTGAAGGAGATGGAATTGTGGTTGGCGCCTTGGATTTAGTATATGGAGTTATGGTTGGCACCTTGGATTTGGGAGATGGTATTTTGGTTGGCACCTTGGATTTAGGAGATGGAATTGTGGTTGGCACCTTGGATTTAGGAGATTGAATTGTGGTTGGCAGCTTAGATTTCTCATTTCTAGTTGGTGGGCAAGGATTTTGTGGTTCCTTATCGCCTTTACTAGGAATTTGTACTAATCTCCTAGGCCATAAGAGAATTTCTCCCCTTGATTTGGAAACTAGTTTAGGTGGGCCTTTTTGAATCGGGACGTGGGAATAACCACATATCTCTTTTGTTATAGACACCTTAACCAAACCTATTGGAATCTTCTCCCCATGGTGTAATTTAATGGCCTCCTCATAATTTCCAATGGCTACTAATTTAGGGGGTTGGGTGGTACTCACATCGATGTACAAATTGCATGGACAAGCTACCTAGATATTGACATTTTAAGAGGAAATACCAATTAATTTTACCAATTAATTTTACACTAGATTATATGTCGGAGATTAAAATCATCTAATTATATAAATTTGGCAAAAGAATAGCAAATACTTGGCACATAAGCACAAGAAGACTAACCTTTTTGGGAGTAGAAGTTTCGCCCCCACTTGCCGCGTCCAAGGGTGTTGTGACAAAGGGTGGACTAGGCACATTTAGTGGCTCATCAATGTCATCTTGTAGAGATTCGTTGCGCGACCCCGAAGAGGGAGGTTCCCAATATTCACCTACATCCTCGAAATTGGCGGGTAAAATGATTCCATGTTTGCAAGCAAACCACTTAAAACCATTTTCCATGGTTGTTTTAATGGAATCAATTTCCTTCCGCACCTTCTTGTACTTGGCATCTTGCGCATTATTCGAGGCTAAAGGATATTTACCAAACACATCCTTAGGTCGGACATGAGAACCATACCCCCTAACGGTTCCGGGATGATCGTCCCCCATCGCCTTGTTCAAAATGTCACACCTTTCCGTAGGGGTGAATTTTCCATCGGCTTCCTCTTGTTTAGCCAATGCCAAATTTTAAAGTGGTTGAAACCATGACAATGATTTGATTAGATAGATAAACAAAACATTTCTCTACTACATATCATACAAACACATTATCTAATTGACTTACAATTTTTTGGGCAACTTCAAGCGTTTCGTCGGCTTCATAAACGCCACTAGGATTTTGTCTCAATTTAAGGAATGACTCCCACCTCTCAATTTGGTCGGGATTCATCCTAGTAGTGGTCTCCCTTTCCTTCTCTTCCGACATACCCATGTCTAATTTTTGTTTAACACCATCTTCATATTCCTTTTCTATGAAGTCCTCCTCCGCTCCATAATATCCCGAGCGACTATAGTGACTAATCATTTTGTTTGATTTCGCTAGTTCTACCATATTAATATGAGTGCCCTATTTTAAAAGAAACCAACATAAGTAGCAACATCGAACACTATAGTATAATTTGAATAGAAGAGAAAAAATCTTACATCGTCCAATAGCTCTTGTGCATGGATTTTGAAGATTTCCCAACTCTCGGGTTGAATGTCCTTATACACCGTCCATGGCATGATGTTCTTCTTATTTCCATAGATATACTCATTCCTTAGCATAGACCTATGTTGACGTGCAAACTTCGAGATCTTTTGCAAAGTCACACGGTCTAACATCGCCATGTCGGGGCGATACTAGTGAACGGCTCCTAAAATAATGAAACACATTATTAGTTGTAGATAGTATGATCCACATTATAATGCCCTCACGATTGTAAAACATGTAGTAAAATGTCATTAAAAAAACCACATCATACCTTGCATTCTTCAAACAATTCTAATTTACGCTCCACCAGTACTTTGGTCCAATCGAACCATATAATATCATGTCTTGTTCTTGCGATTTTACCAACCCAACTAGACAAATATTTACGCTCTACCCCTATGGATATTCCTAACCTATTGAATTCCATTAGAGTGGAAATACCCGCTTCCCAGCGCCTTTGTATTTCTCGACATAAGTTTCTAGGAATTTTTGTATCTACAACCAATTGCTCTTTTGTGGATGACTTGACCTTCTTCTTTGTAGGAATTTTCTTTTTGTTTTGTTTACATGTAGGAGCCATGATTAACTAATTAATCACTAATACCAAATACAAGCACTTGTCCAGTAATTCACCTACAAATAAGAACAACTACAAAATTTCAATTTCACCGACAATAAAATAGTTAGGGTGCATTTAACAAATTAAGGAGATATTAGTATAAAGATTTAGCTAACAAAGCAAAAGACTATAACATAAATGAACCCTAAAATAGATAATTAATGCATCAACTAGATTAGGGTTTGGATTTGATAATATTTGGTTACCCCATAACCCATATGTTTGTTTGCATCGCACGTGACAAAGCAATACAAATGGGTTAATAAAGGTAACCAATTGTACCTCTATTTTGGAATGAAACACCCCCAAAATAGTCGAACTTGTAGAATAAATGTAGAATTTCAATTTTTTGTGAGGTTCTTTAGTTGGATTCTTGGATTTGGGTAGTGTGATATTGTACAATTGACAAAATATTGAGAGGGAAGAGTGGTAGGAGGAGAAATAATGGGGAATAGACAAATGGGTTGCAAAGATAATGAATGAATGAACCCACGTGGTGGGTTTTAGTCTGGTCTGATGCCGAAACGTATGGTTTACGAAATCGGAAATATCACTCTTTTTAATTACAGAGTGATTTCCGACATCGTAAACTCACTTCTCCGAACTATTTACGATGGAGCAATTGGACCGGGTAGACTTTTCTAATTAGGCAGATTGAACCCATCTTAATCGGGTGATTTACGAGCTCGTAATCAGGTCGTAATCATCTTTTCCGGATGGAACACACACTTTACGAAATCGTAAACTAGCCTGGACGGAAATCTTTACGAGCCGGAAGCTTAGCCGGGTTTGTCACTGGCTTTTAATTTTCACAATCTAATTTGTTTCAGCTTATTCATTCCGAAATCGTAAATGGGCCAGAAATAGTTGTTCGGATGGTGCACTATATTTACGACTTCGTAAACTACCCGAAAATAAAATGTTTACGAGCCGGAAGCGTAGCCGGGTTTTTCACTGGATTATAATTATCAGCATTTAATTTTCTTAGATTATCTGTTACGAAATCGGAAAGTGGCCGGTTAAATGCAATTTTCCCCAATTCAACTGATTTCCAGACCCGTTTCCGAATTCGGAAATAGAAAGAATGTGGTTGCGGGTGATTTACGATTTCGTAAAGCAGTGATGGTATATATAGTCAACTGCGTTTTTGTGATTCAGAAAAACCCCAAATCACAAAATCACAAACCCTTGAACCCCATTCAACCAATTCCGGCGATATAATTATGCCTCCAGCCAGGCCGAAGCACAAAGCTAAGAGGGGCGCCCCAACATCACCAGATACTGAATCACCAACCCACCACCCAAACCGGTCCCAAAAAAGCAGAAATCGAAGAAGCCCCCCACCCCACCTGAATATGAAACCGAGTCAGAATCCGAACAGTTGGCTGGGTTGGAGACTAGCAGCGAGGATGATGCTGAGGGTACCCATGGAGCGGATGGGAGATATGTGGAACAAGATGAGGTGGAGGAGGAGCCGCTAACAATGCCGGTAAAGCTCGGGCGGCGTGCACGGCGGCATGAGCGAGGTGGGGATGAGCGTCAAAGGAAAGGTCACAGCCATCGCTTTTACGATTCAGTGGCCGAGCAGAACTGCGTCAAGTGGATTAGGCGTGGCATGTGCGACTCGAAGGTGCTAAAATCCAACTCTGTTTGTGATTTAGGTTTTAATGAGTCGATTAATTATTTCCGTCCTAGTTATTTGCATAACCTAATCATGCTAGACGAGCCTACCTACAAAGATGAGGTTAGACGGTTTTATGCTAATCTAGGTAGATGCACAACCACTGGGATGGCGACTTTGGTAAATGGTGTGTTAGTGCCCGTTGATGAGTTTGCGATTAATGAGGTGCTAAAGTGCACGTGGGTTGATTCTACTCATCTGAGGCCTCAAAATAAACAGGGGCCCTATAATGTTTTCACATTCAATAGGTGGGCGACGAAGTGTAATAAACAGCCTTTAAACATGGCTGAAATGGGCCGTAAGTACTTCAAACTAGATGATTTGTTGGGCAAAGGGACTGCAGAGATTGATTATAAGATAGATGTGTTGACCCTAGAGCAGAGGTTGGTCTTTGAATGGGTTTGTTATAATGTTCTGCCTACGGGAGGGCATGCCACCGAGCCCACCACTGGTCGCCTGCTTGTATTCTACTACCTGATAGAGGGCATCCCAATCAATCCTGGATATACCATCTACGAGTATATGAGAAAGTGTGCTCCCTTGCTGGAGAAGAGGTTTCCGTACGGTGGGCTTATCACTGCACTGTATAGGAAAGCCAATTTGCCTCTCTTGGATCGGCCGGTTATGCAGTCCTACTATGATGACAGGTGGATCGACCTGAAGAATTGGGTGTTTGACAAGGATGCAAGCAGATTCAAGGAAAAGCCTATGAATCCTGGTGCACAGGCAAAGGTGGCGAGGAGAAAACAAGCTCGCGAGGAGGCTACCGCTCTAAAAACTGCTGCGGGAGAGTTCCACTAAATTCAGTCTCTATATATAGTTGTTTATGAGCTTGATTTTCATTTTTTTTCCTAACCAATTAAGTGGCTTCGTTGTAGGTGAACGGAAGGGGCTTTTTACAAAGATCTCGAACTTGTTCTGTTGTTTTTCTAGCCAGCTAGAAACGACGAAGAAGAGACTGGATGCGATCAAAGCTGATCAAGAAGCGTACATCCAAGAGAAGGGTCTCCAGATCGTGCTAAGTGAGGATGAGGAAGAAGTGTAATATGGCGACCTTGCGCAAGTGAGTGAGGATGATTAGGCCACGCATAACGCCTCTACTTCTAATGCCGCGTCGAGCTCACAAGCCCCCTCAACTTCACAAGGCCCCTCACCTCCCCGTGGCCCCTCAACTTCACAAGACCACGACTTCACCCAGCATGGTTTTTTTCCAGGATTTGATGGCTAGGTTTAGAAGTTGTTGAAATATTGTTTTAAATTTCACTTAAGACATTGTGTCCTTTGAAGACTATTCCTATTTGACCATGTGTTTGAAATTCTATTAATCAATCACAATCTTTTAAAATAAATTTTCCCCTTCAATTCAATTTTCAATTGTCATTTTAATCTTTATCAAACCTAGTTGATCTTGTTTTTTTTGGGTTAGGCAACTAGTTTCCGACATCGGGAACTGGCCGGGGCGGCTCACAATTGAGGCTGGTTACGGGTGCCGAGGCAGATGAGGCACACGCAGACCAAGATCCGGCTGATAAAGACAAAGATGACAATGATGTGAGGAAGCACATCGTCTTCTAAGTAGTTCAATTGTTGTTTGTCTTGAAACATCTTTTCATTTGAAATTCGATGATACAATGTTATTACTTTCAATTAAGATCACTCTTTGTTATCTTATGTTTTTTAATTTGTAACGAATTTCAATTTTAAAAGTATCTCATACAAGTTCCTGATTTTCTGTTTTTTAAGAGTAAATGAGTGGTTTCCAAAATCGTAAATAATACAAAACACTTTTTACTATCCATTTCCAAAATCGGAAATCACCCGACTTTTAAAACTTTACGAGCCGGAAGCCCATCCGGGTAATCCACTGGATTTAAAAAAGGCACTAATTAAATTCTGGTTTAATCAATTCCGAGTTCGGAAATAAGCCGGGAAAAGATGGAATTTTTCCATGAAAAATAAGAGACTTTTACGGTTTCGGAAACAATCCGGAAGAAGAAAAGTTTACGAGCCGGAAGGGCATCCAGGTATTCCACTGGAGCTAGCTAAATAATATTTCAGGAAATATGATTTATTTGTTAGATTACAAAACCATTTACGATAGCGTAAATTGGCCGGTTTAGTGGTTTACGATTTCGGAAATTGGACGGAAAATGTGTCACTTAAATGAAACTCGCCAATTTATTGGGTTTTCACAGTTCTAATTACACAAGAAGTACCCCTACAAGGCTAAATAACAAAAGAACACAAATTTTATAACAATATTAGACGTAATATACATTAAATGCTCTAGAGCGATCTTTCTTACATTTACGAAACACGCATCTTTTTGCTCTTCGACCCCTTTGCCTTAGGTGGTTGTTTTTTCTTTGGTATCCCCCGCTCATCAAAGCACTGCCCTTCTTCATGATCCAACATGCACTGGTAAATGCGGAGATTTGCTGCAGTTTCATGTAAGTTTATATTGTCTTCACCATCAAAGGCTATCTTAAAGGTATCCACATCGTTCAAGCATTCTTCTTGACTCTCTCCACCAATAAATGCTCTCTTCCCGTTCAGTACAATCTCCTGGTGAACAGAAGCAGGGTCCTTCACGTAGAACACTTGGTCGGCCTGTGTCGCTAGAATGAATGGATCCGACTTATAACCAACTTTCCTTCGGTCAACAATGGTTAGGCCTAATGGATCAGGAACAAATCCCGTGCCTGGATCAATCCAGTCACACTTGAATACAACCACCTTCAGTCTCACATAGTTCAACTCCCATATGTCTGTGATTGTTCCACAGAACCGGTTGTCTTCATACACGCCCTGCCTTAACTCATCAGCAATTAAAGAAACACCACTGTTCTGTGATATGCGCTGCCCATCAACTGTCTTCGTACTAAATGTGTAGCCATTCACATCGTAGCCCATGTATGACAAAACCGCACCCATCGGTAATCTAGACAACCACTTAACTTCCTCAGAATGATTTCCGACATCCACCTTCTTCCTGAGCCACTCAGCAAATGTCCTCGTGTGCTCTTCATGGACATATTCAGATTCTAGAAGCGGCATCAATCTCCTTATTTTATCCATGTGAAAGCCAACATAGGGAACCACGGCCTTATGGTTACGAAGCGCATATAGATGTGCAACCTTCAACTCAGTAGTAGTGGGCGTGACATATTTTTCACTACCAAATGCATGGCCTTCAATCCTGTCTGCATGCCTGTTCTTCGGGACACCAACAGTCTCAACATCTTCGAGGTACGTGGTGCAGAATTCTATTGACTCTTCAGTTACATAACGCTGAACTATACTGGCATCGGGCATGTATCTGTTCTTCACAAAATGCTTGAAAATCTTCATGTAGTGCTCGAAAGGGTACATCCATCTCAAAAACACAGGACCACAACACTTGATCTCACGCACAGGATGAACTATAAGATGCACCATTATGTCAAAAAATGAGGGCGGGAAGAACATCTCCATCCAACACAAAACTTTGACAACCATTTCTCGTAGTTTATCTTGTCTCGCTCGGCTAATATTCTTTCTACAGATGGACTTGAAGAACATGAAAGCGGCTTATGCAGCATCTAACATGTGGAGGTAGGGACGTGCGCAGAGCAATGGCATTCAATTCCTGCATCAAAACGTGGCGATCGTGCGATTTGAGTCCTGCGAGTTTCGCCTCATCAACATTCACACACCGACTAATGTTGGACGAGTAGGTACTAGGTACTTTAATGTCCTTTAGACTTTGACAAAATTTCTTCTTCTCAGAATCAAACATGGTGTAAGAGGCAGGTGACAAATATGTCTTGCCATTTTCCTTCACGGGGACCAAACCCAGTCTAACACCCATTTCCTCCAAATCCATCCTAGCTTTCAAGCCATCCTTACTGTTCCCCGGGATGTCTAGTAATGTGCCAATCAGACTCTTGCAAACATTCTTTTCTATATGCATAACATCCAAACAATGTCTAACCTCCAAGTCTTTCCAGTAAGGCAACTCGAATAGATTGAAGATTTTTTCCATACACCATTCACTACTGGCTTCTTCCTATTCTTTCCAAAAGCATTGGGAATGTCCTTCACAAATTCATACACACTCTCACCAAACACAAGCGTCGGTGCATCCCTCTCATCAACCGCTCCATCAAACCACTTCTTACACTTACGGAGGGCATGCTCGTGATTTAGAATTCTCCTGTATCCTAAAAAAATTGTTTTCCTCCCGTGCTTAAGTTGAACGTGACTAGTGTCCATCTCACAAACTGGGCAAGCAAAATGCCCTTTAACAGAGTAACCTGCCTAATTACCTAATACAGGGTAATCATTAATGGTACAAAATAGCATCGCTCTCATGTCAAACCACTCTTCCCGGTATCCATCATAAGTCCAGTTCTAAAAATACCACAACTTCCTAAGATCTTCAATTAGGGGAGCAAGATAAACGTCAATGTCGTTACCTGGTTGTTTTGGACCTGAGATCATAAGTGATAGCAGAACGTACTTACGCTTCATAGTTAACCAAGGTGGTAAATTGTAAATCACAACCATCACGGGCCACGAACTATGGGTGCTGCTCAGATCTGCAAAGGGATTCATACCATCTGTCGACAAACCTAACCGCAAGTTACGCGGCTCATTACCAAATTCAGGGTACAACTCATTAATATGCTTCCACTGATCACCATCAGAGGTATGGCGAATCACATCGTCATCGGGCCGATTCCTATCTGCATGCCAAGTTAAATTTTTCGCATCTTCCTTATAAGCGAATAAACGCCTCAACCTAGGTATGATGGGGAGGTACCACACAACTTTAGCAGGACTCCTTTTCTTTGTTCTAGGGGTCGTCTCTGCACAAACACCTATTGACCTGGACCGTTTTGTATACCTAGACTCGTTGCAAACGTGACATGTATCCCTTTCAGCATCTTCGCCCCTGTATAACATACAATCATTAGGACATGCATGAATTTTTTCCAATTCCAATCCCATTGGACAAATAATTTTCTTCGCGACATAGGAACTTTTTGGCAACAAATTATCTTTAAGAAGCAACTCCTTGAACAATTCCAACAATTCCGTCATTCCTTTCTCTGTCAAATCATGTTTCGCTTTCAAATTCATCATCATCAGCGCATAACTGAGAATAGTGTGCCTAGCTCCCACATACAGAAGAGTCTTTTTATCTTCATACATCGCCTCCAGCACCTCAGGTCTACCTTTGAAATGCATGGCCACATCTTCCGCCAAATCATCATATTCAAAATCACGATCCATATCACCATTAACACTCTCCTCTTCAATCAAAACTTGATTTTCTGCGACGACAGTATGAGCCTCGCCATGTAATGTCCACCTAGTATACGCTCTTGAAAATCCTCTCACAATCAAGTGTGACTTTAAATCACGCACACTCAAACGCACATCATTCTTACAATCTCTACAAGGGCATCGAATTAGCGACTCATTCTGTACTCTTGCATACTCACTGGCAGTATTCACAAACTCTGTCACGAGATTCAAGTATTCACGCGCTGTCCTAATATTCTCTTCTATAATTCTAGACCGTTCCATTGCAACGTGCAAACTCTACAAACAAACTCCTAAATTGAAAAAAATACAAACTTAATCAACCATATCAATCACTAATTAATAAAGCCCATTCATTGAATTACAACATTTTCAACTTCTCTCATACATCAAAAACATGCATGTCAATGTAAACTCCACATGCCATTCTTAACAAAACAATCGAGAACATCGATTCCAAACTTTAACAACAGGAGATTTAAAGATGAGATGACAAACCTTATCGATGCAAACTTCAATCAACGCACACAGCCACGAATTTCTCCTTTTTTGAAATTTTCTAATCTAGCTCCCTACAAAAAAAATGCAGAGAACAGACTTTAAAACGACATCTGACCGGCTTATCTCCGATTTTGTAAACAGTGCTTACACATTTTGCGAGTGGTATCCGATATTGTAACAAGTGCCACTAATTCTGAGTACACTCTCAGGTCTATTTCCGATTTCGGAAACAAGCTGAGCGCATGTATTTAAAACCATAAATAATGGCACGTGCTTTGCAAGTGCCATGGCCAAAGTTCAGGACCATTTCCGACCTCGTAAACGTTGGCCAGCACGGCGGGAAATCATTCCCGCCGTGCATTCCCAGCGTCGTTTGACATCATGCACGGCGGGTTTTTGCTTCCCGCCGTCCTTCACGTTAGGCAGCGGCTGACCTGATTTTGACCTCCAGTTTCGAATGGTTTACGAAATCGGAAACCAGAAGCACGGCGGGAAAAATAAGTTTTCTTTCCCCCGCCGTGCTTCTGCGCTGCGCTTCTGCAATTTCCACTAGTGTCGTTTGAACGGTACATGAAGATTTTCAAGTGTTTTGCTAATAATCGGTATAGACCAGATGCATCGATTGTGCAAAGGTATGTAGCAGAGGAAGCGACGGATTTTTGCACATCTTATTTAGATTCCGTCGACACAGTTGGTTGCCCAAAATCTAGACATGATGGGAGGGTCGAAGGCCATGGGTTTAAAAATGCTGGTTTGCTTAATCCGACATTTGATGATATGCGAGTTGCTCATATGTATGTGTTGCGCAACCATCCCGCTGTAGCTCCTTATGTGGCACGGCACATGGACGAAATTAGACTTAAGTTGGATACTAATTCCGAAGAAGTAGTCCTTGAAGAGCATGTGAGGTCATTTTCAAATTGGTTGAATGAAATTGTGGATGATGGTGATCATGATGAAATTGTGGTGTGTCTAGCTAGGCGACCATCAATTACAGTGTGTTTTTATGGTGGCTATGATGTAAAGGGATACACTTATGGGACTAAAGCAACGGATGCCAATGGCGTTACACAGAATAGTGGTGTCTCTGTCATTTCAGATGAACTTCGGAGTGTTGGCTACATACAAGGAAGGTTCCATGGAACGATCACCGATATTTGGGAGTTGGAGTATGCTTTTTTTACAGTTCCAGTATTCAAATGTGAATGGGTTGATCCTGATAAAGGTACAATCTTGGATCCTCTTGGATTCACTCTCGTAGATAGAAGAAAGCGTCGCTACAAGGATCACCCTTTCATACTTTCCTCCCAGGGTGATCAGGTTTTCTATGTTCAAGATCCAACTAATAGGCATCTTGAAATAGTGGTGAAAGGGAAGAGGACTATTGTTGGTGCTGAGTGCATTAATGAGTGCTTGAATGACGTCGATGATTTCTCATTACCTATTTCGGAAAAATCCTTTAGTCTTTCCGAAACTGAGCCTAATCTGAAGAAATACATATGCAGGGAAGACCACGACGAGGGAGTGTGGGTGGATGCTCAGGGAAACTCAAGGAAGAGAACAGGAAAGGCAAAGAAGGCAAAGAAGACAACAACAAAAAAGACAAAGTATTAATAAGGTTATTTGTGGGATTTTTTGTTTAACACATTATAATTTCTGAAATTTTAACAAATGTAGTATTTGATACATGCTTGTTATACATTTGTGCACTGCTTGGTTTAGTAGTACTTGACAAATATAGTGTAATTTTGTTCAATACTCTACTACAATTGCGACAGATTCATACGAATAGAAACATAATTAATCCTTCTCAATTTGAATAGATTGTGAACATGTACCTATACTAACATGATGAGCAATTCTTAACAATAATCGAACAGAGTAGCGGTAAGTGGCCGGACAGGCCCCGATCTCTCGTTCTATGAGAAATTTAAAAAAATCTCGATTTCATCTATCTCCTTATTGATAGTTTATGTAACTCTTACAAATTAGATTGAGTAACTTTGACCAGTGTAATATAGTGTCAAGGGTCTGGACATGACCCGATCATGTATTCTGTTTGGCAATTTTGTAAAAATCATATTTAGCTTTCTTAATGCCAATAGAAGACCAAACTATAACATATCAGGCCTGTTAAATTAGAACAGAATGCGAGTTGACGTATTGTCCGGCAATGTCCCGATTTCCCATTCTATTGTCTTTTAAAAATCACAACTCTAGAGGTATTAACCTCAATAGAATGCGAATCTGGCCAAATTCAGATGGGTAAAATGTGAACCCTATGGAAGTGTATGATATATATCTGGCTCCGACCCGATCATGTAATCTGGTATGTAATAGAAAATGTTGGCATGGTAGTGACAAACTATCCGGTTTATTAATAGCGTCAATGTGATAGATTGCATTCTATTGATTTCAGACTGTTGAATTACACAATATTGCATACAAACATGCGCAGTAAACATAGCACAACTAACACTTTACAGAGCATACACTAATTATGTGACCAACAATATGACGAAACATGTACAAAAAGTGGCAATTCATTGCTTTTAGATCAATCAAAAGCACCAGCTAATAGTTCATACAAAAGGCGTGACTAATACTTAGCCGGGAAAGCAATGTAAACTTCGACCTGAAGATCGGTTAACCACTACAAAAGAATTTCATAAGTTCTGTTTTTATATGATCTACTTGGGGGTATCAACATTCCCTCACCAAGTTTGAGAACATCTTCTACAACGCCATCCTTGGCAAGGACAAGTTTTGCACACTGGTCCTGACCAACTTCCCGGATATCACGTGCGAATACTTCACCATCACTTTGAGCCTTCTGCCTATTCTCTTCATCAACTAGAGATGAGTTGTTGCCTTCATCTGAAATCTCATCATTTTCCTTCCCTGCTCCTTCTCCTGCAACTGCATCTTTTTGCTTTCTCAACGGTAGGCTCAGACTCCGTTTCCTGTTCATGTGCACCTTCATTCAAACCATGATTATACGGTCCTGACGCTATTATCCCGTCCAACTGTGCACCAGACAAGCTGATAGAACCGAATGCACGGCCATAAGCCATGGTTGACTTTAAAACAACATGAGATTCAGCTTGGGCTGCTATGATCGTCTTGATGTTCTTCCTCATTGCAGCAAACATCTGGGACCATTCAGAATTAGAATCTACATCTGCAATGACATTAATTCAGCACAAGTATACATAATTTTTTTTGAAGTGTAAATAATATTGAAATTGACTCAAATCATATCGACAGTGGGAACTGAAATACCTTCTACGGCTCGTTGGCGCTTGTTGCTTTGCTTCGGAGGCTTAATCACCCAAGCTGTACTTCTTGAAGTACCTATCCGTAAATAGCGTGCAGGGAATAGGTTCTGAAGTGAACTGAAAACCAGGTTTCAGTTGCTGAAGTAAAGTGGTTATGAAATTTCCATATGGCATGTTTCTCCCTTTGTACTTTTTAGTAACCACGCTTGTCATTCGCTTAAGGATATCATAACCAGGATTGAAGTTTCGCTCAAGCATGATATAGTAAAACATCAGAGGGGCTGTCGTGGTTGGTTCTGTCACATTGCCGCTTGTGGGGAAGTTAGACCTGTACAGAAGCTCATACAATACCCTATTCTGAATCGACATAGAGTGTAGGTTATAGCAGTCGGCAGAAGCACCTTTATCATTAGGAGCACGGCCAAAATAAGCAGCACCAAGTTCCTATCGGTTGTACCCACCCTCTATCTCAAAAATCTCATCCCAACTCCCCTCATAATACACATTTAGAGGCCCATTGACCACAGCAGGTGCTAGGTCACCATCACTTTGGTAAGAACAGCCAAGAACCTCATTCATTTTTTGCCAGCTTATAACAAAACCCTCCCCATTCCCTGAAGTTAGCCAAGCACCATCATCCCCAGGGGTTAAGTTGGCATAAAATTGAAGGTTTTCTTCCTTATAAGCAGGGTTGGTGTTCAGTAAAAGGGAAGCGCAATGAAACCTATCATACACACCAATAGCATACCCTAACCTAGCTCATCAAACTTATCAGCAGGTATAACATAGCACTCAACCAATTTGCCCTTCTTACTAAGTTCAACATACCATCTGTAGTAGTCCAGGCTATAGAACTGGTCGGCATCGAAGCTTTCATCTTCCGACTCAGAGGAGGTTTCCTCGACTGGAGGTTCCACCACCGGCTTCTTGCCCTTCCGACCGCAGCAGCTCTGCCCTTCCTCTGCCTCTCCCGCGTCGGCCCGCCCCATGACTCTCACTTTGTGGCATCTTGCGAGATTTCAAAATCTCAACAGAAAAACACGAATTGGGGAAAAAAATTCTGATTTTGTCCTCTTTGCCGATTCAAATCTGTGTTGCAAATTGCAATGTGGGTGTTGGATTTATATAGTATTCATATTTTATGAGTAAGCTGAATAGTTAGGGTTACAATTACCAATATTTTATAATTCAGTATGGGTAAATATAACTGGACGGGTTATGGACAAATTAAGACTTAGAGATGCGATACTTTTTTCAATAAGAATTCTACAACACAATAGATAGAATAAAACTATCATCTTCTAGACATCTTATGTGTAGTGTTATTATGACTTGCTTCTAGAATATCGATTTCTGAAACACACTAGGTAGCACATTGTACCCGATCTATTCTGTTGGAGAAAGAGGACATCAGCCGCTAGATTCATTACTTATGCGTAAGACCATGTTGCAATATGATAGATTCTTCTTATTGCATTAACTAGTGAGATTTGTCTGTCTACATGAAAATAGATTGTAAGTTTAGTTCAAAATAAAAGCATGAGAAACCCTATTTGTTTTTTACTTATTTACTAACTCAAGATTATTTTTTCTTGTAACAACATAAATTAGACACGACAATCATTAACATGAATTCATACTTGTAAAATCAAATGGTTCACGGTATCATACATATATAAACAAAGTAGTACTTTCAATGTTAGTGTTAACCTGATTAACTGTGCTCTTCTTTAGTCACCAATAGATACAAACATGGTGCAAAGTCGATCCATTCGTGGAATTACGTAATCCAAACGGATAGCCTTGGTCGCCAATTGATTCAGTTCCATATACATGCACATCTTGAACAACACTAGCATATATGATATGGTAACAATGCCAATGTTGCAGGTTGTTTGCGTTCTCCAATTGTTCGAATACGATATGTGAAACATGAAACATACTTATGTCGACAAATTCACTATGGTCAAACAGGTTATATGTCTAGACGTCACACTCTGATTCATTGCACAAGGTTATTTGTGTCGATCTACTATACACACTGGATTACGTATGGATGTTTAGTCATCACAACTATTATAAAATAAGTACCAGTATTTGAATACGATAACAATATTATTATAATGACAAATACACATGTATGTATATAAAATGTTTGATAAGGCTCGATTCTAGTCAATAAAACTGTAGTCAATGAAATAGATTATGATTCAGCCGGAATAAATGAAGTAGATTGATACAACTACCTTATTTTAGATTTCTCACATGCAATATATGCCAATCTATTCCGTTTACTCCATCTATCGTTTTGACTAAAAATTAACATGTTGTATGCAATGCTCCATATATATTGCATTCGGCTAAACTCTAATTTACCATTACGGGAATCAGAAAGCACCTGCCAGTCCGAAATCCAGAACAAAAAATAGGGAAACTAACCAAAATCAGGATATCACAAAATGCTTAAGTATACTACCACAAACCACAACTTCATAGTCAAAATAAAAACAAATGTTAAGAACAACGTATGAAACCATAAACCTCGAAAACATCAAAAAGTCAATGCAACAATACACCTAAATCCATTGTTCATAATTAAAGTAAAATTCAAAGCCAATAAGTCAGCGCTTGAAGTGGTACAACATCGGCTAGAAGAATCTTAAGATGTATGAACTGCATATGCATCAATCGTCATGTGGACTGTCGTCGCTGTCACCGGGAATTGGGCCATAATCTGGAACCGCTTCATCATCACTAAGAATGAGCTGCAATCCACATTGTTTGACGATCGCATCTTGCTACCTCACTATTTCAGCTAGCTCCTTCTTGTGAGCTTCAACATTCCCCGTGAAACAGTCCACCAGCTTCTTCATCTTTGCGAGCATGGTCATTTCAACTGTCGCGATATTAAACCATAAATAAGGATATTATAAGCTATACAATAGTGCAATTTGTAGCATTTCATGCAATTTCTTTGTAGTATCATACACAAACAATGCAACACATATCTTGAGCACGTGATGATGAAGCGATGTCTGATGCAATCCTTCGCCTTTTCGCTGCTGCTGCCCTAGCACCCGGAGGAAGTGGCTTAGACTTGTATCACTTAGTCTCCTTGTCAAGCTCCAAGTGCTTCTTTTCAAACCAACCTTTGCTGTAGTACTTGGTCACAACCGGCAGGTCAGTGGGCTCGATACTGTGCTTCTTGATAATTGCAGTTATTAGATGACCATAGGGAAACTTCTTCATTTTGATATGACCAGCCGCACACTTGCGCACAAAACATTTAGAGCTCCTAGGGGTTGGACGAACCCCCCGCGTGGCCCAATCTCAGCCGTCCGGCTCAAATCAGTTGATCTGCATCACAAATTCATTATGTGAGTGATATGTCTGAAGTACCCTTCGTTAGTTCAACTTAATCCCTTATTTTGCTGTATAATTTTTTACTGTTTAGTTTACTTTGATTTTTAGGAATACAATCATCCTATCTGAATTTAATTTTTGAAAGTCAGAAATGCCCTTACTTGAACAGAATTAGACAGATTTTCTCCCAATTTTGTTCATCCTCTATGAAACATCCCAGATCAGCTAGACAACCCTCCCTAACTTGATTGCTCTGTCCGGAACATATTCGGACCGCAATTCACCGCATTTCTTCAAGCTGTTCCGGTAGCATCCATCACTCGTAGTGGGAGAAGACCCCTTGTCTATACAGGTGAGATTTGTGCTTAGTTTTGGATATGGGTCAAATTTGTATTCAGTTATGACCCTGTAGTGTTGATCTACTTCTGTTCCATTAAGTTATACACTGAATTGTTGTGACCATACTCTGGAGGAACTGGATAAGGCTAATTATTATAAATTTCAACCAAAAATGTTCATGTATAGCCAAACTGTTTATGTTTAAGTTCTTGTAAGTTTTTCTTGTTGTGACATGTAAGATTAACTGTTGTTTTGTATATGTTTATACGGATTTTTGGATCCTCAATCTGACTTGTTCGTGAAACCTAGTGGTTGAAGCACACTTAATTTAACAGCTCTTCTATACTACAATTATGCTAAACACTGTACTCATTAGTAATGTAGTTTTGTATTCCTTGTATAACCAGTTGATATATTTTAGGGGGATATGAATTCGTCCTTTTTATCAAAAAGTTTTTGTGGATTGCTTATAACTACAAAATTTGATTAACTCATGATAAAGTTTAATTTTGTGTGGAAACTGCAGTACTGACAGGGTAGTTGTGATGTCTAGTCAACCGTGTAGAACATATGTAGAGTTTGATGATGCTGGGTATACTATGACCGATGTTGATGGTGTACTCTACATTGGGAATGTCCGAGAAGACCTGCATGCCTCTGAGGCTCCTAATGTACCTGGAGGACTATTGTCAGATGTTTGTCTGGATGATATGGATGGGGTACCTGAAAAAGCTGCTGTTGTTCGCTTCCTTGATCCCAAGGTCACTCCATCTAGTAGAGATAGAGTTTTAGATGGTGAGAGATCGGGTGTAGCGGAAAAAGTTGTCTTGGAAGATGCTGTTTCATTGGATGATGCATCTGATGATAGTGATGGAGATGCTGATGGTGATGCTGATGATGATGGTGATGCAGATGCTGATGACGATACTTGTGGCGATGTCGAAGCAGCTGGTGCTGGTAATGAAGGTCGTGTTAACGAACTGTTGGGAAGCGTAGAAGAGGTTGTTGATTTGGAAGATGATGGCGAAACTAGTTTGAGGTTTAGGATAAGCGGCGATCAAACAATTCTTGTAGACGGTCCGGCCGGTGAAGCTGCTAAAAATAACACAGATGTGTCCCCTCCAAAAGTTGGAATGTTATTCGACCTTGGTGAAGAGTTCATTGCATATTTCCATCGTCATGATCACTCAATGGGTTTTGGTGCAAGGATAGCCGGAAGTGATAGAGACCCTCGATGCTCCAGAAAATCTTCGCCCCCACAGATACACATTATTGATGATGTGCTGATCAGTGCATATGTCAATAATTACCGTATAAGGATGACATATCGCAAGGCAGGTTAGCATACACCAAGAAGCTCAAACCCATAGCGCTCTAGTGAGTCATGTAAGACTGGATGCCTGTATAATGTGACAGCTAGGAGAAATCCTAGGATTGGGAGCCCATGGAGAATTAGTAGTGTGTATGGGCCGGGGCACAATCATGATCTTGAAGAGTGTTACTCTAACTATCTGCCTAGGTACCGCATCATTTCACCTCCTGACCAGATGAAGATTCTGGAGCTGCAAAAACCGGTGTAAAAGCTACAACAATATATGATATGTTTGTGACTGATAAAAGTGGAATCCGCAACGTTCCCTTCACTGAGCTAGATCTAATAAATTTCCAACAGCTGAGCAAGCGGAAACCACTAAAGGATGGTGATTTTGCAGCCATGGAGGCTCATTTCAGGGAAATGAGACTACTTAGTCCCGGATTTTTTATGATTATGAAAAAACCAAAGATGGGAGGCTGAAGAGTGTTTTTTGGGCAGATAGCAGATGCATTCAGGCTTTCATGGAGTTCGGTGATGTTGTATCGTTTGACACAACCTTTTTATCCAATAGGTACCTAATGCCTTTTGCGGTGTTTGTCGGCACTAATAATTTTGGGAGGAAAATTTTATTCAGCTGTGCATTGCTTGCAAACGAGACAACAGAGACTTTCGTTTGGCTGTTCGAGACATGGAAGAAGTGCATGGGTGGAAAGGCTCCATTGTGCATATTGACCGATCAAGCCGCTCCAATCTGTATGTATCTGTTTATATTTGAAATTATTATGTCTCTAAGCAATTTACTTGTATTGAAGCTTAAACGTGATTGTTGTGCGATATGTTTAGAGCAGTTGGTCTTTGTTGACAGGTTTGGTACTCTCTAGTTAACAATGTCTCTAGTTTTTAAGGTCCAGATGCATTTAATGAGGCTATGTGCCAACCCAAGTATGGTATTAAATAATGGGATTAGTTTCAAGTATGGTATTCAATAATGGGGAGAATTATACTTTAAACTGATTACAGAGTTTAATAAGTCTCAGCTCTTCAGTCCTTGATTTTATAAGTCCTTAGGATTGTAACGAGAAAGGTGATATTTTTGTGTAGCTGTAACCCGGTGATACTTCCAGTGATGGTTAATTGCCTTACGGTGCAGGATGAACTATGTATTGGCTAAGAACGGAGTGACCTAACTTCTGTAGTTCTGCTATGTTTACTGCACATGTTTTAATTATCGATGTATTAAAAAAGAGCAGTTTGAGGTAGAATTTATGATTTGTTGAATATAAAAGTAACTGTGACTTAGTGGGATTGTGATCATGTGTGTGATTAAAGTAATGAAAATATATATGCGTATGGATGTGATTTTTTGCAGTATGTTTAAATCAGCAGGTTCCTGATGAAGTGTACTCATCGCATCATTGACCTTGTAAGCACACGTATGAAATTTCCTTCATTTTTCAGGCTTAGCAATCAAGATTGTGTTTCCTGAGGCCACTCATAGGTGGTGCCTGTGGCATGTTATGCAGAACTGCCACAGTCATTTAAGCAAGAGGAAGGAGTGGGATGAAATTCACCGGATGTTGCAGGAATTTTGCATGATTCCTTCTCAGTCGACGAGTTTGAAGATCGCTGGAAAATATGGGCTGAAAAATTCGGTATTGGTGAAGTTGGTTGGGTGAAGAGATTGTTCAGTGAGAGGAGTAAGTGGTGCCCTGTATATTTCAAAGCCGATTTCTGGGCTGGGATGTCGAGCACTCAGAGAAGCGAGGGGATGCATCACTACTTCAAAAAATACGTGAATAAGAACACAGACCTGACCCAGTTTGTTGAGCAGTATGCCAAGCGAATTTGCTGACGTATTGCCAAGGAAGAGAGGTCTATTGTGAATGGGAGGGATAGGCATTACGTCGTGACATCACGACATGCATTGGAGGCTATTTTTGATAGGTTGTACACTCGACCAAAGTTCTTAGAGCTTCACGATGAGCTGATTGATATGGCAGGAAATGTTGCGAAAAAGAAAAGTGAGAATGAAACAGAAGTGGTGTATGAAGTGGAGTCCAAGACCTTTAGGGTTGGGTGGACTCAGAAGAGCAAACACAGAGTGATGTTTGTCAAACAGTCCGAGCATGTCCATTGCGAGTGCCGAAACTTCGAGTTCTGTGGCATCTTGTGCTCGCACGCCCTCAGGGTGTTCTGGATGGAGGATACATACACCGTTCCAGGCAAGTATGTTTTGAAGAGGTGGATGAAGGTAATCCCACGGCTATATACTACACACATTTATCCAGATGCGGAAGTCATGGGCCAGGCTTCCCTGCATGTATAGAGATTCCAAGAGATAAAGAGATTGTGCGAGGGGTTGAGTGCTATGGTAATGCATGATGAGGAAATGCATAAGGAGCTTTTTGGGTTGATCACCAAAATCAAGGATAAGTTATACGACAAGATCGGGCTACCCGATGGTATAGGGACTTTTGAGAGGGACACTGTAGGAAAGGTGTATACAAGGCTGGAACCATCTGGAAGCACACTAACAAGGTCAATTGGCCTAACTGTGGTCGGTGAAACTGACGTGAAGGACCCCATTGACAAAAGAGGTCGTGGTAAGACACCGCACAAAAGGAAAAAGAGCAATGCTGAAATCATTGGCCTGCGGAAAGCAAAAGCGAAGCAAAAGGTGGCAGATATTGTGCAAGAGTTCAGTCCACGTACTCCAGTTAAGGTAAGTAGAAAAAAAAGTTTTAGATGTTAGTTACGGGAACCACCGTGATATATAGATCTAATAGACCCTATGTTATTTAACTGCAGATGGTGTGGGCGGCAGATAATCCTCAGGTGCGAGGAAAGCGCAGCAAGCCCACATTTCAAATGAATTTGGGGACCGGGTGCTTCCAGTAGGTGCAGTTGGATATGTTTAAATGTTCGTGTTAGTATATCGGATTGAAGCATTATATTAGCATTTGACAAGTCAATTCAGCCAGGAAATTACCTGTGCTACACATTATAATATATTTCCCAAGGTTCATCAAATTATATGAACAAGAATATTTTGTCATGTGATGTTTTGTGTAAGATACATTTGAAAAATGTTTACGTTTCTGTGTGTTTGTTATTAGCGGTAAAGGATTTTCAAGCGTTGTTGGGCCTGTTCAGTAAAATCCAAAAGATATCTTATGAATGTATAGGCCACTTAGTTATCAAACATTGATTTAGCTGTAAAATAAAATGGAAAATGGAAATTAAGTGTTCATCATTCTCCAGCATTAAACATCCTCATCCTTGACATTCACAGACACGTTTATTGCATTCATGGAATGTGTTTTATTGTCACCATTAATCTTGATTTCATACTAGCTTATATCATGAGGCTTTTTAGTGATTTGGCCTATAAAATTCAAGCATTTTTTGGCCCATTTTGTTCAATCCTGAATAAATGTTATGATTTGAAGCCCATTTACTCTTTAGAAATGAAATGAACGTAAAATAAAGACAAAAAGTTTCAGAACATATTGTTTTCCAATCTTCAGGGTTTTACATCCTCATCCGTGATATCGTCACGTAATCCGCACGTCCAGTGCATTTTTGGAGTTGTAAATTACTTTCACCATTAATCTATATACTGCATAATAATGAATACAAAAATGAATCTAGAGTTTTTCTTATCTTTGGACCAAAGGTGGCTCATATACAATTTGTTGGTTATTGTTATATTCCTTTCAGTACAAAGCTAACACTTTGTTTTTAAAAGCAAGCGTTGTGGTCATTGGCTAATAATTTTCGGTTATTAGTAAACTTTTGCATAGTAAAGGTCCTACAAGGACTCTGTAAATGAATTGAAGAATATCAAGTCATAGATTGATTTTTAAGTAAAGTATCAAAAGCATTTACCCAATGAGAACAGTTATTAATTCAAAATACGCAACCAAATATACCAACATATAATACATATTATGAAGAATAAATCCGAGTTATAGTAGAGATGATTGGGGCTAAATCATCCAACGCAAAGAACCAGCTGGTGCCTCTTGATTTACTTTTCTTCAGCTTCATACAGAGCAACCTTTTTGCGGATGTTTATTGCAAGTCCTTGCATGACAGAAGTGCGATGGCGGTTGATTCTTGCAGAAGTATTCGGCTGCAGATGCTGACCCTCTTTCGCATTCTAAAATCACCCTGCAATGTGTTTTTAGGATGCGACGGTTATTTTAAATATTCAAATTTTGAACATATGATATGTTATAAGACAATCACCTCATGCAAAGGGAGCTGAAAAAGACCTCGTTGGCACCCAGAAAAATATTCCATCACATGCATGGCGATCAGGCCCGAATCAGCGTTGGTGGTGACAAGGCACCAGTGAGGTGTTATAACCTCAACGGGGAAGTCCTTGACAGAAACATGCCTGCCATCTCCTTTTTTTTTTTAGGAATCTCCTGAAAAAAGCTCCCTATTCCAACCATATATAGATTAGGTCAATTATCCATTGTGGTGCTAATTGATGACATGCACAGGAGAGTCAAATTGAGGCCTTGCGTGAAGGGAAATAAATAACGACAATCACTTACAATAGCCTCCACAGCCTTGTCAAGTGGAGCAGGCCCAAAGTTACGGCGCCCATAGATTATTTGCTGATAGAATCCTTTGCGGAAGTTCACAACCAAGAGGCAGTAAGTACCCGAGAGTCGATAGGGTATAAAGACCTGGAGAAGTTTTTTAAAATTATTCAGATAAAATTGAGCAGTATACTAACCCCCCTGCTATAAGTGTGAGTTACAATTACCATTTTGGAATGGAGGACGTCAGCCTTAAAGGCAATCAACCAGTTGTGCCAAATGTCCATTATCTACACTGGCATGTAGGCTGGATCATCCTGATGTCAATACATTAATGGTAACTGAGTTATTGCCCGGGAATAAAATCACCAATAAAACAAGTTTATCAAATGTTGGATGTAACAATTATTTTTGGTCGATCTATACTTGAAATGATTGTTTATAAAAACATTTATTCATACCATATCAACCATGTGCAGACAGGTTGGTTTTCCATTGGTTTCAGTCCAGTCGGCGGTGAGTATCCTAGTCCAAGCGCACACCACAGCGGGTTCTATACCACAGTTTGCCTCGAACGAGGCCATTTGTGACCGTTCAAGAGATGTCATTTTTCATCCATCCTCGTAAATAACATCTCTGCATTGAAATACAAATTTTGAAAATATTATAAAACTACTCATCGACAGCATTATAATTCATAGGGTATAAATGGAGTAGATCAAGTTACATAGCATTGCTGTGGGGAGAAATGCAGTAATCTGCCATCTCTAACTGATGCTTCCACATTGGAGGTTTGAAATTAGCCACGGTGGTGCAAAGCAAGCTCCTGAATCCAGTAAATCCAATGCATACTAGCCATGGCACAAGAGAATGCTATTGATGAGTTGGATCTACATCAGAACCTTCAGGTCCCACACCAAACCCATCCTCTTGTTCCTCTCCACTATGATGCTTGTCCTCCTCCTCAAGGGATCCCGTAACAAAGGTCGTCCTGCCTGGCTCGGTTGTGCAGCCCACCTCGTCATTCACGCCACCTTTGTGTTTCAGGGTTGTCTTCAGATTGCATAGCAATGTTATCATATCATCAATGCTAATGAACTGGTTGAAACTGCTTATCTCTATGACTGGTGGAGTGACTATAAGTCCATCAGTCCCACACAAATTGCGAATGAAATCAGAGTGTTTAATGTTGTGGCTCAGAACCACAGTTAAGTCACGCAAAAGCAGTGCAACACTAGCATCGTCCTCCTGCATCCAACATTTGTTAAAATATTATTACAAAAATGTGGCCCGACATAAAGAAACCCCTTACACATTTGACCTACTCTTCATCTAGCTGTGTTAATAATCAAATTAAGTCCCCAATCCTTCACCTCATATTCATGTTTAACTATCTAGACTTGTTGTGACAGCAATTGATTAAATGAAGAAGAAGAGTGGCAATGGTTTTCTACTCGTATCTTAATTTATGCAACATGTTTGAGGGTTTGTATTCAAAACTCGATGCTTACTAAACAAGTGAAAGCTATTAAGGCCTGCATCTGTATGATGGTGGTTGAAATCATACCTTCATCACCAATTACCGGATATAACAGTCTGTTAGGCCTTGGTCCCTAATTGGAAAACAGAGGGTTTGTTTATCCAGCTTGTGCTTGTCTCCGTTGCTCTTCTTAAGTCTCCTTTTTTAGGAACCCAAACCCCACCGCAGTCCCTGGATCTTCCCTGTAGCAATTTAAAAATTAACAAACATTCAAATGTCTGAACATTAGACATTGAAGTTCCGACAACCAGCTTCGTCAATGTAATATTTACTTTTGGTTTAATCATCATTTTTATTAAAGGATTAGCATCACGCACTTGAGTTTATGAATGAATCATGAAGCACTCAAAGGCCACCTAATCAATAAAATCAGTTTTTATTCTACTGTTTTCAGGTCCAATTCAAAGCTCGGACCTTTGTTACCGGAAGTCATCTATTTTCCTGCCATGCAATGAATAGGATGTATCTCAACAGCTAGACACACACAGTATTATAGAGTCTGGCAAAAATCTTTTTGATTAGGGTTAGATGGTTCCATTTCTTACATTTACCACATTCAATTCATTTTAGCTAAGTTAATCGGATTTACGGAGTATGAGAAATTTACCATTGGACTTCTGTGTACCAAGATCTGATGTTTGGGAAGAGGACCCCATTCCCAGGTCTGAAATCGTCGCACTCGAGCTCATGTGGATGCTGGAAGGGGAGCTTGAACAGTAGAAGGCGAGGAGTTAGTTACTGTGGGGGAGATGAAGCAAATCCTACATGCGTTGAGATTTTTATGTGAGAAGTCTGTATTGTTCAACTTTAATTTGTGAAGGATACTTTACTTTAATTATTTAACTTGCTAGCTGTAAAAGTGCAACGGTTAAAGTTGAACAACTTTGCCATGGAAGGTTGCTAATACTAAAATGGATTAAATGTAGGTGGAGTGTCATTTTTACTGCATCACAATTTTCCGATTAGAATTTTAAAAGGAATTTGAACGTAC
This sequence comes from Sherardia arvensis, assembly GCA_948330725.1. Taxonomy (NCBI): domain Eukaryota; kingdom Viridiplantae; phylum Streptophyta; class Magnoliopsida; order Gentianales; family Rubiaceae; genus Sherardia; species Sherardia arvensis. The sequence continues at coordinate 19,872,982 of OX415238.1, forward strand.
TTGTTTCTCATTCATTCTTTTTAAAAAAAAGTGTTGTTGTACCCCAAAGTGTTTAAGAAAGTGCTAAACAACTCCTATGTTTTTCAAAAGTGCCACTATACCCTCAAATGTATAATTTGGGAAGAATTTTCTTTTGCCAAATGTAAAATGACAAGAATACCCTCATTATTATTTAATGATAAAAAAGAAAAATTCTAGAACGAAAATGCCCCAACCAAATCAATTGAATAATCCTTCCATCCCTAATTATTCATCTAATTCCCGCTTCCCTTTTTACCTTCACACCCAGTTAAGTAAGGCAATCCAAATCCATACTACCAGACACTGTTACTTTATCGGATGAACGCGTTTGAAACCGAGGGGACCAAAACTACCGTGCCCAGAAATTAGTGTGAGGCGGGGGGGCCAAAACCACCGTGCCCAGAAATAATTAGCGTGACTAGCTCAAATTACCAAACGGGAGAATAGAGTTGGCGAGATTATGGTAACTTCACCAACGTTTTCAATTTGTTGAGTTTTTGGATATAAATGTTGCTTATTTTGCTTATTTGCAGTCCGTATTTTTGTTATATAATCATATATACAATTAGTATGATATATAACTGATTTGCAAGTGTATGCAATAGAAGTAATATATATATATATATATATATATATATGATGCATATGTTTGATATAAATAATTATTGATCATATCATATATATCGAAAACATATATTTATTTTGGACTATAAAATAAGCAAAATATGGACTGCATCTAGAATTGCCCCTTACAATAATATTGTGCATTTATTCTGTAATTCAGTGATATTGATTTCTTGAAAAAAACAATTGTGCCCATGACCATTTGGGTCAAGGGAAAAAAAACCTAACAAGTGATGGTAAATTTGTCTTTTAATTCGCAATGGTGTTGAAAAATTGACTTTAGAGGTACACTTCTTTATTTAATATAATAATAGGGGTACATCAGCAATTTTGAATTATTTGGGGATACATTGGCACTTTCTTATAAACATGGGGGTATCTCAGCTTTTAACCCTTCGTTTAATACGTATTATCAAGGCTTCTTTGTGTATTGCATTAATAATTGAAATTGACACATCATATTCATAAACCCACTCTGTGGAATAATTCAGTTATAAATTAAAATTTTAAGTCACCCCAATGTTCATAGAATGATCCCCTTCAGATAAAGATCTTGTGTTGCAAATTTTACTTGTGTAGTATAGAAATGTAATAAAGATAGGTTTGTTAGATTTTACACTATAAGGAATTCATCTTTGTAGCAAAAACACTGTAATTATTACTTCGGCGACTCCCGGATGGGGAAGACACAAACCTCTGTTTATGCACAAGCTGTTTTCCCCTTTCATAATAGGGGAAGTATATGTACATCACAACTTTTGAATGTTCATGTAGTTTTATATATTTTAAATAAGAGATGTTTCGGTTAACCCACTATTTTTATTTCAAATTATTTTAAATCATATTAATCACAAACGACATCATCCACCTTCTAAAATCAACATGATTGATGAAATTATTGTAGTACAGTTGTCTTTTCCGTAAACTCTGTGATCAAGTCGATTTGAGTATGTGCACGGTTAACATAACTGAATTGGGATGATTCTGCCTAGAATTGAGTTGATTGTAGTCGTGATTATAACAACCCTGCATAAATGAGATAATTCTAGTCGAGAACGAATTAGATGAGTGTTTGTGTAGTTTAAATCAAGTGAGTTGTGCAGTGACTTCGTGAGCTACTAATACTATCGTGTGTAATTAGGCAGTGGCTAATAACAAAATGATCGGTTTGTTTAACAATTGAGGTGATCGCGACCTTTCCTATCAGAAGAAGTCGCGATCAATGATATGTATGTACAAACATACCGGATAAGTTTTTGGTTCTGTGTTGGTGGTTAAGACTATTTGGTCAATGATCAATGATACATCGATGCTGATCTAGTTAAAAGTAAATGGCATAAATTAAAACATCATCGTTGCCCTGGCATTTAATTTGATAGCCCTAAATTCATGTATGTTTAAACATCAGTTTTATGTACGGGTGTTCAAGTCGTGTCATATTTAATTGCATTCTCTTTATCCAAAACTTAATATCTATATTGATAAATAAACAAAATATAATGTTGCATAAACACAACTATTATCTGAAAATATTCATTTGTTAAAAAAGTTTTTTTTTAAATCAGATATATAATTGATCAAATTGATCAAATTTATATGTTGGGCCTAATAAACATCGATAAATTGTTAGGATCAGATCAATTAACCCAAAACAAAACAATAATTTGTATTCATTCAAGAGCATTCAAGCTCAGTCAAGATCAGTTACAAAGAGAGGGAGGAGAGAGATTAGGGAGAGAGAGGGGGGGGAGAGAGAGAGAGAGAGAGAGAGAGAGAGTAGAAATTCTGTGATCAAATTACTAATTCGATAACCACCTAAGATTATATGGCCGGAATCCGATCAGTTGTTGTCGTTGACCGTAACTGAATAAACAACTTCAAAGGAGTTAACTACAAGTCTTAGCTGGTAGTGAAAAGACTCTTTTGCCCTGCTTCTTTGTTCAATATCATGACATAAATCTAAGCATCCCCATGCATAGTTTTATAACACCACTTCCAAGTGAAATTAAACCATCCAAGTTACTTGCCCTTATTGCTCCCATTCCCAAAACTCAAAAGAATGACCACAAGGGCTGCAAAGCAGAGGAAGGCAGCCGTTGCAGAGCCCGAGGTTACCGAACCTACTGTAGAGACCACACGAGCTGCAAAGAAGGGGAAGGCAGCCGCTGCAGAGCCCGAGGTTACCGAACCTACTGTAGAGACCACATGGGATGCAAAGAAGGGGAAGGCCGCCGCTGCAGAGCCCGAGGTTATAGGACCTACTGTAGAGATCAAACGGGCTGCAAAGAAGAGGAAGGCAGCCGCTGCAGAGCCCGAGGTTACCGGACCTACTGTAGAGATCACACAGGATGCTATGGAGTCCATGTACGATGGGTTGAATCGAGATTATCAGCGCATTGTAGAGGAGACCAAAGAGATGTGTAGGTGATTCCAGATCAACGGACATGGAACCTCAATCAAGCAGGTTCTGGTTAGTGACCCCCCCCCCCTTCTCACTCTAAACGCTTTGTATGATGGTGAGCTCCTAGGATCAAACTTTGATTTTTCCAGAAGCGGCACAAGGAAGAAACTGAATATGGAGACCCTTTCTCCAGCTAGGTAGATTTGGAAGTGCCTTTTTTCCGATTGAATTACACTCAGCGGTGGTTTTAAATTTAAAGATCTGGTTGTAGTCCTTAATTAACGTTGTTATTAGCTGCTGCGATTGCAATCGGACTAATGTATTCTTCTGTATTTGACTCCAATCACCACATTTTTCATAATTTCTTATATGTTTCTTATATGTCTGTGGTCAAAAAATATGAAGGCCCCTAGACTTATGAAGCATGAACGTTCATCTGGAACAAACTGGAATAGAAAGATCTGATGGATGTTTAGAAATTATCATCATAAGATTAAACCATAGCCATATGCAGTACTTGCCAAAACATTAGGCCACAAATAAATCCAATGAAAATGGACTGGCCTTAAACAAGATACGAGAGTAACTACCGTAGACAAAAGATAGATAGGATAGTCAGGTTTCATCTGATTCGGGTACATATGTCAGCTAATCTCTTGCCGACGAATCAAAAAATTGCAGCTTCCTGATTATGGTTGCATACGGGGTGGTCCAGATGGTCTCACCGGCTTCATCGGCGCAGACAATTCCCCACTCAGGTGCCGGTACCACTCAGCTCCAATGTCGACCGGAAGATGGTGAAAGTGGCGGTTTCGAATCCAGTAAGAATGAAGTTCCTCTGTGAATATTTTATCGACGGTTGGAAGGGGAGACTTGAACCTTTCAAAACGTCCCGTCACAATTGCCTCACCAAACTCATTCAGCATGTGCCTGACTACAAACATTAGCTGAACGACCTGACGTACTGTCTCCGGGGACGGAGGTGAATGGTGATCCTCTGCCCCGCTTGAGGGTTGTGGGGATAGGGATATTGGTTCTTCGGGGATGGAATCTAGGCGGGAAGAGCCATCTGATCTCCGGGCCGGATCAGGACCTCGGTTGATAGTTTTCTTCTTAGAAGATGGGATAAGATGGCGTTTTGGTGACTTGAGAGATGATTTGGGGTAGCACGGGGAGCATTTATAAGGAGTTGCGTAAGATCTGCCACCCAGGTTTCATTTGGTAAGCTTGGAATTGAATGTTAGGCTACAGAGGGATCTTTTCTGGCGAGTCATATGGACCTTTGGGGGAAACTTCATGGTTGAAGAGATGAAGGGATTTACTACTGTAACTGTGTGTTGTGAGGACTGAATACTTATAGGCATGTGAAAACCATTGAATTCAATATAAAGGCGCCAATGTGCTTGGCATTTTCTTTGGCGCCATTTTTGTTTCAAAAATTGGTTGAAATTTTCCCACCATTTTCAACATTAATGTTGAACAATTCCATTACTAAAGTTAAAAACAATGCAATTCATCCTCGAAGTTTAACCATACGTCTCATACTAGTATCTGTCATACTGATATAATTTTCCAAAAACAATCATGTCACTAGCCCTAAACTTAAATGTTCAAGTACTGTCATATACGACAATTGTACGACTAATTACCACCGTGCGATTCTCAACCAAATGAATGGAGTTAAAATAATCCCAAGATTATACAATTATAATGTTTAAAACGTGCATTTCGCTAATTTTTCTAATTTCATTCTTCGCAATTTATGTCACTAACATATAAATTTGATCAATTCACATGCCTAACCTAATAATTTTATCACTTCACATCAAATGACTAAACACCAGTTCATGATGGTGATTTTTCACTTCATATGAAACACCTATGTTTAAAACAAATCAGCATCATGATTCGGTGTTTTAGTCATTTGATATGTATTCATAAGTCCATGGTTCGTATTCGGACCTCATTCATACTCGGACCAGGGCCCGAGAACGGTCTTGGGCTCGAGATACGCGGAGGGTGGATCCACAGATCCATCAATCCTAATCCTTATAAGGAATGCGTATATGAATGTTCTACAAGGATTATACATCCTCTCAAAGATGGTAATACAGCCATCCTAAACATGGTAACACAACCATGTCCGAGACATACTTCTATTATACATGGTAATACAACTACTATTCCATGAGAATTGTATTCATACCATAAATACATATCTTGGTGATCAATGGATTGTAGCCATATAAATACCCTAAAGGTTTGGTAGACCTCTCCATCTAATCTCATACTACATACTTTACGCCTTAAGCAAATATACTGACTTGAGCGTCGGAGTGTCTACCCCCGGGACACCCGGGGCCTATGTTTTGCAGATCAGTTCGTGAGCAGGGTTCGTGATCAAGTGCGGATAGTAGACATCCATCAATTTAACACGCCCGGTGGGACCCGCATGCTAATCTTGATCTATACGACCTTTTAACTCATGGCTGATCCGGCTGAAAACCTTCGTGGGAGTACACGAATCCGTTTCTCGGCCCCGACTGGAGTAAGAAGCATCAACAACGGCGAGACGAGCCACGCCAACAACCAGGGAGCAGGAAGGAGCATCAATGGTGTGCATTGATCGGCGCAAGAAGCCTCTCCCTAGGAGTTGGAGAGCAAAAGATCTCGCTTAGACGGAACTGTTACTTTTTCATCTGAAGATGCGGTTCCCAATCAAATTCCCCATTCAGATCCCCTAGTGATTACGGTTGACATAAACCATAACATGATCAAAAGAGTTATGGTGGATGGAGGAAGCGAAGTAGAAGTCATGTTTCTCAGTTGTTATGAACAGCTGGGATTGGACAAAAATAATCTCACGCTCACAAGCCCTATCCCAGGATTTACTGGCAATCCTGTCACTCCTTTGGGAAAAACTATTTTACCGGTGCAAGTGAGAGACGGTTCTCAGAGTATAACCTGGCATTGCACCTTTACGATCATCGATTCCAGAGCGCCATACAACATAATACTTGTGATAAGTCCATGGTTCGTATTTGGACCTCATTCATACTCGGACCATGGCCCGAGAAGGGTCGTGGGCTCGAGATACACGGAGGATGGATCCACAGGTCCATCAATCCTAATCCTTATAAGGAATGCGTATATTATGAATGTTCACAAGGAATATACATCTTCTCAAAGATGGTAATACAGTTATCCTAAACATGGTAACACAACTTCTATTATACATGGTAATACAACTACTATTCCCATAAGAGTTGTATTCATACTATAAATACATATCTTGGTGATCTACGGATTGTAGCCATATAAATACCCTAAAGGTTTGGTAGACCTCTAATCTAATCTCATACTTTATACTTTACGCCTTAAGCAAATATACTGACTTGAGCGTCGGAGTGTCTATCCCCGGGACACCCGGGGCCTTTGTCTTGCAGATCAGTTCGAGAGCCTGGTTCGTCGTTGAAGTGTTGGTGTCCGGCATACATCACCTTGGAAGGCCCTGGATGTACCAGACAAAAGCAATCTGGTCCCCTTACCATTTGGTGATGAAGTTCCCCACCAACAAAGGGATTGCCACAGTCCGAGGTGATCAACAATTAGCTCGATTATGCATAATTCAAGCTATCTGAGAACCAGAAAAGGAGAATCTTGAACCAGCCAAGTACTCCGAATCCGAGTCGATGCAGCTCGAAGAATCAGGAACCGTTGAGGTTGGAACTCTCCTACCCCCCGAGATAAAGGCTAAACTACGAGATCTTCTCAACCAGTACATAGATGTCTTTTCCTGAGACACCAACGACTTGGTGGGAGTATCCCCTCGCCTGGCGGAGCATTACCTGAATATCAATCCCTCGCAAAAACCCATTAAACAGAAACAACGTATCTTCGAACTAGATCGAGTTTAAGCCATTGGTGATGAGGTAGACAAGCTACTTTAAGGCCGTATAATCGAAGAAGTGCAGTACCCAGAATGGATAGCTAACCCAGTAATGGTCAAGAAGGCAGACGGGAACTGGAGAATGTGCATCGACTTCACTAACCTGAATGATTGCTGTCCTAAAGATAGTTATCCCTTACCCTCGATCGACCGATTAGTTGAAGCGATTGCGGGATACCAAGTACTAGCCTTCTTTGATGCCTTTAAGGGATATCATCAGATCCCTATGGCAGAGCAAGACAAAGAAAAAACCTCATTTATAACCGACAGAGGAACTTTCTGCTACAAGATGATGCCTTTCGGATTGAAAAATGCCGGAGCTACTTACCAGCGACTGGTAGAAAAATTATTCAAATCTCAGATAGGGCACAACGTCGAGATTTATGTGGACGACATGGTAGTAAAGAGCCGCAGCTATGATGCCTTCTTTGAAGATCTAAGGGAAACCTTCGACGCGTTACGGGCCTCTAACCTAAAGCTGAACCCTGCTAAATGTACCATAGGCGTTGGAGCGGGAAAATTCCTGGGATATATGGTATCCAATCGAGGAATCGAAGTAAATCACGAGAAGATAGAGGCTTTGCAAAATATGCAGCCTCTAAAAACCGTCAAGGATGTTCAGAAGCTGACAGGGTCCCTTGCAGCCATTAGCAATTTTCTATCCAAAGGAGCGGAAAAACAACTACCCTTCTTTAACATCCTTAAGAAGGCAAACCAGTTTGAGTGGTCGCATGAGTGCGGAGAAGCTTTCCAAGAACTTAAAAACCATCTCCGACTGCTTCCAACACTGTCAAAGCCAGATAAAGGAGAGACTCTTTACTTGTATATATCTGCATCCCAACTAGCCATCAGCGCTGTATTGGTCAAGGAAAAGGAGGGATCGCAACATCCCATATACTATGTAAGCAGGGCCCGAGACCAGATATACTCCTCTCAAGCGCTTGATATTAGCCCTCGTGCATGCTTCTCGGCGGTTGAGACCATACTTCCAAGCACATACGATAGTCCTTCTAACCAACTACCCGATCAGGCAAATCCTCCAAAAGCTTAACGCTTCGGAGTAGATGATGAAGTGGGCCATCGAGTTGGGAGAACATGATATACAGTACAAACCTCAGACAGCCATCAAGGGCCAGGCCTAATCTGATTTCATAATGGAGTCTGTTGAATTAGTGGAGATCGACAAACCAAACCCAGCCCCGGACTCTGGAAAATGGCAACTATACGTGGATGGATCCTCACACTCGTAGGGGAAGCGGTGCTGGAGTCTTACTCACCAATCCCGAGGGAAAAGACCACCCTTACGTTCTCCATTTGATTTTCGAGCCACTAATAATGAAGCAGAATATGAAGCCCTCATTACGGGGCTAAAGCTAGCAAAGGACCTTGAGGTCGAGGACCTTGAAATCTACAGTGCTTCACAGATCGTGGTTCAAAAGGTTAAAGGCGAATATGAAACTCGAGAGTACAGTCTCCAGAAATACCTCGAGATAGTTAAGTCTCTCCTAAATCAATTCTGACATTATGAGCTGAATCATATCCCCCGAGAAGGTAACCATAAGGCTGATGCACTTAGCAAACTTGCCTCCTCGGACCTCAACATAAGATCTTCTCAAGAATTGCTACTGGAAACCCTAGCGAAGAGAAGTTACGAGGAGAGTAGCATCATGGCTGTTGACATCTCAGATACATGGATGAACCCCTACATTGAATACCTTCAAACGGGTACCCTTCCCGAGGACAAGCACCTGGCACGGAAGGTCCGAGTTAAACCTCCGAATTATGTCATCCACAACAGCATCCTATACAAGAAAGGATACCTACAACCTTTACTCAAGTGTGTTGGGCCTACCGACGCTGAACACTTAATACAAGAAGCACATGAAGGAGTTTGCGGTAGCCACCAAGGTCCACGCACCGTCACCCAAAAGCTCCTACAAATGGGTTAATTCTGGCCTACGATGCTTCAAGATGCCAAAAGATATATAGGTTCTTGTCACCGGTGTCAAAGATTTGCTAAGATGGTCCACGTGCCACAGGAGAATATGATTACCATCCAAGAATCCTGGCCATGTGTCCGATGGGGCATAGATCTCGTTGGACCTTTTCCTACGGCCCCTGGTAACTTCAAATACCTAATTGTGGCCATTGATTATTTCTCAAAATGGGTGGAAGCTGAAGCCTTGACCAACATAACTGGCAAGACAGTTATCAACTTTTGCTGGAAGAATATCGTATGTCGCTATGGCATCCTGAGATACACAGTGACCGATAATTGAGCACAATTTGCTAATAACCCCTTCAAGAAATGGTGTAAGAAGTACGGCATACACCAGAAGCTCACCTCGGTATACCATCCAGAAGCTAATGGCCAAGTAGAGGTTACAAACCGAACCTTGGTAAGCGGCATCAAGAAGCGCCTCGAATGAGTTAAAGGAAACTGGATCAAAGAACTATCAAGTGTGATCTGGACCTATAGAACCACACCAGCTACAGCAACAGGAGATACTCCTTACAGCTTAGTCTATGGGTCCGATGCGGTCATCCCCATGGACATTGGGGTCCCCTCTGCCCGTACTTCTCAACCAGATGATGAAGATGGCACGACCAACGAAGAAAATCTTCGCCTCGACCTTGACCTCCTAGAGGAGAAGAGAGCAAATGCTAAAATCCACGAGGCCAAGGTAAAGGAAAGCGTCAAGCGCTACCATGATAGAAGAGTCCGCTTGGCCACTTTCATTAAAGGAGACCTTGTAATGAGGTTAAATGAAAAAAGCAAGAAAGAAGTGGAAGGGAAGATAGCCCCGAACTGGGAAGGTCCATATCGAGTCCTAGAATCCCATCCAGGGGAAAGCTACCTTTTGGAAACCATGAATGGGGAACCTATACCACGAAGATGGAATGTGATTAACTTACAAAAGTATCATGGAAGATAAAAACTCAATGGAGAGCCTCACAAAGGTTCGAGATTATCAAGAACGTCCGAGAAGCCTCATCAAGATCCGAGACAAGTATGCTCTAGCACAAACGGGTACTCAAACTCAAACCCACTATTTACTTTACTTCTATTCTTAAAGTTATAAACTTAGATTGAAGTCATGATATTTTTATACCTATCCTTATAACAAGAAATCTTAAACTCCTTTTCTAAAAAGAGGATTGTTGTCTTAAGTATAACATTGATTGCTGTTCAAAACAATATACTTTATAAAGCATATGATTGGTCAACTTATAAGTTGTTTGGATCCAATATTCAAATACCAATCGTTTTGAATAAAAGAGATAGGTTCGAGATAAAGTACTTCAAAATGTGCTCGATTGAGGTCTATAGACCAAAAGGGCAGACGTGCTCGAAAATCAATCATCTCAACATGAAGAGGAGAAACTTCAAAAACAGAAGTTAAAGTTCATATCAAAGGTGTTATTACATCAGAATATGATACTTCTAAAAAGTCTCTCAAAAGGGCATTTAAAGGAAAAATCTCGAACACAAATAGTTCATATCAAAGGTGTTATTACATCAGAATATGATACTTCTAAAAAAGACCCTCAAAAGGGCACACAAGACGCTAAACCTCGAACCTAAAAAGGTCATATCAAAGGTGTTAATACATCAGAATATGATACTTCTAAAAAAGACCCTCAAAAGGGCACATGATAAGTCCATGGTTCGTATTCGGACCTCATTCATACTCGGACCAGGGCCCGAGAAGGGTCATGGGCTCGATACGCGGAGGATGGGTCCACGGGTCCATCAATCCTAATCCTTATAAGGAATGCGTATATTATGAATGTTCTACAAGGAATATACATCTTCTCAAAGATGGTAATACAGATATCCTAAACATGGTAATACAACCATGTCCGAAATATACTTCTATTATACATGGTAATACAACCTCTATTCCCATAAGAGTTGTATTCATACCATAAATACATATCTTGGTGATCTACGGATTATAGCCATATAAATACCCTAAAGGTTTGGTAGACCTCTCATCTAATCTCATACTTTATACTTTAGACCTTAAGCAAATATATTGACTTGAGCGTCGGAGTGTCTATCCCCGGGACACCCGGGGCCTGTCTTGCAGATCAGTTCGAGAGCCTGGTTCGTCGTCGAAGTGTTGGTCTCCTGCATACATCAATTTGGCACGTCAAGTGGGACATCTCACACTCATTGACGACATCGCCGAACCTTGTTTTCGATCTGGTCTAAGCACACTTGAAGAAACAACTTCCCCGACAACATGTCTGACGCCGAGCAACCCAGACGAAGTGCCCGAGTGCTAAGGCAAAATCCAGAAGAGAATCCAGAAGCAGAGCTACCGCCCCAAGGACGAGGACGAGGACGCGGTCAGCCCGGAGGATCTCGCACATGCTCCGCCTCTGAACCACCGTCAGGCTCTACCGTGGGGGCAGGAAACTCCAACGTTCCAAACTCTTTCGGTCCAAATCCTGTCGTATCCGGAGTACCCCTCTCCGGCCCAAATCCTGTTGCATCGGGAGTGCCACCATCTGGATCAAATCCTGTTGCGTCAGGAGTACCACCTTCTGGATCGAATCCTGTTGTATCAGGAGTGCCACCTTCTAGATTGAATCCTGTTGTATCAGGAGTGCCACCTTCTGGATCAAATCCTGTTCGATCCAGACTGACATGAACTACAGTGAACACGTCAACAATCAAGACGGCCTTGACCCAGAGAATGGGTTTGGATATAATGGACCTGATTCGATCTTTACCTCAGAAGAACAAGCATTAAGAGATCAACAAATACTCATAGAAAAACAACAGGAGGAGGAAAGACAAAGACGTCTTAGGGAAACCTTGAGCTAGACTGTACGAAATAACCCTCCAAGTTCCGAGCCAACTTATATCAACCTTGACCCTCCGAGAACGATCCCTGAAGATGCCCGAACGCTACTGAGGAAATTGCATGCCCAATATCCTGATTTCGTCGCATCTTTGATAAACTCAAGTCAACAACTCAGTGCACAGATGCATGAAGCTCCCAACCGAGTATCTATCTCAGGAGCCCAAACTACACCACCTGCTGATCCAACTCAACAGCGAAGACTACTCAACGACTTATCCAAGGATCTACCGCCTTATAATTCTCAAAGCAGTCTGTCACCACCTCCTAATACATCCAACTATCAGGGGGAAGGCATAGGATTAAGTAGGGAGGAAGTACGAAGGATGCGCGTCATCAACATCGAAGAAGAACTCAGACGCGAGAAGAGGGAGCGAACTCCAAGCGAATGGCAAAATAGCGCCGATCGGCCCTACACCCAAGATGGAGCCTACCCTACCCGAGGTAAATACGAAGTTGACCAAGAAATCACACGTATTCTCGGACCTAGAGACAAGCTGCTCGTTCTCCCTTCTCGCGGCATATCGTGAATCTCCCCTTCGATAACCACAAGAAGGTCCCAGAGCACTTACCCACATACGATGGCACTAGCGATCCTAGAGAATTTCTCTCGGTCTTTTTTAAGACCTTAGAAACTAGGAACTTCCATGAATTTGGAAATATGCAAGATCGTCCCCAGTTACCTCCGAGGGAAAGCACAGACATGGTGTACCCAGACGAAACCAAAAAGTTTATTTGATTACTGGGATTTCGCCGAGTTCCTTCTCCACGCTTTCTTCCAGAAGAAGAAGTTTACCAAGTCCCTCGGAGATCTGGGGTATGTGGCCCGCCTCGAAGGAGAGACTGTGATAGAACACTATAATAAATACATGGATCTAGCTACCGAATTCTATGATCGAGATGAACGCCTCCTGATCAATATGTACCGGATGAGCGTGGATGATGACATTTTGAGGATGAAGCTGGCAACAAAAAATCCAACAACCATTCAACATCTCCAGGCCATCATGGAAAAGTACGCTAGCAAATCAAATGCCGTGACGGGCAAAAGACCCCCAGAATTCCTTATGGACAGAAAAGAATCCAGGGCGAAGATACTGAAGGTTGAGAAGACTGATAACGCTTCAAAGCCCACCTTCGAGTCATACACTCCTCTGGCGACACTAGTGGAGGAATACACAAAGCAGGGCGGGGAATTTGGGAAAGCACGGCCGGGTTGCCCCGCCGTGACTTGGGCTGCCGTGCTTCGCAACGAAGCACGGCGGATTTTTCCCCGCTGTGCTTCTAATTTCCGACTTTGGAAATCATCCGGAAATCAAATTTCTGAATTCAGAAATCTGTCTGGAAAAACCATTTGAGGACCGTTTCCTCAATCGGAAATCCTTCCGGAAAAGGCATTTCCGGACGGTTTACTCAATCGTAAATCTAAAGGAAATTGATTAAAAAAACACCGGCCAATTCCGGCCGGTGAAATCAAAAGGAGAACGGGGTCATATTTAATCAAGATCATCATCCAATAAAGTAGTTCACCAAATTTGCATATAAAACTTACAATATATACACTAAAATGGTTGCATCTATAGCCTTGTATACAACCAAGTCTTCTCGAATGATCACTAAAGCTGCATCGACTCCACCCTTGTTGTGACTAGCACCACACATTTTCCAGTTCCCAATACAGCTCCTTTATGTATCTATGTAGTGCTTCTATTCCCAAGAATTATGATCCATAATACCTTTAGAAGCCTGGAAGAAGGTCAAGAGTTAAAAGACCAAAATCATGCAGAAAGAGCCTCACCAAAACTATTGACATGATATGTTCTTTTGAGGAAATAATTTATCTTATCTTCACAATTTCTTCTGCAAAGATAAAATTTAATACGAGTGCATGCCCCAGAACCTATGCAGAAAATGAAACTGTCTAAGGTCGTACAACAAACAATCAGTTTATGAGAGAAACAAGGCAAGGTAAAAAAACAAAAAAGCAAAACAATTTAAAGTGGAAACCGAGAAGCATACTGGTGATCAATGCGACATGTTTAGTTTGATGAAACCATGGACCTCAGATCTTCATCAGTCAAGCTTTTTCTTAAATAACCAAATATCCCAAAATTCTGCAGCAAAAAGGATCCAAGGCAGATTTGGAAAACCTCATTAATATAACAGAAATAAAAACCAGGAGGCTTCTTACATCAAATACAAATAGAAGTTCTTGAATATGCATATAGATAAAAACTCTTCTCTGCTGTGTAAGGGACACTAAAGGAACAGAACTAAATGAGTAAAGAGGTATTTTTGTCTTTTGATATGCATCAAAAAGTTTCATCTGCTACACAGAATATATTGAACCATTTGTTCCCAAACTATACTTATCATAATCCTTTACTCTTTGTGTAAAACTTCACTCCACTTTAAAAAATATTAACAAAAAAGACTCTATTCTAAAACATACACTACATATCTCAGTATATTTCCTATGAACAGACAAAAAATTGATTGAATTCGATAAAAAAAACTGCACGTATATTATCACTCACATCGAAAAGGCCTCAACTCATAAGCATATTGACATCATAAGCTTAAATCCCCAAATACACATAAAAGAACATCATAATTAAAGAACTGATTGAAGAGAGACAATTTGTACTCACAATGCTCAGATAGATCCTTAAGTGTCCCTTACAACAGAGACTGAGCAGTCCATTTTGCCAGCTTGTTTGCATTGTTCTTCAGTTCAGTAGCCAACACAGCACCACTCTGTGTCTCGAGCTTTTGCCTCCAGTCCACACCAGAGTACTTAGGATCAAACTCATTCAGAGCATTCAGAGTAAAAAACGACCTCTGGTTGTTCACATCCACCACACTCTGCACCTCACATCGGGCAACCAGATACATATCCTCAGCCAGCTTCCACCTCCTGTACTTGTAAGCCGCAGATGCCAATTCTTCCCCTTCAGCAGCAAAAAGGTTAGGCTCCTCAAAGCTCACCTTGTTACCATCCCTAACCAGAACCTGCTGCGAGAAATTCTGGTTCACATAAGCAGCCTCAACACTAAGCGAATACGCAGAGTTGATATCCTCCTTAACATCAGGCAATGGATCCCCTATTCAAGATTTGATTACAAGTAAAAAAAATAGAAATTTTACCTTTTCCTTGAGTGATATTGCACTCCCATATTCTTCTTTGATGATTCTTACAACGGTGACTTTCACTGCCGGATGTCCAGCCATTTTTCCACAGAACGACAACGCTTCCCGATCATCAGGACCACTGGCAAAAACAACACAAACTCGCCGGACTCCGCCGTTAACCAAATAAAACTCGCCGGACTCGAACATCATAATGCTCGGATTTTTGTCCTAAAATCCACAAATCTGAATAGATCCTGGGCTGTCGGAGTGGATCGTGAGCCGAGGATTCCCGAATCGGCACTAGGCTAAGCTGATCCCGTCAATGCTTGTCCGCCCCGCATTCGGACTCCTCGATGGAGGATTTTTTTCTCATTCTTTCTGGACTGTGGGCGTAAGGTAGAAGGGATAATTGATTGTTATATAGCGAGGGGTATTCATGGTTGAGATCAAATTTTAAAAAGGATTAACGGTTCCGATTTAAACTGAAGTAAAAAGAAAGTAATAAATATTTGTATATTTCCTTTTTTATAAATATGTATTCTTATAAATAATATCTTAGTTAATATTGATTTGTTTTGTTTTTTCTTCTTTCTTCTTTTTTTTAATAAGAGAAGAATTATTTTTCAAATTTAACGATAGTATATATATTATTTGTATTCATAACAAGTTAAAAATTCCTATGGAATATATTAGTTTTAAAAATTTTAAATAAGAGTTGATAACTAATTATATAAAGTTGATTTACTTATACTTTTAAATAGTGTTTACAAAATCTCAATTAAAGTTTTCTATTAGATATTGTTTATGGAAAATTTAATAAAAATCATTATTTATACTCAATTTTATTAGTATCTATAGAGAAAGTAAAGTAATATATTTGATTAGTTAATCTGAATTGTGTTAGTGTTCACAGAGAAACAAGTAAGAGTGACTTTGATTAGTGAAATTGAATACAGTTAGTGTCTAAGGTCACTTAAGTTTCGATATTTGATTAGTAAAGTACATAACAAGTAAAGTAATGTTTGATTAGTTAATAAGGATTTAGTTAGTGTTCACAAAGAAACAAGTAAATTTGATATTAGATTAGTTAAACTACCATCGATTCCAGTTTGATGGTAATGTATATAGAAAGTATATTAGTTTTGATTATGTAATATGGATTTAGTTAGCGTTCACATAGAAATAAGTGAAGTTTGACTTTGATTGGTTAAATTTAATACAATTAGTTTCTAAAGTCAAGTAAGTTCTGATATTTGATTAGTTAGACTCAATTTAGTTTCCATAGAAAGTTGTATATATAGAGATATTCGATTACAAATTGTTATTAATATACAAAAAAATTAATTTATGTTCTTCAATTGATATGTTATGTTATATTTAGTTAGCGTTTATAGAGAGTCGAGAAAGATTTGATTTTGATTAGTTACACATGTTTTAGAGTTCACAAAAAATAAAGTAAAATTTGTCATTTGATAATTTAAACTTAATAGGTCGGGATAAATGGTGGAGGGTAAAGGGAGAAAGAGAACACAAGTTAATGGAAAAAAATAAATAAGTATATATATGAATATTTATTAGGTAACAATTAAGATATCATGTATTAATTTTTTAAAATTTCTGTTCCTGCCAGTTTCCTCCATCGTAAATCATCCGGAAAATCATAAATATTTGCGGCTGGTTTCCTCCATCGGAAATCATTTGGAAATTCCCTTTCCGGGTAGTTTCCGAAATCGGAAATCATATCCGATTTCGTAAATTTTCTCAATACACGACGGGTTTTAAAATCCCGTCGTGCTTATCGTTCCAAGGTGTTTATACATTGGGTTCCATTACATTTCCAATTTCGTAAATCCAAAGGAGGGCGGGAAAATAACTTTCCTTTTTCCCGTCGTGCTTCTGCGCTGCGCATCAACCAATTTCCACTAGTGCGAGATCTCGGGCTGAAATTCTTTCCATTCACAGGCACCTTTTGAAGGACCCGCCCGCCATGAAGGAATTAGCCGAGCGCCAAAGGTTACCAAAGTTCTGCCAATATCACCGAGATCGGGGGCATGATACCGAGGAATGCTATCAACTCAAAAACGAGATCGAGAAGTTGATTCGCCAGGGAATTGTGCAACAAATTGCACCATCAACAACCAGCGATAACCAGGGGACCCAGAGGAGGTATGGGGGAAAGCCCTGGCAGAAGAAGAAGGATGGCCCCCGTAATAACAATAACAATAATAAAAACTACAGTGGCGGAGGCAACAATCCTCAAGATCCTCCTCCCCCACCACCTAATGGAGCCAACCGAGTCATCAACGACATCAATGACTATACAGGAGAAGCAATTTCCTTGACCAAGCTGAAGGATAGTGTGCGAGCTATACCCCACACTGAGACAGTCAACAAGAGGCTCCGCCCCGAGGAAACCATTACCTTCTCGGATGCAGACGCCGTGCCAAATCAGATGCCTCACTCGGATCCTCTCATCATCTCAGCAACCGTACAAGATACTCTAGTAAAAAGATTCTTCATGGATGATGGGAGTGGGGTAGAAGTAATGTTCCAAGACTGCTTCCAGAAGTTAGGATTTACTAAAGATGACCTTAAACCTACGGGTCCGATCTCGGGGTTCACAGGAAATCCAGTAATACCTCTCGGGGATATCACACTCCCCGTCACAGTAGCAGAAGGAGCCAAGAGCCTAACCTTATACTGCACTTTTGTGGTAGTAGACACCGTCACACCCTTCAACATTATCCTTGGCAGACCTTGGATGTGCCAAGTTAAAGCTGTATGGTCTCCTTACCATTTAATGTTGAAGTTTCCAACACCACAAGGAGTAGTTTCAATCAAAGAAGACCAAGGAGTGACACGTTCTTGCATGATCACGGCCATCTGTGATGCAAGAAAAGTGAGCAACATCTCGGCCGTTAACACTATTCTAGGAGATCTGGTCCCCGATCCTGATCTCGAACAACCCATGGTGTTCCATTTTGAAGAAGAGGCCTACAACGAGATGACTACACTATGGCATAAACGCCGCCACCAAGCCTTCCAAGTGGGGAAACTGGTAATGCCAGTTGGCACGTGGTGCACCAACAAGCTAGGAGGAGCGCTGGAGCTGAGGACCAAAGGACCATACAAAATCTCCGAAGCACAATCCGGTGGATTCTACCTCTTGCAAACACGCGAAGGAGAGCACTTGGACCCTGTCATTATGGCGCCCTTCCTACGCAAGTACCTCGGAGCTAAAACCAAGTAGACCTTCTCCATATAAGGAGAAACTACTTCAATAAGGCCTACGGGCCAAGCTCTTTTTCTTTTCATCTTTTTACATTTTATACCCGAGTTCCCAAACTCGGGGTTGTCTTTTATAATTTTACCGAACTCTCAAGTTCGACGAATGTAATTTCTTTTCGATATATATCTTCTATTTTATTTTGAAGCAGTCCATACTCTCTAAATACAAAGAGAAACTATGCCTCACAAAGCATAAGTAAAGACTGCTGCCTAAAGATCTATACGCTTATAAGTGTATGATTGATGCTTATCTAATATGAGCTGTTTAGACTACGTGTCTGAACTACAATCATCTTAGGCCAAAATAAAATAATATACTTATAAAAAGTATATGGTCAAAGACCAACATAATACGGGTCATGCAAACTCACAAAGTTTGGAATACGACTCTCCACATGATACTCCTATTAAGGTACACATCACTATTTATTAAGGCTATTCATAAGCCTAAAGAGTCAATCTTCTCAAGGATTGCAATATAAAGACCTTTATAAATGCAAAATCAAAAATTGTTATTACACTACGAAGCTTCTTACACCTCGTGAAGGTCTTTAAATACAGGGGTACGACCCCGACCGCGAGAAGAACTAGAGGCACGACCTCGAACACTCTGGAGGCCACGGCCCAAATTACTTTCTTCTGCTATCCTCATCAACTGAGAGGACGTAGGGGATCCACTTCTATTTTCTATAATCACAGGTCGAGCAGGAGAGTCAATAGAGCCACGAGCTCTAGGAGTAGGTGTCACCTCTCTGCCCCTTCCACATGGGATCCCTCGAGATACACCCCCTTGGACATGAGGCCTTATCAAAGGTCCTGAATATGGGACACCAGAAGGACCACCTATCTCCCTCCTTGAAGATCCTGAAGGTATGACAAACACACCTTGAGCCTCTAGTTCCTTTATTTGGAACTTACAAGCGTTAAGCTCGGCCTGGCACATTCTCAATTCATCTATCCCGGAGGCAATCTTGTGATTCACAGTGATATTCTCATCTCGGAGATTAGAAATATGAAGATCCTTCTCATGACTTTCACCCTTGACCTTCATTAAGTCACTCCTGACTTTCCTCCATTCTTGGTCATACTCCTTATTGGTGGCCAAAGCCTTGTTGAGCGCTTCTTCTAGATCCCTACACCTCTTCTGAAGATCGCTCACTTGCTTATTCAGTTCAGCTCTACGCTCCAAAGATACCTTCAGCCCGCCACGAAGATTTTCACATTCTTCTCGCACTATGCTGAAGCAGTCCTTGGATTCATCCAAATCTTTCTTCAGTTTTTTGCTCTTCTAAAAGACAGCTTCATACTTGACCTGCAAATCAGCACATGCGGCAGAGCAACACTGGACATAAAGGAAGGTAAAGACCAATTAATTCCAAAGACAAAACACATGTTCAGAATACATTAAACGCCAAAATCTGGCGAAAAGAGAAAAATCTTGAAGTAAAAGACAAGGCTCTAAGGAGTTACAGTCTTCTCCCTAGCCCATCAGAAGTCTTCGGATCCTCAAGTGAAGTTTCCGTAGCCGGAATCTCCACCAGGAATGATAGCTTGGGATAAAAACTGGACAGCTTGTCCTGGAACTCCTCTGGAGTTAAAGCCTTCTTCAAAGATTCCAGGATAGCCAGTAAGCTGGTCTCAAACCCCCCAATCTGGCTAAACTTCGCCCGAAACTCCTTCAAATTCTCCAGTACTTCAGGCCAAGTGTAGGCAGGGGCAAGATATCCTTGAATCTCTTCATTGAGAAACCCCTTCAGAGGAATCCACATCTTCGAGAGCTCAGATTTATGGTAGAATTCACCATACTCTTGGCGATGAGCCTCCATCTCTGGACAGTTGAGGCAAAAATCTATTATCAACCGAACTAGCTGCCTCTGGCTAATGGGATCAGCATACCGGTCTCTCTCCGCTTCCACCAGAGCTATGTTCCTTTTCAAATCTAAGAAGGAACCATCAAACAGCCTTTTCGCCTTCTTCAAGGCTTGATTCTCCTCTTCCAAGGCCTTTGTTTTGGCCTTATCCTAAGCCATCTCATTCTGGAGATGCTTCAGCATATCTGAAGGTTCCTTAGACCTCTTGGACATCTCCTCCTTCATCAGCTCGAGCTCGGACGCCTGCCCTTGAGAACGGTTGTACAGTGTCCGAATGGAGTTGTACATATATTTCATCCGACTCACAGACTATAAAAGAATATATAGAGAGTTAGATAACTACACAACTAATCCTATTGAAAGCTAAGCCGAATCATACCTGGCTAATCTCGGGACAGCCTGGTACCACCTCGACCAGAACCTCAGAAGGAGGAGGTGACACATACTTCTCGAACTCCTCCAATGGTCCAAGTTCGAGCCTTGGCTTCTTCGGAGACTTGTCCGCAGAGCTCCCTGAATCCTCGAGATCCCTCTTCTTCTCATAACTATTCAATGGCCCTCTGGATTCAGCTATCTTAGCCAACAAACTTGCTGCCTTGTTCACTCTAAAAGCACCCACTGCATATGAAAGGGAAGAAATTAGCATAAAGAGCGATCGGCACATGGTGGACGAGAATAAAATAAACAAGAAGAAATACCCTCTCGCAACGCATCCGAATCTACCATTGGGGTTACCAACATGACCTCATCAAAATTATCAACCATGGTTGGGAGGACACTAGAAATCCGAGACATCTCCTTTCTCGGACATCGAACCAGGGTTGAACCCTCATCCTCTTCCTCATCTGATGGATCTAAAGCCACAGGAACAAATAGGCAATCTGCCTCCTCAATCACCTTATGTTGGGATTGAGTCTTCTTAGGCCCTTGAACCAACCTTTTGAACCGACGCCCACGTCGAGCATCTTTCATCAGACCCGAGATCTCCTTATCTACCTCTTTCTCGGATACCTCATCTCGAGCAGTTCTTTCTTCTAATGACCTATAGGCCTGCAACGCCTTAGCTGCACCAACTGGATCCTGCTCCATAGACATAAGGGTTTCATACCAATCCATCTCAACACCTTCTGGCTGATCAAAATGTGTCAACTTCAAGAAGCTGCAATTTTGAAGAGTACAGTCGGATAGTTGATTCAACCAGTCATACGTTTCTATAGGCCATTACCAGCCCATTTGATGATCTCCAGATACAAACTTACCCTCTCTAAGTTTAATCTTATCACTCACCAACTCCCCAGCTATATTTAGCAGTTTGCGGGATGACTCTCCTTCATGCCAGATCTCATTTTGGACCTCTTCATTCCAATCAGGAACTTCATACTTGGTTCGATGGAAGGTTAGTTTTACCTTATCCCACTTCCCGCAGTTCACAGGAAGCACAAAAAGCTTACCTAAAGAGGTATCCCGAGAGGTCAAGGTCACATTTTGTTTAACAACGGAAACCTTATACATGGTCCGCAGCAAGGAGAGACTGGGACGGTAACCTTTACGAGCACACCAAGTTATTAAAGCCATAATGATTACTATCACATTTGCATGTAACTGCCCTGGATGCCATATAAAGCTGAAGAAAATTATCCAATAGTGGGGGAAAGGGGAAGGCTAACCCATGCTGCAGAAACCTCCCATATATGACCCCTCGGGTTGGAATTACTAATTCAGCTGCAGACTTGTCTTCTCCAAAGTACATGAGGTCAGCATCAGAAGGAATTGAGAAGGAACAACCTTCTACGAAGATAGCAGTATCAGCGCGTGCTTTATCCTTCTTCAGCGACTTTCTACTACTACCTTCGCTAGCCATGGATACTATACCTCCAGATGCATGCACTACCATGGGGCTTTTCCTCTCTATTTGAGCCCTCCTGGCCATAGCCCTCAACCTCTTCTCTTCCTCGGAGGCTTTCTTCTTCAAAACTACAGGTTTTTTCCCACTCGCTACCTCAGCTCTGCGGCGGTCATGGGAGCTACTCTCCTCAGCCTGAGTTTCTACATACTCTCCCTCATCATGATGGGGGGTGGAAATTGAGATAAAAGGGAAAAAAAAGGACACAAGCAAATGCGTAGAAAAAGAAGATAGCACTTACTGATGATAGAAGCAGAAATTTAGGGCTGCAGAAATTGATGAAGTACTAACACGTCTTCTGAACTTGGAAAGAAGAAATTTTTGAATAAGAGAAGACAATGGAAATGATTTGGGAAATTTAATCCAAATCCAGACAGCATTGAAGACGAGCAATTACCTCGATTCTGTTTCCAATGCAAGTAATTGGAAGAGACGGGGGACAGACCGTCTCTGCTTGCCAATGAAGATGCGCCACGTGTATCCACCATCTGGATTTCAAAGGAAACTAATCTCAGCCGTTCATATATTTGATGGAATACGAAAGAACTTGAAACTAGATATTCAGAAGGGTAAGCCCGAGAAGAAAGTTCCTGAAGGACACCCCGAGCTTAATATCCCGAGTTATTCTCCCTCGAGTTATTGGTCTTCCCTCGAGAAGCAAGCCTCTTCTTCAACTTTCGAGATGGAGCACTCTATATTCTGAAGATCTACCTTGGGGCTACTGATAAGTCCATGGTTCGAATTCGGACCTCATTCATACTCGGACCAGGGCCCGAGAAGGGTCATGGGCTCGAGATACACGGAGGATGGGTCCACGGGTCCATCAATCCTAATACTTATAAGGAATGCGTATATTATGAATGTTCTACAAGGAATATACATCTTCTCAAAGATGGTAATACATCTATCCTAAATATGGTAATACAACCATGTCCGAAATATACTTCTATTATACATGGTAATACAACCTCTATTCCCATAAGAGTTGTTTTCATACCATAAATACATATCTTGGTGATCTACGGATTGTAGCCATATAAATACCCTAAAGGTTTGGTAGACCTCTTATCTAATCTCATACTTTATACTTTACGCCTTAAGCAAATATACTGACTTGAGCGTCGGAGTGTCTATCCCCGGGACACCCGGGGCCTTTGTCTTGCAGATCAGTTCGAGAGCGTGGTTCATCGTCGAAGTGTTGGTGTCCTGCATACATCAGCACACAAGAGGCTAAACCTCGAACCTAAAAAGGTCATATCAAAGGTGTTATTACATCAGAATATGGTACATTTATATATACCCAATAGGGTTTCTTAGGACTTCACCAGAAGTGACACTTGAGAGATGGGCTATTGTCAACTTTTCTGCACGCTGCGACATTAAAGGTCTTATTAAAGGACACCCAAGGAAGAAGCCAAACAACATTAAGCTCGCAGAGTGTTCATCATGGATAATTGCGAGAACTTAACAACCAAGGCTGGCGCTCCTTTCCAGTAAATCATGAGACCGAGGCTGGCGAGAATATGTCGGCAAGTAAGGTAGCAAACCTGCTGGGATTACTCAACCTTGTCAGTGGAAGGATTAAGCACCTCTTCAAGAGAAGGTAATTCAGGATACTTGGCTCTAATAAGGCTCAATAAATCTCCTGATGTTACTATCTTCTCGGAGGGATCCAATGCATCCAAAAACTCAGCCATAGGGATCCAGCGTTTAGCAGTCAGAGCAGAAAGCTTATCAACAGCATCTGGATGAGAAAAGATTTCCTCCATCACCTTCACCTCTTTCTCGGATTGGCATAGTTGCAGGACGCCACTAAAGATCTCATGCAGCTCAGAGGAATGGAATAAATCCCCATACTCCTCCCTATGGCTGTTAAACTCGGGGCTGTTAGCAATAAAAGCATCCCAAAGCTTAAGGAGTAGCTTAGGCTCCTCCTAGTCCTTCTCTGCAATATCCCGATAAGCCTCCAGCTCTTTCTCCTGAGACTTCTTCGCCGACAGCAGGTCCTCATTCTCGGCCTCCAGATGCTTCACCCTGGCTTCTAGTTGAGTCACATCCAATGGAGCCTGAACGGGAGGAGTAGAAGCGACAGACTTAGTTGTCATAGTCAAAAGGGAAGCTTCCATCTCCTCCTTCTTTGCCCTGAACGACCGACACTTAACATGTAATTCCATCACAGAATCGGACAAGTGCCGGATCACATCATTTGCTCGACATCCCAGCGTGGATAGATCCGCCATCAGCTGTAAGATCGAAGACATGTTAAAACCTGGCATCTGAGGAATCTATATAGTATAACATGAAAGATAATTACCTCAACGACGAAGGGATACTTCTTAGAAGATCTCCGAGAATCCTGACCATCCTCTTCCTTTGGGCAGTTTAGATAGTACTTCAGTTTTTTCAGAGAAGCATCTTCGGAGATCACCAGATCAAGGTCAGATTCATCACGGAAGTAGTAATACAAAATATAAAAAATCAACTAACATAATGCATTCAATATTGATTTTACTTTTGAAATCTGACTAGCAATAAAATTATGAAAACTAAAAGAGCACAAATGAAAGAACATATAAGCAAGCAAAATCTGATTTCCCAAATATTATTATTTAAGTGAATATTGGGAAATTGTTTTTAACTTCTACACATTTGGTTCTGTATCTATATTCATGATAATTGAGATTTTGTCTGGTCATATAAAATTGACTTTTGTAAATATAATTATGCTATTTAACAGCTAACAATTCCATAAATTTATGGTAGTTAGTGGTTCATGCCTAATATTTGGTCAATGGTATTTAATTATTTGAGACAAATAACAAATATAAGTTTCAATTTGCCAATTTTTCTACTTGCTTTAAGTTAAGAATGATTTTAGAAATCTCCATCTGATATGCTTAATATTAATCTTGGTCTGTGGATTAGCACTGTGATTTGACTTTTGAATGTTTGAGTTGGAAGAATATAATTAAAGATTAAATTGATGTTTATACCCCAACATTTAAATTTGATCAATTTATAACATCAGAACCAATGTTCAACTATTTGTAAGAGCATTTCTTTAAATTCAAATTTATTTTTATTTTATTTTTCAAAATTATATCTAAAAACAATTTTAAAACATAATGTTAGAAAAATATCAAAAAAATCTGGAATTTATTTTCGGAATTTTTATAAATTCATTTTTTTGTTGAAAAAATATAATTTGAAAAAAGTCAATTATATAATAGTCAATTGATTTTCAAATTCTCTTAAAAAATTATTATTATATATATATATCTAATTTTAAAATATGCATTTTTCACAAAAAAAATTTCAGATATTTGTTGTATTTTCCAGGATTAGTTTTGTTTATTTATAATTTTAAATATTATGTTTTGAACAAAGAGAATGAAAATAAATATGAAATGACTAAAACATCTTACATAAAGTTGATTTTTAAACGTACATAACTTTAGGGATATAAATTGATCAAATTCATATGTTAGGGTTATAAATTGAGTGTTTTAAATGTTGGGGTTAAAAGTTAATTTTTTGACATATATTGGGGTCATATAAATCAACTTAGTCAATAAAATAAGGATAAAAAAAATATAAGATTCAGTAAGTTTTAGTAAAAACAAGTGTTGAAATGCAAAGGAAGTTGTCATGTTAAAGTTTGAACCTTAAACATAGTAGGTGGAAAATCCAAATCTGGTTCAGATAAAGAATGCAATTTTATGGAATGGGAGCATGAATTATTAGTAAGCTTTGAATTGGACATGTTTTAGCAGCCAAAAGGACAGAGGAAATGTGTATCTTTATGGACACCCATAAAGATCCCTTTATTCCTTTTCAACAAACCTTGTCCTGCATCACCAGTAACCATAAATCATTGCTCCAAAGCATAAACTTTGATAACGAAAGGTGTACTCAAAAATAATCAAAACATTCAAATGAAAATCAATCACCATTACACAAACATGTTCAGGAGACTGGTGGCAGCTTAAGGCTTACCACACTCAAAAGCAACCGGTTCACAAAACTCCTTATTTGCTACTTACTATAATGTAGCTATTAAAATGGATGAAAACACAGACTTAAAGACAACAATGGAAACCAATCCGACTTCACTCCTTGCCATCAGCTGCCCGGAGCGAGCCAAGCTGCACTGGGGCTTGAGTTCCCACCACCTTCGAGGATCCATACACCGACAGGTCCACGCCTTGAGACTTCTCCTTTTCAATTTGTTCTTTGATCCAAAAGTAAGTGAACCTCAATCCATCCTATGACATGTACAAAAGGAAATTTTAGTCAAGTCCCTTTCAAAAGTTTCTAAATGAAAGCGAATAAGAGGTTTGACTTACCTTGAGTCTCATTGTTGGAGCCCAGCCAAGCTTTTCCTTGATCAAAGTATTGTCAGAATTGCGACCACGAACACCCTCAGGGCCAGGAATGTGGTGGATCGGGAGGTTCTTGTCCTCAAAGCTAAGAACAATCTCCGCCATCTCATTCATGCTGACCATCTCATCACTTCCAATGTTCACTGGCTCACGGAAGTCTGATTTGGTCAATCTAGCACCAAAACAATAGATTATCAGAGGGTTGATGACTGGACTATTCAATTTATGGTCATACAGAAGCATGCAAAACTCACACCATACAACACACGACCAAGAAGACTCGATAGATCAACACAGATAGGGACACATACTTTGCCTGAGTTTAAGATTGTAGATTTCAAACTAGATAACAGAACTATAAGTAAGCAAAAGCATTATAGACCGAAAACAGTAGAACCAAAGGACACTACGATGCATTTGCCTATATAAAGTTAACCTTAAACTCATATTTAAAAAGCTCATTGTAAACTAACATAACATGTGAGACAATCAACACTGAAATGGGACAAGATTTGATAGTCATAGTATGCACCAAAGCATTAATGATACACATATACACATAACATAAAGTTAATTAAGGACACTTTTTTAAGCCTAATCAGGACACAGACCTCAGTAAATTTTATCCTCAACCCCGTATATATAACCCTAAAGGTGGTAAAATAAATATTTCTAAGAGATGCACCACAGCTGGGTGTTGACCAAAAAACTTGAACATGGTAAAAGTGAATAAAGACAACTGATATATGGAGAGACTCAGATGATGCATTGCACAGGAAACACTATATATAACAAATATTCAAGACATTTGCAAAAAATAAGCCTCTAATGGTTTATTTGTCAGGAGTCTCACCTGAGAACACCTTCAACGCATTCATCAATGAAAGTGAATGAACGGGTCTGCAGACCATCTCCCCACATCTCAAACTTGTCGGTTGCAGTGAGAGCTTTCCTACAGAAAGCAGCAGGCGCCTTCTCCCGTCCACCTACAAAAATTTCAAGGTTATATAACCAAATTTTAATGAAAATGATATCAATTTACCACACACAGTAAATGTACCTTTCCATGTTCCGAATGGACCATAAATGTTGTGAAACCTTCCAATACGGCACTCAATGCCGAAATCCTTGTTGTAGTGCTTGCACAGCTCTTCTGTTGCAAGTTTCTCTAAACCATAGGCATCTTGAGGCTGAAGCGAAAAACCAAGGGTTAAGTGTATAGATAAATGGAACAAAAATTATATCTCCTCCTCATTTATAACTGCAAAGAAGCACAAACCTCAGCAGGCCACGCATCTGCCTCCTTCAGGCTCACGTTCGTCTCCAATTGCTTGAATTCGGGGTAAATGCAAGCGCTGGATGCATAAAAGAACCTGGTGAAACATAACAACAGTTAGTGATTAAACATTACAACCCGCATGAATGTCAGAGGGTTTAGAAACTTAGTTAAAGAACAAACGCGTGTAGATATAATTATTCAAGTGAGCGAAAGCACAACAAACAACCTCTTGACGCCAGTGATCCTGGAAGCTTCAATCATGTTGAAACTGATCATGGTGTTGTTGTACATAATCACAGAGTGGTTGGACTGAATGAACCCCATTCCACCCATATCAGCAGCAAGGTTAAACACATGGTCAACTCCTTCAGTGACCTTCAAACAGTTGTCCATGACCCTGAGATCCACGAGATGGAATTCATCGCAGAACATGTCCTCGGTCATGTGCTCGTTCTTCTTCCAGTCAGAAGCAATAACATAGTGTCCCTCGGCCTTGAGACGACGGGCGATGTGAGAGGCAATGAACCCTCCGGCTCCGGTGATGGAGATCTTCAGCTTCTCCGATGGCCAGTAAGGCTCCCTTTCGAGGGCCTCGTAGGTGTAGGCTCCATACTTGGCATCTGCACCACTCCCCATACTGCAAAAAAAATCAAAACTTTAATTCCATTTCAATGAAGGAAATAAGGGTAAAATCAAAATCAATTCCCATTGTCGCCAGGCCTAGATCTCATTCTCATTCATTTCACGGATGCATAAAATAAAATTAAAACATAAGCCGTCACTTTCAATGCAACAATTCATTCATTCATGGCAGCAGAAAAGCAGAAAGCATAAGCATGAGCAATAAAGGTAAATTCTTTCTGCAGATTATTAGGCGTACGAACACAGAATCAATTGAAAACGAACGATTCAACCCCCCAACAAGCAACATGAGGGGGGCCCAAAAAAAGGCACATTTGCGAGACGAAAAGACAGCCAGAACCGGTCGGGGTTTGGGAGAGATGGAGAATACCTGTCGGAAAAGGGCTGAACCTGAGAGTTGTTGCGAGAGAGGAGAAGATAGGAGGATTGAATGGCTGTGGTGGTCGGAACCTCTGCTTCTGATCCTACTATTTATAGCTGGTTTAGCACAAAGGAAGATTCTCTACTCGGCGCCTCCCTATTTTTTTACTCAATTGTTTATATTATTTTTATTAAAATATTGGACGTACGACTCAATTATTATCTACAGCCCTTCTTTTTATTTGTTTTTTTGAAATTGAGCCTATCCTATTTTAGTAAAAAATCCTCACAATTAGTAATTGCAGTATAACGTTTATACTCTTTGACTAGACCCTTAATGTAAAAGTTTATTGATTTATCAACTTTTCTTAATACTTAAACTCAAATGATACATATGTATATATATATATGTTGATTATTATTTCAAAGTTAATGTACAATTTAACATCTTCTAATGCAAAAAATTCAAAAAGTTACATTTAAAATTTTAAGTAATAAAATTTACAATTCAAATGTAAAAGAACACTGTATAAGGTAAAACGTATAAAACTTTTCATTAAAAGTTGAGAGTTTCAAATACTTTCTCAACTTTTAATCAATTTGTAATCAATAGAATTTTAAGTGTATTGTAATAATTAATTATAATCAATGATTCTTCTGATGAAATCTAAGTAAATCAAACTATTATAAACTGAACGTTACATAAAAAAAAATTGTAATGTAAATTTCCTGTATTTGTACTGTATTCTTCCTACTTTCTCACATGATATTAAAATCAAACTATTATTATAAATTTAAACATTTTTGTAGAAATACGTTTTGGAATTTATTTAATTGTTTTTTCTCTCCAACTTATCCTAATACATTTATTTTTAAAATTATGTATATTTTTTTTCATACTAATTTCTTATTATACACAATTATAGATAGAGAATAACATTCATCCGGATGATTCTGATATACCCCTTATCAAGCACCAATAAAATAATGACACATGTATAATTTTAATGTTTTAATTGATTAAGATATTTTTAGTAAATTTCTAAAACCCTAACATAGAAAGTATAAATCCGTCTGGGTAATGATTGAATACGTGTCCCAATCATAAATTAGGTGTCGCTATTTAATTGGTGACTGATATTGCCTATATCAGGATGATCCTGATATATTTTAAAATATAGTAAACAAACATATTTTACTCTATATTCTTTAGAATATTCTGTTGTTCTTCTTATTATGGTAAAGCTGTAAAAGGGAAGATTTGAATGTGTATAATTTACAATAACATATTCCATTATATATATAGAAGGTTCAGGGCTTTTAATTGTGATGCAGATATTTGGTTTTGGTTGAAACAAAAAAACAGTACGCATTGATTGTGGTCGTAGTTGATACATCATTTCCGTATTGGGAATTTGGCTGGATTCATCAAATTTCAACGGGCCTTCTATACGCAGTTCGTATTTTGCTTATTTGCAGTCTGTATTTTTATTAAATAATTATATATACAATAATAATGATACATAACTGATTTACAAATATATGCAATAGAAGTAATATATATGATGCATATATCTGATATACATAATTATTGACCATATTATATATATCGAAGACGTATTTTTATTTTGGACTGCAAAATAAGCAAAATACGAACTGTGTATAGCATGCCCCAATTTCAATCTACTCAATTTTTATATTTAGAAGGGTGACAACATTAATACGTACATATTGCATCACTTTGTGCAAGGAATTATGTTTTTAAACTTTTAAAAATTACAGTATTATTTGATGATTATTGTAATTCAAGAGAAAACATATTTAAGATGAAATGATCTGAACTGAAATAGCTATGAATTGACGTGAATAAAAATCAATGTATTAAACACGGTTTGTTTAAATTAAGAAAGTTTTTATCAAATTATATTTCATTAAAATTGAATTGAAATGAAAAGTGATTCATGGGAAAGGTGTTTACTATTCTTCAATTCAAATAATTAGAAATTATAAGTATTTAAGAGTTTGTCATGATAATAAGAAGTTGATTATTCAAAGAACGTACTATCTAATGTGAAAATGATATAAAATTCAATAAAAACTTGATTGTGTAATTGAAATTAAAATTGACTAAATTTGAATGTTTGGTTTGATGAATATTGATGGAAACTATCGGATTTGTTTAAAATTGTATGTTTTGATTAGGATGCTAGTAACATGCACATTTATTAAAAAGTATATATATTTTACGTTGATCAATGACAAAAAGTCATTATATGAAGAAAGAATATGGTTTTTCAATCCTCTAATTATTATCCACCTAACAATTCCTAAATGAGTCTAAAGCTTATCTTACCGAGTAAAGGTTTTTATTTGAATGCAACTTATAAATAAATACATATTTTATAATCCCATTATTTTTTTACAAGTGTTCTGTTTGATAAAGCTGAAAAGTTTGAAGTTTGAAATCTGATCTCCCAACTCCATTAACCTTTTAGAGAAGATTTTATATTTATACATTGTATCTTTTAACTTAAACAACATATTTTGTTACTTAAAATTTTTAAATTTCTAAATAAAATATTTAAAAATTTTGCATTAAAATCTATTTTACTCTATATTTATTTTAAAATGATCAATATCTGTAAAGGAATATATCATTTAAGTTTAAAAATATCGTGGTAATCAATAATATTTCAAAGAGTTAACTTTTCAAGAGATTTTGCATATTTTTCTATAATAAAATACGGATTTCTTTTTTATAAATATTTTACTTTTACAATTTGTATTTTAACACTGACGGATAAGATTTGATAAGATTGTTCTTATAAATTTATAAATTTCAATTGCTGCAACTGGCAGTATTCCATTTCCTTTTGCCGAGAATGGGGAGTAGTGGGCCCAGAATCATGCGTTTCAAAAGGAAGGTTCGTGTTTGTTTGGCGTCGGAAGAGGAGGTGACAGTAAAGTGAATCAACATTGGAGTCATGGGCTTTCTTGAGAAATGCAATTGGGGTATATCTGTCTTTTTGGATTATGGACAAGACACCCTCATTCCTTGCAACTTCAATTCCCTCCTCCCATTAGCATGCTCAACTCAAAACGCAAACCAACGGAAAACGAAGCTACAATTTTGCACTTCACTTGAGAAGCTTTATGGTACTAGTGTGCTATTTTCTACATTTTTTTTTAATCCGGCGAACATTAATGCGTGTATTTCTTAATACGATTTTATCATACTATTAAGCTGTATCATGAATATAATTATCTTTTTTAGTTGAATTTATACCGAAAGTATGTAAAATCAATGATCATCTAATAGTATATAAGTACGATTTATGATGTCAAAATAAAGATAGAGGTATGAAAATAATTTTTAAAAATTCAAAAATACAATTGCACTTTGTGAAGAACTCGGGGTACATGAATCTTTTACCTTAAAACAATAGTAGGTGGATGAAAAAGAGGCACTATCTAATAATTATTGGTTAAGTTAGAAAACATAAAATGAAATTCAATTAAACTTTTATGAAATATGAGATAAATATATTGCTAAACAAAATTTAATACTACATTATTATTGATAAAATAATAATTTCTAAAAAAAATTAACAATAATTAATTAGCTGATATACATTCCTCCAACCTCATGTACTTTGGTCAGCATAAACTAACTGGAAGGCGAAGAATTAGAATGAATGTGTAGTGCATACACCGGTGTGTTATAAAATGGATAGAATGTTATTGTTAGGTAATGTCGAATATCACATGTCCTACTATTGACATTCACTACTGCTGATCTATAAAAAAAATCAGAAATGACAGTTAGAATATATTCTCTCCAACTTATTCTT
Organism: Sherardia arvensis; assembly: GCA_948330725.1. Taxonomy (NCBI): domain Eukaryota; kingdom Viridiplantae; phylum Streptophyta; class Magnoliopsida; order Gentianales; family Rubiaceae; genus Sherardia; species Sherardia arvensis. The sequence goes on from OX415238.1 coordinate 19,905,559, forward strand.
ATACTTATATGAACAATAAAAAGATGATTATGTGTAAAATGATCGTTGATTTTCCTTATAAACCCAATGTATAATTTTAGGTAATGTTGCTTGACATATTTACAGCGACAGTTTGATCGTGCAAACCTGATATTCTCTAGTGCATGTCTAATTTTTTCACTATAGCCTAGACCAGTTTTAGTAAAAATCAGACATGCAAAATCAAACCGTTCATGCACATAAAATCGCCGTATTTAAATGATTACAAAAAAAATGGATTGAAATTCAATTTGACTAGTGGAATAATCTTTTTTTAGCTAGAGCACCACCAAGTTGGCTCACGAGTAATAATTACGAATTCTAGTTTTAAAATTTGTAATAAGCTCCCAAGATTCCTTATCAGGTGCCGGTAGGATTTAGCCATTCGAATTTTATTGCTTGTACATCCCCAGTAATCTCCGGTCCTTTCCTTCTGGCTATCAAGAAGAGTCATCTTCTTTTTTATAAAAAAAATTAAACCACTATTTGGTGGAGGAATATATATTATGACTCCACAAACCCAAAAAATAGGGCACATTACTTAATACAAATGATGCCCTAAGGCGGTAACAGTACTAAAAACATCAACATATGCCTAGTGTGAGCCTTAAAGCTCTGAAGATTAGCATAAAGGGTGAGGAAAACCTCACCTTTCCAAATAGTCTATAAATAAAAAGGGTGGTGATATTGACAGAGTATTTTTTAGCATCCAAAGCAAAAATATTCATCTTTACCTAAATTGCCCTCATCACTCAAAAGATTAAAACTTACCTTTTATTGTTTATTTGAGAAAAAATCACAATTTAGGAGATGGACATGAACTCTTCTGGCTGGGTACAACCAGCACAACAACTGTGATGAGCAGCTGAATAAGGTAAAACATTTCAATTTCCAATCTTGAATTTTGTTATCCCCTTCTCTCCAATTTCCGTCTCTTCACAAATTTTCCCACCGAATACCAAATGTCTGAAGAAAGAGATGGATTCGATTTCAATCAACTTAGTCCTCGTAGGACAAGAAACGAGAACTATAACGAAATGTAACGAAATGGATTCCTCAGTTGAAACAAGAACCTAGACTGGAATGGAAAAGGGACAATCAAAAATACTATTGGATATCAAAAATCCAATTACTCTGAAGATGATACATTGATACTATGGGTATTTTCAGTTAAAAATCTGGGTAACAGTATTAACGCAATCATGGAGATTTTCCGGCATTCGACAGACTGAGGTGCCATTTGAACAATATCTCTGAAGCTGAGCTCTGGTGAGGTAAGGGGATTTACACTATTAATGATAATTATAAGTCTGCGAGCGAAGCTGAATATGCTTTGGACGACGATGGTGCTCGTCTTCCTAAAAGCAAGGACCTTTTTGTGAAAATATATTCACGGCTCTCAGGGAAAATATCTCGTCGGTTGTGCTTATAATGCTTGATTGATGCTGAATGAGCAGGTTTAGTAAAATATGAAGAAAAGATCACGGAGATGCTAAAAAACAGAAGGTAATTTGTTTAGTTTTTTATGGAGAAGGGGCAATTAAGGCAATGATAATTATTTTTGCTATGGATGCTAAAAAAAATACTCCGGCAATATCAACACCCAAATAAAAAAGGGAAAATTCTCATAAAGGGCGTAATAAGAGTTGAAATTCCTACTAAAAGCATAAAACTTTAGATATTCCTATTTAGGGTACTGAATTAATTTTAAAACAGTTTTACCCTTTATTTTATTTTCAATTTACATAATTTGTTTCTAAACTGATAGAGATTCGGCAAGAAATAAACATTAAACCCCTTCGATACAAAGTGAGGCTGAACGACTTAAATGCAGACCATACGATGATAATCCACCAAGCCAGTAACAATGGTACTTCCTTAACCACACCACAGCGTGGCGACAAAGCACACAGCTAGTCGAACTTCATATGCGAAGAACCTGTTAACAGAAGCACCATTGTAGCAGGGGCGAAAAACTGCAGTACCACAAGAAACATGTTATGATTGTGTAGGAAAACCTTAGCGCTGGAACCCTTTTGCCGTGCAAACGCTGATACCAGTACAGAACAGATTCATTCAAGAACATTTGCACATTAGGACGCAGACATAGTACTTGTAGAATGCATGAAATCAGCAAGCACCAAAACCTAAACATTTCAAAATCGGTCGGTTGCATGCCCAGTCTGCCCACTAGCTCATTCCTCTGAGTCGCTTTCTTTCCACCGTTGTCTGTACGGAAATCATCAAACAGAAACTGATAGTATATAATTAAAAGTATATATTTAGCATTTTTTGGAGAAATACATAAATATTTTTATGAATTTCTATCAATTGCAGGTGATGTGCTTGTACATAACAGGCCATCTCAACACAGTATTATCAGCTGAGCACATGAAGGAAATTCTCTGATACATTTACTGCCATCAGGAAATTAAAATTTAATATTTTGAATCTGTTTCTGTTAAAGTGTAGATGATTAAGACTAATAGAATTTCAGAATGAAGATGGTGGCTGGGGATTTCATATTGAAGGCCACATTACAATGTTCTCCACAGTTCTGAGTTACATCTGTATGCGTCTTCTTGGCGAAGGCCCTGATGGCGGTCTTGAAAGCGCGTGTTCTCGAGCCAGGAAATGGATTCTTGATCATGGAACTGCTACTGCAATTCCTTTATGGGGGAAGACTTGGATTTCGGTATAAAATTAAAAATTCTTGCAATTTTTTTAGTATTAGTTCTAGCCTAGGTTATGATACCATTTAAGAATATAATGAACTATTGGTTAGCAAGTCTTTATTCTGTTGTTTATGCTCTTGTTTTACATTGTGATATATTCTCGGACTGTTTGAATGGAGTGGAACCAATCCAATGCCCCCAAAATTTTGTATTTTTCCCTCATTTCTTCCTATGCATCCAGGTTCGTGTGGATCATCAATTCTTGCAGAGTTTTATGATATCATAAGTACAAGGTTTTATTTTGATTGCAGCGAAAATGTTTTGCTATTGTGGATTGGTCCATTTGCTAAACCTTTATCCCCTCTGCAGATGGTTAGGGTTTTAGCCCAACTGTACCTACATTGTATGTACATTGGTGTACATACATTGTACATACTTTGATTGTGGTTAGGAATTTTAGGCCAAGAAACCAAGCGCGATTGAGAATCTCATCATCGAGGGCTGGTTAAGGGAATATGAAGACGAAGAAGGTAATTCAAGAATTTAATATATAGAAAAAAATTAAGCAAATTGAAAATAATAAAATAAAGGGTAAAACAGTCTTAAAACTAATTCAATGCTCTAAATAGGAATATCTAAAATTTTATGCTTTTAGTGGGAATTTCAATTCTTATTGCGCCCTTTATAGGAATTTTCCCAATAAAAAATGGGAAGCACCTTAGTGAATCTTTAAAAGAAACACAACTTCGCCGCCCATAAGACTGCGAGAGTGCCGGAAAGGGGATTAAAAAATCAGAGTAAAGAAGTATCATACATATCCCTATGGATGGGGAAAAAGTGTTGAAGTAGTTTGCAGCTCTAGAGGATTTGATGTATTGTTGTCCTGCTGGCACTAGATGATCCAAAAGCAGAGAGAGGAGTGTGTAGAAATCATCACCGTTGCAATCATAGTGTCAATGATTCTCGGCATCATTGAGTCCGATAGTAGGGATGTGTAAATTGTCTATGATGAGTGCACCTTTGATTGTAGAAGGAAGGTCCTGCCAAACAAAAGAAATATTTTTGTTAAGTAGTACATACTTTGACAAAAGATATGTAGGATGATTCCCCTCTCTAAGTATGTGAAGGAGCAGCTTATGTCCAAGTAGTCTCTGAATCTTATCAAAGGGGTTGATAAATTCCCATCTTCTAGAGGCGGTGTGCAGAATCATATTATCAACAACTAGACAGTCAGATTCCACAAAGTATGATTCAATACCCCTAGCTAGACCAAGACAAACCCTAGCCTCAATAGCACTTATTTATGCATGTAATGGAGATTTTGCTGGACATAAGAAACCCCTAGCCTCTAATAGTTTTCCCGTAGTATTCCTAATGATAATTGCAATGTCAGCTTGGTTATGAAATCAGGCAACATCTACATTTATCTTAATTCCAGCACTGGAATTTTTCCATGATACAATAGAGATTCTGAACTTCAGAGGCTTTCTTAGAAATGGGATAATGACATCAATAACGAATTCCAAGTCCAGTGGTCTAAATGTAGTGTGGAAAGACTAAGAAAATGTCAAAATGGATTTCTGATCTCTATTATGATTAAATTAAGAATATGATTCTGATTATAATGTGGCTTCATATTCTTAGATTTCCACAAGGACCAACAAGAAAATATTGGGGCAAGATGGGACAGCTTTGTGTGTATTTTGGAGAGACCTGGGAAGGACCAGTTTGTAACTAGTCTATCCTATAAGTTTCCAGTCTGAAAATATTCAGTCCAACATAACCTATGCACGTTTTTTCCAGATGACAATAGAAACAGGGCCGTCATTATAGAAATGATGAAGAGAATAAGTATGACTATAGAAACAACATTTGGAAGCAAAGTTAAAACCAAATTGCATTAGCACATCATCAAAAGGCAGTAGTGCATTCAGAAGTCTCCACGTGAAAATTGAAAATTTCTTTAGAATGCGTGGATCCAATATTTTTCTAAGGATTGGAAGTATGTTTTTAGGAAGTCCAAGTTTAGAATAGACAGATTTGATCGAAAACTGTCCTAAAAGTTCAGGCTTCCATATAAATAGATCATGTATATGTGGGAGTATGGTTGCCTCATGCATAAAGTTAATTATATTTCCAGGAAAAAGAGGTTGCGGAATAGGAAGGATCACATTTTTATTGTTTATGAACTCCGCAACCGAAAGATTTAGGTACAGCTCTGGAGGATCAACAAAAACAATGATAGGTCCAAACTCAGTCCAGTTTGAAGACCACAAGTTACATGAACCTTAACCATGTATGACTTTGAAACTAGATTCTGCAAATGAGTTAATCTTGCAAATCCTTTTCCAAATTTGTGAGGACTTGTATGTCTGAGGGAGAGATGCAATGAACTGAGCCCAACGAACTACTCCATTATGATATTTCCACCATAGTTTGCAAGAGAAAACTCTTATTATGGAGATAAAGATCTCAAGCCAATACTGTAAAGTCAGAAATATTAAGTTAGCATATTTTATGAACGGCGATTTTAACATTATAATGTCTGGCAGACGTAGGTTTCAGAAAAACAAACAAGACGTCCAAGTTTATTATGACTGATTAGAATATTATGGAATGTTAATATTCAACCGTGTTCATCTAGATTCTATATATAGTTTTAGATCTTAAGATTAAAACATGTAAGGAAAGACATCTAATTAAATATGATCATTTCCTGATTAGAATTAGATTAGAACATTGTCATTCCTTTTCTAGACTATAGTGTATATAGCAATTAGATTCAGAGAAGGAATGTGAGAGTTGGATACGGCAGAAGATTGATCGCAACCAGCACTATAAAAGGAGAACCTCACATTCCTTTTATAACGCCATGAGGTTCTCCAGCACTATAAAAAGAGAACCTCACATTTCTTTTATAACGCCATGAGGTTCTCATGCACTATAAAAGGAGAACCTCACATTTAAAACGCCATGGGGTTTTCATTTTATAGTATTCATTGCGCTGGTTGTGAGGACTTGTATGTTTGAGGGAGAGATGCAATGAACTGAACCCAACTCTATTATGATATACTGATATTTCCACCATAGTTTGTAAGAGAAAACTCTTACTATTACTATGGTGGATAAAGATCTCAGGCCAATACCATTTTGGCGAGTGAGATAGCACAGTAATCGTACCTCTCCCACCACCTCTTCCATGTTTTTTTTGGACCCTTATCGTTACTCCCCAATTTTTTTTTTGCCATTTTTCATTCAATTTTCTTAATATAAGTGATCAGTAACCACCTCTTCTTGACTTCTCTTATTAGTGATCAGTGACCACAGAGTTCTCACTCCACCATGTCCTTCTCCAAACAAGTAGGGCTCTAATAACCCCCACCTAAAAAGGGTGGGCATGCGAGTTTAGAAAGACAAATTGTATCAAGGAAACCAAAATATTTATACGACGGAATTAACTTGGACCGAGTTTGGTGAGGTCTGGTCCGGATATTCTAAACAATGCACAGTTCACGCTGTTGGTATAGACAAAGGAATGTAATCTCCCTATAAGTTTTAAGTTTTCCAATTCAGACCAAACACAATCCCTATCGGTAGAATCCTATTTATCCATGTGAAGCTGATGATGATGAGGTTCTTCATTTCCAAGAGAGCTTGCTTCTCCACGGATGCGTTTCTGCAGATGCTCCAAGCTAGCCACTCTTTGCATTGAAGACGTTCTTCCAATCTTGTTATTCCCTGCAACTGCACCTGTAGCTGCAATCGGATTGTTATGCAAATTGTTGTCTGCAGATGCCATTCCATTTTGCATTCTAGGGTTGTGAACAGGCAAATGATTTGTTGGAGGCAAGTGATTGGTTGATGGTGGCAAGTGATTGGTTGATGGAGGCAAGTGGTTAATTGACTGAGGCAAGTGATTTGTTGACTGAGGCAAGTGATTAGGAACTGGAGCTTGGTAATAAGGCTTTGGGTTATCTTGTACTGGCACTGCAGCATCAGCTGAAGTGTCTGAAGAAGGACTAGCAGTAAAAGAAGGCAGACCAATTGGGGACACCTCAGACATTGCTTGGAACAATGGGCTTAAACCAGTTACTCGCTTCACAGTCTCTTCAGCCATTTTCACCTGTAAATAACATATAATACAGGCTCTTTAGACTACAATTTATTACATCAAATTTTAGCCCTGGGATCCAATTTGTTCAATTATACTTTTCTCATTCAGAATCCAACTCTTGGTAGTTGAAAGCAAGGGCAGTGAGCGTATGCCAGGTAAGTATTTAAATACAAACATATAGTTAAATGTTACTCGCACAAACCTTTGCTCTTAATGTCTCAACATCAGCTTTCAGAACTCTATTATCAACAGCTGCTTCACTATACTTGTGACTAACATCAGTAAGGCGCTTTACCAAAGAAGAATTTTCTACCCTCAATTGCGAAACCTAGTTGGAAACACAATCATATCAGCCACAAAATTCCTGAATTTAGAAGAACGGTAATTTATTGATCGCTTTTTATTAAAAAATAATAATAACCTGAGTCTCAAGTTCAGTCAAATGGGCCTGCTTTCTTCTTCTTGAGCGTCTAGCTGATTCTCTATTTGAAAGCATCCTGAAAAGAACAATAGTTTTATCAATACGAGTATACCAGAACGATAAAATGGATATTTTTGCTTCGTCTTTCACATGACAACCAAAAGCCAATACATGAATATATGGGATTTCTTTTCAAAAAAGGTGTGTTATAATGGGACCTGAATGAAATGCTCACAAGTCTTATGTCCACACAAAACCAGGTAACAAACAACAAAAATAAGTGAATCCTACTACTCAATCCTACCAACCATAGGCCTAAAAGTCAGTCATTTACGGTGGCAAGTGTTGGCTAAATGAAAGCAGTGCTCAAGCACATATCACATATCACATATCACATCAAAGGTTCTCTAATGGAACATTTGCCAGATGCAATTATGCGAGGACATTGTAAACAGTAGTCAATGGCAACATTACTTTAGCTATAATCATTAGTTGGACTTAATCTGTTTTAGCTAAGTAAAATCAGGTGTACTGTTTGAGAAGAGAGTGTTTAGTTTACTATATAGCAATTATATGCCTATAAATTCTAATATCTTAACTAATGACAAGCGTTCAAGAAAGTAATATAATCTCTATAATCTTACTATATATCAACATTACTACGGGTGTCGTGGTATATTATTAGTATATAAACACTCACCCAGTTACATGTAACAACGTACATGACGACGACAACACTATTTTCAAACTCAAAAGTTGAAGAGAAGAAAATTAAGGAACATCATTCTGTTTCGATAGAGGAAAGAATTAAGTTATTAGCATATAAGTGTAGGAATCTCTCGTTAGGACATGATGCAGTAAAAGAGAGGTTTTACATCCCTTGAAATTTATTAAATTTTTTTTTTTTGAAAAACTTCAAAACAAATAAAACATGCAAGCCTTGACCTACTTCAAGAGATAAAATGTTTCCATTCTAGGGCAGAAACCCAAATAGAAAAAAAAGAACACTTTTCACGATTTAAATTAGTAGAACAGATTAATATGACAGAAGGGTAAGAATGGCCAATATAGGAAGAAAATTTCAATTGTAACTAATATTGTTAGGAAAATAAGCACATGTTTTAGACTCTGGTATGTGAACCAGGCTTAACAGGAATCATTAAATATTTCAGGTCGAGACAGGTTCTAGTACGCCAGCCCAAGGCATTGTCAAGGACAATATGCTTGGGACAGTCTACTATCTATTCTGTATGTAGCTATGGATTCATGCAGCATCTTTTTTCAACAAAAATCTTTAGTGTAGGAAATCAAAAATGTTACCTTCTCATTCGTTTTGCATCAACAGGGTCCATATTGTCAGTAGCCTCCATATCTCCTTCAGCATCATCATCATCTGACTCTTCTCTAGAAGAACCACTAGTAGTTGACCTCACTGGGATGCTAAGCTTTTTGGCTGCAGGCAAGGAAGGTATTCCAACAGGACCCCCCACTTCCTTATCCTGTACTTTGAGAGGAGGATCAGCCCCAGCTCCTAAAATAAAGATAAAAGCCAATAATATCTTAGCATGCATAATAATGAATTACCTACTCGAGTACTCTCTAAATCATCTTACATAAAGTTCTTTTCTATAAAGAAGCCTTTTTATGACAATGCAATTCTACTTCATTCATATTAAAGTCAAAACGAATAATAAACACAGATGAAAGAGAAAATATAGCGTGGACAAAAAATAACCGCATGGCGATTCATAGACAGAATAGCTCAAGTTATAACCAAGAAGACACGGCTTAAAAAATGAAAGCACACGATTCTTACAGCAAAAAGATGAATACATGTCTTTTCAGCCTTGGCCACATCTCTACAGTCAAGTTTTACACTAAAAATTCAGAACTACTCCCAAGATTAACATCATATACCAGAAAAATGAAACAAATGGATGAAACTGCCCACCACATATACTGAGCAACACAAAAACACACTAGGTTGAAAAGAGAGACTTCACTCAAAACAAAAGTCTGATTAACATTTTTCTAAAACTCAATCACATTTGACACAACCATTCCCATAATAAAAACAAGAGCAGAAGAGTAAAATAACCTTTAGAAAGAAGTTGAGACCCAGGCTGAGCTGCACTTGGTTCCAGCGATCCAGAATCGGGCTGTGCCTTAGGTTTTGTAAGGTTGCCCTGATTAGATACAATGAAACCACACTAACTCACTTTACACTGCATCAAATGAAAAGCAAATTGAAGTGTCAAAAAGTGGGCATACCCTAGTCAAAGCAAAGGCGGCGCACGCCAAATCCAGCTGACTTTTGAGAAAAGCCTGATACTCCTCGGGATCAGCCGGGATGTTTGGCTGTGGAGCAGCAGCAACAGAAACAGGTTGGCCGGAGGAGGTGCCCTGATCGTACCCGGTTTGGGATTGAGGAGCGGGCGCCGCCGTCTGCGGCGGGGGAACAGGGGGGGCTGCGGCGGCGGAGGCTTCCTGGAGGAAACGCTGGAAGGCCCATTCGGAAGAGCTGCGGTTCATCTTCAGCGATGAGGATGAGGTGGATGACTCGTTGTCGTCGTCATTCATTCGGATCGGCGGCGACCAGAATTGGTCCGCCATGTCGTCCACCGAAAATACCCTATCCATTTCTTTTCTTCTTCTTTTTCTTCTGTCTCTCTTTCTTTTTCTCCTCTCTCTCTTTCTCTGTATTATTTGTAAATGAGCATTTTTTTTCGTGACTATTTAATCTTTTATTGAATTTTGCTTTCAAAAAGAAATCTTTTATTGAATTTTGGGCAAGTAGGAGTAGTGGTGCAAGTTGCTGTTGTTGATGTTATCTTTAGATTTTGGTATTAAATCTTGAATCCCGGAAAAGGGTGGAAAGCGATTTTAATGATTGGTTTTGGATAATCTCGGAGCGGTGGGGTTTTCCCTTTTTGCCTCCCTTACATATATTTATCATTTTCCATGTATAATAATAATCATGTATAATAATAATATTTTACTAGGTATATATATATATATAAAAGTAGAAATAGATATATATATATAAAAGTAGAAAGTGGCGGTATAAATAAAAATAAAAACGAAACACCGTCGCCGGAATTTTGATAATAATATATAAAACGACACTTAATTGTGCTTAATTGTGCGTATTACACCGTTGCCACCGTTGTCTATTCCATATATATTAACCACCGCCTTAATAATATCATATTTCCCGTCGCCGTCGAACATTCCATATATGCCTTTATTGTTTTTTTATGTTCTTTCCTTTATTTTCTTTTTCTTTTTCTTTTTTTAATTTTCATTCTATATCTTTTTGCAAACGTCAGTCGTTTTGCCTATTTTTTATCTTTTTCCTTCAATTTCCTTTTATTTTACATATTAACCATCGCCTTAATAATACCATATTCCCCCGCCGCCATTTAACATTCCATATATGCCTTTATTGTTTTTAATGTTGTTTCCTTTATTTTCTTTTTCTTTTTTCTTTTTTAAATTTTCATTCTATATCTTTTCTAAACGTCGGTCGTTTTGCCTATTTTTATTTTTTTTCCATCGATTTCCTTTTATTTTACATGTATAAAATATCGCACTCATACAAATATGATATGTTTACGACAAAATATGCTATTTATGTCAATATATTATCTTTTACTATGTATATATTGAATAGTAGAGAATAGCAGCATAAATAGATATATATATATATATATATATATATATATAAAAACACTACCACCAACTATATATATTATTAGATAACTTATGCCAATTAATTTACCAAATCAAAAATAAAATCATTCCCTATATATTAATAAATCTCAACTTATATAATATTATTCTTGGGAAAATATTCCTTATATATTAATAAATCCTACCTTATATATCGTTCTAATATAGTGTTTCTTTAATTACGCCTCCGTTGAATAATTTTAGAAATCAAATCAAATCATTCCTTTTATATTAATAAACTCCACATTATATATTCTTCCTTTAATAATGTCCCGTTGAATTAATTTGGAAACCAAATCAAATCATTCCTCATATATAAATAAACTCCACTAGTCCACCTTATCTTTTTACTAGGTATATATTAAAAAATAGAAAGTGACGGCATAAAAACTTATTTATTAATCATGTTGCAGCCGGACTTTGCTTTATATATGGAATCAACCACCTTAATTGCTTAAATATGGAATTACAAAGAAAATAAACTAAGACATAAACAAAGAAAATCTATTAATATAGGAAAGAATCAACGGACATGTACGCCACCACCCTAACTAAGAAAACAAACTATATTAAACGACACATTTTCTTGCGTTTCGTTTCACCGCCGGCAAGGTATTTACTACACACCGCCAATGTTTCCTTTTAAACTCATAGTTTATATGGAATGGAACATGCAGGGTTTACTTTTAAACATATATTCATTATAAGAGCAGAGAATCCCCATGTATATATGTTGAGGATGAGTGAGAATCCCCATGACATAGTTGTAAACCAATTTCTCGATCCGCCCTAGCTGCTGAGTGCTGAGCCAATTGTTGACGAAGAACATGGATGCATGATTGTGCGTTAGGAGCACCCCTCTCGCCGCATCGTATGATCATCCCCGGCAGTATCACGGTGTCGTTGTGTAAGGTTAAACTTGTTGCTACATACGCCTAAGGATCATCGGCTTCAAACCCTTGCACCTCCATCTAAATTCGTCGACATCATCCCGAGCACCATTCTCCAGGTTGAAACCGTCTTTGCATGCTATGTTAGGGTTTAGAGTATATGTTTAGTTTTATTTTTCATGTATATTGGTTCTGCATTATTCTGTATGTGAAAGTTTCCGGTGAGAATTAACGTACTGAGGTACCTGCAGTTATGCAGAACTGATAATGCACCGGGTAAAGGAATTCTTGGCTAAACTTAGGATTTTCAGGTTTCGTGAAGCTGACAAGGATTCAGGCAATAGTCCATGAAAGCGACTACTACCAAGATCAAGACAGCTCTTTAGGTAAAGGCAAGTTGTTATTCTCAATGTTCGAAGGCAACCATTGCTATCATTTGTCAAGGAACCCTAACCGTAGTTCCATTCTATTGTTTGCCATGCTTGCTGACTAGGAAGTTCGTAAACTTGATGCGAAGTGCTAATGGAAACCTTGACCTGAATGAGGTTGCTATTATGCTAAAAGTAATGCAGTATACACTATGATTAGAATGTGCTGTGGTTTTTGTTTTCTTTTCTTACGCATACACGTCTTATCGATGATTATCTTTCTCTGTAAAACATATAGTCAGATGATCAATCTTTCATTTTCAGGTTCAGAAGAGGAGAATATATGATATCACAAATGTTCTTGAAGGAATTGGATTGATTAAGAAAACTACAAAGAGTTGCATCACATGGAAGTGAGTTTATATACCTGCTATTTATTGTATTCTGATGTCTTCATTTATTTTTGAGTTCTGAAACTGAATGTCATCCTTAGCAGAGAGTCTGGGATAATTCAACCTCCAGAAGATGACCCAGTTCACGTTGAGAAGGTTGAGAATAATTTTTTTATTTTCCCACTGTATGATTGAAGGATGAACATAGATTTATAGCAGTAACCTGAATACGAATAAAGAGAGCTATCTCTTCTCATGTTTTTTTTAAATAGGGTAAATAAAAAGATATACAAAAGCAATTTTGATAAATGACCATATTTTATATTTACCATATATTTGTATATAATTCTGTTTGAAATTGATTTCCATATATATTTTGTCTAATTTTTTATAAATGGAAAAATTCATGCACTTTATAAATTCCTTTTCTCTTTATATATCCATAAATATTTTTGGTTTATAATCTCCATTCTTTTGGTTTTGGCAAAGAAAATTATTTTGCAGAAGATTTCAGCAAAACTAATGTTAAATAGAGGTGGTGAAACTAATGTTGATCTGTCATTAACCTAATATTTTCATCATCACCTTTTATAATATTTTTAAATTGTATTATAAAAATAGTTAAATTTAAACAATTAATCAAATTACGAAAATGAAGAAGCAAAAAAATTCTAAAATAAATCTTTTAATTCATAATTAATAAAGGTTCAAAAATGTAACAGTTTCAAAATAAATCTTTTATTAATAATTTATAAAGATTTGCAGCATAAAACTTTTTATTTCAATTTGTAATTTTGAACTGAAAATTTGGAGGGGTGCGTCGAGTCAAAGCAGCGCTAATAAAAAATTGTACTGATATAAATTACACCAATCCATCCGTAACTTTAAACAAAATATTACTTAATTAAGTTTGGTATCTCTACATTTAAATTTAAAATAGGTATTAGATACTTTAGATAACATTACACTAAATACAATGACAATTTTTATGAAATATTTGATTTACTATTTTACCATAATTATTTGAATATTACTGATCACAAAAACTAAAGCATAAAGATTTGATTGTTATATAAATGGAAGAAAATATTGCAATTAATGATCATTTATTCTTAATTGTCGATTATATCACTTTGTATATCCTCAACTAAGATGTGTAATATAAACGGACAATATCAGCTTCTTTTTTGAAACGGAAAATTAGAAAATATAATGGTAAGAAAAAAGTAATTCATACGTTTTTGTAAAACATTTCTTTTGAGGGTCATTTAATTATTCAACATGAAATAATTTAATTTTTATTTATTTGCCATACTTATATTTTAAATATGAGTTTCAAAATTAAATTTAGAACATTTAAAAAGGAAATAGTTAGTTGTTTTATAGCTTTGATGATGTTGCACCTATTGCTATTTATTTGAGGCGTTAGGTGTAAAATTTGAAACTTATTTGAATATAAGCCATGTTTTTTTTTCAACTTATTATAATAATTTTCAGTTCATTTTACTCCAATTCAAATTTGCTACAAAATATATCACACAACGATATTCGGTCGATCTTTTTCATAAGTTATTGTTTTTTTAACTTTTAGAACCTCAATATTTGAAAGAGCCATCTATTGAACAACTCCAGTTAACCACTCGGCACATTCTTCATTACAGAAGAAAGGTATCAAGATACAACTTAGTGTTCAAAATACAATACAACTAATCATTCAATATATTCATGAAATCTCTCTATTAAATGATTGTTTAATAGTTCAACATTGCAAATAAAAAGGAGCAAAAAGAAGAACATATATGTTGGATTGCTATAAACTATTCTAGCCGAATGTAAAATTTTATCTAGAACCAACAATTGTGTCCAATGCAATGCCAAATTATTCAAAGAAGAACCTCCCAATTTCCGTTGTGGAGAAGGTGAAATTAAAATAGAATCGAAACCAATGCCTGAAAAGTCGTGCTCTTTATTGGTTGGAACTACACCTCAAAGTGATCAATTCATGAGGAATATCAGAACCTACAACAACCATTTTGCATTCACAACATTCACAACAGATAAGTATGATAAAAAGTTAACGGCATGCGCTAATGCATATACACATTTTAAGTACAAGGTAATATGTATCATTATTTGAACCCTCTAATAAACCTCCGAAGGTGAATCCTTCTGGTATTCAATTTTATTTTAATGAGACTGACTATGATAATTTTATTTTAGAGAAGGTACAATCTTTCAACTGTTTCTCATGTTGCGGCCATTTATGTATTAGGCGACAAATTTTATCCCGAAAATTCAGTGCGAGTAAGAGTAAACAACTACGGACAAAGAAACACACATACACTACAGATACTCAAATATAAGAAGACATTAAGACGACTCTCTGAAATAACAAGTCAAAAATAGGGAAGTGACGGCAGCATTTCTATAATACAAACATTTATTTACTTTATATAATTTATTATTTAAAAACTATTTATAGCAAATTGTTACTTTGTATTACATACTCATTATTGTTACAATTATTTTAAAATTATATCGTAAAACCGCGCAACGCGCGGTCCGGTTAGCCTAATAATCTTAAAAGAAACTAGAATAGTTATTCCTCCTGTCAATAAATAAATTAATAAAAAGCATTAAAAAGAATGAAACTACGTAGTTTTGACTAAAGCCGCCACATAATCACCGCAAATTCACTATATTCCGGCGCCTATCATTTTTATATAATCCTTTTTTATTATTATTTCATTCTTCATCGATGATGATACAATAACTTTCGCCTTCTATTTTTACAAATACAACTCATTCCACCTATAAAATCCTGATTTACACGCTAATTTACACGGTAATTTTAGTCTATCATGCTAATTAACATGTCTACAAAAGGAAAACATGAACGTGCAATATATAATATATGCATGGAAATCTGTATTCCGGCGCCTATAATTTTCATATATTACTTTTTGGTTTCTTTTTAGCATGAGTACGTATGATCAATTTAGAAATTACACACATCAGCATTTTATCCGTAAAATGTGCACTTATAAAAATATTTATCTGTTAACTTAATAGAAATTCTCAAAAGAGACCCTCCATAATTTAGACTAGACTATTCTTTATTAGAAAAATATAAAGGTCCTTATTGCAAAACACGGAGGGATTTAGTTGCAATTTTTAAAACTTCCTCTTTCCTCCTTTAAATTACGTGCGCGCGTGTCAACGTGGGATCCACCACGTTTCTTGCTAAAATGTTACCAGACAGACTCGAACTCAAGACCTCTAGTGTAATATGTGCTAACCACTGCATCACCCAACTTTTAATGACTATTTTCCAAGCTGTTGATATATATATATATATATATCTTTATTTATTTCACATTAAATACGACCCTATATTTTTACCTTAAAACCTTTATGTTTTATCTGTAACCTATTAAATATAAAATCTTTCAACTTTTAAACTGAAACTTCCATATTTAAAATTTAAATATTCTACTTTAAATTAAAAACATCTGCATTTTAATCTACAACCAATTAAAAGCAAACATTGTACTTTAAATTAAAAACTTGTATATTTTAATCCACAATTAGTTATTAAAAAACAAATATTATACTTTAAATAAAAATCCTTAATATTTTAACTACAAATTATTAAAAATCAAACATTTTTCTTTTAATTAAAAACCTCCGTATTATAATGTACAAAATATTAAAAATCAAACATTATAGTTCTAATTAACAACATCTGTGTTTTAATGTACCTCATTTAAAAAAATCAAACATTGTAGTTTTAATTAACAACTTCCGTGTTTTAATTTACAATCTATTAAAAATCAAACATTATATTTTAAGTTAACAACCTCTGTGTTTTAATGTACATCATTTTAAAAGACTAAATTCCAAAAATGACCCTAACATTGGTAGAAATGTCAATTTTAGTACCCAACATTCAAAAGTGTCAATATTAGGTACCTAACATTCTGAAAATGTCAATTTTAGGACCCAACATTCAAAACGGTCAATATTTGGTACCCAACATTCTGAAAATATACAATTTTTGGACTTTCATAAAATTCACTATTAGATATATTAATTTCAAGGGCATTTTGGTAATTTTCCTCTACAGAATATCCAGGAGTATATCAATGTCCAAAATGTACACCACCATTGGCGCATCTTATAGTCAGACGAGACCTGAATTCATAGATTTAAATTTATGGCAAACGTTTCATTTTCGTCTTGATGGATAGGATAAAGATGTGACTAAAAATGGTAATGTTACTAGGCTCTGGCAGTGACGAGGTAATGCGAGCACATGGTTAGCGGTGGAGTTACAAAGAGAGTTAGCCGAAAATGTCAATTGGAATTTTTGGGGAAGATGATATGGGTGATTTTGGTGGATTTATAAGTTTTAATCTTTTATTTATTATAAATATTACCAAAATGCCCTTGAAATTAATATATTTAACAGGTGAATTTAACGAAAGTCCAAAAATTGTACATTTTCAGAATGTTGGGTACCAAATATTGACCATTTTGAATGTTGGGTCCTAAAATTGACATTTTCAGAATGTTGGGTACCAAATATTGACACTTTTGCATGTTGGGTCCTAAAATTGATATTTCAACCAATGTTAGGTCCATTTTTTGAAATTTAGTCAAACATTGTAGTTTTAGTTAAAAACCTAAGTGTTTTAATGTCTAACGTATTAAAATAGTACTGAGAATTAATAGTATTGACCATTAATAGTACCGGTCCATGAATAGTGCGTGCATGAATAGTACTGGGCTGTGAATAGAGTGCGCGTGAATAGTATTTTTCTAAATTGCAATTAAGAACCTCCTTGTTTTTATTCAACCATGCTTTTACTAATTAGTCCCCGATCTATGATATAGACGGTCTCTCACAAGACTACCTATTAACTTAATATTAAATAAATTTCTTAAATTTTAATCTTAATATATATTATTTTATAATAATTAACTTTGATAAATAACCTGGCAATTACGATATATATTGACAATTTCATAATCTTTTGAAATTTTTCACTATAATTTTGTTAATTATGTTAAAGTGTTTTTCTTTAAACACACTTCATCCTCATCTTCATAAGTTTGTTCATAATATTTACGTAAAAAAAGATTAAATATATCATGCAACGCACGATGATATTTAGATAGTAATAATACATTAATAAGTATTATTTTTTTGAATTTGTCACACTTCTCACAACAAAGTCATATTTCACCTAACAACAATTGCATAACGTTCGAAATAAAATTAAAATATTCTATGTTGTTGATTTCTAGTCAGTTTGATTTTAAGTTTTAGGAAAATTTTGTAGATAAAATTGGATCTTTTATTGAGGCATACCATGTATAGAAAATATACTAAATTTCTATTATTTTAATATATATATATATATATATATATATATATATGACTTAACTAATATATTATATATTGGTCTCCTGAACATACAACTTTCATAACATTTCAGAAATTTTTTTACCCATTTCAACTTTAACAATGTACATTTCAATCAAAATTATAAATATTTAACTTAAAAATTATCCATTTATACATAAAATTTCATGCATTTTTGCATTGAAATGTGTTTACATTAATATGAACATTAAATAAAAGATACAATGTTTGAACTCAACTGTATAGTGTTAGTTTCATAACAAGGAAAATACAAACCTACAAGAAAAATGGACTTGCATGTATCAATACCTACAATGTAGCTCTGGCTTTAAAGTATCCATATTAGTGAATTAGCATTTGAGATCTTATGAATTGTGATTATAATAAAGGTAACTAGTACAGTTAAGTTGTTTAATTTTGGGTGCTTAACAACTGCTCTATAATAGAATTTTAATCCAAAGTTATCTTTTGTATCGTATTTGGGTTACTAACAGTTACTCTATCTCATACTCTATCTAAAATAGAGATATTGTAATGTAAAATCAGAAGATATACAAGACACGTGACCTACGCTTGTTTCATTCTCTAAAATTTAATATTATCACTATTTCTTACTTTTACTTTTCTTTTTTATCCTGCACTTTCTTAATCATTCAGAGCATCTCCAATGGTAAGGAAATAAGAAGTGCTTCTTGTATTACACATCATCACTTTTGATAAATAAGTAAGGAGCAATCATCAACAATGGAATGAATTTTTAAGTTACACACATCATCCTAAAGGGAACTAGAAAAGTTATTGCTCCGGTTAATAAATAAATTAATAAAAAGCATTAAAAAGGATGAAAATACGTAGTTTTGACTAAAGCCACCTTATAACCACCGCAAGTTCACCATATTTCGGCGCCTACCATTTTATATATTCCTTTTTTTGTTTCTTTTACTTTAATTGTTTCATTCTTCATCATGCTAATTAAAACGTCCGTGGAAGGAAAACATGAATGTGCGATATATGTAATATGCATGGAAGTATTCTGTATCAATACATAATAATGTTTTTGGCAAAGTTTTTGTTTACTTTTGATTCATTTGCAAACGAAATCGTATATAATATTTCTCTATATTTTATTTTTGTATATGTATAAGGTAGTTGTCTGTTATTACGTTATTATAAACATTGGACTTTATTAATTAAGTTGAAAAAATAATTGTAGAAGGTAAAAGGGGGTGTTTGGTAAAGTGCTTTTGGCTAAAATTAGCTGATTTGACCAAAAAGTGCTGATTTGACCGTCAAACAACACTTTTAAGTGTTTGGTGAATGAGTTTGAAAAAGTGCTTTTTGGACTCAATAGGCTAATTTTCAAAAAGCTAAAAAAAGTAGCATTTTCTAATCAAATGCTCAATTAAATACTTTTTTGCCCTTTCTTCTCTATACTAATTATGCAAAAAGATAGAATACAAATTGTTGAATTTGGTTTTTCATAGGAAAATTCAAGTGTTTAAAATAATTATGCATCATTAATTGTTCAATTAGTATTTCGGATTACATATTATGATTATATTGCGGATTTTATGTTCATTACATGTCATTATAATGTTATTGGTTGGTTTTTCTCATTTTTTCCACTATAATATCAATAACATTTCATCAAAATTACTCAAAAATATTTTTTTTCCTTACATCCATCAACATGAAACAAGAGAAAGGTTTGAAAAAGTCTCTAAAACAAACTTATAATGTATAGTTTTTAAAGAATTTCATGAAAATGTGGATTATATAATAATTTAATTTATTTATTATAATTCATATGTTTCATTTGTAATAAAAAAATAGCAATTGATAAATTATGTACATTTAATAAGTGAATAAGTAGTAAAATATATGCATGTCCATATATGTCATTTTGTCCATAAACAGCAATATCTATCAGCTAATTTTACCAAACACATATATACAATCAGCTAGTCAAATCAGCTAGTCAAATCAGCTAATACAATCAGCTAGTCAAACCAGTTAATGCAATCAGCTAACAGTTAATTCCCAAACACTCCCATAGAGTATTTGACATCACCGAATTGTAAGAAGGTGAGCAAGAGTTAGTAATAAAACCTTAAAATAGTGCGGAGTAGTAACTAAATAAACCTCAAGTTGCTTGTAGAGCGCAAAATCTTCTGATATCTATCTCCTACGCACACATAGTCATTAGTCACACATATTGCCCCTCCAAAATCTGTTCAGCCCGTCTTTGATCTATCATCTTCTTCAACCTTCATGTGAATATCTGCATTTCCCCCCTTTTAGATCTGGATTATGTTACCTGCATAATTAGTTTGTTTTTGAAGCATTTGAGTGGGAACTATAATCCAATGTTTGGTCACTTTAAAGGATTTCTGAATTACTGGGCGAGTTTCTTGATGAGGAATGGAAACAACTATTTTCCAAAACTATTCATGAAAAGTGAATTTTAGTTTGGAAAGGATTATATTTGTTTTCTTTTTAGTTTTAGAATAGAATTAAGACATATATTATTTTCCTATTTTTGTTTTACTTTCATAGCTATATATATTGTAATCCTTACAAAGAAAGAGGATAAAAGATTTTGAGATTTATAAAAATTCAGAGTATGAGTTTTTAAACCAGTTTTTCCGGAGGTGTGATTTCCAAAGGATATATATATTTTTTTTCTAGGTGTGATTGCCGAGATTAATTATATATTTTGTTACGAGTTATTTTTCCAACAACCGATTCATCAACGCAGGAGTACTGCATCATTTTTGGTATCATAGCAAGGTTTCGACAATGACGCTGAAAGATTTGGAAGAGGTCATTAGCAGACATGATACTATGATTGCTAAGTACGGTTCAGACATTGCTGAAATCAAGGACTCTTTAAAACAGTTGATTGCTCGCCTTGACGCAATGGATGCGAATAATCTGTCGCCACCATCACCTATGAATCCACCAGCGACCATAAAAACATCGATTGCTTTCTTCGAACCTATTGTGCAGAATTGTACGCCGATATTGAAGCCGCAACAGTTTTCGCCAACAGAGACGCCAATGGATGAGCAGAATTCACCATCATCTGTGAAAGTTCAACAACATAAGCCATCTTCACTTCAAATGGATGATCAATCACAACATTCGAAGTCAATGATCAAGCCACATCAATGATGGGAAGATCAAGTTCAAGGGAACCATGAATATCAAGATATGGAGGTGTTAAATCGAAAATCCATCAGGCAGATCCGACCAAGAATGGGAGATATACATCAGCGTTTCAAGAAAAGAGAATTCAAAGTCCATAAATTTGCTGTTAAACCTTTTGATGGGTTTGAGATTCAAGCATGTCTTTTACGTTGGAAGTATCTTATTCATTGAAAAGGACATCCACGCAAGGAGTCAAGCATTGGTTCAGAGTTGCAGAGTTCTTCCACGAAGATTATTTGTTATAATTCGCCGGAGTCAAATTTTTTCAAGAGGGGGGAGAATGATGAGGAATGGAAACAACTATTTTCCAAAACTATTCATGAAAAATGGAGAATGCCTAAACCCGTCTGGGTAATGATTGAACACGTGGCCCAATCATAAATTAGTTAAAGATGATGTGTCGTTATTTAATTGGTGCCTGATATAACAATATCAGGATCATCCTGATATATATTAAACTGTGAAAAGTGAATTTTAGTTTGGAAAGGATTACATATGTTTTCTTTTTAGTTTTAGAATAGAATTAGGACATATATTATTTTCCTATTTGTGTTTTACTTTCATAGCTATATATATTGTAATCCTTACAGAGAAAGAGGATAAAAGATTTTGAGATTTATAAAAATTCAGAGTATGAGTTTTTAAACCAGTTTTCCCGGAGGTGTGATTGCCAAAAGATTTTTATATATTTTTTCTAGGTGTGATTGCCAAGATTAATTATATATTTTGTTACGAGTTATTTTTCCAACAACCGTTTCATCAACGCAGGAGTACTGCATCATTTCTGCTGTTTGGATTTGGGTTAAAAGTTGTTGAATTTCATCTGGTTTGGATTTCTGCACATGCTCGCGGCTAAATATGGTGTTTTTTGAGATGGGATTTGCTCAGAAACTATTGACGGTGAAAGTAGCAACGAGCAGTTTGATGAAGATAAGGTGTTTGAGATGGTGAAGAAGGAGAGGCTCGGGGTTGATTCTACGCTGCTGGAGCTCGAGAGAGAGGATCGATGGCGATGATCCTGCGGCTGCAAGGTGAGAAGAGCGTGGCTGAAATGGAGTTGAAGCAGTACAAGAGAGTGGCGGAGGAGAAGCTGGCATATGATCAAGAACTGATTCAGTCACTTGAGTGAATGCTGATGCAGTATGAATCTAAGAGTGCAACAATGAGGAAGCCAGGAGAAGTTGAGGTTGTACAAGGAAGAAGTTGAAGAATCATTTCGTACTCCCGTTGGCTTTGGTAAGTTAAAGAGTTCTTCTAAAGTGTTCATATTTCATAATTTATAATCCGAGGGTACGAAGTGAATCGCCCTCAGCAGCACCTTTTCAAAGTCCTTCCACTGTTCAGCTGCATAGTGAGCTCTTTCTATATAATGTAATACTTGACTACTATATTATAGTAAAATTTGCTCAGTACATTTTCACTGCCAGTTCATAATTTCCTTGAGCAAAGTGCACGAGATTTATCGACATGTCTGGCATCTGGCAGCAGCAGCTTCTTGATTCTGAGTGAAAAACTCTTTGGAAAGATCAAATTTACCCTTTTCAGCCGATACAATTCCAGCACCATTAGCAGCAAATAGATTGGTTTTGTGCTAGTTAATTCTAATAATAATAAGAAGAATAAGCATTCTAATATTTATTGATATATAACTAGTTAAATATCATCATGCGTTGCACGATATATTTAATCTTTTTTATTTAAATATTATGAATAAACTTATGAAGATGAGGATGAAGTGTGTTTAAAGAAAAACTCTTTAAGATAATTAACAAAATTATAGTGGTAAATTTCAAAAAGATTATGAAATTGTCAATATATATCGTAATTGTCAGGTTATTCATCAAAGGTAATTATTATAAAATAATATATATTAAGATCAAAATGTAAGATATTATTTAATATTAAGTTAATAGATAAATATTTTAATAAGTACACATTTTAAGGAAAAAATGCTGATGTGTGTAATTTCTAAATTGATCATACATACTCATGCTAAAAAGAAACCACAAAGTAATATATGAAAATTATATGCGCCGGAATATGGTGATCTTGTAATAATACAGAATATTTCCAAACATATTTCATATATCGCACATTCATGTTTTCCTTTCATAGACGTGTTAATTAGCATGATGGACTGAAATTACCGTGTAAATTAGCGTGTAAATTAGGATTTTATAGGTGGAATGAGTTGTATTTGTAAAAATAGAAGGCAGAAGCTATTGTATCATCATCGATGGCGAATGAAATAATAAAATTAAAAGAAACAAAAAAAGGAATATATAAAAATGGTAGGCACCGGAATATAGTGACCTTGCGGTGGTTATGTGGCGGCTTTAGTCAAAACTACGTAGTTTCATCCTTTTTAATGCTTTTTATTAATTTATTTATTGACCGGAGAAATAACTCTTCTAGTTCCCTTTAGGATAAATGTAATCAATTCCATATAAATTCAAAATATAATAAAAAACATATATGATTACTCTTTATCTAGTATACTATATTAATATAAATAAATATAGTTTTTTGAATATATAAATAAAAAAATATGCTTATTATTTCATCTAAAAAATATTTCATGTAAAATTTATTTTGTTGAAAACACATCAATAATAATGTCATAATCCAAATATTTAATAAAAAATTACATGTGATCTTTATTACCAAAACGTTCGAAAATTATTCAACAAAGTCTGTTCTAAGTTGATCAACAAAAGGTTTCAATTATCAAGTCCAAGTTTAACGTAAATTAGATCATGGAATATTACTTTTTGGATGATTGGTATTTTTAATTAAGCATTTTATTAGTACTCTAATATGTTTTTGTTTTATGAATTTAATATTTTAATCAAGTGATTTATTTTGTGAAATTATAATCGAGTATGGTGGACTTGATTTTAATATATTTATTTATACTTAATTTATTTTGGATGAGATGATACATAGATATGTATTTATGAGAACAATATATGTTGAAATTGATTTTGAATACATATCTTTAACTAAATTTTCACATTGTAGCTATCTATTAAGGAGAGCTTCTTAAAAACCAACAATGGTAAAAAATTAAAAATGAGCACTCCTTAATAAGAAAAGTGGTCATAAGTAGCTCCATTGGAAATGCCCCACATCTTCAAATATTCACGCACATAAAAACATAAATTTGCAAGTAAAATTAAATGCGTGGTCTTGAAAGTCTCAAAAAGAATTAAAATATACTATTATTATTTATGATAATAAATTCACGGAAATGTAAAACAGAGTAGCTGATTAATTAGAGGAAAAATCATATAGTGATTTTGAGATTTGATGCGCTATTATAAAGATATTTTTGCCTTAGTTGCTGGACTTGCTCTTAGAACTATTCTCTTCAAATATTCAGTCAATATGACTTGATGAAATTTAGTTTAATCTTACAAAACCTCCCCTACATGGATGAGGATCTGTGGTATTACTGAGCATGCAAACAAAAATACACAGGCTATATGTGTGATAAGTCCATGGTTCGTATTCGGGCCTTATTCATACTCGGACCAGGGTCCAAGAAGGGTCGTGGGCTCGAGATACGCGGAGGATGGATCCACAGGTCCATCAATCCTAATCCTTATAAGGAATGCGTATATTATGAATGTTCCACAAGGAATATACATCTTCTCAAAGATGGTAATACAGCCATCCTAACACAACCATGTCCGAAGTATACTTCTATTATACATGGTAATACAACTATTATTCCCGTAAGAGTTGTATTCATACCATAGATACATATCTTGATGATCTACGGATTGTAGCCATATAAATACCCTAAAGGTTTGGTAGACCTCTCCATCTAATCTCATACTTTATACTTTACGCCTTAAGCAAATATACTGACTTGAGCGTCGGAGTGTCTACCCCCGGGACACCCGGAGCCTATGTTTTGCAGATCAGTTCGTGAACGGGGTTCGTGATCAAGTGCGGGTCGTAGACATCCATCAATTTGGCACGCCCAGTGGGACTCACATGCTAATCTTGATCTATACGACCTTCAAACTCATGGCTGATCCGGCCAAAAACCTTTGTGGGAGTACACGAATCCATTTCTCGGTCCCGACGGGAGTAAGAAGCATCAACAATGACGAGACAAGCCATGCCAACAACCAGAGAGCAGGAAGGAGCATCAATGGTGTACATCGATCGGCACAAAAAGCCTCTCTCTAGGAGGGGGAGAGCAAAAGATCTCGCTTAGAGGGAACTATTACTTTTTCATCTGAAGATGCGGTTCCTAATCAAATTCCTCATTCAGATCCCCTAGTAATTACGGTTGACATAAACCATAACACGATCAAAAGAGTTCTGGTGGATGGGGGAAGCGAAGTAGAAGTCATGTTTCTCAGTTGTTATGAACAGCTGGGATTGAACAGAAGTAATCTCACGCCTACAAGCCCTATCTCAGGATTTACTGGCAATCCTGTCACTCCTTTGGGAAAAACTATTCTACCGGTGCAAGTAAGAGACGGTTCTCGGAGTATAACCCTGCATTGCACCTTTACGATCATCGATTCCAGAGCGCCATACAACATAATCCTTGGAAGACCCTGGATGTACCAGGCACAGGCAATTTGGTCCCCCTACCATTTGGTGATGAAGTTCCCCACCAACAAAGGGATTACCACAGTTCGAGGGGATCAACAATTAGCTCGAATATGCACAATTCAAGCTATCTGAGAACCAGAAAAGGAGAATCTTGAACCAGCCAAGTACACAGAATCCGAGCCGATGCAGCTCGGAGAATCAGGAACCGTTGAGGTTGGAGCTCTCCTACCCCCCGAGATAAAGACCAAACTATGAGATCTTCTCAACCAGTATATAGATGTCTTTTCCTGGGACACCAACGACTTGGTGGGAGTATCCCCTCGCCTGGCGGAACATTACCGAATATCAATCCCTCGCAAAAACCCATTAAGCAGAAACGACGTATCTTTGCACTAGATCGAGTTGAAGCCATTGGTGATGAGGTAGACAAGCTACTTAAAGCCCGAATAATCGAAGAAGTGCAGTACCCAGAATGGATGGCTAACCCAGTAATTGTCAAGAAGCCAGATGGAAAGTGGAGAATGTGCATCGACTTCACTAACTTGAACAATTGTTGTCCTAAAGATATTTATCCCTTACCTTTGATCGACCGATTAGTTGAAGCGATCGCGGGATACCAGGTACTAGCCTTCTTTGATGCCTTTAAGGGATATCATCAGATCCCTATGGCAGAGCGAGATAAAGAAAAAACCTCCTTTATAACAGACAGAGGAACTTTCTGCTACAAGATGATGCCTTTCAGACTGAAAAATGCCGGAGCTACTTACTAGCGACTGGTAGACAAATTATTTAAATCTCAGATAGGGCGCAACCTCGAGATTTATGTGGACGACATGGTAGTAAAGAGCCGCAGCTATGAGGCCTTCTTTGAAGATCTAAGGGAAACCTTCGACATGTTACGGGCCTCCAACCTAAAGCTGAACCCCGCTAAATGTACCATAGGCGTTGTAGCGGGAAAATTCCTGGGATATATGGTATCCAATCGGGGAATCGAAGTAAACCCCGAGAAGATAGAAGCTTTGCAAAATATGCAACCTCCAAAAACCGTCAAGGATGTGCAGAAACTGATAGGGTCCCTTGCAGCCCTTAGCCGTTTCCTATCCAAAGGAGCGGAAAAACATTTACCCTTCTTTAATTTCCTTAAGAAGGCCAACCAGTTTGAGTGGTCGCATGAGTGCAGAGAAGCTTTCCAAGAACTTAAAAACCATGTTCGACAGCTTCCAACACTGTCAAAACCAGACAAAGGAGAGACTCTTTACTTATATATATCTACATCGTAGCTAGCCATCAGCGTTGTATTGGTCAAGGAAAAGGATGGATCGCAACATCCCATATACTATGTAAGCAGGGCCTTACAACGGCCCGAGACCAGATATACTCCTCTCGAGCGCTTGATACTAGCCCTCGTGCATGCTTCTCGGCGGTTAAGACCATACTTTCAAGCACATAAAGTAGTCCTTCTAACCAACTACCCGATCAGGCAAATCCTTCAAAAGCCTGACGCTTCGGGACGGATGATGAATTTGGCCATCGAGTTGGGAGAACATGACATACAATATAAACCTCGGACAGCCATCAAGGGCCAGGCCTTATCTGATTTCATAATGGAGTATGTTGAACCAGTGGAGATCGACAAACCAAACCCACCTCCGGACTCAGGAAAATGACAACTATACGTGGATGGATCCTCCAACTCCAGGGGAAGCGGTGCTGGAGTCTTACTCACCAGCCTCGAAGGAAATGACCATCCTTACGTTCTCCACTTTGATTTTCGAGCCACTAATAATGAAGCAGAATATGAAGCCCTCATTATGGGGCTAAAGCTAGCAAAGGACCTTGAGGTCGAGGACCTCGAAATCTTCAGTGACTCACATATCATGGTTCAACAGGTTAAAGGCGAATACGAAACTCGAGAGTACAGTCTCCAGAAATACCTCGAGATAGTTAAACCTCTCCTAAATCGTTTCCGACATTATGAACTGAATCATATCCCCCGAGAAGGTAACCATAAGGCTGATGCACTTAGCAAACTTGCCTTCTCGGATCTCAAAATAAGATCTTCTCAAGAATTGCTAATGGAAACCCTGGCGAAAAGGAGTTACGAAGAAACTAGCATCATGGCTGTTGACATCTCAGACACATGGATGAACCCCTACATTGAATACCTCCAAACGGGTACCCTTCCGGAGGACAAGCACCTGGCACGGAAGGTCCAAGTTAAATCTCTGAAATATGTCATCCACGACAGAATCTTATACAAGGATACCTCCAACCTTTACTCAAGTGTGTTGGGCCTTCCTACGCCGAACACTTAGTACAAGAAGCACATGAAGGAGTTTGCGGTAGCCACCAAGGTCCACGCACCATCACCCGAAAGCTCCTGCAAATGGGTTATTTCTGGCCTACGATGCTTCAAGACGCCAAAAGATATATAGGTTCTTGTCACCAGTGTCAAAGATTTGCCAAGATGATCCACGTGCCACAAGAGAATATGATTACCATCCAAGAATCCTGGCCATTTTTCCGATGGGGCATAGATCTCGTCGGACCTTTTCCCACGACCCCTGGTAACTTCAAGTACCACATTGTGGCCATTGATTATTTCTCAAAGTGGGTAGAAGCTGAAGCCTTGACCAACATAACTGGCAAGACAGTTATCAACTTTTGCTGTAAGAATATCGTGTGTCGCTATGGTATCCCGAGATACATAGTGACCGATAATAGAGCACAATTTGCTAATGACCCCTTCTAGAAATGGTGTACGGAGTACGGCATACATCAAAAGCTGACCTCGGTATATCATCCAGAAGCTAATGGCCATGCAGAAGTTACAAACTGAACCTTGGTAAGCGGTATCAAGAAGCGCCTCGAAGGGGCTTAAGGAAATCGGATCAAAGAACTACCAAGTGTGATCTGGACCCATAGAACCACACCAGCTACAGCAACAGGAGAGACTCCTTACAACTTAGTCTATGGGTCCGAGGCGGTCATCCCCATGGAAATTGGAGTCCCCTCTGCCCGTACTTCTCAACCAGATGATGAAGATGGCACGACCAACGAAGAAAAGCTTCATCTCGACCTTGACCTCCTAGAGGAAAAGAGAGCAAATGCTACAATCCACGAGGCCAAGGTAAAGGAAAGAGTCAAGCGCTACCATGATAGAAGAGTCCGCTTGGCCACATTCGTTAAAAGAGACCTTGTAATGAGGTTAAATGAAAAGAGCAAGAAAGAAGTGGAAGGGAAGCTAGCCCCGAACTGGGAAGGTCCATATCGAGTCCTAGAATCCCATCCAGGGGGAAGCTACCGCTTGGAAACCATGAAGGGGGAACCTATACCACGAAGATGGAATTTGATTAACTTACGAAAGTATCACGGAAGATAAAAACTCAAGGAAGAGCCTCACAAAGGTTCGAGATTATCAAGAATGTCTGAGAGCCTCATCAAGGTCCGAGACAAGTATGCTCTAGCACAAACGGGTACTCAATCTCGAACCCACTATTTACTTTACTTCTATTCTTAAAGTTATAAACTTAGATTGAAGTCATGATATTTTTATACCTATTCTAATAACAAGCAATCTTAAATTCTTTTTCTAAAAAGAGGATTGTTGTCTTAAGTATAACATTGATTGCTATTCAAAATAATATACTTTATAAAGTATATGATTGGTCAACTTATAAGTTGTTTGGATCCAATATTCAAATACCAATCGTTATGAATAAAAAAGATAGGTTCGAGATAAAGTACTTCAAAAAAGTGCTTGATTGGGCAGACGTGCTCGAAAATCAATCATCTCAACATAAAGAGGAGAAACCTCAAAAACAGAAGTTAAAGTTCATATCAAAGGTGTTATTACATCAGAATATGATACTTCTAAAAAGACCCTCAAAAGGGCACATAGAGGAAAAACCTCGAACACAAATAGTTCATATCAAAGGTGTTATTACATCAGAATATGATACTTCTAAAAAAGACCCTCAAAAGGGCACACAAGAGGATAAACCTCGAATCTAAAAAAGATCATATCAAAGGTGTTATTACATCAGGATATGATACTTTTAAATATACCCAATAAGGTTTCCTAGGACTTCACCAGAAGTGACACTGGAGAGATGGGCTATTGTCAACTTTTCTACACGCTGTGACATTAAAGACCCTGTCAAAGGAAACACAAGGAAGAAGCCAAACAACATTAAGCTCGCAGAGTGTTCATCATGGATAATTGCGAAAACTTGACAACCAAGGCTGATGCTCATTTCCAGTAAATCATGAGACCGAGGCTGACGAGAAGATGCCAGCAAGTAAGGTAGCAAACCTACTGGGATTACTCAACCTTGCAAGTGGAAGGATCAAGCACCTCCTCAAGAGAAGGTAATTCAGGATACTTGGCTCTAATAAGCCTCAATAAATCTCCTGATGTTACTATCTTCTCGGAGGGATCCAATGCATCCAAAAACTCGGCCCCAGGGATCCAGCGTTTAGCAGTCAGAGCAGAAAGCTTATCAGCAGCATCTGGATGAGAAAAGATCTCCTCCATCACCTTCACCTCTTTCTCGGGTTGACATAGTTGCAGGACGCCACCCAAGATCTCATGCAGCTCTAAGGAATGGAATAAATCCCCATACTCCTCCCTATGCCTCTGAAACTCGGGGCTACAAGCAACGAAGGCACTCCAAAGCTTTAGGAGTCGTTTGGGCTCCTCTGGGTCCTTCTCCGCGGCTTGATTTTGCGCCAGCTCCTCTGCAATATCCCGATAAGTCTCCAGCTCTTTATCCTGGAATTTCTTTGCCAACAGCAGGTCCTCTTTCTCGGCCTCCAGCTGTTTTACCTTGGCTTCCAGTTGAGTCACCTCCGATGGAGCCTGAACAGGAGGGGTAGGTGCGGCAGACTTGGTTGCCATAGTCAAAAAGGCAGTTTCCATCTCCTCCTTCTTTGCCCTGAAGCCCCGGCTCTTGACATGTAACTCCATCACACAATCAGACAAGTATCAGATCACATGATTGGCTCGACACCCCAACGTAGCCAGATCCGCTACCAACTGTAACGTAGACATGGCAATATGGAGAATGGGGGAAGAGAAAATATGAAGAAAAGAAGACAAATTTGAACGGAAATTTGCAACGCAGAAGATTGATGATAAACACAAGGAAAAATTACTTGGTTATATAGCCAGTAATTAACACGCATTTAAGTGGAGTAATTACCTCGACTCGCGAAACGATGCAGGCAATTGGAAGGTTGGTCTTCCTCACCGCTAGAAGATACAATGAATCAAGACCACGTGTCAATCTCCTTAGAATTCAAGAAGGCAGATTCAGATCC
Organism: Sherardia arvensis; assembly: GCA_948330725.1. Lineage (NCBI taxonomy): Eukaryota > Viridiplantae > Streptophyta > Magnoliopsida > Gentianales > Rubiaceae > Sherardia > Sherardia arvensis. The sequence continues at coordinate 19,936,704 of OX415238.1, forward strand.
AACCGTCCACGTGTCCTGATGGAATACGAAGGAACTTGAAGCTAGATATTCAGAAGGGTAAGACCGAGAGGAGGATATCCCGAGCTTAACACCCCAAGTTAAGTCTCCCTCGAGTTACTGGTCTTCCCTCGAGAAGTAGGTCTTTCCTTCAAACTTCGAGATGAAGTACTTTATATTCTGAAGATCTACCTTGGGGCTACTGATAAGTCCATGGTTCGTATTCGGGCCTCATTCATACTCGGACCAGGGCCCGAGAAGGTTCGTGAGCTCGAGATACGCGGAGGATGGATCCACAGGTCCATCAATCCTAATCCTTATAAGGAATGCGTATATTATGAATGTTCCACAAGGAATATACATCTTCTCAAAGATGGTAATACAGCCATCCTAGACATGGTAACACAACCATGTCCGAAGTATACTTCTATTATACATGGTAATACAACTATTATTCCCATAAGAGTTGTATTCATACCATAAATACATATCTTGGTGATCTACGGATTGTAGCTATATAAATACCCTAAAGGTTTGGTAGACCTCTCCATCTAATCTCATACTTTATACTTTACGCCTTAAGCAAATATACTGACTTGAGCGTCGGAGTGTCTACCCCCGGGACACCCGGGGCCTTTGTTTGCAGATCAGTTCGTGAGCGGGGTTCGTGATCAAGTGCGGGTCGTAGACATCTATCAATGTGGAGAAGGGAAGAGCTTCTTCTGGAATGCCAACTGGCTAGGGATTGGTGCACTTTTTTATCTATGGACAGAACCTTCACTCCCATTCCCTAACCTTACAGTTTCTCAATTTCAGAAAAGCAATCTATATTAACCAAATGGAGCTTGTTTTTGCTACCAACATCATTTCTTTGTTGCAGGAACAGGTACACACTGCTACCCATGAAGATAGACTAGTGTGGAAACCAGGATGAGATGGCAATTTCTCCATAAAATCAGCTTATAAATCACTCAGAGGGACAGGAACAATCAATCAAAATTTCCAACAGGTTTGGAAGTCCAAAATACCGAAAAAGATTTCAATATTCCTGTGGAGAATGAAAAATGATTTATTGCCATTTGATGATAATCTTACAAAAATTGGTTTTTCATTACCTTCTAAGTGTCCTTTTTGCAGCAACTCAGACAATATGAATCACTATTTCAATACATGTGCAAGTAGTTTACAGATAATGGATGCTATGCATAGAACTTTACTTATACATGTTCCTACAGTGATCAGAAATTCAGAAAGTAGATTGAATTTCTACTTATCATACTGAGGTAGAAATTCATAATGAGGTAATCAGAACCACAATGATGATTACTCTCTGGAATTTATGAATTAGAAGAAATAAGCTCATATATGATGAGAAGAAATTCTCTACCACTGACATCTGCAACATTATAATCAAGCAGACATCACTAATATTCACAGCCAAGCCAGTTTCAGGTAATAGGGAGAGAAATCAATTTTTAATCTGTGCCAGACTTATACCTTTTATCAAGAATAAAAGGCCAAGAACTGTTAAAATTATTAAATGGCACCCCCTGATAATGGTATAAAGGTAAATGTAGATGCTTCCTATATAAATGGTAGAAGGGGCAGAGGAGTTATCATTAGAGACTCAATTGGTACTGTAAGAATGATATATACACCTGCCTCCTCCCCTTTGCATTCTGAATTGCTTGCAATCAAGCAAGGACTGTTGGCTGCACAAGAATCTCAATCTCATCATGCGATGGTAGAATCAGATTGCAGCCAGGCCATTTTAGGTATTGAAAAACCACATTCCAGTGAGTGGAGGCTTTTCACACTCTGTACACACATTCATGGCTTACTGGCCAATTCTGTCAGAGTTAGGCCTATTCACAGGGAAGCCAATGGAGTTGCAGACCTCCTTGCCAAATACTGTCTCCAGGAACAGAGGAGTGCTACCCTCCACTTCAGTCAAGTCCCACAAGAAATCAGAGGATTGATCAATCTGGATAGATTAGGTATCCCAACTGCCAGGACCTCCTTTTAAAACCTAGAACAGTCTCACTGTTTGTTTCTTTGAATACAGATTGGTGCACAGAATTGATTTGTGTCCACTTAGGTAACAAGGCTCAGGCCATCTACTCAGACTATCTGCTCAGGCCATCTCTGCTCAGGCCATTTGATCATGCTGCTCAGGCAAGGAGAACCAACTGCTCAGGCCAGAAGGCAACTTGCTACTTAGTTCACTTTCTATCACATGGCCTTTTTTTGAACCATTGTTATGGTTTTTTTGGGCCTGTACATTTTTTCTTGCATGTGAATGTAGTCAATGATTCAAAATGAAGGGTGGCTAATTGGTGCTTCGGTATTTGATTACTCGATCACTATCCGGCTCCCCTTTTTAGTTTTTAATCATTAGATTCATCAGATTCACATGGAGCTAGGTAGAACTATATTAATTCATTTTTGAGAAGCTTAGATGCTTCTATGGGTTGATCCCTACTTTTGTAACAAACTTTAGGCATGGCCTAATTTTGGTAAGGGGTGCCAAATAAAATTCCCCCCCACCAATGGTGGTTAATTTTTCAAAAAAAAGAAATTTAATTTAACTTAACTATGCTATTATTATTTTGATATTTTAATTTTTATTTTATTTCAGTTCAGTGCAGTTTATTTTAGAAAAAATAAACTGGAAAAACATGCCTTTAAGCTTACGCTCCACCTTTAAATCGTGAAAGTACTAATGCCCGTAAAAAAAATTCCCAAAATTATAAGCTAGTTGTTGAGTTTATTAATTTACATACTAAAATTGGAATTGAGTATTTTCATTTGAATTAAATTCATGTTTTGAAATGTATAACATTGAATGCATCTAAAGGGCACTAGCTGGAACACCTCATTCGAGAAGTAAATGAAGGCGTTTGTGAAAGCCATCAAGGCCCGCGAACGGTATTTAGAAGGCTCCTACAGATGGGATATTATTGGTCCACTATGTTGGAAGACTCCCTGAAATACATCCAAATTGCCACCAGTGTCAAAAATATGCTCAAATGATTCATGTCCCGAAGGAAAACATGATTACCATTTAAGAGTTTCGGCCTTTCATTAGGTGGGGGGATAGATCTCGTAGGACCTTTCCCCACAGCTCATAGAAACTATAAATACATCATTGTCGTCATTGACTACTTTTCAAAGTGGGCGGAGGCTGAAACCCTGACGAATATGACTGGAAAAACAATCATCAACTTCTGCTGGAGGACCTCGCGTGTCGCTATGGAATCCCTAGATACATAGTACTGAAAATGGACCTCAGTTCGCTAACAACCCCTTCAAAAAGTAGTGCGGAGATTACGAAATTCAACAAAAGTTGACCTCGGTGTATCATTCTCAAACCAATGGACAAGTGGAGGTCACCAATCGCACAATTGTGAGCGGCATCAAAGGAAGACTACAAGGTGCAAAAGGCAACTGGATCCATGCACTCCAAGTGTCATATGGGCCCATAAAATCACACCAACAACTGTCATTGGGGAAACACCCTATAGTTTGGTATATGGGGCCGAAGTCGTGATCCCAATTGAGATTGAGGTCCCTCAGCTAGAACATCTCAACAAGAGAACCAGGATGACAACACCAACCAAGAATACCTCCGTCTCAACCTTGACCTCCTTGAGGAAAAAAGGGCTCACATTACGATCCATGAGGCCAAGGTCAAAGAGAGAGTCAAGTGCTACCACGACCGAAGGGTTCGATTGGCAACATTTGCAAAAGGAGACCTAGTATTGAGGTTGAATGAAAAGAGTAAGAAGGAAGAGGAAAGAAAGCTAGTCCCGGAACTAGGAAGGTCCTTATCGGGTCCTAGAATCCGATCCAAAGGGAGATACCTCTTGGAAATAATGAATGGGGAATCCATACCAAGAAGATGGAACGTGGTATACTTGCAAAGGTTTCATGGAAGATAAGACTCGCAGCGTAGTCAAGAAACAACCCAAGGCAGTCTCAAATAAATTAGCACGACTAGTTTGTTTTTTTAAGCCCGAGTAAAACACTCAAGGAATTACCTCCTTTATTTTAACTTTAAGCTACGAGTTTGAATAAGATACGCTTCATTTACATCTATCTTTATCTTTATTTTAAGCAGTCAAAATTCATTGTCTAATAAATGGAATTTCATCTTAAGCATAACCTTGTTTGCTACTCATAAATAGTATATTGAGAAAAGTATATGATTGACGCTTATATAAAATAGGCTATTTGGATTAAAAATTCAAATGCTTCACTTTGAGTAAAGTAAAGAAAGACCAGAACTTAAGATCAAATACTTGAATAAAGTATTTGATTGAAGCTTACGGGACAAACAATTTGAACAAACATGTTCGAATGTCAATCGAGATAAACCAAGACAAAGTCTACAACATGATAGAGGCTATATCAAAAGGTGTCATTACATAAATATGATACTCTACCTATATTACATTGACCCGAGTGGCCAGTTCGAGAGGATGCCCTGAGTCAACCATTCGAGATATACCCCTCGAGTTCCTCAATTTTACCCCCGAGTAAAAGACATTAAGAAGAAACCTTGAGTGCATAGGAGAAACCTATTCTCAAAAATAATGCTATAAACATAGTACAAGGAAGGGGAAAACCCTATCCAAAGAAAAGAGCATTCTTTCTAATTTACTTGTACGAAATATGGAACTTGAACTTGGCACGACGCAGAGCCTCCTGCATATGAGCTGTAAGAGTCCTTGCAGCGGACCCAGAGCCTCCTGAGCATTTGAGCTGTTGGAGTCCTTGCAGCAGACCCATGGCCTCCTGAACTTTTGAGCTGTTGGAGTCCTTGCAGCGAACCCAGGTCCTCTGGAGCATTGGAGCTGCTAGAGTCCTTGCAGCAAACAGACAATAGCACATGACCAATGACAACACGTGCGAAGGTACCCTGCGGATTTCCAAAATGCCCGCTCATGCCAGCTTGAGGACTCTGACTCAAGAACTCTCGTCTCGGGGAATGGGTTTTTCTCCTTCGATGTCCACCTTGCTCGGAGGCCTAGATTTCTCTTCTTCGTTTTCCTTATTTTGGAACGAAGTTGAGCTATCTCCACCAGGGGCTTGCTTCTCGAAGGAGTCGCCAAGGAAAGACAAGTCAGGATACATGGCTATAATCATGCCTAATAAATCCTCTGAAATTATTATCTTTCTGACGGACCTCGCACGAGCCAAGAGCTCCATCCTGAGCGCCATGTGCTGTCGAGGATTAGCTCTAAAAGTAGCCAGCTTCTCTGATACAGATGGATAGTGGAAAGTCTTAGCTACCACAACTTTTTCATCCTGATCCTAGTGGCTCCTTTGATCTAGCCTTGAAGGCATCAACATGAGCTTGGAGAACATCCCTTTCATCTGCCACACCTTCGAGGGCTTGACGCCGAGCATGTAAGTCAAAGGTGGATTCATACAAGCGCAACAACCTGGCCAAGGTCTGACAATTCACCATAGTCACATCAGTCAGCTGCAAAAAACATATCTCTTAGCAACATAAGTCGTGACACATAATAAATAAACCATAAGTAAATGAGAGAAGTTACCTCGGACATCAGGGTATAGTCGTCGTAAGGATCGAGTTTCTGCCGCGTCATGACCTTTTTCTCGGGGTCTACCAAGTAGTAAGTAAGCTTCCTTAAAGGGCCTTTCCATGCTCTTAGTTGCTTAGTTTGAGGAGATCCTTCATCCGTGGTCCCCTCGAGCTTGACCTCAACCTCTGTCGTACTCCTAGCCCGTTTCTTCTTGGGAAAAGGGCCTACAATATTGCAAAGCAAGGGTCAATATACTTAAAATAGAAGATATGACAACATAAATAGAGTGGACTAAGATTCATACCACCGGAAGTTTGGCTAACAAGGGACTTTTCCTAAGTCTTGGGCCGATTTTGCCGTTCAACATATGGTTGAACGAAGGGGTAAACTCGGCTACCAAAAGGCCAAAAGTTGGAATACTTAGGATTTCGGTCGTAGAGAATTTTGTATGGAGAAGCACCATCAAGGACAAGAGCGGGAAGATAGTTGATCGCATAGATTGCCGCAGCAAATGCATTTCCCAATGAGATAATGGAAGGTCAGAATGAAATAGCATTGTCAATCCTATCTCTGTAATGTGCTTGTGTTTTCTTTCAGCATGACTGTTTTGCTTTGATGTGTATGTACATGAGATTTGGTGATGAATACTCTTAGAGGCAAAGTGAGATTTGAGCCGATTGTTTATAAAAAAATTTCCCTCCAAATGTCTCTTATTGCATGCAAAAATCGACGAAGTCGGATTTGTGTTTAAGTGGATATAGCCAAGAGAAGCGAGAATAATCGTCCACAAAGATGGCATAGTAAAGAAACCTATTCTCAGAAAAAAATTGGGGAAAGACCCCACAATGAACCAAATCCAAAACATGTAATGCCCTCTTAGAGTATCAGAAAACGATTGCCTTTTGATCCTTTGCCAGAACACAGGGGGCACACATGCCAGGCTTTGGTAATAAAGAAGATGCACTCAACACACCAGTTCTAATCAACATGGAAATAGTACTAGGAGCCACATGGCCCTACCAAGCATGCCACAACTCAAATGATTCTCTTGTCTTATTTTGGGAGATGAAAGAAAGCAAAACAGCCTCGCCTTGATCCAACACATTAGTGTCCATCCTCTGATGTGGCCCCTTCCCACGATTGCCTTTGTGACTTGGTGCTGAATAATAAAATTGTGATCATCAAATATAACGTCGGCATCAAGATTATTAGTAAGACGACTAATTGACAGTAAGTTTTTAGTGATTTCAGCAGCATACAACACATCACATAGGCGCAAAGAATGAGTAATTTGAACATCACCAATAGAATGAATATGAATCTTATCACCATTGCCAACTGAAATTTGAGTATTACCGGTATAAGGGGTCACACTCTCTAGTGCGGATGCGGAAGAGCTGAGATGATTGGTTGCTCTAGAGTCAATATACCAATCAGAGGACACGGTGGAGGGTTCAACATAAAGAGAGGAGCTCGGTTGTTCAGCCAAGTGAGCAGCTTCATCACCATGGCGAGGAGGAAGAAACAACTTGTAGCAAATTTGTGATAATACTTGCACTTGAGGGCAAATACGCTAGAACCAGAGCCTCTAGAGCCACCAAGACCACCGTAGTTACCACCAGAGGATGACCGACCGTCGGAACGTCGAGAACCCCATGCGCCACCACCTTGACTGCTTGAACCCCCCGCCGGACAGAAAAGCTGTTGGGGCAGGTCCTGTTGCTCCAAATCCCTGTAGATTCGTTAGGAAGGCCTCATGATTCTCTACTTCCTCAACAACATCGGTATATTGTGGAGTGGGAGGACGAGATTAAATCATAGACAGGGCATGCTTATATGGAAACCTGAGGAATCTGAGATTTTCAAATTTAAATCTGCTTATAATCAACTCAAGCTAAGAAGAGGTAACTCTGTATCTCTATCGAAAATGTGGAATTCTAGGGTTCCTTTTTTTAATAAATTACCACTATAAGTGGGGTGATGTTTATTAGGTTCACCAAGCCTGAAATATCAACTAAGTAGTATCCATTACATTGAAAAATGAGTAAAAAACAATGTCGATACTAAAACATAGTTGAGTTTTAATTTCTTGATAGTCTTTATCTACGCCTATGTCAACTTTAGCAAGCAAGTTAGGTATCGCACAACGAAAATCAATTCTGCCGACCAAAGGACTCATTACTCGCAAACAAGTTAGGGATCGCTATGCGAAACCCAATTTTTCCGTCGAGTACGAGGTTTCAATAAAGACTATATGTGACTCTGCTGTGGAGCATTCTTCCATTTGTTGTTAATGTTGAGCTCCATATCCAGCTGTCATATTCCCTCTCTCCAACTGTTTCCATTAGTCCAGCAACCTCTTCTATTGCTTCCTTCTATCCTGCACAAAATAACAAAAGAGCAGTATCACATTTCTTCCAACCTATCTAACACGTAGATAAGGTGTTTCAGTTCTGTCTAGGTTAACTAAACCTTTGATCTTTCTGGGCATTGTGTTTTGTGTGTATGTGACAGAAGTCCTCGATTCTGTAGCTAATTTTGCTAAAGCATCAGCTATAGAATTGGTTACTCTATAAACATGTGAGATGGATATAGAAATATCACCTTGTAAGGACCATATATTCCTAAGACCATTGGTTAGTTTCCATGGACAATGCTGCTCCTTTGTTACTATCTTCTTCAATAACTGGGAATCAACCTCCACCTGCACATCATGTAAATCATCAAAGTAAACAGCTTCTAGACCCAGAGATAGAGCAATGGCTTCTGCCTCTAAGCTGCCATGAGCCTCAAATAATTGAGATTTTTGCAAAGATCACTTGTCCAACATCATTTCTCAGTACTATTCCAGCCCCTCCCTTATTTGGGCTCACAAAGGATCCATCACAATTCAGTTTCAAGGTACCACTTACTGGTAGCTTCCATGTTAAAAAAATGATTGGATATATATTTGATCCTTGAAACTGAAAATTTTGACCAGTGTTTATGGTGTACTCTTATGATAGCAAGTATCATATTTGTATTTGCCTGCCAATCAAAGAAGCATCTGGCACCATAATTTCACATATATATATATATATATTGATTCCTGGCACACCATATGAACCATAATGTAACCACATGTATTAACCTTGCTACATTGGTTGTGTATAGAGATTTGTCCTGCAGATGCCAATAATAATATAACAGATTCCATAGTGAATCAGTTTCAAAATCAAGAATATCAAAGGCTCTGTTTACAGCCTGCCAAATTCTTCTGATAATAGCACAACTGTTAAAACCATGATGTAGATCATCCCAGAAGTTCCTGCAAAAAGCACATATTGATGGTTGATGGATATGGATATCCTCAAGAATTTTAGTAGTAGGTATTAGTCTGTTGACTAATTTCCAACTAAAAAAAGACATCTTTCCTAGAATAAAAACACATGCAATTTCTTAGGTCTAATAACCTCATAAGCTGATGATAGAGTAAATTTGCCAGAAAAATTAGGCATCCATATTATTTTAGAGTGGTGATATATGCAGGTCCAGATTTACTAACGCATGTCCAAAATATAATATTTTGGGTGCACTAGCACAATTCAGGGCCACATGTTGTGTTTTTCAGACCTGCATTAGTACATATGGACCTGCATGTATAATTTCTCTTATTTTATCATCCAATTCCTCAAATAAAGGGAATTCCTTTGATATCAACAGAAAAATAGTTTCTGAGAATCCAATCTGCATGTGATTCATGTAATCAATCTAGTTAGCACAATATTCAGACACGGTAAGATCACTATATGGAATATCATACTCCCTATTCCATTCATCACTCAGTATAACCTCTCAAAGACATCTGGAGTTCCAGAATGACACATCCCCTTTGCCCACCTGCACACTTATATTTTCCAGAGCAATATGTTCCATCTCTTTGATTCTACGCCATGTTCTAGATCTTCTTAAATAATCAGGGAGAGACCACATAAAATTTGCCCATAAGCTAGTATTAACTTGGAGTTTCCACCAGAGTTTTATGGAAAAACTCTGTAAGATAACATGTAGATCTTTAACTCCTATCCCATTTTCAATTATAGGAAAGCACAATTTTTTCCAACATCTCCAAATTCTTTTTTGATCCCATTCAGTACTTCCCTACAAGAATTTTGAAAATAAAACATGCAATTTGTCAATCACCCCTCTTGTAGGTTTAATAACTGTCAAAATATGCAAGGGTATAGCAGACAAAACATGCTTTATTAATATTAATCTGCCTTCTTGTGTAAGCCATTTGTGCTGCCAGATAGATAACCTGGCAGTTATTTTATCACATATAGATTGGAAATAAGAGTACTTGGTCTTGCCAATATATATTGGACATCCCAGGCAGGTAAATGAGAAAGAACCCTCACTAGTAACTGATAATTGACATACCAAATCCCTAGTAGCAGCTGTGGCAAACTTAGTTATATAGAATGCAGATTTTTCCAAGTTAATTTTCTGCCCTGATGCATTCTCATAACTAATTTAAAATGACCTCAGATTGTTTAGACTGGTTCTATTGGCTCTAAGAAACACAACTGTATCATCTGCAAAGTTTAAGTGTCTGATTTTCTCAGATGAATGTGGCAGTATATAGTCATCAATCAAAGTATTTTCAAATAGCAAGCCAATATTTTTTGAAAACACCATAGTGAGTAAAATAAACCTCTGGAGACCAGATGTGCTAAAAAAACCTTTTGGTTGGCCATTCACTAAGATTGAAAATCTTGCTGCTTCTATATTGCCCATGATGTTACTAACAAATAAATTTGAAAGACCATTTTGAGCATAAATCTTCTCAGAAAAGTCCATGATACTCTATCAAAAGCCTTAACCATGTCAAGTTAAAAAATAATATTGGAACCACCCTTTTTATTATTTAAAAAACTTGTAAGTTCCTGCATTAGTAACACATTGTCTGCTGACTCTCTACCCTGAACAAAAGCTGATTGTTCAGGGGAAATGATACTAGACATCATTGATGTATGTCGGACACCAACACTTTGACGATGAACCAGGCTCTCGAACTGATCTGCAAAACAAAGCCCCGGGTGTCCCGAGGGTAGACACTCCGACGCTCAAGTCAGTATATTTGCTTAAGGCGTAATGTATAAAGTATGAGATTAGATAGAGAGGTCTACCAAACCTTTGGGTATTTATATGGCTAGAATCCGTAGATCACCAAGATATGTATTTATGGTATGAATACAACTCTTATGGAATAGTAGTTGTATTACCATGTATAACAGAAGTATATTTCAGACATGGCTGTGCTACCATGTTTAAGAGTATGTATATTCCTTGTAGAACATTCATAATATACGCATTCCTTGTAAGGACTAGGATTGATGGACCTGTGGATCCACCCTCCGCGTATCTCGAGCCCACGACCCTTCTCGGGCCCTGGTCCGAGTATGAATGAGGTCCGAATACGAACCTTGGACTTATCAGTAGCCCCAAGGTAGATCTTCAGAATATAGAGTGCTCCATCTCGAAGGTTGAAGGAGAGGCTTGTTTCTCGAGGAAAAACCAATAACTCAAGGGAGTATAACTCGGGGTGTTTAAGCTCGGGATATCCTTCTAGGACTGTCCTCTCTGGCTTGCCCTTCTAAATATCTAGCTTCAAGTTCTTTCGTATTCCTGATGGACACGTGGACGGTTGGATCTGAATCTGTCTTCTTAAATTCTAAGAGGACTTGACACGTGGTCTTGATTCATTGTATCTTCTGGCGGTGGAGAAGACCAACCTTCCAATTGCCTGCATCGTTTCGCGAGTCAAGGTAATTACTCCGCTTAAATGCATGTTTAATTACTGGCTATATAACCAAGTAACTTTCCTTATGTTTATCATCAATCTTCATCCAAGTATTCTACATTTCCAATTTCAGCAAAAATTTCTTCAATCTTGTTATTCTTTTCTTCATATATTCACTTCCCCCCATAATCTATATTGCCATGTCTTCTGCAAATTCCAGTATCCCTTCTGGCAATGTTGTTGAAGGAAGAGCCCCAGCTGCTCGTGACTTGAGTACCTTGCTCCTGGAGGTTGAGTCTGGGGAGTTGATGGAGGTAACTATGGCGACGCCGTTGCAGGCTGTGACTGCGGTGGTGGACGACGGTGCCTCTGGGTCGAATCCGGACCCAAATATGGAGCCCCAAGTTGAAAAATGGGTTCCAGCTTCTGGTGATGCGTGGAGCGTCACTAAGGTGGTCGATGAAAAGACGCTAAAGTAGCTGCGTTCCTGCAGGCTGTCATATCCTCTTGATGCTGGCTTGAAGTTCAAGGATGAAGAAATCCCGACTGAAAGTATGGTGAGCCCCACTCGAGGGGTACTTTATGGGAGGTTTTTGCAACAGGGGAAAGTTTTCCTTTTCCCCCTTTATTTCATGAGTTCCTGCAGCATCATCGACTGCATCCGAGCCAAATTCACTCGGCTGTGATATCTTGGTGTGCTCGGAGGAACTACGAACCAAGCCTGGATTTATTCAGGAGTCTGTACAAGTTATTCTCTTTTGAGAATTATGAGTACATTACCCTTACCCCGAGGAAGAGGAAACCCATCATGTTTCCTGATAACAGTGGTGTGTGGGAGGCCGACCGTTTCACTTTCGACCGAAGCAAGTACGAGGTCCCTGACTTGCATCCCAAGCCTAAGGATGCTATAGCTCGTGACAGGGTTTTCATTATTCCTGATCACTTAAAGGACATCGTCGGGGAGCTCCTAAAGGAGGACATTACCCTTCAAATGGGGGATTTTTTTCTGGGCGCACATGGCTCTGTTTGCAGTGGCCCAGTATTACTTATTCGTACCTGTTGAACGTTCCTCGGTCGAAATCTACCTCCAGCTTTTTGAAGCCTAATCGGAATCGGGCCCTCCCTGATAAAATCCAGGGAAGAAAGAAGAAGGCCAGGAAAGGAGGTCCGAGAAAATCTCCTCGGAATCAGGGTGAATCCTCTTCTAGTCGGTCATCTTCAGGTAGCTCTTCAAGTCATATACTGTGGTCGTATAACATGTTTTTTCTGTGTCATATACTGAGGTTTATCTTGATATATAACGTCCCCCCAAGGAAAAAGGTCAAGAAGGGGAAGGCTTCCAGGCCATAGATGAGGAAGCGGGGGAGTCTGAAGAGATGGAACTGGAGGTTGGGAGGTCCTCTAATGATGATGAATCTGACCTTGGCCTGGTGATCTCTGAAGATGCTTCTCTGAAGAAACTAAAGTATTATCTGAGCTGCCCAAAGGAAGAGGATGGTCAGGCTTCTCGGAGGTCTTCTAAGAAGTATCCCTTCGTCGCTGAGGTAATTATCTTTCACGTAATTCTATATAGATTTCTTAGATGCCAGGTTTTAATATGTCTTCGATCTTACAGCTGATGGCGGATCTATCCATGCTGGGCGTCGAGCTAATGATGTGATCCAACACTTGTCTGATTCTGTGATGGAATTACATGTCAAGTGCCGGGCCTTCAGGGCAAAGAAGGAGGAGATGGAGGCTGCCTTCTTGACTGTGACAACTAAGCCTGTCGCGCCTACTCCTTCTGTTCAGGCTCCATTGGATGTGACTCATCTGGAAGCTAGGGTGAAGTAGCTGGAGGCCGAGAATATAGAGCTGTAAGATCGGGATATAGCTGTTGGCGAGGAAGTCTCAAGATATAGAGCTGGGGGTTTATCGGGATATTGCGGAGGAGCTGTCGCAAAATCAAGCTGCGGAGAAGGACTCAAATGAGCCTAAACGACTCCTTAAGCTTTGGGGTGCCTTTATTGCTAGCAACCCCGAGTTTAATAGCCATAGAGAGGAGTATGGGGATTTATTCCATTCCTCTGAGCAGCATGAGATCTTGGATCAAGTTCTGCAACTATGTCAATCCGAGAAGGAGGTGGAGGTGATGAAAGAAATCTTCTCTCATCCAGATGCTGCTGATAAGCTCTCTGCTCTGACTGCTAAACACTGGGTAGGAGCTTCTGTCTCGAAGCTGAGATACTCCGGGATCAGGTCTTCGCAATTTTCCATGATGAACACTCTGCGAGCTTGAGGTTATTGGGATTATTCCTTGGGCATCTTTTGATAAGGCATTTAATGTCACATCGTGCAGAAAAGTTGACAATAGCCCATCTCTCAAGTGCCACTCCTGGTGAAATTCTAGGAAACCCTATTGGGCATATTTAGAAGTATCATATTCTGATGTAATGTATCAAACTTCGAGGTTTTTCCTCTATGTGTCCCTTTGGGAATTTAGAAGTATCATATTCTGATGTAATAACACCTTTGATATGAACTATTTGTGTTCGAGGTTTGTCCTCTATGTATCCCTTTGGTAATTTAGAAGTATCATATTCTGATGTAATAACACCTTTGATATGAACTATTTGTGTTCGAGGTTTTTCCTCTATGTATCCCTTTGGGAATTTAGAAGTATCATATTCTGATGTAATAACACCTCTGATATGAGTTTTAACTTCTGTTTTTGAGGTTTTTCCTCTTGTATGTTGAGATGATTGATTTTCGAGCACGTCTGCCCATTTTGGTCTATAGACCTCAATCAAGCACTTTTTGAAGTACTTTATCTCAAACCTATCTCTTTTATTCAAAACGATTGGTAGTTGAATATTGGATCCAAGCAACTTATAAGTTGACCAATCATATACTTTATAAAGTATACTGTTTTGAATAGCAATCAATGTTATACTTAAGACAACAATCCTATCTTTAGAAAAGGAGTTTAAGATTGCTTGTTATAAAGATAGGTATAAAAATAACATGACTTCAATCTAAGTTTATAACTTTAAGAATAGAAGTAAAGTAAATAGTGGGTTTTGAGTTTGAGTACCCGTTTGTGCTTGAGCATACTTGTCTCGGACCTTGATGAGGCTCTCAGACATTCTTGATAATCTCGAACCTTTGTGAGGCTTTCCATTGAGTTTTTATCTTCCGTGATACTTTCGTAAGTTAATCACGTTCCATCTTTGTGGTATAGGTTCCCCCTTCATGGTTTCCAAGAGGTAGCTTCCCCTGGATGGGATTCTAGGACTCGATATGGACCTTCCCAGTTCGGGGCTAGTTTCCCTTCCACTTCTTTCTTGCTTTTTTATTTAACCTCTTTCTTTTTTATTTAACCTTATTACAAGGTCTCCTTTAGCGAAGGTGGCCAAGCAGACTCTTCTATCATGATAGCGCTTGACTCTTTTTTTCACCTTGGCCTCGTGGATAGTAGGATTTGCTCTCTTCTCCTCTAGGAGGTCAAGGTCGAGACGAAGGTTTTCCTCATTGGCGGTGCCAGCTTCGTCGTCTGGTTGAGAAGTACGGGCAGAGGGGACTCCAATCTCCATGGGGATGACCGCCTCGGACCCATAGACTAAGCTATAAGGAGTCTCTCCTGTTGCTGTAGCTGGTGTGGTTCTATGGGTCCAGATCACACTTGGTAGTTCTTTGATCCAGTTTCCTTTGGCTCCTTCGAGGCGCTTCTTGATGCCGCTTACCAAGGTTCGGTTTGTAACCTCTACTTGGCCATTAGTTTCTGGATGATATACCGAGGTGAGCTTCTGATGTATGCCGTACTCCGTACACCATTTCTTGAAGGGGTCATTAGCAAATTGTGTTCCATTATCGGTCACTATGTATCTCGGGATGCCATAGTGACATACAATATTCTTCCAGCAGAAGTTGATAACTGTCTTGCCAGCTTAGTTGGTCAAAGCTTCAGCTTCCACCCACTTCGAGAAGTAATATATGGCCACAATGAGGTACTTGAAGTTACCAGGGGCCGTAGGAAAGGGTCTGACGAGATCTATACCCCATCGGACAAATGGCCAGGATTCTTGGATGGTAATCATATTCTCATGTGGCACATGGACCATCTTAGCAAATCTCTGACACTGGTGACAAGAATCGATATATCTTTTGGTGTGTTGTAGCATCGTAGGCCAGAAATAACCCATCTGTAGGAGCTTTCGGGTAACGGTACGTGAACCTTGGTGGCTACCACAAACTCCTTCATGTGCTTCTTGTACTAAGTGTTCAGCGTCGGAAGGCCCAACACACTTGAGTAAAGGTTGGAGGTACCCTTTCTTGTATAAGATACCTTTGTGGATGACATATTTGGGAGTTTTAACTCGGACCTTCCATGCCAGGTGCTTGTCCTCGGGAGGGGTTCCCGTTTGGAGGTATTCAATGTAGGGGTTCATCCATGTGTCTGAGATGTCAACAGCCATGATGTTAGTTTCTTCGTAACTCCTTTTTTTGCCAGGGTTTCCATCAGCAATTCTTGAGAAGATCTTATATTGAGGTCCGAGGAGGCAAGTTTTCTAAGTGTATCAGCCTTGTATTTGCCTTCTCGGGGTATATGATTCAGTTCGTAATGTCGGAATTGATTTAGAAGAGGCTTAACTATCTCGAGGTACTTTTGGAGACTATACTCTCGGGCCTCGTATTCGCCTTTGATCTGCTGAACCATGATATGTGAGTTACTGAAGATCTCGAGATCTTTAACTTCCAGGTATTTAGCCAGTTTCAGTCCAGTAATGAGAGCTTCATATTCTGCTTCATTGTTGGTGGCTCGGAAATCGAAATGGAGAGCATAAGGATGGTCCTGTCCCTCAAGGCTGGTCAGTAAAACTCCAGCACCACTTCCCCCCGAGTTGGAGGATCCATCGACATATAACCACCATCTTCCTCGAAGTGAAAACACCATAGGTTGTTCGAGATCGGGGTCGGGGACTAAATCTCCTAGGATAGTGTTGACGGCCGAGATGTTACTCACTTTTTTGGCGTCACGGATGGCCGTGATCATGCAAGAACGCGCCACTCCTTGATCTCCTTTGATTGAAACTACTCCCTGCGGTGTCGGAAATTTCAGCATCAGATGATAGGGAGACCATACTGCTTTAGCTTGGCACATCCAAGGTCTGCCAAGGATAATGTTGAAGGGTTTGACGGTGTCGACTACCACAAATATGCAGTAGAGGGTCAGGCTCTTTGTCCCATCTGCTACTGTGACTGGAAGTGTGATTTCCCCGAGAGATATTACGGGATTTCCGGTGAACCCCGAGATCGGACCCGTAGGTTTCAGGTCGTCCTTGGTAAATCCTAATTTCTGGAAGCAATCTTGGAACATTACTTCTACCCCACTCCCGTCGTCTATGAAGACTCTTTTTACCAGAGAATCTTGTATGGTTGCTGAGATGATGAGAGGGTCAGAGTGAGGCATCTGATTTGGTACGACATCCGCGTCCGAGAAAGTAATGGTTTCTTCGGGGCGAAGTCTCTTGTTGACTGGCTCGGTATGTGGTATGGCCCGCATACTATCCTTCAGCTTAGTCAGGGAAATTGATTCTCTAGTATAGCCATTAATGCCGTTGATGACCCGGTTGGCTCCATTTGACGGTGGGGGAGGAGGATCTTGGGGATTGTTGCCTCCGCCGCCATGGTTGTTATTGTTATTGTTGTGGGAGCCATCCCTCTTCTTCAGAGTGTTATTATCTACAATCATTCGATACAGGTTTATCAAGAGGATTTCATCTTGATCATAGCGTCTCGTGGCGAGATTCATGTATCTATGATAATGTTCTATCACAGATTCTCCTTCATGTTGTCTATCTTCAAGAATTTGTCGATCTCTTTGTGCTCTTCCTTCTGGAGAAAAGATCGAGTCAGGTCTACTATACCCAACCTATTTTCCCGCGGGGGAGTGTTCGAGACAAGGTTGATTTGGGGTGGATCAAAGCCCTGTGGGCTGTGTTGTATGGTTTGGTTCAGGGTTTCCCTGAGACGTCTTTGTCTAGCGTCCTCCTGCTGCCTTTCTGCAAGGATTCACCGATCCCTTTGTGCTGCTTTTATGGAGAAAAGATCGAACCGGGACCACTATACCCCAACCTTTTTCCTGGTCCAGGCCATCTGAATTGTTGACATCTGCGTTGTAATTCACGTCGGTTTGGATGTAAACCCTTTGACCTAAGTTTGGTACTTCAGATCCAACAGGGTTTGTTCCAGAAGGTGGGGTTCTGTATGCAGCAGGATTGGAGCCAGATGCTAGTATCCCAGATACGATGGGATTTGATCCAGGAGGTGCTCTGGATATACCAGGATTTGGACCAGAGATTGGTGCTCCTATCATAACAGGATTTGGACCGATGGATATCGGAACGTTGAAGTTTCCGGCACCCACGGTAGAGCTTTGTGGTGGTTCTGAGGTAGAGTGTGCTCGAGATCCTCTGGGTCGACCGCGTCCTCGACCTTGTGGGGTCTGCTCTGCTTCTAGATTTTGTCCCTACGCGCGGGCACTTCGTCTGGGCTGCTCAATGTCAGACATGTTGTTGGAGGAGTTATTCTTCAGGTGCGTTTAGACCAGATCAGAGAAAAGGTTTGGCGACGTCGTCAATGGGTGTGAGGGTCCCACCGGGCGTGCCAAATTGATGTATGCCGGACACCAACACTTCGACGACGAACCAGGCTCTCGAACTGATCTGCAAAACAAAGCCGCGGGTGTCCCGAGGGTAGACACTCTGACGCTCAAGTCATTATATTTTCTTAAGGCGAAATGTATAAAGTATGAGATTAGATAGAGAGGTCTACCAAACCTTTGGGTATTTATATGGCTACAATCCGTAGATCACCAAGATATGTATTTATGGTATGAATACAACTCTTATGGAATAGTAGTTGTATTACCATGTATAATAGAAGTATATTTCAAACATGGCTGTGTTACCATGTTTAAGAGTATGTATATTCCTTGTAGAACATTCATAATATACGCATTCCTTGTAAGGACTAGGATTGATGGACCTGTGGATTCACCCTACGCGTATCTCGAGCCCACGACCCTTCTCGGGCCCTGGTCCGAGTATAAATGAGGTCCGAATACGAACCCTGGACTTATCAATCATGGGCTTTAATCTCTCTGCATATATCTTTGAAAAGATTTTATTTAGAAAATTAGAGAGACTAATGGGTCTAAAATCTGAGAAGTAATTCACTACTGGCTTTTTGGGAATTAATGTAATGTATGAGGATGCTATGGCTCTAGGAATAGGAATCCCATGCAAAAATTCATTTACAGCATCAAGCAAGTCATCACATACAATATCCCAGCAAGGTGTGAAGAACTTACCTGTAAAACCATCTGGACCAGCTGCTGAATCTCCATCAATTGCAAACACTGTACGTTTCAGTTCCTCAATATCTGCCATTTTTGTAAGACTATGATTCTGCACTTCAGAAATAATATTCGGAATATTTTCCAACAAATTATCTTAGTCACTATTAGAAACATCTTGGTTATCCTCTGATAATAGAGCTGTAAAGAAATTGACTGCTTAAGTATTAATATGCTCACTATCAGTAAGTAGAGTATCATTTTGATCCCTTATGGTTAGGATCCTCTATCTAGCATGTTTAGCTTTAACAGAAGCATGGAAAATTTTTGAATTTGAATCCCCCTTCTAAAGCCATTTCACACTTGATTTTTGTTCCCAAAATAGTTCTTGTTTAGCTAAGGCTGCTGTCAACTCAGCCTGAGCCTTATTCAGTTCAATTTTAGAAACATCTGTAGCATTTGTTTGAAAATCAAGTTCTTTCTGTTCAACATTTTGTTCAGCAATAGCAACAAGATCATGCACATTCCCAAAAACATCCCTATTCCATTCCTTAAATCTCAGTTTTAATCTCCTCAGCTTTAGGGAAAATTTCAACATACCAAATGCATCACAACTAAGATTCCAGTTTTCAGATACTATTGATTTAAAATCAGAATGACTTAACCAACAGTGTAGAAAGCGAAAAGGTTTAGGACCTGTAGGTTGTATGCATTATTAAAAGTCATAAGCATAGGAGCATGATCAGAAGGAGCTCTTGATTTAGTTCTCACTATACTTTGAGGAAATATATTAAGAAATTGTTGATTAACTAGCTCTGTCTAATCTTTGCAAGATGTTAAAAACTTTAAACTCTCTCCTTCCATTTGATAATATTCTAGCTTACCATGGTTTCAATATTGTGTCAAAATGTTGCTTTTGCAACCAGATGATCTAGACCATTTCTTTAACAAATGTGTTGTGTCAGCTTGCATATGCGTATAAGTGAACGGATCTGTAGGCATTCATACTCCAGTTTTCACTTCAATATGGTCAAGAGTATCCTACTATTTGTCTAGGCCTGGTCTATCTGCAATCCATACTTTAATGATAAAAAATATACTTCTATTTTCAGGCTAGTGTTTATGGAAGGTTATGAATAAATATATCTATGAGAATATTTTACCTAACCACACTAAAATACTGCATGAAATAAAAAGTATGATTTTTGATTCATTTGCAGCAAAACCATTCTATATCTACAAGGCCTGTGATATTGAACTGGCATCTAATGGGTACTTTCCTGCATGGTTAAAACCTCCTAAGCCTAACATAGTAAAGATTGCATGATCATGTCCCTTATTAGGCTTCAAAGTCAATATTGATGCTTCCTGGAAACCCGTAGAACTTAAAACTGGAATTGAAATGATCATTAGGGATAATACTGGAAGTTTTGTCACTTCTAAATGCCTATATACTCATGCTTTGTCCCCCTTGCATGCTGAATTACTAGCAATTGGATTTGGTCTTATGCATGCTAAGGATTTTGGATATGAATTTATGATTGAGTCAGGCTGTAAAAATGCTATAAAATGTATTCAGAATACAGAGCTGGCTCCATGGAAACTTTTTTGTTTTGGTTGATTACCTGCATAAAGAATGTTTAAATACATCTCTGTGTCATACACTTAGAGAAGCAACTCAGTTGCTGACTCTCTAGCTAAATATGCAATTCATACTAAATTCTCTCATGATTTTAACAATGTGTCTCAGCTGCCTACAAACTCTTGAATCCTTTCTCTTATTTTAGATAGAAGGACGGGGGATTATACTTGCTTGATAAATGTGGAACTCCTTCCATTAGACTGCACCCCCTTAGACAGATAATACACTTACTTTCTATTTTTCTCAACAAGAGAACCTGTAGCAATTAATGAAGGAACAAAGCAGAAAGCTTTATAGCCTGAGGTGCAAATATGGAATAAATCAGACTCAAGTTGAACTTTACTTAAGAATTCACTATTGGATTTCACTCATGGCAATGTTAATACAGTCAAGGACTGTTTTTTTCTGCACTCTCTTAGGCTAATATTCCCTTAGCATGTTTAAAATCTTGAGACCGCATTGAGTTTTGCTATGCAATTCTCTAATATGTTTTGAGCTTATTAAAACATAACTAATTTTGGCTTATCTTGTATAGTGCTCTTAGTCTAGTTTTAGCTCTTTTGAAAAGCATCACTATGCTTTTGGGACTTTGTCCCTCACAAACTTGGCTTGGTTACTATAGCCTTGATTGTATTGTCTTTTTATCATATAGGTTTGGGAAACCGAATAAAAATTCCCCCACTCTCGAGTGGTTTAACGTTAAAAAAAGGATTTAGAAGTAGTAAATTAATTAATTTGATTTGATTTGATTTGATTTTTGATTTGGTAAATCAATTTAACAAAAATTAAACTATGCGTTTACATGTAAGGATAGCGGATTTGGTAAATTAATATATTTGATTTGATTTGATTTGATTTGGTTTGGTTTGGTTTGATTTGGTTTGACTTTTGATTTGAAAATTAATTCAACCGGCAGTAATTATTTGGTAAGTACGGTAATATGATAAGCGAAATTATTTCAACCGGCGGTAACTACATGATAAGTACCCATATTAACGAAAGTTTGGAAATTAATTCAATCAACGAGTGTAGAATAGTAAGTACGTTGACTAAAAATATGGTGCCAAGTATCAATTCGGCGGACGTAAAATGGTAAGTACGTTAATTCCCTTCATAAATACGGAATTCTTAGTACGTTAACTGCAAGTGCTCATTAATCAGAAGCGGTGTAATTTGGTGGGGAACGCGGATTTTAAGATCATTTTATGTATTGTCATTATAATTTTGGGGCAATGTTCTTTTTAATATTGATATTTATATCGTCGCTCTCTACTATTTATATAATATATAATATAGATAATTGAAGATGATGTGAAATTTTGAGGGTGCCTCTTCTTCTATAAAATGTACACGCCTCTTATTGGATATATACTAATCAAGTAATTAACGGCAGGATATCTGACTTGCAATTGGTCTAAATTCGTATTCAGTATCTGAAGCATAGTGAAAAACGAGGCTTGGATTTCTAGTGCCATAAGAAATTGGACCGCCGTTGATAAGAAGACACGAACCATCATTTTGGTCATTCAGAATTTTGGGATCCACCGGTTCTGTTGTCTGAAAACCGGAGCAAGAGAGTTTGACCCGAGTTTGAGTACAACTGCATTTGTTAAAAACTTGCACCTCCCACTCCGGTTTACCGCCGACCACCATTCCGGTTGTCTTCTGACCAATGCTTATGCTGTTCAGAGTGCATGGTTGAGCCGTCCCTGTTTATATAGCAAACAGACATTGACCGAAATTCTAACATATAAGTTGTCAAATGAAAATTCCAGACTTTTTATTGAATTGATGTACAAATAAGTTTCAGAGAACATAAACAAGTTACCTTTGTCAAAATGAAAAAGGGAAGGGAACCATATACCATACCTTTGCCAACTAAAGCAACAAACAAAAGAAGCGATGATAGATAGATAATACTTGACATTCCTCTATATGTGGATGAATATGTTCTCATATAGGCTGGGTGACATAATTGCATGAAAGACCAGTATATATATGTGTGTGTATATATATATATATATATATATATATATATATATATATATATATAGATTTTCGATGTAAAGAAAATAAAAGATTTTGATGAGAAATATCTTGGAACGTAATTAATCATTAATGAATTTGATATTTCAAGCATAGACAATATATGCATCATATGTATCATGATCTCATATATAAAAATTTAATTGACAATATCTGTATTTATTGTCCGTAGATATCAACGTATGGAGTTTATTTTTTCTTCTAAATAACCTTCTTTATTTTTTTTTTAAAACCTCTACCAATCAAAATAACGCTCTTCTAATTTTAATTACCAAACTAATACTCTCTCTGTCAAATAGGATCTTACATGTATAAAATATCAACCGTGACCCTTTTCATATCTTTTTGAATATAATTCAGTCATTCAATCACGCCAAGCGCTATGAGTATCATCAGTTGGAACTGTCGGGGAGGTCTAACGGACGGTCACAAAGACTCTCGGACAGTTTAGGAACTGCGCACGCTTGTGCACTTGAATTCACTACTTGTTATTTTTCTTTGTGAACAAAATGTTCTTACTTTCGTTATTAATAAATTAAGAAATAGTTTGAATTATGATGGTTTTGGTGTGGATGCCCAGGGTCAATCCGGTGGCATTGCTATGTTTTGGAATAGACAGATAGCAGTAGATTTGAAGAATTTCTCTAATAATTTAATTGAGATTTCAGCAATAATTTTTGCCAAGGAGATACGCATCACTGGAATTTATGGCAAGCCAAATGTAGCCATGCGACAGCAACCATAGATAGACTTCAGGAGTTTAGAAACCACGGGACGTCCCCTGGCTATGTTTGGGCGACTTCAACACTAAGAGGAGTTTGAAGGTTCAGCACTAAGGGCCCAGTGGCAAATAGAATGCTTCAGAAACACGCTACGTCATTGTGGACTATGTAACGTTCAATGTGAAGAGTTCGAGGGAGGAATCAACCAGAATACCTTACTATTTGGAGAAGTTTTAGTGGAGGAATCAACCGATATCTAGTGGGCCTTGTCTCTCTACGAATCGATTTCTGGGCAGAAAATCGACATGGACAAGTCGGGTATGTTGTTCAGTCCTAACACGGTTACGGAGTGGAGACCACGTATATGCGATATTTTGAGGATTCCGGAAGTGGAAGGGCATGGGAAATATCTTCATCTACCTACAATATTCGGCAGGAAGAAGGGAGAAATTTTCCAGTCTTTGAAGGACCGGGTTAGCGAGAAGATTGATGGTTGGAGCGAGCAGAATCTATCGAAAGCGGGGAAGAAGATACTTATCGGGATTCGTTCGCACGTTATATGATATGGTCGATCACAATCATCGAAGCCATTTACTGTTTTTTCACCAATAAATCTGTATTTGGCGAGTCGAAGGAAGTTGTTGTTCCATGTGAAGATCTTGCCCTTTTCTGGCACTATAAAACCCTTCCCGATACAATCCTTATACTACAGTGTATGTAAGTTTCTTGTTATCATCTTTACTAACGTAGTGCAAACTAGACATGTTCACTTACTTGTCCACTAATTTACATTCATTTATGCTCTATTGTTATTTAGGTTCATGCAATATGTTGCTCTAGCTTCCACAAAGACATTCATTGGTTTTTTGCACCCAACATGCTTGCAAGAAGTAAGTGAAGGTAATCAAGGAAGACTTACTTATCTTTCAAAGATCCTAAGTGACAAGAGCAAGACAATTTACATATGGCCCTATATAGAGAGGTATGTGTTCATTTATACTTGGTTATCTGAATTTTTTAAACAATCCTACCCATCAAATCGTGTTTTCAGATTTCCATTTTTTAAAATATGTAGTGGCCATTGGATTTTTGTAGCAATGATACCATCGTTGAAGCGTGTCTATTGGATTGACCCGCTACACTTTGGTCTATCCATGAGATTCACAGATTTATTAGAGGTTGCTATGCATGGTTCAAATGATGACACGCCACTTCCCTTCAACCTTATACAAATTCAGGTGACGTTACAAATCCCATGATTATTTATTTCCACTTCGAATGAATTATAAATCATGTGTTATACTTCTTCAATTACAGCACCAAAGCAATTGTCAAATTGGGAGGGCGGTTACTACATGATGTTGTATGCCAACGAGTGCGTTGCTGGCCTTACAATTGATAATTTAGAATTAATTCGCGTAAGCATTCTTACAACATGCTTTTTGTACGTAATTCCATCTACATCACCTTTAGTCATATTAAAAAATATTTCCCATTCGTAGATTCTCGAAGAAAATCATTCAGCATACACTAAAAAGGAGTTAGACGATGGGAGAGAAAGATTTGGTAAACACTTAGTCCTTATCAGAGCTCGGTCCATCTCTAGGTCTCAAATCTAGTTTATTTTTGTACGTTGGTTACATATACATTTGGGTACTATTATTTCAATAAGATTATAAAATGTGACTTGTTAGTGTTTAAAGTTCATATGTTGTGCATAGACTACATGTATCTTGCAATTGACATCTTAGTTAAATATATTTATACTCCCGATTACAATTTTGGTGGAAATTGCAAAAATCCTAGATTTTTTAGTTGGCTTTACGAATTCCATGCGATATCGTAAGTAGACTCGCTAGTTACATTAAATTATAGTGACCATCTTGTGCATATTTCATAAATTACAATTTGCGCATTCGCTAGCACTATCGCTCGTTCCACTCTGTCTCCCAAATCTGTCCTCTGTCGATACTGTAACCATCATTGCAAAGCTAGCCGAATTGACTGGCAATTCCGCAACAACATTGTTTTTCTCACCTATCATAACAACACACGACGTCGTTTACACTAACGATTTCGGGTAGCGATGTCCCATCATCAACTATAGGTGATCAGCTAACGAGTTCGTAACCTTTCTCTTACGTACGTTTTTGCAATCTCAGGCGTACTACCCTTCCGAACTCGCAATAACATTTTAACAAAAACTCAATGAAATAGCATTGATATGAACGTTTAGTTCAATGAAAACTTGACAAATGTCATAAAACATTAAATTCTGACTTTCAAACCTGAATTTTATGATGAGTATGTATGCTTTGGAGACAAAACTTCGACTTTTTTCCATGAATAACTATAACTAATTTAAATAGAAAAAGTAAATTTTATTTTACTTTTTATATACACTAACTAAGTTGATTTCAACTAATTAAAGTCAAACTTTTTTACGAACAGTAAAATCTACATTGAAGTCAAAAGCCAACCGTTGTGTCACTATTTCGATTATTTTCTGCATGAAACATGTTAATTGAATTATACACCTAATATCAATGTTATTTTAAATATCAATTAATATCAAACTGAAAACAAATGATTTATTTTTAAATTGAAATTTTTTAAAAAGTATTTAGTCCCTCATGAAAATTCTATTGAAATTGATGGGTTAATATGACACTACTAAACAGGTGCGGAAATTAAATTTTAGCTACAAAGTTAATGTAATTCCATTTGAATCTGAATCGTTAATAGAGTTTTTGTGATTTGATCTCAACTGGTTATGTGTGTGGCTATGAAAGGAAAACAGAAACCCTATTCTCAAACATTATCCTCTGTCTAACTCCCTAAATCAATATTTGCTCTCAAATCCCAATCAACCCAAAGATCCGATGACGACGTCGAGTATACATTCTGTGACGGTCAGTCTTCCAAAGACGACCAACGGTGGTAGAGGATTGCTCTCGTGCTGCCCGGAAAGTAGTGTGGTGGTGGAATTTTGATGACAAGGGGCATATGTTGTTCTTATCGCTTTGCTTTATGGTGATGTTGTTTGGCGCATGGGCTGGTGGAGCGGCAGATTAATGGGGTTTTAGTGGATTCACAGAGGCGGACAGAGTGAAGAGTGATTCCAATGGTTTGGGCAGAGAAATGGAGGACGATTCCGATGTTGTGGCCATGGTGGGGTTATATCTAGCAAGCCCGGATTGAGAGGCTGTTCTAAGGCCTCATTAATGCCGCCGAAGATGGTGATGATGCCGACTGCGACCCGGATAAGCCCTGGTCGATGATTTTGGTAATGTAAAGTTTCAATATATACTGTGTTTTATGTGTCTTTTTCTTCTCAGTCGATCATGAGAGCAAGGTGCAACGACTGTGGTGGAGTTCGATGTATGTATCCTTGGCTAGAATCATCTCTCCTCCGCCTCTGTGAGTTGTTGATATTGAAAAATGTTTGTCTGGGGCTTTGTTGTTTTGGTACCTCTTGACTGGTATTTTCTGTTATATTTTTAAGTTCGAGTCTTTCTTTTTCTTAAGAACAATTAGCTTATTATAAGCATGTTCTTTAGATCCTTTTTGTATGGTCCATAGTAAACTAATTTGATGCTTGCGAGGTCGCGACTCGCGAGCAAAAGAGAAGAAAATGCGTCGGACAGAGCTGATGCAGTAGTGGCAGGGTGCTAGACAGAGTGGATTTGTGTGTTTCCGAGTTCCAAGGCTGATAAGTTGATTAGTGCTGATGTTTTGGATCAGTTTACTCTACATTTATTTTTCATGCCATGTAAAAACACAATCTTGGTATAATCTCTTTTTCCATTTCAATCTGTTTGATTTAGTGTCTGATGATTTGTGAAAGCATAAGAGGTCGAGTATGGATGCTAAAAAAATTATTCACATTCTCTAGCTATTATTTTGTGTAGGAGATGGGAGGACAAGTATGGATGCTAAAATTTACAATAATTTAGACCTTCTTCCTGACAGTGTTCACCTTACACATCACCTGAGTCAGTCTTTATTGCTTGTTCTAGTTTTTGATTAGGTTATTCTGTAAAATCTGTTTGCACGCTATATTCTTCTTTTTAGTATGCATGTATTTGAGTTGTTACACAGTCTAGGTTCTCTTATTTGATTATTTGCGAGTTTACGTCATTAGCATTATATAGGGTTTGTTTACGATCAAATTAGTTTCCAGATTTTGAGATGGAGTACCAATATTCGTGCATGCAAAACTGATTCATGTCACTGTTTGAATGATATATATGGGCGTGATAGTAATATTTTTTGTATTTTTCAAAAGTATGATGGCTATACAAAATTTAATGTGAAAAGAAACTTTCACTTTAATTTTCTGTATCGATGTGAAAAGGAAATAATTGCATCTCTTATGTTTTATATATATGTGAGGGCCAGTGAGTTGTACTTGTGTTTATATATTCAAGTATATCTCATTTTCAACAGAATCAATTGCATCTTTATCGACCCGGATACATGGCTGACTTTGAATCTTTCTCTAAACTCTGTTGCTTTGATTGATATCTATAAGTAATCTAGACTTGTAATATTTTTGTTCTTGAATATGTTGCTTTACTTGTGTAGGTTCATGATAATTACATCGGCAATATAAGCATGAACTGATGATGAACTAAGAAGTATAGTTTAATCTTGAACAAATTTAGTTTTAAAATTAGAATTGTTTTTTTGTGGAAGTGTAGGTAGATAACTTTTTTGGAGGTAGAAAAAGAAGTAGAAAGCACGGTTAGATTGTGAATGAATATTTTTTATTAATATAATTTTAAATATTTTCATTTGGACTCCCGTCCATTTGGATGGTTTTGACTTTAAAAAAAGAATATTAATACAATCTACCAGGTTTACTAGGATGCTCTGGATTAGATGAGTCAATCGGTTGAACAAAACTATCTGGTAAATGAAAGAGTAAACTTAAAATAGTATTTTCTCTCTCTAGGAAAGCTCTGCCTTCTCTCTAGAGTTTGAGACTCACGCTCCACACGCGCCACCCAAATTCACCAATAATGCTTTCCTTTCTGACCGTTACGCACTGAATCCGCCGATAACGACTCTTTCAACGGCTCCCCAATGGGGGATCCGCCCTCAGATCCCGGCGAATCACACGCCGGAAAAACTTTCTTTCAGGCACTCACATCACGCCCACCCCCCCTCTCATCCAATCTACCATCAAATCCCGAAATTCGGCCAATTACCAGTTTTAACGGGAAGCCGGCATGTATGTACCCCACCGCTGCAATTCTGACACTCGCAGGTCACTACCAAAATGCCTTAATCGGCAAATTCCAGAGGGCTAAGCCACCAATGCCAATGATACAGACGGCTGTCCAAGCTATGGGTTTCACTCACAAGTTCCAGCTCGGATCCCTCGACTACAAACATGTTCTCATTCGATTCCAGAACAAGGAAGATTACCAGAAATTCTGGCTCAGGCAAACATGGACGGTTGCAGGGTCAATCATGAAGGTTTTGAAATGGTCGCCGGAATTCTCACCGGAACATGAATCTCCGATTGTACCGGTTTGGGTCACGGTAAGAGATGCTCCCCTTTACTATTGGAACAGTTCTATGATAGCTGACCTAGGATATCAAATTGGGAAATTTATCAAGCATGATTCAGCCACAAATCTCATAGCCAGGCCCTCAGCCTTGAAACTATGTGTTGAGATAGATGTGACAAAGGAGATGATGCCCTCCATTCAGATAGGTCATCCACAGAATTATAGAGACTGTGAGATAATCTATGAGAATGTCCCAATATATTGTTTGCATTGTAAGAAGCTAGGACACAATGACAGCAACTGCAGAGTTCAACATCCTGAGCTAAGGAAATGGCCACAGAAAGAGAAGAGACAGACTCAAACTCAGGAGACAAGAGCTCACCAGCACCAACATAAGCCATCTACATCAGGCCTCACAAGACAGGAAAAGGAACAAGGAGCTGCACAACAGCAATGGGTAAAAGTGGCACACAAAAAAGGAGAGAACTCGCAGCAGATAGTGCCATATAAACCTCCTCAAACACAGCACACATTCAAGCTTCCTCAATTCTTAGTGACAAGGAGGCCACATCCCATATCCTTTTCTTTAGATGATTTAGATGTGAGTCATAGGAAACAGGAAAGGAAGAAAAATTATACTGCTAGGGTACAATCATTCAGTACAGTGGAGCAACTGCATATTGTGCCTTACTACAATGTGCAGACAAAAAATTCTTTTTCCATTTTGCAGGTGATTGATGAGCCACTGGATGCAGCTGAAGCTCAATCAGAGTCTGAAGGCACAGCAGGCTATCACATAGAAGAAATGGAGGACTCTCAACCTGAGACACAAATGCCTATCAATGAAGAAGAAGAGAGGTCTCAGATGTAAATCAGATACAAAAAGGACCCAGGGATGAATTGGTGGAAGCACAGACAGAGCCACAGCACACTAGCAACAAGCTAACCAAACAGGGAAGTTCTTCTGAATCCATCAGTAGGAATTTAAGACCCAAGCCTAAAATCAAATACTCTTCTTAATGATTAGTCACAAATTAATAGGAAATATATTAGTATGGAATATCAGAGGTTATGGAACTTCTATAGATAGGCTAAAAACATTACTTACAGTACATCATGTGTCAATTATGTGCATTATAGAACCAATGCATGATAACAGTCAAATTAATAATCTGCAATTTGAAATAGGTTTTCAGCACTGTATTGCAGCAACAGAAGCTAAGATATGGCTTTTTTATAAAAATAATTTCTCCATAGATGTACTTTCACAGTCCGATCAATTCATACATGTTTCAATTTGTGAATCTGCATCATTGGAAAAATGGAATACTGTATTTGTCTATGCTCAGGTCACTAGAACTCCAAGGAGACAATTATGGTTGGATCTCAGCAATTTACAACTAGCACCAACTCTATATGCTGGGGATTTCAATACAGTGGCCTCTGTTCAGGAGCATAGAGGTCAGCACACACCACCAGTTGGGAGTATCAGAGATTTCAGAGAATGGATGGATCAGCTCAGAGTGGTAGAGATACCAACTGTTGGCAATTTATACACCTGGACAAACAATAGGATGAAGGAGGACAGACTGCTCCAAAGATTGGATAGAGGGATTTGCTCACCTGACTGGATCACACAGTACCCACATACATCCAATAAGGTTCTTAATAGAACCACATCAGACCACAACCCTCTACTAATTTCTATTCAAGAATCAACAGAGATGGTGCCAAGGCCTTTTAGATTTCAGGAAATGTGGCTGCACAGGTCAGAATTCCATAACATTGTGGAGGAAAGCTGGAACCAACCAACAGAATTCACAGGCATGACCAAAATGGTTTACAAACTAAAAAGGGCAAAGGTAAAGCTGAAGCAGTGGAATCAGGAGTCTTTTGGAAATGTACATCAGAATTTGTTGGATGCTGAAAACAAAGTGGCAGAACTTGAGGAGGTTTACCCGAACAGCAATTCAGACACTGATCTCATCAATCTAAATAGGGAAAGGGCTTTGCTGATTAGGGCTCAGAAAGAAACAACCACATACTGGAAGCAGAAGGCCAACATTAGGTGGTTAAGAGATGGAGATGCCAACACTAATTTCTTCCATCATGCAGTAAAAGAAAAAAGGGTAAGAGCCAGAATATCAAAAATCAAGAACAATAGAGGAGAATGGATAACAGACCCTGAGATGATAAAAGAAGAAGGAGTTAATTTTTTTAAGAGTTTGTTGAATGGGGAACCAGAGGAGAGTGATGGGCAGTACATGGAACATTTAATGGAAGTAATCCCCAGAGCTATCACAGAAACAGACAATGAGGCTCTTCTAGCAGAAGTGGAGATGGAAGAAATAAGAAATGCAGTTTTTGGTCTTAGCAAGGAGGCTTCACCGGGGGTTGATGGCTACTCAGGCCATTTTTTCACACACTGTTGGGAGATTATAAAAGAGGACCTAAAGGAATCAGTTGAGGAATTTATGACTGGCAAATTGTTACCTAAGGCCATTTCCAGTACATGGCTTGCCCTTATACCCAAAAAAAATCAATCCCTCATCTTTTGCTGATTACAGGCCAATAAACCTCTCAAATTTCATCAACAAGATCTATTCTAAGATTCTTATGGAGAGGTTGAAACCACTCATGAGCAAAGTGATATCAATACAACAGTCTGGATTTATGGCAGAAAGGGACATATCAGACAATGTTTTACAGATGATGGAAATGATGAATCTACTCAGAAAAAACCCAAGATATCATAACATAGTGGTCAAGCTTGACATGCAAAAAGCTTTTAACAGAGTATCATGGGGATTTTTAAACTCAATTATGCTGCAGTTTGGATTCCATGGGAAATTTGTTAAACTGATTCTGCAGAACATTTCACAGGCATGGTTCTCAGTTTTAATTAATGGAGTTAGCAGTGGCTTTTTCAACTCAAACAGAGGGATTAAGCAGGGAGATCCAATCTCCCCTTTCCTCTATAATATCATCTCTGAGGGATTCTCAAGGGGGATACAAAGGTTGTTCAACATATAATATCTAGAATCTTTTATCATGCCAAGAGGAGTCCAGCCACTATCACACTTGATGTATGCAGATGATACTGCAGTGTTCATCTCAGCAAAAAAAAAGAATTTAATGAGGCTGAAAGCATTTCTAAAGGCATATGAAGGTGTCTCTGGACAGAAGGTCAACTTTGAAAAGTCAAAAATTTTTACTCACCCAAAAGCCTCCACAGCCAAGCTCAGAATGATAAAGAGATCTCTAGGAATGAGACTGGGGAGGATCCCCTTCAACTACTTAGGAGTTCCTATTTTTTATGGCAGGAATAAGGCCTCATACTATCAGGGCTTATTAGAGAGGATGGAGAAAGTAGTTCTAAACTGGAAGAATAAATGGTTAACAAGTGCTGGCAGACTCACACTTATTAACTCAGTTTTATTAGCAATCCCAACACATATATTTGCAGTGCTAAGCCCCCCAAAACAGATAATCAAAAAGATGAAGAGTATTGCATCAAAGTTCTTCTGGGGTCAAACTGAGAGTGGGCAAAGAAAAAGTTGGAGAAGATGGAGCAAATTGGCCATGCCAACAGATGAAGATGGTCTGGGATTCAGGAGTGTCAGGGCAGCAATACAGGCCTTCTCTTGTAAAGTTTGGTGGAAGCTACAACAAAATAAGACAATATGGGCAAATCATATGTGGTCTTTGCCAGAAACATACAAGCAGTCACATGCATGGAAAAGAGTGTGCAATATCACCCCTTTTGCAAACTCACAATCTAGGATTCTTATAGGGAAAGGGACCAGCTCATTCTGGGATGGAAATTGGACAGGAAATGAGGCAATTTTCTATCATTGGCCTGAGCAAATTCAAATTCCTTTTCCTAACATCACTGTTCATGATTTTTTTTGCTAATAAACTGTTTCATTTAAATCAACTGGAGGCACATCTGCCCACTAATATCTTTCAATGTTTACAGGAGTCTGAGCAAAAATTCAGCCATGATGACAGACTTATCTGGAAGCCTGGAGTTAATGGCAACTTTACCATAAAATCTGCATATCAAAAGATCAGAGATAGACAACCACAACTACAGCTGATGCAGAAGGTATGGTCAAAATATATTCCTAAAAAAATCTCTATACTGATATGGAGGATTAAAAATAGGCTCCTACCATTTGATGACATTTTGACAAAATTTGGATTTTATCTTACTTCAAAATGTCCTTTTTGCTGTAGTCTGGATACCATGGAGCACTTTTTTAATCACTGCACTCATACTCTAGAGATATGGAAAACCATGCATGCTTTATTGGCTATACAGACACCCATATTTCACACAATGAGACACAGAATGAATTTTTATTTCCATCATACTGGTTATTCAAATATACACTCAACAGTTATCAGAACTGCAGTGTCAGTAGTGGTATGGTTTTTATGGAAAAAAAGAAATTCAATGTTGCAGGAAGAAAAACTAATGGGTAACCAATTAATATGTGAGTCAGTGGTGAAAATGACAAGGAATATTTTTACTGCTCAGCCTTTGACTGGGAATATGGAAAAGAATAGCTTTATGATCTCTACAGGTTTGCTCCCTTTCATTAAATTGAAAAGGCCAAAAATTGTTAAGATTATTAAATGGTTCCCACCTGATCATGGCTACAAGATAAATGTTGATGCTGCTTTTAAAAATAATTTTGAGGTTGGAATAGGGATTGTTGTGAGAGATCATACAGGAAAAGTCTTTTCTATGAGATACATGCCAGCCATCTGTTTATCCCCCATTCATGCTGAAATTTTAGCTATTACAAAGGGATATCAGATGGCATTGGAATTACATTTGCAAACATATTTTGTAGAAACTGACTGTTTGCAGGCACTCAAAAGTATAAGATCACCCTCAGAAGCTAGATGGGAGCTCTACTCAGAATGCACTCAGCTACATGAGTGGCACTCACAACATCAAATAACACACACATGCAGAGAAGAGAATAATGCAGCAGACTATCTAGCAAATTTGGGCTTGACATCTGTAAATCAGCAAGACTTGAATTGGTCTGAAACACCAGTAGAACTTAAAGGCATTCTAGCAATGGACAGACTAGGTATGCCATCTATTAGAACTTCAGATAATCTGCTTTAAAGTCAAGAACTGGTATACTGCTAGTCTTTTTTCTCTCACAGGAACTTCCAGGAGGGATGACCATGACTCACTCACAACTGTTGAATGCAAGAAAAAGTATCAATGCACAAGCTGCTCAGGCCAGAAGTACTACTCTAGCCAATCTCAGTATCACTAATGGTCTTTTTGAACCAGTTTTGGTTAATTTTTGGACCATTGTAAATATCCTAGCATGGTAATCTTTAGATTTCAAAATTCAATGGTGGCTAACTTGTGCTTCGGTATTTGTTTACTCGATCACTAAAGTGCTCCCATTGACTGATTTTGATCTGAGGATTCTTTAACATAGTGCTAGGAATTTTTGGTGAAGCTTAGATGCTTCCAAGGGTTTATACCCTATTTTTTGTAACAAACTTAGGCTTTGCCTATTTTTTTGGTTTGGGGTGCCAAATTAATTCCCCCCACCAATGATGGTTTAATTAAAAAAAAAAGAGAGTAAACTTGTATCCTCCGAATAGGATTGAGATGTTGTAATCTTATTCCGGAAACCTAATCTATTTCATCTCCGACATCTCATATTTATAAGTTCCGTTAATCAGATTTATATTTCAATATCTGTATCTTTTGTATAAGGTGTCGTTAATCGGATCTTCTGATGATGGGTTATTTTGGTATATGCTTTCGTAAATCGTAATCAATTGGGTTTATAAATTTTCGGCGGTTAAAATTTGCCGAGTAACCATGCTCAGCGTTACCAGGAACGGCTGGCTTTTCCGCCGTATATATCCAAATTAACCGCCGACAATGATGCGGTTTTTCACTAGTGGTTGAAATATGATGAAATAAACTTTATTAGATTAGATAGATTTTTTTAATTAAAAATTCTTTCGATTTTAGTTTATTATACATAATCTTCATTTAAATTATGTTCAATTTAAACAATTAATCAAAATATAATGCTAACATTACTATAAAAACAACATTTTTCGTCAATATATATTTATTTTGTTTTGAACGTAGCTAAGTTGAAAATTGCTTATTGGAGCTTAAACGTGTTGTGTTGAATATTGCTGATCAATGTTGTGTTGTGTTGTGTTGTGTTGAAATAAGTTGAATTGGATAGCGCCTAAAAAAATATTTTGTTTATATGTATATATTCTTGAAATTGAGATAAATTGAAAAGTGCTGATTAGAGATGGAACGTGTTGAAATGTGATCTGCTGAAAGTAGTTGTGCTGATTAATTCTGTGTTGTGATGCCAGTGTTTTGTTGTGCTAATCAGTGTTGATGAGTGTTGTTTGTGTTGAAACATGCTGAAAATAATCTAAATTGGACAAGGCCTGAGTTTAAAGGTGGACTTAAATTGAATAATAAAAAAACAACATTAATTTTAAAATAAAATGTTGAATTTCAAGTTGATTATAATGTGAGAAATTAAATAAGATAAAATCATATAATAATAAGAATGGGTGGTTTGTCAAATATGAGAAAATCTCCTCAACTCCCAACTTTCCTGATTTTTCATAAAAGTCTTTATACGTTTAACTTATACTGTTTACCTTTTAATTTGAACTGTATTTTTAATTAATTACAAAATTAAAATTTTGCATAAAATTTCTTGAATTTTTATATTAAAACAATTTACTATATGTTTACTTTAAAATGATCAATATTTAAACATAAAAATATATCATTTGAGGGTAAAGACATAGTAGCAGTTCCACACCATTTAAGAAAGTTGGTATTTCCAGAGCATTTGCAAATATTAAAACACGCGATAAATTTAGGGGCATGCTATACGCAGTCCGTATTTTGCTTATTTTACAGTCCAAAATAAAAATACGCCTTCGATATATATGATATGGTCAATAATTATGTATATCAGACATATGCATCATATATACTATTTCTATTGCATACACTTGCAATTCAGTTATATATCAGAATCATGGTATATATGATTATTTAAAAAAAATACGGACTGCAAATAAGCAAAATACGGACTGCGTATAGAAGACCTGTAAATTTATAGTCCATCCAACCTGTAGTATTGAATAACAAAAAAGTGCATGCAAGCACTCACATTGAGCCCATTTGGCTCAGATAAAGCAGCATTTAAGAGCAAGATATTTCACTATCACTGGGTTTGAACTCATACTCTTTGTTTGAAGCATACTTAAATGTGACTAATTCCTTAAAATGAATCGGACCACCCTTGATAAGAAGATACAAACCATCTGTAATCTTTGATAGAATGTTTGGATCAATTGATTCGGTCGTATGAAAACCCGGAACTAAAAGATTCACTTCATCTTGAGTACAGATGCAGTTGTTGGTAATGGTCACCTCCCACTCTGCCTGGCCACGGACCGTTACACCAGTCCTTTTCTGAGCGACGTTGAGGTTGTTTAAATTGCATGCAGGTTGAGCAGTTCCTGCAGTTTTACATAAAGAAATTCTCATTTTGCAGAAGAAAAACATGATCGCGCAGATCTTCATCATTTCAGAATTGGCATATATAGAAATAAGTATATAATTAGGATATAGTCTTACAGTCGATCAGACATACCTCTACCCACTAAATCAATCAACAAAAGAAAAGCAAAGATCTTGAGAACACTTTTCATTTTGGTTTTGATGAATACTATATATATATATAGATAGTTTTAATATAATATGAATGATATTTTACACACTTGTAATCTAATTTATAGCTTCGAATTTTTTGGTGAACCAAAATCAGATTGTGATTACCGAAATCTGCTGACATGACAATTGACTAAGTTACTAAAATAATGCGTGATTGGCATTTTTTGCCTATTTCTGTACATATTTCACATTGTAGGCTTGTAGCTTCTATGATCAAAACGGAAAGAAAGCCCTCCACTATTATCTCTTGTTGATATTTTTTGGTCAATCCAACTTTAACTCTGAACCGATAATAGCAAAGAATACATCATCAGAAACATGAGCGGTACAAATGTTTAAAAAAAATATTTTTGATCGTAAGAGGTTACAACTTTTGGTCGAGCAGTATAATGCGTCCATTGGTGGCATATATTATTTTGACAAATATTCATGTCCGGGCAAACAAACTCATGTCCGGGATATGATGTTTAGTTGGTGGCTTATGTTTTATAAGCAACTTATATTTAAACTTCCATTTAAATCCATTCAGTTTAGTCAATTTAAGTATTTTGATTGATACTCCAATTTCAATCGAAACGTTTTATTTTACTTTTCAAATATCCAAACTTGACATTTCAAAGTTAAATAAATCAACATTTGACTAACTATGTTTACATAAAGTCAACAACTAATTAAATTGGCTTGTTTAAAGTCATGTAATGTTTCACATTTTAGAGTATGATGAATCTCATTACAGATATTGAACAATTTTCAATGAGTAGAATTGGGGTTAGAAATTAGAACCATTGATATAGCATTTAAACAGCTTGACTCGATTATAAATGAAAAATGTCCATAGAAATAGTAAATGCAACATCGAACATTATAGCTTTTACTTCGTATCCGTGGAGTAGAGGCATGGGTGTAAATTGTGTCTGAAAATGGTGTTAGGTTCTGTCCAGTTCAATTTTATTTCAACACATTTAAACATTGTACAGTACTCGTCAACACAGTACAACACCTATTAACACTGATCAGCACAACACAACACAGATCATCACAGAACATCATTAATCAGCCCAACACCTTTAAACACAACACTTTTCAACACAATTCAGTATGTTTCAGCTCCAACAAACATTTTTCAATTTAGTTAAGTTAAAAAAACAATATATATATATATTGATAAAAAATGTTGATTTTATAATAAATATTTGCATTGTTTTTTATTAAATGATTAAATTGAATCTTATTTAACTGAAGATTATGTAAAATAAACTTAAATTGAGTGAAATTTTAACAAAAAAAATACATCCAATTTAGTATAGATGAAATTCAAATAAGTGTGGTTGAGTTTATTTCAACTCATCTCATCAATTTTCAACTCATACAAGTATTTCATGTTATTCAGCACAAGACCAGCACTCTTCAGCGCAAACATAGTACAACACTAATCAGCACAGCATAGTATCACGCAACACTGATTAGTACAACGCAACACTGATCAGCGCATTACAACGTTAATCAACACAACATAGCTCCACCAGACATGGTTGTACATTCACTATTTCTCAAATTAAGACAACCAAGGAAGTGGTCAAAAGTTGTATCAACATTCTATTTAAAGCCATGCTTAGGCCCTTTCCACATGGTTTTCTGTTTTGGATGTAAGGGTCCGGAAATCATGGGAGAAAAACTGGCTGAGAAAATTTCCTTACTCATATCATGCACCAGGGCGGGCAAGGTTATATGCTTATAAGCAGCCAGGGAATAAAAGACAATGTCTCTAATTTCTCCTAGGATAAGAGTCCTACGGGGTTTCTTTTCCTCAAACAGGAATTTATTCCCAGCTATCTAGAGGCACCAGCATATGACAACACTCAGCATTATAATAAATTTAGACTGAAAACTGGGAGACTAGAGTGAGAGAGAGAGAGAGACTACGATATTGAACTTAATATATAGGATTCCAATATTAGATAGACACTCGGGCCATATTGAGACAGTGAAAAGCATAGTTGTTGAAAAAATTACCAAAAGAGTCAGCACTAGGGCACAAAGGACATTCAAATGCAAAGAGAAACCATTGAAATATAGAACATCCTCAAAGGGCAAGAATGAGTTGAAAAGTATCTACATAAAAACATAATTTTCTCTGAGACTCTTAGGCCCTTGCAAGGGAGATTGACATGTCTCTCTGGTCATGGAGAATTGAGTAGGACATTTTAGAGTCTAGGAAAAGAGAGAGTTAAGGAAGAAATTTTCTTTACCGGTGGCAACTTCAGCAATAGTCTACCTTAGAGAGGTACTTGTAACAGCATGAGGACACCGATCTTGGTGTGGTCCAAAATTAGCCCAATTAGAAGACCATAAGTTATAGGAGGATCCTTTACCCAACATGACAGTGCTAAAATGTTCCCCATTACAGTCCATCTTACATATCATTTTCCGTGTTTGTGAGCTTATGAACTGGATGGGAGAGAGTGAATGAAATGTGTCCATAACGCACTCCACATTTAGTATTTCCACCAGAGCTTAATTGAACAAGCATGAATAACATATAGGAGAGACCTGAAATCCAAACCACGGTGTTCCAATGGGAAGCAAAGTTTAGACCCTTTTCTCCATCTCTTCTTTTGCCTATAATTATGAAGATCCCCGCATAAAGGTAGCAAAAAGATTCTCCATAAGTTTCAATAGTATGATTAGTGGGAATCATCACAGTATAAGTGTGTTGAGGGATAGAGCATAGATGCATAATTGTATCAAGGCGATTTTACGACCATAAGATAGCCACTTATTCTTCAAATCGCTCAACCTCTTTCTTATTTGTTCTAATCGCTCATTGTTTTTCCTTGAAAACTTGGGAAACCCAAATATTTAAAAGGAAAAGAACCCTTGTTTATCCCCAAAATAGTTTTTACTTGATTTATCTTAGCTAAAAAAACGTTCACTAATGAAAAATTCACATTATTCATTATTGAATTTTTGTCCAGTGACTTGTCCAAAAGTAAAGAGAAAAGTTTTGGTTCTAATCAAAGTGTTTTTGTATAGAAAAAGAATTATGTCATCAGCATATAATAAATGAGAGGTGAGATATAGGCACAGTGTTTCTTGGAAAGTTAAAATATTGCAGCTTGCTATTGCTGAACACAAAAGCCAAATTTCTTGAAAAAATATCATAATAGATATTAAACATGAAGGAAGAAAAGGATCTCCTTGTTTATTTTTCTAGAATCTTGAAAAAAGCCAACTGATTTCCCATTAGTGAGAATTTTTCATGATGCACCTAACAAAACTAGCATTGAAGTTAAATCTATTAAGAAAATACCAACTAACCCTATCAAAGGCTTCCCATAGGTCTAGTTTCAATATGCAGTTTGAGTCCCTATTTTCCTATTTATATGTCTCACTACTTCCTATAGGTACTATACATTATCAAAATGTCCCTCTGTTGCATAGATGAAGTTAATTTGGGGATGAGAGGTGGTGCAGCTCATAGAACCGATGGTCAGTTGGGAGAGCAGTTGTTGGGTTCTAGATTAGATAATTTGGCTGGGGAGACAGTTTAGACAGTGGGTATTAGTGACATGAGCAATGAGCCAGTTGAGAGTGAGCTGACTTTTTCTGAGTTTGAGCAGAGCAGAGCCGAGCTGAGACCCAGGACACCGCTGAAGCACATGATCCATCAGAGGCGAATCAGACAGTGGTACCGATAAGACAAAGAGGAAGAACATGAGGATGGGTGAGAGGAAAAAGACAGTGGAGAACGTAATACATGCACTTGTTGTTGATTAGGATACTACTAGTAAGGGCGATGGAGATGTGATCACCCCCACTCCCTTACCCTTTGGGCCTGATGATGCTCTGCTCGAGGGTGCGAATGACCTACCCGAAACTATGATACACCCTGAAATTTGTGATGATGGCGCCAGGAGACGAGGCAGAAATAAGAGCATCCATATTGTCTGTCCATGAGGGATGAGGGGTTCGTTAGGCGTCACCGAAGCAAGAGTCGTTCAAAGATCCCTAAGGCTAGGGTAGCAAAGGCAGAAAAATCTGATGGCAGCGTTCTGAGGCCAGAATGTACCTCAATTTCCCAATGAACACAAAATCAATGAACATTAGGGGACTCTCGTCCCCTGCAAGGCGGAGGATGATCAATGGGTCCATCTCTATAGATATTCCTTATATCTATGAGAGGTTGAAGTATTGTCAACAATTTCGACCTTTGTGCAAACTCCAGGATACTGGTCATCTAGGATCCAAGGAAGTACGATGTTGATGTATTGGAT
The DNA here is from genome assembly GCA_948330725.1 of Sherardia arvensis. Classification (NCBI taxonomy): domain Eukaryota; kingdom Viridiplantae; phylum Streptophyta; class Magnoliopsida; order Gentianales; family Rubiaceae; genus Sherardia; species Sherardia arvensis. The sequence continues at coordinate 19,977,348 of OX415238.1, forward strand.
AGATTTTTGAGTAGTGCATTCACCCGAAAACACAAAATGTTTCTACGGGAATGAATTTTTATTGTACTATGGTCTATGGTCATAGTTCTAGTGTATCGGCACGTAGGCCGCTTTGGGCCGAATTTCAACTGTTTGGGAGTGCTTTGAATGCACCCTGGATGGTGTTGGGTGATTTTAACACGATCTTAAGTGTGCATGACTATTCAGGGTCCGCGATGCCTAGCCAGTATTAGATTCGGGAATTCAATGATGCATGCATTAGTTGTGACTTGGTGGACGCTCTTTCTGACGGGGCTCACTTTACTTGGTCTGAGGAGCTGAGGGCGGATGCTACTACGACTCAGAAGAAACTTGATGGGGTGTTGCTTAATCATGGTTGGGACAGTACGGCGTGTAGGACTACTTTTTTGCCGATCACTGAACAAGTAGATCACACTCTGATGATTGTTTCCATGGAACAGGAGATCGAAAGCAGAGACGGACCTTTTAGGTTACTACACCCTAATTGCAACGAGGTTGTCCAGTAACATTGGTGCACATACTATTATGGTTGAAAGTAATACACGGTGACCCGCAAGCTCTCCAACTTGAAGGCTCCACTCAAGAAGTTCGGGAATCAGGATTATAATCAAATATTTGAGAAGGCAAAAAAGGGCTAGTAAGGAGTATAGTGATGCTTTCCAAAGGTTTGACCCACGTAATCCTACGGAACAGGAAGTGGAGGAGCTGAGAAGACTTAAGAAGTAGGCATTACATTTGTACCATGCTGATTCTTCCTTCCTTGCCCAAAAGGGAAGGATGAATTATATCACCCTAGTAGATAAGGGTAGGTCCTACTTCCATCAGCAGGTAGGGAATCTCGGCCATACTTGACGCAAATAATAGAGTAGAGACCTCTAATGAGAGGAAAGGGGAACTCTTTGTGGACTTTTACAAGGGGATCTTCGGTGCTACGAGAGATAGAGTTCCAATAGACCAAGAGTTGTTTTCTTCTGGGCCTTTGCTGGACATTGAATATGTATTGAAAGCATTACTTTATTGATTGTGTTTGATTCTAATGGGCTATACAGAAAGGATTGAAATTAGAGGAAGATAGAATTGGAAGATTTTGGAGAAGTTTGAAGTCTTCCAGTCGAAGAAGAACATGATGGACGTGAGGAGGTTTTCTTCTTTTAATTTTTGTTTTAATTTAATAGTAGGAGGATACATTTGTCATTTACTTAATTTCTGGTATTGACCGGTGTTGATCTAAAATAAAGGGTACTTGAACACATTCAAAAAGTCAGGGGTACCCGAGCACTTAGCAAAGAATTCAGGGGTACCCCTGCGTTTTAAATTTTAATGAAAGTTTCATTATAAAGAAAACAAAAAACAAAAATTAGGGAAGGGATTAAAGTTTAAATTTCATTGGAATGAAAAAAGATCCGGAACGGCCGTCCTCTTTGTTCATCGCAGTTGACTAGGGCGACTAAGTCCCTTTGAAATGATATGTCTATGTTGTCCGAGAGAGATCAAAGGAGTTCCATCTAGATGAAGGATGTCCCGTTCGGATGTTTCCTACTGGTATTTCTATGAATCTCTTTCTTGGTGTTCATAATGTAGAATAACTCAACTTTTCGTTTTTGGTGGATTGTTCTTGAGCTATCATCATCTGGAACCGGATTTCATATACATATTTTGGATGAAATTGTTTCTAAATTGTGCATGTTGGACAGAGAAGGCTTTAACCCAGTAGTTTTAACTTCGTTATGGTTGTATATACGTTTAGACTTTAGATGATCCAGTGGTTCAATTTAGTTGCTTCTTTCAATTTTCATTCAAGATTATAATATTACTAATAACTGTCAAAACGATTCTGTGAAGCAAATTCTGGAGTTGCTGTTACCTAGGACAATTTTATTTCTTGTAACACAGGTTCTGTGAATTGAACTACTGCTCCCATTCTGTGCAGCTGTGGATCTTGTGGATACCTTCTGAATCTAACATCCTCTGCACGCGTAACTTCTGGAATTGGATTGGGGTATCGAAAATCCATTAGAAAAGGCTTTATCACATTCGCATCCATTGATCTTAGTAGATTTACACTTGTTGATGTAGTAAACTGCTTTCCAGCTTGTTTTGGTCCTCTTAAAACCAAACTTCTCTGTCGTGGATGTGGTATGCTCATCGGTTATGTTCTCGGGGATCCACGTGCTCAACTTGTCTCTGATTCCCCAACTTCTTCTGCCTCTTATAAAAGCATTATGATAAAGATTCAGGCTTTGCAGCCTTCAGAAGAGTCATAGTGTAGCAGATAGATAAATATTGCAAAGATTGCTCTACCTCAGATATTTGCCTCCCTGATCATTGCTTGCACTTAATATTTGGCTGCCTTGACTCTGCCTCTGATGGAGAGGCTTTTGGATTAACTTGTAAGTGGTGGCTTCAACTTCAGAATTCAGGTCGTCGAAGTTTACAGTTCCATTGTTCATTGCTAAACTTGGTATTCCCTCAATATCCCAGTGCAACAATGTTACAGTTCCAACAGCAGCCCTTTTTGTCCCTGTTAGGATGCGCTGAGCTTCCCGATTAAGGATTGAGTCAGTTGCAACATTATGGTTCCCAGCTTCAGAGCCTTCATTTACATTGTTGTTTTCGAATAAGTGATCGTGGACTCTATTTAGTTGCCTCTGGATGTCGGTCTTTCACCATTATTAGTCTGTACAGGTGCAATATTACCGATGCTGGGCTAAAGACCTTATCAGAATCTTGTTCATCTTTAAAAGATGAAGATCTTTCATTTTGCTCACTTGTTTCTGATCCTGGCATTAGATTCCTGATACAAAACTGCCATGAACTTCGGGCCGTGCGATCACAAACTGCAGAAATGTCACTGGCGTTGGCTTCAAGGGTTATTCAGAAATGCTGAGATCTGTAGAGGCTAATAATTGCAAGCTACCCCAAAAGGAATAATGGCCGTTCTGAGTAGTGGTGGCCTTGAGTATCTAAACATTTCATGCTTAAGCTGGTGCACTTCTGGAGATGGTTTAACTGCCATCGGTGCTGGATTTGGGAGCAGCTTAGGGTACTTGACTTTTGATGTTGCAGGACGATCAGTGATAGCACAAGCATCGCAGTATCAAAAGGATGCCCGTTGTTCCATGCATGTAACTTGTCACTGTCATGAGGTCAGGGCTGGTGGGGGGAAGCTATGGGTATGAACTGCCATGAAGTGAGAAGCTTCATGCGAGCAGTTGCAGGAACATGGATGATGATGGATTGCAAGCTCTAATTAATGTTCATACTGTGTGCTAGCTACCGAGTCAGCTCTGTGGCCATTGAGTTTTTCAAATGTTTTAAGAAGCGGTGTTGATCTCAAAGAACAATTTCTGATGTTTATTGCTCCTAATTGGGAAACTTGTAAAATAAAATTATCCGAGTATAAGTATTCTACATCTAATTTTGATATCACGATTCAAATACCCAAATTTTAAAATGGATTACTGAATAAAATAAGAGCGTAATGCCTTTAAAATTGTGAAGCTTTATTGCTAAAACAGATTGAAGGTGGAAAGCACCCTTTCAACCTCTGAACCAAATTCCGTCCTTAACTAAAGTCTACTATACTTACTGGGAGCCAGTGAACCATCCCCCCAGAATGTACAGTTAGGAGTGTTTGGGAATTAGCTGTTACCTGACTGCATTACCTGGTTTGACTAGCTGATTGTATTAACTGATTTGACTAGCTGATTGTATAAATGCGTTTGGTAAAATTAGCTGATAGATATAGTTATTTATGGACATGAATATATTTTACTACTTATTCACTTATTAAATGTACATAATTTATCAATTGCTATTTTTTTATTACAAATGAAACATAAGAATTATAATAAATTAAAATAAATTATTATATAATCCACATTTTTATGAAATTCTTTTTAAAACTATACATTATAAGTTTGTTTTAGAAACTTTTTCAAACCTTTCTCTTGTTTTATGTTGATGGATGTAAGGAAAAAAATGATTTCCGAGTAATTTTGATGAAATGTTATTGATATTATAGTGGAAAATGAGAAAAACCAACCAATAACATTATAATAAAATCTAATGAACATAAATATCCATAATATAATCATAATAATGCAACCCAAAATACTAATTGAACAATTAGAATGATTCATAATTTAAGTGGTTTGGGGATGCCAAATATAATATCCCTCCACCAATGATGGTTTAACCAAAAAAAAAAAAAGATTCATAATTATTTTGAACACTTGAATTTTCCTACAAACAAATCAAATTCAACGATATGTTTTCTATCTTTTTGCATAATTATTATAGAGGAGAAAGGGCAAAAAAGTATTTAGTTAAGCATTTGAGTAGAAAAGGCTACTTTTTTTAGCCTTTTGAAAATTAGCCAATTGAGTCCAAAAAGCACTTTTTCAAACTCATTCACCAAACACTTCAAATAAGCACTTTTTGGTCAAATAACCACTTTACCGAACACCCCCTTAATGCGTAAACCTACAATTCTGCTTATGAAGTAAGTAATATAGTCGCAACAACCCAAAATAAGGGAGCAAACAAATTGTTAATATTCACATGCCATTATTAGACCAAAGGGGCAGCAGCTTCCTGTTGGTCTTGGGGGGTCTTCATGTCCTATAGCTGAATGCAAACGGAGGAAAAGAAAGATCACAAGCACAAAAAATTCCCTAATAATACAAGATATGTTCTTCGATTTTCAGGCATGCACCACAAGATCTTGAAAAATGTTGCAAGCAACTCTCTGACTTCACACCTTGGACAGTACACACAAGACAACTGACATCACAACCCATGAAAATGCACTCTATTTCACTGGTTACCTACATTTCCTCCCCATAGATTATCCCAGCCACCACTGGGAGGAGCCTTGGGGCCGCCCATGTTGTTTTCAGGCCCATTTTGTGGACCCTGAAGCATATGAGGTCCGGGAGGTTGAACTTTGTTGGGCTTTGTTCGAACTCCCAAAAGTCTCAATGCAAATCTAGCAAGCTCTCCATATAATACTCCTGAGCGGTCAAATAGCTGCAAACACAACCATCTCACAGTTAAGTAACAGAGCTCACATCATCACATCATCACATCTCACAGAAATGCAGACAGCATCATATTACCTGAAGAAGAGCTGTCATAAACATGTGAAATGCCTGAGTATTTTGGTCAATTAAGATTGCAATCCGACCAAAAAATGTCACCACACCTTGCATCTGCAATCACAGCCAACAATAGATGTTATTGAGCTCCCACAAAGTAGCATGTGCAAATACTTGAGCGAAGAAACACTTGAATAAGCCTATAACCGATGATTGCATTTGGGCGGATGAAAAAATTCAAAAAAAACTAGATGATGATATTGTGGCAGGTCAAGCTGAGATGTAAGTGTCTAGTGAACAAAAACAGATTACAAATAGCAACCTTTTACAATATGATCACAATTCATCCCATTTTCAGTTGTTTAGCAAGTAAGAACCAAAAAACGCAACAAGAAGGAGAAGGGAAAAACTGTAAGAGTGAAAATAATCCAGTTATTATGATAATTTATTGAAGAATATGATGAAACATAGATACTGCCACCACACGCATTATTATCCTCAAAAGTAAATTACAATTAACCAATATAGATTTGATTCAAAGAAAAGTAAAATAAATACTCAAAAGGGAAAGGACACAAATTACCCAAATTTCAATGCAGTTCCACAAAGCAGTGAAAGAATAGAGTTTGAGCCATGGCTTACCACTCTCATCAAGGAAATCCAAAAATTAGGTGGAGCAGATGGAGCACCATAGGGATTGTTTGGATCTTGTTCACCATATGGGCCTCCCATACCCATTCCTCCGTAACCACCCATAGGTCCTCCCATGCTACTATTATACATTCCTCCACCATACATGCCAGCGCCACCACCTCCATAGAGTCCACTATAACCTCCCCTGTACATGTTGTTTCCATACATCCCACCCCCATAAGAGCCTCCATATCCTCCTCCCAACCCACCATAAGTTCCTGAGCCATATGTTCCAGCACCATATGTTGTTCCCGCACCATAACCAGTATTGTAGTTTAAGCTGGATCCATAGCCTGAAAGCATGTGACAGAAGAGAGATAGAAACAAAGGAATATTAATCTCAAAGGCAGAATAAAAGGAGCTAATATTCTACATAAAGACTATATACAATCCCACTAAACAAGCTAGAGCTAAAAATTGAAACTTTGATAATTTTGCAGCAGAGAATTAGCAGCCTTGAATATAAGATACCTCCGTAGGTTTGCGTCTGCTGCTGCTCCCAGGGTCTAGTAGGGACAGGCCTCCCGAGCGTATTGACGGCAGCAGTATTAGCAGCTGCGGAAACAATTTCACCAGGATTGGAGGTCCCAGAAGCCTCTACAGTTTCGCTCGTGCTCCCAGGGGACGGTGGCTTGAACGGGCCGGGACCCGATGATGACCCGGCTCGCTCCCATGGCTTCGCCGGAGGATTAGCCCCACCTGCTGCAATCACCACAGACCGTCAATTTTCAAAACACCAGAAATCCCTAAAAACTGCAAGGAAACAAGATGATCAAAGATCCAAGTTGCAAACGCACCTGATGGGGTCGCCATGAGACGAGAGAGAGAGAGAGATAGAGAGAGAGAGGGGTGTGAATTTCGAGGATGGAGATAATCCGGTGTGCAAAAATTGTGACGATTCCTTCTTCTGTTTCTTTTATCCTCTTTTTCTTTAAAATATCTCCAGGACTTAAAATAGCAGTAGGTACCTTTTTACCCTCTTAACAGGCACGTTGAAGTTGTGCAATTTCTTCACTCATTGACTTTACGCGGGAGTAGTAAGTCTAGGTCAATACTGCCGGTATATCCTTCTCTCTTTTGGATTAAGGTCTTGTTTGCTAGAATTTATAAGCACAGCTGTTCATTTCAGTTTAGTTCAGTTTAACTTAATTTAATTTTGATAGTTTAATATAATTCAGTTCAGTTCAGTTCAAATTAGCAAAAATATAATTTAATCAAATTTTATAATTTTAGACATACTAGTCTATTTTCAATACATTGAATTTCACTTTTGTTCAATTCAATTTAGCTCAATTCAATTTATTTCAGTTCAGATCAGTAAAAAATAAAATCAGACAAACATGCCCTAACACTAAAATCCATATACTCCTAAAGTAAACAAGATTCTCAAAATTGATTGTAATTTTACTTATTTATATATATATATATATATATTTATTTATTTATTTATTTGTCGTTCATATTTTGATGTATTGTCATCCAAAATATATATTACGTCTTTAATATATACTCTACAATTTACATTTACCTATACTAAATATGGGAATCTCTACGGTCCCGTTCCTATTTTTTGACTGAACCTTCAGTCATCCCAGAACCAATGGAGTTTTGACACGTAGTATAGACAATTTAGAAATAAAAATATATATTACACACTACTACCGGCTCTAGGCGGTTTCAGTTTTAATTTTCGGTTAACGGTGCCGTGAAATCACGCCCTGGGCCCTGCTACCGTCGCTGCAATACCAACACCATGGCGGGCGCTCGAGAATGACGGCAACGGGATCGCCACCCTGAGGGCTAATTCCCGACCGTCGTGAGTATTACTTCAATTTCTATATGCGAATGATTCCTGTCACTGGTGATATGGCTTCTCTGAGCCAGCAAGCTACAGGTAAGAACTTCGTTTTATTATGGGTCTTTTATTGAATCTGTAGTTATTGCTGCTGACACCAGCATGTCCACCGGCTACAATATTCTCACCCGCGACTACTCCAAAATCAATGAACCGTAAGAGTCTGTTCAGCTTGTTTTGTACTGTGTGCTTAATTAGGGCTTTTGGGTTCCGGTTGATTGTTTTGGGTTTTGAGTTTTGATGGGTTTTGGAGTGTGAATGGCTATGTTTGTTGTTCGATTGATTCAATTTCTAAATCCTGAAAGAGTGCTGGTTTAGTTAGATAATATCAGCTGCTTGAGTTTAGTTAGAAAGTAGGATTCTTGACATGAGAGGGTTTATATTGTTTTAGAGAAAGATAATACGTTGAGAAAGTAGGATTCTTGACATTGAGGGGTATGTCATATATGTTATTTATGGATGCAAGCTCATTTGTTGGGGTCGATAAGTTTCTGTTTGTTAAATTCTAACTCTCATTCTTGTTTCTGGCTGCTTAGGGCGGATAAAACTGTGTTGGCTTTTTCCGGATTTCAGGCTGATGTAAGGGCTCTGCAGAAGGTCTTGTCTGCTAGGCGCTTGGTAAGTTTTACTTTTAAGATATATATTTTCTATAGAAAGAATGGAATTCAAGTTAAGGATTAGGGTCTGCTAGGCACTTGGTAAAGTTTTGATCTTTTCTATATGATAGCCGTCTTTTTCCCGTAGAAAGATGTTTGGGGTTTGCTAGGCCCTTGGTAAGATAAACTTTCTTCGGTATATGAGCTCTATTTTCTCTTTAGAAGATTGGAGTTCAAAGTAAAGGGTTAGGGGAATAATATTTAATATAAACCATGTATAAAAAGAAATGAATTTTGAAGATTTTGAAATTAGCATTTGATTACTCATGACTGACACTGGATTTAGGGTCTTACTATTTAGTAAGTGATAGGCAGTCAGATAATGTATGTTTCATTGACGTGTGCTGTGGTTATACTATTCCATTGTTGTTTCTGTGTGCAGCGCTGATTTATAAACTCCATTTTGTAGACATATCAGCATCAGCACAACAAACAGATGAGCTGCCCTGCTATGGCACAGCTTCTCTCAATCACTTTGTACTACAAACGGTTCTTCCCGTACTATGCTTTCAATGTTCTGGGTGGCCTCGACAATGAAGGTATGATGCTTTGTAAAATGTCTGTGATATCTAACTTCTGTTGGCTTTCACATTGAAAATTACTTGCAAAATACAATGTTTTAAGAGTCTCGACTCTGGTATATGAATGATAAAAATATATGTGATATAAAGTGATTCCGTCAGCTGGTTCCATATATCTATCTCACTTTGAATCTTCGTTGATATTTATAGGGTGACAAGCTGGAGATCCTTGTCTTGAATTCTAAGGGGGTTCGCCAGGAGTATATGGAACTTAGGAAGGATTGATTTCATTTTAGTTCAACACAATTCAGTTGTCAATTTCATTGCATTGTACTGAGTACATCTTAATTCATTTAGATCAGTTAAATTCAGGTGGAAGGAACACGGCCTAACTTAAACTATAGCATAATGATTAAATTTTTGGATGGAAATGCCAAAGTGTACAAAAACTTAAGAACCAATAAGATGAAAACGCAGTCACCGGAGTTGAAAACACAGAACAAGATTTCTCTAAAGCAAACAAAAATATATTTATCTTCTGAATTGAACTGCCAAAGTTTCAGGACTGTGTACAAGAACTTGAAAAAACCGACGAGATGACAACACAAGAAGCATCAGAGTTGAATGAGCGAACTTCGAATAAAATCACCAAAATGCACCATATGATTATGCAGCTTTTAGTAAAAGATAAGGCGTTCGTTCCATAGAGGACATCCACATAGCTTCTTTTCCTTCCATTCCGTTTCACATACGTAGCAAAACTGATATCGACACCTGGCCAAAGCATAATCTAACAAGTGAGAATCCTAGTGGTTTTTCAATGTTAAAATCATCTTCAACAATGGAAAAAATTAGCTAAAGAGCAGTAAATTAAGAGGAGTTGAACTCAAACAACCCGACTAAAAGGTACCTGCAAACAATGTGGTAGCAACTAGCAGAGAGTTCAATCATATGGCAGCACTTGATGCACCGGCGCCATGAGAATGTCTTAGCAAGAGATATCACCAGTTATTCCTCAGCACACGAATACGGATGCAACTCATTGTACTCAAAACAGCTCAAATCATTATACCAGGGAACCTTGCATTTGGCACAAAACTCACCCCCACATTTCAAGCACTCCTCTCTCCCATTTCTCTGTGATGACAAGTCAGATTTCGAATTCAGATTGGAGCACTTGGGATAAGGGCAGTAAATCCTATCCAGAACTGGAATCTGTGATTCTTTCAAACGTTGTTCCAAAAGCTTCACCGACTCGGGTTTCAATACCTTTTTGCATTCTCTCATATTGATACTGGATTTGCAGCCTTCTTGAGGACATTTGGGCAATGCAGGGCCTTCATATAACTTCACCTCCAAGTGTTTTTTCACACATGACGAGCAGCGCTTGTGATGGGAGTCATGAAGTGATTACATATGCTGAATATGACTTTTCTCTAAACAAATCCCACAACTTTCCATTGCGATTTCGAGGATTCGAGTTTGTCCTAAATCTTCAGTCTTCACCTAGGGTTTCACCAGCTCATGAAACATTCTAGCAAAGAAAAGAAACAGAAATGATAAGAGTACTGATTTTAAAATTGACACACACCACTTTAATCCTTTAAAACTAGACTTAATAAACAAGCTTCATAGGGGCAGATAAAAGTTCAAGTAATCTAACAATTATGATCAGACTAATGACAGATACCAGTGCATTAGTGCTCGTATGATCGTAACAAAAACAGAGAAATATATTACAGCAACAAAGTAAATGAAAGGCCAAAAACAAAGAAAAGAACCTACAATTTTCCCCAGACGAGAAAGTGCAGTGGGTTTTCTTATGTTTGATTCCATGCACTTATCCCCTTGATATAAGCCCCATCATATCTCAATTAATAACTACAATTACAAGTCGATTAGTATTCCTATTGTTATATTTGCTGTGCAATATTGGATTAGTATCAATTCAAATTCATACCTTCGAATACCTTCAATCCAGGGCAAAACGTAGGCTCTAGGACAGCCTTATCAAATATCAAGGATATGACTCCCTGCAATGCAAGAAATGAAGATTTAGTTTCAATTATTAGGAAGACTGAAAATATACTAAAGCAATAAGGGTTTACAACCCAAGTTCAGCTTTTTAAAACAACAAATAAATTAAAATTAAAGCAACAAATAGTTGAGCCATCATAAAGTTGATCATGAAAACAAGATGGAGACAAAAAATATTAACCTTCAAAATGTCGGCTGATGTTATTCCAGAATCTATAAGTTGACCTTTCAAGAGGTCAAACTTCTCTGGTGTTAGCTTGTTCAGAATACTGCAACAATAGAGCAACTATGAGGAAAAGATGACACAAAATTGATGGCCACATATAAGAGTTTAAGAGAAAAAGGAAATTATAATCTCAAACATTTTACCCTTTCACAGTCTTCAAAACACGATCGTTATCAGATAGAATTGCCCTCCGAGCTGACCAGGGCACCTCAGCTTTGACTAAGGTAGCAAAAGCTCCATGTTATGAAAATAAAGCTAACAGTCAGGGTTTAATTCATGGTGTCATAACTAGAAGTCCTAACTTCTTTTCTTTTCTACTATCACAACATATGTAATATGTCATATAGATACTAAAAAAAAAGCTAAAATCAAGCCGGATACATAATTTTTAAACCCAGAACTAGAACTCGGAGACATAATTTTAAAATTTCAGTAACTCAAGCATAGCAACCTTTCGAGGTTCATCTCCCCTTTTTGGAATGGAATTTTCCAGATTTCTTCCAACACTATAAAAACCAACACTGTATAGAAAATACACTAATATTGAGGTTCTAACTGAATCTATTGTGTTGACAACAAGAGATTTTATACTATTTCTTTATCACAACTCATAAGAATAAGAAAACTGCAGGCACAGCTGCAAAAAAACAGCAACAACCTGAACTTCTGCGGGCACTAAAACAGTAAAACTTATGTACCTCATGCTTAGCATCCCACAGTTTCTTCCCAGTTGATCGCTGGTAAGCATCCAGCATATCAACCAAGCTTCAAGAACAGTAATAAAAATCCCAGATTAATGCTCAAATATACAAGAAAATAAACCCAGAAAAAAGCGCTTACTTTGTCGAAGGGCTGATGTACTCGTGCATCTTCCTAGATGCAAGCCCTGGATTAAAAATGGAAGCTTGGAGATACCTCTTTCAAACTAAGCAACAGTTCCCTGGTATACCGAATGCGCTCACGCCCCTCGAACTGGGAGTCTGCGCCTCCCAAATTAAACTCACATCAGCATCTCCCAAATTCCCCAGAACATAAACATAAACATATAAGTATGAACAAAACAAAATGTTCACCAAATTAAACTAACATCAATATCTTCCAAATTCCCCAGAATGTAAGCATATAAGTATGAACAAAACAAAAACTTTACCTTGAAAACACTCTTTTTGGGGATAGATCAAGAAGAGGAGGAGCATAAAACACACGGTTCCTCCATGGATGAATTGCGCCCTGGGAGCATATACTGCGCACTGGGATGTTGTCGCCCTTATTTCAAGTGAGAAGATTGATCGCTCATGAGCCCTTAGCCAGATCGTTAGAAAGAAGAACGCCGGCGGGTCGATGGAACAACATAACGGAGTACGTCCATAAAGTAACGTCGTTTGATGATGGGCTAAGTAGTTACCAGTAGTTACGGTAAGTAAATTATAAAGGAAAATTATTAAAATTCAACGGATCAGATTAAAAGTAAGCAAATCAATGGCTGTAAATAGAATGACTGAAGGTTCAGTCAAAAAGTATAAACGGGACTGTAGTACTTCCCACTAAATATATATATATATATATCATACATATTATTTCTATTATATAATTAAAATTATGTTATATATTCAAATAAAAATATTTAATTATATAATAAGAAAGAGTGATTTTGATTTTTTTTTTTGTCACCGTTCTTTTAATAGTTTTGGTTACCATGCTAAGTGAATTTTTTTGTCACCATTTTTCAAAATCATTGTTTCTTGGACAATGTCAATACAAGGGTTTAACATCAACGTCTATGCCTCTTGAATCAGGATGGCCAGTATTTTAGTTATCACAAGCTACAAGCATGACTTTTCTTCTAATACCATAATTACTTCATCAATGTGGCATCTCCACTACTTGCAAAAATCATGTCCCTTGAAGCTGGAGTTACATTAGGCCTCTCATATGGTTCCCAGCCTTTCACAGTAGAATCGAATTGTTTCATGGCGGTCAAAATGATCCTAGATTCCTCTTTGAGGCACTCTAATACCCTGGAAGGAACCACAGGTGATTAGGAGAGAGTCAACTGATGCATACTCTTAGAAAAGGAAATAGACTTGTCGATACCTTTACGAAATATTCCATGTCAAATATATATGGTATGGGATTCTGTTAGTCCGCTCTACCTCATAAGACTAAGGAACTTATGCTATTGGACAAGCAAAACCCTCTCTCACTCAAAATATCTCATAGCTCGGAGTGTTACTAGTTACCATTGATATGTCTCATCTATGTTACAGGTTGCAGACTATCAAAGTATCCCAACACTCTCCTGAAGTTACTTAACCCATATCTCTTGGAGTATGTGTCTCGATTCTCTCCCACTTCTAAGCTGCACCCCAAAGAAAGACCCATGGTGCTCACAATACTTATATGTAACAATGCTCAATTCATTCTTTTTGTATGTATCATAGTAATGCCAGCACCAATCTAGTGTAGAGGGCGGCTAAGTTGCTCTTTGGCATGTTAATGGCTAAGGGGTTTCCCTTTTGTTCACTAGTTGGGTACTGGCCACCAAAACTAAGGATGGTTTTCCATCACCATTCTTTTGATGAAGCATGAAGCGTGCTGCTTCCAAGGTCACTCATCCTTTAGCTATCAGTTTCCTTAAAAAATTTTAAAAAACCCCACTATGATGGGGGGAATATATTTGACTCCTCAAACCTCAAAGATTGTCATCGGACCAATTTTTGTGAAGCAATTACAAGCGATTGTCATAAGTTATACAAAAGAGATACCACATGAAGCATGAAAGCCTCCAAAATATATAAAGAATAGGCAGAAAAGTCAACCAATATTCTATGTTTCCATTTTCATGAAATTGTTTTCAGAGAGTTCTCGTCACGAATCAATCTCAATGAGCAATTTAGTGATCATTATATGAAGCACAACTTAGCCACATGAGAGATATTGGGATGAGAACTCATTTTATGCAAACAAAAAATTACAAAAAACCGTCAATGAGCTAAACTGCTCCATTGAAATTGTTTGGTACTGGCAGCCCCCTTTCACCCTTCGACATTGATTGCTCCAATGATTGAGATGCGTTCTTGTTTCAACATTTGCTGTAGTGATACCTCTAAATCCAAAAACAGTCGTTTGGTACTTGCAGCCCCCTTTCATCCTTCTATGTGGATTGCTGCCAATGATTGAGATGAGTTCCAGTTTCGACATTTGCTGTAGTGAACCCTCCAAATTCATAAAATGTTCTTCATTCCCATAGGATTGGTCCTATGTGTTTCCTAAATCTGTCAAGAGAGAAAAGGCAACATTACTAGGTTTTCGTGTGTAGAATCATAAGTTCCTTCAGGGCTAAATGTCATTTCAGAACTTGTGGTGAATTATGGTTGGTCAAGTTTTCAGATTGGTGAGAATGGGAACCCCTTTTTGCTATGAAATCAGCAACTCCATTTGTTTCCCTAATGGTATGTTGAATGTAGTTACTAACTCCATTTCTACAAAGAGAATCGCATAAACTAGAGCATCTTCAGTCTACTAAACATGAGAAAGAATTCCTTGGACTGCCAACAAATTATCTAATTCTATATGAAAAATTGTATTTAATCAAGGCCAATTTGAAACACACACTCAATAGACAACAACTCATAATGTGAATGGGAAGAACCAGATACAAATTTCATGCTCGTAGGAACAATTTCGCCCCTAGAATTTTTAACCACAATCCCTAATCCTGTTATATTTGGTGCAAGATAGGAAGCATCTAATTGATTTTATAGCCAAGGTTCGGAGCTTCCCATGATGATTCTCACAACTTTAGGTTATATTTCCAGATATGGAACTAAACCTATGTTCACAAGTTCCTGATATTTTCTGAAACTTGTTTAAGAGATTCTGAAAAACCACATGGTTTGCCATTCTAGTCTTATCATGTATGGTTTTGTTCCTTCTACCCCAAACACACCACATAACCATAACTATAGAAATAATTATGATTTTGTTATATATTTTCATAGAGCCTTTAAACCCTAAATAATACTGTAATATATGCCTAAGTGAGCTGAATCGAGGAGTTGGTATGGCAAACAAGTAATGCAAACAATTTAATAGTATTTAGAGTGTCAACATTACAACATAAAGAACATTTAGACGGGAGATTCATTCCAAATTAAATTAAGATACATCAAAGGTAGTAGACCATCATACATTCACCAAATGAAAATAGAATATATTGGGGGGACATGTATTGACCATGCTTGGTTAAGGGAAGATTTTGTTGTTGTTTGGTTCTAAGAGACTGATAGGTATCATTTATTGTTATTGTGAGCTATTCTCCACATCAACAGATCCTTATGAGAGTGAGTAATGGTCAATTTCTGAGAAAAGAGAGGGAACTGGTCTCCAACAAAGAATCCATAGAGGTCATATAAGCATATTTGTTAGCACAAAATTCAGCTAAGGTTAGTTTCCGATAAGGAATTTATATGTCCTCTTGGAGTTCACAACACAAAGGTCCATGCCCTGTCTAGTTTGAGTAATAAACGGGATGAGCCAGTTCCAACTAGCAAACTCAGTCATTGGGCATATACACTCCCACGTGTGAGAGGTTCGATATGAAATAGGTGGACCATATAAAAAGGTCCATATAGTTTCATTTTTGGAGTTTCCACCAGAGTTTGCAAGAAAATTATTTTACGATTACTTTCCAAAGTCTAGTCCATTTTCACTCTTTGTAATGGCTATCCTTAGCCATTTTCTCCATATCTTTATTTGTCCGAATTAGGATTCACATTCACCCCCAGAAAAATCTTGAGGCAAATCTCTCTGTTTTTTTAATCATGGTCATTTGGTGGCTGAGGTACAAAAAAGACATGAATTGGTATGAAGAGGAGTACTTGATTAATGAGTATAATTTTATCAGCACTAGAGAGCCATCTATATTTCCAGTTTGTGACAATGTTTTCCATTCTCTCTAGTAAAGGTTGATGATAAATCGACTTGTTCCTACCAGTAAAAATTGATACTCCTAAATATTTGAATGGGAGCACTCCTAACCTCATTCTCGTTCTCCTTTTATTCATTCTTAAAGTACAGGCTGGTTTTAAGACTATCAAAGAATTCATATATGGTATAGTTGACTTTCTGGCCAGAGGTATCTTCACAAGCTCTTAAAAATTTCAAGAATCTGCTTAGGTTTTTTCAATTTGTTAAGAGAAAAATAGATGTATCGTCTGCATATATTAGGTGTGAGATCTGCTCTCTTTTAGGCATCTTAAAAGCTTGCGGATACAGTATTGAAATGAGTGTCTTGAATCCCCTGGAAAAGAAATCCATGGCTACACCGTTAATAAGTGCCGAGAAACACGTCGAGGATATATTCTGCATTGACCTCCACAAAATGACCATGAAACCCAAATTTAAGTTCAAAAATTTTAGGAGTTTCAAAGAAATTCCGTCGAAGGCTTTATGCATATCCAGCTTCAATGTGACATTGTCATGGTTTGGGTTTTTTACTTAAGAGCATGATCATCTCCTGCATCTGAAGAGTATTATATATTTGCAACATCCTTTCTTTGAGAAAGTGAGAAAGGATGATTGTTCTATAGAGGTCCGCTAGCCATCCTAAGGGATGATTATTTGTACAAATTGTGCCATTTATATGGCCCTCTTTATTTTTTTGTCATGTTTTTTATATTTTGATGGGTATGGGGTGCCCAATAAATGCCCTCAACTGCTAGGTGTTTTTTTAATATATTAAAGAAATCACTAAATTTTTGCCATTCAATTACTGGTTTTTTAATATAAAAAAGAATTCACTAAATTTTTAGCGCGTTAAATTGGCTAAAAAGGAAAAAAAATTTGTTGGGATTAATGGAAATTAGAATGCGTGCGCAGATTGTATACCCAATATAGTCTCACTTAAAATTTGAAAACAACTAATGGGGGGCCGTGGCAATTAACATGATACAGTAAAAGAGTGACAAGAAATTTAGTGATTTTAAAGCATGGTGACTAAAAATTTCACTTTTAAAAAACGATGAACAAAATTATTAAATTGGAAAAGAGTGGTGACAAAAATCAAAATCAAATGGATTGCAATACAACAATATAACGGATGTATATAGAAAACCTGTAAATTTAACATATGATGGGATCCGATGGCAATTGCCCAAGTCAAATGCTTTTTCTTTCAATCTGTGGATATATTTTCTTTTTTTGAAAAAGTAAATAATTTCATTCAGTTTCTGGGAGCAGCTGTTACACTAAGATTCTGGAAGATGCAAACTTTCACATTTTTAAGCCTTATAATTCTATTTCAACAACAATGCACAAGCTTCGAATTGAGGCATGAACTGGAAGTTGGATGCTACCTTGGGGAGTGTGGTTCATTATGGTAAGCTACAAGCAGACTATTAAGGATCCCGGGAGATGGCTGGGATGGTCATAATGCTCAAGAAGCACAATGCATCAACTGATAGCACTAATAGTAATAGACTTCGTTGAACCCCGTGCTTGTTGGCACATTTGGGACTATCATTGTGATCCCAAAATTGTTTGCGAATAGTGGGTCCTCTCGTCGGCAGATTTGAGCTTTGCTTAACAATCCCTAACATGCTTGCGGGAGTTGATGCGGGTGTAGACAAAAGTTATTCTCTTGCAAAATGTTATTTTATTATCAAGAAATTTGCAACATCGTATGGATTTTGATTATTAAACATTGGCCTTTTAAGGCATTTGAAATGTGTAGGGAGCCTAATACATATAATTCAACTTTTATAGTGGTTTTTTATATTTATTTTATTCAATTTCAGAGTTTTGGAAATTGTTCAGAATCGAATGATAAAAAATAGGAGGAATATCCCAAGCATTATGCAGTACGGGACTCGACTGAGAAAATTTTGATGGAGAATGGCCTATCCCATTTTAGCTACGCCGTACCCAGAAGGGTCCGTTACAATTTACACTACTTAGCAAACTTCTTGATCTTATAACCGTCTTTGAGCAATTTGACGTACATTCAACTTCACTATGAACCATTATAATCACTTAGAGTGTGTCAAAGGTTGATTAGCTGCTTCAAGTACGGCTCATAAGCAATGCTTCTTCTAACGCAACTACACAAGGCACTCCACAGGTATTGAGTCATGTACGTTAGATATTCGCTTTGTAGTCGCTCACACAAAATGAACTGCCCTCTCAACTCAGTTTTGAGTTACATCCCCTCATGATGAGTTCATGTTTTACACTTTTGAACTAATTTCATAATCGAACCCTTTTCTAAGCTTGAATTCATATCCTACAGAGTTTCTATTCAAGATCTCACCTTATTGGCTCAGGTTTTAGGATTTCGCCTCACCCCATTGAGAGAATATCCATAATACTGCCACTCGCATAGTTACTCACAACTTCGTGTCTTGGGGTCCTTAGACCAATTGTCTTAGGGTTTTATCATTCTCAGGATTTTCAGGTTTTTGACCAAATTCTGACTATTCACAAAATATGCAATTGAAGCAAATAATCTTGGAACCGTGGAAAATGTGGCCATCACTTGTGGTCGCCGAATGAGGAAAACATTATTTTGGAGCCTATTTCTAGCTTTTTACATAATCCAGCAAATCAAAATTGGGCCAATATGTATTACCCTTGTATGCAATTTAGAAAGTCATGAGGAAGCCTAATAAGTTTCTGGTCTATCCCATATATTGGCCCCGTTTGGGAACTAGCTATTAGTTGCTAATTGTTAACGGATTGTATTAGATATTAGATGTTAGCTGACTGTATGAGTTGTTTTGACTAGATGTTTTGACTAACGGTTTCCAGATGATTGTTTGGTAATGATAAATAGCTGTTAACTGTTTAATTATTTTAAATGACAGAAAAGGATTCCAATATAATTTATATTTATATTTATATTTTAGTATGCTATCTTAATTTGAAGTAAAGAATATTTCTAATACTTATATTTAAAAAAATTCAGATGATATTCATTAATATATATAATAATTTATATTCATAATTTACTTGAATTTTGACTAATCACTCCGGCACATAAAAGATAATGCACTCTAAAATTTCAGAGTCATTATCAACAAATAAAAATGATAAAAATAAAAATTAGTACAAACCGAAAGTATTAATTATGTACAGACTGAAAAGGTTTGATTTTGCGTAGTATGTACAAAGAAAATTTTCAAAAAATGAGTTACGTATAAATTAAAGGATAAAATAATATTACTTAAGGTAAAGCACGAGATAAAATGAAAATTTGTAATATTTATCCAGTTAGTAACATACAAAACGTTGATAGAGGAGACACTTTCTCTCTCTAGAAAATAGAGAGACGCTTTCTACACTTTGGAGTTTTCATAGCCCTTGATCAATCAAATCGGAGCCAAATCTGCAGATTTTCAAGATACTGTTTTGGGGTTTAGTCATCTCATCACACCAGGAAGTTGATCTTGGCAAGAAATCAGACATGCATCAACCCTGGTGATTTGACAGAGGTCTTGGAGGTTTGTGTTTGGAATCATAGAAAAGTAGAGATCCCCACTGGGATTGGGTGGAAAGGAGGAGCGGGATTGGCCGGCGCTAATCACAGACGCAACCTCCATCAGAAAAGGTGAGTTTGGAGTGCATTAATAGTTTTTGTAAGTTCCAAGATCATAAAAAGTAGGGCTTGGTGGAGAGTTAATTCTCTCATTGGGAGGTGGTAATCATATCACCACGACAAAAGTCTTGTAAGAGCATCTTCAACGGTAAACTACAATACATTGTAGCTTACATTAATTCAAGCTAATTAGCTAGCAAACTATAAGTATCTCCAATAGTCATTAATACTATAAATTAGTTTGTATGATTCTACATAATTCTAATATACATCTAAATACATTGAATTATTGATGTGGGGCCTACTAAATGAGACTCAATCTAGCTGCTTGCCAAGGCTAGTTGCTTGTGAAGCAGGTGCTTGTAAAGGGTAAAACAATGGTAAGCTAGTGCTAAATATTTTATTAAAATTGCCAAGCAAATCCAAATATACAACCATTGGAGATGCTCAATAAAGTTGATTATAATCAACTGATTATAAGTGGTGATTATAATCATGCCGAATTCGGTTCCCAAGAGGAAGTTCAATTCAGTTGCATTTAGTTGTGAGGAAGTTGTAAGGTTAGAAGAAAAGGAATCTCCTATAAATAAGAGGGGGAGAAATAATGGGTCTCATAACAACAATCACAACAATCCAGATCTGAAACAAATTTGCCTAGATCTGAAACAAAAATGGGAGATACTCCCTCTTTAAACTCCAGAGAGCGTGGTACTTCTCCGAGAGGATCAAACTACTCGGAGGAACGGCGAGATCCAGAGAACAATGGCATAAATTTCAGTCAGTTTGCTCAGCCGACCAGAAGAGGAGGAGTCATGTCGCTTACACAAGAGGACATCTCAGTAGCAGTTCCGGTGGAGCGGAATTGCTTGCTTGCCTACTGGATGGACGACATGCCTTTCACAGCGGATGATCTCGACGAGTACTTCAATCAATACTGGTCCATCCCAGCAGAAGTCATCCATCATCATGGTCAGTTTTTCGTAGTCAAATTTGAATCTAGGGAAGAAGCTCTTATGGTCTTACACAGAAGTCCGTTTGTGCTATCGAGTGGTTTGCTAGCTTTTAGGAGATGGGGAGCAGGCATAGTGCTCGGAAATGTAAAAATAGAAAAGGTCAAGGTGAGAATACAGTTGCATGGGTTACCAGCGGAGGCGTTCGCACCCATGGCAGCGATCAAGGTAGCAAACATGGCAGGAGAAGTGATCCTGGTGGATATTGAGCCTCCCCCGGCGAGAAATGTCACCTACTTAGGAGCCACTATGTGGGTGGTCCCGGGAGAGCCTTTAGTCACTGGTTTTTATGTAGATCTGGAGTATATCTGTCTCCCGGAGAACAGGTGGGTGGATATCAAATATGAGAGGATGTATAGTTATTGCAGAAGGTGTGGAGTCATTGGCCATCCAATGCACAGATGTCCAGTGATCAGTGACATGGCCGTGGATGAGATGATAGAACATAAGGTGCGCCGACATTTCGATGAACGTGGAGTGAACATTGTCTATGACCCGAATAAGGAAATGTTTGATGGAGATGTCAGAGCGTACAATCATCGCCGCCGACACAGGTACACCAATATTTCCACTGATTATCCGGAGACAAGAAGACTTTGGTACCAGTATATGAGAGATGAGCAAATTCAAGAGGGATTCTTGATATCGATGCGTCTTGAGCCGGGGAATAACAGGCAGGTGACGATTGGGGACCGGCCTTGGGAAAACCTTTTTCAGCTTAGAAGGCTAGTCTTCGACCCTTATTTTGGAATTGGGCGGGAAATCCCCGTGGAGAACCAACCGGCCCCTGTGGGCCAGTTCCGAACCCAAACTGTTCCAACGGACATGCAAGTTGATCAAGAGCCTCCAACACCACATGCACAAGCTCCTGAGGTGAACAATATGGGAGATTGGATGAGGCAACAGAATAATCTGGAGAGTGCAATGCTGGAGGAGATGCGAGCGGTGACAATAGATCTCAGAGACACTGCAAGGGCAAAAGACCTACTCACTTCAATACTGGATATAGCATTCATAGAAAATAGAGACATGATCAGAATAGGGGTGCGAGTTCAAGGGGCCTCATCAATCCCAGGATGGAAAGGTGCAATCCCAGAAACCCCTCCCCCTGTCACCGAACCAGAATCAGATTCATGGACCAGAGCAATTGCAGATCCCAGAATTGAGGAGCTAATCATCCTATCATCAGACGATTCAGAATCTGATTCATCTACAAGCTAGGAGGATTCAAGCGGAGAGGAGGAGCCGAGAGGACCTGCTATTGTAATTGGGAGGCAACGTAGGCCCAAGAGAAACAGAAGAGATCAGGAAGAAGAGGATGATGGCAGGAAGAAGAAGAAGGCCAAAGTATATGAAGGATCGAAGAGAGTTCGCTCAAGGAGGGGAGTGGCCTTCACTCTCAGAAGACTGAGGCCAAACTATGAAGTGGGACAGTCTTCAAGACCGATGGAAGAGGTGTTAGAGGAAAGAGATCAGCATCAGACCAGTGGAATAGAGGAGCGCAGAGTGGAAGAGGAAATAAGAATAACAAAAGAGATGGTGATGAGGCGGACTAGAGAGGAAGTAGAAGAGGTGGTGGATATGACATAAATGTAAGAGGTATCCATCGTGCAACCTCTGACCCAATCACACAAACCTCAATGCGCAAAGGATGGAAGAGATCAAGATCAGGAGTCACAAGGACCACAGAGAAGCTGAGAGTGGCAACTTTCTCCCCACAGAAAAGAGCCAAAATCATTCACAGTCATGTGATTCGCAAGCCAGCAGACTCACAGTTTTCGGAGGAGAAGCGGGAAAGTGGAGTAAATGGCGTAGCACAGGCTCCAGCTGAGGTGGTTGTGGTATCTGATTCGGATTCGGAGCCAGTCCGTAACAAGGAGGCATCTCAGAAGGAGCAAGATTCTAGTGAGGGGGAGGAGGAGGTGTCCTCCAGAAGACCCCCTCCACTGCAGGGAGGGGAGCAGGAAACCTCCAATCAAACAGGTTTTCTGGTGGTTGAACCAAATCAACCGCCCAAGCAGCCATGACGACCATTGTGTGGAACTGTAGGGGCTACAACAATGCTCTTACAATGAAGGCGATCGACTAGTTAATTCTGCGATACAAACCTGATATGTTGTGCCTGATTGAAACCAAAGCCATGGAGGAACATTTTGCTCGATGGCAAGAAAGCACATATTTCAGGAGCTCCAAGATTGTGGAACCAACTGGTCGATCATGTGGCTTAGCTCTATTTTGGTCTAGTAAGTTAGTAGTAGACATAGAACTTGTTTCCAGCAATTGCATCATTAGTATAGTCACTAATGCCTCAGGGAGGAAATGGTGCCAAATGGCCATTTATGGCCCTTCTCTACTTCATCAGAGGCCTTCATTCTGGAATAATATGTCTAGTTTGCATTACTTTAGGGATTTCCCATGCATCATCATAGAAGATTTCAACCAAATCATCTCTCAGGATGATAAGAGGGGGGCTCCATTGTACATATAACCCCCCAGAATGCCCTAGTTAATTGCATTAAACAGCATAAACTGAGAGAGTTAGAATCAGAGGGGCTTTGGTTCACTTGGACAAACTCACAAGATCAACCCCACACCATTGTGGAGAGATTGGACAGGGCTTTTGGAAATGATGGATGGTTCTCAATGTTGCCAGAAGCTAAAGTAACCAACCTCCCTTTTCTCACTCAGATCATAGTCATATCCTATTGCAGTTGCAGCAGTCAGAACAAATGACGAGGAAAATGTTGAGATTTGAATCTATATGGATAAGTATGGATCCACCTCTACAGATCTTGAGGAAAGTATGGTCAATAGTACACTTATCATCAGCACGGCAAAATGATGGTGATATACTCTCAGCTAGACTACATTTATTATTGGTGCATCTATGTAACTGGCATAAAAGGACACTTGGTAACATGGAAAAATAGATTGCACACAAGGAGGAGGACTTGAAGAAACTTCAAATGGGAAATGGCATGTTTGTAAATGCAGAAAGAATCAAGAACTTGGTGGCTCACAAAGAAATCCTGGAACTAGAAAATGTCAGATTACTGGCAACAAAGGGAAAAAGTGAATTGGATGAGACAAGGAGAGAAAAATACAAAGTTCTACCATAAATGGGCAACCAGGAGGAAGGAATCCAACACCATACAAGGTCTATTGCTGCAAGATGGAAGTTGGACCACAGACCAGAACTGTATATTACAAGAAATGACATTACATCTGAGGAGTATACTCACAGAGGAGTATGGAGATAATGTGATAACAGATGCAGACACTGAATGGCAGATGCTTGCACAAGCTAACCAGAGGGTACTATCCATACAACAGATGCAAAGGTTGGAGAAACCTTTTTCTAGTAAAGAAGTATGGGAAGCACTAAAACAAATGAAACCTTGGGGAGCACCTGGAGAAGATGGTTTCCCTGCTGGTTTCTATAAACACTACTGGAAAGAGGTAGGTGAAGATCTATCACAGATGATCCTCAGGATAACAAAAGGGGGACATTTTTCCCATTGCACTGGAATAAAACTCAAATCATTCTCATCCCAAAGAAGAAACTTCCCAAGACAGCATCAGATTTCAGGCCATTCTCTCTATGCAATGTGAAGTACAAGATATTGGCCAAGATGATTGCTATCAGGCTTGAATCACACATGGAATCACTAATTGCATCCTCACAAAATGGTTTTGTACCAGGCAGAAACATCTCAGAGAGTGTCCTCCTGGCACATGAAGTTCTGGAACACATCAGAAAGTACAAAACAGCAAAACAAGGACTAGCTGCTATAAAGCTTGACATGAGCAAAGCTTATGACATGATCTCTTGGAAGTTCCTGAAAAAATCCCTAAATTTCATCAAAATGCCAGCTAGTTTGCTGAATATCATTATGATGTGTGTACAAACTGTCACATATCAGGTGGTGGTAAATGGAATTGCCAGTCCAACTTTCTCCCCCAACAGAGGATTGAGGCAAGGATGCCCACTATCCCCATACATGTTCATTCTATGCCAACAATTCTTGTCAGCAGAACTGGACAGGTTGGTTCTGCAAAACAAGTCATTGGTAATACAGGTGTCAAGGGGAGGACCAAAAATCTCTCACATAATGTATGCTGATGATTGTATCTTGTTCTCAAGATGTACTCCTCAAGCCATTACAGATTTGAAACAGATGTTACACACATACACAGCTCTGGCAGGTCAGAAATTAAATAATGATAAATGCTCCATATGTTTCAGCCCAAACACCACTCCTGAGGCACAGAAACAGATGAGAGACCAATTACACATCCAGGGACAAGGAATTTGAGGTACTTATCTGGGAAATACTATCCTGTTTGACCAAAAAAATCTAAAATTTTAAGATATTTGATCAGTAAATTCAAGCAAAAATATGATTCACGGAAAACAAAACTGCTAAATCTCCCGGCAGATTGACCTTGGCAAAACATGTGCTACAATCTTTGGCTATATACCCCCTAGGAATATTTAGAATTCCAGTAAGGGTGCTGAAGAAACTAGATGCCATGACTTCTACTTTCATATGGGGAGGTAAGATAGAAGGCAGAACAGTACACTGGAGGTCTTGGACCCACTTGAATAAGTTCAAAACAGAAGGAGGACTAGGGCTGAGATCTACCTTAGGGATGAACAAAGCTCTGATAGCTAAACATTCATGGAATCTTCTCTCAAACAAACAATCCCTCCTCACACAGGTATTGACAGCTAAATACCTTAAACACGAGAACATGTTAGCAGTCTCAGCAAGCCAGGTGACTCTTGGGGATGGAAATCAATTGTCTGGGCAACAGAACTAATAGAAACAATCTCTGTTGGAAGGTGTCAAATGGGAAAAACATCAGCATTCATGCACAGTGGATTCCAAATCTTCAGAATCCTATACAGGTAACAAATGTGGTGGAAACTCACACAAATCTAAAAGTTTCTCGCTTGATTGATCAACAATCTGGCACCTGGAGATATCCCCTCATCAGATCACTGTTTCCACACCATATAATCCCACACATTCAGAGCATACACTTGGATATTCAAGGCAGAGATGAACCTCTATGAAAATGGACTACAGATGGAAGATATACCTCTAAATCAGGCTATCATAAAGCAATGGAAAACATAAGAAATATAGCCTCTCACAGATTAAGTCCCATGACAAAGAAATTATGGTCCAAGATATGGAGTCTAAAAATCCCACACAAGCATGCAGTATTTATATGGAGAGCATTGACAGGATGCCTTGCCACAGGAGCCAACAGGATGAAGAGAAAATTGGATGACAATGGAACCTGTAAGAGATGTCACTAGGGGATTGAAGATGAGACACACCTATTTCTGCAATGCAGAGCATCCTTACTCATCTGGGTAGTTGCAAACATTGTCATCAACTGATCAGACAATTCTACTTTCAGCACATGGTTCTTCCAGTTAGTTATAGGAGCAGCAGAATCACAAAAGCTGATTCAGATCATCATGCTACTCTGGGGAATATGGAAAAGTAGAAACAGTTCTACTTTCAGGCAACAAGATATACCTCCAGTACAGTGTGTACAACAGACTCAGGCAGAAATAGACTTGGTGTTGAAAATCCTCAGAAAAAGTCACACAGTAGAGGACCTGGGAGAGGAACACATGGCAGATAACACTGCATCTACAAATCAACAACTCTCAATACAAGCTATAAGACAAGGTGAAGTAACTGAGGGGATCCCTCAAGCTTGTGTCATAAGTTTTGATGGATCCTACAGAGAACACATGAATGTAGGAGCTGCAGGATGGAGGATATGGAAGCCAGGCTGAAATCTAGACACAAATATCTCAGGTTCAGATTTCTTTCCAGCAACCTCACCCCTACAAGCTGAAGCGGATGCCTGTTGGAGAGCCCTCAAAGCAGGCAGAAGAAATGGAGTCCAGAGGGTCAACTTGGTCACAGACTCTGTTCAGCTAAAAGCATCAATCTTGAATCCTTTGTCAGCACCGATTGCAATCAAAGGAATTATCCATAGTATTAGGCAAATAGCGGATTCACTTGTTGAATTTGCTGTAATTAAGGTCGCTCGTTCTTTTCTAGAAAAGGAACATAATCTGGCCTTTAACCTTAGCATAAATATATGTAATAGTATTAGTACTCCTTTCCTTTTCTAATTAATGAAATATGGTTTTTCAAAAAAAACATACAAAACGTTGTTTTTTCCAACGTTTTGAAAACGAGCATTTTTACCCAAACAGTTCAATGAAAAAAACTTCTCACCGAACACATACGATAGTTGTTTGACCAGCCAATATATATTTTTGATAATAAAAAAAGTAAAATACTGCTTCAAAATGTTGCTGCCAAACGGGGCCCCGTTTGGCAACAAAGTTTTGAAACAGCGTTTTGCTCAATTTGCCGAAAATAGATTTAAACTGGTCAAATATCTATTTTACTTGTTTAGTGAGAGCCTTTATGCATTGACCTGTTTGGATGAAAATGCGTGTTTTCAAAACACTCAAAAATGAGTGTTTTACATGTTATTAGTTGGATAAATATTACAAATTTCCTTTTTATTATTTTCTTTACATTAAGTAATTTTCTGTTACCCTTCCCTTTGTACGTAACTTTGTTTTGAAACTTTCGTTTGAAAGTATCACGTAGTAGCTAACCTTTTTGTTTGTACGTAATTAATTTTTTTTGATTTGTTCTAAAAAAATTTAACATCTTTAATTTTAATAATTGCTTTAATATTTTAGAGTACAATTTAGCAAATAAATATATGTTCTTATATATGCTAGTGAGTATCATCTCAAAGAAATACAAATAAATTAGATACATGTATTAGAAATATATTTTTCTATGCTTCAAAATAAAAGTCACACAAAAATAAAAATTTAAATTTAAAATATATTGATGTCCATGTCTGTTATTTAACATAACAAACAGATAATATCTATTTATTATCTACCAAACAATCGTCCAAAAACCGCTAGTCAAAACAAATAATAACAATGGGCGGGTTTGGACTGAGTTAAACTGGGTTGGGTCTAAATGGACAATTACTCATTTATACCCATCAGGCTAATGAGTTTAAATGGATTGGGTTTGGGAAGGTTATAAATGGACATAACTTCTTTTCAATGCCATTATGCACAAGTACTAAAAATATAGTAAGTATTGATTTTATAATTACTAAAATATGAAGCGTAGTTTTCGGTCCCCATGTGTAAGTAGTGTTCATTTTCTCTTATTTAATTTAATTGATTTTTTCGGAATCTTTACTACGTTCAAAACAAGGGTTTCGAGTTTTTAGGTACCAAAGAGATTGGCTAATGGTAACCAATGGGTACCCAGAGCCTGTTTGGAAAAATATGGGCTAATACCCGTCTGTAGCCCATTAAGTTGATAGGCGGGTATTTTAGAAAAATTACCCTATGTATTTGGACGGGTAAAAATCCGTCGGCCAAATTTCCACCCCTACTATAAAGGTTTGTCGTAGCACAATAGACAGACAATTAGATAAGACAATCTTATGATAAGGCAGGAGACATATCAAACTCATTCTAATAACTTTTATAGTTAAAAAATAAACATTTGAAATTTGGTGCAATAGTAAAAATACGCCAAACTACAGGGAGTTTTCTGCAAATAATGAAACTTATATACAAAAACCCCAAAATCAGACGCGATGGGATTTCTTCTCCGATTGACTTCTTCTTCTCCGACTACAATTCCCCAATCAACGAATTCATCTTCATCTTCGATCGAAATACACACAGTCACGAGTTCTCTCTGATTCATCTTCCCAAATCTACAAATATTATTTTTTATTTGATGATGATCTTCGTCGGTTATGATTTTGTGATCAATGCAGGCGAGGAGCAGGCGAAGCAGAGATGGTCGAGCTCGTGGCAGCGAAGTTGATGGTGACGATGAAGCGGGTGAGGCAGAAAAGGTCGAGCTCGAGGCGGCGTCGGAACCGCCGAGGCAGAGAAGGTCAAGTTGGCTTATGTGATTCTCAGATGGAGACTTATCGAAAAGCTCTCAGTCGAGCTGTGAGCCACCATAAAAAAAATTACACGCATTAAATTTTTGAGCAATACAATAACCATTCAATTACTTGGAATTGGACAATAAAACAATACTACAAGGTCCAATACTACTAAGGGCCTATTTGATACGCCTAAACTGAACTGAAAATACTGAATTGAACTGAAAATTACTGAACTGAACTGAAAATTACTGAACTGAACTAAATACTGAACTGAATTAAATACTGAACTGAAATAAACTAAACTAAACAAAATTTAGATTCATTTTCATATTTGATAAAATACAGTTGTATTCAAAATTTTGATTACAAAAAGTCCATTTATATTGAGTGGAACTTACTAGAACTGAATTGAATAAACAAATCACTGCATTTATATAACTAAATTAGCTAAATTTTATCAAACATCAAACTGAATTGAACTAAATCATGCTGAACAGAACTAAACTGAACTGAATTGAAGAAAGAAAAATCAACGCATTGATATAATTGATGAATCTGTATTTCACCAAATCATATGTCATCATATACGAATTAATAAACTCAACCTAGTAGCTTAATAAACTTAATGTTTTGAAGCATATTGAACATAACTTAAATAAACTTAAGTGAAAAAATTGAGCTAAGCTAAACCTGAATAGATTTGAAAAGAGCATGACAAAATTTAGGGCAAATTAATGTATTTTGATAACCAAATTAAGTTATATTTTATCAAATCATATTTTCATCATAAATGAATTTAAGAAATTGGATATGTCTTATTAGACAAAATTCTGAACTGAATTTAATTGAAACGAAGTGAAGAAAAAAAAATCTATGCATTGATATAACCGATGAAGCTATATGATAAGTCCATGGTTTGCACTCTAGGGCTTCATTCAGTCTCGAATTAGGGCCCGAGAAGGTTCAGGGGCTCGAGATACGCGGGAGATGTACTCACATGTCCATCGATCCAAATCCTTATAAGGAACGCGTATATTCTGAATGTCTTACAAGGAATGCACTTCATCTAAATATGGGAATACAACTGTTATCTCCATAAGAGTTGTATTCTCACTATAATTACATATCACACCAATCTATGGATTGGAGCCCTATAAATACAAAGGTTTGGTAGACCTCTCAATTTATTATCTAACACACACTACGCCTTATGCTTATAAGCTTCTCTAAGTTGTCACTGACTAAAGCATCAGAGCGTCTACCCCTAGGCCACCCCAGGGCTTTGTCTTGCAGGTTAGTTCGTGAGTTGGGTTCGTGATCAAACGCGGGTTCCAGACATCCATCAATTTGGCATGCCCAGTGGGACCTGCGTGTTCATCTTGGTCAAACCGACCCTCCGCTCGCTCAGATCTGAACGTCTCAGCAGCCTCCTCGGAATTACAACGCCATGTCAGATCCCAATAACCCTCCCCGAAGTAGGCCAAGGAGGGGCCCAAAGAGCTGAAGAGGACCCCGGCACAGGGCAAGCCCCCCGTGAACGTAGACGCGGACGAGGAAGAGGAAGGCCACCATCGCGTTCCACCTCTGAGCCGCCGCCAAGCTCCACCACCAGCACTGGAAACAGGAGGCACCAGCGCAGGACCCACTGCTACGACTTCTTCTGGCCCTACTGCATCAGGAATCACCTTGGGCCCTGGTCCGTCTACTAACGGATCCGAACCGCGGATTCTACTTCTGACCGACCACGAATATAATGAGCGCATAGAGCGCCAAGATGGATGCCTCTCCGAAGAAGAGTTCGGAGCCCACGATGAGTCCTCAATCCTCACGGACGAGGAAAGGAGAATGAGGGATGATGCAATCCTTGCTCGAAAGTTTGACCAAGAATGGCGAGAACACGACAATCAATAGGCCCCTCTACGTCACAACCCCCTTCGTCTGGTCTTACCGCATCTCGACCTCCCCCAACAGGCCCGAGCTCGACCCTTCCCCTACATGCTCGAGCTCAGCTCCTCCGGTGGCCGATTTGCCCAGAATCTCCAGCTTTTATTGCAAACTATCCAAGCCCATTATCCCCAAATAGTGGCAAACCTACAGGCTTACCCCCCCCTCGACACCTTTATGCTTCAACTCACGAGGCGTTAGCCCGAATATCGATCCCCAACATACCTCCTAGAATAGGAAGCATACCATTTCCAAATCCGCCCTACTTTCACCGGGGGAACCCTTCTCAAGAACAACAGTTTCTGGATGGGTTATCCCTGTCACAGAGTCTACCTCCACTTAACACACATCAACAACAGCCGTCGTTTCAGCCTCCAGGGAGCAATGGCAATGACGAGGGACGCATGAGCGCAGAAGAGCACCAAAAGTGTCACATTCAACGCAGCTAAGACCAGATCAACCAGCAACAAAGGGAGCGTAACCAAACCAGTTGGCAACAAAATCCTGATACATGCCAGCCCGTAGACTATAGGCCGCATACAAGACAAGGGGCCAAGACGAGATTAATAGAGAGTTGGACCATCTTCTCGGACCACAGGGACAAAATGCTCGCTCTCCCTTCACATATCATATAATGAACCTCCCATTTGATAATTCGAAAAAGGTACCTGACTACCTTCCGACATATGAAAGGACTAGCAACCCTGTAGAATTCCTCTTTGTCTTCAGCAAAACCATGCTGACCCAGAACTTACACGAACTGGAGATTTGCAAGATAGTTCCTAGTTATCTACGAGGGAAGGCTCAAAATTGGGCTTAACCATACTACTCCAGAAAGCCTGTTCACACACAGAGATTTCGACAGGTTCCTCCTTTTAGCATTTTTTCAAAAGAAGTTCAACGATCCATGGGTGTCCTAGGCCGCATCCCGCGCAAGGAGGGAGAAACCCTGGAGGAGTACTATCATAGATATATGGACCTGGCTACTGAATGTTACGATTGGACGGACTCCCTCGTCATACATACGTTCCGAATGAATGTTGATGACGATGGATTGAAGAAGAAACTAGCCTCCAAAAACCCAACGACCGTGCAACATCTCCAAAGCCATTATGGAGAAATACATTAGTTGCGAAAACGCGGTGACAGGGAAGCATGATCGTGACCCTCAAATGGATAGCAAGGGCAAAGAACCTAGGCTGAAGGTGCCCAAAACAGAGAAAACTGAAATCCCTTCCAAACGTAGCTTCGAGTCTTACACTCCCTTTACCCAGTCTCGGGTAGAGATATTTTCAATCCACCGGTACCTCCTCAAAGATCCACCCGCAATGAAGGATTCCGCGGACCGGTAGAGATCCCTAAAATACTTCCAATTTCACAGGGATCGAGGATGCGACACGGAGGAGTGTTTTCAGCTCAAGAATGAAATTGAGAAGCTGATCCGACAAGGGATCGTTCGAGAAGTAAATCCCTCAGCTTCTCCAATAGTCGTGGCCAACTAGGGATCCCCACGAAAAAATGGGGGAAAGCCATGGCAAAAGAGAAAGAATGGTCCGAGAACTAATGACCAGAACCAAGGAAATTGGGGGAACAATCCCCGGGATCCTCCTCCGCCACCGCCGAATAGAGTCAACCGAGTCATCAACGGCATCAATAGTTTCACAGGCGAAGAAACCTCTCTAAGCAAGCTCAAAGCCAGTGTCCGAGCCATTTCCCACACTGAACCACTCAAATAGAGGTTTCGCCCGGAGGAGACCATTACCTTTTCTGACGAGGACGTCGTGCCCAATCAGGATCCTCATTCTGATCCTATTATAATCTCGGCTACCATTCATAGTTTATTGGTCAGAAAAGTCTTTGTGGACGCCGGCAGCGGAGTTGAGGTCATGTTCTATGACTTCTTCAAGAAGTTGGGCCTCACTAAAGATGACCTTAAGCCCACGGGTCCGATCTCAGGCTTCACTGGAAATCCAGTACTAATACCCCTCGGTGAGATCACCCTTTCAGTCTAAGTGACGGACCCCGAAGTCTCACACTATACTGTACTTTTGTGGTTGTCAACACTGTCACACCGTTCAACGTCATACTTGGCAGACCTTGGATGTGCCAAGCTAAGGCCGTTTGGTCTCCCTACCACCTTGTACTGAAATTTCCTACAAGCCAGGGGTGGTATCAATAAGGGAATACCAAGGAGTGGCACAACAACGTCCACTTTAAAGACACCAGAAGAGGCAACAACGTCTCAGTCATCAATACAAGCTCAGTAATTCTACCCCAAGAACCGCAGCTCGAACAACCCCTATCTTCCACTTTGACCCCAAGGCGATTGACGAGATGACGCGGCTTGGACAAAACGCCAACAAACCTTCAGGGAGGAAGACCTAGTGATGCTAGTAGGCCCGTGGTGCAAGGAGCATTTGGAAGAAGCACTGGAGACGAAGCCTAAGGGTCCTTATCAAGTCTTCAGAGCCCTTCCAAGGGGATTCTACCTCTTACAAACCCGCAAAGGAGAACATTTACACACGGTGATGATGGTGCCATACCAACGCAGGTACCACGGAGCTTCAAAACCAATTAGGCCTTCTCCAGATAAAGAGAAGATACTTCAATAAAGCCTAAAGGCTAAGCTTCTTTCTTTCTTTATTTTTATAGCTGAGCTTTAAACTCAAGGGTGTTTCATGTTTTTAATTTTACCGAGCCATGAGCTCGAACAATAAAAATCACCTTAGGCAACAATCAATCTTCTCGGGGATAATACAAAAAAGCCTTAAAAGGCTAAAAGGTGTCCCCTCTCGGCAACAACCTCGAAGAAGAAGTAGCCACAGGGGGTATAGAAAATGCTCCCTGAGCATTCAACTCTTGAAATTGGGCCTCATAAGCAGCCAGTTCCTCCTTACACCGCTTAAGCTCATCATAAGCAAGAGTTAGGTTACAAGTAATCTAAATACTTTAATTCTGGAGATTGCTTATCCGTAAATCTTTCGTATGGATCTCAACAATGACTACTTTAAAGTTATCTACGACCTTTTTCAATTCCCGAGAAAGGTCCTCGTTGGCGTCTTGCAACTTGCTATTGGCAACTTGAAGGTTATTATGTCTATCTTGGACGTCATCCAGCTTGTTCCTGAGCTCGGTCCTTCTGTCCTTATACTGTTGAATCTGCTGGCAAAGCGAGGATATATCCTCACGGAGTACACTCATGAAACCTTTCAAGTCCTCTCCTCTTCCAGATCCTTGTATCTCAGAGAAAGATCTTTGTACCTATACTGCCAGCAGAAGGAGTCTTCTTCGCACCAGTTGGCCCTATCAGCTAACTCCCAAAAGCTGTGGTTCACTTCGTCATGAAAAAGCTGCAGCTTAAGGGTAAAGGGATAGACAGAAGAGGAATAAACACAAGATAAAGTGTAACACCGAAATCTGATAGAAAAACTGTGAATATATTGAAAAAGACAATGTCTTGAATTATATTAATGCCCAAAAAGGCAAGAAACAATGAAATTCTCCTAAGAGTAAAGGCTCTAGAGGATTACTTTGTTGTGCTGCTGATCCCGGCTACGGTTTGCTGGTGGCACATTGGCTTCAACTGCTTTCTCAAGGAAAGACAGATCCGGGTACAAGGTGACAATCTTTTCCACGAGTTCATCCAAGGCCATCACCCTGTTGGCCGCTTCCAGGTTCTTCATCAAGTCCACTTAGAAGCCTCCCCCCGACGGAGCCCTTCATCTAACTCCTTCAGCTCCTGAGCAGCAGTCGACCAGTTGTAGATTGGAGCCAACTCTTTCTTGTCATCATCATTGCTAAGAAATCCTTAAGATGCTCCCACATTTTATGAAGTTGGGAGCAATGATAGAGCTTGCTTCAGGTGTCCTTAAGCTCCCTCACCTTGGGGCTATTAGCGCTAAACTCAGACATCAGCCTGAGCAAGTGCCTCTGCCTTATCGGATCGGCATACAACCCTCGCTCACCTTCAATATCGACTATATTGCGACCCATTTCCAAAATAGTGGTCTGTTGGGCGAGCATCTTGGCATCAACGACTTTCTTTTTTTGAAGAATGTCCTCCTTTTCAGCCGACATCTGAGCTGCCTCACCACGAACCTGTTCGATCAGCACGGGCGACCCACTAGACTTCTCTTCCACTTGAGCCTTCAGCTTTTGCACCTATGCTAGCAACGAGTCCCTCTTAGTGGCAATGCCCTCCAGAGACTGACAACGGGCGTGAAGCACCTGGACTGATTCATACATATGCACAAGCGGGTCTCCCATGGCCACGATCCCATCATAGGAGTCAGCCAAGACCTATATCAACCATAAAGTAATGTACGGATCCATACTCGTGGACAAAGAAGACGGACAAGTCTAAAATTATATACCTTGGTAATCTCGGGGAACTTCTGGTATTTCTCGGACCCGGGATACACCAAGTCATTCCCAGCAGGCTGAGAAACATACTCCTCTAACCTTCCTAGAGGCCCGAGCTCGACCTTCTGCCTCTTAGTCTTCACTCTCCATACCTTGGGACCCTGAAGAATCTTCGAACTCTTGCCGTTTCTTATCCTCCGCCTCCTCTCTCCTTCTTTTCTGACACTGCTGTGCCATCTCAGTAAGATGTTCAGCAATATTGACCTCCTTGACGATGGGGGAAGTCACTGCACAACAAAAGCCAGTATGTTAGAAGTAAGGAGGACAGCTACAAGCACAAGTTATGTATGCATATATACATAAAAAAGGATACCCTCGGCCGGAATCTCTTTAACAGAAGACAAAGTCACTGGAGTCTCATCCTCCTCGTCACCAAACATCACTGAATAATAATCCTCCGTGTTAGCCGAACATAGAGAAGTAGGTGCATCAACCACCGCCTTTCTTGGAGCTCTGACCAAAATCTCCTCCTTATCTTCTTCATCAGATGGATCTCGAGCTATTGGCACGACAACAGGAGCAGGCTCCCTCGGACCTCGATGTAACCTCCTCAAAGGACGTCTGGCATCCGCCATAAAC
Organism: Sherardia arvensis; assembly: GCA_948330725.1. Taxonomy (NCBI): domain Eukaryota; kingdom Viridiplantae; phylum Streptophyta; class Magnoliopsida; order Gentianales; family Rubiaceae; genus Sherardia; species Sherardia arvensis. The sequence continues at coordinate 20,012,993 of OX415238.1, forward strand.
ACACACCCTTTCTCATGTGAAGGCTTCACGGATCCCTTGGATACTGATTGGTTCTTCTCTCGAGCATCCCGCTCCTCCGCGAACCTAAGGGCCCGAACAGCCCTACGAGCTGCCTCGGGATCTTCCCTATCTATCACAGTAGACTCGTATCACTCGATCTTAAACCCGTCATTGGGTTGATCGAAGTACGCGCTCTTCAAATAGCTGTCATTCTCAAGGGTCCGCCCTGGCGTCAAATCTAACCATCTGAAGGTTTGAATAGGCCACACCCAACCTGTCTTGTGATTCCTGGCACCCACTTGCCGCCTTCGAGTTTTATTTTCTGCCCAACGAGCTTCGATGCAACCTCGGCCAAACGACTAAGAACCCAGAAGTTATTATTCGACTCATTCTTAATACGGGAATTCCAGTTAGGCACGGTGTACTTGGTTCGATCAAAGGTTAGCTTCACCTTGCTCCACTCTTCGCTCTTGGAAGGAAGCTCGAACGGTCTCCCACCCTGAGGTGTCAAGGTCACTACATTCTTGACTATACGGTCTCCCACCTTATACAAGCTTCGGAGAAATTTAAAGTTGGGGCGTATGTCCTCACCAACACACCAAGTCATTAACGCCATGATTGTCACCATCACATTGGCATGAATCTGGCCAGGATGCACTTGGTAGTGATTCAAAAACCTACTTAACAATGGAGGAAATGGAAAGGAAAAGTCATGCTATATAAACCTCCCATATATCACTCCTCGGCTAGGAGTAGCCAGCTCTGAGGCACATACATTATCCTCTGGGTACATGAGATCATAGTCAATTGGGATGGAATACCGACAATCGGCAAAAAAATTCTGAGCGGCTTTTCGAGCTCTCTTGTCCTTTGCTGACACTTTGCTGCAACCCTTATCACTGGGCGGCGGTTGTAGACAACCTGGCACACATGGCATCAAAGCGGCATCTCTCTATATTTGGGCCCGCCGCGCCACAATCACTGCACTCAAGTCTTTTCCTCTATCCATGTGTTTCTTCTGCGGCTCCATGGGTTTTTCCCACTGGCTATCTCAGCCCGGCGACGGTCATTGGAGCTAATTTCCTTAGTCGCATTATAATCATCCTATTTATTATCATGCCGGGGACGGAATTTGTTTCACTACTACTTGACATGATTATAGAGAGAATAGAGGGAATACATTATGGAAAAAGGAATGAAAAATACAGACATAAATCAAAAAGAAGATCCGAATACTTACTGATTGAAGTTGAACAAGAAATTTGGGGCTTCGGAAAAATTAGATGAAGATGAAAGTAATATTTAGGAGATATAATCCAAAATTAAACAGCATTTACTCGGGTAATTACCTTGATCCGTTCCGATGCAAGCAAGTGGAGAGATGGGGGAACAAATCGCCAGCGCCACCGAATAAATACATGACACATGTATTCTACTTTTGGATTCGAAAAGGATTTAAACTCAGCCATCCACATATCCTGATGGAATGCAAAACAACGTGAAGATAGATATTCAGACGAGTCAGCCTGAGTGGTCAATCCGAGAGGATGCGCCGAGCTAATACTCCGAGTTACCTTCCCGAGTTATTGGCCTTACCCCCGAGTAGCAAGCATCGCATCATGCCTTCAAGAAGAGACCTCAAAATTCTGAGTATCTACCTTGGGGCTACTGATAAGTCCATGGTTCACACTCTGGGGTTTCGTTCAGTCTCGAACCAGGGCCCGAGAAGCGTCAGGGACTCGAGATACGCGGGAGATAGACTCATGGGTCCATCGGCCCAAATCCTTATATGGAACGCGTATATTATGAATGGCCTACGAGGAATATAATTCATCTAAATATGGGAATACAACTGTTATCTTCATAACAGTTGCTTTCTTACTATAATTACATATCTCACCGATCTATGGATTGGAGCCCTATAAATACAAAGGTTTGGTAGACCTCTCTATTCATTATCTTATACACACTACGCTTATGCTTATAAGCTTCTCTAAGATGTCACTGTCATAAGCATCGAAGTGTCTACCCCTGGGCCACCCCAGGGCTTTGTCTTCCAGGTCAGTTCGTGAGGTGGGTTCGTGATCAAGCGTGGGTTCTAGACATCAATCACTATATTTATGAAATCACATTTCATCATCATATATGAATTAATAAACTCAACCTAGTTGCTTAATAAATTAAATTGAATTGAAGTATGTTGAACCTAACTTAAATGAACTTAACTGAACAAAACTAAGCTAAACTAAACCTGAACTTATTTGAAAAGAGCATGACTAAATTTAGGGTGAACTAATGTATTTTGATAACCAAATTAAGTTGCATTTTATCAAATCATATTTTCATCAAAACTGCACTTAAGAAATTGGATATGGCTGATTAAACTAAACTGAACTGAACTGAAATGAACTTAATTGAACTGATTTGAAGGGGGGAAATCAATATATTGATATAACCGATGAAGCTATATTTTATCAAATGAATTAATAAACTGAATCTAGCTTCTTCTTTTTTGAACAAAAAGACAAACTTTATTAACACCACCAAGAAATCCCATACAAAAGAGTTCACAACAAAAACACCACCACCAATCCCATCAAACAAGAAATCACTTAAAATGGTTCCATATTCAAACACATCATCGGCCTAGGCCGGAATCAGCAAAGCTAACAGAGAGACATTTAGAGACCACCACGGAGACGGAGGACAAGGTGAAGGGTGGACTCCTTCTGGATGTTGTAGTTGATATGGTTCTGGATTTCCGGTGTAGATCGGACTTCCAGCAAGGTGATGATCTTCTCCCTGTACCTGCACGATGAGCAACGTGAGCTTAGGCGGGCAGAGTTCGGCCATCACCCGCTCCGACGCCCAAGTAAGATTTGGGGTGTTTTAGAGAGAGAAAATCTATGTAACAGGCTGAGAGAATCTGAGGAAAGAGAGATGAAGCTCTCCTTCCTTTATACCTGTTGGAAGCCTCATCCGGTGTGAGCGTCTCCATGGATTCTGTTGTGTTCTTCCATGCGTGCTGAACGTGTTGAGCACGGGGTCTCACGTGTGCGTGCGTACTATGTGTGAGCTGTCAAGCAAGGTGGGGGTACTCATCTCGTGTGGTATGCTTGGCCTTGTATGGGCTTTATGGCCCATACCCTATTAAGTCCCCCATAGTCCTGTCCATGGTTCTCATGGTGCAGGACTATTTGTTGTGTTGTTCGTGGGCGTCGGTATGAATATGGCTTTATGGAACTCAAGATGAATCTTCTGAACATGTTAGATTAGTGAGACATGTTGACGTGCTTCATCTTGGTGACGATTTCCTTTGCTTCTGTTTTGGCGGTTCATTTTTTTGAACGGTCATGTCGCTTTGGCGTGTCTTGGAGAAAGGGCATGTCTTTTTTCGAGAAAAGACGTCATTTATTAGCTTGTCCTCTCATCAATCTATCATTGATGTGACACGTCTTTTTGTAGTGAAAAGGCACGCCTCTTTTCAACCTATTTAAGCTGCCTTTTTCAGCTTTTTTATTCCTTTCTTCTTACTTCTGTTTTTTCTCCAAAATTTTTCTTTTGTTTCCTTCTCTCCCTCCATGATGAAGAGCACCATTGAAACCCTTTTCTGTACTACTACCGAGGCGGAGTTGTCACTTCTTCGTTGCCGCTGTGAAACTGTGGCCTCTATGCAGGCTAATGCCCTTCTTCCTAAGGAAGCAGATCCTGTTCAAGTGGATCTTGCTGACTGTTTTGCCTTACCGGCGGCTGATGTATCGACCGACCAAGTTAAGGATGGGTTCTGTGTGGTTTACTTGGAATGCTTTGACCATTGTGGTCTGCGTTTCCCGCTTTCCCCCTTTTTCCAATCGGTCCTAGGGTTTTATGATCAGAACTTTTCGCTCTTAACCCCAAACTCGGTCCGCATCTTGGTGGGATTTGAGGTTCTGTGCAGGGTCCACAAGGTTGAGCCGACTTACCAGCTTTTTTGCGCCTTCTATCATCCATGCAATGAGCCACCTGGTTGGTTTTTCTTGAAGAATTGGGAGGGTTCCAGGGCAGTGACCGAGTTGCCGACTCGGGTTGATTGGACTCGCAAGTTTGCATTTGTGAATAAGTCCTTGGTTTTTGGTGAAAATCCGGGCATCTATCCGTCAGGGCCCTGATGAGGGAGAAATGGTCCCTTTGCGTGCTTCCGTCGACTTGCTGAGAAAGAATCTCACTCCTGCTTACTACTTGTGCCGTGATGCTCTTTTGCAGGAATCTGGGATGTCCTTCCTTCCCATGGCTTGCGAAATAGTGACGGAGCCTCTCATTGTGTGTAAGTATCTCACCTTTATGTTGTTAATGTTATTGTGTGGTTACTGAATTCTTATCTCGTTCCTTCTTTTTGTAATGTAGTTTCCCCTACTCAAGTTGAACCTCCTGCCTCTGCAGGAACCAGACGCCGGCCGTCTCGTCTGAGTCGGGGCCTGGGCAGAGGAGCAGGAGAGGGGTTGCCTATTGGAGTGATTGACTTGACTAGCGACATACCATCTCATTCCAAGAAAAGGCCCTCATCTTCATCAGATACTGGTGGCAAGCAAGCTCGTGCCAAGACAGAGAACATGTTGGATGAGTCCAAGGTGCAGGACATGTTGGAGGCCACCAAGTCAGAGGACGTGGCGGAGGTGGATCGAGGTGAGATGCGTCACCCGGCTAAGGATCCTCATCTGGAGGAATGTATAGCCTCTTTGCTAGGAGGACTTGGTCATGTGTCGGGAGAGAAGCCTTTGGATCCTGCCCCTGAGACACAAGTCTGTCCTACAGCTTCCCTCCGTCAACTCCTGCTGCAATCCATCCCTGATGACCATATGCAATCTTGGCGTGCCAACCCACTCATCAACCTGTCAGGGGTGAGCAGCATAAGAGATAGGATGGCTGCTACAGCTATGGAGGTATCCCTTGGCTTCTTCTGTTTTGCTTTGTTTTTGTTATTTCCGTGTCCTTGTTCTTTACTTTTCTTTTGTTTGTTGCACAGGGTCTGTGTGCTGCTGTTGCTGTCCAAGCTTGGGAGAGGGATCTTGGAGGTGACCTTGGCAAGGCGAAGGAAATGTTTGACAAGGCAGATGCCAACATTGCTGGGATTCTCGAGCTGGCCAGGGAGAAGGATCTGGCTCTTGCCCAACTTCAGTCTAATAAAGAGAAACTGCTTGAGACCAAGCTGGGTCTGAATGAGGAGGTGGCTCGTCTTGCTGACAAGAACAAAGAGACAAACGAGAAGCTGAACATGGCAATGAAGGCCAACCAGGATCTAGCAATCAAGGTCAAATCTCTGGGTGCAGACTTGGAGTTGGAGCGTGGGGTGAGTGCTTCTCTGCGTAGTCAGTTGGACCAGCGTGACTCTGTTATTGGGGAGCATCTCAGGACAAGAGTTTGGCTCAGGGATGAGGGTTTCAGCAAGATCAGGGCCAGTGTGGATCAGAGCCCGGTGGCCAGGCGTCTTCTAGATGAGGCCCTAAATGAAGTTGATAACATCATGGCCAATGTGCCAGATGATGCTGAGATGAAGGTCCAGCTTGGTCGTGTGCACGCCCCCTTCCAGCAGTATGACTTCCAGGAATACTTCTCCACCCTTGGTCCTGACTTGGTCTTGGAGGACCTGATGAAGTGGCAGCCAGACCAGCCAGCTCCCTCTGCCTCTGATAACAAGTAGAAGACAAGATGTTGAAGGCGTTTTTTACTTTTGCTTTATTCTGGACTGATTGATGAGCTTGCATGCTCTTTTTATGGCGCTTGTGCCATCTTTTTATTCCCTTTGAATATTTTGAATTCGTATTTCTGGGATATTTCTAATTAGCACAAGCATTTATTACTATCTGTTTTTCTTGCTTTAACAAGCTTTTATTTGTTGCAAATTTATGGGTATGATGGACGTCTCCATCATGTAGCCCTTTGCACCATGTAACAAGTTGAATTCAGTCTTCAACTTGTTTTTTATGGTTAAGGCATCATAGCCCTTTTTTTAGATGCAAGTTTCTTTTCTGAAACTGTTTGCATTTATTTTGGGTTCTTTTGTTTTTCGAACTCCATCTTCTTGCACTTATCTTTCAAGCCATTTTTTCTCTTGTTGTCACTGCATTTTTATAAAAAAAGATAGCAAGTAGAAATTACCTCTACCAGTTGACTGGTTCGTGTCAGTGCATTATTTAAAGAAAAAATGAGAAAAGAGACATCTACCAGATGACTGGTTCGTGCCTTGGTGAGATATACTGAAAAATACTTCTCATTGCATTCATCTTGTAAGTTCTGGGACTACAAAGGCCACCCTCAAGATCATCTTGCAAACCTTATCAGGCTGTCTGACCTCTGTTGGGGGCTTTTTTTCATTTCATGAGGCTTCCCTCAAGATCATCTTGCAAACTCTAATGAGTTGCCTGACCTCTGTTGGGATCCTCCACTGCATCAAAAAGAAAAAAAAGAAAGCGAGGGAAAAAATCACAAGTAAGGCGAGGAGACGAGATCCATGTTGCGCCTTACATGTAATACTTGCGGAGGTTGTTCATGTGCCAGGTTCTTGGAACTGGTCTCCCATCCAGGTGCTCCAGCTTGTATGCTCCTTTTCCCAGCGCCTCAACGACACGGTAGGGGCCTTCCCAGTTGGCATCTAACTTGAGTTGTCCTTCCACTCTTGATGCTTCATTCTTTCACAAGGCCAGGTCACCAGCCTTCAGGTTGCGAGGTCGCATCTTGTTGTTATATCTTTGCTCCATCCAGGACTTGTAGGTTGCCTCTTTGAGCGATACTTTCTCTCGCTCATACTCTAACTCCTCCAGGTTCTGCCTCAACCCTTCATCGTTTCTTGCAGCTGGCAGAGGATCTTCCACTCGCAGGGTAGGTACAAGCATCTCAGGTGGTATGATGGCTTCAGTTCCAAAACACAGTCTGTAGGGGGACTCTCATGTGCTGGTCTAGGAGTCACCATGTATGACCACAACACGCTGTGAAGCTCCTCTGTCCATGCTCCCTTGCGCTGCTCGAGTTTCTTCTTGAGTCCTTGCACGATGGTTCGGTTTGTGACTTCCACCTGCCCATTGGCTTGTGGGTGAGCCACTGATGTGAGCTTCTGCTTGATGCCCATGTTGTTGCACCAGTCCTTGAACACTTCTCCTTCGAACTGAGTGCCATTGTCACTGACCAGTACTTGTGGGATCCCGAAGCGGCAGACCACATTCTTGCACACAAAGCTCGTCATCCTTCGCCCTGTTATGGTCACTAGTGCCTCGGCTTCGACCCACTTGGTGAAATAATCAACTGCCACGACAAGGAAACGACATCTTCCTGTTGCAACTGGGAAAGGGCCAACAATATCAATTCCCCACATTTCAAAGGGCCACAGAGACTGTATGGGTATCAGCTTCTCACTCTGCAGCCTTGGTACATTTGCATGTGTTTGACATTTCTTGCAGCTCTTGGTCATCTGGTTGATATCTTCCTTCATGCGAGGCCAATAGTACCCGCTCTGGTGATCCGCAATGCGAGTGCTTTGCCGCCTTGATGGCTTCCGCAACATCCTGCATGCACCTCTCGAACCACTCGCATTGCTTCTGACTGGGTGACACATCTCAACCAAGGTTCTAGAAAACCCCGTCTGTACAGAACTCCATCTTTCAACGCATAGTTAGGAGCATTGAATTTCAGCTTTCTGGCTTCCTTACTGCATTCGGGGACCACTTCGTTGGCAAGGAAATCCATCATCGGTTTCATCCAGCTTGTTCCCTCAACAACATCGACAGCTCCCACCGTCTTGTTGTCAGTTGATCTGTGTGTGAGGGTTTCCACCGTCACTGCCTTGTTCAAGTGTGCCCGCGTTGAGGATGCTAACTTGCTCAATGCGTCAGTTCTGGTGTTTTTTGACCTTGGCACGTTGATGATGTCGAATTTCTCGAATTCCAACGCCAACAATCTCACCTTGTCCATGTACTTCATCATGCCAGGGTCCTTAGCTAGGTAAGCTCCTTCATATTGTTTCGCCACAAGCATTGAGTCGCTATGACCCATCAACTTCCTCGCTCCAAGCTTCTTTGCTATCTCCATTCCCGCAATCAGGGCCTCGTACTCAGCTTCATTGTTTGATGCGGGGAATTCAAATCGCAATGCATAAGTGACTTCAACTCCACTTGGGTCAGTCAGAACCAAACCCGCGCCGGCACCTTCTACACCAGATGTTCCATCTACATGTAGCTGCCACTCGTCACTTGGAGCTCGCTTCCTCTTTTCTCCAGTTGTGCTGGTTTCGGGTGAGGGTGTTGCTTTCTTCACTTCTGGGGGCATTTCTGCTAGGAAATCAGCGACAACTTGACCCTTGACGGCCTTTCTTGGTGAGTATTCGATGGAGTGCTCGCCAAGCTCCACCGCCCATTTAGCCAACCGGCCTGATGCTTCTGGTCTGGTAAGGATGGCCTTCATGGGGTGGTTAGTCAGCACCACCACGGGATGCGCCTGGAAGTAATGTCTGAGCCGTCGAGCTGCATGTACCACAGCCAGGGCCAGCTTTTCTTCTCCCGTGTACCTTGTTTCTGCTCCCTGCAAAGCTCTACTTACAAAGTATATGGGTTTTTGTACCTTACTTTCTTCTCGTACAAGGGCTGCACTGACGATCTCCACTCTGGCCGACACGTACAGGTAGAGGGTTTCACCCTGTTGAGGTGATGTCAGCAAGGGCAAACTATGCAGGTGCTTCTTCAAGTCGTTGAAAGCTTCATCTTGTTCAGGTCCCCAGCTGACATCTCCCTTCTTGTTGACACTGTTCTTCAACGCCTTGAAGAAAGGGAGTGCGTGTTCAGCTGCTCTTGATAGGAAACGATTCAATGCCGCCAACTTGCCGTTCAGACTTTGCACTTCCTTCACTGTCCTTGGTGGTTTCATGTCCAGCACCGCTTTGACTTTGTCTGGATTTGGCCGTACCCCTTCGTTTGTGACCATGTGACCCAAGAATCGACCTTCTTGGACCTCAAACTGGCACTTGAGAGGGTTGAGCTTTAAACCTGTACTTCGAAAACGCTCCACGGTTTCTTTCACGTCTTCAGTCAGCGTGTTGAAGTCCCTGCTCTTGATCACCATGTTGTCGACGTAGACCTCCAAGTTGCGTCCTATCTGCTCCTTGAATATTTTTTCAACCACACGTTGGTATGTTGCTCCGGCATTCCTGAGTCCGAAAGGCATCATCCGGTATCCAAATGCTCCTCTCTCCGTAATAAAGGCTGTCTTCTCCACATCCTCCTTCTCATGGGGATTTGGTGATAACCTTTGTACGCATCAAGGAAACACTTCACCTTGTATCCTGCCAATGCATCCACCTTCTAATCAATCATTGGCAGTGGGTAACAATCTTTAGGACAGGCTTTGTTGAGGCTGGTATAGTCAATACACATCCTCCATGATCCGTTTGGTTTTTTAACCTAGACGGGGTTGGCTAGCCAGGTGGGGTACTTCACCTCGACCAGAATACCCGACTTGATCAACTCGTCCACTTCCTTGTTGACTACCTCTTTCCTGTCCTTGCAGAGTGCTCGCTTCTTCTGGACGACAGGCTTGTAGTCTGGTGAGATCTTGAGGGTGTGGCACTCAATCTCCTCTGACACCCCTGTCATGTCGCTGGACTCCCAAGCGAACACGTCTGCGTAATCCCTTAGCACTGCGGCTAATCTCTCTTTCACGTCTTCCGGTAGAGACACTCCAACCTGTACGACCTGGTTCCCCTTGCGCCTCAGTTCGACAGGTTCAGTCTCACCTACCGGGTCTTCTTTCTCGCGTAGTGCTGCGGTCGTCACCATGGCCACAGCACGTCGACGGTAACCTGGACCTGCTTCTTCACTCGTGCCATCCACATTCCTCTTCTTGTTGCTAAGAGCAATGCGATGACACTCCCTTGCTTTCTGCTGGTTTCCTTTAACCGTAGCGATGCCTGCCTTGGTTGGAAACTTGAGTAACAGGTGCAAGGTCGACACTATCCCCTTCATGAGCGCTAGTGCGGGACGCCCAAGTATCATGTTGTAGGGACTGCTGGCTTTCACCACAATGAACTCCACCTTGATGGTTTTTCTATATGGGTGTTCATCAACAGTTATGGGGATGTAAATTGTACCTTCTGGCCATACCTCCCTGTCCGCGAAGTCCACGAGCAGGGTGGCGGTAGGCTACAGCTTCTTCTTCATGTCCTCGCCCAGTTGCGTGAAACAGTGCCAGTACATCACCTCGGCTGAGCTGCCCCCATCCACATACACCCTGTGAATGAGCTTGTCTGCAATCTGGATTTGGATTACCACCACATCACCTCCAGTAGGACGATCTGGGATTGGGTCCTTTGAGCTGAACGTGATGACTTCATCCTCCGCCAACTTCCTTTCTCTCGGTGTTGGTTCTGGCACCTTCCTACACCGAGCCTTCCTCTGGGATTCTGTCTTGCCACCTGCACTTCCACCTATGATGGTGTAAATGTTGGTGATGGCTGACTTCCTTCTGCTGTCATCCGGGGTGTCTTCCCGGTCTGCACGCTGGCGCTTCTCATAATGCTTGTCCTCATCTTCCGAATACCTCCCTACTCGTGCCACCTCCTTCCCCTTGAAGCTGGGACGAGACGGTTCTGGAGTCCGAGCTCTTCCTCTTGTATCCCTTTGAAAATCCGTCCGTCCAGATGCTTCGGTCGACCAGGTGGCCTTGTTGTGGGCTCTGGCCTCCTTGGCGAGGTGGGCGAGTTGTCCAGATCTCACACACTTCTCAATTGCAGCACACAAGTGGTAGCAATCGTTGGTGTCGTGTCCATGGCCGTTGTCATGTCCATGGAGGTTTCTGTCCAATCCCAACTCATTGATAGCAAGAATATATAAAGACAAGTACTTTCCTGGCTCATCAATCTTTGAAACTGTTGAGCGAAACAATGCATCGTGGGCTTGGAAAAGCGTTCTGAAAGGCATGGATGTCTTTCACTTGGGATGTAGGAAACGGATTGGCTCTGGACAAAGAACAAGTATTTGTTATGACCTGTGTTACCAAAGGACCATGGCTTCTTCATCGGGAACCCGATATCTATTCCAGCCGAGCTTACAACTCTTTCCGACCTCGTTGACCCGAACACACGCTGGTGGGGGAGAACTTGTTACTGGATATTTTGACCCTGAGGAAGCTGATGCAATTCGGTCTAATCCGCTGCAAAATCGTACCAGGAACGAATAATGGATGTGGCAATATCACTCAGGGGGGAAGTACACTATGCGGTCTGCCAATCACCTCTTTGTAGAGTCACCTCACTCAGTGCTCCATCACCATTCTCCTCGGGTGGCTCCGTCTGAATTCTGGAGGAAGCTATGGAAACTGAGAGTCCTCCAAAGAGTGAAACACTTCGCTTGGCAGCTGTGCATAGACTCATCAACGTCGGAAAATCTGACGAAAAGAATAATCGTAGTGGCGAATACTTTCCCGCTCTGTTTAGTTGATTATAGCACTACCTCCCACTTGTTTTTTGACTGCACCTATGCTAGAGAGACTTGAAGAGCAGCATCAATGGAGCAAACCATCGAGCGAGAAAAGGCGGCCAAGGGGTGATATGTGGCTCCGCAGATTGCTAACGTTACAAAACAGCTCGGTGGTGGAGCAGATCCTAATGGTTTGTGACTCTATCTGGTTCCAAAGAAATAAATCGTTGTTCGAGGGTAAGAGACCAGAGCCGGAGATCATAGCAGATTCAATTTTTACAAGCATTATAGTTTCCACCAAGCGAACTTGTGGCCTGGGCGACAGTTTGAGGAGCTGCACCAGCATGTAGTGTTCAGACCGCCAGGCGGGAAAAATGGGTCTTCTTCGATGCATGCATACTCAACTTCACGGCGGGACTTGGTGTTCTCACACTCGCTAAGGACGACACGTTTATCAAGGCGATCTCAGTTAAAGAGCAAGGTGTTTCGGACTCTGGACTTGGGGAATCCTTGGCATGTCAGGCAGCCATCTCACATGCGATACAGCTTGGACTAACAGATGTGATATTCATCGCCGATTCGCTTGGATTAGTGAAATAGACCAGAGGTGAGGAGGAGCCGCCTTCAGGGTGTGCAAAAATAACTGACAATATATGTAATTTTCTTAGGTTGCATAATTAAACTCCGCCCTTTTGGGTTCCTAAAGATCGTAATGTATTACCTCATTCGCTAACTACTTATGCTAAGTGAAGTGAAGTAGGTGATACTGTGTGGGATTCTCCACCTCAGTTTTTTTTGTCAAAAGATACTGGACATTTCCAATAATATGAAATGAATTACCGTTCAAAAAAAAGAGTCAAAATGTCATCAATTTATGAAGTTTAAATAAATTATATATATTTTTTCTCAAATTCAATAATTATATCAAATTCAATTAAATTTTATTATTTATATTACAAAATAGGGATATATATATATATATATATCTCTTTAATTTAACAATTATGTTACAAATATATAAATTAATAATTTATCGATCTTTTTAGAAATTATATAAAAGTTACATTCCATTTCAAATTATTAGAGTCATACCGTCATAAAACTTTCTATTTTGAATGAAGCTGATGGGGAAAGTTGTGGAACTACGTGTCAAAAATATATACTATAAATATTTCTAAGCAAAAGCAAATATATAATTATTGGAAATATATGATTTAAGTCCACCACTTCAATTTATTTTCAATAATTTTAACACTTTTCAGTTCACTTTAATTCAGTTTAGAAAACCGATGTAATCTTAATAACTACTAAAAGAGGCCATTTTTGCCCCGTGGTGCTCTCACAAATTATTCCAAAACTTACAAAAAAAACTAAAACAGAAATCCTTTTACCAGCCATTTTCTCATTATTCTCTCCACTAATTTCCATTTAGAACTATTCCTCTTCCCAATCAACCTAACTAAATCTCCTCTTTCCCGAAAAGCCTTTCTAGATTCCCTAAACTTCCCGATTCTTCTTCTCCCCTATCCTTCTTTTGTCCAATCATCTTCACAAAATACTCTTCCATCGTCAAACCTGATCATTCTTCTCCCTTTTTCGGTGCAATGTACACCAACTGTTTGTTGCTCGGTCTGGATACGCCGATCATCGGAATCGGAGCTAACAGCGGCACTCCTCGGGTCGGGCTTTTCCGCCACTCGAATATGAAATTGGGGGAGCAACTTCTCTACTTCATCTTATCCTCTCTGAGAGGTCTAATTCAATCCGCCAAAGTAAAGCTCTTTACTCAACTCCGCTCTGCTGATTGCATTTCATAGTGTGTTGTTATTTTTGTTGATTTCTCTGGTGACATTTCAGGACTTTGATAAGGTTCGGCCGATTTTTGATTCAGCTCAGTCTCGCGATTTTCGGAAGGTTAGGACTGGAATCAGTTTGTTTTTTGAGTTGGATGAGTTACTGACTGTAGACTAATTTGATTGAGCTTGATTTATTAGGTTGTGCAAGGAATCATTAGTGAGATGGAATTGCAAGGTGCGCTTCCCAGGAGCAATTCGAGAGTGCAACTTGTTGTGGAGCAAGGTTAGCTACCTTGTGAATTTATGGATCTTTCCTCGATGAAATTAGTGCATTAGTTGATCATTTAGTAATCTGGGAAATTAGAAGGATTGCAGCTAATATATTGTTTAAAATGGATAATGTAGTCGGATAGGTAATTAGTCTGTTATTTGAATTTTTAGTGCATAATGCTGAATAATGTATGTTCTGCAGATTTGTTGAGCTTTTGTGGTAGCTTTCACTGCATGCTTTGAGAGAGTTTCATAGGCGAACTTTTGCAACTGATGTTGCTTCTAACCCATTGCCTGTTTCACTAACAGATGTAGCCTTTTCACATGATGCAACTCTGTTACCTATAACCAAGGTAAGTACTGTTGAAACAGTAGTTTTTTTTTCATTGTTAGTTGTGACAGTGTATCTGCTGATTGATTGAAAGTGCATTATAATGCTACCATTTCTGTTGAACAGGCTAGAATAGCTCTTGAAAGGAGAAGGTTTCTGAAAAACACTGTCAATGATAGCAGCAGTAATATATGTATCAATTTTCTTCTGGAAAAGTAGTTTTTTATCTGTTGTTTTGAACTTTCAATGAGTAAGTAAACCTTGGCTGCTATTGATGTTTATATTTTTGTGTATCCAGGGGAATGAAGATCTCATTATTTTTCATGATGCTTGGAATTATGGAGATTGTTATTTGTCCCTTGATGTCTGTCATTGACATTACATAACTTCTGATATAGAATAGCACATGTCCTGTCTTATACCTCTAACAATCTTCTAGTTCCGGATACCCAAGTATGGAATTTGTGAGAATGCAAACTCAATAAAAGAACTTGCAGAAATGGCTCAGAGGACACCCGAGAGACCATTGAGAGTTGCTACTGGCTTCACCTATGTAAGGGATAAAGAGTTCTAGATCAACTCTTTTGTTTATCCTCTTAAACTTCATTTAACTCAATTAATTTTTCAGATGGGCCCAAAATTTATGAAAGATAAAGGATTGAAGAATGGTGGCTGTTAAGATTACCGATGATAGAACCATCACTGTCATCTCATCCATGATAACTTATATAATTCAAACTCCAGGTTATATGCTTCACGTGTAACTAATTTTCCATTGTCTTGAATTTTCTCTAAGCTAACATCTCTTAATTAATTTTTCAGTATTGTGTAATTTTATGAAGGTGGATTCATCGGCCAAGAAGCCAGGCCAACTAAAAAGAGTACCAGGAGGAGTTCCTGGCATAATCAGAGTTGTTCTCGAAGGTGTTACCGGCTTGGCTGGGATATCTCCCATGAGGTAAAGCTTCATTTTTTTCCTATGATTTGATGCTCCGTTTATATTTTTTTTAATAGTTTGAAGCTACATATTTGATATATCAGAATTGGGAACCAATACTTCCTTTTTGTTGCAGATATAACAAAGTTTATGTGGTTTTAGGTCTTATGTTGGATTCTATGTTGAGTATATTGTGAACGATGGCATTCTTATATGTAATGCAACTGAAGTGTCTCAGGGTGTTGATGGATATGTTTTCTATTCAAGTAAGTGTTTTTTTAACTGAAATCCACTATAAAAGCATCTATGGTATTGCTTATAGCTGGTGCTTATTCCATTTTGATCTGGGGAACTAGGTACGACTCATATATGCGATTTAACTTTTGAGAAGTAATTATTGTTGGGTAAAGAGAAAGGATATTTGTGATGTATCTGGATTTCGATAGAGTCACGTAGGTTCGCTTTCCTTTGAGAATAATTCGACCCTTATAGCCTGGGTTGCACGAATTCTCTCGCAGGATAAAACTATCGAACCTTCTTGCTCCTAGGCCTGAAACAAGAAAATGCCTTTGAACATTTTGTTTAAGGACTGTAATTACTGTTTGTGTTTCTGTGTATTTACATGCACCAAGGCATGTGTATTTATAGGGGAAAAACGTCAGTTTCAAACCACACCCGTACAGATAAGGATAGAGCAACTGCATGCAACCACAGACATGCCAAGATGCAACTGCAGATAACCACAGAACATACTAGGCAACTGTACAGTATACCGCTCCAATCCATAACCGATGAGTAACTGAGACAACTGTATGCATGCATCCCTATCCAAATCCAATAACTGTGTACGTACGTACCACCAATTTGGAAATCAAAACCACATAACAAAATTCGATTTCATATTACATATACATTTCTGCATGTATCCATGTAACACTTCATTCCGGAGTAGTCATACCAAAATGATTATTCCAAAATTGTGAGCTCGTGGATGGGTTTATACAAGTGTGCACTCCGCACCACCAACCTTGTTATAACGTCCCGAACTCACTAATACTCAAATCCAATTATGCTTAAATGATTGTGTTTCATAAAACACCAACAATCCTCCCCCATTTAAGTATAATCCTTGATTTGGAAAAACAACAATCCATCAAAACCAAACAAGTGCATAAATGAAAATGTCTTATAGATTGAATTTTCATCTTAGTGAATTACACATTCCAAATGCTCGAGAATCGGGGTGTCTAAAAGATTGAACCCTTCAACCCATTTGAACACTTGAAGATAATACACACACAAGTTAAAATACAACTCAAAAGCTAAACTGACACTATTCAAGCCATGTGTCCCAATCCATTCATGAGGTGCATACAAAGCCAAGCCTTAGCTTCTTGAAGCGGCTACACTTCGCTCTTCATATAGGTGAATCTTTTTAATCATACACATGCATATGTACTTTTTCAAAAGATCTATTGAGAAGTTTAAACTTCATCGTCTGGTCTTCATGCATGTCCAAACATATACCATTCGGGATATAAAATTATATGTTTCAATCTTAAATAATGGGCCTTCCACATTGAATTTGACTCTAGCGTCGTACTAGAGCGAAATTGGGTATACCACCATCAAATATTTAGATAGGCTTTAAACCCATCCCGATCACCGACTTAAATATCAAGTCCCTAGCTAACACCTTCGTCAAGTGGTCTGCTAGATTTTTCTGTGTTCTTACAAAATCAACTGAAATCACACCATGAGTTAATAACTCACGAACCGCACTATGCCTGATACCCAAGTGTCTGGATTTTCCATTGTACACTTCCTTATAAGCATTAGACAAAGTATTTAGACTATCACAATGAATTGAAATAGGCGAAATTGGCTTAGGCCACAATGGAATTTCATAGATCAGATTATGCAACCATTCTGCCTCTTTACCGGCTGCGGCTAAAGCAATAAATTCAGCTTCCAATGTGGAGTCAGCAAGACAAGTTTGCTTCTTTGAAGACCATGAAATGGCTCCTCCACCAAGCAAAAATGCCCAACCGCTAGTAGAAGAATTAGCATCTCCGCTATTATTCCAACTAGCATCCGAATAACCTTCCAACACTGAAGGAAATCCCACATAGCACAAACTATAATCCTTGGTTTTCTTTAAATACTTGAGCACACGCCTAACAGCTTGCCAATGAAAGGTGCTAGGATTACTTGTGTATCTACTCAATTTGCCAACCGCAAAAGCGATGTTTGACCTTGTGCTTGTCATGGCATACATCAAGCATCCAATTACTCGAGAGTACTCGAGTTGTGATACTGCTTTACCCTTATTAGGTACAAGGTTCACACTTGTATCAATTGGAGTACTAACTGGGGAACAATTCTCACAATTAAACTTTTTGAGTATTTTTTCAATATAGTGAGATTGTGTCAGAGAGATTTCATTATTCTCTCGTTTGATCTTAATGCCAAGAATAACATCCGCCTCCCCCATGTCTTTCATGTCAAATCTTGAAGACAAAAAAGTCTTTGTAAGGTCAACCTGATTTTGGTTTGTACCAAAAATCAACATGTCATCCACATATAGACAAATAATAACTCCATTTCCAGAATTATCAAATTTGCTATATACACATTTGTCAGATTGGTTTAATTGATAACCATTTGACAAAACCACCTCATCAAACTTTTGATGCCATTGCTTAGGAGTTTGTTTTAACCCATACAATGATTTAACCAGTTTACAAACCTTATGCTCATTTCCTGGCATAACAAACCCTTCTGGTTGTTTCATGTAAACCTCATCTTCTAGATCTCCGTTTAAAAATGCTGTTTTGACATCCATTTGTTGGATCACTAAGTTGTTGATAGCAGCCAAGGCAATCAACAACCTAATAGTGGAGATCCTGGCAACTGGGGCATATGTATCAAAGTAATCAACACCTTCCCTTTGCCTAAAGCCTTGGATAACCAATTTGGCTTTAAACTTGTCAATAGAACCATCGACTTTCATCTTTCTTTTGAAGATCCATTTGCAACCTAATGGTTTGCAACCACGTGGTAGATCAGAGAGAATCCACGTATTATTACCCATGATGGAATCCATCTCATCATTTATCGCTTCTTTCCAGAAAGCAACATCTCGTGATTTCATTGCCTCACTAAATGTTTTAGGATCCTCATCAGCATGATAACAATAAGAATATTCATTATCAATCTCATCTCTTGATTCCTCAACCAAATACATTTGGAAATCAGGACCAAAAGACTTTTCAATCCTTCCTCTCTTGCTTCTTCGAAATTCAAGTGACTTATCAGGTGAGATTTCATCTCCCTTTATAGTTCTTATTGAAGTTGGAACTATATCCTTTGGTCTTTCCATTGAGGAGAATCGAGTTTCATCAAAAATAGCATCTACCGATTCAATTACAATGTGAACCGAAATAAAATCATTAGGTTCAATAACATAGAACCTATAAGCCTTGGAATGCATGGCATATCCAATAAAGATGCAATCAATTGCTCGTTCCCCCAATGTTTTCCTTTTTGGATCAGGAAGTCTCACGACCGCCCGACAACCCCAAACTCGAAGATAAATCAAGTTTGGTTTCTTTTTGCACCAAAGTTCATATGGAGTTTTCTTATTCCTTTTATTTGGAACCCTATTCAATAAATAGCAAGCCGTTAACATGGCTTCACCCCAAAATCCGTCACTCAAGCCCGAGTAGGATAGCATGGAATTTACCATTTCCTTGAGAACCCTGTTTTTCCTTTCAGCCACACCATTTGATTGTGGTGTATAAGGAGCGGTAACTTCATGAATTATGCCACAAGATTCAAAAAACACAGGATCATAATATTCACCTCCTCTATTAGTGCGCAACTTTTTAATCAAAACAGATTGCTGCAATTCAACTTCATTTTTGAGAATCTTAAATTTAGTAATTGCCTCATCTTTAGAATGTAACAAATATATGTAACAAAATCTAGAATAATTATCTATAAATGTTACCAAATATTTTTTATTTCCCAAAGATGGTGTTGCATGCAAATCACATAAATCACTATGAATGAGTTCAAGCAAACTTGATGTCCTTTCAACACTTTTCATAGGTTGTTTGACAATTTTAGTCAACTTGCAAGTATCACATTTTTGCACATTTATATCAAAAGGTGGAATCAAGTTTTCTTTGGACATATTAAGCATGCGATTATAATGAACATGTCCTAGTCTTGCATGCCATAATGATGGTAAATCAACACCAGAACAAACCATGTTTACAGAATAAAAAATATCACTCAAATTCAACATAAAAATACCATTACAATAATATCCAAACCCTACAAACACATAATACCTCGACAATACATACTTATCAGATTCAATCACTTGCTTATAGCCACACTTATTTAAAATGCCAACAGAAACTAAGTTCTTTCTAATTCTAGGTACATATAATACATCCTTTAGATGAAGATATTTCCTAGAACTGAATTTCAACACAACTTCTCCTCGACCAAGAATATCGGAGGTAGATTCGTTTCCCATATGAATAATGGCACCATTAGTAACCGGTTCGAATGACTTGAACCACTTTTTGTCCTTGCAAACATGTTTGGTTGCACCAGAATCTACCCACCACGCAACTTCATCATCCTGCATGTAAAATGCTTCAGGAATGAGCGTGACATAATTTTCGTAAAAAATTAAATCCTTGTCAAAATACTGGCCTTGAGTTGGTGGACCTTGGTCCTTAGACCCCTGCCCAGAATGGTTTGATACCACTCCCTTCTTGTTCTTTCCGACACGACAGTCACGTTTAAAGTGCCCCGTCTTGCCGCAAATCCAACATGAACCCTTAGGCTTTTTGTTTGATTCCTTGTTGTTGTTGACAAAGGGATGTTTTTTGCCCTTTTTCTTCTTAGTACTTTCACCATCTTCCATCACATTGATAGAAGAAGATACCACTGTCTCTTTATCTTTGGGCTTGCCATTTTCCTGCACCGTTAGAGTTTCCTCTATGCGCAAATGGCTCCCAAGTTGAACAAGAGATAACTCTTCCTTTTTGTGCTTAAGCATGTGTTTGAAATCCTTCCAAGTGGATGGAAGCTTTTCGATTATGCTTGACACGGAAATAGATTCATCCATTTCTAATTTGTATTGTGCGAATTGCCCAAGAATCCGAAGCAGTTCATTGTACTGCTCCATCACTGGCCTGGAGTCTGACATCCTGTAATTCATAAAATTACTGACAAGGAACTTCTTACTAGAAGCGTCCTCATCCATGTACTTTGACTCCAAAGAATTCCACAACTCCCTTGCAGATTCAACATGTTGGTATATATCAAACAGTGAATCAGACATACCATTCAAGATGTGACCGCGACAGATGTAGTCATCATTCTCCCACTTGTTTCTCTTGCGTGTCTCCTCCAATGGTTCATCCTCTGCTGGTTCGGTGATCGGAGTAGACAAGACGTACACCACCTTGAGAGTGATCAGGAGGAAGTGCATCTTTTTCTGCCACCTGCGAAAGTCCACACCTACAAATTTCTCTAACTTCATAAACTTAGAAGTCATGTCACGTACAGAATCCATCATCACAATGACAACAAATTATTCTCAAAGATTGTTGGGTAAAGAGAAAGGGTATTTGTGATGTATCTGGATTTTGATAGAGTCACGTAGGCTCGCTTTCCTTTGAGAATAATTCGACCCTTATAGCCTGGGTTGCACGAATTCTCTCGCGGGATAAAACTATCGAACCTTCTTGCTCCTAGGCCTGAAACAAGAAAATGCCTTTGAACATTTTGTTTAAGGACTGTAATTACTGCTTGTGTTTCTGTGTATTTACATGCACCAAGGCATGTGTATTTATAGGGGAAAAATGTCAGTTTCAAACCACACCCGTACAGATAAGGATAGAGCAACTGCATGCAACCACAGACATGCCAAGATGCAACTGCAGATAACCACAGAACATACTAGGCAACTGTACAGTATATCGCTCCAATCCATAACCGATGAGTAACTGAGACAACTGTATGCATGCATCCCTATCCAAATCCAATAACTGTGTACGTACGTACGTACGTACCACCAATTTGGAAATCAAAACCACATAACAAAATTCGATTTCATATTACATATATATTTCTGCATGTATCCATGTAACACTTCATTCCGGAGTAGTCATACCAAAATGATTATTCCAAAATTGTGAGCTCGTGGATGGGTTTATACAAGTGTGCACTCCGCACCACCAACCTTGTTACAACGTCCCGAACTCACTAATACTCAAATCCAATTATGCTTAAATGATTGTGTTTCATAAAACACCAACAATTATTGTACTGGGATGGTTCTTTCAAGCATAATTCTGCAATTTGAGTTTGATTTGTATAGTATGAATTAAATTTGAATTTATTTCAATATACAATTATCCTTTTGAAATGCAATTGTTTTTTCATCTCTCAATTAATCGCTTATGATTCTCTGTCGAATCTCAGTTGATCAACCATCTTTATTTTGGACAAGTACTGTTTTATAGAACTCTGGATTTTGACCCTTGCTGATAAAATTGATGAGAATAATACGTAGAAGATCATTGCTTTGAAAAACTAATGGAAACAAGCATGGGACACGCCAGAAAACTGCTACCTCGAGAGTACTAGGTGATGAAGGTATATCGATATATTTGTTTATTGTTTATGGCTGTGTCAGGGTTTTCGTTAGTTTAGGAGTAATGTATTCAACACAAGTCTTTCCCTGATATGGAATTAGTGAGCCTTAGGCTATTATGACTCTAGGAAGCTTAAGTTATATATGTTCATCACGTTCATTATATGCATGTAAGTATCTCATATTTGTGTATTCAAAAAAAAGTATGTCATATATGTTATACAAATTGTAAGCTTTGTTTATTGAGTAGTTTTTAGAAAGTGGTTTAATGAGTAGTTTGATAAAGCCAGGGTTGTATGTTTAGAAAAATCCACTGCTTTTTGACAGGTCAGTGTATTGTATAATAACGAATTTACCACTTTCTATTGTTTTATTCAGCCATACATTTTTGTTTGGTTTATAGCTTCTGTTTGTATTGTTTTTTAATACTTATGTTTAAGGTTGATGTTTTAAAGGTGAAAATGGATGCGATGAGGCCATGGACATTGCAAACTGAGTATTTGAGCCGATTGGGCTTTAAAACCCAGTCTATGGAGGAAGTCTCTTGAAGTTAATTTAAAGGAAGCTCTAGCATCTCTGGTACCTTATTGTTGTATTAAGATTTCTATGGATTCACATGGTGCACAAATGAAGCAAGCAAACGGCACAAGTATTCAAGAGTTAGAAAAAAGATGATTCAATTTAGTTTGAATTGTTTCACATCATGTACTATTTAGTTGTAGATAGTTTGCAAATTTATCTGTTTTTGGTGACTGATGAGTATTGACAAAGCAGTCAAAAAGCTAACAATTGTCATTAACTAAGTGAAAATATAAGCGTCTTTCAATTTCTCCCATCTTAGTAAAAAAATTAAACATTCTCTAATACAAGACATTCATATTTTTATATAGTTTAACATTTATTAGGATCAATATTAGGTATCAATTAAAGAGCTGACACATCATCATATTTAAGTAATTTATGATTGGGACATGTATTCAACCATTATCCAGATGAGTTAAGCCATTATAGATTAGAATTTAGAAATTTACTAAAAATATATTAACCAATTAAAACATTACAATTATACACGTGTCATTATCTTATTGGTGCTTGATAAGAGATATGTGAGAATCATTCTTATGAATGGTATTCTCATTTTTATTATCTTGGTATTGCTTTGTATAATAACTAAAATCAAATTACCTTTAAATATTTTTTTATAAAATTACTTTAAATTCAGAATAATAATATTAAAATTCCGTGCAAAGGCATGGGTGTTATCTAGTATCTCATAAAATAAGCAGCTTTTAGCAATTTTCAACAGTTTTTAATTTAGTTTAGTAATTTTTTTTGTTCGGTTTAGTTCATATGTAGTGGATATATGAGGGGCGGACCCAAGATTTTACCGATAAGGGGGCCGGACTAATCATAAAAATTTGAATTCGAAAGAATTAATGATATTATAAAAATAACGGTATAATAAAGTAATTTATTTAGAAATAAAAGAAGCATACATTTAATGGACCAACTATTGTTAAAGAAAATATAAAATTTATTTGAATTTAATTCTTTTCTCTTTGATCATCTCAAAAGTGTCGATAATCGAATCAATGGGAATGGTCTCCGCAAATCCTAATGGCATTAGAGCATCTCCAATGGTAAGAAAATAAGGAGTGCTTCTTAAATACCACATCATCATTTTTTATAGAATCTAAATAAGGAGCAACCATCAACAATGGAATGGTTTTCAAGTTCCATACATCATTAATTATAAAGATAATATTCATTGTAAGAAGTATATATGTAATAATAAGAATAATAAATTAATGACTAATTCAATTTTTGTTGATGTATAATTTCAATTTCATATAAATTGAAAATGTAATAAAATAATTATAAGATTATTCTTTACCTAGTATAAAATATTAATATAAATACATTTAGTTGTTTTGAATATATGCATATAAAAAACTATACATATTTATTTATATTTAATTTGGTTTGGATGAGGTGATTGATAGATATTTATTTATATGAACAATATATGTTTTAAATACTTATTTGCGTATGTGATAATAATTTCCATTTAAATTGATTTTAAATACATATCTTTTACAATAGTTTCAAATTTTTAAAAATAATCGGACAATTCTTACAATATGCTAATTTGTATATATACCATCTAAAAAAAGTCAAAAACATAAAAGGAAAATAAGAAATTACAATTATTAATTGGTGAGGTCATTCTACATTTAATTAAGTAGTACTCCTTAAGAAAGGAATAACTACTTAATAAGGAGTTCTCCTTAAAAACCCACAATGGTAAAAAATGAATAAGGAGCACTCCTTATTAAGATTAAATAACTTCATTGTGGATGCCCTAAGTATGTCTTATTACTGATATGTTATTGGATTAACTAATATTCTTTTTTTAAAATATTACTAATATAAAATCCTAAAAGGATTATAAATCAAAAAACAAAAACAAAATACTAATAGAAAATTAACAAAATGTGTGATCCCTACTAATGATTCACTAATTCTATTAGAAATCTAGTTTTAGTAAAATTCCTACTCTCCTTATGTATATGTACACGTTGTTTTTTTTTGTAAAGTGGGCCACCAATTATATTTTTTTACTAAATACTATTAAAAGAGAGAATAATACTATATATAGGTTCAATCTTAGCACATTTATGAGGTGGGTCCGGCCCCTTTTGGCCCCAATATGGTCCGCCCATCTATACTCTATATTAAAACAGCAACTCCTTGAGAAGTAACACTCCCTCCTTGCGCCACGTCATCTTTGAGAGCCCTCCTAAAAAAGACACGTATTTCTCTTTTTTTCCCTTCTTGCGCAGCTATTATTTACGTCTGACTTTACGATTACCTATCCTAATTTTACTGCTCCTTCATAAATACATTTATCAAAATATCCGTATATTCTCTATTGAAAAGTTACTGTAATTAAAGTGTTTCCTATCCCCAATAATTTCCAGCTCAGTAACCGTAGCAAACGTAATTATTTTGTATTCAAGAAGATTCACAATCTCTTCGGCTTCTCTCATATTTTCTTCCTTATTGAATGCTCTCTCCATCAGCCATTTTTCCTCTGCTCCCTTTTTGCTTCTCTGTCCCATCGCTTTAAGCTCGCCCCTATCGTTTTGATGGACAAGGAGTATTTCCTCAACCTTTCGGATTCCTCATCCGAGCAGCCTCCGGCATGTTACTTGAACCCGAATTGGGACAAACAAAACGACGCATTCCCCTGATGTGCTCCGGGAACTGATTAGGAAGTTGGGCAGCTCTGGCCAAGCCCATCATTTTCCGGCGGCACATGCTAGCACTTCCGGTGACTTCACTTCCTACGCGCCGCCGCTGAGCTCAAGCTCTCCTGTTAGTTTTCTTCAATTAGTTTTTTGTGGAAACGCGCATATAAAGTGCTCGATGCAATGACACTGAGAGGGCTGTTCTGGAATTGCAGATTTACAGAAGCTATGGAAGCCCGTACGATTCTCAACTGCAATTTCCCCCTCTGTTGTACTACTGCTATTCATGTCTCACCAAGTTTTTGTGTTTTTTTGCAGAAATAGTTTTTATGAAAGCGGCTTCAAGCGGAGATCTCGGCTGGTTAAGAGTATGCTTGAATTTTTCAATTTGTTTTTGGATCAGTTTTTATGGTGGTGGAAAGCCGAGAATATTCTTATGGTGACTGATTATTGGTGCAGGAATAGTGATGAAATTGAAGAAACCTGCCGCGGAGGTGATCAATGGGCAGGGACAAACTGCTCTTCATCTTGCTGCTGCTTCTGGGAGCTTGGGGATATGTATTGAGTTGATTAAAGTGCATAAACTTGATATCAATGGCAGAGATGATGGCGATGGTAATTCTTTTTTGTATTTTTGTTTAATCAGTTTTGTGTCTTCTTATGGAGATGTGAACGTGTGAATACTTGCTTATGTTGGTAAATTTTCATGATTATGTATTGTTGCAGGTAACACGCCTTTGATTATTGAAATTCTGGAGAAAAGGACTTCTGTTGCCAAGTATCTAAATCGAAAATTGTGCTAAGGTCATGCTGAGTGATGCCAAAGCTTACTCACCACTACACTATGCTGCTGAAAAAGGTCTATCATGCTCCTTTCTCCGTCTTAGTTCTGTTGTCTTAGTTCTATTGATATGGTATTTGCATGTAGGTCTCTCTTCTGTAAATAATGATTCTTACCTTATAGAATGTAAATTGGTGATATCATATATTGTATAGGTAACGAAGAAGTTGCTAAGCTGCTGATCTCTAAGGGTGCTACTGTAGATATGGTATCTTAGGGTAGGACGCTTTTACAGCGTGCTGCATTAGCTGGAAAAAAAAGGAACTCTGAAAGATTTTATTGGATAACAAAGCAAATGTATTCCTTTTGACTTTATTTGTCATTTGAATTTGCCAATATGATAATGTTATGAAGATCATTATGTGGTACTCCCTCCGTCCCAACCAAAGTGTCTATGGGGACGGAGGCTCAATTTTTAAGAAAAATGATGTGGAAGTAGGACACATGACCAAAAGAATGGTAAAAGACTATTTTAACCCTCATAAGTATGTGATTCAAAAAATGTATAGAGATTCATTAAGGGTAAAATAGATAATAGACTCTATCTTTTTTTTGCCAAATGAGGAAAAATTGAAAGTAAGACTCTTTGGTTGGGACATCCCAAAATAGAAAGGAAGACACTTTGGTTGGGACGGAGGGAGTAAATTAGTATCACGAGTCCTTATATTCACAAGCACATTGATGTTATTCCAAAAGATGAAATGCTTGGACAGGAGTTGCTCCCATAGTCTGATGCTGATAAAATTGAATCTATGCTTCAAAATTTGAAGGTTATTTGTATGCCATGTATTGGTTTAGATCATTATGGGGTTCTAGAGGAAATATGTGTTTTTGTTTTCAGTATCCACGAAAAGGCATTATCTTATTAATTTGTAGTCTGAACTTAGTTAACATGATCTCCATGTCTTTTTACTGGAGTGTTTTGTGAGATTGTGGAATGGAAGAGGAATTTACATAGGCAAGTTGGTTCTTTTTGTGCAGGAGTCATCAAAATTTAACAAAAGATCATTTGAAGTTGCTATTGATACAATTTAAGTAATTGCAGCGAGCCATCTTTGGCAGGTAAGTAGTGATAATGACGTTGCTACTACGTGTCCTTCACACTAATTACTGATAAGAAATTGTGAATACAGCTGGTTGTGGTACGAGTTGACTTAATTGGCCATTTGAAGGTCCTTACAGATTATTATCTTTTAGCCAAAGGTGATTTCTTTCAGGTAGGATTTTTTTTATGCTGGTTGTTACCTTCTGTTTAAGGTGTTTCCCTGTGTTTGAGTTTTACAGGAGAGGGGGTAAGATGGAAAAGCTCTTTCTGGTATTTCTCTTATTAGCAAAAACTCTTTGTTGTCTCTTTATCTTCCATATCAGCTTGACGATTATTTCCAGTGTCCTTTTGTTTTTTGTAAAGACCATTTTTCTTGATAACATGTTAGTGACATATTTCAACTTGCTTCCACTCTTTGTTAATCCAGAGCTTTCTTGAAGAGAGTCAACATGTGATGCGGTTACCACCTCGCCAATCCACTGCTGAAGCTGATCTCATGGTTTCTTTTCAGCTTGTAAGTCTCAATTCAATTTTAGTGTTAACCATTTTTTGAAAATTTGTAGATTTATCACTTTCGATGTTGTGTGCCTGGAGATACAATTTGGCCGTTTATAAAATACTTGTGTTTTAACAGATGATGATGATGTTTGCTGGAGAAGATATTCCCTATGGAAGAGGGAGCATGTAGAATTTGTTTCATTGAGCTTGGAGAATGTGGTGAAGCATTTAAATTAGAATGTAGCTGTAAAGGGGAGCTTGCACTTGCCCACAAGAATGTGCTGTGAAATGGTTTAGAGCGAGGTTAATGCTAAAAAAGGAGCCATTCTTGAAAGGAAGATTATACTTAGATATGCTTGATTATTTAGTCAAATTCTAAAAGGTTATGCTCTTGCCATTAATGTCGAACATTTGAGAGAAAATTCTAAACTCTATAAAAATTGGTAGTGTTGGTTAGCAATTATCTATTTTGAATGTATTTTCTTGACATTTCTTTGTTTTTCTTATAAATTACTTTATTGTTACAATTTTGATCATTTTTCATATGCTCTATAAAATTTGTATATATGCATGGATTGATATTTAAAACATTTTTTGCATAAACACCGTGCATCGGCACGGGTATAATCTAATATTAATCATTGTAGTTGTTTTAAAGTTTAACAGGGAGTATAAATAGTTGGGTAATAATCACAATTTTTATTAGAAAATCTCTACTATACTTTAAAATAGGATGGATTAAAATTTTCTCACCTTTTTAAATTATTTTTATACCTCACCACAAATTGACACCTCAGCCTAACCTTAATTAATTAATTTTATTCTTTTTCTAAATCTGTCCTTTCTGAATTTTTTCTTTCGCATCTCTTCCCCTTCCCATTTACTCCATCAACATTATTTCTATCCGTTTTGGATAGAAATCAGCAACTCGCATTGATCCTCATCAGCTTCAATTCAATGGATTGAGAGGAGGAGGAGGAGGGGGTGGGTGGAGATCTCTGGGTAAACGGAGCGGTTCGGTGGTTCCGGAGGGCTGTTTCTGGGTTCGGGTCGGATTGGAGAAGCAGAGTTTCTGCATTCGAACCGAGTGTTTAAGCCATCCACTTTTCAAGACGCTTCCAGAAGAATCAGCATGGGCGACCACACCGGTGAAGTAATTGTCAACGACGATCACGTTATCGCCTCTCGCCAGAAGCCGATCGACGAGGTGGCTACCGACGAAACCGGTAACCACGATCCGGAAACCCTTGATTTTATGGATTTTTGTGATTGCAGTTGGCCTCTAATGATCTTTTCCGGGACTTCATTTTGTTGGACTCGGGTGACGCTGAAGCAGTCAATGAGTTCTTGGGCGCTCAGCCTAAATTCGACTCTGGATTTCACAAAGGGGGCTCTTTGAATTCTAAAAGTTGCAAGAGCTTTCCGAGTCCATCTAGACGTTCTGGGGGTTCTGGCCAAAAGCAATCAGCTCAGAAGAACCAGGAGGATAATCTTAACCAGGCTCCACCACCTATGAATGGTTTTGAGTCTAATTTTGTTGGTGGATCTTCCCCGCATGCCAATGATTTTCCTAAAGAAAATGGTTATTTTGACGGGCATGATGGGTTTCCAGATGATTCTGAGGAGGACGAGAATGATGATCCGTGGAAACCTCTCAATCCCCAGTCCCCACAAACCTGGGAATCTGAAAGTCAAGCCTTTTAAGAAAGGTACAATCTTTTCCGTCCTTTCATTCTTATGTGAAAGTTCATTTTTGGCTAATGAGTCGCATTCTGATCCAAGCAGGAAAAGGTAGCAGAAAGACAGGAATAAAATTGCGCAAACAAAACACTGTCATGGCAGATTTCCCAATAGCGAGAATGGATGGTCCCATCAGTGAAGAACTCATTGAATTATGAGAAGCAAAATGTTCTGATGAGCCACGTCAACCATCGCTCTTTGAGAAGGTAGCTCTTTTGTTGTTATGCACCGTCTTAATGAAACTTTCTGCATGTTCTGAGGATGCTTCTTGCAGTTGTCTCAGTGCTTTTCCCAACGCTGCTGCGAACAACGAAGATGATGGCTATGACAGTGATGATGCAAATGAGAGGTTGAAAAATGAAGACGTGCCTGAAGGCCCTTCTCAACCGCAGGAGTTTGATACTAATGATGGTTATGAAGAATTTAATAATGCAAGCTTGGAAGACCTTGGCCGGTTAGTAATTTGAAGCTAACTTTGTTGTTGTCTTTGTGTGTGTTTAATGTGAAAGTGCTGAAATGGCCGCTCGAGCTCCGATCAGGCAGACTCCAACAAAGTATTATCTTGTGAAGAATGAAAGACTGTAGCTAGAGTTAAAAAGAAAGCTTGCATGTTTAAGATTGTGATGTTTGCAGGAGGTATCAGGTTTTTGGAGGTTTTAAGCTTTGTACATGTGAAGGGGAAATCACATTTGTAGCTAGAGTCTGTTACCTTTACATGTGCCAATGATGAATTAGCTTTCTCACCTGTTAGTTATGACAATACCTAACTTATGCATTATTTGTTTACCCCGAGGCTTCTGGGTATAAGACATCGGGTATTCAGATGATACCCTTTTCCCCTGTTTCTTTTGGTTAGATGGCTTATTTGCTTCCAAAATGTGCAGTTTGATGCTTTGAAAAAGACAATATGTCACTTCAGCTTAATTCCACCAGGAGGTGGGATTCTGTCACATTCATTGGAAGCATCCACATTAAAGGTATGTTTTTCTCTGTCCATAGAAGTAGAATTACTAATTGTAATGTCTCAAAGTTCATGTGTTTACTGCCCCCTGGTATTCACTTTTTGTCTTCAGGTTAGCGAGGCAGGCCAATCTGGTGATGGAGTTGAATCTCTTATGAACAAAGTAGATCATTTCTCAGCTGAAGGGAAGCTCATTGAAGCAGCTGATGTTCTTGAAAAAGGTGTGGACGGTACTCAAGCGGCTGAAGTAGTTGGCGACTGGGTTAAGCAAGCAAGGAATAGAGCTATTACTAAGCAAGCGTTAACCCTTCTACAATCATACGCAACTACCATCAGCCCTACATAATTGGTGCTATCATCCACATATTTTGAGGGTATACTAATCTTTATAATCTTGAGTTCCCTTAGAGAATCTTAAATTGGTAGTGTACAATCTCAAGTTGGCGCAGCAACTTTTTTCCTTCTGCAACACCAACTTGCTTTAGACTATCTATCGTGTTGCTTACTGGTATTATGTAAAATACTGCTATGGAGTTTGGAGTAACCCCTTTGCGACATATTGTATCTTACTAGAGATAATCAGGCATGTTTTATCTGCTAGGGATGTTTTCCCAGTTTGTAACAACAGTTTTGTTTGGGAGTATTATTTTATAATATATGTAATATTTTAAAAATGTATGAGTAAAAGGTATTTGATTATCTAAAACATATGTGGACTAATTGTATTAGAGCATCTCCAATGCTAGACTCCTAATTAGGAAAAGTCAAATTCACGTCATATTGATGGTGGCTCAAGGTAAAAAATTCCTCCAATGCAAGAGTCCATTAAAGGATCAATATGATGTGGCTTTCTTTTTTATTGAAGCTCCAACTAGACTTGCAAAATATAGAAATCCAATTTGCCACTTGCAATTCTCTCTCTCATCCATTCACCCAATAAATGAACTCCACATGTCAAATTTAATTCACTCTCTCTCATTCATTCATTCTAATTTGCTTTAGCATTGGAGATGAAAATTTTAGAATGACCCTCTATAAAATTGGTATTGATTACATCATATAGAAGCTCTATTCAAAATATGTCATGTGGAACAATTGACACCCAAAAGTGAGGCTTGCATTGGAGATGCTCTTAGTCCACGATTAGTTCATGCATCCAAAGAAATAAAAATTATAAAATTAATGAATCGTTTATTTACTTGATCACATTAATTTGTTCTGCACTATGTCTTCTTTCTGATATTTTTTTATAACCCATTTATTTATTTATTTTAGTTGTGAACAGTTTTTCTATTTCATAAAAAATCTTCAGAGAATTTAATATTACTTATAGATTATTCTCTCATGAATATCATATATTTTTAACCGTGTTTAGGTTACAATTCGCTACTTAAGAGTCACATATTTAAGTTTCTTTATTATTTTTATATGATAATTCATGCAACATTTTTCATTTATATCCTGCCACATTTTTATTACATTTTCTGATGGGAAAACTCGAAAGCAGGTAACCTAGCTACCGTTGCCTTAGTATAAATATTTATATTTGTCCGGTTGAGGAATAATTTTGTGCTTATGACATTTGAAGCATTGCCATAAGTGTTGTAAACTCTCAAACTCGAAATTCTTTCTAGATTGATGTTGCACCTGGGTGTTGTTTATTGGAAGATTTTAATTAATCATTTTCTGCAAAGGAAAATATATTTTTCATAATAAAGAGAATTGTCTGATGGTTGCAAAATCATTGCTTGGACTTGATCCTGTATCCCTATGGTACCTCAAAAATCTCTGCATACTCATTCCACTTCACACTTTGGTCTGGCGAGTATCACGAGGACTGCTAATTTAGTTTAATTTAGTTCGGGAAAGCTTGGCGAATTTAGTTTAGCACATCATTTTGTTAACATGTGTTTTAGGCTTCTGAATTTTATATATTCCAAGAATCTAATGGATTTGCGTATTTCTCAATCATTTTTGTAGTTTTGGATGTAGAAATCCTGAAACGAATTGAAATTGTCTTACTACTTAACTTCTTTGATCAAGTTTAGATTTTCAGAATTTAAAAGTATAGTTATAGTGCTGCCGCTTATTGGTATTTGATTTGTGCGTTTAGTCGCCCTTTCTTTTTTATAGTCTGCAATTATTTCATTAAAAATTGTTAAAACTTACCCTGCACCATAACGTTCATTGAAATAAATACTGGATTTAATCATCCTCACCAATTCTTCATTATTTTTGTAACGTTAAAAATAAAATTTAAACCTTGCTTCGTAACGTTTCTTGAAATAAAAACAGTACTAAATCATTCTCTCCGATTCTTTATTATTTTTGTACCAGTAATTCATGCACTACTTCTTTATAGCCTGCAATTATTTCAGAAAATGTAATCACAACTTAATTTAAAAACCTCCATCGTAACGCTTCCTAAAATTAAAAACTGCACTTAATGGCGTCACAAATGATTTTTATTTTGTAACGGTAAAACTTAATTTTAAAACCTGAGTGGTAATGTTCCATTAAATAAAAACTGTAATTATTCATTATCACAAATTCTTTATGATGGGTTGATCCGTTCTCACAAATTATGCCATAATTATTATTAATCTTTTCATTCACCGATATATGCATATTATATGCAAACGAAATTTCATATGATTTGAAAAATGATTAAATTTTTGACAAAATTATTTAAATGATAAAAGTTTCATAAAATCAAATAAAAAATAAGATGATATTTTATTAGTATTTAACCAATTGAAACTAATGATTCTCGGGTGATACAAATATTTTAAGAAAACCCATTAAATCCACTCAAAGCTGATGTCATTTTGTTGTGATGTCTTTCATGGTCCAACGAGTGTAGTTAGTTTGTGGTCAAAGAAACGTTTAGAATTCATATGAAAAATAATTGATGAGTGAATTAACATAAAACGTTTTAATTGGCTTGCTATACATCATGGTCGTATCAATGTAAATTAATTGATGAGTGAATTAAAATAAAACGTTTTATTGGGTTGGTATTACATCAGGTCGGTTTCAATGGGTATTTAATTTAGTATATTAATCCACATTTAATTCATGCAACCAAAGAGATAAAAATTGAGAATTAATGAGTCATTTATTTTTTTGGTCATATTAATTTGTTCTGCATTATGCCTTCTTTTTGTTTTATTTTTTATTATACATTTCTTTTAACAGTTTTCGTATTTGATTAAATAAAAATTTTAGTCCATTTAAGATTACTTATAAATTATTCACTCATCAATATCAGTTATTATTTGCCATGTTCGGGTTATAAGACACCCACGCCGATGCACAGATATCTATTCAATAAAATTTTAATTTTATTATAGTACTCAATTAATATAAGTTTTACTTAAATAATATTTTATTGATAATATATGCATACAAATATCATAAATTTTCTTAGGAGCAACATGTTATAAAGCTACTCTTACGTCGGACAACTATCTATGAAAAGCACTGCATCTCAAAACCCGTTTTCATTCATGAACAACTATACGTTGTTGTCTTTAGTGTTAAAAGTAGAAATTTTGATTATTTTGATCTGAATATTTTGATTTGTGACAAGAATGATCAACCAATCCATAGTACCGTTAGTATAGTTTATAATGAAGTGTTTCAGAAGATGGGATAATAAGGTTATATAGTTTCTTAATTTTTTAGATTCTTAAAAACCTAACATTGTTTCAGCGACCAATTTGTTTTTCATTAAAAAGCTATTACATTATATTACTTAATTTTCACAAAATAATACTTGGTCAAAATTACTTAACTAACATTACATTATTTTTTACTAATTTATAATATTTTAAAATTAAATTCCCGTGCATCGGCACGGGACATTATACTAATTTTGTTAAAAGTAGAAATTGTGGGTTAAATTAGTTAATCAGACTCCTAGTTTGAAAGAGGGCAGAGAAAGAAGTTGTGGGTTAAATTTACAAAAATAGTATTCGGACGAATCAGATGTGCGATTTCTTTTCTAAGTTTTCTTTACTTGTTCAAAGTTTGAAAGCCTCTCATCTCTCTGTCAATGGCGTCTGAATCAAAACCCTAAGGATCCAGGTCTTTGGATGATATTTTCTCTTCCAGTTGTTGCTCAGTAGTATACCCGGTAGAGTCTGGAGTTTGGAGGATGGCGGAATTAGGGCAAGCGACGGTGGACTTCTCTACGCTCGTCTCCCGGGCCGCCGACGAGTCTTACCTAGCTTTGAAGGAATTGGTGGACAAGTCCAAAGGCACTGACATTTCTGATTCCGAGAAGAAGATTGCCATTCTCAAATATGTTGTTAATACTCAGCAGCGTATGCTGCGCCTTAACGTCCTCGCCAAATGGTGCCAGCAGGTTACCGCTCTTCTCTTTCCTTTTCTTCACCTGGTCATTCTGTTTTTAGCTTCTCTATGGGTTTTGCACATTGACCTCTCTATGTGTTTGCCTGTTAAGTGTCATTCATTAGAGTAGAAAAAACACTGCCTTTATGGACATTGTATATTCTAGACTCTGGAAATTAACACTTTTGCAATCTCACCTGAGTAGATGAACTAGGATAGAACAAGGCACTTTGCTCACTCCATTTATGACTTTTTAACCCAATGCTGTCGTTAAAAACACCAACTTTATTTAAAAACAACAACTTTACTTAGATCTTTCAAGAGGGCATTGTATGGAATTCGCAAATGCTTACTTTCAGTATCATTCATTCTCGCAGTAGATGATTTTTTCGTAGCTCTTGAATTTAATTTCAAAATCCTAGTGACTGAAATTCTAAATAACCAGCTCCTCTTGGTTTTTCCACCTTCAAAAGCCCTCTAGCCAAATTGTTATTTAATAATGTTTTCATTTTCTCCATCTCTCATCATTTACCTATAATGTCATCCCATTTTTTTGCTTCAAAATCCCCCCTTACAAATCATAGCCTCTATCCGGGGTTCTTGGCTACTTGAAGCTTATGTCTTTTCAAAGAGAATAGGTACATAAAGATTCACTGTAGGGAAGTGCTTAATGATCCAAATTATGTCACTCACCAATTTGAACACTCAGAGGCTCTCAGAATATTCTGTTGATTTTTGCAATTAATACCTGCGTGATATGAGATTTCTGTTTAACCTGAAATTTTGATCTTTTTGCTGATAAGTGGCTGTAGCTGTTTGCTCTTATTTTGTTTTTGTTTGGAGGTTGGGACCTCTCAGTTTCCAACCATAACAGATTATGCACTATTTATATTACAGGTTCCATTGATACAGTACTGTCAACAACTCGTGTCAACTTTATCTAGTCACGATACATGCTTTAGTCAAGCTGCAGATTCACTTTTTTTTATGCACGAGGGTCTACAACAAGCTCGTGCTCCACTATATGATGTTCCATCAGCTGTTGAGATTCTACTCACTGGAGAATACAACCGATTGCCAAAGTGTATTGAAGATGTGGGCACGCAGAACACAATAAAAGCTCATCAGCAAGAGGAAGCCTTGAAAAAGCTAGACACACTTGTTAGGTCAAAACTACTTGAAATCTCACTCCCTAAAGACATATCTCAAATTAAAATTTCAGATGGTACTGCATTAATTCGTGTGGAGGGAGAGTTTAAAGTTCTTGTCACCCTTGGTTATCGGGGGCATTTATCATTGTGGAGGATTTTACACTTGGAGCTGCTTGTTGGTGAGAGGACTGGGCCTGTTAAGCTTGAGGAAATGCGTCGGTATGCTCTTGGTGATGATCTGGAACGAAGAATGGCTGCTTCAGAAAATCCTTTTAATACACTGTATTCTGTTCTTCACGAACTTTCTGTTGCACTTATCATGGATACTGTGATAAGACAAGTACAAGCCCTTAGACAAGGGAAGTGGAAAGATGCAATTAGGTTTGAGCTCATATCTGATGGTAGTGTTGGGCAAGGAGGAAATGTGGGTGCATCTCAAATGTCACAGGATGGAGAATTTGATGGTGGTGCTGGTTTGAAAACTCCTGGGTTGAAGATTTTGTACTGGTTAGATTCTGACAAATCTTCTAGTTCCGTTGAAGCCGGCTCAAATCCATTTATTAAAATTGAACCTGGACCGGATCTACGAATCAAATGCCTTCATAGCTCATTTGTCATTGATCCTTTGACTGGAAAGGAGGCGGAATTTTTTCTTGATCAGAATTGCATTGATGTTGAGAAATTGCTGCTTCGAGCTATTTGTTGCAACAGCTATACTCGTTTGCTTGAGATTTTTAAAGATATGGAGAAGAGAAGTCAGATCTTTCGAGCTCCAGGAGATGTTCGTCTTGAGACTCAAACTGGCAAAAATGATATGAGCCATGAGAAGGTTTGTTTCTTAAATTTTTATCTTGCTGCTGAACGTTAATCATTTTATATCTTTGAAGGCACTTCTGATATTGTTAGTTTCTTCATAAATACATTAAATTCATAAAGGGATTGAGGGAGAACTATATTACCTCGTTCTTTCTGCCAGAGGATATTTTTAAAAGTTGATGTATATCCTCTGAGTTGAGTGGAGCTATATTAACTACTGCATGACCCGGAAGTATTATTTGTCCAGAGCTAACTAAACCTCAGGGGAGCTAAAATTTACAATTCGTATGTTCTCTTTTGGTACTTAATGGGCCTAGTTACCACACAAAATTGCTTCCAGAGTCTGGCCTCAAATTTCATTTCTCTCGTTTGAAGATTGCCCTTTGGTTGATGGTTGATATTTGTTTCTTACCTTTTTTTTTTCACTCAGCAATGTCATTACTCTTTTTTATTTATTTATGTGTTCATTTGTATAGAATCCGCCTTCTAAATGGGTGGTGGGGGAAGAGTTTGGGGGGTCTTTCTATCCCACAGCTGTTTGAAGTTTGAACAAATGCAGCTTCCATGTTTATCACTTTATGTTACCTTTACTAGAATCTGGGATACGAAAATTTGAAAGACGATGCTTGTGGTTTTTTACCTTAATATACACTATCAGACACATCTGACTGTGCAACTACGTAGTTATTTGTGATAGCTAGACTTCACTTATTTTACTGTATTTTTGTAAATGCTGAATAAACCCTAAGACTTATGCTCTACTTATTGTTCTTCAGGAGTTTGACTCCAGGAAAAATGAAGGTCAGGAAGTTTTGTTGGTTCGTGCCTATGGTTCATCTTTTTTCACACTTGGAATAAATATCAGGTATCGCCCATCCTCCCTCCATCTCTTTCCCTCTCAATAATTGTTCCTCTTACTTGCTGCGATGTCTGAAAGTGTTGTCTTTGCCCTTGGTTTTAGTTAATGTAAGAAGAATAAAAATCTTCTAATTGGGCTCTCTAGGTTGAATTCTATGAGAACTTAAACAGAGGTCACAAATATATAATTTATATTTTGCCCTAAATTAATTATCTGAACATGAATAAAACAAGCTTGAATATGCCTATAATCCTCACACTCTCTACTGTTGCAAAGCTGAGCAATCTTTCTAGATACTTTTAATCCTGCATTTCCCAATGTAAAACATGGTAATTCTCTTTGATACAATCATCTGTAGGGGTTCTCTGTATAACCACCCAATGTCGCTAGTGTCGTGTCGTATCCGATCCCCATATCCGACACGGGGACATGAAATTTTTTAATTTTTAGATTTGGGGATCTAGTCAACGGTGTATACCGACATGGGTATACCATATCGTGTCGAAAATCAATTTGAATGTTTACATTTATTCAAAATATAAATTAAATTCCTAGAAGGTTTCAACTTTTCAACTTCTACACCTCACCTTCCTTTTAATTAATCAATTGATAATTAAGTTCATATCTAATTTAATAAGTTTTTCCTAATTCTAGATATGCCTGCCGTCCCCGTAACGCTCAACCTCCCAGTCCTCACCCAATTCTGTACATCTTTTCATTAATACACTTTTATGCTTATCCTGACAAGGAATTCCGGCAATCTCTCTCACCTCCATTCATCTTTAGTTCTTCTCTCTCAAATCACCAGCCCTTGAATTCTCGAATCGGGTAAACATCTCCTTCCTCTTCTTTCGACGCCCATAGATCCGACACACATATTGCCCATAGATCCGTGTCAGAGCAACATGGCGCTTTAGTGTATCTTGTTTTCATTAAATCTGCCCCCATCCATCATACCCACGCTAAGGTTCACATTTTCTTTTTTCGGCTTGACACAGAAATTTCCAATGTATTACTTTGTTCAAATCATTTCCTCCACAAGGTGTGAGCGTAGTTTGGGATAGTGGGATTTCCAATTTTGAATTCAACTATTGCTCAAAACACCAGGCTAAAGAACGATTAGTTTGACTTCTTATCAAACCATAACATGAATTTCCTATAGAGTTTCAACTAGGATGATGATTTATAGCCTTAATTTAACAGCACGCTCTCTACATTTTACTGGTTAGCTGAATTACTATGTTTGCCAATTGTTTTGCTCAGAAAGTGTATATCATCTGTATTCTCAAAGTATTGAAATGATACTATTATTTACTTTTGCTTAATTTAAAAGGGAAAGCTCAATCATGTTGTTTTTTATAATTATTCTGTTTCCTTTTGAAGTAGTATTCTTTAATTTAATTGCTCCTATGAAAACTTACTTACTTACTCAAACTTCCAGGAATGGTCGATTCCTTCTTCAGTCATCCAAGAATATTGTTTCACAGTCAGAACTGTCTGAGTGTGAAGATTCTCTGAACCAGAGAAGTATGACAGCTGCTAAGGCTTTCACTAGCCTGCGAATGAAAAGCATCCTTCACTTGTTTGCCCGTACTGGAAGGTTCTTGGGCCTGGAGGTATGTATGGAGCTTCTTCGGTCCAAATATTGTTTAACTGGGATTTTTGGAGTTGTATTTTGGTGCACTCTATTCTTAGTTTGGTTCTGTCAAGGTGGGTCAGGGGCTGGTGGGTGTTCTCGTTCAATTGGAATTGTTTGGTTGTTTTGAACTTGCAATTCTTGATCACTGTGGATTTTCAGTGCTTGGGTGCTGTGCAACCTTGATAATATATGTTACTTTACTAGGATACCTATGGCGTGTGCTTACTGGCAGCTGCTGATAATTCTGTGTTTACTGTTTAGAGCTCAGGATTATCATCCAAATGTTCTGTAACCCATGTTTTACCCCCCTATGGTGAACTTTACAATTTGCATTCTGTTGCAGATTTATGAACAGGGTGCAGTGAAGCTACCCAAGAATATTTCAGATGGTTCAAGTACATTGCTTATGGGCTTCCCTGATTGTGGGGGATCGTACTATTTGTTAATGCAACTTGACAACAACTTTAAGCCTCTATTCAAGTTACTAGAGACTCAACGAGATCCTTCAGGGAAGGCTGAGACTTTCAGTGACTTGAATAATGTTATTCGCATGAAAAGTGTTGATATTGGTCAGATGATGATCTTTGAAGATGATATCAATTTAAGCCTTCTTGACTGTAAAAAAGTGTCATCAGTTTTATCCAGTGCAAAACAGAGTTCTGAACGAAGTACTCATCCTGAGAGTATTTTGGAAGGATCTGCACATATTTCAAGTTTCCAATCCAAGTTTGCATCTATTGTGGATGAAGTGTTTGAGCTGGAGAAAGGATCATTTGTCCCTAATTTCTCTAGTCAGGGCCCTGCTTCAACTTATGGTTCTTCTCCTATGTCTCAGTTGGGGCCGGGAGCAATAAATATTCTTTCTTCTAAAGCTCAAACATCATCACCTAAATGGGATGGTGGTTTGCAGTCGCAGCATAATAGTCTTACCCGAGTATCAGGTTTACCACCCAACTATGGTGGACGTTCACTACAGTCCGGTTCGACTGGTTCCATGTCAGCTGGACCTGGTAGGAGCCAGGTTAAGATATTGGGAGCTTCAAAGTCTGATCAGGACTTGGCTTCTCTTAGATCTCCAATTGGAGTTGTTACTTACCCGGTAGTGGATGAATACCAGCCTGTTACTTCGGGACCAAATCGGTATACATCTTCCTCTCCTCAAACAGGCCTTCATGTTTCTGCATCAACTGGAAGACCTGCTGGCCCTAGTTACTCACCTGTCAATGTTACATCTCGAAACCTTACAGTTGGTGGGTTCAATTCACGGATGGCTTCTCCTGTTTGTAAGTAACAAACTGTTTTTTTTTGTTTTTTTTCCTCCGTTTCTTTGGGAGTCTTCAGTGGATATGTAGTTTAATTGAAGCGCAGTTCATGCTCTCAAATTATTTGATATCAATGTTAACTTTTTAATTATATTGTTTCCACTTTCAGCTCAATCTCTGGATTCAATGCATTTGAACACTCATATTGATTCAGTCCCAAGACAAGAAAAAGTTTCGCGAAAGCGTTCACTGGCAGATCTATTAAGCTGTCTCCCATCCCTTCAAAAGGAAGTTGGTAACAGTGGCTCATACAAGAGAAGGAGAATACTGGACATGAAGTCTCAACAACCTCCTACACAGGTACTTGTTGCATCAGAACTTTCTCGTAAAACTGAAGAACACAGCTATGCTGATCTTGTAGCTGAAGCAAATAAGGGCAACTTTCCCTCTTCCGTATATGCGTCTTCACTCCTTCATGTGGTCAGACACTGTTCATTATGTATTAAGCATGCCAGATTAACGAGTCAAATGGATTCACTTGATATTCCGTATGTCGAGGAAGTGGGTTTACGGACTGCATCCTCCAACTTATGGTTCCGTCTGCCATTTGCAAGAGGCGACACATGGCAGCATATATGCTTACGGTTAGGGAGACCAGGAAGCATGTATTGGGATGTGAAAATTTGTGATCAGCATTTCACTGACTTATGGGAACTTCAGAAAGGATCGAGTAATACACCATGGGGTTCTGGTGTGCGTATTGCTAATACATCTGATTTGGATGCACATATTCGTTATGATGCAGAAGGTGTTGTGTTGAGTTACAACTCGGTTGAGGCTGATAGTATCAAGAAGCTAATAGCTGATATTGAGAGGCTCTCTAATGCCAGAACATTTGCTCTAGGAATGCGGAAACTACTAGGTGTTAGGGCAGATGAGAAAATTGAAGACACCCAAACTTCTGATGCAAAATCATTAGGTGGTACAAAAACTGCTATTGAGACAGCAGACAAATCCTCTGAACAGCTGAAGAGGGCATTCAAAATTGAAGCCGTTGGGCTTATGAGTCTGTGGTTCAGTTTTGGATCTGGAGTTCTTGCCCGCTTTGTTGTTGAGTGGGAGGCAGGTAAAGATGGCTGTACAATGCACGTTTCACCCGACCAGCTCTGGCCTCACACAAAGGTGTGCCCATTATGCATTATGGTTTTTTTTTATTTTTATTTTTAAATTTTTTTATGCTTCTTAATTTACATCTAATTTAAGTAAATCATTTTTATTGCCTGATACTATCATTTTTTGGCTCAGTTTTTGGAAGATTTTATCAATGGAGCTGAAGTGGCATCACTTTTGGATTGTATAAGACTCACTGCAGGACCCTTGCAAGCTCTTGCTGCTGCCACAAGACCTGCTCGAGCTGCTCCTGTTTCAGGAGTTCCTAATGTTACAGCAGCTATTTCCTCTATCTCAAGGCAGACTGGATATGTTCCATCTCAAGCTAATACCCCCAGTATAATAACCCTTGCAAATGCAAGTCCATCTGTTGGAAATTCTTCTGGGAATGGTCCTCTCGGCTCTCAAAATCATCATACTGGTGGAATGTTGGCTGCTGCCGCCGCCGCCGCCGCTGCTGCTGGTAGAGGTGGAACTGGCATTGTTCCTAGTTCATTGTTACCAATTGATGTCTCTGTTGTACTTCGTGGTCCCTACTGGATCCGGATTATATATCGCAAAAACTTCGCAGTTGACATGAGGTGTTTTGCTGGAGATCAGGTTTGGCTGCAGCCAGCAACCCCACCGAAAGGGGGGCCATCTATCGGAGGATCTCTGCCATGTCCTCAATTCCGACCATTTATAATGGAGCATGTTGCCCAGGAACTGAATGGCTTGGATTCCAGCTTTCCTGGTGGCCCACCAGCAGTTACTCTAGCAAATGCTATGAATTCTACCCCAGGCATAGGTCCGCTACTTTCAGCTTCCAATGGAAACAGAACCAATATTCTGCATCCAGCTGGAATATCCCGATCTATAAATGCTGTTGCTGGTCTAGGACGCATGGGAAATGGTCTGCCCCTCGGGTCAAATTTTAGTGCTGCGAACTCCGGGTTACCTATACGTAGGAATCCTGGTACAGGTGTGCCTGCTCACGTGAGAGGTGAACTGAATACGGCTATTATTGGGCTTGGAGATGATGGAGGTTATGGTGGTGGTTGGGTACCTCTTGCTGCACTCAAAAAGGTCCTTCGAGGTATTCTAAAATACCTTGGAGTGTTATGGCTCTTTGCCCAGTTGCCAGAGCTTTTAAAAGATATCCTCGGGTCTATATTAAAGGATAATGAAGGGGCTCTCTTGAATTTGGATCAAGAACAACCAGCATTGCGCTTCTTTGTGGGGTAAGTACATTCATTCTAGTTTGATGTAACTTATGCTGTTATTTTCTTTTTGATGCTTTGGTAGAGAAAAAAAATACTCAGTACTTATTGCCTTTTGTTTGGAGA
This sequence comes from Sherardia arvensis, assembly GCA_948330725.1. NCBI lineage: Eukaryota > Viridiplantae > Streptophyta > Magnoliopsida > Gentianales > Rubiaceae > Sherardia > Sherardia arvensis. Next base: position 20,055,358 of record OX415238.1, read on the forward strand.
AACCAAAGAAAATAATACATTTAGGTAACTGAAACAGTCATGTCACTCTAGGAAAACGTTCTAAAATAGTACGGAAATTTTATTCTCATGTTTGCTGTAAAGTTCACTTTTAAATTGTTTTTTAACTATGTTATCTACAAGTCCCAGTTCAAGATATGTGCATTTAAAACTTTACTAAAGCTGATAACTTGAAATTGGGAAGCAGATTAGGATCTGGAATCTACAGAGGTGTTACTTAATAGGTTATGTTGAATCTAATCCCTCTTGTGACCACAGAAACCAATGAAAGTATCATCAGATAACTTTATGCATGACCATTCTCTCTTTAGTTATGTTTGTCTCTTTGTACCTTTGAGTTAGTTTTATTGATTTTGATGCTGGTGCTTAGGAAGAACTTATCTGCTTCACCTATCTGCTTTTGTTATAATTCTATTTTAACATTTTTTCTTTCGCAGCGGATATGTGTTTGCCGTAAGCGTCCACAGGGTTCAACTTCTTCTCCAAGTAATAAGTGTGACTAGATTTCACCAATCTCAGCGGCAGCAGAATTCGGCAGCTGGTCAGGATGAATTGACACAATCTGAAATTAGCGAAATATGTGACTACTTTAGCCGCCGTGTAGCATCAGAACCCTATGATGCTTCTCGTGTTGCTTCATTCATTACTCTATTAACATTACCGGTCCCGGTATTGAGAGAATTTCTGAAACTTATTGCATGGAAGAAAGGATTAGCTCAATCTCAAGCTGGTGATTTGGCTCCTGCCCAGAAATCTCGGATTGAGCTCTGTCTTGAGAATCATGGAGGCTTTACCACCATAGATGGGAAACCTGAAATTTCCTCTGTATCAAAGAGCAATATTCACTATGATCGAGCTCATAACGCTGTTGATTTTGGGCTTACTGTTGTGCTTGATCCATCCCAAATACCCCATATCAATGCTGCTGGCGGTGCAGCATGGCTGCCCTACTGTGTGTCTGTCAGATTGCGATATTCTTTTGGTGATAGCCCTATTGTATCCTTCCTTGGGATGGAGGGAAGCCATGGGGGTCATGCATGTTGGATCCGACTAGACGATTGGGAAAAATGTAAACAGAGAGTGATTCGAACTGTGGAAATGAATGTGTCCTCAGCTGGAGATGCCAATCAGGGGAGACTGAGAGCTGTTGCTGAGAGTGTCCAAAGAACATTGCATGCTTGTCTTCAATCGCTGAGGGAGGAAAGCGGGATGCCTGGAATAACTGGACCAGCATGATCATAAACTGTTACTGGAATCCTTTTATAAAACATGTTTCGTGTTGTAATTGAGGAAGCAGTTTAACTTTGTAGCGTGTACAAATAATGTCTTTTAAATGTTGACTTAGGTAAACTTGTACAGTTACTGTTGTACAAAATTTGGGGGAAAAAATGTCAAAGCAATGGCGAAAATTATATTTTGTGCCGTCTGTTGAAGGTGAACCTGGTAAATCTTAGGAAGCAAATTTCTCAATTGCTAAACCTTATCTGTTTTCTTTGTCAAATGAATCCTTTAGATTACTTGATAAGCTTAAGAATTTCTACCCAATTTTGATTCTGTTGAGATTGAATGCCCTGAATATTTACCTGTATTCATAACACAACCAGCCAGCCAACATCACTCCCTGCACCCACTCAAATAACATGTCAAAAATACATTACAGAGGCTTTGACTTGGGATCGGACCCTGCCACGGTTCACCTTGAATGCCTTTCTATCCAGTAAACTACACACCAGGCTACTTCGATCTACAATCATCTTCATCGGTTATATGCCCATTCTATGAAACATTGAATCAGAAAGAATGTTCATCTCATTGATAGAACTGAATATCATTTCAATTACTGGATACAGACATTACAAATACAATAAGCTATACTACAGAAAGTACCTATAGGCATCCTTCACTATTACATTAGCTTTCCTTTATGCTTGACACCTTTGTATCCTGCCCCTCTTCATTGCTGACTGCTGGGATTTCTTCAGAGGGGGTTTCCCCAACTGCTTCGGGATCCTTTTTCAGCTCTGTTTCAAACTCCTTTGCAGCCTGAGGGAAGCACGTTAAGACACTTTAATTTGAAATTCATAATAGCAACCCTAATATCACAAGACAATACAAAAACAAGAACAAAAGAGGGGACTTGTTCGGTTCAGGAAGCCACATAGGATTAGATTCCAAGATATTATAACCTCAACAAACTTGGTTTTCATTAGCCACATAGGTCACTTAGATATCAACTTGCCTACCACCTTCACTTTATTTAAATATTCTCCTTCAATAAAAGACAGTTCTGCACCTTCTGCAAGGATCTAACAAAAAGAATAGCTATTATCATAGCATATTTCTCATGCAAAGGTTTGAACATATTACAAATAAGCCTTTCTGTTGCAAATCACTACGAAAGGCCTACTTTACCACTTCTCATAATAACTTTTTGTATAATAGCATCACGTGTGTCAAACTAAGATCATGCCTCAGAAGTAGTAATCATTCCCTGAGCTCCTTTTCTATCTCATGTTTAAATGCATCCTCTAATAGACATGGGGGAAAACATAGAATCATGAATTTATAATCCTATTTATGATGCAATGACGGATACTGGAATTCGAAGGGAGTCGTAAAGAAAGAACTTAAAACTAGAAATCAAGATAGTTTATATGAGACAATCAGAATTACCAGTAAGTTAACCTTGGTTAAAAGAGCCAACTTGCATAAACAAACTATCCACCAGCACAGCGCCACAGCCCTTATTAGGAGTTAGAACCAATCTTTAAAAGATAGGGAACCAAAACTAGGGGAAATTGTAAAGCCTGAAATGCAACTGAATGATCATGTCTAGCATTGTTTCTCACCTATGAAGAGAACTTCATAAAATGTTTACATTATTCCCTTAGTATCCATTATTACCAAGTGCTCATGTCTAACATTGCATTCTAGAGCTCATTTATGAAGATTAAAGTATGTCCCCTCAATATATCCATAGACATATAATAAACTGAAGAGTACCAATTCTTCATAGACATCTCAAAACGGTATATAGTTGTACTAAATATGTGGACGGAGGAAATTAGAGACAATACCAAGTGAAAAAATGCATCTATGATGAAACTCCCCTAAGCTCTAATGAGATAAGACAACAAAGGTAGTCACTTTCAATTGAAGTAGCGGTTTGATAAAACCTTTTTATGCAAATATATTTCCCAATTGAAAGTGTCATTCGGATTGAAAATGGCACTCAACTAAAATACACCTCTGCATACACAAAAGAAAGAATGGCTGAGACTCTCTAAGCAGTTCAGCCTCAAAGACTCACAAGAACAGATTTTGTCTATGCAATTGCAAATTCAATCATCCAAAACACTTAGAGAAATTGTTGATTCGCAAAAGGATGTCCAGCTAGCTCGAACACCAGAATGGTCAGAGAGTAATAGAAAAAAAAAGAAACCTGTTGAAAACTTTTGACGGTCTTGCCTATACTCCGACCAACCTCCGGCAGCTTCTTGGGCCCGAAGACGATGGCAGCAACGCCGGCAATAACGACGAGTTCTGGCACACCAAGCCCGAACAAGCAAGTACAAGAAAGGCCCCTTCTTTTGTTAGCGCTGTGGGTGATTCTGGATTGAAGTTTTCCCAGAAAAGGCTGGGATTTGTTGTTGCAGAAAAAGAGGGAAGTAGAAGAAGAGAAAGACGAAGAATTGGTAGATGACAGCGGCAGAGCTGGGGCGATGGAGAAAGAGAGAGCCATTTCGCGTTTCGTTTCCCGGACGACGTCTCACTTTGCTCCTAAAGGATTAAGGATAGCGTGGAAGAATTTGTTTTTTGGAGTTTTATGTCAAGCTCTTACTAGATGACATTCTCACACTAAAGTTTACTAGAAGACTAAATATTATTAAAACTAGATAATACCCGTGCTTTTGCACGGAATCAAACATAAGTTTAAATAAATAAATATATTAGTTTAATTTCTTGATAAGATATTATTCAAACAATAATTTAACTCTTTTCATATAAAGTTATACGGTAAAGTACAACAATATAGATAACCCCAATTAAAATGTGCACTATAATGATTTTAATTATCATTTTGATATTATATTTGTTCCTATAATAATAGTAACAAAATGAACAAATAACATCATAATACAATACCCCAAATGCTAATGCAAAAGTATCACTCTCACAAATAAATATTATTATTTAGCAAACTTAATGAAGATAGAAATTATAATATACAAAAAATTCACCATAGTTTCATCTAATATGTAGTTATGTGTAGTTTAATATAAACCCTAAGTCCATTTACAAATACATTGTAATGTGCTCTAGTTTACAACGATCAATATATACGTTTGCTTAGTTTGAGGGTCTAAATATATACACACGTTAGAGTTTTATTAGTAGTAATTAAAATTAAAAAAGAATGATAACACTATTTCAGTCTCAAATAAAAGTTTACACCTTTATTAGGAAAAAAAAAACTTGTAAAACTGACTTTTGCAAGCTTCACTCAAAATTGGAAGCTTTCTGTGAATAGGTATTTTTAGTGAAAACTCTCCAAAGTGAGATTTTTGGTGAAGTGGTGAAGTACAATAACTAAGCAGAATCTTGTCGAGTGAAGTTGGCTTTCTTGCTGGTCCCAGAACAGTGTTTCCATAAGGGTGGATTCACAACATAACCTCTGGACAGATTACCAGAGCTTCCACAATCACTTGCAATGCCCCAAAAGACACCAAGTGAAACTGTTCCACTCACTGTTGAGATTTCATCAAATTTGTAGCGAGCTTTTCTCAAGCTATCTGCAAAAGTGAACAAAAAGAAAAGAAAAGAAAAGAAAAGAACACCTTACAAAAGAAGAAATATTATTTTGGATACCAGCAATCCACCAATTTTGTTGTAATCTTTTCATAAAATAAAATGAGGAGTATGAGCTTAAATCTTTTAGAATCTTGTTTCATACAGTTAATTTTAGTATGCAACCTGCTTGTAAACCCATTACCACAAACCTAACTATATACCTCTTACCTGCTCAAGTAGAAAAGCTCAATTTGTTGAGATTATTTTAAGAAGAAAAAGCAAAATGACCATGCCATTGTATCTTTTACAGAAAACACAAATTTTTATCATCCAGGAAACAATGAGTACTTCATAATTCTAAGCCACAAAAAGAACATGAGATATACTCCATCATGGAGACTTCGTTAAGCTGCTACAATAGCTTTGATGGCCTTCCTAACTAGAACAAAATTGGAAATATCATCTTTGTGGCAAGCAGTATCAACTTAGTTTCAAAAGAAAACCACCAACAAACTTTCAGCACAGATAACCAACTTCCATTTCAATAAAACAGACTTCATTTCAACAACAAAACAACTTTATTGTTCCTATAATAATAGCCCTAAGAAAGCTCAATTTCAGCAGCAAAAAAACATATTATAAAGCATTTTGTTGACAACCAAATCAAGTTGTACTTTACCAGCGAAAATAGTTACTGATGAATATCCATGTGTAAAATAAACCAAACTATGTCTGACACACATCAGAGAGAAAAGGTCAAACAATTAGGTTTTCCAATATAACTAACAATTCAGCTGGCCTAGATAAGCAATCCATGGTTTCGAATCAGCAATCAAATTGAGCTTCTTTATGATTATGCAATAAATGCAAGCTGCTCTAACTGTGTCATTTTAAAAATTACTCACATATGCACAATATACAGCTTATCATTTATACATGGAGTAATCATAGATTATAATAGTAGTCGCAAGTGGACCTGTAGAACTAAGGGAACCCAAAAAAATAATGACCTGCAACTTCGGCAACAAAGCTTGACTTGAATAAGCCTGATCTCAACATCTCAGCTTAGCTCTCGCCTGCAAGAAAACCGGAAAAAAATCATTTTTTTCACAGACATGATCAAATGTCACATAGCATCAAAATCTACGCCTGCAAATCAGAAATTGTCTTGTTCGGAAGCTTTTTTCGTGTGAGTGAAGTTACACCTGACAATTACATAAGCAAAATTGAATCAATAAAACCACAGTTGAGTGAGAGTCTACAGACAGATCCTGTCATTTACGAATCAACTGAGTCTATATCATCTTGATAGTCACTTTTCTCTCAAAATCAATTTAGAGAACACAGATTTCTATTAAGGTGACTTACATGCAGAAAATAGAGCTCAAATTAGAAATGAAAAGCCAAAAATCAAAACAAACTGAGCATGAAAAAGAAAATCCTACAAACAGCACCATCTAGATTAACAATTCAGCAATGAGAGGGAAACATTGAACTACAAAAGCAGAAGAGACACCAGGGATGTAAAATCAAGCCTCATGAGAATATAGGTATCTTTCCTTTAACTACATTCGAACTTGGAAACATCATACTAAAACATAAGCATGCCAAGAAAAGAATACTAAGAATAGATACTATGCTGCAAAAAAAAGATTAAAAATACCAAGCAAAAGAGAGCATTTTTATAAAGAGGCTGGATGAAAATGGCTATTTGAGTAATGATCTGATAGATAAAACATACAAAGAGTAATGACCTGCAACTTCGGCAACAAAGCTTGACTTTGATAAGCCTGACCTCAACATCTCAGCTTAGCTCTCGCCTGCAAGAAAACCGGAAAAAAAATCATTTTTTTCACAGACATTATCAAATGTCTCATAGCATCAAAATCTACACCTGCAAATCAGAAATTGTCTTGTTCAGAAGCTTTTTATCGTGTGTGTGAAGTTACACCTGACAATTCCATAAGCAAAATTGAACCAATAAAATCATATTTGAGTGAGAGTCTACGGACGGATCCTGTCATCTATGAACCAACTGAGTCTATATCAGGTTGATAGTCACTTTTCCCTCAAAATCAATTTAGAGAACACAAATTTCTATTAAGGTGACTTACATGCAGAAAATAGAGTTCAAGTTAGAAATGAAAAGGCAAAAATCAAAACATAAGCAGGAAACATCATACTAAAACATAAGAAGACCAAGAAAACAATACTAAGAATAGATATTATGCTGCAAAAAAAGATTAATAATACCAAGCAAAAGAGAGCATTTTTATACTGAATGAAAATGGCTATTTGAGTAATGATCTGATAGAAAAAACATACAAAGAGACTTCCTTTCTATAACAACCAATCTAAAATTTAGATAAACTTCAAGAGACTGGATTTCTACTGAAAATAAATGCAAGAAAACTCAACTTTACCTCAGAAATAGTGTGGTTTAAAGACCCAATCAGCTCAGTTACTCAGTTTGCATCCACGACCTCAATCACATTCATTTCCACCCTTATAACATCAACCAAAACATCCATCAGTTTGGATTAAATTCAAAACTCCTCGTATATTTTCACTGCATAAAAATCTCATGTAGCAGCAACTCAACAACCAAAAACAGAAGCACCAACTCAACAAACAAAAACTGAAGCATCAAAGAAGCAATCTTTAACAAAGACATTGCCCACATTTTTTAGATGAAGAATTTTATCAAACACCTTGTTGACACTAAATTCTATATGTTTACATATTTAAGGATAAAAAAAATCATTAATATGCAGTTGATTAGCGACATGATGGAGGAAGAACCTCTGAGCGGAAGTGCAGAATCACGATCGCTTGATCATTCTTGAACTCAGGATCCTTTGAACGGTTGATTCTGTGGGGAGGACCTGAATTGATGAAAAAGAGAGAGATAGATACAGAACGAAGTCGAAGCTGCTTCAAGTTTCAGTCTTGATCGCCGTAGTCCAGGTGACCGCCGCAGGATTCTTGCGACTCCACAGCCCTATCATCGCCGGCGATCATCACCGACTTAGCCGCCATCTATTGCCACGATGATGTCCGGCTCATGCCCACTTTTCAGTCATGAAGAATGATTTCAGGGGAGAAGAAGAAGAGGCGCGAAGAGGGATGATTTTTTCGAGAAAAAGTTGGGGAAAACGAATCGGTGTAATTAATTAGCAAAATCTGGAAGATTCGAGCGTAATGGAAAAAGGGAGTATTGAGTACGCCTAATAGTAAATGATTTTTATTTAAGATTTTTTTAAGTTGGGGGAAAATTTGTGAGAGCGTCACGTGGCAAAAATGGCCTCTTTTAGTAGTTATTAAGATGTACGGTAGTCTAAAATATTATCAAAATTATAATATTGCTAAAGACATGTTCAATTAAGCTTGTAAGTTGATCAATTCAATTCAATTTCAGATCGATTTATTTCCTTTCAATAAAAATATAATTTAATGAAATATGGACAAAGTTATAGATTTATACCGGAATTCCTATTTGCAGGTTTTCTTTTACTAATGAGGTCTGTATTTTGATTGAATATTAGTCTTGAAATAGGAAGCGGCCCCCATCCTGCAAATTATTTTTGGGCAGGTCCTTTTTATGCAATTTCCGAAACCTAATAAATATATATACACGTGAACAATCCTTTTCCCCCAAATTCTGAAACACGTCTTTTCCCCTTTCCCCCAAATTCTCCAGAGCTCTAATCGGCTCTTCATCCGCGAGGAACTGGATCTGTTCGGTGACAGCGGAATCGGCTTGGTTAGGGTTCCCGAATGCAGCGAAAAGGATCAATTCGTCAGGACTGGATTCAACGAGGCGATGTCCAGTTTAGGTCTGCGAACCAGAATCGAGTCGATTTACAATCAGGTTTCTGATCCTTCCTCTCCTTCCTCGCAGCCGCCGCCTTCCTCCGCCGCATCACCGCCGGGAGAGTGGATCCGGTTCGGTTACTCCTCCACCGCTCGCTGGAGATCGGATATTGCGATCGCAATCGCCGCAGTCTGTCAACCGTCTGGCTGATAATTTGTGTTCTGGTGTTGGTTGTTGAATTCGGCGTGGAGATTTAGCTACCAGCGCCGGAGATTCGTCGGAGTAGTAGCAGAGCTTGCAGTGTTTCTCGAGAATTGTTCTCCGCGATCGGGCTCTACGAGATGACGGTTCACTGTTTTTTTGTACTTTGTGTTGCTCTGCAAATTTCTTCCATGAATTTTATGTGTTTTACTATGAAAACTAGACTGTATAATGTGATGTCTTTCTGCTTTTAAAATTTTATGTGTTTATCTTGGAAACTGGACTTTTAAATGTGGATTCTGTCTTGTTATGAAATTTATGTGTTTAGCTTGAAAACTAGACTGCTTATGTGGTTTTTGTCTGCATATGAAATTTTATGTGTTTAACTTGAAAACTAGGCTTCTTGATTTGTGTTGAAACTTGATTATTTATTGTGAAAAATGTGGTGTTTGTAAAACTTGATTTTTTAATGTGAAAATTGTGATTGTGAAAACTTGGTTATGAACAATAACTCCTTTCAATTCCTCTAAATATGAACAATAACTCCTTTCAATTCCTAACCCTTTAGCCGTTTTTCCCATTTTTGATTCTACTGTTTTCTGATATTAAGGAAGAGAGAATAGCAAGAGAATCCAGATTGTTTGTAGTTTTTGTTTATGGTAAGATGGACTCTGCCTGCCTTAACTTTGAGCAGAACTTCAGTTTGTTGAACTTCATGTTTGTTTTTGTGGAGTTTAGTGTTTGCATAAAGGTTCAGTCTGTGGCGGTAGCTGTACAGAAGGAGGAAGCCGTTGAAGGGACTGTAGGTGCTGCTGATTATGGTCTGCAATCGTAGTTAAACTGCAATCATGGTCTGCAATCTGGGAGGTGTTAATGTGAATCGTGGTGGCGGTGGGAGTGGTGTGTGTGAGAGAATAGGGAGGCGAATTCTGGAAAGAAAAAGCATTTATTTGCCACCGCCAAGTTGAAAGGGAATTGTCTGATGGTACCTCAAAAATCTCTGCATATCCATTCCACTTAACACTTCGGTCTGGCCAGAATATCAGGACAATTGCTAATTTAGTTCGGGGAAGTTTGGCTAAATTAGTTTAGCACATCATTCTGTTAACACGTGTTTTAGGGTTCTGAATTTTATATATTCCAAGAATCTAATGGATTTGAGTATTTCTCAATCATTTTTGTATTTTTGGATGTAGAAATCCTGAAACGAATTGAAACTGTCATCACAATTTAAAAGCATAGTTATATTGCTGCTGATTATTGGTATTTGATTTTTGCATTTAGTCGCCTTTTTTTTTATATAACCTGCAATGATTTCATTAAAATTGTCAAAACTTGGCCTGCACCATAAACCGTTCCTTAAAATAAATAATGGATTTAATCATTCTCACCAATTCTTTATTATTTTTGTAACGTTAAAGATAAATTTTAAACCCTGTTTCATAACGTTCCTTGAAATAAAAACAGTACTAAATAAAGTTAACAGTTTTTCGTATTTGATTAAATAAAAATTTCGGTCCATTTAAGATTACTTATAAATTATTCAGTCATCAATATTAGCAATTTTTTGCCATGTTCAGGTTATAAGAGCAAGTCCAACAGCTTTGCTATAATAGCAAATTTGCTCAAATATGGAGAATTTGAACCTTTTTTGAATTCCAACAGATTCTCCATCCCATTCTCCATAATAGAAAAATTGAAGAGAGAGAAGGGTTGCTTCTCCAAATTTAGAGAATGAGGGAGAAGATTTGGAGAACCAAAATTTAATGCTATCTGCATTGTTTTTTGTTATCTCACTCATTAATTGTTTCTCTTCAATAATTTTAAATGATAATATCTTAAAATTATTACAATAAAATTTTATCAAAAATACATATTCTAAAAATATGCATAAAGATGATCGTAACAAGATCTCATATGACTATTTTTATATGTACATATCTATTGATATTTAATAATCAAATATAATCTATTTTCCAATATAAATTTACTAAATTTTAAGGTCATAAATATAATTATTTTGACGTTTTATATAAGTCATAACGTTTAAATTAAAAATTTTTACTAAACATTTTATTTCTTATGGTTGAAAATAATAACTTGTAACAAAAAATTGAAAAGAGATGAGTCTAATTATTCATAATACATTACAAAAATTGTTATATTGTAACTCAGGATGTGTTATTTTTATAAAATGTAATTTTATCATTTTATAAGTTAGAGTAAGTAATTTCAAATATGAAATATTATTGTAATATGTATTTTAAGTTAATTATTTATTTGTTCATCATTATTTGGACTTATTGAATATATGATAAAAATAGAAAACAATAGGATAAATGTATAGTAATAAATGTCAATAAATTATAGAGAATGGAAAATGGAGAAACTGTTGGAGTTGAGGTAAAAAAATATGGGGAATATGAGATTTGCTTCCCTATTATGGAGAATGTGAGTAGATAAGTTGTTGGACTTGCTCTAAGACACCCACGCCGATGCACATATATCTATTCGTTAAGATTTTAAATTTATTATATTATTCAAATATAAGTCTTACTTACATAATATTTTATTTATAATATATGCATACAAATATCATTAATTTTCTTACGAGCAACATGTTATAAAACTACTCCTACGTCGGACAACTATCAATAAAAAACACTGCATCTCAAAACCCGTTTTCATTCATGACCAACTATTTGTTGTTGTCTTTAGAGTTAAAAGTAGAAATTTTGATTATTTTGATTTGAATATTTTAATTTTTGACAAGAATGATCAACCAATCCATAGTACCATTAGTATAGTTTATAAGGAAGTGTTCCAGAACATGGGATAATAAGGTTATATAATTTTTTAATTTCTTAGATTCTTGAAAACTTAACAATGTTTTAGCGACCAATTTGTTTTTCGCCAAAAGGCTATTACATTATATTACTTAATTTTCAAAAAGTAATACTTGGTCAAAATTACTTTTACTAATTTATAACATTTTAAAATTTAATTCCCGTGCATCGGCACGGGACATTATACTAGTTTAATTTAATTTAATTGACCAAAACTACATAATTAACCAATTCAATTGAAATCAATTGAAAATCAGGAAATAATGACTAGTGATACCAGGCCCAGCCCAACTACTCGGCAAGTAGCATGGGCTCGGCCCACTATGAGGTAAGCTAGTATGGCAGCATCCGGGGTCGTACAACTCGGATAGGGACAAGCACACTAGAAGACACTCAGAGCATGGACCATATGGAGAGCATGGGTTACTGTATAAATATTGCTCCTCAGCACTATTCCAAGTAAGTATCTTCTCATTATTCTAGTGAATACCCCTTTTCTCTCCTGGGATCCATCTTTCATCATCACGCCTGAGGGTCTACCCTCGGGTACCTCCCGAGTTTCTGTCTTGCAGGGCTAGGTCATTGGATCAGGGGACCACTCGGACCGACAAGGCGGCAGCATCAAGTTGGCACGCCCGGTGGGACACGATCTTTGTTCTAAAAAACGCACTGAGATGCCACCCCGAGGTCAGCCACCACGAAGAGACAGGGGAGGATCCTCTCCTGTAACCACTCGGTCTGGAGGAAGAAGGGCCGAAGTAGCCGAGAAGGATCTCACCCTACGCCAAATGAGGGACCGAACATGCAAGGGAAAGGCTCCGGCGCACCCGGACCCGGAAGCTTCGAAGGAAGAGGAAGTGCCGGAGGAGAGGAGGGAGTCGGGGATAACGCAGGACGAGCGAGACAGGATGAAGTTTGCCGCGACACAGGTGGAGGAGTATCGTCGCTGGTTAGCGGCGAAGCTGGGAGTAGGTCCGGAAGCGCAACCGTCCGGGGAGGGACCGTCCAACCCTCCGGCTACCGAAACCCAGGTACCTCCAGTTCGGCCAGTGGTAGGACCCCATCCGACCCCGATGGCACCGGGGCCAGGATCTTCGGCTGGGCACTCAACCGGGTTAGGCCCTCAGGGAACCGGGTTGCGCATGTGGTCAGCCGAGGACTTCCTGTCAGTCTGGGGCAGGAGAACCCTCGTCTTCCAGTAGTGGTTATAGATGTGGAACAGCATGCAGGAAGTACAGGCCAGCAAGCCGGTGCTGGTCCCGGGTATGGCCAAGGAATCGAGCACCCAGGTTATGGAGCACCAGGGTACGGGATGTCGCAAGCCGGGTATCAGGGGTACCATGGGTAACCCCGGCACCTGGAGGATATTACGCTCAACCTGCTGGAGGTCCGGGGGGCTGGGCTCCAGGGATCCAGGGCCCAGTGTGGGTGCAGAACCAAGTACCGATAACAGGATATGCCATGGCCCAACCAGTCCCGGCCGCAGGAACCTATGGGATGTATCCGGTGGTGGTGGATAGGCCCCCTGGGGTTAATAGGCAGAAATGGAGGTAGGCTCACTTCGCCGTGGATAGGCTACATCAACACTTTCCCCTGGCCGGTGGGAACGAGGGTCCCGGAAGGTGTGCCGACCTATAATGGAGAGACGGACCCGGAGGAGTTTGTCGAGACCTACTAGAATGTTATTGGGACGCGCGACATCAGAGAGGAACTTCAGGGCAAGCTAGTGAGCTCGTATCTGAGGGGTAGTTGTCTGTCGTGGTTTGAATCTCAGCCTCCGGAGAGCTTCAGGAATTATTATGATTTCTCAAGGGCTTGGATGCACAGATACCAAACCAGACGGAAGAAGTACCTGCCTCTGGCCGAGGTAGCTCACATCCGGCAGGCAGCGAAGGAGGATGTCACGGGATTCCACAAGAGGTACATGGACGATTCCATGAAGGTGGTGGATGGAGAGGCTCGGGTGAAGGCCCTGATTGCAGGATTCATAGCAGGGCTGAGGGACGAGGTGTTATGGGCAAAGTTTATGGAGAATATTCCGACTATTTTTTTATCAGTTGGATTTGGAGGTGGAGATGTACTGCTCATTGTTGGATGGGAGTAAGAAGAGGAAGGAGGAAGGGTATTTTGAAGATAGAGGGATTGGAAACAGGCCCGGCCCACATAGTGAAGCACATGACCACAATGCTTCAGACCCCAAAAAACCCAATTTTTTTAGGCACATTTTTGGGCCAACACTGTACACATATATATATTAAAAAAAATTTAGAAAGAAAGCTGAGGACTCAGCCTCTCGGGCTCTCAGCCCAATTGTTTTAGGCCCAATTGTTTTAGGCCAAATTATTGGCCAACATTGTACACATCTATATATGTATATATATACATATATATATATATATATATATATAAATTTTAGAAACAAACCGAGAACTCAGCATCTCAGCCCCAAAAACTAAAAAGGCCAAACTCCAGACCTGACGCACTACCGACGGCGACCGCCTACCGACCGCCGACCGACCGAATTCTTCAAATTGTTGCTCTCGGTAATTCAATTTTATTGTGGGTTTCGAATCACAATTTCTTACATATTGCATAGATATTACAATTGTAAGAAATTTTGAATTGAAAAACCTCAATTTTATTGAAGATTTTTGAGTTTTATTGCCTAAATTTCAGGTTAGTTTAAACATTACATTGTTGAATAATCAAAGCTTTAGCCTTTATGAGTAAAGATAAGTTTTTTATAGATTTTATGGTTGTGGATTTAGTTTTTGATTTATTATTGAATTATTGTATGTTTGGGTAATTGGGTTGTGTTCTATAATGCCAAAAGGGGATTATATACATGTCTGTGGCTGATTTTGATTCAATAAAGTTGTTGTTAGATTATCATTAGATGATGGATATTTAAATGTTAATTTGATACTTAAAAGTTAAAATATTGATTAGTTTAGCTTGTTTGTAGATTGTAGTGACCATGGTCCATGGCTTTGATTATTCAATTGCATGTTATCTTTTATTTCCCTAAATGATGACAAGTAATTTTAGATTTTCTTGTTATTATAGTTACGAACCGCTAAATGACGTCAAAGCGGAAGAGTGAAGGTGGACATTCAAAATTGAAGAAGACGTTGAAGCGTGAGAAAGAAGCGAAAGCACAAGAAGGTGAAGTTGAGAGATTGTTCAAAAATAAAGTTGAAAGTGACAAAAGCAAAGATGGTGTAGATGGAGTTGATAATAATCAAGTTGAGTCGAATATAGATAATGTTGAGGTGAATATGGATACTTTTGAGGAAGAAGTTATGGAGAATGTAAGGAATTTTGAAAAAGAAGAGATTGTAGAAGGAGTCCATGTAATTGATGTTGATGCTATTGAAGAAATTGAAGTAGAGGTTGCAAAGAATGGTGATGAGGAGCAAGTTGGGGATGAAATTATAAGTATTTATGATCCCGGGAATTGGAGTAGTATATCTCAAAGATTTAGAGATCATATGGTTCAAAAAGGGCCACAAAGAGAAGATGCAAATTTTAAGTTTCCACAAAGAGGTAAAAGGCGGTTTTCACAATCTTATTACACTCGTGTTTTGAGGAATGGTGAGACTCAAAGAAGGAGATGGTTATTTTATTCGAAGAAAAAAGATGCGATTTTTTGTTTTTGTTGTAGGTTGTTCAAGGAACAAGACGACAAGACTCTTTTGGCCAATGAAGGGTTCAATGATTGGTCAAATGTTGGAAGGTCACTCAAATTTCATGAAGGTAGTGATGTTCACATGAAGTGCATGACAAGTTGGATGGAATTAGAGAAAAAGTTCCAATCAAATAAAACTATTGAATGTGATGTGCAAGACCAAATCATGAAAGAGAATGAGCGATGGAGTGAAGTGTTAAAAAGAATATTGGCGGTTGTGAAAACACTTGCTAAATGTAATTTGGCATTTCGTGGAAGTAGTGAGAAGATCGATGAAGATAATAATGGAAATTTCTTAAGTGTTATTGAAATGATTGCCGAGTTTGATCCAATAATGAGAGAGCATCTTCGTCGCATTCGAAAAAAGGAAATGAAGAACCACTATATTAGCCACAAGATTTAAAACGAGATGATCCCATTGTTAGCCAATGAGGTAAAAAGTGTGATTGTCAAGAAAATCAAGGAAGCAAAGTAATATTCAATCATTCTTGATTGTACTCCCGATATAAGCCACCAAGAGCAAATGTCACTTGTAATTCATTGTGTGGATGCCTCACCAACAACTTCTAGGGTGGAAGAATTTTTTATTGAGTTTATAAAGGTTGATGACACATCGGGAAAGGGACTTTTTGAGACTCTTGAGCATACTTTGGTTATACTTGGCCTTAATGTTGATGATATAAGAGGTCAAGGATATGATAATGGGTCAAATATGAAGGGAAAACATAAAGGTGTGCAAAGAAGACTACTTGACATCAATCCTAGAGTTTTTTACACTCCTTGTGGTTGTCATTCCCTTAACCTTACCCTTTGTGATATGGCTCATTGTAGTACCCCCGCGATTTCTTTCTTTGGAGTGGTACAACTCATTTATACATTGTTTTCATCTTCAACCAAGAGGTGGGGTATTTTGAAGGAAGTGGTTACTAAGCTTACACTAAAACCATTGTCTCAAACTCGTTGGGAAAGCCATGTTGAAAGTGTGAGAGCCATAAGGTTTCAAGTTTCACAAGTAAGGGATGCATTAATTTGCTTGGCCGATAGTTGTGATAATGATCCAAAATCGAAAAGTGAAGCGGAGTCTCTTGCTACCGAACAATTGGAGAATTTTTAGTTCTTACTTTCATTAGTTATTTGGCACAAGTTGTTGGCTCGAGTAAACATGGTGAGTAATATTTTGCAAACGGAGAACATGGACCTTGAGAATGCATTGATCCAATTCAAAGACCTTGTCTCTTTTCTTAAAAAGTATAGAGAATATGGTTATGAGTAATCCTTGGTTGAAGCTAGAGCTCTTGCTATGGAGATGGGTGTTGAACCCACATTTCCTAACAAACGTCCTCATGTTAGGAAGAGACGATATGGTGAAAGTAGTGGAAATGATGTGATCATGTCTCGTGAAGAATCATTTAGAGTTTTTTCCTTCAAAGATGTGATGGATAACGCTTTGTCTTCGTTCCAAAGTAGATTTGAACAATTTCAAAGGTATCATGAAATTTTTGGGTTCTTGTTTGATGTTGGGAAAGAAAATATATTGTGTGATGACTCTTTGAAGGCATTTTGCTCTAATTTGGAAATGCATTTGAAAAAAGACATAAGTGGAGGGGAATTGTTTGTGGAGTTAAAGGAATTGAGAGAGATCTTGCCACATGGAAAGATGAAGGCAATCGAAATGTTGAACTACTTGAAGGACATGGATGATAGTTACCCAAATGATTTGATTGCTTATAGGATATTACTCACTATTCCCGTGACCGTGGCTTCCGCGGAAAGAAGTTTCTCGAAGTTGAAGTTGATCAAGTCGTATCTCCGGTCTACTATGTCGTAAGATAGATTGAGTGGGCTTGCTATACTTTCTATTGAGCATGATTTGGTTAAGAAGCTTGATTGGTGACTTTGCTTCTAAGAAAACTAGTAGAATTGTATTGAAGAATTGAAAATGTAATATTTTGTTTAGTTTCAACACATTTTGCTTTTAAAATATTTTTTTAGCATATTTAAGGCCTCTTTTTTATTGTTTGCTTCAAACCTCTCAAAACCTTGGGCCGGCACTGATTGGAAAGGGTGATAAGACTCGGGTTGTGGATCCCGGTAGGAGGGATGCAGTTCAGGTGCCGGCTAGGCCGAAGGTTGACCCCCCTCGGGCTGAAACATTTACCCCTCTGACCAAGACCCGGTCGGAGATCCTGACCATTCACAGGAACCTGTTTCAAGACCCGGCCCCCATACCGGGAAATCCGACACCAGCAAACGCGACCAAGTATTGTGCATTCCATAAGTCCAACGGACATACAACTGAGGGTTGCCGGAGCTTGAGGGTGGAGATTGAGAGGGGACAACTGAGAGATTGTGTGACGCAGGAGCACCAGCGTCCGGCTGCAGGGCAGCAGGCCGGAGCTGGGAAGAAGAAGAATTGGAGGAATAGGCCACGGAACGATAACCAGCGAGGGGCCCCTGCACCGGTTGTCCAGCCCGGAACGGCAGCCCTGGTCATGGCCCCGGAGCCGGTCAATCAGGCTCCTCCCCGCATGATAAATGTCATACATGGCGAGGTAGGTGATGGGACCCAATTTTAGTTTTAATCCTACAATTTTCGATATAGGATGCTCTAGGGAGTTATGATTAGGCATTCGAAGTTGCAACTGATAATTTGATGTTTTAGTTCAGCTTTCTTTTTAAGGGAGATGGTATAGCTCTATCTTTGTGCTCAGGTAGTAATAATGCTTCAGTAGTCATTTGAATACAAGTATTCTATTTTTTTGGTCTCTTTTATGGAAGAGATGATATCAACCAGACCTCTGAAACAATACATCAAGGGAGATGTTCTATCAGAAGGTGAGGCATTGAAAACTATTCATTACAAACTAAATGATGATAAACTTTAAAGGTAAATTGAGTGTCACCTCTTTTGTTCCGTAAAAAGTAGTGAAATTTTTAATCTTAATTTCTTTGCCATTATAAGTTATTTATGTTTTAAAGCTGAGTACATAAACTCAAAGATTTGTTAGATGAAAGTTCCGACGTATTGTGTCAAATTCTATTATAGTGAAAGGCATATGTGGATTAAGTTTTACTCCTTTTTAGGATTATTATGTAACTCTTTAGGAATGAACTATAGAGGAATGAACTATAAATTAATTTGATTTGGTTGTGTTTTGAGAAAATTCCACTATTAAAAGGACAATTAGATGGAATTATAATTAATTAATTTAGATATTTTAGATGTACACTAAAAAAGATATTATTTGGGAGGCTGTATGTTAATTCATTCATGGGAGTATTAGAATTAGGGAGTGTATCATTCGAAAATGTTCATGAATTGCATTTCATTTGTTCAGTTTTTTTCCCCAAAAAGAGAGCATTTTGATGGACCAAAAGTAATATATTATTTGACTAATTTTAATATCAAAAATATGTAAAAAGATACGATGCTCTACATCTTCAATGTTAGTAAATTAATGGATATTACTAAATCTTTTATACTACTACTAGAAAATAAATTATAAATATCAATTGATATCAATAAATCAAAGTTTTTTAATAGAAATTTTAAATAATCTAAAAACCTGAATAATCATGCATTCAAGTGATCATGTAGATGTTGAAAATCTATGGAAACGAGTCTAATAATCACTCTTTTAAATATTAGACTATTAAGTCACATTTCAAACTATCTACAGTCTAAAATTTATAGTAATATTAAAAGACCCTTTTTCCGTTGAGCCCCTTTCTCCCCGGTCCCCAGAGACAAGACGTAGGACGGATACCAACTGTTCATCACGGAAATTATTTTTAATTAATAATATAAAAATAACTTACATTAAATAAGATTTGAACCTATACTAAAGATTTTGAAGACCTTTATCCTATCCATTAGACAGCTTTTCATATTTTGACTTTCTTCACCTCCTTTGATTGAAGAAAAAAAAAAAAAAAAAAAAAAAGAGACTTAGATGGGATAGTAGATTCTTTTTGAAATTGTATTCTAAAATATTCGATTTTATTATATCTTATTTCTATTTTATCATACTTTAATAGTACTACTAACTACATAGAGTATTTAATATAAACATTTAAAAGAAAAACTAGATTGAAAAATCACCACAAACCTCCCTTATTTCTTTTCTATTGAAATTTCTGGGTTATTTTATGATGATTTTTTCACTTTCCATATACATGTATGTAAAACTACATTAAATAACCGCGCAACGCGCGGTCCAAATAACCTAGTTATTAGAAACAAGAATACAGTGGATTCGGTTTAATGCAGTTGCTCGACAGTGTTCGTCTTGAACTACCTGTCTTTTTGTAAACCGAGAAAGATCCTATTCTATTACATAATTAAAAAAACAAGTGAATCTTAGAAAGGTGACCATTGAGATGTGATAAATCCTATGAATGTTTTGGTAACAAAACAAGTGAATTTACCACTGGCACCACTGCTGTAAATTCAGTGACAATGAAGTTGGTAAATTCAAATGTCAAAATGACCTTCAACAGAAATAGGTCTTGAAGAAATTACATGGAGATGTGAGAAAGAAAATCAAAGTAGACCACACGAGAGTTCCATACCATCTAAGATAGAATACAAACACATTTGCAGATCAATCCTCTTCTAGGTTGATGGAATCCTTAAACTTGCCATACAAGATCTTCTTGAGCTCTGCCATTTGTGCAACTACTAACTCCTTTTCTTCTTCTAATTTCTCCAGATTCTTGGTGGTCACTTCTTTCATCTCTTCAATTCTGTTTTCAACTTCATCTTTTGACACATGAGCAAAAACTTCCCCTATTTGAAATCGTACCATCTCCTCATCAGTGAGAATTAACTCATTGCCAGCATCCTCAAGATTCTCATTTGTTTCCTGAGACATTATTTAAGAGACGTTAAATTGACAAGACAACCATGAAAGCTTCAGATTATCTACATCAACAAGTATGACTTTTTTTTGGATGTAAATAGCTGTCCATTAGATGGCATGCACACAAATCAGGGTTACAATTGTGAGAAAATAGAAAGAGGGTGACTTTACGCATGAACTAACGGGAAGATCAAACTACAACAATAACATTCTAAGCCCAGAAATGAACAAGATAAGCTAAACATGAGCCGCATTCATCCCACACTGAGCAGACAGTCGTATGCATTACTCATCATTGTATTCAACCACGACTAAATTCCATTTGTTGTGAAACCTTACAATTGCTTTTCTTAGACTCAACTTCCATTTATTGCTTAACTTTCTATGGTACCAGTGCATTCAAGAGTCTCAACACACAATCAAGCAATCTAAATCACATCTTACTCTATTATCTATCTCAGCATTCTCATTGCTGCAACCCATGGTGTCTGTTCTAGTTAATATTTGGCCACTGAATATTTTATTTGCCAAATCATTACTTCTCTCACTTCCAGTTACTAGATTTCCTACAGGTCTTAGATTGTAAGTTAAATGTTGCTTGTTTCTCTGTCCTGTAAAGCACTATGGTTATTTCAGAAGTATGATAGTTAACACCAAAAATAGGCAATTCATCCTCAACCTGTAGACTAAAATATTTAGCACCATTTATGGTCGAAGCCAGTCCTCAGGTTTATAAATATAGCACTGATCACATGCATGCCTGTTACAGATAAAGTATAACATTTTCACGTGCTAACTAAGACCAATACTTTCCCAATAATGTAATGAGAAACAGCTAAGTTTGATCGATGAATAGAGAATACTAATGCACATGAATAAAGAATAGAGAGTACTCAATTCCTATGTTCCACAAAATAGAAACTAGTGCACATGTAACACAGGCAGATCATCTTTTTATTCTATGGTAATTAGAAGGAAAGCAGAGAAGTTGTCCTCATTGCAGTATACGGCAATAACTTCCAAAGAGAAACAATTATTACCCAATAGAATGTTGAGTAGGATACAGCCTCGAGCTTCAGTTAATTTTGCAAAATTTTATTTGTTACTATCAGTCACCTAATTGTCCAATCAGCATTTTCATTGCTGCAATAGAGGAGTGCATTATTACACCTAGATAAGCAGATAAAAGCTGGATAATCAAGACTAAAAGGAAGAGCAAGCAGACTACTGAAGGATCAACATGTTAGGTCTCACACTCTTCATCAACTTTATACACCTATTATGGATAATTATGAATCCATGTACTTGAGCAGTATTACATGGAAAGGCTGGGCAGTTCAATAAGAAACATATTGGATTTGAGTCAAAAATGAATTCGGATCTTAAAGTTTGGTGACCAAAAAGTCAACAACTATATCTCATTCTACTGGATTCTTTTATTTGCTATCATCAGGTCAGAGAGAAGACGAGTAGACACACACACCCCGATGCTTTAGAACAAGGAATGACTTGTGTACAATTTCTATAAAGTCCCCAACGGTGATAGAAATCATAGACTTAACATTTGGCTGGGTGTTGTTCATATAGCTTGACCCACGTTCTCACCCTTTTCAACAAGTTTACATAAGCTCATCATGAACACACTAAACAAGCCTAGACATCAACGAATGAGTTTAAAAAAATGTTAGAGATTGAGCTCACAAACCCCGGAGGCAGCTATCCTCTAGAGTTGATGGAATGAAGAAACAAGACTTGGTCAAGTGTAAAGCAGGCAAGCTAAAGTCATAATGGAATGAGATTACATGGCTACACATTTTAGAACTTGCAACCAAGGCATCTAACAACATTGAGTTCCATCACTGGAAACACCCTTTAACTCCACAAGGGGAGTGTTGACGCTTTCAAATTCTAAGTGTTATATTGTTCGTACACATCCTAGGTATCAAAACAGGCTTCTTCTTTTTTTAATCACAGATCAACCTCGAGAATTAATTTGTAAATTAAAAAAACTTACTTTAGCCGACTTGATCTCATCGTCGAGCTCGTGCAACCGGTTATTCAAGCGACCGAACTTGTTGATGTTCTGCTGGTCTTCCCACGTGACCTCGGTATCGGACCCGGATGACCCAGCCTTCACTCATCCCCAAATTCACAATCACGTTTAGAACTGAACAGCATATGCAATTGAAGATTCAAAAAAGAAAGAAAGGTACCTGTTGCATTGTGCGGTTGATGGCGGAGAGGGTGACAACCAGGTTTAGACTGGAGAGGGACTCAGCAAAATAACCAGGTTTAGACTGGAGCAGCGCTACTTTGAGACAACCCCCCTTTTCCCACAACAATACAAGGTTTCCTTAATTGTGTGTTATACTATTGGGTTATTTTCGCAATTTTAGTTTTAACTTTATTTATTTAGAATCATACCATACCATAATTTTTTCTTTTGTTACTTATGATATTTTACCTTTTTATTTGGTTCGACATGTGTTATTCTTTTTAGAGTTGGTCTCTTAAGTGACCGTTTATATTATACCATAATATAGACCAACGATTAAATTACAATATGGAAGGAAGAAGGTCCTTATTTGCAAAATTTGGGAAAAGTACTATTCATGGCACTGTTCAAAGCACTGTTCACAATCATCACAGTTTTCAACTTAAACAATCAAGTTTCACAAAAATCACAGTTTTCAGCCTAAATAATCAAGTTTCTACAATCACTCTAGTTTTCAGCCTAAATAATTAAATTTTCACAATCTTCACAGTTTTCACAATAAATAATCAAGTTTCGCAAACACCAAAGTTTTCAACCTAAACAATCGAGTTTTCACAATAAAAACAGTTTTCAACTAAATAATCAAGTTTTACAAACACCACAGTTTTCAGCCTAAAAAATATAGTTTCTACAATCACTGTAGTTTTCGACCTTAATAACCAAGTTTTCACAATCACAGTTTTCACATTAAAAAATCAAGTTTTACAAACACCACAGTTTTCACAATAAATAATCAAGTTTCAACACAAATCAAGAAGCCTAGTTTTCAAGTTAAACACATAAAATTTCATGAAGAATCAGCATTACAACAGCAGAAACTAACACAATCCTAACAACAACTCCGGTGGAAATCAACTTGATTAAACAATGAGCCACGTAAAAGAATGATTAAACAAGAGAATACAGTGATTTCTACCAACTTGATTGATTGTGACCCAACACAGTGATAGTATTTGGGATGAACAATACCTGTGATCGAATACTACACAATTCACCGACAAGTTTTTTGTAGAAACTGATCAATGGCCTGGAAGGTTTGGGCACGCCAACCGGAGCGATGGCGATGTTAATCCCGA
The DNA here is from genome assembly GCA_948330725.1 of Sherardia arvensis. Classification (NCBI taxonomy): domain Eukaryota; kingdom Viridiplantae; phylum Streptophyta; class Magnoliopsida; order Gentianales; family Rubiaceae; genus Sherardia; species Sherardia arvensis. The sequence goes on from OX415238.1 coordinate 20,078,929, forward strand.
GCGCAAGTCCGTCAAAATCAACCCAAACTTGAATGTTGCCACCGGAGATCAAGTCAACGGGTGAGTACTGAGTTGCTCCGATTGGATTGGGAACGTACTGAGATGCTCAGATTGGATTGGGAACGATGATTGAAAGAGGGTTTGTGGAATTGGGAACGATTATTTCAGAAAGTATGGGAAAATAAAAAACAGAAATATGGTATATATAATTATGGAGGAGGATCTGTGATGCAATTTCCCTATATTGCTAAAAAGGACCCGCGTAAATATTAATTGCAAAAGAGGAGCCGCCTTTCCTATTTTAATTGCAGAAATAGTCCGTCTATATTATAGTTATAATATAGACGGTCTATTCCAAGACTAATATTTCTTTTTATTTCAGACATACTTTCGTAATTTTTTTTTGATTTTCAATGTATTTGGTTAATTTTGTAATTTTGACACATCTTTCTTAGATATTTTTACCCATTCTTTATTACTATATCATTGTACAATTTCCTAAAATTTAAATAAAAATATAAACAATTTCCTAAATATTTTTAAAAACATATTAGATATTTTACTCACCGTTAATTAATACAATCTCAATTTAAAAAATTTCCTAGTCGCCGGTGAATGATGCAATACTGTTTTTATAAATATTTTTTAAAGCATTGCATTGATTAAATTAAATGTATCTTAATTGAATTTTATATAATAATTTCAAATTGAACTCAATATCATTCATATTTAGTAACTAATTTTTTTTTCAAAAAAAAAAAAACTAATATTTGGACATATTATATAATAATTCTCAATATTTATAATTAATATATTCTTTATTTAACATTCGGCGCAATAGAAATGAAAACAAACTTATATTATTACTATAATGATTACAATAACATTAACTTTATCCTAAACAATAGGAAATCTAGTTAAACAAAACTTAATGAATATTTCAAATATCCCATAAAATATACCACATCTGTCTCAAACTACTCTACACAGTTCACATTTCACACTATTCAATAACACTGTTGAACAACAATATCTTTATTTATTTATATTATCTGCAAATAATTTTTTTATATTTGAATATTATATGTTGCGATAAATCTAACGATATCAACTATGATAACATTAATGATTATAAATATATATATAGAGTTGGTCTCTGGAGTGACCGTCTATATTATAACTATAATATAAACCAATGACTACATTAGAATATGGAAGGAAAGAGGTCCTTATTTGCAAAGTTTGGAAAAGTATTGTTCACGCGCACTGTTCACCGGCACTGTTCACACACTATTCACCTGCACTGTTCACGCAAAGAATGTGTACTCAAATCAGTTAATATTTCACATTGAAAGCTACAGTTTTCAACCTAAACCATCAAGTTTCACAAACACCACAGTTTTCAACCTAAAAAATCAAGTTTCTACAATCACTGTAGTTTTCAGCCTAAATAACCAAATTTTCAGGCTAAATAACCCAAACAATGACAACAATTTTCAGACTAAATAATTAAGTTTTCACAATCACCACAGTTTTCACTATAAATAATCAAATTTCACAAACACCAAAGTTTTCAGCCTAAACAATCAAGTTTTCACAATCATCACAGTTTTCAACCTAAACTATCAAGTTTCACAAACACCACAGTTTTCAGCCTAAAAAATCAAGTTTCTACAGTCAGTGTAGTTTTCAGGCTAAATAACCAAGTTTTCAGACTAAAAAGCCTAACAAACAATCACAGCAGTTTTCAGGCTAAATAAGTAAGTTTTCACAATCATCACAGTAATTTTCATAATTAATAATCAAGTTTCACAAACACCAAAGTTTTCACCCTAAACAATCAAGTTTTCATCCTAAACAATCAAGTTTCCACAATCACAGCAGTTCCGAAAATTAAACACACAGTTCCAGCATCACGAGTTAAAAAGTATCGAAGATTAACGAAGAAAGTATCGACAATTCAATATTCATTAGGTTGTACACATACAAATACACACAGAGTTCCAGCATCGCTACATAAAAATTCAACAAGACTTTGAATCATGACATGAAATCACAGCAATCAGAGCATACATAGAGATCACATAATCGATCAACAACTAAAAACAGCAGATCTAACATTCGAAGCATCGATGATGTGATCATTGAATCGATAAGTTACCAGGTGTGGGAGCCGATCAATCAAACCGCTGATCTGAACAAAACGTCGGGAGATCGACAGGAGAACACCGGGAGATCGATGGGAGAACGCCGGGAGATCGACGGGAGAACTTCGGGAGAGCATGGAAATTTTGGGGAAAATTTCGATCAGAATGGAATTGGGAATGTGATTCAACTGTATTTATATATTTATGAATTGGGAAATTGCAGAAAAAGGACCTGCCCAAAAATAATTTGCATAATTTATATTGCAAAAAGAGACCGTTTATATTTTATAGACGGTCTATTCCAAGACTAATATATATATATATATATATATATAAATATATACTCAAAGTTTAATATTGAATAGCGTCAAAAATCCAGAGTACACATTAGTATGAGAATGAGGGAGTATGTCCTATGTCTTTTAATGTTGCAGGGCTAAAAATAACAAAATTACTCTTCATAATTACACCATAGACTAAACCTGCTTTAGCAAATCAAGAGCATTTCAAATCAATTTCGGACCTGCAAAATCAAAATGTCCCTGCACTATTCCTTGTTTGCAAGATGAAGAGCCACACTATTTTGTTCCATGTACACACTACCGTCACTACGTTACTGGAATATGAAATCCTTGTCTACATGTATAATACTTTTATCTCCAAACAACTAGCTTTAGATTTCCATGAAAATTTATCAGCTACATGTATTTATTATTTCTACAGCATTTAATGAACAGATTCAACCCTCACTGGAGTGCATTGGCTGTTTGAAAAATTAAGACAACCTGTGCATTGGCTGTTTGAAAATTTTAGACAACCTTAAAGAACATATGAGCATTAATAAAGAACATCGTATATTGAAAGTTAAAATTTTAAAATAAAGTAACTAATTTCATTCATCTGCAATTCTTGACACATCATCACATTGCATCATTGACACATCATCACATTGATATTCCATCTATGATACATTGCATCACATTATTTGGCTAAATGCATCGCCTCATAATACAGATGACCTCTTGTCACTACTACTAATTCACAGAAAAGAGAAGCGAGAATTCACACACAAAAGTTATAGTACACGGAACTGAACATTTTCTGTCAAAGAGGCCCATTTGTTGGCGCTTATTCGTGGGGGAATGTGATCAACCATTCAAATGATGCGTAGGTTGATCAAGAGGCTTGCTGGAGCTTCCAGGTTCCATCTTAACTATTGGATGATCACCAACTGCAACAGATGCTGAATTTGAAACCTACACCCAACCAAATTCACACAAACTTGTTAAGCAATTGTCTGGATTATCTAGCTTTATATATAATTGTGTGAATGCCCGGGGCCATACCTTTAAGCCAGCCATGTCAATGGCCACTGAGTCCCCTTCCCTTGATTGCCCGACTTCATCCATGGACTCCTGTTTGAATATACAGAAGATTATGTTATACTAACCAAGCAAGAAAACAGGCAAAAAGAACACCAAAAGATGACCCATAATCAGAATTTCAGTCGAATTGTTCCACCTAATGAGAAGTGTTATAAACAAAGCAAACTAGATGAGGCAATAACCTCTCAATACAAGAAGAGTACATTAGTAAAATAGTATGGAGAATGTTTTTCATTCATATGCTACTAAAAGCCATAACAGTTATCATCAGATATTTATAATCACAACATTGAGAACTATCAAGAATATTCTTTTCTTTAGAGTGATAAGCCAAGTCTCCAGGAATCTAAAATTAATAAAAAATTAAGCTGGATTTAATGAAATTACAATTTATACTTTTTCCCCAAATAACAATTAAATTCTGTACAGATTAATCAACACAGTTGCTAAAGCCCCACAGTACTCTGTTTCATTTTCAAGATCAAAGCTTCCTTTTGCTCTAAAACAATTAAAATTCCTATTTTTACAACCATTCAGAGGCTTTTCACTATCTACATCTTATAACTCCATACATCAAGTATAGTTTGTTAAATGTAGTCAGCAAATAAATGTTAAAGGCATATTAAGATCACATCCTAAACAAAGTTGTTGGTTTCGTTTACAGAACTAACTATCCCTTTTGCCACATTGTCCTACCGCTCTTTCCTTCCTATCCTATAATCAATATCACCCCTGTATTACCCCACTAAGGTTTGCCTTGATTGCTAAAGCCATAATAATCTGGTGAGCTTGGATAATATTACAAATCATATGCATGCCAACATATACACCCTAAACCACAAGCATTACAAACTATTGTAGAAACCATATAGTCCTTTTGTCCCATTAAAAATGTTTCCTTTGCTTTTAGCACAACGAAGAAAGGTAAATCCAAATTTGTGGGAGGAAAATGAGAGGAGAGAGTGAAACAAATGAAAAAGAGAAATATATAAAAGACTGGATGAGAATTTGAGTCAGTCATAAGAAGGAAGCGTCAAAGCAAACTCTTAGTAACACCCCCTAATAATAGAAAATGACACAGAGCCCCCAGCTAAAGTACTAACTTAAAATGGTCACTTTTCAGTCAAGGTTTGATTGACCCATCACAACATAATCACTTCTCAATATGTTGGTGCTGAAGGTTGTCTATAAGTTTTTGTTCTCCCTGTTAAATTCATCAAGAATTGACATAAAAAAAGTACATGAAAATGTATTTCCTCGGCTTCTTTGAGAGTTTTACATAACTAAAGACACTAATATTCAACATCCTAGCTGATTTTCGTCTAATCAACTAGAGTAATCCAAATATATATATTACTCAAAGAAAATGATACAACAAACTTTATTCTATTCCTTATTTAATATCCATAGGATAAGAATTTTCCTAGGAAAAATTTATAAAACACGAAAGAATATGCCTCGCTCACAAAACAACTTACACGCACAGTAAGTTGCAATTAAAGGAAAACACCGTCACCCCATTACTTCTTACACTCTAACAAGTAGTAAAATGATGCAAAGTGTAAAAAAAGTTACCATGTCTTTTGGTTCAGGCTCCACAATCTCCCTCTTCACTCCACTAGACAAAGAAGCCCTGTAAGGGAAAAGATAAGCCTTGAGTGAACAATGATGGAGATTAGGGAACAGTACATTAACTGGATTAAGAGAAGGCATACCTATCATTAGCATCCATGTTTCCATCTGTATCATTATCCCACTTCTCATCTTCATCATCGTGATCTTCATCCGCCTAAAGTTAAAATAAAAGGAAAAAAACTTGAATGTTTGTCCATAAGACTTGTACTGGTGACCTATAGTCTTTACATTTATTTGCAACCAGGTTATAGAGTCTGACATCCAATCCATGAGCTGATGAGCTCCAGTTTTTCTTCAAAAATAATTAACAATTGACTTCACCAAACCATCAACAGAAAACAAATTATAAGCGAAATTGAGTCCAATTAAACTGAACATACCAGTTTCCAGCAATTGCAACTAAGAAAATGTTGGCCATGTCCAGTAACTCAGTGTAGGTAACCCAAATTACTAACTATTAGGTATATAATTCTTTCCATTTTCATTTCCATCCTTAGCTAATCTATACTATGTCACCAAAATTAAAACATAAGTGATATAACATAGTGAGCCCAAAAAAAAGGGAGCATAAATAGAGGAACAGATTTTAAAGTACCTCAGGAAGTTCAGTATCTGGTGGTCGCTCCTGGAACTGCACACTAGGCGCATGTTGAAGTCTTGAGAGATTATCAAGAAGCTTTGCTCTTATATCTTCCAAAATCTGACGAGAATTCTTGTTTTCCATGTTGCTAGGTGCAACATGAAGATTATAGTCTGGACCAAAATATTCAAAATATTCATGCTGGGGCATTTTATCTTCAATCTCAACCCCTAGCGCAACTCCAGTCTGCACATAGAGGAAAACTGTGTTTTAGCCAGATAACTATGATCATAATTCATAAATATATCTAGTAGCTGCTAACAGATATGTGTGACTAAACAGACTTTTATATATTATGTTTTTTTAATACAAAGATAGCCTACTGCATTGCTACTTTCCCTTTCTATCAGCAGAAGAATGAAGGGGAATATCTTATAAATTTAAAAGAAAAGAAGTCAAGCAATCCAGCAGAAGGGGCATGAAAAGCATTTTCTCTAGGCAATCTTGTAGTTAACATGCAAGTAAACAAATTTCAGACACTAGAAAGTCTCACATTTGTATAAGATATACTCTATTATTGTGAGAATCTGCATATACACGTGTACCTGAGGATAAATCATATACATCTATCGTTCAAAGGCATACAATACACAAAGACATCAGGTTCGCATGTTTAGCTTCTGTATTTTACCAATGTAGCAGATTAGCAAAACATGATTGAAGGATAAATCCTTTACTGCCCTTACAAACAGTTCCATTAAAATTATTTTTGGGAAAAGTTATAGGCAGCTTAACTAAAAAGAGAACCTCGCAAAAGAAGTGATGCAATACCTCATAGCACCAACACCTAGCAACATTTCGTATTGTGTAGCCACCTCCACCCAGCAACAGCAGTGGGACATTAAAGGATCTCATATACTTCACACACTCAGCATGACCTTTAATTGACAAATTGAAGCAGCCCAGCCTATCTCCAGACAATGAGTCAGCACCACATTGTAAAACAACTGCACCAGGCCTAAACACCTCCATAACTTTTCCCATTATTGGCTTAAACAAAGATTGATAGCTTTCATCATCAATCCCATCATCTAGTGGAACGTTTAGAGAGTAATACTTTCCCTTTCCAAATCCAACATCTCGAAGATCTCCTGTACCAGGAAAGTAATCCCCAAACTTATGGAATGACACCGTCATGACCCTATCTGTTGTATAAAAAGCCTCCTCGACACCATCACCATGATGAATGTCAATATCCACGTATAAAACACGCTGCAACAATAAATTATTACAGAGAAAATTAGGAAATGCAAAAAACAAGGGACTGGTATCATGTATTTCTACAAAATACAAATTATAGAGAGTGCAAAGCCTAAGCATTTGGGAACACTGTTAAAAGAAATAAGAGTTCGGCACCACAAGCAAAAAGCTACTAAAAATTGGGATCTAATTATAAATTGACTGCACAAAGCTATCCAATGCATGGGTTTCATCAAATGTCACAACACAGCTACTGGAGTAACAACATGATACAGGCATAAAAATTTAACCAACCTCATGCACTTTGAGAAGTTCCAAAATGGCGAGCACTATATCATTCACATAGCAAAAACCCGAAGCCTCGCATTTCTTAGCATGATGTAACCCCCCAGCCCAATTTATGGCAATATCACAATGTCCATGGTTCAACTTCACTGCCCCACTGACAGAACCACCAGCATATGTTTGACAGAAGGAATATAGACCATCAAACACAGGGCAATCCTCCCCAACATTAAATCTCTTCAACTGCCTCAGCTGATCTTGCTGAGTTTCTGGAGTTATGCTACGCAAGAAAGAAACATAATCATCTGCATGAAACCTGCAAAGATCCTTATCCCGAGCAGGATTAGGCTTCAAAACATGCATATTTTGCAGCAATCCATAGTGAGCAAGAAGAGCATGTGTCATGCGAATTCTGTGAGGCTTCATAGGGTGACCTTGGCCATAGTAGTAGTTTCCGATTTCTGGGTCATAGAAATAACTCACTTTCCTCTTCACCCCATCTGGTCCAGATGGTAAGGAATTACCCCCTAATTCCATTGGCTGAAATCTATAACATTAAAGAACCCTAGACAAGACAAGGCCAGAAATGAACACAGTTAGATCATAAATTCAACCCAACAACTATCTATACGTGTATATTTTCATTTAAGCAAAAAAAGATGACGACTTGAAGAAATATAACACCAAAAAGGAGGCTATACCAATTGTCATAGACTTAGAAAAATTCCAATCATAGAGACAACATATTTTAAACTCTAAGAGGCTCCCAAGATAAATCTTATTGTATTCCTACGCACGGCAGATTTAAATTAAAAATTTTGTGGTGCACTGATAGATGAGACTCTTTTCACAAAATAGTTAGAAACCAGTAATATTTTTCTAATTAGATAAGAACAGCGAACTAGATGCTATAACTCTTACAAATTAATAAAAAGAGAACCTCATTAATGCATGTACATATTGGTTCGGATATCTGATGGAACACTCTCTAGCAACCCCAATCCAACTTTTTAAAACAACAGGCACATTGATGTTAAAATGGAGATGAAAACATAATTCGACAAACCAAAAATACAAAGAATGATGATGAGAGAATGAATTATATGACTTGTAGGTCATAAATTCATCAGAACTAAAACAACATTTCAAGGCCAGATCTTTATTATGCTGCTTAAATCTAAAAACCACAATCATCCCAGTGAGAGGATGAATCGAATATTAGTATTCATCATAGCAAGATTTAGAATCGACCCACCTACTCTCTAGCAGAAAAAAACATAGGGTTTGATGGGGGAACAAAACCTACAGATTGATATCGGCAGTGGGTTCAAAAACACTAACATGAGATTTTGCACAGGATGAACAAACAATACGGCGTGTTTCTGATTCAGAAAAATGCGAAGCGGAGTGAGAGAAGAAGTAACCTAGTAGCTAGTTGAAGAGGCGATGCGGGATCCCGAACGTTGGTGTTGTTCCTCCAACCTCTCTATACAGAAACTGTGTGGAATGAGTATAAATAGCATTTATTTATTTATAAAACCATAAAATAAAATAAAAAGAGATAATTTTTAGTTTTTATTTATAAATTTAAGAGAGAATTCCCCATTGGCATCAAAGCTGGAAAGGAACTCAATCTTACTTTTCCGGATGGCGACGGTGGTTGAGGAGGCGAAGATGGACCTCTTTGAAGATGACGACGAGTTTGCGATCGATCAAGGTATGCAATCCACTCTTCGAATCTATTTGCTTATTGTTGTTTCTTTTAACTGAGTATATCCGGGAGTTTGCTGGTGAAGTTGACTTTAGATTGGGCACTTCTACCCCTTGATGTTTACAGTGTGAAATTTATGATATTGTGTTCTCTAGTCGTTTCAATTGCTTAAAATGCAACTATCAGTAACACTGGAATGTCTGAACGTAAGTTCGCCATCGCCCTAATTGATGCTCTCATGTTGAGTTTCTAATTAACAAATTGGGTTATGATGAATTTAGTTGTATAACATTTACAGAGTTTGTTAATTATAACAATCGCAAAATTATTTGCTGAAATCAATGTATTCTGTCTTAGGTGATGACTAGTTGATGAGGAATGAAAACAACTATTTTCCAAAACTATTCATGAAAAGTGAATTTTAGTTTGGAAAGAATTATATTTGTTTTCTTTTTAGTTTTAGAATAGAATTAGGACATATATTATTTTCCTATTTTTGTTTTACTTTCATAGCTATATATATTGTAATCCTTATAGAGAAAATGAGGATAAGAGATTTTGAGATTTATAAAAATTCAGAGTGTTTTAACCCAGTTTTCCCGGAGGTGTGATTGCCAAAGGATATTTTTATATAATATTTTGATGTGTGATTGCCAAGGTTAATTATATATGTTGTTACGAGTTCTTTTTCAACCACGATTAATCAACGCACTAGTCCTGCATCATTTTTGGTATCTAGCGCAAGGTTTCGACAATGACGTTGAAAGATTTGGAAGAGGTCATTAGCAGACATGATACTATCATTGCTAAGTACGGTTCAGACATTGCTGAGATCAAGGAATCTTTAAAACAGTTGATTGCTCGCCTTGACGCAATGGATGCGAATAATCCGTCGCCACCATCACCTATGAATCCACCGACAACCATAAAAACATCGATTGTTTGCTTCGAACATATTGTGCAGAATTTTACGCCGATATTGAAGTCGCAGCAGTTTTCGCCAACAGAGACGCCAATGGATGAGCAGAATTCACCATCATCTGTGAAGGTTCAACAACAAAAGTCATCCTCACTTCAAATGGATGATCAATCACAACAATGATGGGAAGATCAAGTTCAAGGGCACCATCAATTTCAAAATATGGAGGTGTTAAATCGAAAATCCATCGAGCAGATCCGACCAAGAATGGAAGATATACATCAGCGTTTGAAGAAAAGAGAACTGAAAGTCCATAAATTCATTGTTAGACCTTTTGATGGTTTGGGATTCAAGCATGTTTTTTACGTTGGAAGTATCTTATTCATTGGAAAGGATATCCACGCAAGGAGTCAAGCATTGGTTCAGATTTGCAGAGTTCTTTCACGAAGATTATTTGTTATAATTCGCCGGAGTCGAATTTTTTCAAGAGGGGGAGAATGATGAGGAATGGAAACAAATTTTTTCCAAAACTATTCATGAAAAGTGAATTTTAATTTGGAAAGGATTATATTTGTTTTCTTTTTAGTTTTAGAATAGAATTAGGACATATATTATTTTCCTATTTTTGTTTTACTTTCATAACTATATATATTGTAATCCTTATAGAGAAAAGGAGGAAAAGAGATTTTGAAATTTATAAAAATTCAGAGTATGAGTTTTAACCCAGTTTTCCCGGAGGTGTGATTGCCAAAGGATATTTAAATATATTTTTCTGAGGTGTGATTGCCAAGGTTAATTATATATCTTGTTACGAGTTCTTTTTCAACCACGATTAATCAACGCACGAGTCCTGCATCACTAGTTTGATGTCAGGGATGTACAAGTATGCTTAAGAGTGTAGGATTAGATATTTATCAACATATATATAACAAGCAATCATGTAGAATTAGAGATGCTGATCAAGCGGTTTTAGCTTAGATGAATTTATTCTGACATGAATCATATTCTGTCCTTTTTACATCTTCTAAAGCCATTGCCAGAAGCTTTTGAGTATTAGATTCCACTGATGTGCTAATTGTATCCCTGATTATTCTACCTTTTATTTATCAATATCTATCCAACACTTGGTCGATTGTATAACATGTTATACCTGGAATTTCAATTTCTGCATTTACAGCTATTTTAGTTGCCATGTATGGTTATTCACATTACATTATTTCGGGAATCCTTTTCAGTTTATAATGCAGATACTTAGCACAGTAGTTTTGAATAGGGGTGTGCAAGTATTAGGGTATCCATGGATCGATCCAAGTATCCGCCCCGCTCCTCAATAAAATATTCATGGGGCGGGGCGGATAATATTATCCGCGGGGCGGGGCGGGGCGAAAATCAGGATATTATTCAATAATATATCCATGCCCCGTGTGAGATTGAATTCCGTAAAACAGAGCAGTTAAGAATATATCATCCGTAAACATTTCAAATAAACTAAATTTGGCATAATCGTTGAAACAGAGCTGTTAAGAATTATCATTTGTTGTCCAAAATTAATTAATGAATTGAGTTCGGCATGCATGGAACCTGTTCCCTCTGTAAGAAAATTCGACTTAATCATAATCATTAAATAAAGTACAATAAAAATCATTCTCAGTTGTCTGAAAATATATTTAATTGGACAGACTTAATCATAACAATTAAATAGAATACAATAAAAATCATTCTTAGATGTATGAAAATATATTTAATCCAGAAGAACTCTGATTTGGTAATATTCAAAAAGAACTCTGATTTCTCAAACAGAATCCCATCACAATTGAATCTTGATTTGTTGTATGGACTAAATTAACTTTTATTGAACTGGTAAATAAGTTGTACTAAACATGCCTTATTTATCATTAAGAAAATATATTCACTCTTTTATATATTTTAGTTGTTTTAATAAACACGATTACATATGTTAAAAAATCATTTATAATATACTAATTTGTTATTGTTTAGGTTTTATAAAAAAATTAATTAAAAAAATAATCAAATTGGATCGATCCATCAATTATCCGCGCTCCACGGATAATTTACCCCGCCCCGCCCCGCGGCGGGGCGGGTAATTACATATGCACAGCCCTAGTTTTGAATAATGGTTGACTGCCTTGTTAGTTGTAACATACTCAGCTACTCTTTCAATCCAATGTTGAACACGTTTTTCATTGTGCATCTACTGTGTTAAGTGCCATTTGCAGGCATTTCCTGAGTATTCGATACGTGTTTTGTTGGCTAACTTGAATCTGTTTGTATTGATCCGGTTGATGAATGATAGAATGGGATGTTGAAGAGGAAGGCAAAGAAGTAAGTCAGCAGTGGGAAGACGATTGGGATGACGATGATGTGAATGATGATTTCTCCCTGCAACTTGGGAAGGAATTGGAGAGCAATAAGGACAAGGCCTGAGCTTTACAACTTTGCCCATGGATGAAATTATTTCAGTTGAGAAACAAGGCTATAGATGCTACTTCTAGTTTGTTAAATCTTTCTACATTGCAACTTTTGCCTTCATTTGTCTTCTTAGTTGTGACATCGCTCGGTTGGCTGCTTCTTTGTGTTCCATCCCCATGTCCTCCCAATCCTTGTGCTCTGTTACAAATTTACAATCTTCATTTACAATCTTTATTAAGTTCAGTTTTAATTTAATTATGATTTGATAAAATACAGTTTCATTTAGTTATATCAATCCATTGATCATTTTCTTCAATTCAGTTGTATTATTCAGTTCATTTCAGTTTAATAAATTAGGTCCAATTTGTTAAGTTTAGAATTGATGAAGTATGATTTGATACAATTTTGCTAATTTAATTGTATCAATGCATACTTTTGTAAGTTGAGCTTAATTAAGTTCAGTTTAGTTCAATTCATTATGTTTCAGTTCATTTCTATCAAGATAGGTTTGATTTATTAAGTTTTGTGCGGATAAAATTTGATTTGATAAAATATAGCACAATTTGGTTATATCAATTCATTCAATAAAGTTCAGTTCAATATATTCCCGTTCAATTGTGTTTAACTTCTAGAATCATTTTATAATTTGATAAATTTAGCTAATTTAGTTATATGAATGCAATGATTTGTTTCTTCAATTCAGTTTTGTTCAGTTAAGTACAATTCAATGGCTTGTTTTGTAATAAAAATTTTGAATATAAATATGTTTTATATAAAAAAATCAAATGAAATTTTTCAGTTTAGTTTAGTTCAGTATATTCAGTTCAGTTCAATTCAGTTCAGTTCAGTATTTTTCAGCTCAATTCAGGCGTATTAAATAAGCCATAACTCCTTGTGACCCAAAGGCCGGAGACCGTTGCAATGGATTGCACTGTTTGCAACCCTTTGACAATGCAGCGCTTTCATGTCCCACCCAACCCCAACTACCTAACTATGCATTATATGTACCAAACATTATAAAAATGTTTCATTTTTTGTCACATTAAATTCAAAAATAAAATTGTTGTTTACAATGGTTTGTTTCAAGGGTATTTGAGTAACTTCCATTTAAATTGTGGTTAATATTTTTTTATCTTAAAAAAATATTTATCCGAGCAATTTATATGTTGGAAAGGCATGATTTAATCCTCCCCTAGTCTTGATAATTTTAGGGTGGTTCTATATACGAGTCCACTTTATTTCTGCTGATCCAAATTAAATTTGAAGTGACAATAATTTCTCTCTTAAATAATTCACGAAAAAATAATTTATAATTTGAAAATGTGTTCAATCATTGCATAGACGGGTTTACACATTCAAGGTTAGGGTTTTAGAAATATATTTGGAAAAACTAATAAATGAATGGATGGTAATTATGATATTTTCTCATTTTTATTGGACCTGCAAAGGTAATTTGTACCTAGAATTAGCAACCACCATTAACCTTTAATAAATAAAATAAAATTGAGGAATATCGTTTGGAGAAGTTATGGATGCATGTATAACGCCGGTCATGATTGCTTCCCATGCATGGCATGGCATGGCATATACTACTACCCCGGAGGAAGAAGCAAGCATTATCCAATCAAACACCTGGCATAAGACGCAGCCCACGGGTTTGAAAAGTATGCCCACGACTTTAATCAAAAACACGTAACATGGATATATGTCGAAACGTAACACCAGGACTTGAAATCAACATCGCCTTAAAAAGTTGACTACAATTTTTTCTCGGCACATCTATCTTCTCGAATAGCCGCCACACACAGATGACATATGACAATTTAAAAAATATATAGAAATTTTACAAGAGAGCCTATAAATAGAACCGCGATCAGACATTGTAGCTAAGAACAGAAACAATGGAGATGAAGAATGCAGCGGTTAGCGTGGCACTACTAATATTGCTATGCGGTCTGAGCATTGCGAGCGGGCAGAGAGCATCGAACGTGAGGGCGACGTACAACATCTACAATGCGGCACAGATCGGATGGGACTACAACCGCGCCAGCGTGTACTGCGCCACCTGGGATGCTAACCAGCCCCAGTCATGGAGGAGGCAGTACGGATGGACTGCCTTCTGCGGACCTGTTGGACCCCGAGGCCGGGACTCATGCGGCCGCTGCTTAAGGGTGACAAACAGAGCAACGGGAGCACAAACGACGGTTAGGATTGTGGATCAGTGCAGCAACGGAGGGTTGGATTTGGATGAGCCTGTTTTCAGATCAATCGACACCAACGGCCAGGGCATTGCTCAAGGTCACTTGATGGTCGACTACCAATTCGTAGGCTGCTAAAGTTAACCGTGCGTCGTCGCTGAAAAAATAAGACTACAAACTATATTTCATATACATATGTTGAAATATAGTTTGAGTATATCTTATATTGTACTGAATAAAGAATCATAGTCAATAAGTGGTCTGCCAATTCCCATAATATTCAATATTAATAAGATTGATCAATATAAACCATCTAAATGTACTTCATTTTTTATTTAGCTCTCCAAATTAATCTATGACTAGTTAGGTATATGTGTGTATATATATACACACGACTAGCCTAAAGTGAGAAAGAGAAAAACAGAAAAACAAATATAACAAAGTGAATCGAAATTATATCCTCAACATATTTTTTGTGCATTTAAATGTATATAATTATGCATTATAATTTTTTTACTTACAATTCCTATAAATAGTATAGACATAATTAAACATGTAAATTAAGGATGAGGATACATATACCCACCGTAGGGGTGTGCATGTGTTATTATCCGTCCTACCACGCCCCGCCCCGCCCCATTACTAAAATATCCGCGGGGCGGGATGTGGCAAATTATCCGTGGAGCGGGGCGGGGCAAATTACCCACAGGGCACGGGTAATTTTATGAATCGATCCAAAATTTTAAAATAATTATTTTTTAAATTTAAATTAATTATTTAGTAATAGATCAAACTTTATTTACGAATTTAAACTTTATTTACAGATTTATATAACGGTCATTACCCTAAATTTATAACAACGGCTAAATTTATCAATGGTTAAAACAAATAATAACGCCCTTAAATATTATTTATTCTAACGATCATGTGTGTTAACATTATCATATTTAAAAGTGGCTATAAATGCATTAGCTAAATGGTAAATTTTATAACATTGCTGATTATAATATTCATACATTTAAATAAAATATTTCAACAAATGTGCTACCCATAGAGCACTTACAATGGTAAAGTTCAAATTTGGGCTACATACCCCACTTTGTCATAAATCCTCAGATTTTTCAGTTTTCAACCATAGTCACACAGTTTGCCACGTCATCATATTATGTACACATCATATATTTTTTGAACTCCAACAATATTTTTTTAAAATAATTTTAAAGACCAACAAATTTAGAGTTATTTAATTTAATCGTGTCAAACATTTTAATTAATTTCAAAAATGGCTACATGCATGCATGCAATTTCAGAAATTGCACATGTCCTACATTTCATACATGATAATTATTTCTGCTGAATTAAATTGAATTAAATTGAATTGTGGTCAAATGAATGATTACGAATTAATAATATAATAATATAATAATAAATACAAATTACAATATTAATAATATATACTTTTAGTAATTAAATTAAAATAGATATATGTAAAGTTAAAAAAATGAATATTATAAGTTAAAAAAGTATTCAATTAATTAGTGTTAATAAAAATAAAGAATAAAGAATAAAGAAATAAATATTAGTCTTGAAATAGACCGTCTATATTATATCAATAATATAGACGGTCTATTTCTGCAATTAAAATAGGAAGCGGCCCCCATCCTGCAAATTATTTTTGGGCAGGTCCTTTTTATGCAATTTCCGAAACCTAATAAATATATATACACGTGAACAATCCTTTTCCCCCAAATTCTGAAACGCGTCTTTTCCCCTTTCCCCCAAATTCTCCAGAGCTCTAATCGGCTCTTCATCCGCGAGGAACTGGACCTGTTCGGTGACAGCGGAATCGGCTTGGTTAGGGTTCCCAAAGGCAGCGAAAAGGATCAATTCGTCAGGACTGGATTCAACGAGGCGATGTCCGGTTTAGGTCTGCGAACCAGAATCGAGTCGATTTACAATCAGGTTTCTGATCCTTCCTCTCCTTCCTCGCAGTCGCCGCCTTCCTCCGCCGCATCACCGCCGGGAGAGTGGATCCGGTTCGGTTACTCCTCCACCGCTCGCCGGAGATCGGCTATTGCGATCGCAATCGCAATCGCCGCAGTCTGTCAACCGTCTGGCTGATAATTTGTGTTCTGGTGTTGGTTGTTGAATTCGGCGTGGAGATTTAGCTACCAGCGCCGGAGATTCGTCGAAGTAGTAGCAGAGCTTGCAGTGTTTCTCGAGAATTGTTCTCCGCGATCGGGCTCTACGAGATGACGGTTCACTGTTTTTTTGTACTTTGTGTTGCTCTGCAAATTTCTTCCATGAATTTTATGTGTTTTACTATGAAAGCTAGACTGTATAATGTGATGTCTTTCTGCTTTTAAAATTTTATGTGTTTATCTTGGAAACTGGATTTTTTAATGTGGATTCTGTCTTGTTATAAAATTTATGTGTTTAGGATGAAAACTAGACTGCTTAATGTGGTTTTTGTCTTCATATGAAATTTTATGTGTTTAACTTGAAAATTAGGCTTCTTGATTTGTGTTGAAACTTGATTATTTATTGTGAAAAATGTGGTGTTTGTAAAACTTGATTTTTTAATGTGAAAACTGTGATTGTGAAAACTTGGTTATTAAGGTTGAAAACTACAGTGATTGTAGAAACTATATTTTTTAGGCTGAAAACTGTGGTGTTTGTAAAACTTGATTGTTTAGTTGAAAGCTGTTTTTATTGTGAAAATTCGATTGTTTAGGTTGAAAACTTTGGTGTTTGCGAAACTTGATTATTTATTGTGAAAACTGTGATTTTTGTGAAACTTGATTGTTTAAGTTGAAAACTGTGATTATTGTGAATTTTTAGGCTGAAAACTTTGGTGAAACTTGACTATACTTGACACAACATTATTTAACCTAAACAGCCTAGTTTTTATGTACCTAAAATCTGATGTTTATAATATGGAAACTTGTCTTTCTAACCTGAATTCTTTTGTGTTTACAAGTGTTTAAAATCCAGAAATTATATTAACTGATTTGTGTACATATTTTTTGCGTGAACAGTGTCGTGAACAGTGCGCATGAATAGTACTTTTCCCAAATTTTGCAAATAAGGACCTCCTTCGTTCCATATTGTAATTTAGTTCTTGGTCTATATTATGGTATAATATAAACGGTCACTACAGAGACTAACTCAAGAAATAAACGCAGGAAAAAAATATATTGAAGAAGGAACAAGAAATGATCACATGGCTTAGGAGAGGGCCATCACAGTGCCACATGTCAATGGCTTGTTGGTCAATCAAAACAACTCATGGGTTCCATTTTTACAGGCCAACAACTTTTCTCTCTCCTTAATTTTTAAAAACCTCTACTAAAAGGTCACCCCTGTGAGTGAAAATTGATTTTTTGGTTATAAAACCTTCTCAAAAAACCCCCACTACAAGTGCTCTAATAATCTATAACAGTCTTCACATTATAATAATTTAGCTAACAGTAATTGATTTAGGTGAATTATATAAAGAGGAAAACTATTCATGAATATATTTCAAATAAAGGTAAACAGTCTGAGTATTACATGTAATTTTCTTCAGTATATTTTAATCATGTATAACAGTCATTCATTACCATTTATAATTTTCCATGAATATGCTGAATAGTAAATATACCAAATTTAATTTAATTGAATGGTCCAAAATTACATAATTAACCAATTCAATTGAAACCAATTGAAAATCAGGAAATAATGACGAAAACATGTCTAATTGAATCTGAATAATACATATAGAATCAAATAAAAGTAAATTAACTTTACTAAAATAGTAAAAAAAATAAAATTATGGTATGATTGGGAGAAAAGTTCCAAATAAAAATAATTAAAATTAAAATTATAAAATTACCTACTAGTTAAATCCTAATTAAATACGTTACGAAAACTTGTGTTTTTGTTAGGGTGTGAGTAAAGGATGATATATATGATCAAAATTTAAATTTAAACAATGTCAAAATGCAACCGTTCAAAGTACCCTAGTGTAGGGGTGTTCAAAATTACCCGGCCCGGTCTACCCGCCCCGTTGACCCGGCGATCCGACATAAAATAACCGGGTACTTTCATATATTTTACGGACGGGTACCCGACCCGTTAATTTCATAAATTACCGGGTCCGGGTCACATAAGTGTCATTTTCCGGGTACACGAAAACCCGGTATAATATGTATTTATTTAATTAATTATAATTATAATTATAATTTTACCTTTTAATATTGACATTTTTTAAAATTAAATACCAATCATCCTAACTAGACTCAACCTCTTAAGTTTCCAATCCACCTCTCCAACCATTTAGTAATTTGCTTTGATATTGCTACTTTTTCTTCAACACAAGCGCACAACCGCATCTCGCACTGCATTGGAGTGCATCCACTAATTTGTCTCGAAAGATAATTATTCATAATTTTATTGATATTTTCATATTAAATAATATTTAATTAGTTTTGGACTTTTATGCTGATAAAATATATTTATTATTAAATAATTAAATGTATTTTGTAGCACTTTTTATAAGTAATAAAATAAAATAGGGTACCTGGTTACCCCCGCATAATTGGGGTACCCGGTTGTACGGGTACCCAGTATTTCCGGGACGGGTCACGGGCCGCATTTTCCTACCCGCATGTACGGGTACTCGGAAGTACGGGTATCCGGTGTTTGAACACCCCTACCCTAGTGTACGTTCATTACCCTAACTGTGTAAGTTCATAATTGAATTTGCTTTTAAATTTGTTTGGAGCATGGGGTGTATGGATTTTTAATGGATATTATCCATACTTTTGCCCCGTCCCGACCCGCGGATAATATTATCCGCCCCGTTCTGTGGATATTTTTAAGTGGGACGGGGCGGGTACTTGGATTGATCCGCGGGTATTCTAATACAGTTAAAACTCGATAAATGAATACTCTTGGGACCTTCATAAATATATTAATTTAGCAAGATTATTCATTTATCGATAAATGAATAAATTATTCATTTATATAGTATTGAAGAAATTATATTAGTATAACATGTATTGTACGTATATGTGTACTAAGTACAAAAATGTACATACGTGCATTATATTTAAAACTAGTAAAAAGATAGATGGTATGCATTATATGAAAATGTATCTAACCTACATTACAAACTAAGGTATGTATATGGAGTAAGTATATATCAAGCAATGATCACCTTACAAAACTACTCTCTACAATATGAGTAGAATACTTCCGAAATTTTGTTTGCGTTAAGAAAAATCAAGGATGATATGAATTTTGATGCGAAAAAAGAGCAAAAAACTATAGACACCTTTTTTGCAAGAGAATGATTTATTATATGAACATTATTGATTGAAAAAAAATCTTTTTAATATATATATCTTATGGAATGTGGTGATTATTCATTTATATTTACATAGGGTCTTTAAGAATTTAAAAAAATATATTCATTAATGCATTTAGCGAGATTATTCATTTAACCCCTTAGCCCAAGTCGGGACCGGAAAAAATTATTCATTTAGCAACATTATTCATTTATCAAATATTCATTTATCGAGATTTAATTGTATGTGCACAACCCTAATACCCGGGGCCGGGTACGATATACCTACTGTGGTTAGAGAATTAATATTGTTTAACCGAAATGAATCATTTTTTGAGAATGGTTAAACGGTTAAGGATTTTGTAATTATTTATTTACATTGTATAAATAAATTTACGAAAAAAATTATTAAAGTTGTAATATTTGCTGAAAAATAATAATATTATAGTGATAATACTGAGATTTGTTTTTCCTTCTTGTCTAGTATATGTTTGGCATTTGTTTTCCTAAGATATTTCAAATATAAGTGCCAATTTCCCCCTTTTCTTACAAATTTTCTTTTTTCATATTGCACTCCTCATTTTGGTGTGTGGAGAAAAAATTACATTATGTCATGATGAAGAAATGTTGAAAACTAGAAAGTTACTTTTAAACTTTATTTTGATAATGGAAATTTGAAGTATAAGATGTCAATTTGATTTTCATTGAATTTCATAATGAACTATTATTAAAATTAGTGCAGTCAACCATAGTATAATTGGTTGCCCAAATTGAATTCATGATAAACTGATATAATGGCTAACAAACTTTACCTATCAAATTTTACAGTTAATCAAACAAAATAATCTGAACGGCCAATGAATTTTACCTAAATGATATGGCAAAACTTTCATATGGATCAAGTTTCATCCTTCACCCCTTTCGATTTTTCCCCAACTCATTTTCTCCCATTGTAATATACTAGGTGGGGGAGTGTGCAGTTTGGGCAACTCGAACCTGGATTTTAGGCAAGCTAGTGCCGTTACTTTAGAGGTTTTTGTAAATTAATTCACATAAATAAATATTATTATCATTTTTATTTTAGTTCAGTTCAAATAAATATATCAAGTTTTTTAAAATTCAATTTAATTCAGTTCAGTATATTATACCTGTCACAAAAAAAAATTGCTATTCCATGTAATAAAGTGACATTTTAAAAGAAAAACATACTTATTAAAAGTATGTAATTTAGTTCAGTTCTGTAAAATACACCTAATAACATTGACTCTAACATCTAAGGCTCTTATGTTAGTACCAGCACTGTCGTGGCGGGGTGGATCAAAGAGCGGAAGAAGGCCGACAAATTCCCAAGGTCCTCCAAGACTCTCTTTTGTGCCTTCAGATACTTCCTGCAATGTATATAAGTTAGCAAAATTGATAACTCAGCACAACCTGGCAAAAATGCATATAAAAGTTAAAGAGACATTCACTTACTTGTCTTGCAACTGCTAGCGGCTGAAGACCACGCTTAGTGAATATGTCAATCACCATATGCACTCTCTTCTCTATCTCTCCGTTGTTGCTAGCCAAGTTGAGAATCTGAAAGTTACACTTCAGAAAGTTAAAAAAAAAAATGAAAACCTAAGATTTAACAAATTTAATCTTTTTGTCCAGTAATTAATTAGTATATGCATCAAAGTCATGTTTTTTTACCTGCTCAGGTGCTCCTTTGCTCACTCTATGCATTTTACCGGCGCTATCTATATAGGTAAGCGCGGTCCTTTGATTAGTTGGATTGAAAGGAAGGAAGTGGATTTCAATTTTTCCTGCCCTTGCCTGAAAATATACAAAAATGTATTAGTAGTTTTTAAGGCAGCAAAGAAGCTGAGGAGCGCGATCTTCATTGTTTTGAAACTATACCTCTTTTGGATCTCCGAGCATTGATACAATCGCGATCTCAATGGCATCCTGATTCTTCAGCCTTGAAGCTCTCGCCGCCATCAAAACAATAGTGTCCTTGTCGACTCCCTTAGAGAAAATCTATAATGAACAATTAGGTTTATACAGGAAAGTATTTTGCATTTCTGGA
Source organism: Sherardia arvensis (assembly GCA_948330725.1). Lineage (NCBI taxonomy): Eukaryota > Viridiplantae > Streptophyta > Magnoliopsida > Gentianales > Rubiaceae > Sherardia > Sherardia arvensis. The sequence goes on from OX415238.1 coordinate 20,100,876, forward strand.
CTATTCAAAAATGGTGACTTACCTCAACCATATTTTTGTCCACTGTGAGTTTATTTAAGGTTAGGGTTCCTGTTTTGTCACTGCATAGAACATCCATCCCTGCCATTTCCTCTAAGGGAGTCTTGAAATAAGTGCCCTTTAGCTAGCGCCATTTCCTGCCATTTCCTGTTTTGTCACTGCACAGAACATCCATCCCTGAAACAACAATGCCTTTTAGTTATCGCGCCCTGAAATAAGTAACACGACACAATTCATTACTATATATACTGAATTGAACTGAATTGAACTGAAAAATGTAGTTGAGTTGAAAATACACATACTTGTGCAGATACTTTATGCGAGCCGATGACCATGGTGACAGATAGAACGGTTGGCATCGCGATAGGGATACCACCAATGAGCAAAAAAAGAAGATTGGCGATACATTCAGTGGCTTTTCTACGTCGCAACCCGAACATTATTATCATTTCCAAAACCATGGCTTTAGCAATGGAGCAGATGCAGAAGTTTCCAATAGCTTGCAAAACCTGAAACATTGAACGAATATATCAGAACATTAAGTTAACAATTAACAATGAAAATGAAGGTTGCTATAAAATATTCCTGATGCATGAACACCAAAAAGGAATAGCATAAAAATCCAATGTTGAAACCTTAATGTCTGCTAAGGTAAACATGCCAAAACATTGAATCCCCAAACAAACTGCATAAAAATCCAACGTTGAAACCTTGACATGTGCTAAAAATACAATTTTTCAGTCACTTGGAGGTACCCCTGCATCACAAAGAGTGTGAGAAAAATGGGGAAACATAGAATTATATAAACGATGGATTAATGTACAAGAAGAATGCTTACCAGGAATACGAGACCTTGTGGTTTGCATGGTCATGAATCACAATGGATGTGATGTAGGCAGGAGGAATAAATTGGTGCACAGAAGAATTTCATTTTCATAATAGTATTCATTGTAGCAGTGGTTGATGAGAAGCATAATAGTGATTATGTAAAGTCAAACATATTGGGACCTGCATTGTAATCATTTGTTCTCCCATTGATGAACCCTTTTGGTTGTTATCATTATTCGTCATTTGTTAAGAATGTAGACTCTATATATAGGTACAACTTAGGTCATTAGTTATTGGTCGCAGCTTCGAGTACTTCATGATATACAACATTTTGTGTTGCATTTGAGGTTGGTGTTAAACATGTCGGTGGTCTTATTAGAACTTTCAATTGGTCTATTGTCTTTGCTCTTGATAATGCAACATAGAGTTGTCCGTGAGAAAATACTGGTTCTTTTAGATACACACCAACAAAATCTAAAGTCTGTCCTTGTGCCTTATTAATTGTCATTGCAAAACATAAGCGAACTGGAAATTGTTTTCTTTTGAATGGAATAAATGAAGAACTATCATGAGGAGTTTCTAATGTAATACGAGGAATAAATACAGAATTTCCTGCGCAAGTACCGGTACATATTCGATCGAGGATTACATTCTTATCAAACGCTTCGCATATAAGACGTGTACCGTTACAAAGCCCTTCAGTTGGGTTAATATTTCTAAGTAATATGATTGGAGCATTTTTTTAGTATTAGTTTATGTGGAGGAAGGCCCTGGGGAGTTAAAGAATTGAGTAACTCTTCTTGGTTTGGTACAACGTAGTTATTTGTAACCTCATCATAGCTGTAATATTCTGTTCCATCACCAGGAAATTTACTAATAAGAATATCATTAATGTCATGAACAAATTCGTTTCTTGTGGTAAGTATAGCTCTTCTTACAAATAAAGAAGTATCAAAACTACAATTAGTAAAATTTGGAAATACTATGTCAATTAATGTATTTAATGATGTCGTATCATCAACAAAGGGTATGTTTGCCTGTTCGGGTATTTCAATTTCGCCACTGTCATTATTTAGTAATTTCAGTCCCGTCACCAATTCTCAATAAGTAGGAACAAAACTGTGGGTCAAGCAAAGCTCTCATATTTTGTTTTAATGTTAACTTTTCGAATTGATCCCACAATGGTGACATAAAAATAGAAGCATCTACAATATCATGTCTTGTGCCTTTTGGAATAATTGGTAATGTCTGACGGAAATCACCTCCAAAAACAATAATTTATCCACCAAAAATTACATCCATACTCATTATATCTCTCAACATTTTATCAAATTTCTCAATCACACTACGATTAGCCATTGTAGCCTCATCCCAGATAATTAAGTCTGCTAGTTTTAGTAGATAAGCTAATGTGCTTTGTTTGCTAATATTACATGGTGCTGAGGTATCTTCATTTAGTGGTATTTTAAATCTTGAATGTGAAGTTCTACCTCCAGGAAGTAAAGATGTTGTAGCTAGTGCTATCTTACCCATAGATCTCACAGTAGCAAGAAGTGCTTTGTATAAAAAAGTCTTCTCGGTACCTCCTGGGCCATCTAAGAAGAAAACGTTTGATTTTTTGTATCGACATGGTGTAGAATTTTATCATATGCAGTCTTTTGAGCATGATTTAGTTGGTTGACAGCCTGAAGGTCTTCATCGGGTATTGGAACTTTTTTTTTCAATCTCTAATTCTTTTGCTAAACAATTCTGCAAATTCATTCTGAAGTTGTCGTCATCGATTAAAAAGTAATCTTTAATTTTTTTGCCCATGGAATATAAATAATAGGCAATAGAATCTAGAACTGCTGTTTTTATCGCGTTAGAAGTAAGATTTATATGTTTAAAATCCTCAGAAAGGAAATCTTTAAACTTTAACCAGAGGTCTCTGGGATTAGGCGGTTCACAAAAAAACAAGGACAGTAGCAAATAATTGCCGTAAAGCAGAAGACATTAAATAAGCAGAAGCTTCTGTAAGACACATGTCGCTGCAGTCGTCTTCTTTTAGTAAACCTAGCATTTGCGCAGCTTCTCTATACATACTAAATACCTGACCATTTACTGTTCTTAAATCTGCAAAACATGTTGGTGCACGGACATGCAGTAACAATAACCTTAAATAAAATCTTTCACCTTCAGATGGATGAACATTGAGAATTCGGGCAACCACTTTGTGTTTTTTTTCGGGGTACCCAGTCTTTTGAATCCTTATACCAAGTAAAATATCCAGGGAACTCAACATAGAGGCAGTTGGCCTTTTTAGCACAATCATCATACTTGTTCATAAAAAAAATTGTGTGAGCATAGTCTTTTTAATTAGAGGATTGCTTATAATGTTATGCAGTGACTGATTAGCAGGGAAGCATACTGGTTGTTCGTCTTCCAAGTGAACTGGTAAAGACATGACTGAAGGATGTGTTTGATTCAAGTCAAATCCATAAATGCGCCAAATTGCTTCAGGAGGAGAAACCCATCTTGCAGCTTGGAAGTTGTGAATTTCGTTAAGAGTAGGAATGTCATCCTGAGAGACTAAGGAGTATATGATTTTATCGTGCCCTTTATAGATATATTTGTAGATATATTTCACAGCCTGAATGGTTGAACATATTTCAACATTTATATAACAATTGAATTTGGCAAGAAGATAGGAATTATATGGAACAACCCACCGATTATCTAGGGGTGAACCTCTAATTGTAACAACAAGGCCATTATTTTGTCGTTTATATACTGGGTAAGAATTAGTTCCGTACGTTGTTACTTCTGAAAAATCTTTAGGGTAGCTAAACTTGCACTTAGAATCATCTTTCATACAGGAACATGTTGGGTTTAAAGCACCACAAGGCCCATGCATCATATGTTTGGTCACTAATGAAAACAAATATGGTTGTGTTTTTGGATCAGGCAGTTCTGTAGACACAATTCTATCGAATGCCTCAGGAGAAAACATTTTTGATGGTGTGTCTAGAATCAGTAAAAAATGTGCGTGTGGTAATCCTCGTTTTTGAAATTCTACTACATAAGTGTAAGCAGCAACCTTACCAAAAAAAAATTTCTTCAATAATTCATGTTTCAGGAGTTCAAGTTTCGCGCGAAATACTCTGACTATTAAGTCAGGTCTATTTTGGGACTCATCAGTAGGTGTCAATAATGATTTAATTTCTGGCCAATTTGGGTTTGACGTTATTGTGAGAAAAATATCAGGCTTGCCATACCGTTGTACCAAAGTCATAGCATCTAAATATCTTTTACGCATGTCTCCAGGACCTCCAATAAATGAAGTTGGCAATATTATATGTTTCCCAATTTCAGAGCCTACATGACAACCCTGTGTTATGCTGTCTAATAGACCATTATAAACCTCATTTCGCAATTTTTTTTGCATGTCTTCTGAGCTAAAATAAGCTAACCTCGATGTTTCAATTTTTATATACATATCCACAACGTACTGTTGTAAAAGTCTGCCTACATGCAAAAGGAAGGACTTATCATCCTCTCTGATTTGGAGTTTATAGCAATAATATTCACGGCATGAAACTGTATCTCTGCCTTTCTTGTTTGTCTATTGAACTAAAATAGTAAAGCAAAGCTATATGATGCAGGGATGAAATTCACGAGGTATGGAACAGCTGGACGAAACTGGAAGGAAATTTATAATGAGGCGGACGTGAAAAGACGTACCTGTCTGGATTCAAGCTCAGCTGAATATAGACATGTAATTTGGAGGAAGAAGTGCACACCACCACACTTTACCCTAGGGGATAGCTTACTAAATGCCGAAGGAACCGCACTAGTGCAGAATGAAGTCGGGAAAACCTGATGCAGTGGAAGATGAATGTAAGCTTAACTATTACACAAAATGTGAAACAGTTGGTGGAAAAATACATGGTTACGAAAAAGTTGAGGCCTATTTATTTGAGGGGCCAGGAATATAATATGCATGAAAGAAGAAAAATACAAGTTCAGTATAATTTGAATTGGCAAGTAGTGCACGTGTTATTTTCTGAACATAAATAATGATCCTAAACTGCTAGGAATAAAAAACACTGCTAAAGCATAGATTTTGCTCATGCAAACAACCTCAGGTACCCTTTTCGCATATTCAATTGGCAGATTAGGAAAATTTGCAGCATTTTCTAAAGCCATCGTGTAGCGTCAGAAATAAAAAATACTACTGAAGCATCATGTACGGTTAGAAATAAAATATACTGCTACAACATATATTTCACTCATATAAACAACCCCAGCCAATTTTTTTTGTATATTCAGTTCGCATATTAACAAGAAGTATATCGTTTTCTATTTTATCTCTCTTTCAGGATCATGCCCGCAGAAACAATTATTCTGAGTGAAGCCAGTCATAGAAATTAAATGGGAATTGATTCATTTAGCTCTCTATATAAAACAAAAAATACTAAATTCCAAAAAATGACCCTAAAGAAATGTCAATTTTAATACCCAACATTCAAAAGTGTCAATATTAGGTACCCAACATTCTGAAAATGTCAATTTTAGGACCCAACATTCAAAATAGTCAATATTTGGTACCCAACATTCTGAAAATGTACAATTTTTGGACTTTCATAAAATTCACTATTAGATATATTAATTTCAAGGGCATTTTGGTAATTTTCCTCTACAGAATATCCATGAGTATATCAATGTCCAAAATGTACACCACTATTGGCGCATCTTATAGTCAGACGATACCTGAATTCATATATTTAAATTTATGGCAAACGTTTCATTTTCGTCTTGATGGATAGGATAAAGATGTGGGTAAAAATGGTACTGTTACTAGGCTCCGGTAGTGACGAGGTAATGCGAGCACATGGCTAGCGGTGGAGTTACAAAGAGAATTAGCCGAAAATGTCAATTGGGATTTTTGGAGAAGATGAGATGGGTGATTTTGGTGGATTTATAAATATTAATCTTTTATTTATTATAAAAATTACCAAAATGCCCTTGAAATTAATATATTTAACAGGTGAATTTAACGAAAGTCCAAAAATTATACATTTTCAGAATGTTGGGTACCAAATATTGATCATTTTGAATGTTGGGTCCTAAAATTGACATTTTCAGAATGTTGGTACCAAATATTGACACTTTTGAATGTTGGGTAATTGACATTTCAATCAATGTTAGGTCCATTTTTTGAAATTTAGTCAACAAAAAATGTCCAAGTACAGTGTCTCTATTATTGCATAATCACCAGAGCTTCCATGAACTTTCCCTAATAAGGCTTTCTAGGTGCAGAGTTTTAACAGCAAATAAAAAACTATATAATATGCAGATACTGTTGAGGGATCAGCTATTCAAGGCGAAAAAAATCACATTGAATGGGAATTTTAAGATTTCTCAATTAGTACTTGTTATTGAAGACAAAGAATATTAGTTTTCTGCTTTATACTATCTGAGCAGGTTTAAAAGTTGGTAAGAACATAAGCACACTAACACCTCAACTGATGAGTAGGACACTATGTATATCAGAGAAAAGAGGTGCAACCTAATTCATGATCCGAGCATATGCTGAAGAACAGAATCCAAATGCAATATAAAAGAGCAGAACTATATTTTTTAAGAAATATTAAACAACAATACTACAATCGCATCAAATAAATAGAAAAAATACGATCATAATAAGCAAGGTATGCAATAAACAAACACACACACACACATGCTTTAAAATCAGAATCTGAGAAACAAGAGCACATTCGTCTAGTAAAATATGCCTGTAGCAAAACCCACATATATTTTTATGGTTTTTTCCAACTAAAAATGAAAGAAATAGCAAAGTGTTGCATGTATGCAAGTCACGAGTAATGACCAAAAGTACATCACTTCAAATCTGAACCTGAGAAACAAGAGTATAATAAACCAGCTATTAGCAAATATGCTTCACATGAAATATTTGATTAGCACAGTTGGCTAGACCTCAAACGAGAAAAGTACCTTTCAAAAACACTTTCAAGGGCTATTAAAGGGATAAACCTCGATACTGAGGTGTGTTTCATATTCACAATTATATAGACAGTACATGGGTAGAAACCCTAGTTAAACCCCAGGCTGATACACATTGGGCTCTAGACCCATAATACTATCTAACACCCCCCTCAAGCTAAGCGTCGGGTTAACCGAGACGCAAAGCTTGGATCTAAAGAACTCAAACAAAGACTTTGGAAGACCCTTAGTGAAGATGTCCGCTAACTGCAACGAAGTGGGAACATGACTAACACGGACCTTAGTTGAATCAACTAACTCCCGAACAAAGTGATAGTCGATGTCGATGTGCTTGGCCCGCTTATGAGCCACTGGATTCTCAGCTAAGAAAATGGCGCTGTTATTGTCACATAACAACAATGGCGGCCCTTCAAGAGGAAACTGTAAGTCTCGAAGAAGATGACAGAGCCAGACAACCTCTGCCGTTGTATTGGCTAGTGCACGGTACTCAGACTCTGAACTCGAACGAGATACTGTAGGCTGTTTCTTGTCACTCCAAGATACCAGATTACCGCCTAAAAACACCGCATAGCCGTAGGTCGATCATCGAGTTTCCAAACAACGAGCCCAATCAGCGTCTGAGTAAGCACAAATATCAGCACAAAGAGTAGACGAACCTCCGGAGCGAAATGTGAGACCATGATGAGGCGTGCCAGCCACGTAACGTAGAATCCTGGTAACTGCAGCAAAGTGATCCTCGCGAGGGTCCTGGAGATATTGACTAACAGAATTCACCGCAAATGACAGATCAGGACGAGTAATGGTCAAATACTGAAGTGCACCAACCAAAGACCGGTAGAGAGTCGGATTTCTGAACGGTGCACTAGTGCTACTATGAAGCTGCGAAAGTGGTACGAATGGAGTGGTTACCGGAGAAGCATCTGTCATACCCGCCCGACTAAGAATATCTCTGGCATACTTGGCCTGTCTAAGAAAGAGGCCAGATGGTGTAGAAGAGACCTCAAGGCCAAGAAAGTAATTCAAGTACCCCAAATCCTTGATCGAAAACTCTCGATCAGTCCGTGCGATGAACTGGCGAATGGCTCCAGCATCGTTACCAGTAAGAATGATATCATCCACGTACACCAACAAGTATAGTAAAGTAGAACCTCGTGAGAAGACAAACAACGACGTGTCAGAAGAACTACACCAAAATCCAAATTGTCGGAGATAAGAGCTGAACCGATCAAACCAGGCACGAGGAGCTTGTTTGAGTCCATAAATGGCCTTCTGGAGTCGACAAACATAGTCAGGCCGAGATGGATCCTTATAGCCAATAGGCTGAGCCATATAAACCGGAGTGTCAAGAACACCATTGAGAAAAGCATTCTTGACATCAAGCTGGTGTAGAGGCCGCTGTCTCAAAGTAGCAATGGCAATTACTGTACGCACCATTGCAGCTTTGACCACTGGACTGAAAGTGTGGTCAAAGTCAAAACCAGGAATCTGAGAATATCCCTGAGCAACCAGTCGAGCCTTGTAGTGTTCAATGCTACCATCAGCTCGATACTTCAGCCGAAATACCCATTTGGAGCCAACTATGTTTGCATGCGTTGGTCGAGGCACCAACTCCCAAGTTTTCTGATGTCGAAGAGCATCCATTTCTTCATCCATAGCACGAACCCATTTCGGGTCTTTAAGGGCTGCACGATAATCCCGAGGCTTAGAATGGTCCATAACTTGAGCAAGAAAACCGGTAGTAACAAAGTCTGGGCGAGATATCACACGACGAGTACCATCCTAGTTCCTGGTAACCATATGATGTCTGTGGTGAGATGGAGAATCTGAATCAGTGGTAGAGTTGGAATCAGATCCAGAAGAAGTCCGAGAGCCTGATGGAGATGGCGGAGATGGTGGTGGTGATAAAGTTGCGGGCATCCTCGGTGAAGGAGCAGTCAGAACAGCTGGAGATGAGGAATGATCATCTGAAGGACAGATAGAGCAAGACCTGGAAGACGACGGTGCGGACGACGACATCTCAACCGGTGTAGCCAACACAGGATCAACTGGTACAGTTGGCGAACGTTCGACCGGTGCACCTGCTGGTTCAAAAAATGATGAGACTTCAAAATCCGAAACAGGTCTTTCCCTAAAAGATGAAACATAGGGAAAACATGTTTCGTCAAACTGGACATGGCGAGAGAAATAGACACGACCGCTAGTAGGGTCGAGGCACTGATAACCCTTGTAACTGGGGTTATAACCAATAAACACACATGGTATAGAACGAGGTGCAAACTTATTCTCAGCAACCGCACGCAAACACGGGCACACTCGACAACCAAAAGGATGAAAGACTGTGTAGTCCGGAGTAGTCCCATAGACAGTCTCAAAGGGTGATCTACCACCAAGAACTGAGCTGGGAAGACGATTGATTATGTAAACAGCCGAAGAGAATGCTTCCACCCAGTAAGAATGTGGCACATGTGAGTGATATAACATTGCAAGACCAGTCTCTGTAATTTGACGGTGTTTACGCTCAGCTCGACCATTCTGAGCAGGTGTATATGGACATGACATCTGATGATGAATGCCACAAGAAACAAAGTGAGCCTGCAAACGATGATTAGTGAACTTCGTACCACCATCAGTCTGAAAAACCTTGACCTTCGCAGAAAATTGGGTCTCAACAAATTTCTGGAAGCGAAGAAAGGTGTCGTAAAAATCCGACTTATGCCGTAATGGATAAAACCATGTGAATCTTGAAAAATCATCAATGAATACAACATAGTATGAAAAACCATGTGCGGATGCAGCATATGCTGGAGCTGGTCCCCATAAGTCACAATGCACCTTCTCTAACAAAACTGTTGCCCTCTTATCACTAACAGAAAATGGTAACCGACTGCTCTTGACCATCTGACAAGGAGAGCAACTAACAGGTGCAGGTAAAGGTGAAGTGGCAGAAATGTGACCCTTCTTATTCAGCAACTGAACAGTGTCATAGGACACGTGCCCAAGACGAGAATTCCATAGCTCAAACGGGGCCCGGAGCTTTCCAGAGTGCAGCTCACTCAAAAAACAAGAATCACCAGTATCCAAATAATAAAGGCCCGCAATATGACGGCCTTTACCAACTATCTGTCCTGTCTGTTTATACTGGATAGAAAAGACATCGTCAACAAATGTGATACTCACTGGCAAGTCAAGAGTGAGTTTACTAACAGACAACAAGCTCTTAGTAATCTGAGGAACCACAAGTACATCACGAATGGATAAACCAGAGATATTACACTCCCCAATGTGAGATGCCGGTATAGGCTGACCATTACCAACATAAACAGGTGGACCAAAGTAAGGAATTACATTCCCAAGACGACGAGAACTATCAGTCATATGAGCTGTAGTACCAGAATCAACAATCCATTGGCTCGAAAAATGACTACGATCAAAATTATTCAAATAATTCGCCTTATCTGCGATCCAGCTATTAGAGCGATCTGCCCGTGATAATAAAGCCAAATTCACCATCATAAAATCCGAAATAACCTCAACACAACGTGCATACACCGAAAATCAATATATCCAAACAATAACAAATGCAAATACTACTTCGATCCCGTAGTGCCCAAATAAACGAGTTCAACTCCAATCTCGTAAGTTCGTAAACAAATTACTCCAAACCGTGCAAAAGGGTGCAGCTTGAAGGAAAGATAAAAAAATGCAGAGAGTACCCATCAAGCGCGCGATGCGCGGAACAAGGTTCTGCCTGGCGCGTGTAACCACGCGCAAAAAGAGGGCGTAATGAGCTTCTGTCAGGCGCGTGACGCTACGCGCAAACTGGACGCAGATGAGACTTCTCTCGAGCGCGTGTAACGCACGCGCTAACCCGGCGCGTGACTCTACGCGCTAACTGGACGCAGATGATTCTTCTTCCGAGCGCGTGTAATGCACGCGCTATCCTGGCGCGTGAATCTGGCCGAGCAGTGGGACAAAACTGTTGATCGATCGGAAACTGGCTGCAGACGACAATCGGCGGTGGCGTTGACACCGAATAGACAGAAAGCAGAGGATCGGTGATGGGGACGCCAAGCAGTCAAGTGCCCGGACGCCGAGAAACAACGTGGATGATCAGTGACGAGGATGCCGAGAAACAACGTGGAACAATCCCAACACTGTAGATTGCGCAGCGAAATCCCAATAGTGGGGTTCAGGATCGAATGCGACTGATACCATGTTAAAGGGATAAACCTCGATATTGAGGTGTGTTTCATATTCACAATTATATAAACAGTACATGGGTAGAAACCCTAGTTAAACTCTAGGCTGATACACATTGGGCTCTAGGCCCATAATACTATCTAACAAGGGCAATCCTAAACGCACCAATACCAAGACGCTTTGAAAGAAATGCAGCCTGACCTAAACTAAGGCATAAGCAATAGTTAGCAAAAGGCATGAGTATCTGATAACAAATCTGTATCCGATGCAAACAAAATAAACTTTCAAGAAGCCAAAGCAAGCAAAAGATCCAATACAAAATTGAAACATTAATATAAGTGCATCTTTTAGTCAGTTCTGTTTTCATGTCTAGAAAAAATGTAGATTGTTCTAGGTTGAGACCTCTGACCTGATATTCAAGATCATCAGCAGCAAAAAACAAAGGTGGTTGATACTCAGTAACCTCGCTGGGAACACCTCCAAAGGCTAAAATGTCACAAAGGGCCTGACACATGTGACGAAAACATATTATGCATTCTGGCCAGTGGTTATAATATAATCAAAGAAGAAAGATTGAAAACTTGGTCTAAGTAAAGACAAAAGAGGTAATACAAATAATTTACATTAAAGGTGCAAGCATAGTTAGATAACATCTGTAGATTTCTTTAGCTACCACAGTCAAATAGGCAAGCAAGGCGATGAACTTAGACATTTTGAGTTTAAAAAGAAGCTAGAAAATGCAGAAATTGTAACTATCAACAGCCCAACTCAAAGTTTGAAAGTTGATTTGGTGTTAAAACAACCCCAACAACCAAAGTTAACAGCAGCACAAAATAGTGGCTGAAGTATCATGTTTAATAAGGCCAGTAGCCCATTAGTTCAACCCCCAATGAAAAAGATTCCATGTCTATGAAAATGTATAGAAACTTCAAAAAAGAACAATAACAAACAAACCCTTCTGAGCATGAACATACACACAATTTAAATAGGGGGAACGAAAGACATATAGGATACGCAGTCCAAACCCAGTAAAGTTGTGGAGCCTAACTGGTTAGAAGAGGAAGAAGAAAAGCGACATCAACAACAAAAACATAACAGAAAGAGTTGGTGAAGCGGAGGCAAATTAGTAAAGGTAATGTTTAAAAACCCAAACGCAGTTCAGGAATTTCAACGAACATCTTGTGCTCGTCTAAAACCAAATCAATTTTGGATTAAAAACCCAAACGCAGTTCAGGAATTTCGGCGAACACCTTGTGCTCGTCTAAAACCAAATCAATTTTGGAGAGAAGGAAAACCTACCACGAAAGTACAGACTGAAATTGAAGAACGGGTAGCACAAGACCGGAGATGGGAAGAAACATAGAACTTGTAAAGCACAGAATGATGAGAGAGTAAACCAGAGAATTGACTCACCTAGAAAAATGTCCAGGGAAGTAGCCACGTTGTTCGTAGTTGATGCCGAAACAACACGTGGCGGTCTTGGTCTCGGATTTCGGCGGGGCGTCGTGGTACACTGATCACCGGTACTGTAGCCGGTTTGCTGGGCGAAGAAGGTAGAAGACGAAGTGAGAGAAAATGGAAAAAAGTCAATTCTTTTTAACTGGCCACAGTAACTAAACTGGCCAACTTTCCTCATTACGCCTTAGAATATAAGGTATATATATATATATATATATATATATATATATATTTCATCTCAATATTTCATAATAAATAATATCAAAATGAAGCGTGTAATTTAAGTTGACACCCAAGAAAAATAGTGTTAGTATCAGTTTGTAAACTACCTTTTACTTAGTAATGATGAAGTACAACTTTAAAATCTTGAAACTATAAAAAATGAGTTCTACACATTCACACCAAGAAATAAAATGGAGCAAAATTCGGTGGTAAGTTCATTAACAAGTTTTCACCAATCTTTTAAGTTTTGAAAAGTTAATATAAAAAAAGAGCCATATTTAGTTGTATTAATTATGAATTATTATTATTAAAAAATAACTAATATTCTTAATAATGTAAATTATAACATCATGTTGTTTACTTCTCTATTATTCTCTTGCTATTTCGGACAGTTTCACATAATCTCCGTATTTCTCCGTTACCTCATATGCTGATAAAAGGAATGGAGGAAACAAGAATATATTAGCATAACCATGTAAAATATATATAGTTTAATTATTGTCAGTAATTTATATTTTTTTATATTAATGTAGGTCATATGGTTGTCATTCCATGCATAGCATTATAGCATATATACTAGCTAGTGTGACGAGAGCAAGAAGCAAGCATGATCCAATTAATTAACATGGATAGATGTTGAAACCTGACAACAAGACATTAAGAGTGTGTTTGGTTCGCAAGATTTTTGAGAGTCTGGATTTTGTTTTGGGTTTTTGAAAGTCTGGGTTTTTGTTTGGGATTTTGAGAGTCTGGTTTTGCAAAATCCTTGTTTGATTGGGTTGAGTTTGTGAGTATAGAACAAAATCTTGATTGGCTTTTAGAATTTTGCAAGTCTGAATTTTGGAAAACTTGGTGAACCAAACAAGATTTTACAAAACTGAACTTGGATAGTGTAAGTTTTGTAAAAACTTGTCCAACCAAACACACCCTAAATCAAACCTCGACCTAACAAGTTGACTGCAATGTTTTCTCTGCCCACATATCCTTCTCGAGTAGCCTTCACACGCATCAAAATATAGAAAACTTTAGTAACCTGTGGCTTATAAATTGAACCACATTTTATTCATACAAGTAATTAAGAAGAGAAATAATGGAGATGAAGGTGGCGATCAGCGGAGCAGTGATATTGTTGTGCGGTTTGAGCATTGCGAGTGGGCAGAGCGCGTCGAACGTGAGGGGGACGTACCACATCTACAATGCGGCACAGATTGGATGGGACTATAACCGCGCCAGCGTATACTGTGCCACCTGGGATGCTAACCGGCCCCTCTCATGGAGGCAGTAGTACGGATGGTCTGCCTTCTACGGACCTGCTGGACCCCGAGGCGTGCTGGACCCCGAGGCGTGCTGGACCCCAAGGCCGGGACTCTTGCAGCCGCTGCTTAAGGGTGCATCACATTTATACTTATTAATATACATTAGTTAAGGTTTCATCATCATTACATAGCATGCTGTAAGTGCGTGCAGGTCACAAACAGGGCAACAGGAGCACAAACGACGGTTAGGATCGTGGACCAGTGCAACAATGGAGGGTTGGATTTGGATGAATCTGTTTTCAGAAGGATTGATACCAACGGCGGGGGCATTGCTCGAGGTCACTTGATGGTCGACTACCAATTTGTGGGTTGCTAAACTTAATTAACCATGAGTCAGTAAAACTACAAGTCCTATTTCATATACACATGTTAAAATATAGTTTGAGTACCTCTTATATGTACTGAATAAAGAACCATATAATCATTAGTGGTGTGCCAATTCCCATTATTAAATATTAATAAAATTGATGAATCTTATAAATCATCTACATCTACATGTAAGTGTTATCCATTCTAAACCGGAACCGACTTAATCAAATAGATCCAAACCAACCTAACCTAAACTCAACCTAAGAATTAGAGGCCTTATACTTAAACCGACTTGAACCGAACACAATCCAACAACCGATCTGAACCAAAATTTTAGATCTAACTCTGATTGATAACTGAATTTATTCGGATTGAATTCAATTGCACCAAAGCAAAACTGAACCAAAAAGTTAATTAATGATTGATCTTTAATTTCTTAAACTCAATTTAGTTAGTTTTTATAGAAATTCATATAAGAGGTAAATTTATATAAGAGGTCACCTTTGATTTTAATTTTATTAGCATCCGTAGAAAGTTTGTTTAGCATTCATCAAAAGTTAAGTACGGTTAATCATCTGATTAGGTAAACTCAATTTAGTTAGTGCATATGTAAATTTAAATTTACAGGCCCCAACATTCTCTGAGTTCCAATATACACCGATAAAAAGCGCTCCTTCCCTTCGGCGTCGGAAAATGTGGGGAAAGCGGCGGGGTTGGGCTTTAGGCGTAGTCGGCGAAGGCCCGGCTCTGGCTTACATCACCAACCAGAGCACCACCATCGTCCATCACTAATCACCCTAAATATCATTGGGTAATGTTAAAACTTTTCTTTTCTCTCCCTCTAGCGACGGCGGCTAGGGTTTACTGAGAAATTTTTTTCTACCCGTTTCACTGTTCCGGCGTCAGTTTTTGATCGCCGATCAGATACGTGGTAGCCACTTTTCTGCTATTGTATTCTTTTTTTCGGTCGATGGAGGACATTGCTAGTCTTTGTGCACAACTTACTCTCACTAGGGAAAGGGAGGCCTTTCCCGGAAGCCCCCTACGATTTGATGATGTTTTCAGTTGTTCTCTGGTTGGAAGGATCCTCGCCCCAAGGAAGATCCCCCGATCGGATGTGATGAGTTTATTTCAAGACCTTTTGAATTTGAGATCTGGTTTGCGAACCAAAACCCTAGCCGAAAATATTTTTCTTTTCCAGTTTGATTCTGAATCGGAAAAGAATTGGGTTTTCGAGAGGGAGCCCTGGCTATTTGATAAGTACTTGTTGGTTCTGCGGGAGCCTCTCCCTGGGATGGTTCCCTCAATAATTGAGTTCAACACTATCCTCTTTTGGGTACTTGTCCATGGTGTTCCCCCTTCTTTATGAGTATTGACACTGCTCTATGGGTTGGGAATTGGAAAATTTCTTAATGTGCATGTAGATGCTGATGGCTCTGTTGTGGGTGAATTTATGCGGATTCGATGCGAAGTAGACATCACAAAACCTTTGCTTTGGGGTATTAGTACGAAGAAGTTTGGTCCAGAAGTAACCCTAGGGTTTCAATATGAGAAGTTACCTATGGTTTTCTGTTTCTTTTGTGGAATTACTCGGCATGTCCATAATGATTGTGAGCACAAGAGGTTGGTATCTGCTGTTGACCGCATTCATATCCATTACCCGAAGTGGATGAGAGTGGGATTTAATTCTTCACCTTTTTCTGATTCTGTCAAATCTGATGGTCAACGACAAGATCAGTCCTCGCCGCTAGCCCGTCGCCAACCCGTCGACAACGCTCGCCGCCGGCTAACCGATAGCAACCAGCCCATCCTACAGCACGGCGCAATCGGGGCCCCTCTCCCCCTCCTCATCGGGATCCAGAACCGCCTCAGAATCGGGCTCCTCTGGCGTCTCACTCCGGGGCCTCACCGTCAACTCACTGTGAGGCCTCTCTGCCGGCCCCCAGTCGGTCCCACAGTCCACCCACCGGCTCAAAATCGGCCTCCTTCCCACCAGGCTTCTCCCACACCTCACCACCAGGCTACCCCGCCGCCCTCTCACCGCCAGGCTCCTACACCACCTCACCACCAGGCCCCACTGCAGCCTCACCAGACCCATACATGGCCTCCGCCAGGTGTTGTTCATGTTCGTGAGGCGACCCGCACGTTTCGATGGAAATCCTTGATTCAAGTAATGTGCCTATTGTTCCTATTCACGTGGGCACCTTTGTGTCTTCACGTTTTGCTGCTGCTAACCAGTCCTCTCCTTCAACTAGGGAGGGAGAGATTTTGAGTCCAGAAGAGGCAGATAAGTTCACACGCAGTCCAGCTGGGCTGTTTTTTGATGCTCCAAACAGACTTATTCGCCCAACGGCTTCTGAAGTTAATAATGTTCAGTTAGATGATCCGCCATCTGGGACTACAGACTCTGTGGAGATCGACGAGCTGACACCAGCCCCGGTTGGTGGGGAGAGTGGTCAAGTTAATAGTTCTGTTCAGCATGTCTCTGGTACAGAAGAGGATCCTTTTCTGGTCCCAGTTCCTGTTATTTAAATGCTCAGCTTGATGCTTCTTTGGATGGTTGTGGGCTGGCTCGCCCTGCTGCCCAGGGAAGAGTTCGGCATCCTGGTCGAGGTCGTGGAAGGACTGGAGAGAATTTGGGTGCTGCCGTTCCTGGGAAGAGAAAGCAGTGTGGTGATGATTCTTTGGCAATTTTGGATGGTTCTGTTCTTGGAAACAAACGCTCCAAATCTGGAGAGGGTTGTTCCAATTCTGTTGATCTTGGGGGTAGCTCCACTTCAAATACTCAGGCAGAGGCTGGCAATGTTGACCAGTCCTGAAAACAGCCTTGAGTCTCTTGAGTTGGAACCGCCGGGGGCTGAGAAGGCCTCAGGCGGTTCAAGAGTTGTGCTCTATGGTGCGTTTGAAGTCTCCTCTTATTATTTTCTGGTGTGAAACTAAAACTCCTGTTTCTTTTATTGAGAATTTGAAGTCGCATTTGAATTTAAAAGAAAATGTAAATTTAAATATACAAAAACCAAAATTAATATGATTTAACTCGTTTGAATCCGAATCATATTCATCCGAACCTTAACCGAAACTGAACCGATTAACATTTCACTAGAACCCGAAATGATCCGAACTGGTAAAATAATCATTTAAACCTAAAAAAATTGGTAAACCCGATCCAATGGATATGAAACAAAAGTGAAAATTCACCGACTTAATCCGAACCATTTTGATCTAAAACCTATTCAGTCTAATAAAAAATGACCGAACCGACTGAATTGACACTAAATTTTGTTTAGTTAACTCTCCAAATCTATGACTAGTTAGGTCATGTCCAGTTTTACTTATTTCAGCACATTGCACATTTCAAGACAACATAACACTTGTCAGCACATCACTAGTGCACAACATTTATCAACATTAATCAGCACAACACATCACTGGTAAGCAAAGCACATAACATCACACTAATCAACACAACGTTTTTCAGAACATTTTAGCTCCAATAAATGTTTTTCAATTTAGCTAAATTTCAAAGACAAAATAAATATATATTGACAAAAATATTAGAAACAAACACTAGCATTATATTTTATTAAATGAAAATTATGTAAAATAAACTAAACTTGAGTGACCTTTTAACAAAAAAATTCATCTATTCTAAGTGCAGTTGAGTTTATTTCATCATATATCAACTCATCTCATCCATTTTCAACTCTTAAAGAATGTATTAGAGCATCTCCAATGGTTGGTTTTTTGGACTTGCTTGCAATTTTTCCAAATAGTTAAACTAGTTGCCTACCATTGTTTTTTGCCACGTCATTAGCCTTCTCAAGGAAGGGTTGCCTTCACAAGCAACTAGTTTGTGTGGGTCCTACATTACTAATCTATCTATACTATTAAAACAACAACTCTTGAAAAAGTCAAACCCCTCCTCCTTGCGCCACGTCAGCTTTTAGAGCTCTCCTAAAAAAACGCCACGTCAGCTTTTAGGGCCTCCTAAAAAAGACACGTATTTCTTATATGGATAGTGATAGGGTTCCCTTGAAGGGACTATTAGGTGTATGATTTTGATTGGTTAGTTTATAAAATTTAATTTTTCACTTTAATTAGGAACATTTAATAGGACCCAATGTGGAGTTGATTTATGAAAGTTTTCCCATTCATTTTTAGGAAAAGACTTCTTTAACCTTTTTATGTTCTTAATCAAAATCATCTAATTTTTCGCTGAAATAGAAATCAGTATCTGATTTAATTATTTTTAATGAGTAGATATTTTCTGATTTATTATATTTTTCTTCTATGGGTTTATATCCCATTTGATTAGCTAATTTAAATATTTTAATTTAATTAGAACTTTGCCTATTATGACATTCATTAGCATACTGTTTTTCTATGTTGCATATCCAGCATCTGCAATTTTTACTTGTACTGGTCTTTCTGTATTTCTCCAATATTTTTTTGTGCCTGTCAATGTAATTCAATTTGTTTATATCCAGAAAATTTTAATTTTTCTTTTATTTATATAAATTGAATTTGGATTAATAATATTATTCATGATTTTAATTTTTAAAATCACAATTAATTATGATTTATGTACTCATGTGATGAGAAGGATAATTTAGTCTTTTTAAATTAAATTTCATCACTTGTAAAGGTCCTACAATTGTCCTACAAAGAAATGGGTCCATGGGACCATAGGAAGGGAGGGATCCTTGGATGGGATATCTAGACTTTGCGATTTTTTATCTATACTATTAAAACAGCAACTCTTGAAAAAGTCAAACCCCTCCTTCTTGCGCCACGTCACCTTTTAGAGCTCTCCTTAAAAAACGCCACGTCAGCTTTTAGGGCCTCCTAAAAAAGACACGTATTTCTTATTTAATTTTATTCTTTAATTTGTTTTACCGGACGTCTTTTGCAATTCCACTTTTCCATTTTTACTTTATCATTAATTCATCAATTACTGGGCTGCCTTCTTGGAATAGCTAACCTTCTCGAAGAAACCAATCTGACTGAATATTTCCGCTCAGATTTTAATCTTCACTCTTCCCGTCCCTTCCCGTCCCTTTCGAGTCTTCTTCCTCTTCAAAAGAAATTCTGTAAATAAACCCTCTAACATCAACTCTTAATTACGCCCTCTGGAGAAGATCAATGGTGGAGAACTAGGATGGGATACTCAGGTTTTCAGGTTAATCAAATTTTCTATTTTGATCAGGTTTTCGGGTTAATCAAATTACAAATTGAGCTTTCTGATACCTTTTGTAAAAGTCAGCTTTGAACAAAGTAACACTGGACATGTGTAGTTATAGGATGGTTTCAAAATAAATTCTATAGTAATTTCTGTATACATAGAGTACATAGTTTTCTTGAAATGCATAATACAAGGTCGGTTATCTACATTTATTCTTAATTTGTGAGCCAAGTTTTGCTATTCTTGAACCACCAGACTTCATTTAGCAATTACTGAGCTAATTAAAACCCCTTCAGCCAAGAAACACATGATATTTTTCGTTTGTAATGGGTTGTTAATCCTTTTTTGAGTTTTCTAAATCTCTAAGAACTTCAGTTTAATATAGTTAGAAAGTAGAACTGTGTAGATGATCAACAATATAACAAAACTTAGCTAGGTAAGAATTTGATAATGATCTCTCTTTTCCCTGAAATTTCAAATTTAAGGTTTATGGATCAGCTATCTCCAACAGAAACGGCCTCACCCGACAGCTATTCGACGGAGCTTCTGATTGTAGAAAATTCCTCATCAGACCACACCAGGGGACCAAACCCATCTCCAAACCGTCACTAAATGAGCAGTTTTGACAGCTCTGTCACCAAGTGGTAATGAATTATTTCCCCCAAAATATCTCAACTTTTTCAAAACCATGTTTTGTGTAATTTGACTCTATTTTGTGTATGAGTTTTCAGTTTCTTTTACACACGCTGCTACTTTTCAATTAACTGATCTTTTAAAAGTTCTGATTTTATGGGACCTCGGTGTATCATTGTTGATTTCAGACTTTAGCAAGATATACTTGATCATTTTGATTCTATATCAGTAATATAACATGTTGCATTTCGAACTTTGTGAACTGCTATGTTCTCCTAACCAGCATGTTTAATTTGTTGATTTATATGTTTCTACCGTTTTAAAAAGTACAGTTATCAATTTTTTTTGAGGCATAACCTGTTACAGTCATGGATATTAAAGGTTAGCATTTGATGATTTATTGTGCTGGGAATTACACTTCTTATTTTTGTGAAGAATCATGATTTAACAAATAGCTCTTGCATTTAATGATTTTGAATGCTGTAATTTATAATTAAAATCATAGGCTGATTGCATTATAGTTTTGATTCAATTATTGATGGTTTTGTTGAAGTAGCTCAAGAATTTGGTATCCTCCAAATCTGGATAACTCAAGAATTTGATGGAGCCTCGAGCTCAGGAGTATGAACTTCAGGTATTGAGTTTGTAGTTTGGGAAATTTGAACCATTCTAAAGTTAATAAGTTTGTAGTTTTAGTTTCCAGATCGCTTTCTCTATATGTCTGCAGTAGCTAAACTGTGATTATGTTCTACATTCACATAGGTTTTTTTTTTTACTTTAATTAGGTTTTTAAGTATGATCTAACTTTTATAATCTTTTTGTTCTTTTGGATTTTTAGAACTCAGAGGAATTATTGCAAAGGGTGCTCGAGAAAAAGTAAATCTTCTGCACGGGTTGGTAAACTATATTGTTTCTCATTTTTTTGTAAGTCTTTCTAAGCACAATTTTAGTTGTTTAATGCTCTGATTGGTGGTGAATCTTAGAAATTTTACGCTTAACATCTTAGAAATTCTAACATTTCTCTTCTACTTCAGAAATCTAATGGTTTTTGTTTGTAATGTTTGTTTCATTATGTTCCCAGGTTTATTCAGATAAAACACTGTTCTCAATCCCATGGCTGATGTATGTTATTTATTTGATGCACATGCTTACATAGATTTACTGGATGTTGAGCTGATTTGTCAACTATAAAACCAATCTTTGCTTGCACGTATTTTTTTTCTGGCTTTGCCTTTTCTCTGAAATGTGATTATTTTCATTTATTGTGGCCCAATGTTTTGTGCATGTCTTAAGAGTTTCTTAGGCCAGGGTAATGCTTAGCTCTTTACCGATTATGAGCTTAGACTTTTGAATGTTTGAAGTTAATTACCTATCCAAGTAGCATGGTTGCTTCATGTAAATTCTGTTTATGACCAGGTTTGATATTTTGGAAGTTATATTTTTAAAGAGTGTCGTTACCTTATGTTGATGGTGGAAAATTGAAGGGACTTTATATTATACTGTGTTGTTTGTGTGGTCTGATATCTATCTTTGTTTTTTCAGTTACTAATTGGAAATTGTAGAGTGATTAGTTTGAATGTTCAAGAATTTGTCAGTGTTCTGGATTCTGATTCAGTTGTGTATGTTGTTGAAATTGCAGGAAGATGATTATGGTGAAGATTTCTTGGTTCAGCCAGTTGGGCAGGTGGAACTTGATGATGGAGTTATAGAGTGCCATTTAACGTGGATGTTGATGCAGAGCTGGGGAAAAAGACTGAAGAGGAAGATCTGGATGATGCAAAAGAGCTGGATGACGATATTGGTGGCCATAAGATACAGCTCATTTGAGTTTTAAAGCTCCATGGCTGCAGGTAAATGTACCTGTGTACTCTTCAAGTGGAAAGGGTCCTTTTCAAGCAAGCTGCATGTATTATATGCAAGAAAGTAAACATCAATCGGGTAGAAGATATTAGATCGCGGAAAAAACAAATTACCATCTCACCTGCTGTAATTTCTAAGCATTTTTTGGTATTCACCACTCTGATGGTAATGCTCAGCTTTACATGCCAAAAGATCAGTGTTAAACTTAAGACATTACATTAGCATGATTCTAACATCATGAAATGGTAAATGACACATCAAGTGTCATTTCCACTCACGGAATGTTTTAAATATGCACAAAAGCATAAATTTTGTGTGTATATGTTTAGTTAGTGAGATTTTTATTGCTCAATTTTATATGATTTTTGTAAGATGGGATTGAGAGGGGGTTTAAAGTTTCAACACTTGTGTTTGACTATAAGTTATTAGCCCCATAATCTTTGTATTTAACTTTCTCTTCTGACTTCTACTTTATTAATATTCTTATGTACTAGGTTCACGCTTTGATTAGTGTGGTATAAGTTTTTGCTAAATTCTTTAATATTTTTCTCTAATAGTAATTTACATAATACTATTAATTTTTCTATATCAGGATATTACATGATAAAAATAAAAAAGATTTGCATAGAAAGAATATTGGTAATATTAGTATTTAAATCATGACCGTGCAAAAGCACATGTATCTTCTATAAACCTTAAGTCTAAATATATTTTACATGTATCTTTGTCGATCAAATTTAATATGATATGATAAATAATAAACAAATCCGTGCATGTGCACGGGTATCATCTAGTTCAATAGAATTAGGTAGATATTGTGCATATGTGGGACCATAATAACCAATATTCAAGCTAGCTTACCACTAATTGAAACACTAGCTTGACAAGCCACTTGCTTAAAAAAATGACATGGCAAGTCAAGCTACACCATCAGAGCATCTTCAGTGGTAAGCTACATGCTATTGTAGCTTGAGGTGCCATGTCATCTTTTCAAGCTAGTGGCTTGACAAACTACTTGTTCCTTTAATGGTAAGCTAGAACACACATGTAGCTTGATTGGGCCCACGTGTCTTTAATATAAATAAAATTTTCTTTTTAAAAATGAATCACATTCTTCTATTGTATCAATTATATAATAACATGTAATTTTATAATAATGGAAAAAATTAAGTAATAAAATTTAGTAAATACTCAATGAATAATCAATGTCATAAATTAAAATTTTGACAAAAAAAAAAATTCTAATCTCGACTTCCGAAGTGTTCAGAAATATGCTCCACCAAATCGGATCTCAGTTGATGATGCATACTTCTATCCCGAATTGTTGCATCTCGCGTAATATATGCTTCAAAATCCATATCATGTCCTTGTTGAACATCCGCGGTAATTATTGGTGGGAAGTTTTTGTTAACAAAATTTCGACCATATGTGTGACGTTCATCTTCAACGATCATGTTGTGTAGTATAATACATGCATCCATTATGTCATGTAATTTTTCTTTATGCCAACAACGAGCTGGTCCACGAACTATTGCAAAACGAGATTGAAGTACCCAAAAGCTCGCTCTACGTCTTTTCTTGCACTCTCCTGTTTTTTCTTAAATAAAATTCTTTTTGCATCTCGTGGATGTGAAAAACTTTTAACAAATGTTGCCCACTCGAGATATATACCATCAACTAGATAATATCCCATGTTATATTCAGTACCATTAACGGTGAAATTGACTTCTGGAGCTATACCTTGTAATTGTTCTCGAAACAGATTTGAACGGCTAGGCACATTTAGATCATTGTTCAATCCAGCTACACCAAAATATGCATGCCATATCCAGAGATCTACAGAAGCGACCGCTTCAAGCATGATAGTTGGGTAGCCATAATCACCACGTGTGTACTGTCCCTTCCAAAAGCGGTAGGACAGTTCTTCCATGCCCAGTGCATGCAGTCTAAACTTCCAAGCATGCCTGGAAATCCATGACATTCTTCATGCATTTGGGTTATTCGTTTCACATCATTAGCATCCGGCTTTCTCATATACACACCTGCAAACACCTCAATAACAGCACGACAAAACTCAAAAAGACACTCAGTGACCGTACTTTCACCTAGTTTGAGGTACTCGTCGAGGGAATTAGCGGCAGTGCCATAAGCTAACATACGCATGGCAGCAGTGCATTTTTGGAGGGGCGACAAACCTAATCTTTTTGCAGCATCAACCCTTTGTGTAAAGTAGACAGTATGATTACCAAGGGCATCCGCAATACGAATAAACAACTCCCTCCTTATCCAAAACCTTCTCCTGAAATCATCACCGTCAAACATGGAAGTGGGAGAGAAGTATTCATTATATAACCGTTGAGCAGCATCCTGTCGATCACGCAATACTTCTTTTCTTGAACGATTTTCATCATATTGCTGTAGTAGATATGTTCCCATCTCTTCGTCGGTTTCATCCCACAACATTTCTTCGACCCATTTATCCAACTCAAATGTGTTGGAGGAATCTAAATTGTGAGACATTTTGAATGACAGATGTGAAAAATGATGGGTGAAGTATAATCTCATCGTTCTCATGCACACATTATATAGTGCGTGCGAGAATTTGTGACTTTACTAATGCAACGTCTATTTTTCAAACGGCTGACAAGAGTAGATTTCACAACGGCTAGTTTCAAATTTTAGTAAAAATGATTGTTTCGATGTTCAACGGTTATATAAATAAATTTCACCATACTTTGTACCGGCTAGTTTTAAACGAATACATTAAGAACATACAAAAAATAATAATAAAGCATATTTAGATAATTATTTCATATAAAAAATATAATTCTTTCAAATTGAAAATGAATCGAAATTGATTTAATCATGATTAAATTAAATATTTTTCATTTATATTTTTAACAATGATGATTACTCATACATATAATTCATTTAACATAATTAATTGTATGCAATTTTGACATATAAATTTACAAAATATAAATATTTGATAATGATAATCTTTACAAGTTAAAAGATAATCTTTACAAGTTAAAAATAACTCGAACTTGAACATAATTTTAGTTGATGTAATTTCAAAATTTAAACAATATGTAAAAAATGATGCAACGCATCTTTGTATTAACTAAAAATTACACTTCCAAAACTAATTAAATTTCCAATAAACAATACACATATTTCATGGCACAACGGCTCTTTTTTACCTTCAATGTAATGGTCACTTTTGGAAGTCATCTATAAATTAATCTTCTAATCAGTTTAAATCGGTATCAATATCTATCATCATTTTGAAATGGAAAGTTCTGATAAATCTTTCTCGTCGTACTTCTCTTATATTGATAATGATCCTAATGCTCAAAATCAAACCTGCTACACAACTAGTCAGTCCTTACCTCCACAACCATCTCCTCTACTTCCCCATCTACATCAACAAAATTACTCCACTCCAATTCCTTCTAATTATACATGTCCTACTACAATTGTTCATCCTAATGTAGAATCATACCATCAACGTCCTCCACTTAATGAGAATACGAGATTACCGTCATACTTTCCACTTCTTCTTCCCATTGCTGGTGGTGCAGTTGCGGAAATATGGGAATATCAAACATGAGCCAAGAATTACCGACACGCTATCTATTTCCTTTGATTGGTGGTGGAGGCAGTGTAGTTAACAATAATAGGGGAGTATCAAGCATGAGCCAAGCATTACCGTCATACTATCCACCACATCCGTACAGCAGTGCAGTTTTCGAGAGTACAGGAGGATTAAGTATCAGCCAAGAATTGCCATTCTACTATGCACCTCCTCCTTCAACTGGTGGGGACGGAGGCAATGAGAATATTGGAGGATCAAGCACGAGCCAAGGATTACCATCATACTATCCAACTCCTTCAACGGGTGGGATAGAGGGCAATGAGAATATTGGAGGATCAAGCATGAGCCAAGTAATACCCTCTACTCTCGAGGTTAATATGTCTCGAACTGAAATCGAGGGAGACACAATAAACTTACAGGATGCAACCAAAAAGCAGGACAAGAAACTCAAATGGAGTGTGTCTCGAACTGAAATCGAGGGAGACACAATAAACTTACAGGATGCAACCAAAAAGCAGGACAAGAAACTCAAATGGAGTGAATCAAGTGATGAAGACTTATGCACAAGTTGGCTAAATATTACGACAGACTCAGTTAAGGGAACTGATCAAAGCAAGGACAATTACTGGAAAAATGTTACTGAACATTACAATCAGTGGAAACGAGATGGTCCTGTCATTACTGTTGGTCAAGCTTCAAATCATTGGTACAAGATGACTCCGTTAATCACTAAATATAATGGATGCTACCTACAACTCAAGGATAGCCATCCGAGTGGTTACAATGAAGATCTTATGGTAGCTAAGGCCAAGGAATTGTTTCTGTCACAGGTGAAGAAAAACTTTTCTTATTTACATTGTTGGAAGATTCTTCGACATGCTCCAAAGTGGAAGGAATTCGCTAGTACACAAGGTGATCTTTCAAAAAAGAGAGCTAAAACATCTTCTGCGGATATACAAGTCTCTTCTTCCTCCTCAAAACCATCTGATCCAAGTGATATAGAAATATTGGAGAAACGGCCATTGGGACAAAAGAAAGCAAAAACAGCAGCAAGGAATACAAGCAAGGGAAATGTGAAGAAAAGTATAGGATTGGTGGATGAAAAGTGGGACGTGTTAGTAGTATTATTATTATGTTAGGGATAGTTTAGTCATTCTCCCTAGTTATCCTATGTAGTATATATTCTCTCATTTTGTAAGAACACACTAATGCTTTTGAACTCTTGAACTTATCTCTCAATTCATATCCTTAGTTCCTCTCATCACTTCCATTGGTTATGTAGATTCACATGGTATCAGAGCGATGGGTTGCACGATCTTGTTGGCCTCTCGAATTTGTTTGAACCTTCTATGAACGAAAGTTGTTTGTTTTTCGGGTTAAGCTGCGCAGCTGTGGTAGAATTCGGATTTCTCTCTATCCAACCGTTGGAAAATTCTGAAATTTCTGGGGTTTGTTCATGAGACACAGATCTACAATTTGACCGTTCGGATCGAATATTTGAGCTCTAGAAAAGCTGCAGTTCCTGTCGGACCGAAACTGTGAGTTTTTTGTCTAAGAAAGTTTTATTTCAATTTTGGTGTTTTGAAGGTTTGTGAGCTTGTGTCGATTCTTACAGTGGTTTATGGATGATATTATTGTGTGGGCTGTTATTTGTGACTCTTAATTTGGTGTATTTGGATTGGGTATTGATTTGGAATTTTTCGGAATTGTGATTGTGATTTTGGTGTGAAATTTGAGGTCTTTTGACTTGGAGATATTGTTATTGGGAGTGTTCATGCTTGTGACTTGTTGGGATCTTCATATTTCGATTGAATTGTGGTGTTGGGATTTGGTTTTGATTTAGTTGCGGAGTTTTGTTGAGGTTTGGGAGTTTGTTTTGGTGTGGATTCAATCTGGTTTGTTAAGCTTTGACGAGATTTGTTGGATTTGTACTGTGGATTTGATCTCTTGTGGGAGTTTGTTTAGTGTGGAGAAATTTTGATTGTGTGGCATTTCTTGGTGTATTTGGGTTCTTGAACTATCATAATGGAAAGTGGTAGTGATCATGGCTCTCAGTCATTTAGTGTTGAATTGACTCCATATATGTTCGAGCAGTTTCAAAAGTTTCTCGCATTTCAGCAGCATTCTGTCGTGTCCTCCTCTACAGGCTTGTCATCATCGCCCATCTCACCTGTCTCTTCTCCTTTGTGGATTTTGGATTCTGGGGCCTCTAATCATATGTCTCCTCATTTGCCTTCTTTTACTACTCTGTCATCTGCACCTACTGGTTCAGTATTGACTGCTGATGGAACTCCCATGCCATTACAGGGTATTGGTTCTATTGTCACCCCTAATGTCTCCTTGAGTGATGTTTATCATATTCCTAGTCTCTCACTTAACCTTTGTTCGGTCGGTCAATTGTGTGATTCTGGCTTGGGTGTTTGGTTCTCTTCTTCATCTTGTGTGGTTATGGATTTGACATCTAAGAAGGTGGTTGGGACTGGTCGTAGGCAAGGGAAACTTTATGTTTTGGATGAATTGAAAGTATCAGATATTGTTGCTTCTACTGTGGACTTGTCTTCCTTTCGTTTGAGCTCATCTTCCTCTGACTTTTACTTGTGGCATTCTCGTTTGGGTCATGTATCTGCATCCCGTTTGAGGTATTTGGCATCCACTGGAGCTTTAGGTCAGTTGCACTCTCATGACATCTCTGATTGCAGTGGTTGTAAACTAGCGAAGTTTTCAGCCTTGCCTTTTCAGAGAAGCATTTCTTCATCTTTTGCTCCCTTTGATCTTGTGCATTCTGATGTGTGGGGCCCCTCTCCTATGGCTAGTAAAGGGGGTTCTCGATATTATGTTTCATTTATTGATGATTTTACTCGTTATACATGGGTTTATCTTATGAAACATAGATCTGATTTTCTTGAGATTTATCGTGAGTTCAGGGCTCTTATCAGCACATAGCACTCTGCAGTCATTAAGTGTTTTCATTGTGATTTGGGGGGTGAATACACCTCTAATGCCTTTTGCCAGTTGCTTGCTTCTGATGGAACCATCCGACAGACCTCTTGTACTGATACTCCTCAGCAGAATGGTGTTGCCGAAAAGAAACACCGTCACATTGTTGAGACTGCTTGTTCATTCTTGCTGTCGGCTGAGGTTCCGAAAGTATTTTGGGGGGAAGCCATTCTTACAGCTGTGCATGCCATCAATAGGATCCCGACCTCACATAATTCTGGTTTGTCACCTTTTGAGGCATTGTATGGACATGCACCTGATTACTCTTCCTTGCGGGTATTTGGTTGCGCTTGTTTTGTTCTCCTACCTCATGTTGAACGTACTAAGTTGTCTCCAAAGTCAGCTTTATGTGCTTTTTTGGGTTATAGTAGTGGTCAGAAGGGGTATCGGTGTTTTGATCCTGTTAAGCAGAAGTTATATGTTGCTCGACATGTTGTGTTTTTGGAGCATATCCCGTTTTTCTTGATTCCCTCTAGTTCACACCAGTTGACTCAGTCGGATTCTATTCACATGGATCCTTTTGATGTTGTTAGAGATGATGTTCCACCAGACTTAGTTCCAGACACAGATGCACCCCTTGCTGAGCCTCATGTTGCTGATTTGCCCCTTGTTCCTGATACTGATTTGTCCATAGAGCCTCCACTACCATCTCCCGAGATTGTGATCGATCCTCCCCCTCTCCGTCGGTCCATTCGGGCTTCTAAGTCTACTAAGAAGCCAGACTTTGCTTACTCCTCCTATTCTCCTGCATTTGCCTCTTTCCTTGTGTCCATTCACTCTTTGTCTGAGCCTACATCATATAGAGAGGCTGTTAGTGACCCTCTTTGGCAGCGTGCTATGGCTGAGGAACTCGCTGCTTTACATCAGACTCACACTTGGGATTTAGTGCCTTTGCCTTCGGGAAAGCACACTATTGGTTGTCGTTGGGTTTATAAGATTAAGACCAAGTCTGATGGTTCTGTTGAACGATACAAAGCTCGCCTTGTTGCGAAGGGTTATTCACAGGAGTATGTGATGGATTATGATGAGACATTTGCACCAGTTGCAAAGATGACCACCATTCACTCTCTGATAGCAGTTGCTTCAGCTTGTCAGTGGAAGATTTCGCAGATGGATGTTAAGAATGTGTTTCTTTATGGTGATCTTTCTGAGGAGGTTTATATGACACCTCCTCCCGGTATTGCGCATGAGCCCGGGCATGTTTGTAGACTTCGGCGATCTCTTTATGGCCTCAAACAGGCTCCTAGAGCTTGGTTTGAGAAGTTCTCCACTGTGATCATCTCTCTTGGCTTTCGCCCTAGCTACTATGATTCTGCTTTGTTCATCAAGCATACTAGTAAGGGTCGTATTCTCCTCTCTTTGTATGTTGATGATATGATTATTACCGGTGATGATTGTGAGGGAATTGAATCATTGAAGAATGATTTGGCTTATTGTTTTGCTATGAAAGACTTGGGGGTGCTCCGTTATTTTTTGGGCATTGAGGTAGCCTCTTCTCCTAAGGGTTATCTGTTGTCTCAGTCCAAGTACATTGCTGCCTTTTTTGATCGTGCCCGTCTTACGGATAATAAGACGGTTGACACTCCACTTGAGACTAATGCTCACTACTCCTCTACAGATGGGATTCCTTTGCCTGACCCCACTCTGTATCGTACTGTGGTTGGCAGTTTGGTGTATCTTACAGTTACTCGGCCAGATATTGCACATGCTGTTCACGTGGTTAGTCAGTTTGTCACTGCTCCGACATCAGTTCATTGGGGTGCTGTTCTTCGTATTCTCAGGTATCTTCGAGGCACCCAGTTCCGTTGTCTTCTCTTTCCCTCATCATCATCGTTAGTCTTGCGTGCTTATTCTGATGCTGATTGGGCTGGTGATCCTGAGGATCGCAAGTCCACCACTGGCTTCTGCATCTTTCTTGGTGACTCATTCATTTCTTGGAAGAGTAAGAAGCAGGATGTTATCTCTCGCTCTTCTACGGAGGCTGAGTATCGTGCCATGGCCTCGACTACTGCAGAGATTGTTTGGTTGCGTTGGCTGCTCTCTGATTTTGGCGTCAAATTCCCTCATCCCACACCGCTACATTGTGATAATCAGAGTGCCATACATATTGCACGTAATTCAGTGTTTCATGAGCGAACCAAACACATTGAGATTGACTGCCACTTTACGCGCCATCATTTGCAGCTTGGTACTATCTCACTGCCATTTGTTCCCTCTTCCCTTCAGATTGCTGATTTATTCACGAAGGCTCATTCACCTGCGCGCTTCCGTTTCTTATCTGACAAACTCTCAATGCTTCTTGCTGTAGCATCGTGAGTTTGAGGGGGGATGTTAGTAGTATTATTATTATGTTAGGGATAGTTTAGTCATTCTCCCTAGTTATCCTATGTAGTATATATTCTCTCATTTTGTAAGAACACACTAATGCTCTTGAACTATTGAACTTATCTCTCTCAATTCATATCCTTAGTTCCTCTCATCACTTCCATTGGTTATGTAGATTCACAGGACGAGTACAAGAATTTACAATCCAAAAAACTTGCTTTGTGTGAGGATGCCATTCGACAAAAGGATGAACAACTTCGTCAACAAGATTTTACTATTCTTTGCCAAGATACATCAAGCATGGACGAAAGAACAAGATTAAATCACGAACAAGTATGTGAAATTATTAGGAAAAAATATGGGATGTCTTGATACCATACGAAATCATTAGAAAATAATGTGGAATGTCTTGATAATTAATTTTTTTTGAAGAATATATATATATATATATATATTATTTATAAATATATTTTTATAAGTATATCTATGATTTTATAATTTAAAAGAATTTATATATGTATATATATCTATTATTTATGCAGAAGGAGTTCTATAGTAAACAACACTGTCAATGTAAAATCCACTTTCTGTGTATTAAAATATTAATGACATTTAATGCGTACGATCTCAAGCAGGACTGCTTCCGCAAGCAACAGCTTGTTCCAAGCAGTATACGTGAACGCAAAAACAATGGTAAGCAGTACTGCTATAATTTTTGAAAATTTACCAAGCAAGTCCAAAACACCACCGTTAGAGATGCTCTCATTTTGCTTACCACTGAAGATGCTCTTATGGTCAGGTTTTTGGTGGATTTTGGGCAAATTTACCCGTAAATCACGGGCAGAACCCAAATCAATGGTTACAATATTGAAACCCATGAATATCACGTGAAACTAGGAAAACGGTCCCCATTCAATTCTAATGGGTGATTCTATTTGCACCACCCTAATTGCTATATACACCCACCTGACCCATTTTACTAAAATTAATGTGCATTAGTAACTATCTTCTTTACCTTTGTATTATTCAATTTCCCTTTTTTCATCCAACATTTTATTTAATTACCATGTGATTTACTTAAAATCCTTGTTATGCAAATTAATAAAATTTTGAAATAGACATGTTATTAAAAAATATATCATTTCTACATTATTTTATTATATAATTTTACTTGTTTATAATTTTACATCATTTAAACTATTCACTATACATTTAAAATATTTCTTATATTTTGTAAGTTAAATAATAAAATAATCCTTAAAATAAAATACAAAGTGAAAAAATTAAACATTAGGCACAATAATTTAAAATTTCACAAAAATAATTAAAAATATTTACATAACATAATGAAACAATTCACATAATTTTGTCAAAAGTTTATTGTATTCCACTAGTTTTACTGATACATAATTTTTATAAACTTAAATAAAAATTTTTAGTACTGATAAGTATAAATCACTTAAACATTCATAAATTATAATTAAATTTGAATATTACCAACAAATTTAGTAAAAAAATTTGATTTATTTAATTGTTTAAATGTGTTGATAAAAAAGTGTTTAAGTATGCATTAAAAATAAATTTTGTACACAAACATTCATATACAATAAAATATTTATGTTTGACTAAAAGGTAGGTGGAAATAGCATTCTTTCTATTTATACCACCATGACCTACTAACTTTTTACAATTACGAGGTTATTTACACCTCAGAGTGGTGTAAATAGCAACACCCATTCTAATTATCACAGTCTCTCTCTTCCAATGCTCTTTCTTGGTACTTGATTTTGTAACTAACTAATGTGGTTTAAATTTTGAAATCAACACAACCATGCCAAAATTAAATTTAATTCATCCAAAACTCTAATTAAGTTATGGTATAATTCCGTGGAAAGTTAAACGAGAATTTTGTCTATTTATTTGTAAAGCAGGGAGAAATTCTTATAATATAAATAATAACAATCATGATAAAGTATAACATATCTCTTACTTAATTTAATTAAAATACATACCATATTTATCTAAGGAAAATTCTCACAAAAGACGTAATAAGAGTTAAAATTCCTATTTAGGGCGCATTCAATTACTTTTAAGACAAATTTACCCCTTTTAATTGTTTCCTAAATTTAGTTTTACCTAATTTTATCATGTAAATTATCATCATGTATACAAATTTTAACTTGGACATCTCTCCATGTATTAAATTTTATATTTCGTCTCCATATCCTTGTAATTGGTTAATTCAATTTATAAACTTGCAGGATGTTACCGGGATACAATTTCATGAGAGACTTGGTCTTAGTTTATAGAGGATTTAGGGTATATTAGTCAAAGTTTAATTAATATATGGTGTAAATTTACATGATAATGTCATATTTTTATATTATTGTTTGATGTAAAATTCTTATTCTTGATAATTAACATGATAAAATTTCCATGATAAAATTATTATTCTTGATAATTTACATAGTAAAATTTCCTCGATAATTCTTATTCTTGAAAATTCTTGAATAAAATTTCCATGATAAAATTTTGATACGTGATAAAATTAAGTAAAATTAAATTTAGAAAAAGAATAAAAGGGGTAAATTTGCCTTAAAAGTAATTGAATGCCCTTAGTAGGAATATTGAAAGTTTTACGCCCTAAGTAGGAATTTCAACTCTTATTACGCCCTTTGTGGGAATTTTCCCTCTTCTTTTTAAATTTGGGGCTTTTAATTTTCTTGAATGACCTTTTCTTCTTTGAATTTGGGCCTTTTAAAATTTAAAATATTTAATCAAATCAAATTAGAATTTAAAAGGCCACAATAATCAAATCAATCAGTATTTAAAAGGCCACGTGAATCAAATCAATCATCATCAGGCCACATTAGTTCTTTCTATTCTATATTCTCTTCCCAGTCGGCCAGTTAATCTCCCTGCTATTTATCTTCATTCGAAATTTCAATTCAAGTTCCTTTCCTTTCTATTCTCAATTTAATTAAATCAGTTCAACGTTGGGTGTCTCCGATTCTTTGAATTGGTAAGAAATACGACACCCTAATTTCTTGATTTTCTTTCTAAATGTCTGATTTTTTTACATTTTCAAAATTTCTTTTTTTGTTTGATTGTGATTATGAATAAATAATGATGAACCATCAATTTTTTTAAAAAAAATCCTTTGAGAGAAGTCATGTGTTTACATAAGTTTTTATCGTTTTGAAAACAATTAAGTTTTTTCCTTTCAAAAAATACATGAATGTTAATGCCTAGGTTAGGTTCCTAGCATTGCACTTACCTAGGTTCCAATCCCCAATATATATTATTCTTAATCAATTAATAGCATTATTATATTTTTTATTATAAAGTGGTCTAGAATTACATTTCCGCACGAACTTGAACTTGTTTCTTTTTGATAAGCGTTTATGACTTTTTCGTTGACCGTGAAACTCGGAGTGGCGATTCCTGGCGATTGCTAAACCCTCTTTCTGCTCAACTCCGCCGCTAATTGCTTGGCACCACCACCATGGCGGAGCCGCCGATTGGCGATCAAGCACCACCACTGCTCTCATATGCCCAAATGCCTAATACCCATTCCGCAGATAAATCAGATCTCATTATATACTCAAAAAGCCCCAATTCTAGAGAACCCTTCAATCCAAAGCCTCGTGTGGATCATCTGGGGGAACCAGGGATCACTTTCTCCGAGGAGGAATGTGATAAACTGGAGGCCCCTTTGAGATACACGTTGGTTGGGAGTTTTTCCAGATCTCGGCCTCAAATGGAGAGACTGAGAAAGGATTTTCAAACTGCTGGATTCACTGGGCAATTTGGGATTTTTTTGGTTGATAGTAGACATGTTTTTATACATTTTGAACTTCCTGATGATTTTTACAGGTGTTGGATGCATAAAGTGTGGAACTTCGGTTTCTACTCACTCAGGATCACCAAATGGAGTGCAGATTTCAACCCAAATGCGGAATCATCATTAGTTCCAGTTTCGGTATGTTTCTATGGCCTTCCACATCAATTCTTTGATGAACACACTATGTTGTCTCTAGGTAATTTAATTGGGCCCCTAGTTAAGGTGGATAAAGCAACAATTAATAGATCCAGAGCCCATTTTGCCAAAGTTTGTGTGGAAGTAGATGTTTCTAAACCTTTATGTGAGAGAATTTGGATAAATTATAGGAAAAAAGGTTTCTGGCAGTATGTAGAATATGAAGGAGTGCCTGATTATTGCAGTAAATGCTTTAAATTAGGTCACACTGAATCTATTTGCAAAACTGATATTACCCATAGACAGGGAACTGACTACTGGAAACCTACACTTATAGAAAAAAAATAAACAAAATGCTACTACCTCTGGTCTGTCTAGCAAGGAAAAAGGAAATATAACTGTGGATATTTATCTAACAAAGTTGTTGAGGACACCTCCTTGGAAAAGACAGGTATTGATGCAGGAAATGAACAGGTGTGGAAAGCAAAAGGAAAGGCAAAGGTTGGAGTTTCAGAATCAGCAAAAGTGGTTAGTCAGCCAATTAAAACTCACAACAGCTTTGAGCTGCTGAATAGCAATGAAGAGGAAGCAAACATTGGTACTCAATCCCAGCAACTTGAAGAAGAAGTGCAGGGTGAAAAATTTCAACAACAAGAGGCCATACAAAATCTAATTCTCATTAAGGATACAGCATCAGCAAATACACAAGAGTCAAACCAGGAGAACATAAATCAGATGGAGGTAAACACACAGGTAAAATCTCCTCTGACATCTGATGATCTTAGGCTAATTGAAAACCTAGCATATAGCCCTAATATTCAATGGTCTCAGGAAAAGAAATCAAAAGAGGCTGAAGGAGATTTTATTTTAGAACCTATAGATCAATCTAGGTTTAATAGAATGATAACTGATCCTAATATGGACACCACTGATGACTCTACAATTCTTTTACCTAAAACTGGTAAAAAAACTAGAGGGAAAAATAAGGATTACACCAGTTCCCAAAAAAATGTTGTGACTAGATCCCAAATTGATCCTACTCAACTAGTTTAATCCATGTCTGGAATTAATTTCTGTGTATGGAATGTTAGAGGAATTAGAAATAAAACAACTCAACCTAGGGTTTTGCATGTTAAAAGGAAACATAAAATTGGACTATTTGTTATTATTGAACATTTTCTTGATAGCAGCAAGATACCATCTATAGCTTATACTTTGGGTTACAGTCATTATCATGCATCTCCTAGAGATTAAATCTGGATTTTCTGGAATGATTATTTTAATATTACAATTCTATCTACTCATGATCAGTGTCTTTGTACTGAAATTCAACATATATCTATGACTCATAAGTTGAATGCTCTTTTTATTTATGCAAGACATAATATGGTTGCCAGAAGAGATTTATGGAGTATATTGAGTCAATATTCGGGCAAAAGTACAATTTATGTGGGGGATTATAATGTGATAAGATATTCATCTGAGTATATATGACAGGCCTCACCAAATTTAGATTCTATGCTAGAATTTAATGAGTTCATAGAAGATAATTCTTTAATTGAGGTACCTTATTCTGGGAATTTATTTACATGGGCTGGAGCTAGAAGAACAAGATCTAGAAATGTTGGCATGGTTTGGGAAAGGTTGGATAGGGGTCTAATGACTAGTGATTTTCAAAATTTGTTCCCTAATACTACTATAAGGGTCAAATCTTGATTAGCATCTGATCACTCTCTTTTGCTTGTAAAACTTGATAATTCTGCGGTAAACTCTATTGGTAAAGCATTTAAATTTCAACATTGCTAGCTCTCTCATAATGATTTTCTTGAAACAGTCAAACAAAATTGGTCTGAACCTACTGGTATCTTTGGAATGATTAACTTCTCAGTTAAGTTAAGAAGGCTAAAGAATAAACTTAAAGAGTGGAATAAGACTGTTTTTGGTAATATACATGACTCAGTAAAATTTGCTGAGGAGAGAGTAGCACAGAAAGAAATAGATTACCAGGCTAATGCTTCTGGTCAGAACAGAACTGAGCTTCACAAAGCTCAGGCTGAATTGACTATGGCTTTGCTTAGAGAAGAGGCCTACTGGAAACAAAAATCGAGAGTTAGATGGTTACAAGAGGGAGACTCCAACACAAAATTTTTCCATTCAACTGTTAAAGCTAAACATGCTAGACAGAGGATAGCCCTTATACAGAACTCAGCAAATGAATGGATTTCAAACCCTGATGACATTGGTGCAGAAGCAGCTGATTT
Source organism: Sherardia arvensis (assembly GCA_948330725.1). Lineage (NCBI taxonomy): Eukaryota > Viridiplantae > Streptophyta > Magnoliopsida > Gentianales > Rubiaceae > Sherardia > Sherardia arvensis. The sequence continues at coordinate 20,138,065 of OX415238.1, forward strand.
TTTTAAAAAATTGCTATCTGATGATTTAAATGTTGTTGATGAGAATATGACAGGTAGCATGCTAGAAAATATACCTCACATGGTAACTGCTGAGATGAATCAAAATCTGACCAAGCAACTGGATCTGGAAGAGCTAAAAATCATTGTCTTTCATATGGATGGCGAATCAGCTCCAGGACCAGATGGCTACACAGGTAAATTTTACACACATTGCTGGGAAATTATAGCTAATGATCTTCTGCAGGCTGTCAATGAATTTTTACTGGGAATACCTATTCCCAGAGCTATATCAGCCTCTTTCATTACTCTGATTCCTAAGAGACAGGTAAATACAAGCTTCTCTGACTACAGGCCTATCAGTTTATCCAATTTTTTAAATAAAATATTCTCAAGAGTATATACTGATAGGTTAAAACCCATAATATCTAGCTTAATATCTCCTGAACAATCAGCATTTGTTCCAGGAAGAGAGCTAGCTGACAATGTGTTACTAATGCATGAACTTACTGATTTTTTGAACACTAAATCTGGAGGATTCAATGTATTTTTTAAACTAGATATGATGAAAGCCTTTGATAGAGTATCTTGGGATTTTGTATCTAAACTTTTGAAGAAAATGAGATTTTCAGAATTCTTTGTCAGTAATGTTATGGGTAACATTAAAGCAACCAATTTTTCAGTTTTAGTCAATGGGAAACCTTTTGGTTTTTTTAAAGCTTCTAGGAGTATCAAGCAGAGAGATCCTATTTCTCCCTTTCTTTTTATCCTACTGACAGAAGCCTTTACAAGAAACCTAAGGTCTCTTTTTGAACAGACTAAAATCGATTATTACAAGTTGCCAAATTCAACATACAAAATAACAAGTCTCAGTTTTGCAGATGATACAGTGACTTTTCTAAAAGCTAATAGGCACAGCCTTGTTAACTTTATGGAATTTTTGAGGCAGTATGAGTTAGTCTCTGGACAGAGGATTAATGCTGAAAAATCTTCCTATTACCTATCCGAATCAGCTCCTGCTGTATATCACAGAATGATACATGATATCACAGGTATGAGTAAAGGTAATTTTCCTTTTAAATATCTGGGATGCCCTGTTTTTATTGGCAAGAAAAAACATTCATACTTCCAACCACTTTTTTATAATATAACTGCAAAATTAGTATCCTGGCAAAATAAGTGGTTGAATCAAGCAGGAAGGCTAGTTCTTGCTAAGCATGTGTTATCTGCTATCCCATTGCATATACTGGCAGTCATTAAACCTACAAATGGAGTCTTAGATAGATTACATGTGATATTTGCTAAGTTTTTATGGGGAAAATCAGACTTTGGACAAAATAAAGTATGGAGGTCATGGTCTAATATGTGTTATCCATATACAGAGAATGGACTTTCAATTAAAAACCTGCATACTTTGATGAATAGTTTCTCCCTGAAAATTTGGTGGAAGTTACAACTTGGAGATAGTCTGTGGGGTTCTTTTATGTGGTCTTTTCCAGGTTACATGATGAAATCTAGAACTTGGAGAAGATTCAGAGAGGTAGATGGCATTGCTCAAGCAAACACACTCATCCAGGTAGGTTTAGGTGAGATCTCCTTTTGGGAAAGTAACTGGCTAGGGAAAGGCATGCTCATTGATATGTGGAATTCAGATTCTGATATACTGTTACCTGAGTTAACAGTTAAAGAGTTTTTCTATAATCAACATGATATTGCTGCATCCTTAACTAATGGTTTCCCTCAGGAAATCAATGATCTTTTGCTGAAAGATTTTTCTATATATGAGGGGTATAAAGATAAGTTAATCTGGAAGCCTGAACCAACTGGCCAGTTTAGTATTTCATCATCTTATGAGCTTTTAAGAGATAAAAAGATGGTGATACCATCTTATAAATTTTTATGGATGAAATATGTTCCAAAGAAGATATGTTTAACTGGAAGTTGCTAAATAGATTGATTCCTATGAGTGATATATTACAGGAAAGTCATATTTATGCTATATCTATATGTTCTTTCTGTGGAAATAATGGTGATGATTTGCAACATGTTTTTAATGAATGCACCTTTACCCATAGACTGTGGATACATTTTCATAATATGCTTGATCTCACTCCAGAAGTGTTTGCTAATCTGTGGGATAGGTTATTTTATTATTGGAACATCATAGTGAAATCTGAGCTACATAGATTGCTGGTCAGAATCATGCCACTTTTTGTGACATGGACCATATGGTGTAGTAGAACTGCCTATTTATATGATCAAGCAAAGCCAAGGATTCACCTTATGATCATACATACATTAAGTAATATCCAGAATATGCTTAAAGCTCACAATTTGAAATGGAAACAATCTGAAACCAGAACACTATTCCCTGAGTTATTACACCTAACTACTGTTGGCTATCCAAGCAACAGATTTTCATTTGTGAAACAGGTTCAATGGAGGCATCCTTCAAAATTCAAGCTGAACACAGATGGCTCTTCGCTTGGAAATCCAGGAATATCAGGAGCAGGTCTTGTTATTAGAGATGGACTTGGAAGAGTGGTGATTGCAAAGGCAGTCTACTTACATACAAAAACCAGCTTAGAAGCAGAGACATTGGCACTTATTGAAGGACTTCAAGCTACATATCATGAGGGGATAGAAGATTTACAAGTAGAAGTGGATTCCTTGATATTATTAAAACTGATCAGAAGATAGTTTAAAATTCCATGGAAGTTGGAACATCTACTGAGGAATATATGGCAACTGGTGAGTGATTTTTCAACACCTTCTTCTATTACTTTTGAGCACATATATAGGGAAGCAAACTCTGTTGCTGATGCTCTTGCAAGAATAGCAAGTAGGGATAGACAATCTTCACTTTTTACACATGACACACTTCCAATTAAAATTAGAGGTCTAGTTTTATTGGATAGTAGAAATCATATCTAAGAGTCTAGTTACTGCTGAGCTTGTTTCTATATTACAGGCGCAAGGCCAGGGTTGGAATTTTGATGTTGCTGCTATTGCCAAAAGCTGGATTTATCATAAGGCAGCTGATCAAGTCAAATTGAGGATCACACAAGACAACTGGACAAGTCAACTGGCATTACACATAGAGGATTACATTTTGTACAAATCAAATGAAGTATGATACTCATAGATTAGAAAAGTGTTTTCTTAGATCCCCGTACTTGTCGGCAGAACTGGGCTTCGCATAGCGATCCCTAAAATGCTTGCAAGTTACGTGTCCTCAAGTCGGCAGAGTTGGTCTTCTCTTAGCGATGCCTAAATTGCTTGCTAGAGTAGACATGGGATTTAAAATTTCACTTCCTTTTTCCTATTTTACTACAAAACTTGTATGACAATTTTTACCCAATGGGTTTTTAAGGGTTTAGTGAGCCTAATAAATTCACTCCACTTCAAAAGTGGTTTTAATTAAAAAAAAAGAATTACATTTCCGCACAAGGTCTCAAAATACGTTTGCACGGCCCTGTGTTGTGTGGATCAAACATGGGTTGGGTAAAATGGGTAATTTAAAAATATGGGGATAACCCATTTTTACCCGTTTTATAACGGGTATAAACGATTTGAGTTAAATATGGGTTGGGTAAAATCCACTCAACCATATGGGTAAATGGTTGAAAACTACTTTACCCATATGAGTTTAAATCTACTGATTTACCCATATGGGTAATGCTCATTCAATGTTTATATCTACCATATATAAAAAGACAAACACTTTTAACAACACTAACCTCTTTACTTGACAAGTGGCATGACATCTCAGTTGCCAACTAATTTCCACATCATATTTTGCCCCATCCCTTTATTTTCTTGACCTTTCCCCTTCCAATTCTACAACCTTCTTTTCTTCCTGATCTTGAATTCTCATCAGTTCTGAATTTTTATTCAACTTCAATTTATTCCAGTTAATGCCTTAAATCCACATCCGTTCTTCTTCTCATTCTTTATTATTCCTCTAATTGGAAAAACAATGAATGCTCTTTAATTCCCATGGTTCTTCGTCTTCTTTCTATTTAATTCCAATTGGTTCTTTAATCCTCAACACCTGAATCGAACTCCTCATTCTCCGGATCGCTGCCCTCTATTGATACAAAGCGGCGCGTAGTCATCGTAGTTGTGTGATTGTAGTATACGATTTGTTTATGTATTCTTTGTGATCTATTTTTTTCAACCATATATACCTACAGGTTGTGGTTGCAATGTACTTCAATAGTAGTTTATGATCGGATTATGGTTTAGAGATCAAATGTTTCGTTGTTTTGATGATGCGTGTATTTCTATTCCATGTAGCATTCCATTGATTCATTGATACATTCTATTATATAAGCCGATCGGAGCGTGACTCTCCTCATTAGAATTAGTGTTTTTTTAATATTCTGCAATTCTCCTTCGGAAATGTCAGAGGTCTATCATTAAAAAACTGAGAATTTTTGCAATTCTTCTTCGAAACCACACCAATACTCCTTTTCTCAATCTATAAGTGTGATTCTTTTGGAAAATAGTAGTTATTGTTAGTCGTGTGATTGTTATAATAATTTGTATAATTTTAAAATTTTTAAGAACTTGATAAATTAAGGATTGAAATGGAAATATGTGATAAACTTGATAGCTTAGCCATCTGTATGCCACTCTCTTTTTATAAACGTGGGAGCAATTTAAGAAACCCATGGAATGAACTGATTATCAAAACCAAAAGGATTGAACTGAAAATATGTGAAAAAAGTAGAGTATTCTATAATGACCTGTCAATAGTTTTATATTCACACGGATATTTCATTACATAAATAACTTCAATATTATCGCAGTGAATTTTCGGTAATTCAATTCAATATCATATATATAAATAGTTGTGGTGAATATATATATCAAAATTTAATTGTATTGAATGGACCAAAATTACATGATTAAGCATATCAATTGAAAATTAGGAAATAATTATAAAATGGGGTCTAATCGAATAATAATAATACATATAGAATCAAACAAATAGTAAAATAACATAATTAAAACTAATAGCAGAATAAATTATGGTATGAATGGAGAAAAATTATAAATGAATAATAAATACAATTAAAATAAAAATTACAAAATTAACCACTAATTAAATCTTCATTAAATACACTACAAAAGATTGTATTTTTATTAGGGTGTGACGATGAGGAAGGAAAGATGAACAAGAATATACATAAATAGAAATGTCAATTCATCAATCGGCCATTTAAAAGTACACATAATATCTATTTTTATTGATCAAAATAAATGTTATACCTATTTTTTTTTATAAATTATCATTTGACGTTAAAAATGTGTGTAATTATTATGAATCAATAATTGGGCAATGGTCGCGCCTTGCACGACCTGACAATGCTAGTGATGCTTATTAAAGAAACAGGTATATCAAATATGGGTTAACCCGTGGGTCTAACCAATATGAGTAAATTTAACATCAAACCTGTGGGTCTAACATTTATGGGTAAATTTAGCATCAAACCTCGGTCAAACATACCCATACTCACATTTAAATTACCAATTTCAACTCATACCCATATCTTACCCATATTTTACACATACATGTGTAGGTAAAAATAAAATTACCCGTTTACTCGCGGGTAGTGGGTAAAAATTGTCGGGCTTAACTGCACTAATCAACACATCACATTTCAACATATTTCAGTTCTAATCAGCACTTTTCAATTTAAAATTAACTCAATTTCAAGCATATATATATATATATATATATTAAGAAACAACGTTATTTTATAGTAACATAATCATTATTTATAATTAAATGATTAAATTGAATAGATTTTGAATGAAAATAATTGTGCATAATTGTGCATAATAAATAATTGTGATTTTTTAAAAAATCATTTATTCTGGAGTAGTTTAATTCTTATTAGTCTAGTTGAGTTTATCTCATCATTAATCAACTAATTTCTTTAGTTTTCAGCTCGTATAAGCATTTCCTACTTTTTAACACATTTCACCACTCTTTAGCTCAGCACATCTCGCTACTGATTAACACAATACAGTTCAGCACATCACCATTTAACCCAACTGAACAAGGTCGAATCATCAATTTTCAACTCATATATTCATCTCATAATATTCAGTATATTTCAGCATTGTTTAGTTCAGCAAAAAAATGCCCTGATCAATGAACCACATTTGAGTACATTACCACTCAGAGCTCGTTTGGTTGAATGTGGGAGATTAATTCTGTAGGAAGATGAAATTCCTACACCATTTTTAATTCCTATGATTTGAAAAATATTGTTTGGTTGGGATGTGGGAGAAAGAAATTCCCATGAATTTCTAGTTACCTAGGTGGACCAAGGTAAGGAAATTCCACCATTGTGTGGGAATTTGGAATTCCTAGGAAGATGAAATTCCCACATTTTTTGCTAACCAAACAACTTGTGGGATTTTAATTCATTGGATTTTCAAATTCCTACATATCTCACCTCCAACCAAATGACCTCTTAATCTCAACTAGATAGGGCTTGAGATATGTTTAAGATAGGTCACCGCATCGACTTACATGAACCAAGAAGAAATTTGATCTATCCGTTAACATGAGCCAAGTAGTATCATATTTCATTGATCTCAATATATGATAATAAATCATATTAAAAAATTGTAATTTAAATTGAGGCTGAACACTTTGAAATCTTAGGAAAATGGCGGAGAATTAGGTCTATGCATACTATTGTTAAGACCCGTTCAATCAAATTATGGTGGAAATTTCAGACATGAACCTCTTTATGGTCTAAATTCCTATGGGCTCTACCTCCATCATATAGAACATCCCCAGTCTGGAAAAGGATCATGGAACAGAAACCTAAAGCTGAGAGCCTTACTAGGGTTGTGGTTGGAAGGGGATTTCGTAATTTTTGGCTAGCTAATTGGACAGGATGTAGCTCTTTAATTGATTATATGTCCCAAGAACAGACAAACATCCCATCAGACAACACAGTTCATGCATTCATAAGTAATAGAGACTTATACATGCAATCACTCTTATCACTCAATGTCTACTAACATTTTGTCTATATTCCAGGTGACCTTATATTAGTAAATATGGTAAAAAAGAAGAAATGATCCCGTGGGACAGTCTACGGGGACAGAACCTGACGCTAAATCCCCGTATAATACAATAAATCCTAATTCTATCCCAAGACCCAAACTAATGGTCGCATAGGGGACATAGTATACCACCCAAAAAATACATATTCGGGTAAAACAAATGAGGCTAAAGTCAAGAGAGTATGGTTAGGGGTGAGAACAAACTCACTACCCCAACCCATAAAACAATCCACTTCTACCTCCAATGCGTGAGGCCTTCCAAAGATGCTAGCCGCAGAGATGTAGCGGCACTGAGATGCAAGTCCAAAATGGGTGGACCTATATGTGCAACCAATAGATACTTGCCCATCCGCAAATTCAAATCCAATCCTAGTATGTCACCCACCAAGAGTTCCGTTTCCCCTTTGATGTAGGATTCAATATCGACCCAGGACTGGCTACCTATTTGGTCAAGATCGTCTCCATAGAAAGGCTTCTTCTTCCCTCTTGGAATGGGCTATGAGCAGCCGAGAATGGTCTCGGGTCTTGGGCTGTAAGATGTGAAAGATGATGTGTACGCGCGTGCTGGTCCTGGTAGACTAGTCATGATAGTGGCAATGCTCCGACCTAAGAAGTATCTCAGCGAGCTCCATCCTAGTAGAATCTGTCATAGATGATGTTGATGATGCTGGCTGCCACAATCGTGAGTAGTAGAGTGATGGACTGATTTGGAAACCAAGTCAAAATGGAGCTTTCACATTCAAGTCAGCTTACATTGCATTGAGGGCAATAAGGGGCATATGTAGCTCACTAAAAAAAACTATGGAATCCCAGAATACAAAAAAACATAAGCATTTTTTTGTGGAAACTAACAAATGCCCTTCAATAGTACGCCCCTTTCTCTGTTGTTTTATGAAAATGAGATTTCACATTCCTTCAAAAGGCCCTTTCTGTCCAGTGTCTGAAACATTAGACCCTAGATTTAATGAATGCATTTTTGATAAATCAATGTGTTCTTTTTTTCATACACTGGTGGGAACTGCAGAAATGCAGTTTGCTAATTTGTGGGACATGCTGTCTTATTATTGGACCAGTGGAATACTAAGCTTCACTCTACTTTATTCCATATTCTACCTAGTACATTTTGTTGGTACATCTGGAGAGCAAAGAACCATAACATTTTGAGAATATAATGCCTCATACTGAGTCACTGAAAAATAAAATCAAGGATTATATTTTTCAGATTTTCAGTGTTAGATCTATGCATATTGTTTCTGAATTTGACAGAAATCTGACTATTATGGGCTATCTTCCAGTGCATACTAGACTACCACAAGCACACAGAGCACCACTTCTTTTGAAATGGAAGCCTCGTGTTATTGGTTTTAAAATCAATGTGGATGCATCTTGGCATCAACCCAATCTGACAGGAACTGCTGTTCTGATTAGATACTGAAGTGGGACCTCCTTTCTCCTTGACTACGGATGTCTTCCAAGTTCAGATGTTGAACGCTTCCTACAAGAAAAGTCCCCGGAGGTTTCCGGGTATAGAAACTCCAACGATTAAGTCAGTAGATATTATGAGTGTTCTGTATATTTTCAAACTAGAGAGCTTACCTCTTTCTTCTTTCCTCTCTTCTATTTATAGAGATCGAGTGTTAAGGTCGTGTCCGACATTCTTGGGTCGTGGAGCCCTGAATTCGTGGCGTCATGCCTTGCTCCACTAGACCACATACTAAGTTGGTTCTAACTGCCTTGCATTACAAGTGTTCACTTGTAACTATTCTACACTACGAGTGTTCAGTTGGGTCTGGACTGTTCTGGTATAATTATGATCAGTTGGGCCTAAACTATTCTACTCAGTTGGATTTAGGCCTGTATATATACCTTAAGCCCCCCAACGATAGAATAAATGATTAGGGTAGTAAAATTTGTTCTATCGACTTAGTTGTCAAATATTGTATATATTCGTTATTATTATTTTTTTAGTATAATTATTTATTATTATTATTATTTTATAATAATAATATATAATAATATTATTATTATTTTGATTATATAATAATATATAATTTGATTATATATTATTATTTATTTGTAGATACATACAATGTGCTTGTATATAATATTTATATTAAATAAGGATGAGATTAATTTTGAAAACCAAATCTCATACCACTAGAGATTCAGAATCCTTCGCAACCTTATTCCGTTGAACTCGACCTGCCGCCGCCACTTGGCTTTCGAACTGAGCACTGTCTGAGCCGGGCTTTGTCGCTACCGGAGCTGGGTCCTCGTCGTGGCCGGAACTAGGCGCCCTCATCGCCGTTTGATTCCAGGTCGACGCCGGTTAGTTTCTCGATCCGTTTGCTGCCGTCCGCCCGCGTCTAATCGGCCTGTCTGTTCGCCCCGTCCAATCGCCGTCGACCCGTTCTCCGATCTGCCCGTCGAGACCGGCTTTCTCGCTGTAGCTGGGCTCTCGCCGTCGCCGGAGCTAGGCCTCTTCATCACCGCCTGATTTCCGTTCGCCGTCGACCCGCCACAACTTCAGATCCATTCACCTTCGACTTACCGCCGAGGTTGCTTCGCCATTCCACTTCCATTCCCGGCTACCCGCAGTTCGCAGCTGTCCCGTCGACACCTCGGAAGCTCGCCCAGGTACTGTATTCTCCTTTTAGGCTTTTTTTGTTTCATTTTAATTTTAATTTTGGGTAAAATGCATAGATAACCTCGAGTTCTTGGTTAAGTGCAAATATAACCCTCAGTTTTTAGAATGTGCTATTATAATCTTGAATTATAACCTTGAATTGGTTTTGACTTCAAAAGGTTATAACCTTGCAATGGTTGACTCGTATTTACTGTAATTTATGACTATTTAATCATTTGAAATGACAAATCTACCCTCAATATTAGGCTTTTATCCGATAGCAAGAATCGGGAACCGGGGAAATGCAGAAAAAACTAGATTTTTGCATCTCAGAGCCAAGAAAAGATTCAGCCAAATTGCAGAGGTAAGAGCAAATAATTATCACATATTTGTTAAATCCGATTAACAGAAAAAAATCATTTAGCCCTTTAAATCTATAAGGGTTGTATCGTCTTTTTATATTTTAATGGATTTTTCGGCTATAAAATTTCATTAAAATTATAATCAGGGTTATAATTGCACTTTTTGAGAATTGAGCGTTATATTAACACATAACTTAGAACTGAGGGTCATATTAGCACTGAGGGTCTCTTTAATTTTTTATTCTTTTATTTGTTCTCTTTAGTTTCTGTTTGTTTATCTGTTGGTGTATTTCTGACTTTCGAAATTCAAAATTAAAAAAATCGGGATTCTTGGGCTGTTGAGTTTGTTCTAAAATTTTGGCAAAGAATAGGGATAATTATTTGCTGTTATATTTCAGACTCTGCTACATTAATTGTATAAAAGTCATACCAGTTCATTCTGTGGATTCTTCTCGGCTCAAGTTTCTGCTCTCACCAATCATTCCTTTGTTGCAACTCTAAAAAGGTAATTTAAAGTGACTTCTATATTAATTTAAAGTCTTGTCCTATGCCTTGTCCCGATGATGCTCTATGAGACATATTAGTTGTTTAATTTGATATGAATCTGAGTTTTTCAGTATTCGATCTTTTGTTCTGTGTTTAGGTGTTATGATTGTTGATTAAGCATGGTTGATGAAACTGATTTTAGAGAAATTAATGGTATGGATGATTCGGCTACCTTGTTGATTGAGTCCGGGGATGAGGTTGGAGATGTAGTATATTCTGGGTTTATGGATGGTGGTGAGAATAGGGATATTGATGGTAGTGATGGAGACAAGAACCTCAAGTGTGATTCCTCTATAAGTATCCACACAACACGATCAGAATGCCTACACCGCTGTTAGCTTAGAATAGATCAGCAAGCAGGACTGACGACCGCCTTCCTTCTTCTGATTTACGATGAGGTTGTTTTTATGAGAATTTTAGGGTTTATTTGTTCTGCTTGTTCAACACATGAACTAATAGAATGAATTATGAATTCTGTTTAACCCAGTAGCCTCTATTTATACTGGTTAAACTGAATTAGTTTCCAACCTGAATTAGTCCATGTAATCCCAATTCAGGTGGATTAGATAATCTCTATCCTACCGGATAAGATAATCCTAATCCGATTGGATTCCATGACTTATCTCATATAATTACAATTAGACTCTAAGTCTAATTGATAATATAATTACAATTAGACTGTAAGTCTAATTGATAATTAGTCTTTCCCAATTTCATGCATTGTGTGTGACCTTACATTATGAATTCTGTTTAACCCAGTAGCCTCTATTTATACTGGTTAAACTGAATTAGTTTCCAACCTGAATTAGTCCATGTAATCCCAATCCAGGTGGATTAGATAATCTCTATCCTACCGGATAAGATAATCCTAATCCGATTGGATTCCATGACTTATCTCATATAATTACAATTAGACTCTAAGTCTAATTGATAATATAATTACAATTAGACTCTAAGTCTAATTGATAATTAGTCTTTCCCAATTTCATGCCTTGTGTGTGACCTTACAGTTCAGTCATAATAAGTTGCTACTAGCTGATAGAAGCGGATTCCAGCTAAACATTCTAATCATTTATATGACTGAATTAATTATCTCCGTAATTAACGTAACCTCCAACTATATTAGGAAAGTGCATATTGATTAAAGGACATAATTCCAACAATCTCCCACTTGTCCTTTTAGACAAGTGTGCACTCATATTCCTTTATCACTTAATATCTTCATTCGAACATAAGGTAAGATAACATGTTATCTTTATCAAAGTTCAAATGCATTTCTCGAATTTCTGAGTGAACTGTTAAAGACAGATGATTAATCTCTAATTCATCTGAGCATGGCCATGCGTTTTACGGTCTCAACTCTCCGAGAGGCCTATAAGACAACAATCTCGTGTTAATGAGAGGACAATCCCAATCTTGTACATTCAAGTTTTCTCTACTTGATTCATGGCAATCCAATAGCTGTCTTTATAACCCCCTTTTACGGCAAGGCGTTTGACAGAAATTAAAATGTCAAATCCACAAGTAAGTAAACAATGAATTACTCAGGTTTGAGGAATATGTTCCCATAGTCAATGAGAGATACTTATAACATTCCATATATCTTAAAGTATTCTCATGGTGGGTCTGTCCAATACAAGTTCCCAACTTGTATCCATGCAATTCATTCAGACATCTCATGTCCTTGAGCCCAAGAAACAGCGCTATGAATTACCTTGCAAACTAGTCTTCTTTGGTCATTAGTGTCCACTCTCAATGATCTGGACTAGGGACTCAAACAATTTTACATTCCAGTTCACTTAATAGGGTTTCATTATCCAAGACCTTATCTTGATAACCTATTTGGAATTGTAAATTGTTTTGGACTTTCATTTAACACTAAACCAAGTTAAATGAATAAGAAATAATAATCTCATAATATTTCAAACGGTCCATTCTTCAATGTCTAAATTACAGAATTGTAATAACTAGAACATCATAGAAATCACAGCCACTGTCCAAAATGCTTGATTCCTATCACAAATATATGAGCCATAAACAATATCTGTGGAAGAGGTTTAGTTTATGGATTAACAATCCATTCTTGCATTTTATAAAACAATTTCACCATTCTCAATACACTTTGAATAATGTGAAATTTACCAAGTACAAAGTTTGACTTTGATGTCCTATTGACTTATCTTGTCTAAGCAATGACTCTACCATTTTAGTCATCGAGTTGACTAAGTCAAGAACCACCATACACAAACTAGTGATGAATTCCAAATTTAAACACTTTATCTTGCTGCTTCTAAAATATCAACGTACTCAATTTAAATGTATAATCAACAACACTTTTCACAACCAACTCATTTTCACCATAGACATAGGAATCTATCCATAATCCTTTTCAGGCACTATAAATTTTGTTGGACGCACACCATTGCACCATTTTCTAATCTATTGTATTTGATATCCGTTATACTCTAAGCATATGAAATATCATTATATGTACATATCATAGCAGACATGATAGACTCCATTGCCGATGCAGTAGCAGTCATATTCATTCTCTTTCGATCATCATTCTTCATAGACACTGAATCTTGCTAAGAGTCAAGCCATGAATCTTGGGTTGAAAATCTTTTACAATATTTCATATTGAATATATCAAACACACTACCCAGTAAGTGTTTACATATGTCAATCATCAATTTCTATCTATCTTAGATACCGATGCCCAAGATGCACTGTACATTTCCTCCTAAGTCCTTTATTGCAAAATACTTTCCAAACCAAGTCTCCATGAACTCTAGTTGGATTGTCATTTCCAATATATAAAATGTCATCGACATAAGGAACTAGGAATTCAATATTGCTCCCACTAACCTCCTTGTATGCACAAGATCACATTTCTTTGAGCGTCAGTCTCTAAATTGATTCATCGAAATGTATTTTCTAACTCCTTAATACTTGCCTCAATATCCATTAATAGATACTGAAACTTGTATTCATTCCTAGCAGTATAAAAGCTCTCAAACTATGTCACATACACATCTTCTTCCATAATCCAATTAAGGAAGGTGTATTTTGAAATTTATATTCTAAATTTCATAATCACAATGAGCTGCTTTATCCAGGATTTAGAATAGACTCAAGGACTCCAATTAGAGTAAAGGTCTCAACACAATCCATCACATGGATTTGTTTACACTCTTTAACTACTAATCTAGCCTTTCTTTGTAACTCAATCAAATTCCAAACTTGATTTTCATACATAGAATCTATTCCGAATTTCATGGTCTTAAACCACTTTGCAGAGTTAGGGCTTGTCAAAGCTATAACTGTAAGTCTTGTATAGGTTCATCACTTTCTAATAGTATGATTTCATAGCTTTCAGCTGCAAGGACATAATGTGCCTTTGCATGAAATCTATGCCTTATTGGCTTACACGGGGCTTGAGCAACTTCAATCATCTCCAAGACTTTTCCATATTCATCTTCACCACATCTAAAGAAGGGATCAATGTTTATAGTTTTGATTGTTGCTCACCTCGAAAGTATCGAGATCTAAATTTCTCCCACTTGTCATTTTGGAAAGACAACACTTCTCCAAAAAGACACATTCTCGAGCAACAATATATAGTTCTCAGAATATAGAAGAAAAACCCATATCTCAATATTTCTATAAAGAGACAGTTATCAGATTTGATGCAAAGCTTACTAGAAACATCCCACATATGCTTCGCAACCTCAAATCTAATAAGAAAAGACATTTAAGGAACCAATCCTATCCATATGCCATATGGTCTTTTCTTAAACTTCTGACAAGGCCAAATTTAGTGTGAACACTATTATTAAGAAATATGTCTATGAAAGATTGGCTTGAACCATCATGGAAACTCAATTCCAATAAGATAGTCAACAAATTTCTGGCTCAAATATTCACCACCTCAATTCAATTGAGCGTTTCAAATTTCTTGCCAAATTGATACTAAACTTCAATTTTTGAACTCCTAAAATTTTATTAAGGATTCAAAATTTCCTCTCATGAAGTAAACATCCATGTTTACTCAAATCATGATGAAACTAATGAAGTGACATATTTACCTCTTTGAGTTGAACCCATCTACAAACCACTTTTGTAAATAAAACGTTCATTTACTGCATCACCCATCACTATGAAGGGTTATTGTCAATTCCCAACACAATAAGTTGAAAGTATCAATTGACTCCAAGTCAAATGATTTCACAGTTCCCTCCAACTGGAGTAACCATATATGCTTAATGTCATTATGGCCTAATTGACAGAGGTATTGCCAGACTTGAATAATTTGTTTAGCCCTTTTGATATTTACATCATAAACTTGTTTATCCATAGCTAGCGAATAAAGACCTTTGTCCAATTTTGCAAAATTGCAACATAATCGAAACATTTCCATGTCTAACATAGAAATGATGAGTATGTTGTTGTGCCACTATAGATCAAAATAACCATTATATGATCTAGTGCAATATCTTGTATAGATAAACTCCTACAGTCAATGCAGCAACTATTGCTTCATTACACTAGTGTAGTTTAACATCTCATTATCTAACTCATACTCTGGTGTCTCTTTCTTCTATGAGAACCATATGGTATCCAATACCAATAAGTATTGAGTTACTGTAGAGATAGTCTATAATGTAGATAACTGCAATATGAATATAATTTCTAAATGAAATACACCATTGCAGTAGAAGTGTTAGAATATAAGCGCATAGGCACACTGATTGTCCTTTCCCTATTTCACTTCCTCAATTTTCCATGTCATATTCAAATCCATTTTTTCACTGCACTAATAGAACCTCGTTCACAGTCTCAGTTTTGACTAAACATATTTAAGCCTCTCATGCAGTTCAATCAAATTGTATTCATTTCCACTAAAATGGTTCAAACCCATATATGAAATGAATAGAAATGATGTCAATATCTGGCTCTCAACCATGAGCAAACCATTAATCTCCATAATTTTTCAAAATATTCCAATCATTTTTCAAAATATGAGATCACTTTTAAGAATAGTCTCAGATGGCTCAAACCTCTCAATCATGGACTGCTCCTGAATTACATTTCGGAGCTCCATATTGACGTGGTAAGTAATCGAGTTCAAAACTTGCCTAGCAATTTTGTACTCAACACTATTCATCATAAGACTCTTGACATCAATGATTTGAAATATAACGACATACTTCTTCTTTACTTGCAATCGAACAAACTTAAGTTCCTTTACCAAGTTACTATCATTCAATTCATCCTTCCAAAGGATTGAACACAGATTAGAAGAGTTGTTGTTTGTTGTCAACTTGTAAAACATGATTATTATGACATAAATAAATGCAATAAAAACCGTCTAAATAGAATAATATAAAGAAAAGCACACAAGCAATCAATGTTATTCAAAATTTTATTCATAAATTTTGTCCCATGAATAAAATGATTTTATGATCCTAAAATCACAAGAACTTAAGCATACTTTGGCTTGTCTTAATTGCTTTGATTTTTAGGTAAGCAATCCCATTGCTAATAGTATCCAATAATACTCTTGGTTGATAGAGTATACATCCAATGTAACACGATCTCCTTTTGTCTCAACATCCGAGAACTCCTCTGCCGATATTGATGAACAAACCAAAACTAACATGTCGACCCCTTAGTCTAGGCCTACCCGCATTTGTCCCAAGATTAACAATGACACCATCGCTTTGGCGAAATCTGTCACTTGTGATCGAAGGATTGATGAGTGTTACTTGTTTCGGAAAGACAAATTATAGCTCATTATTCTTTTGGGACTTGGTTCATAATGTTGGTTTGATTACTAGTGAACAATCGCATAATCATTCCACACACATAAACCAATCACATGCATTCAACATATAAATAACGTAATACATGTGACAAATAAATACACATAAATATATGCTGAATCTATTTCATACAATAAAATCAATTATTAAACTTCATGTTACTCCTTAATAATTCCAAATTGTTAAATTATAACATATTTTGATATTATCACCTAAATAATTCTCAACATAGAATAATTAAGTTCATCAATTTCCAAAATTATGAAACTTAATTATTGCTCTATGTCACATTTTAATAATTCCAAATTATTAAAGAAATTTATTAGGTTATTGAAATATCAAATAACGTGGGATGAAATTACATAGTAAAACATGCCCAAAATAATTAAGTTTACTAATTTCTAAAATTATTAACCTTAATTACTTTTCACAAATTTATAATTTTGATAATTAAGCGCATCCAATGCCTTAATTAAAAATTATTGTGTGCACATTCTAACTTTTATAATTAAGCACATCCAATGCCTTAATTAAAAAATATAATCATTTATAATTAAGCACATACAATGCATTAATTTATAAAAAATTCATTTAAAATATAATTAAGTTGATGAATTTCTAAAGTTATGAAACTCAATTAAAATTCATAGTTATCAAGCTCAATTAAAATTCATGTTCATAAATTTTAATTTTGCACTTCCAAAGTCAAAATTGCTCCCACTCAATTTCAGAATTATTAAAAAAAATTTAAAAAGGATTATTTTTTATAATTTATTTTTAATATTATTATAATGGATAGGCCAGCCCGGCCCAGCACAGTGCCACCCGGCCCTGTCTAGCCCGGTCCGGTCCGGTCCAACCGGACAGACCTGAAATCAACATGGTCATATTTGGACCTGGTCCAATCAGACCAAAAACCTTCCTACTACGTGGGCCTAGCCCAATGCTTAGCATTGGCCCAATAATCAAATGACCCAGTAACTTAGAGTTTCTTAAACCCTAAATTTATCCACTATTATTCATCGTTACTGTAGCGGCACCCAGCACCTCTACACGCCGCTACCGACCATCGGTAGTGCAATAGTAACTCGGTGATTAACAGTAAATAATAATAATAATAAAACTGAAAATATTTGAGTGGAATAAATCAAATCAAATCATCCAATAATTTATTTGATTTAAAATTACGAACATAACATAAACACCCCTATCATGCAAATCTAATTCACATAATCATAGATCACATTAATACATGCAAGTAGCTCATGATACCACTGATGGAATTGATTAAATCTAATTTAGCGGAATATCAATTACCAAACCAAAAATCGCATGCATGTCACTAATATGAATCTATATGAGTTTTTAGAATTACCTTGTAGGAACAGAATAAATCTTTGCGAGCAACTTCTTCAACAGCGTTCTTCCTTCAGATGCAATCCATTCCGGAGACAAGAACCTCAAGTGTGATTCCTCTATAAGTATCCACACAGCACGATCAGAACGCCTACACCGCTGTTAGTTTAGAACATATCAGCAAGCAGGACCGGCGACCGCCTTCCTTCTTCTGATTTACGATGAGGTTGTTTTATGAGAATTTCAGGGTTTATTTGTTCTGCTTGTTCAACACATGAACTAATATAATAAATTATGAATTCTATTTAACCCAGTACCATCTATTTATACTGGTTAAACTGAATTAGTTTCCAACCTGAATTAGTCCATGTAATCCCAATCCTGTTGGATTAGATAATCCCAATCCAGTTGGATTAGATAATCTCTATCCTACTGGATTAGATAATCTCTATCATACTGGATTAGATAATCTCTATCCTACTGGATTCCATGACTTATCTCATATAATTACAATTAGACTCTAAGTCTAATTGATAATTAGTCTTTCCCAATTTCATGCCTTGTGTGTGACCCTACAGGTTCAGTCAAAATAAGTTGCTACTAGCTGATAGAAGCGGTTTCCAGCTAAACATTCTAATCACTTAAATGACTGAATTAATTATCTCTCTAATTAACGTAACCTCCAACTATATTAGGAAAGTGCACATTGATTAAATGACATTATTCCAACAGCCAACTGTTAGCGATTGCAACTGTAAACCCTGATGCCAGTGTCTTGACTACTAAATCCCTAGAGGCATTTCTAAGGACTCAACCGACTCTTAGCGGTCGCGAGTTGCGATGTCCATTTCCAGTAGAAGTAGTTAAGAATCCAGGTATGGATTACTTTGCCTTGTATACCACCTATGTCTCGCAGGGTTTGACGTTGCCTATACCGATGTGGTTCATCAACGTCCTTCGTGGATTTGGAATTAGTCTGGTTCAGTTACACCCGAAAGGTGTTTTGGTCTTACGAGGACTGTATGAGTCTTGCAAGAAGGATGGGGTTGATTTTTCGTTCAACCTCATGTGTCGGATGATGCGATTGCAGTCTGTGAAAAACATAAGTGATGAATATACGTTTTATTTGTATATTACGTTTTGTTAAGCCTGGTTCCTACCCTAGTAACTTTGGGCGTTTTAGGAAGAGGTACTTTTTCATGAAGTATGATAGTAGGACAGATGTTATGTCTCCTAATTTGAGTCATCAAACAGGGAAGTGTAAGGGTATCAAAGTGTCTGAGCGTTTGTTGATCAGTGATGAAGAGATACAAAAATTGATCCCTCATTCTGTTGATCCTGCAGCTTGCTTGAGTATGTGGTTCACTTATGTGTTATCTTAAGTATGTGGTTCAATTTTTAAATTTTAGTGTTTATGTACTAATATCTATTTCTCTTTTTGAAGGAGCTATGAATATCGGTAAAGGTCCTACGAAACTCAGGACTTATGGTAGGAAATTTACTGTTGAGACGTCTACTGTTGAGGAGATGACTCATGCTAGCGAGATGATGACTGTTCCTCATGTTAATGAGGATGTGGTTGTTCAAGAAGATCCGGTGAATGACACTGTGGCGATAATGAATCGTAAGGATAAGTGTCGTCGCGGAGGTACCGGTGATCCTCGGGGTAATAACTCGAAGAGGCCTAGGCCTACTACTGATGGTGTTTCGAAAGTGGAAACTTCCATACTTGCTGCTCATTCTAAACTATCCAGCAAGGATTCACTCCTCACCGTAAGTCAGCTTCTTCAATTTGGTTTTCCTTTGTTTGTGTGTATTCAATCCTACTGAACGTAAATTATGTTGATACAATTTCATATTACCAAGGTTATGCAAACTGTGGCTAGCAATCTCGATGACTTTGTACCTCGTGAAGAACTTGAAAAAACAGAGAGGGAACTTGAAAGAGTGAAGAAGGCCAAGGAAAAGGCAGTTAAGGCCAGCAAGGTTGATCGCGGACAATTGAGAGCTGCGTTCCTCAAGCTGGATGCCGCTAATAAAGAGTTAGAGTTCCACAAGGCTACTGGAGCACTATCACCCAAGTACCATGCCCTTGTCGTGGATCCTTTGATGAAACAAACGCATTCTATGATTTTTTTGTCAACACTACCAGTCTCGGTAAAGACATTGGTGTTAGTGAAGGTTTGAAAGGGTATAGGGAAAGTAGAGTGGTGGACGCTGAATTCCCTTCCATTGAGGATCTAGATAAAGCCATTGTTGAAGATTCAGAAAAAGCTACTGCGGCTTTTGTTTCAAGCATTCGCACTGGTGGGTATGACTTTCCCTTTGTGAAACACTTAGAGATGCTCGGAGAACTACATTCCCTCGAACAGTTGAAGGCTTGTAATGTGGACTACAATGAGGAGCTTCCTTCCGAGATGAGACCTTCGTCCTCAGCTACTGTTGTTGGAGTCACAATTGAGAATGTTGGAGAGAACTCTGGGAGCAAGGACGATGATGGAAACATTGGCAACCACAATTCTGTGGATGACCCTGATGTTAGTGTTTGAGTACTGTACTATGTTTGCGTCATTCGAATGTTTGTGACACCTTGTGTAAATATTATTATTTTTCTTTGAACTGATTCACATTGCTCTTTGGTTATTTGCATATTTTAGCAATGTCTTCTATGCTTGATCGAGCATTTTTTGACGGCTTTCATACTCAGCAATTAATATCTTCCCCCAAACATGCATTTACTCCTGTATCTAGAATTTGAGTTAATGTGGAGGGATTATTTGCAGCCTTTGCTGAATCAAGTAGAAAGTTGTGCCATCGTGTGGATCCATTGTTCCCTATTGAGCGTAACAACAATATCCTAGCTCCTCGACTGTTAGCAAATCCGAAAACGTGTGAGACTGTTAGCTCCGCGGGTGGTCTTCGTCTGGATGAAGAAAGTTCTCAAGGAACTTCTTTTGATGATATTCATGAAGGAAATTTTCATGAAGTTATAGCCAGCTGTTTGTTAGACGTTGATGCTGTTGCTGATTATGCATCTATACTACCTTTACCTGCTAAACCTCAAATGTGGTTTAATAAATTAGGAGATCATCTTCGACGTGTGTTAGCTGGACTGTCTGGCCGTGAAGATTATTGGGCTCAAGTGATGGTAGACGTTGAATCTATGAAAAATGAATGGCATGACCTTTGTACTCAGCAGAATGGAGTTATTCATCGATGTGGTGTTCAGATTAACACTCTAATTGACCAGAAAAAAGAACGGCGACGCGTTTTGGCAGATAAGGATCGAGATATTTCCACTCAAGCTGCAGTAATTGCTAAGTATTCAAGATGTCTTCGACAAGTTGAAAATATGCCATCCTTCGCGGACATGAATGTGAAGAGTATAAGACCTTGGCTAAAGGTTGGAAAATCAAGTATGACGAACAATATGCTTGTAGTGCAAAAATTATTGCTGACAACGAGAGGCTTTCGCTTGACTGTCAAGAGTTGGACTACCGTATTCAAGCTTTCGAGCAAGAGTGTGGTAACCTGAAGGATCAACTCAATGAAAAAGAAAAAGCTTTAGCTGCCAACCGTGTTGAACTTGTAATTAAAAATGGTGATATATATACTCATGTCGAAGATGTGATCGCTGCACATGTTCAGGTGATCGAAGATGAGAAAAATCAGTTGTGCCAAAAAGTTGCTTGTGATCAACGACTTCTCAAAGAATATGAAAAAACAGTTAACTTAATGAGCATGCAGTTGGATCGCGATGAATTTGGGCCCATCACTGACTACAAATCTTATTATCAGCATTATATGGAACAAATGCAAAAGCAAGGTTGTACTCGACATTCTGCTTATATTCACATGCAGTATCATTTAGAAGATATAAAGAAATGTGAAAGAGATTACTGCTAGTACTGCTCAGATGCATTCGCAATCTCGTGATTCACGTGTTCCTCCTTCAAGTCGAGGTCGCGGCAGGAATCACCATCGGCAATGGCGTCGCTGATTGCTATACTTTTTTTCTTTTCGAATAAGGATAATGTGAACTTCGTCTTTGTTAATTATTTCATCTTTGTGAACTCATGTCATAACTGTTCGTTTTGACATCATTGTTTGAGCGTTTGCTCTTATTAGGTGATTTTCCCACTGTTCGTCGTTTTACCGTTCATTAATTTTTGGATGTTTCCAAAAAGAAAATGTCTCGGTGTTGTTACTCTATTTGAGTATTGATTCATGGTAGTTTGTTATTTGATTACCACCATATACTGTTTGTTGGTTCGCAAGTATTCACTTGTTTGCAAATGTTCGATCAGTTGCAAGAAAACAAGGTGAATTGTTAGTAAACTCAAACTGTTTGACTGTTTGAGTATTTTTACCTAGCAACTGTTCGTTGCTTTTTGGTATTCATTCAGTTTGATGGTAACTTAAAAGGATTTTTTGAATTGTTCGAGCGTTTACCTTAACAACTATTTGTTGCTTTCAGGCGCTTGCAACTGTACGTTGCAATTTGGCTAGTTACTGTTCGTTCCCTAACAGTTAGCAATTTAAGTTGCTATATATGTTTTATATAAATGATTGTTAGCATTTCTTGGCTGTTAGCATCTTTTATTGTTTGCTTTTCTTGATTGTTAGTGGTTGTACAACTGTTAGCATTTTTGATTGTTAATGCTTCTCAAACTGCTAGCACCTTGTGGGCAGTTTTTTTAATTTTTAATTTTTTTTTCGGACTGTTCGCACCTTGCAGACGGTTTTTTTCCGGACCGTGCGCACCTTGCGGACTATTTGTTTTTGTTTTTTTAGCTAGTGTGAGTATGTCATGCTAAAATAGCTAACAGTTATGTTTCCTAACGACTGTTCACTAACTATATGATTGTTATAATTATTTTTAGTCACTTAATTCTCTAAGAAAAACGAAAAGAAATAAATAAGCGGTTGTTTGGTGCCAAATTTGACTTTTTAGATTTATATATCCACATGTTGTGATCATATCACAATGACAAACGAAAGTACAGAAATGGGAATGCCGCCATTGATAATTTCAAGGCTCCTATACATGGTGTTTTAGCGTTTTCTCACTAGATGTAATATTTTATCAGGTTAGTCACATGCCACATGTTGGGAACCATACTATCATCAATTCTAGCCAACTTATAGGAGTTTGATTGATAGGCTTCCATTATCTTGTGCGGTCCTTCCCACTTGGGACATAACTTTCCTTTCTTCTCTGCCAAGCTCGCATCATTTTTCCTAAGTACCAAGTCACCTACATTGAATCTTATTGCTTTCGCCTTAAAATTGTAAGCTTTTGCCATCTTTTCTTTGTACTTAGCCTCTCGTATAACAGTGGATTGCCTTTTTTCGTCAAGCATGTCAAGGTTGGCTTTCAAATTTTTCTCATTGGTTTCCTTTTCCAAGGAAAGAACTCTGATGTTTGGTATGCCAACTTCTATTGGTATCATGGCTTCTTTTCCACACGTCATGCTGTATGGAGTTTCCCCTGTTGGTGTTCTTGGTGTAGTTTTGTACACCCACAATACTGTAGGGACTTCTTCCACCCATCCAGTTTGCTTTCCTTCCAGCCTCTTCTGGATTCCTTGAACAATGGTTTTATTAGTGACTTCCACTTGACCATTCGCTTGTGGATGAGCAACCGACGTAAACTTCTGGGTTATCTTCATCTTAGTACACCAAGATTTGAAAGCATCGCTTGTGAACTGTGTGCCATTATCAGTTACTATGGTTTTGGGTAACCCAAACCTGCAAACAATATTTTGCCACACGAACAGTCTTGCAGCTTCCGCTGTAATTTGTGGTAGAGTCTTAACTTCTACCCACTTTTTAAAGTAATCGATTGCTAATAATTAGGAATCGAGCTTTTTCCGAATCTCTAGGGAAAGGTCCTACAATGTCAATTCCCCATTTTTCAAATGGCCAAGCTCCATATACACCAATAAATTCTGATTGTGATTTACCCTTCACATTTGAATTTATCTGACAAGTTCGACACTTTTGTACGAACGAGTGTGTGTCATCAAAGAGAGTAGGCCAGTAGTAACCTGCTCGCATTATTTTCATTGCAATAGTTCTGGCTCCTTGATGTGCTCCACAAATACCCTCATGCATCTCCTCAACAACTTTTTTAGCTTTCTCAGGTCCGACGCATCTCAGCCATGGTGTCAAATACCCTTTTTTATAGAGCACTCCATCAATTTAGGAAAATGACAATGACTGTCTTTCAATTTTCCTTGCTTGTTTGGCGTCAATTGGTAGTGTTCCTCCTCGAAGAAATGACACAAGCGGTGTCATCCACGTATCTTCTTCATCCCCGATACATGCTACCAACGTTGTTGCTGTGCTTCGAACTGACACCACTTCTACTGTAACATCCTTTTGAGCTTTCAAATTTTTATATCCATCAGTCACTAACTTGCTCAAAGAGTCCGCTTTGGTGTTTTATTTTCGTAGAATCTGACAAACCTTCAAAAATCAAAATAGCTCATTAGCTGTTTGACTTTCCTCAGGTACTTTTCCAACTGGTTATCTCTAACTTCGTAATCTCCAAGGACTTGGTTTACCACAACTTGGGAATCACTGAACACTTTGATACTTGTAATGTTCATCTTAATTGCTAAATCCAATCCACATATCAGTGCCTCATATTCCGCCTCATTGTTTGTTAACTGAAAGTCAAATCTCAACGCATACTTGTACTCTTTATCATCGGGACTAACAATCAGTATGCCTGCCCCACATCCTTCCTTGCAAGATGAGCCATCGACATATAAGTTCCACGCCACTTCATGAAGTTTTCCTTTGCCTTTGTCCTGCTCGATTTTCGTCGATGCGAGCATTGCAGTAGACGAACAGTTTGTCATTTCTGCATGAAGTCAGCTAGCACTTGGCCCTTGATGGTTTTTCGTGGTTGGAACTGTATTTCATGCTCACCCAATTCAATTGCCCATTTCATCAGTCGTCCTGATGCCTCCGGCTTTTGAATAGTCTGGTTAAGTGGAAAGTCTGTGTAGACCACAATCGGGTGGCTATGGAAGTATGTTCGCAATCGCCTGACTGTATGAACTAATGCTAAGACTAACTTCTCCATCGGTAAATAGTTGATATCTGCATCTTGCAGGCGTCGACTGATGTAATACACTGGCAATTGTTTTGTCTTTTCTTGCTTGAGCAAAACCGAACTTATCGTTGTATCGGAGGCTGCTAGGTAAACATACAGTTGTTACCCTCTGATTGGTGATGCTAATGTTGGAAGGTTTCGTACTTCGAGTTTGAGCTGGTCGTAAGCATTTTGGCATCGATCATCCCAGCTAAACTTGTTTGCTTTCCTCAAGATGTTGAAGAATGGCATATGTTTTTCTGCCGTCTTCGATAAAAATCGATTTAGAGCTGCCAGTGATCCAGTTAGGATTTGGATATCCACAACTGTTCGTGGAGTGGGTAGGTTTAGGATATTATCGATCTTATCTGGATTTGCTTCAATTCCCTTTGACGATACTTTGTATCCCAAGAATTTACCAGCCCCATCCCAATCGTGCATTTCTTTGGGTTTAACTTCATTCCTATGGATGCAAGAGTCGTGAATGTCTCGTTCAAATCCAGGCAAACCGTGCAACTCGTTTGCTTTTAACAACCATGTCGTCGACATAAACTTCCATATTCCGTCCTATTTGGTTTTTGAAGATTGAATCAACTGCCCTTTGATAAGTAGCGCCCGCATTCTTTAAACCAAAAGGCATTTTCACATAACAGAATACACCGAAGCTGGTGATGAATGCTGTTTTTTCTACATCAGCTGGATTCATCAATATTTGATGATACCCTTTGTATGCATCCAGGAACGCCATTGTCGTGTAGCCTGCAATTTTCTCGACCATTTGATCAATTTTTGGCAATGGATAACAGTCATTTGGGCAATGCTTGTTTAGGTTTGTGTAGTCAACACACATTCTCCAACCCGCATCTGCTTTACGAACCATTACCGGATTGGCAAGCCATGTTGGGTATTTGACCTTTCTAAGGATTCTTGCTTCTGTGAGTGTGCGTACCTCATGCTCGATTGCTTGTTGCCTGTCTGATGCTAAATTTCTCTGTTTCTGCCAAATTGGCCGAGTGGATTGGTCTATATTTAGATTATGGGTTGCTAACTTGGGGTCAACACCTCCCATATCATTCAAGGACCAAGCAAACACATTGATATGCTTCCGAAGCACAGATTTTACTTCTTCCTTTTGTTTTGGGGGTAGATGTTTTCCAATCCTAATAATTTTGGATGAATCATTTTCAGCTATCATAAAATCTTCGACTTCCTCCCCTAAAACCAAATCTGGTTCGTCTGTGCTATCGTCCATAGAAACTGCATGCACCATTTGCGACTGTTCTACCACAGTGCTACCCGATGGTCTCATAGCGATCGCCATACACTGCCTCGCTCTTTGCTGATTTCCGCGAACAGTAGCGATTCCCAATGGTGTTGGAAATTTCATTATTAGATGATATGGCGACCATATTGCTCGTGCTGTATTCATCCAAGGTCTGCCTATAATAGCATTGAACGGGCTTTGTGCCTCCATCACAACGAAGTCACATAAAACTGCACAACATTTGCTGTCCTCACCAATAGGGACTGGTAACTTGATGTTGCCTAGTGGCATCTCTGACTTGCCGGTAAAACCAACTAAGGCTGATGTCGGTTTTTTCAGGTCTGATCATTGAAAACCCAGCTTATCATAGCAGTCTGCGAACAATATATCCACAACACTACCATCATCTATAAACACTCGATGTACTGTAGAATTCCCAATCTTTGGCACAATTACCAATGGGTCATTGTGGGGTGAAGCATTGGGTACTGTATCATCCTCACTAAATGTGATCGTTTCTCCCACCTTAAGTCTCTTTTCACTCGGCTCTTGGGGTGGAACGTACCTTGCCATATTTTTCCAAGCATGGTTTGACATTACTTCTGTAGCGCCATGAATGGATAAAATGACTCTGTCTGACATACCAAACTGTTGGTCATTATCACGTGCTACAGCCGCTGTGATTTTAGGTTGACTTCCTCCCATTGTATTCGTGCGTAAAGTCGGCCTCCAAACCCCTCCGTTTTTTACCCTTCTCCTCCTTCTTTTTTGTACTGCAATAGGTGGCCTTGGCGAAGATTCTCTTCTATTTGCCTTTTCAAGTCCAAGCATTCTTCAGTATCACGACCATGATCCTTGTGGAACGAACAATACATTTCTTTGGATCTCTTGTGTGGCGGTGCTAACATAGGGCGAGGGTCCTTGAAAAGACTTTTGTTACTCTGCCAGATTTCTTTTCTGGTTTTCATCAAGGGGGTATCATGAACTTCTCTACTTCGATCCGCATCCTTCGTTTTTGTCGAAGACGTGGTCTTTCCTTTCTTCGCAAATGATTTCTACTCATCTTCATTTCCCCTCTTTTCCCCTCTTTTCACCTCTTTCGTTCTCCTCTTTCGTTCTCCCATTTCTTGTTGTTCGCTTCCTCCGTGCGAACGTATTTTTCCACCAATCTTTGGAGTTCTCTTTCGTTGCTGGGCATTTCTTCCCTCAACTTTATATAGAAATCCCCTAGTTTTAGGCCATTCATGAATGCACCTAAGAACATCTGATAGGTCAAGTCCTTGACTTGCAAATTTTCCAACACCAATCGTGCTTGATAATCTTCTACCATCTCCGTGCTCTGTTGTTTTATGTTCATTAGATCGGCGATCGTTTTTACAAATTTTTGATTACGATAAAACCGACCTAAGAATGTATCTGAGAGTTGTGCCCAGGAGCAAATGCTTCCTTTAGGAAATCTCTCAAACCAAGTGATTGCCGGCCCTGTAAGAAAGATGGGAAAGGCTTTGCATACTAACGGTAGGGGAACATTTCTAAACCGCATGCTATTACAATATGAGTGAAGGAAGTCTTTTGGATCTGAACTACCATCATATATTTTCACATGTAATGGTAGTTTGTAGTTTTCTGGCATGGGATATTGTTGTATTTCTATCTACAAAGGTGAAAAATCACCTTCGTCTTCTGCCACGATGTTTTTCAGTTCATCTCCATACTTTAATCCTTCTTCCTCTCGTAAAAGCTGCTTGTCCTTTTTCCGTTCAACAGTTGGTGATTCACCTTTATTTTCATCATTTTGCGGCACGAATGCTTGCATAAACTGTGCATACAAGGTCTCTTTCTGAGTTTTAAGGAATGCTTCAAACGCTATTCTACGTTGCTGATCATATGGGGAGGATTCAGCCCCATCTTCCCGTTCACTCTCCCTAGGATTTTCTTCCCGTTCGCTCACAGCATGATGGCGATTGGGAGTATTCCTAGTTGCTTGTTGTTGTGTATGATTACCGCTACGTCCACTCCTGGTAACCACCATAATTAATGAAAAACAAGATCCCTAGAGACGGCACCACTGAAGTGGGACCTCCCTTCTCCTTTACTACGGATGTCTTCCAGGTTCTGATGTTGAACGCTTCCTACAAGAAAATTCCCCGGAGGTTTCCGGGGATAGAAACTCCGACGATCAAGTCAGTAGAGATTATGAGTGTTCTATATATTTTCAGACTAGAGAGCTTACCTCTTTCTTCTTTCCTCTCTTCTATTTATAGAGGTCGAGTGTTAAGGTCGTGTCCGACATTCTTGGGTCGTGGAGCCCTGAATTCGTGGCGTCATGCCTTGCTCCACTAGACTACATACTAAGTTGGTTCTAACTGCCTTGCATTACAAGTGTTCACTTGTAATTCTACACTACGAGTGTTCAGTTGGGCATGTACTGTTCTGGTATAATTATGATCAGTTGGGCCTAAACTATTCTACTCAGTTGGATTTAGGCCTGTATATATACCAGATACTCTCATGGAGATTTTATCTATGCTTTCTGCTCTATTATTAGTGCTGACTCTCCTTTGCATGCTGAATTGTTAGCTATCTAAACAGGAGAAACTCATGCCACTAGACTGAATCTGCCTTTCATGATTGAGACATATTGTTTATTGGCCGTTGCATCTATCCTGGATCCCTACAAAGCCTCCATGGCCTTTATTTACTCTGGCCTACTCAATTTCACTCACTTAGGGGATGCAAATTATACATAGTCACAGAGAAAACTCCCAGCTGATGCCATTGCTAAGTATGGATCCTCATCCAATCCGAATAGACAAATACTGTTTCAAGATCTGCCTCTATATATAAAAGATTTGAAAAATATCAAACCAAACTTTCAAAATTTCAAACTGGAGTATCAGAAATGAGTTGTAGATATTCATTAGATATCAGATATTTTCACATACCAGCCCCTTTCTTTCTCTCCCCTTAATTCTCTCAGACCCGTTTCCCAAGGCCAGATCTGGTTTTCTTGGATGGGTGGTCTGGGCCTCTTCAGGCGCCCATCGCCGCCTCCAGGCCACCCCTTCCAACCCCATTCTTTTACTTTCTTGTCTTCTAGCCTCCCCCTATAACTATAGCCAACCTGAATCCAATTTTTCGACCAAAAAATTACATCTGTCTCTTTATTTTATGGCTGCTACGTAGAAGGAGGGTGGATCCGTTAATAGTTTGCCGGAGAAACTCACCGCCGGAGCCCGATGACAATGGAAAGCATGTCCGCTCGCCACTGATCCAGCCGGAGGAATCTCGAGCTTGTGCCGTCTTCTCATATGCAAGTTTACAAAGAATAGCCGGAAAAGCTAACTTTTTCTCTCTGATCTGGATAATCCAGGGAGGCTTTGGCAAACACGCGTGATTATGCACTCCACACGCGCCGGTAGGGTCGTTGCGGCATGAACTACCCGGCGTTCCAACGCGCTCACGCACCTCGTCGAACACACGCGCCGCTTTCAGACGCAACCCATTTGGTGCGTGATTGTAGGCGCCACCAACAGCCATCACGAACCACCTCTACGAAGAGTTCTGGTATATCTGGAAGTTTATATTCTTAATTTTTCTTTATTTTTTATGTCAGATGAAATATGTGCATTAGTGAGTCTTTTTGTATAATTATCTGGACTAGTTTATCGAGTATTATTTGCCTAACCGATGTTTTCTCCTGTAACCGGACTAGCTAGCCAGTATAGAAAATCCCCTCGACTTCCAGTCTCTATTCTATACACAGTAAAGGAGAAATTCAAGTCGGAATAGTTTAGACAACTTACCCTTGGTGATTCTGTTGTCTGGATTTAGACTGGTTGACTTGGTTTGATTTGGACTTCATTGTTTAGGTTGATGCAAGTTATAGATGTTAAACTTGCAAGATAATTTAGATGCTCTTGGCAGTGACGTTTCTTGGCAGTGACGTTCCTATGAATTATGAGGCATAAAGCAAAATTTTAAAAATGAGGCCCTTAAATTTTAAATATTTACGTTATTATATCATTTTAAAATATTATCACATTTATTTATGTACATTTTTTGTTTGTAAGCTAAAAAACATCTTAATATCTCATATTTCCAAATTTAAAAATTTAAATTCGAAATTAATATCAATAAGAATATCATAAATATAAAATATACATATTTTTATACTATAACATTTCACAAAAAGAGGCCCCAATTTTTAAAGAAAAAATGAGACCTCGCGCAAGCAGGTAACTTGCGTACGTGTCAGGCCGGGTCTGTGTCTTGGGCATTAGACTTTAGCATGTTCAGATGTATATCATCACTATTTTTAAGTAGGAATTACATGTTTCCGCGTTTCTAGATAAATTTTAGGTGTCTACTTACTCTGTAATCTCTCAAATTACCTCTCTTTAAGGTTCTAAGAACCTAATAAATACCACGTACCAAAAAGAAAAGATATTCACTGGAAAAGAATCTGGATACGTCTTCTTCTCCTTTCTAGTAAGAAAAAGAAAAGTATTTTAGCCAAACGCCACCTAAAAAGAAAATAAAAGAAAATAGAAATAATTGCAAAAATTACAGGCTTTCGATACAGGCTATCATTAGTTTGGACTTTTTTGAGAGCCCACCGAGAATATAGGCAAACACAATCCCAACTCAGGCTTTCCTCCGTTTCCCTTTCCTTGTTTCCGATCAGACCCCCCATTTCCCATCATGCCCCTTCAACAACCGGTCACCGGTTACAACTCATTCTTCGTCCCATTAACCTCCAATAAAACACCCCGCACCGCCTCAAAACCCCCTCTCCCACCACCACCTCCGCCGCCGCAAAGCCTCTTGAGCCGCGCCAGAGCTCAGATGCCCGCCGTCCGGCCATGGCGAGAGCTCGCAGACCCTTCCTCCTTGTCAATCCCTTACAGCTACGCAGAAACCATGTCCCGGGTGCGGCGAAATCTGAACTACTTCCGAATGAACTACGCCGCGGTAATGCTCCTCATACTCTTCTGCAGCCTAATCTACCACCCTATTTCGATGATCACGTTCTTGGTTGTCTTTGTGGCGTGGATGGGGCTGTGCTTCCTCCGCTCCGATCCGGTTGTTGTGTTCGACCGAACCGTGGATGATCGGGTTGTGATGATTGCCCTGAGCTTGATTACAGTGGTTGCTCTGGTTTTCACCAATGTTGGGGTGAACATCCTGGTCGCTCTGATAGTTGGGGTTTTGATTGTGGGGTTTCATGGTGCGTTTAGAGAGGTTGGGGATCTGTTTCTCGATGAATCCGAGGCGGCTGAAGGCGGCCTGCTTTCTGTTGTTGGCAGCGACCAAAGGCCATCCAGAGAAAGATATTAAAGTCTGCACCTTGGCTCCATCTCATGCTCTCTGTTGTTGGCTAGTGCTCTTATAAATTGTAATGGACTCCATTATGTTTTCTGGATTACCCTCTATTGAGTATTGATGGTTGAATTGGATTGGTTATATATGCTGTGTTTGAATTCTGAAAAGCAGAAGTTAGGAGATGTATTAAGGTCTTCCGTGGTTGTTCATTAGAGTTACCACTGCGAGAAGACTGGTTTTGCATTTTCAGCCTGGAATTGACCAACTTGCAACTTGTTTATCACTTAACTTCACTTATTATTTAACTCAGCAGTAAGTACCTCTGGGGAAGAGTTGGTCTGTAGAGTAAGCTATAATATAAACCAATGACTACATTAGAATAGAGAAGGAATGAGGTTCTTATTTGCAAAATTTGGAAAATACTGTTCGCTGGTACTGTTCACGCGCACTGTTCACGCAAAGAATATGTACTCAAATCAACTAATATTTCACATTAAAGGATACAGTTTTAAAAGTAAAACAACCATATTTCATAAACGAAGGTATTTTAGACTAAAATCATAATTTTTCAAAGTAAAAGCATGAGATTTCATGAATGAACATACAAAAAATTAAGAGGTCAAGTTTTTAAAGGTAAAACATGAGATTTCACAAAAAGTAAAAAGAGGCGGATTAAAAGGTCAAGTTTTCAAGTTAAATACAGTAAATTTCATAAAATTGAAGATGTGAATAGTCACTTTAAAACTGACAGAATTCACATTAAAAGCTACAGTTTGCATACTAAACAATCAAGTTTTCAATATTAAAATGTACAGTTCGCACACTAAAATCAATATATTTCAGGCAAACTAAAATCAATATATTTCAGACTAAATAACCAAGTTTCACAATCACCACAGTTTTCAGATTAAACAATCAAGTTTCACAATCAAAGTTTCACCATTGTTTTCAAACAATCAAGTTGCACCATAGT
Source organism: Sherardia arvensis (assembly GCA_948330725.1). Lineage (NCBI taxonomy): Eukaryota > Viridiplantae > Streptophyta > Magnoliopsida > Gentianales > Rubiaceae > Sherardia > Sherardia arvensis. Next base: position 20,170,539 of record OX415238.1, read on the forward strand.
TTTCAGGCTAAATAATCAAGTTTCATACTCACCACAGTTTTCAGCCTACACAATCAAGTTTCCACAATCCCCACAATATTCAGACTAGACAATCAAGTTTCACCACAAATTTTCAGAGTGAATAGTCACATTAAAATTGACAGAATTCACATTAAAAGTTACAGTTTTCAGACTAAACAATCAAGTTTTCATAAATATTAAAATGTACAGTTTGCACACTAAAACCAATATATTTCAGGCAAACTAAAATCAATATATATCAGACTAAATAACAAAGTTTTTAGACTAAACAATCAAGTTTCACCATAGTTTTCAGGCTAAATAATCAAGTTTCACACTCACCACAGTTTCAGACTAAACAATCAAATTTCCACAATCACCACAGTTTTCAAACTAAATAATCAAGTTTCCACAATTTTCACACTTTTCAGATTAGATAATCAAGTTTCACCACAGTGTTCGACACAAATCAACACAAATTGTGCTGAATGAAAACAACGCCATCAATACCTGAAAAGGAGATTGGAACAACGCTAATCTGTGACGCCCGGAAGAATGAATCGATTGGAGATTGAAGAATGAACGTCGGATTGCGTAAGATTGCGCCGTATTGCGCCGGATATTGCGTTGGATTGCAATCAATTGAAGAATGAACGTCGAATTGCATCGGATTGCGCCGGAGATCGCCGGAATAATGACGGTTGGGGGACGGAGATTGGATCGCCGATTGGGGTTTTGGAATGAATTGGGAAAAAGTTTTGAGCGCCGATTGGGATTGGGGTTTTGGATGAATTGGACCAAAAAATAAAAGAAATAACTATATATATTTTATGAGGTAAGTTTTGGAATTTACAGAAAAAGGTCCCGCTCAAATGTAAATTGCAAATAAGGAGCCGCGTCCAGTTTTAATTGCAAAAAGGGACCGTCTTAATTTATAGACGGTTTATTCCAAGACTATTATTCCGGGGAATGACTTAAAATAAAAATAAAAATATTAAATATCTAATTATATGGTTAAATTAAGTTGAATTTGATTAAAACTAAATTGAATTATCCTAAAGGGAAACTAGAACATTTATTGATCCGGAGAATATAAATAAATAAAAAATATTAAACCACCCCACCACATAACCACCACAAGATCACCATATTCCGGCGCCCACAATTTTTATATATTCTTTTTTGATTTCTTTAAATTTCATTCTTTTTCTTCATTCTATATTAGCACTAATAACACACACAAATACAACTCATTCCAACTTTTATAATATTGAATACTAACATATAAAAGATCTTATAATATCTCTCTTTCCTATTTGTATTTGCATTTGCATTGTAATTACATTTATGGTATATAATATATATAAATATATATATGTATGGATGTTTTATTTTTTACAGCACGCGGCTGTATATATAGTTGGACACGACATAATTTCCTATAATTATCATTGTGTATTTATATTTTTGGTATTAGAATATTCCGCATATAGGAACTGAATTTGGATGTCAAAACAACATCGTCCGGTTTTTGGGTAGAGGATATATATAACCTATGAATCTCTGCCTCACCCTCTTTCTATGGCCACGCTTCTAGATTTCAGCGATTAATGTATTGACAACACCAACGATTATTGCTTCGACACCAACAATGCCATGAGCAATGGCATAGCTTTGTCCTTATTCGGTCTTGGGGACTTGATATACGCATGTAACCTAAGGTCGAGCGCTTATCTCATAGATTGGTGCGGTTTTACGAAGCGTCTAAGCACAGTTTACTCGCGTTGATCAATCAAGAGATGTACCGCCACTCCTTAAGCTCTTCTATCGTATATACTTTTCCCACACATGTATATACTTCTATCGTGTTTTGATTTTGATTTTGAGAATTTAGGGTTATATTACTTAGGAAGGTAAACTGGGAGGATTAAGAACTATCATTTACTGCAGAATCGAATTTTGATGGATGTGCAGCTTTGGTCATCGAAGGTCATTTTGGAGTGGTTGACTTTCATTCATTGCAATCATTTCGAGTAACTATGGTGACTATCAATGATGAGATCCACGAGAACAACGAAAAATTATGATGGAACGTTCTATAAGATTGGCAACTCTTCTAAAACAATTAAATTTGTGGTATCGAATGTCATGTTTTTAGTTTCATATATGATTTGTGGTTTGAAAAATTCAGCTGGGATGGTCAAGTCTGAAGCATCATCATGGAAATAGTTCCCTCTAAAGCATTCGATCGGTTAAAGAATAGATGTATGCTTTATGACTTAGTATCTGAACCTACAGGCTGTGGAGATATTGCTTTCAAGTGAACTGTTGAATTGTAGCCAGAAAAAACTGATCCTTTTTGAATCCACATGCAGATATTGTAAATTTTGAGGTACACTTACTCTATTAAGATCATCTATAGTCATATATAAGATGGTAAATTTTTGGAATAAGTCGTGATTATTTTTCATTACTAATGTCATTTGTAAGTAATCATGCTTAGCCATGAGCTCACTAGTGGACAGACATAGGTTTCTAGGCGGTCCATTCGTACCATTCATGGCATTTTGGAAATGCCGTAACGAGTTGTGCCGTAAAATGGCACTTCTTCTCGGTGGTTCAAAACCGCCTTAAAAATGAACGATGCGCACGGCGGTTCAAAATATCGTGTGCAGCGTTTAAAAAACACCATGTATACCTGTTACGAGCTCGCCACCTCAGGTCGCTTGTGTCTTTAAATGCGAGTGATATGATATCGCCGCCAATGATCGCCTCTGGAGGCGATCTCGCTTGTGTAGGTCGCTTGTTTGTAATAATATACAAGCGAAATCGTAACAAGACTCGCTAGGGTGAAGCAAACGACACCGCCGGAATATATGGGAATATTAAATTTTAAAAAAAGACTCAATGGTCATTGTATTACGGTCTCGTGTAGTATGTCGCTTGTGATCGAAAATGAAAAGAGAGTTCGCCTTCTGGAGGTGGCGAAATTGAAAAGCGAACTCGCCCCCTGAAAATGTAGCCAGACCAGAGGGACACAGGCGGACTGGGATACAAGACCGCCAGAAGAGGTGAATATTAGGCGAGTTCGTTGCACATTTATTTTGTGGGGAATTTCACTGGCAATTTCGCCTTTTAAATTCGTCTGCTAAGGCGAATTTGGAGGCGATATCATTTTCTAGAACGCTAGGGGCAACAGAGCCTGGCAAGCGAGTAGCCAGGCGATGTCGCTTTTCTGGGCGAATGATTAGGCGAAGCCGCTTGTTTGTTATATTGTAGTCGGAGGCGTGCCAGGTAGCGAATTAACTTCTAGGTCCGACTGGAAGCGAACATGCTAGCGAGTTCGTTTATGTGCAAGATAGAATGGTGTAATTATTGTAAAATTTGACCCGTTTCTTTTGAAACATGAATCGGGATACCGACTCAACATAAACCTGTCAAATTCAAATCCAACGCCCTTATACTAATATTAAAGAGGCATAACCTAAGCACACAAGTGTGTTACCAATGTCAAGTCCTACCAAAAAAAAAAGACAAACGCAAATGGACAACTACTTTTTCATGCCTTAGGGAGGGTAGGGACCTGTGGCCTTGCAATGGTAAAAGCACGGTTGTGGACCAGAAATTTAGCCATTTGGTCTCTTCCATCGTTAAGTTCTTGAAAGGAGAAAGGAGTGATATCATCCACGCATACCTATGGATGAAAATAACGCTTATTAGGAAATTTTCATGAATATAAATGAAATTAGACAGTTGTAGCGTACCTTTAGATGATCTAGCATGTCTTTTTGAACACCATCCACCACCATCAAACCAAAGATCATCGTGTAATAGCCACATTCATAGTTCGATGATTGCTTCCTAGACTACAAAAGTGTTTAAAACATAAAACATTACTATACTTATGGTACTTTAAATGCAAATATTGATTTTTAAAATGACGTGATAGCATACGCAAAACATCTTACCCGAATGTTTATAAGGTGGAAGTCGAGGAGTGTTTTGTCGTTCACTTGAAGAATTGCATTGTCAAGGAGATCGGTGAATGTTCGTGATGGAGGGCGGTGGAGTGGGTCTATCCAATATACTTGCTTTAAAGCGGGTATTATTCCAACAAAGCTCCAATGATCACTAGAAATCACATGAAAGCTTAATGCTCATAAAAAATGATTGGAGAATCATTCAGTCTATTTAGCATGTTGAAGGACCTAAAAAAGATCGAATAATAGAGCAAATTGTAAGGTATACCTCTCGAGATATGGTCCAATGAATATTTTCTTTGATTTGTCGGAGAGAGTAGAATTCAAGTAATCCATTCTTTGCCTATTGCTCTTTATACTAGCTTGCAAATGCATTGGATGCAAAAACCCAATGTAATGCTTGCCCCGGTGATAGGCATGGTGATGCAAGAACCTGTGAATGTAGTAGACAAGAATGACGAGGATGTAATCATATGGTTTGATGATTGGGTATTTTCGTAAAACACATACAAATTGCTTACATTTGATTGAGGCAAAGAATGGTGGCAGGAAGTTCAGTGAAATTCCAGAAATATTCGAAATCCCCTCATGGTACGTGGATATCCTTTGTCATACTAAATCACCTTTCATTTCCGAGAAAGACATAACATGCATTCTTGTCGTGCGAGGATATCAAATCATAAAAGACTCGGAAGAAGGGTGGAAGGGCTTTCATAAACTCCACGAGCTTGGAGTCTAATGTTTTTCTAGCTATAGGAAAGGCATGCACGGGCATTTGTGGATTTTTTGGAGTTTGTGGTTTCCTACGGGGTATGGATGTGGAATTTTCATCAAGCACCAACCATTTTGGCCATTGAACTTGGAAACCTTTAGCCAGTGATTCCTTCACGGGTAGCAATTGTTGTTCTATCAAAACGCCGGTAATGCGAACACTAAAAAATCTTGCGGGGATGTGAACACGATTGTGTTTCACCGCACTAGGGTCGCATGTGCCATTGGCGACATGGAGTGGTTTTGATTTGGTACCTTGCGAAACATATAGGTTGCAAGGGGGAATCTATCATACATTAAAGCACAAGAGAAATCATCATCCAACTATTTTAATAAAGACATTAGACTAAATGGAGTTCTAAATTAGCAACATTGGTGCTAACCTTGTCGGCTTGAATGGAATGCGCCACATTCAACTTGATGGGGGATGAAGGTGGAGTAGGTGGCGCTAGTTCCTCGTCCATTTCCACATTCTCACCTTCATCCTCCACAATTTGAGGCGATGCTTGAGAACCCTTAGATGATGGTGGAAGATGTGGTCGTGTACCTCCTAACCTCTCGATGTGGCGATAGTTGGTGTGTTGTGCTATATCTTTCATCACCTCCCTCAAATCCTTCATTTCCTCCTTTGTCGCCGCCACCTCGCTCAAAACTCGTTGAATTTGCGATGGTTTAGGATTGCCCCAACTTTGCTTAATCCCAAAAACCTCTTCTTGTGTCGCGTAACCTCCAACACCTAATGCTCTTCCCGGGTGTTCCTTTTTTTTCCAAGAGCAAAAGCCTCACTCAAGACATCATTCTTCCCACACGGGATAAAGGTACCCTCCTCCTTTTGGCGCTCTAGAAGTTCCTATTATCAAATATGTTGTACTAGGTGAAAATGGTTGTGAAAAATATTGGAATACAAGAACAAAATTTTTTTTGACTACACTAGATAGTAAGATAAGGTAAGATAGACTAACCACCCTCTTTGCACATGCTTCAGTATCATCCAAAGTGAATTTACCATCCGAGTCTCTAATTCGACCCAACACGAAGAGTCGTTGTCTAGTATAATCCTCAGCGTCCTTTTCCACTATGACGTACCGAGCTTCCGCCTCGTCCATCCCTCCTAATACCAAGTCCTTCACTTTTTCCTCCTTCTCCCTAAGCCCCTCCTTCTCACCTACACCCAAATACCCCGACCTACCACCGGTGTAAGGCATTGTTATTGATTTCGCCGATGTGACCTTCTTGTCCCATTTCCCCTTTGCACAAGAAGTTATGGTATCACATGTCATCATGAATGTAATAAGAGAAGAGGAGGTTATGTTATGGAAGTTGTAGTTTGTGACTCACCGTGGTCTTATTTTCAAGCGATGCTTGCTTGAAGGCCTCCCACGCATCGGTTGTAATATGATTGTATCGGTCCCTTGGATCTTGACCTAGCCTCTTTCCGTTCTCATACAAGTAGTCTTTTCTTAGAGCCTGCTTATGCTCGCGAAAAGCTTTGGAGACGATGTTGAATGCCTTCTTTCTCACCACTTCCATGTCATTAGATTCTATTTCAAAAGGACGCTACGCCAAAATATGTAGAAGGGTATTATTTCTACATATTACGAAGAGGTGTAATATTGACTAGATAGATCATTGAAAGGTTAAATGTTACTTACTTGGAATTCTACCCAAACTTCCTCTTTCTTTTTAGTGGGACGTTTCTCCAATTATCCTCCGTTATCTCAAGAAACGTTCTTCAACCTCGGCCACACCAACTTGACCATTTAGAACGTTCTTCTCTTGGTCGGTTGCATACACCCTTAGCATTAAATCCTATGTGTGTTAGTTCTCCTCTTCTCATTCTTCTTTGTAGAACTTGACAATGTGATCAGACTTGTAGGCCTTTCTTCGAGTTGCTACCTCGCTTCGGTTAGGCACTTGAAGACGGTTTAGTTGAAGGGGTAACCATTGTTATCTAAGGATGGATATAAATTGTATTCATAGTCGAAATTATAACTTAATTAATTAGCACTATTATGACTAGTTAATACAACGACAAAACCATGTTGAATGACTTGTAGAAGAAAAAAAATCACTTTTAGGACTATGTTAAACAATAAAAAAACGGATTAATTGAATTGTATAATCAAGTTGAACCTAAGGTAGGCTTCTAACTTTGTCTCTAACATAGTCATAAAACACATTGGCTTCTAACTTTGTCTTTAACATAGTCATAAAACACAATTGTTCATAGATAGGGATTAAGAGTGGATAATGTTTACTCAAGCATGTCTTTCAAGTCATAGATCTCAAAAAGTAACTAAATAAAATGAGCATTGAATAAAAACTTCAACTTTGAGACTCATACCTTAATTGTAGAAGAAGATCTTAGTAGTTTCTTGCTCTTAGCCACACAAAGTAGCAAGATTTGTAATATTCAACCAAAGTTGAAGGAGGTATGGGGGTTTTTGGTGGGTAGAAGCTTTATAGGGTTTATTTCTTCACACAAAACCTATGTGCTAGATTTGAGGGTGAGTTTGTGGTTGGGTTTGATGAGATTTCACCAAGAAATGAGGCAAGAATGGATTAGGAATGCAAGGATTTGGGATTGAAGTTGAGGGGGGGATAAGGTGAGAGAAAAGGAGGGGCAGATGGGAATGAATGGTGAAAATGGTGAAGAGGTTAGCAAAATCCGGGAAAAAAGATATATGTAGTAGGGTAGAATTGGACATAACATGCCTGAATAGTGTATTTGGTCGTTTACTGTTTTACCAGGTTACGAGACCGTAATTTGATTCGCTTAGAGGTGAATACAACTTGCGGTATCGCTAGCAAGTTGATGAACCCATAATAAATATTTTATGATAAATGGCGTTGTTATGCAATGAATATTAATGTGTGCCATATGAGCTTATTTATATTATAATTGAATATGAAAAGTTATAAATGAAATCAGATTTCATCTACACATAATAGTACTTGAGTTGGTTGCATCGATGATGTATGTTATGAACGATAATTGTTCTGACATGTTATATAGAGTCCTATGAAGAGGTATCTGAATTTGTTAACTATAATCCATATCATGTTTATTGTAACGCATTAGGCATACACTGTTTTGATACATACATGAGGGGACTACAGGTTAATACAATTAGTTCGTTAACCAAATATTACATAGATGCACATACGACAAATAGGAATTTCTACATCAGCCACGTGTTGATCACCAACGAATGTACATATATTTGACAACTTCTGACTCTCGTATGGAAGTGTAGAAATATTGTTCTCATGTAATGCCTCTGGTATTACTCATAGTTTGGAAGATGTTATAGATATAGACAACGTCGTTAACCTGTTAAAGAGCCGACTTCGCGATCACACATCTCGGCCTCTAATGAAGGACAAGTATCCAGTTATAGATGAGAACCAAATATAATTTAACGAATCCATTCCCAATCTCGATGATAAATGGGTTCGGTTTTAATCATGTGGGTTGCTGGGCATGGGTCCAGGGTTTAGGGTTCAGGGCATGGGTTCAGGGTTTTATGAGTATAAAGAAGTGATATCGCAACTTAATTCACCTACAAACTTAAATGAAGCGAGTTCGCCAGTTGGATTAAGTTACGAGCGAATTAACAGGAGAGCTCGTTTCCTAGTGATATCCACGCGCGACGTCGTTCAAACAAGGTCGTAACCAGTTTCACCCACAGGCGAATTGAGGAAGCGAGTTCGCCAGCTATTATTTACTCAAAAAAATACAAAAACAAGTTTTGCGGGTGGCGACATCCGAAACCCCCCAACTTCAACCCGCAAAACCCTAAAACCCCAAACCGGAAATCCGCAGCGACCACCATGGGCCGGAGCAAATCAGCCGGTAAAACCCTCCTCCCACCAGCCCTCAAGCGCCAAAAGACGACCGGCACTGCTGAATCCGAGGCGGAGGCGGGTGCAGGGCGGGAGAAGACCATGTCCGAGATGCAATCTCACCGGAAAAAGGACGCTCGGCCGGTGGATCTACAAGCTCCGGGCCCAGTTCATGTACCTCCCAAGGGCGCCAACCCGCCACAGTTCCATTGAGGACCCTCCACACCGCCACCAATTCATCCCAGAACCCACTTACGACTGTGGTCCATCCTAGAACCCGCCGGGTAACGCTCATACTAAGGAAGACGACGAGGAGACATCTCTGTTCGTTAGTACAAAGGCCGAGACTAGGTATGAACAATTTTCTCGTCGCACCTTGTTGAATGCTAGGGTTTTTGATAAAGATCAGATAGAGTCGTTAGGTTTCTCTAAAATTGTAGAATATTTTAAAGCGACGCACCTAGAAGGGATGTGGATGTCCAAAGAGCCGGTGCATAAGGATGAGTGTTTACAGTTTTATGCTAATATGACTTTTGCGAAGGATGCCGAAGAGGCTGAGACAATGGTTAGGGGAGTAAGGTTTAAGGTTGATAAGTATTTGATTAATGAGGTGATAGGTTGCCCGTATGTGTCGGTTGACAAATTAAGGCCGTTAGATCCAAACGGTCCTTACGAGTGTTACCACACCCAAAGCTTTCCATCCTTGTCTAATTTGAACCCCCTATAACCCGTTGCTATGTGTAGAAAATTCTTTAAGTCGCGTAGCAAGTTGGAAGGTACTCCAAAGAAGTACAACATTGGCATTCTGACTCTAGCGCAGAGGTTGATGTTCGAGTTGATATGCTCGAATGTCATGCAATCGGGTGGTCACCCTTGTGAGCCTACTATTGCCAATTTGATGTTGTTCTACTACATCATGGAGGGATTGAAGATCAATCCAGGGTACCTTATTGTCAAGTACATGCTGAAGCGTGCCAAGGACAAATATGGTGAAATAATCCCTTATGGCCAGCTTATTACGGCGATTATAAAGAAGAAGTGTATTAGACCGGTTAGTCGGCCAGAGCCAGTTATGCATTACACCAAGAAATGGCTGCGTAGCAAGGGATTGGAACTTGGTGCCGATGGGGTCCTAAAGAAGAAGAGCGATGGTGCTTCGGGTTCACGTAACCGAGGTGATTTGAGTCTGGGTAAGTCGCACCTTAGCAAACTTGGTATTTTATTAGATTTATTTGTTTGCGACTATATATTGAACTAATTGATTTGATCTCTTTTGGCAGGCCAGGAACTTCAGTGGCGTGAGCGAATGGTCGTGCTTATGGGACAACTTTCAGTGGAATTTGAACAGGTGAAGTTGGAACAAGCCAAGGAGACGGACATGATATTGGAGTTTGGCAGGATACTAAACTTGGAACCTGAGCTCACCGACGAGGAAGGGATGCCAGACTTCTCCGCTCAGCCTTTGCCACCTATGGACGCAGAGCCGGATGACCAGGAAAATGAAGAGGAACCAGAAGAGGAGGATCTAGAAGAGGAGGAACCAGAACAGGTTCACGATCCCGATGGTGATAAGGAAGGAAAAAGTCCAGTTGGTGGAGATGGTGGCATGTTTACTCCGGACTAAGAAAATGATGAAGTCTTCGAGGCTGTCTTCAGAAACGAACGTAGCCAGAATGAGGAATCACAAGAGTTGTCGGAAGAGGAATCACAAGAGTCGTCGGAAGAAGAAGATGACAAACAAGAAGATGACGAAGAAAAAGGCAATGAAGAGGGTGCTAAGGACGATGGTGATAGTGATGAGGACGACAGTGATGACGCGGAGGATTGATTGCCTTTGTTATCATAAACTACGCTCCTCTAATTTTGCTATTAAACTCGCAACATGGTTTAGTTGCATACTTTTGTACTTTATTTATACAATGTAATATATTTCATGTTTATTTACTTCAATCTTGACAAATATTGCAAATAAAACTAAAAAAAACATGAATATTCATATGATAACAATATTGCATAATAATACCAAGCGAATTTGGAGATGAGCTCGCTTCCAATATTTTTAAAAGGCGATCACAGGAAGCGAGTTCGCCTAACCAACCGCCTATAAACTTTTCAAGCTTAAGAACTCGCCACCACCTCCGCCGTGTGGAACAGAAGCTAGAAAAAGGTGCCACCAGGCGAACTCGTAAGTGTGAGGTGAATTATCTAGCGAGTTTGCCTCTGGAGAAGAAGAAGTTCTAAAAAAACACAAGTACAAAACACGTATATACGACGCCGTTTGACACACAGGCGAATCATGGAGGCGAACTCGCCACCAGGTTATATCATTTTCCCACATCGCTGGCTTAGCAATCATTTGATCAGTATAAATATGGGAGAAAAACTGAAGGGTTCGATAAGTCACCGACCCGCGCAAACTTCCCATGAAACACCATGCATGATATATACATATACTATACATATACTGGGCCATACCTGGGCCTTATCAGAGTGATGAGTGAGTTCCATGTGTCATGGGCCAAAGGCCCAAATTTTTTTATAAAGACCCAAATTATTTTTATAAGCAGGCGAACTCGTAACCCGTTATGCCTGTTGGAACTATAACGTGGTAATTAGGGTTAAGAATGATCACGAGACTTCTTTAAAAAGTACTTCAATGATGACCAACATAAATGGAACGAATGGTTGATAAACATTTTCCCATTGTTTATCAAACATCGGTCATGAGCACGACCTGATCGATAAGGTGACCAACTTGCAAGTTCTATAGTTTGGCGTGATCACGACCAAGGTAGATCGAAGTGAATAAAATAAAACATGCTTATCATATGTCACCGATTCAAATTCCTGATCATCGTGCTTGACTCGTTATAGCGATGGTCACTGATCGTGATAGATTACAAGAAATTGGATGTTCAAGGGTATACTACATCAATATTTATTCAGATACTGATCGACCTACCAAATTTATAGTTGATTGAAAAATATGTATAATACAATCAATTTCAAATTACATAAACATTCCTAATCCAATTTTACACACAATTAAAACAAATTCTAGGTTTTCCATAATATTTCAAAAATTAATGTATTTTATACACGGGCGAACTCGCTAGTTATATTCGCTCATGGGCGTATGCCAAGCGAACTCGCCACCACGTTATATCATTTGTCCCACATCGGTGGAGTAGCGTCCAATTGATCAATATAAATATGGGAGCAAAACTGAAGGGTTCGATAAGTCGCCGACCCGTGCAAACTTACCATGAAACATCATGCATGATATATACATATACTATACATATATTGGGCCAACTTAGAGTGATGAGTGCATCTATCGGTACCCTGGCCCAAAGGCCTATATATTTTAAACAAAGAAGCGAACTCGGCTACTAACTCGCCTGTAGGAGAGTTACAAGCAAATTCGTAACTAGGTAAAATATAAATAGTCAACTCTTGGGGCCTGACGCGATCAAAACGCAGATCCCCAATTTTTTTCCCAATCACAATCAATATCAGAGCTTTCCTTACAGATCCACCGCCGACCAGCCGCCGTTCACTGGGAAATTTGCTCCCCCACCGCCAAATTCCATACATCTTGTAAGTTCATGTCTTCATTCATCTTATTCTTAGTTAATTTGGATGACATGTGTTAATTTTTTTAGGTTCATATGCATTTTAGGTTTTTTTTTGATTTGTGTATCTGGGGTTCAATCATAGGAATAAGATTGATGTTAGGTATTCTTGATAGGTACGTTGGATAATTAGAAACATGTCTCCAAGGGGAAAGAAGGTTGTTGAACAATCGAGCGAGGTTATCAAGTTCGATAAAACTAAATTTGTCAGTGAATCCGTTTACCTCAAGTATAAGAGTTTTGAGGACAATAAGCCGCAGTTGAACACCTTACTTGTGGTGGATGAGAGTAAGGTTCAAGAGTTAGGCTTGAAAGGGGTGTGGGACACACTAGAGTTTTCGAGTGCTGAAAAATTAATGACGGTGAATGACCCTGGTTATCTAGGAGGAGACTATGCAGTTCTATGCTAATTTCCGACATGTGGATGATGTGTGGAAGACCAAGGTGAACAAGAAGGAGTTCGAAGTAAGTCCTGCACTGTTCAATGAAGCCCTCAGAATTAAACTCGAGGACGATGATGAACCATTGGAACTTTATACAAGAGGTAACTGGCCTACTGGGTCGCTGTTTCCAAAGGACAAGTTGCAGAAGTTGGGGTTGAGACACTTTGGGCGCAAAATAGGTGAACTTGGAAGGCCAAAGGAGTACAAGCTAGGACAACTTACACCCGAGCGTGGGATACTATATGAGATGGTGGCTACCAATATTGTGCCTAAAGGTGGTTACCTCCAAGTACCAAACTTCACCACTTTGGTGACTTACTACTTGTTGGCCGAGGAAGTGATGATAAACCTCGGGTACTCCATGTTTCAACACATGAAGGATAGCGTGGTTGAGAACAATACGGTGGCTAAGAAGTTGCCCTACGCAAACTTCATAACAAAGTTCCTTCGACGCAAGCATCCAAAGTTGAAATTCTCATACACCGGCAAGCCGTGTGAGTACTACACCAAGGAATACCTTGAGAAGAAAAAGTGGACATTGGTTGGGGGGACTTGGCAGCCAAATGGAGACAAGGACGTGGAGCCGGAACCTGAGCAAAGTGGAGGTAAGGGGATACAAATTTTATTTAAGTTCCTTTATATTGTGCTTTATATATGAATTTAACATTTTCAATGTCCACCATTTACTAGTGAGTGCGGAAACATATTATAAGGGTCTTGAGGAGTGTCCACCATTTACTAGTGAGTGCGGAAACATATTATAAGGGTCTTGAGGAGTCGAACTTCGCGATGAGGACAGAGCTTACTAATCTCCGCAAGACGGGGTGGAAGAACTGCCACTTGATTCGGGGTTTTCTAAGAGCATATGCCCGCAAAAATCCTCCGGCAGCCACTCCAAAAAACGAACATCAGACAGGCAGAGACAACTCATCCTAGACGTGTAGATGTAGTCTAGGGACGTTTATTCAAAATGTATTGCTACAATTAAAATATATTTTCGTTTTGATTTCATTATCGGAAACTTTGTGCTTACAGTTCATATGCGCTTTGTGTTTAAATTTGATATAAAGTAAATACTATTGTTCATGTGTTAAACCGATGTCGAAAAAGTCAATTATAGTGTTTCTAGTACTAAAATTGTATTTTTGAAAAATCATAAACGAAATCACAACCGAATTCGCTTGTGGAGTTTTAACCGAAGCGAACTCGCTTCTAACCTCGCCTACTTGAACAGAGTCTAACAGACGACTCCAGCAGCGAACTCGCCAGTAACAGGCGAGACTGCTTACGGCACCGCCAGCAGCTACATACCAAGGCATAGAGTAAAATTACAAAAACAACATAGTTTAAAGGTTGGCGAATACAGATACGATTTCGCTTCAAGTAAAGCATACATGCAATTTTAACAAGCGAAACAGTCTTTATTTCCGCCTATACTATGAGTGAAACACGTATCAAGCATACATGAATACTAATTCCGTCCATACCAAATGTAGCTGATGAAAAGTAAAGTTTTTTCCCATTACATACTAAGGGTTGGCAATTCTTTAGTTGATTCCTCTTCCGTTTCGTTGGCTTTCCAGCATCGGTGATCCAAATGCCCTCCGTGTGATCGCTACGCGCAACTAACCTTTTCAAACTTTCCTCATCTTCAGTTAATGTTTCGTTAGGCTCTAAACCCTAAAGGTCTCCGATATCTGTACCAAAGCTGTAATCCTCGTCATTGCCGTTGTGAAGAAGCGCCTGCTTACCATTCACATGAATCTCCCATCGGTTATCATGTGGATCCTTCACATAAAACACTTGGTGCGCTTGTGACGTCATGATAAACGAATCACCTTCAGAGCCAAGAATACTGCGATTCACCAGGGTTGTGCTGTAATTCTCTTTCCGCACCCCGCCACATTCCTTCACCCATTCACACTTGAGCACTGGAATTGTGGCACTGATAAAGTCAATCTCCAAAACGTCGGTGATCATCCCGTGGTATGCTTCGCATCCATGTAATATGGCCTCACCTGGTACTACTACACCACTATTTTGGTTAGTTGACCTCTCATCCGACTATTTGGTTCCAAAAGTATAACCGTTTATGTCGTACCCACCAAACGAGGAAACAGTGCCGAGGGGTCTTCTACATAACAGCTTGACAATATCAGGATGGACCCCTTCCTGAATGTGAGCTTGCAGCCACCGAACAAAATTGGCACAATGCTTTTCTAGGATCCTCACATCACCGACAGTCCATGCATTTGACACTCTAATCTGATCCATGTGTACGTCAACATAAGGGGTCACCGCCTCATGGTTCCTGAGGATATATAAATGGACAACATCTATGTCGGCGGCGGTAGGACTAAACAAACTATGATGCTTAAGCCCGTGCCCTTCCACTCTACCATCGGTCCTAGCATTTGGGATCCCCACTGTGGCAACATCTTTCATATATAGTTGGTATAGAACTCAATAACCTCTTCTGCAACATAACATTGAACTATACTAGCATCAGGCCTATATCTGTTCTTCACGAAATGCTTAAAAATCGCCATGTACCGCTCAAATGGATACATCCACCTCAAGTAAACTGGGCCACCGAATTTTACCTCCCTCACCAAATGGACAATCACGTGGATCATTATATCAAAAAAGGCCGGGGGAAAGTACATCTCCATCCTACACAAAACTTCCACCACCATTTCCTGCAACTCATCCAGCTTCCGCCTGCTCACTCGCTTACGACATACGCACTTAAAAAAGTAACATAGTTTCGATATTGCCTTCCTCACGTGACGAGGCAATGATCCTCGTAGAGCGATTATATTCAGCTCCTGCATAAGATTATGACAGTCGTGCGACTTCAATCCCGCCAGCTTCAGTTCTTTGGTATTAACACAACTACGAATGTTCGAAGAGTAACCTATTGGAACCTTAACAGACTTCAAAGCATTACATTAACGCTTCTTCTCCTCGATCGACATAGTGTAACAAGCTGGAGGTAAATAAGATTTACCTTCTTCCTCTATAGGGTCAAGAGACGATCGGATGCCAATCTGTACAAGATCTTTCTGTGCTTTCAAGCCATCCTTTATCTCTAGGGGTATTCATCAACTACCTACAAGTGCTTCACATACGTTCTTCTCAATATGCATCACACGAGATAGTGACGTACGTCCAAATGCTTCCAGTAAGATAGTTTGAAGAAGATCGAACACTTCTTCCAACAGCTATTCGATGCCTTCTTCTTCTTTCCCTTACCAAATTCATGATCCATCTCAGTAACCTTTTCTAGAACCTCCTCTCCAGTTAAAGGGATTGGGGCAGGATCATGCTCTTCTCTCCCGTTGAACCAATTCTTCGCTCGTCTCCAAGGATGTCCAGTCGGAAGAAACCTTCTGTGCCTGAGATACACTGGCTTACCACCGTGTTTCAATTGACAAAAAGTAGTCTTGCTCTCACATATGGGACATGCAAAGTGACCTTTAACTGAATAACCGCCCAAGTTACCTAATGCAGGAAAGTCATTTATACTACACAATAACATTCCTTTCAATTTAAACTTCTCATCACCTCGACTGACATCGGGTATCCGGACACCGACTTCGAATAACTTCTGCAAATCTTCGATCAAAGGTGCGAGGTACACGTCAATATCGTTACCCGGTTGCTTGGGACTAGATATCATCATGGACAATAACACATACTTACGTTTCATCATCAACCACGATGGCAGATTGTAAATCACAACCATAGCTGGCCAAGAACTGTGGGTACTAGACACGTTACCAAAGGGGTTCATGCCATCGGTGGATAAGCCTAACCTCACATGCCTAGGCTCTTCAGCAAATTCAAGTTACAACTCATCTATTTTCTTCCACTAATCTCCATCTAAGGCACGTGAAATGATATCATCGTCGTCCCTAACCCTATCTGCATGCCATGTTAGCAACTTTGCATCCTCAGGATTTGCAAACAACCTCTTCAGTCGAGGAACCAGTGGAAGGTAATTCACTACTTTAGCCGGCATTTTACATCTAGAGGGTGTCACACTCTCGCCGAATACCTCTACGGTCCCCACCTTTGACTTGTACCGAGGCTCATTGCAGACTCGTCATGTATCTCTGTCCTTATCACCTCCCCTGTACAGCATACAATTGTTAGGGCATGCATGAATCTTCCGCATCTCCATTCCCATAGGACATAATATCTTTTTTGCAGCATATACTCGATCAAGGCACAAGTTGTCAGTGGGTAGCAACTCTTTCACCAACTCTAACAATTCAGTCATCCCCTTGTCAGATATTCCATGTCGCACCTTTGAATTCATCAACAACGTAGAACCAAGAACAGAATGTTTACAACCCTTGTACAATGACATCTCTTTATCATTATACATCGCCGCTAACATGCTCGGTTTCCTACCCAATCCATTGCCACGTCTTCCACCATTTCATCAAGACAACCATCATAACGTAATTCCTCCGTGCCAAGCTTAACATCAAACTCCACATCATTATGACTTGCACCTTCTCCATGCCAAACCCATGTTGTATATGTAGGATCAAAACCTCTACAAAGAAAATGTTCACGCAAAATGTCTACATCCTCATAAATCGCGTTGTTAAGGAAATCTATGCAAGGACATCTTAGCCCACCCATTCTCTTTTCTACACAATCCTTCCAACCAACATCAATAAACTCTTGAATCAAATCCGTATAACCTAGTGAGAGACGGTGATTCTCCAACATGATTTCACTACGACCCATGCATAACAAGATACTATCAACAACGGTTTTGCTACAATCACTCAAACATTCCCCAAATTTAGCACCCTAACAAACTCTACAAAACCATACAAACAAGCACACACACTAATCAAAAACAGTTTGCCCATTCCAAAACCAATCAACAAAATATCAAAACCACATACCTTTGTGTTCTTGGGCGAAATCAAGCCTGAAAATGTGAGCAAAACTGGAGAAAAAACAGAAGGAGAGTCCTTTTATCTAGTTCTTTTATTTTCATTCCCGCAAAAATTCTGCTTTTATATACCCATCTACGACAAAGTTACGAACTCGTTACCCTCTTCGCCAGCTACATCAAAACATCTACGATTTCGGAACATGAAATGCCTATGGTCATAACTATAAGCGAACTCGCTTTTTCAGTAACGCCTACTGGCGTCTATAAAAGGCGAACTCGCATCCTCTACGCGTCCTAGCATGTATGGGCGAACAAATTTTCTAAGTACAGGTGGGCAGTGCTGGCGATATTGTTAACTAACACGCCTGTCAGCGAACACGATTACGATTTTGCCTTACCTTGACATTTTTAATACACTTTGGAAAACGTCGTGGTTTAATTGTGAAACGCCGTGTTTATTTTTTTGCCGTAGGCGAACGACAGGTTACGAGTTTGTAACCTCGTTACTCGGCGGTTCCGCCAAAATCTGGCCAAAACACCGTGAAAATGGTGCCGAGAAACATATGCTTGTGCACTAGTGGCTATCAGCTCCTGAGTTCCAACAGAGTATCCATTTGTGATTCAAACTTATCACACTTTGGTTAGTTATGATTTAAAAAGATGAAACCACGTAGTTTTGATTAAAGCCGCCACAAAACCACCGCAAGTTCACCATATTCTGGTGCCTATCATTTTTATATTTTCCCTTTTTTGTTTCTTTTAATTTTATTATTTTATGCTTCATCGATGATGATACAATAGCTTCCACCTTCTATTTTTACAAATACAACTCATTTCATCTATAAAATCCTAATTTACACGCTAATTTACACAGTAATTTCAGTCCATCATGCTAATTAACACGTCTGCGAAAGGAAAGCATGAATGTGCGATATATGAAATATGCATGGAAATATTCTGTATTACTACAAGATCACTATATTCCGACGCCTATAATTTTCATATATTACGTTTAGGTTTGTTTTTAGCATGAGTACGTATGATCAGTTTAGAAATTACACACATCGGCATTTTTTCCTTAAAATGTGTACTTATAAAAATATTTATTTATTAACTTAATATTAAATAAATTTCTTACATTTGATCTTAATATATATTATTTTATAATAATTACCTTTGATGAATAATCTGGCAATTAAGATATATATTGACAATTTCATAATCTTTTGAAATTGCCACTATAATTTTGTTAATCCTAATTATCTTAAATATTTTTCTTTAAACACACTTCATCCTCATCTTCATAAATGTTTTCATAATATTTACATAAAATAAGATTAAAAATGCCGTGCAACGCACGATGATATTTAGCTAGTTAAATTGTAAAAATATTGAGGCACTCTTTTTGTTAAAATATCATATCACACCATGTTGGGGTGATTATATTACTAAAAGGCTTAACGCAGCGGGCCGGTAGCAAGAACATCGGTGGGAGCGGGTCGCAACCGCTCCCAAGCCGCCGCACGAAGGACGCTGTCAACGATGCTGCGAACAGACCACAACGATGCCGCCCAAGGAGGACCGCCGACAGCCAGGAGGTCGAGCTCGTCAACGGCCAGATCCGGCCGGCCGGAGCATGACGAGCCCACCCCAAGCGCCGAACAGGTGGACCACGGTAAAGAGGACAAGGCGTGGAGGAGCAGCGCTGGACGCCTGGATCCATGGGCTACTCGATCGGCCTGTTGGCTCGGGTTGGCTCAGCTCGGGTCGGTCGGCTCGGGTCGGTCGGGTCGGGTCGGCTCGGGCAGATTTGCAAGTTTCTACTGGAATTGGCACATTTAGACCGAGGAGGTGGTTTTACTTCTTTTTTTCTTTTTAAACTTTTATATTATCAGTCTTTTTTCGGGTATATGTTTATTGATGTTTGTACTTAAATGTTGGATTGAAAGTGATCTGCTAATCTTAGTTTTCTGACGGGTCCTTTTGCTCAGTTAAACTTTGATTAGCTTCCGATCTAGTTAGTACAGTTAGGAGAAATCCGAGTCACAGTAGTATTTGAATACTACTAGCGATACTGCTGCTAGATCTGTAGACCGGTTAGGCTTTATGCTTATACCGTGTTAGATTGCTTTTGCTCTATCCAGTATTTGGCCACCAGCCAATCAGACCAGGATTGGTTGGGATTGCTCTAGTACCGATATTAATTTGCATATATCTATTTTTAGACTTTTGTGATTTTCTTCTTAATGTTGCGCTGTAGCATACCACCTTATAAGAGAAATATTTATAGCAATCTCTAGTTAGGCTCTTGATGAAGCTTTCCTATTAGTATTATGGTTAGATAGAATAACTCGGTATGCTTTACATACTACTCCGTTGTCCAACCTTGTGAAGACTTGCTATCTTCCGGTGGTCCATAGGCCACCGGGCTCAATGGGTAGTCGGTTGAGGTTCAGGTAGAGAGTATTTGTTATAATAGAACCGGGTTTTCTGTTTTGACTGTGAGAAAGTGGGATGGTGAATTCTAATGAGCTCTAGAATGCTGTACTTGGTGATGTCTATACGCAACAGAATGAGAGAAGTCTGGTTTTAGCTATGCTGTGACCGGCATCGATACAGAGATGACTTAGTTTTCTTGTAATATTTTTAGACACATCTCTGATATCTCACTTTGCTTCCGATATTAGATCGGAGTATAGCCTTCGGGCAACAAATTGCCACAGTTACCCCAACAGGGTTTCATGTGTAATATTGGGTTTCAAACCTGATCATGTACTTCTATTGCTTTTATTAGGGTTGAGGAGCCGTGAATAATCCTCCCGTCCACTTGGATGGTTTTAACTTTTAAAAAAAACTAAAAGGCTTAAAGCCTATAATTCATTACAACAAAGTAGACTTAAGCCTATAATTCATTACAACAAGGTAAATGTTTATCAGCCTATAGCTGTCTAAATATGGAAAGGTAGTGTTTTCTTATATGATCAAAAAGGAAATTAACCTTGATCCAAATCAATTCCGATGAGAAATTTAGTGATCCTAAAAATGAAGCACAACTCCGACAATCAATAAATTTGGAGAAAGGTTTCTATCATACAGTGGCACACTCATTATAATATCAAACATATTTTGCACAGCGTGTGCCGACAAGAGATGTGCAGGTTGAGGCGGAAGATTGTACTTCATGGATGGCCCCTCAAACCTGTAAGGTTCCCAGCTTTATAGGTCTTAAACCTGAGACAGAAAACATAGACAGCAGTAGCAGTTCACAATGGCAATCTTAAATGAGGCAAATGAATTTTCTCTAGTGCAATAATGCCTTTCAAATATTGTGATGCATCATTCAAAATCAAAATTCCAGTTTGATTAGATGAATAACTGTTTCTAGCTAGCAAATCAGCAACACGATTTCCCTGCCTAAGAATATGTGAAAAGCCAGTTATGAACACTTTTTGTTTCAGCTTTGCACAAATACTATAACAGCTCCAATGTAAGATAAGGGATTTGATATCCCTTTTAGTGCTTGTAGGCTGATTTGATTCCAGACTAAACAGATCCCGCATCTGTCCTCCTATTTTGAATCTCGCTCAATAGCCCTCAGTTCAGGTTGAAGAGATGAAATGGTTTGAATACTTTTCATATGCATTTGTATCATATTCCCATTATGATCTCTAACAACTACCCTTAACCCTGCTTTGCCCTCTTTAAAAGATGCATCTACATTTATTTTGAGTCCTGGGGTTGGTGGTGACCAGTAAACTATTTTTACTGGCTTGTGTCTCTTATTTTTCAGATATGGGATTAAACCCCATATTTATCAAGTTCTATGTATGTGAAGTGAGCCAGTAGATGGGAATGCAGGGAAGAAAAGAAAAATATGCTTCAAAGATTTCTATATGACAATTCTATCATCAGTACTTTTATTGTCATATAGTAACCTATTTCTTCTTTTCCACAAATTTCACAAAGCAGTAATAATTGATAATAATATCACTCTGGTATGTATTTTTGTTTTTCCTCTAAATTCCAGGTAATATCTAATCATATGCTGTGCAGGGGCAAAAATAGGGGTTGGCATTGAAAACATATACTGCACATATTCCAGGATTTGCATATTTCCAGAGCATTCATTCAAAAATGTTCTAATGAACATTTTGATGGTAAATTAAATCCCATTTTTTGTAACACATCATCAAAAGGTAATAGCAAGTTATAAGTCTCCACACAAAGACACACATTTGGGGAGGAAAGCCATGTACCCATACCTTATGAATGGAGGGATGAGAAGGTTGCCTCACTCTCAGTGCTCAATAAACAGCTTTACTGGAGAATGCACCATCATTTGAATATTTCCACACCAATTTATCTGCATGGGAGTAGTCCAGCTTAAAGTCCTGCAAGAAGGAAAGTGACATGGTAGCCAGTAATGGCTTCAAAGTTGTTAGATATAATAGGTTATTCTCACAGAACTTAGCTACAGTTATGTCCTGAAAAGGGATGGTTGCTCCTTCCTTTAACTCTTAGCAAAAGGCCCCATTTTAAGAACCAGAATGGTGAAGTCCACTCTCCAATTATCATTTTTTGAGTTTCTATTAGCAAATTCTATGATGGCACAAATTCTCTTCCATTGTAAGATGACTTATAAGATGCAGGTAGTGTCCATAGAAAAGTGGACCAGATAGTGTCGTTCATTTGCAATGGAACATAACTTTCATCCAAAAGCCTTTGCAGTTGCTCTAATATCCACCATTTTCAGTTTTAGGTATTGCCACCTTTGACAATTTATTCAACACTCTTTGTTGGCCATATTGTGATCCCCCCCCCCCCAAAGAATTTAGAGGCAATCTCTATCATTTTCATGATTGTGCTGGGGGGCTCAAGTACAGTTAGAGTGTGATTGACGATAGCTAATAGGGCATGATTGATCAGAATGATTTTACCAACTTGTGATAACCATTTATTCTTCCAATTGCATATGGTTTTTTCAAGTCTTTCCAGAAGGGGTTGATAATATAAGACCTTGTTCCTACCTGTAAGGATTGGAACTCCCAGGTACTTAAATGGCAAAGTGCCCAGTTTCATACATGTACATCTATTAATCATTTTGATCCTGCTGATAGGGCACTGTGGTTAACAAAAAATTCATATTTTTCACAGTTAACCTTCTAACCAGAGCTTCACTCATATGCTCAAAGAAATATGATTATCTTTTTAGGTTTTTTCCTGTACCTTGAGCAAAGAGTGTTGTATCATCAGCATACATGAGGTGAGATATTGCAGCCACTACTCTAGGCATTTGAAAACTTTGTATGAACCTGATCTCTATGAGCTTTTGTAGTCCCCTTGAAAAAGCCTCAGCTACCAAGTTATACAAGGAAGTGAATAGGGGATCTCCTTGTTTTATGCCACTGTTGGATGTAAAAAATCCAACTCCATTTATCAACACAGAAAAGCAGGCTGCTAATATATTCTGTTTGATTATTTTAACTAAGCCCCCATGAAAACCAAAATGAAGTAGAACTGAGTTTAGAAAAGACCTTGAAACTCTATCAAAGGCCTTTTCCATGTCCAGTTTAACAATAATATTTTTTTGGTGTGGGTTCTTGCTTTGTAATCTCACCATCCCTTGCATCTGCAAGGTGTTGTCTGCGATATATTTTACTTTCTGGAAAGCAGACTGTTCCACCGAGATAATTTTAGGCATTACTATTCTAATTCTCTCCGTAATAGGTTTTGAATAAACTTTATTAATAAAGTTTGATAAGCTGATTTTTCTGAATTCAGAGAATTTACTAGGTATAGGAATCTTTGGGATTAGAGCTAACCATGTACTGGTTATAGCAATGGTTGCAGTCAATATAACCTCTTTGATTATCTCCCAACCGTATGTAAAGAAGTGACCGATATATCCATCTGGACCCGGTGCTCCTTCTCTATTCAGGTCAAAGACAGCCAGTTTTAGTTCCTATAATTGAATAGGGAACATCAATTGTGAGTTCTTCTCTTCTGTAATCAACCTGGGAATACATTGTAAGAATTGTCTAAGGTATTGACCATCTCTGTCAGTATGAGGAGAGTTGACGAGGTTACTATAATAGTGAACTCCTTCTTCTTGTGTAGCCACAATATTAGTTTTCCATTGTCCCTCTCTATCATTTATTTTATTGATCATGTTTCTACATCTCCTCTCTTTTACTATATGGTGGAAGTACTTGGTATTAGAATCTCCCTCCTCTAACCATCTCAGTCTCGAAATTGTTGAGTTCCCTTTGAGCTCTAGTTAGGAGTGCTCTAGGCCGATTAAGCTGTATCAAATCATGATCTGAATAAGTTTTTTGATAAACTTCCTCCAGCTGAGAATCCTTGTCCTCAGCCTCCTTGAGGTTTTTATGGACATCACCTTCTTCTTCTTGTATAGCCACAATATTAGTTTTCCATTGTCCCTCTCTATCATTTATTTTATTGATCTTGTTTCTACATCTCCTCTCTTTTACTATATGGTGGAAGTACTTGGTATTAGAATCTCCCTCCTCTAACCATCTCAGTCTCGAAATTGTTGAGTTTCCTTTGAGCTCTAGTTAGGAGTGCTCTAGGCCGATTAAGCTGTATCAAATCATGATCTGAATAAGTTTTTTGATAAACTTCCTCCAGCTGAGAATCCTTGTTCTCAGCCTCCTTGAGGTTTTTATGGACATCACCAAATGTCTCTCTGTTCCAAGTCTTAAGGACAATTTTTAGTCTCTTCAACTTAGCAACCATCTTTATCATTCATGTCCCTACCACATCATGCTCCCAGTTGTTCCTGATTAAGTCTAAAAAAATCACCTCTTTGTGTCCACATCTTCTAAAACTTGAACGGTTTCGGTGCTTGGATTTCAGCATTTTGAATAGAAAGAATAAGAGGGTTGTGGTCTGAAGATGTCATGTTTGTCACTTGAATAGAGCTATGTGGGAATAAATCATGCCATTCCATATCACTCAGGCCTCAATCAATTCTTTGCAACAACAAATCATCTTTTGTCCTATTGTTAGTCCAGGTGAAATAGTTTTTTATAGTAGGTATTTCACTAAGTCCTAAGCTGCTTATAAGGGCATTGAAATCACTTATACTACCCAATGGAGGGTTCTTCTTTCCCTTTCGTTCTGTGACTGAGAAAAAAGTGTTAAAGTCACCAACATAGACTGACGGTACTCTAGGGAGTGCTAATAAATCTACCCAGCATTGCTTTCTAAGCAATCTAGTGAGTTTAGCGTAGATAAATGTCGGTACTTTAGATAAATGTGCAATTCCATGATAAATCATTTAATCAGGTCATTCATGCAAGTAAGGGCATACTGATTAGATTGAGATTTGGTTTTTATAGCATACTTTGCATTCCATAAAATCCATATCTTGGCAGAATCAGCACACATAGCATTAGGAAAACTAATTTGGCATTTTAAATTGATAATGTCATTATTATCATACTAAAGTTCAATTAGACAGACAATGTCAATTTTATAGGTAAGTATTAGGAACTTATTTTATCCATAGATTTACCATAGCCCCTAATTTTCCATACTAAAATATTCCCTAGGATTTTATGCATCATTAGAAATAAATTTAGTTTTATGTGAGGTTCTAAGCCACACTTTTCAAGAGTTGCACCTTCTAAAAAAGATGTCCTTCTTCTCCTTCTACCAGTCTCCATTTTCACCACATATTCTATAACATTCAATGGAGTATAGAAAGAGGAGTACCATGTTCTTGTTCCTCCTCAGAAATATGATTAGCAGTCCTGCACTCGGGTTCACTGTGTGCTTCCTCATACTCAGAGTAATCTGAGAGTTGTCCATCCTCTTGATCCCGGAGCACCTGAAAAGAGTTAGACAATTGTATAGGCTGGTAAGGAACAACATTTGGATTTGCATCAAGCTTTGATTAACTTTCCATTCTCTTAATGTTCTAATATGTAAATCATCAAAAGAATATAATGGGATGCTATTATGTTTCTTGACCCCCTTAAACAAGTTAATGAGATCAGAGACAACATTTGAAATCCAGTAGGATCATAAACTATGAGTAAAAGGATACATAGGTGGCTCCTCATCTGGTCTGATGTTTACAGTCTTGTATTGTCTGATGTGCTTGTTGTTCTTTAAGTTTCTCCACAGTGTGACTGAGCATTTCCTCCATTTTGTGTCCTGATATCTTCTAGCTTCTGCTCCACTGTGAGACCAGATTATTGTGCCTTCTTAGAAGCTGCATCAACTGGAGCCCAGGCCTTCCTTTGCTAATGGTTGTGGCTCTTCTTAGTCCATTGCTTCCGATGTTGCTTCTTTTCAGACTATAGCTGTGGTTGTTGTTGAATCGGCTGTGGACTAGCTCTCCTTCTTTTCTCAGGATGCAGTATCTTGCAGTCCATCAAATCATTTCCTATCTTGTGAAAATGTGTGAAGTATTGAGGGATTTCATCGTACTCAATATCACATTCCACATATGTATCCTGACCCCCTAACAAAATTGATGGTTGCAGTTCCTTTAGTAGGTCAACTTTGATGCAGATCTTTATCGTTGAATGCCTGGAGAGAATACTCGTCGCTAGATCTATCTTGAGGTAAGCTCCAATCTGATTGCCCACATCTTAATGGTTGTGCGGTTGTAGAATTGGATTGGTGGCTTAAGTATTGTTTCCCAGATCAGAACTACCGAAGATTTCTTCTTGGTTGAGAAATCTGATGTGCATTTGAGTATTTTCATTTGGGCTCCAATGACAGTGTAGAACGAGCGTGACCAGAAGCGGTGATAGTCTTCCTTCAGCTCAAAACAGATGAGTAGATGGCTATAGTCGAGGGAGCCGATCTGAAATTTCCCGGTGAAGCCCATAGCATGGAAGATGGTTTTGATCAGATTTATCATCGGCTTGGCATTTGTGAACTTCCTAATAAGGGCATTTTAATAGTGGTCTGATAAGGTTTCCACTGCTTCCTTTGAGTAGATGCATGCTATTTTGCTGGTGACAATTGTGGTGATTGGTCGGATCTCAGGATATGAAGGCAATGAATTGAAAAGAGGCTGGCTTTTTAGGGCTAGTGCCCGCGTAAAGGATTTCCCAACGGTGGTGCAACCGAGTTTAGGTGGTGGCTCCACCATGAAAGTAGTTGTTTCTAACCGTTGAGATTTTACGGTGATGGAAAATTAGAGAGAAGGAGGAGCGTGTGGGTTAGAGAGAGAAAGTCCAATGGAACGAGGCACTCTTGATATTTTTTTAAGATAAAACCACCATTTGGTGGGGAAATAATTTTATTAGGCATCCCCGGCCTAGTTGCCTTAAATGGCCAAAAAGATTGAGCAGTCTTAAAACTGCATATTACAAGGACAAAAGTCCCAAAGCACTATTTTTTTGAAAACATATTCCCAAAGTACCTAAGTGCTTTAAAAAATGGAGTAAACCCTATACAAAAGAATGACTTTAAACTAGACCAAAAATGAAGCATGTTAGAGAATTGCAAGCTAAACTCAAAGCGGCACCAAAAGAGGCCTAGAAAAGCTAATTTAGCACAGTCAAAATAGCTATGGAACTAATATAGTGAGTAGAGTTGCAACCTTCTTGAAAGAATTGAGAAAGGCAGGCCATGAAGACCTTAATGGTAGTGCATCATATTCTGATTGAAGGCAAGCTTTCTTTATCTAGTAGATTGATAGCTTTGATGTCAGAAGGCAGTAGCTCCCAAGTGAACACTGCATTTAGCTTTTGTGAAAGAGTCAGCTTTGCAAGTGCATCAGCAAGATGATTACCTTGTCTGAGTGAATGAACCAGTGGAACCCTAATCTTCTAATGAGCCTTGTCATAGTTCAAAAAGCTTTCAATGTGAGGACCATAGAAATGTCATTCTGAGAATCTGATTCTATGATAAAATTGTGTTGTCCATAGAAAGCCCCAAATTGGTACCCAACCAAAATGGATTTTATTTCTTCCTCTAGTGGGGTGGAGGCTTGAGATATCCTTGTGCCAGCTGATACAATGTTTCCAACACAAAACCAATACCACAATTCCGTCCCTGGATAGCAACATCCGCATTGAGCTTGAAACCAATGGCAGGTTTAGTCCACTTAACCAGTCTAATACTAGGCCTATATGGTTTGAGTGTGTATGGTATATGAGATCCAGCAGCAATATGTAGGTCAAACTCTTGTAAGATTTTGACTGGATGTGCTGCCAAGGATAAATGAAGAAATATTTTGTCCAAACACTGTCTCATATTTTGTAAAAATATCCATTTAAGTTCTCCAAGTTGTGCTTGTTAGCCTTAATAAAAACTATGATGTCACCTGCGAAACTCATATTTGTGAACTTTCTAGCTGAATGTGGCAGCTTGTAGTTGTCAATTATAGTATTTTTGAAAATAGAAACAGTGGTTCTTGTAAAGACTTCGTCAGGTTTTGATGCAGCCATTTCTTTAAAACTGCTTGGCCTATCATAAGAGAGTATGTCTGCAGGGCTATTACTGGGTTTTTTTACTGGTGATGCAATGCCAACAACTTTCAGTGGCTTTGATCCCTAAGATACAAAATCCCCAAAAAGCCTTAGATTTTAGACCAATCTCTAGTTGCTCTTTCATGTATAATATGGTTACTAAAATCCTATGTAGAAGATTGGGTGAGTTCTTACCATGTTTGATCAGTGAAAACTAGAGAGCATTTGTGAAGGAAATAAGTAGAGAAAAGTGCTATAATAACCCTCAGTTTTAAGGTATGTGCGAATATAACCCCGAGTTCTTGAGAAGTGCTATTATAACCCTATATTGAATTTCCGATGAGTTTCAGGCTGGTGAAATCCGGTGATCTATGAAAAGACAAATTTGACCTTGTTTTAAAATTAATTAGTAAAGCAAAATTGTAAAAAGACAAGTATATCCCTCATCCTTATCCTTATTTGGCTCTTCCTCTTTCTCGCTCTCACACATCCTTCACCGCAAACCGGTATGCCATTGCGTTTCTCATTGCGAGCTCCATCCCGATCACCGCCCGTTCCTGGAGGTTAGCGTCGCAGGCTTCGGGAAAAGACTGAAACGATGTCGTGCAGAAGCTGTAGTCAAAGATTGCCGGCATCTCAGCGCAGGTCTGGCAGGTTGAGTCCAGATGGTCGCGGGTTTGCGCTCTCTTCACAATTAGATTCGTTCTCCACTCTTCTCTATTACATATCTATGGGCTCCTGATTCGTGATTTCCAGTTTTTCTGATTTGTAATGAGTTGTGCTCTCTAGTCTGGGTGTCTAGGTGTCTGGGGGTGGATTGACTTGTGCTCTCTACTTTTCGAAAATTGGTAATTTCATTCAACCCTCAAGAATTGTTTCTGATTTTTTTGTTAAACAATCCCAATCTAGTTGATTCTAAATAAGGGCTTTGACTTATGAGATAAAGTTTGTGTCTTCCAAAATTTTGGGTTTTTCGGGGGTAAATACGTTAGAATTGTGCCTCATAAGTTGTTCTTGACTGTGATGATAGATTGCTTCGATTTGTCAGAGTAAACAAATTGTTGCAGGCTAGAGCATAAGAATGGTCACATAATATTCCGTTTATTGCTGATGTATTTAATTGGTTGTAGCGTTATTAAACTTTTACTTCGCATTGATTCAGGCTATAGAACATCCTGTACTATGTAATGTGTTTTTTCAAAATCTATAAGAATCCTGTTTTCAGTTAATCTTTTTAAAGCTGCTCATATATACCGTGTTATTAAACGTTTACTATATTTTTGTAGTTAATTCTTCCTGTAAAAATTTTGAATGTAAACAAGTCATGGACTGTAGTTTTTCCTAACACCTGTTAAAAGATGGTTTGAATTGTTGTACCTGTGAAGCTCTAGGGTTTTGTCATGAATGTTGAAAAATATGGAGTATATATGTGCTTTTGAGTATGATATTTCTGGAAAGGTGGAAAATTTAGTGCAGCTTATATGTGATTTTCTTTATCTTCATTATCGCAAGTGTTTTGACAAGCTTGTTCTGTGTTCTAAATTATATTGGTGTATTCATTAATATCGAACAAATATACCAAAGCTTCCATTATCATAAACTATATTTGTTTAGTATGCTTATTATTGTCTACACTTGTCTATCTACACAGTGATATTGAAGGTATAACTGTACCTGGCGTTGAGGAGAACCTGTTATACTCTCTGAACTAGTCACATAAGCAAAAACTGCAGCCTTTGTGCATGGTTACACGACTCTCGGGTATCCAAGAAGTAGTAGGTATGATAATGCTATAAGAATTTGTGCTCATTTGACTATAAAAACTATCCATTTTGTAAGCTATTTATGCTTGAGAAATTATGTCCATTGAAATATAAGGATACATGGTAATCAACATATTAAACTTTATGCAATACAAGGTAATAAATTGAAATTAAGTAACGTATTTCGGTTTCTGGAGGAAATTATCAATATGGTTAGTTAAGTACGTGTTTTGTTTATATTGTCGTATCATATTGAGTTGGTGGTGAGTAGCAACAGAACCTTGGTAGTCATGAAAATATGCATGTTGTATTGTTTATACCTACTTTAACTTTAACGTAGTTGTTGGTTGTAAAATTGAAAAGCCAATTAGCTCAAAGGTAGAGTATTGTGCGTTTGCACAAGGAATCGGGTTCGAATCCCATATTGGCTGTCATTATGTATTATTCTCTTCTTGATGTTGTACTTTTCCAGTTTTCACGATGCTGGTTCACACTCGAACTGCAGCCAATCGAACCAAATCTAATCAAAGAACTATTTTTTTTCCCATAAATCATGTTGGTTGTTTGATTTTGATTCTGGAATTATGTTGGTTGTTTGATGTTGATTCTGGAATTATGTTGGTTGTTTGATGTTGATTCTGGTGAAGTGTCAGATCTCTCAAATTCTCTTGTCAAATCATGCGCCCAAAATATGGAGAAATAAGCAAGTTGCAGATCAGGGCATTTTTGTCCATAAAAATCAGCTCAAATTGAAAGGGTAATTTTGTCCTTTCACAAGGCTATATGCCTGAATAAGACCGGTCAAATCCAGTCAAAACGTCCAGGGTTATGCATCTTATAAATTTGACCAATTGAGGGTTATAATTGCACATTCTCAGAACTCAGGGTTATATTTGCACATAACTCAAGAACTGAAGGTTATATTTGCATTTAGCCCAAATAAGTATAACATACAATGTATTACTGGCTCAAGAACTGCTCAGCAAATATAACAGGGATTTCATGATAACTATTTGTATGATCCATGTGGATATCCAAAAAATATTTTGATATCTTGAACTGGACCTTTCTTTTACCTGGTTATCCAAACTTAGATCCCCTAGGAAATTTATCGAAAGAATAAAGACATGTGTGGAGGATCTAGTTTTTATTTATCAGTCAATGGGAATCTCACAGAATCCTTTCTTGATACAAAAAGGTGTGAAGCAAGGGGATCCATTATCTCTGAAAAATAATAATGCCTTAATCTCAATAATCTCCCTTATTGTATGTTCTGAGCATGAAGTACCTCTCAAGGAAGTTGAATTTGGCTTACATGAAAGGGGATTTGGAATATCACCAGTGATGCAGGAGGGTGAGAGTTCCCAACTTACTCTTTGCAGATGATTTACTCTTATTTTGCAGAGCATCAGTAAAGTCCACGAATGGGGTGAAGAAGATCTTGGAGAAATTTAATAAAACAACAGGACTTGCTATCACTGAAAATAAATTTCATGTGTTTTACTCTAAGATGTCTGAACCTGAAAAGGAGGAATTTGCATGCATTCTCCACATGCCACAAGGTAAATTTCCAACTAAATATATGGGGTTCCCCGTCTCTTCAATTGGATGGAGCACCACTGTTTGGCCCAATTAGTGGACATGTAATTGACAAAATTTCAAGATGAACTCCAAAGCATCGGCTTATGCTGGTAAACTTTACTTGATTAATTCTTTGTTGTTGAACCTGAATAGTTATTGGTCTAGGTCCTTTTATATTCCTGAGAATATCCATAAACATATAAGAAAGTTTTGCAGAGACTATCTCTGGGAAAGGGATGATAAACACAAAGGCCTGGCCCCAATTTCTTGGGACACTCTGTATAGCCAATGAGAGAGGTGGGATGGGGATTAGAGATCCCTCCATCTAGAATAGAGCAGCTCTTTGTAGTTTGATATGGGGCATATGGAAGAAAAGTGATGTATTATGAATTAGATGGATCCAAGCATACTACCTAAAAGGTACTCCTTTTAAGCAATACAGGGTTTGAATCTCACATGGTACTGGAAGGTTCTTGTAAGAATTAGGGATGAGATTGGATCAAGTTTAAGCCTATGTGTTGATGGGAAGGGGAAGTTTAGCATTACAAGAGCATATAACTTTGTGGAAGGTGCAACTCAGAAGGACAGACTTGCAAGGTTAATTTGGAGTTCTAAGTTACTGCATGTACACGGCTTCTTTTTGTGGATGCTGCTTAAAGGTGAGTTATCTACAATTCTTCACCCCATTCGTGGACTTTACTGATGCTCTGCAAAATGGAAGGGGGTTAAGGATGAATGTTGCTTGTGTGAGACAGCCTGCACTTATTCATCAGATGTCCATTTGCACAAGAACTTCAACACAGACTAGGCCTTAAAACTGGAAGAAACCTCATGGATTTCATAAGGTTTTTGAGGTAAACAATGAGTTGGAGATACAAGAAAGTATTCTCCATGCTAGTGAGCTATGTGTATCAGTTGTGGCTGGAGAGAAATCAGCTGTATACATTCCAAGGAAACAAGTGGGAAGTGAAATTCATCGAGAAACAAAATAAGAATCTGCCACCATGATTTTAGCTCTCTATTGATAGATAATATTTTTTACTAGCATGCTAATCAGCCTAGGAAATGTTGATGAAGCAAGGATCTCTATCGGACTTTTCCATCCTAGTTATATCCAGACTCACTTCTATGAGGAGGGCTCAAAAGGATATCAACCATAATGGAAAGACAGCTTTGGATCTAACTTTCATTCAGCTTATTTCTAGTTTGTGTGACATCTGTAAGTTCATAGATAGATCAGGACCAAGAGTGATGACAAAGACTTGTAAGTACTTCTATTTGAATTGAATGAAATATTTTCATTAAAAAAACAGGGGGGATTCAATCAGTAAACAAACAAAAATTAAGATAAAGTACCACACTGCCTAATCCCTCTTGAAGCTTGGAAGAAACCGTGCAACCAATTTAATGTTAACATATAGTAAAATGTGTTTTAATGTAAAAATGCAACCAAATTGTTCAACTAGAATTTCAACATTCTCAATCTAGATGAGTCAATTTCCTCACTCATGCGATGTGAGTTGTTTTTTCTTGTAGAGAAAAACTGCTTTAAAGCTACAAGCTGAATTTTAATCCCATACTTTGGTTTTACGAAGTGGATTTTTTAATGCGGGGCAGAGGGAATAGAGTTAAGAGTGGACCAATAACCAGAGCTTCCCCCATGACTACAGCGAACGAAAAGTTTACACAATAAAAAATAGTAGCAAGGAGTATAGTTTACATTTTCATTCAAAAACCAAATAACGTCCTAGCGTCCTGTTGATTCAGCCTTTAGTGGCTTAACATTTCTCACAGAACTGCACTTAAATCACTCTGTAAACCAACAGGTATCGCGGAAGTTCCTCCAACCATTTCTCCTAATCAGCAAAGTTGTATTACGATTTTTGTTGTTTGATGTGGGATATTCTCCCTGCCTCCACAGCTTCCCTGAAACATGTAAACACAACTTAGAATATCCAGGCCACAACTTAAATATCAGAATACAGGTTTACTAGTTCATTGTCTCCTATATTTAGGAAAATTCCATCACAGCTCTCAAGTGTTATCTGCACATGCTGTATAGATGTAATACATGATATGTTGGAACAAAGCTGTTGCATTCTAGTGTCGAGCCAAATTCTTCAAAAATGTGATTTTTGAGAGGTGATAAATGATCAATTACCTGAAAGCAGTAACGAGCTCCTTACTCTCAGGATCAAGCCTGACACCTTCGTAGAATGCAGTGGCAGCTTCTTCAAACTTCTGCAGTAGAGAGGCACAAGGAAGTGAATGGCTATATTATTTCCCATATAATACTGTATTGTGGCCTTAACGGCCTAACCTGTGGTCTTCTCATGTAGATAGAGGGCTAATAGATAGATAGGAATACCTCCAATAACCTCAAAGCTGCACCTTCACGATAGCAAGCTTTCGGCCAATCAGGTTTGAGTGCCCTGCATGCCCTTGCATCAGATAAAGCATGTTCTGCTTGGCCCAAACGGAGCCAACAAAGACTTCTGTTGGAAAACAACGTTCCATCACTTGGATCAAAATCAATAGCCTACAAATGCAACAGTTTACATTATTAAAGAGTTCTATAATCCACACAAAAAACCATTGACGAATATCAAGAAATGCCAAATTTTTCAAGAGCTATATTCACAAATCAGTTTCACAATGGCATCAACAGAAATCAAGGACATCAAGGCTTTTTCTACGCAACCGGGGATAAAAGTCTCACTAGATTTCTCGATAAATATACTCCATCAAGGCTTTTTCCACGCAACCGGAGTAGTACATTTCTTAGTCCATACACAGTCATCACAATTCACATGTGCAAATTTATGGTTGAGCCATGTTTGCTTCAAAGATGATCCCGTAACTAATTATTGTCTTTATTTAAGTTTTGATGAACCTCAAAGTAATTCAATTCATAATACTACTACTCATCATGTGAATACTATCTACTGGTAAAATAAAAGCCTCTTGCCGGATAGATGCTTTATTAGTGGTTTAAGTGGTATGTACTTCCATGCCTAACATCTCCATGCTAATCATCCATAAGCGTTTTTAATCAAAAAGAAAAAGTGCCAAAAGAAAGGGGGAATTTCAAGCAACCGATATTAGTACCTGTGTGTAAGCATCCACTGCCACTGGTATATCACTTCGTTTAAAAGCTTCATCTCCTCTTGCCTTTGCTTCAGCAGCTTTCAGTTTTGCCTCAGGTGCCACCTACAAACCAACAATAAATTTTCTAATTCAGCAAATGACACAATTCTTCATCGGTGCTGAATAGCAACAAGAAATATAACGAAGTAATATAAACAATCCCAATATTACATCAGTCAGGTCTTTGCTAGTTATTTTTAAATTATCTGCAGTTTATCACCATTCAAGGTCGGTTGTATGACCACACCAAGTCAATGCATCTCATTTCCACTGAACATATTTTACTTCATATTTTAAATTTCTAATTCCAAGTCTTTCTAACAGTTGTTCCAATCTATCTTCTTAAACCTTTCACCACAATCAGTAATCAATCTCATTTAAACCCAGAAAACCAATGCAACATTGACTTACAATCCCATCTTTACAGTTTTTAACCATATGCTGCCAATTTTAGCTATAACAAGATCAAGAAACGTGGTACTTACCAAATGGGAATCCAGAATTAGTATCATTCACAATTTCTAGCATACCGAGGCCTATTTGTTTTAAAATAATGTTGCTAAGTAGTCCAAGGCTATTTTGATAATCTTTGCAGGATCAGGAATAATTCTTAATTAAAAAGAAAAAAAAAAAGACAATTAAATACCAGTGACAATGGCAGCTTTTGAAGATTTAAATTAAGAAGAAAGGCCATATAATATACAAATGGGTCCATCCTATGAATGTAAACCAGTATGTAGACCTGTACCTCAAGCATGCGTTGATTCTGAATAGTAGCATTCTTCTGCCCATTTTCATTATCTTCCTGAAAGAAATTAAACTTACCGTTAACTACAATATCAAGAAGAAACTTGCCAACCATGACAATTAAATGTCAACAGAAGTATGTCATTAGCCTCGAATAGCATATGAACCAAAGAATTTCGATAGACATTAACTCCAATCTACTGAGCAGAAAGCCGTAAATTAAATTATGCTCCTTTCCAAATAATGAACCGAAGAAGATGCAAAAGGGGGAAGGATATTAGCATCCTATTGCATAACATATAAAAGAGAACACCTAATATAGTTGCTGATAAAATGGAACACCTTTGCTTCTGAAAGCAGGTGCTCAAGTATTCCGTCAACACTCCAATCAGGGACTCCGGGAATCTGTGAGGTTACAGGAAATAGAATCTCCACAGCCTTTCGGTTGCCTCTGGTAGCAGCAACTTGTATAGGTTTAGTGTCCTCCTGTTCATAGCGGAAATCAGTATCTATAAACATTTTCTCAACTATTTCAGCAAAAGCTAGTAGATAAGTACGCAGCCTTCTGTTTCCAATTTGGTGTAGAAAAAAGTACAGCTAAAACTTGAAATCCATTCAATTATGAAACTTGTCAGCAAACACCAGAAGTTACCTTTCAAATTTAATATTGTCATGGAAAGTATTCAATAATGAAGTACCTCTTACATTTCAACAAGGAAAAACTGTGCTATCAGTGAACAGGGCAAATAATGAAGTATAACAGTTTTCAGTTAATTAAAGCACAAGACTCTTATGTATCATCTGTAGATTACATAGAAATACTAAAAATTGAATTAAGGGTAAAAGAGTGGTCACTGTAGAGAATAATTATCTGTACAAGGCTAGCTTTAGTGAAGGAAGCGAATATGAGACAAACTGTTATTCCATCATCTTCCAAATTAAGTTATTTTCAAGCATTTTTCTAGCTGCTCATGTACATCTATCCCAAATTATTAGTGAATAAGAGCTACAGAACTAGCTCAGTAATAAAATATCAAGAAACAAAATAGTTTGGCTCCTCATAATATTACCTCGTCTATTCTTTAGTAAATTCAAGAAAGAAATTGAGAGGAAGCCCTAAATCCATTTACGACATATTACCTCATCCACGGCGTTAGGATCGGCTCCACCTTTAAGCAAGCACTCGATCATTTCAGGGCTACCATTGTCAGCAGCTATATGCAATGCAGTTGCCCCACCAGCAGTAACATTAACATCACCCCCTGCCTGAAAATGTAAATAAGCTTGACTTAAAAAAACCTCAACATTTTGAAGGGAAAGAAAGACACTTGCAACACCTAGTTTGTAGTAAGTTTAATCGAATTATGAGCACAAGGAGCACACTCTCTTCATACACAAAGAAAATGGAGATATGACATCTAAGATATACCTAACTACACGGAATAGGCTTACCAGCGGTCCCGCACTAGATATAACCATGAATTTTCGAGTCAAGACCCAGTTTCATACATCAACATAAATCTAGGACCTCAAATGATTTTAAAATTAAGGAAATTCGGGCTTATGTCTCATTTTAATTTAAAGGGAAGAAATGCTCAAAACTGATATAAAAATTGGACCTGAATTAACAGCTCCAGGCATGGCAAAGAACCTGCTGCCACAGCCGACAACACAGGAGTGACATCATCCTCTGTTCCCAAATTAGGCTGCAAAACATTTAAAGAGTTTAACCTTTGTAATTACGATATAATTTAGAATAGCAATTATTAAAATTGAGAAGGCAAATAAAACATCAAAGAAATGATACAAAATCACAATCATCGACAAAGCTTGGTTAATATATTGCAGAAAGAATAGGATAATGAGAGCACCCACATTAGCATTATGTTCTAACAGCACTCTAACAGCATCTGGCTGACCGTGACCAGCAGCCCAGATAAGTGGAGTACCAATGTCACTTTGTAGATTGACATCCAAACCTCTTGAAATCAATACCTTCAGCAAGTCAGTATCTCCTGAAAGAATAATGATATCTACAATTAGCTCATCCTGCAATGGAATGAACCATATTCTGAATAGGATTTCACTGTTTCAAAAGTCAATCATGGGATTTATCTCATAAAACTTTTGAGGTATTCGAAAGTTAGTGATTGGGATTCATGTTGTGAAAAACTAAATTAACTAATCTACCACGAGTGCTTTTTATTTTGATTGGAAATCAAGCGTCAGTTTCCGCATTCATCATCAAGTTCATAGTTTTTGTAGAGGATAAAAATAGACTTGAGCTTATTCCTCATAATTATGTAACTGGTGTAGTTATTGATGTAAGGTTAAAGCTCTCATCTGCACTGTTTATTTAGAATGCCGTTTTTATTATAGATATGCCAATGCAAATATTTCAAAATGTAAAGGTGTGGTTGGGTGGGGGGTGGGGGTGCATGAGTATCTAGAATAGCCTCAGACCTATTCCAGCAGAATGATGCAGAGCTGTGGCACCCAATTGACTGGACAAAGTAGGATCGGCACCGCAATCAAGAAGATATCCTGCAGTCTGAGTGTACCCCTGGCGAGCAGCATGAAGCAGAGGAGTCTCACCTGAAAGATGAAGCAGGGAAATACTTAATGCTAATACAATAGCATAAAACATCACATGAATTCAATTTTATCTGTGAGGATAGACAATATATCCA
The DNA here is from genome assembly GCA_948330725.1 of Sherardia arvensis. Classification (NCBI taxonomy): domain Eukaryota; kingdom Viridiplantae; phylum Streptophyta; class Magnoliopsida; order Gentianales; family Rubiaceae; genus Sherardia; species Sherardia arvensis. The sequence continues at coordinate 20,208,517 of OX415238.1, forward strand.
TGCACAAGATATCCAGCTATCCAAAACACACTGGTCATCTGACAAACATGACTTGTTACCAAATAATAAACACTCATACAAAAATGAGGAGGAAATAACCTGTTTATGCTGGTTCAAAGAATCATCAAAATCACTGATACCTACTTTCCCTAACAAGAATCTCTTTATTGCTCATTGGAAACCAAATGTAAATCCTAAAGTATGAAGATTTGGTTTCCAATGAGCAATAAAAGGGATTTTCTTATCACCAGATAATTATGTTATTATAAAAATCATTTCACCACAGATCCCGAAACCACCAGTCACCCGGACCTAATTCATATAAGCCCGCAATTAAAAACCACAGACAATCTGACATAAGCCTGCGATTCTTATGCCTCATGAAAAACCATAACACATCCAAAATTACTGATCGGCACCTCATCTTCAGATATCAACAGAATATGTTATTAAAACAATGAACATAAGTATCTACACTGGGCTTCAACATCCGCAGTTGTGCATTAATAACTTGCCCACTAGAATGATTCAAGGCACTAAAACCCAACTTCTGCTGGCCCAACTCAAAACCAAAGTGTCGTTTTGCTCACACTTCAAGAAATTTGCATAGAACTTCCATTCTACAGCTAAAGGTGAAACAAGTAGTTGACTTATCTTAGATTCCCTTATCAACTGAAGAAAAAAACAAAAATTATATCCTCTTTGCCCTTTACCCTTTAGCACGTTAAACAGATTGGCCAGATTCAATATTTATAAGTCATCTATTCTGCAATTTTCTCATATGAATTCTGGCATGAAATTAAAATAAGTTGCAATACCAGGTGCTATATTTCAACTTTAAACAGTTAGCTGGACAGAAACTACTGGCAAAGAAAATATGTATTTTTCTTCATGGTTCATGTGTTTTGACTACCTTATAGCATCAGGTCCAGATGAAGAAGGATAAAGTCTTAGCTATCACATTTTATCATATCTGGCATGGCGGGATGCTTGAAAGGGTCAGGTCATCTCTATTAGAAAATCCTTGACCTTGGCCACACTGAAACAGTTATCGCAGAAGGAAGGCTTCTCTTTTAAGGATGTAAATCTATATATCAACAGATTACACTAATCTACACAGAATTCCTCCTTTTTCATCAAATTGTACGCTCTACTGTATAAACTTGTTTTTAGTTGATGAGAGGAGTGCAAGAAACTAACAAGACAAAATCAGGTATCAGTATTACCATCATCATCTTTGACGTTAACATCAACCTTCAACTCATCAACCAAGAACCTGCACATGTCGGTCTTTCCTTCCCTGGCAGCGAAATGCAAAGCCACTCTGTTATTCGCATCCTTAACACCTGCCACTGTCCGTGCTAGACCCTGTCCGTCATCCAGTTGCTTCGCCAATTCTAAACGCACATGAGTATCCATCCAATCAATACACCAGTTGTTTTCATACACAATTATGCACTAGCAAAGGGAAAGAAAACCCACTCTTGAACTCTTCGATATCTCCCGTACGAGCAGCATTCAGATACTTCTGGACTATGTCCCTCGCTGTGAGTTCACGACGGTGAGTTTACGAAACATCAGGTTACATGAATCAAATGAATTAGTTACCTGCATAAGCCTCAGAAGCGTTAGGGGCCGCCATAGCTGTCCTGATGTTTGAGGAGTCAGGGTTTTTTTGTCCAAAAACGCAAAATTTATAGGTCGCCGCCGCTGTGTGCGAAAGTTCTAGTCGATTGTATAGGCGCGGGTTTCAGACCAAATTATAGTAGAATCTTTTCAGAGGTCTCACTTTTTCTAATAGGAAAGTGACGTCATCTTAAAAGAGGATTGCTATACGCATTCTAGTATTTTACTCTTATATTTCAAAATACGGTGTATAAGTACGAAAATGATCTCAATTTAATTGATGTTTGAAAAATTAGGCAACTTGCAGGGGCGGTAGTGTCATTTCATTGGTATTTTGGATTACGCTGAGTAAAATATCGGATTGTGTATAGCACTTCAGTTTTAAACTGCTTACCATCGCATGTTAGGAATTTTGATCAAAACCCTCAATTCAATTGAAATTTTAATTGAAAGTGATATGCTGAGTCCGATATTTTATTCAGTATAATTGAAATGATTATTGAAATTCCAATACCGATTCTTGAACATTGCTAAATTCAAGGGACTCGTTCTCACTTACTCACTTTGCTAATAGGAAAGTGGCGTACATTAACCTTTCCGATATCGTAAAATGTTCGGGTATGTAATCCAAACCTTTTACGATATCGAAGATGTGCTACATATCTTGGCCGATATATTTTCGTAGTTGTTTGCTTAGTTAAAATATATACATTTTTTTAAGAGCAAGTGGGACTCATCTCATTAATAAGTTTAGGAGCATCACATCAATTTCCTAGGATCTAACCGCATAATGGGTAGTCTCGATGGACTATTAAGAAGAAACCTAGCTAAACAGATACGCATCCCTGAACAAACAAGACTCGATATATCCTCACACAAGGTGGGGTGAGCCTCCCACAAGGCCACAATGAAAGTAGACTCATCACAACAATTAAGTATGTCCGTGATCCAATCAATCCAGCTTCCGAATCAACGGTCACATCCATACGGCTACTCGACCCATCTTGAAAGAAAATGGTGTCTTGTCACCTCCGAGCTTTTCCACCCGCTTTACGACTCGCTGTGAGTCTGCTGTTGGATGTGTCATGTCGATGTAGAAGTGCCAAGTGCAAGAAATCCCGTTCTGTGAAACAGCAAAGTACTGCATCGCCGTTTTGTTTTGTGACAGCACCGTTATTGTGTCGCCGTTTTGTTGAAGCAGCACGAACCTGCATTGCCTTTTTGTTCGTGCAGCACGTAACTGTGTCGCCTCCATATTTATTCAACCCGCCTTTATTAAACGAACATCTCCACCGGATTGCAACAACTCCACAGTACCACTAGGGAACACATTTGAAGGTTGTGGCTGGATTTCTCCAAACATCGGTTTAGAATGGTATGTAACCCGCTGAAGAGTTGGGTACGGACTCTTTTGTAGTATGATTCTATAAGGGCTATCAACATTGGGGTGCCACAACTCCACTGTTCCATTTGAACCTGTAGAAGGTTGTAGCTGGATTTCTCCATTCATCAAAATGATAACCCAAAATAGACAGAACTACACCTACCCCTAACTATCTAATAACTATAAATAATTCGGCAAGAAACCCACCGCCCTTCGGACTCATTGAACCTAGGAAATAATAAAATTTATAAAAAAAATTAACAAAATTAAAAAGTTAGAATAAACCGTGACGGACAAATCCCAGCCACTAAGTCGGCTCCACTCGCCGGAAATACCGTCGGCCGCCGATAATTGGTTGAGAATCGGAGGGAGGGAGTGGCTAATATCTGCCACATAACACAGGACGCCGACGGATCGCAAATTGGGTCTTTTAGGATGCCGCCAATTTGGATCTGCCTCAAAATCTGACTTCATATACGTTGCATTTGACTTCATATTGTCTTTATAATTACAATATTGGACACCTCATTTGGTAGTAATATACGATATCGGAAACACGTGTGATAGTAATTTCCGAAATCGGAAACATGTCGGTAAGTACTTTCGTGTAATACAACATGTCGCGTCTTTGAGCGGCTAGACTTTGGACAATAGAGAAAAGAGGGATAGTCTTGGTGGTGGGCATTGTTTGACATTGGATTCCTTAAGGTATGGCGTGCAATGTTAATCTCTTCGATTATTATACTCTAACATCTACCTTGTATCATTGATTCGCATGTGATTGTCGCATTTAGTTTTAACATGAATGTAGTATAGGTCTTCAATTGAGGGTTGTGAATGATGCAAGTCATATATATGTAAATATGTAGTGAATGAATGCATGGGCTTTGGTATTTATGTATTGAAATGGTGGTTAATGTTTTAATTTTCAACGTAGGTGTTACTTTGGAGAATTGGGTCATTGTTATGGACCGCTCTAGAATTATAGATAAGAATATTCGAATTTCTCGCGAATATTTGAACCTCGTGAAAGAATTTGTAGATAGCGCCTCTAAGTATAGTAGATAATAGAATCAGTCATTAATTCGGTGCTGTGTATAGATTGTAAGAATAATGTGTGTTTGAGTGTGCGTGACATACAGTCTCACTTGATTGTTAGAGGGTTTTCAATATCCTATACAAGGTGGACATTACACGGCGAGACTTGTAGTGTTGTTGTAGAGAATGAGGTTTTGTTTGAAGAGGATGGTGTTAATGGTGATAAAGATTATAACTTAAAATGTAATGACTTGGCGGAAGATGTAGCGATGCATTTCAAAGGGAAGCCCGAGGTATTATAGGCAATGTATGAAGATAAAAAAAACACCTTTGTATATGAAGGGTCTAGGCACACTGTCCCTAGTGCAACCCTTATGATGATGAATTTGAAGGCGAAGATAGGTTGATGGAAAAATAAATGATTGGAGCATTGGAGTTGATCAGGGGTTGCTTTAGAAGCATAATCTGATGCCTAATGATTATATGTTATGTAAGGATGAAGATGCAGAGAGGGAAACATGTTGAGTTTGCAGCGAACCAATGGATAAAACAAAGTCGACCCTAATAGGTGTCTGTGCAGACACTGCACCTAAGTTAAAAAAATGACCCATGCAAAAGTCGTTTAGTACCTATCTATTATTCCTAGGTTGAAGCATTTATTCGCAAACAAGGAAGATGCAAAAAATTTAACTTGGCACGCAGCCTGATGACAATGTGATATGACACACTTGTGATGGTGATCAGTGGAATTGAGATGAATTGTTCGCGAGAACTCGTAACTCGACTCGTCACAAATGCGAGATGATCAAAGGATGTATTTGACTTGATAGACTCGCGAGTAACTCGATAACACAAATATGGTCGCTAAAATTGATGTAGGTGTTGTCAGACTCTACTGGCTCGGCCATGACTGCAGCATGCATGCTAGTTCGCATGCATGAATCGGTCAAAGAGCTCCATGCTCAATGTCAAGCCCTTGAAGGCATTACAGCTGAAAGGGATTCACTTTTGGCCGAAAATGAGAAGCTGAAGGCCTAGGTGGTCGAGAAGCCTAGTGTGTCGCCTATGCTGGTTGACCATCTTCGTGGTCAGATAGCGCGGCTAAGTGGGGAAAAAGAGACCGCTCTTCAAGGTTAGAATGACACTGAGGCTAAGTTGCGTTCCAAGAAAACCATCATGTTGGAGATGGGCAAGGAGATTGCATGCCTAAAGGAAGGGCGGAATCTGTATGCTGATCCCGACAGGCAACGACACCTACTTGCCCTATGGTTCGAGTTCTATGCTAATAGCCCAGAGATGGTGGAGCTCAGTGACACTTATGGTCTCCTTTATCACTGTGCCCAACTCTACGAGCTGTGGGGCCCTGTCTCGAAGTTCATAGGCGATGATGCTGAAAGGGATCTCCTAGCACACGCCTATGACTGGCCGAATGCTGCCCGAGAGTTGGAGGAGCTGAAGGCTAGGTTTCACCAGAAGTAGGGATGTTCACTGGGTCAAATGGGCGTGGATACCAGTATATTCATGCCCGTACCCATATAAAAATTTAAGATCCATCCCCACCCATCAACCCATGATTGATATCATTTTGAGATCCATACCCATCCACCTGGATACCAATCCCCACCTGGATATCCATGTCCACCTGGATATCCATCTCAACCCACCTGGATACCCATCCCCACCTAAATATCCATCTTTTTGTTTAAAATATATCAATATATTCTTCATAATTATAAAATAAAAATATGACATATTAAAATATCATATATGTAATTAAGAAATCACGAAATATTTAGCACACATACTTATAAAATTCTCTTAAGTTTCAAATACGTAAAAACATGTTTCAAAAGAGTCTAGTATTCGACATGAACTTTTCAGCAGCTCAACTAGTTTGAAGGCAATCGTCTCCTCCGATTTCGAATATAGTATATGCTCTATCTTTTAACTTTTTTTTTTGATGATTTTTTTTTACAAAAAAAATAAATAATATATAATAAAATTATAATAATGTATTATATATTATTATATTATAGTGGGTATTATACAGGTATGGAGCGGGCGGGCCAGGTGGGTATGGAGCGGGTGGGGCGGGTTTTAAAAAAATTTCCATACCCGCCCCATACCCATCATGGGTTTAAAAATCATACCCATACCCGCCCCATCTTATGAATATAATGATCCATATCCACCTAAATGGGGCGAATCTGGGGCGTGTATCCACAGAAGGGGGGTTTCAGGGTGGATCTGCTGAGGAACATAGAGTCAGCAGGTAGGCTGGTGAGCTTAGATGACCTCAAGAGGATGATCACCACCCTATACCATAGGTTGTCTTATCTCAGGAAACTGTCCGAGGAGGCGGAGCATTTGATATGAGGAGGGCCAACAAGGCTCGGGAACTAGAATATCCTTCCTGTCCATGTATGTGTAAAAGTTGATGAATAGAGTTGGAAAATCTTTATACATTTATGGTCACAAGTTTTTTTTTTGTAATTTTTAAACCTAGATACGATTTATTATAAACATAGCTACAGGTGATATCCTTCTCTCGTAGGTGTGGTCGATAAAGTCGATTTTACCTTTGGTTTAGAATTCTATTTGAAGGTTTAATTGCCAATTTGAGCATTTAATGATTGATTGCAATTATGTGAGTTTGTTTGATTTTATTTTTATTTAATTTACCTTTAGCTCCAACTTGAATATTCAAAATAGTATTATTCATCAATTAGAACCAGTATAAAATTTGGTATCCAATCACTTAAGTATACCATCATTTTTGCTCCTCACACCATTATCTGCTACTTGTATAATGAATTGTTGAGTAGGTTGAATAAATTATTCTAACTTCGAAATTTTTTATTATATATGATGGATTACTATTGAAAGTGTAAAGGTTTTTTGCTTGACCTTTTGTAGCTGGTAATCTTCTGCAGGCAAATTTCCGTATTTTTTTGTAGGTAGCTTCCGCCTTCAGATGAGCATGAAAGAATGACGTTACATTGCTGAACCAGTAAGTTGCTTACAAAGCATAAATATACAGAAGGAATATATATGTTGTATTGAGTAGTGAGAGAATGTAATTCACCGTGGTTGGTGTGTTTGTATTATGTCCAATATATAGGATTACAAGAGTACAAATACAATGTATCTAGACTAGTCTAAATATGGTACATAAATATATACAAATCAATCGCAATTATTCTCAAGATAATTGTGATATTCTATCATGTAGCTATGTTGAATTAGTTTACAGTCCATGTTTCAAATAATAAGTTATAAGTGTACGTGGTTGGATGGGTTTAGTTATGATAATCTTTCAGCAATATATTATTGCTTTCTGTAAGGAGGGTTGTGATTGTGTATACAGTCTAATGACAAGAAATTAAGATCAAAATCATTCAAACGTACTTTTGACCTAAGTGTTCTATATATGTACTCATCTTATCATTGTTGTGTTGTGCAAACAATAGTGTACAGATAATGATAACGTACCAACGTGGTAGCCATGGCTCTCATATATATACTCAATATTTACATGGAAAGATCTATACTAGCCTTTACCCTAATGCACCCCCTCAATCTTTACGGGGTGCAATTACGGATAGATTGGATCTATGTTTACAAAACAAATCACTAGAAAGACCCTTAGTAAATATATCAGCAACCTGCAACTGTGTCGGAATCGAATGAACTCGGAGACCACCATGGGCAATCATTTCTCGAACAAAATGATAATCAACATCAATATGTTTGCTACGATCATACTGAACCCGGATTGGCAACAAGATATGTCGCAGAAACATTGTCACAATAGAGAGTGACCGGATGAAGAAGATAGTACCCAAAATCCGCAAGCAATTGACGAAGCCAAATAGTCTCCGCCACAGTGTAAGCAACGTCACGATATTCTGCCTCCGTAGAGGACTTCGACACAGTAAGTTGTTTCTTAGAGTGCCAGGAAATCAAATTCTTCCCTAGGAACACAGCGTAGCCTGTGGTGGAGCGACGAGTGTCCGGACAACCAGCCCAATCAGCATCGGAATAAGCAATCACCATCTCCGGAGAATTTGCGGCATGGAGAAAAAGACCAAACTCCACAGTGCCCTGCAAATACCTGAAAATATTCTTCACAGCACGAAGGTGACTAGTACGGAGAGCATGCATAAACTGAGAAACCATATTAACAGCATAAGCAATATCCGGACGATTCATAGTTAAATATTGCAATGCACCAACCATACTACGATATTCAGTGAGATCAACAAGAAGGTCACCATCAACAGATGACAATGTAACTCTAGAAACACTAGGGATCCGTACAGGTTTAGCTGTGTGAAGGTGAAACTTGCGCAACAAATCAGACGCATATTTTTTTTGCTCAGACAAAAATAAACCCTTAGGAGTACGAGACACCTGTAAACCTAAAAAATAGTGAAGATCCCCTAAATCCTTCATATCAAACTCAGAAGACAGGACAGAGATGAATTTGTGAACCAAGTCATGACTACTACCGGTTAGGACTAAATCATCCACATAGAGAAGTAAGATAAGCATGTGACCCTTATATTTAAAAACAAACATAGAAGAATCACAACTGATACATTTAAAATCAATGGATAATAAGAAATTGCTAAATCTAGAGAGCCAAACTTGAGGAGCTTGTCGTAACCCATAAATGGACTTACGTAACCGACAAATGTGATGAGGACGAGAAGGATCAGCAAAACCTGGTGGTTGACGCATATAAACCTCTAAATTCAAAAAACCATTGTTGGGTATTAAACCAAACTTAATTAGAATTCTAGATAATTTGATATTGCATGTTTTATTGTATCCGTTTAGGATTAGGAAGTTGGATTCTATTATGGATTAGGATTGATGTAGTCTCTATATAAAGAGACGTAGAGATTGATTTTAGGTGAGAGAGGCAGAGGCAAGATTGAGAGTTAAGGAAAACAAATAGAGATAGACATTGAGGTCTAGTTTAGGGTTTTAAGTCTGGTTGAACTTACCCTGTTGAACGTACGTCGGGTTTGCGACGTCGTGGTTGTTGTGTGATCGCCTCCTCCAATATAGTTAAGATTTAATAAAGAGTTGTTATTTGTTGAGATAGTTTCCGCTGTGTGTTGTGTGTATTGTTGTTGTGGTGTTAAATATATATTGTGGGTTTCTTAGGATATAAATATTGAGAGAGCTTATATCCTACAAGTGGTATCCGAGCGAGGTTGAATAGAAGAGTTCGGGATATTTGAAGAAACGTTTTTTGGGAAAATTGAAGACGTGGTGACCGGTGGAAAAATTTCATACGGTGGTAAAGAAAGAATAAAGAAAAAAAATCAAATTGTTGTGTTGATTAAAGATGTGTTTTTTTGAGGAGTATCCTATTTACCGAGTTCCAAAGTTGGTTGGAACTGAAAATTATGAAGAATGGAGATATCAGATGGAAAATCATCTAATAATATATGAGTTGCTTAATTACATAGAAGAAGATTTCGGAGAGAGTACAGATGAAGATGAGTTTAGTCGTGATAAAATTGTTTTGTCACTGATTATTCAAACTGTTAAAAGATCGATTACAATTAATCATCTAATTATGGGAGATTGTAGTGCTAAAAGAGCATGGGATAATTTGTATGCGGTGTATGGTTCACCGGATGACCAAAGAGATAAAATTTGTTTGCTAAAGACGAAGTTGCAAATGTGTGGGATGAAAATAAATGAATCAGTGTGATTATATTAATAGGCTTGAAGAATTTAGAACAGAGATGCTATCTTATGAATATTATCCTAGACATAAGATGTTTGCGATAGATTGCTTGCTTCACTATTTCCGGAATATGAAAATTTTGTACGTATGATTTATAAGAACGAGGATCTTAATATGTTGACATTGGCAGGATACCGTGAATTGTTTCGTGCTCATGATTCAACATTAAAGATGCCAGATGTGAGTTCCAGTGTTCCTTGTATTATTAAAACGGATATGAGGGTTCAGAGTGTAGAAGATATTTTGGAGAAAGTAAATTGTGAAGAAGAAGAAGAAGAAGTGGAAGAAGAACAAGAACAAGAACAAGAACAAGAACAAGAAGAACGTGAAGAAGGAGGTTTAAATGAGAAAGTTGTAGAAGAATGCAAGGGAAAAGAAGAGATCAATGTAGTCGAGGAAGAGAAAGAAACTACAGCTAAAGAAATTGTGGAAGAATTCATTATTGAAAATGATGGAAGGTATGTGCTGGAAATGCAAGAAATAGTTATTGATTGTGCGGATGAGAAATTACGAGAAGCTGAAAGTAATCATAATGATAAGGAGAAAAAAGATGAACATTTAATTGTTGAACTGAAGAAGGAAGATGAAGATGTGATTGACTATGAGGAGAAGAAAGATGAAAATTTGCTCTTCAAAGAAGCTGAACGGAAAGATGAAGATGAAGAAGTGCTGGTGGAATTTGATCTCGTTAAAGGATTGATAGAAGATATTAGTTCTTGGGAGGAGATGATGTATGAAGACACAAAGATTAAATTTCCAGTTACAGAAGAAGTTGAGAGAGAGATTGTTCCTTTGAGGGACAAAGATAAAGATAATTTTGAATTGTATGAAAGTGATATAAAGAAATCACTTCGAGACAGGAAGAGATTGAAAAGAATGCAGGTGATAAATTCAAGGATTCTGAAGAAATTAATGATGCTAAGAAGAAACCCTACTCAAAGAAGAGTGGGTGAATATGGATGACTTTTTTGATAAGAAAAATTCAAAAAAGTATTTTGTGAAGCATGAGTTTATAAATATGCTAATGGCATATGCAGTGATCAATAGAGAGTTCGAGAAGACTGCAAATGAGTTACATGTTGCATTTACAGCTAAGGAGTTTGCAATGGCGTTTGAAACTCGTGATGGTGCTGGAGCTGCTTTAAAGACAAGTTTGGTTTAAGAGAGGCTATGTTGGGTATTAAACCAAACTTCATTACGATTCTAGATAATTTATTATTGCATGTTTTACTGTATTCATTTAGGATTAGGAAGTTGAATTCTATTATGGATTAGGATTGATGTAGTCTCTATATAAAGAGACGTAGAGATTGATTTTAGGTGAGAGAGGCAGAGACAAGATTGAGAGTTAAGGAAAACAAATAGAGATAGACATTGAGGTCTAGTTTAGGGTTTTAAGTCTGGTTGAACTTACCCTGTTGAACGTACGTCGGGTTTGCGACGTCGTGGTTGTTGTGTGATCGCCTCCTCCAATATAGTTAAGATTTAATAAAGAGTTGTTGTTTGTTGAGATAGTTTCCGCTGTGTGTTGTATGTATTGTTGTTGTGGTGTTAAATATATATTGTGGGTTTCTTAGGATATAAATATTGAGAGAGCTTATATCCTACAACCATGCAAAAAATGCATTTTTAACATCAAGTTGACGGACAGTCCAATTAAGAGAAATAGAAAGAGTTAGAACCAATCACACAGTAGTAGGCTTAACAACAGGACTGAAAGTTTCAAAATAATCAATACCTGCCTGCTGGTGATTTCCGAAAACAACAAGTCTGGCCTTAAACCGCTCAAATGACCCATCAGAATTGTATTTAATTTTATACACCCATTTACATCCAGCACATTGCGATTGAAGTCGCGAGGTACCAACTCCCAAGTATTATTTTTAAGTAATGCATTATACTCATCAAACATACCCTGTCGCCAACGAGAATCTTTGGACGCTTGTTTGAAACTAGAAGGCTCTAATTCTACAATATCTGATTTACATGGGATGAGCATTGGAAACCAACGATTATGAGGAAGATGCAATAGAAGGCAAAATAGGATAGGAAACACTCGGATGGATAACCGACTGGGAAGGTAAACTAGACGGCGACGGTGAAGGACTGGAGTCAGCAGACCAAAGCTCAGGAGGCGCAGATACAACCGGACTATGAACCGTGCTAGACGGAGGAGATCGATAGACAGGAGAGACTGACTCAGTAACCGGGCTAGACAATGAACTCGACACAGGATCCATCGTAACCGGAGGTGAGCTAGGAGGCGACGTGGGCGAGTTGGGATGTGACTCAACAGAACGTACTAGAGACATGCTAGAAGGTGGAGACAGCGGCACTAGAGAAGGAGATGACGACAATGACGGGAATGTTGACTGAGTAGACGAACCAGATCCCGTAGACACCACGGTAGGCGACCAACTCTCAGAATGATCAAGCCACGAGGAAAAAGGTATGCTCGACTGAGAAGGAAGTAGACTACAATAAGGAAATTGTTTTTCATGGAAAAGAACACGACGACTAACATAAACTCTACCAGTGAGAGCATCAAGACACCTATAACCCTGATGATCAGATGCATAACCAATGAAAACACAATGTTTTTATTTAGGTTGTAATTTGTTGATTTTAGGATCCATTAGAAGAGGAAAAACAAGCACAATCAAAGATTTTAAAATAAATCATAAGATGGAGAACGATGAAACAATTTTTCAAATGGAGATACACCACCTAAGTTCAAGCTTTAAACGATTAACTGTAAAAACAGCTTGAAACATGGCATTAACCCAGAATTGAACATGAAGATCTGACTGAACAAACATTGTGCGTACTATTTCAATGAGATGGCGATGTTTGCGTTAAACAACTCCATTCTGAGCTTGTGTGCCGGGACATGATTTCCGAAAAATTATTCCACATTCAGTAAAATGTTGAAGAAGAGAAGAATTATCGAATTCCCGAACTCCATCACTTTGGAAAATCCTAATTTTGCAATTAAAAAGATTCTCGACCATCTTTTGAAAATTTTGAAATTGTGAGTAAACCTCAGATTTTCTACGTAAAGGATGAACCCATGAAAAACGTGAAATATCGTCAACAAACACAACATAATATCGAAAGACTGGTTTGATAACACAGGAGATTGCCAAACATCACTATGAATAAAAAATAAGGGATATGGAGCTGAATGTTGAACTGGTTCAAAAGGCAAACGATGAATTTTTCCCAATGTTCAACGAACACAATTGTCATGAAATTTTGAAGTACATGAAATTTTATTACTTGAAATCAAATTCCCTATAACTCTAGAAGATGTATGACCCAAACGAGCATACCAAATATCCAGACTCCTTAGTGGCTAGAAAAACAGGAACGGATGACTGAGGACTCACAAACGATGGTTGGATTGGATAGACATCATTCTTACTGGCCCCCTCTAGAAGTACCTCCTCCGTTTCCTTGTCCTTAGCCCAAACAGAAGAATCATCAAAACTCATAATACATGTGTTTTCTTTACACAACTTATTGACAAAGAGTAGATTGTGTTTAAAACCAGGAACATGACAAACAGAGGATAAGCTAAGTGGGCGTGAATGTGTTTGAATTTCCATTTTACCAACATGTTTAATTGGGAGAGTTATACCATCGCCAACAACAACAGAACTTGAACCGTGATATGAGGCTGTAAAAGAGAGTTTACCTTCTTGATGAGTCATGTGTGAAGCAGCCCCAGAATCCAGATACCAGACAGAGTCATTTGCTTCACCACCAACAGACAGGGCAGTGAAAGCTCTAATAACACTATCTTGACCAGGGGGCACAAAATTTGGATTATATCTGTGAGGATAGAACTGTGCGACATGACTTGTAGTAAGATGAAAACAACAAAAATCGGGGAGGGAGTAGTGCTAAAATTGCCATTGGATGAATTACTTCCTGCTGAGCACGCATTAATAGGGACACAGTTGGTGAAAGGTAATAATGAACATGACAAATCAGAAATATTACTCAAACCATTGTTACGATTTCTGTTGTTGTTTGCAGCTCCACTGCCTACCATTGATCCTTCTGAACGATTTGAATTTCCACGATTATTGTTACCGTGATCTCCTCTGTTGCGATTGTTTTTGTTCTTATTCTTGCCACCCCCTGAATTCTCGGATCCAGTAGACGAGGAACCACATGATTGTAGTGCCACGAATGCGTGGGAAGAAGTCTCAGCAAGATCTTTCGAATGTTTCAGACGTTGCTCATGGAGTAACAACTTGGAACGTAGATCATCGAAACTCAGCTCTGGTGGATAATGAATCAAAGTATTAACTAAATGAGCATAATCAGGGTCCCCCTCCAAACCAAAGAGTGTAGACTGTACCAACTACCAAGTCATGATTGGGAACACACCACTTGATAGCAGCAAGAGAATCAGCTAAAATCTTAATGTCACGCAAATAGTCATCCATAGACTGAGAATCAGGTTTCCTTAGCCTAGATAATCTACCTTTCAACTCCATAGATTTAGCCAAACCAGCTTGCATTAAACGCGACACCAAACAAACCCAAATATCACGAGAAGTATGTTGTTCATGAACATCAACGAAAACATTCCGAGATATCGTAGAAAATATCCAAGTTTTAACTTGCTGATCAACCTGTAGATAATCGGAAAATTTTGGATTTTGTATCATATTCCCATCCATATCATAAGTTAAAGGAGTGGGAAAAGACGTGGTACCATCAACCAATCCAAGAAATTGATGAGACACAAGAAAACATGTCATTTGAATCTTCCACAACAGATAGTCCTCCGGTGAAGAGTTCTGGATAGTCACCAAATTTGATGGGTTCAGAGCAGACAAATGAGCCAGAGAAGGCACCTGCAATCCAAGTTGGATTTCTGAGGAAGGTTGTTGGAATAAATTTTGTGATGGTTGGCTAATTGGAAGCACTCCTAGAGAAGTTGGTAAACATACTTGCTGCTGTGGAAGTGTATGTTGTGGGAACAGCTGTTGAATAAATCCTTGTATCAAGGTTTTTGCCAGAGCGGGGAGTGTCATAACCAGTGAATCCAATAGGATGGTTCAGTTGTGGGGAGGCGTGCGAGTATGGACCGACGGGCCAAAACGGAGTAGAAACAAACCCGACAAAACCTGGCGGAACAGTGTCGGCGCGTGGGGCCCACGCGCCTAAAGGGCAAGCAGCTGGTTCCGCCTAGGTCAGCGTGTGGCAGCCACGCGCCTGAAGCCGGAGGGACTGTCTCCGCGCGTGTGCCCCCACGCGCCCATGTCAGCGCGTGGGAGCCACGCGCCTGAAGGGTGAAGTCCAGTCTACGCGCGTGAGATCCACGCGCCTGTAGGGTTTAGGCCAGCAGCTTGACCGCGGCTGCTTGAAGATGCGAGCTGAAGACCATCTAGAGACGACACGTCGGTCGCGGCTGCCTGTGTGACTCCGTCGGTGATGGCTGTGCCGGGGGAATCGTCGACGGTGGCGGAACGGCTCACTGGTGATGCTGCAGAATTGATTGGAGGGGTAATTTCCGTTGAGACGCCGTTGATCCAATGTGGGTTGTCGCAATGGAAAGTTGAGATCCCACAGTGATTGATCTATCGGCGATGAGGGTTGCAGAGAGAGGATGATCAGCTCCGGCGAAGAGATGGGATCGGACGGCAAGCCTGACGAGACGAAAGCCATCGGAAAAGTTCTTTTTTCGTGTAAAAGCGTACCAATGTGCAAGGGCGGAACTAGTAGAAGGTGCGGGTAGGCCTTGGCCTACCATAAAATTCGAAACCGAGCCTATTTTACTGTTCTCCGGCAAAAATTGGGGCTTTCCGGCCTTCGGACGAGCCTCCAAGTTCACCGGCGTTTACCTGCTTCACGTCTGCGATATGCAGCTTTTATTTCCTTTTATTTTTATGTTTTAAATTCATTAATGAAACGACGTCGTTTTGTGGACAGAATTTTAAAAAAAAAACAAAAAAGGAAAGAAGATAAAACATAAAAGGAAAAGGAAAATTTGATTGGTCATTAGCAACCAATCCAAATCTGCTCTCGGCCAAACATTTTCCCCTGCTCTCGGTCTTCTCTCGGCCAAGTTCCTCCAATCCGCCTCAAGCAGTCAAGCCGCCGCCATCACCATTCATCCGCCGCCGGCCGCCGCCAGCATCTCCGGCCACTCTCCGCCACCACCGGCCGCCACCTGTTTTTAGGTATTTATAAAAAGTTTTAAACTAGAATTTTACAATGAATCTTTAGATTTTAGGTATTTAAATTTCATTTGAATTGTGATTTGTGAGATATTATGAATTGATGAATGATTATGAATTTATGATGTTATTTAGATTCATATACTTATATAGAAATTGAATTGAGTTATTCAAAATGTAGGGTTTATCATTCATGTTGAATTGATTTATTTATAGTTTAGGGTTTATCATATTTCTCTTGTAGAGTTGTTGATTTTATTATAACGAGTTTAATGTGGTGCTTGATAGGTTATGAAGAAAAATTTAGTGCAATCGAACTTATCATTTTCACGTTTGAAGAAGAGAGGTCTTGAAAGTGATGAAAGTACTCAAGATGGTAGTAGTAGTGCACAATCTCGTTTGGAGTTTGATCCCGGTGATATTGTAAGTGATCCCGCCTTAAGAAAACCTATAAATGAGTTTCATCCTTCTATTAGAGAGAATGTGAAGTGTGAATATGTGAAAAGAGGGCCTCATCAACCTAGGAATTTTCCTTTTCCTAAAATGTTCGATGGAAGTGATGGAAGTGGAACGAAGTATAGAATGTTTCAAGCGAATTGGTTTGATAGGTTTCCTTGGTTGGAGTATAGTGAGTCAAAGGATGCCGCCTATTGTTTTCCTTGCTTTCTTTTTAAGGATGACACAAGTAATGATACTTATAGTAAGATTGGGGTGTCATCTTGGCACAATGCCCTACAATCTTTTAAGAGGCATATGGAAAATGTGAAAGGTAAGCATAATAAGAAATTGGGAGAATTGGTAGGTTATAGTAATCCAAACCAAAGTATCTCACATTGTTTTGAGGTTCATAGCCGAGAAGAAGAAGAGGCATATCGCCTCCGTTTGACCGCGATTTTGAATGTGATAAGATTCTTGTTGAAGCAAGGTTTGGCTTTTCGTGGTCATGACGAGAGTATGGATTCTCTTAACAAAGGTAATTTTCTTGAATTGGTTTATTGGTATTGTGATCGGAGTGAGGATATTGCCAAGGTAATCCATGGTGCTCCGGGAAATAACAAGTTGACATCCCCCTTAATTCAAAAACAACTCTCACAAGCTTGTGCCAAAGAGGTTAGTGATGCTATCATTAATGATATTGGAGATGGTGTATTTTCCATTCTTGTTGATGAGGCTAGAGATTGTTCAATAAAAGAGCAAATGGGAGTTGTTTTGCGATATGTCAACGACAAGGGATGTGTTCTTGAGCGTTTTCTTAGTCTTGTGCATGTGGATGATACTAAATCTCTTACTTTATTTCAAGCTCTTGAGACCCTTATTGGAAATAAGAAATTGTCATTGTCAAGATGTAGGGGACAAGGATATGATGGGCCTTCAAACATGCGAGGAGACTTTCATGGGTTGAAAGCTTTGATCTTGGAAAACAATTCTTCGGCAAGGTACATCCATTGTTTTTCCCACCAACTTCAATTGGTAGTTGTTAGTGTTGCCAATGGTACTCTATCCGTGTGTGAATTTTTTTCGTATCTTGTTGACATCGTGAATCTAGTTGGGGGTTCTTGTGTTAGAGTGGATATGTTTAATTGCTTAGAACATGATAGAGTTGTAGAGGCACTTGAAAGAGGAGATATTGTTAGTGGAAGGGGCAAAAATCAACAAATGAGTTTGAGAAGGCCGGGTGATACCCGTTGGGGGTCACATTACACTACTATTCTTCGCTTCGAGGTTATGTGGTCTTCCATTGATCAAGTGCTTCTTAATATATGTGAGTATGGAAATACAACTTCTAATGCATCCAAAGCAAAGGGTTTGATGGATAGAATGGATAGTTATGAATTTGTGTTTTGTATGTTTTTGATGAAACATTTGTTGGGAGTTACAAGTCAATTGTCTATGGCCTTGCAACAAAGAGATCAAAATATTGTACAAGCTGTGCAATTGATGAAGATAATGAAGCTTGAACTTCAACAATTTAGAGATGGGGGTTTTGAGATATTGTTGAATAAAGTCGAGACCTTTTGTATGAAGCATGGGATCACAGTATGCCACATGGAAGATCAACGAAAGATTCGTCACCGTTCTACACGCCGTGGACAGATGGCAACCAATGGTGACTTTTATCGCGTTGACATTTTTCTTCAGGTACTACTTAAATATACATATATGTATATGTTAACTTGAATATATTTTTAAGAATATTTAACATGTGTTTCATTTTTTTTTCTAGACCGTGGATACTATGATTGTTGAAATGGATGCTCGATCTCTGAAGCAAGTTCGGAATTACTCACTTGTATTGCATGCCTTGATCCGAGAGATTCATTTTCCAACTTTGATGTTGGTAAGTTAGTTCGCCTTGGTGAACTATATCCAGGTGACTTCTCTCGAATTGATTGTGTTCGACTTGAGCAAGAACTTAACACTTTCATTTGTGTTGTGAGAGATGATAACGCTTCTTGGTCAAAGATCAATGATCTTGGAAAATTGGCTCAGCATATGGTTCAATCACGTTGTAATTTAGTCTTCCCCTTGCTATATCATCTTATTGAGTTGGCATTAGTTCTATCTGTTGCCACTGCTTCAGTTGAACGCGTTTTTTCTGCCATGAAAAAAATCAAGACTGATCTACGCAATAGAATGGGAGATGATTGGTTGAATGATGCCATGAAGGTTTATGTTGAGAAGGAGGTTTTTTCTAAGATTGAGAATGAAGCAATTATGCAAAGTTTTCAAAAGGCGGAGCCACGTAGGATCAAGTTGCCTCCACTTCCTAGCTAATTCTGCTTCTTGTATTAGAATGTAGTGATTTTAGTACTGAATTTGTATAACTTATTGTATTGTATTGTACTTATTATATTATGTGGATCAATCTTTTATATTTGAGTTGTGCAAAAAAATTTTTGGAGTTGTACAATATTTTTTTTATTAAATCGACTAAACTATTTTAGCCTACCCTAAAATTAGAACCTGGTTCCGCCACTGCCAATGTGGTAGCCCTGCCTCTCATATATATTCAATATTTACATGAAAAAGTTTATACTAGCATTTACCCTAATAAATAGAACCAATTTTATATAGTCATCAAATCTTGATGTTACAGAAATATAAAAGAAATTACTGCACAACTGTGATCTGAATTGGAAGATCATTATTATATTCTGTAAAAGGACGGATTTTGAATATAGAACCCGTAAGCATTAAGCATCACTCAGAGAAGAAAAGTCGTTTTAACACTTCAGCTGTTATAAAGGCTATGTATGCATTGGTTATACTTGTCACATTCAAACCTGAAATTCAAGCATAAACCTTGCCTATAGAACCATGGGAAAGACACCAAAAGGCTAATAACTAATAAGCTATTTCTGGTTGTATTTCATACTTGTCTTACAATCGATCAAATTTGAAATTCAAGCATAAACCTTGTCTGTAAAAGACACCAAAAGGCTCATGAAGGCTTCCGAATCACTTAGAGAAGAACCAAAGTATGAACACTTTCCTAACAAAGAAGAAGAACACTTCGTTAAAGGCAATGCCAAATTTCATACTTGTCACACACTCGGTCTAATATGACATTCAAGCATAAACCCATGCGAAAACACCAAAAATGCAAAGCAAATATAGGACTTGGAAATCCACGGCACCTATACATTAAGCATCACTAAGAGGCAGAGAAGAACACATATCACACCGATCTAATCATAAACCTTTTAATAAACCCATGGCAAGCTAATACTGGACTTTGATTTCCTTTCAGATTCACTGATATCATATAAATGTATGGAAGATCCAACATAGTGCATAAAACAAAACTGACGAAGCACATGTGGATGATTTAACTCTACTAACTTAACTATCCGGGGCCAAAACAGAGATTGATCTGATCCTCCAAGATAAGTGGCAAAACAAAATATAGGATAATAACCCATTTCACGACACCAATCTCACCGGATCTTTAAGGCAATCCCATCATCCTACTCTGCCTATTGAGCATCGATCGCGTCTTGATATGCAATTCCTCATCCTTAAGTCGGGCTGCGGCGAATCCGCTGAACTTCAAGGATCTTCTTCTCCTTTGCAGAACTCTTCTCTGGATATAGGGGACTCCCACAATTGAGCCTGCGGTAACCAGGTGGATCGCCTTGACGAGCATATCAAGGCCCTGGCATCGCTTTGAGGCAGATGAGAAAGGGGAGTTTGAGCCGGACGAATCTGTGGATGAGTTTGTGGAGCTCGATGATGCTGATGAAGGCGTTGCCGAATCAGGGGGCGACGATTTCTTCCGAAGCCTCATGGCTACAATCGGAATCAGGAGCAGGGTGGTGGAGGCCGGAGAGGAATGAAAATTGAAATGAGAATTGGGATCTGGAGAGCTTTGTCTTTAATACTAGACTAAGTAAATACCCTTCCCCAATAGAATTGTTTAAGAGTGTTGTTATACCCACTCCAGTATGTTACTCGTGTAGTTTAAAATACGATGTAAAAATACAAAAATAATTTTTACTTATTTAATTTTTGATATACTAATCAATTTGTAGGGGCGGTAGTATCGTTTCATTGATATTTTCGACTATACCGAGTAAAATATTGGACCGCGTATAGCATTTCAGTTGTTTTACCGCGCATCAAATTTGAAATATTGTTTTTTCCATCTTATTACAGGGAATCTCTATCGTTCCATTTATGATTTTTGACGGGAGGTTCAGTCAAGTATGAACCAACCCAGTTTAAACATATATTAGACTAATTTTAAAGTGAGGCAAAATTCATATATATTTACCGTTTATGGGAGGTTTTAAATTTCTAAGAGCGAGTCCAACAGGTTCCCTATCTCCTCCTCTATAATAGAGAATGAAAATATTGATTCCCTAAATTTCTATAACCACTCCAACAATTCCTCTATTTTAGGGATTTTTAAATATAATAAATTAATACATATACACTAATTTTCTTTTTTCTTCTATTTATCCAATATATCAATTCATCTGCAACTCATCCACCGCCGACCTCCTCCTCCTTTAAATCTCCACCGGCCTCCTCCACCTTTCTTCTCCTTCTCCGCCGGCCTCCTCCACCTTTTCTTCTCCTTCTCCGCCGGCCTTCTCCTCCTCTCTCCGCCGGCCTCCTCCTCTCCCCGCCCACCGGCCTCCTCCTCCTCTCCCCGCCCACCGGCCTCCTCCTCCTCTCCCCGCCCACCGGCCTCCTCCTCCTCCTCTCCCCGCCGGCTTCCTCCTCTCCCCACCCACCGGCCTCCTCCTCCTCCTCTCCCTGCCCGCCGGCTTCCTCCTCCTCCTCCCCTCCCCGCCGGCCGGCTTCCTTCTCCTCTTCCTCTCCCCGCCGACTTCCTCCTCCTCCTCTTCTCGGGCCGGACTGATAAAATAGAAAGTTGAAGGAGTAATATTAATTTTTTATTCAAATCCATTCCCTATGATTTCCTCTCTCTTTCTACAAATTTGGGGATTCACTCTCTCTCTCTACAAGTTGCAGCTGTGTTTGGGGAAGCTGTTGGAGTCTAAAATCCCTAAAAAGCACTAAAATTCCTATTATGCAGCATCTGTTGGACTTACCCTAACAGGTTAAGACCGAACACATCAGCGTTAATAACTTTGTGTAACTCATATCATTCTACTGTCACCGTTCTTCATCTCCTCCACCGTACCAGTGCTTCTACGGGTTGCGGAAAGCTTGTCGTCAATCTGCTGCTCTGACTCTGCGAGTTTCCCTTGTGAGAGTGAGAGCATATCCCTTCGTAGAAATTGAGGCCAAATGGCAGCAATTTTGGGAGAAAATTAAAACTTTTTAGAACCCTAGATGATGAATTAGATACTAGTAAACCCAAGCATTATTCCCTTGTCCAAGGTACAAGCTCTATCTAATAATCAGCAACATATTCTCATTTTGTTTAGTTATTTTGTACCAATCAAGTTCCCATATTGAGTTTCACCGGAATGTGTTCAATTACTGATGTTGTTTTCGTTAATCTTAACCTAAGATGCTGGAAATTGTGTTTATGAAAACATGATTACTTATCTCACTTTCCTGTAATGTTTTATGGTATTGAAAACTAGGTCACAAATTTTGTACCTGGCACTAATGTTCTTGGTGATGGACAAGACGATGCTTATTGAATGGACTATTTGATTATATGATTTTCATTGTAATTTGAATCTTAGATGAAACTTTTAATTTTATTTGTTTTTGTTTAAAGATTCTTTGATGAGATTCACCACTCTAGGGCTGTAGTAGCACAAGAATTATGCTGCCACTAAATGAAAGTCTTTGACTAAATTCCAAAAAATGACCTTAATTTTGGTAGAAATGTCAATTTTAGGACCCAACATTCAAAAGTGTCAATATTTGGTACCCAACATTCTGAAAATGTCAAATTTAGGATCCAACATTCAAAATGGTCAATATTTGGTACCCAACATTCTGAAAATGTACAATTTTTGGACTTTCATAAAATTCACATGTTAGATATATTAATTTCAAGGGCATTTTTGTCATTTTCCTCACAGAATATCCAGGAGTATATCAATGTCCAAAATGTACACCACCATCGGCGCATCTTATAGTTAGACGAGACCTGAATTCATAGATTTGAATTTATGGCAAACGTTTCATTTTCGTCTTGATGGATAGGATAAAGATGTGGGTAAAAATGGTACTGTTACTAGGCTCCGGTAGTGACGAGGTAATGCGGGCACATGGCTAGCAGTGGAGTTACAAAGAGAGTTAGTCGAAAATGTCAATTGGGATTTTTGGGGAAGATGAGATGGGTGATTTTGGTGTATTTATAAATTTTAATCTTTTATTTATTATGAAAATTACCAAAATGCCCTTGAATTTAATAGATCTAACAGGTGAATTTTATGAAAGTCCAAAAATTGACATTTTCAGAATGTTGGGTACCAAATATTGACCATTTTGAATGTTGGGTCCTAAAATTGACATTTCTACCAATGTTAGGGTCAGTTTTTGAAATTTAGTCAAAGTTTTTAGTTGTTTAGTGGCAGCAACATTCAAATGAACAAGATGAAATCCGTGAGAAGAAAGCTGTTACTTTGAGCTCTGCTTCTGTGAAGTTTAATCTTCATGATTCTTGTGAGAAGCCCTCATTGAGTGGAAGGAAAAGTCGAAGGCTTTATCGCCAAGTGGTGGCAAATTAAACCGTGCAAAAGGAATCGATTGTTTTCTAACTACAAATTTAGTGGGCATCTACCATTACCATGAGAAATCAAAATAGAGGATGCTTGAGAACAGAACATGTAAGCGCGCATTTTCTCCTAACTTGGAAAATTCTCTATGAAAACACATTCAAATTAAACTCAAAATAAATTTTATGGATTCTGAAACTTTTACAACTAAACAATGAAAACCTGCCCAATTATATTCTCGTAGAACTAGGCATGTTGGCAGCCTCGATCATTTGATTTTGCTCTGCCATGCAACCTCGATCATCAGAGACCCCTCTCATTCATCACTAAATCTTTGATGCTTTGTTGAATTTCTATTTAAACTGCTCCTTTTTTTTTTGCTTGGTTCCGAAATCATTTTTGTCACTAAAAATCACTATCGATCCTTGTCAAAATCTAGCTCATATATTTTATCATAATCCTTACTTAAATATATCGGGAGCTTGTGTCGAGTAAAGTCTTTCAGCCAGGTGATGCCAGATTAATCTTCAAATATATGTTTATTTGGAGTAGGATTGGTTTAATTTTTTATTGATTCTTCTATTTAAACCTAAGACAATTTAAAAGTGATACTGCGGCAAATGAAAATGATATCACATGCATGGTAATTTGTGCCATTAAAAGTAAGAGAAAAACTCAAAGCACATGTATAAGAATAAGGGAAGTAATGGCAATGTTACCGTTATATCATAAGTGGAATTAATAAAGAGAATTTATATGGGAGAATGGAACTATTTGTCCACTTTTAATAGTTTACTAATAAAGTGAAAGAATATTAATGGTATTTTGATTTTTAACTATATGGTGATTTTTCGTTTCCTTTGATATTTTTTGTTTTCTTATGTATAGTAATAATATTACTTAAATAATCAATCACCGTAAAACCATAACGCTATAAAACTACGTAGTTTTAATTATAAAACCACCGTACATATTCCTTAATGAAATATATAGTGAACTTGTGTTGAGTAAAGTCTTTCAGCCATGTGATGCCACATTAATCTTCAAATATATGTTTATCTGGATTGGGATTGGTTTAACTTTTTCTTGATTCTTCTATTTAAACCTAAAGCAATTTAAAAGTGATATCGCGGCAAAGGTAAAATGATATCATATCATATGCATGGTAGTATGTGTCATTAAAAGTAAGAGAAAAACTCAAAGAACATGTATAAGAATGGATGTATAAGAATGGATGTATAAGAATGGAGGAAGCAATGACAATGTTGCCTTTATATCATAGGTGGAATTAATAAAGAAAAGTTATATGGAAGAATGACACTATTTATCCACTATTAACAGTTTATTAATAAAGTGAAAGAATATTAATAGTATTTTGACTCTTAATTATATGGTGATTTTCTATAGAGGACAAGATGAGGCCATCATCGGCGGAGGCGACGAAACAAGGGGCGGTTGTGAGCTGTCGGTTTTCAACACTCCATCAACGCCTTTATAATGGCCTGAAGCTCGGCCACTTCATCAGGTGAAGAAACCTTAAAGTTCTCATTTTGTCTGATAGGGAAAGATGTAAACAATCTCAGTGGGCTCTTCCACAAGTTATCAAATGCAATTTACAGTTCATATATTCAATTTGCAGTTCATATACAATCAATTGTCATACCTTAACCTCTAAATATCAAAACATTCTATTAGAGTAAACAAAAAAAAGGCCACTGATACTAAATAGAGTGTTTATTCAGTGCTTTCATTTAGCAAAAAAAAAACAATCTTTTTTCAAATCACCAGCATGCATATACAACCGGATTTGTGCTAGGTACGGCAACCAGAACAAGTCGGTATTTTCAATATATATAAACAAGTCAACGGCCACCGGATTCATAATTTTCAATATTTAAACATTCTTAAGTTTAAAAAATTAAACTTGATTTTAAATAAGTTGTATATTAAAATATGGAGATTTTCAATTAAAAATAAAATGTTTGACTTGTAATAAATTGTATATAACTTAAGAATGTTTTTAATTTAAAGTATGATGTTTAATTTTTATAGGTTGGCGTTTAAAATACGGAGGTATTTAATTAAAAGTAAAATTTTTAAATTTGAATAGATTGTACTTATAAATAGAGAGGTTTTTAATTAAAAGTATAATGTTTTATTTTCAATAAGTTGCTGATAAAAATAAGGAAGTTTTAAATTAAAAGTAGCATGTTTGATTTTTAATAGGTTGTACATATAAACACAGATGTTCTTAAATAAAAATATAATGTTTGATTTTCAATAAGTTGCAGATTAAAATGCAGAAGTTTTAAATTAAAAATAGCATATTTGATTTTTAATAGGTTGTAAATTAAAATACGGATGATTTTAATTAAAAGTTGAGTGTTTGATTTTTAATCCGGTGTGGATTAAAATACGGAGGTTTTAATTAAAAGTTGATTGTCTTATTTTCAATAGGTTGTAAATTAAAATACAGAAGTTTTCAATTAAAAATTAGATGTTCAATTTTGAATAGATTATAGATTAAATATATATTATTTTAATTAAAATAGAATTTTTAAATTTTAATAGATTGTAAATTAAAATATTATAGTGGTGTTAAAAACATATCAGCCAATACACATTCATTAATCATAATCATTAGACTCAAGGGTTTTACACGAAGAGAACAGAAAAAAAAATGAATGGCATGCTAGGAAAAAAATGGAAGGAAAAACATAAAACTGATTAAGTGCGCGTGTTAGGCGCGTGTCTTTTCCAGGGATAGTAAATATATATTAATTGCAACACAAGAACGTCTTTCTCTTTATAAGTTACAAATCAGTCCAGTCCATAATATAAACGATCTCTTTCGAGATTTTCTATTAAATTTTTGCTAAAGGAAGTACAAATTAGGGTATTAAATTTCTAACCTCAGTGATTTGGTGCATTGCTACCTTGGCATTTAGACCCAATACTTGTTCAACCACATCATTAACAAAATAGCTGTAATGCATCCACTTTCACTAATTAACTGAGTTGTCAATTTGCATCTATATAGTGTAATCATTAGTTAATCATTAAATAAATTGTTTAGAGTTTATCATAAAATTTTAAAGAGATATTGCCTTGGTGTGGATCTCTGCTTCATTCCACACACGTTGCATTCGAATTTAGTTGGGTACGGTGCATCTGTAGCATTGGTAAATCCTATGCATCCATGTAATGGTATTTTTGCTTTATTTTCTTGAATGAAAGGTTCACCCTTATAGTTATCGCCTGGGGAGAGAAATTAAGTTGGATAGTAATAATTAGTAAAGATTCTTGAATTTTGACAGATAGAAAATTTAGAGGAAATTAATTATATTAAACTATTAGACAGCCAAACAAAATTGATAGGTGCATAAATCTATACTATACTTTAAAAGACAACGATTTAGAATTTTGCGAGAATTTTGAATTATTTATAAAATTACCACAAATTGACACATCAGCCTACTCACCAGAATTATTTTTGTTTTTTTCTTTCTGAATTGCCGTTTCTTCCCCCTCTTTCTCTTACGTTACCAATCAGCATTTAACCACAATTTATAATCTTTTTTTCCTCCTCTCCATGATCGATTCCTTCCGTTTCATAACCGGCCTCCGATTAGGGATTTTCAACGAAACGAAGGGGCAACTTCAGCCATGAACCACCAAAGACGATCATCGCCAGAATCTCGATTCGCACCAAGCCGAAGCCGGAGCTGGGTTGTGAGGAAGGGGAAAATGGGGATTTCTCGCCGAGGACGCCAACGGCGCGTGAATCAAGGATCCCGGAGCGCCTCTTGTGCCCGCCGGCGCCGATGAAGCGCCGCCCTGTTCAGCAGCAGAGGTTCCACTTCGACGGGCCTGTGGAAATCAGTATTCGGGATTTGAACGCTTTTGGCCTCCAGGAGCATTCACAGTCTCCCCAACTCATAAACCCTCACCTTCTGCAACTCCGGTACGCCGATGGTGCACGGGCTCACCCGCAACAATTTACTCCAATCCATTCGAAGGGCTCCCAGGTGCCAGTGCTCTCGGCCTCTACTCTTAACGCCGCCGCGGTTATGCTGCTCGGACACAGCGACAATTACCTGCCGGATATCCGGCATGCAGGTGACGATTGCGTTCAACCACTTCGGAGTGAAGCTGATTCAGAGGATGCCCAGGTGTCGGAGAGGATATATTCATGTGGTGAACAATGACTTTACAAGGTGGGAGATGTATGCTATCGGAGGGAGTGGGAATCCGACCATTAACAGTCAGGGGAATCGGTATACTTCTCCGGCTGACCGGAATGCTAAAGAGGTAATTTTTTTTGACAAGTTTTTTTTTTGACAAGCTGAAGAGGTAATTAATCATTGTCTTTTTTACCTTTTGGGAGGACGATGGTCTTCGATCCCGGAGAAGATGAACATTGATATCAGGTGTGTTTTCCCATTTTGGAACCTTTTCTCCGTTTATCTTGCCGGTGAGCCACCGCATCGATTGCATAAAACCAATTTTTTTATTGCACAAAATGAGTAATGAATGTTTAGCATGCGTTTGTTATGTAGTTATGTATGAAGGTGTTGATTAGGTATGGTTGAATTATTGGCAAGGTTGATGGGGCAGTGAAGACCTGATTGAGCAGAGCCTTGAGCAGTGATTTTTCTGCAACATTATTAGGTGCATAGCAAGCAGTTTTTTTTCTTTTTGCTTGGCAAGTGTTCGATGAAATACCAAAGAGAGATTTTTATAATGCTTTTTTTTCCAGAAGTTATGCTATTTTATTGAGATAATGTGTGTGCATATTTTCACTCCCGAGTTTCTTCTTCAACATGAAGGCGAAGACCCAGGTTGATGCCGCCACCAACAATCTCCCCCGCTTGCTGAAAATTGAGTTATCCTGAGGCCATATAGTCGGATTGTGAGTGTTACTTTCATCCTCTTTGGAGGGGTGTTAGTAATGGTTACTAGACTGGGAATCACACCTGCGTTACTGCAAATGCTGAAGTAATGAATGAGCTTCTTCTTCGGGAAGAGAAAAACTCCTGCAGGTATATTCGTACGATCCCTTTAAAATTTTGGATTTCATAGGTGTTTGAAAAACCCTGGTTTGAATTTGGGGTTATTTGTTGCTGGATAGAAATCATCTGTGATTAAAGTGGTTGCTTTATTGGTCAATTCGAGATATAGAGAGGGAGAGGCAAGGTCAACAGAACCGGGAGAAGAAGCTCATTGCCGAGATCAAGAAAAGTGGTAAGCAAAGACATATGGTTTGTTCACTTTATTCGATTTATATTTCGCTATCAATTTCTGATCTTTTGTGTTGTTTGCTGTTAATGACACTGTGATTAGGAGCCTTTGTTTTGAAATTTGAGCTCTGAAGTCTTTTTGCGATAATTAGCATAATCTTATTACCTGGACATGGTGACTTCGGTGAGTGTGAGGATGCTAAGCTGGTCTGTGAGATGGCCAGTGCGAAGCGGGTGCTCCGCGCTACTACTGGATCGGTTAGGCATTGCTACTTGCGTCAAAGTTATGTTGTTGCTTTGGTTTTTAGAGAAAATGTCGTCTGATTATACATAGGAGCCTTCATTGTTTTTGCTTGCTTAGTAGAGAAAATGTGGTCTGATTATGTATTCATGCTATGTTTTACTTTTGGTATAAAGTCGTGTTCTTGCTTGCTTTGTAGAATTAATTTGGTTAGGTTATGTATAGGCTTCGACATGTTATAATTTTGGTGTAAAGTTGTGTTCTTGCTTGCTTTGTAAAGTTCTCTCTCTCTCTCTCACACACACACACACACATATATATATATATAGATAATTCCCGTGCATTTGCACGGTCTTTGCTCTTTAATCTAAATCTAAATATCTTACTCCTAACATTTTATTTGAATAGAATTTTTTTTAACAAAAATATAATTAGAGTAGTATGAATTTTTTTAAACAATGTCACAGTTTAATCTCATTAAATATTTCCTTATAATATGCATATTCAAATATATTATTAATCATCAAATTTTCATTTACATTCAAATATTTATATGGGAACCTAAAGGGCACGAAAGAAATACAAAAAATTTCACATTAAAGTATTCTAATCTGAGAATAGATTATACATGATAATTAATATAAATACTACTAAGGTAATTATGAATTGTAATGATATGTGACGTTTAAGTAATCTGATAGCTTGTTAGTGTCAAATAATGATATTATTAAGTCATTGAATTTCTTTTCCAAATATAAAGTTTGAGTGAATGGTTAAAACTCAAATGTCATCAAATTGGTCGCGAAACTGGAAAATTGCTAATATAGTTAAACTCAATGAGTTCCCAACATAATAGAATTCAATCACTTTGAATATTTAGCTAATTGAACTCCGATTTGTCGATGAATCACATTACTCTCTGTGATGTCCTCATTAAACTTCACCAACTATTGCCTAGCAGCCTCCAACTCGCAAAGCAACATATGCTCAACTGAAGTCTTGGTATACAACTTCCGACTAACAAAGCAACATCTATACCATCTCTTTCAACATCATCCCGTGGCATCAAAGTCCTGGTATTGTAGTTGAAATCCTATTCAGGATTTTGCATAAGTATGACTTGAGAACGCACTTTAAATGGACATCAAAATTACCGCAACTAAAATGCACAATATCGTCATAGATCATTGTCATATTTGAAATGTTTCTTGAGGTCATACTTGTATTTTTCTTCAACTCAATAATATATATTATTCAGACTAAAAAATATAGAGAAGAGAGTTCTTGACCATATCAGTATATTGTTAAACAACAAAAGTAACTGTAGCACAGAATATATAACTAAGAAGTATAACTAAGAAGCAACTGCTTGCACAATGAAGAAGCTTATATTAACAATTAGAAAACCTATTCAATTAGCATAGATGCAAAAAACCCCATTAAGCTAAGAAAGAAAAAAGTGCCATTCATGAACATAGATCAGAGTAATCAGAAAGTGCAGTTTTTGAAGTACATCGGACAATCACTTTATTGAATCGTAAATCTGGAAAGTGAAACTAATTAATGAAAAGTTATGCAATGGTGGTTGAACGAAATCACAAAATCAGAATTGATTTAATAGAATAACTAACCGTTTAAAAAATTAGGAATTATTTTATCGAATACCTAATATGCACATGTGAGGAATTATTTCTTTGGTCAATTGGCTTCTGGAAGAAACTTGGCATCATCCTCACCTGCAATCAAAACCTTAAAGCAATTATAAAACTGCGATTGAGGAGAAAAGGCAAAACTGAGAAGGGGATTGCGTTGATAGCTTCGTGGTCGAATGAATGCCCAAAATATCATTGAAGAATTGTTTAGCATCATCCTCACCTGCAATCTCATTGTTTATCATGTGTCTTTGGATGAGGAATTTTATCAAACACCTTGTTGAAGCATTCATTCATATGTATAAATTTGAACCAATGCTCACAAAAGAGAAGTATTGCTCCAGCAACTATAAATATTGTTTATCCTAATCTATCCAGTGAATAATAAATTAGAAAGGGGGTTTGAAATCAAAAGAAGAAGAATAGCGTTCAAAATTAAAAAGAGATTATGGAAATCGAAACCTACTCGTCGTCGCCGCCAATCAGAACCTGCTCAGCTTCCCCTAAATACACAATCCTCGCATTCATAACCTTCTCCTACACCTTCCACTTGTCATGTCCTTCCAACCGCCAACGGCTCTCCAATCACCGTTGCGTCGTAAGTTCTAGAACTTATCAACTCCTCCACCACCGGAGCCTTCTCATTCTCCTGCTATTTTGAATCCGTCTCAACTGGTGTTGTCATCTCCGCTGGTTTATCATCGGCTCTGGCCACCAGGAGAGGCAGCATAAGCACCTGACGCCTGCTGGGCTCGGGTTGAGCTGAGAGTTCATCGTCATCGTCAGTCGGCTGCTGCAAAGGCCGTCAAGTGAAATTGGCGAATTCGGAAAATCCTTGTTGGTGAGAAGAGAAGGTGAAGGGGTGTTTTGGAAGAGTCTGATGAAGTTGGCTTTTCTTCGAAAATTTATAAAAGAAGAGAAGAAGAAAGGGTTTTGATAGAAGGAACATGGAGGGAGCTTTGGGAATGGAAGAAAATGGAAGAGAAAATTCTGGAGGAAACTTTGCACGGAAAAGGAAAAAATAGAAAAGGTAAAATAGAATGAACCTAGACGTGTCTAGAAAATTGTGATTGATTAAGTTGGGAAAGTAAAAAATTTAAAAATTGAAACAGTAGTAAATTAAATGCGGAAGGAGAAGAGAAAGAGTTTAGGTGTGAAAAGAATTTTTATTTTAAATTTTTTGTAAATTTGGGGTAATTTTGTGAGAGCGCCACGTGGCAAAAATGGCCTCTTTTAGTAGTTATTAAGATATATATATATATATATATATATATATATATATATATATATATAGACTTAATCATCCTCACCAATTCTTCATTATATTTGTAACGTTAAAGATAAATTTTTGAATATGCTTCGTAAGGTTCCTTGAAATAAAAACAGTACTAAATCATCCTCTCCGATTCTTTATTATTTTTGTGCCAGTAATTCATGCACTATTTTTTTTTTATAGCCTGCAATTATTTCAGAATAAATAATCCAAACTTCATTTAAAAACCTCCATCGTAACGGTTCCTAAAATAAAAACTCCACTTAATGTTCATCACAAATGATTTTTATTTTGTAACGGTAAAACTTAATTTTAAAACCTGAATTGTGACATTCCCTCAAATAAAAACTTGACTTATCATTATCACAAATTCTTTATTATGTGTTAATCCAATCTCAAGTTACTAAATGTTTGTACTTACTCTAAAATTAGTTTTACGCCTTGATGCATTTTTTATCAAATAGGCTTTGGTCTAATATTGATAAAATGCTTTGAAAAAAGATGTGTGTGTTGTGCAGGGAGATACTGGCTGCCTCTACCAAGAATGTGGACCTGTTGTTAATGTTGTGAGGTTGAAAATTAGTAACTTGATTTGTATGGTCCTGTTAGAGCTACGTCTGGTGGATCTGCTCATGTAGTTTCTTAGGTATAAATCATCCGTTATTTGCATTTTGCAATTATCCTGTTTTGTTTCTTTCGATTGCTGCATTTCAGAAATTTTCAATATGGATGTCTTATTTGAATAAATAAATGGAACACATTTGAAGCTCTTCCTTTTTTTAATCGAAACCGTTATTGACGGGGCTCGGGGTTTTGAGAGTGTTCTCCTTTTTCCATTGCAATCAAAGAATTTCCCTTAGGTTTACAAAGTTTGTTGAGGTTAGAAGAGGTTTCTACGCATATATCAATCTAAACCTTCTCCATACTCATGGCGGTAACACCATATTAGAATAACTAAAAAGGGGATACATCATAAAATCCTATGGTCTAATACTTAAGAGTATCAAATCATCCGACAAGCGTAGTACCTTAACTCGAATCAGCAAACCAATCGAAATCTACCAATCTAGACACAGAAATCTGCTGACTAGATTAGAAGTCCGTGGGGTTTTCCCTCTCGCCAACTAACGGTTTAAGAGAGATATAACAAACAAATGGGCAAGGATACTCCCCAAGTTAGTCAGAATGATTTTGCAAAAATACCACATGCAGCCCATATCCGCTATAATAAGGTCAAATTTTATTGGTAAATACAAACCGATTCGGGTCTAACTGGCTTGCAAATTCCAAATAATATAGAACATTTGAACAAATGCTGAGATAGTTCATCACTTTGCGGTCATCCCTGGGTAAAAGGGGATTACCTGATTGTGACTACCCATCAAACTCAAAACACTGCCATTAATTACCCCTCAACCACGTTGCAGTCATCCCAGGGTAAAAGAGAGTTCCTGATTGTGTTTCAGGGCTTTTTCTAGCAGTGTTAAGTGCACTGGAATTGTTATCTAACACAAGAAAAGCTGCAAAAGCAAACTTCCACGGTGGAAAAAGTCTACTCCCTCCGTCCCAACCAAAGTGTCTTACTTTCTATTTTGGGATGTCCCAACCAAAGAGTCTTACTTTCAATATTTCCTCATTTGGCAAAAAAAATAGAGTCTATACATTTTTTGAATCACATACTTATTGGGGTTAAAATAGTCTTTTATCATTTTTTTGCCATGTGTCCTACTTCCACATCATTTTTCTTAAAAATTGAGCCTCCGTCCCCGCGGACACTTTGGTTGGGACGGAGGGAGTAGTTTATATTGAAATTGAAAACGCCAAAAGTACGTAAGAATACTACTTTGACTTGGATTTCTCCTGTCCATTCATATAATCAAGACTTGAAGCAACCAAAGTTTAAACCGAACATGAGCACGTACCCGTCGGTAAAACTAAGTTTGACAGATAACAATTAGTTTAAATATTTGACCTTATTTCTAAAAGCATAAAAAAATAAAAAGAAGAGCTGCAATTCATAGGACCAAGGGAACCTTTACCACAAGCAGGGCGCGTGTGGCGTCGCGTGGCGATACGGGTGAAGGATGATTATTTGAAACTCTTCCTTAAACCGATCTGAAGCTTTTTCTCATTCTGATTCATCTTGCTCCTAAGAATGTTTAGCTGTATTTACACTTTCCAATGATTTGGTCTAAAAAATCTATCATTGTGGCTCTCCTACCAACTATTTTTGCTTATCACGTTGTTTGTGTGTAGACTCCTTGAAGATATTTGTAAGATTTTGGATTGAGAGGAATGACTGATTTTTGAGTCTGCTGATCGGGACCATATTGAGTTTATGTGCTCATGGCTTTGAGTTTATGCAGCCCTTAGTGTCTTGTGGTTCTTTCAGCAGTATAGATTCTGGAATGATGTCATTGCATTAATGTTGTAATTGCCCTTGGTTTGCTTGAGATGATGGTATAATGGTACTCTGACTACTCATTATTCAAAAATAGCAGCTGACATAGATCACACCATTAAGGCTATCTGTATTGTGCACAATGAGACTGCAACTGGGGTCATAAACAACTTGGCTACTGTCAGGAAAATTCTTGGTAACCTTACTTTGTAGTTGAAGTCAGTCTGATTTTATAAACAAAAAAAATTTAAGTTACTGACTTTATAATACTTACAACCTCAGATCATTACAACCATCCAACTCTGTTTCTGGTGGATGGAGTGTCTTCAATCAGTGCACTTTATTTTCGTATAGATGAATGGGGGATAGATGTGGCATTAACTGGCTCCCAGAAAGCACTTTCTCTACCCACGGGGATAGGGATTGTGTGTGCAAGTCCTAAGGCGCTTGAAGCGAGCAAAACTGCCAAGTCGGTCAGAGTGTTTTTTGACTGGAATGACTACTTGAAGTTCTGCAAGATGGGGACTTATTGTCATTCATATTTTGTTGAAGAACATCCGATGGTTTTTTTATTCAAGTTTTTCTTTATTGTTAGTAGTTAATGTGATTAATTGAGTTTTATTTGATTAATTTAGTAATATAAATGAGACGTTACATATGTATGCAAATTCACTTTACATAATTCACTTTAGTGAGAGTAATTTCATTTTAATGCGATTAATTGTTTGCAAATTAATTAATTTATTAAATTAATATAACGAATTGCATAATACTATATGAAAAAATGAGATTAGTTGGATTTTTGGAGTGATTAGTAATCAATAAAATTACTAATTTCAAAATAGTTTGATACTAAAGATAGGCACATAACTATGTATTTTACATGTTGGAGCTAAAATTTGTTCTTTTGACATATGTTGGGTCCATAAAAATTAGTTCAGTCTAATTTTTAAGTAATATTTATTTGCCAGTTTTGAATATACACACTTTTTTTCATACCAGCATTTTATTTAATGTATTGTTAAATTGATATATATATATATATAATAATTTTTAAACGGGATATTCATGCATCAAACTTTGATAATTTTTATATCCTTTGAAAATGGCATGCATTATAATAATTATTATTTTGATCGTAAATATGTTGTGATTAATCTAACTAATGATATCAAATAGATAGTGTTAAAATGTTAGAGTGCGAATTGAAGTGGATCGATATCCGTACATTGATACGGGAATTATAAAATTGAAAAAACTATTATAATTAAAATTTCATATGTATATATTATTGATAAATAAAAATATTACGTTTTACTAAGTTATATAATGTTTTAAAATAAAATTTCCGTGCATCGGCACGGGACATTACGCTAGTTACCTTTTGATTTGGTTGAATAATATTGTGCTGGAAACTGAGTTTCCACTGGAATATGTACGACGATATATCGTTGAGGAGTGGGGGTGTCGGCGTGAATGTTGCACCAATGGAGTTATTAACATAATAAAATATTATTTCCACCATTTGACTACTAGATTATTAACATAATAGTACCATGGAAGACCTGAATAGAAACAGAAGCAAACGCATTTTAAGCTGGACGTGATAAACAGATTTTCAAGGTGTCGCAACTCCCACCGAAAATCATTGTGGCACAAATCCACCGAAAATTATCAATAATGAAATAATTTTTTTTGATGAACCCAAATTCAGGGCGGATTCTATGGGGGTTCAAAAGGGGTCGGGCCCATCCCATTATTTGTCCAGAAATAGCATATATATATATATTACTCATTCCCCATTAAATAATATTTTGAAAAAAATTAATTGGTGGCCTGTTTTTTTTTAAAGCAAAATATATTTATGTGAGTAGAATAGAAAATTTTACTAAAATTAAATTTCTAATAAAAGTAGTGGACCATCAGTAGGGACCACACATTTTGTCAGTTTTTTATTAGTATTTTTTTATTTTTTAAATTTATAATTCTTATAAGATATCATAATAGTAAATTTTTTTTAAAGAATATTAATAATATTTTCTTAATCCTATAACATATAAGTAATAAGACATACTAATACCATTGGGATTTGGTGCTATATATTGAAAGAGAGATTGCGGAGACCATTCCCATTGATTTGATTATCGACACTTTTGAGATGATCAAAGAGAGAAGAGTTAGATTCAAATAAAATTTATATTTTCTTTAACTATAGTTGGTCCTTTATATGTATGATTGTTTTATCTCTAAATAAATTACTTTACTATACCGTCATTTTTTATAATTTCATTAGTTCTTTCGAACTCAAATTTTTGTGATTTGTCCGGCCCCCTTTAAGGTAAAATCCAGGATCCGCCCCTGCCCGAATTTCATTAAAATCACCAAAAACCAATAAAAAATTTAGACCTTCACTCCCAGTCTATTACAAAAATCTCTACCTATTTCTAGGCTCAAAAGACAGACTTTAATCACAAGAAAAAACTCCCTTTTACCAGTTGAATTCAGCCTCAACTCTCTTTCTCACTTCTGAAGCCAGTAGAGATCTTTGGTGGAAATTTCTGTAATTCTCCCACGCATGTAGAGTGTAGTAACTTGGCGGAACAACTTGTGCACTTGGCCTGTCCTGCACCAGTTCAGTAACCTCCTCCTCAATGTCCTCAGTGAGCTAACTGCCTGCAATCCTAGAGATAAGAGAATATCTTTGCAAAATGAGCACTTAGTAAACATATGTTGTGCATTTTCGTCCTCCAAGCCACAAAGGCAGCACTTTGGTTGCTGCTGTAAAATGCTGATTTTTTGAAATCTGTCCACTGTGGCTAATCTCCCTCTCAAGAACAGCCATAGAAAGAACTTGTGCTTTGGGAGTAGCTTAGCATGTCAGACCAGTTTAGCCCAAATATCTTCCTTGTCTGCCCCCTTCAAAATGTTGTAAGTAGCAGTAATAGAGAAGCCACCTCTTCTCCTCGTACAGTGTTGCGGCTTGTCAAACATGGTGTCTTTCAATCTAACAAGTAATTTTCATATCCAACTCTGTCCCGCCTATAAGTGCCAAAAGGCTTGTCTTTCAGATAAAAAGCTTGAAGGCATCTTATCCTTTTGAAGTTTAATCTATTTTTTTTGAAATCAAATCCACCATGGGTGGGGAATATTAATTTGGCTCCCCTAACCATTTCTCAAAAGGGATTATAGCCGTAGTTCTTTATTGCAATTGGATTAGCCATATATATGGCTCAAAATGAATGAAAGAATAGGCTGACTATGTCTATGACACATACTACAAACTACAACTCTACTCCCCGAGCATTTTAGCGAATCATCTAGTGAAACACAAGTCTGCCAAGGGGAGAGTGCAGAGAAGCACGAGCCAAACAAAATTCCAGAGAGGCATGTGTAGAAGCCTTCTATCTCTGATGCAAAAAAAAATGGTGCCGATTTGCCTTGTGTTAGTCCATGGAATCCCATTGATCACCTATCAATGTGTCTTGAAATATCTGCAAAAGTAAAAGTCAGTAGCATATGTTGCAAGGGGATCATTAAGATCTAATATTTGGTATTCCTTCCTTTTCTAACTGTATGGAGTTCCTTAGCATAGTAGGAGCCTGGTTCAGAATTAGGGGGCCTTCTAAATGATTTGTATGAGTGTATTTGGCAAGGAAATCTGGCACTTTATTTCCTTCCCTATACACATGCTGAATTGGTATATCATTGATGCAGGACTCGTGTGTTGATGAATCGTGGTTGTAAAAGAACTCGTAACAAAATATATAATTAACCTTGGAAATCACACCTAGGGAAAATATATATAAATATCCTTTGGCAATCACGCCTCCGGGAAAACTGGTTTAAAACTCATACTCTGAATTTTTATAAATCTTTTCTCTCCCTTTTCTCTATAAGGATTACAATATATATAGCTATGAAAGTAAAACAAAATAGGAAAATAATATATGTCCTAATTCTATTCTAAAACTAAAAAGAAAACAAATATAATTCTTTCCAAACTAAAATTCACTTTTCATGAATATTTTTGGAAAATAGTTGTTTCAATTCCTCATCAATCATTTAGACCTACATGGATATCATGAAAAATGTTGTAAAGGTTCCATTTAGCTAATTCAGGCTGGAGAATGCATCTGATAGCTTGTAAACAGTCACTCTCCAAGACAAAAGGCACTTGTGAGAGTTTACCAATTTTGATACCAAAATCAATAGCAAGAATTTCAGCATGCAGAGATGAGTGTGCAGTAAGCTGTTTCATATCCATTCTGATCACAAGGCCTAAACTATTTCTAGCAATAAGGCCTATTCCTACTGCACCATTTGAGTAAGAAGAATCTACATTTATCTTAATTCCAGCTTCAAGGGGTATCCATCTTATTGCTCTTGCAATCTTAGGTAATCTTAGGTTTTTTCTGCCTTAGGAAAGGTACTAGGTCCATTGATAGGAGTTCCCCGTGTTTTACAGCATTGCCATAAAGGGGGAAGGCTGTAATTATTAAGGATACTTTCTTAGCTATCTGGAGTAGCACTGCATGTTCGATATCTATTTTATTTTCAAACAAGATTTTATTTCTTCTACACCACAAGAACCAGAGACTTGTAATTATAGTAGAGATAAAAACATTTGTGTGTGCTTTTGTTACTCCCTTGTAGCTGAGATAGAATGAAATCCTATGTCTATATGAGATAAAATTTGGGACTGGCACTTGAAAAACACTTTGAATGAAATTAAATATGGCAATATTTTTTGTACAACTATTAAAGAAGTGATCAACTGTGTCTGAATTTCCACAAAGTGGACATTTTGATGCAAGGTTGATCTAAAATTTAATAATTATATCATCAAAGGGAACTAAGCCATTAACCAGCCTCCAAATCAAGACTGGAATAAATTTGGACCATACCTTTTTTATTGAGTGGATATCTAATGAATGAGCCCTCGGATTTTTGTATGTTGATTTAATTGTGAATTGTCCTGAGAGGTCCAGTTTCCAAATCATTCTATCCTCATGGGAGTGTGTGATTTCTGCTTCCTGCAAAATAGATATTAAGTTGGTAGCCATGTGAGGCTCCAGTGCAGTTATGACCTGCAATTTGTTAGCACGGAAATTAGCAACATTGAGTTTATGGAAAGGTAAAGGAACCCCCTCTGGCCACTCATAGTACAATGCTCCATTCCCAAGCCAATTTGAGTCCCAAAAAGATGCAGTCCCACTTCTTTTTTTTAAAGTTAAAACCACCATTGGTGGGGGGAATTTATTGGCACCCTAAACCATTAGAAGCCTTTCATAGGCTCAAAAATAATAAAGTATTGTTTACAAAGGGAGCAGAGCTCCAGAAGCCAAAAGCTTCTCAGAAATGAAATCCTTTCAAAGGATAGAAGGAAATGCTACGGACTGAGGAGAATACTCTAATAGAATACTCTAGGTGCATTATCTGGCCAATTTGTAGACCTAATTGGATTGCCATGATCTCAGCATGCAAAGGATCTTTGCATATACCATTTTTCATGCATATCTTAATAGGATCTCCAAACTTGTTCCTGACAATAATTCCTAAACCTGTGATTCCATTACTCTGATATGAAGCATCAACATTTATTTTATAACCACAGTCTGGGGGGTTCCATTTAATCAATTTAACAGG
The DNA here is from genome assembly GCA_948330725.1 of Sherardia arvensis. Taxonomy (NCBI): domain Eukaryota; kingdom Viridiplantae; phylum Streptophyta; class Magnoliopsida; order Gentianales; family Rubiaceae; genus Sherardia; species Sherardia arvensis. The sequence continues at coordinate 20,248,133 of OX415238.1, forward strand.
GTTGGGCCTATTTCTTTTGATAAATGGTAACAATCCATTCTGTACTACAAATAAATTGTTCTGATTATTTCCAGTAACATGATTAGCAGTGAAGATCATGGATACATGCTTGCAAATGTCAGATAAAATTGCAGTCACAGGTATGTTCTGATCATCATATAGAGATTTGTTTCTCCTTGTCCATAAAGCCCAGAACACCATCATTGTGGTTGTTCTTATTACTTTTGTATGGATTTTGGTTAAACCCCTGTATGATAAACAGTACACAACTCTGTGATTGATATTTGCAAAATCTGAAGGTCTTATGGCTAGCAGGTGAAAAACTTTAGACCATATCCGTAAAGTAGATTGACAAGTATTGAAAAAATGTTCCATTATGTCATCATTTCTACAGAAAGGGCATTTTGATGGATAATGTAAACCAAATTTCACCAGGTTCTCAGGGAAAGGTAGGATGGAGTTTCTGATCCTCCACATTAGTACAGACAATTTAGGAGGAGTGGGATTTTGTCATACCTTTTTAATCAAGCTCCTTTGTTGTTGCTTGGCTCTAAGGCTCTGATAGGCTGACTTGATTGTGAAGCTTCCATTGGCTGATGGGGTCCGTTGGAGTTTATCATCATGCTGATACTTGATCTGTGCTTCCTGCAAAAAATCAGTGACGTTTGTAGCCAAGTGAGGCTCAATCTGGGGGAGTATCTCCTCCATGTTAGCAATGAAGTGTGCAATAGTAATATCTGGGAAGGGAATGTTGACTGAATCAGGCCATTTGTAGTATAAAATAGCAAGGCCTGTCCAGTTGGAATCCCAGAAAGGGCTAGTCCCTTTACCAAAACTGACAACAGTGTTCATATTAGCAAAAGAGGTGATTGAACAAATTCTGTGCCAAGTGTGTGATTGCTTGTATGAACTAGAGAGAGACCACATATATTTGGTCCAAATTGTATCATTTTTTGTAACTTCCACCAAAGTTTGCAAGAAAAAACATCTACAAAAGATGCTAGGTCTCCAAACCCTAAGCCATTTTCCAACTTTGGTAAGGCTACTCTTGACCATTTCCTCCAGACTTTGTTTTGGCCATATTTGGATTCTCCCCAGAAAAATTTGCTTGCAATCCTTTCCATCTTCCTTATCACTGTTTTAGGGGGTCTCAGTACTGCAAAGGTATGAACATGGATAGCTAGTAGAACATGATTAATTAGAATCATTCTTCCAGCCATGCTAAGCCACCTGTTTTTCCAATTTTGTGTTGCTCTTTCTATCCTTTCCAGTAATGGTTGGTAATAAGCAACTTTGTTTCTCCCCATGAACACAGGAACTCCTAAGTATTTGAAAGGTAATTGATCATGAGTCATACCTAGAGTTCTTTTTATTGATCTGATCCTGGTGTCAGATGTTCTTGGACTTGTAAAAAACTCAGATTTGAGATTGTTAACCTTCTGTCCAGATGTGTCCTCATAGGCCTGTAAGAAAGCTTTTACTCTCCTCATATTTCTTTTCTTTGAATTGATGAATAAAGTTGTGTCATCAGCACACATGAGGTGGGTTATTTGTTCTACACCTCTTGGCATTATAAATCTCTCAATATAGCTCAAGTTGGCCAGTTTCTTTAACCCTCTGGTAAAAGCTTTTGTGAGCAATTTGTATAGCAATGGTGACATGGGATCACCTTTCTTTATCCCTCTGCTTGCTGTGAAGAATCCCGAGGCAATCCCATTAATCAGCACAGAGAAATGAGCCGCAGCTATGTTTTGCATTATAATCTTCACCAGGGTTCCATGAAATCCAAAATGAAGGAGTATTGAGTTTAGAAAACTCCATGATACCCTATCAAAAGCTTTCTCCATATCAAGCTTGACTATGATGTTATTGTACCTGCAATTTTTCCCAAGTAATATAGCCATTTCCTGCATCTGAATAGTGTTGTCAGTTATATCTCTCCCACTTATAAATGCAGATTGCTCAACTGATATAAGCTTCTGCATCAGTGGTTTAATCCTCTCTGTGAGGAGTTTGGAGAACACTTTATTGAGGAAATTTGAGAGGCTGATAGGCCTATGTTCAGAGAAAGTGGAGGGGTTTGTCTTCTTTGGAATTAGTGTTAACCATGTGCTCGCTATGGCCTTGGGGATAAAAGAACCTCTTAAAAATTCATTTACTGAATTTAGGAGATCATCTTTGACTACTTCCCATGAACTGATGTAAAAAGCACCTGGGAATCCATCTGATCCAGGTGAGCTGTCTTTGCTCATTCCAAAGACAACTGATTGTAGTTCATCCATATCAACAGATCTTAGCAGTCTCTGATTTTCCTCATCTGTGATCAGATTTGGTATCTGTGACAAAAAAAGGCTGAGATAAACTCCATTTGACTCAGATGGTGGCTGGTTCAGAAGGTTTTCATAGTACTGGATTCCAATTTCCTTGATGCCATTTGGGTCAGTAATCCAGTGATTGGTGTCAGTCTTGATCTAGCATATTCTTGCCCTAGAGATCTTTTCCTTGACTGAATTGTGGAAAAAGGAAGTTTTGCATCCCCTTCTTGGAGCCATTTAATATTGGATTTTTGTTTCCAAAATATTTTTTCCTCCTTAATTGCTCTAATCAATAGAGCTTGGCTCCTGTTTAAGGCAATGCGATCATCTTCTGATCCAGATAGTTGGTATGCTAGCTCTTTCTGAGATACATCCGTTTCAGCATCAATCAGATTTTTATGGACATTCCCAAACTTATCTTTATTCCAGGCTTTGAGTGCCAACTTGAGTCTTTTCAGTTTATGAACCATATTTGACATTCCAGAGTGGTTACTTGGCTGATTCCAATTTTCTGTAACCAGCTCCAGATAGTCATCTATGTTGGTCCACATCTTCTGAAACCTAAAAGGTTTTGGGGTGTGTTCAGTGGAGTCTTGGATGGAAAGGAGAAGTGGGTTATGGTCTGAGGTGTCTCTTTTCAGGATATGGATGGAGCTATGAGGGAACAGGGTAATCCAATCTAGGTTGCTCATACCTCTGTCTAGCTTCTGTAACAAGAGGTCCTCTTTGGCCCTCTTGTTAGACCATGTAAATTGACTGCCAACTGTGGGGATGTCTTCTATGGCCAGTGTTTCAGTTAGATTCCTAACTCTCTAATGCTTCCTAGGGGAGGTGAATGTCTACCTTTACGCTCAGAAACTGATCTAACTGTGTTAAAATCTCCTATATACATGGTTGGGGCATTTGGCATGTTTAGTAGATCCTGCCATAGGTGTCTTCTCTGATCTCTGAAAACTTTAGCATAGATAAAAGCACCATTCCACCTAGTGTGAGTTAATAAATCCTCTATACTAGTAAGAACATATTGGTCAGTTTGAGATATAATATTTAGATTGAAAGCATTTGTCCATAAAAGCCAGATTTTAGCATGTTATGCAGCAAATGAATTCTGAAAATTCAGAGCAAATTCAGAGCATGTTGTAATGAATGTATGATATCCCTATCATGCATTGGTTCTATCAGACATAAAATTTGATTTTTGTGTATGTGAGTGACTGCTTGAATTCTATCAAGTGATGTTCCTAGACCTCTAACATTCCAAACCAAAATATTACCTATGATGTTGTACTTAATCATCAAACAGTATATTTTAGTTTTTGTTTTGGTCTGAGTATCATACGAATACTCCCAGTGATGCTACCTTTTTTACCTTTCTTTTTGCTGTCCTGTGTGGGGGTTTAGACAGATTCATGCATAACATTGTTTACTTCTACCTCATTATTACCAAACAAAGCAATATCAGAAGTATCATGCCTCATGCTCTCATGTGATGTCATAGAATTGTTATCTACAAACATATCACGTTCAGAAGGAGATTTACCACCTATATCACTGACTTGTATGGGCTGCAATTCCTATTTTCCTTGTTGCATAATTTCATCCTCAAAGTCTTCCTCTTCTGAGCAATTGTCTTCCTGCAATACAGAAAAGGAGTTTGTTATCTGTATGGGTGAGTGATAAGGGACAATTGATAAATTTGGTTTTTCCCTTAGTTTCAAATCTTTTTTCAGAGAGGGGACTTGTAAATCATCAAAAGAAATAAAGGATACAACTTTGTTTATTATCCCTGCCACTTCTTCACTCAGTTTTAGGTCAGTGACAAGAGCTTGTCTGACCTCTTTGCTATCTTCTGCAGGGCTTTGAGAGTATAGTACCATTGCTCCTTCATTTGCCTGTACCATATAGCCATTTTCCTTCTCTCCTGGAGATAGTCCAGATGAGCCTTCCTCTTTGGATTGACTATCCATGTGCTTTTTCATTGTTCCCAGAGCATCTCCTTTTCCAGACCTTTCTCAATTCTGGATGGAGATGGATGCAGTTTGCCTCCTCATGCCCAATCTTTTTGCATGTTTTACAGTAAGTGGGAAGCTGGTGATATTCAATCTCATACTCCTTGTAATTGTCGGTGCGGCCAATCGGAATGGAGTGGATTCGTTCCTCTTTCAGATCCAGCTCTACACACATTTTGATGACCGACGGTCGGGTTACACCATTGGTGGCTGCATCCATCTTGATGTAGGTGCCGATTTGACTTGCCACATCTCTAATCAAGATCTGATTGTAGTAGTAGATTGGGACATCTTTGACTGTAACCCAAACCGGGACGATTGATAACTCGTGCTCCGGTGAGAAATCCTCTGTCCACTTCAAGACCTTCATTGGAGCACCGGCGATGTTGCAGTACGGCTGCAGCCAAAATTTCTGATAGTCTTCCTGTTCTTTGAACCTGATTAGGACATGTCGGTAATCGAGAAGACCAACTTGGTACTGGGATTTGAAACCTATTTTCTGAAAAGCAGCATGAATGCTATCCATGGGAGGTTTTCCCCGACCAAATTTTCCAACCAGGGCATTTTGGTAATGGGTCGCCATAATCTTTACGGATTCTGGGTCATACGGCAGGATGGCCGTTTAATCGGGTAATTGATGGACGGATTTCTGGATTTTCGGGCAAGGATTCGAAAAGTGGGGGTGGTTTATTGGCCAGATCTTGAAGGAAGGTTTTTCCGGCGATAGCACCACCCTGTTGGGGCGGCGGTCCCGTCACGGGATAACCGTTTATGGCCGTTGTCAGTGATAAAAAGAAACTGGGATGGTGTTTTGGACATTTAGATGGTCGGCGCGTGTGGTTGTATTCTAGAGAGAGGCGAGAACGTTTTTCCAAGTGAAATGTGAAGGACGGTTGTGTAAGCTGTCATGACAATACTATAAAAATATAAAACCTTACTATTTTAAACATATCGCAGTCCCACTTCCTATTAACACCTGAGACTGCTGAGACTTTTGAAGTTTAATCTATTACTTAGGACCTATTTACTCGAGTTTATTTGTTATTGAACTAAACTGGAGTGAAAATTAATTTATTGAAAATTAGAACCATATTTCATTTACATGAATTTGATCAAATTCTATTTTCACTTAACTGAATGGCATGGCATTGAACTAAATTGAACTGTTCTACTAATAAGCTCCACAAAATAGGCCTTGATTTCGAGTACTGAGTGCTAAGTTGAAAAGCATAAAATTATTGATATGATATACGCAGTGTGGTATTTTACTCAAAGTAATCCAAAATATCATTAAATACAATATCACCCCTAAAAATTGCTAAATTTTTCAATAAACATAATAAATGAAGATATTTTCAAAAATCATATTGTATTTTGGATTATAAGGGTAAAATACCGAATCATATATGGCAACATCCTAAAATTAATGAGGATCGGAACAATAACAAAAACGGACCAAAAAGAGACAATATCATGTGTTTTTTAAGAATTTAAACAATTGCTAGGACTCAAAAGTGGAGGGAAGACCATCAGTCCATCAATATTCATAAGTAATCATATTTCTACAACTAAAGTTGGTATAAAAGCACGACTTTGAGATGCATGTCTTCCTGACTAAGGAGACATGACCTAAATAAAAATTCAAACCAGCACAATTCCCCGATCCAACAAATTAAAGATCTCCATCCCTAGTCCTCCTATTTATCCTGATTCTGGAGATTGACTCCCCGGCTCAGCATTCAGCAAAACAGCAGAAGTTATGCACATTGTTCAACAAGATGCCCAAAAACTGAACCCACTTGAAGGATGTAGTGCATCCACATCACAAGCTCCATAATTTGTACTTCCGAGGCTCTGCCACAAGCTTTCACGCCTTCACATGAAGATAATTTTGAAATAGTTCGCGGGATTCAAAATTGTGAATAGGATTAAGGTGTTTACTGATTTCCATGACTATACTTTTATCTCCAATGCAGCCAAAATATTATGAAGACCATTGTAGCATCTGTAGCTTGAAGCAGTTGTGATTGACTGAACAGAACCCATCCATCAACAACACTCTCTGTCCCAGCTTAGATAAGTTACTCCCTAACAAAAACTTGACCCCGCGAAAAAAATAAATAAGGAATGATTGCATTGCAAAACTCTTAAGAAAAATAACAGACTCTTAAGCAACATTGATCTAAGTAATTGGTCATTATAGATCTTTATTTAACCAATAAGTATATTTAGAGCAGTGGGCAGAAACTGCAATCAGAGTACCTAATTCTCAAATTTGCTCCCTGTGAAAAAGCACGAAACTTTACGGCAGAGAATGTGGATGATAATACGAACATGACCAAAAAATGAAGGCAGTGAATAAGAATCTTGTCTTAATAAGGCAGTGATATGCAGCCATAAATTAGAGTATGTAATGAATCCATCAGAACTGAAGTAAAAGTGACGCCAATAGATGAAAAAACAATTGAGAGAAATGCACCTATGGTAGTTTGGACATAAATTTAGGTAGATTGATATATTTATTGCAAAGAGAGTCATTAAGATAAATTCAAGGGGAATAAGACCCAAAAGAGAGATTTTTAAGTATTTGTTGTTACAATAGAAAGAGTATACACTAGACAATGTGAAAAGCTCAGTCATGATAGATAATTAGATACTTAAGAGCATATATACAACGAGAGATCCTCAAGTGCCCTTTTCTTATTAACGATCACTCTTAACAAGGAACAACTCCTTAGTTGAGGAGCCCGTACATCTTTTATCTCCAATTAATAAGCAATAAGATATCCACGTGCCATTCATTTATAGTTCTCCTTTCTTGAAACAGATGAAAAGGTTAAATCTAGCAAGACATGGAGATCCATAGATCTAGCAGGTCACAGATTATTTCTGAAGAGAAAATCTAGAGTTGATGATTTGGCATTTAAGGAGCACCACTTAAGTCTCTACAACCTGTAGATTCCCTCAAGCATATGTCCTTGAGGGAATTATTCAAATGAAAATATCAGTTGTTCATCTTGTAACTCGAAAAGAAATCCGCTTTCACTTTTTTTTTCTTGTCCCAAAAAGGGAGCTCGCTTTTCAATCTGTTTACTTAATCATACAGTTGTATGTTCACAATAAAAAGTGAAAGTGTACATTTCATCCTAGATTTGTGTAACATAAGGTTCTTCATAAAATCTACTACACTTGACTGGTCATTTCTTTCAAACACATGGATTATTTATTATTAGTTTTTATAACAATCGTTCGGCCATCATCAAAACACACAGTCAAAATAGATACCTTCAACATCTATTAACATCAGGCCAACAGTTGCCGCACCAGATAATTATATACCCTTAAACTGATGATACTATTGTCCAATCTTTATAAGGTCAGGCATGAAACCAAGTTGAAGTCCAAATCCATACATAATATCCAGGTAAGGCTTAGTATATTTACCACAGGACCCATAGAATCTTTTTCTGTGCGAGTAAATTAAATAAGTGAAAAAAGGCACTAGAACTTTAGGGCTGAAAAACATGATATCGAGATATGGCTAGGGGTGTAAATGAGTCGAGTTGTTCGTGAGAAAAACTCGAGAAACTCGGTCAAAGCTCTAGCTCGGGTTGACCAAACTCGATCTCGAGCTCGAACTCATTCGAATATGTAACGAATCGAGTCTGAGCTTTTAAATTTTATTTCGATAAGCTCGACGGGCTTATTGAGCAAATATATATATATATATATATATATATATATAAGATATATAGCTAATATAGGGGTTTCTTTGGAATTAATTAAAAATCTAAATTAAGTATTAGGGTATGGAAGACTGTAATACAACTTGTATATAATCTGTATACATGCTAAGTTTTCAATTTTACCCCAAATCCAAGTCCAACTCACTCTTCCTCTTATTCCATTTGTGAATTCCAGTAAAACGAGCTTTTTGAGTTAAACGAGCTCACTTGACTCGAATTTCAATAAGCTCGCGAGTCGGACTCGAGCTCACAAAAAGTTAATGAGTCGAGTCATGAGCACAATTTTTTATGTTCGAGCTCGAAAAATATTTAACGAGTCGAGTTTGAGCATACCCCTGTTCGGTCTCGACTCGACTCATTTACACCCCTAAATATGGTTTGGCATCTTAACCACAGAGGAGCCATTGAATCTTTTTATGTGCACGTAAACTAAATAAGTGAATAAAAAAGGAGACCATAACTTAAGAGCTGAAAAACATGATACATGAAAACAAGGCAGAGCCGGCTCAATCTTCTCTGAGCATGTAAGCTAGATAAGTGGAAAAACAAATTGGAGACCAACATTTAAGATATATGAAAACAGACTTGGTGAAATTTTAGTAGAATTATACCTTCCAGTAGAGTCATACTCTCAGCTGAGCAGGCTCTGCCTTGTATACTTGTTCTCCGGACTGCAATCCAGGAAACTGTCCAATATCACGTCCTTTAAGTGGCTGGAATTCCTTGTCTAAACCAACAGCAAACTCATCTGGACGCATCAAACCATCATGGAAGTAATCCGCAATCTAAAATACAAGGTGGATATTTAATGCCAGAGTGAAGGTGTACTTGAGCATGGAACCATCATATATAGTCCACGGTGCAAGCAGTAAATATGAATCAAGAAACAAATAGCAAAAGAGACAGAAAATTTACATGATTAGCAAGACCCATGCCACTTAAAGCTGCAGCTTCCATGCTAGAGCCCAACAACCAATCACCACATATGCCTGTCCTTCCATGAGGATCAAAAATGCATGGGATATTGGGAGAATTAGTGGGAAGAGCTGCACCCCTGCAAATTCAAACATATAAAAAAGAATTTTCATAATACAGCTAAAGTGAATTCCTGTTTCAGGGAGTTATAGTAATTACAGTCACACTTTTAGATTCATTCTGTCACTATTGGATGCTCTTTCGTGTAATCAACTCCCAAATAGATACGGTAAAGATGCTAGGCTCAAGAGCTAACATCTCCTACTATGATGTAATAGAGGACACACGGGACCGAGGGGTTGGGCGTAGGTGCTTTATAGCATTGGCATTGCAGCCTTACATATGTAGCCGCACTAAATTAGTACATTTCAGGGTTTTTAGAAAAAAAATTCAAATTATCTAGCATTTCTCTTCAATCTTGCGGAATTATTAGCTTAGTTACAGGCACAGATGCATCACAACTGTTCAGTATAAGGAATTTGGACAAAATGGCCCTCGTCAAAAAGCCTACAGCAGGAGCAATGGTGAGTTTCTCAATGAAATAACTGCCAGTGAGCCATTCTAAACATTCTGTTCATCGCTTGTTTATCCATTCCACTAATTCCTATTTTATTTAACTGCAAAATACACAATAGCAACGCAAAGGAAAAGTCACCTCTTACCATAACTGTAATCGAGTGAAAATGGGTTTCTGAAGCGAACTGCTGGGAAGTCCTAAAGCAGACTCAACTCCAGCAAGCATAGCTTCCTTCACCTTCTCAGCTGTGGCAGTTGGAATGCTTTCCTGAAAATTAAAAGATTGCCAGTAAGATGCATATCATAAATCAATTCTTTAATTAAACCTTCATGTTTTACAATCTACAGTTTATGCTTCTCCTGTCAAGTTGGGGTGAAATTAATTTAATTGAAATTAATTTAATTTAATTGAGATTTGTTTAGTTTAACTAAGATTAATTTAAATGAACTGAGATTAATTTAATTGAACTGAGATTTTTCTGGTTGAACTGAGATTAATTTAACTGAGATTAATTTAACTGAAAAGCGAATATTATGTATAAAATAAGGGCATGTTTGCCCGAACTCATTTCATGTTGAACTGAATTTGACTAAAGTGAAAATTAATGTATTAATAATAGACTCTGCATGTCTAATTTTACTTGAATTTGTTCAAAATATATTTTCACTAAATTGAACTTAACTGAATTGAATTGAATTGAACTGAACTACTGATAAGGTCCACATAATAGGGCCTAAAAGGGGCGGTTTGCCTGAGCTTATTTCTTACTAAGCTGAATGAACTGAATTGAACTGAAGTGAAAATTAATATATTGAAAAATAGAATTAGTATGTCCATATTCACCTGAATTTAATCAAATTATATTTTTACTAAACTGAACTGAATTGAATTGAACTGAACTAAACAGAATTGAATTGAACTGGACTGAATTGAACTAAAGTGAATATTAATGTATTAAAAATAGAATCAGTATGTCTAAATTTACTTGAATTTTATCAAATTATATTTTGATTGAACTGAACTTAACTGAATTGAATTGAACTGAATTTAATTGAACTGAAGTAAAAATTAATGTATTGAAAAATAAAATCAGTATGTCTAAATTTACCTGAATTTTATCAAATTATATTTTGATTGAACTGAACTGAAACTTCACTTAAATGAATTGTATTAAATTGAGATGAATTGAATTGAACTGTTCTTATAAACTCGTTCTTATAAACTCCAGCAAACAGGGCCTAAATCGTTATGTTTTGTATCCAAATGAAATAAAGTTAAAGTAATTATTTTATTGAATCAAATTAATATCAGTTTATTCAAGTTTAACTGAGATTAATTTAACTAAACTGAGATTAATTTAATTGAACTGAGATTTGTTTAGTTGAACTGAGATTAATTTAACTGAACTTAATTTAATTTTACTGAACTGAGATTAATTTAACTGAGATTATTTTCCAATAATCTGAAATTACCAAAAAATTGAACATCTCCTCTTCAATGTCAACTAAAATACCTAGTTAGCATTTATACATAAAGGTTTTTCAATATAGTAAATTAAGGGTTGCATTAGGTATCTGGGTATTAAAGAATTTATATAAAAATAGTGGCTATAAACAATCAGAACTCGCTTTGAAATATAGCAAGTACGTTTTGTTTTTTTCTTCAAAATTTCAATATGGTCAAAGATTGCATTAGGATATGAAAATTATTAACATCAAAATTCGGATCGAAATAGACGATTGCAATTTTAAAGTAGGGAAAGAAACTATCAGTACTTCCACACATGAACTAAATAATCAACATCCGGTCCATTATCAAAAATAATTGCTTACTTGGGGAACTTTAGTCTTCTTTCCAAAGGCTGCTGTGCTCAAAAATGTCCAACAATGTGTTTCCTTTCCACGAGAAACTGATAGTTTCTTTGTGTTGTTAGCCATCCACGAAACGGATTCAACTCCTTTGACAAAAGCTCCTTCAAAAGGAAGTTCTGTTCCAGTAGCAGGAATTGGCAGAGATTCATTAAAAGCTGCAAGAAGAGCCCAAATGGAACTGAGCTCGAGCCTCTGCAAAAATAACAGTTACAATAAGACACAGAGCAGTTGAGCGCATAGATATGCAGAGCTTTAACATTGAGTCAAATGCAAAAGATATGGACTAGGACCCAGCTTCCTTACCTTCATTTGTCTAGCAATTGATGGTAAACCAGATGATGCAAGCAACCTGTTTGCACATTTTCCTGTCAAATTTTAAATGGCAGATTATAAATAGGAAATGAATAAAGAAAAGAAACACAAACAGTAGATAAGGATTTAAAGCAATCAATAAAAATGTTAGAAGACCATCAAATAAAAGCTTCTGATATGAATAAAACTTATCTGATATAGCCATATATTAAGCCATCAATGTAGTCTTTCAAAATTATATTTCCTTAAGACATATAATTCCAAGTGGATACATTGATTTAGGCATTTTGAAACTTAGCGACAACAAGGAAGGGAGGGGTTGTGGAGGTACTGGATATTAAATGACAGAACATGCTTAATGGTGTATTAGATAACACTGGTTTTAGATTATTTGATTAAGAGATACCCACTCTCAAAAACTCTGATCATTGATTAAGCAATGTCCTCACGTCCATTTAAGGAGTTAGGTTAATGCTTATACCTTATGTACTTTATAACATCTTATGTACTATATATCTCCAACGCTATTTTTTTCTTTTTGTTGAGGAATGTAAGAACAAGCAATTCTGCATAAATTGGAAGTTCAAATTGGTTCCATGTAACATTAATATTTGTTCATCGCTACAATAATATCTCTTCTTTTAAAGAGAGCCCCTAAAAAAATTAAACAGCAAGGACAAAAGGTAAAAACCTGAAAAGAATTGTAAAGATATTATTAACATCTGTGTCTATTCTAGATAATAATATAGTGAGTCTGAATAGGGGGAATCATTAAGCAGTAAGCGCAAAAAAAAGTATAACTTATTACCATTATGTGCAATAACAATTGCATCAAATTGCCCACAATGCTTTCCCTTCTCACTCAAGTGCCACATTCCATTAAATGGCTCGAGTTCACTAATCCAGCAAGGTCTTACCACATTAATCAAGCGAGCCTGCACATGTAATGACTGTTGATGCACCAACAGCACCGATGCCAATATAAACAATTTCTATATAATTGGCAAATTCATTTCAGTGTCATAATTATTAATTTCATAACATGATTTTACAAAATATATTATATCAATAAATAACCTTGTACTGGCTAGGGTAGAAATCCATACTAGAGTAACAATGCCCAACCTCGGATTAGTGATTTCAAACAAACAAATTTTCCAATCTGAGAGTCGGCTAGTCAGCTAAGCACTAAATAGTGCAAAATTACAAATCACAATCCTATCAAAGGACCCAATAAAACTTAGCCACAACAATATTTATATATAAATATATCAGACAGGCAATAAACAAAAGAAACTCCTTATATTAGATTTCCGGCAATAGATCCTAATAATACAACTTAGCATATATTAATCTTAAATAAATAAATAAAGTAGCAAATATTTATATTTTACAAAAAGAACATAAATTTTAAGGCCAACAAGCAACTACTTAAAATCAAGGAAGAGTCCATTACCACAAGACTTTACAGTTAATCTATAAACTCTTCTTGGTGCCATAATAAAGGGACTTTGAAGAAACCACTCCTGAGCACTTTTCTCACCTTTCTAGGATCATCTCATTTACAATCCTAATCATCTGTAGTTTGTGAATATGAGACAGACTACAACCAATTAAGCCAACAACTAGAGCCAGAGTGACAAGATTCAATTCACTCACACTCTGGCTTGACAAAGCATCTTCAACCTGATTGGGGTGCGAAGTTTTTGTTTAAGACCAACAGGGCCTCTATTTTCTAGGACTAAGTTGTCAAAATTTACTTGGCAGAGTTAGGTCAATAGAGTTCAATTCCCAAAAGTAATACAAAGAAGACGAAACTGTAACTACCTGGGATAGAATTGACTCAGCAATAGGCCGCATTCCATTTACACCAATATACCGGGGAGGAGAAGCCGGTAGAGGGATAAAATGGCCACCAGATTCAAGCTCCCCAACAGTTCCTTTCCATTCTTGAACTAGACCTTCTATGGACCACAAATTTACCAGTTGTTGAAACCTAGGGTCTGTTGCAGTAAAAAACTGAGCTGCATGGTCAAATATGAATGGCTGAGGATCAACATATCTTGTTCCCATTCTTCCTCCTAGCCCATGCACACCCTAAAGTGTACAAGAACAATAGCAAAATAAAATCACACACAAATACAATTATCACAAACAAGAAATGCAAAAGCAGAGTATACGAACCGTATCAAAAACAGTGGAGCGAATGCCTCTCTTCTCCAGGTATAGAGCACAGACGAGGCCAGACATGCCACCGCCAATGATTCCGACGACGGGGTCATTTGAAAGTGGGCCGCTGAAACTGACCTGCTCTTGAGAGAAGCTCTTCTTGAGAGATGATTTCCTGGATGAACCGTAGGATGATTTCTTCCGGTAAGGTTGCTTTTTAGGCTTGTTGGGAGATGCTTGCGTGCATTGAATTTTCCTGAGGAGTTGTGGGGATTTGATGAAGAATGAACATGGTAAATTGGAGTGAAACTGTAATCTCAGAGGCAGTGGTTTGAGGCTTGGCGACACGTTGTTCATCACTGAATTTCGGATAAGTTTCTGGTTCCCACAGTTTCCATGTCGCATTTTATATATACTAGGCTAACCGGACCGCGCGTTGCGCGATTTTTGTGATTTAATTTTAAAATAAATATAATAATAATTAGTGTATGAATACAAAATAAATATTTGTTACAAATAGTATTGTAAATTGAATAAATGATTGTATTATAGAAATCCTGAAAATAAAATAATTGAAAAGAACTAAATTACAATAATTAAGTTAAAGTGTTTTCCTTCAGTTCCCTATATTTGACTTCTTGTTAATTTCAGAGTCGACTTCACTGTATTCATATATTTGAGTATCCGCAGTTTTGTGTTTTTGTTCGTTCATAGTTTTATTATTGGAAATTCATCTTCATCAATATGCTAAGATAAGTTCAATTGTATTCACCTCTTACAAATAAACCACTAAGTATCTAGTATCTAGTATGGATTTCTCCATTTTTTGGTTTTGTAGTTTGGAGGAACACAATATACTTGCTTTCAACAACATTTTCTTTTCAACAATGAAAATCGAATTTCATTGCACACATCGGTAAAAAATTAGCCTCTACTCATATAATTCAGATATCCATCATGTGAAAATGATTCTAATGCGATATGAACTCACAGTGGAAAACGTCTTTAGGCTATATAAGCATATTCAACAACATTTAGGAAAATGGAATAATATTAAAAACAATATAAATTCACATAGACTTCTGTATTTTATTAAGTATGATTTTCAAGATAACATGCAAATCTACTTCAGTTTTCATGCAATTGGAATCTAAAATATATCTCAAATTTATAATGCATACTAAATAATGACTAACTAAATCCATAGCATATAATGAAATTGCTATTAGTGTATTTTGAAGTAATTTGTATTTTCATGTAATAGCCCTAAAATAGGAGAAATTTCTATTCAATAAAATATGCATTCACGTAATTGCTATTTTCACGTAGTATTCTAGAATATGTCATATTGTTATTCAATAAAATTTCTATTCACATTATTATTATTCAATAAAAGCATTTATAAATAATATGACATGGAAACAGAGTACTTTCTTGTCATTTATGATGATGAATTTTTGAACCCTTACTTCTTTGCCTGATGTGAAGCGTGCAGGAAAGCATTGGACAATAATTTCCATTACGTCTGCCAGGGATATTAAATTTATATTCATATTTGAAAATGTGTTATCACTAATGCAAATATGAAGTATAAAATAATGTTTAAAAAATATCTATTAGTGAATTTCACCAATAAATGGTAAGAATTCACAATTTTTTTGAAACAGGTGAATAAATGGTAACTAATATGCTAAGAAAAGAAAAAATAGCAATATATTTATTGTAATTCATTATTGTAATTCATTATTGTAATTATGGTATGTTTGCTAAATTGAATTATAGGATGAAGTTAGTTTAGGTATTAAATTGTTTTGCACACTTTATTTTAGGTGTTTTTGGTTGCTATAAAAAGTTTCTTATTTCGAATTATGCTAAGAAAAGAAAAAGTAACAATAATGAAAAATAATTATAACTTTAATTCTTGCATCTATTCTCTGGAAAAACAAAATTTTGGATTCTCTAGTAAATTTTAAATTATCATAAACTCAAAAATAAACTTTCACGAATAAAAATAAAATAGACAGTAGACACGAAGAACCACTTACTAACCTTGGTGATCAAAATAAATTTAGCCTTCTTGAAACTTGTAGCAAGGTTTTCATACTTCGGAGCAAATTTCTTACAGTCCTCACACCTGCCAACATATTTAAATGAACAACTTCAGCTAACTCAGCTAACTGCACAGTTCAAGCGATCAGCAACATTACTGAAAAATCTTATAAATTTATGTAAAATCAGATCCACAAGATCACTAAAATTTCAAATATCTTACAAAAAGCAATTATTTTACAATCAGCTTTAATCTTCTACGAATCTGGTTCAATTCCTTATCTGATTCTTAAAGCAAGAAATATTAAGTATTACCAAAATATCCCAAAATACTAAGTTATCAAATCTTTGCAATAGAAATTCAGCTAAGATCTAAAAATTTCTAGACATCCAAAGAATAAAAGACTGATGCTAAAAGTGATTTCAAATATTTGATGTCCTAAATCTTGCAAATTTTGCTAAACAAAAGGGACTCATACATACATGTATTTAATCAGGTAGTATGTTATAGTTGTCGAGCTCTCATCAAAGAATCCTTGCACGACGATAATGACGTCGTCATCATCGCCTCATTGTTGTAAACAGAATAAGCCTAACAATAATATCTCAAGTTCAGATAATATGCGTCGTCATTAACGAAATATTTCAAGTTCAGATAACAATAATCAAATGAGATAAATTTTAAAACAGGATAAGCATGTACACGGTCCTTACCATGAATGTGCCGAATTAATTACATGTCTCGGTGAGATAGCAACCCTGGTAAAAGATTTTAAAACCAGATCGAAATAAAAATAACAAATATATATAATAATCTTAAAATTTCATATGCAACGTGAGGCAATTACCTTCAAAACACTACTCAGTAAACATGTACATTAAGAGGAAGTTACGGCTCATGATTCTTCTCCTCAAGAAATTGGAGATACGTATGTTTTAACTGCAAATTGCCTAAAAGAATTATATTACCCTTGAAATCCTGCAAAAACCCATTCCTTTTCCAGAGCTCCTCGCAAAAATGTTCGCTCACAATTAATTGTGTTGGTACATAATCGCAACATCTTCACTTTAGATGTCTCCGATATCTTTCAGTGCATTGGAGCTCGGTATTGATCAGATAGCGAGTAATACTCCCGTTAAATACTCCACTTGTAAATATATTTTTAACAAATCCTACCTACTTCTAATTTTTTTGGGACAAAATATATACATACGATTTTTTTTTTTTGGCACTGAATATGTTATTATGGAAAAAATCCACATTTTAGAAACCTCCATATTTAAGTAATGTCATATATAGTCACATTTAAGCAACGTCCTTACTTAAACAAAGTTACGGTTTAATTTTGTTTAATTAGATTAGCTTACTTAAATTAAAAAAGTATAATCTCTGATTTAAAAAATTCCTTGTTTATAAGACGATTACATAGTAAAGTACGGTGGCATGTATCAATTATTCCTAAAATAAAATGAAAGATACCAAAAACAAATTTGTTTGGAAATTTGTGAACCGATTAACATGATTGCAAATTCGAATGGGTGCCAACAATATATTATGGCGCTGTTCCTTTCAAAAAAAATAATAATAAATTACGGCGCCATATATTCCTTAAAAGATTAGCATGGTAATAGTAATCTTACATGGTAAGTCCGGTTGCATTTGTTTGCAAACGCAGCTACGAAACGGAAACTCTTATGTCGTTTCTCGTATTGAATATTGAGTTTCAATCTCATTTGGAACTAATATCAACATTATATGTATATTTCTTATACGGCGGCGGCGTTGTTTTGTAGTTCAAACAAAACGCAATTTATGAAGGCGTTTTATAGTTTATCTTATTAATTCTGGCGGCGGTGTTTTTTTTATTTTTTATTTATGCCGCCACTTTCTACTTTTTAATATATACCTAGTAAAATGATTATCTTTTTCATCAGATTTTTGGATATTTCTCAAGTGTTTTGGAAGTAAACGAAAAAGCTATTTTGACTAACCATGTGATTTTTTCCTAATGGGAATTAGAAGAGTTATTGCCGCGGTCAATAAATAAATTAATAAAAAATATTAAACTACGTAGTTTTGATGAAAACCACCACATAACCACCGCAAGTTCACCATATTCCGGCGCCTACCATTTTTATATATTCTTTTTTTTTGTTTCTTTTAATTAAAAGAGTTTTGATGGAAATTAAATATATACATCCATTTTTAAACTTTATAAAATTATTTGATTGGATATTTTAGGATCCTCAGCGCAGTAATCAATATTCTGTTACAATTCCTAAAATTTATTACTAACTTTATAAAAATATTAATATGATGTACCAAATTATAAAATGTGAAAGTATCATTATTCTTTTGTGTATCACTAACCAAATATAAATTCTCTTAAAATATCAAAAAATCATTACTAACCTAAAAGTATTAATAAGATTCGCCAAATTATAAATAGAAATTTACTTATATCTCATAATCACAGTTTTTATAAAAATAATCAAATATACATTGTTAAAAAATCCAAGATTCATTAGTAACTTAAAATACTAATTTGATGTACCAAATAATAAATGGATGATTACCTCTTTGAAAAAATATAACAATTTACTATTGCTCATATTTTTATAAACAAATACTTAAAAGAGGTAACAATAGTAACACGTGGAAAAACGTCTAACGATAACACACATACTTATGGATCATTCACTATCGAAAAACATATACTCATTAAATCAAAATCTCTTACAAATTTATTTGTTTTCTATTATTAAACTAAAACTTATAAGTTATGCATTACATGCTATTATTTTACACGATTCGTTGTGTGGTACAATTTTGGTATGTTAAACTTATATTTTCAATAGGTTAGCTTCTACGCGATGTAAAGATAGAGAAAAATAGTTTGATCAATTACATTTACTCTTATGCAAATATTATCTAATTCAAGATTTAATTTAATATTTACAAGTGTTTCAAATTGCACAAGCAGATTTTCAAGTATTAATATCTATGTAGAAACCGTGTATTATTCAAAAATTTGCTTGATTTTGTAATAATAAATTGATCTGTTTTAACTAAATATTTTGAAATAAAATCAACTAAATTAATTTCATGCAAGATAAAAATTCAATCCGATTAAATCTACTATTCAAGTTCATACCTAAAATTTAATTTACACTTTGTGCCAAATTAAATTCTTTTAAAAATGTTCATAATATACCGCACAACGTGCGGTACAACAAGCTAGTTATAACTAAAACTAATATGTAGTGGAGTGAATGCGATACGCCAAAAAATGTTTCAAAGGGTAAAAGTATCATACATTATTGATGAGTATAATAAGAAGTGTAAAAAATTTAATTCTAAATTAAATCCTTGTCTACTTTCAAATCAACTAAGACATTGCTAAACAAACCCCAATTTAGCCGACGAGAGAACTCTCTACTCGTAGCTTATTAGTGATCGTTACGCGAATTACAACTTAGTCACGAATAGGGGATTCATTTAGAGTTAAACCAAATGATGAATAGATATACAAAACCAGTTATTTGCATTGAGACTGTATTTTTTATTTTGTTTCTTGAATGCCCTTCTTGAACATGTCTTGACTATTTCTGTTGTACATCTTCCCTTGTCAAGAAAGGTTCTTCTCCACTGATCCATACCCTTGCGCCTGCATAAACAAGAAGATAAAAGCAATTACTATTCAAATGAATTTGAAAATAATTAGACTCTAACATAGGGATACACATTGCAGTCCAATCTAACTATTCTTATAGTATCTCTAGGAAGAGATGAATGTGTGAAAAATAAGTTTCTTTTCTTCCTGCTTGCTAATCTAGCTAAAGTATCGGCAACTGATAGTTTGTCTTTATGTAAATATGATTAAAGGAGATATAGCTAGTAAACTCACTCTACAATTCTCAAATTGCTCTCAGATGAGGCTCTATTCTCTAGGGCTATGGCTATTTCTTTTATTTAGAACATTGTTTGCAATTACAACTTTTCAAGAGCATTTCCCGGTTACAACACTTGCATCTGCAAAAGCGGGATTCCCTAGAGAAGAACCACCAGTGTTAGCCTTATATGGCTCTCTGTGAACTTTACAATTGACCAACATGATAGCTCTTCTTTGATTTGGTAATACAAGAGCCAACTTCATCAGCTCTGGGTAGAGAACCCTTGCCTCCATTTGCTTCCAACCTAACATGTGAACTTCGAACACTCATTGCAATAGGTTTAGAACATGCTTCTTCAGATGTGTTTGGTGGATCTGTACTTTTTTGAAGAAAAAAAGTTGGGTGATTTTGCTTTCTGATGTGGTGAAAAGTAGAAACTGATATGACCAGCTTCTACTTTTGACCAGCTTTTGCTTTTGGACCATTTTTGGGGCAAAATTTCCTTCTGCTTATGAAATAACAGATTTTTTGGCAGTTTATCAAACATTAAAACATGTTGTGCTTTGAAGCACAATAGTTGAAAAGATCTGTCGAACACACTCTTCATTATTTGCATTATTGGTCTAATGCTATCATAGATAAAAGCATTTTGACCACGCCAGACAACCCATGTTATAAACAATAACATTAATCTAACAAAAATTATATGCAAGTCAAATTTCACCAAAGCATTCCACTAATAAAAACATTTCTCAAAACATTAATTTTCGTACCTAACATTCAAAGTGTTCAAAATGTGTACCTAACATTCCATAATTGTTCAACTTTTGTACCTAACATTTAAAATATTCAAAATGTGTACTAACATTTCAATATTGCTCAATTTTTGTACCTCACATTTATTTAAAGTTGAAGTTGTTTTTACTGTTTTACTAGGGGTATTTTGGTAAATTTCAATCTAAATTTAGTTTAAAAATTATTTATTTTTTTAAAAAAAATCAGTTTATCATAACTAAAATGTTTATATAATCACAAGTTTTAAATGCTGAATTTAATTGAAAATTTTAAAAATATTTTAAATTAGAAATTTTCAAATTTTATTTTAAGTGAAATTGCCAAAATACCATTGGAAAAAAAAAATTAAAACAATAACTTCATCTTCAAATTAACGTGAGGTACGAAATTGAGCAATATTGGAATGTTAGGTATACGTTTTGAACACTTTGAATGTTTGGTACAAAGATTGAGCAATATTGAAACGTTAGGTACACATTTTGAACACATAGAATGTTAGGTATAAAAATTAACGTTTTGAGCAACGTTAAGTCGAAAAATGAAATTTAGTCATTTAAAAATATCTCTGATGTTATCTCAAATAAATTATGGAAGTATGTCTAGAGAGTATTAGTAAAAGAGCACCTATGGAAAACATGTTGCAAATCATTAGATTCATTCCAACTGAAGCAACATATGGAAGGGGAATATAATTTATGCTCCTGTAATTATTAGCTGTAGGGATAAGTCTATTCAATAGCCTCCAGTTAATACTGACAATTCCTTTGGTACAAATTTCATCCACAAATACTTATAAGAATCAATGAGCATTTTCTTTGGCCTTAATAGTTCATATGCCGATGAAATAGTAAAGTGACATTGAGGTTCCAATTTCCAAATCCTTTCATCATCATATAGCTCATACATATCAACATCTTTCACCATATGGTGTTGACTAACCATGACTTAGTGTTGATCATAAAAGAACTCTTTCACCATCATCTCAGTATCTGGGATGTCAAGATCATCGTTCCAAAAATTAGTTAGAGGTTGGTCCTCTATCTGGTTGCTCTCCCCGAAAGAGATCTCACCATAGCCAACCTACACCAAGGTATTCTGTTGTGCTATTCATCCATCTATCTGTACCTCTTGCAGGTTTTTTGGTCCTTTCTTGCAGTCTTCGATGCAGGTTGGACATAAAATAAGATAATTTCTCTATATTAATCCTTTGTCCAGATACATGTTCATATTTCCTTAAAACTCCATTACATTTTCAAGATTGTGCTTATTTGCTCTAAGGAATACTACTGTATTCGTCTGCAAAACTCAAACTTGTGGCCTTGCAGAATATGTCAGTTTATAATAATACGTTTTAGCATTATATAATAGAAATTAAGAGTTTTATTAAATGCCTCAGTAAGGATGATAAACAAAATTGGAGATAGATGATTTCCCTGAATAATTCCTCTCAGAGCTTTAAAGAGCCCGTTCATTTTTTCCATTCACTAAAACTAGAAATATTGTTGCTTGTATGTTGCCCATTGTTGGTGTTTTATGAAACACAATCATTTAAGCATAATTGGATTTGAGTATTAGTGAGCTCGGGACGTTATAACAAGGTTGGTGGTGCGGAGTGCACACTTGTATAAACCCATCCACGAGCTCACAATTCTGGAATAATCATGTTTGTATGATTAATTCGGAATAAAGTGTTACATTGATACTAATGCAGAAATGTATACGTATATCAATTAACACGTGTTTGGTTTTTGGGTAATATGATTGGATGATTGTTTTGGTACGTACGTATGCATGCAGTTATTCCTTTGGATTGGATTGGATGCATGCATGCAGTTAACTCACCGTTGTGGATTGGATCGGGGTGTGTTCTGTGGTTACTGCAGTTGCCTCTTGGCTGTGTAGTTACTGCAGTTGCCACTTGGTTGTTCTGTAGTTACTGCAGTTGCCTCTTGGTAGGTTCTGTGGTTACCTGCAGTTGTTCATCCCTATCTGATACGGTGTGGTTTGGTACCGATGGTTTTCCCTATAAATACACATGCCTTGGTGCATGTAAAGATACAGAATCACAAACAGTAATTACAGTCTTTAAACAAAATGTTCAAAGGCATTTTCTTGTTTCAGGCCTAGAAGCAAGAAGGTTCGATAGTTTTATCCTGCGAGGGAATTCGTGAAACCCAGGCTATAAGGGTCGAATTATTCTCTAAGGTAAGCGAGCCTACGTGACTCTATCGAAATCCAGATACATCACAAATACCCTTTCTCTTTACCCAACAATCTTAGAGAATAATTTGTTGTCGTTGTGATGATGGATTCTGTACGTGACATGACTTCTAAGTTTATGAAGTTAGAGAAGTTTGTAGGTGTGGACTTTCGCAGGTGGCAGAAAAAGATGCACTTCCTCCTAACCACTCTCAAGGTGGTGTACGTCTTGTCTACTCCGATCACCGAACCAGCAGAGGATGAACCATTGGAGGAGACACGCAAGAGAAACAAGTGGGAGAATGATGACTACATCTGTCGCGGTCACATCTTGAATGGTATGTCTGATTCACTGTTTGATATATACCAACATGTTGAATCTGCAAGGGAGTTGTGGAAATCTTTGGAGTCAAAGTACATGGATGAGGACGCTTCTAGTAAGAAGTTCCTTGTCAGTAATTTTATGAATTACAGGATGTCAGATTCCAGGCCAGTGATGGAGCAGTACAATGAACTGCTTCGGATTCTTGGGCAATTCGCACAACACAAATTGGAAATGGATGAATCTATTTCTGTGTCAAGCATAATCGACAAGCTTCCATCCACTTGGAAGGATTTCAAACACATGCTTAAGCATAAAAAGGAAGAGCTATCTCTTGTTCAACTTGGGAGCCATTTGCGCATAGAGGAAACTCTAAGGGTGCAGGAAAATGGCAAGCCCAAAGATAAAGAAACAGTGGTATCTTCTTCTATCAATGTGATGGAAGATGGTGAAAGTACTAAGAAGAAAAAGGGCAAAAAGCGTCCCTTTGTCAACAACAACAAGGAATCAAACAAAAAGCCTAAGGGTTCATGTTTGATTTGCGGCAAGACGGGGCACTTTAAACGTGACTGTCGTGTCGGAAAGAGCAAGAAGGGAGTGGTATCAAACCATTCTGGGCAGGGGTCTAAGGACCAAGGTCCACCAACTCAAGGTCAGTATTTTGACAATGATTTAATTTTTTATGAAAATTATGTCACACTCATTCCTGAAGCATTTTACATGCAGGATGATGAAGTTGCGTGGTGGGTAGATTCAGGTGCAACCAAACATGTTTGCAAGGACAAAAAGTGGTTCAAGTCATTCGAACCGGTTACTAATGGTGCCATTATTCATATGGGAAACGAATCTACCGCCGATATTCTTGGTCGAGGAGAAGTTGTGTTGAAATTCAGTTCTGGGAAATATCTTCATCTAAAGGATGTATTATATGTACCTAGAATTAGAAAGAACTTAGTTTCTGTTGGCATTTTAAATAAGTGTGGCTATAAGCAAGTGATTGAATCTGATAAGTATGTATTGTCGAGGTATTATGTGTTTGTAGGGTTTGGATATTATTGTAATGGTATGTTTATGTTGAATTTGAGTGATAATTTTAATTCTGTAAACATGGTTTGTTCTGGTGTTGATTTACCATCTTTATGGCATGCAAGACTAGGACATGTTCATTATAATCGCATGCTTAATATGTCCAAAGAAAACTTGATTCCACCTTTTGATATAAATGTGCAAAAATGTGATACTTGCAAGTTGATTAAAATTGTCAAACAACCTATGAAAAGTATTGAAAGGACATCAAGTTTGCTTGAACTCATTCATAGTGATTTATGTGATTTGCATGCAACACCATCTTTGGGAAATAAAAAATATTTGGTAACATTTATAGATGATTATTCTAGATTTTGTTACATATATTTGTTACATTCTAAAGATGAGGCAATTGCTAAATTTAAGATTTTCAAAAATGAAGTTGAATTGCAGCAATCTGTTTTGATTAAAAAGTTGCGCACTGATAGAGGAGGTGAATATTATGATCCTGTGTTTTTTGAATCTTGTGGCATAATTCATGAAGTTACCGCTCCTTATACACCACAATCAAATGGTGTGGCTGAAAGGAAAAACAGGGTTCTCAAGGAAATGGTAAATTCCATGCTATCCTACTCGGGCTTGAGTGACGGATTTTGGGGTGAAGCCATGTTAACGGCTTGCTATTTATTGAATAGGGTTCCAAATAAAAGGAACAAGAAGACTCCATATGAAATTTGGTGCAAAAAGAAACCAAACTTGATTTATCTTCGAGTTTGGGGTTGTCGGGCGGTCGTGAGACTTCCTGATCCCAAAAGGAAAACATTGGGGGAATGAGCAATTGATTGCATCTTTATTGGATATGCCATGCATTCCAAGGCTTATAGGTTCTATGTTATTGAACCTAATGATTTCATTTCGGTTCACACCGTAATTGAATCGGTAGATGCTATTTTTGATGAAAATCGATTCTCCTCAATGTCAAGACCAAAGGATATAGTTCCAACTTCAATAAGAACTATAGAGGGAGATGAAATCTCACCTGATAAGTCACTTGAACTTCGAAGAAGCAAGAGAGGAAGGATTGAAAAGTCTTTTGGTCCTGATTTCCAAATGTATTTGGTTGAGGGATCAAGAGATGAGATTGATAATGAATATTCTTATTGTTATCATGTTGATGAGGATCCTAAAACATTTAGTGAGGCAATGAAATCACGAGATGTTGCTTTCTGGAAAGAAGCGATAAATGATGAGATGGATTTCATCATGGGTAATAATACGTGGATTCTCTCTGATCTACCACGTGGTTGCAAACCATTAGGTTGCAAATGGATCTTCAAAAGAAAGATGAAAGTCGATGGTTCTATTGACAAGTTTAAAGCCAGATTGGTTATCCAAGGCTTTAGGCAAAGGGAAGGTGTTGATTACTTTGATACATATGCCCCAGTTGCCAGGATCTCCACTATTAGGTTGTTGATTGCCTTGGCTGCTATCAACAACTTAGTGATCCATCAAATGGATGTCAAAACAGCATTTTTAAATGGAGATCTTGAAGAGGAGGTTTACATGAAACAACCAGAAGGGTTTGTTATGCCAGGAAATGAGCATAAGGTTTGTAAACTGGTTAAATCATTGTATGGGTTAAAACAACCTCCTAAGCAATGGCATCAAAAGTTTGATGAGGTGGTTTTGTCAAATGGTTATCAATTAAACCAATCTGACAAATGTGTATATAGCAAATTTGATAATTCTGGAAATGGAGTTATTATTTGTCTATATGTGGATGACATGTTGATTTTTGGTACAAACCAAAATCAAGTTGACCTTACAAAGACTTTTTTGTCTTCAAGGTTTGACATGAAAGACATGGGGGAGGCGGATGTTATTCTTGGCATTAAGATCAAACGAGAGAATAATGAAATCTCTCTGACACAATCTCACTATATTGAAAAAATACTCAAAAAGTTTAATTGTGAGAATTGTTCCCCAGTTAGTACTCCAATTGATACAAGTGTGAACCTTGTACCTAATAAGGGTAAAGCAGTATCACAACTCGAGTACTCTCGAGTAATTGGATGCTTGATGTATGCCATGACAAGCACAAGGCCAGACATCGCTTTTGCGGTTGTCAAGTTGAGTAGATACACGAGTAATCCTAGCACCTTTCATTGGCAAGCTGTTAGGCGTGTGCTCAAGTATTTAAAGAAAACCAAGGATTATAGTTTGTGCTATGTGGGATTTCCTTCAGTGTTGGAAGGTTATTCGAATGCTAGTTGGAATAATAGCGGAGATGCTAATTCTTCTACTAGCGGTTGGGCATTTTTGCTTGGTGGAGGAGCCATTTCATGGTCTTCAAAGAAGCAAACTTGTCTTGCTGACTCGACATTGGAAGCTGAATTTATTGCTTTAGCCGCAGCCGGTAAAGAGGCAGAATGGTTGCATAATCTGATCTATGAAATTCCATTGTGGCCTAAGCCAATTTCGCCTATCTCAATTCATTGTGATAGTCTAAATACTTTGTCTAATGCTTATAAGGAAGTGTACAATGGAAAATCCAGACACTTGGGCATCAGGCATAGTGCGGTTCGTGAGTTATTAACTCATGGTGTGATTTCAGTTGATTTTGTAAGAACACAGAAAAATCTAGCAGACCACTTGACGAAGGGGTTAGCTAGGGACTTGGTATTTAAGTCGGTGATCGGGATGGGTTTAAAGCCTATTTAAATCTTTGATGGTGGTATACCCAATTTCGCTCTAGTACGACGCTAGAGTCAAATTCAATGTGGAAGGCCCATTATTTAAGATTGAAACATATAATTTTATATCCCGAATGGTATATGTTTGGACATGCATGAAGACCAGAGGATGAAGTTTAAACTTCTTAATGGATTTTTTGAAAAAATACATATGCATGTGTATGATTAAAAAGATTCACCTATATGAAGAGCGAAGTGTAGCCGCTTCAAGAAGCTAAGGCTTGGCTTTGTATGCACCTCATGAATGGATTGGGACACATGGCTTGAATAGTGTCAGTTTAGCTTTTGAGTTGTATTTGAACTTGTGTGTGTATTATCTTCAAGTGTTCAAATAGGTTGAAGGGTTCAATCTTTTAGACACCCCGATTCTCGAGCATTTGGAATGTGTAATTCACTAAGATGAAAATTCAATCTATAAGACATTTTCATTTATGCACTTGTTTGGTTTTGATGGATTGTTGTTTTTCCAAATCAAGGATTATACTTAAATGGGGGAGGATTGTTGGTGTTTTATGAAACACAATCATTTAAGCATAATTGGATTTGAGTATTAGTGAGCTCGGGACGTTATAACAAGGTTGGTGGTGCGGATTGCACACTTGTATAAACCCATCCACGAGCTCACAATTCTGGAATAATCATGTTTGTATGATTAATTCGGAATAAAGTGTTACATTGATACTAATGCAGAAATGTATACGTATATCAATTAACACGTGTTTGGTTTTTGGGTAATATGATTGGATGATTGTTTTGGTACGTACGTATGCATGCAGTTATTCCTTTGGATTGGATTGGATGCATGCATGCAGTTAACTCACCGTTGTGGATTGGATCGGGGTGTGTTCTGTGGTTACTGCAGTTGCCTCTTGGCTGTGTAGTTACTGCAGTTGCCACTTGGTTGTTCTGTAGTTACTGCAGTTGCCTCTTGGTAGGTTCTGTGGTTACCTGCAGTTGTTCATCCCTATCTGATACGGTGTGGTTTGGTACCGATGGTTTTCCCTATACATACACATGCCTTGGTGCATGTAAAGATACAGAATCACAAACAGTAATTACAGTCTTTAAACAAAATGTTCAAAGGCATTTTCTTGTTTCAGGCCTAGAAGCAAGAAGGTTCGATAGTTTTATCCTGCGAGGGAATTCGTGAAACCCAGGCTATAAGGGTCGAATTATTCTCTAAGGAAAGCGAGCCTACGTGACTCTATCGAAATCCAGATACATCACAAATACCCTTTCTCTTTACCCAACACCCATAATATGTTAATCACGTGAGTATGAAAACCAATTTTGTGCAGTAATTTTGCTAAATAAATCTCAAGCACTCTATCGAAAAGCCTTCATCATGTCAAGTTTGAAGATAATGTTAAAGCCACCTGTTTTATTATGCATATAGTCAATCAGTTCATGCATTAGCAAAACACTGTTGACCAACTATTTGGTTTAACTATTGATGCGTAAAATATATGAAAACCGTAAAATGTAGCCAAAAATTTATAAAAACGAATTGGGTGACACCCAACTAACAACCGTGATGTGCCATGAATATACTCTAATCTTTAGCACATTTGAGATCTATTTGACACTTAATGTAGGGTTTTAAAGTCGATTGCTTGTTTAATGCTCTATGGGTAAGACTTGTAAAATCCTATGTAAAGTACATGTTTTGGAAGCTCTTGATGGAAGGGATAGAAGTGGTAGAAGCTGCCCAGAAAAGTGTCGCCCTTGCCCAGAAAAGTGTCGCCCTTTCCCAGAGAAGTGTCACTCAGACTTGAAGGAAGTGTCACTCAGACTTGAAGGAAGTGTCACTGAGACTTGAAGAAAGTGTCGCTTAAACCCATAAAAGCGTTGCTTTTTATGAAGAAGTGGTGCCAAGATATAGCGACCAAAACAAGCGTCGCTAAATAAGTGTCACTCAGCCAGTTGACACTTCCAGCGTGTTGACTTTTGCGCCTATAAATACCCACCTTCTCCCAAAGGAGAGGGCATCAGATTTCAGCCCCAAAAACTCTATGACCGTGTGTGGATTGAATTAGGATTTGGATTTTGGGATTTGAAATCCAAAAATAGCCAAATTCTTGTGTGGCATGGGCGGATTTGAAATCCGGATCTCAGTTCCGGATTTCAGCCCAGATTTGCCAAAATTATTAAATATTAGATAAATGAAAAATAAATATTATTTTGGTTAAAGTCAACCCTGCCATTCAATCCAATTCCATGTGTATTTCATTTTTTAACATCGGTATGAATATTTTAACGTAATCGAGTTGATTGTGCTCGAACTAACAAAATTCTTATTTTTAAATACTAAGCTTATAAAGTACTGTCATAATTAAAAATCAACGGTCATGTTTCTCAACATGTAAAAAAAAAGTAATGTATGTCATGCATATTACAAAAACAAATATATCAAAATATTAAAATTCAACTAAATTAATGCATTCAATATTTAAATATAGCAAAATATAAAAAGTCAACTACATTAATGCATTAAATATTAATATTTATCAAATTATAAAAAGTCAACTAAATTAATTTATTCAATATTGATATATATATATATCAAAAAATAAAAATTCAACTACATTAATTCATTCAATATTGATTTTCCTTTTTATTTAAATAATTCAATTCAAAATCCAAATCTATACCAAACAAGGATTTCAAATCTCAAAAAGTCAAAATCCAGATTTCAAGTCCATGATTCTCAAAATCCTAAAATCAAATCCAAATCCAAATCCTCCAAATCCTCCAATCCACACACACCCTATCTTTCTCTTCTCTCTTAGGTTTTCTTCCTCATTTGATTCCATGAACATGTTTATGATTTCTATGATGATTGTAGTAGGCTAAATAACTCTTGGGAGCATTTGATGTAGATTCTTGACTTAGATTTTGAGCACTTAATATGTATTGCATATGGGTTGTGGATTATCAATTGAATGTATAGCTTTTCATATATGTTTGATGCATGAATTGATTGGGTTATCTCCTAATTGTAAGAGTGTATTGAATACTTTCATGGGTAGATTGTGATCAATTACCTATTGGAAAATTGTAGCAAAAATGGGAGTCATGATTTATATGTGATCATTGTCTTGATTCCTATGAACATTCAATTGGCTTGTTTTATGTTCTCGTGATCGTAGATCATAATTGAGTTTATCGAGTCTCTAAGCTTGAATGCCACCATTGAATATACTTGAAGTGTGATCATCTAGGTTATTCAATGGTGAGGTCTAGGAAGTAATGTGATCATTCTTCTTAGTTTGAAACGAGAGAATATGATAGTTACTTTGAAAGTGATTGTCCTCGATAATTGGTCTTAAATTTCAATAGCAATGCTTTGTAGTGCAATGATAAATCGAATGTCAAGAGTTGAAGTCAAGTGCCCCCAAGTCTAGTAATCTCATAGTTAACCTATCTTTTCTATAGTTTAGTTGTGATCTTAAGCTCTAGTTTAGCATAACATTGTAGTGTTTTCTACAACCAAACTCCAAATTTCCCCTCTATTTACATCGCTTTTATATATTATTATATCACAGGTATTCTAGTAGTTAGAGTAGTAAATCTATTTGAAATACTTGAAAATCTCCTCTTCTCTGTGGATACGAACCTTACTAGCCACTATATGCTTAGTTGTGTGTAGAGCTTGTGAGCGAATATAAATTGTATTTTTGGAGAGGTATAACGACGACCTCCCAAACCGTCAGCTAGATTATCGAGGTCACAACCGCGAATAATTGTCCCCGGATTTGAATAACCGTCCAATGTAATGAAACTCCTTATCTTTTATTAATCATCTCTAAATAAAATTACAATATGAAGGTTATATTTATAGCCAAAATCTATATAATTATCCTACCTATAATCTGGAAACAATAAACAGTTCCCTACTATGAAAGCAAATAACAAAACATTTTCTTACTATGAAAACAAATAAAATATCTAACCGGAATTAAAATATCTGTTAGGAAATTTTTTTGGTAAGACTAAAATTCTACTTCATTATATCCGTATATGCCGAATATGAATTTTGTCAACCCACAATGCATGTAAGACTTGGTCTATGTCTTTGTGAATAACCCTCGTATCATCCATTTTGACCAACTATTCAGTTTTTTTTTTTCTTGAAAATGACTAACTATAAGTACTCATGAACATGAACAAGAAATTAGAATAAACGAATATAAATTAATTTAATTTTACTTTTTTTTAGGTGTTTGTTATATGCAGGTCCTGTTTGCTTTTGCAGGTCCAAAGAAAGTGGGAAAATACCATAATTACCCTTCATTCGTTTATTAATTTTTACAAATATATTTCTAAAACCCTAACCTTGAATGCATAAACCCGTCTATGTAATGATTGAACACGTGTCCAAATTATAAATTACTTTTCGTGAATTATAGTAAAAAGTTAAGAGGGACATTATTATCATTTCTGAATTAATTTGGACCTGCAGAAGTAAAGTGGACCTGCATTTAGAACCACCCTTTTTGTATCGCCAACAAGTAATTTGTTACGGGTAAAAGTATAAATTTATAGGACAATTACAATGTAGGTCTCTCAAAATGGTCCATTTTGACATTTTTTTTCAGATTCAGTTGATAGTTATCAGAAAAAATTAGTTGATAGAGAAAAAGCAAACATTATACTTATCCGATTCAAATTAGCACTATACTTTAAAAATATGATCTGGTCTCGACCCTATTGAGACCCGATAAACTGGACTGGTAGTAAAAACACTTCTACCCCTAAAGCTCTGATTAAGGTTGATCGAATATTTGTCTTTGAAAAAATGGGGAAGCCGGGGCGTATGACTTCACTCAGACCAGAGGGCAAGCCGTGGTTTTAAAATGGAGTGACATAAACATTAATACACGATCCTTGTCATCACAGCAAGCAAACCTTATAAGTTACAACAGACATTTGTTTGTTCATACATCAGGGCAATCAAGTCAAGGTCATCCATCGACAATTTGACACAAATAAATCACCTTCTATTTTATTAAAGATACAGCAGATGCATCGTTAAACTTGTATAAATATCATTGAGCATATTTACATAGATACGAGGCAGCTGGCATCCTTTATACTTGTAGAACCAATAGCAACTGCAAGGCAGCAAGTGGAAGAAGAAAACGTTAGGACCAGTATAAAATAGCTCAGAGAATTTTGCAAAACTGAGGTGCATGGGGATTCCACAAAAAATTCAAACGGAAAATCAACTTCCCAGCTAACAAAATGTCCCTTGGACTAGAGTAAGGATACTAAATATTCACCAAATTTGAAGAAAACTACACATCACTAATGTCTATATATATATATTGAAGAAAACTACACATGAAAACCATGCCAGAGAAGTTGGTTTTCTTAATATAGATTCAATTTTCATCAATCCATATTGCAGAACCTTTAAACTGCTTCAGCAACAAAAATGGGTGACAAAATTTCATCACTTGAATAATTCACACAATCCTTTCTATAGAGGTGATCATTCTCATACTTTATTTTCATCTGAATTCCCAGATATATTCAATTATTCATTCATTCAATGTAGCCTCTATGTATGAAAAAATAAACGGGGATATCTGATCACGAGGGAGATTGTATTCAATAAACTTTACCTCCTAATTATGCACTGGAGCTGCCAAGATCAAAGTCCATAGTGTTATCATATTCAATGGTTGGAATAACTGAAGCCATAAACTTCAAGAATAAGAAGAGGTACCTACAAAACCAGATACTTGGGATGAAAATTCACTAAATTTGACAAAATAATTAGATTTCTGTTTGAGATAAAATGCAACATTTAAGAGAGAACATGCAGCATCATTACTTGTCAACTTCTGGTTCACCTCCTCGAGACATGAGAACATCGATAATTTTCTTCATCACAGCACCATGGCGACATGGGTGAATAGATGCATGTTCTCCAGGCAAGTGTGGATGATTTTCAACAGTTATCTGATTCAGTATATTGAAAATAAGAAAAACCATTTAAGAATAAAATCAAACTACTTATGATGAGCAGCAAAAAAATCCTGGAAACTTAGTCTACCAAGTAACATTTAAGACAACCACCATTCCCACTAAATTTTGCAATGCCAGACAGAAATATTAATGGTGATAGTACATCAATCCATTTACATATTGCAACAATAATGTGTACTTAAAGAGTGGAACATCATTTTTTAATCTTTTCTGGCAGATAGCTCAAGCACCATCACACAGTAAACATATCAGAAGTGCAAAAGTTCATATCACACGAATCTATGGAGTGAATAAGACCATCTCACCGTTTTGTGCGCATGGTCATGACTAACATCCTCAAGAACAAGGTTCGGAGACAGAAGCTTCCTTGACTGCCATAACAGACAGAACAGCCAAATCATATATAGAAATCTACAGAAGGAAACATTTATAAACATCACTTAGGTCAATTAAAGTAGAACGTATTTCTCAAGTCCTTTTACAGTTTAAAACTTGTAGGCTGTACTTCCACATTTAATTTTTTCATGTGAAACCATTGTTGACCTTGTGAACAGTGAAATTTAAAGAACAGATGTTTTGCTAGAAATTAAAAAAGTTCTATCTTGTTTTAATAATGTTGTTTAGTACAAAATACATACATACTTTTTTCATGTGTAATCACGTCCCCAGTGCATCGTTGACTATAGGGGGTCGTATAGAAACAAAAGTTGTGTAGAAATACTTCTTAGAATTCTTTCATTTCCCATATCATTTATGAAGGATATTTAGTCATTTTTCAATTAAAAACGTAGGGAGCAAATAAAGCATAAATGGAGATTTATCATGTTCAGCAAACAGAAAATGAGATCCCTGCTCACGATGAGAACCCACCTCATCGTAGCCTGTTAGCCACACGCGAGGAGTTTGATAGTATTTGTCATACCTGGAAATAATAAACAAGCCCATAAATATGTATATACGTATCAGAAGGAATATAGAGAGAAACAGCAGCAATTATGTTGAAGGTAGAGGACTTACGTGATGCTCACGTCATATGTTCTGGTTTTCAAAATATTGTCATTGTCTGGCTCATGTGCCACTAAATAGCCAGATGGAAGTGCTGCCTACATAAGTCAACAAAGGAAGCATGTTATTTTTATTTCTAAGATAGATTTGACTGAGCTGCAACAAAAAACTGTTTTGTCATCTAAAGAAAAGTATGGTTGCGAAAAAGAACAAAACATCTTAGCAGTATACAGAAAAACCATGCAGAAGTAGACCTCTGAGGACACCTAGGTCTCAAGGGAGTTACGTGCAAACTGCTTCTGAACCAAGAACATGCTTTCCTTTACAATACATAAAAACCGGCAGCGCAAAGTAACATGATCGTGGAAATATAAAACACACAAATTCAGCCCACACCCTCCAGGTGAAAAACGGATCCAAACAAAGGGGGCACCAAAATAAACATGCAGGCTACTACCACTGCTTAGCGAGAATATCCTTGGGATTAACATACCGGATCTGTTTCAGTAAGGTTGTCAGATTCCTCAAACTCATCGATATCAGGAATATCTTCTTCCTCCTCGCCTCCAACGTAAGATGGGATTGCTTTGATCGTATTGCTCTTTCCAAGCACTAATGCGTCCAGAGAAGGTACATTTTCATTATCAGTGCTTTTGCTTTCTGCACATAGCAAACAAATTAGTTAGAAAAAGGCCTTGGAAATTGTCCTTGTAATAAGAATATAAGAGTCCATCAATGCATTGTGAACAGCATCACCATTAGGCTTCCCATGTGTTGCAAGCCAACCATCGTTATCCTCATCATCAACCAAAACTTCACCACCAGCAGCATCATATTCTTCTCCCAGTGAAGCAGCTCTCCGTAGACAAGGTACTGTAACAATAGTTATTAGTATCTCGCATCAAAATGTAACATAGAATTCATAAACAGTTCTTGACCAATAGAATAGTTTAGAAGAAGTATAATTGACTTAATTAAGGTGTGGCCTAGGGTAGCCAATCTCATCTTGAGAATTGAAAACACTAGTTGCAAACTGTCATTGTCATTTCCTAATTGACAAAGTTTGCACATCAGCTCAAGAGAAAGAAAAGAAAAACACTTTATCCCCATACAAATTGATTTCACCGTTAGCATATTTACTGAGGGAGATAGCTAGTGAACTCATTAGATATGATCTCACTTCTTGTCAGTAATCGAACCAACTCACTCACTTTAGGTTGAATATTGAATAGTACACATATGGAAGTTTTTAACAAGCTCCAGCTTAACTATGAAAAGCAATTTATAACTAGTCAAGCATTCTGCTACTATACACGTGAATGTGATGGACCCAGGCATCAACTTTATAAAAACTAACTTCAAAGTGATGCTTCAAATAACAAAAGACTATTAACACTTTTGAAGTCCCTGGAAAGTTGAATGCAAGGCAACCACACCAATGCAATTCTGCAACAGTTTCTTAAGTAATTATAAACAGCAATGAATGAGTTGTTGTGGATGAGTTATTTCTATAATCATCTCTCATGACCAAGCTTGTCAATGGATAGTACAAAAGAGATTAAATGATGGAACTTGATAGTTCTAAACATAAAGAAGCACTTGCACAAACTCACCATTTCTTGTAATCAAGAATTGCTTTTCAGCTGGTAAATATGACTTCCTTTTGCTAGGTTCACCTGATTCCCTGAGCATAAATAGCTAGTTAGGATGAAAGAAAATACTAACTGAACTAGCAAATCAGCGTGCTGCTTGTTGAAAAATCAAACACCACCATCCACCCCAATGATTCAGCTCAGACTCAAAATCAGTAAAACAATCTCAGAAATCACCTACACGCAAACCTAGCATGCTATAACTGATTGAGCTGCATCCTTCAATTACATATATTATCAAAATTAAGACATTAGGCTTGGCAGCAACAGCACACATGAATTGTCACAATGGCCGTGTTAGAAAAGAAAGCCCAGCTCAATCAAGAGTCAAGGAAGGATTGGAGGGAATACCAGGACCAAGTAGGGCACTTGGAGACGAGATTGTCGCCGGCGAGGATGAACTCGTTGACGGTTAAAACCCCTTTCTCTTTGAATGCAGAAACGGTGCGAGGATTGGTAATTCTCTCCACCGTTCCCTTGAAGGCTTCGTGAATTCTCTGCGACAGCACCATCCCTAACGATCTCCGATTCTACTGGGTGTCTCCGGTTTTCTCACGTTTTCTTGAACTTCTCCGATCCCAGGACACCTTTTTATGTTTCGGTTTTGCGTTTCTCAAGAGCCAAACAAGATTAGGACAAGGATGGTTCAGTTTCACTCGTATCTAAACTTATTAGGGTGAATTGCTCACGTACCCTTAAATACTTGGTTATGTGTTTTATGTACCCATAAGTTTTGAAAAAGTGTTTATGTACCCGATAGCTGTAATTCGACTTCCTAATTCATATTACAAAGTCTTGGAAGTGACGGATGGTAATATGAATTAGTCGAATACTTCCTAAATTAAATAGACCCTTTTATGCAAAATACGGAGGACTTATTTTGTAATTTAGGCAAATTTGGGAAGTGAAACCCATGCGCCATATATACTACTTCAATCAGAATATCCCAAATCCACGGCGGTTACAAATCTCATCTAAGCCGATGGCGTCGGGTAGGCTGAGCAACGCGATGGCGTCGGGGAGGCGGAGCAACGCGATGGCGTCGGGGCGGCGGAGGAGGACGGCGACGGTGATGCAGAGGAGGAGGAGGAAGAGAGAGAGATCGAAGATTTCACTCCGCCCGTGACCGGTTACACACTAGTTGAATCAGCATGGTTACACGACATCCTTTTTAAGGCGTTTTGGACGATTTTGTGCGGAACCGCAGTCAAACTTGGTTACGATATCGTAACCGGAGTTCGCTCATCCTTTAAAAACCTTTACGGCGTCACACAAGGTAAATACGACATTTGGTTGTAAACGTCTTATTCAAAATTAGGTTACGATATAGTAAATATCTTCGCCTATTATTCAAAATTAGGTTACAATATCGTACTTCAGTTGGTAAATGGTATCACGAGTGTACCCGAACTCCCCATTTGCAATAAGTTGACTTTTCTATAAATAGTAAATGGTATCATGGGTGTATGGTTGTACATTCCAAATCTACTGTATGTGCATTATGTGTGGGTAGAATGTGCATAATTAATTAAGTAGCACTTCCTGTTGTTTGTTATATATTTTATTGAAAAAAAGACATGTGCATTTTAGAATATGTGGTTGTGCATTCCAAATTTACAGTATGTACATTACATTGCATTAAAGTTAAAACGAACGAAAGTCTACCAAATGCCACTAAACTTATTTTTATTTACAAATATAATTAGTAAATAACATTAGGTGACTATGAATTTAAACTAACATTAGGTGAGATGTAGTTTGACTCATTGTAATATAAATTTTTGATAAATTTGATTTATTCATAGTTCTTATTATTTTCTAAATTATGTGCAAAATAATCTTCTATTTATATATATGTATATATAGACACACACGTATACACACCATTAACTAAGGGCCTGCTTGGTAGAGGTGTTCAAACACCGGTTACCCGTACATGCGGGTAGTTGAAAATGCGGCCCGTGACCTGTCCCGAAAATACCGGGTACCCGTACAACAGGGTACCCCAATTATGCGGGCCGGGTAATCGGGTACCCTATTTTATTTTATTACTTATAAAATGTGCTACAAAATACATTTAATTATTTAATAATAAATATACTTTATCAGTTTAAAAGTCCAAAACTAATTAAATATTATTTAATACGAAAATATCAATAAAATTATGAATAATTATCATTCGAGGCAAATTAGTGGATGTACTCCAATGCAGTGTGGGATGCGGTGGTGCGCTTGTGTTGAAGAAAAAGTAGCAATATCAAAACAAAAAACTAAATGGTTGAAGAGGTGGATTGGAAACTTAAGAGCTTGAGTCTAGTTAGGATGAATTGGGCCCTGTCAAGTTCAGCTTAAATTCTGCACATTTCAGTTAAGTTAAGCAGACTTCAGCGGACTTCAGCGGACTTCAGCAGACTTCAGCGGACTTCAGCTGGCTTCAGCAGACTTCAGCGGACTTCAGCAGACTTCAGCTGGCTTCAACGGACTTCAGCGGACTTCATCAGACTTCAGCGGACTTCAGCTAAATAAAAAAAATTCCCTATTTTCACTAAATTAATTTAAAATAAAATTTCCTACAATTCAAAAATGTCAATGAAATACTTTTGTATTGATTTATCAAATGAATTTAATTGTGAACAAATGTTTCTTCAATGTATTTTGTTTTAATTTATCAAATAAAGTTACTTTTTAATAGTTCTAATTTATACTCAAAATTAACAAATTCAACAATAAGGGTTTGTTTAGTACAACTTATCTGAATATTTTCAGTTCAGTTCATTATTTTTCAGTTCATTTCATTTTAGTTCTGTTCAATTCAGTTCAGTAGTTTCAGTTCAGTTCAGTGCATTATACTTTAATTAAAATTAAAACAAAATATATGTTAATGATTCAGTCCAGTTCAATCCAATTCAGAGAAATTGTAATTTATTTTAATTCAGTTTCCCGAAAATATAATTTGACGATTTTAAGTTTATATTGAAAATTCAGTTCATTTTTGTTAAATGAAGTTCAATTCAGTTCATTTCAATTAAATGTAGTTCAATTCAGTTAAGTGTAGTTCAATTCAGTTCTATTTTCTGTTCTTCAATTTCTGTTTCTCTACCATTAGATAGAGATTTTCATTTGATTTGGTGCAATATTTATGCGATTCAGTTCAGTTCAGGCGTATTAAACAGGCCCTGATTACGAATATGTCCATTAACAAACAAAATAATTATTGCGAAATATTTATTATTTGATCAAATAATGACTGCGAAACAAAGTATTTCATTTTTTGATTTGTATGATATGTGTAATTTTTGAAAAATCATTGTACAAATAAAATAATTACTTTAAAATCTTTATTATTTGATCAAATTTGAAATTGAATGTTTGAACTCAAATTAATAATAATAATAATAATATTATTATTATTATTATAACATTTTTTAGTTAATTTCAGCACACTTCAGCAGATTTCAGCAGACTTCAGCAGATTTCAGCGAACTTCAGCAGACTTCAGCGGAGTTCAGCAAACTTCAGCGAAGTTCAGCAGATTTCAGCGAACTTCAGCGAATTTCAGCAGACTTCAGCGAACTTCAGCGAACTTCAGTTAATTGAATTTCAGTTCAGTTGAACTTGACAGGGCCCTGGTATTTAATTTTAAAATATGTCAATATTAAAAGTTAAAATTATAATTAATTAAATAAATACATATTAAACTGGGTTTCCGGGTCGCCGGGTCAACGGGGCGGGTAGGTCGGGCCGGGTATTTTTGAACACCCATACTGCTTGGTAAGGGGTAATCTAACTAGTTAATGGGTTTGATAGAAGATTTTATTGTTTGGTTGGCTGTATTGATTAATGAGGGCCCACATTGATTCCCCCATATCGGTCAATCACCCATTAACCCCATATACCACGTTAATGGGATTGATTCCCTTGTAATTTGGCGCCAACTTTTATAAAATTGCGCGAGTTAAACTTTTCGGAAGTTTTCTCCCACGACTGAAAAAAAAATTATATATATATATATAATATCTTCTTCAGATTTCTTCACTCAGCGTCACTTGCAAAGAACATATTTGATCGCCGGCTATTTTTCACAAACCAAAGGTACGAGATTTCTTTCTAATTATTGACTGGGAACTTTTGTGGAGATTATAATCTTGTTTCAAGCTCTAACCTTTCTCATTGGGCAGGTTTTGCAACAGTGGGTGTCCAACTTCAAATACCACTATCATCACCAAAAACGTTCGGCCACCACGGATATGAATTGTATTTACTTATGATGATTTAGAGGCATTGTTTTGTTTGATAGAGACCTTTTGAGTGAGTATATTTTGTCTGAAATTTGAGGGATGGGTTTAGTCCGATCTTATATTTTCTGTAGAGTTCAGAAAAAATAATGAAGTTAAGGTGTTTGATGAAAGTCCTGAACCAATTAAAAGTGTTCATAGTTATTCAGTTTTAAGAGAAATTGACCAGTTAGCAAAAAAAAGGTCTCATTATTTTCACTAGATTATCGATAAAATCAACTCAGTATAGACATCATAAACTGTACATAGTGAGCTGCTCAGCAACCACTTCATTAGTAAGTGGGTCTGGAAAAGCATTTAGAGAGCTCCCGTTTTCTGTGCAAGTGCAAATTATACTAAATTAAGGATTAACAGCAACCAGCTAAGTAAACCAGTACTCACTCCGTCCATACATCAAATATATTTGAATCAAAATTTCTCAATGTTGAATATAACATTTATATCAATATATAGACATAGAATGCTAATAGGAAAATTTCAGACAATCACAACTTTTACCATTCGCTTCTGAAGCTTCTTCGAGGCATTGTTTATTCAGACTTCTGCCGGAAATATAGGTGTCTGCATTAGTTTGGTGGTTAATTACATTAATGCAAAGAGTGCATCTTCTATTAGAAGGAATTAACACATTTGAACCGACAACTAATGAATTTAAGCATATCAAATACAATGTTTAATTATTTGCATACACATGACAAAAAAATAAAATAATGGCCTGCATCTTCATATAGATTTCCTCAAGTTAAAGAATTTCCAGCTTTGGTTTTTCACTCATGAATCGGTAGCAAAGAAGTAATCATATTGATGAGAATTAATCTTAGTGAGATTTACTTTGTTATTTTTTTTATGTTCTCTACATTGCCTGGATACATGTATTGTAGTTCAACAGTTTAATATGCATGTTTGTAATTTGTAGAACTCATGGCACGTCGCAAACCAAAGAAAATTTTGGTGCTTCAACAAACAACCAATAATATGATGATTTTCTTATTTGGCCTCTATTACGTAGTCACCAGTTTCTACCATAGAGACAAGTTTCGATTTATAAAAACCAAAGAGGAAAAAAGAATTGATCGCATGAGGTGGATGTTCTGCGTGCATTAGTGAACTTTGTATGGATAGAGCAACCTTTGGAATATTGTGTGCTATGATAACAAATATTGGTGGTTTAAAATCAACCAAAAACACTTCTGTGGAGGAGGTTGTGGCAATGTTCTTATACACCTTAGCTCATCACAAAAAGAGTAGAACAATTGCTCTACTCTTTGGTCGTAGTACTGAAACCGTTAGTAGACAGTTTCATCAGGTCCTTTTTGCCTTGTTGAAACTTCATGATATTCTTCTCAAACAACCTGATCTCATTACTCCAGATTATCCACAAGAAAAATGGAAGTGTTTTCAGGTATTTTCATTATTATTAAATCTGAATTTACATTTCAACTAATCGAAATGCCTTTATAACCACTAACTATCAAGGTTTTAATATGTAGGGTTGTCTAGGAGTCTTAGATGGTACACTAATCAAAGTTACACCTCCGAGTGAAGATAAGTCTCGCTATCGAACAAGAAAGAGATGTATTTCTACAAATATGTTAGGAGTATGTTGCCCAAACATGCAATTCATTTATGTATTGCCTGGTTGGGAGGGATCGGCACATGATGGTCGCGTGCTTAGAGATGCAGTAGCAAGGCCAAATGGTCTAAAAGTCCCTCAAGGTAAATACGAAGTTTGGCAGAAACATTTTTATTAATTTACGATAATAATTCGTATATTTAATTATTTAATCAAACTAGGTTGTTATTACTTGGTTGATTCTGGATATTGCAATGCAAATGGATTTTTTTCTCCATTTCGTGGGCAACGGTATCACCTTAAAGAGTTTGATGGTCATCGACCAGAGAATGCGGAGGAGTACTTTAACATGTAGCATTCAAAAGCAAGAAATGTTATACAGAGATGCTTTGGATTGTTAAAAGGAAGATTTAAGATTCTTGCTTCCCCTTCGTTTTTCTCTATCGAAACTCAAATTCACATTATAATGGGATGTTGTCTTCTACACAACTAAATTCGCAAGTTTATGAGTTTTGATTCTCAAGAGTCAATTACTGCGGAAGAAGATTCTAGTAACGATGAACTGAGTGACGATGATGATGATGAAGTTGAATACATTTCCCAAATAAATCCTACTGATCAATGGAAAAACTTTAGAAATAATCTAGCAACAAATATGTATGATTCATGGAGGACTAGAGCTAACGACATTGTTGATGAGTAGTTGTTTCTGGCTTTTATTGTTTAACTCTTGCTACTTCATAGTTTGCATGTACTATTGTTATTTGGTTTACTTATAATGATTATATGAAATTATTTGTTAATATTATTGTTTTCTTATTTCTTAGGTTGTTACAACCATAATGTTTGCTTTATCTCATGACGAAATTCTTTTTATATATTCTCTTAAGCATGGAAACCCCAACAACTGAACGTGGGAGAGGGAAGAATAAGAAAATTTGGACTGAAGTGGAGGTCGATGCTTTGGTCAATGCTTTAGAAGAGCTATCTGCTGAAAAGATGCGGAAGGCTGACGGGGGTTTCAGGAGTAATTACATGGTTGAATTGCACAAAAGGTTGCTGGTTAAGATGCCCAATTTTGATAAATTACCTGATCCTCACATTGATTCTAAGATCAAATGGCTCAAGAGCAAGTATAACCCAATTTCTGAGATGTGTATGCAAAGTGGATGTCAATGGGATGATGTGGAGTGCAAAATAAACTGCGAGAGACAGTGGTACAACGACTGGTGTTCGGTAAGAAATTATAAACGGTCTTAACTTAATGTTTCTAGTCACTGAATTTGATAAATTCTGTTTTGTGTGTCTTCTGATTATAGTTCTCTCTGAAGCTAAGTTAGTGAGAATAATTCCATGTGTAGTTGTTGCAGTTTTGTGTAAGCTTTGCTTCTTAATATACTAGAAAAATCATGAATATA
The DNA here is from genome assembly GCA_948330725.1 of Sherardia arvensis. Lineage (NCBI taxonomy): Eukaryota > Viridiplantae > Streptophyta > Magnoliopsida > Gentianales > Rubiaceae > Sherardia > Sherardia arvensis. The sequence continues at coordinate 20,291,022 of OX415238.1, forward strand.
GTATGTATGTTTTTGCTGGTACAACGTTCTGCCTGCTGCTACGTTGTGGTTCTGTGTTTATTTTTTTAATCTTTACAACCGCAGCGCAAGGGTTCTGTTGTATTCTTGTTCTTGTATGTACGATTAAAAAGTTAAGTGAAGGATATCTATATATTAATATGTATTTCGTTGTTGAGCAGACCCACCCGAAAGCTGCTGGATTGTTGAACTTCAAGTTTCCGTATCTGCGCAAACTAGACACAGTTTGGGGAAAAGATAGAGCTACTGGACTCAAAGCCGAGGACATATCTGAAGCGGCAGTTGATGCAGATATTTCGAACAAAACAATGCTGGTTTCTTCTGACGATGATGAATGCATTATGGTGTCTGATGACCGTGGATCGATTGGAAATGAGTCCAAGACCAGTGCTTCAAAAAAACGCAAAAAGATTTCAGCAGTCGAGGATTTTTACAAAAGAAAAAAGACAACACTTCAAGAAACTATAGATACGAAGTTGGACAACTTTACAGGTAAGTTTCAGTCTGTTTGTGAGCAAATGTCATCCCAGTATGCTGCAGTTACGGAAGCTTTGATTTTAGAGTCAAAATCAAAAACTCTTGATGATGAAAAGATGCAAGAAGTTATCAATGAACTTATTACTCTTGGCATATCTCCATCTGGTGTTGGTCGCACTGCTGAAGTTTGTTGCAACGATCCATCCAAGGTTCAAGTTCTGTTTGCTTTGCCACGTCATTTGAGAGTTTCTTTTGTACTTGGTTTTCTTTAGCCAACTTCTACTCATGAAGTATGTGCATATGCTCTTTCTTTTGTAGGCACTCTGGATATTATCCAGCCTAGATAGTTGTATCTTTTATGTTCTGGTTTATTTTTACCTTAGCATCCCAAGACCTTGAACTGAATTTGCTTAATGCATTACATGAATTATGTTATTTATCAGGTGTTTTGTGTTAATTTATGTCGTTCATAATTATTTTTGTTTACCGTGTATCATAGTTACAGTCTTGGTTGATGAGTTTGGAAGGTGCTTTTGCCTTGAACAGATGAATTTGTTTTAGTTAAGATTAATCATGAGTTTAGTTCATCAGAGTTGAGAAATAAATGAAACCTTGTTCACAGCTCCTAACTAGATGACTCCTTGTCTGAGAGCAACAGTGCTATGGTCTATTATAAGAACAGAAATATGGTGTCAAGTAATTTATGAAAATGAAGAAAAGATTGATTAGTTTAAGATTTGAGTGAGCAAAACCTTTGTGACTGAATTGAGCTTCCCATTTTCTAGGAAACTGTTGAAAACAGTGCAAAATAGTGTTATTTTAACAGGAAGTAAAGATTAAAAAGGAGCTGCATGAAATGATGAATTATAAGCTTACTGAATCAGATGCGTTGAGTTTCCATGCTGACAAGAAGTTGATCTCTTGATCATTTGGTTCTTTCTGGATGAACTTGTGGCTATGCGCTGCTGTTACTTTCCCCATCAAAGTTCAAGAAAAATGGTATGTTTGTCAGGTTGCAAAAGCTTGCTAACTTCATACAATATACACCTAACTTAAAATGATCCATATGATTGTACAAGTTGATTAGCCTTTAATGTTTGGGAGCAAACAAGGTTTGCCCTGCAACTATGTTGAAGTACATATCCTCTTCTATTAATTTCTGCAGCGTCTATTTCCAAATTACTATAATTCTTTACTATTACCATGTATAGTAATATTACGGCAAGATTAGAGTGCCATGCTTGGATTATTAAGCCTCGGCTATGCAAGATAGCACCCGCTAAATACTAGTAACAAATTAAAAGTATGAACACAGTTTTCTCTTGCATCCAAAATCAGTAAAGAGAGTTTCAAGGCATTAAGAAAGTGATGGCATTTGTAGAAAAAGTGAGTAGATGTAATCAGCAATCCTATATACTCATATTTAAAGTTTTGGATGACCAAACCTTGATAGCGACATTAATTTTCAGAATAGTTTTACAAATATATATATGTTCGTTGTATGTTTATGTGGATTTGACATGTTATATTTCTGCTATAGAAGTTCATTTTTTGTACAAATGAACCATCTTTCAAAGTAGTCAATTTTGATATTCACTCATTGGAGGGAAAGTCACGGCTATTTTTACAATACATTCCATAGGTAAACCAAACACTATTTTTAGTAATGGTAATCATTCCCCCTTTCAAACCAAACAACAACAATATAATCATTCCCCCTATAATCATTCCCATTCCCATTCCATTATATAAACCAAGCAGGCCCTAATTTCTAAACCATTAACTAATTTCCTCTAAAAGACATGAGTTTTAGAAATGTCTTGAATTAAATGAAAAGACAAATTAGGAAAAACCTTACCCATGAGGAGAGGTATTTATGTGTATTTACATTTAACTTTAAATTTATGAAACACGTGTAAAATACATAGGATAGGATAGAGGGATGAGTAATCACTTTATGGAGAACAACAGTACATATCTAATAAATTGGGTTACTGGGAAGTCCCGCGCAGAGGGAGAAGTAGGGAAGAATTTAGTCGGGAAGAAGTTATCGTATCTAAGAAAAAGGTAAACCCCGTTCCCTAACTCTATTCCGTTTCCAATAATTTTACCCAATCACGATTTTACTCAATCACGATGATATAGGATGCCATAGGTTAAGGTTAGATGATTTTTTTTAAAGACCTTAATAGGATTTCTAGGTACATGTTATAAGAGCATCTATGGCCTGTATTCTTAGATGTTCTTCTCGAGTAGAAAAGATTTGAAAAGGATTTTGCATCTTCTTGTTAATCTCATCAATTTTAATTAGTTGGATGGTGAGTTATGTGATTGCAATTCCATCTGTTTGTTGAGAGTTGGGTTTAATCTCTGGCTAGTTTTTAGTTCAGTAGTATAGAACTATTATAATTGGTTCGTTGTAAATCCATATAAGGTTTTAGCTATGAATCAATGACCTGAAATGGGGAAACTAACTGACCACCATTTTTCAATGGTGTTAGATAGAGTTTTAAAACACCGATCGATATAACTTACGTCCAATTAGTTAAATGGACGGTTAACATAAGGCCAAAAGGCAGAGCATGGTTCAGCAGATCATTATAATTATATCATTATAATTATCAGCAGAAGCTGCCTAAGCTACTCACCAGGAAATAGGAATGCCAAAGTTACTTATCTGGATTGCTGCAAATGAAGGAATTTCTGTATATAAGCTATGGTTTGAATGGGAAGGCCTCATGTACCTCAGAATTGGGTGGCTAAGTTGTGCTTCGGTTTTTGTTAACTCGATCACTAAATTGCTCCCCAATTAGCCTGAGACATGTGTTCCTTTTGTTTTTTGACCATTAAACCATATGCTATCTGAATAGGCTGTAGTTATAAGCCATTATTTTGTTAGTTTGATAAGCTGCTGAGCTTATGCTCTCTCTTGTAACAAACTATTTTTATATTTAATGGAGGTTTGGGGAGCCATAAAATCCCTCCACCAATGGTGGTTTTAACTTAAAAAAAAGTTAAAAAGAAATGGAGGAAGTTACTGTAGAATGATTATTAAATACAGGAGGGATTTAACATCTATCGGTATAGAGATATCTCTAAACTATTACAAACTAGTTTATTCTTCTTTTAGTGCATTAATAAATGAGGTCCCTTTATTTTATAATAGCATTTACAGAATCTTTCTGGAGCAGCACATACCCTAAACATGGAGTGATGTTTTTGAATGATTAATCTGCAGATTTTGGTGATCAACACTTTACAAAGCCCACACTAAAGTGAGTGTTCTCACTTTTCAAAACCTATACCGATTTAAGCTATCATGCCTATATGCTATACCTACCATTTAACAAAACTATAAAACAATACAGTGCTCGATTGATTTTAGACCATGGTTGTGCCTAGTTTTATTGTGCCTTCATGCTGAGTGCTATATGGTAATGTGACATTTCTGTGACTAAAATATACCATGCTTTGATATGTACTCTGATTATATGTTCTGATTGAATACAACCATATTTGGTGATCTGATAATTATTGTCTTCAAAGATCTACGGAATGTATTAGATTCTAATTTTTTCTGGGTCAATGGTTTATCGATTCACCTGAGCTGAAAAAGGCTACTGAATCTATGTGTTCTGATCCAGCTGAGCTGAAAAAGGCTATCGGATCCATGGTCTATAAATTCATCTGAGTTGAAAAAGGCTACTGAATCTAGATGTTAATCCACTTGAGCTGAAAAAGGCTACTGGATATATGGTTTATCGATTCACCTAAGCTGAAAAAGGCTACTGAATCTATGTGTTCTGATCCATCTGAGCTGAAAAACACTACTGGATCCGTGGTCTATAGATTCATCTGAGTTGAAAAAGGCTACTGAATCTAAAAGCTAATCCACCTGAGCTGAAAAATGCTACTGGATATATTTAATTATTGATTCATCTAAACTGATAAAGACCAGTGCGTCTCTGCTTGTTATGAAATAATTAATTTGAATTACTAATGAAATTAAGGAATGGTGAGGTTATGGATTGCTAAATTAAAGTGTACCAAATTATGTATGCAAGAATATTGAGCTTTGAGAAAATAGTGTATACTTGTTTTGTGCCATGTATGATGTGTGGTATCCTAGCATTGTATGAATTGGTCCTGATGTTGAAGTTCAATGGTTTTAGGATCTTTTTATTTATTTTGGTGCTTCAATATTGTTAAATGAGTGTTTGGAAATAAATGATGATTAGTCAACCCCTTAAGTATCCTTGAGGGGTTGCTTATCATGTACCTGAAATGGTTAAATAGATGAAAGCGGCTTAGATTACCATGCCCTTATTGATATCTTGATTGATGGATGTCTGGAACCCGCACTTGATCACGAACCCGGTTCACGAACTGATCTGCAAAATGAAGCTTCGGGTGTCCTTAGGGTAGACACTCCGACGCTCAAGTTATTATGTGCATAAAGCGTATAGTATATAAGATAATAGATAGCGAAGGTCTACCAAACCTTTGGTATTTATATGGATACAATTCTTAGATCGCCAAGATATGTAATTATGGTATTAACACAACTCTTATGGAGATAACAGTTGTATTACCATGTATAGAAGAAGTATATTTCGGTCACGGTTGTATAACCATGTTTAGGAGGAAGTGTATTCCTTGTAAAACATTTAGAATATACGCATTCCTTATAAGGATTTGGATTGATGGAACCGTGGATCCATCATCCGCGTAACTCGAGCCTTCTCGGGCCCTGATCCGAGACTGAATGAGGTCCAGAATACGAACCATGGAATTATCAAGTTGTGACAGCGGTGTGGCTGGTGAAGGTGCATCCGGGTCGGATTTGGACCCAAATGCGGAGCCCTAGGTTGATAAACGGGCTCCAGTTGCTGGTGATGCGAGTGGCGTCACCAAGGTGGTCGATGAAAAAACACTGCAGTATCTGAAGTCATGCAGGCTGTCGTACCCCATCGAGGCTGATCTGAGGCTCGAGGATGATTCTACCCCGGTCCAGGATCTGGTGAGCCCCACTTTAGGGGTAATTTATGGGAGATTCCTGCAGCAGGGGATAATTTTTCCTTTTCCCCCTCTGTTTCGGGAGTTTTTGCAGCACCATCAGCTGCATCCTTGCCAAATCCACTCCAATGTGGTGGTACTGATTATGGCTGTGATATCGACAAGGATATGAGCCAAGACTGGATTTATTTAGGAGCACGTTTAAGCTATTTTCTTTCGAAAAGCACGAGCACATCACACTCACTCCACGGGGAGCCATACCTTTTGTGTTTCCTGATAACAGCGACGCGTGGGATGTCGACCGCCTGACTTTTGACCAGAGCAAGTACGAGGTCCCTGACTGGAATCCAAAGCCGAAGAGTGTCGTAACTCTTGACAGGGTCTTCAAGATTCCTGATCACCTAGAGGGCATCGTTAAGGAGCTTCAGAGCTAGAAGATTGCCCTCCAGAGAGGGGACTTTGTGCGGGGAGCTCATGGTTCTGTGTGGAAATGGCCTTCCATCACCTACTCCTACTTGCAGAAGGTTTCTCGGTCGAAATCTACCTCTAGCTTCTTGAAGCCAGGGCTGGTTTGGACCCTCCCTGATTAAGTCCAGGGGGACAAGAAGGAGGACAAGAAACGGGGCGTGAGGAAGTCTCCTAGGAGTCGAGATGAATCCTCTTCAAGCCGGTCCTCCTCTTGTTTTTTTTGAATTAAAACCACTATAAGTGGGGGGAATTAATTGGCACCCCAAACCAAAATGGCAAAGCCAGAGTTAATTTACATATCAAATAAGGGGGATTCCCTTTGAAGCATCTAAGCTTCCAAAAATTCTATTACTAATTTCTAACCACTGGATTGTTAGAGTCAAATGTAAAATCTAAAGAGAGGAGCATTTTAGTGATCGAGTAAACATATACCGAAGCACAACTTCGCCACTCTTTGATTTGTACACAGACAAATAAACCAAAAACCAGTGTATTTACAGTAAGCCTATATATGGTTCAAAATTGGCTCAAAATTGCTTGTAAGCATCTGTGGTTGATGCCCTAATTCTTGTTATGTGATGCACCTGTGGCATGAGCAGAAACTTTTTGTTAGAGTCCTTCCCTGCTGCATCTGCAAAAGAAATATCAGCAGTATCTGGCTCTTTAAGTTGGATAGGTCGTGACAGAATGAATTCCCAATTTATCAAGTTGAATATGTCCTTTTAACAGTATGGGAGCCTCCTCAAATAGAAAATCAATAGATAGAGCATCAGAAAGAGCACTTTTGGATAAAAAATCAGCTGGGATATTTCCTTCCCTGAGAATATAGTAACTGTATGTAAACAATGGAGTGCATTTAGTTCATGAGTCATAGAATAAAGCTCCCATTGGGCACTCATTAGATTCATGACAGCAAAAACAACCTGGCTACAATCAGATTCAATCATGTAATTTTGAAGGCCAAGTTCCTGGGCTGCCACATATCCTAATCTAATAGCAATCAGTTCAGAGTGTAGTGCATATGTGCTTTGTGAATATACTTGTCTGAGCAAACTAGTATTGCCCCATTGGTTTCTGACTATGATTCCAACTCCGCACTGACCATTTTTAAAAGATGCATCCACATTTATCTTAAATCCAATATCTGGGGGGTGCCATTTAATGATCTTAACTCTTTTAGGCCTTTTCAGTCTAATGAAAGGAACCATTCCAAAATTGATCCAAAAATTATTTCTATCAAGATTTCCAGACACAGTGAAAGTATTACCTGTATATTTCTGAATCATTTGCACCAGTGTTAAAGTGTTAAAATCTTTATCATCATACAGTAGTTTATTCCTCCTCAGCCAAAGGAACAAAAAAACTACTAATGTAGTTGTCTGAATCACCTTGGAGTGGATTTTAGAAATAAATAGAAGTTTAATCTGGCATTATAGAGTGAAAAACTGGTGGCTGAATACATAGTAAGGTGTGAATATGGTTCCAAATGTCCAAGTTAACATTGTAGCAATTAAAATAATGTTCCAGAGAATCCAAGTTACAACATAGTGGGCATTTAGATGTAATGTTAAAGCCAAATCTTACTAATATGTCATCAAAAGGTAGGAATCTGTTCCTCATTCTCCAAATGAAAATTGAAATTTTTTTAGGGAGATGTTTGGACCATTCCTTTTTCAGGATTGGATCAGAGTTGTTTGTACAATCTTGCATGTTACATTGTAGTCATGTTTTATATTTCATACTATAACGTGATGATGTTCTTTTTATGTAAACAGGGTCTCCTCAAAAAAAAAGGCCAGGAAGGGGAAGGCCGTCCTCGAGACAATAGGGGAGAAGGTGGAGGAGTCCGAGGAGCAGCAGTCCGAAGAGGTGGAGTCTAAGGAGAGGGAGTCTTGAGGCTGAGGGGTCCTTGGATGATGACAACGAATTTGAACAAGTGACCCCTGATGATGCTCCTTTGAAGGATCTGGGGTGTTATCTGGGTCGTTTGGGAGAAGAGAACGCACAGACTTCCCAGAAGTCGTTTAGGAAGTATCTTTTTGCTTCCAAGGTAGTTATCTTCAATTCTTGTTTGTGTAATTTCTCGATGTCTCAAGTATCAAACTCTTATATAAGTTATATTTGCAACTGCTGAAAGGTTTTTCCCGGCTAGGAGGTCGGGCTACTGCCAAGAACAAGCGTCTGTACCACTGCGTTAGTGAGCTGCATGCCAGGTGTCAGGCTCTTGAGGCCGTGAGTGAGGAGAAGAATGGCCAGATCAGGGCCCTGAAGGCTCAACTAGAGATGCCTCCTTCACCTGTCCCGGCGGATGTGACTCAGCTGGAGGATAGGGTGAAACAGCTTGAGAGTGAGAATAAGATCTTGCTGCAAGAGAGGGAGTTCCATAAGACCGAGATGGGGGTTTACAAGGACTCCGTGGATGAGTTGACTATGAAGCGGTCCTCGGAGAGAGATCCCAAGGAACATCGGTGACTTCTTAAGTTCTGGGGTGCATTCATTGCTTGCGGCCCCGAGTTGAAAGGTCACAGGGAGGAATACGGGAAATTATTCCATAACTCCGAGCTGCATAAGAGCCTGAAGGCCGTTCTAAGGTTGTACCGGTTTGATGAGGAGAGGGAGTTGATGACTACCTTCTTTTCTCGTCCCCATGCTTCTGATAAGCTGGCAGCCTTAACCGCTAGTCGCTGGATCCCTGGGGCCGAGTTTTTGGATGCATTGGGTCCTTGCGAGGAGATAATAACATCAGAAGATTTGTTAAGGCTTATTGAAGCCAAATGTCTTGAATTGTCTTTCCTTGGTGAAGTGCTTTCCAGTTCTTCCACTGACAAGGCAGATTAGCCTTAGCAGGTTTGCTACCTTACTTGCTGGCATCTCCTCATCAGCTTCGGGGTCTTGATCCACTCTCTTGAACATGGACTTAGGACTTATACCTTGCTCTCATGGTTTACTGGAAATGAGCCCCTGCCTCTATTCTACCGTTATAGGGGATAGGTTCGAACAAGGTGGCTAAAACCCTTGACGAAGCTGAGGTACTCCGAGATAAGGTCTTCGCAGTTGTCCATGATGAAGACTCAGCGGACATACAACTTGATGTTGTTCGACTTCTTCCTCGGGTCTAATTTGTCGCGGAAATTAGCACCAAGTTTATGAGGTCTTGCCTCTGATAAGGCCTTTTATGTCACAGCATGCAGAAAAGTTGACAATAACCCATCTTGCCAGGGTCACACTTGGTGAAGTCCTGAATAACCCTGGTATATTTAGAAGTATCATATTCTGATGTAGTGACACCTTTTATATGACCTTTATGTCGAATTCGAGGTTTTTCCTCTATGTATCCACTTGGGATTTGTTTAGAAGTATCATATTCTGATGTAGTGACAACTTTTATATGAATTTCAATTCTGTTTCGAGATTTTTCCTCTTTGTATTTCGAGATGATTGATATCCAAGCACGTCTACCTGTTTTATTAGCCCGTAGACTTCAATCAAATACTGTTTTCAAGTAATTATCTCGAGTTCATACCCTTTATTTTACTCAAAACGATTGGTCTTTTGAATTTTTTATTCAAACAACTTATGTTAGATAAATATGCCAATCGTATGCTTATTGAAACATATTGTTTTGAGTGACAATCATAACTATACTTAGGATAACATTCCCCTTATTAGAAAAGGAATTTGTGATTGCCAAAATAAAGATAGATGTATTTGTAAATAAGTTCAATTTAAGCTCGTGGATTTAAGAACAAAGTAAAGGAAGTAATAGTTCGAATTTTGTACCCGTTATGCTACAGGTTGTTGTCTCGGACCCTCGTGAGGTTCTTTCTCGAGTTTCATCTTCCATGATACTTTCGTAAGTTAATCACGTTCCATCTTTGTGGTATGTGTTCGCCCTTCATGGTTTCCAAGAGGTAGCTTCCCCCTGGATGGGATTCTAGGACTCGATACAGACCTTCCCAGTTCGGGGCTAACTTCCCTTCCACCTCTTTCTTACTTTTTTCATTTAACCTCATGACAAGGTCTCCCTTAACGAAGGTAGCCAAACGAACCCTTCTGTCGTGATAACGCTTGACTCTTTCTTTCACCTTGGCCTCGTGAATGGTAGCATTGGCTCTTTTTTCCTCTAGGGGGTCAAGGTCGAGACGAAGGTTTTCTTCATTGGCAGCGTCATCTTCATCTTCTGGTTGGGAGGTACGGGCAGAGGGGACTCCAATTTCCATTTGGATGACCGTCTCGGACCCCTAGACTAAACTGTAAGGAGTTTCTCCAATTGTCGTAGCTGGTGTCGTTCTATGGATCCAGATCACACTCGGAAGTTCTCGGATCCAGTTTCCTTTAGCTTCTTCTAGGCGCTTTTTGATGCCGTTTACTAAGGTTTGATTTGTAACTTCTACTTGGCCATTGGCTTTGGATGATACACCGAGGTGAGCTTTTGATGTATGCCGTATTCCTCACACCATTTCCTGAAGGGGTTATTAACAAATTATGAGCCATTGTCGGTTACTACATATCTTGGGATGCCATAGCGACATGCAATATTTTTCCAGCAGAAATTTATGACTGTTTTACCCGTTATGTTTGTCAAGGCTTCAGCTTCCACCCACTTCGAGAACTGATCAATAGCCACAATGAGGTACTTGAAGTTTCCAGGGGCCGTGGGAAAGGGTCCGACAAGGTCAATACCCCATCAGACGAACAACCACGATTCTTGGATTGTGATCATGTTTTCTTGGGGTACATGAATCATCTCGGCAAATCTTTGACACTGGTGGCAGGAATCAATATACTTCTTAGAGTCTTCCAGCATGGTAGGCAAGTAATAACCCATTTGTATGAGTTTGCGGGTAATGGTGCGTGGACCTTGATGACTACCACAAACGCTTTCGTGTGCTTCCTGCACCAAGTGCTCTACATTGGAGGGCCCGACACATTTAAGTAACGGCTGAAGGTATCCTTTCTTGTATAAGCTGCCTTCGTGTATAACATACTTAGGGGTTTTAACTCAGGCTTTGCGCGCCAAATGTTTTTTCTCTGGAGGGTTCCCGTTTGTAGTTATTCGATGTAGGGGCTCATCCAAGTGTCCGAGATGTCTATAGCCATGGTGTTTCTTTCTTCATAACTTCTCTTTGCCATGGTTTCCATCAGCAATTCCTGAGAAGAACGTATGTTGAGGTCCGAGGAAGCAAGCTTGATTAGTGCATCAGATTTGTGGTTGCCTTCTCGAGGGATGTGGTTCAATTCACAGTGTCGGAACTGATTTAGGAGAGATTTAACTATCTCGAGGTACTTCTGGAGGCTGTATTCTCGGGTCTCGTATTCACCTTTGACTTGCTGTACCACAATCTGTGAGTCACTGAAGATCTTGAGGTCTTTAACTTCGAGGTCCTTTGCTAGTTTCAGCCCTGTTATGAGGGCTTCATATTCAACTTCATTATTGGTGGCTCGGAAGTCGAAGTGAAGAACATAGGGATGGTCTTTTCACTACTAGAATATCAGGCCATCTAAGGCGGTTCATCCTTCATGTGTTAAGGCAGAAAACAAATGCCTTCCCTGGTTGTGACTTAAATGAGAAAAATCATCTAAGGCGGTTCCTCTTCCGCCTTAGATGTTTTTGGGTTTAAGGCGTTTGTTTCCGCCTTAGATGAAGGGTTATCCGCATTGCTCAATACTTTCAAAATCGCTAGCATGCAAGTCTGGATGATATGATTTGACTCGTTGCGATACCGTAACTAGCAAACGCTAGTCCCAAACAAATGGTTGATTGTTTTGTTACGACAGAAACTTACGGATCGCCGGATGAAATACTAACGAGTTCGCTACATTGAAAAGCCTAGAATGTTATGAATGTGTACGAGACTGGTTACGACTTCTACCGTGCGGATCGCTAATACTAGTTACGATGTCGTAAGAGAGCCTAGATTGTCATATGACGAGACTGGTTACGACAAATAGAGGAAATTCGCTCGGTCATAAGTAGAGAACTCGTTACAAGCCAAATTAAACATTTCGGGTTAATCAGAATGAGCCGGGTTACGACAGCCACTAGCTACTCGCTAGTAACAACGTAGCGAGGTCGCAACCGAACAATTGTATTTTAATAAAAATTGTAAAAATCATATTATAAAAATATAATAAAAATTGTTGGTTCGAGAGATGTAACGATATCGTAAGGAAATCGCTTATGTGTATAGTAACGAATTCGCTACTGAACTCGCTAAGATGAAACGACGTCGTTTTAGCACCGGGTGAGCGAGAAAAAAAATGACGTTACGAGTAAGCTAGACATTCACTTGGTTTTGGCGTGTATGGTTACGAGCTCGGCAGAGATCAGATTGGAGAGGCAGAGAAGAACGAGCGATTGGGTAGCGATGGCGCAAAAACTAAGCTCAGAAATATAATTCTGGCGAGAGAAGTAGCGATAGTACAAGACGATCGCAACTATTTTAATGTAATGGGCGAGAGAAGTAACGATCTCGCAGGGAATTCGTAAGTGTCACAAAATTATAGGATTTGAGCCATTTCCACCCATTTTCACTAAAATTGGGTTTCATTTTAATTGTCTAAGCTGTGAATTGCAAGATGCATGGTATCTAAGCACAAAACATGAACATGAAACACTATCAAGCCACACTTTATAAACTAATGGAAGTAATGGAACTCAAAAGTATATGCATCCATTTGACAAAAAAAGAAACTAGCTTTCATTGGGAATGTGAGGCCTAGAGATGTACCAAGATCTAATAAGGACCCAGTGTCTAGCCAATGCATTTCTACCATCCTCCAACTCCTTCTTGGTGTATGGTGCATGATTTTCCTCGATAATCTAAGAATATGAACTGTTTTTTTAATACTATTAAATGCAACGTAGATAGTAGTAATAGGTACAATAAGTAGGTTATAAGAATGCTTACGCGATGTAATTCCAAATTATCTTGAACAAGGCTAGCTACGCACTCGCTTGCGTACAACATCATATAGTAACCGCACTCCCAATATGACAATTGCTTTCGGTGCTGAAAGTGAAGAAGTATAACAAATGATTTGAAATGAAATCATAGTGGAAATAAATGAGCATTGATTTGTAATGTCACCTGAATCTGTATAAGGTTGAAGGGAAGTAGTGTGTCGTCATGTGCACTATGCATAGTAACCTCTAATAAATCTGCAAATTTTGTAGATGGACCAAAGTGTAGCGGGTCCATCCAATACACTCGCTTCAACGATGGTATCATAGCTACAAAACTCCAATGGCCACTACATATTTTAAGAAATTAAAATGTAAGAACCCGGCTCGAAGATTAGAATGTTTACGAAATGCAAATATTCAATTGTAAAAAAGAAAACTAACCTCTCTAGATATGGGCCTATGTAAATTGTCTTGGTCTTGTCACTGAGGATCTTAGAGAGATAAGTAAGTCGTGATTGATTACTTTCATTCATTTCTTGCAAGCATATTGGGTGCAAAAAACCAATGAAAGTCTTTGCGTTTAGAGCAAGGCATTGCATGTACCTAAATAAACAATAGATGGGATATGAACGTATAATAGTGCACAAGTATATGATAATTTCTAACTTGCAGTACGATAGAAGAGATGAGATAAAGTAGCTTACATTTGATGTAGTATAAGGATTGTTTCGGGAAGGGTTTTATAGTGCCAGAAAAGGGCAAAGTCTTCCCATGGAACGACTAATTCCCTCGCTTCGCCGAACACCTGTTTATTGGAGTAGAAATAGTAAACAGAATCCCGACTATGGTGGCCCACCAGATCATAAAACGTGCGAAGGAATCCCGGGAGTGATTTTATGAATCCAACTTCTCCCACCGACATCGGTTTCTTAGCTACCGGAAAATCTATTGGGCCTACGACGGGTGAAGGTGTGTTTCTATTAATTGGGATAGAATTAGAATTCACATCAACGACCAACCATTTGGGCCACACAAAAAAACGGCCCAAACCTTTACCCACTGTCGTGCACTCTTGATCCGCGACCAGTACCAACGCATCCTCGACTAACACATGTAGTATAGAAACCCTAACGAAACCAATAGGGACTTTGGCTTCATGATGTAGTGCCATGTCAGGATATGAATTTCCCATTGCAACGTGGCGGGGTTGGGAATTCATCCCACATTCAGCGTACAACTTGCAAGAAGGGGAGTTCTAATATACAAATAAGGCATGTTTAATTAGGTCGAATTAGACATATGTAGGAAGAGTATATTTAAAAAATATCAATAATCATGAGTTGTGTAGAATTATTCATTTGATTGAGGTGCAAGTAATTAAACGTACCTTTGGTTTGGGATCGGATGGTTGTATGTGAACTTGCTCTTTGATAGGGGCCGAAGGTGTGCATATTTCCTTGTTGGGTTCAACAATAGGTTCGTCAAAAATAGGTTGGTCAAAAATAGGTTGGTTAACCTCATGTTGTGATGGGGAAGGATGTGAACCTCTAGACGAGGGTCCATTGATTGGATCGGTGTCACAAAAATCGGATGGAAGAGGATACTTTATAAAAGAACATATATTGGCCAACATTGTTTTCAATTTCTTGACCTCTTGGTCAGATTTTTTGGCTTGGTTCAATGCTATTTGGAGTTTGGATGGTTTAGGGTCTTTCCTACTACGTTTGATACCAAACGCCTCTATTTGAGTAACATAACCACCAATTCCCTTAGATCTTCCCGGATGCTCGGCCTTCCCAAGTGCCCTACGTAGCACATCGTGTTTACCGATAGGGATGAACAAGCATTCTTCAACTTCACGCTCGACCTCGTCCTAAAAAGGTAGTATTGTAAATTAAAAGTTATTATCGTCATCAATTGTTGTGTTTGATGGTGTGATTGTAGATACTAAAATAGAACATGGTATGGCATAGTAGGTAAAGCGTACCACTCGATTAGCCACCCTTTTTGCCTCATCACTTGAGAAAGTCCCGTCTTTTTTAATTCTACCCAAGACGAATAATTGTTGTCTACTATATGTTGTAGGGTCTTTGGCAATGACTAGCTTGTTCGCCTCTTCCGCGTTCATGCCCCCATCCACAAGCTCTTTCACCTCGGTTTCATGTTTTTTTTTTGAGGTCTTCTTCCCCACACCCAAGTACCCCGCCCTACCCCCGGTGTAAGGCATAACATTATCAGCAGTGGCTTTGCGCTTCCTATCCCCCAAACCCTTTTAAAAATTCTATGTTATTTTAGGAATAAAGCACTAACCGAAAAAAAAATATTTGGCTAATTCGCATGACACTATTATTGCAAGATGTAGTAAGTAAACTAACCTTTGCTTCATTTTCTAACCATCGTTTCTTGAATGCCTCCCAAGTAAGGGTTACAATGTGATTGTAACGCGTACTTGGATCTTGCCCAAACCTCGTGGCCTTCGCTTTGATATAATCCTTGGCAAGGGTATATTTGTGTTCTCGATGAGCTTTTGATGCGATTTGAAGAGTTTTCTTCTTCACTTGATCATAGGATGTTGCTTCGATAATAAAGGGGCGCTATAAATGTGATCATAAAAATAGTCACACTCACAATTTTCAATTGAAATTAAAAATAACAAGTACCACACTAACCTTGCATTCCTTCCATATATCCTTTTTGATGTCGATGCTTAGTAGCCTCCAATCCGTTGTGTCCAATGGTGTGCGTATCCTACCCGTCTTAGCACACCAACTCGACCATCGCGCGGCATCATCGTCGGGTGAAATAGCAACACCAATGTCATTAAACTTGACATGTGTTAGTATTTTGTTATCAATCCCAATCTCTAATTCGCGACAATGTGTGAGGAGTTGAGCTTCTTTCGATGCGCGAGTCACTTCTCGTTGTCTTCTAACCTCACTTGAACCGCCAACAACATTTTCCCCCCCACTTGAGTCGGAGTTAACGGAACTTGAAGGGCTCTCCATTAAGCTTTCCTTTGTCTATTGAAATTAGTTAATGACTAACACAATACTAATAAGTCAAAGTTGTACTTTGTAGTAAAAACATTATATTTCATAATCCTAAAATTTAGGGCTAAGCAAGCTATGGACAACATTAAAAGAAAATCTTGATTTTCGTTCAGGACATTCTTCTGACATGATATTTAGTAATAACATGATAAATGGAGGCACTATGTACAAGAAAATCAAATTTTTAGCAAATAAGAATGAAAAAAAACGTACCTTTGGTATATGACAAAGTTGTGTCGGTAGAATTGATTATTTTGGTTGGGGATGGTCTACCTTGTTTGTCCCTCTCCTACCCACAACAAAGGATGTTACCAAATTGAACAAGAACAAATAAATATTGACATTAATTGCAAAAACTATAGGGAAAAATGTGGTTGAGAATTTATTGCAAAACTTACCAATCTTTTGCATGCAATTAGTGGCTAGTTCCACTTTGTTTTGACACAATTGATGTGTCCAACATGTATGGGATGGGTAATGGAGATTTGATGTGAAGAAAGTTGAGGATATTTGAGAAGATGTGCAAAAGTTTGAACTTTTGGAGATGAAATCCGTAAGAAGTGATGGATAAGATGCCAAAAGTGTTGTGTTTTTCTGTTCAATAACGTGTTTACTTTATTCAAGCTTGGATTGTTGCGATATCGGAACTCTCTCGTTACACCTGAAGTGGCTATTTACGAGGTCGTTACGTGCTCATGTGATTGCCTTTTATGGTCTACTTTATCCTTCTAGCGACATCGTAACTGAAAAGCTGACATAAAGTATGTTACTAGGATGTTGCGATTTCGCTACTGATGCTCGCTAGAATCCTACTTAAGATAATTATTTTTAACGCACTCATACATTTTTAAATCACGATTTAAACAATTTAAACGGAATGATGGTATAAGACACTAATCATTCTATTGTAAGAATAATTTTCATTTGTTCCGTCGTATGCTGATGTATAACGGGATAGAGATTTGTTGACTTAATCTGCAATTACATAATTTGAAAGAGTTTTAAGAAACTTAGTCTTTAATTGTAAGACAATAAGAAACTCTACACATCATGTGTACGCTTGAAAACGCTATCCATCGCTTACCTTTAGAGACAACAACATAGTAGAGCTTCACACATGAACTACATATATATATTAAGCGATACTCGGTAGTATGATGAGTGATGACAGTTGGTGAGTGAACGTGTGCATGATACTTTGTTTAATTCAAGAATCGTGCTTGTAATCACATAAATGAGTTGTAATAAACTAAGTATCTCTAATGAAATGCACGTGAACTGCGCATATATATCATCACTCATCATACTACCGAGTATCGCTTAATAACATTGCATGCTGATGTACTAAGATGTACTCTGCTTGACATAACGTGATGATCGATATTTTCCAAATTGAGTATTATACTGTTTACATAAAAAATGTACATATTTTAGAATATGATAGTGCGTTTAAAAATTTAAACCGAATTAGTGATGTTTTACATAGAGTTATGTCATACTGTTTATGTACAAAGATGTACTCTACCTGAGTTAATATCATGATGGATATTTAACAAATAGAGTATTATACTGCATCTATATAAAATATATATATGTTAGAATGTGAAATTGCTAATAAAAAATTAAAAAGGTTTATTTTTTAGTTACAATCTAATTAGCTTGTGTAGTAGCGATATCGCTAGTGTACACGTTACCACAGTTAAACCCTAAACCCACAAACCCACAAACCCACATAACCCAGAAAACCAGTATGAAGGAGTTGCGATATCGCTAGTTAGTAGTTCAAATAGAAAAAGGCTTTTTGGGTTACGATCTCGCTACTAATTAGAATGATTCTTCTTTAGCGAGTTCGCTACTCGAATGCTTGCCTGGCGAGGCTTTTTAAGACTCGCTACTAGAAACTCAGGCGTGAGCGAGATATTAACGACCTCGCAACATACAGATGCGTGTGCGCTAGCGAACTCGCAACATGTAGAAGCGTATCCACTAGCGATATCGCAAGTAACAGTACTATAAATAAAAAAGGGGATCGAGCTAAAATTAATTAGCCCCAAATTGAAAACCCTACTGAAATTAAAAACCGGCGACGACGCTGTAACTTCTCCGACAAAATGCGGCCAAAGACCAGAGGAGCGGTGCGGGGACGCGGTGGTAGAAGCTCAGACGGTGGACGGGGACGTGGTCCGGCGGTGGGAAATAAACGGCCTCGGACTGAGGAGCCTGAGGTTCAGGCAGAGGTTCCAGTCGGCCTGCAAGTTCCAGTCGTCCCTGCCGCCTCCGCTGCTGCCGGAAATGATGGTGGGGAAGGGCCCAGCAGTTCCAGTGAGGAGGAGGACACTCCTGAGTTCTTCAACGCCGCCGCCATAGCTAGGTATGAGCGTTGTTTCTCTCGGAAACTTGTAAATAATAATGTGTTTGATAGTAGTGTGGTGCCTTCGCTGCAACTAGATTACGTGCTAGACCATTTTAGGGCACAACATCTAGATAAATTGCTTATGTTGCCTGAGCCTGTTTACCATGAAGAGGTTCTCCAATTTTATGCGAACCTAGGTTAAGAGGATGGGGTGGAGGAAATAACTACACTGGTGCGGGGTGTTAAGTTTACGGTCGATATGTTTAGCATCAATGAAGTTCTGAAATGTCCTTATCTGTCTCGTAATGACCTGAGGCCTACCAAAAAAGGATGGTCCGTACGAGGTACATTACGAGCAGAGGTTTCCTTCTGTTAGCCCCAAGCAACTGTTGAAGGCCAGTGAGATGGGTAAGAAGTGGTTTAAAAGGACTTCTGATAGGCCGGGTACAGCTAGGAATTACCCGATCCACAGGCTTACCGAGGAGCAGTGATTAGTTTTTGAGCTAATCTGCGGTAATGTGGTCCCGTCCCTAGGGCATGCATGTGAGCCCACAGTTTGCAGTCTCATGGTGTTCTACTATATCATGGAGAAGCTTGCAATCAACCCCGGCTTCACAATTCTGACTCAAATGATGAAGATGGCCAGACACAAGAACGCCGCGCTTCCGTATGGCAATTTGATTGTAGCTCTGATCAGGAAAGCGGGTATTTTTCCAAGAGGCCGTCCCATGCCGCTCGGCAAATACGACAAGGAGTGGCTCAAGCATAAGAGGTCAGAGTTGAAGGCTGATGGGAAGTACGCGAGAAAGAAAGAAGCAGAAGAGGCAGCCAGAAGGACAAGGGGTAGGCTGGGAGTATCAGGTATGATTCTAACTTGTTATTAACTGTAGTTGGTTCAAGTTGTTTCATTTGTCATGTTTTTGTTCTTATCAACCTTGATGTGTTTGTGTAGATGCTGTTTTTGATGCCCATGGTAGGCTTGTGGTGTCTATGGGCCAGTTATTGAATGAGATTGAAATGGCCGAGAAAAGGGCATGTGCTAACAACGAACGGCTCGGCGAACTGATATCCAGCGGGGTAGTGGAGTGCGATATGAGCGATGAGGAGGAGATACCTGATTTCCGCAGCACATTTCCCAAGCAAAAAGACTCCGCGGGTCCTAGCCAAGATTTGCCTACAGCCAGCGAGAAGGAGCCATCCGATGGGAAGCTTGTTGCTACTCATGTAAGGGATGCAGATGCGGAAAGTGATGATGGTGATGATGGTGATCATCATGACAGCGACTCTGATGCAGAAGATGAGCCGGCGAGGTATGAGATGATTAGGAAAGAGAGGCTGATCGGAGAATCCGACGAGGATGTTGAACCGGGACAAGGCAAAGAAGAGAACACCTGCATCGAGACTGAAGCTCAACCAACAGGCCAGAACGAGCAAGACAAGCAAAACGATGAAGGCAGTTCGGGGGAGAAGGCCGAAGGTAGCGACAAGATGTGTGTTGATGACTTGCATGATATTTTAGTCGTCGGCCTGTGATTTCGTAGTTTAGTTTGGTTTAAACATTTACTTTTTTGAATATTAACTAGTTTTTGGATTATGATCACTTAAGTACGCGTCACCAAAGATTCTGTTTTGGTTACAAGAATGTGGTCAATGAATTTTACACTTTTTAGATGTAGACTGTTCAATTTTTTATAGAGTTGTTGTTACTTCAGTTCAGCAAAATCAAGTACTTTTGGTATAGTGCGTGCTCCTAGCGATCTCGCTTCGTCCTCGCTCCTGTTCACGTGTAACTTGCGAGATCGCTACTTGTCGTACTCAGTCAACAAAGCCAAGTTGGCGCCTCACTAGCAAACTCGCTACCTGTGTAACTGATAGTAGCGATCTCGCAACATGTCGTATTCAGTCAACAGAGCCTAGCTTGAGATTCTCTAGCGACCTCGTAGTGGGATTGCTTTACCTTGGCGAACTCGTAACAACAAAGCTTGACACACTTCACAAACAATAGTTAGGCTTGGCGAGTAGCGAGATCGCTACATTCTAGGAACCCATCAGTAAAAACCTTTGAAATTCCATCAGTAATTAATTTGTTTGGGGGTGTGAATGTGGTCAATGAAAAGGTGAGAATGCCTTTACGTTTTCCTTCTTTTAATACTGCAATTACTAATTTTAGTCTCATAACTCTCACATTTTTTTGTTAAATGTAGCACCTCAGCCTTATAAATACCATCCCTTCTCCCTTTAGAGCCCCATCAGAGCCTTCATTCCCATATTCCCTTCTCCCTTCTCCTATTCTTTGCCTTCTTCTTCCCATGGATGTGTCATTTTTCAGCGCCCTCCCAGATGACATGATACATCTTATAATGATTCGTGTTATGTTCAAATGGGTTCTACGTCGGTACGTGAGCGGAAGAGCGACCGAATCGGCTCGATAGTGGCTCACTGAGGCTTCTGCAATAGGTCACAAAGAGTCGACCTATGTCTTGGCTATATTTGCAATCTGCGAAGGTGATGCTCAGAGAGGCATGAATGTAATCACCACCATGAAGAGAACCGACAAGAATGGCCTCCAGGAAGCTCGGGTACGCGTCATAGCCGATTTGGCTTATGCCTGGGGTAATGCGCACTACTACAGGTTCCTCAGAGATGTAGTAGTTCCTAGGCCTAGATGCTGTCAGGAACATGCTGCCCTCAATCGCGGCTTGAGGTACCATCGCTACACGAGGGTTGATCCAGCGGACATCGAATGTGATGCATGCACTTGCGAGCAGGAAGTGCTTCACGTCCTCGGTTCTACTTGAGTTGAAATGTTGTAGTTTCTTTCTTATTTTATTCTGTTGTTTTTTATCTAAAATTTGTTAGGATTGTAATAAGTTTTTGTTTGCCATTTTGGCACATTTAATTATTGAATAGCTTTTCTTGTTTTGATACCTTGTCCCTTACATTTTACTTTTTCATCGTAAGAGTTATTTTTTCAGCAAAATAGCTAGTTAAATCACTACCTTCATCGTAAGAGTTACTTTTTCAGCAAAATCATTTACTGTTGGTATAGTGCGTGCTTCTAGCGATATCGTCAGTGTCACGTTTATTAGTAGCATCATGCCAAGCGAATTCGTCACATACTCGCTTATGTGTTACGTGGTCCTAACGAGCTCGCAACATGTCGTATTCAGTCAACAGAGCCTAGTTGGAGATTCTCTAGCGATATCGCAACTATATAAGGGCTGTTGGTTGTATATTGGGCTGTAGTAGTATTGATAGTATAAGTATTGGGCTTTGTCTGACCTGTGACATCAGTAAAAACCTTTGAAATTCTATCAGTAATTAATTTTTTTTGGGGGTTTGCATGGGGTGTCCATGGAAAGGTAAGAATGCCTTTACATTTTCCTTCCATTAATACCATAATGACTAATTTTTGTCTAGGAACTCTGACATATTTTTGAATAATGGAGCACCTCAGCCCTTTAAATATCAACCCCTTCTCCATTTAGAACCTCATTAGAGCCTTCATTCCCACATTCCCTTCTCCCTTCTCATATTCTTTGCCTTCTTCTTCCCATGGATGTGTCTCTATTCAACACCCTCCCAGATGACATGATAAATCTAATAATGATTCGTGTTATGTTCGACCGGGTTCTTCGTCGCTATGTGAGCGGAAGAGCGACCGAGTGGGCTTGACAATGGCTCACCGAAGCTTCTGCAATAGGTCACACACCGTCGACCTATGTGTTGGCTGTTTTTTCAATCTGCGAAGGTGACATTCAAAGAGGCATGAATGTGATCACAACCATGAAGAGAACCGACAAGCAGGGCCTCCGTCTAGCTCGGGAACGCGTCAAATGAGGTCTGAGATACGCTTGGGGTTGGAGACACTACCTCAGGTACTTCTCTGAAGGAGCAGTCAGGCCTAGGCCGATCTGCTGCCATCTGCATGCTGGCCTCAATAACAGGGTGAGGTACGATCCCTAGGCACCCCTTGATCCGGCGGACATCACCTGTGATGCATGCATGCACTTGCGATCAGGAACTGCTTCATGTCCTTGGTGAACGAACGATCTACTAGTATTAGTTGTGTGTTCTTCATTATGTATTTTTGTATCACAAGTTTGTTTCGATTCTAATGAACTTGTGTTTGCCATTTTGGCACATTTAATTACTGAATAGCTTTTCTTGTTTTGATATCTTGTCCCTTACATTTATTTTTTCATCCTAAGAGCCCATATCGTATCAGCAAAATCATTTACTTTTTGTATAGTGCGTGGTCATAGCGATCTCGTCACTGTCACATTTCATGATGATTTATTAGTAACAGAACACCAAGCGAAATCGCAACTAAATAGCGCCTGTTTACGTGGTCCTAACGATATCGCAACATGTCGTATTCAGTCAACAGAGCCTAGGTAGAGAATCTGTAGCAATCTCGCAGCGTAGTTTCTCTACCCTTGCGAATTCGTAACAACAAAGATTGATCACATAGAATAACAAAACTTATGACTGGCATAGTAGCGACCTCGCTAGGTTAATATGAATAAAATTAGTTGTGAGTTCGCTAGTAGTACTGTTGAGAATTAATTTAATATGAATTTAATTAGTTGCGATATCGCTAGTATTACTGCTGAGAATTAAACCCTAGCAGCATGTTACACGGCGTCGTTTACTTTGTGCGTGGAAACTTACGATATCACAACCAACTTGAATATAACCTGGCTTGGTAGTTACGATATCGCAAGATGCTAACCTATAAATATCAAATTTGGGGATCTTCTGATTTCAAACACCGATCATACGTCTCAGAGCTTAGAAAAAAAAACCAACCAAAATCTCACATACCCATCCGACAAGAGTAATGGCAAGGACAAAGAATTTGGCACCCAATCCGTTTGTGCAGGGTGCCCGTCGTGATGAAGGTCAGGCTTCGGGATCTCAGCCACAGGCGATGGCGGGGACAAGTTCAACCAAATACGATAAGCAAAAATTTGTAAGTTTGGATGCATCCCAGGCCTATTCTAATTACATGCAGCATAGTCAATTACTAGATTGTTATGTTGTTGATTTTAATCAGATAGAAGAACTAGGTTTGGGGAATGTGTTAAAGATATTTCAATTTCATGAGTTGGGTGACTTGTTAGGTTTGAATTATCCGGATCATAAGGATGAGACGTGCCAATTCTATGCTAATTTTCACCAGTTGATTGAGGAAGAAAAGGAGACGGGTCGGTGGTTCACTAGGGTTAATAAGAAGGACTACGAGATTGGGGAGGAATTTTTTAACAAGGCATTGAACGTGTCCTATGCTGTTAACGAGGACGATGAGGACTATAGCAACCAACCCCCTCCGGGGTTTTACATTAGAGAACAATGGCCTGAGTGTGGGGTTTTGGATCGAGCCCAAGTTGTAGAGTATGCTAAGAAGTACTTTGATAGAGATGCTAACGATTTAGGGGTGCCTAGATCTTATAAGTTGGATAAACTGAGTGGTGAGGAGAGGAATGTTTATGAGATGGTCGCTAGGAGTGTCGTGCCTAAGGGTGGTTGGATCACCGAGATGAACTATACTACTGTGTGCATATTTTACTGCGTCATGGAGAAGATAGAGTTGAACCCGGGCCATGCCATTTTCGAGCACATGAGACAAAGTGTTGTCGAAAATAATAGGACAGTCAAGAAGTTCCCTTACAGTAATTTCATTACCATGTTTCTTACCTCCCAAAATCCCAAGATAAAATTATCTGCAATAGCCCAAGAGTGTTGCT
Source organism: Sherardia arvensis (assembly GCA_948330725.1). Taxonomy (NCBI): domain Eukaryota; kingdom Viridiplantae; phylum Streptophyta; class Magnoliopsida; order Gentianales; family Rubiaceae; genus Sherardia; species Sherardia arvensis. Next base: position 20,315,061 of record OX415238.1, read on the forward strand.
TCTATACGATGCAATATTTTGAGAGGAAAGGTAAGGTTGAGTTGATTGATGGTGTGTGGCAAAAAGTAGCGGATGGACCCAAGAAACCGCTACAGTTTAATCCTGAAGAAGTCAGAGAGAACGTCGAAGGTTAGCCACACTAAACCCCTACAGTTTAATTTCTGTTTTATACAATTTATTCGCTATACTCACCCTTTTTTTTTGTTTCACTTACATGAACGGGTGTACCTTCAGAGGCATACTACAAGGGTGTAGAAGACAAGGTCGACCTTTTCAGGGATAAGATGGCCAAAATCAATCACGCAAACTGGTTAACGGAGAAGGTGATACGTGGCATTGAAAGGGCTAGTGCGAGGAAAAAAGCGAAGGGGGATCCACCAGCACCATCACAGACACCACCTCCTAGCAATGATGATTAGATTTGCATTCGTTCATGTTAGCTAGTAGTTGTACTCAAATCCAAACAATTTCAATTTCAATTTGTTTTTGTCAGTTACTCAAACAACATTGCAAAGAATATTTGGGGATCTAAATGTGTCATCTATTTTATTATGTATATTTGATTATTTAAACTTCCATTATTTATTTAGTGAGGCTAAATTTTCTAAATATAACCCCACTTTACAAAGGAGTTAAAATTAAATTTTTGGTATGTGGCTTTATACTAGCGAGCTCGCCAGTAACAAGTTACTCAAATGGCGAGCTACTAGCGAATTCGCTAGTATCAAGTTAAGCAAATATATACAAATTTAAACACTTCAAGCGAGATCGTAACCTGTCAGACTCAAGAGACAGAACCTCATCTGCGATTTTCAGCCTTTTGTTGCGATTTCGTAACTATTTCACAACCGTTACGAGTTCGCTACACAGCAAGTTAATATGCATTGGTTTTGATCATGTTTAGTTACGGTATCGCCACTGCTACAGCAGTGTACAATTTGTTCAGAATTATAAGATTTAGTGTACTCAAATTAATGAAATTAAAATTTAACTACACTTGTAATTACCAACCATGAAATACAACATAATATTCAAAAACAATGGTTATCAAATAGCTACTTATGTTTTTTACTCTTTTTAGTCTTCTTCTTCTTTGGTTGCCTCCCCTTCGTCTTTGTAGTTTTCCCCGCAGGATTAATCCACATGCCTTCCTCATGATCCATTCTGCACACCGACGCACAAACAATGTCATCATCCTCCTCCAGAGTTTCGTACACCGAGGGCGGAATGGTGTCTGTAGAAACAGTGGAGTCATCGTCGAACAAGCCGTCACCATAGATGAATGTTTTCTTACCATCAACAACGATTTCCCACCGAGCATCAATTGGATCTTCCACATAAAATACCTGATGAGCTTGAGCCGCCATGATGAATGGATCTTCCCTAGACCCAAGAATTCCTCTATTAACTAGAGTCATGCCTAAACCCTCTGAGCGCACCCCTTCACCTTCATCTACCCATTCACATTTAAACAATGCGATCCGGACATTAACAAAGTCCATTTCCCATATATCAGTAATGGTACCAAAAAAATCATTATCACCCTCTCCAGGTACTGACACGCCACTATTTTGGGTTGAAGATCTGTCATCACTCCACTTAGTACCAAACGTGTATCCATTGATGTCATACCCGCTAAACGATGTAACTGTGCCGAGGGGTCTCTTGGTCACCCATTTTACAACATCGGGGTGTTCACCGCCATTCTGCACATGTATTTTGAGCCAACTTGTAAAGTCTCTACAATGAGATTCTAGAATCCTAGGTTCCGACCAGCTCGGTTGTGTTGACCTAATCTCATTAAGGTGAACATCAACATAAGGACTCAGTGCATGATGGTTGCGCAGAATGTACAGATGGGCTATAGATATCTCATTGGAAGAAGGGCTGAATTTAGACTTATGGCGTAGGCCGACACCATCCAACCTACCGTCGTGTCTGGAGACCGGTAGTCCTATAGTAGGTACATCCTGTAAATAGTTGGTACATAATTCTATTACCTCTTCCGCGACATATCGCTGCACTATACTGGCGTCTGGTCGATAACAATTCATAACGAAATGCTTGAAAATGCTCATGTACCGCTCGAATGGATACATCCATCTCAAGTATACCGGTCCGCACAGCTTCACCTCCCGCACCAAATGAACTATCAAATGAATCGTTATGTCAAAAAAGGAAGGGGGAAAATACATCTCTAGCCTGCACAATACCTCAACTACCATATCCTGCAATTCATCCAACTTACGCCGACTTACTTTCTTGCGACATATCTGTTTAAAAAAATAACAAAGCCTGGAAACCGCGTCTCCAACGTGAGAAGGCAAGCAACCTTTCAGAGCAATGACATTCAAGTCCTGCATCAGATTGTGGCAATCGTGCGACTTCATTCCCACCAATTTTAGCTCTGCAGTGGATACACAACTGCTAATCTTCGAACCATATTTAGAAGGCACCTTCACTGATTTCAAAGTCCTACAAAAACTCTCCTTCTCCTCAGATGACAAGGAATAACAAGCAGGTGGTAAGTATGTCGTACCTACTTCTTCTTGCACGGGAGCAAGTGACGTCCGTATTCCAAGATTGACTAAATCCTTTCTAGTTTTCAATCCATCCTTACTCTTTCCCGGTGTATTCAAGAGCGTACCAACCAAAGGTTCACATACATTCTTTTCTATATGCCTGACATCTAGACAGTGGCGCACATCCAAGTGCTCCCAATAACCGAGTTTGAAAAATATCGAACATTTCTTCCAAATCGTAGTTTGAGTGCTTTTCTTTTTCCCTTTCCCAGCACGTTCTCCATACCCGATACTTTTGCAAATATTTCAGAACCTGATAATGGGACAGGGGCAACACCATGCTCTTCCTGACCGTTAAACCACTTCTTAGCACTCCTCCACGGATGACTGCTAGGCAGGAATCGTCTATGACCTAGATACACAGGCTTACCACCGTGCTTTAATTGACAATGGCTGGTATTGCTCTCACATACTGGACATGCAAAATGACCTTTCACAGAACACCCTCCAAGGTTACCCAGCGCAGGGAAATCATTGATGCTCCACATCAGCATGACTTTAAGTTTGAATTTCGCGTCCCCTCGACTTTCGTCAGGAATATGAATTCCATGCTTAAATAAGGATTCAAACTCCTCAACAAGAGGCGCTAGATATACATCAATGTCATTACCAGGTTGCCTAGGCCTCGAGAACATAGTATTCAAAAGCACATACTTTCGTTTCATCATCAACCATGAAGGTAGATTATAAATAACAAGCATCACTGGCCATGAACTGTGGGTGCTGGACATGTTCCCGAAAGGGTTCATTCCGTCAGTAGATAGTCCTAAGCGCACGTGTCTAGGTTCGTCAGCAAATTCTGGGTACATAGCATCCATCTTCTTCCACTGATCACCATCAGAAGCGTGAGATATAATATCATCATCTTCCTCTCGAACCCTATCGGCATGCCATGTTAACAATTTTGCATCAATTGGATTGGCATACAAACGCGTCAATCTCGGTTTCAAGGGCATGTACCACATTACCTTAGCAGGACCTTGCTTTGTCGATGTTGTCACTGTTTCTCCACATACCTCGACCTTTCCCTCCTTTTTCCATCTAGACTCACCGCATACCTTGCAATCATCCCTCAAAGAATCAACACTCCCCCTATACAACATACAATCATTCGGGCATGCGTGAATCTTAGTAAACTCCATGCTCATAGGACACAATATCTTCCGCGCAGCATAAACCCTGTCAGGACATAAGTTGTCATGAGGAAGTAACTCTTTAACCAACTCTAGCAATTTCGTCATTCCTTTATTAGAAATACCATGCCTTGCCTTTAGGTTCATTAACAACAATGTTGCTCCCAGTCTAGAATGGCTAGCCCCAACATATAAGCTTGTCTTTTTATCGTCATACATTGCCTCCAGCATACTTTTCTTCCCAACAAACTCCATAACAACATCGTCACACATATCTGAAAGCTGTTCATTATACTGCAGGATTTCCTCGGCGCTTCCCTCCTCCATCTCAACCTGGTCACTTCCATAATGGCCTTCCCCATGCCAAACCCATTCTGTGTAGGATTTGTCAAAACCTTTATAAATTAAATGTTCACGCACTACAACAATATCTTCAAATATGGCGTTGTTTCTACACTTGTTGCATGGACATCTAACCCCTCCTATGCTATTCTGTCTACAATGTCGCAACCCAACATCTAAGAAATGTTCAACCAAATCTAAGTACTCCTTCGATAATCGAGCATTCTCCTTCATTATTCTTTCGCGGTCCATAATTCACAAATCAGACAAACAGCTACACAATACTACTAACCCACTGACTTGAGATGATCAACACATAAACTACACACTGCATTAACAAAACAACCAAGATAAACCAAAATGCAAGCAAAAATTATGCATAAAATCAACCAAAATCAAGAGACAAGCCAGTACATTACGCAAGTTAAACCTTTACTTACACCAACACGGGAACAATGAGACCTCCGAGAACACTTCAACTGCTCACCCTTCAATACCCACATGTTTAGATCCTTTTAAAGTTTTTGTTTTTGGAGTTAGAACGGCCAGTTCAGCTTAAATCTGTGACCCATACAGAGGCTCTTGCGAAGTCGATAATACGTCGCTAACACCTTTGAATAGCCAGCGAACTCGTAACATTTCAATCACCCTCACATGCACTGTACATTGAATAATGACAAATTTGACGTGCATAGAAGCGATACCGTAACATCAAACGCAATATACTAGCGTCCCAGTTACGACATGTTCCATATTCTTGCCTGCTTAAATTAGGGTTTAGCAAAGCTTACGAGATCGCAACGCACAAACCTACGACTAACGAGCTAACCTACGAAATCGTTACGGACACGTTTATATTACTACAAAGGTTACGAGGTCGTAACAACCAATTCAATTTAAGGTGGATACTTTTTTCCGCCTTGGTCAAGTATTTTTTAACGTCAAAACCCATTTCCGCCTTTAACTGCTTCTTTCCGTCTTGAATGTAATTTTTTTTGCTAGCTTGAGGATGTAGCGATATCGCTACTTTCAATCAAGGCGTAAAAAAACACGCCAGGCTTAAACGCCTTAAATATGTGTCTTGCATCTACCCCTTTGTAGTAGTGTTTCCCCCGGGGCTGGTGAGTAGGACTCCAGCACCACTTCCCCCTGAGTTGGAGGATCCATCCACATATAGGCGACATTTTCCGGTATCCGGGACTGGTTCTTGCTGGTTGATCTCCACTAGTTCAACTGACTCCATTATGAAATTAGATAAAGTTTGGCCTTTGATGGCCGTCCAAGGCTTGTACTGTATACCATGCTTTCCCAACTCGATGGCCCACTTCATCATCCGTCCGGAAGCGTCGGGTTTCTGAAGGATTTGTCTGATCAAATAGTTGGTTGGACTATTGTCACTACAAAGGAAAGTACTTTTAGTCACACTTTTTAATCACACCAAAATTTGAATGATGTGATTAAAAAAATTAGTCACACTTATTTAGATTTGAGTGTGATAAATAATATTATTAGTCACATGTTATGTGACTAATATAAATTTACTCACATAAGTTATAGTATTAAATTTTAACTGTGAGTATTTAGTATTAGTCACACTGATTTTTAAACTATAAAAATTTGAAATGTGGTGTGACCAGTAGTTTCAGTTTATGATTAATACACTTAATGATTACAAATCAACAATAAATATAAAGTTAGGGGCGGAACTCAATGCAACCGAGGACTTAAGTGAACTGCGTGGGGTCTTTTTTATGAACTTTAAAATAGATTGGGGATCAAGCTGTAAATTAAAATTTTAAAACGGATTAATATATATTTATCTCTCCTCGCTGATTCTCCCCCATTATTTCATCGATCCCTGACCGCGTCGGAGCCTCCGTTCGATCTCTTTCAAGGTTGAATCCTTCTACTGTGATGCATTCTCTGTTGTTGATCTGAGTTATTTTTAACGATTTGCTTCAGTTTTGTTGTTCCGCGATCTGTTTATGATTAGGTTTTTGCTTGCTAGGATTTCGAATGATGCTTAATGATTCATTGAATTGATGATTGTATCTGTTATACGTTGTTAATTTGTCTCATTTGTTAATTGTATGCCATTTTCTGCTTCTTCATCGTCCTCATTTGTTAATTGAAGAAGCCAGGTTGATTTTGATCCGGGGTTGATGCATGTTGTGATGTATGTAGACTGTTGTTGATAGCTCATGCGCTGTTTGATACCCAACAGTTGATGACTATATGTTTGATTCCCTTGCACTCCCATCCATTTCTGCACTCGTCACAGAAAACTAGGTGATATGAGAAAAAGTCTACCAACCTGCTTTATTTTCAAGTCACTATTTCCATTTGCTGTTTGTTGAAGCTCAATCTCTTGTGATTTTCTCTGAAGCTCTTTTTCCAAATCCTTGCATTTTGCTGCCATTTCTGCAATTTGCTGTTTCATTTGCTGTTTTTTCTTCTTGGACTTTGATCTTTACACTATCAACGATAGATTTTAGAGTTTGGGATTCAACATCCATTCCTTTAAGTTGATTGTTAAGCACTTCTTTTTATCTGCTCTGAGAATGGTTTCATGTTTGTTTAACCTGAATAAGGCATTAGCTATTCTTGTATGCGACGAAATGGTTTGATTTCAATCTCTTCTCTGAACCGATATGGTCAGGTGTGAATTTCGGAATGTGTTTCTTTTTTACATGTGATTGTAATGCAATTCGTCCAATTTACTTCTATGTTACTGGTTGAGTGCTTATAGATGGTCGAAGAATATGAACATTTGTCTGAATGTTATTGCAGATGGGGGATCAAGTAAGGAAGAAAGGCCGGGGACGTGCTAAGTTGAACTTTTTAAGCACTCAACCAAATGATGCGAAATTTAAGGTTGAGATTAATAGCTTCATGCAACCTGTAGGAAAACACTCGACGCATTTGTCGCGCTTTATTGACGACATTGCAAGAGATGGAAATCGGTTTCCATTGATTGAGCCATGCTTCTCGGAATTTAGACTTAAATCTGAGCTTCAAGAGGCTGTTAATGAAGTGAAGGTAAAATCATTAGGTTTACATATTTGTCTATTTAATTTGTGCCTTATGGTATTTTATGTATGCAGGATGTGTTTGACTTCTCCTGTTTTGATCCGGATTCTAAAACTGGTGAGGATTGGATCATTGGTAAGCTTTGAGAGCTTTGGAGGAGTTATAGATTTCGGGTGAAAAGAGACTACTTTACCCCACATGCGACCAATGACATAGATAAAAATTTTCAACTGCCTCCACCTCCTGAAATTCAGGAGAATGTGTGGCGTACATTGGTTGGTTACTGGTCTAGTAGTGATGCAAAGGTTAGTACTGCGTTGATAAGAAGTTTTTGAATTCAGTTGCCGGTTAATTGTGTCTCATGTTTTATATATGCAAATTGTTCTTGGTTAATTAATTGCATTTTGTGGAAAGGTATTCTGGTAGCAGGTATTGAATGTCTACCTTAGCTAGTAAAATTTCCAGATGGAAATTGTTCCTGTCTGTCAGTGTATAAGTTTCTATCGGTGTGTGTGTGTATTGCCTTTTTAGCAGTTCCTATAGATGTATAGAGAAGATAATCTTTCAGAAGAAATAGGAACTTCACTTCCATCAATCATATAGAAAGGTCATCGTGTCTGTAAAAGGTATCGAATGAATGGGAAAATTAGGGGTTAATGTTTTTAGAGGCATTGCGATGATATATAATACTGATGTACAGAAGCAATGTGACCGAAACAAGGAAAGTAGAGCAGGGAAGACAGTGAATCACATAAGTGGCTCTAAATCGTTTGCTAATATTTCAGTGAGGTGAGAACTATATTTCCTTCACTGTATGTAATATAACATTGATTTAGATGCTTTAATATTCAAATCTTATTACAGATGAATGAAGAACTAAGCCGCCCCCCAACAAGAAAAGAGATCTTCACTCGGACACACATAAACAACAACACTCTGGAGGATGCTTCTGCATCCAAATATGCTGTATTTGATGGATGTCTACGACCCGCACTTGATCACGAACTCTGCTCATGAACTAAACTGCAAAACAAAGGCCCCGGGTGTACCGGGGATAGACACTCCGACGCTCAAGTCAGTATATTTTCTTAAGGCGTAAAGTACAAAGTATGAGATTAGATGGAGAGGTCTACCAAACCTTTAGGGTATTTATATGGCTACAATCCGTAGATCACCAAGATATATATTTATGGTATGAATACAACTCTTATGAGAATAAAGGTTGTATTACCATGTGTAATAGAAGTGTATTTCAGACATGGCTGTGTTACCATGTTTAGGATAGCTGTATTACCATCTTTGAGAAGATGTATACTCCTTGTAGAACATTCATAATATACGCATTCCTTATAAGGATCAGGATTGATGGACCTGTGGATCCATCCTCCGCGTATCTCGAGTCCACGACCCTTCTCGGACCCTGGTCCGAGCATGAATGAGGCCCAGATACGAACCATGGACTTATCAGTATGTATAGTCTGTCACAATATATGTTGATTTTTTTGCTTGTAATAAATGTATTATATGTATGATTTATGTTTATTGCACTAATGCAGAGGCTGATGATGGAAAAAAGAAGAATTGATTGCTGCTGGTTTGTGTGACTCCTCTGGTGAAGATCTTGATGTTTATGGCCAAAATGACGTCTCTAGCAAAGTTATGGGAAATGATAAGAGAGGACATGTTCACTGCTATGGAAACATGGTGAAGCCTTCAAGAGTATGGGGTGACCAGGGCAAGACATCAAGAGTTTCAGCTCTTCAAAAGGAGAATGCCAGCCTGAAGTTGGAAGTTGGAGTTCTCTGGAAAATGGTTATGCAGGCGATGGAGAGGCTTGAGTGCGTGGAGCGTGCTCAAGAACGTGCTTGTGAAAGCTGTGCCAAACAAATGAATTCTGATGGCAGGTTTGGACCAAATTTGAATTTTGATTGTATGATCTAAGTTTGATATGGAAAGAATGTGGTCACTAGCACAGTGTAAAGAATGTTTACACTCACAAATCCAAGTATAAAGTACACAGCACTTGTAGAATTTCTCTGTAAAGAATGTTGGATGGTTGAAAACATGGAAGGCTTTTTCTTATTGCTGAAGCATCAATACAAAGCATTGACTTAGTAGAGTTTTTATGCTGAAATAATGCTTTTTGCCTTCGGGTATAAATTTAGAATAGTTGCTGCTGTGTGAGTTTTAGAATGGTTGTGTGTTGGTACAATATAGTGGTTGGTTGGTTGGTTGTCTTTGGCGAGTTGAATATCGGGTTGAGGAGCTTAGAATGATTCTTGGGAGCTTAGAATTGCTGTGATATTAATCCGATTATTTGCACTGAGACCTTGTAGCGTACATCGTGGTTCTCGGTTACAAGTTCTGTAAACACAACCTGTCTGAGTTTAAGGTTTCCAAACAGCCCGATGGTTAGCGCTCAGGCGAGGGACCTTATTAGAGGTCTGTTAGTGAAGGATCCAGAGAACAGACAGAGACTGGAGCTGCTGAGATCAAGCGATACGTTCTTCAAGGGCCTGAGCTAGGCGCTGATACGCTGTGCCATGCCGCCTTTAAATTCCCGAGTTTTGCGAAGTTGGAGTTTCGACAACAAAATACTACAGGAGAGCAGCTTTTCAATACTGAGAGTATTTGCTTTGCTCATAAATTCATGATGTATATTTATATGATGAAACATTCTGAAATGGCATACATGCTGTATTGATGAAATCCAATTTTTTACAAGGTTTTATGATTTGATGAAAAATCAAATTGGTGAAGACTCTGATGAGCCCCTTGATAAACTCAACATATTCCAGACATGTGTGCACAGTAAACTTTTGTTTGACTTATTACTAGAGTGTTTATTTTACTTTTGTACAGCATACAAAAAGCCTCTTTGTATTTTTACAGGGCTTCTATACGCAGTCCGTATTTTGCTTATTTGCAGTCCGTATTTTTCTAAAATAATCATATATACAATGATTCTGATATATAACTGAATTGCAAGTGTATGCAATAGAAGTAGTATATATGATGCATATGTCTGATATACATAATTATTGACCATATCATATATATCGAAGGCGTATTTTTATTTTGGACTGCAAAATAAGCAAAATACGGACTGCGTATAGCATGCCCCTATTTTTATAAGGAATGAATATGTTGACAAAAAAAATTATATATTAAATTTTAATTTTGCATAATTCTACAAAGGATAAACAAAGGAGACTTTATACACTGAAACTTGCATTTCGACTGAAAACCGAGTTAAATTTAAGAAAAATCAGAAACTGAAAAAACTAAGATGCCTGGGAAATTTCTGTGTATTGTTAGTTTTTATTCTCTTATATCTTGTAATTAGCTCTAACTAATTTTAGTGGATAGATAAGCGTAGAACAGTTGTGCGAGAGGACGATCGAAGCGAACATTGTATTTTATTACCGAACTACGTAATTAATTTTTACTTGTTTTTTACGTTTGTGTTTAAATATCAACTGAATAATTATGTTTAACGTCCGTCTAATTTATTAAATGACTTTAGATTAAGATAACGACTTGGAAGAACTTTCAAAGTTACCCAAAACAATTATAGCAGTATAAGATCTGACTTTCAATAATGTGAACGAATTTAAAGGCTCAATGTGAAGAAAGAAAAGGATCGCACGAAAGGAAAAACTGATTGAGCTCTTAGAAATGTACGAGAAAATGATCTGAGGCTTCTTCCTTGGTAAGATGCAAACCCTTATGCTTTTCTCGCTTTTTCTAATCATTCGATTTCACTCGATTACTGATTGAGCTAAGCTTCCACCTGTACTGCTCCATGAACAAGCAAAGTGTACACTCCAGCAAAAAATGGCGTTGAGGGTTCAGTTTGGCAACTTCCAAAATCTTATGTTGCTGTAAACGGTTCCAGCATTCACCCGAAAATCAACCCCCGGTAAAACAATATCAAATCAACCCTTTCTTCTTCCTTTTGCTGCTTCTGATCTTGCTATGAATTCCCCCTTTTTGAGAAATAAAGCTGCAATCTTGTTTACTTCACTCTCTTCTTTTGATTGTAATCTTGATATGGGCATGTTTCTGTACAAGTGTATCATTCATTCTTCAGTTTTGGATAGCCCAGTTCTAAAATTTGTTTGCAATTCTCCATTTGACTTATTATACTCATAGTTTGCAACTCTCTATTTTCCAGCTTGAGTTTGATTCGCTAACTTGACCTTTATTGCTGGATAAGAGAGTTTTTCTTACCAAGGTAGCACTTTCAGTTTGCTTATAGTTATATTGCATCATGTTGCAAGTCTATGTTTCATGTATCTTTGTTCTCTAAAATTTAGGCCTCATGGACAAGTCTTGGGTTAATGCACCTTTGGAATCATAGAAGTTTCAAAATGGGGTATATTCATTCGTGGATTTCGCGTTTCAAAATGGAAAAGTTACTGAAAACGGAGAGCTGAAGTGTCCATGTAGCAAATGTCTCAATCGCTTCTATGTCAATAGAGAGACCATGACTGAACATATATTTTGTTCCAGGCTGAATCCTAACTATAAGAGATGGGTTCTGCATGGTGAAAAGCGGGAAGAAACGGTATCCACTGCTCGTGATATCAATCAGAGCACTAACAATCATGAGAGTGAGATGAGGGATGATGATACCAGTATAGAAGTTGATGAACATATACAGTTGATTGATGCTGATGGTCTATTGCGTGCTGTTTATGGTGCTCCTCCTATAGATGATGAGGTTGGAGATGATGAAAACGATAATTTGGACGATGCTTATCCGGCTCGATTTTATAAAATTCTAGAGGAATCTAAGAAGGAGTTGTACCCTGACTGCGAGAAGACCACCTTATTGACATTTCTTGTCAAGCTTTGGAACTGTAAATGTCTTGGTGGTTGGAGCGATAAATCCTTCAAGATGATGTATGAGCTACTAAAGGAGTCACTTCCAGATGGTTGTTCTTTGCCGGAGAATGTTAGTCAGTGCAAAAAGCTACTTTATGAGCTGGCGTTGTATTACAACAAGATTGATGCTAGCCCAATGATTGCATGTTATATTGGAAGGAAACCTCAAAACTAAGCCAGTGTAGTATCTGTGGAGTGTCACGGTATAAAGATGAGAATAAAAAAACTCCAGCAAAGATTCTTCGTCATTTTCCTTTGAAGCTAAGACTTCAGCGTCTATATATGTCCTCTAAAACAGCAGTTGATATGAGATGGCATGATGAGCAGTGCACCAAAGATGGTTTGATGCGCCATGTTGCAGATTTTGAAGCTTGGACACATTTTGACAAGATGAATCCAGAATTTGCGGCTGAACCGAGGAATGTGAGATTGGGCTTAGCAAGTGATGGTTTTAATCCGTTTAAGAACATGAGCACTACTTATAGTGTTTGGCCAGTGGTTCTAATCCCATATAATATGCCTCCATGGTTGTGTATGAAACAACCAAACATGATTCTCTCTTTACTTATACCAGGGCCAAAGGGACCTGGAAACAAGATTGATGTTTATATGAGGCCATTAATTGATGAGTTGAAAGAGTTATGGAAAGAAGGGATTTGGACTTATGATGCATCCAAGGATGAGAAGTTTAAATTACATGCAGCTCTACTGTGGACTATTAGTGATTATCCAGGCCTAGCTATGCTCTCAGGTTGAAGCACAAAAGAAAAGCTTGCATGCATCAGGTGCCATGAGCATACAGACCACTTGTATCTTAAGAATGGGAAGAAAATGTGCTACATGGGTCACCGTCGATGGTTGCCAAAGGATGGTAGGCTTCGAAGACTGAGAAAGGAATTTAATGGATACCCTGAATTTAGACAACCACCAAGTCCATTACTTGGAAAAGATATTTTAGAGAAGTTAAGGGACATTTCACATTCACTTAGTGAGGAGTTTCAATCTAGCTTATGTGGCGGGAGTTCTCAAAAAAGGAAATCTAGTGGGACATCATCTGGAAGTCAAAAATTCCCACACAACTTCAAGGAATTGAGTATATTCTACGAGCTTCCGTATTGGGCTGATAATCTACTCCATCACAATTTGGATGTCATGCATGTCGAGAAAAACGTATGTGACAGTGTGGTTGGTACTTTACTGGGAATTGATAAAAAGTCAAAGTACAGTATAAGAGCAAGGTGGGATTTGAAACGAATGAATGTTAGGCATGAACTTCATCCGGTCTTGATTGGTGACAAGTATTTGCTGCCATCAGCGTGTTACTCAATGAACAAGTCAATGAAGGAAATGTTCTTGAGTGTTCTTGCGAATGTAAAGACACCAGATGGCTACTCTTCCAATATTTCACGACGTGTAAATTTCCAGCAACAGAAGTTATTTGGATTGAAGAGTCACGACTCTCATGTTATCATGCAACAGTTGTTACCTTTGGAAATTCGAAAGACTTTGCCGAAGAGAGTTAGCACTATTCTTATAGGACTGTGTGTCTTATTCCGTGAGTTATGCACCAAAGTGGGAAGTGTTGAGCACTTTCAAAAGCTCAAAAACCAGAGTGGTCTTGTACTGTGCAACTTAGAGCGCATATTTCCGCCATCATTTTTTGACGTAATGGTTCATTTGGTTGTCCATTTAGCTTATGATGCATCATTGTCTTAAGGTATTTGTGTACACTGAAAGGATTTGTACATAATCGAACTCATCCCGAAGGCTCCATTGCTGAAAGATATGTGTCTGATGAATGTGTCACATTTTTGACAAGATACTTGGGTGATGTGGAAACACGGACAAATAGGCCACCAAGGTATCAAGATGATGAATTTATTGGAGCTGCAAAACGCTTTGTGTTGTCTCCTCAAGAGAAGAAAAAAAAAATACACGACTACATCTTGTTTAATCACAAGGATGTGTGCTCGTATATTGCGTGAGATGCTCTCTTTTGTCCCTTTTTGATTAAATGTGCTCAGCCGTATTATTTGACTACTACTGATCTTTTGTCGTTCTTGTCTCTTTCTGTTATAGTGAGCACAAAGGTACCATACACTTGGCAAACCCCAAAAAGAGTCGACATGCAAAACAATTGATACATAAAGCTCAGTTTCCAGATTGGTTTAAACAGAGAATTAATGCTCTCAAAGGTATGAAACAACCAATTCTCCCTAGTCTAAGCTCCCTTGCAAGTGGTCATTTCTCCACTGCAAGAAGATTCACTGGTTACACAGTTACTGGTATGAAATTTAAGACAGTGAGTAGAGAGAGTTCAGCTAAAACTCAGAGTAGTGGGGTTTCGGTTCAGGCCAGTGTGCCTTGCTATTCAAGTGCAAAGGACCAAAACCCAACCGATGCACTGGTAACATATTATGGTCAGATAACTGATATAATTGAAGTCATTTATCCTCCAAATCATCCTCTTGTTTTGTTCAAGTGTGACTGGTTTGATGTTGTTACCAAAGACAAAGGTTTGAAGGTGGATGAGTTAGGATTTACACTTGTGAATGTTTTGACTCGTTTACCAACTCAAAATGACGAGCCTTATGTTCTTTCATCTCAAGTTCGACAAGTGTTTTATGTTCAAGATCCCATTGAACCTGATTGGCATGTTGTGGTGGGTATCATGCCATGGATACTTTTGACATGGTGGTGGAGAAGATAATGAATTATTAGAATTTGAAATTTTTGAAAATGATGGTGATAGTGTTGAGAATATTGAATTGGTTAGGAGTGATGTAGAAGCTGTTATGATTGATGTCGCTTTAGCTCCTCTTGAAATTGATTGCGGAATTGTTAGAGATGGGAGTGAAGAGGATGAAGATGACAATATGTGGGAGAATGAATCAGCTGACACTGATAATGAAGATTATGTCCTCAATAGTGATGCAGATGATGATTAATAGTGATGCAGATGATAATTCTTGGGTGTTGTTCTTTTCCTTGTGTTCTGCTTTGTTTGTATAGAGTGATGATATCTTTTATTTATATGAAGAATTTTATGAAGGTTTCCCGTTTTATGGAAAGTGAAGTTACTGCTCAATATTTCTTGTTCACTTTATTTGTAATTGCAGAATATTAGAGCATCTCCAATCGGGAGTCTCTTTGATAAAAATTAAGTGCCATGTCAGATTAACTGACTCCCAACCAAAAATACCTCCGCCAATGGAAACCTCACTTGAAATCCTCAATCTGACGTGGGCTCAAATATTATCAACATCGTCGAACAGACCCGCTGTATACCGAGGTTCACTTTGACACCCGCGATTCATCGACTCAGCAAAAATTTGGGCGCCATATTCCCAACTTTTCTTTCCCGGTAAAATTTATACACCAAAATCCCAATAAAAAGAATCGGAGATTGCAACGTAGATCCACGACGACGGTTTGAGAGTGACCGGAATGAGAATAGAATGGCGGTGGGATAGAGCCGCTATTTGAGGCAGCGATCCTTCGACATCAATCGTAGTCACAAGGTTTAATCTGGGTCGAGCTGGAATAGGGATGCGAAGAACTGGCGGTGGAGGCTGCAACCAATCGGCGGAGACGACGTTATTCAGTAGGCGTTGCGCCTTTCTATGGTATGACTGTATTTGTGCATAACTTGTAATACCTTCTTTTATGTTAATTTTGATTAAGATATATGTTTCAGCTCAATTTCGAGGCTTTTTTTAAAAAATTATGTGTTTGTTTTATGTATGAATCAGTGAAAGAAAACAATTTTTATGGCCCTGTGTTTGCATATTCTGATTCAGAAATTGAGTTTGTGCTTCATTGATTGAATTTTATCAATGGAGACTTTCTTGATTGAATTTAGTGCTGATGTTGCTAGGTTTGTATCTGTAGGGAAACTTTCTGATTTTTTTTATGTTGTGGTTTTTATAGATGAAACTGTATAAAGTTTGTGGTTCACCTTGAGTACTCTTATGTAATCATTCTATGGACCCTTGTGCTTTGTTCTTTCTCATTAGGATCACCACTTTAGGTACATTGTTTCAGTGATATAGTTTAATGACGGATTTGTGGGTTTCAATCTCTAACTTGCTAGTCCTTTTATGGTGTGAATTTGAGCATTTTCTAGTAATATTTTTGTACATTTTCTGGTAAGAATCTTGTGCGTTTTCTGGTCTGAATATGAGCATTACTGCTGCATTTTCTAGTGCTGAATCTGAGCATTTGTTAGTGCATTATATGCTGTGTTTTTCTGATTTGAATGAGAGCATATACTGCTACTTTTTCTAGGTCTATATACTGCATTTTCTGGTGCAGAATCTGAGCATTTCTTGGTCCATTTTATGCTGCATTTTCTGATTTGAATGAGAGCATATACTGCTGCATCTTCTAGGTCTATTATACTGCATTTTCAAGGTCTATGATACTGCTTTTTCTGGTGCAGAATCTGAGCATTTCTTGGTGCGATTTATGCTACGTTTTTCTTATTTAAATGAGAGCATTTACTACTGCATTTTCAAGGAATATTTTTGTGCATTTTCTGCTATGAATTTGGTGCTTTTGCTAGCCTGAATGTATGCATACACTGATATAATTCCAGTGATATCCTACTGCATTTTCAAGTGTAGAATTTGCTACGTTTTCTTGTGCATAACTTTTTGCATTTCCTATTACAAACGTGAGAATTTTACAGCTGCATTGTTTTTTTTGGTATGTATATGCTTCATTTTCGTGTGTTTTGCAATCACCAACTGTTCGTCATTGGACCATTGATGAAGACATAGTCTCTTAGAAAAGCTTTCTGCTACAAATTTATTTCCTTCTGATGACCTGTTTCTGCTTTATACTGGTGCTGTCGCTGCTACATTTGCTTGTGCTTCTGCTGTATTTATGTTTACAATGCTGCTGATCTTTGTACTTGTGCTGCTAAATTTACTTGTGTTGCAGCTGCATTTATGTTTACAAGGTTGCTGATCTTTGTACTGCTTGTGCTGCTACATTTGCTTATGCTGATGCCTTTGCCCTACTGTTGCTGCTAAATATCTTATGTAGAGCACATATATATGTTGGAAATAATTCAATGATGTATATCTTGCCATTTGCATTTTATCAAAATAATTGTGACAACAATTTTCCATTTTTCGAAAAACGTTTCGATGTTGTGGACGCAATTCAGGAGCCGTTATGACTTTTTTAGGCGATACAATTATGGTGTTTTGCAGTTAGATCATAGAGAGATGAGTGGACAAAGTTTCTAGGGTCATCATGCTGCTTTCACTATATTATTCTTCAGTTTTGAGTGTATAGAAAGTGGCTGAAGAAAACCACCTTGTAATTAGACCAAATTCTTTAGTTGATCAATTCAAATAGATATGCGTCGCAGTGACATTTTACATTCAAAATTTGTATTGAAGATTGAAATTTTGAAAAGTTGAATGTCAATCTTTCAAAATCCATGTCATACAGAAGGCCTGCTAAAATTTTGACAAATGGCTCCTATTTTGGTGGGTGACCTCCAAAGCATTGGAGATGCTCTTATAAAAGGGTTATGAAAATAAAGTCAGCGTGTTTATCTTTTACTAGGTATATATTAAAAAGCAGAAAGTGGCGGCGTAAATAAAAATAAAAGAAGAAAAACCGCCGCCGGAATTAATCAATTAAACCATGAAACGACTTTTATGCACGCATTTTTGGACAACGTTCGCCGCCGCCACCTCCGATTTGTATAATTCCATATACGCAACAAAACAATTAACCTATTAATGTTAACCCACTAATAATTATGTTAATCAATGAATTTGGTAATTTATATATATGGAACAATTAGCCTATTAATTAATGTTAAGTCACTAATTAGATTAATTAACTAATTTTGCTAATTGATATATGTTTAAAAATTAAAAATTAATATAAAAATTACTATATAAAAATTAAAAATTAATATATGTTAATCCACCGTTTTCTATATATAAAAATTAATATATGTTAATTATCGTCTGTCGTTTATTATCAAGATATAATGGCGGGCGATTTCCATATACAAAGATTTTTATATGTTAATTAACGTCTGTCGTTTATTTTCAAGATACTATTACCATAAATTTATAATTATCAATATATCATTAACATAAATTTAATTAAATCAAATCAAATCAAATATATTAAGTTACCATTACCTATATACATATAAATAGGCCAGGGTTTATGTTAAATCAACTTGCCCAGAACTAAATTTGCATGAAAACCAGGCCGTGGCATGAATAGAAGTGACGTAGACCAGACCGAAGGTAGTGACGTTATGTTTGATACGGAAGATTGATTGGGGGCCATGTATGTGCAATTTACAGTTTTCAATTTGCAGTACTATCTCGGTGAATGGAACCTCTCGGTGTGAAAAACCCTTCTGTCATGGATGTGAGCGTTGAATTCAGATTGTAGGAGATCATATAGAAGGCCCTTACGATGGTTCTTTTGTTGAGATTTAATATAACATCGATTGGGATGGTTATTACAAGATTTTATAACAGATGGAGCGGTGTTTTTCACCGTGAAAAAAGGTGAATTTGAGGATTATTTTATGGTGAATTAGAGGATTTACATGAAGAGAAGTGTAAGGATTTGATAGTTTACTGTGTCTTGGATATATATCTTGCACCTGACCATACTGAAAATCCAGCAGTTGTGTTAAATGTTAAAGTCACTACTGTCCATATTGGCTCGGGGTTCTCAAAGTTTAGAGTATGATGAGGATGTTTGGGCTGAAGTCAGTTACTCAGATAGTGACGAAATCGATTGCGAATGATTTAAAAATACATACTCCGAGAATTTAAAACCTTATTTCCTCCGTGAATTCTCGGACATTAGAATGTTTTTTGTGTCTATATATATATATATATATTATATGACCAGTATATTAATATTGATACCCTAGATCATTGATATCGGATTTCGTAATATAATAATAATTTGTAGTTGATAGGGTTAGATTCGAGAGGGCGCCTTCTTTCTCTGTTGATTATGGCGCATGTCTTTGTTGGAGAAATTTCTGTGTAGTAGGGAATCTACAACAACTGTTCAAGGTATAATATATACATATATTTTATCTAAAATTTCATTACATAGAAATCAATGCTTTCCTTGGTAAACTGGAACCAACTTCATATCTTCTTGGAGACGTTAAAGGACTTTGAATATGTTTTCATTTAGTAAAAGAAATTCAATGAGTAAAAACAACTCTTAGCATTATATATATATATATATATATATATATATATATATATATATATATATAGTCTTAATTTGAATTGGATTATTTTTGCTATTGTGTCATTTTATCAATTATGATGTTGATCAACACTTTATTTTTTGATTTGATATATTTCATATTCGTTCTTAATTAGCTTCAAATTATCTATGAGGAGTGGGAATCTACCAATACTAGCAAGGAGCCAAGGAATGCACAAAGTAGGAGAAGGATGGTTGATTTTGTGAATTGATAGGTGCACTTCAACATTACTTTTGCAGTCTGTATTTATGTTTAAAGTGTTTGATATACCCTCATTCATGAGAACTACATTTACTTTTGAATAAATACTGAGAATATACTAATGTCACTTCATAAATAAATACGGACTGCATAAGTGAATATTGGACTGCATGTAATAATGCCCTTGATTTTACTCTTTGTTTGGGTTTTGACTAGAAGGGAGAAATACAATTCCTAAATATACAAATAAAAATGTATGATTGATTAGAAGGATACTTTTATTGTTACTCAAATGTTGCCGATGTATGATTAATTAGTTGTGACGTTATACTCAAATTTTGTATTTTGATATTTTACTTATTTAATAGATACAATTTATTTATTTCCATTTTTCTCCTACGATCACTTCTTTTTTAACCATATTTTGGTAAAAAATATATTATCTTCTGTTATACATACATACATATATATATATATATATATATATATATATATTGAATAGTAGAGTATGGTGGTGTAAAATAACATTTAATATCCATCACTGCCCGTCACCGCCCCTAACTACAAAAAAAAATTTACATTAAAACACACATAGCCTTGCGTTCTATTTCGCCGTCGGCCATATGTTAATGGAATAAACATATTAATAATCACGCCGCTCACATATGGCATAAATTCACCCTTATGGAATTAATTTGTTTCCTTCTGAAGTATCAGATCATATGGAATGAATTAATTCGTTTTCATATGGAATGATTATAAAAGTATTTTTTAATTAATTGAAATCAATTATTTCAAACGAAAGCTTATACTATACAATAGCAACAATTATGTACCTTAATAGCAACAATTTTGAGGATAGTTTATAATGCTTTGACATATTCCCAGAAAATTAATAATTATCATTATAATTTTATAATCATTTTTAACTTAATTTTTACAAGTAGATTAAGAATTGTTATGAAATTATTACTATATATAATTACTAAATAATTACTAAACGAATAAAAATGCACTTTTTTGAAATATGGTAGGTCACTTGGTCTATGTTGAACAGTGGTGTCTCCGCCCCGACTCTAAACAAGAAAACACGAAATAAACAAGAAGTAAAAAGTAGGGAAATGTAACAGTTTATCTTAATTAATGTGATTTAATTCTTTTTATTGAGATATTTTCCCGCATTTCTATAATACCACATATATTTCAAAAGTACATAAAAGAACCGCGCAACGCGCGGTCTGGTAAGCCTAGTACAAATTAATCGCAGAGTCGTCGTAACTTCACACCTTCAGCTTATCTTCTCTATGCGTCATCAGTCGAAGCCTCGCCGATTCCACCTTCCCGCTCCGGCTCAACTCCAGCTTCAGCTCGGCGGAGAACGGTGAAGAGAGGCACACGGTGGAGAACGGAGAACGGCGGAAAACTGCAGAGAATGGTGGTAAACGGCTGAGAACGGTAGCAAACTGCGGAGAACGGTGAACAGCGGTGCTCGGTGACGATGTTCGTCAGTTCGATCCTCTGCTGGTCACTCAATGACGAAGGTGCGATTGAATTTTGGCTGAAGCATTTTTACAAACAGTTTGTGTGCATATTTTTCAGCTCTTTTTTTCCCCTTTTCGAGCTGTGAATCTGTCTGGAAATCATTACTGTCTTGAGTAA
Organism: Sherardia arvensis; assembly: GCA_948330725.1. Taxonomy (NCBI): domain Eukaryota; kingdom Viridiplantae; phylum Streptophyta; class Magnoliopsida; order Gentianales; family Rubiaceae; genus Sherardia; species Sherardia arvensis. Next base: position 20,336,180 of record OX415238.1, read on the forward strand.
TGATTTTGTTTGGCTAATAAATTTTTCTAATCATTACTGTACGTGCTCGTCACTAGCGGAGTGGTCAGCGGGCTGGGCAAGGGCGTAACCGCCAGCAGCATTGGCCTCGTTCTGAAAGCGTGTGGCCTCCGCGTTACGTCCATCAAAATCGGTACTTTTGATTTCATTTCGTGATTCTGTTTGCATGAATGATTATTTGAAGGTTTTTGGAATGAATGATTGAAAATTAGTACTTATCATTTGAAGGTTTTTGTTGGATTGTTTTTGTGTGTATGTAGATCCGTATCTGAACACTGATGCTGGTACCATGCAGGTGACATTGAGTCAATGCCTTTCATTGAGGCTCTGCGGCAGTTTTTTTTTGCAGTAGGTAAGGGTTTACGCCTGGTTGAAGTTGATATATAATGAGTATACATTTCAGTGGAGTGCTGTTAGTTGACGGAATTATCGAAGTACTGGAAACTGATTGAACTGTACGTGCTCTTTTATGTATCTCTTATCAGGACCAGATAACTTTTGCCTCATTCATGTTAGTCTTATACCAGTTCTTGGAGTTGTATAGGTAACGTAATAGGTATATTTTGGTTTATCTTACTGCTTTCACATGTATTGACATCTTCAACATATTAGAAGAAACCTTGAACAAGCCAGGACTGTATTGAGTGCGCTGGTTAAGGTATGTATTTTGTTACCGAGTTTAAGATGCTTTTGTATTTTAGTGTATGGATCTTTGCTGTTGTTGTTAGAAATATTTTTTAAAAATTGTGCTAACTTAGTGAACTTGTTGTTGTGTAGAGAGAAGAGAAAAAAGAGAAGTTATAGAGAGCGAGGTCAACTAACTGTATAAAAGCTTGCCAAAATGCAGCTGAAGTTCCGGTAAGACTCTTGACTTTGCTCTCCGGGGTGCTGTAAAAATGGCGTCTTGATTTTGAAATTAAAAAGATAGGTATTAGTTTGTTAATGTACATTATGTGTTTTTGCTGGCATCAAATCAAATGAATCTATGTGTTTGAATAATGCACTACTCGTGTTCGAGAAAATGCTTGTAGAATGTAGAGTATCAGTGGTTACCCTCATCCTTATTTTATTCTTACCTGTATTATATATTGAAACAAAACCGAAAACAATGCTCTCTTTTGGTTTTTTGGTGCAGGAACACATGGAGGAAGATATAAGTAGTTGACTTGCAACCCAGAAGAGTAAATAATGTATTTGGTATTTGTGTTCTCAATTGCATAAATGTATAGTGTTATGGTATTTGTGATCTCAATTGCATAAATGTATTTGGTTTCAGGTGGTAAGATGTTACCTGGAGCATGCAGCATCAGTTGCAAAGATTTTCCTCACGTCAGAATCAGATGCCGTGGCCACTGAAATCCAGGAAGCAGAACCTGCAGTCACCGGAAACCCCATGAAAAATTCAGGTTTGCCTTCTCTTTGCACTTTATATTTCATATTCAGGAATTATCTTCTATAGGAACTGGTTTTAATCGACGATGCTCTTTTTCTTATATTTTTCTTATATTTGTCTCAGGTATCCATACCTTTGTTCTCATGGCAGTGGCTATATACCTTCTGCCAAACATGCTAGTAGCAGTTTTATTATCTTTCCGATGCTCCGTAGATGGATTGAGAACTCAGATAATTTTTGTTATAAGGTTTCTTCTCTGGTGGTCACAGCCTCACAGGTATGTGCCTCTTCACCACTTTCTATACAAATACAATCCTGTGAACTGCATCAGAAGTCACTAGATATAACTGGAAAATACATTTCTGTGTATTGTCCTTCCAAGAGTTGATCTACTGCATGAGAAATTCTATATCCCAGGCAAAACACTCTATTACACATTTGTTTGTTTCACATTTTAGATTAAATGCAAAATAAAGAGGGGGTTTTTCTTACCCTTTCTTAAGATGTATCAAGAACATTATCTGGTGCTCTTTAATTAATTTATAAAACTTGAGGCCTTAGGTGCATACATTTATTTGTAAGCGTTACATTCCTTTTGTACAAACTCGGTTCATTTTCTCAAGTTAAAACTACTTGTGCTTCTGCAGCCGAGAATCTATGTAGGGAGAGGAATGCACGAAAGTCAGTTTGCACTTATCAAGTATGTTGAACAATTTACAGTCTAGAACTATTTCACTTTTCAGTTATTAATTTTGATAAAGATATTCCTGACTCTTAGAATGCAATGAAATCAGGTATACTCTCTTCTGGGTGATACTTTTGTGCAGCAAGTTTGCATTTAGCTACTTTGTCCAGGTATTTGCATTCAGTTAATCAGTATTTTACAATTTTTTCCCTAAATCTGATGGTTATTTCATTTCGTAGATCAAGCCTCTGATAAAACCGACAAAAGACATTATGGAAATTCGTCGTGTGCAATATGCCTGGCATGAATTTTTTCCCAATGGTATATTTCTCTCGGTGTTTTTCTTCCCAATATGCTTTGCAGTTCTGTCTAATCTCATGCAAATTAGCGGTGCACTACTGGGAAGATAAAGGAGCTACAATGTAAGTCAATCCTGATATTCTTTGGTATGGCCCGGGATAGAACATTGACTTTGTGTTGTTTGTGTTTTTATAATCAGGTGGCAATGGAAGCTGAGAGGGAAGTCCCAGCTATGCCGGGCACCTCAAGAAGTAGTGCACTGCCGCGAAGAAGAAAAATTTACTGTATACCTAGAGGACTTAGCTGTATACCTAGAGGGCTTAGCTCTCTAGGTATATGTCATTAGTTTGAATAGGTAAAGAGACCTTTGGGTTGGATTTGCATTTTCTCACTTTTATGTTTTTCCTTGTGAACAGGTGATGGTCTTGGGGAAGGATATCAGATGCTTGGCCAAGCTGGTAGTGGTAAACTGGGTGTAGCTGTTGCTGCCAGCAAGCTTGGTGTGAAAGCTACCAAGAAGTGCGTTTTCTCTGAGAATTCTGCTGTTTCAGCGAAATCTGATTTTGTATGAGCTTAGCGAACTCATGGGCCTTTGTATGAGGATGTTGTGGATACTTATGTTCTTCATGCAGCGGTTCAGAAGTCGAGGAGCTTGATGTCTCGAGGTTTTCATAAGATGACTGATTATCCCATGGTCCTTCGTGAGGTCGGGAAGCTTATCGAGCAGGTTGCTGCAAAGGTTGGTGGCGGAGCTTTTGCTGCAAAGTTTGGCGGAGCTTTTGCTGCAAAGGTTGGCGGAGCTTTTGCAGATGAGGATGGCCATGGAGAGGTGATGACGGAGAAAGAGATGATGCAGACTGGAAAGGTTTTTGCAAGTTTGGTTAGAGAAGCAGCTTGGATGCAAGATCAGATGAAATGCAGAATCTGCTGGAGAAATGAAGAGTAGCAGTGCAGAAAATAGTTCAGGTCAAAATTGCAAATATAGATAATTTTGGGCCAAAATTGTAAATATAGATAATTTTGGGGTAAACGGTAAATACAGATAATTGTGGGGCAAATATGCAAATACAGATGCTTTTGGGGCAAATGTTTAAATATGTATAGTTTTGGGGTAAATTTATAATAAATTGAAAATTTTGGGTCAATTTTAAATATGCAAGAGTTCTGGATATATTTGTAAATACTATAGTTACAGGGGTTAATTTGAAAATATAAAACTTTGAGACGAAAATTGCAATTTATAAAACTGTAGTTAGTCACAATAGTTATACTTTTGGGAGTAAGGGTCACTAATAGTAAATTGGTCACATATCAATCATGTGACGAATACTTTTGGTCACACCCTATTTGAGTGTGATTAAGTATTAACCACACTGGCAGTAATGACACTTTGTTCATGAGTGTGACCAAACTTTTAGTCACACTTTTTTGACATTTAGTCACAAAAAATAGATGTGACTAAAAGTGACTTGATTTGTAGTGATGCATGTGCTTGAAAGTACAGCCGTAGCCGTCGAGAGGCGTGCACGAGAGCCAATGTCAGGCGTTCGAGAGGGGTATATCTGGTCTCGGGCCCTTGTAGGTCTCTGCTAACATAGTATATGGGGTGCTGTGACCCTTCCTTTTCCTTAACCAATACAGCGCTGATGGCTAGCTGGGAGGCGGAAATGTATAAGTATAGAGTCTCCCCCTGACTGGTTTTGAAAGCGTCGGCATGTGTCAGAGGTGATCTTTGAGTTCTTGAAAGGCTTCTCCTCACTCGTGTGACCACTGAAATTGGTTGACCTTCTTAAGGATGTTGCAGAAAGGCAAGTGCTTTTCAGCTTCTTTGGAGAGAAATCGGCTAAGGGCCGCAAGGGATCCTTTTAGCTTTTGTACGTCCTTGATGGTCTTCGGAGGCTGCATATTTTGTAGGGCTTCTATCTTCTCGGGGTTAACCTCGATTCCCCGATTAGATACCATATAGCCTAAGAATTTGCCTACCCCAACACCAATGGTACATTTAACGGAGTTAAGCTTTAGATTGGATGACCGCAACATATCAAAAGTTTCCTTTAAGTCTTCGAAGAAGGCGTCGTAACTGTGGCTGTTCACTACCATGTCATCGACGTAGATCTCTAGGTTGCATTTTATTTGAGACTTGAACAACTTATCACCAGTCGCTGGTAAGTGGCCCCAACATTCTTTAATCCAAAGGGCATCATTTTGTGACAAAAGGTACCTCTTTTAGATATGAATGAGGTATTCTCTTTATCTTGCTATGCCATGGGAATATGGTGATATCCCTTGAAGGCATCAAAGAAGGCCAACACCTGATATCCAGCGATCGCTTCAACCAAACTATCGATCGAGGGCAAATGGTAGCTATCTTTGGGACAACAATCGTTTAGCTTGGTGAAGTCGATGCACATACTCCACTTCCCATCTAGTTTTTTGACCATTACCGGGTTAGCTATCCACTCAGGGTACTGTACTTCCTCAATTATATGGGTTTTGAGTAGTTTGTCTACTTCCTCTCTGATTGCCTCAACTCGGTCTAGCGCAAAGATGCGTCGCTTCTGCTTTATAGGCTTCTACGCTGGATTTATATTTAGATAATGTTCCACCAATCGAGTGGATACTCCTACCAAGTCAATGGTATCCCAAGAGAAAACATCTATATATTGGTTGAGGAGATCTCGAAGTTTGGTCTTTATCTCGGGGGGTAGGAGAGTTCCTACCTCGACGGTTCCTACTCTTCCAAGCTGCATCGGCTCGGACTCGGAATACTTGGCGGGTTCAGGATCTTCCTTCTCTGATAGCTTGAATGGTGCAAACTTGGGCTAACTGTTGGTCAACTCGAACCGTGGCTATTCCTTGATTTGTGGGGAATTTCACTGCCAGATGGTGGGGGGACCAGATGGCTTTTGCTTGGTATATCCACGACCGTCCAATGATGATGTTATACGGCGCCCTGGAGTCAATTACTGCAAAAGCACAACAGAGGGTTATACTCTGAGGGCCGTCTTCAACTCGCACCGGCAAAGTAATCTCTCATTAAGGGATGACAGGATCACCAGCAAATCCCAAGATTAGGTTTGTAGGTACGAGATTACTTCTGCTTAACCCCAACCGCTCGTAACAGCTGAGAAACATAATCTCCACCTCACTTCCCCTGTCCACCAGAACTCTTTTAATCACGTTGTGATTTATGGTGACCGTAATCACTAGTGGATCTGTATGGGGGAACTGGTTAGGAACTGCATCTTCCAGCGAAAAGGCTACAGTTCCATCCAGGCAAGATGTTTTGCTCTCACATTCCTAAGGAGAGGCTTCTTCCGGCGATCGGCATATGCAGCTGATGTTCCTTACTGCTCCCTGGTTGGCGGCGGTGCTTGTCTCGCGTGGTCGTGGAGGTGGTTGGTGCTTCTTACTTCTGTCGGGGGTAGAAATGGATTTGCATGCTCCCACGGAGGTTTCTAGCCAGATCAGCCATGAGCTTTGAAGGTCGTTCAGATCAAGATCAACACGCGGGTCCCACAGGGGGTTCCGAATTGATGGATGTCTGGAACTCGCACTTGATCACGAACCCGGCTCACGAATTGATTTTCAAAACAAAGCCTCGGGTGTCCCGAGAATAAACACTCCGATACTAAAGTTAGTATGTGCGTAAAGCGTATAGTATATAAGATACTAGATAGCGAAGGTCTACCAAACCTTTGGTATTTATATAACCACAATCCTTAGATCGTCAAGATATGTAATTATGGTATGAATAAAACTCTTATGGAGATAGCAATTGTATTACCATGTATAGAAGAAGTATATTTCGGTCACTGTTGTATTACCATGTTTAGGAGGAAGTGTATTCCTCGTAAAACATTTAGAATATACGCATTCCTTATAAGGATTTAGATTCATGGAACTGTGGATCCATCCTCCGCGTAACTCGAGCCCACGACCCTTCTCGGGCCCTGGTCTGAGACTGAATGAGGTCCAGAATACGAACCATGGACTTATCATTGATACCTTTCCATGGTGTGTTTATGTGAAATGCTGTGATTGCCTCGATGCATTGACTTGGTCTCAAGGTTCTTTTGAGTGCAGTGTTGTAATTCACCATGTTGCTCTTGCGGTTAAAATTCATGATTTGATTATATCATATTTAGTTGCCTATTTGATACGTTGATGTGTGTTCACTATCTATGTCTCTTATGATTATTTTCAGGTGTTCTTTTTTGAGAGGTTAGCCTCTGATTATGTTTTATAGAAGTTTAATATGAATATTGTAAAATATTTTTGTTGAATTATCACAAATGGTTACAACCTTTTATTGTTGAATATATGTTTTTATGAGAATCATCACTGGGCGAAAGCTCATAAGTGTATTTATTTTTGGTATGGCAGCCTTGAGTCGGGATGATTAATCTATATGGAAGTAGAAACCAACCGTCGTTGATGTCACCTCAATGTTCATAAGTGAACTGAAATCCGGAACCTTGTATAGCTGTAGATAAATAAGAGGATATGTGCGCCCAGTAGCCTAAATAAAGGCATGTCTGCCCTTTGTTTATGTTTATTCGGATCCTGGACTATCAATTGTAGTAATAAAATATCATTGACTATAAGATGTTCACGAATCCTGGTGCGAACCAGGCAGACGTTCAATTAAACTTGTCGAAATGGATATGGAGTTTAATGGGGCGTCACAGAGTGGTATCATAGCCTTCAGCTATACGGGGTTGTCCGAGGTTATAAATTCTGTGTATATACCATATGAAGCATATAAATAATAGAGTTAAACTGTAGAAAGGTCCACCTTTAAACGTCCGGATATTCCAGGAACGTTGACTGACCATCTTTTCCTGTATAAGGAGCGTGGAATGATTGGCGGTATATGTTGAGTCTTAACCTTTAGCCTAACCCAGTGTCCGATGTGGGGACTTGGAGTAGCGAGGTTCGAATCTAGCGTCCAGTTGAACTTGTAATTTTTTTACCTATGGTTGTTGGTCTAGGAACTCGTATACGCTATCACACATGAGCATGATCAGGTAGTTAACATTGGGGTAGACCTGATCCATAGGATTCACACCCTTGGAGAGCGGAAGTAGGATCTATATACTATCTACTGAATTACCAACTCCTCCATGAAAATAAAATAAATTAAAGTAGCCTTCTGTTGCTATTTCTATTTTATTTAAAATAATAATGTTGATAAGGATGATGCAGGCGCTGAATATAGACTTGTGTTTTGTTTGATTCTTCTATAACCTTGGAATAATTTTATGAGCCTACTGAAGTATATTTGGTGGCCATTTGATATTAGTGTATGAATACATACATACATACACACACACACACACACACACACACACACACACACACACATAATGTATATATAAACCATCCTAATGAATGATAATAGCTAAAAAGTGATACTTATATAAACTGTTGGTCGTTCTCATAATTGACTAGACATAAATTAGGACTGATAATGCAAATGTGATACATACTAGAACTTGTTAATTCTTACGTTCTTTAATCCTATGGTATGCTTTATCTCTCTAAATTTGGCAAACCATGTTTTGATGGTTGTGATGAATTTTTTCAGCAGATTAGGGAAGTGTAATTTAGAAGGTTAGCTGTTATAGTATGTGTAAAGTCTTGTGCTACTTCTGAATTTTGAAACTGAATTTTCAATTTTGAAGGAGGAAACCAGTTTTTCTGATACAGGTGTGACATCTTTACAAGTTTTCTCAGGATATTAAATGAGAAATAGAGTTAAAGCTTTTAGGTAAATGTGAAACACATTAAGCCATAATACTACCACCCTTAGCAGTCAAAAGTTGAATTCATTTAATGTTGACTTTCTGTTTAATAGGTGTTAAAACAGGTCAGGTAAAAGATACAACACATAAATGATAATCAGTAGCCATAGCATGCTGGACTGGAAGTTAATTATTTTGTTATGATTTTCATCCTCCTATATTAATCTTAATTGAGTTGAATTAATATCTGAATGCTAACAGGGTGTAGAGTTAACCGTTTGGTGAGTCTGTTGTACTCTTAATTGAAAATAATAAATATATATAATTCCTTGAGAATGGCGTTTCAGTCGTTGTTCCCAAGTCTGTGGAATTTTTTTTAATTTGGTTCCATAGTGTAAGTGCTCACTTGGTTTGGCTTTTATATATATTTTGTATTGTGACTGCAAAGTTAATGTAATATCTTTTATATAGATGGATCCTCAGGGATCGATGAAACACACACTAAATCACATGGAAGTCATGGCACACCTGACAATAATACTCAGGTTGCCATTGCTATAGATCGTATCACCCAAGTTCTTCAGAACCAAAGTAACATAGGAGATAATCGAAGACCTAATGAGGATGACATTGCGTTAGAACGCTTCCAAAATTTTCACCCCCTAAGTTTGATGGAGACCTTAATCCAGAAAGGGCTGAAGCATGGCTTGAAGAAATTGTTAACATTTTTGTAGCCCTTCGATATACTGATGAGCGAAAAGTGGCTTTAGCAAAATTCCAGCTTATTGGAGCAGCTGCTGCATGGTGGACAATCATTGAGTCAAAATGGGAATAGGAACGTATTCCTAAGACTTGGGAAAATTTTATGAAGGAGTTCAACAACAAGTACTTCCCTGCAGTAGTTCGAGAGGCTCGTATCGAAGAATTTGTGAGTCTTCAATAAGTTGTGAATATTGGAAAATCTTATTGTTGAATTATAACAAATGGTTACAACCTTTTATGTTTATATATATATATATATATATATATATATATATGTTTTTATGAGAATCATCACTGGGCGAAAGCTCATATGTGTATTTATTTGTGGCATGGCTGCCTTGAGTCGGGATGATTAAGCTATATGGAAGTAGAAACCAACCGTCGTTGATGTCACCTCAATGTTCAGAAGTGAGCTGTAATCCGGAACCTTGTATAGTTGTAGATATATAAGTGCATATGTGCCCAGTAGCCTAAATAATGGCACGTGTGCCCTTTGTTTATGTTTATTCGGATCCCGGACTATCAATTGTAGTAATACAATATCATTGACTATAAGATGTTCACGAGTCCTGGTGCGAACCAGGCAGACGTTCAATTAAACTTGCCGAAATGGATAGTGAGTTTAATGGGGCGTCACAGAATGGTATCATAGCCTTAGGCTATACGAGGTTGTCCGAGGTTATAAATTCTGTGTATATTCCATATGAAGCATATAAATAATAGAGTTAAATTGTAGAAAGTTCCACCTTTAAACGTCTAGATATTCCAGGAATGTTGACTGACCATCTTTTCCTGTATAAGGAGATGGAATGATTGGCGGTACAACTTGAGTCTTACCCTTTAGCCTGGCCCAGTGTTTTAAACTTAAAATTGTATTTCCAAAAAGAAAAGAAAAAGAAATGAAAATAAATTACGAAAAATAAAGAAATCTATTTTGAGTAAATTATAGTTTGTCGGTTAAGTATAAATCACACAATTAAATTTATTTGAAACTATCTTTGATTCCAATTATAAGATTCCATAAACATCTCATAACAAAATCATTAAAGTTATTCATCACTTATAGACTATTATCAAATACAAGACTTTAATATTTTTTCTATAAATATCGAGATTATGAGTATTCGAGGGAGTGATTTTTAGAATCAATCACAAATCGATATTTTATAATAGAAGGCTTTTTATAATCTTGAGAATGATCATCAATATATAAACTGTATATACATTGTTTAACTGTATGAGTATAAAATTTGTAGGGGTGAATTTATAATTTATATAAGTATCTATTAAGAGCTTTTTTTTACCATTGTTTACATTATTTTTTGCATGAATCGTGTTATTTAAAGAATAAAATTGACATTAATGTTGAAAACCAATGATTGTGTTAAATTGAAATTTATTTTAAAGGATTTAGTTGGTTATTTAAATTCATTAGTTTGTATACAATTATTAAAGCTGGCAAGCAACATATAATTGTTGCAAAAAAAGAAACATATAATTGTTGCATAATTTTCATAATTTTTTAAAAATAAAAATACTAATCCTATTTTCTTTTTAGCATTGTTTGTTTTGCATTGATCTTGTTCGTCAATCAAATAATTTGATCTAATCTCAGCTATTGATTCTTCACCTATATATAGGAACCTTATCTTCTTAAATATAATCACAATTCTCCTTCTCAAAAATCCTGAACCCTCTTTCTCGATCTCGACTGGGCGGAACGAGCTCCCGACGCTCCACGCCGCTCCCTCCCTCCCTTCACCCGTCCACATCTCCATCGGATCCCACGAAAGAAGACGTCACCCCGCCTTCTCAACACCGTCACATGATAAGTAAAATCCCGAGGATGCCCAAACTTACCGGTTACGCGTCACTCTCGGCAGTGGTGGCGTCGTTGATGTCGGTGAAATGCTTCTCGGCTGGGCAGAGATCGGCGGTTTGTGCCTTGACCTCCTTCAATCGCAGGTCACTCCCTAATGTTAGCATCTCTCCTCTTCTCGTGGGATTGTTATTATTGTCAATTGAGAAAGTTAGGATTTTGATTGTAGGTTCTTGATGGGTTCGAGCAGATTGCTGCCAGGAGATATTCACCTTCCTTTTTGGAGTCGAATTGATTTTCATCTGGGTTGCCGGTTCCTGTCGGAACAGAGCTTGTCGGAAAGATTTTTCTCCCACTTGCGAAGTACTTTCAATTTCGTAAGTATGTCTCGCAAGTGGGGAATATTTTTTCAATCCTAAAGTGTTACGAGTTCGTAAGGCTATTCGTAAGTGTTCGAAACCAGTTGCGGTATCGTAACTTAGTTACGGCGGGTTTGCAAAACGCCGTGCCACCAAATTCATTTTTACGGCACAGCTCGTTACGTTACTTGCAAAATGCCGTGTATGAGCCGATGGAACCGCCTTATAAACCTATCAATGTGCAGTAGTAACACTGTTGGAACATTTATAATAAAATGAATTTGTGGTATATATGTGTAGTATAATACACAGGAGTTGTGAAGTTTGAGTGTATGTATACTTGAGGATATATAAATAATTATATAAATAATGTGAATGGTTGCATCCATTAACATAGCATTCAATGTAGCATGCAAGAGTTGAATGTGTCTTTGTAGAGTTGTGTCTTTACAAATCATATGATGAGTGACATCCTTACGAATCACTTCCCATATAAGGAGTGGTAAACCACATGTATGAGTAACTAATCAAACAATAGGAATACAAGTTATCTTACTTGATTTGGAAATAGTTTATTGCAGAACTATTTATTATCTTTAGACATAAATATACAAACTCTTGTGATATTGTTTCTATATGACAACCAAGATCCAATGTGTTCTTTTTCGTACCTCAAAAGAGTTACTGTGCAACCTGTTGTTCTTAGTGGGTCGGTAAAATTCTTTTAGGAAGTGTATCTAATACGTGCTTGGAAGACATTATCCAGTTGCCATACAACATTGCCAAATCTTGCACTAACAATCTAAAAGAATTTTATACATGGATAATGGCTTCTTTCTCGATGGAGATGACTACTATCTTCGTTTATGATAACAAGTTGTAGAGAATACACGTCGAAGAACTAGATGGAATGCATTTTGACGCAGTGCATGTGTAGTATGGTCACCGTAGGTCTACTGTTATGAGGGGAGGAGTTCGAGCAGCACACAGTGGAGTTAACAAAATCATGGAATGGAATCGCTAGCACTATGTTGTAAGTTCTGATTTAATTCTTATTTATATTATATATAAATTAAGTGATTGCTTGATATAAATTGAAGGGTGATAGAATCTTTTATAATTTATGATAATTACATAAGTAAGTATTATGTTGGTTAATTAATTGCTTTGCATGATTTGCATAGAGTTCGAATGATATATACTCGTGATCACTTTATTAGCATAAATTGAATTGTTGAATTCTTTTATATACATGATCGGCTGTAAATATAATGAATTTGCTTTATTGCATTGAGAAAATAAATTATGATGGTAAATATATAGCAAAATAATATGAATTGGTTTCATGAAAGAGATGATCATGTTTTTTGACATAATTAGCAGTTTATTGCTACAGTTGAAATCATGTTTGAAAAATTGCATCTTTTATTTATGCAATTTTGATTAAAGTCGTGATTTGCACTTTTGTAAGTTTGAACTAATGCACATACATGACATATGGATTTAGTTATTTATTGTAAAATAAATTGATAAGTTAATTTCATGAATGAGCATGATGCTAAGGTGAAATGTATTTATTTTATTGTCATATGTCTCGAGCAAACGTGTTGTGATTTTGGTTTGATATACCATGAGGAAACCATACGAAGTGAATCTGACATGTTAAGAATTCTGATTATTATTGTTATTCAAATAATACTATTTTAGGTTATAAATGTCTGTTTAACCTAGTAAATCTGTGGTTTAATTGAATCTTGAAAATCTTTTGTGTGATTTTGAGGAAATTAAAAACCTAAAGATTTGTGATTCAATGGATTAAAAAATATTGTTTGGTTTCTAAAGACATTCAAAACATACTACATTTGTGATTTGATTGAATCTGGAAAAATCTTGTATGTAATTTAAAGAAATTCAAAACCTAAAAGATTTGTGTTTCAATTGAAACTCTAGGAATCTTCTTTTGTATGTTATAGAAGTACAAGAAATGCCCGAGAAGATCTAAGAAGAAATGCCTTTAGAGCATGTATTCTTGTTGGAGCTGTGGTGGTTCTTCTTTGTGTAAAGTCAAGAATTATTGAGTTGGCAATTTTTATGAACGGTGAAGACTTTGACATGAATTCATGTCAGGCGCCAAGTTCTTCAGGAACTTAGACATGAAGTAATGTCAAGAAGACGCAGATTCAGAAAAACAACAAACAAGGAAGTCCAGGATTAATTATGGCTGATCGAGCAAACATGGAAAGATGATATTCAGCCGAATCCAATCAGATTCTATTTTGTGTTTTATTTGGTAAGATTAAAACATATTTGGAATAGAACCAAATTAATATGGTTTATTCCTAATTAGTTCTAGATTAGAATATTCTTTTCCCTTATGTAATAGAATAGCAAATATGGAAATCACAATTCAAACAGGGAAAAGAAGAGTGATGAATCTGATTGATCATTGGATTCAATGCTCTATAAATACAGAGCCCCATGGCTATATTCAGCATCGATTCAGGAGCTTCAACGCATAAAGCATAAACTGGGAGTTTGAGGTTTTTGCTACAGAAGAATCGAGCAGAAGTTAGAGCCGTGTTTGAGGTTCACTCAAAGAGATCGACAAACGACAATGGCAACAAGAGATCGGGAGATCGACAAAGAAGGAGCTTGTGTTTGGGACAGCTTGAAGAAGTGCAGCCTTGACTCACGCTAGATATAGAGTTAAGTAGCAAAGGGATTTTGTACTGTAACTGGGCTTTCTAGTGAAATTCTTCAAGTTGGGCAGAAGCTGCCTCGCAGAGTAGGTTGTAAACCGAACTGCGTTATCAATTGCTGTGTTATTTTAAATTCCGCATATTCGACATTATAATGTCCCATACACAGTAACAGATAAACCGATCTAAGTCAAATAATCGATCAGATTTAGGTAGACTCACACTTCAATTGGTATTAGAGCTGGTGCTTAAACAACCCTTGATTGCAAGGAGAGCAGATCCGGACAGAGTTCTACCTATGGCGAGCAGAGAAGGAGGATCTACCACTAAGCCACCCTTGCTTGAAGGAGAGGCAAATTATGCATTTTGGAAGACAAGGATGAGAGTATTCATTGATGCTGTTGATGATTATGCTTGGGATGCAGTGATGACAAGTTATTCTCCACCAGTTGTACCTGAGAATGAAATAGAAGGAGCTAAAAAAGTACTGAAGCCTAAACTTTCATATACTCCTGCAGAACTAAAAGCATGTCAAGCAAACTCCAAAGCTTTGAATGCAATCTTCACTGCGGTTGATTCAGAACAGTTTAAATTCATCTCTAACTGTACTACAGCCAAGGAAGCATGGGATATATTAGAATCAGTACATGAAGGAGATGCAAAGGCTAGAGAGAGCAAACTAAGTGTGCTAACTGGACAATATGAACTTTTGATGATGAATGATGATGAAACCATTGCCCAGTTTAATAGCCGATTCAGAGATTTAATGAATAAAATGGTTGCTCTTGGCAAGAAACACAAACAACCGAAGCTGATCATGAAGTTTCTTAGGTGTCTACCAAAGAACAAGTTTGGAAACAAGGTTGAAGCTATCAAGGAGGCAAGAGACTTGACAACAATGACTCTGAATGAATTGGTTGGGGCATTACAAGCTTTTGAGATAGAATATCACCAAGATTCAGACAAAAAGCTTAAGAAGAATCTAGCTTTTCAGACCACTGCAAACAAAGAAGATGAGTGCCAAAGTGATGATGTTTACAGTGAAGAGATAGCATTATTGTCCAAGAATTTCTCCAGAATTTTGAACAAAATCAACAACAGAAACTCTCAAGACAGACCTAATTCCTGGAAACCAAGAGCTCAAGAAAATAGAAATTTTGGAAGGAATGAGCAAACAAATCTACAACCACAAGATCTTAGAAGTGGAAACAAAGATGACAAACTAAGGTGCAGAAATTGTGAAGGAATAGGTCACTTTCAAAATGTTTGTCCTAGTGCTAAAAGGAGTGACAGAGCTATGATCTCAAGCTGGAGTGATGATGAAGATACTGAAGATCTTACCAGCAATCATGTGGCATTTGGAGCTATAGTTTCTCAGATCTCAACAAGACATTCAAATGTCCATTCCAATAATGAAGATTTCAGCAATATACATGAATCTCTACAATCTGATACTGAAGATTTCATCAACTCTGAAGATTTATTTGATGGTGAAGAAATTACTCTAGAAGAGATGTATATTGGGAATATTGAAAAATTCAGAGAGCTCTGCATAGAACTGAAAGAAGAAAATGAGTGTTTAATCAGAGAAAATCAGCAACTGAAAAGAGAGAATGAAGAATTGCTGAAACAAATAAAAGATAGCACTGAAAGAGCAGAGAAAGCAGAAAACACTTTATACAGGCTAAACATTGGGAAAGCCACATTGGAAGAAGCTCTCATCATAGGACAAACTACCAGACATGGAGTTGGGTACAATCAATATCTTTCTGATCATCCAAGTTCAATGAAGTATGAAGATCAACCTGTTGAAGAGGAGTTTGAGAACAAATCAATTCAGAAAAGAAGAAGAACCCGAAGGTGTAGCTACTGTAAAAAGATAGGACACTCCAAAAACAGATGTTTTCAGGTTATCCGGGACAAAGCAGAAGGTCATGAAATTTGGTTCTCAAGCTTTGAAGATAACAACCTTGAATATCAAGACTTCTGGTATTTTGACAGTGCTTGCTCAAGACACATGACTGGATCTCCAGATTTACTACAACATATAAAGCCTTGCTCTTCTGGTTCTGTAAAGTTTGGTGATGGAAAAATTAGCAAGATCATTGGAAGAGGAGATCTCAAAATTGAAGGCTTTCCAGTTTTTAAAAATGTGTTTCTAGTGGAGGACTTGAAAGAAAATATACTTAGTGTTAGTCAATTGTGTGACAACAATATGCTAGTAGAGTTTGATGAGCATCAATGCACTGTGAGGCATGTTGATGGAATTTTCACTGGATCAAGAACCTCTAATTATTGTTATGTGCTGGAGGTTGATATAATATGCATGAGTACAAGTATAGAATCAGAGAGTTCTGATCAAAAGAAGGATGATGAAGCTACTGATGAAGGGAATGAATATTATGCTCCAGACATTTTAATGTCTTCCGATCAACATGATGCATCTGAAAATAAGTTTAATTCAGATGATTCCCTGACTATGATACCTCAAGGAGGTCAATCAGACTCTATGCATGATCCATTGGTAGATTAAGTTGAGATACAAAGGACACATCGAATGCAACTTCGACAACTGAATCCAATAAACTATAAGGAGTTAGCTGGACTATCTGGATTTGTTTCTACATTGGATGACTACTCTATGCTTCAACAGAAGGATGAAAATTTCACCAATCACAATTATGGTGAAGAGGCTGAGCAACACTTAGGTGTTGGCTGGATGTGAGGTATTAATTTTTGTATTTAAAAGTAGTGTAGGTTTACCGCTTTTTGTAATTATTTTTCTAGAAAAACAAAAGAAAAAATAGAAAAAGAAAAAAAATACAAAAATATTAGCTAGCATAGTTAGGAGTAGTTAGCTTTTTACTATACTGCCGAGAAGAGCTGAGCTGAGAAGTTGAAGGAAGTATAAACATTCGACTGTTTATACAACCAAGCTGAAGAGTTGAAGAACACACAGACATTCTAATGTCTCTGTGATCCATGCTGGAGGAAGAAGATTTTGGGCTTGGGCCGAGCTGGGCCAAAAGTGACGGTTTTCTGACCGTTAGATGAGCCATAAATGGCATCTTGGAGTGGTTACCTTTTTCGGCAAATAAAAAGGGAATTCGAATGTGGAGCAACAAATTATCCAAATCCATTCCAAGAACAGATTCAATCTCCATCAAATCCTCTCTATAAATCTCCGTTATCCGGTCAATCAAATCACAGTTTCACTTGTGATTTTGGATTTCTGATTGTGAGTAGCATCAATCTCGCACTACAATCATGAGGATAAAGAGGACTTTAAGGAAAGCAACACCATCAGAAGCATATGAGATGATGCTTCAAGCAGCAGCAGGGCAACACATGCCAGATCCCAGAGAAGTTGAAGATCAAGCCATGCATGTGGATAATATGGTTCCAGAAGCCCCAATTTCTCAAGTTGCTGAAGAGGGTTTGCAAAACCCAAATGTGGAGATTCCAGCCGCACAAATTGATGCTGATGTTCAAGAAGAAGAATTTGTGGATGCGGTTGATGAGTTTGAAGAGCAGGAGGAGGGTGCTGAGAAGAAAAATGATGCTGAGCCAATGATGGAGAAGAATGAAGGTTCTCAGATCAAGAATGATGATACTGTTCATGCCCAAGAACAGACTGTTGATGCAGAGAAGGAGGAAAACAGGGTTTTCTCATTAAACATTAATCTGAGTGGTTTGATGGAGCAGCTAAGGCCTACTGAACCTGTGATTGAAGAACTTGTCAGAATGAATGAGCCATTGGATGTGCTTGCTGACATTGCTGCTATGGCTGAGAATCTGAGTCCTGTTGCATCTGATGAGCCAAGACCATTTGAAGAAAGAGTTGATGAACATGCTGATCCTGACATTCAACTGTCCAAGATATCAACTCAACCTGAAGCTGAACAGGTTCAACAAGACAGTCTAATGTCTTCTGGCTCAAAGATGAATGATGGGGAAGAGACTGTGAATACCCCCAAGAAGATGAAGAAGAAAATGATGGCCAAGAAGAGGTCATATTCAACTGTTGCTATGAAGTCTGGAAGCAACATATTCACCTCTGCAGCAAGGCACAAAGCTCAACAAGAAGTGGAGCCACCAACTGCTCAACCTGATCCCACTGGTGAACTTAATCATAGTTCCAGTGATGATGTGCCACTCTCCCAGTTCTTAACATCCAAGAAGAGGAAAAGGAGAGCTTCCAAGAAGACTGAAGGTTCTGCCCAGAAAGAAAAAGTTGCTACTGACAGCAACATTCAAATGTCCAGTGATCCAGAAGATGATGGAGCTGCAACTTCAGTGGATGAGGAAGATGGAGAGTCTCCTCGAGCTGCTGCAAAGAAGAGGAGAACCAATGCTGCAAGAAGAAAGAAGCCAGCCAAGCCAATCAGAGAGAGAAAGATTTGGCCAGAAGTTGAATTTGAGGAACAAAGCTTCATCAGTACAGGTTTTTCTGAATTCCTCAATTACTTAGGCTGTGCTAGTACTGTGAGAGGTTATACTGCATACAATGAAAACCTAGTATATGAATTTTATGAGGCCATGCATGATGGGATAGATGAGCCAGAATCCTAGTACTTTCATAAGATCCAGCTTAGGGGACAAACTCTAGAATTCTCTCCAAGAAAAATTAGAGAAGTACTAGGTTTGCCTGTTAAAGATGATGATGTTGCTTACCCTCTGGATTTTGCATTCTCCATCAATGATGCTGCTGCTGAGATCACTAACCAAGGAGTGATAGAGTGGAATGCTAAGTATGTGCCAGCCTCAAAGTTGACTCTGAGATATTTCTATCTATTCAAGATGGGAATACATATTTGGATGCCTACATCAGACATCTCAGAGGTCACAAAAGATCTAGGGCACTTTCTGTATGCACTGGGGACCAGAACTGACATCAACCTAGGAGCTGTAATGTTTCAGCACATTGCTAAGTGTGCCAACTGTGTCAGGAATGAGAGGTTGATCAACCCAGGCCTCATTACCAGAATATTCTCTGAGCTTGCACTGGAAACTGACAAGATAGTAACTATCAAGCAGCACAAGCCTACCCAGAAGGTGACAAATAGGGGAGAATAATTGATTTGCCCTACATTCCACCAGTAGATGAGACTGATCAGACTGAGATGCAAAGGAATGAGGCAAGACTGGAGTTTTTGAACTCAAGATATGAAGTATTAGCAGCACAGATGGAGGATATTACATCTGAGATGCAGATGATTGAGCAAGAAAGGGATCCTCTGGCAGAAACCCTTGCTAATGCTGCTGTTACTGATGCTGAAGGACATAATGCTTCAGCTGAGAAGGAGAGATCACAGTCCAGTGAAGATGATAATGAGGACTCATCTGCTGAGAAGGAGTCAAGCTCTACAGGATCCAGTTCAGAATCAAGTGAAGGAACTGATGGATCAAGTGAAGATACTGAGACTGATGAAGAGATTGCTACTCTCAAGAAGTGAAGGGGATTGCAAGCACCTGCTGAGTACTGCACCAACTACATGAAGACAAGCAAGGTGGCTTTGGCATTTTAATGACCCCAGGGGGAGAGTAGTTTGAAATTCTTGGAATTCTTAAACTTTTTAGTTTATCTCCATGTAATATGTTTTTCTGATGTTCTGGACATTCGACTGTCCTCTGCGTGACCTGTAACTTTTGATGATCAACAAGCTGTTCAAGGATTCAGGGGGAGTTACAACAACACTGATGTGCTATGCAGATGTTTAAAAGTCAAGAAGTGTTGGGTTCACAAAAATGCCAAAGGGGGAGATTGTAAAGTCAAGAATTATTGAGTTGGCAATTTTTATGAACGGTGAAGACTTTGACATGAATTCATGTCAGGCGCCAAGTTCTTCAGGAACTTAGACATGAAGTAATGTCAAGAAGACGCAGATTCAGAAAAACAACAAACAAGGAAGTCCAAGATTAATTATGGCTGATCGAGCAAACATGGAAAGATGATATTCAGCCGAATCCAATCTAGATTCTATTTTGTGTTTTATTTGGTAAGATTAAAACATATTTGGAATAGAACCAAATTAATATGGTTTCTTCCTAATTAGTTCTAGATTAGAATATTCTTTTCCCTTATGTAATAGAATAGCAAATATGGAAATCACAATTCAAACAGGGAAAAGAAGAGTGATGAATCCGATTGATCATTGGATTCAATGCTCTATAAATACAGAGCCCCATGGCTATATTCAGCATCGATTCAGGAGCTTCAACGCATAAAGCATAAACTGGGAGTTTGAGGTTTTTGCTACAGAAGAATCGAGCAGAAGTTGGAGCCGTGTTTGAGGTTCACTCAAAGAGATCGACAAACGACAACGACAACAAGAGATCGGGAGATCGACAAAGAAGGAGCTTGTGTTTGGGACAGCTCGAAGAAGTGCAGCCTTGACTCGCGCTAGATATAGAGTTAAGTAGCAAAGGGATTTTGTACTGTAACTGGGCTTTCTAGTGAAATTCTTCAAGTTGGGCAGAAGCTGCCTCGCAGAGTAGGTTGTAAACCGAACTGCGTTATCAATTGCTGTGTTATTTTAAATTCCGCATATTCAACATTATAATGTCCCATACACAGTAACAGATAAACCGATCTAAGTCAAATAATCGATCAGATTTAGGTAGACTCACACTTCACTTTGAAAAGGGATTGCATCTCCTTTAAATGGATTCAAAGAAATTTGATATTTAAAAGAGATGGTTTGCAGACCCAAATTAAAGGACAAGTGAAGAAAACTCAATTCGACGTCTTGTACAACGCAAGGTCTTGAATTCAAATGAGGATCCAACTTTACTTGAAATTTGGTGCACTATTAATCCGTATTTATCCCTAGGTGAGTGCATGTATTTCTGCAATGAATGGAGGTTCTTAATAAACCTTAGGTAGATTTGCTCAAGATGCAGGAGCATGGTTTTTAAGGTTTACCTATATGAGTAAAGAGTTTTGGCCGCTTCACCAAGTTTGGGGTTTGACTTGGAACGCTCATGAAATGGATATGGACTCATGGCCTATATTTTAAAAGGAGTCAACTATACAATGTAGTTTGTCTTAGACTTGTGTGTTTGACATCTTTAGTGTTTCGTAGTAGTTGCATGATTCAATGCATGGTCATCCATTTCAATCCGATATATTGTCAAGTATGTTATACTAATTGAAAATTCAATCTTCGTGATGTTTTCATCATGCATACGTCTTGTTTGTTTTTGTCTGAAATGCAAGGTTACGAATTGGAAACATTTATACTATACATGTGGGAGGATTGTTGGAACATTTGTAGTAAAATGAATTCGTGGTATATATATGGAGTATAATACACAGGAGTTGTGGAGTTATAGTGTATGTATACTTGAGGATATGTAAATAATGTGAATGGTTGCATCCATTAACATAACATTCAATGTAGCATGCACGAGTTGAATGTGTCTCTTTGTAGAGTTGTGTCTTTACGAATCATATGAAGAGTGACATCCTTAAGAATTACTTCCTATATAAGGAGTGGTAAACCACATGTATGAGTAACTAATCAAACAATAGGAATACAAGTTATCTTACTTGCTTTGGAAATAGTTTACTGCGGAACTATTTCTTTTCTTTAGACATAAATATATACAAACTCTTGTGTTATTATTTCTTGATAACAACCAAGATCCAATGTGTTCTTCTTCGTATCTCAAAAGAGTTACCGTACAACCTGTTGTTCTTAGTGGGTCGGTAAAATTCTTTTAGGAAAGCGTATCTAATACGTGCTTGGAAGACATTAACCGGTCCAATACAATAGTGCCAAATCATTTACTAACAGACACTCCGACGAAGAGATTTCCATCGTCGTTAAAGATATCGATTGGGAGATTTCACTCCGCCTGTGGCCGAGGTTTCCGTCGCTGTTGAAGGTGAATCGATTCGCCTATTCTGATTTTATATAGCAGTTTGATTATATATGGTTTTTGAGGATGTTTTAGATTGTGTTGTTTTTGTTTTGATGTGATTTCATGTTTGATGCATATTGTTGTGATTGCCAGGGTTATATGATGATAGGTGCAAATTGAGTTAGTCTATGGAGGTATTTGGCTGTGAAGTTAGGGAAATGCATGAATTATGACTCGGCTGTGGTTTTCGATTGGTTTGTGGGATGAGCAATGTGGAATCGTTTCATGTTTGTGTGTATGTTCACTCGTGTTTGATGTGTTCTCAAGTTTTGATGTAGAGTAAGGTGATTAGCCAGGTATACGATGATATGAGTCTATTGAGTTTAATCTGGAAGATTTTTGTTAGCAAGGTTAGGGAAATGCATGTGTTCTGATTTGATATGGTTTTTGTCTGTGGTTTATAGCCGAGGGACAAATGTACTATGGAATGCTAAATATTTTTGTAAAATTAAAGTGGTCCTTCTAGTTTTTGGCTTAGCAATCTAGTTCTGTGTAGAAATGTATGCATGGTAATTTGCCTCTCTAATTAGGTTGTATTGAGACATGGTGTCCAAATAGGGGGAGATTTATGGTGTTTTGTTTTAACAGGGAAAAAGTCATGCTATATGTATGCTGGTGAAGTTACAATATTCTATACCCTCACAAGTCTCAAGTCATTGTTTAATCATTTGCATTAAAATGTCTTCTTTCTTATAATCATTTGCATACCAAATGACAATCCATTCCATCATCACTGCCCTTTACATTTGACCCTCTGCATTAGAACGTCTTTCTCTTGTTCCACAGAGGAAGCTGATGATGTAGGTGCTGCCCTATTTACCACCCTCCCCATGGTATATGCCCAGGCTCGTCGATTTACACGGGATGGAAGAATGAGAACTTTGGTCGACCTGAATTGAAATTATATTATCCGTTTGTAGCTAGCTTTTGCTATATAAATCATATATATGAGTAATGTTGTTTTATGGTACAGTTAAATAGCTCAATTGTATTGTCTTTCAGGGATTCAAATAATGGGGGAATACTCAAGTGACTCTAGTTGATAAGTCCATGGTTTGCATTATGGGGTTTCGTTCAGTCTCGAACCCAGCAGAACACTACTTGAACATCGATCCGGTGCAGATGCTTGTAAAGCAAAAACGACATATCTTCGCCCTGGACCGAGTTGAAGCCATCAGAGAAGAAATTGATAAACTACTGGAAGCTGGTGTAATTGAAGAAGTGCAGTATCAAAATGGATAGCCAACCTAGTGCTGGTCAAGAAACCTGATGGGAAGTGGAGGATGTGCATTGACTTCACAAACTTAAATGATTGCTGCCCAAAGATAGCCATCCTTTACCTTCGATATATCTCTTGGTCGAGGCAATCGCTGGATACCCACCGAGGATACCATCAAATTCCAATGGTGGAGAAGGATGATGAGAGGACATCTTTCATAACAGACAAAGGGACATTTTGCTACAAGAAAACGCCCTTTGGACTAAAGAACGCTGGAGCCACCTACCAACAGTTAGTTGACAAGTTATTTAAGTCCCGGATAGGGCGCAATATGAAGATATGCGTCGATGACATGGTGGTAAAGAGCCGTAGTCACGACGTATTCCTTGAAGATCTGAAAGAAACCTTTGATACACTACGAACCTGAAGTTAAATCCGACTATGTGTACCATTGGTGTAGGTGCTGGCAAATTCTTAGGATACATGGTATCCAATTAGAGAATTGAAGTTAACCCCGAGAAGATAGAAGCCCTACAAAACATGCAGCCCCCAAAGACTGTCGAAGACGTGCAAAAGCTAACAGGATCCCTTGCAGACCTTAGTTGTTTCCTCTCTAAGGGAGCTAAGATGTATCTACCCTTCTTCAACATTCTCAAGAAGGCCAACCAGTTCGACTAGTCACACGAATGTGGAGAAGCTTTTCAAGCACTCAAAGACCACCTCCGACACCTGCCCACGTTGTTGAAGCCCGGCGAAGGGGAAGTCCTCTACTTGTACATATCTGCATGCCAATTAGCCATCAGTGTTGTATTGGTACAGGAAAAAGAGAGTTCACAACACCCCATATACTATGTAAATAGAGCCCTACAGGGGCACGAGACGAGATACACCCCTCTCGAGCGTCTGATACTAGCGTTGGTGCACGCATCACGGTGGCTACGACCCTACTTTCAGGCACACACCATAGTGCTTGATAAGTCCATGGTTCGTATTCGGGCCTCATTCATACTCGGACCAGGGCCCGAGAAGGGTCGTGGGCTCAAGGGTACGTGGAGGATGGATCCATGGGTCCATCAATCCTAATCCTTACAAGGAATGCGTATATTATGAATGTTCTACATCCTCCTAAACATGGTAAGTACAACCATGACCGAAATACACTTCTTCTATACATGGTAATACAACCGTTATCCCCATAATAGTTGTATTTCTACCATAATTACATATCTTGGTGATCTACAGATTGTAGCCATAAAAATACCCAAAGGTTTGGTAAACCTCTCTATTTATTATATTACATACAATACGCCTTACGCATCATACTAACTTGAGCGTCGGAGTGTCTACCCTCGGGACACCCGAGGCTTTGTTTTGCAGATCAGTTCGTGAGCCGAGTTCGTGATCAAGCGCGGGTCGTAGACATCCATCAGTGCTTTTGACCGACTATCTGATCAGACAAATATTACAAAAATCCGACGCCTCGGGTCGGAAGATGAAGTGGGCTATTGAGTTGGGAAACACGACATACAGTACAAACCTCACATAGCCATCAAGGGCCAAGCCGTGTCCGATGTCATAAGGGAATTAGTTGAACCAGTGGAGATCGACCAACCCGAGCCAACTACAATCACCGGAAAGTGGCACCTCTACGTAGATGGATCCTCCAACTAGGGAGGGAAGTGGCGTCGGAGTCCTATTAACCAGCCCCGAGGGAAATGACCATCCGTACGTTTTCCACTTCATTCGAGCCACAAACAATGAAGCCCTCATAAAAGGGTTGAAGTTAGCAAAGGACCTCGAAGTTAAGGACCTCGAGATCTTTAGTGACTCGCAAATCGTGGTACATCAAGTTAAAGGGGACAGTCACAGACAACGGATCGCCATTCGCCAACAACCTCTTCAAGAAGTGGTGTGAAGATTACCAGGGGCGGATCATGGGGAGGGCCAAAAATGGGTCGGGCCCACCTCATAATTTTGCTAAGAAGTAGCATTTATATTCTATTTTTTCCTCATTAAATAGTATTTTGTAAAAAATTAATTGGTGGCCCTTTTTTTTAAAGAAACCAACGTGTATACACATAAGGAGAGTAGAAAAATTTATTAAATTAGCCTTCTAATAAAAGTAGTGGACCATGAGTTTGGACCACACATTTAGGCCTTGCTTGCTAAAGTTATTTGTCGCTGATTGAACTAAACTGAGCTTAAAAAATAAAAAAAATACGGAACTGAACTGAAAAATATTTAAGAATATTGAACTGAACTAAAACAAACAAAAAAATACTGAACTGAACTGAAAAATATTTAAAAATACTGAACTGAACTGAAAAAAATAAAAAAGTACCGAACTGAACTGAAAAAAAACAAAAAAATATTGTACTGAAAAAATATAAAAATACTGAACTGAACTGAAAAATAAAAAAATACTGAACTGAACTGAAAAAAAATAAAAAGAATGAACTGAACTGAAAAAATAAAAAAATATTGAAATGAACTGAAAAAATAAAAAAATATTGAAATTAACTGAAAAAATAAAAAATACTGAACTGAAAAAAAAGTTATCGTAAAAAAGTTCATTAGTGACAAATAAAATGGATCGAATCGTATTGAATTGAATAGAAATGGAACGGGATAAAGTATAATGTATTGAAATAATGACTAAACCCAACATATTTCATCAAATCACATTTGTTCATAACCAGATTAAATGAACTGAATGAAAATGGATCAAATAAAAGTGGACTGAACTGAACTGAATAGAAATGAATTGGACTGACTGAAATGATTTAAACTAGACTAAACTAAATTAAATTCAACTAAAGTAATATTTAATAATTCAAGTTTAAAATAATAATATTCTCTCATGATGTTGATTGCATTTGAAATTGATGAACTTATTATAATGGAATGTATTAAAAATAGTAATAATATATGATTGAATTAAACTGAAATATTTCATAATTATATGTGGATGGAAAAGATTGGGATACCTGTGGTAGAGCATAGCGATAATGTTCAGAGAACGGCGGATAAGGAATTGCTCAGCCCTCAAAGGAAGGAAGAAATGAATCAAGTTCAACTGAATATAGCAACAAGAATTTTACAGTCGATGCCCTCATGATGAAGATATTAAAGTGAACTAAATGCCGTTATTTTGAATTCATTTGACGTGGTTTGAAACTGAGTTGATTTGAATTAAAATTAAAAGTATGACAAAAGAGTAACATTACTTATGAATTACTTTGATCGAACAAGGTTTATTAATTTAGACATACTTAAATACTAATAGTACACCTACATTAGGTTGAATAACATCAACAAACTTTTAAAATAAACTGATTTGAATTGCTATGAAATGAACAAAAAGTAAATATAAGGAAAATAGTATGACTAAATTAAATCATATTTTGAAAAAATTAACTTTCTGACTTGATCTGAATTCAACTGATTATAAATTGAACTGAATCGAAAAAACTGTAGAGAGTTATAATAAATAAATAAATGTATATATACATATATATATATATGAAATTTACTGAAATGAAAAGAAATATAAAAATATTTATCTGAACTGAACTGAACTAAAAAAATAAAAAAATATTTAACTGAACTGAAAAAAATTAAAAAATATTGAACTAAACTGAAAAATAAAAAAAATATTTGACTGAACCGAAAAATATAAAAAAATACTGAACTGAACTGAAAAACAAATGCTGAACTGAACTGAAAAAAATAAAAAAAATATTTAACTGAACTGAAATAAATTTAATAATACTGAACTGAACTGAAAAAAATAAAAAAATACTGAAATGAACTGAAAAATATTTTAAAATACTGAACTGAACTAAACTGAAAAAAATAAATGATGGATGTCTACGACCCGCGCTTGATCACGAACCCATCTCACAAACTGATCTGTAAAACAAAGCCTCGCGTGTCCCGAGGATAGACACTCCGACGCTCAAGTTAGTATGATGCGTAAGGCGTATTATATGTAAGATAATAGATAGAGAGATTTACCAAACCTTCGGTATTTATATGGCTGCAATCCGTAGATCACCAAAATATGCAAATATGGTAGGAATATAACTCTTATGGGAATAATAGTTGTATTACCATGTATAGAAGAAGTATATTTCGATCATGGCTGTATTACCATGTTTGGGAGGATGTATATTTCTTGTAGGACATTCATAATATACGCATTCCTTATAAGGATTAGGATTGATGGATCCGTGGATCCATCCTCCGTGTACCTCGAGCCCACGACCCTTCTCGGGCCTTGATCCGAGACTGAATGAGGCCCGGAATACGAACCATGGACTTATCAGTAAAATACTGAACTGAACTGAACTGCTTTACAGAAAAACTCTGGCAAACAAGCCCTTATTAGTGTTTAGTTTTAGTTTTTTTATGATTTATAATCCTTATAAGATATCATATTAATAATATTTTTATCCTATAAAATATCAGTAATAAGACATACTAATGTAATTGGAATTTGATTTTTGTAATTTTATTTTCAATGGAATTTGAATAATTATAAGATAGTATAAATATATGGAATTTCAAAAATAGAGACACAAACTTGACAATAATTTACAATTTAAATAATTTGGGATCTAAGGTATTTGATGTTTTTTGCTCTATTCTTCAATTTTTTGGTATTTTAGACCAAATAAAAGAGAGATGATAGGTCGTTTTTCTACCAACTAAACTTGCTAACAATTTAAGTTTATATTTACGTATAGCGAAAGCAAGGACGATCCCACGAGGAACAGGGTAATCAAATTCTTATTTTTATAGATCAAATTTTTGGTTAGCTACCACGCTTCAAATAGAGAGATTTGTTTTTTTTATGAATAAAAACTAAATTAAACTACACTATGAATGCAAATATGAATTCAAATAAACAATGCAAAAGACTCTTGTAATTTATCAGATGATGAAATCCGGTAACAGGCAAATCCACATTAACATATAATTTATTCGATCCCGGGCACAATAATTAATTAAGTTGCATGAATCAATCAGTTATAGACTGCCGAGAATCAGCTACAAGACACAATACAATTTCTTCTTAGTTATTCGATAGCCAGCAAGGATCATCTATAAACTGTCTACTTCTCTAATTAAGATATAACCTAGTTGGAATCAGCTTAGACCTAGATTTAATATCTTAACAGCATTAAGCACAAAAGAAACCCGATTCAGATAATTTATAATCAAAAAAGTTGTCACAAATTATCTACCCATTATTCTCACTATCTGCTGTTAGTTTCGCCTCTAATTAAATCTACACACTAGATAAAGATAAATAGCGGCATTATCCTGAATAACCTAAGGTTGCGCAAATCTCAAGCAATTCAGAAATCAAATATGCACACAGAATAATTAGGAATTTATACAAAGTAATTATTAAGCACGTTTAGGCCTCACATATAAATTATTGTTAATGCTTCATCGCCCTAACCGGAATAGAAATTTAGCTACTCATACTAAGAACGATCACACAAATAATATATATAAATATAATTGAATAAGAAAACAAAAGATGAAGAAGAAGAATACTTATTGATTTTGGCTGAAGTTCTTGACCGCTCCGTACAACTGCGGCTTAAAACCCTAATTGCTGTGTTGAACGAATATCTATTTCTACCTTTCGGAAGGTATTTATATTGCAAACAAACCTAAACTAACCCAAACCCTAGGCCCATTAATTCAGCCGTCCGTGGATGAGTATAATATCTAGGTTTATAATCTAAAATGGAAAAGGTATATTTACTACCTTATTACACCACTCTAAATCACACATGCACACTTGTGCACCTTATTTGACTTTTCATCATGTAAATAAATATTATCTATTAAATATGTAAAACCAGCCGCAATTCTTTAATTCCTTGGGAAAATAATTTCCTACACTGATTTTTAATAAATACGTATAGCTGATTAGTGATCGATATGTCGAAACACAATTTAGCCGCCCGTAGGAAAAGATCAGTAGTAGGAATTGCCTCTCTCTTAAGCTCATTGCTTCTTCTTCTTCCCGGTATAATGGAATTATACCGATCTATTATCCGTTGGAGCACACTACCTCATTAAAAAACCTTTCGGAAAAAGAGTGTAGTGTCTAGCTCCCCTTCATGGCTCCAATTATCTGATGAGCCCTAAATATACTCTTGTTTTCTAGCATTTGGGAACTAGTTTGGGTAATATTTTGTGCCAAAGTCTAGAGATTTAGAGCTAAATCATCCATAGTAGTTTAGGAATGAATGTGTGCATTTTAACCTTGATTTGCTCTTGTAAGAAATACTTGGATGAAAGTAATTGAAGATCTTCTACGATCATACCAAAGAGTCGAACATTCGATGCTAAGAAGTTGATGAATTGATCATAGAAGTGGTGTGAAGGCCACCTTTCCTTAGGTGGTAGAAGTTTCCCAGAAAAGTGTCGCTCGTGCCCAGAAAAGCGTCACTCGAGTTTGAAGAAAGTGTCATTGAAGATGAAGGAAGTGTCACAGCTGCCCAGAAGCATCACATCTGCCCAAGAGTGTCACCAACATAAAAGAAAGTGTCGCTAAAAAGTGTCGCTAAACCAGCGGCCCCCTTGCCTCCTTGAGCTGAATTTCTGGGGCTATAAATACCCCCTTATCCCCCCATTTGGAGGACGGCCTCCCATGATGTAGAACCCTAGTTCTTCATCTTCTTTTCCATTTTCTTTGCTTTTAATTCCATTAGATTAGTAGTTTGATTCCATGAACTTTAGTCTAGTTTAGTTTAATCCTTGGGAGCATTTGAATTCACTTTCCCTTGAAACTTTGAGGGCCTTGTATGCTTGAACCTTGGGTTTTGATTATCATTTGATGAACTTGAATTTTATGCATGAATGTTGTTCAATCTTGCTTAATTTGTTATGGGCTTTGTATTTTATATCAATTACATGCTTCATAGTCATTAATCAGGTTAGATGGATTAGAGTAACTTAGTGTGGTGACGATGGTAACCTAGTGTAATGGTAGTGTAATCTCTAGTGTTAGATTAATGACTATGGAAGGGTTGGGTGATGACAAATTCTTCCCTTGTTGTGTGATTGTAGCTAAGGAATGCCATGATAATTGAACGTTGCTATTTATGAGAATCTTATGATGAATAATGAACCAATCATGTGTGTAGGTAGTGATTCAACGCTTTCGTTGATTTACCTTATGTGTGATTGGGCAATAGGGTCGAGGGTTCTCTCTAGCGTATGATTGATAACAACAAGTAGCTATATTTGTGGGTAGAACGTTATCGTTTACTCCAATATCATTAAGTAGCAAAGTAGGAGTCGAGACATATATGCTATCATCGTCTTGGTTCTTGCTAGTTATCAAACGTCTTATTTGTATGCTCTCGTTTTCGCGGGTGTGTGAGTAAGTATGTCGCTCTCTAATCTTACTACCATTGTTGAGTTATCTATGATGCTATCATCTAGGTGAATCAACAATGAGAGCTTTTGAATGGTGTTATCATCTTCTCTAGCTACATTCGAGAGAATAGGATGCTTTCATCCTTGACAAATGGTCTAAATTTCCTTGTAATTGCATTTGCCCGGTGATAAGTCGATAGTTAGAAAGTGAAGTCATTTACCTCCCAAGGCCTCATAATCCTAGTATCTTCCCCTTATCTTAGTTAATGATAGTTTAATTTGTTTTCGTAGTGTAATCAAAACCAATTTCAAACCCCTCCCAACCCCTCCCCCCTGTTTTCTATATAATTTATAAGTATGCTTATTATCTAATTTAAAACACTCTTACAAGTCTCTTCTCCTTGTGGTTCGACCCCTACTTTCCACTATCTACTCTCTAGTAGTTAGAAGTTGTAGGTGATTTATAAATAGTATTTTGATCTCGCGGAGTCCCATTTAACGACGTGGGAAATCGCTTGTCAAAATTGGCGCCGCTCCTGGGGAGAAGGCGTATTTTGATTTTGTGTTTCATCGTAGATTATATTTCTATTTGTAGGTTTTCAAAAAAAATTCTATTTTCTTGAGGTGTGTATTGCTTGAGTACTTTTGTGGACGACACCGTTTGTAGTGTGTACCAATCCAGAACTCTTGCACTACAAATTTCAAATTTTTACTAATATGTTTACTCTAAGTAGGAAAGATTACGTAGAATTCCTTGCCTTTAATGAGGAAAGGATTAGGAATAATTTTTACACTAATGAAATGTCTTTTGGTTCTTCATACCAAAGTGACTATCTTGATAAGTGCTATGATGAGGAGAGAGTTGGTTTCCAAGGTCAAAAAAGTTATGATACATGTTATGATTCTTATAATCCACAAGGGAGTGGTTATTTGAATTCATATTATGAAAATCCTCCAGAAAACCAATACTATGAGTCCCCACCTAATATAGAGATGCAAATTGGCATAATATATGAGAAGATGGAGCGTTTGTTAGCTCGGTGTGAAGAGGAAGAACCATCCCACCGAGATGAGGAGTTGGTGAATTCACTAAGAGAAATGAAGGAGGTTATGAGTGTTCTCGAAACTTTACCATTGTTATCCTCACCTCCACATATTCTACCAATTCCCCAATTTTCACCTCGGCCACCGTGGGAGGAGAGAGTTGGTTTTCAAAGTCAAGAAATATATATTCCATACTACCATTCTTATGAGTCACGAGGGAGTGATCATTTGAATTATGGATCTCTAGATGAAAACCAACCCTATGAGTACTAAGACATGCCCCCATCTTGTTGGGATATGCCTTAAGAGCAAGATCCGATAGATGATGAAAGAAATCAGCGTTTTAAAAATCTTGAGAGGCAAATGCATGAAATGGCCTTAGAGGTAAAACTCTTGGTAGATCAATCTTTAGAGGAAGAGTCATACCAAATGGAACTTAATACAAATGTTTTGGTGAGTGATGCCACCATTATGTATGAGAAAGAAGTTCAATGGGATGAGGAGTTGTGTGTTGACTCTAGTAAATTAGAGAGGGAGGTGTTTGCTGTTCTTGAATTTTTACCATCACCATTATCATCCTTGCCTCTACATACTACACAAATTCCCCAACTTCCCACACCATTAGAGGAGCCAAGTAGGTTGTTTGAAGAAGTACCATTCCACATAGAACCTATTCCAAGTACTTTTGTGAGTGACGTCACCTCTTTGTATGAGGAAGAAGTTCAATGGGATGGTGAGTTGGTTTTTGAGCCTAGTGAAGTAGAAAGGGAGGTGATCGCTCTTGAACATCCATTATCATTATTTTCACCACCTCCACCTATACTTCCAATTCCACCACTTCCATTAATTTTAGAGGAGATTAGGAAGCCGTATATATACATACTTCCAATTATCCCTACTCCTCCAAAACTTCAACCATACAATCCTCCTCCAAAACCTCATCGACTTTCCTTTACCTTCCTTGTGAGGGTGAGGATTTCTAATCTTTTGTTATTTGAATAATATTAGGGCCGTGACGACGACCTTAAAGATACGTAGTTTCTCTTGAGGCACCCATTGCACACATTGGGATGAACCTCTTATGTCGTGTCGACGACGTCAAATAAACTGATTCTGATCGTAGCTCCGCGATTTTCTTTCTATTTTCCCCTCCTTTATTTGTTAAAAAAAAGGTACTTATTTTTAGTCTATTTGATTATTCAGTTGTTTATAAGATTTTACACTTCAGTATGTTTTAATGTGCAGGAAATTTGGAGGCATTTTAGGACATGGAATGTGTGCAAAAAAAAAAAAAAAAAACTCAGCCCAAAACGCTCGGGGAAGCATATTTTTAAGAACTTTAGCCTTTCATACTCATGCCTAAATGCTCGTCCTGAGCGTTTCCCTTTTTATTTCTTCCCCACTTTTATTCCCTCATCTCTCCATCTCCTGTACACACCTTTCCCCGTCACCACCCCTCCTCCACCACCACTCCATCACCGCCGAGCCCCTCCACCATCTCGCTGAACCACCACTACCACCATCTCCGTCGTGGATCAACACCACATCAGCCGCCGACGATTACCACTATACCGCCATCACCGATCACCACCCCCTATCTCTCGGTCTTTGCAAACCACCACCTCCACCGATCAGCCACACCCCAATCTCCCGTAACCACCCCAGCTCCACCACCACCCCATCTCTATTGCCGGCCACCCACCTACCCATTGCTATTGCCGACCACCACCAAATCACCATCTACAACCACCTTTGCTATCTACTAATTCATCTCCGTTCGCCCGAAACCATCACCGTCCACCCACTCTGCAACTCCGGCGAAGCACCACCACGTCTCCACCAACCTTGCCGGGAACCACCCCATCCCGTCGGTGCCACCACTACAGCACAGCCGCATCGCCGCTGCTTCTTCCGAGCGAATCCATCTCGATCTCCACGGCCCGAAGCCACCTGCCCAGGAAATCACCGACCGGCTCACCACCGTTTGCACGGGCCATCTGAACGATCAAGATATGCTCCGCTCGATTGCCACCTTCTGCTCGGATCCGCCGGCACCACTGCCGTCAGACCCAATCACCACCGTCGCGGTGTCTCCTCCGGCCACTTCCGCCATATCTCCGATCAATCAAACCTGCTCACACCACACTATCACCGCCTTACCTCTGCAACTCCACCATCACCACAGCTGCACGAATTATTCTGATTCACCAGCGGTACTGTATTGCCCGATCACCACCAACTCTGAACAGAAACTCATGGGGTACACTCGATTCTCTCCTTCTTATACTCTGTTCAATTTTGCTGTCCGTGTTGCTTGATGAATAATGCTTAGTATCGGCTTGCCGCCACTATGTTCTCTTGCTTGTAATGAAACTTGTGTTGAGCTTGTTCATACTCCCTTCCCTAGGATCATTATTGTTCTGAAACATTGAGGATAATGTTTAGTTTAAGTGTGGGGGAGGGTTCAGTATTCATGTTTTGCTTCGCTCTATTGTAAAAAGTGTATTTCGTTTGAAGAATTTGTTTTGGAAAGAAAAATAGTGAAAATCCCGGATAGGTCAAAACATCAAAAAGGCCTAGGCAAAAGTGAGAGGCTTGTGCAGAAAAATGAGAGGCTAGGTATAACCTAGGAAAAAGGAGAGTGTGCGTAAAAGAGAGGCTAGGTATAACCTAGGCAAAAGGAGAGTGTGCGAAAAATGAGAGGCTAGGTATAACCTAGGCAAAAGGAGAGAGTGTGCGAAAAATGAGAGGCTAGGTATAACCTAGGCAAAAGAAGAGTAAGAAATTTTTTTAAAAAAAGAGTGGTTATGTGAAAACCGAAAGGCGCATAGGCAAAAGGAGAGGTAAACTTGCTCATGTTCCGATGGTCTCAATTTGTGTCTCTTCATGGTATATTTTGTGATCACTTTGGGGGTAGGGTTGTGCCATGAAAATTATTGCGTATTGTACTTGTAATTTGGCACACTCTAGATTCTTGATGATGATATTGTTGTGGGGTAGAATTTTCATTAGGATTAGAACATAACACACGATTCTTGTGTTTTCATCTTAGGGAATGTTTGCATTTTGTGAATTTCTCAAATGTCATGTTGCAAAATTGTTTAGAGTATGCAATTAGACTTTAATCGTTCTTTCTCGAGGACGAGAAAGGTTTAAGTGTGGGGGAGTTTGATGAGCCCTAAATATACTCTTGTTTTAAAGCATTCGAGAACTAGTTTGGGTAATATTTTGTGCCAAAGTCTAGAGCTTTAGAGCTAAATCATCCATAGTAGTTTAGGAATGAATGTGTGCATTTTAACCTTGATTTGCACTTGTAAGAAATACTTGGATGAAAGTAATTGAAGACCTTCTACGATCATACCAAAGAGTCGAACATTCGATGCTAAGAAGTTGATGAATTGATCATAGAAGTGGTGTGAAGGCCACCTTTCCTTAGGTGGTAGAAGTTTCCCAGAAAAGTGTCGCTCGTGCCCAGAAAAGCGTAACTCGAGTTTGAAGAAAGTGTCACTGAAGATGAAGGAAGTATCACAGCTGCCCAGAAGCATCACAGCTGCCCAAGAGTGTCACCAACATAAAAGAAAGTGTCGCTAAAAAGTGTCGCTAAACCAGCGGCCCCCTTGCCTCCTTGAGCTGAATTTCTGGGGCTATAAATACCCCCTTATCCCCCCATTTGGAGGACGGCCTCCCATGATGTAGAACCCTAGTTCTTCATCTTCTTTTCCATTTTCTTTGCTTTTAATTCCATTAGATTAGTAGTTTGATTCCATGAACTTTAGTCTAGCTTAGTTTAATCATTGGGAGCATTTGAATTCACTTTCCCTTGAAACTTTGAGGGCCTTGTATGCTTGAACCTTGGGTTTTGATTATCATTTGATGAACTTGAATTTTATGAATGAATGTTGTTCAATCTTGCTTAATTTGTTATGGGCTTTGTATTTTATATCAATTACATGTTTCATAGTCATTAATCAGGTTAGATGGGTTAAAGTAACTTAGTGTGGTGACGATGGTAACCTAGTGTAATGGTAGTGTAATCTCTAGTGTTAGATTAATGACTATGGAAGGGTTGGGTGATGACAAATTCTTCCCTTGTTGTGTGATTGTAGCTAAGGAATGCCATGATAATTGAACGTTGCTATTTATGAGAATCTTATGATGAATAATGAACCAATCATGTGTGTAGGTAGTGATTCAACGCTTTCGTTGATTTACCTTATGTGTGATTGGGAAATAGGGTCGAGGGTTCTCTCTAGCGTATGATTGATAACAACAAGTAGCTATATTTGTGGGTAGAACGTTATCGTTTACTCCAATATCATTAATTAGCAAAGTAGGAGTCGAGACATATATGCTATCATCGTCTTGGTTCTTGCTAGTTATCAAATGTCTTATTTGTATGCTCTCGTTTTCGCGGGTGTGTGAGTAAGTATGTCGCTCTCTAATCTTAATACCATTGTTGAGTTATCTATGATGCTATCATCTAGGTGAATTAACAATGAGAGCTTTTGAATGGTGTTATCATCTTCTCTAGCTACATTCGAGAGAATAGAATGCTTTCATCCTTGACAAATGGTCTAAACTTCCTTGTAATTGCATTTTCCCGGTGATAAGTCGATAGTTAGAAAGTGAAGTCATTTGCCTCCCAAGACCTCACAATCCTAGTATCTTCCCCTTAGCTTAGCTAATGATAGTTTAATTTGTTTTCGTAGTGTAATCAAAACCAACTTCAAACCCCCCCCCCCTTCCCCCTTGTCTACATTGTTTTCTATATAATATATAAGTATGCTTATTATCTACTATAAAACACTCTTACAAGTCCATTCTCCTTGTGGTTCGACCTCTACTTTCCACTATCTACTCTCTAGTAGTTAGAAGTTGTAGGTGATTTATAAATAGTATTTTGATCTCGCGGAGTCCCATTTAACGACGTGGAAGATCCTTGTCAGTATCCTCAATTTCGTCTCTTTTCAGCAACTTTCTATTTAATTGTATCCGCCATTTTTCTTATCATTCTTGTATTAAAACACACCTTCATGCACATCAAATGGCAAAAGAGAGAACTAAAATCATATTATTTAGATGCATAAAATACACCCAATCAAGAGAAGAGTGAGATTCAAATAAAATATATTTTCTTTAATAATAGTTGGTACTTTATACCATTATTCTTATAATTTCATTAGTTCAAACTCAAATTTTATGATTAGTCCGGCCCCCTTGTAGGTAAAATCCTGGATCCGCCCTTGAAGATTACAATATACATCAAAAGCACACCTCGGTGTACCATCCAGAAGCCAATGGCCAGGTGGAAGTCACAAATTGAACCCTTGTAAATGGCATCAAGAAACGCCTGCAAGGAGCAAAAGGAAACTGGGTCCATGAACTCCTAAGTGTGATATGGTCCCATAGAACAACACAAGCTACTGCAACTGGGAAACTCCCTTTAGCTTGGTATATGGCTCCGAGGCGGTCATCTCCATGGAAATTTTAATTCCCTCTGCTCGAACTTCTCAACCAGAAGATGAAGATGGCAAGGCCTATGAAGATGGCAAGGCCAATGAAGAAACCCTTCATCTTGATCTTGACCTCCTCGAGGAAAAAAGAGCTAACGCTACCATCCATGAGGCCAAGGTCAAGGAAAAAGTCAAGCACTACCACGATAGAAGGGTTCGTCTGCCTGCATTTGCTAAAGGAGATCTCGTCATGAGGCTGAACGAGAAAAACAAGAAACAAATGGAAGGGAAACTAGCCCTGAATTGGGAAGGGTCTTATCGAGTCCTAGAATCCCATCCAGGGGGAAGTTACCTCTTGGAAACAATAAAGGGCGAACCCATACCACGAAGATGGAACGTGGTTAACTTACGAAAGTACCACGGAAGATGAAGCCCGAGGAAGAGCCCTACCAGGGCTCGAGGCAACCACATCTTATAAACACGGGTATAAAGCTCGAACTATTATTTTGTTTACTTTATTCTTAAAGCCACGAGCTTGAATTAAATGTATCCTATTTGCGTCTATCTTTATCTTTATTTTAGCAGTCATGATTCCTTTTCTAATAAGAGGAATGTTATCCTGAGTATAACTTTGATTGCTACTCAAAATAGTACGCTTCAAAAAGTGTACGATTGGCACACTTAATCTAAAATAAGTTGTTTGAATGAAGAGTTCAAAGGCCAATCGTTTTTGAGTAAAATAAAGGGGATTAGACTCGAGAAAATACTTGAGAAAAGTATTCGATTGAGGCCTACGGACTAACAAATTGGACAGACGTGTCCAAACATCAATCATCTCGAAGCAATACAAGGCAACACCTACAAATAAAACAGGAGTCATATCAAAGGTGTCATTACATCAGAATATGATACTTCTAAACAAGCCCGAGAGGGTACCTAGAGGAAAAACCTCGAACCAAAACTAGGAGTCACATCAAAGGTGTCATTACATCAGAATATAATATTTCTAAACAAGCCCGAGAGGGTAACCAGAGGAAAGACCTCAAATACATAAGAGAAACACACTCTTCAATAAACTCATTGCTAATTCCTAAGGCAAAGACACTTGAGAGGAAACCCCACATAAACACAAAATACATCCAGCTGAACTTGGTGAAGCTTAACTTATGGCTAGCCTACAACAGTTGAATAGAGGCTGGGGCTCTTTCCAGTAAACCATTCTCTCGCCTATAAGGCAAACAAGGCGAAATCCATGTTCAAGGGCGTGGATCTCGACTCTCTGCTTGACATGTCCACTGATGAGCTCGTCAAGCTATTCCCTGCTCGCAAACGCAGAAGGAGGGGCATGAAGAGGAAGAGGAAGGCACCAGTAGGTGAGAAGCCAGAGCTTGTCAAGACTCACTTGCCTTGTTAGGAGATGAAGACGAGGACTCATCACCAAGAAAAGACAAATCCTTGATAAGCCTTAATAAATCCCCTGATGTTAGTACCTTCTAGGTGGGATCCAATAGAGTGATCAAGAGCTCTTTCCCTGGGATCCAGCGCTGGCAAGGATTGGACAAAGCTGCCAACTTCTCGGAGACGCCAGGATGAGAAAAGAGAGTGGTCATCAGCTTCTTCTCTACATCACACCTACACAGCCTAAGGATGGAAGCCAAAATTTTATGCAACTCGGAGCGATAAAATAATTTTCCATACTCCTCCCTGTGACTCCTCACTCGGGGCTACAAGCGCTAAACATGCTCCAAAGCTTGAGCAACTGCCGCTGCTCTGAGGGGTTGTTCTCCAAGGATCGCTCTCGAGTCATTTTTTCGATCCGAAAGGCCTGTTCCTCCATAAGATCCCTCGAAGACTCCAGCTCTTTATTCCGCAGCTCCTTCTCTTGTTTCATATTCTTCATCTCGCCTTCAAGACGCTTCACCTCGGTCTCCAAACGATTCACCACCACTGAAGCAACAGTAGGTACAGGCGGTGCTGCTAACTGAGCTTGAAGGGCAATGACCTGATCTTGAAGGATATCTCTTTCCTCGACCACAACTTCGAGAGCTTTGCACCGAGCTGCAACTCACAAGTGGAGGAGTACAAGTGTTTCAGCCTGGCAGTGACCCGGTCACCTATCTTGACTAGACCTGTCAGCAACTACATACCAACACTCCTTAAGTACTTTATACTATGGAGACGCAAACCAATTTCACAACAAAAGAGAGGGATCAACTTGGACACTAAAGGCTATCTCTTATAAGACCCACGAGATGTATGCGCCTCATCCTCCTCCTTGAGCTCCGTCAGGAAGAACTCAAGTTCCTTCAAAGGACCGCCATCAATCGTCACCTACTCGGAGCTGAAGCTATCCTGCTAGGACCCCTGTTCCTCGGACTTCTCCTCCGTGGCCTCAGGAATCGCTTTCTCCTT
Organism: Sherardia arvensis; assembly: GCA_948330725.1. NCBI lineage: Eukaryota > Viridiplantae > Streptophyta > Magnoliopsida > Gentianales > Rubiaceae > Sherardia > Sherardia arvensis. The sequence goes on from OX415238.1 coordinate 20,375,423, forward strand.
CTTAGCTCGTTTCTTTAGGGGCGAGCCTGTCCCAATATAAGGAAGAGTGTCAGTATCTAAAAGCCATCAAGTATGTGCTGCAAAAGTTAAATAAACAAAAAGTATATACCTTTGGAGGACTGCCTCGAGGTAGACTTATCTCGACCCCTGGGAGACTTCTGCCTACTCCGCTTCTTGGACTTCCCCTTGCCCTCGTCTGCCACCAAATCAGGGGTTGCTAGCTTATTAGGAGAGGTCCAGGAGTGCCCCGGCTTCAAGAAGCTGCTGTTAGATAGCGACCTGTGGGAATTCTTCAACAGGTACGAGTACGTAATAGCAGGTCACCACCACATAGAGAGCCATGAGCTCTTTCTATCCATTCTCCTTCCTGGAAGACTATCTTAGCATTCATGATCTCCTTGATGAAGCCCCTCAACAGGTACGAGATCTCTAAGTCTTTATCTTGGGACACAGCTTTCTTCGGCTTGGGATTCCAACTGGGCACGTCATACTTGGTCCGATCAAAGGTCAGACGGGTGGCATGCCACTTGCCGCTGTTGTTGAGAAATACAAATGGTTTCGCTTCCCGAGGAGTAAGAGTCAGATGAACTTGATCCTTCCCTGCATATAGTCGGAACAAGCTCCGAAACAGATCCAAACTCGGCTCATACCCTTTTCTGGCACACCAGGATATGACAGCCATGACGGACACGACCGCATTGGAGTGTATCTGACATGGATGCATGTAACTTATGCAGCTTCAAGGAAAGGGAAACTCACTCCCTGCTGCAAAAACCTCCCATTTATAACCCCTCGGGTAGAGGTCACCAGCTTCTTGGTGTTGATCGAGTCGTTCTCAACTCTCAGATCGGCCTTGATGGGATATGACAACCTACACGACTTCAGGAACTTCATCATCCTTTCATCGACCAACTTGGTGACCTCACTCGCGCCTCCAGTGTCAGGAATCCGTTTATCAGCTTGGGGCTCCATATTAGGGCCCGTACCCGATTGGGATGAACCTCATTGTGCTGCACTGGAACAGCTTGCAGGGGAGTAGCTATTGTCACCTCCTTGAGCTCCCCAGAATCAGATTCCAAAAACAGGATTTTCAGATCGTGGGCAACTTGTCGTTTTCCGACCGGAACACCGTCAGCGATTGGGGCTTTCTCTTCAACTACCACAACCTCGGGATCATCACCGGTGAAGCATTCTTCCCGCTGCCATGGGGAGCGCTAGAGCTTGGTTGAGACATTGCCGCACGTAGAATGGGGGGAAAATATGATGTGGAAGATGAATTTTTTTTTGAGAAGAAAGAAGGATATTAATCAGAATAAAGAGATGAAGAAAAATACAAAAGAATATTATCTGGGATATATAACCCGTAATTATAACACATTTAAGCGAGTAATTACCTCGACTCGCGAAACGATGCAGGCAATTGGAAGGGTGGTCTTGTACCGCCAAGATTACCCAACGAGCAAATGACATGTGCCAATTGCCTCAGACTAAAGGTGGATTTGAACTTAGCCGTCCACGTGTCCAAATGGAATGTGAAACAACTTGAAGATAGATATTTAGAAGAGTCAGCCCGAGTGGTCAATCCGGGAGGATTCCCCGAGTTTAATACTCCGAGTTATTGGCCTTACCCTCGGGTAACAAACCTCTCATAATGCCTTCGAGAGGAGACCTCGAAATTCTGAAGATCTACCTTTGGGCTACTGATAAGTCCATGGTTCACATTCTGGGGTTTCGTTCAGTCTCGAACCAGGCCCGAGAAAGGTCAGGGGCTCGAGATACACGGGAGATTGTTCCACGGGTCCATCGGCCCAAATCCTTATAAGGAATACCTATATTATGAATATCCTACAAGGAATACACTTCCTCTAAACATAGTAATGCAACTGTTATCTCCATAGGAGTTGTATTCTTACCATAATTACATATCTTACCAATCTACGGATTGGAACCCTATAAATACCGAAGGTTTGGTAGACATCTCTATCTATTATCTTACATACAATACGTCTTACGCTTATAAACTTCTCTAAGTTGTCACTGACTTAAGCGTCAGAGTGTCTACCCCTGGGCCACCCCAGGGCTTTATCTTGCAGATCAGTGAGATGGCTACGTGATCAAGTGCGGGTTCCAGACATCCTTCAGATACCCAATCATAATGCAAGGATAAGCTCTAGGCTGGAACTTTTCCTTATGAGGAGTATTATCAGAACAAAAATTTTACATAGACATTCAAAAGTTTTAAGATAGCTATAGCCCACTGGCGTTTGGATCAGTAGCTCAAATGGGGTTTTCCAAGCTAGGGTTATAGTTAAAGTTATGTTGATTAGGTAGGTGGCTGTGAGAATGGACTCTCCCCAGAACAGATGATTGTATTATGAGGGATCTAGCAACACCAAGCAAGTGTTAATGTTTTCTCTCAACAGTGCCATTTTGTTGAGCAGTGTATGGACATGTTTTCTGGTGATGGATTCCTAAAGATACAAGGGTTTCAGTGAGGGTAGTGTTGATGAACTCAGTTCCATTATCAGTTTTATGGCTTTTACAGGTAGCTGGAACTGATTTTGCACTAGGATTGGGAATGCTTTCAAAATATGTGGTACAAAATCCTTGGTTTTGACTAACACAGTCCAAAGTGTATTTGGAGTAGTCATCCACTATGGTCATAAAATGTTTGGTTCCAGATAATGACATAACATTGTATGATCCCCAAAGATCATTATGCAGCAAATCAAAGATAGATTTAGAAGTAGATTCAATAACTAGAAATTCAAGTCTTTTCTGCTTAGCAAGTGGGCAAATGGTACAAGTGTATGAGTCAGGCATATATATGTTTATACTTGACTTAATATGCTTTAGTGCAGTTACAAATGGAGTCCTAATCTTCTGTGCCATAAGTGGAAATCAAGTTCTTGTGTCTTATGTGTATATACGCAATGGTAAAGTCTATTTATACTAGATAAACTCAGACTATGGAGTGCCACTTGAATGGTGGCATCATGAAAGGATGACTGGTGTAGGATGTATAGGCCTTGGTGTAATTTGGCTACTACAATGACATTACTGCTCTTAAGGTCCTGTAGTAAACATAAATTCTTAAAGAAGTCAGTATGGATATTTGTAGTGTTCAAAAGTTTGCTCACAGACAAGAGGTTGAATTGGAAAGTTGGCACATGTAGACGATCAGTAAGGTCAAGTTTGTTTTCAAGCCTTAAAGATCATGTAGCTGTTACGAATTTCATGGTATTATCTGGTAAATATACTGGTGTGGGTTGTATGGTATTTGTATAAGTATCAAACAGGGTGAGGATACATGATACTACGGAGTGCCACTTGAATGGTGGCATCATGAAAGGATGATTGGTGTAGGATGTATAGGCCTTGGTGTAATTTGGCTACTGCAATGATATTGCTGCTCTTAAGGTCCTATTATAAACATAAATTCTTAAAGAAGTCAATATGGATATTTGTAGTGTTCAAAAGTTTGCTCACAGGCAAGAGGTTGAATTGGAAAGTTGGCACATGTAGACAATCAGTAAGGTCAAGTTTGTTTTCAAGCCTTAAAGATCATGTAGCTGTCATGAACTTCATGGTATTATCTGGTAAATATACTGGTGTGGGTTGTATGGTATTTATATAAGTATCAAATAGGGTGAGGATACTGCACATATGACTACTTGCACCACTATCAATAATCCAAGAACATGCATCTTTTAAAATTACTGAATTGCAAACATAGGTAAGAATGCTACCTGAAAATCTGTAAGGTGTGCCTAGTTGACATAGTCTGTTGGTGTAGTCAGCTCCACTCCTTTCTCTTTCATAACTTTGATACCATCTAAGAATCAAAATATATGTAGATTATGAGTGCGGTTCTGGGCTCACACCATAAACACACACTGATCACACATAGTGTAACTGTAAAACAGGAAAGATATTTGGGAAGATTTTGTTATTTTTTCTTATTACTGAAAATAGAGCCTGTACAATCTATTTATACAGGTGGGATTGCCATCAGATTAGGTAACTTAACAGTTAAGCTAAGAGCAAGACCAACAGTTACTCTAAAACAATCTCTAAAGTACCAAATCCCAAAAACTTCATAATTATTTTGCTCTCATCCAACAGTTGCTCTATTTTACCATTTCATGAATTTATTGCCATAAATAATAATAGCTATATTTAATTCTAATTGAGACTTCCAAGAGCACACAATTATGGTCTGTTTGTTTGAGCTTATTTCTTACTGATCTGAACTGAGCTGAATTGAACTGAAATGAAGTGAAATTTATGTTTTGAAAATTAGAATCAGAAATAATCAAATTATTTATGATCAAATTTACTTGAATTTTATCAAATTATATTTTATTGAACTGAATTGAATTACACTGAACTGCTCTATTTATAAGCTCCAGCAAACAAAGTCTTAATTTTATTTGCAAGTTTATGATTTTAATATTTTTATATCCGTGAAGATGTGAATAATTAAGAAAATATATGATAAAAGGAAAGAAAAGATACGAATCAATGATAACATTTAATTTTAGAGTATGAAAGAAGTTTAGCTCATATGCCTTTTAAATCTTCTAATTTACCATATCTCTATTTTAGAGTATGTGATAGAGCATTTGTTGGAAACAATAATATAATCAAAAAACGCAAATCTAGCTAAAAACTTTATTATAGAGTAACTGATGGTCATGCTCTAATATGAAACTAATTTGCTACTCTAAATAGTTACTGCAAGAACTGCATTTACATTTACTGTGTGCAAACGTGCAAAACATAGGAATCTGAGCTTGATTCTTTCGATATGCATCAGCGTAAATTGACATTGACAATAACGAGGGGTGATTCGTGCCTTGCAACGACCTGCCTATGCTAATATTACTATATTTGAACTCAAAATCAACAACAATAATATAATTCCAACTTGTTATTTCAGTAGGATTTAACAAATTCCAGCTAACTTTAATGTACTATTTAAGTTAATTTTAACAAAGTATTTAGGGAAGTACTCCACGGACGTGCGCTGTAGGTGAGACGTGAGGACCGAAATCAAATTTAGTAGGCGCGGATGTGCGGCACTCTCAACTACACTGTACATTTTGGAGGACCAGGAGACTATTTTCCGTGTCCGATAAAGACAAAAAAGTAAAAGGCCTCTCTCCACTTCTCCTCCTGGGCGGGTCATTTTTCTTCCCCAAAAATCACAATCGACGTCGCTAGGTATATGCTTCTGCTTTTCCCTTTGTTTTTTGTGCTTGTAATTACTTTATGCGTTTGATCTGTTCTAAATTTGGAAACAGCCTAGCTCGAGGGTTTTCTACATTTGGTTCAGTCGCAGTAAACCTTCAGATCTGTAACTTTCCCTTTTCCAGTACACCCTAGCTTCTGCAAACAGCTCTGAAACCATGATCCTTAAGCCCAATTACTGTACCCAACCCCACCCAAGTTTAGAGTCCTGCTACAATCTGTATAAACTGCAATGATTTGATTTTCTCAATAAACATGAACAGTTCTGTAGTTTATTATTAAATACAGAATATAAATACCTTCTGTAATAGAATTCAATCACACATTTCCGTTTTTCCTGTCCTTTTTTAGTCTAGCAACATTGGTAGGCATTGTTTGCTGGATCTTTCTCAGCTCATAAGGGACAAACAGCTGACTTATGGACACAAGCTACCCTGCTAAAGCGGTAAGAAACATTCCTTCTTTGGTTTCTCCCATATGTGTTTTGCTTCTTAAAATGATTACCTTGTAGAATTTAGACTACAGAATTTAGATTGTTTCATTTATACTGTACTTCCTTATCAATTTGCACGGGTTTCCTGCTGTATCTCTTTGCAGAGTCCTAATTTACAAATGCTTTTTGTTCTACTCATAGGGATTTTTTTTTTCACTTCTTATCCCCTTAGCGTTCTCTTACAGTTATGCTATGAAGGTAAACATAAAAGTGGAATAAACAGGGACAAAAACCTGTGTGTTGTACCCCTTCCTTAAGACAGTTATTTTTTTTATTTACAAGACTTCATGTGGAACTGAGTTAGTGAGTTAGAATATGTAAAAATTTTCATTTAACGTGTAAATTTTATCTTTTCCTCTTAAGCCTTTTCTTTTTTGTTTCTGTTTTGTGGCTTCGTGAAATTAGTCTACTAAGATAGTGTAAGTCGAAGTTTGGAGCTGTTCTCTTCCATTCTTTGAATTGCTGCCTTTCTTTTAGATCTTTGGTTTCCATGCTTTGTGGTCATTGATTATATTTCTGTTTCAGGTTAAGTTAGTGTAGGGCTTTAGCTTTCATAGCATTATTAATGATTTTGTGGTTGTTATGCTCTTTTGTTAAGGCAAATTGGTCCAAGCTCTTAATTTCCCTGGTTTCACTCTCCATCCTTTTCTCTTCTTTCATTCTTCTGTTGCAGTTGTCTCTGTTTAAAGTTGAGATGTCTAACTTCTAAATAGATCTTCTTCTTTTATCGTGTCTTTTCTTTGTAAACATTTGTTCAAGCATTATTCAACTTTCTGGGGTAAAGCTATGTGATTATAGAACTTGAATCCATGAAAATGCCAATTTATGAGATTGCTCCAACTTTGGCAGTGATACATTTTGCTGGTGATTTATTTGTATGGCAAATGATTCATTGCTCTAATTGAAAGCTGGTCAAGTAATTTTTATCTGTAAAATCTACAAAATGACATCATATGGAGCTTGTCATTCAAACTACAAAGAACCGATTTTGAAACTAGTCCATCTTTTTTGTACAATTCAATAGTCTATTTTATATTTTTGTTTTTTTAATGCAAGGATTAGGCATGCCAATACTCCATAAGCTTTCTATTTAGAGACGATTTTATCGGGTAGTCAATCGATTTCTTGTAGTAGATTTGTGCTATCTCCACTTTTTTCAAATAGCAATTGAGAGGTAGTGATGACAGCAATGCTACTTTTTAGAATATAAACTCTATTTCTTGGAGCTTTTGAGTGATGCTCCACGGATATGATTCCATGGAATTTAGGTGCTGTAAATGAATTTTTTATATTATCTGATCCATCAAATGGAGATATTTGTGATATTTTTGTGTGCAGTTGCATGTAAAAAGGTGTCGAAAGTTTATGAAATTATATTTTTTCGCTTCTGTGTGTCGACCAAATATCATCTTGACATGATATCTTCATTTTGTGAACATATTTCACCCCTCTTCAGTGGGGTAAATTTTGTTGTTGTTCCCTGTTGGGAGGATTAACATATAGCTGTTCAGTGCTTTGAAGCTTTGTCTTGCAGAGTTTATATGTTTCTTGCTCAATTCTACTTCTCTTTTTCTTTGCCTGTTATGCTTTGCTATTTACTGAATAATGATATTAGATGACGGCAATGGAAATTTTCAACGAGTTTCTTATTTTGTTGAGCAGATGGGAAGGGACACGTCTGGTTTACGCACTGACAAGAAGCTCAACAATACATCTAAGCCCAATGGTACCAATCATCCATCAGTATATGTTGCCCCTAGGATTGCTGTTGAAAGAGACACACCTGAGGTGGATGGCCACTCTGCCAATAGTATAGCTGTTCAAGATAGTCATGGAAAGACAGATGTTCTCGGTGATAAAAGAACTAATTTAATTACTGGATCACCAGGCGTGAAAACACAGAAAGGCGAGTCTTTCAAGCCCAGTGAAAAGAAATTAAGTAATCCTGTAAAACCTGCTTCAGGATCTACTGCTGTTGGACTTCTGCAGACTCGTGATCTTGCAAATGACAATGGTGCTGAAACGGTGGACTCTACAACAACTGGTTCTGACAAGACTAATGAACTGCATTCCACTGTGAGTACTAGAAATTCTTGTATTCTTAGGTGCTAGCTGAAGGTTGTATTATATATAATTTTTTTTCTTTTTTTTCAATTTACAAACGCCATTGCTGCTTATATGGTTAAGATCAATTTCCCATCCATATTTATTATTGAGGTTCCTAAACAGTTCCATGGGAGAGTCAAAGTGTATACCACTATCTAGTATAAAATGGATAGGGATGCACTGAGAGCGTGACATCCCTCAAATATAAGAAAAGAAAAAGAAAATGTATACATGAGAGCATTAATTTGAAGTCTGGTTATTTGGTTGGCTTAGTATTCTCAAAGGGTTACTCTTTGCCTGTTTTTGACTCGCATCAAATCTGAAATGAATATCTTGAGTCTAACACATCTGGGTATTCTGGTGAATATTTGAGGTTTTGCAACATCAGTTAGACTGTTTTACATCATCACCATGTCTTGACAGAGTTCATTATGCCCTGAAAATAACGCCTCGGCTGCAGGGAGTTGTCAGTTGCAGTTACGGGGTTCGGGGCTTTTGATTTGACGTGATTTTATGATACTTTGAGTAGGAATTTGGCATTAGTTTCTTTGTTATAAGGATCCACTAAAATGATTTGTGAAGAAGCAGATCAAAAAGTGTCTTTTTTGTGATTCTCATAGATCTAGCTTGGGTATTCTTCTAAAGTATCTCGTGCTTTAGGCTTCCTTTTGATATCTGAATCACTGGTAGGCGTTGCTGAGTGTTGCCACATATATATTACTTTGAGAATAATTTCTAAACCTTTCTGATATTCTGACCGTTTGGCCTTTTTGTAGTCGATACCTCCTGCATCAATGGAAGCTATGCTATCTTATGACAGGAAGTATCTCGATGAAGATGATAACTTTTCTCTGGCATCCTCGTATCCTACTTGTGATCATCATTGTCATCTCATATTTATAAGTAGTTTCTTTGACAGTTCATAAAGAAAAAACAAGCTCTGGTGTTTACATTTTAGTGGTACTTCCTTAATGTACGTAGAGCGGCGACATCTGTACGGACAACACGATCCAAACTCACTGTTCCAGTGGCCCCTACATTTAAATGTGTCGACCGCATTGAGAGACGAAAAGAGGTTATCTTAAACATACTGCTCTTCTTTAATATCGTGAAAGCCTCCTACTTTTTGATACCGCATCTATCTCTCAAGTCCCACCATCAGGGGATAACATAGGATTTCATTATGCCAATGACTTTTAACTTTTAGTTTATTTTGTATAGTGCTGTCTGGGAATGCTTCTAATTTTTGAGTTTTCTTTTTCTACATTAGTATTACTTAAAGCTGGAGGAAAAGCACAAAGCATTGGAGGCGGAGAAGACTGACTATGCTGCTAGGACAAAGGTACTATTTGGTGCTTTGACATTCTGTTGAATATTCCGTTTCTAGTGAAGATATGTTGTATCTATGTACTTAGCCTCCTCATCTTTGTGAGATAGGAAGAAGAACTGGCAGCAATAAAGCAGCTAAGAAAAAGCATGATGTACAAAGCTAATCCAGTTCCTAACTTTTACAAGGATGGGCCTCCTCCAAAGGTTGAACTTAAAAAGGTAATGTAAAGTTTGCTATTTTTGATATGAGGTTAGTTTGTATCAATGAGCTAGTATGTCATAGAGATATCCAAGTCTTTTGTGCTGCAATATTGAAATAGAAATCAAGTTTTAGACCTTTCCTAAATCCTTATAGCCTATGCATAGTTGAATACTTGAATACATACTCTAGACCACTTATGGGAACTAGTCCAGTAAAATTAACAAAAAATAGTGGTTGAAACTTAAAAGCCAGAAGCCCCCTCCTTGATTTTGCCCCTTTCAAACAGGCAGAGTAGTTTGCTGCTTGGGGTCATTTGCATGCCATGGCCTTCAGAAAACTGTCAACATTCTTTATTTATGTGTTCTTGAACAGCTTCATTAAATGATGCTTCAGCCATTCTAAAACAAATTTAATTAATGAAATTTGTATTTTTAAGTCCAGTTGCCAGTTACTCGTGCAAAATCTCCCAATTTATCACGGAGGAAGAGCTGCAGTGATGCATCGAAGTCAGCAAGTAAGCCATCCCCAGATGAAAAGGGTGCTTGTGGCAGGGTAAAGCGCCATAGCTTTGGAGTTTCAAGGGAAGTCGGTAATTCTCCTACTAGCACCTCCAAAACTAAAGGCATCAGTGGTGGAAAGAACCTGCCTGCCAGAGCAAGCCGAGAGAGTCCCAATTCTGCTAAGAGTAAGAATGGGACGCTTAGCCGGCAGAAACAGAATGCTGATGGAAGGAATAGGTTCAGTAATAGCCCTAAGCAGGCTAAAGAGACTTCCAAGACCAAGGAAATCTCAGCTGTGGAAGAAGTAGCAGACCGCCCTAAGCAGGTTAAAGAGAGTTCCAAGGCCAGGGAAATCTCAGCTGTTGAAGAAGTAGCAGAGTGCATTGCTGAGGTAACTGTGATTGAGGAAACTGCTGCTGTGCAAGAACAGCTGGAGCCAGAGGCTGCTACCTTGGAAGAGGAAAGAAACGGCTCTCACACTGTGACTTCAGAGATTGCTGGTGACTTATGAAGCACTATTATACCTTTTTGGTTTTACTTTGAATTATTGGCATGAGGAGAGCAGTTTGAACCTTTAGTTTCTTCTTCGTGAATGACTCTGTTTGAACCTGAGTTGTATATTCGAAGTTAAAGTTATGTAGTAGGAAACCACTCTAGAAAGTATATCACGCTTGGAAGCTTGAGTTTTTATAGTTATCTGGCACTGTCATTTACACATAGTAAGCATTTGACAATTGTTGTCTGTAGTTTGGAAACTTTTCGGGTCAATTAGGGCCCTATGAAGTTCAGCTTAAATTCTGCACATTTCAGTTAAGTTAAGCAGACTTCAGCAGACTTCAACAGATATCAGCAGACTTTAACAGATATCAGCAGACTTCAACAGATTTCAGCGGACTTCAGCAGACTTCAGCGGATTTCAGCAGACTTCAGCGGAGTTAAGCTAGATTAAAACAAATTCCCTATTTTCACTAAATTGTTTTAAAATAAAATTTCTTCAAAAATGTCAATGAAATACTTTTGTTTTGATTTATCAAATGAAGTTAATTGAGAACAAATGTTTCTTCAATGTATTTTGTTTTAATTTATCAAATAAACTTATTTTTAATAGTTTTAATTTATACTCAAAATTAACAAATTCAACAAAAGGGCCTGTTTAGTACAATTTATCTAAATATTTTCAGTTCAATTCAGTTCATTTTAGTTATGTTCAATTCAATTCAGTAGTTTCAATTCAGTTCAGTACATTATACTTTAATTAAAATTAAAATATATATATATTAATGATTCAGTCCAGTTCAATCCAATTCAGAGAAATTGTAATTTATTTCAGTTCAGTTCCCCGAAAATATAAATTGACGATTTTAAGTTTATATTGAAAATTCAGTTCATTTTTATTAAATGAAGTTCAATTCAGTTCATTTCAATTAAATGTAGTTCAATTCAGTTAAGTGTAGTTCAATTCAATTCTATTTTCTGTTCTTGAATTTTTGTTTCTCTACCATTAGATAGAGATTTCCATTTGATTTGGTGCAATATTTATTCGATTCAGTTCAGTTCAGCTTAGTTCAGGCATAATAAACATGCCCTGATTACGAATATGTCCATTAACAAACAAAATAATTATTGCAAATTATTATTATTATTATTATTATTATTATAACATTTTGTAGTTAATTTCAACACACTTCAGCAAACTTCAGCAGACTTCAGCGAATTTCAGCAGACTTCAGCGAATTTCAGCGGATTTCAGCAGACTTCAGCGGAGTTTAGCGGACTTCAGCGAACTTCAGCGAACTTCAGTTAAGTGAATTTCAGTTCAGCTGAACTTGACAGGACCTAGAGTGGATGTTTTGTGAGATACTTAATAGAAAAAAGTGCTTATTGTACCTAGGGATGATCATGGGTCTCGGACCCGCTCCAGATCCTGCGGATTTAGACCCTGTGGGTCGGGTTTGGATCCAAATTTTTTAGACCCATCGGATATGGATCGGGTTTGGATCTAAGTTTTAATAAACAGGTATGGATACGGATATATGGTGTTAAGATCCAGACCCTGATCCATATCCATATCCAGACCCATTAACCTATTATAAGATATAATTAATAATATATTATTACTATATGATAAATATAATGTTTAATTTCTAATTCTAATTCATCATCTTCTTCTCTCTAATAATAATAATTATTATTATTCCAAATTACTGATACCGATAATTATGATCTACCATAGAAAATATCATTTATTTTTCACCTACTACGTTCTTGTACTAAATTACATTTTCGATCTTAATCAATTGATGCATTTTGATGTGTATTGTGGATTGATAATTCATATATATGCTTACATTTGTGCTTATGGTAATAAAAATAAACAAATTTGGGTATATTTGAATTCACTATGAAAATTTCAAACATCTATTTAAAGAATTTGTCGATTTCTTAGTATACCCATTTATGACCTGTTTAAGACCCTTAGATCCATAAGCCCCTGCGGATATGGGTACGGATTTTGAAATTTTAGACCCTGCGGATATGGGTCGGATTTGGATCCGACATTATTTTTACGGATCGGGGCCGGATATAGCTAAATTAGATTCAGACCCGCCCCGTGATCATCCCTAATTGTACCCCCAAGTGTTGAAATAAGTGCTAATGTACCCCTATGTTTTTCAAAAGTGCCACTATACCCTCAAATGCATAATTTGGACAAATTTTCTTTTGCCAAATGTAAAATGCCAAGAATACCCTCACTATTATTTAATGGTAAAAAAGAAAAATTCTAAGACGAAAATGCCCCAACCAGTTCTGTTACTTCATTGGATGAACGCGTTTCAATCCGAGGGGACCAAAACCACCGTGCCTAGAAATTAGTGTGAGTCGGGGGACTGAAACCGCCACACCCATTAATAATTTGCGTGACTAGCTCAAATTACCAAAGGAGAGAATAGAGTTGGCGAGATTATGGTAAGTTCATCAATATTTTCAATTTGTTGAGTTTTTGGATATAAAGGTTAACTTTTTTTCAATAATACTGTGCGTTTATTCTGTAATTCATTGATATCAATTTCTTAGATTTTATTTTGTGCCCATGGGCATTTGGGTAGAGAAAAATAAATAGCCCAACAAGTGAGGGTAAATTTTGTCTTTTAGTTCAAAATGTTGTTGGAAAAATGGCTTTAGAGGTACATATTTTTATTCAATGTAATTATAGGGGTACATAAGCACTTTTGAATTACTCGGGGGTACATTGACACTTTCTTATAAACATAGGGGTACCTCTGCTTTTAACCCTACTTAATAATATACTAGCCTTTTTTTAAAACAATATATAAAATTTTTGAAAATTCTACGAAGCATGTAATTAATCACAATCCTCTCTTATCAACTCCTACGTTCAGATAATGAATGTGAACCTTGGCTGAAAAGAGGTTCAGAGTTCGAACCCTGCCTCCAGCAAGTCCCCCTATGGCTTCTCTCACTCTCCAAAAGTCTCCAAGGTGTGCTCAGTTCAAAGCAGCGAGTTACCGGAGCTACATCAACTGACGCATGAAGTGCGAAGTGGCGAAGTGCATCAAACGGGTTTAAGTGGGAGCTTCACCACACAAAGCATTGGTGAGGGCTCAGCAGGGCCGGCCCATATATGAGGCCAACGAGGCACTCGCCTCAGACCCGAAAATTTAAATAATATTTTAGGCCCAAATTTTTTAAAAATTGTAACTGATTATATATAAAAAATCAGTAATTTGGGCTTGTTTTTAATTTAAAATCAGAGTCTTATTTGGAGTTGTTTTTAATTTAAAATCAGAGTCTTATTTGGGCTTGTTTTCAATTTAAAATCAGGACCTTATTTGGGCCTATTTTAAAACTAATCAGTTTTCCAAAGTCTTTTTTATAAAAAACGAATTAAATATATAAAAACAATTAAAAAGGAAAAGAAAGATTGCATACCTCCCTTTCCTGGTTCCCTTTCGTTCGACAGTTCATCTTTTGCCTTTTGGAGTCTGGATTTTCGACTATTTTATGTAGATCGTGCTCAAATTATCTTTATTTTTGTGTTCTTCCATTGAGATAAACACTCCTAAAATTTCAACTTATCTAAATTTGTGATATGCCCGGGTACAAATTTCTTGAGTTCTTCCATTGTGATTTGATGGGCAGAATCTGTGCTTTATTACTAATATATATACATTATGCATTAATATACATGATGTCTTATTTTAGAGATTAAACAACAAAAATGATAGAAGATATGCGCTATTAGATAATTTTTGAATGCTTATGCTACATTTGTTTGTCGCGCTTATTTATTTATTTATTGTCGATTTTGTTTGATGGAAAATGCTTCTGCAAATTAATACATATAAGTGTGCTAACGGATGGTCGAAAAAGAAGAAAAAAATGCGCACGAGAAAAATTATTTATATTTATGAATATTAGGGGCCCTATTTTGTAAAGTCGCCTCAGGCCCTAAAATAGGTAGGGCCGGCACTGGGGCTCAGGCCACTCGACGTACGGATCAGTAGAATAGACTAGATTAGGTTTAGTTAGTATCCATGTATGTACTCGATTTGGTCTTGTAATGAAGCAATGATAAAAAAAAATGAATGTGATTAAAAAAGAAGAAACATTCCTTGGAGGACCTGGAATTTTAGAAGCCACATTTCTCCCATTCTCATATGTCTATTTCATCACATGATAAATTGCCTGTTCCATTCAGTAAAGTAGGCCTATTTTTAGGTCACCTTGGTGGAGACGGGCTTTCCATTTTTGGATCTGTCTACATCCCAAAGTAGAAATTGCTTGCGCCTATTCAATCGTAATCTATCATATACTGAAAGCATGAATGCACTCAAAATGGCCGGTATACCCCCAGTTGCCAGTTTCCCGTTTACTCTTTTTTCCCCCAATTTTTTATTCCCGTCGCGTCTTTTCCACTGCCGCCCGTCGTTTTCTTCACCTCCGCAGGCGGTACGAGGTCACCCAACTTCACAGCCGATTTCCATGACCCAGTGTGCGACGTGTCGCTCCTTTCATACCCATGAGCAACGTGGCTGCCGTTCCGAAATTGTTCTTGCCACCCACCTCTCTGCTTCAGAGTTAGCGTTTCTACAAATTAAGGTTTCATGCTCACCTCCACCGCCTTGAATTTCGGCACCCCACATCGACCTCTGCGTTCTATTTCGGCCGAGCCCAAGTTTCGAGCCTCCAAATTCATCCCGGAGATCGAATCTCCAGCTCCTTCAAACCAAGCTTTCATCGGATAGCAAAATCTGTGCTTTCCCCTTTCGTCGTCTAACCCATGCTTTTGCTGGTAAGCCATTCTCTGAGTTTCCCTTCTATGCCGAAGCTCCCCGCCGCCGCCGAAGCTACCCCGCCGTTGATTCTCGTCCGAAGTCCACGTCGAGCCTTCATTTGTTCTCAGTTAGAGGTATCTGTTTTCAGAAACTTTGTCGGTGTGTTTCTATATGAATATGAATTTGATTAGGGTTTGTGTGTGTTTGTGTCTGAATATGAACTTGCATAAGGTTTTGCTGTTAGTTGATGTGTTTAGCCATCCTCAAATACTTGTCTTTTTGAATAGTTGTATCATGTATAATTTCCTGCTTCGATAATTGCAAAATCATTGAATTCACGGAGAGATTTTCTTCTCTTTTGGTCTGGGATTAGTCTTATGTTGATGTTTGGCCTCTCTCGTGTATTTTAAGGTCTCTCTGTTCTTGATTTTGTGTTCTAATTATCTGCACAGAGAATTGAATTGATGAATGAGAACTTAACATCCTCACATCTCTGCTAAACGCCCCCTTAAGTGATGCCCCCTTTCCCCACAGCCCTCATCGCTTCGATATGTAAAGATTCAAAGTGTGCAACTTTTTTTAGTGCTTATGATGATATTTAGGGTTGCATATCTTGATTTGATTACATTTAATTACCTGGGGTTGACCTTCATGTATTTGATTTTGGATAGCTCTTGTAATGTAATTCTATGTTCATTTGTATATCAAAGGTTTCTGGAAGTGGAGTAAATTTAGCTAAAGCTGCTTCTTTTGCTATTCAATTAAGTTCTTAGCTCAAGTAGGTATGTGCTACCAGGAGTTGATGTTGAGTTTGCCATTGTTTTCAGGTGAATGCTGACTTCCTCGATAGAGCTCTAACCTCTGAGAGGAAAACAAACGGTTACACTTATGCGCTTTATATGCATCCTGGTGTCCCTTTTCACCAGTTGCCCGTGCCAATTTTTAGCCGCTGAGCTCAATGTATCCACATACTCGACATTTGGCAGTAGAATATTCTTCAGCTAAGCCGAGGTGAGCTTGTTACCTTCTCATACATAATGACTGTGCTTCATCTTTACATCTTCCAAGTACCAAGTTATATCATTACGTGATGATAAAAAATGAATACTTTTCGTGCATCACTAGGGGCTATATCCCCCTCTTTCCAATGAAAAAAAGATGTGTACTGTAATTTGTTTGCGTTTCTGCTATATGAAATTTGGGACCTATAACGGAAGTACCACATCTTCCAGAGTTGTTAAAAACATTTAAAAAAAAAATCTCAGCTTTAGTTTTCCATGCATTACTATAGCGCCTATATGTGCAGCCATATATTTATCCAACTGAACTGAACTATGTGACGCTTGCTTTTGCCATGAAAAACATCTCAGTTTGGCTGTTACTTATTTCTTGAACGCATAATTGCATGCTTTTGTTGGTTGGTTACATAGTACCGTTATTTATATACTAAAAAAATGGAATGTCCAATACTTTTTTATTTACGTAGCCTTAGTAACCTAATTTTTCATAAGCTCAACGGTGTCTTCACAGTTCACACGCATTTTACTTGGTATTATGGGTAATTGGGTATGCAAAGTTAGTCTGTATATATGCAGACTTGTTATGCTTATTTCAATGCTTTATTTGAAACTTGCCTTGCTTGCAATTTATTCCCTGATGAGAAGCAGCAAAACGGCTTGAAACTTCTTCAATTTTATAGACCTAACTTTTTCAAATTCATACACATGGAATGAATGATTTCGTGAATGATGGTGCAGATTTATGTTCCTAGGTGTCGGAAGCCTGAATGTGATGACAATATTGTGTATATTATGAAGGTGTCAACTGTAACACTAATAAATCTTTTTTTCCTGAATTTACTGGCACATGTGCCACTGATCAAGATAAATTTTAGCTTGCATTTTAAAAGTTTGTTGCATCTGTTTCTGTAAAGATTTAAGATGTGTTTTGCCTTGTGGGGGATCTGTGTTAAGGTTTGGTTTCTGAATCTTGTTGTACGTGCCCATTTAATTGATAATATCGGTTGTTAGCAATCACGTTGCTCTCGCTTTTTTGAAACCAAGAGGGTGAGTTATCAGATTTTCCCGGTGAATTCTATTGACGTGTTAATATGTAGCAGATTCTTCATAGTGTTAGGATGAAAGTGAGAACAAGACTTATTGGTTGAACCAAAATCATTCTATATTGGATTGGCTCTTGGATGAAAGATCTTCCATTATCTGCCTTCAGGTAGTTTATTCTAATGCCCTTATTTACTTGCATTGTTATTGTCTGGAATGCATGTTCTTTGTATGATGATGATCGCTGACCCTTTTGTTTCCACATAATTCGAGTTTGTGCCTTGAGAGACTTCGCCAGGTTGGTTATAACACTCTCTGTTGAATAATTGCTTATGGCTCTATTACTTACAATTATGGTCTTGGTGGATCATCCATGGCTCTCTTTGGTAGAGTCGGTGGAGGGATATACACCAAAGCTGCTGATGTTGGTGCTGATCTCGTAGGAAAGGTTGAGAGGAATATTCCAGAAGATGACCCTAGGAATCCTGCTGTAAGTTCATATCCTCTAGCTGAATGTGTTAGTAATCCCAAAGCAATTTAATAAACCTTGATTCTGTTGCGCAGGTGATTGCTAATAATGTTGGGGACAATGTTGGTGATATTGCTGGGATGGGATCTGATTTGTTCGGTTCATATGCTGAGTCATCGTGTGCTGCCCTTGTTGTGGCTTCTATTTCATCGTTTGGCATCAATCATGATTTCGCTGCAATGCTTTTTCCTCTGCTGATTAGCTCTATTTGCTGATACTGCTGTTTTGCAACCGTAGGAACGCTGTGAGCTAACTTCAACTTTGAAACCTGTCTCTCATTTTTTGCTTGCAAGCTGTATATTGTGTGATATGACCTTCTTGAATCATATAGGAACATTTTAGGCATTTTAAAAACTTTTGAATGCTAGGTGTGCTTAGTTTGTTTTCGTTATAGGGTTTTTATTTTGCTTATTTATTGGTTATCATCTGACGTAACTGATGAAAGGTGATTTTCAAGTACTACTGTTTATTTTTTCAAGTGACCTAATCTAAAATTTTTGCAGGCTATGCTCCATTTTATTTACTCCGACAGCCTACCTGATTTTCATGAGATCTCTGGATCAACATCCATTTCCACATCTACCATTATGATCCAGTATCTATTGGAAGCTGCAGATCGATATGGCTTAGATAGGCTGAAACTGTTGTGTGAAGCAAGATTGTGTGAAGATATCAGTGCAGAGACTGTAGCAACAACTCTTTCTCTTGCTGAACAACACCATTCTGTGCAGCTCAAAGCCATCTGCTTGAAATTCGCAACAGCTAACTTGGGAGGTGCGTGTAGTCCATAGACCTGCCCTGCAGTGTTTCAGGTTGCTTTATATATGGTGTTTTTTTATTTACATGACAAGTCAATTGAGTAATTTAGGGTGAGAATACTTTAAGTTAGCCTTCTTTCCACTAGGCTTTATAATGCCAAGTACATGCATTTTATGACTGTGACTATCATATTCATGTTCTTCGGTTATTATTATTTTCTGGTTGGTATTTTTTGAGAAAGGTTTTAGCTTTAGGAAGAATATATAGGCATGGTGATTTATGCTTTGTGTGCAAATTTGTTCTGTTATAAAAATTTTGTATGCGAAGCATATAGGTAATAATTAGATTGTATTTTCAATCAATTGTACTAAACTAAAATAAACTTAATTAAATACTTTTGATTTGCAAAATTATTTAATATACATACGATATTATTAGCAAGTGTAAATTGAACTGAACTGGAATTATGTAATATACATATCAAACATTATTATTAGATTGGGGATGTTGCGGGAAAAAAAGGCTGGAACTATTACACATAGTATGTTATGAACGTACATACATATTTTACATTATTAGCTACAGACCACAATCAATCGGGTTGGGTTACACGAAGTGTATCTTCCCAGACCTAGTAATATTGAAGTCATTCATAGCGCATAGGTCAATTTGCAGGTCACACATACCCCAGAGAATACCTACAAATAATTAAGTGCATGTATTTTTAATCAATAACTATAATATATTCTATAGGATATTTGTAAAGTCATAAATGTTTATTTATATATTTTTTTATAAACGATAATTTTGACATTATAATGTCTATCCAACAATTCTTTAGAACTTGACATTATAATGTCTTGCGCTGAATTCAAAAAAATATGGAATTCCAAATTTATTATGATATGATAATATTTAGTCGTGTTCATCTTTGTTCTATGTATTGTTTTAGATAATTAGATCAAAAGAGAAAGATTCATCTCACGTTTCTCTCTCTAAACTTATGCTCCACCTTCTCTCTATCTTTTCCGTTCACTTTATTACCGTTTTCGGCCAGCGACGGTCATAAAACGGCCGTATTCATGGCGGCGCCGCCGCAGGATAGCGGCGGAACCATCCCAATTCGAAGCTTTGCCCAGGCTCTCACATCCAAACCCACTCCGCTCTTCTCCTCTCTCCCCTCCACCCCTTCAATTAAGCCCATCCCCAACTATAAAGGGAAAGTCACCTGTATCATCACCACCGAGCAAGTTGCAGAACTCTCTGAGCATTATAGTAATGCGCTTATCGGGAAATTCCTCAGAGTGAAGCCGTCTATGGAATTTCTGAACGAGGCTTTCAAGTCGGTTGGATTTAAGGGTCGACATCAACTAGGCTCCATCGATTACAAGCACGTCCTGATCAGATTCGAAAAAACTGAGGACTATCAGAGGTGTTGGATGAAGACACAACTGGCTTTCAAAGGGTCTGTCATGAAGGTATTTAAATGGACCCCTGATTTCTCTCCTAATACTGAAACCCCAATTATACCAGTTTGGATTACAATGCATAATCTTCCCTTGTTTTGGTACAACACTGCTATGCTAGAAGAAATATGCAATAGTATAGGGAATTTTTTATCAAACTGGATGCAGCAACATCTATGTTAACTAGGCCTTCTGCAGTCAAGATGTGTATTGAAATCGATTTGAGGGACAAATTGCATCACTCATTTACTCTAACTAAGGATCTAGAAGGAGGTGTGGCAGATTTCCCAGTAGAGTATGACTTTATTCCCTATTACTGTGTACATTGTAAGAGATTGGGACATGAAGTGCAAGACTCTACTGTAGAGTCTTGCACCCTGATCTTAAGCCTATCACTTCCAGGACACAACCCTTGAAACCCCTCTCCTCCAGAACACAGCCTCCCAAACCCCCCACCACCACAAAAATCCCACCAGTAGCCCAAAAATCTCACCACAATCCTACCACAGTTCCATCACAGTCCAAGCCACTTGTTTCTAGTTCATCTGGGGTCTCTGCCAAGGAGAAAATGTTTACTCTCTAGGAACAGTCTATGAAATATGTTCCCAAAGCCAACCAGGCTTCTTGTCCTGTTATAGAAGAAATACACATTGAAGAAACTAGTTCCACACCAATCTCCAGTCCAGACAGCAGCCAATTGAAGGACACAACAGTGATTGACCTGGACTTGAAAGACAATGCAGTGATTGATTTGGAAAGCATACCTCTTGCCGACAATCCTACTACTATTCAAACCTTCCCAACTGGCCTTAGTATTGCTATGAATCTCACTCAAGATGATGCTATCTGGTCAACCCCAAAGAAGCAGGCCAACTATGCTGCAGATGACATTTCTATCCACCCAGGTAAGTTGCCTGTCTCTCCTGACAACCCTTTAAATGCTAACAATATTTCTTTCTCTTCACAACCAAGGAGAGGTAATAAATTCCTACCATTAATTGAAGAAGAGGAAGAAAATACAGATACTCTAACTCAGAATCCAGACTCCACTGAAGTCAATGATGATGACAGTGCACCAGATGCTCCACTCAACCAGGTATCGTCTACACCCTCTACACTTACAGCAAGTCCTAGTCATAATCCTTTTGATCAGAGCAAGGTATCTACATACTTCACTCAGATCAATAGAATTATCACCAGAACTACTTCAAAAAGTCTTAAACCCCGTAAATATGTGTAGTACAACAAACCATAAGATGATCATCTGGAATGTTAGAGGCATAGAAACTTCTATGACTAGACTTTCTAGATTGATAACTACACATAAACCTGATATCATCTGTTTGATGGAACCCAAGCATGATATGTCCCAATGTGATGTCTATAGGAACATATTACATTTTATGCATTGCTATCCTGCCACTAATTGCAATATATGGCTAATGTGGAATTTTAACATTGAAATTACCCACCATATTGACCATAACCAGTTCCTGTCTGTCAAGATCAAAAGTCATTTACTTAACACCTCTTCTGAGGCTGTGTTCGTTTATGGTTTAAGAACTAAAAAAGAAAGGGAATGGATGTGGAAAGACCTAGCTTTACTGAATTTACAAGAGGCTATGTATATAGGGGATTTTAATGCCATGGCTTCTATTTCTGAATATAAGGGGCCTTCTAGACCTAGCATTCGTAGTATAAATGATTTCAGTTCTTTCATTGATGACTTAGCACTGCAAAATATTCATACTGTTGGCAACACCTTTACTTGGACTAATGGTAGGCTAAAAGATAACTGTGAGAGGCTTACTGTTGAAATACTAGTTAGAGATTTATGTTCCATGCAATGGTTAGCAAAATTCCCTCAGTCATATATTCAAGTCCGGAATAAACATCTATCTGATCACTCCCCCCTTCTACTTATCATGGCAAATAATACTCCCTCTGTTCCAAAATCATTCCGGTTTATCAATACCTGGTTTAAGAGAGAAGGTTTTTTAGATATAATCAGGCTCAACTGGAGCACCCCTTCTCCTAGTTCAGGAATGCTTAAATTGTTTTTAAAACTAAACAGCCTCAAAACAGTCTTAAAAACCTGGAATAAAGAGGTGTTTGGTAATATTAATGACAATGTTAATAAGGCAGAGGAAAATTTAAGGCTCCAGGAGATTGCTTTTGATCTAAACAGTTCTACTGAAGAGATGATAAACCTGAAAAAAGCTAAAGTTTTTCTAGTTAAATCACTAAAAGAGCAAAACCACTTCTGGAAACATAAGGCTAAGGTCAAATGGCTTAGAGAGAGTGATGGGAACACCAATTTTTTAAATAAAACAGTTATGGAAAAAAGAGGTAGACTCAATACACTAAAATCAAAAGTTCTGATGGTCAGTGGCTTGATAATTCTTCTGAGATAGAGAGTGAAGCTATCTCCTATTATCAGAAGTTATTAACTGATAGCTCACATCCTGATCAGGGACTATTTTATTCCCATTTTCTTTCTCAGATTCCTAAACTTGTAACTGAGAGTGATAATGTGGAACTCTTAAAGCCAATTAGTTTAGAGGAACTTAAACTGGTAGTGTCACAGCTTAATAAAGACAGTAGTCCAGGCCCCGATGGGTATACTGCTAAATTTTTTTATTAAAGCTTGGGACATAATCTGCCATGATTTACTAGAGGCGTCAATTGATTTTATGTCTAGCACTGAAATTCCAAAGGGAATATCCAGCACTTGGATAACTGTCATTCCTAAAAAAGATATCCCTATTAGCTTCAATGACTATAGACCAATCAGTCTTTCCAATGTAACAAATAATTTTTTTTCAAAACTCCTAATGGAAAGATTGAAACCTTTGATGCCTAAATTAATTTCTTCCAGCCAGTCAGCTTTCTTACAGAATAGGGACATTGCTGATAATGTTATCTATCTGAAAGAAATGATTAGATTCCTAAACAGGAAAGCTCTTGAACCTAATTGCATTATTAAGTTAGATCTTATGAAGGCATTTGATAGGGTCAATTGGGCTTTCCTGAATAGTGTACTCCTATGGTTTGGATTCCATGGCAAATTTGTGCACACCATCTTAAAAATTTTATCTTCTGCCTAGTTCTCTGTACTTGTTAATGGTAGGCCAGTTGGATTTTTTCCAGCTACTAGAGGGATTAAACAGGGAGACCCTCTGTCTCCTTTTTTGTTTAATCTGTTCTCTGAGGCCTTTACAAGGAGCCTTTCCTTTGTTTTTGACAAAGGAAAGCTGCAATATTATAATTTGCCTAGGAATGCTATCCCAATCTCACATCTAAGCTATGCAGATGATACAATTATCTTCATGCAAGCTTCAAAGATAAATCTAATTATTATGAAAGCATTTCTAGTCAAATTTGAGAAAACAACAGGGCAGAAAATAAATTTTGATAAAAGTGAATATTTTGCCAGTCATAATGCTCCAGATATTAAGCATAGATATATACAAAATATTTTAGGTATGAGGTGTGGCACATTGCCTTTCAAATATCTAGGAGTGCAAATATTTACGGGCAACATTCATTTCCAGCCAGTGTTGGAAATGATTGATAGAAGACTTAAGAATTGGAAAAATGTTTGGCTCTCTTCTGGAGGCAAACTTAAACTTATCCAATCCTGCTTGTACTCTCTCCCACAACATATATGGGCTGTGATGGCACCTACAAAACAGGTGATCAAGAAAATTGAAAGGACACACTGAAAATGGTCCTAAAAAATCCTGGAAAAAATGGGATGCACTGTGCTACCCTACTGACCAGAATGGAATTGGCATCAGATCCCTATCCACCATAATTAGAGCATTTTCATGCAAATTATGGTGGAAATATCAACAGGGCTAAGCACCATGGACACAATTTCTTGCCTCCCTCCCAAAAACATCAAAAGTCCTCACAAAATTGGAAAAGGATTTGCAATATAACTCAGTTTGCAGAATTTAATTCTAAAGTGATACATGGTGAAGGTACCTGTAACATGTGGTCCTCAAATTGGACAGGGTATGGCCCTCTGATTGACTATTATGAACCAAATCCCTACTATCTGCACCTAACTGTTGCAGACTTCATCCACAATAAAGTACCAATCCTTACCGCCCCGCAACAAGACCTCCCCTCTAATATCCAAACTTTCTTGAATCAGGCTGTCCTTACTCCAAGTAGACCTGATATGCTTATTTGGAAGCCAGACATTTTGGGGAGATTTTCAGTCAAATCTGCTTATTCCCAACTCAGACCAGCCACTCAATCTTTTCATGTCCTTAGGAAAATATGGGATCCTCACATTCAGAAAAAGCTCTCCATTTTCACATGGAGACGGCTAAATGCCCTCTTGCCATTTGATGATGTTCTCAGTCAATTTGGATTTAATTTGCCATCAAAGTGTCTTTTTTGCGAAAATTCAGATTCTATGCAACACTTTTTTAATGACTCTGAAATATCCATCTTCATATGGAAGCAAATGCATACTTTATGTGGTACTGAGTTTTTTCACACCCAAAACCTATGGGACAAATTAGCTTCTTATTGGTCTTTCAGTGGTCTCTCTAAAATACACACTAAGCTATCTCACATTGCCCCCATATTTGTCTGCTGGTCCCTATGGAAACTGAGAAATAGGAAACTATATGATAACATAGACCCTGTCCCGAATATCATTGTGAAAGAAATCAGAGAAGCCATATACTTGACCTTTCTCACCTTTCCACACTTTGTTTCTAGACCAGTGGACCTGGAACTGATCTCTGGTGATGTACTGCCCCTTTTAAGGAAACCTTCAAAGCCTAGAATACATACTGTTGTTTGGTATAGAACTACCTTGGGCATCAAGATTAATGTAGATGCAGCATGGTCTCTGAATCTAGCAGGCATAGGAGTCATTATTAGAGACTCAGATGGCAGGCTCCTAGAAGCTAGGGGATACTTTATCTCTGCACTGTCTCCACTGTATGCAGAATTAATGGCCATTGAAGCTGGAACCTCACTAGGACTTGCCCTTGGTTTGGAACCTTTTTCAGTGGAATCTGACTGCCTAGTTGCTATTAATATGATTCTAAAACCAATGGTCAGACATTGGAATTTTCTCTGTCTTGCAGATAAGATACAAGCTCTCCTGGGATCAAGATTGCTTACTCACGCTCTTCGGAAGGGTAACAGGCCAGCTGATGCATTGGCTAAGCTCACACTGTCTAACAAGCAGGCATGCTCATATGTATGGCACAACCTTCCTGCACCTATCAAAGGACCTCTAAGCATGGACAACCTCCTCATCCCATCCATCAGAATGACTGAGACACCAAGGCAGCTATCTCTAACTCATTAATGCCTCATCTGAGCATAATATACAGGCTTACTTTTGTATGTACTCCCAATAACACTAATTATTCTTTTGTTTAGCTTCTGCTTCTCAACCTTGGTACTAACAGGGGCAAAATTGTGTTTCGTCTAACGATTCACTAAACTGCGACCTGTCAGTACTAAGGCATGATTAGCCAAGCAGAGAGTTTCTGCTCTCACCACATTTTTGGTAGCTTATCTGGCCTCATGGATGTAGATAGCTCTTAGTTTAGCATTTAGAATGCAACAATCCATTTGGAGCCTTAGGGCATCTTGTATTTGTATTTTATTTTATTTTCATGGTTTAGGGAGCCTAATAAAATTCCCTCCACTGAATAGTGGTTTAAATTAAACAAAAATTTGACCATTAGATTGAAACATGTAAGGAAAGAGATCTAGATTAATATGGTCTTTTCCTAATTAGAATTAAATTAGAACATTGTCTTCCCTGTTCTAGATTATTGTAAATATAGCAATTAGAATCAGAAAGGGAATGATGTAAGAGTTGGATCCGACAGAAGATGGACCGCAACCACGCTCTATGAAAGAAGAATATCATGACTTTATTCTAAATCGATTAAGAAGGCATTGATGCAGAAGGATAAACCAGGTGTTGAGGTTTTGCCCTAGAGAATCGACGGAGAAGCTGACTACCAACAACGTCGAAGGCAACTCGTGTTTGGAACAATTTGAGAAGTTAAAGCCTTAGCTCACACTAAATTTAGGGTTTAGTAGCAAACATGTTTTTGTACTGTTATATCTTTCAAGTTGGGAAGAGTAGCCACGCAAATGTAGGTGAATTCCACCGAACCGCTTTACTAATTGTAGTGTTTTTACATTCCGCATTTGACATTATAATATCAAAATGCGCAGCGACATTATAATAGCAAAACAATGTAACTGGACATTTGATCAAAGCAGATCAAATCTAATTTTGCTCACGTTTCAATATTGATCTAGACTTTAAAAATATATTATCAGTTACAAATTCATGATAATGGAAGGATTATCGTCAACAATTAGGTTTAATAATGTTACTTTTGTTGGAACTGCCGAGTGCACCACAACTCAAACTATTGTCCGCTTTGGGCCAGCAGGAAAGCCCGCACTGTTATAAACAATGAGTAAATCCCCAAAAACCCTCATACTGGTGTGGTTGGACTATTTTTTATTATAAGGAGAGGAATGTTACTCTCCGTTTCCGATGTGTGAATTGGGTTGATCACACTAATGAATAAAATATTTTAGAGATAGTTATAAGATATATCAGTACCTGTATCTAAATTGAATGGAGTGAGGCTGACTGTGGTGAGTTGGTGATACAATTTTAACACAGCAAAGACAAGTGGTTGTTGGAATACAAGGTGGGAGTTGCATTTGAGCACGTGCAAATTAAATTAGCACATGTTACATGTGTTAAACCGGATGCTATTGTCACGTTGATTCCATTGTGGATGCATGTTCCCATGACATGCGTACGTTTTATAATTAAGACGCACATCGTGATTCCTCCATCTCTATAAAACTTTCCCGGTCTTCCGCTCTTTTATTTTCCGACTGCGCGTTTTGATATCTCCGGCCGCCTGCATTATTTCATTTGATATTATTATACGTACAATTACAATTTTCAAACAGAGAGAGAAAAACAAATCACTTGTGAACAATGAAGAGGAGTCAGCAGCAGTCTGCGTGAGTTTCCTCTACTCCAACTTTAGCCTTTAATTTGAGTTACATATATATTTCAGTATTTTGATGTATATGTGATCTTGTGTTCATAAATAGGACTTGCTCAGTAGAAAGAGATGAGATGGCAGAATCAGTAGCCCAAGTCTGTGCCTGTGATGCAAGCGAAAACCAGGTGCTGCTTTCAATTTAGTTTTCTACTGGATCTCATCAAGTTTAAAACGTAATAATTCAATTCCAAAATATAAAATTCAACCATTTTTTAGAATAATAATGTAGAAAGACTTGTACTAGTTAAGTGTACTTGACTAGGGATATTTTTGTTTAAGTTAAGTGTACTTTTATTAAAAATATATCATATAAAATGTCATTATACCTCATATTTTAAGAAGAAGAAGATATGAAGTTCTCTTTTGAAACTTGTTTTAAATAATCCCGACAGAGATAGCGGGGTTTAAATCAGCTCGTTAAAACGTATTTTCACAAAAAAGATCAAAGATAATGGCTGATTATCTCATGTCTTTTTGATCCAGTGACATAAAACAGTTAAACACAATTTAACTACTTTTACTAGTTTTATTTGCTTCATGTATACGTTTCTTTCCCTCCTTCCTCAATAACCATGCATACATACATGTATAGGCAAGAGTGATTCTTTGGCACGCAAGAAGACGCATGGAGGAGAAATATAAATGCAAGACAGGGGAAACGGAATCGATGCGAGTTCATATGTTTCATAATATGTCACTAAAGAAATCTCTGACCGGGTTTCTACAGAACAGAAAAGACAGGATCCAAACCTCTGTGACTGGACAATTGAATGGTTCCAAGGGTAGAGAGATGAATAAATAACGCAACAGGAAGCTAGGGAATATGTTATATGGGAATCCCATATTTTTGACACCACACTTCATGGCTTGATTATGTACCTAGGGTGAGATCGGAA
Organism: Sherardia arvensis; assembly: GCA_948330725.1. Taxonomy (NCBI): domain Eukaryota; kingdom Viridiplantae; phylum Streptophyta; class Magnoliopsida; order Gentianales; family Rubiaceae; genus Sherardia; species Sherardia arvensis. The sequence continues at coordinate 20,403,401 of OX415238.1, forward strand.
GCCGATGCTTTACGTAATTCCGATCATTTAGATATTTTTGATATTGAGCTGATTTTAGTTATAAATGTTTATGTACATCGATTAGATCGATCTCGTTTACAAAATTTTAACATTAATATATTACTATAATACAATTATGTTAATAATTGTATTATAATATTTAAAATTTAGTAATATTATAATTTTATTTTCATAATACTTATATAAAACGCAACCACTAACCTTCTATCCTGACCCCGCGACCAGAGTCATACACACGTCCATAAGAATGGTGACATTACAAAAGGAACATAAACCCATTGAAGCATGATAATGCTTCCAAAAGTTACAAAACAATGAAATGATTTTCATTAAATCTATGCATAAATACTCTAATATGTAGTCTTGAAGCATGTTAGTGAATTGCATAGCAAAACATGATTCGGCATCAAGGCAGATGAAAGAACTTAGATCAAAAGGTTATAATAGAATCTAGTGCAGTGCAGTATCTTCAAGTGTCCCTTCCACTATGTTTATCCATTGCAAACCCGTATATATGTATATAAAGAATGATGCAGTGGCAGATGAGGATCGATTAATCCGGTGAGATATGGAGCTTGCAGGATTGAAGGGCGTGTGTGGAAACTTCCAGCAAAGAGGAGCTCCCAAGAATGTGATCACAAAGCATGGCTCAAGCACACGGCTACCAGATCTGATTGTACAATCAGATCTGAGTAAGGTTGCTCTATTGCCAGTTAGTGGAAGCAAGGATGATGGGATGGTAGCGTTGACTCCGTTTTCGAAGGTAACAAGGAGGAACAAACCAAGGGACATATGGTGAAGGATGTTGACCAGATTCAGCAACAAGCTGAGCTAACACCAAGGTTTGAGCAGCCAGAATTGGAGCAAGCACCACAGGAGCTTAGGAATGTGCCACATGAAGAAACACAAGAGATGCCTCAACCATGGGTCAACCTAGTGAATCAACATGAGGTATATTACTATGAACCAATTCAATTAAATGGTGTTAGTATGGCCAAAATACCTATGAAGGAAGTTAAGGAGAGTGCAGAATGGTGGGAAATGCAATTGTGTGTAGAGTTGTAGGAGGGATATCCACCAATGCATGTTATGGAGGGTTTTTTCCATCAATACTGGAAGAACCAGATAGATAAGGTATGGAAGGTTAGCCCTGGTTTGTTTATGGTTAGGTTAAAGCTAAGAACCTATAAGGATGTGGTGATGGAGAGATGTAACATACTTTTCAACAGGAAGCCCATTCTGATTCAGGAATTGAAACATGATCTTGACTTGAACGCCCAACTGCCTTCCCTGTTTGGATTCAATTGCATAAGTTGAAAATGGTTTACTGGACACCTGTCATACTCAGTAGAATAGTTAGTCCTCTTGGCAAGCCATTGAAGCTGGATAAGCAAACATTGGACAAAGATAGACTTCATTGTACTAGGATTCAGATAGAAGCAAAGCTATTAGATACCCTACCATAGTCTGTCTCTTTCATTGATGAAAATGATGTGGTGCGGCAATAGAATGTCGTTTGTGAATGGTATCCCACAAAGTGTACCCAATGTAACATGTTGGTCACTTTAAATAAGACTGTAAATGGAATGGAAAGCCCGGTGAGACCATAAAATGTGAAGAGGAAAATGTTCATACCTGTCCATGCACCTCAAAAGTGACATCCAAGGAATGATTTGGAGCCTACTGAAAGAGGAGTGGAGATCAAGGAGAAACCAGCAGCAGCTAATGAGAGAGGGAAACTGGTGAAGAGCAAGAACCTAGGCTAGAAACCTCCTTGCAAAGAGAGGGAAACAAAAAATGGGAGAAATTAGTACATCACAACACGTGGATAGAATTGAGACATATGGGAATTCTTGAAATTTCCATTTACCACCTGACCCCTTACCAATGAATAAGAATATTTGTACTTAGAATGTGAGAGGACTGAACCAGATTAAAAGGCAAAGACAATGTAAGGAACAATGCTACAAATATAATGTAGGACTGCTGGGATTAGTGGAAACAAAGGTAAATAAGGAGAAAGAGGGAAAAATGTGGGATCGTATTTGATTAACGTGGAGTCTAAGTACAAACTGTGATATTGCTGGTGTAACACTGTGTGCTCAAAGGTCACAAAGGAGAATGCTATGTCACAGTGGTATATGCTTCAAACAATCCAGAAAATAGGAAGAAATGATGGCAACAAATTCTCCAGTTGGATCATTGGGACCTCCCACGGATCATCATGGGAAACTTTAACTGTCCACTGGATTATGAAGACAGGAAATGAGGTTCCCTAGTTTGGCCATCTAAGATTGAACCTTTGAGGGAGACTATGGACCTTCTACAGTTGCAGGAAATGAGGATTAAAGGCCCTCAGTTTACTTGGAGCAACAGAAGGCATAATTTTTAGTAAATTGGATAGGGCTTTAGTGAACGGAGAGTGGATCAAAGAATTTATGGATGTGGAATGTGAGGTGGTACCACTACTGGACTCTGATCACTTCTCACTGGTAATTCAGTCCAATAAACAAGCTACGATGTGGAAGAAACCATTAATTTTGTCAATATGTGGAGTACTAAGTCCCCACAGTTTCTGGGACTAGTGGTAGCTACTTGGAAACAACTCAACTGTCAAGATATGAGAGATATTTTTGAGGCACTAAGGATTTTGGAGACAACTTTACTGACATTAAACAACGGGGAATTTGCTAGCATACATATAAGGGCTAATTCTGCAAGGGAGGAATGGATGCAGAAATACAAGGAGCTAATGGAGAATGTATCAGATTTGGTGTTGCAGAAAGAGGATGAGGAGTTTAGAATGGAAGCAGAAACGTTGGGAGAGTCTAAATTTCAGTTTCTACAACAAAGAACCAAATTGGATTGGTTGAAGTATGGACACAAACCTACTAAACAATTTCATCAAGCCATGAGGAGATAACAGTACCAGAATCAGATCCTAAACCTCAATGATAATGGCAAATTGGTTGATGGCCAACTTGACATTGAAAGAGGCCTACTGACCTTCTATAGTGGATTGCTAGGCACTGCTGGAATATAGACTATGAAAATTGAGCCACAGGTGGTCAAGGAAGGTTCGGTGCTAAATTTGGAACAAAAAATTCAGCGATCACAAGGGTCTCAACACTGGAGATAGTAGTTGCACTAAAGGGGATTAAATCATCAAAAAGCCCTGGCATTGAAGGTTATACAAGCCACTTCTTTAAGGAAGTCTGGCCATTAATAGGAGAGGACGTTTGTAGGGGTTTCATTGGTTTTTTCAAAAGGGATCCAATGCCTAGCAACTTTAGCAGGGCAGTACTGACTTTAATTCCCAAAATTCTCCAACCACATAAATCATCAGATTATAGACCTATTTCTTACAATACTATTCTCTATAAGTTGGTTACAAAAAATACTTTGTAGCAGATTGGGAGAGGTTCTACATGCTCTAGTTCGTGAAAACCATGGAGCTTATGTGACAGGCAGAAGCATCATTCATAACATTCTACTGGCACAGGTACTGCTCAGCAAATATAAAAAATCTTGCATGTTCCCCAGTTGTATGATAAAGGTGGATATATAGAAGGCATTTGACAGCATTGATTGGTCATTCTTATTCAGTTGGCTGGAATGTATGAAGATTCCAAGCCCTTTTATCAGATGGATTAAGACTTATGTGCATGGATCATCAATGGAGGATACACGACTTCATTTCAAGGGAAGAAATGAGTGAAACAAGGGGACCCTCTCTCCCCTCTCCTCTTTGTACTGAGCATGGAATTTGTAACTAGAAGGCTAAACCTAGCATTCAAAAGGAAGGAAATTGAGTTTTATCAGAGATGTAGTCGGGTGGGTCTTCACTCTTCACAGTCTCATTTTTTATGATGGCCTACTTATATTCCGTAGAGTTTCACACAGCTCAATAGAGGGGATCCAGAAGATCTTAAATGACTTCTATAACACTACTGGCTTAGCAATCAACAAAGGTAAATCTACGGTCTACTTTTCCAAGTTCACTGATCCATATAAATCTCTTTAGGCTGCTGCATTGCAAATTCTAGTGGGAACCTTTCCAGTTAATATTTGGGAATTCCCCTACCTACTGTAGCTTGGGACAAGGTCACTTGTGCCCAATTAGTGGATAGAGTGGTTGCCAAAATGAAAGCCTTGAACACTAGGACCTTAGCTCATGTAAGGAAGCTATACCTAATAAACTCAGCACTGCTAAGTTTGTACAGCTACTGGTCTAGGGTTTTCAAGATTCCAGAAAGTATCAATCAAGACATAGCTAAGCTTTTCAGGGACTTCCTATGGGACAAGGATGAGGCCTATAGGAAACTAGTGCCAATAGCATGGGAAACTCTGTGTATCTCTAAGGAGAGAGTAGGAATGGGAGTTAGAGATCATTCTATAGGAACCGGATAGCTTTATGCAATCTGTTATGGGATATAAACACAAAAAAGATGTCTTATGGATCAAATGGCTTCATGCTTACTATCTCAAAGGGAAATGATTTTACCAATACTTGTTCTCTCGGGCTCCAGGTTGGACAACTGGTTGTTAAAAAGTACGCTTATACAGGTGAAAACAAAAATTGGTTCCAGACTGCAGTTTTGTGTGGATCGATTATAGCACTTCTACCGCTTATGACTTCTTGAAGGGTGCTTCTAAAATTGATTACGTCTCTAGTTGTATCTGGTGCACCAAGCTGATACTTTAAACATAGTTTCTTCTTACGGATGCTGATCAATGGAAGACTCTCAACTATAAGTAGGCTTCACTCATTAGGCATGCATAGAGAAATAGTGAATTGTTGGTGTATGTGCGATGCAAATGTGCAGGAAACTTCTCAGCACCTATTTGTGTAATGCTCCTTTGCAAAGCAGCTGCATGGTAACTAGGCAATCCAGAATGACCAGAACATGAGAGAGTTTAAGAGGATACTAGTGATGACTTACAAGAGGAAGTAGATGAAGAAATTTGTGATGCAGGTTAGTACTACCTACCACATCTAGTTAGAGAGGAACAGAAGGAGGCTTCAGAAAAAGGTATAGACCATTGAGATTATTCAGAAGCAAGTGACAGTTTTCTGCCACCAAGACTTTAGTAGTTTGCTAAATGAATTGAATTTGTGGGAATAGTATTGTAATGCTATTTTGGTATTAAAGGATAAGCTTCTGTCATACTTTATCCTTTTAGTTTTGATTAGACTCTTCTTAGGAAGGGTCACCAAATTTGAACCATCATAGAGGGTTAGCTAGGAGTTTTGAACTTTATGCCAAATAGTTTCAGTTAGGAAGTTTCCTTTACTTTGCAATTCTAATGGTCATGTATGAGGGTTAAGAAGTGTAAGTCTTTTGTTGGATTGAAATGAAATATACAAACTTCCACAAAAAAAAACATCTATTTTATGATATTCTCAAAGTTCGAATGCCAAAAGAGTCAAGATTGATCAAACATTTTTCTTTATTTGGCAGTCCATCAAAATAAAGCATAGAGTTTATCTGAGTAGCCAAACCATTAGGGCTGGAAATTTGGAACACGACATGAAAACCCGACCTGAACCGAACACGAATTTAGTGGGTTTGGGTTGACATGAAACACGGCATGGGTCTATATTGGGTTAGACACGAATGACCCGAAAATAAATGGGTTAGGTTCAGGTCAAACCCGTGGGTTAAATGGGTAACCTGCTTGACCCATATATTTCAGGTGTAATTGTGCAAATGATTGAAATTGCCTTTATAAATGCAAACAAATCCTCTAATTCCAAAACCATTGAAATTATCTTACTAATTTATGATGAAATTTAGAGTTAATTTTATAATTCTTGATTTAGTTTCCATATGACAAGATCATTTGAGCTGCATAAATTTTAAAATTCAGTCTCATATTCAGTCCCGTTATTCATAAATGGGTTTCGTGGGTTGGGTTTGGGTAACCCGGATTTTTACTGGGTCGGGTTTGGGTCAAGATTTTGTGACCCGAAATATTATTGGGTTGGGTTTGGGTTTAGCATTTCCAACCCGCCGACACGAACCCGCCAACCCGACCCGATTGCCAGCCCTGCAAACCATGCCTTGCCATAAAAATTGGAACCATGTTTGCTTGTCAGAATATATGAGTTGAAATCATATTAACCCTATATCGAATTGAAATCACACCAAACATACCCCTAAGTTCAGTTTGAATGTTTTATCTAATGACTCGTTGTTTACAAAATTTGTAATCCATAATCCCATTATATTGATAAACTTAAATCATTTTATTTAATTAAAATTATATATATATATCATATTACATATAATTATCAAAAAGTTATTCGATTATTTGTGAACATAAATGGTCTTTCAGTCTCATGTTCATTTATCGTTTGTTTATAAACTAATCATAAAATTTTGTTTATTTAAATGAACGATGTCAATTCGAGGTTCAACAGATCGAATATAACACTTTGTTAATGACGTTCGTGTTCGTTCTCTACCCTATATGTGTTATTACTGTCACATTCTAGTTGGGCTCTTTAACAAGTTTTTCTAAGAACAAGTCTAATAGCTATTATGCTATACTATGCTCTGACTGAGTTGAACTTATTAGTCATTTTATTTATAAGCATAATTTATCTAAGCAGTTGCTATTTACATGACCAAATTTCTTTTGTACGACCATTTTTGGAGTCAAAATGAAAATTAATAGGGATAATTAAGTCATTTTGGAACCAAAACTGGTCTTACAAAAGCAATTTTATCTCACAAATAGAAATATGTATATTTTTTGGGGTAAATTTTCAAAAAGTGGTTTCATTGTTACGAATGTAGAGCCCATTTTGGGCTAAAAATAATAGCCAGTCTCCCACATCATGTATATTTCAGGATTATAAGCCAAACTCCACCAACCACAACATATATCAAGAGCAAGAGTCTCTCTTTATCTATAATAATGATCAATGAATGTAATCCACAAAACATGGATTAAATAAACGTATCATCAATCTTATTGAATGGAAAGTTTTAATAATCTTTTTACTTAATTCACTTTGATCCCTCTAATAAAACTGAAAGTGTTGAATTCTCCAATTTGATTGTTATAATGTTAATAGCTTGTATATTAGATATGTAATTAGTCATTTAGTTTTTTAACGACAACAACAACATGTCTAAGGAGGAAATGAAACTTATCCCTTGGGTTAGATCTTGTCAATTCAAAGTTAAGAGTATGAACGCTTAACCGCCAGTACAGTTTCACCATGTTATTACACAACATAAGACGTAACCCCGAGACTGTTTATTGCTATTTGATGTCCTTCCTCAAGAATGTGAACAATAGTGTCAACATAACACACATAGGACATTTTGGAAACCAGGTAAAGCCATAAAAGTTGAAAACTTCATCAAAAGGCAGCATAGAGTTGAATAACCTCCAAACAAAATTTTTTATATTCTTTGGCACTTGAACTTTCCACAGTTTAGCTAGAGACCTTGAAGAGCCTCTATGATTTTGAATAGTTTGATACACAGGTTTAAAGCTCAAAATTCCTTTGAGATAAGGTTCCATGTCAATCTATCTTCCCAGTGTTCATGGATTTTGCAGTATCCGCAATGGATAATTTCATAACCGACATCACCAACCAAGTGAGGAAAAAATAGATTCTTTCGTGCCACAAAACCAGCAACAGTACTATCCAGAGCGATGGAAATTAGATCTTGAGGGTAATGATGTTGGATAGGTCCCATTCAATCCAATTAGATAACCATATAAGTTATATGTGCCTTTTCCATGAATAATCAGGCTATAATGCTCTCCAATATAGTTAACAACACAAATTCTTTTTAAGATTTGTGAAGTTATATTTTTTTAAAAAAAATTAAAAACCACCTAAGAGGTGGTGGAGAATATATAAGACTCCCCAAACCATCAAAAAAGCCATACAAATGGCTTAGAATACATCCCAAGATTGGTTTGATGTGGAATACACTCCACAAGCATATGCATGCTTCAAAAATTTGGCTAACCAACATACAATGTTAGCCTTTTTACAAACTTTATGAGAGAAATTTGAGGTTGTTTGAAGCCTTTTTAGCGAATCGCCTAGGCGAAACACAGAGCGGCACCAAAAACCTGAAATCTCCCCTCCAAAACTGAGCTTGATCTTGTCGCTGAGTGACTGTCCTGTCCCTTGACTTCAATCTGGGCTTGATGCTGCACTTCCTAACCATGTTACTTGCATTGAGATTCTTATCAGTAGTCTCTATTCTCATTAATTTTGAGGGAGGGAGTACCTGTTGCATCAAGGCATATGATGCCTCTTATCTGTTGTGGCAAAGAGTTAAATGTCAAGCTTTCATTCATTTTGTTAGAGTAAGCTAACCTTGCAATTGCATCAGCAACAAGGTTCGCCTCTCTCAATACATGGACAACTGAGATATCATGAGATAGCTAAATGTTTGAGGATAAATCAAACACTGTCCAGGGACCTGACTGAGGGTTTAGGATGGCTGTGACTGTCATGAGGCAGTCACTTTCAATGGTACAGTTCTCAAGTATTGACTCTGCAAAAAAACACCCATGTTGTATTGCTAACAGCTCAGCTTCCAAAGGAGACCTGGCTTTAACATTTTTAGTGTTGCACAGTAGGACCACTCCTAGATGATTTCTAAGCATGATCCCTAAACCAGCCATCTGTGTGGGGCCAAGAGGCATCCACATTGATTTTCAAGCCATTAGCTGGGGCAGACCATGATATAGGTAGGACTGAGATTTGTGGAGGTCTAGCATGCCATGGAAGGAATCCTAGTTCAGTAATTTCCCTATCATTGGCAGTAACTAGAGAAATAGGTCTAACAATATAAATACTGAAGATATCATCTTTTAAGAATCTAATCAGAGTCTCAGGAGTAGTGCTAATATTCTCATGGATAAATGCATTTATTGCCTTCCACAATAACCAACATATGAGGTTAGGGACACACTATATAGTGAAGCTTGCATCTTAGATGAACCAGTAATAGACCAATAAAATGACAACCTATCCCATAAGCAAGAAAATTGCATACTTGTTGTGCCTATCATTGTGTGAAAATGAGACCATAGTGCTGTTGCTAGATAGCTAGTATTAAAACAATGATCAATAAAATCAGCACTATTGCAAAATGGACATTTAGATGGTAAACAAAATCTCATTTTCATCAAAACTTCAGGAAATGGCAAAGAAGTATTGACCAATTTCCACATAAAGATGCTAATTTTCTTTTGGATTCTAGGATTTCATAATTTTACAAGGGATATTGAAGTACCTCTTGTTTGTTTGAGTGCTTGATATGCATATTTAAAATTGAATTCTCCATTTGAGCTTGGCTGCCATATCAATCTGTCCTGTCTGAGAGGGACCGATGATGATTCCTGCAAAAAGCTCATAATTTCATCAGAAAAAATGTGCTGTAACTTAGGAATAAAAAAAAACTTTGTCCTGTATGAAATTCTAGCAGATGGTGGTAGAGAGCTATATGTAGTGAGTCCACAAACTTTACCGTGTTGAAATTTCCACCAAAATTTCATAGAGCAAGTTTGAAAAATATAGGGGATAGAACTATTCTCCAAGCCATTTTATTCCAAAGAGAAGCACAATTTAGGTCATTTTCTCTATATTTTATTTGCCTTCATAACAGTTGACCCACACGGAAAGGTGGCAAGCATTTTCTTTAGAGTTTTAATGATATGGTTTGTAGCAGAAATGACTGTAAAAATATGTCGTGGAATAGCATATGATACAGACGGAATGAGAGTGGTTTAATACCTGAGGATTGCCACTATGTCTCTAGAAACTATTCCTTTTGTTAATTTGTTCCGGAAGAGGATATTTCTTGATTACACCTTAAAAAATGGGACATCCCAAATATTTAAAAGGCAGACAATTCTCTTTCATTTTTGAAATTTGTTTTACTAGATTTTTCGTGGTAAGGGTAAAATGTAATAAATGAAAATGTCACTCTCGTTAGTTGGAATATGCAAAATAGAGTATTGTTGGAGTTGATTAAAAAAATTATCCAATTTCATACTTTATATTAGATAGTATTTTAGATCATTTGTTGAACTTACTCTAATCCTAATTATCTCTACAACTAATTTGCGCGTGCCAATTTGTAATGAAATTGGCAAGTATTGTCTAAGTCAAAATCTCTACTATTCAGTCGGTTCTCACTATGAGTGGTTTGTTGTTGTTCCTTAAATTCTAATGGCACCACACATTTTTCGATCTAGCATAGGTCCCTGTTTTCCCATGCAAAAAAATAAAATAACAAAAAAACTGAAAGTAACAAAATTTCTCATTTTATGCGCCGTGAAAGTGAAATTGTAGATAAGACAAAAGCATGACGATGGAAGATGTTGGGGAAACACAAGAACAGAAGAAAAACAGGATTCAGGTTTCCAACACCAAGAAGCCGCTTTTCTTTTACGTCAATCTTGCAAAGGTTATGGCTTTACATTTCACGCATCATTGTTAAGCTAGGCTCCTCCATTCTCTGATTTCTCCAGTAAATAATAATGCTTGATTCTCTGCTGCAGAGGTACATCCAGCAGCACGATGAAGTTGAACTTTCTGCTCTGGGAATGGGTAACGAATCCAGTTATTCACAATCATCGTATTCGTATACACATTTCTTTGCATTTTCTTTAATTTCTGCAATATCAACTTTGGCAGCCATAACCACAGTTGTCACAATCGCAGAAATTTTGAAGAATACTGGATTTGCTACAGAAAAAAGTATGTTGGCTATATAGTTTAACACGCTTTCATCCAAAAAAATTCTCTAGCCTACAGATAGTGATGTTTTCAATTTGAACAGAGGTTTTAACATCCACAGTTGGAATGAAAGACGAATCCAAAGGCCGCGTGGTTCAGAAAGCAAGGGTAAGAACCATGAACCTTGAATTCTCAAGTCCTTGCTATGGCCTAAAAAATAAAAGAAAAAAGACTGACCCTGCAGATTGCATCAGATTGAAATCGTGCTGGGGAAGACGGAAAAGTTTGATGCTTTGATGAGTGCTAACAAGGGATCTCCAAGAGCAAACGGGAACACTCAAGACGAGAACATTGAGAAGCAGTAGAATTCTACATCCAGCATATCTGTTTTATGACAAGTGACACTTGCTGCACTCAAAACATCTCATTGCAATAACAACTTCTCCATTCATCACCACTCTTCCAAACGCAATGTACAAAAAATGTTTGATTAAGTACATGTATATCTCTCTCACTCTTGCACAAAATACATCTACTAGGAAACACTCTAGTCAATGCCTAAATGGAAAACCCTCTACCAATATTTCGGAAAAGCTTGCAAGCATTTACATGAAAACTGACCTGGAAATAAATGTCAGGTCGGGAGATGAGAATTCCTTTATAATATATCACAAAATGCTTTGTGACAAAACACACAATGCTATTCATGTCGTACCAGTGAACCCAGCGTCTCACAAACACATATACACAGCATCCATATCCTGGATCACAGGCAGGCAACTAATCATCCTGTCGTCCATTCTCCAAATGATACAGAAGGCATGGTGTCTTTAATTTTTTTTTTCAGAGAATCAATACAGTCTGAAATGGACATCTGAAATTGATAGATAGGGAGATGAAGAGCACATATCAGAAAAAGGTAAAGTCCAAGCGGCAACAGTTGTTCAATTTAAACATTAATTTTAGGAGAAATGTATTCTAAAACCAGCAGAAAAACAGATAATATGGAATAGTAAGGTCGTGTTAATCTATGAGTCTTCCCCAAGTACATATTTCTTGAACAAGCAAAACTAATAGTGTGATGTGATTGGTATTGCTGACCACAGTCCACACAACATGGAAATAAAGGCTTGGTTGTTGCAACGCCCTGTGAGATATTTCCTTCACATCTTCTGTTTTTTTCTTTTCAAGATGAATAAACTCAACAGAAGACCACATACATATACATGATGCTACATTGGCCAAAAATATTCAAGGCAGACCTTTATAAAACCATTAGATGGCAGAATGGCAAATATTTCAGGTTGGTAATGAACGATATGCCTGCTCATTTGAGTGGGGAAATGAGACTATTATATTAAACTAATTATCCAACGTCAATTTATTACCATCAGTCTCTAGCTACCTAGAGGATGACCTATGATGATACTTCATAGCATTTTCTGATTACAAGGAGGGACGCAATTTGCTCTATCTTTAAGGATCCTGGGAACCACCAGAGATTACCATTGTGCTGGTTGACTCTATTCATGCCTCTCACTTCTTTTTTCTTTGGTTGTTAGAAGTTACAGCAAATGGTCCAACGTTCCATAAGTAGCAGTTAAATCTAGGCAATAACATGATCAATACAAGGAAAGGATTCACTTAGAGAGGTAAACAGGTAGCCCTGATGTCTTCATTATTATCTTTGACACATAAAGGGTGAAGCTAGCCACCTTAGTATTTCAAGCAGCCATTATCAATTTAAAATACTAAAAAGGTTGTCGGGGAAAAGTCAGAAAATCTGATCTTGTCGATCTGAATCATGATGATCCTTAATTTAGGAATTTGAATCCTATTCTCTGCTTAGACCCAAGCATACTTAGTTGTAAGTAAATAAGTAACAGATCATAATTCTTCTTTTTTTTGTTTATACTATTCTTCTAGTTTTTTTTGCAGAAACACTTAAGAAACATCCTTAAACACTTCAAGAGGATCAAATGATAACTTCAGACCCTTGAATTGATGCATATATATAGAAAAAACACAGACGTATCTGCAGATATGGTTAGAGTTGTTACCTTAATGTGAAATGACACAATGCTTTAGTTTCTGCTTTGGAAGCTTAATGCATGTAGCTCTTGCAACTGATGGGCTATCTCTTGGACAAACCTAAGCCCTTCGTCTCCTTTTCTAAGTGATTTGACTGATTTTTCAAGAAAACTGCATTCTGCTTCAAGTGCTTCCAACCTGCTACTCAGCATGGGAAACTGCTTTATCAAAACACCTGATTCAAAATCCCAGTGTGCGGGCTGCCTGATAATAAGTTCAGAATTTCCTGTGCATGATTGTTGATTTTCATCTCCTAAGTGATTTTCATCATTGGGCATGGATGAAGAACCATCTTTACTTGAAAAATGTTGAAACTTCTTCTCTAATTTTCTTAATGCTTCATGAAGAAATGATGGTTCATGCTCTAGAAATGAACTCTTAAGGTTAATGCTCTCACCCTCAATCTGTAGCTTATTTCCATCTAAACTTCTCATGCTTAGATTTGGTTGTATGTTGCTACTATCAGATGGTTTAGGCCCTGTCCCTATTGATTCAGAATTTTCGTTTACTGTGCTTATAATCTTGGATAATACACCCATTTTTTCCCTGTAACCTTCAAGCTCCATTTCAAGACCTTGAATATCTCGTTCTTTTTCAGCAAGTAAGTCGTTTGCCTTCTGCAGATCTTCACCATCATATTCTGCCCGCTCTTCCATCAATCTTATGAGCTGCAAGGCTTCCAAATGGAGTGCAGCCTTCTCTTCCTGTAATCTAGTAATCATGGCCATGGTTTGATTTGCTGCAACTGCAGAAGCATTTCTCTCCTCCTCCAGCTCTTTATACAAAGCACTCATTAACTTCCTATCATGCTCAACTTGTCGTTTTAATCTATCGATTTCACTTTCACCTTCAATCTCACCGACAATGCTACCATCCAAAGATATACCAGATTCATTTCTTTCCAAAGAGATCCTCTTCTGAAGCATTTGCAGCCCAAAGGGATTAGATGCATCAGAAGTTCTGAATTCATCAATATTTCCTGAAATCCTGGGGCTTATATCATATAAGGGTTCAATACCTCGATTGACAGATAGTTGTGACAGTAAGACCTTCAAATCTTCACTTATTCTTGTTGAATCCTTAAATGATCTCAGTTCCATGAATTTCCCAGACAACTGCCGCCCCCTACTTAAAACAGCAAGTTTATATGCATCACCAAGTTCTAGTGTGCTAGGTATTGGGAAGCCACAGTCACATTTACAAGATTTAAAATCTGATTGCTTTTCATTTGCTTGAGTGGAGTTAAGTGGCAACTGAGTTACTTTGCTACTGGTCGTGGCATCTTTCTCCAACTCTATATAGCCTACAATGTTCACTGCAAGATTCCAAGGCAGGCAAGTCAAACATGTGAAACCAGATATTAGTACCAAGAGTTAGTCCAGATCAAAATAACAGAAAAACACTGAAGTGTAGAAACTCATAGAGGTAACAATATTTAAGCAATCAAACTGGAGTCTATAAATTTTATAATGGATGGTCTATTTTAGCATCATTTCTTAAAGGTTATTTGGCCATAAAAAGCCAAGAAAGCACGAACAAGAATCTACAAATACTTACACTTATCTCCAGATCCATCCACAGAAGATTGAATAACATTGGAACAGGGGAGTGGCTCATCACTAAAAGATATCATATCATGTCCTAAATGTAACTCTTTATCTCGATCATCAGAAGCTAACTTCTCTTTTATGTGCTCAGTCACACATTCATCATCGGAAATGAGGGCTTCTGATTCAGTATCAGAAACCATCCTGACCTTCTCATATTCCACGTGGGGCAAAGGACCAATGCTCCTCTCCTCAGTCGTAATCTCCCGACACAAAACATCTGCGATCTCATCCTGTTTATATCTTACAATCCATTGCTCATTGCAACAAGAACAGCGGTTTCTTGTACCAGAATCACCAAGTCCACGAGGATCATGGCCTAATTTTTCCACTAGTAATCTGTAGGTCTGAGCATTGGATTTATTTGCAGTGGCAAAGGAGAAAAGGCAGTTTTCACAGAGGTGATGAACATCAACAAGCTTATTGTGGTGTTTACATAAAACTAGTGAAGATAACTCCAGCTTATGATGGTCGCAGATCAAATCCAAATAAAATGCATTGTTTAGCTTCCCTATTACATGATCTAGTCTAGAGCACAGGAGACATGGAACCTGCAGTTTATTAGATCGAGCGAATTTGGTGACTAGGTATGAGAAGCTAGCACTAACGAATAGCAGCAGCATAAGAAACCATTCTTTAACTGCAGCACCCAATACTGCAACAAACATATTCCCCCTTGTCTCCATATTTTGCAACTCGGAAATCAAAATCAGAATATGCTGCAAATTGTAAACACACAGTTCCTATCACATATTTATGCATCAGATCAGATGTTAACGAAAAATGAAAAACTGTCATGGATGGGGCAGAAGCAAACCTGGCAACGCGAACAAAGAAAAGATCTTTGAATTGAATATCGGATACTGAACACCAACTTCACCTTCTTTATGATCTCTGTCCGTTTCTTCAAAGGTTAGCTGTGAATGTGATTGACTGATTGTTTATATGTTCCCTTTTTTCAAATTTCAGTCGCGATATAAACTTATTATTGCTCTCTACTATTCATGACACGATTTTTATTTGTTTATGACACGGCTAAATTTGATAGATTTTAAAGAAAATTTCTATCGTAACACTGAATTTCTCAATACTTTATATTATGAGAAGACCTTCCAATTTCACGAGAGTATTCATACATTTTAATTTTAACAGTTTAACTATTAATTTGAAATTAAATTATTACTTAAATTTTTTAGAAATTTCTTAAATTTTCACGTTAAAACATATTTTGTAATATATTTATTTTAAATATCAATATTTTAACATGAAAATGTATCATTTGAATTTAAATATATAGTGAATAATTTCATAATATTTAAGAAAATTAGTCTTTCAAAAGATTTTGCCTCAACGTTGAATTTATTATATAAAGTTATGTTGTAATATTTTGAAAGACAAAACACATCCCATAATTATTCGTCAACTCTCATTAACAATGAATTTCGATAAATTTATTATAAATAACTAGCATGGTGGACCGCGCGTTGCGCGGTTTTTTAGAAACAGTTTGAATAATTTAAAATGTATAATTCAGTCTCAACCAAAGTTGCCTAACTTTTCAGATTGATCAAAACTATTTTTTTACACAAATGAATATCTTTATTTATGTGTAATTATGTATAATTAAGTGTCGATATTGTGAAAATAAACATTACAATGAATTCAACAAGATAAAATGTGATCATATTTGATTGATAATGCTAGTTAAATTTAAAGATTAAAAATATTTTATTTTGACTACATGAATGGTAACATGTGCATGCTTTAGTATTTTTATTAAAACATAATTTTACTTTGAATCATGAATTTGAATAGTATTGCCAATTAATTAATAGAGAAATTTATAATGAAATAATATTTTTTATCAACCAAAGTATTAATATAGTTCAGTTCATTTTAACAATCATCTTATATCTACGTATATAAAGGATTCCATAATATATATATATATATATATATATATATTTCAACCTTAATTAATTAATAATTATATATTTAATATTCTACATTCTTAGTTTTGTAATTAAGTTAAGACTGAGATATTTTAGAAAGCATTATATGTAAACCCAATGGCATCAGAAAGAACGCAGCAAATTATACGCTTCAATTATGAATTGGCCAAAGTCCGTCGCAAAAAAAAAAATCTATAGTATCAATGGAGTTATTTATCATCTTCCTAAATATATTTTTGATACATAAACATATGGCTTAATTTGAAGAAGTGGTTGGTTGCCATATATATACATGCAAAAACACGTTTAGTAGTTAAGAAATTAGAGTAAGAAATTCGTGTAGAAACTACTCAATTGAACAATCACACGGTCGACATTGCAGGATTCAAGAAAAAGAAAATAATTTTCGGTTTCTGAAACCACCAGACTCATAGTTTTCCGATATCGTCTAATGAAACCAGATGGATTTTGAAGTGGATATTGGTGGAACAACTGCACTGTTTTGATATCTCCATGGATTGGTCCGTTCTTTTTCAAATTCTTGGAAGTTAGGGTTCTCGGCCAGCATTATGGTCTCTCCTCCCGGGTAAGTTATTTGTTAATCAAAAGGAGTATAATTCATCCATAATTGATTTTTTAAATAAAGAGGAAGTAATTTGGCTCAACACTGTAAAAATATTGCTCACAATGAACCTTAAAAAACACAGTATAAGCAGTTAAAAGATTATGGGCCAAACTAAATAATAATTAGTATAATTATGGTACGGGACGGATAATTTATGGCTCATTCATCCTCCTGGCTACGCAACCTAGAAAGCTTGTTAGTGACAAAAACATCAAGCTGGGCAGCTCTCTATAATATCTTTCCTCTTCTTGGTTGACACATTGTGTGCAATCTCTGCACGGTAGGTCCTGTTGTGCATCATCAACAATTCAAGGTCAGAAACATTGTGGACAACCAAATTAACTTGTTGAAACCAGATCCTGCATCGCTCATTAATATATCCAACATCGCTCATTGCCTGCACACGCTCCTACACCATCAGCTTATCTTCCGCTTCTTGCAAAGAATTTGTGAAGTACCATATGCATCGAAGGTTGGATATATTAATGAGCGATGCAGGATCTCAACATGTAAACCAGATCTGGTTTATTCATCTCAACATGAAGCACCACGGCATTTTGTTTTATAGCAAGCGACTGGTCTTATCCTTCGGTACGTAGATTAAAGCTTACTGTAATTCTATGTTTGTACAAGTAAATCAAGTAAAATATATATTCCTACCATAAACATATTATATACTGCACGAAAAACGTGTGAGAGTCCAACTAAGGCTAAATATACATAGAAAACGAAAACGGAAATATGTATACCATGCAAAATGAAGAAATAAAAAACATAACATATAAATAGTATTTTGTGGCGTGGAGAAAAACATAAACGGAAAACCGGACAATTGGAAAACAATTTTATTTATTTATTAAGATAATTATGTTATATTGGAGCAAACTAAATATATTATACCGTGTCAGTTGTGTAAAATAAAAGGTAACAAAAAAGCTACGCAGATTGTTTATATGGTATATTACGATAACAATATTGAAAAAAATAAAGATCGATTTAATAATATATTAATACCATAATCATATTATATTGTAACCCATACCAAACACATTTCCAATATTAGAGAAATAAAAAAGGAATATACGAATAATAGCAAATTTGAAGAAATCAAAAAGAAATATATAAATAAAAATTGTAGGCGCCGGAATATGGTGAACTTGCAGTGGTTATGTGGCGGTTTTGGTCAAAACTACGTAGTTTCATCTTTTTAATTCTTTTTATTGATTTATTTATTGACCGGAGCAATAACTCTTCTAGTTCCCTCTAGGAAGACTATCTAATGGAGTTGGAGAGGCCTATGACTGGTAGCTTGTCTATTTCCAAATTTTATGCCATCGATGTTGAGCAGTAAAGTAAGAATAGTTTGATAAATGAAAGTACTCCATCGGTTTTAGTATCAAAAGTTTTTTCTAATATTTCATTGTATTTTTATAGTACGAAAAGAAATAATGATATTCAATATATAATCTGAATATCAAAAATAATTTTGTAAAATTGTGTTTATTTATATAAAAGATTTTATAATTAAATAAGCTTAGTGAAACGGAGTGGAGAGCAAACATTTCGTCGGCTGCAAAATCAGTGGATTGTGAGCGACCATGCCGAAAGTTCATAGAAAAGGTCGTCGCCAACAACACCCTCCCAACCACTTCAAAGGGTTTATAAATGAGCAGGAATGACCTTTGAAACCGACCATATCCATATTATTCTTCTCTTAATTTTGCCATCTTGTCTTATTCAACATGTTATTTTTCTTTGAGAAACTTAGGCGGATTTATTGTAGTAATTAGATTAATTTTTAATTACAGGATTGAGTCACGCTTTACTCTTTTTTTTTTAAGGTGAAATCACCAACAGTGGAGTGGAGTGATATTATATTAGACATCTTCAAACCATATGATATACAAGTATAAATAACTCCATAAAAGTGAAGGCGATGAGTAAGATTACTTAGAAATTTCTGGTGAAACTATCTCTACATCTGAGTCTAGCAGTACTAATGTCAGAATAGCATATTTAATCGTAATTTAAAAACAAAAATAAAAGATACGTGCATAGAAAATAGATAAAAGTATAGACAGCAGCACTCTCACCTAATTTGGGTCGGACTAACTGAACATAAGTTGCTTACAATACCAGATTAGTACCCCAAGACTGCAATCACTCTCTAGCCAGTCTCATTAGACATAATTAAGATTCCCCACGGGGCCAGTAAGAGACTTTCCATTTTGTTTTCACAGAATAAGGGCACTGACAAGTTTATCTAACTGAACCTGACTATAGAACCAACCTGTATAGTCTACTACTATGAATCTGAGGGGCGCAAAGAAGTCAGAATTCAAAATGAGTCTGACTTGTATTTCTCCTATCCTCATTTGACTCAAATTGGAAGCCAATAGAGTTCAACCGAACAAAAGTATCCATCAGAAAAACCAAGCATTGGCAGACAATCAAACTCGACTGATATCTGAGCAAAAATGACTCACTGAAGCACATATGCACTGATTCATTCTAAAATACTAATAAAATAAAATAAAACTAAGCAGAAAGGAAAAAAGAAGAAACTCGTCTCAGACGACATGTGGCAGAGCCCAAGGGAGACCTCTGGCGGGCGGCGCGTGGCCTGCACGCACGGACGTTGCGTGGTGTCGCGTGGCCTACACACACCGCGTAGAGCGTGTGAGAATGCGCCCAGGTAGAGGTGCGCGTCACCAACGTGCTTGGCCCTATGCACGGTGGCGCGTGACGGTAGAGGCGGCGCGTGGTGACGCGGCTTACGCCCCTCTCGTCACTCCGATGAGCCCCGATCACTGCCTCCTCCTAACTTCACCGGCGAACCTCCATCCGAGCTACTTTGATATTCCACGGTAGCGTCGAGTCGCATCTGTCGATCGGGCTCACTCCAAGCTCGGTAGGGGTATGGACGCCCCAGATCGGCATCGATCTGGTCACTAGCAAGCCATGAGTGACGGGGAAGCCATTGAATGGCGGAGGGAAGGTTGGGACGGGTTTTGAGGGGAGGGGGTTGGGCGGAAAGAATCTACACTAAAAGTATGAGGGTGGGAAGGTCAGTTCTGAGTCGGTGAGGGGCGTCGGCCGGAGCCTCCCCAGCGAGGAGATGTGGTTTGGGAGGGGAAGCGTATGTCGGTGGGCGGAGAGGAGCGTCTCAATGGAGCTATGACCCTGATTGAGTCATGCTTTACTACAATCCCATCTTCTCTAATTATTTATTTTTTATTCTCATTTTAATTTATAATATTTTATAATAAAATTTATTCAACTTCTTCATTTACTTTATCCATTTTCTTCTTAGTCACTGCTTGCTTGACCTCAATTCTTGCTGAATCGAACTGAAAGATAAAAATGTACTGAACTGAACTGAAAAAATAAAAATATACTGAACTGAAGTTAATGAACAGAACTAACGGATAAAATATAATTATATTTAAAACTGATTGAAGTTTACAATACTGACTGAAATGAATAGAAATTGACTGAAAAAAGTTTAATGTAGTATGACTGAATGCAACTGTATTCCCTCAAATCATTTTTTATTCATAACTAAATTGAATGAAATTGAAATAAAGTGTAATGTATTGAAGACAATAACAATATTAAAGTGTAATGTATTAAACTGAATTGTCCAAATTACATTTGTTCATAATTGATGAACTTATTCTTCCCATTATGAACTAATTTTAACTTCTAAATTTGAATTTAGTCATTGTCTTTGTTCTACTTTTGAATTGAAGGTATCATATTTAAAGTGAGCTAATTGATTTAAAAATAAAGGTACGATATGATTTGATCATATTTACCAAAACTTAATTAACCTGATTTGAACTGAACGTAATTAATTCGATCGAACAAGGTATCTTGATTTAGAAGTAAATGTACTAAAATAGTAATAGACACCTACATTAGATCGAATAGAATCAACGAAGTTTAAAAACTAATTTGAAATGAACTTAACTGATCTGAACTAAATGAAGCAAAAGTAATCTGAAAATAGTATGACTAATTTGGATAACACCACATCACATTAAAAATAAATAAACTTGACTGATCTGATCTAAATTGAACTGAACTAAAAAAATTGTAGAGAACTTTATTTAATATATATTGAGGAAATGTATAAGCTGAAACAAATATAAATATATTTATCTAAACAGAACTGAATTGAAAAATATAAATATATTTATTTGAGATGAACTGAACTGAAAAAATAAAAATGAATTTATTTGAACTGAACTAAAAAAATATGAATATACTGAACTGAATTAAAAAATATAAATATACTAAACTGAACTGAAAAATATAAATATACTGAACTGAACTGAAAAATAAATTAATGAACTAAACTGAACTATTTTACAAAATAAATTCACCAAACAGACCCTTAAACTCGATCTCCTCCCTTCATTTTTCCATTAAATTTCTACTTTTATTTCATCTCTTTGCAAATTACTTTTGATGGAAGGAGTGCTATTTTCTTTTCTATTCTGAAAGTCTCCACCCTATTACATTCAATAAGGTTTGGTTTCAAAGCTAATAGTTACTCCATCCGTCTCACCTCAATTTGCACACTTTCTTTACTTGGGTGTGCCACCTCAATCAGTAAAATTTTCTTTTATTGTAAACTTTATTTAATTTCTTTCACTCATTTAACTTGTACTTTCTTCTCAGATTCAATATTTTTCATTCATTCTCTCACTCGAATTTAAACTCTCATTTCTCATTTATACAAATTACCTTAGAATGGTAGGGAGTGATAAGTCCATGGTTCGTATTTTAGGACCTTATTCAGTCTCAAACCAGGGCCCGATAAGGGTCGTGGGCTCGAGTTACGCGGAAGATGGATCCACGGGTCCATCAGTCCAAATCCTTATTAGTAACGCGTATATTCTGAATGTTCTACAAGGAATACACTTCCTCTAAACATGGTAATATAACCATGACCGAAATACACTTCTTCTATACGTGATAATACAACTGTTATCTCTATAAGAGTTGTATTTATACCATAATTACATATCATGGCGATCTACGGATTGTAGCCTTATAAATACTAAAGGTTTGGTAGACCTTCTCTATCTCACAACTCATACAATACGCCTTACGCACTTAAAATTTCTAAGTTGTTTGCTAACTTGAGCGTCGGAGTGTCTACCCTTGGGCAACCCCAGGGTTCTGTCTTGCAGATCGGTTCGTGAGCCAAGTTCGTCGTCAAGCGCGGGTTCCAGACATCCATCAAGTGGCACGCCCAGTGGGACCTACGTGTTAATTGACGACATCGCCGAACTTTGTCTCGGATCTGATCGTGCCGATCATCTACTCAGTAAGCTAGCAACATCATGTCAGAAGCCAACAACCCAAGAAGGAGCGCCCGAATGCAAGGAATGGATCCTGAAGAAAACCCTGATGGTGAACAAGCCCCCCAAGGATGTCGTGGACGCGGTCGAGGAAGAGGCAGACCTCAATCACGTTCTGTATCCGAACCACCACCAGGCTCTACCATAAGTGTTGGAAACTCCAACATTCCACATACCTCTGGTCCTAACCCCGCTACGTCCGGAGCACCAACCTCTGGTCCGAACCCCACCGCGTCCGGAGCACTGACTTCTGGTCCGAACCCCACCGCGTCTATAGCGCCGACCTCTGGTCCGAACCCCACCGCGTCCGGAGCACCGACTTCTAGTCCAAACTCCACCACTTCTGGAGCGCCGACCTCTTGTCTGAACCTTACTACTTCCGAAGCACCGAACTCGGGCCCAGGACCATCCAACGGTCGACCAAACCCAAGAGTCTCGCTCAAGATAGACATGAATTACAATGACTTCATGAACGGGCATGATGGGAAATTTAAAGAGGAAGAGTTTGGATACGATGGAGACGACTCAATCCTTACCGAGGATGAGAGGAGGTCGAGGGATGAGCAAATCCTCGAATACAGGAGCGAGGAAGAATTACGAAGAAGACGCCAAGCCAAGGCCTCAAACCCTACCTCGGGCCTCGTAGTTTCTCAACCTCTGATCTCGGACCACCCTCGCACAAATCCTGTCTCGAACCTTCCATCAAGCGAAATCCAGGAGGACGTCCGGTTCCTGATGAGAAATTTACAAGCTCAATATCCCACTCTGGTAGCGTCTCTGCTGAATCCAAACCAGCACCTCCATGCCCAGACGCATGACGCCCCGAAACGGATGTCCGTTCCTGAGGCTTCTCTCCAAAGAACTAGGAACACACCACTCTCGAACTCTACCCAAGAGAAGAGATTTTGAATGACCTATCCCGGAGTTTACCTCTGTACATCAATCAACAGCAGTTGTCGCCGCCCCCGAACCCGGGAGGCCACGACCACAACGGCATAAATCTGAGTAGGGAGGAAAATCAAAGAATGCGCATTAAGAGCGTCCAAGAGGAACTGAGGCAGCAACGGAGAGAGCGGACCCAAAATAATTGGCATTGAAACCTCTGCCGACCTTTGACCAGGAAGGGACATATCAAAACCGGGGGAAGTACGAAATTGATCGGGAGCTAGATCGCCTCCTCGGACCTAGAGGACAAGCAGCTCGTTCTCCTTTTTCGCGGCACATCATGAACCTCCCTTTCGACAGTACCAAGAAGGTCCCAAAACAGCTTCCCACCTATGATGGAACCAGTGATCCCCGAGAGTTCCTGTCGGTCTTCTTCAAAACCATGGGACCAGAAACTTCCACGAACTAGAGATATGTAAGATTAACCCCAACTATCTTCGTGAGAAGGCCCAGACATGGTTCAATCAGACGGCACTTGAGAGCCTATTTGATTACAGGGATTTTGCTGAGTTCCTTCTTCTGGCTTTCTTTCAAAAGAAAAAATTCACCAAATCTATAGGTGACCTTGGGTACGTCCCTCGCCGAGAAGGAGAATCTGTGGAAGAACACTACCACAGATATATGGATCTAGCAACTGAATGCTATGATCGGAATGAACTTCTTCTAATCAATATGTACCGCATGAACATTGATGATGACGCATTAAGGATGAAGTTGGCCACTAAGAACCCTACCACCATCCATCACCTTCAAGCCATCATGGAGAAGTATGCTAGCAAGGTGAACACCGTGGCCGGTAAACATAAGCGTGATCCGCATGTGGACAGCAAGGTTAAGGAACCTAGACTGAAGACACCAAAGGTGGAAAAAACCGATAGCCCTTCAAAGCCAATCTTCGAATCCTTCATTACTCCTACCTGATCTCGAGCTGAAATCCTATCGATTCATATGCACCTTCTCAAGGACCCACCTATCATGAAGGAATCAACCGAACAACAACGGTCCCCGAAATACTGTCAATACCACAGAGATCGAGGCCACGACACAGGAGAGTGCTTCCAGCTCAAGAACGAGATAGGGAAGCTGATCTGTCAAGGGATCGTGCAACATACTACTCCCTCGTTAGCTGGAGATAACCAGGGCGCCCAATGAAGATATGGGGGAAAACCTTGGCAAAAGAAGAAGGACGGGCCTAGGAAAAACAACAACAATAACAACAATAACAACAATCATAATCAAGGGAATGGAGGGAATAGCCCTCAAAATCCTCCTCCACCGCCGCCGAATGGAGTCAACAGAGTTATTAACGGCATTAACGGCTACACGGGTGAAGAAGCCTCCCTCACCAAACTGAAGGCTAATGTTCGAGCCAGTTAATAAGAGACTTCGCTCCGAGGAGAGTATCACATTCTCGGACGAGGACGCTGTACCCAACCAGGTGCCTCATTCTGATCCCCTTATCATCTTAGCGACCATCCATAACTCCCTAACGAAAAGAGTTTTCTTGGACGATAGCAGTGGAGTAGAGGTGATGCTTTATGACTGCTTCAAGAAACTGGGTTTTACAAAGGACGAACTCAAACCCACTAGTTTGATATCAGGGTTTACGAGAAACCCGGTCATACCCATTGGAGAGATCACCCTCCCAATTCAAGTGGCGGACGGACCGAGAAGCCTAACCCTCTATTGCACCTTTGTGGTGGTAAACACAGTCACCCCATTTAATGTCGTCCTCGGCATACGCTGGATGTGCCAAGCTAAAGCCGTATGATCTCCCTATCATCTCGTACTGAAGTTTCCAACGACTCAAGGAGCGGCATCAATCAGAGGAGACCAAGGAGTGTCACGCTCCTGCATGAATACGGCCATCTGAGACACTAGAAGAGGAAGCAACGTCTTGACCATCAACGCTACCTTAGGGGACCTGTGGCAAGATTCAACAATCGAACATCCTTTAGTGTTTCACTTCGAGTCCGAGGCGTGTGAGGAAATGACTGCGCTATGGCATAAACGCCGCCACCAAACCTTCAAGGTGGGGGACCTGGTAATGCCAGTAGGTCTGTGGTGCACGAGAAAATTGGAAGGAGCATTGAAGTCGAGGCCCAAAGGACCATACAAAGCCTTCAAAGTCCAACCAGGGGGGTTCTACCTCTTGCAGATCCGCGAAGGAGAACACCTACACCCCGTGATAATGGTGCCCTTCCTACGTAAGTACCATGAAGCTAAAACCAAGTAGACCTTCTCCAAATAAGGATAAACTACTTCAATAAGGTCTACGGGCCAAGCTTCTTTCTTCACTTCTTTTTAATTTATACACTAGCCCAGAAACTCGGGGATGTCTTTATATTTTTTGCCGGGCTACGAGCTCGAAGAATCAAGTTACTTTCTCTACATCGATCTTATTTTATTTTTAAGTAGTCACAATTCCTCTAAATTAAAGAGACATTATGCCTTACAAAGCATAAGCATGGCTGCTGCCTAAGTTAATATGATTCTAATAAGCGTGTGATTGATGCTTATCTAATATGAGCTGCTCGAACTACGTGCCTGAGCCACAATCACCTTGGGCTAAACTAAAATAAACTCAAGTTAGTATGCTTCTAATAAGTGTACGATTGAGGCCTATCTAATATAGGTAATTCAGACTCCCAAAGTTTGATATTCAATCTTCTTGAGCTTTTCCCGAGATGGTGTACCTACAAGGTGCATGGTTTATGCTTATCAAATATAAGTTAAGTTAGGCTCTAATAGCCTGATAATCAATCTTCTCGAGGATCAAAACACAAGGTCTTTACGTAGGCCAAAATAAAGTGTTATTACACTATTATATATGAAGTCACTACATCAAAATACTTCATATCCATCAAATAGGTCCCTAAAGGTCGAGGTACGTCCTCGACCCCAATTACATTCTTCTGCTACCCGCATTAAGTTTAAGGATATGAGAGACTCCTTTCTCCCTCCGATCGACGCAGATTGAGAAAAAGGTCCCACTCTACCCTGATCCCCTGAAGATCCTCGTCCTGCTGCCTACCTTGAGCTTGGAGTGGGGGAATGAGCCCCTCTTCTCCTTCCACGCAAGATCCCTACAGAAGGGTTAGGTACTCCTCGAGATTCATTACCTCGGACAGTATGCCTCATTATTTGCCTCGAGCTCGGGGTCGAGGTGGATTCACCCATCTCTCTTCCTGATAATGGTGTTGGAGGTGTGATAAACACACTTAGGCCTCCAATTCTTCAAGTTGGATCCTATAAGCAGCCAGATCCGTATTACATTGCCTTAATTCTTTAGTAACGACTATCAACTTATGAATAACGTTATAAGCTTAGTTTTGAAGGGCCAATATATGGGTATCCTTATCATAGCCCTCGCCTCTGGCTTCCCTCAAGCTACTCATGGCTTTCTTCAAAAAATTGATCAATATCCTTATTGGCTGCCAGGATCTTACCATTGTTAGCTTGAAGTTGGTTATATTTCTCTCTGAGGTCGTCCAGTTGCCTCCTCAGTTCAGTCCTCCGATCCAATCAAATTTTCTGCTGGCAGCGGAGCGAATCCCTCTCCTCTCGA
Source organism: Sherardia arvensis (assembly GCA_948330725.1). Taxonomy (NCBI): domain Eukaryota; kingdom Viridiplantae; phylum Streptophyta; class Magnoliopsida; order Gentianales; family Rubiaceae; genus Sherardia; species Sherardia arvensis. The sequence goes on from OX415238.1 coordinate 20,430,308, forward strand.
GCTTGACTATAAAACCCTTTTAAGAAATCTCTCTCAAACTGAAGATCCTCGTGTTGCTGAGAAAGAACCTCATATCTACCCTGCAAATCAGCGCAAGAGGTGGCACAACACTAGAAATAAAAAAAGACGAAGAAAAATCAATTCTAATAAGAATATGTTGTTTAAAGTACAAGAATGCCAAAAAATAAGGCAACAAAATGATCTCCTAAATAAGAGTTAAGGCTCTAGGGAGTTACATTTTTAGGCTATTTTTCTTGGCCATGATCCTGATCATCTGTTGGCCCGTTCACATCGGCTTTCTCCACCAGAAATGATAGCTCAGGATACAATGCTTCAATCCTCTCCCTGAGATCCTCCAAGGTTAACACCCTATCCATGGTCTCTAGGCTGGTCATCAAACCAGTCTTGAAGCCTCCTGCTTGACGCAGCACATATTCAAGCTCCTTCAAACCCTGAGCAGCACCGGGCCAGTTGTAGCAAGACGTCAACACCTTTTGATCATTCTCTCTAAGGAATGTCTGAAGAAGTCCCCACATGCCTTGGAGTTCGGAATTATGGAAGAGCTTATTGCTGCCACTGCGGAGCTCCTCCATCTCGAGGCAGTTAGCACAAAAATCCATTATCAACTAGATGAACTGCTTACGCTTGACAGGATTAGCATGCTGGTCCCTATTTGTCCTCAGGACAACTACCTCGTTGCTCAAATCCAGGAAAAGAATATCCCGAGCTCTCTGGTTATTAGTTAAGGTGTCTTGAATTGTTGAGCCAAAGCCTCTTTCTCGACCATCTCCATGGTAGCCTCACCCTGAAGGTGGTTGATCAACTCAGGTGACCCGCTGGACCTTTCAGCAAACTGTACCTTCAGCTGCTCGGCTTCTGTCACTTTCTCTTCTGCTACCCGCTCCAGAGTTTGGCAACGGGCATATAGCGCCTTAACTGAGCCATACAAGAGCTTTATCTAGCTGTCCGATGTCGCGGCACCTTTTCGAGAGATGGATAGGGAATGCACAAGAACGTCAATATGTGAGGAAATTAACACTTGGAGAAAGTAGCTAAATCAAGCTAAGAGCATACCTGACTGATCTCCAGAAATTCCTGAAGTATCTCGGACTCATTCTCCGAGACATTGGGGGAGGAAGGACGACATATTCCTTGAACTTCCTCAAGGGCTCGAGGTTGAGTTTGGCCCTCTTCGGGGACCTGTCTTCATTCCCGGCGGATTCATCCACGACATCAAACTTCCTTTTCTTCTCCTCCTCATCCGCTAACTTTCTCTCATTAACTATGGCGGCCATCATTTCCGCTACGGTACGTGGTGCTGAAGAACCCACTGCATATAACAAGATCAGATATCAGAAATGAAGAAAAAGATACAATACAAGCACAAGGATATGCATATAAAGAAAGGCTACCCTCGGCCAATGCTTCTGAAACAACTACAGATGTCACAGATCCGTCATCTTCTGCTATACCAAATTTGGTACACCAGTACTCATTCACGGTTGATTGTGGAGAAACAGATACCCTAGCTACCTCTCTCCTCGGACCTCGGGCCAGAGCTAGACCTTCATCTTCCTCCTCATCCGAAGGATCTCGTGCAAATGGCACAAACAACGGTTCTACCTCACAACGCCGAACCAACCACTAAACAATACCTCGGAGCTGATCGCTGCGGTCCTTGGTCAAGTTTTCTTTGGTCCCCGAACCAACCTCTTCAAACAACGCCGAGCGTCCAACATAAATGCGGAGTTCTCCTCATTCAAGGAAGTCCGAGACAAGACCTGGTCTCTCTCGTGAGCCTCCCTTTCCTCAGCAATCCTTCGAGCTCGAGCTGCTTTTGCTGCACCGAGCTCACCAAACAAAATGGACTCATACCACTCAACCTCAATACCTCGGAGCTGATCGAAGTAAGCACTCTTCAAATAGCTGCCATTCTGCAAGGTCCGCCCAGGTATCTCGTACAGCCACCCGAAAGTCTCAAGAGGCCATAACCAACCCATCTGGTGGTCCCCTGGCACAAATTTGCCATTCTCGAGTTTTATCTTCTCATCAACCAGCTCTTGTGCTATATTCAGCAGACGGCGAGAAGTCAGAATATCGTTCTTAGCTTCATTCTTAAGCACACTATTCCAATAGGGTACTTGATACTTTGTTCGGTCAAAGGTCATATTTACCTTATCCCATTTCTCACTCTTCAGCGGCAACGTGAAGGCCTTACCTATATCAGGATCTCGGAGAGCTAAGGTCACCACCATCTTAACAATTGAAACCTTATACAAGGTCCGCAACAAATTGAGACTGGGATCATAGCCCTTGAGAGCACACCAAGTCATTAAGGCCATTATTATCACTATCACATTGGTATGTAGCTGCCCCGGATGCACTTTATAGTAATCCAGAAACTGACTCAACAACGGGGGAAAGCGAAAGGCCAGCCCGTGCTGTATAAACCTCCCATGATAACTCCTCAAGTCGAAGTGACTAGCTCCGACGTGGGCAGGTTATCCCCAACATACATGAGATCACAGTCGATGGGGAAAGAATACCGGAAGCTATCGACAAACACAGCAATATCTGCACGCGCCTTCTCATCTTTCATCGACCTCTTACTACCACCCTCACCACGCGCAGGCGGTACGCCCCCTGGCGCACGCGCCACCATGGGACCACTCCCCTCCACCTAGGCCCGCTGCGCTGCACCCATCAAGCTCTTCTCTTTATCGGATAATTTCCTCTTTAATACTACTGGTTTATTCCCACTCGCTACCTCGGCTCTACAGCAGTCACAAGAGCTAATCTCCTCGGCCTGACCATGGGCATATCTCTCTCATCATGTCGAGGGATGGAATTTGTTTCACTACTACTAGACATAACAACAGAGAGTATGGGGGGAATAAAGGGGGAATAAGAGAAGCAGATACAAAGAAAGAACAAGAAAAGATGAAATACTTACTGGTTGAAGTGGAGCAAAAATTTGGGGTTTCGTGAAGGAAGAAAGTATGAAAACGTCCTCTGCACTCTGATGAAGAAATTGAAAGTGGAGAAGACTAAGATAATTATTTGGGAGATATAACCCAAACCAGACAATATTAAGACGAGTAATTACCTTGATCCGTGTTCCGATGCAAGCAATTGGAGAGACGGGGGACAAACCGCCTCTACCTTCTAATAAATGTGCGACACGTGTATTTTGCTTATGGATTTCAAAAGGAATTAATCTCAGCCATCCACGCGTCTTGATAGAATATGAAGCAACTTGAAGATAGATATTCAAAAGGGTTAGCCTGAGAGGATAGTCCTAGAAGGACACCACGAGTTTAATGCCCCGAGTTACTCTCCCTCGAGTTATTGGCTTTCCCTAGAGAAGCAAGCTTCGCATCCAGCCTTCGAGATGGAGCCCTGAGGCTTTGTTTTGCGGATCAGTTCGTGAGCTGGGTTCGTGATCAAGCGCGGGTCGTAGACATCCATCAATTACAATATTTTAGTAAGAATTGATTCATCCTTAAGGTAAGGGAAAAAAGTGTGATGAAAAAAAAAGGTAAGAAAAGGGAAAATGAAAAATAAATGTGGGGAATAAAATGTACTTTAGGTAATAACAGTAATAAACTGATTGAAAACGCTCATTTTTCCAACATTTTGAAAAAACACTTTTACCAAAGAGTTAATCCAAACAGATCTTCACAAACACCAAAATTAGGCTAATGGGTACCAATCAACTAATTTTAACCCAAACAGCTCTTCACCAAACACCACCAAAAGCCTATCAAATAGTAATAATGTAAGATAGTACTAGTATAATACTCGTGCCCATACACGAATATTTATTTTAAAATTATTATATATTAGTTTAGTAAATAAATTATTTATTCATCAATTATAATATATTTACGAATTTATAGTATTTGGAAAATTATTCAAATTTTGGCGATTTAATTATGAAATATCTACTAAATAATATCAGAGTTTCTAAAAATATGACTTTATTAATAATATTGAAGTACATTATAGTAATTTTTTTTGTTGTTCGATAATATTTTTATAAAATAAATACTAATATTTAAACCGTGCTCAAATGCTATATTAATTGATAAGTCCATGGTTCGTATTCGGGCCTCATTCATACTCGGACCAGGGCCCGAGAAGGGTCGTGGGCTCGAGATACGCGGAGGGTGGATCCACAGGTCCATCAATTCTAATCCTTATAAGGAATGCGTATATTATGAATGTTCTACAAGGAATGTACATCTTCTCAAAGATGGTAATATAGTTATCCTAAACATGGTAACACAACCATGTCCGAAATATACTTCTATTATATATGGTAATACAACCTCTATTCCCATAAGAGTTGTATTCATGTCATAAATACATATCTTGGTGATCTACGGATTGTAGCCATATAAATACCCTAAAGGTTTGGTAGACCTCTCATCTAATCTCATACGTTATACTTTACGCCTTAAGAAAATATACTAACTTGAGCGTCGGAGTGTCTATCCCCGGGACACCCGGGGCCTTTGTCTTGCAGATCCGTTCGAGAGCCTGGTTCGTCGTCGAAGTGTTGGTGTGCGGCATACATCAATTTGGCACGCCCGGTGGGACATCTCACACTCATTGACGACGTCGCCGAACCTTGTTTCCGATCTGGTCTAGTGCACCTAAAGAAGCAACTTCCCCAACAACATGTCTGACGCCGAGCAACCTAGACGAAGCGCCCGAGTACTAGGGCAAAATCCTGAGGAGAATCCAGAAGCAGAGCTACCCCCCCCCCCCCAAGGACGAGGACGAGGGCGTTGTCGACCTGGAGGATCTCGCACGCGCTCCACTTCTGAACCACCGTCAGGCTCTACCGTGGGGGCAGGAAACTCCAACATTCCAAACTCCTTCGGTCTGAATCCTGTCATATCCGAAACACCCCTCTCTGGTCCAAATCCTGTTGTATCAAGAGTGCCACCCTCTGGATCAAATCATGTTGCATCAGGAGTGCCACCTTCTAGATCGAATCCTGTTGTATCTGGAGTGCCACCTTCTGGATCGAATCCTGTTGGATCTGAAGCACCGAACTCGAGACAAAGAGTTTCGATCCAGACTGACATGAACTACATCGAACACGTCAACAACCGAGATGGCCTTGACCCAGAGAATGGGTTTGGATATAACGGACCTGATTCGATCTTTACCTCAGAAGAACAAGCTTTAAGAGATCAACAAATCCTCACAGACAAACAACAGGAGGAGGAAAGACAAAGACGTCTTAGGGAAACCTTGAGCCAGACTGTATGAAATAACCCGCCAGGTTCTGAGCCACCTTATATTAACTTTGACTCAGACACCCCTCCGAGAATGATCCCTGGAGATGTCCGAAGGCTAATGAGGAACTTACAGGCCCAATATCCTGATTTTGTCGCATCTTTGATAAACTCAAGTCAACAACTCAGTGCACAGATGCATGAAGCCCCCAACCGAGTATCTGTCTCAGGAGCCCAAACTACACCACCTGCTGATCCTACTCAACAGTGGAGCAACTTATCCAAGGATCTACCGCCTTATAATGCTCAAAGCAGTCTGCCACCACCTCCTAATACATCTAACTATCAGGGTGAAGGCACATGATTAAGTAGGGAGGAAGTACGAAGGATGCGCATCATCAACATCGAAGAAGAACTCAGACGCGAGAAGAGGGAGCGAACTCGAAGCGAATGGCAAAATAGCGCCGATCGGCCCTACACCCAAGATGGAGCCTACCTTACCTGAGACAAATACGAAGTTGACCAAGAAATCACACGTATCCTCGGACCCAGAGGACAAGCTGCTCGTTCTCCCTTATCGCGGCATATTGTGAATCTCCCCTTCGATAACCACAAGAAGGTCCCAGAGCACTTACCCACATACGGTGGCACTAGCGATCCTAGAGAATTTCTCTCAGTCTTTTTTAAGACTTTGGAAACCAGGAACTTCCATGAATTGGAAATATGCAAGATCGTCCCCAATCACCTCGGAGGGAAAGCACAGACATGGTTTACCCAGACGAAACCAGAAAGTTTATTTGATTACTGGGATTTCGCCGAGTTCCTTCTCCACGCTTTCTTCCAGAAGAAGAAGTTTACCAAGTCCCTCAGAGATCTGGGGTATGTGGCCCATCTCGAAGGAGAGACTGTGATAGAACACTATCATAGATACATGGATCTAGCTACCGAATGCTATGATCGAGATGAACGCCTCCTGATAAATATGTACCGGATGAGCGTGGATGATGACATTCTAAAGATGAAGCTGGCAACAAAAAATCCAACAACAATTCAACACCTCCAGGCCATCATGGAAAAGTACGCTAGCAAATCAAATGTCGTGACGGGCAAAAGACCCCCAGAATTCCTTATGGACAGAAAAGAATCCAGGGCGAAGATACCGAAGGTTGAGAAGACTGATAACGCTCCAAAGCCTACCTTCGAGTCATACACTCCTCTGGCGAGATCTCGAGCTGAAATTCTATCCATTCACAGGCACCTTTTGAAGGACCCGCCCGCCATGAAGGAATCAGCCGAGCGCCAAAGGTCATCAAAGTTCTGCCAATATCACCGAGATCGAGGGCATGATCGGGGGCCAATATCTCTATTTTTTAAAAATGCAGTTTGATGTGGGGAAATGATCTTTTGCATGAGGGGCTTCAATCTTTCCATTAAAACTTTAGAGAAAATTTTATTTATAACATTGGAAAGACTAATAGGCCTGAAATAACTGAAAGTTGAAGGAGTTTGAATTTTAGGTATTATAGCAATCCAAGTGCTGGCAATTCCTTTAGGAATGTCAGAACTGGACATAAAATCATTGACAACATTTAAAAGGTCTACCTGTATAAAATCCCAACCTTTAATGTAGAATTGTGCGGTGAATCCATTGGACCAGGGATGCTCTGCTTGTTGAGGGAGGATACAATTGCTTTCAGTTCCTGCAAATTCACTGGTTTAAGCAGTTCAACATTTTCCTCTGAAGTAATAATTTTTGGGATCTGGGATAAAAAATGAGAATAGAAAATTCTCTGGTCAGGATTGTTGTCAGTTGAAAGCAACTCAGAATAATATGAGATGGCTTCAGTTTCAATTTCTGTATAAACTTCAATCCATATACCATTTGAATTTTGAATTTTAGTAATGGTCATTTTTCCCTTCCTTTCCCTCGCTGAGTTGTGAAAATTTTTTGAGTTATAATCACCTTCTTTAAGCCATTTAACTTTGGATTTGTATTTCCAGAAATGGTTTTGTTCTTTAATGGCTCTAGAAAGCTCTGATTTTGCTTGTTTGAGACTGTCCAAAAATATTTCATTTTGATCAGTATCATAGGCAATTTCAGCTAGTCTCAGTACTCTTCAGCTAATGTCACATTATCATGCAAGTTACCAAAAACTTCTCTATTCCAGATTTTCAAGCATTTTTTAAGTCTAAGAAGTTTGAGATAAAATCCTAGCATTCCAGAAATTCCTATGCCAGGTTCCCAGTTCTCTTTTAACACATCTAAAATTTTTTCTCTTTTAAACCATGTGTTAAGAAAACTGAAAGGTCTAGGGGCAGATTTAATATTGCTACCAACACTCAGGAATAATGGACAATGGTCACTGGATAATTTATTTAGAACTAGAATTGTAGAGTTAGGGAATTTAGTACTCCATTGAGAAGTACATAATCCCCTATCCAGTCTCTGTATAGTGGGGATTTTCTTCCGACCACTTGTACTCAGATCAAGAGGGAGCTGGTACCTACCATTAGACCATGTAAATAAATTCCCGACAGTATTTATATGCTCTAAAGCCATGGCATCAATAAAATCAGAAAAATCTCTACTACTATGGAGGCTAGGAGATGAAGGACCCTTGTATTCTGAAATTGAAATTATGGCATTAAAGTCCCCAACAAATATAGTCTCAGGATTATTTATTTTTTGAAGATCAATCCAAAGATTTTCCCTCTCTTTCCTTGTTCTCAGTCCATTGCTTATCTGCTGGTATTGAAGAATCTTCTTTGGCATAGGATTTTGGTTTCTGATTCTTCATGAGCCATTCCTCTTCCTGTGTGGATATCAATAGGGCCTGACAAATGGGAATGTAAGGTGTTTCAGCAGTGGTGAGCTCTTCCAAAAGAGGAGTGGGACTTGATGAGTCTGAACAGGAATTGGATATGTGCACCAATTCAATTCGAGGAGAGATGGTAGTGTCTTCTGAACTCACTAATATTTTTTCCTTTCCTTTGTCCAGAGTAGGTAACTGTGGTGTAGGTTGTTCAATTGGTTGGGGCTTCTTAACATACATCATCTGTCCCTGAGCTTTGAAAAGTCTGTCTTTTTCCTTTATAGACAATCCAGAGCCTCCTTCTTTGAACTTAGGTAATTGAGGTACTTTCGGAGGGGGATTTGGGAGCTTATCACTGTCTTAGGCACATTAGGGAATCTAGACTGGTTTTTAGTCATATTAAGCTCAGGATTAGCCCTCTTACATTGATCTAGGGAGTGTCCTAACTTCTGGCATTGAGAACAGTAAAAAGGTATATGCTCGTAGATTATCTCAAGATCAGCTAAGAAGCATGGCATACCAATTGTAATCTCAGAATGCAGTTTTTTCTGCAAATCTATTTCTATGCACAGCTTCACTGCTGAGGGCCTGGTTAAGGTAGAAATAGCATAATCCATTTTTATGAATTTTCCGATTCTTTTACCAATGAATTCCAGCATAGCCACATTGTAAAAGAAAATAGGAACATTAGGTATTGTTACCCAAATGGGAACAACTAAGGATTATGTGCCTGGGATGAACTCTGTAGACCATTTAACCACCTTCATTGGAACTCCCTTGAAGCTCCAAATGCCCTTTAACCAACATCTTTGATAGTCTTCAAATTCTTGGAACCTAATCAGAATATGCCTGAAATCTAGGGAGCCAATCTGAAACTTTGAACTAAAACCAATGGATTTGAAAATTGCGTTCAAAGTTTCCATAGATGGCTTTCCATTGTCGAATTTGCCGACCAGAGTATACTGGTAATGTTCGGCCAGTTGGGAGGCTTGTTCCGGCGAGACTATACAAGCAATTTTTCCTTTAAATTCGCCGATTGGTTGAATTTCGGGATTGGAAGGAAGGAGGGGTGAGATAGGTGGTGGTTTATCAGTCACGGCTTGAGCAAACGATCGAAAAGGAGCGTTGCCACCGCGGAGATGCGGTAGCGCCGCCATGAAAATGGCCGTTATGTGACCATTTCAGAGAAAATTGTGTGTCGGCAACGGTAATAAATGTAACTGTTTTAGGAAAAGCATGAGTTTAGGAAATAAAGGTAGAGAGAAGGAGGAGAGAATTGGAGTAGAGAGAGAAAGCAGCGGCCATGAAGGATTTGTATTTACTACTCAACATTTCCCATTTCTATGTGACCGGGTATATATTTATATATATATAAGAGTGTATAAAGAGGATGATGAAAAAGAGGTCAATTTGATGATCCGAGCTACGTTTCTACGAGAATCTAGTTTCACAATTTGATGATTTGATTATGTGTATATTTTAGTTGATGATTTCATGTTTATGACTGATGATTTATTATTAATGATCGAGTATATTTGACGCTCGGATTGATGACGAGGATGGGTATTGTTGGTGATCGAGCATATATATAAGAGGGATGACGAAAACAAGGTCAATTTGATGGTCCGAGCTACGATCTGCAAAAATTTAGTTTCATAATTTGACGATTTGATTATGTATATAATTTAGTTGATGATTTGATGCTTATGATTGATGATGGTTATGACATGATTGATGATGATGGTGGATCTGATGATCGATTGATGATTTGATGGTGATGATTGATTATTAATTGTTGATGATTGATGAGTTTTGATTAATGATTGATGTCGTTTATAATGTTTTGATGATTGATCATTCTTTATTGATGATGATTTTATAATTATTGATGATGAGGACGATGATTTAATGATAACCGACAAAAAATTGATGATTTGATGACGAACAACGAAGATTTTTATGATTTTATGATTTGATGATGAACGGCGATGATTTGACGATAAAAAACGAGGATTTGATGATAAACAACGAAGATTTGACGATTAACAACAATGATTTGATGGTGAACGATGAATATTTGATGATGAACAACAAAGATTTGATGATGAACGACAATGATTTGATGATGAACGATGAAGAATTGATGATGAAAGGTGATAATTTGATGAACAACGAGGATTTAATGATGAACGTCGATGATTTGGTAATGAACGTCGATGATTTGATGATGAAGGACGATGATTTGATGAAGATGAAAATTATTTGTGGTTGATATAATGAATTGATTTGAAGATAACTAAAATATAATAATTACGATTAAACCGCAAAAATAAATTATTTTTTGAAGTACAGTTTGACCCCAAAAGTTTTGAACGAACCGTATGAGATCCCTTTGTCTTACCATAAAACTGCCTCACTAGAGAGTGTTTCTTATTCTAGATAAAATAATACAGATCAGTCCTTTTTGTGTTTTAAACTTTAAAAAAAATATAAGTCTTGGAATAGACCGTCTATATTATAGCTATAATATAGACGACCTATTTTTGCAATTAAAATAGGAAAAGACGGGGTATATATGCAAAGGAATTATGGAAGCGGGGACCTTTCTGCAAATATGTGTTCTTTAAATCTTTTTCTTCAAATATATGAAATATATATACCAAATATATATATCCTTTTCCCAGATCTGTGTTTTATTCATCGCCGCCATCACAGCTCCTCGATCCTTCCGCCGAGCACAGCGAATCCGCCGCCGAGCACAGATCCTCGATCTGACAATGCGACGCTTTACGATTATCCGGCATCGGAGGAATGTGAACCGTGTAATCAACTCAATGAGAACCAGAAGCCAGGCTCCATTGCTGAGAGGAATTGGGGGCTTTTCCAGCCGGATTTCACGCCGGTTTATGACGCCGGAATCATGAAGCTCAGCGCCGGAGGCAAGGTAACAATTGCTTGAGATTTGATTTTGGTTTGAAATTCGAATTTGTGATGGGGAATCTCAATTTGGGAGGGTGTGGGCCCGGATGGGGAATCTCGATAGGTTGAAGGAACATGATACCAAGCTCTACCTTAAGGTTTATTCACGCTTACCTTCACTTTCACAGTCTTGTATTTGATTCTGAAAAGTGTGAAGATTGTGGAAACTTGATTATTTAGTTTGAAAATTTATGTGTTTTACTATGAAAACTAGACTGTTTAATGTGATGTCTTTCTACTTATAAAATTTTATGTGCTTATCTTGAAAACTGGAATTTTTAATGTGGATTCTGTCTTGTTATGAAATTTATGTGTTTAGCTTGAAAACTAGACTACATAATGTGGTTTCTGTCTGCATATGAAATTTTATGTGTTTAACTTGAAAACTAGGCTTCTTGATTTGTGTTGAAACTTGATTATTTATTGTGAAAACTGTGGTGTTTGTAAAACTTGATTTTTTAATGTGAAAACTGTGATTGTGAAAACTTGAGTATTAAGGCTGAAAACTACAGTGATTGTAGAAACTATATTTTTTAGGCTGAAAACTGTGGTGGTTGTAAAACTTGATTGTTTAGGTTGAAAACTGTTTTTATTGTGAAAACTTGATTGTTTAGGTTGAAAACTTTGTTGTTTGCGAAACTTGATTTTTTATTGTGAAAACTGTGAATATTGTGGAAACTTAGTTATTTAGGCTGAAAACTAGAGTGATTGTAGAAACTTGATGCTTTAGGTTGAAAACTGTGGTTTTTTTGAAACTTTATTGTTTAAGTTAAAAACTGTGATGATTGTGAAAAGTTGAATTTTTAGGCTGAATACTTTGGTGAAACTTGACTATACTTAACACAACATTATTTAATCTAAACACCCTAGTTTTTATGTACCTAAAATCTGATGTTTATAATATGGAAACTTGTCTTTCTAACCTGAATTCTTTTGTGTTTACAGGTGTTTAAAATATAGAAATTATATTAGCTGATTTGAGTATATATTTTTGCATGAACAGTGCCATGAATAGTACTTTCCCCAAATTTTGCAAATAAGGACCTCGTTCCTTCCATATTGTAATATAGTCCTTGGTCTATATTATCTTTTACTAGGTATATATATAAAAGCAGAAAGTGGCGGCGTAAATATAAATAAAAAAGAAAAAACACCGCCGGACTTTCACAATTTAATGTATACATAGTTAAAACTACGTAGTATTATAGCGGTATTGTGATTTTCCGGTGATAATTTTTTATTAGGAAAATAAATATTTAAACACGGTATGTAAACAAGGGTATAATTAAAATTTATGTATGGAATGAACCACATAGATTGCTTAAATATGTAAACGTTTACGTAATAAGTATATATTCTTATATGATATATTCCATATATTTTATGGAATTTACGTGTATAAGTATATATTTTAGTAATCTTCTCTAAGGAAGACATATAGCATATTTTATTTTTACGGAAATAAAAAAAAAATTGTGAATTTCAAAAATATATAAGGTGGCATATGAGAATTTGTAATAAGAGTGATATATAACATCATTGTATCTTTATAATGTTTTACGGAAAAATTAACATTTTATAAACAAAATTTTGGAGGATTGTTTGACACGCTAACGCCTAAGCTCATGTTATGATGTATTTATTTATTTTACTAAATTAAATTAAACTGAACTAATCTTTTCACTAGGTGTATATTAAAAAGCAGAAAGTGGCGGTATAAATAAAAGTAAATAAAGAAATACCGCCGCCGGAATTATTATGTTAAAACGTAAAACAACATAGAAGCGTGCGTTTTGTGGCAACGCCGCCTCCACCTCCGATAGTAGATAAGTTTTATCTATGATTACTCTATAATTATTATGGAAACAAATTGGTTAGGTATGGAAGTCCATCGTTTATTATGTTATTTAGGTTTATTACAAGCAATTAGTATATTCTGACTCAACCGTGTATTTAGGTTTACACCATCGCCATATATTTGAAAAAGAAAGAAACTATAATTACCATGCATGTAGTTATCACCGTGAATTAATTTCCAAATTAAAAATCAAATAAAATCAAATAAAATCAAATATATTAATTTACCAAATCCGCTATACTTATCATATAAACGCGTAGTTTAAAAATGAAATCAAACCAAATCAAATTTATTAATTACCAAATTTGCTACACTTACCATGTGAACGCGTAGTTTAAAACATGAAATCAAATCAAATATAGTAATTTACGATTCTCTATGTACATATAAATAGGTTAGGATTTGTGTTGAATCAACTCTCTCAGAATAGAAGAAATCCGATGAGCGGTTGTATTAAGCCGCATTTATATATATATATATATTTATGCTAGCAGGTTCATTAATTTTTTGGGAACTACCTGAGCTGACGGTTACGACATAGACTCTGGTGCCAATGGAGAGGCCGGGTTTGTGTGTACAGTTGATGATTAGTTTTGTGTATACATATGTTTGTTGGGAATATGAAGATGGTCCGGTTAGCCTAAGGGGTACACTAGGGTTAATATGAATATATGAATCAATGATTTGATCAGTTCTTATGTTGGTAGCATGAAGGTGATGGTGGCGGTGAGATTTCCTGAAAAAAAAAGTGGGAATTGATTCAATCAGGGCTGAATGAACATACAGATTGATCGAAGGATTATTCGACAAGTAAACGAGAATTCAACAATGAAAACCGACCTTAGACCCCAAGATAGTCCTGGAATCTATGGCCGTGAGCAGAAAAAGTGAATGAGCGAGAAGAGATGTGCTGATTATGAGTGTGTATTTTTTATTATGGTCATTGTGTGTCTGTATGTGAGCGAGAGGATGTTGAATGAAGTATATGCAACTGAATGATTATATATCCAACTTATACTGACGATCGGGTGGGAAATCGTTAGATCTGCTGAAATAAACTGGTCGTGAATATAGAGCGATTCGATATTTAAATTTTTTTAAATGTAAGGGTGAAGATATTCAAGTACCAATCTCTTATATAATTTCATGAAATAATTATATTACAAGATTATATCCGTTTTTTGTGTGACAATTTGGCTCCATATTACTGAATATTGCATGTTCCAAGAATTAATCTGTAATCATCACGATAGATGAAGTGGGAATTTTTAGGTTAATGTTTAGTTTATATTCACAAGTTTAAAAATACGGATATCCCTGCTACTTTTTTGCCTAATGGATATTGAGGGGAGCAGACAATATTCTCTTTCTTCTATTTTATTTGGCATTTAACTAATGTCATCATTACCTTAGCTTATAATTATTCCTTATTTTATAAATCAATCACAATGAAATAAATATTACGCTGATAAAACACAAACTACTTTGATCAAATAACTTTCGCAAAACAACTCTTTTCCATATTAAGAATATAAAGAGAGGTATCTCTTCTCATGTTATTTTTTAATAGGGGAAATCAAAAATTATATAAAAGCAAGTGCGATTTTATTTTAAAAAATTATATTATAATGATTAGATTCATTATTGGGTTGTATCTTGGATTACTGTTTTATAGCATAAAGGGATCACATACAAAATAGTGGAAGTCAACCAAAGAACATAATACAACACAATTAAAAATTATCCAAAAAGTAAACATAACATAAAATCAACTGATTATGTATAAATTAAACATAATTTATCATAATTTATACGAAGTATAATATATTTATGATATCAAATTAACAATTCATTATCACGATTCAATTCCTATTATTATTTTAATGAACTCATTTTTATTTCATGGCCATATTTTATATTTACAATACACACACACACACATATATATATGCATATATATTCCTATTTAAAATTTGTTCCCATAAGTATTTTTGTTCTTCGTGTGATTTAGTTTATATAGCAGGGAATGAATAATTCGATTCAACAAATTTTGGTTTTGATATTTTTTTATTTGTATTTTTATGTAAAGTTTTAATTGTTTGTTTTTTGTTTTGAAGCATTCAGATAGGCCAAGCAAAGCAAAGATTCTGAAAATACGACAAGATCTATCTTCACAAACAAGTGCTACCTTAATACTGAAGAGTTTATTGATGATGTTGCTAATGATATGAAAGCACGACTTTCTTTCAGATCGTAAGTGAAATAATTTGAATTCTTCTTCTTCCGTAAGTTTTTCCTTTCTTAGATTTCCTTTTTGATTTTACGTGCAAAATCGTTGATTCTGTTTTATTCTATTTTGCTAATGTGTTGCATGCAGGCGTCTTCAGTCTCAGTAGCATATTTCCGTTTGTTGGGGGGCTTTTCTTAGAGAAGAAATAAAAAGAAAGTGTTAGAAACCTTTAATTGTTTGTGAGGATTTACATTGAAGGATGTTTGACATGTATACCACGTCAACAGTTCAAACTGTTAAAATGAAGATTACTACTTTTCTATACATATAAATTGCAGCATTCTAAGATTAGTTTTTCACTGCCGTATTAAATTATGATTCTTAGTTTAAAACATGGAGTATATTAAATTTCTAAAGTCTAGAAATTGGAGCTTTTAATTATTGATGTTTTATTCTATATTGTGTTAGTGGTAGTGGAAATATGATGATTATGGAGTAGAGCTATATGTATTTTGCCATTCCAGAGGTTACTATGCATATATGTATTTGATTTAGCAAATTGATGTACTTTTTGTTCTGAAGCATCCAGATAGGCCAAGTAAGGCAAAAATCACAATCAATTTAGAAATCTGCAACCAAGTTTCAAGTATGCAGTTTCTGGTTTCTACGTCACACTTGATTTAGGTTAGTTTAGTCATACATTACTTCATTGTACTTATTTTTGTTTACACTATCAGTGTTAGTGAGACGAAAAGAGCATGATATTAGTATGAGATTATTTATGTTCGAGTTTCTTTAACCAACAATGAAAATTTATATTGGATTTTTATTTTGTATACCTGCAGAGGATAATATGAAAAATAATGCTAATAGAGCATGCTGTTAGAGGAACGCTGAATAAATCCTGGTTGAAGAGTTATAGGGGTTTAGAATTTAGAACTGTACGTATTGTTATTCTATAATTTTTCTTCATAAAGATAAATTTTAAATAAAACACTGCCCCACAATGTTAATAATTAATAATACATAGAATTACATGAGGTTTTGCTAAGATTGCAAAATAGCTCAAAGTTTTATATTAGATTTTGTTTGTATATTACTAGGAAGGAGCTAGGAAAATGTAAAGATAGGGATGATTTTTAGAAGTTTTGAGGTCAATTATGTATAAAAAGTTATACTTACAAAATCTGTAAACAAAAATCCACAATGTATAATATCAAATACAAATCCAAAAACACATTAATGAAGGAAAAAAAAAAAAAACACTACATGTGAATAATTTGTGATTGTTTTTAAGATGATTATGTGTGTGAGTGTATATATATGTGTGTGTTTCCTAATCATTTAAAAAATTATTTTTCTTGAATTCATAATGATTTCCTAAATATTCAGGTGAATACTCCACACAAATTTAACAGACGACAATGAAACAATACAAATTGCCTTTTGGGTACACGGGCTGAAACTATACTAGGTTTAGATTTGGAGGAAGTAATGGACGGTATACCAATTTACATATAAATATACTTACTTTATTTTCATATATCTTTATATTATTTTCTTTTGTAAGAACAAGATTTCCTGGAAGATTGAAAGAATAATGTAGAAAGTAAAAAGTACATTGTGTTCCTCCAAACTCCAAAACCAAAACATGGAGAAATCCATACTAGATACTTAGTGGTTATTTGCAAGAGGTGAATATAATAGCACACTTACCTTAATATGATGAAGACGACGTTCCAATAATACAACTATGAATGAGCAAAAATACAAAGACCGTGTATACTCAAATACAAGAATACATTGAAATCGACTCTACTGTAAACAAGAAGTCAAAAATAGGGAATCGAACGCAACACTTTATCTTAATTATTGTAATTTAGTTCTTTTCAATTATTTTACTTTTTGAGATTTTTATAATACAAATAATTATTCAATTTACATAATTTATTATTTTACAATACTATTTGCATCAGATATTTACTCTGTATTGACATACACATTATCATTATTTTAAAATTTTACATCATAAAACCGCGCAACGCGCGGTCCGGTTAGCCTAGTAACTATAATATAAACGGTCAATTTAGAGACCGACTCTGAATATAAGAGAGGAATAAGGTAATAAAACGTGGTAGTATAAATAATTAGAGGATTGAAATAAAGGTAGTATTGTAAAGTTTTGGATCGGAGGGGGAGGGTTTTGAAAAACACAGAAACGTAAAAGAGAAGTCGACGGCTGCTTTGCACGACAGTGCACAGCAGCATCCTCTACTCTGACGGTACCCAGAAAACCTTAAAGCGGAGGAGAGGAGCAACCCAAATTTCAGGTAAATCTCGGCCAACTCCTTACACATTCCAATTGGATTTTCTTGAATGCGGCTCCTTTTGTTCTTTGAATACACACATTCAATTCCCTTTAATTGCTAACAATCTTGTCACTTAATGTTAGCTGATTCTCTGGTGCTGGGAAATCTTTGCACCTTTCCTTTAGCAAAAAGGCGCAAATTTGTACTTGTAGCAACAGTGGCTTGCAACTAAGATTAGGAATAAAGATAGGTAGCATATACTTGTTTTTCATGATTACAGATGGCCTTGAAACATACCCCTTGAAATACCAGCGTAGATTTTCCTAGCAACTACTGGGTTTCTTTTTGCCCAATAGCAACTATGAAGATCGGAGTAGAGCTTATTGGTGGACTTGCCTATGAACCTCACATCTGTATTAGGGACGTGACTCTGACGAGAGTAGGTGAACAACTATTGTAAAGGATACTAGTTTAAGCAATGTCTGATTAAGACTTAGGGGCAATATTATCTTAAGGGCAACGTTTTAGTAACTAAATTCGTCATCCCTGGGGGTGAAGATTACATTTTGACTTATGGATGGTGGTATTCCACCGCAGGATGCCCTTCATTGAATGTCCTACAAAAACCATAACTGGTGTCCCTATCTTTCCCACTCGCCCTTTTACTAGGGGCTATGAAGAGAACAGGAAAATAGACCTCTAATGCTTAGACATTCATATGGGAGCTTCATTAGTTTGTCTTTTCAGAATACTATTCACGTGTTCAGTAATCGGGAGTAGAGTTCTTGAAGTTTGTTTTGTTATTTATAATATTTTCAGAATGCTTTTCATTATTGTATCCTTTTGGCATGGACTGTGGATCAATTGCTTGTCTCTTGTCCTCTTCAGTGAAGACTAATGGCCGAACCAGATCAGAGTCTGAATGAAAATGAAGTTGAACAACAACAAGAGGACTTGCAACCTGAGCAAGCAGCAGAGGAACCTGAAGATGCTCTTTTGGCTACAATAGCTCCAGCTGGTGAAAGGTGGCCTGGTTGGCCAGGAGAGAGCGTCTTCCGGATTTTAGTTCCAGCTCAGAAGGTTGGTAGCATAATTGGACGCAAAGGAGAGTTCATAAAGAAAATGTGTGAGGAGACAAAAGCTCGAATTAAGATTCTTGACGGTCCTCCTGGAATTACTGAAAGAGCTGTACGTTTACATCTATATATTCTCTTTAACTTATTTTTGAATTACTTGAATTGTTTACTTGTTTTATGCTTTAACAACTGCTGTTGAGGGGTCCCTTTGTCCTGCTATAAGCTACATATGGTGTTTAAAATAGGCTATCCAACACTACAGAATTCCATTAGGGGTTTAAAAAAAAGTAATTCCATAGATATAGGGGTATAAAATTATTTGTGCTTTTTGAGACCATGCAAAAACCAAAGAATGTAGAAATATTTATTCTTTAGTTTTGCATATTTTACTAGCTATCATTTTATTAACATTACTTTCCCTTATTAGCCTTTGGTTAGTGTAAAAATGTAGTGCTGTAAAGACAAGGATGCTAAAATGATTATTCTTAATTATTTAGATACTGAAATATTCTTTAAGGACAGTTTTACATCAAGGCTGGAGCTTCATTGCTCTCTTATAGTGATTAACTTTTTTAAAAATAAAAAAAATTATTGATCAACCTAATGTGTCCTAGGATATAGAATAGATTAATTTTGACTTTTCTAGTTCCTGAATCATAGCATGTAGATAAACCAAGAAAATGGATGAAATTAAATTGAGAAGAACCTAGTTAAATATTTTTAAAATGTATGTCTCACGTTTAATGGGTTGATAACGAGACAACAATCATCTCTACATTGCATTCTATTATTTAGGTATGACAGGTGCAACGTTTGCACAGATATGAACTAGTTTAATCTGTAGATTTATAGTTTTTCTAAAAAGTTAACATTCCACAACATTCCTTGGACACTCCTGCTACATCATTTTATTTTTTTAACCGTAAATTTTGATTCAAAACCTTTGAGCTAGTTTTTCGTGATTCAATTTAGAGTTCTGAATCAGAAAACTTGTAAGCAAAATAGTTAATATTTGTGTGACTTTTTTATGGGATTCTTAAATTTCATCTACTGCAAAATTACTCGAACTAGGACTTAGTTTTGTTATCCCGACAGGTGATGATATCTGCCAAAGAGGAGCCCGAATTATCTCTTCCACCAGCTATCGATGGTCTTCTCAGAGTGCATAAGCGTGTTGTGGATGGACTGGATGGTGATTCATCCCAGGCAACTCTTTCCGGAGGCAAGGTTTTAACAAGGCTTCTTGTTCCAGCTCCACAGGCGGGAAACTTAATAGGGAAACAAGGAGCAACAGTCAAATCTATTCAAGAATCTTCTAATTGCATTGTTAGAGTTATCGGTACAGTTTCTGACCACATTCATTTGTCTTAATGGGTCTTAGTGGAGCTAGATCACGACAGGTGTAATCTGTTATCTTTTTACCTAAATCTTTTTTTTTAGTCAATGAATCACTGAAGTTTTATATTGGTTGAAGGAAACAATTGTAAAGCAAACATTTTTTTTATTTTTTTTTAAAATCCCAGATTTAGAGCTTAAGTTAAAGGGAACTTTACTAAATTAGAACCCTCAAGATTGTGTTTGAACCTAGATAAATAAAATGATCTTTGAATATTAATTGTATTTGATGTCGAGAAATGGTAATAAACACCGTATATGTGCAAATAAAGTGCAGGAATGAGCATGGAATGTAGAACTGTTTGAAATATTTCAATATTATCAATTATTATTTGTATCTAAATTTCTCCACTTGTAATTGCAGAAGATCTGCCCGTGTTTGCTTTTCAAGATGATAGGATAGTAGAAGTGCTGGGAGAACCTGCAGCCGCACACAAGGCTTTAGAATTGATTGCTTCCCATCTGAGGAAATTTTTGGTTGATCGCAGCATAATCCCTATTTTTGAAGCACACGTATGTCTTTTATCATAATATTGCTGATTATCTAGGATTTTAGCTATTCAGCTGGCAACTGACTTCTGTTTGTCCATATCTTTCGTTTAGATGCAAAAGCCAGTTGCTCATACGGAATATGCACCTCCCAGCCAATCATGGGGTCCTCCACCCCAGCCCTTTCCTCCAAGTGTTACTGGACCTCCGCCATACAGAATGAACCCTTTCTTTGGCGGCCCGCCACCTGCGCAACAAGAGAATTATTATCCACCAGTAGATATGCCTCCTCATCTAGAGAAACAACCTTATCAGGGCATGCCTGTTTACAATAGAGATGCTCCTCTGCCAATGCAATCATCAGCAAGTAACCCAGCACCAGCAGTACAGTCACTGATCACTCAGGTTTTTCATTTTTTCTGAACCTAAAATGCATGTTTTGCATTCCAATGGTTGTAAACTTACGTGTAGCTAAGCATTAATTCATCTTGGTAATGCTAGAAATGTCAGCATCTGTTTCGTTTCAGTTAATTATACTCAAACCACACAGTAATCATGACACTGAAGTTTGGGACATTTCAGACTATATTGTTAGTTATATAAGGGATTGCTGATTAAGTTATTTTGTCTTGATCTGATTTTTTTGTTTGATTTGCAGCTCACACAACAGATGGTAATCCCCTTATGCTTTGCTGATGCAGTAATTGGCACAGATGGTGCCAGTATAAGTTACATTAGGCGGGTTAGTGGCGCTACTGTTACTATACAGGAGAACAGGGAAGTACCTGGAGAGATGACGGCTGAGATTAGTGGTTCTGCATCTCAAGTTCAGAAAGCTCAACAATTAATTCAGGTGATCATTCTTGCATTTCAGTTCTCTTTTATATTCCTTGGAACTTTTATCCGTTAGCTCTTAAACGACGGAGCCATTCTAGCCTGCTTTGCCATTTTCTAGGATCAAAATGTTTATGATGAAATATTGGTTTTTGCATTGCAGGGTTGCATATCCGAAGCAGCTGCTGCAGCACAGAATCAGGCAGCAGCAACTGCTGACCAAGGCTATGGTGCATATGCAAACCAGAGTGGTATGTACCCGACAGCCCCCCCAAATGCTGGTGTTGGAGGACAACCTGCTGGGGCTTATGGTTCAGTGTATGGGGGAAATTATGGTTACTAGAGTCATTGGTTGTATACTCTGTAACTTATTTCTGCCATTTTTGACAATAATTTTGTATGATACTGATGTCGAGTCAGGTTAAGGGCATGTTTGTATCACTATTTAATTTCTTTTCAGTACAAAATAACTCTCATAACGGCATAGCTAAGTAATCAAATTCTGGTGCTTAAAATTGTGCTGGCCCATGTTTTGGCTTACTTTGGTTCATATTGGTTCAACTTACCTGTTGCAGCTTCCATGAATACTGCTTTTTGATTTACCAATTTTCAGTTAGATAAAGGAAAAAAAAAGTGAATTTCTTTTACAGAATCCCACTGCATGGTTTTTTGCCATTGTCGAGCACAACAATTGAAGTTACACTCTTGAATCTAACCATATGCTCACTCAACTAGCATAAAATCCAAATGTATTTATTAAAATTAACCACTATAACTGCATTCCAATTTCATAGACTTGACTAACCATATATAGTCTCTAGGATACTAGTGTCTTAAATAGGTGCTGCACACGTAGTCCTGAAGTGGCCTGTCTGATTGCAACGGCTGCAATGCACAACCCTCTTCACACGGCCACGATCTTCTGCCCTCACTCGCTTCTTCTTCAGCCGACCAGATGGCCTAAGAGATCTGGGAGGATTAATGATCAACTCGCCACTATTACTTACATCTCCTTTCAGCTCATTCCACAATGTCTTGTCCGGTATTGGATGTATTATCTGGGAATAAGCCTTCCTGAAAGCAGCGACTGTGAAACAGCTCTCTGTAAATCTGTGCACATTCTGTCTGCAAGAAAGCAGGGCTGCTACAGCATGCGCGCAGGGCAAGCCATATAACTGCCAGCCCCGACAGAGGCAGCAACGCTGTCTGATATCAACAATATTGGTCCCCTCCTGAGACATTACTTCAAATTCTGCTTCGTTTGCACGAAGAACCTGGTAACTTCTAGCGCATTCTAGGGCTTCTGCTACGTGTCTCTCTGCAGAGGGAACTAGAATCGACGTCCACTGCATGCTGCTCTCTCGGCGTTCATTGAACCAAGTCATGAGCTGTCTTCTGATGCATTCCATCATCTGAATTATCGGGAGCCCAGAGGCTTCTGACATCCAGGGATTCATCTGTTCATCAATATTGGCAGTCAAATGACCAAACCTCTGGCCTTCAAATAGAGATGTGGCCCACAAGCGAGCAGGGATCCTTCGGATCCAGTATGCAGCATCTGGTGAAATGTCCTCAATCTCCACAACTTTGGCCTCAAACTCGATCACAGTAAGAACATTAGCAGCTTCCCAAAGCAGGTTTACTAGAACTGTGTTGTTAAACTCTCTTCGGAAACTATCAGTCAGGTGGCGCATGCAAAAGCCATGGAAAGCAGTTGGAAAGTTTACTTCTACGCCATCCACAATACCCTTCTGCCTGTCTGACAAGATTGTCAGCCTTGGCATGTTTTCTGTATTCACCTCCAGCAAATTATGGAGTTCAGAAAGAAACCACATCCAGTTTTCATCATTCTCCTCATCAACAACGCCAAATGCCAGAGGATATAGGCCACCATCCCCATCAAATCCGGTTGCTAGCAGCAAAGTGCCCAGATACTTGCTCTTCAAGAAAATCCTATCAAGTCCAAGGAGGGGCCTACAAGCATTCAGAAAGCCATAAATTGTTGCCTGGAAAGATATAAAGAGACGCTGGAAACACTGATCATCTGGATTTGCATACACAGATGCAATGCTCCCTTGGTTAGTGCGCTTAACTTGTTCACAGTATTCAGGCAGAAGGCGGTAGCCTTCCTCAAAGGAACCGCGCATAGCAGCCATAATTCTTTCCTTTCCTCGCCAAGCTTGCTTGTAGGATAAAGTGATTCCATGAACTCGGTGAATTTCTTCCAGGATCTCTTTTGGCTTGCAGTTGGGGTTTTCTCTAAGCCTCTGCTCCACAGAATTAGCAACCCACTGCACGGAGGCTTGGTGATGGCCAAGATGAGCGATTCCTCCACACGTATGACTGTCGTGGATGGTCCTGATCGTGAAGGTCGGCACACCAGGAAGCTTTGCAGCGTGTATCCTCCACGGGCATCCGTCAGCAGCACACTTGGCAGTGAAACGAGTTTTATCCGACTTGATGGTCTGGATCTCAAAGTGGAGGGCAATAGCAGTGTCCCTGAGAGCTCTCCTGCAGCATCTAACATCAGAAAACTCTTGGCCAACATGAAGCTGAAAATCAGGGGTTATAGCATGAGTTCGAGTTTGTAGCACAGGAGTGGAATACAGTAGTTGGCCATCATCATCCTCGGGTTCGGGTTCGATCCCCATCAGATCATCTGGGGTCTGAAAAATGGCTAGCTCATCATTTTCCGAAGCAGCGTAGTCTTTGGACTCATCCACCTCCTCATCTACCAAAACAATTCTGCCATCAGCTACATCTTCCATTACAGTTTCATGGTCTTCCATCTTACTTTAGTTACAAAATCCAAGACCTTCCAAGAAAATACTTGTGAGGACACAAATAATGTCTACCTAAAACATAATTCATATTCCAAAGTCAAAAGTACCTGCTCGGTGATCATGTACATTCATGAGAGCCCCGATCATATAGAATAAAAACTAATCCTGCACCACAGATGACATAAGGATTGCACCTGTCCATCGGAAACAGAAACAGAAACTGGGGAACGGGGAAAGCGATGGCTGGTTCGGAATCGGAATAGGGAAATTCGGAGGAATTTGAATATGGCGGGTAAGTGGAGAAATCGGAAAAGAGTGCTAAAGGGCGAAGATCTGTGCGGCCAAAGAAGAGGGTTGAGATGGGTATTACAGGCCGACCACCTCACAACAAAGATGGGTATTTCAGTCTTAAATATCCGACTACTGCCTTCCCCTACCCTTTGCTACTTACCATACTACCCCTTTCTTCTTTATTCCCTTCCTTTTTAAAATACTCTTTTTTTTGTCCTTTCCTCGTACCGTAGAATAAAATGTTTCGCATTGTATTTAATTAAATTTTAATTAGTAATTAATTTTATAATTTTAATTTTAATTGTTTTTATTTGATTATTTTTCTCCCAACTAGCTTGTTGGATCGCACGTTGTGCGGTATATTATGAACACTTTTAAAAGAATTTAATTTGGCACAAAGTGTAAATTAAATTTTAGGTATGAACTGGAATAGTAGATTTAATCGGATTGAATTTTTATCATGCATGCAATTAATTTAGTTGATTTTATTTCAAAATATTTTAGTTAAAACAGACCAATTTATTATTACAAAATCAAGCAAATTTTTTAATAATACACGATTTCTACGTAGATATTAATACTTGAAAATCTGTTTGTGCAATTTGAAACACTTGTATTAAATTAAATCTTGAATTAGATAATATTTGCATAAGAGTAAATGTAATTGATCAAACTATTTTTCTCTATCCTTACATAGCGTAGAAGCTAACCTATTGAAAATATAAGTTTAACATACCAAAATTGTACCACACAAGGAATCGTGTAAAATAATAGCATGTAATGCATAACTTATAAGTTTTAGTTTCATAATAGAAAACAAATAAATTTGTAAGAGATTTTGATTTAATGAGTATATGTTTTTCGATAGTGAATGATCCATAAGTATGTGTTATCGTTAGACGTTTTTCCACGTGTTACTGCTGTTACCTCTTTTAAGTATGTGTTTATAAAAATAAGAGCAATAGTAAATTGTTATATTTTTTCAAAGAGGTAATCATTCATTTATAATTTGGTACATCAAATTAATATTTTTAAGTTACTAATGAATCTTGGATTTTTTTTAACAATGTATATTTGATTAGTTTTATAAAAACAATGATTATGAGATATAAGTAAGTTTCTATTTATAATTTGGCGCATCTTATTAATACTTTTATTTAGGTTAGTAATGATTTTTTGATATTTTAAGAGAATTTATATTTGGTTAGTGATACACAAAAGAGATTCTTTCACATTTTTATAATTTGGTACATCATATTAATATTTTTATAAAGTTAGTAATAAATTTTAGGAATTGTAACAGATATTGATTACTACGCTGAGGATCCTAAAATATCCAATCAAATAATTTTATAAAGTTAAAAAATGGATGTATATATTTAATTTCCATCAAAACTCTTTTAATTAAAAGAAACAAAAAAAAAGAATATATAAAAATGGTAGCCACCGGAATATGGTGAACTTGCGGTGGTTATGTGGTGGTTTTCATCAAAACTACGTAGTTTAATATTTTTTATTAATTTATTTATTGACCGGAGCAATAACTCTTCTAGTTCCCTTTAGGATTATACCATTATTTTATATATTAGTTTTGGAATAGACCGTCTATATTATATCTATATAAACGGCCTATTTTTGCAATTAAAATTAGAAAAGTCTAGGTCTATATGCAAAGGAATTATGGAAGTGGGGACCTTTCTGCAATATATGTTCTTTAAATCATTTTCTTCAAATATATGAAATATATATACCAAATATATAAATATATATACATATGTCCTTTTCCCAGATCTCTGTTTCATTCATCGCCACCATCACAGCTCCTCGATCCTTCCGCCGAGCACAGCGAATCCGCCGCCGAGCACAGATCCCCGATCTGACAATGCGACGCTTTCCGATTATCCGGCGTCGGAGGGATGTAAACCGTGTAATCAACTCAATGAGAACCAGAAGCCAGGCTCCATTGCTGAGAGGAATTGGGGGCTTTTCCAGCCGGATTTCACGCCGGTTTATGACGCCGGAATCATGAAGCCCGGCGTCGGAGGTAAGGTAACGATTGCTTGAGATTTGATTTTGGTTTGAAATTCGAATTTGTAATGGGGAATCTCGATTTGGGAGGGTGTGGGCTCGGATGGGGAATCTCGATAGGTTGAAGGAACATGATACCAAGCTCTACCTTAAGGTTTATTCACGTTTACGTTCACTTTCACAGTTTTGTATTTGATTCTAAAAAGTGTGAAAATTGTGGAAACTTGATTATTTAGTTTGAAAATTTATGTGTTTTACTATGAAAACTAGACTGTTTAATGTGATATCTTTCTGCTTATAAAATTTATGTGTTTATCATGGAAACTGAAATTTTTAATGTGGATTCTGTCTTGTTATGAAATTTATGTGTTTAGCTTGAAAACTAGACTACATAATGTGGTTTCTGTCTGCATATGAAATTTTATGTGTTTAACTTGAAAACTATGCTTCTTGATTTGTGTTGAAACTTGATTATTTATTGTGAAAACTGTGGTGTTTGTAAAATTTGATTTTTTAATGTGAAAACTGTGATTGTGAAAACTTGGGTATTAAGGCTGAAAACTACAGTGATTGTAGAAACTATATTTTTTAGGCTGAAAAACTGTGGCGGTTGTAAAACTTGATTGTTTAGGTTGAAAACTGTTTTTTATTGTGAAAACTTGATTGTTTAGGTTGAAAACTTTGGTGTTTGCGAAACTTGATTATTTATTGTGAACATTGTGAA
This sequence comes from Sherardia arvensis, assembly GCA_948330725.1. Classification (NCBI taxonomy): domain Eukaryota; kingdom Viridiplantae; phylum Streptophyta; class Magnoliopsida; order Gentianales; family Rubiaceae; genus Sherardia; species Sherardia arvensis. The sequence continues at coordinate 20,457,366 of OX415238.1, forward strand.
GATTGTGAAAACTTAATTATTTAGGCTGAAAACTAGAGTGATTGTAGAAACTTTATTTTTTAGGCTGAAAACTGTGGTTTTTGTGAAACTTGATTGTTTAAGTTGAAAACTGTGATGATTGTTAAAAATTGAATTTTTAGGCTGAATATTTTGGTGAAACTTGACTATACTTAACACAACATTATTTAACCTAAACACCCTAGGTTTTATGTACCTAAAATCTGATGTTTGTAATATGGAAACTTGTCTTTCTAACCTGAATTCTTTTGTGTTTACAAGTGTTTAAAATATAGAAATTATATTAACTGATTTGAGTAGATATTTTTGCGTGAACAGTGCCGTGAACAGTGTGCGTGAACAGTTCCGTGAATAGTGCCATGAACAAAGCCGTGAATAGTACTTTTCCCAAATTTTGCAAATAAGGACCTCCTTCCTTCCATATTGTAATATAGTCATTGGTCTATATTATAGCTATAATATAGACGGTCACTCTATAGACCAACTCTTATTTTATTCATTTACTATTTTATATTATGTTATTTTACGATTTTGTATGATTCTACAGGTATCCGTCTTATTATTCTAGACCCATTTTCATAATTATTTTCTAAGTTTTAATTATTTGGTTAATTATGTAATATTGATCAATTGAATTGAATTAAATTGAATGTTGATATATGTTTCTTGAAGATGATATTCAATTTTCTATCATTATACAATTTTGATAGAGTTTGTAGCATAGGAGTGGAATACAATAGTTGGCCATCATCATCCTCGGGTTGTAGCACACGAGACGCCAAGTACTGCTGTTTGATTAACCGATCATCTTTTGCGTAGCTGCTCAGATGCGCATCTCTGAAAGGTGATTTCAGATCTTCGATTCTAGTTACTAATCTTACCGGCACCGCGGCTATGGCGGAGCCCATCAACAATGTTACAGCCCATCCTGCGACCCATGCTCGGGCAGTGGCTAACATTCAGTCTATTCATAGGATTGCGACTCCGATCGGAGCTGCCTTCAATCCAAAAACTAGGGTTGATCATTTAGGCGAACCAGGATCGCATTTTCAAATGAAGAATGTGAACGACTGGAAGAACCCCTAATACAAACCCTAGTCGAAAAGTTTGAGAGATCACGACCTCAATTGGAGAAAATCTGTCGGGATTTTTAGACGGCCAGATTTAAAGGCCATTTTGAAACATATCTTCTGGATAATCGTCCGGTACTAATACATTTTGACCTTGCAGATGATTACTACATGTGCTAGATGCACAAGATTTGAAACTTCGGTGCTAATTCAACCAGGATCACAAAGTGGAGCCCAAATTTTGATCCAAATGCAGATTCACCAATTGTTACGGTATGGATAGCTTTATATGGCCTAAAAGGATTTATTTTGATTGAACATACACTATTGTCAACTGGAAATTTGATGGGATCACCAGTAAATGTAGATCAAGCAACTTTGAACAAAACTAGGCCACATATGGCTAAAGTTAGCATTGAAATAGAGTTAACAAAGCCTCTAGTTGAAAGGATTTAGTTAAACTTTAGAAACATTGGCTACTGGCAAAAGATAGAGTATGAAAGCCTACTTTTTTATTGTTCTAATTGCTCTAAGATTGGTCACCCAAATACTGCTCGTAAAAGTGAAGCAAAGCAAAATAATGTGATACCATGGAGACCTCTACTCATAGATAGTGAACCTCCTGATTTAGATCCATCATCTTCTGGATTAACTAATAAAGAAAAACAAAGTATTTATCAACTGATATTATTACTAATCCTATTGTTGAGAATATCTCCTTGGAAAAGAGAGGTCATGATGCAGGTGCAGGCATGAGACAATTCTGGAGGGAGAAAAGGCAAGATAATTAGCAGATTCGGATTTTGCAAAACACTCAAAGGGCACAACAACAGAGAAAGTATGATAATGTACAAGTAAAAAAAAATAAATATCCACATCCATAAGGAAGAGATACCACTTCACCGGCTCAGATTACTGCAAAAGAGACATCAACAGTTGGGAATTCACAAAATTTAGTACATTTGCAGAAAGAAGATTCTCATTCACAACAACATGATTTACAAGTTGCTAATCCTATACAGTTGGATAAGGAAGTATCACATAATCTGATTGATTAGATAGAACATGGGAAAAATAACCATGGTGTCTTTAAATACTAACAACTTCGCTGAGAATGTCACAGATACTCAGGGCACTGGGAAGAGAGGGAGGATGATGGAGCTAATTTCAGCCAGCAGACTCAAGATACAAGAGCAGACACTCCATATGTAAGGGAGGTAAGTAGTTCTCTTCTAACTATACAAGAGCAGCACGTGATATATCAAGTATCACCTATGCCTAAGTTACAATGGTCACAGGACAAAAATTCAAAAGTGGAAGTTGATTTTATTCTGGAACCTATTGATCAGAGTAGATTAGCAGGTTAATTACTGAGTCTAATATAGGCACTAGTACACAGATTATCAATATCAAAAATAAAAGGAGCAAAAAAGATTACATTGGCTCCCAGAAGACAGTGTTTACTAGATCTCAGATAGACCCTAGATCCTTAGCTTAATAAATGGTTGACATTAGTTTCCGTGTATCGAATGTTAGAGGGATAAAAAATAAGGCCACTAAGCTAGGGTTTTAAATATCAAAAGGAAAAACAAATTTGGACTTTTTGTAGTTTTAGAACATTCATGTAAAGTAGTAAGATTACATTTATTGCATTTGATTTAGGTATCACTCATTATCTAGCAAGACCTAGAGATAAGATTTTTATCTTCTGGAATGATGATTTCTCAGTGTCTTCAGTTTCAATGCATGATCAATTTATAAGAACTGAAATCAAACATCATACTGTAGCTATATCTTGGTTTGCATGCTTCATATATGCCAAACATAATCTAGTAGCTTGGAGAGATTTACGGAATGGGTTGAATCTTATAAATGATCAAGCTACTATATTTGTTAGAGATTTCAATGTTATGAGATTTACCAATGAATATATAAGTTTGTCTGCCTCTAATTTAGATGACATGCTTGAATTTAATGAGTTCATTGAGGCTAAATCCTTAGTTTAAGTTCCATCTACTGGCATGGACAAGAAATAGAAGAACTAGAATGAGGATAACTGGTACAATGTGGGAAAGATTAGATAGAGGACTCATTAATGTAAATTTCAGTCTCTATTTCCTAACACTAGAATCAGACTTAAATCTAGATTAGGATCTGACCACTCCCCATTACTGGTTAGATTGGAAAATCAGGGATTGCTGGTTTACTCACCCTAATTTCTTAAAGATTGTGACAGAGAGCTGGAGTGAGAGCACTGGTATTTATGGTTGTTAGGTTTCTCAGTCAAACTAAGGAGACTAAAGTTAAAATTGAAAGACTGGAACAAATTGTTCTTTGGAAATGTGCAGGACAATGTCAAGTTGGTTGAGGAAAACTTAGTCCAAAAAGAGATGTGAACGAGCTGGATCCTGGTATCCAGCCGGTTGTGCCATGTATACCGGAGTATCAAGAACGCCATTGAGAAAAGCATTCTTGACATCCAACTGGTGAAGCGGCCAATTTCTCATAGTGGCAATGGCAAGAACAATGCGAACGGTGCCAACCTTGATCACAAGACTAAAGGTGTAATCAAAATCAAATCCTGGGATTTGAGAAAATCCCTGAGCAACCAGGCGAGCTTTGTAGTGATCAATTGACCCATCCTGACGATACTTGAGATGATAGACCCACTTGAAGCCAACAATATTGACCTGAGGAGGACACGAGACTAGATCCCATGTGTGTTGTGGACGAAGAACAGCCGTTTCCTCATCCACGACAGCAACCCATCGGGAGTGCTTAGCAGCTGTCCGGTAAATACGAGGTTCCTTCTGATCAAGAATCTCAACAACCAACCCAGTCACCATAAAGTCGGGGCCAAGATCACGAACAACACGCGTGCCATCCTAACGAGTGACCATCCTGTGAGCCCAAGGGACATGAGGAGTAGGGGAGGCAGAAGAGGCCGAGCTATCACTAAAGGGGACTGAGACTGATCTGGAGGACTCAGGCAATGATGCTGTTGGTGTAGGCGAACGAGGAGGAGTTGCTGGCTCATTTAATACAACCGTTGGTGTCACTAGCTCGAAGCTGCAAGGAGGATCATTGCACAAAGAGCAAGCTGTAGGAGGCACTGCTGGAGAAATCTCAACAGGATATATATCCAAGTCTGGAGTAGTGGGATCCAAGAATGATAATACATCCAGCGAAGTGAACTGAGCATCCGAAGAAGCACTCAAAAACAGAAAGTGAGTCTCATCAAATATGGCATGGCGAGTCATATAGACGCGACCAGTAGCTGTATCCAAACACTTGAAACCCTTGTACTGCGCACTGTAGTCTATAAAGACACATGGAAGACTATAAGGGGCCATCTTATGAGCTGCTGTTGGACAAACATATGGAAAAACTTTACAACCAAAATGATGAAAGTTTGAATATTCTGGAGCGCACCCAAATAATACCTCATATGGAGACAAATTTTTGAGAACCGGAGTCGGCAAACGATTAATGTTGAATAATGCAGTGCTAAACGCATCATCCCAGTGGGAAAGAGGTAAATGCGAATGAAACAGCATAGAAAGCCACATCTTTGTGATGTGTCTGTGTTTCCGTTCAGCTCACACATTCTGCTGGGTGTATATCAACAAGACATTTGATGATGAATACCTCGAGAACCAAAGTGAGCCTTTAATCTGGTGTTGGTGAACTCAGTTCCACCATTGCTTTGAAAAACTTTGATGCCAGATGAAAATTGATTCTCAACCAGTGCCTCAAACTGAAGATAGATATCGACAAAATTGAACTTTCGACGTAAGGGATAAAACCAAGAAAATCGCGAATGATCATCCACAAACACAACATAATAAGAAAAGCCATTACCAGATAAAACCAAAGAAGGTCCCCATAAATCACAATGAATCAAATCAAGAACGTGAGCAGCACACTTAGAGTTCTCAACAAAAGATAATTTATGTCCCTTAGCCATAGCACAAGGCTCACAAACACCAGGTATAGGCAGAGAAACAACCAGTCTTATTCAAAAGGGAAATAACACTAGGAGACACAAGTCCCAGACGAGAATGCCAAATCTCAAATGATGTTCTATTCTTATTGGTATCAACAAATGATAGCAGTGCCTCCTCACCACGGTCCAAAACATAGAGTCCGTCCTCTCACCGGCCCCGCCCCAGAATTGCCTTGGTGGCCTTGTGCTGAATAATAAAAGACTGATCATCAAAGGCAATAACATGACTGAGCGCATGAGTAAGCTTACTGATGCTCAACAAATTTTTGGTAATGGCAGGCGCAACCAACACATTAGATAAATGCAAAGAAGGACTAATTCGAGCATCAGTAATACCAGTAATAGAAATACTGCACCATTACCAACAGGGACAAGAGTGTTACCATTATAAGAAGTGATACTGGATATATTCGAATCAGAGGAGCTCATGCGCTTGGTGCTCCCGGAGTCAACGTACCAGTCTGGAGTGGTGGAGGATGTGGAAGCAATGGAGGGCTGATACTGAGTGCATGCCTGCACAGGATATGTCAAGTATTGTTGGGGCTGTTGAGGAGTATACATCACATACTACGGCGCTGGCTGCTGAGGTGCATGAATAAGAGGAGCTGCATATGACTGAATATGCTGAGCAAGATTAGGCTGAGGGGTCTGCGGAAGAAGGCCTGGTTGAGCAACAAAAGGCAGAATCTGCGGCTGAACATAGGGCTGAGGCGTCTGAACCACGGGACGAGGAGCAGACGAGGGGCACTGTATGCAAACATGCCCATAAACATTGCATGTGTAACACTGGATTTGAGAGCCACGACTGCGACCAGAAGACTGCCTGGGATGACCTGCCGAACGACGGCGTTAGAGCGGTCAGAAACGGCCACACATGGGCCTCACGCATGCCTTATGCCGGCACGTGGGCCCACGCGCCTCCTCCTAGTGTGGCTGCTGCATCAGCAGGTTGTCCCTAATGTTGGGAATCAACCAAAAATACCATCGGTGTTGATGTCTGGACACTCGGACCATTCAATTTGGTCAAATTGGCTAAAAACACCTCATGTGCTTTAGCCTCATCAACAACCTTCATATAAAAAAGGAGCAGGATCTCTATAAGCTATTGGAGAACTAAAAAAGCTAAACTCATGTCCCAAAACATTGAGGAACCAAATTAATTTCTCACGATTATCAACCGGATCACCCATAACATTCAACTGTTCAAATATTTTCATAAAAGAGAGGTGGTGCTCATGAACAGTACAAGTTTTCTTGAGAGCAGCACCTTGTTGACGGAGACTGAATTTAGCAACAGTAAAGCCATGGTGATATGCCGTTACAAAAGTATCCCACATCTCCCTTGCAGTATGGCACCGTGAAACCTCATTCTTCGCTTCAAGGGTAAACGAAGAACAAAGAACACCACAAATCACTTGATCATCTGAAATCCATGCATCATAGGCCTTCTTCGCAGCATCATAGGCCTCTTTAGTCTTCAAAGCAGCAGCATCATCAGGAGGGACGGTGTAGGAGGATGGTGGTAGAGGCACCGGAAACTCAGGATAGGGAGAGGAGCCATCAAGATGGTCGTACAGTCCTTGGAGACGAAGGACATACTGAACATGATGCTTCCACTGTAAGTACGCATTGGCATCAAGCTTAGTGTTCAACATATGAATCATCGTGTTGAGGGAAATCTTAACGAAACGTCCATCGGAAGCCATTGTAGAGCAAGAAAAACACAAAAATGAGAAATTTTGGTGAGGAGAGGGAGGAAGAAGGCTGGCGGCGGCAGCCAGATTGGAGGAGAAAAGGTTTGCGTAAACCCTAGAGAAAAGAAGAGGACCGGTAGGCTGATACCATGTAAAGACTATTTCCCAAACTGTTTTGTATTGAGATATTCACAGGTATCTATACATACAATTAGAGACATATATCTAAGGTATTAAACCCTAGGGGCATATGTGGAAAATACAAAAGACTAAATTAATTATCATCTAAATCTTCTATTGTCACATTCTAGCTGCACAAAATGAGAGGATTTCGCTAATGTGGAAGGATAGTATACATACTCTTGATCACCCCCAATTTTTACATGTCTCTATCCATAGCCTTAAACTAAACTGTTCAATGGAAGCGGTTTTTGTTTATGGTGTGAGAACTAGAAAAGGGAGGGAGGTATTATGGACTGACCTTGCTAAAATCTCTAGCCCTGAAACTAAATTTATAAGAGATTTTAATGTAATTGCTTCTATATCTAAGTATTAGGGTCAATCCACACCTAATCTTAGAAGCATTAGAGATTTTTCCTTTTTTCAGTGACATTATGGCTCTTGAGCATATCAACATTATTGGTATAATTCATTCACATGGACTAATGGTAGGTACAGAAACATGTTTGATCTTAATCAAAATTGTGGGACAAAAAAAATCCTACCATACAGAGACTACACAGAGGGCTATGCACACCACAATAGAAAATTAAATTTCCTGATTCTTCTATCCTCGTGATGAATAAATAAACTAGTGATCATTTTCCCTTGCTTTATGTATTGGTAGCCATACAAAATCATCACCCAGGCCTTTCAGATTCATAATTACCTGGTTCAAAAGAGACTCATTTTTACAGGTAGTTAATGAAAACTGGAATGCATACATCCAAGAATCTGGCATGCTCAGATTATATATAACTCCTCAAACTGAAAAAGTGTTTGAAAACCTGGAATAGAGAGGTTTTTGGAAACATACACCAAAATGTTATAGACTCTGAGGAGGCACTGAGACTACAAGAGCTAGCTTACGACAATGATCATTCTAAATACAACTGGTCATGCTCAGACATGCAAAGGCTAATTTAACTAGAGTAATTAAAGAACAAAGATATTTTTATAAATATAAGGCTAAGCTTAAATGGCTTAAAGATTAAGATGATAACAAAAAAAATTCCACAATTCAGTAAGGGAAATGAAGAGTGGGATGTCGATTACTAAGATAAAAATATCTACTTGGGAGTGGATTGAGGAGGCATCTGCAATTGAGGCAGAGGTTGTGTCCTTTTATTCTATCCTTCTCTCTGATGACTATGATCCAGGATATAGAGATTTTTATTTTAATTTCCTATCTCAGATCTCTAAGCTAATCTCTTGCGAAGATAATACTGAATTGATAAAACCAGTATCACCAGCTGAGCTAACAACAATTGTTTTTTCACTAAACAAGCAAGGCAGCCCTGGTCCTGATGGTTTTACTCCATTTTTTACATAAAATCACGGGACATTATTATCACGGACTTGTTACATGCTGCCAATGACTTTCTGTCCAGTTATGATATCCCTAAAGGTGTAACACTTGGATTTCTATCATTCCAAAAATGGACACTCCCTCTTCTTACAATGATTTTAGTCCAATTAGTCTCTCCAATGTGGCAAACAAAATATTTTCAAAGATCCTGATGAAGAGCCTCTCATGCGTTAAATCATTACACCTCATCAGACTACATTTCTTAGACATAGAGATATTCCTGACAATGTGCTTTACCTGAAAGAGATGATTAGATTTATTAACAGGAAATGTAGAAGCCCTAACTGCTCATAAAGCAAGATCTTAGAAAAGCTTTCGACGGGGTTTGCTGGAAATTCCTTACTAATGTTCTGCAATTTGGCTTTCATGGTAAAGTCATTTAATCGCATCATAAAAAACTTGTAAGCTTGGTTCTGTATACTTGGAAATGGTTCTCCATTAGGTTTTTCAATGCAACAAGAGGCATCAAACACGGTGATCCACTATCTCCTTTTCTTTTCAATTTTTTTCATAAAATTTCATTAGAAGTTTAGCACATATCTATGCAAATGGTAGTCTTCAATATTACAATCTGCCTTCATCCACTGACAAGATTTCTCACCTAACACATGCTGATGATACCATTATTTTTATGCAAGCTAGTAAATCTAATTTACTCAAAATGAAAGCTTTTCTCTCAGTTTTTGAGACTGTTACAGAACCATGAGAAAAGTGATTTCTACACTAGCAAGCATGCAACTCGGGCTAAAATTAGAGAAATTATAGACATCTCAGGTATGAAAAAAGGAAAATTTTCTTTCAAATATCTAGGGGCCACTATTTTCTCTGATAGAGTAAAAAATGTATTTTTTTAGCCATTGATTGAAATGGTAGACAAAAGGTTAAATAATTGGAAAAATAGATGGTTGTCTCATGGGGGTAAGATGATTCTTATAGACTCTTGCTTATACTCTCTGCCTCAATATTATTGGGCTGTAATGGAGCCTACTGTGCATATCATTAAATTGATAAGGAGGAGACCGTCTATTTTCTTCTGGGGATCCACTGATAATAAGCCAAAAGAATACATGGGGAAAACTGAATGACTTATGTTATCTCATCTCAGAAAATGGACTTAATTTCAGAAACATCTCAACCATAGTTAAACCTTTTTCAGTTAAATTACTTGATGGAAGTTTCAGTTGGCAGAAGCTCCATGGACTCTTTTTCTTGCCTCACTCCCTACCTCTACTAAGACCTCCCAATGCTGGAAGCGTATTTGCAAAGTTAATGAGTTTGCGAAAAGTAAGACTAGTGTCATTCATGGAAATGGTCTATGCAGTTTCTGGAGGTCTAACTGGACAAATAGAGGAGCCTTATGTGATCTTATCAATCCATAAGACACCGCTATCCCTTATGACTGAACATTTGCTTCTTTTATTGAGCAAAAGCAAGAATTTATAAGCTAGCTCTCTCCAACCATAGATGCTTTCCTTCTGTCATTTCTATAGGATGCAAAAGTATGGATGAACGGAGCTGATAGGATGATCTGAGAGTCTGATCTGAAAGCAAATTTTACTTTCAAATCCACCTATAATAAGCTCAAGGACAAAAGAGGTACCTCTTTATCCCTAACCAAAATTTGGAACTACAAGTGCCTAAAAATATATCCATTTTTAAGTGGAAAATTATGAACTCCTTGTTGCCTTTTGAAAGTCCTGATTTATTATGGTTTTAATATGAACTCTAAATGTTGTTTTCGTTAGAAATTTGGCTCTCTAGATCACTATTTCAACAGTTTCTATATTGCATGTGAGGTCTAGTCAGGATTAAACTCCTTATTTAATTAAAACTCCATCTTTTAACACAAGTTGGAATAGAATTTTTTATCACCTGACCAGATCGGGCTTGAGTCCTATTCACACTAACCTCATTCACAAGTTGCTCTTTTTACTTGTTGTTGCCTATGGAAAGCTAGGAATAGCTTCATTTTTGAAAAAAATCAAACCAGTAGTTGGGCATATTGTACAGGAGGTCAAGTTAATATTCTATCATTCTTTTGCTGCAAAACCTTTTTTCATTAGTTCCAACTTTGACATTGAACTTGCTTCAAATGGTTTTTTTCCGATGTAGTTGAAACCTCCTAAACCAAACATTTTCAAAGTCAAGTGGATTAAGCATGTGGAAGGTCTTAAACTAAATATTGACGCTTCCTGGAAGTCTCAATCCAGAGAGACTGGTCTTGGTTTGATCACTAGAGATGCAAATGGGAATTTTATCAGTGCACAGTGCATCTACACCCATGCTAACTCCTCTATGCATGCTGAAATACTGGCTATTGGACTAGCTCTGTGTACTTGCACCTCCTCTCACCATTACAATGAATCAGACTGTGCAGAGGAAGTTAAGATGATTAGCAATCCTAGTCATGCACATTGGAGTCTCTTTAATTTGGTAGATAAAATTCATCAAATTCCCTCTGCAGGGTGTATTTGTATCACATTACCCAAGAGAAACAAACTATGTTGCTGATTCTCTAGCAAAACATGCCTGTGCTCCTAAACATAGTTTCAACTTCTTGTCAATCTCTCAAATGCCTGTAATATCTATGGGTCTTTACAATTTTGATAGGGCTGAAATTCCCTCACATCCTCCATAGATCAGCTTCTACTCTCATTGCCATGTCTTGCCTCTATTGCAGGTTTCAATGGATCAAGACTACAAAAATGCTGCAGTAAGGAATAATACTATTCAGCCTACATCACATCACTTATTACTATATCTCTTTACCAAAAAGGTTGCACCCAAAGCTATATATCCTAGATGCCTAACTGAGCTTAACATATTTCTAGGAGATTATACAATTCTTAGTGCCGCTTAGTGTTTTGAGTTATCAATTCGCTAATATGCTCTAAGTCTTAGCTATAATCACTCCTCAGCTAGTATCAATTTTATGCTATATAAATATAGATTAGTGTATTTTTTAAAAGCATTACTATGATTCAAGGCCACTATGTGAGCCAATATGTCTTTTTTCTTTTGACTCTCACCGCATGTAGTGAGAGTATGACTCTAACCAAATTTGATTTTGATTTTTAGTTTAAGGTCGGGGAGCCTAATTTATTTCCCTCCGTCGGTTAAGATGGTTTACCATTAAAAATTAAAAGGCCCGTGAAATGCTTGCATATATTTTACATAGGCCTGTCCAGTTGAACTGCTAAAACAGGCTGCTAGCTACTAAAACTGCTTGAACTGCTTGAACTGCTTGGAGTTGCTTGAGCTGTTTGGAACTGTTTGAAACTGCTTCCAGCTTCTTAGAGCTGCTATTAAATGAAAGTTAACTGCATTGAACTAAAATTATATTAATAATAATATTTCAGTTGAATAGGATACCAACAAATTCATACGTTACACAAATTAAAATTTAATTTGAATTTTTTTAATATTTTTCTAATAATTTTACTGGAGTTTAGAATAAGTTTTACGAATGAAATATAAAAGTATGAAAAATGTGTAGTAAAAACGGAAAATAATATTTATCTATAGTTGCACTATAATGAGGGAGTTTTCTTTATTTTTGGTTGACCATGGCCACTTTTGAAAATAAATCTTCAAGTAGTGGTTTTTTTGGAATTCGGGTTTGGACTCATAATATATCTAGAATGCAACCAATACCATGAGATAATATATTATCCATTATTAGTATTTTATTAATAAAATGAAAAAATATTAATGGTATTTTGATTGTTAATTATATGGTCATTTTTTCATTTCCTTTAATATTAATATTTCTTGTATCATTAATAACTTTCCTTAAATAATCAATCACTGTAAAACTGTAAAACTATAAAACTACGTATTTTTGGTTAAAATTTTATCAAAAATATTAAATTTTCTGCTGAGTTGTGCTATTTAATGTATACATACTAATACATAATAAAACATAAGATCTCTGAAGAATATATACTTGAGATATATGTTATAAATCATTTATACATTAAAAAAATATTAAGAATGATATAAAATAATACCACTAGAAATATTTAATAAATGTCAATAAATCATCTGAATACATTGAAATAAATAGATTTATCTTATTAAATATCTTTGATGAAAAATCACGAAATCCAGTTGGTTCCGCTAGTATAAACATAAAGCACGTATGGCAAAGAAAGTGCTTGTTGCTGGAAGTGATTAGTAGCAGATACTTTTTTATATAATTATGATCATTCATATGTATATATTATTTTATTTTTAATGGATATGTGGTTAAATATAATTAGACAAGTTAAAAGTTAAGTTTTGATTTTGATTCATTTTTGGAAAATGCTACTAATGTAACTACATTCAATATATATTTCATTGAATTAAGTAACACTAATCGACATATATTATATTCGAGTGTAGATGAATTTTAACAAATTCCCTATGAAAAAAACTAAAACACTTATTTGAAATGTTATACATCATATAGGTATAAAAATAAACAATATTTCATTCACTACAATTAAAATAAAAAAATTTAATACCTAAATTTCAAAACATTTTATTTTCTTTTTTTTAAAAAAACTGTCAAATGAAGTCTGATGCTAAAACTGTTAAAACTGTTTGACCTACTTAAACTGTTTAGAAGTGCTAGCTGCTAAAACTGCTTAGATTAAATTGAACTGGACATAGTTCGAGCTTACAATTGGGAGCCAGTCATGATTCATGAAAGGTTGTTTGCTTGTGCATATTGTAGATAGGATCACATATAACTTGATTATCCGTAAAAGTGCTGGGAACCATAAACACCCAATTATTGATGATTTTAATTTTGAAAAATATGTAAAAATGGTATATGGTCCAACATGCATGTTCTTTTTGCTCTTTAACAGGTTCGGCAAGCATGGTTACATTCTGCCTAGTGTCATGGCTGATCATCAATCCAATCTATGTGATAAAACAATCCCTATCATACACATGTACTATAAGCAATCCAACTAAGGACAACACAGAAAATAAAAGCAAAATAAAAAAGCATTAACAGATAAACTCATCACTTTTATTGATAAATGTTAGCCATTTGCAACCTGATCTCTCAAGTCAAAACTTTGCCTTGCAAATACAAAGCAATAAAAACTAAAAATAGAATCCCAGCTGCACAAGGCTGTTCAATAGTGCCGGACGACGTTGACCTGAGGAAATGTAACATAACATCAATATTTGGAGGGTTACGGATAAGCAAACAAAATCAAATCAAAGACATGCTAGCTCAGAAAAACTATACATTTACACTACTGGAAGCAAGAACCAATATCTTGAAAGCTTAAGACTGAAAAATATGACACTAAACAGCCAATACTGAGCACGAAAACTTTTAATTGTTGAAAAAGCCCCAAAGATACCATGTAAAATAGTTTATTTAGATCCAATTCCTACTGAATCATACATACCTTGACACAGATGATAGGCGGGTGTTGAGTCCAAATCCAAAAGGAAATAGGGGATCGTAACGAGAATCTCCTACAGACATAGGGAGTTGCTCAACAGTTCTAAACCATGTTCTTGGGAGTTTTCCAGTGAAGTCATAATCACCGAAAAGTACATCAGTCACACCCTGCCCTTCAGTGCCCGGCAACCAAGCTGCTACAAGTGCATCAATGACGGAAATGTATGGTTGAATCACTATAGGTCGACCTGAAATCATGACCACCACACACTTGACAGAACCACAAACATTAGTGATCACACTTGGTCCAGGATCTAACATTGTAAGTGTTTCACTATCTCCCGCACTCTCTGTGTAAGGGGCTTCTCCAACAACAACAATGGCATAATCAAAGTTGTTAGACATGACATACTGGGTATCAGGATCTTCAAGGTAGATGACTTCTGTGTCCTTGTCAACTGCTGATTTAATTGCAGCAAAGATTGTTGTTCCTAGAAAAGGAGTTATCGTATTAGTAATCTTAGCAAGTCCATATACATGTAATAGATGAATGGAAATTTATCATAATTTTTACAGAAGACACTCAAATAAATGTGACCAACTGAACATTACAGTGCAGAAAAGATTCTAATTACCCATGATATGAACAGTGAAGACTATACTGATGCTTCTCAAAAACTTGGCTAATAATCAATAGTTTCTGCTGATTCTCAGACATTCATAACCCTAATCACGCTATACTGTGGGGATACATATTTTTTAACACCAGGGCCGCAAAAGTCATAAACTCACAATACAGCAGCCTGCTGATTTCCTATCTAAAATGTGTAACTCAAACAGAACCTCTCAGATATATACTTGGAACTCTTCGCCTTTACCTGTTAGAAGTCTTATTATACTTGATGCAGCAGAGATTCCTGTGATTAGGATCTCTGGCTCACACAACTGATACTGCTAATTAATTATATTCATGTGCAGGAACCGATTTTTAGCGGAACAAAGAGAAGTTCTCAACAGGTCAAAAGTAGCACTACATCTCAACTCATCAAAGGCTGGATACTACAACCAATTTAGCTGGCAGTGATGGCTAAAACTTAAAGGCTCAATAGGAAACTCCACACTGCAGCAAACTCTCTGTATATTTTGATAATGCCTACTCTATTTTCATGAGTTGGGTCGCCTTGTGTTTTGTCTCGACAATTCGCTAATAGACTCGAGGTGGTATAAATAGCTAGGGTTTAGCTTTAGGATTTTTGTGAACCATTACTATGCTTCTAGGGGCTTTTGTCCCTTGTGCCTACGAAGTGATGTAAAAACTTGCTGATATGGCACCTTTTTGGTCTGGGAAGAAAATATAACCTACCCCATCACATGATGGTTTTAATTTAAAAAATAAAAATCACAATACAGCAGCACCAACATTTAATGAAGTGATACTTGAAAAAGTTACATTGCCATCTCAAACCCCACAACCCTATCACCCAAAAAGAAACAAAACAAATGCAGTATAAATATGCATAAGTTCTCTCGTAAATCTAAACAGTTGGCAGACATACCACTGGTGTTTTTATTGCCACTGAATCCTTGCCAGGCTATTGTCCATCCACCACATTGATATCCCAAGTTATCTGCATGAGTACCAGCTACTAAAATCTTTGATACCCTCTTGGGCAGGGGAATTAAAGGACTAGTCCCGATCTTTCCATTCTTCAGCAGAACAAGAGATTTTCTAACAGCTTCCCTTGCCAAATCTCTGTGCTCCTGTAGAGGCAAAACAATGTTGATACTTTCAATATTCTTAGTATTTAATAATTGGATGGTACACAGAATAAAGATCAGGAGAAAAGTTATGCTCCGATTCTTCAAAAAAAAAAAGTTCTATTTATAAATGAAAAGATTGTAGTATCTATAAGATATCGCCGGTGTTAAAAATGTGAACTTTAAACAAAATAAAATTTAACAGGCGCGGAAGGAAGAATGTCAGAAAAGTTGCATATAAATGGAAGTTGATTTTTTTATCATAATTGTATTAAACTTTTGTCAGTTTATGCATGCCACCTAAGATGAAGTTGCAATCCGATTGAGAAGAAGGTATGAATAGATGGAACTTTCCGGTCATATGAAATAGCATATGATACGCTTGGTCTTTCTTCCCGTACTGATACAATATTGAAAGCTAGGAAGTCTAAAGATCGACTCATTAATGGTTGAAATCGGATTTCCTTTTCGCGCCATATTTACTAACTCCAAAAACTGAGACAGGCTACTGAAAACAGATTGTCCAGAATATGCAAGTTATAATTGAGAGAAATTTGCTTGAACCAGACATAATAAACAAGATAGGGTTATATGAATATATTGCTCAACCTGTTTCCCAAGCTCATTTGTCAAACTAAGATCAGAAAGAGGATTCTCAAAGAGTCCCATTGTAAATTTGACGAGCAAAATTCTTTCTACGGCATCATCAATCCGAGACAATGGTATGAACTTGTTCTTAACCAGGTAAGTGAGACCATCAATGAATTCTTTATAGTTGAATGGAACCATAATCTGTTAGAAATAATTTAGTCAGAACGGATACACAATGCTTCAGGACTGGTCAGAATATGACATTATAACATAGACACTTACCATATCAATGCCAGCAAGAACACTAGCTTCAATAGAGAAAGTATAATTAGAATGTGGTGGAGAAGTAATCTTGTCAATGCCTAACCAATCTGAGATCACGAAACCCTGATCATCAAGAATTTAAGTCAAGTCATGCAGCCACAGGATTTATAACTTGGAAAAAAACATGATTTCAGATGAATTTTGGGACATTTAACCATGTTCATCTTATTCATTAGAATGGAGATATACATTCAATAGTGAAGACTAACCTTGAAATTAAGGCTGCCCTTGAGAAAACCAGTTATCATTTCATGGTTTGCATGCATCTTTATACCATTCCAGCTGGAGTAAGATATCATGACCGTGGAGACACCTTTGATAATGGCGTCATAGTAGGCAGGCATGTGGATGCTAAGTAACCCATGCCTATCAATCAAGGTATTATCCTCATTTAGCCCCCTAGTAGTGCCCCCATCACCAACAAAGTGCTTTGCACAAGCCGCTACTTTATTACTAAAAACAGCAGAGAAAGAGAGTGACAATATCAAACAAAGTCCAGACTGTACAAATCAGGCTCAGTTAAGTTTTCAAATCTATTCATCTTCTTCTAATAAAAAACAACAAAGAACAAGATACCATAATTTTATAAACAAGGGAAAAAATATCAACTTCTTACATTTAAACAATCATACCTTCCAGCAACGTATGGGACGCCTTTTCGTGAAGTATTGGGAATCTGACCCTGCAAGCCGATTATTATGTCTGTCATTTCTCGAACAATAGCAGGATCCTCACTATAACTTTCATAACATCTGCCCCACCGCGGGTCTCGGCAAACCTTTAATCGAAAAAAAAAAACTCTTGAATTTTCACATAGAGATCAACAAACAAAGGATAACTCATGTATTAGACAATGGGGGAAACTCACCGCTATACAAGGAGCAAAAGTATAAGGAATTCCAGTGGCTCTAAGTTCAAGAGCAGTGGCCTCACCAATTCTGACCACTAATTGAGGATCCCTTGCTGCGCCAAGGCCAACATTGTGAGGAAAGATGGTGGCATTGACAACATTGTTATGGCCGTGGATAGCATCAATCCCATAAATCATAGGTATCCCAAGACGAGTGGATAAGGAAGCTTTCTGAAAAGAATTGACCATGTTTGCCCAATCCACAGCACTAGCCTGAGGCAGCGGTGAACTTCCCCCACCGCTCAAAATGCTCCCTGCAACACAAACACCTTTCCTTCATCAAAACAGAAGCTAATTGAAAAGAAAGTTGTATAAAACACAGATCATTCAGCAAACAAAAGCTAAATGATAAGAAACTCGCATTTGGAGCAAATGTGAAGTTAAAGATGACATTTTTTGGGGACATACCAATGAAGTAACCTTTGATAACATCAGGTGTAGCAACGCCTCTATCAATCTGAACCATCTGCCCAATCTTCTCTTCTAAAGTCATGCGGCTCAAGAGATCTTCCACTCTCGCGCCGGCTGCCTGCTTTGGGTCCTTATACAAGGCGTACTCCTCCTCGCCGTTGCCCATGCCGATGCTCCATAACACTCCTAGCACACAAAGCCCCACCAACTCTGCTCCTCTCGCCTTCTTCATTCTGGTAACCATATTACTGGTAGTAATCAACAGGCACAGTAGTAGCACTAGTAGTAAGGAATATAAGGACACAACGAGAGAAAGGTAAAAAGAGCGGAGAAAGGTGAAAACAAAAGGTACAGTTAGTAGTGGGGTACAGATTCCTTGTCCGCTTACTCGGATTATGGTGGCAACGTGGTTCGTTTCTCGAACAATGTGCACCGAATGCTTTTTTTTGTTTGGAAATGTTTCACTTCAGTTAAATTAAGTAAGTTTAGTTCCATCCGCGGTTCAGTACAATTTACACAACATTCTATCCTACTTGAATTACGTACCCACTTTTCAAAAACAAAAAAAAAATTACGCACCCAGAATTATATTAGGCATCCAGAAAGTAAAAAACTAAAAAATACTTGAATAAGTTGTCACATTTATGTTATTAATGTCACAAATTTTATATAATATTAATATACATAATTATTTAAGATACTAGCGTAATGAACCGCACATTGTGCGGTATGCTTAAAAAACTTATGAAATATATGAATTTAATTTGGTAAATATTTAAATTTAGCTATTTACATTTATAAATTAAGGTGTACAGTATTAATCATGCTAATTGTTTCCCTAAAGTACCTATAAATATTATATGAAAAAAGCGGAATTTTGATTAAGGACGGTATAAGTATCATAATTTGAAAGTGGTGTGTGATTTTTACATAATTTCTAAAATTGACAGTAATTTATTAGCTTATATTCATGTAATGTAATTATTATATTAAAGATATTTACACCCCTATTTTTGTATTCTAAATTCTATTACAATTTTAGTTCAGTTTTGTGGACTCTAAACTTGATTAAAAAGTAATCAACCATCTAATAATTTAGTATTTGTTGAATTTAAATTTAGTTCACATGAAGTTCATTTGATTAAAATATGGGTTAGCTTAAATCAAATTTAATGTTTCATCTCAATTTTAATAATTCAGTTCAGTTTTATTAAATTTGCAAAATTCTAATTTAAATTCACTTAAATAATATTTGAATTTTTAAATTGAATTTGAAAAAACTTAATGAAACTAAATAAACTAAAATAATTCAAAACAATTAATTTTAACTTAATGAAATTCAATGAAAAGTTGAACTGAACTGAATTTAATTTATAAAATATTTAGATGTTGCTGAAAATAATCTTAATTGAATTAGAGTAAGTTAGTGAGTTCAAACCAAACTAAATTAAATAGAATTAAATAAAAATGGATTGAAGTATACCTACAAAACATGGATACACATACAAAATTTATTCAGCTCCGTGAATATTTTGTTTATTATACAAAATCAATTTAACATGCGGAAATTTGGATGAATTATTTAATTTATTACATGGATAGTATCTACAATTAATTTCTTTCCCTTCTTATCTTGTTCACTAAACATTCTTTACACAATTGCATGTTTTAGGGTACGTGTACGTGTACGTGGTTTATTTCAATCATCATTCTAACATGCTTGATCTAATATGCCATGTGTGTGATGTAATATTTTCATACTTAATTAATTATGGATAATTGTGGCATTCATGTTAATTGTGTGCTGTAACATTCATATTTTCCTTTCGTAGACGTGTTAATTAGCATGATGGACTGAAATTGCCGTGTAAATTAGCGTGTAAATTAGGATTTTAAAGGTGGAATGAGTTGTATTTGTAAAAATAGAAGGCGGAAACTATTTAGTATGCTATAAAAATATGCTATAATATATGCATACCATATATTATATATATTGAAACAGGCAACTGCATATTATATATACGGTTAAAAGTTCGTATATTAAAAGAAACAAAAACAAAAAATGAAAATATAAAAATGGTAGGCGCCGGAATATGGTGAACTTGCGTTAGTTATGCGGTGATTTTAGTCAAAACTACGTAGTTTCATCCTTTTTAATGCTTTTTATTAATTTATTTATTGACCGGAGCAATAACTCTTTTAGTTCCATTTAGGATTAACACTTATACTCTTCTTTAGTATTCTTAAAATGTTGTGGGTTTAAGAGCGTGAAAAACTTTTATGTAAACTAGCAGGATTGACCGCGGGTTGCGCGGCATGTTTAAAGATTTTTTAATGTAAAATTTGAAAAGATTATGTCACATATGCATGATATTTTGATACAGTAAATTGATTTATTAGTTTCACATATATTAAAGTGTTCTTAAATATCCTAATAAGTTATAAAATTTAAAGTAAGGAAAGATTTAGGGCATGTTTGTCTGAGTTTATTTGTTACTGACCTGAACTGAACTGAATTGAATTAAACTGAACTGAATTGAACATATGCAAATGGACTGAAATGGACTAAAATCAATGTACTGAAATTTTTTATCAACATGTCTAAATTAATATTATCAAAATTACATAAATGAATTGATTTGAACTGAACATTATTTGAATTGAACATAAATGAACCGAACTGAACTACTCTACTAATTAGTTCAGTTAAGTAGGACCTTAATTCATCTATTATTTTAAAATTAATATTTTCTATGTGGTCTTAACAAAGAAAGAATGCAACTGAATATAAATTTCACAATTCAAGCAATATTGACATCATACTATGATTGATCCTTTCTATCTTGCAACTAATATTCAGTTGATACAAGAAAATATACAAGTATTACACCACCCAAATCTATATAGCATAATTTAAAATATATTTGTTTACATCATTTGGTAATTATATATCAATAATAGAAAAACAATATATCATGTTTAGATTATGCTAGTATCGTTGTAATATCTATTAATTAATTTCACAATACATGTCAAAGAATATATTCTGAACTTTTACCAAATAAATAATTGATTAATATTATTTTAAAACATATATCATGTTCTTAAAAAAAGGAAACATATTCCTTCAAAAAAAAAGAATCGGTCTCTTGAGTGACCGTCTATATCATAGCATGATATAGACCAGGGACTGAACTGCAAATATAATAATTGTAGGAGATTTTCGCGGGTCCAAAAACCGGGTATGAACCGGGTTATAACGAAGTGGTCCCATTTTGCAGAAACCACGCGTATTTCTCCAATTTCCCCCAAACCATACGGAACCAAAAACCTGCCAGATTTCGTCTCTACTAAAAACGCAGATCTACCTTGATTTCACAGAGCAGAACGCAAACGTGAGGAATAGATTTGTGGCAAGAACACTGAAATTCACTGTGGTTTAAGCTACGGGCATGGAGATCCAAAGCAAGGTGAATTCCCGATTGAATTTCCGATCATTTTTTATGTATAAATCATCAATCTGGTGCATCGAATCCTTGCTAATTGTTTTCTTTTTAATTTATAAACCACGGTTTTCAATCAGTGGCGAAGAAGGTGTAGATTCTGCTGTAACCGATCTAGGTTCATGCATAGATGACAAGGAAGATCGATCTTCATTAGCAATAGGTAAATACTGGATATTTGTTTGATACTGGATGTTTGCTTTAGTTTTCAGTTTGTTAATACTGGATATCTGTGAAAAGTGGTCTGTTTAGGTTAGGATCTGATGTGTTTAGCATGAAAACTGGATTTAAATGTGTAAGCACTATGGATATCTGTTGAAATGCATGTCTGTGGAAAGTGGACTGTTTAGTATGGAATCTGATGTGTTTAGCATGAAAACATGATTTGAAATTGTAAGCACCATGAATAATACTTTTTGATATGCATGCTTGTGAAAAGTGCCCTGTTTAGGATGGAATCTGAACTGTTTAGCATGAAAACTAGGTAACAATACTGATCTGCCTGATTTGGAGGACGTTGATCTTAGGGAGAGTTTTGATGGACTCAGTGCTAGAACCCTTGAAGAGCTAGAAGCACTTTACAAGCTGCATGCTAAAGCAATTGGTTTTTGCTATAGAAAATCAACAAGTAGGAGAAATCATGAAGGCGTTCACTGCGAACAATATTTTAGTTGCTCTTGTGCAGGAAAGCCTAAAAAAGAAACCACCCAAACACCGCCTACCCCAGTCCTACAATTAGATGAACCTGAAAGTTCAACATCAAAGAAAAGAAAAAGAAAGCACAAGGAGTATCCGATAACCAAGACAGAGTGCAAGGCTTCACTTTGTGTGAAGCTGGTTGATGGAATTTTCCATGTCAAACATCATACCCTGACGCATAATCATGCTTTGCTTAGGCCAAAATGGATGTAGTTTGCAAGAAGCGAGCGCCGAATCACTCCAGCAATAGCCAAGGTAAAAATAGGATTGTTTCAACGTAACATGTTTAGCACAGATTGCTATTTTTATAAAAAGTGTGAGGCTATGTTTGTTTCAGGTCATAATGGGGATGGAAGATGCTGGAATGAAACCAACTGATGTATACAACTATCTCACATATTTAGCGGGAGGAGATGAGGCAGTGGGTCATGAACTCAGGGACCAAATTAATTTTGTTGGAAGACTCAGAGTGAAAAGATTGAAAAGGGTGATGCAAAAACATTAATAGCAACTCTAGAGGAAAAGAATAAGAAGAAAGAAGGTTTTATCTACATAGCTTTGAAAACGGAAGATGAAAACAGGTTGAAAGCTGTGTTTTGGAGGGATTCTACGATGCATGAAGATTACAACATTTATGGCGACTGTGTAATACTCGACACTACCTTCAAAACAAACAGGTAAAACTGAAAACTGATGTCTTTAGGTTAGAAACTGGAGTGTTTATTTAGAAAACTGTTGTGTTTGCAATTAGTGGAAAACTAACATGTATAGTATTAACTGTTTAGAAACTGGTGTGTTTATATTATAAATAGGTGTATTTACATTGAAAACTATAGTCTTTACAGAATGTTTTATGAAATAGGTTTAAATCTTAAAAATGACCTTTGAAACTGACTACAGTATTGACTATTTAGAAACTGGTGTGTTTATATTTGAAACTGGTGTGTTTACTTTAAAAACTGTTGTATTTACAGAATTATTTTTTTTGAAACAGGTACAATCTGATATTTGCTATGATACTTGGAATGAATAACAGCCGAGGTAATATGATGTTTGCCTGTGCTTTTATATCTGATGAAACAAGTGAAACGTTTGAGTGGGTACTTAAAACATTCAAGAAAAGTATGGGGGGCAAAGCACCGATTACAATGTTTACAGATCAAGATATTGCGATGACAAATGCGATCGAAAAGGTACTGTCTTGATACTGCATGTTTAACATGTTTTTATCATTGTCCTGGGCTAGTTAATGACATGAATGTTCTGTAATAAACAGGTTTTACCTGAGACGAGACATCGATTATGTTTGTGGCACCTTATGCAGAATGCAATTTCCCATTTTGGCGAGCTGAAAAAGGACGGGCCTTTCAAGTCAGCATTCTAGCGATGCTTATACGGCTGTTCATTCGAGCAAGAATTTGAAGACTGCTGGAGAAATTTGCTCATAGAGTTCAACTTGGAAGGTGATGACTGGTTCGAACGGCTATATAATTTGCGCGAGAAGTGGTGTACATTGTTCAACAAAGATTTCTTTTCTGCTAGGACACTAGCTACACAAAGATGTGAGAGTGCAAACCATGCTATCAAGGTGAAGGTCTAAAAAACAACATCGTTGACTCAGTTTGAGAAGGCATTTGAGAAATTTATTAGGAAATGGAGGAAGAACGAACAGAAAGAGGAAAGTAGGTGCCTACGGTTTCTACCTCGGTCAGCAAAAGGGGGCCTTTTGAAGCATGCATCCGAAGTCTACACACTCAAGATTTATGAGGAATTCAAGCGAGAATTTGGATGGGCAATGGCAACATCGATTTCTGAATCCAAGCTGAATAATGGTGGATACATCAGATGCTTTGTAGTGATTTTAGAAACAGATCCTGATACAGCAGGTTTGTGTTTTTATTTACAACTTTTTTTTTTTGATATAATAGTCTTTTGGATGAAATCTAATGTCTTTAAGTTAGAAACTGGTGTGTTTGACTATAAAACTGTTGTATTAACAACAAGTGAAAAAATGTGTTGTTTAGAATAGATACTAGCATGTTTAAGAATGTGAATACTAGAGTGTTTAGTTGTTTAAAAACTAAACACTCTAGTATTCACATTCTTAACACATGCTAGGTTCTTGAACGTAAACTGAGAAGGAAGAATCTTTTGGTTAAAAACTGATATCCTTAGGTTAAAAACTGGTGTATTTAGGTTAGAAACTGGTGTATTTGTTTTGAAAACTGGTGTATTTACAGAAGGTCTTGCAGGTGAAGTTATGGTGACAATCCCTGCAAATAAGTCCTGGGAGTTTCACTGTTCCTGCAGAATGTTTGAAGAAACAGGCTTGCTATGCTACCACATGATCAGGATATTGCACATGATGTCAATAATGAGGATTCCACCACAGTACATTGTGTGCAGATGGACGAAGAATGTGAAAAAGCAAATCTGGGATAAGTTTCTTGAAGAAGACAAGAATGCTGAGGCAGGTAAGAAATTGAAGGACTCAATTCCATGGCGGCATCAGATCACAGGGCAGTTCTACCATCTGGTTGCCCAAAGTGAAGACAATCTGGAAGCTAGAAAACTATTAGAAGATGTGGTAAAGAGGCAAACGGTTTCAATTAAAAAAGTCCTAGGAAAAGAAGAAGAAGAAGAAGAAGTCACAGATCCAAAGAGCTCATCCGGTACTGCTGCTCCAATTGAAGAAGATGATGAGTTTGCAATTGAAGATCCAGACAAAGCAAACATCAAAGGGAGAGGTAAAAGAATCAAGTCATCAATCGAGCGCCCTAATGCAAAGCCAACAAATGAGTTTGGATCATATACTCCAAAGCCGCGATTATTTTAAGTTCCATCTTTGTTTTTTTTCTTGATTTTTGGTAAAGACAAACATTGTACCATCGAGATTTGAATTGAGTTATGTTATTGGGATTTGAAACTGCTGGATTGTTGTGTTAGAAATAAGGGTGTTTGAGTTAAAAACAGTGGTGTTTATAGTGAAAACTGTGCTTTTTATGTTTATAGTTGAAAGCTGTTGTGTTTTAGATGGAAAATGGAAACTGTTGAAACTGTTGAAAGGTGATTGACTTAGAAACTGTTGTTTTTAAGATGAAAACTGTTGTGTTTAAGATCTCAAAACAACATTCATGGAAACTGTTGTATTTAAGATGAAAATTATTGTGTTTATAGTGGTGATAGAAACTTGTGTAAGGTGTTTATCTTAAAAACTGTTGTTTTTAAGATAGAAACTGATGTGTTTAAGTTAAAAACTGAATGCTTAAGATAGAAAATGTAAAGCTGAACAAGTTTTTAATATAGAAACTGTTGTGTTTAAGTTAAAAACCTAATTAGCTTACAAAATGTTGTTTTTAAGATAGAAACTGATGTGTTTAAGTTAAAAACTGAATGCTTAAGATAGAAAATGTAAAGCTGAACAAACTTTCATAAAACTAAAACAAGAGTCATTAACAAGCAAAAGTGCACTGTTTAACATGAAAAACTAAAAATTAATATCCCATACTGGTCTAAATTTTGATATGCTAACCAAGGTGTTTATGAATTTTCCCAAAATTCATAATCGTCAATGTGAAGATCAAAACTTGGCATTGCTTCCTTGACCTTCGGCATAGCAGATTTCACTACCTCATCAAACCACTTGTGCAGCTCGGGCGCCTGCCAAAACTCCTCACTTTCCCATACATCTTCAGGTTGGCTACTGGCTTCAGCTTCTTGTGGTTGAGTTTGACGCTCTTCTGCATTCTGACTTTGAGCCTTGGCAGCGGCTTTATCTGACTTAAGTCTTGCAAAGAACTTCGCAGTGACAAGTCCCATATCCCTTTTCAGAATCTCATAAGCTTGTTCAGCATTCTGTAGAAGAATAATAAACAGTTAGAAGGAATTAAGAATAAAAAAAGCCAAAACGTTTTGTAAAACTTACACTCAAACCAAGGTCCGCTATCTCCTGATCAGTTTTAAACTCCCAAGTTCCTGGAAGGTCGAAGCTGCCATTAAACTTATTGGCTGGCCTATCCCCATTAGCAGCATTGATAACCCTCCCCGCACGAGTCAGTGGGTACAACCTGGTCTCAACGAGAACCTTGTCAAAGCCATTCATTTTGAGCCAACTAACCCTTGAAGCCACCTTATCTTGAGGCCAGTGCTGAGCAAGAGGGACTGTCATAGGTTCCGGCATACCTAAATTTTAAACACACGGAAAGATACCAGGTCAGACAGAAAAATCACACTAAACACACAAGTTTTCAAAGTTAAAACATTAGAAATCACATTAAACACACAAGTTTTCAGAATCATACCTAAATATGGCGACCGTTGAAGATATTGGATCAGAACTACATACACACAACCCCCAAGAGCAGTTTGTTTCTTGCTTCGTTTGTGGAAGTTCGTCACCCCTTTCAGTAGCTGCTCCAAGAGATACTTGCACCAATCCATGGTTGCTATCTCAGACACGTCAGTGACAGCCTGGATCATCTTCATATCGACATTCCTAAATTTTATGCCAGCCAGAAAAATACATTAAATACACAAGTTTTCAGTGTTAAAGCATTAGAAACCACATTAAAAACACAAGTTTTCAGAATCATCTACCTGGTTTGCAGAGGATTGACAAAGTTTCCGAGCATAAACAGCACAAAAAACTGCAGAAACTCTTCACCACCATCTGGAAGGGCTTCCATATCTCTCACCAAAGCATCCAGAGGGATGTCAGCATCGTCATTCACCTTGAACCTTCTCTTCCATGCAAGCCTCTCCCGCTTAATCTTCTCAGATTTATCAGCGCCGATGTTCCCAGACAATGAACCAACAGGTACATCGACTCCACCTATCGGCAAGCCCAACACATCAAAAACCTCATCAACCCCTATCTTATAGGTCACTGACCCTATGGTTTGATTGCCATGGCCATCTAGACTGGAAATCAAGAATGGGATGATTTCCAGCGGGAACTTGCTCATCTGCACCTTCAACAGGCCCCCAAAACCAATTGTCTCAACAGCAGTCTTCTGAGCCTCGGTCAGTTTTGCTAAAAACTTGGCAACAATGCTTAAATGGCATGCTATTTTCACGCCCTTATCCAGTCTGCAAAATAAACGTTTAAATATCAGTTAAAATGCAACTATCGAATGTTAGTATATAAAAAACTAAAATTAATTTTAAAACTTACTTAATTTCATCATTTTCCACAATGCAAACATGCTGCGACTTTTTCCTGGCCCTCTTTTCCACTACTTCACCATCAGTTGTCTCCACATCATTTTTCCTCTTCCTCCGTTTGTCAGTTGGAACACCACTTGCAGCACATTTAACTGTGCTTATGGGAGGAACGTCGTGGACAGTGGACTGGGAATGGACCTGGGGCTGGGGGGCTGAGGCTGAGATTGAGACTCTTGAGCGGGACCTCTTTGAACAAGGGCTGCTGGGGCTGATCGACCCGAGGCTGGGGCTCGCTGACCTGGGGCTGGGGTAGGGGCGAGACATTTTGGAAGGGGGATAGGTTGAACAGGGGGGACAGAGGCTGGGACTCCTCTAACATGGGCTGAGGGGACTGAGGCTGAGGCTGGGAGGACTGAGTTCTTGAACGTAAACTGAGAAGGAAGAGTCTGCTGGTTAAAATCTGATGTCTTTAGGTTAGAAACTGGTGTATTTAGGTTAGAAACTGGTGTATTTGTTTAGAAAAATAGTGTATTTACAGAAGGTCTTGCAGGTGAAGTTATGGTGACAATCCCTGCAAATAAGTCCGTGGAGTTTCACTGTTCCTGCAGAATGTTTGAAGAAACAGGCTTGCTATGCTACCACATGATCAGGATATTGCATATGATGTCAATAATGAGGATTCCACCACAGTACATTGTGTGCAGATGGACGAAAAATGTCAAAAAGCAAATCTTGAAGAAGAAAATAATGCTGAGACAGGTAAAAAATTGAAGGACTCAATTCCGTGGCGGCATCAGATCACAGGGCAGTTCTACCATCTGGTTGCCGAAAGTGAAGACAATCTGGAAGCGAGAAAACTATTAGAAGATGCAGTAAAGAGACAAACGATTTCAATTCAAAAAGTCTTAGGAAAAGAAGAAGAAGAAGTCACAGATCTAATAAGTCCATGGTTCGTATTCAGACCTCGTTCATACTCGGACCAGGGCCCGAGAAGGGTCATGGGCTCGAGATACGCGGAGGATGGGTCCACGGGTCCATCAATCCTAATCCTTATAAGGAATGCGTATATTATGAATGTTCTACAAGGAATGTACATCTTCTCAAAGATGGTAATTCAGCTATCCTAAACATGGTAACACAACCATGTCCGAAATACACTTCTATTATACATGGTAATACAACCTCTATTCCCATAAGAGTTGTATTCATACCATAAATACATATCTTGGTGATCTATGGATTGTAGCCATAAAAATACCCTAAGAGGTTTGGTAGACCTCTCATCTAATCTCATACTTTATACTTTACGCCTTAAGCAAATATACTGACTTGAGATTCGGAGTGCCTATCCCCGGGACACCCGGGCCCTTTGTCTTGCAGATCAGTTCGAGAGCCTGGTTCGTCGTTGAAGTGTTGGTGTCCGGCATACATCAATTTGGCACGCCCGGTGGGACCTCTCACACTCATTCACAACGTCGCCCTTGTTTCCGATCTGGTCTAACGCACCCGTAGAAGCAACTTCTCCAACAATATGTCTGAAGCCGAGCAACCCAGACGAAGCGCCCGTGTGCTAGGGCAAAATCCGGAGGAGAATCCAGGAGCAAAACAACCCCCCAAGGACGAGGACGAGGATGAGGACGCGGTCGACCCGGAGGATCTCGCACACGCTTCACCTCTGAACCACCGTCAGGTTCTACCGTGGGGGCAGGAAACTCCAACGTTCCATACTCCTTCGGTCCGAATCCTGTCGTATCCAGAACACCCCTCTCTGGTCCAAATCCTGTATTGTCAGGAGTGCCACCTTCTATATCAAATCATGTTGCGTCAGGAGTACCACCTCCTGGATCGAATCCTGTTGGATCTGAAGCGCCGAACTCGGGACCAAGAATTTCGATTCAGACTGACATGAACTACATCGAGCACGTCAACAATCAAGATGCCTCGACCCAGAGAATGGGCTTGGATATGATGGACCTGAATCGATCTTCACCTCAGAAGAACAAGCACTAAGAGATCAACAAATCCTCACGGAAAAACAACAGGAGGAGGAAAGACAAAGACGTCTTAGGGAAACCTTGAGAGATACTATGCGAAGTAACCCTCCAAGTTCCGGGCCATCTTATATCAACCTTGACCCCCCGAGAACGATCCCTGAAGATGTCCGAACGCTGATGAGGAACTTACAGGCCCAATATCCTGATTTTGTCGCATCTTTGATAAACTCAAGTCAACAACTCAGTGCACAGATGCATGAAGCTCCCAACCGAGTATCTATCTCAGGAGCCCAAACTACACCACCTGCTGATCCTACTCAGGAGCGAAGACTGCTCAATAATTTATCCAAGGATGTGCCACCTTATAATGCTCAGAGCAGTCTGCCACCACCTCCTAATGTATCCAATTATCAGGGTGAAGGCACATGATTAAGTAGGGAGGAGGTAAGAAGGATGCATATCCTCAACATAGAAGAAGAACTCAGACGCGAGAAGAGGGAGCGATCTCAAAGCGAATGGCAAAATAGCGCTGATCGACCCTACTCACAAGATGGAGCCTACCCTACCCGAGGTAAATACGAAGTTGACCAAGAAATCACACGTATTCTCGGACCCAGAGGACAAGCTGCTTGTTCTCCCTTCTCGCGGCATATTGTGAACCTCCCTTTTGATAACCACAAGAAGGTCCCAGAGCACTTACCTACATACGATGGCACCAACGATACTAGAGAATTCTTCCGGTCTGTTTTAAGACCTTAGAAACCAGGAACTTCCATGAATTGGAGATATGCAAGATCGTCCCCAGTCACCTCCGAGGAAAAGCACAGACCTGGTTTACCCAGACGAAACCAGAAAGTTTAATTGATTACTGGGATTTTGCCGAATTTCTTCTCCACGCTTTCTTCCATAAGAAGAAGTTCACCAAGTCCCTCGGAGATCTGGGGTATGTGGCCCGCCTCGAAGGAGAGACTGTGATAGAACACTATCATAGATACATGGATCTAGCTACTGAATGTTATGATCGAGATGAACGCCTCCTGATAAATATGTACCGGATGAGCGTGGATGATGACATTCTAAGGATGAAGCTGGCAACAAAGAACCCAACAACCATTCAACACCTTCAGGCCATCATGGAAAAGTACTCTAGCAAATCAAATGCTGTGACGGGCAAAAGACCCTCAGAATTCCTTATGGACAGAAAAGAATCAAGGGCGAAGATACCGAAGGTTGAGAAGACTGATAACGCTCCAAAGCCTACCTTCGAGTCCTACACTCCTCTAGCAAGATCTCGGGCTGAAATTCTATCTATTCATAGACACCTTTTGAAGGATCTGTCTGCCATGAAGGAATCAGCCGAACGTCAAAGGTCCCCGAAATATAAATATCACCGAGATCGGGGGTATGACACGGAGGAGTGCTACCAACTCAAGAATGAGATCGAGAAGTTAATTCGTCAAGGAATTGTGCAACAAATCGCACCTTCAATAGCTGGCGATAACCAGGGGACCCAGAGAAGGTATGTGGGAAAACCCTGGCAGAAGAAGAAGGATGGTTACCGCAATAATAACAATAACAACCAGGGCGGCGGAGGCAACAACCCTCAAGATCCTCCTCCACCTCCGTCAAACAGAGCCAACCGAGTCATCAACGACATCAATGGCTACACAGGAGAAGCAATTTCCTTGACCAAGCTGAAAGATAGTGTGCGAGCTATACCCCACACTGAGCCTGTCAACAAGAGGCTCCGCCCCGAGGAAACCATTACCTTCTCCGATGCGGACGCCGTGCCAAATCAGATGCCTCACTCGGACCCTCTCATCATCTCAGCAACCGTACAAGATACTCTAGTAAAAAGAATCTTCATGGATGATGGGAGTGGGGTAGAAGTAATGTTCCAAGACTGCTTCCAGAAGTTAGGATTTACTAAAGATGACCTTAAACCTACAGGTCCGATCTCGGGGTTCACAGGAAATCCAGTAATACCTCTCGGGGAAATCACACTCCCCGTCATCACAGTAGCAGAAGGAGCCAAGAGCCTAACCTTGTACTGCATATTTGTGGTAGTAGACACGGTCACACCCTTCAACATTATCCTTGGTACACCTTGGATGTGCCAAGCTAAAGTTGTATGGTCTCCCTACCACCTGATGCTGAAGTTTCCAACACCACAAGGAGTAGCTTCAATCAAAGTAGACCAAGGAGTGGCGCGCTCTTGTATGGTCACGGCCATCCGTGATGCCAGAAAAGTGAGCAATATCTCGGCCGTCAACACTATTCTAGGAGATTTGGTACCCGATCCTGATCTCGAACAACCCATGGTGTTCCATTTTGAAGAAGAGGCCTACAACGAGATGACTGCACTATGGCATAAACGTCGCCACCAAACCTTCCAAGTGGGGGAACTGGTAATGCCAGTTGGCCTGTGGTGCACCAACAAGCTAGGAGGAGCGCTGGAGCCGAGGACCAAAGGACCATACAAAATCTCCGCAGCACAATCTGGCGGATTCTACCTCTTGCAAACACGCGAAGGAGAGCACTTGGACCCTGTCATTATGGCGCCCTACCTACGCAGGTACCTCGGAGCTAAAACCAAGTAGACCTTCTCCATATAAGGAGAAACTACTTCAATAAGGCCTACGGGTCAAGCTCATTTTCTTTTCATCTTTTTACATTTTTATACCCGAGCTCCCAAACTCGAGGTTGTCTTTTATAGTTTTACCGAACTCTCAAGTTCGAAGAATGCAATTTCTTTTCGATATATATCTTTTATTTTATTTTGAAGCAGTCCATACTCTCTAAATACAAAGAGAAACTATGCCTCACAAAGCATAAGTAAAGACTGCTGCCTAAAGATCCATACACTTATAAGTGTACAATTGATACTTATCTAATATGAGCTGTTTAGACTACGTGTCTGAACTACAATCATCTTAGGCCAAAATAAAATAATATACTTATAAAAAGTATATGGTCAAAGACCAACATGATATGGGTCATGCAAACTCACAAAGTTTGGAACTCGACCCTCCACATGATACTCCTATTAAGGTACACATCACTATTTATTAAGGCTATTCATAAGCCTAAAGAGTCAATCTTCTCAAGGATTGCGATATAAAGACCTTTATAAAGGCAAAATCAAAATGTGTTATTACACTACGAAACTTCTTACACCTCGTGAAGGTCTTTAAATATAGGGGTACCACCCCGACCGCGAGAAGAAGTAGAGGCACGACCTCGAACACTCTGGAGGCCACGACCCCAATTACTTTCCTCTGCCACTCTCATCAACTGAGAGGGCATAGGGGACCCAATTCTATTTTCCACAGGTCGAGCAGGAGAGTTAGTAGAGCCTCGAGCTCTAGGAGTAGGTGTCACCTCTCTGCCCCTTCCACATGGGATCCCTCGAGATACACCCCTTTGGGCATGAGGCCTTATCAAAGGTCCTGAATATGGGACACCAGAAGGTCCACCTACTTCCCTCCTTGAAGACCCTGCAGGCATAACAAACACACCTTGGGCCTCTATTTCCTTTATTTGGAACTTACAAGCGTTAAGCTTGGCCTGGCACATTCTCAATCTTGTGATTCACAGTGATGGCCTCATCTCAAAGTCTAGAAATAAGAAGATCCTTCTCATGACTTTCACCGTTGACTGTCATCAAGTCACTCTTGACTTTCCTCCATTCTTGATCATACTCTTTATTGGTGGCCACGACCTTGTTGTGAGCATCTTCTAGATCTCTATATCTCTTCTGAAGATCACTCAGTTCCTGATTCAGCTCAGCTCTTCGCTTCAAAGCCTCTTTGAGCCCCCCTCGAATACTCTCACATTCTTCCCACACAATGCTGAAAAAGCCTTTGGAGTCATCCATATCTTCCTCCAGTTCCTTGTTCTTCTGAAGGACAGCTTCATACTTGACCTGCAAATCAGCACATGCGGCAGAGCAACACTGGACATAAAGGAAGGTAAAGACCAATTAATTCCAAAGACAAAGCACGTGTTCAGAATACATGAAACGCCAAAATTTGGCGAAAAGCGAAAAATCTTGAAGTAAAAGGCAAGGCTCTAAGGAGTTACAGTCTTCTCCTACTCATCAGAAGTCTTTGGGTCCCCAAGTGAAGTTTCAGTAGCCTGTTTCTCCATCAGGAACGTCAGCTCATGATACAAACCAGACAGTCTGTCCTGAAACTCCTCCAGAGTTAAAGCCTTCTTCAAAGATTCTAGACTAGACAGTAGGCTGGTCTCAAACCCCCCAATCTGGCTAAACTTAACCCGATATTCCTTCAAATTCTCTGGTACTTCAGGCCAAGTGTAGGCAGGGGCAAGACATCATTGAATATCTTCACTGAGAAACCCCTTCAGAGGAATCCACATCTTCGAGAGCTCAGATTTATGGTAGAATTCACCATACTCTAGGAGATGTGCCTCCATCTCTGGACAGTTGAGGCAGAAGTCTATTATCAACCGAACTAGCTGCCTCTGGCTAACAGGATCAGCATATCGGTCTTTCTCAGCTTCCACCAAAGTCATGTTCCTTTTCAATTCTAAGAAGGAACCATCCGACAGCCTTTTGGCCTTCTTCAAGGCTTGATTCTCCTCTTCTAAGGCTTTTATTTTGTCCTTAGCCTGAGCCATCTCATTCTGGAGATGCTTCAGCATATCTGAAGGTTCCTTAGACCTCCGGGACATCTCCTCCTCCATCAACTCGAGCTCGGACTCCTGTCCTTGAGAACGGTTATACAGTGTCCGAAGAGAATTGTACATATGCCTCATCTGACTCGTATACTGTAAAAGAAGACAAAGAGAATTAGATAACTACACAACTAATCCTATCAAAAGCCATGAAGAATCATACCTGGTTAATTCCGGGACAGCCCGGTACCACCTCGACCAGAACCTCAGAAGGAGAAGGTGACACATACTTCTCGAACTCTTCCAATGGTCCGAGTTTGAGCCTTGGCTTCTTTGGAGGCTTGTCTGCAGAAATCCCTGAAGCCTCGAGATCCCTCTTCTTCTCATTACTACTCAATAGCCCCCTTGATTCAGCTATCTGAGACAACAAATTGGCTGCCCTGTTCGTCCTAGAAGCACCCACTGCACATACAAGGAATGAAGTTAGCGTAAGAAGCAATGGATACATTGTGGACGAGAATATAACACAAGAAGAAATACCCTCTTGCAACGCATCTGATTGTACCACAAAAGTTATCATCATGACCTCATCGACCTGTTCGGTCGTGATGGGAAGGACACTAGAGGCCCGAGACATTTCCTTTCTCGGACATCGACCTAAGGCAGAACCCTCATCCTCTTCCTCATCTTATCCCACTTCCCACAGTTCACAGGAAGCACAAAAAGCTTACCTAAAGTGGTATCTCGAGGGGTTAAGGTCACATTTTGTTTAACAACGGAAACCTTATACATGGTCTGCAACAAGGAGAGAGTAGGGCGGTAACCTTCACGAGCACACCAAGTTATTAAGGCCATAATGATTACTATCACATTGGCATGTAACTGCCCTGGATGCACCCTATAATGCTGAAGAAAATCATCCAACAGTGGGGGACAAGGGAAGGCTAACCCATGCTGCAGAAACCTCCCGTATATGACCCATCGGGTCGGAGTTACTAACTCAACTGCAGATTTGTCTTCTCCAAAGTACATGAGGTCAGCATCAGAAGGAATGGAAAAGGGACAACCTTTTGCGAAGATAGCAGCATCAGCGCGTGCTTTATCCTCCTTCAACGGCTTCCTACTACTCCCTTCGCCATCCATGAACACTATACCTTTGGATGAATGCATTACCATGGGGCTATTCCCCTCCATCTGAGCCCTCCTGGCCATAGTCCTCAACCTCTTCTCTTCCTCAGAGGCTTTCTTCTTCAAAACTACATGTTTTTTCCGACTTGCTACCTCAGCCCTATGATGTTCAAGGGAGCTATTCTCCTCAGCCCGAGCTTCTACATACTCTCCCTCATGATGATGGGGGAAGGAAATTGTTCTACTACTATTGCTCATGATTATAGAGAGTATGGGGGGAAACACGCACACAAAGATAAAAGGAAAAAACAAATAGACACAAGCAAATGCGCAGAGAAAGAAGATAGCACTTACTGATGATGGAAGCAGAAAGTAGAAATATGGGGCTTCAGAAATTGATGAAGTATTGATGCGCCTTCTGAACTTGGAAAGAAAAAAATTTCGAATAAGAGAAGACAACGGGAATGATTTGGGAAATTTAATCCAAACCCATACAGCATTGAAGATGAGCAATTACCTCGATTCTGTTTCCAAGGCAAGTAATTGGAGAGACGGGGGACAGACCGTCTCTGCTCGCCAATGAAGCACGCCACGTGTATCTACCATCTGGATTTCAAAAGAAGCTAATCTCAGCCGTCCACGTGTCCTGATAGAATACGAAAGAACTTGAAGCTAGATATTCAGAAGGATAAGCCCGAAAGGACAGTCCTAGAAGGACACCCCGAGCTTAACACCTTGAGTTATTCTCCCTCGAGTTATTGGTCTTCCCTCGAGAAGCAATCCTCTCCTTTAACCTTCAAGATGGAGCACTCTATATTCTGAAGATCTACCTTGGGGCTACTGATAAGTCCATGGTTCGTATTCGGACCTCGTTCATACTCGGACCAGGGCCCGAGAAGGATCATGGGCTCGAGATACGCGGAGGATGGGTCCACGGGTCCATCAATCCTAATCCTTATAAGGAATGCGTATATTATGAATGTTCTACAAGGAATGTACATCTTCTCAAAGATGGTAATTCAGCTATCCTAAACATGGTAACACAACCATGTCCGAAATACACTTCTATTATACATGGTAATACAACCTCTATTCCCATAAGAGTTGTATTCATACCATAAATACATATCTTGGTGATCTACGGATTGTAGCCATAAAAATACCCTAAGAGGTTTGGTAGACCTCTCATCTAATCTCATACTTTATACTTTACGCCTTAAGCAAATATACTAACTTGAGCGTCAGAGTGTCTATCCCCGGGACACCCGGGGCCTTTGTCTTGCAGATCAGTTCGAGAGCCTGGTTCGTCGTCGAAGTGTTGGTGTCCGGCATTTATCAAGATCCAAAGAGCTCATCCAGTACTGCTGCTCCAATTGAAGAAGATGATGAGTTTGCAATTGAAGATCCAGACAAAGCAAACACCAAGGGGAGAGGTAAAAGAATCAAGTCATCAATCAAGCGCCCTAAAGGAAAGCTAACCAATGAGTTTGGATCATATACTCCAAAGCCGCGATTATTTTAAGTTCTATCTTTGTTTTTTTCTTGATTTTTGGTAAAGACAAACATTGTACCGTCGAGATTTAAAATTGAGTTATATTATTGGGATTTGAAGCTGCTAGATTGTTGTGTTAAAAATAAGGGTGTTTGTGTTAAAAAGAGTGGTGTTTATAGTGAAAACTGTGCTTTTTAGGTTATAGTTGAAAGCTGTTGTGTTTTAGATGGAAAATGAAAACTTGTGTGTTTAGAAATGAAACTAGGTTGTTTAGACTAAAATCTAATGTGTTTATTTTATAATTTAAACTAAGCTGATTGGCTTAGAAACTGTTGTTTTTAAGATGGAAACTGTTTTGTTTAAGATCTCAAAACAACATTCATGGAAACTGTTGTGTTTAAGATGGAAATTATTGTGTTTAAGATGAAAATTATTTTGTTTAAGATGGACATTGAAACTATTTGTGTATAGTGGTGATGGAAATGGGAATTTAAAATGGTGTTTGTAGTTTAAGTTGGTTGGAAACTTGTGTGTTTAGAAATAAAACTAGGTTGTTTAGTTTAAAATCTAATGTGTTTATCTTATAATTTAAACTAAGGTGATTGGCTTAGAAACTGTTGTTTTTAAGATGGAAATTGTTTTGTTTAAGATGGACATGGGAACTTAGAAATTTTACTTGGAACTTAGAAGTTATGTTTCCAGCTTATGCTGTTATGAAAACTATGGTGTTTTGGTTAAATATTGTTGCGTTTAAGTTAAAAACTGAATGATTAAGATAGAAAATGTAAAGCTGAACTGACTTTCATAACTAAAGCAAGAGTCATTAACATCCAAAGGGCACTGTTTAACATGAAAAACTAAATTTTAATATCCCATACAAGACTAAAATTTGATATCCTAACCAAGGTGATTATGAATTTTCCAAAATTCATAATCGTCAATGTGAAGATCAAAACTTGGCATTGCTTCCTTGACCTTCGGCATAGCAGATTTCGCGACCTTGTTAAACAACTTGTGCAGCTCGGGCGCCTGCCAGAACTCCTCACTTATCCATACATCTTCAGGTTGACTCCCTACCGCCTGCTGCGACAACACAGGTTCAGCTTCTTGTGGTTGAGTTTGACGCTCTACTGCATTCTGACTTTGAGCCTTGGCAGCGGCTTTATCTGCCGTAAGTCTTGCCAAAAACTTCACAGTGACAAGTCCCATATCCCTTTTAAGAATCTCATAAGCTTGTTCAGAATTCTGTAGAAGAATAATAAACAGTTCAGAAGGGATTCACAAAAAGGCATACGTTAAAAAAAGCCAAAATGTTTGTAAAAATTACACACAAACCAAGGTCCGCTATCACTTGATTAGTTTCAAACTCCCCAGTTCCTGGAAGGTCGAAGCTGCCATTAAACTTATTGGCTGGTCTGTCCCTATAAGCAGCATTGATAACCCTCCCGGCACGAGTTAGTGGGTACGACCTGGTCTCAATGAGGACCTTGTCAAAGCCATTCGTTTTGAGCCAAGCAACCCTTGCTGCCACCTTATCTTGAGGCCAATGCTGAGCAAGAGGGACGGCATACCTAAATTTTAAACACACAGAAAGATACCAGATGAGACAGAAAAAGTCACATTAAACACACAAGTTTTCAAAGTTAAAGCATTAGAAACCACATTAAAAACAAAAATTTTCAGAATCCTACCTAAATATGGCAACCATTGAAGATACTGGATCAGAACTACATAAACACAACACCCAAGAACAGTGTGTTTCAGGCTACGTTTGTGGAAGTTGGTCACCCTTTTCAGTGGCTGCTCCAAGAGATACTTGCACCAATCCATGGTTGCTATCTCAGACACGTTAGCCACAACCTGAATCATCTTCATATCGACATGCCTGGTTTGCAGAGGATTGACAAAGTTTCCGAGCATAAACAACACAAAAAACTGCAGAAACTCTTCACCACCATCTGGAAGGGCTTCCATCTCTCTCACCAAAGCATCCAGAGGGATGTCCTCATTGTCATTCATTTTGAACCTCCTCTTCCATGCAAGCCTCTCCCGCTTAATCTTCTCGGATTTTTCAGCACCAATGTTCCCAGACAATGAACTAATAGGTACATCAACTCCACCTATCGGCAAGCCCAGCACATCAAATACCTCATCAACCCATATCTTGTAGGTCACTGAACCTATGGTTTGATTTCCATGGCCATCTAGACTGGAAATCAAGAACATAATGATTTCCAGCGGGAACTTGCTCATCTGCACCTTCAAAAGGCCCCCAAAACCAATTGACTCAATAGCAGCCTTCTGAGCCTCGGTCAGTTTTGCTAAAAACTTGGCAACAATGCTTAAACGACATGCTATTTTCACGTCCCTATCCAGTCTGCAATAAAGACGTTTAAATATCAGTTAAAATGCAACTATCGAATGTTTAGTATATAAAAAACTAAAATTAAATTTTAAAACTTACTTAATTTCATCGTTTTGCACAATGCAAACTTGCTGCGACTTTTTCCTGGCCCTCTTTTCTGCGACTTCAGCTACATCAGCCTCCACATTTTTCCTCTTCCTCCGTTTGTCAGTTTGAACACCACCTGCAGTACATTTAACTGTGCTTATGGGAGGAAAATCGTGGACAGTGAACTGGAACTCAGGTCCGGCCTCGTTGACATGGGGCTCGCTGACCTGGGGCTGGGGCTCAGGCTGGGACTCCTTGGGCGGGACCTCTTTGAACAGGGGCATGTTGAAAAGGGGCTGGGGATGGTTGAACAGGGGCTGGGGCTCATTGACCCGAGGCTGGGGTTCGCTGACCTGGGGCTGGGGTTGGGGCTCGCTGACCTGGGGCTCGACAGTGCTGGACTGGAGCTCATCATTGGTGGTTTGAGGCTCATTATTGGTGGGCTGGGACGAGTCAGCAACTAACGTCTTCTTTACACGTTGCTTCAGTTGACGTTTCTTCTTTCCCACAGGTTCAACAACAAATTTCTTCTCCCCTACACGGCAAGCTTTCTTCTCCGTGGATGGACAGTCTCTGAATTTTTTGTTTTTATACAACTTCCTCTTGCCTGTATCAAAAAACAAAATAATCATTGGTACATGTTAAATATATAATATATAGGATAAAAACTACATAAAAATTGCAGGGAAAACGAGATCATACCATGACCTAAAGGACCATATGTATGAGTGCATGTGAATGCAGTAGCCACTTATTTTCCCTTTTTGACTTTACTAGGGAGTTGCTCATTCTGTTCAAAATCATCTTCAGAATTATCGACATGCTGTTCATTGATTTGTGGGACAATGGTTTCCAAAACAGAATCAGCAAACTTCTGGCTGTCGCTCGCATCCTCTTTGATTGGCTCTGTCCCATCCATAGAGCGCGTGTTATGCACTACACGTACTGCAAAGAACATTTTTTCAAATCAGTAGATATAATTTTTGAATTTTAAACACTTGTAAACGCAAAAAGAATTCAGGCTAGAAAGACAAGTTTTCATTTTATAAACATAAGATTTTAGGCACATAAAAACTAGGGTATTTATGTTAAATAATGTTGTATTAAGTGTAGTCAAGTTTCACCAAATATTTCAACCTAAAACATTAAGTTTTCAAAACTAAACAGTTTTCAAACTAAACTATCAAGTTTTACAGTGCAACAGTTTTCAGGCTAAACAATACAGTTTCTACAATCAATGTAGTTTTCAGCCTTAATAACCAAGTTTTACAAAACAACAGTTATCGCATTAAAAAATCAAGTTTTTATAATTACTCTAGTTTTCAGTCTAAAAAGGTAAGTTTTCACAATCTTTATAGTTTTCGTAATAAAAAATCAAGCTTCTAAACACCAAAGTTTCCAACCTAAATAATTAAGTTTGCACAATATAATAGTTTTTAAGCTAAACAATAAAGTTTAACAAACCACAGTTTCCAGACTAAATTATATAGTTTCTACAAACACAGTAGTATTCGGCCTTGATAATCAAGTTTTCAAAAATAACTGTTTTCACATTAAAAAAGTAAATTTTACAAAACACCACAGTTTTCACAATAAAAAATCAAATTTCAACACAAATCAAGAAGCCTAGTTTTCAGGTTAAAAACTAAAAAATCCACATGCACACAGAAAACCACATTAAACAGTCCAGTTTTAAATCTAAACACATAAAATTTTAAAAGCAGGAAAAACTTCCCATTAAACAGTCTAGTTTTCATGGTAAAACACTTAAATTTGCAGAGCAGTCACAAAGTACAAAAAAACAACAAAAAAGCAGGAAAACACAGCGACATAAAGTATCACCTCGCTGCACCCCCTCTGGATTACCAGCTTCCACTGATTTAGACGACTTCATTGTATTCAGATCTGCAGAACACAAAGCAGAATCACCAATCACAAATCAACAGAATTACAAAACACAAAAACAATAGAATCATGAACATCACAAAACAGTTGGATTGACACACCTGACTCAGAGATTGGATTAATACCAAATCGATTAACAACTGAGCGACGAGCAGCTGCAGTACACGAAAACGCCGATCAAACACAATCAAAACTCAATAGCAAAAACGCAGATCATAATCACCATTAAATAACAAAAAACAATAACCAAATCAATACCTGGATTGGATTGCGCCGGTTGGATTGCGTCGGTTAGATTGCGCCGGTTGGATTGCGTCGGTTAGATTGCGCCGGTTGAATTGCGCCGGTTGGATTGCGATGGTTCGATTGGGCAGATTTGACGCGAGTGATGAGTGAAGAATGAGGGTTTGGAATTGGGAACGGTGGGTTTCAAAAAGGATTGGAAA
Organism: Sherardia arvensis; assembly: GCA_948330725.1. Classification (NCBI taxonomy): domain Eukaryota; kingdom Viridiplantae; phylum Streptophyta; class Magnoliopsida; order Gentianales; family Rubiaceae; genus Sherardia; species Sherardia arvensis. Next base: position 20,498,566 of record OX415238.1, read on the forward strand.
TTAAAAATAGAATTATGGGTTATATATTTACGGAGGAGGGCTTTTTAGCAATTTCCCTAATTGCTAATAAGGACCTGCGTAAATGTTAATTGCAAAAGAGGAGCCGTTTTTCCTATTTTAATTGCAGAAATAGGCCGTCTATATTATTGTCTATTCCAAGACTAATATACCGGGTTATAACGAAGTGGCCCCATTTTGCAGAAACCACGCGAATTTCTCCAATTCCCCCCAAACCATACGGAACCAAAATCCTGCCAGATTTCTTCTCTGCTAAAATAACAGATCTACCTAGATTTCACAGAGCAGAACGCAAACGCGAGGAATAGATTTGGGGAAAAAACACTGAAATTCACTGTGGTTTAAGCTACGGGCATGGAGATCAAAAGTAAGGTGAGTTCCCGATTGAATTTCCGATCATTTTTTATGTATAAATCATCCATCCGATTCATCGAATCCTTGCTAATTGTTGTTTTTATTTATTTATAAACCACATCTTTAAATCAGGGGCAAAGAAGGTGTAAATTCTGCTGTGATTTAAGCTACGGGCATGGAGATCCAAAGCAAGGTGAGTTCCCGATTGAATTTCCGATCATTTTTTATGTATAAATCATCAATCCGATGCATCGAATCCGTGCTAATCGTTGTTTTTTTAAATTTATAAACCACGGCTTTCAATCAGTGGCGAAGAAGGTGTAGATTCTGCTGTTACCGATCTAGGTTCATGCATAGATGACAAGGAAGATCGATCTTCATTATCAATAGGTAAATACTGGATATTTGATTGATACTGGATGTTTTCTTTAGTTTTCAGTTTGTTAATACTGGATATCTGTGAAAAGTGGTCTGTTTAGGTTAGGATCTGATGTGTTTAGCATGAAAACTAGATTTGAATGTGTAAGCACTATGGATATCTGTTGAAATACATGTCCGTGGAAAGTGGACTGTTTAGTATGGAATCTGATGTGTGTAGCATGAAAACTGGATTTGAATTTGTAAGCACCATGAATAATACTTTTTGATATGCATGCTTGTGAAAAGTGTCTTGCTTAGGATGGAATCTGAACTGTTTAGCATGGAAACTAGGTAATAATGCTGATCTGCCTGATTTGGATGATGTTGATCTTAGGGAGAGTTTTGATGGACTCAGTGCTAGAACCCTTGAAGAGCTAGAAGCACTTTACAAGCTGCATGCTAAAACAATTGGTTTTTGCTATAGAAAATCAACAAGTAGGAGAAATCATGAAGGCGTTCACTGCGAACAATATTTTAGTTGCTCTTGTGCAGGAAAGCCTAAAAAAGAAACCACCCAAACACCGCCTACCCCAGTCCTACTATTAGATGAACCTGAAAGTTCAACATCAAAGAAAAGAAAAAGAAAGCACAAGGAGTATCCGATAACCAAGACAGAGTGCAAGGCTTCACTTCGTGTGAAGCTGGTTGATGGAATTTTCCATGTCAAACATCATATCCTGACGCATAATCATGCTTTTCTTAGGCCAAAATGAATGCAGTTTGCAAGAAGCGAGCGCCGAATCAGTCCAGCAATAGCCAAGGTAAAAATATGATTGTTTCAACGTAACATGGTTAGCACTGATTGCTATTTTTTTAAAAAGTGTGAGGCTGTGTTTGTTTCAGGTCCTAATGGGGATGGAAGATGCTGGAATGAAACCAACTGATGGATACAACTATCTCACATATTTAGCGGGAGGAGATGAGGCAGTGGGTCATGAACTCAGGGACCAAATTAATTTTGTTGGAAGACTCAGAATGAAAGCGATTGAAAAGGGTGATGCAAAAACATTAATATCAACTCTAGAGGAAAAGATTAAGAAGCAAGAAGGTTTTTTCAACAGAGCTTTGAAAACGGAAGATGAAAACATGTTGAAAGCTGTCTTTTGGAGGGATTCTATGATGCATGAAGATTACAACATTTATGGCGACTGTGTAATACTCGACACTACCTTCAAAACAAACAGGTAAAATTGAAAACTCATGTGTTTAGGTTAGAAACTGGAGTGTTTATTTAGAAAACTATTGTGTTTGCAACTAGTGGAAAACTAACATGTATAGTATTAACTGTTTAGAAACTGGTGTGTTTATATTATAAACAGGTGTATTTACATTGAAAACTATAGTCTTTACAAAATGTTATATGAAATAGGTTTAAATCTTAAAAATGACCTTTGAAACTGACTACAGTATTGGCTATTTAGAAACTGGTGTGTTTATATTTGAAACTGGTGTGTTTACTTTAAAAACTGTAGTATTTACAGAATTTTTTTTTCTGAAACAGGTACAATTTGATATTTGCTATGATACTTGGAATGAATAACAGCCGAGGTAATGTGATGTTTGCCTGTGCTTTTATATCTGATGAAACAAGTGAAACGTTTGAGTGGGTACTTAAAACATTCAAGAAAAGTATGGGGGCAAAGCACCGATAACAATGTTTACAGATCAAGATATTGCGATGACAAATGCGATCGAAAAGGTACTGTCTTGATACTGCATGTTTAACATGTTTTTATCATTGTCCTGGGCTAATTAATGACATGATTGTTCTGTAATAAACAGGTTTTCCCTGAGACGAGACATCGATTATGTTTGTGGCACCTTATGCAGAATGCAATTTCGCATTTTGGCGAGCTGAAAAAGGACGGGCCTTTCATGTCAGCATTCCAGCGATGCTTATACGGTTGTTCATTCGAGCAAGAATTTGAAGACTGCTGGAGAAATTTGCTCATAGAGTTCAACTTGGAAGGTGATGATTGGTTCGAACGGCTATATAATTTGCGCGAGAAGTGGCGTACAACGTTTTAATATTTTAAATCTATTATAATATTAACCATTATTAGTAATACTAATTATTAGTTAATTAGTTCGAATTGTATAATATTCTTTAATTTAGTGTTTCTTAATCAATGAAGATACTGATTTTAAAATTAATAATCTATAATATGAAATATTTTCAAAAACCTTTTTTTCCAAAAACCTTGATTAACAAACCTTATTTGCTAAAATACATTAGATTAATTATTTGATTCAGTTTTAAAGAACCACCAACTCCTGAACTTATCAGCATTCTTTTGTGACTATCAAAATATAATCTCTACAGTCATTAGAGCAATCCATCATCTAATTATTGAAATAGATATTTTTAAAAGAAACCGTTTATAATTTAGACAAGCTTATTTTTTAACTAGGAAAATATGAAGGTCCTTATTTACAAAACACGGAGGGACTTAAATTGCAAATTTTGAAAACTTAGTCCTCCATAATAAGTTCACGCACGCGCGTGTAAATATGTGGGACCCACCACATATATTCCTTTTTTCCTCTCTCCTGCAAAAATGTTACCTTTAAAAGCTTGATCCTTAGACCTCATGGTTTAGGAGACATAACTTTACCGCTAGACCAACCCATCTTTAATCATTTTCACTGTCAAGATATATATATGAGGTAGTCTTGTAAGAGACCGTCAATATTATAGACCGGAGACTAAATAGTAAAAGAATGGTTGAATAAAAATTACTATTCACGCGCGCACTATTCACGGCCCGATACTATTCACACGCTCTATTCATTTCTTAGTACAATTTTAATACGTTGTACATTAAAATGCTGAGGTTTTTAATTAAGACTATGATGTTTGATTTTTAAAAATTATTTACATTAAAACATAGAGGTTGTGTTTTTTATCATATAGAGGTTGTTAATTAAAAGTATAATGTTTGATTTTTAATACGTTGTACATTAAAACACTGAGGTTGTTAATTAAAAGTAGAATGTTTGATTTTTAATACGTTATACACTATAACACGGAGGTTTTTTATTAAAATTAAAATTTTTGATTTTAATAGATTGTAGTTGAAATAAGGATGTTTTTAATTTAAAGTACTATGTTTCTTTTATGATAGGTTGTAGATTAAAATATGGAGCTTTTTAATTACAAGTACAATGTTTTGTTTTTAATTGATTGTAGATTAAAATATGAATTTTTTTAATTTAAAGTAGAATGTTTGAATTTTAAATATAGAGGTTTCAGTTTAAAAGTAGAAAAATTTAAGTTTTAATAGGCTGTATATAATAACACAAATGATGCAAGGTGAAAATATAAATTTTATTTAATGTATTATATATATATATATCTTAGTTGAGAAAGGCATCAAATATGAAATGATGCAGTGGTAAGGTCTATCCACCTTGATGAGGAGCACCTGAGTTCGAGCTAACCTGGGAGCAAGATTTTGCAAGATTTGGGGAAAAAATATGGCGGGTCCCACTTTTACACGTGCGGCGCGTGATTTAAGAAGGGAGGGGGTAATTTGTAAACATTGCAATTAAATCCCTCCGTGTTTTGCAAGTAATTAGTCCCTCCATATTTTTCTAGTTAAAATTATCCTAGTCTAAATTGTGGACGGTTTCTTTTTGAGAATTTATATATAATAACATTAAATAAAACCAGATACTTTAACCTTAAAACTTTTATGTTATTATGTACAACCTATTAAAATTTAAATCTTTCCGCTTTTTCACTAAATTCTATGCTCTGCCTACTCTCTAGAATTCCTACCCAACTTTAATTCCGACAAACAACAACGACTCTTTCCCCTCCTCCAACCACCCTATCTCCGCCATCAACGGTCAGATAACGGGCAATTTTTACCCGTCGCCATGGCGTCGCCACCGCCTGTGCGCGGTGGTTTCGGATCGGGAAGAAGTTTCGCCCAAGCCCTGTCTAATCGTGCACCCCCTTTAGCCCCAACCTTACCTGCTAATCCAGAAATCCAACCGATTACCCAATATCGTGGCGAGATTGCCGTCATTGTCACCAGAAGCCAGGCGCAGACTCTAGCATCACACTACAGCAATGCCCTAATTGGCAAGTTCGCTAGAGGCAAACCTTATATGGAGCGTCTCCATGAGGCTTTCAAATCTGCAGATTTCAAGGGCAATTATCAAATTGGCTCAATCGACTACAGGCATATCCTGATTCGGTTCGACAATCCTGAAGCTTATTAACGTTGCTGGATGAAAGGACACTGGATCTTCAGTGGGGCGCAGATGAAGGTGCTGAAGTGGACTTTAGATTTCTCTCCGGAGGCTGAGTCTTCCATTGTACCAGTCTGGGTAACCATTAGCAAGGTACCAACTTTCTTCTATAACTCCACCATGATCCAAGCTATGGGAGATCAGATAGGTCAGTTTATAAAAATTAATAAAGCTACTGCAGCCCTTACCAGACCTAACATTATTAAAATATGTGTGGAGGTTGACCTTAGGAAGAAACTCCAAACATCTATTAGATTAGGAATAGAGGATGAGCCTATTCTGAAATATCCAGTTGAGTATGAAGATTTACCCAGCTATTGCTCACACTGCTCTATGATTGGTCACAGTGATGAGTGCTGTGGTATCCTACACCCTGAACTGAGACAAAAACTCAGACATCAGCCCAACCTTAAGCCAAAAGAAGACATTCCTCCTTCCCAGCAAAAAAAGGATAAATTAGATGCTAATGTTACAGCCAAAGAGGATGTCATAGTCATTGCTGATGCCCTAGAGGACAAGGCTGGTTCATCTGGATTATCACCTGCTACAAAAGACAAGGAGGCTGCCACACTTCCTCTGCCAGCTGTGATCTCCAAGCAAGCAACCAGAAGAAGGAACAAAGCCAAACTCCACTCTACCATACTTCAGTCACAACCACCAGAATTAGCTACCTCTAAAGACCTGTTAACTAGCCCTGTCACCACACCAGTACCTATCATTCTGACACTTACAAGTGACACTCCAAACTCTCACCTTTCACCACCAACAATTACCAAAAATGACCACATCATCATCACACAATCACCTAATCACACTCCTGAACCCATGATATCTGAGCAGGACCACTTCAGCTCATTTTATGACTTCCCTTCAAGGAATTTATGCTTTGCTAAAGATGACCTCCAAATAGGTAGGACCTCCTTCTCTTGTCCATTACAGTTATCTCCTAACAGATTTACCTTTTTTGTCTCAAACCAAAGCAGGTACAAACAGATTCTCACCTCTGATGAATCTTCAACACAAAGACATTGATAATGAGTCAGAATATGACATTTCCTCAGAATCATCAGAAGATGACAACATTCTGGACCCCCAACCAGTGGACCTGAGTTCCCAGTCACCCTCACACCAATCACATAACCAGACAGCTGACAAAGTGGATACAGATACATCATTGGCTTCTGCCAGTGACAAATCTAAACTATCTACCTTTTTTACATAGCTTAACAAAAAGTTTACTCCAAAAAAAAACTTCAAAGATCCCATCCCAGGATTAATTGGCTCAAAGAGGGGGATGAAAACACAAAAATTTTCCATAACTCTGTTAAGGAAAAAAGAAGTGGTATGAGCATCACTAAGATCCAGGACTTAAATAGAATATGGCTGGACATGATCTCAGATATTGAACAAGAAGCTGTCTCCTACTTCTCTGAATTATTATCTGAACCTAATCCACAAAGTGGTGACTTCCATAGTCACTTCTTAAGCCAGATTCCTAAACTAATTACTGAGGATGATAATGTTCAACTTATCAAGCCAGTTACACTTGAAGAACTCAGAGCAATTGTTTTTAACATGAATAAAAACAGTTCACCTGGGCCAGATGGCTATACAGCCAAATTCTTCATAAAGACATGGGAAATAATTAAGGAGGACTTATTCAGTGCTGCCACTGATTTTATGGACTCCTCTAAAGTGCCAGTTGGTGTTGCATCAACATGGATCACACTAATTCCCAAAAAAGAAAATGTCTCCTCTTTCAAGGATTTTAGGCCAATTAGTCTTTCCAACTGTACAAACAAAATTTTTTCTAAAATTCTTATGGAAAGATTAAAGCCTTTTATGTGTAAATTGATTTCCCCAGACAATGTGATAATGTGATAGAAAAATAAGGACATCTCAGACAATGTGATATATTTAAAAGAGATGGTTAGGTTTTTAGATAGAAAGACAAGAAATCCCAACTGTATAATTAAACTGGATCTCATAAAGGCTTTTGATAGAGTTAGTTGGGGTTTTCTTAGTTCCGTGCTGCTTAAATTTGGTCTACATAGAAAATATGTGCATAATATAATGATAAATCTTAAAGATGCACACTTTTCTGTTCTTATAAATGGAAAACTAAATGGTTTCTTTATAGCCACTAGAGGCATCAAACAAGGGGATCTTTTATCCCCTTTCCTCTTCAATATTTTTTTCAGAAGCCTTTACTAGAAGTTTAGCCTTTGTTTTTGCTTCTGGAAAATTAGAGTATTTCAATATTCCTACAGGTCCTTCTCATATATCTCATTTAAGTTATGCAGATGACACAATTATCTTTTTAAAGGCTTCTAAACTGAACCTATCTAGAATCAAAGCCTTTTTAGTTGTGTTTGAACAGACTACTGGGCAGAAAATCAACTTTGAAAAAAGTGATTTCTACCTAAGTAAACATGCAACAACCTCTAAATTGAGGCAAGTTAAAGAGATATTGGGAATGAAGCATGGATCAATGCCTTTCACTTATTTAGGGGTACCAATTTTTACTGCTAGAGCTTTAATCTCACATTTTACCCCTTTGCTGCAGAGAATTGAGAACAGATTGACCAATTGGAAGAATAGGTGGCTGTCAAGTGGAGGGAAAATTACACTCATCTAGTCATGCATCTAATCAGTTCCACAACACATCTGGAGTGTACTAAAGCCACCTGTTGCAGTGGTCAAGAGACTGGAAAAATCACTCTCCCAATTTTTTTGGGGTGAGACAGATCTTAAACCTAAAAAAGTGTGGAGAAAGTGGAGTCATCTGTGTTATCCAATAGAGAAGAATGGGATTGGAATTAGATCAATCAGTGCTATAATCAGAACATGCTCTCTAAAGTTGTGGTGGAAATTTCAGTTAGGTGACACTTTATGGGCCAAGTTTCTCTGGTCACTACCCCCCTCTTACTGATCCTCATCCAATTGGAAAAGGATCAAGGAAGTTAGTTCATTGGCTGAAAGTTTGACCAGGGTAATCATAGGAAAGGGATCTTGTAGTTTCTGGTCAGCAAATTGGTCAGGTTATGGTGCTATCTCCACCATGCTAGATCCACTGGCATCTATCATCCCTGAAAATTGTACTGTTCTAGATTTCTGGCTTCACAGATATCAATATAGGACAGCTGTAGAGAACCTTCCACCTATCATTATAACCTTTCTGGATAATTTTAAGTGTGCAGGTTGTAAAGTCAAGCACTATTTGAGTTGGCAATTTTTATGAATGGTGAACACTTTGACATGAATTCATGTCAGGCGCCAAGTTCGTCAGGAACTTCGACATGAAGTAATGTCAAGAAGACGCAGATTCAGAAAAACAACAAACAAGGAAGTCCAAGATTAATTATGGCTGATCGAGCAAACATGGAAAGATGATATTCAACCGAATCCAATCTAGATTCTATTTTGTGTTGTATTTGGTAAGAATAAAACATATTTGGAATAGAACCAAATTAATATGGTTTATTCCTAATTAGTTCTAGATTAGAATATTCTTTTCCCTTATGTAATAGAATAGCAAATATGGAAATCACAATTCAAACAGGGAAAAGAAGAGTGATGAATCTGATTGATCATTGGATTCAATGCTCTATAAATATAGAGCCCAATGGCTATATTCAGCATCGATTCAGGAGGTTCAACGCATAAAGCATAAACTGGGAGTTTGAGGTTTTTGCTATAGAAGAATCGAGCAGAAGTTAGAGCCGTGTTTGAGGTTCACTCAAAGAGATCGACAAACGACAACGACAACAAGAGATCGGGAGATCGACATAGAAGGAGCTTGTGTTTGGGACAGCTTGAAGAAGTGCAGCCTTGACTCGCGCTAGATATAGAGTTAAGTAGCAAAGGGATTTTGTACTGTAACTGGGCTTTCTAGTGAAATTCTTCAAGTTGGGCAGAAGCTGCCTCGCAGAGTAGGTTGTGAACCGAACTGCGTTATCAATTGCTGTGTTATTTTAAATTCTGCATATTTGACATTATAATGTCACGTACACAGTAACAGATAAACCGATCTAAGTTAAATAATCGATCAGATTTAGGTAGACTCACACTTCAATTGGTATCAGAGCTGGTGCTTAAACAGCCCTTGATTGCAAGGAGAGCAGATCCGGACAGAGTTCTATCTATGGCGAGCAGAGAAGGAGGATCTACCACTAAGCCACCCTTGCTTGAAGGAGAGGCAAATTATGCATTTTGGAAGACAAGGATGAGATTATTCATTGATGCTGTTGATGATTATGCTTGGGATGCAGTGATGACAAGTTATTCTCCACCAGTTGTACCTGAGAATGAAGAAAAATGAGCTATAGAAGTACTGAAGCCTAAACTTTCATATACTCCTGCAGAACTAAAAGCATGTCAAGCAAACTCCAAAGCTTTGAATGCAATCTTCACTGCAGTTGATTCAGAACAGTTTAAATTCATCTCTAACTGTACTACAGCCAAGGAAGCATGGGATATATTAGAATCAGTACATGAAGGAGATGCAAAGGCTAGAGAGAGCAAACTAAGTGTGCTAACTGGACAATATGAACTCTTGATGATGAATGATGATGAAACCATTGCCCAGTTTAATAGCCGATTCAGAGATTTAATGAATAAAATGGTTGCTCTTGGCAAGAAACACAAACAACCGAAGCTGATCATGAAGTTTCTCAGGTGTCTACCAAAGAACAAGTTTGGAAACAAGGTTGAAGCTATCAAGGAGGCAAGAGACTTGACAAAAATGACTCTGAATGAATTGGTTGGGACATTACAAGCTTTTGAGATAGAATATCACCAAGATTCAGACAAAAAGCTCAAGAAGAATCTAGCTTTTCAAACCACTGCAAACAATGAAGATGAGTGCCAAAGTGATGATGTTTACAGTGAAGAAATAGCTTTATTGTCCAAGAATTTCTCCAGAATTTTGAACAGAGTCAACAACAGAAACTCTCAAGATAGACCTAATTCCTGGAAACCAAGAGCTCAAGAAAATAGAAATTTTGGAAGGAATGAGCAAACAAATCTGCAACCACAAGATCTCAGAAATGGAAACAAAGATGACAAATTAAGATGCAGAAATTGTGAAGGTATAGGTCACTTTCAAAATGTTTGTCTCAGTGCTAAAAGGAGTGACAGAGCTATGATCTCAAGCTGGAGTGATGATGAAGATACTGAAGATCTTACAAGCAATCATGTGGCATTTAGAGCTAGAGTCTCTCAGAATTCAAAAAGACATTCAAATGTCCATTCCAATAATGAAGATTCCAGCAATATACATGGATCTCTACAATCTGATACTGAGGATTCCAGCAACCCTGAAGATTTATTTGATGGTGAAGAAATTACTCTAGAAGAGATGTATATTAGGAATATTGAGAAATTCAGAGAGCTCTGCATAGAACTAAAAGAAGAAAATGAGTGTTTAATCAAAGAAAATCAGCAACTACTAAGAGAGAATGAAGAATTGCTGAAACAAATAAAGGATAGCACTGAAAGAGCAGAGAAAGCAGAAAACTCTTTATACAGGCTAAACATTGGAAAAGCCACATTGGAAGAAGCTCTCATCATAGGACAAACTACCAGACATGGAGTTGGGTACAATCAATATCTTTCTGATCATCCAAGTTCAATGAAGTATGAAGATCAATCTGTCGAAGAGGATGTTGAGATCAAATCAATTCAGAAAAGAAGAAGAACCCGAAGGTGTAGCTACTGTAAAAAGATAGGACACTCAAAGAACAGATGTTTTCAGATTATTCGGGACAAAGCAAAAGCTCATGAAATTTGGTTCTCAATCTTTGAAGATAACAACCTTGAATATCAAGACTTCTGGTATTTTGACAGTGCTTGCTCAAGACACATGACTGGATCTCTAGATTTACTACAACATATAAAGCATTGCTCTTCTGGTTCTGTAAAGTTTGGTGATGGAAAAATTAGCAAGATCATTGGAAGAGGAGATCTCCAAATTGAAGGCTTTCTAGTTTTAAAAAATGTGTTTCTAGTGGAGGAAATGAAAGCAAATCTACTTAGTGTTAGTCAATTGTGTGACAACAATATGCTAGTAGAGTTTGATGAGCATCAATGCACCGTGAGGCATGTTGATGGAATTTTCACTGGATCAAGAACCTCTAATAATTGTTATGTGCTGGAGGTTGATATAATATGCATGAGTACTAGTATAGAATCAGAGAGTTCTGATCAGAAGAAGGATGATGAAGCTACTGATGAAGGGAATGAATATAATGCTCCAGACATTTTAATGTCTTCCGATCAACATGATGCATCCGAAAATAATTTTAATTCAGATGATTCCCTAACTATGATACCTCAAGGAGGTCAATCAGACTCTATGCATGATCCATTGGTAGATGAAGTTGAGATACAAAGGACACATCGAATGCAACTTCGACAACTGAATCCAATAAACTATAAGGAGTTAGCTGGACTATCTGGATTTGTATCTACATTGGATGACTACTCTATGCTTCAACAGAAGGATGAAAATTTCACCAATCACAATTATGGTGAAGAGGATAAGCAACACTTAAGTGTTGTCTGGATGTGAGGTATTAATTTTTGTATTTAAAAGTAGTGTAGATTTACCGCTTTTTGTAATTATTTTTTTTCTAGAAAAACAAAAGAAAAAATTAGAAGAAGAAAAAAAGTACAAAAATATTAGCTAGCATAGTTAGGAGTAGTTAGCTTGTTACTATACTGCCGAGAAGAGCTGAGCTGAGAAGTTGAAGGAAGTATAAACATTCGACTGTTTATATAACCAAGCTGAAGAGTTGAAGAACACACAGACATTCTAATGTCTCTGTGATCCATGCTGGAAGAAGAAGACTTTGGGCTTGGGCCGAGCTGAGCCAAAAGTGACGGTTTTCTGACCGTTACATAAGCCATAAATGGCATCTTGGGAGTGGTTACCTTTTTCGGCAAATAAAAAGGGAATTCGAATGCGGAGCAACAAATTATTCCAATCCATTCCAAGAACAGATTTCAAATCTCCATCAAATCCTCTCTATAAATCTCCATTATCCGGTCAATCAAATCACAGTTTCACTTGTGATTTTGGATTTCTGATTATGAGTAGCATCAATCTCGCACTACAATCATGAGGATAAAGAGGACTCTAAGGAAAGCAACTTCATCAGAAGCATATAGGATGATGCTTCAAGCAGCAGCAGGGCAACACATGCCAGATCCCAGAGAAGTTGAAGATCAAGCCATGCATGTAGATAATCTGGTTCCAGAAGTCCCAATTTCTCAAGTTGCTGATGAGGGTTTGCAAAACCCCAATGTGGAGATTACAGCCGCACAAATTGATGCTGATGTTCAAGAAGAAGAATTTGTGGATGCGGTTGATGAGTTTGAAGAGCAGGAGGATGGTGCTGAGAAGAAAAATGATGCTGAGCCAATGATGGAGAAGAATGAAGTTTCTCAGATCAAGAATGATGATACTGTTCATGCCCAAGAACAGACTATTGATGCAGAGAAGGAATAAAATAGGTTTTTCTCATCAAACCTCAATATAAGTGGTTTAATGGAGCAGCTGAGGCCTACTAAATCAGTGATTGAAGAAAGTGTCAGAATTAATAAGCCATTGGATGTGCTTGCTGACATTGCTACTATGGCCGAGAATCAGAGTCCTGTTGCATCTGAAGAGCCAAGACCATTTGAAGAAAGAGTTGATGAACATGCTGATCCTGACATTCTACTGTCCAAGATATCAACTCAACCTGAAGCTGAACATGTTCAACAAGACAATCTAATGTCTTCTGGCTCAAGGATGAATGATGGGGAAGAGACAGTGATTACCCCCAAGAAGATGAAGAAGAAGATGATGGCCATAAAGAGGTCATATTCTACTGTTGCTACGAAGTCTGGAAGCAACATATTCACCTCTGCAGCAAGGCACAAAGCTCAACAAGAAGTGGAGCCACCAATTGCCCAAGATGATGAATTGGATCACAGTTCCAATGATGATGTGACACTCTCCCAGTTCTTAAAATCCAAGAAGAGGAAAAGGAGAGCTTCCAAGAAGACTGAAGTTTCTGCTCTGAAGGAAAAAGTTGCTACTGACAGCAACATTCAAATGTCTAGCGATCCAAAAGTTCAAGATGATGGAGCTGCAACTTCAGTGGATGAGGAAGATGAAGAGCCTACTCAAGCTGCTGCAAAGAAGAGGAGAACCAATGCAGCAAGGAGAAAGAAGCCAGCCAAGCCAATCAGAGAGAGAAAGATTTGGCCAGAAGTTGAATTTGAGGAACAAAGCTTCATCAGTACAGGTTTTTCTGATTTCCTCAATTACTTAGGCTGTGCTAGTACTGTGAGAGGTTATACTGCATACAATGAAAACCTAGTGTATGAATTTTATGAGGCTATGCATGATGGGATAGATGAGCCAGAATCCCGGTACTTTCATAAAATCCAGCTTAGGGGACAAACTCTAGAATTCTCTCCCAGAAAAATTAGAGAAGTGCTAGGTTTGCCAGTTAAAGATGATGATGCTGCTTACCCTCTGAATTTTGCATTCTCCATCAATGATGCTGCTGCTGAGATCACTAACCAAGGAGTGATGGAGTGGAATGCTAAGTATGTGCCAGCCTCAAAGTTGACTCTGAGATATTTCTATCTGTTCAAAATGGGAATAAATATTTGGATGCCTACATCAGACATCTCAGAGGTCACAAAAGATCTAGGGCACTTTCTGTATGCACTAGGGACCAGAACTGACATCAACCTAGGAGCTGTAATATTTCAGCACATTGCTAAGTGTGCCAACTGTGTCAGGAATGAGAGGTTGATCAACCCAGGCCTCATTACCAGAATATTCTCTGAGCTTGCACTGGAAACTGACAAGATTGTAACTATCAAGCAGTACAAGCCTACCCAGAAGGTGACAAATAGGGGGAGAATAATTGATTTGCCCTACATTCCACCAGAAGATGAGACTGATCAGACTGAGATGCAAAGGAATGAGGCAAGATTGGAGTTTCTGAACTCTAGATATGAAGTATTAGCAGCACAGATGGAGGAGATAAACTTTGAGATGCAGATGATTGAGCAAGAAAGGGGTCCTTTGGCAGAAACCCTTGCTAATGCTGTTGTTGCTGCTGCTGAAGGACAGAATGCTTCAGCTGAGAAGGAGAGATCACAGTTCAGTGAAGATGATAATGAGGAATCTTCTGATGAGAAGGAGTCAAGCTCTACAGGATCCAGTTCAGAATCAAGAAAGGAAGCAACTGATGGATCAAGTGAAGACACTGAGATTGATGAAGAGATTGCTACTCTCAAGAAGTGAACTTTGGGGATTGCAAGCACCTGCTGAGTACTGCACCAGCTACATGAAGACAAGCAAGGTGGCTTTGGCATTTTAATGACCCCAAGGGGAGAGTAGTTTGATATTCTTGGACTTCTTAAACTTTTTAGTTTATTTCCATGTAATATGTTTTTCTGATGGACATTCGACTGTCCTCTGCGTGAACTGTAACTTTTTATGATCAACAAGCTGTTCAAGGATTCAGGGGGATTTACAACAACACTTGTGCTATGAGGAGATGTTTAAAAAGTCAAGAAGTGTTGGGTTCACAAAAATGCCAAAAGGGGAGATTGTAAAGTCAAGCATTATTTGAGTTGGCAATTTTTATGAACGGTGAAGAATTTGACATGAATTCATGTCAGGCGCCAAGTTCGTCAGGAACTTCGACATGAAGTAATGTCAAGAAGACGCAGATTCAGAAAAACAACAAACAAGGAAGTCCAAGATTAATTATGGCTGATCGAGCAAACATGGAAAGATGATATTCAGCCGAATCCAATCTAGATTCTATTTTGTGTTGTATTTGGTAAGAATAAAACATATTTGGAATAGAACCAAATTAATATGGTTTATTCCTAATTAGTTCTAGATTAGAATATTTTTTTCCCTTATGTAATAGAATAGCAAATATGGAAATCACAATTCAAACAGGGAAAAGAAGAGTGATGAATCTGATTGATCATTGGATTCAATGCTCTATAAATACAGAGCCCCATGGCTATATTCACCATCGATTCAGGAGGTTCAACGCATAAAGCATAAACTGGGAGTTTGAGGTTTTTGCTATAGAAGAATCGAGCAGAAGTTAGAGCCGTGTTTGAGGTTCACTCAAAGAGATCGACAAACGACAACGACAACAAGAGATCGGGAGATCGACATAGAAGGAGCTTGTGTTTGGGACAGCTTGAAGAAGTGCAGCCTTGACTCGCGCTAGATATAGAGTTAAGTAGCAAAGGGATTTTGTACTGTAACTGGGCTTTCTAGTGAAATTCTTCAAGTTGGGCAGAAGCTGCCTCGCAGAGTAGGTTGTGAACCGAACTGCGTTATCAATTGCTGTGTTATTTTAAATTCCGCATATTTGACATTATAATGTCCCGTACACAGTAACAGATAAACCGATCTAAGTTAAATAATCGATCAGATTTAGGTAGACTCACACTTCACAGGTGACAGGGAAGACGGACTTATTAGGAAGCCTGGCTTCAATGGAGATTTCTCATTTAAATCTGCATACAATGCCATCAGATCTAACAGGAGTTCAGCTGAATCCTTGCACAAACTATGGAATGTCAGGATTCAAAAAAAGGTTAGCATCTTCATGTGGAAACTAATAAATGCTTTCCTTCCCTTTCCTAATGTATTAGCTAGAATGGGATTCAATTTACCATCAAAATGTCCCTTTTGTCTAAATTCGGATACATTAGAACATGCTTTTAATGATTGCATCATAGCAAAACAAATCTGGACCTTTTTTCACTCAGTAGTAGGAATCTCTGATCTTAATTTCAACTCTCTGTGGGCTAGGCTATCTTACTATTGGTCCTTTCAAGGAATATCAAAACTGCAATCAAATATTTTTCAAATTACTCCTAGTATGATCTGCTGGCTACTATGGAAAACTAGGAATGCCTATATTTTTTGAGAATCTGAGACCTATCATTGATGCTGTTACCAGCTCTGTTAAGGATCATATTTTCAATACATATAGTGCTAGACCCTTGGCCCTTGTTTCTGTTTTTGACAGGGAGCTGACCTCACTTGGCTTTATGCCCAACTTCATAAGGCCCCCACAAATCAGGATCACTGTTACAAAATGGCAAGCCCCAGCTCAAGCATTAAAGATCAATGTAAATGCCTCATGGCACACATCCAAAACAACTGGCATTGGGATTGTGATCAGAAATATGCAGGGAACCTTTGTTTCTTCCCACTGCTTCTTCACTATGGCAAGCTCACCCCTGGAAGCAGAACTGATAGCAATCTAGAAAGGTGCATTAATTGGGAGCCAGCAACATCAACCTTTCTGCATTGAATCTGACTGTTTGATGGCCATTCAAGCAATTCAGACTCCTAAAAAAGCTCCATGGGAACTATATGATTTGGCATGCTCTGCACACAAGCAAATCAATACTCAGGTTATTCATATCTACAGGCAGGGTAACCTGCCAGCTGATTCTATGGCCAACCTTGCTCATTCTATGCAATTAAACAGTCAAGTACTATATTCTGACTTACCTACACATATCAAGGGCCTTCTAGCTCTAGATAAAGTAGGGACTCCATCTCTTAGATTATCACAGAATAGATGCTACTAATCCTATTTGTTTTTGCAGTGGCACATGGTACTTTCTGCTCAAGCATTTACTGCTCATACACTTCCTGCTCAGGCCAATTTCACTATGGAACTCATCTCTTTGGAGTACACTGCTTCAGGATAGCAAACTGGACTGTCTGCCCCTGTGAACTCTATCACTTCACTGGCTCTGCTTTATGTTGGAACCCCTGGATTAATATAGTTCACCTTTTGAAAAGGATATCTTTTTTGGTTCAATACCATTTTGGTGCCGCTCTGAGTTTTGCTCTGCAATTCTCTTACAGGCTTCAAAATCTGTATCTGATCCAAACTAGATATCATATAGCTAGGTCCCCTATTATTTTATTCTTTTGGAAGCATCTCTATGCTTCAAGAGCTCATAGCTCTCATTTTGTAACTGCCTTTTATAGGCTGTTGATGACTATTGGCCTTTTATGGCCCTCTTTAAGGTCTAGGGAGCCTAATAAATTCCCCTCCACTCCTTGAGTGGTTTTAACCAAAAAAAAAAAAAATCTTTCCGCTTTTGAACTGAAACTTTCATATTTAAAATTCAAACATTCTATTTTAAATTAAAACTTTCGTATTTTAATCTACAACCAATTAAAAATAAACATTGCACTTTTAATGAAAAACCTCCATATCTTAATCTACAACCCGTTAAAAAATCAACATTGTACTTTAAACTAAAAACACTAATACTTTAAGGGTGGTTCTATATGCAGGTCCAATTTACTTCTACAGGTCCAAATTAAATCTAAAGTGACAATAATGTCCCTCTTAAATATGTATTATAACTTACGAAAAAGTAATTTATAATTTGGACATTAGTTTAATCATTACATAGACGGGTTTATGCATTCACGGTTAGGGTTTTAGAAATATATATGTAAAAACTAATCAACGAATAAAGGGTAATTATGGTATTTTCTCACTTTCATTGGACCTGCAGAAGTAAACTGGACCTGCATATAGTAAACACCTACTTTAACTACAATCTATTAAAAATCAAATATATTAAAAAATAAATAACCTCCGTGTTTTAATGCACAACATATTTAAAAAAATCAAACGTTATACTTTTTATTAACACATGTTTTAATCTAAAATCTATTAAAAATCAAACATTATACTTTTAATTAACAACCTCCACGTTTTAATGTACAACATATTAAAATAAATACTGGGTCGTGAATAATACTGTTGAATAGTGCGCTCGTGAATATTACTAGGGCGTGAATAGTAATGGGTCATGAATAGTTCACGTGAATAGTAATTTTCAAAATTACAATTAAGGAACTCCTTGTTTTTATACAACCGTACATTTACTTCTTAGTCCCCGGTCTATAATATAGATGGTCTCTCACAAGACTACCTCTTTTTGAAATCCATTATCTAATTTTTGTAGAAATTCGCACACGGGGTTGCAATGCAGAATATCAAAAATCTTATGCATTTTTTTATTGAAATTAGGAGTCATTATGATATATAAAAATAATAACGTAAAAAGAATCAAATTACATCAAGAGACGCCATCATTAGAATCAAAATGAAATATTCACAATATCACTAACCGAATATAAATCCCATGAATCACGAATCAAACAAAATTGCACTCAACTCAATTCACATTCACTTCCTTCGTACCGTGCAATACTCTTTTGACATCCATATGGTATGTGAAACGTACTGTACATTATGTTGTTTGGCTCTGCTATGCAATGGGAAATACATATTACCTTTGTTAATTCAGTTTTCTTTCATTTCCTGTGAGTTTGCTCTTCTGGCTAGCTATCAAGACTCAACATGAAATTGGATCGGTTTAACATGTAGCCAGGGGCACCACAGGGTCACTGTATTAGATTTTTTTGGTAAAGAGGCTTCAAAGGATATGAGACAACTATTTCCACAAGATCCTTTGTAATAAACACAAATTGGACACGGTTAAGGATGAGAATGATATGAATCAATGAAAATAGACCACTGCTACTTCCCGATGCTGACCTTCATGATGAAGTTAGAGTTGGTGGCAAGATGGCTATCACCCCATCAATCTAATTTTTAACATACGAAACACTGGATTTTGGGCTCGATTCCGTGAGCTTTTATTAAAGCATAGCACTTTTGAAACCGCAGATAAAGTAAACTTCCCAAGCACTCCCCTGAGATTTCACCAGATGTGCTCTGTCAAACATTAAATGACCTCTTGTCGATCACGCTTTGTCAAATATCAAAATCACCTCTTGTCGATCAGATCTCTCGTGTGATCAATGTTCCGATTCGCCGAAAAATTTTTGGATGAAGATATCGCCGAACTAATACAAATACAAAGAATGAGAAATTATAAATTACATTTCCGAAGAATGTAGAATGAAATATTATATAGTTAATTTAAACAATATCGTTTTGGCATTTAAATAAAATATATCAATACTATAAATATTTGTATATAATATTACGATTGAATGGAAAATGTGTGCAAGTAAAATATACCAATACTATAAATATTTGCATATAACATTACGATTGAATGGAAAATGTGTGCAAAATAAATAAAGAAAAAAATAAAGGAAAAATATGATAGTTCTCGGCTAATCCTAAAGAACTGCTTTTGATTAAACAAACTGAAAACCTAAATAAGCATCTAATCCTAGAACTAAGACTAATTCGAACACAGAAATATACACTATGTGGTAGTATACGATATTATACAAGTTGGAATGAGTTGTATTTGTGCGTGTAATTGGTGTTAATATAGAAGGCGGAAACACGTTGAAGGGTTATTGGACTTTTGGAGGCTCCCAGATGAAGGTTCTAAAGTGGACCATTGATTTCTCCCCAGATGCCGAATCATCCATTGTACCGGTTTGGATAACAATCAAAAAGGTACCCTTTTTCTACTTCAATGATACCATGATCAAGTCCATTGGAGATGAAATAGGCACATTTATCAAAATGGATGCGGCTACCACTTCTTTTACTAGGCCAAATGTGCTGAAAATCTGTGTAGAAGTTTATTTGAGAAAGAAGTTACAAACTCATATCAAGCTAGGAATAGATGACAATGTTGCCAGATTCCCCATTGAATATGAGGAGGTTCCTAGCTACTGCCAGCATTGTTGTATGATAGGTCACCATGATGAAATCTGTGGAATTCTTCACCCTGAACTACGCAAACTGCAGCCTCTCAGGCCTAATGCTCCTATCAAAGAAGGAAAATTGCCTATCAAAATCAATGATGAGTCTCCTTCCAACAATGATCTTCTCAGGCAAATCCCTGATGTTGGCAATCCCTCCACCATTCCTCCACTAACTCTCCCTCAGCCACAACCTAAACTTTCTCAACCTCAGACCATGGCAGGCCCTTCTGGTTACTCCCCTGCCACCAAAGATAAAGAGGCAGCTAACCCCCCAACCTGATCCACCCCTCCTCACTCAGCCACAATAAATTGAAACCTCAGTCCCCTCACAAATCTCCCACCAAAGATCCCTCCAAAACCACTACTTCCCCCTCTATCTCTAACCCTTCACCATCAGTCACCATCTTGAAAAGACCGGCCTTCATGACAACTACACCATCCTCCTCCATCCATTCTCTTGCACCTAAATAGAAAGCCCCCTCCACCTTTGCAAAAGATGACATTGTTGTTGGTACAGGTAACAAAATTTCTCTCTTTGAATACTCTTTATCACCTAACAAGTCCTCCTTTTCTCATGGCCAACAGGGCAATAGGTTTCTTCCACTTCTGAACACTGAGAATCTTGATATGGACAATCCTTCTGATTATGACATCTCCACTGAATCTTCAGAAGATGACAATTTGAAGGACATCTCTGCTCAGGTAAATTCCTCTAACCCTGAACCTATTCTTGTTGATATAAATGAAAAACAGACCTTTGGGGACATCCTCAACTCCAGTTGTTGATAAATCCAAACTAGCTAATTTTTTCACCCAAATCAACAAGAAATTTACTCCCAAAAAAAACCCAAAAATTCCATCACCTAACAAGGTCCTCACTAGATCAAAAAGCTCAAAAAATAGTTTTTAATGGTTGATACAATTTTAAAAATTAAATTTTTGGTTTGGAATATCAGAGGTATGAGGACCTCATTAGACAGATTGTTTGACTTGGTGCATGAACATAAACCTGATTTATTTTGCATCATTGAACCTATACATAAACACCATAAATGTGACATTTACAGAAGAAAGTTACAATTTTCTAACTCAATCCACTCTCACAGTGGTAAGATTTGGTTAATGTGGAATAATCATATAAATGTCACAATTATCCAAGATCACCTTCAATTTCTATCAGTAAATATTTTCAGTCACACCCTTAATTCTTCTATGGAAGGTTTTTTTGTGTATGGTCTGAGAACTGTCCCTGGAAGTCAATTCCTGTGGGATGAATTAGCTGAGAAAAATTTAGATGAATGTTTTTTGATAGGAGATTTTAATGCTATTACATCCATGCATGAATATAATGGTCCTTTCAGACCTTGCATTAGAAGCATGTCTGATTTTAACAACTTTATCTCCACATCTGCATTATTAGAAATTAATACTGTAGGTAATATATATACATGGTCTAATAATAGGTCTATGCATGCCACAACTGAAAAATTAGATAGAGGTTTGGCCACTCAAAACTGGTTGGTGAAGTATCCATCTTCATCTATCCAGGTCTTGAATAGAGGCACCTCTGATCACTCACCCTTGCTACTCACCATAGGCAGTAACATACCATCTTCACCTAGATCATTTAGGTTCCTAGATGCATGGTTCAACAGAGAAGAATTCCTATCATTAATTCATAATGACTGGAACCTTCCTCTTAATGAGACTGGGATGCTGAGATTTTTTCTCAAGTTGAAAAGACTCAAAATAACAATTAAGTGCTGGAATAAGCAAGTTTTTGGCAACATTGATACTAATGTGTCTGAATCTGCTGAAGCCTTAAGACAGCAAGAAATAATCTATGATGCTAATGGCTCAACTGATGAGCTCATTAAACTCAACAGATTAAAAGCATTGTACCTCAGATCCCTCAAAGAGCAACAAAAATTCTGGAAACAAAAATCCAGAATTAAATGGCTCAAATAGGGAGATGAGAATACAAATTCTTTTCACAACAGTGTGAAAGAGAAAAGGAGTGGTCTGAGTATTACAAAAATTCAGAATTCCAATGGAATTTGGATAGATAATATCTCAGAAATTGAATCAGAAGCTGTTCAGTATTACACTGATCTGTTAACTGAACCTGAGAATAATCTCAATGGCCTTTTCCATGACCATTTTCTCACCCAAATTCCTAAACTAATCACTGATGATGATAATGCTCAGCTTATCAAGCCATTAACAATGGAAGAACTCAAGGCTACTGTTTTTAATCTAAATAAAAACAGTAGCCCTGGTCCAGATGGATATTCTTCAAAACATTTCACCAAGGCTTGGGATATCATTAAAGAGGATCTATTACTTGCAGTTACTGATTTTATGAGTCCCTCTAAGATCCCAGCTGGAATAGCAGCCACTTGGATCACATTGATACCCAAGAAAGATGCCATAACCTCTTTTTCTGATTTTAGGCCTATAAGTCTTTCCAATTGCATAAACAAAATTTTATCTAAAATCTTAATGGAAAGACTGAAGCCTTTTATGCACAAAATCATCTCTCCTAACCAATCTGCCTTTTTACAAAATAAGGACATTTCTGATAATGTACTGTATCTTAAAGAATTGGTTAGGTTCTTATATAGGAAATCCAGGACTCCTAATTGCATCATTAAACTGGACCTTATGAAGGCCTTTGATAGAGTAAGTTGGGGCTATTTAAATACTGTACTTATGCACTTTGGTTTCCATGGCTAGTTTGTGTACAATGTCATGAAAAACCTGAGAGATGCTCATTTCTCAGTTTTGATAAATGGCAAGTCCAATGGTTTTTTCTCTCCTAGTAGGGGTATAAAACAGGGAGACCCCCTGTCCCCTTTCCCGTTCAATATTTTTTCTGAATGCTTTATTAGGAGCTTAGCATATGTGTACTCTATAGGAAAAATTGATTACTTTGATATACCTAGAGGTCCTTTACCAATCTCCCATCTGAGCTATGCTGATGACACTATCATTTTTCTCAAAGCTAACAATACAATTCTGAAAAGAATCAAAGCATTTCTTGTTGTTTTTTGAACAGACTACTGGGCAGAAAATTAATTTTGAGAAATCTGAATTTTTTCTTGGTAGAAATACTTCTAATTTTAAATTGAGACGGGTGAAGGATCTTCTGGGGATGAGACAGGGTTCTTTACCTTTTGTCTATTTAGGGCAAGTCCAACAGCTCCTCTAAAATAGGGATTTTGATCAATTTTAGAGATTTTCTTTATCCAACAGATTCCCTACTCCTTCTCTATTTTAGGGAATTGATGAGAGAGAAACACTTAATCCTCAAAGTTGTAGAGAGAGAAAGTGTTTTTCAGGGAATGAGAGCAAATAAAATATTCTTTTGATTCTGGGCCCTTCTCCCACCTTTTCTTTAGATGCAGAGGATCTCGCCGGAAACCTCTCGTCGGAGCTAATTTTTCAACCTTCCCTCATCCACCATTTGATAATTGATATCATATGAAATCTCTTCCCACCCATAAAACTTTCAACTAATTCCTCTCCAAAACAATGTCTTCGCTGGCCATTGAATTTCACCGACGTGAATTCACTCCCCTCTTGATCTCTCACCACCGCCCGCTTTTTTGGCCATTTTGGAGCTTCCTCCGCAGCACCGTACTTTACCAATTACATTGTCGCAGCATCACCGCCGATGAGGGTTGTTAAAATTTTGGGGATTTAACTTTCAGTTGGATTTGATTGATGAACATGTGAAATTTGAATGTTGAATGGATTGATGAAAATAAATTTGAATCTTGAACATATGTTTCTTTGTGATTCATATGGGCAAAGAAGATGCGAGATGTTGGCCGGATTGTTGCCCGGAATTTCAACTGCAGAAGGTTTTCATACCAAATTAATAAAAAAGGATAATTGTTTATATTATTTTACTCTAAAATATGTTCTCTAAATTAGAGAGACTGTTGGAATTGATTTATGCAAGTATAGGGAAGTTGGTTTGAATCCCTATTATAGAGTAAGGAGTAGGGAAACTGTTGGACTCGCCCTTAGGGGTACCTATTTTTACAGGAAGAGCCCTGATAGCACATTTTCAGCCACTGATGCAAAGGATACAAAATAGAATTTCCAACTGGAAAAACAAATGGCTGTCAACAGCGGGTAAGATTACACTTATTAAATCTTGTATATTTTCAATCCCTCAACACCTGTGGTCTGTGGTAAAACCTCCCATTGCAGTTATAAATAGAATTGAAAAAATGCTATCTCTATTTTTTTGGGGAGAAACTGAACTCAGACCTAAAAAAGTCTGGAGGAAATGGAGGGATTTATGCTGCCCTGTATATGAGAATGGCTTAGGAATTAGATATATCCACACTATTATTAAAGCATGTTCAATCAAATTCTGGTGGAAATTCCAACTAGGTCTAACATTATGGTCACAGTTTCTGTGGTTACTGCCCCCATCATATAAAAATTCTCCTACCTGGAAGAGAATTATTTCAGTCAACCAATATGCTGAGAATTTCACAAAGGTTATTGTAGGGAAAGGAAGTTGCAACTTCTGGAGCTCTAACTGGACAGGCCTAGGATGTCTAATTGACTTAGCTCCTAATGGCCTCCCTGATCTCCCTATTACCTTTACTGTGAAAGAATTTCATGATAACAGAGATCAATTACTTCAGTATCTAGCCTTTTGACCTTCTGATATTCTCAGTGCTGTGCAGAATTTATTCTGTTGTAATGACAGGGATGATAGGTTGATATGGAAGCTAGGCACAAATGAGGATTTCTCTTTCAAATCAGCTTAAAATGCTCTGAGACACTCAAGACAAGTTTCAACCTCTCTGACAGGAATGTGGAACCCCAGGCTTCAGAAAAAGATAAGTATATTCACATGGAAACTTATTATGGTTTCCTACCTTTTGCTGATGTCCTGGTTAGAATGGGTTTTAACTTACCATCAAAATGCCTTTTTTGCAATCACTGTGACACACTTGAACATTCTTTCATTGAATGTAATCTGGCTTTAAATATTTGGTCTTTTTTCCACTTTTTGGTTGGTACCTCTGACATGCATTTTGACAATCTATGGGACAAATTATCCTTTTACCGGTCTTTTATTGGATCTAGTAAATTGCAGTCTAATCTGCTTAAAGTTGTCCCTTCAGTCATTGTTTGGTTCATCTGGAAGGCCAGAAATAGCTACATCTATGAAAACATCATCCCTAATCCATACTGTCTTAAAAAAGCTATTATGAATCATGTTTTTGCCATTTACACAGCCAGGCCTATCTCTGTAATCTCTGATTTTGACAAGGAACTAGTAAATCTAGGTTTCCTACCTTTGCACTCCATACCACCACAGCCAATCATTACAAGTATTGCATGGTCACCCCCTTTAAATGGTATAAAAATTAGTGTGGATGCTTCCTGGCATGCTTCTAATTTGGCAGGTATTGGAGTGATCATCAGGGATCAATCTGGAGACCTTATATATACCAACTGTTTCTACATGTCTGCAACTTCTCCACTCCATGCAGAGCTCTTAGCTATCCAAAAAGGATTGGGGATGTCAGCTCCACTGCCAGCACCACACACACTTGAATCTGATTGTCTCATGGCAATTAAGGCCATACTCAGCTCCTTGGAACCTCTTTGAACTTGCTTTTTCTATGAGAGATCCTGATCACATTTCCCACATTAAAAGACAAGGCAATCTCCCAGCTGATTCATTGGCAAAGCATGCTTATAAACATAAAATATCTGAGCCACTGCAATTCCAACAGCTTCCTCCTTTTATGCAAGGTTTGCTTCTGTCGCATAAAATTGAAACTCCCAGCCTGAGGATCTCTTAGTTTGGATGCTACTCATTCTTTCTTTTCTTACAGATTTCTTCATGGAACATCAACTTATTCAAATCCAGACTTTGGGACACAGTTTTACATTGAAGATCCCTCACTGATGCATCTGCTGTCACACTACTGCTGCATCTGCATCTGCTGCATTTGCTGTCACTGTATTTTTGCTCCTATCACTACTATGTTTCTTGGTTTTGGTACCGCTCTGAGTTTTGCTAGGAAATTCTCTAATAGGTTTCATAGCACTAGGTTGAACTGGTAGTTAGTTGTAGATTAGAGAGGAAGCTCCTCTTCACTATTTATTCTTCTGGAGGTTGCTTAAACCCCAGGGGCACTATGCTCCCATTTTTGAAGTTACCTTTATAAGGTAATTGTAAATAGACAATGCCTTAGGTTTTGGGAGCCTTATAATATTTTCCACCACTTCTAAAGTGGATTTAATTTTTTTTTTAAAAGGCGGAAACACGTTAATAATATAGTAGGCGGAAACAACTTCTATAATTTAAATAAACCAAAAGGGAATATATGAAAATTGGAGGCACCGGAATATGGTGATTTTGTGATTGTTATGTGGTGGTTTTAATCAAAACTACGTAATTTAATACTTTTTATTACTTTATATTTACCGTATCAATAACTCTTCTAGTTTCCTTTATTTAGGATAAAAAATATATAAATGGTACAGGGAGTGGTTTTAACTTAATTTTAGTAATTTTATATTTAAAATTTAATTCTGTGAAAAAATGATTCAAGTTTAGAAGACATGATACACTGCGGTGCTAATCTCTTGAGATTTTTCACAAATCAATTCGGTTTAATTAAATATATATAATTTTCTTTCAATTTATTTAGTATATTTAAAAAAGGTTTCAAATTAGTCCAGTTCAATATATTTAAATTTATATTAATTTAGTTCAGTTTAATTTACTTTCACTAAATTTGTTATATTTCTACCACATACAATGATATAAAACTAAAAAAGTATTCCAGTTGAGTTTGATATATTTAAATTTAATTAAATTCATTTTAGTTTAGAAAAAAATGAAAAATGAATTTGAAAAGCAACAGTTTCTCATAAAAACAAAACAGTCCTCTTTTAATTTAGATCAAGCCATTTTTATCTAATTAACTACAAGATTTCATTTATTTAATAAAATCTCTGTGATAAACTGTTCCTTATTAATAATAAATTCGTACACGTTTAACTTAAAACATGTAATTTTTTTATAACATATATGTTTTATTTATTTAAAACCTCTCGCATCTTTTATCTTATAAAAACGACATATAAAATTGTTTTAAAAAATTACTGTGACCTATAAAATTAACCTTTCGCTTTTAATTAAAATATCTTATATTTAACTTAGTAGATTAAACCAACAATGTGTTGCGCGTAATGTTGTATTTTTGAAAACTTCTAGTTCGATATACAAATATGGACAATATCTAATTTTTGAATGACACATACATGATTATTAATCTCATTCTCTCTCGCGCGCCTCAACCGACAAATTTTCAGATTCACTCTCCAATGGGGTCGCCGGCGATTCCACCGCCATGGCGACCCACTCCCACACCATACCTCGTTTATCTATCTCCGCTCCTAACCCCATACACCCAAATCCTCTCTCCATCCTCGACAATTTAGGGATTTGCGTTCAATACCTAGCCCCCTTTCCAGATCCAGTCGGCCTCTACCAGAGCCCGGCGGCGAGGCTTACGGATCAGGCTCAGAATCTGTTATAACGGTGATTTTGGGCTTCACGGCCGGTTTGCTTCTTCTTCGGGCAACTTGTCAAGACAAGGACAAGACTAGGGTCAGGATGGGATGGTCGGTGCCGTTCCCGCTCCGATACCTAAGTTGGCACATATTTTCTCTTGCCTCATGGGGATCACCGTCCTCATGTCTGTAACTGTAAGCCTAGAGCCTTTACCACAAGTATGAGCCGAGGTTCCCCTTCCCGAGCCATCTGGGCTGGATAGGCCTAATGAGCTGATGAGTATACTGTTGGGCCGATTGTACTGTGATCGGGCCGTAGTTCGATCCTGACAGAATCCATCACTGCTGATCGGAGTTTTTAGTTCTTCATCGAATAAATCTGGCGATCGGATGGGCTGTGGTTTCGAATGAAAATCCGACAGACTAGAGGTCTTTTCTGTGTAGGTTTCTTTTTGACAAGACATATGGGATTGGAAACGCGCACCTAACGAGGAGCCACCGCTTCGGCCCGTGCAATCATAGTAGAGAAGAGATCCCAAACTTTACATGTTTCATTAACCAATAATTTCACAATGAACAGATCCTAAACAAACAAAACCTCCACCTGAAAAAATAACAAGAAAATCACAGTTGAAAACCATAAGAATGAAACATACCAATTATCAGAATTCTAAAAGAAACATGGAGTACAAAAAGAAAAGAATTCGTGGAAAGTAATAAGAACTAAAAGAATAGATGAACATGATGATAAAATGATATGGAAACTGGAACCCTACATCTGCATCTGAATTTTTGAGGCCAGACAAATTACTCGTCAATTGTCTGTTTTTAAATGGAAATTGTCTATTTTTAACTGAAATTCAGTAGACTTATTCCTACAGCTGATATATTACAGGCTAATAGAGACATCTATATGTGGTTTATGTATGAATGAGCCTGATGAATTGCATCATTTTCAATAATTTTCCATTTATTAATGCTCTCTGGTCATATTTTCATAACCTTCCTGATCTTACATTGGAGACATTCTTTGATCTGTGGAATAGATTTTTTTTCCATCGGAATGCCTGTTAAATATGAACTGCATAGAACCCTTATCAGAGGAATGCCTTAATTGTGACTTGGGTGATCTGGTGCAGTAGAAATGCTCTCATTGATAGTATTAGGCCAAGGATGCATATTATGAAAAATCATGTACTTAATTTATTTCCAAAGTATTATAAAAGTTTACATATTAGCTTGGAATCAGAATGAAGCAAGGAATATATACTCATAACTATTTGAACTTGCTCCCGTGATGCCAAATTTACAAGGTCCATTCAGATGGTACACTGGAGATTACCTGCAAGTCAAATATAAGCTGAAAAAACTTCTTGTACTTTAGGGTTTTACTCTTTAGAAAAGTGAACCAAAGTAAATAGGCATAACAGATCTAAGTGCAATGAAGAAATTCAGAAGACGGGTTCAAATACACATTTGAATGACAATTTGGGTTTAAAATTATAGGATTTTGAATCAACCTCGGCCGAATTTGTTTACTGCACATCACAAGGAAAAAGTTAGTAAACCCTAACTATGAATTCAAAACGTTAAAATGACATTTGTTGAAACTTAAAGTTAACTTGTAAGATTGTACACCATACTTGCAAATTCTTCAAACTTAAACATGATTTCAACCAATACAAGATAAACCGTTGCAAGTACTATGGCCGGTCCTCAATATTCTTGTGAAACATGTGGAACACACAACCATACAACCTAACAATGCAACTTCACAATGAAAGATCTGCTTGTGCAAGAGAATGCATGGGAAATTGCAACGACAAGAAACAAAAGAGGGATCTGATGGATGTCTACAACCCGCGCTTGATCACGAACCTGGATCACGAACCTGGATCACGAACTGATCTGCAAAACAAAGTCTCGGGTGTCCCGAGGGTAAACATTCCGACGTTCAAGTTAGTATGATGCGTAAGGCGTTTTGTATGTAGTATGAGATAGAGAGGTTTACCAAACCTTCGGTATATATATATGGCTACAATCCGTAGATCACCAAGATATGTATTTATGGTATGAATACAACTCTTATGAGAATAGTAGTTGTATTACCATGTATAGAGGAAGTGTATTTCGGTCATGGGTTTATTACCATGTTTAAGAGGATGTATATTCTTTGTAGAACATTCATAATATACGTATTCCTTATAAGGATTAGGATTGATGGACCCGTGGATCCACCCTCCGCGTAGCTCGAGCCCACGACCCTTCTCGGGCCCTAGTCCGAGTATGAATGAGTCCCGAATACGAACCATGGACTAATTAGTAGCCCAAAGGTAGATCTTCAAAGTTTAGAGTGCTCCATCTCGAAGGTTGAAGGAGAGGCTTGCTCATCGAGGGAAAACCAATAACTCGAGGGAGAATAACTCGGGGTGTTAAGCTCAGGGGTGTCAGCGTGAGACTAACCTCTCGGGCTAAATCTTCTGAATATCTAGCTTAAAGTTCTTTCGTATTCCATCAAGACACATGGACGGTTGGATCTGAATCTGTCTTCTTGAATTCCGAGGGAATTGACACGTGGTCTTTGTTCATTGTATCCTCTGGCGGTGAGAAAGACCAACCTTCCAATTGCCTGCATCATTTTGCGAGTCGAGGTAATTACTTCGCTTAAATGCGTGCTTAATTACTGGCTATATAACCAAGTAATTTTTCCTATGTTTATCATCAATCTTCATCCAAGTATTTTGTGTTTCCCATCTCAGAAAAAGTTCTTCAAACTTGTCTTCTTTTCTTCATATATTCTCTTCCCCCATTCTCTGTATTGCCATGTTTTCAGCAAACTCCAGCGTTCCCCCTGGCAATGTAGAGAATGTTGTTGAAGAAAAAGCCCTAGCTGCTCGTGATTTGAGTACCTTGTTTCTTGGAGGTTGAGTTTGGGGAATTGATGAGGTGACCACTGCTACACCGTTGCAGGCTGTAACTGCGGTGGCGATGATGGTGCCTCTGGGTCAAACACGGACCCGAATACGTAGCCCCAAGTTGATAAATGGGTTCCGGTGGCCGGTGGCGCAAGTGATGTCACCATGGTGGTCGACAAAAAGACCCTGCAAGTCATGCAGGTTGTCGTAGCCCATCGAGGCTGATTTGAGGCTCGAGGATAAGACCACTCTGGTCAAGGATCTCGTGAGCTCCACTCGAGGGGTAATATATGGTAGGTTCTTGCAACAGGGATTGAGTTTTCCCTTTCCTCCTTTGTTTTCGGAGTTTCTGCAGCATCATCGGCTACATCCTTGCCAAATCCACTCCAATGTGATGGTGACAATAATGGCTTTTATCTCGTGGTGCTCTCGGAAGGATTATGAACCGAGCCTGGATTTATTTAGGAGCTTGTTCAAGCTGTTTTCTTTCAAGGAGCGTGAGCACATTACCCTTACTCGGAAAGGCAAGGTCTTCAATTTTCCTGATAACAACGGTAAATGGAAAGATATTCGGCTAACCTTTGATCGAACCAGATATGAGGTCCCTGACTGGAAATCGAAGCTGAAAGACGCCGTGCCTCTTGATGGGGTCTTCGATATTCCTGCTCATTTAAAGGGCATCGTTGAGGAGCTCTTGAAGGAAAAGATCATCTTCCAGGAGGGAGGATTTGTGCGAGGGGCTCATGGCTCGGTGTGGCATTGGCTTTCTGTCACCCATTCATATCTGCTAGACGTTCCTCGGTCAAAATCTACGTCTAGCTTCCTGAAGCCGGATCGAGATTGGACCCTCCCTGATAAAATCCAGGGGGATAAGAAGGAGGTCAAGAAGCGAGCTGCTAGGAAATCACCACGGAACCAGGATGAACCTTCCTCTAGTCGGTCCCCTTTAGGTAATGTCTTGATTTGCATAATGTAGTAATGCTTTCTTCCATATTGTATATTAAAATTTCTTCTTCTGTATGCAGCATCTCCTCCAAAGAAAAAGATCAGGAAGGGGAAAGCAGTCCTCGAGGTCGTAGAGGAGGAGGTGGAGGTGTCCGAGGAGGTGGAACGAGAGGTTGGGGAATCTTCAGATGACGATGAATCTGACCTTGAGCTGGCGGTCTCTGAAGATGCTCCTTTGAAGAAGTTGAAGCATTATCTGAGTCGTCCGAAGGAAGAGGATGGTCAGGCTTCTCGGAAGTCTTATAAGAAGTATCCCTTCGTCTCTAAGGTAGTTATTTCCCTTGTCTTGTTATGTGAATTTCCAAGTGTCAAATACCAGGTTTTTATATATCCTCACTGATGATAGATATGTCCACGATGGGAGGCCGGGCTAAAGGTGAGATCAAGCATCTGTATAACTCTATAACGGAGTTGCATGCCAGGTGCCAAGCTCTCAAGTCCGAGAAGATGGAGATGAGGGCTATTATCTCATCTTTAACGGCTGAGCCGGTGGTGCCTCCTTCATCTGTCCTAGCTCCATCGGATTCGACTCAATTGGAGAATAGGGTGAAGCAGCTCGAGGCTGAGAATAAGGCCTTACTGCTGGCAAGGGAGTCCGAGAAGAAGGAGATCAAGGTTTATCAGGACACCGTGGATGAGCTGGCGCAGACCTTGGCTTCAGAGAAGGACTCGGGGGAGCTGAAACGGTTTCTTAGGCTTTGGGGTGCCTTCATTGTTTGTATCCCCGAGTTTAAGAGTCACAGGGAGGAGTATGGGGATTTATTCCATGACTCTGAGCAGCACAATATTTTAGGTCACGTCTTGCAACTATGTCAATCCGATAATGAGGTCAAGGCGATGGAAACTATCTTCTCTCATCCGGATGCTGCTGATAAGCTCTCTGTTCAGACTGCTGGCCGATGGGTTCCTGGGACCGAGTTTTTGGATGCGTTGGATCCCTCCGAGAAGATAACTATAGCAGGAGATTTACTGAAACTTATTAAAGCTAAGTACCCTGAGTTATCTTCCCTTGATGAGGTGCTTCCTGGTTCTTCCATTGATAAGGCAGATTAGCCTTGGCAGGTTTGCTACCTTGCTTGTTGGCATCTCCTAATCAGCTTCGAGGCCTGAAATCCTTTGCACATGACCCTCAGTCCCATGGTTTACTGGAAAGGAGCTTCTGTCTCGAAGCTGAGATACTCAGGAATCAGGTTCTCACAGTTGTCCATGATGAACACTCTGCGAACATATTGCCTGATATTGTTCGACTTCTTCCTCAGGCATCTTTTGACAAGGCCTTTAATGTCACATCGTGCAGAAAAATTGACAATAGCCCATCTCTTAAGTGCCACTTCTGGTGAAGTTCTAGAAGGCCCTGTTGGGAATATTTAGAAGTATCATATTCTATTGTAATAACATCTTCTTCATGACCTTTGTATCAAATTTCGAGGTTCCTCCTCTACATATCCCTTTGGGAATTAGAAGTATCACATTCTAATGTAATGACACCTTTGATATGAACTACTTATGTTCGAGGTTTTTCCTCTATGTATCCCTTTGGGAATTAGAAGTATCATATTCTGATGTAATGACACCTTTGATATGAACTACTTATGTTCGAGGTTTTTCCTCTTTATTTTGAGATGATTGATTTTTGAGCACGTCTGCCCTTTTAGTCTATAGACCTCAATCAAGCACTTTTGTGAAGAACTTTATCTCAAACCCATCTTTTTTATTCAAAACGATTGGTATTTTGAATTTTGAATTCAAATAACTTATTTGAATTTAACCAATCATATGCTTTATAAAGCATATTGTTTTGAATAGCAATCAATGTCATACTTTAAGATAACAGTCCTTTTTTTTATAAAAGGAATTTAAGATCGCTCCTTTGAAGATAGGTGTAAAAATAACATGACTTCAATCTAAGTTTATAACTTTAAGAATAGAAGTAAAATAAATAGTGAGTTTGAGTTTGAGTACCCGTTTGTGCAAGAGCATATTTGTCTCAAACCTTGATGAGGTTCTCAGACATTCTTGATATTCTTGACCCTTTGTGAGGCTCTTCCTCGAGTTTTATCTTCCGTGATACTTTCGTAAGTTAATCACGTTCCATCTTCGTGGTATGGGTTCGCCCATCATGGTTTCCAAGAGGTAGCTTCCCCCTGGATGGGATTCTAGGACTCGATATGGACCTTCCCAGTTCGGGGCTAGCTCCCCTTCCACTTCTTTCTTGCTTTTCTCGTTTAACCTCATTACAAGGTCTCCTTTGACGAAGGTTGCCAAGCGGACTCTTCTATCGTGGTAGCGCTTGAATCTTTCCTTCACCTTGGCCTCATGGATAGTAGCATTGGCTCTTTTCTCCTCCAAAAGATCGAGGTCTAGATGGAGGTTTTCTTCATTGGCAGTGCCATCTTCATCTTCTGGTTGAGAGGTACGGGCAGAGGGGACTCCAATTTCCATGGGAATGATTGCCTCAGACCCATAGACTAAGCTGTAAGGGGTTTCTCCGGTTGCTGTAGCCGGTGTAGTTCTATGGGTCCAGATCACGCTCGGTAGTTCTTTGATCCAGTTTCCTTTAGCTCCTTCTAAGCGCTTCTTAATACCATTCACCAAGGTTCGATTCATAACTTCCACTTGGCCGTTAGCTTCTATATGATATACCGAAGTGAGCTTCTGATGTATGCCGTACTTCTCACACCATTTCTTGAAGGGGTTGTTAGCGAACTGTGCTCCATTATCAGTCACTGTGTATCTTGGGATACCATAGCGACACACAATATTCTTCCAGGAAAAGTTGATTACTGTCTTGTCAGTTATGTTTGTCAAGTCTTCAGCTTCCATCCACTTCGAGAAATAATCAGTGGCCATAATAAGGTATTTGAAATTACCAGGGGCTGTAGGAAAGGGTCCGACAAGATCTATACCCCATCGGACGAATGTCCAGGATTCTTGGATGGTAATCATATTTTGTTGAGGCACATGGATCATCTTGGAAAATCTCTGACATTGGTGATAAGAATCAATATATCTCTTGGACTCTTCTAACATCGTAGGCCAGAAATAACCTATTTGTAGGAGTTTACGGGGAACAGTGCGTGGACCTTGGTGACTACCACAAACTTCTTTATGTGCTTCTTGTACTAAGTATCCAGCGTCGGAAGGCCCAACACACTTGAGTAAAGGCTGGAGATATCCCTTCTTATATATGGTGCCTTCATATTTGACATATTTGGGAGCTTTAACTCGGACCTTCCGTGCCAGATGCTTGTCCTTGGGGAGGGTTCCCGTTTGAAGGTACTCAATATAGGGGTTCATCCATGTGTCTGAGATGTCAACAACCATGATGCTGCTTTCTTCATAACTTCTTTTCGCCAGGGTTTCCATCAGTAATTCTTGAGAAGATCTAATGTTTAGGTCCGCGGAGGCAAGTTTGCTCAGTGCATCTGCTTTATGGTTACCTTTTCGGGGGATATGATTCAGCTCATAATGTCGGAATTGATTCAGGAGAGGCTTAACTATCTCGAGGTACTTTTGGAGACTGTACTCTTGGGTCTCGTATTCGCCTTCGACCTGCTGCACCATGATCTGTGAGTCACTAAAGATCTCGAAGACCTTAACATCAAGGTCCTTTGCCAGCTTTAACCCTGTGATGAGGGCTTCATATTCTGCTTCATTATTAGTGGCCATAAAATCGAAATGGAAAACGTAGGGATGGTCCTTTCCCTCGGGGCTGGTGAGTAAGACTCCAGCACCACTTCTCTTGAGTTGGAGGATCCATCTACATATAATCGCCATTTTCCTATGTCTGGAACTGGGTCTTGTTGGTTTATCTTCAATGGTTCAACAGACTCCATTATGAAATCAAATAAGGCCTGTCCCTTGATAGCTGTTCGAGGCTTATACTGTATATCATGTTCTCCCAATTCATTGACCCACTTCATCATCCATCCAAAGACGTCCGGTTTCTGGAGGATTTGTCTAATCGGGTAGTTGGTTAAGAGGACTATCGTATGGGCTTGGAAGTATTACCGCAACCGTCGAGAGGCATGTACAAGGGCCAATATTAAGCGTTCGAGAGGGGTATATCTAGTCTCGGGCCCCTGTAGAGCTCTGCTTACATAATATATTGGGTGTTGTGATCCTTCCTTTTCCTTGATAGTGTCAGAAGCTGTCGGAGGTGGTCTTTAAGTGCTTGAAAAGCTTCCCCACATTCATGTGACCACTCAAATTGGTTTGCCTTCTTAAGGATGTTGAAAAAAGGCAGGTGCTTTTCTGCTCCTTTAGAGAGAAATTGGCTGAGGGCCGCGAGAGATCCTGTCAGCTTCTGTACATCTTTGACAGTGTTCGAAGGTTGCATATTTTGCAAGGCCTCCATCTTCTCGGGGTTTACTTCATTTCCCCGATTAGATACCATGTATCCTAGGAACTTGCCTGCTCCAACACCAATAGTACACTTAGCGGGGTTGAAGTTGAGATTGGATGCCCGTAGTGTGTCAAAGGTTTCCTTTAAATCTTCAAAGAAGGCGTCATAACTGCGCTTTTTACTACCATGTCATCCACATAAATTTCGAGGTTGCGTCCAATCTGGGATTTAAACAACTTGTCCACCAGTCGCTGGTAAGTAGCTCCGGCATTCTTCAATCCGAAAGGCGTCATCTTGGAGCAGAAGGTTCCCCTGTCGGTTATGAAGGAGGTTTTCTCCTTATCTTGCTCTGCCATGGGGATCTAATGATATCCCTTAAAAGAATCAAAAAAGGATAATACTTAGTATCCAGCGATTGCTTCAACTAGTCAGTCGATCGAGGGCAAAGGATAGTAATCTTTAGGGCAACAATCATTTAGGTTGGTGAAGTCTATGCACATCCTCCACTTCCCGTCAGGCTTCTTGACCATTACTGGATTAGCTATCCATTCTGGGTATTGCACTTCTTCGATTATACGGGCCTTGAGTAGCTTGTCTACTTCTTCTCCAATGGCTTCAACCCGATCTAGTGCAAAGATACGTCGTTTCTGCTTTATAGGCTTCTGTGAGGGATTGATATTCAGGTAATGTTCCGCCAAACGAGGGATACTCCTACCAAGTCATTGGTATCCCAAGAAAAGACATCTATATATTGGTTGAGGAGATCTTGAAGCTTGGTCTTTATCTCGGGGGGTAGGAGAGTCCCAACCTCGACGGTTCCTGATTCTCCGAGTTGCATCGGCTTGGATTCGGAGTACTTGGCTGGTTCAAGATCCTCCTTTTCCAGTTCTTGGATAACTTGAATTGTGCAGACCTGAGCTAATTGTTGATCACCTTGGACCATTTCTATCCCTTGGTTCGTAGAGAATTTCATCGCCAAGTGGTATGGGGACCAGATGGCTTTTGCTTGGCACATCCAGGTTCGTCCGAGCATTATGTTGTATGGCGCTCTGGAGTCGATGATCGCAAAGGTGCAACGGAGGGTCATACTCCGAGGACCATCTTTCACTCGTACTGGTAAAGTGATCTCTCCTAAAGGAGTTATAGGATCGCCCGCAAATCCCGAGATGGGGTTTGTGGGTACGAGATTTCTTTTGTCCAGTCCCAACTGTTCATAACAGCTGAGAAACATGACTTCTACTTCACTTCCCCCATCTACCAGAACTCTTTTGATCACATTATGGTTTATGTCGACTGTGATTACTAAGGGATCTGAATGAGGGAATTGATTAGGAACCGCATCCTGAGGTAAAAAGGTAACGGTTCCGTCCAGGCGAGATCTTTTGCTCTCCCACTCCCAGGGAGAGGCTTCTTCAGGCGATCGGTGTACACCGTTGATGCTCCTTCCTACTCCCAGGTTGGTGGCGTGGATTATCTCGTCGTTGTTGAAGTCGGCATCGGTGCTTCTTACTCCTGTTGGGGTCGGGAAACAGATTTGTGTACTCCCACGAAGGTTTTTGGTCAGATCAGCTATGAGTTTGAAGGTTGATTAGATCAAGAATAACAGGCGGATCCCACTTGCATGCCAAATTGATGGATGTCGACAACCCGCGCTTGATCACGAACCCGGCTCACGAACTGATCTGCCAAACAAAGCCTCGGGTGTCCCGAGGGTAGACACTCTGACGCTCAAGTTAGTATGATGCGTAAGGCGTATTGTATGTAGTATGAGATAGAGAGGTTTACCAAACCTTCGGTATATATATGGCTACAATCCGTAGATCACCAAGATATGTATTTATGGTATCAATACAACTCTTATGGGAATAGTAGTTGTATTACCATGTACATGGGAAGTGTATTTCGGTCATGGTTGTATTACCATGTTTAGGAGGATGTATATTCTTTGTAGAACATTCATAATATACGCATTCCTTAAAAGGATTAGGATTGATGGACCCGTGGATCCACCCTCCGCGTAGCTCGAGCCCACGACCCTTTTCGGGCCCTGGTCCGAGTATGAATGAGGCCGGAATACGAACCATGGACTTATCAGGATCCATACTTCATACTCAGCCACCTACAATCCAGGGTGGAGAAATCATCCTAACTTTTGATGGAAGGACTCAGCAACCCTGCACAATAGTCTTATAGTCAACAAAAGCAAGGAGGACAACAATCATACCCTTAAAATCCACCACCACTTCAAGGAAAATCGATGGATGAGAAGCTTGACATGCTTTTAAATATGGTCCAAGACCTGAAACAAAGAGAAACAAAAGTAGAGGCAACTTTAGAGGAGCATACTCGGTAATTAAATTCTGCAAGTGTCGAATTCGATGAATGAGCTCCGTATTGAATAACCAGGGCTTCCTTCTCAAGTGCAAGTGAATCACAGGAAGAGTGTGAATCAGGTAACTCTCAGAAGTGGAAAGGAGTTGACATTACCCCCTGGGAAGACCGAAGTTAAGCCCAATAAAGAGTAGCCGAAACAATCTGTCGCAGGGCCTGAATTGCCCAAACAGAGCCTCACGACAGAAGCCAGCAAGCTAGTAAGAGGAAATTCTAAGCCAACCAAGGAAGAAACTCCGAGGAAAGTTTTGAATGATACTCCCATAAAAATTCTCCCTACTTTTCCATGAAGATTGGCTAAGCAAAAAAGACGATTATATTGATTTTTAGTCGATTTTTAGAAAAATGGAGGTTAATCTTCCATACTTGCAGGAAATAAGGATTCCACCAGTTAGAAAATTTTTGAAAGATTTTATTGCAAAGAAACCAAAGGATTCAAGTAAGATCATCATAGGTGAAATCGTTACAGCAATGACCTGTTTTCTAGACCACTTCCACCATCTGGTGAGCCTCCGATATTGAAGTAGAATATGCAACATCTAAGTGTGAGGAAGAAAAGATGAACCAGCTTGATGAACATGAAAATTTTCATTGGAATACATTAGATCAAGCCATGTGGTACAAGGATAAAGGAGAGATTTTCCCGCAAATCATAAAGTCTATCCAAAGATTATAAACAAATACTTTCTCTCACTAAGAATTTGCTCTGCCTTCTCTCTAAAAGTCTTGAATCACGCGACCCCCCAATAATGCTCAGCCACCCCCTTTTTAGCCAATAATGTCTCTTTTACCTACTGATAACGGTCGTAAACGACTATATCATGGCGGCGAAGCCACCGTCTAACGGTGCAACAACCGCCAGAAAATATTTTCTTGATGCCTTAGCCAACAAAAACCAACCTCTCTACCCACAAACCTTAAAATTAAGCCAGCAATCACAAGACTCAACGGGAGACCGGCCTGTTTATACGACCCAGCAGACTCCGTCAACATTCTAGCGGCGCACAATGAAAATGCCTTGATCGGAAAGTTCAGCAGGGGCAAGCCTTCGATGGATAACATTTAAGCAACGTTCAAACTACTCGGATTCAAATCGCAATTTTAGGTGGGGCTACTGGATTACCGCCATATCCTTATCCGGTGTAAGGATCCTGAAGATTATCAACGATTCTGGCTTCAGTTGTATTGGATGATTGCCGGAGCGACAATGAAAGTGCTCAAATGGACGCAAGACTTCAATCCAGATCTGGAATCATCAGTCGTTCCGTTATGGGTCTCGGTAAAGGAGGTACCAATCTACTACTATAACCAATCTCTCACTCAAGATGTGGCCAGTCAATTGGGAAAGTTTATCAAGATTGATGCTGCAACAAACAGAGGTGATTAAGATGTGTGTGGAGCTCGATCTGAAAAATGAGAGGATTACTTCTATTCTTATTGGGAGGACCGGTAGTTATAAGGAGTGCCCAGTGAAGTATCACCATCTACCTTCATACTGCAAGGCATGTAACAAAATTGGACATGAGGAGAAATCATGTATTTATCTGCATCCTGAACTGAAAAGGGCATGGAAGAAGAGGGAAGATACTAGCATTAAGGTTGGAGCAGGTGCATCTGGATTGACTCCAACAGAGAAAGATAAAGGGTTCAAGGCTCAGACTGAGCAATCCAAAGTAGACAAGGAGTTAGTGGTTTACCAAGATGAAGAGGTGGAATGCAGAAAGGATAAGCAGCCAATGAATACCTTTATGGTGCTTAACAGTCAATCAGAAACTATAACTAAGGCCTCTACAGTATCCTTTTATTCACTGGATGACGTTCATGTCTCCACATTTAAGAATACACTCAAAAGTAGAAAAAAAATTACAAATAAGGAAATGATTGCTTACCACTCACCCCTGGAAGTGTCCAGTGTGTTCTCATTTTTGCAGGAACCTGATTGCAGCTTAGATGAAGAAGAAGATCCAGATAGCTTGACAAATCTGGTGCCAAGCAGTGAACAAGTTAACAACACATATACACCAACAGGTCATTGCACCAAAATAGGTAGTGCAGGTAAGCTCAAAGAGTGTACTTTGACTGACAATGTGCTCTCTGAACCTGTAATGCATGAGCCTAGATGCATGATGACACTTTGGTAGATAAAGATATGCATATATCTGACAGTATAAATACTAAAGAGTATGCTTCTCATGATGCTAAGAAAAAAACAAAAAGCACTAATTCAGGTCATGTTAGTAGGTTGCTGAGACCTAAACAAAAAGTTAAACATCATGTTTAATGATAAGTCACAAAATCATAGGTAATATGATGATTTGGAACCTCAATAGACAGACTACAAACACTAGTGGTGATGTATAATATTTCTATTTTATGTGTCATAGAGCCTATGCATGATACTGACATGATTACAACTTTACAACATGTACTACATTTTCAAAATTCATTCCCTGCTGAGCATGCAAATATATGGTTGATGTGGAACAACAATTTCAAAATTGATATTATATCTCAAACTGATCAACTTGTATGTACATCCATAACTGACATATCTTCTCTGACTGTATGGAATACTGTT
The DNA here is from genome assembly GCA_948330725.1 of Sherardia arvensis. Lineage (NCBI taxonomy): Eukaryota > Viridiplantae > Streptophyta > Magnoliopsida > Gentianales > Rubiaceae > Sherardia > Sherardia arvensis. The sequence continues at coordinate 20,539,194 of OX415238.1, forward strand.
TTTATTTATGCAAAGGTCTTCAAGAGGTTGAGGATTAATCTTTGGTCTTAAAGCTTTGCCAAAATTCCCCACAATATATGTGGGTGACTTTAACACAGTCTCAGCCATTAGTGAGAGGAGAGGTAGAACCAAACCCCCCTTACGTAGCATCTAGGACTTTAACAATATGATAGATAGTTTAGCTCTCCAGGAAATTAATACTGTTGGAAACAGGTTTACTTGGACAAATAGAAGGGCTGGAGCTGACCTACTTCTACAGAAATTAAACAGAGGACTAACCAACCAAGAGTGGCTTTCTATCCTCATAGCTCCATTCAGGTGTTAAACAAAACCTCATTTGATCATAACCCCTTTCTGTTATCAATACAAGATGCCAGTGAGCATACCCCCCAAACCATTCAGGTTTCAACAGATTTGTTTAAATAGAGAAGACTATGCATATCTAGTGGAAGTTAATTGGAGCCAGCCAAGCATATATCAAGGAATGAAGAACATGGTATACAAGCTCAAAAAGCTTAAACAGGCTTTAAAGGTATGAAATAAGGAGAACTTTTAGAATGTTCACCACAATCTGCTAGAGGCAGAAAGAAAGGTGGCTGAGCTAGAGGAGAGATTCCAAAGTTCTGGCTCTGAGGATGATCTTATAGAACTAAATAGAGAACATGCATTGCAGATAAGAGCAGTAAAGGAGGAGACAATCTTTTGGAAGCAAAAGGCCAATATAAGATGGCTTCAGGAAGGAGATGCCAGTACCAAATTCTTTTACAATTCAGTGAAAGAAAAGATTGGGAAAGTAAGAATATGTAAGATCAAAGATAGAGATAATCACTGGATAACTGAACCAGAAAGGATTAAGGAAGAGGGTATATACTTTTTCCAGACCTTATTGAATGAGTCTGTATCAGACGAGGTAGGTACCTATCTAACACATTTTACCTCTCAAATACCTAAGTCGGTAACTGATGAGGATAATGTGAGCTTATTGAAGCCAGCTACTAGTGAAGAAGTTAAAATAGGTGGTGTTTGAATTGAGCAAAGATAGCTCTCCAGGAGCAGATAGTTTTCCTGGCTCTTTTTACAAACACTCATGGGAAGTAATCAAAGATGACCTTCTTGCCTCTGTAAGAGAGTTTTTAGAAGGTTCACTAATCCTAAAGGCAATTGCTAGTACATGGCTTACACTAATCCCAAAAGAACCAAACCCAGCCTCTTTCTCTGAATTTAGGCCAATCAGCTTCTCTAATTTCCTTAACAAGATTTATTTCAAGCTGTTGACAGAGAGACTAAAGCCAATCATGACAAAGTTGATCTTACAAGAAGTCAGCCTTTTTGAAGGGTAGGGATATCTCAGATAACATAATACAAATGAGGGACATGTCGAAACTGTTGTGTAAGAATGAAAGAAACCAGAATCTAATAGTGAAGTTGGATATGCAGAAAGCATTTGACAGAGTGTCATGGTGCTTTCTGAATTCAATCCTATTACATTTTGGGTTTCATGGATCCTTTGTTAAGATTGTCCTCCAAAACATTGCATCAGCCCATTTCTCAGTTTTTGATTAATGGGGTTGCATCTGGATTCTTCCCATCCACTAGGGGCATAAAGCAAGGTGACCCTATGTCACCATTTCTATATAACCTATTGACTGAGGCCTTCTCAAGGGGTCTTGAAAAACTGGTTAGCAAAGACACATTCAAGGACTATGGAAAAGGGAGTCCTAAGGTTTGCTATGGAAAAGGGAGCTGTTATTTTTGGGATGCAAACTGGACAGGAGGGGGCCCACTATACTATCTCTGGCAAGAGGATGGAGATATATCTTTTCCAAATATCACCCTGGCTTCATTCATACAAAACAAGGCACAACTACTGCCCCAAGTTGAAGATTATTTCCCCTCTAACATTGTTGCTATTTTGCAGGATTCTGTGATACAATTTTCTCATGATGACAAACTGATATGGAAATCAACAAACTCAGGGGAATTCACTATCAAAGCTGCTTACAACAGTTTTAGAACTCTGAAGGAAGAAGTTCCTACAATGAAACAGGTATGAAAAGCCCATATCCCTCTAAATATCTCTACATTAATATGGAGAATCAGAAACAAACTGCTTCCCATTGATGATATATTAACCAAATTTGGATTTAATATAGCCTCAAAGTGTCCACTGTGCTGTAATAATGACGGTATAGAGCATTATTTCAATCCTTGTCAGGCAAACTTGGAAATTTGGGACTTTGTTCATAAATTACTTGCAATCAGACTGAGAAATTTCAAGACACTAGGCCAGAGGATACAATTTTACTTATCATATGTTGGCTTAACCAAGGTTCATAGCTCAGTCATCAAAATTACAACAATGGTGGCATTCTGGACTCTATGGACCAGGAAAAACAAGCTAATATATGATAATATAAATTACAGTACTCAGTCCATGGGTCATGAAATCATCAGACAAGTCTCTAGAATATTCACTGTCTTTCCATTAATTGGAAATCCAGTTAGGAATCCTTTTATTGTGGAAATTGGTCTAGCACCTTTCATAAAAAGAAGGAGGCCTAAACCAGTCAAAATAATTAAGTGGCAACCTCCTGACTTGGGATTTAAAATAAATGTGGATGCAGCCTTTGAACATAATGGTAGGACATGTATTGGAATAATAGTTAGGAATGGTCAGGGAGATGCTGTTCTAATGACTATGCATTATATGATATGTGACTCTGCAATTCAGGCTGAGATGAAAGCACTTAAATTAGGTTTCCAGATTGGGAGGGATATGAATCTAAGTTTTTTCCACATTGAGTCTGATTGTATGATTGCAGTCAAAGGAATTTTAAATCCCAACTCCATGGAATGGGCCTTTTACTCACAATGTCATGATTTGAACAAATATACCATGCAGCATAAACTCACTCACACTATGAGAGAGGGTAACTGTGCTGCATATTTTATTGCAAAAATGTGTCTTGAACAAGAACTCTCTACTACTCTGACACACACTGTGATTCCTAGTAAGCTGAGAGCCATCATTCAGCTTGATAAGCTAGGAATACCAAACCTTAGATTCTCAGTGTAAGCTTTCAGGATGTTGGTACTGCTGTTTCTTCTTTTTTCTTTCAGGCCTAGGAGGGAAGTCGCAGACAGTAATCTGGACATGTTGCAAAACACAACAAGGATGGACAATAATGACCAACAGAGCAAAAACATGAAGCTGCTTCTGACAAAACACAGTGCACTCACAATGTAGCATAATATTTTTGTATATAACAGTTCTGTTATAGTTTCTATTCTTGCATTCAAACCTTTCGGGTGGCTAAGTTGCGCTTCGGTCTTTGTTGCCTCGATCGCTAATCTGCTCTCCGATTCAAGTTTTGAATGTAGGAATATTACTCAACCATATACATGGTGCAATTAATAGATAGAAATGTTCATTCATTTTTGGAAGCTTAGTTGCTTCTTTAGATTTTTAGCTGATATTTTTGTAAAACATATAAGGCTTTAGCCTATTTGTAAAGGTTTGGGGTGCCTATAAATCCTCCCACCAATGGTGGTGTAATTTTATTTTTTTAAAAAAAGACTATAAACAAATGCGTTATTGGGAGGCAAGCCAAGATTTTTTTTTTCTTTCTCTCTTTATTATGTTTTTCCTTTCAATTATTCTGTAACAAAAAAAAGTGTTATTTCCAGAGTTTTGATGAAAAAGAAAAAAAACATTTTGAGTTTATTTTATAAAAAAAGAAAAAAATTTATTTTGACCCACTCGATTCAAAGAACAAAATATTTTTTGTTTTGAGATCATTTCTTTTTGTATTTTTAGAAATTCAGGCTCTAAATAAATAAAACCAAGCACAAAAAACACAAATAAACAAAGCAAATCACACCTAAATTTCCTCACACTTAAACCTTGCTTGCCCTCAAGCAAGCGTAAATTAAGGCAAGAAAACAAACTGCTGCAATCATGAAAATAATACAGAATAGAAGGCACAATAAATAAAAGGGTGGGAAAACTCATTGGATGGATGCATAATTTATCGACACTGCAGTGTTGACCAGTGCTTGTTGGAGGAGACGTGATCAATCCCACAATGGTAGAAAAGTCCATTTCCAAGGAATTTCAGGGATGACATCAATGATGAACATGACAGAGCCAAAAAATGCGAACTCGCATAGTGCCATCACCGTTACAGGCGGTGATTGGTAAATAGTGAATAGAGAGCCAGCGGTTCGACCTGATAATGGTGAATTCAACAACTTGTTGGCTGTGTATCGGTAAAAACATCTCCGGTGACTAGTCTTGGGCGATCAATGGCTGGATTTTCGTCGATATGCTTCTAGCTTTCTTGAAGTAGCATCGCAACAGCAACGAAGGTTATGCTCCACCACCTGAGATGGCTAACAAGCGATTTCCCACGTCGTTAAATGGGACTCCACGAGATCAAAATACTATTTCTAAATCACCTACAACTTCTAACTACTAGAAAGTAGATAGTGGGAAGTAGGGGTCGAACCACAAGGAAATGGGACTTGTAAGAGTGTTTTAAAGTAGAAAATAAGCATACTTATATATCATATAGAAAGCAATGTAAATATGGGGGGTTTTGAGATTGGTTTTTATTACACTACGAAAGGAAACTAAACTATCATTAGTTAATCTAAGGGGGGATTTCTAAGATTATGAGGCCTTGGGAGGCAACTGACTTCAATTTCCAACTATCGACTTATCCCCGAGCAAATGCAATTACAAGGAAGTTTAGACCATTTGTCAAAGACGAAAGCATCCTATTCTCTCGAGTGTAGCTAGAGAGGATGATCACACCACTCAAAAGCTCTCATTGTTTATTCACCTAGATGATCACATCTTAGATAACTCAACAATGGTAATAAGATTAGAGAGTAACAAACTTACTCACACACCCGCGATCACGAGAGCATACAAATAAGACATTTGATAACTAGGACGAACTAAGACGATGATCACATACAAATCTCAATTCATACTTGCTACTTTGTGATATTGGAGTAAACGATCACGTTCTACCCACAAATCTAGCTATTTGTTGATAACAATCATACGTTAAAAAAGAATCTTCAACTCAAGTATACAACCACATATTAGGGGGACCAATGATCACATTAAATCCTTACCTAAACACATAATTGATTAATCATGCAAGTTCATGATATTTCCAATTCTAACAATTTATATTTATCATGGCATTCCTTATCTACAATCACACAACAAGGAAAGAATTTGTCATCACTTTAACCCTTCCATAGTCATTAATCTAACAACTAGAGATTACACTACCATTATGCTAAGTACCATCACCATACTAGATTACTCTAACTAAACTACCCTAATTAATGACTATGGAGCATGCAGTTGATATAAAACACAAAGTCCATAACAAATTAAGCAAGATTGAACAACATTCATGCATATAAATTCAATTTCATTCCAAGCTTTTTGACCCGGCCCGTATATTTCGGACTGACGATTTTGGGCAATTTGTCTCTCCTTCTCTTTCATACGCTCCTCTCGCATTTTGATCGGCGCCGCTGCCATCGCGGAGCCGCTAATCAGCGATCAAGCCCCTCCCCTACTGTCATATGCACAGATGCTCAATACCCATCCGTCAACAACCTCTGATCTGATCATACACTCTCATGCCAATGATGCTAGAGTGCCCTTCAATCCAAAACCATGTGTAGATCACTTGGGGGAACCAGGGATCCACTTCTCCGATGAGAAGTGCGATAGACTGGAGGCTCCGTTGAGATACACGGTCGGAACTTTCTCCAGATCCCATCCACAGATGGATGGACTGAGAAAGGATTTCCAGACCGCTGGATTTAACGGGCAGTTTGGGATCTTTTTGGTAGATAACAAACATGTTTTTATTCACTTTGAACTCCCTGATGATTTTTACAGGTGATGGATGCATAAAGTGTGGAACTTTGGCTTCTATTCGCTACGGATCACCAAATGGAGCGCAAACTTTAATCCTAAGGCAGAATCACCGCTCGTTCCAGTTTGAGTATGTTTTTACGGCCTCCCACATCAATTGTTTGAAGAGAATACAATGTTGTCTTTAGGTAATCTCATAGGACCTCCTATGAAGGTAGATAAAGCAACAATCAAAAAAACCAGGCCCCATGTAGCTAAAGTTTGCGTAGAAGTTGATGTGTCTAAATCATTATGTGAAAGAATATGGATTAACTACAGAAATAAAGGTTTTTGGCAATATGTTAAATATGAAGGTGTCCCAGATTATTGCAAAAAATGTTTTAAACTTGGTCATAATGATTTAGTTTGCAAAACTGATCTTGCTATGAGGCAGGAACCAAATTTCTGGAAACCTATGAATTTTGATCCAAAATTAAATCAACATGCCTCATCATCTGGTCTCACTAATAAGGATAAGAAAAAAAGTCACTACTGATATTACTAACAACTCTGATGAAGATGCCTCCTTGGGAAAGACAGGCTTTGATGCAGGTATAGGACAGGTCTGGAAAGTTAAAGGGAAAGGAAAGATGGTGTCTGATCCACTTTCAACTGAAATTTCCAACAAATCAGATCAAAGGTTAAATACTGGAGTTGTGCTCATCACAAATAGTATTGAGGCCCTGTCAAACACTCATGGAAATGCAGAAGATCGGGCAATTAATACCAACCAAATAGAGGTGGTTACACTCAGTGAGGAAGATGATCTGGCAAAAAGTGTGGAGGAAAACCAACCAAGGGATACTCATCTTTCAGTAACAGTCCCACAGAGTGTTACTACAATGGATTCTCAAAAAGTCCAACAGTTAAACTCACAGGTAATTTCTCCTTTAACTGAAGAGGAACATAACTTGATAGATAATTTACCACATAGTTCTAGTTTTCAATGGTCTCGAGAGAAAAAATCAAAAGAAGCAGAAGGAGATTTTATTCTAGAAAATATTGATCAAGGCAGATTTAATAGGTTAATTTCTGAGTCTCAACCTGAAGTTTCTATTGACTCTACTGTTCAAATCCCTAAAACTGGGAGGAAAGCAAGAGGGACAAATAAATACTATACTAGTACACAAAAAAATGTAGTCACTAGGTCTCAAATTGATCCATCTAATCTAGTTTAATTATGTCAGGAATCAAATTATGTATTTGGAATGTGAGAGGTATTAAGAATAAAACAACACAGGCTAGAGTATTGCATGTTAGAAGAAAGCATCATATAGGTCTCTTCGTCATTATAGAACCTTTTTTACATAGTAGTAAAATTGCATCCATTGCATATAATTAGGATATACTCATTATTATGCTGCACCTAGAGACAAGATATGGTTGTTTTGGAATGATGATTTTAAAATTACAGTCTTGTCAACACATGATCAATGCATATGCATTGAAATACAACACCACTCAATGAAAGATACATGGAATGCCATTTTTGTATATGCCAGGCACAATTTAGTTGCAAGAAGGGACTTATGGGATTTTTAAATCAATATACTAATCTTGCAACAATTATTATAGGTGAATTTAATGTGATAAGATACTCATCTGAATATCTTGGTCAATCTTCTCCTAATCTGGATTCAATGCATGAGTTTAATGAGTTTATTGAGGACAACTCTTTAACTGAAATATCTTCTTCTGGAAATCTTTTTACATGGGCTGGAAATCGTAGATCTAAAACAGGAGTGTTGGGACAGCATGGGAGAGACTGGATAGGGGATTAATGTCTAATGCATTTCACACTATTTTTCCTAATACTAGCATCAGGGTAAAATCAAGATTAGCTTCTGATCATGCTCTTATGGTAGTTAACCTAGATAACTCCCCTCAGAGTTCCATTGGTAGAGACTTTAAGTTCCAACATTGTTGGCTTTCTCATGATGATTTTATTGATTTGGTTGATAATAACTGGTTTGCTCCTACTGGTCTTTATGGCATGATTAACTTTTCTCTAAAGTTAAGAAGGCTAAAAATTAAACTTAAAGACTGGAACAAGAATGTTTTTGGGAATGTGCATGACTATGTTAAAATTGCTGAGGATAGAGTCCAAATGAGAGAGTTAGAATACCAAAATAATGCAACAGGAACCAATCGAACTGAACTTCACCTAGCACAGGCTGAGTTAACTAGAGGATTACTAAGAGAGGAAATATCCTGGAAACAGAAATCCAGGGTTAAGTGATTACAGGAGGGTGATTCTAACACTAAATTCTTCCACTCTACAGTTAAATCGAAACATTAGAAACAGAAGATAGCATTAATTAAAAACTCTTCTAATGAATGGATTTCTAATCCAGATGAAATTGGAAATGAGGCTGTGAATTTTTTTAGACACTTGCTTTCTGATGAATCTAATGTTTCTGATGAGGACTATATAGATGAATTTTTACAGCATGTACCACAGATGGTGGACCTTGATATGAACCAGTCTCTTACAAAACAAGTTTCCATGGAGGAATTGAAAGATATTTTTTTAACATGTATGGAGACTCAGCTCCTGGTCCGGATGGATACACAGGAAAGTTTTATACTCACTACTGGAACATCATCTCTTCTGATTTATTGCAGGCAGTTAATGAGTTCCTTCTGGGAGTGCCTATACCTCATGCCATATCAGCATCATTCATCACATTCATTCCTAAGAGGCAGGTAAATACTTGCTTATCAGACTATAGGCCTATTAGTCTCTCGAATTTTATAAACAAAATTATGTCGAGAGTTTACACTGATAGGCTTAAACCCATGGTATCTAGCTTAATTTTGCCAGAACAATCACCATTTGTATCTGGCAGAGAGCTAGCTGACAATGTTTTGCTAATGCAAGAGCTACTTGAATTTCTGAATTCTAAAACTGGTGGATTTAATATATTCTTTAAACTGGATATGATGAAAGATTTTGACAGAGTGTCTTGGGTTTTTCTGTCTAAGTTACTAAAGAAAATGGGATTTTTAAATCTTTTTGTCTGTACTATCATGGGTAACATAAAAGCAACAAAATTTTCAGTCTTGGTTAATTAGAAACCTTTTGGTTTTTTTGAGGCTTCAAGGGGTATCAGGCAAGGAGATCCTTTATCTCCTTTCCTGTTTATCCTATTAACTGAGGCTTTCACTAGAACCTTAAGATCCCTTTATGAACAAACCAAGATTGATTTGTACAGACTGCCAAATATTACACAAAAGATTACAAGTTTAAACTTTTCAGATTATACATGTGTATTCCTGAGTGCTAATAGACATAGCATTATCAACTTAATGGGATTTTTAGAGAAGTATGAGTCTGTCACAGGTCAAAACATAAATTTTGAAAAATCAGCCTACTACCTGTCTAGCTCAGCCCCTAATAGTTATCACACAATGGTTTCTGATCTCACTGGAATGACTAGAGGAAGTTTCCCTTTTAAGTATCTTAGTTGTCTTGTATTCACTGGGAAAAAGAAACACTCCTATTTTCAACCATTGTATGATAATATAACTGCTAAGCTAATCTCCTGGCAAAATAAAATGCTCAATCAGGCTGGGAGACTAGTTTTGTCAAAACATGTCTTATCTGCCATCCCACTACATATTCTTGCTATTGTAAAACCTACTAATGGGATTTTGGATAGATTGCATGTAATTTTTGCTAAATTCTTATGGGGAAAGTCTGAATTTGGACAAAATAAAGTTTGGAGAGTTTGGTCTAACCTGTGTTATCCCTTTCTGGAAAATGGTTTAGCGGTAAAGAATCTACATACTTTAATGGACTGTTTTTCACTAAAAATATGGCGGAAACTTCAAATTGGAAATAGCCTTTGGGCATCCTTTATGTGGTCCTTGCCAGGTTATAAGATGAAATCCAGGACTTGGAGAAGGTACATGGAAGTTGATGAAATTGCTCAGAATAACTCAATGGTACAGGTAGGATCTGGTGATATATCATTCTGGGAAAGTAATTGGCTTGGCACTGGGTGCTTGATTGATCTATAGAATCCTGATTTCAATATTCCTTTATCTGAATTAACTGTTAAAGATTTCTTCTATGATCAACAACATATACTTGAAAGCCTCATGATGGGTTTCCCACAAGATGTAATTGATACATTGCAAAAAGATTTTTCTATATATGTGGGGTATAATGATAAACTCATATGGAAACCTGAACCAACTGGTTTTTTTTTCATATCTTCAGCCTATGAGCTGTTGAGAAAGAAAAAAAGTGATAATTCCTTCATATAAGTTCCTATGGATGAAATATGTCCCAAAGAAACTATCTGTGTTTAATTGGAGGCTATTAAATAGGCTAATACCTATGGGAGATGTTTTACAGCAAAGTATGATCTATATAACATCTATATGCTGTTACTGTGGAAATTTTTCTGATGACTTGCAGCATGTATTCAATGATTGTGTGTTCATTAGGGAACTATGGAACCATTTCCACATCCTTTTTGATATCACACCAGTATCATTTGAAAATATTTGGGACATGTTCTTTCACTATTAGAATCTTTCTGTGAAATCTGAATTACATAGATTGCTTATCAGAATCTTGCCTCTTTTTGTGTCATGGACAATATGGTGCTCAAGAAATGCTTTTCTTTATGATCAGATTAAACCAAATTTGAGTACCGTGAAGAAAATCACTCTGTTGAATATACAGAATGCCCTAAAAGCTCATCACTTGAGCTGGAAACAATCAGACATTGGAAATATTCATACTGATCTATTGGATATAACCACTATTTGCTCTGTTGTTTCTACAACAATTTTAGTAAATCAGGTGTCTTGCAAGCCTCCCAGGAGCTACAAACTCAATACAGATGGATCCTCTTTAGGTAATCCAGGAGTTGCTGGAGCAGGATTGGTCATAAGAAATGCACTAGGGGAAGTCACCATAGCAAAGTATGTTTATCTAAGCAGGAGAACAAGTCTAGAAGTAGAGACACTAGCACTTGCAGAAGGATTACAGGCAGCTTATTACGAAGGAATAGAAGATCTGGAAGTGGAGGTGGATTCCTTGGTTCTGTTGAAGATCATTACCAGACAATATAAGATTCCCTGGAAGCTTGAGACTATGATCAGAAATATATGGCAGCTTGTAAGTGATATCTCTCCCTCTAATATTACTTTTAAACATATATACAGAGAATTTAAACTCTGTTACAGATGCTTTAGCCAGATTAGCTAGTGGGGAGAGAAACAACTTCACTTTCACACACAGTTCTTTACCTAGAAAACTGAAAGGACTGGTAATGCTAGATAGTAGAAATGTGCCATACATAAGAGTGTATATACTGCTAATATTTTCTTATCGGTTCAAGCGCAAGGCCAGGAAGCAGCACACATTGAAGGAAAGCAAAATAGAAAGGGTCGTACCAATCTGTTAACTACTGATCTGGGGGAAACAATGATAAATGGAGAAGCACAATCAGATTGCAGCCAATTTAAGTCCTTTTTGAAACCTCGTGCTCGTCGGCAGAGATGGGCTTCGCATAGTGATCCCTAACATGCTTGCGAGTAATGAGTCAATCTGTCGGCAGAATTGGTTTTCGCGAGTCGATGCCTAACATGCTTGCAAAAATGACATAGGTGTAAATTAGGACTTCCTTCTCTTATTACCATATAGTTGTAGAAAGCATTGTTATTTTTTACTCATTTTTCAATGTATGCACTATTACGACTTTGGTTTTTAGGTTTGGTGAGCCAAATAAATTTCACCCCACTATGTGGTTTTATTAAAAAAAAGAAATTCAAATTCATCAAATGATAATCAAAACCCAAAGTTTAAGCATAAAGAACCCTCAAAGTTTCAAGGGGAAAGTTAATTCAAATGCTCCCAAGGATGAAACTAAGCTAGACTAAAGTTCATGGAATCAAACTACTAATCTACTTGAATTAAAAGCAAAGAAATGGAAAGAAGAGGAAAATAGGGTTACTACATCATGTTGGCCATCCCCCCAAATGGGGGAGATAAGTGGGTATTTATAGCCCCAAAAATTCAGATCAAGGAGGCAAGTGGGCCGCTGGTTTAGCGACACTTTTTAGCGGCGCTTTTTTCTGTCACTATTTTGGCGACTCTTCTGGCCAGCAGCGATGCTTCTGGGCATCAGTTACACTTCCTTCATCTTCAGTGACACTTTCTTCAAACTAGAGCGACGCTTTTCTGGGCACTAGCGACACTTTTCTGGGCAACTTCTACCACCTAAGGAAACGTGGCCTTCACACTACTTCTATGATCAATTCATCAACTTCTTAGCATCGAATGTTCAACTCTTTGGTATGATCATAGAAGGTCTTCAATTTATTTTCATCCAAGTATTTCTTACAAGTGCAAATCAAGGTTAAAATGCACAAATTTATTCCTAAACTACTATGGATGATTTAGCTCAAAAGCTCTTGACTTTGGCACAAAATATTACCCAAACTAGTTCTCAAATGCTATAAAACAAGAGTATATTTAGGGCTTATAAAACAAGAGTATATCATAGTGAACACTTTGTGGTTTGGTGTATTGTTGCTCCATAATAGTCTGCATTATGTGGTTTGGTGTATTATTGCTCCATAATTAGAAGGTGCTATAAATCTCCCAACATTTCATTGAAAACAGTCAAAAGAAAGATGTATATCCTAGAACTTGATCAAATGAATTTGTACTAGACAAAGAACACCAACTTCTTTCGCATCCTTGAGGTGCAATCAAGAATTGCAAGAATGGTCCATACAAAAATGTTTTCCAAATTTCACTGTATAATAATTGTTTAACTAAGATCAAGAGAATCGTGAAGGATTTTTTTTGTTGCTGCAAGAATTTTGACCAAAAAATTTATCGACAAATTTTGTTACTGAACTACTGCAGTTCTAAGTTTGCTGATGTTTCAGGTTCAAACAAGATGCACCACTTTTTGTGGTAAACTGATGAGCTAAATGTATCACATTTGTGTGAGTGATCAATTATCATAGTATTCAGGATATATTATGTAATGTAAATTTGCTACTGATGTTTTTAAGCTACTGCTAATAACTTTCTGTGCTCTTTCGAAAGCGAAATCATTAACACCGTCTGGATTATGTATTACGGATTATTACTTGAAATTTGCAAGCTAAAGCTCAACTTCAACATCACTAACTCCCAAGATATTGCGTCATATTAGTTTTCCAATGTAAAGTTTAGAGCATGCCGGTTGGTCTTCAATTTCCCAGTTATTGTTTTTGCTACACTTACTTTTCCTTAGCATATTGCCGGTTCCTGTAGTATTATTCGACATGATGATTGATTATCAATCTAGAAATATAGCTACAAAGCCATATTGTGTATATAATTGATTTGTACATCACCTTTACATTCTATTGGATGATTCCATGAGTTCATTCTATTTCATTCACGTAGTAATATTGATCCTAAGTCATATGTAAATACTAACTAATTCTCATTTACATGTGAAATATTAATTCTTTCAATTTATTATTCAAAGTATTTGGCAAAATCTCATAAGTGAACTCCAAGCTAAAACAATTATTTCATTCTCCATATTATAATTTAATATGATTTTAAAACTATTACTGCATATATATACAATGAGATTCCATAATTTTTCTACAGATACTACCTGTACGTCAGACTAAATCCTAATTTTCATTAACTCGATGCATTGTAATGTATGGAAGCATGGCGGCTAATCTCTACTTTCAGGCTATTGTTTTCATTAGATGTTCTTTGCTTCTCTGTAATTGTCACGATATTTAGTTGAATTTGACCTGATGTTTTACAATCTAATCTAAGCTAGCAACCACGGTTTTACTAATCGTGCTTGGATATTCCATGCATGGTTTCATTTTATTTAAGTCAAAAGGCAAAGTACATTTTATTTACTATTTTATAAATAAATAGAAAATATATACAAAAGAATTATGAAAACGATCATTTTCTTTGTTAAAAATATTTCCACTTAAATCGCAACCTTACCTTTTAAAATTGGCGCAAATTTGTTATGACATTGTTCTCATGTTTAAACTAATTTAATATTGACCAAATCAATAGTATTATGCAATTTACCTTGAGAATATGCAAAACTGTCAGTATATTTTTTTTCCATGTAATACTAAAATGTTTTAGGTATATAATATATATTAAATGTAACTTTTAAAATGTATACAAAGTTCATAATTTGATAATTGGGTAATGGTCGCACCTTGTGCGACCTGACATGCTAGTTAGTATAGTAGGAAGAAGGTCGAATCCTACGAGCAACGCTGTAATTTCAATTAAATTAAACTAATAACAAGTTGATTTTCTACTGCGACTTAAAGTTTGTGACTTTTTTGTTTTATCAACTAACGAAGACAATAAACAATGATTCAAATAATATATAAAACACAGAATAATATAGAAAACAAAAAAGATGATAAAATATACCTATATATACATATATGAGAAGAACCCGGCTTAAACAAATCAGTTAATTAAATCATTGATCATTGACACCTACAATCCATTATTCTCTATAAATCAACCAGTTATAAGAGAGCAAGTATTCGCCGAACCATCCAAATTCCCCCCTTGATTATTCGACCGCAAGCAAGTATTTGCTAAACCTATGATTTGTCTAATCAAAGTGTCCCTAGCAAGTAATCGCTATAACTATATAAACATTTTAACAGCATTAAGATCTAGGAGAACCCAATTTCAGATAATTAAGCACGTATTCGCATGCAAACATTATCCACTTAACTATTCATCATCCATGTTATATTATATAGTCTATATGAGTTATCTATTGAATAGACATGAATTTTTCTACTTACATTAGCTCTATCTTAACAAGATTAAGGTGATCAAGCTTAAACATGCAGGCATAAATTATATCACGAACAACCAAAAACTGGTAGAGATTAAATTTCATGCAAGAATTAAGTCTCACAATTCATGAACCACTTAATTAAACTAAATCAATTAAAGGAAATTAGTTACTTATGCTCAAAGCACACACGTAAACAATTGATGAATTAAACATAATAATTATAAAAAGAATTAGAAAAAAAATACTACAATTTCTTGTTGATGAATGTTGTTGCCCTCAGCCAGAATTACAATGAAGAAGAAGAAGTTATTCAAATAATAGTTTTTCTAAATTGATTGTGGACAAGTCTTCTATACAAATCCATATTCATATACCCCCAAAACTTTCACAAAATCTATCCCAAAATATCGTAAGAAAAATATCAGATCATATTAATTATTCTGATCATGCGTGTGAATCTTCACACAATAATGATAAATACTAAAAATAGAAAATAAAATCTCACTTAATTTGGAAAGTTAGAATCTTCTTCAAACTTTATTTCTCTCTCTCTCTCTCTCTCTCTCTCGAGACCGAAGTAATGAAGTTTCGAAAGTTTCAAAGAATCTATTTCAGAACCGGATTTCTGCTTTTTCTTTATTCTTTAAGCTCCAAGACGTTTTGACCCAAAAGATTGAAACTAACCTTCTTTTTATTCAAGGAAAACAACGCGTAACTCGCTAATGAAGAGATCAGAAACTACCTCATTAAAAACCCAAAAGCTGGAAAAATAGAGTATAGTAATCCCCTTTCATCAATTTCACCTTAGTTTAGGTCAACTTCACCGAGCAATTTAATGATCATTAAACGAAACACAACTCTAACAAATGAAGGATTCTGGATTAAGGGTCAACTGGATCAACATCCTTTAAGTGCTCCAAATCATCCAAAACAGCACTTCTTGCTCCTCTTGCTCATCTCCAACTGCTTGTGTAATCTGACATAAAATACAACTCATAAGTGCTAAATTGCACATAATATATCATTAAAATCCTCAAAAATACACACATGTAATCACCATATCAAATATCCTCACACGTGAGTCATGCTTGCCCTCAACCATGATATGAATCAATCCACATATATCAAGTTCTCACCCCCTCATCTGACTAGATATTCACAAATCAAAAGAAATTAAATAAACCAAATCAAAGTATGAAAACTAAGACTCTACCACCCGGACTTTGGTAAAAAAAAATCAACATTTCAAACTTTCTCTTCCTCGGCTAATTAACTAATTCCCCAAGCATGATATCAACTTTCTTTTCATAAACAAAGTTGGTATCGTTCCCCCTTGGGTCCCTCCAATTAATCCCCCTACATCAGCAATCCCTTGCATATCAATGGTCAAAATAGCAAAAAGAACCTCCTTACGGTTTTCACTCAATGCAGTCAGTAAAGTGGGACATTCACTTATATAATATCAAGTGGCAGCATCAACTAAAACATGAAAATCATAAAGAAAATTTTCATGTAAGACTATGATTGTAGGGTATGATCCTAGGAGCTATATGGTTCATATTAATCAACAAATAAGCACACATTCTCAACACATAAGCTGGCCATTAATTTTCTAGAAAATAGATAAATTTCATAGCAATTTCCGGACAGTCAAAAACATCAAATCTAGTTCTGGAATATCTCTCTCTTTTTTTTCGTTTTCCAGATCATTTTTATTTTTCTTCTTTTTCCCGGGCACAAACAACACCCACTATTCTGTTTAATGTTTTCAATATCTAGAACCATAGCTCCAATAAAAATATAATCTACTGTTCACATATAACTAGCAAAAGTGCCATGAGAATTTATAGGTTCAAATAACCAATTTTTTTTCAATGAACATCATATGCACTTGTATATTGAGAACCATGAAGAGTAGATAAGCACATATTCAGTGACATGAGCAAATTATTTTTATTTCAGTACAGTCAAGAGCATACATACATGGGTGAAGGTAAAGTGTATAGGCCAGTTTATTTATTGCAAATAGGCTTTATATGAGGCTTACTAGGATTCATAAACAGGTAGCCCATATACGATGTATGGTTTAACCTATTTTGCCTTTCATCATTTTAACATGCATTAATTTCAACTGCAACAACACTCGGAAAACAGATTAATGTAGAGAGTGCTCTACTCTAGGCTCAGACCTCACTATATATACTTGACTTTGTTCTTAACATGCCTTTTTGTAGAGCTAGCAAAATATTACCGAACTCGAAAACCCAACTGATTATACCGAACCCGAACCTGAAATAAGACCCGAATAGTGATACATGTTTAATGACCCGAAACTGAATTACACCCGATATACCCAAACCCGAACTAAACGTTTCAGACCCAACAGGACCCTTACCCGAATAGAACCCAAACTCGAATCAGACCCGAACCTAGACTGAAACCAAACCTGAATAAAACCTGACCCAAAAGGCACCCAAATCGATATTTGCCCAATAATTTGGACTTAAATCAAATGATAACTACATTTATTATTATATATATTCTTAACTTTTTGTTATTATTTTATTGATATAGTTTTTTATATTCATTATTAATTATTTTATAGCTAAAATTTAACAAATAAGCTGAAGTGAACTAAACTACAGTATATTGAATTGAAATTGTTTACAAATAAGTTAAAGAGAAAAATAATGGCTTATTCATTGTTTCAATTTAACCAAGTTCAATTCAGTTTAATTAAGTGAAAATATGATATATAACTTAATGAATTTCTTTGATATTAAACTAATTCACCAAAATCATCAATGATTGGTACTCTCTCTAACAAATGCTCTCCCTTCTCTCTAAAAGTCCCAGAATTGTTACCGTTTATTTTTACTATTTCTGCCAGTAACGGCTAAATTTTCCGTTGTACCACCGCTCAGCCATGGTGGAACCACCACCGGACCGTGGCGGAGCTGCCAAAAATCACAGCTTTCTTCAAGCACTAACCTCTAAACCCCCTCCCCTATCATCTTCACTCCCCTCTGATCCTTCGATTCATCCAATTACTGAATACAAGGGGGAGATAGCCTGCATTATTACACCGGAAGAAGTCACCACACTTTCCGACCACTACAAGAACGCCCTTGTGGGCAAGTTTGCTCGTCTCAAGCCGTCGATGGAGTACCTCCATGAGGCCTTCAAGTCGATTGGTTTTATAGGCCGCTATCAACTCGGCTCAATCGACCACAGGCATGTCCTAATCCGATTTGAAGAGGCAGAGGACTACCAACGATGTTGGATGAAGACGCAATGGGCTCTCAAAGGTCCCATTATGAAGGTGTTCAAGTGGACGGCGAATTTCACACCGGAAACGGAGACATCGATCATTCTGATTTGGGTAACTAATCATGATATTCCCCTCTTTTGGTATAACTCAGCGATACTTGAAATGATTGGTAATAGCATAGGTAAATTCATCAAAATGGACCTGGCTACCTCTACACTCACAAGACCTTCTGCTGTCAAGCTTTGCTTAGAGATTGATCTTCTAGCCAAAGTCCATTCATCCATAGCCCTAACTACCTCCCTGAATGGTGATATTGTGGATTTTCCAATTGAGTATGAGTGATTGCCCCTGTATTGCAAGCACTGTCACAAGTTAGGGCATGAGATTCATGATTGTATCATTCTTCACCCTGATCTAAAACCCAAGCCTTTCCCGTGTTAGGCCAACAAACCACTCCACCAGAAACACAGCCCCTCCTCCCTTTCTCTCTAAATCCAGCTACAAGCAGAAATCAGGTCAGAATCTGGCTGAATCTTCAGGTGTATCTCCTCAGGATAAGGTAGAGGTTCTGAATGCACAGCACAAAAATAAGGGCCCTGAACTTCCCACAGTTAGGGAACCAGAAATGAGATATGTCAGAAAGGTGATTTCTGAGCCCTCAGCAACTAATGTATCTGAACCCTCATCAAGTACTGAATCTGAACCCTTACCTCATAGCTCCAGCATCCTCTCAGCCCCTTTTCCTATACTCAGCCATAATTCCCACCTCCCAGTGATTAACCCCACCCCTGCTATGATCATTGACATTGATTCTGAGCCTGATGCCACAATCAATGACCTGGAGCCAGCTGCCATTTTCAATGAACTGGAGGTCATACAGACAGCCCCAACTCCTCCTCGGACACAAGGTGAAAATGAATGGTCCACTCCAGTGAGACCAAAAGCATTTGCTAAAGATGACATTAAAATCCACACTGGTAAGCTACCTGTTTCCCCTGATATTCCCTTTACTTCTAACATATTCTCCTTTTACTCTCAGCCAAGAAAAACAGGTAATAGATTTCTTCCTCTTATACATGAGGAAGAGGAGGACAAAAATAAAATGGATACTGTGATCCATCAGTCTCCTACACTGGTTAGTTCCCCCTCCAATCCTGCACCACTAGAACAAATGCCTGTTTTAAATGACATTGTGCCTTGCATTACTGTTCCTGAACAAAATAAGGTCACTTCTTATTTTACTCAGATTAATAAAGTGATCACTAGAACAGCCACTAAAAGTATCAAAGCTCGTAAACAATGATTAGTACAACCTTAGGAATAAATGTGTTGGTATGGAATATTAGGGGCATGGAAACATCTATGATAAGACTGCAAAGACTTATACTAGTCCATAAACCTGATGTTTTATGTATTATTGAACCACAACATGACATGTCTGAATGTGAGGTCTATAAAAGAAAACTGAATTTTGCTCAATGTGCTTTTGCTTCCAGCTGTAAAATTTGGCTATTTTGGAATCAATCTGTGGATATTCACCCTAAGCTAGATCATAATCAATTCTTTCAAGTACAAATGACATGCCATGAACTTAATGAGTCAATTGATTCAATTTTTGTGTATGGTCTGAGATCCAGGAATGAAAGAAGAGAATTATGGTCTGACTTAGTTGCTCTAGATTTCTCTGAGTCATTTTTAATAGGAGACTTTAATGCTATGTCATCTATAAATGAGTACAGAGGTCCTGCTAACCCTAGTCCCTCTAGTATAAGTGATTTCAGTAATTTCATTACCTCTAATGCACTATATGAGATTCATACAGTAGGTAATTTCTTTACTTGGACTAATGGTAGGAATAGAGATGGGGGAAAAATTTTTACTATGGAAAGATTAGATAGGGGCCTGAGTTCTTACATCTGGCTGCAAATATTCCCCCATTCCTCTATTCAGGTATTAGGAAAGCTTACCTCAGATCACTACCCTCTACTCCTAAAAATTGGCAGTGCAACTCCTTCTGTACCCAAGCCTTTCAGATTTATAAATAATTGGTTTAAAAGGAAGGATCTTTTGGAGCTAATCCATCTCCACTGGACCCTCCCTTCTGACTGGCATGGAATGTATAAAAATTTTCAGAAACTAAACTCTCTCAAACCTGTTTTGAAAAAATGGAATAGAGAGGTGTTTGGTGACATAAATGAAAATGTGAAAAATGCAGAGGAGAAATTGAGAATCCAGGAAATTAATTTTGAACTTGATGGTTCAATCAATGAACTAATCAAACTTAATGAAGCAAAGGCTCAGCTACTAAGAATTTAACTGAGCAAAATCATTACTGGAAACAAAAAGCTAGGGTTAAATGGCTTAAGGAGAGTGATCAAAATACAAAAAAATTTCATAACTCAGTTCTGGAAAAAAGATGTAGATTGAATATCACTAAAATTAAGAGTTCTTCTGGGGTCTGGCTTGATAGGAGCTCTGATATTGAACTGGAAGCTGTACAATTCTATCAGTCTCTCCTTACAGATGACCCTCATCCAGATCAGAATCTCTTTTCTTCACATTTTCTTTCTCAGATTCCCACACTCATATCTGAGGAGGACAATGAACAGCTCATTAAGCCAGTAGAACTAGAGGAATTGAAACAAATTGTGTTTGGACTTAATAAAAATAGCAGTCCAGGGCCCGATGGCTACACTGCAAAATTCTTTATTAAGGCATGAGATACAATTTGTTTTGATTTATTAGAGGCATCAAATGACTTTTTGTCAAGGTCTCATATCCATAGGGGTATTTCTAGTACTTGGATTACTGTAATTCCAAAGAAAGAAATTCCAATCAGTTTGAATGACTACAGACCTATCAGTCTCTCCAATGTCACTAACAAGATTTTCTAAAAACTTTAATGGAGAGACTGAAACCATTGATGCCAAAATTGATTTCACCAAACCAGTCAGCCTTCCTTCAAAATAGAGACATTTCTGATAATGTCATTTATTTAAAGGAAATGTTTAGATTCTTACATCATAAAGGTAGAGATCCAAATTGTATCTTTAAACTTGATTTGATGAAAGCTTTTGATAGAGTCAGCTGGCCTTTTTTTAAAAACATTCTCCAGAAATTTGGTTTCCGTGGTAGATTCATTGATTGCATAATGAAAAATCTGTCTGATGCATGGTTTTCAATTCTGATAAATGGCAAGTCTGTAGGATTTTTCAGAGCATCTAGAGGCATAAAACAGGGTGATCCACTATCCCCTTTCCTTTTCAACCTCTTTTCAGAAGCCTTTTCAAGAAGTCTATCCTATGTTTTCAACACTGGAAAATTACAGTTCTACAGACTGCCCCCTTCTGTTATTCCAACCTCTCACCTTAGTTATGCTGATGATACTATCATTTTTTTGAGAGCCTCAAAACAGAACCTTGTTAGAATCAAAGCCTTTTTAGCTACCTTTGAAGAGACTTCGGGTCAAAAAATAAACTATGAAAAGACTGATTTTTATGTTAGTAGGCATGCATCTGAACCAAAATTAAGACAGATTAAAATCATTATGGGAATGAAACTTGGTAGTCTACCATTCAAATATCTTGGAGTACAAATGTCTTCAGGAAGGATCCTTAACAATTTTTTCCAACCAGTTCTGGAATTAATTGAAAGGAGACTTAATAACTGGAAGAATATATGGCTCTTCACTGGGGTAAAATTGACTCTAATTCAATCATGCCTATATTCTCTTCCACAGCATATTTGGGCAGTGATGGCACCAACCAAACAAATAATAAAGAAAATTGAGAGGAAATTCTCTATCTTCTTTCGGGGGGGTGTCAGAAACTGGCCCAAAAAAAATCATGGAGAAAGTGGGACTCAATTTGTTATCCCACTATCCAAAATGGTTTAGGCTTGAGATCCTTATCCACCATAATTAAAGCTTTTGCTTGTAAATTATGGTGGAAATACCAAAATGGAAGTGCCCCTTGGACACATTTCATTGCCTCTTTGCCTGTCTCAAAAAGAAAATCACAGACATGGAAAAGGATTTGCAATATTAATTGTTTTGTTGAATCCAATTCCAGGGTCATACATGGTGGCAAATGCAATTTTTGGCTAGGAAACTGGACTGACCAGGTACCTTTAATTGACAAAATTCAGTCTGTCCCTGATCATTTCCTTAACCTCACAGTTGCATAATTTATTTCTAATAAAGACACAGCCCACCCCTACTCCACTCAGTATTGCCACCTGATCTCATACACATCCTAACCAATGATGCAATTTTCCCCCACTGAGATGATAAATTAATCTGGAAAGCAGATAAGTTAGGGAATTTTACCTTCATGTCAGCCTACTTGGCACTCAGAGAAACTAAACAATCTTTTCCAGTTCTAGCCAATATCTGGTCCTCTCACATTCCAAAAAAATTATCTATCTTTTATGTGGAGACTTCTCAATGCTATCTTACCATTTGATGATGTGCTATCCCATTTTGGCTTCAACCTACCTTCTAAATGCTGCTTCTGTAATAATGCTAACACACTCCAGCATTTCTTTTCTGAGTGCCACATCTCAGTTGCTTTATGGAGACAGATGCACTTGATATGTGCTTCTTCATACATTGACAGTGATTCCCTTTGGGATAAGTTAGCTTCAAACTGGTCTTTTTCTGGTCTGTCAACTTTACACACATATTTAAATCACTGTGCTCCCATCTTTGTGTGTTGGCTGCTCTGGAAAGCCAGGAACACCTTCATCTTTGAGAATATTCCTCCCAGTCTGGATTTACTTTCCAAAAATCTCAAAGCTCTCATTTTTTATTCTCTGTTAGCCAGGCCCCTATACATTTCTAGAGAGATTGATTTTGAACTAGCAAATACTGGATATGTCCCTCCATCAGAAAACCTCCCAAACCAAAAATTTCAAAAATCCAGTGGCTCAGGCCTACTCAGGGAGTTAAGATCAATGTTGATGCTTCGTGGAAGCACAACAATGCTGGGATCTCTATACTCATCAGAAATACATCAGGATCATTTTTACATGCATCTGGATTCTTTACTCATTCTTTATCTCCTCTCCATGCAGAGATTATTGCTATTCAAGCTGGAATCAGAATTGCACTTAATCTGAATGGCTCCTTTACTATTGAGTCTGACTGTAAACTTGCAGTGGAGATGATCAATCATCCACAAAAGAGTCACTGGAATCTCTTTACACTGGTGGACTCTATCTCTCAGTTACTGGGGCCTCACTCACTCATACACACCCTCGGAGAGGCAAATAAACCTGCAGATATGTTGGAAAAGTTCTGCAGAGTGCAACTTATTCAGCAGAATTTCTCATGGTCTGAGCTCCCTCCAAACATTCAAGGTTTGATTCTTCTGGATGCTTCAAATACTCCTTCACTTAGAATCTGCTTGTGATCTTCCCAGAGGTCTTTCCCATGCTCCTGATCTCCCTGCTCAGTTCTCCCTCATCCAGTTTATGGCCAGGGCCCCTTTTACTCTCACCTCAGACTCTACTGAGGTCCAATTTTACTAGTTTCTGTTACTATTTTTTGTAAATACCATCTTATCAGTTTGGTTCAAGACTCCAAGGCGTCAGCTTTTCTCTTTGTCATTGACATTGGCTAACATGATTCCTTTTAAGTTTCTTGTTTCCTTTCTGTTAGATGAGGGTGTTTCTCACCTATATTTTTGGCCTTTTTGGAATGCATGTAACAAACTTAGCCAATTTTATTGGTCTTTTATGGGTATAGGGTGCCCAATAAATCCCTCTCATCCTCTCCAGGGTGATATTTATTTTTTAAAAAAAAAGAATTTCTTTGATATTTGAAAACATATGACACAAATTCACTTTAAGATGCTACTGAGTGGTGACACCAATAGTTTCAAGTCGACCAACGACTCCTTGCTCCAATATTCGATTAACAGCAAAACATCCATGGGGTAGACTCTCTGTCAACGCAAAAGCTACTATGGTGTGAAGCATGTATAGAATGCTATGTATCACATTATGATTAATCCATAGATGTAGCCATGGAGACCGAATTAATCTAGGGACTCTCTATCAATGCAAAAGCTAGCATGGTGGTGCGTAAGGCGTATAGAATGCTATGTATCACATTATGATTAATCCATACATATATCCATGGAGATTGAATTAATTTAGGGAAGTTTAAGTGTATTCCTTTATTAACTAGGTCAGTTGACCTAATTACTTATTGTAATTAGAGATCTGACTCTAGAACCTTCATGAACGTGGGCTAACTGTGCCAGGCCATACTTAATAGAGCATAGGCCTTCATGATGAGCATTTTTATATGCTTTTAACACCAAGTTTGACAACCTGGCCTCTGCAGACTTATGGTACAAGACATTTCTCTTTCAATGAGGCATCGGGGATTCAAATTCCCTTGAGCACATGTCGATATATTGGTTTCTATAAGATAAGTAAGTCTCTTAGGACCATACAATTGTGTGGTGAGCCCACGCAAATGGACTGGTTAAAATATGTCGGATTCCATACATTTAGTCTTCACGTCCAGTTATATGTGTGGGATCATTAGAGAGGTGTTCATAGTCATGGAATCGACTTGATCATCCAATTATAAGTCGATGACCCTAGCACGTTTCCTTCTCACACTCAAACTTGTTTGGTCCCTAATTCTAATCCACTTCTACCCCTAATA
The DNA here is from genome assembly GCA_948330725.1 of Sherardia arvensis. NCBI lineage: Eukaryota > Viridiplantae > Streptophyta > Magnoliopsida > Gentianales > Rubiaceae > Sherardia > Sherardia arvensis. The sequence continues at coordinate 20,563,925 of OX415238.1, forward strand.
GCCCACGAACTTCCTTCTTTGTGCACCTTAGTGTATGAATATGATTAAGGATATAATACAGGGATGATCAAAATCACACATTATAAGTGTAAACCTTATACTCTTTGTTTGGTTGAGTGAGACCATTTTAATTAAAAATTTTAAATACCTTGAAGCATGAAGGGTAGTTTATTAGTCTCTCCAAACATCTTTATAAAATAAAGTACAAAAATCCAATAAGCAAAAAGTCCATGCCTTTTACAATGCCTGCTAAAGGAGGTAATTAAATGAGATTGCAACTCAGGGCCGGCCCTGATTATTTGGGGTCTGAAGCGAAAATAAAAAAAATCTTAAAAATGAGAGTTCAGTGAAATTCGGTTTTATGGAGATGTGTAGAGAATTTTTACTACGTAAAAAAGAAATAGAATTAAAATAAATTAAAATAATGGATTTTTTTTAAAAAAAATGAGGCCTTTATTTTGATCCATATTTTAAATAAATGAGGTTTTAAAAGAAAATTTATTTTTTTTAATATATAAAATCTGATTTTTAAAAAAATAAATGGGGCCCCATTTTAAACAATTATTCGGGGGCTTGAGGCCATGCCTCAGCATTAGGGTCGGGCCTGGTGCAACTCATAACCATATTACATAATTTAAAAGAAAGAATGAGGGATAAGATAATTAGGTTTCAATTATGCCATGGCTTATACAAAATCGTCTAGTACCCCGAAGCAAAACTATATCCACCTTCAGGATAATGGACAAAAAGTATTTTAGCCAATTGACACGTCGAGACTCAACTTAGTACTTTAAAATTAATATAATATAAGTGTAATTGGGTTAGTCATCTATAACACCCGAGTGGAAGCAAGTTGAAACCAAAGAAAAATCACCATATAGTAGTAGATGGGGTGCTATTCAAAAGCATGAGGTTTAAGGTCCGTCGGGTAGAATAGGGTGCAACAAAAAAAGAGTATAAAATGGAGAGAAATTTTTGTTTAGTCATCCCAAAATTTTCCCAATCTCATCAATTGCCACCCATACCCTGAGTATTTATTTATGTGTTCAAGTAATCCTGAATTTTGAGAAGGTGTTTATGTACTCATTGATTGATGTTTGACTGCCTAATTTATATCTCCAAAACACCCAAAAGTAATCTGATTGAGTATATTCGGTGTTCGAATGACATAAAATATCAAACTTGCATATTTTTTGGACGTTTTAATGGTTTAAATTAAGATCAAACTCGGATATTCTTTGGACATTTTAATGATTTAAATTAAGAAGTCAACTCCAATCAAGAGATGTACAAATACTTTCTCAAAACTAAGGCCTTGTCCAGTTGAGCTGCTTGGAACTGCTTGGAGCTGCTTGCTATCTGCTAAAACTGCTTGGAGCTGCTTGGATTATTTTATTATTTTTGAATGAATATTCGTATGTGGTTTAAATGTAATTAGACAAGTTCAAATAAACAATATTTCATTGACAGTAATTAAAATAACCTCTTTAGTACCTAATTTCAAAACATTTTATTTCTTTTCAAGAAAATCAAGTCGGATGAATAAGCTGCTTGGATCTGCTTGAAACTGTATGGAGTTGCTGGAGCTGCTAGCTGCTAGGAGCTGCTTGCAAGAAGATGAACCGGACAGGGCATAAGGGTACATTAACACATTGATAAGTATTCAAAGGTACATGGACATTTTATTTTATTTTTTATTTTTTGGCAGTTTACTCAAATAAGAGTAGAAAAAAACAAAAATTAAACGTGCAAGTCTGATTTGTTAATACATACTCATCTGTCCCAGCCTAATCTTCATGAGAGAAGATGAGCAAAAACTAAGAATAGTGTAAAAAGAACCATCAAATGTAATTTTTGTAGTATTTTTTTGCAAGTGGCCCATTTTAAGGAGTAAAATTAAGGGTACTGTTGTCTTTTCAATACAATCAAGTGACCATAAAGGGTAATAAACCAAAGGGTGAAGATTGAGTTGGGACACCCCAATAAGAAAAGTGTGAAGATTAGACTGGGACGGAGAGAGTATACTTGAAATGTCTTTGGTATTACTAATGCATGTTTAGATCATGATAAAATAACAGGCCTTCTATACGCAGTCCGTATTTTGCTTATTTGCAGTCCATATTTTTTTAAAATAATCATATATACAATGATTTTAATATATAATTGATTTGCAAGTGTATGCAATAGAAGTAGTATATATGATGCATATGTCTGATATACATAATTATTGACCATATCATACATATCGAAGACGTATTTTTATTTTGGACTGCAAAACAAGCAAAATACGGACTGCGTATAGCATGCACCTAAATAATAAAGAAAAAAGTGTTATTGTACCCCTAACTATTTAAGTAAGTGCTAATGTACCCCTATGTTTTACAAAAGTGCCACTATACCCTTAAATGAATAATTTGGGCAGAATTTTCTTTTGCCAAGTGTAAAATGTCAAGAATACCCTCACTATTATTTAATGATAAAAAATAAAAATTTTAGGACGAAAATGCCCCAACCAATTCAATGAATAATTCTCCCCTACCTAATTAATAATCTAATTCCCGCTTCTATTTTACTTCACACCCAATTAAGCAAGGCAATCCAAATCCATACTACCAGTCACCGTTACTTTATCGGATGAACGCGTTTGAACTCGAGGGGACCAAAACCACACTGCACCCATAAATTAGTGTGCGCCAAGGGATCGAAACCGCCACACCCAGTAATAATTAGCGTGGCTAGCTAAAATTACCAAAGGAAATGAGAAAATAGAGTTGGCGAGATTATGGTAAGTTCACCAATGTTTTCAATTTGTTGAGTTTTTGGATATAAATGTTAACTTTTTTCAATACTGGCCTGCAAGATTCAGTCCGTATTTTGCTTATTTGCAGTCCGTATTTTTGTTATATAATCACTATGATTATGATATATAACTGATTTGCGAGTGTATGCAATAGAAGTAACATTGATTATACATAATTATTGATTATATCATATATATCGAAAGCGTATTTTTATTTTGAACTACAAAATAAGCAAAATACGGGCTGCATCTAACATGCCCCTTTCAATAATATTGTGCATTTATTATGTAATTCAGTGATATTAATTTCTTGATTTTTTTTGTGCCCATGAGCATTTGGGTCAAGGGAAAAAACCCAACAAGTGAGGGTAAATTTGTCTTTTAGTTCAAAATGTTGTTGGAAAATTGATTTTAGGGGTACACTTCTTTATTCAATATAATTATAAGGGTACATCAGCACTTTTGAATTACTCGGGGTACATTGACACTTTCTTATAAACTTGGGGGTACCTTACCTTTTAATTCAATAATAAATGATAATTTTATTTTTCTGAACATGGATAGTAAAATGGACTCGCACCTACCCTAGGAGATATAGTAGTCAAATTGTTTTTTTGTGCTAGTGTGCAACAAATACATGTGTGGAATTATTGTTTCGATCACATGTATTCTTAAAAATGAGGAGCTTGTCGTTTTTCTCTGCAGCACCTGTGACTCTGCTGCATGATTGAATTTGCCATAGTTTTCGCCAAAAGTTCATAACAGAAAGGGGAAAGATAAGGTTAGAGCTCAAAGTAAGAGCTTGAATGGCAGCTCCTGCAAATGCAACCCTCGTTGGTCTCCTTCTTCTCTCCCTGCTTCGCTGCTCATTCCAGTTGCAGCCTTATCAGCAAGAAGCCCTTTTGAGAATCAAGCAGCAATTGAAGTTTCCAGCTGAATTAGATAGCTGGAGTGAAAACTCGGATGCCTGTAACGCTCAACCAAATCCATACATAACTCTGGTTTGCTATGAAGAAAGCCTAACTCAGTTGCATGTTACAGGTCATAACATCTCCGATGACTTCTCCTCTGTTTCCTTGTTTTCTAATTTACTTGAGCTGCCTCAACTTAAAGTCCTGTCCTTAGTATCCTTGGGCTTGAGGGGGCACCTGCCCCCACTCATTGGAAACTTAACTTCACTGGAAATACTGAATGTCAGCTCAAACCACTTTGATGGTTTCATTCCCATGGAGATTTCGCAGTTGAAGAACCTCCAGACTCTTGTAATGGATCATAATAGGTTTTCAGGTGAGGTCCCTGTTTGGTTCAGTGAGTTACCGGTTTTAAGTGTTGTAAGCTTGAGGAATAACTCACTCAGTGGTTCACTGCCAAGTTCATTATCAAGATGTGCAAATCTCAGAGCTGTAGTGCTTTCTGGGAATTCTCTATCGGGCGATTTGCCTAGTTTCTATAGCCTGTCAAACCTTCAGGTTGTTGATGTTGAGGATAACCAGCTTGGGCCTCACATCCCGAGGCTGCCCAGAAAACTGGTTTCTTTGGTGCTTAGAAATAACAAGTTTAAGTATGGCAAGTTACATTATCTACGTCCTTCTTTTGAGCTGCAGAAGCTGGACATTTCTATCAACCAATTTGTTGCACCATTTCCACCATCACTGTTTTCACTGCCTTCTCTTCACTATCTGGATTTTTCGAGTAATGGGTTCACTGGAAAGCTTTCGAAGAACATGTCATGTAGTCCAGGGCTTCAGTTTGTTAACTTATCGGCAAACCATTTGACTGGGGAGTTGCCATCCTGCTTTCCATTTGTGGCGTATGCCGGAAACTGTCTCTCGAGGAAGTATGAGAATCAGCATCCTTACTCTTTCTGTCACAATGAAGCTTTGGCTGTTGAGATTTTACCACATAAGCAGAAGCAGCAGCAGCAAAAAAAGAAGATAAACACTAGTACATCGGTGCTTGCATCGAGTATGGTTGGTGGAATTGTAGGAGGAATCATTCTTCTTGGTTTGGCTTTTGTGTTGTTGAGAAGGGAATTCGGGAAGCAGAAAATGGATAAAGGGCCTCTTTCAAAACTCATAGTGGATAATGTGTCTCCTGCTTCAACAATTAAAATGCTCAAGGATGCAAGTAAGTTTTTACTTTTTTCCCTCCTTTCCTTTAACATATGAGTTTGTTTATCCTTTGTTACTACTGCATAAGCTTGCTGTCTTATCAGGTAATATATCTGAAACAAGAAAGTTGGGACGGTCAGGACTCCCTCCTTATAGGTCTTTTGTGCTTGATGAGCTTAGGGAGGCTACTGATGACTTCAGCTCCTCAAAGCTCATCGATGAAGGTTATCATGGCCAGGTGCTTGGTTTCATTCGTGCCAAGGCTATAGTTCCGCATCCCGTTTTTGCTTCTTTCATTTTCTTTTTGCTGCTAAACTTTTTCTTGGACCATTTCAATCTGAATTTCAGTTTGTGTAGACCTTGCTAAGGAATTCTTACTTCTAAAAAGACTGGATGTCTTGTTTTGCACTTGCTTTCATTTTGTTGATAGTTCTATTCTAATTTTCATCAACTTAGTAAAAAGATTGACAAAGGATCGCTTTCAGCATCTCTCTAGATTTTACTCTAGCTATTTATTTCGTTTGAAGGCACATCCCTGAATTCGGGACTCAATTATGAATTTATGATTCAGGTTTACAGAGGAGTGCTTACGGATTGCTCACCCGTAGCTATAAGAACCTTAAAAATGCGAAAGAGAAACAGCATTCACACCTACACTCACCAACTTGAGCTGATTTCTAAAATCAGGCACAGCCATTTAGTCAGCACTATTGGCCATTGCTTTGAATGCTATCAAGATGATTCAACTGTCAACAAAATTCTTGTTGTATTTGAATATTTGCCTAATGGAAACCTTAGAAGTTTGATATCGGGTAAAGTGTGCTATTCCATGCTATCCATTCTGTCTTTCATGGATTAGCTACATTTCTAACTGTAATTTGCAATATATATGCAGAGTCACATGTTGGGAAAAAGTTGACATGGACTCAAAGGATGGCAGCTGCTCTTGGGGTTGCAAAGGGCATTCAGTTTCTCCACACGGGTGTCGTACCAGCTATAGTTTCAAGTGACATAAAAATATCAGATATTTTGTTGGATCATGATTTCCATGTGAAGATTAGTAAGTACAATCTGCCCCTACTGAATGAAACCAAAAGACTGGTATGTGACACATTTCTCTTACATTTACAGATTAATACACAAATATTGAAAAGGCTTGTGTTATATCAACTAATGAACTTATCAATATATCAGAAAGTGATTGATATGGTATCATTGCCTTATGCCTTTCTAGGACAATGGTGTCGTTTCTTCCAATGGTTTAAAAGAGAAAGATGGATCTAGGTAATCAACATGTTAACTATGCATTTGGGAGTTCAGTCGTTAAAGTGCATATAAAGCATTAATTTTAGTGTCGATCTTCATTCTTCCACTGTCTGCTATACAGATTGAGGCTAGAGGGGAAAAAAGACATACATGACTTTGGAGTGATATTACTAGAAATCATGGTAGGAAGAGCACTAGATTCAAGCAGTGATGTCTGTGTTTCGAATGATCTGGTTTGTGTTCTGCTTCTCAGATGTATCCATATTTCCTTACAAAAACGTTGGCTACAAATTCTTCGCTCAACATGTGTACAGATACAGATGAACTTAAAGGCAGATGAAGCTGCTCGAAGAAGCGTTGTTGATCAATCCATGCACAAGGAATGTTGCGATGCATCATTGAAGATCGTGATGGAGCTGTGTGCCAAGTGCCTGTCTGATGTGCCGGCTGAGCGGCCTTCCATTGAGGACGTGCTCTGGAATCTGCAGTTTGCAGCTCAAGTCCAGGACTCGTGGGCGAGGGAAAGCTGCTACAGCAACCAAGATTCACCGGCTCACTTGAGCTCAAACTAAGTGGACTATCTACTCCACCTGGGTGCATTGCACATTTGCACTTTGTTTGATTGAGGTGGTTTTGGCCCCGTTTGGGAAGTAGCTGTTAACTGTTAGATGTTAGCAGATTGTATTACCTGTTAGCTGTTAGCGGATTGTATTAGCTGTTTTGACTAGCTGTTTTGACTAGCGGTTTTTAGATTGTTGTTTGGTAAATAATAAATAGATGTTAGCTGTTTGTTATGTTAAATGACAGAAATGGATATCGACATAATTTAAATTATAATTTTTATTTTTGTGTGACATTTATTTTGAAGCGTAGAAAAATAAATCTAGTACTTGTATCTATATTTATTTGTATTTCTTTGGAATGATATTCACTAACATACATAAGAGTTTATATTTATTTGTCAAATTGTACTCTAAAATTTTAAAATAATTATTTAAAAGTAAAAGTGATAGAAATAAAAATTAGTACAAATCAAAATAATTAATTATGTACAAACAAAAATATTTTCTATTAATTGATACCTTCAAACGAAAGTTTTAAAAATAAAGTTATGTACAAAGAAATGATAAAATAATATTACTTAGGATAAAAGAAAGGATAAAAAGGAGAATTTGTAATATTTACACAACTAATGACAAGAGTTTTCATCCAAAAAGCTCCATTTTCGAGCGTTTTGAAAACAAGAGTTTTCATCCAAAAAGGTCAATGGAAAACGCTTTTCACCAAACAAGTAAAGTAGTTGTTTGACCAGTCAAAATCTATTTTTAGCAAAAAAACCAAAACTCTCCTCCAAAACGCTGTTGCCAAACGGGGCCTTTAATTAAAAAAAGAAAAAAAAAGTATTCAAGCCTTTTCATCCCCCCTTTGACAAAACTCATTTATTGTTGTGCTGGACAATATAATGCAAGTGGAGTAACCGTTGTGGCATACTTTCCTTTTCAGTTTTTTTAATTTTAATTTGACATTTTCTTTGAATGGCAATATGTGATGGCGATGGCGAATGCCTATTAAAACTCCTTTCAATATGCTGCTCCAAATTGTAAAGCTATTCTGAACTCCAAAATACTTTCACTCGAGATGGATACTTTCTGTCGCAGCTTTCTTCTCTATTTATATTTCAAGGTTGTGCTTCCGTGTTGATTTTCTCGGTCCTTCAATCACGATAAGGTTGATCCTATCGTCCAGCACATCACAGCAACACTTAGTCTTCTATCTATACTCTATTTCTATAGCTATAAGGTAAGAAAGATATTCTTTCCTTAATTAAGACTATATCTAACTAAAATACAACTCAAGAAAATATTCTATATCTAATTAAATCAGAACCGAATCATTCTTCAAATATCATCTTGATTCATTCGAATATCTTGTTTGATCGCATCTGAGTTGTACTTCGCCTCAAAGACTATTGCTCGGTTTCTGATCACTTTGAGCAAGTGTTTAAACATAAGAGCATGTTTAAACATAGTCAACTTCTACAAAATAGCCAACAAATTAATGTTGAGTCTTCTAGACTCTTCAATCTCCCCCTTTGGCATTTTGTGGAACCATAAACTTTATTTTGATGCATGACAATACATAACTCCCCCTTTCATTTAGAAATCCAGTCTTCATTCACATAAGCATCAATCATCAGAAACAGCATGCAATATCAACCAAGCTCCCCCTACTCACCAGACGTAGATAGAGACAATCATTCATGCTAACGGCCATACTATGTTCCAAAACTAAATTGGACACATTAAAAACTTCAAGAACATCCAAAATAAATGGCCAACCAATATCATCAAAATAGTCTCCCCCTTGGGAACATAAAATGTGCCAAAGCCGCACCAAAATTATCCCAACATATAACAAAAAAAACTTCCAAAATAAATGTCAAAACATCCAACCAAAGAAACAAAGTTCAAAAGTCAAATAGAATAAGACTGAAATTCAGATTTGCTGGGATCCAATGCTTTCATCACCACTGTCATCAGACTCAGTCAAAGCTTTAAGTTCTTCCTTCAGGTCAACAATCTTGAGACGATGAGCTTTAAGCTGAGCCTTGATCTCTGCAATTCTGGTCTTGGCAAAGTTCTCTTCTGCATGAGGCACATCAGAATCTTCCTCAACAGGTTCAGTGAGATCATTTCTCTTGGCAAGCACTATCAGATTAACCCGAACCTCTGAGCACTGGATTATAGCATCATCCTCAACATCCTGGACTCCAGCATGTCTCAAAATCCCAGTGATAAGTGCTGGATAGATGAGATATTCATCGGACTTCAAATTTCTGGCAATGAAATGAATTCTCTCAAACAAAAACCAACCCAGATTGAAAGGCTTCCTGGTGCCAATACAATATATCACCCCTGCCATTTCTTCAGTGACTCTGGAAACATTTTTGGACATTGTCCGCATATTAGCCACTACCCTGTACAAACAGAAGTACTTCTGGGTAAGAGAAGAAGCAAGAATGGTTGGTGCATCACCCCATTCAGCCAGACTGCCATCAGATAACTCCACAGCCACTACATCATAGTTCAGAGTGAACTCTTCAGGATAAGCTCCAGAGGGACTCATTTGATCAAAGTCAAGAAACAAATTAATAGTAAAGGGATCAAAACGATATAGCTTGCCTCTGATGTAAATCTTGCGATACTAAGGAGATGCAGGATCACTGTTGCCCTTCCTCGGATTAGAATAGAACTCATACACTAAATCCTTGTTGGCACTGACACAGGAGTTAGCATGTTTAAACATGTGGATTTGTTTCATAAATTCCACAAAAGCTGGAATTTTGAACTGCTCAGTCAACCTTTTTCTCCACATTTAGACTCCTCTGCACCATCTCTGCATGCTTCTGAATTGTCTTCTGAGAATAGAACTTCTCATTGTATGCACTTAGCAGCAACGGATCAGCATCACCAACTCTGAGCTTGTACCTAATGCCCCCAGTCTTTACTTTATCACTGCTTCTGGTAGAATCTGAGTGCACAGAATCACCACTGCTCTCCACAACTTCAGCAGTGGTCTTGATTTTCTCCTCCTCCTCACTGTCAGGGACAAGAAATTCTTCAGAGGCCACCTTCTTGGTTAACTCAGGAGCAACAGACCTCTTCCTCGTCTTAGTTTCTGGAGGAAACACTTGAATTACTGGTGGAATATTATCTGGCTTCTTCTTTTTCTTCTTCTGCTGCTTCTTCTTCTTAGGCTTAAGTTTAGACAGAGGCACATCATCCTCACTCTCTGAGTTTTCTTTAGCTTCCCAAGTCCAATTGAACAAATTCTGTTCAACAGAAGTTTGATCTGCAACACCATCTTTCACACCAACAGTCCCATTTTCCAAGCCTTACTTTCCCTTCTTTTTCTGATAGAACTTCACAATGCTTGGCCCCTTAAGTTCCTTCTCTGATTCTGGATTACCTTCACTCTCTTTTTCAGATTCAGTGCCTTATGAGCTGACTCCAAGAAAGGCTCCTCCTCAAATGCAATTAACACAGGAACTGCGGGATTCAACTCTAGTACTTGATTCCCTATTTCTTCATTATTCTGAACCTCAGGAACAACAGAACCCCCAGTAACATCAACTCTCTCAGCCACACAAATTGGGGATTTTGGGGCAGCATCATCACTCATGTACCCCTGAAGACTCAACAGACTCTCTACCACCCCAAGTTCAACATCATTAACTCCCAAATCAGCCAAATCATTAGATTTAGAACTACCCATAGTGGTTTAGACACAGATACATGTTCAAACACAGCACCCAACACAACCACCAAACTCTAACACTTTGCAAAGTATAGATGACTTCCTAAATCCCCAATACACTATAAAAAATCAATCTTAATCAAGAATCAAGGGTTTACCTTTTGCATGCAAAACTTCAAAGCTCCGAAAGCGAGGATGCTTGAATGCCGTCTCACCAGACAGCCTTAACGCAGATGCAGAAATCCCAATCTCTGGCCAGAAAGCTTTGATTGGAGATCGTAAGCCTGAGTCGAGGTAGATCAGAGGATGGATTGCAGGAATTGGGAACGTCAGAGAGCAATTTTCTGTAGAATAAGAGAAAATATTTTTCCCTCTTATAATTTTTGGACTTTCCAAAATTCAAATTCGAGTCCAAGATAGAATTTAATTCTATATTTATATACCAGTCCTTCCATTTTTCAACAATTTCTGATTGCCCCTCATAAAATAAATATGAGCCCAAAGTGCTGCTTTTCAACCCAGATATCGAATTTATTCAGCCCATCTTCAAAGAGTTGACTAGTCTGGCCCAATAGACTATCTACTTCATTTTTTGTCTAACTCTTCAGTGTTTAAACACATTGATTCTCAGTGTTTAAACATCCTTCGCGCTGACTTCTTTTTGTATTTTTCTTTTTCAAAAATAAAAGACACAAAACAGTAAACACTAATATACAACAAATAAGAGGTGAGCAGAGGTACCTCAAATTCGACAAACACCTAAGTGTTGTCTTAGTGTCTCGAATGTTGCAGAATCCAGTGGTTTGGTGAAGATATCTGCAAACTGTTCAGCACTAGGAACAAATTCAATAGTCAGTTCCTTCTTTTCCACCAAGTCTCTGATGAAGTGGTGCTTGATGTCTATGTGCTTTGTCTTCTTATGATCAACAGGATCATGGGAAAGATCAATGGCTCCCTTATTATCACATTTTATGATTAGGGCATCCTGCTTGAATCCGTAGTCTTTCAACATCTTCTTCATCCATAGTAGTTGCTGGCAACAACTTCCAGCTGCTAAGTACTCAGATTCAGTGGTAGTCAGTGAGATAGAATTCTGCTTCTTGCTGTATCATGACACCAGATTCCCTCCTACATAGAAACATCCTCCAGTGGTACTCTTCCTGTCTTCTGAATTCCCAGCCCAATCAGAGTCACTATAGCCAATAATCTCAGCTTGACTTCCTCTAGAATACCAGAGACCATAATCAGCAGTTCCATGTACATATCTGATAATCCTCTTGACTGCAGATAAATGACACTCCTTAGGATCAGATTGAAATCTAGCACATAGTCAGACACTCAAACAAATATCTGGTCTGCTTGCAGTAAGATATAGTTGGCTTCCAATTATACTTCTATAGAGCTTAATGTCTACTCTCACACCATACTTGTCATAAGTCAGTTTCTCTGTTGATGCCATTGGAGTTCGCATGCTCTTAGAGTCATCCATCCCAAATCTCTTAACCAAGTTTAAAGTGTACTTGGTTTGATTGATGAAGATCCCCTCCTTGTGCTGTTTGACTTGGAGCCCTAAAAAATAAGACAGCTCACCAACCATACTCAATTCAAACTCACTCTTCATCATTTCTATAAAGTTATCAACCAACTTTTGAGATGTTGACCCAAAAACAATGTCATCCACATAAATTTGAGCAAGCAGAATATGTTTATCATGTTTAAACACAAAGAGCGTTCGGTCTACTCCCCCTCGTCGATAGCCTTTCTGCAGAAGAAATTGGGTGAGACGCTTATACCAAGCCCTAGGAGCTTGCTTAAGACCATATAACGCCTTTTTTAGTCTGTAAACGTGATCAGGGAGATAGGGATATTCAAAACCCTTGGGTTGTTCAATATACACTTCTTCATTGACAATGCCATTCAAGAATGCACTCTTGACATCCATCTGAAACAACTTAAACTTCATAATACACGACATAGCAAGTAAGAAACGGACAGATTCTAACCTTGCAACTGGAGCAAAGGTGGCATCAAAGTCAACACCTTCAACTTGAGTATACCCTTGAGCTACAAGTCTGGCCTTATTTCTAGTGATATTTCCATCTCCATCAGACTTGTTCTTGAAAATCCACTTAGTACCAATGACATTGACTCTTGGAGGTTGTGGAACAAGATACCATACATCGCTCCTAGTGAACTGCTCCAGTTTCTCTTGCATGGCTGAAATCCAGTACTCATTAGTCAATGCTTCCTTGTGATTCTTGGGCTCTATTGAGGAGAGAAAGCATTGCAACACATGCATTCCAGCATTCTTTTTGGCATAGTCCTTTCGTTCTTTTTGCCTCAGATTGTACGTATTAGGTGGAGAGTTGACAGGTGCAGATGTATCAGATTTTGTAACATCAGATATAGTGGTAACTTCAGGAACTATGGTAACTTCAGATGGTGTTGTAACATCAGACGATGTTGTAACATCAGACAGTGTTGTAACATCAGGCAGAGATGAATCGATATCTGAACTGATTGACATATCAGGTTCATCTTCAAGTAGAATTCCACTGCTGATGTCCTTCATATCTTTAAAGACCACGTTGTTGGACTCCATCATGACATTTGTATGATTATCGAAGACCCTGTACGCCCTGTTATTTGGAGAATAACCAAGAAAAATACCAACATCAGCCCTTTTATCAAACTTACCGAGAGGCTCACGATCTCTGAGAATGTAGCATGCACTGCCGAATATATGAAAGTAAGAGACGTTTGGCTTCCTTCCTTTCCAAAGTTCATAGGCAGTTTTCTGAGTGAATGGACGAAGATAGACTCGGTTTATGGTATAACAAACAGTATGAACTGCCTCAGCCCACCATTTCTTGGGAGTATCATTTTCTGTCATCATAGCTCTCGACATGTTGATGAGGGTCCTGTTCTTTCGTTCAACAATACCATTTTGATGTGGTGTGATTGGGGCAGAAAACTCATGCTTGATTCCAAGTTTGGCACAGAAGTCCATCATGGTAGAGTTAGCAAATTCCCTCCCATGGTCACTCCTTACTCGAACCACTTTAAGACCATCATGTGATCTTTCAGTGTTAACTTGGGTAATGAGCTTAATAATAATGCTCACTGCATCCGATTTTCCTTCAGAAATTCCACCCAAGTTAACTAGGAGAAATCATCTACACATACAAAGATATATTTCTTTCCCGAAACATTAGTTGGACTGATTGGTCCCATTAAGTCCATATGAAGCAGTTCAAGCTTATTGCTTATTGTATAAGAAAGTAATGGTACTCCTCTTATTGCTTCAAGCTTTGTCACCTTAGACAGTGTCTTCGGGTTTGCATGACCAAGCTTCTTGTGCCACAGAAGATTGTCGTCCATACTAAATTTGAGACAACTTACTGAATCATCCAGAATGTAGCAGTTATCTGATGATCCAGTGCCAATAAGTACACCCCTTTCATCCTTCCTGACTGTACACACTTTATCATCAAATAAAACTGTTAGTTTGTTGTCACATAGATGACTAATACTGAGAAAATTTTCCTTTAGTCCATCCACAAGAAGTACGTCTTGATGTACTGGAAAGTTCTTGACTTGTAACTCCTCCTTTCCAGTTATTCTACATTTCTTTCCATCTCCAAATCTGACTGTTCCAGTCCAGGGAACAATATTGCTCAACAACTCAGGAGTGTCTGTCATATGTCTAAAATAACTACTATCGAAGTACCAAGCATCTCTGGCATATGAGCTATAACAGGTATGAACAACATAGCAGTAGTTGGTTTTGGGAACCCATACCTTTTTTGAATTTTGAGACCTTTCTGGTTGCACCATGTTGTAACCTGCTCCTGTATTGTAACCTGCTCCTGTGTTAGAACCTGCTCTCGTGTTGTAACCTGCTCCATTTGTTGGTCCTTGCATCAAATCTCTTAGAAGTCGGAAACAACGTCGCTTGTAGTGTCCTGGTCGTCGGCAATAGTTGCACGTTGCCTCCCATCGTGACTGAGATATGTTTCTCTGCTGATGATAAGTAGGTCTATACCCTAGTCCATACTTTGGAGTTTTGATGAGGTTGATCGGAGCTTTGACAAATTTTTCTCTTGTGACTTTGCCTGGATAATGTTGGCTTCGAGCTATCTTCCCTTTCGTCTGTTCGTTCTGGTTGATCACTGTTGTTCCACCATATCCTAACCCTTGCTTGTCTCCACCAACTTTTCCCATGCCAAGAATGTCATCCAAGACTGTTGTACCTTTGTTTAGTTTGGAAATGGTTCCTTCAGCAACTTCTGCTCGAGCAAGGGCTATCTTCAATTCTTCTCTCGTAGCATCAAGAGTGAATTGCATTTGCTCAACTTCTTCATTCAAGCTGTGGTTGTCTTTTTCTAAAATCTTGTTCTGCTCAGTCACCCTGACCCAGAGTTTGTGGAGTTTGTCATATGATCCATGAACGTCATCAAAATCCATGTTTAAACTCTCACCGTCAGAGACTATAGTAGCACTGAATGCAACATAGATCTCTTCATCTTCTTCAGCACTTTGTATAGTAACTGCTCCAAACGCTACATGATTACTAACATGCTCTTCATCAGACTCATCTCCATCACTCCATGTGGCATTGTAGGCTTTCCCTTTCTTGCTAGATGATCCACTTGGACATTATGATTGAATGTGTCCGTAGCCCTCACATTCTCTACATTGAATTTTACCAGCATGTTTAAACACAGACTTGGATTCTGTTTGCTCATTGTTTGTCCTTCTACCAAAACTTGAACTTGAATTTTGCTCTCGTCCATCACTTCTTCGTCCTTGAGATTTTCTCAGTACTTTAGCAAAGCTTCTTGAAATTTGAGCAAGCTCTTCTTCGTCCATATCTTCATTGATATTTCTGGTAGAGTGTTTAGACACAGTACTGTGTTTAGACTCTTGCCTTGTAGTAGCCGTGAAAGCCAGATTTTTTTGTCTCACTGTAGCCTTTTCCTTCATCTCATAGGCTGATAGTGCTCCCATGATATCATCCAAACTTCTCTCAGAAGTATCCCTTAACTCCTCCATTGCATCAATCTTCCCTTTAAACCTCGCTGGTAGAGATCTCAGCACTTTCTGTACCACATCATCTTCAATAAACGGTTTCCCTAGTTGCTCGCCAGTGTTGACCAGATCTCTGATCTTTTCATTGAAGTCTGCAATGGCCGTTAGCATAGTATGATTGTCTCTATCTAGTGCTTAAACATAAGAGCATGTTTAAACATAGTCAACTTCTACAAAATAGCCAACAAATTAATGTTGAGTCTTCTGGACTCTTCAAATGGCATTCATGTTTCACTATTTGATTTTTTTTTACTAAAATTTTCTCAGTGAAAAAATAAACTTAAAACCACATAGAAGATGCCCTTGATCACTATTACCTAAAAACAACTTCATTCCACAAAACGTAATGATCTCGACTTTCTCTCTAACCAATTCCTCCTACTTCTCCTTTTTCCTAATTTCCAATCAGATAACCATTATAACGGCTACTGACCAATTATGTGAATGGTAACATAATTCCTCCCTGAGCCCCGCCGATCAACGGCCAGAATTCCTTCCTTCACGCCTTCCAAGCCAAAGCTCCTCCACTGCCTTCTTCCCTACCAAGCAACCCCGAAATTAGAGCATCCTCAGAATATAAAGGGGAATTAGCATGCATCTTTACCCCAGAACAGATCGAGATCCTCTCTAGACCTTACCTGAATGCATTGATCAGAAAATTCAGTAAAGGCAGACTGGCGGTGCCTGTCATTTAAGCGGCCTTCAAATCTGCAGCTTTTTCCGGCAACTACTAGCACGGAGCTATTGATCACAGACACATCCTCTTTCATTTCAACAATACAGAGGATTTTCAGAGGTGTAGGATGAAATCAAACTGGTCGATCGAAGGTTTTCAGATGTGGATCCTACAATGGACACTGAAATTCTCGACGGAGACAGAATCATCCATCGTTCTAGTCTGGGTAACCATTTTCAAACCCCTAGCCTTCTATTATAATGAGGCTATTCTTGAACAATTGGGAAACCACGTAGGATCCTTCATAAAAGTTGATGTTGCCACTCAACTTATCACTAGACCCTCAGCCATAAAAATGTGTAGAAATTGATCTTATGCAGCCTATGCCTTTTGACATAAGAATTGGTTCTACAGAAAACTATCCTAAGGTCAAATTAGAATATGAAAATCTCCCCAAATATTGTTTCCATTGCAGGAAGCTTGGACATGATGCCAGTATCTGTAGGGAGCTGCACCCTGATCTCTCCCAGAAAAGCCACCATACTGTCATGCCTCCATCAATCCCTCTCTCATCTGCAACTGCCCCTAAGAGAAGTTCATTAAAGTCCCCTTCTTGGGGTCACTGATATTCCTAACAAGGACAAATCATCTGCTTCAATCCCTGCCTCCGAAAGCCAGTTCAAAATTCATGCCAAAAAGAGGTCTAGAAAGAAGCCTCTCTAGAAAACTGCAAACCAGCTGAAATAGCTAAACATCAATCTTAATCATACAAGAAAGGACGCATTTGTGGTTTTTGCTGCCACCACCAATGCTGCTAACAATCCCTCAGCCTACTCTAAAGCTACTCTAACATGTGGCTCTGATTCTAACCAGGAAGTTTTGAAGAAGCTACAATGTTCATTCCATCAACCACTTAATCTCCTGTCAGACAACTGAGATTGATGCTCATGACCATACTATCATTGCTACTCCTCCTCAAACCATCTCTCAGATACTTACTGGCCTGAATATGCCTATTCCTATGGCTGCTGAGTTTCCTTTTAACCTTGTCACTGTTAAGCCAAAGATAAGAAAAACATATGGCAAGGATGATAACCTTATCTCTAATCCTCCCAAACTTAAGGTTAACAATCTTCTATTCTTATCTCAGAAAAAGAATAGAAATAGATTTCCAACCCCTAATGGAAGCCAGTATAGAACATGTCACTGCTGAAGTGGATGACACTACTACTAGCGAAACGAATGTCCCTCGGGTAAGTGCTACTGGTTCCCTTGTGCCTGCATAGAAATATAAGCTCAAAACCTACTCTACTCAGTTCAAAAAAATTGTGTCTATGTCTAGGCCTCATCAAAAATCTTTAAAAACATTTTCCATGATTAGTACAACTTTGAAAATCAATTGCCTTGTCTGGAGTATCCAGGGAACTGAAACTGCATTAGATGGGTTAACTAATATTATTCATTATAATCATACAGAGCTTCTCTGCGTTATTGAACCTTGGCATCCAAACAACAAATGTGAACATTATATGAGATTGTTGCATTTTTCTAGTTTTATGCATTCTGCCAATGAGAGAATCTAGCTATTTTGGAAGAACTCACTGCATATTTCGTTAACTATGGATAACTCTTAGTTTTTACATGTTCAGATCAATAGCCTCAAACTTAACACTTCAATAAATGAAGTCTTTGTCTATGGTTTCAGAACTAGAGCTGGAAGAAAGGCACTATGGACTGATTTACAAACAATAACCAGTCCTAGTACCATTTTTATTGGTGACTTCAATACAATGTCATCTATTTCAGACTATAAAGGTCTCTCTGCTCCAAAACTTGGTAGTATGAAAGATTTTCATAAATGTAAAGATAAGATGGCTCTTGATTCACATCATTACAATTGGTAATGAGTTTACCTGGACTAACTGAAGATTGAATCCTACTCTTGAAAAGTTGGAACACAAATTTCCCAAACTCTTCTATTTTAGTCCTCAATAGGGACAACTCTGACCAGAACCCTTTACTCTTTAAAATAGATAGTATCATTTAGTCTGTACCTAGGTCATTTAGATTCATTAACACATGGTACAAGAGACCTGATTTCTAAAATTTCATTTAGAACAACCGGGATCACGTGAGAATCTGAAATGCTTAGATTTTTTCTTAGACTATAGAGACTAAAAAAGGATCTCAAAATTTGGAACAAGAAATTTTGGAAATGTTCACTAGAATATTGAGCTTGCCGAGGAAGCTCTTAGACTTCAAGAAATAGTGTATTATCATAATCAATGTGAATCTGAACGACTTACTTTGAATGATCACACACATTCAACTCAAAAAAGCTACCATAGAGCAAAAAAATTTCTGGAAGCACAAAATCAAGCTCAAAAAATATAAACATGGGGACATGAACTCAAACTTTTATCATAATTCTTTGAAATAAAAAAGATCTAAGTTGAGCATTACAAAAATTAGGAATTCTGCTTGGATTTGGTTGGATTCTATGACTGAGATTGAACATGAGGTTGTCCAGTACTATACTAATACCCTATCCAATGAGCATAAAGCTAGTGATGATATTTTTTCTTCACATTTCATCTCTCAAATCCCTACCTTGATCACTGCTGATCACTGCTACAATATGTTGACATGGAAGAGATAAGGAAGATTTTTTTTCCCTCAATAAAAACAATAAATCTTGGCTAACTATTGCCACTGATTTACAAGAAACAGTTAATGACTTCATGAATGGTGCTAATATTCCTAGAGGGATTACAACTACTTGGATTACTGTAATCCCCAAAAAGGAAACTCCTTTATGCTTTGATGATTTCAAGTCAATTAGCCTATTTAATGTCATAAACAAAATCTGCTCCAAAGTGCTAATGGAGAGGATGAAACCTCTTATGACTAAATTGATGTCCCCAAACAAAGCAGCATTTTTGCCTGGTAGGGACATTTTTGATAATGTCTTATACCTAAAAGAAAGAATTAGACATCTGAATAGGAAAACCAAACATCCAAATTGTATTATCAAATTGGATCTTAGAAAGGCTTTTGATAAAGTAAGCTGGTTTTTTCTCTGAAAAATTGTTATGAAGTTTGGTTTTCATAAGAATTTTGTAAACTGTATCATGAGGAATATCTCACGGGCATGGTTTTCGGTTCTTATAAATGAGAAACATGTGAGTTTTTTTACAGCCTCATGGGGTATTAAACATGGAGATCCACTCCCCTTTTTTGTTTAATATCTCAGAAGTTTTCTCTAGGAGTTTAACTTTCATTTTTTGAAAATTGGAAGCTATCTTATTTTAATTTACCTAGAAATGCACTTCCCATCTCACATCTCTCCTATGCAGATGATACAGTCCTGTTTCTGTCTTTAAATAGGAATTCGCTGATTAGACTTAGTGCCTTTTTGGCTACTTTGGAAACAGTCACATGCCAAAAAGTAAACTATGAAAATAGTGACTTTTTAATTAGTAAGCATGCTTCTTTGGTTGTCACAAATCAGGTAAAGTGTATTCTTGGAATGAAGAAAGGTTATTTCCCCTTCAAATATTTGGGTTGTCCCATATTTGAAGGCAGAATTAAGAATTGCTACTTCAATCCATTGATTGAACAGATGAGTAAAAGGTTAAGCTACTAGAAACCTAAATGGCTAACCTCAGGAGGTAAAATCACACTCATTCAACCATGTATGTATGCTATACCGCAACGTATCTTTCATGTGACGACTCCTACAACACACATCATTGACACTTTGTAGAAAATGTTTGCAAATTTTCTCTGGGGCTCTACTGCAGTAAAGGCAAATAAAAAAGTGGAGAAAATGGCCGAAACTTTGTTTCCCTATTGAAAAAAAATTGTTCAGGATTTAGATCACTCCAACATATTATCCTTGCATGCTCAGTAAAATTATGGTGGAAATTCCAGCATGGCAGCTCCCTTGGTCCCAATTTCTTCAATATCTCCAAGTCACAACAAGACACTCCCATACCTGGAAAAGAATCTATGAGGTAAACTGCATATGAGAGCATCACTCGGTGGTGATTCATGGTAAAGGAACATGCAATTTCCGGACTTCTAATTGGTCAGGTATGGGTCCTATACTAGATCATTTCCCAACTCTTACAGAGATTCCTACCTCTTGCACAGTAGCTTAATTTATTGTTGAAAAACAACTTATCTTCACCAACCCTATGATGTTGTAAGTTCTGAGCTTTGCAATTTTTTGGATTCAGCTATCATCTACCAGCATAGAGAGGATAGACTTATATGGAAGCCCTCACTCTATGGGTATTTTAGCTTCAGTTCAGCATAAAAAATGATTCAAGAGCAAAGAGGAACATCTGTTTCACTTGCAAAGCTGTGGAAGATTAAAATCCCTACAAAGATAATCTTTTTCACTTGGAGGCTTTTTAACTCTCTACTCCCTTTTGATGAAGTTCTCAACCACTATGGCCTCCAATTGGTTTCAAAGTGTCGCCTCTATGACAGTTCTGACTCTATAGATCATTGGTTTAGCTCACGTGCCTTCTCATTTTCTATCTGGAAGGAGATGTTAGACACTATTGGCATTCTAGATATCTCATTCTCATCAGTATGAGATAGGCTATCATATTATCTTACACATACAGGTAGGCTAGACTCATCAAAATGTTGTGTTGTATAATAGTTTGGTGTTTATGGAAAGCAAGGAATACACTATTGTTTCAAGAACTGAAATCCTGCAGATACATCATTATAAGAGAGGTCAAAGAAATAATGTATTACTCCTTATCAGCTTATCCTTTGATCTCTACCCATCCTATGGATTGGAACATTGCTGCAGCTCCATTTATCCCTTTGATCCTTAAGCCACCAAAATCTAGAATCCTAGCTATCTCTGGAAAAGGCCTCGGATTGGTTTTAAACTCAATGTACATGATGCATGGAAGAATTTTGAATGTGGCATTGGCATGGTGCTAAGAGATGATCATGGTGAAACTTTTGCTGCAAGATCATTTTTCTCTACTGCCTCCTCTCCTTTAGAAGCTGAGATCAAGGGCATTAAAGCTGGTTTTGACTTTGGTTTTTACAATGAAAGGCTGAACTTTACTATTGAATCTGATTCACTAACAAACATTTCTATGATTTTGAATCCTATCACATCTCATTGGAAACTGTTTAACCTCTGTTTAACCAGTAGGCAAGTTAACATCATCCAGACTTTAAGACAAGAAAATTTATCTACTGATTCGCTGTCTAAGCTTGCTATGAACTTTAAAGGCGATTATCTGTCTTCCTGATCCCAACTGCCACCAGAGGCTAAGGCTATCCTGCAAATGGACAGACTCCAGATTCCATCTCTCAGATGTTGAAATCTTTTCTAGTTCCATGTTAAGTTATTACTACATCAAGACCTCACTCTATCCTCACTCCAAATCTACTATCTAGTTCATTACTGGTCTATCCTGGTAACCTAGATCTGTATATTGATCCTTTTCCCTAGGTTTGAGGCTGCATTGTGTTTTGCTATGCAATTCACTAAAAGGTTTTGAACTAGGAGAGAGGGATCTCTTTTTTATTTGTATCTCTACTTTAGTCTAATTTTGCAAGTGGCTAGCCCACTTGGCCTTGGCCTTGGCTATGAGAGGTCTAGGGATCAAATCCCCCTTCTCCCAATTAGCCCTCCCATGACTTCTCCTAGTCTCCAAGTCTCCATTCCCTCCACCGCAAGAGGCGTGCTCAACTGAGTGATGAGAGATGCATCAACTGACACATGAAGTGCAAAACGGCGAAGTGCATCAGCGGGTGTATCAAGTGGGAGTCTCACCCCACTCAAAGTATCAAAGTGAGGACCTCGCCCACTCGAAATACTGAATCAGTCAGTAGAATAGTATAAGATTACACTATGATGATTGTAGGATCCATGTATCATAATAGGTTATTGTAGTATATGCTATCAACAAAAATTTTTTGCAAGGGCATTACTATGCCTTTCAGGACTTTTGTCCTGATTAGATGGTCCTTTAGAGAAGTAAAATTTTGGCCATTTTGGCTCATATTCTTAATCTAGAGAGTCAAATAAACTTCCATCCACTGTTTCAGTCTTTTGTTTTTTTTTTGAATGGTCATCCACTGTTTCTGATTTTAATGTTTTTTATAAAAAATAAATCACTACTAGCTAAAAAGAAGCATAGGGTAAACTTTAAGTTGCAACCATAGTCAGAAAATTAAATATAGTTGGAAAATACATATGGGAAGGAGGCCGGGAATGCACAATCAAAGCTATAGGGGCATGCTATACGCAGTCCGTATTTTGCTTATTTTGCAGTCTAAAATAAAAATACGTTTTCGATATATATGATATGGTCAATAATTATGTATATCAGACATATGCATCATATATACTACTTCTATTGCATACACTTGCAATTCAGTTATATATCAGAATCATTGTATATATGATTATTTAAAAAAAAATACGAACTGCAAATAAGCAAAATACGGACTGCGTATAGAAGGTCTGAAGCTATATGATACAAGGGCAACTACCTTACTGATTAAAGCAAGTGAATATTAACACAAACAAACAAAATCTTGGCGACCATTATCACTTATTTAATTCATATACTATACGCAGACCATATTTTACTCGGCGTGATCCAAAATATTAATGAAATGACACTACCACCCCCTGCAAGTTGCCTAATTTTTTAAAAATCAAATAAGTTGATGTCATTTTGATACTTTTATACTGTATTTTGGAATACACAAGTAAAATACTGAATTGTGTATAGCAAAATCCTTGGGGTGTGTTTGGTTCGACAAGTTTTTGCAAAACTTGGACTATCCAAGTCTAGTTTTGTAAAATCTTGTTTGGTTCACCAAGTTTTCCAAAATCCAGACTTGCAAAATCCTAAAAACCAATCAAAGATTTTGTTTCATACTCACAAACTCAACCCAACCAAACAATGATTTTGCAAAACCAGACTCTCAAAACCCAAACTTTCATACACACCCTTATTTAACTGACAAGTTCGGCGATCCACCCGAAATCAGGAACCGAGTCAACTGAGTTTTCCATGCACAGTTTAGCATACATCCTCTCCCTGAGGTCCCGCCCAGACTCCACCCTCTGCATTGGCGGATCAAACTCAGCCCGGGACCGCTGCAGATCTCTCATTGACAGAGCGAGGCCACTCGGCGAGTGCAACACCGAAGTCGGGGAGTCAGCGGGAGCGAGGCGGAGCTGGTCGGGCGTGTGGGCGAAGAAGCAGACCCTCCGGCGACAGTGGGTCCCATCCTTACAGGGCAGGGTGCGGTAGCGGTCGGGGTGGAGCCAGGACTCGAAGACGCCGTGCGCGTACTCGCAGGCGTCCCCTTTCCGGCAGCCGGCGCCGCCTTTCTGGTAGTCGGGGCAGGAGGCGCCGGAGTAGGCGTACTTTAGCGGGTCCCTCCGGCGGGCCTTCTCTCCCGGGTGGGCGAAGGGGCAGTCGGTCCAGTCATGCGACCTCCCACGTACGCACCTCCTCACCTTGAACTCCAGCATGCGGAACTGGTCGCATGAGAACGCGTCCACCGGGATTTCCAACTCCTCCCAACCCGGATCACCGGCGGCGAATGGATGAGGGATTTGGACGGTTGGATAGCAGAAAGCTGGATCTCTCGTCATCGTACTCACTACAAAAATGTCAAATGTGTAATTATGGGAAGCCTGCAGGTCTCCTAGGATGAGGCTTGGGGGTAGGGATATAAAAACTACTGGTAGTTGGTTAACCGGGGTTGGGAGCAAGACTCAACCACGGCTAGGTGAAAATATCTGAATTGTATAAGGCAACTGGGTGTACTGTTGTCGGGTAAAAATCAGCAGGAGCGCTAACTTTACGTAGCAGTCACACTCCTCTGTGTCACCGCCTAGTGGATAAGCCATAAATCTAGTCTCGTCGTATTAGGTTTCCCATTTTTCTGTTGGCATGTCTGAAAGTTGAGTTAAAAGATTTGCCAAATTGGCCTTATCCTATCTCAAGATTTGGCCAATGACGTGTCCCTAGACGTAGATATGTCACAATCTCTCTTTTGTTCCATCCCTTCTCAAACCAACTTTATCCGTCAAATCAAGTCCGTGGTTTTATGGATACACCCATCGTTTCAATTTCATTAAAATGGTCAAATAATTGTATAACACAATTACATCATAGCACAAATCTGTACAAGAAGATTCATTTGTGATATTCTACCCGCTTTTTTATAAGTACAACATTACTTTTACCGTATGTATTTTTGAGAATCACATTTACTTTTGAATAACAACTGAGAGTATTTATGTCACTTCATAAATAAATACGGAATGCATAAGTAAATACGGAATGCATAAGTAAATACTGAACTGTATATAACAGTGCCGGAAAATTGATAAATACAGTTCAACATTACTTTTGCGGTCAATGTTTGTATTTAAAGTACCTGGTATACTTAATACGCACAAGAATTTGAATGCTTTTGACAGGCATCCCATACGAACAGTTGGATAGGTAAACCAAGCTAAAAGTCTCCTCCGGTTTCTTCCTTGAGTGCAAATAAAATCAAGGGATTAAACTATTTCAACCTTATCCTTAAATGCATGTTCCTCTAAAGTCTAGTAATGCATGCTTACTATACAACAACAAAATTTCTTTTATGATTGTACTTTGAGAAAGTAATACTATATTCAAGTACAGAGTCAGATTAAGTACTGGATACCGCTTCACTTATGGTACCTGAATAGCTCATCAATCATCACGGCCTTCATAAACCCAAGACCTTATGGCTACTAACCCATGTTAGCCACCATCTGGATACGAAGAGAAAACTTTGCCAAGAGTCAGAGCCAAGGTCACCCAAATACAAGATGGGTGTATCAGAGAAGCAAACAAATGGACGGAAGATCCGGAAGCCGTTGCCAAAGCTAAGCAGTGAACCCGGCCATTCTTTTCTGTCTTGCTTTCCTCAATAGTGCTGGACAGTGCAGTAGATCATTCTTCTCCTTTGTGATGTATTCAATTCAATTACTCACATTCATAATCAGCTCCGCAACTATATATATTAGGACCACATCAACTTCGTTTCTTTTTGGACCTCCGCTTATGAAGAAGTTTAATCATATTATCGGTTATATCAGGTGGGGATTTATCATCCTCGTCAATATTCTTGTCAGATGTATGCGTCAACCAGGCCAATGCCTCAACGGCAGCATCTCTCTCTGCCAGTGCTTTGTTTCTCTTTGGTTTCCCCACAAATTGCATTGCCTTGAACTCTACCAGTGCCCTAAATTCATTAGTCTTGAGATGCTTGGTTTTATACTTAGGAGGAGAGTGACCAGCCCTCATCAAAAGAGTTTGCAATAAACTCTTTGGGTTCATCCCATCTCTAGTAGTAAATCTCTCATTATCATCTCTAGTAGATTTGATTCTCTTGCTTTCACGGCCAAAAACAAACCTCCCCTCACACTGATCACCTGACACTAGCTCTTGTACAGCAAGCATGAGGTACTTGCCTTCTTTGTGGATGTCAAGACGAGGATCTTCAAGCTGCATTGTTTTCAGAGAGAAGCGGACATTTTAGTGGAAGGATTATACTACCAATAAAGATTCTACATTTACAAAAGAGGAACAATTAGTGATTGATATTATGCATGCAATTAATGTGCTACACAAGGGATATGAAGATGCCTTTGATCTTTGGAAAACATGTAAACATATCATAGTACTAGTCAATTACAGATCTATTTTCCCAAAGATCAAGATCTTTTTACATTGTAATAGACCAGTTTTTGACCCTTGCAAGATGCAGAATGGTGAACAGTCATTTTTATTCTAGCGGCACAATCGATTGCAACTAAATGTATTCATGAGGGTGGAATTAGAAAATAGCTTGTGAATGTATTTGAGAGGGAAAGAAAAAGGCGACTAATGGAAACAAACATAAGTGGAACAACCTTTTTCCGCAGAATATTTTCAAGCTCTGACTTGAGCTTCAGATAGCACTCAGCCAAGTTAGGATCCATGAAAAACTCTACATAGTCTTCCAACATCTTCAAATGTCCAGGCTGTAATAGAGCGGAAACATAGAATGTTAGGGTGTATTAGAATCCAAAAAATTGCAAAGGTCGCTACGTAAAAATAAAACACAGGTGTACCATAGTCCCACAGTCAAGTGCACCACCGAACAGGATCAAGATTGAATCTGACACTCCAGATGAATCACGCAAAAAAACAGTATTGACCTTCACTTTTTCCCCAAAGACCAACCATGGATAAGGAATTGTTTGATAACGGGCATTCACTGAATTCTGAGAAAAAAAAATTTAATATAAACAATTGCCCTATAACATATAAGGTAGTACCAACACAGTGCATCTGTCCTTCATATGAGTTTTACAAGTATTTGTCACACATACCGCATATAGCAAGACTTGTCCATCATCCATTGTCTTGAAAGACATTGAAGTCTCCCTTTGCTAAAAAAGAACACATGAACAAGAAACCAGTCAAATCCAGTGCTTTAGACAAAAAACGAAGAACACATACCCCAGTTATAGTCGTTAGGAGTCCCTTACCACAACAGATGCAACTCCAGGAAATAATCCAGAGCATATAACCGCACGGACCAAAGACTGATTGTGACTTAATTTATTGTTTATAGTTGTATCTGCATCCAATAATCCAGCATCTTTTAATATGAAGGCAAACTGTTTACGCAGAGAATGGATTGCTTGAAGAGTCTGAGCAGAGAGGAAGTTCCTCCAGCAGTACTCGTATGCAGATCCTTCTCTCTCCGCATCCTTCCAACCTTCATAAGCACGAACAAGAGCCATATGGTCACTATAATCTTTTGCTGAAAATCTGGACTTAGCTGTCCCTGCCAACTGGAAACAGACGATGTTAAAATTAACCCACTAAATATATATCAAACAGCACAGGTGAATAATAAGGTAATTCAACATTTTGCAACATCAAAAACTATGGCTCGTGGTAGCGAGCATTGATGTGCTAGCTTAGTTTTGGAAGTCTATATTAGAGATTGCTTGTAAAGTTCCAAATCTGTGCAAGTAGCATTTCCCGGCAAACATTTTTGGCACCATGAATTTTTTTCGCATACTACAAGCAGCGTTTAATAGCGGAAGATGAATCCAACTCTGAAGAAGAGAGGTTGCATTCACCCAGCACAATTAGATTTGTCTAAGACCATGAAACAAATGATACTCTCCTTCCCAGAAATTACTTTTGAATTTTAAATTTGGCTATCCCAGAATTTCTTCCTTTTTTGCGAATTTCAATCCATATTACCAACCCAATTATATTCCTTTCTTCTCACCATAACTTTTCATTTTATAGTCTATATACACTATTTGACCTCCAAAAGTTCAATTCTCCCATATATAAGTGAATACCCATTTGGTTAATTAAATTTTTGGACATGACTATCAACTTATAAGAAAATGTGCATCTCAGATACTCACATCCTTTTTGTCTTGAGGCAGTAGGAAAGGATCTCTGACACTAAGGCCAGCCACAATTGTCAAAACAGGATCAAAGCAACGGAAGAGAGCACCCATTATCAGCATTTTTCCAAGTTTAGGATCCACAGGAAGCACCGACAGAAACTTACCTATTGAGCATGGATAAGTAAATTAAACTAGAAGAACAGAAAAATATAAAAAGGATGGTTGTTCCCCCTACAGAAGCAACTTAGGAGAGCCATACCAAGATGTGTTAGATTCTCCATTTCATCCAATGCCCCAATCATCTTTAAAAAATCAACAGCATTTTGCACCTACAAAATATTCATCATAAGCCTTTGACCATGTATAGAAACCCAAGTCACCAGGAGAGAGAAAAAAAACTAAAAGGTCCAGATTTCTGTGGAATATCAGTGCATCTTTTGCAATTTTTCTCATGTGATAGTGATAGTGTTACAACACATAAGTACACTAACATGAACTAAGCCACCAATTTTTATGAGAATGGTCAAATGGGAACACATGCTCCTTCGAAAGATGAGTGAGCAAACAACAGAACAACGGACATGATAAAATAAATACCATCGACCATTATATAAGCTCTATAGGCTATTAGGATATTCTTTTCATTCTTAAAGAAAATTACATGAGTATTATGCATTACAATCACTATAATGGCCAACCCTAGGCATATATTCACAATGGATCAAAATTTATATGCTTTGGTAATGTGAGAATTGAGTACTTGGCACTCATTCCTAACAATCAAAAGTTATCAAATACTTCATAGCTTAAAAAAATGTGGATGATACAAAAATGAGATCCTGGGCCAATAACTAAAGAGAACAAAAACAGTTGCTTACTGCTCGAGGCGCAGGTGGCTGGAGGGCAGAAGAGAGAAAATCTCCTATGCTTCTAACTTGCAAACTCTTAATTTGCAAGCAGAGAGAGTTTAAAGGAGTTCTCAATAACTCGGGAAGTTGATATTCAGCAAAAGCATCAAAAACACATCGAGGATAGAGGTGATAGCACTCTCCAGGCTGCACACGGCCGGCTCTACCCCTTCTCTGAGACCAGTAAAAATAAATTACATAAATATATGTGTGTGTGTGTGTGTGTGTGTGTGTGTGTGTGTGTGTGTGTGTAGATAGATAGATAGATAGAAGAAGCCCAAATTGGATAAGTAATCTGAAGCTAAATATATGAAGCCTTGGTGTTTGTTTCAACGACAAACTTTAAAAGGATAAAACTTTCAAACGTCATGTAAATAATTTATAAAGCACAAACATACTGACAAAGGTCGCCACAGTTATATCTTAACACTTAACAATCAAAAAGTGCAAAACATTTTGGTGCCTCAGATATCCTGCTTCACTTTTTAAGCAGGCCATCAGCACTCTAGCTTGACAAAATAGCCACAAAGCAAACAAGACAGTAGTGGAGCAGGAAGAGAAGTTCACTAATACAAATATAAAAGAGAAGTTCACTAAGATCAAAATCATAAAGCCTCTAGAAATCTGCTTACTTGTCGTGCAGATGCTTGAGATATCCAAGAAGGTAGTAAACATGGTGTGTTATTTAGAGCATCGTATGTCGTCTCCTTGGCTTTACCACAATCAACCACAAAAACTACATCATTGATCGTAATACTTGCCTCAGCCATATTAGTGGCGAGTACAATTTTACGAACATTAGGGGGTGGATTATCAAATATGAGTTTCTGAAGAAAAAAAAGAGAAAAGGAGAAAAGAGCTTGATCAACAAAATCATGGAAGGACAAATGACGAGCTAAAAAACAGGCACCAGTGAACAGAACTGATAAAATCACCAACCCGTTTCCTGTGAGGAAAGCTACCAGGAAAAAAACCTGGAGGGACATGGCATATAATACAAACATATAGAGAACAGACAAAAATAGAGTATCATTAAATTAGAAGAGTAGTGTGTGCAATCAATACATAAATTGCCAGGTAGAACATGTAACACCATTTCCAAAAACAAAAACAGAAAAAATTTCAGAAATTGTTTAGCAAGAATAGCAACGTTATTACAGGACTACAGATTTTTAGATGAAGAATACAGTATACTACAAAAATAAAAACAAAAACATATTACTACAAGATATAAAAGACCAATATGACTGCACCTGCTCTGACGTGGCCATGGAGCCATGACATGTTAGAAGCAGCACTCTATTTGGGTCTCCTAGGAGTGGGTGTGCTTTAATTTGATCCCGCAGGCAGCTGATATCTTCCCAACCTGTCATGAAAACAAGCACAGCACCTGCCCTTTCCTTTCTGCATATATGGCATAGGACGGCCTCTATAAGATTGAACCCAATACATTCGGGTGTCCAGCATGCAAGTGAATCACGAGTCCTGGAGCCATAATTCTCAAAATTTGAATTATTCACAGCGTCCTGTCAGAGAAACAGCGGTATCAAACTTACATGCAATGATAGCCTCTCCTGCGAGCTTGTTACAAGAGCTATTTAATTAAATGGACATATAGCAGGATCCATTTCTGAAGTCCAAAAAAAATAAAAACAAAAAACAGGAGAGCCATTCTGACAGTCTCATAAGTCATCTTTAAGAAACCACCTTGCCGATTAAACCCACAACCAAAAGGCCAACACAAGTTGCCTATACTGTATATCTATCAGTTACTCATTTCATTACTTTAGGTTGGTATACAAATCAATTCCTAGTTACTAAGTAGTCGATTAGTTAAATACTCTAAAGCAAGTGCACTCTCTGATTCGAAGCTAATGCCATTCATATTCTCCCTTGTGCGATTTTCAGGTCTCGGAGTTACCTCAGCATAATAGCCACTGCTTACCCAATTGTGGTGCATAGCCTCAGTCACTAGACACGCTTGGATCTAATTAATTTTCAAATCCTATCAGAATTTGAAAGCCTAATTCTTATTTACCCTCAAGCTTAGAAAATTAGTGTTACTTCTTACTCCCTCTGAGTCACCAAGAATGTCCCCCTTATTTCAATTTTTTTCCTTCCACGTTTGACCATAAATTTCTCATAGTATATAAAAAATAATGTGAGCTGTCTTTGGATTCTTCGTAACATGTAGTTTCTTAATATCTAAATTTCATTATCTATTAATGTGTAATAATTAAAGTTATTGATGGTCACACAAGCCTTGAAAAAACTCCCAGTCAAAGGGAGCCAGCCATTTGAGACTTGGAGGGAGTATATGAACTTAGGGAGCTTGACTGTTTGACCAGTGGGATTTTACACGAACTCTAGCTCTTTTTAAAGAGTTCCTCCTTACCAATATGCTTCAGCTCAGTAAACAGTTCTAAACCATTAAAAGCTTTGAATGCTATGCGACCTCAAAAGCAGCAAATGCGCCATCAAAATATCCATCGATTATAAGAAGATTAAGAATTCTGTTGTTATAGAACCTTGTGTAGAGCTGGAAATAAATCTGAAGTCAACTTAAGGTGTTAAATCATGGATTCAGGAACCATTAGCATACTTTGCTCAAGTAAACAAGGACTAAAACAGGGAATCTATAGTCATCATTCCCATCTGTGAAATTCCAATTCAAACCCTTACTTTTTTGTGATTCTGTAGCTAAATGTAGCCTTTGAAGAGTTGAACCCTGAGGCTATATTCGTTATTTAGGATTTGAATTTACAATCCAAATTTCTCAGTATTGTAGTTTGTAGTAATTAACATGTCTCTCTTGTGCTAGATCTCATAAGGGCCAAGCCATAGTATGCTATGGCTGATCTCACCATTTACCACAGCTCACATGGTAACAGTTATTACCAAATATACCCCGAGCTCTCCTTCTGGCATTTATAAACGATTCAAATTTTCAACTAGTTGATTCCTTCATATACATCTTTACGAATTTCGGGTGCAATTATGGAAATTCTTGATTCAGGTTACTACTTTTTAAAAAACAACAGCATGTTCATCATTATGACTTGTGCAGAGCTGAGGCCATCTCGATTGAAGTAGATTTTGTGAGCTGAAGTAGAAGATAAGAACAAAACGCAAGATTCTGCAGGGTACAGCTAGAACATAAAGTCATACCTCTACAAGAGCGGTAATCTGATTCTTTTTCTTCCGTGGAATGAGTTGTTTTTGGGTCTTCCATACCTTATCTTGCCCATAATCATCAATCTGGTTGAATGTAGTCAGCTTATATCCAGTTATTTCCAGTACATCTTCCAGAAAATGAGTTCTCACCGGATATGTAAATCCCTTCACGTGCAGATACAACAAATGATTAAGAAACCATCTATTCCAGGAGCATAACATTTACAGTTTAATGACATTAGCGGAAAAACAATGCCCTTAGAAGAGTGATCCTAAATCAATGTCAACATTCAACGGTGATAAACAAGAAGCAAAATGTAGGACAAGCGAGTGAGGTCTACTGAGCAAATGACACTTCCCGATAGCATAAACAACAAAGCAGAAACAGATAAAACTCAGCAACAAATGAAATGCCCATATGACACAACTTGAAATTCAAGACATACACTAAGATCCATCATGCTGCTATTATCTCTAGTAAATACCAACGACAACGTTGTCAATGTTCTTAGCTTACCGGTATATGAATCACTGGTGCACCTCCAAAATAACTGGAAAATAGATCCGCATTCAGTGTAGCACTCATCAAAATTAATCTCAAATCAGGACGGCGGAGAAGAAGATCCTTCAATACAATTAACAAGAAGTCTGGAAGAGATGGAAAGAAGATTAGCTCATGAAGCTTTTAATGGAAATTTTGAAAAATATCAAAAGCCAAGGGGGTAATAACATGTACCTTCATTCATCCCTCGCTCATGAATTTCATCAACAAACACATGAGTTACGCCGTTCAGGTTATGATCACTCAAAAGCCTGCGGAGTAAAATACCACTTGTGCAGAAAAGTAAATGGGTGTTTTTACCTTTCATTCCCTCTAACCGGACTTTAAAACCAACCTACAAAAAAGTTATGTTAAACCAGAGGAGCTAGAATAGAGAAGTCCCCTGATTGAAACAATATTTTCTAGGTATGGAATTTATATCTCAAGAAGTGAAACATACTGATTCACCAAGAGGTTCCCCCCTCTCTGTGGAAACTCTCTCTGAGACGGCCATCGCAGATATCCGGCGTGGTTGTGTGCAAATAATGCTACAAAATGCTCCTCGGCCAGATTCAATTTCCGACTCTAGGACATATTGTGGAAGTTGAGTGGTCTTACCACATCCAGTCTCCCCAGAAATTACAACTACCTGATGAGAAGACAAGTCAAATAACCATATATGGCATTCTTTAACTATATGATAGCACATGACAAAAGAAAAACAAAAATTCCAAGGATCAACCACACAAATTGAAAGATCCGAACATCAAAGGCAAAAAAAGAGAGCAGATTATTCACCAGTCTAGATATAGCTGATGATATCTTTTAGGGCCTATACTTAAAACTGTGTTGTTAGAACATATTGAAAGTGTTCTTTTTAAAACCTTTGGAAGGAAACATTAATTTGACACTTGTGAGTCCTATTGACCAGGGTAAAACACCTTTTTATGTATAAAATTGAAACACTAAATTAAAACAAGCTAAAGACAAGTGACACAGCTTTTCTTCTCCACTCTCTGGCCATCCTGTCGCTGCCAACGAACGATAGTACATCCCCGACACCGGCTCCTAATATTCCCCTGTCAAACTTGAGTTCTGCTATCACCACTCCGCCACATACACCAGCTTCGCCACCATCATTTGGTTTTATTGGGCCAGAGTTTGTGTGAGTATGATGTTAGATAGCCAAGGTTGCTGTATGAGCTGAGGCTGCTCAGAGCTTCGCAACAGACCACCACCCCATGTATTTGGTTATCTACGAGGTGGGAAAATGGTTATCCAGGTCTGTTAAGGATTAGACTCACTGGAGAGCGGAGAAGGGTTGGAGAAGCTTTGACGGCAAGCTCCAGGGACTGTCTGACATTTGTGTACCAGGTTGGCATATGAGAATAGAGCTATCAGTGATAACAAATCCTGTCACGGAAGAGGGGTTGCTCACAGTGGAACCAGTGAAGGTACGGTGCGGAGGAGAGGTGCCAATGAAGGGGAATATGGTGTTGCTTGCTGGCAGATGAAGGCTAGGGATTTTAGAGAAGAAAGAAGAGTGTTTTATTTTCATGAAATCAATTTAAACATTAAAGACACTGTAAAGGCGCTAAGAACGTAGTTCTAAAAGTAGAGGCCTTTGTATTTGAAAATAAAGGTAGGGGCCTAAAAAATATCATCAGCCTATTTGTAGAGCCTGAGGTCCAATTAGAAAACTTAGTTTATTATCTGAATA
Source organism: Sherardia arvensis (assembly GCA_948330725.1). Lineage (NCBI taxonomy): Eukaryota > Viridiplantae > Streptophyta > Magnoliopsida > Gentianales > Rubiaceae > Sherardia > Sherardia arvensis. The sequence continues at coordinate 20,597,936 of OX415238.1, forward strand.
ACAAAAAACTTGAATTCAAATGCCATAAAATACCATTAATGAATCATGAAATGTTACTTTGTGGTCATTGGGTGTACTTCAGAATGCTTTATTGTTAAGGAGTCATAGCATTCAAATTCTACACCGTCTCTCTCAGTCAACCAAATAAAGACCCATTTCCCTGAAGATACTTGCTACCAAGCACTGTAGAAAAGGTAAAAATTTTATAGGTAAAACCTGATTATTAGCGATAGATTGAAGCAGCCTTGCCTTCTCCCTGAATGCAGGGAGAGACTTGCGAAACTCTAGCATCTTTCTTCCTTCAGGGGATTCCTAAAACAAATGGGTGCAATACATCAATACAGAAGCAACAAAAATACACACATAGAAGACATAGTAGTAGTTTAAAAAAGCCAACCATAAGAACTGGAAGCTTTAGATAAATCTCCACAGAAAAATAACAATAATAATAATATAATTGTTTTCTTTGCAGATAAAAAATGACAATAACCTCAATCCCTACTGTGTGAGCTATATGGAACAAATATCACCAGTCACTGAGTTATATCAAACCAAAACTGATAATGAAAAAAATTCATAATACTTCATTACTGATTTCTTTTCAGCTACTTTCTAGATCTTCACCATCCCTTTTGGCTTAGTTTTCAGTTTTCTACGCAATTTACTGGCACATTTATAGTTCTTGAGCAACCTTAGGCATCTTTCTCTCTATCTTTAATCGATTAGGGCCATCATACCTTGTTTTTGAAGTATTCAACACATGCATGAAAATTTTACTTGCATGTTGCATGTGTTTGGATGATATTTACATGCTCAGTACTAATACCACGGATACTTTTCACCTATGTGGATAAGGGAAAACAGATCTATGAACACACCGCAGGCTGCTCAATTAGCCATCAACATATTTGGGTAATCATAACAGATACCAGTATCAAGAGCAAAACAGCCAAACTGAAGAAACTAAATACACGTTGTAGAGTAGGAGTAGCTGGATACACTATTTACAAATTACAATTGCACACATTTGATGTAGGCCTACATAATTTAATGTACCTGCCAGGCCCTTTGCATGTTGCGCGTGCGCAAGCTTCGCCTCTGGAGAACCTTCTCCATTACAGATCCATCAAGCAATGAGTCCGTATTTTCGTCAGGACTAATAGTTTGACCTCGATCATCAGATTTACTCTCAATTGAAATGTCATTTTTCTCCAGTGTAGAATTCAGCTGCAGCCGATCCAGATGTTCCTGAAGCAGAGCTTCTACCCTTCTTTGCAAACCTAATGGAATAACCACCTAGAATTCAAATAGAATGGTCCCAAAAATTAAGGAGGATAAAATTTACAGCATTCATAAATATCAACAACAAATTCAAGTACCTCTCTCTGTGGCCGTTTATCATCAAGATCTGGCCTGTAGTTTGGGAGAGGAACCTTGCTCACAACTACAACCTTTCCGTATACTTCACTGATATCCATCATATAGAGAAAAGCAGAGGGAAATCTTAGATTAGAAATGGACAAGTGATTCTTTAAATTGTTTTCTTAAGGAAGCAGGTTTTACAGAAGATGTGGTACCAGTGAAGTCCCATTCGTTTAGCCAGATTTGATATCTGCTCAAAGTCTCTTCTGTCCCTTTTATCTCGAGATACAACTTCTTGGTCTTTTTCATTCCGCAGAAGCATGCCCAGTTTCCACTTCCACTCATCAATGTTGGCAACTGATGATGATGCCTATCATAAAAAACAAGTTTAGAACTATCTCCTATATCCCTGATTGTTAATTAAATATTAAAGAGCCATCATTAAACAAGGAAGCATGTAAAAGGTAAACTAAGCTTATTCAACTTACTAGAAAACGTAGAGAAATACATGATGACACAGAGATTTGGCATAAATTTTCTGTAGAATTCCAACTAGTATGAAGTGATATTCCTAAATGGCAACCACATCCAAGCAACATGCAGAGGAAGCAGTAAAAAACAGCTACTTATCCTCCTCCCCAAGCAGCTGATAACATTCAATATAAATAACTTTTACCGGGTGGTTGTCGTAATCACAGTCGTACTCGTCATCGGAGAACTGTTCGGCAGCGTATCCAGAGTAGCAACGGGTGATGAGGGCGTGGGCGTGGCGGGGAAGTTGTCTGGTTGATGGTTCGATAGGTGATGGCGAAATTGAGGCGGCCGGGAAGAGCGAAAATGATTTCAGTCTGGTTTTTCTTGAGAATTCTAAGATAAACCGCAGCCGTGAAGGATTCACTCGCATGGCTCTCTATTCCATCCCACCACCGTCTACTTCTTTCACTCTTCTCTGGGTGTAAAGGGGTTTACCCTTTAGCCCCTTTCCATTTTATCCCGATTTAATATAAACTACTATCCTATTAGGGGTGTTCAAAAATGTCCGGCCCACCCACCCCATTGACCCGGCGACCCGACATAAAATAATCGTACTTTATTATATTTTACGGACGGATACCCGGCCCGTTAATTTCGTAAATTATCGGGTCCGGGTCCGGGTCACATAAATGTCATTTTTCGGGTACCCGGAAAACCGGTATAATATGTATTTATTTAATTAATTATAATTTTACCTATTAATATCGACATTTTTTAAAATTAAATACCAATTCATCCTAACTAGACTCAACCTCTTAAGTTTCCAATCCACCTCTCCAACCATTTAGTCTTTTGCTTTGATATTGCTACTTTTTCTTCAACACAAGCGCACAACCGCATCCCACACTGCATTGGAGTACATCCACTAATTTGCCTCGAATGATAATTATTCATAATTTTATTGATATTTTCATATTAAATAATATTTAGTTAGTTTTGGATATTCATACTGATAAAGTATATTTATTATTAAATAATTAAATATATTTTGTAGCACTTTTTATAAGTAATAAAATAAAATAGGGTACCCGGTTACCCGGCCCGCATAATTGGGGTACCCGGTATTTCCGGGACGGGTCACGGGCCGCATTTTCAACTACCCGGTTGTACGGGTATCCGGTTGTACGGGTACCCGGTGTTTGAACACCCCTAATCCTACTATTTGAAACGTTGAAATAGACTGTGTACAAATATAGACATGTTTTAATTGTAAATATATTTTGAGACGACCCATGTTCTGCAAATTTCCGTTGTTCTCTCGTTGGGAAGATCCTTGCTCCAAGGAGTATTTCACGATCTGATGCAACAAATTTGTTTCAAGGGTTTTGGAATATCAGGTCAAGTTTGCGTACCAAAACCCTAGCTGAGAATACTTTTCTTTTCCAGTTTAATTCTGAGGCGGAGAAAGATTGGGTTCTTGAACGGGAACCTTGGTTGTTTGATAAGTATTTGTTGGTTCTCCGGGGATGGATCCTTCGTGTATGGAATTTAACACGATCCCTTTTGGGTGATTGTCCATGGTGTTCCACCTTTTTTCATGAGCGTTGAGACTGCTGAATGGGTGGGGAACGGCCTTGGAAAGTTCTTGGATGTGCAGACTGATGCGGATGGCTCCGCTGTGGGGAAATTTATGAGAATCCGATGTGAAATTGATGTTACTCAGTCACTGCTTCGTTTTTTGGAAACACATAAGTTTGGCCTCTAAAAAACCTAGCTTTTCACTATGAGAAGCTTCCCTTGGTCTTCTGTTCCTTTTGTGGCCTTATAGGTCATGTTCAAAATGATTGCGTATCTCGGAGGTTAGCCACTGTTGTTGACCGTATCCGAATCAAGTATCCAAACTGGAAGAGGGCAGATTTTAACTCTTCTCCTTTTGTGAAATCTGGGCCTCATGGTTGTCAGCCTCGACCTCCTCATCGTCGCCAAGCTTCACCACCTTTACGCCGCCAGACTTCACCACCTTTCTGCCTCCATGCTTCTCCACCACTCCGCCGCCATGCTTCGCCGCCAACCTGTCGCTAGGCTTCTCCCTCAAGGCGCTGTCAAGCTTCGCCTCCTCCAGGACGCCGTCCAGCTTCTCCGTCCCCAGGAGCCCATCCGGTTTCACCACATCCACGACGTCGTCTAGTTTCACCACCTCCATGATGTCGCCCACTTTCGCCACTGCACCTGCATGCTTCATCACCAGGTCATGCCCAACCCTCACAGCATGCTAGAGACTCTCTTGGAGTCAATACGGGGACTCAGGAGCTGCTGCCCGCTGGGGCTCATTCTCGAGATGCGGTGGGCGTCTCGGTGGATATTATGGACTCAAGCTCGCATCAGACCCCCATTGATTCAACTGGTTGTTCTAGCTCCGTGGACCAGCTTCCAGACTCCCATTGACTCACCGTGGTTCTAGCTCTGTGGACCAACTTCCAACGCCGCTACCGGAGGTGCAGGTTGTTAATGAAGAAATTACCCCAGGTGATGTAGTCAACCAGGTTGCCAATGCTGTTTAGGGGAACGCATTCATGGAGGAAGACCCCTTTTTGGTCCCCGTGCCCGTAGTTTTTAATGCCCAGGTGGATGCTATTTCTGGTCGACTGAGAGCTTCTCCTAGAGGAAGGTCAAGGCTCTCTGACCATGGAGGCGCTGGTGTAACTCGTGGAAGGGGCGGGAGAGGTGGAGGGAGACATGCTCAAGATATGCTTGATGTTTCTGCTCCGGGAAAAAGAAAGCAATGAGTTGATGATTCTTTGGCTTTGCTGGATTGTTCAGCTCTTCGAAACAAAAGATCAAAGGTGAGGGGAGAGACATCTTCTGCTGCTGATCATGGTTCAAGTACCAACCCACAAACTCAGGCAGAGACTGGCAAGGATGACCAGTCTTGCCCAGAACTATGAGTCTCTTAAGTTGGAACTGTCGGGGGTTAGGCAGACCTTGGGCAGTTCAGGAATTGCGCACTATGGTGCGTTTGAAATCTCTGTTGGTTATTTTCTTGTGTGAAACTAAATCTACTGTTTCTTTTCTTGAAAAGTTGAGGTCAGATTTGAATTACTTTGGTGTGGCTGTGGCTTCTCAAGGTCAATCTAGTGGCCTTGCTTTGTTATGGCATAAACAATGTTCTGTTATATTGAAATCTTTTTCTACTCGCTATATTGATGTTCATGCAACCTTATTTGGAAGTGTTATTCGCCTAACTGGGGTTTATGGTGAACCTAATGTCTCTCTGCGTCGCCGTGCTTGGGAGCAATTTAAACTTTTAGCTCCGGCCTCTAATATTCCTAGGATTTGCATTGGGGATTTTAATGAGGTACTCTCACAGGATGAATTTCAGGGAGCACGTCCTAGAGCTGAATGGCAATAACTACCTTTCGGGATGCCCTTGATCACTGTGATCTTTTTATATGGGGAGTTCTGGCCCTTTTTTCACTTTGCATAGGTTGATTCGTGATCCGAGCACTCAAAGAGGGCGACTTGATAGAGCCACCTGTAACCAAGCTTTATTGGATTTACTTCTGTGGTCTACTGTGACAAATATACCTATGGTTTGCTCGGACCACATGGCGGTCCATGTTCTTTTGAGAAGTCGTGATCCTCAGGCACATCGGCGGAGGAAGAAGCGTGGCTTTCGTTTTGAAACTCATTGGATTAAATCAACTGATTGTGAGAGGATGATTGAACAGAGTTGGAGGGAAGATGATGTACCTTTCTTGGATAAGCTGAAAAATTGCTCTTTGCGGCTTCTAAATTGGAGTAAAACAACTTTCCTCTTAATCCGAAAAGATTGGAGGAATTGAAGAAGGAACTGCATAGGCTCCAGTCTGGTGTCATAACAGCTGTAGTCCAGGATCGAATTCTTGCCCTTTGACGTGAATATGAGATGTTGCAGGAGGTCAACAATATCCGTTGGAAACAATGGGCAAAGCACCATTGGTATAAGGAGGGTGACCGGAATACGAGGTTTTTTCATTGGTTTGCTACTAATCGGCGAAATATGAATCTCATTGAGGGGTTGAAAGATGATCAAAATGTGCTTCATACAGACGAAGAAAGTATCCAGAAGATTATTTTGGATTACTATGGTGGCTTATTCTGTTCCTCTAATCCTCCTCCAGAGCTTATGGAGCAAAATATTCATCGTGTTAGCAGGCGTCTTGACCCTAAAATGGGGAATGATCTGGTCTGACCTTATTCCTTAGCAGAATTGACGATAGCAGTCAAGCAGATGCATCCTTTCAAGTCTCCAAGCCCGGACGGTATGAGTCATGTCTTCTACTAGAAGTTTTGACGGATTGTGGGGCAAGATGTCACCTCTTTCGTTCTGAATTTCTTGAATAATGGAGTCCTGGATCTAAGGTTAATTACACCCGTATTGTTCTGATCCCCAAGGTGGAGCAACCGGAACGTATCACTCAATTTCGCCCTATTAGCCTTTGTAATGTTATTTACAGGCTTGCATCTAAGGTGGTCTCTAACCGCCTTAAGCTGATAATTCCGAGCATCATTTCGGATTCACAGTCTGTTTTTGTTCCTGGTCACCTTATTACTGATAATGTGTTGATTGCGCACGAGTTTCATCACACTATGAGGAAGAGAACTGCACCAAAACTGGGACACATGAGTATCAAGTTGGATATGATGAGTAAGGTATTTGACAGGGCTGAATGGAAATTTGTCACTATTACCTTATCTCAGATGGGCTTCCCTTCTAGTTTTGTGCAGCTGGTGGAGCAGTATTTGTCTACAATGGCTTTCTCTTTTGTTCTTAATGGTGGGGAACTGGGATATTTGAACCCTATGAGAGGCCTTAGGCAAGGAGATCCTCTCTCTCCATATTTGTTCATCATATGTTCAGAGGTATTCTCTTGTATTCTGACTGATTTGATGAGGGCGGGAAAGCTAAGAGGAATTGGTGCCTCCAGACATGGCCCAAAGCTATCTCACTTGTTTTTTGCTGATGATACTCTTCTTTTTGGAGAGGCCACGGAGCAGGAAGCCACTCACTTTAAGTGGGCTATCTCTTTATTTGAGAACATCTCGGGTCAGGGGATTAATTATGACAAATCAGGTGTGCTTTTCAGTCCCAACACTGATGTCTCCATCCGGCAGAAGGTGTGTGACATCATCAGTATCCCAGAAGTGGACTCTCATGGAAAGTATCTAGGCCTACCCTCTGAAATCGGAAGAAGCAAAGCCGAAGTTTTCCAGAATCTGAAGGATCAAATTCGTCAGAGACTGGACGGGTGGAGTGAGAGGTGTCTTTCCAAAGCAGGCAAGGAGGTATTGATAAAGTCAGTTCTTCAAGCGATTCCAACCTATTCGATGAGTTGTTTCTTTATCCCGGAGTATATCATTGATGATGTCAGATCCATGATTGGTAATTTTTGGTGGGGGGACACTGATGAGAAGGGGAAGATTCACTGGGCATCTTGGGCTAAGATGGCGCGTGCAAAGTGTAACGAAGGTCTTGTATTTAAGGATTTAAAGGCTTTCAATTTAGCAATGCTTGCTAAGCAGGGGTGGAGGATGCTTACTTTTCCTTCTACTCTTCTTACTAGAGTCTACAGGGATAAGTATTTCTCCAATGGTTCGGTTTTTACAGCTGATTTGGGAAGCATGCCGTCTTAGCGTAGAGAAGCATTCACAAAGGGATCCAAGCCCTGAAACTGGGTTGCAGGAAACATGTTGGTTCAGCCTCAAACATTAGTATCTGTCATGACTTTTTGCTCCCTGATAGTCAGGGCTTTTATGTCCGTGACCACATGCTCATTCTAAGCCACTTACGTGTTGTGGGAGATTTGATTGATTTCGATACAGGAAGGTGGCGTATGGATTTTCTATCATCCTATTTTGACCCTGCTGATATGGATACAATTCGGAAATTTCCTTTGCACCCTTCTGGTGGTGTGGATAGATGGCGTTGGCACTTTACTAACTCTGGGAAGTTTACAGTTAGATAACTGTATCATGCATTAGTTGAGCAACCACAGTATTTATTGCAGCATCATGTGCCTCCTACTATGCCTGGTGATACGAGCTTTTGGAAGATGTTATGGAAACTCAAGGTTCCCAATTGAGTACTACACTTTGCATGGCGTTTCGCTACTGATTCTTTATCGTCGGTGGAAAATCTTCGGAAGCGAACTCTACATGCATCTGACACTTTCCATTGTGTGGAGAGGATGATGGCCTTACAGCACACCTGTTCTTCCGATGCCCGTATGCTAAGCAAGTTTATACCACTGCTGGCTTATGGGATCAAGTTGAGGCCTCGGAGCAGATTCGTTGTGAGCTCTGGTTTCGCCAATTATTGTTGAATTTCTTGTTGATGTTATGTGAGGCCATTTGGCATCAGCGAAACAAAGAATTGTTTGACCATGAGCACCTGGATGGGAGGACTCTTGTTGGGTCGGTGGCTGACTCCTTGCAAAGCTTTCACAGGGCAACTTCGTGGTCTGAGCGACTATCAGACTCGTTGGCAACATCCTCACTGTTCAGGCCACCCTTGCATGCTTCTATTGTGTACTTTGACGCGAGTATCATGTTGAGTGGTGTTGGATTATGAGTGGTGGCTCTGGATGACAGTGGAGGTTTTATCAAAGCATTGGCTAGGAGAATGAACGGTGTTACATATCCTTTGATGGCGGAAGCATGAGCAGCAAGAGAAGCAGTTATACTCGCTCAAACCCTTCCAATACGGCCAATTTTGGTGGGTGACTCTTTGAGCCTTATACAAATGATCTGAGGTGATGTTCCTTACTCGATGGAGATATCTGCAATTGTTGATGATATTAGGGATTTATTATTCCATGGTGATTTCCAGATGCCTTTTTGGGTTCCTCAATCTGAAAATGTTCAGGCGCACATGGTTGCTTGTTTTGCTAAATATTGTGCAGTTTTTTCCACTTATTGGGATCTTCCCCCACCGTTCTTTGTATCAAACGGTTCTGGACGTTTTCCAGGAGAATGAAATGATAATCTTATTTTGTCTTCAAAAAATATTATTTGGAGTGGCTTCTTTTCTGCAATTTAGGAGAGTTTGCACACACGTGCCTTGAATATACACACACACACACACACACAATATGTCCAACTCTTTTTCTCTCGCTTAAAACCCAAATCCTTGCTCTGTTTCTAGTATAAAAATTTCATCGCCAAATCGATTGAAAATTCATCGTTTCTTCTTGGCAGTTGCCACGTCGCAGCCACCGCACCGCCATCCTTCGACTTTGCAACCGATTCCACCAGCTCCGGCGAGGAGCTCGCTGATCGTAGCTCAACTCTAAGCCTTTTTTATTGGAAAACGGCACGACCTCAACAAGATTTGTCTAATCTATCCTTTACTTCTTGTAGGTTACGATCTATTTCAATCGTCTTCTTTTTCTTACTGCCGATCTGAAGAATCACGCTATCGTTCTTCTTTCATCTTATTAACTTTCGCTGCTTTCCTTTGCTCTCCGCTAGATCTTCTCCCGATGTCGCTGAGATTTGCTCACCAAGGAGATCCTTTTTCCAACCGATGGCGTCGGGGCGGCGGAGTTCTCCAACATGCTGCTCAGTGCTCACTCCAATATATGTGTGTGTACGTTTTTATACTAATCTGCCCTGTTTTCATAGTCTAGTGCTAAGATATCACCAGTTTGACTTTGCTTATCTAGAACCTCTTGATTTTATGTTAAAAAATATGGTTTTTAAGCTTTGTTGATAGTTTATGTATGCATGTCAGGTTTGATGAATGTGTGCCACCCGCGCTTGACAATGAACTTGGCTCACGAACTGATCTGCAAAACAAGGCCCTGGGTGTCCCGGAGCTAGACACTCTGACGCTCAAGTTATAAGTATGTGCGTAAAGCGTATTGTATGAATTATGAGATAGAGAAGGTCTACCAAACCTTTGGTATTCATAAGACTACAATCCGTAGATCGCCAAGATGTATAATTATGATATGAATACAACTCTTATGGAGATAATGGTTATATTACCATGTATAGAAGAAGTGTATTTCGGTCATGGTTGTGTTAGCATGTTTAGAGGAAACGTATTCCTTGTTGAAAATTCAGAATATACGCATTCCTTATAAGGATTTGGATTGATGAACCCGTGGATCCATCCCCCGCGTAACTCGAGCCCACGACCCTTCTCGGGCCCTGGTCCGAGACCGAACGAGGTCCTAGAATACAAACCATGGACTTATTAGTAGCCCAAGGTAGATCTTCAGAATTTCGAGGACTCCATCTCGAAGACTGGATGAGAGGCTTGCTTCTCGAGGGAAGGCCAATAACTCGAGGGAGAGTAACTCGGGGCATTAAGCTCGGGGTGTCCTTCTAGGACTATCCTCTTGGGCTGACCCTTCTGAATATCTATCTTCAAGTTGTTTCGTATTCCATAACGATGCGTGGACAGCTGAGATTAAATTCCTTTTGAAATCCAGGAGTGGAATATACGTGTCGCCTATTTATTGGATGATAGAGGCGGTTTGTCCCCCGTCTCTCCAATTGCTTGCATCGGAACACGGATCAAGGTAATTACTCGCCTTAATGTTGTCTGGGTTTGGATTAAATCTCCCAATTCATTCCCATTGTCTTCTCCACTTGCAATTTCTTCGTCAGAGTGCAGAAGACGTTTCTATACTTTGTTCCTTTCCGAAGCCCCGATTATTGCTCCATCTCGACTAGTAAGTATTTCATCTTTTCCTTGTTCTTTCTATGTGTCTGCTTCTCTTATTTCCCATTGTTTCCCCCCATACTCTTTGTCATTATATCTAGTACTAGTGAAACGATTTCCGTCCCCCGACATGATGAGGGAGAGTATGTCCATGCTCAGGCCGATGAGATTAGCTTTTGTGACCGCCGTAGGGCCGAGGTAGCGAGTGGGAAGAAACCAGTAGTGTTAAAAAAGAAATTATCTGGTAAAGAGAAGAGTTGATGGTTGCAGCGAAACGGGCCCAAATGGAGGGGAGTAGCCCCATGGTGGCGTGTGCGCCAGGGGTGAGCCGTCTGTGCGTGGTGAGGGTTGCAGTTTGAGGTCGGTGAAGGATGATAAGGCGCGTGCAGATGCCGCCATATTTGTCGATGGCTGCCGATATTCCTTCCCCAGCGACTGTGATCTCATGTATGTGAGGGACGACAAGTCTACCTCGGGCTGGTCACTTCGACCCGAGGGGTTATTTATGGGAGGTTCATACAGCAGGGTCTGGCTTTTCCTTTTCCCCCACTGTTGAGTCAGTTTCTGGACTACTATAAGGTGCATCCAGGGCAGCTACATGCCAATGTGATGGTAATCATAATGGCCTTGATGACTTGGTGCGCTCGTAAAGGCTATAACCCGAGCCTTGATCTGCCGCGAACCTTATATAAGGTATCGATTGTGAAGAAGGTAGTGACTTTAGCTGTCCGAGATTCTGATATAGGTAGGGCCTTCGTGTTGGCGTTGAAGAGTGAGAAATGGGACAAGGTGAAGATGACCTTTGATCAAACAAAGTATCGGGTACCCCATTGGAATACTGACTTCCGGAATGAAGCTAAGAACGACCTTCTAACTTCTCGCTGGTTGTTAAATACAGCAAAAGCTGGTTGGCGAGAAGATAAGACTTGAGGATGGCAAGTTTGTGCCAGGGGACCACCAGATGGGTTGGTTGTGGCCCCTCGAGACTTTCCGGTGACTTTATGAGATACATGGGTGAACCCTGCAGAGTGGTAGTTATCTGAAGTTGGCTTACTTTGATCATCCCAAAGATGTTGAGATTGAGTGGTATGAGACCACTTTGTTTAGTGAGCGGGATCTTGTCGGCGCAACGAAGGCGATTCAAGCTCGAAGGGCTGCTGAAGAGAGAGAAGCTCAAGAGAAGGAGCTGGTGTCTTGGAATTCTTTGGACGGGGAGAATTCTGGATTCATGTTGGACGTCCGGTGTCGTTTGAAAGGTTAGTTCGGGGACCGAAGAAAACTCGATCAAGGGGCGAAGATTCAGGTGAGGCAAAGCACTTGTTTGTGCCAATTGCACGAGATCCATCGGATGAGGAGTAAGATGAGAGTCTAGCTCTGGCCCGAGGTCCGAGTAGAGATGTCTGTTTCCCCAACATCAACTAGTGTGAATGAGTACTAGTGTACTAAATTTGGTATAACAGAAGATGACAGTTCTGTGACATCTGTAGTTCTTTCCGAAGCGCTGACAGAGGGTGGCCATTCTCAATGTGCATATCCCTTTGTGCTTGTGTTGCTTATCTCTCTTCGTTTCTGACTTTTTTCTCTCTATATGTAGTTGATACCTTTGGGGCGGAGCCAAATAGCATAGCGGATATGATGGATATGCTAGTTAAGCAGAGGGAATTGAAAGAGGAAGAGGAGAAGAAGAGGAAGCTGGAAGCCATTGGAGGGTCTTCTGGAAGTGAGGACATATCTCCAAAGAGGGTGAAGTTTGATCTCGAACCGTTGGGAAGGTTCGAGGACTATGTTGTGCTTCCTCCCCCCCGAGGTCTCGGGGAATGAGTCCAAGATATTCTCGGATGTTCCAGAGATTAGCCAGGTATGTTGATCCATCCACTTTTTGGCTCGATTCCTCTTTGTCAAAACGTGTAGTTTTCTCATCAATTAACATTTCCTTGCAGTCTCTGTCCATTTTGGAGAGGTGCTGCAATATCTGATAACCAGATGAAGCTTCTGTATGGCTCAGTCAAGGCGCTACATGCTCAAGCTCTGGAGCAGGTATCAGAAGAGAAGATAGCCAAAAACGAGCAGCTGAAGGTGCAGATTGCTGAAAAGTCCAGTGGATCACCTGAGTTGGTCAAGCACTTCCAGGATGAGGCTGCTCAGGAGAGAGCTAGAGGAGAGGCTTTGGCTCAAGAAGTCAAGACTTTAACTGAGGGCTAGAGAGTCTGGGATATCCGTCTCTTGGGTATGGACAATGAGGTAGTTGTCTTGAAGGCAGAAAGGGGCCAATATGTTGATCATGTTCAACAGAGGCAGTTTATCCAGTTGATAGTAGATTTCTGTGTCAACTGTCCCGAGATGGAAGAGTTCCGCAATGACAGCATCAAACTCTTCCACAAGTCCCAACTTCCGGGTATGTGGAAATCTCTTCGGAAATTCCTCAACGAGACTGATCAGGAGGTGTTGGCTCCCTGCCAGGGGCGGATCCTGGATTTTACCTTAAAGGGGGCCGGACTAATCACAAAAATTATAAATTACAAAATCCCGATTGAAATCAAATTACAAAAACCAAATCCCAATGGTATTAGTATGTCTTATTACTGATATTTTATAGGATTAAGAAAATATTATTAATATTCTTTTTTAAAAAATTACTATTATGATATCTTATAAGAATTATAAATTAAAAAAATAAAAACAAAATACTAATAAAAAACTAACAAAATGTGTGGTCCCTATGGTCCACTACTTTTATTAGAAGTTTAATTTTAGTAAATTTTTCTACTCACCTTACATAAATATACTAGTATAATGTCCCGTGCCGATGCACGAGAATTTAATTTTAAAATATTATAAATTAGTAAAAAACAATGTAATGTTAGTTAAGTAATTTTGACCAAGTATTATTTTGTGAAAAGTAAGTAATATAATGTAATAGCCTTTTGGTGAATAACAAATTGGTCGCTAAAACATTGTTAAGTTTTCAAGAATCTAAGAAATAAAGAAATTATATAACTTTATTATTCCATCTTCTGAAACACTTCCTTATAAACTATACTAACGGTACTATGGATTGGTTGATCATTATTGTCACAAATCAAAATATTCAAATCAAAATTTCTACTTTTAACTCTAAAGACATCAACGTATAGTTGTTCATGAATGAAAACGGGTTTTGAGATGCTAAACTTTTCATTGATAGTTGTCCGACGTAGGAGTAGTTTTATAACATGTTGCTCCTAAGAAAATTTATGATATTTGTATGCATATATTATAAATAAAATATTATTTAAGTAAAACTTATATTTGAGTAATATAATAAAATTAAAATTTTAATGAATAGACATCCGTGCATCGGTGTGGGTGTCTTATAACCCGGACATGGAAAAAAATAGTTGATATTGATGAGTGAATAATTTATGAGTAATCTTAAATGGACCGAAATTTTTATTTAATCAAATACGAAAACTGTTATAAACTATTAAAGAAAAAAAGAAATGTATAATAAAAAATAAAAAAAAAAAGAAGGCGTAATGCAGAACAAATTAATATGACCAAGGAAATAAACGATTCATTAATTCATAATTTTTATTTCTTTGGTTGCATGAATTAATTGTGGACTAATACAATATTAAATATTCATTGATACCGACCTTATGTAATACCAACCAAATAAAACGTTTTGTTTTAATTTACTCATCAATTCATTTACTTTGATTTGGCCATGGTGCATAGGAAGCCACATAAAACGTTTTATGTTAATGCGCTCATCAACTAATTTACAACTGAATTCCAAACGTTTCTTTGAGTGGACATGAAATGACAACAAATGACATTAGTTTTGAGTGGATTTAATGGGTTTTTTCTGAGAATATTAGTATCAACCGAGAATCATTAGATTCAATTGGTTAAATACTAATAAAAACATAGTTTAATTTTTTTATTTGACTGTTATTAAAATTTTATCATTTAAATAAATGTATAAAACATTTAATCATTTATCACATCATATGAAATTCCGTATGCATATAGTATGCATGTATTATATGTGAATAAAAATATTTATAATTTTTATGGCACAATTTGTGAGATTGGATCAACACATAATAAAGAATTTGTGATAATGAATAAGTCAAGTTTTTATTTAAGGGAACGTTACAATTCAGGTTTTAAATTTATATTTTACCGTTGCAAAATAAAAATCATCTGTGACGACCATGAAGTGGATTTTTTATTTTTGGAACCGTTACAGTGGAAGTTTTTAAATGAAGATTGGATTATTTTTTCTGAAATAATTGCAGGCTATAAAGAAGAAATAGTGCATGAATTATTGGAACAAAAATAATAAAGAATCAGAGAGGATAATTTAGTAATGTTTTTATTTCAAGGAACGTTACGAAGCAGGTTTTAAATTTTATGTTTAACGTTACAAAAATAATGAAGAATTGGTGAGGATGGTTAAGTACAGTATTTATTTGCTGGACGTTATGGTGCAAAGTAAGTTTTAACAAATTTTAATGAAATACTTGCAGGCTATAAAAAAAAGGGCGACTAAATGCACAAATCAAAAACCAATAATCAACAACACCATAACCATGCTTTTAAATTGGAAAAATATGAACTTGTAAATGAAGATAATTCAACTACAAACTAAGAGATAAACAATTATACTTAAAAACTAAGAGATGAATATCCTCCTGGAAGGTTTTGAGACCTTGGCCTTTCCTTCTTTTACTTGAAGAGAGCAAGGAGAGAGACACCAAAAACCTTAACCATCTTGAACCTAACTCCGGGAATACCCCCACAACATGTTCCTTACGACCAAATCCTGCAATCAGAACCTTGTCCTACAACCCAAGAGGATACACAATTCAGCAGCTCATCATCTTAAATTGTGAATCAAAACAACAAACAACAGTTATACAGTAGTACTTACATTCTCCTGAATGTAGTTCAAGCAACCATCCTTGGACATAGAGACAGCAATCTTCTTTTGTATTCTTGATCAGCTGAACACGATCACACTTTCTAATAGCAGAGTTAGGCGCTGCTTAGCTTCAATGCCACTGCAAAATATAAAGCTTGTCAATTTCACTTTCAAGGGACATACAAAACAGGGAAGCAACAGAGACAACAAAACAAATCTCACATTTTCTCAAGAACAATGCCCTTAGCATGGGATGACCCAGCAAATGGCTTCTTCCATTCGTTGCCAAGATGAGATTTTTTGTAGGACTTGTCTGCCCACCTCTTAACCCTTCTGCGAGACTTCATCTTGCAACTAACTCACATACCACGTGTCTTACTACAAAAACACACATCAAAGCAGAATTAACTCAGCAGGTGCAAACAATAACATCAACAATGTTCCAACATTAACTCTCATTCTTCAACAAAATTTGAATAATACCAATTTCAAGAAGTCATGCTCCAACAACACAAATCTAGTCAAAGACACGGCTTTATGGGAGGAGCCACAATTGGACAGCAACTCTTCAGCAAACTCTCTTGATCAGATCCTGCAGTTACCATTCAAACTCTACATTATCTAAGCATAGTAAAAGAGGAGCCAAACTAACAAATAATACAGATTTCTTTTATCAGGGAATAGAGGTTTTTCTAGTAAGATACACAAATTGAAATTGATGCAAAGGTTTCATCGTTGAACCTGAGTGTTGAGCTGACACGTGATTCTGAGCTGTCTCTCGGGCTAGACCACCTGGTTCCAAATACGACACAAACCTTCAATCGCTGGCGAAGAATCGAAAACGACACAAACATCCACGCCCGTCTAGGCTGAGGCGTCTTTCGGGCGATGGTCGGAGACTGAAATCGCTGATAACTCGATCTTCGGCCAGAGCCCACCGATGCCCCTATCCCGTGCTACCCGTTCGTCCCTACTCACAAGGCTATTGAGAGAAGCAGATGAAGGGACGGGGTTTATCACACATGGCTGATTCGTTTTCCAATTAGATGAAGGAATTCATGGGGATGAACTGATAAAAGAACAACAACAAACCGACAGATTTAATGATGAAACATATATTGAATTGATCCGAATTGAAGGAGGTAAGGGGAGAGGAAAAGGGCGGAAGAAAAACGTTGCAGCACGATTCAGAAAGGATAAAAACAAAAAACTTAAAATAAACCATGATGATGTGTCAATTTGTGGTTATTTTAAAATTAATTCTAAATTATGAGAAAATTCTAAATCATTCTCTTTTAAAGTATAGTATAGATTTTGCTTTCCAAAAAAAAGGGCCACCAATTAATTTTTTTCCAAAATATTATTTAATGGGGAATAAATAGTATATATATGCTATTTATGGACAAAATCATGAGGTGGGCCCGGCCCCTTTTAGACCCCCATAGAATCCGCCCCTGCTCCCTGCTACAACTGGCTCGAGGCTGCTCAGAGTTTGAAGGAGCTTCGAGATAAGTTGCGTCAAGCAGGGGGATTCAAGCCTAGTTTGATGACTAGCCAGGAGACCTTGGAGAAGGCCTTGACCTTGGAGGATCTTAGTGAAAGGATTCGCATTTTGTATCCTGAGCTGTCTTTTCTGGTGCAGACGAACGTTGGGAGCAGGCCAACAACTGATCAGAGCTCAGAAGAACGGCCTAAAACTATAACTCCTTAGAGCCTTAACTCTTACTTAGGAGATAATCTTATTGTCTTGTTTTTCGGTCTTTTTGTACTTTGGACAGCATATTCTTCATGAGATTTGATTCTTATTCATCTTCTTTCATTTCCAGTGTTGTACTGCCTCTTGTGCTGACTTGCAGAATAAATATGAGGTTCTTTTTCAAAATCATGAGGGTCTCCAGGATGAGAAAGACTTTTTGCAAGTACTTTTTAGCTAAGCTCAAGAGGAGAAGGATTCTCTTCATCATCAGCAAAAGGTTTGCTTGGATCGGAGGACTGAGTTGAGGAGACAACTAGGTTATCTCGAAGAAAAATACAACGACCTTCATGTTGTCAATGGAAAGATTCTGGCAGCCAATAAAGATTATGATCAGGAGCTGAAGAAAGCCATGTGCAGCTTGAGGGAAGCCAGAGGCGAGGAATCTAATAAAGATATCCGTATATCGGCCCTTCAGAACGAAGCTGATAATGTTAATCATAAGTTAACAGTCGTCACTGAAGATTTGAGGCAATGTAATACGGACCTGGAGGCTTGTAGGATCCAACTTGAAGAACTGGAGGCCCAAGGTGTGTTTGTCACACATCCAACGTCATCAGCAGGGAAGGAGATGGGTGAATCTTCATCAGCTCGAGGCAAATAATGAGGCATCCTGTCCGAGGTAGGGGATCTCGAGGAGCACCTAACCCTTTGGAAGGGATCTTGCGAGGAAGGGGAAAAGGGATGCCATCCCCCACTCCGAGCTCGAGGCAGGTGGTAAGACGAGGATTTCCTGGGGGCCGAGATATAATAGGTTCTTCTTCTCAAACTACGCCAATAGGAGGAGAGGGAGTCTCTCACATCCTCAAATCTAATGTGTGTAGCAGAAGAGTATAACTGGGGCCGTGTCCTCCAAGGGGGTCGAGATGTACCTTTACTTCCTCCCGTGATCGGGGGCGTACCTCAACCTTTAGGGACCTATTGAATGGATAGGAAGTATTTAGATGTAATGACATCATAGTGTAATAACACTTCATTTTGGCCTTTGTAAAGACCTTGTATTTTGATCCTCGAGAAGATTGATTATCAGGCTATTAGAGCCTAACTTATATTGAATAAGCATCAATCATGCACCTTGTAGGCACATCATCTCGGGAAAGGCTCAAGGAGATTGAGAATCAAACTTTGTGAGTCTGACTATATTAGATAGGCCTCAATCGTATGCTTATTAGAAGCATACTTAACTTGAGTTTATTTTATTTTAGCCCAAGGTGATTGTGGCTTCAAACACATAGTACGAGCAGCCTATATTAGATAAGCATCAATCACACACTTATTAGAAGCGTATTATCTTAGGCAGCAGTCATGCTTATGCTTTGTAAGACACAATGTCTCTTTAATTTAGAGGGATGAAGAACTGCTTAAAAATAAAATAAGATAGATATAAGAAAAATAACTGCATTCTTCGAGCTCGTAGCCCGGTAAAAGTATAAGGACATCCCCGAGTTTTGGGCTCGGGTGAAAAATAAAAAGATATAGAGAAAGGAGCTTGGCCCGTAGTCCTTATTGAAGTAGTTTCTCCTTATTTGGAGAAGGCCTACTTGATTTTAGCTCCGTGGTATCTGTTAGGAAGGGCACCATTATCACGGGGTCTAGGTGTTCTCCTTTGCGGGTTTGCAAGAGGTAGAATCCCCCTGGTTGGACTTTGAAGACTTTGTACGGTCCTTTGGGCCTCGACTTCAATGCTCCTTCCAACTTGCTCGTGCACCACGGACCTACTGGCATTACCAGCTCCCCCACCTTGAAGGTTTGGTGGTGTCGTCTATGCCAGTGTGGTCATCTCTTCATATGCCTCGTCCTCGAAGTGGAACACTAGAGGCTGTTCGATCGTAGGATCTTGCCATAGATCATCTGAGGTAGTGTTGATGGTCGAGACATTACTCCCTCTCCGAGCGTCTCGGATGGCCGTGATCATGCAGAAGCGTGCCACTCCTTGGTCTCCCCTAAGAGACGCCACTCCTTGAGCTGTTGGAAACTTCAGTACGAGGTGGTAGGGAGACCATACGGTTTTGGCCTGACACATCCAAGGTTTGCCGAGGATGACATTAAATGGGGTGACCGTGCCAACCACCACAAATATGCAGTAAAGGGTTAGGCTTTTCGATCCATCTGCCACTTGGACTGGGAGTGTGATCTCTCCCAGTGGTATGATTGGGTTTCCTGTGAACCCTGAGATCAGACTGGTGGGTTTGAGGTCGTTCTTCGAAAAACCTAGCTTCTCAAAGCAGTCATAGAACATCACCTCTACTCCACTGCCGTCGTTCACGAAGACTCTTTTCACTAGGGAGTCATGGATTGTCGCTGAGATGATAAGAGGGTCAGAATGAGGCACCTGGTTGGGTACGGCGTCCTCGTCCGAGAATGTAACTGTCTCCTCGAGGCGAAGTCTCTTATTGACTGGCTCTGTGTGGGGGATGGCCCGAACACTAGCCTTTAGTTTGGGAGGGTGGCTTCTTCACCCGTTTAGCTGTTGATAACTCGGTTGACTCCATTCGGCGGCGGTGGAGGAGGATTTTGAGGGTTATTCCCTTCATTCCCTTGGTTGTGGTTGTTGTTGTTGTTGGTACCCCCGGGCCCGTCCTTCTTTTGCCAAGGTTTTCCCCCATATCTTCGCTGGGTACCTTGGTTGTCTCCAGCTAACGAGGGAGTAGTTTGCTGTACGAGGGATCAAATTCTCTATCTCGTTTTTAAGATGGAAGCACTCCTCTGTATCATGGCCTCGATCCCGGTGGTATTGGCAGTATTTTGGGGACCGTTGCCTTTCGGCTGATTCCTTCATGGCAGGTGGGTCCTTGAGGAGATGCCTATGAATGGACAAGATTTCAACCTGAGATCGAATAAGAGGAGTGAAAGACTCGAAGCTAGGCTTGGAAGGGCCGTCGGTCTTTTCACCTTTGGTGTCTTCAATCTAGGTTCTTTAACCTTACTGTCTGCATGTGGATCCCGCTCATGTTTGCCAGTCACCGCATTAACTTTACTGGCATACTTCGCCATGATGGCTTGGAGGTGCTGGATGGTAGTAGGATTCTTGGTGGCCAGCTTCATCCTCAAGGCATCATCATCAACGTTCATGCGGTACATGTTGATGAGGAGTTCATTCAGATCATAGCATTCGGCGCTAGATCCATGTATCTGTGGTAGTGTTCTTCCACAATTTCTCCTTATCGGCGGGGAACGTATCCCAGGTCGCCGAGGGATTTGGTGAATTTTTTCTTTTGGAAGATGGCCAAAAGAATGAACTCAGTGAAATCCCTGTAATTAAACAGGCTCTCTGGTGCCGTTTGATTGAGCCATGTTTGGGCTTTCCCTCGGAGGTAGCTGGGAATAATCTTGCATATTTCCAACTCGTGGAAATTTCTGGTCTCCATAGTTTTGAAAAAGACCGCCAGGAATTCTCGGGGGTCGCTAGTACCGTTATAGGTGGGAAGGTGTTCGGGGACCTTCTTGGTACTGTCAAAAGGAAGGTTCACGATATGTCGCAAGAAAGGAGAGCGTGCATTTTGTCCTCCAGGTTCGAGGATGCGATCCAATTCTCGATCAATTTCATACTTTTCCCGGGTTTGATATGTCCCTTCCTGGTTCTAAGGTCGAAAGGGGTTTGATTCCAGTCGTTCTGGGTCCGCTCTCTCCGCTGCTGCCTTAGTTCCTCTTGGACGCTCTAAATGCGCATTCTTTGTACCTCCTCCCTACTTAGGTTTGGACCGTCATTGCGGTATCTTCCTGGATTTGGGGGCGGCGGCAGCTGCTGTTGACTAACATATGGAGGCAAACTCCCAGATATGTCGTCCAAAAATCTCTGCTCTTGAGCAGGATTTGAGAGCGGTGTATTTCTAGCTCCTTGGAGTGAGGTCTCTGGGATTGACATCCGGCCTAGGGCGTCATGCGTCTGAGCGCGGGGGTGCTGATTAGGGTTCAGCAGAGACGCTACAAAAGCGTGATACTGGGCTTGTAAGTTCCTAATCAGAGTTCGAACATCCTCCGGAATCTCGCTTGAGGGAGGGTCCTAGACGGGGATTGTGCGAGGTTGTTTCGAGATCAGAGGTTGGGAAACTGCGGGGCCCGAGGTAGGATTTGAGGTCGCGGCTTGGCGTCTCCTTCTTAACTCCTCCTCGCGCCTCTGTTCAAGAATTTGGTCATCTCTTAACCCCCCCAATCCTCGGTAAGGATCGAGTCGGCTCCGCTGTATCCAAACTCATTCTCTACGATTTGCCCATCTCGTTCATTCATGAAATCGCTATAATTCAAGTCGGTCTGAATCGAGACTCTTGGGTTTGGTCGACCGTTGGACGATCCAGGGCCCAATTTGGTGCTCTGGACACGGTAGGATTCGGTCCGGAGGTCAGTGCTCCGGACGCAGTAGGGTTTGGACCGGAGGTTGGTGCTCCGGATCAAGTAGGGTTTGGACCGGAGGTTGTCGACAGTTTGTGTGCATGTCAGGTTTTCACAATAAACCGTTCTGATTTCATAGTAATTAGCTAGGTTTTCATCAGTTTGACTATGCCTGTCTAAAACCTTTTCTTTTTAGGTTAAAAAACGTAGATTTCAAAGCTTGTCAGCAGTTTGTGTGCCTGTTTTCATAGTAAATAGCTAGGTTTTCATCATTTTCATTGTGCCTATCTACAATATTTTGTTTTTAGGTTAAACATCATAGTTTTTAAAGCGTGTTGACGGTTTATGTGTGCATATCACGCTTTCATGCTAAATTTTCATGTTTTCATAGCAAAGTTCTTAGTTTTCATCAGTTTGAATTTGCCTATCTAAAACCTCTTGTTTTTATGTTAAACAGTGTAGTTTTTGGAGCTTTATTGTTGGTTTTTATATGCATGTCAAGGTTTCATGATAAACTACACATTTTCATAGTAAATTGCTAGGTCTTCATGAGTTTGACTGTACCTATCTAAAACTTTTTGTTTTTAGGTCAAACAACATAGTTTTATAGCTTGTCAGCATTTTGTGTGCATGTCAGATTTTTATACTAAAATGTCTTGTTTTCACAGTATATAGCTAGGTTTTCATCAGTTTGACCGTGCATGTCTAAAGTTTTATTGTTTTTAGTTTAAAGAACATAAATTTTAAAGCTTGTTGTCAGTTTTTATGTGCATGTCACGTTTTCATGATAAACTATCATGTTTACATAGTAAAGTGCTAGGTTTTCATCAGTTTGACTTTGCATGTCTAAAACCTCTTGTTTTTATGTTAAATAGTGCAGTTTTTGAAGTTTTGGAACAGTTTATGTATGCATGTCATATTTTCATGATAAATTGAATAGTTTTCACAGTAAATAGCCAGGTTTTCATCAGTTTGATTGAAATCTTTTGTTTTTAGGTTAAAAACCAAAACCTAGTTTTTAAAGCTTATTGAAAAATATAGTGCTTGTATAAAAGTATGATTTTTAGGATAAAATTCTTAATTTTTTATTGTGACTAAACTTCTATAAAACCTTTGTTTTTCCAGAATAAAACTCGTGAACAGTGCATGTGAATAGTGAATAGTGTGCGTGAATAGTGAATAGTGCACTTTTTTCAAAATTTGCAAATAAGGACCTCATTCTTTCCATACTCTAATGTAGTCCTTGGTCTATAAATATAGACGGTCACTCAAGAGACCAATTCTTGGACCCAACATTCAAAATGGTCAATATTTGGTACCCAACATTTTTTGGACTTTCGTTAAGTTTAGCTATTAGATCTATTAATTTCAAGGGCATTTTTGTAATTTTCCCGTGCAGAATATCTAGGAGTATATCAATGTCCAAAATGTCCACCACCACCGGCGCATCTTATAGTCAGACGAGACCTGAATTCATAGATTTGAATTTATGGCAAATAAGTCGTCTCCGTCTTGATGGACATGATAATGATGTGGGTAAAAATGGTGGTGTTGCTAGGCTTCGATAATGACGAAGTAATGCAGGCACATGACTAGCGGTGGAGTTACAACGAGAGTTAGTCGAATTGGATTTGGGATTTTTGGAGAAGATGATATGGGATGATTTTGGCATTTCTTAAGATCCTTTTCCTGCATTAAAGATTTCCAGCCCCAGCTATGACCAACTATTTCTTTGCACTGTATGAGAGGTTCACCTTTCAAATAATAAGCATGCATCCATTGCACCCGGAGCACATCCTTCTTAGTGGATATATCCCAAAGAAGTCTACAATTGGAAGCCGTATTCCATAGGGAAGGGTCGTTGATTCCCCAACCACTAGATTTCTTTGAAAAACACATAGAGTCTCATCCCACTGGTCTGAAGCCTCTCTCTCCCTGCTTCCTATCCCATATGTAATTTCTACACAAAGATACAATTTTCTGCAATAGATTTTCAGGCATCTTAAAAACACTTGTCCAATAGCTTGTAATGCTAAGCAAAATAGTATTGACCAATTGTACCCTCCCTGCATGTGAAATATCTGGGTTGCCATGTCTTAAGCCTCCCAACCATTTTCTCCACTAGTTAGTCATCAAAAGCTTGCTCCCATCTATATGGAGTTAGTGGCAGTCCAAGATAATGAATAGGGAATAATCATCTTACTATATTCAGTGCCTAAGCTAGAAAAAGTTGATCAGCATATTATGCAATGAATATATGTCATATTTTCAATTACATGTTACTTTTATTAAGAAATTATTTCGTTAACTTATTTGTATATGACATACCTTATATTAGTTATTGATTACATAGAAACTTTATATATACCACAATGAAAATCAAAGCCGAAACGAATACATGGTGAAAAATGAATTTGTGAGATTACAAGGGTGCCAAAGTTTGTTGGGTCAAGACGAGGGGATATGTATGTGGCGGTGACCGACGATTGGCGCTGGAATTATTGGGGATTCATGATTCACGAAATCATATGAATTTGCTTAGGGTTCACTCTCAATCGACAAGTAAACTTGGATTTTTCATTTATCAAATTTTGGTTTGAGAAATCATATG
The DNA here is from genome assembly GCA_948330725.1 of Sherardia arvensis. NCBI lineage: Eukaryota > Viridiplantae > Streptophyta > Magnoliopsida > Gentianales > Rubiaceae > Sherardia > Sherardia arvensis. The sequence goes on from OX415238.1 coordinate 20,622,084, forward strand.
AATCTGATTAGGGTTCACTCTCAATCGAGAATCAAACTTGGATTCTTCATTTATTGAATTTTGGTATTTCATTAATTTTATTTATATACAACATACCTTATATTGGTTAATGATTACATAGATACTTTATAAATACCACTATGAAAATTGAAGCCGAATTGAATACGGGGTCAAAAGTGGATTCCTGAGATTACAAGGGCGCCAAAGTTTGTTGGGTCAAGACGAGGGTATCTGTATGTGATGGTGACGTTGACCAACGAGTGACGCTGAAATCTGGCATATACTGGAGATTCATTATTCACGAAATCATATGAATTTGCTTAGGGTTCACTCTCAATCGACAAGTAAACTTGAATTCTTCATTTATTGAATTTTGGTTTGAGAAATCATATGAATTTGATTAGGATTCACCCTCAATCAACAAGCCAACTTGAATTCTCCATATATTGAAATTTGGTTTGAGGTACAGTTCCGTTAAAGAGGATCGAATACTCTATGTGGCATTGCATACATTACACTCTTCATATATGTGTGTGTGTGACGTCAATTCAACACTTATTTTAAATTTTAAAAAAAGTTGATATAAAGCAGAAAGTGGTGGTATAGATATAATTAATATATAGTATTAGTAACTAAAATACGGCCACTGAAACATACACACAAACCTAAAAACGACAACCAATCATCTTGTTTTCTCTATTTTAGTATAATAACAAGTGACTTTATGAAACTTCAAAATAATTAGAATATTTTATTATTAGATGGTTTTTAAATACATAGTTGGCTTTGCACCATGTGAAAATATGTGTTTTTTACCATTTTAATCTTTTTCTTCTTCTTTAATGTTACATTTAGCTTTAGAGAAAATAGGAGAAAAAAGAAAAGAAAGAGTTGCATAATTATATATATATACGTAAGAGCGCTTTCATTATTGTGATATTTTAATATAATTATTTTCCATCTTTATTATAAGTATGAACATTTCAATTCACAAATAATATTTAGTTCGAATAGAACAAATTTTTTTAGTGAATATATATTTTGAAATGAGTCAGTTAGATATATTGATTGATCTAAATATTACCAAATTAAATAGATATTATATTCAAAAAATTATTTAACTAAATTCAAAATTTCATCCATCACCTTGATCCAAACCCAAATCAATTTGGTTAGTTTTTCAACTTGGAAAAACACTACTAAAATAACAATATAAAGTTTATATTGACTATATAAATAATTAATATACATATATATACATATAAAATAAAAACAAAACGATGATGTCAATCATTTCTTGAATACATCCATCACCTTTTCTTTTCATTTCAAATACTTTATATAAAATATGTTTTATAGAACGATGAGAATATCACAAAATACTCTTATGATCTCAAAATTTTATAAAGCTTGTTAGGATAAAGCTTGTTATGTTACTATTATAGATAATCTCAATGCTAATGTGGTCTTGGTTTGATTAATTGTTAAGTTGTTTCGTTAAAATTGAAATTTCGAATGACTTGATCGAGTCTCGAGTATCCTCCTCTCAGTAATTTGTTCGACCATGTGGAAATGTGTTAACGTAGATATGCTAATCTCTTAAGAGCCGATTTAAGTCTATGGTTGATTCATCATATATTCAATTATTTTGTTCACTAGGATTCGAAACATTAGTCAGTCTTACTCTTAACGTACCTGGTCCGAATAAATAAATGAAATCAAGTCACTTGAGAAATTATTTATGTAAAGTGGAAGCTCTTAATTTGGAATAATTTTATTTTTTTTCCTAGAGCATATTCGGGTCATCAATTTCATTTTAGAAATAGTTTCTTGAGATAGACACTTTTTACAATAATTAAAATGTTGTTGAGTTTATAGAAAAGAATGTTGTTGGTTCCATTGCAATGAGTGGCGATAAAAAGTTTCAAGAAAAGGGGTAGATATCATTTCTGGGGCATGCAAGCAAAAAATGTTCTTCCCTAAAAAATAATAATAAAAATCTTCCTTGCAGGTGTTGAAGGGGAAGATGCAAACATGCATGTATTAAGAAATGGTATACTCCCTCCGTTTTTGTCTCAAGTTTGACCTAAAGTATTATATGAGTAGTATTATCATCATGTGCTATATTTTTGAAAGGTTTCAAACATGTATTTTTCAACGAGATGTTAAGGAAATGCCTCCAAAATACATGTTTGTATATTACTGGGCTTGAGACAAACATGTATGTTTAATATTATTGGATGTTATGCCTAATTGTAGCTGACAATGTAAAAGTGTATTCATAGAAACCTGAAACTTATCTTTTATAAGCTATTGTTTTTTTTGAAATAAGACTTAATTGATTATTAGAAAGAGTTACAAAGTTGGGAATGTTATCCCATTGACAATTTTGATCTTGAGAAAACTTATCAAATTGAGCTAATGAGTGGGCAACATAATTGTGCCTTCTGCTAATTCAGTATAAACTTGGATGATTATGAGATGCTACTAGTCTAGAGACATCCTGTATGATAGATCCAAAATCAGATAGGTCCTCTCTAGGTTGTCGGACAACATTAATAACAACTTGGGCATATCCGTGTACGTTGTGGATGTGTATCCCTTTGTCAAGAGTTATGTGTAACCCTCGTCGAAGGGCTATAACTTCTGCAACTTTTACCTCCAAAATGCCCGAGATATTTTTGATTCTCCCATAATCCAGCCATTGTCATAATTTTGGATATACCATCCTAGGCAACTGCTATTCTCGGACACGGCCGCATCAAAAAAGAGAGTATTCCCACTTAGAGAAGGATTATTACTTTGACTTTTGGGAGAGTGAGAATGCAATATACTCTCCGGTTTTGATGTCATCTTAGATATTATCCTAGTGGCATAACTGACACAGCGTTGAGGGATAAGCTCATGAGTCTCCCCATGAAGCAGCTTGTTCCTGTGAGTCCATAATTGATATAGCAATAGAGAGACAAGAGCCATCTCATAATCGTTTAGTTCCATTATTAAATCTTGGACCCATAGGTTTGCATGTGGTTGCTGGCAACGAAACACACTCTCATGTAAATCAGCTACAAACCAAATTTGTTGAGCTGATGGGCAGTGGAAAAATATGAGCATTGTTATATGCAGTCCAGTATTTACTTATGCAGTCCGTATTTATTCATGAAGTATCATTAATACTCTCAGTATTTATTCAAAAGTAAATATGGTTCTCGTAAATGAGGGTATATTAGGAATTTTAAATACAAATACGGACTGGGAAAGTAATGTTGGACTGCATCTATCAATTGCCAAAAATATATGCCCTGAGGAGGTTTCATCCATAGCACAACTCAAGCATCGAAGCTCTCCACGTGCTTTCTTTTGACGTATTTTATAAGCTATCTTGAATGTTTTGAATGTTACACAAGAAACACAATACTAAATTTGGTTCCTTTGTTGCAATCTAAATATATCAATTTCAACTGTTTCTTCCTTTTAATGACATTTGATTAAAGTATAAGAAATAAATTTTATTGAAAGATTATATTTTGTTTCCAAATTAAAAATAGTTTAAAATTTTGTAAAAAGAATATTCAAACTTTTTCTGAGATACTCTCTGGTAAGGCAGCCTTATGGTAAAACAAAGGGACCTCATATGGTCCATATAAAACTTTTGGGGTCAAATCTGCATTATTATATTTTAGTTAACTTCAATCAATTCATTATATCAACCACAAATCATTTTCCTCTTCATCAAATCATCGTCGCTCATCATCAAATCATCGTCGCTCATCATCAAATCATTGACGTACATTACCAAATCCTCGACGTTCATCATCAAATCATCGTTGTTCATCAAATTATCACCTTTCATCATCAAATCTTCATCGTTCATCATCATCAAATCATTGTCGTTCATCATCAAATCATTGTCGTTCATTATCAAATCTTCGTTGTTCATCATCAAATCATCAAATCTTTGTCGTTCATCGTCAAATATAATAATTGTCTATCGTCAAATAATCGTTGTTCAACACCAAATCTTCCCCATTTATCATTAAATCATCAATCAATCAATCATCAGATACACCATCATCATCAATCATGTCTTAACCATCATGAATCATAAATATAAAATCATCAACTAAAAAAATACACATAATCAAAATGATAAAAAATCATGAAACTAGATTCTCGTAGAAGCGTAGCTCGGATCATAAAATTGACCTCGTTTTCATCATCCTATTTATATAATATATATACTCAATCACCCACATTACTCATCCTCGTCATCAATACGATTGTCAAATCCGTTCGACAAAAAATCATCAATCATAAACATCAATTCATCAACTAAAATATACACATAATCAAATCGTCAAAAATCGAGAAATTAGATTCTCGTAGAACCGTGGTTCAGATCATCAAATAGATCTCGTTTTCATCATCTTCATTGGTCACCAACTTTACTCGTCTTCGTCATCAATCCGATTGTCAAATCAGTTCGAACAAAATCATCAATCATAAACATCAAATCATCAACTAAAATATACACATAATCAAATCGGGATACTAGATTCTCGTTGAATCGTGGTTCGGATCATCAAATAGACCTCGTTTTCATCATAATCACCAACACTAATTGTCTCCGTTATCAATCGGATCGTCAAATCCATTCGATCATCAATAAGAAATCGTCAATCATCATAATCGATATTAATCATCAATCATCAACGTCAAATCATCATATCCACCATCATCATCAACCAAAAAAATAATAATCAAATCATCATATTAAAAAAATACATAATCAAATTGTCAAATTGGATTCTCGTAACTACGTAAATTATCAATCATCAAATCATCATAATCGATATTAATTATCAATAAAAAATCATCTATCATCAAAACATCATAAACTACATCAATTATCATCATAATCATCACCAATTATCGATGAAACTATCAAAATAATCATCATCACAATTATGCACAATGACATACAAGACAAGCAGTCCCCCAGAGATTTGAACGCATTGAAATAATAAGGACCAGTGAGATACCCAACTGAAGAAGACAAATCCACGTTACATAATGGGATTCATGACTTCACCGGCGCCGGAATCAAATTCCAAACGTCGGCTACCTTAATCGGATTTGATATGCCGGAATTTGATTGGCCTTCGATGCAGGCTAAGACCCATCGTTGGTTTCCCAATTTCACGATTCTAGTCACCGCCGTCGGACACCAGTCCTTAGATCGGAATCAATCAAACTAGCTCAATCTCTAGTCGCCTTCTCCACCGAACACGACATTCCCAGTTCACCATCACCTGCCCAACACCAAGCACTACACGACATCAACGATCAAGAACAAATTCAGATCGGAATCGATCAAACTTGGTGATTTGGGAATAAAATTTTTGGAATTTATAATTTAATCCCTGAACTTGGGCACATTTTATACTATGACGCCGAAAAAAATTATTAAGTTTTTTGCCCAAAACTTATTAAAATGGGGTTTCCCAACCCCTTTAACTTATGATAAGTCTGCATTATGCAAATGTTTCTCTCTATTTAGGAGGGAAATCATTTAATCACAAGATCTATACTTTAATCATTAGTATAGAAGAATATGTGGGAAGGAGTTCTAGAAGTATAAGGTGGAAGATGAAAGCCTATCCTTCTAGAAAGGAAAGAAAGATGAAGCATACCGGTCTCCCTTGACCGGGAAGAGGAAGGACAGACTTTTCTCCCAGAAATATAGTAGTAATATTGTATTGTCCAAACCGACGCCATCCCATTACGACTCCATGGTTTTCCTTTCTTTCTTGCAACCTTCGCCCTCTCCCCTTGTTTAATTACTAGTTTAATTATTCTTTCTTCTGTGTGGGACTGCACACAATGCCTTTGACCTTTGAACCTTCTTCTTCCTCCTCTTCCTTTTATTGCCTCTGCCTTTTAGTTGGTGTGGGAATGTCTGAATTCGGTACCATCACTAATCCTGGTTTGTTAACTTGTTCTTCCCTCAAGTAAGCCTGCTGCAACCTCTCCTTCTTTTCTGCATCATTTCAACGCACATACCTTCAAGATTCAATCTGTAGAGCTGCAACTGTACAGTTGAGATCAGATTTTGCCTGATGGTTAAGAAGTTGGGCTGTTGATGGCCGCTCCCCTCTTGGTTCCTGAGCTCCCGTATGCACCTGTTTTCGCTGACCGGTTAAGCCAGAGAATGGAAGATAACGTCACCTTGAGCTCGCTGTCGTCTAGGAATTCTGTGAGAGAGGTCAGCTTCGCTGGGGATTCAAATTCCACCAGAGAGCTGAGAGTGCAGCAGTCCACGAGGTATGGGTCAAGGGCTGATTCTGAAGGTCTAAGCACGTCCCAGAAAGAGATTAATGATGAGGATGCTAGGCTAGTGTATGTGAACGATCCTGGCAGGACGAATGAGCGGTTTGAATTCTCCGGGAATTCTATTCGCACTGCCAAGTATTCCCTCATCACCTTCTTACCTAGGAACCTTTTCGAACAGTTCCACAGGGTTGCGTATATTTATTTCCTAGTTATTGCTGTGCTGAACCAGCTTCCCCAGCTGGCTGTCTTTGGGAGGGGTGTTTCTATTCTGCCATTAGCTTTTGTGCTGTTAGTTACTGCTGTGAAGGATGCGTATGAGGATTTTAGGAGGAATCGGTCAGACAGGATCGAGAACAATAGATTGGCATGGGTGTTGGTGGATGGTCATTTCCAGGAGAAGAAATGGAAAGATGTGCAGGTTGGTGAGATCATCAAAGTTTCTGCTAATCAATCGCTGCCTTGTGATATGGTGCTGCTCTCCACTAGTGATCCTACTGGGGTTGCGTATGTGCAGACCATTAATTTGGATGGAGAGTCTAATTTGAAGACGCGTTATGCCAAGCAGGAGACACAGATGAAGAATCCCGAGAAAGATTACATTGTTGGGGTGATCAAGTGTGAGAAGCCTAACAGGAATATCTATGGTTTTCAGGCAAATATGGAGATTGATAAGAAGCGGGTTTCCCTTGGCCCGTCAAATATTATTCTCCGAGGCTGTGAGCTCAAGAATACTGCCTGGCTGATTGGCATTGCCGTGTATGCTGGGAGAGAGACAAAAGTGATGCTCAACAGCTCTGGAGCTCCATCCAAAAGAAGCAGGCTCGAGACTCAAATGAATAGGGAGATTGTATTGCTCTCCTTTTTTCTTGTGGGATTATGCACCGTTGTTTCTATATGTGCTGCTGTTTGGTTGAGGCGCCACAGGGATGAGTTGGACACTATGCCCTTTTATAGGAGGAAGGACTACTCTGAAGCTGAGCCGGATAACTACAATTACTATGGATGGGGATTGGAGATATTTTTCACATTCCTCATGTCTATTATTGTCTTCCAAGTCATGATCCCAATATCACTCTATATATCTCTTGAACTTGTCCGTGTTGGTCAGGCTTACTTCATGATCCGGGATGCTGCCATGTATGATCCATCCTCCAATTCAAGATTCCAGTGCAGAGCTCTGAACATCAATGAGGATTTGGGGCAAATAAAGTACATATTTTCTGACAAAACTGGTACATTGACGGAAAACAAAATGGAGTTTCGGTGTGCAAGCATTTTTGGTATTAATTATAATGGTGGAGCAGCAGCCAGCGATCAAGATGAACAAGTTTCTGCCGAAGGTATGGTCCTCCATCACATTCTTCTCTCAAGTTAAGTACTTAATTCACATATTGAACTGCACACTAAACTTTCTTGTTTCCTACCAGTGGAGGGCTATGTTCTGAAGCCTAAGATGAAGGTCCGCGTTGACTCTCAGCTTCTATATATTGTAAAAAATGGAATCCGAACTGAGGATGACAGAATTGTGTGGAATTTCTTCATAGGCTTGGCTGCTTGCAATACCATTGTACCTCTTACTACGGAGACATCTGATCCTGCTTTAAGGCTAGTTGATTATCAAGGGGAGTCTCCAGATGAGCAGGCACTGGTCTATGCAGCTGCTGCTTATGGATTTATGCTTATCGAAAGAACCTCAGGCCATATTGTCATTGATGTTCAAGGAGAAAAGCTGAGGTACCTATTTAATTTTGTCTGCTCAAATTTAGAAACTTTTAATTTTGGACAATTATTGGGAATGTGTTAATTTGTGTTCTTAATGCTCTTGTGTTGTTATTCGTGGCAATGCTTACTGTGCTTGAAATGGATATAAATTAATCCGCATGGTGCTTAATAAAGTTCTTTACCTCTCTAGCTCCTACCAACCCGACTATCTCAAGTCAAGCTCCCATGTTTTTTTTTTAATTTTTAATTTTGTTTCACGTGTAATGCAGGTTTAATGTCTTGGGGTTGCATGAATTTGACAGTGACCGAAAAAGGATGTCTGTCATTTTAGGCTTCCCAGATAATTCAGTGAAGGTCTTTGTGAAAGGTGCTGATTCATCGATGTTTAGCGTAATTGATAGATCATTAAATTTGGACGTATTAAGTGCGACAGAAAATCACCTTCACTCTTACTCTTCAGTGGGATTGAGGACTCTTGTGATAGGAATGAGAGAATTAAGTGCTTCTGAATTTGAGCAGTGGCAATCTTCTTATGAGGCAGCAAGCACTGCTTTGATTGGAAGAGCAGCTTTACTGCGTAAGGTTGCCACCAATGTTGAAAGCAACCTTAGGATATTAGGTGCCTCCGGTATTGAGGACAAATTGCAGCAAGGTGTACCTGAAGCAATAGAGTCACTAAGAACAGCTGGGATGAAAGTTTGGGTTTTGACAGGTGACAAACAAGAAACTGCTATATCAATTGGCTACTCCTCTAAGCTATTAACGAGCCAAATGACCCAAATCATAATCAACAGCAAGTCTAGGGAATCGTGTAGAAAGGCATTGGAAGATGCTCTTGGAACGACGCAGAATCACGAGGTCGAATCATTTGCTACACAAGCTACAGAAGGTGGTTCCAGTCCGCTAGCCCTGATTATTGATGGTACCAGCCTTGTTCATATCCTTGACAGCGAGCTAGAAGGACAGGTAAATGCTTGATATATGCACATGTTTCTCTCCTACAGTACAGTTTCTAAATCTCTGATTGTTTTCTTCTTGTTTTTGCAGTTGTTTCAATTGGCAACTAGATGTACCGTGGTTTTGTGTTGTCGAGTTGCACCCCTTCAGAAGGCTGGTATTGTTGCGCTCATTAAGAATAGAACTGATGACATGACTCTTGCTATTGGAGATGGTGAGCATGATGTCTTTGTTAGATATATTGATGAATTTTAAGTATAGACACCCTGTTGTGTTGTTTTGCTGATTACAAAATGGTCCATTTCACTTTTTAGGGGCCAATGATGTCTCTATGATCCAAATGGCTGATGTGGGAATTGGCATCAGTGGCCAGGAGGGGCGGCAAGCTGTCATGGCATCAGACTTTGCTATGGGCCAGTTCAGATTCTTGGTTCCTCTGCTATTTGTTCATGGCCATTGGAATTATCAGCGGATCAGCTACATGATACTATACAATTTCTACCGAAATGCAGTACTTGTCTTCATCTTATTCTGGTGAGTGCTGCTTTGGTGCCTGGATTGATTTTGCCTTGTGATTAAGCAATAGGTGCCAGCCATAAGAAGGGAACAAATCTGTCCAGTGAGAATAGCACTGGTTACATCTCCTCGAACCTCTCTAGCCTCTGTACCATTGAAAAAGGAATAATTAAAAAACCTTACTTGAAGCAAGAAATAACTTTGAATGAAAAATATTCAGCTACTACGTGATCATATATTTACTCACACTGTTTTCATGTTTTCTTGACAGGTACATACTTTTCACAGGTTTCACTCTCACAACTGCAATAACAGACTGGAGCAGCATGTTGTACTCTATTATCTACACTGCCGTACCTACAATAGTGGTTGGAATTCTTGATAAGGATTTAAGTCGAAGGACTCTTTTAAAGTATCCTCAGCTTTATGGAGCTGGGCAGAGAGAAGAAGGTTATAATGTAACAATGTTTTGGGTAACCATGATGGACACATTATGGCAAAGTGTAGCCATCTTCTTTGTCCCTCTGTTTGCATACTGGAAAAGTGATGTTGATGTTTCCAGCATAGGTGATCTTTGGACGCTTGCAGTGGTTATCCTGGTAAACTTGCACCTAGCCATGGATGTCATTAGATGGTATTGGATCACTCATGCCGTTATCTGGGGATCTATCGTTGCTACTTTCATCTGTGTGATTGTTATCGACTGTTTGCCCTTTCTTATCGGTTATTGGTGAGAACCATCTTTGGCTGCTTTTCATTTAGTTTTTCTGTTTTTCTTTTTGTGTTTGTGTTCCATTAATTGTTTCATTTCCTGCCACTTTTCAGCAGAAAAGAGTGAATGTTTTATGCAGCCTTTGAACCCAGAACTTCTCTCATATTATATTATTATTTAAGATGATGAGACGTTAATATAAGAATTTGTTTTCTGCGCATCACTATTAAATTGAAACTAATAGTTACAATGCCCTTACACTTTTAAAAGTTCTGAAAAAACCCTGAATTATATGCTTTGTTGGCCAATTTTTTTTTTTTCTCTCTTTTTTTGTGAGACATGGACTGTAATCAGGGACATCACAGATTTCCACAAGTTCTCTGTAAAGTTTGTCTTTCATTCGACTCTTAATACTGCATGTTTTTTTTTTCTTTTTCCCACTGAATGCAACGAGTTTGCTGCATAACAAGTTGGCAACTAGGATGGCTGTATAGCCTGTCTATTGATGCCAGGCTTTGTGAAACATAGGCTTCTGTTGCTTTCATTTATCCCATTGTTGTACTCTTCTGAGCAATCAGTTGTATTTTACTCGTGTTGTATTTGCGGTTGGAATTCGTTGCTTTGTATTTAGATGCAGAATATTCTGAGCCCTTGATATTAGGTTTGGTTTGCATGAAAGTACTAATGAACAGATAAACTTTTATTGTGCAGGGCCTTTTTTGTGATTGCTGGTACTGGATTATTCTGGGTATGCCTGCTTGGCATCATTGTTGCAGCACTGTTGCCTCGATTTGTTGTAAAAACTTTCAAACAGTATGTTAGACCGGACGACATATTGATCGAACGAGAAGCAGAGAAGTTGGAAAGTTTAGCAGAGTCTCGGAATGGTGAAATTGAACTGAACCAAATTTTTGATACTCATCGGTAATACAAAGGAATTTTGTCTTGCTTTCCTTTTCCACTTTTGTAGTTGCATTCTTTGAGGTCTGCAGATCTTCAATCTGTTTGCCTTGTTGTGGTTTGCTATCCAAAGGATAGATGTAGTCATACATAGGTTTTCTTTTTTTTTGTTCCTGTGTTACAGGTATGTATGTAGTTGTACAATACCTACAGAAAGATGAATGTGTATAATCTGGTTCGAACACCAAAAGTATAAAGTATGAAATTCTTTTGTTTATTATATACTATTTGAGTTCCTGGCCTCCTCTCATGTGTTGTCGTTTTTCTTTAAAATGCAACGCTGGGGGTACTGTGGTTTGACTGGTGGTCAGAGGAAATTAATTTGGCTTTTAGGCTCAGTTCTGCAATAGGTCATACCAATTAAGGTGAAAGGTATTTTCGGGAATTAGAGACAAATTAAATCTCTAACTAAATGTTGCAGTGAAGAGCAGAAGCATGTAATTCAGTGATATGAGCTCATGCTGCAGAAAGAGCGACAACAGATGCAGCAGTATGAGGTGATGCTGCAGAAGCAAGCAGTATGAGGTCAAAATAACAGTTTAAAAATGAATTGAGCATGCGTTATCTTCCACCATCATTAGATGCTGAACGCTTTCGCTTACAAAATGAAGCCTAGCGTTGTCGGTTTTCTTACAGATTCACCAAAATGATGCTGTAATATATATCAGTCCTTTCCCCACACAAAAATTGCACAAGGTTCAGTTGCTGGGGAGTTTTTCTTCGATTAGAAACGTGTTCTATAGCAGTCCACCAATGGTGATCTAAAACTAATAATAAAAGCAGTCCCCTGGCTAATTATTCCTAAACCTGAATCAAAGAATCACATCTTTGTATGCAACAAGTTGTAAGCCTTAGATATAATGAGTTGGTTATCAGAAGCCATAACAGAGAAAGATGCAGAGAGAATATTACTAATTTTACAGACAAGTACCCAGACTTAGGACCCAAAAACGAACCACTAGCAGTCACACAAGTACACCATTTGTCGCAGTTAAAGGCTGTCCAAAACGAGTCAGATGGCTACTTCTTTTGACAAATTCAGGTAGAAGCCTTGATGTCTAGTTAAATATGCAGACTATGGATCCATATAATATGATCTCTAACACTTTGTATTTAGGGAACTCTTGCATCCTATACTCGTGCCAAATTGCCAACCACGCCAACGCCACTTGCTTCCTGTTTCCACTTCTTCGAAGCTTGTCAAAGAAGAGGCATTGCAAGAGCTGGATGCTATCAGTTATCTCAAGATAATTTAACTAGATAGGCTATGTCGATAGGGTATCTGAAAAATTAACAACATTTCTCGGGGAGTTGATACTAGATATAAACTCAGACTAGTTAAGAACATGGTCTAAACCAAATTCATTACCTTTTTTAACAATGATGGTGGATTTTCTCATTATATGTCTAGTTCCATCATTAAGTATGTCAACCATGATAATGAAGAAGAGAGCATATATTTCAGAAGAGAAACAAGAAGGCAGAAAATGTGAAGTACAGTAGTATATTTCATCAAACTAAGACAATTACAGATGTCAGAAGGTATTGAGTCTAATTCTAAACTCCTAATACAGTATGAGATACAATGGAAATAGACAATCTTTATCAGCCAGAAAAGCATGTAAGCACCAGACTAAACTAAACTGATTGCACAAAAAGATTCTAAGCAATTCATAAGTTCCTCCAGGCTATACTCGTCAAAGAAACCTTGATCAATATGCAAGTCGTCATCGAACCTGATGATTTCAGAGAGGCCGGGAAGATCCAAATCCCCATCAAAGCCTCCAGGAAGCTCTCCTTGGATCTCAGGATAGTCCCTGCGACCTGAAGCTGTTGATTTTCCTCGATATCCAGGTCCAGCCATTCAAGTGCCTCATCATATGTCACTTGTCAGGATCATCATGAACAAGGAACTGGTCTTCAACCTCAGTCAAACACGAAATGGACGAATCTTCATCATGAACAAGGAATTGTTGTTCATCCTCAGTCAAACAAGAAGTGGACGAGTTGTCATCACTCCAGCGGCCTCGCTTGGTGGCAGGCCAATCTTCATCATCATCACTCCTCCAATGGCGCTTGGAAGGAGATCCAAGTCCATCAAAAACTGACTCTTTGCTGGAGCTCTCGCCACCACTCCGCCTGAAAACGCCTCTTTTTACCGTCTCCATTTGTTTATCGCACCAATTTGCAAAACCTAGGTTTCGAAATTCGAGAATTGAGAGGAATTGAACAAGTGGAGATTTGGCAGGAGGGCAGCTATCAGAAGAATTTAGGGGAAATCTGGGAACGACTAAAGGGAGGAGAGAGAAGAGGGAGATAAAGGGGAAGGCTATGAAAATGCAAGTGATGTCAAACGGGGTCGCTTGGTCGCTATATATAAGAAGCGGTGAAGTCCACGGCAGCCACACATTAAACGCGGAAGTTAGTTATCGATTGACAGTTATCCAGTTCGAAGGGCATCTCCAATGGTTTTGCCTCAATTTTAAGTAGGTACAGTGACAATCCGAAAAAATCTCGAAACACTTTCTCTCTCTAATAAAACTAGAGAGAGCCTCGTCGTTTTGGGTAAAAAACCCAGCCAGAATTTCACCGGAGTTAGACAAAATCGCGTCAGCAATCGGACAAACCAGGAATCTAGCTGCTATTGCATAGGTATTCAAAAGGATTGTGAGCAGTAGCAGGTGTGCAGGAGGCGTGGAGTAGGAGGGAGCTAGTCCAAGCAAGGAATCTAGTGTTCGAAAATAGGGGCTCAGTGGAGATACGGTGGCAAAAATCATCCGATTGGGGAGTCAAATACCACGCGTACACATTTCAAGGTAACTTCCTCTCTAAATCTTTCTATAAGATTATTGTGGGGGATTATTGGGGAAAACGACATCGGAAAAGGGAAAGACAGCCTTTTTTAGGGAATCTAGGTATAAAAAGGGGGTTTTTAGGCTGCAAATAGGCGGCGCAGCGTGTAGTCACTTGAAAAGATGAACTGTCGTGTTGATAAAGCAAGATCGGATTGGAAAGCGAAAAAGCAGAAATTTTGGAGCAGGGATCGAGAAGGAATTTCAGGGGACTGGAGAATAAAGAAGACTATAAATAGAGGAGAAACTCAAAGGACAGTTTCAATCCAACGAACAGTCATAGATAAGTCATTATCTGATAAAAAGCCGAAAATGGACAGCAACCCAATCTCACTTGACAATCCAGTTGCATACTTCATTCCATCTGGCTCCACTAACAAAGAGGAGCGAAGAGTCGCTAATCCTCGCACTGCTGATCTGACGAGCATCACAAGACCGAGCAGAAGGGGAGGACTGCTGAAGCTCAAACAGGAGGACGTTGAAGACGCAGTGGAGATGGAGAGCAACTGCCTGTTGAGGTACTGGATAGACTACATGAACTTCAGCATGGAAAGGATGAATGAGTATTTCCAACAATATTGGTCAATCAAAGCAGTGGCGTAGCATAGATGCCACAACTATTATTTCATCAAATTTGAAACTAGAGAGGAAGCGTTGGCAGCAATGCAGAGAAGTCCTTACAACATAGATGGAGGATTGCTTGTGCTGCGAAGCTGGGGAGCAGGTATTTCACTAAGGAGAGTACAGGTGGAGAAGATCAAGATGACGGTGCAAATCCATGGTCTTCCAACTGAAGGATTTGTTCCAAAACCAGTAATAAAAGTAATCAACATGGTGGGAGAGCCGGTGGATGCTGACATTGACACCAGACCGGCACCAAATGTCAAGTTTCTGAGAGCGCAGGTGTGGGTGAATCCACAGGCTCCTCTGGTGAGTGGGTTTTATGTAGAAATGTCAAATGGTGAATACATTTGGCTAGATGTTCGCTATGAGAGGCTCTTCATCATGTGCAGAAGGTGCGGTATAATTGGTCACAACATGAACCAATGCAACTTCACAGATGACATTAGTCTGGAAAACTTTCCGGAAAATTTTGTGTAGAAGCATAATGCAGAAAGAGGGGCTAACTTAGTGTATGATCATAGTGGCAATATGTTTCCAGTCACTATGAAGGCTTATCTTCATCTGGAAGAAAAGAGGAACACAAACATACCACCAGGGTATATGGAGTCTAGATGGCAGAGATATGGAGCCATGGCAGATAAGGAAGCACAACAAGGATTCATAATATCAATGCAAAGGGAGACAGATCTTTTCAGAAAGCGATATGTGGGAGGTGCTGATGGAGAAGGAGGATCTGGTTATGGAGGTGGTGGAAATGGTCCTCAATGCAACACTGTTACACACTTAAGGAGATTTGATCCATACTTTAGAAGTCAACAGCCACAAGACCATGGCCAGATACAAGCTCAGGGACAAATGCTGGTTCAAGGAGGTGAGGAAGAAGATATTCCTGAGGTGGAAATGGAGATAGTGGAACCAGAGAATGTGGTGGCGTCGCCTGAGCCTTTGCCTGATATTACCATGCAGCAGGCAGTAGAACAAGGATTACTGGAAAACCATGACCAGGAGTTAGGGGGCTGGATAGTGCATAATAATGTATGGGATGTGGTGTCTCAAGAGTTACAGTTACAAATGCAACTAGGAGAAGGAGATAATGGAATTCAGAGTTCAGAATTGGAGCATCAGACCATGGAGCATCGTCAGCAAAATGTTCAGAGAGGACAGGAGCATCAGTTAAGCTCAATAGGAGAAATTTCGAGGCAGTTAGGGGGAGATCGGTCAGGAGAACCCAGTCAGCAGGTGAACATCCAATTAACTGAGGAATCAACTGAACCAGAGCTGATTATCATTCCTTCAGACAGTAGTGAAGATGATGATGCGACTTCAAGGAGAAGAGCTAAAGGAAAAAGGAAGCTGCGAGAAATGGGAACAGAACATGATGAAATAGAAACTGGAGAGAGAGAGGTGAAAAGAGCCCCAAGAAAGCCAAACAATGTGAATACATCTTCTCTATGGGGAAAACTGAACTTGTCAAAATCTCATATAAGCACACAGGCAGCCACCAGAAGAATGTCACTGCAAGAGGAAAGATCACTGATTAGAGGCCGAGCTCAACAACCAATAACAAGGGACAAGGAATAGAAGAGTTGGGATGGAAAGAGGGAAGAAGACCTACAGTATGGATTAGAGGTGCAGAGGACACAACTGAATCTGAACCAACTATGAATGCTCCAGTGACACAGCTAAGGAAGAGGGCTAGTTCAGTTGCAGGATTCGATGAAGAAACCATGATATACACTGTAAAATCTCCTCTGAAGAAGATGAAGTTTAGCTATGTTCAGAAGGGAGCAGCAGCTGTAGATGAGGAGATGGACATATCACCACAATCAACTGAGGAAGATGCAAGGAATGGCAAAATGAAAGTTCATAGAGGTAAAGAGCAGGACATTGAATGCAATGAAGACTTTCTCAATAAGGGTTCAGCACTGCAGAGGGAGGCAGATCAAGAAGCTGTGACCCCAAGAATGCTGAGGCTTGTGGGAGGTGAGCCAAATCACCTCCCCTCTTCACCATGAGTGCACTAGTATGGAACTGTAGGGGTTTTAACACAGCTCCTACACAGAAGATGGTCTGCAGATTGGTAAAACAATGGAAGCCAAAGATCCTAGGCCTAATGGAGACTAAGGCCAGTAGAAACACTTTAGAAAAGTGAAAGGATAGAACTTCTTTTGTTGGCATGGAAATTGTGGAACCAGTTGGCAGATCAGGGGGACTAGCACTCTTTTGGGATAACTCAGTAGAAGTTGAAGTTATTAGTCTGTCTTTAAATTTTATCTTTGTTTTTGTACATGACCACAGCCAGATCAAGTGGTGCATGTGTTTGATGTATGGTGCTCCTGAAATCTCTAATAGGGCACAAGTTTGGAATGAAATTAGCACTTTTATGTACATCGACACCCTCCCAACAGTATTGATAGGAGATTTCAATCAAATCTTGAGTCAGCAAGATAAGAAAGGAGGGTCTGCAACACCTAATCATTTGAAGACTGGTCTGCATCAGATTTTGGAGAAGTTCAGAATGAAAGAATTACAGCACAAAGGAGCTTGGTTCACTTGGTCAAACAAGAGAGAACCTCCACACACAGTTTTTGAGAAATTAGACAGGGCATTTGGAAATGACAAGTGGTCAGAAACTTTCCCACAGGCCATGGTGAACAACTTTCCAAGGCTACAGTCTGATCATGGGCCAGTGTACATGGAAATTAGGCCTCAGCAAAGAGGTAGAAAGAAGGTCAATAAATTTGAGGCTTTCTGGGCAAAGATGGAACCTCCAAAGCAGATAATGGAAAAAGTCTGGAAGGATTTAAAAGCATCTAAGGGAGGTACAAGAGGTTTAACAGTGGAGCAAGTGGATGTTGGCTTATCAAGGTCATTGCTGCACTTATCCAATTGGCACAATAGGACATTTGGAAATATGGAGCGGGGAATCAAGCAGTTAATTGACAGAATAGGGAAAATGCAAGAACATCAAAATCCAGTATCACAACTCCACACACTTAGAGGCTTAGAGTTTGAACTTCAAGATCTACTTGACAAGCAATCTGAATACTGGACATAGAGAGCCAAATTAAAGTGGATGATTGAAGGAGAAAAGAACACTGCCTTCTTCCACAAGTGGGCAATAAAAAGGAAAAATGTCAACACAGTTCAAGGAATTCAAGATCAAAATAGAGCATGGGTGACTGAAGAGCCTCAGATTTTACAAACCATGACAGATCATATAAAGGAGGTTTTTGTCCAAGAGGAGTGGTATCCTCCAATGATAGCAGGAGATGTCAACAGAGATGAGTGTATGGCAAAAAACAGTAAGAAAATCTCCACAAATCAAAAGGAACTGCTGAACAAGGATTTCACAGGAAAAGAAGTATGGGAAGCTGTCAAGGGTATGAAGGCTTGGACATCACCGGGAGAAGATGGATTACCTGCAGGTTTTTATAAACAGTATTGGAAAATACTAGGAAAGGATCTCACAGAGGCAATACTAACATGTCTGAGACAAGAGGAATTTCCAATGAGCTGGAACAAGACTCAGCTGATACTGATCACAAAGATAAAAATGCCACAGAAATCTTCTGACTTCAGGCCAATTGCACTTTGTAATGTGAAGTAGAAGATCATAGCAAAGGTATTGGCAAACAGATTCAAAAAGTGCATGGGGGCATTAATATCTGAAAATCAGAATGGTTTTATACCTAAGAGAAGTATTGTGGAGAATATACTGTTGGCACATGAGGTGATGCACCATCTGAGCAAAAAGAAGCAGGGACATGAAGGGATTGTTGCAATCAAACTTGAAATGAGCAAAGCTTATGACAGAGTTTCATGGTCCTTTCTGGAGCAGGCATTGAGAAACATGAATTTTCCAGAGAAGTGGATCAATATGGTTATGTGGTGTGTTCAGTCAGTATCATATCAAGTCACAGTCAATGGACAGACTTCAGAGACCTTCATTCCAAACAAAGGTCTCAGATGCCCATTATCTCCATATTTATTCATACTGGTGCAGCAGTTCATGTCATCATGGTTAGAACACAAGCTGGTGGAAAATAGAAGTATGGGAGTTAAGGTATCAAGGCATGGTCCAGTCATAAGTCATCTAATGTATGCAGATGATACCATACTCTTCACAAGAGTAACACAACAGGATGCACTGGACATGGCAAAGTTCATTGATCTATATGCCAGATATTCAGGACAGAGGCTAAACTTTGACAAATGCTCAATAGTTTTTAGCCTAAATACTCCTGATGATATGAGGCAATACATGATGTATACTCTGCATATACATCAACAAGGAATCCAATGAAAATATTTAGGCATACAGATCAAATTCCAAGAGTAGAAGCATGAGCCGTATCAGGGTTTGATCAAAAAATTCAAAGAAAGATTTGGATCTTGGAAAACCAGACTACTGTCCTTGCCAGGGAGGATTACTTTAGCTAAGCATGTTCTAAGTTCTATGGCTATTTACCCCCTGAGTATTTTCAGAATCCATAAATCGGTACTGAAAAAATAGATCAACTCACAGCAGCTTTCATCTGGGGAGGAGATAGGGAAGAAAAAACAGTGCATTGGAAGTCATGGAAACATGTAGTTAAATCAAAGGAGGAGGGAGGACTAGGTATGAGGTCTGCTCTAGGAATGAACCAGGCATTACTGGCAAAGCAATCATGGAACAAAGTCAGTAATAGCTCCTCACTCCTCACCAAAGTATATCAGGCCAAATATATCAAAGGGAGAGAGCTCAAAGATCTGAAACCTAAAGCTGGAGATTCATGGGGATGGAGATCAGTCCTATGGGCAAAGGACATAATCACAGATAATCTGGCTTGGCAAGTAGTAAATGGGAGAAAGATAGCAGTGACAGAACAGTGGATCCCAACCACTTACAACCCACTGCAAGGAACTCATGGTGCAATAGACCACACAAACATAAGAGTGGAGCATTTAATAACAGAACAAGGTCAGTGGAGAATGCCACTGGTACGTGCAATCTTTCCACATGAAGTGATACCACATATACAGGCTATACATATAAAACAACACAGAGCAGGAGAGGATAAGCCTGTGTGGAGATTGAATAAAAATGGAAACTATTCTGTCAAAAAGGGGTATCATTGCAACATGACAAGCATTGGATGTTTGGATCTGAGGAGGAAAAAATTATGGAACAAGATATGGAATTTAAAAGTGCCATACAAGATAGCAATTTTTCTTTGGAGAGCAATATCAGGAGCCCTCCAGACTTCAGTTAATCTTGCAAAGAGGAAAATAGTAAATTCCACAATCTGTTCAAGATGCTTGACAGCAGAGGAAACAGAAGTGCATCTACTACTGGAGTGCACAGAATCAATCCAAATTTGGAGAGAAGCTGGAATGGAGAAAGCTGTGAATATCCAGGCACAAGCTAGAATGGAAAGTTTTGGTAAATGAATGGAGATCTGGTTAGAAACCACAGACTTGACAGAGCTAATCAAGTCAGCCTTTATCTTATGGGAAATCTGGACCATAAGATGTAACAAGGTAGTGGGAGGCCAAATCACAAATCCAATTGGTGCTGCATCTCTGGCAATATAAAAATTTGAGTTAAACCAAAAATCCATACTCAGCCAGAGAGAAATAAATATGGAGCTCAAGATGGAGAATTAGGGACAGAGGCATCAGTATACATCAAATGAGAACCACAGTGCTGAGCTAACAGACATAAGAGTTGATGGATCTTTTTAGAGGTCAAGGAACGTGGGAAGTGCTGGATGGTCCATACTGGTGCAAAGGCATGCAAACTTTAGACAAATAACGGGCTCAGACTTCTTTATGTGCAGCACTCCATTGCAAGCTGAGGCTATTGCGGCTTGGAGGGCGATCAAAGCGTCGGCGAGCACTGGATGTCAAAACGTCAGACTGCTAACGGATTCGGCAACACTAGTGGCGGTTCTGGATCAACCAGAAAATGCGCCATGGGAAATCAAGAATTTAGTAGATGAAATAAATGATTATGTTAGGCTGAACTTTAGTTCCTTTTATGTTGTAAAAGTCGGTAGGGAAGTCCTGACTGTGGAGCATAATATTGCACACGGTTTGGGCAGAACAATATGTAATATTTCTAATGTTTAAATAATAGTGTTTCTCTTTAAAAAAAAAGTAGGTACAGTAGTTTTTACAGTTAGAACAGTGTTTAAACTCCAACAGTTTACTCTAAAATTTCCCTTAAAAGAATATTTCCTGATATTCTTTATAAAAGATTCATTTATTATCCTTTTAATTCTTTGTTATATTGCAAATTTATGTCAATTTATTATTTACCTTGCATTGGAATTTTGTTTAAGTAAAAATAAAAATAATTATTAAAATTTTACTTAAAAATAAAAGTTTCATAGGAAAATAATTGAAATTACATGTCATTAATATTATAGTGGTACCCATAAATAATATCATAAAGGGAAAAGGGCAAAGAAATTTAAAAAGGAAAAACATTAAGATTAATAAAATTTACTATAAATGAGAAAAAAAGGTAAATCAAAAATTTAAGATTAACGCAACGTCAACTGAAATTTATATGGTTATAAAAAGAAAACGAAAGTTAAAAGGGTAAAAAATTAGAGATTAGTCAGAAAAAAATTAAAGTAAAAGTTAAACGTAATTTGTATGGCTAGAAAAGGAAAAGAATTTTACACGGGTTTTAGATAAAGATTAAGACAACAGATTATTGTTAAATTAGTTTAAAGATAGAGTTTTGTGCAGATAAAGATGAAGGAGGAAAGATAAAAAGAAAATAAAAATTATAAAAAAGTATAGTGCTGGAACAGTTCACGTCAAATATAAAGGGTACTGCACGAATTCTTAAATTCTAACTCTATTATTGCGTATGGTTGGAGCCATTTTTGGCACTATTTGACCTCTCTACGTTAAGTTAACGTTTTCTTTGGAGAAACTCTAAAAACCTCATGATACTTGTTTCACAAAACTAGGTGAACTACACTGCCCTATGTGCGGTGTTGATATTTGTGTATTTAAGTACACTAATAATTTTGTAATTAAAAGCATTGCTTTTCCCCATTTTTTTTAAAAAATCAAGTATGTTATTAAACAAAAATTACTCAACTTTTTGATTTGATACAAAAGTGTTCTCTACCGCCCTACTATAATTTTAGATAGGATATCTTTTGTTGTAGTTGGAAGATTTATTGTAAGAAGCATATAGTGTGGCTTTACGGTTTATTTTTGATGAATTGAAATATGACAAATGGAAGTTAAAAATGATTGTATTAAAAATAATAAAAGTACAATATCTTAATTTAGTTGAACTTCATCATATTTTATAAAAATTGAAATATATACAATATATTTTATACAATATTTCATATTTTTTGATAAACTGAAATAAACTGAAAAACTTTAAATAGAATTGAAATATATATAATATATATAACTAAACTGTAATGAACTGAAAAACATAAATATATATAATTAAACTAAACTGAGTTGAAAAATATAGGTATCTTTAATTGAACTAATATAATTGTGTATGGTATAAATATAACAAATTTAGTAAACAAATATAATATAGTGAATAGAAATGAAATAAATTTAAATATATTATTTGAACTGAACAAATACTAAATTAAAATGAAAAAATTATTCGTAGAAAAAACTCCAGAAATAGACTGTAATTTGAAAATTGTTAAACCGTAAAATATAGGTAAAATACATATACTACGTAGTGAAAATATTGGTGGTCATAACTATATAATGTTAGTGCTTACATCTATACTATACTTTAAAAGATGATAGATTAGAATTTTCTTAAAATTTTGAATTATTTTTAGGTTTAACCACAAATTGACACATCAGCATCTTATTTTTCCTCTTACAAATATTATTATTTACTTTTAGTTAGACTAATAATCCTACCTTTAACTTCCACTTAATGATCATGCATTGATTTTTAAAAAACGTTTTTTTATAAAGAAGAAATAGTTGAAAGAATTAAAAGTGGCTTAATTCACCATATTAAACATCTATATCTATACTATACTTTAAAAGAGGATGAAATAGAATTTTCTTAGAATTTTGAATTATTTTTAGGTTTAACCACAAATTGACACATCAGCATCTTATTTTTCCTCTTACAAATATTATTATTTACTTTTAGTTAGACTAATAATCCTACCTTTAACTTCCACTTAATGATCATGCATTGATTTTTAAAAAAACGTTTTTTTTATAAAGAAGAAATGGTTGAAAGAATTAAAAGTGACTTAATTCACCATATTAAACATCTATATTATTATACTTTCATAGCTCTCCCTTCTCTCTAGAAAAATCACTTTCTCTCTCCTCACCTGAACAGTGTTAAAAAACAACTTTTCCCCCTTTTCTAACCGTTATCAGTGGCATCTCCACCAATAACGGACAGATAACGACTACAATTTCACCGCTGCAATGGTAGCGCCACCGCATCCTCGCGGTGGAGCAACTTCAATGAGAAGTTTTTCTCAAGTCCTATCAAATAGACCCCCTCCCCTTACCTCTACTTTGCCATGTAATCCAGAAATTACGCCGATTACCCAACATCGTGGTGAGCCGGCAGTCATTGTAACCAGACAACAAGCAGATACATTAGCCAGCCATTACCAGAATGCTCTTATTGGTAAATTCGCGCGTGGAAAAAACCAACAATGGATAGTCTCTATAAAGCTTTCAACAAAGCCGACTTCACCGGAAAATTTCAGATAGGCTCCATCGACTTCAGGCATATTCTAATCCGATTTGACGATCCTGAAGATTATCAACGCTGCTGGATGCGAGGATATTGGGTCTTTGCTGGAGCGCAGATGAAGGTCCTTAAATGGACGCTTGATTTCTCCCCAGAAGCTGAGTCTTCGATTGTAACGGTTTGGGTGAGCATACACAAAGTTCCTTTCTACTATTTCAACTCTACTTTGATTAAAGCTATGGGAGATCAGTTAGGAACTTACATCAAGATGGATCTTGCAACTGCTGGTATTACTAGGCCTTCTACTGTGAAAATCTGTGTAGAAGTAGACTTAAAAAAGAAGCTCAAGAATACTATTAAGCTTGGCATAGAAGGGGAAAATGTTGCTAGATATGCTGTTGAATATGATGATCTCCCAAAATACTGCCACCACTGTAGTATGATTGGCCATGAAGATGAGCTATGTGGCAGGTTGCACCCTGAACTCAGACAAACTCTCAGGCCTAAATCCCAATTTGCTCCAAAGATCAATATTGAGACTAAAGCTTCAATTCCTGATGGTGATGCAACTAGGAAGACACTACCTATACAGGATAGCCCTCCAATCCCCCAACAAGCTACTGCTCAACCTTCATTTGTCAACAAACCAACCCCCAACATAGCTGTCCCTGGTCCTTCAGGACTCACTACCACCCAAAAAGATCTGGAAGCTAAAATACCAGACACCCTTTCTTTGAGGCCTCAGTGGAAAACCAACCAAAGTAGGAAAAAATCATATATCTCCACTGGTCCATCTCATATGCCAACCATTAGCTCTCCCATAACAGTTTCCTCTACCTCTCCTCCCAAGGACAATACTTTAAATCCAGCCTCTTCTTCCCAGAAAAAAATCAGCCCTCCATCTATTTCTACTTTCAACCTTTCCCCAAAAAAATTCCTCCTATATGCTACTGATGATATGCAAGTAGGCACAAGTAAGTTTTCCAGTACTTTTGATTTTACAATTTCACCTAACCCCAAAGCTGCAATGTCTTAGGGTACAAAAGGGAATAGATTTCTTCCCTTACTATCAGAAACAACAAAAATGGTTGATAATGAGTCTGAGTATGCAATCTCTACTGAATCATCTCAAGATGATAATAACAATGACTCCTCAGATCAGATAACCTCTTCCAATCACCCTATTTCTTTGACTGAATCACATTTGCATACTGGAAAGTCTGTTTCAGATAAATCAGTCATTGCAAATTTTTTCACTCAAATTAATAGGAAATTTACTCCTAAAAAAGCACAAAAAATACCTTCTCCTAACAAGGTTTTAACCAGATCAAGGAGCTCTAAAAATAGTTTTTAATGAATACAACAACTCTAAACAGTAGGTTCTTAGTCTGGAATATAAGAGGGATGAGAAACTCTATGGACAGATTAGCTGACCTTATTCACCAACACAAGATTGAATTCCTATGTCTGATAGAACCATGGCATAGGAATCATAAATGTGATACATTCAGAAGGAAATTACACTTTTCCAATTCATTTTGTTCACAAAGTGGAAAAATTTGAATTATGTGGAATGGACATCTGCAAATTTCAATAAAATAAGATCACCTGCAATTTCTTTCTATTGATATATTTAGTACTAGGTTAAATGAATCAATGACTGGAATTTTTGTATATGCATTGAGAACCATTCCTGGAAGACAGTTTCTATGGGATGCTCTCTCTGCCTTGGATCTTGAAAAAACCTTTCTCATTGGAGATTTTAATACCATAAAATCATCCTCTGAGTACAGAGGTCCATCTCACCCCAGTCCCAAAAGCATGGCTGATTTTAACCAGTTCATTGCTACAAAAGCTCTGTTAGAAATTAACTCAGTTGGCAATGTCTTTACATGGTCCAACAATTGGCTAATTCCTACTACAGAAAAGCTTGATAGAGGACTGGCCTCCCATACTTGGTTTCAGACTTTTCCCTCCTCTTCAATCCAAGTACTCAACAGAGATACCTCAGACCACTCACCTTTACTGCTTTCTATAGGTAGCAAAATACTTTCCTCACCTAGATCCTTTAGGTTCATAGATGCTTGGTTCAATAGGGATGATTTCCTTCCATTGGTTAAAAATGACTGGAATCTCCCTTTGACTGAAACAGGCATGATTGCTTTTTTCTTAAAACTGAGAAGGCTAAAGCTTACAATCAAGACCTGGAATAAGCTAGTTTTTGGAAACATTGATAATAATGTTGTCCAATCTGCTGAAACTGTGAGGTTGCAAGAGATTATTGTGGACCTTGATAATTCAACCAATGAAAAAATCAAGTTAAACATACTAAAAGCTTTACACCTGAGAGCCATCAAAGAACAGACTAAGTTCTGGAAACAAAAATCTAGAATGAAATGGCTTAAGGATGGAGATGAAAATTCAAAATATTTTCATCATTCAGTTAAAGAAAAAAGATGTGGATTGAGTATCACCAAGATACAAAATTCCAATGGATTCTGACTAGACAATATTTCAGATATTGAAACTGAGGCTGTTAAGACCTCCTATCTGAACCACACTGCCCTTTAAATGGTCTTTTCCATGACCATTTTATTAGCCAGATCCCTACATTAATTTCCACAGAGGATAACAATCAACTCATCAGACTTGTAACACTTGAAGAATTAAAATCTACTGTTTTTAGTCTCAACAAAAACAGTAGCCCAGGTCCTGATGGTTTTTCCTCTAAATTCTTCATAAAATGTTGGGATATAATTAAGGGTGATCTCCTTCTTGCTGTGCAAGATTTTATGAGTTCATCCTCAATTCCAGTAGGTATTTCATCCACATGGATTACCTTAATCCCTAAAAAGGATACAGTTACAAGTTTCCAGGACTTTAGGCCTATTAACTTGTCTAATTGTATTAACAATTTTTTTTCCAAACTACTCATGGAGCGATTGAAACCATACATGCATAAAATTATATCTCCTCATCAATCTGCCTTTATGAAGTCTAGAGATATCTCTGATAATGTTTTATATGTTAAAGAGCTGGTTAGATTTCTTGATAGGAAAGTTAGGACCCCTAACTGCATTATTAAGTTGGATCTGATGAAAGCTTTTGATAGAGTATCCTGGAGCTACCTTAATACAATTTTACTCCATTTTGGCTTTCATGGTAGTTTTTTGTACACTGTGTTATGAAGAATCTGAGAGATGCCCATTTTTCTGTGCTAATTAATGGTAAACCAAATGGTTTCTTTAAGCCTTCTAGAGGTATTAAACAGGATGATCCTCTATCACCATTTCTGTTTAATATTTTTTCTGAGTGTTTTACAAGGAGCCTTGCTTATGTTTTTGCTACAGGCAGACTAGAATACTATGACATTCCCAGAGGTCCTGAACCAATTTCCCATTTGAGCTATGCTGATGACACAATTATCTTTTTAAAGGCATCAAAACAAAATTTGAAAAATATTAAGGCCTTTTTAGTTATCTTTGAGCAGACCACTGGTCAGAAGATTAACTTTGATAAGAGTGATTTTTACCTTGGGAAATATGCTTCAAATTTCAAAATTAGACAGGTTAAAGATACTCTGGGAATGAAACAAGGGAAAATGCCTTTTATTTATTTAGGTGTGTCTATTTTTTCTGGTAGAGCTCTAATTTCTCATTTTCAGCCCCTTATACAGAGAATTGAAAATAGGTTGAACAATTGGAAGAACAAATGGCTTTCTACAGGTTGAAAGATCACTCTGATTCAATCCTGTATATATTCAATTCCTTAGCACATCTGGATCCAATAGCAGTGATCAGAAAAATTGAAAAGCTGATGTCCCTTTTCTTTCGGGAGAAACGGAACTGAAAGCGAAGAAAGTTTGGAGGAAGTGGAGAGACCTTTGCTATCCAGTTGCTGAAAATGGCCTAGGAATCAGATCAATTCAGACTATTGTCAAGGCTTGCTCTATTAAAATCTGGTGGAAGTTTCAACTTAACACATCTCTCTGGTCTCAATTCATCTGGAATTTACCACCTTCCTATAAGACATCCCCTGTTTGCAAGAGAATTTTCCAGATCAACTCCAGTGCTGAACAATATACAAGAGTTCTCATTGGCAATGGGGCATGTAATTTCTGGTCCTCTAATTGGACTGGAAGGGGTCCACTGATAGATTTCATTGCTCCTGATGCCACTAACATACCTCTCACATGTTCTATTCAGGAATTTCTATCCAACAGAGGTATATATTCCACTTCCCTCATTTCACTGCCTTCTGACATTTTCCATACATTGCAGACATCAAATATTGATGCAGAAAGAGCAGACAGATTAATTTGGAAGCCTGGCTTCAATGGAGATTTTAGCTTTAAATCTGCATACGATACACTCAGAATGAGAAGGGGTACTTCTAACTCCATCAGCAAAGCCTGGAATATGAGAATTCAGAAAAAGATAAGTGTTTTTATGTGGAAGCTTATTAACACTTTCTTACCTTTTCCTGATGTTTTGAGTAAAATGGGTTTTCACCTCCCCTCCAAATGCCCTTTCTGCAAAACTTGTGACACAGTTGAACATTGTTTCAACCAGTGTACTTTGGTTGTATCTATGTGGTCATTTTTTTCACCAAACTGTTGGTATTGATGACCCTATTTTCAACTCCTTGTGGGACATGTTATCTTACTAATGGTCTTATATTGGTAGATCTAAGCTTCACAATAGTCTTTTTTGTATCATGCCTGCTATTATCTGTTGGCACATCTGGAAGGCAAGAAACTCATATCTTTTTGAAAATATAAGTCCTCACCCTAATAATTTGAAACAATCTATCAAGGACTATGTTTTTAATATCTTTACAGTAAAGCCAATATACACTAGGTCACTATATGATATAGACATTGCAAATCTAGGCTTCCTCCCTATCCATACTAGACCACCCCAGCCTCAAATCTCTGCAATTACATGGTCCCCCCAGTTGGTTGCTTCAAAATTAATGTTGATGCCTCCTGGCTTCCTCCTAATAGAACTGGTATTGGTGTGATAGTTAGGGATTCTGATGGCACTCTTATATCTGCATACTCTGGATCCTGCTCTTCTGTTACTTCTTTGCAGGGTGAGATCCTAGCAATTCAGAAAGGATTTGAGATTGGAACTTCACTCCAATATCCATTCCTAATTGAAACAGACTGCATGATGGCAATGCAAGCTATTCAGGACCCTAACAAGGCCCCATGGACTATATATCATCTTGTCTGCTCTATTAACAACCTTGGAGCATCAAAAATTATCCACAACTTCAGACAAGCTAACCAGGTGGCTGATGCACTGGCAAAACTGGGGAACTCATCTGGTATTGACAGGCTGCTGTCCTTCCATTAATGCCCTAAAATATTACAAGGTTTGATCCTACTTGATAAACTCAACTGTCTCGCTATAAGGATCTCCAGTATGGATGCTACTGAATAGTTGTTTTTAACATTTTTTGCAAGGTCTGGATTACAGCTTCTACAACACTGTCAGCTTTCACATGGATCCAGACATACTCTTCAATGCAGAACCTTAACATTTAGATTTTTTACTAAGCTTTCTGGGTACCGCTTTGTGTTTTGCTTGCAATTCACTAATAGGTTTCTTGAAATCTTAGTAGAACTCATTCTTTTGTATAGTGGAGTGTACATACCTCCATCCTAGATCATTCTTTTGGGAGCTATATGCTTCATAGAGCTTTATGCTCCTCTTGTAACCTTCCTTGGAAGGAACCTTATTGCCAATATTTTTTGGTGTTTCATGGTTTAGGGAGCCAATAAAGATCCCTCCACTTCCAAAGTGGATTTTTTTAAAAAAAAATATATATTATTATACTTAAAAAGAGGATGGATTAGAATTTTCTTAGAATTTTGAATTATTTTTAGGTTTAACCACAAATTGACACATCAGCATCTAATTTTTCCTCTTACAAATATTATTATTTACTTTTAGTTAGACTAATAATCCTACCTTTAACTTCCACTTAATGATCATGCATTGATTTAAAAAAAACGTTTTTTTATAAAGAAGAAATGGTTGAAAGAATTAAAAGTGGCTTAATTCACCATATTAAACATCTATACTATACTTTAAAAGAGGATGGATTAGAATTTTCTTAGAATTTTGAATTATTTTTAGGTTTAACCACAAATTGACACATCAACATCTTATTTTTCCTCTTACAAATATTATTATTTACTTTTAGTTAGACTAATAATCCTACCTTTAACTTCCACTTAATGATCATGCATTGATTTTTTTTAAAAACGTTTTTTTTATAAAGAAGAAATGGTTGAAAGAATTAAAAGTGGCTTAATTCACCATATTAAACATCTATACTATACTTTAAAAGAGGATGGATTAGAATTTTCTTAGAATTTTGAATTATTTTTAGGTTTAACCACAAATTGACACATCAGCATCTTATTTTTCCTCTTACAAATATTATTATTTACTTTTAGTTAGACTAATAATCCTACCTTTAACTTCCACTTAATGATCATGCATTGATTTAAAACAAACGTTTTTTTTATAAAGAAGAAATGGTTGAAAGAATTAAAAGTGGCTTAATTCACCATATTAAACATCTATACTATACTTTAAAAGGTGATGTATTAGAATTTTCTTAGAATTTTGGATTATTTTTAGGATTAACCACAAATTGAAACATCAGCATCTTATTTTTCCTCTTACAAATATTATTATTTACTTTTAGTTAGACTAATAATCCTACCTTTAACTTCCACTTAATGATCATGCATTGATTTTTTTTAAAATGTTTTTTTATAAAGAAGAAATGGTTGAAAGAATTAAAAGTGGCTTAATTCACCATATTAAACATCTATACTATACTTTAAAAGAGAATGGATTAGAATTTTCTTAGAATTTTGAATTATTTTTAAGATTAATGCTACAACGCACAATAATTATAATTATCATTCTTTACATCAACTTTTACTTCTAATAGAGTTTAATTGTATTCCGTTACTATCCGGATCCCTTCAATTTCCGAACCGTTTTTACCCTTCAACTTCCCTTCTCATTTATGGACTTCTATGTTTAAAAGGGTGTCAAATTCGTCTTCATCAGCACACTTGAAACATGCAGTCACAATATTCATTGATCGGTAGACCCTCTGGCACAGAGATCAATTACAAATAACCGTTAAATCTTCTTTCAATATTAATATCATTAGATGTCAAATTGAGTTTACGACATCTGAAATTTTTTGTTCATGCTTGAATTGTCCAAGTATATCTTGATGGTCGTCTTTTTGTTTTCTATTCAGGTAGAACGTTATATGTTTTCAGGTAAAGTTGTCCTTTTGATGGCTAATATTTGAACTAATTAATTAGAAGTTAACATGCTTTAATCTGTTGTCATTTGAGTGCAATGTTTAATTGTGGTTGGTATGTTTCTAAGTATTTCAACTGCTCTCTCTCTCTCTCTCTCTCTATGTAGGGCTTTGTGTGATATATGATCATTTTTTTGACCGACTTTATTTCTTTCTTCCTGCTTGTGAGTTGCTACAAGTTGTAGGCAAACTTCAAGTAGTATCTAGAAGTTTTCATTCTTAGTCGGCCATGTTCAACCATTGCTTCAAGATTTCATTTGATGCGTATGTCCAGCAGACCATGACTAGATTTGTGTTGAAGCATGAGATATTTAGTGCAGTTGAAGTGTGTAATACTTATGCTCTAAGAAATTGCAAACCAATTACACCCTGACTCTAGAGATGTAAAAGGAACCAGAGTAATTGCATTTAACCTACTAATGGAATTTACCATATATTATTTGTAATTAGTTTTTAATTCTAAAAATAAATTTGGAACAGTACTTTTCATCTACAACTTCAACCTTCAAAAAAATAAGAAATCTGAAAATTTACTACATGTTGAATACACCGAATGAAAATGTGGTAAATTAAATTTATATTCTATGTTTAAAAATAAGTTTCACTAAAATTAAGGATAAAATCTTATTGTAAAAAAGATAAAATAATAATACATATAATTGTTTACTTAAAACCGTGCTGAGTTGCAAAATAAAAATACAAATCATTAATTAAATATTAAGAGATGAATTATTTTCAATAATTTCAAACTTTATAAAGAAACTATTGTTGAACTTATAACCAAGAAAAACTATAAAGAAACTATTACAAATGTTGAATACACCAATCGAAAATGCACCATTTCTTCTTTATAGCCTGCACTTTCGTCACTAAAAACTATTTAAAACTTAATTTTTAAACCATCATGACGTTCCCTTAAATGAAAATTGCACTTAATGATCGTCACATTTTTTTTGTTATTTTTGTAACGGTAAAAATTAATTTTAAAACCTGCATCGTAACGTTCATTGAAATAAAAACTACAATTAATCATCCGTACATATTCTTTATTATTTTTGTAACGGTAAAAATTGCCTTTATAATGGCACATCGTATAGCGGTGCATCTTATTTTTGTAACAATCAGGTGTTCGAATCTCAAATTCTTTGTTATTCTTTAATCCCTAAAGTTTAATTTTAAAACCGCAACGTAATATTTCCTTTAAATAAAAACTGCACTTAATCATTCTCACAAATTCTTTGTTATTTTCTTAAAAATAATTCATGCACCCTTTCTGCAGCAATTATTTTAAAAAAATTAAAATTTAATTTTGAAACATGCTCATAACGTTCCCTGAAGTAAAATTGCGCTTAATCATCCTCAAAGATTCTTTATTATTTTTGTAACGGTAATTAATGCAACATTTCTCCTTTATAGGCTGCAATTATTTCATTAAAAATTATTAAAGTTTAACATGCATCATAACATCCGATGAAATAAAAATGGCACATAATGATCGTCACAAATTCTTTTTTCTTTTGTAACGCTAAAACTTAATTTTAAAACATGCATCGTAACGTTCCTTGAAATAATACTCTTTATTATTGTTGTAACGGTAATTCATGCATCCATTCTTCTTTAGAGTCTGCAATTATTTCATTAAAGTTTATTAAAACGTAACCTGTATTATAACGTCCCATGACATAAAAACTGCACATATTGATAGTCGCAAATTCTTTATTATTTTTGTAACGATAAACTTAATTTTAAAACTTGCATCATAACGTTTCCTGCAATAAAAATTGCACTGAATATATGCGCACAAATTCTTTATTACTTTTTTTAACGGTAATTCATTCACTCTTTATTCTTTATAGCATGAAATTATTTCATTAAAAATTATCAAAACTTAACATGCATAATAACATTTCCTAAATTAAAAAATGTACTTAATCATCCTCATAAATTCCTTGTTATTTTTCGTAAAGATAATTCATGCAACATTTCTTCTTATAGCCTGCGATTATTTTATTTAAAATTATTAAAGCTTAATTTTAAAATCTGCATCGTTACATTTTCTGAAATAAAAACTGTACTTAATTATCGTCGCAGAATCTTTCTTAATTTTGTTACCGTAATTCATGCACCCTTTATATTCTTTATAGGATGCAATGATTTCATTAAAAATTATTAAAACTTAACATGCATCGTAACGTTCTCTAAAATAAAAACTGTACTTCATCATCATCGCAAATTCTTTGTTATTTTTGTAACGGTAATGCATGCACCCTTTCTTCTTTATAGCCTGCAATTATTTCATTAAAAATGACCAAAACTTAATTTTGAAATCATCATAGCGTTTCCTGAAATAAAAATTACACTTAATGATCGTCACAAATTTCATTGTTATTTTAGAAATGGTAAAAATTAATTTTAAAACCTGCATCGTAACGTTCCATGAAATAAAAAAAAATGCACTTAATCATCCTCACAAATTCTTTATTATTTTTGTAACGGTAATTCATGCACCCTTTCTTCTTTATAGCCTGCAATTATTTCATTAAAAATTATTAAAACTTAATCTGCATCATAACGTTCCCTGAAATAAAAACTCTACTTAATCATCATCACAAATTCTTTTTATTTTTGTAACGCTAGAACTTAATTTTAAAACTTTCATCATATCAGTCCCTGAAATAAAAATTGCACTTAATCATTCTCACGGATTCTTTATTATTTTTGTAACGGTAACTCATGTACTCTTTCTTCTTTATAGCCTGCAATTTTTCATTAAAAAATATTAAAACTTAACCTGCATCATAACGTTCCTGAAATGAAAACAGCACATAATCATCCTCACAAATTCTTTGTTATTTTTTTAACGGTAAAACTTAATTTTAAAACCTGCATCATAATGTTCCCTGAAATAAAAATCACACTTAATCATTTTCACATATTCTTTATCATTTTCACATATTCCCTGAAAATGTTTCGACCCAGTAGACTTTCGGTACCAAGAATTGAAACAACATTGCAAGACCAGTCTCAAGGATGTGGCGATGCTTCCGCTCAGCTCGGCCATTCTGAGCAGGAGTATAAGGTGAAAACATTTGATGGTGAATTCCACAGGATGCAAGATGAGCCTGCAGACGGTTATTTGTAAATTCTGTGCCCCCATCTGTCTGCAAGATCTTCACTTTTGCAGAAAACTGGGTATCAACAAACTTCTGAAATAGGAGGAAAATGTCATAGAAATCTGACTTATGTCACAACGGAAACCACCAAGTGAAGCGGGAGAAATCATCAATAAAAGCTGCATAATATGAAAAGCCTCATGCAGACAAAATTGGTGCCGGTCCCCACAAATCACAGTGCACCTTATCCAACAAACCAGTTACCCTCGTGTCACTAACAGAGAATGGTAGACGACTGCTCTTGGCCATCTGACAAGGCGAGCAACTAACAGGCGCAGGCTTGGAAGAAGATACAGAATTGACCCAACTGATGCAAGAACTGAACGATATCATGAGAAACATGCCCAAGTCGAGAGTGCCATAACTCAAATGGAGCTAGGAGCTTTCCAGCACGTAATTCACCGAAAAAACAAGAATCACCATTTTCTAGATGGTAAAGACGCTCAATGTGACGCTCTTTGCCAATTATTTTTCCCGTAGGCTTATGCTCGACCGAAAAAATATCATCATCAAATATAACTCTAACGGGTAAATCACCAGTAAGCTTACTAATGGACAATAAACTCCTAGTAATATTAGGAACCACCAAAACACCATATATAGAAAATGCCGAAAGATGACACTGACCGATATGAGAAATAGGCAATAATTCACCATTACCAACACTAACACAAGTAGAACCACGGTAAGGTTGTACCTTATCAATATGATTGGGATTGGCGGTCATATGAGATGTGGCACCGGAGTCAACAATCCACTAATTATGGGAATGTTGACGAACTTGCGACAATGATTTATCAGCAATCCAACTGGTTGAACGATCTTCGCGAGATAGCATCGTTGCTGTGAATGTCCGCGCAATGCGCGATGGCAGAGAGACCGCGCGTTGCGCGATGGCAGACAGTCCGCGCAACGCGCGATGACAGACAGTCCGCGCGCTGCGCGATGGCAGACAGACCGCGCTGCGTGTTGACAGAGACCGCGCGTCGCGCGACTGAAGGTCAATTTGATTTCCTGAGATTATAACAGTAGACCGATAGCAGACCGAAACAAAACGAAGACGCCGATGATGATGTCTACGACGGGATCCGGCGGCAGGGACCGGCGACGGACCGATCAGTCAACGAGCAGACGGTGGCTGTGATGAGGATAACGAAGACGAGATCTGATCTCCGACGGGGCAGAGACGGTGGTCGATGTTGATGACGATGGTGTTGTGATGGCGATGACGAGCAGTCTCAGTGATCTACGCGGGGCAGAGAGAAATAGGCAACGGTTGAGCGGCGGTGGGGCGGCGGTTGCGCAGCGGTGGTGAGACGGTGGCCGGAAAAAGATACTAAATATATATAATATTAGGGTTTAGGATCGTAGAAAGGCTGATACCTTGATAGAGGGGAAACCTCGATAATTGAGGCGGTGTATTATTCATGAATATATAAGCAGTACAAACCCTAGATAAACCCTAACTAATACAAGTTGGGCTCAAGGCCCAATACTACTCTCTAACAAATTCCTCATTCTAAGGTAAGACAATTCCCTACAGTCCAGAGAAACAAGGCTTTGTATCTGTCTAAGTAGTGTCTGATTATTAAAACTGTTCATATTATGAGAAACACTTGCTAATTTTGATAATGGATCTGCTACAGCATTTGCTTCTCTCAATATATGGGAAAAAATTATGGAAAGCTCACGTTGTATAGACCATATAGTACTGATTAGCGAAGGGACTTGAGCATGGCTCTAGTGGTAAGACACTAGTAGATTTACTCAGAGGTTCTGGGTTCAACTCTCAAGGGAGAGGAGAAAAGGGTGAGATTTTATTGGGGGCTCATTTGAAGTATTACCTTTTTAAAAAAAAAGCTTATCAGCTGAATAATCTTCCATGACACCTTGAATTCTTTTCTGATGATTGTTTAGCAAGATATGTGAATCAACTTTAGCATGTACAGTCCGCAACCTTTTAAAGAGTCGTCTCCAGTCCCATTGCTAGCCTGCCTTGAGCTTGTATAGGTTGTGCCTTTGCGAAGACTGTCCTTCCATCTATTAGAGCCATGTCATATCAAGATCTCGCCGAGTGGTATCACTGGATTTCCATTGAAGCCCGAGATCGGACCTGTGGGCTTGAGGTCATCCTTTGTGAGGCCCGAGTTCTCGAAGCAGACGTAGAACATGATTTCAACTCCACTACCGTCATCCATGAAGACTCTCCTGACAAGAGTTATGGATGGTGACCAAGATGATAAGAGGATCAGAATGAAGTACCTGATTGGGCATGGCGTCCTAGTCAGAATAGGTGACGGTCTCCTCCGGGCGAAGCCTCTTATTAAGTGGTTTAGTGTGGGGGATGGCCCGGATACTGGCTTTGAGCTTGGTTAGAGAGGTTTCTTCGCTAGTGCAGCCGTTAATGCTGTTGGTGACTCTGTTGGCTCCATTTGGCGGTGGTGGTGGAGGATCCCGGGGGTTGTTTCCCAATTCCCTTGATTCTGGTCGTTGTTCCTCGGACTATCCTTTCTCTTTTGCCAGGGCTTTCCACCATTCCTTCGCACGGCTCCCTGGTTGGCTACAACTATTGGAGAAGTGGAAGGATTTGTTTCTCAAATGATCCCTTGTCGGATCAGCTTCTCGATTTCATTCTTTAATTGGAAACACTCCTTTGTGTCATGCCCTCGATCCCTATGAAACTGGCAATAATTTGGGGAACTCTGCCGTTCCGCGGACTCCCTCATTGCGGGTGGATCTTTAAGGAGATGTCAATGAATGGATAGTATCTTGGCCTGAGTCCGGGTAAGGGAGTATAAGATTAGAAGCTAGGCTTTGAAGTGCTTTCATTCTTCTCTGTTTTGGGTACCTTCAACCTAGGTTCTTTGCCTTTGTTGTCCGCCTGCTGGTCGCGATCATGCTTCCCGGTCACCGCGTTTTTGAAAACTAACATATTTCTTTATAGTGGCTTGAAGTTGTTGCACGGTTGTAGGGTTTTTGGAGGCCAGCTTCTTCTTTAGCCCATCATGATCAACATTCATCCGGAACATATGTATGACCAGAGAGAGGAACCTGGAAAAATCTCTATAGTCGAACAGGCTTTCAGAAGTGGTTTGGTTAAACCAATTATGTGCTTTCCCTTACAGGTAGCTAGGGACTATCTTACAAATTTCCAGCTCGTGAAAATTCCGAGTCATCATGGTTTTGCTGAAGACAGAAATTCTCGAGGGTTGCTGGTTCCATCATGTCGGAAGGTGGTCGGTGTTGGAATATTTATAGTAAAATGAATTCGTGGTATCTATGTGGAGTATAATAAACGGGAGTTGTGGAGTTTGAGTGAATGTATACTTGAGGATATATAAATAATGTGAATGGTTACATTCATTAACATAACATTCAATGTCGCATGCAAGAGTTGAATGTGTCTCTTTGTAGAGTTGTGTCTTTACAAATCATATGAAGAGTGACATCCTTACAAATCACTTCCTATATAAGAAGTGGTAAGCCACATGTATGAGTAACTAAGAAAAAGTTTAGAATAAAAGTTACTTTACTTGCTTTGGAAATAGTTTACTGCAGAACTATTTCTTGTCTTTAGACATAAATCTATACAAACTCTTGTGTTATTGTTTCTTGATAACAACCAAGATCCAATGTGTTCTTCTTCTATCTCAAAAGAGTTACCGTGCAACCTGTTGTTCTTAGTGGGTCGGTAAATTTCTTTTAGGAAAGTGTATCTAATATGTGCTTGGAAGACATTATCCAGTTCCCATACAACAGTGCAAAATCCTGCACTAACAGTCGGGCACCTTCTTTGAGTTATCAAATGGGATGTTCGTTATGTGGTGCGAGAAAGTGGAGCGGGCAGCTTGTCCCTGGGGCCTGAGGAGACGGTCCAACTCTATATTGATCTCGTCTTAGCATCTCGTTTGGTATGTTTCTGCATAATCTGCGGCCTGGTAGGTGTTCGGATTCGGCGGCCAATTGGTTTGGGCTCGCTCCTTCTGTTACTGTCTGATCAGCTCTTGGCTGCGTTGAATGTGCAGTCTTTAGCGCTCTTCCGCACTCATGTTCCCTTCGTTATTGTCATTGGCCTCTGTAGGTTGGAACGGTGGCAGTTGTTGTCTGGCAAGTGGAGGTAAAATCAGGGATAACTCGTCCAGAAACAGTTGCTCTTGGAAGAGGTTCCCTTTGTGAGTGTGGTGTGGATTTGGAGGCGGTACGCTTCCTGTCCCTAGAGGTGGTAGGTTGGGGATTGACATCAAAGCTAACGCCTCATGTATTTGAGCATAAAGGCGTTGATTGGGGTTAGCTTTTAGGTTTTCCACTAGTTGAGGATAGTAGGCTTTGAGGGTTCGCAGCAGAAGATGGATGTCCTGGGGGATCTCGGCCGCTGGGGGAATCGAGCTCGAGCCTGGGGGGAACGGTCGAGCTCGGTCCTGCTTCTGGGGGTCGAGATGCGGTAGGGATCGAGGAAGGAGGCCGTGAAGTGGAGGGGTCTGCAGCTTGACGCCTTCTTACCTGTTTTTCCTCGAGTCGACGAGCAATGATTGCCTCGTCTCATAGTCTTTTTTCCTCTTCTGTGAGGTCTGAAGATTTATTATGGGTTTCGAACTCTTCTTTGGTGAGGTATCCATCTTGGCGCCCTATGAGGTCATTATACTCATGGTCGGTCAGAAGCGGAATCCGCGGCCCAGGTCCACTAGCAGATGGTCCTGGGCCCGAGGTGAGTACTCCCGACGCAGTAGGACCAGCGGATCTTGTAGCAGCAAGGCCTACACTGGTGGAAATTGGAACGTCGCAATTTCCAGTGTCAATGGTGGAGCTTGGTGGCGGTTCAGAGGTGGAACGCGACAAGGACCTTCCTCTTCCTTGTCACCGTCCCCGTCCACGTCTACGAGGGGCTTGTCCAGCGCTGGGGTTATCTTCTAATTCGGGGATCTTTTCATGAAGGTGAGCGGTCTGGTGTGGATCGTTGGGATCTGACATGACATCGGGATTCTGAGGAGGCTGTCGAAGCGATCAGATCTGAGCGGAGGGTTGGTTTGATCAAGATTAACACGCGAGTCCCATCAAGCGTGCCAAATTGAAGAATGTCTAGAACACGTGCTTGATCACGAACCCAACTCATAAACTGACCTGCAAGACAAAGCCTTGGGGTGGCCCAGGGGTAGACGCTCTGATGCTTAGGTCAGTGACAGCTTTAGAGAAGCTTATAAGCGTAAGACGTAATGTATATAAGATAATGAATAGAGAGATCTACCAAACCTTTGTATTTATAGGGCTCCATAGATTGGTAAGATGTGTAATTATAGTAAGAATACAACTATTATGGAGATAATAGTTGTATTCCCATATTTAGAGGAAGTGTATTCCTTGTAGGACATTCAAAATTTACGTGTTCCTTATAAGGATTTGGGCAGATGGAACCGTGAGTCAATCTCCCATGTATCTCAAGCCCCTGACCACCCTTCTCGGGCCCTGGTCTGGGTCTTAACGAAGCCCCATAGTGCGAACCATGGACTTATCACTTCTTGTTACTGTAAGCATCTTTGATCCCTGACCTTTGGGGCCTGTGTTTCTCATTGTTATCATACTGAATGATCTTCTTATTGCTAGTTGTGTCTGCAGTTTGCTTGTATAGACTCCCAGTAGCTCCACGTGATAGTGACTCTTCTTCTACCGTGACCCGGACACAACTTCATTGGAAACGTTAGTATGTAAGAGCAAGCCAGAGTTGTTAGCACTGGCTTGCTTATGTGAGAAGATTTAATTCAGAGCCTCCTCATTACTCTCATTATTATCTTTCAATATCTG
The DNA here is from genome assembly GCA_948330725.1 of Sherardia arvensis. Lineage (NCBI taxonomy): Eukaryota > Viridiplantae > Streptophyta > Magnoliopsida > Gentianales > Rubiaceae > Sherardia > Sherardia arvensis. Next base: position 20,661,807 of record OX415238.1, read on the forward strand.
GAAGCTATTCTTAGTTGCCACACTGTTCTTGCCTTTGGCAGTTTTAACTTGTAGAACTTCCTCTCCTGCTTGTGAGGAAATTTGGTGTCTGTCTTGTATCACATGTTCTTTATTCTGCTTATGCTTCCTTGAGTCCTTATCCCTTGCTATCCATTTATGATCACCTGCAAAATTGCCATTCTTCTCAAAGGTAGCATTCTCAGAAGATTGGTTAGTATCTTCCCCTCCATTGGGAACAAGGGCAGTTTTGATATCTGGATTGAATCTACGTCTCCAAAAATTGGATATTTTTCTAATGGATGTACCAATCTTACAAATAGAAGCATGATGCCCTAACTTAGAACAATTTGAACAATACTCAGGAACTCCCTCATATTCTAGGAACTGCCAAAACCCTACATCTCTATATTTAATCCAGACTCTTTCAAGCAAGGTTTTTGACACAACACTTTCAACACAAACCTTTGCCACATGTAGCCTAGTCATTTTTAGGGTTGCTTGATCTACGTTTACTGGATGACCAGTTAAATTACCAATAGATAGCATAACAGATTGATCGAAAAGTTGGTGAGGGAGACCATATAAGTTTACCCACACTGGAACCACAGGAGAATCGGCATTTGGATTGAAGATCAGACTCCATTTGGTTATCCGAATCAAGTAAAACCCAAAATTCCAACTTTTATACATCCAGCACCTATAGTAATCATCAAATAATTGAAAATGAATGAATACATATCGATTATCGACCAGAAAGATTCCAAATTGGCCTTTGAAGCCGGCCACTTGAAAACCACGGTGCAACCGTTCATGTTGCAGCCGAGCTCGGGGAAAATGTCTAACCAGTTTAAATTTGAGCGGGGCTTCCAGTTTATCGCACTCTTCATCATAAAAGTGGATCCCTGGTTCCCCCAGATGCTCAATCGACTGTTTTGGATTGTAGGTAGCCCCAATCTCATATCCAGTCGAGTGTAGGTAGCCCCAATCTAATAACCAGATCTGTGGATTGATTGTTCAATAAGAGGTTGGAGGGGATGATATTAGGGATTATTTTGTATATAATATATCATGTATAGACAGATCGTTCAAATAGACTATTTGTTGCATTATAATGTTTAGCTTTGCTTACTAAAAATTATTGCATTTTACAGAAAATTAGTTCGAGGAATTTCACTGGCGTAGGTGAACAGTATGGTGGGATTTATTGGCTTTGGACATTGGAGGGCAGAATCCAGCCGTCAAACCGAGCTCAACCACTACCGACCGCTATTGCTGCTGTTGGTTCTCTACTGCCTTGTGGCATAGACGTTTTGGACATCCTTCTCAACAACGTTGTCTTCTATTCCTGCAATTGATTTTGGTAATCACCATATTGATCAGTGCTCCATTTTTCATAGAGCAAAGCTGCCTAGACAAAGTTTTCCTCTAAGTTCATCTCGAGCTACTGATTTGTTTGATTTGATACATTGTGATGTTTGGGGCCTTATAGTTTTCCATTTTCTACTAGATCTTTTTACTTCTTGACTATTGTTGATGATTATTCAAGAGAAGTGTGGGTTCATTTATTAGTTTCTAAATCGGATGTATCTGCTAGATTCAAGAAGCTTTGTGCTTTGGTTAAGACTCAGTTTAGTCGACAAATTCGCTGAGTGCAGACAATGGTACCGAGTTCTTGCCTTTGAAATCTTTTTTTGGCGGATGAAGGCATTCTATTTGAAACTTCATGTGTTTACACACCTCAATAGAATGGTCGTGTAGAACGCAAGCATCGTCATATTCTCAATGTTGCTCGTGCTTTGCTCTACAAAGCTAGTCTTCCGATTAATTTTTGGGGGGAATGCATCACTACAGCAGCCTATATCATCAATAGGACTCCTTCGAAATTGCTCAACAATCGATCTCCATTTGAGCTTCTTCATGGTCATCCTCCAGATTATTCCATTCTCCGTATTTTTGGATATCTTTACTTTGCATCTGCTCTACCTCGCCCTCGTGATAAGTTTGCCTCTCGGAGTAGACGTTGTGTTTTCTTGGGTTATTCAGCTGCCAAGAAAGATTATCATCTTTATGATTTGGAGTCTTAATCATTCTTTGACAGTCGTGATTTGGTTTTTTATGAAGAGAGCTTTCCGTTTACTAAAAATTCAATCACTCATGATGATCCCATTCTGGTGGGTTCATCGCCCGCAGTTTTTGATGATGATGGACTACCGGATGATTCTGCCACCCTACCGATTCCGCTGTCCACTTTTCTGGCTAGTTCATCTACTCCTCTTCAGCCAGTTCTACATCAGTCTCCATGTCAGACGAGTCAGACTGACTAGACACTTCAGATAGGTCATCCAGACCAGCAGGCTCAATCAGTTCACTGATCATCCAGTTCAGTCAGTTCATCCAGATCAAACAATCCAGACGGGTCGTACAGACCAACAGGTTCATGTTCCACATGCTTCTCTTCCAGTACGTCCACCAAGTACTCGTGTCAAGCAACGTCCTTCGCGCTTCAATAGTTTTATATGTCCTACTTTAAAAACAACCCCTACTGCTTCATCAGCTTTTTCGTCACATTCCTCGGGCATTCCATACCCTATTTCTGATTTTGTAAAATATGATAAATATTAAGATTCGCATTCTAGATTTTTGTGCGCTGTAACTTCTAGTGCAGATCCTACTACGTACTCTGAGGCTTCTAAGCATTCTCATTGGCGTGCTGCTATGCATGAGAAACTTGATGCTCTTGAGCGTAATGGTACTTGGACTATGTCTTCTCTCCCTACTGAAAAGTCTACTATTGGCTGCAAATGGATTTTTCGTACTAAATACAAGTTTGATGGCTCATTGAGCGTCATAAAGCACGCTTTGTTCTTGGAAATCGTTAAATTGAAGGTACTGATTACTCCGAAATGTTTGCTACTGTTGCCAAGATGATGTCTGTTCGTTTGTTTCTCTCTGTTGCGGTCATGCGTGGTTGGAAATTGCATCAGATGGACGTCCATAATGCTTTCTTGCATGGTGATCTTCAGGAGGAGTTTTACATACGTCCTCCGCCTGGTTATCTTTCTTTGCCTTGTCTGTAAGCTTCAAAAATCTGTGTATGGTTTGAAACAGGCGCCTCGAAATTGGTTTGCAAAACACCGTACTGCTCTACTCGCCTTTGGTTTTGTCCAAAGTAAGGCTGATTATTCCCTCTTTTCTTTTATCCGTGGGTCTGTAGTATTGCATGTTCTGGTTTATGTTGATGATTTGGTTATTTAATCTTCCTCCAAGTCGTTGTTGGCGGATTTAAAGGCTTATTTGTGATCTTGTTTTCATATGAAAAATCTTGGTTCCTTGAAGTATTTCTTAGGTTTTGAGATTGCTAGGAAACATGATGATATGTTTCTTTCTCAATGGAAATATGCCCTTGTTACGTTGGATTGTTAGCAAGCAAACTAATTGATTTTCCAATGGAACAACAACATGATCTTGGTCGTGTGGAAGGGCCTTTATTTGATGATCCTAAGCGTTATCATCGTCTTGTGGGTCGCCCCGTTTACCTTACGATTACTCGTCCTGAGCTCAGTTATTCAGTTCATACTCTTGTGCAGTTTTTGCATTCGCTTTGTGTGCCTCATTGGCAAGTTGCTTTACGTGTATTGCATTATGTGAAGAATCATCATGGTCAGGGATTATTTCTACATGCTTGTAGTTCTCTTCAGTTGTCTGCCTATTCTGATTCTGATTAGGCAGCATGTCCTCTTACTGGTCGCTCTTTGACTGGTTATTTTGTGATGCTTGGTCATTCTCCAGTTTCTTGGAAGATAAAGAAGCAACACATTGTCTTTCGTTCATCCGCTGAAACTGAGTATCGTGCTATGGCTTATATATGTTGTGAACTTATTTGGATGAAATCTTTTCTTCAGTCATTAGATGTATCTCATTCTTCTCCTATGCGGCTGCTTTGTGATAGTCAGGGAGCTCTTCATATTGCTGCAAATCATGTGTTCCACGAGCATACAATAATGCATATTCAAGTGGATTGTCATTTTGTTTGTGATCTTCTTCAGTCTGGTGTTGTTACTGCTTCACATATTCGAACCAAAGATCAACCTACTGATCTTTTCACTAAGGCTCTTGGACATTCACAATTATTTTAAAAAAAATTAAGAGATGATTATTCAAGGCTCATCCCAACCAAAAATAATAAGAAGTTACATCATGAAGCTCAATACTCCTAACTATGAGACAATTTGTGTAATATTACAGAGAATTTTATATCTATATAACATTGCAATGCATTCCCCTGCATGGTTGTGTCAAATAGCGGTTTAAACTAAATAATGGGATAATAAAAAATAGAGGGTGAAACCAGAGGTAATAAGTAAATTTAATCTGGTAAATTTTGGTCTCTAATGCTCTAATTTTTTAATCACTCACCGAGTCATCTCATTAAACATTATTTGCATCTCCCCTCAGAGACAGTAAGAGATTTATAGGATCGTTTTGACAGAATCAAAGCATTATCTTCTGCTATGTATATATTTAATAGCAGAGAATGGCGGCATAAAAATAATCAATATATACTTTAGTCCATCGTCCGCCGCCCTACTTCCGCCGCCATAGTTTTTAAACACTACATGAAACGACATATAAAATTGTGTTTTGATAATTAATATGCAGTTTTTCCGTCGCTGGCGTGTATATATTATATAAGTTTGCACCAAAACTCCATTCTCATTACTTCTATATTTAAAAGGTCATTCTTTCCTAACTTGGTGGAAAATGGTGAAAGATTATTACTTATAACTTGGCAATACACATCTATGCAAACTACTAAGCCACCAGAACTGTTTTTGATCATTTGATTTTTTTCAATTCGAGTTTTTTATAATAACAATATAACTGATATGTGGGCTTTGGCCATTTTATTGGGGAGTGATGAGCCAAATAAAATCACCCCACAATAGTGTGGTTTAATCTTTTTAAAAAAAGGTTATTCATGAATGGAAGGATGTTTAATTCCATATATATTTCCACCTTCTCGATATTACTCAAAATTCCATATAGCTCATGCCTTCTATATTTGATTGACACCTTCAACATCTAAAATATACTTTTCAGCAATATTCACCGTGCAAGATTGGTCATATACCTTTTTGGTAGATTTTGAAGGATTTTGTATAGTTTGGGCACCAAAAATACGGTATCTTCTTGGATGCCAGGATTAAGGTTGTAACCGCCGAGTACTCAGCAAGAAAGATGCCTAACCGTATTGCTGCTACGTCTCCTGCAGAATAGAATCTAAGATCGTCTGATTGTGGAGGCTTACACCAGCCACATGTTGGATCTGCTGCTTTGGGCATGGTCCGTGAAGATGTTTTTCACCGTAAGCGTTTAATGGTTGACGGTGATCATGAATTTTATTGCGAATTTCAACTTGTGTCGTTAATGATATGTCGGGGATGAGGTGAAGAAAGCGAAAGGTAGCGGATATGGTTCCTAATTCCAATTCACCGTCGTTTTGGGTTAGACCTAAACCAGTAAGTTCAACTTGGTGCTAATCCCTCTGATCTAAAGCTCACTGACATATTTGACTTAAGGTTGATCTGGTAGACATGGTAGTGGATGGGACCAAAAACCTGCTGATATTTAGGAAACAAAGAAGGCGACGGTTGAAGAAAGAGAATATGAAGATGAAGATGAAGATGATATCGACAACAAGTTTCAAAAGGCAATATTACTACCCGTGTCAAAATCCGGCACACATTGTCCAGAAGACGGCGGTTATGGTCATTTTGATTGGAAGCTGAAAGGCATATGCCCTTCTTCTGAGCTTCAGTCTATTGAATATGTCGTCGGCGAGAAATACGTGCTGGGAAAAGGTTCCACGTGAGCCTGCGGTATCTGCTCCGACGAACAGCCCAACGGAAACCTAACCTGAGTGTTAGACTGCGACCACTTTTCTGCCAAGTTTGCGCCGTAGATTACATGGGAGAATGTATGAAGTAAGACATATACCTCTTTCTTTCTTAATTATTTGTTTTTCTGAAATCGGCATTTGGGATTAACATATCATCGAGACAAAGATCGATGATTACTTTGAAGAATTATAATGAGATGAAGAAACATAAAATACTTCTTTTGATTTTTAAGGATTTCAGTTTGTTATTCGTTTTAATTGAGATTATAGGATTTTTTGTTGCTATTGTTTTGAGAATCATTTTGAGAAACTACTGTAGAAATTTTCTTTGTCGATTTCTTTGTCTATGCTTTTGCAAATATTAGCAACATTGAGGTAAAATATCTATGTTGTGCTTTGGAAATATTCTGTATGAGCTAATAATTTCATACGAGTACTACAACAACGTGGACTGGGTGGGCTATTCTTATTTGTACGTATTTACATCTTGATTGAATGTATATTTTTAATATAAAATTTTGGATTTTACCCTTCAGTTTGATCTATGACATAATTGCTTGACGGTGATAATTAAACAAAGCTTTTGTAATGCAAGATGAAAAGGCTTCCGTTGAATCGTTGATGAATGGCTAGGTTTTGCTGAGCATTAATTGGATTGACAATAGGTTTTACTCTATGGTTAAGGTAATATATTTTCACTATTGAAATCTTGGTTGTAGTTTGAATTTATTTATTCCTTCATGGAGATTGCGAAGAAGCATTAATTTAAACTTATGGTTGCATATTTTGCTATATTGAAACTTGAAAGTGGATACCTCAACAAAAACACTTCGTAAATTATGTTGGGAGAATGTCATTCCAGTCCAAATCCGTATATTTTATGGAAAAATAATTATCTCCTTTATATACTTGGAAAATAATAAGAAAAGTATATAAAGAGGTTTAGGTTTTTCTTGTGTATATGTGAGACAAATACAAGAATACAGAGAGAGGAAAAATAAGGGTTTTAGAGGAGTTGGAAAAATCCCGTTTTTTGTGAGCAGTTCTGTTTTTGAGATCTGATCGAGGGGCAAACATAGTCTGATTTTGCTGAAATTTTTTCAGCGCGTTCGTGACTCTTGAGGCTTCGTTTTGAACGGTTGGATCGTCAGTGTGTGCTCTGGTTTGGGAGTTATAGCAGCTCGAAGTACAGCCTTATTATTTGATGATATCTTGCACTTTTTATCCTCTTGTTCTTATTGATGATGCTTGTGGTGGGTTGTAACCCTTTGTAGACTGATTGGGGTTTGTTTCCCTCATTTTATCATAATAACAAAGAATAGGTGGACGCCTCCAGTCCCGTGGTTTTTACTCTTCACACCGAAGAGGTTTTTCACGTATAAATCGCTGTGTTCTTTGTCTTTTAGTTTTCCGTTGGCTGGTTTTATATATATCTTCATCACTGGTAGCTTTTGTGATTGCGTTTAGAATATTTGTTGGTTGTTTTTCCGTGTCCTTGTTGTGGTGTTTTGAGTTTTATCTCTTCCGCTGCGCCCCAACAATTGGTATCAGGGCTTTGGTTCACTTTGGCATAATCATGAATTCTGGAGGAAGTGATTCTATGATTAAGTTGACATCAACTAATTATTCTATTTGGAGACCTATGATGGAAGATTTGTTGTATTGCAAGGACTTATATGATCCGATTGCAGTAACTGTTGCTGAAGACGATAGTAGTACATCCAAGCCTACTAAACCGGAAAAATTGTCTGATCCTGAATGGGTCAAGCTAAAGAGGAAAACTTTGGGGACTATTAGACAGTGGATTGATATAAGCATATTCAATCATGTCTCTCAAGAGTCTGACCCATATGTTTTGTGGAAGAAACTGGAAAGTCTTTATAAAAGGAAGACCGCTCATAATAAGGCTTCTTTGATCAAGAAACTTGTTAATTTGAAGCTGAAAGCTGGTAAGTCTGTGTCTGAGCATTTGAGTGACTTCCAGGATATTATTAACAAGTTGATTATTATGAAGATAAATCTTGGTCCTGAATTGCAAGCTTTATTTTTGTTGAGCTCTTTGCCTGATAGCTGGGAGACTTTGGTGGTGACGCTTAGTAACTCTGCTCCGGATGGTGTTCTTTCTGTGGATGTTATCAAGGATAGCATGTTTAATGAAGAACTACGTAGAAGGGAGATGGGAGTTGATCAATCGCAGACGCTTGTTGTTGAAACTCATAGTCGTGGAAGAAGCAAGAGTAGAGGTCCGAAAGGGCGTGGCAAGTCGAAGAACAGGTCTAAGTCCCGAGATGAGAAAGAGCCATTTATTTGTCACTATTGCAGCAAGCCTGGTCACATTGCAAAGCATTGCTACAGGAGGAAGAAAGAGCAAGGGAAGAAGAACGCTTCATCTAATGATGGAGGTGATAAATCTACTGCAGCGGTTGTTTCTGATGATGATGATGAAGGTACATCTCTGGTTTGTTCTGCTGGAGAGTGTCATCATGTCGATGGTTCAGATACTGAATGGTTAATCGATTCAGGAGCTTCTTTTCACTGTGTATTCAAAAAGGAGTACTTTATGAACTACCAAGCTGGAAGTTTTGGTAGTGTGAAAATGGGAAACAAAAGCACTGCAGATGTTATTGGTAAAGGCGACATTCATGTGAGGACAGGTGTTGGTTGCCAGCTGATTTTGAAGAACGTGCGCCATTTACCTGATTTGCGCCTTAACCTGTTATCAGCTAGTACACTTGATCGTGAAGGATACCATCACTTCTTTGGAGATAGTAAGTGGAGGTTGTCTAATGGCTCAATCATTACTGCTCGGGGTGATTTATATTGCAGTGTCTACAAGACTTATTTGACTGTTTGTCATGATGAGCTGAATGTCGTTGAAGATAAGAGTTCTCCGAATTTATGGCATCGAAGGTTGGGACACATGAGTGATAAAGGGCTGAAACTTCTAGCAGGTAAATCTTATATTCCTGTGGATTCTAGTGTTTCTCTTAACCCTTGTGATCACTGTTTAGCTGGAAAACAGCATAGAGTTTCTTTCTCTGGTAAATCTACTAAGAGAGAAGAAAAGTTGGAGTTGATTCACTCTGACGTATGTGGTCCTTTGGATGTTGAGTCACTTGGTGGAAATCGTTATTTTGTGACTTTTATTGATGATGCTACTCGGAAGACTTGGGTATACATGATGAAGACCAAAGGAGAAGTGTTTGGAATTTTTATAAAATTTCATGTCATGGTTGAAAGGGAAACGGACAAAAAGCTTAAATGTCTTCATTCCGATAATGGTGGAGAGTACACTTCTAATGAGTTTAGAAGTTATTGTATGGAGCACGGTATTAGGCATGAGAAGACGGTGCCTGGAACTCCGCAACACAATGGTACTGCTGAAAGAATGAATAGAACCATTGTTGAGAAGGTTAGATGCATGCTGAAAATGTCTAATCTTCCTAAGTCATTTTGGGCTGAGGCGGTTCAATGTGCTGTTTATTTGATTAATCGATCTGCATCAATTCCTTTGGGTTATGAAATTCCCGAGAAAGCTTGGAAGGGGTGTGATCCTTCATATAAGCATCTTAGAGTGTTTGGATGCAAGGCATATGCACATGTGCCTAAGGAGCAAAGATTGAAGTTTGATTCGAAGACCAATCCTTGTGTGTTTGTTGGATATGGTGATGAAGAGTACGGTTTTAGAATTTATGATCCCAAGAAGAAGACAGTTGTACGAAGTAGAGATTTGGTGTTTTTTGAGCACGAAATTGGTGCTGATCTTCTGAGTACCAAGTACAACTCTAACTCAGATTTGTCTTTTGATTACACTGATGTTTCTGCTACTTCTAGTCCTGTTAATCAGCCACCGACTGAGGATGTTGAAGACGTTCAACATGAGGCTGATGCACCTGAAGGTGGTGACGAGATTCCTCCGAATGAGGATGAAGGGATTCATGAGCAGGGGGAGCAACCTACCCCTGAAGTACCGCAAGTGCAGCTTCGAAGGTCCAGTAGAGGACGTATTCCGAATACGAAATATTCGCCTGATCAGTATATTCTTGTTACCGCGGATGAGGAGCCTGAGAATTTTCATGATGTTGTGTCTCATAAAGACAAGAAATTGTGGGTTGAGGCAATGAAAGATGAAATGGATTCCTTGAAGAAGAATGATACGTATGATCTAGTGAAAGCTCCTAAAGTAAAGAAAGTCTTGAGAAACCGATGGGTTTTTAAGCTCAAGAAAGATGGTGATAAGGTTGTGAAGTACAAGGCCAGGTTGGTGGTCAAAGGATGCAACCAGAAGAAAGGCGTCGATTATGGCGAGATCTTCTCACCGGTCGTCAAGATGACTTCGATTCGTATTGTTCTGGGTTTGGCTGCAAGACTTAACTTGGAGTTGGAGCAACTTGATGTGAAAACTGCGTTCTTGCATGGCGATTTGCAAGAGGAAATTTATATGATGCAGACTGAAGGTTTTGAAGTTAAGGTGAAGGAGAATCATGTTTGCAAGCTGAAGAAGAGTCTTTATAGGCTGAAGCAAGCACCTAGGCAGTGGTATCTGAAATTTGATTCGTTTATTAAGAGCACTGGCTACAAACGAACTCAAGCTGATCCTTGTGTCTATTTCAGAAAGTTCACCGAAGGTAACTTCATTATTCTGCTTTTATATGTTGATGACATGTTGATTGTTGGTCAAGATAGTAGGATGATTAATGATTTGAAGAAAGCTTTGTCCAAGTCGTTTGATATGAAAGATTTGGGTCCAGCAAAGCAAATCTTAGGCATGGAGATTGTTCGCGATAAAAAGCTGGAAAGCTGTGGTTATCACAGGAGAAGTATATTGAACGTGTGCTTGAAAGGTTCAATATGAAGAATGCTAAGCCTGTTAGTGCACCTTTGGCATCTCATTTCAGATTGAGTAAGAAAGACTGTCCTAAGACAAGGAGAAAGAAAGTATGTCTTCTATTCCTTATTCATCTGTTGTTGGTTCTTTGATGTATGCTATGGTTTGTACTAGGCCAGACATTGCACATTCTGTTGGTGTGGTTAGTAGATACTTATCCAATCCGGGTAAGGTTCACTGGAATGCAGTGAAGTGGATTCTTAGATATTTGTGTGGCACTTCCAAGTTGAGCTTATGGTTTGGAAGTGGCAATGTTGTTCTTGAAGGTTATACTGATTCCGATATGGCTGGAGATATGGATGGGAGAAAGTCTACCTCAGGTAAATTGTTTACTTTTTCGGGAGGAGCCATCTCATGGCAGTCTAAGCTACAAAAATGTGTAGCGTTGTCAACAACTGAGGCAGAGTACATCGCAGCTGTGGAAGCAGGTAAAAAACTGTTATGGTTGAAGAGATTCCTTCAAGAGTTAGGTTTGAAGCAAGAGAATTATATTGTGCTTTGTGATAGTCAAAGTGCTATTGATTTGAGCAAGAATTCCATGTATCATGCTCGTACCAACACATTGATGTGAGATATTATTGGTTACGAGATGTTATTGAGGAGAAACTTATGAAGCTGAAGAAAATCCACACAGATAAGAATGTTGCTGATATGTTGACGAAGGCAATCCCTGGAGTTAAGGTTGAGCTTTGTGGTAAGCTCGCCGGGATGAGCTTCAAGTGATTATCATGCACTTGTGTCTTCCCCATGTTGGGCTGGAGGGGGGGATTGTTGGTAGAATGTCAGTCCAGCCCAAATCCATATATTTTATGAAAAAGGAATTATCTCCTTTATATACTTGGAAAAGAATAAGAAAAGTATATAAAGAGGTTTATGGTTTTCTTGTGTATACGTGAGACAAATACAAGAATACAGAGCGAGAGGAAAAATAAGGGTTTTAGAGGAGTTGAAAAAATCCCGTTTTTTTGTGAGCAGTTCTGTTTTGGAGATCTGATCGAGGGGCAAACGTAGTCCTATTTTGCTGAAATTTTGTCAGCGCGTTCGTGACTCTTGTGGCTTCGTTTTGAACGGTTGGATCGTCAGTATGTTCTCTGGTTTGGGAGTTATAGCAGCTCGAAGTACAGCCTTATTATTTGGTGATATCTTGCACCTTTTATCCTCTTGTTCTTATTGATGATGCTTGTGGTGGGTTGTAACCCTTTGTAGACTGATTGGGGTTTGTTTCCCTCATTTTATCATAACTAGGCTAACCAGACCGCGCGTTGCGCGGTTTTTATGATGTAATTTTTAAAACACAAGCCCTATTTGCAGATCCCATTTCCCTATTTGCATATCCTAAATTCTATAAATTTACTAAAATATCCTTAATTAATGATAATTTTATTTATTTATCTTTAAACCCTCCCATTAAAACTCTTCCTCCTCCGCCCCACTTCTGTTGCCAGAGAGGTCTGGTGATTTTGGCGTCGATGGAGGTGATGCTCCGGCGAGAATGCTCGTCGCCAACTGATTCAGTACAGGAGGAGAAATCCCATGGCGACTGTGGCGAGAAGCCATCTCAGTGTACATCTACCCGACGCACCCATTCAAAGTAGTGTCTCTGTACTCCTTGTACATGTTATGGTAACCAGTCCTGCTCTGGTACCTCAGCCATAAGCCATAGTTCTTGATGGTGGTTGGGTTCTTCTCAAAGATCTCATTGACAGAAAGAATCTGGCCATTGCTCTTCTTCACCTTCTTGAGCTTCCTCAGAAAGTACCAGAACTTGGACTTGCCGCGGACCTCATTGGTAGCCCAGAGCTTCACACGGTAGATCTTGGGCTTCTCCTCGGTCTCCGTCGGCAGAGCTCTTCCGACAACCTGGTACTGATGATGCCTGAAGTTCACCATCTCTTCTGCTTCTCCTTCTCTTCTCAGTGATGTGCGGCGCCGAGGTATGTCGGCGGGTAGGAATGGGGCAGAAGGAGGAAGTGTTCTTAAAAGAGGGTTTAAAATTAAATACATAAAATTATTATTAATTAAGGATATTTTAGTAAATTTGTAGAATTTTGGATCTGCAAATAGGGAAATGGGATATGCAAATAGGGCTCCCCTTTTAAATTAATATAATGAGTATGTTAATACAAAGTAAACATTTGATAATAGTACATAATAGTTATATGCTACTTCAGTTTTGGTGCCATTCGGATCTAAACAATACCTCAAATTTATAATGCATGCTGATAATAATAATGACTAACTAAATTCATAGCATATAATGAAATTTCTATTCAGGTATTTTGACGTAATTTGTATTTTCATGTAATATCCCTAGAATAGGAGAAATTGCTATTCAATAACATATGTATTCACGTGATTGCTATTTTCACATATTACCCTAGAATATGACATATTATTAATCAATAAAATTTCTATATTCACGTAATTTTTATTCATTAAAAGTTTTATAAATAATATGACATGGGAACAGAGTATACTTTCTTGTCATTTATGATGATGAATTTTGGACCCTTGCTTCTTTGCCTGATGTGAAGGGTGCAAGAAAGCATTAAGCACCAATCCATATTACGTCCGCAAGGGATGTTAAATTTGTATTCATATATGAAAATATGTTATCACTAATACAAATATGAAGTATAAAATAATGTTAAAAAAAAACCTATTAGTGAATTTCATCAATAAATGGTAAAAATTCTCCAGTTGTTTTTGAAACAGTGAATAAATGGTAACTAATAAGAAAAAATAGAATCTATTTATGGTAATTCATTTTTGTAATTATGGTATGCTTGCAAGTCATGAGTCCTCTTGTCGGCCGAATTGGTTTTCGCATAGCGATGCCTAACTTGCTTGCTTGAGTTGACATGAGCATCATCATATGCTTTATACATGTATCACAATTCCACTCTTATACATATGTAATACCTCTGTAATACTCAAACTGTTTTACTATATGACTTGGATATTTTTTAAAGGGTGTGGTGAGCCCAATATATATCACTCCACCTAGTGTGGCATTTAAATAATAATAAAAAATTATAGGATGAAGTTAATTTAGGTATTAAATTGTTTTGCGCACTTTATTTTAGGTGTTTTTGGTTGCTATAAAAAGTTTCCATAAACTTTTATTTCGAGTTATGCTAAGAAAAGGAAAAATAACAACAGTGAAAAATAGTTTTAATTTTAATTGCATCTATTCTCTGCAAAAAAAATAAAAATCAAGATTCTCATTAAATTTTAAATTATCATAAACTCAAAAATAAACTTTCACGAATAAAAATAAAATATGCAATAGACACGAAGAACCACTTACTAACCTTGATGATAAAAATAGATTTAGCCTTCTTGAAATTTGCAGCAAGCTTTTCACATACTCTGGAGTAAGCTTCTTACAGTTCTCACACCTGTCAACACATTTAAAAGAACAACATCTAACTGTACAATTCAAGCGATCAGCAACACTACCGAAAAAGCTTACGAATTTTACCAAAAAACAGCTCCACAAAATCACTAAAATTCCAAATATCTTACAAAAAGCGATTATATTTACAGGACCTTTCATCTTCAACAAATCTGGTTCAATTCCTTATCTGATTCTTAAAGCAAGAAATACTAAGTACTACCAAAACATCCCAAAATATTAAGTTTTTAAATCTTTGCAATAGAAATTCAGCTAAGATCTAAAAATTCCCTGAGATCCAAAAAATAACTTCAAAATCATCAATCTTTAAACATTTTATTCACAACTCTGAATCAAAGGCAATTGTTCAGTCATGAAAATTTCTTCACTCTGTGCCACCTCCTCACACTGCCATGCTTATAACTTCACATTCGAATCTTTATTTAGTTGATAGCCTCCATTCTCCAACAATTATTGTAGAGTCTCAAATTCTCGTTTGATTTTGGTTTAATGACGAAAAGATTAATCAACAGAAGGCCTAATGTAGATTTATAAAGTATGATAATCCGGAATGTCACCACCATTGAACCTCAATTAGGCCCGAAACCCTAAATCATGCAGCTTTCGAAAGCCACGACGTGGTGATCTAGAAATAGGGCACAAATAGGATTCTGTGCAAATGCGAGACCCGGCGTTAACACTCCCAAAATATGGTAATGTTGCTGACCACAGTTTCAATGGTAAGGGACCTGATAGCTAAAGTATACAAAGATAGTGACGCTTCCATCTCTTAGATTTAGGGAGAAAGGGGGCACCACTGATACGATAAGAAGCACCCCTCAATCGATTGGTCAAAGACGCCGCAAAATCTGATTACCAAATAGACTCACTCTTCTTTCGATTGAGCAAGCATCAATTGCTCTGAATTCAAACGCTCAGTATCTGCAGACTATATATATATATATATATATATATATTTATGCCGTCATTCTCTACTAATGAATATATATGTAGTAAAAGATAATAGTATATAAATATACCATATAAAAATTCAACGCATGTTATATGTAAGGTATTAATGTAGAAATATATGTATTATTTAACTTTACTATCAAATAGGTATATATGGTAATCAAATAATATGATAACCAAAAACAGAAACATACACATATATATATGGTGAAGTCCGACGTATGGCGATGAAATATTGATATTATAACCAAAAACAAAAACATACAAATATATATGTACATATATGGTAATCAAATAAGAAGCCCGGCGGTGGTGATTTTTGTTAAAAGCATATATGATTGTCGTTTTAAGTTTTATTAGTATGTTGTCCCAACGGCGTTTTAATTAATATTATATTTATGCTGCCATTTTTTGCAAATATGAATTATAAGATAATGATCAAATATGTTATAGACTTGAAAAATTGAAATTGAATTGCTAAATTCAAAAAAATATACATAAGTCTAATTATTAATCAAAAAAAGCCATGTCTGGAAAAAGGTCATACGATAAAACACACATTTTCACTCAAAATAAAAAGTTAGACATTTTTAATATTCGTAAATGGGAGCATAAATTAGTTAGTAAGGAGACTATCATTCAACAGATTTTCCCTCTCTTTCTAATAAAACATTTTCCAATGGAGTGTAGTCCCATGAGCATAAGCTAACGATCAACACGTCCTTTGTGTCACAGTGTGCCGTTGTCTGCTCTGTGATCTCCACGAGCATTGCGAACACGTTATCCTAACATCATCAGTCTATAAATGTAACTTTACCTATATACGTTTCAAATAAAAAAGACTTTGATTTCAGATCAAACACATGCTAAAACCACGATTAGCCACTTCAAAAATGTAGGGAGCCATAAACACACATACAAAACCACTTCGAGTGAATTTAGAGATCCATGTTTCCACTTTTTCATATTAACACACACAATAAAACATACCGTTCACAAAAAGGGTGGAATCATGGGATTATACCCACACCAAACACAAAACACGGCGAATCCGCCGGATTTCAACGCCCATGCAGTCTTCCACTCCAACGACTTTGTCGCGCGACACTTCTCATTCATGCAACTCGACCTTATTTTTTTCCTCGGTCAAAATTTCCAAATCAGTCCGGTAAAAGCGGAAACCCCAAATTAGTAAACCCTAAACAATTCTTCCTTAACTTTTACCGACGCAGATCAAGCCACAACAATCAATCAACGCCGTATAACTCAATAGAACCACATATGTCACGTCCTTGAATCAATCAACACCGGAATCAAATTTGGTTTACTTTTTGTTTGTATCCATCTCTTCAAAATAGCCCTAATTAATTAGGGCCAAATATAAATGGCCAAAAATGTAGCTATAGGGCTATTAATCATACCTCGGTGCCCCCAACGACACAAACCTCGGCGTAAAAAACTTCTCGGCGCGCATAGGAATAGCATTGAGTTCTTACTCAAATTATGCTCACATTAAAATGAAATTTAATATATCGACTGAAGGAGTGATATTCCCGTTTGCATACTCAAAACTAAAATCCGTAATATATAACAAAATTTTATGCACTAAGGATATGAATATATAAGGTGAGTTGAATGATTGAATTTGGTAAATTAAAGTATTTAATTTGATTTGATTTGGTTTGGGTTGATTTTTTATTTGGTAAACTAATTTAACCGAAATTAAACTAATCGTTTACATGGTAAGTATAGCGAATTTGATAAATTAATATATTTGATTTGGTTTAATTTGATTTTAGTTGATTTGATTTTTGATTTCGCAAACTAATTTAACCGAAATTAAACTATGCATTAACATGGTAAGTATAGATAATTTGGTAAGATAATATATTTGATTTGATTTGATTTAGTTTAGTTTGATTTTTGATTTGGAAATTACATAATTCAAAACAATCAATTATTTGCCAAACAAATCAGAAGTACGGTTGATTTGATTAATTAGTTTAGTTTGAATTTTGATTTGGAAAGTAATTCAAACCAATCAATTATTTGTCAAATAAATCTGAAGTATGGTTGATTTGATTAATTAGTTTAGTTTGGTTCTTGATTTGGGAAGTAATTCAAACCAATCAAACTTGCCAAACAAATCCGAAGTACGGATGGTAAGTACGGCCGTTTTGTATTGATTTATAGTAATTAATTATAACTATATATGGCAAAGTAAGGCGGCTATTTATGGAACGCATAAGATTATGGCAAACAGGTAAAGCACAGCGGCGGTTTACGGTGGGAAACGCAGAAATCCATGTCGTTTTATTTGTCAGCGTTACAATTCCGGCGGCGGTGATTTTTTATATATTTATATTTACGCCGCCACTTTCTACTTTTATATATATACATAGTAAAAGATAACAGAGAATAGGTGGACGCCTCCAATCTCGTGGTTTTTACTCTTCACACCGAAGAGGTTTTCCACGTATAAATCGTTGTGTTCTTTGTCTTATAGTTTTCCGTTGGCTGGTTTTATATATCTTCATCACTGGTAGTTTTTGTGATTGCGTTTAGAATATTGGTTGGTTGTTTTGTCGTGTCCTTGTTGTGGTGTTTTGAGTTTTATCTCTTCCGCTGCACCCCATCACATTAGGATTTATCAAAGTATTTGAGCTGTTATAAAGTAGTGATTATGATCTCTTTCCATAATATTTTTTATGAGTAATTTTGATAAGCAATAGAATCGAATCATCTTGAAAAGGTCCTCATAGTAAGTCTTCTGAGTATAAACATTACTTTTTGAAGGACACATATATGTAATTAGCATAGAAAATCAATGAAAAACATTTGTGGTGATAAACATCCATATTTAGAATTAGTAGTTCTTGGAATTTTGTTTTATGCGTATAATTTTTTTTTTCTTATTCTGCACAAACTCTTAGATTTCATAATCTTAAGAACGTCTACCTGCGGCATGTTGGATAAATCAATGGCCATCGTTCTTTCTCCCATCCCTAGCTAATTAACAATTTTAGTTGGTTTCCTCTTTCTTTTTCATTCTATTGATCGAGTAAAAATTATTGTTTTTTTCTAAATAAAATGATTGTGTTAAATAGCACACATATGCGCAAATATCTTATTATGAGATATTTCATTCACGGCTAGATTAGTACTGCCGACAATTCATCATGATGTAGAGGCTTTATGGTATGAACACGATCGATACCAAGACATATCCATGAAAATATTCATTTATCAAAGAAATTAGACATAAGGTAAAAAAAGTAAATCACTTGAAATAATAATATATTGAAAGTACTCTCAATACTATTTGTATTATATATAGATACTATTTTTTGAAATAGTACTGAATAGATACTTTATATTTGTCATTCTCATTATTTGTATTTTAAAAATACAGTAATAAAACCGCGCAACACGCGGTCCGATTAGCCTAGTTAAAGTTTATCTAACACGATACAAGCTAACTAATCAAGTACTAGTCTATGATCACTTCCCAGTCAATCTTGTTAGACGTTATTTACTTCTCTCCTCGGAGGCAGTAAAAGATTTTCCAAGTTGTTTTCACATATAAGTAATGATCAACTAGCCTACTCAGTCTACAAATCTGATGTACAAACCCGCCAGAAGTAAGTAATTAAAATACTCTGACTCGGATTTCTCATTGCCGCACAGGCACGGGCTAGTACAGAATCGCCAGGAGTAAGTAAGTAATTACCACTCTGACTCGGATATCTCCTATACTGACATACCGCTAAGACTCAGATTTGAAACCAAACACAGTTTAACCCAGACAGGAAAAACTAGTGTTGGCAGGGACGTTCACAATTTCAAGCTTTGATTGACATGTTAGGCATTCTCGATCTTCATGCACCAATTTGAGGAGGAGTATTAGGGATTATTTTGTATATAGTTTTCTTGTATATTAAGTAGGTTTATAATCATTTTCCTTTTATGAGACTGTATGGGTCTCTATATATATTGTAATCTTTTATACCAATATACACACTTTTGTCTCATTCTTACAGACGAGGATAGATTGGTAGGTGACTGAGCACCCGACAGAGGCACCGCCGTCATGGCGGCGCCGATCAATCGTCGGCTGGAGAAAAGAGGATCACAGAGAGAAAATAATCGACAGAGCAAAAGTCAACGAGCTACTATTCTTACTTTTTCTTTGGGTACAGTTTAGTAAAATATATTTTTCTTTTTCTTTTCAATATATTTTAATAAATTTAAATCTAGTTCAACAAAATATAAGATCAGTTAAAAAAAATAAGATCGAGGAGAATAGACTTTAGACTTAACTCCACAAAGGCCTCGAATATAAATTCTTTCACAATGCCTCCCGGCTACAATTTCCTCTAAAACCAAGTTGCTTTGCGCAATTTTGAAAATTTCTATCAAATTCAAACCAAGCTCAACTTCGCAGTCTGAGGAGAAATGAAGTGCTTCAGTCGATTTGCTCTGAAATTGTTGTTAAGAGTTTCAACTGTGTTACTTTTCAGTAGCAAAGCCCTGGGCAATAGTATGGTTTAACGTTTCTTAAAAGGTGTTTAAGTTTTAAAATTATGTATAACCTTATAACAAATAATTAAGTAAGTCAGCCTTATGCTAAGTAATGGCATATTGCATATTTGAAAATGGGTCTAATTATTAATTTAGTCCCAAAATATGAAGAATTAAACATTCACCTACCATAAAACCGCCTTATACAAGTAAGGTTATATGTTAAACAAGTAATCTTAACTTAAAAACAAAAAAAATTAATTGAGTTACTTTCAGTTGAATACAACAAATAATTTTATGAGCTTTTCACCCCAGGTATAATACTTGGGAAGTCCAGGAAATCTATATAACAGAGACTGCTAGCGGACTCAACAATCCACAGCCATTCACAAGCTCATAACTAGTTAAGCATTTGCATCACTACAAAATTGGTCAGTTAGATTGGAATGGTGTACATTAACGCCCAATGCACAATCGCTTGTCTTATTTACAGGTACATCATGGTCAAACTATGTCCACAATCACTAGGTATGTGGCAAGTAAAATGATTAGGAAGTGCAACTTCTATGCAGCAACAATTTCTACATCATCTCCTGCTTCCGAGCCATCAGAATCTGCTTCTGGCCCAGATATCAAAGAAGCTGATTGAATTTTTCCAGTCAAATCCAACCGCATCAAAATTACACCTCTGCAAAAGGTGCAATGAATTAGCCACACTGAAATTATGCAGTGTCTGCCTTTAAATCAGACTATGGATGACACTAAGCTAGTAGTGAGTTTCAAATACAGAAAATCCACACATATAACTGTCAATGAACTTATCCAATAAATAAAGGGTTAAAGCCACCAGTAACATCCAAATCAGAGTCTGAGGGTGCTTTTTATTGGTTTTACATTTTGAAATTAGCTAAGCTTCTTTCTTTCCATACCATACTATTTAAATGCTTCTTTTTGACACTTTACACACCGCCCAAAGGTGCAAAAAGTTTAGCAGCTATGAGAAGGTGGAAAAACAACAAACAGACCATAACTATCAGATTATTAGAGCATCTCCCAGCCTAATTCACAAAACTTTGTCACTTTTCAACTTCATACTCCAACCATGCTATAGCTAAAATAGCTAGTAGATGAATTGTTTAATATTATTTGTAGTGGGCTATAAAAAGATTATGAATTGACTCATGTGGGTCCAATACCTCATCTAACCTAGTATTATTTTGGCTAGCTAAATTTTAGCCAAAATTTGACTTGTTAAGCCAAATTTAGCTAAGCAAATAGCTAAAAGCTATTTTATCTTGCTCTTTAACTAGTGGTTGGAGTTGGGTTTTTATTCTCCACTAGCTAAAACAGCCAAGGATGATTATACATCTAGCCCCTTGGAGATGCTCTTAGGCTAAAAACAGACAGAAGCAACTCATACCTGGCAAACCGGGACTGAATGGAGATATCTTTTACTTTTATGCGGTTCACAGTCCCGCTCTGGCTTACAAGAACAACTTGCTCATCACTCTCACCATCATCTGCAAAAGCAAGAGCTTTTATCATTGCTAATCAGAATAAATTTATATATGTTATGCAGCAGGAACACAGAGAATACCTCCCAATGAAAATCCAACAACAAATACTGCAGCCAACCGATCTTCAGTGGCAAACTACAATATGATTAAGGCATCAGCAGCAAATAAATAGCAATCCCTTATCTGAATAGTTTTTTTATCTGACTAAATGATATCGTAGAATATACCTTGCAACCTATTACACCAGTCCTATTTAAAGATGACAAACGAAAACTATCGAGAGGAACTCGCTTGCCGTAACCATTTTCTGACACGAACAGCAACCATGGTCCTGTCAGTCCCTTGCAACTGATCAACACAAGAACAGCATTAAGAAAGAGCTACTTCCAAGTATAGAGTTCGGAAGTTTGAGAAAGTAAAATTATCTACAAAATTTCGAAAAATAAATATTTTCAATATGAACCATCTACCTTCGACGAGATTCAGAGAGGTCATCCAACTGTTTCCTTAGTTCTGCTGGTATTATGTCTATACTAGCAACTTTATCTTCTCCTTTCAGTCTCATGGCAACTGACCCTCTAGTGTTTCTTCCAAGTGCCCTAATCTGTGCATAATGAAATACTGGTGAGGAAAACCATAAGTAATGCCATATGGTGGGAGAAGCAAATAGTTTAAAAGGCATAAGGATCATTATTCATTAGGTAACGGCAGTTATGAAAGAAAACTAATCATGATACTCCGAGAAACAAACTAGGCACCATTATTTGAAGAAAATACCCACAAAAGATATGTTCAATAACTCTTACTATTTGGACTGGTATAATATTTTCATTTAAACAAATAATGACGCTTTAGGTCCTTCAACACCTCTCAAGCCAAAGAGAAATAGCCCTACCTTATTGATCAATTCTAATTATTGCTAGAATTCGTTGCAGAAGGATGGTATTTGTAACTCATAGGTTATTAGCCTCAACATGGTCCCAAATTCTACCCATGCTTTGAATAAGTTTAACATAAAATGCCAAAACAACTCAATAAGAGAGGTGATAAATTCCATACTTAATAAAATCCACTATAGAAATTTAATACTCTCCAAATCCCTACTCCATTCTTAAGAAAAAATAGTTATATAGATAAACAAATGGAACTACAGCTCAACTTTATGTAGGACATTTAGACAAAAGAACCAAGTGCATTGTGCATGCCTATACGCTAACTCTTGTATAGAGTAACCAACTACATGTATCATGGCTCTAGATAGGAACAGATCTGAATAAAAAGCTAAGTATAAAGTACATGCAGGCGCATATTTCTATGTTTAAGACATAGTATCTCAAGCATGCAAAGTATAGTGATCTTCTTCACTAGCCCCGCAGCTCTATGGTTACTTAAAGGGGTCTAAAGCCTCTTATGGTCAGAAAAAGTACTTACGCAGTCAGATGAAGTTAAAATCACATTCCCATTTTGTGATGCCATAGCAACAAGATCATCATTAGCACAGCGCTTCACCCATTTTAATTCATCACCGGGAACCTGTAAATAACATACGGACATTGACCAGCATTGAAGAGATTTTGATTTTGATTTTTTTTTTTTTAACTGAAGCACTAGGAAGCAAATTTTGATTAAATACCAATTGAATTGCTATTATCCCAGTCGATCTGATCGCGGAGAAATAGCTCATGGACACTTTTTTAATGTATCCTTTCACAGTAAGCATCACAAGAAACTGATCTCCAGAAAATTCATTCACTGGAATGATTGAAGTAATTCTTTCACCTTCTGACAATGACAGCATCTGGATTCAGAAGGAAGAACAAAAGTTAAGTATTTAGCCAAAAATCAAAGGAACTTCATAAAGACTGAATCTGAATACCTGAATCAGTGGCACACCAGCAGCAGCCCGAGAACACTCAGGAATTTTGTAAGCTCTGGCAGAGTAAACTGTTCCTTTGTCACTGTAAATAAAAGAAATACAAAAAAGATCAAAAGAAGTATGCAAAAATTACTCAGCATATGAACAACTAAAAACCATACAGCTACCGAAGGCTGAAAGTAGCCAAGATTTAATCAAACTAATGATGAGTGACGGGTAAGTCCCCCAAGGACAACATAAACTGTAATTTGAATGTACCTGAAATACAAGATGTGGTCATGGGCACGGCAGACATGAATTTCAGTCATGGTATCATTAACTTTCAGTTTCCCTACAGACTTGCCAATTGTTCCACGGTGTTGAAGACTAAATGTTTCTGGCTTCATGCGTTTCACATAACCTTTCTCACTAAATGCCTGGAATCATAATAGACTTAGCACAGCAATTTATAAAATCTAACTGAGTTCTGATAATTCACAACCACAAAGCTAAAATACCAAAAGAATTTCCTCATTGGGAATAACATCTATTTCTTCTACTTGGCTCTCAGAGTCTTCCAAAGTTGAACGCCTTGGAGTGGAAAATTTGTTTTTTACTTCAATGGCTTCTTCTTCCACCAACTATTACAAGATAGAAGACACAGTTATTTTCTTTTTTCTTTTTTTAAACAGAGAGGATATGATGCTTATATCGGAAAAAGGCAATCCCCGTTAAGTTAAATACACAAATATAAAGAAGATAACAGAAATGCCATTACATTTTTCAAACAAAATGGACAATGTATTTGTATTTTATTCAAATGAACATTGGTACAGAACATATCAAAAACGTTCCATTTTAACCAGGGATAGCAATTAAGATCCAGAACCAAAAACTACGTCACCTGAAGTATTCGCTTTTTGCTAGATAAAAGCTCATCCAATTTGGAAATCTGCTCTTTCAAAGATTTTCCCTCTTCAATAAACTTACTTCTCTGAGATAAAGACAATGAAGCGGTTCACCAATAATAGAATACAGTAAAAACAAATGCGGCAGTACATTGAAATATGAGTTCATTGAAATTTACATGAAGCAACAGTTACAAACCTCAAGCAGGGTAAGTCGCCTCAGGCTTATGTCTAGTATAGCTTCTGCTTGTTTCTCTGACAACCTGAAATCTGTAGTAACCAAGAAATCTTAAATTTGTGTGGAAGAGCATGACTCTAGTCTAGATGTTAAAGCAATAGGATCCATATATAAAGCACAGCAGCAGAACAGTTTGAATATGGATATCAAGTATTCAAGCAGCAAACAAAAGCCTCAGAGTTCTCATTCATCATTGTTAGGGAAATGATGTTGAATACGATATCCGTGTATTACCAAATTTCATACAAGCATACACATTTGTCCACGAGTGAAACATGATTCAGAAAACTCCAGCTATTGTTGTTTGTTTATACTTAAATTGAAATCAAAAGTGATAAAATATTCCCGTACTACCCACAGCCAGTATGCATCATCACATTTTCATAACCAAAATATAATAAGACGTCAGAAAGTACTCTACAAACTTAAAAATACACAGCCTTTTGATCATACTAAATTCACAACAAGGATCTGAACCTAAGACCCTCAACAAGAATCTAGTATATATCATTGGTGCAGGCAAGCACAATTCATAAATCTGGCCATTGAAATGAAACTATACATGTCCGAGGAATAAAAGAAATAATGCTGATGGTTCTTTGTTTTTGAGAAATTTGTTAAGGCTTATGGTCTTTCTTTTTCCGATTTTGCACTTAGAAATGTAACAAATGAAATGACGAAGGTTCCATCCTAAGAAAACTTTAAATACCCAGAGTTTCAGAGAGCAATACCCCAGGGATCAATGCAAGCAAATGAGATCAATATGATCGGATAAAAACATTGTCAAGATGTTAAATACCTCTCATTAACGCAGCTGCAGCCGAAGCATTACTAGGAGCTTTACGGATTAAGTTGATGACACTATCCAAATTATCAAGCCCCACAACGATGCCCTAAGTTGACAAGTACCAAATAAGGAAAGAAGAACTGAGAATGTGAAAAAAAAAAAAAAAAAAGGCATGCAATAGCTCAAATAATGAACTCCAGTCAGGAAATTAGCAGAAAAAGTGAAAGACCGTATCCAGGAACATATGTACAAACTACACATTATGTAAAGAAGATCATCTATACATCCCAACTTCAACGAAGTTTTTACATACCTCAACAATATGATGTCTATTCTTTGCCTGTCCACGCTTGAATTCAGCACGCCTTTGAATAACCGAACATCTAAAATCCAAGAAAGCCTGCCACAAAATTTATTAGAACCATTTGCATGTGGAGGCAACTTAGAATCATCGGGTGACATTCAATTTGGATGTAGAGGAAAGTGTGGGATAAACAGAATGCACCAAAACTCCAATCCATTCAGGTGCATGAGGCCCATACTTAACGTCACACACAGCAAATTATGCAAGAAATAGAAGGTAAGAAGATTGTGCAAAGGCTAGAAATTTCAGGAGGAACCATGTTGATTTGCATAAGTTACGTAACATCGACAATCAACTCATGAGTGTCATTCAATGATAAGACAACAACACCGTCCATACACCACAAACTAAAATCGAGGACAATTTACCTCATCTGAAAATTACTCCTTAATCATACACACTGGTGAAGTTACAAAGTACAGGAAATAAGCATGTCAGTTATGAGAACAGTTCATCCACTTCACCAGTTTTTGGATACAAGGAAGACATAAAGAAGTATAACAAATAATATAAAACATATGAATCTGTTTGCACTGTAAATAAACGGTTTTGTCTGAAATTTGGTCACCTGAAGCAAGTCCTTCAATCCCATAAGTCTGGGTTTCCCGTCAAGAATGCTACATGAGATAAGAAAGGGAATAAGAAGCAATGCCTGATGAGAAACTATTAGTATATGCCCTACTTCAGAAACAAACTTTTACACCAAGCAAGGATTTGATAATAATTTCAAAAAATATCTAATGTGCCCGGACAATTAGAAACACCACAGCATTTGTTCATAAAGTGTAACTACACTCAACAGGTTTGTAAGGAGTCAGGGCTATTCCTTGACTAACTATGGAGGTCTAAAAAAGCTTTGCAGCAGTTGACAAAGAGAAAAGTCAATCTCCTTGACCAGCTACTAATTAACAGTTTTGGTTGGAGAGCAACAGAAGGGATTCTCAACAAAAGAGCTCCCTCTAATGTTCTTGGTCATTAAATTGAAAATGAAGAACTGTTGTGTGGTTAGAGCCCAAAAAGAATCAAGCATGAAGTACAATTGTAACCTGTTCTTGATATCTATAAAAGGAGGCAATTAAAAGGACTTAATGTTTAGACAATAAGAGGTAAAAAACAACGGTTTAGGATCACTAGCCTTAATCCTTTGTTATACAAACTAGATGGGATGCAACTTGTTTGAGTTGTTTCCTCCTTGTTCTTTGAGCAAAAATAAATTGATTTTAAGGCTGTAAACCAAAACTATTCTGATGTTGATTTAAATGCAAAAACTGATTCTGTCAGACAGACCAAAGATCAAATATCATAGTATAAGTCATTTGGCGGCCAAAGTTGGCTAGTTTGACTTTTGGAGTCAACTGCTGATATTTTTATCCATGTAAATGAAAATATACAAATAGAGAATATATGTTATGATGAATCCAACTATATATCATACATTTTAATACTCTTACATATACACTATTACAATTTATTGGTCAAAGTTTGCTTTGACTCTAACGTAATACAGATACCATCACTTGCATTCAGAAATTATAATCCATTGCATTTAGGGAAGGAGTTTTAATTGATGAAGAAAAATAGAATCTGCTACTTTATGACTTTAGGCCTTTCCAACTGGAGGTAAAGTTTAATATGATACCAGCATAAGCAAGGAAACAGTGTGGAGTTGCATGAGACATTTAAAAAAGATGTGACTATCGGAAAGCTCGCTTTAATCTCAGAAAGAAGCCACCAGAGGGGGAATCACATGTTGTTAGGACATCAGTAGCTGTGAGTAGATCTCAGAGATGAGATGTTACTAAGAATAACATAGATATTCAAGAAATTTGAAATACGAAGGCAATAAACTGGGCTGGCTATATGGGGAGATCGCTATACAGCATGCATTAAAAAAAAACAGGAACCATTATAAAATGCTTAGGAAAATTCAATCCGATCATAGGAATGATTGGACAAGCTAATCTTTTTTAGTACTAAACCAAAAATCTCTTAACAATATTGACAACGATGCATATAATTTGGCAGAATTGAAAACAAATCAGCTTCCAAATAAAGCATGTTATACTCCATCTACAACATTTTATGTACTTACCCCACCATATTACAGCTGAAGCTAGATTGCAAGGAAGTGAGGCGGTAAAGATTGTTCAACAAAATTAAGGGTTCCGTGCCCTTCTTAAGCTGTAAACAGGAGGCAAAATTATGTTATCAACAAAACATAAAATCCACAAAGTAAAACAATGCATTAAGCGCCACAAGAATAACATCTGATCAATACCTCAATCACTACACGCATGCCAGAGCGATCACTCTCATCACGGATATCACTAATACCTTCTAGAGTCTGTTCAAAATAAAAATAAAAAGAAGAGATAAAGGCACAATTTCACTAAAGTATTAAAAACCATACTGAGCAAGTTAAATGGTATAAGAAAGCCACACACATGTCTCATGAATTAGAATATGAATGAGCTTTCTTAGAAGTAGAAATGCTGAAAGCTCATCCTTGGATACTGAAATGGTAATTGGTTTTCATCTTAAACAGACTTAAATCATGTTTCAGAAAAGTATTAACCACAATCTGCCTTGCAGAATGGTTATATGGTTGTTAACAGGTAGAAATAAGAAATTTTTTGGAGGAAACCATAAAGAGAACAATAGAGGCTCTTAGTATTCCTCCAAATCTACCTATTTTAGATTTATATCTAGAGACTAATTCAATGTTAACTTTGGGACCACCACACCACAGCAAGCAAAATTCAGCAGGTAAACAGTGAGCCAATACATTGTTAGACTTCATTTTATACTAAGGAAGCAAAACCTGTTATGCATGACCGAAGTCATTAACTGCTTACTGTAAATTCATCTATTGTTCTTATAAATGATATTGTCATTAGGTATTCCTTATATGGGAATTGCTACATCATGTGCAAGAAGCTAATTTATGTAATATATATAAAGAGATTTCTGAATAAAAAAGAAAATGGTGCTAGTGGGAAAAGAGAGAATGAGTGAGGAAAGAGGAGGGTGAATAGAACTTGACATTTTTTGACACAAAAGGAAGTAGGGCACCCAAATCGACAAGTAAGAGGGACCAAGGGAGTATTATGCAGACATGAAGCCATGCACATCAATGGTATCATTAGACACAGCCCAATGACACTGTACAGAGCAAAAGAACAGAAAATCTCACCAAAAACCATTGACACAATATAATAAATTTACTAAATTATAAAGGAAACATTCAAGCAAGATATAAAGAAGCATCATAACATCTGATTAAGGGGCAACTACACAAAGCTGAGAGATAAATGACCACTACCAAAGAAGATACCTTGTTCTCTACAAGTTCAGCAATTTTCTCAACCAGCGAGGCTTTGTTGGCTTGGTATGGAATCTAGAGAGAAACGATGGGGAAGAAGCTGAGTCGGTATAATGATATCTAAATCTCAAAATAACAGGCATGTGACAGTGAAATATATCATACTAAGACAACACACGAACCTCTTTGATGATAACTGCTGTCCGTTTTGTTCTGGAATCTAGGAGTTCAATATCTGTCTTTCCTCTGACTACTACACGTCCTCTTCCAGTGCGGTAAGCATCTAAAATCCTGGTAGCCAGCCAAGTGAACAGAAACTTCAGAAGCTCATATTCTCAAATTCATCAATTAAGTAAAAATTAGTTGGCCAATACAGTAAGAACATGGGGTGTGCGTGGTGCTTGCTTCTGTGTGTGTGTGAGAGAGAGAGAGTAGAGAGAGAGGGGGGGAGAGAGAGAGAGAGAGGGGGGGAGAGAGGGGAGAGAGAGAGAGAGAGAGAGAGAGAGAGAGAGAGAGAGAGAGAGAGAGGGCCCTACCCAAGGGTACCCATTATTATTCCTCCAGTTGGAAAGTCAGGACCAGGCATGCATTCCAACAATTCTTGTAACTAGTGAAATGATGAAAGAGGAACAGGTAAATGTCATGAACTAGAAAAAATTAATTACAGCACCCTATCTAGATTAACAAAATATTTATTATGTGTAGAAATTTTCCAACATAATCAGGAAATTCCATCCACCTCACAAAGGTGAATGAAAGGCATAAGCAGGATAGCAGTAGATGTATATGCCTAAGAAAACTGGCAGCCCTTTTATACCTGAAATCATCCCCGCAATCCCCTGTATAAAGCCATTTACTATAAAACTCTGACTTTTTGTGTCTTTAGTTGCATCATACCTCTTTTTTCCAATGTTGAACCATTTGGTCCAAGACAAGGTGGTAAAAACTCCAATAATTAATACTTTATAATTGGATACCGGACTCAATATAGACTTAACCAGTTATGCTACAAGAATTGATCGAAATTGAAAAATACACTTTCATTATCTTTCAAAATTTGAAAATGCACTTTTAGGTCCTCTACAAATGAAACAATGGCAAGTTATCCCTAAATGGTCATGGATAGTTGGATACCTTTTAGCACCTTTTAGCTAATCATAGAAAAAACTCAAATTGTCTCTATTTCTTTAGTTTTCTGATATTTATCTTTATATAATATCATTATATATTACTACAAAGTGTACAATTTTTATTAATAGGAAGGAAAAGATGAATAAATGTTTTAAAACTTTCAGGTTAATTGTAAAATCTTATAAAGATCATTATTCTGAATGAAAGGCTGCTATGAAAACTCCCTTTGTAACATCTTTAAGCTAAATTGTGTGATATCTAAGTTTTAACATATCATAGTGGTTCCTACCAAGGCAGCGTTTCACAAGATGGACTCTTTGCATGTTCTTAAAGTCTTTGCATGTATGCATGCCAAATATAGATTAAGAGTTAAAACAAGCTTTTCTTCAACCATCAGAAAATGAAATTAAAATCATTTTCATTTTAATAACAATAAGTTACCAATTTTACTGCACGTCTACTAAAGTAACACTCCATTCATCCTGGAGTATACTTCTTATTTACATAACTGTTACATAAGGCTATTGCTTTTTTCTGATTTGGGCAATTCTTTACCATTCAAAAGGGTCATCATTTAGTAATATATAAACATACGTATATGATTTTGGTACTATATACATTATTTCTATTCATAAGAAGAAAATGAGGAACTTAGCACAGGCATACAGAACAGAATCCAGCTTTAAACTAAGAATGCTCAAAGATCCCATTCACACGTCTAATCCCGGATCTATTTGAGAATCTCAAGTCAAAAGGTCAGATTGTCACACATTACCGTTGCTTCTGGATTGCGAATTAAAACGGAAAGAGCATCCACCAACTCAGCAAGATTATGTGGAGGGATGTTGGTTGCCATTCCAACCTGAAAACCATCAAAAGGAGTCAATCATAGAGTAAATGTTAACTCGGGTATCATAAATAAAGTAAGAGTCAGGTCAAAAGAAAAACAGAATACTCACCGCTATTCCAGAGGCACCATTTAGCAATAAGTTAGGAATACGTGCAGGGAGTAATGCCGGTTCCTTTTGCGAATTATCAAAATTCGGAACAAAATCAACCTGCAGAAATGATGTTTGAGCTCAAGTTTATACACACACACACACATATATGTATTGAATTCAGTGAATGTTGTAGGTTAGAGAGAGAGAGAGAGAGAGAAACTTACAGTGTTTTGATCTAGGTCAGCCAATAACATTGCCTCTGTAAGTGCCTGAAATACAGATTAAAAATTAAAAGGTTTAAGCAGCCCGTAAGTTTCTCTCTCTGTAAGTGCCTCAAAAACAAATCTTACTTCCAGCCTGCATTCAGTGTAACGCATAGCAGCAGGAGGATCAGCATCAATGGAACCAAAATTTCCATGTCCATTAATGAGCGGGTTACGCAATGAGAAATCCTGGAGGTAAAAAATATTATCACGGGAAATATCTAAAGATTAAACCATTTCATGCACTCTAAAAACAAAAATTAATCTTTTCACTGTACATCAAACTCAACACTTATTACATCTGTAATAAGAAGGGTAGAAGCAGTGAAAAATATGAGTGCGTGTTAATGAAATCTGCAAACAAAGCTTAAAACCAATAAAAATGCCAGGTGAAAACATAAGATGCAAATTAAATTGCCACATGGAGCTGCAATTGTACTTAAAATTAAAGCTTTCTGTTAGATGATCGAACTGCATAGACCACTGCAGCCAGAAGCATATTCAAGACTCCCAGAAAGAACTTATCCAATTCAAAGCTATATAAGAAGAAAATAATGTACCTGAGCCATTCGAACCAAGGAATCATAGACAGCATTATCTCCATGTGGGTGAAACTTACCAAGGACCTAAAATAGAAGCCATGAAGACGTCAATTGCTCTCCTCAGTATGGGAAAGTAAGATACTGAAAGTAATATGTTGGGTAAATAACCTCTCCAACAACTCTTGCACATTTCTTGAAAGGCTTTCTTGATGAAAGGCCCAATTCATGCATTGCAAATCTACATCCAATACCAGATCAGAGAGTTATTTCTCATTGTGAGAGAGTAGTCAAAAAACACTTTGAAGGATGTGACTCATGTGAATAAATACAATTAATTGTCAATGTAATATTAAGATGTCATTCTCCGAGAATAATACTCCTAGTTTGTAAAAGAATATTACACTTTACATTGGACATTCATACTTGATGATTTGGAAACTGGTCTGAAAAAAAGTTGAGGGATTGTGGAAGGGAGGGAGTATTTCGGATGCAGGCATGAAACAAGTCCATCTCACATAAGTTAAACCCATCTGGAAGGCACGAGTGCGGATGGCATATATATATTCCGATTAAGATTATAAAAGGGCAATGAAGAAAAAATGAGCTCACAGTATCCTGCGGTGAACAGGCTTCAACCCATCCCGGACATCGGGAAGAGCGCGGCCTAGAAGTACAGACATTGCATACGCCATGTACGCTTCGGTAGCTTCCTTGTGAAGCTCCGTAACCACGACTCTGCCGCCCTCGCCTCCATTAGCATTCACGGGAACCACGGCAACACTTCCATTGTCTCCATCTGCTTCTTCCGCCTCTCTTTGCTTCGCCTTCACCTTTACGACCGGCTTTCCTCTCCTAGGCACAGAAGAAGAGAGGAACCGGAGTTCCGTCGGTAGAAAGGACGGGCCCGGCCGCAGAGAAAGCGAAAGTCTGTGGTGGGAATAGCAACGGAGCAGCCGGAGGCCAGTAGAAGTTAATTTGGAGGCCATAGGTTGATTCACCACAGATTGTACTACTGGGGAAGTAGAATTCATGCCATGAAGCATCGAGGTTTTAGCCGCACCCAAAAGTTTCGGATGTCTTTTTATGCTAGCCTAAACCCCTATAATGACCCCCCTAAAACTGAACAATTCTTTAATTTTGCTTCCCAAGGGCTTGCGCGCCATTTTGTACCATTTCTTTTTAATTTTTGAACTCTCCCCTCAAAATACCACTACGTATTTGCGGCGACATACTTAAGAGAAATATTAATTTTGGGCAATGCTATTTGCATGTTCTATTTTACTTTTGCAATCCGTATTATTTTCAGGAAAGACTAATTATTAGGATATATTGGTATTGTTTGTAAGCTCCAGAAGTCATTGTACGGTTTACGGCAAGCTCCTCGAAATTGGTTTGCTAAGTTGGTTTCGGCTTTGCGTGTTTTTGGATTTGTTCAGAGTAAGGCTGATTACTCTCTTTTTACGTATGTCCGTGGGGCTCTTACATTACATGTTCTTGTTTATGTGGATGATCTGATCATTGCTGGAAGCTCGAAGACCTTGCTGACAGAGTTCAAGACTTATTTGAGCTCTTGTTTTCATATGAAAGATCTTGGTCCTTTAAAGTATTTTCTTGGGATCGAGATTGCTAGGAGCACTGATGGAATGTTCTTATCCCAGAGGAAGTATGCACTCGATATTCTTTCCGACACGGGATTATTAGCTTCCAAACCAACTGATTTTCCGATGGAGCAACATCATGAATTGGCACGTGTTGAAGGTCCATTATATGAAAATCCTGAGCAGTATCGACGCCTTGTTGGTCGTTTGATTTATCTGACCATAACTCGTCCTGAGATTAGTTATGTTGTTCATACCCTAGCTCAGTTTATGAAGGCGCCGTGTGTTCCTCACTGGCAGGCTGCTATTCGTGTTCTGCATTACCTGAAGAGTCACCCTGGGCAGGGTTTGTTTCTGTCTACTCGTTGTTCTCTACATTTGACCGCTTATTGTGATTCAGATTAGGCAGCTTGCCCACTTACTCGTCGTTCATTGTCTGGATATTTTGTTATGCTTGGCGATTCACCAGTTTCTTGGAAAACAAAGAAGCAACCAATTGTTTCTCGTTCATCTGCTGAAGTGGAGTATCGAGCAATGGCTGCTGTTTGTTGTGAACTTATATGGCTCAAGTCTTTTATGTCATCTTTAGGAGTTACACATTCTGCTCCTATGCGACTTTTCTGTGATAGTCAAGCTGCTATTCACATTGCAGCAAATCCAGTGTTTCATGAGAGGACAAAACATATTGAAGTGGATTGTCACTTTGTTCGAGATCTTGTTCAGTCAGGTGCTATTACTATGCATCACATTCGTACTTTGGACCAGCCTGCAGACATTTTCACTAAACCTCTTGGTAAACATCAGTTTCAACAATTACTTGGGAAGTTGGGCATTCTGGATCTTCACGCTCCAACTTGAGGAGGAGTATTAGGATATATTGGTATGATTTGATAATATTCTATTATATGTAAATTAGGAAGTTACAGTTGTATGTCTAGTAGGTGTATGACTGTGTATCAGTGTGTATAGATATACCTACTTAGTTTATCTTTGTACTATACCTATAAAAGGTTGAACCCTTACGTCAATACAAACACCATTCTGCACTATTATTGTTTTACACTAATACACCCTCAATCAAGTAGCTAAAGTTTGAACAAGATAAATCAATAAAGACAATCTTGTCAGTTTCAATCAAAATACAGACTGCATTACTAAAAGAAAACCTGCAAATAGCAATTCCGTTAATTTTCTACCCCATAGTTTTGGTTAAGAACTAGATTAAAACAATTTTATTTTGATTTTTACACATGCTTCCAATGAAAGTTGTAGAGAGAGAAAGTGAAGGTAGACTACATCGGAGAAAGTGAGGGTAGAATATACTCCATGAAGCAGTAAAAATGTAATGAAGGATAATGAGATGAAAAAGAAATGGATAAAAACGAGTTTCAACTTTTTTGACTTTTCATGAAAGTTTTAATACTTCCTCCATTCCAGTTAAAGGGTTTGCGGGGACAGAGACTCAACTATTAGGGACGCTCATCTAAAAGACAGCTTTTACCCTTATTATTGGTGAAATGGATTGTTATTATTTGATTTAGTATTTTTGTACCTTTTGCTTTGCCAAATTGAATAATTTTCAAAGTAAGACTTTTTGATTGCGATGGAGGGAGTATGTTTTAACTTATACCGTGCACCTTATACCGTGCAGATTTTACTACTTGAAATTTTTAAAATTTTGTATGAAATTTCTTGGATTTTTGCATTAAAACATATTTACTATATATTTATTTTAAAATGGTCAAAGTTTTTGGGTGTTGCTAAATCACGCCATGTATTCTTCTTACTAACGCCCTTATACGTATGAATATATAATACATTTATCTTGAGAGTAAAATTAGTGCACTATTTACAATTGATTAATACTAAACTAATTCAAAACTAACACTAGTGGAATATGACCCAGAAGACGGCGGTTCCATCGGCGTTGGACGGCGGTTTTGACCGCCGTCCATGGTGGCGCCGTGCAATTGGCGCCACCGATGCACGGCGGTCATAACCGCCGTGTATTGTTCCGGCTAAGTTTCCGAGTTCGGAAATCTATCCGGATGTTTATAAATCCGGCTAAGTTTACGAACTCGGAAAGTTAGCCGGATAGAACAAAAAAAAACGCCGGCCGAATTGGCCGGCGAAATCAAAACCAACATAAAAACAGTTTCATCCCCAAACCATGGGTACTTGTAGATCGAATAGATTGTACCCGGAAATCCCAAAAACACAAACTATCATACTAATCTATTGATTTTCAGATTAAATCTTATGAAAAACACATAATTTAAAGTCAACCTTTTGTTAGAAGAAGGAGAAGGAGGGAGAGAGGGAGAGGGAGAGGGAGAAGAGGGAGAGGGAAAAGAAGGAGAGGGAGAAGGAGAAGGAGAAGGAGAAGAAGGAGAGGGAGAGGGAGAAGAGAGGGAGAAGGAGAGGGAGAGGGAGAGGGAGAGGGAGATGGAGAAGGAGAAGGAGAAGAAGGAGAAGGAGAGGGAGAAAGAGAATAAGGAGAAGAAGAAGAGGGAGAGGGGGAGAATGAGTGGGAGAAGGAGAAGAATGAGAGAGGAAGAAGATGGAGAGGGAGAAGGAGATTATAACTTGCAAGGAGAAATCTGTTTGATAACAACCATCCGGCTAAGTTTCCGAGTTCGTAAACTTAGCGGGATGGTTGTAAAACGGCGGTTTCTTAAAAAGTCACGCGGAACCGCCGTGTAAATCATCCGGCTAAGTTTACGAGTTCGTAAACTTAGCCGGATGGTTTACACGGCGGTTCCCTTAGATTCACGCGGAACCGCCGTCTAACGGCGCCGTGTTCCGGCCTGATTCTACTAGTGTAATTTTTTACTGAAAAGAAAATGATCGGATCCGACATGCCCATCGCTGGAAAAGTCGTCAGTAAATTCACCATAAAAGTTACCGGAAAATTTTCAACTAAAAAATTAATCGGAAATTAATCAACTGAAAAAATTGATGAATGTTTAGAAGTTGAAATTTTTTCGGTGACTTTTCCATCAACGGGCATGTTGGATCCGATCATCTTTCCTTTCAGTAAAAATTGGACTTTCAACTTCACGGAAAAGGTTGACCAGTGCTCAGAAAATCTCACCACTTTTATTATAATTAAATATGGTAAAAATTAAGAATAAGGTAATAATATACTAATTAAAAGTATAAAGTAAATGTATGTATTTTTATAGAAATACAGGGCGTTAGTAAGAAAAATACATGGCGTGATTTAGCAATTCACAAGTTTTAACACAAAAATGTATCGTTTGAGTACAAATACATGATGATAGTTTTTTTTTTTTTTTTGAAGACTAGTTTAGTTGTACCGCGCGATGCGCGGTTTATGTATTTGTATTCTTTTGACTAAATAAGATTAATTATGAATTTAATTTATTCATTTAATTTACATAAATCCAAGCTCCGGCTTGAACTCCTGGCATCCCTACCCACACCTTGAAAGTTTTTAACTAATGAATTAATTAAATTGTTTTTAAGTAATTGACAGTTAAAAAAAACTAACCTGTGATACAAGCTTGTATAAGTACAAAACAAATCACTAAGTAAAACATAAATTAAACTAAAATAACTTAATAAATCAATATCATATTATAAAAATTCAAAAAGAAATTATAATAAAATAAATGCCGGGATCTAGAATTCAATAGAAGCCCTAAACTATAATAAGTGGAATTCGTAATAAACGAATCTAAAATTCAAAAAAATCCTTAAGCGGAATCTAATAAATTGTATTTACGTTGTTACGTACGTACATTCATGGTTAAAAGATTTAATAAAATTGAGGCTATAAGTTTAGAAAAAGTATCTTGATCGAGACTGATTGTTAAATAAAAATTGAAATTAATATTAAGTGGATTAGTTCAATTCAGTCCAGTTCAATTCAATTCAGTTTAATTTAATTCAGTAAAATATATTTAATGAAATTTAAATAGACTTACTAATTATAGTTTACAATATATTAATTAATTTACACTTTATTTTAATTCAATACAGTTCACTGAGAAATAGCCCACGGAAACTGACAACTATGTAAATCTTAAGTATCAATAAACTATAGGAATAAATTTCCTAATCTTGTTTGAATCGGGACAAGTCTTGATTTTGGTGAAACTGGTTTCATTTGAAACTAACTCCCAATTACTCACGTATTATCAATTGAAAAACTAAAATAAATACCGAAAATCTCAAAAGCAAGTCATCTAGCAGACCATAATTAATATGATTTCAAAAAATAAAAATAAAACAGACCATAATTAATATACGATCAGTATTACGACATGTGTAGTGCCGTGTTTTTCCAGCTGTTGAATAGACTATATGGACAATTTTCTTCAATATATTTTAACCATGTATAACAGCCGTTGAATATCATTTATAATTTTCATGAATATTATGAATAGTAAATATACCAAATTCAATTTAATTGAATGAACCAAAATTACATAATTAACCAAATCAATTGAAAATCAGGAAATAATTACGAAAACAGGTCTAATTGAATCTGAATGATACATATATATAATCGAACAAAATTAACATAGGCAAAAATCGACAAGTTCATGCAAGCGAACACGCACTCACTTTCTCTCTCTAGGGATTCTCTCCCCCTTCTCTCTACATAGATTTTCCCCTTTTTACAATTTCCGATCACTTTTATCCGTTGTAACGGTAACTGACACACTCAGTCCACCGTGAACGGCTAAATTGCCACCACCGCTCCGCCTTAATGGCGGAGCCACCGCCGCACAACGGGCAAAAAACCTTTCTCTCCGCCCTAAAATCCAAATCTCCTCCCCTCTCTGCAGCCTTACCGAACAACCCGGAGTATAAGGGAGAGCTAGCGTGTATCTTTACGCCGGAGCAAATCGAAATACTCAGTCGCCCGTACCGTCACTACTGGGAATGTCGTCGGAGACGTCGCCGGTGCACGGCGGTCGGGCTCTTTCGCCACTTGCAAAACTTTTCGAACATGAAAACCAGTCGAGTAATGCTCTGGAAAATTTAAACGGCGTAAATTCAATATACGCTGTGGAAATAAGTTTACGAATTCGAATATTGTGATAAGTAGTGAGCAAATGAAGAATTTGATGTGGTTGGGTGCATACATCTGTTTAAGATTAGAAAAGACGAACACTACAGAGTATTCGAGTTCGTGAGGGTATGATGATCATACCTAAGAATAGAAACTTCAGTGTCAAATGATAATACACTATTCATTTTGATCGGTTCAATGAATTACGATTTCGAAAGTTGTGTGAATAAAGTTGGTTATTAAAAAGAAGAGGAACAGAAGTTGGTGACGTGTGTGAAATAGTATGTTCAACCTTGTTTTCGAATTAGTAAGTTTTTGATAATATAATTTTCGAATTCGAAGATGGTATGTGTATGGGTTTTACTAAAAGTAAACCAATCCACGTGAGGAAGGTACTGTAGCATGTATAATCAAGAAATCGAAAACTTGGTAAAACAATATGTTTAGAAGGCGAAATTGTAATGGAGGGATTTTGAAAGTATGTATTCGAAGTCCAAAATGTATGTATGTATATTAAAACACATGTCTGGCGTCATAATTGTGAAATTTATAAATAATAGGAGCTTTTTTATTCCAATGTATGGTTTGCTGGAAAATATATTATAAAAGGCTTGAATTAGATGTCGAAAATTGTTGTTTGATGTGGAGTTTGAGAAATCGTAAATTGTCTACAGTCTAGAAGTATAAGAAGTCGAAAAATGTGACGTCAAATTTAAAAGTTGAGAAGTCGGAATGTCACGTATTCCTCTCACCTTTAGATGTCGAATATTTTGCTAATTAATTTATATTAATTTTTACTGCGCTTTTCATGCTTAGTGGTGCATCGTTCTTAAATAAAATAGAATATGAATGAAATTAAATATAATGTTGATAATATACATGGTTGTACTTTAATAGTAATACAACATATAAGTATAGTAATTTCAATACACGATGAAATTTATTTATCGATTGGATCGAGTTCATGCAGTGTAGTCACATTTCTCTTTATCGTAAAGGGAGACTGAAAAACAGTTGAAATTCATTACAAATTCATAAGTCAATGGTTCGTATTCGGGCCTCATTCATACTCGGACCAGGGCCCAAGAAGGGTCGTGGGCTTGAGATACGCGGAGGTTGGATCCACAGGTCCATCAATCCTAATCCAAATCAGATGCCTCACTCTGATCCTCTCATCATCTCAGCAACCGTACAAGATACTCTGGTAAAAAGAGTCTTCATAGACGATGGGAGTGGAGTGGAAGTAATGTTCCAAGATTGCTTCCAGAAACTAGGATTTACCAAGGACGACCTCAAACCTACGGGTCCGATCTCGGGGTTCACAGGAAATCCAGTAATACCCCTCGGGGAAATCACTCTCCCAGTCACAGTAGTAGATGGAGCGAAAAGCTTAACCCTATACTGCACATTCGTGGTAGTCGACACCGTCACACCTTTCAACATTATCCTTGGCAAACCTTGGATGTGCCAAGCTAAAGTCGTATGGTCTCCCTATCATCTGATGTTGAAGTTTCCGACACCACAAGGAGTAGTTTCAATCAAAGGAGACCAAGGAGTGGCGCGTTCTTGCATGATCACGGCCATCCGTGACGCCAAAAAAGTGAGCAACATCTCGGCCGTCAACATCTCGAACAACCCATGGTGTTTCAATTCGAAAAAGAAGCCTACAACGAGATGACTACACTATGGCACAAACGACGCCACCAAATCATCCAAGTGGGAGAACTGGTAATGCCAGTTGGCCCGTGGTGCACTAACAAGCTAGGAGGAGCGCTGGAGCCAAGGACCAAAGGACCATACAAAATCTCCGCAGCACAATCCGATGGATTCTACCTCTTGCAAACGCGCGAAGGAGAGCACTTGGACCCTGCCATTATGGCGCCCTTCCTACGCAGGTACCTCGAAGCTAAAACCAAGTAGACCTTCTCCATATAAGGAGAAACTACTTCAATAAGGACTACGGGCCAAGCTTCCTTTCTTTTCATCTTTTTATCTTTTTATACCCGAGCTCCCAAACTCGGGGTTGTCTTTTATAATTTTACCAAACTCTCAAGTTCGAAGAATGCAATTTATTTTTGATATATATCTTCTATTTTATTTTGAAGTAGTCCATACTCTCTAAATACAAAGAGAAACTATGCCTCACAAAGCATAAGTAACGACTGCTGCCTAAGATCCATATGCTTATAAGTGTATGATTGATGCTTATCTAATATGAGCTGTTTAGACTACGTATCCAAACTACAATCATCTTAGGCCAAAATAAAATAATATACTTATAAAAAGTATATGGTCAAAGACCAACACGATACGGGTCATACAAACTCACAAAGTTTGGAACTCGACTTTCCCCGTGATACTCCTATTAAGGTACACATCACTATTTATTTAGGCTATTCATAAGCCTAAGAAGTCAATCTTCTCAAGGATTTCAATATAAAGACCTTTATAAAGGCAAAATCAAAAAGTGTTTTTACACTAAAAAACTTCTTACACCTCGTGAAGGTCTTTAAATACAGGGGTACGACCCCGACCGCGAGAAGAAGTAGAGGCTCGACCTCGACCACTTTGGAGGCCACGGTCCCAATTACTTTCTTCTGCCACCCTCATCAATTGAGAAGGCGTAGGAGATCCCCTTCTATTTCCTATAATTACAGATCGAGCAGGAGATTCAATTGAGCCACGAGCTCTAGGAGTAAGTGTCACCTCTCTGCCCCTTCCACATGGGATCCCTCGAGATATACCCTCTTGGACATGAGGCCTTATTAACGGTCCTGAATATGGGACATAAGAAGGTCCACCTATCTCCCTCCTTGAAGATCCTGAAGGTATGACAAACACACCTTGAGCTTCTAGTTCCTTTATATGGAACCGGCAAGCGTTCAGCTCGGCCTGGCACATCCTCAACTCATCTATCCTGGAGGCAATCTTATGATTCACAGTGATATTTTCATCTCGGAGGGTAGAGATATGAAGATCCTTCTCGTGACTTTCACCCTTGACCTTCATTAAGTCACTCCTGACTTTCCTCCACTCTTGGTCATACTCCTTATTGGTGGCCAAGACCTTGCTGTGTGCTTTTTCCAGATCCTTATATCTCTTCTGAAGATCGCTCAATTGCTGATTCAGTTCGGCTCTCCGCTCCAAAGATACCTTCAGCTCGCCACGAAGACTTTCACATTCTTCTCGCACGATGCTAAAGCAATCCTTGGAGTCATCCAAATCTTCCTCCAGTTTCTTGCTCTTCTGAAAGACAGCTTCATACTTGACCTGCAAATCAGCACAGGCGGCAGAGCAACACTGGACATAAAGGAAGGTAAAGACCAATTAATTCCAGAAATAAAACATATGTTCAGAATACATGAAACACCAAGATCTGGCTAAAAGAGGAAAATTTTTGGTAAAAGACAAGGCTCTAAGGAGTTACAATCTTCTCCTGCCCATCGACAGTCTTCGAGTCCTCAATTGAAGCCTCGGCAGCCGGCTTCCACACCAGGAATGACAGCTCAGGATACAAACTTCACAGCTTGTCCTGGAACTCCTTAAGAGTTAATGCCTTCTTCAAGGATTCCAAGCTAGTCAGTAGACTAGTCTCAAACCCCCCAATCTGGCTAAACTTCGCCCGAAACTCCTTCAAAACTTCCGTACTTCCGGCCAAGTGTAGGCAGGGGCCAGACATCCTTGAACCTCTTCGTTGAGAAATCCTTTCAGATGAACCCACATCTCCGAGAGCTCAGACTTATGGTAAAAGTCACCATACTCTTGGCGGTGAGCCTCCATCTCTGGACAATTGAGGCAGAAATCTATTATCTACCGAACTAGCCGCCTCTGACTAATTGGATCAGCATATCGGTCTCTCTCATCTTCCACCAAAGCCATGTTCCTTTCCAGATCTAGAAAGGAACCATCAGACAGCCTTTTTGCCTTCTTCAAGGCTTGGTTCTCCTCTTCCAAGGCCTTTATTTTGGCCTTATCCTGAGCCATCTCATCCTGGAGGTGCTTCAGCATATCGGAAGGTTCCTTAGACCTCTTGGATACCTCCTCCTTCATCAGTTCAAGCTCAGACGCCTGCCCTTGAGAACGGTTATACAATGTCCGAATGGAGTTGTACATATACTTCATTTGACTCACAGACTATGAAAAAAGATAAAGACAGTTAGCTAACTACACAGCTAATTCTATTGAGAGCTAAGCCGAATCATACCTGGCTAATCTCAGGACAGCCTGGTACCACCTCGACCAGAGCCTCGGAAGGAGGAGGTG
Source organism: Sherardia arvensis (assembly GCA_948330725.1). Classification (NCBI taxonomy): domain Eukaryota; kingdom Viridiplantae; phylum Streptophyta; class Magnoliopsida; order Gentianales; family Rubiaceae; genus Sherardia; species Sherardia arvensis. The sequence goes on from OX415238.1 coordinate 20,704,257, forward strand.
ACACATACTTCTCGAACTCCTCCAATGGTCCGAGTTCGAGCCTTGGTTTTTTTTGAAGACTTGTCTGCAGAGCTCCCTGAGGCCTCGAGATCCCTCTTCTTCTCATTACTATTCAAAGGACCTCTCGATTCAGTTATCTGAGCCAACAAATTTGCTGCCATGTTCACCCTAGAAGCACCCACTGCATATAAAAGGAAGGGAGTCAGCATAAGAAGCGATTGGCACATTGTGGACGAGAATAAAATAAACAAGAAGAAATACCCTCTTGCAACGCATCCGAATCTACTTTAGGAGTTATCATCATGACCTCATCAAAATTATGAATCAGGGTTGGAAGGACACTAGAAGTCCGAGACACCTCCTTTCTCGGACATCGAACTAGGGCTGAACCCTCATCCTCTTCCTCATCTAATGGATCTAAAGCTACAGGAACAAATAGGCAATTTGCCTCCTCAATCACCTTAAGCTGTGATTGAGTCTTCTTGGGCCCTTGAACCAGCCTTTTGAACCGACGCCCACGTCGAGCATCTTTCATCAGACCCGAGATTTCCTTATCTACTTCTTTCTCGGATACCTCATCTCGGGCAGTTCTCCCTTCTAATGCCCTAGAGGCCTGCAACGCCTTAGCTGCACCAACTGGATCATGCTCCATAGACAGAAGGGTTTCATACCAATCCATCTCAACACCTTTTGGCTGATCAAAATGTGTCAACTTCAAGAAGTTACAATTTTGAAGAGTCCGGCCGGACTGTTGATTCAACCAGTCATACGTCTCTATAGGCCATTTCCAACCAATCTGATGATTTCCAGATACAAACTTACCCTCTCTAAGTTTGATCTTATCTCTCACCAAATCCTCAGCTATATTTAGCAGTTTACGGGAGGACTCCACTTCATGCCAGATCTCATTTTGGACCTCTTCGTTCCAATCAGGAACTTCATACTTGGTTCGATCGAAGGTTAGTTTTACCTTATCCCACTTCCCGCAGTTCACAGGAAGCACAAAAAGCTTACCTAAAGAGGTATCCTGAGAGGTCAATGTCACATTTTGTTTAACAATGGAAACCTTATACATGGTTCGCAATAAAGGAAGACTGGGACGGTAACCTTTACGAGCACACCAAGTTATTAGGGCCATAATGATTACTATCACATTGGCATGTAACTGCCCTGGATGCACCTTATAATGCTGAAGAAAATCATTCAACAGTGGGGGAAAAGGGAAGGCTAACCCATGCTGCAGAAATCTCCCATATATGACCCCTTGGGTCGGAGTTACTAATTCAACTGCAGACTTGTCTTCTCCAATGTATATGAGATCAGCATCAGAAGGAATTGAAAAGGGACAACCTTCTGCGAAGATAGCAGCATCAGCGCGTGCTTTATCCTCCTTCAGCGACTTTTTACTACTACCTTCGCTATCCATGGATACTATACCTCCGGATGCATGCACTACCATGGGGCTATTTCCCTCTTTCTGAACCCTCCTGGCCACCTCTTCTCTTCCTCAGAGGCTTTCTTCTTCAGAATCACAGGTTTTTTCCCACTCGCTACCTCAGCTCTATGGCGGTCAAGGGAGCTACTCTCCTCAACCTGAGTTTCTACATACTCTCCCTCATCATGATGGGGGAAAGAAATTGTTTTACTACTATTACTCATGATTACAGAGAGTATGGGGGGAAATACACACACAGAGATAAAAGGAAAAAACAGACACAAGCAAATGCGCAGAGAAAGAAGATAGCACTTACTGATGATGGAAGCAGAAAGCAGAAATATGGGGCTTCATAAATTGATGAAGTACTGATGCGTCTTCTGAACTTGGAAAAGAAAAATTTTCGAATAAGAGAAGACAATGGGAATGATTTGGGAAATTTAATCCAAACCCAGAAAGCATTGAAGACAAGCAATTACCTCGATTCTGTTTCCAATGCAAGTAATTGGAGAGACGGGGGACAGACCGTCTCTTCTTTCCAATGAAGACACGCCACGTGTATCTACCATCTGGATTTCAAAGGAAGCTAATCTCAGCCGTCCATGTATATGATGGAATACGAAAGAACTTTAAGCTAGATATTCAAAAGGTTAAGTTCGAGAGGATAGTCCTAAATGGACACCCCGAGCTTAACACCCCGAGTTAGTCTCCCTCGAGTTATTGGTTTTCCCTCGAGAAGCAAGCCTCTCCTTCAACCTTCGAGATGGAGTACTCTATATTCTGAAGATCTACCTTGGGGCTACTGATAAGTCCATGGTTCCTATTTGGGCCATATTCATACTCGGACCAGGGCCCGAGAAGGGCCGTGGGCTCGAGATACGCGGAGGGTGGATCCACAGGTCTATCAATCCTAATCCTTATAAGGAATGCATATATTATGAATGTTTTTCAAGAAATATGCATCTTCTCAAAGATGGTAATACATCTATCCTAAACATAGTAATACAACCATGTCTGAAATATACTTCTATTATATATGGTAATACAACTACTATTCCCATAAGAGTTGTACTCATACCATAAATACATATCTTGGTGATCTACGGATTGTAGCCATATAAATACCCTAAAGGTTTGGTAGACCTCTCCATCTAATCTCATACTTTACGCCTTAAGCAAATATACTGACTTGAGCGTCGGAGTGTCTATCCCCGGGACACCCAGGGCCTTTGTCTTGCAGATCAGTTCGAGAGCGTGGTTCGTCGTCGAAGTGTTGGTGTCCGGCATACATCACAAATGACAGAGGTACCAATAATATGCTACATATATTAAGGCATAATATTAAGGCCACCAATATGCATATACACATGAATCGTTAGTACATACATATGCTAGAGAACATAAGTACGACCAAGAAGTCACGGGTAGAAAATTTGACACATTAACCTACCTAGGTATATAAAGCAAATTATAACAAAATCTAATTAATGGAATATGTATAATATAATGTAAAATATTTCTGTTTAATATAAAAATCATTTAGCGTAGGTCTAAACCAAAATTACCCTACAGTTTTAGATATCGAACTTGTCAATGGCTTCTAAGCCGATTTCTGGTGCTACACATGCTTTTCATGGATATCAAAATGAATTCGAGTAAATAAAATTCTCTCAAAATTTACACGAGTGTTTTAAATATTGCGACCAACGGGGTGGGTTTAGGGTTTAGGGTTTTGAGGTGAATCTGTAATGTGTGTGGTTTTCGAATTCGAATAAAAATGAATGAGTCATCACCAGTCTCGAAATCGTAAATTGTATAAAGTAAAAATATATAAGATATCGAAAAAATGTGGCGTCAAATTTAAAAGTTCAGAAGTCGAAACGTCACGTATTCCTCTTAGTTTTAGATTTCGAAAACATGGCTAATTAATTTATATTAATTTTTATTGAGTTTTTTATGCTTAATGGTGCATCGTTCTTAAATAAAATAGAATATGAATGAAATTAAATATAATGAAATGATAATATACATGTTTGTACTATAGTGTTACAAGATATACATATAGTAATTTCAATAAACGATTATGTTTATTTATCAATTGGATCGATTTCATTCAGTCCAGTCGCAATTCTCTTTGTAGTATAGGGAGACTAAAAAACAGGTGAAGTCATTACAAATGACATAGCTATGTACCAAAAATATTAATGAACAATCAATCATGTAGAACGGCAGAACCGGAATCATATCAGATCACTCGTTAAGGCAACCAATATGCATATACACAAGAACTGTTAGTACATATATATACTAGAGAACATAAGTACGACCAAGAAGTTGCAAGTTCAAAATTTGATACATTAACCTACCTGAGTCTATAGAGCGAATTATAACAAAAGCTAATTAATGGTTGACTGTACGATATAACGTCGAATATTTCCGTTTAATATAAAAACCATTTATCGTAGCCCTAAACCAAATTTACCCAACATTTTTAGATATCGAACTTGTAAATGACTTCTAAGCCGATTTCTAGTGCCACACATGCTTTTCATGGATACCAAAATGAATTTGAGTAATTAAAATTCTCTCGATAATTATACGAGTGTTTTAAATATTGCGACCCAAGGGGGTGGGTTTAGGGTTTAGGGTTTAGGGTATTGAGGTGAATCTGTAATGTGTGTGGTTTGCGAATTTGTATAAACATGAATAAGTCATCATCAGTCTCGAAATCGTAATTGTATAAAGTATAAAAAAAAGAATTCGCAAACTTTCATCATACTAAGTTTATACTGTTTTCGAGTTCTGAAACTGGTCTTCACATATGTTTTCTGTAAGGATTATTATCTGATTTTTACCTTCATTCACAAATCAAAAAGAGGGATACCCGACTACCTACTCGGGGACGTAAAAGGTTTAGTATAACATTTTCGAATCGAACTATGTTCAATCATGACTATTTTCGATGTCGAAAACTCTAGTACATTTTTTTTCTTCGGACCAGTGCAATACTCTAACATGTACCCTGACTCGTGTCAAATTTATCTGAAGAGGTGTCAAAGAATGAAAGTTATAATATCCACCTTGTTGCACTTTCGATATTTAAAACCCCTAGAGAAATAGGACGTTGTTTTGGCGGTATTTTATCTTACGAAAATGTGATAGGGGAAATTAAATCATACTTTATTAAGTAACAGTCTTCACGTATAAGGTCGATTTCGTAAACCCTCATATTTTGTCATGTTTCCATATTATTTCGAACTCGAAAAAGAACTGCCCAGATCAGCACTCTATTTATATTGAAGTGGGAATACACAATACTTATTTCCCTCATATTTTTTCACTACTTTACCACACCACTACTCTACCCTCATTTTTGTCTTCCAAATTTCTAGATCTACTGCTCAATCATCCTCAAAATCAGAATCTCTACCGCTTTTCTTGATCACCTACCATATCAAGTCATTGGGTAAGGTTTTAATTATTGTTGTGTTTGCATGAACGATGTGTTGATTTGTTTATGTATAAATTTCAATGAGGGTTTCACATAAACACTTAGTATATCTCTCTTGAATTTGGTGATTCTTTATGGAATGAATCTGATTTTGAAAGTAGTCATTCTATTTCAAATGCCCATAGCAATTTTGAATGTTATTTTGAAAGTAGTTATACTATATCAAATGCCCATATCAAATGCACATATCAAGTAATTATTTTGAATGTTTTTTAGCTTACTTTGAGAAACTATAAGTTGAAACCCTACAACCCAAACCAAACATTAAATACAAACACACATCTTTCTAAACCCTAGGTATGATTATGATAGAGCATTTATGGTGCCTTTGATTCACTTGATTAAGTTTTAACCCTATGTTTTATCTACCCATTTATAAACCTATGTTAGGGAAGAGTATCGATATATATATATATACATGTATGTATATATATATATATATATATATACTTGGTATGACATTGCCTTACATTAAGTCTAACGTCCATCTCATGTCTAAGGTATAACATGGCTCCCCAAAAGAAGAAGCTAACAAAAAATCGAATGAGGTTCGTGAGGGATGATAGAGAACGAAAAATCCAACAGAAAATTGCAGATGGACATCCTAAGTGAGAGTTTGGGTTGTGGTGAGCATCCTGGGAGGATTAGGACTTACGGCTCCTATGTGTCAAAGCAATATCTTTAGAACAATGCCTATAGGCGGGTATGATGCCCTACACATGTTACATATATTGCTACAAATTTGTTCTATTTTTCATCATTGTAAGAATGTTAACTCAGATTTTGGAGTTTGGATATCGCCATATAGGCTTTTGACGCATGTGAAACGATATGCACGTAAATTTGTGACCATATTTTACAGATTCAAGTTTCTCGTTTTAGAAATGCACTAAATTTTTCCTTTCATAGGCCACTAGAATATGTACCCTAAAACAGAATCATTTCCAAAACTAATTTCCTTTATGTTTAAGATCTCGAAAATCTGACATCGTCACAACTTACGTCTTCGAAAGTTTTTAATCATGCAACCACACTTTACAGAGCCATCCCCTACTCCGCATCCGATCACGTGAAATACTAAATCACATAACACCATCCTTTCTATTAGTAAACATAGCTACAAAGAATGCTAGATTCGATGTCGTAACAATGTATACAACGTTACCCTATGTAACGCCCTATCAAGAAATTACCGGTGGAATTTTGAACTCGAAAATGGACCTGCATAGTAAACCCTAGAGAGTTGACATCCCCTACATTTCACCCTATTCACAGTAATTTCAAACTTTAATCCATCTATATTACGAGTCGTAAACGTTTCATCTCTCAAGGTTTTCGAGTTCTAAAGTATTTGCAAACATAAATGTTACGAATCTTAAAAGGCATGCATTACTGTAATTCAACGCAGCTATTTCGCTTTCGTAAATCACTACTTAAAATCAACCACAATCACCCGACATGAAACCTGATGTTTCAGACGTCGAAAGTAAATGAGTAAACATTACGAAACGTAAATATCTGCATTCCAACCACCGCCTCAGATGTCGAAAATGTTGGGTGTCCATTACTTTCGATTTCTAAACTATCAGGTTTTCTACTCGTAAGTTTTGGGTCGTTTCGGGGACCAATCTTGCACATAAAACCCCTTACGAATCATAAACATGAAGCCTAGACTTTTCGAGCTCGAAAATAGTCCACGGCGGGTCCTTTCGCCGTGCAAAACTAGGACGCCGATGGACGACATTCCCAGTAACGGCGGGTCCACCCGCCGTGAGTCCTGCGAATTACCGACGTTGGGGCTACCTTTCTCCATTAGTGCGCAATGCCCTCATTGGAAAGTTTAGCAAAGGCCGTCCGACCATGCCGGCGATTGAAGGAGCTTTCAAAGCGGCTGACTTCACCGACAGCTATCAGCTATGAGCAATCGATCACAGGCACATCCCCATCCGCTTCTCAAATAAGGAGGACTTCCAGAGATGCTGGATGAAATCCAACTGGATCATTGAACGTTTCTCGATGCGGGTTCTCAGGTGGACGCCAGAGTTCTCTACAAAGTCTGAATCCTCGATAGTCCTGGTGTGGGTAACTTTATACAAACCCCCTGTGTACTATTATAATGAATCAGTGCTAGAGCAGCTAGGAAATCGCATTGGTACATTTATCAAAGTTGACTCTGCTACACAGCTTATTACCCGTCCCTCTGCTATCAAACTATGTGTAGAATTTGATCTCCAGCAACCTATTCCTGTAGATATTAGGTTGGGCTCAACTGAAAACTGTGATAAGACCAAGCTAGAGTATGAAAATCTACCCAAATATTGTACTCATTGCAGGAAAGTGGGGCATGATGAAGCTATATGTAGAGACCTCCACCCTGATCTCAACCAAATGAGATATGCCTCACAGCCAGCAAATCCTCCTAAGGTCCGTGCTTTGGCCAAAATGCCACAGGTCACAGATGCCTTAACCCTAGTCCCAGTTAAGACTACCCTACTTGAGACCAAAACTGCCTCCCTGAACACACTGATAACCACCACTACCCCTTCTCCTTCTCAGAAAGACAAACAACCATCTGAACCTCAAGTCATTACTTTTGGAGTCAGGAAACTACACAGGGTGGTTGATACGGTCTCGTTTTTCCGGTGTAATTCGGGTTACCGGGGAAGTGGCGTGCTTCTTCTCGTTCCTGCACAAAGAGCAACGTGAGCTCAGGCGGGCGGCGTTCGACCGTCGCCCGCTCTGACGCCCAATTCAGTTTTGGGGTGTTTTAGAGAGAGGAAATCTAAGTGACAGGTTGAGAGAATCTGAGGAAAGAGAGAGGAAGCTCTCCTTCCTTTATACCTGTTGGGAGCCTCATCCGGTGTGAGCGTCTCCATGGATTCTATTGTGTTCCTCCATGCATTCTGCACGTGTTGAGCACGGGGTCTCACGTGTGCGTACTTTGTGTGAGTTGTCAAGCAAGGTGGGGGTCCTCATCTTGTGTGGACTACTTGACCTTGTGTGGGCTTTATGGCCCATACCGTATCAAGTCCCCCTAGTCCTGTCCATGGTTCTCATGGTGCAGGACTATAGCCTGTTGTTTGTGGGCGTCGTTTTATAAGCGTTTTTTGCCTTGTTTGGCGTTTCTTGCCATGTTGATGTCATCTCATCTTATCGACATTTCTTGCCTTGTTGGCATATTTTGCCTTGTTGATGTCATCTTTATCTTACCGGCGTTTCTTGCCTTATTGGCATTGCTTGCCTCATTGGTGTCAATTCACCTTGTTGGCGCTGTTTGACTTGTTGGTGTCAATTCACCTTGTTTGACTTGTTGGTGCCGCTTCACCTTTTTGGCGTTGCCTGCTTTGTTTTGTTGGTGATGCTTCACCTTGGTGTGAGATGCACCTTGATACTTGGCTTATCTCGCCATGGTGAGTTAGTTCACCTTGGGGCGAGATGCACTATTTGGCATTTCTCGTCATGGTGGGTTCTTTCACCTTTGTGCAAGATGTGCTACTTGGCTTTTATCGACACAGTGAGTTCATTTATCATGCTGAGATATGCACCATAATCTTGGCTTCACATAGCATTGGTGAGTTCGTTCACCTTGCTTCTTGGTTTACTTCACCTTGGTGAGTTATTCATCTTGGTGCGAGATGCACCTTGATACTTGGCTTCTCTTGCCATGGTGAGTTCTTTCATCTTGGTGCGAGATGCACTACTTGGTTTTTCTCGACACGCTGATTTTATTTACCATGGTGCGATATGCACCATGATCTTGGCTTCACGTAGCCATGGTGAGTTTGTTCATCTTGTTTTTCGGCTTTTACTTGCCTTGGTGAGTTCGTTCACCTTGGTGCGAGACATACCTTGATACTTGGCTTCCCGTAGCCACGGTGAGTTTGTTCACCTTGTTTTCGGCTTTTACTCGCCTTGGTGAGTTCGTTCACCTTGGTGCGAGACGCACCTTGATACTTGGCTTCACGTAGTGACGGTGAGCTTGTTCACCTTGTTTTTCGGCTTTTACTCGCCTTGGTGAGTTCGTTCACCTCGGTGCGAGACGCACCTTGATGCTTGGCTTCACGTCCACGGTGAGTTTGTTCACCTTGTTTTTCGGCTTTTACTCGCCTTGGTGAGTTCGTTCACCTAGGTGCGAGATGCACCTTGATGCTTGGCTTCACGTAGCCACAGTGAGTTTGTTCACCTTGTTTTTTCGGCTTTTAGTCGCCTTGGTGAGTTTGTTCACCTTGGGGCAAGATGCACCATGATCTTGCTTTACTTAGCCATGGTGAATTCGTTCACCTTGTTTCTTGGCTTTTCTTCACCAAGGTGAGTTCGTTCACCTTGATTCTTGGCTTTTCTTTGCCATGGTGAACAGGTCCGTCAGGTGCAAATGTCGAGCATGATGAATGTCTTGAACATGTTGCTCTTTGCAACCATGTGAGAGTTGGATTCCTTCTCCATATCATCAGGTTCGTCTGGTGCAAGTGCTGAGCATGCTGAATGTCTTCAACATGTAGCTCTTTGCAACCAGTAGCAAGTTCGATTCTTGTTCCAACTTGCCATTTCTCTTGTTGTTTTGGATGCAAGTTTCATCATTAAACTGTTTTGCATCTTTCTATGACTTAGGCATTGTAAGCCTGTTTTTGTCATTTTTTCTGGGTTCATTTTTCTTGAACTCCTTTTTGTTTCTTTTTTGAGCCTGTCAGCAGCATTATCTCTGTTGTTGCTACTGTTTAGACATAAAAAACAAGAAGAAAGACAGCTACTAGATGACTGGTTCGTGTCGTGGCATAGTATTTTAAACAAGAAGAAAGACAGCTACCAGATGACTGGTTCGTGTCGTGGCGTAGTATATCCAAAAACACTTCTCATTGCATTCATGAACTTGTAAACTCTGGGACTACAAGCATCACCCTCAAGGTCGTCTTGCGTACTCTAGCGAGCAGCCTGACCTCTGTTGGGGGTTCTTTCATTCATTAGGCTTCCCTCAAGATCATCTTGCGAGCTCCATTGAGCTGCCTGACCTCTGTTGGGATCCTTTACTGCATCAAAAAAAAAGAAAACAAGGAGAGATAAACATAAGGGGTATGAGTACGTAAGGCCCGCATGGTGTCTTACGTGTAGTACTTGCGGAGGTTGTTCACGTGCCAAGTTCTTGGCGTAGTTTTTCCATCCACATGCTCCAACACGGTAAGGGGTCTTTCCAGATGGCATCCAACTTGAGTTGGTCTTCTGCTCTTGAAGCTTCATTCTTCCGCAAGGCCAAGTTTCCAACTTGCAAGTTGCATGGGTGCAACTTGTTGTTGTATTCCTGATCTATCCACGACTTGTATGTTGTTTCTTTGAGTGACGCCTTCACCCGCTCATACTCCAGCTCTTCAAGATTCTACCATAGGCTCTCGTTATTCTTGGCTGCAGGTAGCGGGTCGTCAACTCGCAAAGTCGGGATGAGCACTTCTGGTGGTGTGATTGCTTCCATTCCAAAATACAACCTGTAGGGTGACTCCCTTGTACTTGTTCAAGGTGTCACCCTGTAGGACCACAACACATTGTGCAAACAAGGAAGCAACAATAGCACTTCCAACCATATATGGTTAGTTTATCCATTTAGACCAATCATGTTCATTTATTTCTACTTTAATGGGTGATAATAGCATGTTTATACAATACCCTTGATATAGTTATGTCTATTCAACACCCACTTTCACCAAATATTCTAATTTAGCGTTTCATGCAACTTTCTTGTCTTCCTAAGTGACTAGCCTTATGTCACAAAGGTTTTTTCTTTTTCTTTTTTCTAGTATTGTCATATATTTATTAGTTCTATATGCAATACCCTAAAAAAGAAAAATGAACGAGACCAATTCGAGCATGCAACTTGTTAGCATGTGTGTGGAATTGTTACTAACCTGGAGCAGTCAAGCGGTTGGTATGCTCGATGCAATATGCACTCGGGGTGTCTCTGAGACTTGCTGATAATACCGACTTGTTGAAGATGTCGACTTGTTGCCGGCCTTCTTCTTGTTGCCGAATATCAACTGGTCACCGACTTTTACTCGACGCCGACTTCTTCTTGTCGCTGACTTCATCTTGTCACCGACTTCATCTCGTTAGCGACTTCTACTTGTCGCCGACTTCATCTTGTCGCCGACTTCTTCTTGTCGCTGGCTTCATCTTGTCGCCGGCTTCATCTCGTTGCTGACTTCATCTCGTTGCCGACTTCTTCTTGTCACCGATTTCTTCTCGTCGCCGACTTCGTCTTGTCGCCGACTTCGTCTTGTCGCCGACTTCGTCTTGTCACCGACTTCATCTTGTCGCCGACTTCGTCTTGTCGCCGACTTCTTCTTGTCGACGACTTCTTCTTGTCGACGAATTCTATTCGTCCCGACTTTCTTCTTGTCACCGACTTCATCTTGTCGCCGACTTCATCTTGTCGCCGATTTTCTTCTTGTCGCCGACTTCATCTTGTCGTCGGCTTCATCTCGTTGCTGACTTCATCTCGTTGCCGACTTCTTCTTGTCACCGATTTCTTCTCGTCGCCGACTTCGTCTTGTCGCCGACTTCGTCTTGTCACCGACTTCATCTTGTCGCCGACTTCGTCTTGTCACCGACTTCATCTTGTCGCCGACTTCATCTTGTCGCCGAATTTCTTCTTGTCGCCGACTTCATCTTGTCGCCGACTTCATCTTGTCACCGACTTCATCTCGTCTCCGACTTTCTTCTCATCGCCGACTTCATCTCGTCGCCGACTTTCTTCTTGTTGCAGACTTCATCTTGTCGCCGACTTCATCTCGTTGCCGACTTCTTCTTGTCACCGATTTCTTCTCGTCGCCGACTTCGTCTTGTCGCCGACTTCGTCTTGTCACCGACTTCATCTTGTCGCCGACTTCGTCTTGTCGCCGACTTCTTCTTGTCGACGAATTCTATTCGTCCTGACTTTCTTCTTGTCACCGACTTTATCTTGTCGCCGACTTCATCTTGTCGCCGACTTTCTTCTTGTCGCCGACTTCATCTTGTCGCCGACTTCATCTCGTCGCCGACTTTCTACTCGTCATCGACTTTCTTCTTGTCGCCGACTTCATCTTGTCGCCGACTTCATCTCGTCGCTGACTTTCTTCTCATCGCCGACTTCATCTTGTCGCCGACTTCATCTCGTCGCCGACTTTCTTCTTGTTGCAGACTTCATCTTGTCGCCGACTTCATCTTGTCGCCGACTTCATCTCGTCGCCGAATTTCTTCTTGTCGCCGACTTCATCTTGTCGCCGACTTCATCTTGTCACCGACTTCATCTCGTCTCCGACTTTCTTCTTGTCGCTGACTTTATCTCGTCGCCGATTTCATCTCGTCGCTGACTTTCTACTCGTCACCGACTTTCTTCTTGTCGCCGACTTCATCTCGTCGCCGACTTTCTTCTCGTCGCCGACTTCATCTCATCGCCGACTTTCTTCTCGTCGCCGACTTCATCTTGTCGCCGACTTTCTTCTTATTGCCGACTTCATCTTGTCGCAGACTTCATCTCGTCGCTGACTTTCTTCTTGTCGCCGACTTCATCTTGTCGCTGACTTTATCTCGTCGCCGACTTCCTTCTTGTTGTCGGCTTCATCTCGTCACCGACTTTCTTCTTGTCGCCGACTTCATCTTGCCGCCGACTTCATCTCGTCGCCGACTTCATCTCGTCGCCGACTTCATCTCGTCGCCGACTTCATCTCGTCGCCGACTTCATCTCGTCGCTGACTTTCTTCTTGTCTTGTCGCCGACTTCATCTCGCCGCTCGCCGCCGACTTCATCTCGCCGCTCGCCGCCGACTTCTACTCGTCGCCGACTTCTTCTTGTCGCCGACTTCATCTTGTCGCTGACTTCATCTCGTCGCCGACTTCTTCTTGTCGCCGTCGTCACCAACTTCATCTTGTCGCCGACTTCGTCTTGTCGTCCTTTGACATGTTGACGTCCTTTGGCATGTTGACGTGCTTAGACATGTTGACGTCCTTCGACATGTTGACGTCCTTCCACATGTCGACGTCCTTCGACATGGTGACATCCTTCGACATGGTGACGTCCTTCGACATGGTGACCTCCTTCGACATGTTGACGTCCTTCGACATGGTGACCTCCTTCGACATGGTGACGTCCTTCGACATGGTGACATCCTTCGACATGGTGACGTCCTTTGACATGTTGAAGACCTTCGACTTGTTGAAGACCCTCGACTTTTTGAAGACCTTCGACTTGTTGAAGACCCTCAACTTGTGAGCTGGTGCATCGTCATCTTCTGCACCGGAATCTTCTGCACTTTGACACCGGAACCTGCAAATTCCGGCGAGTTCACCTCCAAATCTCTATCTCAAGCTATAGAATGAATCGGCCATCGCAATTTAATGGGTTTTGACGCCCATGAGCACGGGAACAAGAATATTGCCTCCAATTGCATCGAGTCGCCGACAAGGGAGCCGAAGAAGCTTGGAATTTCCGGCGAGTTCGCCGGATTTTGGTTTCCGGCGAGTTCACCGGTCAATTCTTAGTGGGCTTTGATGCAAATTTTCCAGGGAGCAAGAAAGTGAGGCCCTTTATCATCGAATCGCCGGCGAGGGAGCTGCAGAAGCTCTGAAATTTCCGGCGAACTTTAAACCACCGATGAACAGTGATGGGTTCCTTAGAAGTGATGATTCAAGGCCAGTGCTGTAGTGGGTTTTGTTGCGGAGGTTGAGAGGAGCAGGAATCTCCGGTCGGCTGGTGCCGAATCGCCGGAAAATAGCTCCGGCGGCCAAGAGTTGACTTTTTGGCCGGAATTTGATCTGCTCGATCGGAGGCTAATTACAATAGATTTTGATGATTTTTGCGTGGATTCTAGGATTATTGGGGATGATCTTTCAGATCCCCAACTACCCATAACGCGAATCGGAGCGGATAATATAGATCGGAATTTCTCCGGCGTTATGGGATCTTGATCGATATTCCGGTCAGCGGTCAAGCTGCGTGAGCAATTGAAATTGCGTCCCCACAAACGGCGTCAATGATACGGTCTCGTTTTTCCGGTGTAATTCGGGTTACCGGGGAAGTGGCGTGCTTCTTCTCGTTCCTGCACAAAGAGCAACGTGAGCTCAGGCGGGCGGCGTTCGGCCGTCACCCGCTCCGACGCCCAATTCAGTTTTGGGTTGTTTTAGAGAGAGGAAATCTAAGTGACAGGTTGAGAGAATCTGAGGAAAGAGAGAGGAAGCTCTCCTTCCTTTGTACTTGTTGGGAGCCTCATCCGGTGTGAGCGTCTCCATGGATTCTATTGTGTTCCTCCATGCATTCTACACGTGTTAAGCACGGGGTCTCACGTGTGCGTACTTTGTGTGAGCTGTCAAGCAAGGTGGGGGTCCTCATCTTGTGTGGACTACTTGATCTTGTATGGGCTTTATGGCCCATACCGAATCAGTGGTCAAGAAGAAGAAAAAAGCTAAAAAGAAAAGGAACAAGGCCACCCCTGCTACTATGGCTCTCACAAATGTCCCCCATCCTTCCCCTACACAAATCTTCACTGCCACTACTAATGCAGCTATAAGCCCCTCTCTATACAATGTAGTGCTGAATAATTGCCAAGCTGATCCTCCCACAAATCCCACACCAGCCAGTCATGCTCCCACCCACTCCACCTCCAACTCAATAACCCTACATTTCTCCCCCACTGCCATATCCTCCTGTAGCACCCCTAAAATTTTAAACCCCTCCGTCTCACAGCCTTCCTCCTCCACCTCTTCCAAACCAGCAATGAGAATGGAAATACTGGCTACCAAACAACCACCAATCCCATCTAAAAATCCCTTCACTCTAGTCACTGCTAAACCAAGCCTGAGAAGATCATATGCTAAGGATGATACTGCTGTACCATCAAGCCTACAGGACATCTCTCCACCGCATTTCAGAGTTAATAGCTTACTCTTTGTCTCAGGAGAGGAACAAGAATAGCTTTGCTCCCTTACAAGAAGCAACCAATGAAGAGGAAGATCTGTACATTTCAGATTCAGACTCTGGTAGCAACAATGTGAAGCATCAGGTCAGTAGCTCTAAATTACCCAAAATAGGATCAGCTCAAAAATCTAAACTGAAGACTTTCTTTACTCAGTTTAACAGAGCAATCTCTTTCTCAAAGTCCTTTCAAAAACCTTCCAAAGACAGTTTTTAATGATTGATCACAACCATAAGATTAACTGTTTAGTATGGAACATTCAAGGTATGGGAACAGCCCTTGATAGATTATCCTTACTGGTTTTTGACAACAACATTGAGTTATTATGCTTAATCGAACCTTTGCATCCTAATTTCAAATGCAACCACTATATGCAACTACTTCACTTTTCAAACTGCATGGTTTCTGATTCAGGGAAGTTTGGCTTTTCTGGAAAGATTCTTTAAACATTACACTTTTAAATGATAACCCCCAATTTCTGCATGTGTTAATTACAAAACCTAACATAAATATCTCCATGACTGGAGTCTTTGTGTATGGCTTCAGATCCAGAAAAGGCAGAAAGGAAATGTGGAAAGATCTCATTGCCTTGCCAGCTTCTGATACATTTTATATTGGTGACTTTAATGCCATGCTGTCAATTTCTGATTACAGTGGTCCCTCTACTCCTACTTTGGCTAGTATGAGGGATTTTCAGAAACTAATTGATAAAATGGCATTAGTTCACATTCACACAGTGGGAAATGATTTCACCTGGACCAACAAGAGACTGAAGCCTACTTTAGAAAGGCTGGATAGAGGACTGTGTAACCAATCTTGGTTTTCACACTTCCCTAATTCATCAGTTCTGGTCCTCAATAGGGAGAATTCTGACCACTCACCCTTATTTCTTAGGATAGACACACAGGTCAAAACTGTCCCAAAATCTTTCAGATTTATTGCAACTTGGTACAAAAGAACTGAATTTCAGAATTTCATTAAGTCCAACCGGGACATCCCTCTGGCAGAAACTGGGATGCTTAAGTTTTTTCTTAAGCTCCAGAGATTAAAAAGGGAGTTGAAAATCTGGAATAGGGAGGTTTTTGGAAATGTACATAGGAATGTAGAAGTTGCTGAAGAAGCTGTTAGAGTTCAAGAAATTATTTATGATCATAATCAATGTGATCATGAACTAATCTCATTAAAACTCAAAAGGGATGACCTAAAAAAAAGCTATAAAGGAACAAAAGCATTTTTGGAAATATAAAACTCAGATGAAATGGTTCAAAGAGAGAGATATCAACTCCAATTTTTTTCATAACTCTTTGAAGGAAAAAAGATCAAAGATGAGAATTTCCAAGATAAGGAGTAGTGCAGGGATCTGGTTGGAGGAGATGGATGAAATAGAATGTGAAGCCAGAAACTATTACTCCTCTCTTCTGACTAGTGAGCACAGGGACTCTGATGATCAATATGCTTCACATTTCCTTTCACAAGTTCCAAAACTGATAACAGCAACTCAAAACACTGAGCTGTTGCAACCAGTATCCATTGAGGAACTAAAAAAAGTAGTTTTTTCCCTAAACAAGTCTAGCACTCCAGGGCCTGATGGCTATAATGCTTGTTTTTACATTAAATCATGGGAAACTATTTCTCTTGATTTAATGGAGGCAGTAAATGATTTCATGAATGGATCAGATATCCCCAGGGGGATAGCTGCAACCAGGATCACTATAATTCCAAAAAAGGACACTCCCATCTCTTTTGATGATTACAGGCCAATCAGCCTATCCAATGTGATCAACAAAATATGTTCAAAAGTGATCATGTTCAGGTTAAGTCCACTCAAGAATGATATTATCTCTCCCAACCAAACTGCTTTTATGAAAGGTATGGACATTTCTGATAATGTTCTCTACTTAAAAGAGCTAGTTAGGCACCTTAATAGAAAAGCTAGAGAGCCTAATTGTATCATCAAATTAGACTTGAGGAAAGCTTTTGATAGGATTCACTGGCCTTTCCTTAAAAAGATTCTGATCAAATTTGGGTTCCATGAAGATTTGGTCATAGTGATTATGAAAAACCTATCTCAGACTTGGTTTTCTGTTCTGATAAATGGCAAGCCAGTGGGTTTTTTCAACTCCACAAGGGGTATTAAAAAAGGGGATCCTCTTTCCCCCTTTTTGTTTAACATATTCACTGAATCTTTCTCAAGGAGTTTAGCCTACATTTTTGCAAATGGGAAACTGGCTTATTTTAATTTACCAAGAAGCTCAATACCAGTCTCCCACCTCTCTTATGCTGATGACACTGTGTTGTTCATATCAGTAAACAAGAGTACCCTGATCAACCTCAAAGCTTTTTTAGCTACTTTTGAAGTAGTCACTGGTCAAAGAATTAACTATGACAAAAGTGACTTCTTCCTAAGTAAACATGCTACACTAGCTAAGAGAAACCAGATCAACCAATTTTTGGGGATGAAAGAAGGCACTTTTCCTTTTAAATATTTGGGCTGCCAAATTTTCCAAGGAAAGATTCTTAACTGCTATTTCAATCCCTTGCTGCAACAGATCAGCAAAAAACTGAGCTTTTGGAGACATAAATGGTTGAGTACTGGTGGTAAAATCACCCTTATTCAATCTGTGTTATATGCTATTCCTCAACATGTTTTCACAGTGATGGCTCCTACATTACACATTGTGGAATCCATAGAAAGATTGTTCTCAATTTTCTTATGGGGATCCAATGCAGTTAGAGCAAAAAAAACTTGTAGAAAATGGTCCAAATTGTGCTTTCCAGTGGCACAGAATGACCTGGGCTTTAGATCAATTCCACATATTGTTCAAACATGCTCAATTAAACTCTGGTGGAAGTTTCAACATGGCTTTGCCATGTGGACTCACTTCATACAGTCCCTCCCTACCACTTCCAGAAACTCACAAACTTGGCTTAGAATCTGCCAAGTAAACCATATAGGGGAGCAGAACTCTTTTGTCATTCATGGGAAAGGCCTATGTAATTTTTGGTCTGCCAATTGGACTAAACATGGCCCTTTACTTGACATCTTCCCACCAGATCTCACTTCCATCCCCATTACCTGTACTGTATCCCAGTTTGTACTCTCAAAAGATCAATATCTCCCAGACTTGCAAGGGGCTCTTCCTGAACCTTTACTCTATTTTCTCCAAAATGCTGTACATTTTGAACATAGGGAAGATAGGTTAATCTGGAAGCCCACAAAAACAGGCCATTTTACTTTCAAGTCTGCTTATCAGACTATTCATGACCACATGCCATCTTCTCCATCCCTTATCAAACTATGGAATATTGGGATCCCCAAAAAAATTACCTTCTTTGTGTGGAGACTATTCAATTCCCTTCTACCTTTTGATGAGGTCCTCATACATTATGGTTTTCAGATAGTGTCAAAATGTCCTTTCGGTCGGGTCTCAGATTCAATAGACCATTTTTTCAACCACTGCTCTTTGTCAATTCATATGTGGTCTGAAATGATGTCCTTTATTGGTATAAAAAATATAGCTTTTAGAGAAATCTGGGACAAACTGTCCTATTATATAACATATACAGGCCTATCAAGCTTTCATGCTAAGCTGATTAGAATGTTATGTTGTATAATAGTGTGGTGTTTATGGAAAGCAAGAAACAGATATTTATTTGAGGATACTAGGCCTTCTTCATCACTTATCCTCTCTGAAATTAAACATATTCTGTACATGTCACTGGCTGCAAACACTGTTTTCATTTCTCAGGAACATGATCTTCAACTGGCTGCTGCTGCACACATCCCTCATACTCAGAGGCCTCCCAGGCCTAGGCTGAGAATAGTTAAATGGAGTAGGCCAGAGATGAGATTTAAACTAAATGTTGATGCAACTTTCTCTGGCCCAGATTGTGCTTTTGGCTTCATTTTAAGAGATTCATCTGGTAATTTTATAGCTGCAGGTCACTCTTTCTCATCTGCTACATCCTCTCTTGAAGCAGAAATTAAGGCTATTGTGGCTGGATATCACTTTGGCTGTTTCTATGGGCATGATACTTTCTGTATTGAGTCTGACTCTCTGGTAGGTATCTCCATGATCAAAAATCCTATCACAGCCCACTGGAAACTATATTCTCTCTGTGATCAGGCTCATCTCCTCATCAAGTCTCCACTTCAACATACTCTCAGACAAGGAAACTTAGTGGCAGATTCCCTGGCCAAACTATGTATGTCTTTGAGGAAATCTGCAACTTAATCCTGGGATTTGTTGCCACCTGACATCAGAGCTCTGCTGCTCCTAGACCAACTGGATATGCCAACAATAAGAGTATGATTTCTTTCTACTCTTCTCTTGCACTGGAATCTGGATCTACCATCAATGCACCTGGAAGCTCTGTCCTGTTGTAGCTGTCTCTCAGCCCTTTACTATGTTGTTCAAATCTTAGAAATAGGCTGCTGCTTTTGTCTATTTTCCTATCCTTTTGGTGCCGCTCAGAGTTTTGTTTTACAATTCTCTACTAGGCTTTGATTGGGATTGGAAATCTAGGCTTATTCTTTTGTATAGAGATGCCTCTCTATTCTTTTGAAAGCACAATAGTGCTTTTGGGACTTTTGTCCTTGTAAAATTACTCAAATTCTGGCCATTTAAGACTTTTTAGGTTTGGGAAGCCTTAAAAAATTCCCCCCCACTCCATGAGTGGTTTAATTTTTTTTAAAAAAACATAGGCAAAAATACTAAAAGAATAATAGTATGGTATGATTGAGAGAAAAATTCCAAGTAAATATAATTAAATAAAAGTTACAAAATTAACCAATGATTAAATCCTAATTAAATTATAATTAAATATACTACGAAAATTTGTATTCTTATTAAGGCGTCCATAAGGGAAAAAAGGTAAAAATTTACCCAAGAAAATAGAAAGAAAAAATAGGGGAAGAAATTTAGGACAAAACAAAGGAATAAAATTTGGTCAGAAAAAAAAAGTGAGAATAACTATTTAGTATGGAGGACGAAAAACTTTTATAAAGGAGGAGGAGGAGGAGGAGGAAGGAATATTTAAAGAGTGAATTGCAAAAAAAACTACCCAAACTATGTAAAAGTTTCATCTAAGGTAGCTAAACTATTTTTGACTCATTTTACATACTCAATTTATACAAAATTCTCATCTAAGGTATCTAAACTATTTATGTTTCATTTTACATACTTAAACTTTAATTTTGTTCCAAATTTGGTACCTCCACGAATTCCTCTGTCATTCTCCCTAACAACAGTAATTTTTGAAGGGTATTACGATCTTTCTAAAGGGTGACCTGTAACTATTTCTCCTAAAAAAAATTAAATTCAATCTCCTTTGATATTAAATGTAATTTTGATCTTTTTTCCCAAATAAATGGTTGAATAACTATCAAAAAGTTATTGAAATCAAATGATTAGTTTAATCTCTATTTGTAATTGTTTAATGTTTTGATTGTTTGGAATGTTAGAAAATTCATAACGCAGACGTAGGAATTGAATTTAATTTTTTTATAGGAGAAATAGTTACAGCTCAAATAACTGCTGCTGTTAGGGATAATGACATGGGAATTCATGGAGGTACCAAATTTGGAACAAATTAAAGTTTGAGTATGTAAAGTGAAACAAAAATAATTTTATGTACCTTAAATGAGAATTATGGATAGTTTGAGTATGTAAAATGAGTCAAAAAATAGTTTAGGTACCTTAGATGAAACTTTTGCATAGTTTGGGTACCTTTTTTTGCAATTCACTCTATTTTAAAAATCTATTAGGAATCAAGTTTGAAATCGATTAGGAATTAAGTTTCCATTAAAAAAAAAAGTCTAAAAATTTGCCCAATAAAATAGGGTACCAAAAAAAAGGACCAAAATTTGGTACCAAAAAAAAGTGAGAATATGTAACTTTTTAGTATTAACATTTAAAAATTTATTAGGAATCAAGTTTGAAATCGATTAGTAATTAAGTTTCCATTAAAAAAATGCTAAAAATTTGCCCAATAAAATAGGGAGAAAAAATAGGGTACCAAAATTGGTAAAAAAAAAAAGGACCAAAATTTGGTACAAAAAAAAAAGGGTGGTTCTGCAGGTCCACTTTAGTTCTGCAGGTCCAAATTAAATCTGAAATGACATTAATGTCCCTCTTAAATATTATTATAATTCACGAAAAATATTTTATAATTTGGACACGTGTTCAATCATTAAATAGACGGGTTTATGCATTCAAGGTTAGGGTTTTAGAAATATATTTATAAAAATTAATAAACGAATGAAGGGTAATTATGGTATTTTCCCACTTTTATTAGTCCTGCAGAAGCAAACATGACCTGCATATAGTAAACACCAAAAAAAAGTGAGAATAACTTTTTAGTATTAACATAGGGACAAAATAAGATTATCATTTCATTCTCCTAGAAAACGTCCAGAATCGTTTGATACAAAGAACGTTGGGGGAAGATCCCAAGAAGTGGAAGAAACTCCACTATATTTTGCAAAACGAGCAACCATGTGCGCCTGAACATTCTCGAATCGAGGGACCCAAAATGGCATCTGGAAATCACCATGGAATAATAAATCCCTAATATCATCAACAATCGCAGATATCTCCATCGAACAAGGGACATCACCTCGGCTCATTTGTATAAGGCTCAAAGAGTCACCCACTAAAATTGGCAGTGTTGGTAGGCTTTGAGCGAGTATAACTTCTTCGCTTGCTGCCAATGCTTCCGCCATCAAAGGATCTGGAACGCCGTTCATTCTCCTTGCCAGCGCTTTGATAAAACCCCCACTGTCATCCAGAGCCACCATTCCTAGTCCAGCACCACTCAACATGATACCCGCGTCAAAATACACAGTAGGTGCATGCAAGGGTGACCTCAACAGTGAGGATGTTGCCAACGAGTCTGATAGTCGCTCGGGCCAAGAAGTTGCCCCGTGAAAGCTTTGCAAAGAATCAGCCACCGTCCCTACAAGAATCCTCCCATCTAAGTGCTCATGGTCAAACAACTCTTTGTTCCGCTGACGCCAAATGGCATCACATAACATCAACAAGGACTCCGAGGTAGCCGAGTCATTATCCAAATGGTCAAACTAGAGCTCACCACGACTCTGATCCGAGACCTCAACTTGATCCCATAAGCAAGCAGTGGTGTAAATTTGCTGAGCATACAAGTGTGCTGTAAGACCATCATCCTCGCCACACAAAGGACAAGTGGCTGAGGCATGTAGAGTTCGCTTCAGAAGATTTTTGACCGTCGGTAAAAAATCAGTAGCAAAACACCATGCAAAATGTAGTACTCGATTGGGTACCTTGAGTTTCCATAACATCTTCCAAAAGCTCGTATCACCAGGTATAGTAGGCGGCACATGATGCTGCAATAAGTACTGTGGTTGTTCAACTAGTACATGATACAGTGATATAACCGTAAACTTCCCAGAATTTAAGAAAGTTTCATAATGATACATGAAGATAGTTTTATAACATTTAAGAAAGTCTGTCTTTTACAGTACATTACAAAAATTGAATGGGATGAATCCTTTAGATGGCATAATTCATGTAGATTGAAGTTAATGAAAGTTATTTATTTTGGAGTTAATTAAAAAACAGGAGAGTAATTGAAGTGATTGGGGCATAGTGGGAGGGGCGGCGGTGATCGTGTTGGAGCTGATGGCGTCCAAGTCCAGGTCCCGGCGAGGAAGCACCGACCCAAGTCCTTTGTTGAGGAAAAGATCCCAAAGCGTGAGCGCAGCCTCCAGACCGTCCGTTGACAATTACACGAGCAAAACAGACAACCCACTTTTTCTGAATCCCGCTACCGAAATTGAAGCTGCTAAGAGGGGGCGATCATCCACGCGGGTTAAAAATGGCATTGGCCGAAGCTTGTCCAGAGCTCGTGGAAGGCACCAGGTAATCTCATTTCCAACTCTACTCTTCTGCTTCCTCCATTTTACCTGCTCATCATCTGCATCTCTTTCATCCAGGAGAGTGAAAAAGATTATGCGGGTGACATTAGCACAAAAGCTGGCAATTCAAATGCGGGGGGGTCCGAAGACGAATCTGTTGTGAGTGTTTGTGTGATTAATGAGATGCCACCCTTGATATACTTTCTCAAATTATCCATCTGCTTGTTTCCAGTGCAGCTTTCACTTTTCTAACTTGGAAGATGCGACTTCACCATATCCCCTCTCACTCTCAGAATCTGAAGATAAAATTTATAAAGCTGTTTATCAAAAATTGAGGGTAGGATTGGTTACTTTAATTTGTATTCGCTTATTTGGTTGCTTCTGTCTTCATCATATAGTGTTCCTTTTGGTGTGTAATGTTGCAGGCCAATCAAAGTGGAGGTATTGCTATTCAAAGTGGAATGTATGACACTATCCAGTCCCAAGTCAGGCGTACTCTCTTTGATTTCCAAAATCACTGTGACTCTGTAATGGCCATACTCTATATTCTTTTCTTACTGAGTTTTTATAGGCTTTTTAGGATATGTTATTGGGAAGGCCAAAGATTCCTTCATTTTGAGTTTGAAAACCAAACCGAGCCGTAGGATAGGCTTTGATAAAGGTATCTGATTATGATGGTCTAATAAGACAAGCTCACTACTTTTTTTTACTGAAACTCACCTGGACTGGTTTTTCCTGTTAATATCAAGGCATTTATGGTAGAAGTTGATTAATGTGAATCCATATCCTTCATAATCATCGCCTTGAAATAAAAAAAATGATTGGGGGAGCTCTTTGTAAGATTCCCCTTCCTCTCCGTCTGCTGTTTATATCGATTGTTGTTCCCGTAATTTTGCCTTAGAGCTTAATTATAATCAGTTAATGTCACCTACTGAAAATCAAAATCAACATAAAAGTATGTTGTACGCATTCTATCTGCAATGTATTGGCCTATCAAATTAATTTTATATAATGTGTACATTGGTTATGACCAGCCTCTTTGTTTCCCCTGAACATGTTGAATTCTTCAGATATGCTCCTAATTAATTAATTGTGTCTTCTCATTGCATGTCCTTATTGTTCTCGCTTGTACTGATTAAGAATTACCATGAACTCCAGGCCGTTCGGTGGAGTAAATCTAATGGTGAAGAAATTACAGCTGTTAATGATATATCAGCTCACTTAGTTGATTCCAGGCCAGCTGAACTGGTTTCAGACATCAGAAAAGAATATGCCCTGAAACTTGAAGAGGTTTTTATTTATTTTATTGAAACATATTGTAGGATCAATTGAATTTGTATTGTTGTTTATACTCTATTTAGTTTTTCTTAATCTTAGATTAGATAAGAGTCATATCTACCATCTGGAATCTAGTATCAGTAAGTGTTGGCTTGCATTGATTCTTTTTAGCTTTATATGGTAATGGATGATAGTCTCCATTACATCTAAACGATGAATAGCAATGCATTATAATGGCTTTGAATGCGAGGCCCTTTAAAAGCATTTTTAAAATTTTGAGTAGCTTCTAGACAAAATACAATCTTCATGGCAATTTCTTGTGTGTATCCTTAAAAAATTCCTTGATGTCATACTGATCAAGAAGGTATTAAAGATTTAGTCGCTAACATTCACAGCCTTCTTAAAATACTACACTCTTATTAGCATGTTTACTGGATGCAGTCTGAAGAACGAGCTAGGAAACTTAGAGCTGATTTGGCTGCAGAAGAGCATCGTGGACAGGAGTTTAGTCGGATGCTTAAGGAAACTCTTCCTCCTCAGATTTCTAATACTCACAAGTCTCGTTTGGGAAGAAATGTAGGTCATTGGTTGAGTGATATATTTAAATAATGCTGTCACTGTTCAAAGATGCATGATTTACATTTAGATGTTGCATTAGCATAAGTTTAAGTAGTTTCTTTGCCTTCATTGACTATCATTATAGATGTATTTTAATGTGATAGTAACTTAGAATCAATGAACGCAATGTGGCTTTAACTTGAAGGTTAGACACCTACACGTCTGTATCATACTTTCATCCCTCTCTTGTGCAAGCTTAGACGCTTCTTTTCTGTTCCAGTCGTTGGTAAGCATACTGACATGGGATGGCTACATAAATTACTGCTGGCGCTGATAGCTGCGTTTTATAAAGCCTGTATTTTCTGCAGCCAGTACATTCACATCCTTATTTTATATAAATAACTGGCATTCTCAAAATGCAGAGAAGCACTGAGAGGAAATCAATTTCAAATTGCCTTACGGAAGAAGCTATGGCATATTTTGATGAATGTGTGTCCTTATCAACTTTTGATAATTCAGACTTCTCTGCATCTGAAGATCGACCAACTCCTGCCTTTGCTGGAAATCCCTCTCCTCTCAAATGCACAACTCAACGAAGTTTGGCGAGTAGCCCGTTGTTCTGCACACCTGAATGTTCCACTGATAAAAGAAAGGTTCATTCTATGTGCCTCTGCAAATTATATTGTGGTTGAAGTTTACGTGGTATTTACTCTGTCGAAATAGTGTCATAATACATATGTAGGGAAATGTCTTGTGTTGAGATCTATGAACTATCTGTATATACTGTTGTGCATGAATTATCTGCCATCTATTAAAAGCACCTCCAGAGATGTGTCCTTTTTATGTTCGCCACCTTTTCAAGCATTCACTCCTACTTCATTGGGTTCAGCCCAGGTAAATTATATGGAATCCCAGGGATACTGTGAACATGAACTTTACTTTACATTGATTTGGGACATCAAGAGAAAACAAAAAGGTGGTTGGGCAAAGGCACTAGTGTTTCATCCTGCATATTCATTGTTATAAGACTTGATGATTTGCCATCATTATTTCTTGAATTATTCCTTCATTTATTTATGTATCTCTGGCATCTTAATCGTCATGCCTTTTGGTACATTATGGTTACTCTTATCTCTTGAATTGAAATTGTCTGTCTGAATGTTATGGAAGGATACAGTTGAATGGACTATCTTTTGTGTTGCTGTGTGTATGTCATCACCATAACTACCTTTTCTTGTTTCTAATCTCACAGGCATTGAATGGCTACGGTCAGAATGTGGGATGCTGTGATGATTCTAACTTGACAGATTGTAGCTGTGATGCCATCTCTGCTGAACATGACCGTGGAACCAAGTTTACAAAAAACAAGAAGCTATATCAATTTTCTTTTGCTCAGAAACCAAAAGAAAATATTAAATCTAACAGTAGCTTTAGGAGTTACACAGAACATTTTCAGAGAGGTGTCTCAGTTGATACCAGGTCCGACTTCAGTGCTGGCATGTGCAGTTTATGCAGTTACATTGAATGTGTGTTGTGCGAAAGAGTGGCTTTAAGCAGCAGACTGGAATCTGGAAGTTTTCACTTATGTGGTGGAAGTATAGTAGTTTCAGCTTCTCCTTTCGGCTCCATGTTGTGAAGTGGTCAATCATTGTAGTTTGAACCCTTTAAAATTCTTTAATATTGAAATCTTGAATTAAGTTAATGGCGTTTGCATTTTTCTTCTTCTTCTTTATTTTTTTAATCACTTCTCTTTTTTAATTAAACTATCCAAATTGCTTCTATTTTATTTGGCAAATTCTAGCAGCATTGCAGCATGAGAAAGTCTCCTGAGAGTCCAACTTTCCTAGAGAATAGGAGCTATGGGGTCAAAATAGAAATATCAGAAACTATTGGGCCAACACGCATAAATTATAGAAAATATTGGGCAAGGACGCGTAATATTACCATATTTCCCCCCAAATCTTTCCCGGTCTCATAATTTTTTGTTTTAACTTACAATGGTGATCTTTCAAACTATTTAGGCGACCTTTGAATCTTTTGATACTTTGAACTTTTATATGAATTAAAAGTTATAGGTACCTTTTAATTTAAGAACATAAACTTTTAGCTTAAAAACATAATATTGTTAAGTTCACACACAAACTGTCAAAATAAAAGAACACCTTTCAACATAAAAATGAGACTTTGTAAATTAAAAATTCGAACTCTTAAAAAACATGAAAAAAGTTGATGAAACAACAAAACAAACACTAAAAAGGTTGATTAAAACGTGCAACACATTCATATTCATCATGTCAGGAACCCGTACACCATTCATAAAAATCTGGACTAGCAAAAGAATTCCTGGCTGCTTTGTGAACTATCAATAGTAGCAAAGGTTGAATCATCAACATGAGAGGCAGCATTCGAAGCAGCATCAACTTCACTTTGGAACTTCATATAGCGCTCATGATACTTGGCAACAACAAGGAGCATATCTATTTTTAAAAATTCATCTGCTTCTTGAGGAGGCTACAGAAACATATGCAAGTTAGAATAAAAGAACATGCATGGAAACCAAAACATATATATGTAAGTTGTGTGGATAAACTGTAACGTTTTAGTGTATAACTATGATCTTATAAGCTATGCCACTGAACTTTTGTAATGCAATCTGTTACAAATCTAAAACAGGGGTACATAAACTATGGAACTTTTAGAGTATGACCCAGACCTTTCAGATTATGAACAAGTCCTTTACCTTACAGAAAGCAAACTTTCTTGTAAGACAGGGACCTTTTAGTTATGACCTAAACCTTTCTCGCTATGAACAAGACCTTTAAATTACAAAAAAACAAACTTTCATGTAAGACAGGAACCTTTTAAATTATGACCCAGACCTTTCAGATCTACACCTACAACCCAACCATATGCACATCTACAGTTAGGATCTGATCTTTCAACCTATGAACCGGATATTTCAAAGTACACAAACGACCCTAGGGTTTATGCAAGCATACACACATCAAACGCTAAAACATAAATTCAAAATCTAAAAATAGTGCGAACCTTCTTCGGTTTCATTGCCCACCCCAACTGACCCTCGGTATTCTCAGCCACCGTACCATCGCTCTTGCCCGACATGTCCTTGTCCTCCTTTCGTTGATCTTGTTTTTTCACCATGACTGAACAACAACACACCAATCGAATCAGAACAATTAACCAATCAGAACAATCGAATCAGCAATAAAATTGATGTGGGGAAAAAACTTACCGTCGATAGATCACTCCGACTGCAATGAATTCGACGCGAAAATCTCAATCTGAGAACATAGGGTTTGATCGAGAGGAGAGGGGGGAGAGCCGAGAGGATTTCAGAGAGAGAAAGTGGATTGGGAAAGTGAAAGAATTAGGGGGATTGGGTATATATGCATTGGCCCATATTTTACCGTATTTCTAAATTTACCCCCTAATTTTCCCACAACTTTTATTAATTACAAATTGACCCCGTAGTTCCTATAACTCCAGAAAGTCCGACTTTCTGGAGAGCTTGCCTTGCGGCATTGCCCTCCATCTGTAAAACATGAGATACATGGACAAAGTAGGGGTGAGAACGATCACGAGCGTTTGTTAAAAAGATCGAAATTGGATCGAGATCGTTCATTTAATAAATGATCAAAATTTTATGATCGTTTATTAAATGAACGATCAACGATCATGAACATATAAGATCGATCATGATCGCGAACAAATCGATAAGATGATCGATTGATAAGGTGATCGTCGATCAATAAAAATAAAGTAATATAATTATATACACTAATAATAATGGGAAAATATTTTAATTCTAATATGCATGTCTATAGTTTGTTGTGTATTTTTATTAGTTTGATAATTTATGTATTTTTAACATTTTTAAAATTAACTTTTAAGTTGATCAAACGATCGATATCGATCATTGATCATTTGATCGATTATCTATAACGAGTCGATCATGAGCCAATCACGATCATTGTGATTTTTAAACGAGCCGATCACGATCATGAATTATTTTGATTGCTTCGATCGCGATCGATCATGATCTCCTCAAATTTTAAACGATCTGATCATGAACATAATGATGATCGTGATCGGATCGACTCGTTATCACCCCTAGACACAAGTTAATGGTGGGATGAGGACCAGATCGCAGTTATAGAAAAATAAGTTAAATTTCGCGGGTTATATCGAACATGCCTTCTCATTATTCTTAATCATAATATTTCCCTCTTTTTGCTGGCTACAATCCGACTTTCGCAACTACGTAAATCGATGCAATCCCACAAGATTTGGCGAACTCAAAACTAAGCTAAATCACAGATGGGATGTGAACCTTTCAGAGACAATATCGCTGATCAAGCTGTACATGTGCGAGCTTGCGGCATGCCATCCTCAAAATAAATTGTATATGAACCAAACAAAGTTCAATTTCCTTTGGATGCTGGTGAAGAAGAGGCTCTCTACCGTGGATAGGTTTCAATCCAAGGGGATGCTGAAAAATCAAAGTAGCTTGTGCTGTTTCTGTGGAAAGGAAAATGAAACTGCCGCCCATCTATTTCTGCACTGCCAATACTCAGTGGAGGTTCAACAGACAAGGAAGCTGAAGTGGGGAAGCAACATCAGAAGTTTTAAGAAGCTGTTAAGATGTCTAGCAGGAAGAGCCAACAGAGGGACCATGCATGCCATTGTGAGTACATTGTATCAACTATGGCTAGAGAGAAATAGGTGCATTTTTCAACATAGAAGATTGGATCCTGAAGAACTATGCAGAAGAATGCTTGATGAACATGAAGATTGATAGCATAGAAATTTGTTTTACTTTCCTATAGCTAAACTGATTTTGTAATGGCTGGGAGTGAAGGCCTACACTGTACTTGTACTTTTTGGTTATTAATGAAATATTATTTCCATAAAAAAAGTTCAATTTGTAAAGTGGGATTTCTTATGTTCATTAGTTTGCTAGATAATTATGTAGTTGCGGAGTATTTGTTTTATGCTGGGTTGATAATATCATACTGCTTTGGGCTTTTGGTTTAAGATACCATATCATTAGTTATTTTAATACTAAACCTAGTATTGAAATCATTAAATGTTATAGCCATGAATTCCCACAATGATCTGCCAACTTGGCGGATTAACTGCACCTGGTAAGAACAGATAAATTCATGATCAGGAGGCGGCTGGATGTCGTTCCCGCTCTGATACTTAAGTCAGATAGTTATTTGGGGAGTAATTCTGTAATTAACAGTGTACAGTCAAAATACCTCTCTCCTTGGACATTAGTGAGGTATTTATGGCCATGCTCATGTGACACCGCGACTTGGGCATTGTTTCTCGAAGCTCCTGAAGCTTCTTGTTGATGTTCGCATGCGACTCCAGGATTTGCCGGAGCATGTCGCCGTCCTCCGGTGATTCCGAGACACTAGGCTGCCGAGCCGGCCGAAGTGTTGCCGAGATCGGCGTTGCTGCAGGATTCGAAGAAGTGAGAGATGTTCCAGCTCCTTCGTCTCCTAGGTTTGTGACCACCACTCCAGATCTAAAGGTGACACGGTCCTTCGCTTCTCCACTCATTTTGCAGTGTGTGGGCTATGAGGACAATTCGTGATAATCCCCACAGACGGCGCCAATGTTACAGTCGTGAATTCCCACTATGATCCACCGACTAGGCGGATGAATTACACCTGCTAAGAACAGATGAACTCTCGGTCAGGGCGGGGTGACTGGATGCCGTTCTTGCTCCGATTCTTAAGTCAGATAGCTATTTGGGGAGTAATTATGTAATGAACAGTGTACAATCAACATACCTCTCCCCTTGGACATTAGTGAGTTACTTATAGAAAAGAACCGGGACCTAGTCAGTCACATCGTGCAGTTAGGCTGTCTGGGAAGATGCTCCTACTAGTCCAGTTAGGGCTCTGGTCATGCAACTGGGTCTGACCCGGGCCATGTGTTCTGATGGGTCGGGCAGTTCATCCTTTTGAGCCTACAGGATGGTGAGGTGCCCGACCCTGACATTAAACAAAATACACATACAAAGGAACTAACTATGTATTAAAATTTTTGGTAATTAAATTGAAACATTTAACATGTAGTGATCTCTAAAAATAACATTTAAACTAGTAACTAAGAAATCATATATATTAATTAAAACTAACATTTTAAACCAATAAACTTAACACTTATACACACAAATACAAATTAATATGTTAAATGTAGTCAGTTTAATATCAAATATTTTGCACGAATTTATTAATTGCACCTAATTTTTCATACTAAACACACTCGTATACATATTTGTTTTTAAATTAAGAACCACCCGAGGGGTGGTGGAGAATATATAAGGCTCTCCAGACCTTCAAGAAAGGCATACAAATGGCTTAAAATACATCCCAAGTTTGGTTTGATGTGGAACAAACTCCACAAGCATTTGCATGCTTCAAAAAGGAGGCTAACCTAAATATAGAACTGCTAGCCTTTTTACAAACTCTATGAGAGGATTTAGAGGTTGTTTGAAGTCTGTTAGCGAATCGACTAAGCGAAACACAAATCGGCACCAAAAACCTAAAATCTTCTCTCCAAAAATGAGCTTGAACTTGTATCTGAGCGGGTAGTGTCCTGTCATCCCTGTCCCTTGACTCAAAGTTGTGCCTTCTGTTCTTGTTGTTGTCACTGCTGTCCATAATTCCTGCATAAAGACAAAGATCAGTAGCTTCTACTCTCATTTATTCTAAGAGAGGGGGTGCCAGTTGCATCTAGGCATAAAATGCCTCTAACCAGTGGTGGGAGAGAGTAGCAGTCCATGATTTGTTCATTTTGTCAGAGAAAGCTAACCTAGCCACTGCATCAGCAGCTAAGTTTGCCTCTCTAAGAACATGAACAATTGTAGTATGATAGGACAACTGAATATGAGAAGCTAGGTCAAACACTGACCAAGGACCAGATTTTGGATTTTTGATAGCTGTGACTGCCAAAAGGCAATCACTTTCAATGATGCATTGGTCAGATATAGAAGCTGCCAAAGGTTGTATTGCTAAAAGCTCAGCTTCTATAGGGGAGCTAGCCTTTACAAACATTGTATTGCATTGTCAAGCCACCCCTTTATGGTCCCTAAATACAATCCCCAAACCTGCCATGTGTGTATGATGCCAAGAGGCATCTACATTGATTTTTAAACCATAGGTTGGGGTAGACCATTTGATAGGTTGGATTATGATTTTTGGTGGCCTACCATGCCTTGGAAGATAGCCCAGTTCTACCATTTCTCTGTCAGTAGTATTTACGGGATAGATAGGTCTAGCAGTGTATATATTAAAGACATCATCTTTCAAAAATCTGATCGGAATCTCATGAGATGTGCTAATATTATCATGAATAAATGCATTTCTTGCTTTCCACAATAACCAACATATAAGATTAGGGACAACAATGTAGAGAGAGTCCTACATCCCAGATGAACATGTAAAAGACGAATAGAATGACAATCTATCCCATGTGCAAGAAAAGTGCATGTTAGCTGTGCCAACCATTGTGTGAAAGTGTGATCATAAAGCTGTTGCTAAATGGCATGTGTTGAAACAATGATCAATTAGATCTGCACTGTTGCAGAAGGGGCATTTAGATGGCAAACAAAAACCCATTTTCATTAACACTTCTGGGAAAGGCAAAAATGCATTAATCAATTTCCACATAAAGATGTTCATTTTCTTTTGAACTCTAGAGTTCCATAATTTTGAAAGGGATACAAAGGTATCTCTGGTCTGTTTGAGTGCTTGATATGCAGACTTAAAACTGAACTCCCCATTTAAGCTTGGTTGCCATATCATTCTATCTTATCTAAGGGGTTCCAATGAAGAGGCCTGCAGGAAACTCAGAATTTCATCAGAAAATATAGACTGTATTTTAGGAAAGAAAGTTGTCTTGTCCCGTATGAAATCTTGTACAGTCAAATCTGCTGCAATATCTATGTTTTCATGATCATACAGACTAGACAAAGCACCATAACCTGTCCAGTTAGAACTCCAGAAGTTACATTCACCTTTACCATGTATTACTCTAGATAGGTTTTCAGCCATATGAGAGACTTTTTTTTTTATTCTTTTCCAGTTTGGAGATGTTCTATATGATTGAGGTAAATTCCAAAGAAACTGTGACCAAAGAGTATTTTCCTCGTATACATGACTGATATGACACTATGAGGGTGTTTGGTGAAGAGCTTGATTGGAGCAAAATTAGCTGATTTGCATTCATTAGCTGTTTGACCAAGTTAGATAGGCTAATTTTGGTGTTTGGTGAAGAGCTTTTTGGATTAGGTGATTGGTACTAAAAAGAGCCTTTTCAAAACGCTGCAAAAAGGAGCGTTTTCAATTAGCCTATTGCTCTTATTACCTAAAATACATTTTAGCCCCACATTTGTTTTTCATTTTTCCTTTTCTTACTTTACCTTTTTCCTCACACTTTTCCCTTACCTTAAGGATGAATTAATCCTCACTAAAATTTAATCCAACTATTTTCTTTTGATGCAAGAATTAATCTAGCTACGATTAATTTATTTATACCATTTTTTATTTTTATTTAAAATAAATATACTTGTCTATCAATTATCAAGCAACATGTATGCAATTAAATTTCACAGGCCCTATTTGCAGAGCCACATTCCCTATTTGCAGAGCCCAAATCTAACAAAAATATAAAATTGCCCTCAATAAATAATAGTACATTTTTTTTTAATTTTGACCCACTTATTCCACTTAATTTCATCTGCAGATGTGAACCACTGACCAGCCGTGTATCCTCTTCTTCCCAGCATCTTTAGCAGCTTCGCCAGGACGTTTGGGAGTTATCCAGTCCTCAGACTCTTCTCGCCTGCAGCAGCTGACTTTCTTACATTCTTTCGGGGCTTTTTTTAGCTGGATCCAGCATTCGTGTTCTTTTTACCCTTATTAGATGACTCCCCTTGATTGAATTGTCCCCTGGAGAATAATATTCACATCCTCCCTAACAAACACCAACCCAAGAGAAAAAGTTCAGCCTTCCAGATTAACAACCTTCAACACATAAAATAATAAGTTCAGGATATGAGTTTTGCTGCCGATAATGCGGGGAACCCGAATCTGCCCTCGGCCGGAGCCGAATCGCCGCCGAACGGCTGTGGCGGTGATGGTTGACTTTTTCGGCCATATTTTGATTCACCCGATCGGCGGTCAAATTCGTCGGATTTCGATGATTTTTTCGGGGAATCTGGGGTTATGGGGTGCGGGCTTTCAGATCCCTAGGTACCCATAACGTGAATCAGAGCAGAGGATGGTGTTCTTGAGAATTTAGGTATTTTCGGGTTTTTTGCAAAATTTTCTGAAAATTTCTCCCAAATGAAATTAAGTGGAACAAGTGGGTCAAAATTAAAGAAAATGTACTATTATTCATTAAGGACAATTTTGTATTTTTGTTGGATTTGGGCTCTGCAAATAGGGAATTTGGCTCTGCAAATAGGGCTCACCTTAAATTTTATTTTGTTGTATATTATTTTTTAATAGTGTGATATTAACTAGAAACCAATCAAATAATTTAAAATCTCATGAATGTGTAGATATTATAAAAATCATTTTACTAGTATTATAATAATCATTTTATTATTTGTAATCTATAGAAAATTAAATACTACTTTTATGATTGAAAAATACTATTTATTAAGTTATTATTAGCAATATAAAATGTGTTATGTCCTTTTATGTCATTTTACATGATTGATTAACGAAACAACTATTAGTGATCCGCTAATTTTACCAAACACTTTAAATACAATCAGCTAGTCAAATCAGCTAATGCAATCAGCTAGTCAAAACAGGTAATACAATCAGCTATCAGCTAACAGCTAATCACCAAACACCCCCTATGTAAGTTTAAATTATTACTAAATTAAACATCAAACTACTAAATAAAAACAAACCTTTCAAACCAATAAACCAAAAGATAAAAGTTTAATTAGTAATTTAATTAATATAAAACCACTACACTACAACTATATGTTCTTATTGTTGAATTAAGTCGGTAACATACTTAAAAAATCTTTTAAACAAATTACCTTATAAGGCTATAAAACTATTAAATGTAAAAAGAAATACTATTTCTTAAATCAAACTAAATTACCTAATGTAAAAGGAAATGTGTTAGGCAAATATGTATGGAGAAAATCTCCTGAACTCTCAACTCTCAACTTACCTGACTTTTTATGAAAGTTTTTATACATTTTAACTTATAATGTGTACCTTTTAATTTGAACTGTAAATATAATTACTCAAAAATTTAATTTTTTACTTAAAATTGCTTGAATTTTTGCATTAAAATATGTTTTACTATATGTTTACATTAAAATGATCAATGTTTTAACATAAAAATATATCATTTGAATTTAAATAGATAGTGATAGTTCCATAACATTTATGAAAGTTGGTCTTTCAAGAGATTTTTCAGTATGTTAAAGCACTTGTATGTAGGAGTAAACAAATACAAATGATATAATCCCAAATAAAAGGCAGGTAGGGCAACACATCAGGCGAATCGATTCAATCTGCATGTACATTCATTGGGACTCATTTGAGTCCCAATCTCTTCTCTCTCCTCCCAACAACTTCTATCTCACAGTAATCTGGTCCTGTACACATTATCCAGCCTTGTCCACATTAGATTTTAGTGGTCCTACTATTTCCATTCATTTCCAACTCATTCTTTTTTACATGTAGATTATTTATTACATTATAAATGTATTCATATAATTAATTAAATGGAGATTAATTTTGCATTCACGTAAACAAAACAATTGTGTTATTTCACAATTATTTATTTATTTAAATATTGCAAATTAAGGCGTTATTGGAACATAATAAACGAGAAGCATTATGATTTTTTAAAGCATTATGAAATACAATAATTGATTAAAGATTAACTATCAACGAAATATATACAATAATAATATTTAAATGCAACTTTTACATAACTAAAAATAAAGTGCATATTACAATCTTCAAAATAGATTCATAGGAAATTATTAAAAAAAAAATAGCAACACCGAATTAAAAATATAGAAGGATACAGTAATATACGACTGATTTTTAATGAAAATGGTTATAAGCATGTTGGACCAAATCCGCCTGAAGTCAACGATATATTATTCTATCGCGCATCTCAGATCGTCTTTGAACATATGAGGCAAAATCAAGTTGACGATCATGATTTGCGCCCATTGTTCTTCTTGTTCTTCTTCATCATCATCATCCTCTAAATCCGCCAACGTTTCGGCAGGGTCATAGTCGAGACCATGCACAGTTCTTCCATCCTCAACAATCATGTTATGTATGATAATGCATGCTAACATAGTCTTACTAACATCTTCAATGTCCCACATATTTACTGGATTACGAATTATATGGAACCGAGCTTGGAGCACCCCAAATGCACGCTCAACATCCTTCCGATAGCTCTCTTGAAGTTTCGTGAAAAATCGATCTGGTTTGGTAACCGGGACATGAATTACAAGCATAAATGTACCCCATTGTGGATAGATACCATCTACCAGATAGTACCCTGTCTTGTAAAAAATGCCATTAGCATGAAACTTTGAGTCTGGTGCCTTTCCTTGAAGCAGCTCATCAAATACTAGAGACCTGTCAAGAACGTTAATATTGTTACATGTACCCTGAACACCAAAGAAACTGTGCCATATGTGTAAATATTTAGAAGCAACTGCCTATAATATGATTGTTGGTTTCCTACTTCTTCCTGCAAATTGACTGTGCAAGGCCTTAGGACAATTCCTCCACTCCCAATGCATACAATCAATGCTTCCTAGCATTCACGAAAATCCTCGATCGCTTCCCTGTTGTAAGAGACGTGCTACATCATCAGGTTGTGCTCTCCTCAGGTAAGTTTCACCGAACACAACAATAACACTCGTGATGAAGTGTCGGATAGTGTCCTTGGCTGTAGTTACGCCCATTCGCAAGTACTCATCCATCTGATCATAAGCCATGCCGTACGCCAAAAAATGCATCACAGCAGTGCACTTCTGATATTCATGGAACCCGAGCTTACCAGTAGCATCAGGTTTTTGGACAAAATACAAATTGTGCTACCCTCAACAATTCGGAGAAACAACTCTCTTCTCATACGAAACCTTCGACGAAATTGGTCATCGAAGAATGTTCTTATCTCCGGTGAAGGGTCAAAGTAATCTTTCATCAATGTCTTCTGCCCTTCCTTACGTCCCCGATCAATGGTTCTTCATTTACGCCTCGGGATCTGTTGCACTGCTTCTTTTTCTCTTTGTTGTTGAAGGTACATCATACAAACTTCATGTGCTAAATTTGATGCTACCATATGACGCTCTATGTAAAGACTAATTTCCAACGTAATCTGTATTGACATACTGAGCAGCTATTTATACTTATAGAGAGGGTTATAACTGTTACAAATTAAACCCTAGGGGCATACATGCAATATACAAGAATTACAACTAGATATCTTCTAAGTTCTCCAAGTCTTCTATTGTCACACCCCCTTCAAGAAAAGCGTCGAATTGATCGAAACGCGAAGCTTGGACCGAAAGAAATCAAACAACGCACGGTTGAGTCCCTTAGTGAAAAGGTCTGCTACTTGTAACGACGTAGGAATATGACCTACTCAAAGCTTGCCAGCTGCAACCAACTCTCGAACAAAGTGGTAATCAATATCAATGTGTTTCGCCCTCTTGTGAGCGACATGATTCTCAGTAAGAAAGATAGCATTGTTATTGTCACAAAGAAGGACAGGCGACCCCAGAAGCGGATAACGAAGGTCCTGAAGAATGTAAGTCAACCAGATAACCTCTGAAGCAGTATTGGCAAGAGCCCTGTACTCAGATTCCGAACTCGAGCGAGAGACAGTCGGCTGTTTCTTCGCACTCCACGACACTAAGTTGCCACCAAGAAAAACAACATAGCCATAAGTAGAACGACGTGTATCCAAACAACATGCCCAATCTGTATATACATCTGTATTGATATACCGAACACTTATTTATACTTATAGAGAGGGTCCTAACTGTTACAAATTAAACCCTAGGGGGCATACATGCAATATACAAGAATTACAACTAATTATCTTCTAAGTTCTCCAAGTCTTCTATTGTCACACCCCATTCAAGCGAAGCATCGGATTGATCGAAACACGAAGCTTGGAACAAAAGAAATCAAACCGAGCATGTCGAGTCATTTATATACACCCTGAAGCCGGATCTACACATCGAAAACCTTTGTAGTGCGCACTGTAACCCAAAAAGACACAAGACAGACTGCGAGGAGTTAGTTTGTATTCTACTGTAGGACGGACATACCAAAAGGCTCTACAACCAAAAGGGTGAAAATTGGATTAGTCAGGAGAACGTCCGAAAAGTACCTCAAAAAGAGAATTGTTGTCAATGACCGGGGTTGGCAGCCTGTTGATGGTGAAGACAGCAGTACGAAATGCATCATCCTAGTGAGAGAGTGGCATGTGTGAGTGAAACAACATGGAGAGGCCATCTCCGTTGATGTGGCTGTGCTTCCGTTCCGCTCGTTCATTCTGCTTAGGTGAATTCCACGAGTTCCAAAGTGTGACTGTAACTTGTTATTGATGAATTCAGTCCCACCATCACTTTGAAAACCTTGATGTGAGATGAGAATTGATTCTCTACGAGTGCCTCAAGTTGGAAGTAGACGTCAACAAAATCATACTTACGGCGCAAAGGGTAAAACAAAGAAAACCGCGAGTAATCATCCACAAATAAAGCATAATAAGCATAACCATTCCTAGATACAACCGGAGAAAGGTCCCCACAAATCACAATGTATCAAATCAAGAACATGATAAACACGTCTAGAGTTTCAATAAAAGAAAACTTCTGTCCCTTGGCCATTGCACACGGTTCACACAAACCAGGTTTAGGAAGTGCATAAGTAAGTAAACAACCAGTTCTGTTTAATGAAGAAATAGTACTAGAGGACGCATGTCCTAAACGAGCATGCCAAGTCTCAAAAGAAGCTCGGTTTTTATTTGTCTTCACACTTGCAATTAGGGCTGTAAATGAGCCGGGTCAACCCGGAAAAATGGCCCGGCCCGGGACCGGAATTGGTGACCCGGACCCGGATTTTTTGCATTCCAGGCCAGGCCCCGGGTCACCATTTTTTCCCATTCCGGATTCCGGGCCGATCCGGGTCAAACCCGGTTTTTTCCGGGTCAACCCGGGAGCCCAGTCATATATATTATAGATATGCAATTATTACACATAATTAATCTCTTTCTAGTGGTAAGACTTGCATTTTTTATCAAACAACCAAAGTTGAAATCTCACCAAAATCATTACCATAGTGTTTTATTTTTAAAATAAATTTAACATCCGTGTGTATTTATTAATCACACAATTTATTAACAAAAAGAAATGTGGTCTAGTGGTAAGGAGATTATTACACAATGGTCTATCATTCGATTCTTAACGGAAGCATTCTCTTTTAAAAAAAAAGTGCAATAGAGGTTGTAACCGGGTCAACCGGTCCGATAAATTCCGGACCGGGTCCGGTTCAAGAAACAGTCCAACCAGGCCGGGCCCTGGTCCAAGATTTTTACATATTCCGGGTCCGGGTCATTCAGG
This sequence comes from Sherardia arvensis, assembly GCA_948330725.1. Lineage (NCBI taxonomy): Eukaryota > Viridiplantae > Streptophyta > Magnoliopsida > Gentianales > Rubiaceae > Sherardia > Sherardia arvensis. The sequence goes on from OX415238.1 coordinate 20,743,538, forward strand.
ATCCGGGCCGGGCCGGGCCGAGTTGACCCGGTTGTACAGCCCTACTTGCAATAAAGCTGCCACACCACCGTCTAACACATACAACCAATCCTTACTGTGCCCCCTGCCTAGGATTGCTTTGCTGAACTTTGTGCTGAATTACAAAAGACTGATCATCAAACGCAATAGTAGCACAAAATTCCTTAGTCAACTTGCAGATCGATAAGAGGTTTTTCGTGATAGCAGGCACAAGTATAACATGAGACAAGTATAAAGTAGCGCTAATCCTAGCATCACCAATACCAGCTATAGGAATAGAAGCCCCATTCCCAACAGAGACTAGAGTATTACCATTATAAGGAGTCACACTTGACAGATTGGATGCCGCAGAGCTCATGTGATTAGTGCAGCCTGAGTCAACATATCAGGGACATGGATCCGAAGGAGCCTGCAGTGCTGGGTAGGTCGGAGGAGCCTGCTGGTACTGCGGAGCTTGCTGGTACTACGGAGCATATTGCTGGTACGGCTGATATAGTTGAGCCACATTAGCCTGAGGAGAGTGCAGAAACTGTCCCGGATGAGCAGCTGAAGGACATTGTCGCGAAACATGCCCAAAATCCTCACAGGTACATCACTGGACATTAGGACCAGATCCGGAGACACCACCACCACCGGAAGAATGCTAGGAGGGCATGCCAGCACGGCCCTCACCAGAGCGGCCGTTTCTGGCCGCGCGTGGGTGCTACGTGCCGAAGCCTGGTCAGCAGGCTCCCTCATAGCTGTTAGGCGGTGGTGCCTGGTTGCTGGGTGGTGGCGCCTGGTTGCTGGGTGTTGGCCACGAATGCCACCGGTCTGTCCCTGCAAAGATTGATTCACCATAAAAGACTCGAAACGCCTAGTCTCATCAACAACATATAAATACGAAGGTTAAGGGTCCTTAACAGATACAAGACCACTAATGTGTTGAAACTGAGGACCTAGGGTGTTGAGAAACCACATTAACTTATCCCGTTCACTAGCGGAATCACTCAAAACAGCCAACTGATCAAAATTCTTTCAAAAACTAAGATGCAAGTCCTGAACAGTACCATTTTGACGAATCATACCAACCTGCTGACGAAGTTTGAAGGCGGCTGTGACTGTGTTGTGCTGGTACGTGCTGGCGAAGGTATCCCATATGTACTTTTCGTGGTCAAACACTGGGAGATGACATTCCTGGCCTCTGGCGAGAGAGAGAGGCCAAAAGAACATCGTAGAGTCTCTGATCCAGAGTCAACCAGGCAAGGCAAGTGACATGACCTTTCTCGTAAGCATCCAGCTCGGCCTTGGCAGCGGCATCGGGTGGGGAAGAGGGAAAAAGACGCGTCCACAGGCGGCGGCGGAACAACGGGGCAAGGAGTGGAGCCATCAAGATGGCCAAATAAAACCTGAGCTTTGAGCACATACGTCACCTGCTGCTTCAATTGCAGGTACGTTGAAGCATCCAACTTGGCCGGAAGAAAGTGGATCATGGTGGTGATGTTGAATTTGTCATCACTCAACACCATTGCAAATCAAATAAACAAGAGAGAAAAAATAATAAAATAAAAAAATTTGGGCGAAGAAAACTAATTTCTTGGTGGAAGAAAACATGGTGGAAAAAGGTAGGCGGAAGAAAACTAATTTTGATCTCCAAGTCATCTATAGACCGGCGGCGAAATTAATTTGGGATCATAAAAAATAAAAAAAAGTTTTGATGAACTTAGGCGGTGGAAAAAAGTTAGGGCGGTGGAAGAAGAGAAGAGAAGGGAGAGAGGGTTTAATAACCTAGGAAACTGATACCATGTAAAGACTAATTTCCAACGTAATCTGTATTGACATACTGAGAAGCTATTTATACTTGCAGAGAGGGTCCTAACTGTTACAAATTAAACCCTAGGGGCATACATGCAATATACAAGAATTACAACTAATTATCTTCTAAGTCCTCCAAATCTTCTATTGTCACACTTCATAATATCATTGAAGTTGATAGTGGGGGGAGTCATGTTTATTTCGGCATGGAAGAATTCTCCATGGTCGTTTTCATCATCGGTTGGGATATTGTTAGTGTTTGGATCATGGTGAGAAAAAGAGGCCATCTCTGGAAAGAGTAAATGAGAGGAGTAAAGAGAAATTGGAGAGTTTAGAACAAGGAAATGAATGAGAAGAGAATAAAAAGGTGATGGTTTAGAGATTTCATGGAGGAGTTATATATAGAAAATTGGAAGGGAGGGTTGAAAGAAAAAATGAACGAATGAATGGATTATTACAAAGCCATTATTGTTGGAAAAATCTTGATGGGAGTCATTGAGTTGTCAAATCATCTTGATGGGAGTAATTGAGTTGTCAAATCGACCATGATAGTGTATGAGTGGTGAATTCACAATAAATATGTTTTCTAGCATTGTTACAAGTGAATGGTCTATTCTCCATTATTGAGACTATTGATTTCAAATATGAAACAAGGAAATAAAGTACACGGACATTTTTGAACGAATAATTTCATAGACATTATTGCAATCAATGTCGGTGTGTTGTCACATCTCGTTTAAAATTGTTGAATGTGTTTGTGGTCTAAATAGTTTGGCACAATTTCAAAGTGTGGTTGTTATTTACTTTGTGACTGAACTTCAGATACGTGTATATTATACATATTCAAAGATAAATTTGTTGTGATTGAATGATTACAAATAAAACTAGTTGTAGTGGAACATTACAAGAAGCAAAATTAGCAATGAAATTGAAATACATCGTTACCTACTAATTGAAATCACAAAACGAATAATAAAAGCAATCTAATTGTAAAATGCGTTCTTCAGTTTTCTTATCAGTTGATTCTTCAGATCAACTTCGTCTTCATTTAAATCTGGTCTGTTCAACAATGTTGCCAAGAGTGCTTTGTCTCCGTCACGTTCATGTTGTTCAAGCCTCTTCATTTCAACCTCCAATGGTACTTGTGTACTCCTTGAACGATTCTATTTGAATTCTATTTTCAGCAAGGGACTTCATGCAAATACTAAATTGCTCATCCATAGATTAATCAATTTTTCCCATTGAACTCACTCCCCGTTTACCTTTTGATTTCTGAGCTTTTGAACCAGGTGGTCTTGATGGGAATTGAGGCATTGGAATCTCGCCGCTGGTAGGAGTGGAAGGATTTTACGATGAAGAGTAGCCCCCGCTTTCATTAGCCCTTGACCTTTTAGAGCTTCCTTCACTGCTTGGTGTGTTTACATGTTGGTCGAAGATGTAAACGTCTTCCTGATTTTTGGTGGAGTATTCACACACAAATTTTGTCTCATTGCGTAGTAACTTGTAGGCATTCATGAATGTAAAATCAGTACCTACATCTTGCTTGTAAAAAAAGTGTGCTTGCTATAACACGTCTGCCTCCGAGGTACCACTCTTGTGAGTCCGGTTAGCTTCCAACATCGCCAACAAATTTTCCAACCGCCTTTGATATTGTATTCCACCGCTTTTACAAGACGAGATGGTTCGAATCTTGTTATGATCCCGAGTTACCTCATTCTTCATTTTGGTGATTCTGCCCCATAGGTGTCTGCCGACTAGTCGGTGCCGGTCTCTCCGTCATTCGTAGTTGTCAACCACGCAAGAATTAGAGCACGATCTTCATTCAAATCCCAAAATCTTTTCCCTTGTGTTTTCTTCTTCTTCCCCTTCGTTGCTGACACGCTAGCAATTTGATTCGCCCCTACTTCAGGATTAGCCCCAACAGAATTAACCACCCATGGGTTGTTGGAATCGCTACCTTGGCCTCCACCTTCCAACTTATTCATGAATACACCGCTGGGATTGTGTGAGGGGAAACCACTAGGCGGAATTGAGTGTGGATTCATAGGCATTGGTGGACAACCAAAACATGGCATGAGTTATTGATACATCATTGCCATATGCGGGTGCATCAGAGGACATTGCAAATTATTTGGTTACGAATGGTTAGGTTGAGAATGGTTTGGTTGAAAAAGACTCATTTCGGAACTTTCATTCAGAGCACCCTCAACATTTTAGTATTGACTAATTTTTTTTTAAGTAAACCACTGAAAGTGGGGGATATTATATTGGGCATCCCGAACCTCAAAAAATGGACATACAACTATGATACACTTTAAGCCCCGAGAACAGGCCAAAGTGTACGGAGATAAACTCCCAAAGCATTGGTGAATGCTTTGCAAAAAAGAATAGACATCTAGGCATATTACAAAAATTGTGAGGCATGAGATTTATAGGACCTATTAGAGAATTGTTAAGCAAAACTCAAGGCGATCCCAATAAAATCACACTCCACTAAGCTAGGTAAAATCTTTCAGAAATGTACATCTTCCCTAAAAACAGATGTGGAAAGCTATCAAAACTTAGGGAAGACAAATTGCATTGTAGATCTTTGGAACAGGCCATTAGGCTGGGTGCTTTCAGTCTCTAAGTGAAAATGTCTTGTGAGTAGACCGGATATGGTGCAAAGTGTAGTTTCTCCTTGGATAAAAAAGCTGCTCTTCTGTGGATTGAATTATACCTGCAAGACAGCACAAGAATTATAAGCGTAGCAGCCATTCTAAGTAGGGTGTAGTTTGAGAGAAGGCATTCCAGCTTTATCTAATAAATATAATCCTCTTGAATGAGAGGGCAACTGTGAAATACTGTCAAAACCAGATGATGATTTATTTTGTGCACAGAATTTTGCCAGAGAGTCTGCAACAGTATTCCCTTCTCTATGTGTGTGCTGAATAATAAAATTATTTGCAGCCATGTGTATCTCAAAGACTAGATTATACAAAGTCCAAGGTGCCAGCTCAGGATTCCTAATCATTTTTACAGCTTGCAGGCAATCTGATTCTATTATAACTGGGCCTTGTAAGGGTGTTGCAACTGATAGTCCCAGACCAATGGCTAAAGGTTCTGAGTGTAAGGGAGAGTTAGAGTGTGTAAAGACAATTAAAGCTCTCTCAAAAGTGCCACTAGAATCTCTGGAAATCAAACCTATGCCTGTTTCATGTCCTATGGTTTTCCAAGATGCATCTACATTGATTTTGTGCCCTGTGAGAGGTCTAGACCAAGTGATTTTTTCTATATTTGGTTTTGGTGGTTTCAGCCACAGGGGGAAATAACCATTTGCTGACAGTTCTATGTCTGAACTCAGGTGTATGTAAAAGGGAAAAGCAGCAAAGGACTCATATACCATATTTTTGATCTCCTTAAATATTATAGCTGGTACTGGCATGACTGAATCAAAGATATATTTATTTTTAGCTTTCCATAGACACCAGCATGTAAAGAGTGAAATATTATGAATTAATGCTGTATGAATAGGTGTCAGGCCAGGCCTAGATAGATAGTATGAGATTCTACTCCAGATTGATAGAAAAAAAGGATTCTGAATTCCTATAAAATTATTGACCTGATCCCAAATACTAACTGCCAATTGGCACTTGTTGAAAAAATGATCCAGTGAGTCATGGTTATCACATACACATCATTTAGAAACAATGTTAAAACCATAGTAAATCATCACATTATCAAAAGGCAGGAGGGAGTTCATCACTTTCCACATAAAAACTGAATTATTTTTTGGAATTCTCCTGTTCCAGATTTTTGACAGTGAGAGAGATGTACCTCTGACTGGTCTGAGATTTTCATAGGCTGATTTAAAGGAAAATTGTCCAGTGATACTAAGTTTCTAGATGAGCTTGTCCTTCCTTTGTGTTTTAATTTCAGCTTCCTGTAAGAAGAGAAGTAAAGCAGTATCAATGTTGGTAGAAATAGATTGAAGGTAGATTGCTTTATTCTGGATAAAGTTAGCCACTGAGCAGGTGTGGCCTAGATAGATAGTATGAGATTCTACTCCAGATTGATAGAAAAAAAGGATTCTGAATTCCTATAAAATTATTGACCTGATCCCAAATACTAACTGCCAATTGGCACTTGTTGAAAAAATGATCCAGTGAGTCATGGTTATCACATACACATCATTTAGAAACAATGTTAAAACCATAGTAAATCATCACATTATCAAAAGGCAGGAGGGAGTTCATCACTTTCCACATAAAAACTGAATTATTTTTTGGAATTCTCCTGTTCCAGATTTTTGACAGTGAGAGAGATGTACCTCTGACTGGTCTGAGATTTTCATAGGCTGATTTAAAGGAAAATTGTCCAGTGATACTAAGTTTCCAGATGAGCTTGTCCTTCCTTTGTGTTTTAATTTCAGCTTCCTGTAAGAAGAGAAGTAAAGCAGTATCAATGTTGGTAGAAATAGATTGAAGGTAGATTGCTTTATTCTGGATAAAGTTAGCCACTGAGCAGGTGTGGCCTAGATAGATAGTATGAGATTCTACTCCAGATTGATAGAAAAAAAGGATTCTGAATTCCTATAAAATTATTGACCTGATCCCAAATACTAACTGCCAATTGGCACTTGTTGAAAAAATGATCCAGTGAGTCATGGTTATCACATACACAACATTTAGAAACAATGTTAAAACCATAGTAAATCATCACATTATTAAAAGGCAGGAGGGAGTTCATCACTTTCCACATAAAAACTGATTTTTTTTTTGGAATTCAACTGTTCCAGATTTTTGACAGTGAGAGAGATGTACCTCTGACTGGTCTGAGCTTTTCATAGGCTGATTTAAAGGAAAATTGTCCAGTGATACTAAGCTTCCAGATGAGCTTGTCCTTCCTTTGTGTTTTAATTTCAGCTTCCTGTAAGAAGAGAAGTAAAGCAGTATCAATGTTGGTAGAAATAGATTGAAGGTAGATTGCTTTATTCTGGATAAAGTTAGCCACTGAGCAGGTGTTAGGGTATTGACTAAAATTTGGCAATTGTGAATTTTGGGATATTGGAGTTTTTCCAGATCCAGGAAATCTTTCTCCCATGATGAAAAGAAAAAAAAATCAATTGAAAGAGATGAATGGAAATTTTCAAGAATAATGAATGGAAAATTTTAGAAGGATGGGGGGAAATTGCTTTCTTGAAGCATGTGTCAAACTAATGGCAATATTGGGCTCTATTATAGACAAAATTAAAATATAGCCGTTGGAAAGAAAAGGAAAAAAAACAAAAATGATTTCATGAGAATATTACCGTTAGAGTGAAACAAGAACAAAATGAAAAGGAAATGAATATAGCCGTTGGGGTGGGAGAAGAAAGATGGAGAGAAAAAAGGAATATTTACTTCATGCAGGTTTTCCACTTAGGCGCCACATAGGCGCGGGCACGGGTCCGGATGATGACTTCTTTCATCAAGTCTCCTCCATACCACGTGGTATAATTGTCCGGAAATTCACTCTTTGGGACTCCCATTGTGGGATTTTTGAGTGCCATTCACAAAAAGTCTAATGTCTGGGACTCCTATTGCACATGCTTCTTGGGATTCATTTGAGTCCCAATCTCTTCTCTCTCCTCCCAACAGTTTCTACTCCACAATCACTCAGTCTTGTGCACATCATCCGGTTTTGTCCACATCAGATTTTAGTGATCATACCATTTCCACTCATTTCCAACTCATTCTTTTTTCACATTTAGATTATTCACATAAGCATAAATATATTCATATTATTAATTAAATGGATGTTTAATTTTTTATTAATGTAAACAAATTAATTGTATTAATTAGTATTTATTTAAATAATGAAAATTAAAGTGGTAGTTGATTAGAATATACGAGAAGTATATTGCAATATTGCAGTGCAATAATTAATAAAAGTACATACTAATTATCATTGAGATATATAAAATGAGTGATATTTAAATGCAACTTTCATATAAGTAGAATTAAAGCAAAAATTACAATCTTCAAAATAAATAATCCATGAAATATAAAAATTAATGCAGACACCGAAATATAAATAAAGAAGAATATAACAATATACGATCATTTTTTTATGAAATTATTTACGATGAATCATGTATCAAAGCATATGCAATATTATACTCTATATATATAGATAAAAATGAAATAGAGACGTTGGTAAAAGAATAAAAATAATTCAGAATAATGTATAACCGTTTAAAGATATTGTAATAAAAATGCACTTTTTGGTGTCATTCAATGATTTCTCTCTCTAAGTTTTCTCTCTCGATTCTCTCTAGCCACTAACTGCCTGAAAAAACTATTTCCCCCAATAACGTCTTTTTTTCCTACCGTTCCGACACCACTGCCACCTCTAACGGGCAGAAACTACGGCGGTTCCGGTGGCTGTGCCACCGCCACACCGCAGTGGCAACGCCCCGTCACCTCCCAAATCCTTTCTAAACGCACTCACAGACCGATCTCCTCCCTTATCCACAGTCTTACCTTCCAATCTAGAAATGCGATCGATTACCCAATTCAAAGGTGAAATAGCTTGCATTGTAACTCGTCAACAAGCCGAAGTGCTGGGCTCCCACTATAGCAATGCGTTGGTCGGGAAATTCTCCAGAGGTAAACCGTCGATGATGAGGCTCGAGGAAGCTTTCAAATCTGCAGGTTTCAATGGGAAATACCAGATAGGGTCTATTGATTTCAGACACATTCTGATCAGACTGGAGGATCCTGAAGACTACAGACGGTGTTGGATGAAGGGCTACTGGAATTTTGCTGGATCCCAGATGAAAGTCCTAAAATGGACAATCGATTTCTCGCCGGAGGCAGAATCTTCGATCGTCCCGGTTTGGATCACCATTCCTCAGGTTTCCTTTTTCTAGGGGTTTTATACATGCAGGTCCAATTTACTAATGCAGGTCTGAAAAAGATAATATTACCCTTCACTATTTCACAGTTTGGACCTGCACTAGCATAATTCAGGGGCAAAATATTGTCTTTTTCAGACCTGCATTAGTAAATTGGACCTGCATGTATAATTTTCGTTTTTCTATCATAATGCTGCTATGATAGAGACTATAGGAAACCAAATAGGAACCTACATAAAGATGGATATAGCTACCTCATCCCTTACCAGACCATCTGCTTTGAAAATCTGCATTGAGATTGATTTTCGTAAGAAAATACAAACAACCATTAGGTTAGGAATTGAGGATGGTAGTATTCAGAAATACCCATTATTGAGGAGCTTCCCCATTCTTGTTGTCACTGCAAGATGTTAGGCCATGAAGATGGTAACTGTCACAGATTGCACCCACACCTTAGACTACCAATCAGGCCTCTGCAACCTAATAAGCCAAACAATGCACTACCTATTGTCATACTGAAGAAGAATGATACAGGGAAGGGTATTATGCAGACAAGCCCCATTAATATAGAGGGTGCCTCTGGTTTAACTCCCAACACTAAAGACAAGGAGGCTCAGCAGGCAGTTATCACTATCCTGGATGAAAAGACTGGAAACACTCCCAGTAGAAGAAGGTTTCCACCCAACCACAACAACAAAGACAAGGCTGCCCTAGTTACATCCCCTGAAGTTCAACCCCTTCCCACTGGAGCCAATGAACCTGAAGAGCCAAATGTTACTGCTTCAGACACATCTGAGGAGACTGGTGCTAATGAGAAGATTACAACTAATAAACCATCCTCAACCCAGCCAGGGCAATCAACTAGGAACACAGTTGCTCCAATTCAAGACAGTCCCCAACTCATACCATCACCAAAGAAATACTCAAAGGATGATATGGAAGTTGGCACAGGTAAACACCTCTCTGAATTTTTGGATACTCCTAACAAAAACTCTCTTTCTGCAAGCCTTACAGGTAACAGGTTCTCCCTACTTATGATGCAAGAGGAAGATGAGAAACATGATGATTCAGACCATGAAATGGTTTATGAATCATCTCAGGATGACAACCTTACTGAGCCAACTGTTCAGGTATCCTCTAAAGGCAACACTACACAACTGAATACTAATTTGGCACCACAAATTGGGAATTTAGATGACTCCTCCTCACAGGTTGAAAAATCAAAAATTTCCAATTTCTTCTCCCAAATTAATAAGAAGTTCACACCCAAAAAAGCACAAACAATCCCTTCCCCTAATGTGGTTTTTACCAGATCAAAGAGCTCTAAAACCTTTTCTAAATGACAGACACAATTAAGATTAGAACCTTAGTCTGGAATGTTAGGGGAATGAGGACCTCAATAGATAGATTACATGAGCTAGTTAAAACACACAAAATTGAGTTATTATGCATCATTGAACCAATGCATAAGGCCCATAAATGTGTGAAATATAGGAGACATTTACGCTTTACAAACCATTTGTGTGCTCAGAGTGGAAAGATCTGGCTCATGTGGAATGAGTCAGTCCAAATAACTCTAAAAATTGACCATCTCCAGTTTCCGTCAGTTAATATTTTCAGCTGCAGATTAAATACTTCAATAGAAGGAGTATTTGTATATGCACTGAGAACTATTCCTGGTAGAGCCTTTTTATAGGATGCTTTGTCAAAATGGAATCTGGATGAGACCTTCCTTATTGGTGACTTTAATTCTATAAAGTCTATCGATGAGTACAAAGGCCCTTCTCACCCCAGCCCTAAGAGCATTGCAGATTTCAACCAGTTCATTTCCAGTAATGCTCTGATTGAAATCAATACTATAGGTAACTTGTACACATGGTCAAATAATTGTCTTCACTCCCCTATTACTGAAAAGTTAGATAGAGGTTTAAGCACCCAAACTGGTTAGTGAAGTTCCCAACTTCATCTATCCAAATACTAAACAGGGATACATCTGACCATGCACCCTTACTTTTTACTATAGGTAGTTCAGTGCCATCTACACACAGATCATTTCAATTCATAAATACTTGGTTCAACAAAGATGACTTCCTTTCAGTAATTAATACTGACCGGAGTATCCCTATCAACCAGCATGGAATGATTAGGTTTTTCCTGAAACTAAAGAGAATAAAAATTACTATCAAAAGCTGGAATAAGCTTACATTTGGTAATATAGAATCTAATCTAGTTTAGGCTGCTGAAAGCCTTAGAGTGCAAGAGATCGATTATGACAATAACAGTTCAATTAGTGAACTTGTTAAACTCAAAAATTGCAAAGCCTTGCACCTTAGGGCATTAAAAGAACAGCAGAAATTCTGGAAACAAAAATCCAGAATTACATGGCTAAAATATGGTGATGAGAAAACTAAGTTTTTCAATCATTCTGTGAAGGAAAAAAGAAGTGGTCTTAGTATCACCAAAATTAGGAACATGAATGGTGACTGGTTGGATAATATTAGTGAAATAGAAAATGAGGCAGTAGAATATTATCTTGACTTACTTTCAGAGCCTCCTAACAATATGAAGGGTGATTTTTATCATCACTTCCTCAGCCAAATTCCTAAAGTAATCTCTGAGTCTGAAAACTCTGATTTGATCAGACTAGTGGACATGGAAGAATTAAGGCTTGCTGTCTTTAGCTTAAACTAGAACAGCAGCCCTGGGCCAGATGGCTTTTCTTCAAATTTTTTTACCAAATCCTGGGAAATAATAAAAGAGGATCTTCTGGAGGCAGTTAATGACTTCATGAACAAATATGAAATTCCTCCTGGCATAACAGCCAATTGGATTACACTTATTCCCAAAAAGGTAGTGGTTACATCCTTTGATGATTTTAGGCCAATTAGCCTCTCAAACTTCATTAATAAGATTTTTTCTAAGTTGTTAATGGAGAGGTTAAAACCACTTATGCCTAAACTTATCTCCCCTCAACAATCTGCATTTCTTAAAGGAAAGGACATTTCAGATAATGTCATTTACCTTAAAGAACTTACCAGATTTATAGATAGAAAGTCAAGAAATCCTAACTGCATGCTTAAACTTGATCTTAAGAAAGCCTTTGATAGAGTTAATTGGGATTTTCTTAACAACATATTGTTGAAATTTGGATTGCATGGTAAATTTGTCTACTGCATCATGAAAAACCTGAGCCAAGCTTATTTCTCCATCCTTATCAATGGGTTGCCTAATGGTTTTTTTCAAATCTACTAGGGGTATTAAATAGGGAGATCCCCTCTCACCCTTTCTGTTTAATATTTTCTTAGAAGCTTTCTCTAGAAGTCTGGCATATGTCTTTGCAGTAGGCAAACTAGAATATTTTCACATCCCTACAGGCCCAGAACCCATATCTCACCTTAGCTATGCATAGTATTTCTTAAAGCTTCAAAAAAAAGTCTCACGGTCATTAAAGCTTTCTTGGTTATTTTTGAACAAACCACTGGTCAAAAAATCAATTTTGAAAAAAATGAATTCTTTATAAGTTCACATGCATCTGTAGCTAAAATTTCACAAGCAAAAGAGATTTTGGGGATGAGGCAGGGTAGTTTTCCTTTTACCCCTTTAGGTGTACCTATCTTCACTGGTAGTACCTTGGTACAATACTTACAGCCACTAGTTCAGAGAATAAAAAATAGGCTCACAAACTGGAAAAATAAGTGGCTGTCAACTGGGGGGGGGGGGAAATCACACTTATCAAATCATGCATATTTTCTATTCCTCAACATATTTGGAGTGTGATGAAACCCCCAGTCAGTGTTATTAAAAAAATATAGAAATTATTGTCTTTGTTTTTTTGGGGGGAGATAGAGCTCAAAGCAAAAAAAGTCTGGAAAAAATGGGGGAATCTCTGTTATAGTTTTCAGGAAAATGGTCTAGGAATGAGACTAATCCACACAATAGTTAGAACATGTTCTATCAAATTGTGGTGGAAGTTTCAGCAAGGCCTTACCTTACGGTCCCAATTTTTATGGAATCTGCCACAATCTTATAGGACCTCCCCAAATTGGAAAAGGATCCAACAAATCTCCCCCACAGCTGAAAACCTATCCAGAGTGATTATAGGGAATGGAAATTGCAACTTTTGGAGTTCTAACTGGACTGGATATGGATCCTTCTCTGCCCTATATGACATTGATCAGATTAATATTGCACTTGACCTCACAGTGCAACAATTTATTCTGGATAGAGAACAATATCTCCCCTTATTGCAACCTGTTTTTTCTGATCATATTCTTAACTATTTACAGGATGTATCAGTTTCACAACACCAGCAGGACAGGATCATCTGGAGGCCAAGCATTGATGGCAATTTCAGTTTTAGGACAACATCAATGCACTCAAACACTCTAGAGGTAATTGTGTATCACTAAAAAAAATTTGGAACCCTAGAATCCATAAGAAAATCAGTGTATTTATGTGGAAACTAGTGAATGCTTTTTTACCATTTCCAGAAGTTCTGATGAAGATGGGCTTCTGCCTACCTTCTAAATGTCCTTTCTGCAATAGCTTAGATCACATTGACCATTGCTTTAACACATGTTACCTATCCAAAGCACTTTGGTCACATTTCCCCACTATAGTAGGCACACAGGATATCCAATATTCTAACCTATGGAATAGATTGTCCTGCTACTGGTCATACCCCTGCTCATCCAAAATCCAGTCCTCTTTATACACAGTGTTACCAAGTCTAATATGCTGGATATTATGGAAGGCTATGAACTCTTTTATTTACGAAAATATAAACACCACTCCTGAAACTTTGATTAGATCTTTTAAAGACCGTGTGTTCTATATTTACACTGCCAGACCTATTGCCCCTTTAACTGCCTATGATAAGGAACTTGTTCAGCTAGGTTATTTACCTTTGCACACAAGACCCCCCCAAACTACTGCTAGAGCCATTAAATGGGAACCCCCTTCTACAGGCTAGCTATAAGGTAAATGTCGATGCTTGTTGGCATCATAGTGACACAGCTGGATTGGGCATTATCATTAGAGATAGTCATGGTTCAGTTTTTCAATGCAGTACTTTGTTTGTACATGCCAAATCCTCACTGGAAGCTGAACTTCTAGCTATCCAGCAAGGTGTCTGGTTGGCTGAGACCATTCAGCAACAATGTAGTATAGAGAGTGATTGTCTTGTAGCTGTTGCTGCATCCAAAAATCCCTATACTTGTCCATGGCAAGTCTTTGACCTGGCTTCAAGGATTAACTCATCTGCTCATATTAGAATAACCCATGTCCTGAGAGAAGCTAATCTAGCAGCAGATGCTATTCCTAGATTGGCTTACTCTTCAGAAGCCAACAAAATCTGGTCTTTGACTGACCTGACTCAAAACATTAGGGGCACCATTAACCTTGATTCAATAGGCACTCCCTCCCTTAGACTTAATTGAATGGATACTACTGATATTCACTTATTTGCAGGTTGCAACTGGTCCGGAATCAAGCAAGGAAACAAACATACAGAACCTTTTTGGGGACATGGAAGTTACATGATCATTTTGAAGACAGTGATCACACAAGACCTTTTTTGGAGATATGAGAAAAGTTATAAGGTGTCGCTCTGTGTTTCGACTAGTCGATTCACTAACAGGCTTCTTGTAAACCGATTACCAACTCATCTAGATTGTAAAGAAAATAGATGTACTCTAATTCAAACCTTAATCATTTTGGAGCATGGTCATGCTCGTGGTCTTAGATCCACTTCTGCCCAAACTTGGGATGCATTCTAGCCATTCTATGGCTTTTTGGAAGGTCTGGAGAGCCGTAAATAATCTCCACCACCCTAGGGTGGTTTTTAATTCAAAAAATAATTGTAATAAAAATGAAAAATGAGAGGAATATATGATTGAGTGAGGGAGAGAGAGAAAAATAAAATATTGAAAGAAGGTAAAAGAATGGTGCCCATGTGTGTATTTTGTATGTTCACATTGACATGTCACCGTCCCATGAGAGTCTTCTCTCATCTAGCCTCTCCCATTCCATGTGGTATGATAAGTCCATGGTTTGTATTCTGGACCTCATTTAGTCTCAGACCAAGGCCCGAGATGGGTCATGAGCTCGAGATACGCAGAGAATGGATCCATGGGTCCATCAAACCAAATCCTTATAAGGAATGCGTATATTCTGAATGTTCTACAAGAAATACACCTCCTCCTAAACATGGTAACACAACCATGACCGAAATACACTTCTCCTATACATGGTAATACAACTGATATCTCTATAAGAGTTGTTTTCATACCATAATTACATATCTTGGTGATCTACGGGTTGTAGCCATATAAATACCAAAGGTTTTGTACACGTTTTACATTTATTGTCTTATATATAATACGCCTTACGCACATAACTTGAGCGTCCGAGTGTCTACCCTCGGGACACCCGAGGTTTTATCTTGCAGATCAGTTCGTGAGCTGGGTTCGTGATCAAGCGCGGGTTCTAGACATCCATCACTTTGGCACGCCTGGTGGGACCCGCTTGCCGATCTTGATTTATACGACCTTCAGACTCATTGCTGATCCGGCTGAAAACCTTCGTGGGAGCACGCGAATCCGTTTTCCAGTCCGAATAGGAGTAAGAAGTACCAACGCCAACCACAACCACGACGAGATAAGCCACACCCCCAACCAGGGAGCAGGAAGGAGCATTAACGGCGTACACCGATCACCCAAAGAAGCCTCTCACTGGGAATGGGAGAGAAAAAGATCTCGCCTAGATGGAACCGTTGTTTTTTCGCCAAAGGATGCAGTTCATAATCAATTCCCCATTCAGATCCCCTAGTAATCATGGTCACCATAAATCACAACGTGATTAAAAGAGTTCTGGTGGATGGGGGAAGTGAGGTAGAGATTATGTTTCTCAGCTGTTATGAGCAGTTAGGATTGGACAGAAGTAATCTCGTGCCCCACAAATCCCATCTCGGGGTTTGCCGGCGATCCCGTTGCCCCTTTGGGAGAAATTACCTTGCCAGTGCGAGTTGGAGACGGTCCTCGGAGTATAACCCTCCGTTGTACCTTTGCAATAATTGACTCCAGGGCACCGTACAATATCATCCTCAGACGGCCATGGATGTGCCAAGCAAAAGTCATCTGGTCCCCATACCACCTGGCAATGAAATTCCCCACAAATCAAGGGATAGCCACGGTCCGAGGTAACCAGCAATTAGCTCGAGTTTGCACCATCCAAGCTATCAGAGAACCGGAAAAGGAAGATCTTGAACCAGCCAAATAATCTGAGTCTAAACCAATGCAACTCGGGGATTCAGGAACCGTCGAAGTTGGAATTCTCCTACCCCCGAGATAAAGACTAGGCTTCGAGATCTCCTCAACCAATATATAGATGTCTTCTCGTTGGATACCACTGACTTGGTAGGAGTATCCGCCCGCTTGGCAGAACATTATCTAAACATCAACCCAGCGCAGAAGCCTATAAAGCATAAGCGACGCATCTTTGCACTAAACCGAGTTGAAGCCATCGGAGAAGAAGTAGATAAGCTACTCAAAACCCGTATAGTCGAAGAAGTGCAGTACCCCCCAAATGGATAGCTAACCCAGTAATGGTCAAGAAGCCGGACGGGAAGTGGAGAATGTGCATTGACTTCACTAACCTGAATGAATGCTGCCCCAAAGATTGCTACCCTTTACCCTCGATCGATCGCTTAGTTGAAGCGATCGATGGATATCAGGTGCTCGCCTTCTTCGACGCCTTCAAGAGATATCACCAGATTCCCATGGCAAAGAAGGATAAAGAGAAAACCTCTTTCATAACCGACAGAGGGACTTTTTGCTATAAGATGATGCCCTTTGGATTAAAGAACGGCGGGGCCACTTACCAGCGACTGGTTAACAAGTTGTTCAAGTCTCAAATAGGACACAACCTAGAGATCTACGTCGATGACATGGTGGTGAAGAGCCGCAATTACGACGCCTTCTTTGAAGACTTAAAGGAAACCTTTGATACGTTAAGGGCATCCAACCTAAAGTTGAACCCCACTAAATATACCATTGGTGTTGGAGCAGGCAAATTCGTAGGGTACATGGTATCCAATCGGGGAATTGAAGTTAACCCCGAGAAAATAGAAGCCCTACAAAATATGCAACCTCCGAAAATCGTCAAGGATGTACAAAAGCTAACGGGATCCCTCGCAGCTCTTAGTCGATTTCTTTCCAAAGGAGCTGAAAAACACTTTCCCTTCTTCGACATCCTTAAGAAGGCCAACTAATGTGAGTGGTCACACGAGTGCAGAGAAGCTTTCCAAGCACTCAAAGATCACCTCCGACATCTGCCGACGCTTGCAAAACCAGACATGGGAGAAACCCTCTACTTACATATATCCGCCTCCCAGCTGGCCATCAGTGCTGTATTGGATAAGGAAAAGAAAGGATCGCAGCACCCCATATACTATGTTAGCAGAGCCCTACAAGGGCTCGAGACCAGATATACCCCTCTCAAACACCTAATACTGGCCCTCGTGCATGCCTCTCGACGGCTGCGGCCATACTTTCAAGCACATACGATAGTGCTTCTAACCAACTACCCGATCAGACAGATCCTTCAGAAACCTGACGCTTCAGGAAGAATAATGAAATGGGCCATCGAGTTGGGGGAGCATGACATACAATATAAACCTCGAATGGCCATCAAGGGTCAAGCTTTATCTGATTTAATAATGGAATCAATCGAACCGGTAGAGATCAACCAGCAAGATCCAGCTACTGACACTGGAAAGTGTAGCCTATATGTCGATGGATCCTCCAACTCGGGGGGAAGTGGTGACGGGGTCGTACTCACCAGCCTTGAGAGAAAGGACCATCCCTATGTTCTTCACTTCGACTTCCGAGCCACAACAATGAAACTGAGTATGAAGCCCTCATTACGGGGCTAAAACTGGCTAATGACCTCGAAGTTAAAACCTCGAGATCTTCAGTGATTCACAGATCGTGGTGCAACAAGTCAAAGGTGAATACGAGACCCGAGAATACAGTCTCCAGAAGTACCTCGAGATAGTTAGACCTCTCCTAAATCAACTCCGACACTTTGAATTGAAGCACATTCCCCGAGAGGGCAACCACAAAGTAGATGCACTAAGCAAACTTGCTTCCTCGGACCTCAACATACGCTCCTCTCAAGAATTACTGATGGAAACCCTGGCAAAGAGAAGTTATGAAGAAAGCAGCACCATGGCTGAAGACATCTCGGACACGTGGATGAGTCCCTACGTCAAATACCTAAAAATGGGAACCCTCCCCGAGGATAATACTCTGGCGCGTAAGGTCCGAGTTAAAGCTCCTAAGTATATCACCCATGAAGGAAGCTTATAGAAGAAAGGATATCTCTAGCCCTCACTTAAATGCGTCGCGCCCTCCGACGCAGGGCACTTGGTACAGGAAGCACATGAAGGCACTTATGGTAGTCATCAAGGTCCACGCACTGTCACCCGCAAACTACTACAAATGGGTTATTTCTTGCCTACCATGCTAGAATACTCCAAGTATATTGATTCCTGTCACCAGTGTCAGAGATTTGCCAAGATAATCCATGTACCCCAAGAAAACATGATTACAATCCAAGAATCTTGGCCATTCGTCTGATTGGGTATTGACCTCGTCGGACCCTTTCCCACGGCACCTGGAAACTTCAAATACCTAATTGTGGCCATTGACTTTTTCTCGAAGTGGGTGGAAGTTGAAACCTTGACAAATATAACAGGAAAAATAGTCATAAATTTTTGTTGGAAAAACATTGTGTGTCAGTACGATATCCCGAGATATATAGTGACCGACAGTGGCTCACAATTCGCTAACAACCCCTTCAAGAAATTGTGTGAGGATTACGGCATACATCAAAATCTCACCTCGGTGTATCATCCAGAAGCCAACGGGCAAGTAGAAGTTACACATCGAACCTTGGTAAATGGCATAAAAAAGTGCCTAGCCGGGGCCAAAGGAAACTGGATCCGAGAACTTCCGAGTGTGATCTGGGCTCAGAGAACGACACCAGCTACGGAAACCGGAGAAACTCCTTATAGCTTAGTCTATGGGTCTGAGGCAGTCATCCCCATGGAAATTGGAGTCCCCTCTGCCCGTACCTCACAACCAGAAGAAGAAGAGGGCACTGCCAGTGAAGAAAATATTCGTCTCGACCTTGACCTCCTAGAAGAAAAACGAGCCAATGCTATATCCACAAGGTCAAGGTGAAGGAAAGAGTCAAGCGTTATCACGACAGAAGGGTTTGCTTGGCTACCTTCGTCAAAGGAGACCTCGTCATGAGATTAAACAAAAATAGTAAGAAGGAAGTGGAAGGGAAGCTAGTCCCGAACTGGGAAGGTCCATATCGAGTCCTAGAATCCCATCCAGGGGGAAGCTACCTCTTGGAAACCATGAAGGGTGAACCCATACCACGAAGATGGAACGTGATTAACTTACAAAAGTATCACAGAAGATAAAGCTCGAGAAAGAACCTCACAAAGGTTCAAGAACATCACGAGGGTCCGAGACAGCTATGCTTTAGCGTAAACGGGTACTAAACTCGAACCACTATTTCCTTTATTTCGGTTCTTAAAGTCATGAACTTAGATTGAACTTATGTTATCTACAATCACACCTATCTTTATTCTGGGCAATCACAAACTCCTTTTCTAACAAAGGGAATGTTATCCTTTTGAGTATGATGCTGATTGCTACTCAAAACAATATGCTTCAACAAGTATATGATTGGCCAACTTATGTAAAATAAGTTGTTTGAATCCAAAATTCAACTCCCAATCGTTTTGAATAAAGAAGATAGGCTCGAGATGAAATACTTAAAAAGTATTTGATTGAAGTCTACAGACTAAACAGGCAGACGTGCTTGAAAACCAATCATATCGAAATACAAAGAGGAAAAAACCTCAAAACAGAAGCTAAAATTCATATCAAAGGTGTCATTACATCAGAATTTGATACTTCTAAAAAATCCCAAGTGGATACATAGAGTAAAAACCTCGAAACCAAAAATTCACATCAAAGGTGTCATTACTTCAGAATATGATACTTCTAAAAAATCACAAGTGGATACATAAAGGAAAATCTCGAACCCGAAAATTCATATCAAAAGTGTCACTACATCAGAATATGATACTTCTAAATATACCCGATAGGGTTACCAAGGACTTCACCAAATGTGACCCTTGAGAGATGGGCTATTGTCAACTTTTCTGCATGCTGTGACATTAAAGGCCTAATTAGAGGCAAGACCTTATTCCTACGGCAAACCAAACCCGAGGAAGAAGCCCAACAATATTAAGTTGTATATTCGCAGAGCCTTCATCATGGACAACTGTGAAGACCTGATCCCGGAGTATCTCAACTTCGAGGCAGGAGCTCCTTTCCAGTAAACCATGAGACCAAGATCCTTGGAGTGAATCTAAACCCCAAAGCTGATGAGGAGATGCCAGCAAAGTAAGGTAGCAAAACCTGCTGAAGCTAATCTGCCTTTCTGGTTGAAGGACTGAAAAGCATCTCACCAAGGAAGGATAACTCAGGACATTTGGCTTCAATAAGCTTTAATAAATCTCCTGATGTCATTATCTCCTCGGAGGGACCCAATGCATCCAAAAACATGGCCCCAGGCATCCAGCGACTAGCAACCAAGGCTGCGAGCTTATCAGAATCATCTGAATGAGAAAAGAAGGTAGTCCTTAATTTTCTTTCCCCATCGGACCGACATAACATTAGGACTTTATCCAAGCTCTTGTGCAAC
The DNA here is from genome assembly GCA_948330725.1 of Sherardia arvensis. Taxonomy (NCBI): domain Eukaryota; kingdom Viridiplantae; phylum Streptophyta; class Magnoliopsida; order Gentianales; family Rubiaceae; genus Sherardia; species Sherardia arvensis. The sequence continues at coordinate 20,764,014 of OX415238.1, forward strand.
TCGGAGTCAAGGAATAAATCCCCATACTCCTCCCTGTGACTCTTTATCTCGAGGCTACACGCAATGAAGGCACCACAGAGCTTAAGAAGTCGCTGTTGTTCCTTGGGATCTCTCTCCGAAGCCCGCTTCCGAGTAAACTCATCCACGAGTCCCGGTAAATCTTTAGCTCGTCCTGATGGAACTTCCTCTCATGCAGTAGGACCTTATTCTCGACCTCAAGCTGCTTCACCTTGTCCTTCAGCTGAGTCACATCTACCGATGCTGGGACAGATGGGGGAGGCACGTCCGATTCAGCCGTCAAGGCCCTAATCTGACCCTCCATCTCCTCCTTCCCGGCCTTGAGAGTGTGACAACTAGCATGCAGCTCCCCAACGGAGTTGTACAGACGCTTGATCTTGGCAGTGGCCCGGTATCCTAGCTTGGACAGACCCGTCATCAGCTGCAAAACAGAATTTATGCAAAGACTTGATACTTAAGACATCAAGAACACATGCCACAAGAAAGGAAGATTATTACCTTGAAAGCAAAGGGATACTTCTTGAAGGACTTCCGAGAAGCATGTACCCCTCTTTTCCGGGTCGACCTAGGTAACACCCCAGCTCCTTCAAAGGAGCGTCATCAGGGGTCACCTGTTCACACTCGGAGTCATCATCCAAAGATCCCTCAACCTCGAGCCCCATCTCTTTGGACTTCACCTCCTCAGACTGCTCCACTTCGGACTCCTCCACTTTCTCCTCTATCGTCCTGAGGAAGGCCTTCCCTTTCCTGGATTTCTTCCTAGGAGGAGAGCCTGCTTATACAAATATTATTAGCATAAGGACAATCTGATATACTAAGTGCCCTACAATATGACATTAATGAGGATACCTGAAGAAGATCGACTCGAGGATGATTTTCCTTGACTCCTAGGAGACATCCTCGAGCCCCATTTCCGAGTCTCCTTCTTTTCTCCCTGGATTTTATCAGGGAGGGTTCAATCCAGATCCGACTTCAAGAAACTGGAAGTGGATTTCGACCGAGCAACATCCAGAAAGTAAGAATCGGTCGAGGAAGGCCATTGCCATGCCGAACCTTGGGCTCCCCGCACGAATCCTCCCTTCTAGAAGACGATCTTCTCCTTCAAAAGCTCCTCGATGATGCCCTCTAGGTGATCAGGGACCTTGAAGACCTTGTCAAGTGGTACGCCATCTTTCGGCTTCGAGTTCCAATCAGAGACCTCGTACTTAGTCCGGTCAAATGTCAGCTGGATGTCCTTCCACGAGCCACTGTTATCAGGAAAGGTAAACGGCTTGCCTCCTCGAGGAGTGAGGGTGATGAGCTCGCGCTTTTCAAAAGAAAACAGTCTGAAGAAGCTCCTGAATAAGTCCAGGCTTGGCTCATGCCCCTTCCGAGTGGACCAGGATGTCAGCGCCATTATCGTCACCATTACGTTGGAGTGGGATCTGGCACGGATGCAGCTGATGGTGCTGCAGAAAATCCTGAAACAAGGGAGGAAAAGGGAAACTTATCCCCTGCTGCAAAAATCTCCCATTCATCACCCCTCGAGTGGGGTTCACCGGATTTTGAACTGGGGTGGTTTCATCCTTGAGCCTCAGATCAGCCTCGACGGGGTATGACAACCTGCATGACTTTAGAAATTGCAGGGTCTTTTTGTCGACCACCTTGGTGACGTCACTTGCATCACAAGCAATTGGAACCCATTTATCAACTTGGGGCTCCATATCTGGGTCAAACCCGGCCCAGACGCACCTTCATCAACTACCGCGGCTACAACTTGCAGCGGTGTAGCGATAATTACCTCCATCAATTCCCCAGAATCCACCTCCAGGAATAAAGTGTGCTTAAGTCACGAGTGGTCGGGACTCCTTCTTCAACATCTATCACCAATGTTTCTTTAACGGCTGGCGCAACATTCTCTGTATTGCCAGGGGGAACGCTGGAGTTTGATGACGACATGGCAACAAAGAAAATGGGGGGAAAGTGAGTGTGTTAGAAGAAATTTTTTTGAAGAACTTATGAGAAGAGAAGAGTTTTTCTGAGATTGAAAACACAAAATTACTCGGGTGAAGATTGGTGATAAGCATAAGGGAAAGTTACCTGATTATATAACCAGTAATAAACGTGCATTTAAGCGAGTAATTACCTCAACTAGCGAAACGATGCAAGTAATTGGAAGGTTGGTCTTTCTCACCGCCAGAAGATACAATGGGTGGACGACACGTGTCAGCTACTACAGAATTAATACGATGGATTCAAATCCGATCGTCCACGTGTCCTTATGGAATACGAAACAACTTAAAGATAGATATTCAGAAGGGCTAGCCCGAGGAACCTGTCCGAGCTTAGTACCTCGAGTTTCTCTCCCTCGAGTTATTGGCCTTCCCTCAAGAATCAAGCTTCTCCTCCAGCCTTCGAGATCAAGCCCTCGAAATTCTGAAGATCTACCTTGGGGCTACTGATAAGTCCATGGTCCGTGGTCTGGACCTCATTTAGTCTCGGACCAAGGCCCGAGAAACGTCATGGGCTCAAGATACGCGGGGAATGGATCCACGGGTCCATCAATCCAAATCCTTATAAGGAATGCGTATATTCTGAATTTTCTACAAGGAATTCACCTCCTCCTAAACATGGTAATACAACCATGACCGAAATACACTTCGTCTATACATGGTAATACAACTGTTATCTCCATAAGAGTTGTATTCATACCATAATTACATATCTTGGTGATCGACGGATTGTAGCCATATAAATACCAAAGGTTTGGTACACCTTTTACATCTGTTGTCTTACATACAATATGCCTTTTGCACATACTAATTTGAGCGTCGGAGTGTCTACCCTCGAGACACCCGAGGCTTTGTCTTGCAGATCAGTTCGTGAGTTGGGTTCGTGATCAAGCGCGGGTTATAGACATCCATCATGACACATTTTCTCTTTGGAACTCAAGTTGGGACTCTCATTGCAGCAATATTGGGTCTAGTGAATTCAAAAGGTGGGGGTTTGAGACTTCCATTGTACATGCAGACCCATAATTTTTTATTAAGTTTTGGAAATTTGCACATAAGTCCCTCCGTCCTATTTGTGTATATTTCCTTGGGAAAAAGTTGATTAAGAGCGATATAAGTTTCATAATTTGAAAGTGGGGTGTAACTTTTGCATAATTTTAAAAAAGGGCGGTAAATTATTAGCCTATATTCACGTAATTTAAATATTGGTTTAAAGACATGTATAACCTTTTTTTGTAGTCTAAAATTATTTATAAATTTAGTTCAATTTTGAGGAATACACGCCACTTGAGTGTGATCCCCGTCGAACGGACTCAGCTTAGAATCCCTGGAGACAGGCACAACCATTCTCTGAACCAGGGAGTCCACCTCCATATCGATCACTACCTTATCACCAGGAGCAGGATCCCCATCCTCCGGAACGAGATTCAATCCCACTGTAACATCACCCTCGCCCTCCTCGTCCTCCATGATGGGCTCCTCATGCCTCTTACCCTCCACTTGGTTAAGTGGAGGATCGACACTCTTATCCTTAGATTTTGAGTTTGAGCCAGCCATGATCTTGTTGAAGATGAGAGAGAATATGAAGGAGGAAGAGCAGAAAAGAGGGGAGGAGAAAACAAGAAAATGAGGAGTGAAGGTGACATGTAGAAGTCTTATTTATAGAAAACCTTTCGACATATACAGATCAAAATTAGAGGAGATATGATTACTCCCTCGAAAAAGGCAAAGGGATATATCATTTACGATGCCGCATTAATGAGGTTCTCACATGCGCCTCATTGTGCGCGTACTGATGCACGCACGCGCTCACAAGAAGATTAAAAGGAAGGAATGTGATTTTACACGTGCGCTGCTATGAATAGAGACACGGGACCCGTCCTTCGGATCAGATTTATGCATCTGGACGGATCCCCTTTCTTGGGGGGCTAGTGGTGATATGGGTTTTAGCCCATACAATGGCTCAAGCCCAAGTAGTGGTCCGGTCCAAAAGTGATGCCAGGTAGAATGGCGTTATCCGGGGACACAAAGGACATGAATATGACCTATCCCCGGATGAGGACAAACAGGCAGGACAACTATGTTTGGGTTGGGTTCTATTCACCTCATACCTATAAATACCACCTTTGATCTATGGAGAAAGGTATGTTCTATCAGATATAAACTTTCTCAATACATCCTTTTTCTCTCTGCTACTCAATGGCCCCATTTTCATCATCACGCCATAGTAGTTACCCTCAGGGAACTCTGGGGCATTATTTTGCAGGTCTTAATAGGTGAGAGCACGCAGACAAGGACGCTTCTACTCCGGATCGGTGGCACCGCCAGACTCCGGACCAGGACTAGAATTTGTTAGGCTCAATTGGCACGCCCAGTGGGACCGACGTTCCTGGTGCATAAGTTGTGTCCATGTCACGTTGACGACACAAGAAGAACCCTCTTCCATCCCAAGAGGAGGCGGAGGGTGGCCCGAAACTAGAAGAGCTGCAGCTGTGATTGGAGCTCGGAGTCTTGCCGAAACATATGAGATGGAACAGGTGCTCCGGTCTAAAAGGCAGCGGAGTTGGTAAGAGCCGCAGCAGAGGAGCGTAGGATGCAACTTATTGCCGCAAATATGGCCAAAGGAAAGAGAGAAATTTCAGAGTGGACGTTGGCAGAGATACAACGCGAGAATAGTGAAATGTTGCGGGCCGCGAAGGAGGCGGAGAGGCAGCGGCAGTTTGGTGATGGTGAGAAGTCGGAAAGAGGAGGAGACTTAGGTGGTCAGGAGGAGTCAAAGGGGTCGGATGGACATAGCTCGGATGAGGATGCCCAAGACCCTCTAGAGGATGATGATCCTGAGACGCAACTGCCCGGACCGGAGGATCGTGCAAATCACGATGCTCGACATGGAGGGCACGTCTTGAGAACCAACGTGGCTGACTACAAGGAATTTCAAGCATGGAAGGCCGCTCGCCAACCTCTAACCGGGCCAGAGAGAGCCCTTCTTTCCTGACAGTGGATATATGTTGACCTGGAAAATTATTCGGGTCGTGAGAGACAAGACAACGGACAACGCCATCCCTCGAACCAAAGACCTCCGGGTCAGCTTCCAAACCATAGCCGTTCCAACCACAGAACCTCCCGCTCATCCACCCGCCCGCCCAATATCAGCAACAAACATTTGGTTTGAATCCGGAGGCGCCACCATACCAGGGAGGGTAGCCCCAGTAGATGATGTATGGAATGACCGCCCCCTGAGGACAGCCCCAGCAGATGATGTATGGGATGGCAGCCCCCGAAATGGGTTTTCCGGGGAATGATTTTTAGATTCCATTTTTCCCAGACTCCATCGAGGATCGTCTAAACCGTATGATCGGTCGGAATGTAGTCATGCCTCAATCCCCATGGGTTTCAGAGGTGCAGATTTTTTATATGGCGGCCGAAACCAAGGGTCCAAAAGGGCTACCAACCTACAATGGGGAAGGGGATCCGGAGGAGCTTGTTCACACTTATCAGAGCGTAATGTTTGCTAGAGACATCCTAGAGGAGTTGTAATGTAAGATGTTTCCTTCATATTTAAGGGGGAATTGCCTATCCTGATTCAAAAGTCTTCCTACTGGATCCTTCGATCCTTTTGGGATTTTGCGACTACCTTGCTACGATGTTATTCGGCAATGAAGCACTCGTTTGTCAACTTGGCCACGATTTCGGAAATGAGGCAATCCAAAACAGAGTCAACCTGGGAGTACTACCCCCGGTATATCGCCGCATCAATGAAAGTGGTGGATCGACACCTGTAGGAGAAGGCCATGATCCATAATTTCGTCAACGAACTGAGGGATAACACTTTCTACATTGAGCTCATGAAGAATATGCCAATGTCAATCTATCACCTTCAATTAGTGGTAGAAATGCACTGCACCGTGCATGACGCCAATAACACCCGGATGACCACAGTAGGATTCTTTGAGCAAAGGGTACTCACCGCAACAGAAGTTCAGAATGCAACCGTCAGGCCTCTGGCCCTGACCGACCAAGCCAGGCGTGTCGTGGCACCAGTATGGGTGACTCTGGCCGTAGCGATGCGTCCGGCCTACACCTGATGAGATCAAGTTATACCATGTTTGTTGCACTTGGAAATGGTTTCTAATGGTGCTAAGTAAGCCTAATTGTTGATAATTGTTGCCAATTTGAGAGTAGAGTGATGTATGGAAATTATATGCCAAAGTCCACAGTTTCATCACTCGATAGGTATTTGATGATTGAAGCGGCACAATTGAGATTAAACATGAAGATGAAGGCCTTTCCAAAAAGGTAGAACTGGAACTCTCTGAAAGAAGCAACAATGGTGGAGTGCACAACCATTCACAAAGTGTATCAACTGCTGTGCGGCCATGCACCCTCTAGTGCACAACCCTTCACAACAAGTGCGCCAACTGGTGCACAGGCCATGCACTGCTGCAAGTTGACTTCTTCTTATCTTTTGGAGAGTATAAAAACCTCTTTCCACCCCATCTCTTGGGGAGCTCGAAAATATAGATCAAAAACTCTCTAGCTCCATTTTATTCTTATTCTTTCTATCTCTTTGAATTTATGGATTTGTATTGTATGATTAGTATGATTTGTATAGACTAAACAACTCTTGGGTACCTCGATGTAGACTTTCAATTTATGGTTTTGAGAACTTGATATGCATTGTTCATAGGTTCTTCGATTAGCAATTGAATATGTTGTTTTCATTTGAATTTGATGCAAGAAATGATTGGGCTTTCTTCCTAGTTGTAGGTTGTGTTGAATGTTTGCTAATCTATGGGTAAAATGATGTCATTTGCTTAATTGATGATTAGAGCAAATAGGAATATTGTTTTGTATGCTTTCATCCATTGTTCCTCATGAATGTTCAATTTCCTTACTTACATGTTATCGATTCTCATGTTTAATGCCTTCACTAGATGAAATATAGTGCTTCCACTTATTTTATTTAGAGATGAGTACCTTGAAATGATGCTATGTTGTTTCTTGGTTAGGAAATAGAGAATGGATTAACTATCTCGCTTTGAGATATTTAATCTCGATAAGTAATCGTAAACCCCGAATGCAATGTGTGGTAGTTCAATGATTAACCTTTAGTCGAAAGTTGAAGTCGAGTGTCCCGAGTCTAATAATCTCATAGTTAATCTATCTTTGATTTAGTTTAGTTGTGATCTTATACTCTAACTTTGCATAACATTAATGTAGTGTTTTCTACAACCAAACTCCAATTTCCCCCTATTTACATCGCTTTTATGTATTATTATATTATAGGTCTTTTAGTAGTTAGAGTAGTAAATCTATTTCAAATGCTTGAAAATCCCCTCTTCTCTGTGGATACGAACCTTACTTGCCACTATATGCTTGGTTGTATGTAGAGCTTGTAAGCGAACATAAATTGTATTTTTGGAGAGGTATAACGACGACCTCCCAACACCCCTATCTAAGACCCGTACGGAGATTTTGGCAGTCCACCGGTGTCTGTTCCCTGATCCGACCCCAATACTAGGAGCACCGGCGACGGCAAATGCTGAGAAATGATGTGATTTTTACAAGTTTTTTGGCCATGCCACGGAGAGATGCAGAGCGCTCCGGTCCGACATAGAGAAGTTGATCGGAAACAGACAGTTAAAGGATTGTGTAGCTGGAGATGTGCGTCAAGTTGTAGCTCCTGCCCCCGCAGCTGGGCAGGGAAAGAAGAGGAATTGGAGGAATAATCAACCCCAAGGCGGAAATCAGGCGAACCCGGCCAACCCAGCCCCGCGGCAGGCGGCTCCGGCACCGGCCCTTGCGCCTCAACGGATGATAAACGTGATCGACGGAGTGGAAGGGGACGGAATGAATACCATGATGACCATCATGGTTAAGAGCTGATACGTTCCTCCGGCTGAGGTCCAAGGGAAACACTTCAAAGCTAGTGAGACCATCACCTTCTCGGACGAGGATGCAGTACCCCCAGGTTCCTCACTCCGATCCGATGGTGGTTACTACCGAAGTGGAAGGAGTATTGATTAAAAGGGTGTTTGTGGATGATGGAGATAATGTTCGCAGAATGTTTTGACCAGCTTGGAATCGGTCGGAAGAACCTAAAACCTTGCCTCTCACCTCTGTCAGGATTTACCGGGTGGACCATCCACCCGCTCGGTATAATCCCGTTGAACGTAACACTGGTGGGATTCCAGGACGAAATCAAGCAGACAACAGTGCAATGCAACTCCGCCGTGATTGATGCTACGTCTCCTATAACATCATTGGTAGGGCTGGTAATTTGGAACACGACACGAAAACCCGACCTGAACAGAATACAAATTTATTGGGTTTGGGTTGACACGAAACACATCATGGGTCTATATTGGGTTAGACACGAGTGACCCGGAAATAAATGGGTTAGGTTCAGGTCAAACCCGTGGGTTAAATGGGTAACCCGTTTGACCCATATGTTGACGGTGTAATTATGCAAATGATTGAAATTGCCTTCACAAATACAAACAAATGCTCAAATGACAACATCATGGAGATTATCCAACAAATTTATGATGAAATTGAGAGTTAATATTGTAATTCTTGATTTGGTTTCCATATGAAAATATGAAATTATCATTTGAGCAGCATAAATTTTAAAATTTAGTCAAATATTTAGTCCCGTTATTAATAAATAGGTTTCGCGGGTTGGGTTTGGGTAACCCGGATTTTTAGTGGGTCGGGTTTGGGTCAATGTTTTGTGACCCGAAATATTATTGGGTTGGGTTTGGGTTTAGCATTTCAAACCCGCCAACCCACCGACACAAACCCGCCAACCCACCAACCCGACCCATTTGCCAACCCTAATCTTTGGTAGGCCTGGATGACTCAGGCATGAGCCATTTGCTCTCCCTACCACTTGACCATGAAGTTCCCCATAGAGAAAGGTATCGCGGTGGTTCAGAGAAACCGGACAACAACACAGAGTTGCATGCTGACGACCATCAAGGATGCCCGATCTGGAGGAAGCCGGATGAGGACGGCCAACTCGGAGGAGGAGAAAGATGGAAAAAGCTTAGTAGGCTCCATACATGGGGAGCCCGCCTCATATGAAGTAGAAGATATGATGGTAGGAAGAAGGGTTGTAAGTGTAGGCAAGAATCAATCGGAGGGTATAAAGGAATGGCTGCGTTGTGTACTAGCGTAGTATGAGGATATTTTTTGTGGGGAACGGAGCACTTGACGGGTGTTCCGGAGGATATGCGGTTCACAAACTTAATGTGCGGTTCACAGACGGTCATTGGCCCCGGAGAGGGTGGATGAAGTACGAGCGGAGGTGAAGCGGCTTTTGGAGGCCGGATTGTTGAGGAGATCTCTTATCGGAGTGGATAGAAAATCCGGTCCTGGTGAAGAAGCACGATGGCTCATGGAGAATGTGCATTGACTTCACAGACCTGAACAAGTGCTGCCCGAAAGACAATTACCCCCTTCCGTGCATTGACCAACTGGTCGAGACCATCACTGGATATCAAGTGTTGGAATTCTCTGATGCGCACTGTGGATACCACCAGATCATGATGGCCAAGGATGACCATCCCAAAAAATCTTTTATCACTGACTTTGGTACTTTCTGTTACAGGAAGATGCCCTTTGGTTTGAAAAATGCAGGTGCGACATATTAAAGGATGGCAGACAGACTGTTCCAGAACCAGATGGGAAGAAATTTGGGGGTATACATGGATGACATGGTGGTAAAAAGCCGTACTTATGAATCTTTCCCGGCGGACCTCCGTGAGATGTTTGACGTGCTCCAGACGGTGAACCTTAAGCTCAACCACAGAAAAAGCACCATTGGTGTCGGAGTAGAGAAGTTCCTCGGCTTCATGGTGTTAGCTCGAGGAATTGATGTAAACCCAAAGAAGGTGTCAGTGCTCATGGATATGCCACCCCTCAAGAAGATGAAGGACGTACAAAAATTGACAGGATCGCTTGCTGCATTGATTCGGTTCTTGGCTTGCGGGGCGGAGAAGCAGCTGCTTTTTTTCAATATACTCTGGAAGGCGAAACCGTTCGAATGGATGGAGGAGTGCGACAGAGCATTCAAAGACTTGAAGAATCACTTGGACAACCTTCCCACCTTCTCCAAACCAATGCCCGGAGAGGAACTTTTTCTGTACATTGCGGCGACAGAACATGCAATAAGCGCTGCACTTATAAGGGAAAGCGGAAGGACCCAGCATCCGGTGTACTTTGTAAGTATGGCATTGCAAGGCCCGGATACGTGTTACATCGCCTTAGAATGATTGATACTCGCCTTGGTTCATGTTTCACGACAGCTCCGCCCGTATTTTCATGGACACCCGATCACTGTCTTGACAAACCACCCGCTACGACAAATCATGCTCAAACCAGAAACTTCAGGGAGAATGATGAAGTGGGCAGTGGAGCTAGGGGAACACGAGATCAACTACCAGTCCCGGAATACCATGGAGGGGCAAGCCTTATCGGATTTTCTAGTAGAGATGGCCGAATGGGAAGGAACGCTGCACATGCTGGAGCAACTTCCGGACACATGGAAGCTGCATGTAGACGGGTCGTCACACACGAACGGAGGAGGTGTCAGAGTGCTGCTTACTTTCCCAAAAGGTATAGAGCACAAATATGCTATACAATTTGGGTTCAAGGCAACCAACAACGAGGCAGAATATGAGGCTCTCCTAGCCGGGCTGAGATTGGCGGCGAAGATAGGGGTTGAGGATATTGAATTCTACAGAGATTCCTAGATTGTGGTTCAGCAGGTGAACGGAGAATATGAGGCAAAGGAACGAAGCCTCCAAAAGTACCTGGAAGCGGTGAAACCACAGCTGAAGAAATTTCGTAACGTAACCGTGGTGCAGATTCTCAGAAAGATTACTGTAAAGTGGACGCGCTCAGTAAGCTGGCTTCGTCGGAAATCAAACCCGACCCGGAGTGCAATTTGCTGATGGAGACTCTCTCCGCAAGGAGCTACGACGCCCCACAGGTTGCTGCAATAGAAGTCTCAGCGGACTCATGGATGACCCCTCTGTTTGAATACCTACAGGAAGGGAAGCTGCTGAAGGATAAGGTGTTGGCACAAAGGATCCGACAGAAGGCGCCGCGTTTACACTATCCCGGATGGATCCTTGCTCAGAAGGGGATACCTCTAGCCATGGTTAAAGTGTGTGGACTCGGATGAGGCGTAGTGTTTGGTGTGAGAGATGCATGAAGGACCCAATGGCGGCCACCAAGAAGCCCGCACTATCGCTCGGAAGATAATGTGCATGTGGTACTACTGGCCCGCTCTGTTTGAAGATGCACAGAAGTATGTCCTAACCTGTGTGCAATGTCAGAAGTTTGCCCCTCTCATTCATCTGCCTCAAGAAGAAAGAGTGGGAGTCACCGGTTCGTGGCCCTTTGATCGACGGGGAATCGGTATAGTCGGGCAATTTCCCTCTGCTCCGGGAGGATTCAAGTACTTGATAGTGGCGATTGACTAATTCAGCAAATGGGTAGAGGCGGAACCACTTACCAATATTTGTGGCTCGACGTGCGTGAACTTTTGCGGGAAAAATATCATTTGTCGATATGGGATTCCAAAGTACATAGTCACGGAGAACGGAGCGCCGCTTGAGAATGATTCGTTGCGTTCTTGGTGGTGCAAGGAGTACAAAATCACACATAGACTCACATCTGTTTATCACCCACAAGCCAACGATAAGGTTGAAGTGACTAACCGAACTATGGTAAACGAATTGCAGGCTCGGCTGCAGGGATCGCGAATGAGTTTCCAAGCATATCGGACCACGGAATGAGCAGCTACGGGAGAATATCCATACAACTTAGTGTACGGGGCGGAGGTGGTGATACCAGCTGAGGTCGGAGTTCCTAGCCTCAGAACCCTCACTTGGGACGACGAACAAGGAGGACAGAGCTCACCCTTGGGATTAAGTCGGTTGTTGGATTTGGACTTGTTGGAGGAGAAACGGAAGCAGGCTGTTCTTCATGAATCTAAGGTTAAGAAAAGGGTGAAGCGATACCATGACATGCATGTGCGCAAAGAATCATTCGCCACCGGAGAATGGGTGATGCGAAGAAATGACAATAACCAGCAGGAGGCAAGTGACAAGTTGGCACCAAACTGGGAGGGTCCGTACCCCGGCGGAAGCTACGAGCAGCAAGATCCGTCCGAACGAACTATTCCCCGGAGATGGAACATCACCAACCTCCGGAGATTGTATGGTTGAATGGAATCAAGATTTGAGGGACTCCTGGATATGTGCGTGCTCCGAATCTAGTAAATATGCGACTCCGGTTCCTCTGGAAAGGATTTTTCCTAGGACACCATTACCTTTTTATATTGTATCTCGCCCAGATTCTATTGGCAAAGAGTATACCTAGGTGAAGGCAATTTTGTTAATCGAATTAATGAACAAGTTTGCGTCACTTACACAATTGTCGTTCATAGATCTCAAAACTCACTGATGTATACGCATGATTTACCTATGTGTCATTTGAATAAACACGCGGGGGGTGAGGGAAGGGATATAAGAGATTGAAAAAAATGAACGGAAAAAATGCTCTAGGCAAGAATATAAACCAAGCACTACTTGGAAAAGTAGCAGTCCGAACGGGCTAAGAAACCATGACGCTTGTTAGAAAAAAACCAGTAATCTTTTGAATAAATGATATATCATAAAGGTAAATGATAGTCTGAATGGACTTGTGCGCATACAAAATAATAAGGAAATACAAGGGATATGGCATAAGAAAACATATGGTCCGGAGGGACTCGTATACAAATTTCACCTACAACAAATACAAGATAGTCTATCTACAGTGGAGAATCGTGCGAATCACAATGCCCAGTGGATCATACGGGCCACGCCGCTCCATTGGCCAATCGATACTCTCCCAATCAATAGGAGAAGTGGGTTGCGGAGTAGGGGCAGTCTCTTCTTCCACCGGAGTTGACGCGACTCCTTCTTCACTATCGATTCAGGGGTATCCGGATCGAGATCATGGAAAGAGGATGTGCTAGCCCGGCCCAACGAGGGTATCAGAGGGATCTCGTGCAGTTCCAAAGGGAGGTTTGGAGACGTAAAACCACACTGTCCTCCGCCAAGGTCATTGATGGCTCGCCCGGATAAATAGAAAACGGACCTTGAGGTTTGGAAGAGTGAGTAGTTGGCAGCTTCGAAATGAAATCAAAGTCATCGTTCGAAGAAGACATTCCCTCGTCATCAGAAGTTTGAGCCTTGCCCTTAGACGGTGAGCCAATTCTGACAGGTCCCGAAGGACGTGGATTCCGCCCCGCTCCGCGACGCGGCCTTGGGGGCCTCGTTTCCTCTTCACTTTAGCACGAGCAATCTGACGCCTCTCCAACTCAGCCATTTCCGCTGCAATAAAAGGCCAATAACGGCAGCATCGGCACAGAGACGAGCCACAAGATGAGCAGACTCTTTCGGATCGACAGACACTTGGAATCCAGTATACCTCTTAAAAGTAAAGTCCACATAGATGAGACTCGGAATTAAGATCAGTGATGATGGTAGATACGACCCGGCATGCACACGTTGCCACCACTCAACCGCCTCCTCGAAAGCTGGGCGGTACCGATATTCTTGATCATTCCAAACCATCTTAAACATCCGTACTAGTAGCTTGCTTGTCTCATGTGGGAAATTCCAGTAGACAGGAGGAGAAACCAGTCCGAGGCGGACCCCAGTCAAGTGATAAGAAAGCTGCAAGGTGATCAGGTTCTCCTGCAAAAGCCTGTTCTGTCCGGCGAGTTCCCAGTTTTCATTCTCCATAGCCAGATGATCTCTCAAATACTCGATCCTCTTCTCTACCCACTTCAACATGCATGGTAAAATGGCAGATCTGCCCAGACTAGGTCCAACTCATCTTTGAGCTTGGCCTTGTAGTGTTCATGTTCGGCTTGCAGCATATAGATGGTAGCGTATACGTCAAGAACATTGTCAATTTTCTCCCGAGCAAGAATTTGGCACTGAGTTAGAGTTACGAATTGAGCAGAAATATCTTGAAGACGAGCGACTAGGGAAGGAATGTCTGGAAACTCAGCCATTAGAGGTTCCATTCCAGACGGATGAATAAATCTCTGGTCCTTTGTCCATCTAACTGCCAGCGACTTAATTCCTTTTCCAACTCCTGACATTTGGAGCAGGGAGGGCTAGTTGAACACGAGCTAACTGGGGAAGCAATACGCACAATTTGACCTCCGGTTTGGAAGGACCTTCTGTAAGTATTCTATGATACTAAATAGCCTGGATCATGATATATGTAATGCGTAAATGACATACCAGATTGTCGAATCCTCTATATTCGTGAAGAAGTGTTATACCGATTGAAGTCGATCTTTAGTCGCACAAATGGTCCGACCTCTGACGGTATCCACACGAACTCGACTATTGGGAAAGTCAGTTTAAAGTGCCAGCTCCATTCATCTAAAAGCAACTGTTTAATATTATTGTATTTCAACTGATATTTAGATGAACCTGACTATGGCTATTTATAAGCATTGAGAAGCAGTGACTTAATGTTGAATTCATCACCATGAATTCGCAACGTCAAACGTTACAAGTCCCTATTCAATTGCTTATTAACCTTCATGAATTAATAACATTATTAATCCATTATACCCAATAACTTGTTCTATTGTGTGTGACCCTTCAGGTTCCTAAACACTTAGCAACAAATATGTTATTAGAAATTACATTGGATTTAGTCCATAATCCAACAAACTCCCACTTGGACTAACGAAAATATTTAGTCGTGGTATTTCTAATACTGATCAAATTAACAACTTAATTTATCATCATATTTATAGATCAAGATTGGCCTCTAGCCAGGCATCATCACCACCCAAGTATTTAGAAATAAGTCAAATGATCGACTTCACCTATCCATGAATCAGATTCCATGTAATAATATCCTTTCACCACACTATATCCTTTATCAGTACAAGAGTAAGGTATTGTGCCAACTCTTTAAAGTACTGATGTTTTCTTGCTCCAGAATTCAACTCCCTCTAAACAAAATTAGAACTTTTCTAACTTTATTAGACCGTTTGCAAACATTTTGAGTTGATATTCCAACAAGTGGCCATCTCTAGGATATACTCTCCCACTGGAGTGGTGAATCCTTTATCAATCATAAAATATCAATTTATGCTTCTTGTTATACCCAATCCAACCATACGTAGAGTCAGTTACGACAAAAGATGAGAAGGAACAAAGCACAACTATCCACACAAATTATACTCTTTATGATTTCAAGTCAAAGGATTACTTTACACTACTGTCATACAAAGAATTTCCATCAGCACAGAAAAGTTTTAACCTTATGGAAATCTTTAAATGGTCATTCCAATGAGATATTCTCCAATAGGTCACTCATGTATCACCATACATGCTAGTCTGTCTGTAATAACAATGCCCTTATTATTGTTAATACTATGACTAGGGAATTTTAAGAATAACAATCATATTATTCTAAGGACTTTATCATTTTAATAGTAGCCAAGTACATATAATCAAAAACGATAAAATTGTCATATCATATGTGCATGTAGGATAATTTATATATGTTATATTCCATGATTCAAGTAATCTCATGAATCAAAAAAGCATTTCTCGTACCTCTAAAACAATACGTGTCACTAGTATTTTAATTCACCCTCTTGTACTTCTCAAGTACTTAACATTTCATCATAATGAAATAGTGTTTCATTACTTCTCAACAGTACTTGAGAATCATTGAATGAAATTAGTGATTCACATGTCTCAACACTTGAGAACCATAGAATGAATTTGTGTTTCACACTTCTTTCTCAACATTTGAGAATTCTCAAATGAATTAGTGTCTCACAATTCTCAACACTTGAGAATCATCAAAAATGTATTAGTGTTATTTATAACACAAAACACTCGATATGTCTCATTGTAAAATGTGCATGACTAATCAGCGGAAGCATCAGATACCGTTATGTACATCATTACATAGACATAAACCTTAAACACTAGAAACACTCCGGGTTTACCATTTCATCGAGAAATTACTATTTACATCCTTAACGTACTTAAGGGTAGGTAAAACATTTCTCATATGTATTAACTGTATAGAAAATACCATGTTACTCCCACTTAACTCGTGTATACTCATAACTTATCATATAAGTAAATCTTGTATACATAAATTACTTATCATATCAGTTCCATAAATCAAATTTTGATTCTATGTTAGTGGTTTCAGAACTTCGATAAGCTCTATGTACTTATCATCATATAAGCAAAACTTATCATATAAGTACCATTCAAAACATATTTTTGACTACTAGTTTGTGGTTTAATAACTTCTGTAAGTTATCTTTCTCCCACTAAATATTTTATATTAAAAATTTATTCTAAAATATTTCATAACAATCTAGATCTTGTTCTCTGAACAACCTCAAAATCACATGATTGAAAATATGAGTGACATAACATTAATACATGTATAAAATGGTTAGAAAAATCATACGACTAAGGTTAAATGAAAAATATTAAATATAGTTCAATCAGATAATCTCGTACTTCAAATTTTACATTTCTAAATTCAAAAGAATTCAGAAAAGTATTTCAATAAATACTTATGACCATTTTGAAGTAAAGGAAATAGAAAATCATCCTATTTTTTACATTTTTTTATTATTATTATTTTTAAAAAAAACATAAGTCTGCATCATCAACATGCATTAGACTTTAGTACTAAGTAGACTACTTTACCCTCCCACTTGAAGGTTGTATAGGTTAATAAACAATATATACAATGTTAATGATTCCCAATCAATAACTTAAAAAAACATGCATTTTATGCAAATGCATACATTCTAGTTTATAATTCTACTTTATTATAGGATAGATTTTCTAATCCATTATCTTTGAATATCTTGTGTGTGCTAATTGAAATAGGATCTATTCCTAAATTAAAATTTTATTGTTAAATAACACAATAGAAGAACAACGATTATTCTTAATTGTGAAATAATCCAAATTCAGCATGAAATGGAAAATAGAACATTCTTCGAAAGAAATGTTATAAAAACAATAAATAATGAATTCTTAAAATCCATCTAGCGAAGAAACACTTAATGTTCCTACAATATAAGTAGCAACAATTGCTCCATAGTAGGTCCATTTCTTCATCACCCAATCTTCTACTCTTTCGTTGGTCCTACATATTTCAAAAATATGAGAACGGGCATCAAATACCCACATTTTAAAAGTATAAGATTTATTCAATCCACATATACCTGAAGTAGAAACTTCTCTAAGTTTCTTCTCCTTCACGATTTTAAGATATTCCTTGCAATTTCTTTTCCAATGTCCATCTTGACCACATTGGAAAAAATTGCCCTTAGCCTTTCTGTCCATAGATTTCTTAAGCTTACTCTTTTTATTGGAAAGAGGTTCAACCAATAACACATTTCCCTCATCATGCTTAATATACTCCTCTGTTGTAATCAACATATTCAGTAATTGAGACAGAGTGGTAACATCAACATCATCCATGTTAAAGTTCACCACAAAGTTAGAGAAACTATCAGGAAGTGATTGCAAAATCAAGTAAACACTTAACTGATGTGGCAATACAAATCCCGACGATTCCAAACTCTCAATGAGGCTTATCATCTTCAACACATGAGACGATGCAGCTGACCCCTCAGCCTTCTTTGATCGAAAAAGCTCATGAGAAATGTCAAATCTCTCATTTGTAGCCTTTTTAAGATACAAAGATCTAAGATGCATAAGCATTCCATAAGCAGTCATGTACTCATGTTGTTTTTGCAACTCAATGCTCATTGAGCCTAACATAAGAGAACAAACATTCTCAGAATCATCAACATGCTTCCAAAATGCATATTTGACTGCTTGATCAGCCTCATCAGAAGGAGCATCAGGGATAGGGTTATCAAGGACGTAAGCGACATTCTCAAGCCTTAAGACTATTTTAAGCGCTTGAATCCATTCAATTAAATTTGAACCAGTGAGCTTATTCTCAAGAAGTACATTATGCAGTTTTAAATTGGAAGACATTTCTACAATAACAAATGTGAGAAAGTAAATTATTCAGCACATACACAAAACTAAAAATATATGACATCTCTCCATTTTAGTTTTGTTCCCACTATTTTATCCAAGTCAATATCCCTCAATTTTGACTTCGAGAATTTACATATAAATTCATAGTAGGCTAGGATCCAAACCTCAGCTATTATGACCTTGGTTATGCCCAACAAACCACAATAACCTCAAGTAGGTAGGTAACACTTTACCAATTATAACATTTTAGATATCAACATATCTTATTTATTTTGTCAAATAATCACGATATAACAGATTTAATAACTTTAGAATTTCCTAAAAATTCCTAGGATAGACTTTTGGAGGGGTCACAAACGGTCCCGCTTAAAATCGCCAACCTCCTAAGACAGAATTTGTATTGGATATTACTAAAAAGTTACTCTTAAATCTTTATCCAGTATGAACATTTCATCCGTTATGACAAAATCCTTATAATTCCTAGATACTTGCCTCAAAACCATTCGACCTTGGGTATGCCCAACAAATCAAATGTTTTGTTAAATCGAACCCATTATTCACAAATCAAATTTAAATGGCACAAATTATGATATTGGTGGAGTAACCTTGGGTATGCCCAACAAGTCAAACCAACAACAAATTTATTTGATACCACCAATAATGGAAGGCAACAATTCATGATTTAATATTAAGTGAGGGACCTTGAAATAATCTTATGATCACGTACTAAAAATGATACTGTTATTGAACAAATAAAATATATAAACATTTTACTCCCTTCTATTTATTCAATAAAAAATCATTTATATTCTTTATAATCACATTAGTAGATAACACATGTCATAATCAACTGGTAAAACCAATTAACCATATTAATTATATTATATTCAAATAATATAATAGAACCAACCTTTTTTTTTTTTGGTAGAAAACCATCATGGAGATGGAGAGCTTATATTAGGCGCTCTGAGCCATTAAAAAATAATATTAGATTTCAATAACCTCAAAAAGAGGATTAAATAAAACTGGAAAACTACCTAAGGTCTGCAGAGCAT
The DNA here is from genome assembly GCA_948330725.1 of Sherardia arvensis. Lineage (NCBI taxonomy): Eukaryota > Viridiplantae > Streptophyta > Magnoliopsida > Gentianales > Rubiaceae > Sherardia > Sherardia arvensis. The sequence continues at coordinate 20,783,172 of OX415238.1, forward strand.
AACTTACAAAAAGATAGGTGAATATCACCCTCATTGCCATAGTTTGTGCAGTCTAAGTTAGGCCAGGGAATCCTGTTAGCCAACATCGAAACGAAGATCAAATCGGACGCCCTAGAAACTTAGTACACAGAATTGGCAATGGTATTTACAAAAGAATACTAAAATAGGAAAGCAGATAAATTTAGTCAGGAGGAAGATGGCTGGCATCAGATAGTGTGATCATGTATGGCCTGGAGCTATTTGAGGAGTGGATTAACTTAGCAGGTTCTGTCTGTAATACTATGTTAGGGCCTCCTGAATTCTGAGAGAGGGAATGTTGAGTGAATCCAAAGTGATGAGACCTCTGACTTTCTGAGGTAAGATCTGCCAAGAGATGGAGCCGCTATGTTTAGTAGATTTGATGAACTTTGCCAATTCATCAGCTGGCTGGTTGGCTTGCCTCAAGACATGATTTATGGAGTGACTTCCCATCATACTAGCAATGTAGTCTAGCTGATTCAAGAATTTCAAATGTCTCTTGTCTGGTTCTAATATCATCTGTACAGCAAATTTGCAGTCAGATTCCAAAGAGTATAGAGAATTGGTGGCAGTACCTTTGAGAACTCCAGCTTGTATGGCCTGAATTTCAGCATCAAGGAGAGAGTCTGCAGTGATGTATGAACCAGCAACATCAATAAATGATCCAGTGGAATCTCTGATGATGATTGCAATGGCAGCATTGCCATTTTCCCAGGCAGCATCTACATTAATCTCAAGTCCTAGTGTAGGACATGTCCAGGCAACTTTAAAGATCATAGGCTTGGGTGGTTTTTTAGTTGGAGGAACAAATCCAGATTCAGAAAGTTCATAATCTATTGGTTTGGATAGGTAGATTGGATGTGCCAGTAAGGACAGATAGATCATGTCTTTAAGGGGTTTAACTAAGAGGTTGAGACAAGGATCTATATCCTCAAATAGTTTCTTATTTCTGGTATTCCATAGTAACCAACAGACATATATTGGAGCTGAGTGATTTATAGTGGTGTGGATGGTGGAAAAGCCTTTGAAATCCCAGCAGGTAGCCAGTCTGTCCCATAGAAAGTCAAAATGACAGTAAAGTGATACACATATGTGGTGCATTTCTTTCCAGAGACTGATAGAAAGGGGACATGAGTTGAAAAAATGTTGTAAGGTGTGAGCATTGGGGCAGAAGCAGCATTTGGATGGGAGATTGAATCCAAACTGAGCAAGAACATCATCAAATGGCAGAATAGCATTCAACAGTCTCCACATGAAGACAGATAGTTTTTCTGCACCATTTTAGACCAGATTTTTGTTAGGATTGGGAATTGTTGTTTTGGGGGTCTGAGCTTGAGATATGCAGATTTAAATGTAAAGGTTCCAAGCTTTTCAGGAAGCCATATCAGTCTGTCAGGCCTATAAGGCATAAGGGTGGACTGTTGAAGGAAAGATAGTATATGCTGAGGAAAAATTAGGGAAAACAAAGGGAGAATCTCAGATTTCCTATCAATAAACTGGGATACTGTCAGTTGAAGATGGCTGAGCTGGGTTGGCTGATATATGTCAATTAGAGGGCCAAAGCCAATCCAGTTTGATTCCGAGAAATTGCAGAGTCCTTGTACATGTATGACTTCGGAATTGGATTCTGCAAATGAATTAATTTTGTAGATCCTTTTCCATGTCATTGAATTCTATTTAGAGGCAGGCAGAGAGGCCATGAAATGAGTCCATGAGGCTTTACCTGTTTTATATTTCCACCATAATTTGCATGAAAATGCATCAATTATGGTGGATAGTGATTTGAGACCTAGTCCATTCTGAGGAGTAGGATAGCAAATGAAATCCCATTTCCTCCAGGACTTTTTAGGTTTAGTTTCAGTCATGCCCCAGAAAAAGATTGAGAATTTTCTTTCAATCTTTTTGATAACCTGTTTAGTAGGAGCCATGACAGCCCAAATATGTTGTGGGAGAGAATATAAACAAGACTGGATAAGAGTCAGCTTACCACCAGTAGAAAGCCAGACATTTTTCCAATCTGCAATTTCCTTTCAATCATTTCCATAACATGTTGAAAATGAATATTAAGGGTTCTCCCTGTGTATATTTGTACTCCTAGGTATTTAAATGGTAGATTTCCCTGTTTCATTCCCATAATATTTTTAATTTGTCTGACCTTATTAACAGTGACAAACCTGCTAACATTCAAAGTTGATTTTCCGACCTGTTGTTGACTCAAAAATGACTAGAAATGCTTTTATTCTGATAAGGTTCAACTTAGAGGCCTTGAGGAATATGACTGTGTCATCTGCATAGCTTAAATGGGAAATGTTAATTGCATGTGGAGGTAGGCTGAAATATTGAAGTTTCCCAGTGTGAAAAATATAGGCCAAGCTTCTGGTAAAGGATTCAGAGAAAATATTAAAAAGGAAAGGTGATAATGGATCTCCTTGTTTGATCCCTCTGGATGCAGTGAAAAAACCTACAGGCTTGCCATTAATGAGTATTGAGAACCAAGCATCAGACAAATTTTTAAGGATACAATTAACAAATCTACCATCAAAACCCATTTTAAGGAGTATTTTCTGTAGAAAGGACCAACTGACTCTATCAAAAGCTTTCATTAAATCAAGCTTGAAAATGCAATTAGGGTCTCTTGCTTTCTTGTTGAGAAATCTGAACATTTCTTTTAAATAGATGACATTATCAGAAATGTCTCTATTTTGAAGAAAAGCTGTCTGGTGGGGGGAAATTAATTTAGGCATCAATGGTTTTAACCTCTCCATGAGCAGTTTTGAAAAAATTTTATTTGCAACATTAGAGAGGCTAATAGGTCTATAATCATTAAAACTGACAGGAATTTCTTTTTTTGGGATGATAGTTATCCAAGTGCTAGAAATTCCTCAATGAATGTGAGACCTAGAAAGAAAGTCATTAGATGGTTTTAGTAAGTCTTGATAGATAATATGCCATGCTTTAATAAAAAAGGCAGCAGTGTAGCCATCTGGCCCTGAACTGCTGGTTTTATTAAGGCCATAGACAGTCTGTTTTAATTCCTCTAAAGTGACTGGTTTTAGCAGGGACTCATTATCTTCCCTAGAGACAAGGTTTGGTATCTGGGACAGAAAATGGTGAGTGAAATGATCATTTTCATTCTGGGGATGATGGGACAAAAGGTTTTGGTAATATTTTACAGCTTCCTGTTCAATATCATCAGCCTTGTCAAGCCACACACCTTCAGAATTTTTGATCTTAGTGATGTTCAATCTACATCTTTTTTTCCATCAAAGAATGATGGAAAAAGTTTGTATTTTCATCACCCTCTTTTAGCCACTTAACCCCTACTTCTTATTTCCAAAAATGTCTTTACTCAGTTAAATATTTTGTGAAAAGAGCCTTAGCTTCATTTAACTTCACCAGTTCATCAGTTGAACCATGAAGTTCAAATAAAATTTCCTGGATTCTAACTTTTTCTTCTGCCTTTAAAACATTTTCATTTATATCCTCAAAAACCTCCTTATTCCATTTTTTCAAAACTGATTTGAGGTTGTTGAGTTTATGAAAAAGTTTATACATGCCCCTGCCCTCAATAGGACTATTCCAGTGGAGATGAATTAGCTCCAATAGATCAGGCCTTTTGAACCATGTATTAATAAATCTAAAGGCCTAGGTGCTGAAGATATATTGCTCCCTAGTCTAAGGAGGAGTGGGCAGTGATCAGAGGAGAGTTTACTAAGAACCTGAATGGAGGATTGTGGGAATTTTGCTAACCAGGTTGATGTGCAGATCCCCCTATCAAGTCTCTCTACAGTTAAAAAATTTCCCCCTTCTTTATGTCTACCATTAGACCATGTAAAATGATTTCCCACAGTGTGGATGTCATATAATGCAGAACTACTAATGAAAGTATTGAAATCACTAATACTGCCTAGACCAGGACCAACTTTACCCCTATATTCAGACATACTTCTCATGGCATTGAAATCCCCAATGTAAAGAGCAGAATCAGAACATGGCATTTTTCAATCAGAGCATAGTCCTTTTCTTTCATTCCTAGATCTAAGGCCATAGACAAAGAAGGAATAAAAAGATTCATCCATGGTATGGCTATGGATCTGTACTAGAAAGAATTGGCTATGATCTAACTTAGGTGAAATTGAGATCTGTGAATTCTAAAAGAGCCATATCTTACAGTTAACTGCAGGTAGACAAAATTGGAAATGTAGTTTTCTCCTATATAAGTCACACTCTGAGTTATCATGTTGTGGTTCAATTATACATAGAATATCAAGTTTATGAATTCTAATTAGCTTCTCAAGTCTAAGCATAGAAGTTTTCATTCCTCTTATATTCCATACCAAAACATTTAAACCAATTATTTTGTCAATCATTTTTTACGGGATTTGATACTTTTTGTGGTTGTTCTAGTGATGACCCTATTTATCTGAGTGAAGTAAGAAGATACCTTGTTCTGCTCAAGATCAGAGATACTAGAAGAGGCTTCAGGGTCCTTTGTGTCTAGTGATGAAGTTGGAGTGCTCAGATCAGGGTGAGGTTGGTCCTCATTGTGTTCCTCCTGATTATTATCAGCTTCCATTTGTTCATCATCCTCATGAATGAGAGGGAGGAATCTGTCTGTACCTGTTCTTGGATGGGGATAGAAGAAAATTTGTTAGTATTAAAGGGGCTACCTGGTGAGCTATGGTTGATACCTGAGTGGATGAGGATGTCATCAGATGCAAAAATTCTTGGCTTTTTTTGGAGTGAGCCACTGAGCAGTTGGTGTCAGATTATTGGGGGACTCCTGACCAGCTTCAGAGTGAAGTTCATGGCTCTGACAGGGAATTGAGGAGTAGTGTCTTGAGTAGCCTGATGGTCATCAGCTAGAGACTCATTTGGGGGAGTGAGAGGTAGCACAATTGTTGTGTTGGCTGGAGCTGGATCAGAAATGGGAGAGTCTTGGATGAGTATTGGCTCAGTGGACTCATCTGAGGTAGGAGCCTTCTCTTTGGAGTTTAGAGTGACTGGATCCTGGACCTTTTCAACATGGCTGACTCTTTCTTCCTCTATTAGTATAGGTTCAGTACTCATTTTGGGCACATATATCATAACAGGGTCTCTAGGCAAGAGGGAGGTTTTAGCAACCAGTGAGGAGGCCTGTTGAGTTTGTTGTGCTTTCAAGGTCTTTGCTTTGTCAGTGGATGATGTACCAGAAGAGCCAGCTACATGGGGGGAGGAGGGGGAGTATTGTATTGTTTCTGATTTGGTGCACCTCTGGGGGGTGAGAGGTTTTGGGGATTGAGTTGTTATGGAGTCTGGGATTATATGGCACAGGCTTCAAATCTGGGTGCAAAATCCTACATTCAGTGTGTTCATGTCCTAATTTCTTACAGTGTCTGCAGTATAGAGGGATGTGCTCATACTCTATTGGAAAATCTGCAACCTCCCCAGTGATACCAGTTGTAAGTGTGATTGTGTTGTGAATCTTAGCTAGTAGATCAATTTCAATGCACATCTTAACAGCAGAGGGTCTAGATAGGGTAGAGGTAGCTAAGTCCATTTTGATAAACTTGCCAATACTATTTCCAATGGTTTCTATCATTGCAGTATTGTACCAAAAAAGAGGGAGATTGTGCAGAGTTACCCATATAGGAACAATTGAGGTTTCTGAATCAGGGGTGAAGTCAGGTGTCCATTTGAACACTTTCATAATTGGCCCTTTGAAAGAGAGAGTCTGCTTCATCCAACATCTTTGGTAGTCTTCATGCTCCTCGAAACGGATGAGGACATGTCTGAAATCCAGAGATCCGAGTTGGTAGCGGCCTTTAAAACCGACTGATTTGAAGGCTTCGTGAAGGTAATCCATCGATGGCTTCAGACGAGGGAACTTGCCAACAAGAGCATTGTTGTAGTGCGCCAATAACTGTGCAACTACTTCCGGCATAATGATACATGCTATCTTGCCTTTGAACTCAGTGATGGGCTGGATAAGGGGATCAGAGGGCAGAGAGGATGAGAGGGGAGGGAGTTTGGCAGTGAGAGCGTGAAGAAACGACATAGGTTTGTGATTTCCACCACGGTCCGGCGGTGGTTCCGCCATAGAACCGCCGTGAAAATGACCGTTTGTGCCGGTAACGGCTAAAAGAAAACGACTAGAAAACAGTACTTCTAGAGAAAAGACAGAGGATTTCTATTTTAGAGAGAGAGTGTACCAAATTTACCAAATTTCTATCTTTCAGAATATTGCACCTGATAATAGAACCAACCAGTGGCACTTTTCAATTAATCACATTAATTTCAATTAAGTCAAATAATTAAATTATTTGTGAAACATGTGTGCAACCAATTGGTATCAATTAATTACATCAATTTTACTTTAATCAAATAATCTCATTATTTATGCATGTAGTTGTATAACCAATTGATTCAATCCACTCAATCAATTTTATTGATTTCAAATAATCACATTATTTGTCAAACATATGCACAACCAATTGATACTATTCAATTAATCACATTAATTTTATTAATACTCAAATAATCACATTATTCATGTAATATCAGCAATTGGTACAATTCAATTAATCATATTAATTTTAATGATTTCCAATAATCACATTATTCGTAAAACATATGCACAACCAATTGATACTATCCAATTAATCACATTAATTTATTAACACTCAAATAATCACATTATTAATGTTGTGTCAACAATTGGTACAGTTCAATTTGAATTAATCAAATTAAAACTCAATTAATCACATTAATTGCTAACAATACAAAGTGATTTGAATAAATAAGCAAATAAACAATTTATATCTCTTTATTTATTCAAACTGATTATATATTACAAACTATTTGACTAATTTAATTTATACTCTTTAAACTTATTGAGATTAGTTCAAATATACTTCACATTGTTTCACCAAACAAAGTTTTCTATGCACTTAATCGCTCATTAATGCATTTAAAAGTAATTTATAATCAATTAGTTAATGCCTTAATTTCAGAAACCATTTCCTAAAAAAAACGTTCATCAAATTAAACATTCAAGGAAATTTAAGGTGGGGAATAAAAAATGCTAACAATTAATCAGTCATTAATTGCATTATCAATTCTTTTGTTCTCATATTTTCTGAAAATGTAAAGTTTCTGGGGTCATTTCGGAATATCTGAGAGATATAGGGGTTTTAATGGAATCATGAAACAATTTCATTTCAGGCCTACTTCCAAACAAGTCACGGCCAGCTACCATTGCATGACAATCAACTTGTCATTGCGCTGGCAGAACTATTATACCCGTCGCATCCAATATCCTGGACAATACCACCATGCCCAAATGTTTACCGGAATGACAATGAAGCCCTCCGTAAACAAAGAAGTGAGAAAAATTGAATCAAATCATATTTAATTCAATTGCAAATCCTCAAACATATCAAACAAATCTCATAAACAACTCTTGTTCATGATCTTGTTTCTCTTATATTAACTGAAATTCGAAATCCAATTCCACCAAATTCACAAATCAAATTAGATTTCAAACCATCAACTCTTGATAAGATAGAGGCTAGATCTAGACTGAATCAACTAAATTCCATCTTATGAAAGTATAAGCAGTCAATCTTTAGAAACAAAACCCCCAAATTTCCAGTAAACATAAAATACAATCTTCTCAAGAAAAATATTTTGAATGTTCTTAATATTATACAAAATCAAATTCTTTGAAGAGAATTAATTTTCATTTTGTTTTCTCAACCTATGCGCAAATTCACCACATAATTAATCTTATTAATAACACAGAAAATTATGGCATGCATATCATCAAAACAAAATATCACAGAATGATTCACAAAATCAAAACATGATTTACAACATAGCATGTAATCCGCATATATCACCAAAACGCATGAATATCACACTCGCTCTTGATACCACTGTAAGTATTCTATGATATTAAATAGCCCGGATCATGATATATGTCATGCGTAAATGACATATCGGATTGTCGAATCCTCTATATTCGTGAAGAAGTTTTATACTGATTGAAGTCGATCTTTAGTCGCACAAATGGTCCGACCTCTGACGGTATCCACACGAACTCGACTATTGGGATGTTAGTTTAACGTGCCAGCTCCATTCATCTAAAAGCAACTGTGGCCCTGTCAAGTTCAGCTTAAATTCTGCACATTTCAGTTAAGTTAAGCAGACTTCAGCAGATTTCAGCGAACTTCAGCAGACTTCAGCGGACTTCAGCTGGCTTCAGCGAACTTCAGCAGACTTCAGCGGACTTCAGCAGACTTCAGCAGACTTCAGCGGAATTAAAACAAATTCCCTATTTTCACTAAATTGTTTTAAAATAAAATTTCCTACAATTCAAAATTGTCAATGAAATACTTTTGTTTTGATTTATCAAATGAAATTAATTGTGAACAAATGTTTCTTCAATATATATATTTTTCAAAAAAAATTAAACCACCTACTGGTGGGGGGTGTTCATTGGTTCCCCAGACCATAATCAAAATGAGGGTTAAACCCAAGTTTGTTACAAAAGGTGAGTCACCACTATATACAGCCAAGCATGGCTCAAAAGAATATAAAGAATAGAGTGACTGAGCCCTAAAGGCCAAAAGAGGTTGACACTACAAACCCTCCGAGCATCTTAGTGAATCATTAGATGAAACACAGGTCTGCCAAAAGGGTGAGTCATGATCTAACCTATACTGTCAAGATGTCTTCAGGGGGAGTGGATCCACTTCTAGGTTGGCTTTGCTCTGTTGTCATTGTCCCATTGAGCACCCTCAATGGGTCTTCATTAACCTGAGGGGGAAAAACAAACAGTAGTTTCTGCAGTAGGAGTGTTCATGTAGTTCTGATATTAGGGATTCCCATTTTTTCTAATAATATAGAATTTCTAAAAATGGGAGGTGCATCAGCAACATAAAAAGGACCTGTAAATGAGTGATCAAAAGCATACTTAGAGAGTAAATCAGAAATGTGATTTCCCTCCCTGAACACATGTTTGACTGTTAAACTTGGAAGATATACATGCATTTCAGAACAGAGATTGTAGAACTCCCAATTGCAAGAAAATGGATTGTGTATTGCCCTAACTGCCTAGAGGCAACCACTCTCTATGATACAAGATTGTGGGATACTTAAGCTATATTTTATCCCTAGTTCCAGAGCTAGAAGTTCAGCATGTAAAGGGGATTGGGCATTACAGTGTTTAAGCTCCATATATGTAACCTGACCAGTAGTGTTTCTAGCTATAAGACCTAAGCCTGCACTACCTTGGGAGAAAGAGGCATCAATATTAATCTTAATCCCCACATCAGGAGGGATCCATCTGATAGATCTTGCCATTTTTGGCCTTTTCTCTCTCATAAAAGGAACCAAGCCTGTCAGTAAAAGATCCCTATGTTTTTCTGCCCTAACAAATAAAAGGAAAGCAGTAAAAATCATGGATACTTTTTTAGCTATTAGGAGCAGCATATCAGTGTGTGAGGCCAGCTTGTCCTCAAATAAAATTTTGTTCCTATTACACCACATAAACCAAAAACATGTGACCATAGTAGAAATGAAAACAGTGGTGTGTGCTTTGGATGTCCCTTTATAAGAAAGATAGAAAGAAATTCTATGCTTTACAGACAAGAAATGTGGTACTGGCACTAGGAACACTGCATGCATTAGGTTGAATATGGCTATATTAGAGATACACCCACTAGTGGAGGATGGAAGCCCCCACGGCGGTACTGGGTAGGAGCCACGGCGGCCGGACCCGCCGTTACTGGAAGCGCCGTCCATCGGCGTTCCAGTTTTGCACGGCGAAAGGACCCGCCGTGCACTATTTTCGAGTTCGAAAACTCTAGACCTCATGTTTATGATTCGTAAGCTGTTTTATGTGCAAGATTGGTTCCCGAAACGACCCAAAACTTACGAGTAGAAAACCTCATAGTTTAGAACTCGAAAGTTATTGACACCCAACATTTTCGACATCTGATGTGGTGGTTGGAATGCAGATATTTACGATTCGTAATGTTTACTCATTTACTTTTGACGTTTGAAACATCGGGTTTCATGTCGGGTGATTGTGGTTGATTTTAGGTAGTGATTTACGAAAGCGAAATAACTGCGTTGAATTACAGTGATGCATGCCATTTAAGATTCGTAACATTTGTGTTTGCAAATACTTTAGAAATCGAAAATCTTGAGAGATGAAACGTTTACGATTCGTAATATTGATGGATTAAAGTTTGAAATAACTGTGAATAGGGTGAAATGTAGGGGATGTCAAATCTCTAGGGTTTACTTTGCAGGTACATTTTCGAGTTCGAAATTCCACCAGTAATTTCTTGATATAGCTAGGGCGTTACATAGGGTAACGTTGTATACATTCTTACGACATCGAATCTAGCATTCTTTGTAGCTATGTTTATTAATAGAAAGGATGGTGTTTTGTGATTTAGTATTTTACGTGATCGGATGCGGAGTAGGGGATGACTCTGTAAAGTGTGGTTGCATGATCAAAAACGTTCGAAGATGTAAGTTGTTACGATGTCATATATTCGAGATCTTAAATGTAAAGGAAATTAGTTTTGGAAATGATTCTGTTTTAGGGTAAATATTCTAGTGGCCTATGAAATGAAAATTTAGTGCATTTCTAAAACGAGAAACTTGAATCTGTAAAATATGGTCACAAATTTACGTGCATATCGTTTCACATGTGTCAAAAGCCTATATGGCGATATCCAAACACCAAAATCTGAGTTAACATTCTTAGAATGATGAAAAATAGAACAAATTTGTAGCAATATAGGTAACATGTCTAGGGCATCATACCCGCCTATAGGCATTGTTGATAAGATCTTACTTTGACACATAGGAGCCGCAAGTCCTAATCCACCCGGGATGCTCACCACGACCCAAACTCTCACTTAGGATGTCATATCCCGCCTTGGATGGTTCAAATACGCCTTTCTCGGCGTTCTCCATGTTTGAACCCTAGTCATTATAATGAATATAACATAGAGGTCATTGGTAACTTGCTACAAAAGAGGTAAAATGTATTTGCCATACAACCGCCAATTGAAACCAGATAAACTTACAAGATCCCTTAAGAAGGTTGTCATTTCCTCCTTGTCTCCATATCCACCATCCTTGTTCTCCCGTGCCTTGAGATAGAGTTCAAAATTCTTAATATCGTCCACATGCATGGGTAGGTAGAATCCCTTGCCTCGGCCTCGGGCATTCCATCTGCAATTTTCTCTTGGATTCTTCGTTCTCTATTTTCCCTCATGAACATCTCCACCGCTAAAGGCATGCCGCCGCGACTCATTCGATGTGGCAATTTGTTGGCTTGGGCATTTCTGCTTTTATTCGCATGTGTACCCTAATATGAAATGTCGTGCACACTAGTTAATAAGTATAGCATTATCATCACATTTTAGAACAAGCATTACAGTTTGTGTAGATATTGTAGTTTTAGAGTTGACTTACATTGTCAAAATAGCCTTTGGCATACTTCTTGAAGAACTCCCAACTTTGCTCGGGAATGGTGGTATATATGAGTCTAGGGTTCAAGTGTTTCTTCACTCCAAAGACATAGTCTCGCGCTAGCATAGCACGAAAATCTCTTGCAATCTTCCCTAATCTTTGCATAGTCTTTTCTTGGAGAAGTTCCATATTGGATGCATCGATGAGAAATGGTCACTTCGACATACAAAAACATGAATGTGGTTGGGTAAATTAATGCAACGACGTACTAATTAATTTGTTTGTGCAGAATCATACAAAGTACAAGTCATAGAGGCACATAATATTGTGTGAGTATTGAAAGTCACTAACCATGCATTCCTCGACAAGCCTTTCTTTCATTGGACGAGGAACTAGACTCCAATAATTGTTCTTGATATCAATTTGAGTTCAGGCCGTCTTTCCTACCCAACTTGCCCACTTGCTTCTTTCTTTTGAGTTTGGCTCGCCAACTTGGGTGAATTCCATGGGTGTTAGAATACCTTTCTTCATGCGTTGCACAAGCTCGTGACAATAAATCTGTGGTTGCAAGTTGTCGTCACCTTGGTCTTCCACAAGAGGCGTCCTTGTTCTTTTCACAGACTTTTTTGTTAGCTTCTTCTTTTGGGGAGCCATGTTATACCTTAGACATGAGATAGACGTTATACTTAATGTAAGGCAATGTCATACCAAGTAAAAATACATATACATATATGAAATCATATCGATACTCTTTCCTAACATAGGTTTATACATGGGTAGATAAAACATAGGGTTAAAACTTAATTAAGTGAATCAAAGGCACCATAAATGCTCTATCATAATCATGCCCAGGGTTTAGAATGATGTGTGTATGTATTTAATGTTTGGTTTGAGATTTAGAGTTTCAACTTATAGTTTCTCAAAGTAAGCTAAATTGCTATTTCATCATTTTATAAGTTTGATAATCCCAACAATACTAATCACACAAACATGCCTCCAAGCGAGGTAAACGAAAGGAGTCTAAGACTCTAACGTAAAGTTAAAATGCAAGTTCACATATATAAAAATAATGGGCATTTGATATAGAATAACTACTTTCAAAATCAGATTCATTCCATAAAGAATCACCAAATGCAAGAGAGATGTACTAAGTGTTTATGTGAAACCTTCATTGAAATTTCTACATAAACAAATCAACACATCGTTCATGCAAACAAAACAGTAATTAAAACCTCACCCAATGAATTGATATGGTAGATGATCAAGAAAATAGGTAGAGATTCTGATTTTGAGGATGATTAAGCAGTAGATCTAGAAATTTGGAAGAGAAAAATGAGGGTAGAGTAGTGGTGTGGTAGAGTAGTGAAAAAATATGAGGGAAATAAGTGTTGTGTATTCCCACTTCAATATAAATAGAGTTCTGAAGTTTGACCGGCTGATTATTTACGAAGTCGAAAACGTAAGGACAAATGAAAATAAAAGAGGCTTTAAGAAATCGAACTTTCAAGTCATTACTATTTCTTATTAAAGTATGATTTTTTTCCTCTATCATACTTTCGAAGGATGAAATATCGCCAAGAGAACGTCCTATTTGTTCTAGTGTTTAAGAATTCGATATTAAAATAGGGTGGACTTTCTAACTTGTTTCGATATCGAACATTATGACATCCTCTTTAGATGAATTTGACACGACTCAGGGTACATTTTAGAGTATTGTACTGGTCGGGAGAAACTTCTATCAAATAGGTTTCTCATTCGCAAAAAGGAATGATTAAACGCTTTTCAATTTCGTAACTGGTTTACTAAAACTGTTACGTCCCCGATTAGGTAGTCGGGTATCCCTCTTTTTGATTTGTGAATGAAGGTAAAAAAATCAGATAATAATCCTTATAGAAAACATATGTGAAGACCAGTTTTAGAACTCGAAAACAGTTTGAACTTAGTATGATAAAAGTTTGCGACTTCTTATATTTTTTTTACTGTATACAATTACGATTTCGAGACTGATCATGACTTATTCATATTCATACGAATTCGCAAACCACACACATTCCGACTTCTCAACTTTTAAATTGAACGTCACATTTTACGACTTCTTTTACTTCTAGATTGTAGACATTTACGATTTCGTAGACTGATACTTACTTATTGATGTATATTCGACATCGCAAACCACACACACTAGAAATTCATCTCAAAACCCTAAACCCTAAACCCACCCCCTTGGGTCGCAATATTAACATATCGAGAGAATTTTAATTACTCAAATTCATTTTGGTAACCATTTAAAACATGTGTAGCACGAGAAATCGGCTAAGAAGCCATTGACAAGTCGACATCTAGAACTGTAGGGTAATTTTGGTTTAGTGCTACCTAAATGATTTTTATTTTAACGGAAATATTCTACATTATATTTTGCATATGACATTAATTAGCATTTGTTATAATTCGCTCTATATGCACAGGTAGGTTAACGTGTCAAATTTTCTACTTCTGACTTCTTGGTTGTACTTATGTTCTCTAGCATATATATGTACTAACGATTCCTGTGTTTGACAAGAGTTGATAACGATGGCCTTAATATTGATGCCTTAATATATGTAGCATATTATTGGTACCTATGTCATTTGTATTGAATTTCACCTGTTTTCTCGTCTCCCTTTACAACAAAGAGAAATGCGACTGCATGAACTCCATCGAATCGAGAAATAAATTTCAGCGTTTATTGAATGTACGTACTATATGTATATGTTGTAATTCTATATTACAATCGCGTATATTATCATTTCATTATATTTAATTTCATTCATATTCTATTTTATTTAAGAACGATGCACCACTAAGCATGAAAAGCGCAATAAAAATTAATATAAATAAATTAGCAAATTTTCGACATCTAAAAGTAAGAGGAATATGTGACATTTCGAGTTCTCAACTTTTAAATTGAACGTCACATTTTACGACTTCTTATACTTCTAGATTGTAGACATTTAAGATTTCGTAGACTAATACTTACTTATTGATGTATATTCTCGTCTCCCTTTACGACAAAGAGAAATGTCGACTGCATGAACTCGATCCAATCAAGAAATAATTTCATCATTTATTGAAAGTACTATATGTATATGTTGTAGTACTATATTACAACCATGTATATTATCATTTCATTATATACATACCTTCACACATCAGCTCCCAAACTATGGTGTTGAATCAAGGAACTCCTAAGATTAAAACAAATGTTAGCAACATTTCAAAACATTGAGCCCGTCATTCCATTTTAGTACATAAAACACACTTTTCAAATTCGAAAACTACATACATGTACCATTTTATCCACTTTCCTACTACGTAAACACCACTCATACTCATTTTCGAAATCTAAAAGTTGAAGGCCTTCAGTTTACCAAACCAACAATGTTTTTTCGAAATCGTAAACAGGGTGTACTAAAATATTACATCTACGTCATCACAAAATGGTCCTTTGTTTTCGATTTCGGAACTTTTGAGACATTACTTTCGATTCGTAAAACATCACACATTTAACTTGAAACATGGTACTATCATGTGTCATTCATTTTTCTAATCATAAACTTGTTCTACTTGTGTTTTCGATTTCGAATGAAGTGTTTGGTTCATGTTTTTCTAATCTTAAACTTGTTCTACTTGTGTTTTCGATTTCGAATGAAGTGTTTGCTTCATGTTTTTCTAATCTTAAAGTTAGACCTTCAACTGAACACCTGAAATTGTTCAATACTCTACTTCAACCATTTTGTTTTCGATATAGGAAATTGTATCACACGGCGTATCTTTGATTTACGACGTGTGAAATTTCTAACTACTTACCCGACCTATTTTCGAATTCAAAAACTGTGGCGACCAGCGTTTGGGACGGACCGCCGTGCAACGGCGATGTCTCCGGTGACATTTCCAGTAGTGACCTGTTAAAGAAGTGGTCAATAGTATCTAAATTACCACAGAGAGGGCATTTTGATGCTAAATTGATCCCAAATTTAATAAGTGTATCATCAAATGGCAGTATAGCATTAACAATCCTCCAAATAAGAACAGACATCTGTACTGGGATTAACTTGCTCCATACCTTTTTAATTTGATGTTGATCAGAAGCTGCATCCCTCAGAGTTTTATAAGTGGATTTAATAGTGAACTTCCCTGTCACTTCAGGCTTCCAAATAAGAACATCCTCATGAGTATATCTGATCTGAGCTTCCTGCAATTGGTTTAAAAGTGTGGTAGCCAAATGAGGCTCCAAAGCAGGCATGACCTGCATTTTGTTAGCACAGAAATTGGAGACATTTAACCTAGGAAAAGGAAGAGGAACCCCACTAGGCCATTTGTAATAGAGAGCACCATTTCACATCCAATTTGCAACCCGGAAAGAAGCAGAACCCTTTCCTATCATAACTTGAGAGTGTTGGTTAGCCCATTCAGTAACTCCACAAATTCTTTTCCAAGTTGGAGAGTTTCTGAAAATTGCAGGAGTAGACCATAGGAAGGCAGTCCACTGTGTTTGGTTGTGTTGCATTTTCCACCAAAGTTTACAAGAGAAAGCTTTGATTGTTGCTCTGATATCCCTAAATCCAAGACCATTCTCATCTCTTGGCAAGGCCATTCTTCTCCAGTTTCTCCAGATTTTCTCTGCCCCTTATCAGACTCACCCCAAAAAAGTTTTGAGGCCATAACCTCCATTTTCCTTAACACTCCCACTAGTGGCTGCAGAACAGCAAAGTAGTGTACAGGGACTGAGAGATAAACATAGTTAAGGAGAATCATCCTTCCAGCAGCTATAAGCCATTTATTTTTCCATCCATTGAGCAAATTGTCCATTCTTTCAAGCAGAGGTTGGTAGTAGCATATTTTGTTTCTCCCACTAAAAATATGAACTCCTAGATACTGGAGAGGCAGTGTACCTTTTTTCATCCCCATCTTTCTCTTTATCATTCTGGTTCTGACAGCAGAGGCATTTTTGTGCAAATAAAATTCAGACTTGTCAAAATTTATTTTCTGACCAGAACTGATTTCATATGCATGGAGGAATTTTTTGATTCTTCTCAAATTATTTTTGGATGCTCTTGAGAAAATAGCAGTATCATCAGCATACATGAGGTGTGAGCTGGCCTGAGTTCCTGTTGGCATTATGAAGGCCTGAATATACTGGCTGTGAATTAACTGTTTCAAACCTCTTGTGAAGGCCTCAGTAGCTATGTTGTACAGGAAAGGGGATATAGGGT
The DNA here is from genome assembly GCA_948330725.1 of Sherardia arvensis. Taxonomy (NCBI): domain Eukaryota; kingdom Viridiplantae; phylum Streptophyta; class Magnoliopsida; order Gentianales; family Rubiaceae; genus Sherardia; species Sherardia arvensis. The sequence continues at coordinate 20,799,917 of OX415238.1, forward strand.
CTCCCTGCTTGATGCCCCTTGTGGAAGGAAAGAAACCAGTGGCTGCACCATTTATGAGCACAGAGAACCAAGCTGCCTTAATATTCTGTAAGATAATCTTCACAGTTAAGCCATGGAAGCCAAATGCTAGCAGAATTGAGTTGAGAAAGCTCCATGAGATCCTGTCAAAGGCTTTCTGCATGTCTAACTTGAAGATGATATTGTTACTGGAAGGGTTCTTGTTGAGAATTCTGACCATTTCTTGCATATAAAGGATGTTATCAGCTATATCTCTCCCTTTCATGAAAGCTGATTGTTCAATAGAGATCAATTTCCCCATCATTGGCTTGATTCTTTCTACCAGAATCTTTGAGAAGACCTTGCTTACAAAATTTGACAGACTGATAGGTCTGAACTCAGAAAAAGAACTAGGATTCTGAGTTTTTGGTATTAGGGTCAACCAGGTACTGGTCATTGCCTTTGGCATACAAACTCCATTTAGAAATGCTTGGGCTGCAGCAAGCAAGTCCTCTTTAATCAATTCCCAGCAGTGAATAAAGAAGTGTCCACTATATCCATCTGAGCCAGGTGCTCCATTTTTATTAAGGCCAAACACTGCATTTTTTAGCTCTTCACTGTCCACTGGTTTTAGCATATGCTCATTGTCCTCTGCATTAATAAGCCTAGGGATGAGATCCATGAAGTAATTGAGATATTTTCCTGAGTAGTCTGGGTTGTCATCATTTAACAGGGACTGGAAGAAAAGTACACCTTCTGAACTGATCTGCACTGGGTCAGAAATCCAGTTTCCTTCCCTATTCTTAATCTTTGTTATTCTAGCCCTTCCTTTCTTCTCCCTGACCACATTGTGATAGTATTTAGTATTGGCATCCCCTTGTCTGAGCCATTTTACATTTGCTTTCTGTTTCCAAAACATTGTCTGTTCTTTCTGAGCTCTGATTAGAATTGCCATTCTTTTGTTAAGCTCAATTCTATCACATTCTTCTCCAGTGTCCTGAAACCTTGTTTCCCATTCTTCAACTTCTTGCTCAGCCTTTTCCATATTACTTGTTACATCACCAAATTGCTCCCAGTTCCATTTCTTGAGTTCCAACTTTAGCCTTTTCAGCTTGGCTACTATTTTCCTCATTCCATATTCTATGCAAGGTTGGCTCCAAATATTGTTAACTACCTCCATAAATTCAAGTCTGGAGGTCCACATTACCTGGAACCTAAAGGGTTTGGGGGCATTGATTTCAGAGGACTGGATGGATAAAATTAGAGGATTATGGTCAGATGTGGTTCTATGTCTAACTTGGATTGAGCTGTGTGGGAATATATCACTCTACTCCCCATTGCAAAGTCCCCTGTCTAACCTTTGAAGCAATCTATCCCCTCTAGATCTATTATTGGTCCAAGTGAATCTGTTACCAACTGTATTAATTTCCATCAGATTTTGCCCAGCAATGAATCCTGAGAAATCTCTGATACTCTTGGCTGAATGGGGGGTTCCTCTCTTTTCTTTCATTTGAAGCTGCAACAGCATTGGGATCTCCAATAAAAACAGTGGGAGCACTAGGTATGATTTTTAAATCTTCCTATAGTGCTTTCCTCAAACTTCCAAGGACTTTAGTATACACTATACAACAGTTCCATAATATACTACCATATATTTCTGTACAGAAATGAGTATGAATTGATCAGACTGTGAAATGAGTTGAATATGCAAATTATTTTTCCAAAATAGCCATATTTTAGCATGTTGAGCAGGCATTGCATTGTGAAACTGTAAGTCAAATTGCAGTTGTGTGATGTCAGAACTAAGGTGCATTGGTTCAATAATGCAAACTAGGTCTATATTGTGTGTCCTAATCAGTGATTGTAGTCTAATGAGTGAAGTTGTGTAGCCTCTTATGTTCCAAACTAACACATTACCATATATGTTATAACTAATCAATAAACTAGTTTTTTAGATTTTTGTGATGACCTAAGCCACTGTTCAACAGTTTTACCACCTTCTATACCTCTTCTAATCCTTTTCTTTTCTACAGGTGGTGTATTAGTTGAGGGAGTACCTGTAGGATCATTGCTTGATGTTGACAGATCACTGGATTTGAACTCCAGCTCACTGGTGGCTTCTTCATAGTTGCCTGAACTACTGTCATCCTCATAATCCTGTAAAATGGTAAAAGTGTTAGAAGTAACCACCTCTATAGGTGGGTGGTAGGGAACCATAGCTAAGTTATTCTGGCCTCTAAGGGAATGGATGGATCTGTCTTTGGGTAGGTTCATGTAATCAAAGGAGTAAAAAGGTAAGGCTGATGGAGCTTTCACTAGATTTAACAGGTCAAAAGGCTGGGCCTTGCTGCCTATTTCCACTAGTGGTTTGGGGGTTGTAGCTGGCTTGTTGAGCTTTGGTAAGCTCAATGTGGTATCATTTGGTTGTTCAGAGCTGAGGATCAGATTTGTAGGCTTGTCAGATGGATGAGAGATGTGATGAGCTTCACTGAGAGTTTGTGCTTCCAGGACCTTGTTCTTTTGAGGTCTAGTGAGGCCAGAACTGCTGGCTGGAGCTACTTTCTTCCACTGTTGACCATCTGCCGGCTCCCTGTGGAACTGCCTCCTTCCATGTGCCTTTTTAAGTTCAGGATGCAGAAAGTAGCATCTCTGATCATCGTGCCCAATCCGCTTGCAATATGTGCAATAAAAAGGCACGTTTTCGTACTCAATCTCACACTCCACATATTTGTTAGGCGCACCTATGATTATCAAGGTTTGTAGAGGCAGCATCAGATCTATCTCCACGCAAATCTTGATTGATGAAGGTCGAGAGAGAGTTGCCGTCGCCGCGTCCATTTTGACAAAGACCCCAATTTGATTCCCGAAGTCTTCAATTGCAGAGTTGTTGTAGTATGGGATTGGCGGCTTGTGGATGGTAGCCCATACCGGAACGACGGAAGATTCAGTGTTGGTGGAAAATTCCGGCGACCATTTGAGAATCTTCATCGGCTTGCCGTTGATACTGCAAACCGCCCGCATCCAGAACTTGCGATAGTCATCTTTCTCCTCCATCCTTATCAGAATGTGTCTGTAGTCTAAAGATCCGATCTGATATTTTCCGGCAATACCCATGCCCTGAAAAGCTTTGTGAATCTGCTCCATCAATGGTTTCCCACTGGTGAATTTGCCGATGAGCGCATTACTATAGTGAGCAGTAAAAGTTTCGATGGCCTCTGTTGCGTAGATACAGGCGATTTTTCCGTTAACTCGGTGAGATATGGGTTTAATTTCTGGGTTAGAGGGTAGGGTGTTTGACAGGGGTTGGCTTTTTGGGGCTAAAACATCACGGAAAGATTTTCCGGCGAGATCTCCGCCGTCCCCCGGCGGTGGGGCCGCCATGGGAGAGACGTTGAGGTGACCGTTATCTCTGTCAGAGCGCTGATAACGGTTGAAATATGTAAGTTTGGGTGAAATAAATGAGGCGCGTGGGTTTCAGTTTAGGAGAGAGGGCAGAGCGTTTGAGAGCATCAAAGTCGAGTTGGGGGGCTTGATGGACTTGATTGTTCTTCAATATATTTTGTTTTAATTTATCAAATAAAATTAGTTTTAATAGTTTTAATTTATACTCGAAATTAACAAATTCAACAATAAGGGCATGTTTGGTACAACTTATCTGAATATTTTCAGTTCAGTTCATTATTTTTCAGTTCAGTTCATTTTAGTTCCGTTCAATTCAGTTCAGTAGTTTCAGTTCCGTTCAGTGCATTATGTTTTAATTAAAATTAGAACAAAATATATGTTAATGATTCAGTCCAGTTCAATGCAATTCAGAGAAATTGTAATTTATTTTAATTCAGTTCCCAAAAAATATAATTTGACGATTTGAAGTTTATATTGAAAAAATTCAGTTCATTTTTGTTAAATGAAGTTCAATTCAGTTCATTTCAATTAAATGTAGTTCAATTCAGTTAAGTGTAGTTCAATTCAATTCTATTTTCTGTTCTTGAATTTCTGTTTCTCTACCATTAGATAGAGATTTCCATTTGAATTGGTGCAATATTTATTCGATTCAGTTCAGTTCAGTTCAGTTCAGTTCAGGCACATTAAACAGGCCCTAATTACGAATATGTCCATTAACAAACAAAATAATTATTGCGAAATATTTATTATTTGATCAAATAATCACTGCTAAACAAAGTATTTCATTTTTTGATTTGTATGATATGTGTAATTTTTGAAAAACCATTGTAAAAATAAAATAATTACTTTAAATATTTTATTATTTGATCAAATTTGAAGTTGAATTTTGAACTCAAATTAATAATAGTATTATTATTATTATTATTATTATTATTATTATTATTATTATTACAACATTTTGTAGTTAATTTCAGCGGACTTCAGCAGACTTCAGCGAAGTTCAGCAGAATTCAGCGGACTTCAGCAGACTTCAGCGCACTTCAGCAGACTTCAGCGAATTTCAGCAGATTTCAGCGAACTTCAGTGAACTTCAGCAGACTTCAGCGAACTTCAGTTAAGTATAATATTGTTTTATTTCAACTGATATTTAGATGAACCTGACTATGGCTATTTATAAGCATTGAGAAGCAGTGACTTAATGCTGAATTCATCACCATGAATTCGCAACGTCAAACGTTACAAGTCCCTATTCAATTGCTTATTAACCTTCATGAATTAATAACATTATTAATCCATTATACCCAATAACTTGTTCTATTGTGTGTGACCCTTCAGGTTCCTAAACATTTAGAAACAAATATGTTATTAGAAATTACATTGGATTTAGTCCATAATCCAACACCTTCTCCGACCCCCAGGCTAAAATCAAGAAGAAACAGCAAAGTAAGGATAACCGAAGAGCGTAAACATAAAGACAAAAAAGAGGGAAAACGATAGGGAGAAAAAATTCATATTAGAATAAGGCTATTACACGATTCGGAGGATCGTCACCTCCGTCAGAGTCATCACTTCCGCCCTTCCTACACTAGACAAAAGAAAGTTAATATTCTAGGTGGACGGAAGCGACCTGACAAAAATAAAGAGAAAAACTAAGGAGTGCAACCTATATCACTGTATAAATATTGCAGAGAAAAGATTACTGCAAAGGTTGATTTTTCATTAACTCAAGACTCCTATTTATATACAAGGATGTCCTAATAGTAATACAAAAGGAATTCCCATAATACAGGGAAATCAAATATTCTATGACTAAAACAAAATATACTACAACTCATATACAATTAATAGTAACCAATAATGATCAATCTAAATATTCTCTAATACCCTCCCGCAAGCTCATGTTCGGGCACGAACAAGAAGCTTGGAACGCAAGTCTTTGAATCTAGACGTCCCAACGGCTTTAGTAAAAACATCAGCAACTTGATCAACTGAGCTAACATGTCGAACCACAAGGGAACCGTCACAGACTTGTTCACGAACAAAGTGAAAATCTAGTTTGATGTGCTTCGAACGGTGATGAAGAACAGGATTAGCTGTGAGAAAAGTTGCACTTAGATTATCACAAAGAACTGTCGGAGGGCCAGAAAGAGCAATGTTCATTTCCTTGAGAAGCTGTTGCAACCAGATTAATTCAGCAGCAGCAAACGCAATGGCACGATATTCGGCTTCAGTACTGGAGCGAGCAACAGTACCTTGTTTCTTAGACGCCCAACTCACCAAGTTGCCACCGTAATACAAGCAAAACCCATGCTGAGAACGACAATCATCGGGATCTGAAATCCATCCAGCATCAGTATAGCAAACAAGGCGAGAATCCGAAGCCGGACGGAAATAAAGTCCAGCAGTGATAGTGCCTTTGAGATAGCGAAGAATGCGTTTGACAGCAAGCCAGTGTTCAGTTGTTGGTTTGTGCATGAACTGACAGACACGGTTCACAGCATAAGAGATTTCAGGGCGAGTGATGGTAGCATACTGAAGAGCTCCAACAATGCTGCGATAAAGATGCTGATCTGGATAAGGATCACCGGAAGTCTGGAGCCGCGAGCCAGGAGTAGCTGGAGAAGAAATTGGCTTAGCACCAGTCATGTTGCTACGATCCAAGAGATCCAAAATGTACTTCCTTTGAGACAGAAGTAAGCCTGAGGAAAGATGGTGCACTTCAATGCCAAGGAAAAAATTAAGACGACCAAGATCTTTCAGAGAGAAAACTGAGTTCAGATAGAGAACGAACTCATCAATGAACTTGGAATGAGAACCAGTGATAATCAGATCATCAACATAAACCAACACATAAATGACATGACCAGCATGAGACTTGATGTAGAGAGAAGTATCTGAAACACACTGCTTGAAGCCGTGTTGGAGCAGAGCATGACTGAGCTTCTGAAACCAAGCTCGGGGAGCCTGTTTGAGACCATACAGAGACTTCTTCAACCTGCACACATAGTTCGGATGTGAAGAAGAAACAAACCCTGGCGGTTGTTGCATGAACACAGTCTCGGAAATATCCCCATTCAGAAAAGCATTGTTGATGTCAACCTGACGAAGAGTCCAGCGCCGAGTGACAGCAATACTGAGTACAAGACGAATAGTAGTAGGTTTGATAACAGGACTAAATGTATCAAAGTAGTCTACACCTTCCTCTTGTTTGAATCCCTTAGCCACCAACCGTGCTTTGTAACGTTCCACAGAGCCATCAGCCTTCGTTTTAACCCTGAAAATCCACTTACAACCAACAACATTAGAAGTATAGGGCTTTGGAACTAAGTCCCAAGTCCCATTAATCATTAAAGCATCATACTCTAACTGCATTGCCTGTTTCCAATGAGGATGTTTGACAGCCTGTTTAAAAGTTTTCGGTTCAGGGTGAGAAGAGTCACGATTAACAGGATATTTGGTGACAATTAGAGCTTTAGGTTTAAGAGAATTGGTGGCTGCACGAGTGGTCATGGGATGTTGAGAATTGTCTGATTGTCTGAAATAAGAAGGGACACGTGGGGAAGGAATAATGGCCAAAGAGGAAGAGGACTCAGAAGTTGAATGGTCAAAAGCTGTAGACTAGTCCAAGGCTATTGGTGAAGAGGAGACAGACTGGGCCCCACTGTCGGCGGCTGTCGGGGAAGAGGAGACAGGATGGGCCCCACTGTCGGCGGCTGTCGGGGAAGAGGGGACAGGATGGGCCCCACTTCGGCGGCTGTCGGGGAAGAGGGGACATGTTGGGCCCCAGTGGCGGCGGTTGTCGGGAAAGAGGGGACAGTGGCGGCGGCTGTCGGGGAAGAGGGGACATGCTGGGCCCCAGTGCCGGCGGCTGTCGGGAAAGAGGAGACAGTGTGGGGCCTAGTGTCGGATGTTGGGGGACAGGAGACAGGGTGGGGCTGGACAGAATCTAACAAAGAGAGGTCAAAATTTGGAGAAACTGAGGATTGGGATTGGGCAATGTGATCAGTATACGGGAATTGAGACTCATCAAACACAACATGGCGAGCTATATAGGTCCTAGAAGACGGAGCATGAAAACAAAGATAACCTTTATGTTTAGCACTATAACCCAAAAAAATACAAGCAACGGAACGAAACTCAAGTTTGCTACTATTGTATGGCCTTAAATAGGGAAAACATAAGCACCCAAAAGATTTTAAAAATTGATAATCAGGTTCCCGTTTATAAAGATAAGAGTAGGGAGATTTATAATCTAAAATAGGAGTGATGGTTCTGTTATTTAGATAGATGGCAGTGTGAAAAGCTTGTTCCCAAAATTCTATAGGAAGATGGGAATGAGCTAACAGTGCCAAACCCTTTTCCACAACAATACGGTTCCTCCTTTCAGAAGCACCATTTTGTTCAGGTGTGTGAGGGGAAGAAATTTGATGTAAAATCCCTTGAGTTTGAAGAAAAGTTGATAAATTACGATACTCACCACCCCAATCAGATTGGAAAGCCTTTATTTTTGCAGAAAACTGAGTTTCGACCATAGTTTTGAAAAGTTGAAAGGTAGAAAAAACCTGAGATTTAGTTTGGAGAAAATAAATCCACACAAATTTAGTGCAATCATCAATGAATAAAACAAAATAGCGATTTCCATTTAACGAAGGAACATAGGCAGGACCCTAAACATCTGAATATATTAAATCAAAAGGTTCACTTGATGACACATGAGAGGAAGGTAAATGCAATCTATGACTCTTGCCTAGTTGACAAGCACTACAAAGAGGTAAAGTTTTATTCGCAGAAACTGGTAGATTAAAAGCAGACAGTTGACGACGCAGAACAGACTCGTGAGGATGAGCAAACCGATGGTGCCAGCAAGCAACAGAAGCACGTTCACCAACAAAAACTCTAGGGCTGGGAGATGATGGGGAATTCAGACAATACAGACCATTCTCAACGATTCCCTTGAGAAGTTTTTGACCCTGAGGATCCTTAACAAAACAATGATCCGCAGTTAATTCAACCGATACATTATTATCTCTACATAATTTTGAAACACTGATGAGATTTTTTGAAACCTTGGGTACAACTAAAACATCATTAAGAGAAAGAGGTTTATTGGCAACATGCAACGAAGAAAGATTACGAGTACCGATATGAGTAATGGGAAGGGACTTACCATTGCCAACAACTAAGTTGTCAGTGCCAGTGTAGGGAGATTGAAGATTGAGAGCATCGAGGTCCGCTGTAACATGGTGAGTGGCTCCAGAATCCATCACCCAAGGATCAGTGAGAGCCGATGGACTGGTGTATGCCACATGAGCCTGCTTGCGAGCTGGATTGCGCTGCTTCTGACGTCCCGCTAATCGGCGATTTGTAGGTGGATAGTCCACATCGTTGAACCGGTTGTGGCAGTTCTTAGCAGAGTGATAGGGCTTGTCGCAGATTTGACAGACAGTGCGAGGTAGATCACTTTCGGCGGCTGCCCTTTCTGACGGCTGAGCAGAGACAGTAGAGGCATGGCGGTGAGCAACGAGCGCCGAGGGAGCCACGGAAGCACACGAATCTAGAATTTGTTGTTCCTCTTGGAGAAGAAGGCCGAGGAGTTCATTGGAGGTGACTGAATCACGCATGCTGATCGCCGTCTTGAAAGCGGCGTACTCAGCACCCAGGCCGAAGAGGACGTATGATACAAAGTCATCATCAGAGACGGCTGAGAGGCATTCCGCCAGTGAATCGGAGATGCCCCGTTTCTTCTCGACATACTCCATGATGGACATGGAGCCTTTGGGGAGAGACTGCAGCTGCTGTTTGAGGTGATTCTGGCGTGCTCGCGTCTGGGACTGAAACATCTGGGAAAGCATGGTCCAGACATCAGCGGCAGAGGTGGCACGAGCAACATGTCCAAGTATCGGAATGGTGAGAGTGGTACGCAGCCAAAGGAGAACGAAATTGTCGTTTCGTTTCCAAGGTTTGTACGCCGGATTAGGGGTCGGCGTGGTTGACTCCGAGTCTCCAGTCGGTGTGATGGTTTTGGCCGGAGTCTGGTCGGAGAGAAGGTGATCATCAAGCTCGAAGGCTTCAAGAGCCGAGCGCACAGTACCTTTCCACGGAGAGTAATTACTGTGGTCTAGGCGAATGGATAGAGTGGGAAGCTGGAGGGTGGTGGTGGTTCCACCAGCAGCCATGAGGAGATTGTGCGCCGAGACTGAAGACGCAGATGATATCGATGAAGCGGAAGACGTAGATGAGGCCATCGGTAAGGACCGCGTGTTAAGCTGATACCATATAAATATTGCAGAGAAAAGATTACTGCAAAGGTTGATTTTTCATTAACTCAAGACTCCTATTTATATACAAGGATGTCCTAATAGTAATACAAAAGGAATTCCCACAATAATGATCAATCTAAATATTCTCTAATACACTGTCCTCGTGACTACCCTCATCTTCCTTACCACCCTGCCCATCCCCATCCTCTTCCTCCTCTCCGTCTCGAAGATCCTCTTCAGTGTGAGGCGGAGAATAGAGGTTAAAAACCTCCAAATACTTGGCCTTGGCAGGTGATTCTGGAGCATCAAAATCTTCCTTCTCCGGCTCGGGAACCTCCTTGCTCATATCCACCAATCCTTGACTAAAAGAACAGACAGTGGTAGCCAGAACGGGCTTCTGGACCTCCGCCTCGTAATCCTCATTGAAAAAGGACAGCACCGACGGCTTCATGCGCTCAACTCCGCCCCGAATGAGCTGGTCCACTGAGTATTTATACTGGCCGGCAGCCTTAGGAGGGTAGTAATACTTATCATATTCACCGCGCCGACTCTTCGGGACCCATCCCTTTATTTAGTGGTAGACTTGGTGGATGGATATGTTGTTGGAGTCGCGGTAGATATCTGTCAGATCACACTCAAATGCCTGGCTCTGGAGCACCTTGTCGGTAAAAAAGCCACACAAAGCTCCTTCTGAGCAGACAGGGAGGCGATGACCTCCAACTCATTGATATCGGCATTTGTCTGAGCCATCTTATGACTCAACGTAATGTTGGTCTTCTCCAGCCCGCTTAGCTTCTGAGATAGTTTAGTATTTTGGGCATGGTAGGCATTGTTGATGGACTCCTCGACTCCCGAAGCGTTAAAGAGATAGATGGCGTAATCCTGGAAGGAAACAGATAAGTAACGAACAATAAAAGTCTCCATGTAGAGAGAAGTTAAGATCAATTACCAGGTTCGGAAGAAGGCTGCTGACCCGAGACTCGGAAGTTTGAGTAATTTCCCCTTTGATCTTTTGGCCACCCGCCATGGACTGTTAGCTGTCGGTAGGTTTTCAGATCTAAGCAGGCACCCTCTGCTTCTTAGCAGACGGATGCTCCTCCTCTTCGGAAGATTGAGGTCCAAGAACGTTAAGAGCAGCTGCACGAATCGATGTAGTTGGAACCTCCCTAATCTTTTGCTTCAGCTTCGACCCCGACGTCACAGGAGGAGGATTGATCTTGATAGGCTGAGAGGAGGGGATGGCCTTAACATTAGCAGCCCTCTCCGTTTGATTGCCTCCTTCATCAAGTTGGGCCGTTTTCTTCTTCTTCTGTTCCTTCTCCGGCTCTTTAGAGATTTTCCGGCCGGAATCCAAGCCGGGTTTCCCTTTTTCCGTCCTCCGGATCTTAATGATGCTCGGGGGAGGATCGACGGTGGCACCAACCAACGGAAAAACTGAAAACAAATAGCAAGAAATGAGAAACGTAAAGTACAAGCCAAAAATAACGGCAAAGGCTATACTCGCTTATGGGTCGGGTTCTGCTCAGCATAGAACCGGCAATTTGAAACATCGCCGATTCGTATGCCATCAAGGGAAAGATATACCGCCTATCCTTCCAAAGCTTGGTAAAATCCAGCTGATTGAAGCTCAACTTCAGATGATCCACTTCTATGTCAGCGGGACGAAGCTCTATCTTGTCCTCCCTCTTCGCTTCCTTGTTCCACTTAGGGCACGGATAACGACCCGTGTCAAAATAAGAAAACCTCGGATGACGGCAATACAATTGGGCTGAAGTTGCGCCGGAGAAATGTTGAAGTGTTTAAAAATATCTAGAGAGGGGGGGAGAAGGAAAGTCAAGCCGAATAAAAAGTGGATCTGAGGTATACACGTCACTTGAGTGTGATCCCCGTCGAACGGACTCAGCTTAGAATCCCTTGAGACAGACACCACCATTCTCTGAATCAGGGATTCCACCTCCAGATTGATCACTACCTTATCACCAGGAGCAGGATCCCCATCCTCCGGAACGATATTCAATCCCACCGTAACATCACCCTCACCCTCCTCATCCTCCATGATGGGCTCCACATGCCTCTTACCCTCCGCTTGGTTAAGTGGAGGATCGACACTCTTATCCTTAGATTATGAGTTTGAGCCAGCCATGATCTTGTTGAAGATGAGAGAGAATATGAAGGAGGAGGAGCAGAAAAGAGGGGAGGAGAAAACAAGAAAATGAGGAGTGAAGGCGACAGGTAGAAGTCCTATTTATAGAAAACCTTTCGACAGATATAGATCGAAATTCGAGGAGATATGATTACTCCCTCAAAAAAGGCAAAGGGATATATCATTTACGATGCCGCATTAATGAGGTTGTCACATGCGCCTCATTATGCGCGTATTGACACACGCACGCGCTTACAAGAAGATTAAAATGCAAGAATGTGATTTTACATGCGCGCTCGACAGAAGAGCGCTGCTATGATTAGAGACACGGGACCCGTCCTCCGGATCAGATTTATGCATCTGGACGGATCCCCTGTCTCGGGGGGGATAGTGGTGATATGGGTTTTAGCCCATACAATGGCTCAAGCCCAAGTAGTGGTCCGGTCCAGAAGTGATGCCAGGTAGAATGGTGTTATCCTGGGACACAAATGACATAAATATGACATGTCCTCGGATGAGGACAAACAGGCAGGACCACTATGTTTGGGTTGGGTTCTCTTCACCTCATACCTATAAATACCACATTGGACCTATGGAGAAAGTTATGTTCTATCATATCTAAATCTCTCAATACATTCTTATTCTCTCTCCAATTCAAAGGCCCCCTTTTTATCATCACGTCGGATTACTTACCCTCGGGAACTCCGGGGTCGGGACTAGAAACTGGTAGCATCAATAATATATACACAAATGCTGGCCCGCCAAGATTAATTGTAGTAATAATAAATACAATTATAAAATTAGAGAAAAAATCCAAGTGACGAAAGGACGGGGGTCCATTGTTACAACCTGAGTTGCATGCTTATAACCCGCATGATGACCCGCGAAATTTTTAGGATTAAATATCAACCACCAGATAATCTATTTTTAATGGTCCAGATACTTCCACACTATAAGAGGCTGTCACACTTTAAGAGGGTGTCTCATCTCATCCCTCCCCTATATATATATGTATATATATATATATATATATATATATTTCATTATCATTTATTAGAGTGTACGTGTTTATATATTACATATTTCATTATCATTTGTTATTTGTTTATCAATTTTGAATGTGTGTGGTATATGCTTTAAATTTTTTTAAAAGCCACCGTTAGGTGCAGGGACAATTTGATGTTGCATGGCTAGAAAAGAAAAAATTACCTTTCATTATTACACTATGGCCTAAACCCACATTAGCAAATCAGGAGCATTTCAAGTCAATTTCAGACCTGCAAAATCAAAATGTCCATGCACCTAAAAACCCTCATTTATAAATCATAGTAAAAAATATAGATGGGAATATAGAGAATTTTTACAATTATTTTTAGAAAAAAAGTATTAATAAATTAGGCAAAAGAAGAAAGTAAACGTATGATAACTGTGAAGAGTTTCTCTTGTACGTTTCAATTTCTTTACAAAGTTAATGTAAAAGAGAAGTTAATATTTGTATTAGGGATTTACAAAGTCTTGTAAGTGTCAGTTTTTATATATTGACGGGGTATATATATAAAGAGAGTTTGGGACGAGGTCTTTTGTGCAATTTATCAAATTTGACAACACGTGCGGGCGCGTGAGTGGTATCCCCTATATATTGTTATTTCTTTCCATTTCTGCGTCATATTCACACATCTTCATCTCTTCCTCTTCTCTTTGTTCCAGAACATAAACCCTAAATTTGCGTCGTTTCCATTTGGGGATTTCAGGTGAGAACTGCGAATCTATTCGATACGTCACTTTTCTAATGTTCGATTCGTCAATTTGTGCAATCAATTTTTGTTTTCGTTGCTTGTTATGCAGACCGGCACGAATTGAATTTTTTTTTTTGTTTTTTGCAGATCGGAAGGGATATGGTGAAATCCGCATTGGTTCCCGCTGCGGTGGACTCCAGGTTCCCGCTACGGTTATCTCCTGCTGATGTATGGCGGACACCGGCGCTCGACGACGAACTCTGCTCACGAACGGATATGCAAAATAAAGCCTCGGATTTCCCGAGGATGGACACTCGGACACTCAAGTTAGTATGATGCGTAAGGCGTATTGTATGTAGTATGAGATAGAGAGGTCTACCAGTACTTTGGGTATTTATATGGCTACAATCCGTAGATCACCAAGATATGTAAATAAGGTAGGAATACAACTCTCATGGTAATAGTAGTTGTATTACCATGTATAGAAGAAGTATATTTCGGTCATGGTTGTATTACCATGTTTAGGAGGATGTATATTCCTTGTAGAACATTCATAATATACGCATTCCTTATAAGGATTAGGATTGATGGACCCGTGGATTCATCCTCCGCATACCTCGAGCCCATGACCCTTCTCGGGCCCTGGTCCGTTACTGAATGAGGCCCAGAATACGAACCGTGGACTTATCAGTAGCCCCAAGATAGATCTTCAGAATCTGGAGTGCTCCGTCTCGATGGCTGGAGGAGAGGCTTGCTTCTCGAGGGACGGCTGAGATCGACTCTTTTTGAAATCCAGATGGGAAATACACGTGTCATATATTCATTGGAAAGTAGAGGCGGTCTGTCCCCCGTCTCTCCAATTGCTTGCATCGGAACAAGAATCGAGGTAATTACTCACCTTAATGTCGTTTGAGTTTGGGTTAAATCTCCCAAATCATTCTAATTGTCTTCCTTATTCAAAATTTCTTCTTTCTGAGTTCAGGAGACGTGTCAGCGCTTCATCAAATTTCTGAAACCCCAAATTACTGCTTCCATAATCATCAAATAGTGTCATCTTCTTTCTCCGTTATTTTCTTGTGTCTGTTTCTCTTTTTCCCTTGCGCGTTTCCCCCCATACTCTCTGTAAGCATGAGTAGTAGTAGTGAAATGATTTCCGTCCCCCATCATGGTGAGAGAGAGTATGCGTATGTTCAGGCCGAGGAGAATAGCTCCTGTGACCGCTGTTAGGGTCGGGCATCTCACCATCCCGCATGGTTCATCCCAACCACTCATCCTGCATGACGATCGGGCCAGACCCGACAGCAGATGGCAGCTTTACCTAACCTGGCAGAGGAATCTTCCCAGACCGCCTAACGGCGTGTTCTGATGAGACCAGGTCAGCTGTCAGCACTATATATATATATATCTCTTTCTCACAAGAGAGAGGTAAGTTTACAAAACACAATCAATCACATCCCAACTCTCCGAACAGTCTACTGACTTTAGCATCGGAGCGGGAACGGCAATAAGCCGCCCCGCCCTGATTGAGAGTTCTTTGATTCTTAGCAGGTTCATCTCATCGTGCCATCGCGACGGATCATCAAGATGCGCATTGCGACTGTAACATTGGCGCCGTCTGTGGGGATATAATCGATTATCTTCATAGCCCACGCACTGCAAATGAGCAGAGAAGGACAAGACCACGTCACCCTCATCGACGAGGTGGTGGTCACAGATCTGGGCGACGAGGGGGCTGGAGTCCCGTTCACCCCTTCAAACCCAGCAGCCACTCCGATCTCGGCGACGCCTGAGCAGGCTCGGCACCCAGGCGCGTCCCCATCTTTCACGACGGAGGATGGTGACGTGCTCCGCCAGATCCTGGAGTCACAGGCTACCATCAACAAGCAGCTGCAGGAGCTGCGAGGCACGACGCCAAAAGCGCGGCGTCTTGAAGGTTTGGCAAAAACGGTCACACCGACGAAGCTTTTTGCCGACCCTGCGCGAGCGAAGTGAAAAGCCCCCATCCTCACAGAGCTGGATGATGACGGGAATGAGATCCTGGAGGATTCAGACGAGGAATGGGGAGATCCGGGCGAGAAAGAGGCCAACCCTAGATCCCAGCCTGGGGAATGGGCCATGACGTATGTTCACAAGCCCAGTGTCAAGCCGAGGGTGACGGCGAAGCAGAGGTTGTCGATGTTTTACGAGGCCCCGAATTTCCAGAAAAGAGGGAGCCCTTTTTCAGAGGCAGTAACGGAGTTTGTCGCCAACCCCCGCCTTCGGATCCCACCAAATCTGGGTACGTATGATGGTTTGTCGGATCCAGCAGATCATTTGCATACGTTTACAACTAACATGTCAACGTACGCTACGCCCGAGCCCGTGTGGTGCAAAGTATTTGCCACTACGCTCAAGGAGGAAGCGAGGGTGTGGTTCGCCAACCTGGACAATGGGAGCATATCCAGCTTCGTGCAGCTCGAGGAACTTTTCCTCATCGGGTTCATGTAGAAAAGGAAGTTCACCAACACGACGCAGGACCTGATGAAGATACGCCACAGGGCGTCTTCCGGCGAGAGCCTGATGGAGTATTATGAGCGCTTCATCGAGGAAAGCAACAGGGTGGTGCACCGTGGTGAGCCGCGGTGGTTGATCGAAATTTTCATGCAGGGTCTGGATCACGAGGCTCTGGATTCAGAACTCACCCTTCGTGCAGTGCACACGCTGGACGAGTTGCATATGGTGGTGGAGATGTTTCACCGAGCCGACGAGAATGCCAAGAAGAAGAAGTTGGCAATGCAGAAGGAGGCTCGACCTTATTGGCCAAAACAGAAGCTCATCCAGGATGGGCAACCGGCCAAAGCAGAGAAAACGTCATCGGTGAAGGACGGCCTAGGACCTCGAGTTGCTCAAGAAAGAGTCTTCACTCCGTTGACAAAGACGCCCAGAGAAGTCTTCTTGGCAAACCGCGACGTCATCCCACCCCCGCGCGCCATGAAGATGCCTCCCAACAAGCGAAACTTGAACAAGTTTTGCAAGTACCATGACGACCACGGCCAAGACACAGAGGATTGCATCCACTTGAAGAAGGCCATCGAGTCATGCCTGCGCAAAGGGCAGTTGAAGCAATTTGCTGCCACCGCCAAAGCCCACAACAAGGCGACATATGCCAACAAGAATGGTGGCCAGGATCAAGGTGCCAACAGGGCGCGTGGCAAAGGAAAGGAGGTGGCTCGTGCCGAGCGACCAGATGAAAAGAGAGCAAAGTATGAGGAGGAGTCATCACCAGAACGAGAACCAGCGAGGCGCGCGAGCAATGATATACTCGCTATCATAGGCGGAAATGTCGGGGGAAGCTCGGATTCACAAAGAAAGGCTAGATGCAGGATAGCCCCAGAACACACTCCGACGAGCAGGAGGCTGGGTAGAGACGAGTTGATCACATTCGGTGCCGACGATCCCATCACGGATCGCCCGGCCGGATGCGATGCAGTCATCATCACGGTTCAAATAATGGATAAAATGGTTCATCGAGCATACGTGGATGGCGGCAGCTCAGCAGAAATAATGTATTGGCATTGTTTCGAGAAGCTGGACGACAACACCAAGGCCAAGTTGATCCCAACAAGCACACCGTTGGTGGATTTCACGGACAGGACGGTGTGGCCAGAAGGAACAATCACACTTCCAGTTGGGGTCGGAGAGAGGCCGACCAGGAAAGAGGTGGACATGGAGTTCATCGTGATCAAGGCTCATAGCCCATACAACCTAATACTGGGAAGACCAGCGCTAGCCCAGCTCAAAGGTATTGTCTCAACCCTCCATCTCCTTTTGAAGTTTCCAACCAAAGGAGGGATAGCGACCGTTCGAGGCGATCAGAAAAAGGCGAGAGAGTGCCACAGAATCGCATTACAGAAGCGGAAACATCCAGATGACGAATCGCCACCACGACGTCCGATCCACATGGTCCGGTCAGGGAACCCAGATCCCAAAACCTTGTCAGCATCGTGCTTGCCCATGTTCCTTGACCAAGGCGGATGCCGAGGAGTCCAAGTGGGATCCGACTTGCCCGACGCAAGTCGTCAGGAGGTTCTGGAAGTCCTGATCAAGCATCAGAAGGTATTTGCATGGAAGGTGACAGACATGACGGGAGTATCACCCGAACTCGGTCAACACGCCCTCAGAGTGGATCCTTCACACCCACCGGTCATGCAGAAAAGGCGGCCGCTATGCCCAGAAAGGAATGACGCGGTAAACAAACAGGTAACCGAGTTGGTGAGTGCAGGTATCCTACGGGAAGTGCCATACCCTACGTGGTTAGCCAACCCGGTCCTGGTCAAAAAGTCAGATAGGAGTTGGCGAATGTGCATCGATTACAAGGCGCTGAACAGGGCATGTCCCAAGGATTGCTACCCGACACCCATCATCGACCAGAAGGTGGACGCGTTGGCCCCCTTCCCGATCAAATGCTTTCTGGATGCATACAAGGGGTACCACCAAATCCCGATGAAGGAGGACGACATCGACAAAACTGCCTTCATCACGGAGAGGGGAGCCTTCGCGTACCGGATGATGCCGTTTGGCTTACGCAACGCCGGTGCCACTTACAAAAGGGTGGTGGACAAAATTTTCAAAGCACAGATCGGCCGCAACATGGAGATTTATGTCGAAGACATGGTCATCAAGAGCGTATCGTATGAAGGGTTGGTGAAAGATCTAGATGGGACTTTGGGAACCTTACATGCGGCAGGTATGATGCTCAACCCGGCCAAGTGCCAGTTCGGAGTGGGGGCCGGGAAGTTCTTGGGCCTCATGGTGTCCAACAACGGTTTGGAGGTCAACCCAAAGAAAGTCCAAGCCGTCTTGGAAATGAAGCCTCCCTGAAACGTCAAAGAAGTGCAGAGCTTGAATGGAAAGCTGCAGTTATGAACAGGTTCTTGTCACGAGCCGCAGAGAAGTCACTCCCGTTCTTGAGGATTCTCAAGGGCAGCATCGGGCCAAAAGGAGCAATCCAATGGGGTCAGGCCGAGGATGAAGCGTTCCTCAAGTTGAAAGATCATTTAAAAGACCTACCAGCCATGTCCCCTCCCGAGCAAGGTGAGACGCTGTACTTGTACCTTGCTGTTGGGATGGAAGTCGTTAGTGGCGCATTGGTTAGGGAAGTGAGCAAGATCCAGCGTCCGGTCTATTATGTCAGCCGAACGCTGCAGGGGGCCGAGTTGAGATATAGCGCTCAGGAGAAGCTGGCCATGGCATTGGTCCATGCGGCGAGACGCCTTAGGTCATATTTCCAAGCACACCCCATCGTGGTTCTCACAAACGAGCCGCTCAAAGCAATTCTGACCAGGCCGGAGATGTCAGGAAGGTTGGCCAAGTGGGCAATAGAGCTAGGCGAACATGCCATTGAGTTCGCCCCAAGGAAAGCCATCAAAGGGCAAGTAATGGCTGATTTCCTGGCAGAGTTGCCATCCGGGATCGAGGAGAAGGATGCAGTCACCATCGACGCGCCAAGCGATCCAGCCGACAAAAAGCAACGACGCGTCGACAGGACAGGATGGTGGAAGCTGCATGTGGATGGCGCATCCGGCGTGGAAGGATCAGGAGCAGGTTTGATCGTGACCGACCCCGATGGCATGGAGACGACGTACGCGTTGAGATTCCAGTTCCCAGCCACGAACAACGAAGCTGAATATGAAGCATTGATTGCAGGCATGGAGTTAGCAAAAGCCTTGGGCGCGACCAAGTTGGATGCATACGGCGACTCGGCCTTGGTAGCAAACCAATTCAACGGGTCATACGCAGCCAAGGAGCCATCAATGCAGAAATACTTGGCGAAGGTAAAGAGTCTGGCCACACAGTTCAAAGGATTTGAGGTGACCCGAGTCCCCAGATCCGAGAATACAAGGGCAGACGCCCTCAGCAAACTGGCCTCCACGGCAAGTAGCCATTTGTCCAAGGGAGTTCTAGTGGAAACACTGCCGACAAGATCAACTGACGGCATGACGGTCGCTGCCATTGAGGCCGAGCCGCCATGTTGGTTGACACCAATGCGGAACTACTTGCTCAGTGGAGCGTTGCCACCCGATCAAAAGGAGGCGAAAGCTTTAGAGAGGAAGGCGCTAAATTTTGCGCTCAGGAATGGGGTGGTATACAAGAGGGGATATTTGCAGCCGTGGTTGCGGTGTTTAACGCCCAAGCAAGCAGAAAGGATCCTGAAGGAACTCCACGAAGGAAGCGGCGGCAGCCATCAAGGGGCCCGGACACTGGCACTGAGGGCAACCCGAGCAGGTTATTACTGGCCCAATATGAGGGTCGACGCCGACCATGTGGTCAAAACTTGCCATCAGTGCCAGGTACATGATCGGGTGTCATCTCAACCCGGCCATCCCATGAAGAGCATCACAGGCCCATGGCCGTTTGCAAAATGGGGCATCGACATTGTCGGTCCTTTCCCCCAAGCGACCGGCAAGAGAAGATTCTTGGTGGTGGCCGTTGACTACTTCACCAAGTGGGTTGAGGTGGAGCCATTGGCAACCATCACAGGCAAGAGGATGACCAGTTTCGTGTGGAGGAACATTGTCTGCAGATTCGGCCTGCCCAAGACAATCATCAGCGATAACGGACGCCAGTTTGAAGGAGGAGTCTTCAGAGACTGGTGCAACCAGATGGGCATCCAGCAGAGCTTCACATCAGTAGCCCATCCGCAAGCCAACGGACTCACCGAGCGAACCAATGGAACGATTGTGCAAGGGCTAAAGAGAAGGTTGGACGGCGCGAAAGGGAACTGGGTAGACGAGCTCCCATTGGTGTTGTGGGCATACAGGACAACACCGCGAACGGCCGCAGGTGAATCACCTTATTTTTTGTGTTTCGGCAGTGAGGCCATCATCCCGCCTGAACTCATCATCCCATCAACGCGATCCACCATCCCGGATGCCGAAGAGGACAATGACCAGCGTTTGAGAGAGAGCCTGGAGGACTTGGAGAGAGCCAGAGAGCAGGCCACAATCAAGGAGGCGGCCTACAAGTCGTATGTGGAACAGCGCTATAATGCCAGAGTCCGCATAACAAATCTGAAGCAAGGCGAATTGGCCCTCCAAAAGAATGAAGCCAGTCGGGTTGAAGGCTTGAAGAAGTTAGATGTCACGTGGGAAGGACCATACGTGGTCGCAGAAGTGCGGGGGAACGGCGCATACAGGCTGCAGACCATGTCAGGCGAAGCGGTACCAAGGACGTGGAACATGGAGAACCTCCGCCGTTATTACGGTTGAGCGGCATCAGACCCATGAGAAAGGTACCAATTAGTTTGTATATAATGGGGAAATGCTTTTGGAGAACGGATTCCTGATCGGATCGCGACTTTTGCCCTCATGAGGGATGTGATCTTGAGGAAATCCAGTTCTCCCACGCAAAATTGTATCTTTTGTACTCCCCCTTTGTTTTTTTATGAATTCCAAGTGTCAAGTTCAAGAACATATCATCTCTTTTTCTGATTCATTTATGCCTTTTTTCGAAAGTCGAATGACATGATCGGAATCTGTGATAATGGACATTAAGAGAGGCAGTTCAGGCCATCGTTCCGGTTAACCGGGCAAAGCATTAGAACACTCGACACATCCCTCACTTAGGTTGTGAAGCATCAGGGACACATCTTTGCTGAGTGTCTCAGATATATATCTGAAAGGCAAAGATGCGGTCAAAGGCGTACCCACACCAATGGGCAAGTCGGATGACACGATCATGATCGTGACCGCCAGACCGAGACTGAGGCTTAGCCGCTCTTTCTCGAGTACTGAACATATGCGTGGCTTTTTGTTCAAATGCGGACGAGTAAATAGAGCAAACCATATCCTCTTCAAACTCGGATAGCTACCGGTTTGGAGAAAAGGTGGGTTTGGAGAAAAGGTGAGAAAAGGTGGAGAAAAGGTGAGAAAAGTTGGCACGAAATTCATCATGCACAATTGTC
Source organism: Sherardia arvensis (assembly GCA_948330725.1). Lineage (NCBI taxonomy): Eukaryota > Viridiplantae > Streptophyta > Magnoliopsida > Gentianales > Rubiaceae > Sherardia > Sherardia arvensis. The sequence continues at coordinate 20,821,397 of OX415238.1, forward strand.
TCGCCATGTCACCTGAATAGTTCATCATGACGACTCATCCCTCTTCACATAGAAGGATGATGAGTTGCCACCATGAACGCGGGTGAGCAGGATGACAAGGCATCAACTAAGCATTAAGGCAATAGCCGGCAAGGCAAATGCACAGGCGAAAGTTTTCATCAAGTAGCAAACAGCCAAAACGTTAAGGCAATAATATATGCTGCAAATGCAAAAGGTTTCACAGGAATTCAACAACAATATAAAGCAAATACATCCCTTATGGGTTATTACAGACCAAAAGGAAATTATCCAAATGAGCAATAAGGGAAAGAGTTTAAGGAGAAATCCAATAAAAAAGGAAGGAAAGGGAAGCAGAACTAATGGTTCTGGGCAGAAACTTGGACATTGTTTCCAGCATCCTCCAAATCCTTCACCAGCCCTTCCTCCGCCACAACTTCACCGTCGACCATATCAGGTGGAACTGCAACATCTGGCTCCTAGACGGCAAGCTCGGCCGGAGTCATCTCACCGGTCAGTGTAGAAAAGTATTCAGGGAAGCCATAGCCAACGAAGGCATCTATGAGCTCAGAGAGAGCAGTGGCATATGCAGCAGAGTCCTCATACACGTTATCCAGAGCATAAGCCCGTCGAAGGAAGGCGGAAGTGCGCGCAACGGCACGTTCTGATCGAGCTATCTTGGCAAACACTTCACGCATGCCGGTGGTCAACACAGACTGATAGTCAATGGCGAGATTTGTTTTGTCCTCCAGCGCCTTCTTCAGTTGACCCTCGGACTCAGCATAGCGAGCTTGAAGAGCGGCCAGTTCATCAGATATCTTCTCCACCTGATCAGCTTTCTCAACAGCTTCGTCCAAGCGCTTCTGTAGCTCGGTGGCAGATTTCTGAGCATCTAGTAGGGCAGCGTCGCTGGTCTCCTTGGCCGACTTCAGTTCCTCCCCGTCCGAGATGGCAGACGCCAATTGGGCGTTGACAGCGTCCAACTGTTTCTTCAGGGCCCGCTCGGATTCCATCCAGTCATCAGGTGACCACTCAGCATCAGCATCTGCCTTGGCCTTGGCTTCATCTTGGAGTTTGACTATCTCGGCATCGGCGATGGCCAGTTTTCTCTTCACATCCCCAAGCTCGATGAGGGTGGCATGATGCACCTTCTGATCAGCCTCATGTGCCAAGCACAAGGTGCTGAAGTCAGAGATGACGGCGAGGGACGAGCAAGCACCCTAACATTACAACAGTTAGGAGGACAGAGTTGGAAGAGGAAGTTAAGCATGAAAAGGGCAGCAACCAGATGAGACTTACATCAAAAACGGACGAGATCAGATTGTCCGTGGCAGTCCTGACCCCATGAAGGTTTAGCGCCGGATTCTTCACCCAAGCCCTGAAATGATCAAGGGGCATCACCTCCTTGAGATATTCCAAACGACCGGCAGGCGAGTTGAGGAAGACGGTGGAGGAGTTGGTTTTACCCTTGTCAGTTTGAAAACCACCAGCGTGCGGAGGGGCCCTCCCACCATGTTGTGGACCAGTCGGCTCAGTGCTATTTCTCGACTTCTCAGGCACTTGGGGTCGGGCCAAGGCATTCTCGCGACCAATGACCCCCATCTGGAATAGCTGGTCGGGCTTCAGAAACCCCCTTGACGACCCCGTATCCTGATACGGGAGCGAGGAACCATCAGTATTGCCATCTGGGCCAGTTTGAAAAGATTGGCCACGCGACTGAGTGGACTGGTTCGGGCCAGTACTGTCATCCAACCTCCTACGTTGAGAGGGCGGTTGAACTTGGTCACATCAATGGTTGGACGACGGCGAGTCATATCTGCAGTAAACGTACGTCACAAGACGAATACGGTTGATGCAAAAACAAGAGTTCATGATAACGCTGGCGAAAGAGGAAAAGAGAGGGTCAAGCTTAGCCACATACCTTTGTCAGTTTGACCGATCTTTGCGACGGCCAGCAGGGGTGCTGAAGTTCTTGGCACCTTGAGGGACATTGTCCTCACCTGGGACGGAGTTACCGCCATCTGGGATGACAATAGCTTCATCCTGGATGGCAGGAAGCACGCGACGGTGAGGCAGGCCAGAGTCCCGCAACCTTTCATCCAACTTCAAAACATCCCACCTCTCCGGTCTCTCCTTCAGAGCCCTGATGGAGGCAGCCAAGCGGTTCTGGGATACGCCATCTGGAGCGCGGCCGCGCGTGTCAGGATCACCAACAGCCTGCCTTGGGCGAGAAGCGGCAGGACCATACACCACGTCTTCATCGACGAACATGAATTTCACCTTCTAGTTGGTCGTCTTGGGCATGCTGGTCAAGATATGCAGGTCTGCTTTGGGGCGAACCTTGAAATGGCCCCAACCGTCCTCATCACCGCCACCGCCAGTGTAGAAGAACACCCGGAACAGGGTAACGGAGGGAACAACCCCGCGAGCACCGCACAGGGTCTCGAAGCCAATAACGTTGCGCACAGCGTTCGGCGTCATCAAGCCCAGAGTCATGTCAAAATAAGACAAAATGGACTGGCAGAAAGGGGTAAGAGGGAACCTGATGCTGCAGCGAGCCAGATGCTCGTAGTAAACAGGAACTTTGCCCGCCGGGGCAGCATTGATGGTGTCGCTGGGTTTGGGTCGGACGATTGACTTCGCCAGATCTGCGATCTGAAGGCCCATGGTGTCGCGGCAGATCTGAACAAACTCAGCAGCCTCATCGTCCGTGATCTGGCAAAACGCGCCGGAAACGGGGATATCTGCCATGGTCGGAACAGGCAAGACGCGGCAGAGGCAGGAAGAAATGAGAAATGAAAATGAAACAAGTACACAGGCGTGTGCAGAATATCTAAAGTTGTAAGCAATGAATTCGAGATAGGAGGAAGAAGGCAGAAATGAGGAGCAGTTTCGTATTTGAATGAAAAAGGGGGGGAGTTATGCGAGCAGTTAAAGCAATAATGGCGGTTGCCAAAAGTTGCACAGTTACAAAGGATAAGTTCAGACGCATCCCCGAGAAAAAGTGACGACACGTGGCAGACATGCAGTTAAGTCAGAAGGCCTACTGTTGCGCGGATTCCAGAAACCCAGATACAGCCCATCGCTCGAACCGTCACTTCGAGCTCGGACTTGGGGGGACTTGTTAGGGTCGGGCATCTCACCATCCCGCATGGTTCATCCCGACCACTCATCCTGCATGACGATCGGGCCAGACTCGACAGCAGATGGCAGCTTTACCTAACCTGGCAGAGGAATCTTCCCAGACCGCCTAACGGCGTGGTCTGATGAGACCAGGTCAGCTGTCAGCACTATATATATATATATATATATATATATCTCTTTCTCACAAGAGAGAAGTAAGTTTACTAAACACAATCAATCACATCCCAACTCTCCGAACAGTCTACTAACTTTAGCATCGGAGCGGGAACGGCAATAAGTCGCCCCGCCCTGATTGAGAGTTCTTTGATTCTTAGCAGGTTCATCTCATCGTGCCATCGCGACGGATCATCAAGATGCGCATTGCGACTGTAACAACCGCCATAGAGCCGAGGTGGCTAGTGGGAAGAGGCCTGTGACTTTGAAGAAGAAAGCCTCTGATGAAAAGAAGAGATTAATGGACATGGCGAGAAGGGCTCAGATGGAGGGGAGTAGCTCCATGATAGCGCATGCATCCATAGATAGACCATATGTGCATGGTGAAGGCAGCAGTTAGAGGTCGGTAGAGGATGAGAAAGCCCGTGCTGATACCGCTATATTTGTAGAATGCTGTCGGTATTCCATCCCTAGTGATAGTGATCTCATATATTCTGGGGAAAATAAGTCTGCCTTTGAATTGGTTACTCCGACCCGAGGTGTTGTTTATGGAAGGTTCCTCCAGCATGGGCTAACATTTCCCTTTCCTCCATTGTTGAGTGACTTCCTTGAATGTTATAAGGTTCATCCAGGACAAGTTACACGCCAATGTGATAGTTATCATAATGGCCTTGATGACTTGGCATGCTAGGAGAGGTTATAAGCCAAGTCTTGCTCTGTTGCGGACCTTGTATAAGGTGTCTATTGTCAAGCAGGTAGTAACTCTGTCTGTCTGGGATGGTGAAATGAGCCGAGCTTTTGTACTTCCTACAAAATGCAAGGGGTGGGATAGAGTGAAGTTGACCTTTGATCAAACAAATTATCTTGTACCCCAGTGGAACAAAGAGCTCAAGAATGAGGGCAAATATGATGTTAAGTCCTTGCATAAATTAGTGGATATAGCCGGAGAGCTGGTGAGGGAGAAGATCAAACTTGTTGGAGTTAAGTTTGTACCGGGAAGCCATCAAATGGGCTGGTTATGGCCCCTTGAAACATAAAAATGGTTGTATAAGATGCCCGGCCGGACTCTTCAAAATCGTAGCTATTTAAAGTTGGCATGCTTCGATCAACCGAAGGGTGTGAAGATTGACTGGTATGAGGTAATCTTGTCCATGGAGCAGGATCCTGTTGGTGCAGCTAGGGCGCTTCGGGCCTCTAGGGCAGTAGAGGAGAGGACAGCTCGTAATGAGATGTCCGAGAATCAAGCTCCTGTGGATAGGGAAGTTTCTGGATTGATGTCTGATGCTCGACGTCGTTTCAAAAGATTGGTTCGGGGACCCAAGAAGACTCCATCAAAAGCTAAGATGATTAACGAGACAGAGTGTCTGTTTGTACCTATTGCCCGAGATCCATCAGATGAGGAGGAGGATGAGGTTTAGCTTTAGCCCGATGTCCGAGAAAGGAGGTGGCTCGGACCTCTAGTTCTTCACAAACCACCAATGTTAATGAGTATTGGTCTACTATGTCGGTAGGACCGATGAGGATGAGTCTATAACTTCTGTAGTAGTTCCCAATGTGTTGCATGAGGGTATCCATTCTTGTTATGTATAACAATCTTATCTACATTGTATCCTTTTTCCTGTTGCTAACTCGATCCTTTTGCATGCAGTGGGTGCTTCCAAGTCCGAGAAGGCAACAGACAAGTTGGCTCAGCTATTCAAGGCAAGGGAGCTGAAGGGCCAAGGGAATAATAGGGGTTGGAGGCCTCAGGAAACTCCTCTGATGTCTCCGACAGGTCCCCTAAGAAGTCCAAGCTTGGTCTCGAACCATTGGGACAGTTCGAGAAATATGTGGTGCTACCTGCCCCGAGATCTCGGAGACGGGAGCCGAGATGGCTTCAGAGTGTCCTGAGATAAGCCAGGTATACCTAACTTAGCTTTTAACTTGATTTAAAGGTTGATCCCCTAAATGTCTTGTTTTCTTTCACAGTCTCTGAATCATATGAAGTACTTTTATGGTTCTATCAAGACACTGCACGGTCGATGCCAGCTTGTGGAGCAAGTGGCAGGGGAGCAGGCGGCTGAGGTGGAGCTGCTGAGAGTGCAGATAACCAAGAAATCTAGCGAGCCGTCTGAGCTGGTGAAGCGTCTTCAAGATGAGATATTACAGGAGAAGGCTAAGAGAGAGGCCCTGGACGAGGAGGTTAGGGCCTTAAGGGAGGAGAAGAGATTAAGGGATAATTCCTTCCAGGAGCTGCGGAGGAAAATGACCACAGTGGAGGCAGAGAGGAACCGATACACTGATCCCGATTTCCAGAGGTGGCTGGTTCGGTTGATAATGGATTTCTGCATCAACTGCCCCGAGATGGAGGCCCACCGCCAAGAGCATGGTGAACTCTATCATAAGTCCGAGCTTCTACGCGTGTGGGTCTTACTTCAGGGGGTCCTCAGTGAAGATGACCAAGGATGGTTGGCTTCCGGTTATAACTGGCCGGAGGTGGCAGAAGATCTAGAGAAGTTCCGGGCGAGGCTTCGTCAGATAGAGGGTTTCAAAACCAGCTTGCTAGCTAGTTTGGAGTCCTTGGAGAAGGCTTTAACTCTGGAGGAGTTTCAGGAGAAGCTTTGCGGTCTGTATCCCGAGTTTTCATTCTTGGTAGAGAAGCCGGCTGTGCAAGGTTCAACTGAGGGCCAAAGAACTCCAGATGGGCAGCAAAAGATTGCAACTACTTAGAGCCTTCACTCTTTATTTAGGAATTTCCTCTTTCTGCCGAATTTTGGCATTTATGTACTCCATATAATATATCTTTTTCATGAAATTGACAATTCTGTGTCTTCCTTTATGTCCAGTGTTGCGTAGCTTCCTATGTTGAATTGCAGGTTAAGTACGAGGCTGTTCTTCAGAAAAGCAAAAAACTGGAGGAAGAGTTGGATGATTCCGGGGGCTTTTGTAGCCTAGTCCGAGAAGATTGTGACAGTCTCCGCCTTCAGCAAGCAATAAGTCTGGAGCGGAGAGCTAAGTTGAATAACCAACTGAAGGAACTTCAGCAAAAGTATAAAGCTCTCGAAGATGATCATGGCAAGGCTCTGGCTGCCAATAAAGATTATGATCGAGAATGGAGAAAAGTCATTAGTGACTTGAGGGATATCAAGAGTGAAGGTCATAATAAAGACTGTTGTATTTCTGCTCTTCAGCATGAAAATATTAACGTGAATCATAAGATCGTCCCTGTCACCGAAGACCTGAGGATATGCGAGGCCGAGCTGAATGCTTGTAGGATCCAAATAAAGGAGTTGGATTCCCAAGGTGTGTTTGTCACGCATCCAGTGTCTTCAAGGAGAGAGGTAGGTGGGCCTTCTTCAGCTCCGAATTCGGGGCGAGGGATGAAGCCTTCTGCCCGAGGTGGTATGTCTCGAGGGATGGTTAATCCTCCGGCAGGGACTTCCCGCGGAAGAGGAATTAAGTTCATAGCTCGCTTGGATCTCCTTCTCAATTTGTGTCCATAGGAGGTAGAGGGAATCCCCTACATCTTCTCAATTGATGAGGATAGCGGAGGAGAGTAATTGGGGTCGAGGCCTCCAAGAGAATCGAGGTAATGTCTCTGCTTCTACTCGTGGTCGAGGGCGTACCCTTGTATTTAAGTACCTTCACAAGGTGTAGAAAGTTTTAGAGTGTAATAACACTTTTAATTTTGACTTTATAAAGGTCTTTTATATTTCAATCTTTGAGGAGATTGATTATCAGGCTTATTAATAGCCTAAATAAATACTGGTATGTACCTTAATAGGTGTACCATAAGGAAAGTCGAGTTTCAAACTTTGTGAGTTTGTGTGACTCATATTATGTTGGTTTTGAGCATATTCTTTTTATGAGTATATTATTTTATTTTAGCCTAAGGTGACTGTAGTCCGAACACGTAGTTCAAACAGCTCATATTAGATAAGCATCAATCACACGCTTATATGCGTATAAGTCTCAGGCAGCAGTCTTTACTTATGCTTGGTAACGCATAGTGTCTCTTTGTTTTAGAGAGATATTGACTGCTTAAAATAAAATAGAATGTATATATTGAAAATAAATTGCATTCTTCGAACCCGTAAGTTTGGCAAAATTATAAAGACAACCCCGAGTTTGGGAACTCGGGTATGAAAAGTAAAATGAATGATAAAAGGGAAAAGAAGCTAGGCCCATAGGCCTTATTGAAGTAGTTTCTCCTTATTTGGAGAAGGTCTACTTGTTTTTAGCTCCGAGGTACCTGCTTAGAAAGGGCGCCATTATGACAGCATCTAAGTGTTCTCCTTCGCGAGTTTGTAAGAGGTAGAACCCACCAGATTGTGTTGTGGAGACTTTGTAGGGTCCTTTCGGCCTTGACTCCAGCGCTCCTTCCAGCTTGTCGGTGCACCACGAGCCTAATGGCATTACCAGTTAACCTATTTGGAAGGTTTGATGGCGTCGCTTGTGCCATATTGCAGTCATCTCGTCACAAGCCTCATCTTCGAAGTGGAATACCAAGGGTTTTTCGAGATCGGGATCGGGCATCAAATCCCCTAGGATGGCGTTGACGGTCGAGATGTTGCTCACTTTTCTGGCATCACGGATGGCTGTGATCATACAGGAACGTGCTACTCCTTGGTCTCCCTTGATGGAGGCCACTCCTTGCGGTGTTGGAAATTTCAGCATCAAATGGTATGGGGACCATATGGCTTTGGCTTGGCACATCCAAAGCCTGCCGAGGATGATATTAAAGGGTGTGACTGTATCAACCACTACAAATGTGTAGTAAAGGGTTAAACTTTTCGCTCCATCTGCTACCGTGACTGGGAGTGTGATCTCTCCGAGAGGTATGACTGGATTTTCGGTGAACCCCGAGATCGGGCCCGTAGGCTTGAGGTCGTCCTTGGTAAATCCTAACTTTTGGAAGTAGTCTTGGAACATCACTTCTACTCCGCTCCCATCGTCCACAAAGCTCTCTTCACCTGGGAATCATGTATCGTTGCAGTGATAATAAGAGGGTCGGAGTGAGGCATCTGGTTTGGCACGGCGTCTGCGTCCGAGAAGGTGATAGTTTCCTCGGGGCGGATTCTCTTGTTGATCGTCTCGGTCTGGGGTATGGCCCGCACACCATCCTTCAACTTTGTGAGGGAGATTTCTTCTCCAGTCTAGCCATTAATGTCGTTGATGACTCGGTTGACTCTATTTGGCGGCGGCGGAGGAGGATCTTGAGGATTGTTGCCCCCACCCCCTTGGTTGTTGTTGTTGTTCCGGGGGCCATCCTTCTTCTTCTGCCAGGGTTTTCCCTCATACCTCTTCTGGGTACCCTAGCTGTCGCCGGCTATCGAGGGTGCCTTCTGTTGCACAATTCCCTGTCGAATCAGTTTCTCAATCTCATTCTTAAGCTGATAACACTCCTCAGTGTCATGCCCCGATCTCGGTGATATTGGCAGAATTTCGGGGACCTTTGATGCTCGGCTGACTCCTTCATGGCAGGGGGATCTTTCAAAAGGTGCCTGTGAATGGATAAAATCTTAGCCCGAGATCTAGTTAAAGGAGTGTAAGACTAGAAGGTTGGTTTGGAGGCGCCTTCTATCTTCTCGACCTTGGGTATCTTCATCTTAGGCTCCTTGCCTTTATTTTTAGTATAGGACTCTCGAGGTCTCTTGCCAGTTACCGTGTCCACTTTGCTAGCATGCTTCTCCATGATAGCTTGAAGATGTTGAATGGTGGTTGGATTCTTAGTGTCCAGCTTCATTCTCAGGGTGTCATCATCCACACTCATGCGGTACATATTAATCAGGAGGACTTCGTCTCGATCGTAGCATTCTGTAGCCAGATCCATGTATCTGTGATAATGTACTATCACAGTTTCTCCTTCTTGGCGGGGCACGTACCCTATGTCTCCAAGGGACTTAGTAAACTTCTTCTTTTGGAAGAAAGCAAGGAGTAGAAATTCGGCGAAATCCCAATAGTCAAACAAACTTTCTGATTTAGTTTGGGTAAACCAGGTCTGGGGTTTTCCTCGAAGGTAACTGGGGACAATTTTGCATATCTCCAGCTCATGAAAGTTTCTCGTCTCAGGTGTCTTGAAAAATACTGATAGAAATTCTCGAGGGTCGCTGGTACCATCATAGGTAGGCAAGTGTTCAGGGACCCTCTTGGTACTATCAAAGGGAAGGTTCACGATATGTCGTGAGAATGAAGAACGAGCAGACTGTCCTTTGGGTCCGAGGATACGTTTGATCTCTTGGTCAACTTCGTACTTCCCTCGAGTAGGATAGGCTCCTTCCTGGGTAAAAGGCCGGTCGGCACTGGATTGCCACTCGCTCTGGGTACGTTCCCTCATCTCTCGCCTAAACTCTTCCTGAAGGGTGTCTATGTGCATTCTTCGTACCTTCTCCCTGTTTAGTCCTAAGCCGTCGTTACGATAGTTGGCTGGATCGGGAGGTGGTGGCAGATGTCTTTGAGTGTTGTATGGAGGCAAGCTCCGAGATAGGTCATTCAGGAATCTTTTTTGTTGAGTAGGATCAGAGGGCGGTGTTGCCGGAATTGAAGGCCGACCGGGGCCGTTATGCGTCTGGGCGTGAAGTTGTTGGCTTGAATTTATCAGAGATGACACAAAGTCAGGGTATTGAGAATGTAGGTCTCTCATCAGTGCTCGGACATCCTCAGGGATTTCCCTCAGGGGAGTGTCCGAGATAAGGTTAATGCGAGGTGGATCAGAGCTTGGAAGGGGGAGGGGCTGTAGGTCTCAAAGGTTGCCTCAGGGATTCCCTCAGGCGTCTTTTTCTTGCCTCTTCCTGTTGTCTTTCTGCAAGGATCTGAAGGTCTCTTAGCGCTCTCTCCTCTTCAGTGAAGATTGAGTCGGATCCGATATATCCCAACCTATTTTTGGTGTCCAGGCCTTCTGAATTGTTCACTTGCTCGCTGTAGTTCATGTCAGTCTAGATTGAAATTCTAGGGCCCGAGTTCGGTACTTCGGACACAACAGGATTTGATCCAGAAGGTGGTACTCTGGATGCTGTAGGATTTGGACCGGAGATTGGTGCTCCGGACACGGCAGGATTTGGACCGGAGGAGTTCGGAATGTTGGAGTTTCCGACACCTACGGTAGAGCTTAGTGGTGGTTCTGATGTTGAACATGCTCGGGATCCTCTTGGTCGGCCATGTCCACATCCTCGGGGAGCTTGCTCTCCTTCGGGATTTTCTTCAGGGGCTTGCCCTTGCATTCGGGCACTTCGTCTGTGGTGCTCAGCTTCAGACATGGCGTTGAAAACTTGTTGAACAGGTGCAGGATCATATCAGAGACAAAGTTCGGCGACGTCGTCAATTGACACGATGTCCCACCGGGCGTGCCACTTGATGTATGGCAGACACCGGTGCTCGACGACGAACTCTGCTCACGAACGGATCTGCAAAACAAAGACTCGGGTGTCTCGAGGATAGACACTCCGACGCTCAAATTTGTATGATGTGTAAGGCGTATTTTATGTAGTATGAGATAGAGAGGTCTACCAAACCTTCGGGTATTTATATGGCTACAATCCTTAGATCATCAAGATATGTAAATATGGTAGGAATACAACTCTTATGGTAATAGTAGTTGTATTACCATGTATCGAAGAAATATATTTCAGTCATGGCTGTATTACCATGTTTAGGAAGATGTATATTCCTTGTAGAACATTCAAAATATACACTTTCCTTATAAGGATTAGGATTGATGGACCCGTGGATCCATCCTCCGCATACCTCGAGCCCATGACCTTTCTCGGACCCTGGTCTGATACTGAATGAGGCCCAGAATACGAACCGTTGACTTATCACCTGCGACCAACCGGTTCCCGCTGCGGTGGACTCCAGCAACGCAACGGCTCTCGCCACGGTGGACTGCTCTGCTAATCTGTTGGGTGAGGTTCCGATATAAATTGCTCTCCTAATCTGCTCTGCGATGAATTGCATGTTTTTTGTTTATAGTGATTTTTGTATTTTTTTGTGTTGTTTGGTTTCAATGACTGTTTCGTTTTGAAGTTTTCCCGCATTTTTGTGGTTTTACAGTTCTGTCCGTATTGATTTTTGTAGTTTGAATAATTTATATACATTTTTCTAAAAGTGAATTGCAAAAAAGGTACTCAAACTATTCAAAAGTCTCATCTAAGTTACCTAAACTATTTTTTACTCATTTTACATACTCAAACTATCATTCTCATCTAAGGTAGCTAAACTATTTTGCTTCATTTGACATACTTAAACTTTAATTTTGTTCCAAATTTGATACCTCCATGAATTGAATCCCTCTGTCATCATGACTTTAATGCTAGCACATGGTGGAATCTCGATTATTGTCTTGAGCTCTACTTGTAAATGGACACGGGTTAAACAATATATTAATGGAAATCTTGAGCTTGGTTTGGCTTATTGATGGATTTTATGGGCACCTTCATTCTTTGATTATATTTTTTAACTTTTATTTTATTTTTTAGAGACGTAATTTAATATTACATGCCAAAATCACAGTAGAGTGCAATAATTTCTACAAAACTTAAAAATTAAATCAAAGAAAGCAAAACATAAATAAATAGTATAGGTCGAGATATTGCATTTCTGGCGACTTACCATAAGTTCCTCCAGCAATTTATCTCCATCCAACAAATCTAAGGACAAATTCGAGCAATATCTCGATCTCATACCGAAATAAGTTTGTTAAAAGAATCATGACAAGAAGTTCATTTTAAAAAAAGAAATTGAAGTGCATTCTAACACAAAATGAGAATCGATCTTGAAAATCTAAAACCAATTCATCCCCAATTCGAGTTGACGCCGCCTGAATCCACCACATCGTCCCCAATTCGCTCACTGGTGATTTTATCGTGAGATTAAACTCAGATTCGATCGTTGGAACATTAACGATAATAGGAAGGTTAATCTCGACGATTAATCTAAATCTAAAATTACATAGGTACAAGTCCGGGAAGATTGTGTGATCGACATTCACTTGAATATGGCGGTGCTATGTGGTGGTCATTTTGGGTGGTGAACTTGCTGACTTTTCACCACCATTGGTATGCTGTCAATTCGCAAACCAACCCATTTTCACTGGCGAAAAATATTCCCAATTTTGGCCAATCCCCAATCTGTTATTTTAATGTAACCAAAATCTAGCGATTTAGAGCCTTATTCCTCTGGAGCATTCTTCTTCACTTCATCGTAATTTGAATGGTTGATGAATTGATTGAAACTGCAAAACCCAATCAAATCGCCCGGGTTGGGCTTAGGTGGTGGTGATGTCAAATCACTCGATCAACATTTCTCTTGTAAAGAAAAAGATGCTTGCAGCAGCTGTGGATACTGTCCTACTCGGTGGTTAGGGATGCGAAGACGATGTTGTGTTTAGTCAACAAGAAGAAGATGCAGGCCAGTTGGTGAAGGAGAAGAAGTAAAGTACTAAAATATCCTAAAAATGATCAATTTTAACGAAAATCATCAGGGGGCCATAAACTTTGAACTCCTTTATTAAAAGGTCAAAATTAACATTTTTGAAACTTTTGGGAGCCATGAAAAACTCTTAAATATTTAGTTACTTTCCAAAATACTTCATTAAATTAAAATATTAAATTTAGGTATTTGCTATATGCATGTCCAATTTACTTCTGCAGGTCCAATGAAAGTAGGAAAATACATAATTATCCTTCACTCGTTTATTAATTTTTACAAATATATTTCTAAAACCCTAACCTTGAATGCATAAACCCGTTTATGTGATGATTGAACACGTGTCCAAAATATAAATTATTTTTTCGTGAATTATAATACATGTTTAAGAGGGACACTATTGTCACTTCAGATTTAATTTGGACCTGCAGAAAAAAAATGGACCTGCATTTAGGACCACCCTAAATTTATTATCAAAGTTTTTTTTGTTCAGAAGCCACGAAATGTTTTTTGAACATTTCACCCTATAAAGAAATGCAAACAATTGTATGAGGCAAACTCATGTATTAATATTTTATTAATATTTTTGGTGATAATAATTTTGTTAATGATGTTGATGATAAGCTGATGATGATATTTTAGTTGATGATGCCTTGTGCCTTACCATTAGTCTGCCTCACAAGAGAGTTTCTCAGAAGAAAATTAGGTGTTGGAAAAACAATGTGGGCGTCCATGAGATTTGAAACATTAAGCAAGTGTGAGCGAAATAAAAGAAGATCACATAAAGGATAATTATGAAAGATTACATGGTAAGTATAATCAACTGTTTGAAAATGCTCTTTTTTAGTATTTTAGAACTCGTTCTTTGGGGAGGGTGGGGTTCAATCTTGTGAGGTTTTTTTGAAAGTTAAACTTAAGAAATTATCATATGAGTGTATCGATCCATTGGATGCAACAATAGTAGAGGGACTAATCGGATAAGTCCATGAATGTGAGGTAAGTCCGCTTGCTTTGAAGAATACTAGATACTTAAATGTTAGAGTATGGATATGGGCGAAGAAACCTGTTGTTGAATGCTTTGATTCTTAAGTATTAAATGGAAAATCAGTTTGGATAAAATGCAATGAGAATATGTATAAGGTTTGTAAGACAAGTGGTCATACGAGGCATCCAACCACAAGGTGTAGTCTCATTAAAAGAAAACAAGTGGGAGAAAAATTAATTACCCGGGTGTAAAATTGATAGCATATGAGGTACAAATAATACACCTCATTATATTGTCATTTTCAATTTGTGAGATGGCATACTCTTCGGAATATAGTTTTAGAAGCAGATGTTGTAGACCTTAATACTAAGGAGAATATTGTTTTTAAGTGGTCAAGATGCAGGGTTGTGCTGCCTCTGATGACGTGTGATGTGGATGAAACTAAAATTGAGGTGCTCGAAATGCATCAGTTCCGAGAAATTGATAATGGTGTATGTATCCACTCTCATGAAGCACAAGGGTACACACAAACAAAAGTGATATATTTTAAGCATCCTGAAATTCATGTGCACTTGCAAGAAAGCCAAGATGGTGGGAACACGGTGGATGATAAGAAGCAATCATTTTGAAAGGGCTCTACATATTCTTTTCTAATGGAAGAAGATCTTGTAAAATAGATGATATCATCTTAGAATGTACTTGTAAACCAATCGGAACATCATCAAGTATGGTAAGTGTAAGGGTGGAAGAACAGTTCGGCTCAGGTCACATGAGAAACATTGGTCATAATAAGTTGTTAGAAAAGGCAAGAAACAGTGCTTTAGTAACTCAAGAACCTCAAGTTTCTAAAGAGGCTTTTTAGGCTATGGTGGTGAATCAGAGAACTCCAAAAATGCTTTGAGTAAACCAAATAATGAAAAAATGGAAGGGACGGGTACATAGTATACATTTGTTTCACGAATCAGACATTGAAGCAGTAGTAACTTCAAACGAAGATCAATTTTTATATGTATTTTGAAGTTCGGCCTCAGCAGGAAGACACAACTCAAAGCTAGCCCGTTTGAAAGCTATAAAAATTATAGGAACGGGGAATTAGGTACAAAACCAGAAAAAGATCTAGTTCTAACTATTTCAGATAATAATATTAGCCGCGAAATCAAGTATGTTGGTGCGGAAGATAGAGCTTATGCAGAGGAGTCTCAGGAAGCTAATATATGTTCTTGTAGTAGCGAGGAGGAGGATGACGCCTTCAGACACCAGAGGCAAGAAGGAAGACGTTCCCTTTTAGAAAGGGAAGAGAGAGGGTTACGCTAAAATCTCGCACCAAAGGTGATGAACATGATGACTGATAGAGAGTATAGGGAACTCGGGAGAACATGCTCATATTCCCTCCATCCGAACCAACTCTTTCTCCTTTGAGTTTTGACGTTATTCATCAACAACATCTGATCATATATATAAATAGATACATAGCCATCAATATTATCATATATAATATCGTTAAATTCATCGCAACATATAAAATTCAGATATTAAATGTCATATGTCATCAATGATACTGTTGGTTCGAAAATTTTGTTGGAGAGTGAAAATTCTGTGAATAGTTGATTGGGACGGAGGGAGTAGTATATCCATATCTTTCTAGTTTTAATTAAGCTTATTCGTGTTTGTTTGATTTGGATTCACTAAGTTCACTCTAATACGAATAAATATCAATTCATCTACATTGAAATAACAGATTTAGTGTAATTCAATTTCGAAATAGTTCGGTTTCATTAAAATTTAGTTCGGTTTACATTGTTTTAATTTCAAGTATTCTCATATTGAATTACAATCAATGCAGGTTCATCCCATTTTTTAATATATTGAAACTCAATTAATTTTACATAAAACTTGAGTGAAACTGGATAAAACTAAAACTTAATTGAATTCGAATTCGAATAAAAAATCAAATGAAATTCATGGAATTTAATGAAATTTAGCTAATCACAAAAAAATTAGATGGCCTAAAATTAATATTTAATCCCACCTAACTTGACATCAAACAAAACTTGTGTGAAATGAAACTAAACCAATAGGATGCAAATCTGTAATTCAACCATTATATTGTATTAAAATATTATTTAATAATTTACTTTCTATACCCATTTTCACATTATAAAAATTACACTAATAAAATATAACAAACAATTCGATAAAACAACGTTATGGTATAACATGACTTGTTACGTATTTGAAAATGAGTTTAAATACTAATTTAAAATATAAATATTAAAAGTTATTTTTCCTTAATGGTATTACACAAGTATTTCTTTTAGATAGTACATTAAATATATATAATATCTTGATATTTTTTAAAAAAATATTTTTCACCACCGCAACCCAGGTCTATAATATGATATTAGTTGGAATGAAAAGTAATATGTAAATGTACTGTGTCCATTTTCTGGTCTCTTCCCGATCGATATGCCGCCCAATAAAGAGCGAGTCACCACGTATGGGACACAGAAACACAGGTACGTAATGGTGAACATGTGTAGCATTCTGCTTGACTGTGCAAATAAATAACTGTAAATAAATATTTAATTTAAATCTAGCAGATGTGTTTGTGTAGAGATGTACACCAAGTATTATATATGTACTAGTTATACATGTACTAGGATACGCTAAATTTAGTGATGTATTTTTGTTAGTCCGTTGAAAGATATGATCAAATGAATGAACAACATCTATTTATTCTTTTCTATTCACACTCACATGATAGGGAACAAACGGTTAAATAAAAAACTTATGATTAAATTAAAAGTTGAAAATTTGAAATACATGTTAACAAATCCTTGTACACAAGTATCATTCTTTAAATTTTCATTAACACTCCATACACTTTAATATGAAAGCGTAACCCCAAAACTATTAAATAAAGCTTCAACACTCATATGATCAGTAAAATACTCGAAATATATATACTTCATGGCATTCTAGAGATTTTTCATAATTTATCTTCAAATAATTTATTTTTATTAATAATGAAAATCGTGGATAGGCACACTCTGATTCTTACTTAAATTGGAGAAACATTTAAAATATTTTATTTTATAGTTTGTGTGGTACCATCGATTCTGGTAAATCCATAAAAAATCGCAAACTCACACACCTAGATGATTGTTCCAAGTATTTAAACGCATTTGTTGGGACATGAAACATTTTACCAATGAAGTAGAAGGTATGTTTTAAACATGATTCCATGTACATTAACATCACCCTATTCCACTTTATTTAGACGGTTTTGATAAAACTGAGGTTTGTAATTTGAAATCTGAAATCTGAATTATGAACGAAAAAGTGTTGAACAATGTAAACTAAAAATAGTACATTTATATGTTTGAATATGAATTCTGAACGAATAAGAGTCTGTTTAGTATAATTTATCTGAATATTTTTCAGTTCAGTTCAGTATTTTTCAGTCCAGTTCAGTTCAGTATTTTTCAGTTCAGTTCAGTACTTTTCAGTTCAGTTCATGTGTATTAAACATGCCCTAAGTGCAGAATACTATAAACTAAAAACAGTAAATTCATGTGTATGAATATGAAGTTTCAATGGGAAGAAATAAAGTAAATTTTTCAAAAAAATAGTAAACATTGCATTTTGTTTTTGAAACAACATTGCATGCATTAAGTGATAATTATCACTTATTTGATAAATAGCATTTTGGGCTCAAATTAGCTGATTTAACCGTGAAACAGATATTTTTACTGTTTGGTAAATGAGTTTTAAAAATAATATTTTGGACTCAATAGGCTAATTTCAAAATGTTTAAAAGTAGGTTTTTCTACTAAGATGTTAATAGATTTAACAATTAAATACTTTTTTGCTCTTTCTCTCTCTATAAACCTTAGCCTATTGTAATTCAAGTATTCAAAATAATTATGGATCATTCTAATTGTTCAATTTGTATTTCGGATTGCATCATTATGATTATATTTTTTATGGCTATGTTCATGATATTTCATTGTAATATTATTGGTTGGTTCTTTTCAATTTTTTTAATTATAACATCAATAACATTTCATTAAACATTACCCGGAAACAATTGATTTTTTTCATACAACAATCAAAATGAAACAAGAGAAAGTCTTGAAAAAGTGTATTAAACAAACTTATATTGGTTGGTTTTAAAAAAGAATTCATGAAAATGTGGATTATATAATAATTTAATTTAATTTATTATAATTCTTATATTTCATTTCATTTATAATAAAAAAATAACAATTGATAAATTATGTACATTTAATAAGTGAATAGTAGTAAAATATATTAATCTCCATAAATGTCATTTTGCAAGATTGGTTACACATACATCTATTATCTATCGGCTAATTTTATCAAATAAATTTATACAATCAACTAGTCAAATCAGCCAGTCAAATAAGCTAATACAATCAACAAGTCAAATCAGTTAATGCAATCATCTATCAGCTATCAGCCAACAACTGATTCTCAAACACCCCCATTTATGCTTGACGATTAAGACCGATTTTTCCATTAAAATGTTAATTTTACCATTATGAAACACATCAATTTTAATTAAGTACTTATCTATAAAGCTAACCACTTAATTGGGTAATCAAACAAAGCATTCAATTATTAATTAGATTGCTTTCATTATTTGTTTATTAGTCAAGTTGAAATTTTTTCTTATAACATTATTATGCAAATTAATAAAATGTTAAAGTAAATATTTTATATAATTTCACTTGTTTATACATTTAGATTATGATTATAATTTTAAATTATTTATGCTAATCATAATAAATTTTCACTCCTTAAATTATGTAAGCTAAAATATTAAATAGTAGTTAAGTTAAAATACATAAATAAAAATTAGACATCAGGTATAGTAAATATAAAATTTTACAAAATAATTTATTTTATTTCCAAACAATACTCACATATTTTAATATGAACTTAGTTGAATTACGCAAAATAATCTTGGCGATGTATAATTTTTACAATTTTAAATTATTTTTGGAATTTGTCTAGTAATAGAGTATTTGATAATAATTATAAGTATATTTGATTGTGTCATATATCAATTTTAAGTAAAAAAATTCCTATTAAACATAAAATAAATTTATGTTTAAATATACATTAATAAACATATTGAAATATAGCTTAAAATTTAATTTTTAAATATTGATTAAAGGGTGGGTGCAAATAACATTTTTTTTATCTACATCATTAAGGCCTTTATCGTTTCTATACTATTTGCACCTCTAAGGTGTGTGCAAATAGCAACACTTTTAACAAATGTTGGAATTAGTGACAAATATTTAATTTTTAATAAATGAGAGTAAAGTTTTTTAGAAGTCCAAATTATCAATATACATATAACTTTGGACATTGCACTTTTTATTTTAAACTTAATAAATAATAAACCATGTTTTATGTAAAAATAAAATGCAAGAAATGTAATATTAAATTGTGAAATGTTTACAAGTTAAAATATAATTACACTTTTTATTTTTTTATTTAGTTATAAAAATCATTCATATTATGGTACGTTTTAGACAATGGTAAGATTTGCTACACTGAGTCATAAATTTAATTCCACCGTTTTTTTAGAAAAGTTAAAGTGAAAGTTATTTATTTGGTGCAAGATAATTTTCCCTTCTGTTTTTCTATTAAGAAAGATTTTTTCCTCTTTACAATAAATGTTTTAATTACTATTTAAAAAGTTAAGAGTAGTATTATTATTCATATGTTGATATTATTTATAGTGAGGAATTCTTACAACTTAATTATTACGTGTGAAAAATTATATAAACTAAAATCAGATATAAAACGACATGACTTGACTCATGCGTTAGTAGTAAGTGTAATTCAATTTTCAAGATGTTAGTCAAACATGCTATCTCACCATGCATCCATACACGTGTTTGTTGAATTCCGTCCCTTTGAACGCAACTTGATTAGATGATAATAATAGAAATAAAATTACAGAATGTATAATTATTACTTATAGAAAAAATTAAAAATAAATAAAAAGATACCATTTTGTTAACACAGATGGCCGTATAAGCTCATGCCAAGTCAATGGTTAGCTGCATGGGTATGTGTAACTGGCAAGCGTTTAGTGGAGTTATTTCGTAACTATGGTTTGGTTAATTTCTTACTCCCACAATACATCTCATATCTACGCCTATATAAATCAGTGCATCGGTTAAAAATCACCATCCCAATCGAGATGATTCAATGATCCGTATACCCATCTCATAGCATATACCAGAGATTTTGTTATTGCCGGGGCTTCTCCCATTCCTTTTCCTACTCAAGATGCACAGATGAATAGGTGTTACCATTCTATTCTAATCTATATTTCCATATCCAAACTCTGAATTCCGTCGTCTATAATCGGAATTGAAACATAAAATGAAGAGATCACCATCGCCTTCATCCTCTTCGTCCACCTCTTCATGCATTGCTCCGAGGAGGAGCAGAGGCAAGCGAACCAGGGAGGTTGTGAATGTACCCGCCGGCTCTACCAAGAGGAGCTCGATCTACAGGGGAGTTACCAGGTAAGTACGGAATTTGGTTTCACGCCTGTGAAATCGAAGGTTTTTGGTAGTTTTATTGACATGCATTTCGATTTCTTCAGGCACAGATGGACTGGACGCTATGAAGCTCACTTGTGGGACAAAAATGCTTGGAACAGCTTTCAGAAAAAGAAAGGACGACAAAGTAATTGTTTTTTAAAATTAGATTTTGATCTGCATTTTAAATGATTCCCCTATTTTGCTGACTATTGTTTAATTCTTTCCCATCTCCGTCATCTGGGCAACCTTCGCAACGCTCTCTCCGCTGTTTAATTAGTCTATTTGGGTAAAGCTGCATCTTTTATTTTCTTCAATTAAAAGCAGTTTTATCCTTGTTGGTTTTGGTGAAATTCAAATTTTGGGTAAAACCAGGGGCTTATGATGACGAAGCAGCAGCCGCTCGAACGTATGATCTGGCCGCCCTCAAGTACTGGGGCCACGCCACTAAACTCAACTTTCCGGTAAACAGATTCATTTATATTATATATGCTTGTTATATTTATATATATATATATGCAGATTTTAATTTACCACGAAAAATGCAGATCGAGACTTATGCTAAAGAGGTGGAAGGAATGGGAAGATTAAGCAAAGAGGAGTATTTGGCCTCTCTGCGGCGGCGGAGCAGTGGTTTTTCTAGGGGTGTTTCCAAGTACAGGGGCGTGGCTAGGTGAACCCCTCCTGCTTTCGCATTTTATATTTTTATTTTTATTTTTATTTTCTGAAAAAAATGAACATTCATACTTGTTTATATGTTATTGAAATGTGCAGATGATGATGATGTTGGATTTAATTTGAAATTATTAAATAACTTTAATGTATGTCATTATTGTTTAAAAAATATCATATTCTCGTCAAATCTTTGTTATTGAATATTTATTATTACTATGTTTTTAATTGGAGGTGTCAAATCTTGATAGTGGTGAGTGTCTATCTAGATTTTTGTTCCAAAAGACTTTGTTTCCACATGAAAGTGAATTTAGTAACAGGTATCATACATTATTTAAATAATCTTGTGATTAAAATGAAAACACGTTCTCTATTTTCTTATTTTCATGGATTTCCAAAGCTTCAAATTCTCATTTAGCTCAGCACCTTTACAGTTTAATACAATCTTTATCATGATACCATTTTCTTTTTATATTTAATTATCTAAAAGGATTTCATCAGTTCTTCTTTCCTTTCAGCTTAATTTCTTCCATTTAGTGATTAACTTTTGTAACTCGTACCCAAAATAGATGGGGAAATTTTCATAATTTTTAGCCATTCATCAATTAGTCACTCACTTTCTATGACTAACATTTAAAAGTGAATACTATGTAATTTGCAGGCATCACCACAATGGTCGATGGGAGGCAAGGATTGGACGTGTCAGGGGAAGCAAATATTTGTACTTGGGGACATACGGTAAGCCCTCACACCATTATATTTTTCTTTATGTAACCAGTTCAGGCTGTAAACCCTTAAACTTATACTGTAAATATTCCCTTCACTGGTGTGATAGTATGATAGTGTTTTTTGGTGTTCATGTTCAGCCACCCAGGAGGAAGCTGCAGTTGCCTATGATCTAGCAGCAATAGAGTACAGAGGGTCTGCTGCAATCACAAACTTTGACATCAGCACGTACGCCGACAAATTCAAGCAGATGCATCAGCCTGAGCCTGAGCCTCAGCCTCAGCCTAAGAAAGAAATAGCAGCGGACATTGAAGAAATAGCAGGTGCAGAGCAATTTGGGTCTGCGATCATGATCGATCCTATGGAAGAGCAATGGAACATGCGTCTCAATGAAGTGCTGACCGAATATCCATTTGATCAGGAGGAGTTGCCTGACCTGTTTTCTGGTTCTGGATTTGTCGAAGACATCGGTTCCATGTTTGAGGACGAGTTTAAGCTGGAATCCGCAGAGTGCAGTCCTAAGGTGGAGATCACTTCTCCATCTTCATCCTCCACCCTTACCGCCAGTGCTCTGTCAACGCCACCTTCGTAGCCTCATATCTCAAACTCCTTGATTGGAGACTTTGGAGTTTCTTTTCAAACCCTATGTACTGTACTGTGTTTCCTTAATTGAATAAATGTAACTATGTTTTGAATAATGCTTGTGTATATCTATCATGTCTCCCGGTCTTACAAATATTTAGGCATAAATAAAGTGGCATTAGTTGTGCATGAAAGGCCCTAATTAATTACCTGATAGCTCCTATGTGGACTGAGCTTCTAAGTTGATCGTCAGACGTTAATTTCACTCTTCTTAATTATTAACTCGATAAATACGCGGAGGCAGGTGTGAACAAGATGAGGATCTACGCTCATATTTTTGACATGGATTGATATATATGGTGGGTTTCGATCTGTTAGGAACTGTAAACATAGAAGCTTACTTGAACATTCATCGGTACCTGCAACAAAATCGAAAAAGCTCTTGGATGTGGATAATATTAATAAAGTGAAATCGATTCTTACTTGTAAATCGACTAAGAACTGATCATCAAAAAGCCACAATTGCAAGGAATAGCATGGCGTATAAATTGCTACCGATTGAAAAAATGTTTGGCTCAGCTATCGTCCATCTTCGCATCGGAATCACCCTCGAAGGAATTGATGAGGTAACTATAGAAATATAGTAGAATGAAGGGAAAATGTTTATTAAGAGTGTTGGAAGATTCAAAATTATTAGAAAGAGCGTAACTATTTAATATTTATTGAAATTACATCTATAACCTTATTTCTCAATTATCATTTTTAAATGTAGGTTTTATATTTCCTTTCTCCTAAGATTAAAATCTAGTTTTAACACATATCTGATTTGGTGACGACTGAAATGAAATAAAATATATTAAACTAAACTGGTGCAAAATCAATGTATAGTAATAGTATGACTATATTAAGATGAACTTTATCAATATCTATACATTTGAACTGAATTTTAAAAACACCGAACTTAATTGACCATAACAAAACTGAAATGAACTAAAATGTATTGAATCAAAGTAAATATCAGAAACATTGACCAAATTAAAATGAATTTTATCAAATCATATTCCATCAAAATGGTACTGAATTGATTTGAAATAAATTAATAGAACTAAACTGATAAAATTTCGTATAAGTTGGGAGAACGGACCCTTAATGAAAGGGTTTAAATTTTTAAATTTTATTTAATATAGATTTTAAAAATAAAGGCTATAGATATCATTTTCCAAAAAAAATAATTATTAAAATGATTAGAATGCCATTCGTAATAATAATGTATATAGTTACACCAATTCTGATAATTTTAAATCTTCTCACGCACTTTATAAAAAATTTCCCTAAAATTAATCGTAGATATATGAACATAATACGATTAGCTGCAAATTTGAACTCGTATATATTTTGGTGGTTGCAATATAAGTTGGTTGAAGATTTTGTGGTTATATTCATGGAGGTGGTGTATTGGTGTCGATTAAAGATCTACCATAGAAACGGTTGACTTAATGTCGGTTACTAGAACATGTATTTAAAACGGATGAAAATGCCACGTAAAACGTTTATTTACTGTCATTGAATCTGATGTCTAGTATTTATTTATATACATACTACACAATCATTTAATATACATCAAAAATTATTATACAATAATAATCGACTTTTCAAAAAACTGTTAATATAATATTTTATTATATTATATTATTATATGCATGATCGGCTATCATGTAGCACAAAACTATATAAACATGTTATATTTTTAGACATATTTCTGATATCTCACTTTACTTTCGATATTAGATCGGAGTATAGCTTTCGGGCAACAAATTGCCACAGTTACCCCAACAGGGTTTCATGTGTAATATTGAGTTTCAAACCTGAACATGTAATTCTATTGCTTTCATTAGGGTTGAGGAGCCGTGAATAATCCTCCCGCTCACTTGGATGGTTTTTAACTTAAAAATATATATATATATATATATATATATATATATATATAGCACAAAACTATAAGCTAATACAAAGTTTTGGGTGAGACCGTTTCACCATAAACTTATGGTCGGACCAATGAGTTCTCATATGTTTACGGTGATAATTTGCGTCTTTGAAATATTTGTTGGTTGTTCTAACACAATTAATTCACCGGTAATATTTGAATAAACTAAAAAACTTCGCAAATTGATGAATGTACAACAAAATTGAACTAATGATCGAAACACTTGAACTAACTACATAGACATATTTACAACATTTAAATGATTTTTTTGTTAAAATAGTTAATTAAAAGTATCATATTAAGAGTCCAATAAAACAAACACATAAACTTGACTTATAAAAAGGTGAAACAAAAAATAATCTTACAATAAACTTATGGTGAGACCATCCTACCCAAGACTTTCTCGCTAATACAAAACAAAATTCTTTAATTATGTGATTGTAAAACTAATCTAGAAGGAAAAGTTTAAAGCTTGTTTTAGTAAGCAACGTATTGTATTTTTGTGAAATCTCATATTTTTTACTCTATGAATATAAATTAATTTTGCAACTGAAACAATTATTCCATTCACTAATATTTACAATGGAACAAAATATAAACTGATTAAATTATTTAAATTATATTTATTATCTAATTCTTAAAATGGTTATCATAAAAAATAGAGTATAATTTACATTTGTGTAACATGTCTATAGTACCCTTTAAAACAAGATGATTTTTGTTGATGTGGCATTTTGTTAGAGTTTTGAATTATTTTCACCAATCAACAAAAAAATGACACGTCAGTTTTGTTATTTGATTTTTTTAAAATTTATATGATCTGATTTCTATATTTAATTCATTCCATCGAGAAGATCTCCTAAACTCTCAACTTTCCTGATTTTTCATGAGAGTCTTTATACGTTTTAACTTATATAATTTACCTTTTAATTTGAAATGTATATTTTATCACTTAAATTTTTTTAATTTTTACATAAAATTTCTTGAATTTTTGCATTAAAACATGTTTTACTATATGTTTATTTTAACATGATCAACGTTTTAACACAAAATTATATCACTTGAGTTTAAATATATAGTAGTAGTTTCATAACATTTAGGAAAATTGGACTTTCTAGAGATTTTGTCTATTCCGTAACCTTCATGCTTTATTATTCCTAATAAAGCCCCTACTTCCTAAGAGCATCTTCAGTGGTAAGTTAGATGATGATGTTGCTTGACTTGCCACGTCATTTTTTCAAGCTGGTGCCTTGCAAGCTACACACTCTTCTAATGGTAAGCTAGTCATGAGTTGAGCTTGATGGATCCCACGTTTTTTGCATTTTACTTTTTTGAGTATTAAAACTTAAACAACTACATCAGAAATTGGAATTGTACTCCATATCAATCATACCAATATCTATTGAACTCTAATGTATTTTATATTATTATATTTCTCATTTCATAATATAGTTACATAAATATTTCTCATTTAAAAGATATTATTGTAATATCCATGTAATTACTAAAGAAATATTTAACTATATATTTTAAAACATATAATTTTAATAATATTAAATTATATAAAAATTTTATCAAAAGATTGTATTGTATGATTCATATTAATTTAAATAATACTATAGTTATTAGTATTTTATTTAAACAGACGTTTGTAAATGATGTTGTTGCAAAAAATTGTATTTAGATTTACAGTAAACTATACGTCTATGCCACAAATTGTGTGCGTAAAATACACATGGTTGCAAGTGAAACATTTAGTTATTGGATTTAACCTTTATAATACAATTAATGCATTATGCGCAAGCAGGCCTGCTCTCGCAAGTTACAGCTTATTCCAAGCAGTATACGTCAACGCAAAAACAATGGTAAGCAGTACTGCTATAATTTTTGAAAATTTGTCAAGCAAGTCCAAAACACCACCGTTGGAGATGCTCTAACGTTAATTTTAATTCCTCACAATCAGCATAATTAATTTAGCAAATTTAATCATCTAATTACCTCGTTGCATGATGACACACGCACTACTGGAGGTTGATGGCCCCAACGGCGGTAATCCGGGGTTTACACAGCGGTTGTACCGGCCGTTACTGGAACCGCCGTCCATCGGCGGTCCAGTTTTGCACGGCGGAAGGACCCGTTTTGCACGGTCAATTTTCGAGTTCGGAAGAACTTATTTTAGGGTTTTTATTGTTATGTTTCCGGTAGTGTAATAGAGTAATGAATTATACATTTTCGAGTTCTGAAGGTAGTTGACTATTTCATTTATGTTCGAATTCGAAAAACTGGTTATTTTAATGTATGTGGTCGGTTTTATCGGGCTTAAAATAGGGGATGCCACTGGATTGGTTCTCTGGAGTGTATCTTGTTTGCGAAATCGAAAACCTAGGGAAGCAGATTATTGCGAAATCGAAATGGTGGTGAATAAATTTGTTTTTCTTTTAGGGTGACTAAAATAACGATGCCGGAACCGCGCAATTTCAGAATTGGATGATGCAAAACCCAAAAATTACGTAATAAAAATGACTCATATTTAATCAAGCCAACCATTGGCCATATCCAAAATGCATAATGCACCATAGCATCTAATGATCAAAAAATGACCGTTATTGTAGCAAAATATCGAATATTTGTAGCGCATCATGACCATGGGAAGGGAAAAATATTCAACATTACAAACAAACCACCACGCAATGCACGTCACACGCCATGTTCTTACTAATGCTATTTTGAAAGTCTTGAACCCCGAACATTTAGCACGTACGATGCAAAGTTGTTTATAACGGTCTTCATGTCATCAAGTGTGTAAGGAGTCGAGTCCTTCTTAAAAAGCTAGTCAAGAAATGAAGCATAAAAATTAAGTTTAACAAACATGATCGCGCAAACAAGTATAATAATACAAGTTAGGAATAATATAGTAAGTACTCACCGATTCAAAGTTATTGTTCAACTTAGCAGAAGAGACAACTTGAAGTGCCGTCGCCATGGTGAAATAACCACATTCCCAACAACTATTTTGCTTCTTGTACTAGGGAAAAAAAATCACTTGTACTTAGCATTGGTAGGCATGTGCATTCTAAATCAATGAAATAAATTAGTAGCGTAAGGCAACCTTGATTTCATGAACCCCGAAAGCCGATTGACCCTTGGGATTGACAAACTCCAACGCTTGCTTTGCTATCTGAACAAAAGAAGGGATGGGTTCATGGTGGAGAGAATCAATCCAATACACTTGTTTAGTTGTCTTGTTAATGACAACCAAACGCCAATGTCCCCTAATTCAACACATTAACAACATAATTTAATAAACTAGGGAGCCTTGTATTGAAAGCAAAATGTAGACCATTTAGATTTCACTTACTTGTGGAGTAGGGGCAACAAGAAGAGTACTTTAGTAGGATCACTTAGACCAACTTTCAAGTAGCCTAGTCGTTCTTCGCGAGAATGGACAACCTCTTGATTATGCTCGGGGAATAGAAAACCAATCCAAGGACGACCGCGACTTTGTGCAATGTTGTGTAAGAAGCTTCATTCAACAAAATGAGCAAGGATTGTTAATTGACATTTGGGGTTTGATAAATTATAAAATAAAGCGACCGACAAACAAACATTATGAACTAGAAAACGTACCATTGAAATAGAGACATAAGAGTCTCCGTTATCATGTCAAACATCCACAAGTCTTCAAAGTCCACCCAACACAGCGTAATAAGTTTGCCAACTCCGAATATGGGTGTAGGAGAAGGGAAGTCGTACGTCCCAAGTTGGTTGTGGTCGGATATCTTCTCAAACAATAGTCTAAGGGAAGGGGGCATGTCCTCCACATTGGCCTCTATTGGTTTCTTAGTTGAATCAATAGCAAAGATGCGTTTACCCTTGACTAGTGATGGTGGACATAGATTGGTCGGCTCATCCTCCCCTAAGCCCTCTACCCTAATCAGCCTCCTAGGCCACATCAAAAGCATTCCCTTTGTTCCCTTTAGCAATCGGTTTGATGGTTCGGGAATAGGCAACAAAGCATTTTCAAAGAAGATGTCTACGATTGAAACAACACTCAAGCCCTCAGGCACGTCCTTATGGTGATGTTTTCTAATAGACTCCTCAAAAATGCCATTTGCCACTAAAAAGGGGGGTTTCGAATTTCCAAGGTCAACGTAGAGCAAGCATGCATAAGATCCCTTGAATATAACATTAAAACATTAAATACTACTTCATAAATATCTAATTATGCACTTATATGTTGTAGTGATTCAAAGAAACTACTTAAACATAATTAGATTAAGGATAGTTTACTAACCATTGATTCACGGCTTCCTTCATGGACACTTGGGTCGATGTAGGGTTGAAAAGGAACATCGTCGAGCACATCCTCATGTTCATCTTCTATTGGAGAAGCGGGTAAAGGGTCATGATGAGATGGTTCACGAAGAAGTGAATCGGGCTCGGTCGGTTCCCAACGTGTGGTGATGTGTTCGAGGTCCTTGGGGAGTTTAGTGCCACTGCTTTTAGCAAGCATGTGAAGGGCAATGTCTCGATTCCCTTGGCTTGCTTTGAGCTCCTTTATCTCCTCGTACAACTTTTGAATCAAGCTATCGCTAGACGGCTTCAATTTCTCACTCTTGTTAACGAGATCTTGCTTTGTGACGTAAGAGCCGCAAGTCCTAATTCTACCGGGATGCTCACCACGACCCAAACACTCACTCAAGATGTCAAACCCCTCCTTTGATGGTTCAAAGACCCCTTTATCGGCCTTATCCTTGTTTGACTCCTAGCAAAGTAATGGGCAAAACAAAATATTAGTTGTAACTATAGAAACGGTGTAGATAAAATAACAACTCCAAACTAATGCAACTAAACTTACTAGATCTCTCAAAAAAGTGGTCATCTCCGGCTTATCACCGTATCCACCACCCTTCTTTTCCCTAGCTTTGAGATATAACTCGAAGTTCTTAATCTCGTCAACACACATCGGTTGGGTTGTATCCCTCGCCTCCGCCTCGGGCATCCCGGCCACAACCTTCTCTTTTATTCTTCGCTCTCTATCTTCAATCACAAATCGCTCCACCGCTAATTGCATCCCACCCCTGCTCATTCGGTGTGGCAATGTGTTGCATTTAGCATTCTCACTATTAGCGGCATGCAACCCCTGATTTGTAATGTCAACATAAATGTTGCACATGTTAGTTCCATGTGAATTTGTAGATAAACAAATATCAACTTGTAAGGGAAAAATAATTTATTCAAGTACTTACATCGTCATAATATCCTTGGGCATACTTCTTGAAGAACTCCCAACTTTGCTCCGGAATTGTTGTGTATATGAGTCTAGGGTTCAAGTGCTTCTTCTCTCCAAACACATAGTCTCGAGCAAGCATCGCACGATAATCTCTTGCAATCTTCCCCAACCTTTTCATGGTCTTCTCTTGGAGAAGTTCAATGTTAGGTGCATCGATTATAAATGGACGCTGCAGCATACATAAGCATTAAGGTTATGGTGTTAGTTGTTATTTATGAACATATATAATACATGGAATTTCTCAAAATAATTTGCAGCTTACCATGCATTCGTCGACAAGCCTTTCCTTCATAGGCTTAGGTACTAGACGCCAGTCGTTGTACTTAATATCTATACGTGTTCTCGCCGTCTTTCCCACCCAACTTGCCCATTTGCTCCTCTCTCGTGAGATTGGCTCGCCAAGTTCATTGAATTGCATCGGTGTTAGAACACCTTTCTTCATCCTTCTCATTATCTCGTGGCAATAAATCCTTGGTCGCAACGTAGATCCATCTAGTGCTTCCTCCGATTCTCGAGCCGCTTGTGCCCTAGCCCTCTTCGCCGATTTCTTTTGAACCTTCTTCTTTAGGGGAGCCATTCGACACCTTAAACAAAAGTCACTACATATTAGACTAGTGCATTTGGTTTACATGATAACAATACGAACTAGTTTGCAAGATTAGAAGTAGTATACATGTATCTAGGGCACACTAACCTAACATAAATGCACAACATTAATTGAAACCTAGGGTTTTACTAGAAAATTTCATGTCATTCATGCTAGGGTTTTAATGAAATTGTTTCATATATTTAATTGAAAACTAACATGTAAGGTTTATGGTTTCTAACAATATAGAAACTCGAACATATGCATTTGATAGAGTTTGATATGTATAAAAAAAATTACCCATAACCAACTAAGCTAGCAAAACATAAAAAGTAGTGCAAAAACTTGAACCTACTTGCATTTGAACACAAGATTCATATAAATTCCATGGCACGAGCTAGTATGATATGGGAAGCACAATGAGATCTACATACACACGACATTACTTAAATCTATGAAATTTGTTCATATCTAACCCACATATAGTGTTGAACAACATAAGATACATTAAATCTCACTCACACAATAGTTCCAAATATGAATATGTGAGATGGTGAGGGTGTGGGTTTGGGATGAAAGATTGGTGTAGGAGAAGTAGATATGAGATGTAGTATGTGTGGAATAAAGTAGGTTTGATGAGATATAGAAATGTGAAGGAAATAACCTTCTCATTCCCGCTTGGAGACATTTACATACACGGTGGAAAATTCAAATATCCTTAGGTTTTCGAATTCGTAAACATACTGTATTTGACATTTCATGCTGGGTTTTCGATTTCTAAAACTTTCTTTAACAATACTTTTTATTAAAGTAATGCAATATATCACCTACCATGTTTTCGATGAATAAAAAACTATGCAATTACACAAACTGTGTAGTGCTTGTTACTAAATAGAAAACCATTTCTGGCATGAGCTCTAGAACTCGAAAACAACATACATTTGATGCATACAATTATATCTAATTAGGGCAATAACACGGGGATTGCACTGGTTGTAATTGAACCATATGCTCTGGTTTTCGAAACCGAAATCCAAAGGCAATATGTTTTTAATAAATTATATATTTAAGTTATATATTTATTCAAATTTAATGAAGAAATTTTCTCCAACCAAAGCTTCGAGGTCGCAACAAAGTTATAATTATACTTTCGAAATCGAAAATATAATGTTGCTTCAAAGTTATTAAGTTCTCGTTCGGGTGCTAGGTCGGGGATCTCACTGGTTGGACATACACAAGATAAAACATGTTTAAGATTACGAAAACAAAATGTACATACAGGTTGCGAAATCGAAACTAGGGTAAAATCAAATATCTTCTAAATAGGGTGGATGATCGGGTATTGCTCTGTTGAAATGTTAGTGTGTTAAAATTCTCCATTTAATCTTTTAGAATTCGAAAATAGGGTAAAATCAATAGTTTTCTCAATAGAGTGTATGATCGGGTATTGCACTGTTGACATGCTAGAGAGTGTAAAAATTATGTATGTCTTGTTGTCGAATTCGCAAATTGGTTGTTTTTGTTGGATTCGAATTCGAAAAGTTAGAGAAAATTATTTACCTGATGTTTTCGAGTTCGTAAACAAGTTCTAGTATAAATAAAAATCGGATCGACCCAACTTGTTCTACATTCTCTCTTGCGAAATATCCCCAAATCTGTGTCTACTGAAACCCTAACCCATCACAAAAGCAGACCGATCTGCCCATGGCTCGCATGAAACAGGTCGCAGGGAGGCGTGCTAGTGACAGACGGGAAGAAACGGCACCGCCGCCGCCGCCGCCGGCGACGCGTCGACAGAAGGTACCTGTTCAGCACCACCCAGCTAGCCGGAAAAGCTCCAAGCTTGTCATCAACGACACACCCGCACGGCCAACCACTGCAGAATCCAATGAGGAGAGCGAGGAAGACGTCGGTGCAAGCCTGTTGAAGAGGCATATGAAAACGAAGGAGATTGCAGGTAAGGGGAAGGGTAAGCAACCAGTTGTTGAGTCTGAATCTGAGGAGTCTAGTGATTCTGTTGATAGAAGTGATTGTGATGATAGAAGTGAGGATGATGATGAGGATGAGAGCACGGAAAAAATTGATGAGTTTGAGGAGGATACTGACGGGGAGGCTGATTCTGAGCAGTTAGAAGAGGAAAGTGGAAATGAGGAAGAGGTTGTGAAGACTGGAAAGTCAGCTAAGGTGGTGGCTGAAGAGCGGAAGAAGAAGGGAAAGGCACCGTTGAGGGTCCCTGATGATGATGAGGTGATAGGGGCTACTCTGAATGCCGCAAAAATGAGGAAGAAAAAGCATAGCAAGAAAGGCGATGAGGAGGAGTGTAGCTATTTCTTCAGCCCGGAGGCAGAGGAGCGGTACATCAAGCAGATGAGAAGGCCTTTGACAGGGACCAAGGTTTTGAAGCTTCACACCAAGATCGGTAAATCTCTTGCCTATGTGCTCGATTATTTCAAACCTTCGCATTTGGATAAGTTAATTACCCTAGATGCTCCTGTGTACCCCGATGCTGTGAGGCAGTTTTATGCTAATTTAGGGCGTAACCCAAATGAGCGTGAATATAGTAAGGTAGCTGGGATTATTATACCGGTGACAAAGTATATCATAAATGCTGCTTTAGGAGTACCTTGGAATAGCTATCCAGCCTTGGTCGGGGAGTCTAGCGGTGTAGTTTATGATAACTACTATGATCACAAGTGGCCCGATCCCTCAGACAACCAACCCATAGATCCTGTAGAGCTTGGTTTGGAATTCTTCCACGCAGAACCACCTAAGGGTGATGGAGCTGGGAAAGCGGTGGCATACGACATCGAGCATCTGTCTAGTGAGCACCGGATTGTGTTTGAGTGGATATGTGGAAATGTGTTGCCGACAGGTGGACATGCTTGCGAGCCAACAATAGCGACGTGCATGATTTTCTATTACATCGTTCGCGGCTTGCTAATCAACCTAGGCCATGCAGTTGCCGAGTACATGAAGAAGACGGCAAAGCACAGCACCAAGCAATTTCCATATGGTTCGTTGATTACTAGGCTCATGAAGACTCAAGGCTTCGTCCCAGTTGATGCACCGATCATGAATCGAGTGTACGACGATAAGTGGATCCAGCGTTGCCACTTGGAGCTTGATCTGGAAACGAACAAGTACAGGAAAAGGGTTGTTGCTAGTGGCGTGGCTGCGCGAGCTGCAAAGAGGAAGAGGGAAGCCGAAGATGGTCCTGCTCCTTCACTTCCAGAACGTGAGTATCGCTATCTCAATTATTGGGAATTTGTTTTACGCTAGTTTTAACATGATGCCTAACATTGACATGTTTCTAGGGTTGAAGCTAAAGAAAATGATGGGGAAGTTGATGAGGATGTGGGACTGCTTTGATGAGCACCTAGAGAAGCAAGAGGAGGAGCTTGACGAGGTTGTTCGTATGCAGGACAAAATCATCGAGGAATTCAAGCTCGACATAGTGTTGTCACCTGGTCCCGAGCCTGATTTTGGTACTCTCCCGGCGTCGAGCGATGATGAGGAACCCCCGGTCAGCCAACAGAACACCGAGAAATCGGCAGAAGAAGATGGTGGCTTGACAAGAAATGAGGAGGAGGAGAGGGAGTCCGAGACTGTTGTTGGATCCGGGCACGACATGCTTTCTGGCACTGGGCAGGAAGTACCTCTACAACAAGTTGAAGCCAACCTGGAAGGGAGCTTGTCCGACAAATCATGAATTATTACATTTGTTAAAACTTTGGATTGATTTTATTTGTCACAATCAACATTATTCTGTTGTTTTAGTATTAATATTACTTGGTATTTTTCATTTAAGATGTGTGTGAGTAGACATTCAAATGCATGTGTAGTTGTGGTTGGGTCTAAATTGCTTTATCATAACATCTAGGGTACAAGTTTCGGTTTCGAAAACTTGTTGATTGTAATATGTTTTAGAAGTCGGAAATAATGGTTAGTAAATTATGGGTCTAAGCCTTCTATTTAACACTGATTTCGAAATCGTAAATTATTCCTCCTCAGATTTAAAAAGCCACTCACTAAACCCCTTAACACTAAACCCTAAACCAGAAGATGAAAAACCCTAAGCCCTAAGCCCTACTCAACGAATTCGAAACAAATTATATCAATCTTTATATCTGTGCAATTTTTACATTTGTTTTACATTTTATCAATGTGTAGATTTTATCAATCTCTAATACAGTAAGTCACTTACCATACCTGCGTTAGTACTATAGTTACAGTTACACGTGTGACACGCTTAGGGGTGCTAATCTATCGAATCGATCGCGAGTACTGCGTAACTCGACTCGACTAGAAAAATATATTAACCATGCATGTTCGACTCAACTCGGCAACTCGGGAGTGTTAATGATATCATGTTTAACTCGAACTCGTTATTATATATCGATTATCGACTCGAATTGCGAGTTTGAACTCTAATTGTGTTTTCCCTATTCAAATAGCGTATTTTAAATTATTCAGTAACCTTCATCCAAACCATTAATACAAAGTATCTTTTTGTATCACTTAATTAGAAATGATAAAATAAAGATTTTGTATTTTTGACATTAATATATTTTATACCACCATGAAAAATATACAACAAGTAAAATGCCTAATTAAGTGACCTATTTTGATAGAGTCTGTACTATGCAAATTTCTAATTAAATATTTGGCTTTACATATACGTAATGAAATTATTATTGTAAATACCAATGTAAATATTTAGTTTGTTCAATGTTGAGTATTAAATGAAAACTAACCAGATTAGATAATTGAACTAATATAGTATAACCTTATAATATTATAAAACTATAACTAATTACACTTATCGAGTTTTTCGAGTGGAGTAGTTAGGTTTTCCTAGAACTCGACTTGTTAACCTTTCGAGTCGAGTCGATCTCGAGTCAAGCTAAATCGAGTCGAGTTGTGACCGAGTTTTGACTGAGACAATCTCGAACTACTCACGAGTTGAGGTACGGGGTCAATTAGCACCCCTTGAAGTGTCAGCTAATGTTCCCTGCATAATGATAATGTATAATATTCGGAAGTCTATGTGATAGTAACTGCAACCATTCTTATATATCGCTCATGTTGAAACCGTTGCTTAGTTAACAGCAAGCATTCGTCTATATCGAACCGTTTATACTTGTTGTTGTATTGTCATACTCAGGTAATCTATATGAATCACATAATGTGCACACCCGTTCACTAATATTTATTGCATAACGTTCATGTATGGATGGTTGGTTTGTATAAATTTTTATTAGGCGAACATATCATCGTTGACAAGCAAGTTGTAAAAAAAAAGAAATTAAATTATCTTTATTTTTATTTTAACAAATCTTCATTGATATAGTCTGGTTGAATATTTCGAATTCGTAAATATACTGTAATCACCAAGTTTTCTAGACCTAAAGGTATTTCATCATTGCAACCCATGAGCTATACCCTAAACCCATGTGGACCAACTTGTCGATTTCGAAAACTAGCCTTCTTACTCTACATTACATTTTTATTACTCAAACAATTATGGTATTTTTCGAGTTCCAAAAAATTAGTTATTGTATACATAGTTTTAGAACTTGAAAAAGAAGTAAAAAACTTACTTCTAAAATCTGTATGTCAATTCAGGGGTCTTAGTTTTCGATATCGAAAATATCTTATAGTTTTTTCAAGGAACTTTCGAAAGTGTAAAGTACCTAGAATACACAATTTTTAGTATTTTCGAGTTCGAAAGTTATAGGGTATATATCACGAAAAAACGCCCAAAACAGAAACCCCAATTCACAAAAGTCCCAAATTCGTAAAACCCTAAGCCCCAAATCCCCAAATCACAAAACCCTAAGCCCCATACTCACAGATCTTCGACGTCGGCAAGATGGCACCCAGCGACACCACGGCGGCGAAGGCACGGCCGAAGAATCCGTTCAAAAGGAAGCTCTTGGTTCGCAGAGGCAGAGAAGGGTATGATCCCAAACATTTTTTTGATAAGGATTGTCATGATAGGTATGTTAAGTATTACCTAGAGGGCAAGTTGTTGGATCCATATGCTGTTGATCCTAGTAAGGTAGAAGAGCTAGGGTTTGGAGAGTTAGTTGGTCTGATGAACATCCAGCAGGTAGGGGAGCTAATGGTGAATGATGCGCCAGCTTACTTGCATGAAAGCTGTCAGTTTTATGCAAATCTAACTGAGGTTGATGAGTCTTTGTATAAAACTATGGTTAATGGGCAAGAATTCCAGGTTAGCTGGTGGATTCTGAATGAGTTGGTAGGCTGCGCTTATAAGACGGCTGAAGATATAGAGAATAGCAGCGGAAATGCTCCTTTGAATGTGTACAATGCAAATGGATGGTTGGGCCCGGGATTTAGCCTGCCTGGTGGTGTAGATAGATGTGCATGTGCTTCTGCCTACTTTGGAAGACCTGTCGGTGATAAAGAGGCCGCACATGTGTACAACCTGAAATGCATGACGCCGGCACATCGAGTTTTGTATGACTTCGTTCATAGGATTCTAGTTCCTTCTCCGAAGAATGTGAGCGAGCCAACAAGCACCACTACTATCTTGTTCTACTATGTTGTTCTCGGGCGAAAAATCAACCCCGGCCATACAATAATGAAGCACATGTTGAATCAGATGGGAGTGACCAAACAGTATTGGAATATCCCTTACGGCGGCTTGATAACCAAGCTCCTCCTGAAGATGAAGCCGGACTTTAAGTTTCAGAGCCCTCCCGTTCCCTGCAGGATCTACGGGCTTCAGTACTTCCAGAACCAAGGCTATGACTTGGTGGACGGTGCTTGGATCACAAAGGTCATCCCGGTGATGAACAAGCGTGCAAAAGGTAACGCAGGTAAGAAACTTTTTCTGAAGCCTAGTTTTCATGTGATTGAATAGGCTTGATGAGTTTATTACTAACTATTTTGTGTTTAATGTCTCGTCCCAGTGATGACCGATGCTGAACTGTACTCAATGGCTGAGCGGATGTATGCCAATGCTAAGGACAAGACTAGTCGTATAATGGCAACGAGGAAGAAGGTCTTCCATGCAAAGAAGAAGATGTCCGCCATGGAAAGGTCGTTGTCAAGTCGCGGGTTTGATCTCGACTTCCCCTGAGGTTGCCGGCTTGGTTAATTCAAGTATTGTGGGCAGTTAGTAATAGTATACAGTTTTGCATGCTTTTGTTTTTGGCCAATTGTAAACTAGTTGTAATGTCGCTAGGGCTACATCGCAATCTTTTGAAACTCTTGCGATAATTGGCAAAAGTGTGCCGAAACTGTAATTCTGAATCTTTTCTTAATGTTAAGTCATTTAATAGCCAACAATGTCAAACTCTTCCTTTTGTATTTTTTTTATCATATTCACACCTTGTTTCGATGTCGTAAGTTGTAATACAAATACATGTTTTCGAATTCTAAACATATTACATCTTCTTTTTCGAGTTCTAAACCTGTTAATATACAAAATTTTGCACATTTCATTGTTCGGGTTCCATATAGGGTATCCCTCTGTTCAATTGACAATTTAACCAAGCTATACAAAAACTATGTTTTCGAATTCTAAAATTATTACATCTTTATTTTCGAGTTCTAAACGTATTAATCTACAAAATTTTGCACATTTCATTGTTCGGGTTCCATATAGGGTATCTCTCTGTTCAATTGACCGTTTAACTAAAGTATTCAAAAACAAGGTAGTAAGCTACTTTTCGAATTCTAAAATACCAGGTGTTTTAGTAATTTCAGTTTCTAAAACGGGTGAAATATAGGGGAACCTATTGTCTGGCAAAGTACTTCAGTAACATGTATTCAGAAGTCGTAAACCTTGGGGCGATTATGTTTACGAATTCGGAAACGTAACTACAGTTTTACAAACTCATAAAACACTAAGTAGTATTAACACCAAATTTGAGATCACTTGTGCAACTTAAATTCAGAATCAAATTAAACTTAACAAAGTTCAAAATCATTATATTACAACATTTTTCTTCCGTTTCACCTTCACCTTTCTTCCTTTACGCGCATTTCCTTTATCATTTATCCAAACACCCTCGTCGTGATCCAACCGGCTTTGATATCTCTTCAAGTTCTTTCTAGTCTCCCGCAGGCTAAATCCCTCACAAACATCTTCTAAAGGTATATCAGTTAACTCAGCATTTTCCACTTCTTCTTCTGCGTCACCGACATACGTTTTCTTTCCCTTCAAAACTACCTCCAACCCGCGATTAGCTAGATCCGGGACATAAAAAACCTGATCGCCTTGCGTTGCAAGTATGAATGCATCTCCTTTGAACGCACGTCGTTTCCTGTTCACGAGGGTGATGCAAACTGAATCGTCTTTAGACACCGCATCTGGATGAACCCAGTCACACTTAAAAACAACAACTTGTGTACCAACGTAATTTAACTCCCAGATTTCGGTAATGGTCCCATAGTGTCTGCTGTCCTTGTAACAGGCACTCCCTCCTTCGTCATTTTGAAGGAAAATTTCATTTGAAATTACTGAAATTCCACTATTCTGAGAAATTCCCTTGTCATCTTGTGCCTTTGTTCCAAAAGTGTAGCCGTGAACATCGTATCCTGTAAAGGAAACAACTGTTGGATTCGGCCTACTTGATAGCCACTTCACATTCTCCTCATGTTCACCTGATTGTACATGCTCTTCTAACCATTCACCAAATGTCCTCACATGTTCCTCTACAACTTCCTCCTCTTTCCAATTACCATGTCGTTCCTGAATTTCATCCATGTGTTTGGCGATATAAGGGGTCACATCAGAGTGATTGCGTAACACATACAAATGAGCGGTACACAAATCAATAGCACTTGGATTTAACAACTTGCCTCTGTTCAAACCGTGACCATCAATTCTATCATTATGCCTCCCCTGCGGAATACCAACCGTCTCTGATTCACTGATGTAAGCCATGCAGAATTCTATCGACTCCTCCGTAACATATCGCTGCACTATGCTAGCATCTGGTCTGTACCTATTCTTCACAAAACATTTGAAGATCTTCATGTACCTTTCAAAAGGATACATCCACCTTAAAGATACAGGCCCACACAACTTAACCTCTCTTACCAAATGAACAATCAGATGGACCATAATATCGAGAAAAGAGGGAGGAAAATACATCTCAAGCCTGCACAGTACGTCCACCACCATATCTTGTAGTTTGTCCAGCTTTAAGCGGCTTACTGCCTTGCGACATATGCCTTTAAAAAAAAGACATAAGCGATTAATGCAGCTGCGCACATGCGAGGGCAAACTCCCACGGAGTGCGAGAACAATCAACTCCTGCATAAGATTATGACAATCGTGCGATTTCAAACCAGCAATTTTACAATCTTCCACACTCACGCATCTGCCTATCTTAGAAGCGTATGTCGTGGAAACTTTCACATCCTTCAAAAACTCACAAAACCTTTTCTTCTCAACTTCAGACATATTGTAGCAAGCTGGTGGTAAAAACTTTCTCCCTTCTACTTCTACAGGTACAATCGACTCCCTTAATCCCATTCTGCTCAAATCCTTTCTACTCTTCAAACCATCTTTTGATTTACTTGGAATATCGAGTAAGGTGCCAATAAGACTATCACAAACATTCTTTTCAATATGCGTAACATCCAGGCAATGTCGCACCCCCAAATACTCCCAATATGGCAATTCAAAAAAGATACTACACTTTTTCCACGGTCCACATACCTTGGCCTTTTTATGGTTTTTGCCAAAGTCATTCTCCATGTCTCTCACTTTTTCTAGAATCTCCGGTCCAGAGATAGGAACAGGTTCATCCCGACCTTCTACTTTTCCATCAAACCATTTCTTAGCTTTTCTCAACGCATTATCCGTAGGCAAAAACCTCCTATGTCCAAGATACACTGTCTTCTTACCATGACTTAGTTGGCAATAACAGGTGTTTTCCTCACATACCGGACAAGCCAAATGCCCTTTCACTGAGTAGCCAGCAAGATTACCCAGCGCGGGATAGTCATTGATAGTGAATAACAACACAGCGTTCAATTTGAAACATTCATTCCGATATCCGTCATATGTCCAATTCTCCCCGTACCACAACTTTTTCAAATCATCGATTAGTGGCGCCAA
Source organism: Sherardia arvensis (assembly GCA_948330725.1). Lineage (NCBI taxonomy): Eukaryota > Viridiplantae > Streptophyta > Magnoliopsida > Gentianales > Rubiaceae > Sherardia > Sherardia arvensis. The sequence continues at coordinate 20,861,613 of OX415238.1, forward strand.
ATATATATCAATATCATTTCCTGGTTGTTTAGGCCCTGAAATCATCAAGGACAGCAACACATACTTTCTTTTCATTGTTAACCAAGAGGGCAAATTGTATATCACCACCATGACTAGCCAAGAACTGTGCATGCTACTCATGTCCCCGTAAGGGTTCATTCCATCGGTCGACAGGCCTAACCTCAAATTCCGATCTTCCTTACTAAGCGGAGGATATAACTCGTCTATTTTCTTCCACTGATCACCATCAGAATTATGTCTTATCACATCATCCTTGGGACGATTTCTTCTACGATGCCACGTCAAATTTTTTGCATCACGTCTATTTGAAAACAACCGTTCCAACCGAGGAATGATAGGTAAATACCAAACAACTTTAGCAGGTGTTGGTTTCTTCCCTCTATTCGACACCTCTGCTCCCACGTCTAACTTCTCCTTCTTTGTTGTGTACCGCGGCTCATTACAAACTGCACACCTATCCAGTTTTTCATTCTCCTCCCCTCTATACAACATGCAATCATTAGGACATGCATGAATTTTCTCAAGTTCCATTCCCATTGGACACAACACCCGTTTAGCTGCATAACTGCGATTTGGCATCTTGTTGTCAGCAGGGAGTAGTTCTGTCATGATTCCTAGCAATTCCGTCATCGCATTATCAGAAAGACCGTGTTTAGCTTTCAAATTCATAACTTGCAGAGTCGCACTCAAGATTGTGTGACCCGAGCCCTTATACAACGGAGTTTTCTTATTCATGTACATGGCTTCTAAAGCTTCTGGTTTGCCAACAAAATGCCTAGCCACGTCGTCTGTCAAATCAGTCAACTTATCATCACATTCCATTTCACAACTTTGCCCTCCCTTCTCAGCATTATTTTGTTCTTCCCTAATGCTACCATCATGATTCTCGCCATGCCATATCCAAATTATATAGCTTTTATCAAAGCCATGCATAATCAAGTGACCCCTAACGCCAGCAACACCTAAATTAGCATTATTCATGCAGTTTCTACAAGGACACCTAATTCCAGAACAATTTTCACTTCTCGCATGTTCTGTTGCAACATCAATGAAATGTTCAACCAACCTCCGGTATTCAGGACTTGTACGCGCATCCTCTTCAATTATACGAGCACGATCCATATATATATATATATATATGTGTCGAACAAGGCACAAGCAATACAACCTAAACAAAACCAAGCAATCCAGTCAAAAAATATGGTAGCACCATGCACGTAACATGGAAATAACACCTAACTAACCAGTATCCAATAACCCATTATACTACACATCCACAATCTTACAATTACAAAACAAAATCAAGGCAAGTGGCCTCGCATACACCGATGTCATCAAAGATACATACATGTCGATAATTGGGATTTGAAAGGGAATCAAAGACCAAGATTTACACACACATACCTTCACAAATCAGCTCCCAAACTTTGGGGTTGAATCTAGGACCTCCAAAGATTTTAACAAAAGTTGCTAACAGTTCAAAACATTCAGCCCGTCAGACCATTTTAGTAAATCACAAAGGGTTTCGAATTCGAAAATCCTATGCAGTCAAAACTGTCTTACTAACTTTCGAATTCGTAAACTGTACAGCCAACCCTTTACAAATCAAGCATGTGACTTTAATTATAGAAAAACTTCTTTGATTCTAATTCCTATCATTACGATTTCGCAAATATAACAATATCAAAGAAAACATCAACGTCATCACAATATGGTACATTATTTTCGATCTCGAAATATTTGTTATACATTTTCCGATTCCTTAAACATCACACCTTGAAAATGAAAGATGGTACTAGCAAGTGTCTTTCTTTTTACTAATCTTAAACTTGACCTTATTAAGTTTTCGATTTCTAAACTTAATAAGGGTACATTTCTTTCTAATCTTAAACCTTCACCTACACTTAAACACTTCAAATTGATCAACACTCTACTACAATCATCTTCATTTCGAGCTCGAACATTGTGTCAAACGGCGTTTTCAATATTTACGCCGTCTGAAATTTCTAACAACTTACCCGATGGGTTTTCGAACTCGAAAACCTAGGTCACCGGCGTTTTGATCCGACCGCCGTGCACCGGCGACGTCTCCGGCGACATTTCCAGTAGTGACGGTTACATAATAATTTTCCAAAGTTAATCATCTTTGTTTATAAAATAATAATGCACACACAACATCTATGGCCCTGTCAAGTTCAGCTGAACTGAAATTCACTTGACTGAAGTTCGCTGAAGTCTGCTTAAATTCGCTGAAGTTCGCTGAAGTCTGACTTCGCTGAAATTCGCTGAAGTCTGCTGAAGTGGCCTGAAGTTCGCTGAACTCTGCTGAAGTTTGCTGAAGTCTGCTGAAATTAACTACAAAATGTTATAATAATTATTATTATTAATTTGAGTTCAAACATTCAACTTCAAATTTGATCAAATAATAAAGATTTTAAAGTAATTATTTTATTTGTACAATATTTTTTCAAAAATTACACATATCATACAAATCGAAAAATGAAATATTTTGTTTCGCAGTAATTATTTGATCAAATAATAAATATTTCGCAATAATGATTTTGTTTGTTTATGAACATATTCGTAATCAGGGCCTGCTTAATACGCCTGAATTGAACTGAACTGAACTGAATCGAATAAATATTGCACCAAACCAAATGGAAATCTCTATCTAATGGTAGAGAAACAGAAATTCAAGAACAGAAAATAGAACGGAATTGAACTATATTTAACTGAATTAAACTACATTTAATTGAAATGAACTTCATTTAACAAAAATGAACTGAATTTTCAATATAAACTTAAAATCGTCAAATTATATTTTCGGGGAACTGAATTGAAATAAATTACAATTTCTCTGAATTGGATTGAACTGGACTGAATCATTAACATATATTTTGTTTTAATTTTAGTTAAAGTATAATGCACTGAACTGAACTGAAACTACTGAACTGAATTGAACAGAATTAAAATGAACTGAACTGAAAAATAATGAACTGAACTGAAAATATTCAGATAAGTTGTACTAAACAAGCCCTTATTGTTGAATTTGTTAATTTTGATTATAAATTATAACTATTAAAAATAACTTTATTTGATAAATTAAAACAAAATACATTGAAGAAACATTTGTTCACAATTAACTTCATTGATAAATCAAAACAAAAGTATTTCATTGACATTTTTGAATTGTAAGAAATTTTATTTTAAAACAATTTAGTGAAAATAGGGATTTTTTTTTATTTAGCTGAAATCCGCTGAAATCCGCTGAAATCCGTGTAGAAGTCCGCTGAAGTCAGCTGAAATCCGGTGAAATCCGCTGAAGTACGCTGAAATCCGCTGAAGTCTGCTTAACTTAACTGAAATGTCCAGAATTTAAACTGAACTCGATAGGACCTATATCTATAACTCTATTTAAAAGAAAATGTTACAATCTGATGTGTCGTTACGATTTTGTATTTCCATATACAATAAATAAATACTAAAAATAGAATATATTATCAAATAATGTAGATAATCGATACTATATTTTAAAAGAGAATAAATTAGAATTTTCTTAGAATTTAGAATTATTTTTAAAATTAGTCACAAACTGACAACTCAGCATATCTTAATTAATTATTTTTATTCTTTTTCTGTATCAGCTGCTTTCTGGAGTTTTCTTTCGCATCTCTTCCTTCCCCTTCCCATTTACTTCATGAACATTATTTTTCCTTCTCTTCCTCCTCCTCTTCAATTCAGTCCCCGTCCTTAAATTGTTTCATCTGACTGGTAATAAGAATGAATCAGGCCATGTCTGTGGTAAACCCTCCTCAACCGCCCGACTTCTCTTTGTTGCAGCCTACATCCCATTCTCCCGTTACTGCATGAATCGCCGGCACCCACCACTCTTCATACCTCAGCGGGGACATTCGGGTCGATCCCACGCCGACGTCGGTGGGTTTCAACACGGACCAGCTGCCTCTGAACACGAGCCAGAACTACTCGGAGGAGGGGGAGGATGACGTCGGCGATGACGTCGAGGAGGCGGAGGTGGACACCGAGATCATCCACGACGATAACGAGGCGCCGGAGGAGGAGGACAATGGCGAGGATCTCTTCCCGGACAATTTCATGCAAGATTACCAGCAGTTGGGGGAGCAGGACCAGTACGAAAACGTCGGTTTGGATGATTCTTTTGATGACAATGTAGCTCGAAGCTCCTGAGAAATAACCAGAGAATCTCCTCACTCTCTTTGCTCCGCCGCCGTTTCTCCGTCGCCGGCCGGTAGAATTCAGGTAATACTTTAAACTAGCATCCTCTTAGAAGAAACGTAATAGTTCTAGCTCATTCTCTGTATTGGGTCTTTCAGTTTGGATCTCCAAAAACCCTTTTGGCTGCCCATAAAAACCCTACACTGAAGTCATTGATTTCTTTCGTTTAATGGTTCTGTAACTGCTATGAATTCTTTTTTTTTTTTTTTTGATTTGAATTAACTGATGATTCTTGCTTGATTGGATTTTGTTGAAGTCATGGTGTTAAGATTGAAAGTCTGAGGCTTTTTCATTGTATATGTGGATATCAATGCATGATTGATACTCAATGAGTTAATAATCTCTGACTAAAACTTTATGCAGTTGGTTTTTAATAATGTATTGCAAATAAGAAGCAAACTGATGACTTGGAGTTCAGAAGATTGAATAGAATCAGCTCAGTAATGAAAATCTGAGTTCCAGTTTAACTGTATGTGGCTTTGCTAATGTTAGCGGAAATTACTCTTCCTTTCCTTTCAATACAACAGAAAAGGCAGTAAGAAGGAAAAGGAGAATCAACTATAATGGATGCAGTTAATGAACTTAGGTAAGGGTGGGGGTAGGATTGCAGGACAAAGAAGGGGGGAGATGGAGGGGTTTATGAGTTTTGGAGAGTAAGGGGATTATCATGGTTGAACTTTGATTCGATTTTTCAGGTCGTTCAACTGTCAATAACTGATTCTACTTTAGAATTGACCCAACCTATTAAAGGCAAATTATTTCTGAGGAGCGAAGAACTAGATTTTTGGAGAACTGATGAGCTGCTGAGATGTAGCTCGAAGCTCGAGAACCAGAATGGGCCTTAATTCGCAGCGGAAGCTTCCTGAGCTTCTCCACGACCAAGAAGGTATTGCTCCTTTCATATCATTTCTGCCCTCTTTTGTAGTTCATTCTGGGTAAAAATGCAGTCTTTCTTTAGGGAATGGAAATGTAAAGCCTAATGCTAATTTGATATAAAGGATGGAATTTCATAGATAAGCACGTATGTGGGGATTCAGGTGCTTAGGAAATGGAAATGGAAATGTAAATCCTAATTTTAATTTGATGTAAAGGAACGGAATTTCATAGATAAGCATGTATTATTTGTATGTGGGGATTCAGGTGCTAATTTATCTTAAATTGCTGTTTTTTTGTTGCAGATACGGATGATGACAACTATAGGCCTTCGAAGCGAACTCGGGCTGAATTTAGGCCTCTGCCGAATCCAAGAATGTTTGATGAGAATGATGGTATGCAAAGCTCGCCGGGTAGATCGCAGCAAGATACGCACATGACTGATGCAACTGATGACAGGATCCGTTTGATCATGTATTTGTTATTCGTTTGATACCTGGTGTTTGATGAAGTTCACATCGTCTTTATTTCTACTGTTAATGTCCTTTTTTTGAGCTTTTAGCAAAGACAGAGTTATCAGCAAGGTTTGACGAAGCAATCCGATGGGGATATCATATATCAGTTTCATGTGTTTTGGTATCTGAAGATTATGAAAATCATGTTCGCTGATGAAGGTCATCTACAACTGTCGGAAATCATGTTCGCTGATGAAGGCCGGCCCTTTGTGTAATTTGGTTTATTTTAAAGGGATTGTTGTACTTAATTTTTGTTGAATAATCTTCATTTACAAGTTAAGATTTTTGCAATTTTACAAACAGTTATGGTCCTGCTGACTATTGGTACTTGATTTCTGCATTTAGTCACCCTTTCTTCTATATAGCCTGCAATTATTTCATTAAAAATTATTAAAATTTAGCCAGCATCAGAACGTTTTGAAATAAATAATGCACTTAATCATTTTCACCAATTCTTTATTATTGTTATCAGTAAAAACTAAATTTCAAAACATACATCTTAACGTTCCCTAAAATAAAAACTACACACGATCATCCTCACATATTATTTCTTATTTTCGTAACGGTAATTCATGCACCCCCTCTTCTTTATAGTCTGCAATGATTTCGTTAAAAATAATTAAAACATGATTTGTAACGTTCATTGAAATAAAAGCAGTATTTTATCATCCTCTCTGATTCTTTATCATTTTTGTAACGGTAATTCATGCATTATTTCTTCTTTCTGCAATTATTTCATTAAAGATTATTCAAAATCAATTTAAAAACCTCCATCACAACGCTTCCTGAAATAAAAACATCACTTAATGATCGTAATAATTGATTTTTTTATTTTGTAACGGTAAAACTTAATTTTAAAATCTGAATTAACGTTGCCTTAAATGAAAACTGTACTTATTCATTATCACAAATTCTTTATTTTGGGTTGATCCGTTCTCACAAATGGTGCCATAAAAATTATTAATATTTTCATTCAAAGGTAATATATGCATACGAAATTTCATATGATTTGAAAAAAATGACTAATGAAAACTCAGTTAGAATGAATACAATTCATTGTACCTCAATTTGGGTTGTTAAAATTTATTGTGTATTGAATTATAGAGAATTAGAGATCAATGAGTTTCAAATTTTATAAAATGTGTGCAACTTTATTTTGAAAGGGTCCCAATTTGTTTTTCAGGTACGAAAATATCTATTGAATAATTTGATCAATTGACAATAATCGGGTTAAGATATTGCTATTTTAACATTTTTTTGTCAAAAGTCACTATCTATAAACTCCTTTCCATCGCATTCTCATACTTAAGAGTCACATACTTAATATTCTTTGTTATTTTTGTAACAATAATTCATGCACCATTTATTCTATTATAACCTGCAATGAATGCATGAAATTATGAATTGTCTCGGAAACTATTATATATAATTTCATCATAAAGCAAACGGTCACCATCACAATCATCCCCTTTAAGTATCCACCAACTTTGATACCATATTTCTTCTCGAACAAGTTTTAAGTTACCAAAAAAAACTATAATTAATAAAGCATTTAAAGACGGTTTAAATATTAGTATTTGTTTATAAAAATATTATAGAATAAACAATAAAAATTACTAAATGTACTACAATATTATTAATAAAATCATATTTTTAAAAATACTGACGTTATTTAATGGATATTTTATAATTAAATTTTCAAGATTTTAATAATTTTCCAAGTACTATAAAATTCGTATACATATTATTATTGATGAATAGAAAAATTGTTTTACAAATTAATATATAATAATAATAATACTAATTTCAAAATAAGTTTTCGTGCATGGACACGAGTATTATACTAGTATATAATATATATGGAAGATGCTGGGTTTTAAAATTTGCATGACACACCAATTTTGGAATTTTATTGTATTTTTCCAACATGTAAATGATATAAAAATTTTAGTAATGATTGATTCATTCAAATTAAATGAATAAAATTTCGGAATTGATTACCTTACCTATTAATAAAATTAATTATATTCATTACCACCCTGTTTTATAAACCGTCCAAGTTCATTGTCTTTAAATCCAATAATTTCTATTTCCTTCTATTCCTTTCCCTGTTTCCAAAACTAATTAAACCCTTACTAAAAACTCTCCCAAAATTCATTATTCAGTTAACCTCTTCTCCGTTTCTTTATCGCCATTACCAACACTCTAATGAAAATTTTAAAATTTTCATCACCTCTTCTTCTTCTATTTCCATTTCACGTCATTACCTCTTCTTCTATTCTCTCGCTTCAGTTTTTTATCCTTGTGCTTTTATTATTGAATTAAATATATAATGGTTGAGTGCCTTTTGAACTCCTTTGTTACAACATATATATTACCTTGGAATTTTAACCCGAATTCCCGATTGTTGAGAGTGAAGTTTCTTGACCTCGATGAGCTATCAGTGTCTCACGTGATGTCCCTGCGATCTGGCGTGTAAGTTTAATTTTTTGCCTCTCCACTCTGTGTTTGTATTGATATTTACAATTTTAAATTAGTTTTCAGTCGGTGAATCAGATATAATGGGAGTTATAGTACTTATTTTATGATGATTTTTCTGTTTAAGCCTTTTTGAATCTTTGATATTGAGCAAAACCAATATAGAAAATTTTGGTTTGAGATTGTGATATGCCCCACAAAATGCATTATTGGAAAAATAACATTAACCTTTTTTTTATATTATTCACCGCGCAAAATGTTAATTACTTGCCTTTGTTTTGCACTTATATACAGTTTTTGCGTCACGGAGTAAAAAATTTGATTCCACAAGTTTTTGAATTTTTTTTTCACGGAGAAGGGATTTGAAGTAATTGGGAAGAGATTGTAATGCCATTTGGGAAGAGATTGTGATGCCATTAGCATACGATAAGGTTATGAGAAGCTGGGATTTGAAGAAATTGGAAATAAATTGTAATACCATTAGGATACGATAAGGTTATCAGAAACTGCCATGACGGCTTTCTTATGTTGCTGCAATCATGCCTTTTCAAGGTCTAGATAACTTTATAAAGCATATAGCTTTCTAGGTCATGTTCATTTCACCTTATCTGCATCTTCGTGTAATTAGTTAATTAAATTTTGATTTAATACAGTTTAGCTTAGTTTTGTCCTATTATTAATGTTTTCTACATGCTTTTGCTCATGTGAAAGATGTAAACAATTTCATGGGATTGAGCTTCATAAGACTTAAATTTTATTTTTCTATTAGTTTAGATGTTGATTATGTAAGGTGTTAGATTTAATGCGTTCCTTGCTTTGCTCTTTTTAAGAATCTGCTTATCTATACTATACTTTAAAAGAGGATGGATTAGAATTGTCTCAGAATTTTGAATTATTTTTACGATTAACCACAAATTGACAACTCAGCTATACTCATCAACTTATTTTTAATTTTTACTCTTCTTTTCTCTGAATTTGTTCTACGATTCCTTCCACCTCTTCTTCTCCCCTTACCAATTGCCATTTATGAGCAATTATTCCCAAAACTCATCCTCTCCTTCAGATTGATTGCATCCGTTTCAACACTAATTCCTTAAATTTGATTCAATCAACCCCTGTAGAGCAGAGTCTCCCAAATTCAATTTCTACTCAATCACCAGATTTTTTTGATTTTGAACCGGATGCTCGCCTGCAACTTTCTTCGGCAGTTCTGACCGGAGATCCGACGCAGGTGATCGCTCCACTATCTCCTCCACACCGGCTAGAGTAAAAGCCCCAACACCACGGTCCTCAACTCGCTCCTGGTGCACCAGCTCGACGAGGCAGTTCACGGCCGGAAATTGGAGAGCTTTTCTGGCGCTGACGCCGGCGTTCTGGCTCAGCGTTCTGGCTCTGTCCGATCGATTCACCATCCTCCATGCACCGGCAACAACATTTTGCTTATCCTCCTTTTCAGTTTGATTTCAGCTCGGGATCGGAGACTTCAGCCACGTCTTTGCCAGCGGTTTCGAGGTAACGTCGCAGGCGCCTGAGATTTTAGCTCCAGAACATGGTTTCTCTTCTGGGATACTCCAGTCATGGAGACATCCTCCATGCACCGGCAACAACATTTTGCTTATCCTCCTTTTCAGTTTGATTTCAGCTCGGGATCGGAGACTTCAGCCACGTCTTTGCCAGCGGTTTCGAGGTAACGTCGCAGGCGCCTTAGATTTTAGCTCCAGAACATGGTTTCTCTTCTGGGATACTCCAGTCATGGAGACACGCAGTATTTTGCAAGAATTTTTACTTATGAAGGAGAGCACCTGAGGTGGGTTGACGGTAAAGATGATGGCAACCGGCAACATAGATCCAGCTGGCCATCAGGAGAGGGAGGGTTCACGTTCGGATTCGAAGAGGGTTATCGATTCGCTCGCAGCAGCCCGAGAACTGGCAGGCTGTTGGCACAGCTTTTGAAAACATCAAGAAGGTAGCTTTTTAATGTAAATGTATAGGTTTTTGAATTTTGATCAAGAATGTTAAGACACTTTTGAAAACATCAATATGGGTTGATGATCAAGTACAATGCAAGGCGAGGGGATAAGCATCAGGCTCACAACACTTTTGAGGGAATGCGAGCTCCAAGAATTGAGCCAAATTCACATGTTTTTACTAGGTGTGCTTTATTGGCTGTGTGAATATTGTGTTGTGTGTTTTGGAAGGAGAGGAACAAGGCACTGGCAACTTTGGTGGGTGTCTTTCGCATTTTTTTGAGCTTTGTCAATTCATTTTTAGCTTATTTGATGCAACTTTCCTTTGCATATTCTGAATTTGAGGAGTTTTTTGCTGCATTTGTGAAAAATAAATTCCCTGTGCACATGTGGTGTCGATTTATCATGGCCATAAACACTCTTTTCACACGCAAAACTTTTTCTTATGACTGTATTATGACTGGCTTATTTTTGCTTGAAATTGTCAGAACCCCAAGCATCTTCACAATCTACGTGTTGCCTTTATAATTGATTGGTCTGCGTTTAATTCGATGAATTATATTTGATTGTAGGTAATGGATGAGCTTTGAACATCTGCTGGATGATAACAAAGATGTGGCTAAAATGTATCTCACTAAAAAGTTAGAGAAGATCAACATGAAAATTCTACCATTTCCTCCAGCAATGAGGAAGATGATTTAGATGATGAAACTAATGGTCCAGACATGGGCAAGGTATGACACGTTTTGTGTTTGAGGGAGGTTGACTGTAATCTTATTCATCATGAAGTTGTCAACAAACCACCAACAGACACATAGGAGGTAGTATGATATGATGCTCAAACGATTATCATGATTAACGCCCCCTTGATAATTTTTGCAACTAATTAAAAATTTTCTTTTCCAATTCCTTTGTAGATCTTTGATACACGGCATTTCTACTTGAATGTGTTGAATTAATATGTGATTTTGGAAAAACTGTGTTTGAATGTTCACTACAAGTATCATGTCTCAACTAATTTTGGAATTGATCATGCAAGCTATTCCAGGGAAATGGATTGCTGCAGTGTTACAATTGCAGTCCAAGCTGCTAGAGGGATTGAATGTTTGCATGGCTATTAATAGAGATATAAAGTCCTCAAACATACTCATAGATGAAGAAGGGCGAAAAGCAATTGATATGCAGTATGAAGAAGGGAATGTGGTTGAATGTGCAGTTCCCTTGATCAAGGCTGGTGATATACAAGCAATCTTGGATCCAAATATGAAGGCACCTTCTGATCTTGTGGCTTTAAGAAACATAGCAAATATAGCGAGTATACAAGGTTTAGCCAGCATATCTTGAGGCTTGGACTTCAGTATACAAGGTTACAAGATTCTACTTCATTTGCTGCAAGTTTGCTGAATTGCTCAAAAAAATTGTCTTAACACTTTGTACTTAATATTTGATTTTCAACACATACTTGGCATTTGTAATTTCAGAAAGTATCAGTACTACATCATGAATTTGAGTATATGGTTTGACATACAATTCTAATAAATATGTTAAACTAAAGCTAATGTGGTGATTTTGTATTTTTATAAATAGCATATGTGGCCTAATATGGTTATGTAACGTTTGAGGTGGAATGAAACATGACCAAATTAATTAGATTAGATGGAACATTGAATACATTGGTTGTGAAACGTATGGAATATTGAATACATTGATGCAAGAAACTATGTAACGTTTTGGGTGAATAATAACTAAATTTAATAAATTTAAATACTCAGATTAGTTACCATAATAAATTCAAAATAATATATTGAATAATGTAACGTGTCATATTTTTTACTTTTTCATAAATGTTACGAAATTACTAAAAGTATTGGGTTTTTTTTTGGATTAGTGTACATTTTTTTTGAATGTGCATACTTTTTTTTTTTGAAATTTGATATTTAAAAAATGTTGTTCTATTCAAAGTCTGTATGCATGGCTTATGATAAGTAAAATGTTGGTTTGCCTTTTTCAGAAAAGGTGAAACACAATGTTGTTTTGATCAAGAGAAAATCTCCTGAACTCCCAACTTTCCTGACCGTGAAAGTCTTTATACGTTTCACCTTATACAGTGTATGTTTTAATTTGAACTGTATATTTTATTAGTTGAAATTTTTTAATTTTTACATAAAATTTCTTGAATTTTCGTATTATAACATGTTTCATTACATGTTTACTTTAATATGATCAATGTTTTAACACAAAATTTTATCACTTGAGTTTAAATATATAGTGGTAGTTCCATAGCATTTAGGAAAGTTGGACTTTCTAGAGACTTAGTATTTGATCAAAGCAAGTAATATGGCAATTTTTTTAACTAGATAAATTTATCTACAAACAAATAAAAAATGCGCAAACAAGTTTAAAATTTTGAAAGTGAGAAATAGTCTCACTATACTAATACTATAGTGCAAACAAACTAATACAATAGTGCAAAACTGTCATATTTAAAACAAAATCTACCCGTGCATCGGCACGGGTATTATACTAGTTCATTTTATGTAAGTTGGCTCACCCAAAACATAAATAACATAGTTGAAGGCACAAAGAACTTAACAATACTAGTTGGGTAACATATTCTCTTATGTTGTTTCTTTATATATAATCTTAAGCAATTCTTTTATAGTGAGATTACAAGGCAATTTTTTTTGTATTAATATTCTCACATTGTGAACATTTAGACCTATATCAGACGAATATAATCAATTAAATGACATGGTAGGTAATATATTTGGTATATTGGAGATATATCATTAGTAAGGAATTAAAATGTAATGCATATTCGTATTTATTTTTTCATCAGTTAAGTTATTATTATTATTAATTAATCTATGCATATGATATTTTAAAATAAATATTTGTGCATCGGCACGAGCATTATACTAGTATATTTTATAATTAACTCATCTATACCTTTTGGGCCATACGCTTTCTCTCTCTACACTCTCTGCTCTCCCTTCTCTCTACCTTTATTAATTAAGCACCTATTGTTCCGACATATGCCCCTTTTTATCTCTTTCTGTGCACTATTTACTACCGATAACGTTCGAATAACGGCTACATACATGGAGAGAAACCCCCCAAATCGTAGTTTTTTACAGGCCCTGACATCCAAACTGATTAAGAATGGAAAAAACTATTTTCCAAAACTATTAATGAAAAATGAATTTTTGTTTGGAAAGGATTATATTTGTTTTCCTATTAGTTTTAGAATAGAATTAGGACATGTATTATTTTCCTATTTTGTTTTATTTTCATAGCTATATATATTGTAATCCTTATAGAGAAAAGAGGAGAAGAGATTTTGAGATTAATAAAAATTCAGTGTATGAGTTTTAACCTAGTTTTCCCGAAGGTGTGATTGCCAAAGGATAATTATATATATTTTCCCTATGTGTGATTGCAAAGGTTAATTATATATTTTGTTACGAGTTCTTTTCCAACCACGATTCATCAACGCACGAGTCCTGCATCAACGCACGCCCCCTCCTTCATCCGCGCTTACCTCAAAACCTGAAATCGTCCCAATCGGCGAGCATAAGGGCAAGATAGCTTGCATAGTCTCGCAAGGAACAGGCGACACAACTTGCAGCTCACTATCAGAATATCTTGATAAGAAAGTTCGAACAGGGCAAGCCCTCGATGGAAACACTCAATGAAGCATTCAAATTGGGTTCTCCTCCAGCTTTCAGATCGGCTCCATCGACTATCGTCACATTCTTATCAGGTTTCAAGACCAGGAGGACTATCAAAGATGCTAGTTGAAGGGCTTGTGGAATCTGAAAGGTTTTTCGATGAAAATCCTTAAGTGGACTACAGACTTCACTCCTGGTACAGAATCCTCAATGGTTCCCATTTGGATTACAATTCAACATGTACCTGTTTTCTTCTACAATACTGCAATGCTAGAGTTCATTGGTAATAGAGTGGGTAACTTTATTAAGATGGATTAACCTATTGCCTCTCTAACTAGGCCCTGAACAGTGAAAATTTGTGTGGAAATAGATCTGCATAAAAAGATACACACTGAAATAACAATTAGGGTTTCTGGATTTACTGCTGATTTGGAAATTGAGTATGAGCAACTCCCTGTGTATTGACCTCACTGTAGAAAGTTAGGCCACACTTTGGGTGAATTTAGACTAGCTAACCCAAGTGATACTAATGGATGGAACCACCACGCAAAGAAGAAACACACACCAAATCTCTACCCAACCCTCTAGGAAACCTGCCCCTCCCCTTAAGCTCATCCCACCTTCCAAAGTTACTGCCCTACCCTCCAAAACCACTGTTCCTATCACACAAACTCATAATCCAATGGGTGAATCTTCTAGTACTTCTGCCAAGGAAAAAGTTAGAGTTATTGCTACTCAGGAGATCAGGCAAAAACTAGCTACAGTCACCATATTGTCAGAAAAGAATGTTGTAACTCCAGCTGTCACAATTCACATCCCTGATTCCAATGAAGAGGAGCATTCCAATATGTCATGGAGTGTAAATGATGTTATTCTTATAACTACTCAATAGCTAGTGGAGATCAAAAGGTTGTAATGGAGACCTAAGGCTAAACCAAAATTAGTTATATATGCTAAGGATGATCTAAGTCTCATAACCAAGAGCCACTCCAATGATGAAAAATCTCACCTCACTACTGATCAGTTTACTTATTTCTCTTAGGCACAGAACAGGTCAAACAGGTTTCTGCCACTTCAACAGCAAATTGCAGTTTCAGACTCTGAAGAAGTAGAAGAGAGGCAAACAATACCAGCTCAGCCACCTCAAGTGGAGGAAGATACTCAATATAAGGAGCTCTCACCTGTCATCCAAGCCAGAACAAAGAAAAATCAAGTAAGCACAGCACGGGTGAGACAATATTCTAGATTTATGGCAAAAAATACTCCTGCAATCAAACTCAAAACATATTTTACACAGTTGAATAAGATAATATCTGGTTCTGCTACAAAAAGCCCTCCGTCAGTTTCCAATGATTGACAAAACCCTAAAAATAAAGTTCCTGGTTTGGAATATTAGGGGGATGAACACATCAATAGAAAGACCGAAAGAGTTAACTTTAATTCACAAATTTGACCTTGTATGTCTAATTGAGCCTATGCATCAAACTGATAAATGTGTTGATTTTGCTGCATCACTTAAATTTAATACATGTATTGCTGCACAGAATGAGAGAATCTAGTTAATGTGGAGTGATAGCATGCAACTTACTTTAATTCAGTATAATCCCCAATTTTTACATGTATCAATACATAGTACAAAACTGAATGCCAATATGAAGTCTGGTTTAGTTATGGTTTGAGAACTAGGAAAGAAAGGGAGGATCTATAGATTGATCTAGCTAAAATTACTTGCCCTGAAACTATCTTCATAGGGGACTTTAATGCTATAACTTCTATATCTGAATATAAAGCTTCTAACTTGAGAAGCATTAAAGAATTTTCCATGTTCATTGACAGCATGCCACTTGAACATATTAACACTGTATGAAATTCATTTACATGCAGGTATAAAAATCAGTTTGATCTCAGTCAAAATGGAAGGAATAAAACACATACTATACAGAGATTGGACAGAAGCTTATGCACTCCTCAATGGAAGGTTAAATTTCCCGACTCTTCTATCCTTGTGATGAACAAAGAAACTAGATCACCGTCCCATGATTTTATGTGTTGGTAGTCAAATAAAGTCATCACCTAGACCATTTAGGTTCATAAAATACCTGGTTCAAAAGAGAGTCTTTTTTACAGGCTATTCATGATAGCTGGACTGCTAATATTCAAGAGTCAGGCATGCTTAAATTATATTTAAAACTGCTTAGACTTAAAAAGTGTTTGAAAAATTGGAACAAGGAAGTTTTTGGTAACATTCACCAGAATGTTATAGATGTTGAGGAGATACTTAGGTTACAGGAAATTGCTTATGATAATGATCAGTGTGAAACAGAACTGGTCAAACTCAGACAAGCAAAATCTGACATGTCTAGGTTAATAAAAGAACAAAGACATTTTTCAAATATAAGGCTAAAATCAAATGGCTCAGGGATGGATATTGTGACAATAGAAGAAAAATCCGATTAGGGTTTTGTTTTGACAATAAAAGAAGAATCCGATTAGGGTTTTGTTTGTGTTTATTGTATATTGTATTTATGTCCTTAGGGTTTAGATAGTTTTGGTAATTATTATTATACCCATGTATGTAGTATAAATACTTATGTAAATCCTAATGGAAATCAGTTTGGGAAATAGTCTTTACAGAGATGACAACTCCAAATATTTTCATAATTCAGTGAGGGAAAGGAAAAGCAGGATGTCCATAAAAAAGATTAAAAATTCTTCTGGGTAGTGGATTGATGAGAGAGAGAGAGAGAGAGAGAGAGAGAGAGAGAGAGACTGAGTCCTTCTTCTCTAACCTCCTCACTGCAGACAATGATCCAGGACAGAGAGAATTTTACTCACATTTCCTTGCTCAAATTCCTAAAATTATCTCTTATGAAGATAACATTGAATTGATAAAACCAGTGTCTTTACTAGAGCTAAAGGAGATAGTTATTGCACTTAATAACAGAACAACCCTGGTCCTAATTGCTTTACACCAAACTTTTCCATTAAAGCATGGGACATTATTCACACAGATCTATTGCATGCTGCCACTGATTTCCTATCTAGTTCAGAAATTCCAAAGGGCATAGCTAGTACCTGGATTGCTATCATTCTAAAATTAGATACTCCCTCATCATTTAATGATTTCAGACCAATAAGTTTCTCCAATGTGGTCGATAAAAAATTTCCAAAAATTTTAATGGAGAGACTTAAACCTCTCATGCATAAAATAATTTCACCCCATCAGACTACTTTTCTTAGTAATAGAGATATTGGTGACAATGTTAGTATGTTAAAGAAATGCTCAGGTTAAAAAACCCAAACTGCATTCTGAAGCTGGATTTAGGGAAGGCCTTTGACAGGGTTTGTTGGAAATTTTTATCCAATGTTCTTAAATTTGGCTTCCATGGTAAGTTTGTATATTGTGTTATCAAAAATCTGTCACAAGCCTGGTTTTCAATACTTATAAATGGAGCCCCGTTAGGATTTTTTAATGCTACCAGAGGCATAAAACAAGGTGATCCCCTCCCCACTTTTCTATTTAATATATTCTTTGAGACTTTTACTAGGAGCGTAGCATTTATATATGAGAATGGGAGTCTATAGTACTTTACTTTAACTTACCCTCTTCTACTGAAAAAATCTCCCATCTTACTTATGCTGATGATACCATCATTTTTATACTTTCTAGTAAATCCAATTTACTGAAAATGAAAGCCTTTCTCTCAGTTTTTGAATCTGTCTCAGGTCAGAAAATAAACTATGAGAAAAGTGAATTTTATACTAGCAAGCATGCTACTCAGGCTGAAATTAGAGAAATTAAGGACACTCTATGCATGAAAAAAAGGACAGTTTCCCTTCAAATATTTAGGTGTCCTTATTTTCACTAGTAGGATCAAAAATGTATTTTTCCAGCCTCTGATAGAAATGATTGATAAAAGGTTGAACAACTGGAAAAATAGATGGTTATCTCAGGGAGGTAAGATGATACTTTTTAAACTCTTGCTTGTACTCCCTCCCACTACACATTTGGGCTGTTATGAAGCCTATTGTGCACATTATCAAATTGATTAGAAGAAGGCTATCTGTTTATATCTGGGGATTAGTAGACAATAAGCCAAAAAAATATGAAAAAATGGAATGACCTTTGTTATCCTACCTCAGAAAATGGCTTAAACTGTAGAAATATATACACCATAGTAAAGACCTTTTCTGTCAACCTATGGTGGAAATACCATTTAGGTATAGCCCCACAGACACACTTTTTGGCTTCATTGCCAGCGTCATTTAAGTCCTCACAGTGCTGGAAGCGCATTTTCAAGATCAACACCTTTGCTGAGAACCATACCAGAGTCATACATGGGAATGGAACATGTAGTTTTTAGAGAGCCAATTGGACTGACTCGGGAGCTATATGTGACATTGTCAGTCCTCAAGAAACCCAAATTCCAGATCATTGCACTGTAGCTTTCTTCATAGAAAACAAGCAAAAATTTATAAGTCAAATTGCTCAGTTTATTGATGACTCTCTTTAAACTTGTTTGCAGGAATCATCATTGAAGATGCGCAGCAAAGGATGCTTATCTGGATGTCAAGCTTATCTGGATGTCAGACAGCAAAGGATGCTTCTCCTTTAAATCCACATATAACCTGATCAGGCCTAAAAGAGCAACTGCCATGTCACTAGAAAAGATCTGGAATAAAAGGGTCCCAAAAAAGATATCTATCTTCATGTGGAAGGTAATGAACTCAATTTCACTAATTGATAATGTTCTTATTAATTATGGGTTCAATATTACCTCCAAATGCTGCTTCTGCCAACATGCTAATACTTTGGATCATTTTTTCAATAAATGCCACATTGCATCTAGGGTATAGACTGGTATTAACCAATTCATCAACATTGTTACTCCAAATTTTTGTACAATTTGGAACATAATCAGTTATTACCTGTCTAGACCTGGTTTTTCAAAGATTCATACAACTCTGATTCATAATGTGGTTCTTTTTACTTGCTGGTGCATTTGGAAATCTAGAAATAGATATATTTTTGATGGAATAGCACCAGTCACCCAACATATCATAAAGGAGGTCAAAACTCTTGAGTCATACTCCTTTGCTACTAAACCATTCTATATAAACTCCCCCTATGACATTGAACTTACATGTAATGGATATTTTCCTAAATGGCTGAGACCCTCAAAACCAAAAATCGCTATTGTTACATGTGTAAAGCCAGATGAGGGACTTAAATTCAACGTCGATGCTTCTTGGAAAGCTCTCACTGTTGACACAGGGCTGAATATGAGAATTAGAGATGTTCATGGTTCGTTTGTATTTGCTAAATGTATCTATACACATGCATTGTCTTCTCTCCATACTGAAATACTTGCAATTGGTTTAGCTCTGTCAGTATCCTCATCCTATAACCAAAAAATTAGAATTGATTCTGACTGTGCCGAGCTGATCCCAACTATGCACACTGGAAACTTTTCAATTTGGTGGATGAAATACACCACTCCATGCATGATATTTCATTGTCTTACACCCCAGGGAAGCTAATCAAGTGTCTGATTTCCTAGCTAAGCATGCAAGTGCACAAAAAACCAGTGCACATTTCTGTCTATATCTCAACTTCCTGCTGAGGCAAGAGGGCTGCAAAACCTGGATAAATTAGAAACCCTTTCTCTTCATCCCCCGTAGATCAGCTGCTAAGCTCACTAGTTTGTTTGGAATTTTTGCAGTGACAATAGGAAGCTCAGGCAGCAACGACAACATGGACATGATTATTGGACCTCCATCAACAGAGATTTCTCAGTCCAAGAACATATTTTTTGCTATCACAAGCTGCTTATAGTGATCTACCATCCTACTTCTAGTGGTTCAAGATGACTCATCAGACTAATCTTTAGTGCCGCCTTGTTTTTGAGTGATCAATTCGCTAATAGGCTCTAAGTTTTAGGCTCCGGCCAGTCAAAACAATATAAAATTTACTTTGTATTATAATGTATAGTTTCCACCATTTTTGGAAGCATTCCAATGCTTCAGGGCCAAGTTGTGAGCCATTATGTCTTTACTCTTTTGACTCTCATTGCATGTAGTAAGTAGGGATATCAATGGGCGGGATCCGGTTCGGGTGAAGCATCACCCATCACCGACCCGCCATTTTATTTTTCTTCACCCACCTATCACCCATGTAACCTATCACCCATCACCCACCCACCCACCCATCACCCACGGGTGAAACGGATGGACCGGGTGGATTTTTATTAATTTAATTTTGTGATCAAAAGAAATAAATCATAACAAATACCACAATATTATGCATGAAACATACAAAAGTACGTTGCACAAAATACAAGAGTTATAAATTTATCTTTTCTTACATAAAAACTAATTTGATACATAACAAAATTCACTAGTATTAATTTATTTTTCACGATTTCTTCTTTTTAAAAAAAATTGAAACCGTCGTTGACGGGGTTTGAGGGTGTTCTCCCTTTTCCATTGCAATCAAAGAGTTGCCCTTAGGGTTACAAAGTTTGTCGAGGTTAGGAGAGGTTTCTACACATATAACAATCTAAACTTTCTCCATACTCATGGCGGTAACACCATTCTAGAATAACTAAAAATGGGATACATCATAAAATCCTATGGTCTAAAACTCAAAGAGTATGAAATCATTCAACAAGCGTAGTACCTTAACTCGAATCAGCTAACCAATCGAATCTACCAATCTAGACACAGAAATCTGTTGACTAGATCAGAAGCCCATGGGGTTTTCCCTCTCGCCAACTAACGGTTTAAGAGAGATATAACAAACAAATGGGCAAGAATACTCCCCAAGTTAGTCAAAATAATTTCGCAAAAAGACCACATGCAGCTCATATCCCCTATAATAAGGTCAATATTATTGGCAGATACTAACCAATTCGGGTCTAACTAGCTAACAAATTCCAAATAATATAGAACTTTTGAACAAATGCTGAGATAGTTCATCACTTTGCGGTCATCCCTAGGTAAAAGGGGATTACTTGATTGTGACTACCCATCAAACTCAAGAACACTGCCATTAATTACCCCTCAGTCACGTTGCGGTCGTCTCAGGGTAAAAGGGAATTCCTGATTGTGTTTTAGGGCTTGTTCTAACAGTGTTAAGTGCACTAGGATTGTTATCTAACACAAGAAAAGCTGCAAAAGCAACTTCCACGGTCTACAAGTCTAGTTTATATTGAGATGTAATCGCCAAAAGTACGTAAAAATACTACTTTAACTTGGATTTCTCCTGTCCATTCATATAATCAAGACTTGAAGCCAACCAAAGTTTAAACCGAACATTAGCACGTACCCGTCGGTAAAACTAAGTTTGACAGATAACAATTAGTTCAAATATTTGACCTTATTTCTATCTAGTAAACCAAAAAAAGAAAAAAGAAGTAAAACAACCTTCTCATTCTATTTGTGCCAGTTCCAGTGGAAACCTCTCCAAATCTGCCCGACCCGACCCAGGCCGAGCCGAGCCGACCCGACTGACTAGTTGACCTGACCTAAAGCCCCCAACCCGTTCAGATCAGGTTGTGGACTTGCTCGCTGA
Source organism: Sherardia arvensis (assembly GCA_948330725.1). NCBI lineage: Eukaryota > Viridiplantae > Streptophyta > Magnoliopsida > Gentianales > Rubiaceae > Sherardia > Sherardia arvensis. Next base: position 20,882,965 of record OX415238.1, read on the forward strand.
TGGCGACCGGAGCTCGTGGCATCGCGTGTTTCCCGTTTGGTTCTCCTGTAGGGCTCTTGTCTGACCCCGGTGTGGATTGGCGTCTGCGGCCCGTCTCGTCGTCTACGTTCGTCGGATCCTGGGCGGGACTCGGTGTGGATTCTGGGTGGGGCTCGGTGCTGCACGGAGTCGTGGATCAGTGGTCCACCTGTTCGGCGGTGGGGTGGGCTCGTCTTCTCCGGCCGGCCGGATCTGGCCGTTAGACCGAGCGACCTCTCGTCCGGTTCGAGATGCCGGGTCTTAGGCGACTTTGGGCTGCGTCATTGGCGGCTTGGGAGCGGTGGCGACCCGCTCCCGGATCTTCGTGCTGTCCGGCGGCCTGTGGGTGCAACTCTGGACGGCCGGATGTGGCCGTTGACCTAGCAAAAAGCAAATCTCGAGCTCTGGAATTGTAGTTTTTCGAAAGAGAAATATGGTTTCGGGTATAAGAAAAGGAGGGGAGGTTTGAAAACGGAAAGGAAAAGGTGTAGGGGAGGCTGCCGGCCGGTGAAAACAGCGGCGGCCTCTAGGAGAAAACTAGATCTGGTTTTTGTTTGGGAGAGAAAAAGAAGGGGGGTGATACAATTGAATTCCTTCAAGTGCTCCAAATCATCTCAAAACAATTCCAAAATAGCACTTCTTGCTCCTCTTGCTCATCTTTCAACGATTTCTTCAAGAACATGTACCGTCTTTAAGTTGGCATCGCATCTGCCGTCTTTAAGAAGGAAAATTAGGAAGCGTTTATATTTATATATGTATTTAGAATTATTATTAGTTACAATAATATTTTATATATTATATTTAATTATTAAATTAACCGGGTGGTATAAGGGTGTGTGGGTGGTATACGGGTGGGTGATGGGTAATTGAGTCGGGTGATGGGTGAGAAAACATCACCCATCACCCACCGACCCATCACCCATATGTTCACCCATTAATCTCGGGTTTTCACCCATTTAAATGGGTGGGTGAAACAGGTGATGGGTCGGGTCAATTGTCATCCCTAATTAACTAGTGAGAGTAAGAAAACTAAAAGCCAAAATCTGATTTTGACTTTTTATTATGGTTTGGGGAGCCAAATAAAATTCCCTCCATCTACTAAGATGGTTAATCTAAAAAAAATTATAATTAAATCATCAAACTTTTAATACTTTCAAATACTCAAAATATGTATGGATATACTATTGATAAATAAAAGTATGATTTTTATTAATCAAATATATACATATAATCATTATTTTATTTTATTTTAGATATCTGTGCATTGGTACGTGAATTACTCTAGTTTATCTTTAAATTGACATCCGTACATCAACACGAAAATTATACTAATTCAATTAATCCGAATTCAGTAATCATATCAATTAGTTAAATCAGCTACCTGGCAACTAACAAGCAACCACTAATTTCGAAATATCGCTATATGTTATTAGTATATTTTAGGTCTTGCCAAGTTGGCGCCTAGGCGGAGTCACAAAAGAGAGTAATCTCAAAAGATAAAAAATGGGAAAATATGAATTAGGGGAAGTGGAACTTTGTTTATTTATAAAGAGGGTGTAATTCTTATCTAATCTCTAAGAAGGGAAGTAGTTTAATTCAAACAAATATCTAAAACATATTTAAATTGGAGATTACAACAATACCCTCACTTCATCATTAATAAAAAATTTACACAAAAATTAGTTCAAAACATTATTAAGCAGACAAATATAGCAGCAATTTAATGGACACAAGCTTCCTGGACAAACATTGACAAAGCAAAAATTACTTACACTCAAACATTGACAAAGCATACATTGGCAAAGTAAATATTACTTACACTCAAAAACACAAACTTCCTGAACAAACACAAAACAGTGGCAACAAATATTTCATGATCAATCTTAATCCAGCATACTACTACAAGCACAGTTTTATCATAGAATCTTCTATCACGTGGATAATCAAACCAATATCAAGTCCATTACATAAGTTACAAATTATGAGTTGAACATTGATACATCCAGACCAATGCAAACACAAAACAATTTTTTACCCACAAAAAGCATAAACATCAACGAATGACAGACTACACCATCATATGCATGATTATACATTACACAAACATTTCAATCTTAAAAGATCTGTGCTTGTTGTGGCCTCCGTTCCTGCGTTTGAACGTCATGATTGCAAAAGGGTTTGCTGAGCGTAGGCGATACAGATGAAATGAACCAAAGCAGATCTCAACCACATCAACTATCTTTGATTAAAAAAACATTCACCTTTCCATCCCATATCAATTCTCCACAGGCAAATCCTTCCGCACCACAACATCATCATCCAAAAACAGAATCCTATGCAGAATGGGATACATTACAAGCAAAACGAAGGTGATTCAACATGCATAATTACTTAGGATTCCTATACTTCATGTCAAAAGAGTGCATTCACTAAACATTTCAGCTATGTTTCTACAACATTTCAGCCATGAACATCTTCTTGAACATAAAGTGTTACAGATCGATGAAAACTTCACATACTTTGGCTGCAACCTAGAAATATCACTAGGAAAACTCTGCTACAAATGCTAAATATGTCCCTTTTATCTCCACCAAGTATACTTCAGCATGCCTCAAAAATTCCAGCACCCTGTTGATCCAAATCACCATCTCACCCTTCATAAAACCAACCAAACCTCCATGATCATCACCCGTGAGGCCTGCTATAACTGCGTGTCTTGTGTCTCGTTCTACCACATGATGTGCCTTGCAACGCCATGATCAGTCAAACTCCCTGCTCATCCCCACAAGCTAGACCTTGAGTTTTCATCGCCTTATAAATATGACTTCTGCAGCAGGCCTAGTCACCATGGATGGCTTTATAGGTGCAACCTCTGTGAATTTGATGTCCATATTTCATGTGCCATGAAGGATTCACAAGAGAAGTTTCAGTCACGGTCACAGGTCAGCAAAAAGATGAGTAATGACGGTGAAATGAAGCGCCATGAACTTATGGAGCTTCTGCTTCAGGGAGTAATGGAAAGTCAAGCTCAGCATCATGACTGCGCTTGAACGTCATGATTTACCTCAAATAGAACCTTGAACTATCTTTATGAGGATTAAATTCGCTAAACTTGAAGTTACGTTCGTTGAATCACGGCAGGATTCATTTATTGGAAGTTGAAGAAATTCTGAACAAAAAGTACCAAACTAATCACGATAAGAAAGAGTTTTTGAAACGAAAGAAAGAGTATTTATATTTAATTTATTAATAATGAAGTGGGGTATTATTGTAATCTCCCATTTAAATATGTTTTATAGATTTGTTTAAATTAAACTACTTCCTTATTAGAGATTAGGTAAGAATTACACCCTCTTTATAAATAAATAAATAAAATTTCACTTCCCCTAATCCATATTTTCCCTAAAAAAAATGATGGAAGTGGTGACAGTACGCGCCGAGGACGAGCGGGTGAGTATTTCCAACCAGAAAAAAGCTTGCTATCTTTCCTTAAACAAATGATGTCAACCATTGACTTGTGACAAAGGGGGAGGATGGAATATCCCAACAGCACTTTCATTGGGCGTGCATGAATAATTCAACCAAGTATGTATGTGTGAAACTTCAACATTTTGAGGTACTTTCTTCATCCATCTTTTTTCTTGTCTTGTAATGTCTGTTCATCGTCTTTTGATGGCCTTGATGGCGACGTAGGTTGTGTAATCCAATGTCTGTGGAGCAGAGAAATAATGTTTCAGGTACAATTTGCTTTTGTTTTCTGGAAACCATGATAATGATTAGGATTTCCCCCCTTTAATTGTATTGTCCTCGTCAATTCAGGGTTGTCCCTCAAAGACCTTTTATGTATGGAGGCCTCTCCAACTTGTGGGAATTTCACCAAGAAGAGAGACAATTCCTCTACTGGTACATCATCACATATACATACCAAATCTTGCATATTTTGATTCTTTGGAATACTTTTGACAAGTATTTCCAAATTCCTGGTGTTAACTTTATCGAATGATGCTAAGATCATTGAGCTAGAAAATGAGTAAATGAATATTGCGGTTCATCTGATACTGTTTACTACATTAATAGCCTTCTCTGCACGATAACCCATGATATGAATTGATTGTAGCATATGCTTATTGCTCCATCCTAACAACGATTTGCACGTTGTGATGCGGATGTATTTAGTATGTCAAGTAACTAATGATTGCACCACACTAAAGTAATTAGCGTGGTTTTTGTTTTCTCTGGTTTTCATTTCAAAATTTTGCTCCAACTATGTTTGTAACTATCATTACTTCGTGCATGTTTTTTATCAGATCCACGGCAAAGACTCGAATATCTATTATCTGAACCGGGAAATGGATTTTGTGCAGATTGCGGGACTCCTGATCCCAAGTGGGTGTAAGTATTATCATGATTCTTGAATTACAGACTTACAGTTACCAAACTTTCTGCTTTTGTTGTGATAGTATGCTATGCATTACTCTCATTTAAAGAAAGTAACATCGTGAACATCCAGGATTAACTGGTACCCATTCCATATGAAGACCGAGTTATTAGGCAAAGAGAAATTGTTGTAAAAGAGTTATGCCTCCACTTATAAGGCCAAAAACAAGAATTTTATGTATTAAGGAAAATATGTCAGTTGTCATAGATGCATGCTTTTAACTGTGATAATATTTAAGGACGTATGATTTGCATAACTTTATAAAAAGTTGGAGTGTAGTCAAGATGATGCTTGTTGCAATTCCAGATAATGCTCTTGCAATTTTACTTGGGCATTCCTAGAATTTGTAGAAAGTCTTGTTATCCGACTAAAGTAATAGAATAGTGAATTAAATTGCCTTTAACTGTCTGCATCAATCTAGATAATGCTGATGCCCTTATCAATATTTGCTTCTTTCAATATTTAAGATTACCTTTTTGTTTTTTCTAATTTAAATTCATTTATTGGATTTGGAACCACTGATTAAATTTGCGTTTCTTTGTTTTTATGTATCCACATGCTTAGTCTTCTTAAGAAAACTTATTGATTTCCAGATCGCTCAGCCTCGGTGTGTATGTATGTATCAAATGTTCTGGAGTTCACAGAAGCCTGGGAGTACATATAACAAAGGTACTACTAATCAACACATGTCTATATATGTATATGAATGATTTGCTTGCCTATATTGTTTATACACCACTGCCGAATTCCAATTTGTAATGGTTTTCCATGTATAAGAGGTGACATGAGAAAGAGGTATGATAGAATGAGAAAAAGAGTGTACTACCAGAAAAAGAATAGTGATTCTCAGATTTAGTTTAGTTTAATTTTATTATAATGGATACAGTATTTTAGAAAAGAATCTTCAAGAAACATATATAACAGAACCCAGGCTTATCACCTTCTTGCCATCGTTTGTTTCCAAACTCAAAGAGTTTAGTGTAAAAGCTTACAAGTCTCCACTACATACACTTTTTATGATGACTGGAATAAATTTAAAGCAACCCAAAATACATACAACGCATGTTACGTTGATTGTCTAACCAGGAAAATCCAAATTGCTGCCAACAGTTTCATGCATTTCATCTCACATTTTCCCTCCACATCCGTCCCTTGGGAAAGCTGAACATTCTCTCTCTCTCTCTCTCTCTCTCTCTCTCTCTCTCTCTCTCTCTCTCTCTCTCTCTCTCTCTCTCTCTCTCTCTCTCTCTCTCTCTCTCTCTCTCTCCCTCTCCCTCTCCCTCTCCCTCTCCCTCTCTCCCTCTCTCCCTCTCTCCCTCCCCCCCCCCTCTCCCCCTCCCCCTCTCTCCCTCTCACTCTCCCTCACCCTCACCCTCTCCCTCTACCTCATGAATTGAATTGAAAAGTGTACTCCTGATTTCTTCGCATTTATAGCCAGTCCTGTAAAGCATTTCTTACTCCCTCAAAAAAATTCTCATCAGCTTTACAGAAGATCAGTAGATCTCATTTGCCAAAAGCAGACTGTGAATCAATTGCCACCTTTCTGCTGGTTTCTGGAATCAATTGTTTTTGGTTTCAAATTTTACTCCATGCGGATAACAAATAAATAAGGGATCACCTGTTTGACTCCCCCTTTTTCCTAATATGATCTGGTGTAACTGCCATAAAGATAAGCCAAAATAAGCCTTTTAATCCATCTGACAATTTACCCATAAATCAATACTGCTACTCTAGGAATACGTGAATGCCAGCTAGATTTCTTAGGTAAAGGTAAATAACACAATGCTTCAAGAAGACAAACTTTGCTGCAAGAGTTTTATGAATCCCTGTTACTTACTTAGGTCTTTTTTTTTTAAGGAAACCACTAAAAAGTGGGGGAAATTTTATTGGGCATCCCATACCACAAAAAATAGAACAATGGTACAACTAGTGCCCCGGTAACAGGCAAGTATTGCACGGAGATAAACTCCAAAAGCATTGGAAATGATTTTCAAAAAAGATTAGGCTCTATAAGCCCTATACAAAACCATGTAGCTAAAATTAACTGGAAACCTATTATATAATTGCTAAGCAAAACTAAAAGCGGTACCCAGAAAATTATGACTACATATAGGTCTGTTCTTATAAACTAGAACCAATTCCTCACTAGAATAAAGGATCTTTATTTAAGAAGCAACTTTTGTAACCTGATTTGGTTTCCATTAACAAACAGGTAACACCTTATCAAAATAAGTTGTAAAAAGTTGAGAATGTTTAGAAATATTCTGTGTAGGGAGTTACCCCTGGATCTATCTCGCCTTATTGATGGAATCATATCATGCTTTTACTCAAGGAATATTATTCATGTGAATAGCAGATGTAACCTGATCAGGCTTTATTATCTGATCTTGTAAGCTCTCAGTATCTACTGAAATTCTCTAAATATTTGTTTCAGAAAATTTTCTACTATATTGACGAATTATTGAGTATGTCAACTGTAATGCACTGTTATCTTCTTTCGCCACCATGCTTAAAATTGATTTCATCTGGGTAAATAATTTCTCATATTTATACCTTAGGTGCTATCAGTCAAATTAGATGAATGGACAAATGACCAAGTGGATTTATTAAAGAGAATGGGTGGAAATTCCTCGCTAAACTTGAAATATGAAGCCAATCTGCCAGAAAGCTACAGAAAACCAAAACCAGAGTCATCTAATGAAGAGCGCTCTGATTTCATTAGGTAAATGTATGTATGTTTTGCTAGTCAAAATAATCTGTTAGGTTAACTAGGATCCACTCTAATCCAACTCGTTGATACTTAGGAGAAAATATGAGCAGCAACAGTTCTCAGCCTGTGAGGAACTGGCACTCTGCCCCTTTCCATCACCATCATCCTCTGACAATTCGTCTAGTTCATCAGCGGATAAAAAAAACTCTGAGAAGCCATCTGCAAGTAACCGTTTTAATAATCTGGGGAATGCACTCCGTTACAGCTGGAAGAGAAATTCTGAGCATCGCTCCGGCTCCACTAAGAAAAGTAACTCAATGGTATGATTTCTACAAGAAATTACTTGTTGCAACAAAAAGATGATAGATGCTTAGTGCTTTCAGTTTTAACATGGATATTGTATCTTACCAGTCACGTGCATTGTAAATAGGCCGGTATGGTTGAATTTATAGGGCTGATAAAGGTGAATGTGGTTAGAGGAACAAATCTAGCTGTGCGAGATGTGATGACTAGCGATCCTTATGTCATTCTCTCATTGGGAAATCAGGTAAATCTCTTTTTAGTTATTATCTTATCATATCTTTCATTGACCTTAAGTTGGAATTAACTTTTTTGTCCAATCACGATGTGTAAAATTCTGTAGTCAGTGAAGACACGAGTGATAAAGAACAATCTGAACCCAGTTTGGAATGAAAAGCTAATGTTGTCAATACCTGAAACTGTTCCTCCTTTGAAGTTGGTAAGATTTTTATTTCGTACTTTGCAACACATTTTAAAATTTTCCTTTTGTTTCTTTGGATCAAGTTATCGTGTTGTTTTGCATCTAGTTATTAGTTAACCTATTTAAAGTAGGCAATTAGGACTGTGCATTGTTTAGAGCCCTCCGAAAGTGGAAGAAGTAACTGCCTATCAGAAAGTTATTCGAAAACACACGAAATTCGATGTACTATAGTTCTATTCTGGCTTAGCTCTTACTGCCACATTCATTTGCTTCTTTTTTTTCAGTTGCTTGAATGAATGAAAATTGAAAGAAATAAATTTAGAGATATGGAAAACCTCACTGGAATAATAAAAGTTTTTGTATTATCACCAACCCAAAAGAACAATTTCCATGATCAGACTCTCCTGGGGCATGGGTGAAAGATAGTTTCTGATTTCTTACAATCTTCTCTTTGGTATGGAAATCATTATTTAATCATATTCTTGGTTTGAGATTAGAATGCAAAACTGACATGAATGGAATACACTAATTTGACTCTTTTTTTGGTCACCTCAGTTCCAGCCAATAAAAACATAATTAAACCAGAACCTGTTATTAGGCATGGAACGAAATTAGGACTGATTTTAACTTTCAAGAGTATTTTGTTTTGGACCATCCCTTACAATTCTTGTTTGTGCCTAATGTGATCTACATGGAACTCTGACAGCTTGTGTACGACAAAGATACGTTTTCTACCGATGACTTCATGGGGGAAGCAGAGATAGATATTCAACCCTTGGTCTCTGCTGCTAAAGCCTCAGAGACATCAACAGTTTATCAGCCAGCCCAGGTCGGCACATGGAAAGCAGGCACAGAAAACACCCTTGTAAAGGATGGCATCATTACCCTAGAAGGTGGTAGGGTGAAACAAGAAATAGCTCTGAAGCTACAGAATGTTGAAAGGGGAGTGCTGGAAATTGGACTTGAATGTGTTCCTCTCACACAATAGCCATTTGGATTACCAAAACTCAGTATTATTACTCTTTAGATAGGCTTGATGTGTCCATGGATTCTCATTTTGAGCTGATTGAAATTGTTATTCATCCGAACACCCTGGCATACTTGTTGCACGCAATGTTATTGCAGATTTGATCAGCTAATTGTCACTAGCTTCTTACTTCGTTTTCTTGTTCACTTTCTACAGTGACAGCCTGAACTGGGGCATCATCAATTTATGTACCACGTCTAGCTTAAGAAATTTCAGCAAAGCTTTGTGAAACCATACATCGCATTCAGAGTCAGTAAATACTCAGTGCAGTGAGAACCTAAAATAACACTTCAAATATGATTTAGCTTGAAGCAGGCACACTTTTAATAAAGCTGGAGAAGCTGGAACTATACATCTCCCATTTATATTTATGTGTGTTCTTAGCAGCTCTTAAATGTTTCAAATGCCGAAGTGAAACAGAATTTAACTGGTTCACCAACCTTCTCCACAACTGCCTCTTTCAGTTTCTCATCAATCTTGTAAACAATGAAGCGGAATGTTCTCTTCGATTTAAGCTCCAAGAACCTTAGCTTGCAATTGTCGTGGACAGCAAATCCAGATGCTGCATTGGCCTGTGAAACAGATGATAACAAGTACCTAAATGATAAGACTTCTTGCTCAAGTAGCAACTGCATTTCACAAAACAGGTAGGTCTGCAGAAAAAAATGGAACATCCAATACCTAAACAAAGCAAAAAATGTTTTTAACAAAACAATGTATAGTGCCTGATTATCAACTCTGCATCCAGAAAATTTACAAAAGCAAAAAATCTCGCCCTAAGACCCAACAGACATGTTTAGTTAAGTAAGATGTCATATCACACTCATTAACATCATAAGAATTCGGTAATCTTACACTTCCTTTCTGCAAAGATGATACAGCAGCTAAGTAGCCAGATCCCATACCCTCGCAGGCCGCTTCCAACAATGACATGAAACTTCCATTGAGACTGCACAAAGAAGACTTAATTAAAACATACTACTGGTGGATGGAATTCAAACAGTTACCATCTTGCAGATGAAAATTGAACTAAAGCTACATAAATCTGAGTTACACCTGAATTATAAATATTTCTCAATTTAAAAGTTGATCAAAATTCAAAAATATCATATTATGCCTGAAATGTAAATTCTTCACATACGTATGAGCTTTATTTTCACTGAGAATAATCTCCATGTTTGGCCACTTGAAATCCCTTTCGGTCCATCCTGTGTTGGACCATTCATTATTTTTAATAAAGAAAAATGGGTTGTCTTAAATCATTCAGATCATGAATTCCAGAAAGATACAGGAAAAAGAAGTGGAGGGAAAATGAAACACCACAGTTCACTATATCATGCAGAAAGCAAGAAACAAAGTGCACCCACTGTAAACCATCTGAAGCGGGTTTATTTCATCTAAAGAAAAGTTTAAATAACAATATAACAAAGCAAAATCATCAAAGAACGGGTACCATAAAGAAACGGAAAGTACCTAATACTAACATACAAAATACAGTTTAAATCAGCCGAACTGATGCCTAAAATAAAGTAAAATTTCATCCAGTGAAGCATGTATACCGGGTATATATCCAGACCATATGAGTGAGGTAGTTACATCAAGGCATTAACGAATCCATCACAGGACATAATATACACATATCCCTCGTACTATTATCATTGAGCTCATACTGTGGAGAAAGAGTACATAAACTGCAGAAAAAGTTTATATCCTACTAAGGTTCTTTAAGTCACAAGAAAAAGGTAGCGAAGACCAAACATCTTTGTAAAAACAATGCCATGCTTAAGGTCCTGTTTAGTACAACTTATCTGAATATTTTTCAGTTTAGTTTAGTTCAGTTCAGTTCAGTATTTTTCAGTTCAGTTCAGTTCAGTTCAGTATTTTTCAGTTCAGTTCAGTAATTTTCAGTTCAGTTAAGTATTTTTCAGTTCAGGTCAGAATTTTTCAGTTCAGTTCAGTATTTTTCAGTTCAGTTCAGTTCAGTATTTTTCAGTTCAGTTCAATTCAGTTCAGTTCAGTATTTGTCAGTTCGATATTTTTCAGTTCAGTGCATTGTACTTTAAAAAAAATTAAACAAATTAAATGTTAATAATTCAACACAATTCAATCCAATTTAGAGAAAATACAATTTTTTCAGTTCAGTTCAACGAAAATACAATTTAATGATTTTAAGTTCATTTTAGTTATGTGCAGTTCAATTCAGTTCATTTTAGTTAAATATGGTTCAACTCGGTTCATTTCAGTTAAGTGTAGTCCAATTCAGTTCAGTCTGTTCAGTTCAGTTCAGTTCAATTCAGTTCAGTGTAGTTCAATTCAGTTCTATTTTCTATTCTTGATAAAATACAACCTCATTTAGTTATATCAATACATTGATCGTTTTTTTCAATTCAGTTCCTGTTGGAGAGCTTTAAAGGCTGCGTCCAGACATGGCTGTCGCAGAGTGAACATGGTCACTGATTCAACAATCTTGGCAGAATCGCTGAATGACCCTCAAAAAGCACCTCTTGAGATAAAAAGCGTAGTTGCTAGCATAATGTTGCTGTTGAAATCCTTGTTAGAGTTCAGTATTATTAAAATTAGTAGAAACAATCTCTTGGTAGAACATAATTTAGCAAATAATTTAGGTAGAAATCTTTGTAATATAAACTCTATTTCTTATTAATAATAATAATTTCCTCTTCAAAAAAAAAGTTCAATGAAAATATAATTTATATATTTTAAGTTCAAATGGAAAATTCAGTTCATTTCTAGTTAAGTGTAGTTCAATTCAGTTTATTTTAGTTAAATGTGGTTCAACTCGGTTCATTTCTAGTTAAGTGTAGTCCAATTCAGTTCAGTGTAGTTCATTCAGTTCTGTTTTATATTCTTGATAAAATACAACCTCATTTAGTTATATTAATGCATTGATCGTTTTCTTCAATTCAGTTCAGTTAAGTTAGTTCAGTATGATTCAATTCAATTCAGTTCAAGTCAGTTTAGAATTGATGAAATATGATTTAATAAACATTTGTATCAATGCTACTTTTGTAAGTTCAACTTAATTAACTTTGGTGCTAATAAAATTTGACTTGATAAAATATAGCACAATTTGGCTATATCAATTCAGTTCAATAAAGTTCAGTTCAGTATATTTCAGTTCAATTCAGTATATTTCAGTTTAATTATGTTTAACTTCTAGGACAATGATAAAATATAAATTTGATGAAATTTAAATAATGTCGATGTAGTGATTTGTTTCTTCAATTCAGTTTTGTTCAATTAAGTTCAATTCAATTTACTTCAATGGCTTGTTTTTAAATAAGAATTTTGAATATACATATATGTTAGGGCCTGTTTAATACACCTGAACTGAACTGAACTGAAAAATACTGAACTGAACTGAAAAATACTGAACTGCACTGAAAAATACTGATACTGAACTGAAAAATACTGAGGTTGTATTTTATCAAGAATAGAAAATAGAATTGAATTGAACTGCACTAAACTGAATTGAACTGAATTGAACCGACTGAACTGAATTGGACTACACTTAACTGAAATGAACCGAGTTGAACCACACTTAACTAAAATGAACTGAATTGAACTACACATAACTGAAATGAACTTAAAATCATGAAATTATATTTTCGTTGAACTGAATTGAAATGAAAAATATTTTTTTTAAAATTGGATTAAATTGTGTTGAATTATTAACATTTAATTAGTTTAAATTTTTTAAAAAATACAATGCACTGAACTGAAAAATACAGAACTGAACTGCACTGAACTAAAAATACTGAACTGAACTGCACTGAATTGAACTGAACTGAAAAATACTGAACTGAAAAATATTCAGATAAGTTGTACTAAACAGGCCCTTATATAAAAGAATCAAATGTATTTTTCAGCTCAGTTCAGTATTTTTCAGCTCAATTCAGTTCAGTATTTTTCAGCTCAGTTCAGTATTTTTCAGTTCAGTTCAGTTCAGTTAAGTATTTTTCAGTTCAGTTCAGTTAAGTATTTTTCAGTTCAGTTCAGTATTTTTCAGTTAAATTCAGTTCAGTTCAGTTCATGCGTATTAAACAGGCCATAAGACCATCCATATGTTCATACCTAACACATGTGATTCTGCCAAAGTCAGATTGAAGAACTTTCGGCCAACTTTAAGAACCCTTTTCACCTGAGCCACCAAACAACATAAGAATAAATATTAGAGAAAATTGCTTATATAACTCAATGTTCTGGTAATAGTGCACATATAACCCTTAGTTCTGGTTTAGTGTGATTATAACCCTATATTTTAATTAAATTGATTTTCTCATAATTATTGATTGAAAATTTGTAAAAAGAGAAAAATGACCTTTTTTTAAAATAAATTTAAAAATATAAATCGATGTGCTAGTGTAACAAAAATAATCTCGTTTTGAAAAGATTTAAAGACATGTATTCTTCCAAATATTTTATTTTGTTTTTTCATGGATTTGTTGGGCACATACTCCACGTCCCCGACGTCGATATTCTGCCTACATGGCCTGCTGGCGGCACTCAATTTTCCAATCATCTACCGATGGGCCACGTAGCCACGCTTCAAGATTTATAAGGGAGGCGATATACGCACTGGGTATTTGTGACATTTTATTTGAATTGTTAACCGGAATTTAATTAATAAATATGTTCAGAGTCATATGTGCAAAGGTTTGCCCAATCGAAGGTTACAATCGCACTAAACAAGAACTGAGGGTTATAAATGCACTATTAACAAAACTGAGGGTCATATAAGCCTTTTACCCTAAACATTATTAGTGCGCCTAAAAAATAGCATGCTTCACACAATATACATTCTAAAAACTTTATGAGCATCATTGAAATAATGTTGTCTACATGTGTTTCCGTGTCACAATTTTGGAAGCACCAATAGAGAAAATTCACGTATTTACAAAGAATCTAGGCAAGGATACAAGACTTGTCACACTACTAAGAGTCAAGGAGAAGACAGAGTGACACGTCATAACTACATCTCCAGGAAACTAATATATCGGTTACAAATTCATTCAGGGTAGATGAAACCAGTATAAAATCAGGTAAGTGCCTTTACTGGGGATCAAAGCAGCATACAGAAAACAACCAAAAAGAAGTACACTTTCTTCATCAAAATAGCACACAGAGACACGTCATAACTACATCTCTAGCAGAACTAATATATTAGTTATAAATTCATTCAGAGTAGATGAAACCAGAAGAGACATCAGGTAGTAGCTTTACTGAGGATCAAAGCAGCATACAGAAATAGGCAAAAAAAAACTCACCATCTTCATCATAATAGCCCACAAAATCAACACTTTTTTTTTAGATCAAACCATCATGAGATGGGGGAGGATTTATTAGGTCTCCCAAGCCTTGCCAAAATACCACAAAAGTGGTTGTAAAATAGTACACACAAAAGCCTAACGTAGGCCATGAGCATACAAATATGCCATATTTAAAAGATCTATCTAAACTCTAAAATCATTCTCACAAAAATTCTACCTAAATAGTTGAAAGCCTATTAGCGAATTGCAAGCAAAACACAAAGCGACATTCAACTGTAAGGATAGAAAGGCCAAGAATGATTAGAGAAGAGGCAAACAGGAAGCTATACTAGAGCAAAATGAGGAGACAATGATCCAGCCAAAGAAAATTAGGACATCTGTCAGTTAGAGATTTGAGCTGCAGAATCATCTTGTATCCTTATAGTTGGACATTCCCAGGCATCCAGATTGCAGAGTCCCTTGATCTCTGAAAGAAGGGAGGACCAGCTTAGATTAAGATCCATTTTAGAGTTCATGGCCAGTCTGGATAGTCTGTCAGCTGGCTGATTTGTTTCTCTATTTGAATGAGACAGAATATTGGAATTCACAAAATCAACACACAATTCTAGCAACACAAAATCAAATACAGTATAAGTTTGAATGGCAGTATACTCACATCTGGTTTCACCCTGGCACTTGACGTCCTGCAGATTCAAACACCAAAGCAGTCGGAACAATTAGGAATCAAACCAGCATACATAAAACAGCAAAACAAAAACACTCTCTTCATCAAAATATCACGCAAAAGCACAACATAATCTATCAACACAAAATCAAATAGAGTAGAGCTACAGGCTGTAGGCTCAAATCTCATGTGTTGATAGATGAGAAAGCCTTTGCACAGAAAATACTAAAATGAATAAAAAATTCATCTCGGGCTCCCATCTGCTATTTTTAACTGGAAGCCTATAAATCTCATGTTTATTTTTTCTTCATAATCCAAATTCACAAACACGTGTCCGCCTCAAAACCCACCAAAATTACAAACTAATAAAGTGGATTCAGAAAAAGAAATAAACTCCCAAAACCGATTTAGTAAGTAAATGGTATCAGTGGTGTACATACCCCGGAGCCCCTATTTACAATAAGTGGAACTTTTTATAAATAGTAAATATACGCTACGTACGAGGTTAAATCATTGCCCACTTCCCCCACTAAATCGTAACCGCCGCATCATTTGCTGATAATATCATTTGAAATGCACATCCCACCGTACCAATCTAAATCCACCCGCACGCGATGTTACTGAATTGGGTGATGTATCAAACAGATTATATATACAAAAACGCGATGGTATTGGATTAGGTGATATATCAAGAGGGTTATGAACCAGATGATATGTTATTGTGGGTAAGGTTTTAGATATCGGTGTTAATTGAAAATTAAAAACATTATGTGTTGATTTAATGGTAAATCTTTTGTTTATATTGATTGCAGGTTAAATTGTTAATAGGTATACCAAGTTTAGTGATGGAGGACGAGGATTTTGCTGATTCACGTGTAGTCATTCCGGCGGCATAAATAATGTAGTTTTTGACGTTTTTCAAAATTTTGTGATTTTGGTAGAATGCGGATGGTGTTGTAACGTTTGGTTGTTGGATATGGGTAGATGAGTATATGATTGTAAGACATGTGCATTAAAAACATATATGGCTGTGCAGTCCAAATCTACTGTACGTGCATTATATGTGGATAAAATGTGCATAATCAATTAATTACCACTTCTTGTCTGCATGTTTTATTGAAAAAACATGTACATTTAAAAATATGTGACTGCATTTCAAATCTAGTGCATTATATGTTGATGGAATGTGCAAACCTATTTAAATACACATTGCTACTGTACGTTGTGGTGATACCAGGCCCAAGCCCAAATACTCCTTGACAGTGTGGGCTTGGCCCGTTGCAAGGTAAAGCTAGTTTGGCAGTATCCGGGTTCGTACAACTCGGACAGCGACACACACTAGAGGACACTCGGAACATGGACCACTCGGAGAGCATGGGTTATTGTATAAATAGTGCTCCTCAGCACTATTCCAAGTAAGTATCTTCTCACTATTCAAGTGATTACCCCTTTTCTCTCCCGAGATCCATCTTTCATCATCACGCCGGAGGGTCTACCCTCGGGTACCACCCGGGGTTCTGTCTTGCAGGACCAGGTATTGGATCGGGGATCAGGGGCCTATCCGGACCGACCAGGCAGGCAGCATCAAGTTGGCACGCCCGGTGGGATACGATCTGTGTTCACAAAAGCATTAAGATGCCGCCTCGAGGTCGGCCGCCGCGAAGAGGTAGAGGAGGAAGAAGACCGAAAGCAGTAGAAGAGGACCTTACTTTGTGCCAAATGAGGGATCGAGCGTGCAAGGGGAAGGCTCCAGCGCATTCGGATCCAGACGTCTCTGAAGGAGAGTCAGAGCCGGAAGGAGAAAGGGAACCGGAAATGACGCAGGACGATCGCGACAGAAGAGAGTTCGCTGCCACCCAGGAGGAGGAGTACCGTCGCTGGCTGGCGGCAAAGCAAGGTTCGGGATCGGGGACGAAACCGACTGAAGAACAGTCGAACCCTCCGGTGACTGAGGTCCGGGTACCCCCGGTTCAGCCCGGTTCAGGATCTAACCCGACCCCGATGGGACCTCCTGCGGGTTTACCTCCATTAGCTGCGGAGGTGGTCAGCCGAGGACCCCCTGCCGTTCACGGACAGGAGAGTCTTCGGCCTCCGGTTGTGATAGACTTGGAAAGGCAGGCCGGGAGTGTAGGGCAACCAGTCGGAATGGTGCCGGGATATGGCCAAGGTGGGGGCTATCCCGGATATGGAGCTCCAGGACACGGGATGATTCAACACGGATATCAGGGTACCCCCCGGCACCAGGAGGGTATTACGCCCAACCCCCTGGAGCCTCGGGGGGCTGGGCCCCCGGGATACAAGGACCGGTGTGGATGCAGAGCCAAGCACCGATGGCCGGATATGCCATGGCTCAGCCGGCCCCAGTCGCAGGAACCTATGGCACATACCCGGTGGTTGTAGATTGGGCCCCGGCGGCTCTAAACTCGGTAGAGGAGAGGTTGGATCGGTTGATAGGAAGGAATGGAGGAAGGCCTACCTCCCCCTGGATAGGTTACATCAGCACTTTCCCTTGGCCGATGGGAATGAGAGTCCTGGAGGGGGTGCCGACCTACAGTGGGGAGACAGATCCAGAGGAATTTGTCAGGACGTATCATAACGTCATGGGAACACGTGACATCCGGGAGGAGCTTATGTGCAAGCTGGTGAGCTCGTATCTGAGGGGAAGCTGTTTGTCATGGTTTGAGGCACAACCCTCGGAAAGTTTTAGGAATTACTATGATTTTTCAAGGGCTCTGATGCACAGATATGAGACCAAAAGGAAGAAGTACCTCCCTTTGGCCGAGGTGGCTTATAGTCGGCAGTCGGCAAAGGAGGAAGTTCGGGGTTTTCACAGGAGGTACATGGACGATTCTATGAAGGTGATCGACAGAGACGCTCAAGTGAAGGCCCTGATAGCAGGATTCATTGCAGGGTTGAGAGATGAGGTGTTGTGGGCAAAGCTCATGGAGAATATCCCGACCACTTTTCATCAGCTGGATCTTGAGGTGGAGATGTATTGTTCGCTTCTCGAAGGGAGCAAGAAGAGGAAGGAGGAAGGGTACTTCGAGGACAAGGGGATGGGAAAAGGTGATAAGGCTCGGGTCGCTGATCCTGTCAGGAGGGAAACGGGCCCGTCTCCAGCGAGGCCGAGGGTAGACCCCCCTCGGGCTGAAACGTTTACTCCCCTGACGAAAACCCGGTCGGAAATCCTTACAATTCATTGAAACCTGTTTCAAGACCCGGCACCCATACCGGGAAATCCGACTCCAGCGAATGCAGCTAAATATTGTGCTTTCCATAAGTCTAATGGACACACAACAGATGGTTGCCGAAGCTTAAGGGTGGAGATTGAGAAGTTGATCGAGAGAGGGCAGTTAAGAGACTGTGTGAGCCAGGAGAAACAGCGTCCGACGGCTGGGCAGCAGGCCGGAGCGGGGAGGAAGAGGAATTGGAGGAACAGGCCGTGGAATGATAACCAGCGAGGGGCTCCTGCACCGGCTGCCCAGCCGGGTGCGGCAGCTCTGGTTATGGCCCCGGAACCGGTTAATCAGGTCCCTCCCCGGATGATAAATGTCATACATGGAGAAGTAGGGGGTGGGCCCCAGTCCCACGCAGCGGCTAAGGCCCGGAGCCGGTATGTGCCGGCTGGTGAGGACAGGGAGAAGAGACTGCGCCCCACCGAGGCCATCACCTTTTCGGATGAGGATCCGGTGCCCAGTCTAACGCCCCATACGGATCCGATGGTGATCACAGCGGAGATCGAAAGATTCACGGTCAAGCGAGTGTTCATTGATGACGGAAGCAGTGTGGAAATCATGTTTGCTTCTTGCTTCGACCAGCTGGGAATAGGCCGCCACAACCTTCGCCCGAGCACCTCTCCCTTGTCAGGGTTTACCGGCCGCACAGAGCATCCCTTGGAGGTGGTGTCCTTAACAGTAACAGTGGTCAACGACCTGGACAGGAGCAAGAAGACATCGGTCCGGTGCAACTTCGCGGTTATAGACGCTCAGTCCCCATACAACATCATCATCGGACGGCCGTGGATGGCTCAAGCCAGGGCCATTTGCTCGAAGTACCATTTGACCATGAAGTTCCCAACCAGTCAGGGGGTGGCGACGGTTCGAGGAAGCCAGTCCACGGCCAGAAGTTGCATGCTCACAGCCCTTCATGAGGCTAGGAAGGCCCCGGTTGGAGCAGTGCAGGGAGAAGTAGGTCAGGGGGATGTAGAAGATATGCAGGTGGGGAGCCGAGGCATGATCAAGGTCGGGAGAAAAATGCCGACCGATGTGAAGGAAGAGTTACGATCTTTGCTTTCAAAATATGAAGCTGTGTTTGCATGGGAAGAGAAGGACTTCACAGGCGTACCTCCAGAGTTAGCTCTCCACAAGCTGAATGTATACCCTGAGTTAAAGCCGATCCGACAGAAGAAAAGGGCCCTGGCAGGGGATAGGGCCGAGGTGGTGAGACAGGAGGTGTTGAAGTTGCTGGAATCCGGGGTAGTAGAGGAGATTATATACCCGGAATGGTTGGCTAACCCGGTGTTAGTAAAAAAGCACAATGGGTCCTGGAGAATGTGTATCGACTTCACTGATCTCAATAAGTGTTGCCCGAAAGACAGTTACCCTCTTCCCCCGGTCGACCGGTTGGTGGAATCCATCACCGGGTACGAGGCTCTGGCTTTCTTCGATGCATACCGGGGCTATCACCAGATTCAAATGTCGGGAGAGGACAAGCCGAAAAAAGCTTTTATCACAGATTTTGGAACCTATTGCTACAGGCGGATGCCGTTCGGCTTGAAGAATGCAGGGGCGACGTACCAGCGGATGGCAGACTCGATATTTCGAAATCAGTTGGGCCGAAGCATGGAGCTATACGTTGACGACATGGTGGTGAAGAGCCGAAGCTACCCAGGTTTCTTAGAAGACTTGGAAGAAATGTTCGGCATTCTAAGGAAGGTCAACCTGAAGCTAAACACCGAGAAGAGTGTGGTAGGAGTAGCGGCTGGGAAGTTCCTCGGATATATGGTGTCTAGCCGGGGGATTGACGTCAATCCGGAGAAGGTGGAGGCGATAAGCCGGATGCAGTCGCCAAAGAACGTAAAGGAAGTGCAAAAACTGATGGGTTCCCTGGCAGCCTTGAGCCGATTTCTGTCAAAAGGTGCTGAGAGACAACTTCCCTTCTTCAACATATTAAGGAAGGTAAAGAAGTTCGAATGGACGGAGGAATGTGAGAAGGCGTTCGGGGATCTGAAGGAACATTTGAGCCGGCTCCCGACCCTCTCGAAGCCGAAGGAGGGGGAGGATTTGCTCTTATACTTGTCCGCATCCGCATCATCTGTCAGTGCGGTATTGGTCCGAGAAGAAGACGGGAGGCAGTGTCCGGTATACTTTGTCAGCCGGGCATTACAGGGTCCGGAAACTCGGTACACAAGTTTGGAACAGCTGGTGTTGGCGTTGGTTTACGCCTCAAAGCGATTGCGCCCGTATTTCTAGGCTCATCCGATTGCGGTCCTGACCAACCACCCCCTGAAGCAGGTGATGCTCAAGCCAGAGGCATCGGGACGTTTGATGAAGTGGGCCATAGTGTTGGGGGAACACGAGATAACATATCAGCCGAGGAAAGCCATTAAGGGCCAGGCAATGGCGGATTTCCTGACAGAGATGGTCGGGTCAGACACGGTCGCCGAGGAAGAGCCTGAAGCAAGCACGGGATGGACATTGCATGTCGACGGGTCAGCGCATGCAGGAGGCAGTGGAGCCGGGGTATTGTTAACATCCCCAGAAGGAGAGGAGTACCACTATGCGTTGCACTTCGATTTTAAAACCACAAATAATGAGGCAGAATATGAGGCGTTGGTAGCAGGACTCAAACTGGCTCGGGAATTGAAGATAGGAAAGATCCGGGCCTTTAGCGACTCCCAGATTGTAGTTCAACAGGTGAATGGGGAATACGAAGCAAAGGAGAGGAGTTTGCAGAGATACTTGGAACTGGTCCAACCCATGATTCGGCAGTTCGACAGTTTCAGCCTAGAGCAGGTGCCGAGAGAAGAGAATGAAAAGGCCGACGCTTTGAGCAAGTTGGCATCTTCGAAGTTGAAGCCAGGGCAGAAAGCGCCTCTCAGAAGGGAGACACTGGAGAGGAGAAGTTATGAACAGGGTGATGAGATCCTGGCAGTGGAAGTAGTGCCAGAAGACTCTTGGATGGCTCCGATCCGGGCGTACCTTCTGACAGGAGAGGTCCCGGCCGACCGAGTGGTGGCTAGAAAAATCCGGGTCAAGGCGCCGAAGTATACGCTTCAGGAGGGGGCACTGTACAAGAGAGGCTATCTCCAGCCGTTGCTGAAATGCGTGGAACAGCAGGAAGGCAAGTACTTGGTCCGTGAAGTTCATGAAGGCCCGAATGGTAGTCACCAAGGAGCAAGAACCGTGGCCAGGAAGATTTTACGGATGGGATACTATTGGCCCACCATGTTTGAAGACTCACAGGATAGGGTCCGCTCATGCCTTCAGTGCCAGAAGTTCGCACCGCTAGTGCATATACCCAGGGAAGAGATGATGGGGATAACAGGGGCTTGGCCTTTCAGCAGATGGGGACTTGATCTGGTCGGACCTTTTCCCACTGCTCCGGGCGGCTTGAAGTACCTGATTGTAGCCATAGATTACTTCACTAAGTGGGTCGAGGCGGAACCTTTAACCAATATCCGGGGGGTAACCTGCGTAAAGTTTTGTTGGAGGAACATAGTATGCAGGTTTGGAGTTCCGAGAGCTATAGTGACCGATAATGGAGCGCAGTTTTAAAATGATCCTTTCAAGTCTTGGTGCGTGAAATATGGGATAAGTCAGAAGCTTACGTCAGTTTATCATCCGCAAGCTAACGGCCAGGTGGATGTGACGAACCGAACGATCGTGAGTGGGATCAAGGCCCGGTTGCAGGGAGCAAAGGGTAACTGGGTGCACAAGCTCCCGAGTGTTTTGTGGGCTCATCGGACTACGGAAAGTTCGGCAACCGGAGAATCCCCCTACAGTCTGACGTATGGATCTGAAGCAGTAATCCCGGCTGAGACCGGCATCCCCAGTCTTCGGACAGCCGAGCCGGTCCCCGAAGAAAAGAACGAAGAGGAAATCAGAACAAATCTGGACCTGCTGGAAGAAAGAAGAGAGAGGGCGGCCTTGCACGAGGCTAAGGTGAAGGAGAAAGTTAAGAAGTATCATGACAGGAGAGTAAGGAAGGAGCAGTTCAAGGTAGGAGACAGAGTTATGAGAAGAAACGACAAGAGTCACCAGGAGCTGGAAGGAAAGCTAGCACCCAACTGGGAGGGACCGTACCGGGTGATAGAAGCCCACCCGGGCGGGAGTTATGTGCTGGAGGATCCAGCGGGGAAGGGAGTCCCCCGAAGGTGGAACATAGCAAACCTCAGGCGGTTCTATGGATAGTCTCTGGCACTTGTTGCCTAGATAGAATAGCCTCTGGCACTTGATGCCTAGGTAGAATAGTCTCTGGCACTAGATGCCTAGGTAGGGTAGATCCCCGGCAGCAGGAGCCCGGGATAGAAACCTAGAGGTCGGATGACCGAAGGGTAGGTAGGAAGTATCCTGGAAACAGAGACTTTTTGTAACAAGGGTGTACCCCTTTTGACCGGTTTTAAAGAGAATGAATGCGCGCATTAGAGTTTTAAAACTGAAAGATATGTCATAAACTGAAAATTATTATACATGTCTGAAATAAAATGAAAGGTTACAATAGGACATGAAGTCCGATCCTATCTACGGGCCCCCGACGAAGAGGCTTCGCCGGGAGGGCCTCCCCGGGTCTCGCGTCGGATCCGTTGGACAACCTGCTCCAGCATGCGTTGTTCCTCGTCTTGATCCCGGGGAAGATCTGGATTCTCGCTTCCATCACCCCCCGGCTCGGCGGTTAATCTGGAGGTAGGGATGGGAACTCCGGTACGACCACCTCGACCTCCTGCTCGGACTAAAGGGTGGGGAGCGCCGGCACGGCCACCTCGACCTCCTATTCGGACTAGAGGCTGGGGAACACCGGCATGACCACCTCGGCCTCCTATTCGGACTGGAGGTTGCCTTGCTCGCGGTCTGGTTGAGTTACTCCCAGTTAGAATAGCTTTTTGTTTCCCTTTGTCATTTCGAGCCGACTGAGAGCCCGAGGCAGAAGAGGGACCGGAAGGTTGATCAGGAGCCGGAGTACTCTCCGAAGGAGGAAACTGAGCGCGGAACCGGGCAGCAATGGTTCGGAGTCTGGCTAAGCGTCGTTCAGAAGCCTCCAGATCTAGGAGCTCAGGAGTATGTTCGTGACGCTCATAAGCCAAATCAATATCTTCAAGAGGAGGTATCTGAGACACAGAGGGAGGGACTACGATCCGGTTCAGAATGTTCTTCCTCCAATCAATTGCGGCTTGATAGGCCGCTGCCCAGACGCTAGAGGTCCGTTCAGAGCTCTCCATCCAGGCAATCAGATCGTCAACTGCCCGGGGAACGTCGGTCAGCAGGGGAATGCTAACCGCTCCCTGACGCAGTCCGAGTAGATGGTATGATAGGTGAACTAATACAAGCTGCTGCTGGAGAGTCCGGTTCCTGGTCGCGAGCTTCTCGTTTTCCACTTCAAGTTTGGTCGCGTGTTTCCGAAGATCGGTTGTACTTTGCATTCTCATACACTTGCTGTAGTACAGCCGGAGATCGTGCCATACCTCATCCAATTCCTTCTGGATCCGAAGTTGGAAATTGCGATGCTGGGCCTCCTGCTCCGATAGGACAAGGTCGAATTCGAGGACTTTGTCGATGCTCTCAAAAGCGAGTCTGTAGCACTTCGGCAGGGAACCGAAGTCCTCTTGAATCTGGAGCAGGCATGTGATCAAGCAATCGGCGTCGGAAAACTCTGAGATCAGGGGACCAAGCCCCCCCTCGGATAGAAGGTCAGTCAGACTCGGACAACCGGCTCCAGCTGAAACTTGGGAAGGAACTGGGGGGCTGAGGACTCGGGAAGAATCCTGGTGGCAACAGGATGGAATCAGAACATTTAAGAAAAAGCAAAAAAAAAATACAGTAAAAACAAGGCCAGTGTTGACAGAAATTGCAAAGGAAGTGTTTATTATTAGAATGAGGGTCCGGAGTTCAAGACCCGGGAAGGAAATTACAAAACTGGAAAACGAAAAAGGGAAAAATCTAACTAACATTCTGAGTTGCTCCCCCTTGGTTGTCCCCGTCATCGCTGCTGTCACCGTCCGAATCGTCGTCGGAAAAAAGTAGAGGAGGAGAAAGAGGGGTCTCGGTGGTCCCCGGGTTCGCCTGGCCGGCCTCCGGGGATGAGGAGGTCTCAGCCTCAAGATCCTTTGGATCGAACAGTCCCCTGTAATGCCCATATACGGTGCAGTATTGAGGAAAGTTCTCATCTTCGGGCAGATCGGCTCCGGAAACTGGAGCAGGGGGAAGAGGGCCAGGAAGCCGAACCAAATCAGTCGACCAGCTTCGGACATCCTCGGTCGACATTTGCTTCTCCCGTAAAGCATCCCATAGCTTCGGAGAGAGGCCCTTCATGCCACCTTTCTGGAGGGTATTCACCAGATGCAGTTGTTGGTCCTCGGCGTTCGGGTTATACCATTTCCGTTTGAACGATGCTCGGATTGAAGGAGGGAACCAGCCCCGAACCTGCATGTAGGTATTATGGCACTGTTGGGCGTTGGCGGCCATGTTCAGTTCGGTTAGACGGAGTGACAGGGTTTGGCTTGCCAGGACCTTGTCAACAACGGCTTCGGCGAACTCCAGCCGATCCTTGTAGTTCGCCGCCCGAGCAGCTTCCAGTTCTTTCTCCAGGGCACTCACCCTGGCTCGAAGTTGAGTCGAGACTTCCCTCTCGGCCCGAAGCTCGTCCTCCTTCTCGGCCCTCAGTTCTTTTTCTTTTCCCTCAAGATGACGCCCGAGGAAGGAAGCAAGGGCGGCTTGAAAAGCAGGGGAGTTAGCGAACTCAGAACTGAAAAGTTGAACCTGCAGAATAGATGAGTTAAAAAAAAAAAGAGAGAGAAAAAGGAAAGTACAGGAAAGATACCTTAGGGTTGGCAGATGAAATTGGGGGAGTATTGGTTGAGGATGATGGAGTTGGAGATCCACCTATCCGATGTTTCTTTCCACCATGATCGGAGCTTTCCCCCTTACGTTTGCTGGGGACGAAGGGGGGAGGAGGAGGGATTTCAGGGGCGGAGATGGTAGTGTACCTAGACATAGGTGACCTGCCATCTCTGGCCGGGGGCCACAGGGGCATCCCTCGGCCAAGAGGTGGCCCGGGAGTAACTAAGGGTTCGGGCGGGACAACAGCAGCATGGGTTTCGACAGAATTTTGAATGGACTCCTGCTGAGTGGCCGCTTCGGCCACATGCACCTCCTGATGCTCCTGGCCGACCTCAAGCTCGGACGTGATATCAATAATTGTAATAGGACCAAGGTTGGGGGGCCTCGAGCCGAGAGGAGGAGTCTGACCGGTCTCTTTCATCTTGTTCTTATCTTGTTGGCGCCCCTGCTGCGAGTCAGGACCAACATGGGGATCCTGATCGCCCCCTGCCTTATTCTTATCCTCGACTTGCTTACCCTTCGGCTGCGGGTTGGTTTCGGCCAGAGGATCCGGCTGCGCATTCTTGTGCGGGCCACCCTTCTTTTTCTTCTCCGATGGAGCTGGCTCAGGGTCGGCCCCAGTTCCTGCTGGGGTGACCTTCCGGCCCTTCTTCTTAGGGATCGGCACGTCAGGGTTATTTTCCAAAGTAGGGGCTGAAAGGAAGAAGATAGTCGATTAGAATTTGAATTAAGAAGAAGCAAGAAAAAGGTAGAAGTTAGGAGACCTACCCAAAACAGGCCAAGTGACGACCCAACGGCTGTCCCGGAAGGCACTGGCCGGGTATATAGCGCGAGGGAAGAGATACAGCGAGTTGCCGGCAAGCCAGTACTGGTCAAGGTTGAGAGTGTCCGAGGCCAGGGTAGTATGATGCGCAAGCTGAGTATCAGGAAGGAAGGCTTCCCGGGCGTCGACGACGACGTTGTTATTCCAGCCGGGGACCGGGAAGAGTTCAGGGTTGACCTTCACATACCCCTTATGCTGCCAGTTCTTCGTCGAGTCTTTTTTGCCAAGGATGAAGTCCTGGACGCCGGGCCGTGCTTGAACGGTATAGATCATCTCTTTACCCGGGCACTTGATAAGCATATAGAAAGACCTCCACAGATTGAAAGAGGGGTCAATCTTGCATCGGAGGCTCCTGACCAGAAAGCCCATCATCACAGCAATCACGTTCGGATGCATTTGACACGGCGAGATTGTATAGAACTCTAGAAACCGGGAGTACAACGGGGGGAAGGGAAGACTTAAACCCCACATAAAGTGAATCCGGGGGATGCACCGGACAGACCTCACGGACTCCTCGGCTGAAACAGAGGAGATCTGGGCGTTCAAGGGTATCAGAACCCCCATGCCGCTAAGGCACTTGGTGGTCCAGACGTCAGCCTTCAGTTTAGCCTTTCGGGCGTTGTCTATTTCCCTCTGCTCCCGGTTCTTGGAGCGTTTGAAGATGGGACCAGATGGGGTCACGTTGTGGCAGAGGTGGATCGGCTCGTAGGACGCCGACGATCCAACAGAAGTCGAGGCTGAAGGAGCGGTACTCTGAAGAGAGTAGGTCACAATGGCATCGGACTGAGCGTTATTGGAGGACTGAGTATTGTTGGAGGCCATAGTGAAGAAGAGGAGAGAGAATATGAAGATTTGAAGAGAGAAAATGGCAGCAGAGCTTTGGAAAGTTGAAAGCGATTAGTGAAAACGATTGGGGGAAAGGCCTATTTATAGAAAACAAGAAAAGGAAAGCGAAAAAGCGACAATTAAATGGGCTTGGGACGCGAGAAAACAATGATGACAACCATTAACCGTCCTTGAAAAAAGCGCGCCCGTCTCACCATTGTCGGGCCGAGTGTGAATACAGAAAGCCAATCCTCCCGCCCTTGGACCAGAGGAGTTCTCATCCTCGGACGGAAGAATCGGCTTCCGGGGGGCTAGTGGTGATACCAGGCCCAAGCCCAAATACTCCTTGACAGTGTGGGCTTGGCCCGTTGCAAGGTAAAGCTAGTTTGGCAGTATCCGGGTTCGTACAACTCGGACAGCGACACACACTAGAGGACACTCGGAACATGGACCACTCGGAGAGCATGGGTTATTGTATAAATAGTGCTCCTCAGCACTATTCCAAGTAAGTATCTTCTCACTATTCAAGTGATTACCCTTTTTCTCTCCCGAGATCCATCTTTCATCATCACGCCGGAGGGTCTACCCTCGGGTACCACCCGGGGTTCTGTCTTGCAGGACCAGGTATTGGATCGGGGATCAGGGGCCTATCCGGACCAACCAGGCAGGCAGCATCACGTTGTATATTTTATTCAAATATAGTGTGCATCCTAATCTTAAGTGGCTGCATTCCAGTATACTATTGTGTGCATTCTTATCACGTCCGTGAACTATGTTGATAGAATATTAATTATGTTCATTGTAGTTTGAATGAATATAAGATGCAAATTTTGATTTTGACTGTAGTAATTTTTTATTTGAAGAGCGATATGTATATAAAA
This sequence comes from Sherardia arvensis, assembly GCA_948330725.1. Taxonomy (NCBI): domain Eukaryota; kingdom Viridiplantae; phylum Streptophyta; class Magnoliopsida; order Gentianales; family Rubiaceae; genus Sherardia; species Sherardia arvensis. Next base: position 20,910,415 of record OX415238.1, read on the forward strand.
ATGTATGATTGTGCGTTCAAAATATACTGTATGTACATTGTATGTTGATGGAATGTGCACAAAGTACCACTCGCTAATGTGTGCCGTATGTTTTATTGAAAAATAGTGTGCATTTTAATCTTAATTGGAGCGCATTCTAGTATAATATCATGTACATTTGAAATCACGGTCGTTAACTATTTGATAGAATATTAATTTTGTTCAGTGTAGTTTGAATGAAAATAAGATGCACATTTCGATTTTGATTGTAGTATTTTTTTTGAAGAACGATATGGTTATTAAACATGTATGATTGTGCATTCTAAATCTATTGTATGTGTATCGTATGTTGATGGAATTTGCATAGGTATTTAACTACACCACCCTCGATGGCCAGATATTGTATTGAAAAATATGGTCCATCACGAATAGCAGCAAGATTAGGATGAATAAGTATCTCATCTATACACAATTATGATCGGATCGACGGTGGAATAAAATAAAACACATGGCGAGTAATATATATTAAAACAAATACATATCTTCTACTAAAATATTATCAAATGAAGGGGTGGTATGTTGTTGTGAATGAGTTATCGACGCGTCAGAATATTACCAGATAAGGGTGGTATGTTCCGGTGGGTGAGTCACAAACGCATTTCATATATTGATGGGTGTGAATTTGTGATCGCAGAAGAGTGCTTAATTTACCAGATGAAAAATATCAGAAATAAACGTGGGTACTGCGGTTAATAATCAACGTGATTTAATCTTAGTTAAAAACGAACGAAAGTTTTTTTATTTATAAATACGGATTTCAACGTGATTTAATCTTAGTTAAAAACGAACGGAAGTTTTTTTATTTATAAATACGGATTTCGGTGTACATGCACTCAATATACGATATAAATTGCGAAACCGATACAGTAAACACACGTCAGTTCTGGACCTCAAACTTCCATTCAGCACCATGTCTTAAACAATTACAGGTTTGGTCCCTTTGTAACATGTCTTAAACAATTACAGGTTTGGTCCCTTTGTAATGTATTGGATTTGAGTATCCAAATAGAGAGAGCAATGGCCTGACTTCACCAGAGCCACTCTCCGTGGAAATCATGGCCTTCTCGTTTGCCCAATATACTATCCTCGCAAGACCTTCCCTTCTTTTACTTGAAAACAATGGCTTCAGAACTTTTGCCCTCGCCGCCCCACAAATGTTTTCCACAGCCGCTGACCACCGCCGCAAGTGGAGGCAACCGGTGGCTTCAGTCCTCCAACTCGGCGGTGTCAACATTTCCAAAGATGGTATATAATCTTGCTTCCCCTAAAGCTTGCATCTTTTTGTCCATATCTGTTGATTAATTGACTGTAATGTACATAGCTTTGGTATTTTGCTCAATCAGCACACTGGTTTGTTGCTTTTTCCTAAAGTTCACCTGTGGGATGTTAAATTCATACACTGGGATGATGTTGCTGCTGTTGAAGATGCTGATTTTTCCATGTTGCAGATTTAGTTAGGGATGATCCGACGAATGATGTTCCGGATACGATATTCTCAAAGCTCGGAATGCAGCTTCACAGGAGGGATCAACATCCACTCGCATTCTTAGGAATGCAATCTATAACTACTTTGACACAAACTATCCCAACAAATTTGACAAGTTTGATGATCTCTTCCCAGTTGTTACTGTTAAACAGGTTATTTTCTCATTCTCTGCCTATTGTTTCTGCCTCTTTTCCTTTTGCTTTAATTTTTCATAAACATTGAATCTGTTTCTAGTTTATACATTGTTTGTTTTAATGTTGCCTATGTTTATAAAAGTATAAGATTAGGGCTCTTACTTGGCTCTTTTAACTTCTATTAGGGCTCTAAAGTTAATGTTTTTGGAGAGTTGCGCCACATAGGAAATGAATAGAACTCAAAAATTAGCCTGTGTGTGTAGGTTTCTGTGCAGTTATCTCTTCGTGATTCCTTTTGTACTGAAAATGACTTTGGAACAAGATAAGCTGTAATGAGTGGGGATGATGTTCTTTGTTTGGGAGATTCCTTTTTTTGTACTGAGATTGACATTCTGCTCAAGAATTGTGAAGATGGATTAGGTTTTCATCTGGGTAGCGGGTGAGGGAAGAAAACACATAACTATAACAACTACTAGTACTAGGCTTCAATTTGATTTTTATGTGGATTACAGTGATAGAAGATGGGATACGAACTCATTTATCAGAAAATATACTTATGTGTGTGTAAGCCATACAAGGATGCAGTTTAAGTTATTCAATATAACAAGTAAGCTTAAGATTCAGAAGGCCAGAGTACCTTAATTTCTGTAGATTGAATAACCATAGGCCTATAGTTTCGATGATTAATTAGTAACTTGGGTTTGCTACATATTCAGATGACCAAAATTGAAGATATATCTAAAATTAGTTCTTACCTTACATTATTTTTTTCACTTCCTTTTTTGCCACATAAGTATGGTTTGATCATTAAAATTTAATAGCTACTAAGTCATTTGATCAATGTGTGACTGATAGCTTGTTGGGAAAAATTAGGAATCATGCTTCTGGAAGTTGGAAACATTATTGATGCGTATTCTACGCAAAGACACTTGATGTAACCAAAACAACGTAAACAAACGAACTGGGTTGATAATTAGCTAACAACTGAAGCTAAATTATCGAGGTAACTACCGCGAACACCTGTTCTCGGGCGATTCAGCTGAATCTAGAAATTGAACAACTGTCAATTATTTAGGAAACTCCTTATATTTATCAATCAACTCTCCTTAAAATTACAATATGAAGGCTACTGTTAAACCTCGATAAATGAATACTCTTGGGACCATCATAAAAATATTCATTTAGCGAGGTTATTTATTTATCGATAAATGAATATATTATTCATTTAGACAGTATTGAAGAAATTATATTAATATTACATGAAATGTATGCATATGACACTCCCGAAATTTTGTTTGCGCTAAGAAAAATCAAGTATGGGATGAATTTTGGTGGGAAAAAGAGCAAAAAACTATAAACACCTTTTTTATAAGAGAATAATTTATTATATGAACATTAATGATTGAAAAAAATATTTTTAATATATATATCTTATGAAATCTGGTGATTATTCATTTATATTTACATAAGGCCTTTAAGGATTTTTAAAAAATTATTCATTAATGCATTTAGCAAGATTATTCATTTAGCCCCTTAGCCCAAATCGGGACCGGGAAAAATTATTCATTTAGCGAGGTTATTCATTTATCGAATATTCATTTATCGAGGTTTAACTGTATATTTATAGCCAAATCCTAGATCATAATCCTACCTAAAATATGAAAATAATAACCCTTTTCCAACTATGAAACAAATAACAAATCCTATTCCTACTATGAAAACGAAAATCTTACCGGATCAAAAAACCCGTTAGGAAAAAACCTTGGTAAGATTGGAAACCTAATTTATTAAATCCGTAGACTCAATATGGATTTCGTCAACCCATAAGGACAACAAGGCTTGGTCTACGGTTTTGCCAATACCCTTCGTATCATACTCCTCTTCTTCGAAAAGAATTGTCCTCAATTCTTGATATTCTTCATCTCCAATCAATATGGGTGAGTGGCTTCCATATATTTGAGATGCGATGTACTTGCTTCTGCCAATCCCATCTTGTATCATCCTTCCCGAATTTGAATGGATTCTCCCTCGAATTTGTCCTCTCAGTGACCCCTTGTCGAACTCGCAACCTTTCGAATATCGACCAAACGACACATGACCAAAGTTGTGATGTGTAGCGAAGTCGCCAGTCTTTCCAAAGTCAAAATTTACATGACTCCAAAGTCCATCATTCTCAAGAAAAGAAAGTGATTGATCATTCCGTGAAACTATATATTTTGTTTTCTCATCAATTTTGTATCGACCTTCTACAGTTATAGAATGAACCAATTCTTTCTGTGCATCTCTCTCGTTTATACCAATATCAAGTATTGCCATGTCACTGCTATCAAGATCTTCTTCTTTAATCACATCATGAACATTAAGGACTGTAGAACATGAGTACATAACACTCTCAATTTCAATCAGAGGAGTAGAATAATCATTAACATTGTCGACTTCAGTTAGAAAAGTAGAATTATCCTCTTTACCATCCTCAACGACATCTTCAACATAAGCATCAACACCTCTATCAACATAATTCTTTGCCTCAAGTTGCTCCTTACTCACCACAAGTTCAACCACAGAATGAGATTCTTGTTTTAACATATCGGTCAAAGGTAAGAATCTACGATCAAGGTGTTTCTTCAACTTAATCCACGAGTTGATTTTTGACTTTCCCAGAAACATTCATTTGAATTCCAAAAGATCATACCACAAGGATGCACGCGCTGTGAGTTGTTGTATAGCAATCTTGCACCTCGTGGGATCATTATACTCTATAAATTCAAATATATGATCCATCTTTCGGACCCAATTCAAATAATACTCTAGATCAATTTTGTCTCCGAATTTTGGGTAATTCAACTTAAAATCTTGATTCACAATTTCTAGCACAAGCGCCATATCTTTCGCCAACGAACCCGTGTCTTTTGCCAACAAAACCATACGTTCTTCTATCATAGTCTCTTTGCCTGTCATGATCGTCTGCGAATAAGAATTCGTGAAAGCCTTGCTCTGATACCACTTTGATGCGTATTCTACGCAAAGACACTTGATGTAACCAAAACAACGTAAACAAACGAACTGGGTTGATAATTAGCTAACAACTGAAGCTAAATTATCGAGGTAACTACCGCGAACACCTGTTCTCGGGCGATTCAGTTGAATCTAGAAATTGAACAACTGTCAATTATTTAGGAAACTCCTTATATTTATCAATCAACTCTCCTTAAAATTACAATATGAAGGCTATATTTATAGCAAATCCTAGATCATAATCCTACCTAGAATATGAAAATAATAACCCTTTTCCAACTATGAAACAAATAACAAATCCTATTCCTACTATGAAAACGAAAATCTTACCGGATTAAAAAACCCGTTAGGGAAAAACCTTGGTAAGATTGGAAACCTAATTTATTAAATCCGTAGACCCAATATGGATTTCGTCAACCGATAAGGACAACAAGGCTTGGTTTGGTCTACGGTTTTGCTAATACCCTTCGTATCAATTATTTTTTGGCTACTGAGTTTTGTTTAGTCTCTGTAACTTTCTGTCAGTTAACTAGTGACCATCAGGATCCAGATAGCATCATCGTTTACTTTGTGCTAAACAGTAACATATGGCTTACCTGCTTAATATTTTATATGAGATGCCATACTAAAAAATACATTCCAGTAATATTGTTATCTTAAGAGATGCTCAAGGTCTCATCCTGAGAACAATAAGTTGTTTGTGCTATTCTCAGTAGGTGATTTTGTTACCTTCTTCTTCTACAGAATTTTGACGATGTCTTGGTTCCTGCTGATCATGTCAGCAGGAGTTACAATGATACATACTACGTGGATTCTCAAACTGTGTTGAGATGCCATACTAGTGCTCACAAGGCTGAGCTATTGAGTACGGGTCACAATAACTTCCTGGTCACCGGTGATGTTTATCGCAGAGACTCCATTGATTCAACTCACTACCCTGTTTTCAATCAGGTTTCTTTTTAACCACTAGTCCTAAAAATGATAAATCTACTCATACCATCACTTTTAAGGGTTACATTGGACTTAAAAGGTTAACTCTGCTTCCTGTGGTGGTATAGATGGAAGGAGTACGTGTTTTTTCTCCAGAAGACTGGGAGGGATCTAGCTCAGATGCTACATCATATGCTGCTCAAGATTTAAAGAAGTGCCTCGAGGGACTGGCAGTTCACTTATTTGATGAGTACGAATAGGTATGCCTTTTACTCACCGTTATGATAATATGAAGTGAAAGTTGAAAACAACAAAGCATACTTCAAAGAACCAATTTTTGGCCAATGTGACCAGATAATTTAGATAACTTCAATCAGACCACACACACACACATATATAATTCAAGTTGATTGTGATATTAATAACATTGCTAAATAATAGGTGCTGTTGAAATGCGCTGGGTTGACACCTACTTTCCCTTTACGAATCCATCTTTTGAGCTTGAAATATACTTTCAGGTAATGAACTTTCATGCCACAGTGGTTATGCTTTTCCTGAAAATAAGTTGATATATTTACCAGTCGCCGCCTTATTTAATTTTTTTTGCCCACCTCCTAAAGATTTGCTTAATCATTAATATTTATAAATGTTTTATTAAAAAAATGTCATGCATATCTTAAAAGTGGCAATAAGACATTCCGATCGATTTTGAGAAGTATGAGAGATATGAGTTTCATTGCTCCCACATCATCCTTTGAAATGGATACAAGTTTTAGGCTGTGGTATCACAGAGCAGGAAATATGGAAAAGAAGTGATAGAACAAACAATATATTATTGTCCTCAAATCATCCTTTGAAATGCTTCATATTATATAATTTGTATCTGATAATCATGATACATTACCATATACCTATGAAAAATTTCACTACACCTAGATGCTTACTGATGATTATTCGGTTGGACAGCATCACCAATACTTGAAATAGATTGGCTTAAAGATGGATCAGTGTTTCCGTTTCTCGACAGTTAGTTGATAGGAGAAGGAGAGTGTCGGATTCGGATTTTGAACTAACTATGAGCAATTTATTTCATTACAGGATAAATGGATGGAAGTGTTAGGCTGTGGTGTCACAGAGCAGGAAATATTGAAAAGAAGTGGTAGAACAAACAATGTTGCTTGGGCTTTTGGACTTGGGTTGGAGCGTCTGGCTATGGTGTTATTCGATATTCCAGATATTCGGCTTTTCTGGTCTTTTGATGAGCGTTTTACTTCTCAAGTAATGCTTACTTTAGCCTTTATTATCCTTCTCTGTGTTTGATTTATACACAGTTCTTAACATCTGTTGCTTAAGTACAGTTCTCCAAAGGGAAATTAGGAGTGAAGTTTAAGCCATTTTCTAAGGTATGACTTGCAAAATCTTCTTTTCTAAATTATGGAGGGGAGTAAGCATATTGTCTGGATCAAGAACATTATAATATTTGTGAACCTGCATATTAGCTCATTTTTGCCAAAGTAACTATCATATTCTCTTATGCAGTATCCTCCTTGTTTTAAAGACATGAGTTTCTGGATTAGTGATGCATTCACTGAAAACAATCTCTGCGAAGTTGTGAGAGGAATCACTGGTGACCTTGTAGAGGAGGTAACGTGACTTCCCTTGTCTAATGCATGTATAATTCTGCATACAGATGTTGAAATAAATGTATCGTGTATCGCTGTAAGTAATAGAAAAAGGTTGGACATAGACACTAATATACCAGATAATAGATTTGGTTTCAGGCAAGTAAATCTGCTGTAGAAGCTAGACATTGTGTAAGTTTGATGATAAGATCACTAGAAAAAAGAAATCCATGTATGGAATCTTCGGAAAGGCATAAAGAAAAGTACTATTAAAAGTTTAAGACTGTAAACTCACGTATGAGTTACAATGGAATATTGTAAAGTTTTGCTGCATAAGAAGCCATAAAGTTCTGATCAGCTAGACACTAATATCAAAGATGTAGTGCCTGAGTATGCGTAACCCTTTTGGTTTTATTCACATTCATCACACCATTGAAAAATTTAACACCATTAAAGAATTTATAGAACAATTGGTATCTCTTCCCTCATAAAAAGTGTTCAACTTGCTGGTCTCTCTTATTGCCAGGTAAAACTAATAGATGTGTTTACGAACAAGAAAGGAATGACCAGTCATTGCTACAGGATAGCATATCGTTCGATGGAGTGCTCACTCACAGATGAGGAGATAAATGACTTGCAGGTATGCATATCCTGGTATGCGAAGACCTATGTTTGGTTGCTATTTGCTTACTTAACAACACATTTCATGCTTTTGGTGCAGTGTAAAGTAAGAGAGCTGGTTCAGGGCAAGCTGAATATAGTTCTGAGTGGATACTGTCATTTTCTCGTGCATATTTAAATTCCATTTTGTGCCACTTGTAAACTTCAATATTCCGCAGTTCTGCAGAGAGACAGAGCGGCCATACATAGTTTAGTTTTTGATGGACTTTATAATTTTCAGTTGAAATAGCAAAGAGACTTATATATCTCTGCAATATCTTAAAAGAGATACTTTTGAGTGTACACTTGGGCAAGGAGAAAAACATTTCTGGATACGTTTTTTTCTTGTAATGCAAGTATTTTTTGGAGCGGGGAAATATCATAATTACCTTTCATTATTTTTTACAAATAAAACTCTAACATTGAATGCATAAATTCATTTATGTAATGATTGAATATGTGTCCAAATTATAAATTATTGTTTCTTAATTTATAATACATACTTACACGAGTTACGAGGGTAATTGTCACTTCATGTTTAATTTGAATCTATATAAATAAACTAGACCTGCATTTAGAACTACCCTATTTTTTATTGCTGAAGCGATCTCCAACCTCTGTTATAAAATTACACTAATCAAAGTGATCTTAAGTTGTTCAGGATTTTATTTAAATCCCGGGCATTCTAGATAGACTCAGTAAGTAGAGTAGGTGTTCTGAAGCCATCAAATTTGGTTTGCTTTTAGTGGAAACAAGACCAGCTAGCCTACTTAGTTTTAGGGGCATCTTAGATGGAATCCGAATTTTTTTTATTTTGCAGTTCAAAATAAAAATACGCTTTCGATATATATGATATGGTCAATAATTATGTATATCAAACGTATGCATCATATATACTATTTCTATTGCATACACTTGCAATTCTTTTTTTTTTTAAGGCAAACCACTATAAAGTGGGGGAAATTATTTTGGGCATCCCATACCACAAAAAAAATAGTAACAATGATACAACTGTTGTCCCGGTAACAGGCAAGAATTGTACGGAGATAAACTCCAAAAGCATTAGAAATGCTTTTCAAAAGAGATCAGGCTCTATAAGCCTAAATACAAAAAAGAAAGAAGTTAAAATAAACTGGAAACCTATTATAGAATTGTTAGGCAAAACTAAAAGCGGTACCCAGAGAATTAGAACTTCCTTTATCAACAATTAGTTTGAAAGCCTCAGATCTTTGAAATGTAAAGATTTGAAGGAGTGTGATCCAGGCCAATATGTCACTGATCAGCAGCTTGTCCAGATCTTCATGTTATGTTTGAAACTCAGCATCCTGGTTGATACTTGTGGACTTGTTTGTCCTCATCTTTAGCTTTGTATCTGCATGAGCACAGACAGAACAATACTGAGAGTAGTACCAATTCAAGGAGGATGAAATCTTAATGATGGAGTTCCCTCTTTATCTAAAATGTATAAACCTTTTACAGATAGAGGAAGAGACTGTTGAGAGTTGAAAACATGAGACTGTTTAGTTTTAGTTGCAAACTTAGCCAGGGAATCAGCAACCTGGTTCCCTTCTCTAAAAATGTGAGTAATTTCAGAGTGTAGGCAAGCTTGGGCTATGTCAGAAACTAATGGAAACAATCTCCATGGAGCATCATCTGGATTTTTAATTATTTTTTATGCTTGTTTACAGTCAGACTCATAGGTGCCTGTGAGGTTCATTTCCTTACTGATTTTGATCCCCAGACCAATGGCTAACAACTCTGCATGCAATGGTGAAGAAGACTGAGTATACATAGAATGAGCAGTAACTAGATTCCCCTGTGAGTCTCTAATGATAACACCAAGACCTGTTGACTGAATATGCCAAGAGGCATCTGAGTTGACCTTAAAATGGGAGTCTGTTCTGGTCCATAGGACTTTAGAAATGATAGGTTTAGGGGGTTTGATGGTTTTTGGGAAGTAACCATTTGCAGCCAGGTCTAAATCATGATGGGAGTGTATATAGAAGGGTTTGGCCACAAAAGAGTCATAGGTCATAGCTTTAATCTCATGGAGGATACTGGGGATACTAGGAGTAATATTATCATAGATAAATTTATTCCTAGATTTCCAAAGGATCCAACATGAGAAAAGAGCCATGTTCTTAGGCATGAGGGACTGGATTGCAGTGATTCCTGGTTTGGTCAAATAATATGAGATTCTATTCCAAATTGTGGAGAAAAGAGGGGTTCTGATTCCTATAAAATTGTTCACACCCTCCCATACTTGGACAGCCAGTTGACACTTATTGAAAAAATGGTCCAGAGAATCTAAATTACTACAGAAGCAGCACTTAGAAACTATATTAAAAACCATAATATTTGAGAACATTGTCAAAAGGTAGGAGAGAGTTCAAGTTTTTCCACATGAATATAGAAACTTTTTTTGGGATTCTAGAGTTCCATAATTTTGACAGAGATACAGAAGTACCTCTTTTGGGTCTGATCTGATTGTAGGTTGACTTGAAAGTGAAAGCACCATTAGTGTTAGGCTTCCAAATCAACTTGTCTTCCCTGTGTTCCATAATTTTTGCTTCCTGCAAAAAATTGAGAAGAGCAGTATCAATGAAAGGGAAGATTTGAGGAATGAACAACTGCCTATTTTCAATGAATTGAGCAACAGAACAGGACTCAGGGATATCTGTAGACTGTGACTGAACCATATCAGTAATAGGGCCTCTGTCAATCCAGTTGGACTTCCAAAAATTACAAGAGCCTTTGCCATGGATAACCTTGGAATGTAATTCAGCAAAATGATTTACTTCACATATCCTCTTCCAGGTGTGAGAGGTTTGTGAGGATTTTGGCAGTGAGGCTATGAAAGAGGTCCATGGGGCAGAAGCAGTGGTGATACCGGGCCCAAACCCAAATACCTCTTGATAATATGGGCTTGGCCCGTCACAGGATAAAGCTAGTTTGGCAGTATCCGGGTTCGTACAACTCGGACAGCGACACACACTAGAGGACACTCGGAACATGGACCACTCGGGAAGCATGGGTTATTGTATAAATAGGGCTCCTTAGCACTATTCCAAGTAAGTATCTTCTCACTATTCAAGTGATTACCCCTTTTCTCTCCCGAGATCCATCTTTCATCATCACGCCGGAGGGTCTACCCTCGGGTACCTCCCGGGGTTCTGTCTTGCAGGACCAGATATTGGATCAGGGATCAGGGGCTCATCCGGACCGACCAGGCAGGCAGCATCATGTTGGCACGCCCGGTGGGACACGATCTGTGTTCACAAAAAGCATTAAGATGCCGCCTCGAGGTCGGCCGCCGCGAAGAGGTAGAGGAGGAAGAAGACCGGAAGCAGTAGAGGAGGACCTTACTTTGCGCCAAATGAGGGATCGAGCGCGCAAGGGGAAGGTTCCAGCGCATTCGGATCCAGACGTCTCTGAAGGAGAGTCAGAGCCGGAAGGAGAAAGGGAACCGGAAATGACGCAGGACGATCGTGACAGAAGGGAGTTCGCTGCCACCCAGGAGGGGGAGTACCGTCGTTGGCTGGCGGCAAAGCAAGGATCGGGATCGGGGACGAAACCGACTGAAGAACGTTCGGACCCTCCGGTGACTGAGGTCCGGGTACCCCCGGTTCAGCCTGGGTCAGGATCTAACCCGACCCCGACGGGACCTCCTGCGGGTTTACCTCCATTGGCTGCGGAGGTGGTCAGCCGAGGACCCCCTGCCGTTCACGGGCAGGAGAGTCTTCGGCCTCCGGTTGTGATAGACTTGGAAAGGCAGGCTGGGAGTGTAGGGCAACCAGCCGGAATGGTGCCAGGATATGGCCAAGGTGGGGGCTATCCCGGTTATGGAGCTCCAGGACACGGGATGATTCAACACGGATATCAGGGGTACCCCCCGGCACTAGGAGGGTATTACGCCCAACCCCCTGGAGCCTCGGGGGGCTGGGCCCCCAGGATACAAGGACCGGTGTGGATGCAGAGCCAAGCACCGATGGCCGGATATGCCATGGCTCAGCCGGCCCCAGTCGCAGGAACCTATGGCACATACCCGGTGGTTGTAGATCAGGCCCCGGCGGCTCTAAACTCGGTAGAGGAGAGGTTGGATCGGTTGATAGGAAGGAATGGAGGAAGGCCTACCTCCCCCTGGATAGGTTACATCAACACTTTCCCTTGGCCGATGGGAATGAGAGTCCCGGAGGGGGTGCCGACTTACAGTGGGGAGACTGATCCAGAGGAATTTGTCAGGACGTATCATAACGTCATTGGAACACGTGACATCCGGGAGGAGCTTATGTGCAAGCTGGTGAGCTCGTATCTGAGGGGAAGTTGTTTGTCATGGTTTGAGGCACAACCCTCGGAAAGTTTTAGAAATTACTATGATTTTTCAAGGGCTCTGATGCACAGATATGAGACCAAAAGGAAGAAGTACCTCCCTTTGGCTGAAGTGGCTTATAGTCGGCAATCGGCAAAGGAGGAAGTGCGGGGTTTCCACAGGAGGTACATGGATGATTCTATGAAGGTGATCGACAGAGACGCTCAAGTGAAGGCCCTGATAGCAGGGTTCATTGCAGGGCTGAGAGACGAGGTGCTATGGGCAAAGCTCATGGAGAATATCCCGACCACCTTTCATCAGCTGGATCTTGAGGTGGAGATGTATTGTTCGCTTCTCGAAGGGAGCAAGAAGAGGAAGGAGGAAGGGTACTTCGAGGACAAGGGGATGGGAAAGGGTGACAAGGCTCGGGTTGCTGATCCTGTCAGGAGGGAAGCGGGCCCGGCTCCGGTGAGGTCGAGGGTAGACCTCCCTCGGGCTGAAACGTTCACTCCCTTGACGAAAACCCGGTCGGAGATCCTGACAATTCATCGAAACCTGTTTCAAGACCCGGCTCCCATACCGGGAAATCCGACTCCAGCGAATGCAGCTAAATATTGTGCTTTCCACAAGTCTAATGGACACACAACAGATGGTTGCCGAAGCTTAAGGGTGGAGATTGAGAAGTTGATCGAGAGAGGGCAGTTAAGAGACTGTGTGAGCCAGGAGAACCAGCGTCCGGCGACTGGGCAGCAGGCCGAAGCAGGGAGGAAGAGGAATTGGAGGAACATGTCGCGGAATGATAACCAGCGAGGGGCTCCGGCAGCTCTGGTTATGGCCCCGGAACCGGTTAATCAGGTCCCTCCCCGGATGATAAATGTCATACATGGAGAAGTAGGGGGTGGGCCCCAGTCCCATGCAGCAGCTAAGGCCCGGAGCCGGTATGTGCCTGCTGGTGAGGACAGGGAGAAGAGACTGCGCCCCACCGAGGCCATCACCTTTTCGGACGAGGACCCGGTGCCCAGTCTAACACCCCATACGGATCCGATGGTGATCACGGCGGAGATAGAAGGATTCACGGTCAAGCGAGTGTTCATTGATGACGGAAGCAGTGTGGAAATCATGTTTGCTTCTTGCTTTGACCAGCTGGGAATAGGCCGCCACAACCTTCGCCCGAGCACCTCTCCCTTGTCAGGGTTTACCGGCCGCACAGAGCATCCCTTGGGGGTGGTGTCCTTAACAGTAACAGTGGTCGACGACCTGGACAGGAGCAAGAAGACATCGGTCCAGTGCAACTTCGCGGTTATAGACGCTCAGTCCCCATACAACATCATCATCGGACGGCCGTGGATGGCTCAAGCCAGGGCCATTTGCTCGACGTACCATTTGACCATGAAGTTCCCAACCAGTCAGGGGGTGACGACGGTTCGAAGAAGCCAGTCCACGGCCAGAAGTTGCATGCTCACAGCCCTCCAGGAGGCTAGGAAGGCCCCGGTTGGAGCAGTGCAGGGAGAAGTAGGTCCGGGGGATGTAGAAGATATGCAGGTGGGGAGCCGAGGCACGATCAAGGTCGGGAGAAAAATGCCGACTGATGTGAAGGAAGAGTTACGATCCTTGCTTTCAAAATACGAAGATGTGTTTGCATGGGAAGAAAAGGACTTCACAGGCGTACCTCCGGAGTTAGCTCTCCATAAGCTGAATGTATACCCCGAGTTAAAGCCGATCCGACAGAAGAAAAGGGCCTTAGCAGGGGACAGGGCCGAGGTGGTGAGACAGGAAGTGTTGAAGTTGCTGGAAGCCGGGGTAGTAGAAGAAATTATATACCCGGAATGGTTGGCTAACCCGGTGTTAGTAAAGAAGCACAATGGGTCCTGGAGAATGTGTATCGACTTCACTGATCTTAACAAATGTTGCCCAAAAGACAGTTACCCTCTTCCCCCGGTCGACCGGTTGGTGGAAGCCATCACCGTGTATGAGGCTCTGGCTTTCTTCGATGCATACCGGGGCTATCACCAGATTCAAATGTCGGGAGAGGACAAGCCGAAAACAGCTTTTATCACAGATTTCGGAACTTATTGCTACAGGCGGATGCCGTTCGGCTTGAAGAATGCAGGGGCGACGTACCAGCGGATGGCAGACTCGATATTTTAAGACTTGGAGGAGATGTTTGGCATTCTAAGGAAGGTCAACCTGAAGCTAAACCCTGAGAAGAGTGTGGTAGGAGTAGCGGCTGGGAAGTTCCTCGGATATATGGTGTCTAGCAGGGGGATTGACGTCAATCCGGAGAAGGTGGAGGCGATAAGCCGGATGCAGTCGCCAAAGAACGTAAAGGAAGTGCAAAAACTGATGGGTTCCCTGGCAGCCTTGAGCCGTTTTCTGTCAAAAGGTGCCGAGAGACAACTTCCCTTCTTCAACATATTAAGGAAGGCAAAGAAGTTCGAGTGGACGGAGGAGTGTGAGAAGGCATTCGGGGATCTGAAGGAACATTTGAGCCGGCTCCCGACCCTCTCGAAGCCGAAGGAGGGGGAGGATTTGCTCTTATACCTGTCCGCATCCGCATCGGCTGTCAGTGCGGTACTGGTCCGAGAGGAAGACGGGAGGCAGTGTCCGGTATACTTTGTCAGCCGGGCATTACAGGGTCCGGAGACTCGGTACACAAGTCTGGAACAGCTGGTGTTGGCGCTGGTTTACGCCTCAAAACGGTTGCGCCCGTATTTCCAGGCTCACCCGATTGCGGTCCTGACCAACCCATCCCTGAAGCAGGTGATGCTCAAGCCAGAGGCGTCGGGACGTTTGATGAAGTGGGCCATAGAGTTGGGGGAACACGAGATAACATATCAGCCGAGGAAAGCCATTAAGGGCCAGGCAATGGCGGATTTCCTGACAGAGATGGTCGGGTCAGACACGGTCGCCGAGGAAGAGCCTGAAGCAAGCCCGGGATGGACATTGCACGTCGACGGGTCAGCGCATGCAGGAGGCAGTGGAGCCGGGGTATTGTTGACATCCCCGGAAGGAGAGGAGTACCACTATGCGTTACATTTCGACTTTAAAACCACGAATAATGAGGCAGAATATGAGGCGCTGGTAGCAGGACTCAAACTGGCTCGGGAATTGAAGATAGGAAAGATCCGGGCATTCAGCGACTCTCAGATTGTAGTTCAGCAGGTGAATGGGGAATACGAAGCAAAGGAGAGAAGTTTGCAAAGGTACTTGGAGCTGGTCCAGCCTATGATCCGGCAGTTCGATAGTTTCAGCCTGGAGCAGGTGCCAAGAGAACAGAATGAAAAGGCCGACGCGTTGAGCAAGTTGGCATCTTCGAAATTGAAGCCAGGGCAGAAGGCGCCACTCAGAAGGGAGACACTGGAGAGGAGAAGTTACGAACAGGTTGATGAGATCCTGGTAGTGGAGGTGGTGCCAGAAGACTCTTGGATGGCTCCGATTCGAGCGTACTTTCTGACAGGAGAGGTCCCGGCCGACCGAGTGGTGGCTAGGAAAATCCGGGTCAAGGCGCCGAAGTATACATTCCAGGAAGGGGCACTGTACAAAAGAGGCTATCTCCAGCCATTGCTGAAGTGTGTAGAACAGCAGGAGGGCAAGTACCTGGTCCGGGAAGTTCATGAAGGTCCGAATGGTAGTCATCAAGGAGCCAGAACTGTGGCCCGGAAGATTTTACGGATGGGGTACTATTGGCCTACCATGTTTGAAGACTCGCAGGATAGGGTTCGGTCATGCCTTCAGTGCCAGAAGTTCGCACCGCTAGTGCACATACCAAGGGAAGAGATGATGGGGATAACAGGTGCCTGGCCTTTCAGCAGATGGGGACTGGATCTGGTCGGACCTTTTCCTACTGCTCCCGGCAGCTTGAAGTACCTGATTGTGGCTATCGATTACTTCACCAAGTGGGTGGAAGCCGAGCCCCTGACTAACATCCGGGGGTCTACCTGCGTGAAGTTTTGTTGGAGGAACATCGTGTGCAGGTTCGGAGTTCCGAGGGCCATAGTAACTGACAATGGAGCGCAGTTTGAAAATGATCCTTTCAAGTCTTGGTGTGTGAAATATGGGATAAGCCAGAAGCTGAAGTCAGTTTACCACCCGCAAGCTAACGGCCAGGTGGAGGTGACGAACCGGACAATCGTAAGTGGGATTAAGGCCCGGCTACAGGGAGCAAAGGGTAACTGGGTGCATGAGCTCCCGAGTGTTTTGTGGGCTCATCGGACTACGGAAAGTTCGGCAACCGGAGAATCCCCCTACAGTCTGACGTATGGATCCGAGGCGGTAATCCCGGCCAAGATTGGCATCCCCAGCCTTCGGACAGCCGAGCCGGTCCCCGAAGAAAAGAATGAAGAGGAAGTCAGGACAAATCTGGACCTGCTGGAGGAAAGAAGAGAGAGGGCGGCCCTGCACGAGGCTAAGGTGAAGGAGAAAGTAAAGAAGTATCACGACAGGAGAGTGAGGAAGGAGCAGTTCAAGGTAGGAGACAGAGTTATGAGAAGAAACGACAAGAGTCACCAGGAGCCGGAAGGCAAGCTGGCACCCAACTGGGAAGGACCGTACCGGGTGATAGAAGCCCACCCGGGCGGGAGTTATGTGCTGGAAGATCCAGCGGGGAAGGGAATTCCCCGAAGGTGGAACATAGCAAACCTTAGGCGGTTCTATGGATAGTCTCTGGCACTTGTTGCCTAGATAGAATAGCCTCTGGCACTTGATGCCTAGGTAGAATAGCCTCTGGCACTAGATGCCTAGGTAGGGTAGATCCCCGGCAGTAGGAGCCCGGGATGGAAACCTAGTGGTCGGATGACCAAAGGGTAGGAAGGAAGTGTCCTGGAAGCAGAGATTTTTTGTAACGAGGGTGTATCCCTTTTGACCGATGTTAAAGAATGAATGCGCGCATCAGAATGATAAAATTGAAAAACATGTTGTAAATTGAAAATTATTATACATGTTCGAAATGAAAAGGTTACTACTGTCTACAGGTCCGGGCCTTTACAGGCTTAGAAGGGTTACACAAAAGAAAATTATCATATTCTGGAGCCCGGGAGGAAGATGCCTCGCCGGGAGGAATTCTCCTGGTCTCGCGACGACTCCTCTGGACAGCCATCTCCAGCATTCGCTGCTCTTCGTCCGAAGTGTGAGGAACGTCCGAACCATCATTAGGGGCGCCCCCTGTCCTTGTCGCCGGGTTAGGCGTTCTTTGTCTAGTTTGGGCAGTAACCCTGTTTGTAGCGGCCGGACCCCCAATTCGGACAGGAGTTTGTCTTGGAGCTCTTTGTCTGGTTGATGCATCCTCGATCCCGAGTACTTTCTTTTTGCCTTTCTTGTCATTCCGGGGCGGGTGCGAATTGCCGCGAGGTGGAGGATCGGCTCCCTGGGCAGGATCGGAAGCCCTTCCTTGACCAGGGTATCGGGCGCGGAATCGGGCTGCGACCGTCCGGAGCCGGGCCAGGCGTCGTTCTGAAGCTTCTAAGTCCAAAAGTTGAGGAGCGTGCTCATACCGTTCGTAGGCCAGGTCGACTTCGTCAGGAGGAGGAATGTGCGATAAGGACTCAGGAAGGATTTTTCGGCTCAATATGTTCTTCCTCCAGTCCTTAGCGGCCTGGTAAGCAGGTGCCCAGCTGCCCGACGTCCGATCAGAACTTTCCATCCAGGCGATGAGATCGTCGATGGCCCGAGGAACGTCAGTCAGTACGGGTATGTCGACCTCCCCCTGGCGGAGGCCCAACAGGTGGTAAGAAAGATGAACTATTACCAGCTCCTGCTGCAGAGTCCGATTCCTGGTGGCCAGTCTCTCGTTCTCGGTTTCCAGTGTTGTAACTTGCCTACGGAGCTCGGTCGTGCTCTGCATTCGCATGCACTTATTGTAGTACAGGATGACATCATGCCACACCTCGTCCAGTTCTTTTTGGATCCGGACCTGGAAATTATGGTGTTGGGCCTCCTTCTCCGTCATAACCTGGTCGAACTCCAGAACTCGGTCGATATTCTCGAAGGCCATCCGGTAGCATTTCGGCAGGGACCCGAAGTCCTCTTGGATCTGGAGCAGGCAAGTGAGCAGACAATCGGCATCGGGAAACTCTGAGATCAGGGGGCCGAGTCCTCCCTCAGATAGTAGATCGATCAGACTCGGACAGCCGGCTCCGACTGGAGCCGGAGGGAGAACTGGGGCACTAAGGACTCTAGAAGAACCCTGATGCCAACAGGATCAAGTCAGGACAAGAAAAAGCAATAAATAGAAGCAACGGTATCGATAGAAATAGAAAGCATGTTTATTCATCAAAATGAGGGCCCGGGGTTGGAGATCCGGGAAGGAAATTACAAAACAGAATAATGAAAAAAGGGGAAAAATCTAACTAACATTCGGAGCTGCTCCTCCTTGGTTGTCCCCGTCATCGCTACTGTCATTGTCCGAACCATCATCGGAGAAGAGTAGAGGAGGGGAAAGAGGGGTCTCGGCGGTCCCCGGGTTCGCCTGGCCGGCCTCCGGGGATGAGGAGGTCTCAGCCTCGAGATCTTTTGGATCGAACAATCCACTGTAATGCCCATATACGGTGCAGTATTGAGGAAAGTTCTCGTCTTCGGGCAGATTGGCTCCGGAGACTGGGGCAGGGGGAAGAGGGCCAGGAAGCCGAACCAAATCAGTTGACCAGCTTCGGACATCCTCAGTTGACATTTGCTTCTCCCGCAACGCTTCCCATAGCTTCGGAGAGAGGCCCTTCATGCCACCTTTCTGGAGGGTATTCACCAGATGCAATTGTTGGTCCTCGGCATTCGAGTTATACCATTGCTTTTTGAACGACGCCCGGATTGAAGGGGGGAACCAGCCCCGAACCTGCATGTAGGTATTATGGCACTGATGGGCGTTGGCGGCCATGTTCAGCTCAGTTAAACGGAGTGACAGGGTTTGGCTGGCCAGGACCTTGTCAACGACGGCTTCGGCGAACTCCAGCCGGTCCTTATAGTCCGCCGCCCGGGCAGTCTCCAGTTCTTTCTCCAAGGCACTCACCCTGGCTCGAAGTTGAGCCGAGATTTCTCTCTCGGCCCGAAGCTCGCTTTCCTTCCCGGCCCTCAGTTCTTCTTCTTTTCCCTCGAGATGATGCCCGAGGAAGGAAGCAAGGGCGGCTTGAAAGGCAGGGGAGTTAGCAAACTCAGAACTGAGAAGTTGAACCTGCAGAATAGATGAGTCAAAAAAAAAAAAAAAAAAAAAAAACGGAGCAGAAGGAAAGTAAAGGAAAGATACCTTAGGGTTGGTAGACGAAATTGGAGGAGTATTGGCAGAAGATGATGGAGTTAAAGATCCACTTATCCGATGTTTCTTTCTGCCAAGATCGGAGTTTTCCCCCTTTCGCTTGCTGGGAACGAAGGGGGGAGGAGGAGGGATTTCAGGGGCGGGAATGGTAGTGTACCTAGATATAGGTGACCTGCCATCTCTAGCCGGGGGCCACAAGGGCATCCCTCGGCCAAGAGGCGGCCCCGGGATAAGCACCGGAGTAACTAAGGTTTCGGCCGAGACAGCAGCAGCATTGACTTCGACAAGATCTTGAACGGACTCCTGCTGGGCTGTCGCTTCGGTCATCGGCACCTCCGGATGCCCTTGGCCATCCATAGGCTCGGGCGTGAGATCAATGATATCAATAGGGCCGAGGTTGAGGGGTCCCGAGCCAAGGGGAGGAGTCTGAGCGGTCTCGCTCGTCTTGTTCTTATCTTGTCGGCTCCCCTGCTGCGAGTCGGGACCAACATGGCGATCCTGATCGCCCCCCATCTTATTCTTATCCCCGACCTGTCGACCCTTCGCCTGCGGGTTGGCTTCGGGCTGAGATTCCGGCGGCGCTTACTTGTGCGGGCCACCTTTCTTCTTCCTCTCCAAGGGAGCCGGCTCAGGGTCGGCCCCGGTTCCCACTGGGGCCACCTTCCGGCCTTTCTTTTTGGGGACCGGCACGTCGGGGTTGTTCTCCACCGTAGGAGCTGAAAGGAAGAAGATAATCGGTCAGAATTTTAATTGAGAAAAAGCAAGTAAAAGATAAGGTCAGGAGATCTACCCAAAACAGGCCAAGTAACGACCCAACGGCTGTCCCGGAAGGCACTGGTCGGGTATATGGCGCGGGGGAAGAGATACAGCGAGTTGCCGGCCAGCCAGTACTGGTCAAGGTTGAGAGTGTCCGAGGCCAGGGTCGTATGATGTGCAAGCTGAGTATCAGGTAGGAAGGCCTCCCTGGCATCGACGACGACGTTGTTATTCCAGCCGGGGACCGGAAAGAGCTCAGGGTTAACCTTCACATACCCCTTATGCTGCCAGTTCTTTGCCGAATCCTTTTTGCCGAGGATGAAGTCATGGACGCCGGGCCGCGCTTGAACAGTATAGATCATCTCCTTACCCGGACACTTGATGAGCATGTAGAAGGACCTCCACAGGTTGAAGGAGGGGTCAATCTTGCATCGAAGGCTCCTGACCAAAAAGCCCATCATCACGGCAACCACGTTCGGATGCAGCTAACACGGGGAGATCTTGTACACCTCCAAGAACCGAGCGTACAAAGGGGGGAAAGGAAGGCTTAACCCCCACATGAAGTGGATACGGGGGATACACCGGACGGATTTTACGGATTCCTCGGCCGACATAGAGGCGATCCGAGCATTCAAAGGGACGGGAACCCCCATGCCGCTGAGGCATTTAGCAGTCCAGACGTCGGCTTGAAGGGAGCGAGCCCGGGCGGTGTCAATCTCCCTTTGAGCCCGGTTCTTGGAGCGTTTGAAGATCGGGGCGGAAGGAGAAACGTTGCTGCAAAGATGAATCGGCTTGTAGGACGCCGATAAGCCAACGGAAGCGGAAGCGGGAGGAGCAGTACTCTAAAGAGAGTAAGTCACAATGGCATCGGACTGATTGTTATTGGAGGACTGAGCATTGTTGGATGCCATAGTGATTGGAGAGGAGAGAGAATATGAAGATTTGGAGAGGAAAAATGGCAGTGAGGTTTTCGAAAGTTGAAAGCGATTTGTGAAAATGATTGGGGGAAAAGGCCTATTTATAGAAAGCAAGAAAAGGAAGGCGAAGAAACGACAATTAAATGGGCTTGGGACGCGAGAAAACAATGATGACAACCATTAATCATTCTTGAAAAGAGCGCGCCCGTCTCATTTCTGTCGGGCCGGGGCGAATACAAAAAGCCAATCCTCCCGCCCTCGGATCAGAGGAGTTCACACCCTCGGACGGAAGAATCGGCTTCCGGGGGGCTAGTGGTGATACCGGGCCCAAGCCCAAATACCTCTTGATAATATGGGCTTGGCCCGTCACAGGATAAAGCTAGTTTGGCAGTATCCGGGTTCGTACAACTCGGACAGCGACACACACTAGAGGACACTCGGAACATGGACCACTCGGGAAGCATGGGTTATTGTATAAATAGGGCTCCTTAGCACTATTCCAAGTAAGTATCTTCTCACTATTCAAGTGATTACCCCTTTTCTCTCCCGAGATCCATCTTTCATCATCACGCCGGAGGGTCTACCCTCGGGTACCTCCGGGGGTTCTGTCTTGCAGGACCAGATATTGGATCAGGGATCAGGGGCTCATCCGGACCGACCAGGCAGGCAGCATCAAGCAGTTTGATATTTCCACCAGAGTTTTACAGAGAAAGTTGTGACTATAGATTTAAGGTTTCTGAAACCTAGGCCATTCTCTGCAATAGGGTAACACATATCATTCCAATTTTTCCATGATTTTTTTGGCTTATCATCCACTGATCCCCAGAAGAATATAGAAATTCTTCTTTTTATCAGTTTCATAACATGGGAGGTTGGCTTCAGAACAGCCCAAAAATGTTGAGGGAGGGAGTATATACAGGAGTTAATAAGCACCAACTTGGCCCCAGAGGACAGCCATTTATTTTTCCAGTTAAATAATCTATTGTCAATCATTTCTAGGAGTGGCTGGAAAAAAATATTTTTTATTCTACCAGAGAAAATAGGAACACCTAAATATTTAAAAGGAAAAGATCCTTTTTTCATTCCAAGTACTGTGTTCATTTCCCTAATATTGGCCAGAGAAGCATGCTTACTGATAAAGTAATCACTCATGTCATAATTTATTTTTTGTCCTGAGACATTTTCAAACACAGCAAGAAATGATTTCATCTTAATGATATTAGCTTTACTAGCTTGCATGAAAATTACAGTATCATCAGCATAAGAAAGATGAGATATAAGAGAAGCATTTCTGGGCAGACTGTAATACTGTAGGCTACCAGTCTCAAAAATATATGCAAGGCTTCTAGTGAAAACTTCAGAATAGATATTGAAAAGGAAAGGGGAGCGAGGATCACCTTGTTTTATACCTCTTGTGGCTTGGAAAAAACCAACTGGACTACCATTTATTAGGACAGAGAACCAGGCTTGAGAAAGATTTTTTATAATTGAAAATATAAATTGTCCATGAAAACCAAACTTTATAAGTATGCTGGTGAGAAATCTCCAACATACTCTATCAAAAGCCTTTCTCAGATCAAGTTTTAAAACACAATTTGGGTTTCTGCCTTTTTTGTTTAAAAATCTCACCATCTCATTTAGGTATAGGACATTATCACTAATATCTCTATTTTTCAGAAAAGCAGTCTGATGAGGGGAGATGATTTTTTGCATAAGGGGTTTTAGCCTTTCCATTAACACCTTTGAAATTTTTTTATTTAAAACATCTGAAAGGCTGATGGGCCTGAAATAACTAAAGGATGATGGAGTTTTAATTTTTGGAATTATTGCAATCCAAGTACTGGCAATTCCTTTAGGAATATTGGTACTGGACATAAAATCATTTACAGCACTTAATAAATCCATGTGGATGAAATCCCAACCTTTGATGTAGAACTGGGCTGTGTAGCCATCTGGACCAGGGCTCCCTTGTTTATTTAAGGAGCTGACAATCTCCTTAAGTTCCTGCAGTGAGACAGGTCTAAGCAGAGCTAAATTATCTTCTACAGTAATTAGCTTTGGGATCTGGGATAAAAAATGTGAGAAAAAAGTCTGTTGATCAGGATTATTTTCAGCTGTGAGCAACTCAGAGTAGTAAGAGATAGCCTCATTTTCTATAGCTGTAAAATCTTCAATCCATTGGCCATCAGATTTTTGAATTTTAGTGATAGACATTCTACCCTTCCTTTCCCTTACTGAATTATGAAAAAACTTTGTATTGTCATCCCCCTCTCTAAGCCATTTAACCTTAGATTTATATTTCTAGTAATGATTTTGTTCTTTAATGGCTCTAGAGAGGAGAGATTTTGCTTCTTTGAGACTGTCCAAATTTATTTCACTTTGAACAGCATCATAGGCAATTTCTGAAATTCTAAGTTTTTCTTCAGCAATTGAAACATTATTGTGTAAATTACCAAAAACCTCTCTGTTCCAAATTTTAAGAAATTTTTTAAGCCTGAGAAGTTTAAGGTAAAAGCCTAGCATACCATTACTACCTATAGGAGGTTCCCAGTTCTCTTGAATCACATCTTTGAATTTTTCTCTTTTGAACCAAGTGTTCAGAAACCTAAAAGGCCTAGGGGCAGATTTTATATACCAATACTTAAAAATAAAGGACAGTGATAACTGGATAATTTATTTAAAACTAAAATATAAGAGTTTGGGAACTTTGTGTTCCACTGAGATGTACAAAGGCCTCTATCAAGTCTCTGAATGGTGGGGATTTTTTTCCTTCCACTATCACTGAGATCAAGAGGGATTTGATGTCTACCATTAGACCAAGTAAAAGGATTTCCTACAGTGAAAATTTGCTCTAAAGCCATATCTTCAATAAATTTTGAGAAATCTCTAATGCTGTGCAGACTAGGAGTTGATGGACCTTTATATTCAGAAATTAAGGTGATGGCATTGAAATCCCCAATAAACACAGTCTCAGGCTTTTTTATTTTCAGAAGATCAATCCATAAAATTTTCCCTTTCTTTCCTTGTTCTCAGTCCATAAACAAAAACAACTTCCATTGAAACATTTAATTTTTGGCTGTGGACTGAGGCATGCAGAAATTGAGGGTTATCAAGAATTAACTGCATCTGGATATCATTTCTCCAAAAAATCCAAATTTGGGCATTTTGAGCATGCAAGCAGTATTGGAAGCCTAAAACAGTCATATAATGGTTGCACTCAGAATTATCATGCATTGGTTCAATTAGGAAAATTAAATCAAAATTATGACTGGCAATGAGTTCATGAAGTCTCTCCATAGAAGTTTCCATCCCTCTAACATTCCACACAAGGAATTTGTTTTTCAGGGTTGTACTATTCATTTGAAAAGTTTTTTGGGGCTATTTGTAGATGAACTGGCAATAATTTGATTCAATTGAGTGAAATAAGTTTGGAGCTTAATCACTGGAGTGTTTTTTGCCATGAGTCTGTTGGATTTTCTTACCTGAGTTGTGTTCACCTGCTGCTCAGAGTGCTGTGATGAGGATACATCTGGTTGCTTGGGAGAATCCTGAGCATGTTCTTGTTCTTGAAAGTCCAGTTCTTCCTCTTCTGTGATTATCTGCAAGGGGAGAAATCTGTTGTTCCTATTTTTCTCTTGGGAGAAAAATGGAACTTTGTTAGTATGATCAGGTGAGGAAAGAGGGGGGCCTGAGTGAGAGACTGCAGAATCATCTTTAGCATAGTGTGTAGGTCTTTTATCTCCCATAAGCCATTTTTCTACTTCAGCAGTGATCTCAGAGGGCATTTCCTTGGTTGTACTTTCTTTAGGTGGCTTAGAGGAGCTGACATCAGAGTCTAGGTTGATTTCAGGAGAGGGAGTATGATCAGAGTTGGAGTTGCTGATGCAGATGGTGTTAACCTGGGGAACTATATCATCATCATTGATCATAATCATTTTTTCTTTCCCTTTATCTTGGGTAGGGATGATGGTAGGGTTGGTAAGCAGTGGAGTAGGTTGCTGAGCTTTCTTGACATATGTCATGTTCTGAGATTTGAACAACCTATCTTTCTCCTTGTTGGTAAGTCCAGATACCCCTTCTCTAGGTTTCACTATTTTTGGCACACCTTTAGGTCTGTTTTCATGAGTGACAGGGATGGATGGTCTAGTAGGGAGGATAAGATTAGGGTGAGCCTTCTTACAATAGTCAAAACCATGTCCTAATTTTTGGCAGTGAGGGCTGAAAAGGGGTAGTTGCTCATAAATGATTTCAAGGTCAGCTAGCAGACTAGGCATGCCTATGGTTATCTCAGAATGCAGCTTTTTTTGTAAATCTACCTCAATACAAAGCTTAACTGCAGATGGCCTAGTGAGGGAAGATGTTGCATAGTCCATTTTCAAGAATTTGCCTATTCTATTACCAATGAACTCAAGCATAACAATGTTGTAAAAGAAGATGGGGACATTAGGAATAGTTACCCATACTGGTACTACTGAGGACTCAATTCCAGGAACAAAATCAGTCGACCATTTGAGTATTTTCATAGGCACACCTCTGAAGCTCCAAGTGCCCTTAATCCAGCATCTCTGATAGTCCTCACGGTCTTGGAATCTGATGAGAATGTGTTTGAAATCTAGTGAGCCAAGCTGGGATTTGGAGGTAAAACCGATGGATTTGAAGGCTTCATTTAGTACTTCCATCGACGGCTTCCCGTTCTCAAATTTTCCGACCAGCGTGTACTGGTAATGTGCGGCCAATTGAGAAGCTTGCTCCGGTGAGACTATGCGTGCTATTTTGCCCTTAAATTCGCCAATTGGCTGGATATCAGGATTGTTGGGGAGTGTGGATGACATGGGAGGGGGTTTGTTGAGGACTGCTTGTGCGAAAGACCGGAACGGAGCGTTGCCACCGCGGAGCTGCGGTGGCTCCGCCATCAAAGTTGCCGTTTTATAACCGTTTCAGTGGGGCTTTTATGTCGGTAACGGAAATAAATGGAACTGTTTCAGGGAAAGCATAGATTTCAGAAATAAAGGTAGAGAGTGGGGAGAGAGAATTGAGTTAGAGAGAGAGAGCTAGGGAGAATTGAGTTTCAAAAACGCATACACTTGCAATTCAGTTATATATTAGAATCATTGTATATATGATTATTTTAAAAAAATACGGACTGCAAATAAGCAAAATACGGATTGCGTATAAATGTCTGTAGTTTTATCTCGGTAAAAAAAGTGTGTGCCCTTTTTTATACACACTAGGAGTACTTTACTGCAGTTTCTGTCCAAGTCGGAACCGTAGGGAGAAAATAAAAATTAAATCGTGATTGGTTGTAAAATTCAATCTCATCATCCTCACCCTCTTTTGCATTTGATTGGTCGCGAAATTCAATCTCATTATCCAAAATTCCTCTTTGACGTGATTAATTGAACTCTTCCACGCGATGGTCTCATATTTTCGGCAGATATGTGAAAACTCGGTTCTAAATTGTGCACAAGTAAAGTGGAGCAAAATTAAAAATTGGCAAAATCAATGGGTGGCCATAAGGGGAGTAGGTTGTTTAAGCCTAAATCGGTGGTCGTATGACAGTCGCAACTAATCATAAATTGGCGGCCGTATTATGTTCATCCAAGCAATACAACAACTACTGTTGCAAGTTAAAGCGATTAATATTTTGTCCAAGCTTGAATATTCATTAAAATATATATGATTGATTGCTTGTGTGTGGGTGAAATTTAATAATTCAATTTCATATATAAATTAATTGCTGCCCTGAATATATATTTGGAATAGAACATATATCAAAATTTAGTTCAATTGAATGGACCAAAATTACATAATTAACCAAATCAACTGAAAAGCTAGAAAAATAACAAAAATGGGTCTAATTGAATAAGAATGATACATATAGAATCAAACAAAATTTAAAATAACATAACTAAAAATAGTAAAAGATAAAATTATGGTGTAATTGGAGAACAATTCAAATAAATACAATTAAAACTAAAATTAAAAAATTATCCACCAATTAAATCCTAATTTAATCTCAACTAAATACATTACGAAACATTGATATTCTTATAAGGGTGTGAGGAGGGGATAACTAATTTGCTATTATAGGTATTAGAAGTAATGGAGAAAATAGACTCAACTAGTGAAATGGAGGCTACCATCAGCTCCTCTCAAGTTGACCACTGATGAATTCTCACTGGGAAATCCATGACATAATGAAGTTGGGATGGTATTAAGATCATACATTGGTCAAGTTATCATTGCGAAATCACTATCTTCACTAAAAGAATATTTTAGAGGTAGAGACTCTGTCACTATTACAAGGGTTTCAATTGGTTTTCTTGGAAGGGATTGATACATTGCAGGTTGAGATGAATTCTCTGATATTACTCATATTGAAAAGAAAATATTTAAAAATACCTTGGAAAATTGAGCCCTGTATCTGAGTTATTCTGGCAATACAAAGCCCCGTTGGGCAGCTAGAGTTTTCAAGAGTTTTGGAGGAGAGTTTTAGTTTTTTTTGCCAAAAATAGATTTTGACCAGTCAAACAGCTTCTTATGATGTTTGGTGAGAGAAACCTTTTATCTAGCTGTTTGATCAAAACCTCTCAAAATGAAAACGCTTGAAAAAGGTGCGTTTCCAACTTATTAATCAAATTAATTTTACAATTTCTCTTTTTTATCCTTTGTGCATGCAGAGAAGACTTCCGCACGCGGAGAAGGCTCTTTTCTTTGAATAGTGAAAACCTTATTTTTTTCTGGGCACTTTGATGGATTGAATCAGGTTGTTTTTTTTTGAATCTCCGTGATAAATCATTGTTTAGAAATAACTAGTCTCAATGTTGATACAAGTTTGTGTTTTTCGTGATTTTTTGGCCTGAAAATCTTATGCCCACAAGGTGTTTGACAATGTGTTTCACTTGCTGAATCAAAAAAGGATCGCAAAGATGTTTCCTGAGATATTCATGAAGAAAGAAGCCAGACAAAGCCGCGGCTCTGAAGCAGCTCAAGAGCCAAGCCGCCATGTTAGGCACCTGGGTCGTCGCCATCCGCCCGCCCCTATGTCCTCCACTACTTCTCCGACGAAAACTCACGCTCGACTTCTGAACTCCGGATTTCAATTAATCAGCATGGAGTAGGGGTACGACAAGAGAGCAAAGATCATTTGTGCTTGTTAGCAGTCTACTTATGTTTTATTCCATTCCATTGTTAAACACCTTTGTAGCTTATGAAGCTTGATTTGTTCTTAGTATTAAAACTAGATGAATAACATACTCTTTTTATTGAGGAAGTGAATATGCAATGACAGCCCCTTATGTCTTAAAAAAAGACAATGTTTATCACTCAAATTACTTATACAATTTTCTTGAGTTGTATCGATTTTGTTATGCATTAAGGAATCATAATAATAAAGATACCTTGCATAATTTTATGTATATATAAGCCTAATATTACTTAAAGTGCACCTATGTCAATGCCCAACAAACTGGTTATCTAAGCTCGTGCTTAAATTTATGTCCCCAAGCATCTTAATTAGGCCACTGGCCTATTACTTTGATCATTTTTCTTTGATCTTGTTACGTTGATCATAGTGAAAAGTGAACAAAAATATGACTTATAAAATGTCGCTTCTTCTTACTATTTCGACTTTGATTCATTGATTTGTTAAATATTACTAAAAGATTTACAGTAGCATTCTCATTCTCATTTCATATGTATATTAGTGTCCTTTTCTGTCATTTAACATAGCAAACAGCTATCAACTATTTATTATTTACCAAACACTCATTTATAAACAGCTGGTCAAAACAGCTAGTCAAACAGCTACCACGATCCGCTAATAGCTAACAGCTAGTACAATCTGCTAACAGCTAACAGCTAATCGCTAGTTCCCAAACGGGGCCAAAGTGAGTTCAATTCTGTCCTTTAACCACATTTTCAGGGAAGCTAATTCTGTTGCTGATGCATTAGTGTTGGATATTAAACCAAACTTAAATATGATTTTAGATAATTTGATATTGCATGTTTTATTGTATCCTTTAACGATTAAAAGTTGTATTCCATTATGGATTAGGTTTGATGTAGTCTCTATATAAAGAGACGTAGAGATTGATTTTAGGTGAGAGAGGCTGAGGCAAGATTCAGAGATATAGAAACAAAGAGAGATAGACATTGAGGTCTAGTTTAGGGTTTTAAATCTAGTAGAGCTTACCCTGTTGAACGTACGTCGGGTTTGCGACATCGTGGTTGTTGTGTGATCGCCTCCTCCAATATACGAAAGATTTAATAAAGAGTTTGTTGTTTGTTGAGATATTTTTTGCTGCGTGTTGTTGTTGGTGTTAAATATATATTGTGTGTTTCTTAGGATATAAAATATTAAGAGAGCTTATATCCTACAAGTGGTATCAGAGCCGAGGTTGAATTGAAGAGTTCGGAAAAATTTGAAGAAAGAAAATTGTTGTGAAATTGAAGACGTGGTGACCGGTGGAGAAATTTCATACAATGATTAAGAAAGGAAAAAAAATTAAATAGTTGTGTTGATTAAGAATGGAAATTCCAAACTTGGTTGGAAGAGAAAATTATAAAGAATGGAGATTTCGGATGGAAATTCTTCTAAAAATGGATAAATTGTTTAAATATGTTGAAAAATACTTTGGAAAGAGTGAAGATGATAAAAAACTTTTGTCACTGATTCTTCAACATGTCGAAGGATCGATTGGACAAGATCATATTTTTATGGAAGACTGTAGTGCTAAGAGAGCATGGGATTTGCGATGTATGGTTCATCAAATGGTCAAAGTAGAAAAATTTTGATGCTAAAGATGAAGTTGAAAACATGTAGGATGGGAAAACATGAGTCAGTGTATGATTATATTGATAAAGTTGAAACATAAAGTCAGAGATGATATCAATTGTGCTGAGGCTAGTTTACTCAATACCTGCGGAATTTGATCGCTTTGCAGCTATAGTGATCGTAACACAGAATCTTGATACGTTGACGTTGGTGGAGTTCCGATAATTATTTCGTGCTCAGGATCCAGCATTAAAGATGTCAGACGTAAGTTCTAGTGTTCCTTATATTCTTGAAATGGATATGAGGGTTCAAAGTATAGAAGAGAAGTTGGAAGATAAAAGTTGTGTCAAAAATGAAGAAGAAGAAGTTCCTAGTGAGGAAGTTATGGATGAATGCAAATAGAAGAAGAGAATCTTGCAGAAGAAGAAGAAGCAGAGGTAGCAGAAGAAGAAGAAAAAGGTTCGAATGTGGAAATTCTAGAAGAATGCAAGGGAAAAGAAGAGATAAATGTAGATGAGGAAGAGAAAGAAACTACAACTAAAGAAATTGTGGAAGAATTCATAATTGAAGGAGATGGAAGGTTTATATTGATTGCGCGGATGAGAAATCACGAGAAGCTGAAAGTGATCATAATGATGAGGAGAAAAAAGTTGAACATTTAATTGTTGAACTGGAGAAGGAAAAGAAAGATGTAACTGCTCATGAGGAGAAGAAAATAGAAGATTTGATTGTTAATGAAGCTGAATCAAAGACAATTGATGAAGATGAAGAAGTGCTGGTGGAATTTGATCTCGTTAAAGGTTTGATAGAAGATATTAGTTCTTGGGAGGAGATGATGTATGAAGACACAAAGATTGAAGTTCCGGTTGCAGAAAATGTTGAGAATGAGATTGTTCCTTTGAGGGACAAAGATGAAGATAGTAAGATGAATATAAAAACTTGTCAGAGTGATACAATGGATGGAGTATCCAAACAATATGAGAAAGGGAAGAAGTCACTACAAGACAGGGAAGAGAAAATAAATAATTTCTTTCAAGATAAAGTTGAAACTGAAGTTGTGATGATGAAGAAACCCTATCTCAAAGAAGAGTGGGTGAATATGGATGACTTCTTTGATAAGAAAAATTCAAAGAAATATTTTGTGAAGCATGAGTTTATAAATATGCTAAAGGCATATGCAGTGATCAATAGAGAGTTCGAGAAGACTGCAAATGAGTTACATGTTGCAGTTACTGCTACGGAGTTTGCAATGGAGTTTGAAGCTCGTGATGGTGCTGGAGGTTCTTTGGAGACAAGTTTGGTTTAAGGGAGGCTATGTTGGATATTAAACCAAACTTAATTAGGATTTTAGATAATTTGATATTGCATGTTTTATTGTATCCTTTAAAGATTAGGAAGTTGTATTCCATTATGGATTAGGTTTGATGTAGTCTCTATATAAAGAGACGTAGATATTGATTTTAGGTGAGAGAGGTTGAGGCAAGATTCAGAGATATAAAAACAAAGAGAGATAGACATTGAGGTCTAGTTTAGGGTTTTAAGTCTAGTAGAACTTACCCTGTTGAACGTACGTCGGGTGTGCGACATCGTGGTTGTTGTGTAATCGCATCCTCCAATATACGAAAAGATTTAATAAAGAGTTTGTTGTTTGTTGAGATAGTTTCCGCTGCGTGTTGTTGTTGGTGTTTAATATATATTGTGTGTTTCTTAGGATATAAAATATTAAGAGAGCTTATATCTTACAATTAGCACTATGGCTAGTAAAGACAAAAGTGACTCTATTTTTACACCACAAATCTTGCCAAGAAAAATTAAAGGTTTGGTTACATTTGACAGTAGAGAAGTTTAGAGAAGTCCCTTATATTAGGGCTTGAATTTAACAGCACAATTACTTCTAATGCTTCGTTTTTATTTGCAGGTGCAAGGCCTGACGGACAAACTACTGAAAGTCAAACTGGCAAAAACAAACAATGGATCAAAAGTTGAGAACATGACAATCATGTGGATGCTTCTAATACACTTGGAAGATGTTTATGTTGCTATTCTCTAGGAAACTAAACTGATGGCTGCAATCATGAATAACTTTGTTGAACCTTGTGCTCGTCGACAGAATTGAGTTTCACTTAGCGATCCTTAACTTGCTTACGAGTAGTGAGCCCTCCCATCGTCAGAATTCGGCTGCGTTTTGCGATCCCTAACTTGCTTGTGAGAGTAGACATGGGTGTAGAATATGTTTATTTTATTTTGTTTCACTTAAAGACTATTATTTCTGAAACATTGTATTATTATACCGATTTTTCCTCTTTGGGGTTTTTCAAGGATTGGTGATCCTAATAAATACCACCCCACTTCTAAGTGGTTTAAAAAATAAATAAAAAAGAAGTAATATATATAATATATATATATATATATATATATATATATATGATGCATATGCCTGATATAAATAAACATTAACTATAACTAGCATGGGTAAACTACGCGGTGCACAATTTTTTGAGGCAATATTTTTATGTAACTCGATGATTTCCAACTGCTAAATTTGGAATCTGACCGTATTCCGTCGTATTTGTGTTTGATGAAACTCGAGTTCAAAGTAGTAAAACATTAAATTTGCCCCAAAAACATCAAAGAAACTAAATAATAGTACGAGTTCTCAACAATTATTAATTCATACTCCTATTTGAGTTCAGTTCGATTATGACCTTCAGAAGAAATCAAATCATAATCGAATATAAATGGAGAGAAGTAAGAAATCAAATCATAATCGAAATATAAAAGTGGAGTTGTAGAATCATAATCGGAACCAAATTAAATTCTAAAAGGGACGAAGGGGGGAAATTAAAAAACATGTAAATTATTGGACGAAACATTGAACCAAAAAATTGGACAAAAAAAAGTGTAAATATATAATATTAGCATAGAGATGTATATATTGAACATATATATTATAATTTAAATGAAAAAGAGTAAAATGCAGACTGGATGTAACATATACCCTTTATACTACTCAATATAATGTCTCAAGTTAAGATATGTGTTGTATGTATTATAATGTGCAAATTAAGTTTAATACTTGTGCGTTCAAATATTAATATAGAAAGATTTACAACAAATATAAAAATGTACATTCTATATAAGATTTGAATACGTACCCAATCTTTTTTTATAAATTACTTTTGACCGGTAAAAAAAAACTGAACTCCATTTGAACTGAAATTTGTTACTCATGATTTTGAGTTAAATTGAGTTAAGCGAATAGTCTTCAATGATTGCAAATGCTCCCTCCGTCTTATTTGAAGGTGCGCATTTTCTTTTTTTGGTGTCCTAATTCAAGTTGTCCACTTTTCTTTTATATAATGTTTATTCATTTTCCTCCACTCATTTCATCCACTTTATTCTTAAATTCAATTTCTACCATACACTTCACAATCAAAAATTCAACTTACATTTTCTCTCTTTGTAACTTCGACTGGGATGGAGGGAGTATATACTTCATCCCAATCCTTGTTAAAAAAACTTGTACTCCCTCCGTCCTAGTGAAAGATACAATATAGATAAAATTGAAGTTGAATGTTAGATTGTAATATGAATGACGGAAATTGCATTTGAGAGGAAAGTGGGTGAAATGAGTTAATGAAAATGAAATAACATTTGCATAAAATGAAAGTATCCAACTTTGATTGGGACACTCGAAAAGGAAAATTATGCAATTTCAAACGGGGGAGGAGGGAGTAGAAGGGGTGACATAAACAACTAAAACAAGGACTCGACTGAGTAAAAAAGGAGCAAAAAGTGTTCACTCCAACGAGTCTATGACTATGACTATACAGTCTATACGGATCCAAGATGATGATTAAAGACAGGGTTAGAGTTTATAGGGTCAAAGATTTAACTTGAATTCATAACACCAGTCAAATATTTTGAACTATGATAGCATTCTGACTCCGGAAACTTTGGTCCAGTTATCAGCCTCACCTACTCCACATTATATGACCCAATTATACAGATTAGTTTTAGTTTTATTGTAAATTTGAAATGGTATTTTCTAAAATTCACGCTAAAATGATGGAAATAAATAGATGTCTGAGATTATATTTTCATATACTCGTATGATAATATGCATGTATTAGAGTTGTGAGGATTATTTTTTCGTTTATGATATGCTCGTATTTTTTTGATTGGAAAAACGGGTTCAGTATAGATTATTCTACCCATTCTAGTTGATAGATTTTTCATAAGTAGGCAATGTATATGTACTTGGCACGGCCGCCTCTGCTAAATCCCTGCACACAAAATTTCTTTTTGATCCTAGGCCGCCGGTGCTTTCAGCGGCCGACGACCTTCCACCCAAAACCCTAGATAGGATCTATACCATCCTTATGACCCCTAACCAAAACTTTTGTTACCGCCGTCGATCCAAATAGGCGGTTAGTATTTGTCATTGTCAAACAGATTTTTTTTCTTTTTTATTTTTATTTTATGCTAAATAGTGGGTGATGAGCTTAATTGGGGTTTGATTAAATATTTGTCGGAAGTTTTATCTGCCAATATTATTTTTTTTAAACTGTGTTTGACTTCAAATCTGATTCTTGGTGGTATCGGTAAAGGAGAAATTCGAGTCAAAGTTTTTTAAATAATTACTATTGGCGAATCCGTAACACACGTCTGTGCGGCAAAGAGAAATCTGAGTCAGAATAGTTTAAATACCTACTTCTGGCAGGTCCGTACATCAGATTTGTAAACCGAGCAGGCTGGTTAAGTGTTGCTTATGTGTGAAAACAACCTAGAAAATCTCTTACTGCCTCCGAGGGGAGATGCAAATAATGTAATGAGATGGACTGGGGCGTATTCGTAGACTAATCTTTACTTCATCAGCTTGTGGCGTGTTAGATAAAATTTTATAATGCTCTGATGATGTATAAGAATCCTGGTAAATCTCTTACTGCCTCTGAAGGGAGAAGCAAATAGCATTTAATGAGATGATCCGTGAAGTGATTGCAAAAACACTTGCCAGATTTTACTTCTGGTTTCACCCTCGTTTTGTTACTTCTTACTATTTAGTTTAGGCCGCTACATGGGTTATTGATGCAGAGGAATATATTTTAATGCTATAGCTATAATGTTCTCTGTAATCTTACAAATAGTCTCCTTATTAGGAGTATTGAGTATAATGATGTATCCTGTTTTTTTTTTCGATTGTAGGAGCCATGAATAATGCTCTATTCGAATAATAAAAATAAAAATTCTACCTATCCTAGCAAATCGAACTGCACACTTAAAAATATGTATTAATACGAACAGGGCTGAAATTCCCATGTGGCCAAATCTGAGCCGTCCAAACAATCCAAGGGCTGAAAAATGATATGCAAGGTACCCCACTTTAGTTATGTAATGTCTCATATACCCCTCATTTGTATAATCCAATCATGTCATTTTGGGTTAATGATGACCCCATTTTTATTAATCCAAATTGTGATTTTCAATTTAATATCTTTTTACCAAGCCCTTTTTAATACCAGAAACTAATAAAATGTCCGAAATGCCCCTGTCATCCAGAAGATGATTTCCCAGTCTAGTTCGCCGGTCAAACAATGGGAATTTGCTATTCTACTGAAGAAGTTCACCCAGCGCTTAAGTGATGTGCAGATCTGGGGGTGAGGGGTGGGTCTTAGTTTTTGGCAGGATAGGATGCGAGGGCGATAGCAGACTCCGGCGTGGAAAATCAGCTCGTCGTTACCCTCAGAATCGGCTACATTCGACTGTACTGGCTTGTCGACAAACCGGTTGTCTTTACTTCATCAGCTTGTGGCGTGTTAGATAAAATTATATAATGCTCTGATGATGTATAAGCATCCTGGTAAATCTCTTACTGCCTCTGAAGGGAGAAGCAAATAGCATTTAATGAGATGATCCGTGAAGTGATTGCAAAAACACTTGCCAGATTTTACTTCTGGTTTCACCCTCGTTTTGTTACTTCTTACTATTTAGTTTAGGCCGCTACATGGGTTATTGATGCAGAGGAATATATTTTAATGCTATAGCTATAATGTTCTCTGTAATCTTACAAATAGTCTCCTTATTAGGAGTATTGAGTATAATGATGTATCCTGTTTTTTTTTTCGATTGTAGGAGCCATGAATAATGCTCTATTCGAATAATAAAAATAAAAATTCTACCTATCCTAGCAAATCGAACTGCACACTTAAAAATATGTATTAATACGAACAGGGCTGAAATTCCCATGTGGCCAAATCTGAGCCGTCCAAACAATCCAAGGGCTGAAAAATGATATGCAAGGTACCCCACTTTAGTTATGTAATGTCTCATATACCCCTCATTTGTATAATCCAATCATGTCATTTTGGGTTAATGATGACCCCATTTTTATTAATCCAAATTGTGATTTTCAATTTAATATCTTTTTACCAAGCCCTTTTTAATACCAGAAACTAATAAAATGTCCGAAATGCCCCTGTCATCCAGAAGATGATTTCCCAGTCTAGTTCGCCGGTCAAACAATGGGAATTTGCTATTCTACTGAAGAAGTTCACCCAGCGCTTAAGTGATGTGCAGATCTGGGGGTGAGGGGTGGGTCTTAGTTTTTGGCAGGATAGGATGCGAGGGCGATAGCAGACTCCGGCGTGGAAAATCAGCTCGTCGTTACCCTCAGAATCGGCTACATTCGACTGTACTGGCTTGTCGACAAACCGGTTGTCTTTACTTCATCAGCTTGTGGCGTGTTAGATAAAATTATATAATGCTCTGATGATGTATAAGCATCCTGGTAAATCTCTTACTGCCTCTGAAGGGAGAAGCAAATAGCATTTAATGAGATGATCCGTGAAGTGATTGCAAAAACACTTGCCAGATTTTACTTCTGGTTTCACCCTCGTTTTGTTACTTCTTACTATTTAGTTTAGGCCGCTACATGGGTTATTGATGCAGAGGAATATATTTTAATGCTATAGCTATAATGTTCTCTGTAATCTTACAAATAGTCTCCTTATTAGGAGTATTGAGTATAATGATGTATCCTGTTTTTTTTTTCGATTGTAGGAGCCATGAATAATGCTCTATTCGAATAATAAAAATAAAAATTCTACCTATCCTAGCAAATCGAACTGCACACTTAAAAATATGTATTAATACGAACAGGGCTGAAATTCCCATGTGGCCAAATCTGAGCCGTCCAAACAATCCAAGGGCTGAAAAATGATATGCAAGGTACCCCACTTTAGTTATGTAATGTCTCATATACCCCTCATTTGTATAATCCAATCATGTCATTTTGGGTTAATGATGACCCCATTTTTATTAATCCAAATTGTGATTTTCAATTTAATATCTTTTTACCAAGCCCTTTTTAATACCAGAAACTAATAAAATGTCCGAAATGCCCCTGTCATCCAGAAGATGATCTCCCAGTCTAGTTCGCCGGTCAAACAATGGGAATTTGCTATTCTACTGAAGAAGTTCACCCAGCGCTTAAGTGATGTGCAGATCTGGGGGTGAGGGGTGGGTCTTAGTTTTTGGCAGGATAGGATGCGAGGGCGATAGCAGACTCCGGCGTGGAAAATCAGCTCGTCGTTACCCTCAGAATCGGCTACATTCGACTGTACTGGCTTGTCGACAAACCGGTTGTTACTCAAGTCAGCCCGTCACACGCATAACATATAGGGAACAGACAGCTGAAGGAATTTGTAAGTCTTTTATCTGTTTTCGCTACGAACGTATCCAATTGTTTTGAAATGTGTTGGGAATGAAATCATGAATGAATGTGAAATTCATTTATTTCCCGTGAAGGAATGACCTAATGGGTTAGCATCAAATCTGTGATGTATATGTTAATTGATTTTGTTGAATTTGGGTGGAATCAAAATTGATTCTAGTTAACCTGGCACTTTGAGTGATCATGGTATATATTTTTTGATGTAGATCACCACTACATTCTCAATCTAAGCTAACCTATAATCCACAGTGATGAACGAAGCGACTATGAATTGAATTTTCAATTGACAGGTTCATTCTGAAACACAGTTGTAGTAAATATATATAAATAAACCTAAGTAGTTTCTTGGGAAGGTCAGAGGTCGATTCTCAAACCAACTCCACATTAGTCTATAGATAAGTCAGTGATAAGCATGATCATTATTATGTTATCATAAATAAATACTCTCAGTTCCTTGCTTGTGTGATGGCTGAGGTGGTACAGTCACATCTCATGCTAGTCTCTGATTTCTGATTGACTCTATAGAGTGTTTATCTACTTCATTTATAAAACATAGCAGCGGTTATTTATATCCGTTTAACCTGTTCATTGTTTACGGATTGTTATGGCTTAAACTTAGTATTGAATATCCTTGTATCCAAAAAATGTTATCATTCATGACAAAGGCGAAGCTATATATTTTATCTGCTGCAGTAGGAGTGATTAAGGATGTATAATTGCTTTGCTGTTCATTACTGATAATTACAGAGTACTCTCCCCAGCCATCATTACATATACGCTTGAATTGTTACAAACTGTGTGTTTATTTCGTGAATAGGTAACTGAATACACTCTTCACACCTGCATATGATTCAACTGTTTTTTAAAATGATTTACAAAACTAATAAACCGATGTCAAAAGTCATACAATATTCGAAAATAAAGGTCATGTGATAAGTAGAATATAAAGGGAAAGCATAATGATGGCTTCCGATTTATTATGCACTGCTAGCGTAGTACATGTAACCTGATAGGGACTAGTAACATGGTTGAATTTATGTTTACATTCTTTTGTTTTGTTTATCAGCAAGATGTTACCAGTATTGACATGTTTGCGTTTGCAAGACTGTAATGATGAGCCATACGCCGATTGCTTATATTGTTATATACTTGATAATCAACCATAGGTGCAAGTGTTTTTTTCTGTATAGCCGTAGGGTAGAATTTAGTATTTTATATAACCATGTTGATCAATGAAGCTTATTTTGTTTTATAGTTGAAAAACAACCAAAATGCGAGTTTTCAATTTCTGTATAGCCATAGGATAGTATTTAATCTTTATATAACTGTGTTCATCGATGAAGATTATTTTTTTTGTACTTGATAAACAAACCAAAATGCGAGTGTTTTTTTCTGTATGGCCATAGGATAGTATTTTATATTTTATATAACTGTGTTGATCAATGAATTATTCGCAACGGCAAGGTGATGCAGTATCTTTTTTTTAATATTTGACATCACTAGGACTCTAGGTTTGTTTCTTCTTAAATATTGCTCATGGAATTTTCAGACGAGTCCTGAATTTTTGTGGTACTTGTAGTCTTGTACACAGCTCACATCTGTGTAAATATTGGCACTGTTCTGTTGATAGTTTGATATTTACTTGAAATGGTAGATACTTTATAGCATTCCATAGTTGTGTCGAGTTTAGCACTGCATAGAAAAAAGGGCTCCGTACAAAAGACATGTTATAGTCCATTACTCTTTATGAAAATACCAATGCAGAGGTATATAAGATACTTGGTTCTTTTTTTGCACAAGGGTCGTGAATGATATATGTTACTATATTTTTCTGCCTTCCATATGAGGGTTGATTTTAATATGTAGATCACTGCTTAGATAAAAAGGATTCAGTACCGATACAAAAGCATTAAAGTATATCTGTGTTGGTGCAATTTTGTTACCAGGGCTGCTCAGATGAATATTTGTAACTTGGTCGTTGTTGTGCAAAAGGGAATGCAC
This sequence comes from Sherardia arvensis, assembly GCA_948330725.1. Lineage (NCBI taxonomy): Eukaryota > Viridiplantae > Streptophyta > Magnoliopsida > Gentianales > Rubiaceae > Sherardia > Sherardia arvensis. Next base: position 20,950,032 of record OX415238.1, read on the forward strand.
TTTACTCTTTGGATTGGTATTCTTATATGCGATACTTATTTTTATTTCCGGTTAGTATAAGTTTTGGCTGCTAAGCACTATTTTGATGAACATTATATTGTTTTATTGGAGACTCCAGCAGGGGAGGGAGGTTAGGTAGGAGGCGATGGAGAATAGACTGAGTAAGCCCAAGATGCTGAAGAAGAAGGGGTCATAACCTGAAGACTAGACTGGGATTCTGAAGACCCTGTAGTATAGAGTATAGACCGGGATGTAGTTGTTGTATGTTGTTGTAACGTCTTAGTTATATCGTGTCGATTTAGGAACATATATGTTGGACATATAACAATTCATCAGTTGTACCTATAGCGATGTAGATGTTAATTCTGCTGCAATACCATTGTACGTATTGAGTGCTGCAACTAGAAGTGTACAGGAAGATTGATGATGTTAGTGAATATTGACTGTTGGATGGTTGTACAGAACATCTCCTGCGTTGGAGATTACGATTGATTTTCTTAAACTTCATATGAATAGCAGAACACTGACTCGCAAGTTTCTTCATGGTATATTTGACCGTTAATAACTTCATTTACCTAAAATAACAAATTATAAATTTTATATATTTAAAAACTACATGTTACGGTGAATCCAAAAGTATCTTATACAATAATATTAACATTCACATACTATATGAAATTTATGGTCAAACATGAAGGATAAAAAGTAGAAAAATAGTGTGCCAAACATAGTTAATCGGATTATTTCATTTCCAGGACAAGTTTGGGCCAAATTTGATTTATGTGGACATGTCACTTTTAGGCCCTAACGTACGGGTCTAAATGGGCTTGGATGGAGCATAATATTGCAAATTTTCTGTGTTGTACTAAGAAATAATAATAATGGTTTGTATATAAATGTAACCTAATTCATACTTACAATATAGTTAAAATAATGGGGATCATACCTCCCTAAAAAAAATTCGTCATAATTTAACTAAAATTCTTCCTCCGTTTTGCCACATTTACATGTATATTGACAATCGAAATGAACCAGGTTTGACAACCCAAACCTGATTGGATAAATTTATTTTTGGTGTATCGGGTCTAAGATTCATGGTTCCAAGATGGGATTGGTGTTGCCGAACAGTTACTCTATAATAGAGTTTTAGCTAAATTTACCCTTTTTAGCTACATTATTGCTTCCAACATCTATTATATCCCATACTCTAAAATAGAGATATGTTAAAATTGGAAGAATGAAAAGGCATATGAAGTAGACTTGTTTCATGCTCTAAAATGTAAAGCTATCGATGATTCTTACTTTTTCTTCCTTTTTTATCCTATACTTTCTTAATCCTTCACATATTCACACACATAAAATTATTAAAAATATAAAATTGCAAATAACATTAAGGCCCTTAATTTTGCCTTTATTAATTAATGATGTGTAGAATTTATTTAGATTCTGTGAAAAATGATGATGTGGAATTAAAAAAATACTCCTTATTTTCGTACCATTGGAGATGTTCTTAGTACCCTCCATGTCGATATCTATCAACTTAATAAATTGGTCAATCCGTTAAACTTTTTATTTTAAAAGTGGGATGGATATACTGTTTTACGCGCGAGATACGGACCCCTCAACATTGTACCCGCCACCCTCTTTAATCGGATCGATTTCCAAAGGATTGACCTTCTGTGAAGAAAACGCGCATTTAATATGAAATTCGAACTCCCCGAAGCAGTAAATCACCCTCAAGTAGTGCGGGAAAATTGGTTTGTTCTGCTTTATTTTTAAAAATGAAAAGGAAACAACTAAAAAAAAGAAAATAAAAACTGACAATACACCTTCCCACCTGCCCCGCTTGACAGGGTTGGTCACCTTCCCAGCCCAAACCCCAGTTTTCATTTCAAACGCAGACACATGAGATTTGAACCAAATCCCTCCTCCAATTCTATGTTTATCTTTGTTCAGGGCACTTTGGGAAGCCAACATTAGGTCAAACACAGGCCGCTTTGAATGCTCTAACCACCCTGCTTGACCTCTTTGTTCCCTCAAAACAGCCTTCACACCCCTCCATGGGACTGTCGGTTCAGTTCGTTTGACTGGTTACTTTAATCACCCCGACAAAACATTTATGCCACACACATAACAAAGCTTCATGGTGTGCATCCTTCCTCTACAAAAACCACAGATAATCCAAAGCATTCAGCCACACAACACAAACAAATAGAAACATGACTACTCATCTTCTTCTCTATCCGAGTTATGGATAGGTTCAAAATATTTGGAAAGATCTCCGGCCGGATCCATTCGGAGCCTCCAACTTCCTAAATACTACTTTTTAGTGCTTAACCGCGGATTCATTCTGAGCGCAAATGTTTTCTACACGGCCGTCGGTGAGATGCTAGGTTCCCCTCACTCTCACGAATGCAATTAGGTCGGGATATGGTGGCTGATCTCCTCCACCTCCACTTGAGTGGAATGGAGGCGGTGGCCTACCTGGAGTTTGAATCGCTTCCGAACTCTGAAATAATCAACCGGGCATACAACGAGGAGATGAACGATCATACACGGGCCGCGCATTCAGCAGTACATTTCCTCAGATTCATCACACATCCCAATGATCAAATCCGTCAGGTATGAGCCTTACATTAACCTTTCTGACCAATATTTGTTTCTCCAAATCTAACAACATTACTTACCGTTTTGATTTCAGGCGACTATCACATGACTTTGCCAGAATTGGAACAAGAATGTTAATCTTTCAAACAAGAATGGCTCATTACCAGGTTCAGATTCAGTTCGACAAAAGAGGTCGAGAAGATATGAACCTAGTGCCCCGATTCAGATCAGGTGTATAGATCTTCTCAAGAGTCGCGACAACACCACCATCGTGATCAATGATCAGGTTTTAATGTCCTGAGATGAAATACATATTTCCAATCTGGTAAGAACGTATCGAGTAATTAGTTGTGCAAGATACGAGGCTTGTGTCCTTTAGGGTGGTGCTCTATGAAGGGCACATGCCTCTTTTCGTGCACAACTAATTACTTGATACGTTCTTACCAGATTGGAAATATGTATTTCATCTCAGGACATTAAAACCTGATCATTGATCATGACTGTGGTGTCGTCGCGAGAAGATCTATAAACCTGAATCTGAACTGGGGCTGCTAGGTTCATTTCTTCTGGACCTCTTCCGTCGAACTGATTACTCGACCTGGTAATGATCCATTCTTGTTTGAAGGATTAACATTCTTGTTCCAATTCTTGGTGGATTTATCAGCATCCCACGTTCTCAGGATCCCCCCTGTTTGAGACTCGCTAATGTGGCCGGCTCCACATCCTTTGGTGAAGTTCCAGCTAAGCCTAGTCCACAACCAGATGATAGACCCATGTACGCCATCAAATTCTTCAGATTGTCAAACGTGGAGGGGGTTTGGCATATTGTTTATAAAAAATTCCGAAAGGTGTTGATATGTTGCGCCCATTTGGGGAGAATTCGCCTAACCGGATGCGTTCCGACCCTGTCACGCATTACCTTTTACCCTAAATCTTTGGCTAGTGGACGCTGTAATGTACTTTAATAATATCCTTTCTTAGATGCACAACAACATTTGTTAATTGAATATATAAGTTTTCGCGCAAACGATGAAGTCCAAAACATACAAATTTGCAGTTTAGGTATCTGATTTCCATTTTTACAAACACTCTACTATCACTTGGAGAAGCGTCTTCCATCTTCAGTTGACTGCATCAGTAGGATAGATGTGAAATTTAGAATTTCCAAGATTCATTTTTGCATCAATGTGTGCAGGCAACATGTCAAGGACCATTCCCCTATTCCAGTTGCATTTGCTGAGGACAATGCCAGCTGTAATGGATGCTCTAATCTGGTCAACCGTTGGTGCCTGCGGGAAATGATTATTGTCCCGGGTCTTAGCGCTTGCTCCTTAATAGAGAAAATGATAGAAAAGTGTCTGAATTACTTTTAGAAGATACCTGGCCAGTTGACGCGTCGAGTAAGGAAAGGGCATCCCCTGTGTAATGTTTCATGAGATGCATCACGATTGGACCTGCATTACGACTGGTAAAATCGGTTGCCCACTGCCCTGCTAGAGTTGTTATCTTCAACGTTAAGATATCTCGACCCTGTTTGTGGCTCCATCTAGCCAGTGCAGAAGAAATGACACGCGACTGCCAAATTCAAATAAACAGGTGACATTAAATACTCCCTAATCCAAATTCAAGAACAATTTAGTGTGTGCATAAGACTGACACAACCAAATGATGATATCCCGCCTCCTGTAGTTTATTAGTTTGTTGGTTACAGAAATAATTTTGTTCCAACCCCAGAATTTTAATGTACCGAGACTCATCACTATTGAGTAAGTTTAAGTTTTAATTTGCCTAAGTAGAGTAGAGATGTACTTACTATCCGCTGGGCTGCATCAACTCTGCTGTCTGCTCCAGGGTCCAGCCTTGAATCAAAGTACTCCACAAGCTTTTCATTGAAATTCACCACTAGAAGGAAGTAGTGATCGTTCGCCGAGACGGGGACAAACACCTAGTTGAGAGAAAATATCATGAGTGCAGCATTTCATAGGAGAATTTAACGTATTGCGGGTGTATGGCGGTTACCATAACAGCATCCTTTATCTTTCACTTCATGCTCGTGATCTCGTGCTCCCATTTTGAGATCATTGATAACTCTCTATCGCTGGGACAGAACTCTACAAACTGATTTGGTAGCTTGACTGTTAAACAGTTATAATATAAATAAGCATAACAGAATCAAAATTGTATAGTACTTTATGGATTTTCATCTCAACCAAATTCAGGCACACATGGCCAGGGGGGGTACTCAACCAGTGGAGAATTGTTAAGAATTCTGGTCCAGGCACTGATAACACTGGATGAAACTTTTGAATGCGCTTCAAGGGTGCGGAAATTAGATCTTTGCAGTGATGCCACTCCATCAGTGAAAGGAGCATAGTTTCTGCACAGATTTGATAAGGAAACGCTTTGCATCGTGATTAAATCAAGCTTAGAAATCTTATTAAGCTAACCTGGTGGTAGGCATATCAATTGCAGCAATACAGAAGTCTACGATCTCCAGGTAGTGTTTGGGAAGTTGATTTTCCTCATCCTTCAGGTTGTTCGCCAGCTCCGTGAAGAACATCCGTTCATATGGTTTTGGCCAGTCAGTCCACGGGGTTGGGTTTTCCTCGGAATCATGCAAGGGACTATCTGCCTCTCCAAAAGAAAGCTTGATGTTCAAGTCCACCATTCCATCTGAAGGCGCTGGCATCGACATTGCATCATCCACGGTGACACTGACATCTTCAGTCATCAAATCCTGCCGCAATCAAAAAGCCCGGTTTTTAGAAGCGGGCACACATTGTAGTAATCTATATTAATTACTAAAGTAGTAAACACTGGTGCCACTTGTCTCATTCTCCTTCACTTATTTCCCGCCAAAACATTTTTGTACTAAATTCAGGACTTTTGACAATTTCACCAAAATTTATATAAATAACTAAAAATATTTCTCACTAATTGCTAGCCTAATATATTTACTAAGTATATTAAAATTTACTTTGCTTTACTAAGTTTTCACCGATTTACTATATTATGTTATTGAAATTTTGATATAAATATTCAATGAAAAGTTTCGTATATATAGCTGAAATTATTAAATGTTTAATAAATATGATCATATCAGAACATGCAACTATATTTTTATTAAAGTTAAAAACAAATAAGATTAATCAGATCCTAATGAAAATCTCTTTAAAATTAATTGACGATATTTATCTACTAAAATTTTGCTATTCCACACGTAAACTTTTACATCACTAATGTCTTCTATCTAAATTATAATAATTATAGTAAAAATTGGTAAATTCAAGTGTAGCTTTTTCTTTATCTTATTTTTTACTAATTATAAAACTTATTTCATTTTCCAAAAAAACAAACGGTGTAATATAACCAAAATTGTTTTTCCATATTGTTTGCCTACTTCTTTTACTAATTTAGTAAATTACACTTCGCCTTATTAAATTTTCTTTTAATCGTTGTATACTAAGTGATACCTCATATGTTTTCATATTTTGAGAGATAAAATATTATCAATGATCAGCTTTTGTATATAACTAAATGATTAGGTTTATAATTATGATCAAATTATAACATAACTAAAAAGACCTTTCACTATTTGTTTGCCTTTTTATACTAATTTATGCCTTATTACTAATTTTTTTCTAATTGTTGTACTATTTATCTCATACTTTTTAAATTGTCAAATAAACATTATCGATGACCAGGTTTGCATCCAACTAAAATTATTAGATCGTAATTATGATCATACCAAAACATTCAGTTAATTTTATATTAAATTAACAGAAAAATTAGATTAATTAAATCCTAATCAAGTTGTCTTTTGATTGATAATGTTTAACTATTTCAAATGTTCTCTATCGTTATTTTTTATTTCCAAGAATTTTATCCAATGTAACTAAAATATTAATCATGAGGTGTGCAATAAAATAATGATAACTAGAATAACACTTAGAATGATATGAAACGGTCACATTCAACTATGTCGATAATTTTAGAGTTAGAAGTATAATAGTATCACAAAATGCCTTTATGTCACATCATGGTAAAAACTTATTTCAACATGTGAATGAGTAAGATTAAAGATAATTTGTTAATAAATTGTTGTGCTATAATTAAAAGATGATAATATATAGCCATTACTAACATATTCATAATAAATAGTTTATTTCATTTTTTTCTCAAAATGTATATATATTGTTGTTTTCTCGCCCTATAGTATTATATTTTCATTAGTTTACCATTTTAATGAATCCAAAATTAAATTCTAATTTCTTTTTACACTAACGATATTAGCATTCAGATTTTTACTTAATTTAAAATATTCGAGTTAACCGGAATCAATTTTACTTTTATTGAGTTCAAATCAATTGCATTACATTATTAATTAAAAATAATCACAATAAACATAGTATAATTCTTTATTCTGCAGAAATGAAAAACTGTGATATTTGATCGCATAATTTAATTACAATTTGTGTTTATTTAAATCGGCAATAATCTAAGTGGACCTTAAAAAAATTCCACCCCTTTATCCCAGATAGAAATGGACTCCGGATCTCTTGATTATAAGAATGTTGTAGTTTTTAAATAATTTTATAATTATTTTTTCTACTACTATATTTACATTAAAATATAATAATTATTTATTTATTATATATAGTTTGAAATTCCATGTGTAACACGGGTATTATACTAGTATGCTTACCAAAACAACTAAATTATATGTATTTACCAGTAAATCAAGGGTGTGCTTGCTGCCTGCTTCATCCTGAGCTTGGAAGAATTTCACAGGATTCAGAGCTTCTAGGGACGAGTATATGTCTTCGTGCGTACTGTTTGACAACTGGATATATTTTTTACGATTGTTTATAATTACATATCGTAACAACAATTATATCTTTTTTGATATTGATTGAGAAACATAGATGTGTACCTGTCTATCATCACCCCGGAGATTGCACTCCCCCACTTTGTTATGGTCCCATTCTGTGTTTCCCTGTAGGTTCATACCTCTTCGGTACTCGGGCAGTGATCACGCAAAAAGATATACTTCTCCATTTCGCTTTGATTGTCTTCTGCTCCTTGGTTTTGTTGACTTGATGATATATTGGCAGGTTTCTCGATTTCCAAATCATCAGTCTTCTCCTGATGACGTGTAATACAATTAATGCACCAAATAAGATAGAACAAAATATTTACAATAACGACAAAACTTGAGAATTTAGTATCAAACTTACTAGTCCCGTGTAGCTGGAATAATTGCTTTGCGGATCAGCATGAATTGTGGATGACTGTTGCTGCTCGTCTGTTTCAGGAGGCAGCAGGCGGGGAACCATGTCAGCAGAGTGAATATCTTCAGTTTCAAGAGATACGATTGTTGTTTGTAAGCTAGTTGTTGCAGTACAAGACGGGGGTCCAACAACTTCGCAAGACTGAACTCGAACAACGTCAGCACAGGTTTTTCTTGATTTATCCACTGCACCCGATTCACTTTCGGTGTAAGACTCTATTCTAGGTGAAGGTTTTTTAATATCAACTAGTCCATCCTGACTCTCAGCATCAGTTGAAAAAATGGCTTTGTTCCAAGGTTCTCTGCCTCGGATTCCAGCAAATCCTTAGAAACTTCTAGATGACGAATCACATCTTCAATCTCATCGACCAGCTGCGTTAGAGTTCTTGCTACCTTCCTCGGATGAACATGTCCCTCTCTGAAACCTTCCCTCATCAACAGAGAATGGAACCTGTCTCCTATAACCACCTTCAAATCTCTGAGTACCGTTGCAACATTCCTATGGTATTCCTGTATTTGTCACAACACATCAAAAAGCATCAATCCACATTCATGATACAGCAGGAGCTACAGTGCTATTAATTGTAAATCTAACATTTGCATAGGTGTACACTTACATTTGGTAGGAGTGATCTGAGTGCATCGTCGTCAAGCATTCCGTTGGGAATGTCAAATCTAATGTCCTTCTTACTGGTTTTGTTAGTTGGGGTGGTGTTACCGGTCTGTGGTCAGCGTGAGATTGGGTACGTAGTCTCATCCACCTTCCATTGGCCAAATCCACCAGCATCCAACTCCCTCCTAAGACGTTTTTCAATAGAATTGAATGTATGATTTGCGACAAGAGGAGTAACCGTCGGTTCTGGAATACCGCGCCAGATCACCTTATGCAAGTATAACACCACCAGTAACATCATCCAACACATGCACGAGACCGTTTTAGAATCAACTCGGTCAGCATCAAGCTTAGCTCTGGATTCACAAACTTTATTGAGTACATATCCACACCAATCGAGTTCAGAAATTCTAGTAACATCGTGTGTCGCACTAAGCGTCCGATAGTCCACCCTTGGAGGGCGGTGCAAGGAATCCACTACAGATGAAAACAACAAACATTCTTTTAAAATCATCTCCGCCATCCAAACTCATCATCACCTCAGTAAAGTCGCTTAATTTTGATTGAGCATTCAGTTTACATGACATTTTATACTGTTCCTGAAACCTGGCCCTCAAATCTCTATAGTCTTCGTCATTGACCTCGGTTACTGGGTTGTGTGGACAGTTAGGGAGGCCAAAAACGTCTTGTACATCCTCTTCAATGATGTAGAACATGACGCCCCCAGGGTTGAAATGTTTAAGAAGCCACTTGTTCAACAGATTAGGCAGTTCAGAGGTCTTAATCTTCAGAAGGCCATCAAAACCTATATCAACAATCGCTTGTCTCTGATTTTGCGTGAGACAAGGCAAAATGTCCGTAATTCTACAAGGTTTGGAGGCGTACACAAAGTGACGACCCCAAATTCTCCCTACATTTTCCTGAGCCTTAACATCATGATCATTACTTCCTAAGTCTACAATCAGAGCTGCTTCTTGTTCCACCCCCCTTAGTTTTTTGGTGGGTGAGGGTGACCCAAGGCAAGGAGCTGAATTAGCTGGCGCGTGCTCGCACACCCTTCCTGTGCATTTCACAAGTACATGTTCATTCAAGTTAGTAATCCAGATCACATTGAATTAACTGTTTTATTAATCAACACTTAATCTAAAATGAGCCTACCAGAGTAATATACATGAGAACTATCTCCAATATTTACACTAAATGTGTACATGAAGACTACAGCCTAACATCATTTTCCTAAATCCCTGTCCCAACTCGACAATAATGGGTTGTATGCAGGATGTATTGGATTTGGCTTCACTATACCTTTTCTGCCAATAATGGTTACAAGCACGCACTTACATTTTCAAAGAATTCACCATTACTAGGATCTAGGATGCTTCATGGAGAACTTATACTCTAGTCCCAAGAATTAGTCCTTTTATTCCTCGGGCAGATGAAGCCATCAAATATAGGAAGACTACAGCCTACAATCATTTATCCTAAATCCATGTCCCAACTCGACAATAATCGGTTGTATGCAGGAAGTATTTTACTATATTGGATCTCTATGGCTTAACTATACATTTTCTGCCCCGAATGCTTACAATCACGCACTTACATTTTCAATGAATTCACTATTACTAGATGCTTCATGGAGAACTTATACTCTAGTCCCAAGTATTATGCTGTTCATTATTCAGGCAGATCAAGACATCAAATGTAGGAATACTACATTTATAACCTGGAATATAATACATCACTAGAGCATACACGGGGTTCCTGCGACTTATTTTGCTAGAGTGATCTCACTCTAACATGTGGTTTCCTGGAATTATCTTACAAAAATTGAATGTTTGCTAACATAACTCCTAAGCAGCGCAACATTACCTCATCCAAATCTAAATTATCTTGAAATCCAACCATCAATTGAACTGTTAGCACTCTAGCCATGGCACTATTGACATAAGATGAACATAAGCACAATTGGTAGACAATCAGCTAAAAGACTTGGAAGCAGAGCAGTGACCATACCTGTGATGCCATTTTTGGATTCTGGATCATGGAGATTTGGCAAATGACTGTGGCCGATTTCCTCATGGTAAAAAGGTTGAATACCACTCTACTTCGGTAACACTTCCGGATGATTGGCCCAAACCCTCGACTTCTTCATCTGCAGCCTGGAACATGATCTGCTTCCTTCGCCCTCCCTTGTTACTTTGAAAAAGCTTTGAGCAAGCCTCGCCCGTTATTCGAACTTGCGATCTTGTTCTCTTATCCATGCTAGAGATTCTTGCAAATGAAAAAGAGGTGCAAACAAAAATAGTTTGAAAGATTTTAGGGTTTTTTGATTTGGATGAAGATGTACTTGTAGTTTGAAAGGAACAACAGTACCGGTTGGATGGTTATTTCTTGACTTATTACTCTTGCTTGCTTGGAACAATAAGTGAGACACGTTGTGGGACATTTAGACTAGGGCTTCTATTCTAGCAACACATAGTATTTCGGTTTCCGAGAAATGGAGACGACACCTTTTTACTTTAGTCAGACTGGCAACTGGAATGTGGCAGAGGAATATTTTTTAACCTATTTGCATTTAAAATTTATTTAAGTTGTATTTTTATTAGACTAGTACTGAATATTGATACATAACAATTCATTAATTTGGAAGTTTGTGGAAATTAAGGACCCTAAACGTGAATGGAAAAATCCCCTCCGGATATATATTGAGACCTTAAATTAGTGCAACGCGGCTAAATTGAACTCATTCACTATTGTATTTCTACGATTATTTGACGATTACCACCAAGGAAATTTGGAAGGTTGACGCACTACACCATATTCGTAGTCGGGGCGGTAAAACAACTAAAACATGACAACTAATACACAACGGAATTCAAGCAAAAACTAACACGGGAAAATAAAACCCGGGCTTGTTACAAAGATGAATCATTTCGTTACTTTGTGCATGTGTATGATAACTGAGCTCTCAACTTGAGATGAGATTAACTGAACTGAGATTTTCCAACTTAATTGAGTTTCTCCCGGTCGAACATTTAATGTTGCAGGTTAATTGAGATAATTCCAGGTGAAATGAGATTTTAGTGGCGAAAATCATTGGTTTGTGATAACTTGTAATAACCTTTTGTGACAAGTAGACAGTAGTACAAACATTTTTTTATTATAAGAAACTATTCACAAGCATGCCGCCTCCCATCATAGTAGAGGATGCAACTGAATATTCAAGTATGTATGATGTACCGTTAAAAGTCGATATTATATTGATCTCGTCCGCTAATACTAATTGATTGATTGTGTTAAAATGCAATTTCAATGAGACGTTTTTTCGACTTAGTACAGACACTTGATGAAATATATGCAATCAAAAATGTTTGGAAGGATATATTGAATAAAATTTTGGTAACATTATTCTGCTAGAACTGCGATTCCTCAGTGTGGAATAATGACAGTATATGGTTTCTTGATGAAAATCAATCGCCACAATAAACTACAATATTTTTTGCCATGACAAAATTGTTTTATGGGCCAACAACAAATGTTATGATAACAACATTTAAAATTCACCATTAATAGAAGTCCCTCGACATACCAATTAGATTGATGCGAAAAGTGCTGATATAACCGTCAATTCTAAGTTATGTGCAAATATAACATCCAGTTCTCAAAAAGTACAATTATAACCCTGATTATAATTATATTGAAATTTTATAGCCGAAAAACCCATTAAAACATGAAAAGATGATACAGCCCTTATGTATTTAAAGGGCTAAATATTTTTGTTTTGGTTAGTCGGATTTAACAAATATGAGATGATTATTTGTTCTTCTCTCTGCAACTTGGCTTCATCTTTTCTTGACCCTGAGATGCAGATGCAAAAAACTAGTTTTTCTGCATTTCCCCTGGTTCCCGGTTCGTGCTATCAGATAACATCCTAATATTGAGGGCATTTTTATCATTTCAAGTGATTAAATAGGCCTAAATTACAGTAACCACAAGTCAACCATTGCAAGGTTATAGCTTTTTGAAGTCAAAGCTAATTCAGGGTTATAATAGCACATTCTAAGAATTGAGGGTTATATTTGCACTTAACCAAGAACTCAAGGTAATGTTTGTATTTTACCCTAGATGAATTCATAGCCACAACAAACCAATTTTGGGCCGATTTTTACCCAAAATGGCCCTAAATCCATGTATGCTGACAAAAATCAAATGTATGCAAGTGTGTTTTAGTAAATTTACTTAATTTAATTCTATATATTAATAACTTCGTATCTAAAAATATAAATTACTAAAAACACTCCAGTAACTAAAAGTACAACATTAATCATTTAATTTGTTGGGCTATAAATGAAGCTTTTCAATTTACACGTGTGTAACTTTTAAAATATAATTTGATAATCGGATGAATAGGAGCTATTAACGTTTATAAGTCATATTTTCACTGGAATATATATATATATATATATAGATATATATATATATATATATACATAATGCACTTTATGAAAAATAATACCCGATTGTTATTTGAAATGTTACCAACAACATTCATGTGTACAAAGTATTTTTAGACTTAATTTAGAAATAAATGAAATTATATTAAATAAGAAATTTCCAACGAGATCTTCCAAAAACTTGAATGCTGACTTCGGGGCTAAAAAGGGGTCAAACTGGTTTGTTTGTGCTACCAATTTTGCATTTTAAATGTTGGTACTAAAAGCTAGTCTTTTGACATATGTCGGGCCAATAAAATCAATTTTCTAGTAATATGCAGCGACATAGCACATTTTGTAAGTATTTATCCGGCTCAATCAACTATGCGGCATTTACTATCAAACAAATAAAGCAACTCTACAACGACTATGCTGCATCAAGTATTCAATCACACTAATTCGAGCATCCAGAGATGATGAAACACATTCCCACTTGCATACAATCAAACACATTCCGCATACCCTTGCTAAATCACAAAACCAACAAGGGTAATGAATGGAAGATAAAATCATCAGGAAACATAGGGACACAAGGCCCGTTTGTCTAAAAAAATTAGAAAAATAGAAGCATTACAAGCAGAGAAGTATGATGAAGTAACCACCTAGCCAAAACTCTGGGGAAACTTGCAATAGTTTCTCATCTCGAGGGTTGGCAGTATCGAACCTTCATTTTTTCCGTCGATAAACTATTGAACATTTTGAATCACAGCCTGACGGTGAATGTTAATGGGAGCACGCACAATTGCAGCACACATACTGATCCTCAACTGAGCACGAATGTGCTCCTACAATTATATGTCAAATTCATACATTGTTACTCACAATTTGTGAAAATCAAATGTATAAGCACCGAAGTCAAGTAAAATTCTCACCTCATTCAGCCTCATTGAGCGAAGCTCTTCACCTGCTTCACCAATGAAGTCCATCAAAAACATTGTTGTGAGCCCACTATCTACATCGTGTATTGTTGTGCTCCAGTGTGGATGAACAACTTCATAAGTAAACTCACGTTTGTTCAAAGCATGAACATCCCCAATACTTTTCATCAACTCCCAGAACCATGTAATCTATTCACTTGATATTGTTAGTCACGTGACATATCATACTATTGAGGAAAACTGACTGTATTTAGAGTGACTACATATAAATTCTTGAATGAGGTTGTTGGAGATAAATTAATGTTTTTGTAGTGAATTGGGTTGATTTACCGTTTACTCGGCTAGCTCATCCCAAGCAGACCTGTCGGAGGCATATACAGTGTCAACACACTGAATCATTCTTGTACGGAAGTTAATAAAGAGTAGGTTGTACTGGTTTTCCTTGTGCAATGGCACACATATCTGTAGAAAAAGAATGTATTAAACAAAAGTGCACAAAATCAAACATTTTGCGTGTTGTTGGTCCTAACAATTTTGTTATGCGGTTTGACAAGTGAGATACATACCAGCTCCGCCTCAGATGTGGAAATGCCTGACTGATTAATCCAGGAAATCCAGATAGCACGCTGATTAAAAAGACCGTGCTCACTTACATATTCCTGCCAAGAAATGAAACATAGTTCTTATTAGTATAATAATCGAGAAAAAAAATATGAATCACTTTCTATGTACTGGACACAGACATAGAATGCCCGCGCATAATCCAAAACAACATTATACTGTGACATGAACAAAAACAACTGGAATTCAATTTCATTCTACCTTTGCTACAAGACTTAAACAAGTTCTGCCTGACCTCCCGTTTCTCTTTCAATAATCCAGGCATACTAACCCCCACACATTTATAATTGAAGGTGATATGTCCCTGTTGAGGTCCAGTGAAGCGATATCTTGTCTGAGAACAGGTGATCCTTGTGGACTTCTAAAGATGGGTTCCCTTTTGTGCAAATTGCAAAAGCATACATGAAATTAGGAATTGTGCCACATGTGTATCATGTTGTTCAAAGCTATTACAGTAACTACATGCATCAGAAATTATTATAGTTTGTTACCTTGGATCAAACTTCGGATGTACAGCCAAGCAGTAGTCTGCAATCTCAATCTGATGGTTGTCCAGTGTGGAAATAGACCAGCTATGCCTGCATACCATCTTGGTCACAAAATTGTCACACTTGTTTGTTGGCCATCCAAACGTAGGCCTATTCTGAGAGTTTATTACTCCACTAACAGGATTCTGTGTCAGCGGAACTGGAGGAACATCTGTACCATCTAGCGTAATATTAAACAATTCCTGCAATTCCTTTAGCTTGTCAACAATATCTAGAAGGCCGAGATATGGAATGTTGTGTTTTGGCTGCACACGGAAAGACAGACTGGTGATACAATCGATGGGAAACAGACCGCGGCCATTCATATCCTTCATGTGCTTTGCAGTAACCACTTGAAGATCCCTCACCATTGTGGCAATAGCCCGATCCTTTGCCTACAAAGACATACTTACTGTCAAAACATACGCCACTGATATTGAATACATTTAACATGATAATTGTACAGGAGTCGAGGCCAGTTATTCCACTAGACTAGGAGGTAAACAATAATGGACGTCCCCAATGGTTTGCCTTATATTATATCCCGATGCAATTAAACATCCAGGGTATTATTGCAAAGTTATGACTAATTAATCCCCGAAATTTCAGACATGGCAGAATACCACATTCCCTGCACACCCAAAATGTTTTGAGCACGATATAGTTATGTGCATCACTTTCTCCTATGGATAAATTTAAGAAACATTGCTGTTATACAATTAAATCCTAAACCCTAGATAGCAATCAGAAGACGATTACACTGTACATGGTGATCATATCCGGTAAAAGGGAGTCCAACACAAGTGCAACGACTCATTATTGAAATCAAATAAGTCTTTCATTATTTTGTGAACTTGATATTTAATCATCACATTATATGTAGACTGTTACCGCGTATCCCTCTAATTTAAGATCATTCAAGGAAGCATGCCGTTAGGGAAATCAGTGTAAACTTACAAATTAGCTCAGAACACAAGTAACCATAATCCAAAAAACATAATGATTAATGTCACATTCATATGCCTTACACAGTCATAGTTGCGGCAAATAGCACGATCCCCCATCGAAGTGGATGGTAGCTTGAACACAATGTAGTCAGGGTTGGTCATTAACTGTGAATCCTTCACCACCGCAATTGGACCGTGTGAGGGAGATCTGCCTGAAGACAATGGTAAACCCACATATAATGAGCTGATTTAGTCAATACTTGAACTAATACATATGTTGTTAATAGGTTTCCTCAAACAAAACAAGCTTGATGAAATCCCTAGATTTCCTACTGTTATTAGGGTTATAGAATCCTACCACCAATGATACTATGGCTCTGTGAGAGGATCCTGTTATCAGCCTCTGCATAGATTAGGTGTACGCCGCTCTCTACAATGGTGACACCGCCTGAGACTGGCTGAGGCCCCGGGCTGCTGATTTCTAAGCTGACTCGCCCTGAATCAAACTCCTCTACCCCAAGGTCACTTGGACTTTCCATTTGCCGTTCCATCGCAGCGGTGGTTGACAAGGTAAGAGTTGTGTGCTGTGAACGGTGACGGATTTTGAAAGGCTACCGATAAATTTCAGTAGCAAATCGGTCTAGCTCTGTGAAGAAGTACAGTTTCAATTTCCCCAATAATGAATAGTAGTGGTATATTTGTCTACCTTAAAGGGATGTTATGAAAGTCATTATTTTCCCACATTAAACTAATCCACACAAATAAGTACCTTCCAGTCAAGCTTTCCATAACCTTCCACCTTCGGTTTAAACATGTTGTAAATTTTTATTCAAAAAGTAATGTGAAATGGACCACCATTGTGATGTGTACATAAGTGGGGTAAGAATGATCACGGCCGTTCGTTAACAAGATCAATAACGGTCGTTATAGATCTGATCGAGATTATTCATTTAAAACGTGAACTGATCATGATAAGATTTATATTGAATTTATATAATTAATGATCAAGGATCATGAATGTAAAAGATCGATCATGAACGCAGACTATTCGATAAGACGACCGGTCGATAAGGTGATCGATATCGATGGATTAAAACAAAGTCATTTAATTATATACATTAATAATAATGACGAATTTTTTTTTTAATATGTATGTCTCACTACTACAAATTTGTGGCATTTAAGGCGGTTGGTCCTTCATATTTCAAGGCAGAAGACAAATGCCTTGTCTGGGTATGTCTTAAAACATGAAAAAGCTTTAGGGCGGTTCCTCTTCCGCCTTAAATTTTTTCAGTTTTAAGGCGTTTATTTCCGCCTTACAGCTCAGTTTTTCCGCCTTAAACATAACTTGCTTGTTGTGTATTTTTATGAATCTAAAAATTTCTGTAATTTTGAATTTATCTTAAATTTATTTTTATCTTAAAATAACTCTTAAATTTAAATTAGGTGATATATCTTCATTCATTCATTCATTCGATAATCTGCGTGTAACAAAAATTCTACAATAACATAAATCCCTAAACATGATTGCATCAGCTTATTTGTCTATCTGATCATATTAGCTGATTTGACTAGTTGTTTATTATAACTGTGTTTTGTTAAATTATATGCAATGGGAAATTGCTATTCTTGGAACAATTATTACAATACGCTTACGTACATTTAAGTATTTTAACACTTATTTTCTAACTAAATGTGTATAGTTTACCAAGTTCTTTTATTTCTACTAAGGTGACCCATAATGAACGAAACATACTAAATTTGTTTATTATAATACAATCCACATTTTCATGTTTTGTTTTAATAAACCAAGCATGAACTAGTTTGGAAGAGACTTCAGCAACGGTTTCTATTAAAACGTGTCGATGTTTGTTCGAGTTTTATCAATTGTTTTGAGTATCTTTACTAAACCATTACTAATTTATAGTGGCAACAAATGACAAAAAAACAACACTGGTATTATAATGGTCGACTCGACAGTGAACAAGACCCGAAAAATTATTAGAGTGAATTGGAATACAAAAAAGGAACCAAACTATGCAAAAATCAAACCTAAGGTACATGAACTTGGTAAACTCATTTTTACGGTCTCAAACTATCCAAAACAATCAGCTAAGGGTAATATGGTCTTTCAAAAGGGTTGATTGCAATCATTTCTCCTATAAAAGAAATACAATTCCCCTATAATATTAAAACAGATTAAAAGCAGAGGTACCCCCAAGTTTATAAGACAGTGCCAATGTACCCCCGAGTAATTTAAAAGTGCTGATGTACCCCTATAATTACATTGAATAAAGAAGTGTACTTCTAAAGCCAATTTTCCACAGTATTTTGAACTAAGAGACAAATTTACCCTCACTCGTTAGGCTATATTTTTCTTGACCCAAATGCCCATGGGCACAAAAAAAAATCCAAGAAATTAATATCATTGAAGTACAGAATAAATGGACAGTATTATTCAAAAAGTTAACCTTTATATCCAAAAACTCAACAAATTGAAAGCATTGGTGAACTTATCATAATCTCGCCAACTCTATTATCTCCTTTGGTAATTTAAGCTAGTCACGCAAATTATTACTAGATGTGGCGGTTTCAGTCCCCCGACTCACACTAATTTCTGGGCACAGTGGTTTTGGTCCCCTCGGTTTCAAACGCGTTCATCCGATGAAGTAACGGTGACTGGTATGGATTTGGATTGTCTTGCTTGGCTGGGTGTGAAGCTAAAAGGGAAGCGGGAATTAGATGAATAATGAGGCAGTGAAAGAAGGTTTTTCGGAAGTCGATGAGCTAAATTAGATCTCGGAATTCGATTGATTTGGTTGGGGCATTTCATCCTAGAATTTTTCTTTTTTCCATTAAATAATAGTGAGGGTATTCTTGACATTTTACATTTGACAAAAGAAAATTCTGCCCAATTTATACATTTGAGGGTATAGTGGCACTTTAAAAAAAGATAGGGGTACATTTGCACTTATTTAAACACTTGTGGGTACAACAACACTTTTTTCTATTAAAACTGATCTAGATTTTATGTCCCAAAATTAATGCTTGAATAAATATCGAAACGTTGTTTAAATCAAAAGATTAAAATCATCTCGACTTGTAATTTTTCCATTTATAGCTGGTTTGGTAATTGTTAGCAAATGTAAAACTTAACTGGAGGAGGGATCTTTACATTTCACCGTTCAAAAATTCTACAATACCCTTGTTTGGTAGAAGAATGGAAAATTGATTCAATGAGGTTCCAAATTCAAAATATAAATTAATATTATTGATGTCCAATGACTACAAAATGTTATAGGTATATTATCTGAGAATTGTGGCTTGTTTGAGTATGTAAAATGAGGTAAATAAAGTTTAGGTACCGTTGATGTTAATTTTGCATGTTGCAGGGGCCTTTTTTGCAATCCACTCGAAATATTATCAAATTTCTGCAACACTGAAGAATGCTAATTACACCATTTTTATGATGATTGGAACAGATTTGTAATCAAACCTACTCCATCAAACTAATTGTTCCATGAGTTTATTACATATTCATTGATTATACCCACTTGTTGTATGAATATATCAGCTAAGGTATAATTAGTATATGTTTTGAACAAAAGACCTTTGATTATTCATTTCACAAGCAGACAATATGTTGCAATTGAGATGTTTCTGTTTATAGTAATCTGTTTTTGTTTGACATCTATGGTTTATACTTGATTTAGATGAGTAAATGAATGTGAAAGCCTAAACTGTTATACAATAATTAATAATACATTCAACATAAATCTAGCCTGGTAAATGGAAAAAGGTAGTTCTTGAGGACTGCCAAATACATGATTCCCATATTCTCACAGTCACAGACAATGAAGAGCAAGCAAAATATTACACTGGCACCAAAAACTTATTTGATGCAATGTTCATAGCATAATTTTAAGCATCCTCTATTAAACTGATGGGCAAAAGCTCAAACCATTCATATTCATCCCTGCTTGTTGGGGAAGGTGGCTAGGATCCCTAATGATTTCAACATTAGCGCGCTTGGCTTGATGTGTTTAAATTCCTTGGCCCAAACAAAGCGATCAACAGAATGCGCAATGTCGAGGCGGTGCATGTTGTTTGGTGATTTCATTATTGTGGCACACAAGCCAAGTCTCCTGTCCATCATAACAGATTCCTACAATTGCAGATGTTGAAGTCAACTTTGTCGGGAATAAAACCATTTTGAATACGTAATAAAAATCTACAGTCTATGATACCTCATTCAGTCTCTTCGTTTTGAGTGAGCCTTCAGAGCTGGTGTAGCAAACGAACACATGTGTTGCTGCTACGCCACTATCTGCATCAGGGAAAGGATTACACCATGGTGGGTGAATCATCCTCACCGGTTTATGAAGTACACCATTCTTCCTTTCATCTCCGCACTGATGGAGAACACAATGGAAACATGATAGCTGCATCCAGAAATCAGATGTTACCAATAGTCATAATGTTAATGTTAAAGTGGATATAGAGTTTAGAGGTGTACCACAAATTTCGCAAATCTGAACCATTTATCTTTGTTCCCACCCATGACACTGTCAAAGATCAACGTCTCATCTCTGTTGAAATCAATCACCATTACCAAATAGTGATTGTCTACAAGGAGTGGGATCAAAATCTGTCGCAGAAAAGTCATTGTGGATGTAAGATAAAAATTGGAGGAAGGATCAAAATATAGAATTGGAAACATCATTTTAAAATCAAAGAGAAGTTTGTTGTACCGCTGAAGCTTGGGTGATGTCTACCACGCTTTTGAGAATCCATGTGAACATCTGGTTCAGAACTTCACACTTCTTATCAAGCCTTGTCTCCATCTGACATGAAACAAAATTGAGAAGCGCATTAACGGGGGTAATGATCATTAGTTACCATGTGCATTATGCAGTCTACAGCAAGAATTATGTATTGACAGACAAAGTAGTTTTACATACATAATAAGCAACTCCATATTACCTCTTCAATGACATAAAAGACAACTTTGGACGTGTTTCCAACTGCTGTCCAGGCTGCATTGCAGCAACTTGCGTAACTGTCAACTATCTTCCTTCCCAGTTGACACGCCCAGTTCAGGGATCTCATGTCATCCCTTATCAGCACTAGTCTGTTCCCATCGTTAAAGAAGGGTTCTCTGAAATGCATTGTGGAGTGTATTACATTATTAAATCAAAACAGTCATGTATGGAGGAAGTTATTGAAAACTTGTAACACTCTTCTATGACTACCAAAGGATGACAATGAAGAAATGGTGATGGTAAACACTTACTCTCCATCAAACCCTCCATGATCGTTCAGGGCATAGTCTGCATAGTGTATGTCTTCCTTATCATTTGGCATTCTAGTCTTAAGGTACAGAAATGCCATCTTGCTTATCATGATGTCTGACTTGGGCTCTGGAAACGGACCAAAGATGACCGGCCTCGCATTCAACAATTTTTGCTTCCCCATTCGCTGTTTGCGATTGCTACTATTGGCTTTCATTGCATCTCTTAGAATAGTACAGCTGCTTCGGATTAGGTCTCCGACCTCCTTCAAACGCTTAATAGGATTTTCTGGTGGGCTCAAACTTGCAAGATCCTTAATTGTTGAACACGGGTACATGCCCCTCACTTCCATCAAACGTTGAATGTGGTGCCTAGTCACCACCTGAAGGTCTCTCACAAATTCTGTGACAGCCCGATCCTTTTCCTGTGGTGGAATATCAAGTCAATGTACTTTCTCCTTAGACAGAAACAGATACAAAGAAACTTAGGAAGAGCAGTTTTACTAAAATTAGTGTTACATTAGCACTGGAATCAGATTTCAAAACACATACAACTGATATCTTAATTCCACAGACCCAGCAAAGAGTTTATGATAAGCGTGCTCAAACAAATAGATCAACTAGTCCTGGTTTGAATGTTCTCAAATTCTGTAGATCAAGCGCATTGCTGTGAAAATGTTAGATTACCCAGAACACTACATTTAAAGAAAAATTCAGCATCTTTTCTAATTTCAAAAAGTAATTAATTTCATCTGGGAATGATTAGGGCTGGCTCCGGAAAGGTTTCACAGGTACATCCATGCAACATAAAAGGGACTTGCCCTTCCCTGAGGAAAGAAGGCCTCAGATGTTAATATACAACAGATCCACAATAAAGGCTTCATGTGTGTTTCTTTAATAACCAATGTTGCTGGATTCCTAGTCAAACCTGGATTAGGTCTTAGTGAAATCAAAGCCTTAACTGCTGGACCAGATGTACAAAAGTTTGGTTGTCATTACTGATGGAAAGAATGTTTTGACCAAGAAGATTTAAAAAATGCTGCAAAAACTTGTCATGGAAATGCATGAAACCATTGATTTGGACTCAAAATACACACTTATTTGTAGGATCTATATCCACAACATTCAACATGAACTCTGAATCATGAAAATAGGCATCTATGTGGGTAAAAACCATTTCAAAACATTACGATGCAATCACAAGCCCAAGATCTATTATTTATTACATATACAAACCTCATTATAGAGTATCCTTATTGCACATGAACTCAGGTCCGTTGGTCCAAGACCAAAGTGGACGAACTCTGACACGCGCCAGCTCGCACCCTGTGTCGGTTGTAGAGAGCTGGGACCCGCAGATGAGCTCCATAACTCCGCTAAAAATTAAGTGAATGAAATCAGTTCCCTCGTCTTATTGTTATCGACCTGGTTTCGTAATGATCATTCATCAAAAAAATGACTGTAAAGAAAAGAGGCATTTATTATACCTTTTCTTTTTATTTCCGAGCAAGCTAATGCCTATCCCAGGTGGAGGCTCAACTCTCGGAACTTTGAACATAACATTTGGCCACGGGTTGTGTTCGTTTTCAACGGGAATCCCCTGGAGGAAGCATGAAGTTCCGCCGTCGTGCTCCGGCGGATTTGTCTGGTTAGGGATCATGTTCGACTCCATTATTATCAGTACTGATGGATCAGGTTCGAATTGATGAGGATATTTTGGGAGGTTCGTATAGGTGAAAATCAACAGTGTTAGACCGCACTATATTTTGGGTGAAGATTAAGAAAGTTGTATTCTATAATTTCTCTTCGGTTGCAAGCCTCCCTTTTATGCGTGTGGCACTCACTGTTTAGTTCAGCCATTTTACAGCTACATTTTTTTTTTTATTTCCATCCACTTGAAAACAACCACCCTACATTTGTAATTTTATAAAACAAATTAAGCCAGTTACAAAAAAACCAGTATTATGCAAAAGTTTCATCCAAAGGTACCTAAACTATTATCGAGGAAATATTTTCACACTCAAACTATACATAATTCTCATCAAAGGTTCATGAAACTAGTTTTTATTCAATTTACACACACCAACTCTCAAAATTTTTCTCCCAAATTTTGTATCTCTATGAATTCCTCTGTCATTCTCCGGGAATAACAGAAAATTTATGAATGGTATTAAGGTCTTTATAAATGGTGAACTGTAACCATCTCCCCTTTTAAAAAACTAATTTCAATCACCTTTAATATAAAATGTGATTCTGGTCTTTTTCCCAGTTAAATGGTTGAATGACTATCAAAAAGTTACCGGAATCAAAGGATTATTTTCATCTCTAGTAATTGTTTAGTGTTTTGATTGTTTGGTAAGTTATAAATTTCATAACGCAAACGTTAGAATTGAATTTCATATTTTTATAGGAGAAATTAATACCTTTCAAAAAAGGGTTGTTGTTAGTGAGAATGACAGAGGACTTCATGAAGGTACCAAATTTGGAACAAAATTTTGGAGAGTTTGAGTATGTTAAATGATTCAAAAATAGTTTAATGACCCTTAGATGAGATTTATAGATAGATTGAGTGTGTAAAATGAGTCAAACATAGTTTAGATACCATAGATGAAACTTTTGCATAATTTGGGTTCCTTTTATGCAATTGGCTAAAAAAATTTGGGACTACTAGAAAGTATACATAATTACTGATTTTGGAACGGTGAAATCAAGTATCAAATTATAATATGGTCCTGTCAACTTGGGTTTACATTAACTAAACTGAGATTATTCAATTTGAACTTATGTTATTCTAGCCTAACTTATATTATTCCGACTGAATAGAGATTATTCTGGCTGAAATGATTTATTTTCCTGGCCGAACTGTGATTATTCAAGCTGAACTAGGGATGGAAATGGAGCGAGTTTATGTGGATACCCGCCCCAGATTCGCCCCATTTAGGTGGATATGGATCATTATATTCATAAGATGGGCGGGTATGGATATGATTTTTAAACCCATGATGGGTTTGGGGCGGGTATGGATATTTTTTTAAAACCCGCCCCACCCGCTCCATACCCACCCGCCCCGCCCGCTCCGCACCCGTATAATATCCATTATAATATAATAATATATAATACATTATTATAATTTTATTATATATTATTTATTTTTTTGTAAATAGAATCATTAAAAAAGAAAGTTAAAAGACTTGGTAAATACTATATTCGAAATCGGAGGAGACGATTGCCTTCAAGCTAGTTGAGCTGCTGAAAAGTTCATGTCGAATACTAGACTCTTTTGAAACATATTTTTACGTATTTGAAACTTAAGAGAATTTTATAAGTATGTGTGCTAAATATTTCGTGATTTCTTGATTACATATATGATATTTTAATATGTTATATTTTTATTTTATAATTATGAAGTATATATTGATATATTTTAAACAAACAGATGGATATCTAGGTGGATATGGATATCCATGTGGGTTGAGATGGATATCCAGGTGTACATGGATATCTAGGTGGGGATGGATATCCAGGTGGATGGGTATGGATCTCAAAATGATATCCATCATTGGTTGATGGGTGGGGATGGATCTTAAATTTTTATATGGGTATGGGCATGGATATACTGGTATCCACGCCCATTTGACCCAGTGAACATCCCTAAGCTGAACTAGGATTATTGTGGTAGAAATGAGATTATACTGGCTGAACTAAGATTATTTTGCCTGAATTGAGATAATTTCATCTGAACTGTGATTATATTCTAGCTGAAATTACGTTGAAATTAGTTGAAGTTGACAGGGTCCATAAATACATGGATCAATAAAAATGTGATTGGAATTGGCTAGTGTTATATGTAGTACTTATTTCACTGCATATATTTGTTACATATTTAAGTTAACCATTCTTTGGTAAAAATATACACATGACTTGTACTTGAATGTAAAAAACACAATATATAACTCTTCAATTGAATCTGGTCTGATATGAGGTTACCTATCACAGTCCAGTAAAGCCAAAAACATCTTGTTTTAGACGAAATATTTGACACTTACCGCATGACAAATTTTAGCTTCACTGATATAAGTAAGGTATATGGTTAGAACGAACACGAGCGATCTTTAAAAAGATCGAGATCGGATCGAGAACATTCAGATAATAAAATAACCGATCATGATAAAAAAGTTCAGAATGTTTATTAAATGTACGCTCATAGATCATGATCATAAACACTCCATTATGGTCGCGAGCAAATCGATAACCTAGTCAATCATAGAGGTGACCGAGATCGATGGATCAAAAGTTATATACTACAATTATGTTCCCAAAATATAATAACGGGTGTTACACTTCCATATTACTTAAGTAATTAAATTTAGTTGTTGGCTATATGCAGGTCCTGTTTGCTTCCGCGGGTCTAATGAAAGTGGCAAAATTCCATAATTACCCTTCATTCGTTTATTAATTTTTACAAATATATTTCTTTGAATGCATAAATCCGTCCATGTAATGATTGAACACGTGTTCAAATTAAAAATTACTTTTTCGTGAATCATAATATATTAAAGAGACACATTATATTCATTTCAGATTTAATTTGGACCTCCAGAAGTAAACTAGACCTGCATAGAGATCCACCCGAAATATATTTATTCTGTTCAGCAGGTATGACTATATGTTTTCGGTTAGAACCATAATTGATGGGTTTTCATGTTTTTTTCATCTCTTTCTTAAACAACTTTCAAGATGATCAAATGAATGATGACGATCGATGATTGATCGATATCACCGACAGAGCCAATCGTTATATATCAGTGCTCATTTTATCAATTATCTAAAGCTAGACGTTCACGGTCCCATCACTACCATTATTTTATTTAAAATAGCCGATCATGAGCATCAATTATGTTTATTAATAAATAGTACGATCGATCGTAAGTATTTCAAATTTCATACGATCCGATCATGAACCTAATAATGATCGCGATCGGATTGTATTGTTATCACACCCGCACTGATAATCAAATTTCATTTTCCATTCTTTACCTCAAGGCACATTAATCACAATTCATACCAGACAATTTAATTTATTCCTACTAAACAAAACTATGACAACTAATAGAATCGATTACTAAAAATTAAAATCGATACTACTACTCACTGATGTTTTGTTTTTGCTATGGGGTAATTATTCACTCCATTGTGATACAGTAAAAATTAGTCCACTTCAGACTAAATAAATTGCACGCGTTTTGGATGTGCACGGATATTTTACCGTAGGGAAGGTTGCCCTAGCCATTCAGCTACTTCTGGTTCTGGGTTGTCGGGGGAGAAATATTTTCCAGTAGCTGGTCTTGGAATAAACAAAATGCAAAAGGCACACTCAGTCAGTCTGGTCCCGTGTACAGTACCATGCATTTAATGCTCTCATCCACCCCATGCACGTAACAGACCAAATCCGCCAGCTAGCTGCCCTAAGATCCCCTAATTTCAGTAGACAAGCCGTCAATTTCATTTTTTGGGAATTGTTAATTCTATCTAATTAAGCCTAGACCGGCTGAGATATTTTTAATTAGTAAATTTAGCATTTGTTTAGTAGAATAAGAGGAATCCAAGGTTTAGTAAATTTTACTTCTCTTTTTTTAAAAGGAAGTTTAGCGAATGAAACTTTTATATTTTGTTTCAAAATATAAAAAAGCAAAAATCTAACTCGTTCTGATTAGAGCTGATTATCATGCATTTATTAATATATGAATCTAAATATTATCATGTAAGATCTCTTTATGATCGCTGAAACGCATAGCTTAATACTGTTGAAAATATATATTTTTGTTGAATATGTTTTTAGATATTGTAAATATAAAATATATGGTGAATAATGAATAATGGTTTAGGGATAACTTGACCTCTCTTTCACTCAATCACTTTCAACCAAAACTAAAACCCCATTATCTCTTTACAAATACTCCATAGATGTGTTCATGAAATACTCCCTATAATTACTTTACTAAAGAAACTACAAATGGCCCCAAGTGGTAGTGATAGCAAAATTACACTCCCAAGGAGTAATTCACATCCTAGCCACCACATGGTGGGTTAAACCTTCCACTCAAGCTAACATGAACCATCCTCAATCCGTATATTGACGAAATTAGCTCAATAATGGGTTAAGTTAATAATGAGTCGAGACCGAATAGGGGTTGCTAAAACTCGACTCGTTAAATATTTTTCGAGCTCGAACTTGAGATCGAGCTCATTCGAACATAAAAAATTGTGGTCATGACTCGAGTCATTAACTTTTTGTGAGCTCAAGTCCGACTCGCGAGCTTAACGAAATTTGAGTTCGAATTCAAGCCAAGTGAGCTCGTTTAACTCAAAAAGCTCGTTTTCAAACCAATTTAAGTAATATAGCTAAATAAATTCTAATAAATAAAATAAAACCATTAAAAAATCCATACACACATGAAATGTATTCATTTATTTAATGGTTCGCGTGTATCCAGATTATCCACAAGATGTATTACAGTCATACATACCCTAATACTTAATTGGACTATTTATGTTTTTAATTATTACCAAAGAAACCCCTATATTAACTATATATCTAATTATATATTTGATAAATAAGCTCGTCGAGCTTATCGAAAAAATATCTAAAAGCTCAGACTCGACTCGTTACATATTCGAACGAGTTTGACCTCGACATCGAGCTTGGTCAACCCGAGCTAGAGACCGAGCTTTGACCGAGCTTCTCGACATTTTCTCACGAACGACTCAACTCATTTAAACCCCTAGCAGCAAAATAGTGTGGAATCATCTGTACGTTGTTATTAGCTAGTGTGTATAAGTCGCAAAAACCCACCACTGTGTGAATTAATTAATAGAAGTATTATACTATCAGGCTCTAATATAAACTTAGTTTATTTGAATGGAATATAAATAATAAATCTTCATTTGAACCAATTATGATATGGCAATATTCAACAAATTTAGATAAGTAAATTCAATTTTGTTAATAAACTAACCTATCATCATCGAAATAAAGACACTAATCTCCTGACACCAAAATATTATTAATTTGAAATAATCAATCACAATATTACTATGTCAAACTAAATTGCATACACATATAGTACCAAAAAATATTTATACTAAATAATAGTAATAAAAATTGGAGCAAACAATTAAATCAATTATTTTATTGCAATAATGCTGTTGTTTGCCCCGTTTTTGATTTTCATTGACTCTTTGGGAATTTCAAGAGGTAGAATGTGGGGGGTTGAAACTGCAAGGGATAGCAATGGTTTGACAGCTGAAGGGATAAATTAACCTCTTCAAATCTGATCCACACTTTCGATTTCTAAGTTATTCATCTGTAAATTTATCAATTCCCATCATGGATCTATCATATTTCTACACACTTCTCACGGATTTGATTTCACAAATTTGTATCCGAGTCTGGTTCCATGAAATTATTGATCGGTACTTTATTGGAGATTCTCCAAACTCAACTATGCAATGGCTTGAAAAAGCTTCCAGATCTGGGCATTTCGACTCCACTTATGCCCTTGCTATGCTCTCAATCCTCCATGGTGATTCTCATAAGGGGGTGGATTTGATGAGATACATGAAGAGGACTAACAAGAGGGCGATAAAGATTGCCCGAAACAACCTCGCAGATTCAACTCGAACATGGGGGATTCAGAATCCCAACCTTGTCGCCCACTGGAATGGAGATCGTCGGATTTGCTGCCGTCTTCATCTGGAACTGAACCGCGAGATTAGGTACGATCGTTGGGATTGTATTGAGCCTTGTGATATAGACTGTGATGCATGTTCGTGTGATCAAGAAATGCTACGTGTATTTGGTACATATTGCGTCAGATGATTGCAGGCGGTCGGAGTACGGGCTGATCCTTCTCCGCATTTTTTGCTCATTTCAGACCGAATTCTTTGTGGGACGGCATAGTTGGCCGGAGTCCGGCGGGTAGAGTACCGGTTTGGTTGACAATCATAATAAATAAACACTTTTGTATTATTTTATTCGGGTCCCTAGCCTAGCTATGAATACAGTTAATTCATGACAGCTTTGGTTTTTATTTTAAATTTAGGGGCATGCTAGATGTAGTCCGTATTTTGCTTATTTTGCAGTCCAAAATAAAAATACGTCTTCGATATATATGATATGGTCAAAAATTATATATATCAGACATATGCATCATATACACTACTTCTATTTCATACTTTGCAGGGCATTTATTATTATTCTTGTAACCAGCCTTGCAGATATATTATACAAGGAAAGTTATCAAAATATGCCTATTAAAACAGTGAAAACAACAACTTCATTTTCAAACATAATGAAAGGTACAAAAATTGAACAATATCGGAATGTTTTTTTATTATTCTTGTAACCTGCCTTGCGAATATGTTAAACAATGAAAATTATCAAAATATGCCTCATAAAATAGTGAAAACAACAACTTCATCTTCAAATTAATGAAAGGTACAAAAATTGAACAATATTGGAATGTTATTGTTAGGTACAAAAATTAGGTACTTGTTTTGGGAGATTGGTAAGGTATTACTATGAGCTAGACATACTCTAAAATTTAATGTTGTCATTGATTCTTATTATTTTTCTATTCATTTTTTTCAATTACTTTCTTAATCATTCACGTATTCACACAAATAAAAATACATATGAAAAATATAAACTTGTAAATAAAATTAAGGCCTTGTGTGTTTGAGTTTATAAATAGAGTAGTACAATCTAATTAAATTCAGTTCAATTAATTTCAGTTCAGTTCAGTGAAATATAATTTAATCAATGCAAGTAAATTTAGACTTTCTCATTCTACTTTTCAATACATAAATTTAACTTCAATTCGGTGCAATTCAGTAAAATATAATTTGATCAAATTAAAGTAAATTTAGACATTCTAATTCTAATTTTCAATAGATAAATTTCACTTCAATTCGGTGTAATTCAGTTCAAATCAGTAAGAAATATGCTCCAATCAGTAAGAATCAGTAAGGAAATAAGAAGTGCTTTTAAAATTCCACATATCATCATTTTGATAGAAACTCAACAATGGTATAATTCTTAAGTTCCACACATCATTAATTAATAATAACAAGATTAAACCTTTAAAATGTTCCACATTAAATTAGGTAGTGCTCCTATTACGGAGTGCTCCTATTAAAGAGTGCTAAAAATCAACAATGGTAAAAAATGATTAAGGAGCACTCCTTAAAAGAAAAGTTGTGTTAAGGAGCTCCATTGGAGATTTCAAGAGTAAGGAGCAAACTCAACAGTGGTATGATTTTTAAAATTAACAAATTGAAGATAAGTCAAGATAACTAGTACCATAAGAATGTGACTTACTACATAAGAATGTAATATATATGAATATATTTATACCTAAAATAGGACAAAAACTGAATATATTTATTTATTTTCCTTATTAATATCAATAATTACAGAAATTAGTTAAGAGTAGATGCTGGGACTGCTAAGCAGTCAAGTAACTGAGTTTAAACACTTCATTTTTTAATGAAATTTTGTAAACATTTTATACTAAATAAAAATTATAAAAAATTAATAAACCTTGTTTGTGATGTTGTCTGAACTTACACTAATATGGTAATAGTATACAATTATGTTCGCTATTTTTTATGCCCTATTTTGGTACCTCCCACAAGGGAAATTACACTTTATTATTCTGGAGGACTTGAATTGAAGATAATTAAACTGATTTAGTTATTCTAAAAATAAACTGATTTAGTTATTCTAAAAATAAACTGATTTAGTTATTTTGAAAATAAACTGATTTTGGACGTGGACCATTACAGACGTGGTAGTTGGACGGTAAAACTGACTTTACACCAGAGTTGAAAATAAATTAACTTAATTACTTGATTTGCAGACTAGGGTCGAATATTATAATACCAGAATTAGTAAATCGAGGACCTCATTAAAGACCTATCCCATGCTTTCATCCTCCTTCCAATGTACATTAAAATAGCATTTACACAAAGTACCTACATCAAAATCCCTGTCTGTTAACAAAAAAAAAAAAAAAAAAAACTCCCTGTCTTCCCAGTTCCCACCTTCGTTCTCCATCTCCCATTTCACCTCTTGTTTTTCCAGATCAGGCACATATTTCTCCAACCATCAATCACCCTAGTGATCTAATGTCTACTCCTCCCAGCAAGATGACCACAACACCGGAAATGGACCCCGTTGCAGTCGTCGATGATCACTTGCAGGTCGGAACGACTGATAGGAATTTGCTGGCCGGTACCATCATTATTTCCAAAGGATCTGAAGGAGAAAACAGCGGTGGGAAGCTCGGTTTGGATTCTGCTGAAGAAACCCTTGACGTCGGAGAGTTTTTTGAATGCGCTGGCAAATCCGGGGCTCAAGCATCATTAGCAGGTAGGCGATTTACATAAATCTCTGTACAACCTTTACCATATAATATCTGAAGCTTGTTTTGAACCCTGAGTTAGGCAGTTAGTTTGGAACATTCATTAGCAGATCCTTTCTTTTACAAAGACAATCACCATGTATGACTCATGTTGAGCATTCAAAGCATCACACAAGTGCAATATAGCCAAAAACATACAAAAATCCGGATCTTTTTCTTATTTGAGATCGTATGTATTTTGTTTTATTAAAAAAAATCTCCCCAATTTGGCAGATCTAGCCATTTATGTGACGGTTGTATTGTATATATGTGCACTTGTGGCAAAAAACATATATCTGTCACATATGGATATGTATATATAATATAATATAATATATATTCATTCTCTTATATTTACTCATATTCACTCCCTTTTATTTTTGTTCGTGAAGAAACTTCTAAGCCGAACAAATAAGATGGGAAAGTATTTGAGGAAGAAGAGTACTGAAAAGGAAAAAGGAAAGAGAGAATGAATAATTATAAACAAAATTTAGAAAAGTCTATTTAATTGTAACCGTTAGATTAAATTGGAAGGAAGGGGTAGGATCTTGGGTTAAAAAATGAGTGTTTATATATATATATATAGATATATATATATATTTATATATATATATATATATATATCTATATATATGTATATATCTATATATAAATATATATATATTTTAATGAGTCCACTTTTCTATGGCCTCTCAGGCACCCAGCCGGTGGATCAGGTTTCGAAAGAGAATCCAGAAGTTGGGGTGATTACCGAATCCAGAAAGAGAAAGCAAGCATCGAGTGAGTTTGATTGCATCCCAAGGGTAAGGGCGCGTTCTACATCCACGCTGTTCTTTGTGACGGTGATGTTTCTACATTCTGTATTTCACTAAGCATATCCGATTCCGAAAACAAATTATCAACTACTTGGAATTGTATTTGAAGGACCGAATAGCATCCTTTTGTTCTCCAACATATTTTTCAATATTCCGTATGCCATAATATAATGCCCTAAGCACTATTGCCTAGCATCCTAGAATACTTTATGTTTTTTGTGTTTGTTTTTTTAGATCCTTGATTATAGATATAGAGATCTGCTTATATGTAGTATATTTATGTCTGATGTGTTGATTTATGATGCTCCAAAAATCCATGCTTTTTTTTTTAGGGTTAGTTAAGTGTTTAGGCACGTAGCTTCCATTTTTATCGGTGTTCTACATGAATGCCAGTTAATTGGCAGGCTTGTGTGGTGTATTTGAAAAGCAAAAGTCTGATGTTAGAGTAATATGCAGCTTTTTTTATTAATACTGATTATCTTTTCAATACATGTTTACCAAACGAGCAATCATGTATTCATTTCAATTGCTATAAAAATCTTGTGGATTTTAATACTCATACATCTTATGTGATTGTGTTTTTAGATATATAAATGGACTTTAAAAATATTTTGTTCACATTATTCCTCTTCTTGTTAGGCATACTCTGTACATTTTTTGTAGTTTTATTGTCACTTTTACAAATGAAATCAAATTAGCGACAATCACTTTTACCTTTTTAATAAAATTTGTACGATGCCTCATTCCCTTTGCATTATTTTAATAGTTCATATTTTTTATGCCAATTAGCTTATTCTCTACACATTGTCGAGGTGCTATACTAACTTGCTGGGTCTTGGCCTGTTCCTGTGAATCAGGATAAGACTTCGGGTGTTGGGAGTGAGCATGCCCCATGGACTGAGTGGCCAATGGAGCTTATGGATTTGCACGAATCCAGGCTTAACAAGAGGTTGGCCAGGGATTTTGGTACCTATCTGGCTAAGCATGTGATGTAGATCTCAGACTTTTGCATATCTGAAAAAGTTCCTGCTGATTTAAGATAACATTTGTCCCACTAAGTAACCTAAATAAGTTATACTCTATGCTGTTGACGTTGAACATATATTTTAATGACACAGTTGCTCCTCATTACATGCCTTTGGTGTAAAATTTAACTGTCAGATGTTTGCATATTATGGATAGAACATATCATCTATGGCATTTGAGTTATTTTAAATTGATGAATAGTATTGTTCATCAGAACAACTACTAACAACATTTGTTAAGGATGAATAATATTTGACCGGGCACACAATGATGGTCCCATGATAGTTTAAAGACAATTACATTGTTTAGTTTCAAATTGTTGGAGCACAAGCATGATGGAAAACTTTTTTCACAGCAAAATTATTAGGTTGAAATATTAGATCCGTTTATTTTGAGAGTGTGCACGTGCTTCACATTTTCTATTGAATCATAATTTGTGACTATTTCACTTCTGGTTTCTTAAAGGGTTGAGGAGCCTTATGACGATGGCTTG
Source organism: Sherardia arvensis (assembly GCA_948330725.1). Lineage (NCBI taxonomy): Eukaryota > Viridiplantae > Streptophyta > Magnoliopsida > Gentianales > Rubiaceae > Sherardia > Sherardia arvensis. The sequence continues at coordinate 20,984,095 of OX415238.1, forward strand.
CTGCGGTTGACTAGAGAGCAGTTGTCTTGCTTGAATGCGGATACAGCCATAACCGATGATGTTATCAGGTGCTGGGAAAGAATTTTGAATGGAGAAGGTTCAGCATCTTTGCCTGAGGATCGTGTATGTCTTGACCTCATAGACTTGGTGAGTACGCTTCAATAAGGTCATTCCTAGCCGGAGTCTTTTTTTGTGCCTTCTTATAACAATTCCCGCTGCCCTTCCAGCCTAGATTGGACACTTCTACATGTTGGGGAGCGAAAGATGGGACCAGTGGTTACAAAATTGCCCAAGAAGCCTCTCAAATGCTGATGTTGTAAGAAAATTTAATTCCCCTCTACATTTTTTAATACTTGTAGCCTAATATTTTCAATTACTAACTCACTTCCAGGATACTGATTTACATCCTGTATTGGTCTTTAACCTGACCCAAACAGATAATCATACCGGTTCGAAAGGGTCAATTCTACTTTGCTATGGCCTTGAACCGAGGCAAGAGAGTAGTGCTACACTGATGCGCTCGATCGTTCATTTGCTGCTTGTGAGGAGGCACTTCACGGGCTGGTAAGTTAAGTTTTGTAAATTCAACATATATTGGATAATGGAGATGATGTCAAAATCATGTTTGCCTTATCAGAACTAACAGACCTCACCCGTATAATTGACCATAAATTTTACCTGCCACGTGGATCCTTTTCAGAAGAAATTGCTGGCATCCTTCTTCGTCACACAAGGGCTATCAAACTGGGCGGAGGTTGGTGAGTATAAGCTGAAACGCAGTACCGGCAATGACAAATATGAGAAATTGAATGTGAGCGAAGCAGGCCTTTACCTCATGCACGCAATGAAAAACTTTCATGGCAAGGCAAAGCAGGACTTCCAAAAGGAATATAGAGAGGTAAATTTGAATTAATAGGTCATTTTACAAATATGTTTGGGCTAATTTTGATTGTGATGAAATATGAGCTGAGGCTATGATGTTGTGTTATAGGTTGTGGACTGGGATATGAGGAGGGTTTCCTACTGCACGGATATCGTGCTCAGCAGAATGAACAAGAATCAAAATGCAGTGCTGAATGCGGTCCATTCTTTCATCCTTCATAAGCATCAGAACCCAAGCTTGAATAAAACAGATGAGGATTAAAAGTGGAATGTTTTCTGTAATTGTGGGATAATTTCATCTTTTTTCATGCCAAACTCTCTTTTGACAATAGTTGAACAGCTGTTGGATATTCCTATCACGATTTATCATTGAAACTGTAATGCAGCATGAAAGCTTATCTTTTGACTGGGATGGTAATGTATCCATGTTGGATATTTCGCCAAATAAGGTCCAGACTTAGATTAAGCTGGAAATTACGTGCTTGTATCTTAGGGTATTCAGCTTGAATGTGGTGTAAAGGGACTAGAATCGAACTTGGATGAACAGTCAGCAGAAAGAAAGCAGGTCATAGAGCAACTGAGCAAGTCCAACAGCTTTGCTATACTAAGAAATTTTCTCAAATATCAAGAGTTTGGGCATTATTCGAAATCCAACAGATTCTCCATCCCATTCCTGATAACGAGCCGATCCGATCATGATTATCACTATGTTCATGATCGGATTGATTAAAAATTGTGGTGATCAAGATCGATCGCGATCGAAGCGATCAAAATAATGCATGATCTAGATCGGCTCGTTTAAAAATCAAAATGATCATGATCAGCTCGTGATCGACTCGTTATAGATAATCGATCAAATGATCAATGATCGATGATTTGATCAAGTTAAAAGTTAATTTTATAAAAATGTCAAATATACACAAATTATCAAATTAGTAAAAATACACAAACTGTAGACATACATTTAAAAATTATAATATATAATTATATTACATTAATTTTTTCGATCGATCTCGATCACCTTATCGATCGATCATCTTATCGATCTGTTCGCGATCATGATCGATATTTTATGTTCAAGACCATTGATCGTTCATTTAATAAATGATCATAAAATTTTGATCATTATCGGTTCAATTATTAAATGAACGATCTCGATCCGATCTTTAACCGATCCGATCTCGATCTTTTTAACAAACGCTCATGACCGTTCTCACCCCATAATGGGGAAATTGAAGAGAGAGGATTTGATTCCCCAAATTTGGAGAATGAGAAAAAGTGAACGGAGAACCAACTTTTAATGCTTCTTCACAAGTTTTTGATTATTTAATTCATTAATTGTTTCTCCAAAATAATTTTAAATGATTAGTATTTTAAAATAATTACAATCAAATTTTTAAAAAATACATATTCTAAAAATATGCATAAAACGATTGTGAGAAAATCTCATGTGACTATTTTCACATTTACAAATCTATTGATAGTTAATAATCAAATATAATCTATTTTTCAATTTAAATTTAACAAATTTTAAAGTTCATAAATATATTTAAGTTCATAAATATCTAGTGATATTTATTTTGACGTTTGTTTATAAGTAATAACGTCTAAACTAAATATTTTTTGGCAAACATTTTATTTCTAATGGTTGAAAAAAATAACTTGTAATAAATAATTGAAAAGAGATGAGTCTAATTATTCATAGTAGTATATTTTTATAATAAATTTGAGGTGAAAAAATATGGGGAATATGAAAAAACTGTTGGACTTGCTCTCACAATTTTTTAAACCTTTCGTAAATGTATCATAAATTTGATCACCAACTCTTCGTATTTCTTTTTCTGTATTTATAAATTTTATTGGTAACGTTATGTAGATGAAACGGTTCAAATTCCTGGGAGTTGTATTCTGATTAATTATTAATTTATCATTGGGAATCGCAAATGCAAGAGAGATAATGAAGGAAGCAGTGATTTAAGACCTATTTATACCAGGCCTAGTCGCACAGTCACCACCATTCCCACATTCCGCCTCCATTTTGTTTTCATTCTTTTCCCATGGATCTGTCCATCTTCAAATCCCTCCCTCCAGATATGTTATCTGAGATTTTTGTCCGTGTTTTCTACGAGAAAATAGTTCATCAGTACGTGAGGGGGGGAAATCGCAATGGGGCCATCCAGTGGCTCACTAGAGCTTCTAAAATTGGTCACAATGAGGCTACCTATGCCTTGGCTCTGTTTTCAATCTGCAACGGTGACGTGCAGAAAGGCATTGATCTCATCACCGCCATGAAGAGAACCGACAAAGCGGGGCTCCGGAGTGCTCAGAATAGCTTCAAACGTACTGTTCATTCGAGCACTATTACTTGGTGGACCTACAGGGTTATGCTACACCAAGATCGACCGATCTGCTGCAACATGCATCACCATCTCAGCCGTGACGTGAGGTACGATCGCTGTGAACCAGTCGATCCTGCAGATATAGCATGTGATGCTTGCACGTGTGATCAAGAACTTATCCGTGTATACGGATCCAGTAGGGGGTTAGTACTGCTCGACCGCTGAACTCTGATCTTCTTCGCCAACTTCTTCTTGATCAGGGGGGTTTAGCCGCTGAACTCTGATCTTCTTGGCAAGCTTCTTCTTGATCAGGGGGGTTTAGCGAAGCAGTGCTTAATGGCTTGTTTCTTTTTTATATGAATGATTTGTGCTAATGCTTCTTGGCCATCTTATTATAGTATTAATGTTGAAGGTTTTGCGGCACTGCTTCTTCGCCAGCTTCTTCCTAATCATGATGCCAGTATAATAATGAACTTGTATTAGCTTTTGGGAAAAATATTGTAATGCATTTTTATTTTGTGAAACTGTGTATGTGGTGGTTACTAAATTTACTATTGATTATGTATATGGTGGTTACTAAATTCTCAGCTTATATATATATGCACATAATAAATTGTGGCAAAAAAATAACCTGAGGTAATGATCTTTTCAGACTTAATGAAAGATAATGCTTCAGATCAAACAATTTACATAATCAATAGTAAATTTTAGTACAAATTGTAATATGCCACCCATATGCCACACAATAGTACAAAGATTGAGAATTGAGGAAAATCTGTGTGACGGTGACATTTTAAATAGACAAATTATCGACCGAACTGTAGTGTTTAAAAATGGACAAACAATGGAGTACAAATATAAAAATTATAAACTGAAGACAATTCAAGATAATTCTTGTATTATCATTGCAGGGCATTTCTTATCATTCTTGTAACCCCTTGACGAATATGTAATGAAAATATAAAATGCATCCATACAACTTATGTCATTTTCCTTTCTTTACTGTATCTTTTACGGTGGACAAAGATCGAGGCGATAACTATTTGTATGTCTCGACTACTAGTCGTGATTGCTCTCAATACAAAAATTTATTATTTTTTTATGTATATAACACAATACATATACTCAGCTTCAGCTTATTTAACAAAAAGTCAGCTACAATAAATTTAGTTCAGCTAGAATAATCTCATATAATTTTTGTATTCCCCTAAGTTCCTATGATGAATACAATAACACCCATTAAAAATTTTAGTACAAAAAATGTAATATTATTATTTATTAACAATTTTGGATGTAATGTCTAAAAATATCACTTGTGGTCATAATAAATCATTAATTCTTACCATATTTAGAACATACTACTCCACTTAAGTCCAAAAGCGAAACAGTTTGTCCCAGACCATGGACCGTCGCCCTAGGTACGGCTCTTTTCGGCTACTTTTGGAATGTTGTCGGGTAGTTGTTTTTCTTTTTGGAGCTGAGCGTGTGGAAAATTACAACTCATTTGCCCCATTCTCAGTCCAGACCCTAAACAGTAAGAATTATATTTGTACACGTGGAATAAGTTGGATAATGTACCCCTCAAGAATTCTTATTTCAACTTCAGATCTCAGCTATAATAATCTCATTTCAGCTGGACTAATTTTCAGTTTAGTCGAACAATCTCAGTTCATCTGAAATAATCTCATATAGCTGGATGAATCTCAGCTCAGCCGGAATTATATCAGTTCACCTGGGATAATCTTAGTTCAGCAATATTATTAATCACACTAAATTTTGTTCAATAAATCAAAAAAATTCTTTGATCAATTTGATATAAATCATTGATTAATTTACTTTAGTTTAATATAATTCATTAGGGTATATGCCTACTAACTTTTATTGGATTTTGACAAATTAAACTTAATTTCCCTAAAATTAAGGATGTAGTTTATCATTTATCAAACATGATGCAAAAAAGCTTATAATCGATTTGTTTTTATTTCAACTTATCATAACTTGTGTAAGTGAACCAAATCCATAAAATAGGGAGTTATATTAATACTTCATACATATTGGATATTCATAAATTAAAATCTATTGCATTCCACTACTATTAACGGAGGGGTGCGTGAAGGGAGGCGGGGTGCTGCTAAAACATATTCGATTTGTTTCTTCTAGGGGTGTAAATGAGTCGAGTCGTTCATGAGAAAATCTCGAGAAGCTCGGTCAAAACTCGATCTCGAGTTCGGGTTGACCAAACTCCATCTCGAGCTCGAGCTCGAAAAATATTTAGTGAGTCGAGTTTGATCATACCCCTGTTCGGTCTCGACTCGACTCATTTACACCCCTAGTTTCTTCTAACTTTGGCGTTCCATTTATTTTCTTTTCAGAATGTCTTTCTGCACCAAAAACATTTTCTTAAGGTGAAATGACTCACAACCGTATCTGAACTATTTTCCAGTCGAAAAACTTATTGTTTTCCAATGCTAGAATAACGCAAAAAATAAATAATTTAATTTGAGTTTTTCTTAAAATAAATATATAGTAATTAACTACTCCATGAATTTACTATGTGGAAGTTATAAATATATCAACCAATAAAAAAGAGTAATCCTACTTAGATATTAATAAGTACTTGATATTAAAATAAGTAATAATCACATTGTAATGATTTTTAAAAAGATTTATATCACCTTTTATTATATTTGACACAATATCACCTTTTATTATATCAACCAATATTTGACACAATATTAATTCGCCGAACTAATAATTACAGTGTATCTGCTACAAAGATGAATTCCTTATAGTGTAAAATCTAACCAACCTATCTTCATTATATTTCTATACTACACAAGTAAAATTTGCAACACAAGGCCTTTATCTGAAGGGGATCATTCTATGAACATTGGGGTGACTTAAAAATTTAATTTATAACTGAATTATTCCACGGAGTGGGTTTATGAATATGATGTGTCAATTTCAATTATTAATGCAATACACAAAGAAGCCTTGATAAAAGAAGGGTTAAAAGCTGAGATACCCCCAAGTTTATAAGAAAGTGTCAATGTACCGCCGAATAATTCAAAAGTGCTGATGTACCCCTATTATTATATTAAATAAAGAAGTGTACCTCTAAAGTCAATTTTTCAACACCATTGCGAATTAAAAGATAAATTTGCCCTCACTTGTTAGTTTTTTTTTTCCCTTGACCCAAATGGTCATGGGCAAAAAAAAACAATTCAAGAAATCAATATCATTGAATTACAGAATAAATGCACAATATTATTGAAAGGGGCAATTCTAGATGCAGGCCATATTTTGCTTATTTTATAGTCCAAAATAAAAATATGTTTCGATATATATGATATGATCAATAATTATTTATATCAAACATATGCATCATATATATATATATATATATATATATATTACTTCTATTGCATACACTTGCAAATCAGTTATATATCATAATTATTGTATATATGATTATATAACAAAAATACGCACTGCAAATAAGCAAAATAAGTAACCTTTATATCCAAAAACTCAACAAATTGAAAACATTGGTGAAGTTACCATAATCTCGCCAACTCTATTCTCCCGTTTGGTAATTTGAGCTAGTCACGCTAATTATTATTGGGTGTGGCGGTTTCGGTCCCCCCGTCTCACCCTAATTTCTGGGCACAATGGTTTTGGTCCCCTCGGTTTCAAACACGTTCATCCGATAAAGTAACGGAGACTGGTAGTATGGATTCGGATTGCCTTACTTAACTGGGTGTGAAGGTAAAAAGGGAAGCGGGAATTAGATTAATAATTAGGAATGGAAGGATTATTCGATTGATTTGGTTGGGGCATTTTCGTTATAGAATTTTTCTTTTTTACCATTAAATAATAATGAGAGTATTCTTATCATTTTACATTTGGCAAAAGAAAATTCTGCCAAAATTATACATTTGAGGGTATAGTGGCACTTTTGAAAAACATAGGGGTACTTTAGCACTTTCTTAAACACTTTGGGGTACAGCAACATTTTTTTCTAAAAAGAATGACTGAGAAACAAGTACGTTCAAATTTCTTTTAAAATTCTAATTGGAAAATTGTGATGCAGTAAAAATGACACTCCACCTACATTTAATCCATTTTAGTATTACTCCTAAAAAAAATCCATTTTAGTATTAGCAACCTTCCATTTTAGTATTAGCAACCTTCCATGGCAAAGTTGTTCAACTTTAACCGTTGCACTTTTACAGCTAGCAAGTTAAATAATTAAAGTAAAATAGTCCTTCACAAATTAAAGTTGAACAATACACTTCTCACATAAAACTCTCAACGCATGTAGGATTTGCTTCATCTCCCCCATAGTAACTAACTCCTCGCCTTCTACTGTTCAAGCTCCCCTTCCGGCATCCACATGAACTCGAGCGCGACGATTTCAGACCTGGGAATGGGGTCCTCTTCCCAAACATCAGATCTTGGTACACAGAAGTCCAATGGTAAGTTTCTCATACTCCGTAAATTCGATTAACTAAGCTAAAATGAATTGAATGCGGTTAATGTAAAAAATGGAACCATCTAACCCTAATCAAAAAGGTTTTTGCCAGACTCTATAATACTGTGTGTGTCTAGCTGTTGAGATACATCCTATTCATTGCATGGCAGGAAAATAGATGACTTCCGGTAACAAAGGTCCGATCTTTGAATCGGACCTTTGTTAAGAGTAGAATAAAACCTGATTTTACTACATAGGTGGCCTTTGAGTGCTTCATGATTCATTCATAAACTCAAGTGCGTGATGCTAATCCTTTAATAAAAATGATGATTAAACCAAAAGTAAATATTATCTTGACGAAGCTGGTTGTCGGAACTTCAATGTCTAATGTTCAGACATTTGAATGTTTGTTTATTTTCAAATTGGTACAGGGAAGATCGAAGGACTACGGAGGGGTTTGGGTTCCTCAAAAAGGAGACTTAAGAAGGGCAACGGAGACAGGCACAAGCTGGATGAACAAACCCTCTGTTTTCCTATTAAGGACCAAGGCCTAACAGACTGCTATATCCGGCAACTGGTGATGAAGGTATGGTTTCAACCACCATCAATACAGATGCAGGCCTTAATAGCTTTCACTTGTTCAGTAAGCGTCGAGCTTTGAATACAAACCCTCAAATGTGTTGCATAAATTAAGATACGAGTAGAAAACCATTGCCACTCTTCTTCTTCATTTAATCAATTGTTGTCACAACAAGTCTAGACAGTTAAACATGAATATGAGGTGAAGGATTGGGGACTTAATTTGATTATTAACACAGATGTCTAGATGAAGAGTAGGTCAAATGTGTAAGGGGTTTCTTTGTGTCGGGCCACATTTTTGTAATAATATCTTAACAAAATGCTGGATGCAGGAGGACGATGCTAGCGTTGCACTGCTTCTGCGTGACTTAACTGTGGTTCTGAGCCACAACATTCAACACTCTGATTTCATTCGCAATTTTTGTGGGACTGATGGACTTGCAGTCACTCCACCAGTCATAGAGATAAGCAGTTTTAACCAGTTCATTAGTATTGATGATATGATAACATTGCTATGCAATCTGAAGACAGCCCTGAAACACAAAGGTGGCGTGAATGACGAGGTGGGTTGCACAACCGAGCTAGGCAGGACGGCCTTTGGTACGGGATCCCTTGAGGAGGAGGACAAGCATCATAGTGGAGAGGAACAAGAGGATAAGTTTGGTGTGGGACCTGAAGGTTCCGATGTAGATCCAACTCCTCAGCAGCATTCTCTTGTGCCATGGCCAGTATGCGTTGGATTTACTGGATTCAGGAGCTTGCTTTGCACCACCGTGGCTAATTTCAAACCTCCAATGTGGAAGCATCAGTTAGAGATGGCAGATTACTGCATTTCTCCCCACAGCAATGCTATGTAACTCGATCTACTCCATTTATACCCTATGAATTATAATGCTGTTGATGAGTAATTTTTAATATTTCCAAAATTTGTATTTCAATGCAGAGATGCTATCTACGAGGATGGATGGAAAATGGCATCTCTTGAACGGTCACAAATGACCTTGTTTGAGGCAAACTGTGGTATAGACCCCGCTGTGGTGTGCGCTTGGACTAGGATACTCACCACCGAATGAACTGAAACCAATGGAAAACCAGCCTGTCTGCACATGGTTGACATGGTATGAATCAATGTTTTTATAAACAATCATTTCAAGTATATACCGACCAAAAATAATTGTTACATCCAACATTTGATAAACTTGTTTTATTGGTGATTTTATTCCCGGGAAATAACTCAGTTACCATTAATGTATTGACATCAGGATGATCCAGCCTACACGCCAGCGCGGATAATGGACATTTGGCACAACTGGTTGATTGCCTTTAAGGCTGACGTCCTCCATTCCAAACTGGTAATTGTAACTCACTTATAGCAGGGGGTTTAGTATACTGCTATATTTTATCTGAATAATTTTAAAAAACTTCTCCGGGTCTTTATACCCTATCGACTCTCGGGTACTTACTGCCTCTTGGTTGTGAACTTCCGCAAAGGATTATATCAGCAAATAATCTGTGGGCGCCGTAACTTTTGGCCTGCTCCACTTTACAAGGCTGTGGAGACTATTGTAAGTGATTGTCGTTATTTATTTCCTCTCACGCAAGGCCTCAATTTGACTCTCCTGTGCATGTCATCAATTAGCACCACAATGAATAATCAATTAGCACCTCAATTTGACTCTCATGTGCATGTCATCAATTAGCACCACAATTGACCTAATCTATATATGGTTGAAATAGGGAGCATTGTTCAGGAAATTCCTAAAATTAAAAGGAGATGGCATGCATGTTTCTGTCAAGGACTTCCATGTTGAGGTTATAACAGCTCACTGGTGCCTTGTCACCACCAACGCTGATTCGGGCCAGATCGCCATGCATGTGATGGAATATTTTTCTGGATACCAGCGGGCTCTTTTTCAGCTCCCTTTGCATGAGGTGATTGTCTTATAACATATCATATGTTCAAATTTGAATATTTAAAATAACCATTGCGTCCTAAAAACACATTACAGGGTGATTTTAGAATGCGAAAGAGGGTCAGCATCTGCAGCCGAATAGCTTCTGCAAGAATCAACCGCCTTCGCACTTCTGTCATGCAAGGACTTGCGACAAACATCCACAAAAAGGTTGCCCTGTATGAAGCTGAAGATAAGTAAATCAAGAGGCACCAGCTGGTTCTTTGCGATAGATATGCTTTAGCCACAATCCTCCCTACTATAACTCGGATTTATTCTTCCTAATATGTATTATATGTTGGTATATTTGGCTGCGTATTTTGAATGAATAAATGTTCTCATTGGGGAAATGTTTTTCATACTTTACTTAAAAATCAGATTTTATGACTTGATATTCTTCAATTCATTTACAGAGTCCTTGTAGGACCTTTACTATGGAAAAGTTCACTAATACCCGAAAATTATTAGCCAATAACCACAACGTTTGCTTTTAAAAACAAAGTGTTAGCTTTGTACTGAAAGGAATAAAACAATAACCAACAAATTGTATATGAGCCACCTTTGGTCCAAAGATGTAAACAACTCAAGATTCATTTATGTATTCATTATTATGCAGTATATAGATTGATGGTGAAAGTAATTTACAACTCCAAAAGTAATTTACAACTCCAAAAATGCACTGGACGTGCGGATTACGTGACGTTATCATGGATGAGGATGTAAAACCCTGAAGATTGGAAAACAATATGTTCTGAAACTTTTTGTCTTTATTTTACGTTCATTTCATTTCTAAAGAGTAAATGGGCTTCAAATCATAACATTTATTCAGGATTGAACAAAATGGGCCAAAAAATGCTAGAATTTTATAGGCCAAATCACTAAAAAGCCTCATGATATAAGCTAGTATGAAATCAAGATTAATGGTGACAATAAAACACATTCCATGAATGCAATAAACGTGTCTGTGAATGTCAAGGATGAGGATGTTTGATGCTGGAGAATGATGAATGTTACAGCCGCGATGCGCGTCCTGATGATCCGTCCTGATGATGAGATGGGATGAACCTGCTAAGAATCAAGAACTCTCAGTCAGGGCGGGGCGGCTAATTGCCGTTCCCGCTCCGATGCTAAAGTCAGTCGACTATTCGGAGAGTGGGAATGTGTTTGGTTGTGTTTAGTCAACTTACCTCTCTCTAGTGTGATGGAGAGATATATATATATAGTGCTGACAGACTGACCCTGGTCACATCAGACCACGCCGTTAGGTGGTCTGGGAAGATTCTTCTGCCAGGGTCGGTAAATCTGTCGTCTGCTGTCGGGTCTGGCCCGATCGTCATGCAGGATGGGGGGTCGGGATGAACCATCCGGGATGGTGAGATGCCCGACCCTAACAAGTCCCCCCAAGTCCGAGCTCGGAGCGACGGTTCGAGCGTGGTGCTGTAACTGGGCTTTTGGAATCTGTGTGATAATGAGCCTTCTGTCTTAACTGCATGTCTGCCACGTGTCGACACTTTTCCTCGGGGGTGCGAATGATTTTCCCTTAGTAACTGTGCAACTATTTGGCAACCGCCATTATTGCTTTAACCGCTCGCATAACTCCCCCCTTTTCATTTCAAATTTGAAACTGCTCTCCACTTTATCTTCTTCCTTCCGCCATACATTTGCTTTCTCCACCCTCGGGTATTCTGTGCTTATCATTTAGTCTCTTCATTCTGTGCTTTACCGCTAGTGCCTTTGTCGCGTTTCTCTGATTTCGGACATGGCGGATGTTCCTGTCTCCGGCGCGTTCTGCCAGATCATGGACGAAGAAGTTTCTGAGTTCGTTCAAATCTGCCGGGATACTGAAGGCCTTCAGATTGCTGATTTGGCGAAGTCCATTGTCCGGCCTAAGCCTACCGACACCATCAACGCTGCTCCGGCGGGCAAAGTTCCCGTTTATTATGAGCACTTAACCCGTTGCAGCGTCAGGTTCCCTCTTACTCCCTTCTGCCAATCTGTTATGTGTTACTTTGACATGACCCTGGGCTCAATGACGCCGAATGTTGTGCAGAATATGATTGGCTTTGAGGCCCTGTGTGGCGCTCGTGGGGTTGTCCCTTCTGTCACCCTTTTCAGAGTGTTCTTTTACACTGGTGGTGGTGACAACGAAGATGGTTGGCGTCACATCAAGATACGTCACAAAGCTGATCTGCATATTCTGACCGGCATGCCCAAGACGAAGGACTGGAAGGTGAAATTCATGTTCGTCGATGAAGATGTGGTGTATGGTCCTGCCGCTTCTCGCCCAAACCAGGCCGTGGGTGATCCTGACACACGCGGCCGCGCTCCAGATGGTGTTTCTCAAAACCGCTTGGCTGCTTCCATCAGGGCTCTGAAGGAGAAATCGGAGAGATGGGATGTCTTGAAGCTGGATGAAAGTTGCGGGATTCTGGCATGCCACATCGTCGTGTGCTCCCCGCCATCCAGGATGATACTGTCGGTGATGGTGGTAATGTCGTCCGGGGTGCCAAACCCGTCCGTCAAGGAGTTGAGAACTTCAGCCCGCCTCCTGAGTTGGCCATCGTGAAACTTGGTCAAACCGACAAAGGCATGTAGTTAGGCTTGACCCTCATTGTTCATCTTTCATATGCATCATGTTTCTTGTTTTTATTTGTTTTGCTTTTGCATCAACTGTACTTGTCTCTTGACGCGTGCCTACTGCAGACATGACTCGCCATCGTCCGACCATTGATGTGACCAAGTTCAACCGCCCCTCTCAACGTAGGAGGTTGGATGACAGCATCGGCCCCAACCAGTCCATCCAGTCGCGTGACTAGTCTTTCCAGACTGGCCAGGATGGCAGTGCTGATGGTTCATCATTCCCGTATCAGGATACCTGATCGTCAAGGGGGCTGCTGCTGCCTGACCAGCTATTCCAGATGGGGGTCGGTGGTCGTGATGCACTCGGGGGTAGTGAGAATGCCTTAGCCCGACCCTAAGTGTCCGAGCAGTCAAAAGGTGGCCCTGACGTGACTGGCCAGCAGCATGGTGGGAGAGCCCTTCCGCACGCTGGTGGTTTTCAGACCGATAAGGGTAAAACCAACTCTTCCACCGTCTTCCTCAACTCGTCTGCCGGTCGGCCAAGGAGGTGATGCCCATTGATCACTTCAAGGCCTGGGTGAAAAATCCGGCTTTGAATCTTCATGGGGTCAGAACTGCCACGGATAATCTGATCTCCTCCGTCTTTGATGTAAGTCTCGTCTGGCTGTCACTCTTTGGTGTTTTGTTTCTCTTTCTTCAACTTTCCCATCTTGGCTGTCGTAATGTCAGGGTGCTTGCTCATCCTTAGCTGTCATTTCTGACTTCAGCGCTTTGTGCTTGGCACATGAGGCTGATCAGAAAGTGCACCACGCCACCCTTATTGAACTCGGGGATGTTAAAAGACAGCTGGCTATCGCCGATGCTGAGATAATGAAGCTCCAGGCTGACGCCAAGGTGGATGTTGATGCCGAGTGGTCGCCTGACGACTGGATGGAGTCCAAACAGGCGCTGAAGAAACAATTGGATGCCGTCAACACCCAACTGGCGTCTGCCATTTCGGACAGCGAGGCGCTGAAAATGGCCAAGGAGACCAGCGATGCTGCCCTGTTGGATGCCCAAAAGTCTGCCACTGAGCTGCAGTAACGCCTAGATGAAGCTGTTGAGAAGGCTGATCAGGTGAAGAAGATGTCTGATGACCTGGCTGCTCTGCAAGCTCACTACGCCAAGTCCGAGGACCAACTGAAGAAGACGCTGGAGGAAAAAGCAAATCTTGCCATCAACTATCAGGCTGTACTGACCTCCGTCATGCGTGAAGTGTTTGCCAAGGTGGCTCGCTCCGAGCGTGCCGTTGCGCGCTCTTCTGCCTTCCTTCGACGGGCGTATGCGCTGGACAGCGTGTATGAGGACTCTGCTGCCTATGCTACTGCCCTTTCTGAGCTCACAGATGCCTTCGTCGGCTATGGCTTCCCTGAGTACTTCTCTACACTGACTGGTGAGATGACTCCTGCTGAGCTCGCTGCCTGGGAGCCGGATGTCGCAGTTCCGCATGTCGTCGTGGACGGTGAAGTCTTGGCGGATGAAGAACTTGTGAAGGACCTGGAGGACGCGGGCAACAACGTTTAAGTTTCCGCCCAGAACCATTAGTTCGGCCCTCATTGCCTTCTTTCCTGTTGGTTTTCTTCCTGGACCATTTCCTTTATTTTCATTCTGTATAATTTCCTTTTAGTTTGTAATAACCCGTAAGGGACGAATTTGGTTTCTTTGTTTCTGTACTTCTATGAAACTTCTGCATTTGCATCATGAATTACTGCCTTAATGTTTTACTTGTTTGGCTTATGCCTTTGTTATACTTCATCATTTTGTCTGCCATTGTTCACGCTGAGGACTCATCGCGCGCTTTCATCAAGAGGGATGAGGTTCCGTGATGAACTGTTGAGGTGACATGATGAATTAACCGTGCATGTTCTGATGCCATATGTCAACTTGGGGGTCGCTGAACCTTATCCAAGCCACCAAGATGTGGGGACGTCGCCCCATTCTTGGTTTTTTTTCTTCAAAGCCAAAGCTGATAAGCCAAGGACTTTGTTAATCGGTCTGTGCCCGACATGGGTTTTCATTGAAGAAAAAATCCCACCTTTTCTCCAACTCGGTAGCTATCCGAATTTGGAGAGGATATGTTTTGTTCTTTTTTCCTGTCCGCATTTGAACAAAACCACGCCTACGTTCAGTATCCAAGAAGGGCGGCTAAGCCTCAATCTTGGTCTGGCGGTTACGATCGTGATCATGTCATCCGGCTTGCCCGTTGGTGTGTGGATGCACTTGATTGCATCTTTGCCTCTCCAGAGACATTCTGGCATGTTTGGCAAAGATGCATCTCTGATGCTGCACAACCTAAGTCCGGGTCGTGTCGAGTGTTCTAATGCCTTGTCCGGTTGACCGGAACGGTGGCCTGAACCGCCACTCTTAATGTCCATTATCACAAATTCCGATGACGTCGTTCAACTTTCGAAAAAAGGTATAAATGAACAAACAAGAGATGGTGTTCTTGAACTTGACACTTGGAATACATTAAAAGAGGGGAGTACAAAAGATAAGATTTTGCGTGGGAAAACCGGATTTCCTCAAGATCGCATCCCTCATGAGGGCAAAATTCGCGATCTGATCAGGAATCTGTTTTCCAAAAGCATTTCCCCATTATATACAAACTAATTGGTACCTTTCTCGTGGGTCTGATGCTGCTCAACCGTAGTAACGGCGGAGGTTCTCCGTGTTCTACGTCCTTGGTACCGCTTCGCCTGACATGGTCTTCAGCCTGTATGCGCCGTTCCCCAGCACTTCTGCGACCACATATGGCCCTTCCCACGTGACATCCAGCTTCCTTAAGCCTTCAACCCGGCTGGCTTCATTCTTTCGGAGGGCCAATTCACCTTGCTTGAGGTTCCTTATGCGGACCCTGGCGTTGTAGCGTTGTTCCACATATGACTTGTAGGCTGCCTCCTTGATTGTGGCCTGTTCTCTGGCTCTCTCCAGGTCTTCCAGGCTTTCCCTCAAACGCTGCTCATTGTCCGCCTCAGCATCCGGGATGGCAGATCACGACGATGGGATGATGAGCTCAGGCGGGATGATGGCCTCACTGCCGAAACAGAGAAAGTAGGATGATTCACCTGTGGCAGTTCGCGGCGTTGTCCTGTATGCCCACAGCACCGATGGAAGTTCGTCCACCCAGTTCCCTTTTGCACCGTCTAGCCTTCTTTTTAGCCCTTGCACAATCGTCCCACTGGTCCGCTCAATGAGACCGTTGGCTTGCGGGTGGGCTACTGACGTGAAACTTTGCTCGATGCCCATCTGGTTGCACCAGTCTTTGAAAACTCCTCCCTCAAACTAGCGCCCGTTGTCGCTGATGATTGTCTTGGGCAGGCGAATCTGCAGACAATGTTCCTCCACACGAAACTGGTCATCCTCTTGCGCGTGATGGTTGCCAACGGCTCCACCTCGACCCACTTGGTGAAGTAATCGACGGCCACCACCAAGAACCTTCTTTTGCCGCTCGCTTGGGGGAAAGGACCGACTATGTCGATGCCCCATTTCACGAACGGCCATGGGCCTGTGATGCTCTTCATGGGCTGGCCGGGTTGAGATGACACATGATCATGTACTTGGCACTGATGGCACGTCTTAACCACGTGGTCGGCATCGACCCTCATGTTGGGCCAGTAATAACCTACTCGCGTCGCCCTCAGTGCAAGTGTTCGGGCTCCCTGATGGCTACCGCCGCTTCCCTCGTGGAGTTCTCTCAAGATCCTTTCCGCTTGCTTGGGTGTTAAACAGTGCAACCACGGTTGTAAGTATCCCCTCTTATATACCACCTCATTCTTGAGCGCAAAATTCAGCGCCCTTCTCTCTAAAGCTCTCGCCTCCTTTTGGTCGAGTGGTAATGCTCCACTGAGCAGATAATCCCACATCAATGTCAACCAACATGGCGTTCAGCCTCAATGACGGCGACTGTCATGCCGTCGGTTGATCTGGTCGGTAGTGTTTCCACCAGAACTCCCTTGGACAGATGGCTACTTGCAGTGGAAGCCAGTTTACTGAGGGCATCTGCCCTTGTGTTCTCGGATCTGGGGACTCGGGTCACCTCAAATCCTTCGAACTACGTGGCCAGACTCTTCACTTTTGCCAAGTACTTATGTATGGATGGCTCCTTGGCAGCGTATGACCCGTTGAACTGGTTTACTACCAAGGCTGAGTCCCCGTATGCGTCCAACTTGGTCGCCCCTGACGCTTTTGCTATCTCCATGCCTGCAATCAACGCTTCATACTCGGCTTCGTTGTTCGTGGCCGGGAACTGGAATCTCAACGCGTACGTCGTCTCTATGCCATCGGGGTCTGTCACTATCAACCCGGCTCCTGATCCTTCCACACCGGATACGCCGTCCACATGCAGCTTCCACCATCCTGTCCTGTCGACGCGTCGTGGCTTTTTGTCGGCTGGCTCGCTTGGCGCATCGATGGTGACTTCATCTCCTGCCTCGATCCTGGATGGCAACTCTGCCAGGAAATCAGCCATTATTTTCCCTTTGATGGCTTTTCTCGGGGTGAACTCGATGGCGTGCTCGCCTAGTTCTACTGCCCACTTGGCCAACCTTCCCGACATTTCTGGCCTTGTCAAGATCGCTTTGAGTGACTCGTTTGTTAGAACCACGATGGGGTGTGCTTGGAAGTATGACCTGAGGCGTCTCGCCGCGTGGACTAGTGCCATGACCAGCTTCTCCTAGGCGCTATATCTCAACTCGGCCCCCTGCAGCATTCGGCTGACATAATAGACCGGACGTTGGATCTTGCTCACTTCCCTGACCAGTGCTCCACTGACCACTTCCATCCTGGCAGCAAGGTACAAGTATAGCATCTCACCTTGCTCGGGCGGGGACATGGCTGGTAGGTCCTTTAAGTGATTCTTCAACTTGAGGAACGCTTCATCCTCGGCTTGGCCCCATTGGATTGCTCCTTTCGGTCCGATGCTGCCTTTGAGGATCCTCAAGAATGGGAGTGACTTCTCTGCGGCTCGAGACAGGAACCTGTTCATGGCCGCCAGTTTCCCATTTAGGCTCTGCACCTCCTTGACGTTCCGAGGTTGCTTCATTTCCAGAACGGCCTGGACTTTTTTTGGGTTGACCTCCAAATCGTTGTTGGACACCATGAGGCCCAAGAATTTCCCGGCCCCCACTC
Organism: Sherardia arvensis; assembly: GCA_948330725.1. Taxonomy (NCBI): domain Eukaryota; kingdom Viridiplantae; phylum Streptophyta; class Magnoliopsida; order Gentianales; family Rubiaceae; genus Sherardia; species Sherardia arvensis. The sequence goes on from OX415238.1 coordinate 21,002,067, forward strand.
CAAATTGGCATTTGGCCGGGTTGAGCATCATGTCTGCGACGTTTAGGGTTCTCAAAGTCTAATCCAGATCTTTCACCAACCCTTTGTATGATACGCTCTTGATGACCATGTCGTCGACGTAAATTTCCATGTTGCGGCCGATCTGTGCTTTGAAAATCCTGTCCACCACCCTATGGTAAGTGGCACCATCATTACGCAGGCCAAAAGGCATCATCCGGTATGCGAAGGCTCCTCGCTCCGTGATGAAGGCAGTTTTGTCGACGTCGTCATCCTTCATCGGGATTTGGTGGTACCCCTTGTATGCATCCAGAAAACATTTGATCGGAAACGGCGCCAACGCGTCCACCTTCTGGTCGATGATGGGCGTCGGGTAGCAATCCTTGGGGTAAGCCCTGTTAAGCGCCTTGTAATCGATGCACATTCGCCAGCTCCCATATGACTTTTTGACCAGGACCGGGTTGGCTAACCATGTAGGATATGGCACTTCCCGTAGGATTCCTGCATTCACCAACTCGGTTACCTGTTTGTTGACCGCTTCATTCCTTTCTGGGCACAACGGTCGTCTCTTTTGCATGACCGGTGGGTGTGAAGGATCCACTCTAAGGGCGTGTTGACCGAGTTCGGGTGACACTCCCGTCATATCTGTCGCCTTCCATGCAAAGACCTTCTGATGCTTGATCAAGACCTCCAGAACCTCTTGTCGACTTGCATCGGGCAGGTCTGATCCCACTTGGACTCCTCGGCATCCGCCTTGGTCAAGGAACATGGTTATGTAGGTTGCTGATAAGGTTTTGGGATCTGGGCACCCTGACCGGGCGCCGGGGTGGCGATTCGTCTTCTGAACGCTTCCGCTTCTTCAGCGCGATCCGGTGGCACTCTCTCGCCTTTTGTTGATCACCTCGGACCGTCGCTATCCCTCCTTTGGTTGGGAACTTCAAAAGAAGATGGAGGGTTGAGACAATACCTTTGAGCTGGGCTAGCGCTGGCCTTCCCAGTATTAGGTTGTACGGGCTATGAGCCTTGATCACGATGAACTCCATGTCCACCTCTTTCCTGGTCGGCCTCTCCCCGACACCAACTGGAAGTGTGATCGTTCCTTCTGGCCACACCGTCCTGTCAGCAAAATCCACCAGCGGCGCACTTGTCGGGATCAACTTGGCTTTGGTATTGTCGTCCAACTTCTCGAAACAATGCCAATACATTATTTCTGCTGAGCTGCCATCATCCACGTATGCCTGATGAACCATTTTATCCATGATTTGGATCGTGATGATGACCGCGTCGCATCCAGCCGGACGATCCGGGATGGGATCGTCAGAGCCAAACGTGATCAGCTCATCCTTACCCAGTCTCCTGTTCGCTCGGGTGTGCTCTGGGGCTATTCTGCACCTAGCTTTTCTTTGTGAATCCGAGCTTCCTCCGGCATTCCCGCCTATGATAGTGAGTATATCATTGCCTGCGCGCCCTGCTGGCTCTCGTTTTGGTGACGATTCTTCTTCGTACTTGGCTCTTTTTTCATCTGGTCGCTCAGCACGAGCTACCTCTTTTCCTTTGCCACGGGCCATGTTAGCTCCTTGATCCTGTCCGCCATTCCTGTTGGCATATGTGGCCTTGTTGTTGGCCTTGGCCGTGGCAGCGAACTGCTTCAACTGTCATTTGCGCAGGCAAGACTCGATGGCCTTCTTCAAGTGAATGCAATCCTCTGTGTCATGGCCATGGTCGTCATGGTACTCACAAAACTTGTTCAAGTTTCGCTTGTTGGGAGGCATCTTCATGGCGCGCGGAGGTGGGATGACGTCGCGGTTTGCCAAGAAAACTTCCCTGGGTGTCTTCGTCAACGGGGTGAAGACCCTTTCTTGCGCGACCCGGGGGCCAGCATGTCCTTCACCGATGACGTCCTCTCTGCTTTGGCCGGTTGACCATCCTAGATGAGCTTCTGCTTTGGCCAATAAGGTCGGGCCTTCTTCTGCATTGCCAACTTCTTCTTCTTGGCATTCTCGTCGGCTCGGTGAAACATCTCCACCACCATATGCAACTCATCCAACGTGTATACCGCTCGGAGGGTGAGTTCTGAATCCAAAGCCTCGTGATCCAGACCTTGCATGAAAATTTCAATCAACCACCGCGGCTCGCCTCGGTGCACCACCCTGTTGCTTTCCTCGATGAAGCGCTCATAATACTCCATCAAGCTCTCGCCGGACGATGCCCTATGGCGTATCTTCATCAGGTCCTGCGTCGTGTTGGTGAACTTCCTTTTCTGCATGAACCTGGTGAGGAAGAGCTCCTCAAGCTGCGCGAAGCTGGATATGCTCCCATTGTCCAGGTTGGCGAACCACACCCTCGCTGCCTCCTTGAGCGTGGTGGCGAGTACCTTGCACCACACGGGCTCGGGCGTGACGTACGTTGACATGTTAGTTGTGAACGTGTGCAGATGATCAGCTGGATCTGACAAACCATCATATGTGCCCAGATTTGGTGGGATCCGGAGGCGGGGATTGGCGACGAACTCCGTGACCGTCTCTGAAAATGGGCTTCCTCTTTTTTGGCAATCTGGGGCCTCGTAAAACACCGACAGCCTCTGCTTGGCCGGTACTCTTGGCTTGACACTAGGCTTGTGAACATACGTCATGGCCCATTCCCTAGGCTGGGGCCTAGGGTTGGCCTCTTTCTCGTTTGGATCTTCCCATTCCTCGTCTGAATCATCCGGGATCTCGTTCTCGTCATCATCCAGCTCTGTGAGGATGGGAGCTTTGCGTTTACCTCGGGCGGGCTCGGCAAAAAGCTTAGTCGGTGTGACTGTTTTTGCCAGACCTTCGAGGCGCCGCGTTTACGGCGGCGTGCTTCGCAGCTCCTGCAGCTGCTTGTTGATGGTAGCCTGTGACTTCAGGATCTGGCGGAGCACATCACCGTCCTCCGTCGTGAAGGATGGTGACGCACCTGGGTGCCGAGCCTGCTCAAGCGTCGCCGAGATCGGCGTTGCTGCTGGGTTTGAAGGAGTGAATGGGTTTCCAGCCCCCTCATCGCCCAGATCTGTGACCACTACCTCTGGATGAGGAGTGCCGTGGTCTTGTCCTTCTCTGCTCATTTGCAGTGCGTGGCTTGTGAAGATAATCGGTTATATCCCCACAGACGGCGCCAATGTTACAGCCGCGATGCGCGTCCTGATGATCCGTCCTGATGATGAGATGGGATGAACCTGCTAAAAATCAAGAACTCTCAGGGCGGGGCGGCTAATTGTCGTTCCCGCTCCGATGCTAAAGTCAGTCGACTATTCGGAGAGTGGGAATGTGTTTGGTTGTGTTTAGTCAACTTACCTCTCTCTAGTGTGATGGAGAGATATATATAGTGCTGACAGACTGACCCTGGTCACATCAGACAACGACGTTAGGTGGTCTGGGAAGATTCTTCTGCCAGGGTCGGTAAAGCTGTCGTCTGCTGTCGGGTCTGGCTCGATCGTCATGCAGGATGAGGGGTCGGGATGAACCATCCGGGATGGTGAGATGCCCGACCCTAACAATGAACACTTAATTTCCATTTTCCATTTTACTTTACAGCTAAATCAATGTTTGATAACTAAGTGGCCTATACATTCATAAGATATCTTTTGGATTTTACTGAACAGGCCCAACAACGCTTGCAAAATCCTTTACCGCTAATAACAAACACACAGAAACGTAAACATTTTTCAAATGTATCTTACACAAAACATCACATGACCAAATATTCTTGTTCATATAATTTGATGAACCTTGGGAAATATATTATAATGTGCAGCACAGGTAATTTCCTGGCTGAAATGACTTGTCAAATGCGTATATAATGCTTCAATCCGATATACTAACACGAACATTCAAACATATCCCACTGCACCTACTGGAAGCACCCGGTCCCGAATTCATTTGAAATGTGGGCTTGCTGCGCTTTCCTCGCACATGAGGATTATCTGCCGCCCACACCATCTGCAGTTAAATAACATAAGGTCTATTAGATCTATATATCGCGATGGTTCCTACAACTAACATCTAAAACTTTTGTTTCTACTTACCTTAACTGGAGTACGTGGACTGAACTCTTGCACAATATCTGCCACATTTTGCTTCGCTTTTGCTTTCCGCAGGCCAATGATTTCAGCATTGCTCTTTTTCCTTTTCTGCGGTGTCTTACCACGACCTCTTTTGTCAACAAGGTCCTTCACGTCAGTTTCACCGACCACAGTTAGGCCAATTGACCTTGTTGTGCTTCCAGACGGTTCCAGCCTTGTATACACCTTTCCAACAGTGCCTCTCTCAAAAGTCCCTATACCATCAGGTAGCCCGATCTTGTCGTATAACTTATCCTTGATTTTGGTGATCAACCCAACAAGCTCCTTATGCATTTCCTCATCATGCATTACCATAGCACTCAACCCCTCGCACAATCTCTTCATCTCTTGGAATCTCTGTGCATGCAGGGAAGCCTGGCCCATGACTGCCGCATCTGGATAAATGTGTGTAGTATATAGCCGTGGGATTCCCTTCATCCACCTCTCCAAAACATACTTGTCTGGAGCGGTGTGTGTATCCTCCATCCAGAACACCCTGAGGGCGTGCGAGCATAAGATGCCACAGAACTCGAAGTTTCGGCACTCGCAATGAACATGCTCGGACTATTTGACAAACACCACTCTGTGTTTGCTCTTCTGAGTCCACCCAACCCTAAAGGTCTTGGACTCCACTTCATACACCACTTCTGTTTCATTCTCACTTTTCTTTGTCGCAACATTTCCTGCCATATCAATCAGCTCATCGTGAAGCTCTAAGAACTTTGGTCGAGTGTACAGCCTCTCAAAAATAGCCTCAAATGCATGTCGTGATGTCACGACGGAATGCATGTCCCTCCCATTCACAATAGACCTCTCTTCCTTGGCAATACGTCGGCAAATTCCCTTGCCATACTGCTCAACAAACTGGGTCAGGTCTGTGTTCTTATTCACGTATTTATTGAAGTAGTGATGCATCCCCTCGCTTCTCTGAATGCTCGACATCCCAGCCCAGAAATCGGCTTTGAAATATACAGGGCACCACTTACTCCTCTCACTGAACAATCTCTTCACCCAAGGAACTTCACCAATACCGAATTTTTCAGCCCATATTTTCCAGCGATCTTCAAACTCGTCGACTGAGAAGGAATCATGCAAAACTTCCTGCAACATCCGGTGAATTTCATCTCACTCCTTCCTCTTGCTTAAATGACTGTGGCAGTTTTGCATCACATGCCACAGGCACCACCTATGAGTGGCCTCAGGAAACACAATCTTGATTGCTAAGCCTGAAAAATGAAGGAATTTTCATACGTGTGCTTACAAGGTCAATGATGCGATGAGTACACTTCATCAGGAACCTGCTGATTTAAACATACTGCAAAAAATCACATCCATACGCATATATATTTTCATTACTTTAATCAAACACATGATCACAATCCCACTTAGTCACAGTTCCTATTATATTCAACAAATCATAAATTCTATCTCAAACTGTTTTTTTTTTATACATTGATAATTAAAACATGTGCAGTAAACATAGCAGAACTACAGAAGTTAGGTCACTCCGTTCTTAGCCAATACATAGTTCACCCTCCACCGTAAGGCAATTAACCATCACTGGAAGTATCATCGGGTTACAACTACACAAAAATATCACCTTTCTCGTTAAAATCCTAAGGACTTCTAAAATCAAGGACTGAAGAGCTCAGACTTATTAAACTCTGTAATCAGTTTAAAGTATAATTCTCCCCATTATTTAATACCATACTTGAAATTAATCTCATTATTTAATACCATACTTGGATTGTCCCATAGCCTCATTAAATGCATCTGGACCTTAAAAACTTGAGACATTGTTAACTGGTGAGTACCAAACCTGTCAACAAAGACCAACTGCTCTAAACATATCGCACAACAATCACGTTTAAGCTTCAATACAAGTTAATTGCTTAGAGACATAATAATTTCAAATATAAACAGATACATACAGATTGGAGCGGCTTGATCGGTCAATATGCGCAATGGAGCCTTCCCACCCATGCACTTCTTCCATGTCTCGAACAGCCAAACGAAAGTCTCTGTTTTCTCGTTTGCAAGCAATGCACAACCGAATAAAATTGTCCTCCCAAAATTATTAGTGCCGACAAACACCGCAAAAGGCATTAGGTACCTATTGGATAAAAAGGTTGTGTCAAACGATACAACATCACTGAACTCCATGAAAGCCTGAATGCATCTGCTATCTGCCCAAAAAACACTCTTCAGCCTCCCATCTTTGGTCTTTTCATAATCATAATAAAATCCGGGACTAAGTAGTCTCATTTCCCTGAAATGAGCCTCCATGGCTGCAAAATCACCATCCTTCAGTGGTTTCCACTTGCTCAGCTGTAGGAAATTTATTAGATCTAGCTCAGTGAAGGGAACATTGCGGATTCCACTTTTATCAGTCACAAACATATCATATATAGCCGTAGCTTTTACACCGGCTTTTTGCAGCTCCAGAATCTTCATCTGGTCGGGAGGTGAAATGATGCGGTACCTAGGCAGATAGTTAGAGTAACACTCTTCAAGATCATGATTGTGCCCCAACCCATACACACTACTAATTCTCCATGGGCTCCCAATCCTAGGATTTCTCCTAGTTGTCACATTATACAGGCATCCAGTCTTACATGACTCACTAGAGCGCTCTGGGTTTGAGCTTCTTGGTGTATGCTTACCTGCCTTGCGACATGTCATCCTTATGCGGTACTTATTGACATATGCACTGATCAGCACATCATCAATAATGTGCATCTGTGGGGGCGAAGATTTTCTGGAGCATCGAGGGTCTCTATCACTTCCGGCTATCCTTGCACCAAAACCCATTGAGTGAGCATAACAATGGACATATGCAATGAACTCTTCACCAAGGTCGAATAACATTTCAACTTTTGGAGGGGACACATCTCTGTTATTTTTAGCAGCTTCACCGGCCGGATCGTCTACAAGAATTGTTTGATCGCCGCTTATCCTAAACCTCAAACTAGTTTCGCCATCATCTTCCAAATCAACAACCTCTTCTACGCTTCCCAACATACTGTTAACACGACCTTCATTACCAGCATCGGCTGCTTCGGCATCGCCACAAGCATTGTCATCAGCATCTGCATCACCATCATCATCAGCGTCACCATCAGCATCGCCATCACCATCAGCATCGCCATCACCATCATCAGAAGCATCATCCAATGAAACAGCATCTTCCAAGACAACTTTTTCCGCTACACTTGATCTCTCACCATCTAAAACTCTATCTCTACTAGATGGAGTGACCTTGGGATCAAGGAAGCGAACAACAGCAGCTTCTTCAAGTACCCCATCCATATCATCCGGACAGACATTTGACAACAGTCCTCCAGGTACATTAGGAGCCTCAGAGGCATGCAGGTCTTCTCGGACATTCCCAATGTAGAGTACACCATCAACATCGATCATAGTATTCCCAGCATTATCAATCCCTACATATCTTCTACACAGTTGACTAGACATCACGACTACCCTGTCAATACTGCAGTTTACACACAAAATTAAACTTTATCAACTTTTGTAGTTATAAGCAATCCACAAAAACTTTTTGCTAAAAAACCCAATTACATAACCCCCTGAATTATATCAACTGGTTATACAAGGAATACAAAACTACAGTACTAATGAGTACAGTGTTTAGCATAATTGTAGTATGGAAGAGCTGTTAAATTAAGTGTGCTTCAACCACTCTGTTTCACGAACAAGCCAGACTGAAGATCCAAAACTCCGTATAAACATATACAAAACAACAGTTAAACATACATGTCACAACAACAAAAACTTACAAGCACTTAAACATAAACATTTTGGCTATACATGAACATTTTTGTTTGAAATTTAAAATAATTACCCTTATCCAGTTCCTCCAGAGTATGGGCACAACAATTCAGTGTATAACTTAATGGAACAGAAATAGATCAACACTACAGGGTCATAACTGAATACAAATTTGACCCATATCCAAAACTAAGCACAAATCTCACCTGTATAGACAAGGGGTCTTCTCCCACTACGAGTGATGGATGCTACCGGAACAGCTTGAAGAAATACGGTGAACTGCAGTCCGAATATGTTCCAGACAGAGCAATCAAGATCGGGAGGGTTGTCTAGCTGATCTGGGATGTTTCATAGAGGATGAACAAAATTGGGAGAATATATGTCTAATTCTGTTCAAGTAAGGGCATTTCTGACTTTCAAAAATTAAATTCAGATAGGTTTATTGTATTCCTAAAAATCAAAGTAAATTAAACAGTAAAAAATTACACAGCAAAATAAGGGATTAGGTTGAACTAATGAAGGGTACTTCCAACATATCACTCACATAATGAATTTGTGGTTGGATCAACTGATTTGATTTCGGCGGCCGAGATTGGGCCACGCGGGGGGGGGTTCGTCCAACCCCCAGGAGCTCTAAATGTTTTGCGCATGCATAGTACAACCACACGTGACTCCCTACACACAACGGGAACAAAAGTTGGACAAATCACCGATTGGTTCAACAACTAGCATATTTGACTTGAACGTTGACCCCTGCACGATCCAGATCGCCAAGCAAGGCCGTAGAGGAGCTCCAGGCTCAACCAAGGAGAGATCAGACTCGGACATTTGAAGGTGTGGTGTTTCCCAAGCTATCATCTCAGCTGGCATCACGTCAACTGGCAGGGCTGCAAAATACTCAGTGAATAGGTGTGATAGGCCCAAAAAAGTTTTGCCATTGCTTCGGAAAATAGAGGAGCAGCATCAGCGTACTTCTCGCCCAACTCAAACACCATTCCCACTACATGAGTAAAGCGGCGCTCGGAATTCTAACTCCCGCCAATCTTTAAGATAAAGGCCGAAAGAATCGTCCCAACCACGGATCAATAGTCGCTAGTGCCAGCTTCTCTTCTCCCATGTATCTTGTTGATATTGTTACCATGCCGTGTAATACTCCACTCACAGGTTCATAACCTTATACTTTGCTGCCTTCGATTGGTATCTCTATGTTTAAGAGCTCTAGGTTACTTTTTAATCGGAGTGAATTTTCTGGAGATTATACTATGGACATGAGGCAATTGAAAGTAGTGAAGTGGTTTAGTTAGAGGGGTTTCATGCATCTGTTTCTTCATACTACATCTTATTAGTGGAGTTATTGTATACTTATCAAAAGACCGAGTCAACTGTTCTTTGTCATGTGTCTCTCGGGTTCTCATAAATTAGCAACTATTTTTCAAACTACATTTTTTTAATATTACTTTCGTCAATTAATCTCTGGTCATGTATATATAATTATCAACTTTTGATTGTAAGAGAGAAAAAAAAGAGTGATTAATTGGTTTTACTGAAAAGTATCTCCTTTAATGATTTTATCTGTTTATATCACACCATTTTAATAATTATATTAGCAAGAGCTTATTTTAATTTTATTTTTTTTGTTTTATTTTGAACCACTCATCCCTGAGAGCATAAACTAACTGATGGAGGAACTGAGAAATCTGATGATATCATAGTAACTTACGTGTGTGGTTGAGGCCAAATGCTAGATTGATTGAGTTCGTTCTGGCTTCCGGAGCTTCATCAATTGGAAGTTGGCACTTGAGACTTTCTTAGATGCGTATATTGTGCTTTTTTATTAATATTGACGTGACCTGGATAACTGTCAAAGTAATATTGACAAATTATGCCCGAGCGTGTCATGGTTGCTAAAGAAGAATAGTTTTGATTTGATATTGATGTGTTATAGAATAAGCTCTTGAACATATATAGCTCTTGCTACTCTATGCTTTCATGTTTGCTTTCATTTTTTGATGTCTGTAGGTGAATACTTTTACAGTCATCATGACTTGATTAACTTCAGAAGTTTTGAAGGATTATGATATTAAAACATCTGATTTGTAATTATATATTTGTCGTGTTTTTTCTTTCCAGTATAATAACTTAAAATTGTCTGACATTATTTTTTTTTTGAAAGGAAAATTGGATATCATACTCAAGGTGCTGGAAAACGTCCAGCAACGTTTGACAAGAGGAACTGTGGAGTGTAACTCCACTCTACGTAATCCGAACTATTATTTTTCCCTATACTAGCTACCAGATGGGCATCCGTATTTTCAGTTCTTGGTATCCAGCATGGCAAATTAAGACCTTGTTGCTCAAATTCTGCTCGAATCTCCTCAGTGATTGAGTGGCATAACTCAGGGGCATCCAGGTCTCCATGTATGATCTGCATTAGACTCAATGAGTCTCCCATAATAGCAACATCGGTCCATTGGAGATATGCCGCCATTCTCAGTGCTTCTCTCAAAGCTTCTGCTTCCGCAAACATGGGGTCTCGTACATCCATTATCTTTCTGCTCACAGCCCGAACAAAAGACCCATCCACATCCACTGCCACTACCCCCAATCCTGCACAGTCCCTTGCTATACCAGCATCAAACAGAATCCTTCTTCCCACCTCTGGCGGTCTTAATAAGTTACCTGTAGAAAGGACTTCTGAAACTCTCTCAGGCCAAGCATTTGCATCAGCAAAGGATATCAAGGTTGAACGAATTGATGCAGCCAGTAAACTCGAATCGATGTTCTTGTCTTGAAACAACTTCGTATTTCTCTGGAACCACACCCCATCGCAGACCATTGCCATTAGCTCTCTCGTCTTATCATCATTGTCGATCAACAACTGTCTGAACCATCCATCACCTCTTGCCCTTTCACTCCCCAGTATTTTATGCTGCAGACCTAGAGCTCGCCATACTCCTTTTGCATATTCGCATTCAAAGAACAAGTGCCTTGTCGTCCCATCCTCGGTATCACAGAGTTGACACTTCAACGGGACTTGTACCTTCCTATACCTGAGGTTCTCCGATGTTGGTAAAGAGTCCATGCATAATCTCCACACACAGTGTTTTGCTCTTGATGGTATGCGCATTCTCCATAGTCTCGGCCAGAAATCATCAGCCACTATCGCCGGACCACCGTTGTTGTGATAATAAGCCGATCCCTGGTTCTCTTTCAGTGTATGGTACATGGATTTCACAGTGAACTTACCATTAGGGCCATTATTCCAAACCCAGACATCTCTCCCTTCTTGCCCCCTTAGCTGGATTGAGAGTATATCGTTCGCGTCCTCAGTAGTAAAACTATTTCGAACAAGCGGGATATTCCAACCTCCCGTGACCTGGTCGATCAGGTCGGATACATGTTGTAGGTGTCCTGGCACATGATCCGGATCTCTGATTCTGAAGTTGCTGGTTGACGGTAGCCATGGGTCCTGCGTGATGCTGGTATTCCTCCCACTTCTGATGTGCTTCCGGCTCCCTAGCTTCAACGCCTCAATGCCCTTTGAAATTCCTCGCCAAGCAGCGGACGGCCGAGACCCATGGACGGCCTCCATGATTGTGCCGTTGGAGAAATATCTGTCCTTGAAGACTCGTGATATCAACGTCGTTGGATTAGTTAACATCCTCCATGCTTGTTTACTGAGCAGCGCCATGTTAGTTGCCCTCAAGTCCCTGAATCCGAGTCCTCCCCTACTCTTTGCTCGAGTGAGCTTAGGCCATGAAATCCATTGTATCTTTCCCCTCGAATTCTGCTCTCCTCCCCACCAGAACTTGCAGATCATCACTCTTATCTCCTCAAGTAATGTTGCAGGTAACTCAAAACAACTCATTGCATTGTCTGACATTATTTGTTTTCTCGATAGCTTTAGAATAATTCCTAACTGCATGATTTTATATGGGGCTTGTTATTTGAAGGTCGTTTTAACTGTATGCAAACCAATTCAGATTTAAGTAAACCACTTCAAACCACTTTTCGATTTGGAAATCACTTTCCAGAAACGTGGGGTTAGTATCCAACAATTTTGTCATGTTATTTTGCTAAATTTGTTGCTCAGAATTGCGGATCAGTTAACAATCACTAGAGTTGCAGTTTTTTCAATGACTTTTGACCTCTATACTATACTTTAAAAGATAAGGATTTAGAATTTTGTAAGATTTTTAAATTATTTTTAAAATTACTAAAAATTGACGCATCACCTTACCCTGAACCCTACTCATCAGAATTATTTTTGTTTTATTCTTTCTGAATCGCCGTTTCTTCCCCTCTTCCCCTTACGTTACAAATCAGAATTAAACCACAATTTATACCCTTTTCTTCGTCCTCTCCCGAGCAAGGTGATGTGAGAGGCTAGATCCGTAGGTGATTAATTTTTTTAACTCGCAGCTTTTCCGACGATGAATACACATGACGGCGCCGGTGGTGACGCGGGACGGTGGAGGCAAGGCGATGACGATGCAGTTCATCCTGCCGGCGAAGTACGGCGCGGCTGCGGAGGCCAGCGGAGAGGAAATTCGCGGTGGTGAAGTTTACCGGTGTGGCCAGCGACGACGTCGTTTCGGAGAAGGTTAGGAACCTAAGGGCGTGTTTGGAGAGGACACGACACCACCTACCATGGAATAACCGTTCACGCCCCCAAGCAGTGGCACGCGGTCACCGGAAAGGGCATGTGCGCCCTTATGTGGTAAGCCTTTCTCCGATCAATCCTCTCCGGAGCTAAATTTTAAGTTTTGATGTGTGGCGTTTCAATTTCTGATTTTGATTGGTAAAGATGAAGACTTTGGAGAAATCAATGTGTTGCTGCAATTTTTGGATCTAATACTTGAAGAATTGGATTGAAAATTGGTGGAATTGATTGTGCTTTAGCTGATTCTAGGTTTGTTGAAGTGGAGATTTTCCCCTGTTGGGCTTATCTCGGGTTTTCAGAGCTATAGATTTCGAATACTGAGTGAGAAGATTAGTTTTTTTGTGCATTGGTAGGGAAAGAAGAAGTGAATTTATGATTTTGATGTGGAGAATTTTTTATGATGTTTAATGTGTTTTCTGCTTTCTGGATATCGATATGTTTATCTAGAATTTGAGATAGAAGTTTAGGTGCTTTTGTATAGTTTCATTGGAAACTATACACAAGTTCGGTTCTACTTCTGCTGTTTGAGGTACATTACATATTAGGTTTGATGCAGAATTGTATACAATGTTCAATGTGTCTTCTGCTCTCTGGATATCGTTAGGACGACAGGGTTTGTTTGTTCAGCTAGAATTTGAGGTAGAAGTTTGGGTGTTTTTGTAGAGTGTCTTGGAAACCTGTGTAGGTTCTGCTTCTGTTGTTAGAGATACATTATATATTAGGTCGAAGGGGATCATATGCTACCTGTTTCTGTTAACCTTGGCTGGGGTTTCTCTGTTTGTCCCTGAATTTTGCAGTAGGGCTTAGGGTTATAAATTATACATCATTTGGAGATTATTATCTTATCTGTAATGTATTCTTAATATTCATACATTTTGATGATGCTGATGATGATAAATGATGCGGCCCGGCCATTGAAAGATCTACTGATGAGTCATTTGAAGGTGTTTATGTAGTTATTACAAGGCTTTAGAATTGACAAGAGTATCCTCAGACCTTACATTTCCAGGAAATCTAGGTAGGCTGTATATTCGAGGAATTCTATGTATATGTGATGTGACTTATGGTGATGATGTTTTTCTGAGGTGATGATGTTGAATTTGATCCTTGATTTTTCTTCTTCGAAATGGTTAATGATAAGTCAGTCAAACGCATGTTCTTGTGTGGCCTTAGGTTTTATGCTGGGGATAATCAGAACAGAGAGAGTGGTCAGGCTATGGAGTTCAAGCAGCTTAATATCCATGCATGGGAAGCATTTGATAAGGGTCATGACGTTCACATGCAAGCTGCTCCTTCACAAGCTGAATTTCTGCACAAGAACTTTAAGATCAATAAGGAGAAACTAAAGGGCCATACAAAGGAGAGCATTGAAGCTAAGTACGGAAATGCAGCTGCTGATGAAAAACTTCCAGTAGAGCTTTTACTCGGTCAGAGTGAAAGAGAGATTGAATATGATCGGGCTGGTAGGATCATCATAGGGTGTTCTGATTTATTTGTTCCAACCTGCAAGAATACAGAATTGTATGTGCTAGGAGTCCTTCAGTTTGCATTTGGTTGCTGTTTTTTCAAAGTAGCCTAGGGTGTTTTAATTAGTCCTCAACCAAAGACCCCAAGAAACCTCGAGACAACAAGAAGAGCCAACTTGAGACCAGCAACCAGCACAACATCACCCGCAACCACAACAGCACCACCAGATTGAGCATGTGCAAAAGCAATGTGTAATCTTGCTCTTGAGTCTCTTTCATTCTCATATTTTTCCAGTTCTAAGCGAATGCAAAGAAATTATCTCTTAATTCTGTAATGAAACGGCTGAAAAAAGCCTCGCTATAATAATTACATTATCATGGCGTTTAAAAACAATATTAGTGATGCCCATGAATATTGATTTCAACTTTAATACAGTAACTTCTAATATACATCTTTTGACAATAACTTTTAATATTTAATAATTAATGATCCTTAAAGTAAGGATACGAAGAGGTGGTGGGTTATCGCTTTTTTTATGAATTAATAATATTATTCATTGAACGAATATGAAATATTTTAAAGAATTTAAATCCATATTGCCTACTAAGAAAGGCGGATTCTCCGCAACAAACATTGCAAGTTATCAAGATTAAATATTTGTAAATTTTAATCAAAATATTATTTATTCAATGATTTTTATTATGATCGACGTTCATTCTTCAATTTAAGAAAAGACTATTATTAATTTAACATTTAAACACGATTTATAATTAGTATTTATTTTATAAAAACATTATACAATAAACAACAAAATATTATAATATACTACAATACTATTAATAAAGTCATATTTTGAAAAACATTTATATTATTTAGTGAATATTTTTATTATATTATTAATGTTTTAATAATTTTCAAATACTTTAAAAAAATTCGTATACATATTATTAGTAATGAAAAAATTGTAGATAAAACTATTATATACTAATAATAATTATTATAAAATAAATAAATATTCGTGCATGGGCACGAGTATTATACTGTGAAAATTATTTCCGGGAGTATTAGACATGGAGGTAGGTTTCCGGGGGAAGGTTAATGTCGGGAAGCATCTCACGGGGAACGTGAAGGAGGAGCTTCGAGCGTTGCTGAAGGAGTATGAAGATGCATTCTCATGGGGAACATAACATTTGACGGGAATACCGGAGGAATTTGCGATACACCGGTTGAATGTCTATCCGAGTGAATCAAAAGGTAGCGGATTTGTATCCCGTCTAATTGCCGGCGACTTAATTGCTACTCTAGTTCCGAACATCGGGGACATGAGGAACCACTTCCCCGATGTGACCCCGGGGGAGCAGAGCGGTTAGGGATTGCCCCGGAAGGATCATCCCAAGGCTTCAGAAAGACAAAACAAAGTAAGTCAATAATATGTATATACTTGCCAACAAAATATCCAACATTTCGGAAAAGGAAAATGTCATAAATAAAATAAAATGATAAGAGTAAGAGGCTTAGGCCCTTACTTCATTCGAATTATCATCCGGAGCTTTTCCTCCCACCCTAAAGACAAAAGTGCATTGTTTAGTGGAGGAGCCCGGGGATAACCAGCTACAAAACAAAAGTGAAAGCAAAAAGGCATCTTGTGGAGACCTAGATTTTTAGGTAAACACCCGACGAGGTTAACAATGATAAGTTAGTTCATAGACGAGTTTAAGTGAGTAATTATCAATATTGACATCAAGAATAAGATAATAAAAGAGATATGTTCAAAATAGTTATAGATTTATAAGGAAATCATAAGAGCAAAATAGTTAGTTACAAGAGTTCATGTATATTATAAGTGTTGCTAAGCATAGGTTAAAAAGGGAAATACATAATCTTTGATGTGGCGATCCATATTTGTAGATAGATAAGACGAGATTTTTTGTATCGAGTAAATCTAAGATAGCTTAAGCATAGTAAAAGGCTATCGGGATTTGTACTAAAAATAAAAATAAAAATTTAATTAGATAAAAATATGTAGGAGTTAATCAAATTATTAGAGTGCTAGAGAAATTTGCAATCCTCATGAAACTGAAAAGTTTCTAAAAGAAATAATATAAAACCTATAAAGATCAAAATAAAGAATCAAACAAAACAAGTGTTGTAAAAATGATAAAAAAGGGAGGTGAATTGGTAAAAATGAAATGCTCTCAATAATGACACTGCTAGGCACATTATGTAATGACACTACTAGGCACATTAGGTAATGACACTACTAGGCACATTGCAATAAGAAATGAGGGGGGGAATTCTCCTATAAATTGAGGGAGAATGAGGTGAATGAGATGGACACAAGCCTTAGAATATATCTGTCCATCTTCATCTCACTCTTCATCTCCCTTTTCCTAAGCTTTCCTAAGCTTTAGTTATTTGGCTAGATAACTCCTCTACAAGGAGCAAAAATTCATTGTAATTCCTTCCACAAATATATTAGTGAAACCCCGGATTTTATCCGACCGTGGATGTAGGTCAATTGACTGAACCACGTAAATCTTTGTGTCATTCCCTTTTAGTTTTATAACACGTTATCAGCACGATCACTCTCCATCTTCATCAAGATCAAGAGCCCGGGTATAGCAAACTCTACACTAAGACAATGTTGTTTGTTATTATTATTTCTTAAACACCACATTGCTACATACAGGAGGCTTGCCACCTTATAACATTTGTGATGTGATTTACATATTTAATTATACACAACACCATATTTCTATATACAGGAAGGCTCTGCCACCTTATAGAAATGTGATGTGATTTACTGCAATTAATTTCTTGATATAAAACATCATATTGCTATACACAGGAGGCTTTGCCACCTTATAGTAAAATGATGTGATATTTAATTGCTTATCTGTGATTAAATATATGCCTTTGTATATCTATGCATTTTATTTAAAGATAATACATTTCATGATCTATTTTTATAACACAAATAAACAGATATATTTTTAACCGTAATACATTTATATAAAAAATGGCTACATTCTCAGTGATGATATAACGGTCATAAACAGATATAAACGGCTATATTTTTCTCTATAAATACGAGTTTATCCAATAATACAAAAGCTACATTTTCTCTCCAACTTCATCTTTCATATTCTCAAATTTTTTCCGATAAAATGGTTATATTGTTTGCCATGGCTATTGTAATAATTTTTGTATTACATACTCTTGTTCACATCGTAGATTGTACACCAGAAGATTTTCGTCATAACTATATGGTGCTTGTAATTCTGTATTTTGTTTTGATGTTTGTAATTTTTATGGATCTTGTAATTTTGAGTTATCGATTCTAATAAAAATATTTTGTTTCTCCTTATTTAATTATCACCATGGCAAATCTCGTGAAACTTGATTTTGCTCCTCTTGGAATCAGTGGGGATAATACACCCATGGACAGTGGATGTCTAATCACATTTGGAGTCGCTAGACCTTCTGGATACTCTCCAGCAAGGGAACAATTCGACAATGTGCAGAAGGCGAAAGCCTTAATATTCATTCGTAGACATCTTGATGTGAGTCTAAAGAATGAATACCTCACTGTCAAAGATCCACACGAGCTGTGGAAAAATTTGAAAGTCAGATATGACCACCAGAAGTGGTTATAACCTGTCCTACAAGCCTGCTAGTTTTAAAAAGCAGCATCAAGAGAAAGGCCATGAAAATGCCCATAAAAGGAGCAAGGATATGAGCTCCTCAGGAAACTCTGGAACCGACTGTTTCAGATGTGGAAAAAAGGGGCACTGGTCAAGAGTCTGCCGCACTCCTGAGCACATATGCAAACTCTACAAAGAGTCCCTGGAAGGGAAAGGAAAGGAGGCAAATTATCTTGACCATGATCCCACTAAGGCATTCACTCACCTTGAAGCACTTGACTTCAGTGATGATTTTGGTGATTTCTCTGGACAGGCTGATGGTTGAAACTGAAAGGGGAAATTGAACCCTGTTTGGGAATGAAGTAGTATGGTCCGATATTTACCTATGTTTTTTTTCTTTCAATTTGTAAAATATTATGTAATTTCTAATTTCGAAGGGTGTTATATGTACTACTAAATAAATTGGTTGCGTTTCTTATCATGATTTTTTCCTTTGTTTTAGTTGAACTCTTGAAAATGGATAATGAAGCCAACAAAAGGATTAAAACTTGAAGATATTTGTATACTTGATAGTGGAACAACGCACACTATATTGAAGGATAAAATGTTTTTCTCAAAAGTAAAACCCACAAAAACCATTGTGAATACAATCTCAGGTCCTGTAGATCTGATTGAAGGGATTGGCGAGGCAAAATTTACATTGCCAAATGGTACAATGTTTACAATAAAGAATGCCCTATTTTCGCCAAAGTCAAAGAGAAACCTGTTGAGTTTCAGTGATATATATTCTCATGGTTTTGATATTCAGTCTGAAACTGAAGGAAACATGAAATATATGTATCTCACAATGATGAAATCTGGAAAGAAATGTATGCTTGAAAAACTGCCAATGCTCCCAACGGGTCTGCATTACACACATAAATGCAGTTGAATCAAATAGTGTAGCTATAAAGCCTTCAATGTTTACCATATGGCATGACAAGTTGGGTCATCCTGGTACAACTATGATACGAAGAATCATTGAAAGAACAAATGGACATCCATTGAAGGGCCAGAAGATCCCTCATGGAAATGCTATCCATTGTAAAGCTTGTTCTCTTGGAAAATTAATCATAAGGCCTTCACCGGCAAAGGTTGAAACAGAATCACCCATGTTTCTTGAACGTATTCAAGGTGATATATGTGGACACATCCATCCACCATGTGGACCATTTAAGTATTTCATGGTATTAATAGATGCCTCAAGTAAATGGTCACATGTATCTCTGTTATCAACTCGTAATATGGCATTTGCAAAATTACTCGCTCAGATAATCAAATTGCGAGCTCAATTCCCTGATCATGTAATTAAAAGGATCAGACTTGATAATGCCGGTGAGTTCACATCCCAAGCATTCAATGATTATTGTATGTCTATTGGGATTGATGTTGAACACCCTGTTGCTCATGTGCATACCCAGAATGGTCTGGTCGAATCATTGATCAAACGCCTCCAACTTAATGCTAGGCCATTAATAATGAGAACAATGCTTCCCTCTTCAGTATGGGGTCATGCTATATTACATGCTGCTGCATTAATTCCCATCAGACCGAGTGCATATCATAAATACTCCCCGCATCAGCTTGCACTCGGACAAGAACCAAATATATCTCATTTGAGAATTTTTGGCTGCGCTGTTTTTGTGCCTATTGTGCCACCCCAACGAACAAAAATGGGGCCACAAAGAAGCCTTGGCATTTATGTAGGTTTTGAAAGCGCATCTATTATTAAATATCTTGAACCCAATACTGGAAATGTTTGCACAACTCGTTTTGCTGATTGCCACTTTGATGAGGAAAGGTTCCCATCATTAGGGGGAGAAAGAAAACCCGTGAAAAGGGAAATTTCTTGGTCTGTACCAACATTATTGCATCTTGATCCATACACAAAGGAGTGTAATGGAAAGGTCAAAAAGATTTTACAAATGCAAGCTATAGCAAATAACCTTCCCGATGCATTTACAGACACAAAAAGAGTGACCAAATCTTATATTCCAGCTGAAAATGCTCCTGCTCAAATTGTAGTCCCAAAAGAGCAAGTGGAAAACAAAGTCACTCATGAAACCACAGCACGCCTGAAGCGTGGAAGGCCTCCCGGTTCCAAGGATAAAAATCCTAGAAAGAGAAAAGGAGCGAAAAACCAAGATAACTCTAAAATAGAGAATCGTATTCCTGAAGAAATACGCAGTGAAATGGAAGAACGTATTCCTGAAGAAATACACAATGAAGAAAATCGAGAGATTTCGATTAATTATGCCCAAACGGGCATAAGGTGGGACCGAAATGAGGACATCGATGATGCACTCTCTTACAGTCTAGCATGCGATGTTATAGAAGAAAACAATGGGGATCCAGAACCTCGGTCGGTCGCCGAGTGTAAGAAAAGGCATGATTGGACTGAATGGAAAAAGGCAATTGACACTGAATTATACTCGCTTAATAAACGCAAAGTTTTTGGGCCTATTGTACTCACACCTGAAGATGTGAAACCCGTCGGATATAAATGGGTATTTGTACGAAAACGGAATGAGAAAAATGAGATTGTCAGATACAAGGCTCGACTCGTTGCACAAGGTTTTTCTCAAAGACCTGGGATTGATTATGAGGAAACGTATTCTCCTGTTATGGATGGAATTACTTTCCGTTTCCTAATCAGTCTAGCAGTTCATGAGAAACTTAACATGCACCTAATGGATGTTGTTACCGCATATTTATACGGATCACTTGATACTGAAATCTACATGAAAATCCCTGAAGGATTTAAAATGCCCGGAGCATCAAGTTCGAAACCCAAAGAAAGATATTCAATCAAATTACAGAGATCTTTATATGGGTTAAAGCAATCTGGTCGCATGTGGTATAATCGATTAAGCGAGTATTTATTGCAAAAGGGGTATATCAATGATTCCCTTTGTCCGTGTGTTTTTATTAAGAAAACAACGACAGGTTGTGTGATCATCGCTGTCTATGTCGATGATTTAAATATCATCGGGACAAATAAGGAAATTCTGGAAGTAATCTCTTAGTTAAAGAAAGAGTTTGAGATGAAAGATCTTGGGGAAACTAAATATTGCCTCGGCCTGCAGATCGAGCACTTGCCAAGTGGAATATTTGTGCATCAATCAAATTACACAAGAAAAATCTTAAAGAGATTCAATATGGATAAAGCAAATCCATTGAGTACCCCAATGGTCGTTAGATCCCTTGACATAAAGAAAGACGAATTTCGTCCCCATGAGGAATCAGAAGAAACTCTTGGTCCAGAAGTACCATACTTTAGTGCAATTGGAGCTCTTATGTATCTCTTTAATTGTACTCGTCCTGATATAGTCTTTGCAGTAAATCTATTAGCGAGATTCAGTTCATCTCCTACTAGAAGGCATTGGAATGGGGTTAAACACGTGTTTCGTTACCTTCAAGGAACGATTGATTTGGGATTATTTTACTCTAACACTACGAGGCCAGTTTTAATTGGTTATGCAGATGCTGGATATAAGTCAGATCCACACAAAGGAAGATCCCAAAATGGATATGTGTTTACATATGGAGGAACTGCAATTTCATGGCGTTCTCAGAAGCAAACGCTTGTCACAGTGTCATCAAACCATACTGAGGTTATCGCTTTACATGAAGCAAGTCGAGAATCTGTGTGGTTAAAATCCATGACACATCATATCAGAACCGCAAGTGGTCTTTTGAAGAATGATGATCCCATCACGCTTTATGAAGATAATTCAGCATGTCTTAAGCAAATGAACGAAGGGTATGTCAAGAGTGATAGAACCAAGCATATTCCTCCACAATTCTTTGAATATACTCAGGAACTGAAAAGGGACAATATCATAGACCTCCAGTATGTGCGTTCCTGTGATAACTCAGCAGATCTCTTCACAAAGGCTCTTCCCACTTCGGTATTCAGAAAACATGTCCATAGCATCGGTATGCGAAGGCTCCAGAGTTTGTGAAGTAATGACAAGTTAAGGGGGAGTTGCACGTGATATAAATGGGGCAGCAACAACACATTATTATGAGCATTCCAAGGGGGAGTGTTGTAAAAATGAAAAAAAAGGGAGGTGAATTGGTAAAAATGAAATGCTCTCAATAATGACACTACTAGGCACATTATGTAATGACACTACTAGGCACATTAGGTAATGACACTACTAGGCACATTGCAATAAGAAATGAGGGGGGGAATTCTCCTATAAATTGAGGGAGAATGAGGTGAATGAGATGGACACAAGCCTTAGAATATATATCTCCATTTTCATCTCACTCTTCATCTCCCTTTTCCTAAGCTTTCCTAAGCTTTAGTTATTTGGCTAGATAGCTCCTCTACAAGGAGCAAAAATTCATTGTAATTCCTTCCACAAATATATTAGTGAAACCCCGGATTTTATCCGACCGTGGATGTAGGTCAATTGACTGAACCACGTAAATTTTTGTGTCATTCCCTTTTAGTTTTATAACAACAAGAAGTTTTTTTGGGGAATTTAAAAGGAGAAAATAAAAATAAAAATAAAAATAAAGAAAAGAGAGCACAGATGAGTCATACCCCTTCTGAATGTGTGTCTAACGTGAGTAACCCAAGAACAAAAACAAAAACAATTTCTGGAAATCCACGGAACCCTTCTCATATGTCCCTAGGCTTCTAACTCACAGTAATTAAGAATCTCATGGACAATAAATCCATCGTGAGATTTCAAAGGGAAGGAGATGAATCTCAGATTAGCTTACTTAGGATGAGAAGAAGGGGCATGGGACAAGGAATTATCAAACGTCAATGACATTTTAGGGGAAAGCTAATGTCATGGTGAAAAAGGTAAACTTTTGTTGTTTTAAGATTGGATGTGTTTATTCTTCATGATGGAGTATTAAGACTATGGTTATGGATACATATAGGTCAGTAGGATTTACAGAGAATAAATTTGCTACGGAATTTGGTTGTGAATTGCAGTACAAAATTTTAACCTACTATAATCTTGGATTCTTGTATGAGTTGAGAATATGTAAATTATGTTTCTGGAAAAAGAAAAAACACCTTGGGCACTAAGCCTACTAATTGTGATCAAGTATCAACTAATTCTTTTAAGGATCAAGTCAGAAAATTGGGGATTGATGTTCTTTGCTTAGTGTTTAGGTTTAGTTGTAGATATTAATTTTCAAATCCTATAAGCAATAAAATGTGGTTTAAGTTTAGTTGGATGTACTACCTTTATAATCCTTTTTGCTTCGAACTACAGAACATATTCAAGAACAAAGATTTGCAAAGAATGTGATATAAATTTCAGTTTGAAACTGCTACAATGTCTAGTTTATTGGTTTTCTGTGCACCAAGCTTTAAACCCTCATATTTCCTGAACTGTAACCAGGGTTTCAATAATTTTTATGCTGAAATAACTCTTGCATTGTGGACTACAGTTTAGAACTTTGAAGAGCCAAAAAAAAAACTCAACAGTGAGTTAGAAAATCGATTTCTAAGTCTGTTGTGCCTAGGTCACTGCAGATTAACCTTTCTAGTGAACTGAACTTAGAATCACTGTATCTTGCTAACCTGAACTCCGTTTTGGATAATTTTTGTGTAGCTGCGATTCTGAAACATTGAAGAATGTTTTAAGCTCTAAAATTGGTTAATATGGTTGAAGAACCAATATCAAAATGGCTTGTAATGTTTCTGCTGTAAAATGCAGTTACCACTACCAATTCTACACATTTTTGACTGATGAGTATACAAATTCTCATAATTCTTTCATCTTTGAAGGTATTTGAGCATTGAACTACAGAACTATGGATTATTAAGGCTGTACAAATCATGATTTACTTTTAAATAAAAAGAATATCTTATAATAATCATATCTTTTAAACTGAGGTTCATATTTCAATAACTTTTGAGACTATATGATCTTGAGATTCCAACCAGAAAATTAGTTCTGAGAAGTTTATTATTTACTCAGAGAGGAGCTGGGATTTAGATCTATGTATTGAGCTTAAGAATTTATTAATTTGGTTAAGAAACGACTAAACAAAAGGGTTTTGAAGTTCTGTCAATTTTCTGGTTTGATACAGCAGAATTGTTGAAAACCTGAACTTTAAAGGCCAGTGTCTGTTAAACCATTTCTCTGATTTTGTCGGTTTTTGATTCTCTGTAAAAGTTGTGAGATAAGCTAAGATTGAAAACTTGAAATTATCATAATCGAATAAGTAATTTGTCAGATATTTGATTTCTAAAACTGCTGCGTATATGCTGCTGCAAAATCCAGGATTTTAGCGAACTTAACTTAAGATAACCATATTTTGCTAACCGTGACTCCGATTTTGTTGATCCTTGAATATTTATGAGCTTGATACTCTGATCTACGATTTCAACTCAATAGATGTTCGAATCCGTTGATAAATCAGTGCCACAAGTGGCTGTAAAGTTACAGCTGCAAAATCCAATTTTCAGAAGTTACCAGTACTTAGTTCTTAACATATGTTACTAATGATGACAATAATCTATATGATGTTTACTTGTCTTTGATCTTTGATGTTTATTTGAATTCTAATTTTAAATCGGACTGATTTTTCAAACCAAACAGTGAAGATTTGACTTATAAGTGTACTGAACTTAGATTATTGTGGAAAATGGCTTTCGACTTGGTATATCCATAACTTCATGACTGCACATTTGTAAAACATAAACGCTGGACTATATAGATTCCTAACGTATCAAAGAAATTAAAACACCATGGACAGAACGGATAAAGTGCACTGTCCAACCTAGCTCTTAATTGAAAATACTTTAAGATGAACACATCTTTCATACAGTGCCTTCGATTTTCATAGCATTTAATTTTCTTACAATACTGAGAATGATAATATTAATCTAGGTTAAGAATGAGTTTAAACCTGTCGAAAGATTGAGCTGGAGACTCTGTTATGTTGCTAAATTAAGTGCTGGACTTTAAACTTGTAAATCTTGCCAACTCTAGCTCTCCATAGCTTATGTCTCCATATATGAAATCCTGGAATTTCAAACTTTATACTAGGATTTAAGAATCATTAAAATTAGCCAAGGAAGTAAGAAACATGAAGTTTGTCAAAATAGAAAATGATATTTTGATATTCGATTTCAAACAGATTTGGATTATCTACTAGGGTTGGAATTAGTGTTGACCGTTTTTTGAACTCAAAACAGGTGAGTGTTCTCACTCTTCAAAACTTTATAGATACTTTATAGAATATCTATAAAGCTTTGGGGCTGTCATGCCTATATGCTACTTGTGTTCTTTGCATATATGCATACTATGGTAATACTAGTCTTCATACATATTTTTGAAGGATTTTGGGTGTCTACACTGTCTTTTGTCAATTTCTTCTTCTAGTTGTGGTTACTCCGTGTGTTGCATATACTATTGTTTAAATTCTTGACTTGAATAATATTAAATAGATATGTGTGCCTTATTTGTATCTAGAATATTTATATGATGCCATGAGCAAAATACCACTTACTTGCACTCGGAGTATGGAGTTTTGTGCAAGTGAGAGTATTTTGACCATGCCTCACACGGCTAGGTCAGTTGCGGCCAATAGTTGTGCGAGATGGACCAAGCAATATACTACTTGTACACACGGCAGAAGGTTGGTGTAGTCGGGAGTATATTGTGACCTGGACTTGCACAGAGATGGTCAGTTGCGGCCAACACTCCGTGTGAGGATTGTTATTTGAAAAGATGAAGGGCTATGTACGTACGGGAAGCCAGCTTGACGTGTTTGCGGTGATTGACATGTTGTATATGGTCATGAGCTAAGTGCTACGTGGGAGTAATCTCACGGGAGCCACCGCTAGAGTCTTGACCTGACGTGCTTGAATAATTTTATTTGACTTGACGTGATTGTACCATCTTGTTTGACCGGTCGTGAAATGTTTCTTGATGATATGTGATAATTAAATCTTTGTCTTTTTTGGTCTATTCTTGTCTCAGTCTCATGATTACCCTGTGTTGAGATTAAAATATTACTTGATTTGGCTATGGGATTACTGTTGTGTTTTTATGTGCAACATTGTATGATTAGTATGACCATCTATATTGAGCTCTGTATTGTTCATTTGAGAAAATAAAATTTAGGTATCCAAACGCTTGTATGAGTTTTCATAACAATTTTGTTTTGCTAGTATGTAGAAACCCGTCTTATCCTTGCACAATCCTACTTGGGACTATTTTATGTGCTGTTTAGTATGGTTTTGAATTTTGTATTTGGAACAATAGAATTTGAAATTTTTGGTTTGAAAGTAAGTTGCTTGAAAGGAGTTTCTGTGTTGAGTTGGTCTGAAAGCTAGTTGTGAGTCACATGAGGTATCTGATATTTTAACCTTAAATTTACTGGAATTTTATACCTAGAGTGTTTATATCTAAATATCGATAACTATAAGTAAATTAGTTTTAACTCACTTAAGATTAAATCGTGAAGATGAAAGTTATTAGGTATTCATAATCTTGTTTCATTATTGAAATGATGTATTATCTGTTAAATGAATATGTTTATTATGTTTTACGGGGAACACCACTGGGCGTAAGCTCATTATGTGTATTATGTGTGGCATGGCAGAGCTAGGTGAATTGTGAGGTGCTGAGAGACAATCTTATGAAGTTGCTTCCATTTGTAGTTTGAGTTGAAGAATCTGTTAGTTTGAAAGTTGAATATAAAATCTAAAATGTAATAGCTATATTATAGTTGTGCTCGTATACTATTTCTTGAGCCCTGGTGCGAACCAGGCAAACATCCTAACTAAATTCACTGAATGATTATGTGATTTTAGTTGGGATGTTACATCTAAAATCTATATTTCAAAATCGGTATCGTCATCGTCAGTCCCAGCCTCCCAGGTGATCGATCCTCTTCTTCCTGGAGCGGGGATCCTTGATCTTCATCCTTGACAGGGGATCCCTGGTTTTCTTCGTCAGCCTGGGGCACCTTCTGACCATTAGCCTGAGGGGACTCAGCTTTCTCTTCATCCGAATCCTCGCCGGCCTCTGCTGAAATCACCTGGGTTTCGACAGTATCCAGGGCAGTGAGATCGTCCGGGCCAGGATGGATTCTGTCCTGGGAGAGGTTAGTTGCATCCTCAACAAAAGAAGTGATGTCCCTAGGCACGACATTCTTGGCACCCTCAAAAGCAGAAATGACCCCATGAGAGATTCCCGCAATTCCTTCCTTCATGAACTGGTCCACAGCATAGTTGAACCGCCCGTCAGCATCGGGGCGGTACCTGGCGCGGGAGGCACTCCCGGACAGATTTGTAGGCCGCATGCAGAATGGTCTCATGCAGAATGGTTAGCATTTTCTTCTTTGCCTCAGCAAGCTCCCGGTGAGCGGCCAAATCTTTGTACAGACCTGCATTCTGGACCCTCAGCGTGTCAGCTGACCTGGAATCATAGGCCTCATTGATTAATTCCCGCACCCCGGGATAACCAAACAGATGGGAGGCATGATCCTGAACCAGGGAAAGAGTTAAAAAAACCGTCCTATGACTAGCACATACCTGGGGATTATCAAGCTGAAGGGTACGGGAGGAGGAGCCGTCCTTCGACTCATGAACTGACCCCAGTTGACTCTCAGCAGTGGACTTGTCCAGAGGCCCTTGCTTCTTTCGAGAGGAATTAAGAGACCGAGAGTCGGTCTTCTTCTTTTTAGCAAGATTTCCCCGGCCGAAGGAACCAGGTGCGGCGGTTGCTGGAAGCCGGAACTTCCACCACCAACCCGGATGTCATCCCGGTATCAGGAGGACCCGGGCCCTTCATACTGGACCCCTCCCCTTCTGCCTTCCTTTTCTTCGACTCCGTGCCATCCTTGTCGATCCCGGGTTTGATCTTCTTCTGCTTCTCAGAAGGAACTTTCCCTGACCCTTCACCGGACTTCACCCCGGGTGGGACTATCACTGGTTTAGGGGATATAGCTGTAACATAAACACACAATCAAAAACCATCTCAGAGATGGGAGACAAACAGAGAAAGATGACTTACACAGGCTTCGCTTCGAGTACAAGCGGCTGCAGGTAAACGCTTCGGAGGGATACATCTCTCGGGGAAACTCATAACCTCCCGTCCTCTGGTAATCTTTCAAACTTACGAAGAATCCCGCCACCCGATTATAATTATCAGCCACCGGGCGGAACTGGGTTGGGGGAAGAGCACCTTTCATCTCAGCAACCCGTTGTTGATTCCACTGGGGGACGGGGTACTTCTCAGCATCGAAGGTGAAGTAATTCTTCATCCAATCGTTGGTCTTCAAAGAGTCTAGTGGGAGCAGATCTTCTTCGTCTTGGTCCGGCGTTGAACATTAAAAACCCCGGGAATAGCGGTACTGCATAGATAGTAAAAGCTGTAGAACAGGGCAATACTCCCGGTCACCCCACTCTGATGACAAGAGTAAAGGAAAGCGAGCATCACGCTGACGGCGTTGGGATGCACTTGGGCCGGGGAAATGTTATAGTACTTAAGAAATTCATAGAATAGAGGGGGAAGGGGGAAGGTAAGCCCGTGAAGAAATAGATGCCTCGGCACACAAGCTCGTGATTCCATTTCACCGTCAAATGGTTCTAATCCCGCGTCGTAAGACAGCGGGACATACATCCGCTTCACAAGATCCCGGACATCCTCGTGCACCGGGGTTTCACCAGGGTCCTGGGGGTCAGGAGGCACAGGATCACCGTAAACAATGGTTATCATGGATGTCATTAAACCTTCTCCTCCGGAAGGACGAGGGGCAGGTCTTCTATATCTAGCGAGTGATCGTCGTCAGAGGAGGAGTGCTCTTACTCATATCCAAAAGATGAAGAAAGAAGGATGGAAAGAGAAATCCAAAAAAGCAGAAGATAGCGACAACGTGCAATGAACAATGAGGATGACTGACACTATTTATAGAGGGGAAAGGAGGAAGTATTTATGGGAGTTGGGAAAAGCAGACCCGTCATTCGAGAAACGCAATAATGAGTATTAAATGTGACGCAGACTGCGAAGAGACGCGCACGTATTAGACGCGTGTCAGGTGCGTGAGAACACGGGCTAACGGGGCCGCAACCCATTGGTTTCCTTGATTAGAGACCCAGCCTCCCGGACTGAATTCCGGAAGTCAGGGTCTCGGGGGGCTAGTGGTGATACGGGGCTCAGCTCATAGATAGGCTCAAGAGATAGATTGGCAGAGGAGAAGGGAGAGTCCAGTCCACAAGTGGTCCTGCCGTGACATCAGCTAACTTGGACGCACCTGGGTACAAGAAGGACATGATAATGACTCCCTACCCTCGAGTGTGCGACAAGAGGAGGACCACTTAGCTAAAATCTCTCTACTCACTGCCATTATAAATAGAGGAGCGACCAACGGTGAAACGTATGTTCTATCAGACTTAGATACTCTCCGTATTTATTCATATTCTCTCTCCTCTGCATAAAGCCCAATCTTCATCATCACGCCGGAGCTTCTACCCTCAGGAGACCCCGGGGGCTTTGTTTTGCAAGATCTAGGTGAGAGATCCGCCGCGGGTTAGGATTCCAGCTCACCCCGGGTTAAGCCTATACCGGAGCTGGTATCCAGGAGAAGACTGGTAGCATCACCTGCTGCGAGATTCAGCATTTATGTTATTCCAATGGTTTCCAAGCGACTTTTTTTTTATTTGCATAGAGTTTCTCTTAAATGTGCTGCAAGTGTGACATTATGTGAGGAAAATATTTCATGTGGAGGTAATAGAAAATATTTGTGATCTGCAGGGAGCACACATTCACTCAGTACTGCATGGAAGTAGTATGACTGCTTACCAAATTTGTCAAAAAATTCTTACTCATTGCTGCATTTTAAGTCAGCTACATGGAAGTAGATATGTAATGGTTTTGCAGTTAAGCATTGGCTGCTGCTGCATCTTAAGATCTGCAATGAAAGGCTCTTTCCTAAGTATTTGCTGCTACAATTGCCAGGGGAACCCATTCACATCTTTACTTTATCAATTCTCATTTATTTTATGTTACTAAGTATTCGCTTTAGAGGAATACATTTGCATTTGTTTTATGTTAACCATTTGTCCAAAAATTCATTTAGATTAGTCTTTGTATTCTTTTGAAAAACCAATTAAATGAATTAATTATATGCATTGTTCGTGTGTTTTATGCTGATACAAAGTGCTAGATAAATGATTGAGTCACATTTTGTGCTAGCCTTTTGCTATGTATGCTTTGTTAGTCTTCAATTTATTGGAACACTAACATGAAAGTTGAATGGAATTTTAAGATTATAAAATAAATCAGTGATTTCGTGAGTTTGGTGTTGGGGAAAGTTTGTGACAGACTTATTATTCAAAGTTTTGAAATAAAAAAATTGATCAGTAAAAAGAAATGGGAGTTGGGTATTAATGCACTTATTTATCACTTATGCTTCATATTTTATAACATTTTCATAATATCTAATTTATTTATAATCATCTTATTAATTTTTTATCAACCAACCTTTTGTATTTAAATTTAACTACTCGCTATGTAATATATTTTACAAACACATGCTACTAAAAAATGTCTAACAAGAGAAAAGCATACAACAAACTTCTACATAATATTCTTTTTATTTAATATAATAAAATATTATGATTGAAAATTGAAATTAAAATTATACCGTGCATGAACACGGATATCATATAATCTTTCTACTATGTATCATATTAAAAAGTAGAGAGTGGCGGCATAAATATGAATGTAAAAAAAACACCCAAATTTATAATTAATATATGAAACGGCATCTAAGCTTGCATTTCGATATCTCCGGCCATGTATATATTATGTAATTAATCTATTACTACTAACAAAATATTGCGTTTCATTCATTACACCATACATACGCACCCACCACCGTTCTTAAGGAAATTTTGCATAGATTGCGGCTCTGCTTCTTATGGAAGCTTGTGGCTCTTTAACACTGACATCGTTGGTATATATGAGGTGAGAAAACACCAATATTAACAGATTCGATTGAAATTGGTGATCGGGGATCTTGGGCGGTGGGAAACGGCCGGGTTGGCTAATCCATATGAAGAGAAAGAGGGGAAAGTGGCACCAAAAAATGGTCGCTAAGATTCTTTCTGTTCAATCCATTCATCCCTGATGTTGAATCAAATTAGGATCTTTGTGTTTGTTTGATTGTTGAAGTTTCAACGATGCTTTGATGCTGTAAACTGAGACAATGCTCTGTCGCAAATACAAGTCGTTGATTAGAATTTTTGAATAAAGAAGCTAACTTTAGGAGATCTTGCGCAAAGTTCTGCTTAGGATGGCTGAAGGCTTCTTACTTTGGTAACATGAGATTCCTCCAAACCCATCTTTTACGGTTTAAAAAACATTTTTAGTTTGTTTTGGTTAATATCTACGATTTATTGGTAACTGAAAAATTTGATATGTTTATGATGTCCTGGCTATATTGGAGTGAATTTGTCAGTTTCTGGAAGTTACAGTTCTATGAGTTATAGAGATCAAGGTGAGCTACGTTGTTTTAAATAATATTTTGGCTGGGAATTTTTTATGCTCCTTCGAATTATCGGGCTTAGTTTCAATCCAATGGAAGGATTTTATTCAATAACGAATATCAATCACTTAGTAACGTTCCTCCTTTTGTTTTCATATGTTGCTCTTGGTGAAGCAAGTGTCTTTCTACACTAATTTGGTGGGAATTTGGTGGGAATGTTAACAGGTCTGGTATGTATTTTAGTTGGCTATACAGTTAAACCTCGATAAATGAATACTCTTGGTACCATCATAAAAATATTCATTTAGCGAGTTTATTCATTTATCGATAAATGAATAATATATTCATTTAAGCAGTAGTATTATATGAATTGTATGTGTGTGTACTAAGTCCAAAAATGTACACATGTTCATTGTATTTAAAACTACACATAAGATACATAGTATGCATTATACAGAATATCTACAGTCTACAACACGAACAGAATACTCCCAAAATTTTGTTTGTTCTAGGAAAAATCAAGGATGAGATGAATTTTGGCTGGAAAAAAGAGCAAAAAACTATAGACACCTTTTTTGTAATGAAGGGAATGATTTATTTTATGAACATTATTGATTGAAATATTTTTTAATACATATATATCTTAAGAAATGTGGTGGTTATTCATTTATATTTACACAGGGTCTTTAAAGATTTTTTAAAAAAATTTCATGAATGCATTTAGCGAGGTTATTCATTTAGCCCCTTAGCCCAAATCGGGACCGGAAAAAATTATTCATTTATCGAGGTTTAACTGTATCTGTTCTTCAAAAGTAAATACCTTAAATGTTTGTCATTTAGCTGAAGATGTACTCCCATTGAATACCTTCAAATTTATGTTCATGTTTATGGCTATATATAAATCACATGAAGTTGAAGTTTTTAGTTTTTCTGACATTTGGCATTTCATTCTGTAGGGAGTTTTATTGCTCAATATTGTATTGATTGGTAACTTTTTCTCCTGAAGAGATATTTTAACATCATATAGATATGTTTCACTCACAAGTGGTCCACCGTGTCTTTTGCCTGAGTCCTTTTTGGCAATGTGACTGGCATGATTTTGGCTTTGTATTTCTTTCACTGGAAATATGATATTACCCTTTCAAATGCTTCTGACTTTATGCTGTCTTAGGTGACAGTTCTACTTAATAGGGCGAAGACAACATTTATTAAGCACTTTGCGAGTTCTAATTGCAGAGAAGGAATGAAATTCTCGAGATCAAAACATAAAAGACAGAAGCACTGTTTTACCTTCTTTTCAGGAAAAAAAAGTCATTGATAGGATCTTGGTTACATGAAAATTTTCTGCAAAATATGTAGCATTTTTGCGTATTCTTACTCACGTGATACTCCAGGCTTCTCCTCCAGATTCACAATTGCTTTGCAAATCCGTATCCTTCTAATTGAAGCTAAGAAGTTGATAGATGGACATGAATGGAACCTTTATATAGCCAACATTTTTCCACTTTAATTATAAGTATGGGTAATACCAACTCATCTTTCTGAATTCGAACTCAGTTCTGTAAGATGAAAGAGTGATTACCATTCTTTTTTTTTTGCAGTTTTTAAATCTATATCACTCTCCATTTGTTCATGTACTCTGCAAAGAACTTAGTCTGGAAGCGCTACAAGATCAACTACCCTTTTATATTTAGTTTCAAACGAATCAACCAATCGAGGTGATGGTGGTTCGGGCGAGAAGAACCAGATTCATAGTTTCTGGGTCACGACAATTTTTCTGAATTTTGCTGCAGCCGTTTAATTGGTGAGACGTGAGGTTGAGAGCCTAAGTCCATCTGAATCGAGCCTTGAGACAATCACAAGAGATGGAAAACCCTCTCATTCTAATTCACAAGAAGAAGATGTCAAGTATCCCCGCTATCATGAAGGCACTGGAGATGGCTCTGAAGGTATTATATTCGTGGAATAATCTTAGGGAAATTGGAATTCTTTGGTTTTTGAGGCTGCACCGTTGTTAGGGGGAGGCGTATCTTCTGACTTTGTTTTTTCATTGTTTAGTTCGTTGATAATTGATGAACTAATGCTATCTACTGATTCAGGTGTGTGTTATGCCTCGCTTTTGTTCAGATCTTTTTACAACGGGAAAAAAGGTAAGGTTAATTCTGTAGCACTACCAATCAATGATGTTTTCATATATTTATGTTTATGGTTCTCAAGTTAGGATCTTTGTGGTGTTTCTGTTTGTCTAGGTCAGACTGCCTTAAAGCTGGCTTCTATTTAACTTCTGATGAGCTTTAGGTTTGTTTTTCTTGAATTTTTATTATTAAAGATATGAATTTCCATGATCATTGTAACTGAACACCTTATTTTTTTGCTCCAAAAGTTCTATATATTTTCATTTTGCAGATGAAACTATACAAAATGTGGGTATGGAAGCTCCTTGGTATAAAGTTTCTAACTTTTGCTTTTTTTGATGTTTTGAATGTTTGGTGTTCCTGCTACTAATATTGATCCAATATTTATCTTCTATTTATTTTTCTGTAGGTTTCCATCTCTTTTCTAGTTTTATTTCAGACATATCTCCTTAAATTATATCAATGGTGAGATTGTTTAGGTTTCATAATCAAATATTTTGATAAAATTATGAGATCAGTTTTTTCCCAATTATTTTCTCATATAATTGAAACTTATCCGCTAAATAACATTTGATCCCAGCATTACTGTCGGTTCTATAAATGCAAAATCAAATAATTAACCACGAGAACCATGTTGCAATAAGTATGTTTTTTCCTTCAGCAATATCAACTTTTTTGGGTTATTTAGATTTTTTATGTAGTCTCCCCTGATATTGGATTCTTTTCTGGAATTATACATATTAATATGGTAAGTTTGATTGATGTTCAACGAAGATATCTCATTTCTGTAAGAGAAACAGGAACTATATGTAGTTTACTCAAAGAAGCTTTGAACTGTTTGGAGATGTTCTATAGTTTAAAACATTGTACAATTTTTTGTATCCAACATGTACTGGCATTTGAATTATAAAGACAGTATACCCCAATATTTGTCTCTCTTTTTCCCTGTCATTGTTCGTCTGTTGAGTTAAAGTATTCAGAATTTGGAAGTGTTGAGTTAATTTTTCTTGCTTCATTCTCAAGAGGCTATTGTTCTTTTACAAATACATCACCTTATAGGCTTACACTGACAGAAAGTAATTATATAATTGTCTCTAGGCAACTGAAATCATTAGATCAGCCTTGCAGCAGCAAGATTGTCAGCATTAGACCAACCTAGCGGCAGAAAGATTGTCATGTATCTGCCCAGTACGCCTATAAAGGGCAACAGAAGCCACACTTCGTCTCCTCTTCCTCAGGTCGGCCAGCAGCTGTCACTGCGCCATTGAATCCGCCGGTGGGAGCCCCACCGTATGTGAGCTTGAAGACCCGCAACAAGAACTCCCCAGCGACATCATAGAGAGAAATAATTTCAGGGTTTAGTTTTAGGTGTGGAAACTAAAGACAATATTTAGGATTAAAGCACATGAATATTTCCAATATAACTTAACTTATATAAATGTAAAATAAAAATGGTCCTATCATAAGTTTTTGGTAAGACTGTCCTAACCAAAACTCTCTCTATTTTATTTTAGTGGAATTAAAATCACATTGTGTACAAATTGAAATTGGTGATGTGATACATTGTGTTTAAAACAATCAATGATTATATCAGATCAAGCACTAACAGATTTATAATATGATATTATAGTTGTTACCTATCAAAATAATGTCTTTTACTTTGTTTGAGTGCCCTTTATTTCATAATATTATTTCTGTATTTCTACTATGTTAACATTTATCAGTTCGAATAAGTATTCTTTTTAATACTATTTTATTGAAACAATTGATTTTTATTTTTGCAATTTTGTATGATTACCATAGTCATTATAAATAAACCACATATTAATCAGGATAGTCACATAGTCATTAAAATTTAATGAAACCCATATAGAATAGGTTGGTGTTTTCATATAGTTTGTTGTATTTCGACGTCAAAGCAGGACAATCAATCCAGTCTAAAGTGCTCTCTTCTCTCTCCTCATTATTATTCCCCTTTCTCCCCAACAACTACTATTACTGACCGTTTTCTTCCAGTAACGGGCAAAAAACGGTCATAATGCCGCCGGAACTGCCGCCTAATCGCAGCGGAGCCACCCCCAATCTCAGTTTTCTCCAAGCCCTCACGGCTAAACCAGCTCCTCTTGCTACCTCTCTGCCTTCCAATCCATCAATCTGCCCAATCCCAGAATATAAAGGGAAGATTTCTTGTATAATCTCGCCGGAGGAGGTTGCCGTTTTGTCTAAACACTACAGCAATGCTTTGATCGGCAAGTTCTCAAGGCTTAAACCGTCCATGGAATTCCTCAATGAATCTTTCAAATCGGTTGGCTTCAAGGGCAGGTACCAACTTGGGTTGATTGATTATAGGCATGCTTTGATTAGATTTGATGATCCTGAGGATTTACAGAGATGTTGGATGAAATCTATGTGGTCATTCAAAGCTCTCTAATGAGAGTTTTTAGATGGACACCTAATTTCACTCCAGACACTGAAACCTCAATAATGCCAATTTGGATTACTTTGCACAACATACCTATTTTCTGGTACAACAATGCAATGTTGGAAACAATAGGCAATAGAATAGGTGGATTCATCAAGATCGATGCTGCCACTGCAAGTTTAACTAGACCATCTGCAGTTAAGCTATGTGTAGAAATTGATCTGCTGGCTAAGTTGCATAATTCAGTTACATTAACAGTCAATATGGATGGAGATGTTGCAGACTTTGCTATTGAGTATGAACAGCTTCCCCTGTATTGTAGACACTGGAAAAAGCTAGGCCATGAGGTTAATGAGTGTAGAATTTTGAACCCTGAGCTAAGACCTCTTCCTAGAAGGAACACGCCTAGACCTACTCCTCCACAGGTTAAGATAAACACTATGCCTAATCAAAAAGATGGTGCTGCTGAAGCTGGACCTTCTGGTTTGGATAAGAGAGGTCAACATACAAAGCAAACCATGGTGTATGTACAAAAACCTGCTAAGGTTGATAAGGTTACACAGAACAAAGGGAATGAGCCTATGATAGACCTTACTCCCCAACTCACCCCTCCCTCCCTCCCTCCTCACTCCCAACCTCACAGCCTCCCCAACAAACCATACCCTCTACTCCACTCTCTCTCTGATACTCCACCTAACTCCACTCTAATCCACCCCACTCCACTCTCACTCCCTGATACTCCTATTGATATACTCTCAGACAATGAACCAGAAGGCCCTCTACTTACTCAGGTTCTCATAACTGAGGTTGTTCCCATTCAAACCCAGCAACCTTGTCTGGAAACTGCTCATCAACAAACTGAAGCTAGAGCCACTAGTACTTCTATCATTTCTGAGTCACCACCCAACCCTAGCTCAAGCCAGAGAGACATAACCATATAGGAAGCATAGAGCACTCCTAAAAGACCAAGGAGTTATGCTAAAGATGACATCCATCTGAACACAGGTAATAATCTTATCCCTCCACTCTCCAAAAGTACTGACAAAGTTATCTTCTACTTTCAGCCAAGACAGGCCAGCAATAGGTTTCTCCCTTTACTAATGGAAGAGGAAACTCTGAGAGAGCCTATTATTACTATGGAGGATAATATACCAAGTGGAGACAGTATCCATTTTCAACAAAACCCTGAATGTGTACAAACACTTGACACACAAGAGAATATGGAGCCACCAGCCTCATCTGAGTGTCTGGATCCACCAGAACCATCTGAGTGTCCACCACTCTAGGTAACTCCTCAATCCTATGCTGATATTGTGTCAACCACTGCTAGTAACACTCTTAATGAAACTGAACAAAATAAAGTCCCAACTTATTTTGCTCAGGTCAATAAGATTGTAATTAGGACAGCCACCAAAAACATAAAATCCCGTAAATGATTAATACAACCTTAGGAGCTAATGCACTTGTCTGGAATATTAAAGGGATGGAAACATCCATGCTAAGACTGTCTAGACTACTTTTTAATCATAAGATTGATTTACTATGTATTATTGAGCCTCGGCATGATAATTCTGAATGTGAATCTTACAAAAACAAATTACATTTTCAAAAATGCATGTTCTCTACTGAGTGTAATATATGGCTTATGTGGAACCTTCAGGTAGATATATCTTTAATTTTAGACCACAAGCAATTCATTCAAGTACAGGTCTCAATAAATACACTTGAACAGTCTACCCAGTTGTTTTTTGTGTATGGATTAAGAACCAGGAAAGAGAGAGGCTTTATGGTCTGACCTTAAGGACTTAACTATTCCTGAAGCAATTTATATTGGTGATTTCAATGCTATGGCTTCCATATATGAGTATAAAGGTCATTCTAACACCAGTCTTAGAAGTATTAGGGAGTTTAGTGCTTTTATTGATGACATGCCTTTATTTCCTGTACATACAGTAGGTAATTTCTATACATGGTCAAATGGTAGGATTAAAGAACAAGGTAGGAGGCTAACTATTGAGAGGTTGGATAGGGGACGGTGTACTCAAGATTGGAGTTTAAAATTTCCACAGTCTTCTATCCAAGTTCTCAACAAAGACACCTCAGATCACTGCCCTTTATTTCTTAGAATAGGTAGCAATGTACCCTCAGTCCCTAGGCCTTTCAAATTCATAAATACCTGGTTTAAGAGGAAAAATTTCCTGGAGGTAATTAATCTCCACTGGAATGATGAATCTCAAGGCCAAGGAATGTATAATTTTTTTCTCAAACTAAAAAACCTCAAACCAGTCCTGAAAAATTGGAATAAGGAGGTTTTTGGTAATATAGATGAGAATGTAATAAAGGCTAAGGAAAAGCTAAGGATCCAAGAAATTTCTTTTGAGTCTAATAGTTCAACTGATGAACTAATTAAACTTAAACATGCTAAAGCTTTTTTAAAGAAGTCACTAAAAGAGCAAAATAATTTCTGGAAATATAAGGCCAAGGTGAAATGGCTGAGTGAGGGTGATGAGAATACAAATTTTTTTCATAGCACTGTTATGGAGAAAAGGAGTAGACTCAGAATCACTAAAATTAAGAGCTCTCAGGGTCAGTGGCTGAATGGTAATGATGAAATTGAGACAAAGGCAATAACTTTCTATCAGGACCTTCTTACTGACTCACCACACCCTGATCAAGAACTCTTCACTTCCCATTTCCTGTCTCAGATACCTTCAATTATCTCCCATACAGAAAATGAGGAACTCACAAAGCCAATATCACTCCCTGAACTGAAACAGATAGTTTTTAGTCTTAACAAATCAAGCAGTCCAGGGACTGATGGCTATACTGCACAATTTCTTATTAAGGCATGGAACATAATCTGCTTAGATTTATTAGAGGCATCAAATGACTTCCTAACTAGGTCTCACATTCACTGAGGTATTTCTAGCACTTGGATCACTATCATTCCTAAGAAAGAAATACCAATATCATTTAGTGATTACAGACCTATCAGTCGATCCAATGTTACCAATAAGATTTTTTCTAAAATCCTTATGGAAAGATTGAAACCTTTGATGCCTAAATTAATCTCCCCAAACCAATCTGCTTTTCTTCAAAATAGGGACATTTCTGATAATGTCATCTATTTAAAAGAAATGGTAAGATTCTTGAATTAGAAAGCCAGAGAACCAAATTGTATCCTTAAATTGGATCTAATGAAAGCATTTGATAGAGTGAATTGGCAGTTCCTTAGAAAAATTCCCCTGAAATTTGGTTTTTGTGGCAGTTTTGTTGAATGCATTATGAAAAACTTATCTAATGCTTGGTTCTCTATCCTTATAAATGGAAAACTTGTTGGTTATTTCCCAGCAACAAGAGGCATAAAGCAAGGGGACCCATTGTCCCCTTTTGTTTATAATATTTTCTCTGAATCATTTACCAGAAGCCTATCTTATATTTTCTAAACTGGTAAACTGAAATACTTTTCCCTACCCAGAAATGCCATCCCAATTTCACACCTCAGCTATGCAGATGACACTGTGATTTTTCTCAGTGCTTCCAGACTTAATTTGGTTAAATTTGAAGAAACCTCAGGCCAAAAGATAAAATTTGAAAAAAGTGAATTCTTTCTAAGTTCAAAAGCCACGGAGAACAAGTTCAGACAGGTTAAAAGCATAATGGGTATGAAACAGGGTAACTTGCCATTTAAATATCTAGGAGTACAAATTTTCAGTGTAAATCCTTAAACATTCATTCACAGTCAATTGTGGAAATGATTGACAGGAAAACCCTAAACTGGAAGAACAGATGGCTCTCAGCTGGAGGTAAACTGATACTCATTCAGTCTTGCCTTCAGTCACTACCCCAACATATCTGGGTAGTCATGGAGCCAACAAAACACATGGTCAAAAAGTTAGAGAGAAGGTTTGCCATTTTCTTTTGGGGCAGCTCAGAAAATGGACAAAAAAAAAGGCATGGAAAAAGTGGAGCTCACTCTGTCAAGCTGTGACTCAAAATGGAATTGGTATCAGGGACCTATCAACCACTCTACAGGCCTACTCCTGCAAACTATGGTGGAAATATCAGACAGGAAGGGCACCCTGGACACATTTTCTTGCTTCTCTGCCAATTTCACTCAGGAAATCTCAAAATTGGAAAAGGATCTACAAAATTGATAACTTTGCAGCATCAAACACTAGAGTGATCCATGGAGACGGACAATGCAACTTCTGAGAATCTAACTGGACTGAGCATGGTCCACTTATATTATGAGTCTCAGGAGCCAGAACAACTCCAATGTACTGTAGCTCATTTTGTTGCAAACAAAACACTTCTGCTTCCTCTTTTGTCTCAGGTACTCCCAAGTGATGTCATGGAGTCTTT
This sequence comes from Sherardia arvensis, assembly GCA_948330725.1. Classification (NCBI taxonomy): domain Eukaryota; kingdom Viridiplantae; phylum Streptophyta; class Magnoliopsida; order Gentianales; family Rubiaceae; genus Sherardia; species Sherardia arvensis. The sequence continues at coordinate 21,042,151 of OX415238.1, forward strand.
AAGTGCAGCAGAAATCTCCGAAGGAAGGGAGGATAAGCTAATATGGAAACCGACAAACCAAGGAATTTTTTCAATCAAGTCAGCATATCAAAAACTGAAAGTCCAATCAGGTAACCTCCCTGTATTGTCCAAAATCTGGAATTCCAATGTGCAAAAAAAGATATCAATATTCATGTGGAAGCTCCTAAACTGACTTCTTCCCTTTGATGACATTTCAAGTCAGTTTGGTTTTCATCAAGTATCTAAGTGTTGTTTCTGCCCTAATGTAGATTTATTACATCATTTCTATAATGATTGCAATATAGCAGTACACTTATGGAATCAAATGCATCATATATGTGGTTCTGCATTCTTTAACTGCCATAATCTTTGGAATAGATTGGCCACATGTTGGGCATTTACTGGGCTATCTAAACTGCATAATAGACTTAACCACACAGCCCCTATATATGTATGTTCGATACTCTGGAAAGCCAGAAATAAGTTCCTTTTTGAGAACTGCCCCCGTGACCTTACTCAGAAGACCCAAGAACTTCAAAATCTCATCTACTTCTCCTTTATTAAGAAGCCAGTACATCTTTTAAATGAAGTAGACAAAGAGCTGGCAACACAGACATGCATCCCTCCTTTAGACATTCCACCAAAGCCAAATATTACTCCTATTTACTGGTCTAAACCTATTTTAGGTTATAAGATCGGTGTTGGTGCTTCATGGAAACTTGGTAAGGTTGGAATACCCTAATAGTTAGGAATAATATTGTGGAGGTCCCTTTTGCTCAGACTATTTTCTGTGAGGCTATTTCACCCTTAGAGGCTGAACTGAAAGCTATTTTGGCAAGAATCAACTGTGCTAAAATGTTAAATCTGTCTCCTGTTGAAATTGAAACTGATTGTAAGCATGTAGTAGATATGATTACTAATGATTCTATCTGGCATTGGAGACTATATGGTATTTTAAATATTATAGATGAAGTGAGCCACATTTTTAAATTTAGCCACATATTTAGGGAAGCTAACCAGCTTGCTGATTCTCTCTCTAAATTGTGTAACTCCACTGGCTCATCTCACACATACTCTTGGAACTCCTTGCCTGCATCTGTTAAGAGTCTTATCATGCTAGATATATCACAGATTCCTGCTATCAGGATCTCTGGTGTAAACAACTGATACTGCTAATGTACTTCTACTGATGTTGTGCATGATTCCTTCTTCTGGCACACCTTACTACTTCCCAATCATCACAGGCTGATCCTTGCTTCAGCATCACACATGAGCCAGTCATCAGAGACAACAAATGCTACTATATAAGCACTCAAAGCAAGTCCTATTTTGTATAGTTTTGTTTATGCCTGTGCAATTTTAAGCCTTCGGTCGCCTTGTGTTTTGTCTTGACAATTCACTAATAGACTTGAGTTTCTTAAAATAGCTAGGTTTTTTTCCTTTTCTACCTGTTGGTAGTTAGCAATTTTTGAGAAGCATTACTATGCTTCTAGGGGCTTTTGTCCCTTGTGCCTATGGTTTGTATGAACCTTGTGCTTTTTTTGGCACTCCACTGGTCAGGGAAGCCAATATATTTCCCCCATCCCAGGATGATTTTAATTAAAAAATATATATAATTTTTTGTATTTAGGGTGTTGTCATATATAAAAAATAATAATGGCTAAACCAATCTTTGTTACGAATAATTATTTCTATGAATGATTAATTTTCTTAAAGATTAGTAAATATTTAATCTCATATTAATGAAATTAATATAAAACATGACATTTAAATGATTATTGCATTCTAAATGGATTTTAAATTACTTTAAAAAATCGAGCAACGTGCAGTTCGATTAACCTAGTATAATTTTAAATAACACTACGAAACGTGATATTTTTAGAAGGGTGTGAAAATGGTAGATATGTGTGACTCAACTAACCTATTAAATAAAAAAGTGTTTTTAGGGGAAGGAAAACGAAAGTGGGCGACAATGCGGTAGATGGTTGAGTGGGGGTAAATTTGGTATTTTGAGGACGAAAGGAATCGGCACAAGAAAGCGAGAGTGAAAGTGAAAACCAAAAAGGATTATTAGGAGGAATCATTGGGCAGGCATCGATTCCCCAACTTACCTGGTCACATACCCATATGACTAAACGGAAGAAACCGGCAATATCTCCGGCGGAGGACGACGATGGAGTTGCGGATCACAGGCTGTGCGGCTATCTTCGCACGGTTGTCGCAATTGCGCCTCCGCACACCCCACAAACCCTACCCACCCACAATACGCTGTGCAAGGTCTCCATCAATGGCAACAATGGCATCGAATTTGAGTGTGACAATGGCCTCGTGCTGGTGCCCATAGCTTCAACGTCGTCGAGGAAAAGACGCAGTCGAATTGGGATGGTACAAGGGAGCCTATCTGTGGTGCGCCAGGCTCAGGCTCTGTTGATCAACCGATGTTTCAGAATCATTGCTCGTGTTATCGGGGCTCATCATCTCCTTCACCGTGTTCTGCTTTTGATGGACGTATATCTCCCTAATGCGGTCTGCTCCGGCTGGCAGTTTCCCAAGTCCGGCCCTATCGCCGCTGCCTTCTTTAAGCACTTAAGGTTAGTTTCCTTAGTTTGAATTCTCTGAATTTGAAATCTTTAGAATAAGTAGGGCATTGCTTTTTATTATTTACAGTTGTGATTGGGAAGCAAGGCGATCGATGCTCGCCAGTTCCGAGGCCGGTCTTAGTGACTGTGAAATTTGGAACGTTCCTGACTGTCACGCTGTTGATTGCAAGCACCAGTGCAGTGTTCCAGAAGCCTCTGCGGTAAAGCTCTTTGAACTTCATGAAATCTTTAAGAGCTTGCCAAGCGTGATGGAGGCCCCAAGCCTGAACCTTTCTTCTGTTATATACCCAGCTAGTACCACTGCTGAGACTGGCATTTGGCAGCTTTCAGATGACGTTATAATTCAAATCTTATCCTTACTTGCACCTGCAGACCTCCTCAAAGTGTCGGTGTCATGCCATCATTTGGGATCCTTGGCAGCTACCATCATTCCTTGTGGGAAACTCAAGCTTTTTCCTCACCAGCAGGCTGCTGTGGAGTGGATGTTGATGCGCGAGCAAGGTCCTCAAATCTTGCAGGATCCCTTTTATGCGCCCTTTTCTACAGAAGATGGACTTCACCTTTATATCAATGTCGCTTCTGGTAAAATAGTGGCTGGTGCAACTGCTCCCTCTGTTGCAGATTTTCGCGGAGGCATGTTTTGTGATGAACCTGGCCTGGGTAAGACTGTTACTGCTCTCTCGCTCATTCTCAAGACACAGGGAACACTGGCACACCCCCCAGAAGGTGCACAAGTTTCCTGGTGTAATCATAATTCTGACCAGAGATGCGCTTACTACGAGGTCAGGATTCAAAATCTAGGGCCTGCTAATAAATCTCGAAGGGGACGGTTTGGCCAGAATGAGCTTAGTCCAGGTCAAAACTCAGACATATGCACTCCATCTAATTCTGAGAAGTCAGCTGGGGAAAATTCTTGCGAGAGTGGAAATATATCTGAAAAGGGGAGAACAAGAAGGTTTCCTGTCTCTGCTGCCAACATTTCTCATGAGGCTCGAAGAAATCTTCTAAACCAGTATGAGGAAGCTACTGTGGTTTTTGGGAATGAAACACATAGGAGATCGGCTCGAAAAAGGAAACAGGTTTCTGGTGGCCCTAAGCTGAACTCTTTGCGTGGTGGCTCTGATGAATCATTGGCTAAGAAGAGCAAGAGACCCAAAATGGTTTACGATGATGTCACCCTGGTCTCTGACACATGGGTCAAGTGTGAGGGCTGTGGCAAATGGCGGAAGCTTCTTGATGCAACTATAGCTGACACTTCCCGAGCTTGGTTCTGTAGTATGAACAACGATCCCTTGTATCAAAATTGCAACGTTCCTGAGGAGACTGACAAGGACGAGACTATAACATACCTCCCTGGATTTTGTGACAAAGGATCCCCTGGGGGATTGGAAGAAAACATATCATTTTTCATTGGTGTGCTGAAGGAGCACAAGAACCTTCTGAACTATCAAACAGATAAAGTATTAAAATGGTTAGTCAAACTGTCACCAGGCAAGCTCTCAGAAATGGAAACTGTTGGATTAGCACATTCTGTTTCACAGATTTCAATACCTGATGGTGAGCTTGAATATCACAAGTTATTTCAAGCATTTGGTCTCATTAAGAAGGTAGAAAAGCGTGTCACGAGGTGGTATTACCCTAGAACAATAGCTAATCTTGTCTTTGATATGACTGCACTCGTAATTGCTCTGGATGAGCCATTGGATTCATCCAGGTTCTATTTATCACGCGCGACATTAATTGTCGTCCCTGCTAATTTAGTGGATCATTGGAAAACTCAGATTCAGAAGCATGTGAGTCAAGGACAATTGAGGGTGTATATATGGAATGAGACCAAAAAATCACAGAGAAAGCCCTCTCCTCATCATCTTGCTTGGGATTATGATGTTGTTATTACTACATTCAGTCGTTTAAGTGCGGAGTGGAGCCAAAGGCAAAGAAGTACCTTGATGCAAGTACATTGGCTAAGGGTTATTTTGGATGAGGGGCACACTCTTGGCTCCAGTCTTAGTTTAACAAACAAATTGCAAATGGCTGTGTTCCTTAGAGCTTTCAGTCGCTGGGTTCTAACTGGCACACCTACTCCCAATACTCCTAGTAGTCAGCTTTCTCATCTTCATCCCATGCTTAAGTTTCTTCATGAAGAAAGTTACGGGTTAAATCATAAATCATGGGAGGATGGAATCCTTAGGCCATTTGAAGCTGAAATGGAAGAAGGTAGGTTGCGCTTGTTAGAACTTCTTCAAAGATGCATGATTAGTGCTAGAAAAGCTGATTTGAAGACTATCCCTCCCTGCATCAAGAAGGTTACATTTCTAGATTTTACTGAAGAACATGCGAGAACATACAATGAACTACTGGAAACAGTAAGGCGCAATATCCTATTGGCAGACTGGAATGATCCATCCCATGTGGAGAGTCTGTTAAATCCAAAGCAGTGGAAATTTCGTAGTGCTACTATCAGAAATTTAAGGTTATCCTGCTGCGTTGCTGGACATGTCAGAGTAGTGGATGCTGGTCAAGATATTCAGGAAACGATGGATCTCTTGCTTGAGACTGGACTGGATCAGCATTCGCAAGAGTATGAAGTGATAAAGTTTAATATCCTGTATGGTGGCAGCTGTGTGCGGTAAGATTTCACTTATGAGTGTTGCCTGTTTTTTTTACTTTATTGTGGAAAGTATTTTATTCTGATTTATGCTGTCTCTGTATTATAGATGCCAAGAGTGGTGTCGTTTGCCCTTTATCACACCCTGTAGACACCTGTTGTGCCTTGATTGTGTTGCTCTGGAGAGTACAATGTGTCCCTTTTCTGGTTGTGGTAGAATGTATGAAATGCAGAACCCTGATAAGCTAACCCGTCCTGAAAATCTCAATCCAAAGTGGCCTGTTCCGAAGGATCTGATAGAGTTACAACCATCATATAAACAGGCACTGCTCGTTTCTTGTGGTTTTTTTAATAATACATGCTCTATTTTGGTTATTTTGTAGCTAACATCCTTAACTTAATACTACAGGATGACTGGCATCCTGATTGGCAGTCAACATCTAGCAGTAAAGTTTCTTATCTTGTGGATAGATTAAAACTCTTACAAGAAACTAATGGACTGGTAGGCATTTCCAATGAGGATAAAGGAGTCAAAAGTCCTGAAAAATCCTCTGTAACTCCTCAATTAGATGATGCTGTGGAATTCAGGTGCCAGTCAACCAGTAAAATTCCAGAGAAAGTTATCATATTTTCTCAGTTTCTGGAGCACATACATGTCATAGAACAACAGGTAACATTGGATTAGCTTCTATCTTTGATAGTGTATTCATCATAGTGCATAACCTGAACTTCTCTCTTCTCAGTTGACAATTGCTGGCATTCAGTATGCTGGTATGTATAATCCAATGCCTTCTGCCCGTAAGGTATTAAATCTTTACTCACATTGCTAATTTACTCTACGGTTTGTTTAGTTTCTTTTCTCAATGTTATAATGATACCCTATGTTTGTTTTTTTGGTGGGATTAGATGACCTCTCTAGCAACATTTCAGAATGATGCAGACTGTATGGCTCTTCTGATGGATGGAAGTGCAGCATTAGGTCTTGATTTGAGTTTTGTAACACATGTCTATCTAATGGAACCTATCTGGGACAAAAGGTAAGAGGAGATCGTTTATTTTGTGCAGTTTGGCTACATCTAGGGCACTATTCAGTTACATCATTGTGGCCGCATCTGCAGTTGTGTTTCTGGAATTTTCTTGTAGTTTTTTCTTGCACAATTTCACTATGCATTTTCAAACAAATTAGTACTATAATTCTAAAGTTAAATTAATGAATTCATGTTGATAAAATACAAGTATATGAATCTATTATAATTATTCAAGTCATTGAATTTTGTGTTTTTGATTTAGATACCAAGTGTTTATATCTTATCATTACATTTTAGATGTTTGTTTCTTCAATAAATGCTTCTAATACTTTACCTGATGTGTCACTAAAACATCTTGCCATTTTCAATGATGGTATGCATCCTCAGTTTGTTTGTATGCTTATAAATTTTTGTTTATTGGGATTTGAGTGACGAGGAACTTTTAGTCCTGTATCTTTTGTACTTATCCACTTGATTATTTGTTTGGAAATTTACTTAGCATGGAAGAACAAGTTATCAGCCGTGCTCATCGGATGGGTGCTACACGCCCTATTTTTGTTGAAACATTGGCAATGAGTGGCACAATTGAAGAGCAGATGTTGAAATTCCTGGTAATGAGTTATCTAGCCAAAATTAACCTTCATTATTTCCGTGTCCTATTTTCGTTTGGTAAGAGTTCTTATGGTGGTTGTCAGATAGTTAATATCTTTACACCCAATAACATATGATCAACTTCATATTTCTTTCTTTTTGATAAGAGTTCATGGAGGTTGTTTGGTTGATGGGGGGAGTTTTAATTGATGGAGGAATTTCTATTTCATGAGAATTTTAATCCTCAATCAAAATCCTAGGAAAGAAGAATAATTTTTTGGTTCACAATAAAAGGAGGAATTACAATCTACCTAGGGTTACCTAGGTAAGAAACTTAGGATTTTGTTTTTCCTACATACTTTACCTCGCCTGGATTTTAATTTCCTACATGCTTCAAGAGCCTAGGCATGGCCGTTTCCTTGTCCCCAATTCTTTTGTGTTTTGAATTTTATATTAAAATTTCAACGTAGATAACTTTTTGCAGGATGTGGATGACTGCAAGAAACTACTGAAAGACGAGTCAAGTAAACATAATGGTGATACGGTACGAGTCCATCGTACTCTACATGATCTTGCAGAGAGCAATTATTTAACTCAACTTCAGTTTGTGCGGACCAACTGAGCTCACAGGGATTTCTTACTTATCTCTCTTGTTCGAGGATGAATAAACAGCTACCATTAAAAGCCTTCAAAGTATGGTAGCTGTCAAAATTCAAATTCATTTTGTGGAAAGAATGTTTTGGTAATGAGATGAGTACTTCTAAATGCAATAGAAGTTGTATTTTGAAACCACCTAATAGATTGGGCTTTCCCAAACCTCCCAACCAAAATGGCGCAGTTGCAAAAAGTAAGGGTCAAGCTCCCTGATCTCCGATCATGACAGTTGCAAATTGAGCTTGAGAGCGCACGGCTATAACTAGAGGAATGCGCATTTCAATGTCAATAAGTAATTAGTGATTGGCGAGTTGAAACATGACTTTAGATTGGAGAGTGGAAATTACTGATAGATTTCATCCCCGATACAGTGATTTTAACTCAGAATCTCTAATAACTGGACCAGACCAGGTTTTGTCATTTGATATGTGAAATGCATTGATAAATATAGTTTTGATGGAAAATATTTTCATTATTAATCATGTAAAACAAATACAAGTTTTGGGTTTTCACTTCCAACCTTGTATACCAAAAAAAGATTCACTATAGCTAAGTTAGGAAAGGAAAAATAAAAGGCACACTTCTATGAATAGAGCACTTGCATCCAGTTAAACTCTACTGTGATCCTGCTCTCCAAACTCATAGATGCTGAAAACTATTGTTCAAAATTTTGCGTGTTTTGTTTCTCACCATACATGATACAATGTAGAGATAAGCAAAACCAGCTTCTGTGTTTGACCCTTTACTCTCCAAAACGTGTGTTTGGTTCGCAAGGTTTTTGAAAGTCTGGATTTTGTTTTGGGTTTTTGAGAGTTTGGGATTTTGTTTGGGTTTTTGAGAGTCTGGTTTTCCAAAAACCTTGTTTGGTTCGTCAGGATTTTGCAAGTCCAAAACAAAAACCTTGTTTGTTTCGTCAGGATTTTGCAAGTCCAAAACAAAAACCTTGTTTGGTTCGTCAGGATTTTGAAAATCCAAAACAAATCACATATTTGGTTTGATTTAAATTTTATAATTATAAAATTTAAAACTTGTTTGGTTTGCGTGAATTTCGATTTTGTTTCGAAATTTAATCCGTAAATTATTAATCGTAACGACAATTTGAATAAAACAATGCATTTTTTTTTGCGCTAAATCTTGAGGCTGCGTTTGGCAAGGTTGGTTTTTGCAAATCTGGAATTTTGGGAGTCCTGATTTGCAAAAACGCGTTTGGTTCACCTTTATTTTGCAAATCCGATTTTCACCCCACAAGTTCCCGTTTTTGTACTGTTAAGTCCAGATTTTGCTATCCAAAACCAGACGCAAAACCAGACTTCCCCAAACCACATGAGATCCCCCGCCTCAGAAACCAGACGCAAAACTCAAAACCAGACGCAAAACTCAGATCCCCAGCCTCCCGTTGCCGGAGATCCGTACCGCCCCGCCACCAGACGCTCCCGCCGCCGGAGATCCGTACCGGCCCGCAGACCGTCCCGCCGCCGGGGATCCAGACCGTCCCGACGCCCAGTTTCCCAGATCGGACCGTCCCTGTTTCCAACTTTCCCATGTCCGACTGTCGTCTCGCCGACGACGCCTCTACCCAACGCCATCAGATCCGAAAATAAGCCGCGGCGATTAGGTACGTCTTCTTCTTCACAGGAACAGTGATAGAATTTTGTGATGAAGTCCATCCACTTGCACAGGTAAGATAACTGGACTCGAGCATGGTTTGTAGTATATACTGTTTTTATAGATTTTTTATTTCTGAGTTCTGTCTATCAAAGTATAAGGACATGGTTTGCTGGAGGGAAAATACTATGCAATACAAATTTCTCTAATGCATGTTCATGTTCACTGCTAATTTTGTTATTTGGTTTATCAGTCAATAGGGGCTATCAATACCATTATAAGGAGCAGCAAGGATGGCAGGCTGATTGTTACAACACAGATTGTGAGGCATCTATAACCGTGATTGAGGACGCTCTGATAGGTATTATATATTCTGTTAAGCTTCCTCAGTAAAATAAATACTCCACCTTTAGTCTGTTTGCTTTTCCATTTGTTCGTCTGAATATCCAATTACTGAATTGTAGTTTTGTTCTTTTTCTTTTTGAAAAATTTATTGACTCCTAGTTAGGATTCAATGTCAGAATGACGGTACATATTAACATTAACATCTTTACTATAGGGGGATACAGAAGTAGGGATGCACTCCTTTCACCGCTCAATGGCAGAATGTTTATGCTAGTAGGCGCTGGTGGCGCAGGAAGAGCCTTAGCTTTTGGTGCAAAAAGTAGGGGAGCTAGGGTTTCGACAAGGCTTTTATATGTCTCCGAGGTATGTTGTAGTGATTAATCTTTCGTTAATTATTCAGCTTCTCTCAATGCAATGGAAGAAGCTGTGGCAGTGATCTCATTATTTGCTGAGTTGGGTCTTTTGGGTTTCACCAAGAAATATACATGGCTTGAATTGAATGTTCGATTTTTGTTGTTGCCATTGTTCATTTATAGCATAAAAATAACTATTTTTGTGTTTGCTTTTCTTATCTTGTCTGTTATAGTATTTCTCAAAGAAATGAGCATTATGGGAATGAAGCGATTCGTTGAGGGTGTTTGTGTCCAGTTGAATTTTCTGAATGGAGCATTGTGAATGATTTTTTGGTTTGTTTTAGAATCTTTTTACCGCCTTTTGATGATGAGGATTATAGTGAGAAGTGATGGATGATTCTTAGACTGCGCTTTGAAGTATATTTGCTCGATTTGAATTATAGCACAACAAACTTGTATTCTTGTTTGTTCAAGTACTGGGAACTTAAAACAAATAGGGAGATTGTAGTACCATTAATTTGTATGTCCCATATTTTAGTTTGAGAAAAACTGCACAAGATTGATGTCTACGAAGTAGCATATAACTGAAGTTTTGCTTTATTGTTGTAGTTTTGCTTGAAAAGATGAATTCACTAATTAGTAATGTTAAAGATTACTAATTGTTTATTGTGTATGTATCTGTTAAAGATTGCAAGAGGCTTATGGAATTGGTAGGTTTGATCATCTCGGCGCAAATTTAGGGCTTTCTCTTACTAAATGTTTTCAAATTAGGAGGCTTTTTGGAATCCCTTCTGGCATGTATCATCATTTGCATGGAAACTTTAAATCATTAACTAATCCAGGAAGGTACCAGTCTTGTTAATTGCCATCATCAGTATCAGGGAAGATTGTCAGCGGGCAATTGCAGGAGCCAAGAGTGGATGTACCAAGAAATCGTAATTATAACATATTTAAAAATCATGGTGATAACTTTCGAATTGAGATGATAACTTTTGAGTGGGTTTTATGCTTTATATTGTCCAGTTTCTCATCTTAATGCTGCTATTATTGTTGGAATTCTCTTGGCTGATCAAGTTTGAATATGTTGTAGGGTTACGTTGCTGAAACAGTTGAAGTTTTGCGTATGCTATGAACGAACCCATGTCAAGGACATAATAAGACTACTAGATTGTCGATTAAAACTCATCCTGGGGATACAGTGGATGTTTTTGTTCATTGGATGATGGTTCTGATTGGAAATGGTGGCTGCTTAGAGATACTCTTTAAGTTATGTTTCTGGTGTTCTTAAATGGTGCTAAGCAATCGAGAACTGCTTCTCAATTGTTAAAAAAAATGTTCCAGGTTTCATTTTAAGGTTACTCAATTTTGCTCCACTGAGAGCTACTAGTGTGAATTGTATACCACTCATCTCTGATATATGTAAAAGTATTGACTTTCAAAATACAAAATACTGGTTTCTTGAGTTAACGTTTTATGCTTGTGACCAAATTTGTAATAATCATGACTGTGTCATATCATGTTCTTCGTATTCAATTGTTGTTGAACAAAAATTGTTGATTTCATAGCGCTATTTTTGTATGTATTTTAAATCATACGTAATGAATATGCAACGCGCATTCGAAGGGTGATAATGAATGTCAAAAGTCATCAAAATTTAGCGCAAAAAAAAGGTATTGTTTTATTCAAATTTTTGTTACGATTAATAATTTACGGATTAAATTTCGAAACAAAATCAAAATTCACGCAAACCAAACAAGTTTTAAATTTTATAATTATAAAATTTAAATCAAACCAAATATGTGATTTGTTTTGGACTTTCAAAATCCTGACGAACCAAACAAGGTTTTTGTTTTGGACTTGCAAAATCCTGACGAGCCAAACAAGGTTTTTGTTTTGGACTTGTAAAATCCTGACGAACCAAACATGGTTTTTGGAAAACCAGACTCTCAAAAACCCAAACAAAATCCCAAACTCTCAAAAACCCAAAACAAAATCCAGACTTTCAAAAATCTTGCGAACCAAACACACCTTGCGCTCTCAGTATTTTTTTCAACAGTTTTAGTGAAGTTATTTCTTGCAAGCCTATGGACTGCAGAACATCTTGAGTGAAAGAACAACCTGCAAATAGATGAGCTGCAAATTCCTCCAAAACTCCACGCAGACAATAGTTAGGTTGTTAACTCAGAATCTTGAATTTCTGCAATCTATGCAATCTATCCACAGTGGCAAGCTTGCTCTTTAAAAACATCCACAAGAAAACTCTATGTTTGGGCAAGATCTTGGTGTATCAAAGCTGCTTAGCCCAAACATCAATACACTCCCCTTTTAGAAAATTGTAAGTTGTTTTGATGGAGAATTTGTCCTTGCTACTTACACAATCACCCAGTTTATCCACATTCTGTACTTTAGCCTGCAAAGGAATTTCCAAATCCAACTCTGATTTGGTGAGGCCTGGTATGTGCTCCAAATCTTTCCTTATAGGTAGTAATCCCACAACCACCTAATTAATCCAGAGAATGTCCCAAGAGGTGCTTGAATAAAATGCAAGATTCCAGATAGAAGGATTTTTTAAACCCACACCTCCCATTTCTTATTTCTTATCAGTGTTTCCCATGCTGCTGGTGTTAAATGCTTATTGCCCACCTCTCTGTCCCATAGATAAGCCCTGCATTATTTTTCAACTTCATCATGTATCTCCTTTGGTAGTTTGAAAATACTACACCATTAGTTGGTGATACTGAGCAGCATAGTGTTGATCATATAAATCCTCACTGCATAAGACATGTTTGCTTTGCCGGGATGCCATTCTAGTCCTGCTCATATCCAAAAGAGCTGCACATGCACTTTTATCTCATCTGCAAGTTGTCAGAAGGAGGCCCAAATATTTTAGGGGAAAGTCCCCTCTAACCACATTGAGAATTGCAGCAAGAATAGTTTTTTCTTCTTCATGCATGAAAGAGAAAAACACAAAAGTTTTTTGCTCACTGATGGCTAGACCAGTAGTGTGTAGGAACTCCTCCAATGATGCTTTTACACTTCTCACTGATTTTGCATTGACGCCACATAAAATGAGGAGATCATCAACAAACATTAAACTGTTTATCCCTACTCTATCACAATGATAGTCAATTTGTGCAGTCTGGAACTTCGGGACTAACATCCTAGTCAGGTACTCCATGCCTAGTACAAATAGGAGAGGTGAGAGGGGATCCCCCTGCTTTACCCCCTTTGCACCACTGAAAGATGAGGTAAAGGTCACATTCAATGAAATGCAGAAACTGGATGTCATAACACACTTCCTCAACCACTCAGTAAGCAGACTTGGAAATTTCAGAGAATTGAGCCAATCAAAGAGAAATGTCCAGTCCAAATTATCAAAAGCTTTTCTTATGTCTACCTGGATGACACAACTAGATCTCATGGTCAGTGCATGGTGCTTCTAATACAGCTCCTGTGCCAGTAGCACATTATGTGTTGTTCCAACCCTTCACAAATGCTCCTTGGTTAGGGCTGATCCACTAAGGCATGATATGTCCCATTCCGGAGCACATAATTTATGTAACAATCTTATAAACCACAGAGCAGCAAGCTATAGACCTCAATTATGCAGCAGTTGAATTTTGGGAATTAGGGCAATCACAACTTAGCTAAAGTCAGCAGGATCCCCATTGAAGAAACCTTGCATTGCCTTTATAACACCTGGGCCAGGTGTGCTTGAAAAAATGGCTAGAATATCCATCTTGTCACAGGCTCTTCTCTGCGCCAATGCCCGTTAAAGCAGCCCAAATCTCCTCTATTGTGACTGGTTGGATTAGTTGTGCCTGGGATTGAAGAGATATGACTCCTCCTTGCTTGGTGTCTTCCTCATTTATCTTTAGAGATGGCTTCTTTCCCTTTCCATACTGGTTTTTAAAGACCTCCACCTAGTGGTGCTCAATGGAATTTCTCTCCTTAATGAGCTGCCTTTCATCTAACAAACATTGAATATGGTTATGATATTTTTTAGTCTTTGTAACTGAATAGAAAAGCTTTGTTTGCATGTCCCCCTCTTTCAACCAAGGTATGTTTGTTCTGCAAGAACTTATATTATGCCTTAGCTAGGTTCTTTGTAGCAATTGTTTTGTCTCTTTCATCCTACTGTTTAGCTTCAAAACTAAGCTCAAGCTCTTCCCTTTCTCAAATTTCCTTTGCTAGAGAAGCACTGTTTTCAATCTCATAGAAGCTTCTCTTGTTAAGAGCCAAGTGTGGTTTTTGAAGATCATTCAGCCACTGAAAAAGATCCACCAGATTGTTGATCAGCTTATCCCAGATAGCCCTAACATTATCTTTAAATAGTCCACATGTTAATGAACTTAAAGGGCTTGGCTTACCTCCTTTGCTGCTTACAGAATCTCACACACAGTGGAAAATGATCAAAGGCATTGTGAGGTTGTATCAGACAAGTTGATGCTGGGAATTTGGCAATCCATTCCTGATTCACGCCCTATCAATCTTGGTGAAAATTCTAGCACCCACCATTCTCCTATTTTCTCAGGTGTAACTATGGCCAAAGGTCTTGAGTTCCAACAATTCTAGATGCTGAACTAGTTGCTGAAACTCATCCACTTCCTGTGTCTGAACATGGATACTATCTTGCCTATCTTCCAGATGCAATGGTGCATTAAAGTCTCCAATAAGCATTCAAGGAAGGCTGCCTCCATGATTCAGATGAGTGACCTGAGACCACATCTGTTTCCTCCCCCCAATGGTGTTGTAGCCATATATTAAAGTGATATAAAATTCAACCTTCTGCTCATCCTTGTAACACAGGATATCCATCCAATTGCTCCTACTTCACCCTGTCATTATGTCATAGTTATCCGGCCTCCATCCGAGCCAAATTCTACCCTTGTCCGGCATATCACTGTTTGCAATCCATTGCCAGCTTAGATTCAATTTCTTCCAGACATCTTATTCTCTATCTTTCTTCACCTTTATTTCAAACAAGCAAACCCAAATTTTTTAATTGTACAGTAGTTCCTATTTTTTTTTATTTTTCATCTTTATAATACACCTCTTAGATTTCATGAGATAAGATTCTGAAAGACAATGATACCTTCCCTCTGAGACACCTTCCCGTCCCTTCTCATTTTCTGCCACTACCTGCTTCCCAACTCTCTGACTATTTTTGCTTTGCACCCTCATTAGTTTGGATCTCAATCCTCTTTGGGCTTCTAGCTGGTATCCTAAACCAGTAGGGGGGGGGGGGGGAGGGTGTGTGTGTGTGTGTTTGGGGTGGGGAAATCTGGAATGGGACCTTGTGGGTTTTTTACTAGAGCAGAGGGTAAAGGCCTGGGTTGGGGTTTTGTTTAGTGAAGCTGGATGTAAAATGGTGGGGTGGGAGTTAGTGTCTAGTGCTAGTGTTTGTGTGTAGGGCTGTACATGAGCCGGGTCAACCCGGAAAAATGGCCCGACCCGGGACTGGAATTGGTGACCCGGACCCGGATTTTTTGCATTCCGGCCCGGGCCCCGCCCGGGTCACCATTTTTGTCCATTCCGGATTCCGGACCGATCCGAGTCAAACCCGGATTTTTCAGGGTCAACCCGGGAGCCCGGTTATAAATCATAGATATGCAGTTATTAAACATAATTAATCTTGTTCTAGAGGTAAGACTTGGCATTTTGTAGTATACAACTAGAGTTCAACTCTCACCTAAAGCATCACTTTTGTGTTTTGTTTTTAAAATAAATTTAACATCCGTATATATTTATTAATCATACAACTTATTAACAAAAAGAAATGTGGTAAGGAGATTACTATAAAATGGTTTGTAGTTCGATTCTTAACGGAAGCACTCTCTTTTTCACTACTGGACGCTGGTAGCAACCACGGCGCAAGACCCACCCCAATGACGGCGTTTCTGATCGCCGTTGGTGGCTGCGACATGGTAAGGGGTCACCCGTTAGCGGCGTTTCATGGAACCGCCGTTCCGATATCGGAACCTAACTAGATTAGGTGTACTGTTAGGGTCGGGCATCTCACCATCCCGCATGGTTCATCCCGACCACTCATCCTGCATGACGATCGGGCCAGATCCGACAGCAGATGGCAGCTTTACCTAACCTGGTAGAGGAATCTTCCCAAACCGCCTAACGGCGTGGTCTGATGAGACCAGGTCAGCTGTCAGCACTATATATATATCTCTTTCTCACAAGAGAGAGGTAAGTTTACTAAACACAATCAATCACATCCCAACTCTCCGAACAGTCTACTGACTTTAGCATCGGAGCGGGAACGGCAATAAGCCGCCCCGCCCTGATTGAGAGTTCTTTGATTCTTAGCAGGTTCATCTCATTGTGCCATCGCGACGGATCATCAAGACGCGCATTGCGACTGTAACATTGGCGCCGTCTGTGGGGATATAACCGATTATCTTCATAGCCCACGCACTGTAAATGAGCAGAGAAGGACAAGACCACGTCACCCTCATCGACGAGGTGGTGGTCACAGATCTGGGCGACGAGGGGGCTGGAGTCCCGTTCACCCCTTCAAACCCAGCAGCCACTCCAATCTCGGCGACGCCTGAGCAGGCTCGGCACCCAGGCGCGTCCCCATCTTTCACGACGGAGGACGGTGACGTGCTCCGCCAGATCCTGGAGTCACAGGCTACCATCAACAAGCAGCTGCAGGAGCTGCGAGGCACGCCGCCAAAAGCGCGGCGTCTTGAAGGTTTGGCAAAAACGGTCACACCGACGAAGCTTTTTGCCGACCCTGCGCGAGCGAAGCGAAAAGCCCCCATCCTCACAGAGCTGGATGATGACGGGAATGAGATCCTGGAGGATTCAGACGAGGAATGGGGAGATCCGGGCGAGAAAGAGGCCAACCCTAGATCCTAGCCTGGGGAATGGGCCATGACGTATGTTCACAAGCCCAGTGTCAAGACGAGGGTGCCGGCGAAGCAGAGGTTGTCGGTGTTTTACGAGGCCCCGGATTGCCAGAAAAGAGGGAGCCCTTTTTCAGAGGCAGTAACGGAGTTTGTCGCCAACCCCCGCCTTCGGATCCCACCAAATCTGGGTACGTATGATGGTTTGTCGGATCCAGCAGATCATTTGCATACGTTTACAACTAACATGTCAACGTACGCTACGCCCGAGCCCGTGTGGTGCAAAGTATTTGCCACCACGCTCAAGGAGGCAGCGAGGGTGTGGTTCGCCAACCTGGACAATGGGAGCATATCCAGCTTCGCGCAGCTCGAGGAACTTTTCCTCATCAGGTTCATGCAGAAAAGGAAGTTCACCAACACGACGCAGGACCTGATGAAGATACGCCACAGGGCGTCTTCCGGCGAGAGCCTGATGGAGTATTATGAGCGCTTCATCGAGGAAAGCAACAGGGTGGTGCACCGTGGTGAGCCGCGGTGGTTGATCGAAATTTTCATGCAGGGTCTGGATCACGAGGCTCTGGATTCAGAACTCACCCTTCGTGCAGTACACACGCTGGACGATTTGCATATGGTGGTGGAGATGTTTCACCGAGCCGACGAGAATGCCAAGAAGAAGAAGTTGGCAATGCAGAAGAAGGCTCGACCTTATTGGCCAAAACAGAAGCTCATCCAGGATGGGCAACCGGCCAAAGCAGAGAAAACGTCATCGGTGAAGGACAGGCTAGGACCTCGAGTTGCTCAAGAAAGAGTCTTCACTCCGTTGACAAAGACGCCCAGAGAAGTCTTCTTGGCAAACCGCGACGTCATCCCACCCCCGCGCGCCATGAAGATGCCTCCCAACAAGTGAAACTTGAACAAGTTTTGCGAGTACCATGACGACCACGGCCACGACACAGAGGATTGCATCCACTTGAAGAAGGCCATAAAGTCATGCCTGCGCAAAGGACAGTTGAAGCAATTTGCTGCCACCGCCAAAGCCCACAACAAGGCGACATATGCCAACAAGAATGGTGGCCAGGATCAAGGTGCCAACAGGGCGCGTGGCAAAGGAAAGGAGGTGGCTCGTGCCGAGCGACCAGATGAAAAGAGAGCAAAGTATGAGGAGGAGTCATCACCAGAACGAGAACCAGCGAGGCGCGCGAGCAATGATATACTCACTATCATAAGCGGAAATGCCGGGGGAAGCTCGGATTCACAAAGAAAGGCTAGATGCAGGATAGCCCCAGAACACACTCCGACGAGCAGGAGGCTGGGTAGAGACGAGTTGATCACATTCGGTGCCGACGATCCCATCCCGGATCGCCCGGCCGGATGCGATGCAGTCATCATCACGGTTCAAATAATGGATAAAATGGTTCATCGAGCATACGTGGATGGCGGCAGCTCAGCAGAAATAATGTATTGGCATTGTTTCGAGAAGCTGGACGACAACACCAAGGCCAAGTTGATCCCAACAAGCACACCGTTGGTGGATTTTGCGGACAGGACGGTGTGGCCAGAAGGAACAATCACACTTCCAGTTGGGGTCGGAGAGAGGTCGACCAGGAAAGAGGTGGACATGGAGTTCATCGTGATCAAGGCTCATAGCCCATACAACCTAATACTGGGAAGACCAGCGCTAGCCCAGCTCAAAGGTATTGTCTCAACCCTCCATCTCCTTTTGAAATTTCCAACCAAAGGAGGGATAGCGACCGTTCGAGGCGATCAGCAAAAGGCGAGAGAGTGCCACAGAATCGCATTAAAGAAGCGGAAACGTCCAGATGACGAATCGCCACCACGATGTCCGATCCACATGGTCCGGTCAGGGAACCCAGATCCCAAAACCTTGTCAGCATCGTGCTTGCCCATGTTCCTTGACCAAGACGGATGCCGAGGAGTCCAAGTGGGATCCGACTTGCCCGACGCAAGTCGTCAGGAGGTTCTGGAAGTCCTGATCAAGCATCAGAAGGTATTTGCATGGAAGGCGACAGACATGACGGGAGTATCACCCGAACTCGGTCAACACGCCCTCAGAGTGGATCCTTCACACCCACCGGTCATGCAGAAAAGGCGGCCGCTATGCCCAGAAAGGAATGACGCGGTAAACAAACAGGTAACCGAGTTGGTGAGTGCAGGAATCCTACGGGAAGTGCCATACCCTACGTGGTTAGCCAACCCGGTCCTGGTCAAAAAGTCAGATGGGAGTTGGCGAATGTGCATCGATTACAAGGCGCTGAACAGGGCACGTCTCAAGGATTGCTACCCGACACCCATCATCGACCAGAAGGTGGACGCGTTGGCCCCCTTCCCGATCAAATGCTTTCTGGATGCATACAAGGGGTACCACCAAATCCCGATGAAGGAGGACGACGTCGACAAAACTGCCTTCATCACGGAGAGGGGAGCCTTCGCGTACCGGATGATGCCGTTTGGCTTACGCAACACCGGTGCAACTTACCAAAGGGTGGTGGACAAAATTTTCAAAGCACAGATCGGCCGCAACATGGAGATTTATGTCGACGACATGGTCATCAAGAGTATATCGTATGAAGGGTTGGTGAAAGATCTAGATGAGACTTTGGGAACCTTACATGCGGCAGGTATGATGCTCAACCCGGCCAAGTGCCAGTTCGGAGTGGGGGCCGGGAAGTTCTTGGGCCTCATGGTGTCCAACAACGGTTTGGAGGTCAACCCAAAGAAAGTCCAAGCCGTCTTGGAAATGAAGCCTCCCCGAAACGTCAAAGAAGTGCAGAACTTGAATGGAAAGCTGGCGGCTATGAACAGGTTCTTGTCACGAGCCGCAGAGAAGTCACTCCCGTTCTTGAGGATTCTCAAGGGCAGCATCGGGCCAAAAGGAGGAATCCAATGGGGCCAGGCCGAGGATGAAGCGTTCCTCAAGCTGAAAGATCATTTAAAAGACCTGCCAGCCATGTCCCCTCCCGAGCAAGGTGAGACGCTGTACTTGTACCTTGCTGCTGGGATGGAAGTCGTTAGTGGCGCATTGGTTAGGGAAGTGAGCAAGATCCAGCGTCCGGTCTATTATGTCAGCCGAACGCTGCAGGGGGCCGAGTTGAGATATAGCGCTCAGGAGAAGCTGGCCATGGCATTGGTCCATGCGGCGAGACGCCTCAGGTCATATTTCCAAGCACACCCCATCGTGGTTCTCACAAATGAGCCGCTCAAAGCAATTCTGACCAGGCCGGAGATGTCAGGAAGGTTGGCTTAGTGGGCAATAGAGCTAGGCGAACATGCCATTGAGTTCGCCCCAAGGAAAGCCATCAAAGGCAAGTAATGGCTGATTTCCTGGCAGAGTTGCCATCCGGGATCGAGGAGAAGGATGCAGTCACCATCGACGCGCCAAGCGAGCCAGCCGACAAAAAGCAACGACGCGTCGACAGGACAGGATGGTTGAAGCTGCATGTGGATGGCGCATCCGGCGTGGAAGGACCAGGAGCAGGTTTGATCGTGACCGACCCCGATGGCATGGAGACGACGTACGCGTTGAGATTCCAGTTCCCAGCCACAAACAACGAAGCTGAATATGAAGCATTGATTGCAGGCATGGAGTTAGCAAAAGCCTTGGGCGCGACCAAGTTTGATGCATACGGCGACTCGGCCTTGGTAGCAAACCAATTCAACGGGTCATACGCAGCCAAGGAGCCATCAATGCAGAAATACTTGGCGAAGGTAAAGAGTCTGGCCACACAGTTCGAAGGATTTGAGGTGACCCGAGTCCCCAGATCCGAGAATACAAGGGCAGACGCCCTCAGCAAACTGGCCTCCACGGCAAGTAGCCATTTGTCCAAGGGAGTTCTAGAGGAAACACTGCCGACAAGATCAACTGACGGCATGATGGTCGCTGCCATTGAGGCCGAGCCGCCATGTTGGTTGACACCAATGCGGAACTACTTGCTCAGTGGAGCGTTGCCACCCGATCAAAAGGCGGCGAAAGCTTTAGAGAGGAAGGCGCTGAATTTTGCGCTCAGGAATGGGGTGGTATACAAGAGGGGATATTTGCAGCCGTGGTTGCGGTGTTTAACGCCCAAGCAAGCAGAAAGGATCCTGAAGGAACTCCACGAAGGAAGCGGCGGCAGCCATCAGGGGGCCCGGACACTGGCACTGATGGCAACCCGAGCAGGTTATTACTGGCCCAATATGAGGATCGACGCCGACCATGTGGTCAAAACTTGCCATCAGTGCCAGGTACATGATCGGGTGTCATCTCAACCCGGCCAGCCCATGAAGAGCATCAAAGGCCCATGGCCGTTTGCAAAATGGGGCATCGACATTGTCGGTCCTTTCCCCCAAGCGACCGGCAAGAGAAGATTCTTGGTGGTGGCCGTTGACTACTTCACCAAGTGGGTTGAGGTGGAGCCATTGGCAACCATCACAGGCAAGAGGATGACCAGTTTCGTGTGGAGGAACACTGTCTGCAGATTCGGCCTGCCCAAGACAATCATCAGCGATAACGGACGCCAGTTTGAAGGAGGAGTCTTCAGAGACTGGTGCAACCAGATGGGCATCCAGCAGAGCTTCACATCAGTAGCCCATCCGCAAGCCAACGGTCTCACCGAGCGAACCAATGGAACGATTGTGCAAGGGCTAAAGAGAAGGTTGGACGGCGCGAAAGGGAACTGGGTAGACGAGCTCCCATCGGTGTTGTGGGCATACAGGACAACACCGCGAACGGCCACAGGTGAATCACCTTATTTTCTGTGTTTCGGCAGTGAGGCCATCATCCCGCCTGAACTCATCATCCCATCAATGCGATCCACCATCCCGGATGCCGAAGAGGACAATGACCAGCGTTTGAGAGAGAGCCTGGAGGACTTGGAGAGAGCCAGAGAGCAGGACACAATCAAGGAGGCGGCCTACAAGTCTTATGTGGAACAGCGCTATAATGCCAGAGTCCGCGTAAGAAATCTGAAGCAAGGCGAATTGGCCCTCCGAAAGAATGAAGCCAGTCGGGTTGAAGGCTTGAAAAAGTTAGATGTCACGTGGGAAGGACCATACGTGGTCGCAGAAGTGCTGGGGAACGGCGCATACAGACTGCAGACCATGTCAGGCGAAGCGGTACCAAGGACGTGGAACATGGAGAACCTCTGCCGTTATTACGGTTGAGCGGCATCAGACCCATGAGAAAGGTACCAATTAGTTTGTATATAATGGGGAAATGCTTTTAGAGAACAAATTCCTGATCGGATCGCGACTTTTGCCCTCATGAGGGATGTGATCTTGAGGAAATCCAGTTCTCCGACGCAAAATTGTATCTTTTGTACTCCCCCTTTGTTTTTTTTATGAATTCCAAGTGTCAAGTTCAAGAACATATCATCTCTTTTTCTGGTTCATTTATGCCTTTTTTCGAAAGTCGAATGACATGATCGGAATCTGTGATAATGGACATTAAGAGAGGCAGTTCAGGCCATCACTCCGGTTAACCGGGCAAAGCATTAGAACACTCGACACATCCCTCACTTAGGTTGTGAAGCATCAGGGACACATCTTTGCCGAGTGTCTCAGATATATATCTGAAAGGCAAAGATGCGGTCAAAGGCGTACCCACACCAATGGGCAAGTCGGATGACACAATCATGATCGTGACCGCCAGACCGAGACTGAGGCTTAGCCGCTCTTTCTCGAGTACTGAACATAGGCGTGGTTTTTTGTTCAAATGCGGACGAGCAAATAGAGCAAACCATATCCTCTCCAAACTCGGATAGCTACCGATTTGGAGAAAAGGTGGGATTTTTCTTTAATGAAAACCCATGTCGGACACGGACCGATTAACAAGGTCCATAGCTTAGCAGCTTTGGCTTTGAAGAGAAAAAACCAGGGAGGGGGCAAGGCCCACATATCTTGGTGGCTTGGACAAGGTTTAGCGACCTCCAAGTTGGCACGAAATTCATCATGCACAATTGTCTCGCCATGTCACCTGAATAGTTCATCATGACGACTCATCCCTCTTCACATAGAAGGATGATGAGTTGCCACCATGAACGCGGGTGAGCAGGATGACAAGGCATCAACTAAGCATTAAGGCAATAGCCGGCAAGGCAAATGCACAGGCGAAAGTTTTCATCAAGTAGCAAACAGCCAAAACGTTAAGGCAATAATATATGCTGCAAATGCAAAAGGTTTCACAGGAATTCAACAACAATATAAAGCAAATACATCCCTTATGGGTTATTACAGACCAAAAGGAAATTATCCAGAGGAGCAATAAGGGAAAGAGTTTAAGGAGAAATCCAATAAGAAAGGAAGGAAAGGGAAGCAGAACTAATGATTCTGGGCAGAAACTTGGACATTGTTTCCAGCATCCTCCAAATCCTTCACCAGCCCTTCCTCCGCCACAACTTCACCGTCGACCATAACAGGTGGAACTGCAACATCTGGCTCCCAGACGGCAAGCTCGACCGGAGTCATCTCACCGGTCAATGTAGAAAAGTACTCAGGGAAGCCATAGCCAACGAAGGCATCTGTGAGCTCAGAGAGAGCAGTGGCATAGGCAGCAGAGTCCTCATACACGTTATCCAGAGCATAAGCCCGTCGAAGGAAGGCGGAAGTGCGCGCAACGGCACGTTCTGATCGAGCTATCTTGGCAAACACTTCACGCATGCCGGTGGTCAGCACAGACTGATAGTCAATGGCGAGATTTGTTTTGTCCTCCAGCGCCTTCTTCAGTTGACCCTCGGACTCAGCATAGCGAGCTTGAAGAGCGGCCAGTTCATCAGATATCTTCTCCACCTGATCAGCTTTCTCAATAGCTTCGTCCAAGCGCTTCTGTAGCTCGGTGGTAGATTTCTGAGCATCTAGTAGGGCAGCGTCGCTGGTCTCCTTGGCCGACTTCAGTTCCTCCCCGTCCGAGATGGCAGACGCCAATTGGGCGTTGACAGCGTCCAACTGTTTCTTCAGGGCCCGCTCGGATTCCATCCAGTCATCAGGTGACCACTCAGCATCAGCATCTACCTTGGCCTTGGCTTCATCTTGGAGTTTGACTATCTCGGCATCGGCGATGGCCTGTTTTCTCTTCACATCCCCAAGCTCGATGAGGGTGGCATGATGCACCTTCTAATCAGCCTCATGTGCCAAGCACAAGGTGCTGAAGTCAGAGATGACGGTGAGGGACGAGCAAGCACCCTAACATTACAACAGTTAGGAGGACAGAGTTGGAAGAGAAAGTTAAGCATGAAAAGGGCAGCAACCAGATGAGACTTACATCAAAAACGGACGAGATCAGATTGTCCGTGGCAGTCCTGACCCCATGAAGGTTTAGCGCCGGATTCTTCACCCAAGCCCTGAAATGATCAAGGGGCATCACTTCCTTGAGATATTCCAAACGACCGGCAGGCGAGTTGAGGAAGACGGTGGAGGAGTTGGTTTTACCCTTGTCAGTTTGAAAACCACCAGCGTGCGGAGGGGCCCTCCCACCATGCTGTGGACCAGTCGGCTCAGTGCTACTTCTCGGCTTCTCAGGCACTTGGGGTCGTGCCAAGGCATTCTCGCGACCACCGACCCCAATCTGGAATAGCTGGTCGGGCTTCAGCAACCCCCTTGACGACCCCGTATCCTGATACGGGAGCGAGGAACCATCAGCATTGCCATCTGGGCCAGTTTGAAAAGATTGGCCATGCGACTGAGTGGACTGGTTCGGGCCAGTACTGTCATCCAACCTCCTACGTTGAGAGGGGCGGTTGAACTTGGTCACATCAATGGTTGGACGACAGCGAGTCATATCTGCAGTAAACGTACGTCACAAGACGAATACGGTTGATGCAAAAACAAGAGGTCATGATAACGCTGGCGAAAGAGGAAAAGAGAGGGTCAAGCTTAGCCACATACCTTTGTCAGTTTGACCGATCTTTGCGACGGCCAGAGCAGCAGGGGGGCTGAAGTTCTCGGCACCTTGAGGTACGTTGTCCTCACCTGGGACGGAGTTACCGCCATCTGGGATGACAATAGCTTCATCCTGGATGGCAGGAAGCACGCGACGGTGAGGCAGGCCAGAGTCCCGCAACCTTTCATCCAACTTCAAAACATCCCACCTCTCCGGTCTCTCCTTCAGAGCCCTGATGGAGGCAGCCAAGCGGTTCTGGGATACGCCATCTGGAGCGCGGCCGCGCGTGTCAGGATCACCAACAGCCTGCCTTGGGCGAGAAGCGGCAGGACCATACACCACGTCTTCATCGACGAACATGAATTTCACCTTCTAGTTGGTCGTCTTGGGCATGCTGGTCAAGATATGCAGGTCTGCTTTGGGGCGAACCTTGATATGGCCCCAACCGTCCTCATCACCGCCACCGCCAGTGTAGAAGAACACCCGGAACAGGGTAACGGAGGGAACAACCCCGCAAGCACCGCACAGGGTCTCGAAGCCAATAATGTTGCGCACAGCGTTCGGCGTCATCAAGCCCAGAGTCATGTCAAAATAAGACAAAATGGACTGGCAGAAAGGGGTAAGAGGGAACCTGAGGCTACAGCGAGCCAGATGCTCGTAGTAAACAGGAACTTTGCCCGCCGGGGCAGCATTGATGGTGTCGCTAGGTTTGGGTCGGACGATTAACTTCGCCAGATCTGCGATCTGAAGGCCCTCGGTGTCGCGACAGATCTGAACAAACTCAGCCGCTTCGTCGTCCGTGATCTGGCAAAACGCGCCGGAAACGGGGATATCTGCCATGGTCGGAACAGGCAAGACGCGGCAGAGGCAGGAAGAAATGAGAAATGAAAATGAAACAAGTACACAGGCGTGTGCAGAATATCTAAAATTGTAAGCAATGAATTCGAGATAGGAGGAAGAAGGCAGAAATGAGGAGCAGTTTCGTATTTGAATGAAAAAGGGGGGGGGGGGGGGAGTTATGCGAGCATTTAAAGCAATAATGACGGTTGCCAAAAGTTTCACAGTTACAAAGGATAAGTTCGGATGCATCCCCGAGAAAAAGTGACGACACATGGCAGACATGCAGTTAAGTCAGAAGGCCTACTGTCGCGCGGATTCCAGAAACCCAGCCCATCGCTCGAACCGTCGCTTCAAGCTCGGACTTGGGGGGACTTGTTAGGGTCAGGCATCTCACCATCCCACATGGTTCATCCCGACCACTCATCCTGCATGACGATCGGGCCAGACCCGACAGCAGATGGCAGCTTTACCTAACCTGGCAGAGGAATCTTCCCAGACCGCTTAACGGCGTGGTCTGATGAGACCAGGTCAGCTGTCAGCACTATATATATATATCTCTTTCTCACAAGAGAGAGGTAAGTTTACTAAACACAATCAATCACATCCCAACTCTCCGAACAGTCTACTGACTTTAGCATCGGAGCGGGAACGACAATAAGCCACCCCGCCCTGATTGAGAGTTCTTTGATTCTTAGCAGGTTCATCTCATCGTGCCATCGCGACGGATCATCAAGACGCGCATTGCGACTGTAACATATACCGATATCGGAACTAGTTTAGAATTCAACAAAAGAATATGGGCTTTCCGATCGAAATCAGAAAACCCAGATGAACACGAAGAACAATTCCACACGAATAACATTAAGAACATGAAGCACATATCCATCCTAACAAAACGAATAACAGATTCATCCTAACATCAAGAAATTGACCTACAAATCACATTAATACCTTCATATTCAAAACACATTCATCAACAATAGATTCATCAACAAAAAACAAGTTCATACTCAAATCAATCACAATCAACTAATCTTTGTGTAAATTCATCAACAAAAACAAATTCATAGAGATCCATCACTTAGATTATATCCTAACACTTCAACAACAACAAATTAATCGATTAGATACATAAATTTGAAATGGCCTCCAAAGCAATCAAAAATAAGAAACTTAAATTCACAAAAAAATAAATTAAAATTACATATTACCTCTTTATGATTGAATCTCCAAGGAAGAGAGTTAAGAGATCAAGGAAAAATGGTTAACATTTAGAAAAGAGAGTGGTTGGGACTGAGATTTTGAGTAGAATCAAAGATAGAAATAAATTTGGGAGAAAGTTGGGAGAATTGGGCATGAATGTGAGAAGATAAGATTGTGGGTAGAAAGATAGCATCTATATCCGCTGAATGTGATTATATATCATGTCGTGTTCCTCAACCGGAACCACATTATGTTCAACCATATAACACGGGCTTTTTTGTTCCACCTTAAATATTATGACTTCACAAGTGGGACCCTTCAACGCAAACACAGATTCTGATTAGTTCCGATCGCTGAACCTACACAGAGAGCGGCGTTCTTGGCAAACCGCCGTCACACAAGCACCGTAAAATGGTTTCTGCCGTTGATTGTGTGGCGTTTATGTCCCATACGCCGGAAATTCCATTTGCTCAGCTACGTCACCAACCTTCCGATATCGGAACGTCATCAGATACGGCGTTTTCGGCAAACCGCTGTATACTGGCGCCGTGAAAGGCTATGCTTCCACTAGTGTTTGTAAAACAAATGTAATAGAGGTTGTAACCAGGTCAACCGGTCTGATCTGGGTCAAATCCGGAAAAATTCCGGACCGGGTCCGGTTCAAGAAAAAGTCCAACAGGGCCGGTCCCTGGTCAAAGATTTTTAGATATTCCGGGTCCAGGTCATTCCGGATCCAGGCCGGGCCGGGCTGACCCGATTGTACAGCCCTATTTGTGTGTAGGGTGAGGTTTTGGAGACTGGTTTAGTCTGAGATCTGTGTTTAGGGATTCATGTATGCTTTGGTCTTTTGCTTAGCTACATTCTGTGTGATAAGGTGAACCAGATTTTGTTGTCTGCAATTATCAAGTGTATGGCCAAATTTGACACAACCTGTCCATTTCACCGGGAGCCATTCTGTTCATCTAAGTAAGAGACATGTTTTGGCACCAAGTCACCAATTTCCATCTCTACTTGAACTCTAGCAAAATCAAGTGTGTCAAATTCCAAAGTGTGCCTATCAATTTGAGGGGGTTTCCTAGTGGACTTACAATCCTGCTAAGGATTGATGGCTTCCAATATAACAATGGGAGGTTAGGCAACTGAATCCAAACTGGTACCATTTTTGGCTCAAAACTACCCAAATTCTTGACCAAGGTTTCAACAAAACAGATTTATGGCAAAGAATATCATACTTGTGTGGAGCATATCATCATAATGTTCATTTCGGGCAAAGCAGACCATGAAGATTCCGTCTATCATTCTCCAGACCTTCAGTATTGGCATATTTGCCCAAATTCTCCTGAAAAAACCCTCTATACCCTGCTGCGGAGGGAAGCTGCCAATAACCTTGTACACCAGAGTTGTTTCCCAGGTCTTGAGACTGTCTTCCACTTCTTCTTTCGGAATTTTGGCCATATGAATCTTTCATTATAATGGGGGGAAATAGTGGATATCTTGGATATGCTCCTTGAAACACTGCTGCTTCCAAGTCTTATTCCGTTGCACAGCCTCTACCTGATCGTTCTATTTGGCTCAAGATTCTCCCAAATCCATATCCTTTTGTAGAATGGGGGTTTTCAGTTCATTGACCAAGAACTGTTGATTCTTCAATTCATTTGAGCTTTGTTATAGCCCGTCCCTTGAATTACTAGCCGTAGAAGTCTGGGCCGCTGTCAGATCTTGTAATAGAGTGCTCACACTTTTCAGACTGACCGGACTTGATACCGTGAACTCACCTCCGCTAGATTCATGGCGGTGCAGGATTAGCTTATTCCAATTCCTTTTTTTGTTGATTTCAGATTTCCCCGAGGGGACATGTTGATTCCTCCGATCAGATTGGAAAAACACAATCGAATATGGGTGAAGAAAAATCAAAGATACCGGAAATTGAGAAGCATTAATATATATATATATATATATATATATATTATTGATGAAAGATCATTGTTATTTTTATTTCATAATTTGAATGAAATTGTGTGTAAAACAAAAAAAAGTGAACTTCATAAAAATATCAATCTAATCAAGTATAGTTGAGTTTAGATCGGTGTAGTTGAGTTCTTTCATAAATTTTCAACTCATATGAGCATGATAAGTCCATGGTTCGTATTCCAGGACCTCGTTCAGTCTCGGACCAGGACCCGAGAAGGATCGTGGGCTCAAGTTACACGGAGGATGGATCCACGGGTCCATCAATCCAAATCCTTATAAGGAATGTGTTCTGAATGTTCCACAAGGAATACACTTCCTCTAAACATGGTAATGCAACCATGACTGATATATACTTCTCCTATACATGGTAATACAACTATTATCTCCATAAGAGTTGTATTCATACTATAATTACATATCATGGCGATGTACGAGTTGTAGCCTTATAAATTCCGAAGGTTTGGTAAACCTCTCCATCTATGATCTTACATACAATACGTCTTACGGTCATACTAATTGAGCGTCGGAGTGTCTACCCCCAGGACACCCGGGGCCTTGTCTTGCAGATCAGTTCGTGAGCCGGGTTTGTGATCAAGTGCGGGTTCAAGACATTCATCAATTTGGCACGCCCGGTGGGACCCACGTGTCAATCTTGATCCAAACGACCTTCAAACTCATGGCTGATCCGGCTGAGAACCTTCGTGGGAGCACACGAATCCGTTCCCCGGTCCTGAAAGGAGTAAGAAGCACCAACACCAACCACCTCCACGACCACGACGAGATAAGCGTCGCCGCCAACCAGGGAGAAGGAAGGAGCATCAACGACATACACCGATCGCCAGAAGAAGCCTCTCCCTGGGAATGGGAGAGCAAAAGATCTCGCCTGGATGGAATTGTAGCCTTTTCACCGGAGGATGCAGTTCCTAACCAATTCCCCCATTCAGATCATTTAGTGATTACTATCACCATAAATCACAACATGATTAAAAGGGTTCTGGTCGATGGGGGAAGTGAGGTGGAGATTATGTTTCTCAGCTATTATGAGCAGTTGGGATTAAACAGAAGCAATCTCGTACCTACAAACTTAATCTCGGGGTTTGCCGGTGATCTCATTATTCCTTTGGGAAGATTACCTTGCCAGTACGAGTGAAAGACGGCCCTCGGAGTATAACCCTCCGTTGTACTTTTGCAATAATCGACTCCATGGTGCCATACAACATCATACTCGGCCGGCCATGGATGTGCCGAGCAAGATCCATTTAGTCCCCCTACCACCTGGCCATGAAATTTCCCACAAATCAAGGGATAGCCACGGTGCGAGGTGACCAATAATTAGCTCGAGTTTGCACCATTCAAGCTATCAGAGAACCTGAAAAGGAAGATCCTGAACCAGCCAAGTACTCCGAATATGAGCCAATGCAACTCGGAGAACCGTCGAGGTTGGAACTCTCCTACCCCCCGAGATAAAGAGAAAACTTCGAGATCTCATTAATCAATATATAGATGTCTTATCGTGGGATACCGATGACTTGGTAGGAGTATCCGCTCGCTTGGTGGAACATCATCTAAACATCAATCTAGGGCAGAAGCCAATAAAGCAGAAGCAGCACATCTTCACATTGGACCGAGTTGAGGCTATCAAAGAGGAAGTAGACAAACTACTCAAAGCCCATATAATCGAGGAAGTACAGTACCCCGAGTGGATAGCTAACCTAGTAATGGTCAAGAAACCAGTCGGGAAGTGGAGAATGTGCATCGACTTTACCAACCTGAACGATTGTTGTCCTAAAGATAGCTATCCTCTGCCCTCGATAGACCGCCTGGTCGAAGCAATTGCTGGATATCAGATGCTAGCATTCTTCGACGCCTTCAAGGGATATCACCAAATTCCCATGGTTGAGAAGGACAAGGAGAAAACCTCATTTATAACTGAAAGAGGGACCTTTTGTTACAAGTTGATGCCCTTTGGATTGAAGAACGTTGGAGCCACTTACCATCGACTGGTGGACAAGCTATTCAAATCTCAAATAGGATGCAACCTGGAAATATATGTCGATGACATGGTGGTGAAAAGGCACAGCTACGACGCATTCTTCAAAGATTTAAAGGAAACCTTTGATACATTACGGGCATCCGATATAAAGCTGAACCCCGCTAAATGTAACATTGGTGTTGGGGTAGGCAAATTCTTAGGATACATGGTATCCAATCGCAGAATCGAGGTTAACCCCGAGAAGATAGAAGCCCTGCAAAATATGCAACCCCCAAAGACCGTCAAGGACGTACAGAAGCTAACAGGATCCCTCGCGGCCCTTAGCCGATTTCTCTCCTAAGGAGCTGAAAAACATCTACCTTTCTTCAACATCCTTAAGAAGGCCAACCAGTTCGAGTGGTCACACAAGTGTGGAAAGGCTTTCCAAGCACTCAAAGATCACCTCCGACATCTACCAACACTTTCAAACCCGGACAGGGGGAGACTCTCTACTTATACATATCTGCCTCCTAGCTAGCCGTCAATGCTGTGTTGGTTAAGGAAAAGGAAGGGTCACAGCACCCCATATACTATGTTAGCAGAGCCCTTCACGTGCCCGAGACCAGATATACCCCTATTGAGCGTCTGATATTGGCCATCGTGCATGCCTCTCGATGGCTGCGGCCTTACTTTCAACCACATACAATAGTGCTTCTAACCAAATATTCGATTAGACAGATCCTTCAGAAACCCGACGCCTCAGGACGGATGATGAAGTGGGCCATCGAGTTGGGAGAGCATGACACACAGTACAAGCATCGGACGTCCATCAAGGGCCAAGCTTTATCTGATTTCATAATGGAGTCAGTCGAATCGGTGGAGATCAACCAGCAAGAGCCAACTCCCGACACTGGAAAATGGTGCCTATATGTGGATGGGTCCTCCAATTCGGGGGGAAGTGGTGCTGGAGTCCTACTCACCAGCCCCGAAGGAAAGAGCCATCCCTATGTTCTCCACTTCGACTTCTGAGATACCAACAACGAGGCCGAGTATGAAACCCTCATAACAGGATTGAAGTTGGCAAAGGACCTCTAAGTCAAGGACCTCGAAATCTTTAGTGACTCACAGATTGTGGTGCAACAGGTCAAAAGAGACTACGAGACCCAAGAGTACAGCCTCCAGAAATATCTCGAGATAGTTAGGCCTCTCCTGAGTCAATTCCAGCACTACAAATTAAATCACATTCCTCGAGAAGGCAACCATAAAACTGACGCACTAAGCAAGATTGCCTCCTCGGGCCTCAATATCTGTTCCTCTTAGGAACTGCTAATGAAAACTCTAGCAAAACGAAGTTATGAAGAAAGCAGCATCATGGCTGTGGGTACCTCGGACACTTGGATGAGCCCCTACATCGAATACCTACAAACGGGAACCCTTCTGGAGGAAAAGGATTTGGCGCGCAAGGTCCGAGTCAAGGCCCCTAAATACGTCATACATGAAGACAACTTATACAAGAAAGGATACCTTCAGCCTTCACTCAAATGTGTTGGGCCCTATGATGCAGAGCACTTAGAACCGGAAGCACACAAAGGCGTTTGCGGTAGTCATCAAGGTCCACGCACCATCGCCCGCAAACTCTTACAAATGGGTTATTACTGGCCTATTATGCTGGAAGATTCCCGGAAATACACTAGCACCTGTCACCAATGGTGAATATTTGCCAAGATGATTCATGTACCCCAAGAGAACATGATTACAATTCAAGAATCCTGCCCATTTGTCTGATGGGGCATCGACCTTGTCGGACCCTTCCCCACGGCCCCCGAAAACTTCAAGTTCATTGTAGCCATTGACTATTTCTCGAAGTGGGTGGAAGCTGAAGCCTTGACGAACATAATCGGCGAAACAGTCATCAATTTCTTTTGGAAAAATATTATGTGTCACTACGGCATCCCAAGATACATAGTGACCGATAACGGATCACAATTTTCTAATAACCCCTTCAAGAAATGGTGTGAGGACTACATCATACATCAAAAGCTCACCTCCCATCCAGAAGCCAATGGCCAGGTCGAGGTCACAAATCGAACCATGGTAAACGACATAAAAAACGCCTAGAAGGAGCTAAAGGAAACTGGATCCGAGAACTCCAGAGTGTGATCTGGGCCCATAGAACAACACCAGCTACAGCAACAGGAGAAATTCCCTAGGTATTTGTAAACAGTCTAGAGAGATAAGACCACTAAGAAGGGCAGGAGCTTTTTGTATAAGCATATTTCCAGAGAGTTTGGATTAGAGTTGTGCATTGCTAGGCAATCTGCGGCTCCATTTCCTTCTCTAAAGATATGTTTTACACAATGTCCTAGTCCCAATCTGTTAAGGTGATCACATATGCTAAAATAAATTCCAGTATACAGAAGAAGGAGAAAGTATTTCTTTGTCTGCTACTAAACTATCAGTTTCCAGAATGAAGCTTTCATTCATAGTTCTGCCAATTGAGAGACCTAGCTCTATAGTTAGTAATTCAGCATGTATGGGTGAGGAGGCAGTCACTATCTTCATTATCATTTTGATCACAACACCATAACAGTTTCTGCTATAAATCCCAAGACAACATTATCAGTAGATAGGAATGATGCATCAACATTAACTTTGACTCCTATGACTGGGTGGCTCCACTTGACTACTCTTACAGGTTTTGGTCTTTTTCTCTTAAGGTATGGTATAAGGTCAATATTGATCAGTTGTTGGTATTTTTAACATTTCCAACTAGTGGAATAGCTCTAAAAACCAAGTTTACCTGTTTTAACTATGTTCTTGAAAATAAAGGATGTGTTATGTCTTACATTATTATAGAGGTGGTCATTCCTGGCCAACCATGTACATCAAAGAGCCATCACAAAAGTGTTAATTGCTACCCTGGTTATGTTTTTCGTTGCTTCTCTATAATTTAAGTAGTAAGAAATCATGTGCTTGAAGGATATAAAATGTGGGATGGGCATAGCAAACATATGTTAAACATAGTAAAGAATCAACATGTTTTTGGGACATTCATTAAAACAATGGTTGAGAGTATCAAGGGAGGGGCAGTTTGGACACTTTGACGGCAGATGAAAACCAAATTTAGTCATAGTAACTGAGAAAGGGAGCAGTTTATTATGCATTCTCCAAATAAAAATACAAAGCTTTGTAGGTACTTTGTTTAACGAAATCTGCTTTATGGTGTGATCATTCCCAACAGTCCTTAGCTTCTGATATGCAGATTTTAATGTGAAGCTTCCATTTATTGAGGGGCACCAAATCATCCTATCTTCATGTCCATATCTGAGCTCCAGTACCTGCAAACAATTCAAATAATTGGTAGCCAATAAGGCTCCAAAGTTGGCATGTAAAGTTGCTTATTTCCACAAAACTCGACCAATGTTAGCTTTGGGAAGGGTAAAGTTTAAATTTCAACATGATGCTCTAAGAACCCCAGACCCGACTAGTTAGAGTACCAGAATGGGGATGAACATGTTCATATTAACACTCTAGAGTTAGAGTTAGCAAACTCAGTGATTAAGAAAATCCTTTTCCATGTATGAGATGTTCTGTAAGTGGCAGGAAGGGACCATAGGAAATAAGTCCAAATTGTATCATTAATTTGAAGCTTCCACCACAGTTTCCATGAAAAAGATTGAATTATTGCTCTTATGTCTCTTAGACCAATCCCATTATCATCTGTGGGAAATGCCATCTTACTCCATTTTCTCCAAACCATTTTTTGTGAAGACTCATTTTCTCCCCAAAAATGTTTTGATGCCATAACCTCCATTTTCCTGATGACGGTTAAGGGGGTTAGAGTACAGCAAAGACATGGTTAGGGATGGAGAGGAAAACATGATTTAATAGCACTAATCTTCCAGCTGGAGTGAGCCATCTGTTCTTCTAGTTGTTCAGTGAGTGTTCCATCCTCTCCAAAAGAGGCTGATAATAAATTATTTTATTTCTTCCAGTAAACACTGGCACTCCCAGGTATTTAAAGGGCATCTTGCCTAATTTCATACCCGACATTCTCTTAATCAGCCTCACTAAATTGAAGTTTGCTTTCAAGTTTATTTAGAAATCTGACTTAGAGTAATTTACTCTTTGTCCTGAGCACTAATCATATGATATGAGGACATTTAAAAAATCTCTTCAGATTGGGTTTTGTTGCTGCTAGAAATATAGGAGTATCATCTGCATACATTAAGTGAGACAACTGTTGTACTCCTCTTGGCATTTTAGAACCTTTTAAGTACTGTGTAGCCAGTAGATGTTTTAGCCCTCTTGTCAGAGTTTCTGAGACAAGATTGTATAAAATTGGTGAGAGAGGGTCACCTTATTTTATACATCTATTGGCTGTGAAAAAGCCAGTAGCTACACCATTTATTAGTACAGAGAAGCATGCTGCAGAGATGTTTTGAACAATGACTTTAACTAAATGACCATGGAACAAAATTGTAATAAAAATTAATTCGGAAATAGTTTTGACCCCATGTCGAAGGCCATTCGCATATCCAATTTGATTATCACATTCTTATGGTGAGGATTTTTGTTGAGTAATCTGACCTTTTTCTGCATTTAAATTGTGTTATCAGATATGTCTCTTCCTTTCAGGAAGACTAACTATTCCAAAGAGGTCAGTTTAGTCATTAATATGGCTTCATCATTTCCATTATAATTTTTGAATACACTTTATTTACGAAATTGAAAACGCTTATTGGTCTGAACTGAGAATAAGTGTTGGGATTAGGAACTTTAGTGATTAGAGTGAGCCATGTGCTAGACATGGCTCTTGGCAGCTTAGTACCCTCTAGGAACTCATTTGCTTACTCAAGTAGATCCTCTTTTATTAAATCCCAACAATGTGTGAAGAAAGAGCCCGAGAAGCCATCAGGACCAGGAGATCCTTCCTTATTGAGATCAAATACTGAGAACTTTAGTCCCTCCTGGTCTACAGGCTTCATCAGATTGTGATTATCCTCCCCAATTTCGGGATGATGTTCATGTAGTGTTCAAGAAACTGACCAGAGGCATCTGAGTCAGATTTATTTAAGAGGTTCTCAAAAAGTTTGACGCCTTCTATTTGAATCTGAGTTGGATCTGTTATCCACTCCCCTCTGTCATTCTTGATCTTGTTTAGCTGATATCTATACCTTCTCTCTTTAATAGAGTTATGAAAAAAGGTTGTATTTGCATCCCCATCTTTCAACCATCTCAAGTTAGAATTCTGCTTCCAGAAGCTGTCAATTCAGTTTGTGCTCTCAGAAGGATTGCAGTCTGCCTATTTAGCTCAATCAGATCAGTATCACTTCCTGTGGATTCAAATAGAATCTCACATTGTGCTACTTTCTCTTCAGCCTGTTTGAGATTGTGATTTACATCACCAAATGAGGCTTTGTTCCATTGTTAGAGTGCTAGCTTAAGTTTTTTTGCTTTGAGACAACTTTTATCATTCCAGACTCAGGGCAGGTTGGTTCCAGGATTGTTCCACTACTATAATGAAGTCCTCTCTCTGGATCCACATCTGCTGAAACCTAAACGGTTTTGGAGATTTTGTTTCAGAGGTTTGAATGGACAGCAAAAGTGGATTATCGTCAGAAATTAATAGTTCTACTTAAAACCTGTATAGAGCTGTATGGGAATAGTTGCATCCACTCTAAGTTAGCTCTTTGCCTCTATCTAGCCTCTTTTGCAAAAGGTCCTCTTTGCTCCTTTTGTTTGACCATGTGAATTGATTTCCAACAGTAGGCACCTCACTTACACTATAGTATTGATCATAGAATTAAATTCTTTGATGCTTACTAGAGGAGGTGATTTGTTCCTTCTTCTCTCATACACTGAAGTAATAGTGTTGAAGTCTCCAACATAATATCTTGGTGCCGTGGGGAGGCCTGGCAGATCATTTCAAAGATCTCTTCTAAGTGAACAAGTTAATGTCGCATATATAAAGGCACCGTTCCAAGAGACTGAGGAGGAGTTCTCAGTAATTTGACACAGAAAATACAAATGAGACTAAGATAATACAGAAATATTGAACTTATGATTCCAAAAAATCCATATATTAGCTCTGTCTGCATGCATACAATTAAAAATGCAGTTTGAATTTAAGAGAAACTATGTCTGTGTTAGGGTGCCATGGTTCACTAAGGCAGAGTATATCAATTTTTTGTGAGACAATAAGGGTTTTAAGCCTTTTAATGGATTTATTATATCCCCTAGTATTCCACACAAGCATGTTACCTAGTACGTTATGTGTATTCATGATTAAACAATTTTTTTATTTTTGTGAGGATCGCAACCACTTTTCAACAGTGGTGTTTCCTGTGATGTGTAACTGATCTAGTAGGTTCCTAACTTCTCTATGTAGTCTTTGAGAGGGAGTACCTGATTCTTGAGCTGGAGTTGGTTTTCCTTCCTTGTTCTAGTCTGGCTCACTAGGTGCCTCTTCATAATCAGAGCTCACATCATCCTCTTGATCTTGCAACACCTGGAAAACATTTGATGTTTGTATTGGCTTGTAAGGAATCAATGCCAAAGATTGAGTAGCTTTGTGTCTATTTCCTAAATGCATATCATCATAAGATAGAAACTTGAGTCTTTAGCATTACTCGATGTGTTGAAAACATTTGATGCAGTTTGTGCAGAGTTGGGAATCAAAGTAGGATTTCCAACACCTGACAGAGGGGTAGGGATATTCTTTTCAACTATGATTGAAGCAGCAGCTTGCACACCATGATCCTTCTGATTTGGATAAGCCACCATTTGCAGGTTTGTTGGCACATATGAGATTTGTTGTGTCCCAGCCTCCTTGGTCTTTTTTGAAATGGTGAGGCCTGAATATTATGCATCTTGGACTGGCTTCAATATCTGTGAGTGATCAGCCTTCCTTGATCTGCTTTTGGATTGCCTGGCTTGTGCTTCCTACTTCTTCAGAATGTGGTTCTTTTTTAACTCCGAAATGCAATATACCACAAATGTCATCTTGGTGGCCAGTTCTCTTACAATGAAAGCAATATTGTGGCAAATTGTCATACTCTATCTCACATTCCACAGAGGAACTAGGGTTGCCGATGGTGATGGACTTTTGGCGTTCTTGGAGCAGATCCACCTCAACACACACTTTAATCACCGAGGGCCTGGTCAGTGCACTCGTAGCTGCATCCATCCTGAGGTAGACCCCCATCGAGTTCCCAAAATCTTCAATTGCCAATCGATTATAAAACTGTATCAGGGCTTTGTGGATGGTGGCCCAAACCGACACCATCGATGACTCTTTGTGCGGCGAGAAGTCAAGGCTCCACTAGAGTATCTTCATGGTGTTGCCGAATATTGTGCAGATTGATCGGATCCAAAAAAATTTATAATCCTCTTTCCAGTGTGACAAGATCAAGATATGTTTAAAGTCAATCAAACCAAGCTGAAACTTACCCCCAAATTCCAGACCTTGGAAGTGTTTCTTGAGCTCCGACATGGGTGGTTTGCCCCAAGTAAATTTCCCGATCAGAGCGTTTTGATAGTGGGAGGCGAAGGCTTGCACAACCTCGCCGGAGTATATACACGCGATCTTGCCGTTCACCCGTCGGGAAATTGGCCTGATCTCAGGGTTATATGGGAGAGTCGTGAAGAGTGGTTGGGGTTTCGGTGCTAGGATGTCGGCAAAGGACTTTCCGGCGGTGGCGCCGCCCGTGATGGGCGTTGGATCCACCATGGAAAATGTTGTTTCCGTCCGTTGTCCCCGTAACAGTGACTAATAACGGGCAGATGTTTCTAGAGAGAAGTCAGAGAAAAAAGTTTAGAGAGAGAGAAGGCTCATATCCATAAAGCAGCTAGCTCATTTCAAAATCAATTGATTTCAATTGATTTGGTTGATAATGTAATTTTGGTCCATTCAATTAAAATGAATTTGGTATATTTACTATTCAGCATATTCATGGAAATTATAAATGGTAATGAACGGCTGTTATACATGATTAAAATATATTGAAAAAAACTAGGCCTTAATTATTAGGATAAGAACAACTATTTAAATACCATATTATACATACCACTTATACGGTTATACCAGTAATTTAACAAATTTTAGTCTTCATGACAAATATTTGGATGGTTATACATTTCTTATATATACTCTCTTGTTTTATGTAAGCCAATCAAGACCAATATTTGACCGGTCGACCGGGACTCTTGACCGGAGAGTACTGATTTTGGTCGGGTCGGTCGGGCCGGTTGGGTCGGGTCGGACAGTGGTTCAGACAGGGTTGGGGCTGGCAGTTTGAGGAGATAGTTTTACTTCTTTTTGCTTTCTTATAAAATTTATTCAGTCTTTTTTAGTGTATGTTTATTGATGTTTGTATTAAATTATTGGACTAAATGTAATCTACTAATCTTAGTTTTCTAACAGGTCTTTTTGCTCAGCAAATTTTGATTAGCTTCCAGTCTAGTTAATACAGTTAGGAGAAATCTGAGTCAAAATAGTTCAAATACTATTGTTGTCGGTACTGCTACTAGATTTGTAGAGCGGTTAAGCCTTAAGTTTATATCGTGTTAGATTGCATTTTCTCTGTCCAATATTTGGCCACCAGCCAATCAGACCAGGATTGGTTGGGATTGCTCTAGTACCGATATTAATTTACATATATCTATTTTTAGGCTTCTGTGATTTCTTCTTAATGTTGCGTTGTAGAATATCACCTTATAAAAGAAATCTTTATAGCAATCGTTGGTTAGGCTCTTGATGAAACTTTCTTATTAGTATAATGGCCAGATAGAATAACTCGGTATGCTTTATATGCTACTCTACTATCCAACCTTGTAAAGATTTGCTATCTTCCGGTGATCAAGAGGCCACCGGGCTCAATGGGTTACCGGTTGAGCTTTAGGTAGACAGTATTTATTATAATAGAACCGGATTTTCTGTTTATGCTTTGAGAAAGTGGGTCGGTGAATTTTTGCGAGCTCTAGAATGCCGTAATTGGTGATGTCTATGCGCATGAGAATGAGGAAAATTTGCTTTTAAATATGCTATTACCGGCATCGATACAGAGAAGACGTAATATTATAATATCTTCAGATGCTTCTCTGATATCTCATTTTGCTTCCGATTTAGATTGGAATATAGCTTTTGGACAACACATGTAAACCTACGGGCAATTTATGGGTTGAGGAGGTATGAATACAATTCTTATACCATATCACGGGTGTATGTACACCCACCTTTAATGTGTGTTTTACAATGCACATTAAACATTGATAACAATTATTGTGCATTCCATTGATAACAATTTACATATACAGTTTATAGAAACTATAAGTAAAAAGATTTACAATGCACAATTAATCACATAAAAATGCACATATATAAATTTTAGAATGCACCTGGGGATACATACCCCAGGTGTATGGTATAATTTGTGGTATGAATAATCGTCCCATTCCCACAAGAATTTAGCCTAAAAAAAAGGTAAGCCAATCAAGAAAGTATTCTGTAAAACATGAAAATGATATTAATTATTACTCTCTCTTGAAAAGGCTATATATAATGATCTTCTTAATTGAATGAAAAATTTAGTTGTTTCTTAATTAGGAAAAATACATGGTTAAAATATGTTACTGACACCCTAATAAGAATATCAGTTTTCGATGTATATTTAATTAAGATTTAATTATTGGTTACTTTTGTAATTTTATTTTTAATTGTATTTATTTGGAATTTTCTCCCAATCATACCATAATTTTATTCTTTTACTATTTTGAGTTATGTTAATTTACTATTTTGTTTGATTTTATATGTATCATTCATATTCATGTTTCCGAAATTATTTTCTGATTTTCAATTGATTTCAATTGATTTGGTTAATTATGTAATTTTGGTTCATTCAATTAAATTGAATTTGATACATTTTCTATTTAGCATATTCGTGGAAAATTTTTTATATGGTATTGAAATTTTACATGGTTAAAATATATTGAAGAAAATTAAGTCATCACCCCATGGTTGTTTTAGTTTACATAATTTGTTTTTTAAATTTCTGTATTTCATATGCAATGCAGCACAAAATAAAATAAATAAATTCTACTTGCTTCTATATTAAAGTAAAAGCTCAGAATTTGATAAACCTAAAGGAGTATTTTCATAACACAAGAAACGAAGATTCTCTTTTCATTTATGCATTAGGATTACAATTCCAACCTTATCCTTGCAAATTTATTTATGATATAGTAATGGCATGAAAATTTATTTATGATATAGTACTGTGATGCAAATTTAATTCAAATAGACATTAAAATTCCAAACGACATCACGGAAAAATGTAACACTAATACGCATGGATAACTTAAATCAATTAAGTTCAAGTACCATGTAAATAAAATAAAATTAAACATTAGTTGAATAAATTATTTTATTAACTAGTTGGGATGTACCGTGCGTTGCGCGGTATATTTGAAGCACTTCAATTATCTATAAAATAGGGGAAACTTCCATGTTTACTTGGTGAACGTCGTTTCACTCACACAAATAAAACCTGCAATACACTAAGGATAAAATCCTAGCACAGTGGTAAGCAGGGTCGAATCCACAGAGAACGGTGTGAAATTATTGATCAACCTACTAATTAATTTTGGTTTAGCAACCACGCCTTAAATTGAGATTTGTTTGATTTTAACTACGGAAAACTAGAACAATAAAGCACACAAATCCAATGCAATGCAAGAAGAGAAAATATATATGATGAAAGAAACCGGCTTAAGCTAATCAGTTAGTTCAATCATTGATCATTGACACCTACAGTCCATTTATTCTCTACAAATCAACCAGTTATAAGAGAGCAAGTATTCGCTGAACCCTCCAAATTCCCCCTTAATTATTCGATCGCAAGCAAGTATTTGCTAAACCTACGACATCCCTAATCAAAGTGTCCTAGCAAGTATTCGTTAAACTAGATAAACACTTTAACAGCATTAAGATCTAGGAGAACCCAGTTTAGATAATTAAGCACGTACTCGCATGCAAACATTACCCACTTAACTATTCATCATCCCTATTATTATATAGTCTGTATCAGTTATCTATTGTATAGACAGGAATTTTGCTACTTTTATTAGCTCTAGCCTAACAAGATTAAGATGATCAAACTTAAACCTGCAGACATAAATTATATCATGAATAATCAAGAACCCGTAGAGATTAAACTTCATGCAAGCATTAACTCTCACAATTCATGAACCACTTAATTAACCTAAGCCGATTAAAAGAATTTAGCTACTCATGCTTAAACCACAGACATAAACAATTGATGAATTAAACATAATAATAATAAAAGAAAATAAGAAAGAAATACCAATGATTTTATTGATGAATGTTGATGCCCTTAGCCAGAAGTACAATGAAGAAGAAAAAGAAGATTTCGAGTATTGATGCTATCTCCGTACGGTTCCCCTCTTCTTCTACGAAGAGTATTTATCCTCCCCTCAAAATAATCCTCAAAATACTTCCCTTATTTCTAGTAATAAAAATATCAGGAAAATATTAAGAGTTCTAATCCTAGTGTGAATATATCACACAATTATTATAAATACCAGAAATAGAAAATACAATCCCACTTAATTAGGGAAAAGGGAGAATCTTCTTCAACTTAATTTCTTCTTCTCTCTCGGCCGCATGAAATCCTTGTCGAATGTTTTAACTGAATCCCTTTCAGAACAGGATTTCTTCTTTCTCTTTCTTCTTTGGGCTCCAAGACATCTTTTTGGCCCAACAGACAAACAGACTGAATTTGGCCTTCTCTTTATTCATGGACAGCAACTAGTAACTCCCTAAAGAAGGGATCGGACACTACCTCATTAAAAACCCAGTGGGAAAAAAGAGTGTAGTAATCCCCTTCATCAGTTTCACCTCAGTCCGAGTCAACTTCACCGAGCAATTTAGTGATCGTTAAACGAAGCACAACTCTCCCAAATGAAGGATTCCGGATTAAGAATCAACTGGATCAGCATCCTTCAAGTGCTCTAATCATATCAAAACAGCACTTCTTGCTCCTCTTGCTCATCTCAAGCTACATGTGTAATCTGACATCAAATACAACTCATAAGTGCTAAATGGCACATAATATATCATTAAAAATCCTCAGAAATACACACATATTATCACCACATCATTACTTCAATTCCTTAGTGTAGCTTTGAGGTTTGTGGTGAAAAATAGACCACTTGATAGGACGAAAGGACCAAACTGTGAATATTTGGAACTGTAACTGATATTTATGGGTTAGTATGAAACAGGAAACTGTGCAGTTGCTGCAACTATAGAATTGATGAACATGTATAGGAATATAGTTGGGGCTTGTGGATATAGGCGGAAAGAGGAGGTTGTTGGCCAGAAATCACGGGTTTATCGGAGCTGAGAGGCAAGAGGGGCAACAGATTTGCAATTGCAACGGTTTAATGTTCAATATTTTCGCGATTGTAAGGAAAGGTTTAGAAATTGGATTGATTGAAGTTCTAGAATTGTGTTGAGTTGCATGTGATGTTCTACACATCAAAGCTGCAGTATTGAGTTGGGTTAGCAAGGTCCATTTTGCTCTAAGTCCATCAGTATTTGGCTAAATAATTGGTACGCGCTTATTTGGGGTTTGATATAATATTGTTCTGGAGTTTTTTATCTGCTATCATTAGTTTTCCTATGAATAGGTTAAACTGTGATTAGTTTCAAATCTGATTCTTAGCGGTATGCGGCAAAGGGAAATCCGAGTCAGAGTAACTTAAATACTTACTTCTGGCGATTCCGTAATGGTCCGTGTTTGTGCGCAAGGAGAAATCCAAGTCAGAGTATGTTGGTTACTTACTCTTGGCGGGTTCGTACATCAGATTTGTAGACTGAACAGGCTGTCTAGGCATAGCTAATCTGTGAAAGCAACCTGAGACATCTCTTACTGCCTCCGATGGGAGATGCAAATAACGTTTAATGAGATGGATTGGGAAGTGCTCACAGGCTAATTATTGTCTAGACAACTTGTGACTGTTAGATTAAATTTTTATAATTCTTTGATGCTGTGAAAGTGAGCCGGTAAATCTCTTACTGCCTCCGAGGGGAGATGCAAATAACGTTAATGAGATGACCCGGTGAGTGATTGCAAAATTAGAGTGTTAGAGAACAATATTTGTCAGATATAGACTCATTATTTAGTCTAAGGCTCTGCTTGTTTATTTGATACAGGGAATGTACTGTATTGCTATAGAATTAAATTTCCCTGCAATCCTACAAATTGTCTCCTAGTAGGAGTATTGGGAATTCACGATGTATCATTTTGATTATTTCGGTTGAGAGGGGCCATGAATAATCCTCTTTCTTTAAATTTTTTTAAAAAAGAGTAAAATATTTTTTAATCAAAGTAATTTCTTTGTAATTGGTTTTTTTAAATAAAGGAATAGTAATATACAATTGGTGATGTTCTTTACATCAAATGTATTATGATATTGTAAATCAATTTCTGATCACATTATATAAACATATGATCTTTAGATAGAAACATATGTTCCTATATCATTATTAGCTATAAAATCTTTAACATAACATACTAAATTTACGTTTTGGAACTACATACTAAATGTATTGTTATGGTAATGACCAATAAATTAAAACTTATCTGCATTTAGAATTTCCCTAAGTACAAAACAATTTTAACATGTATATATCACTATATCAAGTAAACAGAGACAATCCTCGGCGTAATATATTGTGGACGATTTACTTTAATATGATATAAATTAAAGTTTATTATATTTATTTTGTCACAATATATTATAATTATGGTATTAATATATTATAATTTGCTACCAAAACAATACAATTGTTTATATAAATTTTATCATTAT
The DNA here is from genome assembly GCA_948330725.1 of Sherardia arvensis. NCBI lineage: Eukaryota > Viridiplantae > Streptophyta > Magnoliopsida > Gentianales > Rubiaceae > Sherardia > Sherardia arvensis. The sequence continues at coordinate 21,086,553 of OX415238.1, forward strand.
AATTTCTTCTGGCAAAATTATATTTAATTTAAACCCTCTCAATTTCTTGATAAAAAAGTTGTACATTGGAAGGAAAAGTTATGGTCGGAAGATTGTTGGTGTATAACTGCATATGAATGCATATTATTAACATCAATAGTATATTTCCTTGCCATAAATTTCTTTTTGATATATTTCCTTCCCACAAATTTCTTTTTTTATATTTTGTGGATGAATATATAAATTTCCAACTATATATAAGTAGGATATTAATTGCTAAGATAATTAAAAATTATCAAACTTTTCCTTGCTTTTAGTGATGATTAATTATTATCAAAAAACATAAAGAAGCACAACCGAACTCATTGAATTCGAGTTGAATAGAATGTAAATATGTTTGAACCCCAACAATTCCTCCGGGCGACGCCATTAACTAACCCTAGCTTCCTATCAACCATAGCGGCAGTCTCGATTTCCTCTGGCTCACAACTGCCATGGTTCACGTCGGAAATCCGTGCTTATGATCCATGGCTTGTACTTTCGGGGAATGAAAGACTGGCATTATATATATATATTCAATCAATCAATACAACTTTATTTTTAATCAAAATACAATATATTAAGAATCGGTCTCCTGAGTGACCGTCTATATCTAGCAATGATATAGACCAGGGACTGAACTGCAAATATACCAAGTTGAGGAAATTTTCGCGGGTCAAAACCCGGATATAAAGCGGGTTATAACAAAGTGGACCCATTTTGCAGAAACCACGCGTATTTCTCCAATTTCCCTGCCATACGGAACCAAAAACCATACGGAACCAAAAACCTGCCAGATTTCTTCTCTGCTAAAATCACAGATCTACCTTGATTTCACAGAGCAGAACGCAAACGCGAGGAATAATTTGGGGCAAAAACACTGGATTTCACTGGTTTAAGCTACGGGCATGGAGATCCAAAGCAAGGTGAGTTCCAATTTGAATTTCCGATGAATTTTGATGTATAAATCAACAATTCGATGCATCGAATCCTTGCTAATTGATGTTTTTTTATTTATAAACCACAGCTTTCAATAAGTGGCGAAGAAGCTGTAGATTCTGCTGTTACCGATCTAGGATCATGCGTAGATGACAAGGAAGATCGATCTTCATTAGCAATAGGTAAATACTGGAGTTTTGTTTGATACTGGATATTTTCTTTAGTTTTCAGTTTGTTTTATCTGTGAAAAGTGTCGTGTATAGGTTGGGATCTGATGTGTTTAGCATGAAAAGCTGGATTTGAATGTGTGAGCACTATGTATATCTGTTGAAATGCTTGTCTGTGGAAAGTGGACTGTTTAGTATGAAATCTGATGTATTTAGCATGAAAACTGGGTTTGAAATTGTAAGCACCATGAATAAAACTTTTTGGAATGCATGCTTGTGAAAAGTGGGCTGTTTAGGATGGAATCTGAACTGTTTAGCATGAAAACTGGATTTGAATGTGTAAGCATCATGGATATCTGTTGAAATGCATGTCTGTGGAAAGTGGACTGTTTAGGTTGTGATCTGATGTGTTTAGCATGAAAACTGGGTTTGAAATTGTAAGCACCATGAAATAATACTTTTTAAAATGCATGCTTGTGAAAAGTGCCCTGTTTAGGATGGAATCTGAACTGTTTAGCATAAAAACTAGGTAACAATGCTCATCTGCCTGATTTGGAGGACGTTGATCTTAGGCAGAGTTTTGATGGACTCAGTGCTAGAACCCTTGAAGAGCTAGAAGCACTTTACAAGCTGCATGCTAAAGCAATTGGTTTTTGCTATAGAAAATCAACAAGTAGGAGAAATCATCAAGGCGTTCACTGCGAACAATATTTTAGTTGCTCTTGTGCAGGAAAGCCGAAAAAAGAAACCACCCAAACACCGCCTACCCCAGTCCTACTGTTAGATGAACCTGAAAGTTCAACATCAAAGAAAAGAAAAAGAAAGCACAAGGAGTATCCGATAACCAAGACAGAGTGCAAGGCTTCACTTCGTGTAAAGCTGGTTGATGGAATTTTCCATGTCAAACATCATATCCTAACGCATAATCATGCTTTGCTTAGGCCCAAATGGATGCAGTTTGCAAGAAGCGAGCGCAAAATCACTCCAGCAATAGCCAAGGTAAAAATAGGATAATTTCAACGTAAAAATGTTTAGCACAGATTGCTATTTTTTAAAATTGTGTGAGGCTGTGTTTGTTTCAGGTCATAATGGGGATGGAAGATGCTGGAATGAAACCAACTGATGGATACAACTATCTCACATATTTAGCGGGAGGAGATGAGGCAGTGGGTCATGAACTCAGGGACCAAATCAATTTTGTTGGAAGACTCAGAATGAAAGAGATTGAAAAGGGCGATGCAAAAACATTAATAGCAACTCTAGAGGAAAAGAATAAGAACCAAGAAGGTTTTTTCTACAGAGCTTTGAAAACGGAAGATGAAAACAGGTTGAAAGCTGTGTTTTGGAGGGATTCTATGATGCACGAAGATTACAACATTTATGGCGACTGTGTAATACTCGACACTACCTTCAAAACAAACAGGTAACATTGAAAACTGGTGTGTTTAGGTTAGAAACTAGAGTGTTTATTTAGAAAACTGTTGTGGAAAACTGTTTAGTATTAACTGTTTAGAAACTGGTGTGTTTATATTATAAAATAGTGTATTTACATTGAAAACTATAGTCTTTACAGAATGTTTTATGAAATAGGTTTAAATCTTATAAATGACATTTGTAGCTGACTACAGTATTGACTCTTTAGAAACTGGTGTGTTTATATTTAAAACTGGTGTGTTTACTTTAAAAACTGTTGTATTTACAGAATTTTTTTTTTCTGAAACAGGTACAATTTGATATTTGCTATGATACTTGGAATGAATAACAGCCGAGGTAATGTGATGTTTCCTTGTGCTTTTATGTCTGATGAAACAAGTGAAACGTTTGAGTGGGTACTTAAAACATTCAAGAAAAGTATGGGGGGCAAAGCACCGATAACATTGTTTACAAATCAAGATATTGCGATGACAAATGCGATCGAAAAGGTAGAGTCTTAATACTGCATGTTTAACATGTTTTTTATATTGTCCTGGGCTAATTAATGACAATCTTCTGTAACAAAAACAGGTTTTCCCTGAGACGAGACATCGATTATGTTTGTGGCACCTTATGCAGAATGCAATTTCCCATTTTGGCGAGCTGAAAAAAGACGGGCCTTTCAAGTCAGCATTCCAGCGATGCTTATACGGCTGTTCGTTCGAGCAAGAATTTGAAGACTGTTGGAGAAATTTGCTCATAGAGTTCAACTTGGAAGGTGATGACTGGTTCGAACGGCTGTATAATTTGCGCGAGAAGTGGTGTACAGCGTTCAGCAAAGATTTCTTCTCTGCTAGGACACTAGCTACACAAAGATGTGAGAGTGCAAACCATGCTATCAAGGTGAAGGTCTCAAAAATAACATCGTTGACTCAGTTTGAGAAGGCTTTTGAAAAAATGATTAGAAAATGGAGGAAGAACGAACAGAAAGAGGAAAGTAGGTGCCTACGGTTTCTACCTCGGTCAGCAAAAGGGGGCCTTTTGAAGCATGCATCCGAAGTCTACACACTCAAGATTTATGAGGAATTCAAGCGAGAATTTGGATGGGCAATGGCAACATCGATTTCTGAATCCAAGCTGAATAATGGTGGATACATCAGATGCTTTGTAGTGACTTTAGAAACAGATCCTGATACAGCAGGTTTGTTTTTATTTACAACTTTTTTTTTTTTGATATAATAGTCTTTTGGATGAAATCTAATGTCTTTAAGTTAGAAACTGGTGTGTTTGACTATAAAACTGTTGTATTAGCAACAAGTGAAAAAATGTGTTGTTTAGAATAGATACTAGCATGTTTAAGAATGTGAATACTAGAGTGTTTAGTTGTTTAAAAACTAAACACTCTAGTATTCACATTCTTAACACATGCTAGGTTCTTGAACGTAAACTGAGAAGGAAGAATCTTTTGGTTAAAAACTGATATCCTTAGGTTAAAAACTGGTGTATTTAGGTTAGAAACTGGTGTATTTGTTTTGAAAACTGGTGTATTTACAGAAGGTCTTGCAGGTGAAGTTATGGTGACAATCCCTGCAAATAAGTCCTGGGAGTTTCACTGTTCCTGCAGAATGTTTGAAGAAACAGGCTTGCTATGCTACCACATGATCAGGATATTGCACATGATGTCAATAATGAGGATTCCACCACAGTACATTGTGTGCAGATGGACGAAGAATGTGAAAAAGCAAATCTGGGATAAGTTTCTTGAAGAAGACAAGAATGCTGAGGCAGGTAAGAAATTGAAGGACTCAATTCCATGGCGGCATCAGATCACAGGGCAGTTCTACCATCTGGTTGCCCAAAGTGAAGACAATCTGGAAGCTAGAAAACTATTAGAAGATGTGGTAAAGAGGCAAACGGTTTCAATTAAAAAAGTCCTAGGAAAAGAAGAAGAAGAAGAAGAAGTCACAGATCCAAAGAGCTCATCCGGTACTGCTGCTCCAATTGAAGAAGATGATGAGTTTGCAATTGAAGATCCAGACAAAGCAAACATCAAAGGGAGAGGTAAAAGAATCAAGTCATCAATCGAGCGCCCTAATGCAAAGCCAACAAATGAGTTTGGATCATATACTCCAAAGCCGCGATTATTTTAAGTTCCATCTTTGTTTTTTTTCTTGATTTTTGGTAAAGACAAACATTGTACCATCGAGATTTGAATTGAGTTATGTTATTGGGATTTGAAACTGCTGGATTGTTTTGTTAGAAATAAGGGTGTTTGAGTTAAAAACAGTGGTGTTTATAGTGAAAACTGTGCTTTTTATGTTTATAGTTGAAAGCTGTTGTGTTTTAGATGGAAAATGGAAACTGTTGAAACTGTTGAAAGGTGATTGACTTAGAAACTGTTGTTTTTAAGATGAAAACTGTTGTGTTTAAGATCTCAAAACAACATTCATGGAAACTGTTGTATTTAAGATGAAAATTATTGTGTTTATAGTGGTGATAGAAACTTGTGTAAGGTGTTTATCTTAAAAACTGTTGTTTTTAAGATAGAAACTGATGTGTTTAAGTTAAAAACTGAATGCTTAAGATAGAAAATGTAAAGCTGAACAAGTTTTTAATATAGAAACTGTTGTGTTTAAGTTAAAAACCTAATTAGCTTACAAAATGTTGTTTTTAAGATAGAAACTGATGTGTTTAAGTTAAAAACTGAATGCTTAAGATAGAAAATGTAAAGCTGAACAAACTTTCATAAAACTAAAACAAGAGTCATTAACAAGCAAAAGTGCACTGTTTAACATGAAAAACTAAAAATTAATATCCCATACTGGTCTAAATTTTGATATGCTAACCAAGGTGTTTATGAATTTTCCCAAAATTCATAATCGTCAATGTGAAGATCAAAACTTGGCATTGCTTCCTTGACCTTCGGCATAGCAGATTTCACTACCTCATCAAACCACTTGTGCAGCTCGGGCGCCTGCCAAAACTCCTCACTTTCCCATACATCTTCAGGTTGGCTACTGGCTTCAGCTTCTTGTGGTTGAGTTTGACGCTCTTCTGCATTCTGACTTTGAGCCTTGGCAGCGGCTTTATCTGACTTAAGTCTTGCAAAGAACTTCGCAGTGACAAGTCCCATATCCCTTTTCAGAATCTCATAAGCTTGTTCAGCATTCTGTAGAAGAATAATAAACAGTTAGAAGGAATTAAGAATAAAAAAAGCCAAAACGTTTTGTAAAACTTACACTCAAACCAAGGTCCGCTATCTCCTGATCAGTTTTAAACTCCCAAGTTCCTGGAAGGTCGAAGCTGCCATTAAACTTATTGGCTGGCCTATCCCCATTAGCAGCATTGATAACCCTCCCCGCACGAGTCAGTGGGTACAACCTGGTCTCAACGAGAACCTTGTCAAAGCCATTCATTTTGAGCCAACTAACCCTTGAAGCCACCTTATCTTGAGGCCAGTGCTGAGCAAGAGGGACTGTCATAGGTTCCGGCATACCTAAATTTTAAACACACGGAAATATACCAGGTCAGACAGAAAAATCACACTAAACACACAAGTTTTCAAAGTTAAAACATTAGAAATCACATTAAACACACAAGTTTTCAGAATCATACCTAAATATGGCGACCGTTGAAGATATTGGATCAGAACTACATACACACAACCCCCAAGAGCAGTTTGTTTCTTGCTTCGTTTGTGGAAGTTCGTCACCCCTTTCAGTAGCTGCTCCAAGAGATACTTGCACCAATCCATGGTTGCTATCTCAGACACGTCAGTGACAGCCTGGATCATCTTCATATCGACATTCCTAAATTTTATGCCAGCCAGAAAAATACATTAAATACACAAGTTTTCAGTGTTAAAGCATTAGAAACCACATTAAAAACACAAGTTTTCAGAATCATCTACCTGGTTTGCAGAGGATTGACAAAGTTTCCGAGCATAAACAGCACAAAAAACTGTAGAAACTCTTCACCACCATCTGGAAGGGCTTCCATATCTCTCACCAAAGCATCCAGAGGGATGTCAGCATCGTCATTCACCTTGAACCTTCTCTTCCATGCAAGCCTCTCCCGCTTAATCTTCTCAGATTTATCAGCGCCGATGTTCCCAGACAATGAACCAACAGGTACATCGACTCCACCTATCGGCAAGCCCAACACATCAAAAACCTCATCAACCCCTATCTTATAGGTCACTGACCCTATGGTTTGATTGCCATGGCCATCTAGACTGGAAATCAAGAATGGGATGATTTCCAGCGGGAACTTGCTCATCTGCACCTTCAACAGGCCCCCAAAACCAATTGTCTCAACAGCAGTCTTCTGAGCCTCGGTCAGTTTTGCTAAAAACTTGGCAACAATGCTTAAATGGCATGCTATTTTCACGCCCTTATCCAGTCTGCAAAATAAACGTTTAAATATCAGTTAAAATGCAACTATCGAATGTTAGTATATAAAAAACTAAAATTAATTTTAAAACTTACTTAATTTCATCATTTTCCACAATGCAAACATGCTGCGACTTTTTCCTGGCCCTCTTTTCCACTACTTCACCATCAGTTGTCTCCACATCATTTTTCCTCTTCCTCCGTTTGTCAGTTGGAACACCACTTGCAGCACATTTAACTGTGCTTATGGGAGGAACGTCGTGGACAGTGGACTGGGAATGGACCTGGGGCTGGGGGGCTGAGGCTGAGATTGAGACTCCTTGAGCGGGACCTCTTTGAACAAGGGCTGCTGGGGCTGATCGACCCGAGGCTGGGGCTCGCTGACCTGGGGCTGGGGTAGGGGCGAGACATTTTGGAAGGGGGATAGGTTGAACAGGGGGGACAGAGGCTGGGACTCCTCTAACATGGGCTGAGGGGACTGAGGCTGAGGCTGGGAGGACTGAGGCTGGGACTCCTCGACCGGGACCTCGTTGAACAACCCTCCCAGCTGATCATCCCGAGGCTCGCTGACCTGGGGCTGGGATTCAGGCACGTTGATATGGGGCTCGACAGTGCTGGACTGGAGCTCATCAGTGGTGACCTCGGGCTCGACAGTGCTGGACTGGGACGAGGCAGGAACTAAAATCTTCTTTACACGTTTCTTTGCTTGACGTTTCTTGTTCACCACAGGTTCATCAGCAGCTTTCTTCTCAGGTTCAGCAGCAACTTTCTTCTCCGTTGCACGGGGAGGTTTCTTCTCCGTAGATGGACAATCCCTGCATTTTTTGTTTTTACGCAAATTCCTCTTGCCTGTATTAAAAAACAAAATAATCATTGGTACATGTTAAAAATCTACTTCATAATCTACATTAAAATTGCAGGGAAAACAAGATCATACCATGAGTGCATGTGGATGCAGTAGCCACTTCTTTTTCCTTTTTTCCTTTTCTAGTGAGCTGCTCTTCAACATCATCTTCAGCATTGTCTTCATTGATTTGTGGAACAATGGATGCCAATACAGTATCAGCAAAATTCTGGCTGTCGCTCTGATCCTCATTGATTGGCTCAGCCCCAATCGTAGAGCGCGTGTTATACACCACACGTACTGCAAAGAAATACTTTTCTAATCAGTAATTTTTGAATTTTAAACACTTGTAAAAGCATAAATAATCAAGCTAGAAAGACAAGTTTTCATATTATAAACTTCAGATTTTAGACACATAAAAACTAGGGTGTTTATGTTAAATAATGTTGTATTAATTGTAGTCAAGTTTCCAAATTAAACAATCAAGTTTCCAAAAACACACAGTTTTCAAACTAAACAGTCAAGTTTTACAGTCAAAAGTTTTCAGGCTAAACAATACAGTTTTCAACCTTAATAATCTAGTTTTTACAAAACAACATTCTAAAAATCAAAGTTCTACAATCACTTTAGTTTTCATTCTAAAAAAGCAAGTTTTCACAATTTTTTTAGTTTTCATACTAAAAAATCAAGTTTCTAAACATCAAACTTTCCAAACAATAAAATTTGACAAACCACAGTTTCCAGACTAAACTACATAGTTTCTTCAAACACAGTAGTATTCAGCCTTAATGATCAAGTTTTCAAAAATAACAGTTTTCACGTTAAACAAGCAAATTTTAAAAAACACCACAGTTTTCAGGTTAAAAACTAAAAAATCCACATGCACACAGAAAACACATTAAACAGTCAAGTTTCCAAAAAAACACAGTTTTCAAACTAAACAGTCAAGTTTTACAGTCAACAGTTTTCAGGCTAAACAATACAGTTTTCAACCTTAATAATCTAGTTTTTACAAAACAACATTTATCACATGTAAAAATCAAAGTTCTACAATCACTTTAGTTTTCATTCTAAAAAAGCAAGTTTTCACAATTTTTATAGTTTTCATACTAAAAAATCAAGTTTCTAAACATCAAAGTTTCCAAACAATAAAATTTGACAAACCACAGTTTCCAGACTAAACTACATAGTTTCTTCAAACACAGTAGTATTCAGCCTTAATGATCAAGTTTTCAAAAATAACAGTTTTCACGTTAAACAAGCAAATTTTAAAAAACACCACAGTTTTCAGGTTAAAAACTAAAAAATCCACATGCACACAGAAAACACATTAAACAGTCAAGTTTACAATCTAAACACATAAAAATTCAACCAAAACAGTTTAATCGAACCGGAGCAGTCACGAAGATCAAAAAACAACAAAAAAGCGTGAAAACACAGCGACAGAAAGTATCACCTCTCTGCACCCCCTCTGGTTTGTTTTCTTCCACTGATTTAGACGACTTCATTTTTTTCAGATCTGCAGAACACAAAACACGAATCACGAATCACAAAACACAATCAATCAATCATGAACATCACACCAATCAATCATGAAAAGAATAATGAACAGTCGGATTAACATACCTGACTCAGAAATTGGAATATTACCCAATCGATTAACAACTGAGCAACGAACGCTGCAGTACACGAAAACGCAGATCTAAACACAATGAGAACTAAATACAAAAAATGCAGATCAAAAAACCATTAAATAACAATCAATACCTGGATTGCGCCGGTTGGATTCCGCCGGTTGGATTGCGCCGGTTGGAATGCGCCGGTTGGATTGCGCTGCGGTGGTTGGGATTGCGACGGTTCGGCGCGACTGGGGGTTTCGGAAGAGAGGGTTTGGAATTGGGAACGGTGGTTGAAGAGTGAAATATGGGAAATAAAAAAATAGAAAATTGCTTTATATATTTTTGGAGGAGGGCTTTTTAGCAATTTCTCTAATTGCTAAAAAGGACCTGCGTATTTCTAAATTGCAAAACAGGAGCCGTTTTTCTAATTGTAATTGCAGAAATAGGCCGTCTATATTATAGCAATAATATAGACGGTCTATTACAAGACTAATATATATATTAATACCAAAATTATATTATTTAGCATGAAACAATATATTGTGTTTTGTATAAAGAAAAAGAGAATATACGATAAGTATCATGGACATATTATATATAGGAGTTTGAATGAGTTGTATTTGCATGTGTAATTTGTAGTTTTTGTGGTAATATGGAAGGCGAAAGAAGTTATGGTAAATTATGGCTTTGGTTTTAATTAAAAAACATATAATAACTAAAAAAGGATGTATAAAAATTGTAGGAGCCGGAATATGGTGATGTTGTGGTGGTTATGTGGTGGTTTTAATCAAAACTACGTAGTTTAATGCTTTTAATTAATTTATATTTACCGGAGCAATAACTCTTCTAGTTCTCTTTAGGATTAAAAACAATTAGTTCAATTTCGTTCAAGTAGTTTAGACTATTATAATGTGGGTTTTCACCATTTTTGGTAAATAATTGAGGGCTGAAAATGGACTTTTATCATAATTTCGGAATCAATTAAAAAAAATACTCTCTCTAACATCTGATGATCCTGCTTCTCTCTAGAAAAGCCTTGTCATTTGACCGTTATTTCCTACTGTTTTAGCCGGTAACGGCTAATTTAGCCGTTGCGCAATGGTGGAACCACCGCCGGAACGCGACGGCGCTGCCAGAAACCGTAGTTTTCTTAGTGCCCTCACCTCTAAACCTCAACCACTATCATCTTCTCTGCCCTTTGATCCCCAAATTCACCCAACAACATAATTCAAAGGTAAAATAGCCTGCATAATCACCCCCAACGAAGTTGCCAAACTCTCCGATCACTATAGTAATGCTCTCATCGAAAAATTCGCCAGAATGAAACCTTCGATGGAATATCTGTATGAGGCCTTTAAATCAGTGGGATTTACAGGTAGATACTAACTCGGCTCGATCGACCATAGGCTTGTTCTCATCCGGTTTGAAGAAGCCGAGGATTATCGGCGGTGTTGGATGAAGACGCAACTGGTTTTTAATGGTCCAATCATGAAAATCTTCAAATGGACGGCCAACTTCTCACCGGAAACGGAGACTTCAATAATCCCAATCTGGGTAACCATTTAAAACATCCATATATTTTGGTATAATACTGCTATGTTAGAGATGATTGAAAATAACATTGGCAAATTTATAAAAATGGATCAGGCCACTGCTAGTCTTACCTGTCCCTCAGCTGTAAAATTGTGTATTGAAATCGATCTTCTGGCCAAAATACACAATTTTATCACCCTCACTACCTCACTAAATGGAGACACTGCCGAATTCCCTATAGAGTATGAGCACTGTTAGACCAGCAAACCAACCTTTTAGGAAACAGACTCCTTATCCCACATATACTAAACCATACCAGAAGCACAATGCTCCACAAACTCAACAGCAGAAATCCAATGATGCAAGCTCTTTTGGTGTTTCAGCAAGTGATAAAGCCATGACCCTCAATGCTCAGTCTCATGCTCAGGAGCCAGTGATGAAATATGTTAAGAAGACTATCTCCCCTGACTGCCACATCTCAAATGATGATACACTAGCACCTACTAAGCTGGTTCCTTCTATGGCTCATACTCAAAGCACTACCATACCATCTTGCTCAACATCCCCAGAAAGCTCTCCTCCCATTGTGACTGTCTTAGACTCTGACACTGAAGGTGATGGTGCTGAACTGAATATTGTGAGGGCCACAGTAGAGCTATCTCAGAATACTATCTCAGACAGTCCAGTCATTATATCTCCAACACCAACCCCATCTGGTGACAAAGCTCTTTTCAGAACTCCAAGGAGTAAATCAAAGTCTCCAAAAAGGCTAACAACATTTGCTGCCGATGATATCAACATACACTCAGGTAAACTCCCTGTATCTCCAGATAGCTCTTTTAATACTGACAATTTCACCTTTTACTCTCAGCCAAGGAATACAGGTAACAGATTCCTCCCCCTAATAGAGGAAGGAGTGGAGGATGTGATTACAAAGGATCCACTAAGTGAAGATAGAGTCACTGATTTACAGGAGTTACAAACTAATGATCAAATCTCCCAAGAGATCAATTTAACTGAAACCAATATAGTGGACTCTCCCCCTCAGGTAAGTTCTGATCCAATTACTTTCACTCAAATGCCATCAGCTGATAATAACTTAATTGATTCTGATAAAAGTAACACCTACTTTACTCAGATTAATAAAGTTGTTACTAGAACAACAAGTAAGAGTATTAAATCACGTAAAAAATGATTAATAAGACCTTAGGAATCAATGTGATTGTGTGGAATGTAAGAGGAATGGAGACTTCAGTGTTGAGAATTGAGAAACTGACTAGAATTCACAAGATGGAAATGATCTATTTTATTGAACCTCAACACCACTTCTCTGAATGTTCAACCTACTGCAAAAAGCTAAATTTCAAACGCTGTTTATATTCCTCTCTTTGTAATATTTGGCTCATGTGGAACAGTCAACTGGATGTAGTGCTAAAATCTGATAATGGTCAATTCATTTCAGTACAGATAACTAGTCATACACAGAATGAAGTCACTGATTTCATTGTAGTTTATGGCCAGAGATCTAGGAAAGAAAGAAGGGGCCTTTGGTTAGACCTTAAAACTATAAATCTTCTTAAAGCTGTGTACATGGGGGATTTTAATGCCATGATTTCTATTAATGAGTACCAGGGTCACTCCTCCCCTCTTTTAGGTAGCATGCAGGATTTTAACCAGTTTATAGATGATATGGCTTTACAACATGTTAACACTGTAGGAAATTACTTTACATGGTCAAATGGTAGAACTAGGAACAGTGGGAAAAAATTAACCATGGAAAGACTTGATAGAGCTATATGTAGTAGTTTATGGCTAAATAAATTCCCACCATCCTCAGTACAAGTTCTAAATAGACTATCATCTGACCACAGTCCTTTATTACTTAGAATTGCTAGCAACACACCCTCAGTCCCTAGACCATTTAGATTTATTAATACTTGGTTTAAAAGACATGACTTCATGGACCTAATTAGGCTTCACTGGAATCAGTCACAAGAAGGTCAGGGCATGCTTAAACTTTTCATAAAACTAAATTACCTCAAAAATTATCAGAAAAAATGGACCAGAGAGGTATTTGGTAACATTGAAGAAAATGTTAAAAAGGCTGAGGAACATTTAAGAATCCAGGAATTAGCTTTTGAAGCTGATAGCTCAACTGATGAGTTAATCAAATTTAATAAAGTTAAAGCTCTTTTACAGAAGGCATTAAAAGAGGAAAACAATTTCTGGAAACATAAAGCTAAAGTTAAATGGCTAAAAGAGGGTGATGAAAATACCAAATTTTTCCATCAATCAGTTTTGGAAAAAAGAGGTAGATTACAAATCACAAAAATAAAAAGCTCCACAGGTTCATGGTTGGTAGAAAAGACTGATGTTGAGAATGAAGCTATTTCTTTTTATCATGATTTGCTAACAGATCAGCCACACCCTGACCAGGAGGTTTTTTCCTCTCATTTTCTGTCAAAAATTCCTACAGTCATTACTGAGGAAGATAATGATAGTTAAATTAAGCCAGTAACTTTGACAGAACTGAAGCAAATAGTCTATGGCATTAATAAGTCTAGCAGTCCAGGGCCTAATGGCTACACTTCACAATTTTTAATTAAAGCATGGGACATTGTTTGCTTAGATTTACTTGAGGCATCAAATGATTTTTTATCTAGGTCTAATATTCATAGGGTTATATCTAGTACTTGGATCACTATAATCCCTAAAAAAGAGACTCCAATCACTTTTAGTGATTACAGGCCTATAAGTCTTTCCAATGTAACTAATAAAAAAATTTCAAAACTTCTAATGGAAAGACTAAAGCCTTTGATGCCTAAATTGATCTCACCACAACAAACAGCTTTTCTGAAAAATAGGGACATTTCTGATAATGTCATCTACCTTAAAAAAATGCTAAAATTTTTAAATAGAAAGGAAAGAGACCCTAATTGTATACTTAAACTTGATTTAATGAAGGCTTTTGATAGGGGGAGCTGGACTTTCTTAAAATAAATACTCCAAAAATTTGGCTTTCACAGGAAGTTTATTCAGTGCATTATTAAAAATTTGTGTGAAGCTTGGTTTTCTATAATTATTAATGGGTCACCAGTAGGATTTTTCAAAGCTTCTAGAGGCATTAAACAGGGTGATCCCCTCTCCCGGCCCCCTTCCTTTTCAATATTTTTTCAGAGGAATTTTCAAGAAGCCTGGCTTTTGTTTATGAATCTGGAAATTATCATACTACTCTTTACCTAGAAATTCAATCCCAATTTCCCACCTCAGCTATGCAGATGACGCTACCATTTTTCTTAAGCCTTCTAGAACCAATTTGATCAGAATGAAAGTCTTTCTAGTGAAATTTGAGGAAACCTCTGGACAGAAAATTAACTTTGAAAAAAGTGATTTTTTTGTCAAAAAAAATGTTTCAGTTGCTAAGCTAAGACAGTTTAAATCTATAATGTGCATGAAACATGGTAACTTGCCTTTTAAATATCTTGGAGTACAGATTTACACTGGTAGGACTCTAAATATTCACTTTCAGTCTATACTGGAAATGATAGATAGTAGAGTCAAAAATTGGAAAAATGTGTGGTTATCTGTAGGGGTCAGATTGACTCTGATACAATCTTGTCTATACTCCTTAGCACAGCACATATGGGCAGTCATGCTTCCCACCAAACAGATTATCAAAAATATAGAGAGGAAACTCTCTATTTTTTCTGGGGAGTGACTGACACTGGACCAAAAAAGACATGGAGGAAGTGGGATTTTTTATGCTATCCCACCTCACAAAATGGACTTGGTTTCAGGTCACTGTCCACAATAGTGCAGGCCTTCTCCTGTAAACTTTGGTGGACATACCAAGTGGGAAAAGCTCCATGGTCTAACTTTCTTGCTTCCCTACCTGACACAGCAAAAACAAAGTCAAAAATCTGGAAAAGGATATGTACTGTTAATTCAACTGCAGAATCCTTTTCTAGAGTGATACATGGGAGAGGGGACTGTAACATGTGGACATCTAATTGGACTGACAGTGGTCCATTAGAAGATTTTTATGAGCCAACAACTGATGATGTCTCCAACTTAACAGTAGCTCAGTTTGTTCTGAACAAAGCTCAGCTAATGCCCTGGATAGCACAAACTTTTCCCCCACATATATCAGCCTTTTTGCAGTCTGCCACCATAACTCATAGGCCTGATAGGCTCATTTGGAAGCCATATCCCCTAGGAAATTTCACTTTTAAAACTGCCTATGCTATTCTCAGAGAATCCAAACAAAAATTTTGCAGTTATGTCCAAAATCTGGGCCTCTGAGCTACAAAAGAAAGTATACATTTTTATGTGGAGACTGTTAAATGCACTACTTCCATTTGATGACATCCTCACACACTTTGGCTACCACCTACCTTCCAAATGTTGTTTCTACCAAAGTCCTGATTCTATACACCATTTTTTCACTGAATGTCAGGTTGCAACCACCTTGTGGGAATATATGCACCATCTGCTTTTCTGAATTTTTCAGATGCAAGAGTTTATGGGATAGGTTAGCCACCTGCTGGGCCTTTACATGTCTATCTAGAGCACATACTAAGATCAATCATGTGGCTCCCTCACTGGTATACTGGATCTTGTGGAAAGCCAGAAATAAGAAGATTTTTGAAGACACTTCACCATCTGCTGAAAAAATGGCAAAAGAGCTCAAGGAGTATTTGTTTCTGGCCTTTACAAAGAAACCTTTAAAACTCAAAGGAGAAGTGGACATTGAGCTTGCAGAATCAGGAGCCATCCCTCAATCATACATCCCACCTAAGCCTAATTTCATTCATGTTCAGTGGAAGAGACGTGTTTTTGGTTTTAAGGTTAATATGGATGCAACTTGGTCAGATGGAAGGATTGGTATATGTATTATAATCAGAGATCAACATGTTGCTCTGATTGGTGCTAAAGCTTTCTATACAGCATCCAGTTCCCCCCTTCATGCTGAGATCATGGCTATTGAGTTGGGAATTCTCACTGCCAGATCTATGAATATTACTCCCACTTTTTTTGAAACTGACTGTTTGCAGGCTTTTAAAATGATTCTTCATCCAGAAGCCAGACAATGGAGACTGATGCAAAGGCTAGAAATACTTCACAATCTGCTGGGGAATTCTATCATTACTCATACACTCAGGGAGGGCAACCACCCAGCTGATTCTTTGGCTAAAACTGCACTCACAAACAGGGAGGATCTGACATATTGTTGGAGTTCATTACCCTCTAAAGTGAAGGGTCTTATAATCCTTGATGATGCTCAGGTCCCTTCAATCAGGGCCATTTCATGAAGTTGGGAGGCTAAACTATTACTATACATTTTGAACAGGTTGATTACTCACTGTAGTCTAGGCAAATTTGTTCCATTTCCACTCTTCCAATTCCTTGTAACAGTTGTGGCGGTTGAATTGCTCTTCGTTTAACGTTGGCTAAAAAGTTTCTACAACTAGATTGCAAGTTCAAATTGGGAAAGTGAGGATGACACTTTTTCTGTCATCTAAAGGTCGATTTTTGATAGCCTAGTACTCTAGGCCTTGTCTGTAACAAACTGAGCTCTAATGCTCCTTATTTTTTCTAGTTTTTGTTAATTTCTGGCTTGGAGTGCCTATAAATTCCCCTCACCTCATGAGGTGACATTTTTTTAAAAAAATGAGGGCTGAAAATGAAATCAATATCAAATCATTAACTTATTTAGTCAAATAAATATAATTGTGTGGCACGACCATATAATGCAAATAATAGACTAAATCATCAATAATTTATAAATACATAGAGGTAGAAAATAAAATAAAAAGTCACATGTTTATCCCTTACTCGCGATTTTTATTCTAAGATAACCTTATTCTTGAAATCAATTCCCAAAATAATACTCTTTTATTTTCTTTTTTTTTGAGGAACCCAAAATAATACTCTCTTGAAACTAATTCCACAACTTATGTATTAGAAACCAGTACAATATGACTAACTTAAACCAAATTTCATAAATTCATATTTTATCTAAACTGAATTGATCTAAACTAAATGAAATAAATTAAACTAAATTTCAAAAATAAACTAAAGTGTTTGACAGATCTCAATACCATCATAATAAAAGAACCGAATGGAAGGGTAAGTAAATTGATTAAGCCTCAAAGGACCCTTAAATGTTTGTCAACACTATCGATCATAAAAGTATACTAGCTCTGCAACCTGATGTTTAAGCAAAAGAATTGATTTTCGGACAGATATCTGAGATCTGAATTCGGATGAATATGTCTAAATTGGAACGGATCGAATTCAGAACACCAATTGAGAAAAATCATTGATTTTGTCCTCTTATTAAAAGGGTGTGCCCTGTTAGATGAATTTGTTTTCTTTTCATGCTCTATTTCATCCATTTCAATAATAAAATTATTATTTTTGTTGAATCTTATTTTGTTTATTCTTCACGTTATGCTCTATTTAGCCAAAAACATCGCACGACGCAACCGTGTTCTCTCCTTAATTCAAGGAAAAAAGGTTCATGAATTACTGTGCACTATTTGGTTACAAGGTGATTGATTGTTAGTTGTTTATCAAAAGTTGAAAAGCATTGTTTATCAAAAGTTGAAAGACACCCTAAAAAATTACACTGACACTTTGGTGCGAAAGTACAATACAATTGGGGGTTTTTAACGGGGAAAAAAATATAGAATGAAAGGCTTTATTCAGTGTGATATAGTACACAACAAACATCTACAAACTACACATATATGTAATTCTGTCCACGAACAAAATGGCCTATTATCATCTTACTTTCTACCAAATCATACACCTGTTTTTGCCTAAAAGAAGGCGGGCTCTATTATGGATGTCAAACTATCCTACATGCCACAGCTACACTTGGGCATCGTCGAGCATTATATCAGCAGGGTCTCCAATCCACGGTTTCCCTTCTCGCCATCGAAACTTAATCCTCAGCTTCCCATTTGCATCCACACCAACCACCTCACCTTTACTTGCTGGCGTTTCCATTCCCCACCCCCATCGAGGAACAACCAGCCCATCTCTAATTTTGACCTTATCCCCAACCTGAAATGCTCTGACCTTCTCCATCTCAGAAGCCTTGCAGAGCCACAGCCTCTCAATGAAGCAAAATGACACCCAAACATCCCCTTCTTCCATGCGATGCACCACTCCAGTGCTCAAACGATTAACTTCTCCCCACTGATGTGAAGGGGTGGGTACAGTAGCTTTCACCCTAACCCAGTCGCCTATGCACAACTCCTCTTCCTCAACAATGTCAACTTCAGAAGGATCAAGAGCCCAAGCCTTGGAGCCAGCAGGAGTGTACATCCTTAACCTTCCATCAGAGTCTATAGATGTTATGTAACCGATGCTAGCATGATTGTGTCCAGACCACCCAAATCTTGGCTGTTTCACGGTTTTCTTGACTCTTACTTTCAATCCGATAGTAAGCTTCTTAACTTGTTCAAGATTTGAAGCATGCCCTAACCATTGCTCCTGCTCTCCACTAAATCCAACAATTATATTTTCACTCCATTTGTTTTCTTCGTAGCCAAATCCTTGAACCACTCCAATGCAGCCTGGCCCAATAGATTTCCAACAGCTAGAGGTTTCTTTCATCATAACCCAATCTCCCACATCAAACGTTTCTTCCATTTCTAGATCGGCTGGATCCCCTCTCCATAATCCAGGCAAACCAAATATTGCCACCCTCACCTCTCCATCAGCATTGACAGCAGTTATAACACCTTTTGAGTCTGGCCGGGCCCCTCTCCACCCCCATCTAGGTTCAGCTAATCCACTTCGGAATCTCACCTGCTGCCCAATTCTGTATCCCACTACTTTTTCAACATCTGTGTGATGAGCACTGCACTTTCCTTTCCTAAAACAGCAGGCTAATTCCAAATACCCAGTTTCTTGTACACTATGCACAACTGCTAAACCGTCTTTTCCAATGCTATTCCAGTCATAGCTTGGTCTTACCCCCAAGCTGGGCCTTGAGCGTACCCAATCCCCCACCTCGAAACCTGAGAGACGTTCAGCATCACCTGGAGAAACTTTCCACAGATTATGCCTCCCAGCAACTCTCACCTGATCAAACAAAAGAAAAGTTCATAAAATGTGGAATCACAGAAATCATGGGAAGAGCACAATGAACATCTTAATCATCAAATGGAACATGGTTTTTCAGATAAAAACGCAGCACATCATGCTACATTAATAAAAATTCTGCCTTTTTAAAATATATTTCTTTGTTGCTGAAATTATCTAAACAAGGTTAGCAGTTCAATTCTACAAGCAGCAGGAGGAAAAACCTATGAACAAACACAGAGAGAAGAGTTAGCATACATTCAAAGCGCCATCCATGTCAATCCTCATTACTTTCCCAGTGGTAGCTGGTGACTCGTTAGACCATCCTAAGCGTGGCTGAGTAACTGAGGACATCAAATGAATATTTTGCCCTACTTCAAAAGGGAGAACTTTCTCCAAATCAGTCACTGAACAGATGAAAGGTTTGCTCCTAAAGCAGAACGCAATTCCAACATCACCATCCTCCTCTAAACTGTGGATTACACCAATGCTGCTCTTGCCTATATCTTCCCATCCATACTTAGGAGAGGACACTGAAGCTTTAACTTTGACCCAATCCCCTACCTTCATATGAAATACAAAATATGTATATATATATATATATATATATATATATATATATATAAATAAGTAAGTAAACTGAGCAACTAACCACGTGAATTGGAGCTATTAAAGATTAAGATTACCTTAAAATTCTCTAATTTCTCCATGTCAGAAGGATCAGCTTGCCATGTAGCATGCCTGCTTGAAATTTCTAATACCAGAAGACCATCACTCTCTATATTGACTACCCTTCCGACACTATGGTGAGTTTCTCCACCCCAAGCGTATTTAGGCTCAGCAACAGAGCGCTTTACACAAACTCGATCACCTATCTGTTAAGTCATAATAATCACATAATTAAAATGGAAAGTGTAAACATATAAGAAGTACTGAAGGATTATTAAATATAAACTTACCCTAAATGGTTCAACTGGTTCTACTTCCTCTGGTTCGCAGAGCCATGGTGTAAGAAGATAGCTTAATTCCAACAACAGACTATTGTCTGGTCTGATGCAGTATACAACACCTATGCTTCCAGGAGTAACAGATCCTAATCCATGTTTAGCAGTGGTAAGAGATGGGCGGACACGAACCCAGTCTCCTACCTTAAATTCTTCTACCCTTTCCATTTCTGAAGGATCAGCTTTCCATCCTCTAGATGCTCCAGGGAAACCAACACGCACAATGCCATCATCATCATCAACACAAAGAATAGTCCCAATAGCATCACCACTATCACGCGGATGCCCTCGCCAGCCAAACCTGGAAAGAAAATCCAAGATCCATTTAGAAATTAAATCATCTATTATAAAACTCCATATTTTCTAAGGAGAACAAAGCATCAAACTACCTTAAAAACCTGTCAGATAAAAATATCCAGAGATTGTCATGTAATCAGTTCAAATATCTAAAGTTCACTATGCAATCTAAAGTTCACTATGCAAACTGTGATTTTATTTTCATCTATACAAAGTACAGGCCATTTAGCATGATAGTTATTGTATAACAGTGATTTTATGTTATCCTGCATTGCAATGTTCCAAATCATGATGTACCACTCTCAACAGCACTAATTACAACAAAGCGGAAAACCCCAAAAGATGGAACAGTAATAAATGAAGAAATATAGCAAGAGAACAAACTGGGACATACATGCATGCCCATGAAAGTAGCTGAAAGGCAAAAGGCAAGGAACATATTTAATTGGCAATATAAAGCAGAAAGTTTTGCGGCAGTCAAATAACAGTGACAGTAAAATTGGAAATGACTGTTCATCATGTGAAAGATACATTGACCAATTAATGCGCACCTAGGTTCTTTGACCTCTTTCTTAAGTTGAACATGTTGCCCCCTATCCAAGGGAATCACCTTTACAACTTCATTCGCGAGTACTCGTTTTACAACTTCATTTGCTTCCCCCGAACAAAATGCCACAAGTAGATTATCCATATCTGGAACATTTTGTATGAAACCAACCCTATTGTGATTAGCTCCTTGCCAACCATACTTCGGAGTTGTAATGCTTTTCTTGAATTTAACCCAATCTCCAACGTTAAACCTATAACAACATTTTTGGTCACTATTCTGTTAATACTGCACCAAGTTAAGTTATTAAGGTACTTCAAAAAAATCCAGTGGCAAATCTTTACACTGTGGGAGATAAGTGAGCCCCCTTCTCGATGAGTGTCTCCATCAATTCCTCAGAGATCCATTCTCTTGGAAGAGCTTCCAAATAGTCACATAATGTCTTACCACTGCCAAATAAAACAGTAAGGAGATGCTTACAAGCAATTACAGGGTCCTAGATACTGCTAATGCATGAGCTTCTATCATGTTTCTTCTCATATGAACCTTAACCAAGTTAGGACTTGCCTGTGATTTCTAGCTTCAAAGGCTGCGTCAGGAGACCTAAGCATAACTAAGATCCACTGAAGATTTTCCCGCACCATTTTTGCCACGTCGGCAGCTATATGGAAGGCATTGTCACCATCGTCATCCTGTCAGTAAACAAAAAGGAGCCGCAAATCATTCACTTATTTCATTACATAGAGATGCATTTTAGAAAATGAGAATGCACATTGTAGGAAAAGGTGCATAAGGAACAAGAATTTTATTTTATGCATCTTTTCATATATAAAATCTCCTCCAATAGGTACAACATCCCGTGAAATTTAGTAATTGACGTAGAACAATGGGATAAACATGATTGTAAGCAGAAATTTTATTTCCTAATATCTGATAATTGGGCACTACAATACAGCATAAACTGTACCAAATTTCACTGAATTTATCTTATTCACCATACATTATGCATACAGCTGTGTGCCTTTTGGTTTTTAAACAGCTGGTCGAAAATGAACCCAACAGTCAGTATCTAAACACTGTGTTGCCATACAAGCCTTATCTGGAGATTTTACAGGTTAAGACTCTTTCCAGTTTGTTCCATGTCTAGTATCATACCAACATATATGGTCTATTAACCTCATAAAAAATTGCTCCAGGACACATCTGTACTGTCTGTCACCCATTTAATAAGTAAAGAAAGGCCAGAGTCTGTATCATATTTTTGTAGTGCGTATTTTCTAGTCAAGCTCAGTTTAGCCTAAGACGCCAATTCATCGCTATAGATCATCAGAGGAACATTCGGCATTAGCGATCGTCAATCTTAACATCCCCAACCCCTTAGAATCAGAAAAGGCAAATGTAATGAACCATTTATGCAGAGATGAAAATCAACCTGTATATTACAATTTGCTCCTGCAGATAAAAGTAATCCGACACTTGAATTTGCACCTCTAGCAAGTGCAACATGTAGTGGTATGGTGTTGTGCGTGTTCCTGATGTTAACATCAACACCGGCATCAAGAATAACCTACACAAGAAGGGCACATGAGGATAATATTGCATAAAAAATCAAATCAAGTTCATTGGGTCAAAATTAAATATCAAGTGGTCGGCTTGCATAGCCCTTTGATATTATTTGAAGGTTAAGCAATTACCCTGATCAACATTACGTCATTAATCATTGCTGCCAAGTGGAGAGCTGTTCTCTCATTTTGAGTGTCTTCCTCGGTGGGATCTGCTCCTGCAGCAAGCAGTATACCAACAAGCTCCCTCCCTGCTGCTAGGAAAAAGGCAACAAGCTGAAAATTTATGGACCTAACCAGAAATGTTTGGCAGAAGATAGAAAGGGAAAACTAAACCACTCGGTCCAGATAGTTTGTTTCACCAATATTTAATAGCATGTAATGTTTTCTTCCCAGGTCATCTCATTTCTCCTCCCTCTTCTTTCTAGTTACTCTACATTTTAGTCTACAAGGCTATCCCTACTTTGCTCGTAAAGCATTCATACTTATATTATCTAGTGCTTCCACATCCATCTAAACAGTCTCGTTTCAGCTACCCTCGTCTCTGCCAAGACTTTTAGAGCAGTAAAAGTGGGCCTAATCTCGCATAGGCTCTGATTACAGGACTCCGTCCTCTCTCATCAAGTAAAACTTTCAGATGCAAATAACATAAACTTGGGGGGATCACTTTCTATAATAATAAATGTTAATAGCTTTTGTTTATTACATTTCTACTGGGATTCTTAGGCAAGTTATAGATCTTCTAGCTCTACATAAAGCTAACGCAGTCACTTTTAATCCAAAGTCTCAATTCATTTAATCACAAGGTTTTTCAGTGTCAATAAATAAGACATGCAAGTCTTGTTATTTCTTGTAATAAGATACAAATTCTCCATTAGGACTTTTAGTACAAGGCAGAGAGATGGTATTAATAACAAATGGCAAGCTATTAATTAATTAAGAGAGAGTCTTGGCTAGGATGGTCCTATCATAAGCTTATGACAGGAGCGCTCTTTATTTCACATTTTTATGAGATAAATTTATGTATTTGTTTCATTACACTCTTAATATGATATTTTTAATTATTATTCAACAAAAAAAAATCATTCAAATGTTGTAAATATGACTACACGCAGTTAGTTCGAGCGTTTAGTTCAATTTTATTGTATTTTTCACAGTTTTTTTTAATCCATTCAAATAATATAAATGTGGTCTCACCCAAGACTTTGTAATTAATTTAATTCAGTTAGTACCAAAATAAATTAAAGTAATTATATAAGTTAAGGTTCACCAGTTTCGTGACTTTTCTTTAGGGCAGCAGCCATGCACAGGGCAGTTCCATCAGGGCTTGGAATATCAATTATTTCAGCAATTTCCTCCTCAGATGCAAGCTCCACCCATCGTTTGACAATTGCTACATTCCATGTCTGAACGCACAAGTGTAGTGGTCTGTAAAGCAAGGAAACTGAAATTTGACTAAGCAGTTTAAATAAGCAGAAAACAGTTAAAACATAAATAGTCCATTAATGATCTCTAAAATCATTAACATGCAATGACTAAATGAATTACAAGGAATCCATGTTTGCAGATACCTGATGGCATAGTTATGCTACTGCTAACAACATCTGGAGACATAACCATAGACATCTTGATAAATGGAACTATATATTTAATTTTGGGCCACTTTCAGATGTTATTTGGCTCAACTAAAAGTACATTACATTTAAGTCTAGCTTGATAAATAAAGTTTGATAAAGACATGACATTGAGTCACTGATGCAATTTCAGCCTTCAAAATTATTATCAGAAAGCTTGCATCTTCAGACAATCACAGCTGTTTGTAAATCATACCAAGCCTAACATACGTATGTTTAGTGAGACGCTTTCTGCACCAAGGTGATCAAACAGAATTTGCTTTCCTTCATTAATTAAGATTCTATTGTCTAATTCAAAACAAATATAATGTCAATTCGTAGCACTTCAATAGCAATTGAAATATTCAATTTCAAGGAAGATCAAACATGGTTTTTAACAAATCAGCATGAAAAAAAGAATCTATTAACAACCAACCACTAAATAGAAAGGTAGACAAACCAATGGGCTACCATGAATATTCTAGGCATTGTTCCCTTCAATTACGTTAAATTCGTGAAGAAACTAATAGACAGGAAGATTCACATACGTTAAATTTTTTGAGTTCAGGACACCCATTGATTTACAGCCTCCATTTTCCAAAATGACAATCGCACATTCCGTAAATTTCTTGGAAACAGCTCTGTGAAGTACAGATTCACCCTCATTATCTACTGCATTTGGGTTAGCCCCAGCCAATAACAGTTCCTGTGATAATACAAGATCTCATTAAGAAAAGGCTTGGAGAAAAAAATGAATCAGGAAGATCCGTTCTTAAGCTAATAAACTCAACATGATCCTTCTAGATACACTGATTGCCACTTAGCTTAAGTTTTACACATGCATATAATATTTATTATAATTCCCGGCTTCAAGGAAAGAGGAATCAACACCCGCTCTTCTTTTATTTAGCTTACGATTCTTTTTTTTAAGGAACACACAGAACTAATGAAATGAAGAACCTACTCGCATGCAATCTGGTTGGCCATGATAAGCACAAACATGAGCTATAGATGGTCCAAATCCCTCCCTTAACACAGATTTGACATTAGCATTATGTCGGATGAGAGCATGTACGCATTCAGGTGAACCAGCAGCCAGAGCAAAAACAAGAGGAGGATCACCATCTTTGTCTAAAATATTCACATTGGCCTCCTCATACTCCAAGATTGCTTCAACAAGTTCAACACTGCCTCGCCTACAAGCGAGGTGAAGAATAGTCTGACCATCACCATTTTGTGCTTCCAGTAAAGAGCTTAATGTACTACTCTCTCCAGATGCGGTTCTGGCAAGAATTTCTCTACAGTAATGATAGGTGAGATTAAGGTAAATCTATGGATGGACCAAAAATACATACTTGATAGTGTTCCATAGCAGGCAAGAGGAAGAACAAAAGGTCTGAAATCCATAGCTCAATAAAAATAGATAGCCACCATGCAAGACTAACCTGACACCATTCAAGTTGCCTTCAGAGACAAGGCGGTGTAGAAGGTTAGGAATGTCCTCATTGAGCTTTGAACCAACCGAATCAGATGTTTTCAATCCATTTTCCAATGAACATCTAGCCAAGCCACTATAGGTCAAGTGGCACATACATATTAGTGAAAACGTTTACTAAGTTGCAAGCGCGATATGTACACAAACAAAATTAATACAACTAACCCTTCATCCTACCATACGGGGATAGACAAATGAATCTTATAATGCCATAGCTTTGGTTGATATCTTAGCATTTAAATAATATATTATGAGGTTTGACAAATGTTACTTGATATCAATCTACCGCCATCCTCCACATTTATTCACAAATCATAACTCACACAACTAAATACTTGATGCTTGGCCCTTGAACTCCAGGGTCAAGGTGAGACTGCCTAACACTATCGAAATAAACAAAAGTGAAACCAGTACCAGCCAAACCAGACATAACAATATTAACATCACATTGGCCAGATAAGTCCCATATAAATAAATATAGTAAAATTATGGCTTAGTTTATGGTTACAACAACATATACACAAACAAATATATAATAATCAACAGTTATCAAGTTGTAGCGTAATCACCTAGGATGGACGAAGCTAGAACTATGTTATAATTCTCACACTGTTTATGACCTAATATTATACTCTTAATGACCTCTAATAGCTATTATACTACAACCATAATACTGTGGATATAAGTACAGGTAGGATCAGAGAAGCAAGTCACAAAGGAGTTGGGGGAGGCTTAAACACATCAACAGCACAAATAAATAAATCTATCACATTAATCCAGAAAGCATCATAGCTATTAAATTCAGGCACTCTATCTGTTATTAGAATTAAACAACTACAATGGCACCAAAACTCGAGTAAAAAAGCTGCAGCAACGTGTCAGAACTACATCTCAGCATTCTTACTTATCTGGGCTTGCCGGGGGACTACGGGGTATCTCTTGCAAGTGACGAAGAAATGTGGCTAACATTGCACTAAAAGTTGGTCTGCGGGAAGGCCTAAACTGTAAACATTCACCAATCATCTTCCACAGTTCCCGGGGTATACCAACTCCTACAACACTTGTGTATTGAGGAGGTTGCTTCTTAGACTTGACAACAGCCCTGTAAATTTCTTCTGCGCCTAAGCCTGCCCACCTGGACATGAAAGCAAGAATTTTCCAGCAATTGCTCCAAAAAAAAAAAAATTTAAGTTAGCCATAGATGTAAAATTTTTTAGAGATATACATACGGGATAAATCCAGTGCACATTTCCACCAAAGTACAGCCAAAACTCCAGGCATCTGATTCAGAAGATATGCCTATTGCATCCTCCCAGAAGAGATTAAGGGACTTTTTAACAGGTTCCCATGCCTCGGGGGCAGTATAGTTTGGGCTCAGCATGGTGCAATCCATGCATGAATGAACTCTTGCTAACTCACCCTCTGAACGGGCTTTTCTGCAGGCAGACTTTTTAAGTATTGCAGGGAGCCCATAATCAGATACCACAGCATGACCATTTGAGTCAAGTAGAAGATTTGACGGTTTAATATTCATGCAAACGATACCGGCAGCATGAAGTTCAGCCACTCCACGAGCAATATCTGCCCCATACCTGCAAATCAGAGATCAAATGTTTAATTGCATGAAAACAAAGGACAAGTGGGCCGAAGTATAGAAGCAGATTATATTCTGTTCATAAGGAAAGCTAGGCTATTGATGGTGTGTTGGTTCTTTTATAATATGTAACTAAAATAATTTGGGTGAAAAAGGTAAAAAATTTGCTGTGTGTAAGAAAAATGATAACCAGAACATTAACATTGGGTTAGCTTAAAAAGGGATGGGGATTTATGAGTGTTTTTTACTTAATCGAGTAACAGTAGGCAGTAATATGAACGGGGTGTCAAACGCGATACCTAGCTTAGCACGCATAAGAAATGAATTGGATAATTGATGCTGTAACATTAAAGCATCGAAAATTTAATATCAACTAATATTTCCAACAAGGCTTTTCTTGATCTAACAGATTGATGGAAGGCTGTGAATCAAAATTATTTTTTGACGTTTTGTAGAGACAACCCCAAATGGTCAAAACCCAGAACAAAAACAAAAAATGGAGAAAAAGTACAAAATAAACAGGGCAAACTAGCATAGAGCAGATGTACTTTCAGATTTCCATGAAGAGGAGATTGTAATATATGTTGTTGAGCATTGAAATTAAAGATATGAAGAAGAGACCTTAGAATTTGATCGAGTGTAAGGCGTCCTTCGTTACTTTCCATGGCGGTGAGCACAGATCCTTTACACCTATCCATAACAAGACCCAAAGTGCCATCCTGCAACCTGGTGGCACCATGAAAAGCACACACATTTCTGCACCACATTGAGGCCCTCCTGAGGCCTTCGAGCTGCCCCTGAACCCACATCACATCCATCTCCGTCTCCTCCACCTTCTTAACGGCCACCTTATGGCGGCAGCGGCCATTGCTCCCAACCACGGTGGCAGCCCACATCTGAGCCCCTGTCAGCATCCTCCTCACCAGATTAACCGGGTGGTGCTGCCCCAGCTCAATCCTCCCACCCAGGCCACAGCTATGATGGCCATCCTGGTCGTTACTGTCGGAGGCGTCGTCGTCGTCGTCATCATCATCATCGTCGCTGAAATTGGTGGTGGCGGAATCCTGAATGAGGGCGAGGATGGCGTAGTTCTTCTTCAGGGCGGAGACAGAGTTGCCGACGATGGACACGTGGCGGCACCTGGGGCAGCAGAGGGTGGCCTCGAGGGAGGCGGAGAACATTTTAGATAGGCAGGACTTGCAGAAGCCATGGCCGCATTGGAGCAGCAAAGGGCACCTCTCATCCTCGTTGAATCGATTCTGGCAAACCGAGCAACAAGGAAGCCGCATCATTTACAGATCCGCCCCACACACACTACTCCACTTTTCCTTCCTCCTAGTTCTACCACAATTTGGGGTTCCTTTGCTCGCTCTGAAAGTGAAACTTGTACTTGCCTGCCCCACTGCCCCTCTACAAAATTGAATTTTCTTTACTCACTACTACTACTGTCTTATCTATTTTTTCCTCTAATTTTTTTTAACCCCGACAGAGTAACTAAAGAAATTACAATTTGAAATGTCTACATCTCAAATTTCAAATGCGACTTTAACTTTCATCACTTTAACCATTATTTTTTAAATTAAATCATTTTTGCTAGTAGAGTGAAGTTTATTCGGCTCACTGAAAGACATAAGTTAAAAGTTATGATCATACAATATTGATAAAAAAGACCTATGATCTTATTTTGATTCTAGTCTACACATATGTCAACTCTACAAACATTTTAGGGATCGTTAAACGACTTTTGATTCTGTTGACGAGCACAAGGTACAACTAAAATCAAATCTTATGTACGATTTGCAAGCAATGTATGGACACGGTGATATCCATGTTGTTGCTTCCATTACTTACGTGACATCTCCTTTGCCATCTATGTTGCACAAGAACCTCCAAATAGTGATATCCATGCTTAGGGGTGATAACGAGTCGATCCGATCACAATGATCACTATGTTCATGATCAGATCGTTTAAAATTTAAGGTGATTACGATCGATCACGATTGAAGCGATCAAAATAATTCATGATCGTGATCATCTCGTTTAAGAATCACAATGATTGTGATCGACTCATTTAAGAATTTCAATGATCGTAATCGGCTCGTGATCGACTCATTATTAATAATCGATCAATGATCGATAACGATCGTGATCGATCATCTGATCAACTTGAAAGTTAATTTTTTAAAAAAGGTCAAAAATACACAAATTGTCAATATTATAAAAATACACAACAAACTATACACATACATATTAATATTAAAATATTTCTCCACTGCTATTAATGTATATAATTATATTACTTTATTTTTACCGATCGATCTCGATCACCTTATTGATCGATCATCTTATCGATCTGTTCCCGATCATGATCGAGCTTTTATGTTCATGATCGTTGATCGTTCATTTAATAAACGATCATAAAATTTTGATCATGATCTGTTCATTTATTAAATAAACGATCTCGATCATTTTAACGAACGCTCGTGGTCGTTCTCACCCCTATCCATGCCATGCTACCTTCAACAGATCCTTTGCCAGATAGATTCTGCTTCATTTATGTTGCACCAAATTCACCAATCAACTTATCTTACAGGACCACCAAACAACTTGTAGCTTCCTTTACCTGCATAACCAAACAAAATAACAATATCTACATACTTTGAAAAATCATTTGTGTCTCAAACTGTCGTGAATCCTTATACAGTGAGCTTGAGCATACGAAACTCTACATGTAAAGTCCCTGATCACAATATATGCACCGCCTTTTTCCATTTCTCAATGGAGAACCATCAGTATCTAACTTTAAAACCTCATTAGCAGGCAATTTTCATTTTATAATCGTATCATGTCTAATCAAACTCCCTATTGTAGGAGTTTTAGACCATGATTTTTGATTTATGATGAGCTTGGATAATGGGTTGAATCATTTCCTAACTTGTTTATGCATTAAGATTATATTTGATGTGGGCATTATCATATATATATAAGCCACTATATCACACAAGATAACCCACACATTCACTACATGTATTAATCATGTAATATTCCTTTTAAGCACTGATGTCTCACTTATGTTTAAGTAATAAAAGAATAGATCCCATAAAGATCAAAGATATGATGAGACACATCAAAACTCATACTCACAGTCACAAAAGTCCAGATTCATTCTATTATGACATAAGAATTGAAAACACAAATGGTTGGTAATATTAATATCCTCCAAAATATCAGTAATAGGTACTAATTAGTCTTCAAGTCTCCAGCAAAATAAAGACATATTCTTTGTAAAATATTTAGAGAATACGTGTTTTAATAATGGCACACGAATTTTCTTAGTTCTAATTAACTCATATGTTGAAGAAATAGTGAATCTACCACTTAAATCTTGTTTCCATATCATCACATCCTCGTATTCCTCGTATAGAGGAAAATATTTTAAAAGCAATTCAATATCACCACTTGAAAAGCCACTTTTCAAAAGGTCCACATAATCTTGCCAGTATAAAAATCCAGAAACAGTTAAGTATGAGCAAGGGACATCCAAAATGTCATCCCATGCATACACAATATTTTATTACCCAACCACTGAGCATTCCAAAATGATACTTCACCTTTTCGAATGGATGTATTCTAAGCAGTAATTTCCTCGACCTCTTTTATCATGCGTCAATTCTTAGACTTTTCTCAAATCGTTAGGCAATGTCCACATAAATTCAGCCAATAAATTGTTTTTGTATTTTCCACCAAAATTTTAAAGAAAACCTCTTCAGTATAAGGTGCAAATTTTTAACTCCTAAATCATTTTCAATTAAAGGACAATTGATTTTTCTCACGACCTCCAAGTTATTTTCTTACCATACTCAAAAGATCCCCATAAGAACTTAGAGAATTAAATATGATGCTTATCAATTATCTCTTTAGTTGGTTTAATGACAGTCAGTATATGTCAGGGAATGGCCGGTAAAACATGTTTAATTAAAACCAGTTTATCAACTTGATTAAGTCATCTATCCTACCATAAAGCCAATTTTGCAGCCATTTTATCATACAAAGATTGAAAGTATGAATGTTTAGTCCTCCATGTATAAATAGGGCATCCAAAGTATGTTAAAGGGACGAACCCTTCTTTGATTCCTGAAATTTGATTGAACATAGCCTTAATTAATGATGTAGCATGCTTAGTTTTACAAAATGCATATTTTTCTGAGTTAATCTTCTGACAAGTTACATTTTCATAAGAGATCAAAAAGCTTTTCATGTTAGGGTTCGTTTGATAAAACTGAAGTCTGAAATCTGAAGTCTGAAGTCTGAAAACTGAAGTCTGAAAAGAATAAGTACTGAAGTCTGAAAACTAAAAATAGTAAAATCTGAATAAGAATAGTTGTTTGATAAAATTGATGGGCTGAACTCTGAACATACTTAAGTTTACGTCAATACCCATATATAACACATTAATTTAAACCTTTATTTTTATACAAGTGAATAATTCATTTATATAAGCTTCCAATTGTAGAATAATACTTGCTTTAAAATGAGAATTTAATATCACAACAAAAAATAATTAAAAACACAATATGTTTTATAAATTTTGAAATAAAAATGGCAATGTATCAGAAGGAGATAAAAATGAAAAATTCAACAAACAACTAGAAAATAATTTACAAATTAATCAAAATGAATACAAATTTATTATTGATATTTTTTTTTTGCACAAATATAACTAAGCAAGTCCACATATCAAAGTGAAATTCGTATAGTAGCCCGATGCAAAAGGAATTGCTTGAACTTATCCAGTCTTCTTTGCTATTTTTCCCTAAAAAATAAAGAAAGTCTTCTTTGCTGTTGATTTTTTTATCCTTATCTTCTTCCACGAATGAAATCCCCAAACGAAGTCTCCAATTACTCCGTATAAATATCACACATCTTTTTATCTGTATCTCTGCATTATTGGCTCTTTCGGCGGCTACCTCTTCGCCTATGATCTCGACGTTTCAGGTGATTGATTTTGACTTGATATGAGATTTCGAATTGGGATTAATGGTGATGAATTGTAAGGACCAGGTTCTGACGCTCTTTACATCCTCGCTGTACTACGATGCCTCGTCATCACGCCGGTGGCTTCGCGGTTTGCCCGAAAGTTGGGGAGGCGGGCCAGCATACTGGTAAGGTCACTCAGCTTCTACGCCGGAGGTGTTATTAACGCCGCCGCCAAGAACGCCCGATATGACGTGAAAAGACATTATGGAGACGAAACGGTCAGGGTGATAATTGTCCAATTTAAAATTAATCTCCCTATCAAGTTCAGACTTAAGTGATAAGTGATTGGAAAATCACTTATTTGTTGGACTCAAATTAAACTACGGAGTTCAGTGGCTCTGAAACGGTTCAGACATTAATATTACGTTGTCAAACACTTAATATTTTAATTAAGCACTTAATTAATTAAGTTAATCACTTAACTGGTTTATCAAACGGACCCTTAGAAAGACTAGTCATGCTAGCTCTCAAAAACACCACAGTATTATCAACAAAATTCAAATGTGTAATTTTCTTATAGAACGTGGTAGTCTTTAATACTTAATTCCTAAAGTATGAAATAGTAGGAGACAAAAGACGATTCATCTCTCTTTTCTCTCTCATACGCTCTCATTGAAAGATGATTGGCATCGCCGCTACGGCGGTGCCACCCACCGGCGCTCAGCCACCAACTAATCCACACTCATCTTCACCCCAACCTCTAATGCTCAAATCCTCAATCCCTAATCAGGTTCTTCGGGTTTGGTTATCAACGCCAGATCTGACGATCGAGCTGCCTTCAATCCAAAATTAGGGATCAAACATTTGGGGGAACTAGGACTCTATTTCTCAATGAGGAACGTGAGAAGCTAGAATCCCCTCTGAAATTCACCGTAGTTGGAAGCTTTACTAGATCTAGACCACACCTAGATCGTCTTCGCCAGTGATGTGGTGATAATATGTGTGTATTTCTAAGGATTTTAATGATATATTATGTGCAATTTAGCACTTATGAGTTGTATTTGATGTCAGATTACGCATGTAGTTGGAGATGAGAAAGAAGTGCTGTTTTGGAGCTGTTTTGATATGATTTGGACACTACTCCAAACCAACCGCAACGAAGGCGGTTGGTTGTGAAGGTACGAAGGCGGAAGGTATCCGCCTTCTCTGGATGTGCCGGCAAACAGAAACGCAGCAAAGGCGGTTCTTCTTCCGCCTTTACGCGTTTCTGGGAACACGGCCTTTTATACGCCGTGTTCTCTATTTTTTGCCGCCCTGCACATATGTTACGATATCGTAAGTAATAAGCCGCTGGTATATACTTTATTCAGGAAACGAGTTCGTAAGAGAAATCGCCAGTCAAAGATCATGAAGGGATAGAAATGTTACAAAGTCGTAAGCAATCGGAGAAAAGCTATAATAAAACTTTGGCGGTAATAGGTCCCGATCTCGTAAGCAATCAAAACGGTTCCATATGTTACGATCTCGCTTGCTTGCCCGCCCTGTGCTGTATTTTGAATAATATTCTATTCAATTAAATATTTGCAGCTGCTTCTGTTACGAGCTCGCTAGGCCACCTAATATTGATAGAAACAGAATATTGTACCGATATCGTAAGTAATAAATTTGAATGCATATGTCACGATATCGTAAGATTGACAGGCTGAGAAGATACGACGTCGTTTTGTGAATGGTTTTGTAGGGTCAGTCCAGTTGGTTACGACCTCGCTAGGCCACCTAATTTAGGTAGAAACGGAATGGTGTTCCGATTTCGTAAGTAATCAATTTGAATTCAAATGTAACGAGATCGTAAGCTTGACCGATCTAGAAGATATGATGACGTTTCGTGAATGGTTATATTGTGTCAGTCCATTTGGTTACGAAGTCGTTTGTATGGTGGTCACCTGGTTAGAGTGGCACATGTTACGATAACGTTAGCGTCATACATGTGAGGCAGTGGCCAAGCCGGCGATTTATGTTACGATCTCGTATGTGCAGAGTTTCTATAAGGTTTTAAAATATTGGTTATAGCTGAAATAGTGATCTCGTATCAGAAATCGCAGAATGGTGCAACTTTGGTTACGATACCGCAAGAAGGAAAATTTTAAACTGTATAAGCAACTCAATGGAATGGCTAGCAATAGCGTAACGTGGTCGCTAGCAGTAAAAATTGAAAGCAGACCTAGTTACGAGATCGTATGGCTATTAGCAAACCATTTGAATCGTGCATTTTGTAATTTATCCACTAAAAGTAAATAAGAATATGAAAACTAAACTAGCATTTGCAACTCACAAGACATTGTCAAGCACAAGAATAGAACAAAACCACATCCGACAAGGATCTTAAATGCTAAAGCATTGCATAAGGCCTAATAATTTCGATAAAGCATTTTTAACATGTCAAGATACAGCTGGGGGAGGAGGAGGCCTATGAGTTCTGGATAGGTACCTCATTCTTATGTAGACCAAATGTTTGGCAAAATTGTTTCTCTCAACCTCCATCTGTCTTGTGGTATATGGTGAATGATCTTCGCCGAATATCTACGAATGCAGCAAATAATGAGGCATGAGTCATTGAAATACATTAGTAGATATAGAACAAGCAATGATGATAATTCTTACACTTTGAACATCAAGGTTATCTTCTGTAAGGCATTGAACACATGTATGGGCAAACATCATTACGTAGTATCCACACTCCCAATTTGATTGTTGTTGGCGGTGCTAGTTTGATGGAATGGTGAATGTCAAAAACACTACATATAATGCCAATATATATGAAAAGAAGCGTAATTAAGTAGAATTACCTAAATTTGAAAAAGCTCAAATGGTTGGAGGGTGTTGTCATTAACAGAATATAGAAACCTCTCATAGATCGGAAAGTACCGGTGATGGACCAAAGTGGAGAGGGTCAATCCAGTAGGCACGCTTTAAGGACGAGATAATTGCCAAAAAACTCCAATGGGCGCTAGAGAAATAACAAAAGTTACAATTCACAATATAAGACAGTAACGTGAAATTTACCTTTGAATAAATATGTAAGTTAAAGTGTATTCTTACTTCTCTAGATATGGGGCCAAGAATATACTCTTGCTCTTGTCACTAATGGACTTGGTTGGATGTTCAAGTCACTTTTTATCTCCTTCTCCACATTCATGCAATAAATTTGGGTGCAAGATGCCGATAAATGATTTTTTAGCCGCCACATTCATGCAATGATTTTTTACCCAGGAGCCCGGTTATATGTATTATAGATATGCAATTATTACACATAATTAATCTTATTCTAGTGGTAAGACTTGCCATCTTGTATTAAACAACCAGAGATCAAATCTCACCAAAAGTATTACTTTTTAGTGTTTTTTTTAAATAAATTTAACATCTGTATATATTTATTAATCACACAATTTATTAACAAAATGAAATGTGATCTAGTTGTAAGGAGATTGTTACACAATGGTCTATAGTTCGAATCTTAACGGAAGCATTCTCTTTTATAAAAAAAAAGTGTAATAGAGGTTGTAACCGGGTCAACCGGTCCCATCCGGGTCAAACCCGGAAAATTTCCGGACCGGATCCGGTTCAAGAAATAGTCCAACCGGGCCAGGCCCCGGTCCAAGAATTTTAGATATTCCGGGTCCGGGTCATTCCGGATCCGGGCCGGGTTGACCCGGTTGTACAATCCTATGTGGAAGTGATTTGTAGTTCCAAAAATAGGAAAAGTCTTCCCATGGAACCATAACTTCCTTTGATGCTCCAAATACCGCTGTAGTAGCAACTTTGATTCTCCAAATACCGCTGCAGTAGCAACAAGCAGTAGACGGAACTGTGGTCGTGGTGACTCATAGCATCATACAAGGTTCTAACAAACCGGGCAGGGATTTTATGAAGTTAAGATCATTGTTTGTAATTAGAATTCTAGAAATCAGAAAATTTAGGTCGGTGGGTTGTATGGGTTGCTTTCTGTTTTTGGGAACAAGGGTGGATTTTAACCACTAACCACTTAGGCCACACAAAGAACATACCCAAGTCTTGATCAACGGTTGTGTGCTCGATATTTGCCACCAGCAATAATGCATCTTTTACCAACACCTCATCTATACTAACAATAATAAAGCCCTTAGGGATGTTTTCACCATGATTAGCCGTCATGCTTTCATAGCAATTTCCATTTGCAACATGTTGTGGTTGGTCATCATTCACACTAACGACATATAACTTGCAAGAAGAGTCAACCTAGGTAAATTAGACAATAACAAATTCGCTCACTTGTAAATTTCTTAGAACTAGTAGGTTAATAAGTGCATATGAAGATAGAATTTGACACGTAGAAGTTACGCACCTTAGGCATGGGGTTTGATTGGTTTAACACACCTTTTTCACGTATGGGGTGTGTGGGTGTGTTGTTATCGTTACTTACCTCAACATTTTGTTGAACTATATCCTCTTGAGGAGGAGAGGGATGTGAGCCTCTAGAAGAAGGCTTCCTCGAGGGAAGTGGTTCAACAAAATTATCGGGAATAGGGAAATTAACAAACCTACACATATCGGCCATCCAAGATTTTATCTCCTTCAACTCTTGCTTGGATTGTTTTGCTTCATTTAACGCTACTTGTAGTTTTGAAGGCTTAGGGTCTTTATAACGCTTGATTCCGAAAACTTCAATTTGGGTCGCATAGCCTCCAACTCCCTTGGCCCTCCCGGGATGTTCCTTTTTTGGCAAAACTTTGTTCAAAACATAATTTTTACCAACGGGGATGAACAACCCTTCTTTAACCTCTCGCTCCACCTCATCATAATAAAATAGTTAACTATGGTTAATAAATGGTGTATAAAAATTGTGAATGACACAAGAGTTGAAAACAAACCACGTTGTCGGCAATATTCTTAGCCTTGGTACTAGTAAATTTTCCATCCTTCTTGATTCGACCCAACACGAATAATTGTTGCCTATTGTATTTTGTAGGGTCATCGGCAACTACTTGTTTTGTTGCCTCTTCCTCATCCATTCCCCCATCCACAAGCGCCTTCACTTCATCTAACTTTTTTTCCTTCGATGTTTTTTTTTGCGACCTCTATATAGCCACCACGACCACCGGTATAGGGCATTGTGTTGAAAAACGCGGCCGTTTGCTTTTTAAGATCAACACTCTTTGAAGGCGGTAGTACACATGTTAATTAGTTTTCACAATTTTTAAGTTATGAAAAAAGGTATGATTCAGTTAATTTGAATAAAAAATGAAAAATAAACTAACCTTAGCATTGTTCTCTAACCATCGTTTCTTGAAGTTGTTCCAAGTTTTTGGTACGATGTGGTTGTACTGATCCATTGGGTGTTGACCATATCTCTTGCCACCTACTCTTAGGTAATCCCTTGTTAGGGTATATTTGTGTTCCCGGTGAGCCTTTGATACGATTTGGAAAGCTTCTTCTTGACTTATTCCAAATCTCGAGCTTCAATTACAAATGACTGCTACACATTAAACATGTAAGTCATATTACCTTTGTAAAAGTTCAATCAATGTTAAAAAATAAGAATAGCAACAATGGGTGAAATGGTGAGTAAGAATCTAACCTTGCACTCTTTCCAAATATCTTTTTTAATGTCGGGGTGGAGAAGCCTCCAATCCTAGGTTTCTAAAGGAACTTTAGTTTTTCCCATTTTTCCGCACCAACTAGACCATCGAGCGGCATCATCGTCGGGCTCGATAGCAACTCCCAAGTCATTAAATTTGACATGAGTTAGAATTTTGTTATCAATTCTAATTTCTATCACGCGATAATGCGTCCTCAATTGTTCTTCCGTACAAGTGCGCCTAACACTCTTCTTCCTATGTACTTTAGTAGGGACGGCTTTTGACACATTATCACCGCTAGTTTGGGACGAGGAAGATGTTGTTGGGCTTTCCATGGACACTAAACTTAAGTTAATATGTCAAATTAGTGCGAACATATGTTGTACAATCACACATGAAACACATGCATGCAAGTACCTAATTTCATGTCATATAGTATAACTTTAAACATATTTTTAACATTTATCCCTAATAATTGGATAGTTATGGAAAAACAACAAGAACATGAGTATAAAAAAGCATACCTTTGAAAAGAGACACTATGAATGATCTAGAATTAGATGTGGTGACGTCTATGGGTCTACCTAGTTTGTCTTTTTTTTTTTGATGGAAAATAAATGCATTTAATCCCAAGAAAAAAAGAACTAACAAGTTTTAGCCATCTCTCTCGGCCCTAATCTTTCTCAAAATTTGACTATCTATAAATGTCCCACAATGCTATATAATTTCAGTCCTCATGCTAACCTCCTATTATGGCTGACCATCTTTGGTTCCCTCTACAAGAGTGAGATCCTGATGTAGCTAAGGAGGAAAAGTCTGACAGAAAACTTCCATTATAAAACAAAGTAGAACCTACATTATTAGCTACCAAAATCTGCCAGCAGGGTACTAAACCCATGATGACAAAATCCCTCTGCCAATCTTTTCACCATCTCAACTGTCCCATTCTTCTTCTTGAATACCCTTCTATTTCTTTCTAACCAGAGCTGATAAAAGCTGCTGATCAACAATGAGAAATTCCTCTTATCAGGCCTATTTCCTGCCTGCCTCAACCACTTCTTGCAA
The DNA here is from genome assembly GCA_948330725.1 of Sherardia arvensis. Lineage (NCBI taxonomy): Eukaryota > Viridiplantae > Streptophyta > Magnoliopsida > Gentianales > Rubiaceae > Sherardia > Sherardia arvensis. Next base: position 21,125,343 of record OX415238.1, read on the forward strand.
TCTCTGAAGTTTCTCCCCAATGTTAATTTAAGAGCTTGTTGCACTTGTCTAGCAAATTCACAGTTAAGGAAAAGATGTTGCACTGTCTCAGGTTCTGAGCTATCACACATGCAGCAAAGATTAGGTGTACCTCTCAGCATCCCTAAGTTGTGCAGTCTTGTTATTGTTGATAGCCTACCTCTGAGTAACATCCATAGGAAAAACCCATGCCTTGGTAGCAGCTGTGGATGCCAAATGTATCTTGCCAGTTGATTTTTCTGATGCACACCCTTCAAGGTATCATAGGCCTTTCTGATTCTGAATATACCCTTTGTGTCCTCACATAATCTCAAGTTTGGACCCATTCTAGGCCTTAGTTGTACCAAGATCCTCCAGTACCTTGTTAACTAGGGTTGAGCCAGGTTGGGATGGTAATCTTCAAATTCCTTTCCCTTCAAATAGTATGCTTGGAGCCACTTCACCCAAAGTATGTCCTTTTTCTGAGCTATATCCCACACCAGAGAGCAAAGTGCTGCCTGATTCCATAGGGAGGGATCTCTAATCCCCATTCCTCCAAATTCCTTTGAAATACACAGTGTCTCCCAAGAAATTGGAATCAACTTCCTTTCATTTTCCTCCCTTCCCCACAAAAAATCTCTGCATAATTTCCCCACCTCTTTATGAATGCTTTCTGGGAGACTGAAAGCATTGGACCAGTAGGCTGTTAAGCTCAGTATAACAGAGTTAATCAGATAGAGCTTACCTGAGTGAGCTAGAGAGTGCAGTCCCAAATTCTTCATTCTTTCCATCACCTTCTCCACTATTTGCTGACAATCAGCCCTTGTCCAACTTGCAGTTGACAATGGCATTCCCAAATAGGTGACATGGAAAGTACCTTGTTCAACTTGAAGTGTCTATGCAAATTGCCTCTTCTCTTCATCTGTGATCCTAGAAAAGTAAACCTTGGATTTCTTCTTGTTAATGGCAAGTCCTGATGTCTTTTGAAACACCTCTAGGACATTCCTTACACCTTTCATAGATTGATCAGAGGCCCTGCAAAACAATAAAAGGTCATCTGCTAAAAGTAGGCTGTGGATACCAACTTTTTTTGCATCTCTGATGGAATTCCGCTTTTTTCCTTAAATGCCAGTTTTAGGAGTCTGCTTAGGTATTCCATGCTGAGTACAAACAAGAGAGGGGAGATGGGATCCCCTTGTTTTACTCCTTTTTTTCCTGCAAATTGTTCAGTATAAGATCCATTCACTGAGAGACAGTAAGAAGAACCCTCCACACATTTTTTGATCCAGATAATGAATAGTTCTGGGAGCTTCAGCTTCCCTAACCATTCAAATAAGAAACTCCAATCCAAGCTATCAAAAGCTTTTTGGATGTCCACTTTGATCAAACAACTTGGTGCCATCCAAGGGATGTTATACTTACTGATTAACTCCTGTGTCAGTAGTATATTGTGCATGATCTTCTTTCCTTTAACAAAAGCCCCCTGATTCTCATTGATTAAGAAAAAAAGAACTTCACCCAGCCTACTACATGAAATTCCGGTGACCATTTTATATAGTACTGAACAACAAGAAATGGGTCTAAATTCAGTTGCTCTCTGAGGATGTTGTACTTTAGGTATAAGAGCTATCACTGCTTTAGAGAAATTAGCTGGCACTGGATCTCCTTCAAAGAATCCTTGTATAGCTTTTGTAATGTCTTCCCCTATTATATTCAATGTTGTTTTGAAAAAGTGGCTGTTAAAACCATCAAAACCTGGACTCTTAGTGGACTTGATCCCCTTCAATGCTGCATACACTTCATTTGCTGTAACTGGCTTAATAAGGGGCATCTGCTGCTCTACACTTAGCACCTTACCTTCCTGAACCACTCTCTCATCTATCTTCATCTCTGGGGGTTGTGCTTTTCCAAGTTGATCCTTGTAAAATCTCAGCAAGACCTCCTCAATTTGTGCTCTTTCCTCCACCAAATTACTCCCATCATATATATGTAGTATATGATTAGAGTATTGTCTCCTCCTCATGGCTTGATGGAATTGCTTAGTTGGCTTATCTCCATACTTCATCCAGTCCAATTTTGCCCTTTGCTGTAAAAACAAGAATTCAGCCTCTCCTAGTCTCTCAGCTTCCCTCATAGCCTCTTCCTCCTCCTGTTGAACCTGTTGAATTGTAGTATCCAACATCAAATGTGTATAAGCCATTTCTCATTTCTGTCTAGCTAAACCAGCTTGCTGCTGGACATTGGAAAACTCTCTTCTGTTAAGTTTCTGCAGTCCAATCTCCATGAAATTCAGAGCTTCATACACCTCCTTCAAGGTCCTTCCCCTCATCTGTTTCCATGTAGCCTCCACAATTCCCAGATATTGAGCTGATTCAGCCCACATATTAAAGAATTTAAAGGGCTTTTTAACCTGCTTCTGAAAGTCCTTCAAGTGAACTATCAGTGAAAAATGGTAAGAATCTACCAATGTCAACACCTCACAGCTTACTTTTAGGTACTTTAACAGCCATTCATCATTTACAAGTACCCTATCTAGCTTACTGAAAATTCTCCCAGTGGTTCTCCTATTGCACCAAGTGAATTTTGGCCCTCTAGTCTTCATCTCATGTAGCTGAGCTTGAATTGTCATATCTTCAAAATCCCTCATTTTAGTTATCTGTACTGGAGATCCCCCTTCCCTGTCACCAAACTGCAATGGACAGTTAAAATCACCAAGAATCATCCATGGTTCCTTGCTGTCCAAAACCTGCAAAATGCTCCACAATCTCTTTCTCTCCTCCTCACTATTAGATGCATATATCATAGTAATATAACATCCCTGTTTGTTAAACTTCATGAAACAATGGAAATGAATCCATTGATCACCTTTATGTAATATTTTGACTTCAAAGAGGTCATCCCTCCAGGCTAGCCAAATCCTACCTACACCAGTCACTTCACTGTTTGTAACCAACTTCCAGTCCAAACCTAGTTTTCTCCACACCTCTCCTTCATTCTCTGTCCTAACCTTTGTCTCAAGCAGACCTATCAAGCCTATCTTGTTCTTGAAACAAAAAATTTTGCACTGCCCTTGCCCTTGCCTCTTCTCCTGGTTCAGTCCCCTCACATTCCAGGCTGAAATTTTATTATTCATATATCAGGTGGGTCTGGTAGTAGATGATAATTTCTGGAACTCCCACTAGTTTGCAGAATCTGTTGTAATCTGCCTTCTCCTCCAATCACTTGCTTCCCATCCCTCTGAATTGAGACAGATGCTTCCCTCTCCTCCTGAACTTGTTGCTTTTCTGATTTCTTTCCATCCTCCCCTGACCTCTTTTCCTCAACATCTTTTACAATTTTTGGTGGGACTTTGACTGGAATAAATCTCCTCTGTGGGACTTGTACTGTCTGTCCTACAGGTCTTCCCCTCGTACATTCTTCCTTCTCATGAACCATCATCTTACACTCATTACATTTGATTGGCTTCCATTCATAGATTACAGGTTGATGTCTGACTATCCCCTTTTCATCTATAAATGAAACTGAACTAGGCAATTTCTCACAAATCCTTGCCTCTATCTGTATTCTGGCATAATTCAACCTCTCTTTTTCCAAGGTCGGTTTATCCAACTTCAAAGGTTTCCCCAGTGGACTCACTATTCTGCTTTAGAATTGCAGGTTTCCAATACACCATATGCAGCTTTGGGAGTTGAAGCCATACAGGAAAGGAATCTGGCTCATTCATGTCAAAATCTTGGCTCCATTCTTTGATTAAAATTGGTTTACCATTATACAGTATGGTACCCCTCTCCATCACTTCATCCTTCTGTGATTTAAGCTTAAAACGAACCATAAACAGTCCAGCCCTTAGTTTCCATACCCTATCAACCTGATTCTTCCAGTATTGCTTGACAAAATTCTCCATCACTGTAATAGGAGGAAAATTTCCCACATTTCTACAGATAACTGCATTTTCCCACCATCCCGCACTTTCTTGAACCTCTGATAATGGAATTCTACCCATAGCTACCCCTCCTATTTCCTTAGGTTCATAGAATTGAACTTCATCTTGATGAAAAAGTTTAGCCCACTCACCTGATTGCAGTTTCGGTAACTCCGGCTCAGAAGCATCACTACTCTGAATCTCTCCGGCTTCATCTGTGCTTTCTCCCATCCCCTTTTGGATTACCAATGGGGTTGTCATCCCCTCCTGGATCTTCTCTGATTGCCCCGTTGACCTTAATACCTGGGGGATCTCCTTCCCTTGAGTCTGCTGCTGTCCTTGGTTTTTCATCACCTTGGTCACCTCCGGCGGAGATGAGAAATCTGTATAGATGTCTCTCAATCCGGCCAATTCCATGTCCCTTGCGATCAAATCGTTCACCTTTCCCAGTTGCATCTCCTCCATTGCATCCCCAAACTCCATCTTCACTCCCGTCAAATTGACATTTCTCTGCTTCACCTTCCTCTTCTTCTGCGATCCCATAGCAGATCTGAAAGGATTTCCGATCACCGATCAAGAATTCAGATTCCAATGAATGAAAGATTCGCACATAGTTGTGGTGTAATCGCACATACTAGGCGCGTTCCTTAAGCGCGTTACCTAGTTTGTCTTACTAGTACCCACAAGCAACAAGAAGAGGGATAGGAAAAAAAACCCCACACCACGTGTTTGTTGTCGAATTGCATTAATTGCAACCAACACCAACCTTATGCATGGGTTTATATGGTCAATTTCATGGGTTTAGGGTATTGATTCAAGTTTGTTATGAAACTTGGTAGTGGATTGAAGTGTGGAGATGGAAATGCTGGAAAATTGACCAAGAAGGAGAAAATGTGTTTTTTGGATGTGAACCCGCAATCTCTTAAGGATAAGATGTAGTATTTGTGGTCCAATTTTTGGTTGAATTTGTGTCAAGCCATGTTACGATATCGCAACCTTGTATTCTGGCAAAAACTATATGCTTACGATCTCGTTGCTGCTTTTATTGTAACAAGAAATTCATGACAGAAATGCCTCTCAGGTGCTTTTGGCACAGTTACGAACTCGTAACATCAGAGATATAGAGAAACATAAAGAGGGTTTTCCAAAACCCACACTCAACCCTAAACCCTCCAAACCCATGTTATAAAAAATAAATTTGGCGGCAGAGGTTGCGATTTCGTAAGTCTCCACTTGAAATCCTAAACTTCTATTTAATAGCGAGAAAATCAAGTGTAAAATACATGACAGAGTAACAGATATGATATGAACAAAGATAGATAGAGTTTTTTATTCGCTAAACAAGAAACGTATTTTAGAAAATATGTGAATCTATGTTGGTAGCTAAACATTTACTAGTATTGCTTATGATTTGCCGGTACCTTTTAGCTACGTGTTCATATAGGGACTCACCGCGGAGTGATTACGAAGTATGTAAAGGTGGGCAGTCGATAGTTCTTTGGAAGAAGGGCTAAATTTAGCCTTATGGCGCAGTCCAATTCCATCGACTCGCCCGTCGTGTCTACTAATTGGCAGGCCTATAATCGGAACATCCTCCAAATAATTTGTGCAGAATTCAATCACCTCTTCAACGACATAACGCTGGACTATACTGGCATCTGACCGATATCGATTCTTCACAAAATGCTTAAAAATGCTCATATACCGCTCAAATGGGTACATCCATCTCAAATAGACCGGCCCGCACAACCTCACCTCCCTTACCAAGTGGACAATCACGTGTATCATAACATCGAAGAAAGAAGGGGGGAAGTACATCTCCAATGTACACAACACCTCCACAACCATCGTCTACAGTTCATCCAATTTCCTCCGACTTACCTTTTTTCGACAAATCTGCTTAATAAAAGCAAAGTCGGGATATTGCCTCTCTACCATGGTCAGGTAGACAACCTCTTAGTGCAATAACATTCAAGTCCTGCATCAGATTGTGACAGTCGTGCAACTTCATACCAACTAATTTCAAATCCTTAGTAGAAACGCAACTACTAATGTTTGAGCCATAATTAGACGGTACCTTAACCGATTTCAACGTTCCATAAAAACTGTCCTTCTCTTCCGACGACATTGTGTGGCATGTAGGCGGCAGGTAGGTTTTACCTGCTTCCTCTTGCACCGGTGCTAGACAGGGCCTTATGCCAAGATGGACTAAATATTTTCTAGCTTTCAAGCCGTCCTTACTCTTACCCTCAGTATTCAACAAGGTCCCAACCAAAGTTTCGCAAACATTCTTCTCTATATGCATAACATCTAGACAGTGGCATACCTCCAAGTATTCCCAATAAGAGAGTTTGAAAAATATTGAACATTTTTTCCAAACACCAGTCGGGGGGCTTTTCTTATTTCCCTTACCTAACACGTGCTCCATGCCATATACTTTTTCATAAATGTCAGAACCAGATAAGGGCACTGGGGCTACACCGTGCTCTTCTTTACCATTAAACCATTTCTTGGCACGCCTCCATGGATGGCTTGCAGGAAGGAAACGTCTATGTCCTTGATAAACTGCCTTCTGACCATTCTTCAATTGACAAAAGCTTGTCTTTCCTTCACAAATTGGGCATGCAAAGTGCCCTTTCACTGAACACCCTCCCATATTTCCTAGAGCGGGAAAGTCATTGATGATCCACATTAACATGCACTTAAGTTTGAACTTCTCATCTTTGCGACTACCATCTGGAATCCGTATCCCGACCTCAAACAACGACTCCAACTCCTCTATAAGAGGTGTTAGGTAAACATCAATGTCATTACTCGGTTGCTTAGGCCCAGGAATCATAGTGTTTGATAAGTCCATGGTTCGTATTCGGGCCTCATTCATACTCGGACCAGGGCCCGAGAAGGGTCGTGGGATCGAGATACGCGGAGGGTGGATCCATAGGTCCATCAATCCTAATCCTTATAAGGAATGCGTACATTATGAATGTTCTACAAGGAATATACATCCTCTCAAAGATGGTAATACAACCATCCTATATATGGTAGCACAACCATGTCCGAAATATACTTCTGTTATACATGGTAATACAACTACTATTCCCATAAGAGTTGTATCCATACTATAAATACATATCATGGTGATCTACGGATTGTAGCCATATAAATACCCTAAAGGTTTGGTAGACCTCTCCATTTAATCTCATACTTTATACTTTACGCTTTAAGCAAATATACTGACTTGAGCGTCGGAGTGTCTATCCCCGGGACACCCGGGGCCTTTGTTTTGCAGATCAGTTCGTGAGCCTGGTTCGTCGTCGAAGTGTTGGTGTCCGGCATACATCAATTTGGCACGCCCGGTGGGACCTCTCACACTCATTCACGGCGTCGCCGAACCTTGTCTCTGATATGGTCTAGCGCATCTCAAGAACTAATCCTCCAACGACATGTCTGAACCTAAACAACCCAGACGAAGCGCCCGCGTGCGGAGGCAAAATCCAGAGGATAATCCAGAAGCGGAGCAGCCCCCTCAAGGACATGGACGCGGTCGAGGGCGCGGACAACCCAGAAGATCTCGGGCACACTCTGCCTTAGAGCCATCATCAAACTCTACCATGGGTACCGGAAACTCCAGCATTCCGATATCCATCAACACAAACCCTGTTGGGATAACACCACCAATCTCTGGTCCAAATCCTGGTATATTCAGAGCACCTCCTGGATCAAATCCCATCGTATCCAGGATACCAGCATCCGGCTCCAATCCTGCTGCATCCAGAACCCCACCTCCTGAAACAAACCCTGTTGGATCTGAAGTACCAAACTCAGGTCAAAGGCTTTTTATCCAAAACGACGCGAATTACACCGCGAACGTCAACAATTCAGATGACCTGGATCAGGAAAATAGGTTGGGGTACAGGGGTTCCGATTTGATCTTCTCTCCAGAAGAACGAACACAAAGGGATCGCCAAATCTTTGCAGAAAGACAGCAGGAGGACGTTAGACAGAGACGTCTCAGGGAAACCCTGAACCAAACCATACAACACAGCCCTCGGGGCTCTGATTCACTCCAAATCAACCTTTTCTCGGATACCCCCCGAGTGAAAATAGGTTGGGGTATAGTAGACCTAACTCGATCTTTTCTCCAGAAGGAAGAGCGCAAAGAGATCGATAAATTCTTGAAGATAGACAACAAAAAGGAGAATCTGTGATAGAACATTATCATAGATACATGAATCTCGCCACGAGACGCTATGATCAAGATGAAATCCTCTTGGTAAACCTGTACCGGATGATGGTAGGTAATAACACTCCGAAGAAGAAGAAGAAGAAGGATGGCTCCCACAACAATAACAACAAGGGCGGCGGAGACAATAATCCTCGAGATCCTCCCCCACCACCGTCAAATGGAGCCAACCGAGTTAACAACAATATTAATGTCTATACCGGAGAAGCAGTTTCCCTAACTAAGCTGAAGGATAGTGTGCGGACCCTACCACATACCAAGCTGGTCAACAAGAGTCTCCACTCCGAAGAAGCCATTACTTTCTCGGACATGGATGTCGCACCAAATCAGGTGCCTCACGCTGATCCTCTCATCATCTCAGCAACCATAAAAAATTCTTTGATAAAAAGAGTTTTCATAGACAGTGGAAGTGGGGTAGAAGTAATATTCCAAGATTGCTTCCAGAAGTTAGGATTCACCAAGGAAAACTTCAAACCTACGGGTCCAATCTTGGGGTTCACCGGAAATCCCATAACACCTCTTGGAAAAATCACACCCAGTTACAGTAGCAGACGGAGCCAAGATCTTAACCTTATACTGCACGTTTGTGGTAGTAGACACCGTCACACCTTTCAACATTATCCTTGGCAGACCTTGGATGTGCCAAGCTAAAGCCATATGGTCTCCCTACCATCTGATGATGAAGTTTCCGACACCACAAAGAGTAGCTTCAATCAAAGGAGACCAAGGAGTGGCGTGTTCTTGCATGATCACGGCCATCCGTTACGCCAGAAAAGTGAGCAACATCTCAGATGACAACACTAGTTTAGGAGATTTGGTTCCCAACCCTGATCTCGAACAATCTATGGTGTTTTACTCCGAGGAAGATGACGGTGATATGTCAAAGGATCATCCAACTCAGGGGAAAATGGTTCTAAAAGTTTTATTAACCAGCCCTGAGGAAAAGGACCATCCCTACGTTTCTCATTTCGATTTCCAAGCCACCAATAATGAAACTGAATATGAAGCCCTTATCACGGGAATAAAACTAGCAAAGGACCTTGAGGTCGAGGACCTCGAAATCTTCAGTGACTCACAGATCATGGTTCAACAGGTTAAAGGCGAATACGAAACTCGAGAGTACAGTCTCCGGAAATACCTCGAGATAGGTAAGCCTCTCCTAAATCAATTCCAACATTATGAGCTGAATCATATCCCCCGAGAAGGTAACCGCAAGGCATATGCACATAGCAAACTCGCCTCCTCGAACCTCAACATAAGATCTTCTCAAGAATTGTTAATGGAAACCCTGGCAAAGAGAAGTTACGAAGAAAGTAGCATCATGGTTGTTAACATCTCAGACACGTGGATGAACCCTACATTGAATACCTTCAAACAGGTACCCTTCCCGAGGACAAGCACCTGCACGGAAGGTCCGAGTTAAAGCTCCAAAATATGTCATCCACAACAACATCCTATACAAGAGAGGATACCTCCAACCCCTACTTAAGTGTGTTGGGCCTTCCGATGCAGAACACTTAATACAAGAAACACATGAAGGAGTCTGCGGTAGGCACCAAGGTCTACGTACCGTCACCCGAAAGCTCCTACAGATGGGTTATTTCTGGCCTACGATGCTACAAGATGCCAAAAGATATATCAATTCTTGCCACCAGTGCCAGAGATTTGCTAAGATGATCCACGTGCCACAGGAGAATATGATTACCATCCAAGAATCCTGTCCATTTATCCGATGGGGCATGGATCTTGTAGGACCTTTTCCTACGGCCCATGGTAACTTCAAGTACCTTATAGTAGCCATCGATTAGTTTTCAAAATGGGTAGAGGCCGAAGCCTTAACCAATATAACTGGCAAGACAATTATCAACTTCTGCTGGAAAAATATCGTGTGTCGCTATGGCATCCCGAGATACATAGTGACCGACAATGGAGCACAATTTGCTAATGATCCCTTCAAGAAATGGTGTACGGAGTATGGCATACACCAGAAGCTCACCTCGGTATACCATCCAGAAGCTAATGGCCAAGTAGAGGTTATGAACCGTACCTTGGTAAGCGGTATCAAGAAGCGCCTCGAAGGAGCTAAAGGAAACTGGATCAAAGAATTACCAAGCATGATCTGGACCCATAGAACCACACCAGCCACAGCAACAGGAGAGACTCCTTATATCTTAGTCTATGGGTCCGAAGCGGTCATCCCCATAGAAATTGGGGTCCCCTCCGCCCGTACTTCTCAACCAGATGATGAAGAGGGCACGGTCAACGAAGAAAACCTTCGTCTCGACCTTGACCTCCTAGAGGAGAAGAGAGCAAATGCTAATATCTACAAGACCAAGGTGAAGGAAAGAGTCAAGCGCTACCATGATAGAAGAGTTCGCTTGGCCACTTTTGTTAAAGGAGACCTTGTCATAAGGTTAAACGAGAAAAGCAAGAAAGAAGGGGAAGGGAAGCTAGCCCCGAACTAGGAAGGTCTATATCGAGTCCTAGAATCCCATCCAGGGGGAAGCTACCTCTTGGAAACCATGAAGGGGGAACCTATACCACGAAGATGGAATGTGATTAACTTACGAAAGTATCACGGAAGATTAAAAACTCAAGGGAGAGCCTCACAAAGGTTCGAGACTATCAAGAACGTCCGAGAAGCCTCATCAAGGTCCGAGACAAGTATGCTCAAGCACAAACGGGTACTCAAACTCAAACCCACTATTTACTTTACTTCTATTCTTAAAGTTATAAATTTAGATTGAAGTCATGATATTTTTATACCTATCCTTATAACAAGCAATCTTTAAATTTCTTTTCTAAAAAGAGGATTGTTGTCTTAAGTATAACATTGATTGCTGTTCAAAACAATATATTTTATAAAGTATATGATTGGTCAACTTATAAGTTGTTTGGATCCAATATTCAAATACCAATCGTTTTGAATAAAAGAGATAGGTTCGAGATAAAGTGCTTGATTGAGGTCTATAGACCAAATGGGCAGACGTGCTCGAGAATCAATCATCTCAACATAAAGAGGAGAAACCTCAAAAACAAAAGTTGAAGTTAATATCAAGGGTGTTATTACATCAGAATATGATACTTCTAAAAAAGTCCTTTCAAAAGGGTACACATAGAGGAAAAACCTCAAACACAAATAGTTCATATCAAAGGTGTTATTACATCAGAATTTGATACTTCTAAAAAAGTCCCTCAAAAGGGCACACATAGAGGAAAAACCTCGAACACAAATAGTTCATATCAAAGGTATTATTACATCAGATTATGATACTTCTAAACAAGACCCTTAAAAGGGCACATAAGATGCTAAACCTCGAACCTAAACTGGACATATCAAAGGTGTTATTACATCAGAATATGGTACTTTTAAATATACCCAATAGAGTTTCCTAGGACTTACCAGAAGTGACACTTGAGAGATGGGCTATTGTCAACTTTTCTGCACGCTGTGACATTAAAGGACTTGGCAAAAGATGCCCGAGGAAGAAACCCAACAACATCAAGTACGCAGAGTGTTCATCATGGACAACTGCAAAGACCTGATCCCGGAGTATCTCAGCTTGGCATGAGCTCCTTTCCAGTAAATCATGAGACTGAGGTTCATGTACAAAGGATTACAGGCTTTGAAGCTGATGAGGAGATGCCGAGACTAATCCACCTTATTAATGGAAGAACTAGAAATCACCTCTTCAAGAGAAGGTAATTCAGGATACTTAGCTCTAATAAGCCTCAGTAAATCTCCTGATGTTATTATCTTCTCGGAGGGATCCAATGCATCCAAAAACTCGGCCCCAGGGATCCAGTGTTTTGCAGTCAGAGCAGAGAGCTTATCAGCAACATTAGGATGAGAGAAGATTTCCTTCATCATCTCCACCTCCTTCTCGGATTGGCATAGATGCAAGACGCCACCCAAGATCCCATGCAGTTAAGAGGAATGGAATAAATCCCCACACTCCTCCCTATGGCTTTGAAACTCGGGGCTACAAGTAATGAAGGCACTCCAAAACTTTAGAAGCCGTTTAGGCTCCTCTGGATCCTTCTCCTCGGCTTGGTTTTGCGCCAGCTCCTCAGTAATATCTTGATAAGTCTCCAGCTCTTTCTCTTGAGACTTCTTCGCCAACAGCAGGTCCTTATTCTCGGCCTCTAGCTGCTTCACCCTGGCTTTTAGTTGAGTCACATCCAATGGAGCCTGAACGGTTGGAGTAAAAGCAACAGACTTAGTTGTCATAGTCAAGAGGGAAGCTTCCATCTCCTCCTTCTTTGCCCTGAACGACAGGCACTTATCATGTAATTCCATCACAGAATCAGACAAGTGCCGGATCACGTCATTAGCTCGACACCCCACCGTGGACAGATCCGCCATCAACTGAGAGGTCAGAGAAATATCAAAACCTGGCATCTGAAGAATCTATATAGTATAACATGAAAGATAGTTACCTCAACGACGAAGGGATACTTCTTAGAAGACCTCCGAGAAGCCTGACCATCCTCTTCCTTTGGACAGCTCAGATAGTACTTCAGTTTCTATAAAGAAGCATCTGCAGAGATCACCAGCTCAAGGTCAGATTCATCACCATCATCTGAGGACCTTTCAACCTCAGTTTCCCTCTCCTCGGACTCCTCCGCTTCCTCATCTATGACGTGGAGAGGGGCCTTCCCCTTCTTGATCTTTTTCTTCAGGGGAGACGATGTACACATATATATAAAAAAACCCTCAGCATATGACACAAGAAGAACATATTATACGACAACTAAATATGACTAGAAAAGTTACCTGAAGAAGACCAACTGGAAGAAGATTCACCACGATTCCGAGGAGACTTTCTCGGACCCCCTCTCCTGGCCTTCTTCTTTCTTCCCTGGGTTTTATCAGGGAGGGCCCAATTCCGATCAGGCTTCAAAAAGCTGGAGGTAGATTTCGACCGAGGATCATCCAACAAGTACGAGTAAGTGACACTGGGCCACTGCCATACAGAGCCATGTGCGCCCAGAACACAATCTTTTCTTTGAAGGGTGATGTCCTCCTTTAGGAGCTCCTCGATGATGCCCTTTAAGTGATTAGGAATTATGAAACCCCGGTCACGAGCTATAGCGTCCTTCGGATGGGGATGCAAATCAGGGACCTCGTACTTACTTCGGTCGAAAGTAAAACGGTCTGCCTCCCACACACCACTGCTATCAGGAAACGTGATGGGTTTCCTCTTCCTCGGAGTAAGGGTAATGTACTCGTAAGTCTCAAAAGAGAATAACGTATACAGGCTCCTGAATAAATCCAAGTTTGGATCGTAGTTCTTCCGAGCACACCAGGAAATCACCGCCATGATCAACACTACCACATTGGAATGTATTTGGCTTGGATGCAGTTGATGATGCTGCGGGAATTCATGAAATAAAGGGGGAAAGGGAAAACTTATCCCTTGTTGCAAAAACCTCCTCCCATAAAGTACTCCTCGAGTGGGGCTCACCAGATCTTTAATGGGAACTTCTCCATCCTCGAGCTTCAAGCTAGCTTCAAGAGGATATGACTGCCTGCAGGACCGCGGATACCTTAGCGTCCTTTCGTTAACTACCTTGGTGACATCATTCATACCATCAGCGGCCGGAACCCGTTTATCAATTTGGGGCTCCGTGTTAGGGTCTGTCTCTGACCCAGAGACACCATCATCTACCACTACAGCTACCGCCTGCAGTGGTGTATCAATGGTAACTTCCATCAGCTCCCCAGACTCGAATTCCATGAACAAGGTGCTCAAATCACGATTAGCGGGGGCTCTATTTTCAACAACATTCTTCACATTGCCAGGGGGAACTCTAGAATTTGTTGAAGACATGGCAATATAGAGAAAGGGGGGAAGAGAGTATATGAGGAAAAGAAGACAAATTTGAAGAAAAAATTTCTTTGGAAATTTGAAACGCAGAGATGAAGATATATGATAAACACAAGGAAAAATTACTTGGTTATATAGCCAGTAATTAACACGCATTTAAATGGAGTAATTATCTCGACTCGCGAAACGATGCAGGCAATTGGAAGGTTGGTCCTCCTCACCGCTGGAAGGTACAATGAATCAAGACCACGTGTCAATTCCCTCAGAATTCAAGAAGGCAGATTCAGATCCAACTGTCCACGTGTCCTGATGGAATACGAAAGAACTTGAAGCTAGATATTCAGAAGGGTAAGCCCGAGAGGAGAGTCCTCGAAGGACACCCCGAGCTTAATACCCCGAGTTAGTCTCCCTCGAGTTATTGGTTTTCCCTCGAGAAGCAACCCTCTCCTTCAATCTTCGAGATGGAGTACTCTATATTCTGAAGATCTACCTTGGGGCTACTGATAAGTCCATGGTTCGTATTCGGGCCTCATTCATACTCGGACCAGGGCCCGAGAAGGGTCGTGGGCTCGAGATACGCGGAGGGTGGATCCATAGGTCCATCAATCCTAATCCTTATAAGGAATGCGTATATTATGAATGTAAAACAAGGAATATATATACATCCTCTCAAAGATGGTAATACAGTCATCCTAAACATGGTAGCACAACCATGTCCGAAATATACTTCTGTTATACATGGTAATACAACTACTATTCCCATAAGAGTTGTATTCATACCATAAATACATATCATGGTGATCTACAGATTGTAGCCATATAAATACCCTAAAGGTTTGGTAGACCTCTTCATCTAATCTCATACTTTATACTTTACGCCTTAAGCAAATATACTGACTTGAGCGTCAGAGTGTCTATCCCCGGGACACCTGGGGCCTTTATTTTGCAGATCAGTTCATGAGCCTGGTTCATCGTCGAAGTGTTGGTGTCCGGCATACATCAGTGTTCAACAACACATATTTACATTTATTCATCAACCACGAAGGGAGGTTATAAATCACAAGCATAACCAGCCATGAACTATGAGTACTTGACATGTTAGCAAATGGATTCATTCCATCTGTCGACAATTCTAATCTCACATACCTAAGTTCATTTACAAACTCAGGATAAATGACATCCATCTTCTTCCACTGGTCTCCATCATAAGCATGGGAAATTATATCGTCACTCTCTCGAACCCTATCAGCATGCCATGTTAACAATTTTAACGTCGCGAGGATTAGCAAATAACCGCGTCAATCTCGGTTTTAGGGGTATGTACCACATTACTTTAGCTGGACTAGGTTTTGTCGAACAGACCTCAGTTTACCCACACACTTCAACTTTACTTTCCTTCTTCTTCCATCTCGACTCACCACATACCTTGCAATCGTCCCTCAGCGCATCACCTCCTCTATAAAGCATACAATCATTCGGGCAAGCGTGAATGTTAGTAAATTCCATCCCCTTTGGGCATAATATCTTCTTTGCTGCATAAACACGATTGGGACACAAGTTATCTTGTGGAAGCAACTCTTTAACTACCTCCAACAATTCAGTCATTCCTTTATCGGAAATGTCATGTCGTACCTTTAAATTCATTAGCAATAAAGTAGCACCCAATATAGAATGCCGAGCACCAATATATAACTTCGTCTCCTTATCCGCATACATTGCCTCCAGCATGCTCTGCTTCCCACTAAACTCCATAACAATATCGTCACACATGTCATTTAGTTGTTCCATGTATTGTAAAATTTCCTCTTTAGTTACAACCTCATCTTCCATACTCTCATCTCCATAATTACCTTCTCCATACCATACCCATTCGATATATGATTGATCAAAACCTCTACAAATTAAATGCTCACGTAAGACATCCACTTCTTCGAATATTGCACTGTTCCTACAATCCTTACATGGACATCTAACCCCGCCTATGTCTTTCTTTCTAGAATACCTCGAACCCACATAAATAAAGTGTTCAACCAAATCCAAATACTCCTTTGACAAACGTGCATTCCCTCTAATGATTCTTTCACGATCCATAGCATCAATAATGCTTCCTAAACAACGATTCAATCTATACATTTTCAAAAAATATACCCAAGTCCGTCATCCCACACTTTACAACAACCTAGAAACAAAATACCAAACAAACATATTCAATCTCTACTTGTTCTACAAATACCTACACATAATCGCATTTACTTTAAAACAACACACAAGAGAAGTAGAAACTTACCTTCCAAGGTTGGAATCCAGTTTCAAGCGTTAGATGAAATGCCCACGACAATGGCCTGCTCCACAATCACCTATATGAACTAACCCACAGGTTCAATCTTTGTATCTAGTCAACTCATTTGTTTATCATGTACTCATTAACAACCTTGCGTAAGCTCTACGACATAGCTTACGATATAGCTACATAGACCGATATGTTATTTAATTAGGTTACGATACCGCTACATAACTCGACAAACAATAGGATAAGACACATGATTATAACCACATACATAGACATCACCAGCGATCTCGTAACATCCATTTACCAGTTAGGTAGACTACATTGCGAGATCTTAACAATAACATACATTATAAAAAAAGACTCATGATTCATGTTACGAGATCGTAGAAACAGTCGACACATATAATACTGAAAACAATTGGGTTGCTATCTCGTAATGTCAACTTCTTTCCTGTCAATTTGGCTAGTGATATCGGAGCAGAATGTTTTTTCCAAGGCGGAAAATTTTTAAACGCCTTGAACGTTAAATTTTAAAGGCACATATTTTTCCGCCCTATACTAGATCTCTTCCGCCTTTCATAGTTTTTTCCAATACAGGCGGTATAGCTTACGATATTGTAACCAGATGGGAAGGCGGAATAAATAGATCGGGCACAAACGCCTTTGTTTTGAGCCTTCAGTGGCCGTGTTTGTGGTAGTAGGAGCACTTGAAAAATACTGTTCCAGTTGACCCTTAATCTGGAATCCTTCTTTTGGCAGAGTTGTGCTTCGTTTAACGATCACTAAATTGCTCGATGAAGTTGACCCGAACTGAGTTGAAACTGATGAAATGGGATTACTATACTCTTTTTTCCCACTGTGTTTTTAATGAGGTAGTGTCCAGTCCCTTCTTTAGTGAGTTAAGAATTGTTGTTCATGAATAAAGAGAATGCCAAGTTCAATCTTTTGGGCCAAAAAGAAGTCTTGGAATCTAAAGAAGAAAGAGAAAGTAGAAATTCGGTTCTGAATGGGATTCAGTTAAACTTTCGAATGAGAGAAGTAATTCTCCAAGATAAGAAGAAAATAAGATGGAAGAGGATTCTCACTTTTCCTAATTAATTGGGATTGTATTTTCTATTCTTAGTATTCATGATAATTATCAAAACAATAAATATTATCTGATATTTTTATCACTATAATTTGGGCTAGATTTTAGGAAAGTTTTGGGGGACAAGATTATATATGAATAGAGATTTGTATACAATTCTAGTCCATGCCAGTCCGTTCACTAGAATAGTTGGTTTTCTGTCAATTGTTGTCATTGACGACTCAAAAACCCTAGGGGTTGAGAGAAATTTTCTTGCTCTACAAGTTAGCACTGGCGGTGATAAAACCTTCGATTCCATCTGATTTCAACCATTACGATCAATAAATATCTCCAATACCACCATCTGCACACACGATAGAGGATTTCTTGAATCTGTACAAGGGTTTAACTTTGGGTGAAGACGAGAAAAAGGCGGCGGGGCTGCGTCACCCTAGCGACATCAACGACTTAGTTTGATGCTCGTGAGAAAGGTTATGACACGAAGAAGGATTACCTATGGCAACATCGCGAGAGTTTTCGAGAAGATCTGGGTGATCAACGGCACCGTCACGACATCTCCGGTGGCGGAAAACACGGCCTTGTTCCAGTTCTCCGATATTGCTGACAAGGAGAGGGTCTTGGAACGTGAACCTTGGCTGTTCGACAGGGAAGAGCGTAACTTGGTTGTGTTCAGTGAACCAAAACCTGGGACGAACGAATCTGATTTGGAAGTCAAGTGACATCTTTTTGGATCCACTTTCATGGAATTCCATGGGAACGGAAGACTGAAGGCACGTCGATGGATATCGGCAATGATGTGGGCCGTTTCCTCGGTGTTGAGAAGAACAAATGGGGGAAGCTGATGGGATCGTACCCATTAGGATGGCGATCGACATCTCAAAACCAATAAAGAGAATGCAGGCGCTTGAAGGAGTTGCTGGTAAATTACCGATAGTGTATGGGAAGCTACCGTTGTTATGCTCTTATTGTGGAATCATATGGTACACCAGGGGTGATTTCTCGACAAGTTTACGTGCTCCGAGGTCTGACAGGGATGAAGAACACTATCCCTCTTTCTTGAGGGCAGGGCCGAATCAATCTCCTTTCTCAAGGGAGTACCGTAGCGGCGACTTGGAAAGAAATAGAAGCCCTGATCCGGTTGGAACCGGAAAGAGAGATGAACGGCAACCAGAAACATTGTATGTTAGCGAGAAGATGACGGAAACCTCTAGGGATTTAGTCCATAAGGGAAGGACGGAAGATAACGAAAGTGTGACTCCAATGTTGAAGAAACCTGGCCCATTGAAGAATGATGGGAATGAATAAGGACCAAAATATGGAGGAAGTCGACAACATGGTTTTGGCTAGGTCAAACCACGGTGCACATGTGGAAGTGATGAATATAATGCAGAGTTTGAATAGTCCAATCATAATTGAGAATGTATCGGATGAGTTGCATCCAGAACAGCTAAATGATGTGGTATCCCAGGCAACTAGCACGCAGCGGCGCATGCAGCTCTCACATATGTACCACGGAGTGGTGGCGTGACTGTAGGGAACACTTAGCCAGCCCTAGCTGTCGAGGGAAGTCAAGTCACAATAATGAGGTTCCCAGCGAAGGCTCTAATCGTTTCACCAGTCCGGGCGGATCGAATCCCAACTGAGCCACTCAGGCCATTTCTCATTCCTGTCCCAATAGCTATGTACACACTAGCTCAGAAACTCGAGGAATAGAAGGCGCGTCTTTCAAAGACAAGAGGCAACGGTGGACGAGGTACGGGCATCAGTCGAGGAAGCACTAGTAGAATCAGGCCGGAACACGGCGCCGTTATACGGCGGTTCCGCGTGAATTTAAGGGAACCGCCGTGTAAACCATCCGGCTAAGTTTCCGAGTTCGGAAACTTAGCCGGATGGTTTACACGGCGGTTCCGCGTGACTTTTTAAAAAACCGCCGTTTTACAACCATCCCGCTAAGTTTACGAACTCGGAAACTTAGCCGGATGGTTGTTATCAAACAGATTTCTCCTTGCAAGTTATAATCTCCTTCTCCCTCTCCATCTTCTTCCTCTCTCATTCTTCTCCTTCTCCCACTCATTCTCCCCCTCTCCCTCTTCTTCTTCTCCTTATTCTCTTTCTCCCTCTCCTTCTCCTTCTTCTCCTTCTCCTTCTCCCTCTCCCTCTCCCTCTCTTCTCCCTCTCCCTCTCCTTCTTCTCCTTCTCCTTCTCCTTCTCCCTCTCCTTCTTTTCCCTCTCCCTCTTCTCCCTCTCTCTCTCCCTCTCTCCCTCCTTCTCCTTCTTCTAACAAAAGGTTGACTTTAAATTATGTGTTTTTCATAAGATTTAGTCTGAAAATCAATAGATTAGTATGATAGTTTGTATTTTTGGGATTTCCGGGTACGATCTGTTCGATCTACAAGTACCCATGGTTTGGGGATGAAACTGTTTTTATGTTGGTTTTGATTTCGCCGGCCAATTCGGCCGGCGTATTTTTTTGTTCTATCCGGCTAACTTTCCGAGTTCGTAAACTTAGCCGGATTTATAAACATCTAGATAGATTTCCGAACTCGGAAACTTAGCCGGAACAATACACGGCGGTTATGACCGCCGTGCATCGGTGGCGCCAATTGCACGGCGCCACCATGGACGGCGGTCAAAACCGCCGTCCAACGCACACGGAACCGCCGTGTTCCGGTGCCAATTCCACTAGTGAAGAGGCCGTGGAAGGAAGGCCCAGGAACCAAGTTCAGCAATGAGGAATTTGTTTGGCAACGAGGATGATCCGGAGACGGAATATGAGGTGACAGTGACTCCAGCTCCAGCAAAGAGGAAGGTGGTGAAGGAAGGAAATCCAAATTTGAGGAACAAGAAGTCGAAGGCTAGCAACCAGGTTATTTCTTTTGATGGTGTGTCCACCAATACTCAGGCAGAGATTGGCAATGAAGCCCAGTCCCGCCAGGCGCCATGAGTATCATCAGTTGGAACTCTCGGGGTGGTCTCTAGGACGCTCCCAAGAACACTCAGACAGTTCAGGAACTGCGCACCTTAGTGCGTATGAAAGCACCCTTAGATATTTTTCTGTGTGAAACAAAGTATCCAGCTTCTTTTATTGATAAGTTAAAAAGTTAGTTGAATTTAGATGGTTTTGGAGTTGATGCCCAAGGTCAGTCCGGGGGCATTGCTATGTAATGGAATAAGCAAGTAGTAATAAAAAGACATTCTTTTTCGAGTTGTTACATCGATGTGTCTGCTATTATTTTTTTCGAGATATACGGATCACTGGGGTTCATGGCGAGCTGAATGTATCACTGCGGAGGCAAGCCTGGACTCGATTCAAGGAGTTATCGAGAGATGGTTCTCCTTGGGTCTGTATGGGAGATTTTAATGAAGTTCTGACATAGGAGAAGTTTGTTGGAGCTGCTCAAAGAGTTGATTGGCAGATAGAGAGATATTTCGGGATGCGTTGAGGCACTGCGGTCTGATTGACATCCCATGCGATGGATATGGAGGATCCCAGTTAATGTGGTACAGAAATGTGGAGAGACGAGGCTACGGTGAAGGGACGACTCGATCATGCAACAGTCAACGGTAGCTTGCTGGAGGCGCTACCTTGGTCATCAAGTTCTGTATTTCATATGTCTTCTTCAGATTCACATGGCGGTACATGTTCAGTTGAGGGAGAAAGACGCTTAAGCGTAAGGATCAAGGAGGAAGAAGAGGTACATATTTGAAGCATGCTGGTAAAGGTGGATGATTTTGAGACGGCGGTGAAGGAATCATAGAGCGACGAGAACCTTCTTCTTCCGGAGAAGCTGGAGCAGTGTGATGTTGGCTTAGTGGATTGGAGAAGACGTAAGTTTCCAGCAATCGCTAAGAAAATCGAGCACCTCAAGAAGGAGATCCATGATCTTGAGAATAGGCCAGCGTCTGATATGAATCTCGAGGATATCAACAAGCTGAAACATGAGTATAGTTTTCTTCAAAAATATGAGGGGATTAAATGGAGACAACGAGCAAAGCAACACCGGTACAAGGGGGGAGATCGGAACATGAGATTCTTCCATCGATTCGCGGCAAAGCGAAGAGCAAAGAACCACATCTCAGGTTTGAAGGATGCAAATCAAAATTTAAGAACGGATAACATGGGCATGGAAAAGATCATTATGGATTATTTTGGTGGCCTATTTTCCTCGTCGAACCCAAACGAAGACAGGATTAGGCAAGTACTAGACAGAATGCCGAAGAAAGTGTCCCCGGAGATGTCAGCTCGAATTATACAACCATACACGGAGCGGGAGATCGCCAAAGCAGTGAAGCAGATGCACCCGATGAAGGCTCGAGGCCCAGATGGTATGAGTCCTATCTTCTTTCAAAAGTTCTGGCATGTTCTTAAACATGATGTCATTAATTTTGTTCTTAACTTTCTGAATAAGGGGAGCTATGCCCTCGGGTGAACTACACCCATATAGTCCTGCTACCGAAGGTCCCCCAACCTGATCTCATTACCCAGTTCAGACCCATCATGGACACCATTATATTTCCGTCCCAGTCTGCTTTTATACCCAGCAGACTCATCACAAATTATGTGTTGGTAGTGCACGAGGTCCACTACACTATGAAGGTGAAGAAAGGGAAGACAGGAGAGATGAGTATCAAACTCGACATGAGTAAAGCTTTCGATCGGATTGAATGAATTTTTGTACTGAAGATACTGGAACACATGGGTTTCCCAGCACCTTTTCTTGCTCTCATCCAGAAGTGTTTATCCTCAGTGCAGTTTTCTTTTATCCTCAATAGGGAGGAGTTTGGGCAGTGGACACCGCAGAGAGGGATCAGACAGGGTGGCCCCTTATCTCTATACCTATTCATTATATGATCTGAAGTGCTATCCTTGTTGCTTTCGTATCTAGCCAGCACATGCCGTCTAAGTGGAGTGGGAGCGTCGCCACGGGCACCAAAAATCTCACATTTGTTTTTTTGCAGATGACTCTCTTCTATTCGGCAAAGCTTCAGAGGAGGAGGCGCGATGATTCCAATGGGTATTAATATTGTATGTGGACATGTCAGGCTAGAAGATTAATTGGACAAATCTGGGGTTCTGTTTAGCCCTAACATAGATCCTGACCTTAGATCGCGCATCTGCACCATACTGAAAATTCCGGAGGTGGAATCACATGAAAAGTACCTAGGCTTACCAACGATCATTGGCCGCAAGAAGGGAGAAATATTCCAATCACCGAAGGACCGAATTCGACAGAAGATTGACAGATGGAGTTAGCAGAATCTGTCAAAAGTTGGGAAGAAGATTTTGATAAAGTCTGTTTGCAGGCAATCCTCAGCTACACGATGAGCTGTTTTAAGATTCCAGACTATGTGGTTGATGAAATTCATGACTTGATGAGTAGATTTTGGTGAAGAGGCACTGAGATGGAGAGGAAGATTCCTTGGATCAGTTGGAAAAAGACGTCGAAATCCAAAGATGAAAGGGGTATAGGATTCCGAGACTTGGGAGCTTTTAATCTAGCTCTCCTTGGGAAACAAGCCAGACGTTTGATCACGCAACCACACTCCCTACTAGCTCGAGTCTTGAAAGGCCAAATATTCCAGGACTGGAGACATCTTTTCTGCCACATTGGGAAACCGAGTTTCGTGGTCTTGGAGAAGTATACACGGAGCACTGAAACTGATCAGGATGGGCGGACGAAAGGCAATTGGGGCCGAGGATAACACGAGTATCTGTCATGACCCTTAGATTCCGAGAGATGGTAACTTTATGATCGGTAACTCGACAGAAATTCCTGAACACCTATCGAACGTAGCTGACTTGATAGATGGGGATAATGGATGGTGGAATATGGGCCTGTTGGAGGAGATTTTTACACCAGATGACGTTGCTTGAATCAAGGAGATTCACCTTCACAATCTTGGCACGACAGACAAATGGACTTGGCACTGGAATAAGTCAGGCTCCTACACGGTGAGGTCAGCTTACTATGTCGCATTGAACAATGCACAAGCCGCATCCCATCATCAACTAGTGCCTACGGCTCACGATGAGGATCGGAATTTTTGGTGTCGATTGTGGAAGTTTAGGGTGCCAAAGCGAGCGTTGTACATTGCTTGGAGGCTCTGTGTTGATTCTCTGCCTACAGTTGCCAACCTAAGGACGCGAGGAGTTGAAAAAGACCCTTCATGCCCTCTCTGCCTAGAGACAGTGGATTGTTCAAAGTACTTGTTCTTCACTTTCCCATATGCTCTGACGGCTTAGGTTTCGGTCGGCCTTCAACAAAAGATTGCGGCGGCTACAAGCTCGAGAGGAGATTCATGGTTTCGAGCGTTGTTGAAGGATGACGATAAAGAGTTATGTAAGCTGATGATTATGATCTGCGACACTATATGGTTCCAGAGGAATCGATAGATTACTAGTGCACATTGGCATAATAGATGCAGCATCTACGGTTGTAAGCAGTTTGAGAAGGTATTCAGATATCCATGGATGACACAGCAGCGTTTCACACTCGCGTATGCCAACCGCTCAACTACGGCCTCCAGAGGAGCTTGGAATGGTGTACAGTGACGCCGGCATCCATCAAGGAGACGCTGGCATAGGAGTTGCTGCCTTCGATACAAATAGATCATTAATCAGGGCGGTAGCTCAAAGACACTAGAATGTACAAGACCCAGTTTTAGCGGAATGCTTAGCTTTTGAGGAGGCCTTATTGGTGCTTTCGGATTTCTAGAACCAGTCAATGAGCTTGATCGGAGACGCATTGCAGGTAATAAATATGGTGCATGGAAACGAAGAGTGTTCATTCAATTGTGAAGTGGTCCTCCAAAGAGTTAGAGATTTTTTAGAGACTATCAACTGTAAGGGGCCTTTTTGGGTTCCCGTAGTCAAAATTTCGTAGCTCACTTAATGGCAAACTTTTGCTAAGTCGAATCCTCTCTTGTACAATATGTGGAACTCTCCACCGAGTTTCCGGTCTGTCGTTTCTGGACGATTTCAAGAATCTGGAATGAATGACAACAACTATTTTCCTCTAAAGAAAAATAAAGTCCAAGCCAGCCCGTAGCATCAAGTTTAGATTCAAATAAAATCATCATCTTCTTCTTCATTGTAATTCTGGCCGAGGGCAGCAACATTCATCAATAATAAAGTGTGGTGTTTTCTTTCTAATTCTTTTTATTATTATTATGTTTAATTAATCAATTGTTTATGTGTGTGATTTAAGCATGAGTAGCTAAATTCTTTTAATCGGCTTAGTTAATTGAGTGGTTTATGAGTTGTGAGGATTAATGCTTACATGAAGTTTAATCTCTATGATTTCTTAGTTGTTCATGATATAATTTATGCCTGCATATTGAAGCTTGATCACCTTAATCTTGTTAGGCTAAAGCTAATTAAAGTAGCAAAATTTTTGTCTATACAATAGATAACTGATACGGACTTTATAATAACATGGATGATGAACAGTTGAGTGGGTAATGTTTGCATGCGAATACGTGTTTAATTATATGAATTGGGTTCTCCTAAATATTTATGCTGTTAAAGGGTTTATCTAGTTATAGCGAATACTTGATAGGGACACTTTGATTAGGAAAATCGTATGTTCAACAAATACTTGCTTGCGATCAAATAATTAAGGGGGATTTGGAGAGTTCAACGAATACTTGCTCTCTTACAACAGGTTGATTTGTAGAGAATAAATGGACTGTAGGTGTCAATGATCAATGATTGAATCAACTGATTAGTTTAAGCTGGTTTCCTTCTCATATATATTTTTTATCATCTTCCTTGTTTTCTTGATTTTATGAGTTTTATATATTATTTTCATCATTGTTTTTATTCTTTCATGAGTTGATAGAACAAAACAAAATCTCAAAGTTTAAGGCGTGGTAGCAAACCAATTTTTTTTTCAATTAAAACCACTCTAGGGTGGGGGAGATTTTATTTGGTCTCCAAAGCCCAAAATTGCCAATTTAATGGCTATGTTCTTACATCATAGATCAAAATACAGGGAACACAGTCTCAAAGCATGAAGATTCTTCAAAATAGCCAGGAGATCTAAATCTATTAAACTAGCTAAACTAATATTCACACATCTCATATTTGCTTGAAACCTATTAGGGAATTGACAAGCAAAACCCAAGGCGGTACCAAGTAAAAATGAGGGAAGTGAGACAAAAAACTACGGATTTACACCATGTGTAGTGGATAAAAGAGATGATGAGGATGTTTGATGGCTTCCAGCATCCAACAGTTCTGGTGATGGTCCTCTAAATATCTGTAACAAGTAGCGAACATTTAGCAACATCTGATATCAGTAATTCTAAGAGAGGGAGTGCCATTTCTATCAAGGTTTATGAGACCTCTGATAGATGAAGGTAGTTGTGTCAAATTTAACACAACATTACATTTACTAGAATAGGCAAGTCTGGTAATAGCATCAATAACCATGTAAGCTTGTCTCAAGGTATGAAAGATGGCAGCAAAGGTTTGATTGATCTGATGAGCCAACTAGTACAAGTTCCATGGGCTTTGCATAGTTATGAATAGCCTTAATTGTTGAAAGACAATCAGATTCAAAACTACATTGGAAACCATACTCATCTGCAATTGTGATCCCATTTATTATAGCTAGGAGTTCAGCAGGAACTGGAGATGTAGCAGCTACATAGTAGCCTCCAATGAGTACAGTATCACCAAATGTGTTTCTAACAATAATACCCAATCCATCCATCTTGTTGTGGTGTCAAGAAGCATTCACATTCATTTTAAGGCTAACAAAAGGGTGTGACCAATCTATAGCTTAGACTCTGGGTTGGGGTGGTCTGGAATGTAGTGGCAGGAAGCCAAGTCCAGATAGGTCAATATCAAAGCAGCTAGAGGAGACAAAAGGTCTAGCAGTGAAGATTTGAAAAGTTTCTTCTCCGACTGTTTTGACTAAAAGCTGAGGAGTGGATGAGATATTGTCAAAAATCATAGAGTTCCTACTTTTCCAAAGTGTCCAGCATATAAGAGAAGGAACTATCAGAAATAGAGTGTGATGTAGTTTAGTTTTACCCTAATAGGACCAATATAGTAGGACAGTCTGTCCCATACTAAGTCAAATTGTAGGTCTACAGTACCAATGATAAAATGGAAGTTTGACCATAGAGACTTGGCTAAGTGGCACTTATTGAATCATTGTTCAATGAAGTCATTGCCATTACAAAATGGACACTTAGAAGGGATGCAGAACCCCATTTTCATGAGCGCATCTGGAAAAGGTAGAAATACATTTACCATTTTCCACATGAAGATGCTAATCTTTTTTTGAACTGTGGGGTTCCACAACTTTTTAAGAGAGGGAGATGTACCTCTAGAGTGTAGGAGTGTAGTGTATCCAGATTTGAAGGTGAATTGGCCTTGGAGGCTAGGTTTTCATATGAGCATGTCATGTCCATCATCTGTTAATTGAGATTCTTGTAAAAACTCAATAAGATCATCAGTAAAATAAGATTGGACAGAAACCAGGAACTCAGGCTTATGTAATATAAACTCCCTAACTGTGGTATGGGAGGGATGAGTGTAAGATTTGGATCATATAAATTTGAAAGGGCCCCAAAGCCAGTCCAATTTGAGCTCCAAAAATTACAATTCCCTCTACCATGAATAAATAATGTCAGTGATTTAGCAATGAGAGAGATAATTTTGATTCTCTTCCAATTTTGAGAGGATCTGTAGATGGTGGAAGGGGACCATACGAATTGTGACCAGAGTGTGTCACCTTTTTGAAACTTCCACTATAACTTAAGGGAGGAAGTTTTAACTGTTGTATGTAAGGATCTCAAACCAATTCCATTTTGGTCATAAGGATATATAGCACAAATCTTCCCATTTTTTTCAAACCTTCTTAGGCTTTAGAGCAGTTTCTTCCCAGAAGAAAACAGAAAGTAATTTCCAAATCTTCTTAATCACACTCACATGGGGTTTCATGACTGACCATATATGTTGAGAAACGGAAAACAAATGCAAGATTTGATCAAAGTAATTTTTCACCAGATGATAACTATTAGGGTAAAGGCTAGCACAGACTTTTCCATGTAAATATTGAGTATATATACGAGACCCGGGGCTACTGATGCAGCGTGCGTGGAAGAAACAACGAACTATGAATCAAATCCTTGTTGAATTCATCAAAACAACAGAAGAATTGACAGATATGGAGGAAAACCACTCAATTTCATTAACATTAAAAACCATCTTACAAAATAACCATAAAACTGTTTATATACTAAACCCTAGCTGCTACTAAATACAATAAATAACAAAAAGGTCATCCCTAACTTAAAATATTATGTTAAGTATCCAAAAATAATAAAACATGATTTTGACCCTTAAAACAAAGGAATTCGCCCAGAAACCAGAAGTGATTTAGTGTTACATGAGTTCTTATTAGAATGACATTTCCAATAAAAAAACACTACTCTTATTTGTCAAATTCTGAGACAGCGATAAGAAACATCAGAATCTGAGAAAACTCTTCGGCTGCTCCAACTTCTGCAGGTAAGGTTCATGCCACATCATTCTCTCCAGGACGGAGATGATTCGTCCTCGAATCTGAAGCTGTGCCGTCACCAAAAGAAGAATCTCCAGCGCAAGGAACAAGACATTCAACACAATACAAGTATTAATGTGGCTCATCAATTGAACATGCCATGGTTTAGGATTAGTTTTCCCCACACTTTCAAGGACACCAAGCTTAGTATATGTTGGCGAATAACCATGATGTAGATGCACAAATCGTACAGCTTCTCTATTCTTAGAATGCCCAAAATAGGACCCATAAAGCTGCTGAAAAGTATCATTACGCTCAATATAACCCTTATAATGCAATTCCTGAATCAATTTCAAGTAGTGGCAGTAGTCAAGACTGGATAGCTGGACACCACAATTGATGTAGGACGAATTCACGATCGTTGTCATTGTTCGTCTAACGCCAAATCCCTTTCCTCGAAGGAATCGATTATCATGGCTTTAAAAAATTAGTTTATTATTTTCCCTTTCAGTTTTAGAAATAAGTTTATATATTCCGTTCTAGATTTAGGTTAGGATTTCTTTGAGAATTCTTCTTATTATTTATAGGGATTTTGTATTCATTAATTAATAGCTTTCAATTATCAATAATATATACTTTCAAGAGTGTTATCTCTTATTTGGTGGATTCCAATAACAATAACTGGACAAGGAGGCAGCGTCGGTGACTTCTTACTAATCAGATTCGTGCTGGCGGATCTTTACTGATATCTCAGCTGCGTCAAGTGGTATTCAGAGCGTGGTTTTCTCCCGTTCTTATTATTTGATTCATGAGGGGAGATCATCGTGTTAACAAATCAAACTTTAACAAGTGGGATGTGGAATTAGCCTTAACCCTTGAAAAAGTTAGTTTCAAGAAAAAATGTATCCAATGATGATTATCATAATCATAAGGAAAGAGTAATTCCATTTTTCTATGGAGGAGAAGAGGAATTCATGGATTGGGAGATTGATGTTGATAACTTCTTTGATATGTATGATTTGCTTGAAGAAAAACAAGCAAAGAAGGTAGCATTAAAGCTGAAAGGTAAAGCTAATGTATGGTGGGAACGTCTTTCTTTCTCTAGGCAAGCATTAAACAAGGCACCGATTAGAACCTGGAAAAAGATGAAGCGTTACATGCGAGATGAATTCCTACATTATAACTATGAAGAAATCCTTTGCTACAGAAACAATGAGGCTAAAAACAGGGACAAGTTTCTTTCAAATAAAAAAGAATATGTGTCAACTGAGAAGGTGGAATTTGAATTGCGGAAAATTCTATTATCACCCAAGGAAGAAGTGCAACATGTGAATATTTTCAGAAGTTATTGTACGATCAACAAGAAAGTTTTCAACTTGATTATGGATAATGGTAGCTCCGAAAATATCATATCCCAGAAAGTTGTTGATTATTTGAATTTGACCTCCGAACCGCATTCAAAACCCTACACCCTAGGTTGGGATAATCAAGGTAATAAGGTAAAGGTTTCACGGACTTGCAATGTACCTATCTCTATTGGGAAACATTATAGAGAGTGTGTGATATGTGACGTTCTTGATATGGATGCTTGTCATATTTTATTGGGAAAAAGTTGGCAGTATAACCATGAGAGTAAGTATAGGAATGGTGGTGAGGTAATGGTTTTTACATGGGATACACATAAGATTAAAATGACATCTATTCCAAACTTTGATCCTCCTTCCGCAAGTAAGAAGTTAATTATGGAGAAAGAGGTGGAGACAGTGATCCCAGGAGAGCCACGACATATTTTGATGAATTCTAATTCATTAATTGGTGATGAATTATCAAACGAACTACCTCCAGCCACTCCACATCACAATGACTTGATTAAAAAATCTATCTTACTAAACCTTCCACAATATCCTATGAGCATGATGGAGAATGAGTTTATAGAATTTCAACCAATGAAAAATTCTTCAGAGGTGGACTTTATATCATCCCAGAATTGTGAAAGTTTTGTTGAGGAATCTCAAGTATGTTCTATAGAAGTTTGTCTGTTGCTCATACTGATAACAATGGTTTAAATTATGGTGAAGATCTTGAAAGAGGGTTTGAAATATGTGATAAAGAAATTGCAAAGATAGAGTTTGAGGTTGAAGATGATAATCAAATTAAAGTTGGTCTTACCCTTGATACTGATATAAAACATTCGTATCTTGAACAAGATTTACACGTTCCTTTGAAAGATCCTATTGAAGTTTATGGAGATTTTAAGGTTGATTTTCAGACTGGTGAGGAATATACTGATGAGATTGTTCCTTTGAGAGATAAGGACGAAAATATGAAGATGAAGTATGGAGTTGGATTTGGAGATGGTGTTATTGATTTTCCCATATTTAATAAAATTGCAGTCAAAACTCTGGATGGTGAAGCGGGGAACTCGGGTCGAGTTCTTTTTAAAGTGGAGGAGAGTGATGAAGGAAAATATTATATAAAAAATAAAGATAATTCCTTAGTCATAAATGTTCTAACTTCTATAAAACCACCAAAGCAAGTACTTGTTCACAAATATAATATGTGTTGGAAGTATCTTGTTCATTGGAAAGGACATCCTCGTGCAACATGTATCCATTTAGCTGATTATGGATTTGAGTCAATGAGCTTTAGCATGATAAATGTTATTGAGGATAGCATGATAAATGTTATGGAGGAGAGACTCCCAGCTATTGGGTTTCTTTATCCAGAGGATAACTCGAGGGCGAGTTCTTTTAAAGTAGAGGAGAATGATGCAGGAGAATTTTATACAATAAATGGAGCGACAACAATCGACATAAAGGTTCAGCTGTTACATGTCGCTTTTACATCAACTGAATTCTCAATGCAGATTGAGGCTCTTGATGGTGGAGGGATTGAACTCGGGACGAGTTCTTTTGAAGTGGAAGTGACTAATGTAGAACGAATTCACGATCATTGTCATTGTTCGTCTAACGCCAAATCCCTTTCCTCGAAGGAATCGATTATCATGGCTTTCAAAATTAGTTTATTATTTTCCCTTTCAGTTTTAGAAATAAGTTTATAATATTCCGTTCTAGATTTAGGTTAGGATTTCTTTGAGAATTCTTCTTAGTATTTATAGGGATTTTGTTTTCATTAATTAATAGCTTTCAATTATCAATAATATATACTTTCAAGAGTGTTATCTCTTATTTGGTGGATTCCAATAACAATAACTGGACAAGGAGGCAGCGTCGGCGACTTCTTACTGATCAGATTCGTGCTGGCGGATCTTTACTGATATCTCAGCTGCGTCAACAATTCTCAGCAAGAAATCCACGGCAAAGAATCAAAGCGCCACCCACATAAGATTTATCCGACAACAAAATAAACCATTTTCCACCAAACAAGAAAGAATACATATTGGGATGACCATACATAACCTCATGATCATATTTCCATGGACAACCAAGTACATTAAATTGAGTCAATTCAAAGCTCCTCGAGACATCATTGGAAAACATAATATCATCAGTACCATTACGAAGCCAAACGAGCTGAAATATTTTAGGGTG
Source organism: Sherardia arvensis (assembly GCA_948330725.1). Classification (NCBI taxonomy): domain Eukaryota; kingdom Viridiplantae; phylum Streptophyta; class Magnoliopsida; order Gentianales; family Rubiaceae; genus Sherardia; species Sherardia arvensis. Next base: position 21,156,781 of record OX415238.1, read on the forward strand.
AGCATCAACAAAAAGGTCTAATTTTGAAACCCCACCACATAATTCTCATCCTCACAACCGACCAGATCAAGAACATCAAGAACGAAAGAGCAAATAGCATCATCATAAACATACCCCTCAACAACTTCCTTCTCACAAATATCCTTCTCACAAATATTATCATCATAAATATAACCATCAACTACATCCTCCCCATAGGTATCATAAATAGGGGTATCAAAAATGGGGGAAGAATCAACTTTATAACCATCATTGATAAAGAGACCGCAAGAATTGAGATCAAATTGAAAATCAGCATGTGGAGATATTTCAAGAGAAGATGTCTTACCATTAGCAAGCTTAAGAACATTCACTTCATCAACAGACTCAAGAACATCCACTTTATCCATCACCAAAATCTCCTCATCGAAAAGATTCACATCATCATACACGGGAACATCAAACACTGGAGCAGCTAATTAAGTTGTCATCATCACCATCGTCATACACATGATCATGATATATCAGAGCAGAAAAGATTTCATCTTCAAGGGTCAAAATCGTGTTTCCTCCAGCGGCCCATATCCCCCAAGACATCCAGCTTCTGCTGCGAACCCTCCAAGCCCACTATCCTCAATTAGTGACAAACCTACAAGCTGACCCCACTCAACGCCTTTATGCTCGAACGCACGAGGCGTCAGCCCTAATGTCAATCCCCAACATACCACTTCCCGGGATAGGAAGCGTACCGCCTCCAAACCCACTCTACTCTCACCAAGGTAACCACCTCTCCAAAGAACAACAGTTTCTGGACGGGCTATCCCTGCCACAGAGTCTGCCTTCGCTTGCTTCACAACAACAACTTCCGCCATTCCAACCTAGGAGGGCCAATGGCAATAACAAAGGAAGCATGAACACAGATGAGCTCCAAAGGCTGAACATTTAACGCAGCCAATAGTTGATCATACAGCAACAGAGGGAGCATGCCAAAACCAATTGGCCGCCTGATCCCGATACCTACCAGCCTGCAGATTATACGGCAACATACCAAAAAAGAGGCCAAGACGAGATCAATAGAGAGCTGGACCGTCTCCTTGAACCCTAGGGACAAGCTGCATGCTCCCTTTTTTCGCACCACATTACGAACCTCCCGTTTCATAACTCGAAGAAGGTGCCCGACCACCTTCCAGCTTCCAACATACAATGGGACCAACGACCCTCGAGAATTTCTCCATGTCTTCAGCAAAACCGTGCTGACCCGGAACTTCCACGAGATAGAAATTTGTAAGATCCCTAGCTACCTGTAAGGGAAAGCCTTAACTGGTTCAATCAAACCACTCATGAAAGCCTGTTTGACTACAGAGATTTTGCCAGGTTCCTCCTTCTAGCTTTCTTTCAAAAGAAGAAGTTCATCCGATCCATAGGTGACCTAGGCCGCATCCCGCGCAAAGAAGGAGAAATTGTGGAAGAGCATTATTATAAATATATGGACCTGGCCACGGAATTTTATGATCGTACAGACTCCCTGGTCATACATATGTTCCGGATGAACGTTGATGATGATGGGCTAAAGAAGAATATAGCCTCCAAAAACCCTACAACCGTGCAACATCTCTAAGCCATTGTGGAGAAATATATTAGTTGCAAAAATGCGGTAACCGGGAAGTATGATCGTGACCCACGGGCAGACAGCAAGGGCAAAGAACCTAGGCTGAAGGTACCCAAAACGGAAAAAACTGAAAGTCCTTCCAACCCTAGTTTCGAATCTTACACTCCCCTTACCCGGACTCGGGCAGAGATATTGTCCATTTATCGACATGTCCTTAAGATCCACCCGCAATGAGAGAGCCCGCAGAATGACAGAGATCCCCGAAATACTGCCAATTCCATAGGGATTGAGGGCATGACACAGAGGAATGCTTCCAGCTAAAGAATGAAATCGAGAAGCTGATCGGGCAAGGGATCATTTGAGAGACAAACCCCTCCGCTTCTCCAACAGTTGTGGCTAACCAGGGAGCCCCGCGAAAGAACGGTGAAAAGCCCTAGCAAAAGAGAAAGGATGGGCCGAGGAATGACGACCATAATCAAGGAAACGAGGGAAACAACCCCCAGGATCCTCCACCTCCACCGCTGAATAGAGCCAATAGAGTTATCAACGGCTTCAACGGATACACTGGCGAAGAAACCTCTCTGACCAAGCTCAAATCCAGTGTTCGGTCCATTCCCCACACTAAACCACTTAATAAGAGGTTTCGCCCGGAGCAGACCATCACCTTTTCTGACGAGGACGCCGTGCCCAATCAGGAACCTCACTCTGATCCTCTTATCATCTTGGTCACCATCCATAATTCTTTGGCCAGAAGAGTCTTTGTGGACGATGGCAGTGGAGCTGACGTCATGTTCTACGACTACTTCAAGAAGTTGGGACTCACAAAAAATGACTCAAGCCCACGGGTCCGATCTCGGGCTTCATTGGAAATCCAGTAATACCCTTCCCAGTCCAAGTGACAGATGGACCCCAAAGTCTACCACTATACTGCACCTTCGTGGTAGTTAAGACGGTCACACCGTTCAACATTATCCTTGGTAGACTATGGATGTGCCAGGCTAAGGCCGTTTGGTCTCCCTATCACCTCGTTCTGAAGTTCCCTACAAGTCAGAGAGTGGCATCAATAAGGGGAGACCAAGGAGTGGCACGTTCATGTATGATTACTGCAATCAGAGACGCCAAAAGAGACAACAACTTCTCGACCATCAATACAAGCCCAATAATCCTACCCCAAGAACCGCACCTCAAGAAACCCCCTATCTTCTACTTTGACCACGAGGCGATTGACGAGATGACGCGGCTGGGATGTAAAAGCTAGCAGACCTTCAAAGAGGGAGATCTGGTGATGCCAATAGGCCCGTGGTGCAAGGAGCATTTGGAAGGAGCACTGGAGACGAAGCCTAAGGGTCCATATCAAGTCTTCAGAGCCCTTCTAGGGGGATTCTACCTTTTGTAGACCCGTGATGGAGAACATCTACACACGGTGATGATGGCGCCCTACCTCCGCAGGTACTCTCACTAGTGGAAACAAGGCGGAACACGACGCCTAAAGACGGCGGTTCCGCGCGAAAATAAGGAAACCGTTGTCCTGCTAGGTTTCCGAGTTCGGAAACCCGGGGTGCACTAGCTGGATGGCTTTTTACACGGCGGTTTTGATGTAACCGCCATGTAACTTCATTTTATACACGGCGGTTGCGTTTAACCGCTGACCAACCTCAGTTTCCGACACCGGAAACCACTAACCGGAAGTTTCCCGTTGACCGGCTTGACTTTGACGGTCAAGTCGACAGGATAATTTGTTGATGTCGGTGGAGTCAAGGCAAAGCAGTCTTCCGGGTAAGTATCCGAGCTCGGAAACGTGTCCAGATTAGGTAAAATGTTCCGGGAACAAATTCCGAACTCGGAAAAGTACCCGGATGAGCTAAAACATAATGGTATAAAATCAGAAACGTTTCCTATGTTGTTCTATCTAGACTATTCTATCTTTGTTTTGGGTTGAAGGACGCAGAGAATCTCCCAATCTTTGGGCTCGCTGAATCGTAGGCCGCGATGAGGTAATCTCCCGCTAAATTTTGTATTGATGGGCGGATCTTTGTTAATTTTTGAAGCATGAATATATATATGTGTCCCTAATTTCATAGAAGAATATATGAACTTGCCTATTGATTCCTAGTCATTAGTGTTTATGAAACCATGTTTTATGTGATATGTTGTCATCTAGTACGATGTGGATGAATTGATTCATTAATATGCTAAAACTTATGAAAATAGGTACACAAGTGTTATGGAACGTAGTCGTATTATTAGGAAGAATCGTCGGACCTCACCAGAGTATATGGCATTGGTTGAATATTTCATTAATGTTTCTTCTGATAATGCAAGATTAGAAAATAAGTCGGCAATGCGTTGCCCTTTTAAGGATTGAACTAACGATGAGAATTTAAGGTTTGTGTGAATATTTGATTGTTAGGGTTTTTCAAAATTCCTATACCACGTGGGTATGGCATGGGGAAGAACGTAGAACTGTTGTTGTTAATGAACCAATGGAGGTTGTAGGAGAAAACCAAATGGTTGGTAATTATGACGATAAATTGGATGACTTGGTAGATGATGTTGCATTTCACTTTTCTGGAAAACCTGAGGCGCTTGAGGCGATGTATAATGATAAGCAAACCCCTTTGTATGAGGGTTCAACCCACGCTGTTTTAAGTGCGACCCTATTGATGATAAATTTGAAAGCTAAGCATGGGCTTTCAGATAAGGCATTAACAGAGGTGCTCGAGTTGATTAGAGAGCTGCTTCCCGCTGAAAATTTATTACCTGATAGGGCATATGCTGCAAAGAGGATACTATGTCCAATGGGTATGGAACTTGAGAAAATTCACGTTTGTCCTAATGATTGTATGTTATTTAGAGGGGAAGATGATATAGAGTTGGAAAATTGTAGCGTTTGTGGCGAGTCTCATTACAAAGCTGAGAAACAAAAAGTGGAGGTGGGAGGAGATGTTGTTAAGCAAACCAACAGACGTGTTCCGGCAAAGGTCATGTGGTATCTCCCTATTATACCTAGGCTTCAAAGGTTGTTTGCTAACACAGAAAAAGCTAAGAACTTGACATGGCACGCAGATATAGAGAAGGTTGAAGATGATGATGTGATTGCACATTGTTCAGATGGTGATCAGTGGAAGAAAATTGATGAATTGTGTCCTGATTTTGGGAAGGAAGCTCGGAATGTACGCTTGGGTTTTATCCACTGATGGTATGAATTCGTATGGAGATTTGAGTAGTACACACAGTTCTTGGCCTGTAATGGTTGTTATTTACAATCTACCATCGTGGTTGTCCTTGAGAAGGAAATATGTGATGTTGTCATTGATGATAGCAGGGCCAAAGCAGCCTGGTAATGACATTGATGTGTTCCTAGCACCTTTAGTTGAAGACCTCCAAAAACTATGGTTCGAAGAGAATTGGACGTGGGATGAATATCGTGAGGAATGGTTTAAGTTGAAAGGATATTTGTTCTGCACCATTAATGATTTCCCTGCACTTGGTAATCTAGCTGGTTATTCAGTCAAAGGTCATCTTGCTTGTCCTGTTTGTGAGGAGAATACTAGTTTCTCTCAATTAAAACACGGGAGAAAAACTGTTTATCAAGGACATCGTTGTTTCTTACCATGCGGTGACGCCTTTCGTAAGGCTAAGAACTAGTTTAATGGGAAGGAAGAGAATGCACCACCCCCTCCTATCAGTGGCGAGGAGGTATTCGAGAAAGTCAAGGATATTGGAAATGATTTTGGAAAAAATCGTAGGAAGATGCCCATCCCCGGCCCTTGGAAGAAACGATCTATTTTGTTTGATTTACCATATTGGAAGCATTTGGATGTTAGAAATTGTTTAGATGTAATGCACATTGAGAAGAATGTATGTGATAGTTTGCTTGGTAACATACTGAACATTCCTGGAAAAAGCAAAAATGTACTTCAAGCACGTAAAGGCTTGGAAAGAATGGGTATTAGAAAGGAACTGACTTTTGTAATCGAGGATGGGAACACTTTCTTACCTCCACCTTGCTACAACATGTCGTCAGCTGAGAAGACAAAATATTTGCAGTGCCTGAAAGATTGAAGGTACCCTCTAATTTTTCCTCAAACATTGGTAACTGTGTCAATGTTAAGGATCAAAAATTGTTTGGGTTAAAATCACATGATTTTCATACTTTGATGCAAGACTTGAACATAATTTCCATTCGTGGTTCTCTTCCAACCCACGTTAGGATGTGCATCAGCAAGCTCTACTTATTTTTTAAGGGAATTTGCCATAAAAAAAGTTAGCCGTCGTAAGCTAGATAAGCTGCAGACAATGGTAGTTGAAGTAATGTGCCAATTGGAGATGTATTTCCCCCCTTCTTTCTTTGATATAATGGTGCATTTGATTGTCCATCTTGTTCGGGAGATTAAGGAGTGTGGCCCGGTGTTCCTCCGGTGGATGTATCCTTTCGAGAGATACATGAAGATATTCAAATTCTTTTCACAGAATAGGTACAGGCCTGATGCAAGCATTGTGTCTAGATATGTCGCGGAGTAGATGGTTGAATTTTGTACAGCTTACTTAGATGAGGTTTCCACGGTTGGACTCCCTACCTCGAGGCATTTCAACGGGCATGGAACTAGAAGAGCGTTGCATAATCCGCCAGCTGTCGATTTGCAGGCCGCTCATCTGTATGTGATGCGAAACCATGAATCGGTACGACCTTATGTTGACATTCATATGGAGGAATTAAGAAGTCGAAACCCAACATTAAAGCCTTTCCAACTACATGATGAGCATATTAGAACCTTTTGTGAGTGGTAAAGGGACATAGTAGAGATTGGTGACCATCCCAAGGAAGTAAAATGGCTATCCAGACGACCGCTAACAACGGTTATCAGCTATAATGGTTATGATGTGAAGGGTTACTCGTATGGGACCAAACAGAGAGATGCTAAAGGTGTTTCGTAGAATAGCGGTGTCACTACATTTTCCGAATCAATTGCTGTGTCGCGGAAGCGAAATCCAGAAGAGTCGTACTCATGTGATAGGTTTTTCGGTACCATTGTTCAAATTTGGGAGCTAAACTATGTGGCATTGAAGGTGATTGTATTCAAGTGTCAGTGGGTTGATCAAAAGACATGAACTAAGACGGATCCTTTAGGGTTTCAATTGGTTGATAGGAAGAAAGTGAGATCAAAGTCGGATGAGTTCATAATTGCTGGCGAAGGTGACCAAATTTACCATGTTCAGGATCCTTCTGATCGGCACTACGAGATTGTTCTTGATGGGAAACAAATGATGTGTGGTGTTGAGCTATTCGAAGAGTATGACAAACGAGCTGCTCACATTTTTGTGCCAACGAAGAAGGACGCGATCAATATGGAAGAAACAGAGGTGAACATGTCAATCCATCTTGCAAGATTCGATCACACCGAACTCATAGTGATAGATAGCAAAGGCAACGAACGGAAGAGGAAGTTGAAGATCAAAGTTAAGGCGAAGACTAAGTTTAGGCGTTAGTCAGACATGTTTGTGTTATCAGCTACTCATATTACTACTCTTCCAAATTTAGTTTGAATTTGTAATTCATGTAAATATTTTGTGAACCTTTGTTTGATCAATCCATTAGAAAAAAAAAGTAAATTGAAAAATCTCATTTTTTTAGTCTATCCGGGTAGTTTTCCGGACTCTGAAACAGCTCCCAGATAGGAACCTCCTTCATGACATAATAAAATTTCATAACCGTAGTAACATTAGGTTCGGTAACATATCCACCTGTAGGTACAAAACTTCTATGCACCCACTCGTATACAATGCGATCATCAATGAGGCAAAACTTCATATTGCACCCATCGGCTGAGGTTTCATCATATAGGGACCGACCAAAATATTGATTCCCTAAATTCAAATAATTCAAATAAGGGAGTCTAATCATATCCCTTCCCGGCCATCCATTAGCATAGAAGATATTAAGTGGACCATCCTTGAGCTTGAGATAAATGTCCTCATCGGATTTGATAGGATTCCCCAACAACTCATTGATCACCCAACAATCAAACTCATACCTTTTCCTATTTACCATGGTAGTGTATTTACCATCAGTCGGTTCTTCAAAATTAGCATAAAATTGAAACACCTCATCCTTATAGGTGGGATCACTAATATTGAACAAAAGGGCATCACAATTTTGAAGAGCAAACTTCTCAACCATAGGGCCTAAACCTAGTGCCTCAACGCTATCTCTACTCAACACATATGAGTCTAGTACGGTAGCATAGTTAACAAGATCACCATAATACTTATAAGATTTGAGATTGACAAACTTTTCAGGATCATACCAGTTTGGAGGGTTCTTCTTCGCCGCGGCCTTGCTTGCCTTTTTCGGTGCCATGGGTTGATCGATTCTTGGTTGTGGTGGATCGGATTTTGCGTTTGGTGGTGGGGAATAGCTTTCCGAACTCTGAATTGGGGGATTTGGGGGATTTGGGGGAAGATTATGATTTCTGATCTGAAAAAGTCAACTAGGCATATATATATAAATATGTTTCCGAATTCGGAAATCAAGCCGGATGAGGTTGTTAATATATCCGGCTAGGTTTCCGGACTCAGAAACGTCTCCTGTAAGTTTTTAATTAAAAATCCCAATTTTTGTCAAGTTTTCCCGAAGGTTTCCCGGATTGGCATCCGGATTCTTAAAATGTCCATCCGACTAGATTTCCGAAATCGAAAACAGATTAAAGCTTATCCGGATTGAGTTTAAGACGTCGAAAATCTACCCGGAACTACCCACATAAAGCCATTTTCACCATCATATTCGCCTCTACATCTAAAAAAAACTACACTACCTCACATTTGTGTGTAGAAACTAAATGACAATGGATTAATGTACTTCAAATTTTAAAATCAATCTAGTTTACATAATCATGAATAAAGTACTAGAGTAGATAAGTGTCACACATGACAATAACAAAGTGTTTGTTTAAAAGTACATTCTTTGAAAATGCACGTCTACTCTTCAGGAGCCTGTGAGTTTGTCGCCCTACTGGTGGATGGTCCCCCGGCCTCATCTTCTTCACTTGAGGATGGTAGTCGACCAAAATCCGGCTCATTCAATTCAGAGCTATGTTGGATCTCAAGTCCCTTCTAATCAATATAAACCCTTTGTTCGGCACGGAGCATTGCTACTTCTTCTTTAGCCTTGTCGACCTGTCCGGTGAAGCATTCCCACATCTTCGAGAGCTTACGCATCCACCGGTCCTCCTCTCCTACGAAACAAACACATTATTAGCCTTCGGAGAAAACACATTTTGACCCCAATTTGGATGAAAAATTTAACAACAATGGCAAAATAGATATTCACTTACTTGTCCCCGATGAACTTGAAGCTCTCGCTTCTAGTTTTCTTCTCCTAGCCACTCTTCCCGAAGCACCTGGAGGTAAGTCCTTAATGATGTACCTATGACTTTCTTTATCCAGTGCAAAACCCTTATGCTCAAACCAAGCACTATCATAGTACTCTAAAGGCTCAGCACGATCAACAATACCTCCACCTTGCTGCTTAATAAGCTCAGTGACAATTCCGGCATATGGAAACCATTGCTTCGACCCTCTCCCCACCTTAAACTTGTATTCAACTATGGAGTGACCTGGATTTATTTTCAACCCTTCCATCAAGTAATAGAAGAGTAGAACACGTCCACAAGTTGGTTCACAACTATGACCCCCCGATGGATACACATTGAGACAAATCCAGTCAAATACAATCCTCTGCTAAACTGTAAGCTCATCAACATTAAAATCACATGGACAACTACCCTCACCCGCACAAGCAGTTTTGAAGTACTTACATCTCATCTCTTCAAGGTCTAAGGGTTGGTTTGGTCCAATTTCGGAAGGAAATTTGTTGAAATTATAAATCTCATAAGGGCCGTTGGGGTGATTAGGGCGCAAGGATGTGGTATCAACATAAGGGCAGCCTAGGACCTAATTTATAGCAAAATTAGTGACTTGAATCACTTTAACATTCACCTTAGTGCACATGTTGTTCTATTCATATTCTCCTAAATTTGCATAAAATTGAACAACCTCATCTTGATGACATGGGGATTCAAGCATCAACAATTTATGCAAATAACTAGGCTGAAAATGAGCAATTAAATACCCTAAATGCAATTGTTCAATAGAGCTAGGGCGAATCAACTTGGTAGTGTGTGTTCTCCTCCTACACCAATCGACATAGTTCAACTCCGCCCTCCTATTAAAGAAATCCCTACTTGCCGTTGATGGAGGGGGTCTATCATGCCCTCTTTTCCTCGATTTGGCCTTGGTTAATCACCTCCCACTCACATGATCTTCGGCTCTTGGAGGTGACTCTTCCTCCTCGGACTCTTCCTCTTGTTGTCGTTGGATTTCCTCGACTTGCTTGCTTGTTGAGGCATTTTTAGTCCTAACCATGGTTGGCGATTGGATGAAAAAATTGGTGGAGTGGAGGTTTGGGCGGACTGAGTTGGGGATGAATTTAGGATATGGTTTGTTGATTTGGGGAAAAACCCCGTCTGCCCTATTTATAATTAAAACTTCCGGCTAGCTTTTCAGAGTTCGTAAAAAAAGCCGGATAAGCGTTTCTTTTTTTTTGGTTATCCAGGTAACAATACGATACCGTAAACATAGTCGGACTATATAAAAAATCAGAATAAGTCACACTTGGACTATATTCTTATCTACTCCTCTACCCATTCATTCCACACACAAACGAAAATATCACTTTCCATCACCCATTTACTCTCTTCTACTTCCAAATTCTTCTTCTCCAACCACCAAGAACACCATTCATCACATTGGCCCTATTTCTTGATTTCTAGTACAATAAAGGAGCTTCTTTTGTCCATACTATTGGGGTTTTTGTACTATTTGAAAAGGTAATTCTTGGATCTTTGTTTCATTTGCATAATCAATATTGTTTATTAGTTAATTTTTCTTATTTTTTCATGGGCTTTGCTTAATTATTACTACAAAAGTAGCTTTGGTTTATGGGCTATATTCTTGATTAATCAATTTGGTTTATGGGCTATATTCTTGATTAGTCATGGTGGATTCTTTATGTTACTACAAATCTTGGGTTAAGTATGTCATATGCACTAATTTAATTACAAACAATTAGGGGTTAAGCATGTGATATGCATGGTATATTAGTCTAATAGGATCCTAAACCCTAGGGGTTTTATGATGGTCATTTAATTAAAAACTAAAAATGACTAATTATCATTAATTTAGGATATAATATTTTTTTTTTGCTAGTGATGTTACTTAATATATGCAAACTATTATTTCTAGAGGAGTTATTGCACCATCTAAGAAGAAGGTAGGAATCCCCAAAAGCCCTAAAACCCCTAGCACCGCGGGAGGTGTTAAAAAAACAAGGGTGAGGCGTCCTAGAACATATTGTGCCGTTATACAAAAAAGGATGAAGAACAATATTTTAACAGACATGACGTTCAATGATGATGGGGAACCAATATCGGAAGAGTATTATTTGTGGAAGAGTTGGGTTGGAAAAATTGGTAGAACTCGTGTGGATATAAAGTATGAATCTTGGCATGAGGTCCCCGGCAAGGAAAAAACTAAATTATGGGAGGAATATTTGGTAAGTCTCTATCCTAATTTTTGTTAATGTCATTTTTTTACATATCAATGACATGTTAATATTATCAACTTACCTCATCAATTTGATTTAGGTATCATTCAAAATTTTTGCCCCAAATATGGAGAAACTTTTTGACACAACCATGTTTCGCTTGAGTAAGGCGGCACGGGATCATAGAGCAATGTTGTCTAAATAGTATGTGCATGGAGAATTAAAAGATAAGGAGCCGTGGTTGGCCTACACCGACATTCTACAAGAAAATTGGGCAATATTCAAAGCACGTACTTTGGAAAATGACCGACTAGTAAGATTACTTTCTATGATTCTAGTATTACTCCTCTTGCACATAACTTATATTATTTTATGGAAATGTTGGAATTGGTATTGTCATTAGGGACAGACTAGGTTTTGCATCTAGACTGGAAATGAGATATACAACATGTGCATCATCACTGCAGGCTGAGGTATTACCTATCCATATGGGAATGCAACTAGGTTACAATTGAAGCTGAACAGCTTTATTATAGAATCTGATTGTCTGATAGCTGTCAAAAGTGTTTTGGACCCAAACTCTATTGACTGGAAACTATATTCTCTGTGCCATGACATCAGCCTCCATATTTCCTAGTACTCAGTAATTGATACTTTGAGGGAAGGAGATATGGTGGCTGACTACTTAGCTGATATGGGTGCTTCTTCTAAGTATTCACAAATACTTGATCTGTACCACCTCCCTGCTAAATTACAAGGCATTTAAAACCTTGACAGATTGGGAATCCCCAATCTCAGATTTTCCTTGTGAAAGCACATACTGCTGTTTTGTCTTGCTCCTTACAGGTACATGGAAGCTGCTCACTGGAATCCAACAATCCCAACAATGAAAATGGCAATTCTTGCATTACTACTGGATACAACTCAAGGGGCCTCAAACTCTCACTCTAAGGAAGCTGAACATTTCATATTTTGTATAAGAGCATATTCATGGATAATACTCTTTCTCAGGTCATGGGGTGGAAAATTTGTGCTTCACTCTTTGTTGAACTGATCACTAACCTGCTCCCTTGTGAACCCTGTCTTAGAGTATTTACACACCATAAATTATGCTCAAATAGAATAGGCAACCTTATCTAGGATTAGCCATTCTTTATTCTTTTGTGAAGCTCTGCTTTGTTCTACAGTCTGCTTCAAGAGCTCTGCTCCTTGTAAAACTCTGGCAGTGGTGCTCTAAGCTAATTTTTGGCTTACAAAGGGTTGGGGTACCAATAATTCCTTTCACCAATGGTGGTTTTAATTAAAAAAACACGATATAACTAAAGGTTAACCAGTCTACAAATATAATAACATCATTGCCAATAGTAAGTATTCAAACTATTTTGACTCTAATTTCTCCTAACTAAATCAAATAAAAAAATCAATCAAATTCCAGCGGAACAAAAGGATTCGTCGGAACTCCTCCCTCTAATGGTGTCAGCCCAAGAACCAATCATGACCGGTGACTAAAACTCTCATCAATATTTTCAACTTTAAAATTTTGATATTTTAAAAATACGTATTATATATATTTCAAAACTATATTGAACATAGCAAACTGATGATTAACCATGTAATAATAAAATTTTAGCAAAAGTCTCCAATACCATCTAAGGTTAGAAAAAAAATATTGTCAAAAAAAATCTGAAGTAAAATAGAGGGAGTACAATCATTTGTTATTCCACTTCTTTAGTACCCTAAAACATTGTGGACATGTTATAAGAGTTCGACACATAGCTCACAAGCTGTGAGAATCCCCAGAGGCCCCTTTTCTCTCCCCCTCCCCTTTCCTCCCAAAAAGTCCTCCAGATCTGGTTTTACTGAGGTCGCCGGTGCTACACCGGCCGGCGGCCTCCACCCACACCTTTATTTTCAGTATTCAAACCGTCCCTCTCTACCCCACACCCGAAATCACCTATCTTTTTTGATAAGTTACAGTTCGATAATCCATCTGAACCGTCCAGCGACCCCGTTGCGTGACTCCAGATCCGACGAAGTATCCAGCGAGCCCGTGATGCCTTGTGGTGGTGCGAGCGGGTCGCTACCGCACGCCGCCACCACCATTTGCAGCCAGATCGAAGCTTTTCCGGCCAGTTTGCTCCGATCCAGAACGCTCACCGCCGCTGGGGCTTCACACGAGCCGCGTAGAAGGCTGCTCGAGGATCCGTGGGACTCAGCGCCACGGCTGCGACGCCGTCACCGCCGTTGGGGCTCCACGGCCGGGTCGCCCGGATTCAACGCCCGGAGACGAGCCTCGGAGAAAGTATGCCGCGACTGGAGATGCAGAGCGGATTTGGGCTGCTCGCGAGGATTCGTGGGAGGCTCATTTTGGCAGGTCAACGGTTTTGGTCGGCTCAATCCGGCTCGGGTCGGTTCGGGTCAGTTCGGTCGGCTCGGGTCGTTCGGGCCGGGTCGGGCCGGGTCGGTCGGGCCGGGCAGATTTGGACAAGTTATACTGGAACTGGCACAGTTAGATTGAGAAGGTGGTTTTACTTCTTTTTTCCCTTTTTAAAATTTATTTTCAGTTTTTTCGGGTATATATTTATTGATGTTTGTACTTAAATATTGGATTGAATGTGATCTGCTAATCTTAGTTCTCTGACGGGTCCTTTTGCTCGGTTAAATTTTGATTAGCTTCCGATCTAGTTAGTACAGTTAGGAGAAATCCAAGTCACAATAGTTTTGAAACACTATTGCTGGCGAAACTGATACTAGATTTGTAGACCGATTAGGCTTTAAGCTTATATCGAGTTAGATTACATTTGCTCTATCCAGTATTTAGCCACCAGCCAATCAGACCAAGATTGGTTGGAATTGCTTTAGTACCAATATTAATGTAAATATATATATCCTTTTTTAGATTTTTGTGATTTTCTTCTTAACGTTGCGCTGTGGAATATCACCTTATAAGAGAAATCTTTATAGCAATCTCTAGTTAGGCTCTTGATGAACCTTTCCTATTAGTATTATGGCTAGATAGAACAACTTGGTATGCTTTACATACTACTCTGCTGTCCAACCTTGTGAAGACTTGCTATCTTCCGGTGGTCAAGAGGTCACCAGGCGCAATGGGTAGTCGGTTGAGATTCAGGTAGAGAGTATTTGTTATAATAGAACCGAGTTTTCTGTTTTGACTGTGAGAAAGTGGGATGGTGAATTCTAACGAGCTCTAGAATGTTGTACTTGGTGATGTCTATACGCAGCAGAAAGAGGGAAGTCTGGTTTTATCTATGCTGTGACCGGCATCGATACAGAGATGACTTAGTTTTCTTGTAATATTTTTAGACACATTTCTGATATCTCACCTTGCTTCCGATATTAGATCGGAGTATAGCCTCGGGCGACAAATTGCCACTGTTACCCCAACAAGGTTTCATGTGTAATATTGGTTTTTAAACCTGATCATGTAATTTTATTGCTTTATTAGGGTTGAGTAGTCGTGAATAATTCTCCCGTCCACTTGGATGGTTTTAACTTTAAAAAAGAAAAAAAAAATTGTGGACATGTTTATAGACCTTTATGCTCTAGTATTCTCCGGCACCAACTAGCAGCTCAAGTAGGCCAAAATCGATTTTGTAAGCTCGTCCCAGTTATAAAAAGTTACATTAAGAACAATTGTAACCATGATTAGTGATCCCCCGTAAAGGAGCTACAATAGTTGACTCAATTTTACGATCTCTAGGCAAAACCAGTTCCCCATTATAAAGCTATTTCAGTTTGCAACATCTCTTCCAAGCCAAAACCAATCTATAACCCAACTAAAGGAAAATCCTTTGCAAAAGAGCATCTCTCCGATAATAACAACAAATAGAAGGAAATGGTTGATGCAGCTCTTTTCCATCCACGTTTTAGGAATGCAGAAGAGACCAAACTCACAAGCCATCAAACGAAACACATTCTGAAGGTAGTGTAAAATTTTGATATGCTTCTACAGGTGAAACATTTGAACTGGCCAACTGCGTTTTCTGCCACCAGGTCCAATGGCCAAAATTTCCATGGAAATGTCAATGCTACGATGCTGGACCCCACGAGCAATACTGATACGAGACTGCAGTCTCAAAGCCGGGCACGCATCAGAGCCAACTGCTCCAGTTACACAATCAACGTGCTCTCCAGATGCCATCATAACTGGTTCCTTAAAAGTAAGGAGCGTCTGGGACCAGTGAGTTTTTGTGGTGTAAGGGGATGTTGACAAGGTCATTGGCATCTCTTTACAGAACCTCTCTGTGAAGCCTGTATCAAACCACAAAACAAGTCCATGACATGAAAATGATTTAAATTTAGAATCTTTTTTGGAGTTCTGAGGAGAATCCTTCTTTGGTGTCAATTCCACATTAGCAGTAAAATCCATCTCTTCAGGCTTCATTGTTGCCAGATCAAAGATCTGAAATAGCTCGCAGAAAAACTGGTTTTAGAACAAACTATTCTGACCATAAACTAAATGCACTATGTTAGAACTGATAGGATCAGTTTCAGCGGAGATGCAAGGAGAAACATCAACTGATATCACATTATATAACCATAACTCAAATACCGACACGTTTTGGAATAACTAGTAAAATCCATGAGTATATACATGCAATTATACTGTAGAAAAAGACAAGTCACGGACCTGAAGAACTTCTGAGTTAGTTACTACATCACAACCATCAATTGTTTCAACCAGAGGAAGCTGAGCAGCATCTTCAACAACTTCCTTACCGATACAAGACATATTGAAACCATACACATTTTCCCAAAACTGGAGACACGTGCCACCACTTCCAAATCCAGCAACAAACTACACGTAACACACTATGGATAAGAATAGTAACCTTAATCCGAACAATTAGAAATGATAGTCTATGCATTAACAACTCACCATAGTAGCTACATCTGGGAGAATGGCACCACCAGGTTTCAACCATTTATCCCTTGCAAATAGAACAGAACTGAGCATTGTTTCGTACAGCAAGCAATAGCCCATCCATTCACTCACTAATATATCCACACTTTGGGGTTGAATATCTATTGCCTTATCCAGCTCTTCAACCATACTCTGAACAACCTCTATTGTGCCACAGCAGTTGTTTTTGTCTTCACCCACGCTTTTAATCCGCAGACGACCATTATCCTTGGCAATCTGCATCAGGTAAATAATTAAAACAAACAGAAGTCAATTAATATTAAAGGTAAAAAGTGCATAAGAAGTTTACAGGTTTGAATGGCCAACCTGAGCTGCCACAGAAGCCATCTTGCTACTGGCTTCAACTGCAATAACTCTTGTTGCACCAGCTTGAGATGCAAAGAGACTATCAAATACCACAAGCAAGGTTCCTCAGTTGAATAACAAAAATGAAAGATGAAGAAACCACAAATAAATTTTCTTTAGCATATTGCCCTGACTTGAAGATTGAAGGCAACTAGTAAATAATGAATAGAACAGGTAGAACGGCTTGTTTTTGACAAGAAGAGAAGGATAGGAAGCAAATGTAGAGCCTCTGGTTCTTTATACATTTTGTATGTAAAGTTCCAGTCTGCAAACTATTCTTATTATTACTTCCACATTTATTTAAGAAAAAAAAAATCTTTTTTTCCATCTCTAGTAAAGATCAACTGAAATAGAGCAGTGCCCAAGGGACCAACAAAGTCCACACAATAATATGAACAGTATATGTGATCAGTGATTTTTAAAGCCTTTGATTTGATTTCTTTAAGCTATAAGAACTAATCATGAATTGTTTTACTAGGGTACTAAAAAAAGGAAATATCTGTTCAGGCACAGGATTCACTTTTTAGCCGATAAACAATCAGAGGATTTATTCATCAGTTATAATTCAACAAACAATTTTCTGCAATATTTGATCTTATTCAAAGTTGTGTGATGCTAGTGGTCTTATAGGTGTGAAGGCCTGGAGCTCTAGGAGTCATTCCTGAATTCTGTAAACAACATCCTGCAATTTTTTATGTTTCCAAGAAACCATTCTCCAAGGTTTTTCAATGTATTGTTTTAGACATCTATAAGATATGTCCACAGACTTGAAATTCCTATCCGGCGCCTTTCTAGTGGCTAATGTTTTAGACATCTATAAGTTATGTCGACATACTTGAAATACATATCCAGCGCCTTTCTAGTGACTAAGATGCTGAAAATACATGCCAAACTGCCATACTATTACCAGTTTTTTTTCTTTGCATAATAGACGACTATCACATAACACAGTAGTCACTTTTAAACCAACTCAAATTTGACCTTACTCTCATTTCTTTTGTATTATGTTTGATTTATGTTCATTTTCTGTTTGTAGTTTCACAGCCACATTAGAAGACACGCTACAAATCAATATTTTTTTCTAAGTTTACCCCTATTTTGCCTTTTGGTTTCCAACACCTACCCCACCCTTTAAAAAAATGTAAAAAATGTAAGCACTCCGTGGAGGTACTTAAGTCCTCCTGTGGATGTAAAAAGTGTAAGTTTAACCCTACTTTAAGTACCTTGTAGTGGAGGTACTTAATGCTCGCAGATGGCTAAAAAAATGTAAAGTCCCTTATGAGTAATATAATTCTTGAGCTTAAGTCATCTAACTGCAGTTTAGGGATGGGTTCCCAATTAAAGGTCCCCCCATTACTGCCCATGTCTCAATAAAGACTTGACATAGAATGTTGTTCTTTCTGGAGGTTGAGTGGAGAGTTCACAAATCAAATGAAGTTGAAATCCCAACATAGATCAATCTAGTATATAAATTAAGTACTCCGTAGACAATCTTTTAATGCCAAAGATGGGAAACTTGTTTGCGTACCTTAGAATTCCTGTCCCACAACCTATATCCATTACAGTGGCGCCCTGAAGAAGGGATGGATTTTCTAGAATAGCTTGCTGATATGCATCCGTTCTAACCTGTAGTTATTTGATACTTATACACACGACAAGCACAATATTCTATAAGCATGAATTTCGCTAGATGGTTAAACTATTAAATAACGGTACCTTATCACTGATCATTTCTCTGTGGATGCCAAACGAACTGTACGATCCGAAATAACTCTTATTTACTTCAAGCTTAGCTGGAGAAAGATGTGATTGTTTCTTCATAGAATCTGCAGTTTCTGCAACATCTTCTAGTCCATTTTCTAACAGAGTTTTGAGTTGAGAGGCACACAGTGGCTCCTCAAATTTGAAACCTTTAACAGAAGTGCTTGAACCTCCCTGCATTTCTTGATCATCTTCAAGTTCAAAACTATCATCAAAACTGTATAATAGGGGATCATCTTCCATCAAAGGTCTAAGATACTTATCATCCTCCCAAGGAAGTGTGGCATCAGTGAAAGTACCCACTTCATGTAAGTGGAGTTGCAGCTCATTCCTAGACTCAAAGGCCATTCCACAGGACCAGCATCTATTTTTTGAAACCTAACCATCACATTAACACAAGATGTTTATAGAGCTCAAAAGGGAAAGGAAGTTAAACATAAACAATGGCAATTTACCTGGGTTCTGATGTAATTGATAAGCTTGAAACAGGCATAGAAATCCAACCCCAGGGTCCTCCTAATAGCGTGGAAATCAAAATGATGAGCGGTTGCAGAGTGATGGAAAAGCGTATCGGAGGAAGGGTAAAGAGAGTCGCAGAACAAGCATAACATATCGGAATGGCTGAAATCTTCGTCCTCATTTTCTGCATTCCAGTCTCCCCAGTTCGCATCCTCCTCCTCCTCCTCCTCCACCTCAATCTCGTCTTCGCCTTCTGATGCGACTGGATTTAGGCTCAATTCCTCGTACTGCTTCGCCGCCATTGTAACTTTTCAGCTTTTGTTCTCTGGTTTGTGAACTCAAGGCATAAACCCTTTCTAAAACCCTTGGCAGTCAGTCCGGTCGCAACCCCGCAACTACTATCTATTTATTGATTGGTTTTCATATGTGTTTTCTGTAATAAAACTCATTAAAGAGAAGATGATATTAATCTATTAATCTTAAATTTGTATTTAAACTATTCATATTAAAATTGATATTTATATTCAAATTTTATTTAAACTATTTCATATCTAAATTCATATTTGCACCGAACATTGAATAAAATACATAGTAATAATATTATGTATGAAATTACAAGAATGAAATATGTGAAATCAAGCAAAATTGTAAAAATACCATAACCATAAATAACAAAGCAAAAGTTATAGTATGATTAGGGAAAAGATATTCCAAACAAATAAAGTTTGAACTAAAACTATAAAAATAACCCAAATAAATACACGACAAACAAAGTATAACTATTACTGTTATAATGTCTCGTGCCGATGCACGGTAATTTAATTTTAAAATATTATAAATTAGTAAAAATTAATGTAATGTTAGTTAAGTAATTTTGACCAAGTATTATTTTGTGAAAATTAAGTAATATAATGTAATAACCTTTTGGTGAAAAATAAATTGGTCGCTAAAACATTGTTCAGTTTTCAAGAATCTAAGAAATTAAGAAATTACATAATCTTATTATCTCATCTTCTGAAACACTTCCCTATAAACTATTCTAACGGTACTATGGATTGGTTGATCATTCTTGTCACAAATCAAAATATTCAATCCCTTTCTACTACTTTTAACTCTAAAGACAACAATGTATAGTTGTTCATGAATGAAAACGGGTTTTAAGATGCAGTATTTTTCATTGATAGTTGTCAGACGTAGGAGTAGATTTATAACATGCTACTCCTAAGAAAATTTATGATATTTGTATGTATATATTGTAAATAAAATATTATTTAATTAAAACTTATATTTGAGTAATATAATAAAATTAAAATTTTAATGAATAGATATCCGTGCATCGGCGTGGGTGTCTTATAACCCGAACATGACAAAAAATAGCTGATATTGATGAGTGAATAATTTATAAGTAATCTTAAATGGACCAAATACGAAAACTGTTAAAACTAATAAAGAAAAGAAATGTATAATAAAAAAAAGGGCAATGCAACTTGCAGGTTGTATTTTACTTTTGCAGTCCGTATTATTTTCAGGAAAGACTAATACACCCTCGATCAAGTGGCTAAAGTTTGAATAAGATAAATCAATAAGGATAATCTTGTCAGTTTCAATCAAAATACAGACTGCATTAGTAAAAGAAAATCTGCAAATAGGAATTTCGTAA
This sequence comes from Sherardia arvensis, assembly GCA_948330725.1. Classification (NCBI taxonomy): domain Eukaryota; kingdom Viridiplantae; phylum Streptophyta; class Magnoliopsida; order Gentianales; family Rubiaceae; genus Sherardia; species Sherardia arvensis. The sequence goes on from OX415238.1 coordinate 21,177,143, forward strand.
AAAAAAAAAAAACAAAAAGATGGCATAATGCAGAACAAATTAATATGACCAAAGAAATAAACGACTCATTAACTCCCAATTTTTATCTCTTTGATTGCATGAATTAAATGTGGATTAATACACCAAATTAAATCCCATTGAAACCGACCTGATGTGATACCAATCCAATAAAACGTTTTATTTAATTCACTAATCAATTAATTTACATTGATACGGCCATGATGTATAGGAGGTCAATTAAAACGTTTTATGTTAATTCACTCGTCAATTATTTTTCATATGAATTTTAAACGTTTCTTTGACCACAAACTAACTACATTGGCTGGACCATGAAAGACATCACAATAAAATGACATTAGTTGTGAGTGGATTTAATGGGTTTTCTTATAATATTTGTATAACCCGAGAATCATTAACTTCAATTGGTTATTAAGAACTAATAAATATAATTTTATTTTTTATTTGATTTTTATGAAACTTTTATCATTTTAATAATTTTGTCAAAAATTTAATCATTTTTCAAATCATATGAAATTTCGTATGCATATAGTATGCATATATCAGTGAATGAAAATATCAATAATTTTTATGTCATAATTTGTGAGAACGGATCAACCCATAATAAAGAATTTGTGATAATGAATAAATACAGTTTTTATTTAATGGAATGTTACAATTCAGGTTTTAAAATTAAGTTTTACCGTTACAAAATAAAAATCATTTGTGACGATCATTAATTGCAGTTTTTATTTTAGGAAAGGCTACGATGGAGGTTTTTAAATTAAGTTTTGATTATATTTTCTGAAATAATTGCAGGTTATAAAGAAGAAATAGTGAAAGAATTACTGGCACAAAAGGAATAAAGAATCTGAGAGGATGATTTAGTGCTGTTTATATTTCAAGGAACGTTACGAAGTAGGGTTTTAAAATTTTATCTTTAGCGTTACAAAAATAATGAAGAATTGGCGAGAATGATTAAGTCCGGTATTCATTTCAAGGAACATTAGGTGCAGGGTAAGTTTTAATAAATTTTTAATGAAATAATTGCAGGCTATAAAAAAGAAAGGGCGACTAAATGGACAAATCAAATACCAATAGTCAGCAGCATTATAACTGTGAAAATCTAAACTTGTTGCACAAAGTAGTATAGATTTGTTTCACAGAGCTAAACTATCAATCAATGTCAACCCATTATGTTCTCTGCTAATTGAAAACCATGGCCTTTCCCCTTTCCTTCCTTTTATCAAGAAATTTATTCCATTGCACAACAAACAATTTGCAACTCGGTAGCATAATGCACAAAGTGCTGGCCTTTATAAGATTTGTGAGAAAATTTATAAGTCAATCAAAGTTATAGCAATAAAGTATGATATAGGATTGTGTCTGACAATAATTTCAGTACTCCATTTTATAATTTGCTAGTCCTTGGAAGGCTTCCCATATCCTTGGCTTTCTGCCTAAGAACAAACTTCTGAATTTTTCCAGTTGAAGTTTTAGGCAGCTCCTCAAAAACTACACTTCTTGGAGCCATATAATGCGGCAATTTGGCACGACAATGCAAACCTTGGTGAGCTTTAAGCTTCACCTGTGCATCAGGTCCCAAGGAATTCCACTCGGGTTTCCAAGCGCAAATTGTTCTAGGACCATAGGTTTCTGTTACACCATATGAGTGAGTTACACTAAAACCTAACTCTTTCATCTTAAAGAGGACATGAGGAAGGGGTGCACTGCCTGTCATTACATAACAATCCAAATCAGACAATGGCATCAACAATTAGCAATATAAATCATCAAGATGGTTCCAGAGAACAATCCAAATCAGACAATGGCATCAACAATTAGAGCTCATAATGCTCTAAATATGGCTCGAACCTTCAGAGCAGTTTCAAAAGTCAGCCTGTGAAAATCGATAAATCACTTCTGGTCATTATGCAAGGAAACATACACATATCAATAACTACACAAATGTCACATTCTTTAACTTGTGAAAGTAAAGATCCCTCTCCTCCAGTCATAAGGAACACCAATAATGGCATTAGCCTCAATACCAAATTCTATGCACCACTTAACCCACTCATTCCATACCGACGACAAAGGACCTAACAATCACATTATAAAAAAACCAATCAGAAGGCTACATAAAAGATCACATTATGTTCATGAAAGCTCTGTGATGGCATGTGATGGCAGAAAGACCGCTATCGGGTCGGGGTGATCAGTTTGGTTATATGGTTCAAGCAGCATGCACTTGAGCTAGCAATTCACAGCAAAAAGAAGCTGCAAAACAAAATTGAAATCATTTCCTCTGACTTCTAGCTTAACTACAATATATAACCGCTTAAACAGATTAATCGTCCAAACTATTCTCTCTTATCCATTTCCTCTGTCTACTCGACTTCTAGCTTAACTACAACATATAACAGCTTAAACAGACAAATCAAATACAGCGACTGATAATTCAAAACCAACCAAACAGTCAATCAACTGATGCAGTGAAAACTAATGCACAGAAAGAATCCCGAAAGTTAGAACAGCCATCTGAAAGACATAATAAAAACAATCAAAAGGCAGTAAGCAAAGCGAAAGGTTTCAGTTTGGCTCAGTAATGTTTCTAGCAGGCAGTAAGTTTTATCGTCCACTCAAGGCACAAGGCAGTCCTTTAGTTGTTTAAAAAAGAGTATTGTCATGAATTGAAAGGAAACTGATTCCTTCCCAGAGGCCAGAATAGTATCTTAATCCGATTCTACAACTTGTTCTGAGGAATTGCAATATCTTCTTGGTTGTAGGATGAAAATATTAGAATCCAAGAGCATTACACACACAATTGCAAAAAAAACCAAAAAAAAAACGAATAAATATACCCTCTTACGCGAATGATGAATGACAATCCGAAACACGAACACAGAAAGGATCAGAAATTTATAGCAAATACAAATCGAATAAAGTGAACAAACAGCTGTCCTTGCTTAACACTTTTCTTAATCTCGGCAATGAACTTCTTCTCCTGGTTCTGTAGACCTTTCCTCTCCCTCTCTATATCTCGAATTGACCGATCAAGCATCCAGATGATCTCTATCCAGAGACAACTAACCCCAAATTCAAATCAGGGCTTTTCAGACACCTATGAGATCCAAAATGTTCATGTTGAAGAAGAAACCCGGGAGTGAAAATATGCACACACATTATCTCAAGAAAATAGCATAACTTCTGAAAAAAAAAGCATTATAAAAATCTCTCTTTGACATTTCATCGAATATTTGCTAAGCAAAGAAAAAAAACCGCTTGCTATGCACCTGAGAATGTTGCAGAAAAATCACTGCCCCCCTCAACCTTGTATATATTTCGCTACCCTCACAGAAGTCACCCTTCAAGCGGGCCTCTCTCGAGCTTCTTCTCAATGTTTCACTCCTCGGCTCTCTTCTGCTTCTTCAAGACTCGGGAATGACAGCGGCGGAAATCTCTGCTACGAATCAACAGAAATAGAGAGAAACATTATTGAATCTATTGATTTTGAGGTTTGATTTGTTGAACCAGCGATGAAGAACTCACCTCTGATTTCGGAATCTCGGCAGCGGACAGAGTGAGGTGTGTGAGTGATGCAATGGGGAATGAGGGTTAGGGCTCTGCGCGAGGAGCCTGGAAACCGCCGCTCTCCCGGTCTCCGATCAACCTCCGCCACCGCTCGCGCCGTCCCCATAGTCGCGAAGCCTTAGTCGAAGACAATCCGGCGTAGAAATCAAACGCCTTAAGGCTCGGGCTTCTCCGTCACCGTCGCCGGAGCAGGAGGAGAATCAGGCTTGGTGAATTATTTGCTGACATATACCCAGAAACAAATTAAAGGAGGAGACGATAAGGAGGAGAATTAAAGGACGAATTAAAGGAGAAGGATGACTATACGGGAAATAATTGTTCAGTAATAGGTGAGGCCGCGAGGGGAGTAGAAGAGGCGGAAGAACAGATTCATTCAGAAAAGAAAAAAAAACTTAAATAATAAATAAAGCCATCTGATGTGTAATTACCCGGTGATTTTAAAATTTAATCCAAAATTCTAAAAAAATTCTAAATCTTTCTTTTTTAAAGGATAGTATAGATGATGTGATGATGAGTAAGGGACTATAAAATTTTTAAAACGTTATTAATGTATGTTTAATACGCCTGAACTAAACTGAACTAATTTGAACTGAATTGAATTGAACTGAATTAAAATGAAAATACTGAAATGAACTGAAAAATATTAAACTGAACTGAAGTGAAAAATATTGTACTGGACTAAAATGCATTTGAATAATTTTTTATGATTAATAAAATAAATTAATAATTTTGATTACAAAACAAGCCACTGAAGTATATTAAATTGAACTTTACTGAAATAAATTAAATTAAAGAATTAATCACATCATTGATATAATTGAATTAGCTAAATATTATCAAATCATAGTTCATCAAAACCAAACTTAATCAAATGATCCTCGATAATAAAAATAATTGAGCTGAAATATACTGAATCAAATGATCCTCGATAAACCGAACTTAATCAAATGATCCTTGATAATAAACAGAATTGAGCTGAAGTATACTGAACTGGACTTTATTGAACATAATTGATGAAAAAAAAGTTAATGTATTGATATAACCTAATTAAGCTATATGTTATCAAATCATATTTCACCAAATTTAATAAATCAAACCTAACTTGATAAACTGAAATGAATTGAAGTATACAGACTGAACTTTACTTAACTTAATTAAGTTGCATTAACAAATGAATGCATTAATATAATTAAATTAGCAAAATTTCAGGAAATCATGTTTCATCAGAGCTGAACTTAATAAATTAAACCTAACTTATTAAACTGAATTGAACTGAGTCATGATGAACTACACTTAACTGAACTTAATTGAAGAGAACAATCAATGCATTGATATAACTAAACGAATTTATATTTTATCAAATCACATTTCATCATATCCGAGCTTAATCACATTTTCATCAGATCAATGCATTTATCACTCTCATTTCACTACAAATTCTATCCCTTGATGTAATCTAATCATGGCCATTAATTCATTTAAATTTTTATTTTCGTATTAACCTCGTTGACTCTAATTTATTTCTAAAACCTGTGAAATTAACTTTAGCCTGCGACTTCTCATCTTCACTGACTGCCGAGAACCCATCACTCCAAACCCCGTGAATTCAAATTACCTAGTTAAAGAGAAAAAATTCTATAACCAGAATCTCACCAGCATTATTGTTTATCTTGAAATTTTGTTTAATATCTCTTTTAGATTAGTGTTGATATCTGAAATAATGTAATTTACCGTAGTTGGTGTGTATGTGTTATCAGACATATATATAATTACAAGAGTACAAATACATTGTATCTAGACTAGTCTAATTATGGTATAATAATATATACAAATCAATCACAATTATTCTCATGATAATTGTGATATTTTATCACCCCCCTTTAAGCGAAGCGTCGAATGAGAAGCCACGCTAAGCTTGGATTGAAATAGTGTGAAGAGAGGACCAGGGAGACCTTTGGTAAAGATGTCAGCAATCTATAAGGAAGTAGGAACATGACTAACACGAAGCCTGCCGGAAGGCACCAACTCTCAAACAAAGTGGTAGTCAATGTCAATATACTTAGCCCGTTTGTGAGAACAGGGTTTTGAGCAAGAAAAATAGCACTATTGTTGTCACAAAATAGTAAGGGTGAAGACTTCAAAGGAACACGGAGCTCCTTGTGCAGATTGCACAACCAAACAAGCTCGGCCGCAGTGTTGGCCATAGCACGATACTCAGATTCACAGCTGGATTGGGAAACAATTGGCTGTTTCTTAGCACTCCAAAAGACGAGATTACCACCAAGGTAAATAGCATAACCATAGGTGGAACGTCGAGTTTCAACACAGTGAGCCCAATCAGCATCTGGTAACCTAACACTGAAAGTGAGCTGGAAGACGGTCGAAAGAAAAGTCCATGATGAAGAGTACCACAAACATAACGAAGAATACGAGTGACCGCCTGATAATGATCGTCACGAGGTGAGTGAAGGAACTGGCTAACAGAATTGAATGCAAAGGCTAGATCAGGCCTAATAATGGTAAAATATTGCAAGGCTCCAACAAGCGAACGATATAACTTGGGATTCGAAAACTCTGGACTAGAGGAAGTGAGGAGTTGTGAACCAGGAACAAAAGGCGTAGAGACATGTGCCGTGTCAGTCATGCCAGCACGCTGAAGAATCTCCATGGCATACTTAGCATGCCCAAAAAACAACCCTGGAGAAGAGCGAGAGACCTCTAATCCCAGAAAGTAATGAAGAAAGCCAAGATCCTTAATAGCAAACTCGTGATCAGTGCGAGCGACAAACTTCCGAATAAGAAGATGATCATTTCCAGTGAGAATGATGTCATCCACATAGACCAAAATATACAACACCTTTGAGCCATGCATGAAGATGAACAAGGAAGTGTCAGACGAACAGCACCCAAAATCCAAACGAGTCAGATAAGAACTGAAATGCTGAAACCAGGCACGAGGAGCCCGTTTAAGGCCATAGATAGCCTTTCGGAGACAACATACATAATCTGGATGGCGAGGATCAGTGTATCCAAACGGCTGTTCCATGTAAACGGGGAGTCAAGATTACCATTAAGAAAGGCATTCTTAACGTCAAGCTGATGAAGGGGCCAACCAAAAATGGTGGCAAGAGACAGGATGATCCGAACGGTGGAGTATTTCACGACCGGGCTAAACGTGTGAGTGAAGTCAAAGCTAGGAAGTTGAGAGTATCCCTGAGCAACCAAACGAGCCTTATAACTATCAATAGTGCCATCCAGTCGATGTTTGAGCCGATAAACTCATTTGGAACCAATAATATTAACTTAAGAAGGACGAGGGACAAGATCCCAAGTACGTTGCTGACGCAGTGCATGCATCTCTTCATCCATAGCAGCCACCCAACGTTGATCCTTAAGTGCAGAACGAAAATCTCGAGGTTCAGTTTCAGCCAAAAAGAGAACCAATAACAACATAATCAGAGTCATCCTTGGCAGTGAGGCTGCCTATCTGAGAACGAGTTGTCATACGATGGCGAGGCGGCGGTGGCGGTGGCGGTGGAGAATGGGCTGGAGTATGTTCCGGAGAAGGGTTGGTAGACGATGACGCTCCAGAATCAGGAAAACGCGGTGATCCAGAGACAGGTGATGGTGGAGACGCCTCTATGGTCTGATCTGGTGAAGGCTGATCAGGTGCTGTCAAAACCAGAGCATCAACATAATCTGAGTCAAGAAATGTAGAGACATCCAAAGACTCAGGGGCCGTGGAGGATTGACATTCCAATGATGGAAACGAAGTCTCATCGAAGCGAGCATGGCGTGTAAAATACACTCTCTTAGTGACCGGGCCCAAGCACCGAAAACCCTTGTACTGAGAGTTGTAACCAAGAAAAACGCAAGGTGTGCTGCGAGGAGCCAGCTTGTGCTGAGAGAACAGCCGAATATAAGGATACACCAAACAGCCAAATGGATGAAAATTTGAGTAGTCCGGATGACGTCCATAAGCCATAAAATACAGCGAGACATTATTAAGAACAGACGTAGGAAGCCTATTAATGGTGTACGTAGCAGTGGAAAATGTTACATCCCAATAAGAAGTTGGCATCTGAGAGTGATGAAGCATAGACAATCCCATTTCTGTCACATGACGATGCTTCAGTTCGGCTCTACCATTCTGCTCGGGAGTATACGGGCAAGAAATATGATGAAAGATGCCCCTAGCTGCGAAGTGAGAGCGCAACTGTGCATTTGTAAACTCAGTGCCATCATCGCTTTGAAACACCTTAATAGTGCGAGAGAACTGATTTTTCACAAAGTTCTGAAACTGCAGGAATGTCTCAACAAAATCTGATTTCCGCTTCAGCGGATAATACCAAGTAAAACGCGAGTAGTCATCGATAAAAATGGCATAATAAGAACAGCCACTAGCAGATTATACTGGTGCAGGTCCCCACAAATCACAGTGAACTAAATCAAGTATAGACTGCGCTCGCTTCAGATTGTCCACGAAAGAAAGACTTTTTCCCTTTGATTTTTCACACGTTGAGCAGAGAGAAGACTTGGGCGACAAAGAGGTGACCTTAACATGATATATATTATTCAATAAAGAAATGATTGAATGAGAAGTATGACCCAATCTGGCATACCAAATATCAAAAGAAACTGTATTTTTATTTGATCGAACGTAAGCGATAAAGGCGGCACCACTCCGTTCAAGAACATAAAGACCATGATGACATCGACCCTGGCCTAAAACTTCCTTGTTTGACCGTTTATGAATCACAAATGAAGACTCATCAAAAGAAACTACAACTTTTAAATCTTTTGTGAGCTTGCTAATCGAAAGTAAGTTTTTCGTAACATCGGGAACCACCAAAACATCCAATAATAATAAAGTACGAGAAAAATTATGACGACCAACATGTGTAATGGAAACATCACGACCATTAGCGAGAGAGACAGAACGGTTACCAATATATGGAGCAAAACGATCAAGACCAGAACATGCTGAGGTCATGTGGTTAGTAGCACCAGAATCCTTATACCAACTGGAAGCCTTGTCCTTCAAAGAGCTGAAGACTGGAAAACATCGGCGACATTCGCCGACATAGGCGGACTGGAGCAAGTCCGAGCGGTATGGCGAAACTCATCGCAAAATTGACACCTCGGGTTCCATTGTTTCTGGCGAGCTGAAAAAGTAGGTTGCGGCGGCGGCGCGTGTAACACACGCGCCCTGGGGGTGGGAGGCTTTGGCGCGGGCGCGTGCGAAACACGCGCGACACCAGGCGAGTGAAATTGGGCGCGCGCGTGATCCACACGCGCACGAGGGAGCTCCCGATTGGCTTCTAGCGCGTGCGCGACATGCGCCCTGGGAGGCCCAGCGCGTGGTTCACACGCGCTGTCAGATTTGGTGGATGCTGCACCGGCGCGTGATGCACACGCGCCACCCTTAGCTGGGTAGGCGTCGGTCGATTCATATATATATATATATATATGTATATATTCAACCATTGGAGAGATCGTGGATAACGGGAATGTCGTCACACCAATTGAGCAACGGACAAGGAGGAAGGAACACCAAAACGAAAGCACCACAATCAAAAGTTCAAAGAAGCACCGAAATTGATTGGGATTTATTTGTCGAAATTGGATTTTTGACGGATTTACAGGTTATTGGATCGAGTAGGCTGATACCATGAAATAATGTAATTCACCGTAGTTGGTGTGTCTGTATTATCAGAAATATAAGATTACAAGAGTACAAATACATTGTATCTAGACTAGTCTAATTATGGTACAATAATATGTACAAATCAATCACAATTATTCTCATGATAATTGTGATATTCTATCAATATCCCTTTTTAAATAGATTATGATTTTCTGAAGTTTGCTCAATTTTTGTGTTTTGAGCTCTCTACTCTATAGCCTTTGCATATGGAAAAATGATTTTTTAGAACTCTTAATAGTCTTAATGCTCTACCGTGGTTTAGAACTAAAAATGCTCAAACTTTTTTATGAACTTGTTGTTATTTGGTTTGTGAACTATATTGGAACCAACCGCTAGAGCATCCCTTTTTTTTTGTAAATGGTACAGGTTAAGGAATACGCTTCATGATTAGGTAGGATTCTGAAGGATAGACGTTACTCTGGAAAGCAAAAACACTGGATATGTTACAGGCTACTTTTTTGAGGATTGGTTTGTTTAGCTTGGTGCCACCTTTTGTTTTGCATATCCGATTCACTAATAGGCTTCAAGCTATAATTAGATCGACTCTTCTAGTTTGTAGTCATTGTATATCAATCTGTCAAATTTTCACTCTTTTGAAGCATGATCATGCTTAAGGATCTTTCTCCACCTCTTCCCAAATATGAGATGTATATTAGTCATTTGTATGGCTTTTGATGGTTTGGAGAGCCAAATATAATCTCCACCACCTCTTAGGTGGTTTTTAATTTTTTCTTTAAAAAAATCGCTAATGTAGGAGTATATAGTTTGGTGATGTAAGCGTGAGTTAACAATATGCAGGAGAGTGTAAAAAATATGAGTGAGGGAAGTGTAAAATTGAGAGAGTCTAAGTGGAATAATTTTTTAATGTAGTGGAGTTTATGTTGTTTGCCCCAATTCACCCTTTTTTCTTTACTCCTTAATTCATTTTGCTAATTCTTTGTTGTGATGAACAAATCAACAAGACATGGCCAATGTTATTTGTATTTCCAAGGGTACTACTTCATATTAGTATGCAAGATATGATTCGTACAAATAGAGCAACGAACTAGTGTGCATTAATTATTTGATTGTTCTTGTTTGTGCGGGTACATTCTAGGTAACCATTTCGTGTTGAACTTAAACCGTAACATGTGTAATCTAGAAAGAAATTAACTCAAATAGTAGAGTATTGTGCATTTGCACAAAGATGTGGGTTCAGATCTTACATTGGTTGACAACATTTGGTTCGCTTTTTTTGATTTTTTGCTTTCTAGATGAACTCTACACAAATCAAAAAGAATAAACTTTTGATAGTGTAAATGCAATTGATCTGCATATAAAAGAAATTCACAAGCAAAACAATTAACATCAACAAAATCACTAGAAACCACAAACATTAACCACTCAACGGGAAGAAAACATTCAACACTAAACGGAAAACATCACACTAGAGCTTCGTGATGATTGAAGATAACTGGTCGGAAGATGAAGAATTTTATTTTCTCTTTATGAGGTGATGTGAATTCCGAGTGATGGGTTTCCGGCCGTCGGAAAAGATGAGAAGTAACATAATAGAGTAAATTTCGCAGGGTTTGGAGTCAACAAGGTTGTTAAGAAAAGAAAAAAATTAAATGAATGAATGACCATGATTAGATTACATCAAAGGTTGGGATTTGAAGTGAAAAGAGAGTGAAAATAAATGAGTCTCTTGATCCATTCCAAAAGTTAAAATCATATAATTATATTTTCTCTGAATTGAACTGAATATTAATAATTAATTTGTTTTTAAAATGTTAAAAATATAATGCACTGAACTTAACTGAAATGAAAAATACTGAACGGAACTAAACTGAAAAATACTAAATTGAAAAATACTAAATTGAACTAAACTGATATATATCCCGATTAGTTGTACTAAATAGGCCCTAAGAGCAGTGATAACTAACTAAAATTCAGTACCTTATAACTTAAATATACAATTATATTGTTTTTAGTAATTGGGCACTCTACGACAAACAGGTCCTAAAAGTGGGACTAGTCGCTTGAAGAAATATGTACTTGGTGCGCACTACTCTGTACTTGCTATTATTTCCCCTGCCATTGGGATGATTTTCTCGGTCATGACTAAGAGCATGTGCAATGGGGACTTTTTTATGAGACTTTTTGATGATTGGGACTCTAAAATCCCACAATGGGAGTCCCAAGTTGAGTCCCAAATTGAAAATTGGCCATGTGGCATGGAGGAGGCTGGATGGGAGAAGTCTCCTTTGGGACTCTGATGTGGGCCCGAAATTCCCCACGTGGCACAATCATTTCCTTTTTTTTTCTTCTTCTCCCCTTCTTCTCTCATCACATCCGTTTCTTTTTTTTGTTTTCTCCATGTTTTAGTTTAACGGTAATATTTTCATACTATATTTGTTGTATTTTTTTTCTTTTCTTTCCAATGACTATATTTTAATTTTTTCTATAGATAGAGTCCAATATTGCCATATTTGTGATACATTAATTTTATTTTACCATGTTATTTTTTTTTGTTTTCTATGAATCTATTTTAAAAATTGTAATATGCACTTTTATTTCTATTTATGTAAAAAGTTGCATTTAAATATTAGTATTGTATATATTTTGATGATAGTTAATCTATTATTAATTATTGTATTTGATAATGATTTAAAAAGTCATAATGTTTCTCATTTATTATGTTCCAAACCCCATTAATTTGCAATATTTAAATAAATAAATAATTGTGAAATAAGACATTTAATTTGCTTATGTGAACGCACCATTAAATCTCCATTTAATTTAATTAATTATATGAATACGTGTATAATGTAATAAATAATCTACATATAAAAAAGAATGAGTTGGAAATGAATGAAAATAGCAGGACCACTAAAATCTGATGTGGATAAGGCTGGATGATGTGTACAAGACTGGATGACTGTAGAGTATAAATTGTTGGGAGGAGAGAGAAGAGATTGGGACTCAAATGAGTCCCAACCAATGTACATGCTCTAAGAATTTCTCGACGCTCCTCCTATTTTCACCGACAAACGTGTCCTAAAAATGGGATCAGTCGCCTTTGGCATGAATAAATATGTACTTGGCACATTTTTTGGCACTCATCGTGATTTTTCCCGCCCTCTAAATGATATTTAATTGAATTGAGTTGTAAAGATTTCCACCATTTCAAATATATATAGGAGGAGTTCCATTCACCTCTTATTTTCACTCAAATGTTTACTCAAAATCTAGACCCTTGAATCCAATCTAATCTTGTGGCTCACCTTTTTTTCATCTTTCTTCTCTCTTTTCCTTTTTTTTTTTTCTCAATCTTGAAATCAAAATTACCTTTTCTTGTATAATTCTCATTTTATTTTAGCATTAAAAGTATGCACACGTTTGATTAGAATACCAAATCAAAATACAGAAACCCTAATTAGAATGGTTGATCATCATTCCGGTTTTGGGATTTTCTGGTCAAGAGCCTGTACGTGGAGATCAACATGCCCTTCAAGAGAGGGTCAAGAGTCTGTACTTGGAGAATTAGCTGTGGAGGGATTTGGCTCAGAGCAACGAGGCGGCGCCCAACTCTCTGCGCAACAACCTCGAGCACATCCTGGCCCACGTCGCCTATGAGAGGCTTCTCGGAGGCGGCGCTGCTTCGGCGGAGGACGATGCAGAGTCGTGATGCGAAAGCAACGATAACGGCCACGGCGGCGCTACGGCCGAGAGCAACGATAACGACAACCGCTGAAAACCACTAATTCTTTAATCTTTCTCTGCAAGCTCATGGAATGCTGCAAACCTCAGGTTGTTAATCTGGTCAACGGCCCGGTCAAAGAGAAATCAGCGAGGATCGCGGGTTTCGTCGTTGATATGTTCACGACGGGAATGATGGACGATGCAGAGCAGTTTGGTATTCCGGCGTATCTGTTTACACCTCTGGCGCCGCAACGCCAGGGTTGTGGCTGCATTATGAGAAACCTCGTCAGAGATGAGCAGAGCAACATTGATTTTGAGAGGGAATTCGACATCTCAACTTGTGAAAACCCCCTCCCAGCGAAGCTTTTTCCGGTCTCCGATGTTTACTGAAGAGGGTTTGGAAATGTGTGTCGGTATCAGTGGAGGGTTTTTGGGTGAAGCCATGGTTGGATTTAAAACAAGTGGAGGAGTTCAAGTATGTTGGGGATGCAAGAAAAAAAAACGGGGCATGCTATACGCAGTCCGTATTTTGCTTATTTTGCAGTCCAAAATAAAAATACGCCTTCGATATATATGATATGGTCAATAATTATGTATATCAGACAAATGCATCATATATACTACTTCTATTGCATACACTTGCAATTCAGTTATATATCAGAATCATTGTATATATGATTATTTTAAAAAAATACGGACTGTAAGCAAAATACGGACTGCGTATAGAAGGCCTGTAAAAAACTGAAAACGAAAGAGAGATGAAGAAATGACGCTGAAAAAGAGTATGTGAAGCATAATGATTGTTTCAGTTTGATAAACAAGACGCGAACTTTTATTCAGTTTTTTTTATGGCTAAATAGGTACGGGGAAAAACAGACTTATGAAATAAAAGAAGAATTATTAAAGAAGAAAAAGTAAATGTGATTTTAAGATAGAGCTAAAAAAGGAAAAGAGGGGAAGAAAAAGTGAAAAAATGTGAGGCACAAATTGAAGGGTCTAGATTTTGAGTAAACTATTGAGTGAAAATAAGAGAATGAATGGAATCAAAAGAGCCAAAAGAGGTGAGTGTCAAAAAATTTCAAATACCTCTTAAGGGCATGGAAATACTCATGATTAAAATAGCACCTTTGACTTAATTTCATTAGAAAAATTTTAGTTCAAGTTGTCTCTATCTTTTTCATCAACAAAATAAAGTTCTACTCTAGTGAAAATCCATCTCAAAAGCTTGGGTTGGGTTGTCTTAAAGTCTCTCGCTACATTTCTTCCACGTAGAGAGTTCAAGAGTTCAAGATTCTGTGGAGTCCGGATGTGAGTGAATACTGATTATAAATTCATAATATAATCTGGAAAGGAACTCAACAGGCGGTCAATTTTTTGTATCTTGAATCTTAGGAATTCATGGCTCAAGTCGCTTTAGGGGATTATTGTAGTAGTTAGTTAGTTACCTTTGCCATGCCTAATCTAACATAGTAAGATTTTTGTGAAATTTTCACAGCTGGAGCAATACTCGACATCATGTCAGGCAGGGAAGAAAGAGCAGCAGCCCGTAGTGGAAATGTTTCAACCATATGGTGTGACTCCAATAATCTTATATATGGTGACCGGAAGGTCTTTACAACCATCTTGGAGCGTAAGATGGTGACTTCATTGTTTATTAATCCTAGAAATTGTTTCCCTCCACACCCTTAGTTAAATAAATTATAAGTTTTTATTGCATCCTCAATAAATAATTTCCCTATATACACAACCACAATTGGTACGTGTTCTACATTCTATCACAAAGCTACATAAGAATTAGAGTTCCAGTAAAATAGATGGGATGAGAGAAAAGGAAAGAAACAGACAAAGTGATGTTTTGTTTTTTATTTTTTATTTACAAGTGTTGAATGGTGCACAATTTCTATTGGAGTGGAATAAAACTCAGATCATACTCATTCAGAAGAGGAAAATTCCACGTAAAGCCAATGACTGCATGACTATTTCTTTGTGTATCTTGGCAAAGGTGGTAACACTGAGATTGAAGCGTTGTCTCAACAATTTAAATTATGAAAGTCAGAATGGTTGTGCCTGATAGTAAAAATCAGTGAGAATTTACTATTGGCTATAAGGTCATGGAACACATGAGAAACTATAAGATAACCAAGATCGACCTTGCAGCAATCAAATTGGATATGAGCAAAACTTATGACAATGTTCATGAGAGTTCTTGGAGAAAGCTCTAAGGTTCACGAGCTTCCAAAATAATTTGGTGAACCTCATTATGATGTGTGTGCAGACAGTGACTTATAATGTATCGCTGAATGGTAACAAACATCAGTTCTTTATACCGAACAAGGGACCCAAATAGGTTTGATCATAATGTCTACATCTATTTATTATTACACAACAGTACATGTCCGATTGGTTAGAAAGTAGGATGGTGAGTAACAGAGACCTAAGTGTTCAATTGTCTATAAGATAGCCAAGAATCACACACCTTTTGTATGCAGATGATTGCATTATGTAGAGAAGTATCATGTATGTATACCTTATGTATGTTCACCAAGTGTACATAGAGAAGTATCATGGATTTAGCCAAGACACCGGATCTTTATGCGAGGTACTCAGGACAACGGCTGGATTTTGATAAATCCCGATATTGTTCAGCCCTATTATACTCTGAACATACATGGGCAAGGAATTGAAGGAAACTACTTGGGCATCCCTATTAGCTTTGGTGGGAGAAAGAAATATATTTTTGCAGGTTTGAACAGGAAGTTCAAAGAAAAGTACAAACTTTTGGAAAGCAAAAGTAATAAACCTGTCAGGTAGAGTCACCTAAGCAAAGCACATTTTGAGTCTTTCACACTTTATCCTTTGGGAATGTTTAAGATTCCAAAACAAGTCTTGGAGAAATTTGATAGTATGACAACAATATTCATCTGGAAAAGGGAGATGTATAGATAAAATGTACACTGGAAATCTTGGAGAAAGCTTTGTAGCTCTAAGCTCACCGGGAGCCTTGGTTTGAGGTCAGCACAAGGAATGAATCAAGATTTATTGGCTAAACATGAATGGCATAATGAACCATGTTGTACAAGGTCTATATAGCAAAGTACCAACGTAATGAGGATTTGTTGCAGCTCAAAGCAAAGGCGGAGAGACTCTTGGGGTTGGCAATCAGTGGTTTGGGGGAAAGAACTTATCAAACAGAACTTGGCATGGAAAATTTGAGATGGATAAAAAGTTAGGATCCATGATCAATGGATCCCTGCAATTCAAAATCCGATGGCTGCTGCGGTAAGCACCCACACAAACATGAAAGTTCAGCACTTGATTGATCAACAGACTAACACTTGGAGGATGGCGCTTGTTCGAAGTATTTTCCTATCACATGTGGTCCCATATATCATGGCAGTTCATATACCCGATAAGGAAACATGTGAGGATGCTTCACTATGGAAATGATGGAAGATATACAACCAAAACAGGCTATCATGCAGCAATGACATCAATATTTCCAAATGCACCGCATGACATCCAGGAACCAATATATGGCCCAAATTTTGGAATTCGAAACTTCCCTAGAAACTATTGATTTTCATATGGCATACATTTTAGAGGGGTCTGGTTACAACAGTCAATCACAGAAAGATAAGACTAGACTTTGATCAACCGTGTAATAGATGTAGGAGTGCAAGGGAGAATGAAACTCATTTATTTGCGAGATGTGAATATGTCAGGCTGGAACTTGTCATCGTATGCACATCTAGTAAATGGATGGAAAAATTAAGTGATGGTTTTAAGGATTTATTTAGCAGCATAGAGTCGCAAGAGGAGAGTCAAATGTTAGTTTTCACTTCGAGAAAGCATGGAATGAAAAAGTGTATGATGACGATTCAGAGGACACAAGACAAGCATGCGCAAACGCCAAGGCAAATATTGACTTCTCTAATAATGTACTGATACATATGGTGCATGGTGGTACATGTCAGAGTCAAGGTACATCGATGGAGTAGGTAAGCAGCGAGGACATCATCGATAAGGGATTGTAGTGGAGATCTCTTTTGATGGCTCATTTAGAGCAGCATTTTCAGTGGGATCAGGTGCGTGGAAAATAAGAAAAATGGAGTTGAGTGTCCCGCAGGACATCATCACATCCGATTTCTTTGCATGTGTTACTCATATATAAACTGAGGCAGAAACATACTGTAGAGCCGTCAAGGTGGCAAGAAGAATGGGCATTCTATAGATTAATCTGACTCATCCATTATGGTATGCCCATATAGTTCCCCATGGGAAATAAAGGATATAATTTCTAAGATCTTTATCAGAGTTTGTTCACTTTTGCAACGTGCACGATGTGGCTTATAGATTCAGAAAAACTATTTGTAATAATGTTTTATTGCTGTTTTGTAACAAAAGTATCTTAGATACTCCCAACATTTTTTGAAAGGCAGTGGGACTCATCTCATTAATAATTTTAAGGGAAATACATCAATATCCTAGATCTAATAGTATAACGGGTAGTCTCGATGGACTATTAAGAAGAAACCTAGTTAAAAAAGATACGCCTCCCTAAAGAAGAAACCTAGCTAAAAAGATAGCTAAACAATAAACAAGACTCACTAATAGGCTCACACAAGGTGGGGTGAGCCTCTCACAATGAAAAGAGACTCATACACAACAATTAAGTCTATCCATGTCCCATCAGTCCAACTTTTGAATTAACGGTCATATGTCATCCGGCACCCTGCTCTTCGACCCATATTGAAACAAAATGGTGTCGTGTTGCCTCTGAACTTCTTCACTCGTTGAATTTCTCGATGTGAGTCCACTGTTGGATGTCGCTTGCAGATGGAGAAGTGTCAAGTGCAAAAAATTCCATTTCTTTTGAAGCTGCATGGTACTGCGTCACCGTTTTACCTTGTAGGAACTAAGTCGCCGTTTTATTAAAGCATCACGAAACAACATCGCCATTTTTTTTGTGCAGCATGATACTCCAAACTTGATTTCCATTAATTTCAAAAATTCTCACGATTGTTCCAAAGGCTTAGGAAGTACTCATTTTGTGAGATTAGCACAAATTAATATTTGAAGAGGCATATATAAATACCAAGTGAGCCTGACTCAACATCATGCCAGGTTTAAAGTTAAACTAATTAAGTCAATGTATGATTGCAGTCAGAGGGATTCAGAACCCTGATTCCATTGATTGGGTCTTTTTTTCACAGTGTCATGACTGAACACACTGGTTTTGCAGCACCAACTCACTCATACAACGAGGGAGGGGAACTGTGCCGCAGACCATATTGCCAAAATGTGTCTTGAGCAGCAATTATCAACTCCACTGACACATACTGTGGTTCCTAGTAAACTCAGAGCTATTATTCAGCTTGATAAACTAGGAATACCTAACCTAAGATTCTCACTCTAAATATGTCAAGGTGTTGGTACTGTTGTGGTTTCTTCTTGTGTTTCAGGTGATAGGAAAGAAGCTGCAGACATGGAAAATATAGAAGGCACTACAATGGTGGATGGTCAGGTGCAAAAAGAGCTCAATAAGTTAAAGAAATACACCAAAGCAATGCTGCAATCAAATCAGTGCTCTTACAATGTGCCACAAATATTTTTTGTATATACATCCAGTGTTATGGTTTTTATTCTTGCCTTCAAACCTTTCGGATGGATAAGTTGCGCTTCAGTTTTTGTTGACTCGATCGCTAATCTTCTCCTCGATTAGAGTTTTTGTTTGATTATGGACTAAATCCAGTGTAAATTCTAATTACATATTTGTAATCCAGTGTTTAGGAATCTGAAGGGTCACACACAATAGAACAAGTTATTGGGTATAATGGATTAATAATGTTATAAATTCATGAAGGTTAATAAGTAACTGAATTGGGACTTGTAACGTTTGACGTTACGAATTCATGGTGATGAATTCAACATTAAGTCACTGCTTCTTAATGCTTATAAATAGCCACAGTCAGGTTCATCTAAAGTACAGTTGAAGTACAACAATATTAGAAATCAGTTCTATGCAGTTGCTTTTAGATGAATGGAGCTGGCACGTTAAACTGACTTTCCCAATAGTTGAGTTCGTGCGGATACCGTCAAGGTCGGACCATTTGTGCGACTAAAGATCTACTTCAATCGGTATAGCACTTCTT
The DNA here is from genome assembly GCA_948330725.1 of Sherardia arvensis. NCBI lineage: Eukaryota > Viridiplantae > Streptophyta > Magnoliopsida > Gentianales > Rubiaceae > Sherardia > Sherardia arvensis. Next base: position 21,196,277 of record OX415238.1, read on the forward strand.
CACGAATATTAAGGATTTGACAATCCGATATGTCATTTACGCATTACATATATCATGATCCGGGCTATTAAGTATAAGAAAATACTTACAATGGAATCAGAGCTTGTGTGATATTTATGCATTTTGCTGATATATGCGGATTACATGTGATGCTATAAAACATTTTTTGTATTTTGTGATCATTCCGCAGTATTTTATTTTTGATTATATGCATGCTATAATTTTCATATTATTAATAAAATTAATGACATAGTAAATTCGTGCATATCTTAAGGAAAACAAATTACAAATTAATCCTTTTTAAAGAAATTGATTTTATATAGTTTCAAGAACAAAGTGTTTTTCTTGAGAAGAATATGTTTTTCTAGATGTGAAAGGTTTGGTTTCTAAAGATTGTCTCTGCTTATAATTTCATAAGATGAAATTTAGTTTTATTAATCTAGACCTAACCTTTTGAAGAGTCCAGAAGACTCAGCATTAATATGTTGGCAATTTTGTAGAAGTTGACTATGTTTAAACATGCTCTCATGTTTAAACACTTGCTCGTGAAGATCAGAAACTGAGAAACAGTCTTTGATGTGAAGTACAACTCAAATGCGAGATATTCGAAAGAATCAAGATGATATTTAAAGAATGATTCGGTTCTGATTTAATTAGATAAAGAATATATTTGTGAGTTGTATTTTAGTTAGAATTAGTCTTAAATAAGGAAAGAATATATTTCTTATCCTAGAGCTATATAAGTAGAATATAGTTAGAAGACTAAGTGTTGCTGTGATTGGCTGGACGATAGGATCAACGTTGCTGTGATTAAAGGACTGAGAAGATCAACACGGAAGCACAACCTTGAACTATAAATAGAGAAGAAAGCTGCATCAACATTTATCCATCTTACAAGAAAGTATTCTGCTGATCAGAATAGCTTTAGAGTTGGAGCAGCTTATTGAAGGGAGTTCAATAGGTCTTTACCATCGCCAGCAGTCTGGAATCAACAAGCCTTAATACTTCAGGGGAAGTGGTCAAGACAGCAACGAGGAGTTGCTGACCGGCAGTGAGGGGATCTCACGAATCCACACGATTAAGATAAGTCCTAGATAGTTAATTGTTTGGAGAACATTGTAACTGATCTTGGTTATTTTAGTGGATGATTTTCAGACTGGGTAAGGCCCCGCAAATGTAGGTGTTTATCACCGAACTGCGTAAACAATTCTTGTGTTCTTTCTTTCAGTGTTTAAACTCTGTCTTGTGTTTAAACATACGTGCTAGAATAGAAAGATTAGTTAAGAACTTGTGAAACTGATCGATAGTACATTTCATTTGGTATTAGAGCTAGTCCACTGAGTTGTTCCTTTAACAAGGCAAGTGGAGATCCCTATCGATCATGGCGAACCAAGAGAAGGATGATTCGTTATATACACGTGCACCCATGCTGGATAAAAATAACTACGGTTATTGGAAGGCAAGGATGAGGCATTACATTGATGCTCTAGATGAAGAAGCATGGTACTGGGTCGAGAATGAGTGGACACCAGCCAGACACGCACCTACAGCAGGGGCAGCCGAAGGTGTTCTGAAAAACAGAGAAGAGCTGACGACTCAAGAGAGGAAGGACAAGCGACTAAACAGCAAAACGCTCAACTGTATCAACTCGTGTGTTGATCAAGAAGCGTTTCGGTTGATTTCAACGTGCTGCACTGCTAAGGATGCATGGGAGAAACTAAAAGCTAGCTATGAAGGAGATGCAAAAATTAAACGACAAAAAATGCATACAGTGAAGACAACATTTGATACTTTGATTATGCATGATAATGAGACGATCACTGAATATAATGCAAAAATCAGGGATCTTGTCAATTCAACCTATCAGTTGGGAAAACCATTTGTTGAAGATGATATTGTCCAGAAGATATTGAGGTCTCTACCACCAAGGTTCAAAGGAAAAACTATTGCAATGGAGGAGTTACATGATACATCTGAGATGACCGTTGATGAAGTCATGGGAGCACTTTCAGCCTTTGAAATGAAGGAGTTAGCTACAGTAAGGCAGAGTGATATGGCATTCACTGCAGCTGCACAAAAAACAGCTGAACAAAACTCTGTGTCTAAACACAATTCTATGTCTAAACACTCTACCAGAAACAGCAATGAAGAAATGGACGAGGATGAGCTTGCTCACATTTCAAGGAGCTTTGCAAAAGTTCTGAGGAAATCTCAAAATCGAAGAAACGAAGGAAGGGAGCAAAGTTCAAGTATGAGTAGAAGAGCAAATAATGATCAAGCAGAATCCAAGCCGGTGTTTAAACATGCTGGAAAAATTCAATGTCGAGAATGGGAAGGTTACGGGCATATTCAATCACAGTGTCCAAGTGGATCAGCTAACAAAAAGGGGAAAGCCTACAATGCTACATTTAGTGATGCAGAAGATTCTGATGAAGAGCATGTCAGCAACCTTGTAGCGTTCGGAGCAATCACTGTTCAAAGTGATGAAGAAAGTGAAGAAGAAACCTATGTTATGTTTGGTGCTGCTGTCGTTTCAGAGAATGAGAGTTTAAACATAGACTCTGAGGGGGTTCATGAATCTTACGACAAACTCCATAAACTCTGGATCAGTGTGACTGAACAGAATAAAGCATTACAGAAAGACAATCATAGCCTGAATGAAGAAGTTGAGCAACAACAGATAACTATTGAGGCAATGAGGAAGGAACTGAAGATAGCTCTCATTCGAGCAGAGGTCGCTGAAGGAACCATCACCAAATTGAACAAAGGAACAGCAGCTCTGGATGATATTCTTGGTATGGGAAAATCTGCTGGAAATCGACATGGATTAGGATATGATGAAATGGAAGTAACCAACAAGACTGATCAGTCAAAAGGGAAGTTGAACAAGAAGGTGATTCAACCTAGTTCAGGCCAAGTAAGGAAAGAACAACCAGTTAGAGCTCCAAGCAACTTTACCAACGCTCCAAAGTTTGGTATAGGTTATAAACCTATCTATCATCATCAGCAAAACATGTTTCAACCATGGTGGGAGGCAAGGTGCAATTATTGCCGACGTCCAGGACACTACAAGAGACGTTGCTTTCGTCTTTTACGAGATCTGATGAAAGGACCAACAAATGGAGCAGGTTATAACACAGGAGCAAGTTACAACACTGGAGCAGGTTACAATATGGTACAATCAGAAAGGTCTCAGCACTCAAAAAAGGTATGGGTTCCAAAAATCAACCACTGCTATGCTGTTCATACATGTTATAGTTCATATGCCAGAGATGCCTGGTACTTCGATAGTGGTTGTTCTAGACATATGACAGGTACTCCTGAGTTGTTGAGAAATATTGTTCCATGGACCGGAACTGTCAGATTTGGAGATGGGAAGAAATGTAGAATAACTAGAAAAAGGGAGTTACAAGTCAAGAACTTTCCAGTATTTCAAGACGTACTTTTGGTGGATGGACTAAAGGCAAACTTGCTCAGTATTAGCCATCTATGTGACAACAAACTAACCGTTTTATTTGATGATAAAGTGTGCACAGTTAGGAAGGACGAGCAGGGTGTTCTTATTGGCACTAGATCATCAGATAACTGTTACATTCTGGACGATTCAGTAAGTTGTCTCAAAGTAAGCGTGGACGATACTCTTCTGTGGCACAAGAAGCTTGGTCATGCAAATCTGAAAACACTGTCTAAGGTGACAAAGCTTGAAGCAATAAGAGTAGTACCATTACTCTCTTATACAAAGGAGTTGAACTGTCCACCATGCCATGAAGGTAAACAGGTCAGGTCACCACATTCTAAACTTCATGAGATTACTACTTCCTATGGTCTTGAACTGTTGCATATGGATTTAATGGGACCAATCAGTCCAACTAATGTTTCGGGAAAGAAATATATCTTTGTATGTGTAGATGATTTCTCCAGGTTTACTTGGGTGAAATTCCTGAAAAAAAAATATGATGCAGTAAGCATTATTATTGAGCTCGTTACACAAGTTAATATTGAAAGATCACATGACGGTCTTAAAGTGGTTCGAGTAAGGAGTGACCATGGAAGGGAATTTGCAAACTCTACTATGATGGATTTCTGTACAAAACTTGGAATCAAGCATGAGTTTTCTGCCCCAATCACACCACAACAAAATGGTATTGTTGAACGCAAGAACAGGACTCTTATCAACATGTAAAGAGCTATGATGGCAGAAAATGATACTCCTAGAAATGGTGGGCTTAGGCAGTTCATACAATCAACAGAGTCTATCTCCGTCCATTCACTCAGAAAACTGCTTATGAACTATGGAAAGGGAGGAAGCCAAACGTCTCTTACTTCCATGTATTTGGGAGTGCATGCTACATTCTCAGAGATCGTGAACCTCTTGGTAAGTTTGATAAAAGGGCTGATATTGGTATTTTTCTTGGTTATTCTCCAAATAGCAGGGCATACAGGGTTTTCAATAATCGCACAAATGTCATGATAGAGTCCAACAATGTGGTCATTAAAGATCTGAAGGACATCAGCAGTGGAATCTTACTTGAAGATGAACCTGATCTGCCAATCAGTTCAGATATTGAGTCATCTCTGCCAGATGTTACAACACTGTCAGATGTTACAACACAGTCTGATGTTACAACATCATCTGACGCTCCTGAGAGAAGTACTGTATCTGAAGCTACAACATCTGATCTATCCACACCTGTCAACCCTCCACCTAACACGTACAATCTGAGGCAAACAGAACGGAAAGACTACGCCAAAATGAACGCTGGAATGCATGTGTTGCAATGCTTTCTCTCCTCAATAGAACCCAAGAATCACAAGGAGGCATTGAATAATGAGTACCGGATTTCAACCATGCAAGAGGAACTGGAGCAGTTCACACGGAGTGATGTATGGTATCTTGTTCCACGACCCCCAGGAATCAACGTCATTGGCACTAAGTGGATTTTCAAGAACAAGTCTGATGGAGAGGGTAATATCACCAGAAACAAGGCTAGGCTGGTAACTCAAGGTTATACTCAAGTTGAAGGTGTTGACTTTGATGCAACCTTTGCTCCGGTTGCAAGGTTAGAATCTGTTCGTTTTTTGCTTGCTATGTCATGTATTATGAAGTTTAAGTTGTTTCAGATGGATGTCAAGAGTGCATTCCTGAATGGCATTGTCAAGGAAGAAGTATATGTTGAACAACCCAAGGGTTTTGAAGATCCGTATCTCCCTGATCATGTTTACAGACTGAAGAAGGCGTTATATGGTCTTAAACAAGCTCCCAGGGCTTGGTATGAGCGTCTCACCCAATTTCTTTTGAAGAAAGGCTATCGACGAGGGGGAGTAGACCGAACGATCTTTGTGTTTAAACATGAAAGACATATTCTACTTGCCCAAATCTATGTAGATGATATTGTCTTTGGGTCAACATCTCAAAAGTTGGTTGATAGCTTTATAGAGATGATAAAGAGCGAGTTTGAAATGAGCATGGTTGGTGAACTGACATATTTTCTAGGGCTTCAAGTCAAACAACACAAGGAAGGTATCTTCATCAATCAAACCAAGTATACTTTAAACGTGGTTAAGAGATTTGGGATGGATGATTCTAAGAGTATGCGAACTCCAATGGCATCTACAGAGAAACTGACTTATGACAAGTATGGAGTGAATGTAGATATTAAGCTATATAGAAGTATAATTGGGAGCTTACTATATCTCACTGCAAGTAGGCCAGATATTTGTTTGAGTGTTGGACTATGTGCAAGATTTCACTCTGATCCAAATGAGTGTCATCTATCTGCGGTCAAGAGGATTATCAGATATGTGCATGGAACTGCTGATTATGGTCTCTGGTATTCTAGAGGAAGTCAAGCTGAGATTATTGGTTACAGTGATTCTGATTGGGCTGGGAATTCAGAAGACAGGAAAAGTACTACTTGAGGATGCTTCTATGTAGGAGGGAATCTAGTGTCATGGTAAAGCAAGAAGCAGAACTCTATCTCACTGTCTACCACCGAATCTGAGTATTTAGCAGCTGGAAGCTGTTGCCAGCAACTACTATGGATGAAGCAGATGTTGAAAGATTATGGATTCAAGCAGGATACTCTAATCATAAAATGTGATAATAAGGGAGCCATTGATCTCTCCCATGATCATGTCGATCATAAGAAGACCAAACACATAGACATCAAGCACCACTTCATCAGAGATTTGGTGGAAAAGAAGGAACTGACCATTGAATTTGTTCCTAGTGCTGAACAGTATGCATATATCTTCACTAAACCACTGGATTCTGCAACATTTGAGACACTAAGGCAACACTTAGGTGTTTGTCGAATTTGAGGTACCTCTGATCATCTCTTATTTGTTGTATATTAGTGTTTACTGTTTTGTGTTTTTTATTTCGGTTGAAAAAGAAAAATATAAAAAGAAGTCGGTATGAAGGATGTTTAAACACTGTGAAACAGTGTGTTTAAACACTGGAGAGTTAGCCAGATAATGAAGTAGATCGTCTATTGGGCCAGACTAGTCGAAAATTTGAGAATGGGTTGATTAATTTGGACTTCTGGGCTGAAAGACAGAGATTTGGGCTCATATTTATTTTATGAGGGGAAATCGGAAATTGTTGGCAAATGGAGGGACTAAAATATATATAGAGAGTTAATTTCTATTTTGGACTTGGATTTGAATTTTGGAAAAACTGAAAATATAAGAGGGAAAAAGGAGTTTTTTTTCTTCAATATTGTTCATCGTCGTTTCGGATTCCAGCAAGCAGAGCTCGTAGTTCAGCTTCATGCCAGCTTTCTGATCTTCGATCGAAGCAGTCTCAGCCAACAACATTAAGGGTTTCAGCACTCATGTTGAAGATTATAGTCACAGTGCTTCCATCATCATCTCGGCCGGAAAGTAAACTGCTTGCATGCACAAGGTAAACCCTCGATTTGTGTTCAAGATCGGATTTTTATTGAATATCTGAAGTCTAGGAAGTTGGTTACACGATACATCTTGTTGAAGTCTGTCATATCAAACTTGGATTGTGTGTTTGAACTTGAATCTGTGTTTAGACCACGATGGGTAGCCCTAAATCTGATGCTTTAGCAAGTTTGGGAGTTAATGATGTTGAGTTTGGGGTTGTAGAGAGTTTATTAAGTCTTCAAGGGTACATGAGTGATGAGTCTTCCCCAAAATCCCCAATTTGTGTGCATGAGAGAGTTGATGTTGCTGAAGGTTCTGATGTTCCTGAGGTTGAGAATAATGAAACTATAGGAAATCAAGTTCTAGAGTTGAATCCCACAGTGCCTGTGTTAATTACTTTTGAGGAGGTGCCTTTATTGGAGTCTGATAGAAGGGATGTTGAATCTGGACATGAGAAGGACCTTAAAGGGCCGAGTATTGAGAAAGTCTATCAGAAAAGGAAGGGAAAGTAAGGTGTGGAGATTGGGTCTGTTGGTGTTAATAATGATGTTGCTGACCAACATTCTACTCAACAAAATGTGTTTAATTGGACTTGGGAGGCTGAGGAAAAGTCAGAGGATGAGGATGATGTGTTTTTGTCTGAACTTAAGCCTAAGAAGAGAAAGCAGAAGAGGAAGAAGAAGAACTTGGATGATCTGCCACCAGTAATTCATGTGTTTCCTGCAGAATCCAAGAAGAGGAAGAGGTCAACAGCTCCTGATGTACTCCAGCAGGTGGTTACTGAAGAACTGCAAGTTACTGACAGAGAGGAGGAGGAGCCAATCAAGACTACTGAAGAGGTTGAGAAGAGTGGGGCTGATCCTGCACACTCAGATTCTAATGAGAAGAGTGGGACTAATCTTGCACACTCAGATTCTACCATGAGCTGTGATAAGGTGAAGACATGAGGGATTAGGTCTAAGCTCAGATTTGGTGATGCTGATCCTTTGCTGTTGAGTGCTCTCAATGAGAAGTTCTATTCTCAGAAGTCAGTTCAAAAGCATGCTGACTTGGTAAAGAAGAGCTTGAATATGGAAAATAAGCTGACTGAGCAGTTTAAACTTCCAGCTTTTGTGGAGTTCATGAAAAGAATCCATATGTTTAAACCTGCAAACTCTTATGTCAGTGCCAACAAGGACTTGGTTTATGAATTCTATTCCAACCTGAGGAAAGGGAATAGTGACTCTCAATCTTCCTGGTTTCGCAAGGTATATATCAGAGGCAAATTATACAGGTTTGATCCATTTACCATCAATCAGTACCTTGGATTTGATCAAAGGAGGTGTCCATCTAGTGCTTACACTGATGGTTTCACTTTGAACTATGATGTGGTAGCCTTAGAGCTTTCTGGTGGCAGTTTGGCTGAATGGGGTGATGCACCATCCATTCTGGCATCTTCCCTTACACAAAAGTATTTCTGCATGTACAGGGTAGTGGCAAATATGTGGACAATGTCCAAAAATGTCTCCAGAGTGACTGAGGAAATGGCAGGGCTTATCTATTGCATTGGGACCAGGAAACCTTTCAATCTGGGTTGGTTCTTGTATGGGAGGATTCATTTTATTGCCCAGAATCTGAAATCAGATGAGTATCTGGTTTATCCTGCCCTAATTACTGGAATTTTAAGGCATGCTGGGGTGGTTGAGGCTAACGATGATGTGATTTTTCCTTGTCCAGTGGCTCAGGTTAATAAGACTGTTGGTGCCAAGAGAAATGACCTTACTGAACCAGCTGAGGAAGATTCTGATCTGCCACCTGTAGAAGAAAATTATGCCAAGGTCAGAATTGCAGAAATCAAGGCTCAGCTTAAAGCTCATCGTCTCAAGATTATTGATCTGAAGGAAGAGTTTAAGGCTCTGGTTGAATCTGATGACAGTGGTGATGAGAGCATTGGTTCTCATTAGTTCTGAGTTTTTAAGTTTTTTTTCTCTCTCTCGTTTACCCTCTGCTTATATGGTTGAATATTGTGACATTGCTTTTGGGAGTGTATGTTCTCATTTGGGATTTTTTTTTGTGCGGCTTTGGCACTTTTATGTTCCCAAGGGGGAGAATATTTTGATGATATTTGGGTGGCCATTTATGTTGGATGTTAAGGAAGTTTTTTACGTGTCCAATTTAGTTTTGGAACATAGTTTGACTGTTAGCATGAATGATTGTATCTATCTACGTCTGGTGAGTAGGGGGGGCTTAGTTGATATTGCATGCTGTTTCTGATAATTGATGCTCATGTGAATGAAGATTGGATTTCTAAATGAAAGGGGGAGTTATGCATCAAAACAAAAGTTATGGTTGCACAAAATGCCAAAGGGGGAGATTGAAGAGTCCAGAAGACTCAGCATTAATATGTTAGCAATTTTGTAGAAGTTGACTATATTTAAACATGCTCTCATGTTTAAACACTTGCTCGTGAAGATCAGAAACCGAGAAACAGTCTTTGATGTGAAGTACAACTCAGATGCGATCAAGCAAGATATTCGAAAGAATCAAGATGATATTTGAAGAATGATTCGGTTCTGATTTAATTAGATAAAGAATATATTTGTGAGTTGTATTTTAGTTAGAATTAGTCTTAAATAAGGAAAGAATATATATCTTATCCTAGAACTATAGAAGTAGAATATAGATAGAAGACTAAGTGTTGCTGTGATTGGCTGGACGATAGGATCAGCGTTGCCGTGATTAAAGGACTGAGAAGATCAACACGGAAGCACGGCCTTGAACTATAAATAGAGAAGAAAGCTACATCAACATTTATCCATCTTACAAGAAAGTATTCTGCCGATCAGAATAGTTTTAGAGTTGGAGCAGCTTATTGAAGGGAGTTCAATAGGTCTTTGCCATCGCCAGCAGTCTGGAATCAACAAGGCTTAATACTTAAGGGGAAGTGGTCAAGACAGCAACGAGGAGTTGCTGACCGGCAGTGAGGGGATCTCACGAATCCACACGATTAAGATAAGTCCTAGATAGTTAATTGTTTGGAGAACATTGTAACTGATCTTGGTTATTTTAGTGGATGATTTTCAGACTGGGCAAGGCCCCGCAGATGTAGGTGTTTATCACCGAACTGCGTAAACAATTCTTGTGTTCTTTCTTTCAGTGATTAAACTCTGTCTTGTGTTTAAACATACGTGCTAGAATAGAAAGATTAGTTAAGAACTTGTGAAACTGATCGATAGTAAATTTCACCTTTAATCAACAGTTGATAGCTTGAAATCTAAATTTGTTTAGATTGGATTGTTCCAACTGAAAATTTATTTTTTGGAGACGTGGAATTGATTTTTTTTAAAGGTCCAAGTATGAATATCAAATTAGATTTTGATTTTTTTTTATAAAGGTCCAAGTATGGATATCAAATTGGATTTGATATATATATTTAGTAATTTAACCAGAAAACAAGTTTCCGGAACCCATGTTCTTTAACTAGAAAACAAGTTTGAAAAGAGAATTTCTGGTTTTCTGGTTAGAGAACATATAATTCTCTTTTCAAACTTGTTTTCAGGATATTGGACATGACCAGGACGGTTCTGGTTGAGTCATTCCACAATTCCGGACAGTTGGTCATGGATGGAGATGATCGGAGATGAATTTGATCGGAGTGGTATCTAAAGCACTTGCCTTACTCGATTTGGTTGGACTAAGTTGACCGGAGATTATGATCTTGCTGGATTTAAACTGACCTGAGAGAGTGATAGCCGGTAGACCTTAAATGTTTTGGTTCAGTTCGTGGTGGATTGGATCCGCCGCCGCCGGTGACTGCTAGCAGAGCAGAGTAGGCACACTGATGCAAATATGTTGCAGGGCTGTGAATTTTGAATATTGCAGAAAAGCCCTTATATATCATGGAAACTCTTGATTAACCACGTAATGTTTTTATTTGTTACAAAACATGGGAGGCTAAATTAGATTGTTTTACAATTAATATTGATTAATTGATTGACATATTTTATTCAGCCTTTTTTGAATGACCTTGAATGTTTATTGAGATAAACGTTTTATTTTAGGAAATGGTTTTCTGAATTTAAAACATTAACTAATTTGATTATAAATTAGTCTTAAATGCATTAATGAGTGATTAATTGTATTTAAAATTTTATTTGGTGAAATAATTTGAAATATATTTGAACTGATTATAAATATTTTAAGTTGATCTATTCTAATCTATCATATATAAGAAGACATCATTTTTTAGCAAAACCATCCTCCCTACTTAACACGTGGCATGCCACGTCACTTGCCATATAAGATCCACCTTGCAGTCTGGCCCACCCTTTAATTTTCTGACTTAATTTTAAACCATACTTCTTCCAATTCTCTGCAACCCCTCCCCTGCTAACCCTCTCGGCTTCCACATTGATTATTTTATTTACTAAAACCCTATTCTTCTTCTGTCATTATTGAAGACATTTTATTAATCCCTTCAGTTTCCAGTACTTCAGTGTCAGTTGATAATGTCAAGGAATTGATTTTTAGTTTGCCTTGTAAAGACTTTCCGTTTTCTAAACCGATCATTGCCTCTTTGATTTCATTGATGTTAATAATGCTTTATTCAGTTTCTTTTATGTTATTAATTCTCTTCTTCTATTTATTCCCTCCAATTTGGTAGAGAGGAAACCATAAACAATAGGTGAAGGCTCAGAATTCGATCCTTTATCTTGCATGTCAATGTTATTCGGTTCAGATATAGATCTACACTTCAACATTCCAATATGATATGATGTGTTGGCATCAACAATGTTTCAATATTGTTCGGTGAACGACATTGAAACTTGGTTGGCAATGGCAAGTGCTATAAACGTTTTTCGCTGGAACGGTCCTGTTAACTCAGAATAGTCCATATTTTCATGGAGACTCCAACCACACTGGAAATCAAATTCTCACATCATTCTTTGATAAAATTTGTTAAAAATATGATAGTTGATACATATACATCTCGCTTTGGTTATTTAGTTCATTTTGTATTGTCTTCAACTTATTGCCTTTAGTTTGAATGGCCACATTGTTTACAAGCTGTGGTTATTTGTTGTCTATGATTTGTAGAACCAAGAAGAACATTTCTTTAATTTGCTTTCATACCAAGTGTTATAGGAAGTCTGATAGGTGTTTTGTGAAGCCTTTTCTTTCTTCAAAATCTTGTAACAGGATGTCAATGTAGTTTTAAAGGCGGCATACATAGTAATAATATGTACATTATAGTGTAAAGCTCTGATCAGGGTCATTACTTCTTCATTTAGAATAATTTTGTTGGCTACAAAATTACTATGAATTGCGGACACATGTGAAATTTGAAACAATAGAAAGACCATCTTTAATATTTGTTTTGGAGAAAGAAAGTTTCATATGTTTTAAAACATGACATTTAAATTAATTGGCTAATTTGAGAAGAAATGCTTAAAATTTCTAAATGATATAAATTGTGTAAACTTTTGCATTACGTGAAGAATTTAAGGAAAATATAAAATGCATTCAGAGGAATTTCATTTTCTCCTAAAGGGATTGATAAACCCTAATTTATTAAACGGTAGAGTTACTAATATTGTAACTGTGTTCTACATTCAGTAACTCTAAGAAGTAGAAATTTTAAAACTATATATTAGTTTGTACAATTAATTATCTCTTAAAGTTATACTTTTAATCCTCCAACTTTGTATCTTTCATAAGTTTCAAATATTAAAAAATCAATTAAATTATTGGATAGTAAAATTCCAAAAAAGTGGAATACATTTTTTTTCTTTTAAAATATAAATAAGACCAAATGATTAATAGGCTTACATATAATTCTCATTGTGTCTCATATAAAAATTGACTATATGATAAAATAATTAAGTAGAATTTGACCAATTGGTTAATATATTTCTATGTCTACTCCGTGTCTGAATATTTTTGTTACTATCTTAAATTATTTTCAAATGACATTATATCTCACAATTTCAGACTAATGTACTCCTTGCCTCATCTTACTATCCACTACATCATGTTTGACCATCATTTTAAAGTACTCTATAATACGTATTTATTAATATAAAATTTTTATCATCAATTAATTCATGTTATAAATTTATCGACGGTCAAACAAACTTTCAAAATGGTCAATTAACATATTTTTAACCGAACAGATCGGGTGTATGCATGATATATTTACATAAGCATTTCATTTTTGCTTGTGAACTGGGCATCGGCCGTGCAAGCACGACCTGTATATGCTAGTATATTTAGAAGTAGTTTGAGTAAGTAAAGGAGGATAACTTGATTAGATTTTATTTATTCAAATTACTTTGTATTGTTAGCATTTAATGTGATTAATTGAGTTTTAATTTGATTAATTCAGCAATACCAGTCAGATGTTACATATGTTATATAATTAATGAGATTAATTTTATTTTAATTTGATTAAACGTTTTCAATCTAATTAATGTGATTAATTGGATAATATCAATTGAATTCCATATAAATTATGAAGACTGATTTAATTTTAAATGTGATTGAATTTTAATTAATGAGATTGATTGGACAATTTCAATTGAATGACGTTAGAGAAACTCTCTGATAAGGCAGTCTTATGGTAAGGCATGGCTGTCAGGATCAACCAAAATAATTTTAGGGACTGCAATATAATTATTTTATTTTCGGTGCCTTTAAAACATTTTAACAAAAAATACAGGGATCATTCTGTAATAAAGAATATTTTATACGTTCCTTCCTTGCCTAACTTCGCCTCATAATCAAGAAAATCATCTCCATCATCATCATCAATTCATCAACAATCATCAATTGATCAAAAACGATATCAATTATGAACCAAAAATCACCAAATTATCGGAAAAACATCATAAACCAAATTATCAAATTATAAAATCATCGTCGTTCATCATCAAATCTTCGATGTTTATCATCAAAACTTCGTCGTTTATCATCAAATCATCAAATCATCGTCGTTTATCATCAAATCATCAAATTTTTGTCGTTTATCATCAAATCATCGTCTGCTTCGTCACTAATTATAAAATCATTATCAAGAAAAATCATTAATCATCAAAACATTATAACCGATATCAATCATCAATCAAAACTCACCAATCATCAAAAATTAATAATCAATCATCAATATCAAATCAGCAATCGATTATAAGATCCACCGTCATCATCAATCATAAACATAAAATCATCAACTAAAATATACACCTAGTCAAATAGTCAAATCGTGAAACTAAATTCTCGTAGAAACGTAGCTCGGATCATCAAACTAGATTCTCGGAGATCCATAGCTCCAATCATCAGCCTCTATCATCGTCGTCATCAATCCGATAATCATCAATCATATATCATAAATCGTCAAATTAAATCATCATAACCGACTTTAATCATCCATCATCAGCGTCAAGTCACCAGATCATTATAACTGACATCGATCATCGTCGTCATCATCACCAACACCAATTCGATATCATCAAAATCATCACTGTAATTCATTATCATCACCATTAGTAATAAAACTATCCTTATCATAATCATAATTCTTGCATCATCATCATTAATAAATTGTCATCAACATTATTAAATCACCACCACCGGCCATCACCGCACCACCGGCCGTCAGCATAATCAAAACCGCCGCACCACCACCGCCACCATAATCAGAACCGTCGGGCGAATCATCAACACCGATGGTCGAATCATCAAATAAGTCGATCATCAGCACCAATGGATGAATCATCAAATTCGTCAATCATCACGGGTAAATTCATGAATTCGCCACTGAAATAAACGCCGACGACCCCAACATTGCCGGAAAACCCACCAACCAAGTTTGCACACTGCCGACCTGCTTCGATTCACCGCACCACCACCGGATGTCTAAACAGATTGACCGTCCCGCTCTAATTCGCCGCGCTGCCAACCTGCTTCGATAGGTCGGATTGATCGGTGGGACGACGACCTATGAAAGGATTATCACGGCCGGTTGATTAAACTTCACTCGATCTGAATTTGGGGCAGTGAAGGCGAAAAAGATGATGGCGAGAAGAAGATGGGGTTTATATGATTTTCAACATTTGCAATATAGTCATGGGTTTATGCACTACTCACATGATGGCACCGAAAATAAAATAATTGGTTTTGGCCCTAAAACTTATTTAAATAGAGTTTATTTTGTCATTGGCCTTACCATAAGGCTGCCTTATCTAATTGCTACTCATGACGTTACATATGTTACACCAATTAGACTAATTGGGTTTCCTGAGTATAGTAATCAATAAAATTAATATGATTAATTTAATTGTACAAATTATTTATACTTTATAGATAATATGATTAATGTGATTAATTGAATAGTATCAATTTGTTGTGCTATGTTTACAAATAATGTGATTATTTGGAATAAAATTAATATGATTAATTGAGTAAATTTAACCAATTGGTTATACATCTATTATACGCATAAATAATGAGATTATTTGACTAAAGTAAAGACGATGTGATTAATTGATACCAATTGGTTGCACACATGTTTCACAAATAATTGACTTACTTGAAATTAATGTGATTAATTGAAAAGTACCAATGGTAGTTTCTATTATATTAATAATGTGATTATTTAAATATCTACTATATATATTAAGCGTGAATGTGTGAGGCATCCTCCGTTTTAGGTACGGTGGCCGGTTACCCGATTCAGAAAAGTCTCCTGTCTTTCTTGCCACTATTCCCCGATTATATGCAGATCAACCTCCATCTGCCGGTGCCTCCTCCTGCTCTTAAACGCGCGCCGCCAAGCTTGACTGGATGACGCCGGCTCCCTCTGCCTTACGTGTCGCCTCCTGGTGAGTTTCCCTGCTGTCTATTTCCTTCTACACATATCTATCATCTGTGCATATCCATCCACCTCCCTACTCTTGCTCTGCTCTGCATTCAAGCTTCACCAGTTACACCTCTGTGATTTCTGGCCATCTTTTTCTTCTTGTACTCTAGGTGTTAGATTTAATGACTCAGTTAATTTTCCCACTTCGTTTTAGACTCTAATTTCTATGTTCTTCTGATTCTCCATCCATGTATATCTTCCTAAGGTAATATACAGCATAACACCTCCCTTCTAATATTCATCTTCTTTGATTTGTTATAGGTTGTACAACTGAGGCAAAACCAGCTGCTGATACCCACTGAATTTCAGAAAGCTGTTTATAGGTATCATAAAAGGTCTCACTGTTTATAGGTTCTCCTTTTAAACTGCCTCTAGCACCATATACATTGAATTTAGCCTGTTTTCATTGCTTCAAGTTTGTTTGACCTATTTATGTGGTAGTTCAAAGAAGAGGTTTAAATTTTTGCCAGTTGGATCAGGGCTTGTTCTGTTACCAGCCTCTTGTACCACTGCACACAATCCCCTGAATTTCATCTAGAATCTGCATCACGGTTTTTTTTTATGGATTTGCTCATATTAGTGCTTCGATTTACTACGGAAGTCTGAACCTCTAGTTGAATGTCGCTGAGCTTTTGTTAGGAGTGTCTTTCTATAAATCCTTTTGGTCCGGCTGGTGAGGTTTGACAAGATTCTTTATTTGTATCCGTGTTTGTGTGTGTGTCCTTGTTCGCGTGGCCTGATTCCATTTTCTAACATAGTTAACGTGTTTGAATTGTTTAACACTTATAATTATCGTTTTTCTGCATTCCTTTTGCTGGAATTGATGAGGCCTATAACTCACTTTCATACAAGCTGTGGAGATTTTGGTATCTTAAAAGAAACTTTGATAGAGGTAGAAATGACAAGCTCACAGGCCTAAATTTTTTCGGCATACAGATTGCTCGGATTCTAATTTTCTGGATTTTTTTTGCGTCTTTGTGAATCATACATAAATTTTGATAATGGAGGTAAAAGTTTCACTTTCTCACCTACACCATGCTTGCTATTGTTCAATGGATCATATAATTTGTTTTGGGGGTACATAAAGGCAAGATTAGTTTCGTTGAATTGCATATTCATTTTTTGCTTAGGTCTTCTACCACATAACAAAATGTGACATTGATTCTTCTTTTCACCGCACACCCTGGCAGGCTTCATAAGTTTCTTTACACCGCGCCAAAGTAAAACCTTTTCTTATTCATAATTAAAATTGCTTATGGATGATCCTGAACTACACATGTTCATGTCGGGCTTGATATGCATGGTCTTTTCGCAGGAAAGTTTCGTATATATTTCCATCATGTGCTAACAAAGCATTTTTCTCCATTATTCTGCATTTTCCTATGCAACTTTTCAGTATTTCTAACGGAGTCTTGTTCCCATGCAGGTTTTTCTTCGTTCTGTTACTGTTAGGAGTTCCCCACTACTCATTGCGTTTTAGCTTCAGGAGTTTCCTGCTTCTCATCGCTGCTCATTCATCAGGTCAGTCATCTTCTGATCGTTTCCCAATTTTTATCCGTTTTACTCCCCTGTAGTTACTTCATACCCCGTTTTTTCCCTGCCCTTTTAATTTCGCTACAATAATGCCACGCCAAAAAAAGGACAAATGTACATCCTCTAATACTATTACAGACACACCTACATGTTCTAAAAGGAAGTATTCGTCGTGGGAAAATTGTACTGATGAAAAATATTGTCGTGCTAGAAAGAGATATAACACTACAAAGAAAGGTAAGGGTAAAACTCTCCTTACAGAGACTGACCCTTTAGAATGTATAGCATACACACCTGATTTATTGCCTGTTGTAGACGACTGCAAATTTTGTGCCGCTAAACGTGTCTTCTTAGAACCACCTTCATTCTGTTGCTCATCAGGGGGAGTAAAACTTAGAGAAATAGAAATGCCTTCCCAGCTGATACAAATGTTTGCTGCTAATAATGAGGAGGGCACAGAATTTCGAAATTACATACATAGCTATGACAACATGTTCGCATTCACTTCACTTGGTGTACATTCTGATAAAACTTTAGCTCAAAGAAATGCTGGTGTGTATACATTTCGCGTACAGGGCCAGCTTTACCATTTCATGCATCAGTTAGTACCTGTTGATAAAAACCGACCACTTCTAGAAAATGAGAAAAAAACAGAAGCCCCAACAAACCTTCAACTATATTACTATGACACAGAGGATGAATTAAGAAATCGTATGTCCATCAGTCCAAAATTTAACGAAAACATTGTCATGAAACTAATTGACATCCTCCAGATAAATCCATATAGTAAGTTCTTCAGAAACCTTAATAGTATTCCGGGTCTAGCTGAATATAAAATTGTTCTACATGGTAATCCTACAACTACCCCTACAACTGACCATACTCTTAACAAACCTGATGCACCTCAAGTGGCTGCAATATGGTCAGAACGCAGTGAACTTAATAAGAGTCAACACATTTAGGTTTACCTTAAGGATAACAGGCGGCAAATTATTTCCTCTACTTTTGGATGTTATGATCCAATGCAATATCCACTTATATTTTTAAATGGCGAACCAGGGTGGCACCCAGGTATTGAGAGACTAACTAAAAAAGAAATACAACAAACCAGTAAGACATGCCATGGTGAAATTATCCATGATTTGCGAAATTATAACAATGTAGACGATTTCTTAGAATCTGAAAGTACCCATGCCAGTGCTCCTAACAACAGTAGCGAACGCCACATTGTTTCGTGTTGTGAATATAACTGTTATAAATTACAAGTTAGAGACAATGATAAATCGTTCCTCTTGCATGTTGGAAGACTTTTGCAACAATATGTTGCAGATATGTATATAAAGATTGAAACGTCAAGGTTAGGTTTTTTGAAATATGAAGAGATGCAAAAGAAATTGAGAAATGAGGTATTCAGTGGATTGTTAGATAGCATAACACAAGGTTGTCGTGTTGGTTCTCAGATTGGAAAACGTATCATATTGCCAACCTCATTTATTGGAGGGCCGAGAGACATGCGAAAAAGATATTTGGATGCTATGACTTTAGTACAGAGATTTGGGAAACCAGATATATTTCTAACAATAACTTGTAACCCTGCATGGCCAGAAATTAAAGCCCTATCCCTTCCTGGTGACGAAACCCAGAATAGACCTGACTTAATAGTAAGAATTTTCCGAGCAAAACTAGAACTGTTGAAAAAACAATTATTTCAAAAACACATTTCTGGTAACGTTGTTGCTTATACATATGTAATACAATTTCAAAAACGAGGCTTACCCCATGCACATTTCCTACTTATTTTAGACAGTGCATCAAAAATGTTTTCTCCTGAAGCATTCGACAGACTTGTATCTGCAGAATTACCAGATCCAAATACCAATCCATATTTATTTTCCTTAGTAATTAAACACATGATGCATGGACCTTGTGGTATTTTCAACCCTGCGTGCTCTTGTATGAAAGATGGTTTAAAATGTAGATTCGATTACCCTAAAAACTTCTCAGATTCAACTACATGTGGAAATAATTCCTACCCAATTTATCGCCGCAGAGATAATGGACACATTGTTATGATAAGAGGTTCACCACTCGATAATCGGTGGGTGGTTCCATATAATCCATACCTCTTAGCTAAATTCAATTGTCATATAAATGTCGAGATATGCTCAACCATTCAAGCTGTGAAATATATTTATAAATATATCTACAAAGGCCACGACAAAATTTTATATACATTAGTCGCCAATGACAGCATTCCTACACTTGATGAAATACACAATTTCCAATCTGCAAGATGGATTTCTCCCCCCGAGGCAGTTTGGCGTATATTTGGTTTTGACTTGAACCAGACGCACCCTTCAGTCATCTCTTTACCAGTCCACTTAGAAGATGACCAACCAGTATGCTTCCCTGCTAACCAGTCATTGGAAAGTATTGTTGGTAATCCTATGATTACAAAGACTATGTTAACACAGTTTTTTCATATGAACAAGCATAATGAATTTGCTAAAAAAGCTAATTGCTTGTATGCTGAGTTCCCAGAATACTTTACATGGCATGCTAAATATAAAGAATGGGAACTGCGTAAGAAACAACAGGTAATTGGACGCATTTTAAATTGCCATCCATCAGAAGGCGAAAGATTTTACCCGCGGTTACTATTACTGCATATTCGAAAACCAACCTGTTTTCAAGATCTGAGAACTATAAATGGCCAAACTTTTAGTACATATAGAGAGACTGCACAAATGTTAGGATTACTTAAGCAGGATGATACCAGTGAAATATGTCTTCAAGAGGCAGCAACTTATTTAATGCCATGTACATTACGGCAATTATTTGCTACCGTTCTTGTTTTTTGTGATCCACAAAACCCTAAAGACCTTTGGATTAAGTTTGAAGACCACCTTTCTGAAAATTTTAAACAAAATAAAAATTTAAGTCCAAATGCAGTTAGATCCAAAGTGTTAGATGCAATTGCATGCTATTTATACTCTATGGGAAAGAAGCTTGAGGACTATTTTTCTGTTGAAGACGAACTCAAAATGAATTCTGAAAACTGCCTGGCGAGAGAATTAGAGATAGAGAAAAATATAGCTACACCTCAGGAGGATATTTCATCTATTAAACTGTTAAATGCTGCTCAAAAGGCTGCATACGACCTCATTTTACATCACATCGAACACAACAAATCAAAAGTCTTTTTTTTAGATGGTCCTGGAGGTACTGGGAAAACTTTTCTATATAAAGCATTACTTGCTACTGTAAGATCTGCTGGTCATATTGCACTCGCTACTGCTACCTCCGGTGTAGCCGCATCTTTACTTCCTGGAGGAAGAACTTCACATTCAAGATTCAAAATCCCCTTGGATGAAAGTGATTATATGCCTTGTAGTGTCAGTAAACAAAGCCCATTAGCACACTTAATAAGAATAGCAAAACTAATTATTTGGGATGAGGCTACTATGGCGAAGCGTTGTATCATTGAAAAATTTGACGAAATGTTAAGAGACATAATGAGTTCGAATATTATTTTTGGTGGAAAAATTATTGTATTTGGCGGCGACTTTCGTCAAACACTACCAGTTATTCCCAAAGGCACTAGACAAGATATTGTAGATGCCTCTATTGCTATGTCGCCTCTATGGAATCAATTTCAAAAGCTAACTCTTAAACAAAATATGAGAGCCTTACTTGACCCCGCGTTTTCCTCTTACTTATTAAAAGTAGGTGATGGAAATCAGGAGACAAATGATAACGGCGAAATTGAAATACCATTAGAAGCAAATATAAAATTTTCAAATGATGCTAACTTTCTAGATTCGCTGATAGACACGGTATTTCCAAATTTAAATGACAACACCTTTGATGTTTCGTTATTTGTCAGAAGAGCTATCCTTACTACAAGAAATGAATTTGTTCATGAAATAAATGATCTTCTTATTAACAGATTTCCAGGTGACGAAACTGCATATTATAGTTTTGACGAGGTTACAAATAATTGTGCTATACCTAATCAGGACGAATTACTTAATTCTTTGACTCCTCAAGGTCTACCTCCACACAAATTAATACTCAAAAAAAATGCTCCAATCATATTGCTGAGAAATATAAACCCAACAGAAGGCCTTCGTAATGGCACACGCCTTATATGCCAAGGTTTTAACAGAAATGTTATCCTTGCTAAAATAAGTACATGTACCTGTGTAGGAAAATCAGTATTTATACCCCGTATTACACTAGAAGCTCCTCATGACAGCCTCTCTATCATTCCATTTAAAAGAAAACAATTCCCGGTTCGTTTATGTTTCGCACTTACAATTAATAAGGCACAGGGCCAAACTTTAGATTTTGTCGGTATTTACTTGAAAGAACCAGTATTCTCCCATGGCCAGCTTTATGTTGCATTATCTAGAGCAAAAACTATAGACCAATTAAAAGTTCTTATAAGGCAACCAACAATATTAGCAACGAACTCTAATTTTACCAAGAATGTTGTATACCATGAGGTTTTAACAGCTGCTGGAAGTCAGTAACACACTTGATTGCAGTTGCATACAGAATTCATCAATTTTGCTTTTTTTCTCATACAAATGTCAACAAAGCAACAAAAAAAATTCGCCAACTGAAAACACATGCCAAAAACATGCTGGAACATATCTCTGAAACTCATCAATTAGAATTAGTAAACAAGATTCAACAGCATTGGCCGCAATGAAAATCATCAAAGTTGAATCATCGTTGAATACCTCTCCATGTGAAGGTGCATTCAATCAGCATTCAACACCAATATCTTTACAGCTGCCTCCAAATTCTATGAAGATGAAATTTGCTTCACAGAGGGTAAGTTCATTCATAATTTCATATTCCAGTAATATACTCATTCATTCTATATTTTGATGACTCACGATACACAGGTGATGGAATTTACTGGTTACAGAGTACAGACTTGAGATCATATTTTGGAGTCATTTGGGGACTTTTTCTGTCTTTTATGGGGTCTTCTTCAGAGAGAGGTTGATTCCATCAACCTTTTGCTGTACACGGCTCCAGTAGTTCTTTTCATCCTCCTTCCTGCAACTATTATGATGGAGGATAATGTAGTCGCAATCACAGTGTCTCTAGGACGAACTGATGTAAAAATCGTGTGGTATCTGATTTTGAGCTCAGTGTTTGTGTACTGTGTCAACCTGACCAAGTGACCAATTTCTTGGTCACGAAACACACACCAGTGCATTGACTCTCCAGGTATGGCTTTCCTTTTACAAGCCTCTGCTACTTTTTCCTTGTTATTTGACTTTTTTTAGACACATGTACCTATATGTTAGGTATGAAATAGTTGAAATCTCGGTTTTGTTAGACTTACTGTAGTGCAGAGCTCAATGGTTTTCAGTGAATTACCTTTCAGAGTTTAAAGAAGAACCCAGAGGTGATATGTGATGGCCGGAAGTTCTCCTACAAGGTAATCCTTCCTTATATTTGATTTCACTGGTTATCTGCGCCCATTTCCTTATTTTCATATTTTTGATAAAAAAAAAATTTATTTTGGTGTTTTATTCTTATAGTTAATAAAGTATGAATTAAAAAGTAAGGACCAAGTCCTTCCTTTGATACGCAGGTTTGAGGATGCAATTGCTATGATTGATCTGAAAGATTTATATCCAGATGTTATACACGACTTGCAGCAGGTACGTAAAAGCTGAAATTCAGTTTCAGGGCAACTTGAAATGTAGGGTTGATCAAGAGGCACTTTCATCTTGCTGATTAAATATAATTCCAACGCTAACATATGCACTTTCTTATCTCTTAGATAAGTGACCCAAGTTGAAGAAATTTTTCCTAAAGTAAGGTATGGGTCTGAGCACATCCAAGTAAGTTTCATTGATTAAAGTTTCAAACCATCCTTTAAAAACATATTGACATATTTCTGTAATGCTGCTTAAATTCCACGCAGGCTTCATTCGCTAAAATTCAGCGATGGTTGAGTGGGAGGAAGGGAAATATTCTCTCATTGCTATCAACGTTACAATTTGTAATATCTCTCTGAAACTCTCATCCCAAAAAATGTACTTCATGATGAAATGTAATTCAAAACTTATGTAGCGATCTTCTGATCTTTGTGTTTTTCATTTGACAAAACATTTGCTAGGTTCTTTTGAGATTTACAAGTTCTTTTGTTGCTGAAAGTTACAGTGAGCACATAGAATTACTCAGCAACTCTTATTCTTGCTCTTAAGTTCTTAATTGTAATTTGATCTCTCGTTTAATTGTGATTGTGTTTTGTTGTTCATTTCTAACATTGCTACATTGGATTTGTTGTTTTGTAGATATCTGTCTTTGACATTCTTCTGAATGTGCGTTTGTTCAGCATGCATGATTTAGCATCTGTTGTGAGTATTGATTGGTTTTTATTTTCCTTGTTCCTATGACTATGAAGTGTGACCCTTTTGTTTTGTTCTGTATGTCCTTGAAGTTGCTTTGTGTCTGTAATTCTCAGCTGTGCTTTAACCCGCAAAGATTTCATCTGTGGAACGAAAAGTGACATTAACATTTGATGTATATCTAGACCAACGGAAACAATGGAAGGTTTTATGTGGCGGGATCACATTATGCCCATCGTCATTTTAGGATTCCGAATCGTGCTCTACAAAGAAACTTCAACATGCTCATCATCAGTTTTTTGCTACTAAAACCCGTTTAGCTGTTTATGTTTAGTATTTATGGTCTGCCTCGGTAGATGCAGAACTGAAAATGCAGATTTCCGCTCCTAGCATGAATATTGTTAGATTCTTTTAAGATTATTGGAGTTTGATGCAGATGATGCCTGGCTTTTGTTTAGATGCGTTGCCTTAATATTTTACAGAAACTTAATCTGCAGATTTCTACTCCTATCTTGAACGTTTATGTTGCTCAACATGTGGATGCAAATTTATTTTGGCTTTTGTCTAGCTGCTTATGATTAATATTAAAAACATTATGGTATGCCATAGAAGACCATTTGTGTATGTAGAATTGAACTAAAATGAAAAAAATATACACATTTTTTATGTGAATGAATTTAAAATAACCTCGAAACAGCCCTAGGTTGCCTAAAATCCGGGTCCGAGTTGCACGAAGTGCAAACTCCCCCACCCTAGTAATATATTAAATATGATTAATTGGTTTTTACCAGTTAGTTATGACATGTGTTATCTAATAATGTGATTATTATAAAGAATATAAATGATTTTCTTTATTGTTTTTTTTTACGTTAAACCACCAAGGAATCAGTGGAGGGAACTTTTATTAGGCATCCCTAGACCGTGAAATGACAGAAATAAAATACAGATAACTCCCAAAAAGGAGGCAATAAGTGCGAAACTCCAAAGATGGAGGCGATTTGTGAGATCAGAGAAGTTTCTAAACATATAGCTATTCTAAATCTTCTCTGTCTTAAACTACAAGTACTAAAGCCAGGGCGGCATAAAACAAACAGATTTTCTTCCCTTCCTGAATATAGACACTTCACCAATATACAGAATTCTAGGGCTCCAAGAATTCACCATCTCAGTTAAACATTGCCAAAACAGCCGGTTCTATTAAAATAAAGATTCTCTACTTGTACCCCTCAATCACGTTGCGGAGTCCCAGGGTAAAAGGGAGTTCCTTATTGTGTTTTGGGCTTACAGTAGAGCAATCCATAAGCATACCGGACTTACATCAAGCCATGAAAACTAAGAAAGATTCATCTAGAACTATAACTAGATATTGCCATATGGATTTCTCCTTTAGAGGTGATATTGTCCATCATCAAGAATAGAAACAAATCACAAAAACCCTGTATCTAAGATCATAAACCAAAAAAAAAAAACTGAAAATAAATTTTTAAAAAAAGGAAAAAAGAAGCAAAACCACCTTCTCGCTCTAATTGTGCCCATTCCAGTATAAACTTGTCCAGACCGAGCCGACCGAGCCGACCCGAGCCGACCGAGCCGACCCGAGCCGACCGAGCCGACCCGAGCCGACCGAGCCGACCCGAACCGCCCGAGCCGGCCGAGCGTTGACCTTCTGCAGAGATTCCACCGATCTGAAATCTGTCCGGCCCACGTCCTTTCCGGCTGCTTTGGGCCACGGGGTCTGGGCGTCTTCCCTTCGGTGGAGGTCGTCGGTGAGCCGACTCACCGTTTCCGGCTGCCCGGGGCCGGATCCGTCGGTGGCAACCTCCTTGGTCTCCGTCGGCGTCATTCTGGAGCCGCGTCTTCGGCATCTTTCGGCCGGATCTGCGGTTTGGGAGCGGTTGCGACCCGCTCCCTCCGACGGACCCGGCCCGGATCTGTGCTGGCAGCCTGGCCTTCGGCCGGCCATGGCCCTTGACTGGCAGATCGACCGGAAAAGTAGTTTTTTCGAGCCAGAGGGTGGTTTCGGTAGAGAGGGGTTAGAGAGGGGGTAGTTTGATTTTATTGGGTAAGGGGTGGGGAGGTCACCTCCGGCCCCGCGAGAGGCGCCGGCCGGAGCCTCCCTGGCGGCGAAAAAAAAGGGGGGAGAAAAGGGCTAGGCGGGTTGGGAGGTTTTGAGGGAGGTGTGATGGTTGTGTGATTTTTTTTATTGAATAAATAGAAGGGAGTAAAATTTTTATGTATTTTTATTTGTTCAATAATGGTATCATTTTTATTATGTGATAATATTGCATTCACTACAAAATTTAAAAATATTATGTGATAATATGATTATTTCAAGATCCTCACTTAATATTAAATCATGAATGTTGCCTTCCATTATTGGTGGTATCAAATAAATTTGTTATTGGTTTGACTTGTTGGGCATACCCAAGGTTACTCCACTAATATCATAATTTGTGCCATTTAAATTTTATTTGTGAATAATGGTTCGATTTAATAAAACATTTGATTTGTTGGGCATATGTGTCCGCGTCGGCATCGGCGGTCAGCGCGGTACTGGTTCGGGAGGAAGAAGGTAAGCAATACCCGGTCTACTTTGTGAGCCGGGCGCTACAAGGTACGGAGACACGGTACACCAACCTGGAACAGCTGGTCCTAGCATTGGTATATACGGCGAAGCGTCTACGCCCGTATTCCCAAGCCCATCTGATTATGGTCCTGACTAACCACCCACTGAAACAAGTAATGCTCAAGCCCGAAGCATCCGGGCGGTTAATGAAGTGGACTATAGAGCTAGGGGAGCACGAGATAACATTTCAGCCGAGGAAGGCTACTAAGGGGCAAGCAATGGCGGACTTCCTGGTTGAGATGACCGAAGAACAGGTAGGGCCGGCCGAGGAGCCTAAAAATCCGAAGTGGACCCTTCACGTCAACGGCTCGGCTCACGCCGGAGGGAGCGGAGCAGGGGTGCTGCTGACATCCCTAGAAGGAGAGGAATACCATTATGCCTTCCACTTTGATTTCAAAACCACCAATAATGAGGCAGAGTACGAGGCATTGGTTGCAGGACTTTAGCTGGCCCGAGAGTTCAAGATAGGTTCCATCAAGGTCTTCAGTGACTCGCAGATAGTAGTGTAGCAGGTGAACGGAGATTATGGGGCCAAGGAGAGGAGTCTGCCGAGATACCTGGAGTTGTTTCGGGCCATGGTCCAGCAGTTCGACGACTTTAGTTTGGAGCAGGTGCCGAGGGAATAAAATGAAAAAGCGGACGCTTTGAGTAAGCTGGCATCTTCCAAGTTACGCCAGGTCAGAAGGCTCCTCTCAAGAGGGAGACCCTCGAAAAGAGGAGCTACGAGCAGGGGGAAGAGGGCCCGGTGGTGGCGCCGGTGTAGGAGGAAGATTCTTGGATGGTCTCGATACGCGCGTACCTCCTGTCCGGGGATGTCCCGGCCGATCGGGTGGAAGCAAGAAAAATCCGAGTAAAAGCACCTAAGTATGTACTGCAGAAGGGGGCCCTATACAAAAGGGGATACCTGTAGCCATTACTGAAGTTTGTGGAGCGTCAGGAGGGAAGGTATCTGGTCAGAAAAGTACACGAAGGTCCAAGCGGCAGCCACCGGGAAGCAAGGACAGTGGCCAGAAAGATTTTGAGGATGGGTTATTATTGGCTGACCATGTTTTAGAATTCACAGGACAGAGTTCGCTCATGCCAGCAGTGCCAAAAGTTCGCGCCACTTGTGCATATCCCGAGGGAGGAGATGATAGGAATAACAGGTGCCTGGCCCTTCAGCAGATGGGGACTGGATCTGGTAGGACACTTCCCCACAGCACCCGGCGGTTTGAAGTACTTGATTGTTGCCATTGACTACTTTACCAAGTGGGTGGAAGCAGAGCCCCTGACGAACATCCGAGGGGCAACGCGTGTGAAGTTTTGTTGGAGGAATATTGTTTGCCGGTTTGGAGTGTCGAGGGCAATATTAACCGACAATGGAGCGCAGTTCGAGAATCACCCTTTCAAGTCCTAGTGTGTTAAGTATGGGATAAGTTAGAAGCTCACATCGGTGTACCACCCGCAGGCCAATGGGCAGGTGGAGGTGACCAACCGGATCATAGTGAACGGGCTCAAGGTTGGGCTCCAGGGGGAAAAAGGGAACTGGGTACACGAGCTGCCGAGTGTGCTATGGGCCCATGGGACCACGGAGAGTTCTGCGACCGGGGAGTCCCCCTACAGCTTGACCTATGGCTCGGAAGCGGTGATCCCGGCAGAGATTGGCATCCCAAGTCTCCGGACAGCCGATCCTGCCCCCGAGGATAAAAATAAGGAAGAGTGCAGGACAGACCTGGACCTGCTCGAAGAGAAAAGGGAGAAAGCGGCTTTTCACGAGGCTAAAGTCAAAGAGAAGGTGAAGAAATACCATGACAGGAGGGTAAGGAAGGAGCAGTTCAAGATAGGGGACAAAATGATGAGACGCAACGACAAGAGTCGTCAGGAGCAGGAGGGGGAAGCTGGCACCCAACTGGAAAGGACCGTACCGGGTGGTAGAAGCCCATCAGGGTGGAAGTTATTTGCCGGAAGACTCACAGGGAAAGAGAATCCCTAGAAGATGGAACATAGCAAACCTTAGGCGGTTCTACGGATAGCCTCTGGCACTAGATGCCTAGGTAGGATTAGTTTCTGGCACCAGATGCCTAGGTAGGATTAGCCCCTGGCACCAGATGCCTAGGCAAGGAACCCTAAGGTCGGATGACCGAGGGGTAGGTAGGAGGGCCCTCTGGCGCTGGACGCCTAGGGAATTTTTGTAAGAGAAGAGCGTGCCTTATGGCTAATTTTAATGAAAATAAATTATGCAAGAATGAAAGAGTGATTGTTATTATAAAATGAACTTTTTTTACAAACATTGAAATCTTTATACAAAAGTACAAGTACAGTCTAAAGCATGAAGTCTCTATTCTACTTCTAAACCCCAGAGGTAGAAGCTTCACCGGGAGGGATCCTTCTGGTCTCATGACGGCTTTGTCGAATGGATTGCTCCAACATCAGCTGCTCATCGTCCTAATTTTGGGGGGCATCCGGATGGGTGTGATGCGTACCCTCCGGATCAGCTGTCGGCGCGGGTGTCAGGTCGGGAGCTCTGTTGGCACCGGCAGAAGGAGACCCAATCCGGACCGAGAGCCGCCTCGAGGAGACTCTTCGCCTGACCGGAGTCTCTCCAGACTCGAGAGCCTTCTGTTTCCCATTTCGGTCACTGGGGGGCAGGCCGTCAGCAACCGGAGGAGGAGAGCTAGCTAGTGGAGGAGGGGCTTGGCACCTGCGGGTAGCAGGGTTTCTGTTCCGAGGAGGATATCTGGCGCGGAACGCTGCGGCCGCCAGCCGGAGATGAGCCAGCCGCCGCTCGAAAGCCTCCAAATCCAAAAGATAGGGAGCATGATCATAACGCTCATAAGCCAAGTCTATGTCCTTGCGGGTGGAATGTGAGACAGAGAGGGAGGAAGGACGTTTTGGCTCCAGATGTTTTGCCTCCATTCCACTACCGCTTGATAAGCCGCATACCAGTTTCCGGATGTCCGATCAGAGTCCTCCATCCAGGATACTAGTTCATCAACGGCGTGAGGAACATTAGTTAAAATGGGGATGTCAACTTGCCCTTGGCGAAGCCCCAACAGGTGGTAGGAGAGATGGACTATAATAAGGAGTTCCTGGAGAGTTCGGTTCCTGAACGCCAACCTCTCATTCTCTTTCTCGAGCCCGGTGACTCGTTTCCGGAGCTTGGTCTGGTTCTGCATACGCATACACTTATTGTAGTAAACCCGGAGATCATGCCAGACCTCGTCCAGCTCTTTTTGGATCCGGACTTGAAAGTTGTGGTGTTGAGCCTCCTGCTCGCTCATGACTTGATCAAATTCAAAGACTTTGTCAATGTTCTCAAAGGCGAGTTTGTAGCACTAGGGTAAGGACCGGAAGTCTTCCTGGATCTGGAGCAGGCAGGTGAGCAGGGAGTCAGCGTCAGGGAACTCCGAGATCAGGGGACCGAGTCCTCCCTCGGACAACAGATCCAGTAGGCCCGGATAATTGTTGCCGGTTGTTCCAGGGCAGTGGTCCTGGGAGAAGGGTTCCGATGCTGCCCCTGATCATGACGAAGGCAGAGTTAAAAAAATAAACAGGCAGGAACTCGGAAAAAAGCATCAACTGCTCATTCATTAATAAGGAAAATGGAGAACATGATACAAAGTACAATTCAAAAGAAAAGGGAAAATCTAACTAATAGTTTTGTCCAGCCCATTCCCCCTAGGGTCGTCCTCATCGTCGCCTTCATCGCTGCTCTCTTCCTCGGATTCTTCATCCGAGCTCTCGTTGATCCCAAGCGGGGGAGAGCCGGGAGGGCAGTTGCCGCCGGGGTTATCCACGGCCAGATTGGGGGACGAGGAGCCGCCAGTTTCGATATCCTTTGGATCGAACAGCCCCTGATAGTAATCGTTCATAGTGCAGTAAGGGGGGCTGGCTTAAGAACTCCAGGAGGCCGAACCAAATCAGTCGACCAGGCCCGAACCTCCTCGGTAGACATGCTTCGCCTTCCAGAGCTCAGGTGATAGACCCTTCATACCCCCTTCTGCAGAGTGTGCAACATGTGTAAGTGTTGATCGTGGGCGTTAGAGTTGAACCACTGCTTCTTGAAGGTTGCTCGAATAGTCGGGGGGAACCATCCCCGCACCTCCAGATAGGTGTTATGACATTGCTGCGCTCTGGCAGACAGATTGAGGTCGGTCAGGCGCAAGGCCAGGGTCTTGCTAGCCAGAAATTTGTTGACAACTGCCTCGGTAAATTCTCGGCGGTCCTAGGCATCCGAAGCCCAGACGGCTTCTAGCTCCTTCTCAGCGCAACTCAGTTTCTCCCGGAGCTGAGCTGAAGTGGCTCTCTCGGACTAAAGCTCCTTGCGGGGCCTGTCAATTTGGCGGGAAAGGAAGGATGATAGGGCGGTTTGGAAGTCGGGAGAGTTAGCAAGCTCAGAGCCAGAAGTTGCCCCTGAACGAAGAAACAGTTAAATACAAGTGAAGCAACCAAAAGATACATAACGAAAGAATACAGGAGGGTGACGTTACCTGCTTGTCCGAGGAAGTGACAAGGGGTGTGCTGACAATGGATCGGGGAGGGGTTCGGGACCAACTCGTCCTTAGCTTCTTCTTATCCTTCAGAAGGTTATCATCTGGCTTACGCTTGGAGGCTGAATTGGTAGAAGTAGGGGGAATGACAAGAGCTGAAATGGTAATGTGCCTGGCAGCCGGATTGTTGTGAAAATAACCGGGTTCGGATCCGACAGGGACATCCCGTCCTCTGACGACGAGTGGCGGAACGAGAACCTCGGTCGTCCAAAGGCACCGTCAGTGCCCGAGCCCCGGTTGAGTCCTTCTTGCCGAGGGGGCTCCTGCACCAATTCAGGAATGAATACCTCCCGAAGAGGCTCCAGCCCCACCTGGGGAATGACCAGATCTTGAACACCCTCCCGATGAGCTGCAAAGAAATACGACCTCTCTGAGATATACAGTTTATGCCGGAAAGGTACGAAGTTGGACTAATTTGAAAACATTGGGCAATTTACTTTATACGCTTCTTGGGTATCACAGGGACTTTAGCCAGGATCTCTTCAGAGGTAGGGGACTCGACGTCAATCACCTCGGTGATAGTCTTCAGCTCCCAGTCAACAGAAAGAGGCGGGGGCTTGGTAGTAACAGGAGACAAAGTCTCCTGTTGGGCCGAGGACTCAACGGAGGTCGGGGTCTTGACAGGAGCATCAGTGGACGCAGTAATATCCTTCTTCTTGGGTTTCTTTCTCTTTGGCTTGGCTGTTGAAGATTCGGCCACATCATCCCCGGCTTTCTTTGATTTTTTCTTCTCTGGAACGGGGACGGCCGGATCATTGGCAACAAAGGGAGCTGAGGCAAGGGACAGTGATACAAAATATTAAAAACGAGTAAAGATAAAAATGGTAATCAAAATAAAGACATAACAGGAAACAAACCCCGCAGAGGCCAGGTAACCACCCAACAACTATCTTGGAAAGCCTCGATTGGATAGATTTCCCGGGGGAAGAGGTATAAGGAGTTCACGGCCAGCCAATACTGGTCCAAGTTCAGTGGCCGGGCAGACAAAGTCGCATGGCTCGCCCGGACATCTTCTGGAAGGTATGCCTCCCGGGCATCCAAGATGACCTTGTGATTCTATGCCGGGACCTCGTATCGCTCGGGGTTTACCTTGGTGTATCCCTTCAGCTGCTAATTCTTGACCGAGTCCTTCTTGCCCAAAATGAAGTCATGAACCCCCGGCCAGGCTTGAACGGTGTAAATCTATTTCTTACCGGGGCATTCGATCATCATATAGAAGGATCGCCAAAGGGCAAGGGAGGATTCCCCCTTGAATGGTGACACTCCACCAGGAACCCCAGTGTCACAGCGACCACATTCGGGTGAAGTTGAGCGGGGGACACGTTGTAGTTCTTCAGGATCTAGGAGTAGAGTGGAGGGAAGGGGAGACTCAAGCCCCACATAAAGTGGATCCGGGGGATACACCGGGCGATCTTAGGCGACTCGTCCGAGGCAAGAGCTACCAGTCAGGCGTCCACCGGCAGGGGAACTCCCATGCCGCCCAAAACCTTCTTGGTCCATTCATCGGCAGCCAACGCGGGCGCCCTAGCGTCATCGGCCACCCTCTGATCACGGTTCTTGGAACGCTTGAACTGAGGGCGACCAGGAGTCACGCCGCGGGATAAGTAGAGTGGCTTGAGAGGAGTGTTGGGCCTCTGGCCCTCTGGAAGTGGGGGGGGCTCACGGGAAGTACTGCCGTCAGAATAAGTCGATTGGGCGGTGGATTGAACATTGGCAGCGGCGGCATGGGAAGCCATGTCGGCAGTGATGAGAAAACGAGAGTGTTTGGAGAATTAAAATAAGAGGAGAGAAGAAGAATGAAAGAGAAATGAGCGTGAGTAGCAATGGTATAGTGGAGCGAGTATTTATAGGCAAAAGGAGTAGAGACAATGATTAATGGGACTCGAAAAACGGGAAAAGAATAATGGCAGTAATTAATGGAACTTGAGAGGCGAGCGCCACGTGCCACCTTTGTCGGACAGAGGATGAATATAGAAAGCCAGTCCTTCTTCCCTCGGGTCAGGAAGACTGTAACCCTTAGACCGAAGCATCGGCTTCCAGGGGGCTAGTGGTGATACCGGGCCCATGCCCAGTTACCTAATAGTGGCATGGGCTCGGCCCATGATGAGGTAAGCTAATATGGTGGTATCCGAGAGAGTACAACTCGGATAAGGACAGATACACAAGGAGCCACATCAAAGATGGACCACCCGGAGACATGGGTTGCAGTATAAATAGTGTTGCCTAGCACTATTCCAAGTAAGTATCTTCTCACTATTGTTCTATTGAATACCCCTTTTCTCTCCCAATTCTTTCATCATCACACCGGAGGGTCTACCCTCGGGTACCCCCGATGCTCTGTCTTGCAGGGTCAGGAGATTGGATCAGAGGAAGAGGACTCTTCGAACCGACCAGGCGGGAAGCATCATTTTCGATCAAAGATGGCTGAGGGGTCAGCTGTATCGTCTCATGTGTTGAAGATGATATGCCTCATTGAGATTTTGGAGTCGTTAGGATTTGTATTGCCACATCAATTAAGTGTTGACTTGATTTTGCAATCAGTTCCTGATAGTTTTTCTGACTTTGTGGTGAACTTTAACATGGATGATGTTAATGTTAACATTATGTCTCAATTGCTGAATATGTTGATTACAGCAGAGGAGTCTATTAAGCATGATAAGGGAAATGTGTTATTTGTTATGGACAGAAAGGTTGAGGACAATTGTTTCCACTGTGGTCAAGATGGACATTGGAAAAGATATTGCAAGGAATACCTTAATATCATTAAGGAGAAGAAACTTAAAGAAGTTTCTACTTCAGGTATATGTGGATTGAATAAATCTTATACTTTTAGAATTTGGGTATTTGATGCCCGTTCTCATATTTTTGAAATATGTAGGACCAATGAAAGAGTACAAGATTGGGCGATGAGGAAATGGACCTATTATGAAGCAATTGTTGCTACTTGGATTGTAGGAACATTAAGTATTTCTTCGCTAGATGGATTTTATGAATTCATTATTTACTGTTTTTATAACATTTCTTTCGAAGAATGTTCTATCTTTCATTTCATGTTGAATTTGGATAATTTCACAATTAAGAATAATTGTTGTTCTTTTATTGTGTTATTTGAAAAATAAAATTTGAATTTTAGGAATAAATCCTATTTCAATTAGAGCAAACAGATATTCAAAGATAATAGATTAGAAAATCTATCCTATAATAAAGTAGAATTATAAACTAGAATGTATGCAATTGCATAAAATGCATGTTTTTTAAGTTATTGATTGGGAATTATTAACGTTGCATATATATTGTTTATTAACCTATACAAACTTCAAGTGGGAGGGTAAAGTAGTCTACTAAATACTAAAGTCTAATGCATGTTGATGGATGCAGACTTATGTAAAGATAGGATGAATTTTTCTATGCTTCAAAATGGTCATACGTATTTATTGAAATACATTCTGAATTCTTTGGAATTTAGAAATATAAAATTTGAAGTATGTGATTATCTGATTGAACTATATTAGATATTGTTCATTTAACCTTAACCATGTGTTTTTTCTAACCATTTTATATATGTATTAATGTTATATCACCCATATTTTCAATCATGTGATTTTGAGGCTGTTCAGAGAACAAGATCTAGTTTGTTATGAAATATTTTAGAATAAATTGTTTATTTTAAAATATTTAGTGGGAGAAAGATAACTTCAGAAGTTATTAAACCACAAACTAGTAGTCAAAAATGTGTTTGAGTGGTACTTATATGATAAGTTTTGCTTATATGATGATAAGTATATAGAACTTACAGTTTTTGAACGCAAGAATATTACTCAACCATAATTTGGCTTACAATGAATAGATAGAAATATTCATTTTTTTGAAGTTTAGATGCTTCTTCAGCTTTATGCTTATATTTTTGTAAAACTGCTAAGGCTTTTGCCTATTTATTAGGTCCAGGGTGCCATTTTTTTTAAAATTAAAACCACTCAAGGAGTGGAGGGATATTTATTAGATCCCCTAAACCTTAAAAAAGACCAAATAGGCCCATAGTTTTCCACTGTCTTTAGAGGACAGTTACAACAAGAAGAGCCACAGGCTCTTGGAGCATGAATATGCTCCCAAAAAGGGGATAAAATAATGAAGTGGCTAAGCCACACCCTATAGTGTCTAATAATCCACCAAGACAAAGATTGAAGCCTGTTAGAGAATTGCTCAGCAAAACTCAAAGCGGCACTGAAATTGTAATGGGGAAAATAGATACACCTATCAAAAACAGAAGCAAGCTTCCTATCCATAACAAATTTCAATGAGAAACAAATTGTGGCAACTGACTTCACAGCAATAGAAGCAGTAGGCAGTCCAGATATCCTGAAGGATGACTCCAGTCTGGTGGTGTGACCAAATCTGCAAAAATATATATATATATATATATATATATATCAGTAGCATCCATTCTGTTGGATTCTAAGTGAGGGTGTTCCCCATTTGTCAAGTAGCAGCTAACCTTGTATCAGTGGAGTGAGATCAGAGTAGCACAAGGTAGAGGTGAGCTGTTGGCTGTAAGCATATTTTGCAACTGCATCTGCAGTTGCATTCCCTTGTCTTTTTCTGTGTACTATATTAGAAATGTTCCTCATGGAGAAAGCTAACTGATACAATTTCCATGGAGCTGACAGAGGGTCACTAATAGCTTTGATGGCAAGTTGGCAGTCTGACTCTAGAGTATAAGCAGAAGAGAGTAAGCTCCCCAATAAATTGGTCCAGGGTGCAGGGTGCCAATAAATCCC
The DNA here is from genome assembly GCA_948330725.1 of Sherardia arvensis. Lineage (NCBI taxonomy): Eukaryota > Viridiplantae > Streptophyta > Magnoliopsida > Gentianales > Rubiaceae > Sherardia > Sherardia arvensis. Next base: position 21,231,907 of record OX415238.1, read on the forward strand.
TACCAATGGTGATTTAAATTTTTTTAAAAAAAATCACGTTGATAAAAATGACCAGTGATTACAATATAGATGAAGCAACTGCGAAATGCTTGAATCTCCTACATGACAAGCTAATTTATAAGAAGAGATTTACCATAAAAGAAAAATAAAGACTAAATTGATTTTTATAACCCCAACATATGTCAAAAGAACAATTTTTATCTACAACATTTAAAATGCACAATTAATAGCCCCAACATATCAATTTGATCAATTTATAGCCACAACATATAAATTTGATCAAATTTATAGCCCTAAAGCCATGTATGTTTAAAAAACTTTGTTTAAGGGTGTTTAGTAATTTATATTTAATTTCATTCTCTTTTTTCAAAACTTAATATCTAAAAATATAAATAACCTGAAAAAATACAACAAAAATCATATGATTTGTTTTATCAAAAATGCATAATTTGAAATTAGATATGTATATTTTTATAACGAGAATGTGAGAATCGAATATATTAAACTTTTCATGATAATTTTTAACAAAAAATTAAATAAAATAAATGTACTTTATGAAAAATAATATCAAAATTTTTAATATTTTTCCAACAACATTTATGTCTTAAAAATATTTTTAGATTTAATTTAGAAAAGATAAAATTATAATAAATAAGAAATTACAAAAATACCCTTATAAAGAGTTAAATATTTGCTATGGGGCCATAAATCGATCATATTGATATGTTGGGGCTATTAATTGTTCATTATAAATGTTGGGGATAAAAGTTGTTCTTTTGACATACTATGTTGGGCCATAAAAATCAATTTAGTCAAAAATAAAACTAGATTTACAAGAGAATTGTGAAGGTTAGGAAACAACCACCCTTGAGGATCACCTACCAAAAACATACTATTTACTATAAAATACTGTTACACAAGTACACATTACTACAAGAATAACACAACTAGATTGCAGACTTGGGTATCTTATACTGCTTCTTGAGGAATTGAGAAGCCTCTGAATCGCTCCTGTGACACAAAATCCTTAGCAACGTCTTAGCATCTGCACCACATTTGGTCCTCCCACCTTGTAATTCTAATCCACTTGCTGATTTTAATTCTTCTATCAGTTCCCTTGTCTGTAGCTCAAATGAAAGAATACCCAATAATGTAACGCCGTGCATTAAAACTACTCCCATAAACAAGCTAACAAATTTCCATCAAGCAAAATGAATCTTATGCACAGACTACCAGATCTTATAGAAGTTACATGATATTATAAATTCCTTTTTAAATGTTGATCACAATAAACATTTTTCATGAAGGTAGACAATACAGGCAAAATGAAACTAGGAGTTCTTCATGGATCATTATCCTTGCAATTATTTTTTTGAAAGAAATTATCCTTGCAATCATTGAACAAAGAACTAATGAAGTCAGACCATGAGAATTTAAGTCTCATAAGGCATCCTTAAGATCACTACCCAGCATAAAATTTCCACGAGGAACACCGAAAACATATACTTATACTTTTATATGCAGTTGATACATTTTACCAAGCATATCAGTGGCTTGCTTAAAATGGCTTAAGAAAACACGAAGATAGATAATTTACTTTGAATTATTTTGTCATACAGTACATAATCAAAGACGAATAAAGGATCCTTCCATAAAACATAGTACTTTCACTATTACTGACCTCAAAGGTATGCAGCTTTACAATTTGCCGAATTCCCGCGATGTGATTTTCAACAATTCCACGGGGAAGGCCATCACCACCAGAAATGAAAAATTCCTAGAGCACAAGGAAGGTAGTAAATAAAGGGTGGTTCTAAATGCAGGTCCACTTTACTTCTGCAGATCCAAATTAAATCAGAAATGACAATAATGTCCCTCTTAAATATTTATTATAATTCACGAAAAAGTAATTTATAATTTGGACACGTGTCAATCATTACATACACGGGTTTATGCATTCAAGGTTAGGGTTTTAGAAATATATTTGTAAAAATTAATAAACGAATGAAGGGTAATTATGGTATTTTCCCACTTTCATTGGACCTGCAGAAGCAAACAACCTGCATATAGCAAACACCTAAATAAAAAACAAGCATTTCTTACCTTTAAAGCTCTCTCCATTCATATTTAAACAGGAAAACTTTAACAAAAATGACACTCAAACTTCCAGTCATTACCTTCAAAACCTCTACATCCTCCTCCATTAACTTAGCATCAGCTAGGGAGAACAAACGTGATGTTCCTCCGTCTAAAATAACACGAAATAATCCATCCTGGCAAGAAAAGAACCATTTTATTCGATGAAATTCAGCACTTGAAGATAAAATAAACTAAGCTTAACCAGCAGACCAGTGATGCTTGGAGAAGTCCTGTCACAATTCGATCTCGGAGAGGCTCCACTATGACATTGCAAAGTTGATTAAGTACCTAAGGTACAGAAAAGCTACGCAGTAAGCATACCATCCAGATTGAATTTCGATGGTACAAGGATCATTTTGCCTCATTAACTTTATGAAGAAAAATATTCGGATAAACTCCGTCCTCTAACTTCTCAATGAAAAAAATTCAATAAAAGAGTAGCAAAGCTAAACTTACACTACGGGTAAATGTAGTTTTTCAAAATGTTAACTTGAGAGATGGCATTCTTGGAGCTGGACATATTATAGGATGTCTATATCTATTAGGGTAATTTAGTGCAATACACTGGACATTACTTTCCTCCAGTTTCAACCTTCTGCACAAATTAATGTAAGATGCAGCTACAGATATTCAATGGTAATTGGCTATAGTGCAAAACAACAAATAGTTTGTGAAACATATTCAAACTTTTATGATGCTTGATATTTCTGAGACATCACTAAATTTCTATGAAGCATGAAGCATTCATTAGAGCTAACTAGTGTTGCACTAAAATGTTCTATTGCAGACTGAAAAGACCGTGCCTGATGGTGCAGAATTTCATGTACAGTGGTCTTGGGGAATTTGAGAGAGATGGAGAGAGGTTGTGTGACTTGTATCAATTATTGTTCAAGTGGGAAACAACCCGTTCTCTCCTTTGATCCTTTTATCACTACCAACCATAAAACAGAAGACAGCTTACCAAATCGAGTGGATCAATCAGTGTTTCAAACCTGCATTGAGAAACACTTGGCTTGTACAGATTTTCAATAAACGGTTCCCTCAGGTCCCAAAATACTATTTTAGTACCTGCAAACATATACACAAAGAGAAATGAGACTACAATAGAAAAGTTGAGAAAGAGAACGTGCTAAATGCAAATGTTCACCAGTGAATTCGCAAATTTTGTCTATGGATGCATTTATATCTTTTCTTGCTCCATCAAATGTCTCCCTTTGTGTCGAACCCCTGGCATTTCCTCCTTTAAGTTTCCCTGAAAATTAGTCACATACATGAGCAAAAATGAAAAGCAGTGAGATTTGATGTTAGTTTGTATTTATATTGTCTGATTTGACCCAAAACTATTTTTTCCAACAGTGTTTGAACTCTTCACAGTTGTTTGATGCCACCATAAGTTTTGACTTAAGATATGACACTTACAAGAGAAAATTCAGTTCTTTTTTTTCTTTTTTTTGGCATTTTTACTGTTTTTCAGTTTTTTCATGTTCCTCATCTTCCCACAGGCAAAAGTAAATTTTCTAAAATCAATAAGTAAAACCTGCATCACCTTCCAAGTATTTGAGCACATGTGTCCATTATCAAAAATATATTGGCAACAATCCACTACTTTCTAACATCCAATAAATAGTAGTATGTCATTTAAGAATAAACAAACTTCTTTTCTTACACGGAAAAAAAAACAATTATAATACCGCATTCAGATGCATTCTTCCGACATTTTCGCAAAAAAATATAGAGGATTTGTAATCTAACAGTTTAAGTAAATTCTATAAAAATTAATGGCAAACATGTGATTAATAACAACCAAGAAACATAATCTGGATGAAAAAGTACATACTCATAGAAATGTCTTCTGACTTTTTCCTTGTCCATCTCTCGAAAATGGTATCTTCCAACTTGGTCAGTTGACTAACAGCATACTGTAAAAGGGGGAAGTTTATGTCATAAATATGCTGGGTTTAAAAAAACGCGCTTAAGCGCGCTTAAAACGCAAATTACATGTGGGTGCGCTTCAATAAGTGAAGTGCTGGACGCGGAAAAAAGCGCGCGCCTTTGTGCGCTTTTCTGCGCTTTGTTTTGAAATTTAAAAATTTTTGCCTTAAGTTTTTTAGGATTTAGGGTTTAAGTTTGTTTGATTTGGATTTTGGTTGATGATATGGGATGTTATGCTACGATTTTTGTGTCTTATTTAAAATATATATGTGCATCCTCTATATTGAGTGTTATTATTGAAAGATTCCTAGAATATTTGTTCTTGCGCTTCGCTAGTTCTGCGCTTTTTTAAACCCAGTAAATAAGGACTCGTTTATAAGGCATGAGAACTTTTCATTAATATGAACAGATGTCTTGACTATGATCAGCTAGAACTACATCAAAACAAGCTCAACTTAGACTATGCCAGATAAGTTCAACAACTACCTAGATAATGGACATCACACTCATATGACTAAACAAATTTATTCTAACTACCTAAAACCTCAGCTAATTCCAATGTAACATGTACCAGAGTTGTTTGTAGTCATGGAAAATACCCAATTAAAATCATGACTTTAGTGACCACATGTAGTCAGCTACTTCAGGCTATTTCACCACCTGTAATAAGATGGAAGAGAAAGATTTTTATTTGTTTCAGGACATCTGTGCAACAGTAGGTCCTAACCATTTTGTAGCATCTTGGGGTGTAATCTCTGACCCTCCAATGGAACATTTTTTTCCTATGCCAATCAACCAGCTCTTTTATAGCCTATAAAATTCATTGAATCATCCTCATATTTGGGTGGTTTTCAGACTCACAAAGTTTCACTGCTGGATAACTTTTTTCATTCACATTTTGTGAATAAATTGTCTGTACATATGTGAATTTATTCTAATTCACATACGCAATATGCTTAGAGGAAATCATCAAAGTTAAGATTTGAGCACATCAACCAATCTTCCTTCTGGGTCAGAAGCTCATTTCAAGGACAAGTTAAGCTCAATTAACTTGTACCGGAATTTAGAGTTGTTATTTATTCATATTTAGAGTAGTTATTTATATTTATTGCTTAAGAACAAGCCCTCTAGATAAAGATATATAGTAGAATCAAGAGGTCACTCTGAAACTTACATGGAGGGTATTTAATTGAACACAGAGAGTTGGTGTAGGCAAAACAGTAATATCACTGGACTTCCTCTGATCAGTGAGCCTTGGCTCCCTTAGTTCCTTTTTCACAAGAGCTTTAATTCCACCTTCCCTTGAATATCGAGTAAGGGCTGGCAAAGGAGGAACTATGTCTTTCTTATTAGCTGCAGTGACAAGAGGGTAATACCATGGGGATGAAAAAAGTGTCAGAAATTGAATGAGAAAAGTAGGACAAGTTTCTTAGAAGATAAAACAGAAACACTGACAGACTTAAGTTTGATTCATGATTCCAAAGATAAACATAAATAGACTCAACAGTAAGGTATCCACCACTTTAAAGTTTATTGGCTTCAGTGTGGAACATGTTAAGGTTTTGTCATCTGGAAACTATATTCAGAACAGAAATCAAGCCATTTGATCATATTAATAACCAAAATAATTTTATTAAAACCTTGAGCCCACAATGTGAGGGAAAATATCTCATCATCATGTTTGGTTAAGTAGTCAGGATATATAATAAACATAGCTTTTTATATAGTCTCTTTGGGATTCTGTTGCTAATCGTTGGATGTGTTTTAGTTGTTCTCTATTTTCCTAGGCATCTCAGTGGGACATCTTAAGCTCTCCTCAGTGAAGATATCACATGAAAAATCCCCTATCCTTGTAAAGGCGCCAACCATTGAACAGCTCACAGTTTTAAGTAGGAAAATAATTGCAAGAGATCCTATGTAAAGAACACAAGGCGGGGGGTAACATTGTAGTCATGCTAGCTGTGTTAGTCAGGCTGAACTCTTGACTCCAAGCAGTTATATGAAAATTCTCCTAAAAAAATCACATCTAAGGCATTGGAAATTACCTAGCTGATTCACGATATCCTTTGCATACACTTGAAACGCATTATCAAGGCCACGTATGAGGCTACTGAGTTCACCAGACCTCATTGGTACGTTGAAAGCATAAAACTGATCAACTGTCTGAAACGAGACAGTGGATAATTACCATCAAATTTGTAAGAATGCTGAATCATAGTTTCTTACAAGACATCAGGTGTCAATGTGTGGTAAGCCAGCAGTTAACACCACTTAATGACGTAATAGATGTGTAAAGGAGAAAGAAAATAGCAACAAGCCAACATTAAGGTCAGAACAATATTAAGCAATTTTCTATGGCGTGATATTGACTTGTAATCTGATACAGTCAATATCCACTGATACAGTCAAAATATGCATTAAAAAAAAAGAACTGTAAAAAATTCTCCGCTGGTAGGGAATGAGAACTGTATATTAAATCATTGACTCATGTTGTTTTTAAAAAATAATAGGGGCATGATCATTAAAACTAATAATTAGCTGTATTGATTTTCAGAATGAGGATTGACTAAATTCTCTTTTTCACCATCAAAACTTTCATAGCATATACTTCCACCAAAATTAGATGCAACACTTATGTTTTTATCTCTCTCATCTAATAGGGAATACCTCTTCCACAATTCTGTACACTTCAATTATTGAACTTCCATGCCTTTGTTGAGGCGAGACAGGATCCCAGCTCTGCAAAATGAGAAGAAGAAAATAAGCAACTTTAATAGGAAACCTAGATCAAAGAGGAAACAGAAACCTTATAAATGTAGGAAGTTCAAGGAGGCTTCAGAAACAGCCACATTCTTGGCACAACACCTTCAATAATCTTTATTTTATGTCCATTTAATGTAGGAAGGATACTTTCGATTAAATCATTAGTCATATAAAGAAAACCAATAGAATGCTTGGTTCTTTTTTTTCTCGACTTTTTTTCCCGTCAAAGTCAAACTGATTGAGAAAGCATTACCTCTTGTTCAATAGCCCGTGCAACCCAAGCTAGAATTCTTGCTAGTTGTGAATTTACCCATCTCAGGACTAATGTTCCAGATACAGTCTCAATCTGATAAGATTGAAAGGAGACATGCAAAATATCCGTTATAACACAATCTTAGAACTAAAACACAATATATCAGTAAATAAATATAATACTTTCAATAGCTAATGTTAATTTTTAAGCTATTACAATATCACAACAACATAATATCCAGATTCCACATACAAGAGATATATTTGGGATCTCTAACCATGTCAGTAATAGCTATGGCTGATTCTGTTCTGCCGACAGTTTTGTACCAACTTTGGCTGCCGACATACTTTAGCTATCATTTCAACAAAGAAGCCCCCCCCCCCCAATGATCCACAAATAATAGATAAACGCGACAGCAAAATATGACAGAGACCCAAACAAATTTTGTAATAACCCCAACTTTCCCTTTCTTTTTATTAACATAAGCTCCAATTAAGAGTTAAGATACCAGCTTTGATATTTTAAATATTAAAGGATGATTGAAAACTAAAGCTATCAATCAAAGGCAGGAAACAAATCCTACCGAAGCATATTTTTGACATTCTTTCATAAATAGTAGTCCTAAGCAGTAAGCACCATACTGGCTTACTGTCATCCTCATGTGATTTCTTAAAAATCATTCCTTGTTCTTCTGACCTAGCTATTATGCTAGAAGGACATTGGCTTGCTTGCCACCGGAAGAAAGTAGGTAGTTTAATACAATGTCCAGTGTCCACTGACATGCCTAGCACTTGTATACAATATACAGTCATAATTCAAATCAAAACTTACTAACCTGTAGTGTTAATTATCAAAATAAATTAGGAATGACAAGACAAAATCCTATTTTTAGCACACTCCATGATCAGAGACATCAAAGAATACAGGAGAAATGATGTAAACAGAATTCGGTTTTACAAAGTTACCTTGTAAGAGTTCAATCTTTTGCAATATGTTTCTCCAGTTTCTTCACCACAGTAGGACATAATGATTTCCATCACATACTGCTCAAGATTCTCAGCAGCAGGAAATACCGCTACAGCATCTTCAGTAAGATGTTCAGCCCCATCGGCAAATGGTTTCTATAGGAAAAAATATTTAATCAGTCCATTACTTGTACATGGTATCACATTTTCCATTTGGAGTGAAAAACATCCACAAAGCATCAACTTACCAGTTTGATTCCATATAGCTTGTGTAAGAGAGAGGCAGAAACAGCTGCTGCATTGGGATGCCTTTGAGATAAGATTGGGGTGTAAATAGTGGTTTCCCTTTTCAAAAGTTTCTTTGTATGCTGTGCAAGCAAAGCCAGAGGATGCTCATGTGCTGCATCAGATGCCATCTCAATATCCTTAATTAGCTGCATGGAAGGTGACAGCTTACAAGTTATGTGAAACAAATGGAAAAACTACCGACCTTCTCATCAGTCAGTGTGCTTGTAAACTTTAACAGCCATGTTTTAGAAACCAATTCATTGTGAAGAGATGGACACAAGTAAGCCAGTTCTATGCAGGTTTAAGATTAAAACAGCATACTTCACAGTAAAGCTTCTCTATTGAAATTCGCCAACAATTTACCATAGAAAGTATCCTCCCCAATCACAGTTTGGAAGATTCTCTCTGTTAAGTATCATGATAGTGTTCTTATGATTGCTTGTCTCAGCAATTGATGAGATAGCATATTTGTACTTAATAATAAAGAAGCAATACTTCAGGTATTATGTAGTTGTAAATGTGGTTCCATTCAATTCATTCAACCCTAAAATGGAATGAAGAAAATGTGAAATTCCAGAAGAAGATTGCCATCTTACCCTCATATATGAATTTTTAATCGATGATAACACATATAATTCTATCTGCTCACTATCTGTGGCAGGTTCAGAGTCCATTGCCTGCAGGAAATCCAAACAGTATATTCATCGTAATTTTAAGTTTGAAAAGAAGTATGTTCTTCCAATATTAAAGGTATCATTCAATCACATAGAAAAGTATTCACAGCTACCAGTTCAGGTTCTTCTGACAGTAGTCTCCTAATGACCATTGCCGCAATCAACACATTCTCCATGACTGCTGAGCCCTGCAGGTTACAGAACATTTACATGTCTGGTCATATGCTCGTAGAATTAAATGGATGATATTTGACTGAAAATATTCAAAACATGTTCGTAGCAAAGCTGGGCCAATGTGCACATTGGACTCGCTATGTTATATCAGTATTGAAACAAACAACCTATGTAGGTTAGCTTTCCCTTTTGTTCCCAGCTCAAAATATTGATCAGATCAAAAGCCCATCAACTACTCTTACAAGCATCTCTAGATATATCAAAACTCAAGTTATGGCTTAATTACATGTAACAAAGCTATCTGGCCAATGAACAGTCATGATATGTTACAAAATCTAAATACTAAATTATAAATTATTAACGATATCCATCTTCAAATTTCACAAATAAGCAGGAATGCCTCAATTAACTGGTAAGTGGTAATGACTTAGACATCCTTTTACTATATCAAACTACTACCTATGTCCCACAAATAGCTGCCTAATTTTTGGTCAACTCTTTGAAGCCATGTTTGAGCATAAACTTCATTAAGTATATGAGTAACAACATTATCATGTGAGATATTGTTAGATTTCATTGGAGCATCTACTTTCTGTAGATCAAAATTTTTATGGTCATTCGAAAATTGGCAAAAAGGTAGGCACTTATTTTTGGATGGGGGAGTAAAATTGATGTAACTATACTGTAAAGGGCTTGCATCACTTATGATATCATGGCATTATCTTCATATTTAATTCAAAAAATATCATCAAGCAACTCACCCTTCAAAAACTTCATCAAGCAAAACAAATAAAATGCAAAATCACATATGATAAGTAATACACCGACCATGAAATTACAATATTTGTCTGCAAACCTCAGGATAATGTAAGTGGTAGTCTCCAAGCTGCTTATCTGCCCATTTCAGGATGGGTACTAAAAAAGACTGTAAGAGAGTCACGTCTTGATATCCGTTCTCATTTTCAACTCTACTGATCAAGTTTTTCAAATGCAGCCTTTCCTGTTGTCCTCGCTGTTCCTTGAGAGGTATTTTCTTTAATTGTGCAATTGAATGTTTCAGTAGTCCTTGCTCACCTGTCAAAGCAAACTGCAAGTAGTGGCAATCTTATTTACGAGGTTAAGAAAACATTCATTTCACCAGAAAATAAAACATAATGGGGCGATTGACCTTGAAACCAAGAAAAAGCACCAAACCACAAGATTTTATCCCCACAGCCACCAACTTTGAGTACGTCGCATCAACATGTGCCCCAACTTTAGTCTCAGCTAATTTCTCCGAGGAGTGTAAGGGCCATTTTGAATTATTATCTTTTAGTATATGCTAAAGTTCAACGAGATTTCTGACTAAGACAAACGAGATTAATATGGAGTGCAACTTAAAAGGTCTTTATAAGGTAAGCAGTAGGCTGAGTTTAACAACAGGATCGGAAGAAGTGGAGGAAGAGAATGTATGGTGTGGTAAGGGAAACCATAATTTCCAGAATATACTATGTATGTGGGAGACAATAAGATGATTCCATCCAACACTGCAGCTTGGCTTTACGGATTCAGAAATAGGCTAGGATCAGGCTTGAAAGATTAGTGAAAGTAATAGATATTACAGAATTAAATCCGGGGATCAATAAGTCTTGGTTGCTCAGCCATATAGATCACCTATCTAGGGATAGGGGGGTGAAAATCTAAAGGCCGGAAGTAGCAAGTACAACCCTAGCTGAAAACTATGGCATTATTCTTCTTGTTTTACTTTTTTTTTAACATCACTTAGATTGGTAATAAGTGTCCATTCAACTTTATTTTGTTAAATCGTTTAATCTTTGCAAGGCCCCGATACAATTAACACATGCGACAGTAAATTCATTAAGAGAGTCCTATAATATAAGTTAAAAGTCTACATTTTCTGTACAGAGTACCATGTGGTGTGTTATTTGAGGAGTTATATTTAAGAACAAATAATTACAAAGTGGTTGTAGCCTACTTTTGTTGATCAAATATAAATTCTAACTTCACATTGAGTGGGACTCCTCTCATGGAATGTGAGTAGCAGCTATGATGACAAGTTAAAGAACAGGAGAGTTTAAGCTCTCATATGAAAGAACTGCATTTCCTTCAGATCGCAGAGCATAAATAGAGAAAAAAGCAAGGAAGATAACTTAGAAAACAATGAACACGGTTCTTGAGTTTACCTGACGAAATAATAACCATGAGTAACAAGTGTAATGAATGGTTTCAGTAATTCCAAGAACTCGCCATGTTGACCTCAGAAGTTCTAGGATTTCTTCCACTTCCTGAACATAAATAGCAAAAGTTTAATGGTAGGAGTCTATAATACTCCTTGGAGTAACTGATAAGCATATAACTTTTCCTGCAGTCCGTTTTCAGTGATTGGAAGCTATTCATGAATGAAAAAACAGTGTTATGCATTCATGAAGGTCTACAAACCTCTGTAAGTTTTCCCTCGTCTAGAACATCGAAGACACTTAACAGTAGTTTCTCATACAGTCTGACATTTAGGTGATAACCATCAGCCCAGTGGCATACTTCACCAGTTAAATCTCCCCGAGAAGGTCTATCTGCAAGTGTCATAGCAATATCTCTAAGAGATCTTAAACATTCTGTTCGCTGAATCTCGCTGGCTGAGGGTGGCAGTAACTGACACGAAGAAAGTAGGTGATTAATAAATAGTCATAATTCTCTCTAAATGCCCTTCACAAACTGATTTTTGCCAAAAACTGATTTAGATTTTAGCCTATACAATATCATTCACTGCAACGAATATCATAAGCATAGTAACAATAATAAAATGAGTCCTTTGACGTATTTAGATTTTAGAGAATACTGGAGGAAGTTATAATAATTACATTAGTCTTAGGGGGATCGGAGTTGAGGGCATCCCACAATGAAAGAGATGTAAGGAGTAATTCTTATATGCCACATCACCAGTTTAGAGAATTGGAATTCATAATTAACTCAATACACTTATAATAAGTTCTTTCATGAGGCTCACGTCCCATTTTTCTTATATTAAAAAACAAAGCTTAAGTACAAAAATTAATATGTGGCATTCTTTATTAGTTGTTTTGTCTAGCTTCTTTTGGAGTTGCTCCTTATTAGGCAAATGTGAACAACGGTAGCTCCTTATTAAGAAAAGCGCACTTAAGGAGATACCATTTCAGATGTTTTAATCTAGAACAAATTAAGATGGACCGGTACATAAAAAGGGTAGATTCACTATTGATCAATGACAATGAGTAAACCAGATGTGTGCATTGATTCCTATTGGATTAGAGCTGAGCTGATGACTTATGGCCTGATGAAGCCAGAGATTTTGCACCAGAAACTAACCCTGTAAAAATCAGGATTATAAGCTTTGACCAACAAAAGCGTCTACATTTCTTCATACTTCCAAAAACCTAAACCTAATGCAGATGATCTTGCAGCTTAGAGCTGTGAAACGCACTCCATTCTTCCATATATATACCACGCAACTATTTTTAGTACACCTATCTCAAATAATGTCAGTCAGATTATCCAGACATTCGGAATCTGAAGGTCTCAAGGCAATTCTGGGTGTTTTATGTTTTCTTATGAAGGAGTTAGTATATCCTTTGTTCTAATGTATTTCCCAAAGACGTATTCAAGCGAGATTCTCCAAAGACACCCTAACATGCTTTCATTAAACAATTGTTGCATGTGAAAGCAATACTGAAATGTGTAAGTCCAGACCACTTATATTAGCTTAACAAAGTCTTACTCTATATACCAAAATAAAGTATCAATTGCCAAAGATTTCACAAGTTAATGCAAACCTCAGATTCCTCCATCTTCGCCAAAAGCACCCTTATTTCACTTGCTTTTCGTCCCAATTCTCCAAATCCCACTGAAGGATGGTTAACAAGCCCTTCCTCTAGCATATTTAGCTGAACTGACACAAAAATTTAAGGGAAACAATATGTCAACAGTTTACTACCAAATTATATACACATACTTTCTTAGAACAATTACGATATTAAATACTAACTCAGTCAAAAACCAAGTAATGCTTCAACTTTTATCATGGAAATTCAAAAATGTAGCTAAATGACAGTTCAGCCTCATAAAAAAATGGATCATTTGTCACTCATTCAAAATGTGATGAGCATATAATTCTAATAAAATTAAAAAATGATTCATACTTAAACTCTAACATCATTGTTTTTTGTTTTGGCAAATATAAAATAAAATTGACAGCATCACTTTTTTGGGATAAGGAGGTTGAAATTTAATGACAAAGGGGAACCAATAACTTTACTTGTCGTTTTTGCCACTTTATGTATGACTTCTTGTCGGAAAACTCTGTTCTTGATATACAGCTCAGCAATTCCAATGGAATCAGGATTGAGTCCATTCTTTTCCCAACTTTCCCCACCATGGCATTAAGAAGGCCAATTCTAGTCCTAGTATCCATCGTTTCAGAAACCTGTATGCCATCCAATGTGCTGAAAGTTAAGGTAACTTTTAAAAATGTAAATGAACACTATCTTCTCCTTCATTATGTAAAACAATTCATTACAAACAACAAGTTTTCATTAGAATGACAAATTAATCAATCCATCTTTTGCTACAGGTAAAAGGTCACTACAGCAAGCACATACAATAAAGTCTGGAAATTCGACCAGTCATTATATCAATACATAACTACCCAATCCAAAATAGTTAATATCACCTCCATTTGAATACGCATTGTCTCCAATAAACCAACTAGACCAGAGGCATGTGGCGTTTGAGCTGTCACATTTTCATTCTTAGTGCGTCCCAGCTTCCTCATTATACTAGATCGTTTTTCTTTCTTTTTTTCTTTAACTGGAACGATGAGTCCCCTGTTTCAAATGGTGAAATGAATGAAATTCAGTCCGAAAAACAAAAGCAAAGCACCAGGTACAGAAGTCGAAAAGTTAGGTACCCTGAAGCTCCAGCAGAAGCCAGGAGGATTTCATATGCAGTTTCACGAAGATCATCATCTGTAATACCTGGTAAGAGCACAACACAGTTTATAGTGAATGTGCAATCCTACCAAATATGATTATGGATGCAACAGAGAGACACACATAACGTTCTTGTTTCTTACTCTAGAAGTCTAGCTAATTGCCATCTCATTCATGTCAAGCACATATGTACTAATGATGAATACGCTAAAGTATTAAAGAACATTTACCAAACTATCAGCAACATAATCATATTTAGTCACTGATTTCAATCAGAAAACAGAGTTCACTTCAAATTAGAGATCTTCTTTTTTACAGGCCAGCAGGAAAAGACTGGAAATGGAACTCGCACTTCACCTTTTAATTTGAGTTCACAATTTCCTGCTGTACTGATGCACTTAAAGATCTCTTAACACACACTTTCAGACAATCTTATGTGTGTTTCTCTTATCTGTTGCTCATAATAAATTCATTTCTCATAAAATCAAGTATCACGTGTCCCCATATCCAATCTTGATCAAACCAGTGAGCGAAAAAGTTGCAGCCATATAGGGACTATAACTTATAAAGAACATTTAATGTCTCAATGGCTGTACAGCGACTAACTTCAGAATTACAAAAGGGGCAATTTACCTATTTTTTCTGACCTTCATAGAAAAATTGGCATTTGGTGACCAACTATATAAAACAAGCTACGACAACATGGAAAGGATATGTACATCACAAATAGGTTACTTATCAGTTCATCTCCTTGCATCGTGGAAAGACTAAGATCAACTAAGATCTGATACACTGTCCAACTATAGTTTCTCCACTTTCATGATCTAATGATCTATACCAATTTATATATAGAGCAGAATCATTAACTTCAGTTTATAGTACTATAATGAAATAAATTTCACACAAATGATTTACCAGTAGCAAATGAAGGCAATCCCAGTGCAAGATCTGCAGCATCATTTAAAACCCTTCTAGAGTATCGCTGGCTATCATTTTCTCCCATATCGTCATCATCAATATCATCAATATCATCAACAGTTAACTCTTGAGGCTGAGTGGAAGCAAGAGACTGAGACTTTGATAAACTGGACAATTCATCAGCTTCATAATAATGAAGAGCCTCCGAAGTTGCCAGATTTTGTATGAAGGGAGAAGAAGGAACAACTGGGAGAATCGGGGGTTCCCTATTAGGTGGTGACCCAGAAGACATGGCATTTGTGACCAAAAAGAATTCATCGGCAAAACCTGCTTTGTTCTTAAGTGAAAGAAAGAGTAACTCGATAAGGATGTAATACAAGACACGCACAAAATAGTGTAAATAGCAACAGTTAAACATTTCAAACTTCAAGCATTACAAATACACTAAAAGATAATAATACTAACCATAGTTGGCAGCAGGCTGCAATCATGATAATCTCGAATAGCTTCAGAGAGTTCAAGTGTACCTCCTGCACAATTAACATTTCATCAATATAAATCGTCAGGAGAATCATGAAAGAAGCAGCATATTTTGTACCTTTGCTGGCACAGTTCAGAACATAATCAACGCTGATTTGATCCAAATCCACATCATCCAATGAAACTGCTCCAGGAGGCATCACAACCTTTGAGATTAGGGTGCCGGATAGTATGAAATTCAAAAGCGTTCGCCTGTCGCGCCTATATCGCTGCAATACTTCAACAGCATTCTCCCTATAGAATTTGTCATTAGCGATGAACTAAAGCCTAACTAACTTAACCAATCAACCAGACTTACAAACAGCGGCTCAAATCAATAAAGGAAATGCAGCACATATGGGATTAAAGCACTAACGCAAGGATGATGCGATTTCCCCAAAAGTCAAATACAGCAGAATTACAAAACATTGCTTAAACCCAGTAGTAGTAGTAGTAGTAGTAGGGGGAAAAAAGACGAGGACATACTCTTCCATTCCTGACTTTTGAGCAGTTGCTTCCTTGACAAGATCTTGATAACTAAATTAATCACTAATCTTCTTCTTCTTCAGCAAATGTCTAATCTTTGATAAGGGCTCCGTGGACTAGTACTAGTAGTGGGTTACTACTTTGAAGAGGGGGTACAGCAGTAAATGCCACCCGGTGCAACACCGTCAGATCTAACTTCATGCGACAGCATCTGCAACTTGCAACCCACCGGATGACGAGAATTTCTTTTTTCCTTTTTTTAAAGTACAGGAATGGTTTTTTAAAAAGAGTTGGTCTCTGGAGTGACCGTCTATATTATAGCTAAAATATAGACCAAGAACTACATTAGAATATGAAAGAAAGGAGGTCCTTATTTGCAAAATTTGAAAAAATACTGTTCACGCATACTATTCACCGGTAGTGTTCACGCAGTGAATATGTACTCAAATTAGCAATATGCTGATCATGTGGTAGCATAGAAAGCCTGTATCTTCAAACATAGCATGTATCTTCAAACATTCTGCAGGAACAGTGAAACTCCACGGACTTATTTGCAGGGATTGTCACCATAACTTCATCTGCAAGACTTTATGTAAATACTATAGTTTCCTAAACAAACACACCTGTTTCTAACCTAAACACATCAGATTACAATCAACAGACTCTTCCTTCTCAGTTTTAACTTTTAATGAAAGAGTTTGTGCACAAGAAACAAAAGTCATCAGTTTTTAAACTAAACACTTTAGCATTCACATTCTTAAACAAGCTAGTTTCTATTCTAAACTACACATTTTTTCACTAGTTGCAAATACAACCGTTTTCTAAACAAACACACTTGTTTCTAAACTAAAGACATCAGATTTCAACCAGCAGATTCTTCCTTCTCAGTTTGTGTACAAGAAACAAAAGTCATCAGTTTTTAAACTAAACACTTTAGCATTCACATTCTTAAACATACTAGTTTCTATTCTAAACTACACATTTTTTCACTAGTTGCAAATACAACAGTATTCTAAACAAACATACCAGTTTCTAACCTAAAGACATGAGATTTCAACCAGCAGACTGTCACATCACAAAAAAAAGTAGTGTGGTCTGAGAACTGTGGGGATTGTAGAAACTAGATTATATATTCTGAAAACTGTTGTAATTGTGGAAACTTGATTGTTTAGGCTGAAAATTGTGGGGAGTGTGAAACTTGATTTTTTAGCCTTATAACTATGGTGCAACTTGATTGTTTAAAAAATATGGTGAAACTTGATTATTTAGTCTGAAAACTGTGGCGAGTATTTAGTTTCACAAACTAAAATCAATATGTTTAGGCAAACTAAAATAAATATATTTCAGCCTAAACAATCAAGTTTACACAATCACCTCAGTTTTCAAACTAAATAATCAAGTTTCACAAACACCACATTTTTCAGGCTAAACAATCAAGTTTCCACAATCACAGCAGTTTTCAAAACAAATAATCAAGTTTTCACAATAAAATATCAAGTTTCAACACAAATCAACATCGGGAAAATATTATTCATCACCTCCGTTAATGGTAGAATGCACCGCATCAGCATTTTGGGAGGATGAGGTCTTCATTATTCTTCAGATCTGCAAAATAAGAACGAATAAACTGAATGAATTTAAACGAATGAATATAAACGAATAAATTGAATGAAAACATCACAATCAATACCTGATCCAGAGCGCCGCAATCGATCGGAATATCTTAGCAACCGCGCCGGAAAATGTGAGAAACAGATCCAGATCGGAGATTGTAAGAAACCACGCCAGAGAATGTAAGAAACAGATCCAGATCGGAGATTCTGAGAAACCGCGCCGGAGAATGTGAGAAACCGCGCCGATCGAAAATTATGAGCTCTGGAGAATTGGGGGAAAGACGAGTTGCAGAAATAAAAGAAAATCACTATTCATTTATATACATACATATGTTCCGGAATTTGCAGAAAAAGGACCTGCCCCAAAGGTAATTTGCAAATTAGGGGTCGCGTCCAATATTATTTGCAAAAGAGACCGTCTATATTTATTATATTTATAGACGGTCTATTACAAGACTAATATTTTAAAAAAAAATCAACTTAAACATATTTTTTTTTGATGAACCCTTTTCTTAATTAATAAGCAAAAACTATTACAAGTTTAGACCTTCACTCCCAGTCTATTACAAAATTCCTAACCTGTTTCTAGGTTCAAAAAGACTACTTTTCTAATCACTTGAGAAAACACCTTTGGACCAGTTGTACTCATCTTCAATTCTCTTCCCCACTCTTCCAGCTAGCACTGATCTGTGGTTGAAGATCCTGCTATTTCTCTCCTCCCAAACATGATAGAGTGTGGCAACTAGATAGAAAAGTTTTTTGACCTGACCTGTTCTGCACCATATCAATAACCTTCTCCTCAGATCCCTCAATGTCTTCAATTCCTTCAACCCCAGTGATAGCAAAACTTTCTTACAAAAGTTGCATTTGGAAAATAAGTGTGGGGCTGTCTCCTCCTCCAAGCCACAAAGACAGCATTTTGGTTGCTGTTGAAGTATCTTGAATCTCTGAAGTCTATCCATTGTGGCTAGTTTCCCCTTTAGCATAAGCCATAGGAAAAATCTATGTTTTGGGAGTAGTTTGCTGTGTCAGATCAGCTTAACCCAGATATCTTCCTCTTCTGCCCCTTTCATGATATTGTATGCAGCAGTAATGGAGAATCCTCCATCCCTCCTTGTACAGAGCTGCATTTTGCCAATCATTGTATTTTTCAACCTCACAAGCAATTTCCATATCCAGTTGTGCCCCTCTGAAGCTTGATAAGTGTCAAAAGACTTTCCTTTTAGATAAAAGGCCTGGATCCACCTTATCCATAGTATGTCTTTTTTCTGCTGAATATCCCACACATGTTTGCACAAGGATGCCAAATTCCACAGTGAAGGATCTTTTATACCCATGCCACCAAATTTTTTCCCTATGCAAAGGGAGCTCCATGCTGTTGGTGTGAAGTACCTGCTGTTTGGATCTTTCCCTCATAAGAAGGCTCTACACATCTTTTCCACCTCCTCATGGATCTCTTCAGGAATTTTCAGAACACTTGACCAGTAGCTTGTTAAGCTAAGTAGTAAAGTGTTGATGACATGCACATTCCCTGCATGAGACATATGCCTGCTTTTCCAGCCAGCTATCTTTACTCTGATCTTATCCAATAAGCTTGCACAAGTCTCTCTGTCCCATTTGCAAGTTGAGAGGGGTAGTCCCAAGTATTTTAGGGGAAGTTCACCCCTTGATACATTGAGAATTGAGGCCAGTAAATCTTTTTCTCCCTCATCCATCACTGAGAAGAAAGCTACTGATTTCTTTTCATTTATTCCCAGGCCAGTGGTGCTTCTGAATTCCTCCAAACAAGCCTTGATGCCCCTCTTAGATTGGGCATTTGCACCACAGAAAATTAGCAAATCATCAGCAATAATTAAGCTGTGGATTCCTACCCTTCCACATCTTTGGTGATACTGGATGGAGTTATCTAAATAGTTGGATTCCAGCATTCTGGTCAAGTACTCCATTCCAATGACAAAAAGTAAAGGTGATAGAGGGTCACCTTGCTTGACTACCTTTTTACCCTTAAAAGAAGCAGTATAACCTCCATTAATTGAAATGCAAAAAGAGGATGTAAAGACACACCTCTGGAGCCATGTCATGAACAGTGGAGGGAACTTCAAAGTTGCAAGCCAATCAAACAGGAACTCCCAGCTCAGATTGTCAAAAGCTTTCCTGATATCTATTTGGAGCAAGCAGCTTGGTCTCATTGTACTGTAGTGGTATTTTTGGATGAGTTCTTGTGTGAGCAATACATTGTGTGCAATTTGTCTGCCTTTTACAAAGGCACCTTGGTTCAGGCTAACCACTGAAGGCAACACCACTCCCAGCCTTGTGCACAAGATTTTAGCCACCATCTTGTATAGTACTGAGCAGCATGCAATAGGCCTGAGGTCATTGGCTGTTTGTGGCAGGGGGCATTTAGGGATTAGGGCTAATACTGCTTGGCTAAAGTCAGTTGGCATTGTGTCCCCAGCAAAAAAACCCTTTACTGCCCTTATGATACCAGGACCAGTTATTCCCCATGTCTTTTTAAAAAATTGGCTGGTAAAGCCATCTTGACCAGGACTCTTGGATGAGCCAATACTCTTCAATGCACCATATATCTCCTCTGAAGTAATGTCTTGGATGAGTGAGGCTTGCTGGCTTACTGAGAGTGTACCCCCCATCTTCACATATTTTTTGTTCGGCTTCAATGTATTTTTACTGGTTTCTCCAAGTTGCTTCTTGAAAAAATCCTGTAGGTGCTGTTCAATAGCTTCCCTTCCTTCAATCAGATTAGCACCATCAGAGAGGCATAAAAGTTGATTGTGGTACTGTCTACTCTTCAAGAGTGAGTAGAACATTTTGGTAGGCCTGTCACCTTCCTTGATCCAATTAACCTTTGCTCTCTGCTGTAGATACTTGAATTCAGCCTCAGCATAAAACTCCAGTAGTCCCCTTTTGTCCCTTTCCAGTTGTTGCTGCTTTTGTGAGGTGAGGTTTTTGCTGAGTTCTGTGACTGCCTGCTCCCACTCCTCCCTTGCCAAGGCTGTCATTTTTTCAATTTCTGAGAATTGCCTTCTATTCAAGCACAGAAGAGGTGATTGAATGCCCCTTAACTGCTTGAAGAGATCTTCCATTGTCTGCACAGCATCATCTTCCCATACAACCTTTATGATGTCTTGAAACTGTGGAGATGAGCTCCACATATTGAAAAATTTAAAAGGTTTAGGGGCTTGCCTTTCTTTCTTCCTCAGCTGAATTATTTGTGGGAAATGGTCAGAGATTTCAGTAGTGTTGACCAAGCATAAAGTTTCTGGAAAAGTAGTGATCCAGGCATGATTGACAAGAGACCTATCAATTCTACTGAAAATCCTCTCTCCCACTGCCCTTTTGTTCTCCCAAGTGTAGCTTGGACCAACTGTTTTAAGCTACATCAGTTGCAAATCTTGCACACAATCCTGAAAGTCAGTGATCTCCTTTGTTTGTACTGGGGTCCCCCCTGCCTATCTTCCAGATGTAATGGGGCATTGAAGTCCCCTGTGATCAACCATGGGTAGGGGTCATGGTCCAGCTTCCTCAGTTGGGTCCACAGTGGTCCTCTGTCCTCTATGGTGTGGTAACCATACACAAAAGTGACAAAACACTCCTGCTTCAGTGATTTTATGTAACAATGCACATCCAGCCACTGTTTATTTTGTGCAGTTGCAATGACCTCATAGACATCAGGCCTCCAGCCCACCCAGAGTCTGCCCTTATCAATGACATCATTAGTGGTTGTCCAGTTCTATCCCATGCTGCTATAATCATTCCACACCAGTTGCTCCTTTTCTTTTTTAACCTTAGTCTCCATAAAGCCAACTAAGCCAACTTAAACATAATTATTCTTCTTCTCCTTTAATATTTTTTTTGAGGAATCTTCTCCTTTAATTTAAATATTAGTCTTGGAATAAACCGTCTATATTATAGCTATAATATAGACGGCCTATTTCTACAATTAAAATAGGAAAGGCGGCTCCTCTTTTGCAATTAATATTTACGCGGGTCCTTTTTAGCAATATAGGGAAATTGCATCACAGACCCTCCTCCATAAATATATATACCATATTTCTATTTTTTATTTTACAAAACCTTCTGTCGTTCCCAATTTCGCATCCCAAACCCTCTTTCAATTTCTGCGCAATCCAGCGGCGATGTCAAAGCTCGTGATTCCGGCGATGTCGGCGACTGAACCAGCGGCGATAAGAGAGGGATCGCGACGTTCCAATCGGCGGCGTGGCTGACCTGAATCGACGCCGGTGCTCTGGTTTGGAGCCGGCTCAATTGTCTCCGGCTGGTGGAAGATCTCCTGCGATTTCGACCCACCTTCGGCAGCAGACTCCTGCAGCGGAGGCAGCATCACAGGAGGCGGGAGCGGCGTAGCCACCTTCGTGGAATTAGGCGCCAGCACAACCTTCACCCCGTGCGGCGGACCTTCCTCAACCCTAACCACCCATCTCCGCCGCGCCTCCGCCTCGTCATCACCCCCATCCTTCGTGAAGTTGATGAGCCCCCATTCCTCGAGGAAGGCGAGGACCTTGCGGAGGGTGGTGACGTCGCCGACGAGCGACTTGCGAACGGCGGAGAAGGTGAGCTTCCTGGACGGGTCTTCCTGGTACTTGCAGATGATGAAATCGTGGTACTCGTATATCCTGTCCGTCCGCGTGAAGGAGGAGCCGTCGAAGAACTCCGACAGGTGATACTTTCTGTTTGATGTGGTTTCCCCCTTTTTTGTTGTTTTTTGGTACTTTGTGACTGCTCTGCAAATTTCTTCCATGAATTTTATGTGTTTTACTATGAAAACTAGACTGTTTAATGAGATGTCTTTCTGCTTTTAAAATTTTATGTGTTTATCTTGGAAACTGGACTTTTTAATGTGGATTCTGTCTTGTTATGAAATTTATGTGTTTAGCTTGAAAACTAGACTGCTTAATGTTGTTTTTGTCAGGATATGAAATTTTATGTGTTTAACTTGAAAACTAGGCTTCTTGATTTGTGTTGAAACCTGATTATTAATTGTGAAAACTGTGGTTTTGTAAAACTTGATTTAAAAATGTGAAAACTGTGATTGTGAAAACTCGGTTATTAAGGTTGAAAACTACAGTGATTGTAGAAACTAAATTTTTTAGGCTGAAAACAGTGGTGTTTGTAAAACTTGATTGTTTAGTTGAAAACTGTTTTTATTATGAAAACTCGATTGTTTAGGTTGAAAATTTTGGTGTTTGCGAAACTTGATTATTTATTTGTGAAAACTGTGATTTTTGTGAAACTTGATTGTTTAAGTTGAAAACTGTGATGATTGTGAATTTTTAGGCTGAAAACTTTGGTGAAACTTGACTATACTTGACACAACATTATTTAACCTAAACACCCTAATTTTTATGTACCTAGAATCTGATGTTTATAATATGGAAACTTGTCTTTCTAACCTGAATTCTTTTGTGTGTACAAGTGTTTAAAATCCAGAAATTATATTAACTGATTTCTGTACATATTCTTTGCGTGAACAGTACCGTGAATAGTACTTTTCCAAATTTTACAAATAAGGACCTCCTTCCTTCCATATTGTAATTTAGTCTTTGGTCTATATTATGCTATAATATAGACGGTCACTCCAGAGACCAACTCTTAATTTAATTGGCTTTAAATGTCAACAAAAAAATGTAGGGCTTAAGGGCATCCACAATGGAGCTATTTAACCCAACTTTTCTTAATAAGGAGTGCTCCTTCTTCATTTTTTACCACTATGGATTTTTAAGTAGTTACTCCTTAATTAAGGAGTACTACTTAATTAAATGTAGAATGACCCCACCAATTAATAATTGTAATTTTTTATTTTCCTTTTATGTTTTTGACTTTTTTTAGATGGTATATATACAAATTATCATATTGTAAGAATTGTCTTATTTTTAAATTTGAAACTATTGTAAAAGATATGTATTTAAAATCAATTTAAATGGAAATTATTATCACATATGCAAATAAATATTTAAAACATATATTGTTCATATAAATAAATATCTATCAATCACCTCATCCAAACCAAATTAAATATAAATAAATATGTACTCGAATATAATGTCACAAAATAAATCACTTGATTAAAGTATTAAATTCATAAAATAAAATATAATAGAATGATAATAAAAATGCGTACTTAAAAAAATCATAAAATTCCATGATCTAATTTATGTTATACTTGGCTTTGATAATTGAAACCATTTTTTGATGAACTTTCCTTTGATCCTCTGTCATTGTATTTGGATCTTCCCCCAATAGACTGAACTCTTCCTTCATTGTGCTCATCGACAATTTTATTCCCAAATCTTTTATTGCAGCCAATTTCTCTTTTTGCATCTCTTTTTGATTATGAAAGAAAAAGGATAGTTTTTTATATGCACATATTCAAAACGACTAAATGTATTTATATTAATATTTTATACTAGATAAAGAATAATCTTATAATTATTTTATTACATTTTCAATTTATATGAAATTGAAATTATACATCAACTAAAAATTGAATGTTTCATTATTTTATTATTCTTATTATTACATATTTATTTCTTACAATAAATATTATTATTATAATTAATATGTACGGAACTTAAAAACCATTCCATTATTGATGGTTGCTCCTTATTTAGATTCTATCAAAAGTGATGATGTGGCATTTAAGAAGCACTTCTTATTTTCTTACCATTGGAGATGCTCTAAATCCGGGATTTTCTTGCAATTTTTGACAAATTGTATGACCCTAACAGATAATATAAATATTTAAAAACCTTTTGATGTAGGACGTGTAGCATGGATTTTCTGTAACGGATCTTAGGGTCCGAACGTGGTGAATAAATGGTTGATTGTAGTTTATAATGTATAATAATCAGATGGAAATTGTAGAGTAACGATATTGTCCTTCCACATCATGCTTCAGGGTCCATTAAACGTCGCGTATGTCGAGTAAGTTTGAATTGCTCGCACTTGAAGATTACGATTTTTGTCGCAAAGAATTTTTATTTATCAATTGTTTGAATAATTCTCCATATTAGATTACATTATATATTACCTAAGAAAGGTAAATCTAAAGAGGAATAGGATTCCCTCTAATTTCCTATAACAATAATGTGCTAAAACTTAAAAGAAAACCAAGAAAACATGTTTAAAATAAACCTTCTTAAACCTTGAATACCATTTTTAGATTATATGAATAATCTAAAAATAGTCACTTCTCATTCCTCATCATTCTCACCCACTTGAAAAAACTCGACTCTTGGCGAGTTAAAAATCATAGTCATCTCAGAAGGCTCAAACATGTACACCTTGAACATTCTTCACGTGGATGTTCCTTCCATCGAACTAGACACTTCTGGCCATGTACTAATTTCGGAATTTTTTCGAGATGTAGCACATCCATACTTCCACCATGCGATACTGCAAAAACTACTTTAGGTAACTTGGGAAAATATTTCACTTGAGTTTTAGTAATCTTCTTAAATCCTCCAAAAGAGCTAAATGCTGATATAGTGAGCTTATATTCCCTTTGCCTCAAGAAATTTGGCATAGGAACCTTTCTGATAAACCTTGCACATGATTCCGGACCAAGAAAGAATTGAACTTTCGGGACTGAATTAGTAGCTGATCTTTCGCCATTTGACTCTTCTGCAACTGTTTCTTCCCTCTTGAAAGTCTCTTCATCGAGTTGCTTCTCAAACATTGGTTTGTATAGGTTATCCTCTTCAACATCTTCAACAACCTTAAAATGCTCAAAGACGTGGTCGCACTTTGTTTTCTCTTCAGCATCTTTTGTGTTGGGTATAACAGTGGGACAATAGGGTGATTGGGATAATAGCTGGATAACGACAGCGTCACGTAGCACTCTCGTTTTCCTTTGAGAATATTTCGACCCTATCAGCCTGGGTTACATGAAATTTCTCGTAGGATAAAACTATCGATGTATTCTTGATTCTAGGCTGGAATCAAGAACATGTCTTTGAGTATTAGTGTTTCTGGATTGTATATCAGAAAATCTGTGTTTCTCGTTGTCGTTTATATATTTTAGTGTTACCTGCATCAGGCATCACGTATCGTTCTATTTGACATGCATCAAAAGCCACATGTATTTATAGCCAACACCATTGCACCAGATTGCATCCGTAAAGATACCAGTCGGTAACTGCATGCCAACTGCATACGTACCAACTTTATCTAAACAATAACTATACAGTAAACCATATAGTAACTTCATGCAACTCCTACTTATGTACCAAACCAATCTGAACAGACACATGTTTGGTAATTTCGTATGCAACCATTCTGTTAATTAATACATGTTCATTATCCTCAGAATTAACTCTGAATCGATGCAACACTTTAATTTAATATAAATCACACACAGATAAATAAATAAATATTTATCTTACAACCGTAAACTCGTAGATAGTTTTTACAAGTGTGCACTCCGCACCACCAACCTTGTTATAACATCTTTGACCTGCATACATCAATTTGGCACGCCCAGTGGGACCTCTCACACTTATTGACGACGTCGCCGAACCTTGTTTCCGATCTGATCTAACGCTCCTGAAGAGGCAACTTCCCTGACAACATGTCTGACGCCGAGCAACCCAAACGAAGCGCCCGTGTACTAGGGAAAAATCTAAAGGATAATCCAGAAGCGGAGCAGCACCTTCAAGGACATGGACGCGGTCGAGGGCGCGGACAACCCAGAAGATCTCGGGCACACTTTGCCTCACAGCCATCACCAAACTCTACCATGGGTACCGGAAACTCCAGCGTTCCGATATCCATCAACCCAAATCCTGTTGGGATAACACCACCAATCTCTGGTCCGAATCCTGGTATGTTCAGAGTACCTCCCGGATCAAATCCCATCGTATCCAGGATACCAGCATCCGGCTCCAATCCAGCTACATCCAGGACCCCACCTCCTGAAACAAACCCTGTTGGATCTGAAGTACCAAACTCAAGTCAAAGGGTTTTCATCCATAACGACGTGAATTACAACACGAACGTCAACAATTCAAATGGCCTGAACCAGGAAAATAGGTTGGGGTATACTGGTCCCGATTTGATCTTCTCTCCAGAAGAATGAACACAAAGGGATTGGCAAATCTTTGCAGAAAGACAGCAGAAGGACGTTAGACAGAGCCATCTCAGGGAAACCTTGAACCAAACCATACAACACAGCCCGCGAGGCTCTGATCCGCTCCAAATTGACCTTTTCTAGGACACTCCCCCGAGGGAAAATAGGTCGGGGTATAGTAGGTCCAACTCGATCTTCTCTCCGGAAGGAAGAGCACAAAGAGATCGACAAATTTTTGAAGATGGACAACAAGAAGGAGAATCTGCGATAGAACACTATTATAGATACATGAATCTCGCTACGATACGCTATGATCAAGATGAAATCCTCTTGGTAAACCTGTACCGGATGATGGTAGGTAATAACACTCTGAGGAAGAAAAAGAAGAAGGATAGCTCCCACAACAATAACAACCAGGGTGGCGGAAACAACAATCCTCAAGATCCTCCCCCACCATCATCAAATGGAGCCAACCGAGTCATCAATAGTATTAATGGCTATACCGGAGAAGCAATTTCCCTAACTAAGCTGAAGGATAGTGTGCGGACCCTACCACATACCAAGCTGGTCAACAAGAGTCTCCATTCCGAAGAAGCTATTACTTTCTCGGACAAGGATGACATACCAAATCAGATGCTTCATTCTGATCCTCTCATCATCTTGGCAACCATACAAGATTCTTTGGTAACAAGAGTCTTCATAGACAACGGGAGTGGGGTAGAAGTAATGTTTCAGGATTGCTTCCAGAAGTTAGGATTTACCAAGGGAGACCTCAAACCTACGGGTCCGATCTCGGGGTTTACCGGAAATCTCGTAACACCTCTTGGAAAAATCACACTCCCGGTCACAGTAGCAGATGGGATGAGGAGCCTGACCCTCTACCGCACATTTGTGGTAGTCAACACCGTCACACCTTTCAACATTATCCTTGGCAGACCTTGGATGTGCCAAGCTAAAGCCATATGGTCTCCCTACCATCTGATGCTGAAGTTTTCAACACCACAAGTAGTAGTTTCAATCAAAGGAGACCAAGAAGTGGCGCATTCCTGTATGATCACGGCTATACATTACACCAGAAAAATGAGTAACATCTCGGCCAACAACACCATCTTAGGAGATTTGATCCCCAACCATGATCTCGAACAATCTATGGTGTTTTACTCCGAGAAAAATGACAATTATGTGCCAAGAGATCCTCCAACACTGGGGGAAGAAGTGCAAAAATTTTCACTAACCAGCCCTGAGGAAAAGGACCATCTTTATGTTTCTCATTTCGATTTCCAAGCCACCAACAATGAGGCAGAATGTGAAGCCATCATCACCGGATTAAAATTGGCTAAAGACTTGGAAGTCAAAAACCTTGAGGTCTTCAATGACCCGCATCAGCAGGTAAAAGGTAAATTCAAAAATCGAGAGTACAATCTTCAAAAATACCTCGAGATGGTTAAACCTCTCCTAAATCAACTCCGACACTATGAGCTGAATCATATCCCCTGAGAAGAATCGCTAAGGGAAATCCTGGCGAAGAGAAATGACAAAGAAGATAGCATAATGGCTACTGGCATCTCGGACACATGGATAAACTCCTACATCGAATACCTTCAAACGGGTACCCTTCTTGAGGACAAGCACCTAACATGGAAGGTCCGAGGAACACATGAAGAAGTCTACGGTAGCTATCAAGGTCCACGTACTGTTATTCGAAATCTCCTACAAAAGAGTTATTTTTGGCCTATGATGTTACAAGGTGCCAAAAGATATATCGATTCTTGCCACCAATGCCAGAGATTTGCTAAGATGATCCAAATGTCACAGGAGAATATGATTCCTATCCAAGAATCCCGACCATTTTCCCGATGGGGCATAGATCTCGCCGGACCTTTTTCCACGGTCCCTGTTATCAACTTTTGCTGGAAGAATATCGTGTGTCGCTATGGCATCCCGAGATACATAATGACCGGTAAGGGAGCACAATTTGCTAATGACCCCTTCAAGAAATGGTATACAGAGTATGGCATACATCCGAAGCTGACCTCGGTATATTATCCAGAAGCCAATGGCCAAGTAGAGGTTACAAACCAAACCTTGGTAAACGGCATCAAGAAGCGCCTCGAAGGAGTCAAAGGAAACCGGACCAAAGAACTACCAAGCGTGATCTGGACCCATACAACCACACCAGCCACGGCAACAGGGAAAACTCCTTACAGCTTAGTCTATGGGTCCGAAGCGGTCATCCCCATGGAGATTGGGATCCTCTCCGACCGTATTTCTCAACCAAATGATGAAGAGGGCACGACCAACGAAGAAAACCTTCGGCTCGACCTTGACCTCCTAGAAGAGAAGAGAGCAAATGCTACTATCTACAAGGCCAAAGTAAAGGAAAGATTCAAGCGCTACCATGATAGAAAAGTCTACTTGGCCACTTTTGTTAAAAGAGACCTTGTCATAAGGATAAACGAGAAAAGCAAGAGAAAAGTGGAAGGGAAGCTAGCCCCGAACTGAGAAGGTCCATATCGAGTCCTAGAATCCCATCCAGGGGGAAGCTACCTCTTGGAAACCATGAAGGGGAACCTATACCACAAAAATGGAATGTGATTAACTTACGAAAGTATCACAGAAGACCAAAAACTCAAGGGAGAGTCTCACAAAGGTTCGAGACTATCAAAAAAGTCCGAGAAGCCTCATCAAGGTCCAAGACAAGCATGCTCTAGTACAAACGGGTACTCAAAATCAAACCCACTATTTACTTTACTTCTACTCTTAAAAGTTATAAATTTAGATTGAAATCATGATATATTTTATACCTATCCTTATAATAAGCAATCTAAAATTCCTTTTCTAAAAAGAGGATTGTTATTTTAAATATAACATTGATTCCTATTCAAAACTATATACCTTATAAGGTATATGATTGGTCAACTTATAAGTTGTTTGGATCCAATATTAAAATACCAATCGTTTTGAATAAAAGAGATAGGTTCGAGATAAAGTACTTCAAAAAAGTGCTTGATTGAGGTCTATAGACCAAAAGAGCAGACATGCTCGAGAATCAATCATCTCAACATAAAGAGGAGAAACCTCAAAAACAAAAGTTGAAGTTCATATCAAAGGTGTTATTACATCAGAATATGATACTTCTAAAAAAGACCCTCAAAAGGGCACACATAGAGAAAAAACCTCGAACACAAATAGTTCATATCAAAGGTGTTATTACATCAGAATATGATACTTCTAAAACAAGACCCTTAAAAGGGCACATAAGAGGCTAAACCTCGAATCTAAAAAGGACATATCAAAGGTGTTATTACATCAGAATATGGTACTTTTAATATACCCAATAGGGTTTCCTAGGACTTCACCAGAAGTGACACTTGAGAGATGGGCTATTGTCAACTTTTCTGCACGCTGTGACATTAAAAGACTTGACAAAATATGCCTGAGGAAGAAACCCAACAACATCAAGTACGCAGAATGTTCATCATGGACAACTGTGAAGACCTGATCCCGGAGTATCTTAGCTTGGCATGAGTTCCTTTCCAGTAAATCATGAGACCGAAGTTCATGTGCAAAGGATTTCAGGCTTTGAAACTGACGTGGAGATGTCGAGACTAATCAACCTTATTTGTGGAAGAACTAGAAATCACCTCTTCAAGAGAAGGTAATTCAGGATACTTAGCTTTAATAAGCCTTAGTAAATCTCCCGATGATACTATCTTCTCGGAGGGATCCAATGCATCCAAAAACTCGGCTCCAGGGATCCAGCGTTTCACAGTCAGAGCAGCGAGCTTATCAGCAGCATCAGGATGAGAGAAGATTTCCTTCATCATCTCCACCTCTTTCTCGGATTGACAGAGATGCAAGACGCCACCCAAGATCCCATGCAGTTCAGAGGAATGGAATAAATCTCCATACTCCTCCCTGTGATTCTAAAACTCGGGGCTACAAGTAATGAAGGCACTCCAAAACTTTAGAAGCCGTTTAAGCTCCTCTGAATCCTTCTCCTTGGTTTGGTTTTGCGCCAGCTCCTCAGTAATATCTCGATAAGCCTCCAGCTCTTTCTCTTGAGACTTCTTCGCCAACAGCAGGTCCTTATTCTCAGCCTCTAGCTGCTCAACCCTGACTTCTAGTTGAGTCACATCCAATGGAGCCAAAACGGGTGGAGTAGAAGCAGCAGACTTAGTTGTCATAGTCAAGAGGGAAGCTTCCATCTTCTCCTTCTTTGCCCTGAACGCCCGGCATTTACCATGTAATTCCATCACAAAATCAGATAAGTGCCGGATCACGTCATTCGCTCGAGGCCCTATCGTGGACAGATCCGCCATCAACTGAGAGATAGTTTCCAGGGATATATCAAAACCTAGCATCTGAAGCATCTATATAATATAACATGAAAGATAGTTACCTCAGCGACGAAGGGATACTTCTTAGAAGACCTCCGAGAAGCCTGACCATCATCTTCCTCTGGACAACTCAGATAGTACTTCAGTTTCTATAAAGAAGCATCTGCAGAGATCACCAGCTCCAGGTCAGATTCATCACCATCATCTGAGGACCTTTCAACCTCAGTTTCCCTCTCCTCGGACTCCTCCGCTTCCTCATCTATGACGTGGAGATGGGCCTTCCCCTTCTTGATCTTTTTCTTCAGGGGAGACGCTGTATATATATATATATATATATAAAACCCTCAGCATATGACACAAGAAGAACATATTATACAACAACTAAATATGACTAGAAAAGTTACCCGAAGAAGACCGACTGGAAGAAGATTCACCACGATTCCGATGAGACTTTCTCGGACCCCCTCTCCTGGCCTTCTTCTTTCTTCCCTGGGTTTTATCAGGGAGGGCCCAATTCCGATCAGGCTTCAAAAAGCTGGAGGTAGATTTCGACCGAGGAACATCCAACAAGTACGAGTAAGTGACACTGGGCCACTGCCATACAGAGCCATGTGCGCCCAGAACACAATCCTTTCTTTGAAGGGTGATGTCCTCCTTTAGGAGCTCATCGATGATGCCCTTTAAGTGATTAGGAATTATGAAACCCCGGTCACGAGCTATAGCGTCCTTCGGATGGGGATGCAAATCAGGGACCTCGTACTTACTTCGGTCGAAAGTAAAACGGTCTGCCTCCCACACACCACTGCTATCAGGAAACGTGATGGGTTTCCTCTTCCTCGGAGTAAGGCTAATGTACTCGTAAATCTCAAAAGAGAATAACGTATACAGACTCCTGAATAAATCCAGGCTCGGGTCGTAGTTCTTCCGAGTGCACCAGGAAATCACCGCCATGATTAACACTACCACATTGGAATGTATTTGGCTCGGATGCAGTTGATGATGCTGCAGGAATTCATGAAATAAAGGGGGAAAGGGAAAACTTATCCCTTGCTGCAAAAACCTCCCATAAAGTACCCCTCGAGTGGGGCTCACCAGATTTCCAATGGGAACTTCTCCATCCTCGAGCTTCAAGCCAGCCTCATGAGGATATGACAGCCTGCAGGACCGCAGATACTTTAACGTCCTTTCGTCGACCACCTTGGTGACGTGATTCACACCATCGGTGGCAAGAAACCGTTTATTAACTCGGGGCTCCACATTAGGGTCTACTTCTGACCCAGAGGCACCATCATTTGTCACTACAGTTACCGCATGTAGTGGCGTCGCCATGGTTACCTCCATTAACTCTCCAGACTCAACCTCTAAGAATAAGCTACTCAAGTCACGATTAGCTGGAGCTCTATTTTCAACAACATTCTCCACATTGCCATGGGGAACGGTGGAATTTTTGGAAGACATGTCAATATAGAGAATGGGGGGAAGAAATTATATGAGGAAAAGAAGGCAAATTTGAAGAAAATTTCTTTGGAAAGTTGAAACGCAGAGATGAAGATTGATGATAAACACAAGGAAAATTACTTGGTTATATAACCAGTAATTAGCATGCATTTAAGTGGAGTAATTACCTCGACTCGCGAAACGATACAGGCAATTGGAAGGTTGGTCCTCCTCACCGCCAGAAGATACAATGAATCAAGACCACGTGTCAGTACCCTCAGAATTCAAGAAGGCAGATTCAGATCCAACCGTCCACGTGTCCTGATGGAATACGAAAGAACTTGAAGCTAGATATTCAGAAGGGTAAGCCTGAGAGAAGAGTCCCCGAAGGACACCCCGAGCTTAATACCCCGAGTTAGTCTCCCTCGAGTTATTGGTCTTCCCTCGAGAAGCAAGCCTTGGAGTACTCTATATTCCGAAGATCTACCTTGGGGCTATTGATAAGTCCATGGTTCGTATTCGGGGCTCATTCATACTCGGGCCAGGGCCCGAGAAGGGTCGTGGGCTCGAGATATGCGGAGGATGGATCCACAGGTCCATCAATCCTAATCCTTATAAGGAATGTGTATATTATGAGTGTTCTACAAGGAATATACATCTTCTCTAAGATGGTAATATGATCATCCTAAACATGGTAATACAATCATGTCCGAAATATACTTCTTTTATACATGGTAATACAACCTTTATTCCCATAAGAGTTGTATTCATACCATAAATACACATCTTGGTGATCTACGGATTGTAGCCATATAAATACCCTAAAGGTTTGGTAGACCTCTCCATCTAATATCATACTTTATACATTAGGCCTTAAGCAAATATACTGACTTGAGCGTCGGAGTGTCTATCCCCGGGACACCCGGGGCCTTTGTCTTGCAGATCAGTTCGAGGCCTGGTTCGTCGTCGAAGTGTTGGTGTCCTGCATACATCAAACATTGCACCAGATTACATCCGTAAAGATACCAGTCGGTAACTGCATGCCAACTGCATATGTACCAACTCTATCTAAACAGTAATTATACAGTAAACCATATAGAAACTTCATGCAACTCCTACTTATGTACCAAACCAATCTGAACAGACACATGTTTGGTAACTTCGTTTGCAACCATTCTGTTAATTAATACACGTTATTATCCTCAGAATTAACTCTAAATCGATGCAACACTTTAATTTAATATAAATCACACACATATAAATAAATAAATATTTATCTTACAACCGTAAACTCGTAGATAGTTTTTACAAGTGTGCACTCCGCACCACCAACCTTGTTATAACATCTCGAGTTCACTATCTCAAATCCAGTTATACTTAAATTAAACCAGTATTTAAACAAAATACCAACAATCCTCCCTCATTTAAGTATAATCCCTAACTCGGAAAATCCAACAATCCATCAAAACCAAACAAGTGCATAAATGAAAATGTCTTATAGATTGAATTTTCATCTTAGTGAATTACACATTCCAAATGCTCGAGAATTGGGGTGTCTAAAAGATTGAACCCTTCAACCCATTTGAACACTTGAAGATAAAACACGCACAAGTTCAAAACAGCCCAAAAGATAAATCGACACTATACAAGCCATGTGTCCATATCCGTTCATGAGTGCATACAAACCCAAGCCCGGGCTTCTTGAAGCGGCTACACTTCGCACTACATATAGGTGAATCTTTTTAATCGTACACATGCATATGTACTTCGTCAAAAGATTCATTAAGAAGTTAAACTTCAACCTCTGGTCTCTCATGCATGTCCAAACATATATCTTTCGGGATATAATATATATGTTTCAATCTTAAACAATAGGCCTTCCACATTGAATTTAACTCAAGCGTCGTACTAGAGCGAAATTGGGTATACCACCATCAAAGATATAAATAGACTTAAACATCCCGATAACCGACTTTAGAAAGTCCCTGGCTAAACCACTTCGTCAAGTGGTCTGCAAAACTGTATCAAACTTTTATAACAATCCAAGTCTCTTAACTTAACCTTAGACTTGTCATTCTTGCACCTTTAGATATTTACCTCTATGTGCAAAATCACAAATGACTTCTGATAGGGTATGGGCCATAAAGCCCATACAAGATCCAGCATACCACACGAGATGAGGACCCCCACCTTGCTTGACAGCTCACACATAGTACGCACACGTGAGACCCCTGTGCTCAACACGTGCAGCACGCATGGAGGAACACAACAAAATCCATGGAGACGCTCACACCGGATAAGGCTCCCAACAGGTATAAAGGAAGGAGAGCTTCCTCTCTCTTTCCTTAGATTCTCTCGTCCTGTTACTTGGATTTTCTCTCTCTAAAACACCCAAATCTTACTTGGGCGTCGGAGCGGACGAGGCCGAATGCCGCCCGCTTGAGCTCACGTTACTCTTTGTGCAGGAACGAGAAGAAGGTCATCACCTTGCTGGAAGTCCAATCTACACCGGAAATCCAGAACCATATCATTGGCGCCGTCTGTGGGGAGCGCTGATCTATCTCACTCACGCAGCTCGATTCAGTGATTGAAGTTCGATGGAGCAGACCCCAATAGCAGAGGGGACCATCCTTGATGTCACGCCGCCGGCAAACCCACCCGTACGGCACACCGACCAAGAGCCCATGACTCCGGAGATGTTTCAGGTCATGATGGCTCCGTTCTTAGCATCCCAGGAGAGGGTGCTGTCAAAATTGAAATTCTTGGAAGAGAAGGAAGAAGCCCGACAGCATGGCCAGAAGATCGCGCCAACAAAGCTGAATTTCAACGGCGAGGAGCAAGAAGCGGCGTCGCATCTCCCGGCGAAGAAGCAAACCCAGAAGAAAGGCAGCAACAACGACGCAGCCAAATTGGATGGGCGCGGATCCTGTCAGCACGGAGGGAGAGGCCAGGATCCAGATCTCAACGACTGGAAATCGGGCTATGTTCATTTCAACGCCGGAGAAGTTCACGTGGATGACAGGAGACGTGGAGATTATGAAGATCACCTTCCGGAGATCGAGAAAGGGTCACCGTGGGTGAAGAAGATCCGGCTCGCTGTGGCCGATCCCAAGACCAAGATCCCCTAGAACCTGGGCACGTATAGCGGTGCTGTCATTCTTGAGGACCACATGCACACGTTCATCAACAACATGTCGACGTACGCCATCCCGCAGGCGATCTGGTGCAAGGCGTTTGCTACCACCCTCACCGGAGCAGCACGTCTGTGGTTCAAGGCTCTACCAGATGGCAGCATCGCCAGCTTCAAGATGTTGGAGGAGAAGTTCCTGCGCAGGTTCATGCAGAGGAAGCAGTTCACTAAGGAGTGCACAGACATCATGTCGATCTGCCAGAAGAGAGGATAAAGTTTGTTCGAGTATTGGGAACGGGTCTCGAGTCTGGCCAACCAGGTGAAGAACCTCACCGAGAAGCTGATGATCGACTCTTTTGTGAAGGGGTTGATTCACAAGGAGATGAAGCAGGAGTGCTATCTCCGCAAGGTGAAGACCCTGGAGGAGTTGATAGAACGCATTGAAAGCTTTTCACGTGTTGACGAGATGAACCTGGAAGGGGATGATGGCGGTTATGTTGCACGCAACAAGAACAAGAAGAACACCGGTTCCAACACGCAACCGTCAAAAAAGGGTGGATGTGAGAAGTTCAACAAGTTGAAGGACACCTCCTTCACCCCACTAACACAATCACCACGTGAGATCCTCAGGCTGGTAGCTGGCAAGTGCTGGATGCTCCGAGCAGGAGGAAGAAGCCAGCCAACATGAGGAACAAGGCGTATTACTGTGAATACCACAACGACCATGGACACGACACCAACGATTGCTACCACTTGCGTGCTGCAATTGAGAAGTGTGTGAGATCCGGACAACTCGCCCACCTCGCCAAGGAGGCCAGAGCCCACAACAAGGCCACCTGGTCGACCGAAACATCTGGACGGATGGATTTTCGAAGAGATACAAGAGGAAGAGCTCGAACTCCAGAACCCTCTCGTCCCAGCTTCAAGGGGAAAGAGGTGCACGAGTAGGGAGGTATTCGGAAGATGAGGACGAGCATTATGAGAAGCGCCAGCGTGCAGAACAGGAAGACACCCCGCATGACAGCAGAAGGAAGTCAGCCATTACCAACATCTACACCATCATAGGTAAAAGTGCAGGTGGCAAGACAGAATCTCAGAGGAAGGCTCGGTGTAGGAAGGTACCAGAACCAGCACCAAGAGAAAGGAAGTTGGCGGAGGATGAAGTCATCATGTTCAGCTCAAAGGATCCAATCCCGGATCGTTCTGCTGGAGGTGATGCAGTGGTAATCCAAATCCAGATTGCAGACAAGCTCATTCACAGGGTGTATGTGGATGGGGGCAACTCAGCCGAGGTGATGTACTGGCACTGTTTCACGCAACTGGGCGAGGACATGAAGAAGAAGCTGAAGCCTACTGCCACCCCGCTCGTGGACTTCGCGGACAGGGAGGTATGGCCAGAAGGTACAATCTACATCCCCATAACTGTTGGTGAACACCCATATAGCAAAACCATCGAGGTGGAGTTCATTGTGGTGAAACGCCAGCAGTCCCTACAACATGATACTTGGGCGTCCTGCACTAGCGTTCATGAAGGGGATAGTGTCGACCTTGCACCTGTTACTCAAGTTTCCAACCAAGGCAGGCATCGCTACGGTTAAAGGAGACCAGCAGAAAGCAAGGGAGTGTCACCGCATTGCTCTTAGCAACAAGAAGAGGAATGTGGACGGCATGAGTAAAGAAGCAAGTCCAGGTTATCGCCGACGTGCTGTGGCCATGGTGACGCCCGCAGCACTACGCGAGGAAGAAGACCCGGTAAGCGAGACTGCACCTGTCGAACTGGGGCGCAAGGGGAACCAGGTCGTACAGGTTGGAGTATCTCTACCGGAGGATGTGAAAGAGGGATTAGCTGCAGTGCTAAGGGATTATGCAGACGTGTTCGCATTGGAATCCAGCGACATGACAGGGGTGTCGGAGGAGATTGGGTGCCACGCCCTCAAAATCTCATCAGACTACAAGCCTGTCGTCCAGAAGAAGCGAGCACTCTGCAAGGACAGGAACGAGGCAGTCAACAAGGAAATGGACGAGTTGATCAAGTCGGGTGTCCTGGTCGAGGTGAAATATATCCCACCTGGCTAGCGAACCCCGTCTTGGTTAAGAAACCAAATGGATCATGGAAGATGTGTATTGACTACACCAGCCTCAACAAGGCATGTCCTAAAGATTGTTACCCGCTGCCAATGATTGATCAGAAGGTGGATGCATTGGCATGGTACAAGGTGAAGTGTTTCCTTGATGCGTACAAAGGTTATCACCAAATCCCCATGAAGAATGAGGATGTGGAGAAGACAGCCTTTATTACGGAGAGAGGAGCATTTGGATACCGGATGATGCCGTTCGGACTCAGGAATGCTGGAGCAACATACCAACGTGTGGTCGTGACAAGCGATTTCCCACGTCGTTAAATGGGACTCCGCGAGATCAAAATACTATTTATAAATCACCTACGACTTCTAACTACTAGAGAGTAGATAGTGGGAAGTAGGGGTCGAACCACAAGGAGAAGGGACTTGTAAGAGTGTTTTAAAGTAGAAAATAAGTATACTTATATATTATGTAGAAAGCAATGTAAACAAGGGGGGGTTTTGAGATTGGTTTTTGTTACACTACGAAAGGAAACTAAACTATCAATAGTTAAGCTAAGGGGATGATACTAGGATTATGAGGCCTTGGGAGGCAAATGACTTCAATTTCCAACTATCGACTTATCACCGAGCAAATGCAGTTACAAGGAAGTTTAGACCATTTGTCAAGGATGAAAGCATCATATTCTCTCGAATGTAGCTAGAGAGGATGATAACACCACTCAAAAGCTCTCATTGTTGATTCACCTAGATGATAACATCATAGATAACTCAACAATGGTATTAGGATTAGAGAGAGACAAACTTACTCACACACCCGCAATAGCGAGAGCATACAAATAATACATTTGATAACTAGCAAGAACCAAGACGATGATAGCATATATGTCTCGACTCCTACTTTGCTACTTAAGGATATTGGAGTGAACGATAACGTTCTACCCACAATTCTAGCTATTCGTTGATAACAATCATACGTTAAAAAGGAATCTTCAACTCAAGTATACAATCACATATTAGGGGGACTAATGATAACATTCAATCCTTACCCAAACACATAATTGATTAATCATGCAAGTTCATAAGATTTCCACTTCTAACAACTCACATTTATCATGGCATTCCTTAACTATGCGATACTGCAAAAACTACTTTAGGTAACTTGGGAAAATATTTCACTTGAGTTTTAGTAATCTTCTTAAATCCTCCAAAAGAGCTAAATGCTGATATAGTGAGCTTATATTCCCTTTGCCTCAAGAAATTTGGCATAGGAACCTTTCTGATAAACCTTGCACATGATTCCGGACCAAGAAAGAATTGAACTTTCGGGACTGAATTAGTAGCTGATCTTTCGCCATTTGACTCTTCTGCAACTGTTTCTTCCCTCTTGAAAGTCTCTTCATCGAGTTGCTTCTCAAACATTGGTTTGTATAGGTTATCCTCTTCAACATCTTCAACAACCTTAAAATGCTCAAAGACGTGGTCGCACTTTGTTTTCTCTTCAGCATCTTTTGTGTTGGGTATAACAGTGGGACAATAGGGTGATTGGGATAATAGCTGGATAACGACAGCGTCACGTAGCACTCTCGTTTTCCTTTGAGAATATTTCGACCCTATCAGCCTGGGTTACATGAAATTTCTCGTAGGATAAAACTATCGATGTATTCTTGATTCTAGGCTGGAATCAAGAACATGTCTTTGAGTATTAGTGTTTCTGGATTGTATATCAGAAAATCTGTGTTTCTCGTTGTCGTTTATATATTTTAGTGTTACCTGCATCAGGCATCACGTATCGTTCTATTTGACATGCATCAAAAGCCACATGTATTTATAGCCAACACCATTGCACCAGATTGCATCCGTAAAGATACCAGTCGGTAACTGCATGCCAACTGCATACGTACCAACTTTATCTAAACAATAACTATACAGTAAACCATATAGTAACTTCATGCAACTCCTACTTATGTACCAAACCAATCTGAACAGACACATGTTTGGTAATTTCGTATGCAACCATTCTGTTAATTAATACATGTTCATTATCCTCAGAATTAACTCTGAATCGATGCAACACTTTAATTTAATATAAATCACACACAGATAAATAAATAAATATTTATCTTACAACCGTAAACTCGTAGATAGTTTTTACAAGTGTGCACTCCGCACCACCAACCTTGTTATAACATCTTTGACCTGCATACATCAATTTGGCACGCCCAGTGGGACCTCTCACACTTATTGACGACGTCGCCGAACCTTGTTTCCGATCTGATCTAACGCTCCTGAAGAGGCAACTTCCCTGACAACATGTCTGACGCCGAGCAACCCAAACGAAGCGCCCGTGTACTAGGGAAAAATCTAAAGGATAATCCAGAAGCGGAGCAGCACCTTCAAGGACATGGACGCGGTCGAGGGCGCGGACAACCCAGAAGATCTCGGGCACACTTTGCCTCACAGCCATCACCAAACTCTACCATGGGTACCGGAAACTCCAGCGTTCCGATATCCATCAACCCAAATCCTGTTGGGATAACACCACCAATCTCTGGTCCGAATCCTGGTATGTTCAGAGTACCTCCCGGATCAAATCCCATCGTATCCAGGATACCAGCATCCGGCTCCAATCCAGCTACATCCAGGACCCCACCTCCTGAAACAAACCCTGTTGGATCTGAAGTACCAAACTCAAGTCAAAGGGTTTTCATCCATAACGACGTGAATTACAACACGAACGTCAACAATTCAAATGGCCTGAACCAGGAAAATAGGTTGGGGTATACTGGTCCCGATTTGATCTTCTCTCCAGAAGAATGAACACAAAGGGATTGGCAAATCTTTGCAGAAAGACAGCAGAAGGACGTTAGACAGAGCCATCTCAGGGAAACCTTGAACCAAACCATACAACACAGCCCGCGAGGCTCTGATCCGCTCCAAATTGACCTTTTCTAGGACACTCCCCCGAGGGAAAATAGGTCGGGGTATAGTAGGTCCAACTCGATCTTCTCTCCGGAAGGAAGAGCACAAAGAGATCGACAAATTTTTGAAGATGGACAACAAGAAGGAGAATCTGCGATAGAACACTATTATAGATACATGAATCTCGCTACGATACGCTATGATCAAGATGAAATCCTCTTGGTAAACCTGTACCGGATGATGGTAGGTAATAACACTCTGAGGAAGAAAAAGAAGAAGGATAGCTCCCACAACAATAACAACCAGGGTGGCGGAAACAACAATCCTCAAGATCCTCCCCCACCATCATCAAATGGAGCCAACCGAGTCATCAATAGTATTAATGGCTATACCGGAGAAGCAATTTCCCTAACTAAGCTGAAGGATAGTGTGCGGACCCTACCACATACCAAGCTGGTCAACAAGAGTCTCCATTCCGAAGAAGCTATTACTTTCTCGGACAAGGATGACATACCAAATCAGATGCTTCATTCTGATCCTCTCATCATCTTGGCAACCATACAAGATTCTTTGGTAACAAGAGTCTTCATAGACAACGGGAGTGGGGTAGAAGTAATGTTTCAGGATTGCTTCCAGAAGTTAGGATTTACCAAGGGAGACCTCAAACCTACGGGTCCGATCTCGGGGTTTACCGGAAATCTCGTAACACCTCTTGGAAAAATCACACTCCCGGTCACAGTAGCAGATGGGATGAGGAGCCTGACCCTCTACCGCACATTTGTGGTAGTCAACACCGTCACACCTTTCAACATTATCCTTGGCAGACCTTGGATGTGCCAAGCTAAAGCCATATGGTCTCCCTACCATCTGATGCTGAAGTTTTCAACACCACAAGTAGTAGTTTCAATCAAAGGAGACCAAGAAGTGGCGCATTCCTGTATGATCACGGCTATACATTACACCAGAAAAATGAGTAACATCTCGGCCAACAACACCATCTTAGGAGATTTGATCCCCAACCATGATCTCGAACAATCTATGGTGTTTTACTCCGAGAAAAATGACAATTATGTGCCAAGAGATCCTCCAACACTGGGGGAAGAAGTGCAAAAATTTTCACTAACCAGCCCTGAGGAAAAGGACCATCTTTATGTTTCTCATTTCGATTTCCAAGCCACCAACAATGAGGCAGAATGTGAAGCCATCATCACCGGATTAAAATTGGCTAAAGACTTGGAAGTCAAAAACCTTGAGGTCTTCAATGACCCGCATCAGCAGGTAAAAGGTAAATTCAAAAATCGAGAGTACAATCTTCAAAAATACCTCGAGATGGTTAAACCTCTCCTAAATCAACTCCGACACTATGAGCTGAATCATATCCCCTGAGAAGAATCGCTAAGGGAAATCCTGGCGAAGAGAAATGACAAAGAAGATAGCATAATGGCTACTGGCATCTCGGACACATGGATAAACTCCTACATCGAATACCTTCAAACGGGTACCCTTCTTGAGGACAAGCACCTAACATGGAAGGTCCGAGGAACACATGAAGAAGTCTACGGTAGCTATCAAGGTCCACGTACTGTTATTCGAAATCTCCTACAAAAGAGTTATTTTTGGCCTATGATGTTACAAGGTGCCAAAAGATATATCGATTCTTGCCACCAATGCCAGAGATTTGCTAAGATGATCCAAATGTCACAGGAGAATATGATTCCTATCCAAGAATCCCGACCATTTTCCCGATGGGGCATAGATCTCGCCGGACCTTTTTCCACGGTCCCTGTTATCAACTTTTGCTGGAAGAATATCGTGTGTCGCTATGGCATCCCGAGATACATAATGACCGGTAAGGGAGCACAATTTGCTAATGACCCCTTCAAGAAATGGTATACAGAGTATGGCATACATCCGAAGCTGACCTCGGTATATTATCCAGAAGCCAATGGCCAAGTAGAGGTTACAAACCAAACCTTGGTAAACGGCATCAAGAAGCGCCTCGAAGGAGTCAAAGGAAACCGGACCAAAGAACTACCAAGCGTGATCTGGACCCATACAACCACACCAGCCACGGCAACAGGGAAAACTCCTTACAGCTTAGTCTATGGGTCCGAAGCGGTCATCCCCATGGAGATTGGGATCCTCTCCGACCGTATTTCTCAACCAAATGATGAAGAGGGCACGACCAACGAAGAAAACCTTCGGCTCGACCTTGACCTCCTAGAAGAGAAGAGAGCAAATGCTACTATCTACAAGGCCAAAGTAAAGGAAAGATTCAAGCGCTACCATGATAGAAAAGTCTACTTGGCCACTTTTGTTAAAAGAGACCTTGTCATAAGGATAAACGAGAAAAGCAAGAGAAAAGTGGAAGGGAAGCTAGCCCCGAACTGAGAAGGTCCATATCGAGTCCTAGAATCCCATCCAGGGGGAAGCTACCTCTTGGAAACCATGAAGGGGAACCTATACCACAAAAATGGAATGTGATTAACTTACGAAAGTATCACAGAAGACCAAAAACTCAAGGGAGAGTCTCACAAAGGTTCGAGACTATCAAAAAAGTCCGAGAAGCCTCATCAAGGTCCAAGACAAGCATGCTCTAGTACAAACGGGTACTCAAAATCAAACCCACTATTTACTTTACTTCTACTCTTAAAAGTTATAAATTTAGATTGAAATCATGATATATTTTATACCTATCCTTATAATAAGCAATCTAAAATTCCTTTTCTAAAAAGAGGATTGTTATTTTAAATATAACATTGATTCCTATTCAAAACTATATACCTTATAAGGTATATGATTGGTCAACTTATAAGTTGTTTGGATCCAATATTAAAATACCAATCGTTTTGAATAAAAGAGATAGGTTCGAGATAAAGTACTTCAAAAAAGTGCTTGATTGAGGTCTATAGACCAAAAGAGCAGACATGCTCGAGAATCAATCATCTCAACATAAAGAGGAGAAACCTCAAAAACAAAAGTTGAAGTTCATATCAA
This sequence comes from Sherardia arvensis, assembly GCA_948330725.1. NCBI lineage: Eukaryota > Viridiplantae > Streptophyta > Magnoliopsida > Gentianales > Rubiaceae > Sherardia > Sherardia arvensis. Next base: position 21,275,602 of record OX415238.1, read on the forward strand.
AGGTGTTATTACATCAGAATATGATACTTCTAAAAAAGACCCTCAAAAGGGCACACATAGAGAAAAAACCTCGAACACAAATAGTTCATATCAAAGGTGTTATTACATCAGAATATGATACTTCTAAAACAAGACCCTTAAAAGGGCACATAAGAGGCTAAACCTCGAATCTAAAAAGGACATATCAAAGGTGTTATTACATCAGAATATGGTACTTTTAATATACCCAATAGGGTTTCCTAGGACTTCACCAGAAGTGACACTTGAGAGATGGGCTATTGTCAACTTTTCTGCACGCTGTGACATTAAAAGACTTGACAAAATATGCCTGAGGAAGAAACCCAACAACATCAAGTACGCAGAATGTTCATCATGGACAACTGTGAAGACCTGATCCCGGAGTATCTTAGCTTGGCATGAGTTCCTTTCCAGTAAATCATGAGACCGAAGTTCATGTGCAAAGGATTTCAGGCTTTGAAACTGACGTGGAGATGTCGAGACTAATCAACCTTATTTGTGGAAGAACTAGAAATCACCTCTTCAAGAGAAGGTAATTCAGGATACTTAGCTTTAATAAGCCTTAGTAAATCTCCCGATGATACTATCTTCTCGGAGGGATCCAATGCATCCAAAAACTCGGCTCCAGGGATCCAGCGTTTCACAGTCAGAGCAGCGAGCTTATCAGCAGCATCAGGATGAGAGAAGATTTCCTTCATCATCTCCACCTCTTTCTCGGATTGACAGAGATGCAAGACGCCACCCAAGATCCCATGCAGTTCAGAGGAATGGAATAAATCTCCATACTCCTCCCTGTGATTCTAAAACTCGGGGCTACAAGTAATGAAGGCACTCCAAAACTTTAGAAGCCGTTTAAGCTCCTCTGAATCCTTCTCCTTGGTTTGGTTTTGCGCCAGCTCCTCAGTAATATCTCGATAAGCCTCCAGCTCTTTCTCTTGAGACTTCTTCGCCAACAGCAGGTCCTTATTCTCAGCCTCTAGCTGCTCAACCCTGACTTCTAGTTGAGTCACATCCAATGGAGCCAAAACGGGTGGAGTAGAAGCAGCAGACTTAGTTGTCATAGTCAAGAGGGAAGCTTCCATCTTCTCCTTCTTTGCCCTGAACGCCCGGCATTTACCATGTAATTCCATCACAAAATCAGATAAGTGCCGGATCACGTCATTCGCTCGAGGCCCTATCGTGGACAGATCCGCCATCAACTGAGAGATAGTTTCCAGGGATATATCAAAACCTAGCATCTGAAGCATCTATATAATATAACATGAAAGATAGTTACCTCAGCGACGAAGGGATACTTCTTAGAAGACCTCCGAGAAGCCTGACCATCATCTTCCTCTGGACAACTCAGATAGTACTTCAGTTTCTATAAAGAAGCATCTGCAGAGATCACCAGCTCCAGGTCAGATTCATCACCATCATCTGAGGACCTTTCAACCTCAGTTTCCCTCTCCTCGGACTCCTCCGCTTCCTCATCTATGACGTGGAGATGGGCCTTCCCCTTCTTGATCTTTTTCTTCAGGGGAGACGCTGTATATATATATATATATATATATAAAACCCTCAGCATATGACACAAGAAGAACATATTATACAACAACTAAATATGACTAGAAAAGTTACCCGAAGAAGACCGACTGGAAGAAGATTCACCACGATTCCGATGAGACTTTCTCGGACCCCCTCTCCTGGCCTTCTTCTTTCTTCCCTGGGTTTTATCAGGGAGGGCCCAATTCCGATCAGGCTTCAAAAAGCTGGAGGTAGATTTCGACCGAGGAACATCCAACAAGTACGAGTAAGTGACACTGGGCCACTGCCATACAGAGCCATGTGCGCCCAGAACACAATCCTTTCTTTGAAGGGTGATGTCCTCCTTTAGGAGCTCATCGATGATGCCCTTTAAGTGATTAGGAATTATGAAACCCCGGTCACGAGCTATAGCGTCCTTCGGATGGGGATGCAAATCAGGGACCTCGTACTTACTTCGGTCGAAAGTAAAACGGTCTGCCTCCCACACACCACTGCTATCAGGAAACGTGATGGGTTTCCTCTTCCTCGGAGTAAGGCTAATGTACTCGTAAATCTCAAAAGAGAATAACGTATACAGACTCCTGAATAAATCCAGGCTCGGGTCGTAGTTCTTCCGAGTGCACCAGGAAATCACCGCCATGATTAACACTACCACATTGGAATGTATTTGGCTCGGATGCAGTTGATGATGCTGCAGGAATTCATGAAATAAAGGGGGAAAGGGAAAACTTATCCCTTGCTGCAAAAACCTCCCATAAAGTACCCCTCGAGTGGGGCTCACCAGATTTCCAATGGGAACTTCTCCATCCTCGAGCTTCAAGCCAGCCTCATGAGGATATGACAGCCTGCAGGACCGCAGATACTTTAACGTCCTTTCGTCGACCACCTTGGTGACGTGATTCACACCATCGGTGGCAAGAAACCGTTTATTAACTCGGGGCTCCACATTAGGGTCTACTTCTGACCCAGAGGCACCATCATTTGTCACTACAGTTACCGCATGTAGTGGCGTCGCCATGGTTACCTCCATTAACTCTCCAGACTCAACCTCTAAGAATAAGCTACTCAAGTCACGATTAGCTGGAGCTCTATTTTCAACAACATTCTCCACATTGCCATGGGGAACGGTGGAATTTTTGGAAGACATGTCAATATAGAGAATGGGGGGAAGAAATTATATGAGGAAAAGAAGGCAAATTTGAAGAAAATTTCTTTGGAAAGTTGAAACGCAGAGATGAAGATTGATGATAAACACAAGGAAAATTACTTGGTTATATAACCAGTAATTAGCATGCATTTAAGTGGAGTAATTACCTCGACTCGCGAAACGATACAGGCAATTGGAAGGTTGGTCCTCCTCACCGCCAGAAGATACAATGAATCAAGACCACGTGTCAGTACCCTCAGAATTCAAGAAGGCAGATTCAGATCCAACCGTCCACGTGTCCTGATGGAATACGAAAGAACTTGAAGCTAGATATTCAGAAGGGTAAGCCTGAGAGAAGAGTCCCCGAAGGACACCCCGAGCTTAATACCCCGAGTTAGTCTCCCTCGAGTTATTGGTCTTCCCTCGAGAAGCAAGCCTTGGAGTACTCTATATTCCGAAGATCTACCTTGGGGCTATTGATAAGTCCATGGTTCGTATTCGGGGCTCATTCATACTCGGGCCAGGGCCCGAGAAGGGTCGTGGGCTCGAGATATGCGGAGGATGGATCCACAGGTCCATCAATCCTAATCCTTATAAGGAATGTGTATATTATGAGTGTTCTACAAGGAATATACATCTTCTCTAAGATGGTAATATGATCATCCTAAACATGGTAATACAATCATGTCCGAAATATACTTCTTTTATACATGGTAATACAACCTTTATTCCCATAAGAGTTGTATTCATACCATAAATACACATCTTGGTGATCTACGGATTGTAGCCATATAAATACCCTAAAGGTTTGGTAGACCTCTCCATCTAATATCATACTTTATACATTAGGCCTTAAGCAAATATACTGACTTGAGCGTCGGAGTGTCTATCCCCGGGACACCCGGGGCCTTTGTCTTGCAGATCAGTTCGAGGCCTGGTTCGTCGTCGAAGTGTTGGTGTCCTGCATACATCAAACATTGCACCAGATTACATCCGTAAAGATACCAGTCGGTAACTGCATGCCAACTGCATATGTACCAACTCTATCTAAACAGTAATTATACAGTAAACCATATAGAAACTTCATGCAACTCCTACTTATGTACCAAACCAATCTGAACAGACACATGTTTGGTAACTTCGTTTGCAACCATTCTGTTAATTAATACACGTTATTATCCTCAGAATTAACTCTAAATCGATGCAACACTTTAATTTAATATAAATCACACACATATAAATAAATAAATATTTATCTTACAACCGTAAACTCGTAGATAGTTTTTACAAGTGTGCACTCCGCACCACCAACCTTGTTATAACATCTCGAGTTCACTATCTCAAATCCAGTTATACTTAAATTAAACCAGTATTTAAACAAAATACCAACAATCCTCCCTCATTTAAGTATAATCCCTAACTCGGAAAATCCAACAATCCATCAAAACCAAACAAGTGCATAAATGAAAATGTCTTATAGATTGAATTTTCATCTTAGTGAATTACACATTCCAAATGCTCGAGAATTGGGGTGTCTAAAAGATTGAACCCTTCAACCCATTTGAACACTTGAAGATAAAACACGCACAAGTTCAAAACAGCCCAAAAGATAAATCGACACTATACAAGCCATGTGTCCATATCCGTTCATGAGTGCATACAAACCCAAGCCCGGGCTTCTTGAAGCGGCTACACTTCGCACTACATATAGGTGAATCTTTTTAATCGTACACATGCATATGTACTTCGTCAAAAGATTCATTAAGAAGTTAAACTTCAACCTCTGGTCTCTCATGCATGTCCAAACATATATCTTTCGGGATATAATATATATGTTTCAATCTTAAACAATAGGCCTTCCACATTGAATTTAACTCAAGCGTCGTACTAGAGCGAAATTGGGTATACCACCATCAAAGATATAAATAGACTTAAACATCCCGATAACCAACTTTAGAAAGTCCCTGGCTAAACCACTTCGTCAAGTGGTCTGCAAAACTGTATCAAACTTTTATAACAATCCAAGTCTCTTAACTTAACCTTAGACTTGTCATTCTTGCACCTTTAGATATTTACCTCTATGTGCAAAATCACAAATGACTTCTGATAGGGTATGGGCCATAAAGCCCATACAAGATCCAGCATACCACACGAGATGAGGACCCCCACCTTGCTTGACAGCTCACACATAGTACGCACACGTGAGACCCCTGTGCTCAACACGTGCAGCACGCATGGAGGAACACAACAAAATCCATGGAGACGCTCACACCGGATAAGGCTCCCAACAGGTATAAAGGAAGGAGAGCTTCCTCTCTCTTTCCTTAGATTCTCTCGTCCTGTTACTTGGATTTTCTCTCTCTAAAACACCCAAATCTTACTTGGGCGTCGGAGCGGACGAGGCCGAATGCCGCCCGCTTGAGCTCACGTTACTCTTTGTGCAGGAACGAGAAGAAGGTCATCACCTTGCTGGAAGTCCAATCTACACCGGAAATCCAGAACCATATCATTGGCGCCGTCTGTGGGGAGCGCTGATCTATCTCACTCACGCAGCTCGATTCAGTGATTGAAGTTCGATGGAGCAGACCCCAATAGCAGAGGGGACCATCCTTGATGTCACGCCGCCGGCAAACCCACCCGTACGGCACACCGACCAAGAGCCCATGACTCCGGAGATGTTTCAGGTCATGATGGCTCCGTTCTTAGCATCCCAGGAGAGGGTGCTGTCAAAATTGAAATTCTTGGAAGAGAAGGAAGAAGCCCGACAGCATGGCCAGAAGATCGCGCCAACAAAGCTGAATTTCAACGGCGAGGAGCAAGAAGCGGCGTCGCATCTCCCGGCGAAGAAGCAAACCCAGAAGAAAGGCAGCAACAACGACGCAGCCAAATTGGATGGGCGCGGATCCTGTCAGCACGGAGGGAGAGGCCAGGATCCAGATCTCAACGACTGGAAATCGGGCTATGTTCATTTCAACGCCGGAGAAGTTCACGTGGATGACAGGAGACGTGGAGATTATGAAGATCACCTTCCGGAGATCGAGAAAGGGTCACCGTGGGTGAAGAAGATCCGGCTCGCTGTGGCCGATCCCAAGACCAAGATCCCCTAGAACCTGGGCACGTATAGCGGTGCTGTCATTCTTGAGGACCACATGCACACGTTCATCAACAACATGTCGACGTACGCCATCCCGCAGGCGATCTGGTGCAAGGCGTTTGCTACCACCCTCACCGGAGCAGCACGTCTGTGGTTCAAGGCTCTACCAGATGGCAGCATCGCCAGCTTCAAGATGTTGGAGGAGAAGTTCCTGCGCAGGTTCATGCAGAGGAAGCAGTTCACTAAGGAGTGCACAGACATCATGTCGATCTGCCAGAAGAGAGGATAAAGTTTGTTCGAGTATTGGGAACGGGTCTCGAGTCTGGCCAACCAGGTGAAGAACCTCACCGAGAAGCTGATGATCGACTCTTTTGTGAAGGGGTTGATTCACAAGGAGATGAAGCAGGAGTGCTATCTCCGCAAGGTGAAGACCCTGGAGGAGTTGATAGAACGCATTGAAAGCTTTTCACGTGTTGACGAGATGAACCTGGAAGGGGATGATGGCGGTTATGTTGCACGCAACAAGAACAAGAAGAACACCGGTTCCAACACGCAACCGTCAAAAAAGGGTGGATGTGAGAAGTTCAACAAGTTGAAGGACACCTCCTTCACCCCACTAACACAATCACCACGTGAGATCCTCAGGCTGGTAGCTGGCAAGTGCTGGATGCTCCGAGCAGGAGGAAGAAGCCAGCCAACATGAGGAACAAGGCGTATTACTGTGAATACCACAACGACCATGGACACGACACCAACGATTGCTACCACTTGCGTGCTGCAATTGAGAAGTGTGTGAGATCCGGACAACTCGCCCACCTCGCCAAGGAGGCCAGAGCCCACAACAAGGCCACCTGGTCGACCGAAACATCTGGACGGATGGATTTTCGAAGAGATACAAGAGGAAGAGCTCGAACTCCAGAACCCTCTCGTCCCAGCTTCAAGGGGAAAGAGGTGCACGAGTAGGGAGGTATTCGGAAGATGAGGACGAGCATTATGAGAAGCGCCAGCGTGCAGAACAGGAAGACACCCCGCATGACAGCAGAAGGAAGTCAGCCATTACCAACATCTACACCATCATAGGTAAAAGTGCAGGTGGCAAGACAGAATCTCAGAGGAAGGCTCGGTGTAGGAAGGTACCAGAACCAGCACCAAGAGAAAGGAAGTTGGCGGAGGATGAAGTCATCATGTTCAGCTCAAAGGATCCAATCCCGGATCGTTCTGCTGGAGGTGATGCAGTGGTAATCCAAATCCAGATTGCAGACAAGCTCATTCACAGGGTGTATGTGGATGGGGGCAACTCAGCCGAGGTGATGTACTGGCACTGTTTCACGCAACTGGGCGAGGACATGAAGAAGAAGCTGAAGCCTACTGCCACCCCGCTCGTGGACTTCGCGGACAGGGAGGTATGGCCAGAAGGTACAATCTACATCCCCATAACTGTTGGTGAACACCCATATAGCAAAACCATCGAGGTGGAGTTCATTGTGGTGAAACGCCAGCAGTCCCTACAACATGATACTTGGGCGTCCTGCACTAGCGTTCATGAAGGGGATAGTGTCGACCTTGCACCTGTTACTCAAGTTTCCAACCAAGGCAGGCATCGCTACGGTTAAAGGAGACCAGCAGAAAGCAAGGGAGTGTCACCGCATTGCTCTTAGCAACAAGAAGAGGAATGTGGACGGCATGAGTAAAGAAGCAAGTCCAGGTTATCGCCGACGTGCTGTGGCCATGGTGACGCCCGCAGCACTACGCGAGGAAGAAGACCCGGTAAGCGAGACTGCACCTGTCGAACTGGGGCGCAAGGGGAACCAGGTCGTACAGGTTGGAGTATCTCTACCGGAGGATGTGAAAGAGGGATTAGCTGCAGTGCTAAGGGATTATGCAGACGTGTTCGCATTGGAATCCAGCGACATGACAGGGGTGTCGGAGGAGATTGGGTGCCACGTCCTCAAAATCTCATCAGACTACAAGCCTGTCGTCCAGAAGAAGCGAGCACTCTGCAAGGACAGGAACGAGGCAGTCAACAAGGAAATGGACGAGTTGATCAAGTCGGGTGTCCTGGTCGAGGTGAAATATATCCCACCTGGCTAGCGAACCCCGTCTTGGTTAAGAAACCAAATGGATCATGGAAGATGTGTATTGACTACACCAGCCTCAACAAGGCATGTCCTAAAGATTGTTACCCGCTGCCAATGATTGATCAGAAGGTGGATGCATTGGCATGGTACAAGGTGAAGTGTTTCCTTGATGCGTACAAAGGTTATCACCAAATCCCCATGAAGAATGAGGATGTGGAGAAGACAGCCTTTATTACGGAGAGAGGAGCATTTGGATACCGGATGATGCCGTTCGGACTCAGGAATGCTGGAGCAACATACCAACGTGTGGTCGTGACAAGCGATTTCCCACGTCGTTAAATGGGACTCCGCGAGATCAAAATACTATTTATAAATCACCTACGACTTCTAACTACTAGAGAGTAGATAGTGGGAAGTAGGGGTCGAACCACAAGGAGAAGGGACTTGTAAGAGTGTTTTAAAGTAGAAAATAAGTATACTTATATATTATGTAGAAAGCAATGTAAACAAGGGGGGGTTTTGAGATTGGTTTTTGTTACACTACGAAAGGAAACTAAACTATCAATAGTTAAGCTAAGGGGATGATACTAGGATTATGAGGCCTTGGGAGGCAAATGACTTCAATTTCCAACTATCGACTTATCACCGAGCAAATGCAGTTACAAGGAAGTTTAGACCATTTGTCAAGGATGAAAGCATCATATTCTCTCGAATGTAGCTAGAGAGGATGATAACACCACTCAAAAGCTCTCATTGTTGATTCACCTAGATGATAACATCATAGATAACTCAACAATGGTATTAGGATTAGAGAGAGACAAACTTACTCACACACCCGCAATAGCGAGAGCATACAAATAATACATTTGATAACTAGCAAGAACCAAGACGATGATAGCATATATGTCTCGACTCCTACTTTGCTACTTAAGGATATTGGAGTGAACGATAACGTTCTACCCACAATTCTAGCTATTCGTTGATAACAATCATACGTTAAAAAGGAATCTTCAACTCAAGTATACAATCACATATTAGGGGGACTAATGATAACATTCAATCCTTACCCAAACACATAATTGATTAATCATGCAAGTTCATAAGATTTCCACTTCTAACAACTCACATTTATCATGGCATTCCTTAACTACAATCACACAACAAGGGGAAGAAATTGTCATCACTCAATCCCTTCCATAGTCATTAATCTAACAACTAGAGATTACACTACCATTATGCTAAGTCACCATCATCATCACACTAAATTACTCTAACCAAGCTAACCTAATTAATGACTATGGAGCATGCAATTGATTTAAAACACAAAGCCCATAACAAATTAAGCAAGATTGAACAACATTCATGCACAAGAATTCAAGTTCATCAAATGATAATCCAAATCTCAAGTTTAAGCATACAAGACCCTCAAAGTTTCAAGGGAAATGAATTCAAATGCTCCCAAGGATCAAACTAAGCTCTACTACAATACATGGAATCAAACTACTAATCTAAGGGAAAGGAATGGAAGAAAAGGGAAAGAAAGATGAAGAAAAATGGAGCTCTACATGGTTGTGGCCGTTTTTGCTCTTGGAGGGGATAAGGGGTATTTATAGAATGCAGTGCACGGGCCGCGCAGCACTCCGCGCACTTTTGTGAAGGGCCGCGCACTTTGACCGTTGATCCGATTTACATCTTCTAGTAGTCCATTTCGAAGCTCTTGATGAGAGGAATCCAATGGTATGATCCATGTGCTCTAATTCCTTTGCAAACATTTCCAAAATCAAGCTTCAAAATATTAGTGCATCACTTGTTCTTCAAAATGTAACTTTGACAAGTTTAGCTTTAAAGCTCCTTACTTTGCACCAAATGCTACCCAAATTAGATCTCAAATGTCATAAAACAAGAGTATATTTAGGGCTCATCAGGTCGACAAAATATTCAAGGAGCAGATAGGATGCAACTTGGAGGTCTACGTCGACGACATGGTGATCAAGAGCAAGGACTTCAACACGCTGACTGAAGACGTGAAGGAAACCCTGGAGCGTTTTCGAAGTACATGTTTAAAACTCAACCCTCTCAAGTGCCAGTTTGGGGTCCAAGAAGGTCGATTCTTGGGTCACATGGTCACAAACGAAGGGGTACGGGTAAATCCAGACAAGGTCAAAGCGGTGCTGGACATGAAACCACCAAGGACAGTGAAGGAAGTGCAAAGTCTGAACGGCAAGTTGGCGGTATTGAACCGTTTCCTATCAAGAGCAGCTGAATGCACACTCCCTTTCTTCAAGGCGCTGAAGAACAGTGTCAACAAGAAGGGAGATGTCAGCTGGGGACCTGAACAAGATGAAGCTTTCAACGACTTGAAGAAGCACCCGCATAGCCTGACATCGCCTCAACAGGGTGAAACCCTCTACCTGTACGTGTCGGCCAGAGTGGAGACCGTCAGCGCAGCCCTTGTACAAGAAGAAAGTAAGGTACAGAAACCCATATACTTTGTAAGTAGAGCTTTGCAGGGAGCAGAAACAAGGTATACGGGAGAAGAAAAGCTGGCCCTGGCTGTGGTACATGCAGCTCGACGGCTCAGACACTACTTCCAGGCGCATCCTGTGGTGGTGCTGACTAACCACCCCATGAAAGCCATCCTCACCAGACCAGAAGCATCAGGCCGGTTGGCTAAATGGGCGGTGGAACTTGGCGAGCACTCCATCGAATACTCACCAAGAAAGGCCGTCAAGGGTCAAGTTGTCGCTGATTTCCTAGCAGAAATGCCCCCAGAAGTGAAGAAAGCAATACCCTCACCCGAAACCAGCGCAGATGGAGAAAAGAGGAAGCGAGCTCCAAGTGACGAGTGGCAGCTACATGTAGATGGAGCATCTGGTGTAGAAGGTGCTGGCGCGGGTTTGGTTCTGACCGACCCAAGTGGAGTTGAAGTCACTTATGCATTGCGATTCTAATTCCCCGCATCAAACAATGAAGCTGAGTACGAGGCCCTGATTGTGGGAATGGAGATAGCAAAGAAGCTTGGAGCGAGGAAGTTGATGGCACATAGCGACTCAATGCTTGTGGCGAAACAATATGAAGGAGCTTACCTAGCTAAGGACTCTGGCATGATGAAGTACAGGGACAAGGTGAGATTGTTGGCGTCGGAATTCGATGAATTCGACATCGTCAACGTGCCAAGGTAAAAAAACACCAGAGCTGACGCCTTGAGCAAGTTAGCATCCTCAACGCGGGCACACTTGAACAAGGCAGTGATGGTGGAAACCCTCACACACAGATCAACTGACAACAAGACGGTGGGAGTTGTCGATGTTGTTGAGGGAACAAGCTGGATGAAACCGATGATGGATTTCCTTGCTAATGGAGTGGTCCCCGAATGCAGTAAGAAAGCCAGAAAGCTAAAACTCAACGCTCCTAACTATGCGCTGAAAGATGGAGTTCTGTACAGACGGGGTTTTCTAGAACCTTGGTTGAGATGTCTCACCCAGTCAGAAGCAATGCGAGTGGTTCGAGAGGTGCATGCAGGATGTTGCTGAAGTCATCAAGGCGGCAAAGCACTCGCATTGCGGATCACCAGAGCGGGTTACTATTGGCCTCACATGAAGGAAGATATCAACCAGATGACCAAGAGCTGCAAGGAATGTCAAACACATGCAAACGTACCAAGGCTGCAGAGTGAGAAGATGATGCCCATACAGTCTCCGTGGCCCTTTGCAATGTGGGGAATTGATATTATCGGCTCTTTCCCAGCTGCAACAGAAAGACGTCGTTTCTTTGTCGTGGCAGTTGATTATTTCACCAAGTGGGTCGAAGCCGAGGCATTGGTGACCATAACAGGGCGAAGGATGACGAGCTTTGTGTGGAAGAATGTGGTCTGCCGCTTCGGGATCCCACAAGTACTGGTCAGTGACAATGGCACTCAGTTCGAAGGAGAAGTGTTCAAGGACTGGTGCAGCAACATGGGCATCAAGCAGAAGTTTACATCAGTGGCTCACCCACAAGCCAATGGGCAGGTGGAAGTCACAAACCGAACCATCGTGCAAGGACTCAAGAAGAAACTCGAGCAGCGCAAGGGAGCATGGATAGAGGAGCTTCACAGCGTGTTGTGGTCTTACAGGGTGACTCCCAGAACCAGCACAGGAGAGTCCCCCTACAGACTGTGTTTTGGCACTGAAGCCATCATACCAACTGAGATGCTTGTACCTACCCTGCGAGTGGAAGATCCTCTGCCAGCTGCAAGAAACGACGAAGGGTTGAGGCAGAAACTGGAGGAGTTAGAGTATGAGCGAGAGAAAGCGTTGCTCAAAGAGGCAACCTACAAGTCCTGGATGGAGCAAAGATACAACAACAAGCTGTGACCTCGCAACCTGAAGGCTGGTGACTTGTGATACGGTCTCGTTTTTCCGGTGTAATTCGGGTTACCGGCGAGGTGACGTGCTTCTCCTTGTACCTGCACAAAGAGCAGAGTGAGCTCAGGCGGGCGGCGTTTGGCCGTCGCCCGCTCCGACGCCCAATACAGTTTTGGGGTGTTTTAGAGAGAGGAAATCTAAGTTACAGGTTGAAAGAATATGAGGAAAGAGAGAGGAAGCTCTCCTTCCTTTATACCTGTTGGGAGCCACATCCGGTGTGAGCGTCTCCATGGATTCTGTTGTGTTCCTCCATGTGTTCTGCACGTGTTGAGCACGGGGTCTCACGTGTGCGTACTTTGTGTGAGCTGTCAAGCAAGGTGGGGGTCCTCATCTTGTGTGTACTACTTGACCTTGTATGGGATTTATGGACCATACCCTATCAACTTGGCCTTGAGAAAGAATGAAGCATCAAGAGTGGAAGGACAACTCAAGTTGGATGCCAACTGGGAAGGTCCCTACCCACCTTGTTTTTCGGCTTTTACTCACCTTGGTGAGTTTGTTCACCTTGTTTTTCGGCTTTTACTCGCTTTGGTGAGTTCGTTCACCTTGGTGTGAGACGCACTTTGATACTTGGCTTCACGTAGCCACGGTGAGTTTGTTCACCTTGGTGCAAGATGCACTACTTGGCTTTTCTCGACACGGTGACTTCGTTTACCATGGTGCGATATGCACCATGATCTTGGCTTCACGTAGCCATGGCGAGTTTGTTCACCTTGGTTTTTTGTCTTTTGCTCGCATTGGTGAGTTCGTTCACCTTGGTGCGAGACGCACATTGATACTTGGCTTCACGTAGCCACGGTGAGTTTGTTCACCTTGTTTTTCGGCTTTTATTCGCCTTGGTGAGTTTGTTCACCTTGGTGCGAGACGCACCTTGATACTTGGCTTCACGTAGCCACGGTGAGTTTGTTCACCTTGTTTTTCGGCTTTTACTCACCTTGGTGAGTTTGTTCACCTTGTTTTTCGGCTTTTACTCGCTTTGGTGAGTTCGTTCACCTTGGTGCGAGACGCACTTTGATACTTGGCTTCACGTAGCCACGGTGAGTTTGTTCACCTTGGTGCGAGATGCACTACTTGGATTTTCTCGACACGGTGACTTCGTTTACCATGGTGCGATATGCACCATGATCTTGGCTTCACGTAGCCATGGCGAGTTCGTTCACCTTGTTTTAGGCTTTTCTTCGCCTTGGTGAACAGGTCCGTCAGGTGAAAATGTCGAGCATGGTGAATGTCTTCAACATGTTGCTCTTTGCAACCAGGTGAAAGTTGGATTCCTTCTCCATATCATCAGGTTCGTCTGGTGCAAGTGTTGAGTATGCTGAATGTCTTCAACATGTAGCTCTCTGCAACTAGTAGCAAGTTGGATTCTTGTTCCAACCTGCCGTTTCTCTTGTTGTTTTGGATGCAAGTTTCTTCATGAAACTGTTTTGCATCTTTCTATGACTTAGGCGTTGTAAGCCTGTTTTTGTCATTTTTTCTGGGTTCGTTTTTCTTGAATTCTTTTTTGTTGCTTTTTTTGAGCCTGTCAGCAGTATTATCTCTGTTGTTGCTGCTATTTAGACATAAAAAACAAGAAGAAAGACAGCTACCAGATGACTGGTTCGTGTCAGTGCGTAGTATATCAAACAAGAAGAAAGACAGCTACTAGATGACTGGTTCGTGTCGTGGCATAGCATATCCAAAAACACTTCTCATTGCATTCATGAACTTGTAAATTCTGGGACTACAAGCATCACCCTCAAGATCGTCTTGCGTACTCTAGCGAGCAGCCTGACCTCTGTTGGGGGTTCTTTCATTCATTAGGCTTTCCTCAAGATCATCTTGCGAACTCTATTGAGCTGCCTGACCTCTATTGGGATCCTTTACTGCATCAAAAAGAAAGAAAACAAGGAGAGACAATCATAAGGGGTATGAGTAGGTAAGGCCCGCATGGTGTCTTACGTGTAATACTTGCGGAGGTTGTTCACGTGCCAAGTTCTTGACGTAATTTTCCATCAACATGCTCCAACACGGTAAGGGGTCTTTCCAGTTGGCATCCAACTTGAGTTGGTCTTCTTCTCTTGAAGCTTCATTCTTCCGCAAGGCCAAGTTTCCAACTTGCAAGTTGCATGGGTGCAACTTGTTGTTGTATTCCTGATCTATCCACGACTTGTATATTGTTTCTTTGAGTGACGCCTTCACCCGCTCATACTCCAACTCTTCAAGATTCTACCATAGGCTCTCGTTATTCTTGGCTGCAGGTAGCGGTTCGTCAACCCGCAAAGTCGGGATGAGCACTTCTGGTGGTGTGATTGCTTCCGTTCCGAAATACAACCTGTAGGGTGACTCCCTTGTACTTGTTCAAGGTGTCACCCTGTAGGACCACAAAACATTGTGCAAACAAGGAAACAACAATAGCACTTCCAACCGTATATGGTTAGTTTAGCCATTTAGAACAATCATGTTCATTTATTTCTACTTTAATGGGTGATAATAGCATGTTTATACAATACTCTTGATATAGTTAAGTCTATTCAACACCCACTTTCACCAAATATTCTAATTTAGTGTTTCATGCAACTTTCTTGTCTTTCTAAGTGACTAGCCTTATGTCACAAAGGTTTTTTTTAAAATTTTTTATTTATTTTTCTCTAGTATTGTCATATATTTATTAGTTCTATATGCAATACCCTAAAAAGAAAAATGAACAAGACCAATTCGAGCATGCAACTTGTTAGCATGTGTGTGGAATTGTTACTAACCTGGAGAAGTCAAGCGGTTGGTATGCTCGATGCAATATGCACTCGGGGTGTCTCTGAGACTTGTTGATGATACCGACTTGTTGAAGATGCCGACTTTTTTCCGGCCTTCTTCTTGTTTCCGAATATCAACTGGTCCCCGACTTTTACTCGATGCCGACTTCTTCTTGTCGTCGACTTCTACTCGTCGCCGACTTTCTTCTTGTCGCCGACTTCATCTTGTCGCCGACTTCTTCTTGTCACCGACTTCTTCTTGTCACCGACTTCTACTCGTCGCCACCTTTCTTCTCGTCGCCGACTTCATCTTGTCGCCGACTTCATCTCGTCGCCGACTTCATCTCGTCGCCGACTACATCTCGTCGCCGACTTCATCTCGTCACCAACTTCATCTCGTCGCCGACTACATCTCGTCGCCGACTTCATCTCGTCGCCGACTTTTTCTTGTCGCCGACTTCTTCTCGTCGCCGACTTCATCTCGTCGCCGACTTCATCTCGTCGCCGACTTCTTCTCGTCGCCGACTTCTTCTCGTCGCCGACTTCTTCTCGTCGCCGACTTCTACTCCTCGCCGACTTCTACTCCTCGCCGACTTCTTCTCCTCGCCGACTTCTACTCGCCGCCGACTTCTACTCGTCGCCGACTTCTACTCGTCGCCGACTTCTATTCGTCGCCGACTTCTACTCGTCGCCGACTTCTACTCGTCGCCGACTTCATCTCGTCGCCGACTTCATCTCGTCGCCGACTTTCTTCTTGTCGCCGACTTCATCTTGTCGTCCTTTGACATGTTGACGTCCTTTGGCACGTTGACGTCCTGCGACATGTTGACGTCCTTCGACATGTTGACGTCCTTTGGCATGTTGACGTCCTTCGGCATGTTGAAGTCCTTCGGCATGTCGACGTCCTTCGGCATGTCGACGTCCTCCGCCATGTTGACGTCCTGCGACGTGTTGACGTCATTCGACATGTTGACGTCCTTCGGCATGTTGACGTCCTTCGACATGCTGAAGACCCTTGACAAGTTAACGACCTTCGACTTATTGAAGACCCTCGAATTTTTGAAGACCTTCGACTTGTTGAAGACCCTCGACTTGTTAAGACCCTTGACTTGTTGAAGACCCTCAACTTGTTGAAGACCCTCAACTTGTGAGCTCGTGCAGCGTCATCTTCTGCACCAGAATCTTCTGCACTTTGACACCGGAACCTGCAAATTCCGGCGAGTTCACCTCCAAATCTCGATCTCAGGCTATAGAATGAATCAGCCATCGCAATTTAATGGGTTTTGACGCCCATGAGCACAAGAACAAGAAAATTGCCTCCAATTGCATCGAATCACCAACAAGGGAGCCGAAGAAGCTTGGAATTTCCGACGAGTTCGCCGGATTTTGGTTTCCGGAGAGTTCACCGGTCAATTCTTAGTGGGCTTTGATGCAAATTTTCCAGGGAGCAAGAAAGTGAGGCCCTTTATCATCGATTCACCGGCAAGGAAGCTGCAGAAGCTCTGAAATTTCTGACGAACTTTAAACCACCGATGAACAGTGATGAGTTCCTTAGAAGTGATGATTCGAGGCCAGTGCTGTAGTGGGTTTTGTTGTGGACATTGAGAGGAGCAGGAATATCCGGTCGGCCGGTGCCGAATCGCCATAAAACAGCTCCGGCGGCCAAGAGTTAACTTTTTGGCCGGAATTTGATCTGCTCGATCGAAGGCTAATTTCATTAGATTTTGATGATTTTTTCGTGGATTCTAGGATTATTGGGGATGATCTTTCAGATCCCCAACTAACCATAACGCAAATCGGAGCAGATGATATAGATCGGAATTTCTCCGGCGTTATGGGATCTTGATCGATGTTCCGGTCAGCGGACAAGCTGCGTGAGCAATCGAAATTGCGTCCTCACAGACGGCGCTAGTGATACGGTCTCATTTTTCCGGTGTAATTCGGGTTACCGGCGAGGTGACGTGTTTCTCCTCGTACCTGCACAAAGATCAGAGTGAGCTCAGGCGAGCGGCGTTTAGCCGTCGCCCGCTCCGACGCCCAAGTCAGTTTTGGGGTGTTTTAGAGAGAGGAAATCTAAGATACAGGTTGAGAGAATCTGAGGAAAGAGAGAGGAATCTCTCCTTCCTTTATACCTGTTGGGAGCATCATCCGGTGTGAGCGTCTCCATGGATTTTGTTGTGTTCCTCCATGCGTTCTGCACGTGTTGAGCACGGGGTCTCACGTGTGCGTACTTTGTGTGAGCTGTCAAGCAAGGTGGGGGTCCTCATCTTGTGTGGACTACTTGACCTTGTATGGGCTTTATGGCCCATACCCTATAAACTTGGCCTTGAGAAAGAATGAAGCATCAAGAGTGGAAGGACAACTCAAGTTGGATGCCAACTGGGAAGGTCTCTACCGTGTTGTTGAGGCGTTGGGAAAAGGAGCGTACAAGCTGGAGTACCTGGATGGGAGACCAGTTCCAAGAACCTGGCACATGAACATCCTCCGTAAGTATTACATGTTAGGCGCAACATGGATCTCGTCTCCTCGCCTTACTTGTGATTTTTTCTCTCATTTTCTTCTTTTTCTTTTTGATGCAGTGGAGGATCCCAACAGAGGTCAGGCAACTCACTAGAGTTTGCAAGATGATCTTGAGGGAAGCCTTATGAAATGAAAAAAGCCCCCAACAGAGGTCAGGCAGCCTGATAAGGTTTGCAAGATGATCTTGAGGGTGGCCTTTGTAGTTCCAGAACTTACAAGATGAATGCAATGAGAAGTATTTTTTGTATATCTCACCAAGGCACGAACCAGTTATCTGGTAGATGTCTCTTTTCTCATTTTTTCTTTAAATTATGCACTGACAAGAACCAGTCAACTGGTAGAGGTCATTTCTACTTGCTATCTTTTTTATAAAAATGCAGTGACAACAAGAGCAAATATGGCTTGAAAGAGAAGTGCAAGAAGATGGAGTTCAAAAAATACAAAAGAACCCAAAATAAGTGCAAACAGTTTCAGAAATGAAACTTGCATCTAAAAAAGGGCCTATGATGCCTTAACCATAGAAAACAAGTTGAAAGACTGAATTCAACTTGTTACATGGTGCAAAAGGGCAACATGATGGAGACGTCCATCATGCCATAAATTTGCAACAAATAAAGCTTACTAAAGCAAGAAAAGCAAACAAGTAATAAACGATTGTGCTAATTAAAAACATATCCCAGAAATACGAATTCAAAATATTCAAAGGGAATGAAAAGATGGCACAAGCGCCATGAGGACAGAGCATGCAAGCTCATCACAAGTCCATAATAAAGCAAAAGAAAAGTAAAACACTATCACCACCTTTTCTTCTACTTGCTATCAGAAGAGGAGGAAGCTGGTTGGTCTGGCTGCCACTTCATTAGATCCTCCAAAGTCAAGTCAGGACCAAGGGCGGAGAAGTATTCCTGGAAGTCATATTGCTGGAAGGGGGTGTGCACACGACCGAGTTGGATCTTCATCTCAGCATCATCTGGCACATTGGCAATGATGTGATCAGCTTCAGTTAGGGCCTCATCTAGAAGACGCCTGGCCACCGGGCTCTGATCCACACTGGCCCTGATCTTGCTGAAACCTTCATCTTTGAGCCAAACCCTTGTGCTAAGGTGCTCCCCAATGGTAGAATCACGCTGGTCCAGTTAACCACGCAGAGAAGCACTCACCCCACGCTCTAACTCCAAGTCTGCATCCAGAGATTTGATCTTGATCGCCAGATCCTGGTTGGCCGCCATTGCCATGTTCAACTTCTCGTTTGTCTCTTTGTTCTTATTAGCAAGTCGAGCTACCTCCTCATTCATACCCAGCTTGGTCTCAAGCAGCTTCTCTTTATCAGACTGAAGTTGGGAAAGAGTCAGATCCTTCTCCCTGGCCAGCTCATGAATCCTAGCAATGTTGGCATCAGCCTTGTCGAACATCTCCTTCCCCTTGCCAAGGTCACCTCCAAGATCCCTCTCCCAGGCTTGGATAGCAACAGCAGCACACAGACCCTGTGCAACAAGCAAGAAGGAAATAAAAAACAAGAACACTATAAAAACAAAACAAAGAAAAACAAAAGAAGCCAGGGAATACCTCCATAGCTGTAGCAGCCATCCTATCTCCTATGCTGCTCACCCCTGACAGGTTGATGAGCGGGTTGACACGCCAAGTCTGCATGTGGTCACAGGGATGGATTGCAATAGGAGCTGATGAAGGGAGGCTGTAGGATAAACCTGGGTCTCGGGGGCAGGATCCAAAGGCTCCTCCCTCGACACACGCCCAAGTCCTCCCAACAGAGAGGCTACACATTCCTCTAGATGAAGATCCTTAGCAAGGTGACGCTGCTCACCTTGATCCAACTCCGTCACATCCTCTGACTTGGTTGCATCCAGCATGTTCGGCACCTTGTGCCCCTCCAACATCTTCTCTGTCTTAGCACGAGCCTGCTTTCCACCAGTATCTGACGAAGATGAGGGCTTCTTCTTGGAATGAGATGGTATGTTGCTAGTCAAGTCAATCACTCCAATGGGCAACCCCTCTCCTGCTCCTCTGCCCAGGCCCCGACACAGACGAGACGACCGACGTCTGGTTCCCGCAGAGGTAGGAGGTTCAACTTGAGTAGGGGAAACTACATTACAAAAAGAAGGAACAAGATAAGAATTCAATAACCGCACAATGACATTAACAACATAAAAGTGAGATACTCACACACAATAAGAGGCTCCATCACTATTTCGCAAGCCATGGGAAGGAAAGATATCCCAGATCCCTGCAAAAGAGCATCATAGCACAAGTAGTGAGCAGGAGTGGGATTCTTCCTCAGCAAGTCGACGGAAGCGCGCAAAAGGACCATTTCTCCCTCATCAAGAGACTTAGTGCGGCCACGGAGGGGCCCTGGCGGGTAGATACCTGGGTTTTCACCAAAAACCAAGGATTTCTTCACAAATGCAAACTTGCGAGTCCAATCAACCCGAGTCGGCAACTCGGTCACCACCTTGGAACCCTCCCAATTCTTCAAAAAGAACCAACTTGGTGGCTCCTTGCATGGATGGTAGAAGGCGCGTAACAGCTGGTGGGTCGGTTCAACCTTGTGGACCCTGCACAAAACCTCAAAGCCCACCAAGATACGGACTGAGTTTGGGGCTGGGAGCGAAAAGTTCAGATCATAAAACCCTAGGACCGACTGGAAAAAGGGGGAAAGTTGGAGACGCAGACCACAATGGTCAAAGCATTCCAAGTAAACCACACAGAACCCATCCTTAACTTGGTCAGCCGACACATTAGCCGCTGGCGAGGCAAAACAGTCAGCAAGATCCACCTGGACGGGATCTGCTTCCTCAGGAAGAAGGGCATTAGCCTGCATAGAGGCCACAGTTTCACAGCGACAGCGAAGAAGTGACAACTCCGCCTCGGTAGTAGTACAGAAAAAGGTTTCAATGGTGCTCTTCATCATGGAGGGAGAGAAAGAAACAAAAGAAAAGTTTTGGAGAAAAAAAAGAAGTAAGAAGAAAGAAATAAAAAGCTGAAAAAGGCTGCTTAAATAGGTTGAAAAGAGGCGTGCCTTTTCACTATGAAAAGATGTGTCACATCAATGATAGATTGATGGGAAGACAGGCTAATAAATGATGCCTTTTCTCGAAAAGACATGCCCTTTCTCCAAGACACGCCAAAGCGACATGACCGTTCAGAATAGATGAACCGCTAAGACAGAAGCAAAGGAAATTGCTATCAAGATGAAGCACATCAACATGTCACACTACTCCAACATGTTCAGAAGCTTCATCTCGAGTTCCACAAAGCCATAATCATACCGACGCCCACGAACAACACAGCAAATAGTCCCGCACCATGAGAACCATGGACAGGACTAGGGGGGACTTGATAGGGTATGGGCCATAAAGCCCATACAAGGTCAAGCATACCACACGAGATGAGGACCCCCACCTTGCTTGACAGCTCACACATAGTACGCACACGTGAGACCCTGTGCTCAACACGTGCAACACGCATGGTGGAACACAACATAATCCATGGAGACGCTCACACCGGATGAGGCTCCCGACAGGTATAAAGGAAGGAGAGCTTCCTCTCTCTTTCCTCAGATTCTCTCGTCCCGTTACTTGGATTTTCTCTCTCTAAAACACCCAAATCTTACTTGGGCGTCGGAGCGGGCGACGGCCGAACGCCGCCTGCCTGAGCTCACGTTACTCTTTGTGCAGGATCGAGAAAAAGGTCATCACCTTGCTGGAAGTCCAATCTACACCGGAAATCCAGAACCATATCAACTTCCGTCTTATCTTTAGACTTACCATTTACTATGCGAAAATCACAAATGGTTTCCGTCTTCTACAAGAGACATAGTTTCTTTTATTTTCAAGATGAACTTGAAATCCTTCCGTAAAAATGGAACCTTGTCGAATAAAATCAATGACAAAGAAATCTATCCATTTCCAAATTATCTCGGACCACAAAACAATTCACAAGATCAAAGGCTATTCAAACCTTTTACATCTCAACAAAAATTTAGATTTTCCCTCCAAATCATAATTTTGTTCCCAAGAATTTCCATATATTCTTGAAATCATGATTCTTTTCCTAATCAACTATTTCTTATGTTCCAGGATATAGATTAATAATCACAAGTATTTTACTTGCACAAACTATTATGGTCAAATAGCGTGTCATCCCTTAATAAGAAATTTCCACATAATTTATCATCACATAATAATGACACTAACATCAACACATTTACCATGTACATGATGAACTCAAGCCAAAATATCATGGAATCAATTTACCAATTCAAAACATTTCCCTTTCATAAATCATTATTTATGAATAAAATTGCTCAAAGTATAATTGGTAAACGAATTAGTTCATTTTACCCACCACAATTTCTTGTTTGCTTTAATCCGGCAAAATTTTATGGTTGCACAAATTATGAATGATATGTAAACATTTTCATAATTTTCAAAAAACACATGTATTCCATACATAATAAATCATGATGTACTGTCACTTATAAAAAGTAGTACAAATAAACACCATAAACCATGCACTCGACAAATTAATTTAATTAGTCATCCTCCATGGAAAATATAGAAATGCCAGTCAATATAAGTTGACAAAATCATTAATTTTTCCCTTAATTTTGATTAATTTCACACATGCAATTTTAGTGAAATTCACTTAACTTATATTAAGCATGCATCACCATATAATCGAATTATATTACTCGTGCATTCTGATCACATTGCATGCAATTGCAATACCAAGAATTAATCCATGTCGAGCACCAGTAATATACTAAATTATTTAATTTATATATCATCTAATGCTACCTTAAATCATCCTTTATTAATAACAGAGTTACTTAATTGATTAGCCGGCCAACCAAAAATACACAATTTGGTTTACAAAATGCAACATACATATCATGCTTGTAAACATATTAATTTTCACATGTATCCATGTTACAATATGCAATAACCAAAAAATGTGACCAACACATTTGTGCTTGATCTTGCAATCCAAGATTACCAAAAACACATATCTCGTGCTCTATGTTTGTTTCAACATATTTCGAAAATTAATATCCATTCAAGATACCATCAAATATATTCAATTTGATCAAGAAAATGTCATTTTCTTTCATGCATAAATATCATGCATTATTACATAAAATAAAAAGATTCGACAAGCAGTTTCACAGACCAAGTTACTTATAATATTAACTTAATTATAAGTCATCAAGTCTGACAGTTTCCCGGATCAACCAACCAATTCATTTAATAAAAATGAATTCTCGGCATTTTAATTATACCTAAATCAATAACATGATCCGTACTTCTACTAGAATTTGATCACATCAAACACAACTGCTCAAAAAACAATTTTTCACAAAATCATGCAATTTACAATTTGTTAACATCATAATTACTGACCACAAAATGAACCAAGACCATCATTTTCTTTTCCTTGAATTCATGACCCACGAATCATACAATAAATATTGTACTCACTCATCCACAAACACGTATAAGTACATTTGAAATCATATGGACTAATCACATATTCTCAAATTTAATTAATCAATCCACATGCAACTTTGCTATTGAAAATAATTATTTAGTACAAATAATATTCAATGTATAAACCATCTTCATGCATGTCCATTCATTCAAAACAAGATGAGTAATTCACATATAATTTCAATGAAACTCAATGTCTAACCTTTAAATAAATAAACAGTCCATAAACTAAGTACAGTGAATTTGAATTTCATCGTGCCTGATTGCCCATGACACACAATTTTTATTTACTTTGAATTTAATCAAGGATTGAATTAATGTCAAATCCACCCTTCAATCCATATTGATAACAATTCTTACAAATTAAATTCATCAATATGATCATATAAAGCACCATCATGTATCATCGAGAAATTACCAATTCCAAAAGACTAAAGTTTAACTTTTTGAATTGAATTAACTATGCACCGTAAAAATTAATTTGATTAGTCACTGCAATCTCAATCATTTACAAATAACCACACAATTACTGCCGCCAAAATGATTAACCTCATTAATAGTTTAAATCAACTACAATTATCACGGCTGCAAAATCAAAAGAAATTAACCCAATTTCTTTTATATTATTTCATTAAAATAATATTAATCAATCGGAAAATCATGCAGTGCTTCATCAAGATTATCAAGTGCATTCAACACCGAACTAAATTTATTAATTTCCATTTAGCTAGTGTAATACAAATTTCTCTAATAAATACACAGAGAGCAATTCAATCCTTTGATAATCTGCACAAGTATAACATCATGTATTATAAAATTTCATACTAACAAGACGTTCCCCTTCGAAACATTCTTGTAAGATTCCACATACTATGTATGCATATTTAACATTTTAACATTTTAACATCAAAGTGTCATACATCGAACGTAACTGTATGCAGCGATGCATTAACCGTCACAATATTGGTTCCGTGAATCAGACATAACATGACTAACTGTATGCATGTATCACACATACGTATCCAAAATGTAACTACGATGCATGAGACATACGTATCCAAGTAATATACACATTAACCGTCACATACTCCCATCTTGAGGTATATTTAACATTATAATATCAAATCGTGAGTTATATATACCATCCAAGATGCAACTATATGAATGCAACACGTTAAAACTCACATACTCCCATGTTTATCCGAGTATATATTACAACTGTCTTTCACATCAAGTCATGAAACATAATTTCATACGTACCAAATATTTTCGCATCGAATAAAATAATCATATTTGATCAGTATAAATCTTTTTTCAAAAATTCACACACATGTATCATTCAACCATTCAACCATAGTCAGATAATTTACAACACAATTTAATTATCACTCGAATATATACCATCTCATTTGTGTTCATGGAATCAAGTATAAGTGATGCATACAAATTAAAACGTTACTTCAACCACATGATTTATTTAATTTTAAGAAATAATGCAGATGAAATTTAACCATCGACTCCAGATAAACATAACTAAATAAAATTTGCAAAAACTTATCTTTGCATCCTTCGCTGATCGTTGACATTGACCAACGTTTTATCCTCAAAATGTATTCTTCTGCCAGATACACGCCACATACAACCATATATTATTATTACAAAACAATCCTCTTGGAATCACTATACCTCGTATCAATCCAACCCAAATTCATCATACTACAAACACCATTAATTTGTTACAAGTACGATTCCATTATCATAATCAACAACAAAGATATTCTCAAAGATTGTTGGGTATAACAGTGGGACAATAGGGTGATTGGGATAATAGCTGGATAACGATAGAGTCACGTAACACTCTCGCTTTCCTTTGAGAATATTTTGACCCTATTAGCCTGGGTTACACGAAATTCCTCGCAGGATAAAACTATCGCTGCATTCTTGATTCTAGGATGGAATCAAGAACATGCCTTTGAGTATTAGTGTTTCTGGATTGTATATTAGAAAATCTGTGTTTCTCGTTGTCGTTTATATATTTCAGTGTTACCTGCATCAGGCATCACGTATCGTTCTATTTGACAGGCATCAAAAGCCACATGTATTTATAGCCAACACCATTGCACTAGATTGCATCCGTAAAGATACGAGTCGGTAACTGCATGCCAACTGCATACGTACCAACTTTATCTAAACAGTAACTATACAGTAAACCATATAGTAACTTCATGCAACTCCTACTTATGTACCAAACCAATCTGAACAGACACATGTTTGGTAACTTCGTATGCAACCATTATGTTAATTAATACACGTTAATTATCCTCAGAATTAACTCTGAATCGATGCAACACTTTAATTTAATATAAATCACACACAGATAAATAAATAAATATTTATCTTACAACCGTAAACTCGTAGATAGTTTTTACAAGTGTGCACTCCGCACCACCAACCTTGTTATAACATCTCGAGTTCACTATCTCGAATCCAATTATACTTAAACTAAACTGGTATTTAAACAAAATACCAACATTTCGTAACCTATACATGCTCTAAAAATTGGCTCCACTTTGTATCTTTCTCGACTGCTTCAACCTTCTCAGTCATTACCTTAGTGCTTGTTGGCTTTAAGAATTTCTGCAAACCTTCTGGACTCAAAGATTTTAAAACAATGTGCTCATTGTTGAAGTTAAAAGAGTATGTATTGGCATGACTATTATGCAAAACATTCGATCCTTTATCCAAGGATGACTTAAGAGAATATGAGTAACCCTCGTAGGCACAACATCACACCCAATAGAATCTGAATATCTACCCTTCTTCAAGTGTCCTAACATCTCTTGTTTACCAGAATAGAAGTATTATCCATCCAAGCAATTTTGTATGGTTCATGATGTGGTTCAGTTGATAGTTCAAGTGTCTCAATTTTAGTTTCTGAAACCACATTTATATTGCTTCTCCAGTCAATCATAAGTTTCCGGTACTCCCTCCCACAATTCACAGTGGTCTGAAAAATAATTTTCGGGTTGTTAAAGATCTGTTCTCTTAGATTCAACAAAGATTCGTCTCCTTTTTCTCGTTCTTCAACACTTGATAATTTACTTGGGCCTCAACACTTGCCATCTCAGTATGCCTCTCTGGAAGTGTAAACCTCTTTGCAATCCCTTCTCGTGCAGTGCTCACCCTTGTGAAAGAACGAAACTGCATAATCTTCTCAAACTGAAGAGCTAGTTGAAAGGCTGCAGTGACAATACCAACTGGATGAGGCATCATACAACTGCGGATCTCTAGCTTAAGGCCTGACTTGAATCTAATCAAAGCCATCTCTTTGCCCTCATGAACTCCACAATGCACCTTCAATTCCTCAAACTTGTTCATATATTCTATGACTTTCATGCTTCCTTGTTTAAGACTCGCTGTGTCTTCAATATCTGAGGGGCAAATCTACCATCGAAATCCGGAGGATCATGAATTTGTGGCCACCTATTCTGGTTCACCATGTTCTATCAAACTCTGACACCAAATTGATGCAGGACGGGTAGCATGGGTTTTAGGCACAGATCCTAAGGTTCGAACGTCGTGAATTAATGGTTGATTGTAGTTTATAATGTATAAACCATGTATAATAATCAGATGGAAATTGTAGAGTAACAATACTGTCCCTCCACGTCACGCTTCAGGGCCGTCAAACGTCGCGCATGTCGGGTAAGTTTGAGTCGCTCTCACTTGAAGATTACGATGTTTGTCACAAAGAATTTTATATATCAATTGTCTGAATAATTATCCATAGGAGATTGCATTATATATTACCTAAGAAGGTAAACTTAAAGAGGAATAGGATTCCCTCTATTTTCCTATAGAAATAATGTCCTAAAAGTTAAAAGGAAACCAAGAAAACTTACTTAGAATAAACCTTCTAGAACCATAGATACCATTTTTAGATTATATGAATAATCTAAAAATAGTCAGTTCTCATTCCTCATCACCATTTCTCTATCATCACTATTTCTTCTTCTTATCTCGCTCTCGTTCTCACAAAAATATTTCCCCAACCCTAAATTCCATCGATCTCGCTCTCACTCTCAGTTGTAAATTTTGGATTCGTATCGCAATTGAAGTGAGTGCGTCAGGTAATCAGTAATTCTTCATTGACTTTGTTGATTGTGCATCAGATTTTGTTTTTTTTCATTTGATTGGGATTTCTGTTGTAGATACGAACAATCATGGTGATTACGAAAAGAAATCCAGCCGTTTTTGATTCGACTGAAGTCCTAAGTAACAGAGATTGGTTTCTTTGTTTTTCGACATGCATTTGAGGTTTTCAACATGGCTTTTATGTTCTGTGATTGGGGATTTTGTTTGCTGTGGTGTTTGATGTGTATGTGTTGTTTTCGAAGCGATTGGATGTAATTCAACTTTTGTCTGTGTTTTGTATATGAATATTCGTCTCTGAGCGGTTTGTATTTATGTGTTTGCATATTAATACATATGGTGTATTTTTATATTGTGTTATCATTGCTATGTTTTTTGTTCTATTTTTAAAACCTAGGCATTTAGGGTTCAAAGATCCATGTGTACAGTTCAAAGGTTGAGCCAGTTGATAAGGTTCCGGCTGAATCTGATGCTGAAAAAAGGAAATGGAAAGGGAAGGGTGTTATGGTGGTTTACGCTGAGAAGAAAAGAAGCCAATG
This sequence comes from Sherardia arvensis, assembly GCA_948330725.1. Lineage (NCBI taxonomy): Eukaryota > Viridiplantae > Streptophyta > Magnoliopsida > Gentianales > Rubiaceae > Sherardia > Sherardia arvensis. The sequence continues at coordinate 21,303,316 of OX415238.1, forward strand.
ACTGTTAGCCAAGTTGTGAATCTTGTGGACGAAGAGGGTGTCCCGCAAGTATTCTACCTATTCATGTCTTCAATATTTGGTTGTTTTGATACTTTTTTTATGAGAAAAATTATATGTTTTAGAATACGTAACATTCTATTTTTTGTGTTGAAGGTTAACTGTTAAGTGTCAAAGGTTTTTCTTTAACAATAGTATATGTTTTAATTTCAAAGGTGGTTGTTTAATGCGTAAAATTTTTAGAATGCATAACATTCTATGTGTAGTGCTGACGGTTAACATTTAAGTCTCACATGTTTTTATTTAATAAAAGTATATATTTTACATTTAAAGGTGGTTGTTTAATGTATAAAGTTTTTAGAATGAAAAACATTCAATTGTTTTCTACATTTTACTTTTTCTTTCCTATTGTTCTTTTACTTACATCATTGTCTGGTGACTGTTGTTTTAGTCTCCCAAAGAAGTCTTGGAGTTTTTTAAAAGAGATATTGCAGTTGCTGCTTCCAAGCTTCTGGAACGCCTTAGTCGAGTTCAAGCCCAAGCAAGAGAAGAGCATGATGCTGAATGTGAAGAGGTCTGGGAAAGCCATGAATCCTGGCGTGATCCCAATTTACACCAGATGTTGGGCGACGTTGAGCGATATATATCCCAACTTGTTTCATTTCTAAGTGGTGGCATTTATGCTAAACATCTATGTTTGGTGTTATAACATCAACGTTTTTATAGTATTGGTTATTTGTGTTGTTTTTACTAGTGCAATTCATTCTTTAAATTGAAATCAAAGAATTTTTCAATTAACATTTTTGTAATATTAAAACATCATTGTTGAAGCTTATAAGTAAAATTTCTAAAGTCTAGGTTAAAAACTGAATCATTTTGAACTTAGTCATCTTAAACTTAAACCTCACTGGTTTATGATTGAAGCATATTACACCATCAAAACTAACAACTTTTATATTTAAGGGCCCAGGTTACAAACAATAACCCATGCACATAAATACGTAAGTACATATGAGCTGAACAAACAGGTTTAAAATCAAAAGGTCCATATTATAAGTTCAAAGTTTTAAAGTGCATTAAAAATCAATGTTTTAACTGAAGTTTATAACTGATGATGTACAACTTGTACCTTGTAAGTCAAAAGTGCAAAATACTTGTATAAAACCAACTCATACACTAGCATTCAATAAAAAATCCCAAAGTTTTTCTAATAACAACAATGCTTATAAAACTAACATTATACACAAGCTTCCAATATAAAAGCTCAATGTTTTTACTAATAACACCAACATTAATAAAACCAGCATCATACACAAGCTTTCAACGTAAAATCTCATTGTCAATTCTAATAACAACAATGTTTGGAAATACAAGACTTTTTGACTGAGAATTCCTATCAACTTAAAATAATGTCGGTTTTGGCATATATGAGCAAAACTCATTTTGAGATTATTTCTTCGTTTTTCTTTTTCTTGTTTGCGATACCAGCCTTGATTCTTTTGCCATCATGCCTTCCTTTTCCCATTACTCTCTGTGGATTGCCATAGTGCATTTCATCAGTTGTGCCCGATCCCGATGGCTCTGGTTGATCAGTTGTTACAGTAGGAGTTGCTTCTATGGCTAACAATTGCTGAACATGATGCGTATTTTCTTGGTAGTTCACGTTGTTGCAGCGGAATATATATAAATTGCTTTTGGGATATGAAAATCGCTTGAACAGCTGTCAGCCAATTAACTAGAAACCATGAACACCTATCATGGGCGACTCAACTGAATCTAGAAATTGAACAACTGTCAATTAATTCGGAAAACCTCCTTTTTCTTTATAAAAAATCTCTCCCCAAATTACAAGGCTGGGGCATATATTTATAACCTCGAATAAAAATCACAATCCTAACATTAATTTGGAAATAATAAATCTAATTCTATAACTATTATGGAAAATAAATAAAATCTTACTAGAATTAAAACACATATTTATAGGAAAATTCTTGGTAAGAGAATAATTCCTAATTAACCTAGTTTTCCATTTATACTCGTATCAGAACAACTAATCTATCTCTCATTGTTGTGTCCTCCAGAAACATCCGGGTCAACTCATTTCCTTCGCTTTGGAGCGAAAGATTGTAGAATCCAAGTGCATTTGGATTGTAGTCTATAGAGGCACTCCAACTCAGAGATTATTCTTGCTTGGATGCCAATAAAACATTCCTTGACATCAATTTTTGTTAAGTCAAGTAGCTCGACAATCTCTGCATTGACTTCTACAAATAACAAAAAACAGTTTCATTAATTCAATTGATAAGCGTTCATTTTCATTTTCTCTACCAATTAAACTAACAGTCAATATTATGCATAACTAGAAAACAATATGCATGAATGGGATTTGAACCCATGATCTCAAGGTTATAAAACATGCGAGCTACCCAACTGCTAAGTCTGCTATACCATACAATAAATCATAAACTAGATGATTTGAAGAAACCTCACAGTTTAATCACAAAAGATTCTCACAGTAGAGCATACAAGTTTTCAAAAAGCCCACATTATAACCTGAAACCCAAACTTCACAGTCTAAGCATGCAAACCTAACCATTTTGAGTCAAAACCTCACTTTTTAATCACAAAAGTTTCACACAGTCAAGAGCAAACATGATTTAACGCAAAATGTTTATATAATAAACAAAAACCTAAACATTTAGCTCAAACATGCAAACATAGGCATTTTGACTCCAACCCTCATTGTTTAATCTCAAAAGCTTCACATAGTCCAAAACAAACACAATTTAATGCAAAAGCTCCATATTATAAACAAAAACCTAATCATATAGCTCTAAACATGCAAACCTAGGCATTTTGACTCCAAAACTCACCGTTTAACCAAAAAAACTTAACACAGTCAAAACAAACAAGATATAATGCAAAAGTTTCATATTATAAACAAAAAAACTAAACATATAGCTCTAAGGATGCAAACTTAGCCATTTTTTACTCCAAACCTCACTGTTTAATCACAAAAGCTTCACACAGTCCAAAACAAATAAAAATTGGTGCAAAAGGTCCATATTATAAAAAAACTTAAATAAGGATACCTATAAATCTAAGCAAGGATACTTAGGCATTTTGACTCAAAATCTTAATGTTTAACCACAACAGCTTCACACAGTCCAAAACAAATAGAATTTAACGCAAAGATCCACATTATAAAAAAAACTTAAACAAAAGGAAACCTAGGCAATTTGACTCCCACTAGTAGAATGTGGGCAGAAAACGGCGCCCAAAGACGGCGGTTCCACGGGAAAATAAGGAAACCTCCGTCCTGCTAGATTTCCGAGTTCGGAAACCCGAGTTCTCAAGCCGGATGGCTTTTTACACGGCAGTTTTGATGCAACCGCCGTGTAACTTCATTTTTTGCTCGGCGGTTGCGTTTAATTGCTGACCAGACTGGGTTTCCGACTCCGGAAATGACTAGCCGGAAGTTTCCCCGTTGACCGGCTTGACTTTGATGGTCAAGTCGACGGTCCAAGTTGTTGATGTCGGTGGAGTCAAATCAAAGAAGTCGTCTGGCTAAGTTTGCGGTGTCGGAAACGTGTCCAGATAAGGCAAATATTTCCGGACAGATTTCAGAACTCGGAAAAGTACCCGGATAAGCTAAAACAGAGTTGTATAAAACGAGAAACGGATCCTATTTATTCTATCTAGACTATTCTATCTTTGGGTTGAAGGACGCGGAGAATATCCCAATCTTTGGGCTCATTGAATCCTAGGCTGCGATGAGGTAATCTCCCGCTAAATTAAGTATTGATGGCCGGATCTTTGTTAATTTCAAGCATGAATATATATATGTGTGTCCCTAATTTCATTGAAGAATATATGAACTTGCCTATTGATCCCTAGTAATTTTTGTTTATGAAACCATATTTTATGTGATATGTTGTCAACTAGTACGGTGTAGATGAATTAATTCATTAATATTTGCTAAAATTTATGAAAATAGGTACACAAGTGTTATGGAATGTAGTAGGATTATTAGGGAGAATCGTCGGACCTCACCAGAGTATATGGGACCGGTTGAATATTTCATTGATGTATCTTCTGATAATGTAAGAGTAGAAAATCAGTCGGCCATGCGGTGCCCTTGTAAGGATTGCACTTACGATGTGTATTTAGGAGTTAAAGGTTTGCGTGAACATTTGATTGTTAGGGGTTTCCAAAATGCCTATACCACGTGGGTATGGCATGGGGAAGAACGTAGCACTGTTGTTGTTAATGAACCACTGGAGGTTGTAGGAGAAAACGAAATGGTTGGTAATTATGACGATAAATTGGATGACTTGGTAGATGATGTTGCCATGCATTTTTTTGGAAAACCTGAGGCGCTTGAAGCGATATATAATGATAAGCAGACACCTTTGTATGAGGGGTCAATCCACACTATTCTAAGCGCAAACTTGTTGTTGATGAATTTAAAAGCCAAGCATGGGCTTTCAGATAAGGCATTAACAGAGGCGCTCGAGTTGATTAGACAGCTGCTTCCAACTGAAAATTTATTGCCTGATAGGGCATATGCTGCAAAGAGGATACTATGTCCAATGGGTATGGAACTTGAGAAAATTCACGTTTGTCCTATTGATTGTATGTTGTTTAGAGGGGAAGATGGTTTGAAATTGGAAAATTGTAGCGTTGGTGGCGAGTAACGTTACAAAGCTGTGAAACAAAAAGTGGAGGTGGGAGGAGATGTTGTTAAGGAAACCAACAAACGTGTTCCCGCGAAGGTCATGTGGTATCTCCCTATTATACCTAGGCTTCAAAGGTTGTTTGCTAACAAAGAAGAAGCTAAGAACTTGACATGGCACGCAGATAGAGAGAAGGTTGAAGATGATGATGTGATTGCACATTGTTTAGATGCTGATCAGTGGAAGAAAATTGATGAATTGTATCCTGATTTTGAGAAGGAAGCTCGGAATGTAACATTGGGTTTATCCATTGATGGTATGAATCCGTATGGAGATTTGAGTAGTACACACAGTTCTTGGCCCGTGATGGTTGTTATTTACAATCTACCATCGTGGTTGACCATGAAGAGGAAATATGTGATGTTGTCATTGATGATAGCAGGGCCAAAGCAGCCTGGTTAATGACATTGATGTGTTCCTAGAACCTTTAGTTGACGACCTTCAGAAACTGTGGTTCGAAGAGAATTGGACGTGGGATGAATATCGTCAGGAATCGTTTAAGTTGAAAGGAATGTTGTTCTGCACCGTGAACGATTTCCCTGCACTTGGTAATCTAGCTGGTTATTCAGTCAAAGGTCATCTAGCTTGTCCTATTTGTGAGGAGAATACTAGTTTCTCTCAATTAAAACACGGGAGAAAACTGTTTATCAAGGACATCATCGTTTCTTACCACGCGGTCACGAGTTTCGTAAGGCTAAGAACTGGTTTAATTGGAAGGAAGATAATGCACCACCCCCTCCTATCAGTGGCGAGGAGGTATTCGAGAAAATCAAGGATATTGACAATGATTTTGGGAAAAACTGTAGGAAGATGCCCATCCCCGGCCCTTGGGAAGAAACAGTCCATTTTCTCTGACTCACAATATTGGAAGCACTTGGCTGTTAGACATTGTTTAGATATAATGCACACTGAGAAGAATGTCTGTGATATTTTGCTTGGTACGATACCGAATATTCCTGGAAAAAGCAAAGATGGAGATCAAGCACGTAAAGACTTGGAAATAATGGGTATTAGAAAGGAACTGGCTCCTGTAACCGAGGATGGGAACACTTTCTTACCTCCAGCTTTCTACAATATGTCGTCAGCTGAGAAGACAAAATATTTGCAGTGCTTGAAAGATTTGAAGGTACCCTCTAATTTTTCCTCAAACATTGGTAACCGTGTCAATGTTAAGGATCAAAAATTGTTTGGGTTAAAATCACATGATTGTCATACTTTGATGCAAGACTTGAACATAATAGCCATTCGTGGTTCCCTTCCAATCCATGTTAGGATGTGCAAAAGCAAGCTCTGTTTATTTTTTAAGGGAATTTGCAAAAAAACAGTTAGTCATCGTAAGCTAGATAAGCTGCAGACAATGGTAGTTGAAGTTTTGTGCCAATTGGAGATGACCCCCCCTTATTTCTTTGATATAATGTTGCATTTGATTGTCCATCTTGTGCGGGAGATCAAGGTGTGACGTCCCAAAACACAACATCGGATATAGTTGTAGTTTCAGAGTACAAGAGATGCTTCATTGCAATAGTAATAACTATGGATCTTATTTACAAGACAAACGAAATCACACACTTGCTACTAGTATAACAGAAATACATGAGTCTTTTGTAGTGGTTGATAATATTACAGGAGTGAAAATACTTGTTTTAGATAGGCACACATGTCATGGCTAAGCTAGCAGCACTTGAGCTTCATAGAGTAGGTTCAACAAGCATTTAGATGGTAATATACAGAGGGTTCAACAAGCATTCCTAACCAAAACGTCTTCAACACAGATCTGCCATGCCACATAAACATATAATGAGCTTTTACGCCCAGTGATATTCTCCGAAAAGAAACACAGAACACACATCTGCCCCTTAATACCAACAAAACCAAGAACTTATGTAAATTTGCTCTGAATAATTAATTCTAAAATGAGTTGTCATATCTTTAATTCACCGCAACTTTTATTACCAAGTTTCACCCTAAATAGAAAAACTGACAAACAAATACACTAAACTCTGATTTCTTCCTTCTATGTTTCAAGTTTCAAAGCATTATATGTCATCGCAATATTCCGATCAACAAAACCTGAACGTAACCCTTTTGACTTACTTAGTTTAACTACACATCAAGAATTGATCACCATAAGACATAATTTCCCCAACAAACCAAGAACTCAATAAAAATATCAGTAACCTATTCATGTCTATACATATTAATCAACAGTATTTCATAGTATACATATGACAAGTATTATCATTTTATTTATTTCATATTTTCCCCAATGAAACCGATAACTTGATAAAAATAATACCAATAAAAATAAAAACAGTATCCTATTCATGTCTATTCACTTAAATCCTACAGTACTTCATAATAATATATGACAAAATCATCGTTTTATTTATTTTATTTCTATCTTATTTAGTTTCTTTTAATGTACTATCAGCCATGTAGACTCGTCAGATTTAACTAAGTTCCCAAATACCATTTATAACAAAAATATGTATCATAGAATTTGGATTTCAAACAGAGAAAAATATATTAGTGATAACTACATTATAGTTCAGAAAACACTGAGATGATTAGCACCTTATATTTCAGAAACACTAAGATAATTAACACATTATATTTCAGAAACATTGAGATATTTAGCACACCACTCAATAATATATCAAGTAACCAGATCACGCAAGCACACACATCACTCAATAATATATCAAGTAACCAGATCACGCAAGCACACACATCACTCAATAATATATCCAGTAACCAGATCACGCAAGCACACACACCACTCAATAATTTATCAAGTAACCAGATCACGCAAGCACACACATCATGTCAAGTTAGGATTCTAGAGGTGGCTTCCCGTACGTACGTAGCACTTAGGTCCCTTTTTATAACATAAACCTCATATGGACTACTAGCCGCAACTGACTAGCTCCATACAAGTCCAAGACACAATATACTCCCACAACACCATCCTCCTGCTGTGCGAACGAGTAGTATATTGCTTGTTCCATCTCGTATGACTATTAGCCGCAACTGACTTAGCCATACGAGGCATGGTTACAAAATACTCTCCCAAGCACACAACTCCATACCCCGTGTGCAAGCGAGTACTATTTTGCTCATGGTAGTCAAGTTCAAATAATAGTTCAAACACAGCCAGGATTCACAATAACACATAAATTCCAGTAAACAAATTAGAAACACACTTGTAATTTAACTAGTCATAACCCTTTCCATTTTAACTTCAGAACATAGATAGAAACATACAGAACATAAGCATACTCTAAGTTTAAAGGATGTTTTAATCATCCATTATAAAGAATATCCCAACTCATATATTATGTACATACTTATATATAAATTTATGGAGGAAAAGAGTAGTTACAACACATAAGCATGGCAGTTTTCGAAATGTTTATATGTTTTTAGAAAAGTGAGAATACTCACTTCAGTCCGTAGGCCTTGTATGGTCCTGCTCGCTGAATCTTCAACATAAATATATCTACTGGTAACTTATCTATTCTTCTAAGATCTGAAATTTAAAATGATAAAAGAAAGCTAGATTCCTAACAAATGAGCTAGATTAATGATAAGTCTAATTGTTTGTCAGAATAAACTTTATCAGCCTTTGCTCTTAGTACTGCTTCTTATTTTTATTGTTATTTATTCTAATGATATACTTACTGATTAACACTGGGAATTATCAACCTATGCATCTTACGTGATTATATAGTGATACCAAGCAGATTCGATAAAAACAACCCTGCTTAATTGCTTATATCATTTCTTTTTATCCATATCTCTACAATTCAGCTTATTCGACTCTTTACATGTGCTTTTTCTTTCTTAACATCTTTATGCTACATAATGCTAAATGTGCATACAATCCTAGCTACATTTCATGATGCATGAATTAGTTGCAGAAAACTAGAGAATTTTGTTTAAGAAATCAGAAAACCAAATCAGTTGTTTTTAATTTTCTGAAAACCGTTTGCTTAAACAATCATTTTCATACTCCTGGAAAGAAAGAGAATAAAATTAGTTCATAAACTTCATTTTCAAACTGATCTTTTGATATGTAATCTTCTGAAAAAGAGATAAGTACTCTCTTAGTAATTTCATCAAACACCTGTTGGTGTTTTATGAAACACAATCATTTAAGCATAATTGGATTTGAGTATTAGTGAGTTCGGGATATTATAACAAGGTTGGTGGTGCGGAGTGCACACTTGTATAAACCCATCCACGAGCTCACAATTCTGGAATAATCATTTTGGTATGACTACTCCGGAATGAAGTGTTACATGGATACATGCAGAAATGTATATGTAATATGAAAATCGAATATTGTTATATGGTTTTGATTTCCAAATTGGTGGTACGTACGTACGTACGTACACAGTTATTGGATTTGGATAGGGATGCATGCATACAGTTGTCTCAGTTACTCATCGGTTATGGATTGGAGCGGTATACTGGATAGTTGCCTAGTATGTTCTGTGGTTATCTGCAGTTGCATCTTGGCATGTCTGTGGTTGCATGCAGTTGCTCTATCCTTATCTGTACGGGTGTGGTTTGAAACTGACGTTTTTCCCCTATAATTACACATCTTGGTGCATGTAAAGATACAGAAACACAAACAGTAATTACAGTCCGTAAACAAAATGTTCAAAGGCATTTTCTTGTTTCAGGCCTAGAAGCAAGAAGGTTCGATAGTTTTATCCTGCGAGAGAATTTGTGTGACCCAGGCTATAAGGGTCGAATTATTCTCAAAGGAAAGCGAGCCTACGTGACTCTATCGAAATCCAGATACATCACAAATACCCTTTCTCTTTACCCAACAACACCTTCATGGCTAAAAGAATACCATGCCTCTCTATTGGGTTCTCCTACTCTAGATATACTATTGCACGGATGATTGTTGTTCATATACCCCAAACTAACCTATGTTTTAATGTTTATTGATGGGTAACTACAGAATCCGCAGCAAGGATGACTAATTCGAAGGCTAAGGCGATAATAGGTTTTCTAACTGTACATAGGTACCTGAAAATTTGAACATACCTCTTGAAACTCTGAGAGTTCCTACAATATTTACCCTCTGTTTCGTTTCTTTCCAAGCTTTCTTCTATTTGTCCAGCCCTTTCTTCATCAATTCTAGTTATATCCTTGAATCCTATCCTCCCAGAATATGTTTCCCTCTTTTTATTATTTTATTTCTACAACTTACCCACTCACTCTCCCTTTACTTTCGTTAAACTAAATGTTGTATCATCAAAATTTAAATTATCATCATCCCTTTTATTTTATTTATTGTTAGTATTTTTTTAATCAATTTACAATTTAGTTCAGAATTATCTTCTGACTCGATTATATTAACTCCGAACAAATCCTACCTTTATAATTTATGTCAACATTCATATTCTCATATGAACGTCATCTTACTAATCAATCGATATATTTATTAAATAACTCCACCATAAATTTACTCGCAACCGCTTAAAATTATTCTAATATAACTCGTAAATTTCTTATGGTCCTCACACAAGGAGTGTGGCCCGGTGTTCCTCCGGTGGATGTATCCTTTCGAGAGATACATGAAGATATTCATATTCTTTTCACAGAATAGGTACAGGCCTAATGCAAGCATTGTATCTAGATACGTCACGGAGGAGGCGATTGACTTTTGTACAACTTACTTAGATGAGGTTGACACGGTTGGACTACCGACCTCGAGGCATGATTTTCGTTTCAACGGCCATGGAATTAGACGAACGTTGCATAATTCGCCAGCTGTCGATTTGTAGGCCGCTCATCTGTATGTGATGTGAAACCATGAATCGGTTCGCCCTTACGTTGACATTCATATGGATGAATCGAGAAGTCTATACCCAACCCTAAAGCCTTTCCAACTACATGATGAGCATATTAGAACCTTTTGTGAGTGGTTAAGGGACACAATAGAGATTGGCGACCATCCTGAGGACGTGAAATGGCTATCTAGACGACCGCTAACAACAGTTATCAGCTATAGTGGTTATGACGTGAAGGGTTACTCATATGGGACCAAACAGAGCGATGCTAAAGGTGTTTCGCAAAATAGCGGTGTCACTATATTTTCCGAATCAATTGCTGTGTCGCGGAAGCAAAATCCAGAAGGGTCATACTCATGTGATAGGTATTTCGGTACCATTGTTCAAATCTGGGAGTTAAACTACGTGGCATTGAAGGTGGTTGTATTCAAGTGTCAGTGGGTTGATCAAAAGACAGGAACTAAGACGGATCCAAGCTTAGGGTTTCAATTGGTTGATAGGAAGAAAGTGGGATCAAAGTCAGATGCGTTCATACTTGCTGGCGAAGGTGACCAAGTTTACTATGTTCAAGATCCTTCTGATCGGCACTACGAGATTGTTCTTGATGGGAAACAAATGGTGTGTGGTGTTGAGCTATTCGATGAGTATGACAAACGAGCTGCTCACATTTTTGTGCCAATTGCAACGAAGAATGACGCGATCAGTATGGAGGAAAACAGAGGCAAACATGTCAATCTATCGCGCAACATCCGATCACACCGAATGCATAGTGATAGATAGCAAAAGCAACGAACGGAAGATGAAGTTGATTTTCAAAGTTAAGCCGAAGACTAAGTTCAGGCGTTAGTTAGACATTTATCAGCTACTCATATTACTACTCTTCCAAACTTAGTTTGAATTTGTAATTCATGTAAATATTTTGGTGAACCTTTGTTTGAGCTACCGTTAGAATAAAAGTAAGTTGACAAACCTCATTTTTTGGGCTATCCGGATAGTTTTCCGGACTCGGAAACAGTTCCCGGATAGGGTGAATTTTGAGTATGCCTACTTCCGGGTGACCATGCGGCCACGTAAATATTTTCGATGCTTATCTGGATAAGTTCCCGAAGTCGTAACAGGTAACCAGGAAGTATTTTATTTATGCCAAGCCTTTTTATTCAACTTCCCGAAGGTTTCACTGATTATCATCCGGCTTAGTAAAGTAGTTTTGCCTTATCCGGATAGATTTCCGATATCATAAACCTGGTTCCCGGACAGGCATCCAGATAAGTAAAGTAGATTTGGCTTATCCGGATTGCATTTCCGAGTTCTAAAAAGGATCCCGGAAGTTGTTTTTAAAGGCAAAAACGTGCGCACGCACTTATAAGTAGTTATTTAAAATTGACACTGCAAATAATTGTAGGTGCACACACAAAAACCAATCTATAGCATTCAAACATTAATGAAATAAATTAAGAATGTAATATTGGTTGATCCTAAGGCAAATCCATACTTAGCTAAAAATTCAAAACAAATTATTCAAATCAAGGCCCCATGTCATAATCATGGTCATGCTCGCCGCCACCATTATGATCTTCTTCTTCATTACCATCTCCCGGCGAGGCATCCCCACCTGTGGTCCATCCTTCTGCACGCTTTAGGGCTCTCAACTCCTTCCTTGCCTCATAAGCGTCCTTCCTAACACCAATCAATGTGAGCACCTTAGATTTCATGCTAGCATACATATCTTTCATCTTGGAAACATGCGGTGACGGCTCTCCATCGGGCACCTCCCTACCTATAAAATGAAAATACATATTTGAATAAAACTATGATAATACATATTTAAAACTCAATTTGGCCTTGCTTAATCGCCTCCCACCCACGTGATCTTCGGCTCTTGGAGGCGACTCTTCCTCCTCGGAAGACTCCTCGTACTCTACCTCTTGCTCTACCTCTTGTTAGCGTTGGATTTCCTTGACTTGCTTGCTTGTGGAGACATTCTTAGACCTAACCATGGTGGGAGAGTGGATGGAAAAATTGGTGGAGTGGGGATTTGGGGCGGACTGATTTGGGGATGAGTTTGGGGAGGGTTTGCTGATGTGGGTAAAGAAACCCGTCTGCCCTTTTTATAATTAAAACTTCCTGCTAGCTTTTTCAAATTCGGAAACAAAGCCGGATAAGGTTAATTATTTTAATGCCTTATCCGGGTAACTTTATGGAGTCGGAATCATAGCCGGACAATATAAAAAATCAGAATAAGTAACACTTAGACTATTTTCTATTCTACTCCTCTACCCATTCATTCCACATACAAACAAAAATATCACTTTCCTCCCACCCATTTACTCTCTTCAACTTCCAAATTCTTCTTCTCCAACTACCAAGAACACCATTCATCACATCGGCCCCATTTCTTGAGTTCTAGAACAAAAAAAGAGCTTCTTTGTCCATACTATTGGAGTTTTTGTACTACTTGAAAGGTATTTCTTGGAACTTTGCTTCATTTGCATAATCAATATTGTTTATTGGTTAATTTGTCTTATTCGTTCATGGGCTTTGCTTAATTATTACTACAAAAGTAGCTTTGATTTATGGGCTACATTCTTGATTAATCAATTGGGATTATGGGCTATATTCTTGATTAGTCTTGATGATATTATTTATGTTACTACAAATCTAGGGTTAAGTATGTCATATATATGCACTAATTTAATTACATACAATTAGGGGTTAAGCATGTGATATGCAATTTATATTAGTCTAATAGGATCCTACACCCTAGGGGTTTTATGATGGTCATTTAATTAAAAACTAAAAATGACTACTTACCATTAATTTAGCATATAATTATTCTTTTTTGATAGTGAGGTTACTTAATATATGCAAATTATTATTTGTATAGGAGTTATGGAACCACCTAAGAAGAAGGTAGGAATCCCCAAAAGCCCTAAAACCCATAGCACCACGGGAGGTGTTAAAAAAACAAGGGTGAGGCGTCCTAGGACATATTGTGCCGTGTTACAAAAAAGGATGAAGAGGAATATTTTGACGGACATGAGCTTTTCCGGTGATGGGGAACCAATATCGGAAGAGTATTATTTGTGGAAGAGTTGGGTTGGAAAAATTGGAAGAACTCGTGTAGATATAAAGTATGAATCTTGGCATGAGGTCCCCGACAAGGAAAAGACTAAATTATAGGAGGAATGTTTGGTAAGTCTATACCCTAATTTATATTAATTTCATATTTTTACACATGAATGAGATATTATCCAACTTTTCTTATCAATTGTATGTAGGTACCATTCAAAATTGTTGCCCCAAATATGGAGAAACTTTTTGACACAACTATGTTTCGCTTGAGTAAGGTGGCACGGGATCATAAAGCAATGTTGTCTAAACATTACATTTATGGAGAATTTAAGGATGAGGAACCTTGGTTGGCCTACACCGACATTCTACAAGAAAGTTGGGCAATATTCAAAGCACGTACCTTGGAGAATGACCGACTAGTAAGATTAATTTCTACCATTCTAGTATTACTCCTTCGTTCACATAACTTAAATTCATTTATATATGTGTTAGGGTTTAAGGTTGACGAATAGTAATAATGCGAAGGCTAATACGACACCTCATACAATGAGTAGGGCGGGCTACACTATCACACTAATCAAACATGCAAACAAATTGCAAGAAGATGGGGTGCAAGAGAAAGTGGATAGTGGGATGACGGAAGAGGAAGCACGGGAGAGCACCGAGGTGGTAATCCTAAGGACTTCGATAAACTTACTAGCTTCTTTATTGGTCGACAAGATAGCAAAGGCAACTACACACACGAGGGAAACAAGAAGTTGACTAGTTCTAATGCCCACCGTACGATGTACGGCATTATTCTAATTTAAATAGTTATGAAAGAATTTATTGTCTAAGACAATACTATCATTCCACTCAAATTTATAAATGAAGTACTCTTCAATTACTAATTTAAATTTCATTAACTTTAAATTTACATTTTATAAGTCAATAAATTTCATTAACTTTAAATTTACATTTTATAAGTCAATAATTGAATAATATACATCACAGTATGAAAGTAGTATACAATTCAAAAACAAACATTCCTATTCAAATTCTTTTTCATACTTTCTATTTATAAATTACATATAGTAAGAAGATAAGCATGACGTAGATAATTTCATAGCTTAAAACTCCTTAAATTAATCCAAAAGAAGAAAGATGTCTTCTCACTTACGTCATCAAAATTACCCACAAATCTTTCCAAACCTGCAAGAAAATAGAGAAAAGTTCATTTTGATTTAACAAAAAAAGAAAATAGCAAGAATCATGTAAAATAGAATAGGCCACAGATACAAACATAGATAAACTTATCGACTACAAATATACATTAAAAAATTCAGCAACCACAAATTCTTTATTATTCTCTAATTTATAAATTAGAATATGTATACATCAAAGATGATTATAACTCAAAGATCAATTACAAATCAAGAAAACATCAAGGCCATCAAATAAAAATATAAATAGTGATAACTACGCATAAAAGGTTAGATGACCTTAAACTATTATATTGAAGAAAGGCATAAAGTTAGCTAGCCTACATAATAATATTTATTATATATGATAGTTTCGTTTACTTGCATTACGACTAAAAGAAGAAGAAGCATAAGCACCATACCAATATTCTAAAATCTCCTAATGTTGCGAAGTACTCAAAATGGAAAAGAGTCATCACCCTTACTTTAACTTTTACCCAAGCAAACATAAAACCAAAAACCAAAAACCAAAAACCAAAACTAAATTTGAAAATTGTTGCATACTACTTCCATAATGTTATGTATCTTGAACGATTGATCTTTCCTGAATGATTTATACACCGGTACAATGTTTTTGAGGTGAACTTTTGTAGACAATCAACCATAATCTGAAGCAAAAATAGTTAGAGACTATTATAATGATCCCCATCGCTTTGAATTCCAACCAAAACAAAAGGCATACATTGAATATTAACCTCAAGATGTGGAAATACATCAAGCAAAGAAGACATGATCATGCAAATATGCACAATGTTTAGTTGAAAGTACTTACTTTGATCATTTGAACTCGTACAAATAGAGCAATTGAACGAATGAAACTCATATACTTTGAATTGGATCCGTTGATGGGTATACTCCCCCAAAAATTACACTTGTTGTACATTGAAACAACCTACGACGAGCATTTAAATAAAGATAGTTCTCATACATTTCAAAGTTTAATTTCATCTGCATTAGTGCAAAATATATAAAAGAAATTCGAAATCAATTAACACGGATACCTAAGAATTCCACGCATAAAAAGATGAAATTAAAATCAAAAGTGATGTATGTCGGACACCAACACTTCGACGACGAACCAGGATCTCGAACTAATCTGCAAAACAAAGGCCCCGGGTGTCCCGGGGGTAGACACTCCGACGCTCAAGTTAGTATATTTTCTTAAGGCGTAAAGTATAAAGTATGAGATTAGATGGCGAGGTCTACCAAACCTTTAGGGTATTTATATGGCTACAATCCGTAGATCACCAAGATATGTATTTATGGTACAAGTACAACTCTTATGGGAATAGAGATTGTATTACCATGTATAATAGAAGTATATTTCAGATATGGTTGTGTTACCATGTTTAAGAGGACGTATATTCCTTGTAGATCATTCATAATATACGCATTCCTTATAAGGATTAGGATTGATGACCTGTGGATCCACCCTCCGCGTATCTCGAGCCCACAACCCTTCTCGGGCTCTGGTCCGAGTATGACTGAAGCCCGAATACGAACCATGGACTTATCAGTAGCCTCAAGGTAGATCTTCAAAATGTAGAGTACTCCATCTCGAAGGTTGAAGGAGAGGCTTTCTTCTCGAGGGAAGACCAATAACTCGAGGGAGACTAACTCGGGGTATTAAGCTTGGGGTGTCCTTTTAGGACTGTCCTCTCGGGCTTACCCTTCTGAATATCTAGCTTAAAGTTCTTTCGTATTCCATCAAATATATGGACGGCTGAGATTAGCTTCCTTTGAAATCCAGACGGTAGATACACGTGGCATGCATTCATTGGAAAGTAGAGGCGGTCTGTCCCCCGTCTCTCCAATTGCTTGCATCGGAACCAGAATTGAGATAATTACTCGCCATAAATGTTTTTAGGGTTTGGATTAAATCTCCAAAATTATTCCCATTATCTTCTCTTATTCGAAAATTTCTTCTTTCCAAGTTCAGAAGACGCACCAGTACTTCATCAATTTCTGAAGCCCCAAATTTCTGCTTTCTGCTTCCATCATCAGTAAGTGTTATCTTCTTTCTCTGCACATTTGTTTGTGTCTATTTTTTCTTTTTCTCCCTGTGTGCATTTCCCCCCATACTCTCTATAATCATGAGTAATAGTAGTAAAACAATTTCCTTCCCCCATCATGATGAGGGAGAGTATGTAGAAGCTCAGGCCGAGGAGAGTAGCTCCCTTGACCGCCGCAGAGCTGAGGTAGCGAGTGGGAAAAAACCTGTAATTCTGGAGAAGAAAGCCTCTGAGAAAGGGAAGAGGTTGAGGGAAATGGCCCCATGGTAGTGCATGCATCCGTAGGTAGAATATCCATGGATGGCGAAGGTAGTAGTAAAAAGTCGATGAAGGAGGATAAAGCCCGCGCTGACGCTGCTATCTTTATAGAAGGTTGTCCCTTTTCGATTCCTTCTGGTGCTGATCTTATGTACTTTGGAGAAGATAAGTCTGCATTTGAATTAGTAACTCCGAACCGAGGAGTCATATATGGGAGATTTCTGCAGCATGGGTTAGCCTTCCCTTTTCCCCCACCGTTGAATGATTTTCTTCAGTATTATAAGGTGCATCCAGGGCAGTTACATGCCAATGTGATAGTAATCATTATGGCCTTAATAACTTGGTGTGCTCGTAAAGGTTACCGTCCCAGTCTCCCTTTGTTGCGAACCATGTATAAGGTTTCCATTGTTAAAAAAATGTGACCTTGACCTCTCGGGATACCTCTTTGGGTAAGCTTTTTGTGCTTCCTGTGAACTGCGGGAAGTGGGATAAGGTAAAACTAACCTTCATCGAACCAAGTATGAAGTTCCTAATTGGAACGAAGAGGTAAAAAACAAGATCTGGCATGAAGTGGAGTCCTCCCGTAAACTGCTAAATATAGCTGAGGAGTTGGTGAGAGATAAGATCAAACTTAGAGAGGGTAAGTTTGTATCAGGAGATCATCAGATTGGTTGGAAGTGGCCTATTGAGACGTATAGCTGGTTGAATCAACTGTCTGGCTGGACACTTCAAAATAGCAACTATTTGAGGTTGACACATTTTGATCAGCCAAAAGATGTTGAGATGGATTGGTATGATACCCTTCTATCTATGGAGCAGGATCAAGTTGGTGTAGCTAAGGCGTTGCAGGCCTCTAGGGCACTAGAAGAGAAAATTGCTCGAGATGAGATATCCGAGAAAGAAGTAGATAAGGAAATCTCGGGTCTGATGAAAGATGCTCGACGTGGGCGTCGGTTCAAGAGGCTGGTTCAAGGACCCAAAAAGACTCAATCACAGCTTAGGGTGATTGAGGAGGAAAATTGCCTATTTGTTCCGGTGGCTCTAGATCCATCAGATGAGATGAGGATGAGGGTTCTGCGCTAGTTCGCTATCCGAGAAAGGAGATGTCTCGGACTTCTAGTGTCCTCCCAACCATAATTGATAATTTTGATGAAGTCATGATGATAACTCCTATAGTAGATTCGGATGCGTCGCAAGAGGGTATTTCTTCTTGGTTATGTATTATATTCTCGTCCACAATGTGCCAATCGCTTGTTACGCTAACTTCCTTCCTTTTATATGCAGTGGATGCTTCTAAGGCGAACAGGGCAGCAAATTTGTTGGCTCAGATAGCTGAATCGAGAGGGCCATCGAACAGTAATGAAAAGAAGAGGGATCTCGAGGCCTCAGGGAGCTCTGCGGACAAGTCTTCAAAGAAGCCAAGGCTCGAACTCGGACCATTGGAGGAGCTCGAGAAGTATGTGTCACCTCCTCCTTCCGAGGCTCTGGTCGAGATGGTACCAGGCTGCCCTGAGATTAGCCAGGTATGATAAGCTTAGCTCTCAATAAAATTAGCTGTGTAGTTAATTAACTGTTTTTATCTTCTTTCATAGTCTGTGAGTCAAATGAAGTATATGTACGACTCCATTCGGACACTGTATAACCGTTCTCAAGGGCAGGCGTCTGAGCTTGAACTGATGAAGGATGAGATATCCAAGAGGTCTAAGGAACCTTCTAATATGGTGAAACACCTCCAGAATGAGATGGCTCAGGATAAAGCCAAAATAAAGGCCTTGGAAGAGGAGAACCAAGCCTTGAAGAAGGCAAAAAGGCTGTCTGATGGTTCCTTCTTAGATCTGAAAAGGAACATGGCTTTAGTGGAAGCGGAGAGAGACCAGTATGCTGATCCAATTAGCCAGAGGCGGTTAGTTCAGTTGATAATAGATTTCTGCCTCAATTGTCCAGAGATGGAGGCTCATCGCCAAAAGTATGTTGACTTCTACCATAAGTCTGAGCTCTCGGAGATGTGGATTCATCTGAAGGGATTCCTCAACGAAGAGGTTCAAGGATGTCTGGCCCCTGCCTACACTTGGCCGGAAGTACCGGAGAGTTTGAAGGAGTTTCGGGCGAAGTTTAGCCAGATTGGGGGGTTTGAGACTAGTCTACTGACTAGCTTGGAATACTTGAAGAAGGCATTAACTCTTGAGGAGTTCCAGGACAAGCTGTGCAGTTTGTATCCTGAGCTGTCATTCCTGGTGGGGAAGCCGGCTGCGGAGGCTTCAATTGAGGACCCGAAGACTTTCGATGGGCAGGAAAAGATTGTAACTCCTTAGAGCCTTGTCTTTTACTCAAAATTTTTCTCTTTCCGCCAGATCTTGGTGTTTTATGTATTCTGAACACGTGCTTTATTTCTGAAATTAATTGGTCTTTCCCTTCCTTTATGTCCAGTGTTGCTCTGCCGCTTGTGCTGATTTGCAGGTCAAGTATGAAGCTGTCCTTCAAAAGAACAAAGAACTGGAGGAAGATTTTGGTGACTCCAAGGGTTGTTTTAGCATCGTGCGGGAAGAATGTGAGAGTCTTCACAGCGGGCTCAAGGAGGCTATGAAGCGTAGAGCTTAACTGAATCAGCAGTTGAGCGATCTTCAGAAGAGGTATAAGGATCTAGAAGATACACACAGCAAGGCCTTGGCCGCCAATAAGGAGTATGACCAAGATTGGAGGAAAGTCAAGAGTGACTTAATGAAGGTCAAGGGTGAAAGTCACGAGAAGGACCTTCGTATTTCTACCCTCCGAGATGAAAATATCACCGTGAATCATAAGATTGCCTCCAGGATAGATGAGTTGAGGATGTGTCAGGCCGAGCTGAACTCTTGCAGGTTCTAAATAAAGGAACTAGAAGCTCAAGGTGTGTTTGTCACACCTTCAGGATCTTCAAGGAGGGAGATAGGTGGACCTTCTTATGTCCCATATTCAGGACCGTTGATAAGG
The DNA here is from genome assembly GCA_948330725.1 of Sherardia arvensis. Lineage (NCBI taxonomy): Eukaryota > Viridiplantae > Streptophyta > Magnoliopsida > Gentianales > Rubiaceae > Sherardia > Sherardia arvensis. The sequence goes on from OX415238.1 coordinate 21,323,409, forward strand.
TCTCATGCCCAAGAGGGTATATCTCGAGGGATCCCATGTGGAAGGGGCAGAGAGGTGACACCTACTCCTAGAGCTCGTGGCTCAATTGACTCTCCTGCTCGACCTGTAATTATAGGAAATAGAAGGGGATCTCCTACCCCCTCTCAACTAATGAGGGTGGCAGAAGAAAGTAATTGGGGCCGTGGCCTCCACAGTGATCGAGGTCGAGCCTCTACTTCTTCTCGTGGCCGGGGTCGTACCCCTGTTTTTAAAGACCTTCACGAGGTGTAAGAAGTTTTTTAGTGTAATAACACTTTTTGATTTTGCCTTTATAAAGGTCTTTGTACTGCAATCCTTGAGAAGATTGACTCTTAGGCTTATGAATAACCTAAATAAATAGTGATGCGTACCTTAATAGGAGTATCACGTGGAGAGTCGAGTCCCAAACTTTGTGAGTTTGTATGACCCGTATCGTGTTGGTCTTTGACCATATACTTTTTATAAGTATATTCTTTTATTTTGGCCTAAGATGATTGTAGTTCGGACACGTAGTCTAAACAGCTCATATTAGATAAGCATCAATCATACACTTATAAGTGTATGGATCTTAGGCTGAAGTCTTTACTTATGCTTTATAAGGCATAGTGTCTCTTTGTATTTAGAGAGTATAGACTGCTTCAAAATAAAATAGAAGATATATGTCGAAAAGAAATTGTATTCTTCAAACTTGAGAGCTCAGTAAAATTATGAAAGAAAACCCCGAGTTTGGGAGCTCGGGTATGAAAAGATAAAAAGATGAAAAGAAAGGAAGCTTGGCCCGTAGGCCTTATTGAAGTAGTTTCTTCTTATATGGTGAAGGTCTACTTGGTTTTAGCTCCGAGGTACCTGCGTAGGAAGGGCTCCATGATGACAGGGTCCAAGTGCTCTCCTTCGCGTGTTTGCAAGAGGTAGAATCCACCGGATTGTGCTGCGGAGATTTTGTATGGTCCTTTGGTCCTTGGCTCCAGCGCTCCTCCTAGCTTGTTAGTGCACCATGGGCCAACTGGCATTACCAGTTCCCCCACTTGGAAGGTTTGGTGGCGGCATTTATGCCATAGCGCAGTCATCTCGTTGTAGGCCTCTTCTTCGAAATGGAACACCATAGGTTCTTCGAGATCAGGATTGGGGACCAGATCTCCTAGGATAGTGTTGATGGCCGAGATGTTGCTTACTTTTCTAGCGTCACGGATGGCCGTGATCATGCAAGAACACGCCACTCCTTGATCTCTTTTGATTGAAGCTACTCCTTGTGGTGTTGGAAACTTCAGCATCAGATGGTAGGGAGACCATACGGCTTTAGCTTGGCACATCCAAGGTCTGCCAAGGATAATGTTGAAAGGTGTGACAGTGTCGACTACCACGAATGTGCAGTATAGGGTTAAGCTCTTCGCTCCATCTGCTACTGTGACTGGGAGAGTGATTTCCCGAGAGGTATTACTGGATTTCCTGTGAACCCCGAGAATGGACCCGTAGGTTTGAGGTCGTCCTTGGTAAATCCTAGTTTCTGGAAGAAATCTTGGAACATTACTTCCACTCCACTCCCGTCATCTATGAAGACTCTTTTTACCAGAGTATCTTGTACGATTGCTGAGATGATGAGAGGATCAGAGTGAGGCATCTGATTTGGTACGGCATCCGCGTCCGAGAAAGTAATTGTTTCTTCGGCGCGAAGCCTCTTGTTAACTGGCTCGGTATGTGGTATGGCCCGCACACTATCTTTCAGCTTAGTCAAGGAAATTGCTTCTCCGGTATAGCCATTGATGCCATTGATGACTCGGTTGGCTCCATTTGGCGGTGGTGGAGGAGGATCTTGAGGATTGTTGCCTCCGCCGCCCTGGTTGTTGTTGTTATTGCTGCGGGAGCCATCCTTCTTCTTCTGCTAGGGTTTTCCCCCATATCTCTTCTGGGTACCCTGGTTATCGCCGGCTATCGAAGGTGTGATTTGTTGCACGATTCCTTGACGAAATAGCTTCTCGATCTCATTCTTGAGCTGATAGCACTCCTCAGTGTCATGCCCCCGATCTCGGTGATATTGGCAGAATTTCGGGGACCTTTGACGCTCAGCTGACTCCTTCATGGCAGGTGGGTCCCTTAAAAGGTGCTTGTGAATGGATAAAATCTCAGCCCGAGATCTAGCCAGAGGAGTGTATGACTCGAAGGTAGGTTTGGAGGCGCTTTCCGTCTTCTCGACCTTCGGTATCTTCATTCTGGGCTCTTTTTTTGTCCAGATCCTGTTGCCTCTTGCCTGTTACAGCGTTTGTTTTGCTAGCATACTTCTCCATGATGGCCTGGAGATGCTGAATGGTTGTTGGATTCTTTGTTGCCAGCTTCATCCTCAGAGTGTCATCATCTACACTCATTTGATACATATTGATCAGAAGGCGTTCATCTCGATCATAGCATTCGGTAGCTAGATCCATGTATCTGTGATAGTGTTCTATCACAGTCTCTCTTTCAAGGCGGGCAACATATCCCAAATCACCGAGGGACTTGGTAAACTTCTTCTGGAAAAAAGCGTGGAGAAGGAACTCAGCGAAATCCCAGTAATCGAACAAACTTTCTGGTTTTGTCTGAGTAAACCATGTTTGTGCTTTCCCTCGGAGGTAATCGGGGACGATCTTGCATATTTCCAATTCGTGGAAATTCCTGGTTTCCTAAGTCTTAAAAAAGACCGAGAGAAATTCTCTAGGTTCGCTAGTGCCATCGTATGTGTGTAAGTGCTCTGGGACCTTCTTGTGGTTATCGAAGGGGAGGTTCACAATATGCCGCGAGAAGGGAGAACGAGCAGACTGTCCTCTGGGTCCGAGGATACGTGTGATTTCTTGATCGACTTCATATTTACCTCGGGTAGGGTAGGCTCCATCTTGGGTGTAAGGCCGATCAGTGCTATTTTGCCATTCGCTCCGGGTTTGCTCCCTCTTCTCGCGCTTGAGCTCTTCCTCAATGTTGTTGATGTGCATCCTCCGCACCTCCTCCCTGCTTAATCCGGCGCCTTCATTCTGGTAGTTAGTCGGATTAGGAGGTGCTGGCAGATTGCTCTGAGGATTGTAAGGCGGTAGACCCTTAGATAAATCATCTAGGAGTCTCTGCTGTCGAGTAGAATCAGCAGGTGGTGTTGTTTGAGCTCTTGAGATAGATACTCGATTGGGGGCCTCATGCGTCTGTGCACGGAGTTTTTGACTTGAGTTTATCAGAGACGCAACGAAATCAGGATATTGGGAATGCAAGTCTCTCATCAGTTGTCGAACATCTTCAGGGATCGTTCTCGGAGGAGTGTCCGAGTCAAGGTTGATATAGGGTGGCTCAGAGCTTGGCGGGTTATGCCCTAGAGTTTGGTTTAAGGTTTCCCTAAGACGTCTTTGTCTTTCCTCCTCCTGCCGTCTTTCTGCGAGGATTTGTCGATCCCTTTGTGCTTGTTCTTCTACGGTAAAGATCGAATCAGATCCGCTGTACCCAAGCCCATTTTCTCGATTGAGGCCGTCTGAGTTGTTGACGCGTTCGCTATAGTTCATGTCCGTCTGGATCGAGACTCTTGGTCCTGAGTTCGGTGCTTATGATCCAACAGGATTCGATCCAGAAGGTGGCATTCCGGATGCAGCAGGATTTGGACCGGAGGAGGGCCTCCTGATACGACAGGGTTTGGACCGAAGGAGTTTGGAACGTTGGAGTTTCCTGCCCCCACAGTAGAGCCTGACGGCGGTTCAGAGGTGGAGCGCGTACAAGATCCTCCGGGTCGACCGCGTCCTCGTCCTCGTACTCGTCCTTGGGGGGTTGCTCTGCCTCTGCTTCGTCTGGGTTGCTCAGCGTCAGACATGTTGTTGGGGGAGTTGCTTCTTCAGGTGCGCTCTAGATATGATCAGAGACAAGGTTCAGCGACGTCGTCAATGAGTGTGAGATGTCCCACCGGGCGTGCCAAATGGATGTATGCCGGACACCAACACTTCGACGACGAACCAGGCTCTCGAACTGATCTGCAAAACAAAGGCCCCGGGTGTCTCGGGGGTAGACACTCCGACGCTCAAGTCAGTATATTTGCTTAAGGCGTAAAGTATAAAGTATGAGATTAGATGGCGAGGTCTACCAAACCTTTAGGGTATTTATATGGCTACAATCTGTTAATCACCAAGATATGTATTTATGGTACAAGTACAACTCTTATGGGAATAGAGATTGTATTACCATGTATAATAGAAGTATATTTCGGATATGGTTGTGTTACCATGTTTAAGAGGACATATATTCCTTGTAGATCATTCATAATATACGCATTCCTTATAATGATTAGGATTGATGGACCTGTGGATCCACCCTCCGCGTATCTCGAGCCCACGACCCTTCTCGGGCCCTGGTCCGAGTATGACTGAAGCCCGAATACGAACCATGGACTTATAAAAAATGGTCAACTGGAAGCGAAATTTGGTGGAAGTGAAAGCGAAGAAATTGAAGGTCAAATGAACATGAAACGTGAGATGTTGAAGTTAATAGGAAGAAGAAGATGGTGGTTGAGCAGTTGCCGGAAATCATGTGATATTGTGGAGTTACGGAGAAAAAAGAAACGATCGTGCATGGTTATGTAAACAGTTTTTTAAAAACTCAGTAAACTAAATTTAAAAGGTAAAATAAAAGAATAAATTACTGATGAGAAACTAAAAGATAAGTAAAACAAAAAGGATAGTTACGGTCCTATAATTTACGGTCCTATAATTTAGGAGTTATATAGACATCAGTTTGATTGCGGTCAAATTTAAAATGTGATATTTTTTTAAGATAGAATTAAAATTAAAATCAATGGAAAAACTAAAAGAAAATTACTATTAAAGGAAGGTTACTATGGTGACAAAACTAAACGATAGGGATAATAAAAAAGATAATTACTATATTTTAGGGGTTAAATAGATGTGAGAAGTTTGACCCTTTTTAGAGAAAGTTTACGTTGAAGTTTGATCTTCTAAGAGAAATATATAGTAATTTAAGATAATATAAAAGAACTACAGTAAATTATAGTTTACATGGTAATATAAAGTAAAGTATGATAAAATTAAAAGGAAGATAAAGTAACAAAGATTACTGCAAGTAACTGTTTTGGAGGAATTCATAGGAGTTGGAAAGAGATCGCGGGCAAGAGAAACAATTTTTTGAAACCATGGTAAAATAAAGAGAGGAAGTATAGGAATACTAAAGTAAATGGCCGTTTCTACGGTAAAATAAGTTAAACTGTGATAAAATAAAAATGAATCCGTGGAAATTACTATTAATAGAGAGAAGAGTTACTGTGTAACTTATTATTAATAAAGATAAATTACCATCTTAGGATAAATCTTGAAAATAAACAGAGAGAATAGTTACTGTGTAACTTACTATTAATAGGGATAAATTACCATCGTAGGATAAATTTTTGAAAATAAGCAGAGAGAAGAGTTACTGTGTAACTTACTATTAATAGGGATAAATTATCATCGTAGTATAAATCTTGAAAATAAGCAGAGAGAATAGTTACTGTGTAACTTACTATTAATAGGGATAAATTACCATCGTAGGATAAATCTGACGGTGGATAACAAATGTTTGGTCGTCCACTTTAAAAGAAATGTATAGTAATTTAGATAAAAGATATTGTAAGTTATTTCTTTGAATATTTTGAGCTAATATTATTGCAATTCTTATTCATATCGATTTTTCTTGCTACTTCATGTTTTTTTTAAATGATAGGATGATGTCAAAGAGAAAACTGTTTCGGGAGAATTTGTTCTCACACAAGAAGAGGACATCCTTTATAAGGTGACGGAACGGAAAGAACACTTCGGTAGAGTTCGTGGATATGCATCACATGTAGTGAAAAAAGATCTCATCGGCAAACCGAAACCTTCTAAACCACCAAGACATACCATGTACAACAAGTTGCAAGAGGAACTTGGGGATACAAAAAAAGAGCTTGGGGATACCAAGAAGGAGCTTGATGAGCCGTGAAGAATATGATGAAAAGGGACATAGCTCTCCACATAATAGCCAAGCAAACGGGTGCAATTCTCCCACCAAATTTGAATGATCTGAGCGACGATTGGGAGCCTCCTTCATGTGGTTCACGTCACTCACCCGATGTTTGTGAGGTGCAAGGCAATCCAACATTCCCACAACCAAACATATGTGATGATAACTTAACCCGACCAAAAAAGGTAAATAACTAACACACTTTTTGATCGCATTCTTATTCAAATTCTTGATTCGTTCTCTTAGTAGTCTTAGCATGTTTATGACGATACTTTAAAAATAGAATCCCCTATTTTAGGTCAAGGTCGAGGTGAAATATCCATGCAAATTATATACCGATGGAGGAGTGAGGAAGCCTACTATGCATGTTGCAAACGGAATTTTCAATGAGTCGGTGAAGATGCTTGGCGACACAAAAATTGCAATAGGTTTGGGGGAGGTTTGCTTGAAAAAATCTTTGGTTATAACTGCTCGAATTCCCATACCCGAAGACCCGTGTAAGGTTGTGGGACCGGCGGAAGGTATGTTTTTACTTTGGCCCGTAGGTTAATTGTTGTTGAGAGTTTATGAGAGACTCAACCCGCTAGCCTATACAACCCAAATATGGGCGTTGGATGCAAGGTTGATCCAAAAATTTCAAAAAAAAATCCCTAATCTTTGACCGCCCCAAAAGGTGTTGTAGTGAAATCTATGAACCCGGCTATGAAGGTGTTGTATGACAAGTTGTCTACACATTGCAAATTTGGATACTACGAATTCCCGGCTCTAATGGAATTATTTGGTGGTATTGGAAGGCAAATTGTAATGTGTTGGGGTGATTTTGAAGATCTATGGAAGGGTGACAAGGCAACCGAGCCCCTAATGTCCTTATTCCAACTGTAAGTCATTTTAATGTCGATACTATATTAAGTTGTGTGTTTTCAACCGCCGTTCTCCCCGTTGTTTTAACCATTCATCTTTTTTTTCTTAAGTTCCTTATATCAACTAGTTCAAAAACGGTTTAAGCCATGGATAGGCTTCCTATGCCTTGATAGAATCCAAGAATTCGGTCATACTGATGCAGAGCGTTTAAGTTACATGAAAGCGGCTCTCGGTGTGGAGGAAAAAATATTCTTCCTAGCACCACTCATTTCCGGGTAAGCATTTCATATTAACTAATTCTATACATTCTTATCCCATGTTAACTTTTATATTGTCATTATTGACGAATGGATATGCATTTTTTGTTAGTTCACATTGGAGATTGGTTTTGATCCACAAAAAAACTAAAGAAGTTTATTGGATAGATCCTCTCCATCGTCCGCCAATCCCGTCTTTCGAAAACCTCCTTAGACAAGTTTTGAATCATGTCAATCCCTCTAGGAGGGAGTTTGGAATGACTGAGATCAAGGTACTCTACACGTTTCTCCCTCAATAATCACACTAGTATTATCGACATCGATCGATTGTATTTAACAATGTGATCTACCTTTTGTGTTAAAGTACAAGAGACAAAGTAGCGACTGGGAATGCGGTTTCTACGTTATGTTGTATTAGCTCAAGTTGGTAGCGGAACTTAACCAATTCGACAACGACCTTGTGCCCGTAAGTTTCAAATCTATAAGGGCATCTACCTTACACATATTCATTTGTTTGCGTGATATATTGAATTTTGTCTGCTAATGCACAGATTTCGAAGAGGATACAAGCCCCTACACACCTGAAGAACTGAATCGGCCAATGAGTAGTCTTGCAACATTTGTCGTAACTTCGCATGAATCCGTTCTAGCTATAAATTGACACATGTTTTTGTGTAATTGGCATTTTTTGGTGTATTTAGCGCCTTCAAGTGATGTATTACCTTATACATTAATTCTTAATACATCACAAACATTTGAAACATATAATTCTTCACTAGCACCCTTTAAATACAATCTATTTTGTATTCAAAATCCGAAATAAATAAAATTTTGATTTATAAATTAATCATCCGGGACAGTTTTCCGAGTTCTTAAAGTTACCCGGACAGTTCAAAATTCTTCCGGCTAGACTTCCGGTATCGGAAACATTCCTGGAAGAAAATACCCTCTTTTCACCCATTTTCCCTGGTTGGCATCCGGTTAAGTAAATAATTTAGCCGGCTAGGTTTCCGGTTTCGTAAATGTAGCCGGAAGTACCTATTAGCCCGCGCCGGAATATTTCCCGGTTATCTGTCCGGGACAGTAAAAATGACCCTCCGGGTTACCGTCCGGACTCGTAATGGCAGGTGAAGGTTCCTGCTAGCAACAGGCGTTTACGAGTCCGGGAATGTACCCATCCGGGTAAGTTTCTAGTCTCGTAAATGTTACTAGGCGTTTTCAACCGCCGAGTAACGGTGGCGCCAATTGCACGACGCCAAGGACGGCGGTTAAAACCGCCGTCCAACTGGGACGGAACCGCCGTGTTCCGTACCTTATTCCACTAGTGTCCAGATCTCGATGTTTAACTAAAAAAGCTCCACACAAGCAGAACCTCCACATGCAATGCACAAAATTTCAGTGTCATACCATATATAGCTGTTACCTTCTTCTTCTTCTTCTTCAACATTTCTCTCATTGTGGTTATTAAATACGAAGCAATGTGAATTACCTAATCGAAATCGGATATATAATCAAATCGAGCAAATACGAAGCATTTACCAAGGGTTCAATCTCCATTGATAATGATTTCGATCTATAATTAAAGGTTTTCGGCTTAAAATTGTTGAATACTATCGATTCAATCAAATTTCGATTAGATTCAAGTTCGAAACATTGGAATTGAAGCTTCAAATCGATCGGAATATGTATTTGAAGATGAATGCAACAAATTTAGATTTTTGATTCACAAAACTAGGGAAGAACATGTGAGTTTCACGTTGGGTGTGTGCAAATTTTGGGGTTAAACAGTTCAGTTTCACGTTCTTGGGCAGGAATTTGCCTTATATAGGTCGGGTCCAAGTCGGGTCATGAAACGCGGGTCGACCCGTGAATTTATATATGCCATATAGTCCCCTACTTTATGTATTTGTCATGTAGTCCGTGTCTATCTTATAGACGGTCTCCGTAGAGTAAATTATACATAAAATTAATTGCTTTGCATTGGAACATATTTTACTAGTTACTTTAAAATGATCAGTGATATAACATTTGATCTTACGTGTATAGTGGTAGTTTCACACTTCCCCCAATTAGATAAAAATAATACTCCTATAAAGCAATACTATTTGACGGCAAATTTGACTATCATTAACTTTAGTTACATATATTAACTAAATCTAAAATTTTGATATTTAGAAAATACATGTCAGAAACACTTCACTTCCTCTAAGTGATTTGTATGTTTAGAATTTAAAATCTAAAACTGAATTAAACTATGTTTGATTTGTTTTATCGTTGAAACACACATCGAAAAAGCTGCTGGCTTGGTGAAATCGACCAAAATGTCTGGCGTGAAAAGTATGCTACGAGTAGAACTGTTCTGCTTGAGATCTATGATTTGAAAGTTATAGTATGGAGATTATCTACTTGCGAGTGCTACGAATTTACAGAATGTTCTGGTGGTAAGGGCCACTAGAGAAAGCCGGAGTTTCAAGTCAGAGACTGTGATTCTCAACATACCATAAGTGTTTTGGTTAGGTCGGGACCAACTACCAGTGACTTCATGGCGGATTAGATTTGCCAACGGAAGTTGCTAACAGAGCAGAGCAGACGCTGCTGCAAAGATTTTGCAGAGCTGCAAATATTTGAAATTTGCCGAATAGGCCCTAAACTTCTTAAACATTCCGGATTAACCCCAAAACTTTACTTTTTCAGAGAATGTGAGCGCATGAAATTGATAATGCAATCAATGATTGATTAATGTTAGCATAGTTTATCCCCACCTTAAATTTATTTGAATGCTTGATTTGATAAACGTTTTTGTTTTGGAAAAGGATTCTGAAATTAAGGAATTAATTAAAGTGATGGTAAATTACTTATATTAATTAATTAGTGATTAAATTAAAATTTTAGAACATGTTTCTTGTATTTTATGCATTGAAACATGTTTTAATATCCATTTATCTTAAAATAAATACAAAAAATTATATGAGCATCATTCTAAAGGGAACTAGAAGAGTTATTGCTCCGATAAATATTTAAATTAAAAAAAGCATTAAACTATGTAGTTTTGATTAAAACCACCACATAACCACAACAAGATCACTATATTCCGGCGCCTACAATTTTATTTATTCCTTTTTGGTTTTCTTAAATTTCACTCTTTTTTTACCGTTATATTTCCGATCTTTACGTACTAATATATCTCTACGTAAAATATATTCCAATACATCTCTAAATTCCAGCTTTTCTTCAACGCTAGCATTTTTATGAACTTCTTGCCATATTTACCTCCACGTATTATCATATATAATCATATGCAAGTTAGGCATTAATATATTTTCTTAAAGCCTGTCATTCAATTTTATACTAAAATAATGTTCCAGCAGCTGTCATAGAAATATACAATTTGTATGTGTTTGATATGTATATGCAAATATTGACTATTGAAATGTTCTATTTCCATATGTATATGGTAACTATTGCTATTTTATAAACCTTTTGTCCCGTAACCTCTTCTCATATGTAATAAGCCCGATTCCTGTTGTAATTCCCTCTGATGTGGTGGAGACGCGGGTGATGACAAGGGAAGATTCAGGTCACTTGTGGTCATGGGCAGCCACAACTATAGATATAATAAATTCAAAGGCAGCCGGATCCATGGAAAAAATACACTGACATAACAAACCATCGTGAAGGTGTTTGTGTACGATATTTTGACCTGAATTCACACAGATCGGTTGTCATTGTCATTGAATCTATCACTTAATTTTTATTTTTGGATCTATTAACAGATTTGGGTCTATATCTGACGGCTTGAGGAGGTCATCGACGATCGAGGTTTGGGTCTTACAGCATTGGCGTTTATAAAGTGCAGCCCGGAGAGTGTGGCCATGGGATGATGATGGTGTTGGAATTCTGGGGCATCGGGTCATACTGAGATTGTTAGAGCAGTGAAATTCTATGACAAAAATCACATAGAATATTGATGAGTTCACTCCCTGAATTTTATTAATTTGATGATATTCTATGATTTGATGAAACCAACTTAATTTTGATCGTACTATATCCATACATTCAGTTTGCCTTGGTATTTGTTATGGTTTTGACGTCAGATACTTTGGAATAATTATGTTAAGACATAATCACAGGGTGGACGGTGATCTCAAGCGCACATAGTGCATATGAGGTTAGTCATTTGCTAGACACTGGTGGATAATGAATATGTATTGCTGAGGATCCTAGAATGCCAAAAATCAAATGAGAGTTCTTATATGATTGTCACTCTTTAATTTTTTCCTAAAACATCAGTATGAGTTGTTGACTGTTGTATTGGTGTTCACATAAACTAAAACAATTATATTGTTTGCATGTATGGTTCACTTTTCTTAGCAAAGAGATAAAGAATATTATATTCAGTTTCAGTGATTGCAGTGATTCCTTGATTTATTAAGGACATAAATCGATCATTATACTGCAATCAAATCAATAAATTTAAGAATATTTTACTATATATGAAAATTGTTGAAATATATTAGTACTATACTATAATTACCATAACATTCAATATAAATTTATATATTACATCAGTTTATTTCTATTAACAGTTTATGGTGATATCAGGCCCAGGCCCAACTACTCGGCAAGTAGCATGGGTTCGGCCCACTATGAGGTAAGCTTGTATGGCAGCATCCGGGGTCGTACAACTCGGATAGGGACAAGCACACTATAAGACACTCAGAGCATGGACCACATGGAGAGCATGGGTTACTGTATAAATAATACTCCTCAGCACTATTCCAAGTAAGTATCTTCTCATTATTCTAGTGAATACCCCTTTTCTCTCCCGGGATCCATCTTTCATCATCACGCCGGAGGGTCTACCCTCGGGTACCTCCCGGGGCTCTATCTTGCAGGGCTAGGTAATTGGATCAGGGGACCGCTCGGACCGACTAGGCAGGCAGCATCAAGTTGGCACGCCCAGTGAGACACGATCTTTGTTCTCAAAACGCACTGAGATGCCACCCCGAGGTCGGCCGCCACAAAGAGGCAGGGGAGGGTCCTCTCCTGTAACCACTCGGTCTGGAGGAAGGAGGGCCGAAGCAGCCGAGGAGGATCTCACCCTATGACAGATGAGGGACAGAACACGCAAGGGAAAGGCTCCGGACCACCCGGAGGCCTGGGAGGAGGAGGAAGTGCCGGAGGAGAGGATGGAGCAGGACATAACCCAGGACGAATGAGACAGGATGTAGTTTGTCGCGACACAGAAAGGGGAGTATCGTCGTTGGTTAGCGGCAAAGAGGGGAGTAGGTCCGGAGGCGCAACCGTCTGGGGAGGAACCGTCCAACCCTCTGACGACCGAAGCTCAAGTGCCTCCGGTTTAGCCAGTGGTAGGATCCCATCCGACCCCGCTAGTACCAGGACCAGGATCCTCTACTGGGCTCTCATCCGGGCTGGGCCCTCAAGGAACTGGGTTGCCTCCTCTGGCTGCGGATGTGGTCAGCCGGGGACTTCTTGTCGGTCGATGTGGAACCCTCGTCCCCCCAGTAGTGGTTATAGATGTGGAACAGCCTGCAGGAAGTACAGGCCAGCAAGCTGGTGTTGGTCCCGGGTATGGCCAAGGAGTGGGGCACCCAGGTTATGGAGCACCAGGGTATGGGATGTCGCAAGTCGGGTATCAGGGGTACCACGGGTATCCCCCGGGACTCGGAGGATACTACGCTCAACCTACTGGAAGCCCGGGGGTGGGCTCCAGGGATCCAGGGCCCCGTGTGGGTGCAAAACCAAGTACCGATGGCAGGATATGCCATGGCCCAACTAGTCCCAGCCGCAGGAACCTATGGGATGTATCCGTTGGTGGTGGATAGGCCCCCTGGGGCGCCAAACTTGGTGGAAGAAAGGTTAGACAGGCTTATAGGAAGAAATGGAGGTAGGCCCACTTCGCCATGGATAGGCTACATCAGCACTTTCCCCTAGCCGGTGGGAATGAGGGTCCCGGAAGGTGTGCCGACCTATAATGGAGAGATGGACCCGGAGGAGTTTGTCAGGACCTATTATAATGTTATGGGGACGCGTGACATCCGGGTGGAGCTCCAGTGCAAGCTAGTGAGCTCGTATCTGAGGGGTAGCTGTTTGTCCTAGTTCGAATCTCAGCCCCCGGAGAGTTTCAGAAATTATTATGACTTCTCAAAGGTTTTGATGCATAGGTACCAGGCTAAGAGAAAAAAGTACCTGCCCCTGGCTGAGGTGGCTTACAGGCGGCAGGCGGCGAAGGAGGATGTTAGGGGATTCCACAGGAGGTACATTGATGATTCCATGAAGGTGGTAGACAGAGAGGTGCAGGTGAAGGCCCTGATTGCAGGGTTCATAGCTGGGCTGAGGGATGAGGTGTTGTGGGCAAAACTTATGGAGAATATTCCAACTACTTTTCATCAGTTGGATCTAGAGGTGGAGATGTACTGCTCATTAATGGATGGAAGCAAGAAGAGGAAGGATGAAGGGTATTTCGAGGATAGAGGGATTGGAAAGGGCGATAAGACTCAGGCTGTAGATCCTGGCAGGAGGGATGCAGCTCAGGTGCCGGCTAGACCGAGGGTTGACCCTCCTCTGGCCGAACATTTATTCCTTTGACCAAGACCCGGTCGGAGATCCTGACCATTCACAGGAATCTGTTTCAAGACCCGGCTCCCATACCGGGAAACCCGACACCGGCTAACGCGACTAAGTATTGTTCGTTTCACAAGTCCAATGGACACACAACAGAAGGTTGCAGGAGCTTGAGGGTGGAGATAGAGAAGTTGATTGAGAGGGGACAACCGAGAGATTGTGTGACGCAGGAGCACTAGCGTCCGGCTGCAGGGCAGGGGCAGCAGGTTGGAGATGGAAAAAGAAGAATTGGAGGAATAGGACTCGGAATGATAACCAGCGAGGGGCCCCTGCACCGGCTGTCCAGCCCGGAATGGCAGCCCTGGTCATGGCCCCGGAGCCGGTCAATCAGGTTCCTTCCCACATGCTAAATGTCACACACGACGAGGTAGGCGACGGGCCCTAGTCACATGCAGCGGCCAAAGCCCATAGTAGATATGTATTGGCTGGAGAAGATAGGGAGAAGAGGCTACGTCCCACGGAAGTCATCACCTTCTCGGACGAGGATCCGGTGCCCAGTCTGACGTCCCATCGTATCCGATGGTGATCACGGCTTAGATCGAAGGGTTCACGGTCAAGAGAGTGTTCATTGACGATGGGAGTAGTGTGGAAATCATGTTTGCGTCCTGCTTTGACCAGTTGGGAATCGGGCGCCACAACCTTCGTTCGAGCACCTCTCTGTTGTCCGATTTCACCGGCCGAACAGAGCACCCCTTGGGAGTTGTGTCTTTGACGGTGACAGTGGTAGACGATCTTGACAGAAGCAAGAAGACCTCTGTCCGGTGTAATTTTATGGTCATAGACGCCTTTTCCCCTTACAACATCATCATCGGCCGTCTGTGGATGGCTCAGGCTAGGGCAATATGCTCGACCTACCACCTGACCATGAAGTTCCCAACGGAGCAGGGTGTGGCAACGATCCGAGGGAGCCAATCTACGACCCGAAGTTGCATGCTTACGGCTCTTCAGGATGCAAGGAAGGCGCCGGTCGGTGCAGTGCAGGGAGAGGTAGGACCTGGAGACGTGGAAGATATGCAGGTCGCGTGCCGGGGTACGATCAAGGTCGGAAAAAAGATGCCAGTCGATATGAAAGAGAAGTTGCGGGGTTTGTTGTCCGAGTACGAAGATGTGTTTGCATGGGAAGAGAAAGACTTCACAAGAGTGCCTCCAGAGTTGGCTCTCCATAAGCTGAACGTATATCCTGATTTGAAACCCATCCGGCAGAAGAAGAGGGCCCTGGAAGGAGATAGGGCTGAGGTAGTGAAGAAGGAAGTATTGAAGCTTCTGGAGGCCGGAGTGGTGGAGGAGATCATATACCCGGAATGGTTAGCTAATCCGGTGCTAGTAAAGAAGCGGAATGGATCCTGGAGAATGTGCATTGATTTCACTGACTTGAATAAGTATTGCCCGAAGAACAGCTATCCTCTTCCCTCAGTCGACTGGTTGGTGGAGGCTATCACTGGTTATGATGCCCTTGCTTTCTTTGACGCGTACCGGGGATACCATCAGATCCAAATGTCAGAGGAGGACAAACCAAAGACAGCCTTTATCACGGAGTTCGGAACCTACTGTTACAGAAGGATGCCCTTCGGCTTGAAGAACGTAGGAGCGACGTATCAGCGAATGGCAGACGCTCTCTTCCGAGACCAGCTGGGAAGAAACATGGAGCTCTACGTCGATGACATGGTGGTGAAGAGCAGAAGCTACCCAAGTTTCTTAGAAGACCTGGAGGAGATGTTCGGTATCTTGAGAAAAGTTAACCTGAAGTTGAACCCGGAAAAGAGTGTGGTAGGAGTAAGTGCCGGGAAGTTCTCGGTTATATGGTATCCAGCCGGGGAATCGATGTTAATCCGGAGAAGGTGGAAGCCATAAGTAGGATGCAGTCGCCGAGGAATGTCAAAGAAGTGCAGAAGCTGATGGGTTCCCTGGCAGCCCTGAGCCGTATTTTGTCAAAAGACGCGGAGAGACAGCTCCCTTTCTTTAACATCCTGAGAAAGGCTAAGAAGTTTGAGTGGACCGAGGAGTGCGAGCAAGCGTTCGGAGACCTGAAGGAACACTTGAGTCGGCTCTCGACCCTCTCAAAGCCGAAAGAGGGAGAGGAGTTGCTTTTGTATCTATCCACGTCAGCATCGGCCGTCAGTGCAGTGCTGGTCCGGGAGGAAGAAGGAAAGCAGTGTCCGGTCTACTTTGTAAGCCTGGCGTTGCAGGGCCCGGAGACGCGGTACACAAGCTTGGAGCAGTTGGTATTAGCGCTGGTTTATGCGTCAAAATGTTTGCGCCCATATTTCCAGGTTCATTCGATTGTGGTCCTGACCAACCACCCTCTGAAGCAAGTGATGTTCAAGCCCGAGGCATCAGGGCGTTTGATGAAGTGGGCCATAGAGTTGGGGGAGCATGAGATAACCTACCAGCTGAGGAAGGCCATTAAGCGCCATGCGATGGCAGACTTCCTGACGGAGATGGTCGGATGGGTCGGGCCTGCCGAGGATCCCCCGAACCCAAAGTGGAAACTACACGTGGATGGATCAGCCCATGCCGGAGGTAGTGGAGCCGGGGTGTTGCTAACATCCCCGAAGGAGAAGAGTATCACTATGCCCTGCATTTTGACTTCAAAACTACAAAAAACGAGGCAGAGTATGAGGCGTTTCCAACCTTATATGATTCCTAATTTATGCTCAAGTATTTATTTTATGTGGTTGAGAGAGTGGCATTGTAACTCCTATTGTAGAGTATGCTGACGTGTGATGTGTGTGACTGTCCCTATTATTTGAGAGATATTGAGTGAATCTTGGTGAGGCTGGACTTGATTGCACATTTTTGACTAGGATATGAGGATGAAGTGGTTTTATAAGCAAAGAGGAATGATTTGTGGTAAGATGGTTGGTTCCATAGTAGATGTTGCTTGGTTTGGTTTTGTGAGAATGTTTTATTTTGCCTATGATTTTATGGTTACATGCTTGAGGGCAAGCATGATCTTAGTGTGGGGATATTTGATCAGGCGTATTTTATGCATCTAATTATATGATTTTATATCTCTCTTTTGCCATTTGATGTGCACGAAAGTGTTTCTGGTGCAGGAATTATAAGAAAAATGGTGGAATACAATCAAATGGAAAAGCGCTGAAAAAGATGCAAAATCAAGCACTTGGAGCCATGTCGAGGAGCTAGACACTACACTCTTTTTTCCGAAAGGTTTTTTTAATGAGGTTGTGTGCTCCAACGGATAATGGATCGTCAATTCCATTATTCTGGGAAGAAGAAGACGCCTGCGAGTTGAAGATATAATTCTATTAATGGTTTTTTCTACGGGCGGCTAAGTTGTGCTTCGACATGTCGATCACTAATCAGCTATACGTTCTTGAAGATATCAGTATTGGGCTAAATTGTTGCAGTCGCGGTCTTAATAAATTGGGCTTAACTGGGCTACATGGAGAAGACAATAAAGATTTATTTGAAGGCCCAATTATTTTATAATTTATTAATCCAATTCCTTGTAATATTCGGATTAGGGTTTTGTTTACCCTAAAACCTATATATACTTAGACATTATATTATTTCGGGGGTTCCGGAGTTTGGAGGCCATCCGTAGGCTTTGGAGCCAGCCAACACATACGTTTTTCATCATTGATCAAGACTAAGTTTTCTTTTACTTTTCTTTATAATTAGTTTCATGTTTAATTATTTGTTTGTGTTTAATATGTTTAGTAGCTAGGTTTGTTTCCGGTAAGGGTTTTGAAGCATTAACTATGATTCATATGTGAGGCCTAAATGTGCTTGATAATTATGTTGTGTGGATTCCTTGTTATTCTCTGTGTATCCTGTTTATTTCTGAATTGCTTGAGATCTGATCAGTCTTCTGTTATTTGGAATAGTGCCAATTGAGTTCCTCTATTTATCTGTATCTAGGGGGTAGATTCAATTAGTGGCGAAACTATACGCCAATAGTTGGGAATACAGGGTAGATAATTTGTGACAGTTGTTCTGATTATAAATTATCTGAATCGGGTTTCTTTGGTGCTTAATGTTGTTGAGGTATTAAATCTAGGTAGGCTATTCCGGCTAGGTTGTATCTTGATTAGAGAAATAGTCAGTTTAGCTATTCTTGTCGGCTATCGAAAAAGTAAGAAGAAATTGGATTGGGTGTGCTATTCTCGAAGGTCTATAACTGATTGGTTTATACAACTTAATAAATTACTGAGCCAGTGATCGAATGAATTGTTAATGTGGATTTACCCGTAACAGGATTGCATTGTTTGAGTGTCTTCGTGTTATTTGCATTGTTTATTTTAATTGTTATTTGCTTCTTAGTTTAGTTTAATTTAGTTCTTAGATAGTTAATACAAACTCTTTCAACATAAAAGGTGGTTTCTAACCAAAAGCTGTATCTTTAGATATAAGAATCTGATTACACTGTTCCTCGTGGGATCGACCCTGCTTACTCTATACTTGAATTTAAACCGAATTGTTTGCAGGTTTATTTGGTAGAAAAACGACTTATCAAGACAGGAGGGGTGCTAGCTCGAGAAAAAGGTGGGGTCTTGGACTCGCTGGTCTGAGGTCTCTTCCCGCCCTTCTCAGAGTTCTCCCCCTTTCGCTTTGCAGCAGAAAAAGGAGGCGGGGGAGGAATTTCAGGGGCGGAAATGGTGGTGTATATGGAGGCCGGAGACCTCCCTTCCCCGTGCGGAGACCACAAAGGCTTACCGCGACCAAATGACACCTCCGGACGACTAGTACCCTTGTTAGATGCCGAAGTGATAGAGTTTCGGAAAGGTTCGGGCGGGTTCTTGGTACCGGCAGGATCCCGAACGGCCTCTTGCTGTGCCACTACCTTGGGGATAACATCCTCCTGATCCGTCTGTACGACTTAGGGTTCAAAAGTGATATCCTCTATAGAAAGGGGCCGAGATTGAGCGCCCCAGCCGCCCCCAAAGGAAGTGATATCCTGCTGACGCTCATGCTGCGAGTTAGGATCGGCCAGCTGGTTCTGAACGGTCTCCTCCGTCTTGTTCTTATCCTGCTGTGAGTTAGGATCGATCAGCTGGTTCTGAACGGTCTCCTCCGTCTTGTTCTTATCTTGCTGCGAGTTAGGATCGATCAGCTGGTTCTGAGCGGTCTCCTCCGTCTTGTTCTTATCCTGCCGATACCCTTGCTGCTATTGGGCAGTTTTTCTCCTCCTGTCCCCTTTGACCGTCTCAGACTCGGCCTTGGCCCCCGCCGTAGCGACCTTCCTGCTTTTCTTTTTTGGGATCGGAACCTCAAGATCGTTGTCCACGGTGGGAGCTATAGGGAGAGGAAAGTCAAGCAGAGTTCTTGTTAATAAAAAACAGGGATAGTGAAATAAAAGGAAATCAAAGTGCCTACCTAGAACCGGCCAGATAACAACCCAGCGGCTGTCCAGAAAGGTTTCAGCCGGGAACATCGCCCGGGGGAAGAGTTAGAGAGAGTTACCGGCCAGCCAATACTGGTCCAGGTTAAGGGACTCGGCGGACAAAGTAGTGTGATTGGCCAGTTGCGTGTCAGGAAGGAAGGCTTCCCGGACGTCAACAACAACCTTGTCATTCCAGCCGGGGACCCCGTATCGCCCGGGATTGACCTTCACATAGCCCTTCGCCTGCCAGTTCTTGGCCGAATCTTTCTTGCCAAGGATGAAGTCCTGAACACCAGGACGCGCCTGGACAATGTATATCATCTCCTTGCCCAGGCACTTGATAAGCATGTAGAAAGACCTCCAAAGATTGAAGGAGGGGTCAATCCCGCACCGGAGGTTCCTTACAAGAAAACCCATCATCACAGCGACAACGTTCGGATGCATCTGGGCCGGCGAAATCTTGTAGTACTCCAGGAACCGGGAGTATAGCGGGGGGAAGGGAAGGCTTAACCCCCACATGAAATGGATCCGGAGGATACACCGGACGGACGTCACAGACTCTTCAGCTGAGACAGAGGCCATCTGAGCATCCAAAGGTACAGGGACTCCCATACCGCTGAGACACTTCATGGTCCAGACGTCGGCTTGAAGTGAAGGGGCCCGGGCGGTTTCTATCTCCTTCTATTCCCGGTTCTTGGAGCGCTTGAATTTCGGAGCAGAAGGAGACACATTGTTGCAAAGGTAAATCAGCTTGTAGGACGCTGACGAGCCAACAGAGTGCGAGGCAGAGGGAGCAGTGCTCTCGAGAGAGTAGGTGACGATAGCCTAGGGTTGGGCATCAGACTGAGCATTGTTAGCCACCAGGACGATGAAGAAAAGAGAGAATATGAAGTGTTTGAAGAAAATAAATTGCAGAACAACTTTGAGATCTGAAAGGGATTAGTGAAAGCGATTGATAGAATGGCCTATTTACAAAAGACGGAAAAAAGGAAATGAAAAGGCAGCGATTAAATGGGCTCGGGAAGTGAGAAAATAATAATGACAGTTATTAATTGTCCTTGAAAAAGGCGCGCCCGTCCCATCACTGTCGGGCAGGGAAGGGAATACAGAAAGCCAATCCTTCCGCCCTCGGCCTCGGCAAGTAGCATGGGCTCGGCCCACTATGAGGTAAGCTAGTATGGCAGCATCCGGGGTCGTACAACTCGGATAGGGAAAATCACACTAGAAGACACTCAGAGCATGGACCACATAGAGAGCATGAGTTACTGTATAAATAGTGCTCCTCAGCACTATTCCAAGTAAGTATCTTCTCATTATTCGAGTGAATACCCCTTTTATCTACCGGGATCCATCTTGCATCATCACGCCGGAGGGTCTACCCTCGGGTACCTCCCGGGGCTCTGTCTTGCAGGGCTAGGTCATTGGATCAGGGATCAGGGGACCGCTCGGACCGACCAGGCGGGCAGCATCAGTTTATATATAACTTAGAATACAATTAATTACTTCATGATAACCAATTTATTAATGCATCAAAATGATCAAATATTATATCAATTTACTTTGTCATCACTAATTCCAAAGAAAATATTAAATACTTTGATCAAATATTTGTTTTATAAAGAATCAATATAAATTAATACTAATATCGATGAAAGAAAATATATTTAATTCTTAATTTCAATATAGAATAAAGGCATGTCTTTATATGTTATTAGTTTCACTCTTGGCCGATCAACTTCCTAACTAAACAAACTATGGATACGATCCATTATTTATTAAATGTCCTAATTTTTCACGAGAAGTTTCAAAAGTATTATGTCATATTTTATAGAATCGGTCTCCTGAGTGACCGTCTATATCTAGCAATGATATAGACCAAGGACTGAACTGCAAATATACCAAGTTGAGGAGATTTTCGCGGGTCAAAACCCGGATATAAAGCGGGTTATAACGATGCTGCCTCCATTTTGCACAAACCGCGCTAATTTCTCCAATTTCCCCCAAACCGTACGGATCCAAAAACTCTGCCAGATTTCTTCTCTGGCAGAACGCAAACGCAGATTTCTTCTCTGATTTTACAGAGCAGAACGCAAACGCGAGGAATAATTTGGGGCAAAAACACTGAAATTCATTGTGATTTAAGCTACGGCATGGAGATCCAAAGTAAGGTGAGTTCCCAATTGAATTTCCGATCAATTTTGATGTATAAATCAACAATTCGATGCATCGAATCCTTGCTAATTAATGTTTTTTTTATTTATAAACCACAGCTTTCAATAAGTGGCGAAGAAGGTGTAGATTCTGCTGTTACCGATCTAGATTCATGCGTAGATGACAAGGAAAATCGATCTTCATTAGCAATAGGTAAATACTGGAGTTCTGTTTGATACTGGATGTTTGTTTTAGTTTTCAGTTTGTTTTATCTGTGAAAAGTGCCATGTTTAGGTTGGGATCTGATGTGTTTAGCATGAAAAACTGGATTTGAATGTGTGAGCACTATGTATATCCGTTAAAATGCATGTCTGTGGAAAGTGGACTGTTTAGTGTGGAATCTGATGTGTTTAGTATGAAAACTGGGTTTGAAATTGTAAGCACCATTAATAAAACTTTTTGAAATGCATGCTTGTGAAAAGTGGCCTGTTTAGGATGGAATCTTAACTGTTTAGCATGAAAACTGGATTTGAATGTGTAAGCATCATGGATATCTGTTGAAATGCATGTCTATGGAAAGTGGACTGTTTAGGTTGTGATCTGATGTGTTTAGCATGAAAACTGGATTTGAAATTGTAAGCACCATGAAATAATACTTTTTGAAATGTATGCTTGTGAAAAGTGCCCTGTTTAGGATGGAATCTGAACTGTTTAGCATGAAAACTAGGTAACAATGCTGATCTGCCTGATTTGGAGGACGTTGATCTTAGGCAGAGTTTTGATGGACTCAGTGCTAGAACCCTTGAAGAGCTAGAAGCACTTTACAAGCTGCATGCTAAAGCAATTGGTTTTTGCTATAGAAAATCAACAAGTAGGAGAAAGCATGAAGGCGTTCACTGCGAACAATATTTTAGTTGCTTTTGTGCAGGAAAGCCTAAAAAAGAAACCACCCAAACACCGCCTATCCCAGTCCTACTATTAGATGAACCTGAAAGTTCAACATCAAAGAAATGAAAAGGAAAGCACAAGGAGTATCCGATAACCAAGACAGAGTGCAAGGCTTCACTTCGTGTAAAGCTGGTTGATGGAATTTTCCATGTCAAACATCATATCCTGACGCATAATCATGCTTTCCTTAGGCCCAAATGAATGCAGTTTGCAAGAAGCGAGCGCTGAATCATTCCAGCAATAGCCAAGGTAAAAATAGGATTGTTTCAACGTAAAATGTTTAGCACAGATTGCTATTTTTTAAACTGTGTGAGTCTGTTTGTTTCAGGTCATAATGGGGATGGAAGATGCTGGAACGAAACCAACTGATGGATATAACTATCTCACATATTTAGCGGGAGGAGATGAGGCAGTGGGTCATGAACTCAGGGACCAAATCAATTTTGTTGGAAGACTCAGAATGAAAGAGATTGAAAAGGGCGATGCAAAAACATTAATAGCAACTCTAGATGAAAAGAATAAGAAGCAAGAAGGTTTTTTCTACAGAGCTTTGAAAACGGAAGATGAAAACAGGTTGAAAGCTGTGTTTTGGAGGGATTCTATGATGCATGAAGATTACAACATTTATGGCGACTGTGTAATACTCGACACTACCTTCAAAACAAACAGGTAAAATTGAAAACTGATGTGTTTAGGTTAGAAACTAGAGTGTTTATTTAGAAAACTGTTGTGTTTGCAACTTGTGGAAAACTGTTTAGTATTAAATATTTAGAAACTGGTGCGTTTGTAATATAAAAAAGTGTATTTACATTGAAAACTATAGTCTTTACAGAATGTTTTATGAAATAGGTTTAAATCTTAAAAATGGCATTTGAAACTGACTATAGTATTGACTATTTAGAAACTGGTGTGTTTATATTTAAAACGGGTGTGTTTACTTTAAAAACTGTTGTATTTACAGAATTTGTTTTTCTGATACAGGTACAATCTGATATTTGCTATGATACTTGGAATGAATAACAGCCGAGGTAATGTGATGTTTGCCTATGCTTTTATATCTGATGAAACAAGTGAAACGTTTGAGTGGGTACTTAAAACATTCAAGAAAAGTATGGGGGGCAAAGCACCGATAACAATGTTTATAGATCAAGATATTGCGATGACAAATGCTATCGAAAAGGTAGTGTCTTGATACTGCATGTTTAACATGTTTTTAATATTGTCCTGGGCTAATTAATGACATAAATCATCTGTAACAAAAACAGGTTTTCCCTGAGACGAGACATCGATTATGTTTGTGGCACCTAATGCAGAATGCAATTTCCCATTATGGCGAGCTGAAAAAGGACGGGCCTTTCAAGTCAGCATTCCAGCGATACATATACGGCTGTTCGTTCGAGAAAGAATGTGAAGATTGTTGGAGAAATTTGCTCATAGAGTTCAACTTGGAAGTTGATGACTGGTTCGAACGGCTGTATAATTTGCGCGAGAAGTGGTGTACAGCGTTCAACAAAGATTTCTTCTCTGCTAGGACACTAGCTACACAAAGATGTGAGAGTGCAAACCATGCTATCAAGGTGAAGGTCTCAAAAACAACAACGTTGACTCAGTTTGAGAAAGCTTTTGAAAAAATGATTAGAAAATGGAGGAAGAATGAACAGAAAGAGGAAAGTAGGTGCCTACGTTTTCTACCTCGGTCAGCAAAAGGTGGCCTCTTGAAGCATGCGTCCGAAGTCTACACACTCAAGATTTATGAGGAATTCAAGCGAGAATTTGGATGGGCAATGGCAACATCGATTTCTGAATCCAAGCTGAATAATGGTGGATACATCAGATGCTTTGTAGTGACTTTAGAGACAGATCCTGATACAGCAGGTTTGTTTTTATTTACAACTATTTTTTTTTGATATAATAGTCTGTTGGATGAAATCTAATGTCTTTAGGTTAGAAACTGGTGTGTTTGACTAAAAAACTGTTGTATTTACAACAAGTGAAAAAATGTGTTGTTTAGAATAGATACTAGCATGTTTAAGAATGTGAATACTAGAGTGTTTAGTTTAAAACACTAAAAACTAAACACTCTAGTATTCACATTCTTAAACATGATAGGTTCTTGAACGTAAACTGATAAGGTCTGTCTTCTGGTGAAAAACTGATGTCCTTAGGTTAGAAACGAGTGTATTTAGGTTAGAAACTGGTGTATTTGTTTTGAAAACTGGTGTATTTACAGAAGGTCTTGCAGGTGAAGTTATGGTGACAATCCCTGCAAATAAGTCCGTGGAGTTTCACTGTTCCTGCAGAATGTTTGAAGAAACAGGCTTGCTATGCTACATGATCAGAATATTGCACATGATGTCAATAATGAGGATTCCACCACAGTACATTGTGTGCAGATGGACGAAGAATGTCAAAAAGCAAATCTGGGATAAGTTTCTTGAAGAAGACAAGAATGCTGAGGCATGTAAGAAATTGAAGGACTCAATTTCGTGGCGGCATCAGATCACAGGGCAGTTCTACCATCTGGTTGCCCAAAGTGAAGACAATCTGGAAGCTAGAAAACTATTTGAAGATGCGGTGAAGAGGCAAACGATTTCAATTCAAAAAGTCCTAGGAAAAGAAGAAGAAGAAGAAGTCACATATCCAAAGAGCTCATCCGGTACTGCTGCTCCAATTGAAGAAGATGATGAGTTTGCAATTGAAAATCCAGACAAAGCAAACACCAAGGGAGAGGTAAAAATATCAAGTCATCAATCGAGCGCCCTAAAGCAAAGCCGACAAATGAGTTTGGATCATATACTCCAAAGCCGCGATTATTTTAAGTTCCATCTTTGTTTTTTTTTCTTGATTTTTGGTAAAGACAAACATTGTACCGTCGGAATTGAGTTATGTTATTGGGGTTTGAAACTGCTGCATTATTGTGTTAAAAATAAGGGTGTTTGTGTTAAAAAGAGTGGTGTTTACAGTGAAAACTGTGATTTTTATGTTATAGTTGAAAGGTGTTGTGTTTTAGACTTGTGTGTTTAGATGGAAAATGGAAACTTGTGTGTTTAGACTAAAATCTAATGTGTTTATTTTATAATTTAAACTAAGGTGTTTGGCTTAGAAACTGTTGTTTTTAAGATGGAAACATTTGTGTTTAAGATCTCGAAACAACATTCATGGGATCTGTTGTGTTTAAGATGGAAATTATTGTGTTTAAGATGAAAATTATTGTGTTTATGATGGACATGGGAACTATTTGTGTATAGTGGTGATAGAAATGGGAATTCAAAATGGTGTTTGTAGTTTAAGTTGGTTGGAAACTTGTATGTTTAGTAATGAAACTAGGTTTTTTAGACTAAAATCTAATGTGTTCAGTTAATAATTTAAACTAAGGTGTTTAGCTTAGAAACTGTTGTTTTTAAGATAGAAACTGTTGTGTTTAAAATGGACATGAGAACTTAAAAACTTTACTTGGAAATTTGTTTCCAGCTTATGCTGTTATGAAAACTATGGTGTTCTGGTTAAATACTGTTGCGTTTAAGTTAAAAACTGAATGCTTAAGATAGAAAATGTAAAGCTGAACAAACTTTCATAAAACTAAAACAAGATTCATTAACAACCAAAGTGAACTGTTTAACATGAAAAACTAAATTTTAATATCCCATACAAATCTAAAATATGATATCCTAACCAAGGTGATTATGAATTTTCCCAAAATTAATAATCGTCAATGTGAAGATCAAAACTTGGCATTGCTTCCTTAACCTTCGGCATAGCAGATTTCACTACCTCGTCAAACCACTTGTGCAGCTCGGGCGCCTGCCAGAACTCCTCACTTTCCCATACATCTTCAGGTTGACTTCCTGCTGGCTGCTGCGACAACACAGGTTCAGCTTCTATTGGTTGAGTTTGACGCTCTTCTGCATTCTGACTTTGAGCCTTGGCAGCGGCTTTATCTGACTTAAGTCTTGCAAAAAACTTCGCAGTGACAAGTCCCATATCCCTTTTCAAAATCTCATAAGCTTGTTCAGAATTCTGTAGAAGAATAATAAACAGTTAGAAGGAATTCAGAATAAAAAAAGCCAAAACGTTTTGTAAAACTTACACTCAAACCAAGGTCCGCTATCTCCTGATCACTTTTAAACTCCCCAGTTCCTGGAAGGTCGAAGCTGCCATTAAACTTATTGGCTGGTCTGTCCCAATGAGCAGCATTGATAACCCTCCCGGCACGAGTCAGTGGGTACAACCTGGTCTCAACGAGGACCTTGTCAAAGCCATTCATTTTGAGCCAAGTAACCCTTGCAGCCACCTTATCTTGAGGCCAGTGCTGAGCAAGAGGGACTGTAATAGGTTCCGGCATACCTAAATTTTAAACACATGGAAAAAAGGCTCATTAAACACATAAGTTTTCAAAGTTAAAGCATTAGAAACCACATTAAACACACAAGTTTTCAGAATCACACCTAAATATGGCGACCGTTGAAGATATTGGATCAGAACTACATAAACACAACCCCCAAGAGCAGTGTGTTTCTTGATTCGTTTGTGGAAGTTGGTCACTCCTTTCAGTAGCTGCTCCAAGAGATACTTGCACCAATCCATGGTTGCTATCTCGGACACGTCAGCCACAGCCTGGATCATCTTCATATCGACATACCTAAATTTTAAATACACAAAAAGATACCATGTCAGAAAGAAAAAAGTCACATTAAATACACAAGTTTTCAAAGTTAAAGCATTAGAAACCACATTAAAAACACAAATTTTCAGAATCATCTACCTGGTTTGCAGAGGATTGACAAAGTTTCCGAGCATAAACAGCACAAAAAACTGCAGAAACTCTTCACCACCATCTGGAAGGGCTTCCATCTCTCTCACCAAAGCATCCAGAGGGATGTCGTCATCGTCATTCACTTTGAACCTCCTCTTCCATGCAAGCCTCTCCCGCTTAATCTTCTCAGATTTATCAGCACCGATGTTCCCAGACAATGAACCAACAGGTACATCGACTCCACCTATCGGCAAGCCCAACACATCAAAAACCTCATCAACCCCTATCTTGTAGGTCACTGACCCTATGGTTTGATTTCCATGGCCATCTAGACTGGAAATCAAGAATGGGATGATTTCCAGCGGGAACTTGCTCATCTGCACCTTCAACAGGCCCCCAAAACCAATTGACTCAACAGCGGCCTTCTGAGCCTCGGTCAGTTTTGCTAAAAACTTGGCAACAATGCTTAAATGGCATGCTATTTTCACGTCCTTATCCAGTCTGCATAGACGTTTAAATATCAGTTAAAATGCAACTATCGAATTTTAGTATATAAAAAACTAAAATTAAATTTAAAACTTACTTAATTTCATCATTTTCCACAATGCAAACATGTTGTGACTTTTTCCTGGCCCTCTTTTCCACTACTTCACCTACATCAGTTGTCTCCACATTTTTCCTCTTCCTCCGTTTGTCAGTTGGAACACCACCTTCAGCAGCACATCCAACTGTCTTTAAAGGAGGAACATCAAAGACAATTGACTGGGAATGGACCTGGGGCTGGGGGGCTGAGGCTAAGGTTGAGGCTCCTTGAGCGGGACCTCTTTGAACGAGGGAATGTTAAACAAGGGCTGCTGTGGCTGGGGCTGATCGACCTGAGGCTGGGGCTTGCTGACCTGGGGCTGGGGTAGGGGCGAGACCTCTTCGAACGGGGATAGGTTGAACAGGGGGGACTGAGGCTGGGACTCCTTAAGGATCTCTTCGAACAGGGGCTGGGGGGACTGAGGCTGAGGCTGGGACTCCTCGAGCGGGACCTCTTTGAACGAGGGAATGTTGAACAGGGGCTGCTGTGGCTGGGGCTGATCGACCCGAGGCTGGGGCTCGCTGACCTGGGGCTGGGGTAGGGTGATACCTCTTCGAACGGGGATAGGTTGAACAGGGGGGACTGAGGCTGGGACTCCTTAAGGACCTCTTCGAACAGGGGCTGGGGGGACTGAGGCTGAGGCTGGGACTCCTTGAGCGGGACCTCTTTGAATGAGGGAATGTTGAACAGGGGCTGCTGTGGTTGGGGCTGATCGACCCGAGGCTGGGGCTCGCTGACCTGGGGCTGGGGTTCAGGCACGTTGACATGGGGCTCGACAGTGCTGGACTGGAGCTCATCAGTGGTGACCTCGGGCTCGACAGTGCTGGACTGGGACGAGTCAGCAACTAACATCTTCTTTATACGTTTCTTCGGTTGACGTTTCTTGTTCATCACAGGTTCAGCAGCAACTTTCTTCTCCGCTGCACGGGGAGGTTTCTTCTCCGTAGATGGACAGTCCCTGCATTTTGTTTTTTACGCAAATTCCTCTTGCCTGTATTAAAAAACAAAATAATCATTGGTACATGTTAAAAATATACTACATAAGATAAAAACTACATAGAAATTGCAGGGAAAACAAGATCATACCATGAGTGCATGTGGATGCAGTAGCCACTTCTTTTCCCTTTTTGCCTTTACTAGGGAGCTGCTCATTCTCTTCAAAATCATCTTCACCATTGTCAATCTGATCCTCATTGATTGGCTCAGCCGCAATCGTAGAGCGCGTGTTATACACTACACGTACTGCAAAAAAAAAAAATCAAATCAGTAATAATAATTTTTGAAGTTTAAACACTTGTAAACGCAAAAGAATTCGGGCTAAAAAGACAAGTTTTCATATTATGAATTTAAGATTGTAGGCACATAAAAACTAGGGTGTTTATGTTAAATAATTTTGTATTAAGTGTAGACAAGTTTCCAAACTAAACAGTCAAGTTTCCAAAACAAAACAGTTTTTAAACTAAACAATCAAGGTTTACAATCAACAGTTTTCAGGCTAAACAATACAGTTTATACAATCAATGTAGTTTTCAGCCTTAATAATCTAGTTTTAACAAAACAACAGTTATCACATTTAAAAATCAAGTTTCTACAATCACTCTAGTTTTCATTCTAAACAAGTAAGTTTTCACAATTTTTATAGTTTTCATAATAAAAAATCAAGTTTCTAAACATCAAAGTTTCCAAACAATAAAATTTGACAAACCACAGTTTCCAGACTAAATTATATAGTTTCTTCAAACACAGTAGTATTCAGCCTTAATAACCAAGTTTTCAAAAATAACAGTTTTTCACAATAAAAAAGCAAATTTCAACAAAAATCAAGAAGCATAGTTTTCAGGTTAAAAACTAAAAAATCCACATGCACACAGAAAACACATTAAACAGTCCAGTTTACAATCTAAACACATAAAAATTCAACCAAAGCAGTTTAATCGAATCAGAGCAGTCACGAAGATCAAAAAAACAACAAAAACGAGGGAAAACACAGCGACAGAAAGTATCACCACTCTGCACCCCCACTGGTTTGCTTTCTTCCACTGATTTAGACGACTTCATTTTATTCAGATCTGCAGAACACAAAGTAGAATCACGAATCACAAACCACAAAACACAAAACACAACAGAATCATGAACATCACAAACACAGTTGGATTAACACACCTGACTCAGAGATTGGAATATTACTCAATCGATTAACAACTGAGCGACGAACGCTGCAATACACGAAAACGCCGATCAAACACAATCAATACTCAATACCAAAAATGCAGTTCAAATCACCATTAAATAACAACAAAACCTGGATTAAATCGATACCTGGATTGGATTGCGCCGGTTGGATTGCGACGGTTCAATTGGACGCGACTGAACGCGACTGGGTTTCAGAAAAGAGGGTTTGGAATTGGGAACGGTGGGTTTCAGAATGATATTTGGGAAATTAAAAAATAGAAATATGCTTTATATATTTACGGAGGAGGGCTTTTTAGCAATTTCTTTAATTGGTAAAAAGGACCTGCGTATTTCTAAATTGCAAAAATGGAGCCGTTTTTCAAATTATAATTGCAGAAATAGGCCGTCTATATTATTGCTATAATATAGACGGTCTATTACAAGACTAATATTATTTTAGAATACAAAAATTACAATAATATTTTGAAAATATTTGTTGAACGATTGTTCCAAAATCTCACACAATATTATTCATAATTAAAACAACATAAATATTATGATGTATAAAAATAGATACACACACACACACATATATATATATATGATTAAATTTAAAACAATTGCAATCATAAATATAACTTGTGATCCACTGTACTGTCTCAATTATAGGTAATAATAGTTAAGTATTATATATATTTGAAAGACATGTGTTAGTCCAACTTTCTAAAAGTTATAGCACTACACCTATACATTCAAATTTAAGCATAATTATAGTATTATATTTTAACGTAATTATAATCATATAGGTTTTAAGGTATACTTACAATAAATTTTATAATATTTAACCTTGTGCAAGGTTCAAATTCAAAATGCATTAACAAAATAAAAAGTTTAATTTTATTTAATAAAATATTTAAGAGGCCCTCACATTAAAATTTCGCGCGCGCTATAGTACCGATCTAGTCATAATAAGACGTGACTTCTGTATTTAAATTGAGCCTTATTATTAGATTGGGCCAACTTCACTGATGTTGAATGTGTATATCCTCTCTTAGACCTAATTGCGGTGCATCCTTTGTAAATGTCAGTTCAACCTTTTCATTAAAATAGGAGTTTTTTTTTTTTTTTGCAAAACTCCTCTAGCGTCTTGCAATTCACTAAGTCAACATGACCCATATTTCGGCGAGCCTCCAACACCTCAAATCCACCGGATTTATATATCAAAATCCCCCAAATCTATTGGGCTATATGGAAACTTGTACAATTTGGCAAATCAAAATAATTTGAAAAGTTAAAAAACCTACTTTCTCTCTCTACAATAATTTTCTCTGACCTCTCTCTAAAATTCTGCTCGTTTTTAATCACTGTTACGGGGACAACGGTCAGAAACGGCCATCCCCATGGAGGATCCACCGCCCATCAGGGGCGGCGCCACTGCCAGAAAGACCTTCCCTGACATCCTAGCACCAAAACCACAACCACTCTTCTCTACTCTCCCAAATAATCCAGAGATCAAGCCAATTTCCCGACGGGTCAACGGCAAGATCGCCTGTATATACTCCAAAAACGCTCTCATCGGGAAATTCACTAGGGGCAACCACCAAGGTCGGAGCTCAACAAACACTTTCAAGGGCTGGGATTTGTGGGTAAGTTTCAGCTTGGCTTGATAGATTTTAAGCATATGGATCCGGTTTGAATTGGAAGAACTTGGAACTTCTGGATCCGATCAATTTGCACAATTTTGGGCACCACCATGAAGATATTCAAATGGAGTCCATACTTCTCGCCACACAAAGAGTCATCAGTAGTGCCGGTTTGGTCCACCATCCACAAAGTCCCAATCCAGTTTTATAATCGGTCAGCAATTGAAGATTTTGGCAATTCGATAGGGGTCATCCTCAGGATGGATGCAGCTACAAGTGCACTCACCAGGCCCTCAGCAATTAAAGTGTGTGTGGAGGTGGATCTGCTCCAGGAACGCCATAAGTCCATCACCATAGGTAACCCTAGTTCATCTGTGGAATGTGAAATAGAGTATGATTATCTGCCACAGTATTGTTCTCACTTTAAAAGAACTGGACACCAAGATGATAATTGTGGTATCTTGCATCCTGAGTTAAAAAATGACCACATTCTGAAGAAGCAGAATGCTCAGAACAGGCAGAGCAAGAGCAGACCAAAGAAGGCTGACCACTCACATATATGGAAGCCAATTCAAGATGCAGAATCCTCAGGCCTCACCATATCAGAAAAGACTAAAGAGGCAGAGGCTCAGCAAGTCTCATATTTTCCAACAAACCTGCAAATGATTGCTTACCCTCAAGAGGATCAGCAACCTGCCTCATTTATAGTGGAAAAATATATCCTTGCCCCTTTGTCAGATGTTGGAGATCCTACTTTGATCACCAACTCTGTACAGACAGCATCAATTTTCTTTAGCACATTGACTAATGCAAAAGAGCCAACCTTTTATTCTTATGATGATATGCATATAGGAAATAGACAAAACGATAAGCAATCCCTGGCATTGATTCCTTACAAACCAATCCAAACCTCAAATGTGTTTCAGATTTTACAGGATTAGGAAGATGATGTCAGTTCAGATTATGAAGAGGCTCTTAGTGAACTAGAGTGGCACAAGGATGATAAAGCTCTAGCTCTGGAATCAGGTTTTCCCTCTCAAAGACTACATAGAGAAGCTAAGAATCTACTTGATCAGTTACACAACACAGGAAGCACCACTGTTGAAAAGTGGCTGCTATCCTGACAAAAATCAAAAATAGTTTAACCATGATTACACATAGGGTACTAGGTAACATGCTTGTGTGGAATATTAGGGGATATAACAAGTTTATTAAAAGGCTTAAAACCCTTATTGCTTCACAAAAAAATTGATATCGTTTGCCTTAGTGAACCATGTCATCCCAACTCAGACATTATTTCTCTCAAATTCAAACTACAGTTTTCAAACTGCATGCATGCTGACAGGGCTAAAATTTGGGACTTTTGGAAAGTTCAATCTTTCAGTATTATCTCAGTCTGATCAATACTTGTTGTGTCAAATTACTGACAATGTCTCCTCGGTTTCTTGGAGCTGTGCTTTTATATATGCTAAAGTAACTTGCTCCCTTAGAAGAGATCCCTAGTATGATCTGCTAGGTCTCCCCTCAGACCAACAATATATGTTGGGGAATTCAACACCAGTGGCTGAGAGAGGAGGTAACAAAACACCTCCTCTAGTTAGCATTAGAAAATTCACCTCTCTCATCAATACACTAGGTCTTAGTGAAGTGCCTACAGTAGGTAACAAATTCACATGGTCAAATAAAAGGTCCAAAGAGGATCTTCTGCTATAGAGGCTAGATAGAGCTCTAACTAACCTGGAGTGGATGCAACTTTTCCCACAAAGCTCTATATAGGTTCTAAGTAGAACTACTTCTGCCCATAATCCACTGTTGATGTCCATTCAAACCTCTGAAACACAATCTCCAAAACCGTTTAGGTTTCAGCAGATGTGGTTAAATAGAGAGGACTTCAGAACAGTTGTTGATCAATCCTGGAACCTACCTTGTCCTGAGTTTGACATGAGAAAAATGTCTCTAGTCTAAAAAGACTAAAGATAGTTCTCAGACAATGAAACAAAGCCTCATTTAGTGACGAACATCACAACATCAAGTAGGCTGAAGAAAAGGTTGCACATTGTGAGATTCAATTTGAGACTACAGGGAGTGATGCTGAGCTTATTGAGTTAAATAAGCAGACAACAATCCTTGTCAGAGCACAGACTGAAGTGACAAATTTTTGGAAGCAGAAATCAAACCTAAGATGGCTTAAAGATGGGGATGCAAATACTAGCTTTTTTCACAACTCTAAAGAGAGAAGATGTAGAAGTGAGTTAAATAAAATCAAGAATGATAGGGGGAGTAGATAACAGACCCCACTCAGATTCAATTAGAAGGAGATAAATTCTTCGAACAACTCTTGAATGAATCTGAATCAGATGCTTCTGGACAGTTTCTTGAACATTACATGAACATCATCCCTAAATTGGTAACTGATAAAGATAATCAAAATCTGATGAAACCAGTAGACTAAGAGGAACTAAAGTTCTCTGTATTTGATCTCAACAAGGAGGGAGCTCCGGTTCCTGATGGTTTCTCAGGCTTCTTTTTCACACATTGTTGGGAGACAATAAAAAGGGACCTACTGGAATCAGCAAATAAGTTCTTAGAGAGAACTCAGCTGCCAAGAGCCATGTCTAGCACATGGCTCACTCTAATTCCTAAAGTTCCTTACCCCAACACTTTCTCTCAGTTCAGACCAATAAGCCTTTCGAATTTTGTGAATAAGGTGTATTCCAAAATTATTATGGAAAGGATGAAGCCATTAATGACTAAAATGACCTCTGTTGAACAGTCAGCGTTCCTGAAAGAAAGGGACATATCTGATAATACCATTCAAATGCAGGAAATGGTCAGATTACCCAACTGAAATCCTCACCTTAAGAATGTGATAATTAAACTGGATATGCAAAAAGCATTCGACATGGTATCAAGACCATTCTTGAATTCACTTTTATTACACTTTGGATTCCATGGTCATTTAGTTAAAGTCATTGTTCAAAAAATCTCCGCGGCTTGTTTCCATGTACTAATAAATGGTGTTGCTACTGGCTTTTTCACTGCCAGTAGAGGGATTAAGCAAGGTGACCCTCTATCACCTTTTTTGTACAACCTAGTCTCAAAAACCTTTACTAGAGGCTTGAAACATTTACTAGATAAACAGTACCTCAAAGGTTTTAAAATGCCAACAGGAGTACAACAGCTATCCCACCTTATGTATGCAGACGATACTGCTATATTTCTAGCTGCAACAAAGACAAACCTGAAGAGGTTTTTAAAAGTTCTCAGATCATATGAACAATGCTCAGGACGAAGGGTAAATTACTCTAAGTCAGATTTTTATGTTAATCTGAAAGCAAACTCCAGTTTAGTGAGGCTGATTAAGAGAACCTCAGGCATGAAACTAGGAAAGATGCCTTTTAAATACCTAGGAGTCCCAATGTTTACTGGCAGGAATAAAATAATTTATCATCAGCCTCTTTTGGAGAGGATGAAACATTCACTTAATAACTAGAATAACAGAGGGCTCACCCCAACTGGGAGATTGGTGCTACCGAATCATGTCTTCCTCTCCATCCCAAATCATGTCTTTGCAGTGTTACAGCCCCCATTAACTGTATTCAGAAAATTGGAGGTTATGGCATCAAAAAATTTCTGGGGAGAAAATTAGTCTTCACAGAAATTTTTTTGGAGAAAATGGAGTAAGATGGCTCTACCCACAGATGATAATGGGATAGGACTAAGAGACATAAGAGCTATCATACAAGCTTTTTCATGCAAACTTTGGTGGAAGCTTCAATTTAATGACACAATCTGGACATCTTTCCTATCGTCTCTTCATGTCACTTATAGAACATCCCATACTTGGAAAAGGACCGGTTCAATCATTGAATTTGCTAACTCTAATTCTAGGGTGTTAGTAGGAACATGTGCATCCCTTCTGTGGTACTCTAACTAGTCAGGTCTAGGGTTTTCAGAGCATCAGATTGATATTCAAACTATTCCCTTCCCTAAGCTAACTTTTGCAGAGTTCTGTAGAAATAAGCAACTCTACGTGCTAACTTTGGAGCTTTATTGGCTACCAATTTTTTGTGTTGTTTGCGGAACTGGAGCTCAACTATGATCATGAAGATAGGCTGGTGTGTTGCCCCTCTGTACATGGAAGCTTCACTGTTAAGTCTGTATATCAGAAGCTGAGACCAGTTGGAAATGATCAAACAATCAAACATGTATGGTTAAACAAAGTGCCTCCAAAGCAGTCCATTTTCATTTGGAGAATGCATAATAAATTGCTACCATTCTCTGACATTATGACTAAGTTTGGCTTTCATCAGCCTTCTAAGTGCCCAAATTGTCCCTCCATTGATACTCTCAACCACTGTTTTAATGAATGTCCTAAAAACATGTTGATTCTTTCCTATGTTCATAATATGTTTGCTATGCCTGTGCCACATTTTTTATCTTTCAAGCATAGACTTTCATTTTGAATTAATTATAGAGGGGCAACAAAAACCATAACTAGAGTAGTGATTAACACTTTTGTGATGGCTCTCTGGTACATATGGTTGTCCAGAAATAATTACCTCTATAATAATATCAAACATGACACATCCTTCATTTTTCAGAACATAGTTAAACAGGTTAACTTGAGTTTTAGAGCTATTCCACTAGTTGGGAATCCTACAAAATACCAACAATTGATCAATATTGGTCTTATCCCTTACGTTAAGAGGAAAATACATAGACCTTTAAAATAGTTAAGTGAAGCCACCCAGTAATCGGATTTAAAATTAATGTCGATGCATCATTCCTATCTACTGATAATGTCGGCTTGGGTTTCATAGTAAGAAACTGTCATGGGGTTGTGATCAAAATGATTATGAAATCTGTGACTGCATCCTCACCTTTACATGCTGAGTTACTTGCTAAAAAGTTAGGCCTTCCAGCTGGCAGAACAATGAATCATACTTTTATCCTTGAAACTGATAGCTCAGTTGCAAAGGGAACACTCTTCCCTTCTTCTGTTAATTGGAATGTTTTCAGCCTATGTGATAAACTGAACAGATTAGGAATGGAACACTATATAAAACACATATTCAGAGAAGGGAATGGAGCTGCAGATTGCCTTGCAAAACACAGCTTTAAATCCAAACTCTCTGGAGATATGCTTATACAGGATGCACCAGTCCTACTAAACGGGCTGATCTCTTTGGAAAGTTTACATGCACCAAATCTGAGAATTGGCTAGGCAGCAACTACTGTGTATTTTTGCCTTTCTTTTCAGGTACAAGGCCTAGAAAGGCCTAGGCAGGAGGGAATAAGCAGGGACTTGAGCAGTTTCAAACTGCACCTTATTTCATCTACTGAAAGAGGTGCACAAAGGATTCTATGCCATTTAGCTACACATTAATATGAGATGAGATGAGATGGTTGTCAAGATGAGATGTACATTGCTCCACATCCACAACAGGGCTCCTTTTTTGGCTCAGCTTTGTAGGTCTCGTATGGAAATTTTGAAGTAGGATCTGTTGGTACATAAAATGGTATATCATAGGCTTGGTTGGCAAAGTTGTGCTTTTTTTTGACGATCACTAAAGTGCTTGCCAAGTACATGTGATTCCATTTTATTTTTTGACATTCCAGATCTACTCATGTATATGGATAGGTAGCATAGATTAGCCTATTCTATATTCTTTTGACAACAATCATGCTGTTCCATTCACATGGTTTGTGATAAGTCCATGGTTCGTATTCGGGCCTCATTCATACTCGGACCAGGGCCCGAGAAGGGGCGTGGGCTCGAGATACGCGGAGGATGGATCCACAGATCAATCAATCCTAATCCTTATAAGGAATGCGTATATTATGAATGATCTACAAGGAATACACATCTTCTCTAAGATGGTAATACAGCTATCCTAAACATGGTAACACAACCATGTCCGAAATACACTTCTATTATACATGGTAATACAACTACTATTATCATAAGAGTTGTATTCATACCATAAATACATATCTTGGTGATCTACGGATTGTAGCCATATAAATACCCTAAAGGTTTGGTAGACCTCTCCATCTAATCTCATACTTTATACTTTACGCCTTAAGCAAATATACTGACTTGAGCGTCGGAGTGTCTATCCCCGGGACACCCGGGGCCTTTGTCTTGCAGATCAGTTCGTGAGCCTGGTTCATCGTCGAAGTGTTGGTGTCCGGCATACATCAATTTGGCACGCCCGGTGGGACTCCTCACACTCATTGACGACGTTGCCGAACCTTGTCTCTGATCTGGTCTAGCACACCTGAAGAACAAACTTCCCCAACGACATGTTTGACGCCGAGCAACCCAGACAAAGCGCCCACGTGCAGGGGCAAAATCCAGAAAAAAATCCAGAAGCGGAGCAGCCCCCTCAAGGACGCGGACGCGGTCGAGGACGTGGACGACCTAGAGGATCTCGGGCACACTTTGTCTCGGAACCACCACCAAGCTCTACCGTGGGTACAGGAAACTTCAACGTTCCGATATCCATCGGTCCAAATCCTGTTATGATAGGAGCACCAATCTTTGGTTCAAATCCTGGTATATCCAGAGCACCTACTGGATCAAATCTCATCATATCTAAGATACCAACATCTGGCTCCAATCATGCTGCATCCAGAACCCCACCTTCTAGAACCAACCCTGTTGGGTCTGAAAGGCCAAATTCAGGGCAAAGGATTTTCATCCAAAATGACGTGAATTATAGAATGAACGTCAACAATTCAAATAGCCTGGACCAGGAAAATAGGCTAGGATATAGTGGTCCCGATTCGATCTTTTCTCCAGAAAAACGAATGCAAAGGGATCGGCAGATCCTTGCGGAGAGGCAACAGGAGGACGTTAGACAAAGACGTCTCAAGGAAACCCTGAACCAGACCATACAACACAACACGCTGATGTATGCAGGACACCAACACTTCGACGACGAACCAGGCTCTCGAACTGATCTGCAAGACAAAGGCCCCGGGTATCCTGGGAATAGACACTCCGACGCTCAAGTCAGTATATTTGCTTAAGGCGTAAAGTATGAAGTATGAGATTAGATGGAGAGGTCTACCAAACCTTTTGGGTATTTATATGGCTACAATCCGTAGATCACCAAGATATGTATTTATGATATGAATACAACTCTTATGGGAATAGAGGTTGTATTACCATGTATAATAGAAGTGTATTTCGGACATGGTTGTGTTACCATGTTTACGATAGATGTATTACAATCTTTGAGAAGATGTATATTCCTTGTAGAACATTCATAATATACGCATTCCTTATAAGGATTAGGATTGATGGACCTGTGGATCCACCCTCCGCGTATCTCGAGCCCACGACCCTTCTCGGGCCCTGGTCCGAGTATGAATGAGGCTCGAATATGAACCATGGACTTATCAGTAGCCCCAAGGTAGATCTTCAGAATATAAAGTACTCCATCTCGAAGGTTGAAGGAGAGTCTTGCTTCTCGAGAGAAGACCAATAACTCGAGGGAGACTAACTCGGGGTATTAAGCTCGGGGTATCCTTCTGGGACTGTCCTCTCGGGCTTAACCTTCTGAATATCTAGTTTCAAGTTTCTTCGTATTCCATTAGGACAGTGGACGGTTGGATCTGAATCTGCCTTCTTGAATTCTGAGGAGATTGACATGTGGTCTTGATTCATTGTACCTTCTAACGGTGAGGAAGACCAACCTTCCAATTGCCTGCATCGTTTCACGAGTCGAGGTAATTACTCCACTTAAATGCGTGTTAATTACTGGCTATATAACCAAGTAATTTTTCCTTGTGTTTATCATCAATCTTCATCTCTGCGTTTCAAATTTCCAAAGAAATTTTCTTCAAATTTGTCTTCTTTTCCTCATATATTCTCTTCCCCCCGTTCTTTATATTTCCATGTCTTCAACAATTCTAGCGTTCCCCCTGGAAATGTGGAGAATGTTATTGAAAATAGAGCCCCAGCTAATCGTGACTTAAGCACTTTATTCCTGGAAGTCGAGTCTGGGGAGCTAATGGAAGTTACCGTTGCTTCACCGCTGCAGGCGGTAACTATAGTGGCAGATGATGGTGCCTCTGGGTCAGAGATGGACCCTAATGCGAAGCCCCAAGTTGATAAGCGGGTTCCGGCCGCCGATGATGTGAATGATGCCACCAAAGTGGTTGACGAAAGGACGCTATGGTATCTGCGGTCCTGCAGGCTATCATATCCTGTTAAGGCTGGCTTGAAGCTCGAGGATGGAGAAGTTCCCATTAAAGATCTGGTGAGCCCCACTTGAGGGGTACTTTATGGGAGGTTTTTACAGCAAGGGATAAGTTTTCCCTTTCCCCCTTTATTTCATGAATTCCTGAAGCATCATCAACTGCATCCGAGCCAAATACATTCCAATGTGGTAGTGTTGAACATGCCGGTGATTTCCTGGTGCGCTCGGAAGAACTACGATCAAAGCCTGGATTTATTCAGGAGTCTGTATACGTTATTCTCTTTTGAGACTTACGAGTACATTACCCTCACTCCGAGGAAGAGGAAACCCATCACGTTTCCTGATAACAGTGGTGTGTGGGAGGCAGACCGTTTCACTTTCGACCGAAGCAAGTACGAGGTCCCTAATTTGAATCCTCATCCGAAGGACGCTATAGCTCGTGACGGGGGTTTCATCATTCCTGATCACTTGAAGGGCATCATCGAGGAGCTCCTAAAGGAGGACATTACCCTTCAAAGAAAGGATTTTGTTCTGGGTGCACATGGCTCTGTATGGCAGTGGCCTAGTATCACTTACTCGTACTTGATGGATGTTCCTCGGTCAAAATCTACTTCCAGCTTCTTGAAGCCTGATCGGAATTGGGCCCTCCCTGATAAAATCCAGGGAAGAAAGAAGAAGGCCAGGACAGGAGGTCTGAGAAAATCTCCTCGGAATCAGGGTGAATCCTCTTCTAGTCTGTCTTCTTCAGGTATCTCTTTAATTCATACACTGTTGTCATATAATATGTTTTTCTTGTGTCATATACTGAGGTTTATCTTTATATATGTATAGCGTCTCCTCCGAGGAAAAAGGTCAAGAATGGGAAGGCCTCTCTCCAAATCATAGATTAGGAAGCGGAGGTGTCCGATGAGAGGGAACTAGAGGTTGGAATGTCCTCAGATGATGGTGGTGATGAATCTGACCTTAAGTTGGTGATCTCCAGAGATGCTTCTTTGAAGAAACTGAAGTACTATCTGAGCTATCCCGAGGAAGAGGATGGTCAGGCTTCTCAGAGGTCTTCTAAGAAGTATCCCTCTGTCGCTGAGATAACTATCTTTCATGTTATACTGTATAGATTCTTCAGATGCCAGGTTTTGATATATCTCTGACCTCGCAGTTGATGGCGGATCTGTCCACGATGAGATGTCGAGCTAATGACGTGATCCGGCACTTGTCTGATTCTGTGATGGAATTACATGTTAAGTGCCGGTCATTCAAGGCAAAGAGGGAGGAGATGGAAGCTTCCCTTTTGACTATGACAACTAAGTCTGTCGCTTCTACTTCTCCCGTTCAGCCTCCATTGGATGTGGCTCAGCTAGAAGCCAGGGTGAAGCAGCTGGAGGCCGAGAAAGAGGACCTGTTGTTCGTGAAGAAATCTCAAGAGAAAGAGCTGGAGACTTATCGAGATGTTGTCGAGGGGCTAGCACAAAATCAAGCTAAGAAGAAGGACTCAGAGGAGCCTAAACGACTTCTAAAGCTTTGGAGTGCCTTCATTGCTTGTAGCCCCGAGTTTTAGAGCCATGGGGAGGAGTATGGGGATTTATTCCATTCCTCTGAACTGCATGAGATCTTGGGTGGTGTCTTGCATCTATGCCAATCCGATAAGGAGGTGGAGATGATGAAGGAAATCTTCTCTCACCCTGATGCTGCTGATAAGCTCTCTGATCTGACTGCAAAACGCTGGATCCCTGGGGCTGAGTTTTTGGATGCACTGGATCCCTCCGAGAAGATAATAATATCAGGAGATTTACTGAGGCTTATTAGAGCTAAGTATCCTGAATTACCTTCTCTTGAAGAGGTGATTTCTAGTTCTTCCATTAATAAGGTGGATTAGTCTCGGCATCTCCTCATCAGCTTCAAAGCCTGAAATCCTTTGCACATGAACCTCGGTCTCATGATTTACTGGAAAGGAGCTCATGCCAAGCTGAGATACTCCGGGATCAGGTCTTCGCAGTTGTCCATGATGAACACTCTGTGTACTTGATGTTGTTGGGTTTCTTCCTCGGGCATCTTTTGCCAAGTCCTTTAATGTCACAGCGTGAAGAAAAGTTGACAATAGCCCATCTCTCAAGTGTCACTTCTGGTGAAGTCCTAGGAAACTCCATTGGGTATATTTAAAAGTATCATATTCGGATGTAATAACACCTTTGATATGTCATGTTTAGGTTCGAGGTTTAGCCTCTTATGTGCCCTTTTAAGGGTCTTATTTAGAAGTATCATAATCTAATGTAACAACACCTTTGATATGAATTATTTGTGTTCGAGGTTTTTCCTCTATATGTGCCCTTTTGAGGGACTTTTTTAGAAGTATCATATTCTGATGTAATAACACCTTTGATATGAACTATTTGTGTTCGAGTTTTATCCTCTGTGTGTGCCCTTTTGAGGGACTTTTTTAGAAGTATCACTTTAAGAATAGAAGTAAAGTAAATAGTGGGTTTGAGTTTGAGTACCCGTTTGTGCTAGAGCATACTTGTCTCGGACCTTGATGAGCCTTCTCGGACGTTCTTGATAGTCTTAAACCTTTGTGAGGCTCTCCCTTGAGTTTTTAATTTTCCGTGATACTTTCGTAAGTTAATCACATTCCATCTTCGTGGTATAGGTTCCCCCTTCATGGTTTCCAAGAGGTAGCTTCCCCCTGGATGGGATTCTAGGACTCGATATGGACCTTCCCAGTTTGGGGCTAGCTTCCCTTTCACTTCTTTCTTGCTTTTCTCGTTTAACCTTATGACAAGGTCTCCTTTAACAAAAGTGGCCAAGCGGGCTTTTCTATCATGGTAGCGCTTGACTCTTTCCTTCACCTTGGCCTTGTAGATAGTAGCATTTGCTCTCTTCTTCTCTAGGAGGTCAAGGTCGAGACGAAGGTTTTCTTCGTTGACCGTGCCCTCTTCATCATCTGGTTGAGAAGTACAGGCGGAGGGGGCCCCAATTTCCATGGGGATGACCGCTTCAAACCCATAGACTAAGCTATAAGGAGTCTCTCATGTTGCTGTGGCTGGTGTGGTTCTATGGGTCCAGATCACGCTTGGTAATTCTTTGATCCAGTTTCCTTTAGCTCCTTCGAGGCGCTTCTTGATACCGCTTGCCAAGGTACGGTTCGTAACCTCTACTTGGCCATTAGCTTCTGGATGGAATACCGAGGTGAGCTTCTGGTGTATGCCGTACTCCGTACACCATTTCTTGAAGGGGTCATTAGCAAATTGTGCTCCATTATCGGTCACTATGTATCTCTGGATGCCATAGCGACACACAATATTTTTCCAGCAGAAGTTGATAACTGTCTTGCTAGTTATATTGGTTAAGGTTTCTACCCGTTTTGAAAAATAATCGATGGCCACTATAAGGTACTTGAAGTTACCAGGGACCGTAGGAAAAGGTCCTACAAGATCTATGCCCCATCGGACAAATGGCCAGGATTCCTGGATGGTAATCATATTCTCCTGTGGTACGTGGATCATCTTAGCAAATCTCTGGCACTGGTGGCAAGAATTGATATATCTTTTGGCATCTTGTAGCATCGTATGCCAGAAATAACCCATCTGTAGGAGCTTTCGGGTGACGGTACGTGGACCTTGGTGGCTACCGCATACTCCTTCATATGTTTCTTGTATTATGACGTATTTTGGAGCTTTAACTCGGACCTTCCGTGCCAGGTGCTTGTCCTCTGGAAGGGTACCTGTTTGAAGGTATTCAATGTAGGGGTTCATCCACGTGTCTGAGACGTCAACAGCCATGATGCTACTTTCTTCGTAGCTTCTCTTTGCCAGGTTTTCCATTAACAATTCTTGAGAAGATCTTAT
This sequence comes from Sherardia arvensis, assembly GCA_948330725.1. Lineage (NCBI taxonomy): Eukaryota > Viridiplantae > Streptophyta > Magnoliopsida > Gentianales > Rubiaceae > Sherardia > Sherardia arvensis. The sequence continues at coordinate 21,366,827 of OX415238.1, forward strand.
GTTGAGGTTCGAGGAGGCGAGTTTGCTAAATGCATACGCCTTGCGATTACCTTCTCGGGGGATATGATTCAGCTCAAAATGTTGGAATTGATTTAGGAGAGGCTTACCTATCTCGAGGTATTTCCGGAGACTGTACTCTCGAGTTTTGTATTCGCCTTTAACCTGTTGAACCATGATCTGTGAGTCACTGAAGATTTCAAGATCCTCAACCTCAAGGTCCTTTGCTAGTTTTAGTCCCGTTATGAGGGCTTCATATTCAGCTTTATTATTGGTGGCTTGGAAATCGAGATGAGAAACATAGGGATGGTCCTTTTCCTCGGGGCTGGTTAGTAAAAATTTAAGCACCACTTTCCCCTGAGTTGGAGGATCCTTTGACATATCACCGTCATCTTCCTCGGAGTAAAACACTATAGATTGTTTGAGATCAGGGTTGGGAACCAAATCTCTCAAACTAGTGTTGTCGTCTTAGATGTTGCTCACTTTTCTGGCGTCACGGATGGTCGTGATCATGCAAGAACGTGCCACTCCTTGGTATCCTTTGACTGAATCTACTCCTTGTGGTGTCGGAAACTTCAGCATCAGATGGTAGGGAGACCATATGGTTTTAGCTTGGCACATCCAAGGTCTGCCAAGGATAATGTTAAAAGGTGTGACGGTGTCTACTACCACAAACGTGCAGTAGAGGGTCAGGCTCTTCGTCCCATCTGCTACTGTGACCAGGAGCATAATTATTCCAAGAGGTGTTACGGGATTTCCGGTGAACCCCGAGATTGGACCCGTAGGTTTGAGGTCTTCCTTGGTAAGTCCTAACTTTTGAAAGCAATCCTGGAACATTACTTCTACCCCACTACCGTTCTCTATGAAGACTCTTGTTACCAAAGAATCTTGTATGACTGCTGAGATGATGAGAGGATCAGCGTTAGGCACCTGCTTTGGTACGACATCCATGTCCGAGAAAGTAATGACTTCTTCGGAGTGGAGACTCTTGTTGACCAGCTTGGTATGTGGTAGGGTCCGCACACTATCCTTCAGCTTAGTTAGGGGAATTGCTTTTCCGGTATTGCCATTGATGTTGTTAATGACTCGGTTGGCTCCGTTTGACGGTGGTGGGGGAGGATCTTGAGGATTGTTGTTTCCGCCGCCCTGGTTGTTATTGTTGTGGGAGTCATCCTTCTTCTTCTTCTTCTTCTTCTTCGGAGTGTTATTACCTACGATCATCCGGTATAGGTTTACTAAGAGGACTTCATCTTGATCATAACGTCTCGTGGCGAGATTCATGTATCTATGATAACGTTCTATCACAGATTCTTCTTCTTGTTGTCTATCTTCAAGAATTTGTCGATCTCTTTGCACTCTTCCTTCTGGAGAAAAGATCGAGTTGGGTCTACTATACCCCAACCTATTTTCCCTTGGGGGAGTATCCGAGAAAAAGGTTGATTTGGAGTGGATCAGAGTCCCGTGGGCTGTGTTGTATGGTTTGATTCAGGGTTTCCCTGAGACGTCTCTGTCTAACGTCCTCCTGCTGTCTTTCTGCAAAGATTATGCGATCCCTTTGTGTTCGTTCTTCTGGAGAGAAGATCAAATCGGAACCCCTGTACCCCAACCTATTTTCCTGATCCAGGTCATCTGAATTGTTGACGTTCGCGGTGTAATTCGCGTCGTTTTGGATAAAAAGCCTTTGACCTGAGTTTGGTACTTCAGATCCAACAGGGTTTGTTTCAGGAGGTGGGGTTCTGGATGCAGCAGGATTGGAGCCGGATGCTGGTATCCTGGATACGATGGAATTTGATCCAGGAGGTGTTCTGAACATACCAGGATTTGGATCAGAGATTGGTGGTGTTATCCCAACAGGATTTGGGTTGATGGATATATGAACGTTGGAGTTTCTGGTACCCATGGTAGAGTTTGATGATGGCTCTGAACGTTCGAGATCTTCTGGATGGTCTGCGTCCTCGACCGCGTCCCCGTCCATGAGGAGGCTGCTCCGCTTCTTGACTGTCTTCTGGATTTTGCCCTAGCACACGGGTGCTTCGTCTAGGTTGCTCGGCTTCAGACATTTTGTTGGAGTAGTTGCTTCTTTAAGTGCACTAGACCAGATCGGAAACAAGGTTCGGCGACGTCGTCAATGAGTGTGAGATGTCCCATTGGGCGTGCCAAATTGATGTATGCAGGACACCAACACTTCGACGACGAACCAGGCTCTCGAATTGATCTGCAAGACAAAGGCCCCGGGTGTCCCGGGGATAGACACTTTGACGCTCAAGTCAGTATATTTGCTTAAGGCGTAAAGTATAAAGTATGAGATTAGATGGAGAGGTCTACCAAACCCTTAGGGTATTTATATGGCTACAATCCGTAGATCACCAAGATATGTATTTATGGTATGAATACAATTCTTATGGGAATAAAGGTTGTATTACCATGTATAATAGAAGTGTATTTCAGACATGGTTGTGTCACCATGTTTAGGATAGCTGTATAACCATCTTTGAGAATATGTATATTCCTTGTAGAACATTCATAATATACGCATTCCTTATAAGGATTAGGATTGATGGACCTGTGGATCCACCCTCCGCGTATCTCGAGCCCACGACCCTTCTCGGGCCCTGGTCCGAGTATGAATGAGGCCCAAATACGAACCATTGACTTATCACCCGCGGGGCTCTGATCCACACCAAATCGACCTTTTCTCGGACACTCCCCCGAGGGAATATAGGTTGGGGTATAGTAGGTCCAACTCGATCTTTTCTCCAGAAGGAAGAGCACAAAGAGATCGACAAATTCTTGAAGATAGACAACAACAAGGAGAATCTGTGATAGAACATTATCACAGATACATGAATCTCGCCACGAGACGCTATAATCAAGATGAAATCCTCTTGGTAAACCTGTACCGGACGATTGTAGGTAATAACACTCCGAAGAAGAAGAAGAATAAGAAGGATGGCTACCACAACAATAACAACCAGGGCGGCAAAGGCAACAATCCTCAAGATCCTCCCCCACCACCGTCAAATGGAGCCAACCGGGTCATCAGCAGCATTAATGGCTATACTGAAGAAGCAATTTCCCTAGCTAAGCTGAAGGATAATGTGTTGACCCTGCCACCTACCAAGATAGTCAACAAGAGACTCCACCCCGAAGAAACCATTACTTTCTTGGACATTGACGTCGTACCAAATCAGATGCTTCACTCTGATCCTCTCATCATCTCAGCAACCATATAAGATTCTTTGGTAAAAGGAGTCTTCATAGACACCGGGAGTGGGGTAGAAGTAATGTTCCAGGATTACTTCCAGAAGTTAGGATTTACCAAGGAAGACCTCAAACCTACGGGTCCGATCTTGGGGTTCACCGGAAATCCCGTAACACCTCTTGGAAAAATTACACTCCCAGTCACAGTAGCGGATGGAGCAAAGAGCCTAACCTTATATTGCATGTTTGTGGTAGTAGACACCGTCACACCTTTCAACATTATCCTTGGCAGACCTTGGATGTGCCAAGCTAAAGCCGTATGGTCTCCCTACCATCTGATGTTGAAGTTTCCGACACCACAAGGAGTAGCTTCAATCAAAGGAGACCAAGGAGTGGCGCGTTCTTGTATGATCACGGCCATCCGTGACGCCAGAAAAGTGAGAAACATCTCGCTCGACAACATTAGCTTAGAAGACTTGGTTCCCAACCCTGATCTCGAACAATCTATGGTGTTTTACTCCGAGGAAGATGACGGTTATATATCAAAGGATCCTCCTACTCAGGAGAAAGTGGTGCTAAAAGTTTTGCTAACCAGCCCCGAGGGAAAAAAACACCCTTATGTTCTCCACTTTGATTTTCGAGCCACTAACAATGAAGCAGAATATGAAGCCCTCATAACGGGGCTAAAACCAGCAAAGGACCTTGAGGTCGAGGACCTCGAAATCTTCAGTGACTCACAGATCGTGGTTCAACAGGTTAAAGGCGAATACAAAACTCGAGAGTACAATCTCCAGAAATACCTCGAGATAGTTAAGCCTCTCCTAAATCAATTTCAGCATTATGAGCTGAATCATATTCCCCGAGAAGGTAACCACAAGGCTGATGCACTTAGGAAACTTGCCTCCTCGGGCCTCAACATAAGATTTTCTTAAGAATTGCTAATGGAAATCCTGGCGAAGAGAAGTTACGAAGAGAGTAGCATCATGGTTGTTGACATCTCAGACACATGGATGAATCCCTACATTGAATACCTCCAAACAGGTACCCTTCCCGAGGATAAGCACCTTGCACGAAAGGTCCTAGTTAAAACTCCAAAATATGTCATCCACAACAACATCCTATACAAGAGAGGATACTCGTAAAACCTCACTCCCAATCGAAAAATTACAGTTCTGAGAAATCAAAATCAACGCCGGATGAACTGGAACTCACAAAGGTGCGCCTACCACGATGGCAAGGATGTCGACCCCGATTCGTGCCGCCCGGAGACGTCACCAGGCATATCGGAGAGCCATAGTCGAGGCGGAGATAGACGACACCTTTCGTCGATTGTCGCCGGTTTTTATTTCCAGAGGGCCACCGTATCCAAGTCTAACGAGATCTGCTCCGGGCTACGGACGAGATCTACTATGGGCTGGTTCTATCGGTCCGGTCGGTCGGGCCGATTTCGGTTCTAACTGGTTGAAACTGGTTTCTTGAGTGATGAGGTGGTTTTACTTCTTTTTTCTTTTCTATAATGTATTTGCCAAGTCTTTTTAGGGTATATGTGAATGAGGTCTTTTGCTAAAATATTGGATTGAATGTGATTTGCTAATCTTAGTTTTCCGATGGGTCCTTTTGCTCGGTTAAACTTTGAGTAGCTTTCGATCTTGTTGGTACAATTAGTAGAAATCCGAGTCAAAGTAGTTTGCAAGTAGTTTGTGTACTTACTGTTGGCGATATTGTTACTTGATTGGTGGACCGGTTAAGCTTAGCTTATATAGTGTTAGATTACATTTGCTCTGTCCACTACTTGGCCGCCATCCAATCAGACCATGATTGGTTGGAATCGCTCTAGTATCGATCTTAATTCACATATATCTGTTTTTTAGTGGGATATGATTTGGAGTAGGTTTTTTTTTGCAAAACTGTCCTGACTAATTTATGAAATATCCTTGCCTATTTGTTTGTCATGCCCTCCTAACCCGTATATTTGGAGGGATGGAAGACCATTTGGGGTTCGGTCTATACATACAGTAGAGGATAAATCCAAGTCGCCTGTAGCTTTGTCAGCTTACTTACCGCGTCTCTGTGCATACACTTAGTAGATTTTGAGTATTTATACTGCGAGTTAAGAATATTATACCTATAAGGTAGTTTAGATACCCTCGGGTATTAGGCTAGATTTTCTTACGATGTATCCCTTTTTTAGTGATACATGCAGCCACCACGAGGCAAAATAGTAGTACGGCTATACGGGAATCACTCTGCACTTCACTCAAATTGTCACAGAAATTCCAAAAAGGTTTTATGTGTATTGGGTTTACCCAAACCCGATCATGTACTTCTACTGCTTTTATGAAGGGTTGAGGAGCCGTGAATAATCCTCACGTCCACTTGAATTGTTTTTTACTTAAAAAAAACAAACTACTAATTATTTTTTGGAATTTCCCATTTTACTCCCCCAAAATTAAAATTAGGATTTATTTGAACATATTAACAAATTATTATGGATGCTAAGAGTATATTCAGAAAAGTGGGGCTGCAAAATTTTAATTAAAAAAATGTATAAAGAACATACGAGAATGTCTTGTGTATGACATTTTAAACTTTAGGCAGAAGCTCCTAAATAATTAAAAATACAAGGGAATGGCCAAACAAAATCCTATTTTCAAAATAATTGGGTCAAATATAAATATTTCAAATTTAGCTCCATAGTGAAATACTTTAAAAACTACAAGGATTTGCGTGCAAATATATTTTATATTCTCCATTCTCACCACCGGCCGCCGCCGGACCACCACTAACTACCGCGCAACTGACCATTGACTGATGTTGACTTTTAGTCTGCCATTGTCGACTTTCGTTGACTTGTTGACTTTTTGGTTTACCATGGTTCCCGTTGACCGTCTAGACCTCGTCCATTTCGGCATGAACCTCGACGTTTGACACCTCATCTACCTCGGGATAAATCTCGATTGTTGATATCCCATCGATTTTGGCATAAACCTTGATGTTTGACGCCTTTTCGACCCCTAGAAGAATCTCGACCTTTGGTACCTCGTAAATCTATGTTTCATACCTCAAATCAAATTAGATTCTCGTAAATCTGTAACTCTGATCATCAAATTCACATCGTTCTTTGATACCTCACCGTACTCGGCATAAATCTTGAGTTTCACACCTCGTAGATCTATGTTTCACACCTCACATCAATTTAGATTCTCATAGATCTGTAACTCATGGTCATCACATTGACATAATTTTCACAACTCGCGGATGTCTGTTTCACACATCACATCAAATTATATTTGCGTAAATTCGATCAACGAGAGTCAATTTTCAGTCAATGCTCAATACATGTATTGAATGTTGACCTTGAAATAATTTAAAGATAATTACATTTTGATCCTGTGAAATTTGTTGTTATTTTTATTAAAAACCCTATCTCCATCAATTACATAATTGTAAATTAAGACGGCCTCAGACAAAACTTTATCAGAACATTAAAACAAAACAAAAAAACAAAAAAAAAAAAGTAAAAATCCTTAGGTAGCATTTGCTACCATTGCTTGAGTGTGGTGGCTCTGCCACTGCTTGGAGCTAAAGATTTACCCAACCAAACTGACTTTTTGGATTTGAATAGTCAAGGATTTGCAAAATCCATTGAACCAAACACACCAGAAAAGGAGTGAAGCCATGCAGTCTGTTAAACAAACAATTTATACAAAATAACATCTAAATATCTAAAGCAAAGTGGGTAGTATATAATCAACCCTCAAATTAATAGTTGAAAGTAGTAAAAGATGTTAACTAATAACTACCAACAAGCTCCGACAATGGAAGAATTCCTCAACATGTGGTGAAAAAGGTAACATTGCATGCACATCCCTACATCAAAGCTGGCTCCTATAAATATCATATCCTGAGATTGAGGAATTCAGTGCACGTAGTCTGATGGAGAAACAATATGGAACAGCAGGAACGAGGTAGCCCTCATGAACACTAGGTGACCAGCTATCATCTCCACCCAAGCCCATGTGTTCATGATCAAGATGTACCTGCACCAAAAATGAGTGGATCCCTCAGTTCACAAACTCCAAAATAGGCCTATAGTAACTTGCATTTTGACAAAGTATGCTAAACTATGATATAATAGATCACAAAAATGATAATTCCAAGTGTGCTAAACCATGATTTAATAGATCACACAAATATGATCATTCCAAGTGCGCTAAACATGATTATATAGATCACACAAATATTATAATTCAGTTGTGTCTACTGCACTACTTATGCTTAACCTGGTTTTCTAACATATTACATATGAAAATCAAGTTGCATCAACTGCACTATTTATGCTTTTTAAGATGCAAACTAAATATGTACACCCAGTTTTAGGTAAAATTGTCCTTTGCAAATGAACCCTGCAACAGTACCCCTCAGCTAGCACTTGAAGAAAAGGTCCTAACTCTAAAGGAACTTGAGTCCTAATCATAAGGGAAAGCTGTAAGGTTTTGGATCATACCTTTAAATAACTGTGAGGTTTTGGATCACACCTTTAAATAACTGAGGTTTTGAAACCAAATTTTAGCAATGTAAAGTGGCATATCGTAAGTTTAGTACTGACCTCAATCTTGTCTCCTTTGCTGAGCTCCTCATTGTGTGTTGCCTTTTCAAGTTGAGCAGTGGAATAGTAACTTGCATTCAGTTGCATTGGTGGAGATCCTCCATAAACAGATGCATACAATCCATAGCCATCCTTGTTTTGAAATGTGACCCATCTAACATCTGCCCTACCTGAACATTCTCCAGGAACAATATAAGGCACATGCAACTCAATCACATTCTTCTCATATGTGCCCACATTCGCAGAAGCTTTCCTATCTGGATAGCATTCAAATGGTCCGCGTCCATACCATCTCACATATTCCATTGATTTCTCCAAATGAAATTCAACTCCAACACGCGGCAAAGGTGGAAGATGAGGGCTTGGTTTTACATTACATTCCAGTATGACATCACCAGACCCATATACTGAATACAACATCTCAACTTCAAATAAGACTTGAGACTTGCTCTCTGCGCCTTTTGGCATTCCAAGAGAAACGACAGAAATTTGGACAAGATGATCGGTCGTTTTCAGTATAGTACAGGTGTCGGTGACGAAGATTAGATTATCAAGATTGGCAGCAGTCCACCTTGATAGATAGCTCTTATCTTCCCCTCCTTTGTCATTGTCAATTGGTGCCCGCCAAAAGCATGGGACAATACCATCTTGAAACACTGAAACTCCTTCAACCTACAATTAACAACAGTGATATTACAACTCCAGGAAATTTATTATATTCAAAGCACCAATTTCCTTCAACTTTTAAAAAACATTACAGAAATTATGTGCTTCAAATGATTTTTCATATCTAGCTGGAAAAGACATTACCTTCCAGCTCTCAATTGCACCAGTTTCAACACTAACTTTGATCTCCCATAAGTCCTGCTTACTAACTGTAATTACATTATCAGCCACTTCACTATGTAGCATGTCTTTGGTGTCTATAGTCTGAAGGAATCAAAATATGTAACTATGGTAAGAGTAAGTGTGCAACTTAATAAGATATGAAAGAATTCTGCAGGGCACACTTACACGAGAAATCATTTCTCTTTTGGCAGGCAACTGAATTTGAGTAGATGAAATGACAAGACCAGCTTCAGACCATCGTGTAGAAGACAACAGCTTTGCAGTCAAGGTCACAAAAATTTCCAGAGCATCTGAAGAAGACCAGAGAGAGTACCATGGAACAGATTGCCTGTCATATAATTGACACATTTGAGGTTCTATTATTGGAACAAGAAAGTCCCCAGAACCAATTTCCAAGCCATCACCATGCAGGAGCCATTGGAATTCCAATTCTTCAGTTGTGGTAAAGAACTGAGCATTTTTTATCTGCAAAACAACCCAATGAAGAGATCGAAAACTGAAAAATGTCATAAACAAAATAACAGAAATGTAGACACTACCTCAAGTATCCCATTAACTATGGAGACTTTGATTGACTGGTAGACAAATTTAACCTCTGAAATGGAAAATAGAGCGACAAGTCACTGAGTGATTTCAGAGAGAGAGAGAGAGTGTGAGAGGGGGGGAGGGGGTGAGAGAGAGAGAGCTATCAGGTTCAACCAACATAACAAGGAGATATTATAGTTACCATGCAAGGCAGGATGAGGACTTCGGTCAGGCCATAATAGGCCATTCAGACAAAAATTCAAGTCATTAGGAGTATCACCAAAATCACCACCATAGGCCCAATGCTTGCTACCATCAGTGTGCACTTTCAGCAATCCCTACAGAAGCATAAATTTGACAATTGCACATGAAAACAATAATAAAATTCAAAGAGTAGCAGTAGTTAAAAATTGACACATGATGATTAACCTCGGCAGTAATTAAAAAGACATTGTTGTTTACAATAAGTATATGTTTAATTGATGATTGCAGTAAAAAAGCAGAAAAAAATACTAGAAATGTCAAATATAAACGATTAATGGAGAACCCATAAAAAGGGCCCTGGCACACAGTCAATGGATAATTTAAAAAATGGATTCGAATTTGTTAATCAATAACTCATTCAAACTCACAACTTTTTTGAAAGGCAAATTTAACAGAATAGAAAAATCTGTAACTTACAGAACAGATCACAGTAAAGAGAGAATAAATCTAAACCTGATCAACCCAATCCCAGATAAAGCCACCTTGAAGACCAAATGTTTTATCAATTGCTTCCCAATACTCGTGGAGACTACCATTGCTGTTGCCCATGGCATGTGAATACCTTCCGAAACATATATGCAAAGATGAAGTTCTTAGATGATTGATTATTAGCAAAACATTACATGCAACTAAAGTATAAATTCCACATACTCGCACAATATCAATGGTCGTGTTTCAGTTGGATCTTCAGCAATCTTAACAATATCCCAGACACGCATATACATGGGACACACTATATCTGTTGAAGATGTCCGGGAACCACCTCCTTCATAATGTACCACCCTTGAGACATCCTTATCACGTATCCAACCTGAGGATTTGTTTTGAAAACCCATTCTGGGTAAGGTTCCTCGTGGTTTCTTTTTCATAACATAAATTTATGCTTGAAATGTGCAAAAAAGTCATAGATAGTGCAAGATGGCTAGTGAGTTATGAATTTGTGAACCCTTGCAAAAGTAATAACTAGTGCCAACCTTTGAACAGAGGTTAAATGCTCAAGAATTTATTTATTTTTTCAAAAATAAAAAATTAGATCAGTGTTCAAGGGTGCAGCTCATACTATCTGTGTTCATGAAATACAAATAAATAATGCCCTTACCTTCATAAGACTGACAGGAGACTGGGTAGCTTGGTGAATTGAGCATTTTATCTTAAAAGATTAACTTATCTAAATAAATTTAAACAGAAAATCACTCCATCTCACTATTTCATCACACCTTCAATTTACTTGAAAAAGAAGATGGTGGAGAAGGAGTAAATGTGTGGAGAAGGAAATGATGAAGACAAAATTTTCTACAAGTGGTAGCTAACGTTTGCCTTTTGAAGAAATGAAGAAAGTGGGAAGAAACTAGTGGGACGGACTAAAATGGAAAATAGGAAGAAATGGTGGAGGATGCAGCAATCAAGGAAGAAATGTGAATAATATAGCAATGTGCAACCTTGACATACCAGCAAGTGCAGCATGATTAGGTCCATAGCCCGACTCATTTCCAAGAGACCAGGATATAATGGAAGCATGGTTTTTGTCCCTCTCAACCATTCCAATCACACGATCCAGCATGCAAGAAGCCCAACTTGTTTCTTGAGTAGGATGCTTTATGTGTACAGACTCATGAAAACCATGTGTCTCTATATTTGCTTCATCAATCATGTACATCCCAAATAGATCACATAACTCATACCATCGCTGATGCTGAGGATAATGGCTGTTTCTAACAGCATTCATGTTATTTTGCTTCATTAAAACCAAATCCTACAAGCATGAGGAGATTTTTTTCAAGTAAAGCAGCATCTGATACTCATTATATAAGTATACAAAAGTAGCCGAAATTGGCTTATTACCTTGACCATGCAGGACTCTAAGTTTGTCTTCCCAAGAGAAGGATGGTGTTCATGCCTATTAACACCTTTTATTATAACTGGAAGCCCATTCACAAGAAGCTGCTTTTGGGCTTTTGATACTTTACGTATACCTACTTGGCAAGACTCGCAATCAAATAATTCTCCTGATGCATCTTTGAGAGAAACAACTAGAGTGTACAGATTTGGCTGTCACAAAAACAACATTCATACAAAGATCAGTAACATCCTAAACTTCTCATAATGCAAGAAGCTGCAGCAGAACAAGTTATCAGATGCTCAGAAGGGGTGGGGAACTCAGTTTCAAAGTAAAAAACATTGCAGCCTTGTATACATTCTAGATCCCTTTAGATAGAATATATAGCAAAGCTTCCTTTGCCACTTGTAGCAGCACATAACATTTAGAAACCATAAATGGTGTACATGGGAGTCCTTAATATGATAATTTTCAATGTCAATGTCAATGTTAATGTTTATGTCAATGTTCTCATGCTTTTACTCAGGGTTAAACCACCACATTCATCCCTTGAGAAACTATTTTGTAAACAAGAAACCAATATCAGAACAGAAATTTCAAATCAAGACAAAATTATATGCAGATGGTAAGTGGTCAGTATAGTTGCTAAAAAGTAACCATTCAGTAAAGTATCCAGGAGTTGAATCAGATGGTAAAACCTACATGCTGCTAGTGTCATCTTTGCTACTTTTGTAATTCCTTTTTAAGACTGTAACACCTGATACAATGGGTACTAAATCAATTGAAGAACTGATTGTGAAGACTTAAAGACTGTAGCATTTTTCCTTTAGTCAGTGGTCAGTATTTCAACGAGATGCTACAGCCTACAATAACCATTCACAATTTTGTTTTTAAAATTAAAGACCACCTATGAGGTGGTGGAGATTTATATTAGGCTCTCCAAACCATCAAAAGCCATATGAATGACTAAAATACATCCCAAATTTGGGAAGAGATGGAAAAACATCCACAAGCATGATCATGTTTTGTGGATGGAAAATTTGGGAAGAGGTGACTACAATTTGGTATTACATAATGATTTTACAATGACTACAAGCTAGTAGAGGTGACTACAATAACCATTCACTAAATTGGCTAATAGACTAATAATAAATTATTAAGACTAGATTGTTTCTCACCATAATGTGAGTTAAATATATCAGATATTGCTAATTATAGCAGAAGCTTTTCATCTGACAACAAGCTATCAACTGATGGAATCAAAAATAAATTAGAATAGGCAAAAAGGCTGTAAAAATTGTCATCTGAAGTTTGTTAACATGCCAATAAATATAAGTCTTACTTGTTCTGCAGACCAGAGTTTCGGCTTGACCAATTTTCCTTTCAATTCATACCCCGTGAATCCTAGATAGTTAGTATGGGAAGAACTGAGTTTCAAATGAGCTACACTACTAGAAAGTAGGTCAATGTGTTCATTGACATTGCTGCTGTACCAACTCCCTGTGTCAAATAAAGCTGCTTCAATCCTAAATAGCGATGCAAAACTTTTTCTTTGCTCTTCATCCAGACTATCAATCTGCACCTCAACCTGAAATTCACAACAGAAGGAAATAAAGATATAGATAAAAGCTGGCATATCTTTGAAAACTCCACTAAATGCATTGAAGACCTTCAAAGAAAAATGATATATGGAAGAGCATCTAAGAATTATTTGATGGTAAAGCTGCATTTGGAATCAGGTTTAAGCACACCTGAAGTACTTAAGAAGACACTTACAACCAACTACTAGATATTTTTACCTTTTTTTTAATATAGATATTTTTACTTTTTAAAAAGCTTACATTGAAATTAAAAGGATAAAAATCAAGGCAAGCTTCAGCAAAGTCAATTTTATAAAACACTTCTTACCATACAAATATATATGTTAAAGAGCATATAAAGATGAATAGACAACAATTGAAAGAGGAAACTCTTACACTATACTTACCTGAATATCTGCAGAAAATAAGTCCTCTGACAAACTTGATTTGAAAAAATAATCTGCAATAGAAACCTGCAAAAAAGTCCAAACAAGGATTAGATTAATCATGCAGCTAGCTGGCTAAGTCATCTACTCACAAATCCTCTTTAGATGATTAAAATATTATCTTATAACAAAACACAAAAATTCTCAGCAGTAACTGAGGCATGGTACAAGAAGTCAATTCCTCTTAAATAAAGAGAACAGTTACTTCATATACCCTTATCATCAATGATCAAGGAGAAATAAATGAAAAATTGTTCAGACAACCAGAAAGGAACTTTTCTGGAAAAAAAAGCATTTGATAATAGCTAAAGCAAACCTTTGGCTTAGCTAAAAGGAGCACATCACGATGGATGCCTGACAGCCACCAGTGATCTTGGTCTTCAAGGTAGGAACCATCACTCCATCTAATTACTTGGACAGCTAGGGAGTTGTTCTTGCCAGATCCACATTCATGGCAGAATTCTGTTATCTCAAACTCAGCAGGTAGTCTGCTATCCTGACTAAATTTATCAAATTGATATTAAAACAAAATTAGAAAATAACAAAAGTGAAACTTCTACTGAAACAAAAATGCATCTAGGAAGGTAAATATTAATGGCTCCTGCATAAATTCTGTATTCAAGTTTTATCCAAACCAGTGTTTAATTTAAGGTACATCTTTAAGTACTTTTTTTCCAATAATTTTAGTTTTTTTTCCAATCCCGCGGCTTCCTGCATTGCTAGTTTAGATATCATAAGTAGCATGAGTAAGCTGCTTTGATGATTAGAATATTGTGCCACCAACCTATATCCAACAGGTACACCATTGACCCAAGCAAAAAATGCAGAGTCCACAGCTTCAAAATGCAGAAATATCCTACGACCTGTCTCAAGAGATGAAGTCAGAGCAAAAACCATTAAAACTATGAAAACTTTCCTATCAAGTCATGCTGAAAGTGTAAGATTAATTTTCCAGAGAGAAGGACCCAATCAAATCAAATAGTAACAGAGATGCCAACCTTCCCATTCCCTCGGAAGGGAGAAATAGGTTCTGTAACAGCCACAGGGATTGCTGTCAGGTACATGAGGTGGATTGAGGGGGAAGGGATACACTGTATTTGTATAGATAGGGCAATCAAACCCATGCATCTGCCAGTTGGAGGGAACTGATGCAACAAAAACAAAATCAGACACAAAAGGTACACATTGATCAGTAGAGAGTAATAGGTCGAGACCTGGTAGAGTGCTCCATGCAGAGTCCTGGAATGAAGGATCGTGAAAGTTGAAGGGAGCATCTTCCGGACGCGGAGCCAGGCTGAATTTCCAGTAGCCTGACAAGGACTTTACAAAAGGTAATCCCCTGACCCAGCGAGCCGCACAGTCTAGGGACTCGGAAACCGCACCGTCGTCCCAAACTGCGGATTCCGACGCCTTGATATCCACTTTATTGCGCTCGTACCAGAATGCAAGAGACCCTAAACCAGAAATAACAAGATAGACTTGAACAAGGGAAACTAAAAACAAGCAGTAGCAGTGGAGTCGGTTGAAACTCACCTTCCACTGATTCGTGGCACCGCCATGGAACGTGAGCATCTCTCTTTCTCCATTTGAAAAAGCTGGGGTCTTCCCACGCCTTGTAGCCATTGCTGGGACTGGGGGTCACGACGATGGAAGCCATCATATCTCCTGAGTAGAACAGCAGGATAAGTAGAGAGTGTGTGTATGAATCAACGGACTGGATCAGCGTACACCCAATTTATAAGCATGTAGAAGACGAAAACGAGGATGGCTTTTGAAACCTGCCTAACTTCACAAATTCTAGGTTTGACAAAGTCTTCTTTGTTTTCAGTGATTGCTACTCCCGTAGTTCATGACTAGGCACAACATTTCCCCACGAAAACTAATCTTCACTTGAGTACTGAGTTTGTTTGGTTGCTAGAATTGGCAATGAAACTGATATTATAATGTCACAAAATTGAAATAGTGAATTAGTGTTCAAATATTTAATGAATTCTAGTGTTTGGATAATATTAAAATTACTTAAAAATTAAGATTCTAATTCCAATTCTTGCGTTTGAATAACTAAAATATTGACATGAAATTAGAATTAGAGTTATCATTTATTATTATATTATTTCTTTTATCTTAAAATTTGATCTTCTCTGACTGTATTTAGAGCTGAAAGAATGATTTTTTAACCAGAAAATTTGATGCATTTTTAAAAGGATCTTAAAGTTGGATCTTCTCTTATTGTATTTAGAGTTGAAAGACTGATTTTTGAGTTAAAAGATCAGTGTGCTCTATTAATTGCTAGAAGTTTAATGTGTTTGATCTTCTCTAATTGCTAGCATATGTTTTTTTTGTGTATGGTGGTGGATGGTGTAGATGAACCGTTAGATTTGAAGATGCTACAATATTGTTTCACGGGTGTTATATTGCTCTTCTTCAAAGATATAATAGAATTGGGTTAATGATGTACATGAACCTACCTATTTTTTGGGTAGTATTGGGATGATTCATGTTGGGGGAAGGTGCAATAACCATGCTCGGACAGCTTGGTTATTGTCGTCTTCTATAACTGCAAGTACTCATTTGAACCCAACATTTTTTCCCGAGTGAGAAAATATTTATTCTCTGGCTAATGAGTAAGTAACTTTTAATAAACAAATAGATTCTCCTATTGTGACCATGCCGTGCAAATGCACATGGCTTTAATTTTCCGCTCATCATCCATTGTTTAGTATTGCAGAAGTTGTAAGTTTCATCAGTTTTTGGTTATGAGTTTTCCTTTTTTAACTTTTAATGCTTATTAGATTCAGCGATATAACTGTCTTTTTGTTTATTATCAGATGGTTGAAAAAAAAATCATCAACGTCATTCTCGAATTTGGGAAAATAGTCTCCTCGGCTAGAGTTCCATAAGAGACCTCAAAATGAGACAAGATCTGAAATGGCACAAGTAGATAGTATTTCTGTAGGGCGGATTGAGGGAGATAGAGTTCGACGTAGAATATTAATTTCTTCTTTTGTTAGTATAATACGAAGAATACGAAGTATGCGGAGTGCGTATTTAGATGCTATGACACAAATGTAGAATATATTGAAGTATTCACTTTAGCGGCTTGAATGTCATGAATAGTGTATGACACTTGTTAACAAGTTCTTGTTTCAGAATGACAACATTTTATATGTGAAAGTGTTATTATTGAATTATTTTTTTAATGCAATTGGATTTTGGTGATTGATGATCATTTCAGTTTTAAATTCAATGATATGTGTTTACTGTCATAGACAATAATTTTTTGTCAAAGTTATAAATTTAATGCACATAAAAATAATTATTTAAATAGAGATATTGACGTGCAATTGCACGGCGGGCATTAAAACTAGTCTTCCCTTATTGAGTTTGTTTGGTTGCTAGAATTGGCAATGAAATTGATATTATAATGCCACATAATTGAAATAGGGAATTAAGTGTTCAAATATTTAATGAATTCTAGTGTTTGGATAACATTAAAATTACTAAAAAATTGAGATTATAATTCCAATTCTCGTGTTTGGATAACTTAAATATTGACATGAAATTAGAATTAGAGTTATCATTTATTATTATATTATTTCTTTTATTTTATTTTTCAAAACAAACACACCCTCATTTTATTTTTCATTCTTTATTTACTTTTCAATAGTGTTTCATCATTTGCATATACTATTAACAATTTAACATCAAATGTGACAAAATCATATAAAAGGGTAGTTTTTAATTGATAATCTTAAAACTTAACATGAAGTGACAGCAAACTAGAATTTCATCAAATGTGATACAAACTTGCAACTGCAGAGCTGCACATCAAAAGTCCTCATCTGAAATTTGTACTGCATCATCATCAGAAATCCACAGTTCCATCACACCATCAGAAATCCCTTCTACATCAAAATCTTCATCATCCGAGATACTCTTCTACTTCATCATCATCGGGATTCTTTTTCTGCAGCTTCTTAACATGTAGACCAACAGCATCATCGTGTACTCGTTCTGATAAACATTCAAACTATTCATACAAAACCAAATGAAATATCCCAAGCAAAATAGCATAAAGAACAAAATATAAGCCTCACAAGTTGATCAAGCAAAATAATTTCTAGTACATGCATTATGCACATCAGCCAAGCTCAATCAACAATTACTTCCACGTAGAGAGAATGCTGTTGGTAAAGTACATTTCAGTCACATATAAGTCATTGCATATAGAGTTATAAGTTAATGATAAATAGAGTTATAAGTTAATGATAAATAGAGTTTGACAAACCTCTGCCCATGTAGCATCTAGTTCGGTGAGCTCCTGCAACGTGGATACAGAACATTGAACCAAAAGATTCTTTATACTCCTTAACAAAATTCAAAACAAAAGCAGCAATCACGGGCTACTATCAAATTCAGAGAGCACAAATCATAGTAATACAATGGAAGAGGCATAAAACACACACGAGTTGCAGCTTTTAGAGCATTTCATGCATCTCCTAATTCAAGTAAAACCTGAGCCTTCTGCTCATGCAAAGTTGCACTTTGTGGAGTCAAAATCGGAGCAGCCTCCCACTTCTCCAGTGCTTCGTGGAAACGTCCATCCTTCAGACAAAAATTAGGTATAAGTGGTCATCATTCGAATAACAAAACAACTAATATAATCGACATTCATAAAAATTCCAGGAAAGTTAAGAGAGAAGATGTCAACTATATATGGTTTATCTCTCCGAAGCATCAAAACCTGGCATCAGCTATCCTTAACTTGTTAGCAGCTTGTACGAAATCAACCACTTTGTCAACTTGTTGTGAGAATCGGAAAACTAAAATGCAGATTGGCGAAACCATGGAGTGTTTGATAAGATTCATTATAACCATGCTCAAAAAGAACAAGAAAGAGCACAACACATGTACAAGCACAAGAACAAGTTTATAAATAGTTATATCTTCCCAAAGGCAGGAGAAACACACAAATCAAACTAGCCATGATCAATGCCAATACACTTAACCTGCATATTATTTTGAGGCACTAAGGAAACTAGCCATGATCATCGTTTCTGAACCAAATTGGTCCATTCCTGGTTCTAAGTCATCGCCCAGAGTTTACAGATGGCAATGGTGTCAAAACCAGTCACAACGGAGTTACGGTTATCAAGATATGAATTTTTAAAGTACAGCACAGCTGCTGCCAAAAACTGGAAACTGCAGAGGTTAAAAATCATTTTCTTGCTCGTTTCTGAGCCAAATTGGTCCATTCCTGGTTCTAAATCATAGTTCAGAGTTTACAGATGGTAATGGTGTCAAAACCAGCCACAACGGAGTTACGGTTATCAAGATATGAATTTTTAAAGTACAGCATAGCTGCTGCCAAAAACTGGAAAACTGCAGAGGTTAATAAATCATTTTCTTGCTTGTTTCTGAACCAAATTGGTCCATTCCTGGTTCTAAATCATAGTTTAGAGTCCTAGGCTTACTATCATGCAAAAATAAGCCAAAACCAAGTTATGAATGAAAAGATATGATCGTTGTAAGTCAGATAAGCCTGGAACTAGAATTTAAACCACAAGAAACTACAAAAACTGGAAAACTGGAAAAGCCATCAACCCAATAAAGCAACTAGTCTTCCCTTATTGAGTTTGTTTGGTTGCTAGAATTGGCAATGAAATTGATATTATAATGCCACATAATTGAAATAGGGAATTAAGTGTTCAAATATTTAATGAATTCTAGTGTTTGGATAACATTAAAATTACTAAAAAATTGAGATTATAATTCCAATTCTTGTGTTTGGATAACTAAAATATTGACATAATATTAGAATTAGAGTTATCATTTATTATTATATTATTTCTTTTATTTTATTTTTCAAAACAAACACACCCTCATTTTATTTTTCATTCTTTATTTACTTTTCAATAGTGTTTCATCATTTGCATATACTATTAACAATTTAACATCAAATGTGACAAAATCATATAAAAGGGTAGTTTTTAATTGATAATTTTAAAACTTAACATGAAGTGACAGCAAACTAGAATTTCATCAAATGTGATACAAACTTGCAACTGCAGAGCTGCACATCAAAAGTCCTCATCTGAAATTTGTACTGCATCATCATCAGAAATCCACAACCCAATAATAAGACTAGAATTTAAACCACAACAAATTACAAAAACTGGAAAATTGTGAAAGCCATCAACCCAATAAAGCAACTAAAAAGTACAGTATTTTTAACATCATGCTACCATATCTCAAGCTCTAGCATAAGTGGATGCACAAAAAGTATAGTTTTCTGCTCAAAGACAATATCGAGTCTCTCTTCAGATTTAAAAGGCGCAAAAATAGAACCTGATATGGAGATGCTCAAATGTAGCTGAAAATCTGATGCAAATACTGCAACAAAGGTGCTCAACAAAGATGGAAATGCTGCAACAAAGATGCTCCAATGTATAGCTGCAACGATGCTCAAATGCAGCTGAAATTGTAAAGAATGTGATCAAACAAAACCCATCACAAAACCAAATATCAAACAAAACCTTCAGTTTGAAAAACATGTCTCGGTAATGAGAATGTGACTAAAGTACATTTACATTGTACAAGATACACAAGAAACAACAAGGCACAATGAGAATCACTTGAGATCTTTCTGTGTATGTAAAACTAACGAATCAATAAATTCTTGAAGTAGCTGTGAGGCAAGGAAAAATCTTCCCGGCGATTCAGGAATTCTGGCTCCTTGTCATCAGGTTTCTGAAAAGATTTCAGTAGAAAAACACAAAAAGAACATGCAAATCAATACCTATATAATGTAAAGACTTCAGTAATGAGAACCAAGAGTCCAAGACATATGCTAAATTTCAGAATTCCTAGACAGCGGCTAAATGATGTACAGAGTTCAGACATTGGGCAGATGAACACCGAATTTTTTGCCTAAATAACCTTCTTTACGAACTAATAACCAAAATAACCTTCTCATGCCAAGTTGGATCCACATATTTTCCTATGTATATTATACTATATTACGTAGATATTTCATTTTTTCTGAAAATTATTTGTAATATTAAAAGAAACTCCATTGAGATTTAGCCACAAACATTTCTTCCTACAACATTTATGGTGTTTTAGAGATAGTAAACTCTAGACAAGAAACAAAAACAATGTAAACAAGAAATCACAGCAATCCTCAATCTTCATTTCCCTTTGCACATTATATCTCGAGATATACTTAGCTCAACAAAATAGACACATGGGGCGCATCAGAGTAGGTGCTTATCAAACTTGCAAAGAAGCTTGGACAGAGTGATCATAACAAATCACAAGACATCTGCAATTGACAACTGAAACATGATCAGCTACAGACATGATCTGAACACACTTTTTACCTATCAATGTTTTATATGCCAAGAGGTTAACAATCAATCGTGATTTTTAAAGACTGTAAAAAAAAGCAACTATACTTGTAAATTTACCAGTATATGAAGTGATTTACAAGTAAGAGCATAAAAATAATGAACTGCCCGATCTAATATTAAAAAGGTGCAAAGTTAGAGCTTGTTAGGTGGTTTTAGCCTTATAAAATATACATAGTGGCCCTGTGCAAAGCTAGGTACTTCTGGGTAAAGAAAGCTTCAAATCGACACAAACAATAGAGAGCAATTCATGCCTCCACGTTCTCACTTTCAACAAATATGATAGATACTTATGTTTCAAGATAACATGTTAGGCACAAACTCAAGCATATTCAAGAAGAACATGATACATATGGCTGTCAGAAAAATCTGATTTGTAGTTAGCTCTCAATTTCAAATGAGAATACCAGGCCGGAGCTGGTTCAGGACTGCCCGGAGGAAGCTTCGGCCAGCAACTAAGGAGACAATCGTCCTCTTCCACAAAAACAACACAAAACTCACAAAAATTAGAACTGTCTCGCATGAAAACTACACTCTCAAGGCATTTCCTAAGGAGGTGAAGGGAAGCACTGGCAAATTCAATGATGATAACATTTCGTTCATATTACAGTCTCACCGTTGCAAGCATGTCCTGAAACTCATATGACTTTGAGCGCAAATCATACTCTTATTTTGAAAGGAATCGAAACCGACAGAGAAACGTTTTACCCAAACCCTGAGAAGGTGATTGCTTTTAAGGAAGAAAGTAAAAAAAAAAAAAATATCGACGTAATATAGTGTAATACACGTAGGATAATATAAGGATCCAACATGGCATAAAGAGTGTTAGTTAGGTAATTAAAATCTAAAGAAGGTTATTTAGATTATTAGTTTCATAAAGAAGGTTATTTAGGCAAAAAACTCGATGAACACGAAGCATAGCAATCATTATAGTGTGGAATGTGTTGAATCAATCCAATCTTATTTAAGAAACTATATTCGCCATTAATGCACTTTTACAGCCAAAATATATTGAATTTTAAACTGTTAATTCATGGAACTTCAAACCCTGAATACTTCTAGAGTCCCACCTCAAACAAACCTAGAAAGGAGATCTGTCGATGGTGGAGGCGGCAATGATGATCCCGGTTTAAAATTATTGTCCAGTCGATGACGGCGGCATAAGATTCCGTTCGGAAGAAGGGAAAGAATGAGGGCGAACGGAGGTTCAATCGGAACAAGGAAAAGGAGGAAAGGGGTTTGCCCGGTGAGAAAGTAATATCCATAGGTAACCCATGTTTTCTTATAACTCGAAATTGACCCGTATTTGACTCGTGAAAGTTTATCAAAATGATAGAATTGGTGTTCGAAAACTTTGTCCCATCAAAAGAATTGAACCAATGGAATTCAAGGTCACATAATTTTCGAAAATCAATTCTTTGCCAAAAGTTTTGGACACTTTAGACTAGAAAAAATACATTTTAAAAAACAAGCATTTTATTCTAAAAATAAGACACTTTCGACTGAAAAAATAGAATTTAAAAAACAAACATTTTATTCTTTAAATATGACAATTTAGACTGAAAAAATAGAAGCATTTTATAGAAGTACAAGTACACGGTTGATAAACAAGCATTTTATTCTAAAACTAAGACAATTTAGACTGAAAAAATAGAGTTAAAAAAACAAGCATTTTATTCCAAAAATTAGATGCTTTCGACCAAAGCGTATACGGTATACTGGGGGTAGGATGCGAAAGGTAACCCCAGAGATTCGGTAATAAAATAGTGTTTTTAAATCTTAGTGATTTTTATTTTATGACCCCTCATATATAAACTAACACGTCTCTCCCATGCGTAACCACTCAAAACATGATCACTCTCTCCACGCATAACCACTCAGAAACGTGATCACCTTTAGGACCATCAGTAAACCTACCCATGTTTCTATCAAACGAAAGAAATAGTAAACCAAATCCAGACAAATTGCACTTTTTATTAATATAGAATGCGAATCAACTTCAAATTCTTTTAATCTTACTGATCACCTTATTTTGTATTGTGTAATTTTATTCAATGCTATTTTGCAACATGGAATAGTTGGATGTGCATTTGTAACTATAGTTATGTGCAATGATGAAATTTTGTTTATAGGGATTCGAGAAATTGTGCAACATGGGATTGCTACATGTGCATTTGTATATATATGAATGTTCAATTAAATAATATATTTACGGAAATTATAATATTTGAATGTGGATTTGTATCTATAGTATGCAAAGGTACAATGTGGAATAGGTGTGTGTGTATTTGTATCCATCTAAATGTGCAATGTGATAGGTTGATGTGTATTTTGTATTGTGTAATTTTATTCAATGCCATTGTGCAACATGGAATAGTCGGATGTGCATTTGTAACTATATTTTATGTGCAATTATGAAAGTTTATGGTTAGGTTGAAAAATGTACATCCACCATCTCAAGATGAATTAAACAAAATATACATTTGAGATGAGATACTTGTGCATCTATACTCAATCAGGTTTAGACGAAACATATCTTCTCCGTCATAATTGTTAAAAGGTATAGCACGTGACGGGATATTACTCTGTGATGATATTGTCATATCAAAATTTCAAACCATATGTTACCTGTACGTAGGGATGATATACGCCGATTATATAATTTATAGCGGTATGATAGATTAACGATTATATGAATTGGATAGGTATACTGAAATTATGTGGAAGATATGGTTTGATGCAGGGATGAATTGAGAGAAGAATGGCTGAAAACGGTGAATGAGTAAATGGGTACACACGTGGGGGTAAGAATAGGTTTAAAACACGTAGGTACCTAGAATGCAATTTATATATTTTGTCAATTTGTAATTATAGGTCCGGGGGTATCGTCCTCATCGTACCCCCAGTGTACAGTATAATTTGCGCTTTCGACTGAAATTTTTTTTTTAAAAAACAAGCATTTTATTCTAAAAATAAGAAAATATAGATTTAAAAAATAGAAGCATTTTATAGAAGTATAATTATATAGTTAAAAAACATGCATTTTCTTCTAAAAATAAGACACTTTCGACTGAAAAAATTAAAAAACAAGCATTTTATTTTAAAAATAAGACAATTTAGGGCATGTTTGTCAAAGTTTTTCTGTAAAGCAGTTCAGTTCAGTATTTTTCATTTTTTTCAGTTCAGTTCAGTGTTTTAAATATTTTTCAGTTCAGTTCAGTACTTTTTTGTTTCTTTTCAGTTCGGTTCAATATTATTCAATATTTTTCATTTTAGTTCAGTATTTTTTATTTTTTTTTCAGTTCAGTTCAGTATTTTTTTGTTTTTTTCAGTTCAGTTCAGTATTTTTTTATTTTTTTCAATTCAGTTAAATATTTTTTTATTTTTTTAGTTCAGTTCAGTATTTTTTATTTTTTCAGTTCAGTTCAGTTCAGTTCAGTGAAATATTTTTTTATTTTTTTGGTTCAGTTCAGTTCAGATAAATATTTTTATATTTCTTTTCTTTTCAGTAAATTTCATATATATATATATATATTATAGCTCTCTACTGTTTTTTCGATTCAGTTCAATTTATATTTAGTTGAATTCAGATCAGATCAGAAAATTAATTTTTCCAAAATATGATTTAATTTAGTCATACTATTTTCCTTATATTTACTTTTTGTTCATTGCATAGCAATTCAGATCAGTTTTTTTAAGTTTGTTGATGTAATTCAACCTAATATAGGTGTATTATTAGTATTTAAGTATGTCTAAATTAATAAACCTTGTTCGATCAAAGTAATTCATAAGTAATATTACTCTTTTGTCATACACTTAATTTTAATTCAAATCAACTCAGTTTCAAACTACGTCAAATCAATTCAAAATAACGACATTTAGTTCACTTCAGTATCTTCATCATGAGGGCATCGACTGTAAAAATCTTGTTACTATATTCAGTCGAAGTTGATTCATTTCTTCCTTTCCTTGAGGGCTGAGCGATTCCTTATCCGCCGTTCCTTGAACATTATTGTCATGCTCTATAACAGGTATCGCGAGCTTTTCCATTCGCATATAGTTATGAAGCATCATTGTTGCTATTATATATTATGGCCATTTGCCACTCCTCCTTCATTTGAGGCATCTACTTAAGCATGTGTCATCTATTCTTCAAGTTGCCAAATGACCTTTCCACAATATTTTGTAGAGAAGAATGTCGATAGTTAAATTGCTCCAAAAATTCTCTAAGATTTCTATTTCTTTGAAAATCCAGTAAATGGTACCTTGCATTTGGATCCATAAAAGGTGCAAAATATCCTTTTGTAATTTAAATATCCCGAATCCACCAAATAATATTTTCCTACAATTTAATATAAGGTAAAATTAGAGTATAATATAATAGTATGTGATTTAAATAAGAAGCAAGTGCATTACATACGTACCTTGCGGTGGGTGTGGAAAATTAAACTTTGAAAATATTATAAAATCTCTCCACACAACAGTATTTTTTTGTTTTTTTTTTCAGTTCAGTTCAGTATTTTTTTTTATTTTTTTCAGTTCAGTTCAGTTCAGTATTTTTTTTCCAGTTCAATTCAGTTCAGTTCAGTATTTTTATTTTTTTTCAGTTCAGTTCAGTATTTTTTTTATTCTTTCAGTTCAGTTCAGTATTTTTAAATATTTTTCAGTTCAGTTCAGTATTTTTTAATTTTTTCAGTTCAGTTTAGTTCACTTCAGCGACGAATAAACTGTAACAAACAGGGCCTTAGACTGAAAAAATAGAAGCATTTTATAGAAACTCAAGTACATAGTTAAAAATAAGCATTTTATTCTAAAAATAAGACTGAAAAATTGAGTATAAAAAACAAGTATTCCATTCTAAAAATAAGACACTTTCGACTGAAAAAAATAATTTAAAAACAAGTATTTTATTCAAAAAAATAAGACAATTTAGACTGAAAACATAGAAACATTTTATAGAAGCACAATTACACAGTTAATAAACAAGCATTTTATTCTAAAATAAGATAATGTTAGACTAAATAAAATAGAATATAAAAAAACATACTTTCAACTGAAGAAAATAGAATTTAAAAACAAGTTCTTTTATTCTAAAACTATGAAAATTTAGCTTGAAACAAAATACTACATATCAACACATTATGTTCCACCAAAACATGATTATGGTCTGGTTTTTGGCTCTCTTCAACAAAAGTCGCAGGGAAAAGAAGCCGAACACAAAAGTTTGCCAAAACCATCACCGACATGAGCTGTTACTGCTGCGATAAAAACTACATTCAAAAGCGGGCATCGAGCGGAAGAAGAAAAGTGAAAAGGGCCTAATCAAGGGAATTGGTCCAAAATCAGGCATAAATGCAGGAGCGAATAATGACAGCATTCCCACTACGACATGTAGTCATGCAAATATGGTCGGTCCATCCAAACATCGCCTCTTCCTCTCTTGCCAGCAGTGGCGGAGGTAGGATTGAAGGAGTAGTGGGCCAATTTTTGATATATATATATATATATATTCATATATGTTGTAAAAATTCATGGGTTTTATTTGATATTTTTTAAGATTTCATACGTAATTTTAAAAACATAGTGGGGAAATTTTTAAAATTTTACAAATTAACACGTAAAAAGGGCAATTTTTCATTTTCCTTGGATGGCGGTATGGAGATACTGGGAAACAAAGCAGAAAAAAAACCAATTCTATCTCAGGTATGGCTCAAACCTATTCCTCTTAAAAAATTTTAACTGGTATGGAGATTAAGAAACAGATTGCTACCCTTTGATGATGTCTTAATCATAATTGGAATATGTTTTCCATCAAAGTGTGCTCTATGCTGTCATGAAGATAGCTTAGAACATTTTTTCAACTCATGTCCCTCAAATATGCATGTCTGGAATGAAATTCATAGAAGATCAGCAATCAGACCTCCACATTTCAGAAATGTTGGACACAAAATGAGATTTTATATGTCATGTAATGGCTTCTAAAAAATCCACACTAAAGTAATAAGAATAGCCACTTTGGTGGTGTTCTGGGCTTTATGGAAGAGGAAAAATAAGCTGTTATATGATAATAAACATACCCTATCTGCAAGTAGTCACACAGATCATAAGACATGTATGTAGCATATTCACTGCATTCCCTTTGTCCGGGAACATTGAAAGGAATCTTTTTCTTATTGATAATGGACTGCTTCCTTTCATTATGAGAAAGAGATCAAGACCTGTCAAAATGGTAAAGTGGATGCCTCCTGATACTGGTTTCAAAAGTAATGTTGAATCGTTGATGTATCTTTTCATCCAAATGGAAACACTGACATAGGATTGGTCATCAGGAATAATCTAGGAATTGCATCTAGATTAGAAATGAGGCATACATACTGGGCATCAGCCCTAGAAGCTGAAATATGTGCAATCCAAATTGGTCTGCAGATGGGAACTGAGCTTAATCTACATAATTTCTGTGTGGAATCTGATTGTTTGATAGCAGTAAGAGGTGTTAAAGACCCTGCTCATATTGACTGGAAATTATACTATGTGCCATGATATTAATGTACAAATTCAACATCACACAGTTGTTCATACTTTAAGGGAAGAAAACATGGTTGCTCATTTCTTAGCTGGTATGTCTGCATCCTCTCTCTCATCCAATTTTTTTTGAACTGGAACATGTTCCTAGGAAACTACGAAGATTGCTTGAGCTTGATAAATTAGGAACTTTTAAGATTCACTATTTAAAAAAGGATGAAGTATTTTTTTTATCTCTCTGCAGGTTTAGGGAGGCAATAGCTAAGGGCAAAGGCAGATGCATCTGCTGGGAGAAGGCTCAACAAACTCAAGATGTTATGCATCACACTGTTGGATACAAGCACCTGTACACTGATTTATTCAAAACCAATATCCACGGTTTCTGGATTTTGATCTTATTTTATGGATAGTACTCTTATATCAATCCTTTGGGTGGCTAAAGTGTGCTTCATTCTTTACTGAATTGATCACTAATCCGCTCCCCAATAGTGTATTGAATGAGAGTACTCTAAGAAACCATAAAATTAGACACATTTAGAATAGGCATCACCATTAGGTATAGCCATTCATTATTATTTTGTGAAGCCTTTGGCTTTTAGAGCTCTGCTCAGATTGTACAAACTTATACTTGGTGCACTAATTATTTTTGATTATATGAATGGTTTGGGGAGCCAATATCAATGGCGGTTTAATTTAAAAAAGAATTTCTTAGTGGTGGTGGCCACCCTTTGCACCAATGTGCCTCCGCCTCTGCTTGCCAATATGATATGGTTGTTTTGATACCTTGTTTATGACTCGCCATTGCCATGTATTTGAGCTCCTCTTTTGCTTTCACAAACGAGAAGTAATGAGTCACCCTAACCTATCGATTTGAAAAATATTAACATATAATGTAGTCGTGAAAGCCATATGAGGAAAAAAAATCTCAACGCGGCGGCTCACCCTCCGACATAGCCACCATCGAATCCCAACTTAGCAAAAGATCTCAAGTAGACAAAGCTATTCCCAGAGTGAAATCGACTAATCGATTTCTTCAACGACGGCGTGAAATTGACCATCGGTGAGTTTGCTACGAGCTGTGCTCAGTGGCGGTGGATTCAGCTTGGCGGAAGGATCGAGGAGCTGTTGGCGATATATGAAACACGGAGCAAGGATTTGGGGAGAACTGAAGAGACGCATCTGGGAAATTAAATGAGAGAAAAAAAATACAAATTTGGTATATATATATTTTCCATATATTTGCAGGACCTGTAGAATATATATTTTGCCAAAAAGGTCCTCGCGTCCATAATTTCTTTGCATATAGACCCATACTCGTCGACATAGTTGGGTTTCGCTTAGCGATCCCTAAAATGCTTGCGAGTAATGAGTCTTTTTGTCGGCAGATTTGGTTTTCTCATAGTGATACCTAACATGCTTGCAAAAGTAGACATAGGTGGAGATTAAGGCTATTCACTCTATTATCATTTTCCACTTAGTCTTTAGTGACAACATTGTTTTTTTACTCATTTTTCAATGTATAACTATACTTAGTGGTATTTTGGTGTGGTGAGCCAAATAAATTTCACCCCACCAAAAAAAATGCATATAGACCCGTCTATAAAAATAGACGGTCTATTCCAAGACTAATTCAAAATAATTTGTATTGCTCCAACAAATAATAAGTATTTATTAACAAATAAAAAGAATACTTTATAAAGTCAGTAAATAATAATTTAGTCTTATTAAATTTAGTAAGAGATGATAGGATTGAGAACAGAGTTGACTTGAGGAAATTTCATGAGATGCAAACACTAAAAATGAAGAAGAAGAAAAGAATTTCTCAAGCCTTACATGAATTTCAAATTAGACTTTATTCGGGATAATTGGACTCGATCTTGAACCTTTCTCAAATCGTCTAATTTCAAAATGCAATCAATTCCAATTGCCAGTGGGTACATATGGGTGACTTAAGATGGGTCGGTGCATCTCAAATACTGGCTCGCTTTCGGTCCAATATACGCCGCCCTTTTAGTACGCCCCACTTATGTTGTTGTTGTTGTCTTGACTTGATAAATTTTGACGGATTATTCGTGAGCCCCTCGATTAAAGAAAAGAAAATGAAATAATGAAGGTCAAAAGAATAAATATTACTAATACGAGATACCCCTGAATTCTGACAGTAAAGATTTTTCATTATACTAGCATGATTCGGCCGCACGTTGTGCGGTATGTTTGGAGTACCTTAAAAATATTTTAATTTGATAAAATGTGTAAATTTTAGCTATTTACGTTAAAAAATGGGATTACTATACGCAGTTCGATATTTTACTCTTGTAGTTCTAAATAAGGTATGATTTTACGATATTGTCCTCACTTATTAGGTTCATTTGAAAAACTTAGCAAAATTCAGGTGGCAGTATTTTAGTTTCAATGGTACTTTGATTTACACTGAATAAAGTACCGGTAATTTCAATGGTATTTTAGACTACGTTGAGTAAAATACTGGATCGTGTATAACACATCAGTAAAAAAGTAAGGTGTGGCCTTATGGTAAGACAATGATTTATCCTTACAAAGTAAGGTGTGATCTTATGGTAATACAATGATTTATCCTTTATGTTTGAGCCCAAATAAGTAATTATGTCCATTTTTAAATACATTAATTTAGGTAAGTTTAGACATGCTGATTTTATTTTTAAAATATATATTAACTTTTACTTTTACTTCAGTTCGATTTAGTTCAGTTTAATTGAATTTAATTCAATACTGTTCAGTTTAATTCAGTTCAGTTCAGTTGAAATAAGTTCAAACAAATAGGACCTAAATATAATTTTATTACAAAAATAGAAAACATGATTTGTCCGTATAAATTTTTATAGTGCAAAATATAAATATTCATGCTATTAATTAATATATTTATGCAAAACAACATATTTATTGTAAGCATATTGTATCCATATATTAATATATAAAAATGCAATATTTTATATGTGTAGAATACAAAGAAATTGTATGAAAATTGAAAAATAGGCCAATTCACGATTCTCAGTCCAAACACTCCAGAATTAACCACTTTTCAAGCTCTGAATTCTTGATCTAATATGGCATACTTAATTAATTAATTATGAATAATTGCGGCATTCATGTTAATTGTGTGATGTAATATTCATGTATTCCTTTAGTAGACGTGTTAATTAGGTGGAATGAGTTGTATTTGTAAAAATAGAAGCCGGAAGCTATTTAGTATGCTATTTTTATACACAATAATATATGCATGCATACCATATATTATATATATTGAAAACACAATTATGCTAACTGAATCCTTGAAATTACGGATGATTGATATATGTGATTGATATATATACGGTTAAATTCATAGATTAATTAAAAGAAACAAAATAAGAAATATATAAAAATGGAAGGCGCCGGAATATGGTGAACTTGCGGTGGTTATGTGGTGGCTTTAGTCAAAACTACGTAGTTTCATCCTTTTTAATTCTTTTTATTAATTTATTTATTGCCCGGAGCAATAACTCTTCTAGTTCCCTTTAGGAAGAATAGAATATCTATTATAAATTTATATAATAAGTGGATTATATGAGTAATTATGCAAACTTTAAATTCGGCCCACACATATATACACATGCATTTTTATCATAATTAATTACTTTTTTAAAAAATTCCAAACACTCTTAGTTAGTGAAAATTAATAGCATTCTTAGTCAGCACACCTTTTGCTATGTGTTTTTTCTCGAACCTACATTCTGGTGATCTCAAACAGTTTTTGCTTGATTTCTATCATGGGATTGAAGGCTAAAAGAAAGGCGAGGGAGAGGCAATAACTTGCGACGGGGAAAATGGATTATGATGAACTGCATAGAGAGGAGAATGCGATAAAGGATATTGAGAGTTTGATACCGCGAGACATGGAGCTAGTCGGATTGAAGGATGTTTGTGGGGATCTCAATTGGGAGCTAGCGTCGCCAAAAATAGTGGTGCTACAGTCAAGAACAAGGAAGAAGACCTCGGATCTGGATTTAAAAGGTAGGGTTTGTAGTTTGTACCTTTGAAGAGGGGTCTACCAGCTAGATGGAGAGTCCGATTATCCAGCAAAATGGGAGGAAAATGTGTTGACACCCTTTCCAACTATTGGTATCTTCCAATGCTCTACAAGTAGCAAAGAAAGAACTAGGAAGAGCGGGGGAGAAGATCAGATAGAAATTGTAGCCAAGCTCAGCATCTATGGGTGGACCTCTTTGCCTACTATGAGGTACACTTCAATGAACCAATTTTTATGTGGAGTTTAGTAATGGGTAAAATGCCTAAGTAATAGTTCTAGGAAAGCCTATATTGGTGTGGAAACACTGTGGTATGTAGAATTATTGGGGGTTTCCCTCCCCTAAAGGTTACTAAGGGATTCTTTCACTAGTATTGGAAGGTGCAGATTGATAAAATTTGGAAGGTTAGACTTGGAGTTACTATGGTTCGTAACTAGTTAAAGGAACAAAAGAATAGAGTGATGGATATGGGAACATCATGTATAACAAAAAACCAATTCTGATTCAGGATCCGGAGCGGGATTTGGGCTTAGATGAGACCACTGCTTTTCATGTTTGGATACAACTACCAAAACTGAATGTGGTTTACTGGAAGCCCGCAATTTTGAGGAGATTGTTAGTCCTTTACTATTGGGAGACAGAAATCCTATATTAAGTGGTTAAAGGATGGAGATGCAAACTCTACGTCCTTCCACAATTTTGTGAAAGAAAGAAGAGGCAAAGCAAAAATCACCAAAACCAAAACAAGTGATGGGACATAAATTTCTGAACCTGGGGAAATTAGTGAGGAAGGAGTTAGTTTGATTTTAAAAAAATCTTCTCAATGATACAATACCATATTTGAATCGCCAGTACCTTGATCACTCTAAGTCAGTTATCCCTAAACTTATCCAAACTGAAGATGATGTAAAGTCGATGATATACATACAATTAGAGGAGTTTAGAAAAGCAAGATTTAATCTCAATAAGGATGGAGCACTAGGAGCACATGGATTCTCTGGACATTTTTTACCAGCTGTTGGGAAATAATTAAATATGATCTACATGACACAGCTGTTGAATTCGTGTCCGAGAAGAAACTTCCAATAGGCATAAGCCGTTATACCTAAAAAAATCCCAACCCTTCTTCATTTGGGGATGTAGACCTATTAGCCTATCAAATTTCCTAAACAAAGTCTATCCAAAGTAATTACAGAGATATTAAAGCCCTTTATGAATAGGTTGAAATCTGAGGAACAATCTTGATTTATCGAAGGTAAAGGATATAAGGAAGGTAGATATATCAGAAAATACTCTTCAAATGATAGAAATGGCTAGGCTTGTGAATAAAAACCCCACATAGCAAAACCTGATTGTTAAACTAAACACACAAAAGGCATTTGATATGGTTTCATGGGGATTTTTAAACACTATAATGGCGCAGTTTGATTTTCATGGGAGTTTTTATCAAGCTCATTTTGCACAATATTATAGTTGCACACTTTTCAGTTCTTATCAATTGTAGTGCATCTAACTTCTTTAGCACCAATGCAATAGGGGTATCAAACAATGGGATTCACTATCCCCCTCCCTCTACAACATTTTCTCAGAAGCATTTACAAGAGGCCTTAAAAAGTTGTTCAGTATACATTACTTGGAACATTTCACAATGCCAAGACCTATGACATGTCTGTCCCATTTGATGCATGTTGATGACACAAAAAATACAAATTTGAGAAGACTAAAATGCTTTCTATAGGCATTTGATGATGTATCAGGGCTAAAATATCAATTTCTCCAAGTTTGAATTTTATGTGCATTCCATAATTGTTGTGGATAAGACAAGAATAATAAGGAGGGATTCTTGGAAAGAAAAAAAGGTAAGATGTCATTCACTTATCTTGGAGTACCAATATTTAGTGACATGAACCTCGTGAGACACTACCAACCACACTTCCGAAGAGGATAAAGAAACCAATAAAAAACTAGAAGAACCAGTGGCTAACTAATGTAGGGAAATTGGTTATAATCAATCATATCCTTATGGTTATCCTAACACATATTTTCTATATTGAGCCCACAAAAAAACATCAATTAAGAAAAGGGAAAGGATGGCATCTAAATTCTTTTGGAGGGAATCTGAGTATCAAAGGAAAGGTTGGAGGAGGTAGTCTAAAATGACACTGCCTAAAGATGAAAATGGACTTGGCTTCAGAGATCTACATGAAGTAATTGGAGTCTTTTCATGTAAACATTGGTGGAAACTACAAAGAAATCATACTCTATATACTAATTTCTTGTGGAATTTACTAAATACTTACAGAAGTCACACACATGGTCTAGAATATGTAAAATTACCAAGTTTGCCAATTCACAGTCATAAGTCATATATGGCCAGGGGCATAACTCTTTTGGGGATGTAAACTAGTTAGGATTAGGTGTCATATATTACTGATGGTTTGAACATATTAATTTACATTTTCCTGATATAACCATTGCACAATTTTTCAGCAAGAAGGACTATTAAATTCACCATCTGGAGCCACATCTGGCTACCAATTTCATCTGTCTTTTGCAGGAAGTTTAACTAAATCACACACATGTTGATAGATTAATTTAGAGGCCACGAGCTTATGGGAATTTCTCAATTAAATAAGCATACCAAAGTTTAAGAGGTAGAGACACTCCTAATGAAACATTTAAACATGTATGGAAAATCTCACTTCCTACAAAAATCCCTATTTTTCATGGAGAATGAAAAATAGATTATTGCCCTTTGATGACATACTTGTTAAATTTGACTTTCATTTCCATCCAAATGTCTGCATTGCTGTAATCTTGACACTCTTGAACATTATTTTAACTCATGTGCTACAAATTTGATATATGGAATCACATGCATAGAGTATTGGTTGTTCATGCTCCCAATTTTCATAATATTAGTGTAAGGATGAATTTTTATCTGTCATGTAAAGGCTTCTCAAAAATCCACACAAAAGTCACCAGAATCACTATTGTGGTGGTGTTGTTGAACTTTTTATGAATAAAGAGGAATACGTTTTTATATGACAATAACATTTTTGCTGCCTTAGATTTATGTGCTAAGTTGTTAAAAGACATCCTCCATTCTTACAGCCCATCCATTATCTGGAAATAGGTAGAGGAATCAATTTATAATTAGTGCATGATTAGTGCCTTTTCTAGAAACAAAAAAGGCCTAAACTTGGTAATGTTATAAAGTGGCGCCCTCTTGACTTGGGCTTCAAAGTTAATGTAGATGCAGCTTTTATACATGGAAATTGGGGAATTAGAGTGATAGTAAGGAATTCTGGAGGGGATTTATGCCTGTTTAGTACAACTTATCTGAATTTTTTTCAGTTTAGTTCATTATTTTTCAGTTCAGTTTATTATTTTTTAGTTCAGTTCAGTGTTTTTCAGTTCAGTTCAGTATTTTTCAGTTCAGTTCAATTCAGTTCAGTATTTTTCAGTTCAGTGCATTGTACTAAGAAAAATTTAAAAAAAATTAAATGTTAATAATTCAACACAATTCAATCCAGTTTAGAGAAAATATAATTTATTTCAATTCAGTTCAACGAAAATATAATTTAATAATTTTTAGTTCATTTCAGTTATTATGAATTCAGTTCATTTTAGTTAAGTGTGGTTCAACTCATTTCATTTCAGTTAAGTGTAGTCCAATTCAGTTCACTCAGTTCAATTCAGTTCAGTGTAGTTCAATTCAGTTCTGTTTTATATTCTTGATAAAATACAACCTCATTTAGTTATATCAATGCATTGATTGTTTTCTTCACATCAGTTCAATTAAGTTTAATTCTGTATGATTCAGTTAAATTAAGTTTAATTGGATTGGTCCAATTAAGTTCAATTCGGTATGATTCAATTCAGTTCAGTTCAAGTCAGTTTAGAATTGATGAAATATGATTTGATAAACATTTTCTAAATAAATTGTATGAATGCATACTTTTGTAAGTTCAACTTAATTAAGCTTGGTGCTAATAAAATTTGACTTGATAAAATATAGAACAATTGGGCTACATCAATTCAGTTCAATAAAGTTCAGTTCAGTATACCTCAGTTCAATAAAGTTCAATTCAATATATTTCAGTTAAATTATATTTAACTTCTAGGATAATGATGAAATATAAATTTGATGAAATTTAGCCAATGTCGATATCGTGATTTGTTTCTTCAATTCAGTTGTGTTCAATTAAGTTCAATTCATTATCTTTCAATGGCTTATTCCTAAAGGGAACTAGAAGAGTTATTGCTCCGGCCAATAAATTAATTAATAAAAACATTAAAAAGATTAAACTACGTAGTTTTGACTAAAACCACCACATAACCACCACAAGTTTATCAAATTCTGGCGCCTACAATTATTATCGCAATTAACTTTTAGCTCTTCCTTTTTATTATGCATTTTTAACGCAATCATAGTTTATTTATGTTATGGATTGCTGCCGTTTTTTTCCTTATCTATGTTATACGTATCAATGTATATATTTCTTTCCCTTATATATGTTATACTTATCAATATTTTAATTTCATAATTTTTTAATCATAATATATTTGTAGTATTATTATATTTTATTTGGAATTCAAAATAACATTTTCTCACAAAGTATTGGCTGGAATATAATACGTTCTTTCCTTTTATTATCCACATCTCACAACATAATATATTATTTGCTATATTATAGTATAATTAATTAATTATGGTATTTATATAATTTACACAATATAATATATTATTTGCTATATTATAGTATAATTATGGTATTTATATATTTATATTGATACCAAAACGAGGTTTAAAACTGATTATATAATGTCTCACCCATTTTTCGCAAACCTGCACTTCTAATTCTCTCGATTTTTCTCTTAACGTACATATCCCCATATCCTTCTGTATGTGCCTACAGTTTCAACAGACAGTCACAGTTTGGAAACTTATTCTCCAAGAACATAGGTAAAGTTTTTACATTTCTTAAGGTAGGAGAAGATAGGATCATGGGGAGAGGATGACGGGCTGTAAAAATGGATGCTTGGCATCAATCAGTTTGCAAGCTCGGATATTCTGATGGCTGAAGGGAATATTTCTGACGAGTTTGCGTTCAGAAGCATCAAGGTGACTTGGTGAAGCTGTGGGAAGGGGAGAGGATCCATGAAGATTGTGGCTGCGATGATCTTGAACTCATTTTTGGCACCTTAAAACTTAGGTTGGTTTTTACGCAACATTTGAACTGATAGAGTGCTATTTCATATACCTTTTTCTCAAATTTTTCAAGACTATCATCAATTACTATTGTTCCGGTTGTTGGAAAGCAAGTTCTTCAAAATGCAAGCTAGCAATGAAGACGACCAAAAGAAGAGGAATAAGTCAGCGGTGAGGATTTTGAAGTAAGATAGACGAGCAATATTGCGATCACCTATTGGCTCATCTTGCAGCTATGGATAAACAAAAGGATTAAACAAAAGGATGTTTGATAATTTGTTCTTGTCTAGGGTTTTGGATAATTATTTTGTCATACCTTTACGATATGACCGAAGTTTGTGTTGCGTTTGGATTAGGCTGTCTTCTCGTGGTTATATAAAACCCGTGCTCATGGTGAATGCTTGGTTCTATGACTAAACATGAAACGATTGTCCAATTAGTTGTGTTCCTGTGAACTGATTTTTGTTTTATAGGATATTCAAGTGGATTGATATTGTGGTTCTGGTGAATTTTGATCTTAAGCATCTCATCTGATTAACTGGTTCAAGTAGCAGTAGGTCTATATGATCATGCACAGCCTAATTTTCGGTTCTAGGTTCCGTGTGTTTGAAGTTGCAGACACAAAGCTCTAACTTTTGGTCCTACTCCTGCATCGAACATTTGAAAGGAAAAGGGCTAAGATTTGAAAGGAAAAGGGCTGATCTCATTCAATTGTTAAATACTGTTTACCTTCATCACAAGCTAGCTAATAGTATATAAATTTCTTATTTTAACGAGGAATGTGATTAATTGTAAATTATTTCGAAAATAGATATTGGTAATATTCAAAATCTATATCCATGATTGATTGAACAGTTTCTAAATATGTAGGAGGATGTATGGTGAAAGATATATATTATATATAGAATATTCTGAACCACACATTACTACAAATTATGCGCCTACCATTCTTATATATTCACCATATTCTGCCGCCTACCATTTTTATATATTCCTTTTTTTGTTTATTTTATTTTTGTTGTTTCATTCTTCATCCTTCATAATTTTTGGCAAGGTTACATTTATAATCTCTACGTATGCCTTTTTGTGGTATTAATATGTTTTTATTTCTTTTTTTTTTAGCCGTAATTTACCATAACTTTTTCTCGCCTTCCATATTACCACAAGTTACTACAAATTATGCGCATAAATACAACTCATTCACACTCATTATACAATAACCATTTCCATCTTAAGGTCTTTCTATTTTATATTAACATAATGAAATTCGTTCATAATATTATTAACATAAAAAAGATTAAATATATCGTGCAACGCACGATGATATTTAGCTAGTTTTTAATAAGAATTTTGAAAATACATATATGCTATATAAAAGAATTAAATGTATTTTCCAGTTCAGTTTAGTATTTTTCAGTTCAGTTCCGTTCAATTCAATTCAGTATTTTTCAGTTCAGTTCAATTCAATTCAGTTCAGTATTTTTCAGTTCAATTCAGTATTTTTCAGTTCAATTCAGATCAGTTCAGTTCAGTTCAGGCGTATTAAACAGGCCTTAAGGGCCTGTTTAGTACAACTTATCCGAATATTTTTCAGTTCAGTTCAGTGCATTGTACTTTCAAAAAAATTAAACAAATTAAATGTTAATAATTCAACACAATTCAATACAGTTTAGAGAAAATTTAATTTATTTCAATTCAGTTCAACGAAAATATAATTTAATGATTTTAATTCATATTGAAAATCAAGTTTATTTCAGTTGTGTGTAGTTCAATTCAGTTCATTATAGTTAAGTATGGTTCAATTCGGTTCATTCAGTTAAGTGTAGTCCAATTCGGTTCAGTCGGTTCAAATCAGTTCAATTCAGTTCTGTGTAGTTCAATTCAGTTCTATTTTCTATTCTTGATAAAATACAATCTCATTTAGTTATATTAATGCATTGATCATTTTCTTCAATTCAGTTCATGAAAATATAATTTTTATATTTTAAGTTCATATGGAAAATCCAGTTCATTTCAGTTAAGTGTAGTTCAATTCAGTTCATTTTAGCTAAGTGTGGTTCAACTCGGTTCATTTCAGTTAAGTGTAGTCCAATTCAGTTCACTCAGTTCAATTCAGTTCACTGTAGTTCAATTCAGTCCTGTTATATATTTTTGATAAAACACAACCTCATTTAGTTATATCAATGCATTGATCGTTTTCTTCAATTCAAATCAATTAAGTTTAGTTCAGTATGATTCCGTTCAATTAAGGTTAATTTGATTGGTCCAATTAAGTTTAGTTCAGTATGATTCAGTTCAATTCAGTTCAAGTCAATTTTGAATTGATGAAATACGATAAACATTTTCTAATTAAATTGTATCAATGCATACTTTTGTAAGTTCAACTTAATTAAGTTTGGTGCTAATAAAATTTGACTGGATAAAATATAGAATAATTTGGCTACATCAATTCAGTTCAATAAAATTCAGTTCAGTATACCTCAATTTAATAAAGTTCAATTATGTCTAACTTCTAGGATAATGATGAAATATAAATTTGATGAAATTTAGCTGATGTCGATGTCGTGTTTTGTTTCTTCAATTCAGTTTTGTTCAATTAAGTTCAATTCAATATACTTCGATGGCTTGTTTTTAATAAGAATTTTGAATATACATATAATATAAAGGAATCAAATGTATTTTTAAGTTTAGTTTAGTTATTTTCAATTCAGTTCACTACTATACTGATTTGCATGAGCTTCATAAATTAATCATGTAGTTCATACCATGATAGAAGGTAACAACTTAGCAGACATCTTATCAAAGAGGAGTAGATCTTTGGGCTTAACTGAAATAATTGATCTACAGAATGCTCATGAGATATTAAATGTTATTACAAGACCAGATAATATGGGAGTACCTTCCGTGAGCTGTGTAGAATGACTAGAATTGATATTGCTATGGTTTGATTATTGTGAAGAAAATGGAGGGTAGTTTTAGACCAGTGTGGAGTTGATGAGCAAAGGTACTCAGGGATTGATGCAAACAAGGAAGGTTCGGAACCTCATCTTGCAAAGAGGAAACCTCCCGCTTATCGGATTTCAGCTGATATTATTTTGTTGTGCACAGCCTTTAGAGGCACATTTTTGTCTATCTGGACTAAATTCATAGATTATATTCTTGTACCAAAATTTTGGAGGGTTTAGTTGTGTTTCGGTATTTGTTGACTCGATTACTAAATTTCTCCACGTTCGCTTTGGTTGCAAGAATATACCACTTTCCATGAATTTAGTTACTTATGGAAGTTTAATCTAGGTCATTCATTTATTCTTTAGGAAGTTTAATTGATTAAGAGAGCTAAGCTCTTTTTTTGTACAAACTTGCTGTAAGCACTAAACTTTCTTAGGCATTTATATGATATGAGGTGCCAAATAACACCTTGGTGATTTACATTTAAAAAAATGATGTTTACTTGGCATCAAATTTTTGTACTATCAACGTGACTGCTACATTAACTGATTCCTAGAGTTATTTCAAAAAATAATGATTCCGTGATTCACAGAATCTAATTTCCATTTAGGACCGAAGCATAAAATAAAACTAGAAAATATATTTAATCATCCCAATAATTTGAATTCAAGACCCAACCCAACCCAACAATCCATGCAGTAAACTATGTGGGCTAGCCCACACGGCTCACATGGCTAGAGATAAGAATCTCGCCCAACGGAGGTTAGATGCTCGAATTCCCTCTAGAGCATCATTTCCAAAGCATTTCCTCTGACCTCCCTGGTCAAGTCTTCCAAAGTGCTCATGCAACGAGTCGGGAGCTGCATCGACGGTGTCCAGAGCATGGGGAGCACCACATGCCGGTGTAAGTGGTATCTTCACTCCACTCAAAGCATCATGGTGAGGATCTCGGCAACTCAGCTGCTCCACATGCCGGTGTAAGTGGTATCTTCACTCCACTCAAAGCATCATGGTGAGGATCTCGGCAACTCAGCGTGCGGGATCAGTAGAATAGAATAGATTAGAATAGAGTAGGGTTAGAATAGTTGTAAGATCCCTGTACTTGATTCTGTCGTTGTAATTAGAGTTGTACTTGATTTTGTCGTTGTAATTAGAGGACAATAGTACTATTTCAAAAAAAAAAAAGAACAAGTCCCAGATAATTTCCACCCAGAACCTTTTCAAATATTTAAAACGGACGACCTTTCTCCAAAATCCAAATTAAGCCTCATACAAACTCGAGCTTCGGAAAAATGAAAACTAGCGTGAAGCTCATCCTCCTAATTCCACCCGCCGTCCTTACACTGATCACAATCATAGAATCCGCGTCCGTAAACTCAACCGACATTGGCTAGGCGCCTCTTCTACAAGTTTCTAGATAACAAGCCTTATTGATGACATTGATATCGATATTGATAATGTCTTGTGCGAGGGCATCTAAATTTTAGGCAGTGGTCTTACTGATTTAGAGACAGGGTAATTTAGACAAAATGCAAGGACTCTTGGTGCAATTTTTCTTTTTATGAGTTGGAAATATATAAATACACAATTTCCTACTTTTATTTTAGATAATCTTTCGTTTCCACTTCTATAAACCCTCAACCTTTGATGTTGATATTGACGAGAGTGAAAGTATGATAGATTTATACAAAAGCAAATCGCCATTATGTATGTTCTCATTCTTTTGTTCATATTTTAATTGAAAGTAGAGTATCTATATTAAAAATTAAACCATGTATTACAAAAACCATATTATTTCTATGCCTTTTATGTATAATTTTAATTTCCACAAAATATAAAAAGTCTTAATAGAATATAAACAAATAAGGACAAAAATTTGGGATCTCAACATTTTAATTCTAAATTAAGTGAATTTCAAATGGATAGATGTTGAATTCAAATGTAATGGTACATATTATTATAACATATATAATCAAATAATTAACATATATTTAAAAGGTTTTTCTTATATATGATCAAATAATTAATATATATATATATATTCATATGATAAATTTATTATATTAACACTAATAAAATTAAT
This sequence comes from Sherardia arvensis, assembly GCA_948330725.1. Classification (NCBI taxonomy): domain Eukaryota; kingdom Viridiplantae; phylum Streptophyta; class Magnoliopsida; order Gentianales; family Rubiaceae; genus Sherardia; species Sherardia arvensis. Next base: position 21,408,356 of record OX415238.1, read on the forward strand.
TAGATACACAATTTTCAAAATAATCATATTTTGTATTAAATTGTAAGTATAGTTTGTATATTTTTCTATCAATTTTTTTTAATTCATGATATTGTTATATTTATATCATTTCAACAATGTTTTTACCTATCAAAATTAATGGCACCATAAACACATTTGATATATATATATATATATATATATATATAATATATATATATCCACAAGCTTATATTTGGTTTCACTTAATTTTGTTTATCTTTTCACTTTCAGTATATAATACATTTATTTGATAATATAAGTTTGTTGTGAGCCAACTATATAATGGTTAATTTTAACTGAAACGTCCTATCTTCATGGTTTAATGATATAGTCAAATCAAAATGTTGGCTCGTAAAATACGATTGGAACCATATTTTTAACCGAATCAAATGGGAGATACTACAAGAGCGCTGAACAGTTGGTGAGTTAAAATAGATACTTTTGTTATTTGATTTTTATAAATCTAAGAAAAATGGTAGGCTGCTGGGAGATTAATAAGATGGGCAAAGCCAAACCTAATCGGTTGTATCGGTGTAAGAGATGGAGTCCAACAAATACGCTAATCCTCTATGTGATTCTTATGCTCACCGTTGTGCTTTTAATGCTTCTAACCCTCCTTCCATTCGATCACGAATCCTCCCTACTCGAGCATTTAAACAAGTATTTACAAATGCTTATCTTCATATTTACATTTATATATTTTTTCAATATTATTGTTTACAAGTATTTACAAATGCTTATCTTCATATTTACATTTATATATTTTTTTCAATTTATTGTTTACAAAAGCTATTTATTTTTAATATAAAGGGAAGAAAGAGAAGGATTAACGGGAGGGATGGATGAGTTCGTTGAGGTAACGTATGGGGGAGAAGAATTGGGAAAGAAACGTATGATGCGACAAAGAAAAATTCTATATGGAGGGCAAGAGATAGGGAGGGGAGGTGAGCGATGGACGGAAGTGATATCCTGGCCGCCCAGAGTTTTTCTCTATCATAATTTTTTGGTAATGTATTTTTTTATTTGTTGATAACGTTTTTTCTGGTAGGGATGTACCAGAATATAATAAATATAGTGAAAAATTAAATATAGTGATATTTGTATGATGCATTATGCATCTTTCCATTTGTCTTTTTCCACAGTCCATCGAAGAATGCAAGCATCTGATAAAGATTGCCAGACCTATGTTAACAAAATCGATGATTCTTAAAAACGGGAAGAGTATAGAAAGCAGGTATTAATACTATTCAACTTTATCTATTGTGTATGGATTAATGCATGGGTGGAGTTATATATTGATTTTTTTAAATGAATGGAGTTATATATTGAAATTTAATACTTTGATGTATAAACCATAATTTTATGAATTAAAAATTTGTATTATTTCACGAACATGTCAAAAAAGTAAATGCCGACGATCACTGAACGTGGATTAGATAAATAAAACGGTAAAAGTCTCTGCATATTTTTTATGCTCAATTACAACGACGCCTTCTAGTCTAGAGGACCAGAGCTCCTTTATTAATAATATACAATTAAAATAAATATATTTTAGAAAATGTTATTTGATCTCCTGAGGTGATGGCCACCTAGGCAGATTCACTAGACCCATAAATATAAAATTTAGGGTCAGATAAAACATACTTTAATTATATTTGGGGTTAAAATGTAATAGTTTTAATTTCAACTACATAGTATAAGAATTTGTAAATTACATGAATCTTCTTTTTAAATACTTCATATTCTTCTCTATCCACAACTCTTCTCCTACATGCACTTAATTACCTAATCTACAACTGCAGAATCACCGTGCCACCATTGCCGGACCACTAACGTTGTTGTGGCTGCCGGACCAACACGCTGACGTCGCCGAAGCTAAAAAATTTAATTTTAATATGATGTAATCTCAACTTTCAACCATGAAACATTAACTCTCAACATACAAATCTCAAACCTCAACACTCAATAATCAATTAAGAACATGCAAATCTCATCCCTCAACCCTCAACACTCAACCCTCAAGCATCAACCCTCAATTAAGAACTTGCAAAACTCGACCCTCAACCCTCAATTAAGAACTTACAAAACTCGACCCTGAACCCTCAACCATAACACTCCTCGACCGTCAACCATCAACACTCAACACTCAACGCTCAATTAAGAATGTGCAAATCTCTCAACTCTCAATACTCAACCTTCAACATCAAATAAGACCTTGCAAACCTCGACTTGCAACTCTCAATTAAGAACGTGCAAAAGTCGACTCTCGTCACTCAGCCCTAAACCCTCAATTAAGAACAAACAAAGTTAATAACCATTTTATATTATAAAAGACCTTCAATTCAGGTCTAGAATGACATATGTACGATCATGATGCCTAAATGAGTGTATAAAACCAATATTCAATTTCTTCTAAGAGTCATTACAAACATATATATTTTCTTCTACAACCACATTAATGTATCTAAAAAATCACATTAAACAATGTGTAAAACAATCATCTCGATCAAAGGAACCACATTCCTCTCGTGCATTTCTTCAAACACTTTGAGCACATCATCTATTGGAATATTGCCCTAATTAAAGAATAAAAATTTGTGATAAACAAATGCATAGGAGTTACCTGAATTGGTTGGCACCATAGTAGATAATTTGTAACGATCCCACCTTCACCATCTTGACACGGCGGCTATGATTCCAGGAAACATCCCCGGAGAACATCAATTACCGGCGGGATATGTAGATGGTGATTAATGGAGGATAGATGACCAGGGGTGAAGATGAGACCAGGTGATCGAAGAAAGTTTGATTTTCCGGTAGAAAGTTTTACCGATTTGAGAAAAGTGAAAAGATGGCCGTCAGAGCCCGTGACTGGAGATATAATAGATGGAGTTTTGGTTATTTATAAATAAGTCCCTCAATTTTCTAGTTATCAATAAAAAGAACCTCGTCCCTTTAGTAAGTTTATGTATGCCCCTTGACTCATTTATAAGACCGCCTCAAACAAGAATGTGTCTTTAATTAATGTAAGAAAATTTATTTAAATTTTGTAAAGAAGAAATTACAACATTATTCCTCCAAGATCGACTATTAGAAATAACATCAAAATGAGCAAAACTTACCGCATTCTCTCTCATCAATCTTAATTTTCTACAAATCTTTAAATTATGACTCCATCACACATGTACATGAGTGTAAGGTGATTATGTGCAATTGCATGCAGAAGCTCCTAGGTTCCGATTAAAGATTAGCTGCATTTATGATTTATCTTTGTTTTGTTTGCTGGAGTGCTGTTTCACAGCAACATTAAAATAAAATGAATAAACAAGAAACCAAATAAAAGGCCTCAAATAATGAAAGGAATTGTATCATTGTAAGCTTAAAAAACCCATTAGAGACATTTGTGAAACTCAATCACTTGAATAATGTCTGACATACTAGTTTAATATCTGCAAACAGTTCCATTTGATGGGTTGTAAACCAATGTCACAATATAGAGTATACATTTGGTACATACAAAACTACATTTTTATGCTCTTATAAATCTGCATTGAATGTAAACATAAACATGATTTACAAACCTAATTATTACAGGTTTATAAAAAGATGTTAAAAGGATATTGTATATTAGTTTGAATTCAAAATATTAGAGCTTTCTTGTCTAGCATTCGTACAAGTTATGGGATGTTCTTGGAATCTGGGCAAGATGAAGTTGTAAAAGACATTGAGGATAGGATAGCTGACTTTACCTTCATTCCTAAAGGTATGAATTTTTTCACTGTGTAAAAAACTATGATGATTCAAACTTTTGTGCTTCTAATTATAATTTTGACATTTCAGATCATGGAGAAGATCTTCAAGTGCTTAATTATGAAGTTGGCCAGAAATATGATCCTCACAATGATTTCTTCGAGGACAAAAAAATTGCTCAAGAAAACGGCCAGCGTATAGCTACTCTTTTGATGTATTTGTGAGTTTGTCATTGTTATTTTTTGTAACTTCAATTTAAGATGTGTGTACAATTTTATTAAATCTTTTTTGTAATATGCAGGTCGGATGTTGAAGAAGGTGGAGAGACAGTTTTCCCCTCAGCTGTTAGGAATTACAGTTCCAATCCCAGTGAATGGAATATGTCACAGTGTGCCACATCAGGGGTATCTGTGAAGCCGAAAATGGGCAATGCACTTCTTTTCTGGAACTTGAGGCCTGATGGCACTAAGGATCCATCAAGTCTTCATGGTTAGATTCTCCCTTCCTTTTAATTCTATTGAAATAATCGAGGATATAAATTTATTTTAATCTTGTAATTTATTCAGGTGGTTGCCCAGTGATTAGAGGAAACAAGTGGTCATCTACCAAATGGATGCATAATAAAGTATTATTTTGAAGGTATTAAGAAAATTCTATAATGTAGAATTCTGACTCCAGTTAATTTTGGATTGAAGTAAACATGGGAAGCCATTAAGTTTGTTTTACCTGATTACGCATGTCATGGCGTTGACGCTAATGAGGGTTTCTTTCACTCAGAATTATGCAGACTATTATGGAGGATGAAGGATGAAGATTGCGAAGTTGCATTGTAATGAGGTTCAAGGAGTGTATTCCTGGAGCTTGTTGACATGGGTCACAGTCCAATTAGAGTATTTAAATTTTTTTGTTGATCTGTAAATAAATTAGTATAAAGAGTAAGCAAAATCACTTTGACATTATTATTGTGGACATTGTTTAATGCATAGTTTATTACTACTTTCCAGCTTCCAGAATGGTAAGATACAATCTTTTTTATCTTTAGAGTTTGTACATGTTTTAGTTTGGAATAATAATATTTACAATTAAAATAACATAATAACTATTCTGTTTTTTTTTCTTTAAAATTCAACCACCATATGGTGGAGTGTGTTTAAAACTTCATCAACCTTAATTAAAAATAAGTAGCAATAAATTTTTTACAACAAGAGTAGTCATGATCAGGAACGAGAAAGAAGCGACAAAGATATAAGTATTCACAACAATGCATATTTGAATACAGTTAAGATACTCTCTTCACCCCTACCTCTATAGCACCTACATCCATGAGAAGTGATCCTTTTGATGGATGTCTGTAACCCGCGGATGATTCAAACCGAGCTCACGAATTGATTTGCAAGACAAGACCACAGGGTGGCCGGGGGTAGACACTCTGATTCTTAAGTCAGTGATAACCTCGAGAAGCTATAAGCATAAGCGTAGTGTATGTAAGATAGATCGAGAGGTTTACTAAACCTTTGCATTTATATAGTTACAATCCTTAGATCGGCAGTGTTTATAATTCAAGTAAGAATACAACTCTTATGCTAATAATAGTTGCATTCCCATAATTAAAGAAAGTCTATTCCTTGTAGGCAATTCAGAATATAGGTCATCCTTATTTGGATTGGGTCAATGGACCCGTAAACTCATCTCCCACGTATCTCGAGCCCCAAGTCCTCTCAGACCTTGGTCCGAGTCCAAAGGAAGGCTAAGAGTGCGAACCATGGACTTATCAATAACCCCAAGGTAGATGTTCAGAATTTCGAGGTCTCCTCTCAAGGGGATTAAGAGAGGATTTCTACTCGGGGGGTGAAGCCAAATAATCGAGAGAGATATCTCAGAGAAATAGATGGATAGATGGATACCAATAAGTATTGAGTTACAATAGAGATAGTCTATAATGTAGATAACTACAATATGAATATCATTTCTAAATGACATACACCATTGCAGTAGAAGTGTTAGAATATAAGCGTATAGGCACACTGATTGTCCTTGCCCTATTTCACTTCCTCAATATTCCATGTTATATTCAAATCCAAGTCTTCACTGCACTAGTAGAACCTCTTTCATAGTCTCAGTTTTGACTAAACATATTTAAGCATCCATGCAGTTCAATCAAATTATATTCATTTCCACTAAAATGGTTCAAATCCATATATGAAATGAATAGAAATGATGTCAATATTTGGCTCTCAACCATGAGCAAACCATTAATCTCCATAATTTTCAAAAGAATCCAATCATTTTTCAAAATATGAGATCATTTTTAAGAATAGTCTTAAATGGTTCAAACCTCTCAATCATGGACTGCTCCTGAATCACATTTCAGAGTTCTAAAATCACAAGAACTTAAACATACTTTGGCTTGTCTTAAATTATTTGGTTTTTAGGTAAGCAATCTCATTGCTAATAGTATCCAATACTACTCTTGGTTGATAGAGTATACATCCAATGTAACACTATCTCCTTTTGTCTCAACATCCGAGAACTCCTCTGCCGATATTGATGATAAAACCAATACAAGTTCATTGTTTGTGAATAAGACGAAATGAAGCAACCTTTGTACGCTAGTGGTCTATCATATATCTGAATATTTTTTGAACCAGTTCATTTCAATTAATTAAAATTAAAATTAAGTCTATTTCAATCATGTACAAATGTTAATTGATCAATTCCAGTTTAACTTAGTCATACTGTTATTATCTTCAATAAATTGAAATTCACTTTAGTTTAATTCAGTTTAGTAATAAATAAATGTGATTTGGTGAAATAGAGTTGCATTATTCATTATTTCAATACATTACAGTTTCTTTAATTCCAATTCTATTCAATTCAGTACAATTCAGTTCATTTCATTTTTCAATAGTGAAAATTTTACTATATTTAGATATTTTTCAATTACAGTTAAACCTCGATAAATGAATATTCCATAAATGAATAACCTCGCTAAATGAATAATTTTTCACGGTCCCGACTTGGGCTAAGGGGCTAAATGAATAATCTCGCTAAATGCATTAATGAATAATTATTTTAAAATCCTTAAAGACCCTATGTAAATATAAATGAATAATCACCACATTTCATAAGATATATATGTATTAAAAAAATTCTAATCAATAATTTTCATAAAATAAATCATTCCCTTACAAAAAACAAAGATGTCTATACTTTTTTACTCTTTTTTCCAGCCAAATTCATCTCATCCTTGATTTTTCCTAGAGCAAACAAAACTTCAGGAGTATTATGCTCGTGTTGTAGACTCTAGATATTCCATACAATGCATACTATGTATCTTATTAGTAGTTTTAAATACAATGCAAATGTGTACATTTTTGGACTTAGTACACATACATATAATTCATGTAATACTACTTCCTATATGAATATATTATTCATTTATCGATAAATGAATAACCTCGCTAAATGAATATTTTTTTGATGGTCCCAAGAGTATTCATTTATGGAGGTTTAACTGTAGTTCAAATAGATATATTTATATATTTTTAGTTCAGTTCAATATATTTATATTTTTTCAGTTTAGTTTAGTAATTTACATTTTTTCCAGTTCAATACAGTATGTTAATAGTTTTTCAGTCCAGTTCAGTATTTTTATATTATTTCAGTTCAGTTCAGTATCTATATATTTTTCATTCAGTTCAATGAGAAATAAATTCCAGCAAACATGGCCTAAACAGGCCCTTAGTAGAACCCTCCCAATAACTATATTTGTAACTATTCAAATATTTAAGGCCTGTTAAATAGGCCTGAACTGAACTGAACTGAAAATACTGAACTAAACTCAACTGAAAAATACTAAACTGGACTGAACTAAAATTCACTTGATTTTTTAATGAAATATATTTATATTCAAAATTTTGATTACAAAACAAGTCATTGAAGTATATTGAATTGAACTTAACTGAACAAAACTGAACTGATAAACAATTCACTGCATTAAATATATCAAATATAATTCATCAGAACCGAACTTAAAAATTGATCCTAGATAATAAACGGAATTGAGTTGAAGTGTACTGAATTGGACTCTATTGAATTAAATTGATGACAAACAAAAATTAATGTATTGATATCGTTTGTCAACAGTTAAGAGACAGAAATTTATTCTCTGTATTTGATGAGCCCTAAATATACTCTTCTTTTGATAACATTTGAGATCTAATTTGGGTAGCATTTGGTGCAAAGTAAGGAGTTTTAAAGCTAAACTTGTCAAAGTTACATTTTGAAGAACAAGTGATGCACTAATATTTTGAAGCTTGATTTTGGAAATGTTTGCAAAGGAATTAGAGCACATGGATCATACCATTGGATTCCTCTCATCAAGAGCTTCGAAATGGACTACTAGAAGATGCAAATCGGATCAACGGTTAAAGTGCGCGGCCCTTCACAAAAGTGTGCGGAGTGCCGCGCGGCCCGTGCACTGCATTCTATAAATACCCCTTATCTCCCCCAAGAGCAAAAACGGCCACAACCATGTAGAGCTCCATTTTTCTTCATCTTTCTTTCCCTTTTCTTCCATTCCTTTCCCTTAGATTAGTAGTTTGATTCCATGTATTTTAGTATAGCTTAGTTTGATCCTTGGGAGCATTTGAATTCATTTCCCTTGAAACTTTGAGGGCCTTGTATGCTTAAACTTGAGATTTGGATTATCATTTGATGAACTTGAATTCTTGTGCATGAATGTTGTACAATCTTGCTTAATTTGTTATGGGCTTTCTGTTTTATATCAATTGCATGCTCCATAGTCATTAATTAGGTTAGCTTGGTTAGAGTAATTTAGTGTGATGATGATGGTGACTTAGCATAATGGTAGTGTAATCTCTAGTTGTTAGATTAATGACTATGGAAGGGGTTGAGTGATGACAAGTTCTTCCCCTTGTTGTGTGATTGTAGTTAAGGAATGCCATGATAAATATGAGTTGTTAGAAGTGGAAATCTTATGAACTTGCATGATTAATCAATTATGTGTTTAGGTAAGGATTGAATGTTATCATTGGTCCCCCTAATATGTGATTGTATACTTGAGTTGAAGATTCCTTCTTAACGTATGATTGTTATCAACGAATAGCTAGAATTGTGGGTAGAACGTTATCGTTCACTCCAATATCATTAAGTAGCAAAGTAGGAGTCGAGACATATATGCTATCATCGTCTTGGTTCTTGCTAGTTATCAAATGTCTTATTTGTATGCTCTCGCTATTGCGGGTGTGTGAGTAAGTTTGTCTCTCTCTAATCCTAATACAATTGTTGAGTTATCTATGATGTTATCATTTAGGTGAATCAACAATGAGAGCTTTTGAGTGGTGTTATCATCCTCTCTAGCTACATTCGAGAGAATATGATGCTTTCATCCTTGACAAATGGTCTAAACTTCCTTGTAATTGCATTTGCTCGGTGATAAGTCGATAGTTGGAAATTGAAGTCATTTGCCTCCCAAGGCCTCATAATCCTAGTATCATCACCTTAGCTTAGCTAATGATAGTTTAGTTTACTTTCATAGTGTAATCAAAACCAACCTCAAAAACCCCCCTTGTTTACATTGCTTTCTATATAATATATAAGTATGCTTATTTTCTACTTTAAAACACTCTTACAAGTCCCTTCTCCTTGTGGTTCGACCCCTACTTCCCACTATCTACTTTCTAGTAGTTAGAAGTTGTAGGTGATTTATAAATAGTATTTTGATCTCGCGGAGTCCCATTTAACGACGTGGGAAATCGCTTGTCAGCATTCTCTCTGGAAACTACCCATACAAGTCATTGTTCCGGCGTCAATGGTCACAAATGGCTCTTTCGATGGTGCCACCGCCGGAAAGTCCTTTGCTGACGCTCTTGCACCCAAACCCTAACCCCTCTTCTCCTCCCTCCCAAACAACCCTGAGATCCGGCCGATTTCAAAGCGGGTCAACGACAAGATCGCATGCATTTACTCAAAGGAAGCAGTCAAGACCTTTGCTTCGCACTACCAGAACGCCCTCATCGGGATATTTACAAGGGGCCAGCCATCTATGCCCGAGCTGAACAAATACTTCCAAGAGATTGGACTTTTACGTTTCAAATCAGATCCCTTGAATTCAAGCACATCCTAATCCGATCCCAGAAGAAGGAGGACTATCAGAGCTTCTGGATTAGGTTGGTCTGCACAATTATGGGCAACATGATGAAGATCTTGAAGTGGACGTCTGACTTCTCGACACACAAGGAATCTTCAATTGTACATGTTTGGGCCACCATCCACAAAGCCCCAATCCAATTTTACAATAGATCAGCTATGAGGATTTTGGCAACACTATTGGGGTTTACCTCCGAATGGATGCGGCGGCAAGTGCTTTGACAAGGCCATTTTCTATCAAAATTTGCATGGAGGTTGACTTGCTGCAGGAAAGGCATCAAACGATCACCATAGGTAACCCCATCTCCTCTGTTGAATGTGAAATTGAGTATGATCACTTGCCCTCGTACTGCTCCCATTGTAAAAGAACAGGCCACCAGGTGGATGACTGTGGCATACTCCATCCTGATCTGAAGAAATCACATATGATCAGGCGCTAGGAGGTACAAGCAAAGCAGCAACCAAAACATAGACCAGGGAGGAATACACCAGCATCAGCAAATCAACACGGGAAAGCTGTTCAAGGGGCGCAGTCCTCAGGTTTAACAGTTTCACAAAAAGCAAGGTATATGGAGACTCAACAAAAGGTCTCTCTTCTGCCAGATGCACAACACATGTCAGCAACCTCCAATAAAGATTCTGTTTTAAGTGTTCAATGTATCCTTGCCTCTGAGTTGGATGAGAGGAATCTTACTTTGATTCCTCATCCCTCTCAGAAGATCTCCAATGTTTTTAAAAACCTTATCACACCACATGAACTAGTTTTTTACTCATATGATGATATACATTTGGGACAGAAGAATATAACACATAACACACTTGCAATGGTTCCTTACAAGCCTATCCAGACATCAAATATATTTCAGGTCTTGCAGGATCAAGAGGAAGATTTAAGCTCAGACTATGAAGAGGCCCCGAGTGAACCAGAATGGAACATAGATGTCTAAACTGCAAGGGAAAGTTCACAGGCTAAGGATGCAGGTATGGCTTCACAAAAACTTCATAGGGAGGCTAAAAATCTCATTGATAAGAACAGTACACACATCGGAGGCTCCACTATTGAGAAGTGGTTACGCTCATCACCAAAATCTAAGTTAGTTTCATTATGATACAACATAAGAAAATAGGTAACATATTGGTGTGAAATGTTATATAATAAGTCTCTAAAAAGGCTTAAACCTCTTATAATTTCACAACATATTGATATTCTCTGTCTTAGTGAACCATGGCATCCTAAATCAGATATTTCTTCACTCAACTTTAAATTACGTTTACCTCATTGTATGCATGTAAACAGGGCAAAAATATGGATTTTTTGGAATCATAAATTTGATCAGTCTGTTATTTCACAGTCCAATAAATATGTCCTGACACAAACCACTGACCTTTCTAACTCAGTTTCTTGGAACTGTGTCTTTGTCTATGCTAAAGTCAGAATGATACTTAGACAGGATCTATGATATGATCTCCTAGGTTTGCCTGCGGCACCAACATTTTGTGTTGGAGAATTCAATACAGTCACCTCTGTGAGTAGGGTAGTGAAACACCTCCTTTAGGAAGTATGATGGAGTTCAACGCCATGATCAATACTCCAGGCTTTACTGAAATACCAACTGTAGGTAATAAGTTCACCTGGTCTAATAAATCTTTAGATCTTTTATTGCAAAGACTTGATAGAGCTATTAGTAACTTAGAATGGATGCAACAGTACCCAAATAGCTCTGTCCAGGTCTTGAGTATAACAACCTCAGATCACAATCCTCTACTCCTAACCATACAGACATCTGAAACCAACTCTCCAAAGCCCTTTAGATTCCAACATATGTGGACCAATAGAGATGATTTCAGTAGCACTGTTGCACAATGCTAGAATGAAGAGTGTGATGAACATGGAATGAGAAGAATGGTTGCCAAACTGAAAAGGTTGAAGCTGACATTAAGACATTGGAACAAGGTTTCCTTTGGAGATGTCAATCAAAACCTAAAACAGACTGAGGAGAAAGTGGCTCAATGTGAGGTACAGTTTGAGACCACTAGCCTAGACCATGAACTCATAGAGCTCAATAAACACACTACATTGCTGCTTAGAGCTCAATCTAAGCTAACAACCTTCTGGAAACAGAAATCCAATTTGAAATGGTTGAAAGAGGGTGATGCAAACACTAGCTTCTTCCATAATTCAGTAAAAGAAAGAAGGTGCAGGAATAAGACCAATAAAATTAAGCTTGAGAATGGCCAGTGGACCACTGACCCAACTCAGATTCAGGAAGAAGGGGTTAAATTCTTTGACAACCTTCTAAATGAATCTGATTCAGATAAATCAGGAGAGTTCCATGAACACTACATGAGTGTTATACCTAAGCTAATCACGGAGAAAGATAACCAGCACTTGTTGAGACTAGTGGATCTCCAAGAACTGAGATTCTCTGTCTTTGATCTTAATAAAGAAGGAGCACCAGGGCCTGATGGATACACTGGATTATTCTACACACATTGTTGGGATATTGTCAAAGATGACCTTTTAGAGTCTGCAAATGAGTTCTTAGAGGGAGCTCACTTGCCTGGGGCCAGATCAAGTAATTGGCTAACTCTAATACCCAAGATTAAAACAGGGTGATCCACTATAACCTTTTCCGTATAATCTGGTTTCAGAGACAATGAGTAGAGGCTTGAAACACCTGTTATCCATCCAATACTTAGCAGGTTTCAAAATGCCTATAGGGGTGGAGCAATTGTCACATCTTATGTATGCTGAGCAACCAAGAAAAACCTTGTCAAATTTCTAAAGGTGTTGAGATCATATGATTTGATCTCAGGACAGAGAGTTAAATACTCAAATTCTGAGTTTTATGTGAATGTGAAGGCCACCTCTAGTTTAGTCAGGTTGATTAAGAGGAACACGGGGATGAAATTAGGCCAGATGCCTTTCATTTACCTAGGAGTTCCTATTTTTATAGGAAGGAATAAAAATATATATTATCAGCCCCTTATAGAAAGGATGGAGCATTCCATCTCAAACTGGAAAAACAGGTGGTTGACAGCAGCAGGAAGGATGATTCTGTTAAACCATGTCTTCATCTCAATCCATGCCCATGTGTTTGCTGTTCTCCAACCACCATTAGCAGTTATAAGAAAATGGAAAGAATGGCAACAAAGTTCTTCTGGGGTGAAACTAAAGCTGGGCAAAAGATGGTGTGGAGAAAATGGTCTAAGATGGCCATGCCTACTACAGAAAATGGTTTAGGTCTCAGGGACATTAGAGCTGTAATACGGGCCTTTTCATGCAAACTTTGGTGGAAGCTCCAGTTGAACAACACAATATGGCCTTCATTTTTATGGTCTCTACCTGTTTCCTATAAATCCTCTCACACATGGAGAAGGATTTGCTCCATTACTGAATTTTCTAACACAAAATCAAAGGTTATGTTAGGGAAAGGCACCTCTCCCTTTTGGCATGCCAACTGGTCTGGCATGGGTATATTGGCATATGATGTTCAGCTTGACACACTACCTTTCCCATCCCTAACCATGGCTGAATTTTGTGCTAACAAGGCTTTGTATTTGCCTACTTTGGAGCCTTTACTTGTTACTATCATTGCAGGGAGTATCCATCCAGCATCAGTATGAGGACATGCTTGTATGGTGTCCATCTACCCAAGAAAATTTCACAGTAAAATCAACTTATGGAGTGCTCAGAACAATTGGTGATGATCACACTTTAACAAAGGTATGGTTAAACAAAGTCACCAAAAAAATCTGCATTTTTATTTGGAGAATGTACAATAAAATGCTCCCATTTGATGATATTTTTTTCAAATTCGGTTTTCATTTACCATCTAAATGCCCATTTTGCCCAAATATGGATACTTTGAGCCATTGTTTTAATCAGTGCTCTTCAAACATGTTTATCCTTAACTGTGTGCATAGATTTTTTGATATTCCTGTCCCAACTTTCACATCACTTAAGCATAGGGTATCTTTTTATCTACACTATAAAGGATCCTCCAAAACTATCACCAAAGCTGCAATTAATACACTGATGATTGCACTATGGTACATCTGGTTGAGGAGGAATGCTTTTCTGTATAACAATGTTACTCAGGATCCATTTGCCACCTTTCAAAACATAATCAAGCATGTTCATCGGGTCTTTAGTGCTTTCCCCCTGGTTGGAAATGCATTAAAGCATCAGAGACTGCTTAATATTGGGCTAGTTCCATACCTTAAGAGAAACAGACCAAAAACATTAAACATAGTGAAGTGGAAGCATCCTGAGCAAGGAATTAAAATAAATGTAGATGCTTCTTTCCTTTCTACTAATATCTCTGGTATGGGAGTAATTGTTAGGACTCTCTTGGAGCTGTATTGTTCATGTCAATGAAAGCAGTTATCGTTATCTCTACACTACATGCTGAGTTGCAAGTTACAGAATTTGGTTTCCAAATAGGTCTTGACTGGAATGCCACATTTGAAATTGAGACAGATAGCTTGCTGGCCTTAAAAGGGATTCAGTATCTTCTTAATGTGGAATGGCAATGTTACAGTATTTGTCATGCTATTAATGCTTTAGGACAGACTAATTGTGTACATCATATCTTTAGAGAGGCTAATTGTGCTGCAGATTGCATAGCAAAACACAGTGCAAAATTTAACTTCAATGGAAATATGACCACACAGGAAGCCTCAACTATTTAAAAGGCATTCTCTCTAGATGTTATAGGAATATCAAATTTGAGACATTATAGATAGTTTTTTATTGTGGTTGGATTCAGTCACTGCTCTCCTCTCTTGATTGCATGTACAGAGTCCAGAGAGACACCTCTCTCTGGGCTTGGAGGTGATGGAAGAAGCAGCACGCAGCAAGCAGCCGACATCACAACATTCTGGTGAAGTTTTAGGGAACATGAACATAGGCAGTCCAAGTGATGCGTATTTTCTTAGTAATTTACTTTGTTGCAGCGGAATATACATAAATTACTTTTGGGATATGAAAATCGCTTGAACAGCTGTCAGCCAATTAACTAGAAACCACGAACACCTGTCATGGGCGACTCAACTGAATCTTGAAATTGAACAACTGTCAATTAATCCGGAAAACCTTCTTTTTCTTTATAATAAATCTTTCCCCAAATTACAAGGTTGGGGCTTATATTTATAAGCTCAAATAAAATCACAATCCTAACATTAATATGGAAATAATAAATCTAATTCTATAACTATTATGGAAAATAATTAAAATCTTACTAGAATTAAAACACATATTTATAGGAAAATTCTTGGTAAGAGAATAATTCCTAATTAACATAGTTTTCCATTTATACTCGTATCACCAAGCCTTCCAAGTTTTTCTGTAATTTGGGGTGTGTTTGGTTGGAGAGATTTTTGAGAGTTTGGATTTTGATTTGGGATTTTGAGAGTTTTAAGTTTTTGTTTGAAATTTGGAATTCTGGTTTTGCAAAAATCTTGTTTGGTTGGATTGAGATTTTGTAAGTCTGAAACAAAATACTTGTTTGGTTCGTCAAAATTTGACAAGTCCAAAACAAAAAGCATGTTTATTTTTGCAATTCTAAACTTCACTTCACAAAAACTGGACTTTATGACCAAAAAAAACAGAACTTTCAAAAACTGTATACGAACCAAACAAAAATTACAAAAACTGGATTTTGAAAGTCCTGTTTTCCAAAAGTTATCATATAATTAAAATAATAATATGCTTAATAATAATTAAATGTGTGTTAATAAATGTATTAAATTTATTCTGTAATCATATAATTATTTTAAATAAAAAATGTATGTTAAGCATATTTCATGTTACTGTATATAATGATTATTTATGCTAGTATATGTACAGTAAGCATATTTATGTTAACATAAAAATTGATTACACGTGTTAAAAAACGAAAACAATTGGTCAATTGAAAAACGAAAAAAGAAGTTTGGCAAAACCGGGACTTCAATTGGACTTGTGCTGAAAAACCGGACTTTGTAATCAACACCTTACCAGACAAGGATTATTGAAAATGTACTTTGAGAGTCCAAGATCTGCAAAAACCAAGTTTCCAAATGAAGCCATGACTTCACATGTACTCTTAGCATGAGATTGATCATTTTGGGTTCTATTGGGGGTCATCAATACACTTCATTGGCTAAGTTGTGTTTCGTTTTGACGATTACTAATCTGCTCGCTAAGTCTAATGTTGTGGCCACTGGTTTTCTTTTTATCCACTTGATCTCCCTTATATTGTAAATGAATAGGTAGAACTTAGTTAACCCTATTCTTTATTTTTTTGAAAGGCAGGAGCTTTGATCCTTCTGGTAAGGATAATTGTACAAACTTGCTTAACAACACCTTTTTTGAATAGGCAAGGGATCCTAAATGAAATTTCCCCCACCAATAGGTGGTTATTCCTTACAAAAAAAGAGCATTGATATAGTCAAATTATTTTATATTTTATCATAATCAAACTTAATAAATCGAACCTAACTAGATAAAATGAAATGAACTAAATCGAACTTAATTAAGTTGGACTAACAAATGTATGCATTGATATCATTAAATTAATAAAATTTTATCAAATCAAATTTCATCAAATATGAACTGAACAAATTGGACCTACTAATTAAATAGAATTGAACTGAATCATACTTAACTCAACTTAATTGAATTGAATTGAAGAAAACAATCAATACATTGATATAACTAAATGAAGTATCTCCAATCAAATCATATTTCATCAGAACCGAATATAATAAACCGAACTTAGCTTAGGGCCTGTTTACAAGAGCTTTTCTGTGAAGCAATTCAGTTCAGTTAAGTATTGATTTTTTTGTTCGGTTCAGTATATTTATATTTTTTCAGTTCAGTTCAGTATTTTTATATTTTCTTTCAACTATGTTCAATATTTTCATATTTGTTTCAGTTTAGTACAACAAATTTAATTTTTTCCAGTTCAGTTCAATACATTTATATTTTTTTCAGTTTAGTTCAGTTCAGATAAATATTTTATATTTTTAATTCAAATAAGTATTTTTATATTTTTTCATTTCAGTACAGTAAATTTCCTCTATGTGTTTTTATCATATCTCCCTACAATTTTCAGGTCATTTCAGTATTCAGTTCAATTCGGATGAGATCAGTCAATTGATTTTTTTTAAAAATGTGATTTGATGCAATCCAAAAATTTTAGTCATGGTGATATGGGCTCTGGCCCATATCTAGGTTCCGGCCCAGAGAGTAGTCCGGTCCATGTGACGTCAGCTAGAATGGCGCTATCCGGGGACAGAGAGGATATGAATATGACAAAAGGGCAGAACCACTGCCTTTGGGCTGGAGGCTGACCACTCACACCTATAAATACAGCTTGGACTTGTGGAGAAAGGTATGTTCTATCAGATTAAACTCTCTCAATATATCTTTATTCTCTCTCCTATTCAAAGGCCCCTCTTTCATCATCACGCCGGAGTAGCTATCCTCGGGATACTCCGGGGTGTTGTTTTGCAGGCCTATTAGGTGAGAGCGTGCGGAGTACAGACAAAGCCTCATCCGGACCGGAGACCTCCTTGTATCCGGACCGAGACTGGAAGCCGGTAGCATCAGTTGGCACGCCCAGTGGGACCTCACATTCCCAGTCACAAGTTGCGTCCATACCGCGCGGACGGCCAAGAAAGAACCCTCCTCCGCCGGAGGAAGAAGCGGGTGGAGGGCCAAAGATTAGAAGGGCAGCCGCAACTATCAGGGCCCAAAAAGTGGCGGCTGAAAAGGAACGAGTTCTCCGAGCCAAGGAGGCAGCAGCAGAGGCAAAGGCTGCAGCTGAGGAGCGTCGACGACAGCGCTTGGCGGCGGAGAAGGCCAAAGGAAAGAAGGCGACTCCGGAACGGATGCTGGCTGAGATACAGCGTGAGAACATGGAACAACTGCGGGCTGAGAGGGAGGCAGAGAAGCAGAGGCAGTTCGGAGACCGTGCGGAGTCAGAAGGAGACACAGATCATTTGGAAGGAACGGAGGATCTGGGTAACCTGGAAGAGTACGACTTAGACGAGGATGATATGGAGGAGTACGATCCGGAGGAGTATGACCCGGAGGACTACGACACGGAGGAAGATGACACTCAGAGCCGATCGGGTAGGAATCGATCGGGGCGGAAGGCCGGAACGGAGGAGCGCAAGCGCCATGATTCTAGGTTTGGGGGCAGTATCCTGAGAACAAACGTGGAAGAGTATCAGCAGTTCCAAGCGTGGAAAGCGGCTCAGCAGGCTGCGGCCAATAAGCTTCCTCCGGAACAATAGAGGATGCTGAATCCAAATCCGTTTCCGAGTAGGAACCAACAGCAGACCACCGGCCTGAATCCAAACGCACAACCATACTGGAGAGCGCAAGCTCAACAGGCCTATGGGATGGGTGCTCCCGGTGGACCGCAACAGATGATGGTCGGAATGCAACCTGCCGGAGGAGGATTTCTCGTAGGTTTTGGATTTCAGACGCCTTTCTGTCCGGATTCCATCGAGGATCGCCTGAACCGCGTCATCGGACGAAATGGAATTGGACCTCAATCACCTTAGGTTTCGGAAGTGTTGAGCTTCAAATGGCCATCCGGAACCAAGGCTCCGGACGGACTCCCAACCTACAACGGGGAGGGAGACCCGGAGGAGTTTGTTCATACGTATGCAAGTATCATGTTTGCTAGGGACATTCCCGAGGAGTTGCAGTGTAAGATGTTGCCTTCGTATCTAAGAGGTAACTGCCTAGCATGGTTCAAGGGTCTGCCAAACGGTACACTCCGGTATTTTTGGGATTTTGCCATCGCTTTGGTTCGGCGCTACTCCACTATGAAGCACACGTTTGTAAACTTGGCCACGGTTTTAGCAATGAGGCAGCTAGAGACGGAGACCACTTGGGAGTTCTACATCCGGTACATAGCAGCATCGATGAAGGTGGTGGACCGACACCTGCAGGAGAAGGCAATCATCCATATCTTTGTGAACGGATTGAGAGACAACACCTTCTACATCGAGCTCATGAAGAACATGCCGACATCGTATATCACCTCCAGTTGGTGGTGGAGATGCATTGTACGGTGCACACTGCCAACCATGCCCGGATGACCACTTTGGGCTTCTTCGAGCAGAGGTCTCTCACGGTGACAGGAACCCAGACCACAGCTGCTCGGACTCCGGCCCGGACCGATCAGGCCAGACGCTTACCCGCTACAGCAGCAGCGGTCCCAGATCCGGCAGCAGTTGCTCGGCCAACCTATACCCCTCTCCAAAACCTGTACGGAGATCCTCGCTGTCCACCGAGACCTGTTTACGGATCCGCAACCTATCGTTGGCGTACCGGCGCTAGCGAATGCGGACAAGTGGTGTGAGTTCCACAAGTCGCAGGGCCATTCCACGGAGGGATGTAGAGCGCTACGTTCGGATATTGAGAGGTTGATTGGAACAAGCCTGTTGAGGGACTGTGTAGCAGATGAAGCACGACAAGCTGCTCCTACCGCTGCAGCCGGACAGGGGAGGAAGAGGAATTGGAGGAACAATCGCCCCCGGGGGGGGGAACAAGCCAATCCGGCCAATCCGGCTCCGAGACAAGCTGCGCCAGCACATGCCTCAGCTCAGCCTCAAATGATTAATGTGATCAATGGCATAGTTTGAGATACAAGAGAAGAGGTTCAAGCCAAGTGAGACTATCACCTTTTCGGACGAGGACCCGGTGCCTCCCCAGGTTCCTCACTCCGATCCAATGGTGGTGATTGCCGATGTGGAAGGAGTGCTGATCAAACGAGTGTTTGTAGATGATGGAAGTAGCGTGGAGATCATGTTTGCAGAATGCTTTGATTAGCTTGGAATCGGACGACAAAACTTAAAACCGTGTCATTCCCCCCTATTAGGGCTCACCGGACGGACTGTACATCCGCTTGGTGTCATCCCTTTGAAAGTCACTTTGACAGATTTCCAAGATCCGACGAAGCGGGCAACGGTGGAATGTAATTTCGCCGTCATTGACGCGGTGTCTCCTTACAACATTATCATTGGAAGACCATGGTTGTCGCAGGCGCAAGCCATCTGCTCACCGTTCCATTTGATTATGAAGTTTCCCACCGAGAACGGTATTGCATCGGTTCGGGGACATCAGCAGACCGCCTGGAATTGCATGCTGACCGCCATCAAGGATGCACGGTCCGGTGAGGGCCAGTCAAAGTTGTCCGACCCGGATAAGGGAAAAGCCAGTGCAAGCTTGGTAGGAGCCATTCACGGAGAGTGCAAGTGGAGGACATGATGGTTTGTCAGAAGGGAGTAGTAAGCGCGGGGAAGAATCTCCGGACGACGTGAAGGAAGAATTGCGCCGCTTGTTGGCGGAGTATTAGGACGTGTTTTCATGGGGAACGGAGGATTTGACGGGTGTTCCGGAGGAAATCGCCGTTCACAGGCTCAATGTCTTCCCGGAACTAAAACCTATACGGCAGAAGAAGAGGCCTCTTGCTCCGGAATGCGTGGAGGAAGTCCGAGTGGAGGTGGGAAGATTGCTGAGTGCCGGAATCGTGGAGGAAATATCTTATCCGGAGTGGATAGCTAACCCGATTCTGGTGAAGAAGCACGATGATTCGTAAAGAATGTGTATTGACTTCACAGATCTGAACAAGTGCTGCCCAAAGGATAGCTATCCGCTCCTCTCCATTGATCATCTGGTCGAGGCCATTACTGGTAACCAAGTGTTGGCATTCTTCGATGCGCACCGAGGGTATCACCAGATTACGATGGCCAATGAGGACCGCCCCAAAACATCTTTTATTACTTACTTTGGTACTTTCTGTTACAGGAAAATGCATTTCGGACTGAAAACGCAGGTGCAACATACCAGAGGATGGTGGACAAGCTTTTCCGGAACCAAATGGGACGGAACCTGGAGGTTTACGTGGAGGACATGGTGGTTAAGAGCCGGACTATGAGTCTTTCCTGTCGGATCTCCGGGAGATGTTCGACGTGCTCCGGACGGTGAACCTCAAGCTCAGTCCCGGATAGAGTACCATTGGAGTCGGAGCAGGGAAATTCCTCGGTTTCATGGTGTCAGCTCGTGGAATTGACGTGAATCCGGAAAAGATATCGGCGCTCATGGAGATGCCACCATCGAGGGGGGTGAAGGATGTGCAAAAGTTAACCAGATCGCTGGCCGCTCCGAGCCGATTCCTCGCTCGGGGGGCGGAGAAGCAGCTTCCCTTCTTCAACATACTCCGATGGGCCAAACCGTTTGAGTTGACGGAGGCGTGTGTTCAGGCATTCACAGATCTAAAGGCCCATCTAGCAAGCCTCCCTACCCTGTCCAAACCACTGCCCGGAGAGGAGCTCTTTCTATACATAGCTACAACGGAGCATGTTATTAGTTCTGCCTTGGTCCGGGAGGACGGTAAGGTTCAGCGTCCGGTATACTTTGTAAGCAGGGCGCTCCAAGGCCCGGAAACGAGGTACACCGCTTTGGAAAGGTTAATACTGGCCCTGGTGCACGCTTCCCGGCGCCTCCGGCCATATTTCAAAGGACATCCGATCACGGTTCTGATGAACTATCCGCTAAGACAGATCATGCTAAAACCAGAAGCCTCGGGTAGGATGATGAAGTGGGCAGTTGAGCTTGGAGAGCACGAGATCAAGTATCAGCCCCGGAAGGCCATCAAATGACAATCCCTGGCAGATTTCTTGGTAGAGATGACGGAGCCCTCGGCAGACCCGTCCGGATCAGAACCACCCTCCGACAGATGGAAGCTGCATGTGAACAGATCATCTCATGCAAGTGGAGGTGGGGCAAGGGTGCTGCTCACCTGTCCACAAGGAACAGAACACAGATATGCCATTCAGTTCAGCTTCCGAGCGACAAACAACGAGGCGGAGTATGAAGCGCTCCTAGCCGGACTCCGACTGGCGTTGGAGGTAGGGGTCACGAACGTAGAAGTATACAACGATTCTCAGATAGTGGTTTAGCAAGTGAACGGAGAGTACAAGGCGAAGGAACGGAGCTTGAAGAGGTACCTCGAGGCGGTCAAGCCGTTATTGGCTAAGTTCCGTAGCATTACCATGATGCAAATCTCACGTGAAGATAACGGCAAGTCAGACGCTCTGAGCAAGCTCGCTTCCTCGGAGATCAAGCCGAATCCGGACAACAACTTGATGATGGAGACCCTATCCACTCGAAGCTACGAGACCCATCAGGTTGCAGCAGTACAAGTGTCGAAAGTGTCATGGATGATGCCCCTATTTGAATACTTGCAGCACGGAAAGCTCCCAGAGGATAAGGCATTGGCACGGAGGATCCGACAGAAGGCACCAAGATACACCATTTTGGACGGATCCTTGCTCAGACGGGGATACCTCCAACCATGGTTAAGATGCGTGGACTCGGACGAGGCAGATCGGATTGTATGGGAGATGCATGAAGGGCCAAACGGCAGCCACCAGGGGGCACGGACCATCGCAAGGAAGATAATGTGTACGGGCTATTACTGGCCGACCCTGTTTGAAGATGCGCAGAAATATGTCCGCTCCTGTGTGCAATGCTAGAGGTTTGCTCCGCTTATCCACGTGCCTCAAGAGGAAAGAGTTGGGATCACCGACTCGTGGCCTTTTGATCGATGGGGCATCGATCTTGTGGGACCCTTCCCCTCCGCTCCGGGAGGATTCAAGTACTTGATAGTGGCGATTGACTAGTTCAACAAATGGGTGGAGGCGGAACCCCTCACAAACATCCGTGGCAACACCTGCGTCAAGTTCTGTTGGAAGAACATCATCTGCCGTTACGGAATTCCCAAGTATATTGTCTCGGACAACGGAGCTCAATTTGAAAACGACCCATTTCGGTCCTGGTGCAAGGAGTACGGAATTATGCAGCGGCTCACATCCGTCTACCACCCGCAGACCAACGGTCAAGTCGAAGTCACAAACCGGACAGTGGTGAATGGATTGAAGACCCGTCTGCTGGGGGCACGAGGAAATTGGGTGAACGAACTGCCTAGTGTTCTTTGGGAATACAGGACGACTGAAGGATCCGCCACGAGCGAGTCACCCTATAGCCTGGTATACGGAGCGGAGGCTGTCACACCAGCCGAAGTGGGAGTCCCCAGTCTCCGGACCCTCACTTGGGATGAAGACCAAGCCGGACGGAGCTCTCCTCTCGGATCGAGCATGCTGCTGGATTTGGACCTTTTAGAAGAAAAGCAGGAACAAGCAGCCCTGCATGAAGCAAAGGTGAAGGAACGAGTGAAGCGTTATCATGACAGACGCGTCCGGAAGGAATCCTTCGTTCCCAGAGATTGGGTGATGTGAAGAAACGACAAGAGTTTGCAGGAGGCCACCGGCAAGCTGGCACCAAACTAGGAAAGAACATATCAAGTTACCGCTTCATTTCCGGGCGGAAGTTATGAGCTGGCAGACCAGTCCGGACGGGCTATCCCCAGGAGGTGGAACATCACCAATCTTCGGAGGTTTTACGGAGCATCCTGAATAGGTATGCTTTCCGGTAGATTTTTTTGCTCCGGGTCCTCTGGTTAGGGTTGAGCCTAGGGCCCCATTTTGTTTTATTTACCATGTACTTGACTTCGGCCCTTAGAGGCAAAGGGCATGCCCGTCCGGAGTCCACTTGGTTTAATGAATGAAGAGTTGGCAGATTTTATACTTGTTTATTTTTAAAATTCCGCACGAGTAAAGTCCTCCGTATCGTTTGAATAAACTGATGGGGGTGGGAAAAGGTAAACACGATTGAAATCCTCCGTAATGTTTGAATAAACTGACGGGGATGGGCAAGATAAAAAATAATGAACAGTTTGATCAAACAACAAGATGAAACGCTTGAACAAGCTAAATCTTAAAATGAAAGAGAACACATTTGAATAAATGGTACATTTGAATAAATGAAGTACGCCACGGTCCGGATGGACTAAGTATACAGACTAAGTTTAGACGGACTAGTATATATACAACAAATACAATGGTACAATCAATTCAGTCTGAACGGACTTGGATACAAGCAAGAAAAAGAACATATTTACTTGGGCCAATCTATGTCCCAATTAATAGGAGGAGACGTAGGCTCTGGAGTAGAAGGCTCCGGAGAAGGTATCATGGCACCATTCTCCGGAGACGGAGGTTCAGAACCTTGAGGACCTGCGCCATGATTTCCGACGGCAGGATTGCGCTCCGGAGTATCCGGATCGAGATCATGGACCTTGGCACCGCTGGTCTGGCCTGCCTGGCCCAGATACGGAAACAGAGGGATTGGCGGGAGCTCTGACGGACCTGCTACATCCGTGTCGGATCCGAATATGCCATCAGAGTCCTAGTCGGAGGATTGCACTACTTTAGCCTTTCCTTTACCTTTAGCAGAATGACCGGCCCTCGACTGGCGGAATGGATTCACGCTGGAGTACCGCGACGGAGAACGAATCCGGACAGGAACCTGGGGACACCGCGCCTGTTGGGTACCTTTTCCCCTCGCCACCAGTTGGGCACATCTTCCCCTCACCATTCTATTAAGAAGACAGTTAAGATTCCGACTGTTTCCGCGACGGGCACCTTGGACCTCACTCCAGATTCCTCGGCTCCCTCTGCCTCGACCCCGACCTCGGAGACGAGCTTGCCGGCGCCTTGTTAGTTCAGCTAACTCCCTGATGATAAAGGGACGGATGATAGAAGCGTCTTGCCGAAACCGCTCCACGCGACGAGCAGACTCTTCCGGATCAACGGAAACCTGGATACCAGCATACCTTTCGAAAGTAAAGTCCAATGCCACTTGACTTGGAATGAGTGTAAGGGAAGGAGGGAGAGGGCTGCCGGCATGCATCCGTTTCCACCATTCGACAGCCTCCTCGAACGCCGGACGGTAGCGGGATTCCCGGTCTTTCCAACCCAACTTGAACATCCGGACGATCAACACACTTATGTCATGAGGGAAGTCGCGGTATATGGTCGGAGAAACGAGTCCGAGCCGTAGTCCGGTGAGATGGTATGCAAACTGTAAAGTCATCAGATTGTCCCTGAGAACCATCACCCGGCCGGCCAATTCGCGATTCTCTTCTTCCAGCTTCAGATAATCTCGCTGGAACTCCGTCCGACTAGCCAACCACTTCAACTTCTCGCTATAGAAGGACATCACGGACCACACCAGATCCAACTCGGTTTTCAGCTTGGCCTTAAAATCTTCATGTTCAGCTTGTAACATGGAAATCGTCTCATCCGCATCAAGGGTCGCATTAATCCGTTCGCGAGCAAACTCTTGGCACTGAGACAAGGTACCGAACTCTTCATATATCTTCCTCAGACAAGCAGCCAATGACGGAATATCAGGGAACTCTTCCATAAGAAGCTCCATTCCGGAACGGACAAAAAGCTCGCGAGTCCGTTTCCCTTCCATTATCCACCCGGACAGCTCCATCTCCAGATCCACACATCTAGGGCACGGAGGGCTCGTCGAATGAGAACTAGCAGGTGAAGGACACTCCCCTGCACCTCCGGTTCGGAGCACAGGACCCTGACCTCTGGGCTGCGGACATAAAATAGATGAATTAAAAGAAAAACACGAGATGGAAGTAGAAAAAGGTTCGTTTTATAAGAAGGAGAGAAGAAGATTACATTATCCGGAGGGTTGTCATCCCCATCCGCCTCGCTGGCTCGGATCTTCGCCGCTACAAGGTCGCAGGCGAGATTCCCATTGCTCATCTCAAGCGAGCTGATTTTCTAAGAGAGCCTCGTATTCTGGACATGGTAGGCCTGGTTGATGGCCTCAGACACTCCAGGAGAGGCGATTAGATAAGCAGCAAAGTCCTAAGTAAGAAAAAGAAAACTTTAAAAAAACATGAGAAACACCATCTATTGAATCCGTACCGGAGAGAGAAGTACAACTTACCCTGCCAGATTGGCTCCGACTGCTGCTATGAGTGGTCTCCTTGCCTGCTTCACTGGTTGGGTCGACCATCCGCCTGTCCACAACATTCCTCCTTCTCCGTGAGGATTACCCGCGCGAGAATGCTCGCTGTTCTCCGGCTTCCGAGGCATCGGAGGTTTCTTGATTCTTTGCACTTTTGGAGATGAGTAGATTGCTCTTCATCCTCAGATGATAGAGGACCCGGAATAGCAAGGGCGGCCACCCTATTTCCAGCCGAATCCGTGGCCGCATCCATCTGCTCCTGGCCTGAAGCGGTACCATCCTTGATTGCAGCCTCATTCGCCTTCTTGATTGTGGCCTCATTCGCCTTCTTAACCGCGGCCTCCTTCTCCTTCTTAGCTTTCTCCTCGTTTGAAGCATGCACACGCTTCCTCTTTTTCTCAGCTTCTGCTGCTTTCTCTTGTGGTGTTTTCATGCCGGTCACCGAACCGGTTGGTGGCTAATCCATCTTGTTCTTCTTGGTCTGTCCGGTCTGTCCGGTCGGATGATCAGGGCCGTTTTCTATCACCGGATACACTGCAGTTATCCGAAACGGATGAGACACATATACAAGTCAATAAAGAGGAAAAGGGAAGGAAAATGAGGAAGAGAAGCATGGAATGACTTATGAGACGGATCCCTGCTGACATAGAAGCGACACTTGGTGAACACTTCCGGCTCGTACGCCCTCAAAGGGAAAACATACTTCCCGTTCCAAAAGCTATTCAAGTCGAGCTGATTGAAGCTCAGCTTCGCAATGTTTTCCTCTTGTCCCTCCGGACTGAACATCGTCTTATCCTCTTTCTTGGCATCATGATTCCAGCTAGGGCACAGATATTTATTGTTGTCAAAGGTAAAGTAGCACTTCTGCCAGTTGAAGTAGTTATCGCGCCGACCCCTGCAGCAGTCCTTTACTCCCTTCCATCTATGAATAGTAAAGATCCCTTCATCTTTAGTGCCATCCAAGTGATAGAAGGCTCGAAACAGATCTAGAGACGACGTCACCCTGCAGCGGTAACAGTTAAGTAGGAACGCCCGGACCACGGAGACTCCGTTAGGCTCCAGCTGAGCCGGAGAAATGTTGAAGTGGTCGAAAATGGAGGTGAAGAGAGGGGAGAGGGGAAAAGTTATCCCATATAAGAAGTGGCTTCGAGGGATAGCTGCCACTGTAGTATGATCCCCCTCGTATAAGCTCCACCTGAAATCGATAGCGAGCGGAACCACCATCACCTAAACTAGCTCTCTTACGGCCGGACTGATGTCCACGTCCTCACCCTCGACTGGATCTTCATCTTCCGGCTCCGCGTTTACACCCACCTGCACTTCCCCGCCGGATAAACCGGCGACAAACTCATTCTCTTCATTCTCGTGAGCCATGGTATGAATGATGGAGATATGAAGAGAAATATGAAGAGGAAAGAGAATATGAAGATGGAAACACTGGAAAACGACAGAAGAAGACAAGGGAATGAATAGTGAAAGTGATTGGAATGACTCATTATTTATAGAAGCAAAGTTAGTAGAAAAGAAGGGCCGAGTCCCGTGGCGACATGATTGTTATCTTGAAAAGATAAACAGAATTTCTCGAATAGACATCTCATTTATGACGAAGCAGCACGCTTCATAAATGCGCCTGCAAACACGCGCACAGGAAAACCAAGCGCCAAGCGCGTGCTCATACGCACTCAAAACACACAACCCAGGAACAAGGCTCCGGGTCGGATTGCATGCCTCCGGGCGGATCCCATCAACAAACCTACACGTGATGAGACACGGGATCCTTCCTCCGGATCAGTTACCTCCGGACGGATCCCATGTCTCGGGGGGCTAGTGGTGATATGGGCTCTGGCCCGTATCTAGGCTCCGGCCCAGAGAGTAGTCCGGTCCATGTGACTTCAGCTAGAATGGCGTTATCCAGGGACAGAGAGGACATGAATATGACCTGTCCCCGGGTAAGGACAAAAGGGCAGGACCACTGCCTTTGGGCTGGAGGCTGACCACTCACACTTATAAATACAGCTTTGGACTTGTGGAGAAAGGTATGTTCTATCAGATTAAACTCTCTCAATATATCCTTATTCTCTCTCCTATTCAAAGGCCCCTCTTTCATCATCACGCCGGAGTAGCTATCCTTGGGATACTCTGGGGCGTTGTTTTGCAGGCTTATTAGGTGAGAGTGTACGGAGCACGGATAAAGCCTCATCCAGACTGGAGACCTCCTTGTATCCGGACCGGGACTGGAAGATGGTAACATCAAGTCATACTATTTTCACATAATTACTTTTTGTTCAATTCATAGCAGTTCAAATCATTTTTTTAAGATCGTTGATGGTATTCAATCAACCTTGTTCGATCAAATTAATTAAGTTTAGTTCAAATCAGATCAATTAATTATTACATTTGTTTCTATCCTATCCAGCTTCATTTAGAAGTAATATTACTCTGTTTCATACATTTTAATTTTAATTCAACTCAACTCAGTTTTGAACCATATTAAATCAATATAAAATTAGTTCATAATGGGGAGAATGTTCAATTCAAATTAGCAATGCAATTTATATTTGTTACAAAATCATTATTGAGAGAATGATTAATTTCAATTTGTATAACATTATTCAAACAAAATAATGATATTTAGTTCACTTCAGTATCCTCATCATGAGGGATGAAGGCATAGACTGCAGAATTCTTATTGCTATACTCAGTCGAACTTGATTAATTTCTTCCTCCTTTGAGTGTTGAGCAATTCCTTGTCTGCAATTCCTTAAACATATCTTCATACTCTACAATAGGTATCCCAAGTTTTTTCCATTTGCTAGTTATGAAGCATATTTGTTGCTACTATTATGGCCATTTGTCATTCCCTCTTTCATTTGAGGCATCGCCTTAAGCATGCGCCATCTATTATTCAAGTTGCTAAATGACATTTTCACAGTGTTTCGTAGAGAAGAATGGAGATAGTTAAATTGTTCCAAAATTAATCTCAGATTTCTATTTCTTTAAAAACCGGTAAACATACCTTGCATTCGGATCCATAAAGGAGTCAAATATCCTTTTGTATTTGGATATCCCAAATCTACCAAATCATATTTTCCTATAATTTAATTATCACTCTATTTGAATTCAATTTAATTCAGGTTAGTCTGGTATGAATCATTTCAGTCAATTCAATTCAGTTTAGTTCAGTTCAGTTCACTTTAATTTGATCTAGTTCAATTCTAGTAATTTAATTTGGTTATGAACAAATGTGATTTGATGAATTTCAGTTTCATTCAGTCGTATAATTACTATGCTCAATGCCTTCATTTATGATTTGGTTCAATTGGCATTTACTATATTAATAGAAGTTCATTGTTTGTTAATACAACGCAATGGAGTAATATTCGTACACTAGTGGTTCTATCATCCTAAAGGGAATTTGAAAAGTTATTCTCCCAGTAAATATAGATTAATAAATAAAATTAAATTACGTCGTTTGAGTTTAACACCATCACACATTGCAGTGAGTGGCCGGTTTTTAAATGTTCTTTTTACCAATGTCGTAACTTACCATATGTCACTTTATACCTTCCAAAAATTACTCAAATTACACGCAATTCCAACTCATTCCAACTCCTATCATTCTTATTCCACCGCCTTCTATATATTAGATTATGTCTTCCGTCTACAATATACAAAACCCTATAATATCTGCATATTTTTTCAATTTCCGCAAACTCGAGTCCGAAATGGCCGTCAGAATGCCGTCGGAGAAAATTTTGGACCTCCTACAGCTCATCGAGGAGATCGATTTCCGGTGCAATGTGACCGGCCACTCCGGTTTCCTCAAGACGGCCTACTGCCACCAGGCGGTCTCTTGCATGGTGAAGAGGACATGGAGAGGGAGGGTGTTGAAGCGAAAGGGAAGGATAGTGTGGGGTTGATTTCTGATGAGCTGCAAGTTTGGGCGGTGGATATTGAGAGGGCGGTGCTGGATGTTGTGCCGATTGCGGAGCTGAGGGAGAATGTGGATGGAGGGATGATGCAGAGTATGTGAAGGAGGAGAAGAAGAACGTGGGGCCTTGTTTTCTTGAGACTATGAGAACTGATGACAGAAGCTCGTGGGAGGGACAATGTTGGTGCTAGCTCCCCTCCTGCTGCTGCCGCTGTTGCACAATCATGTGATTTTTGTTATTTCTTTAGTGTACCATTTGTTTAGTCGTGTTTTGTTTTGTGATTTTAATTGCTTTGTACTAGCTCTTCCTACCATTGATATTGATCTCTTGGTTGTATACTCTTATTCTGACGTTCAACTGAGCTTAAATCTCTTGTAAATGACCCACTACCTGAAGCCATATATCTTGCTACTTTCTGTTTTTTGGCTTTTCACCGTTTTCGTTTATCAGTTTTCCCTTTTCTGTTCATCAGCGCCCATAATTTCCAAATTTTTGCTTGGGAGTTGGAGCACATGTTTTTTTTTGGATTAGTATTAATGGTATTAGTATATTTTAATTCATTTTACTTATTAGAATTTTTTAAAAGAGACCGTTCAAATTATAGACTGAACTCAATTAAAAGAAAAAATGTGCTGGGCTATGTTGAAAAGACATGAAATATGCGGGGCTCCTTTTGCAATTTCGTAAAATAGTATAGTATGAATATAAAAATCCTCTTTCTCTCTCCCAACTTTTCATCTTCTCCAGAACCGCTCTCGTTTTACCCCAAATCGAAACCCTAAATTTCTTCCAACTGTTATTGTTTTTCGATTCCAATAGCGATCAGAGCGTGCGCAATTCAAGTAAGCTTTCTGATGTCTTTGATTCCATCTTCTTTATCGTTTTGTTCGTGGAATTTTTTTTTTATGATTTTTTTCTGTTCTGTGTTGCAGATCGGAGCGTAAAGGTGATGACCAAAGCAAATCCAGGTGTTTACGGTAATATTGAAGGTTATAACGGTTATATGCTTTGATTGATAAGGTTTATTGCGTCTACTCGGCGGTTCTATGCTTGGCGGATCTATAATGGTGAATACGAGATTGAATCCAGGCGCTGCTGGTTCAATTGATGATTAAGGTAATAATGACTGTTATTTTATTTGTTTTTGATCGCTTGTGATGTTTTTGATAGGATTTTTCTGTGTTTCAGTTGGGGCTTTTGTGTTACAGTCCTCGTTTCATGATTATGTGTTGTTTTCGTAGTGATCGAATACAACTCATCTTTTTTTTTTGTGTGTGTTTTGTGTGTTATTTTGGATATGAATCTGAGCAATTAGATTCTTGTTGTGTTGTTTTCGCTGTGTTGTGTTGTTATTCATGCCGTGGATATGAAACTAAGCGCATGACTTTTTTTGGATTTATTTTTTAGAAACTAGGCATTTAGGATTAAAAGGTCCAGGTTTCTCATTAAAAAAATTATGTGTTTTATATTAAAAGGTTGTTGTTTAATATCAAAAGTTTTTAGAATGCAAAACATTCTATTATTAGTGCTGAAGGTTAACTTTAAAGTTTCAAAGGTTTTTATTTTAGAAAATGATGATGTTACATTTGAGAAAAGTATATATTTTATATTAAAAAGTGGTTGTTTAATGGCAAAAGTTTCTAGAATGCATGACATTCTATTTTTAGTGCTGAAGGTCAACTTTAAAGTCTCAAAAGTTTTTATTTTAGAAAATGATGATGTTACATTTGAGAAAAGTATATATTTTATATTAAAAGGTGGTTGTTTAATAGCAAAAGTTTCTAGAATGCATGACATTCTATTTTTAGTGCTGAAGGTCAACTTTTAAGTGTCAAAGATTTTTATTTTAGAAAATTATGATGTTACATGTGAGAAAATTATAGGTTTTATATTAAAAGGTGGTTGTTTAATATCAAAGGTTTCTAGAATACATAACATTCTACTTTTAGTGCCGAAGGTTAACTTTTAAGTCTCAAAGGTTTTTATTTTAGAAAATTATGATGTTACATGTGAGAAAAATATATGTTTTATATTCAAAGGTGGCTGTTTCATATCAAAAAAATTTAGAATGCATAACATGTTACTTTTAGTGCTGAAGGATAACTTTTAAGTCTCAGATGTTTTTATTTTTAAAAATTATGTTACATGTGAGAAAAATATATTTTTTATATTCAAAGGTAGCTGTTTAATATCAAAAGTTTCTACAATATATAACATTCTATTTTTAGTGCTGAATGTTAACTCTTAAGTCTCACGAATTTTTATTTTGAAAATTATGAAGAAAGCTAAATGTTTTATATTCAAAGGTGGTGTTTAATATCAAAAGTTTTTAGAATGCATAACATTCTACTTTTAGTCCTGAAGGTTAACTTTTAAGTCTCGAAGGTTTTTATTTTAGAAAATTATGATGTTACATGTGAGAAAAATATATGTTTTGTGTTAAAAGGTAATTGTTTGATATCAAAAGTTTCTAGAATGCATAACATTCTATTTGTAGTGTTGAAGGTCAACTTTTAAGTCTCAAAAATTTTATTTAAAATATTATGATGTTTAATACTAAAAGATGGCTGTTTAATATTCAAAGTTTTTAGAATGCATAACATACTACTTTTAGGCTGAATGTTAATTTTTAAGTCTGAAATGTTTTTATTTTAGAAAATTATGATGTTACATGTTAGAAAAGTATACGTTTTTATATTCAAAGGTAGCTGTTTAATATCAAAAGTTTCTAGAATACAAAACATTCTACTTTTAGTGCTGAAAGTTAATTTTTAGTCTGAAAGATTTTTATTTTAGAAAGTTATAATGTTAAATGTGAGAAAAGTATATGTTGTATATTCAAAGGTGGTTGTTTAATATCAAAAGTTTCTAGAATGTATAACATTCTATTTTTAGTGTTGAAGGTCAACTTTTAAGTTTCAAAGGTTTTTATTTTAGAAAATTATGATGTTACATGTGAGAAAAGTATATGTTTTATATTAAAAGGTAGTTGTTTAATATTAAAAGTTTATAGAATGCATATCATTCTATCTTTAGTGCTGAAGATCATCTTTTAAGTTTCAAAGGTTTTTATTAAAAAAAAATTATGTTACATGTGCACTACTACAATCACCTTCATTTAAGGCACAAGTTTAAGGCGTTTGGGGCGGGTTCAAAATCTTCCGCCTTACTACTTACTTGCGAATTCGCAAGCCACACTCGCTAGGTTTTAAAAACACGTTTAAAGGCGGAAACGACCGTTTAAAAGGCGGTAGTCGTATGTGACGTAAAAAATGAAGAGTTAAGGCGGAAATGTCATTTCCGCCTTAAAAACCCGTTGGTTGTTGCGAGTTCGCAACAAGTAAGTTAGGTCAGTCGTAATAGTTACGATGTCGTATGTAATGAACGCTTAGGGTTATTTTAGCAAGCTAGGAGAATGTAAATAAACTCATTTTGGTCACGATATCGCATGCATGCTCGCTGAGGTTGTTGCGAACTCGCCACTAATAACATGGAAAAATTTGTTTAAGAAACGAGTTCGCCACCCATAAGTTAAGTGTTGGCATATGTGTAGCGAACTCGCTAGTCAAATGAGTAGGTATGCGTGAATACTTGCGAGTTCGCAAGAGTGAAGACTATATAATAAAACAGCAGCTCCTAGCGGATTTGTAAACAACAAATTAGACATTTGAAAGGTTGTATGTATCATTTTTCCCTTTGATTACCATAAGATTGATCAGGTAACCTTTTTTAGGAATTCCGATCGTTTGCTAGGTGGTGGGTAAGCTATTTTCCGCCTTACCATTTGGTTGTTTGTTTGTTGTTGTTGTTAAAAAATTGTTGTTTTTGTGATGATTTTGTGATAGTTTCATGTTGATTGTAGGTTTGTGAGTGATATACCACTGTGGGCTAGCTTTTTTGTTCAACGATTTCTAAGTTGATTAGAGTTTGCGCCGTGTCGTGCATTATGGATCATGAATCCATCATGAATAAGAATGCTCGGTTGTCGAAAGAATATCTAGATTTGGTTGAAGAAATCTTAAGAGTTGGGTTGTGACATTGTAAGCTGAGGAGCATAGGTGGTGTTAGATGTCCATGTAGGGATTGTAGGAATAACGCTATATACGAAGATATTCTTGTTGTGTGTGAACATTTAATCTGTAGAGGATTTGACAAATCGTACACTGAATGGGTATGGCATGGTGAGGGCAATTATGGGAGTGAGAACATGGAGGTGAATGAGGGAAACGAGGAGGAAATGCTAAAGTATAACGATCAATCGTCGGATATGTGCGACGATGTTTTTATGGAATTTGTGGGAAAAAAAAGTATGCTAGAGGCTATGTATGCTGATAAAGCGACAAAGTTATATGTTGGCTCAAGCCATTCAAGGTTGGGTGCAACATTGTTGTTGATGAACCTTAAGGCTAGGCATGGGATTTCAGATAAAAGGAATGACTGAGTTGTTGGAGTTAGTTAGAGAGTTGCTTCCTCAGGACAACTTGTGTCCAGATCGGGTTTATACTGCTAGGAAAATCTTATGCCCCATGGGAATGGAGTTTACCAAGATCCATGCTTTCCCGAATGATTGTATGTTGTATAGAGGGGAAGATGATTCTTTGAGGGATAATTGCAAGGTGTGCGGTGAGTCAAGGAGGAAAAAAAAGGAAGGTAGAGTTGAGGTATGTGGGGAAACAGTGACAACATCGACAAAGCAAAGTGCTGCTAAGGTAATGTGGTACATGCCTCTTAGACCACGATTGGCGCGCTTGTTTGCAAATGCAAGTGATGCGAAACTATTATCATGGCATGCCGATCGAGTTTGAGAGGGAGATGATATTATTTCTCACGCTTCAGATGGTGATCAGTGGAAGAAGATGGATGCTAGGTACCCTGAGTTTGCTAATGAACCTAGACATGTGAGACTCGGACTATCCACAGATGGCATGAACCCTTTTGGTAACATGTCTAGTACCCATAGTTCATGGCCTGTTATGCTTGTTACTTATAATCTCCCTTCTTGGTTGATGATGAAGCAAAAATATGTGTTTTTAAACACTATGATCTCAGGCCCTAAGCAACCTGGCAACGACACTGATGTTTATCTAGCACCTCTTGTTGAAGAGTTATCATCTTTATTTGAGTTAGGTATGGTGATTCCCGATGGTAGTCGTGGGGATGCTGAGTTCAAACTTAAAGCAATGCTTATGTGGAGCATTAATGATTTTCCGGCGCTTGGAAATCTCGGAGGGTGCTCGGTGAAAGGACATTTTGCATGCCCGCTATGTGAGAGTAATACTAGTCATTGTCAGTTAAAGCATGGAGGAAAGCCTGTTTATTTGGGTAATCGACGTTTTTTGCCTGCTAGTCATCCATGGAGGCGTACTAAGAAGTGGTTTAACGGTGAGGAAGAAAACGGTGTAGCCCCTGTCCCACTCTCGGGTTCAAATTTTTTTGGCAAGGTGTCTGGAATAGAATATGTTTTAGGCAAGGGTCATAAGAAAACTAAACAACCTTCCATTTGGAAAATGTGCTCTATATTCTTCAAACTTCGTTACTGGGAGAATTTGGATGTACGGCACTGTCTGGATGTGATGCATATAGAGGAGAATGTATGTGAGGCTTTGGTGGGGACGTTGTTGAATACTCCCGGGAAAACTAAGGATGGATTGAAATCGAGGAAGGATTTAGTGAATCTTGGCATAAGGACATCCCTTGCCCCCGTGCAAGAAGAAGTAGGTAAAACGTACCTACCACCTGCTTGTTATTCATTATCATCTGAAGAGAAGGAAAGTTTTTGTGGAACTCTGAAGTCAGTGAAAGTTCCTTCTAATTACGGTTCAAACATCAGTAGTTGTGCATCGACTGCTGAATTGAAATTGGTTGGAATGAAATCGCACGATTGTCACAATTTGATGCAGGATTTGAATGTCATCGCTCTCCGTGGATGCTTGCCTACACACGTTCAGAAGGCGGTTGCAAGGCTATGCTTTTTTTTAAGCAGATATGTCGCAAGAAGGTTAGTCGGTGTAAATTGGATGAGTTGCAAACCATGGTGGTAGAAGTGTTGTGTAGGCTTGAGATGTATTCCCCCCCCTCATTTTTCGACATCATGATTCATGTGATAGTCCATCTTGTAAGGGAGGTCAAGTTGTGTGGTCCCGTGTACCTAAGATGGATGTATCCATTTGAGAGGTACATGAGTATTTTCAAACATTTTGTCAAGAATCGATATCGTCCAGATGCAAGTATTGTACAGTGGTACGTGGCCGAAGAGGTGATCGAATTCTGCACCAACTACTTACAGGATGTACCAACAATAGGGCTACCAATTGCTAGGCAGGATGGGAGAGCTGATGGTGTTGGACTACGGCATAGGTCAAAGTTCAGCCCTTCCTCAGATGAGATATCTAAAGCCCATCTGTATATCCTACGCAACCATTCTGCTGTGAGTCCTTATGTCGAAGTTCACCTAGCAGAGATTATGGCCGCGCATCCCGGTTTGTTAGGACCTCGGGCTTTTGAATTACATTGTAAAGATTTCACTAGTTGGTTGAAAATTCATGTGCAAAATGGGGATGAGCATCCAAAAGTCGTCAAATGGTTGGCTAAGAGACCACTGGGCACAGTTACGTCGTTTAGTGGGTATGATATAAATGGTTACACATTTGGTACAAAGTGGAGCGATGATAGATCGGCGACACAAAATAGTGGTGTATCAGTACCCGGAAAGGGTGGTTTGCATGGGGAAAATGCTTTTTTTGGTACAATCACTGACATCTGGGAAATGGATTTTGTCCACGTAAAAATAGCACTGTTTAAATGCAAGTGGGTTGATCAAGCAGAAGGTACGCGTCTGGAGGAGTTGGGGATGATTCTAGTGAACAGAGACATGCAAGCTCAACTGAAGATCCTTTCATAATGGCCGCACAAGCTCATCAAGTGTTTTATGTTAAAGATCCAGTAGATTGTTGCTGGGAGGTCGTGGTAGATGGAAAGAAAATGTTTGTTTATGGTGATGGTTTGTTTGACGATGACTGCATCATTTCTAGTGAGAACATTCCATTGTCGATTTATGAGACATTGGAAGACGATGATGACATAGTTTCCCGAATTATATGTCGGATGGACCACGATGAAGGAATGTGGATTAACCCCGCACGAAACTACTAAAAGGAAGAGGAAGCAATCAAAGAAGCATAAGAAGACGACTATGAAGAAGAAGAATAAGAAAAAGAAGAATAAGAAGTTAGTAACTGACGAAGAAGAAGATGATGAAGAAGAGGAGGAGGAAGAAGATGAGGAGGTCTAATAAGCGTATACAATACATTTGTAGTTTTTCTATTTTGTATGGTGTGTAAAATAAAATAAATTGATTGGATATATGGTACGTTTTGGCTAATATAAATTGTTTGGATTCACATGATTACCATAAATTGAGGTAACTGTGCAGGCGTGTTGCGATTTCGCAAATTTGCACGCACATGCAGACCAGGAAGGTTACGAACTCGCAAGGTAGCATTACACGAAGCGATATCGTGAGATGAGATTCAAATTTTGCCTGCTAAGCTCTGTCACTCTGTTCTAGCTACCTGCGAGCTCGCCAGAACCAAGCTAGGGTCTTGAGATATCGCCAGTTTCCATCATTGAATTTTCAAAATTATAGTATTGACATGACTTTGGAAGCTTGCGATTTTGTTAGCAGACTCGCTTAGTGCTTGCGAATTCGTTAACTTACTCGCTTAGTGTCATTTTGCAATATTCAGCTTCAAATTTCATAATTATTGGTTACAGTGGACAACAAAGTAATGTTAAAATACTGTTGAATAATTGAGGGAGATGTATAGAGTAATTTTTGAAGACAATAAATTCGATTTAAATCCAACAAAAACTTCAAAAGAAGGAAACAGATTGTAGCGCACGACGTATAAGTGAACTTAACATCCAATGTGATATACAAAAAAACAGAAATCACTAATCTATCCTTCAGTAGATGGTGTTGGAGACGGAACAATCTTCTTGGCCTTCTTACTCGCTTGTGCTCTTTCAATTCCACGTATCACCTTTTCGGTACACCAGCATTCCTGATTAATATGCGCGATTTTTTCTCTCATAAGGTCGACTGTGTCCTCTAGGCCTCTGTAGTATGCTTCCGGTTAGAGCTCTGATCAAACATTTGAAGCAAATGTTACTTACAACAAGATCTTACATACAATAGCATATTTAAAAGCTTATAAGACATAATTAGAATGCATCATGACTAAATTAGTGTACCTTCAACTTGATTTCTGACCTCTCCCTCGTCGAGCACCAAAGGTTTTTTGGTTGAATCTTCCGCCGCCTGCCAAGAACCATCCACCAGCTCACATTTACCTTTCCTCTGAAAGTATTCCATAGAGTAAAACATACACTCTTGAGCCTTTGCGGACAATTTCATCTTAGGGAAAGTGGTTGTGAGATACATGGTAATGAAGTTACCATATGGAAGCTTAGTCACAGGGCGTCGATTCTCAACTACACTTTGTCTCATATTCTCAAATATGACATAGCCCGGGTTCAACCTTAGCTCCTCTATCACACAATAAAACATGACAATTGTTGTGTAGTTAAGCTCGGTTATCCACCCGCCTTTCGGCAAAACTGATCTAGCTATCATTTCGTACAAGATTCTTTGGTGACAAGTCAACTTCTCAAGTTTGTATTCCCTTGGCTTACCGAGAGGACCCTTAGGCCGGCCAAAGTAATTGAAACCTAAGTTTTGTAGGTAAGCTTCGTCAAATCCACCACTTTCAGGCCACTTTTCTCTACAATAAAAACCTTCCGGGGGAGGGTTACTGTAATCCTTTTCTACAACATACGACACGCCTAAAGCCTTGTTAAAAAATTCTTCTCCTATCTCAAAATCCTTCTTGTTTACCCTAGTAAACCAACGCCCTGTTTCCTTCTGCTCCTCAATAAGCTGATGGAAATTGGCATAAAACTGATAGGTTTCTTCCTTATGAGAGGCGTAGTTCAGTCCTAATAAATCATGCAAGTCATGATCTCTAAAGGTTTGTAGCACATTAGTCAACCCTAGTTGCTTAATCTGATCGAAATCTAACACATAGCAATCTAGCAGCGTTGCATGCTTCATTAGGTCAGAATACGCATCAGAAGCAAGTAAACTTACAAAATTTTACTTGTCATAAGCAGTTGAGGAAGTCGGTGCTTGATTGGTTGAAGACAATGCTACCTCTCTGCGACTGGAACCAAATGGATTTGGGGCTTGGTACTTTGTTCTTGCCATGGCTGATACGAATCACTGGGAAATTTGGGCTTGGTTAGATTTGGGGGTTTTTCCTTGATTTGAAATTGGGGATCGCGTTTGGAATAGAACTGCACATGTTTTTTATTTTTATACTACAACAAGCTAGCGACATCTCCACCCTGCTCGTCTACTGTCAAAACGTTGTCGTTTTAATCTAATTTTTCAATTAAATTCTATGGTAAATGTTTCCGAATTCGCCACTTTAATCTCAACAGCTAGCGAGTTCGCTAGTTACACGTCAACTCAGCTCTGTTGGTTTAATATTAAATGTAGCGAACTCGCCACTAACATCTCAAACTTCAAGCGAACTCGCCTGATATACGTCAACCTAAGCTCTGTTGGATGAATAT
Organism: Sherardia arvensis; assembly: GCA_948330725.1. Taxonomy (NCBI): domain Eukaryota; kingdom Viridiplantae; phylum Streptophyta; class Magnoliopsida; order Gentianales; family Rubiaceae; genus Sherardia; species Sherardia arvensis. Next base: position 21,447,767 of record OX415238.1, read on the forward strand.
TAACTGTAGCGATTTCGCCACACTTCTCATCACACTAACGAGCTCGTCAGGTAGAAGCCTGCTTATTCCATATTAGGTTGTATCTGTCGAGCTCGCCTGTTTGTTAGAATGGTGGATATGAATGAAGTAACCTTGCGATCTCGTGAGTATTTAAAGCCTCTTCGTCAGCTTACTAGCGAGCTCGTAAGTGAGACTCTTGTTAGGCTCTGTTGAAGATTTCAAGTTACTTACGAGCTCGTCAGTTTCTATACGAGAGAGTAGCGAGCTCGCAAGTGTAACTCATATTTGGCAAATTTGAATAGTGCGAGTTACTTACGAAATCGTCAGGGGTTGGCGAGACACTAGCAAATACGCAAGTCTAACTGATGTTAGGCTCTGTTGAAGATTTCAAGTCACTAACGAGCTCGTCAGTTATTGTCGCCAGTTCTGGCGAGCTCGCAACACGGTAATCTAGCTACAAAAAAAAACCTGTGCAAAATTTGATGGCATATTTCAACAAAAACAGATGCCTAACTAGGATCATCTCATTCATAATTCTTCATCAAATACTACCACAACTGTTACTACACAAATTGTACTTAATAAAAGGCCATAGTTTGGCCAATGTTTTATCACAAAAGAAAGTAAACTAAATCACAACCCCTTAACTAGAACATCATGTAGTTCTTCAATAGTTCTGTTCTGCGAAGCATCGGTGTTAGGTTGCGGTTTGGTAATGTCTTGAGTCCCTTCGACTTGATTGGTCGCACTTGTGCCAGCATCTTCTTGAGCTGTCGATTCCATCACCAACGTCGCCTCCTCTGCTATTCTTGCCTCCTTCCTCTGCATCTCAGCCTTCTCCGCTGCGTCTTCGCCATCTGACAGGTCATCCTCTTCATCATCGTCATCGTCACTATTATCAACCTCATCATCCTTTTCTCGGCCCGCCACCTTTCCATCGGAGCCATCTGTGGCCTTGCTTTTCCCTTTATCCTCGCTACTCTCTGGCGCGCTCACCTCATCACGCAGCTGCTGTAAAAAATCTGGAATGTCTTCAGAATCGCTCAAGTCGCAGTCGATGTCTCCGCTTTCAAGAAGTCGATTGAGTGTGTCGTTGTTCGCCCGTGAACGTTGCTGCGCTACTTCAATCTCATTGGCCAGCTTTTCAATTTTGACTATCAACCGACCACGAGCTTCAAACACTGCGTCTGCAATTAATAAAACATAGAATCAGTTATGAATGGACTTATGCAACTGTTTTTAAAACGAGCGAAATTTTTTATTACCTGATACACCACCCCTAGCTCTTCTCGCTGCCGCTTCAGCTTCCTTTTTCTTCCCGTACTTCCCATCCGCCTTCAATTCCAGCCTTTTATTACGCAACCAATCATTGTCGTAATAAACAATCTGCATTGGCCTACCCCTTGGGAAGATACCGGCTTTTCTGATCAAGGCAGTCACCAAACCCCCATCCGGAATTGCGGCTTTCTTATGCCTTGCCATCTTCATCATGTGGCTAAGGATCGTGAAGCCGGGATTGATCTTCATCTTCTCCATGATATAGTAAAACAGCGTCAAAGAAGCAATCGATGGCTCACAAGCATGGCCTAGAGTAGGCAGAACATTCCCACATATAATTTCAAAGACTAACCGATGCTTCTCGCTTAGTCTATACACTGGGTATGCCCTAGCTCTACCCGCTCTATTCGAGGTCCTTTTAAACCACTTTTGACCCATCTCTACTACATTCAGTGGCTGTCTAGGGCTAGTGGCTGGAAAGTGTTGTTCATAGTAAACCTCGTATGGGCCATCGGGTTTGGTTGGTCTAAGATCTTCACTGCTCTTGTAGGGGCATTTCAACACACTATTTATCATGAATTTATCAACCTTAAACTTAACCCCTCTAACCATGGTGGTTATTTCATCGACCCCTTCCTCTAACCCTAAATTAGCATAAAACTGCAAGAATTCCTCATAGTAGATGGGGTCGGGAAGCTGTAAAAGGTGATCTAGGTTTTGTTCCCTAAAATAATCAAGCTTCAGAGCAGGCACAGTGGTACTATCAAACACCTTATTCTGAATTACAGAACGAGACTGTAAGCGGGCATACCTCGCTCTTGCTTTGTCATTGAAGAACCGTGGCTCGTCGTTGGCATTATCCACCTCCTCGCCGCCCTGTCCCGGCGGCTTTCCGGCGGTCACCTCTTCCTCTGGTCGGCGGGCACTTGTTCCTCCTCGGTTTTCAGCTCTGGATGACGGCTCGACCTGTTCCTCACCGTCCACTCGCTTTCTCTTGGATGCAGCACCTGCCTGGCCTCTCCCACTCCCCTGCGAACGGCCTGATCCTCTGGTTTTGGGCGGCATTGCTAGATCTCCGGCGAAATCGCAGAGTTCTAGTCTAGGGTTTCTAATTTGGGGCAAAAATAATTTTGCCCGACCTTAATTTTTTTTATATACTTCACATGCTTGCGAATTCGCCATTTTACTCGCTTGGTAGTTAAAATTACTTTCACTACTTGCGATATCGCAACCCTGCTCGCTTGAAGTTTTCCCACATCGCCAAATCAAGTGTCAGTTCTTCAGTATATATTGCTCAAGTTTTCTGAATGGTTCGATAAGTCGCCGACCCGCGCAAACTGGACATGAAACACACACATTGATATGCAGGCCAAGTAGGCCCAATCTATACTATATACAACACTATACTACCACCTACAGCCCATCAATGACTAAGGCCCAACCCCCAAATCTTTTTGGTGGTTACACACACTAGCGAGTTCGCCACTTGCTCGCACATGGAGGGTCAGTAATTTGGGTTTAGGGTTTTTGGGTTTAAACCTAGCGAGTTCGCAAGGTACTCGCCAGTTCATTTGTGGGCTTAGGGTTTAGGGTTTATACTACCAACTTTGACACTAACGAAATCGCAAGCACTCATGTTCATGTATAAATTTTCTATCTCAAATCATTTTTGTTAATTGTACATATTTTATATATATTTGTAACATAAACATTTATTAAATAGTTTATTGTTTACTTTAATTTAATATAATTTTGCCCATGAAACTTGAGTTGTGGAAGTGAACAACATATATGATTGTAAAATCATTTCATCTTATGTCACAGGTGCGATTTAATAACCAAAGTTACGTTCAAAAGTTGTCGAACTTGATATGTTATTACTTTAATTTTTGACTTTATTTGAACTAATCAGTCATTACTGTACATTTATTACATCCAACACTAATAGTACTTTGTTCTAAATTACATGTACGTGACGACTACTGGTTATGAACACTTACGCAGTATTTACCAACAACAATGTTAATGAGGATGATCTAATTCTTTTTTACATTACATGATTCGATGGTTACCATAATATATTCCCATTGATTATCAAGTTCATCAACCTAATTACATTAATGTTGTCACAACCAGCTAGTACCTGGCAAGCTATTTCATAACTCCATTTGAATATACGATGAACATTTGGGACTTTAGAGTACGATATGCTTTTCAATAGTCATATATATATACACTTGCAATTAATAGAATGATTACTCCATGACATAGTCGCAAGTAAATACCTTATTCCACACTTATATTCACATTAATGTTGTCACAACCAGTTAGTACCTGGCAAGCTATTTCATAACAACTTTTGAATATACGATGAACATTTGGGACTTTAGAGTACGATATGTTTTTCAATAGTCATACATATATACACCTGCAAATAATAGACTGATAACTCCATGCCATAGTCGCAAGTAAATACCTTATTCCACACTTATTTATAATGAAACTAATTTATTAACCTCCACTTCAATATTACGCTAAAGTCACCAACTTTATACCTTCTTACACGTGGTAATTAACTAGTGTATTATCAAACGAACTCGCAACGCCGAAATATATTTGATATACACCTTATTCCGCGTTAACTACCATAACGAAACTAATTAAATAAATTCAATGTCATTTTAACGTTCAAGTCACCACTTTCATACCTTCTTAGACGTGGTAATTAAAAAGTGTATTAACAAACTGAATGGCAGATGATTGAGAAAATTACATCATGCATCCACAGTTGCGAGTTCGCAAGGGTCCAAATTTATGAACTGGACCTCTTGCGATTTCGCAAGGGTCCAAATTTATGAACTGGACCTCTTGCGATTTCGCAAGTCACAGTGGTGAAGGTATTGAATGCATGAGTTTCATTAATAGCGTTATCGCATGGTGCTTGAAACCCGATGCGTATAACTAGCGAATTCGCAACAAGGCCCGCCTCTGGTCGTCAACAGCATAATTCCAAGCCAAGAAGACCACAAACTTGGCATCTTATCACTTTTCATGGTCGAATCTTTCTTCCAAATCTCTTCTCTTTTCACATATTCTCTACTCTTTCCACATCAATCTTCCATCAAATCTACACAAACCCTTCCATAAATTCAACTACATCTCAAGTGGGTCAATCCAAAGTGTAAGCAATTTGCTAAGCTTTTCAATTACTTCTCCACTATTTGTTTCTGTACCCATATGCTTGCCATTATGATTTTGTACTTGTTGTTTTGGAATTTAGTAGCACGATTTATGTGGGTAGGAGAAGGACAAACAAGGTAACCCATCCTCAACACTATAATCAATTCTACATCTACCTATTTGATAATTGCAAAGGTATGGGTTTTTAGTCGATTACACTTATTTTGTGAGTTTTAAGGGTGATTAGGGTTTATATATTCGTTGGAGTGTTAAAGTTATGATTCACCATTAATTAATCACCACTAGGTCCATTTAAATGGTTACATTTTATTTGTTTTAGGTACTTGTGTCTAGGTAACCAAAATTATACTTAACTTGTGTGTAAATGCATATTCATGACCATGTTTGTAGGCATTCATTGATTGGGGAATGTGGACTATATACATGTTTTGTCATTTCCACTAACAAATTGGTCTCTAAACGTAGGAAAGGACAATGAGTGAACCAACAAACTCGACTTCTTCCAACTCATCTAGTGGTGGAGAAAATGTTGTTCGCGATTCGAGACGACGTAAAACAAGGAAGCTTAGTCGCGCTTCAAAAGAAGAACAAATGAGGACCCATTGTCGCGAGATAGAGACACGAATCTACAATAAAATTTTAACACATGTCAAATTTAATGACATCGGTGTAGCTATTACGCCCTATGATGATGCCCATAGATGGTCTAGTTGGTGTGGGAAAATAGGTAGGACTCATGTGCCGCTAGACACTACGGATTGGAGGCTTCTAGACCCCGCTATAAAAAGGGGTGTGTGGAAGGAATGCAAGGTGAAGTTCACTTTTTTATTTATTTTCATTTAGTAATACCTTATTAATAGGACTTACCATCTGTACTATATCAATGTTAGCGACCCTTTGTGATCGAAGCCAAATCGTACGATCAAGTGAAGAAGAAGGCATTACAAATTGCATCAAAGTCGCATCGCGAGCATAAATATACTCTTGCCAAGGAGTACATAAACCCAAAGGGCATAAGGTTTGGTCAACATCCTAAGGATCGTTACAATCACATTGTCCCACTCACTTGGGAGATATTCAAGGCACGATGGCTAGAAAATGATTTAAAGGTTAGTACTAACATTCAATTTGCTTAATTTAAATTTTTTCCTATACACCTTTAATTGTTCCCTAAATTAGTGAATCCTTACTAACCAATAAAATTCATAAAGGGTGTGGGTGATGATAAGCGTAAAGCAGCTGCTTCTAATAATATGACCGACACCGGTGGACGGTGTGGATATTTGGGTGTGGGGAAGAAGACATCTAAAAACAAATACGATAAAGAGGTTAAGGAACTAGTAGATGGTGGCACCCCCAAGAAGAGGCAAAAAACCAAGTCGCGGCCGAAGACCCAACACAATATACTCGAGAACAGTTATTTGTGCTTGGTAGAATTAAGGCCGACGGAAAATTCTCAAGCGACGAGGCAAAGAGAATTGCCGGACGAGTGGTACGTGTTATATAAGTTTACATACTTCTCAAAACCATTAATGTTACTAAAATTAAAATAGAACGTCATAGTGTATTTAAAATACGACAACCAATTTGTTTGATTATTATTGTGAGTAGGATGAGGTAGGGCTTGAAGTTGAACAGGGTTTATTCATCCCGGTGGGAAAACATGATGTCTTGCATAGAGCACTAGGTAAGGATGAACATCCTGGAAGAGCAAAGGGGATAGGTAGATATGCGACCCAAATTGAAGCTTTTGGAATCAAACGTAGTAGCAAAAATCCTAAACCCTCTAAACTCCAAGTAGCCTTAAGTCAAGCTAAAAAATCCGAGCAAGATGTCAAGAATTTGAAAGCCATCTTAGCCAATGTTTGTGCTTTTGTGAATTATCCTATTCCCGATGATTTGTGTCTAACAAATCAAGGTAATGGACCATCATTTAGAGGCTCCCATCCATCCCCGCCCCAAGCTGAGGTTGACCAACCAAATCCTCCATTCGACCACATCGACATATGCACGCCATTGGCTCCTAGCCAACCTCAAGTTGATATACAACTTCCGCAAGTTGATATACAACTTCCCAAACCAACCACAAAGGTTAGGTTATCACCCTTGTCTAAGCCTTACATTCAAATTAATTACGCTTAATCATCTACTTCTTTTTGAAAATACTATAATAACAAACTAATTTTTTTTATTGAATGTAGATTTCCCATTCTTGCAAGTTGCACGTTGTTAGAGGTAATAATTCTCAACCAATACACGTTGCTAATGGAAATTCCTATCCTCATATGACTTTGCATCACAAATCAAAAGTCCCTAAGGGTTTCGTAAGGGTATCCATAGTTGAGGTGTATGTAGAAGATGCCTTGTTGCCGGTGACTGAGGATGATGAATGCACAACAGTTGGTCAAGGTTTGGGATTTTTTTTCGTATGGCCCGCGTGGTTGGTTGTAGATGCTAATTCAACATGCATCCCCAAGAACACAAAGCAACCAACAGAGATTGCCAACCTTAATTTCCCAATCCATAAGATTCCTCTCTCTAATGAGTGTGTGGGTTTCATGAAAGCTCTCCCGGGTTTTGTTCGCACACTATTTGACATGCTAGGTCATCATAGCCGTGAATCTGTGTACTATTTTGTAGCCAATTCCAAGGTTTTTGGCGAGGCAAAGGAAGTGGTTGTTCCTTGGGAAGATTTTGCCCTATTTTGGCACAAACAAACCCTTCCCGATACTATACTAATCCTACATCAAATGTAAGTGTTATTGTTTAACCTAGTGGTATTTATGTGTTACTTTATTGTGTCCGTATTTATATACCTCTTCCGATACTTTATGCTCTAAGATTGTTGTAGGTTCATGCAATACGTCTCTTTGAGCGTGACCAAGACATTCATCGGTTTTTTGCACCCGACTTGCTTGCAACAAGCCCAACAAGGTAATAATGTGAGGCTTGCTTACCTTACAAAGTTGCTAAGCGACAAGAGCAAAACCATTTTCATTGGGCCATACCTAGAGGGGTATGTATTTACTAATTGTTTGATTAGTAGATATTAGTTTCAACTGCATATAATCTATGTTATAGTCTGAGGTGCATGTTGTTTAATATATAGTTGTCATTGGAGTTTTGTTGCAATGATTCCATCATTGAAGTGTGTCTATTGGATTGATCCACTACATTTCGCTCCATCTACAAAATTCGCCGATCTATTGGAGATTGCTATGCATGCTGTGAATGACGACACACTCCTTAACTTTGAACTTATTCAAATTCAGGTTAAAACATCGACTCCTTTATTACGTATTTGCAGCTAAATAAATACATTTATATACCATATGTTAAACTACTTTAATTTCAGCACCGCAAGCAATTGTCCAACTGGGAGTGTGGATACTACATGATGTTGTATGCCTACGAGTGCATTGAGACCCTTACAAGTGACAATTTGGAACTACATCGCGTGAGTACTCTTATAATATGAAAGTTTCTATTTATTACCTACAAATTACCTTAGTTTGTATTAATAAATGTATCTCATTCGTAGATACTCGAGGAAAATCAATCGGCATACACTAAAAAAGAGCTAGAGTTGGGGAGAGATAGATTTGCAAAGCACTTGGTCATCGTTAGAGCTCGATTCATATCTAGACCACACGTACCACGTAAGGATGCATGTAAAACCTAAGTCGTATTTCTACATTTGTTATACATACAAAGGATTATAATTTATGAGTTCTTTGTGTTTGCCATTTAGTGGACTACATATATCTTGCAATTGACAGGTTTAGATATGCCAATTATACTATTTGTGCGGGAAATTTACCAAAAATCAAAAATTAATGTACTAGGCTTTTTTCCTGGCGAGCTCGTTACCTTTCTCGTTAAGCACCAAATCACTTTTGCGAGTTACATGCGTACTCGCAAGTAGTCAAGCTCAGGTGGCGGTTTCGCCACATAGCTCGTTAGGTTGACCTCTGTCTCACCAATATTATGTCTAACGACGTCGCAACTTGACTCGTCAAGCCTAGCGAAATATACAAGCGAGCTCGCCACAAATCATCAGAAATCAAGCCCAATCACTGTTTACTAGCGTATTCGCAACTCTGTCGCTCGTTAGCCACTGCCTCTCCAGTCTCCGACCCTGCGATCTCGCCAGTCTGCTCGTCAAGCCTGCCGAGCAAGTTAGCGAGCTTGCCAATAAACTACTAAAATCGCCTAATCTCAGATAATACGACGTTGTCTAATCATGCCTGAGAGTACACTTACGAACTCGCTACAAAATAATAAGAGATGGCGTAGCGAGCTCGCTAGGACAGTTTTAGGCGAGCCTCAAACGACTCCGCTAGTACCCTCGTTCACTATCTAACATCTTGTCCAGGCAAACTAGCGGGCTCGCAAGAATTTTACTTGCGATCGCTTGTTGGGGTCGCAACTAATCAAGTGACGCCCTAAACCCTAGACCATAAACCCTATCTAATATGTAGTGAAGCGAACTCGCTACATTTTGTTTAGCGATTCGCCAACAGCTGTCGTAACAAGTCAGACTCACACATAATTTCAGCCTTGCGTTAAATCTGGCGAACTCGCCACTTGGTCAGTTAGGTTTTGATTTTAGTAGTTGTTGCGAGCTCGCAACACGTGATAAAGGCGGAAGTGACATACTTCTAAGGCGGAAGATACGCCTTAAAACAGAAATATTTTAAGGCGGAAGAGGAACCGCCTTAAAGCTTTTTCAGGTTTTAAGGCAATACCAGAGAAGGCATTTGTCTTCTGCCTTGAAACGTGAAGGACCAACCGCCTTAAATGCTGCAAAATTGTAGTAGTGGTGAGAAAAGCATATATTATATATTCAAAGGTGGCTGTTTAATATCAAAAGTTTTTAGAATGCATAACATTCTACTTTTAGTGCTGAAGGTTAACTTTTAATTCTCAAATGTTTTTTTTAAGAATATTATGATGTTGCATGTGAGAAAAGTATATGTTTTATATTCAAAGGTGGGTAAATAATATCAACAGTTTTTAGAATGCAAAATATTCTTCTTTTAGTGCTGAAGGTTAACTTTTAAGGCTTAGAGATTTTTAATTTTAAAAGCATCATGATGTTACATGTTTTTATGAAGACGTCAAGCAATCTCTCACTAGAACAAATGCTCTCTCCTCTCTCTACTTTCTTTCCTAAAATTCCCAACCTTTTTCACTCTTACTGATGATGCTACCAGCTTCCAGTCCCGGTCCGGATACGATAGGAGTCTCCGGGTCGGATGAGACTTTGTCCGTGCTCCGCGCGTTTTCACCTAATAGGCCTGCAAAACAACGCCCCGGAGTATCCCGAGGATAGCTACTCCGGCGTGATGATGAAAGAGGGGCCTTTGAATAGGAGAGATAATAAGGATATATTGAGAGAGTTTTAGTCTGATAGAACATAACTTTCTCCACAAGTCCAAAGATGTATTTATAGGTGTGAGGTGGTGAGGATCCAACCCAAAGGTAGTGTTCCTGCCTGTTTGTCCTTACCCGGGGACAGGTCATATTCATGTCCTTTTTGTCCCCGAATAACACCATTCTAGCTGACGTCATATGGACCGGACCACTCTCTGGGCCGGAGCCTGGAAATGGGCCAGAGCCAATATCACCACTAGCCCCCCGAGATATGGGATTCATCCGGAGGTGTCTGATCCGAAGGAGGGGTCCCGTGTCTCAATATGTATCGGATGCTCTTCTGTCGAGCGTATCAGCGTTAATCACATCTGGTTGTCGATGGGATCCGTCCTGAGGCATGCAATCCGATCCGGAAGCGTATTTCCGGGTTATCTCTATTGTGTGAGTCCGATCATGTGCTGTTCACTTAGTCTGTCCCGCGATGGACACGTGTTTGTACGCGCATTTATATCATCATAAATACGGTGTCGTTAAACGAAAAATCCTGCTTTATTTTTCAAAATAAATTCCGCTCTCTTTTCAAGAAAGCAATCATGTCGCCTTGGGACTCGGTCCCCCTTTGCTTGTCCTATTTCTATAAATAGGAGTCTTTGTCAGTCACTTTCGCCTTTCACTTTCTTGTTTTCTTCTCCCCCTCCCTCCTTATTCTCTCTCTTCTTCACGCTTTCCCCTTTCCAGCAACTATGGCTGCTCGTGATACAGAGAGAGAACTGGAGGTTCCTGTTAACTAGGATATTGAGAATGAGCAAAGGGTAAAATCGTCGGATGATGATGAGGTCGATGCAGTGCCGTTAGATGGGGAGGTTAAGATAGGGGTGAACCCCGTTCCGGAAGAGGACGACACGAAGGAAGGGGATACAGTGGAGATTGATACTGCTGTAAAGGAGCTCGTCCAGACGATGGTGGTTCCGGTCTCGATCGACACGAGGAGGATCACACCATGGTGGCAGCCATTCCCCGGAGTCATTTTCTATATGGCATCACTTTTCCCCTTTCCCTTCTTTTTCTATCTATCTTTGAGTACTTCAACATATCTCCGGCCCAATTGCAACCTAATTGTATCGCGGTCATCCGGGCGTTCCTTCTCAACTGTTACCGTTGCGAAGTGACGCCGTCCCTGGAGCTATTCCGGGCCTTCTACCATCTGGAGGGCACCAAAGACGAGGGGATCTTCAATTTTCAGAAGCGGATAAAAGTGAAGGACTGCTGCCGGGGCCGACGTGATATCTATGCCAATTGGCAGAAATGCTATTTCATGTTTGACACCGAGAAGTATCCGTGTCCCAAGTGGAACCATGGTGCCAAGAGGGAGGAGAAAACGGAATACCATCCGGATGGGTTGGAGGCGAGCATAGCCAAGCTAAGCTACAATCAGCTTGACTTGCCCAAGTACAAGAACGGTGGGAAGTATGTCTTTCCCCTGAGTGCATATGAGAAAGAGGTGTTCACTAAGTGCCGCTTCTATGTTAATCAGGATCTGTCTCGTACGTATTCTTATCCTTCTCCCCTTCTTATTATTATTTTTTTATTATTATCTGTCTGATCCGTTTTGGGTTCTTGCAGAGTTTCCTCAGATTGAGGCTAATGTCAATCCACCCTCCGGATCGGTCAAGATAAAGAGGACGGAGAAGCAGAAATCCGGTTCAGGGACCGGCACGAAAACCCCGCAGGCTAATGTTGAGAAGTGGAAGAAGAGGAAGCGCGAGTTGGCTCGCCTTGAGAAGGAGAAAGCCAAGAAGGAGGCTTTGAAGAAGACGGATACAGCGACCAGCAAGCAGCCTCAGAACAAGGAGAAGGTGGGTGAGGCTGCTGTGGCGGTTACTAATCGGGCGGCCGCTTTATGGTCAGGGGTCCTCAGTCGTCGGAGGACGAGGAAGATGGTGAGTCTCTCAAGAGGAGGCGTAAGATCAATGTTCCCCCGGCGTCCTGGAAGTCCACCCATAGTCAACAATCCGAGGTGGGAGCTCAGAAGGACGGGAAAAAATTGATTCCGAGCGTCCGTCAGGAAGGGAAGGAGATGATTCCGTTCGGAGAGAAGGATGGGAAAGAGACCACTCACAGCAGCGGTCGTCAGTCTAACCGGGTAACGGATCTTTACTTTAGTTTTTTTTTGTGCTATCTTCTGACGCTTTCTTTTCCTTTTGCAGGACTTCGCTGCTTATCTACTCAGCTCTCCGGGTGTCGCTGGGTCAATCAACAAGGCTTATCATGTCCAAAACACTGTGATGGCTCAGAGAGTTTGCGGGCTGGAAAGATCAAACAAAAATCTGAATCGTGATCTCGCCGCGGCTAAGGCACGGGCTACCAAGGCGGAGGCCTGGATAAAAGAGCTGGAGGCCGCTGCCTCTCCGTCTGCACAGAAAGACTTGTGCGTTGCCTTTGCTGACAAGGTGTTCCGGAGTCTCACCTTCGAGCGGGACTTGACCGACCTTTGCCTCGCCTCCTATAAGATCGCGATGAACCTAGTATATCAGAAAATGAGGGGCTGGGTTCCGGAGAGTCGTCTGGAAGAGTTCAGCGAGCACTTCTATCATCCAGTTGTTGCGGAGGAGTACAACTATACTGTGGATCAGTTTTATCGCAGAGGCGTTGAGAAGATGGGACCTTCCGTGCTGAAGGTGTTCGATGGTGTCCAGAAGCCCATAACTGCTGCAACTATCAGTGCTTATGATCGCGGATTAGTGAATCTGACCACGGAAGTCGCTCCACCTCCGGAGCGTGAAGCTCAAGAATCTCCGGCCAAGGTGAAGTACTTGGAGGTTCTGAAGATGTACTCTCCCGATCCCGAGGATTATCAACCAGAAGATAATGAGCATCGTCCGGAGGACAATGAGCAGCGGGTTGATGATGTGGACGACGGCCATAATAGTGAAGAAACTGATGTAGATGACACTCTTTAGTTTCTTTTTCGTTGTAACCTTTTGTTGTTGCTTCCGTCCGACTAGGTTTAATATTCTTTTGTTTAGTGTAGGAAGGACGGACGCGATGACTCGGATGGGGATGATAGCCCTCCAGATAATGTAATTTCCTTCTCTTTTCTAATAATGAATTTTTTTTCCTATCTCTTTATCTTGTCACTTTTCCTTATGTTTCATTACATTCTCATTTCGTTCTTAGCACGGATGATGTATGCCGGACACCAACACTTCGACGACGAACCAGGCTCTTGAACTGATCTGTAAGACAAAGGCCCCGGGTGTCCCGGGGATAGACACTCTGACGCTCAAGTCAGTATATTTGCTTAAGGCGTAAAGTATGAGATTAGATGGAGAGGTCTACCAAACCTTTAGGGTATTTATATGGCTACAATCCGTAGATCACCAAGATATGTATTTATGGTATGAATACAACTCTTATGGGAATAATAGTTGTTTTACCATATATAATAGAAGTATATTTCGGACATGGTTGTATTACCATGTTTAGGATAATTGTATTACCATCTTTGAGAAGATGTATATTCCTTGTAGAACATTCATAATATACGCATTCCTTATAAGGATTAGGATTGATGGACCTGTGGATCCACCCTTCGCGTATCTCGAGCCCACGACCCTTCTCAGGCCTTGGTCCAAGTATGAATGAGGCCCGAATATGAACCATGGACTTATCAGTAGCCTAAGGTAGATCTTCAGAATATAGAGTACTCCATCTCGAAGGTTGAAGGAGAGGCTTGCTTCTCGAGGGAAGACCAATAACTCGAGGAAGACTAACTCGGGGTATCCTTCTAGGACTGTCTTCTCGGGCTTAACCTTCTGAATAACTAGCTTCAAGTTCTTTCGTATTCCATCAGATATATGGACGGCTGAGATTAGCTTCCTTTGAAATCCAGATGGTAGATACACGTGGCGTGTCTTCATTGGAAAGCAGAGATGGTCTGTCCCCCGTCTCTCCAATTACTTGCATTGGAAACAGAATCGAGGTAATTGCTCGTCTTCAATGCTGTCTGGGTTTGGATTAAATTTCCCAAATCATTCCCATTGTCTTCTCTTATTCAAAAAATTTTTCTTTCCAAGTTCAGAAGACGCATCAGTACTTCATCAATTTTTGAAGCCCCAAATTTCTATTTTCTGCTTCCATCATCAGCAAGTGCTATCTTCTTTCTCTGCGCATTTGCTTGTGTCTGTTTTTCCTTTTATCTTTGTTTGTGTATTTCCCCCCATACTCTCTGTAATCATGAGTAATAGTAGTAAAACAATTTCCATCCCTCATCATGATGAGGGAGAGTATGTAGAAGCTCAGGCTGAGGAGAGTAGCTCCCATGACCGCCGGAGAGCTGAGGTTGCGAGTGGGAAAAAACCTATAGTTCTGAAGAAGAAAGCCTCTGAGGAAGAGAAAAGGTTGAGGGCAATAGCCAGGAGGCTCAGATAGAGGGGAATAGCCTCATGGTAGTGCATGTATCCGGAGGTATAGTATCCATGGATGGCGAAGATAGTAGTAAAAAGTCGCTGAAGGAGGATAAAGCACGCGCTGATGCTGCTATCTTCGCAGAAGGTTGCCCCTTTTCAATTCCTTCTGATGCTGACCTCATGTACTTTGGAGAAGACAAGTCTGCAGCTGAATTAGTAACTCCAAATCGAGGGGTCATATACGGGAGGTTTCTGCAGCATGGGTTAGCCTTCCCTTTTCCCCCACTGTTGGATGATTTTCTTCAGCATTATAGGGTGCTTCCAGGGCAGTTACATGCCAATGTGATAGTAATCATTATGGCCCTAATAACCTGGTGTGCTCGTAAAGGTTACCGTCCCAGTCTTCTTTTGTTGCGAACCATGTATAAGGTTTCCATTGTTAAACAAAATGTGATCTTGACCTCTCGGGATACATCTCTAGGTAAGCTTTTTGTTCTTCTTGTGAACTGTGGGAAGTGGGATAATGTAAAACTACCTTCGATCGAACCAAGTATGATGTTCCTGATTGGAACGAAGAAGTCCAAAATGAGATCTGGCATGAAGTGGAGTCTTCCCACAAACTGCTAAATATAGCTGGGGAGTTGGTGAGATATAAGATCAAACTTAGAGAGGGTAAGTTTGTATCTTGAGATCATCAAATGGGTTGGCAATGGCCTATAGAGACGTATGACTGGTTGAATCAACTGTCCGGCCATACTCTTCAAAATTGCAGCTTCTTGAAGTTGACACATTTTGATCAGCCAGAAGGTGTTGAGATGGATTGGTATGAAACCCTTCTGTCTATGGAGCAGGATCCAGTTGGTGCAGCTAAGGCGTTGCAGGCCTCTAGGGCATTAGAAGAAAGAACTGCCCGAGATGAGGTATCTGAGAAAGAGGTAGATAAGGAAATCTCGGGTCTAATGAAAAATGCTCGACGTAGGCGTCGGTTCAAAAGGCTGGTTCAAGGGCTTAAGAAGACTCAATCCCAGCTTAAGGTGATTGAGGAGGCAGATTGCCTATTTATTCCTGTAGCTTTAGATCCATCAGATGAGGAAGAGGATGAGGGTTCAGCCCTGGTTCGATGTCCGAGAAAGGAGGTGTCTCGGACTTCTAGTGTCCCCCCAACCATGGTTGATAATTTTGATGAGGTCATGATGATAACTCCTATAGTAGATTCGGATGCGTTGCAAGAGGGTTTTTCTTCTTGTTTATTTTATTCTCGTCCACAATGTGTCAATCGCTTCTTATGCTGACTTCCTTCCTTTTATATGCAGTGGGTGCTTCTAAGGTGAACAAGGCAACAAATTTGTTGGCTCAGATAGTTGAATCGAGGGGTCTGTCGAACAATAATGAGAAGAAGAGGAATCTTGAGGCCTCAGGGAGTTCTGCGGACGAGTCTTCCAAAAAGCCAAGGCTTGAACTCGGACCATTGGAGGAGTTCGAGAAGTATGTGTCACCTCCTCCTTTCGAGGCTCTGGTCGAGGTGGTACCAAGCTGTCCTGAGATTAGCCAGGTATGATTCGACTTAACTCTCAATAGAATTAGCTGTGTAGTTAGCTAACTGTCTTTATCTTGTTTTACAGTCCGTGAGTCAAATGAAGTACATGTACAACTCCATTCGGACACTGTATAATCGTTCTCAAGGGCAGGCGTCTGAGCTTGAACTGATGAAGGAGGAGATATCCAAGAGATCTAAGGAACCTTCCGATATGCTGAAGCACCTCCAGGATGATATGGCTCAGGATAAGGCCAAAATAGAGGCCTTGAAAGAGGAGAACCAAGCCTTGAAGAAGGCAAAAAGGCTGTCTGATGGTTCCTTCCTATATCTGAAAAGGAACATGGCTTTGGTAGAAGCGGAGAGAGATCGGTACGCTAATCCAGTTAGCCAGAGGCGGCTAGTTCAGCTGATAATAGATTTCTGCCTCAACTGTCCAGAGATGGAGCCTCATCGCCAAGAGTATGGTGAATTCTACCATAAGTCTGAGCTCTCGAAGATGTGAATTCCTCTGAAGGGATTTCTTAATGAAGATATTCAAGGATGTCTTGCCCCTGCCTACACTTGGCCAGAAGTACCGGAGAATTTGAAGGAGTTTCCGGCAAAGTTTAGCCAGATTGGGGGGTTTGAGACCAGTCTACTGACTAGCTTGGAATCCTTGAAGAAGGCCTTAACTCTTGAGGAGTTCCAGGACAAGATGTCCAGTTTGTATCCTGAGCTGTCAATCCTGGTGGAGAAGCCGGCTGTGGAGACTTCAATTGTGGACCCGAAGACTTTCGATGGGCAGGAAAAGTTGTAACTCCTTAGAGCCTTGTCTTTTACTCAAAATTCTTCTCTTTGCGCCAATTCTTGGTGTTTCATGTATTCTGAACATATGCTTTATTTCTGAAATTAATTGGTTTTTACCTTCCTTTATGTCCAGTGTTGCTCTGCCGCTTGTGCTGATTTGCAGGTCAAGTATGAAGCTGTCCTTCAGAAGAGCAAGAAACTGGAGGAAGATTTGGCTGACTCCAAGGACTGTTTTAGCATCGTGCGAGAAGAATGTGAAAGTCTTCGTGGCGGGTTGAAGATATCTTTGGAGCGAGAGCTGAACTGAATCAGCAGTTGAGCGATCTTCAGAAGAGATAAGGATTTAGAAGATGCGCACAGCAAGGTCCTGGCCACCAATAAGGAGTATGACAAAGAATGGAGGAAAGCCAAGAGTGACTTAATGAAGGTCAAGGGTGAGAGTCACGAGAAGGATCTTCGTATTTCTACCCTCCGAGATGAAAATATCACCGTAAATCATAAGATTGCCTCCAGGATAGACAAGTTGAGGATGAGCCAGGCAGAGCTGAATGCTTGCAGGTTCCAAATAAAGGAACTAGAAGCTCAAGGTGTGTTTGTCATACTTTCATGATCTTCAAGGAGGGAGATAGGTGGACCTTCTTGCGTCCCATATTCAGGACCGTTGATAAGGCCTCATGTCCAAGAGGGTATATCTCGAGGTATCCCCTATGGAAGGGGCAGGGAGGTGACACCGACTCCTAGAGCTCGTGGCTCAATTGACTCTCCTGTTCGACCTGTAATTATAGGAAATAGAAGGGGATCTCCTACGACCTCTCGATTGATGAGGGTGGCAGAAGAAAGTAATTGGGGCAATGGCCTCCAAAATGGTCGAGGTCGTGCCTCTACTTCTTCTCGCGGTCGGGGTCGTACCCCTGTATTTAAAGATCTTCACGAGGTATAAGAAGTTTCATAGTGTAATAACACTTTTTTGATTTTGCCTTTATAAAGGTCTTTATATTGCAATCCTTGAGAAGATTGACTTTTTAGGCTTATGAATAGCCTTAACAAATTGTGATGTGTACCTTAATAGGAGTATCACATGGAGAGTCGAGTTCCAAACTTTGTGAGTTTGCATGACCCGTATCATGTTGGTCTTTGACCATATACTTTTTATAAGTATATTATTTTATTTTGGCCTAAGATGATTGAAGTTCAGACACGTAGTCTAAACAGCTCGTATTAGATAAGCAACAATTTATAAGCGTATGGATCTTTAGGCAGCAGTCTTTACTTATGCTTTGTGAGGCATAGTTTCTCTTTGTATTTAGAGAGTATGGTCTGCTTCAAAATAAAATAGAAGATATATATCGAAAAGAAATTGCATTCTTCGAACTTGAGAGTTCGGTAAAATTATAAAAGACAACCCCGAGTTTGGGAGCTCGGGTATAAAAATGTAAAAAGATGAAGAGAAAAAGAGCTTGGCCCGTAGGCCTTATTGAAGTAGTTTCTCCTTATATGGAGAAGGTCTACTTGGTTTTAGCTCAGAGGTACCTGCGTAGGAAGGGCGCCAAAATGACAGGGTCCAAGTGCTCTCCTTCGCGTGTTTGCAAGAGGTAGAATCCACCGGATTGTGCAGCGGAGATTTTGTATGGTCCTTGGCTCCAGCGCTCCTCCTAGCTTGTTGGTGCACCACGGGCCAACTGGCATTACCAGTTCCCCATCTTGGAAGGCTTGGTGTTGACGTTTATGCCATAGTGTAGTCATCTCGTTGTAGGCCTCTTCTTCAAAATGGAACACCATGGGTTGTTCGAGATCAGGCTCGGGGACCATATCTCCAAGAATAGTGTTAACGGCCGAGATGTTGCTCACTTTTCTGGCGTCACGGATGGCCGTGATCATGCAAGAACGCACCACTCCTTGGTCTCCTTTGATTGAATCTACTCCTTGTGGTGTCGGAAACTTCAACATCAGATGGTAGGGAGACCATACGGCTTTAGCTTGGCACATCCAAGGTTTGCCAAGGATAATGTTGAAAGGTGTGACAGTGTCGACTACCACAATGTGTAGTATAGGGTTAAACTCTTCGCTCCATCTGCTATTGTGACTGGGAGAGTGATTTCCCCGAGAGGTATTACTGGATTTCCTGTGAACCCTGAGATCGGACCCGTAGGTTTGAGGTCGTCCTTGGTAAATCCTAGTTTCTGGAAGCAATCCTGGAACATTACTTCTACTCCACTCCCGTCGTCTATGAAGATTCTTTTTACCAGAGTATCTTGTACGGTTGCTGAGATGATGAGAGGATCAGAGTGAGGCACCTTATTTGGTACGGCATCCGCGTCCGAGAAAGTAATGGTTTCCTCGGGGCTAAGCCTCTTGTTCACTGGCTCGGTACGTGGTATGTATCGCACACTATCCTTCAGCTTAGTCAAGGAAATTTCTTCTCCGGTATAGCCATTGATGTCGTTGATGACTCGGTTGGCTCCATTTGGCGGTGGTGGAGGAGGATCTTGAGGGTTGTTGCCTCCGCCGCCCTGGTTGTTGTTTTTATTATTGCGGTAGCCATCCTTCTTCTTCTGCCAGGGTGATAAGTCCATGGTTCGTATTCGGAACTCATTCATACTTGGACCAAGTCCCGAGAAGGGTCTTGGGCTCGAGATACGCGGAGGATGGATCCACACGTCCATCAATCCTAATCCTTATAAGGAATGCGTATATTATGAATATTCTACAAGGAATATACATCTTCTCTAAGATGGTAATATGATCATCCTAAACATTGTAATACAATCATGTTCTAAATATACTTCCTCTATACTTGGTAATACAACTATTCTCCCATAAGAGTTGTATTCATACCATTAATACATATCTTGGTGATCTACGGATTGTAGCCATATAAATACACACGAAGGATTGGTACACCTTCTCTATCTCATACTACATACAATACGCCTTACGCATCATAATACTAACTTGAGAATCAGAGTGTTTACCCCCGGGACACCCGAGGTTGTGTTTTGCAGGTCAGTTCGTGATCAAGGTTCGTCGTCGAAGTGTTGGTGTCTGGCATACATCAATTTGGTACGCCCGGTGGGACATCCACACCCCTTGACGACGTCGCCGAACTTTGTATCTGATCTGATCTTGTGTACTTGTTCAACAAAGTTTTTCACACCATGTCTGAAGCTGAGCAACCCAGGCGAAGCGCCCGAGTCCAGGGCCAAAATCCTGAAGAGAATCCAGAAGCAGAGCAGCCTAGAGGATCTCAGGCGCGCTCCACCTCCGAACCACCATTAAACTTTTCCGTGGGGGCAGGAAACTTCAGTGTTCCGAACTCCCTCGGTCCAAATCCTGCCGTATCTGGAGCATCTGGAGCACCATCCTCCGGTCCAAACCCTGCTGCATCTGGAGTGCCACCTTCTGGATCGAACCCTTTGGGATCTGAAGTACCGAACTCGGACCAGAGGATCTTGATCCAGACTGACATAAACTCCAGCGCTCCGAATTCCCTCGGTCCAAATCTCATCGGATCCGAAACACCATTCTCCGGTCCAAATCCTGCCGCATCCGGGGTACCACTTTCTGGATCGAATCCTTTGGGATCTGAAGTACCGAACTCGGACTAGAGAATCTCGATCCAGACCAGCACGAGCTATAACAACTGCATCAACAATCCAGAAGGACTTGACCAAGAGAATGAGACAGAATATAGCGAATCCGACTCGATCTTTTCTGTGGAAGAAAGAACACAAAGGGATCGACAAATCCTTGCAGACAGACAGAGGGAAGAAAAGTCTGTGATAGAACACAATCACAGGTATATGGATCTAGCCACAAAGCGCTATAATCCAGACGAAATCCTCTTGATAAATCTTTACCGAAGGAGTATAGATGATGATACTCTGAGGACGAAGCTGACAACGACGAATCCTATCACTATTAAGCATCTCCAAACTATCATGGAGGAATATGCCAGCAAAATTAATATAGTGACATGCAAAAGATCCCAAGACCTTGACAATAAGGTGAAGGAGCCCAAGATGAAAATACCAAATGTCGAAAACACTGAAGGCACTCCTAAACCAACCTTCGAATCCTACACTCCTCTAAGCTTAGCAATTTCCCTTACTAAGCTGAAGGATAGTGTACGGGTCATACCCCACACAGAGCCAGTTGACAAGAGGTTCCGCCCCGAGGAAACTATCTCCTTCTCGGACGTGGAAGCCGTGCCAAACCAGGTGCCCCATTCTGATCTGCTTATTGGCAACAATACAGGATACCCTGGTAAAGAGAGTCTTTGTGGACGATGGAAGCGGGGTAGAAGTGATGTTCCAAGACTGCTTCACACTACTGGAGGAACGCAGCCGCAACGTCGGTAATTCGGCGTCTGTACGGCGGTTCGACCCGCCGTTACTGGAACAGCCGTGCATCGGCGTTCCAGAATTACACGGCGGAAACAACCGCCAAGGAACGTTTCGAGTTCGAAACAAGACAAACCAAGATGTTACGAATTCGATCACTTATGATGGGTGCCTGGTGAAGAAAGATTTCGACATCGAAACCACAAACTGTTCGAAATCGAAATTAGCATGCTTGATATTGAACAAAAAGGCGTGTTCAAAATCGAAATGTTATTCTTCGACAACAGGTTTTCGAATTTGATACTTAATGTCGTGGCTAGCAAAAAAAACCGGCCAGATCTGGCCGGTGAAATTGGCATCTGCCCAAATGCTCCGGGCACCTTGCTGCTGCGCTTCGTTTCTTCTTTCTTTCATTCTCGATCCATTTTCATCTCTCATGAATAACTTGTCCATGCTCTTCTTGTCTCCCCTCTTCTCTCTTCTGTGAGATTCAGTTCTATCATTACTTCAAAGCATAAATATTATTCATAATAAAACAAAATAATTACAAGAATCAAAGAAACATACCTAATATAATTGAATCGAAAGAGATTGAGAGGAATTTGCTTCCGAGACCTCTCTGTTCTTCAGGTGTTCTTGCTTCCTTAAACTTTTGACCCTTTTTTTCCTGAAACCAAGAACATATACATTGAAAGCTTAGCCACCGCCCAAATGGCCGCCCGGCTGCCCAAATTCTCGCCCCCTGCCCAGATTCTCGCCCCCATATCACCGCCCACCAGATTCTCTCCCCCCAAATCGTCGCCCACCAGATTGTTGGCCGCCCAGATCGCTAGAAGCAAGCAGTATTAGAAAACAAGAAGCAGTATTAGAAAACTCACCAGTTGTTTGGCTGATCCACCGAGAGAACTCTACAGATCTGGCTGAGTTCACAAAATAAGAAGTTGAAGAATGAGGGTATAAGGTTACAGATTGTATTTATATAGACCTCAGAATTAGTGGTCGAGATTACTTTGTAGAGAAGATCTACGGTTCAAATTCATCCATGTAATTAATTATTAACTTTTTCTACTAATAGACTATTATAATTCCTAAATTAGAACCACGAAATCCTTTTATAACGATTATAGATATTAGATAGAAAATATTGATAAATATAATAGAATCTTTTATACAACATTCACACGCACACATATATATATATTATAATTTGTATCTATATATAGGTATCCTAATTGATTATCTTAACATATTAGTATTTAGTTGTACTTAATTTAGTTAGTATATATAGAAAGGTGAATACGTTTAGAATCTATAGATTTCGTTAGCACTTTTAGAATACTAAACTTATTTATAAAATGTATGAGTCTTACTTGACTCAATAAGTCTTTTAAGTGTATCTCCCCAGTAAGAATAAGGTTAATTATACTTAATAGAGAATATTTCAGATTTGTGAATGGTTAGTTATACTCAATTTAGTTGGTATTTATAGAAAAGTGAATAAGTTTTGATCGTGAGTTAGTTATACTCATTTAACTATTTACAGAAAGTCAAATAATCAAGGTGTCGCTTTAATTCATTATAATCGGTTTACCTAGTGTTTACAGAAATTTAAGTAATGAAGGTGTGACTTTTGATTGATTATAATCAGTTTAGTGTATTTTTATAGAAAATCAAATAATATTTGCCCTTTGATTAATTATATTCACTTTAGTTCATGTTTAAAGAAAGAAAGTACGAGCTTTAATATGTTATACCCATTTTAGTATTTTTCGAATATCAAACAACATTTGATTAGTTATATTTAGTTTTATTAATGTTTATGAAAAGAAGAGGTCAAATAAAATTTTAGATTTACTTAGTTATCCTAACTTTATTAGTATTTGTAAAAAGTATAGGTTTAACCTACAATTGATCAGTTGGTTTCTAATACTTAAGGTTTTATACAAGTCTTTGATTAGTTACACAATTATTAATGTTTAGACAAAGTCAAGTAGCATTATCTTCTTGTTTGATTAACTATCACAAGAAAATACGATTTGCTCGTCTTGCCACATGTCTTGGTAGAGAGGTAAGTCACGGTAATACAGTCAGGATCTATTGAGCGTCCATTGTCAGATCTCCGGATTTACGTCAATCCCTCGAGCTGACACCATGAAACCGAGGAACTTTCCTGCTCCAACTCCAATGGTACTCTTTCCGGGACTGAGCTTGAGGTTCACCGTCCGGAGTACGTCGAACATCTCCCGGAGATCTGACAGAAAAGACTCGTGAGTCCGGCTTTTCACCACCATGTCATCCACGTAAACCTCCAAGTTTCTTCCCATTTGGTTCCTATAAAAGTTTGTCTGCCATCCTCTAGTACATCGCCCCTGCATTTTTCAATCCGAAAGGCATTTTCCTGTAACAAAAAGTACCAAAGTCAGTAATAAAAGATGTTTTGGGGCGGTCACCCTTGGCCATCGTAATCTGGTGATACCCTCAGTGTGCGTCAAAGAATGCCAACACTTGGTAACCAGTAATGGCCTCGACCAGCTGATCAATGGAGGGGAGCGGATAGCTATCTTTCGGGCAGCACTTATTCAGATCTGTGAAATCTATACACATTCTCCATGAGCCATCGTGCTTTTTCATCAGAACTGGGTTTGCTATCCACTCCGGGTAGGATACTCCTCCACAATTCCGGCCCTCAGCAATCTTCCCACCTCTGGCCAGACTTCCTCCACGCGTTCCGGAGCTAGAGGTCATTTCTTCTGCCGTATGGGCTTCAGTTCCGGAAAGACATTGAGCATGTGAACAACGATTTCTTTCGGAACGCCCGTCAAGTCTTCCGTTCCCCATGAAAACACGTCTTCATATTCAGCCAGCAAGTGACGTAACTCTTTCCTCACGTCATCAGGGAGGTTCTTTCCCACACTTACTACACCCTTTTGGACCACCATCATGTCTTCAACTTCATACGATGGAGGTTCCTTATGAATTGCTCCAACCAAACTTGCATTGGCTTCCTCTCTATCCGTCTCGGTTAACTTCAGCTGGGCTCCCCCGGATCGAGCGTCCTTGATGGCTGTCAGCATGCAACTCTGTGCGGTCTGCTGATGTCCTCGGACCGATACGACGCCCTTCTCCGTAGGGAACATCATGATCAGATGGTACGGTGAGCAGATGGCCCGCGCCTGGGATAGCCACGGCCTTCCGATGATCATGTTGTAGGGGGACACCGCATCGATAACGGTGAAATTGTATTCGACCGTTGTCCGCTTCGTTGTGTCTTGGAAATCTGTCATTGTCACCTTCAACAGGATAACACCAAGTAGGTGGACAGTCCGCCCGGTGAACCCTAATAGGGGTGAATGACACGGCTTCAAGTTCTGTCGCCCGATTCCGAGCTGATCAAAATATCCAGCGAACATTATCTCCACGCTACTGCCGTCATCCACAAATACTCGCTTAATCAGGACCCCCTCCACTTCTGCCATTACTACATCGGATTGGAGTGAGGAACCTGGGGATGCACCGGGTCCTCATCCGAGAAAGTGATGGTCTCACTTGCCTTAAACCTCTTCTGTTGTATCTCGCCCGGAGGCACATATCTGCTCTTGGCCTTGATTGTTGTCATGGAGTTTAGTCCATCCCCAACTATGCCGTTGATAACGTTGATCATCCGGGGCGGAACTGGAGCCTGCGTCGGGGCGGCTTGACGCGGAGCCGGATTGGCTGGGTTGGCCTGGTTTCCATCCCAGGGACGGTTATTCGTCCAATTTCTCTTCCTTCCCTGACCGGCTGCGGGGGCCGGAGCCACTGCTTGACGCGCATCACCGGCCACACAATCCCTCAACTGGCCCGTGTCGATCAATCTCTCTATATCTGAGCGGAGTGTCCTACACCCTTCCATGGTGTGACCGTGAGACTTGTGCAACTCGCACCACTTATCCGTATTTGCTGCTGCTGGTACACCAATGATGGGTTGTGGATCATTGAACAAACCTCGATGGACAACAAGGATCTTCGTACGGGTTTTGGACAGGGGGTATAGGTAGGTCGTGCGGCTGCTGCCAGAGCTTGAGTTGCTGTTGCCGGAGCAGGTAGGCGCCTGACTTGATCGTTCCGGGCCGAAGTCCGGACGCCCGGGGTCTGGGCTCCCGTTGTCGTGAGGGTCCTCTGCTCAAAGAACCCCACTGTGTTACGGTGTTGTTGGCATCATGCACCGTACAATGCATCTTCACCACCAACTAGAGGTGATAATATGATGTCGGCATGTTCTTCATGAGCTCAATGTAGAAAGCATTGTCCCTTAGTCCGTTCACAAAGTTGTGGATGATGCCCTTCTCCTGCAAGTGTCTGTCCACCACCTTCATCAGCGCTGCTATGTACCGGGTGTAGAACTCCCAAGTTGTTTTCGTCTCCAACTGTCTCATTTCCAAGATCGTGGCCAGGTTTACGAACGTGTGCTTCATAGCCGAGTAGCACCGTACCAAAGCGATGGCGAAGTCCCAAAAATGCCGGAGGGTACCGTTTGGTAGACCTTTGAACCATGCCAAACAATTCCCTCTTAGATACGAGGGTAACATCTTACACTGCAGCTCCTCTGGAATGTCTCTCGCATACATGATACTTGAATAAGTATGAACAAACTCCTCCGGATCTCCCTCCCCATTGTAGGTTGGGAGTCCGTCCGGAGCCTTAGTTCCGGATGGCCATTTAAAGTTCAACACTTCCGGAATCCAGGGTGATTGAGGTCTAGCTCCATTCTGTCCGATGAGGCGGTTCAGACGATCTTCAATAGAGTCCGGACAGAAAGGCGTCTGGAATCCTAACCCCCAGGAAATCCCCCTTCGGAAGGTGGCATTCCAAACATCATCTGCTGAGGTCCTCTGGGAGCAACCATCCCATAGACCTGTTGAGTTTTCCCTCCCCAGTATGGTGGTGCCTCGGGATTCAAGCCGGCTGCCCGCAGCTGGTTCGTCTGCGTTTGGCCCGGAAGCGGATTTGGTCCTTGGCCCGGAAGGTTGTAATGCCCTTGACCCTGACCAGCCTTTCCTGCATCATTCTCTAGATCAACAAATACCCACTGTCGTTCCGGAGGAGGTATCTCCAGTCCGTTTGTGGCCTGGCGAGCCACTTTCCACGCTTGGAACAGTTGATATTCCGTCACATTTGTCCTCGAGATACTGCCTCCGGCCCTAGAGTCATGGTGCTCACGCTCCTCCGGTCCGGCTTTCTGCTCCGCCCGACCCTTCCTAGATCGACTCAGAGCGTCCTCTTCTTCTGTGTCATACTCCTCCGGGTTCCCCAGATCCTCCGTTACTTCCAGGTCATTCGTGTCTCCGTCCGACTCCTCACGGTCTCCGAACTGCCGCTGCTTCTCCGCCTCCCTTGCAGCCCGCAGTCGCTCCCTGTTCTCACGCTGTATTTCAGCCAGCGTCCGTTCCGGAGTCGCCTTCTTTCCTTTGGCCTTCTCCGCTGCCAAGCGCTGTCGTCGACGTTCCTCAACTGCAGCCTTTGCCTCTGCAGCTGCCTCCTTGGCTCGGAGAGCTTGTTCCTTCTCTGCCGCTAGCTTTTGGGCCCCAATCACTGCGGCTGCCCTTCTGGTTTTTGGGCCCCAATCACTGTGGTTGCCCATCCGCTTCATCTCCAGGCAGAGGAGGGTTCTTTCTTGGTCGTCCGCGCGGCATGAACACAACTTATAACTGGGAATGTGAGGTCCCACTGGGCGTGCCAACTGATGCTACCAGCTTCCAGTCCCGGTCCGGATACGATAGGAGTCTCCGGGTCGGATGAGGCTTTGTCCGTGCTCAACGCGCTCTCACCTAATAGGCCTGTAAAACAATGCCCCGGAGTATCCCGAGGATAGCTACTCCGGCGTGATGATGAAAGAGGGACCTTTGAATAGGAGAGAGAATAAGGATATATTGAGAGAGTTTTAGTTTGATAGAACATACCTTTATCCACAAGTCCAAAGATGTATTTATAGGTGTGAGATGATGAGGATCCAACCCAAAGGCAGTGGTCCTGCCTGTTTGTCCTTACCCGGGGACATGTCATATTCATGTCCTTTCTGTCCCCGGATAACGCCATTCTAGCTGACGTCATATGGACCGGACCACTCTCTGGGCCGGAGCCTGGATATGGGCCAGAGCCCATATCACCAACTAACCGTTACCAGCAACAACGTTAACAAAAACGGTCAAATGTCGCCTGAACCGCCGCTTCCCCGCGGCGGAGCCACCCCAAATTTAAGCTTTTTGCAAGCCCTCACCGCCAAACCAACCCCTCTCTCTACTACTCTCCCCTCCAACCCGTCAATTAGCCCCATTCCCGAATACAAGGGAAAGATTGCCTGCATTTTATCGCCGGAGGAAGTAGCGCAATTGTCCGAACACTACATCAATGCTCTCATCGAAAAGTTTCCCAAAGTCAAACTTTCAATGGGCTTCCTTAACGAGACCTTCAAATCGATTGGGTTAAAAGGTAGATTCCAGCTTGGTTCCATAAACTATAAGCATATTCTAATCCGGCTAGAAGATCCTGAAGATTTTTGGAGATGCTGGATGAAATCAGTCTGGTCCTTCAAGGGCGCGCTCATGAAGGTATTCAAATGGACCCCCAATTTCTCTACTGATACTGAAACCTCCATTATGCCTGTTTGGATCACTTTACACAATATTCCGATCTTATCTTTGCTATGTTAGATTCAATAGGGAATAAGATAGGTACATTCATCAAGATGGATTCAGCCACTGCAACCCTCACTAGACCCTCAGCAGTAAAATTGTGTGTGGAGATTGATCTCCTTGCTAAACTGCGTAATTCAGTTACACTGACAGTGAATTTAGAGGGTGATGTAGCTGATTTCCCTATTGAGTACGAACAATTGCCTCTTTACTGTAAGCATTGCAAGAAGTTAGGCCATGAAATTTATGAGTGTAGGATCCTCCACCCATAAATGAGGCCTATGACCACTAGGTATCCCACCAAACCAATCCTAGCTCCTAAACTAGCCAAACCTCTCCAGGTTGTTAAGGAAAATTCAGATGCCACCAAAATTTATGTTCCTAAAACTGTCCCTTCAGAACCTGACCCAGTCATCCCTTCTTCTCCTCCCAAAAATGACACTTCCACACAGATCACCACCTCTGTCCTCCCCTTAGATAAAGTCAAAGAAAAGGTCACTGACTCCATGCCTGCTGACCTATCCCCATGTCACCTCACCACAGAATGCACTCCCTCTGCAATTCAGGAGGTTCCATCCCACTTCCACATATTGTCTGATTCTGACAAGGAGGATTCTTAGTTAAATCATTTGATCATTATACCTGATGTGGAATTGATCACTGAGGAAGTCCCTACCCATGAATGTGCTTCATCTTCATCTTCTCTCACAATTATTGGTACTCCGGATCTTGATCAAGAATGGAACACCCCAAAAAGGTCTAGGTCATATGCAATAGATGACATGAATCTTTTAACAGGTAAGCTTTCTATCTCTTGTCAATATGACATTACTGTTAACAAACTTTCCTTCTATTCCCAGCCAAGAAAACAGGGAAATAGGTTCTTACCCCTTATTTTAGAGAAATGTCACTGAATGCCAGTCCACCCCCTCTCAGGTACCAGTTCAGTCATATGCTCAGGCATTATCATCTAGTCCTCTATATGTTATCCCTGAATCAGCTTCTGTAATATCTGAAGAAAATAAGGTCTCATCCTATTTTAATTAGGTAAACAAAGTTGTTACTAGGACAGCCACTAAGAGCGTTACAGCCCGTAAATGATCAATACAACAAAAGGTCGTAATATCATGGTCTGGAACATTAGAGGAATTGAAACTTCTATGATTAGACTGCAAAGACTAATACATAATCATAAATTAGATATTTTATGTATCATAGATCCTCAGCATGATAATTCTGAATGTGATGCATATAAACTTAGACTGCACTTTCAGCACTGTCCTTTCTCCTTAAACTATAAAATTTGGTTAATGTGGAATGGCCAGGTTGACATAGCCTTAATTTTGGACCATAACCAATTCATTCAAGTACATGTTGTAATTCATACTCTGAATCAAGTCACTGATTTGGTTTTTGTGTATGCCTTGACAACTAGGAAAGAAAGAATGGAACTATGGTCCTTTCTTAACTCTAGGAATATATCTAACACCATATATATTGGTGACTTCTGCCATGGCCTCTATTAATGAGTACAAAGGGCATTCTTCTACTAGTCTCAGGAGCATTAGAGAGTTCAGTTCATTTATAGACTCCTTAGCTTTAGTTACTCCTCACACTGTGGGCAATTTTTTCACACGGTCAAATGGTAGAGTGAAGGAACAAGGAAAGTACTTGACTGTGGAAAAATTATATAGAGGCTTATGCACTCTATCCTGGTTAAATAAATATCCACAGTCATCTATCCTTGTCCTTAACAAGGACACTCTGATCATTGCCCTCTCCTCCTTAGGATAGGTAGTCAAATCCCCTCAGTTCCTAAACCTTTCAGGTTTGTTAATACCTGGTTTAAAAGGGAGAGTTTCATGGAGGTAATTAATCTTCACTGGAACTCTTCTTCACAAGGTAGAGGCATGCTTAAATTCTATCTCAAACTAAACAGTCTGAAGCCCATTCTTAAAAAATGGAATAAAGATGTGTTTGGAAATATAGATGAGAATATTATTAAGGTTGAGGAACACTTAAGGATCCAGGAAATAGCTTTTGAACTTAATAGCTCTACTGAGGAACTTATTAAACTTAAAAAAGCTAAAGCTCTTCTAACTAAATCACTTAAAGAGCAATACCATTTCTGGAAACATAACGCAAAGGTTAAATGACTAAAAGAAGGTGATGAAAATACAAAAAAAATTCATAACTTTGTTATGGAGAAAAGGAGTAGATTACATATCACTAAAATAAAAAGCTCCGATGGCTTATGGTTGACTGAGGCAGATGACATTGAAAAAGAGGCTATTTCCTTTTATCAAAATTTGCTTACTGATTCACCACACCCTGATC
Source organism: Sherardia arvensis (assembly GCA_948330725.1). NCBI lineage: Eukaryota > Viridiplantae > Streptophyta > Magnoliopsida > Gentianales > Rubiaceae > Sherardia > Sherardia arvensis. The sequence goes on from OX415238.1 coordinate 21,477,702, forward strand.
AGGATCTTTTTAGTTCTCACTTCTTGTCCAAAATACCATTTATTATTTCTGGACCTGAAATGATGAACTGTGCAAGCCAGTGACCTTACAAGAACTGAAGCAGATTGTTTTTAATCCTAATAAAATGAGCAGCCCAGGGCCTGATGGCTATACTGCACTATTTTTTATTAAGGCATGGAACATTATCTGCCAAGATTTACTTGAGGCATCAAATGATTTTTAACTCGTCACATCTCCATAGAGGAATTCCCAGCACATGGATTACTATCATCCCTAAAAAGGAAGTTCCAGTGACTTTTGGAGATTACAGACCAATTAGCCTTTCAAATGTTACCAATAAGATTTTTCCAAAATTCTTATGGAAAGGCTAAAGCCATTGATGCCTAAATTGATCTCTCCCAACCAAACTGTATTTTTAAAAAATAGAGACATTTCTGATAATGTCATCTATTTAAAACAAATGTTTAGGTTTTTGAATAAAAAAGCTAGAGACCCTAACTGTATCATTAAGCTAGATCTGATGAAAGCCTTTGATAGGTTAAACTGGAAATTCTTAAAAGAAATCCTCCTAAAGTTTGGCTTTAGAGACAGTTTTGTTCATTGCATTATTAAAAACATGTCTGATGCTTGGCTCTCAGTTCTTATAAATGGTAAACCAGTAGGTTTTTTCCCTGCCACTAGAGGTATTAAAAAAGGAGATCCACTCTCACCTTTCCTCTTTAACATTTTCTCAGAAGCCTTCACTAGGAGTTTGTCCTATGTTTTTCAGTCAGGGGCTATGCAATATTTTTCACTACCTAGAAATGCTATCAATATTTCCCACCTAATCTATGATGATGATACTGTTATATTTCTTACAGCCTCTAGGAAAAACCTTATTAGAATGAAAGAATTTCTGGTTAAAATTGAATAAACCACTGGCCAAAAAATGAATTTTGAAAAAAAGTGACTTTAATATAAGCTCTAATGCAACTAATACCAAGCTGAGACAGGTTAAACAAATAATGGGAATGAAACAAGGTAAACTGCCTCTTAAGTACTTAGGGGTACAAATTTTCAGTGGTAGAACTCTGAATAACCATTTTCAATCTGTTTTGGAAATGATTGATAGAAAGATTCTAAACTGGAAAAATAAATGGCTCTAAACGGGTGGCAAATTGACATTAATTCAATCATGCCTCTTATCTCTGCTCTAACATATTTGGGCTGTAATGGAGCCAACAAAATGGATCATTAAAAAGATAGAAAGAAGACTTGCCATATTCTTTTGGGGATATTCTGATTCAGGTCCAAAAAAATCATGGAGAAAGTGCAGATCAATTTGCTATCATGTGTGCAAAATGGACTAGGGATTAGATCTTTGGCGGATACAATTAAAGCCTTTTCATGTAAGCTCTGGTGGAAGTACCAACTAGCCAGTGCTCCATGGACACTTTTCTTGGCCTCTCTCCCTCCCTCACATAGAAAATCTCCTAACTAGAAGAGGATTTGTGGTATTAACTCCTTTGCTGAAGAACACTCGAGAGTTATTCATGGAGATGGTTAGTGCAACTTCTAGTACTCTAATTGGACAGATAAGGGGCCCCTCACAGATTTTTATGAGCCAGACACAGAAGCTCACATGTCCCTCCCTCTCAATGGCTGAATTTGTTGCAAAGAAACAGATCCTCTTGCCTATGTTGCAATTAGTACTCCCCCCTGCTATGATGAATGTTATTTCAAAAGCTGCCATTCACCAATTCAGAGAGGACAAATTGGTATGGAAACCAAAGCTACCAGGCAATTTCACAGTCAAATATGCATATGCCAAGATTAGAGGACAATCAAGTAACTTCCTTGTATCATCCAAAATTTGGAATTCCTACACTCAAAAAAAGTTTTCAGTCTTTATGTGGAGATTGATGAACTGTCTTTCTCCCTTTGATGATGTTCTGAAACAGTTTGGTTTCCAAAATGTATCTAAATGTTGTTTCTGTGCTAATGTTGTTTCTGTGCATCATTTTTATAATGAATATCATGTTACAATATCATTGTGGTCTTATATGCATTTCATTTGTGGCTCTTTAACTTTTTCAAGCTCAAACATGTGGGATAGGTTAGCCACTAACTGGACTTTTACAGGTCTTTCCAAGCTTCATACTAGGCTAAATCATAGTGCACCCATCATGGTATGTTGGATTTTGTGGAAAGCAAGAAATAGGAATTTATATGACAATATTCCTCCAGATATCTAATGAAAAAAGAGCTCCACTCATCTATATACCTTTCCTTCATCGAAAAGCCTGTTTACCTTTTAAAATCAGTTGATAGAGAGCTCATGAACAATGCTGCATCCCCCCTCTCTACATCCCTCCCAAACCAAATATCTCTCCAGTTCTATTGCTTAAACCTATTTCTGGTTTAAAAATAAACACTGATGCTTCCTGGAAGCTAAACAGTGCAGGGAGTTCCATCATTATAAGGAACTGTAAGGGAGATTTTATCAGAGCTGAAACCTCTTTCATGCACTCTCCCTCCCCTTTACATTCTGAACTCTATGCCATACAAGCTGCCATTATATTTGCATCTTCTGTACCATCTGAGCATATCTGTATTGAGTCAGATTGCCTACACGCTATCTCTATGATAAATAATCCATCTACTTGGCACTGGTCATTGTACAATCTTTTAGATGTTATTCATAGTAAGATTGAGTCATATACTTTGATTCATATACTCAGGGAAGTTAATCAACCTGCTGATCTACTTTCCAAATAGGCTTTCAGCAATCAAACTGCTCAACCTTTCTCTTGGGATACTCACCCTATACATGCTAAAGGGCTTATTAATTTAGATGCAGCAGGGATTCCATCAATTAGGATTCCTGAGGCTCATGCCTGATACTGCTAATAGATGCTTCTGTTTTGTGCAGATGAACAAGCTTAGGAGGATTCTCATTGGATAGGCATAGCCTGAAGAACAAGAGTTTCCCTCTGGACTCAAACATGCCCTACTAATCACTCTTCTTCATCACCTCTCAAAGGGCTCTACAACTCAACTCTCTTTCGCACTATCATAATCCTGTATTGGATGCATTAGTATAGTGTGTTCCTATAGTCTCTAAGCTAATGTCGCCTTGTTTTTGTTTTCAATTCGCTACTAGGCTTTAATTTTGAGAATAAAAGGAACCTATTTTTAGTGCTTTTACAATTTTGAGAAGCATTACTATGCTTCTTAGAGGCCTAGTGTCTCTTAGGCGGTTAGGAGATGTAATTTTGTCATCTTATGCCTTTGGTTTGGAGAGCCAAATATATTCTCCCACCTTCCTTAAGGTGCTTTATTTTAAAAAATAAATGATGTTACATGTTTTTATGAGAAAAGTATATGTTTATATTAAAATTGGTGGTTGTTTATTTAATATTAAAAGTTATTGTAATGATTTTTTGCAGCGTGCAATGTTTATGGGGAAGACAAATATAGTGGTTGTTCTGTTTTTACAACATTTGAGCACAAGCAAGAGAAGAGCACGGTGCTGAGAGAGATGAGATTTGGGAAAGACAAGAATTTTGGTGTGATCCCAATTCCGCTAGATGTTGGACGATATGTACAAGCATGCAAATAAAAAAAACAGAAACTGCAATGACTTGCATCTTGACTCACCTAATGGTGATGTTTAAAAATTGAGAGAGTTGATATGTTTATTTTGTGCTCATTCTGTACATTTTAGAGTTCATTTGATTTCCAGCTAAAACTTGATTCTTTTTTTTAAGGTAAACCACTTAGAAGTGGAGTAAAATTTATTAGGCTCACTACACCATAAAAAGTCAAATTAGGCCAAATACTTTACAATTCAAAATTGAAAGATTATTCGTCTATGAGATATCATTGTCCTTACCATGTCAAAATTCACAAACATGTTAGGTCACGCCATAGCGATACCCAATTCTGTCGATGAATTGACTCAATACTTGCAAGCATATTAGGGTTTGCTATGCAATACCCAACTCTGCCGACAAGCACGGGGTTTGAAACAAGAATCCCCTTCCTTATACTTTTCCCATGTCAATTTTCACAAGCAGGTTATGGCACGCCAAAGAGATTTCCAATTTTGCCGATGAAAAGACTCATAACTCGCAAGCATATTAGGGTTTGCTATGCAATAGCCAACTCTGCCGACGAGTACGGGGAAAAGATAAGATATAAGCACTCTATCGCATAATTGACAAAGAGAGAAATAGTCTAGTCTATAACAATCCAGACATCATTAGATTGAGTTTCCATGTATCCATTATATCACTGTTGCACATGTCAGCTCCATGCTCCAGCTCCATACTCTCCGAGCACCATCATTCTATAAGCACCATGGGTCATTTTACATGTTTGTTCAATACTGGTAACCACCATTGTACACCTTGATCCTTTCTTGCCTTCTTGATCCTTTGTATCCAGTCCCCTTTGCTCACAACTTCTTGCTGTAAAAATTCTTGCTTTGCAGCCACATCCTCTTCTCATATCCTGCATCACAGAAACAGAAGTAAAAATTCTTTTTTGAAGTTTATCTCTGCCTAAGATAAGGCAATGCCATGCTATCCAGAGATACAAGTCCCTGAATATTCCTTGGTAAAGTTTCACTAGTGTATACATGAGAGTTATTAGTTTCTGTAGCAAGCTTGGCTAATGCATCAGCAACAGCATTTGCCTCTCTATATATATGAGTAAAAGTTGTAGTTATATCACCTGATAGGTCCCATATATTCCATATATACTTCATCAATGTCCAAGGAATTCTATAAGTTCTGTGAATGATCATCAGTAACACCTGTGAGTCCATCTCAACCTGCACATGCTGAAAATTATAATAATAAGCTGTTTCCAGTCCCATAGCCAAAGCAATGGCTTCAGCCTCAAGACTGGAATTTGCTTTTATCACTAAGGATTTAGCATGTAAGACTCTGCCATTGGCATCCCTAATGACAAAACCTGCTCCAGCTCTACCATTTTGCGATAAAGAACCATCACAATTCAATTAAACCCAGTTCAGATCAGGCAATTTCCACTTTATGATCCTCTCTGGCCTATGTCTAGCCACTGTATGGACAGAATTGAGTCTGAACTGGACAGGTGGCTTAAACCTTGACCAAGAAGTAGCATGAGCTTGTATAATGGAGGTGATCAAATTGTGTATGTTCAGAGCTATATTATGTCTATTTGGTATGACATTATCATATAGGAAAGAAGCTCTAGCACACCAAATGCCCCAAATCACAACAACCGGGATCAGTCTAGCTATATTAGTCTTGAAACTAGTATCTTTCAAATTCCAGTAATAGAACAGGATATCCCATAAAGACTCAGAATAAACATGAATAAGATCAAATGATCTGCTTTAAGTCTCCCATATCCATCTTATATTCCTGCAACTATGAAAAACATGATGTAACTCATCTGAATCAGAGTAGCAAAAACAACAAACAGATGGTTGATGTATACAGATAGATTCCAGAATATCAGCTGTGGGAATGAGTCTATTAACCAATCTCCAACACAGAACTGCCATTTTTTTTGGGAACATATTTTGACCATATATGCTTAAAGGAGTTAACTTTCATCTTTTTAGGTCTGATAAGTTCATAAGCATATGAAGTTGTAAAAATTCCAAGTGAACTAGGCTTCCATATCATCACATCATCATATCCATCAAATAATGGAAAGTCTTGTGAAAGCATAGTAACACATAAATCAGGAAATCCATGTTTCAACAACTCAATATAGTATTCTTGATGATTGATAAATTCAGCAACAGTCAACTCAGGAGCAATAATCTCATGTGTATCATCCCATTGATCAATTAAAGCTTTACCTCCCATCCATTGAGCATTCCAAAAGGACACCTGTCCTTCCAATTTGTATATATGCATTTGAAGTTGCTGTATCCTCAACTTCCTTGATTCTGCGCCATGTTCTCGAATTCATTTTTGTGTTGTAGCATTTATGCTAAAACATCTATACTTGGTGTTATGATATCAATGTTTCAAGTTTTAGAATATGTTTTACTTGTATTGCTTTTACTAGTGCATTCCTGTCTTTAAATTGAAATCAAAGAATTTTCTAATCAACATTTTTTAAAACTTTGGTTTTATAGTAAAACATCATTGTTTTAGCTAAGAAGTACAAAGCTATAAACTACATTTAAGAACTGAATCATTTTGAACTTAGTCATTTTAAACCTAAACTTCACAGGTTTAATATAGAATTATGTCACCATCAAAACAAACAACTTTTATATTTAAAGGTCCAGATTATAAAAAAAAAATAAGTTAAACCACCCTTGGTGGGGGATTTTATTGGCACCCTAGACCAAAAAAAATCATTTCTGGCATATATATGTTTTACAAATCTGAGCCTAAGTTTTAGAGCTCCAGACATTTCAAGAAAGAATAACCTACAGTGGCTATTCTTAGTTTCTAATCCTATGGAACTTAGAGAGCCATTCTTGAATCATTAAACTTTAGGAAGCATGTTAGTGATTGATCCATCAAATGTCGAAGCACAAATTTGCCATCCAAAGAATGAATACAAGAATGGATATCCATAGGATTAGGCTAGATGGCCAAAATAATTGCTAATCTAGATATACAAAATAATCTATATATGAGTCCATTTCTGACAGTGATTGTAAGACTTGATCTTGTGTATTGTTGTGATGACATAGTCTCTGATTTTCATCATTACATTCTGTGCTTGTGGCACCATGTCTTTTTGCTTCCACTTGCCTGCAATAGAGAAGTATATTAGCAGTACCACATTCTTACTGATTTCTCTAAAGATTGAATCTAAGATTTGGGATTCCCATTTTTTCAAGCTGTAAAATTGCCCTCAACTTATTTGGAACTAGGGAGGGAGTAATAATATAGGTCTGTTTCAGATCAGCTCCCATATTAGATATAAAATCCGCTGCTGTATTTCCTTCTCTCATTATGTGAGTCAGTGAGTGTAAAGTCAGTGAGATTATTGATGATGAGAGTAAAGATGATATCTTTGCTGCTCCGATGTATCATAATCCTGTGTATGACGATGGTGATGATGACAACTTTTCTGCTCCAGTGTTTGATGTTCCCGTGTATGATGATGAGAATCTTTTCGATGAGGGGATTCTGGTGATGGATAAAGTGGATGTTCTCGAGCCTGTTGATGAAGTGGATGTTCTTAAGGTTGCTAATGGTAAGACATCTTCTCTTGGAATATCTCCACCTGCTGATTTTCAATATGATCTCAATCCTTGCGGTGTCTTTACCAATGATGGTTATGAAGTTGATTCTTCCGCCATTTTTGATACCCCTATTTATGATACCTATGAGGAGGATGTGGTTGATGATTATATTTACGATGATGATATTTGTGAGAAGGAAATGGTTGTGGTTGATGAGTATGTTTATGATGATGATTTTTGCTCACTTGTTCATGATAGGGGTGGTTATGAGAATGTGAGTTTTGTGGTCGTGGTTTCAAAATTGGACATTTTTATTGATGCTCACCCTAAACCTTTTCAGCTCGCTTGGTTTTGTAATGGTACTGATGATATTATTGTTTCCAATGGTGTCTTGGGAAGTCTTGAATTGACTCAAGTCTGTGTACTTTTACTTGGTTGTCCATGGCAATATGATCATGAGGTTCTGTATGGTCACCCCAATATGTATTTTGTCTTGTTTGGTATTAAGTGGATTATTTTGTTTTCGGATAAGCCTTATGTGGGTGGCGCTTTGAGTTATTGTCGCGGATTTCTTGCTGAGAAGTGTGGTGTCCAATTATCAAGTCTTGACTGTTGCCACTACTTGAAATTGATTCAAGCATTGCATTATAAGGGTCATTTTGAGCGTGGTGATACATTTCAGCTGCTTTCAGGGTCATATGTTTGGCCTTCTATGCATAGGGAATTTGTGTATCTACATCGAGATCAGTTGCAGCTTATTGCTAGCAGTCGGTACAATAAAGTCCATGGTCATTCAAATCTTCGTGTTGTGGAGTTCAAGGTTGATGATTTTGTTTGGGCTATTCTCATCATGGATTATTTTTCTTCTCATACTTATATTGAGCTTGCTGCCAAGAAGATTAATTCTTCTAAACATATGGAGAAAATCTATCCTGAAGCATGGCATTTGTGGTTGATGAGCCACATTCATACTTGTATTGTGTTGAATGTCTTGTTCCTTATGTTGAAGATTCTTTTTTTGGTGATGGCACGGCTTGAGATTCGAGGACGAATCTTCTCTGTCCTGGAGAGAATGATGTGGCATGAACCTTACCTGCGGAAGTTGGAGCAGCCGAAGAGTTTTTTGCAGATTCTGATATTTCTTGTCGCAGTCTCAAAATTCAACAAATAAGTAGTGTTTTCTGATTGGAAACGCCATTATAATAAGAACTCATGTTATACATAAGCAATTCTGGTTTCTGGGCGAATTCCTTTGTCTTAAGGGTCAAAATTTTGTTTTATTATTTTTGGATACTTAAAATAATATTTTAAGTTAGGGAGGACCTTTTTTTTATTTATTATATTTAGTAACAGCTAGGGTTTAGTATATAAACAGTTTTATGGTTATTTTGTAAGGCGGCTTTGATATTGAATGAAAATTGAGGTTTTTCCTCCATACCTGTCAATTCTTCTGTTGTTTTGATGAATTCAACGAGGATTTGATTCATAGTTCGTTGTTTCTTCCACGCACGCTGCATCAACTTGAAAGACACCTAAGTTCATATCAATGCCTATCTGATATCCAATTTTAATAGCTATTAACTCAGCATGTGTTGGAGAGGAGCAAGTAGTGTGTACCATCTGCAACAGAACTGCTTCCCCATTGCTATTTCTAACTACTATTCCAATGCCTGTTCCACCATCATTTCTATAACATGCATCCACATTAATTTTAAATCCATGATCAGGTGGTTTCCATTTAATTATTTTAACTGGTTTTGGCCTCTTTCTATTAATGAATGGGGCCAGTCCAATTTCTAATTGTATTACCAATTCATGGAGATGCAGTAAAAATTTGAGAAACATTTCTGGTAACTTGCTTAGAATCTGAGAATTACTACTCTTATTATCATATTGATAAGTCCATGGTTCGTATTCTGGGCCTCATTTAGTCTCGGACCATGGCCCGAGAAGGATCATGGGCTCGAGTTACGCGGAGGATGGATCCACGGGTTTCATCAATCCTAATCCTTATAAGGAATGTGTATATTATGAATGTTCTACAAGGAATATACATCATCCTAAACATGGTAAATAGAGCCATGATCGAAATACAATTCTTCAATACATGGTAATACAACCGTTATCTCCATAAGAGTTGTAATCCTACCATAATTACATATCATGGTGATCTACGGATTGTAGCCATATAAATACCCAAAGGTTTGGTACACCTTTTCTATCTGATACTACATACAATACGCCTTACGCATCCTACTAACTTGAGCGTCGGAGTGTCTATCCTCGGGACACCCGAGGCATTGTTTTGCAGATCCGTTCGTGAGCTGAGTTCGTCATCGAGCGTCGGTGCCCTCAGGTCCTCTGTGACAGAGACGATCTTATGATTCACGTTAATATTCTCATGTTGAAGAGCAGAAATATGACAGTCTTTATTATGACCTTCACTCTTGATATCCATCAAGTCACTCATGTCTTTTCTCCACTCTCGGTCATAATCCTTATTGGCAGCCAGAACCTTGCCATGATCATCTTTGAGAGCTTTATACTTTTGTTGAAGTTCATTCAGTTGGTTATTCAATTCAGCTCTTCGCGCCAGGCTTATTTCCTGTTGACGGCGAAGACGATCACAATCTTCTCGGACCAGGCTGCAAAAGCCCATGGAGTCTGCCAGCTCTTCCTCCAGCTCTTCGCTTTTCTGAAGAATAGCTTCGTACTTAACCTGCAATTCAGCACAGGCGGCAATGCAACACTGGAAATAAAGGAAGACGAAGAATCGTCAATTTCATAAAGAGATACATTATTTGAAGTACATAAACGCCAAAATCCGGCATAAAGAGAAAATTCCGAAATAAAGAGTGAATGCTCTAGGGAGTTACAATGTTTTGCTGTCCATCTTGAGTCCTTTGGCACTCAGCTGAAGCTTCCACAACTGGCTTCTCTACCAAGAATGACAACTCAAAATACAGGCTGCAAAGCTTCTCCTGAAACTCCTCCAGTGTTAAAGCCTTCTCCAGGGACTCCAAACAGGCTATCCTAGCCCGTAACTTTTCCAGATCTTCTGCCACCTCCGGCCAATTAAAACCGGGAGCCAACCATTCCTGGTCGCTATCGCTGAGGACCTTCTGAAGTAAGACCCACATACGCGGAAGCTCGGACTTGTGATAGAGTTTGCCATGTTCTTGGCGATGGACTTCTATCTCGGGGCAGTTGATACAGAAATCCACTATCAATTGAACCAACTTCCTCTGGCGGATAGGATCGGCATATCGTTTTCTCTCTGCCTCCACCTCAGCCATTTTCCTGCTTAGATCTTGGAAGGAATTGTCCCTCAATCTCTTATCCTCCTTTATGGCCCTAACCTCCTTGTCCAGGGCCTCTCTCTTAGCCTTCTCCTGTGCTACCTCTTCTTGGAGGTGTTTCACCAGCTCAGGTGGCTCGCTAGATTTCTTGACCACTTGCGTTCTCATCAACTCCACCTCAGCCTCATGTTCCTCTACCGTTTGCTCCACAACTAGGCAGCGGCCGTGCAGCGTCTTGACGGAAGCATACAAGTACTTCATATGGTTATTCATACTATTCAGAGACTGAAAGAAGACAAGACAGTTAGGTGATTGAACATTCAGTCAAGTTAAAAACTAAGTTAGGTATACCTGGCTTATATCAGGATACCCTGAAGCTATCTCGGTCCCTACCTCCGAGATCTCGGGGAAGGTAGCACAACATATTTCTCGAACTGTTCCAGTGGTTCGAGATCTAACCTGGCCTTCTTAGGGGACCTACCGGCGGTATCAGAAGAGTTCCCTGAGGCATCCAATCCCTTCTTAATTCCTTGGCCCTTCAACTCCCTTGCCTTGAACAGCTGAGCCAGTTTGTCTGTTGCCTTCTCGGACTTGGAAGAACCCACTGCATACAAAAGGAATGGAGTTAGTAACATAAAAAATGATACACTATGGACAAGAATGTAATACATAACAAGAATAGCTACCCTCATGCAACACATCGAGGACTACTACAAAAGTTACAGAATCATCATTCTCGGGCCTCCCGAACATAGTACACCAGTACTCATTAACACTGGTAGTTTATGGAGAACAGGTAGTCCGAACCACCTCCTTGCTCGGACATCGCACTAGGGCTAAACCATCTTCTTCCTCCTCATCTGATGGATCTCGGGCAACATGCACAAACAGACACCCTGCCTCATCAATCACTTAGCCTGTGATTGGGTTTTCTTTGGTCCCCGAACCAACCTTCTCAAGCAACGTCGAGCATCAGGCATTAATCCTGAAACTTCCCTATCCAAAGAAGTTTGCTTCTTGGACATTTCATCCTGAGCTGCCCTCTCCTCGACAGCCCTAGAGGCCCGTAGCACCCTAGCTGCACCAATGGGATCTTTCTCCACAGATAAAATGGCCTCATACCATTCAATTTCCACACCTTTCGGTTGGTCAAAACAAGACAACTTCAGATAACTACCATTCTGAAGAGTTCGGCCGGGCATCTTATACAACCATTTATATGTCTCAAGGGGCCATAACCAACCCATTTGATGACTTCCCAGCACAAACTTACGACAAACAAGTTTGATCTTTTCCCTTACCAGCTCTCCAGCTATATCCAGTAATCTGTGTGAGGACTTAACATCATACTTAGCCTCATTCTTGAGCTTCTTGTTCCAGTGGGGTACGAGATACTTTGTCTGATCAAAGGCCAACTTCACCTCCCACCCCTCGCATTTTGTAGGAAGTACAAAAGCTCGGCCTATTTCACCATCCTGGATAGATAGAGTTACTGCTTGTTTAACGATGGACACCTTATACAGAGTCGGCAACAGAGCGAGACTGGGATCATAACCTTTACTGGCACACCAAGTCATCAAAGCCATCATGATAACTATCACATTGACATGCAGCTGTCCCGGATGAACCTTGTAACACTCCAAGAAGTCACTCAACAATGGGGGAAAGGGAAAAGTCAGTCCATGCTGGAGGAACCTCCCATCAATGACACCTAGGGTCGGAGTAACCAATTCAAAGGCAGACTTATCTTCCCCAAAATACATGAGATCACTATCGCTAGGGATGGAAAACCGGTAGCCCTCCACAAATACAGCGGCGTCAGCACGGCTTTTTCATCCTCTACTGACCTCTTACTGCTGCCTTCACCGTACACAGACGGTCCATCTCTGGATGCATGCGCCACCATGGGGCTACTCCCCTCCATCTGAGCCCTTCTTGCCATGGCCATCAATTTCTTCTCTTCATCAGAGGCTTTCTTCTTCAAAATCACAGGCCTCTTCCCACTAGCTACCTCGGCTCTACGGCGGTCACGGGAGCGATTCTCCTCGACCTGAACACGCACATACTCTCTCTCACCATGATGGGGGGCGGAAATCGTTTCACTACTACTACTCATGTGTACAGAGAGTATGGAGGGAAACACGCAAGGGAAAAGGAGAAACAGACACAAGAAAATAACGGAGAAAGACGATAGCAGTCACTGATGATTGTGGAAGCAGAAATTTGGGGCTTTAGAAATTTGATAAAGCGCTGACACGTCTCCTGAACTCAGAAAGAAGAAATTTTGAATAAGGAAAACAATGAGAATGATTTGGGAGATTTAACCCAAACTCAGACGACATTAAGGTGAGTAATTACCTCAATTCTTGTTCCAAGGCAAGTAATTGGAGAGACGGGGGGACAGATCACCTCTACCTTCCAATGAATATACGCCACGTGTATTTCCCATCTAGATCTCAAAAAAAGTTAATCTCAGCCGTCAATGTGTCTAGATGGAATACGAAAGAACTTGAAGCTAGATATTCAGAAGGTTAAACCCGAAAGGATAGTCCTTGAAGGACGCCCCGAGCTTAACACCCCGAGACATCCTCCCTCGAGTTATTGGTTTACCCTCGAGAAGCAAGCCCCTCCTTCAAGTTTCGAGATGGAGCACTCTAAGTTCTGAAGATCTACCTTAGGGCTACTGATAAGTTTAGAGTTTGTATTCGGACCTCATTCATACTCGGACCAGGTCCCGAGAAGGGTCATGGGCTCGAGATACGCGGAGGATGGATCCATGGTAGGTACACGTGGCGTGTAGTCATTGGTTAGTAGAGGCGGTCTGTCCCCCGTCTCTCCAATTGCTTGCATCCGAACCAGAATCGAGATAATTACTCGCCATAAATGTTGTCTGAGTTTGGGTTAAATCTCCCAAATCATTCTTCTTGTCTTCCTTATTCACAATTTCTTCTTTCCAAGTTCAGAAAGCGTATCATTGCTTTATCAAATCTCTGAAGCCCCAATCTCTGTTTTCTCAATCATCAGTAAGTGTTATCTTCTTTCTTTGTTTGTTTGTCTGTGTTTTTCCTTTTCCTCTGTGTGTGTATTTTCCCCTCATACTCTCTGTGATCATGAGTAATAGTAGTGAAACGATTTCCGTCCCCCATCATGATGAGGGAGAGTATGTAAGTACTCAGGCCGGGGAGAGTAGCTCCCGTGTCCGCCATAGAGCCGAGGTAGCGAGTGGGCCTGTAGTTTTGCAGAAGAAAGCCTCTGAAGAAGAGAAGAGATTAATAGTTATGGCCAGGAGGGCTCAGATTGAGGGGAATAGCCCCATGTTAATGCATGCTGCCGCAGGTGGACCATCCATGAATGGTGAGGATAGTAGCAATAGGTCGATGAAGGAAGATAAAGCTCATGATGATGCTGCTATCTTTGTTGAAGGTTGTCCCTTTTCAATTCCTTCTGATGCTGATCTCATGTATTTTGGAGGAGATAGGTCTGCAGCAGAGTTAGTAACTCCAACCCGAGGGGTTATATATGGGAGATTTTTGCAGCATGGGCTAGCTTTTTCGTTTCCCCCATTGTTGAGTAGATTTCTTCAGTGGTATAAGGTGCATCCAGGGCAACTGCATGTTGATGCAATAATAATCATAATGGCACTGATAACCTGGTGTGCTCATAAGGGTTATAAGCCCAGGCTTGCTTTATTGCGGACCCTATGTAAGGTGTTGTTAAACAGCTTGTAACCTTATTTTTCAAGATAAGACCATGGGTCGGGCTTTTGTTCTTCCTTGACATAATGTGGAATGGGACAAGGTGAAACTAACCTTTTACCAAACCAAGTATGAAGTACCTCCATGGAACGATGATCTCCAAAATAAGAACTGGGAAGATGTTATGACCTCGGATAGGTTGATGGATATAGCTGAGGAATTAATAAGGGAGAGGATCAAACTTAGGAATGGCAAGTTTGCGTCAGGAGATCCCCAGATGGGATGGCAGTGGCCTGTTCAGACGTATCAGTGGCTATATCAAATGCCTGGCCGAACTCTTCAAAATGGCAGTTATTTGAAGTTGTCTCATTTCGACCAACCAGATGGTGTAGATATTGAATGGTATGAAATCATTCTATCCATGGAGCAGGATCCCATTGGTTCAGCTAGGGCGCTTCATACTTCTAGAGCAATAGAAGAGAGGACAGCTAGGGGAGAGATGTCCGAGAGAGATGTGGATAGGGAAATTGCTAGACTTATGCCCGATTCTCGTCGTCGGTTTAAGAGATTGGTCCAAGGACCTAGGAATACTCCAGTAGAAGCTGAGGGTTGGCATGAGACAGAGTGTCCATTCGTACATGTTGCCCGAGATCCATCAGATGAAGAGGAGGATAGGAGTTTAGCCCTAGTAAGGTGTCCGAGAGGTGAGATATCTCGAACTTCTGTATCTTCGCTCACCATGTCTAGTAGGACTGAGAATGAAGAACCTTTAACTTCTGTAGTAGTCTCTGATACACTACCTGAGGGTATTTCTTCTATGTTGCGTTGGGGGGTTCGAGAAGTACGTTATGCCTCTTCCTCCAGAATCCAGGACCGAGATTACTATGGAATGTCCTGAAGTGAACCAGGTATGCTTAACTTAGATCATAACTTGATAACATATGTCATTGTCTAATTGTCTTGTTCTTCTCCACAGTCTCTGAATCATATGAAACACTTGTATGGTTCTGTTAAAGCGTTGTACTGTCATTGTCAAGAGCGGGAGGTTGAGTTGGAGCTTTTGAATGAGCAGATTTCCAGAAAAACTAGTGGACCTTCTGAAATGATGAAGCGTCTCCAAGATGAGATGGCCCAAGAGAAGGCGAAGAGAGAGGCCTTTGAAGGGGAAGTTATGTCCTTGAAGAAGGAGAAAAGATTGATGGATAACTCCTTTCAAGAACTCAAGAGGAGGATGGCCGCAGTGGAGGCAGAGAAGAGCCAATATACTAATCTTGATCACCAGAAGCAGCTGGTTCAGTTGATAATGGACTTCTGCTTGAACAGCCCTGAAATGGAGGCCCATCGCCAAGAGTACGGCGAGTTTTATCATAAATATGAGCTTCCAAAAATGTGGGTCTATCTTCAAGAAGTTCTTAGTGAGGAAGGTCAGGAATTGTTAGCTCCTGCTTATACTTGGCCAGAGGTGTCTGAAAACCTGGAGAAGTTCCGGGTGAAGTTTCGCCGGATTGGGGGGTTTGAGACTAGTTTCTTAACTAGTCTGGAATATTTGGAGAAGGCTTTGACTCTAGAAGAGTTTCAGGAGAAGCTGTGCAGTCTGTATCCTGAGCTGTCATTCCTGGTGGAGAAGTCGGCTGTGGTAGCTTCAACTGAGGGCCAGAAGACTCCAGATGGACAGGAAAAGATTGTAACTCCTTAGAGCCTTATCTTTTATTCAGAATTTTTTCTTTCCGCTTGGGTTTTATGTATTCTGAACACCGTGCCTTATTCATGGAATTTATTGGTCTTTACCTTCCTTTATGTCCAGTGTTGCCTTGCCGCTTGTGCTGATTTGCAGGTCAAGTATGAGGCTGTCCTTCAGAGAAACAAGAAGCTGGAGGAAGATTTAGACGATTCCAAGGGCGTTTGCAGCTTAGTGCGAGAATATTGTGATAGCCTTTGTGGTGGGCTCAAGGTAGCTCTGGAGCGGAGAGCTGAGCTGAATAAGCAGCTGAGTGATCTTCAGTAGAAATACAAGACTCTCGATGATAATTATGGCAAGGTTCTGAATGCCAATAAGAACTATGACCTTGAGTGGTGAAAAGCCAGGAGTGAGCTAATGGAACTCAATGGTGAAGGTCATGAGAAGGATCTTCATATCTCTACCCTTCAGAATGAAAACATCGACGTGAATCATAAGATTGCCACTGCCATAGATGATTTGAGGGTATGGCAGGCCGAGTTGAATGCTTGCAGATTCCAAATAAAGGAACTAGAAGCTCAAGGTGTGTTTGTCACGCCTTTGGTATCTTCAAGAAGAGAGATAGGTGGGCCTTCTTCAACCCCGAATTCAGGTCCGTTGGTGAGGCCTTGTGTCCGAGGTGGTACATCTCGGGGGATGTTGAACCCTTCAGAAGGAACTTCGTTTAGAAGAGGACGAGGGGCACCACCTACTCCTGGGGCTCATAGTTTATCAGGCTCTCCTTCTCGACCTACAATTATAGGAAATAGGGAAGGATCTCCTACACCTTCTCAATTAATGAGGGTGGCAGAAGAAAGTAATTGGGGCCGTGGCCTTCATAGTAGTCAAGGTCGTGTCTCTACTTCTTCTCACGGTCGGGGACGTATCCCTGTTTTCAAAGACCTTCACGAGGTGTAAGAAGTTTTTAGTGTAATAACACTTTTTGATTTTGCCTTTATAAAGGTCTTTATATTGCAATCCTTGAGAAGATTGATTCTCAGGCTTATTAATAGCCCGAATAAATAATGGCATGTACCTTAGTAGGTGTACCATATTAAGAGTCGAGTTCCAAACTTTGTGAGTTTGTGTGACTCGTATCATGTTAGTCTTTGACCATATACTTTTTATAAGTATATTATTTTATTTTGGCCTAAGGTGATTGTAGTTCGGACACATAGTCCAAACAGCCCATGTTAGATAACCATCAATCACACGCTTATGAGCGTATAAATCTTAGGCAGCAGTCTTTACTTATGTTTTGTAAGGCATAGTGTCTCTTTGTATTAGAGGGTGTTAAAATAAAATAGAAGATATATATTGAAAAGAAATTGTATTCTTCGAACTTGAGAGTTCGGCAAAACTATAAAAGACAACCCCGAGTTTGGGAGCTCGGGTATGAAAAAATAAAAAGATGAAAAGAAAGGAAGCTTGGCCCGTAGGCCTTATTGAAGCAGTTTCTCCTTATCTGGAGAAGGTCTACTTGGTTTTAGCTCCGAGGTACCTGCGTAGGAAGGGCGCCATGATGACAGGGTCCAAGTGCTCTCCTTCGCGCGTTTGCAAGAGGTAGAATCCACCGGATTGTGCTGTGGAGACTTTGTATTGTCCTTTAGTCCTTGGCTCCAGTGCTCCTTTTAGCTTGTTAGTGCACCACGGGCCAACTGGCATTACCAGTTCTCCCACTTGGAAGGTTTGGTGACGTCTTTTGTGCCATAGTGCAGTCATCTCGTTGTAGGCCTCTTCCTCGAAGTGAAACACCAGGGGCTGTTCGAGATCAGGATCGGGGACTAGATCTCCTAGGATAGTGTTGATGGCCGAGATGTTGCTCACTTTTCTGGCGTCACGGATAGCCGTGATCATGCAAGAACGCGCCACTCCTTGATCTCCTTTGATGGAAGCTACTCCTTGTGGTGTTGGGAACTTTAGCATCAGATGGTAAGGAGACCATACAGCCTTAGCTTAGCACATCCAAGGTCTGCCAAGAATAATGTTAAAGGGTGTAACAGTGTCGACCACAAATATGCAGTAAAGGGTTAGGCTTTTCGCTCCTTCTGCCACTGTGACTGGAAGTGTGATTTCTCCAAGGAGTATGACTAGATTTCCGGTGAACCCCGAGATTGGGCCTATAGGCTTGAGGTCGTCCTCGGTAAATTCTAGCTTTTGGAAGCAGTCTTGGAACATCAATTCTACTCCACTCCCATCATCGACAAAGACTCTCTTTACCAGGGAATTCTGTACTGTAGCAGAGATGATAAGTGGGTCAGAATGGGGCATCTGGTTTGGCACGGCATCCGCGTTCGAGAAGGTGATGGTTTCTTTGGGGCGGAGCCTCTTGTTGACTGGCTCGGTGTGGGGTATGGCCCGCACACTATCCTTCAGTTTAGTAAGGGAAATTGCTTCTCCCGTGTATTCGTTGATGCCGTTGATAACTCGGTTAGCTCCATTTGGCGGCGGTGGTGGAGGTTCTTGAGGATTGTTGCCCCCACCGCCTTGATTGTTATTGTTGTTGTTTCGGGAGCCATCCTTCTTCTTCTGCCAGGGCTTTCCCCCATATCTCCTCTGGGTGCCCCGACTGTCACCAGCTATTGAAGGTGCAATCTGTTGCACGATCCCTTGTCGGATCAGTTTCTCGATCCCGTTTTTGAGCTGATAGCACTCCTCAGTGTCATGCCCCCGATCTCGGTGATATTGGCAGAATTTTGGGAACCTTTGACGCTCGGCTAAATCCTTCATGGCGGGTGGGTCCTTTAAAAGGTGCCTGTGAATGGACAAGATCTGAGCCCGAGATCTAGCTAGAGGAGTGTAGGACTCGAAGGTTGGTTTGGGTGTGCCCTCAATTTTCTCGACCTTCGGCATCTTCATCTTGGGTTCCTTTCCCTTATTGTCGAGGTCTCTGGGTCTTTTTCCTGTCACTGCATCTGCTTTGCTAGCGTATTTCTCCATGATGGCCTGGAGGTATTGAATGGTGGTAGGATTTTTCGTTGCCAACTTCATCCTTAGAGTGTCATCATCCACACTCATGCGATACATGTTTATCAACAGGATCTCATCTCGATCGCAACACTCCGTGGCTAAGTCCATGTATCTGTGATAGTGTTCTATCACAGTCTCTCCTTAATGGTGTGCCACGTATCCCAGATCTCCAAGAGATTTAGTGAATTTCTTCTTTTGAAAGAAAGTAGGAGAAACTCAGCGAAATCCCAGTAGTCAAATAAGCTTTCTGGTTTTGTCTGAGTAAACCATGTCTGGACTTTCCCCCGGAGGGAGGTAGCTAGGAATAATCTTGCATATCTCCAGCTCGTGGAAGTTTCTGGTTTCCAAGGTCTTGAAGAAGACCGAGAGGAATTCCCTAGGGTCGCTGGTGCCATCGTAAGTGGGTAGGTGTTCTGGGACATTCTTGCTGGCATCAAAGGGGAGATTAACGATATGTCGGGAGAAGGGGGAGCGAGCAGACTGTCCTCGAGGTCCGAGAATACGTTTGATCTCCTGATCGACCTCGTACTTTTCTCTAGTAGGATAGGCTCCGTCCTGGGTGAAAGGCCGATCGGCACTGGTCTGCCATTCGTTCTGGGTTCGCTTCTTCTTCTCGCGCCTGAGTTCTTCCTTGATGTTGATGATGCGCATCCTTCTCACTTCCTCCCTACTCAGCCCTAAGCCCTCATTATGGTGATTGGTTGGATCAGCCGGTGGTGGCAGATTTCTTTGACTGTTGTAGGGAGGCAGATTTCGAGATAAATCATCCAAAAATCTTTGTTGTTGGTTGTGGTCAGAAGGTGGTGCTGTTCGATCTCCTGGGATAGAGACTCGATTTGGGGCATCATGTGTCTGAGCACGAAGTGGTTGACTTGAGTTTATCAAGGATGCAACGAAGTCAGGATACTGGGAATGTAAATCCCTCATCAGTGCTCGGACATCGCCAGGGATCGTTCTCGGAGGGGTGTCCGAGACAAGGTTGACATAGGGCGGCTCAGAGCCTGGCGGATTATGCTGTATGGTTTGGTTTAAGGTTTCCCTTAGACGTCTTTGTCTTTCCTCCTCCTGTCGTCTTTCTGCGAGGATTTATCGATCCCTTTGTGCTAGTTCGTCCACGGAAAAGATCGAATCAGATCCACTATATCCCAAACCATTTTCTCGATCGAGACCATCTGAATTGTTGACGTGTTCACTGTAGTTAATGTCAGTACGTATCAAGATTCTCTTACCTGAGTTCGGTACTTCAGATGCACCAGGGTTTGATCCAGAAGGTGGCATTCTGGATGCAGCAGGATTTGGACAGGAGGAGGGTGCTCCGGATACGACGGGGTTTGGACCGAGGGAGTTCGGAACGCTGGAGTTTCCTGCTCCCACGGTAGAGCTTGGTGGAGGTTCAGAGGTAGAACGCGTACGAGATCCTCCGGGTCGACCGCGTCCTCGTCCTCGTCCTTGTCCTTGGGGAGGTTGCTCTGCTTCTGGATTCTTCTCCGGATTTTGCCCTAGTACATGGGCGCTTCGTCTAGGTTGCTCGGCTTCAGACATGGCGTGAGAAACTTGTTGAACAGGTGCGCAAGATCATATCAGACACAAAGTTCGGCGACGTCGTCAATAGATGTGGCGTCCCACCGGGCGTGCCAAATTGATGTATGCCAGACACCAACACTTCGACGACGAACCTTGCCACGAACTGATCTGCAAACCAAAGCCTCGGGTGTCCCGAGGATAGACACTCTGACGCTCAAGTTAGTATGAGGCGTAAGGCATTTTGTATGTAAGATAATAGATAGAGAGGTCTACCAAACCTTTGGGTATTTATATGCCTACAATCCGTAGATCACCAAGATATGTATTTATGGTAAGAATACAACTCTTATGGGAATAGTAGTTGTATTACCATGTATAGAGTAAGTGTATTTCGGTCATGGTTGTGTTACCATGTTTAAGATGGTTGTATTACCATCTTTGAGAGGATGTATATTTCTTGTGGAACATTCATAATATACGCATTCCTTATAAGGATTAGGATTGATGGACCTGTGGATCCATCCTCTGCGTATCTCGAGCTCATGACCCTTCTCGGGCCCTGGTCCGAGTATGAATGAGGTCCGAATACGAACCCTGGACTAATCAAAGTGGATCTTAGAAAGAAACTAAATAATACAATTAGGCTTGGGATAGAAGGTGAAGATATACTGAGATATCCAGTTGAGTATGAAGACATGCCTAAATATTGTAGCCACTACTCAATGCTAGGACATGATGATGGTAATTGCCACATTCTTCATCCTGAGCTTAGACAGAAACTTAAACCTATCCCTGAACCCAGGAATACTCAGCCTGCTGCTAAAACCTACATTGCAATTACTCAGTATAAGCTTGCCCTGGCTAAGATCAAAGGGAAATGCCATGCTGCCCCAGAACCTACTGAAACTACCAATGAGGACAACAACACCAACCTGCCTGTAATTGCCATTACAGATACTCCCTTTACATCTAACCCTCCATGCCCTATTATAACCTCCACCTAAAGTCTTGGACAAAATCCAAAAGAATGCAGTCACCAAAGACCACCTCCAATGACTTCCTCAACCCTACTCTCACCCCTCCTTCCCCCACCATCTTCATCAACATATTACCACTATAGATTCAGACTATCTGTTGCTGCAACAGGCCCTCATCCCCTCCACCAGATATGCCAAAGATGACCTGATGCTCAGTAAGGCCTCTTCTTTTCCTGAATTTTCCTTATTTACTGACAAAGGTGCTTTCATGTCTCAGATGCAAAATCAAAACAGGTTCTCCTTATTAAGGGATGAATCAGATCATGAGGATGAAGAAACACTCCCTCCTGAGAAAGAAACAGAAGCTGAATCATCAGAAGATGATAACCTCATTGAACCTAATCAGGTAATTCCTATCCCTTCCTATGTTGCTTTGAATGAAGAAATAAACCAACCTGATATTCCTTTACTGGAAAAATCTAGCATGATTAATTTCTTCACTCTAATCAATAAGAAGTTTACCCCTCAAAAAATGCAAAAAATCCCATCACCTAATATTGTTTTTACTAGGTCAAAAAGCTCCAAAAATGATTTTTAATGATTAATACAACTTTAAAAATCAAGTGCTTAGTTTGGAACATCAGAGGTATGAGAACTTCTATGGTTAGACTCACAGACATTATTAGAGAACATAGAATAGAATTGCTATGTTTAATTGAACCTCAACATAAGAACCATAAAGCTGATAGATTTAGGAGGTTACTAGGTTTTCAGAACCATATTTGTGCACAGAGTGGCAAGATCTGGTTGTTGTGGAATGACCAGCTGCAGATTACTTTGAAAACTGACCACCTCCAATATTTATCAGTTACTATTTTCAGTCATAGGATGAACACTTCATTGGAAGGAGTGTTTATCTATGCTCTGAGGACTGTACCTGGTAGAGAATTTTTATGGAGTGCTTTGTCAAATGCACAATTACAGGACTCCTGCTTAATTGGAAATTTTAATACAATAAGATCTCCAGATGAGTATAGAGGCCCTTCCCAACCTAGTATTATAGGCATGGCTGCATTTAATCATTTTATTTCTAGTAATGCACTCACTGGGATTAATACAGTTGGAAACCATTTAACATGGTCTAACAACTGGCTTAGGACCCCTACCACACAAACACTAGATAGAGGACTGGCAACTCTGAGCTGGATAGCTAGGTTCCCCACTTCATCTATCCAGATTCTTAATAGAAACACCTCACATCATGCACCTATGTTTCTTACAATAGCAGTACAATACCTTCCTCTCCTTCTACATTTAGGTTCATAAATGCATGGTTTGATAGGGATGATTTCATGAATGTGATATCTAATGATTGGAATCTCCTATTAACAAAACAGGTATAAAGGGTGTTTGGCAAAGTGCCTTTTGGGCTAAAAAGTGCTGATTTGACCAAAAAGTGCTGATTTGACCGTCAAACAGCACTTTTAAGTGTTTGGTGAATGAGTTTGAAAAAGTGCCTTTTGTACTCAGTAGGCTAATTTTCAAAAGGCTAAAAAAAAGTAGCCTTTTCTACTCAAATGCTCAATTAAATACTTTTTTGCCCTTTCTCCTCTATACTAATTATACAAAAAGATAGAATACATATTGTTGAATTTGGTTTTTGTAGGAAAATTCAAGCGTTCAAAATAATTATGCATCATTCTAATTGCAATTAGTATTTTGGGTTGCATTATTATGATTATATTATGGATGTTTATGTTCATTAGATTTTATTATAATGTCATTGGTTGATTTTTCTCATTTTTCCACTGTAATATCAATAACATTTCATCAAAATTACTCGGAAATATTTTTTTTCCTTACATCCATCAACATGAAACAAGAAAAAGATTTGAAAAAAGTCTCTAAAACAAACTTATAATGTATAGTTTTAAAAGAATTTCATGAAAATGTGGATTATATAATAATTTATTTTAATTTATTATAATTCTTATGTTTCATTTGTAATAAAAAAATAGCAATTGATAATTTATGTACATTTAATAAGTGAACAAGTAGTAAAATATATTCATGTCCATAAACGTCTTTTTGTCCATAAACAGCTATATCTATCAGCTTATTTTACCAAACACATTTATACAATCAGCTAGTCAAATCAGCCAGTCAAATCAGCTAATACAATCAGCTAGTCAAACCAGCTAATGCAATCAGCTAACAGCTAACAGCTAATTCCCAAACACCCCCATACTTGGCTTTTATCTGAAACTTATCAGATTGAAGCTTACAATAAAGGCCTGGAACAGGAATAATTTTGGTAATATTGATAACAATGTTATTAGTGCTACTGAAAACCTTAGATTACAGGAGATAGTTTATGATAATAATAGACTAAAGTGCAAAAACTAGACCAAACATTGGTCAAAATACCCAATTTCTAGATCCAACATTCAAAGTGCTTAAATTCTAGTACCCTACATTCTAAAAATACCCAATTTCTAGACCTTGGTTAATTTCCTCTGTTAGTTCAGTTAGTTTGAGGGGTAATTTAGTAATTTAAATTCTAAAAAGTCATACTTCCCATTTTTTATTCGTATCTCCCGCACAAAAATTCCCAGTTCCTCTTTTTACTCTGCAACTCACTAGCGCCCGATGTAGGGGTGTGCCAACTCGGAAAATTGATCCTTTTTTGACCCGTACTTGGATTTTTAGTATTACGGGCCGGATCCCGGACCACATTTTTTTCAATTTCCGAATTTGACTTTCCGGGTCCGGGTCAAACCCAATTTTTCCCGGATCAACCCGATGATTTTTTTGTGGATATGATAAGCAAAAATGGGTAGTATGATTTTTTAGAATATAAATTACTAAAATACCCCTCAAATTAACTGAACTAATGGAGAAATTAACCAAGGTCTAGAAATTGGGTGTTTTTAGAATGTAGGGTACTAGAAATTGAACACTTTGAATGTTGGGTCTAGAATTTGGGTATTTTGACCAATGTTTGGTCTAGTTTTTGCACTTTAGTCATAATAATAACTCAATCAATGAGCTTATTAAACTCAAAGAACTAAAAGCCCTGCATCTAAGAGCCCTCACAGAACAACAAAAATTCTGGAAACAAAAGTCCAGAGTTAAGTGGTTAAAAGAGGGAGATGATAATACAAAGTTCTTTCACAATACTGTGAAGGAAATGAGATCTTTACTTAGCATTACTAAGGTAAAAGATTCCTCTGGGAATTGGCTTGAAAATTTATCAGATATTGATTCAGAAGCAGTTTTATACTATTTTGAATTATTGTCTGAGCCTGAAAATGTTGAGAATGGTCATTACTATGACCATTTCTTAAGTCAAATCCCAAAATTAATTACTGAGTCTGATACTGATATATTACTTAGACCAGTAAATATGGAAGAGCTAAAGGACACTGTTTTTAATCTTATTAAAAACAGTAGTCCTGGCCCTAATGGGTTCTCTTCAAAAAAATTTACAAAATCTTGGGACATAATAAAAATAGATTTACTGAATGCTGTCCAAGATTTCATGTCTGCATCTCCCATTCCAGTTGGAATTGCTGCCACCTGCATTACTTTAATTCCTAAAAAAGATGTAGTTATCTCCTTTGATGATTATAGGCCTATTAACCTCTCTAATTTTATCAACAAGATTTTCTCTAAACTGATTATGGAGAGGCTGAAACCTTTTATGGCTAAAATTATCTCACCTCAGCAATCTGCATTTTTTAAAAACAAGGACATCTCTGATAATATTATATACTTGTAAGAGATGATCAGATTTTTAGATAAAAAGTGCAGGAACCCCAATTTGATCATTAAACTGGATCTTAAAAAGGCTTTTGACAGAGTTAATTGGGGATTTTTAAATTCTATACTCTTGCAATTTGGCATGCATGGTAATTAGTTCATTGCATTATGAAGAATCTTAGTAGTGCATCTTTTTCAGTTTTAGTCAATGGCAGACCTCAAGGGTTCTTTAAGCCATCTAGGGGTATTAAACAGGGAGATCCTCTCTCACCTTTTCTTTTTTAACATTTTTTCTGAGGCATTTTCTAGAGGTATCTCTTATATGTTTAGTTCAGGTTTACTTCAATATTATGATATCTCAACAGGACCTTCACCCCTTTCCCATTTGAGCTATGCAGATGATACTGTAATTTTTCTTAGAGCCTCCAAAAATAATCTCTCCAGGTTTAAAGATTTCCTAGTGGCTTTTGAACTAACCACAGGGCAAAAAATTAATTTTGAGAAGAGTGATTATTTTTTAGGGAGACATGCATCTGTCAGTAAAATCCAGCAAGTTAGGGATTTATTAGGCATGAAAAAGGGACAGTTCCCTTTTACTTACCTAGGAGTACCGATCTTTAAAGGTAGAGTCCTCACTGCATATTTCACTCCACTGATACAAAGATTGGAAAATAAAATTTCCAATTGGAAGAACAAGTGGCTATCCACAGGTGGTAAAATAACTTTAATACAATCTTGCATTTACTCTATTCCCCAGCACATTTGGGCAGTAATGAAACCTCCCATTTCTGTCATTAAAAAAATTGAAAAGCTGATGTTTAGATTTTTTTTGGGATGAAACTGAACTCAAACCAAAAAAAGTCTGGAGGAGATGGAATGAACTGTCATATCCAGTCAACCAAAATGGCATTGGAATTAGATCTATCCATGCTATAATAAAAGCTTGTTCTTTAAAGCTATGGTGGAAGTTTCAAACTGGTGATACATTATAGTCCAAATTTCTTTGGAATCTTCCACCTTCCTATAGAACTTCTCTTGTATGGAAACGAATTATCTCAGTTACCCCACTTGCAGAGAGTCTAACTAGAGTAATACATGGAGATGGTCTTTGTATTTTTTGGCAGTCAAATTGGACATCTTTTGGTCCAATTTCCTTAATCTGCAACATTATGGATACATGTATTCCTTCTGACCGTTCAGCCAGAACAAGCATGTCTATCTACCTGATATCACACCATATCTGCCACCTTCTGTTGCTCTTTGTTTACAGATGGCACAATGCACACAAGGAAGACATGACAGGCTTATTTGGATCCCAGATCAAAAAGGATGTTTTCCATTCAAAACAGCTTACAGGGCAGTTTCACCCACAAGATCATAATATTTTACACTCAAACAATAGTGGAACCCAAGGCTACAAAAGAAAATCAGTACATTCATGTGGAAGCTGGTAAATTTATTTATCCCTTTCCCTGATGTGCTAATGAAAATGGGCTTTAATCTTCCATCAAAATGTTGTGCCTGTGATAACTGAGATCATCTGGACCATTATTTTAATAGTTGCCCTATGGCTCTCTCTCTATGGTCTGATCATCATGCTATGATTGGTTCCTCTCCTATGACTTTTGACAATATCTGGGACAGAATATCATACTATATGTCATTTCAGGGCTCCACTAAACTGCATACTACTCTCTCAAAAATTCCTCCTTGCATTATTTGTTGGTTTTTGTGGAAGGCCAAATGCCTATATATATTTTGAAAATGTCAGCCCCAATGTTGTGACCATCAAAAAAGCTGTGAAGGATCATATTTTCCTCACCTTCTGTGCTAAACCTATGGCCTCTAATGCTCCTCTAGATATTGAACTGTCTAACCTAGGTTTCCTTCCACTCCATACCAGACCCCCACAACCAGTTATCAGAGTAATCAAATGGTTACCTCCTGTTACTGGTATACTAAAAATCAATTATGATGCTCTTGGCTACAGAACAAAAAGGCAGGTTTGGCTGTGGTAGTTAGAAACTCTGATGGAAACCTTATATGTGCTCTTAGGAGCTTTGTAATGGCTTCATCAGCTCTCCATGCTGAATTTCTTGCCTTGAAAGAGGCAATACAATGGGCAGCTACTTCTGAAATACCATGCACTATAGAATCAGACTGTATCACTGCAGTTAAGGCCATTCATGATCTTTCTCAAGCTCCATGGCTGATGTATGACTTTGCCTCAACATGTGCTCTTTCTAAGAGTTGTCCAATTATCCATATAATGAGACAAGGGAATGTACTGGCAGACTCCATTGCTAAATCTGCCCTCAGAGAGAAAAAAATGCTCAGATGACTCAACATCTACTTTCAGAAGAAGCCAGAGGCCTGCTATATCTGGACAGGTTAGGAGTTCCATCTCTCAGAATCTCTAATCTTGCTGATGTTGTATAATCTGTGTGCTAGTGTTTAAGATACTATAATGACAATGGAGCCTCTCTCCTTTACATCACCGCTCAATCTTCTCAACAGCCCAGGCCTGGTGGATATAAACTTAGTTTTAGCAAAGCTTTTGTACCTTGGTTTTTTGCATGGTTGGGTGCCGCTTAGTGTTTTGTTTGTACAATTCACTTCTAGGCTTCCTCATGCAAATGCTAGGTTTTTTGCTATAACTCCTAATTATAGACTTATTTTTATAGGTTTAGTCTATTCTTTTGGAAGCATTGCTATGCTTTGAAAGCTCCACGCTTTCATTTTGTCATCTTATGATGTAAGAACTATGACCTTAAATGGTCCTTTTATAGGTTTGGGGATCCTAACATATATTCCCCCCACATAAGGGTGGTTTATCTAAAAACAATTATAGCTCTTTTACGGATAATTACTCTTGAGATGGATGTTGTTTGGATTTCGTGCAGATAGTAGATAATTAACTATTGTTTCTCTAAGGATTCAGTTGAGGAGTTCACAAAAGCTCTAGTATGAGATTATTAACTCTTCGAGAGTGTTTATTATAGATAGTAACTATAAAAAACTAATGGGATTCCTACATGCAGGAAGCTGAGGCTAGCAAAGATGGAAATGGTTGTGGACAAGCCCTGTACTCAAAAGCATAAAGATATCATTCCCAATGGCTTTAAAATAACATTAAGAACGGTAATAATCTCATTTGTATCTAAGATGCAAGAAAACACTTGTTAGAGGATAAGCTCGTTTCAAAATAGGATTCTTGCTCTACTTTATTGAAGGTTTTCATTATTATGTATCTTTTGGAGTTTCAACTGAGTGAAAGTCTTCCTGCTACATGTTAAGATCACTGCGAGAAGGCCTTAAACTAATTTTGGCTCACAATGAACATCCTCTGAACCACAATTTATGACGATGTTCATGAGGTTAGTTGAAAATGGTGTGTTCGATTTGTCTCTAAGGTGAATTTATCTTTCTTGTTTTTTGTTTCCGAACATTATAGGGCATCTAAGCCATTACCATTGACAAGGATAACCGCCCAAAAGTATGTTTAGTGTACTTTTTCTGTATTTTGTGGTTCTACATGTTATTTTTCCCGGGGGTAGCATGGCTATTAGAAAAAGAGCGAATTATGTATTCCCATGTCAAACTGATTGATTAATTATTTTGCTGATTGTCTTTCCATTATATAGTGGGAGCCATCTAGTGGAGGTAGTGAAGAGTAAAAATTGATATCGTTTTCCAGTTAGAGTTGGACCTCAGCATTCAAGAAAGAGAAGACTACGGGTTTGAGTATCTTCTATGCCACATTAGTCTGCTACTAGATTATTCCAAATTTGAACGTCCCCTTATAATTTTTTGTTCAAACCAATTCACAGGTGGGAAGGAAAATACGAGAACATGATTTCTCGAAATAATGATCCAATTCAAGGTTTGCCATTTTGTCATTCTTACCTTATCCTGCTACTTTATCTAAGGTGTTAGAACGCATTACACTCTATGTTATGTTGGTAGAATTTTATGCCTTAAGTTTACTACAAATTTTACATTGTGTCTTATAATTTACACGTTCTAATAAAGTGACACAATTAATTTGTCGTGAATTTGGAGAATTCTAGAATTTTTAGCATATGTGTCATAAGATATGTGACATGATGAATATATGACACAATTGTGCCACATATAACCAACAAATGAGCGATTCTGTCATTTAACTATGACATCTAAATGATGTGTCTAATTATTTGTCGTAATACTGAGACATAAACTAATGTGTCGGATAAGTGTCACAAGAAAGAAGGCACTTCAAACAACTGACGTTAAAATGTCGCTGATAAATGACACAATGGTTGAAGTGTGGCAAATTAATAACATTTACACTTTTATCGCATGCATATATGTTGCGATTGTTAAGCTTTGTTGTAGTGTTATCAGTAATATCTCTGCCTTAATAAAGGTTGACTTTTCTTGTGAGATCAATTTTGTCAGTAGTGGTTTTATCCTCTCTGCCACTATCTTAGAGTACACCTTGTTCAGGAAGTTAGATAAACTTATAGGTCTGTACTCAGAGAATGAGACTGGGTTTGGTTTTTTTTGGGATAAGTGTCAACCATGTGCTTGATATAGCTTTAGGGATCAGTGCACCTCCCATGAATTCCTTTACAGAATTTAGGAGATCCTCTTTGATTGTGTCCCATGAGCCTCTAAAAAATGCACCTGAGAAGACATCAGATCCAGGTGAACTATCTTTACTAAGCTCAAAGACTACCTATTGTAACTCTTCCATAGATACCTCCCTCATAAGTGTTACATTCTCCTCATCATTTACCAATCTTGGTATTTGAGAGGTGAAATCCTTCAGAAAAGTACCATTATCTCCAGTTAGTGGCTCATTCAAAAGAGTTTGGTAAAAATGCATAACTTCCTCTTTAATAGCAGATGGATCTGTTACCCAGTGGTTATTCGTGTCCTTAATTTTGCAGATTCTTGCTTTCCCATGTTTTTCTTTCACTGTATTGTGAAAAAAACTGGTACTTGCATCACCTTCCTGTAACCACTTAATGCTTGACTTTTGTTTCCAGAAGGTTGTTTCCTCCATTATAGCTCCATTCAGTGTTGTCTGCCCTCTATTTAGTTCAACCAAGTGCTCCTCCCTATCACTAATCTGATACTGCTCTTCCAACCTAGCTACCTCCTTTTCTGCCTCCATTAAATTCATATGAACATTGCCAAAACGTTCTCTATTCCAGTCCTTCAAAGCAACTTTCAACCTCTTCATCTTGAAGACTGATATGGTCTGGGATTTCTGGTGTGGTTTGGATTACCAGTGAGGTGACGTGCTACCGGTGAGGTGACGTGCTCCTCCTCGTACCTGCACAAAGAGCTGAGTGAGCTCGGGCGGGTGGCGTTTAGCCGTCGCCCGCTCCGACGCCCAAGTCAGTTTTGGGGTGATTTGGGGAGTGAAATCTGAATAGCGGGTAGAGAGAATCTCAGGAAAGAGAGAGGAAACCATCATTCCTTTATACCTGATGGGAGCCTTATCCAGTGTGGGCAGCTCCATAGATTCCGTTGTGCTCTTACTCGTGCTCCTCACATGTTTGTCATATGGTGTCACGTGTATATACTTTGTATGAGCTGTAAAACAGGGCGGGGGCCGTGACCTTGTATGGGCTTTCTGGTCTTGTATGGGCCTTATTAGCCCATACCTTATCAAGTCCCCCTAGTCCTGTACATGGTTCTCATGGTGCAGGACTATAGCCTGTTGTTTGTGGGCGTCGTTTTATAAGCGTTTTTTTGCCTTTTTTGGCGTTTCTTTCCATGTTGATGTCATCTCATATTATCGGCGTTTCTTGCCTTATTGGCATTTTTTGCCTTGTTGATGTCATCTTATCTTACCGGCGTTTCTTGCCTTATTGGCATTGCTTGCCTCATTGGTGTCAATTCACCTTGTTGGTGCTGTTTGACTTGTTGGTGTCAATTCACCTTGTTGGTGTTGTTTGACTTGTTGGTACCGCTTCACCTTTTTGGCATTGCTTGCTTTGTTGGTGATGCTTCACCTTGTTGGCGTACCTTGCCTATGTTGGTGCGGCTTCACCTTGGTGCGAGATGCGCCTTGATACTTGGCTTATCTCGCCATGGTGAGTTAGTTCACCTTGGGGCGAGATGCACTACTTGGCTTTTCTTGCCACAGTTAATTCGTTTACCTTGATGCGAGATGCACTATTTGGTATTTCTAGTCATGGTGAGTTCTTTCACCTATGTGTGAGGTGCGCTACTTGGCTTTTATCGACACGGTGAGTTCGTTTACCATGGTGCGATATGCACCATGATCTTGGCTTCACGTAGCCATGGTGAGTTCGTTCACCTTGCTTCTTGTCTTATCTCGCCTTGGTGAGTTCTTTAACCTTGGTGCGAGATGCACTACATGGCTTTTCTTGACACGGTGATTTCGTTTACCATGGTGCGATCTGCACCATGATCTTGGCTTCACGTAGCCATGGTGAGTTTGTTCACCTTGTTTTTAGGCTTTTCTTCGCCTTGGTGAATAGGTCTGTCAGGTGCAAATGTCGAGCATGATGAACGTCTTCAACATGTTGCTCTTTGCAATCAGGTGAAAGAAGGATTTCTTCTCCATATCACCAGGTTCGTCTGGTGCAAGTGTCGATCATGATGAATGTCTTCAACATGTAGCCCTTTGCAACCAGTGGCAAGTTGGATTCTTGTTCCAACTTGCCATTTCTCTTGTTGTTTTGGATGCAAGTTTTTTCATGAAAGTGTTTTGCATATTTCTTGTTGTTTTGGATGCAAGTTTCTTCTTGAAACAAGTATATGAGCATGATGGACGTCTCCATCATGTGGCTCTTTGCAACCAGTGGCTAGTTGGGTTCTGGTTCCAACTTGCTCTTTATGACTTAGGCATTTTAGGCCTCTTTTTGTCACTTTTCTTGTTGGATGCAAGTTTCTTCTTGAAACTGTTTGCATCATTTTATGACTTAGGCGTTGTAAGCCTGTTTTGTCATTTTTGTTGGATGCAAGTTTCTTCTTGAAACTATTTGCATATTTTCTGGGTTCATTTTTTTTGAACTCCTTTATGTTGCTCTTTTAGCTTGTCAGCAATATTATCTTTGTTGTTGCTGCTGTTTAGACATAGAAAACAAGAAGAAAGACAGCTACCAGATGACTGGTTCGTGTCAGCGCATAGTATATCAAACAAGAAGAAAGACAGCTACCAGACGACTGGTTCGTGTCAGCGCATAGCATATCCAAAAACGCTTCTCATTGCAATCCTGACCTCTGTTGGGAGTTCTTTCATTCATTAGGCTCCCTCAAGATCATCTTGCGAGCTCTATTGAGCTGTCTGACCTCTATTGGGATCCTTTACTGCATCAAAAAGAAAGAAAAACAAGGAGAGACAAACATAAGTGGTATGAGTAGGTAAGGCCCGCATGGTATCTTACGTGTAGTACTTGCGGAGGTTGTTCATGTGCCAAGTTTCTTGCCGCAATTTTTCCATCCAAATGCTCCAACACGGTAGGGGTCTTTCCAGTTGGCGTCCAACTTGAGTTGGTCTTCTACTCTTGAAGCTTCATACTTCCGCAAGGCCAAGTTTCCAACTTGCAAGTTGCATGGGTGCAACTTGTTGTATTCCACTTGTGGCAGTAGAACCCCCAGATCCTTTCACAGAACCTCGACTCAAACGAGGTGGCCTACGGGAAGACCTCACCACAGTAACAGGTTCAACCAAAGGAGAAGCAACTTCAAACCAAGAAAAACAGGAATAAATAAAAAATCCTAAAACAACATGGAAAAACAACAAAATGAGAGACAATCTGAAACACTTACCCACAACAGAAGGCCTTGCCACGCGCACACAACCCATGGGAAGATACGACATCCCAGACCCTTGAAGGTTAGACTCATAAGAGAGCAGATGGAAAGGTGCAGGGCTGGCACTTAACATATCAAAGGCAGCTCGAAGCTGAATCATATCTCCATCGTCAGGGAACTTGGTGCGGCTGCGAACGGGACCAGGAGGAAATGTAGCTGGGCTATTGCCGAATACCAGAGACCTCTTCACAAATACAAAATTCCGGGCCCATTCAACTCGGGTAGGCAGATCTGTCACCACTTTTACCCCCTCCCAGCTCTTCAGAAAGTACCAACTCGGCGGCTCCTTGCATGGATGGAAAAAGGCCTTAAACAGTTGAGGAATTGGATCTAAGCGATGAATTCGAAAAAGCACCTCAAAACCCACCAGATTACGAACAGAGTTAGGGGTCAACAAGGACAAGTCTAGTTCAAAAAACCCTAAAACTGACTGGAAGAAAGGCGAAAGGGGAAAACGCAACCCACAACTATCAAACCACTCCAGATAAACCACGCATTCACCCTCTGGAACCTGATCAGCAAAGACATTGGCAGCAGGCAAGGTTCAAATACCCGATAAATCAACATCTATAGGGTTTGCTTCGGCCGGGTTTCGCGCAGTGGCCTGAGCATAAGCAACCACCTCGCAAAGGCGTCGAAACAGAGATAACTCCTCCGCGGAAACAGAGCAGAACAGAGTTTCAATGGCCGGCTTCATGATTGAAAGGGACAAGGAAAAAAGAGCAGAAAAGATGAAGGTAAACGAAGAAGATTAAAAAGAGGAGATGGTATAAATAGGCAAGGTAATTTACGCCTTTCTCAGATTGAAAAGACGCGTCCCATCAATGAGAAATTGATGAAAAGCCGTATCGATGACATTCCCAAGAAGAACAGGCGCGGCTTTTCTTAAAATCCCACCAAACAAAATAATAAAAGGGAGTAACAAGAGAAGAAGTCAAAACGTCGCCAAAACAGAAGGTTTCAGCATGGCCAAATATTTGTACATGCTGAAGCAAAAAGGAATCAAAGGAAATTGCCATCAAGATGAAGCATGTCAACATGTCACACTACTCCAACATGTTCAGAAGTTTCATCACGAGTTCCACAAAGCCATAGTCGCTTAAACACATCAGACCGACGCCCACGACCAACACAGCAAATAGTCCCGCACCATGAGAACCATGGACAGGACTAGGGGGACTTGATAGGGTATGGGCCATAAAGCCCATACAAGGCCAAGCATACCACACGAGATGAGGACCCCCACCTTGCTTGACAGCTCACACAAAGTACATACACGTGAGCCCCACCGTGCTCAGCTCGTGCACAACGCATGGAGGAACACAACAGTGGAGACGCTCACACCGGATGAGGCTCCCAATAGGTATAAAGGAAGGAGAGCTTCCTCTCTCTTTCCTCAGATTCTCTCAACCTGTAACATAGATTTTCTCTCTCTAAAACACCCCAAATCTTACTTGGGCGTCGGAGCGGGCGACGGCCGAACGCCGCCCGCCTGAGCTCACGTTGCTCATCGTGTAGGTACAGGAGAAGGTCATCACCTTGCTGGAAGTCCAATCTACACCGGAAATCCAGAACCATATCACTAAGGATAGAGGTCCTTTGAACAGGATTCTGAATTGTTGGGATCCAATCCTCATGAAGTCTAATTTGTGAGCCATCTCCTACTCTCCATGAAAGGTTCTTTTTTATCAGATCTCTTCCCCATAATACATATTTCCACCCCCAGGAGCTGTTGGCCTTGCTCTCCACCTGTAGGATGTTAACTTGTTGTAGATATTTGGCTCTGTAAACTTTACAGAGGAGCGAGTTTGCATTATTCATGAGGTTCCAAGCATGTTTAGCTAGCAGTGCTTAGTTCATTCCAATAGTAGACCTTAGTCCAAGTCCACCTCTTAACTTAGATTTGCACAATCTTTTTCAGGATTTCCAATGTACCGTCCTTCCATTCAGTTCTCCTTTCCAGATGAGAGCTGTCATGCTGTCTAGTTTTCTTAGGATCTCCAATAGAATTTTGAAAATTCCCAGTGGGTAAATAGCCAGTGAGCTTAACACATGCTTTGTAAGGGTGATTCTTCAAAAGTTTTGCCTTCCATGAGCTATATTTCTCCTTAAATTTTCTGATGAGTCCCGAAAATATGTCCTTTTTCTTACCCTCAAAACTGATTGTGCTACCTAAATAGCACCCTCCAACTCCTTGACCATGAATATTCAGTGTGTACCTCATTAATTCTTGTAGACCTTGTGTGGAGTATTGGGGCTGAATAGGATGGTGCATTTCTAAAAGTTCAATCTTTGCCCGGAGTACATTGCATAAAGATCCACTGTCTTGGCCAGGTCCATGATAGTATCTTGAGTACACTTGGAAGAGAGAATGCAGTCATCAGCATACATTAAGTGAGTCACTCTAGGTCCTCCCCTTAACACTTGAATTCCTAGATTCCTGTTTGTTAGTATTTTCTGCTCCATCCATGCTGACATGAATTGCTGGGAAATGATGAAGAGGTAAGGGGACAACATACAACCTTGTTTGAGACCTTTGTTTGGGGAGAAGAACGGTTGGTCTTGACCATTCACCAATACCTAATAAGAGACAGTCTGCACACAATTCATTATCAGGTCTATCAGCTTAGTTGGGAAGCACATTGACCTTAAAGCCATCTCCAGAAACTTCCAGGAAACTCTATCATAGGCCTTGCTCATTTCCAATTCGATAGCCACAAGGCCTGTTTTGGCTGTTGAGTATTTCCTCATGTGTTCCACAATTTCATGAGCCAGAAGCACATTCTCACTGATGTTTCTTCCTGGAACAAACCCATTCTGGCTTTCTGAGATGATATCACCAAACACTGTCTTGATTCTTAAGGCCACCACCTTTGCAATAATTTTGTATTTGACATTGCAGAGTGAGATTGGTCTAAAGTCTCCAGCTACCTGCGGCGTCTTTTTCTTAGGTATGAGAACTATTTGAGTTTTATTCCAGTCATAGGAAAACTATTGCCATTCAGGATCTGTAGAATGGACGTAGAGACTTCATCCCCAACAAGTTTCCTGTATCTTTTGTAGAAACCTGCAGGTATTCCATCTTCTCCAGGTGCACCCCAGGATTTCATCTGTTTGAGAGCTCCCCATACCTCTGATTTTATGAAAGCTTTACTTCACTTTAATTTCATCTGTTTAATTTAGTCATATTGTTATTGTCTACAATAATTAAACTTTGCTTCAGTTTAATTCAATTTAGTTTTAAGTAAATGTGATTTGATGAGATACAGTTGCATTTAGTCATTATTTCAATACACTACACTTCATTCCATTCCATTTCTATTCAATTCAGTTCATTTTAATTGTCAATAATGAATTTTTTATTATAATTTTACAAAAATTTCAGTTTAGTTCAAATAAATATATTAATTTTTTCCAGTTCAATATACTTTTTTTTCCAGTTCATTATATTTATATTTTTCCAGTCAGTTCAAACATATTTATATTGTTTTCTAAAGTTCTGCATATTTATATTTTCCAGTTCAATATTTTTATAATTTTTTCAGTTCAGTTCAATATTTTATATTTTTTCAGTTCAGTTCAGTATTTTTAAAATTTTTTTCAGTTCTGTTCAGCGAAAAATAAACTCTAGCAAACAAGGCCTTAATAAACTAAACTAAACTGAAATATATTGAATTGAGCAAAAAGAAATTTATAAAAATTAATGCATTGTTTTCAAGTAATATAAAGCGTAGTAGCAGGCAGTAAATAATTAGAGCAAGTCCAACAGCTTTGCTATAATAGCAAATTTGCTCAAATATGGAGAATTTAGGCCTTTTTTGAAGTCCAACAGATTCTCCATCCCATTCTCCATAATGGGGAAATTGAAGAGAGAAGATTTGATTCTCCAAATTTGGAGAATGAGAAGAAGTTTTTGGAGAAGTAAAATTTAATGCTACTTTCATTGTTTTTTGTTATTTCATTCATTAATTGTTTATCTTCAATAATTTTAAATGATACTAGCATGATTCACCCGCACGTTGTGCTGTATGTTTGGAGTACCTTAAAAAAATTTAATTTGATAAAATGTGTAAATTTTAGCTATTTACGTTAAAAAATGGGGTTGCTATACGCAATGTGATATTTTACTCTTGTAGTTCGAAATAAAGTATGAATTTACGATATTATTCTCACTTATTAGGTTCGTTTGAAAAGTTTAGCAAAATTCAGGTGGCGGTATTATAGTTTCAATGGTACATTAATTTACACTGAGTAAAGTACCGATAATTTCAATGGTATTTTAGACTACGTTGAGTAAAATACTGGATCATGTATAACACATCAGTAAAAAAGTAAGGCGTGGCCTTATGATAAGACAATGATTTATCCTTTAAAAAGTAAGTGATCTTATGGTAAGACAATGATTTATCATTTATGTTTGAGCCCAAATTAGTAATTAGGTCCATTTTTAAATACATTAATTTTTTACATTAATTTCGGTAAGTTTAGACATGCTGATTTTATTTTTCAATATATTAACTTTTACTTTTAGTTCAGTTCGATTCAGTTCAGTTTAATTGAATTTAATTCAATACAATTCAGTTTAATTCAGTCCAGTTCAGTTAAAATAAGTTCAGACAAATAGGACCTAAATATAATTTTATTACAAAATAGAAAACATGATTTGTCCGTATAAAATTTTCTAGTACAATATATATATATATATTCATACTATTAATTAATATATTTATGCAAAACAACATATTTATCGTAAGCATATTGTATCCATATATTAATATATGAATGCAATATTTTATATGTGTAAATACAAAGAAATTGTATGAAAATTGGAAAATAGGCCAATTTACGATTCTCAGTCCAAACACTCCAGAATTAACCACTTTTCAAGCTCTGAATTCTTGATCTAATATGGCATATATAATTAATTAATTATGGATAATTGCGGCATTCATGTTAATTGTGTGATGTAATATTCATGTTTTCCTTTCGTAGACGTGTTAATTAGGTGGAATGAGTTGTATTTGTAAAAATAGAAGCAGTAGAAACAAAATATTTGTAGATTAATTAAAAAAACAAAATAAGGAATATATAAAAATGGTAGGCGTCGGAATATGGTGAACTTGCGGTGGTTATGTGGCGGCTTTTGTCAAAACTACGTAGTTTCATCCTTTTTGTTTCTTTTTATTAATTTATTTATTGACCGGAGCAATAACTCTTCTAGTTCCCTTTAGGAATATCTCAAAATAATTAACAATAAAATTTTATCAAAAATACATATTCTAAAAATATGCATAAAGACGATTGTAATAAGATCTCATATGATTATTTTTAATAATCAAATATAATTTACTTTCCAATATAAATCTACTAAATTTTAAGGCCATAAATAAATTTATTTTGACGTTTTTTATAAGTCATAACATTGAAACTAAAGTTTTTTTTATTAAACATTTTATTTTTAATGGTTGAAAAAAATAACTTGTAATAAATAATTGAAAAGAGGTAAGTCTAATTATTCATAACACGTTACAAAAATAATAATATTGTAATTCGTAATGTGTTATTTTTATAAAAATATATTTTAATAATTTTATATTATGAAGTAAGTAATGTCAAATATGAAATGTTATTGTAACTTTTATTATAAGTTCATTATTTGCTTGTTTATTATGATTTGAACTTATTGAATATATAGTTTTAAAAATAGAAGAAAATTGGATAAATATGTAGCATTAAATGTTAATAAATTTTAGAGAATGAGAAATGGAGAAACTATTGAGTTTGAGGTGAAAAAATATGGAGAATATGAGGTTTGGTTCTTTATTATGGAGAATGAGAATGGAGAAACAGTTAGACTGGCTCTTGTACCCACATTTTTCCTGCTTTAGTCTCATACTCTCAGCCCCTTCTCCCGTCCGCTGTCGTGTATCCAAAGCCTCAGTGGTCAGTGTCCTAGAACCCAAAAAGGAAAAAAGATAATTACATAATTGAAATACTGATGAGCAGTATTAGAAATTAAGAAAATAGTGTTTCAATCTTCGCATCCGCTGCAGAAGACATCGCCGCCTCGAAACCACAGAATAAGCCGCCTGGATCGATCCCTTTCCATTTGGATAATCGGTAACCGTTTTCCCATTTTATTGATACGCCCTACACTGATTGAATGTCAATTTATGTTTTGCTTTGGCTGATCAGGATTCCAGGGAGCAACAGCTGACCCCGAGGTGTCTCGATACATACACATACATACATATATGTATATGGAGCTCTTATGTATACACTACTAAATCAGTGTACTTTTTGTTTGATCTTTATAATTTCTTTTTGCATTAGAGGAATTTCAAGTTTGTAACGATGAACACAGTTCAAGGCACATTAATTCATTCATAAATGTATTTCGGTTTGAGTATTTTACTGAATCCAGATCATTGTCTTCATGTCCTTGTTACAACTAATTACCACACCTCCTTTGCCCAGTTGGTGTACTAGTGCTGATCGGTTCTTGTGGTTTATAGTGCTCCATGTTTGACACTGTTTCCATTTGTATGCATTTCAGTGTATAAACTCATGTTTTGTGTAGTGCTGCTATCTAGTCTCATCTTCGTCTATATACACGTCATTTCTTGGTATGCATAAGGAAATTGTATTAACACGTGCATTTGGTTGGCCGAAATTGTTGTTATGCTCCTGTGTATTTAAGCTTACGAGTTGCACAACAAAGATACTACTATATGTTTAATTGTTTTGTTGACTTTCAATAACTACATACATGTCGTACATTGTTATTTTGTAATTAAATGTACAGAACAGTAATATTTATTGATTCACATATATTGCTGCTCTTACATAAATTAATGTGACAGCATGTTCTGGGGAATTTTGTAGAGTTGGATTGGATTGGATAACTGCAACCTCTTGATTACCTGAAATCCCTTGGAGACCAATTTGGTTTTAACTATTGATGGAGAGCTTGGCACAGTTAGAAGTGCTATGTGAAAGGCTTTACAATTCACAAGACTCGGCAGAAAGGGCACATGCAGAAAACACTCTTAAATGCTTTTCTGTGAACGCTGATTACATACCTCAATGCCAGTTCATTTTGGACAACGCGTCAACGCCTTATGCATTGATGCTGGCTAGTTCAAGCTTGTTGAAGCAAGTCACAGAGCATAGTCTCTCATTGCAGCTCCGCCTTGACATCCGTAATATTTTGATTTTAGCATGCTGTTTTTCTCCAGTCCTATTTATATTTCTCCCATCTTAAGTGTCTAGGACCTTTTATATTTTGATGGTGCAACTTGAGCTGATATTATTTCAAGTTTTGTATTAATTCCTTTTTATCAACTATTGTACAAGTGAGAGAGTATGCTTTTTGCAATACCTAATAATGTAACTTGTTTTGATTCTCTATGAAGGAAACTACATTGTAAACTATCTGGCAAACAGAGGTCCTGAGTTGCAGCCTTTTGTAGTAGGGTCTCTGATTCAACTTTTGTGCCGTATTACCAAGTTTGGCTGGTTTGATGATGACAAATTTAAAAACGTTGTAAAAGAGTCCATGGTCTTTTTGAGACAGGTAATATCCTTGTTTTTCTCAATAAGAACATACAAATTGTACTGCACCATCCCAATGAATTCTGTGTTCTTTTAGATTTGAAAGTGTATTTTTCTAGACAAGAAGAAATCACTTTTCCTGGTTCTGTTAGTGGTTTTTGTACTTTCCTATGTCTCAGGAGTATTCCTGTTTTGGGTGGTCTGTTTGTGCGGTTTTTCAGTACTTAAAAAAGAATAAAGGTTGCGGTTCAGTGATGATGCACTTGTGCTTAAATACTTTAGTGGAAGGGCTATTTAGGATTCCACTTGGGAAAATCGTTTCATTGGGTCCTCATTGTTTTAGGAGTTTTGAATAGCTTATGACTAGTATAATTAATGATACAATTATTATCTGTTTATACTGAAGTGGGATTGCTTGAAAAAGATTTTTTTGAAGACTTGAAAAAGAATTTTCTTAATTACTTCCTTGTTACTTATAAGGTTGTAAGCTAGGTGATTGTTGAGTGAGTTTGTTGACTGTTGTGTCAACTCTTGATACTTATCTTTAGTATCAGTTTGGCACATATGCTTGTTGCAGATAGGTGCTATTGTTTTTGTTATATAAGATCAACATGTCTGTCATTCAAGCATGTAGAATGAGGGGCATTACGCGTGGCTCTTCGAGTGGTAGGTCTGAGCAGTTTTGGAAGGAAACTAGCATTCCTGGGAACACGTGGAGAACGTTAGAGTAAATTAAGGTTAATCATGTAATTGTAACCTGCATAGAGAAAAAAAATACTGGATATAGTACAAGATCATTTTCTGTAAAGCTTATTTAGAATGAATATAATCTCAATAATGCAACTAGGCTATTAAAATAAACTTTGG
Organism: Sherardia arvensis; assembly: GCA_948330725.1. Taxonomy (NCBI): domain Eukaryota; kingdom Viridiplantae; phylum Streptophyta; class Magnoliopsida; order Gentianales; family Rubiaceae; genus Sherardia; species Sherardia arvensis. The sequence continues at coordinate 21,519,095 of OX415238.1, forward strand.
TACATAAGCTATCCTCTTTTAGATGTTTGCATAACGAAATTAATTTAAACTGATACAAACTTTTGCTTATATTGATGCTATAGTATATTTCTATATTTCAATCAAACTGTGTCATGCATACCATAGTCCATATCATGGTGTGTTTTGGAACCTCAATAGTCTTTGTGGTTTATAGATAATTAGATATCCTACATTCATATCTGAGAATACCTGGAAAGTTCTAGCTAATATTTTGTGTCTTCCCCAGGCAACATCAGAACATTATGCCATCGGTCTGAAGATATTAAATCAGCTTGTTTGTGAGATGAATCAGGTTAGTTTATCATGCAATATAAACTGCAATGAATTTTAATACTGTATGTAATGATCTTGTAATGATCTGAGCTCCATTTAATTAAGGCTATACACGCACACGTATGTTTATAGAATTTTCAACATGTGAAATTGTATATATAACATATCATTGACAACATGCAAAACTTGTGATGAATAATTTTATTTCTAAATACTGCGTAAGTGTTACGTATGTTTATGTATATTTATAGATCTTTCAACATGAGAAATTGTATATATAACATATCATTGACAACATGCAAAACTTGCGATGAATACTTTTATTTCTAAATACTGCGTAAGTGTTACGTATCATTAGAGTAACACAAGAAAAGGTTCTGGCCTAACTATCAGTTCAGTTTGTTGAAATTGAAACTGTTTTACATGGCCACCCAAATGAAGTTGACCCTAAGACACCAACTTGGACTGCTGCATTCAAATCCAATTGCATATTACTTATGAGATGGAGCCCCAAGATATTTTAACATTGCATTGGAGCCCAAGTTAGGTTGTTTGAATGATGTGGGATCCCTTTAATTATATTTGGAATATCCATGTTGCATGTGAGGGAGGTGTATAGAAATTCTGATATTGAGACTGTCTAACATAGCCACCTTAATTAAAAAAAGGATTGTAAAAGATTTGGGCCAACTCTACTTAACACCAGTTGGAATGGGTCAAAGCTGTAAGGCAGGAACATATGCATGCTCTAAAATTGTGATGTTTAGTGTTTCATTATTTCGTACTGTTCTTGACTGAATGAGTACTGGTTTTTTTTTTTTATGTTCATACATTGACATTTGTTGATCTTTTGCTCATCTCTTCATTGTACACCCTTTAGGCAAATCCTGGACTACCTTCAACACATCACCGAAGGGTCTCTTGCGCATTCCGGGATACATCTTTGTTTCAAATATTTCATATATCAATAACCTCACTGAATCAACTCAAGAGTGATGGTAATGATCTGACATTTCATCTGTTTGCTTCTCTATCTATGACCATGGCTTATTATTTTCCTTAATAGTTATGCTGTACTTTTAATATCATGAGCAGCTGCTGTCCGTTTGCAAGAATTAGCACTCTCTCTTTCATTGAAATGTCTGTCTTTTGATTTTATCGGGACATCAATTGATGAAAGCTCGGAAGAGTTTGGAACTGTCCAGGTGTGAATTATGTACAACTTATCAGCAACATATATTTGCTGTTTTCTCACTTATACCAATTTAATGTCTCTGGTTCACCATGCTTCTCATTTTTCAGATCCCTGCATCTTGGAAGCCTGTGTTGGAGGACTGCACCACAGTTCAGATATTTTTTGATTACTACACAATCTCAAAGGCGCCTATCTCAAAAGAGGTCTGTGTAGAGTTTATGTTAACGTATAATACGAATCTGGGTAGTTCATGTCAGTATATATTTTTTTAAACAGCTTTAACTCTTTTTCAGTCCAGTTCATTGTTAACTGTAAGAGTTCTTGCACTCACCATCAAGCATGCTCGTTTGGATACTATGTTTACTCTTTATTTTTAAATTAGCATGAATTTGTTCTGCACCTAATTTTTTTGCTTATTTCCATCCATGAATGCTAAGTATGTTGCTAGATTTCATTAAAAAAAAAGCATGACACACATAGCGGAGTTAAAATATTAAGATTGGGAGATTGACTCTCAGATTAATAAATAGAATCAGCACATGAAACAAGTCCCAATCAATATATTTTTCAGTTCTCTTGGCATTACTTTGATAATAATTGTTTCGCCTTGCGGATGTGGCTGTCCACTGTAACTACTTATTACAACTGTATTGAACTTTTGCAGATCCATTCCTTCCCCTGTACTTAAATGATTTATTGAATGGTATACTTATTTTATGTTCCAACTATTTGCTATGTTCACCTTTTGGTTTGTATGGATCATCATCATCAAAGGACTTATCTGGTTCTGTTTCCTACCATTATGCTGTTTGGGACGTATAGTAAGGGAAAGCAAATCTGATACTTATTAGTTACTAAAAGTTAATGAATCATGATTGCTTTCCTAAAATGGTATGCATCTATTCACATTGGATTTTGGCGATCTAGACTTGTCTCATGGAAATCATTATGTGGGTATTTTTAAATGTATAGCAAAATTAATAACCAAGATACTTATTTTGGATGGCTTTGCTTCTTACGCAGTATGCTTGAGAAAGGGTTCTAGATTAAGATGCGTCTTCCCACTTTGAGTACAATGACTTTCTTCTATCTTTTGACTTCATTTCTTATTTTGCTTATGTTTTCATGATTCAAGGCATTGGAGTGTTTAGTTCGATTAGCTTCTGTGAGGCGCTCTTTGTTCACTACTGATACCACCCGTTCCAAATACTTAGCACATCTAATGACGGGAAGTAAAGAAATTCTTCGGACTGGAGCAGGTAAAGAAGATGTTTACCTTACCATCCATAATACCTTTCTTCCGGAAACAATAATATTTCAATCTCAGAGCAATACCTTGTAATAATGTAAAATTCTGTTTAGTTCATCATGTGCAAGTTTTATGGTGTTCCATTGAGGAGAATAAACATATTTATGCCATTCATCTATCTTGTATTTTGCTCAAACTTCAGTAGCATGCTGACTGTTCTTATTTTAGTCAATGCAAAATTTTGGTACAAATTCATGGTCAACCTAAGTTTATTGGACATAAATTCAGCGTGGATGTCTGTTAGTGACTAATGTGCAGTTTGGATTTGCTTTTTCTACCTTTTATTCTGGTTGGATGGAACAGATACACCTTTTTTGATTGATATATGTGAGAACCATGATCTTTTTATTGTGGATTAGCTATGTCTAAAATGTGTTGTCCATCTGACTTTACTGTAATTGCTTTTTTTTTTTTTGCTTCTTTGTGATTCAGTATTGGCTTCTTTTTGTATGTGTTGCATTTACATTGATGCCTTGTACTTCTGGTGCTCAGGTCTGGCTGATCATGATAACTACCATGAGTTTTGTCGTTTGCTTGGGCGTTTTAGAGTTAATTACCAGGTATTTTTTTCTATTACTTAGTATCAAATGGATGATAGGAACCTCTTGTTGGATTGACTAAACCGCTAAAGTACGAATACATTCATAGGGGGGTTGCATTCTATACCAGAAGAGAGAATGGTTTTATCATAAACAGATACAAAATACTCCACAATAAATAATATATGTTCTCTCCGTATTTGCATTCTCTGTATTAAATAGAAATTTGCATCTATATGTTGTGTATTCTCATAGTAATGTAGTATATGGCTTTCCATGTTTTAACTGATGTAATGGTTTTATTGCAGCTCTCGGAACTTGTTAATATGGAAGGTTACACTGAATGGATTCGGTTGGTAGCAGAGTTCACATCAAAATCTTTGGTGTCCTGGCAGGTGAAAGAAACTACTGTTTTCTATTTTAGGAAGAATGTTTTACAGATTTGGTCTTCCATTGTAAGCTGTTAGGAAATAGTCTGACAATTCTTTTGAACTGTATGTCCTAGGACGTGCCTGTCTTTATTTTCTCTCTTGTTTTCTCATATGAACTGTTTTTGGACAAATTGTTTGCCCAACCATGTTTAGTTTCTTATATTTCCTTCTGTTCACTCTTTCTCCTGTTTTTACCCTTCTTCTTCATGCCAAATTGCCAATCATATATCCCTCTCTATTAACTTAAAATAAATCTGTATGAACAATAGCAGCAGCTGGGATTGGCCTTGTCTCGTTCTCTTAAATCTTTTGTACTATGCTCATTATGTTTTGCTAAGTTGCAGTGGGCCAGCACCAGTGTGTATTACCTTTTAGGGCTGTGGTCCCGGTTAGTGAGTTCAGTGCCATATTTGAAAAGTGATGCTCCAAGTTTACTGGATGAATTTGTTCCAAAGATCACTGAAGGTTTTATCAGCTCAAGGTTGGATACAACCCAGGTATCGTGTTATGACCTTTTGTATTGTTGTTGGGTGGGATGGAATTTAAGTAAACCGACTTATTTTCATCACTGTAGGTCGGTCTACCGGATGATCTTTCAGAACACCCTCTAGATAATGTTGAGTTGCTACAGGATCAACTTGATTGCTTTCCTTATCTTTGTAGATTCCAGGTACAACTTTCAGTTGTCCATTTGCTCTTTAGCTCTCTTCTCTGAACAGTCAATGCTTATGACTTATGTATATTCATCGCAGTATGAAAGCAGTAGCTTATTTCTTATCAGCATCATGGAGCCAATTTTGCAAACATATACGGTATGCTGAATGAGTGCTTTGGTGCTCTCACAGTTAGTTCTGGACCGAAATTAACATAATTGAATTTATGATTAGGAGCGAGCTCAACTTCATGCTGCAGATGGTGGTGAACTGTCTATAATTGAAGCCAAGCTTTCTTGGATCGTGCATATAGTTGCTGCTCTCCTAAGGGTGAAGCAGTGTTCTGGTTTTAGGTAAAGAAAAATGTCTATCCATGATCTCATGAAAGAATTGTATACAGTTTCTTTTTTCTTCATTATATATTGCTGAACATAATGGTTCATTTTTATTGATGCAGCTCTGATTCGCAAGAAGTTATTGATGCAGAACTAGCTGCTCGTGTTTTACGTGTTGTCAAAATCACTGATACTGGACTGCACAGCAAGGTAGTTTAGAAATATCATCATTCTTGCAATAGTATAGCTGCCTTTTGTTAAGTTTCACTTTTACAAAATTAGTTTTGTATTTTTCTCAATTCTAAAAATCCATTGATAGTGAATCTGCCAAAACGAGAAAAACTAGCTGGTAAATTTTATGCAGTGCACTATGGAGATTTTTTTCCCATTATAAAGTTTTCAAATATCCGGCTTGTGCTACTGCATTTAACCAAAAAATAAAAAATTCTTTGTTTTCAGAATCCTACATCAGTTCCTGTCTTAATATGAAAGGCTTCTGATTTCTTTGTGCCTTGCAGAGGTATGGTGAACTAAGCAAACAAAGACTTGATCGGGCAATCTTAACATTTTTCCAGTTCTTTAGAAAATCTTATGTGGGTGATCAAGCTATGCATTCATCAAAGGTAATGTTGTTTTTCTATTTTGTTGATGGTAATAGCTTATTACGTAATTTGAGGCTCTTACTTTTTCTTGCAGCAGCTATACACACGACTCTCTGAACTTCTTGGACTTCATGATCACCTTTTGCTATTAGATTTTTTTGTTCGTAAAATTGCAACGAACCTTAAATTTTATACAGAGGTAATTTATTCTTCATCTTTTCCCCTTTCAAGTTGCATTTCAAGATCTCATTTTTCTTTGCACGTAGAGCGATGAAGTTGTTGATCAGACTTTAGGTCTGTTTTTGGAGCTTGCATCTGGGTGAGTCTGAATACATTTTTTCTTGGAAGAACTCTATTGATCTCTTATTATCTTTTGATTTTTATAACATTTCTTTGATTTACTTTTTCCTTCAGTTATATGACTGGAAAGCTGCTTCTAAAATTGGAGACTGTGAAATTCATCATTGCAAATCACACTGTAATGTGCTAATTCATTTTAACTTTTGATTCAGTACTTGTAAATGCCACTCGGCATTATATATTCTCACCTGTACTTTTTATTCGCATCCTTGCTACAGATGGAGCACTTTCCATTTCTGGAAGAATACAGAACCTCTCGAAGTAGAACAACATTCTATTATACCATTAGCTGGTTGATATTTTTAGAGGACAGTCCTAAAATATTCAAGTCTTCTATGGATTCACTTCATCAAGTAAGTACAGTGGCTCTCCTTTTTGCATTTATGTTCCATAAAATGCATGAGAAGTTATCAAATGAAAGCACGCCATTCCTTCCCAAGAGTTTGACGATTGTACTGGGTTTAGTATTCCTTATGCTGTTGGTTAATTTTTGTGTATTATATGTTTTAGGCTTTTATGACTCTCAGTGCAACTCCAGATACAATGTTTCGGACAGAGAATGTGAAATATCTGTTAATTGGGTTGATGAGGGATCTTAGGGGCATTGCAATGGCAACTAGTAGGTTAGCCACTTTACTTTTCAACTTCAACTAATTGATGTCTGAAGTATTGCTTATTAAATTTCTTTGTGGTTTCCAGTCGAAGGACTTACGGGCTGCTGTTTGATTGGATATATCCTGCACACATGCCAATTCTCTTGAAAGGCATTTCACATTGGGCTGATACGCCGGAGGTGCTTATTTATCACTTTATGATTTCAAACAGTTATTCTTTTCTTCTTTTTCTTATTTTAATTACTGCTACTGCTATTAACTTGGAATTGAAAATAAGTCTGGGTGTTATTGGTTTAGGGTAGGAATGCTTAATATCATTTTAAGTGTTAGATGAAGTGAGCTGAATATAAGTCTTGGAGATCAAGCCTGTTTTGCTGTGCCTTTTAAACAAGGAGAGAGAATTAAGTTTTGAACTTGAGTATAGGAGACTCTGACTCTGGTTCATTGTGTAAAATTTGGAGCAGTAAATTCGTAGGACATAAAAAAAAAAAAAAAAAAAGGTAGAGACCTAATAGACTTGGACAGAAAAAAAGGCAAATGTTAATCAAATGTACATGAAGTAGTATGTCTTGGCGTGTTTCAGTGGTGGCCATAACATACAATATAGGCTTGATTTTTTATGTTTTTTTGTGGCTGCCTGCTTATGCTATAGATAGAAGTCCGTATGAATACAGGCGTCTGACGACATATACCTGACATGCTCTACAGGTCACTACTCCAATGTTAAAATTCATTTCAGAGTTTGTTCTAAACAAAGCTCAGCGCTTGACCTTCGATTCTTCCTCTCCTAATGGAATACTTCTTTTTAGAGAAGTTAGCAAGTTACTTGTTGCATATGGATCAAGAGTTCTATCTCTTCCAAATCCCGCTGATATTTATGCTTTCAAATACAAAGGGATATGGGTCTGTCTCACTATCCTTTCAAGAGGTATTGTTTTCATGTATTATAGGCGGTATTGTGGGAGAACACTCCTTTAGACTAGGAATGGAGGAATATGCACTAACCTCCGGATTTCCAATAAATTCTATAATTTTGGTATATATGTTATAATGTCATCTAACATGTTTGATAAATGTTAGAACTTGTTACAGAATGTAGATGCCCTCATAGATTGCTCTTATATGCATGTATTTTCCCATCTACGCATAATGCATTGTAACATCAGGTGACAAAGTAGGTAATGTATGTTATATAGAGGTTAAAGTTTTGGCTTAGTAGTTAGTACCCTCTCCATTTCAAAATTAGAGTTTTGAGTTTTTTTGTTTTACACTTCCATGCCCTTACCATTACAAGCATTTATCATGCTACCAAGAATATGTATGTTGAAAAATGCTTAGCTTTGTATTGCTTCTGACAAAATGGTCTCAGGGACCACGGTGTAGTGATTTATGGCTTTGCTTGAAACCTTGATAAAATAGATCCTCTATCTTTAGGTCCCTGTCCTAACCTGCTTTATTTTGAGGTGCTTTCATAGGAAAGTGTCATTAATCGTTTATGGTTTTCCAAGCTTTGTAGGTGAATAGCACAATTGCTCAAGAACTACTGAACTTATGTGATTATGAACAGTTTTTTAAAAAATATTTTTAATATTTTTTGCTGTTGTAACAATTTCAGCTCTCTCTGGAAACTATGTGAACTTTGGTGTTTTTGAACTCTATGGAGACAGAGCACTTGCTGATGCTCTTGATATTGCGCTTAAGATGACATTGTCTATTCCTTTGGCTGATACACTGGCTTACAGAAAGGTATTTGCTTAAATCCATGATGAATTTTGGACTAGTGTAATACTTCCTCTGTCTATAAATAAATGCAACTAATTGGTTTGCACAATATTTAAGGCATGTTTTAATAGTAGAATGTTTATTTTTTTGTCTTAAATTAAGATGCCGTCAAAATGAATATTCTGTTATTTTCCAGAATTGATACTCGGTTTACATGACCATTATGAGAATAGCTTGTACATGACCATTATGAGAATAGCTTGTATAACACAACTCATGTTTTAAACCCTATGTTACCTTAAAATGAATATGGTTGTTTAAAGCCTGCCTGCACAGTTCCTTTACTTTTTCCTTGCTTACTAAAATGAATTGAATGGAAAGCAATCATTACCTGACAATACATGCTTTCATTTTGATTGTACTAATTTCTATTTGGATGATCTCGTGTTATGTTTATTTCCTTTCAGCTTACAAAAGCATACTTTGGATTTTTGGAGGTTCTTTTCAGCAGCCATATTGTTTTCGTATTGAATCTCGACACAAACACATTCACGTACATAGTTGGATCACTTGAATCTGGCCTAAAAGGTCTTGATGTTGGTATATCTTCCCAGGTATTATTTACTAACGAGCAATGAGAAGTATGTTCATGCATCATTCTGCAACAAAATTTGTATAACAGTCTAGCATGAGAAACAAGGTTGTAAGAGTTATAGATTTAGTGAAATAGTGGAAAAGCTTCTTGTCTATTATTTAAAAGATTAAAACTGCAGAATTAATTTCTGTTTTAACTTGTCAATTGACCCTTGAATATGGTTGACATCCTATCACAATTTGCTATGATTTGACCGCCTACTTTTGTTTCGTATATTAGTGGCTCATATAACTAATGTTGCTGTGAAAATGAAAATATATCATACTATTTGAAATTTTGGGTCCAGTATACTTTGAAAAAAGTTGGATGAATAGTGCATGTATTATTCATGAACGTGATAGGCCAATTCCACGACTATATATTCTGTTTGTTTGCCTCTAATTTCAGTGTGCATCTGCGATCGATAATTTAGCTTCTTACTATTTCAACAACATAACGTTGGGCGAGGCTTCCACTTCACCAGCTGCAGTTAATTTGGCTAGGCATGTTTCAGAATGTCCAAATATGCTCCCTGAGGTGATTCAATTATTTAATTCTCATGGTGTGAGACTGTATTCATTCATCTGTTTGTTATGGATTATATAATCTCCTCCTCTATCTGTATTCTTTAATTTGCACCAATACATTATGTTGTTTTGTTGTGAGGATACACTACTGTTAATATATCCCTAGGAAGTGTGATAAATAACTCGTGTGTGGTTGAAGATGTTTTGTAGTTCTGACCGGTAATTCTATATATTTTTTTCAGTTACTTAAGACACTGTTTGAGATTGTGTTGTTTGAGGATGTTGGCAACCAGTGGAGTCTTAGTCGACCGATGATAAGCCTGATACTCGTGAATGTGCAGGTAATCTCTTCTTGTCATATTGATGCTTTCCCGCCGGGTAAAACTTTTGAGAAACATTAGTTACTTTTCTATAGTGCTATTTATAGTTAGCTCTGATGTTTCTTGTTTTACTCTTAGGTGAAATATCTTACTCTTAGGTGCATAGTACCAATTCTTCTTATGCTTTTATTACCATGCATTTATTTGTGAAATTATCATCACTAATAATCTTTTCTTTTTAGCAGATATTTACAGACCTGAAAGCTCATATTCTATCTTCACAGGCAAGTTGCAGTACCATGACCCCTTCCTTTTTCCCTTCAACCAGACTTCGGATGACTGGGTCTTTTTTTTTTTAATGTCTATATTTGAATAACATTGTTCTGAAATTATATGATATTAGGACAAGAGACTTCATACAATCAGCTTAAGCCGTAACATTGCATGAAATTAACTTTACACCCAAATATCTTTGGTACTTCGAATAACGGAAATCATTGGGCTTGCCAACTAAACCATGAATGTGCTGGAAAGTTTGATATGCCTTAGAACTCTTTTTTACTTGGACATGGACATGTAGTTCACAAAACTAGCATATAATTCTGTGTTTTGCTAGTCAAATGTTTTTGCAAGTAATAATCTCCTGGTGTTATTGCAGCCTGTGGATCAGCATCAGCGCTTGTCTCAGTGTTTTGATAAACTAATGACTGATGTTAACCGAAGTCTGGATTCAAAGAACAGGGACAAGTTTACTCAGAATTTGACTGTATTTAGGAACGACTTTCGTACCAAATAGTCATCTGCTTTTACAGAATTTTTTATGTTCTGAGGGCATTTTTACCTGGAACTTGTAATAGTTAGAACAAATGGCAGTATACAAAATGTACATTGATTGCATTTTGTAAAACAGAAGCATAAGTAGCAGCTTCCTGTTTATAAATATTTAAGAGATGGTCTGCTGGTCTTCTACCATTGGTTGTGGCTATTGTTCATACTTCTTAGATACTAGAATAAGTTTGATTTGGGTTTTAGACATGTAACCTTACTTTGGAAAGGTAATTGGATTTTAGATCTCGTAACGCCCTTTTTTATTTTTTTGCTAAGCCAAAAGTAACCACTTTTGTGGAACCCTCTAACGGTTGAGTGCTAGTGGTTTAACCTAATGGTCTTCGGTGCCATTTCTATTCTTTGGGTACCATTTCTATTCTTGACAAGGGGGTGTATATATACTAAATTTCATAAAATTGCCCTAACAGTGCTCAAAATGTCAATGTGAGAACTAGCATCTATGTGAGAACTCCCAATCTAGACCGTTCAATTATCAACTGATGGTGAGAATCCCTTTTTATATGAGAAATAGCATCTATGTGAGAAATCCCAATCTAGACCGTTCAATTATCAGTGTTTCTGATCAATTGGGCCAAAACTCGCGGATCCTCCATTCCGGGTCATAAGCTTCATTCCGGGTCATGAGCACAGGCCGTATCCAACGCCGGCCGCCGGAATTACAGGTTCGGATCCTCCGCTGCATGAGCTCGAGCAGTCGGAGTTTCCCGCCGTACTCCGCAACTTCCTCTGCAACCCGTGCGCGAGCTTCGTTGGGGTCGAGGCCGGAGATTCGAGTCGCCGGACGATTCAGGTCTATTTTAGGCGTCGGGCGATTCGGGTCTATTTTAAGCGCCAGAGTTTTGGGGCTATTTGAGGCCCCGTTGATTCAAGGCGTCAGGGCGATTAGAGGCATTTCGAAGGCCGGCTGTTAGGAATCCGACGAGACGAATATTGGGAGTGAGATCGCCGGGGAGTGAGATCACCGGTAGGGATGACAATGGAGCGGGTTTATGTGGATACCCACCCCAAATTCACCCCATTTAGGTGGACATGAATCATTATATTCATAAGATGGGGCGGGTATGGATATGATTTTTAAACCCATGATGGGTATGGGCGGGTATGGATATTTTTTAAAATCCGCCCCATACCTACCCGCCCCACCCGCTCCATACCCACCCGCTCCATACCCGATAATATCGACTACAATATAATAATATATAATACATTATTATAATTTTATTATATATCATTTATTTTTTTGTAAATAAAACCATCAAAAAAGAAAGTTAAAAGACGGAGTATATACTATATTCGAAATCGGAGGAGATGATTGCATTCAAGCTAGTTGAGCTGCTGAAAAGTTCATATCGAATACTAAACTCTTTTGAAACATAATTTACATATTTGAAACTCAAGAGAATTTTATAAGTATGTGTGCTAAATATTTCGTGATTTCTTAATTACATATATGATATTTTAATATGTTATATGTTATATTTTATAATTATGAAGTATATATTGATATATTTTAAACAAACAAATGGATATCTAGGTGGGGATGGATATCCAGGTGGACATGGATATTCAGGTGGACGGGTATGGATCTCAAAATGATATCTATCATGGGTTGATGGTTGGGGATGGATCTTAAATTTTTATATGGGTATGGATATACTGGTATCAACGCTCATTTGACCCAATGAACATCCCTAATCACCGGAGAAGACAAATTATCATGATTTTATATTATTTGCGTTCCAATTCATGTAGTTTAGAGGTCTTTTACATATGACCCCCACATATTTTATTGATTTTGTATTTATGTGCATATTAGTCCCTGTAGTTTACAGGTCTTTAAATAGGGCAATGCTATTTGCAGATCGTATTTTACTTTTGCAGTCAGTATTATTTTCAAGAAAGACTAATACACCCTCAATCAAGTCGCTAAAGTTTGAACAAGATAAATCAATAAGGACAATCTTGTCAGTTTCAATCAAAATGCAGACTGCATTAGTAAAAGAGAACCTGCAAATAGGAATTCCGTTTAAATATGATGCCACAAACAAGAACTTCCTTTTTAATCAAATTTATAGAGTTTTTTGCTTAAGTAACCTTATTTCTGAAACTAAATCTCAGAATAACATTCTTTCGAAACTAATTCCCAAAGTAATACTCCTATTTATATGGTAGGGACACGTTATAATTGACAAGAACTCTTGGACTAAATTTAAATAGGATTACACCCATAAATTTTTGTATATTTCACACTGTTGAAGCACAAACCAGTGTGTGACTGAAAGAAAGCTCAATGCTGCTCTCGGAAGCATGCCCCAGTGCATTAAACGAATGAAGGAGGCACGCATCCGGAGGAATGCACTTTTCAATGAGTGGTTAGTTTTAAGCAAACATTAGGAGGAAGAGCCTTCTGATCTGCGCTGGGGCTAGTTAGAACATCGATGCGAATATCTACATTCTGTTTTTGATTTGTGGATGACTGGTTTTCAAATGTTTAATAAGTAATGGTCTCATTCAGCCAGACTAACAGCTAGGCACAAGTTGGTTTTGCAGTTCAAGATGGGAACAGGTACATACAACATTAATTCACCACTTTTGTGTATAATGTTAATCTGATGCCTGGTTTAAAATATGTTTTTTTCTGGCATTGCTCTCCTTGTATGATGCTACCTGTTGTACAATTCCATTTTGACTGATGTATGATAAGCCAATGAGCAGTTGTTTTAATGCGGCGATCAGATTAACACACCCCAGATACAGGGGAGGTGTCCCTGTGTCTCCGTATATAACATCGATGCATTAAAATGCCAAACTCAACGTGGCCTTCCAACTTAAACACTGCTCTCGCATTACAAACTAATTAACTAGCAGTGGATTCTCAGTTATCTAGGGTTTTTTTTGAATTCTTGGGGGCGGAACAGCTTGCTCGTGTTATCATCATACCTTATTCCTCTTCTTGCTGTAACTGGAGCAGACAGTAACTTGGATTTAGTTTCTACAGGGAGAGCCAATGAGAGTTCAGAAATGCTCTTCTGCTCCTTCGGCTGGCTGCAAGAGGCGGGTGATGAAGGAAGCTGAAGATGCACGTTACGGTTAACATACCTGCATATAGAATTGTCTATCAGCAGAAGCAACAAACGACGATTCTTCACCATTAGTATACACTAAACAAGAACAATTGATATACACCTATATACATATGTATCATGTATGTATGTGCCTTCCCCAATATTTTTATGCATATACAATATTCCATATAGCCAATGAGAGAAAGTTGAGAATGGAACTAACCGAGAGAAGGCTGAGGACTCCGAGTGGTTCAATGTGTTCTTCTCCTCAGAGACTTCATCTACTGAGATACTACTAGAATCTCTTTTCAAGGAAGTATCCAGTTTTGGCAAGGGATCGACTAGGTTTGAGGCAGTAATATTCTCAGGGCCGCTAGTTCTGATCGAATTTAGTGAGTCTAATCGAAATATACAAAAATTTATGGGTGCAATGATATTTAAATTTAGTCTAAAAATTCTTGTAATTTATAATGTGACCCCACTATATAAATAGGAATATTAATTTGAGAATTAGTTTCGAAAGAGTGTTATTTTGGGATTTAGTTTCAGAAATAAGGTTACTTAGACAAAAAAAATTATAATGCTAAAATTAATGGTACTGCTAATGATACTTGAAAGTACTTGTTTTCAAAAACAAAACTTGAAAGTACTTCATCTTATACTCTAAAGTGCTTCGAATATAACTTGAAAGTACTTCACATAGAATATATATTAATTTAGTCTTAATCAAATTTTGAATGTTTAAATTAATGGTAATACTAATTATACTTGAAAGCACTACAAGTAATACTCTAACGTACTTCCAATATAACTTGAAAGTACTTCACATAGAATTTAAAATAATTTAGTTTTAATCAAATTTTGAATGTATAAATTAATGATACTACTAATGTTACTTGAAAGTACTTTATCTCATACTCTAAAGTACTTCCAATATAACTTAAGAATACTTCACATAGAATTTAAAATAATTTAGTTTTAATCAAATTTGGAATGTTTTAGTTAATGGTACTACTAATTAAACTTGAAAGTACTACATGTAATACTTGAAATATTTGAAAGTACTTTCAATATAACTTGAAATTATTTCACATAGATTTCAAAATAGTTGAACATCGGTACTGCGTCTAAAACTTGAGAGTACTGCACGCTTGTGATGTGGGTACTTCGAACATCGGTACTGCATGTATAACTTGAGAGTACCGCGCGCTTGTGTTGTGGGTACTGCATTCCTAGGTACTGCATCTACAACTTGAGAGTACTGCTCGCTTGTGTTGTGGGTACTATGAACATCGGTATTGCATCTACACCTTGAGAGTACTGCGCGCTTGTGTTGTCGATACTGCATTCCTCAATACTGTTTCTACGCCTTGAGAACATTGAGAGCCCGTGATGTGGGTATTTCGAACATCGGTACTGCGTCTACAACTTGAGAGTACTGCGAGCTTGTGTTGCACATCAAACCGCGTCTACAACTTGAGAGTACAGCGCACTTGTTCTGTGGGTTCTTCGAACATCAGTACTATAAGTATAACTTGAGAGTACCGTGCGCTTGTGCTGTGGATACTGCATTCCTCAGTATCGCAGGTATAACTTGAGAGTACTGCACGCTTGTGTTGTGGGTACTACATTCCTTGGTACTGCAGGTATAACTTGAGAGTACTGCGAGTTTGAGTTGTGAATACTGCGTCTATAACTTGAAAGTATTGCAAACTTGTGATGTTGGTAATTCAAACATCGTACTGCGGGTATAACTTGAAATTACTGCCAGTTTGAGTTGTAAGTATTGCGAACATCGGCAGTGCGTCTACAACTTGAGAGTGTTGCGTACTTCTGTTTTGGGTACGTCGAACCGCAGTACTGCGTCTACAACTTGAGAGGACTATGCACTTGTGATGTGGGTACTGCATTCTTCGGTACCATGTCTACAACTTTAAAGTACTGCAAACTTGTGTTGTTGATACTTCGAGCATTACTACTGCAGGTATAACTTGAAAGTTCTATGAGTTTGAGTTGTAAGTACTGAGAACGTCGGTACTATGTCTACAACTTGAGAGTACTGAGATCTTGTGTTGTGAGTATTGCGAACGGCGGTACTGCGTCTACAACTTGAGAGTACTGCGCGTTTGTGTTGTCTGTACTGCATTTTCGGTGCTGCGTCTACAATTTGAGAGTACTGTAAGTTTGTGTTATTGGTACTTTGAACATCAGTACTGCAGGTTGTACTTGAAAGTACTGCGAGTTTGAGTTGTGAGTACTGCCTGTGGTGGATTTACGGTGGGGTCACTATGAGCACGTGACTCCACTGCCCCTTAATTATAGGTAATTAATATTATAATTATTTCTTTAATTACGTAGTAAATTTCTCTTCTATTTTTACTATATTACTAATGTACTTACTAATCTCAATGTTTATTGCACGAAAGCTTTCCCAATTCTTTGGACACTATTTAATTAACATGCTTCTTTTAAATTTTAACATTTTCTCTTACTATAATGGAAAAAAGATAACATTAACTTTTAAGATTTACTAGCTAAAAATCATCGTGCGTTGCACGATATATTTAATCTTTTTTAATGTAAATATTATGAACAAACTTATGAAGATCGAAAATGAAGTGTGTGTAAAGAAAAATTCAATCTGCAATTACCAATGTCAGGAGCATAAGAGGAAGAGAAGTCATCGTTCTTTGCCTGATATCCTTGGTACCAAATAGAACTCCACCAATAACCAGCAATAAGAGGAGCCAACTGAGAAAGCTTGGCAAACAGAATAATCCAGTGGCTGGCAAGATGAAGGTCGTTCAATATCTAAATACTGGTGCACAGAACTTGCAGGTCAGTCCAAGCACTCCAGTTCCACGGGTAGCTATTCACGGACTCCACAAGAACAATTCGAGCAAGGCTCTGAATCCTTGAGAAAATGCCGTGTACAATAATCACTCAAAACCATCATCGTGTACATCGTGGATAATATGGATTGTGTGTGATGTAATATTTTCATACTTAATTAATTATGGATAATTGCGGCATTCATGTTAATTGTGTGATGTAATATTCATGTTTTCCTTTCGTAGATGTGTTAATTAGCATGATGGACTGAAATTACCGTGTAAATTAGTGTGTAAAATAGGATTTTATAGGTGGAATGGGTTGTATTTTGTAAAAACAGAAGCCGAAAACTATTTAGTATGCTATAAAAATATGCTATAATATATGCATACCATATATTATATATATTGAAACAGCCAACTGCATATTATATATACGATAATGAACACCATGACAATCATATTAGAAAAAATATATTAATACTAAAGCAATTACGTAGATTAAGTTCGGGTAAATAGTATTAATATGGTATACAATATTAAGTTCGGTAAAGTTCGTAGATTAAAAGAAACAAAAAAAAAATATAAATATATAAATGGTAGGCGTCGGAATATGGTGAACTTGCGGTGGTTATGTGGCAGTTTTAGTCAAAACTACGTAGTTTCATCCTTTTTAATTCTTTTTATTAATTTATTTATTGACCGGAGCAATAACTCTTCTAGTTCCCTTTAGGATTAACCATATGTGCACGTAAATATATATTCCTATCATGTATCCATGTTAATATACTAGGATAACCGGATCGCGCGTTGCGCAATTTTTTTAATGTATTTCTGAAACTTCTCATTGAATATATAAATTTAGACAATATTCGATTTTTTATTTGCATGTAATTTTTCTAAGACTTTCTATCAATATTCAATTATATTGATCATTAATTATATTAAGACATTAAAAATATTTCAAAGTATATATGCGTAGTATGATCAAAAAAATAATGAGTATGAGTATGACAATATAATAAGTATCTATTTAAAGTTAATAAATAAACTTTTGATAGGACGAATCAGTTCAAATATGTCAAAAATGATCCAAGCAACAAAACATCATGGAGTCAGATGTCAAAAAAAACTTGCAGAAAACAATGGACTTCACAAAATCAGTATATTTATTCAGTAAACATTCAGAAATTTTTCTGTCACATATCTGGAAATATTCGAAGATTCAATTTCAAAACTAAAAAAAAAGTTAGGACATGAATGAAAGTCATTTAAAATAACATCTATGATGACAAAAACCATAAAATTAAGTGGACGTAGTAGATATACTAAGTATATAAAAATCGAGTTCAATTT
Source organism: Sherardia arvensis (assembly GCA_948330725.1). NCBI lineage: Eukaryota > Viridiplantae > Streptophyta > Magnoliopsida > Gentianales > Rubiaceae > Sherardia > Sherardia arvensis. Next base: position 21,536,731 of record OX415238.1, read on the forward strand.
CCAACAGAACTAACATATAAATTGTGCTAGACATATTCTATACAATTAAACTTACTAAAAATATCATAAAATATTTCAAACCGAACTAACATAATTTTATCGATTACTATACAATCTATCTTATATACGGTTGTACAATATTATCCTGACTGTAAAGCCTCTATACTATTGTTTTCTATAAGAAATATTTTATGATATATTTTCAGTATAAATAATTTAGAGATGCTATTCAACTTTATAAATCATTAAGTAAGCCAAACTATAACTAATAAATAATATAATTTGATATATTATATAAGAATTTAAAAAGAATAACATGTAATGGTTGAGCCAAACAACTAAGTAAATTATTATGTGAATGTGTGATTAAGTTATCTTTACTTTCTTTTTATAGGTCAATGAAAGATTAAAACAAAGTCTTCTTGTCTAAACCAGTAACCAGTATAAAGTAAATTCTGATGCCTCTTGGCTCAGATCACATGAAACTGGTCCAGGCATTATAATTAGAGATTCACTAGGAACCTTGGTTACAGCTAGATCACTTCACACCACAGCACAGTCACCCCTACATGCTGAGCTATTGGCAATAGGACTTGGTATTAAAGTTGCCATTGATCTGAATTTAACATGCTCATTTGAGACAGACTGTAAACAAGCAACTAGGATAAATCAGAACCTGATTTTGCTCCATGGAGACTTTTTACACTGTGCCATGATATTGCTCAGGCTTGCTCATCTAATAATTATAAAGTTCAGCATATCTATAGAGAGAGCAACTCTGTTGCAGATGCACTAGCAAAGCATGCCATCAGCTCCAAACTGTCTATGAATTTTGACTCTGTTATCTCATTGCCTTACACTGTGAAAGGACTATATTTGCTTGATAAAGAGGGCACTCCTTCTCTAAGATTACACCCTCCATGAATTGATGCTACTCTCATTTCTTTCTGTATTAACTTTGCAGAAGGCAGATTTACAGAAAGGAGTACATGCTACCACTATCTGAGATTGATCTTCACTCTACTGAAAGCTATTCCACTACTCACAGAAATACCAGAAGATAGCAGCTACTTCACTCCAAATGAGCCAACTCTCAATAGCTGCATTTATCTAAGATCTCATTATTAGTTACACATTTTAGATAGCTATATCTTTGTTGGGATCACCTTGAGTTTTGCTTAGCAATTCTCTAATAGGTTCTAGCTAAATTCATAGTTGATTCTTTTGTTCCTATTCTTTTGAAAAGCATTTACCAATGCTTTTGGAGTTTATCTCCGTACAAATTCTGCCTGTTCTCGGGTTTCTATTTGTATCATTGTCCATTTTATAGGTTTGGGAAGCCTAATATAATTCCCCCACTTTAAAGTGGTTTGCTAAAAAATAAAACAAAAATTTATCCCAAGCCAAACCTTTCATGTTAGTTGCCTATCAACACAAACAAAAGTCTTAGAAGATGCCTGTCTTCAAGAATCAAAAACTCGGACATGGTTTTTCTGCTATGATGGCTAAATCAATATTTACAAGGAATATTTGGAAACTGTACCACAGCAAGAATGGCCCTTGGCACTGTCCGATAAGTGAGCGACATGACATACTTCATAATCTTGCACTGCTTGCTCAAATCCTGGAGTAGCCGAAACCCATTCGTAAAGATTATTATGAATTGGAGTAGCAGTTACATGTGCATGAAATACACCTCTAAAAAACTACTCCTATATTTTAAAGAACGTGCATAACAGATCTCAAAGTACCTGGAACAACTTCCACCAAATGCCGGTTCTTTGCAGTTTCATCCCAAAACTGACAGAAACAAATTTTTCCAAGCAATCAACAAAATGTGTGCCATTGAAGGGATCACATATATTGCCCAAGGCCAACTACAGTTGTTTGGAAAACTTGGAATCCAAATTGCAGAGGTTGACATGCATGTTCAAGTTGACCCAGAAAGAGACGTCCTGAAATTTGCTTAAAAATTCAAACTTTCTCTCCCAGAAAACACTTATATAATCACCAGCATGTGGAGTGGAGTAAAATAGAGAGAAGAATAATAAGATGATCACCGTCCCCGAAGGCATACAAAATATATAACCACTAAACGTTTGCGGTGAAGAAGATCTCTGTGGACCATGCCTGAAATCCAAAACCTCTAAACTGAAATCTGCTGGAAAGCAAATCAATAATGAACCGATAGATCACAAAACGACGAAACTTGAACGTCAATTCCTATTTGTTGCGTATGGTTAGTTTTTATTATACAGCAAAAAACAATATATTATTACCTTAAAATACATATACTAATACCATATTTAATTACATTTGTTGTCATATTTAATGCCATATTTAAAAGACATTAGCGGAGCTTGCCATATTTAAAAGACATTAGCGGAGCTTGCCATATTGAAAAGATTTTAAATGGGTATATGTATTATTTCCATATAAGTACTTAACATTGCCAGAATAACAATTAACATGAGATTCGCCTATTTTGATAAGTAAATAATAGAATAATCATTTAAATATAAATTTATGGTTATAGTATATTGATAATTATAAATTTATGGTTATAGCATCTTAGTAATAAAGGACATACATTTATTAATATATATATATATTAAAATACATGTATATGAAAAAATGCATGGTTATAGTAATAAAACCGTCATACATGGAATTATATAAAAATTGGAAAACTTCCACCAATACATCTATATATTTCCATCTAAAACGACCGCTGATATATATTAAAAAATTGGAATTATGGAATAATTAATCAAAACAGCCGATGTTAACAAAACACACCATTTTATGTTTTAGATAATTATTCCGGCGGCGGTGTTTCTTTTTTTATTTTTATTTATGTCGCCACTCTCTTCTTCTTAATATATACATAGTAGAAAGATAAAATATACACAACTAATAATAGTTAACAAAATATATGTATATTTATAATATATTAATATATGAAAAATACCATGTAGAACTGAATAATCACCTATGGAAATTAACTATTATTTTTTAGAAAAGATTATTATATGTGGTAATATTTTATCGGTTGAGATTATGTACTGTTTTATATATTTATTAATATTTTAGTAGCATATGTATAATATATGGAATAAAATATTCATACCATGTAGTACTGAATAATCACCTACGGAAATTAACTACTATCTATTAGAAAATATTATTATGCATGGTAACATTATGGGTTGAGGTTTTATACCATGTTTAAATATTTATTTTCCTAATAAAAAGTTATCACCGGAAAATCACAATACCGCTATAATACTACGTAGTTTTGGCTATAAACCACCACTTCACCGCTATAATACTACGTAGTTTTAACTATGTATACATTAAAAATATTTTATTTATGCCGCCACTCTCTGCTTTTTAATATATACCTAGTAAAAAGATAAATACTAATTTAAGAATGGACGGAATTTTGTAATTGATACAATCAATAAAATGTGCAGTTGTATGTTAAGTCTACTTTGAATTCATTTTTATTATTAATGAATAATAATTCTTCATTTTACTTAAAAATAAACATTTTTAAGAAATCTATTAAAAATGTTGAATGAATTACGGCAAATCAGTTCCAAGGAGAGTAAGTTTCAATAGATTTCCAATTTAGTTTTAGAAATCTATTGAAACTTCATCTCCTTGAAGAATAAATCTATTGAAATCTATTAAGAAATCTATTTTAAGGCAAATCAGTTCTGAGTCACATTGATTGGTGATCAGGCGTATTTTATACATCTAATTAGATGATTTTATATCTTTCTTTTGCCATTTGATGTGCACGAAGGTGTTTTCGGTGCAGGAATTATAAGAAAAATGGTGGAATACAATCAAGTGGAGAAGTGGTGAAAAAGATGCAAAATCAAGCACTTAGAGCCATGGTGGGGAGTTAGACACTATACTCTTATTCCGAAAGGTTTTTTAATGAGGTAGTGTGCTCCAACGGATAGTGGATCGTTGCAATTCCATTAGTCCGGGAAGAAGAAGACGCATGCGAGTTGAAGATGTAATGCTATTACTGGTTTTTTCTACGGGCGGCTAAGTTGTGCTTTGACGCGTCGATCACTAATCAACTATACGTTCTTGAAGAAATCAGTAACGTGATAAATTGTTGCAGTCGCGATCTTAATAAATTGGGTTTAGTTGGGCTACATGGAGAAGACAATTGAAAGGATTAAAGATGTATTTTCTTAGCTCAAAAACTCAGTCACAGTAAATCCATGGAAATGGCAATTACAAAGCTTCAACAGCCTAACAGAATGAACATAATGAATGACAATTAGCCAGCTACACTTTCTTTTATAAAACCGAATCTGAGTTGGTTTCCCTTTTCCCAGCCATTGACCAACTTCTAACTTTGACTTCTTGACGGTGGGCCAAAATCCTAACAATCCCTCTCCCTTGCATAGAACTTGTCCTCAAGTTCTGAATCTGCCAGCCTTTGAAATGAGGAAACAGATGTTGTATAACAGAAGCATCCTCCCATGAAGCTTCTTCCTTAGCCAAATTTTTCCATAAAACCAACCACTGAGTGAGCTGTGAATGATCAGTCTTAATTAATCTTCTTTGCAAAATCTTTTGAGGTTCCAGTGTCATGATCTCTTCATCACTTGTTGGGAGGGGAATGCAGGCAGCAGAGGGAGCATCTACAATGAATTTTTTAAGTAATGATACATGAAAAACAGGATGCACTTTGCTGCTGGCTGGAAGTTTTAATTTGTAGGCAACATCACCAACTTTCTTTTCAACTAAAAATGGTCCACAATACTTAGCAACCAATTTATCCAGAGGAACGTTTTGTATGGATTGCTGTCTGTGTCTATGAACCCTTAACAACACCCAATCTCCTTCTACAAAGCTTCTTTCAGTCCTCTTATGATCTGCAAAGTACTTCATTCTCTCCTGAGCTTTCCTGAGATGAATTTGCAACTTTTGCTGAATCTGCTGTCTGTTTTGGAGCATATCTGAGGCAGCTGGTACTAAGGAGTCAGTCATATTACCTAGAGGCAACTGTAATGGTTTAACACCATATAAGGCCTCATAAGGGGTCATATTCAAACTGACATGAAAACAAGTGTTGTACCATCTTTCTGCTAATCCCAGCCAAGTTTTCCATGAACTAGGACATTCACCACAAAAACACCTTAGATAATTTCCTAAAACTTGATTCACCCTCTCTGTCTGGCCATCAGTTAGAGGGTGATAGGATGTACTGAATTTCAATTGAGTTCCTAGTTTAGAAAATAACTCTTTCCAGAACAAGCTAGTAAATATCTTGTCTCTATCACTGATGATTGATTCAGGAACTCCATGCAATCTGTAAATTTCATCCAAAAAGAGAGTAGCTACTGTCTTGGCTGTAAATGGATGGATGTGTGGTAAAAAGTGAGCATATTTAGTAAGCCTATCCCCTATCACCAAAACAGTGTCATAACCAAGAGAGTTTGGAAGCTTTTCCACAAAATCTATAGAAATGTGAGTCCATGCATGTGTAGGATTTGGTAAAGGTTGAAGTAGTCCAGGTGGATGACAATGTTCAGCCTTATTCTTCTGACATACCTCACAAGCCTTTATGAATTGCAATATATCTTCCTTGATGCCTGGCCAAGTGAAAAGAAGTAAAGTCCTTCTTATGGTTGCATTTTGGCCAGAATGGCCCCTATAGCAGATGAATGAAGAGCTGATAAAATTTCTCTTCTTATATTCTGAGCATTGCCAACATACATCTTCTGATCCTTCTTCAAGATCTCATTTACCAAAGTTAAATTCTCTGTTGGAGCTAACACAGCTTGAGTCAACTCCTGAGTTGTATCATCATTTTCATAACTTTTCTTTAGTTGTTGAAGCCAAGTAGGAATTAGTGTAATAGTAGTAAATTCCTTTCTGGCACACTCCCCAGTATCAATGGTTTCAGTATCCTTTATATTCTTGTTAAGGTATTCAGACACCACTGCTATCTCCTCCTCATCCTCACCATTAAAATTGCTTTCATCTGATTCGTTGTCCCATATAGGAAGAGCATCTGCATGACTGTTTTCCTAAACTATCTCAGTACTGATTTGCTCATAATTAGATGCATTAGGCCTTCTGGAAAGGGCATCTGCCACCACATTTGTCTTGCCAGATCTGTATTGAATCTCAAATGATAATCCAAGCAATTTAGTCATCCACTTATGCTGCATTGCACTATGGATTTTCTGATCCAACAAATATTTGAGTGACTGGTGATCAGTTCTGATAATGAATTTATTCCCTACCAAATAATATATCCACTTGTCAACTGCCATTACTAAAGCAAGTAACTCCTTCTCATAGGTGGACTAGCTTGTTCTTTGTACAAAATGATTTGCTGAGAAAAGCTATTGGTTTATTGTCCTGTAATAGCACTGCCCCCATTCCTTCATTGCAGGCATCTGTTTCAATGATAAAAGGCCTAGAAAAATCAGGCATTCTCAATATAGGAGAACTTGTCATTTTTTGTTTCAGTTCTTCAAAAGCTTTCTGAGCTGGCTCTCCCCACAGAAAAGAATCTTTTTTAAGTAGGTCATGGAGAGGCCTACAAATGATGCCAAAGTGTGTAATAAATCTCCTATAATATCCAGGTAAGCCTAATAATCTCCTTAATTATTTTAGAGTCTTGGGAGTAGGCCATTGTAAAATGCTAGCAATTTTCTGTTCATCCATTTCTACCCCTTGACTGGAAATGATATGGCCTAAGTATTCTACTCTTTCAGCAGCAAAAACACACTTAGAACCCTTGGCATACAATTGATTAACTCTCATAACTTCCAGTACTTCCCTCACATGCACTAAATGATCATCCAATGTTCTGTTGTATATGAGAATATCATCAAAGAAAACAAAAACTGTTTTTCTAAGAAATTTCTAGAAAAATTTATTCATGAGTGCCTGAAATATTGCAGGTGCATTAATTAGCCCAAAAGGCATCACTAAAAACTCAAAATGACCAGTATGAGTTTGAAAATGTCTTTTAGCTACATCCTCTTTATTCATATTGATCTGATGATAACCTGATCTGAGATCAAACTTAGTAAACACGGTAGCTTTGTGTAACTCATCTAACAATTCATCTATGACTGAGATTGGAAACCTATCTTTTACAGTGATATCATTCAATCTTCTGTAAACTATACACATGCGCCAAGAGTTGTCTTATTTCTTTACCAGCAATACAGGTGATGAAAATGGACTGACACTGTCTTGAATCACCTTGTTCCTGGCCATGTCCTTCACTTGTTTCTCAATTTCTTCTTTGTGGAAGTGAGGGTATCTGTAGGGTTTGAGTTTAAAAGGTTCAGCATTAGGCTTAAGAATTATCTGGTGATCAATTTCCCTTTCTGGAGGTAAAGAATTGGGAATTTGAAAAACATCAGAGAATTCAAGCAGAATAGAAGCCAAACCTGTAGGTACCTTGCTCAAATCCCAGTCTATTGCCTTTTCTGAAATATTCTCTCCCAGATTTGTTGCACCTTTTGTATCAGAAATTCCATAACACTGTCCTCTGAATCTGCCATTATCCCCATAGTCATAGTGAAGATGAGTTCTTCTCACTTTAGTGTATGGTGCATCATACTTCAGTTGCTCATAGAAAGCTTTTCTCTTCCTAAATTCACTTAGCTCCTTAGCTTCTTTGTCTCTAATAATTTCCAACTTGGTCCTGTCAGCATTACCTTTAGGTACATATTGCTCTCCATTATAACGAGATGACACATCCCCAGTCTTGAAGTTGAAAGTAATAGGGCTAAAAGTTTCCATCCAGTCCACTCCTATAATCATTTCCAAATCAGATCCCACATCCAAAATCCTCATACTGTAATTGAAATGATGGTTTTGAATTCTCCATGGTACATTTGGAGCATATGTGTCACAACCAATCCTCCTCCCACCAGCAATAGATACAGTAAAAGGTCTGATATGAACCTTTTTCAGATTCAATTCTCTCACAGCTTTAGGGGTGATAAAAGTGTAAGTACTCCCTGTATCAAGCAACATCCTTACTCTGACCCCATTTATATAGCCAACTAACCTCATAGTATTGGCTATCCTCTTGTTATGACCTCCAATAGAGGTAAGAACAATTTCCTCAGGCTCATCTATATGCTCTAGCTGTTGCAGTTCCTCACAATTCCATTTAGCAATCAAAATGTTCCCATCATTATCTTCCTCCTCTCCAGAAATCATCTTAATTTGTTTGAACTTACAAACATGCCCTTGATGAAATTTTTCTCCACTCTTAAAACACAGTCTATTTTCTCTTCTAAACTGAAACTCCTGTGCACTAACCTTCTTAATACCTTCCCCAGCCATCTTCTTCCCTCTATTGTCTCCCCCCACAGGATTCCAAGGTTGTTTACCTCCCATAACTGTCTCAGATTTCCAAGGCAATTTACCATGACCACTGTTAGTGTTAGGTTTCCACTGTGAATCCCTACCTTTCTCCTCTGAACTCCCACTCAATTTGAACTTCCTTTCCATTACAGTCATGACATTTTCTTGCATTAAAGATAACTGCACTGTTTCATGTAAAGTAGCAGGTCTATAAGGAGCCACAGACACTTTTAACTCCTCCTTCAATCCACTCAAAAAGTTCCCCACAAAATATATTTCAGGCAATTCTGGATACTTACAAACTAACTGTGATTTAAGATCTTTAAAATATTCCTCATAATCCCTCACAGAACCAGTTTGTTTGAGTTTATTGAAATCACCAAAAATATCTCTATAACTAGCATCACCAAATCTTTGCTACACAGCTATAGAAAAATCAGACCAGCTCCTAAAATGTTTCTCAGCATTAAACCAATTCATTGTTTTACCCTCCAAAGTTAATTAACTCCATTGTTTCCAGCTTCTCAGCATCAGGAATTTGAAAATAGACAAAAAACTTCTCACATATACTCAACCAATCCCTAACATTCTGTCCTGAGAAACTAGGCAACTGAGATTTGCATACTGTTTATTCATGAAATTCCTCCATCCTTTAGTAACAACATGATCATGCATTTCAGTTCTATTCCAACCAGGCTTATCCAAATTATCTTCATGCAAGACAGATTGAACATTTCTCATATTCTTAAGAGTTTTCATATTTTCTGGCCATACTACTCTAGCAGTTTCACAACCAGCAGACATAAGAACTCTAGGACAGTTATGCAACTTATGTTCATGAGGAGAACAGTAATTATGGAGCTGTGCTGCCGGAATAGTAGGTACCTCAATCGGAATTTTCCGATGGCGCGGAGAATGCACATTGAACGGTTGTGGAGAGTCAGTCACTATCACCGGTGACTTTCCCCGATCCAGAACTTGGTTTCCATCATGAACAGTCGCATTAGAACCTCTATGAGAACCCTCACCGTATGTCGGCATTGTCTCCTTAGGTCCTTGCGCTGCTTCTAGCTGTGAACGGATATGACCGCGATTTCATGCCGGAGTGAGTGGCGCGTCAACTCCAACGCCCGTTCTGCTGCCTTCTCAATCGCCTGAGAAAAATCCAATTGTGCAAATCGATCCAGAACCGAATCGATCCGTGCAAAACGCTCTTGAACACCTTCATCTCTAGCAGCCAAATCTTCCTGTAACTTCAAGAACGCCGAATCAACATAGCCGCGAAGTTCCTCTGATTTCTGGTTCGCCATTAGTGTCGAAGAGCGTATGGCTCTAATACCAATTGAAAGTATTAAAGATGTGTTTTCTTAGCTCAAAAACTCAGTCACAGTAAAGCCATGGAAATGGCAGTTACAAAGCTTCAACGGCCTAACAGAATGAACAGAATGAGTGACAATTAGCTAGCTACACTTTCTTTTATAAAACTGAATCTCAGTTGGTTTCCCTTTTCCCAGCCATTGACCAACTTCTGACTTTGACTTCTTGACTGTGGGCCAAAACCCTAACAACAATGAACATTTATTGAAGGCCCAATTATATTATAATAATATTAATTTATTTATTCCAATTTCATGTAATTTTCGGATTAGGATTTTATTTGTCCTTAACCTATAAATACCTAAACCAAAATAATAATTAGGGGGCCGTATGTTTATATGTTTTGACCGGCCTCCCAACTTTTGCATGCAATTTCCTGGATGCATGAATTCATAGTTTCGTTATATTATTATTCATTGTTTTGTCTTTATATTATTTGTTTAATGTTAATTTATCATACTTTTGATTTGATTGCTTTTAATATTTTAGTAGTTAGGTTTGTTTTCGGTAAGGGTTTTTAAACATTAACTATGATTCATATGTGAGGTCTAAATGTGCTTGATAATTATTTTGTATGGATTCCTTGTTATTCTCTGTGTATAATGTTTATTTCTGAATTGCTTGAGATCTGATCAGTCTTCTGTTATTTGGAATAGTGTCAATTGAATTTCTCTATTTATCTGTATTTAGGGGGTAGATTCAATTAGTGGTGAAACTATACGCTAATAGTTGGGAATACAGGGTAGATAATTTGTGACAGCTTTTCTGATTATAAATTATCTGAATCGGTTTTCTATGGTGCTTAATGTTGTTGAAATATTACATCTAGGTAGGCTATTCCAGCTAGATTGTATCTTAATTAGAGAAATAATCAGTCTAACTATTCTTGCCGGCTATCGACAAAGTAAGAAGAAATTGGACCGGGTGTGCTATTCTCGAAGGTCTATAACTGATTGGTTTATAAAACTTAATAAATTCTTGAACTCGTGATCGAATGAATTGTTAATGTGGATTTACCTGTAACCGGATTGCATTGTGTGAGTGTCTTCGTGTTCTTGCATAGTTTATTTTTATTGTTATTTGTATTCTTAGTTTAGTTTAATTTAGTTCTTACGTAGTTAATAATTCAAATTCTCTCAAAATTAAAGGTGGTTACTAATCGAAAGCTGCATCTTTAGAAATAAGAATTTGATTGCACTGTTCCTCATGGGATCGACCCTGTTTACTCTATACTTGAATTTAAACCTAATTGTTTGCAGGTTTATTTGATAGAAAAATGACCTATCAATTGGGATCAAAAGCAACTTCCTGTAGCTTAAGAGCTTCCTCAGCAGATTCAACATTTTTATGTACATTGCCAAAGACTTCCTTATTCCATATTTTTAAACCCTTCTTTAACCTCTGAAGTTTCAAGAAAAATCTTAAAAGTCCAGTATCATAGAGAGAGAGTCCAGTTTGATTGGATAAAATCATGGAATTCAGTCCCTTTGTATCAAGTATTGATAAATCTGAAAGATTTTGGGCAATATTGGATTTGAGTATCTATTTTGAGAAGGAGAGGACTGCGGTCAGAGTCTTCCCTATTTAGGACTAAGATTGAAGAGTTGGGAAACAGTGCATTCCAAAAATGGGTGCACAATCCCCTATCTAGCCTTTCAAGGGTAGGCCTCAATCTTTTGTTACTCCAGGTAAACTCATTTTCAACTGCATTGATGTGAAGCAATCCTAACTTGTCTATAATTTTCTAAAAGTCCCTCATACTCCCAATTTTAGGAGTAGGACCTTTTTTTCAGTTATAGACAATGTAGATTTGAAGTTACCAATAAATAATGTATCAGTTCTTGGAATGGCAAAAAGATCAGACCAAAGGCCTTTTCTCTCAGAACTGGTTCTAGCCCCATATACAAACACTCCATTAAATGAGATGTTTATGTTATGTTTACAAATGGAAACACTCAGAAATTGTTCATTGTCCAAGACCAATGACAGTGTAATGTTGTGTTTACAAAAAAGCCAGATTTTACCAATAGAAGAATGCAAAAAAGAGTTGAAATGCAACAGATTGCAGTAGTGAATACATTTTGAGTTGTTATGCCATGGTTCAATGATGCATAATATTTCAACATGATTATCTAAAACAAGTTTAGTTAGTCGCTGTTTCCATACCTTGAATTTCAAACCAGACAATTTATTTTTTGGGTTTGACTAATCATGAAAAATATTTTTAAAGCATTTTGATGAGGTCATTGAAATAGACATGGTCTTGTTAAATTGAGTGAAAAATCCTTTCAATTTAACTTTCTAAGATGAAGGTTTAGGAGCCTTTTCAGAAGATACCTGCTTTGGTGGACTAGCATCTAAATCAGTCACAAAGATATGTTCTTCCTCTCCTTGCAGTTTATCAGCCAGTGGAGCAAATATTTTCATGTTTCTATCTTGAGAGAGAAAAAGAAGCTTGTTAGCAGTAAAGGAAAGAGGGGAGATATTATTCAAACCCGAAAGGATGCATGTATCATCCTTTGCAAATCTAGGCCTGAATTTTGGTTTATGGGTGATCAGTGAGAAAGCCTCCTTTTCTGTTGAGTTGATCTGAGAATGTTGATGAGCAGCTTCATAAGGTTGCTTCTTCTTTCAGAGAGCCACAACAACAGGGAGAAATGTATATAAGAGAGCAGAATGAGGGATAATGGGAAGTGTGGTGGTAGGAGCATGTGTCTGAGAGGCAATAAGATGTGTGGGTGATGGAGGAGCAATGGATATAAAGTATTAAGCTTCCTCAAAAGGCTCATTGGAGCTTACTGACAAATGGTCATAAGCCTCGGGGATGCTGACAACATTAGTAATAGTAGAGATGCTAGCTGTGATGGGAATCTTTGGCCGGATGGGAATGTTGGTAACAAACTGAACCTGCTTTGGCTGAAAAATTTTCTTCCTAGTTGACTTAGGCTTTTGTGAATGATGGCAGAGGACGTAGGTGGGGCAGGAACATGGTTTGAGGTGGAATGAGAGTTGTGAGTAGTGACAACAACATGTTTTCTGGATGGAGGTGAAGGTCTTATCAGCTTGTTCTGCAGCTGGGATGGGTGTGTTAGTGGCAGGAGAGGGGAGACTGCTAGTATGTTGAGAGGCAGTGACCTTTGCTTTTGCAGTATCATGGGCTAGCTCTCTACATACATTGGTGTCATGACTTACTTTCCTACAGTGTCTACAATACCTTGGGAGATTGTCAAATTCTAGTTTTGCTTTAAGACAATGCTCAGTAGAACCAAGCCTAATTTCATATGGAATAGGTTGCATCAGATCAATCTCTACACATATTCTAATGGCTGAGGGCCTGGTAATCAACTGAGTAGCAGAATCAACTTTGATGAATGTACCAATGTGATTACCTAATTGTTCCAGTACAGAATCATTGAAGTAGTAGATTGGAGGTTTAAAAAGTGTGAACTCATGCCGGAACGATTGATGATTTCGTTTCTGTTGAGAACTCCGGCGTCCAGCGCAAGACCCTCATCGGGAAACCTTCTAGAGACCAGCTTCCTTTCATCCAGTAGCGCTGGAAATCAGCCTTATTCGAAAATCTAATGAGGACGTGTCTGTGATCTATCGCTCCGAGCTGGTAGTTGCCGGAGAAGTACGCTGCTTTGAAGGCTGATTTGATGACAGGCATGGACGGGCGGCTCTTGCTGAACTTCCCTATCAGGGCATTGCGGTAGGGTTGAGATAAGACCTCAATTTTCTCTGGCATAAAGATACATGTGAGGTCGCCCTTATATTCTGAGGTGGCTTTTATCTCAGGATTGGTCGGCAAAGCAGAAAATAAAGATGGGGATTTGGATTGGAAGGTAGAAAGGAAAGATTTTTGACCGTTAATCGGCGTCGACCCCGCCATTACGTGATGAAGAATGGGACGAATATTTTCCAAAACTATTCATGAAAAGTGAATCTTAGTTTGGAAATATTATATTTGTTTTTCCTTTTAGTTTTAGAATAGAATTAGGACATATAATTTTTCCTATTTTGTTTTATTTTCATGGCTATATATATTGTAATCGTTGTCAGAAAAAGAGAAAAGAGATTTTGAGATTAATAAAAATTCAGTGTATGAGTTTTAACCCAATTTTCCCAGAGGTGTGATGGCCAAAGGATATTTATATATATTTCCCTATGTGTGATTGCCAAGGTTAATTATATATTTTGTTACGAGTTCTTTTTGCAACTACGTTTTATAAACGCCCGAGTCCTACATCATTACGGCGGAGCACGGGCGGCGTAAGAGCCGTTCAAGGCTGAGCTGAGTGGATCAGATCCGTTGCAATGGTAAGATAGGATGGAAAACGATGGAGATTTGCATAAAAGTTAGAGAGAATGCGGAGCACTAACTTTTAGGGAGAGAGAGAGAGAGAGAGAGAAATAAGTGCTTCAAAATGACGTGGTTTCATGAAATTGGTATATCTTCCTTAAATATGCTCTTCCATTCTCTATTACTACATCATTATTTAAAATTCCCTAAACCTTTAATAAAACACACACACGCACACACATATACAATTTCTTAAACCTTTATAAAAAAAATTAGATACGACACTTGTCGTTAATTAAAATATTTTTCCATTCGCCGGTTAAGGATGAAATAAAATTTTTATAATCTGTTTCTGAAGTTTCAGGTTAAATTAAACTAAATGTATTAATATTTTTAATTAATATTATATTATAATTTGAAGTTTAACTGAACATCATTCATAATAAGTAATAATATTTCTGATATATTATATTATAATTCTCAATATTTATAATTATTATATATTTTATTCAACTTTTGGCGTATTTGTGCCGAAAGCTAACCTAATTTGAAAAAAAAGAAGAATCACTTAATTAAAATAAAAATAATAATTTAATAAAAATGTAGCATATGAGGACTTAGGGTGTCCAACCGGCCGGTTTACCGGTAAACGGTTAAACAGTTCGGTTTCTATCGATTTTTAACATTGAAGAAAAAACCTATTAACTAACCTAAAACGGTTCGGTCTGTACCGGTTTTGGTAAATTTTAACGGTTATAAGGTTTTAACCGGTTTCATTATTTGAACATTGAAATGGAAAAATTCACATAATATTAATAATATAAGAATTTGTGTACATAGATAAAAAGAATTGAATTCTTGCGAAACAAGAAGTAAAATTGTACATGTCATATTAAAACACATACTAAATCTACAAAAGAAACTTCAAACAAAAAAATAAAGATAAGTTTTAAAAAAGTCACGTATTTATCAACAGATTCTTTTGATAGTTCAATTAGTAAGTAGTTTCAAGTTTTTAGTTACTAGTTTATAAATAATTTTTTCTCAAAATAAATATACCAATATTTAGTTTGAACTTTACAAATTTATAAAGAATATCGATTCGTAAAAATGTTGTTGGAATGATATTATTAATTAATTAATATATATAATATGAACAGTTAAACGGTTAATCCGTTAAAAAATTTCAAAAATCTAAAACCGAACCACTTAACCGAATAAATCTATTAACCGACTAAACATATTAACCGAATCGTTTAAAATTAATTAACCTATTAACCGATTATCATAACGGTTCTGTTTACGTCGGTTCACGATTTTCCGGTTTTTTTTAACAGCCCTACGAGGATTGAGGACTTATGAACATCGGATTAAAAGATTTAGACAAATTATAAATAGATCCCAAAATAAAGACAGTCCGAGCCCGAACGGATCTGGAATATTACGGTCCGTACCCCAAACACATATTAAAGCAGCAAATATTGTGTCCGTGTGACTAATTTCTGTCTCTTCTGTTTTCTCCCAAATTCCCAATGGTCTAATTCAGATTGTCCATAAACAGTAAATTTGCAGTTCCATCTCCGTATAATGGTCCAAATCTGAACAACTATGAGGAAGAAACTCGACACTCGCTTCCCTGCTGTGAGCTTCTTTCTATCTCACTTTCAATCCTTTTTTTTTTTCTTCTAAATTTTGAACTCGCTGGTGTTTGCAGTCGTTGACCTACTGATGTTTTATTTCTGCTGCGGGTTTAGGCTATCCTCTTATTTTCTTAAAGAGGAAGTATAGATTTTGTGGATAATTGTTTTCGAGCAAGGGTTTTTGGTTGACTCTTAAGCTTGGATTGTATTTGTTCATTATATACCAGGCAGCTTGAAGAATGTTAGATCGGGGGATATTTCTGTGAATGCTTTTTTTTTAATTGAATAAAATTTGGTTTATGGGTTGGCTGCTAAATTTCTAACATCCAACATTTCTTCTACATTTTAATATGATTAGAGCTGACTGTATATTCTTCAAGGTTATCTTTGCATATAGATATAGCATATGGTTGCCTCTAAAACCCTTGGTTAAGTCCTTGTGCTTTACTTACCATGAGCATTTTTGTTGCTGGATACAGCAATTACTGGTTGAATAAGTTATTTGAAAATGTGCGATGTAGCATATTCCTGATTCAGTGAAGGTTGTTTCAGGCTCGCATAAAGAAGATTATGCAGGCCGATGAAGATGTTGGGAAAATAGCGATGGCGGTACCTGTCTTAGTTTGTAAGTTTTTGTGATTGCTCAATAGCTCTCTCTCTCAAAAATACCTCCCTTCCCTTGCCCTTGATGAGACTTGAGTTTTCACCCTTGCTTTATTATCACCAGGTTTCAACTGTGAGGAAAAAAAGTAATATATCTCCCATATATATAGATATTTGTTTTTAATCTCTAAGCATGTAGTTAGTTATCCGAAATACTGCTTCCCTCCTTAGCCCCCATAGAAGAGTGCCCACTTGTATAATAGTAAATTGTATTGTGGGTTATGAAGTACAATGATCAAATTACGCAAGCTGTCGCTGTTTTTGCCTTACACCTTTGCTAAATAGATGTGGTTCTAAATGACACATGCCAAGATGAGTCAGGCCATTGAGATATGTATTTTCAAAATGGAGAATCTTGTGGGACATATTTCCACCTTTAAAGGGGGCTCTTTACAAGGAAAAGAGTATTACATGCTGACTCTCCAGTTCATTAATGCAGCCAAGGCTTTGGAATTATTTCTTCAAGACCTTTGTGATCGAACGTATGACATAACACTGCAAAGAGGAGCAAAGACTGTTAGCTCAGTGCACTTGTGAGTATTTTTTATTGCCTTTTGCCCCTTGTTGGGTTTTTTGTGTTCGCCAGATTAGTAATTGCACGTTTTCTTCACGTTTCTTAGATTGTTAGTTAAAATTCACGTACTACAATTTTTCGAGTATAGACATTTGCCCAACTTATTATTTTGTTTAATTTTTTACATTTGTGGAACAACAATCACTAAAACCTCTATATGCATATTCTGAACAGAATATTCTGATGCCTTTTGAAGCTTGTTACTATGTAATGTATCATGGCTTTGATTTGTGCTTTGATTCAGCATGATAAGATATGATTCATCATCTTCCTAATGGAACTTAGACCTGTGATTCTAGTTCAAAAATCTGAAATACACTAGTCTGCTTGATTCTAAATGAGGTTTTGGAATATGATTAAGACTTTCATGAATTCAAATATGAACGGATAGCTTGTATTAGAAAGTCAAATGCTATTTTGGGCTGCAGTAAAAGTCAAATTTTTAAAAAAGTATAAAAATTCAGGTTGATATGAAGGGAGCTTAAGTAACTTCTGTTTAGATTGTTTAAAGATTGTACGCCTGGTTAAAACTTCTTGCCTTTATCTATTCAATACCCACAACTACCTAAGAGAGGCTTAATGTGTCGAGTTGAAAGCTGATGTTTTCCATGGAACTCTCTCAAGTTAATAAAATTGACAATGGAAATGATAATGAAGTCATACTAAGAAAGAACATTCTTATTAATTCATGACACAACTACTGCTTAGTTGGTAGTAACTGTGAGGAATACATTTTTGCAAATTGGTAATCATATGCAAATTATCATGATGAAAAATATCTAATTTCAAAACTAATATGTATACATATTTATTTGGTTTGGCTAGTCTTTAATTCTGCGGGAATCCATATCATAGTACTTAAGTGCTGTCAAGATCGGCTGCTGATAATATAGTAGTGAATACGCCATTAGCTCTATGATGCTCCTTAGCTATGTTAGCTAGCAGAAATTATAAACCTAACTCCAACAAATTTCAGCTAGCCAAATTAATAATAGTTTATTGGTTAGTGGAGGTATTGGACCCACATTGTTTAAGAGTGAATTCGTAATTTTTTTATAGCCCACTATGAATATTATTAAAAAAATCATCTTCTAGCTATCATAGCTAGAATGGTTGGAGTATGAAGTGACAAATTCTTGTGAGGCTAGCTAAAACATCTAAAATTTAGCTAATGGGGTTGGATATGCCCCGAGGCCATTCCAGACCTAGTTATGAATCTTGAGTCTTGGTTGACTGGTATGGTTCTGTAGGTTCTGCTATGATATGCTTAGTACATATATCCAGGTTTCTCTCCAAAAGGTTGAGTCTTCCAAAGATTTCCACTGTGTCTTTTAATATTATCTGTGTAAAACTTGCGACATTGACCCAGTTGTTTATGGACATCAATGAGGATGATTCAAGTTTTTTGTACGGGACTTTAAGGATGAGATGAGGGAGTACATTTTGAGGGCAGGAGGTTACTTTCAACTTTTGTATGGTCGTGGTAGTGATTCTTGATGAACTAGGTGACTTTCCGAATATTCTCTGACTATTCTCAGTTTATGTACTATTGGCTTAAATCTTAGTGAAACATACCAGACTGTAGATTGAAGGCAAAATATGTTATAGATGCTGAAAGATACCTTAATGATGAAAGTTTTGTTAGTTATTATTTCCACCCATGATAAAATGCCCATTCACCTGTTTCAGCTACATCTTGCATTTTGTCATTAGATATACAGTTTTCTGACCTGGAACACTTTTTTGATAGGTCCGCTTGCTTTGACTTCCTTTTTGTATACATTTTATCACCCTGCTGAACAGAGTTAAAAGTTACTGCACCGTAGTGAAATTCAACAGTATGTTCATAGTGAAATATATTAATTTTGCCTTATGATTTGCAATTCTGGTGCAACAATATGAGTAACTGGAAGGTTAAAGTGTAGGAGAACTGTGATGTTATTATCAACTCTGTTATGCCTAATAAAGCTTTATGCCATAACAGAAAGCACTGTGTACAAAGCTGTAATGTGTTTGATTTTCTGAGGGAAGTTGTTAGTAAGGTTCCAGACTATGGGCACTCTGACACTTCTGCTGACGTGTCAAAGAGAAGGTAAGGACAAATCTATACTTTTATTTAAACCTCAAGTGTGAATATAACTAACAAGGTAGATATAATGTGCCAATTTCAGGAAAACTGTACCTGAGGAGTATAATGACACGGAAGAAGAAACACGAAAAAGCAAAATGGTATGACACTATTTTTCTTTTTGTGCCTTGCAACATGAAATTTGCAAAAAATAAGTGTACCATCACAATCTTTTACATGCTGTGGAAACTGCATACTGCCATGGAGTAACATGCGTATATTATGTTAATTTTGTTACGGCATGTTCCCATTGTTGACAGGCTTTTGGTTTAGTTTATTGGTTTTAATTGAGGATGGGAAAACATCCAGACGTGCAATTATTTTTAATCATCTTCTTGCGAATGAATTTCTGCTGGAAGATTTTTCTAAAATTTTATACCATCTGGTCCACATTTAAAACCTTGGGTGTTTGGCTTAGTTAGTGGTCTTAAAAGGAAGCCTATTTTTATTGCAGCACGAGGTTTGCCATGCTAGTAGCAGTGGCAGGGGCAGGGGCAGGGGAAGGGGAAGAGGGCGTGGGAGGGGTCGGGCGTCAGAGAGAGAACCTTCCCACCATGAAAATGAGTCTGAACTATCCACTTCTTCCATCCCTTCCAGCACCAAGCCAATCTCGAGTCCAGGAAGAAGTGCTGATATTCCAGCAGAAATTGAAGCCTTAAAAGAGATTGTCGCAAAAGCTTCCGATGGTTCCAAGGATTTGCAGACTCTTGATCTGAATACTGGCACAGGAAAAGGTGGTTCTACTGGGTCAGCCCCTTCCATGTCATCAAATGGACCAGCTGAAACAAAAAGGGATGAGTACCCTGGTTGGTCGCCTTCAGAGATGGATACTATGGCTATTGATCCTCTTCAAATTGCTCAGCTTGGCTCAAGGTTGGATGAGGAAGAGGATTACGATGAGGAAGAATGATGCTGCTCCTTATTATGAAGCATTCTCATCAATATGACAATGGTTCCTACTAATGTTTCTAAGATATGCTCGTTTTCTACCTATGTACCCATATAATTTGTGTAACGCATCTGACATGATTTCTAGAGTATCTAGAGTGTGTTTTTTATTACATGAACATGTTACATTATTACTGACTATTTCAGTACACATTGAACATTTCCTGCTCTTTTCAATTGAATGCAAGAATCTAGGATGTCTTTAGAGCACCTACAATGGGGCTGATCATTGTGCTTTTGGATGGGCTGACGGTTACAGTGGCCCATAGAGATTTTTGTTTGCATGGCTGAACATGTTCAGCTTCTCAAGAATCTGAATACCCCAACCAAGAGCAGACATATGTTAAAGATTTCACATGGCATTTTTAGACAATACTGATGTGCTATAAGTTGTCCAGTATTTTACTCGGCGTAATCCAAAATGCCAATGAAATGATACTACCGCCCCCTGCAAGTTGTCTAGTTTTTCAAAAATCAAATAAGTTCACATCATTTTGGTACTTTTACACTGTATTTTGGATTACACAAGTAAAATAATGTACTGTGCATAGCAACACCCTTCATAAACTACCTACAATTTTATTTCCTTTAAAAGAATTTTGTATGTCTTTGACTAAAATATATTTCAATGATTTTGTATGCATACATATTTAAATTTTTATATATTTATAATGAGTATATTATTTTATTACAATACTACTTTCATTGTTAGTATATTATTTTATAAATTATTACATTTTTTGTGAGCATATTATTTATTATTATTATCCCTTACAACTGAATAAGAATACAAGTTTTTAAAGTGTATTTAATTAGGATTTAGTTAGTGGTTAATTTTGTAATTTTAGTTTTAATTATATTTATTTGGAATTTTTCTCCCAATCATACCATAATTTTATTCTTTTACTATTTTTAGTTATGTTAATTTAATTAGTCTTGGAAGTGACGGTCACTATATAGTGACGAGGTTTATATGCAAAGAAGTTTGGGACGGGGTTTTTCTGCAATTTATGCAAATTGCATTCACGTGCGGGGTTTTTTTCCTGTAATTTATGCAAATTGCATTCAGCTTGCTTGAATTTCACACTTGAATGCTTGTTTTTTAGAACATGCTTGCATTTCACACTTAACAGATTGTTTTTTAGAGAATGCTTGCATTTCACAGTTAGCAAGTTGCTTTTTAGAGTTCATGTATTTTGAAGCAAAAAAAGATGGTTTTATAGAGCATGCTTGAATTTCACCATTGAATGCTTGTTTTTTAGACCAAACAGGTAGTTTTTTAGAACATGCTTGTATTTTACGCTTAACGGGTTGTTTTTTAGAATAAAATGCTTTTTTTTAGACTGTGTGGATATGTTTGCTAACGTCTATTTTTAGACCAAAATGCTTGTTTTTTAGACTGAGTGAACAGTGCGCTTGAGTGAATAGTGCATTTTTTGTCAAAATTGCATATTCCATATTCCTTCCATATTCCAATATAGTTCTTCGTCACTATATAGTGACTGTCACTCAAGAGACCAACTCATGTTAATTTACTTTTTCTTTTGATTCCATATATATCATTCATATTCAATTAGACCTGTTTTCGTATTTATTTCCTGATTTTCAATTGATTTCAATAGATTTGGTTAATTATGTAATTTTAGAACATTCAATTAAAATGAATTTTGGTAAATGTTGATAGCAATTAATTAATGGATATATGGTATTGAATTAATATCAAACCGGAACACAAATATGCAGATAAGGTATATAAGGTATAGTCCAATCTACACTTGAAGCGAAGTAGTCTTTCCTGAATAACTAGGTTGGGTGGATTTTCACTTCATGAAAACCGGATCTGGAATTTAGAAAAATAACACGTAGATTATTACTTGACTTACAACTATCAAGAACAGAAAAGGAATAAAATCAGAGATAAAAATAAAAAATATTATTACAAGATTGATTGAATGAAAACTCCAACATTTTATAAAATTACAATATTCAAAAGTGCATGTGTATACCTGAACTGTAGGGAAATTGAAAGATTATGCAAATAAAACATTGATGATTCCTTTGGATGTACAGATTGTCCAATAGGACCGCAATATTGAGCAGACCAATGCAGTATCGATTATTTCAGAGCATACTTTAGCGAAGGTGCTCATGAGGCAGGGTGATGTCAATGTACTATCTTTTTTTACCTGGAATGCTTATCATTACCTTTGGAGAAAACAATTATCAGAGAAAATCAGCTAAAACATGCATCAAGTGGTTTTACAGGATTATAAAATTCATGCTTACCCAGAGTAGCAAAACTGTGCATTTCCATTCTTCGAGTTTGGGGGATTGCTCCATCCAATGGGAGCATCACAGTCATTCAAAGTGAAAATGGTTTCCACAAATCTGTTATAAGGTAGAAAAGAGGTGCCTTAACTGAACAACATAGACCCAATGTCAAAATTGGAATTCAAAATATGGAACAAAAATATTATAAGGTAGAAGGGGTGCCTTAACTGAAGAAACATAGTCCCAATGTCAAAATTGGAATTCAAAATATGGAACAAAAATATTATAACCTAAAAGGTTAAGGAGTTTGTATTACCTTTCAAGATGTTTCCAAACAAGAAAAGCACTCGCCACTTCACATAATCCTTCTAAATATGAGGGAAAAAAAGTTGACACAGCTGAAAAGAAAAAACAAAAACACAGTGCAAAAAAAAATCGACTATCTGTAAAAGCCTTGCAAGCAGCATGAAAGTCTGCCTTTGAACTACTTCGCATGGATCACGTAAGCACTTTGACAACTCTGGCATAAAACAGTAAATGTGAAAATCAATAGAGAAGAATTGAAGGCTGCATTTCATATTCATGTAATATTGTAATAGAGAGAGATAGAGAGATGGAGGGAGGGAGGGAGTGAGATGCACTTGGTGCGTTATACTTGTCATCGTAATAGGCAGTGCACAGTTTATAGAGCTGTTGTATGCTCATATCCTGGAAATGCAGATCAACGGAGGATGTGCATAGGAATTAGTATTAAGATTTGTAGTGCAAAATCCAGATGAAGAAAATCGAAAAATTGGATGTAGACAGACATACAGTGCATAGATTAGTTGTAAGATCATCATAAGTAATTTTAGACTAATGGGGAATAACCTAAAATTAAAGGTAAGAGTTAGACAGACACCGGGAGAGATTTTAAGACATCCACATTTGTTCAAGCATACCAGGAAACAAACAGCCTGCCTCGTGTGTTTCAATTCCTCCAATACTGCTCCAGTATACTGCAGTGCAAAATTGCGAGGCATTAATAAAAAACCGTCAAGCAGAACAATTTAAACCCTAACAGATGTCATTTTATGCAGACCTAATTAATAAAACATGCTTTTACCTCTTCCGTTGCATTTTCACACCAGATTTGAAAGTCATTTAATCCAGCCCTGAAGTATTCCCCATGCTGAATGTGCAACCATCCCGACGAACAAAAAGGCTGCAGCACATATGGGCAACAAGGATAAGATTCTCATGAAAACTTGAAGACATCTTTTTCAGAAAACATTCAGCTTTAAAAGGTTTCGAACCTACCTATTGAAAAGCTGTACATTTATGTTAGAGAATATCTGGGCAATCATTTTCTGACAAAGAACATAGGAACCTGGAAACCATCAAAATCCATCAAAAATACAATATCAATCAGTAAATAGAGTAACTGATAAGGGGATGAGAAAAAAAAACAAATAAATGAAACTCTTACGAAGTTGTCTTTCAGATTCTTCAGAATACCGTTTAAGCAAACAACTATATCCTGACAATGTTTGGCTAGAGAGTTCCCTATAGAAGTTCGGGGCGCCTGGAAAGATGATATTAAAACAATCAAAGTCACACATATTAATATCGAATAAATGGTTCTCTTTAGTGGCACATCAAAAAGTAAGGGACTCAGGCGCATTACCTGTACACAAACAGTTAAAAGTGAAGAAAGGTCTTTCTTCACATTATCTCGAACAATTCCATAGATCTTCTCCACATATGCAGTCAGCTGTTGCTTGAATAACAAAGCTAGGATCTTCGCCTCCACTTGGAGTTAGCGCACTTGATCAAGTCCAGCGATTGAAAGGTTTGCAAAAGAAGGAGATGATCAAAAACTCTGGAAATTGTATTGCACTTTTAATGGAGTTTTTGCAAAAATCAATAGAAATGCATGCTACAATTTCAAAAGAGCGGGCTATGATTTCTTCACCTGAGTCATCCTTCCAAAAAATGATGTTGGCTGGGGAGGTTTTGCTGCAGCAGAAGTCGATTTTAACGTTTGCTGAAGCAAAAACAATAATGTGGAAGTGTTGGAAAGCCAATAAGCCATGTGACTGTTGTTTGATTGATCCTGAAATTGAAGGGTCCACATAAGAATAGGACTTAAATGTTCATGAGGATGAAATATGTAAGAAATGGCAGAAATGGTACCTCTAAAGCAGAACCAATCACTGAAACGACGCTAGTTTTTTCAGCTACAAAAGACCTCTAGTTCACCAGGCATTTAAATATGGTATACGCAGCTACTGGTTTTCCTTCGCTAAATCCAATAATTTCCGAAACGCAATTAAGAAGAGCATCCACAGACTCCTGAGAAAAGAGGAATCCTTTTTTAGTGCAAAATTGACAATTTAGGTCGAAAAAGATTGGAGTAGCAACATATATCTCAAGACATACCCTCAGCGTTTCAATAAAGGATCTTCTCATAGATTCACGCCCGAATCTTTTTGATTCAGTAGCTAACCTTGTTGAACCTTGTGGTTCCTACACAAGAAATATGGTCATATGAATTGGATGGATGAAAAAGGAATCTATAGAAACCATATCTTCATATTAGACAAGACACCTTCCTATCCTCTATAACTTTTGGTGAAAAAGCAAATGGATCCCGTGATTCAACTTGTTGTCGGGATTTAAGAACAATATCTTAATACTCTGTCTGAAGAAAGTAATGAAAAAATATGATCTTGTTAACAACTTATGTTAGAAACAAAACAGGTATGTATGTTAGAAACAAAGAAATACATACAACCAATTCTTCTTGGAAATCCAAATCTCTAACTTGGAATCGAGGGATCATTTGTTAGTACATATTCAGCGGGTAAAAGGAATGGCACATATCATCCATATGGTATTTAAAGAAAGCAAGAAAAAAAAAAGAACTTTTAACAACTTACGTCCCATTGGGTCTGGTGCAAAATCTACAAAGGAACCAAAGGGATATCCTTCTCTTCTATGGTGCATCCTTAACATCACGGTACATAAGTGAGCAAACCTAGCCTTCAATTAGTCACAAAGAAGAAGGGAGACAATGAGGAAAATCAAAATTTGCAAAAGAAAATGATGCTGCTTTATTACAATTACACACAGCAGCAAAGTACTTGAGAAAGCATCAGACAGAATATTCCACAACAAATAATCTCAAAATTGAAGTCTCACCTGTTCCATGAGATTTCTAACAGCTAAAGCTTGTCTCGGCAGGCCATGTACTGAGTTGTAATGTGCAGGTCTTACAACTTCTGATCCCTGACCAGTAAACATCTTCCCACCTTGCTTGACATCTGGATCATCCTTCAGGCCATCATAACAATGTTTTTAGCACAAACCATTTGGCAATCATATCAAGAAAGAAGAAGTGCTCTAAAAACAGTATATGCAGGGGAAAAATAGTAGGGCAGAAACTATGAACAAGTCCATCCCAGGCTGAGCAAAAAAACACTTTCAGTAGCTAGCCTCACATTCATATCCAACATTATGCATAGGAAATAGTAAAACACAAAACTCATTCCCAAAAGTAACCAACTTTATAATAAATTCTTCATGGGATTGGGAAGTAATAAACAAACTTCAAATATTGCAAAACTGATGATATACCAGAGGGAGGGGAGAAACCAATTTGAACCCATCATTATTCAGATTGTCCAAGGGCAAGGGAAGAGGGGAAACCAGCAACAGATGAACATAGCAACAAATCGAAACTAAACAAAGCACGGAAAATTGGGGAAACCGGAGAAAGGCGGGTAAGACGATGAAAGGGAAAGCACGGAGTTTGCTATCATATGAAAGGTTGCTTTTTAGGAACGCGGAGTCCGAAGCAAAGAGGTGAGTGACAAGAACATAGTCGGAGAGGCAGCCACGTTATCCATGGGCATGGAAGGAGCGACACGTAGCGTTCGTCGATCTCAGCGCGATGACCTTGATATTTGGTGACCTCCTAACGCCCACGCAGGTGAAGAAAGGGACGGGTTGCAGGGGCGAAAATGTTGAATGACTAAAAAATTGGGAAATAAAAGCTGAAAGGGAAACGGGAACTGGGGATTTACCCTTCCTTCTTTGGCGATCTACGCTTTCTATACAGTACAGATATAATTAGGCGTTCCTGTTTAGAGGATGACTACATGCTAACAGAGGATAAATACCTGATTAAACGCAAGTTCTTCATTCGTATGCCTTTCTTTCCGTCCTTTTTAATTTGATTTGAGAAATTAATTTTTAATTTGATTTGAGAAATTAGTTAGCAATATTAAAGGGATTATATTATAATTTATATTATATATCAAACTATACTGAGTAAAATATAGAGTTGTATATATCACCTCAGATTATTAGTTATGAATGCAGTACATCATGGCTCATCATAATGAGCTAATCGATTTTTTATGCAGACATAAAATATTCTTCTAGCCCTTTAATTAATTCGAATCTTGCATAATTGATATTATGCATACAAGCAATGAATGGAATGATAATGGCCCCGTTTGGTGATGGGAGTTTAGAGGTAGAGTTTTGTGTTTTTTATTTAAAATAAATTTTGACCAGTCAAATAGCTATTTACCATGTTTGGTGAGAAACTTTTTATCTTAGCGTTTAGGATGAAAATGCTACATTCTGAAACGCTACAAAATCTTGCGTTTCAAATTATTAACAAGATTATTAAGGTAAAATTTCAATTTTATCCTACTCCTTCCTACTCTTTTACGGAAGTTATTTTTTTAAAATATATATATATTCTTCGAAATTTGATTAACGTATGCAAAGTTTTCCGTACGTTAACATGAAAGTGATTACTTTGTAGGAATTATAATTGAAATTGAACTCATCTTCTTTTTTGATAAATTTTTTAAACTTATCCTTTATTTAATAATAAAAAGAAAATTGTACTTGTCATTAAAATTGAATTAATCATGAAATTTAAATTACCTTTAAAGTTATAATGACTCTGAAATTTAAATTTCTTATTAATATAACACTTCAAAGGTGATTGTATTTTGATAAAAAATGTGATTGTATTTTAAAAATAATTTTATATAAAATTAATAATTTTATATTTTTCCATACAGTAAGTAATCACACAACAAAATAATTATTACTAACTAATAATAATACTAAATATTAAATTATATATGCAAACATGCCTTTTTCTGTCATTTAACATAATGAAACATCTAACCGCTATTTTTTATTTACCAAACGCTCATTTTTTTTTTAAGGTTAAACCACTCTGGAGTGGGAGAAATTTTATTCGGCTTCCCAAACCTTTAAGAATAGAGCAATACAACCAAGGCTATAATAACCAAGCCAAGTTTGTGGGGAAACTATGTCCCAAAAGCATAGTAATGCTTTTCAAAAATGGGTAATACCTAGACTATATGCACTATGTAACATAGGCCAAAATTAAAAGCAAGATCCATCAACCTTAGTACCTATTAGAGAATTGTAAAAACAAAACTCAATCCGGCCTTAAGTTTAGAATCATGCTAATGAGTATATAGTCTAAATCTATTCAGGCCAAGTCCTAGGCTGATGAAGCCAAAAAAAACCTTCAGCAGAAACACTGGAAGAAAATGTTGAGAGAATAGGCAGTCCAGTCTGAGGGCCAGCAATGTTGTCAGCTCTTATCATTGCCACAGTATCACCTGAAATGAACATAGAGGCAAGTAAGAGCAATATCTGTCTAAGGGGGGTGTAATCTTATGGTTGGAGTACCACATTTGTCAAGCAAGTATAAACCCCTAGACTTAGAAGGCAAACTGGTGGTGGACTGGAAATCATGGGATGACTGAGTAAGGATAACATATTTGGCAAGAGAGTCAGCCACTAGATTAGACTCTCTAAAAATATGGGACAGAGATATGTCAGTACACTCATTGTGCAGGTCATCAGCTAAGGCAAATAGTTTCCAGGGAGCCATTTTAGGATTTTGAATGTATTTTATAGCCATTTTGCAGTCTGACTCTACCATAAATTGGCCACCCAGAGTTCTAGCATGTAAAATTCCAAAACCAACAGCCAATAATTCTGCATTCAGGGGAGATATAGCATGTGAATATAAACACTTAGCAGTAACAAAAGTTCCAGAAGCATCTCTTATAATCAATCCAATTCCAGTTTGGGCTTCTATAGGCTTCCAGGAAGCATCTATATTAACTTTAAAACCTAGAGGAGGACAGGACCATGCAACAGTTTGAAAATTAGGCTTTGGAGGTTTCAAATATGTAGGAAAATAACCATTTGAAGCTAGCTCCATGTCACAGACTCTATGAATATAGAAAGGTTTTGCAGCAAAGGAGTCAAAAATCATACTTTTTATTTCATGAAGTATTCTGTGTTGACTAGGTAAAATATTATCATAGATATATTTATTCCTAGCTTTCCAAAGACTCCAACAAGAGAAAAGAAGTATGTTTTTTATCATCAAAGTATGTATAGCTGATAGACCAGGTCTGGAGAGATAGTATGAGACCCTTGCCCAGATAGAAGTGAAATTGGGGGTCTGAATACCTATAAATCTGTTTATCTCATACCATAGTGTTGTTGCCACCACACAGTTGTTAAAAAAATGGTCAAGATCATCTAAGTGGTTACAAAAACAACACTTTGAGACTATATTAAAACCATAATGAGTTAAAACATTGTCAAAAGGCAGGAGAGAGTTAAATACTTTTACCAAACGCTCATGATACAACAGCTAGTCAAAACAGCTAACACATTCCGCTAACAGCTAACAGCTAATAAAAAACGCTAACAGCTAACGGCTAAACGCTAATTCCCAAACGGGGCCAATATCTTCTCGTTTGATTGAATTAATTTTAAAAAAAATTCGAGAAGGTTGAAAGGGTTTTTTTTTCATAATTATTTGGAGCACTAAAACATGCATTACACAACCATTTAATCTTTAGAAATTCTCAAAAGAGACCGTCCACAATTTAACCTAGGCTTTTTTAAACTATGAAAATATGGAGGGACTTACTTGCAAAACACGAAGTGACTTAGTTGCAATATTTTAAAAATTACCCCTCCCTGCTTAAATCACGCGCCGCGCGTGTATAAGTGGGATCCGCCACATTTTTTTAATCAAATCTTACAAAAATCTTGCTACCGTGTTAAGCTCGAATTCAAGACCTCATCTGAAAGGCGATAACACCTTACCACTGCGCCATTTCATGTTGGATGTTTTTCTCAACTAAGGTATATATATAATGCATTAAATAAAATTTATATTTTCACCTTCAATTCTTTGTGTTATTATTTACCACCTAATTAAAACTTAAATATTTCTACTTCGAAACTGAAACCTCTATATTTTAAAATTCAAACATTCTACTTTAAATTAAAAATTTCCATATTTTAATCTACACTCAACTAAAACAAAATATTGTACTTGTAATTAAAAACCTCCATATTTTAATCTACAACCTGTCATAAAACAAACATAGTACTTTAAATTGAAAACATTCCTATTTTAATTACAATCTATTAAAAATCAAACATTTTAATTTTAATAAAAAACCTCTGTTTAGATGTTTAGATGTTTTTCTTCATGTTTCTGACTATAATGTGGACCTTATGTGTTAAAATCCCAATGTTCTGCGCTGTTTGAGGCATGAATAGCCAAATGTGAGATTTGGTGTGTGAAAATTGGTTAGGGTAGTATGTTTAGATGTTCGTGTTCATGTCTCTGCCTATAATGTGGATCTTATGTGTTAAAATCCCAATGTTCTAGGCAGTTTGAGGCATGAATGACCAAATGTGATGTTTGGTGTGTGAAAATTGGTTAGGGTAGTATGTTTAGATGTTCGTGTTCATGTTTGGCACTATAATGTGGACCTTCTGTGCTTGAAACCCAAAGTTCTAGTTTGTAAATATTTGGACCGTGAATAGTGCGTGTGTGAACAGTACCGGGCTTGAATAGTGCGCATGTGAATAGTACTGTGTTATGAATAGTGCTCGTGAATAGTACTTTTCAAAAAATTACAATTATGGACCTCCTTGATTTTATTCAACTACACTTTTACTATTTAGTTCTCGGTCTATAATATAGACAGTCTCTCACAAGACTATCTCATCTTTAAGCTTTGCTATTTATGTTAATTTATGTCTTCTATTTTTGTTTTGTTTCCTTTAGAGTTTTAAAATAAGTTACATTATATCCACCTATAGTTAGTCAAAATTGTTTGTTATGACTTGCTCACTAATACCTTGTTCACTAATTAATTTTGATTCGATATTTTATCTTTTTACTCAATATTTTGTATGACGTGAGCATTATTTTATATTTATGGTTACTATAAATAGATATTTTGTCTATATTGGTTTTTATGTTTTAATTGAATATTCATGTTATTTAGTTCAATGAATAATAAAATATTTGGCAGTGGTCGTTATAATTTTTATGTTACAATTATTATGTTTTAGTTAGGATTTTTAATCATTTTTATATTTTTGACTAAATTGAAATGGTTCTCGGTTTTAATGCACATAATTGTTAATCATAATAGCCTATTATCGAATATTATTGTAGCGGTAGTTTAGACAATAAAAATTTACAAGTACAATTAAATCCTATTTACATAATTAAATCCACAAGTACAATTATTCCCAAGTAGTTTAGCCTATTATCATGTGGATTTTCTACAATTTTTGTGACGTCCCAGTGATACATAATCTAACCGTGACGTCAAACTGGATTTATCCATAACTCAACAACAGATATAGTTGTAGTTCAGAGTACAAGAGATGTTTTATTACAATAGTAATAACTCTGGATCTTATTTACATGACAACAGAAATCACACTTGCTCCTAGTTAAACATAATTACAGGAGTCTTTTATGGTGGATGATAATATTACAAGAGCCAAAATACTTGTTTTAGATAGGCACACACGCCATGGCTAAGATAATATCACTTGAGTCTAATATAGCAGGTTCGACTAGCATTTAGACAGAGTGAGATTTATTACCGAAGCATATTCCAACCATACTGAGATATTGTGCATCTCTCAACCATATTGACTCATCAAATTAAATTAGTTTACAAAGACCTTTTTATGACAAAAACATGCACAATGGAATTGGATTTCAACCATAGAAAAATGAGTTAGTGATTGTCATATTATAATTCAAATACACTGAGATAATTAGCACATTATATTTCATGAACACTGAGATATGGCACATCACATAAAGACATTTCCAGTAAACAGCTCACGTCAAGCAAACACGTCATGTCAAGTTAGGATTCTAGAGGTGGATTCCTGTACGTACGTAGCACTTAGGTCCCATTTTATAACATAAACCTCATATGGACTACTAGCTGCAACTGACCAGCTCCATACAAGTCCAAGACACAATATACTCCCACTACACCAACCTCCTGCCGTGCGAACGAGTAGTATATTGCTTGTTCCATCTCGTATGACTATTAGCCGCAACTGACTTAGCCATATGAGGCATGGTTACAAAATACTCTCCCATGCACAGAACTACATCCCCCCGTGTGCAAGCGAGTGGTATTTTGCTCATGTTAGTCAAGTTCAAGTAATAATTCAAACACAGACAAGATTCACAAATAGCACACACATTCCAGCAAGAAAATCAGAGACACTCTTGCAAATTTGACTGGTCATGACTCTTTGCAATTTAACTTCAGAATGTAGTACATAAACATACTCTGATTTTAAATACTGCTATTGCTATCCATTATAAAAAAAAATATCACAACTTATATAAATTACGCATATATTTATAAATCAATTTTTTTAGAGTAACAAAGTCGTTATAACACATATAAGCATGGCAGTTTTCGAAATATATATATATTTTTAGAAATGTGAGAATACTCACTTCAGTCCGTAGGCCTTGTAAGGTCCTGCACCATAAGTATATCTACTGGTTACTTAACTAAACTTCTAGGGTCTGAAATTTTAAAATAATAATACTAAATAATAATAACAAACTAGATTCCTAACAAGATCAGCTAGATTAATAATAAATCAAATTGTTTGTTAGATCAACCTTCACCGGTCTTTGCTGTTTTTCTTTTCTATAATATACTTACTGGTTAAAGCTGGGAATTAACAACTTATGCATCCTTCATGATTATATAATGATATCAAGGAGATTCAGTAAAAAAAAAAAACATCCCTCCTTAATTGCTTATATTATTTCCTTTGATCATTATCTCTACAATTCAGCTCACTCACTCACTTCTTTACATCTGTTTTATTTTTTTCTTACAACGATTATGCTACTTAATGCTAATTGTGCCTACAGTCCTAGCTACATTTCATGATGCAAAAATTAGTTGCAGAAATCTTAAAGAATTTTGTTTAAGAAGTAGAAAAGAAAAGAAAAAAAATAAACGTGCAGTTATTTTAAATTTCTGAACCGAAAACCGTTTATTTGAAACAATCATTTTCATGGTCCTGAACAAGAAAAGGAATGAAGTTCAGTTCATAAACTTTGTTTTCAAACTGCTCATTTGGTATGTAATCTGTTGGAATGAACAAAAATAGTAAATACTTTCTCTTAGTGATTTCATCAAACACCTTCGTGATCAAAAATACCACACCCCTAAATTGTGTTCTCCTAAACCACATATGTTACTGCATGGGTGATTACAGTTCATATATCCCTAAAATAACCTACATATTCATGTTTATTGATGATAAACTACACAATTCAAGCCTATTGCTTCAGATAACCAATTCGAGGGCTGGATGATTATATATCCACGAACTATATATACCTAAGAATCTCAAAACTGAACATACCTCTTGATTCCCTGTTTTGTTTCTTCCCGAGTTACTAAAACCTTATTCTCTGTTCCAAGTTCCTGAAACCTTACTCTTTGTATCGTTTCTTCCTGAGCTTTCTGTCCGACCCCTTTTCTTTTACCAGATTAATTTGTATTATTGAATCCTATCTTCCCACATATATTTCCCTCTTTTCCTATTATTATTTTATTATTTTATTTGTTTTACAACTGACCCTCACTTTACTCTTTACTTTCTTTAACTACACATGTAGGTTTTTCATGTATTATCAATATTTAAATTACTATCTTTATAATTTATCTCGACATTCATATTTTAATATGAATACCATCTTACTAATCACTCGATACATTTATTTAATAATTCCATCATAAAATTACTTGCAACCACGTAAAATTATCCTATTATGACTCGTACCTTTCTTCTGGTCCTCACAATTTTGATTTATGATTGAGGGATAAAATCAGTAACAAGTCATTGATTTATTTAATCAAATGGATGCAATTAAATAAACGATGCATCGCGCAGCATGACCACCACAATATTATAATTTCATTATGAATATATTATTTTATTATATATAATTATAAACAATGAATATAATACATAGTGATTAGGTGATGTATAATGATGTGTGTATATGTGGCAAATTGAATGATTAAGGAAAAATTAGAAATTGAGGATTTTGGAGGAAGATAGTGGGATGAGTAACTCATTTTTGAGCTTCTGCACTGTAGGTGCTCTTAGGAGCAGTCAAGTACACAGATTCCAGGTTGATATGATTAGTTTTATTATCATCGCAGTGTTGGGTGTTGGCGGGAATTTTGTTTGGCTACCCCAGAATGCACTTATGTTGAGAGCATTAAATCTAGCAAAAAAAAAAGCGTAGTCAGTTACACTCCGATACTTAACTCAGTGACAGTTTTGAGAAGCTTATAAGCGTAAGGCATAGTGTGTTTAAGATAATGAATAGAGAGGTCTATCAAACCTTTGTATTTATAGAGTTCCAATCCGTAGATCGGCAAGATCTGTAATTAGAGTAATCATACAACTTGTATGGTGATAATAGTGATATTCCCATAATTAGAGGAAGTGTACTCCTTGTACGCCATTTAGAATATACACGTTCCTTATAAGGATTTGGGATGATGGACCCGTGAGTCCATCTCCCGCGTATCTCGAGCCCCTGACCGTTCTCGGGCCCTAGTCCGAGTCTGAACGAAGCCTTAGAGTGTGAACCATGAACTTATCAGTAGTCCCAAGGTAGATGTTCAGATCCTCGAGGTCTCCTCTCGAAGACATGGTACGAGGCTTGTTACTCGAGGGTAAGGCCAATAACTCGAGGGAGATATCTCGGATTATTAGCTCGGGGCATCCTCTCGAACTGACCACTCTGGTTGACTCTTCTGAATATCTATGTATCTTCAAGTTTTTTCGCATTGCATCTGGACACGTGGATGGCTAAGTTCAAATCATCTTTTAATCTCAAGTAGATGACACATGTCACTGGCTCATTAGATGATCCTGGCGGTGCAGAACCACCCTTCCAATTTCCTGCATCGTTTCGCGAGTCGATTAATTACCCGCTTAAATGCGTTTTATTCACAGGTTATATATCCCAGATAATCTCCTTTTGTGCTTATCATTGTTTCACTCCACATTGCAATTTGCTTAACAATTCCCAAGTTGCTATTCTCCCCTCTCCAAAAACTTTTCTTCCACCATATATTTTCCCCCATTCTTCCTGCCACCATGTGTCAATCGAGTTCCAGTGCTCCCCATGGTTGCAGGGATAATGTTATGCCGGGGCCTAAGCCGATGGTTGAGATAGTTGAGGATCAAGCTCCTATCGCCGAAGGTGTACCGACAGGAAATTGACCAGCCTCTGATGGGTTGGCCACACTGTTCTTGGAATCCGAATTAGGAGATTTCACCGAGGTGACTGTCGCCACGCCTCTGTAGGCTGTTCCTGCTCAACAAGGCGAATGTCCGTCTCAATCGGGTGCGGACCCGAATTCGGAGCCCCAAGTTGACAAACGGGTTTCCGATGCTGGTGGCTCGAGCGGGGCCACCAAAGTAGTAGAAAGAAAAACTGAAGAGTTCTTGAAATCGTGCAGGTTGTCGTATTCTGCCGATGCTGATATGAGGGTTGAGGACGACTCGATCTTGACCAAGCATCTAGTGACCCCGAGTGGAGGGGTTATATTTGGGAGGTTTCTGCAACAGGGTATTAGCTTCCCTTTTCCCCCTTTGTTCTCAGAATTCATGAAGTTGCATAAGTTTCATCCGAGCCAGATTCATTCCAATGTGGTGGTGTCCATCATGGCCGTCATCTCTTGGTGCGCTAGGAATGGGGAGGAACCCAGTTTTGATTTATTCCAGAGTTTGTACCGGCTGTATTCTACGAAATGCAGGTCCAACTGACTCTTTCTCCTCGAGGCCTGAAGTCATTCAAATTCCCCTCCAACAGTGGTGTCTGGTATGCTATTCGTCTTACTTTTGATCGGACTAAGTATGAGGTGCCCGATTGGAATCCTGCGCCCAAGAAAGAGGTAGGTAAGGCCTTTGAGACCATGGCTCGTCTGGAGAGGGTCATGAAGAGGATCCTGAAAGCCGAAATAGTATTCCAGAGCAGGAAGTGGATCGAGGGAGCTCATGCCTTGGGGTGGCAATGGCCGGCTGTCACATACATGTATCTGAAGGAAGTCCCCAACAGATCCCTTCTAATTGCAGCTATTTGAAGCCGAGGCATTCCTGGACTTCTTCGGATGAGGTAGGAGCTTCGGGCTCAGTTGCGGTCGAGAACGAGGAGAAGCCCAAGAAGCGGAGCAGGCGACGGGCTCAAGATAAGTCCCCCGCAAGCCAAACCTGCAATGTTCTTGTTTACTCAGCTCTGATGCATATGCTTATTAGCTTGTGGATGTTAATATGTATTCTGGTAATGGCACAAGTCTTTCGCCCAAGAGGAAACGGGTCGAGAAGGAGGTGCTTCTTGAGGTCGAGATCGAGGAGGAGGAGTCCGAGGAAGGTTCTTCCAGCTCTGAGCAGACCGTCCAAGAGGAGGGTCCTTTGAAGGAGCTCGACTACTACCTGACGGAGTCCAGGGAGGAGGATATGGTTCAGATGACTCTTAAGCCTTATGAGAGGTGTCCTTTGATGTATAAGGTAATATTTTTCTATTGTTTTAGATTCTGTTTGCCATACTCAATAATGTATGCGACTTACGGGAATGTTATTATGCAGCTGCTGACAAGGTTTAACCAAGATAAGTGGCCAAACCATGGCCAGGCTGATGCGCTTGTATGACTCTACTTGCGATCTGTATGCTCGATGCAAGTCCCTCGAAGGTGTGGCCGAGGAGAGGGACGCTCTCCGGGATCAAGTCAAGGCTCTTCAGGCTCAAATACAGGCGCCGCCCGTGCCTACTGCTACTTTTCTGGATATCGACCGCTTAGGGGCCGAGGTGAGGTAGAGGCCATTAAGCACGACAAAGACCTGGGGGAGGAAAGGCTGGCATCTTCGGAGAGTGTCATCAAGGAGCAGGTCCTTCGCATTGAAGAGCTGACTCGAGAGCGGACCTTGCTGAGCGATCCTCCGGAGCAGCGGTGGCTGCTTAAGTTTTTTTTAAAAATAATTAAACCACCATTGGTGGAGGAAATTTATTTGGCACCCCAAACCATATGAATGGATCCGATGGACCTTTAAAGGTTTATACACAACTGAAGCACGAGCTTCCAAAAATAGGTTAACACCTATCTAAATTCATAATCCAGTGGCAAAAAGGGTTATTCTATGAACAAAACTCGATCGAGGAGCAATTTAGTGATCGAGTCAACAAAGACCGAAGCACAACTTAGCCACCCGAAGGTTTTGTTGGTAGAATAAACTCCACTGATTAGCAATAACAGTTAAGCTTTAATTACAAAATATAAATAGTCTGCATCCAACTAAATTGTAGCAGCATAGTTCCTTGTTAATACAGTAGTCCATTCTAGATTGTTGAAAAGCATATGTTCTGATCCAATGCTTTGTTGGTTTCCACTCCTCTGTCCCCATGTTGCAGCCCCTGAAATAGAAGGCAAAACAGTAGTTTCTGTAGCAATAAATTTCATAAATTTGTCCCCACTGAAGGAGTGCTTAATCTGTCTAGAGTCAACATGCCTCCTAGATTATCTGGTGTGACATCTAGGTCAATAGTTCCTGAAATTTGGACACTGAGACTCCTTTTGGCAAAATAATCTGCTGGAATGTTAGCCTCTCTAAGAATATGTGCGACTTTGTGCTCTGTATGAAGTAAGTGAAGTTCAGAGCAAATGCTATAGAAATGCCAGTTAACAGAGAAGGGACTATGGATACCATTCACTGCTACAAGACAATCTGACTCAATATTGTAGTGATTTAAATTCATTTGAGCAGCTGTCAGAAAGCCATGTTTACTGGCATTGATCTCTGAGTGTAGTGGAGAATCACAGCACATGAAAATCATTTTAAGAAGCTGTGGAGTACAATTGTGATCCCTAACTATTATTCCAATCCCACATTTTCCATCTTTGTAAGCTGCATCAACATTAACTTTAAATCCTAGATCAAGTGGGTGCCATTTGATGATCTTCACCAGTCTAGGCCTTTTTTGTTTCAAAAAAGTGACTAAACCAGCTGAGATCAAAAATTGATTCCTGTCTATATTGCCTTATTCAGGATGAGCTAAACAAATTAAAGACACCTGTTTTGTGATATTTCCTGTGATCACTTCTGTACTAAGACTAATATCATCATATATGAGTTTGTTCCTCCTAAGCCACAAATTCCAGAATGCTATCATCACTGAGATTCTAACAATTTTGGTGTGCAGTTTAGTAGAGCCCCTATATGTCAAATAGTAGTGAATCCTAGAGCTAAGTGTGTGAAAGTGAGGTGGCTGTAAAATAAGAACTGAGTGCAAGGCTGACCATATCTGACCAGTAGAGGGACATGCATTGAAGTAGTTTTCAAGTGTGTCATGGTGCTGACAGTGTAAACATCTAGATGGTAAGTGAAAACCATACCTCACAAGTATTTCAGGGAAATGAAGTAGTCTGTTCTTCATTCTCCACACAACAATGGACACCTTTTTAGGGATGGGACTGCTCCATACTTGTTACCAAATGGTACTGAATTCATTGTGAGCTCTCAGGCTTGAGTATGCTGATTTTATTGAAAAATTCCCATCCCTAGCAGGCCTCCATATGAGTGGTGCTCCAGTGTGAGTGTTGCTTCCTGCAATAGGGAAATGGTGCTGGTAGCCAAGTGTGGCTCCAATTGTTGGATATAAAATTGCCTATCATTTATGAACTCAACCAAAGTAATGCTAGGAAATGGAATATCCAAACTATCAGGACAAATATAAAATAAAGAACCTATACCTAGCCAGTTTGCATCCCAAAATGGGCTATCACCTGTACCTATGAGAATCTGTGAATTTAGATTAGCATGATCAGTTATGTCACAGATTCTAGACCAAGTACGGGAGCTTTTATAGGATTGTGGGAGTGACCATAAGAACCTTGTCCAAATGCATTTATTTTGCTGTAGCTTCCATCATAACTTGCATGAGAATGCTCTAATTACAGCCCTAATGTCTCTGATGCCCAAATCATTTTCTTCTGTTGGAATTGTGAGTTGTGACCACCTCTTCCAACTCTTTCTCTGCCCATAGTCTGACTGTCCCCAAAAAAACCTAGCAGCAATCTTCTCCATCTCCTTTTTAACAGCTTTTGGAG
Organism: Sherardia arvensis; assembly: GCA_948330725.1. Classification (NCBI taxonomy): domain Eukaryota; kingdom Viridiplantae; phylum Streptophyta; class Magnoliopsida; order Gentianales; family Rubiaceae; genus Sherardia; species Sherardia arvensis. Next base: position 21,575,567 of record OX415238.1, read on the forward strand.
GTTTTAGAACAGTGAAAATATGTGTTGGGATGGCCATTAGAATATGGTTGATTAAAACTAATCTACCTGCACTAGACAACCAGTGGTTCTTCAAATTCAATGTTGGCTTTTCCATCCTTTCAAGAAGGGGATGGTAGTACTGAACCAGATTCCTACTAGAGAAGATTGGCACCCCAAGGTAGGTAAATGGCATTGAGCCAACCTTCATATTCAGGATTCTCCTCATTCTTCTGACAGTAGTTGTTCCTTTGTTAGGATGTACATAGAACTCAGATTTTGTGAAATTGATCTTCTGCCCAGAGCCTCATAAGCCTGTAAAAAGGATTTAAGCCTTCTCAGATTTCTTCTCTTTCCATTGATGAATATTGCAGTGTCATCTGCATACATCAGATGGGAAATGTGATGCACACCACTTGGCATTAAGAAATTTTCAATGAATTGGCAACTGATCAAAGATTTTAGTCCTCTTGAAAAGGTATCTGTGACTAGATTTTATAGGAATGGGGAGATTGGATCCCCTTGCTTGAGTCCTCTGCTAGAGCTAAAGAAGCAAGTTGCAGAGCCATTTATAATCACAGAAAACCAGGCAGCCTCTATATGTTCAGTAATATCAACTTAACAAATGTGCCATGAAATCCAAATATGAGCATTATTGAATTCAGAAATCCCCATGAGACTCTGTTAAATACTTTCTGCATATCCAAATTTAAAATCAGATTTTGGTATCTCTTGTTCTTGTTCAGTAACCTTGCCATTTTTTTCATCTACAAAATATTGTCAGCTATGTCCTTGCCCTCTAAAAATATTGATTGCTCTTCTGAGATGAGCTTGGTGATGACTGGCTTCAGTCTCTCCATCAGAATCTTAGAAAACACCTTATTTAGGAAGTTAGACAGACTTATTGGTCTGAAATCCCCAAATGTGTTAGGGCGTGGTTTTTTGGGTATAAGAGCCAACCATGTACTAGTAATGGCTCTAGGAGGTTTGTGTCCATCCATAAATTCTTTGGCTGAGGCAAACAAATCCTCCTTGGTGATATCCCAACAGCTGGTGAAGAACCGTCCTGAAAAACCATCAGAGCCTGGAGCACTTTCTTTATTTAGCCCAAAAGTATCCTTGTGTAATTCCTCCATACTAAGTGGTTGTATTAGCTCCCTATTGTCATCCTTAGTTACTAGTTTAGGTATCACTTCCATGAACTTCCTACGATACTGTCCTGAAATATCAAATTCCTCCTGGTTCCCATTCAGCACTTCTTCAAAAAAAGCAACTCCTTCCTCCTTAATCTCCACTTGATTAGTAAGCCAATGTCCAGTCCTTGACCTATTTTTGAAATTTTGGCTCCACATCTCTTTTCCTTGACAGAATTGTGGAAGTATTTTGAGTTGGCATCTCCCTTCTTTAGCCATTTTAGGTGGGATTTCTGCCTCCAAAAAGCATTATTCTCTTTCTCTGCTCTGATCAATACTGCCCTTTCTATGTTTAAGGTTATCAGATCCTCTTCATCTCCTGTGTTCTAATGTAGCTCATCTAATTCTGCAACTCTATTTTCAGCATCAAGCAGATTCTGGTGAACATTGCCAAAATTAGTTCTGTTCCATTGTTTTAGCATGACTTTCAACTTTTCAGTTTGAAGACCATATTCTGCATGCCATTGAAGCTAGAGTCCTCCTCCCAATTTTCTCTAACTAATTCCATAAACTCAGGCCTGTGTAGCCACATGTTTTGGAATCTGAATGGTATTGACAGTTGTTCATTTGAGTCCTGAATAGAGACTAGAAGTGGGTTGTGATATGAGCTAGTCCTATTTAGAACATGAATAAGGCTATTTGGGAATTTCTCAATCCAATCTAAGGAGCAGATACCCCTGTCTAGTTTCTGCATTAACTTCTCCTCCCCCAGTCTGTTATAGGACCATGTGAATAAATTACCCACTGTAGGGACTTCCTGTAACTGCAATTATTATGTAAAGCTCTTAAAGTCTCTCATACTACCTAATGGAGGTGTGTGTGAGCCTATTCTCTCAGTGACAGACTCAACAGGGTTGAAATCACCCACTAATATACTACTTTCAAGATTTAACTGGCTAGGTCTATTCACAGTTGTTTCCTAGCTTTCCTAGTTATATGAGCATAAATAAAAATACAGTTCCCCTTCAAAAGTGACAATTTTTCTGTGACTGGCACCTGTATAAACTGGCTTGTCTCAGAAAGAAGCTCAATTTTCAAATGGTCCTTGTAAAAAATCCATATTTTTGCAGAACTAGCTGCCATGCAATGGTGAAATCCAATAACATATTGAAGGTTTTTTATTAGTTAGTTATCATGCATAGGTTCAATTACACATAATATAGAGACCTGATGAATAGTAATAAGTGATCTAAGTCTTTCTAATGAGGTACCATAACCTCTCACATTCCACACTAACATATTTGCTATAATATTGTGACCAACCATCAAAAATGATAAGAAATTTTTGGTTTAGGTCTAAGGATCCTACTAACATTTTCAGAGAGATTACCTTTCTTGGCCTTTGTTTTTGTGGCTGGTGATGGAGTGGAGCATTGAGTTACTTGACTCTCCTTCTGCAACTCCTGTGGTGGCACAGGTTTTGTATGTGTGGATTCCTTGTCAGACCAGACTAGTTCACTACATGCATCATCATAGGATTCCTCTGAGCTAGCATCTAGATCATTGACATCTGCATTATCCTTCTGTAGGGCAGCAAAGGAGTTTGACAACTCCATTTTCTGGTAAGGGACAATGGCAAGAGATTGAGGTACTTTGTTAGAAGCAGTGCTAGTGTGATTGTGCATTTTTATAGACCTTTTTAGTTGAGAAACATCAAGGTCATCAAATGAAAAGGATATTGGTGATATATTAATACCCATAAATTGATTAACTGGAGCATCAACTTTCTGTTTGGCTGAGTAAGTAACCATTTTCCAGTCAACCTTGTTGACTACATCAGATTCTTTTGGGGCAATTGGGACTTTCTTCCATCTTTGTGCTGCCCGTTCACTCTCTTTATCCTGAGGTGTGAGACTTGAGGAGCTCGGCGCGTCTGATTTGGAGCCTTCTGTTGGTTTTCTCAGTGGTGCTGGCTTCCAATTCCTCCTAAGCTCTGGGTGCTGGATTCTACAGTTTGAATCTACGTGGCCCAGCTTCTTGCAATGACAGCAGTACAAATGCACACTCTCATACACAATTTCACAGTCTCTATGGTCTTCAGGCGAGCCCAACTGAATGGACGGAATTAACTCCCCTGTGATATCAATCTCGACACACATCTTGATGGTTGAAGGCCAGGTTATGTAGTTTGTGGCCGCGTCCATTTTGATGAACTTGCCAAGCTGGTTGCCTATATCCTCTATCATCGTGTTGTTGTAGTAGTACAGAGGGATATCCCTGATCGAGACCCAAACAGGAACAATCAGAGATTCATGTTCCGACGAGAACTCCGGCGACCATTTAAGAATCTTCATCGACACTCCGGCTACTGACCGGAAAAGTCTAAACCAGCATCTGCTGTAGTCTTCCTGATCCTCAAATCGGATCAATACATGCTTATAATCAAGTGAGCCCAATTGAAATCTACCTTTGTACCCCATCTTTTGGAACGCCGCTTGGATGTTCGCTATGGGAGGTTTTGCCCGCTGAAATTTGCCAATCAAGGCATTCTGATAGTGATTGGATAGGACTTTCACCGATTCACTGTCATACATACAAGAAACTTTGCCGTTGAATCGAGTGATGGGACGGATTCTGGATTGGATGGGAGGGATGAGCGAAGAGGTGGGGTTCTTTCAGTAAGAGCTTCAGAAAATGATTTTCTGGCGGTGGCGCCGCCGGTTTGTGACGGAGGCCCCGCCATAAAAGGAACGTTACAAGACCGTTATCAGTAAGATTCACTGTCATCGGTTATATTTTGGGACATTTGTAGGCGGCGCGTGGTTCTACTCTATAAGAGAGATCAGAGCATATTTTTGGCAATTGGGAGAACTCTAAAGAGGTTGTAACTGTTTTATTGAGAAATGAATAACTTAGTGGCTGCTTAAGCTTTGGAGTGAGTTCAGTGTTTGTAGCCCCGAGATGAGGAGTCAAAGGGAGGTGTGTGGAGAGCTATTCCATCACTCTGAGTTGGATAAGATGCTGAAAGATGTTCTTGTCCTGTGTGACACCCCCTCAGAATTGGAAGGTATGACCACTATCTTTGGTCATCCCAATGCTTTTGGGAGTTGGAAGCCTTCTTACCTGACCCTCGCTGGCATGGCATGTAACACCCCAATCCGAGTGTCTTGCTTATTAGCAGGCACTAGGCAAAATTGAGGCGCGTTTACAAATGTCCAAATCACTTTGGACCACAAATGTAGATCAAGCAAATCTTATTATGCGGAAGCGAGTTAAGAAATACATATTTAAGTACTATCTATTACAGTACATGTTTATCTAGTAATTGATAATTTACAAGGGTTTCATATTAGGATCAAAAGTAGGTAGTACGTAGTGTCATTGCACGCTATCATTTATTTAGAGGATCCTATCTCAAAAGAAGTAAAGGTGTCACACACTTCAGTCAGCGATCTCTCACCTATGCTGGTACCCCTGTATGGTTTGATTAAATAGGGTGAGCTTCCTTAAGCTCAGTGAGGTCAATTGCATTTAATAACCGAGTGACTTTAGTGATCATCTAAGAAAAATAGCCACATAATTCCTAACACATAGTAAAAGGATACATGCGGTTATACCGAGCTGCAGTGAAGCCCCTAGATGGGTACTATGACTATCAACCCAGCATATACCGAAACAAGTTTCACATTGCCCGAAGGCCAGTTTAGGAACAAATCACTTCTCGTCAACCACGCTCGAAAACATGTTCACTTATGAGCTCATTTCAAAAACAGTAGGTTATGCATGCATACCGAAACATCAGGTGCATCCAATCTAGTCGGTTAGTACGGCCCTTGTCGTCCCTGCCGATCTAAACCGAACCTATATCCTGACGAGTATTGATTTTTAACTATACCCTATTTGTTTATAAATTATAGGGTTCATGAAAACATCGATTACAAAACGATTGAAATCCATGGTTGAGAATTAAATTTTAAATAAACCAAATCTTGTAAAAGTAAGGCCGTCTGCCTAGGATTAGTCTTTGTCATTTTACATATTTAATTATCATTTATAGATGCTTTAACAATTAACGTAATGTTATTAAGTAAATTCAAATCAAATACAAAATGAATCGATGTCTACTATAAGTAAGAAGTGATCTTGATTTATAGTATAGCACACAGTTTTGATTCCTAACAATATACATCTTCATCATCGTTTACCCCTTTTTAATAACCCTCATCAACCACCATCAATTATTATCGTAACATTATCGTATGGAGTTTCACTCGATCTGATTTCATTCTCTCGCTACATCTGATAATTAATTATTATCGTAACATTATCGTATGGAGTTTCACTCGATCTGATTTAATTCTCTCGCTACATCTGATAATTAAACTAGAAATATGTTGAGATTTACATGTACACTAAGATCGGATCTAGTTTAGTTGAGTTTGGTAAGCCGTATCAATCGTCTGGTTTAAGGAGTATATCCAATGGATATTAACAACTTAAGACGGAGATTATACGTCTAGGAGGTTGGATATATGATTCGTGGGATTTTTTATGGAGATTAGGATTCAGACAGTTCCAGTATAAGGGGCATGAGGGATTGAGAGAGATGATAGACGGGTAGGGAATTCTTTCGAAAATTTTGGTTACTTCTCGCCTAAGCTTGTTAAACTGACAAGATCAGGACATGTATGGGTTTGTGGTGATACGTGGCGCATTAAAGTATCTTTGGTCCTCTTTATGTATTTAATTTTGTAGTTTACTCTATTTTATTTCATTTATTATTATTGTTGTTATTATTTTAATTTTATTATTACCTTTTATCCCTAAACGATTTGCTAATTATTTTAATAATTTTGTCCTTTACTACAACCACTTACACGCTCGAAATTCACTTTATTACAATTCTTAAGATTTAATAACAGACTTACTAGAATGGGATTTCACATGGCGTTCCCGGGGCGGAGCTCTTGGCCCATTCTGGATACCACCGAGAAGATGTTGACATCGAATGATTTATTGAGGACTATTAAAGCCAAATATCCTGATTTATTTTTCTTGGTGATTCATGCAAGGGAGAGTCCTCGTCCTCAGCTCATAATAAGGAAGGTGAGTCTTGACAAGCTCTGGCTTCTCAGTTGGTGCCTCACGCTTCGCCTTCCTGTAAAAGGTCTTCAGAGTTCTAGCATTCATTTACTCCATAAACGGAGAATGGTTTACTGGAAAGAAGCTTTATCACGCTCAGCCGCTCCGACAATGTCAAGTGGAAAGTAGAGAATGTTTTACTGCAAAAAAGCTTTACCAAGTTCAGCCACTTCGACTATGGCAAGTGGAAAGCAAAGAATGGTTTACTGTCTAGCCATAAGTGAGGCTTCACCAAGTTCAACAAGATGTATGTGGTGTTTATATAGGGTTTCCCCTTTGTATGTTATCACCTTGGCAACTGACATCATGTCACTATTTGAGAGTGTGTTCTCTTATGTATTTGAGGTTTTTCCTCGGGGTTTGATTCGAAGCATCCTTTTGGACAACTCTCTTTAGTCGATTTAGTATAGTCATATTCGATGTAGTGACACCTTTGATATGACTAAGTTAGAAGAGTTCGATAATTTATCTCGAGGTATCTGCTTGGGCTTGTTTAGAAGTATCAAATTCTGATGTAGTGACATCTTTTATATGACGTCTAGTTTGTGTAGGATTTGCCTTGGATTGCTTCGAGATGGTTGATATCCAAGCACGTCTGCTCAAATTATTTGGTCCATAGACCTTAATCAAATACTTTTTTGAAGTATTTCATCTCGAATCTGATCATTCTTTATTTTACTCAAAGTGATTGACATTTGAATTCTCCATCCAAAAAACTTATTTTATATAAACGTCAATCATATACTTTTTCAAGTATACTACTTATGAGTAGCAATCAAAGTTATACTTAGGATAACATTCCTCTTATTAGAAAAGGAATTTGACTACTTAAAATAAAGATAAAGATATATAGAAGCAAATAGAATATATTTTATTCAAGCTCGTGGCTTAAAGTTTAAGCGTTCGAGTTTTGTACCCGAGCTTAAAAATCGTGGTGTAGTCGTGCTACGTTCTGGTCGCCTTGAACCGTTTATGGGTCCTTTCTTGGGCTTCATCTTCCATGGTATTTTCGTAAGTTCACCACGTTCCATCTTCCTGGTATGGGCTCGCCCTTCATTGTTTCCAAGAGGTAGCTTTCCCCTGGATGGGATTCTATGATCCGTATGGATCTTCCCAATTCGGGGCTAGCTTCCCTTCCACCTCCTTCTTGCTTTTCTCGTTCAGCCTCATTACTAGGTCTCTCTTAGTAAATGTTGCCCAGCGAACCCTTCTGTCGTGGTAATGTTTGACTCTTTCTTTGACCTTGGCCTCATGAATGGCAGCATTGGCTCTCTTTTCCTAGAGGAGGTCAAGTTCGAGACAAAGGTTCTCTTCATTGGCGTTGTCGTCTTTGTCTTCTGGTTGAGAGGTTCGAGCTGAGGGGACCCAAATTTCCATCGGGATGACCGCCTCGGCCCAATATACCAAATTGTAGGGAGTTTCCCCGGTTGTAGTAGCTGGTGTTGTTCTATGGGTCCATATGACACTTGGAAGTTCATGGATCCAGTTTCCTTTTGCTCCTTGTAGACATCTTTTGATGCTGTCTGCAAGGGTGCAATTTGTGACCTCTACTTGGCCATTGGCTTGAGGATGATACATCGAGGTGAGCTTTTGTTGTATGTTGTAATCTTCGCACCACTTCTTGAAGAGATTGTTGGCGAATTGCGATCCGTTGTCTGTCACTATATATCTAGGGATTCCATAGCGACATACAATGTTTTTCCAGCAAAAGTTGATGACTGTTTTACCAGTTATGTTTGTCAAGCCTTCATCTTCCACCCCCTTTGAGAAATAGTCAATAGCGACAATGAGGTACTTGAAGTTAACAGGGGCCGTGGGGAAAGGTTCCACGAGATCTATGCCCCATCGGACGAATGGCCAGCACTCATGAATTGTTATCATGTTCTCCTGTGTCACATGGATCATCTTAGCATAACTCTTATATTGATGGCAAGCCTCGATGTATTTCCGAGAGTCTTTAGGCATGGTGGGCCAGTAATCTCACATCTGTAGAAGTTTTGGAGATACGGTTCGCGGGCCTTGGTGACTGCCGCAAACGCCCTCATGTGCTTCTTGGACGAGGTGTTCTGCGTCGGAAGGTCTGACGCACTTGAGTAAGGGTTGCAACTATCCTTTCTTGTATAGACTGCCTTCATGTATGACATATCTCGGGGCTTTCACCCGAATCTTGCGAGCCAAGTCTTTTTCTTCCGAGAGGATTCCCGTTTGTAGGTATTATATGTAGGGGCTCATCCAAGTGTCTGAGATGCTTACATCCATGATGTTTTTTTCTAGTAGCTCCGTTTTTTCTAGCGTTTCCTTCAAGAGTTCTTGAGAAGAGTGGATGTTGAGGTCCGAAGAGGCAAGCTTGCTCAATGCGTCAGCTTTGTGGCTTTGTGGTTGCCTTCTCGAGGGATATGGTTCAGCTCGTAGTGTTGAAATTGTCTTAGAAGAGGCCTGACTATCTCGAGGTATTTTTGGAGGCTATACTCTCAGGTGTCATAGTCACCTTTAACTTGTTGTACCATGATTTGTGAGTCACTAAAGATCTCGAGTTCTTTTATCATCGAGGTCCTTTGCCAATTTTAACCCCGTTATGATGGCTTCATGCTCAGCTTCATTGTTTGTGGCCCGAAAATTGAAGTGGATGATGTATGGATGGTCCTTTCCCTCGGGGCTAGTTAACAGAACACCAGCGCCACTTTCCCCCGAGTTAGAGGATCCATCCATGAATAGGCGCCATCTCCTTGTGTTTGTAGGTGGCTCAGGTTGGTCGATCTCCACTGTATCAACTGATTCCATTATGAAATCCGTAGAGCTTGGCCCTTGATGGCCGTCCGAGACTTGTACTGTATGTCGTGTTCTCCCAACTCGATGGCCCACTTCATCATCCGTCCTGAGGTTTCGGGTTTCTGTATGATCTGTCTGATCGGGTAGTTGGTTAGGAGCACGATAGTATGCGCCTGAAAGTAGCTAAGGTCGCAGCCGTCGGGATGCATGCACCAGCGCTAAGATTAGCCAGAGGGTATATTTCGTCTCAGACCCTTGTAGGGCTCTATTCACATAATATATTGGGTGTTGCGAACCCTCCTTTTCTTTTACCAACACAACACTGATGGCTAGTTGGGAGGCACATATGTATAAGTAAAGGACTTCCCCCTTGTCGGGTTTCAATAGCGTGGGTAAATGTCAGAGATGATCTTTGAGTGCTTGGAAGGCCTCTCCACACTCGTGCGACCATTCAAACTGGTTGGTTCTCTTGAGAATATTGAAGAAGGGTAAGTACTTCTCCGCTCCGTTAGAGATGAAACGGCTAAGGGCTGCGAGGGATCCCGTTAGTTTTTGCACATCCTTTACCGTTTTCGGGGGCTGCATGTTTTGAGAGGCTTCTACCTTCTTGGAATTAAATTCGATTCCCCAATTGGATACCATGTATCATAAGAATTTTCAGCCCCCACACTGATGATACACTTAGCCGGATATAACTTTAGGTTAGTTGTTCTCAGTGTATCAAAGGTCTCCTTCAAATTTTTGAGGAATATGTCGTAACTGCGGCTCTTCACCACCATGTCATCGACATATGTCTTCATGTTGTGTCCTATTTTTGGACTTGAACAGTTTGTCGACCAGCCACTGGTAGGTGGCTCCAGCGTTCTTCAATTCAAAGGGCATTTTATTTTAGCAAGGGGTCCCTTTGTCTATGATAAATGAAGTTTTCTCTTTATCCTTTTCCGCCATTGTAATTTGATGATATCCTACGGTGGGCATCAAAGAAGTCTAACACTTGATATCCCATTATCGCCTCAACCAAGCAATCTATTGAGGGCAGATGATAGCTGTCGTTGGGCAGCAAGCATTCAAGTTGGTGAAGTCGATGCACATCCTCCATTTTCCGTCAGGTTTTCTGATCAGCACTAGATTGGCTATCCACTCGGGATACTGTACTTCTTCAATCACATCGGCTTCGAGTAGTTTGTCCACTTCCTCTCGAATGGTTTCAACTCGATCCAGAGCAAAGATGCGTCATTTTTACTTTACAGGCTTCTGTGCTGGATCAATGTTCAGGTAATGCTCTGCTAGCTGGGCAGGTACTCCTACCAAATCATCGGTGTCCCACGAAAAGACATATGTATTGGTTGAGAAAATCTCGAAGCTTCGCCTTTATCTCGGGGATAGGAATTATCCCACCTCGATGGTTCCGAATTCTCCGAGTTGCATCGGCTCGAACTTGAAATGCTTGACGCGCTTAGGAGTTGATTTCTCGAGGCTCTCCCTCTCAGCCTCCTTGATGGCTACAATGGTGCATACTCGCGCCACTTCCTGGCTTCCTCGTACCGTGGCTATCCCTTGATTTGTCTGGAACTTCATGGTCAGATGATATGGAGACCAAATGGCTTTGACTTGACACATCCACGGCCGACCAAGTATGATGTTATAGGGTGCTATGGAGTCAATCACTACGAAAGTGCAACGTAGCGTCAGGCTTCGAGGGCTGTCCGCTAAGGTGACCTCTCCCAAAGGTGTTATGTATTCACCTACAAACCTCAGATTGGGTTTGTAGGGATGAGATCACTTTTGTTTAGTCCCAATCTCTCATAGCAACTGAGAAACATAATTTCTATTTTACTTTCCCCATCCACGAGAACCCTCCTAACCACGGTGTGGTTAATAGCGATGATTATCACCAAAGAATCCTAATGGGGAAACTGATTAGGAACCGCGTCTTCCTGTGAAAAGACGACTGTTTCATCTAGGCGGGATCTTTTATTTTCCAACTCCCAATGAGAGAATTCTTCGGGTGATTGGTGCACACCGTTTACGCTCCATCTCGTTTCTTGGGACTGCTGAGGTCCGAGGCGGATCTCCTATCGGGAGATCTACCTCAACCCTTGTCTTTGACGTCCGCCGGGGGTTGGTTGTTAGGCGCATCTCGCCGTCGTTGTTGTGGGGAAGCTCAGCGCCAATGCTTTCAATTCCCGTCGGACCCAGAGAACAGACTCGCCTACTCCTACGAGGGTTCTTAGCCGGATCAGTCATGCATTCGAAATCGATTAGACCAAAATAACATGTGAGTCCCACTTGGCGTGCCAAATTGATGGATGTCTGGAACCCACGCTTGATCTTGACCCGAGCTCAAAAACTAATCTGCAAGACAAGGCCCTGGGGTGACTGGGGGTAGACACTCCGATGCTTAAGCCAGTGACAACTTTGAGAAGCTTATAAGCGTAAGGAGTAGTGAGTGTAAGACAATGAATAGAGAGGTCTACCAAACCTTGGTATTTATAGAGTTCCAATCCGTAGATTGGCAGGATTTGTAATTATAGTAAGAATACAACTCTTATGGTGATAATAGTTGTATTCCCATAGTTAGAGGAAGTGTATTTCTTATAGGCGATTCAGAATATACGCGTACCTTATAAGGATTGGGCCGATGGACCAATGAGTCCATCTCTAGCGTATCTCGAGCCCCTAACCCTTCTCGGGCCTTCGTCCGAGTATGAACGAAGGCTTAGAGTGCAAACCATGATAAGACTAACTTTTGCTTTTGGCCACAATAAAAACCAAAAGCACCAAACTTTTCTTAAAAACACAGGTTCACCAAACACATCCTAAACAAAAATTAGGAGTTATAATTGCATTATACCAAGCTTGCGATATTATCTTCAATGGTAAGCCACACTCTCTTGTAGTTTAGTGTGACACATCATATTTTCAAACTAGTCTTTTTCAAGCTAGTGTGTAAATTAGTGGTAAACCAACTCAAGCATTAGCTTTTAAGGTCCCACACATGCCCAATGTCTATCAAAATACATTGAATTGTTGACATGAGACCCACTAAAAATATACCCAGCTAGTAGCTAGTTTTGAAGACAACACTTGCTTGAGAGGGCAAATAATGTGGCAAAATACAATAAGAAGTTCTTTTATGTGGATGGTTTGAATACGTGGGGATGTGGGGCAAATAAGATCATGACACTTGGCAAGTGGGATAAGATGAAAGCGGAAACTAAAAATATACCAAGCTAGTAGCTAGTTTGTGAAGACAACACTTGCTTGAGAAGGCAAATAATGTGGCAAAATACAATAAGAAGTTCTTTTATGTGGATGGTTTGAATACGTGGGGATGTGGGGCAAATAAGATAATGACACTTGGCAAGTGGGATAAGATGAAAACGGAAACTAAAAATATACCAAGCTAGTAGCTAGTTTGTGAAGACAACACTTGCTTGAGAAGGCAAATAATGTGACAAAATACAATAAAAAGTTCTTTTATGTGGATGGTTTAAATACGTGGGGATGTGGGGCAAATAAGATCATGACACTTGGCAAGTGGGATAAGATGAAAACGGAAATGGCAGCATCATCCATACTTCTTTTTATTTTTTAGTCCTTCCTTTTTTTACAGGCCTTCTATACGCAGTCCGTATTTTGCTTATTTGCAGTCCGTATTTTTTTAAAATAATCATATATACAATGATTCTCATATATAACTGAATTGCAAGTGTATGCAATAGAAGTAGTATATATGATGCATATGTCTGATATAAATAATTATTGACCATATCATATATATTGAAGGCGTATTTTTATTTTGGACTGCAAAATAAGCAAAATACGGACTGCGTATAGCATGCCCCTTTTTACGGTTCCTTCTTTTTTATGTTTCCTTCCTTTTCTCCACCATCTAATATTTTTTTCTTTTTTCTCCACCGTTCTTCTTAATTTTCCCTTTTCTGGTTTCTTCCTGTCACTGCAAAGCCTCCAAACTTCCATTGATCCAGACCAGAAAAACAAATTAACGAAAGCAATCTAAACTATCCTTCTCATCCTCAACAGATTGCCCTTGAAATCCCTATTCAGAATAAAGTATGTCTGCTAATTCCGATCATGAATGAATATGACGAAGATGGTGAATTTCTAAGAGCCACTCTGCCAAAAAAATTTGGGAATTCGAGTTATCTTGTCGATTCCATATCGATACTGAATTTGGAGGGAGATTGATTCAAGAATTGCGCGGGAAAGGCTCCGCCAGCTAACCGCCCCGTTCTTTGGCGGTTAATCGGGAACCCCTCGATGCCGCTGCGCTGGCGGAGGCGGTGAGCGAGGTGACTTGCTTCCACGAGGATAAAACAGAATGGGGAAAGCAGGTCGGGTGGATATACGGATCGATATCCTTTCAGAATGGTGTTCTTTCACCATTCAAAGAATGGTTTACCGTTCTTCCGGCCATGTCGCTTTTCTCCTGCAAGTTCATCGTACAAAGCTTGAACGTCACCTTTCTGGTGTTCTTGCTGCTACTGATCACTCTGACTCTGTGTGTGTTATTATTGTTGGAGATTAAGGTTCTGGGATTTATCTTACATGACTAGCGGAAAAATGAGCATTTTTGGTTGATCGGAGGAACAAGTGCCCATCCAGACACCGTGATACAGAGGATTATGAAGGTGGTTATCGGAATTGATATCAATTTTACTCTCACCTCGAAATCCTCTGGCCAGGATGACGATGAAGACGAGTTTGCAGAAATGTACGAGTTCCGTTGGAGATTGTGATTGGCGGTGACCTTTGTTCTCTGACAGCCCATTCAATTCTTTAGGGTCATCAGATTTGTGGAGTCTCTGATGATGGAGGTAGTTTCTGATTGTCTGGAATTTTTAATTCCAGAGTCAGATTTTCTAAAAATGATGGATTAATGAGGAGAATGAATGAATGGACAAAAGGGAAAAAACGGGAAAAGACAAGGATCTAAAAATAAACAAACGGAAGAGATAACTCACAAACGTTTCCGTTTTTCAAGTGGTCTCACATAAATTTTTTTCAGAAAAACAATGATAAGCAACATGATATATATTTAACAAATATTACAGAGCAAGTCCAAACTGCAACTATTAAAAATGTTCTAAGGATCATATAAGTTTTATCCATCAATTAATGATTTCGAAATGGTAAGTCATCACTTAAATAAATTTTATTTCCTTAATAATAATAATAATAATAATAATAAAATATTTAGAGCATCTTCAATGGTAAGAAAATAAGGAGTGGTTTTTTAAATTCCACCTCATCACTTTTGATAAAATCTAAGTAAGGAATAAACTCAACAATGGTAAAAAATTTAAGTTCTACTCATCATTAATGAGAGATAGCATAAATAAACCTTTAAAACATTTAGCATTAAATTAGGTACCACTCCTTAAGGGCATATCCAATAGAGCTATTTAACCCAACTTTTGTTAATAAGGAGTGCTCCTTATTCAATTTTTACCATTGTGGATTTTTTAAGGAGCACTCCTTATTAAGTAGTTACCCCTTACTTTTTTTTAAAAAATAATAATCCACCATTGGTGGGGGAGATATTATTAGTCTTCCCAACCCTTTGCCATAAATGGCCAAAAGAATAGGCTGCAGTTTTAAGACTGCAAAATTACAAGGACCACTGGTCCAGAGCACATAAGTGCTTCAAAAAATGGCTACATCTATACAAAAAGTCCATACTAAAAACAATCATGAACCTTGTTAGAGAATTGCTAATGCAAAACTTAGAGCAGCACCACAATGTCCAGTATAGGCTAATCTAGAGAGCTAGGGTTAAGATTAGAAAATCTGAGCAGAGGCAGTAGCTATTATAGCTATGAAATTCTAACAGATGGCAAGCTTGCTTTGTCAATGATGCAGATGGCCTTCATAGAAGGTGGCAGTGTTTCCCAGCAGAATATAGAAGCTGCTTTGTGTGTAAGAGCATGCTTAGCCAGAGCATCTGCTAGCTCATTACCTTGTCTGAGAGTGTGTAAAATATGAGCTAGAATCCTTTGGTGAGCTTCATCTGCAAGAGCAAAAAGTCTCCAGTGGGCAGTGATTGGATTGAGGACCATTGAGATTCCATTGAGAGAATCAGACTCAATGCATATGAGATCATGTCCATAGTATGAGCCAAACTTGTAACCTTCCAGCATTGCTTTAATTTCTGCCTCAACTGAAGAAGAAGCAGATGTGAAGGAGGTACCTGCTGCAATAAAGTTCCCTTCGGAATCTCTGAGAACAAAACCAAGACCACAACAGAGATGTGAGTAGGCTGCATCAACATTAAGTTTAAATTTAGTAACAGGCTTGGTCCAAGAGATGATTCGCATCCTAGGTTTTGGTGGTCTAGTAGCATAGGGGATGTGAGTTTCAGATGCAATCTAGATATCAAGCTCCTGTGAAATTTTGATAGGGTGAGCAGCCAGTGAAAGATGTAACAAATGTTTAGCCTCCTGAGTGATCATAGACCTGGAAGGTTTACAGTCCTCAAACAAAAACTTATTTCTAGATTTCCATAGGCACCAAACTATTATAACACATAACATTCTTATCAGTTTAGCTTGGAAGCTAGATAAGACTGTATATGTGAGATAATAGGATAGTCTGTCCCATATGGATCTGAAAATTGAGTCTTTCACTCCAATGGTAGCAAGTAAAGAGGACCAGATAGAAGAGGCTATTGGATAGGAATTGAAAAAATGGTCTATGGTATCTTCACTGTCACAAAAGGGCATTTGGAGGCCAATGAGAAACCATAATGTAGAAGTATCTCATCAAAAGGGAGTAGACTGTTAAAAAGCCTCCAAGCAAAGAAAAAGATCTTTTTTGGTACTTTGATGTCCCACAGTGTTTTAAGAGTGGGGAAGGAAGGTCTGTGGGATTGAAAAAGTTGGTAAGCTGACTTGAAGGAGAAATGACCATTTAGAGATGGCTTCCACACCAGTCTATCCTCTCTGTGACTGTGAATGGTTGCCTCAGTCAGTATTTGAAGGATGGGATCAGAAATAGCTCCTTGTAGCTGAGGTAGATAATCTAGTCTGTTAAGAATAAATTCACTAACTGAGCATGAGGCAGGGATAGATGTCAGAGAAGGTAAGAAATGATCTTCCAAAGGCCCTGAGCCAGTCCAGTTGGACTTCCAAAAATTACAATGGCCATTGCCAAAAATAACCAAACTGTTACTCTCTCCTATGTAATTCACCTGACAAATTCTTTTCGAAGTCTGGGAATTTCTTGAGGATTTAGGAAGAGAATGGATAAAATGAGTCCATAAGGCACTGGCATTTTGGTATTTCCACCACAGCTTTAAAGAGCATGCCTTGGCAATATGGGAAATGGATCTAAAACCTAAACCATTCTGATGGACAGGGTAACAGAGGCTAGACAACTTTTTCCATTTTTTGTTTCCTTTCTGCCTTTCCTGGTTCTAGCCCCATAAATAAAAACACCAGTAAGAGATAAACTCAGACTAGGTTTATTAATGCAGACATTAAGGAACTGAGTATTTTCCTGAATTAGTGAGACTGAAAGAGATTCTTTCCAAAAAATGCAGATTTGTGCATCAGTTGAGAAAATACAGTTTGAAAAATGTAAGAGATTTTTGTAATGCTCAATTTTTGAATTAGGGTGCCATGGTTCTATCAAACATAAGAGTTCAATTTTATTATCTTTAATGAGAGATTCCAGTCTATCTAGCGCTGTTTCCATCCCTTGGATATTCCAGACCAAAATATTAATTTTATGATGGTGTACTATCATTTAAAAGATTTTTTAGGGCTTTTTGATAGTGACTTTGAAAATGAAATTGTTTTGTTAAATTGAGTAAAGAAACTTTTCAATTTAATCTTTTGAGCAGAAGTTATTTTAGGCAGTTTGGATGATGAGCTCACCTCAGTCTCTTTTGGATTGTCCCTGTCAGATTCAGAGTCTGAACCAAAAGCTTCAAAATCATCCTCCTTCTGACCTCTCAGTGGAGAGAATCTGTTTCTATTTCTGTCCTGAGACAGAAAAATTAGATTGTTAGCTTTAAATTGAGGGGGAGAAATGTTGTGCATACCTGAGGGAATAGCAGTGTCATCTCTTGCATAGGCCCTTCTGATTTTTGGTTTTGCAGTAACCTTGGTAAAAACATCCTCCTGTGTTTTAGCTTTATGTTCAAACGATGCCTTTCTGAAATTTCCAGCATAGCTGAGAGAAGTGTGGGAGTGGTTGAGTCTGGATGAGTTGGAGCTACTAGCTACTGAAATAGCAGGAAGTATGTGTCTGGTACTAGGGGTGGATGAGGTTTGTTGCTGTGGTGTGGGTGTAAGGGCTGTATTGTAGTCTGAGTGGCAACTAAGGTTGGGTGTGATTAGGGTAGTAGCATGGACAGGCTTGGATTGAACATTGTTGATAGGAGTTGGATGAATTTCAGTAGTGACTTCTTTTGTCAGTTGAGCCTTTGCAGAAAGTGCAATTCTCTTTTTCTTAAGCTTAGCTCTTCTAACTCTGTTCAACTTCTTGTTTCCAAAGGAGATAACTTGATTGTGCAGTCCAGTGACAGAATTAGTCTGTGCTTGTGCTTGAGCTGGAACAGATGCAGTAGGCATTGTTATGGTAGGTGGTGACTGTTTAGTAGAGTTGGGTTCTACTGGAGGGTTAGGCATAGTTTTGTTGGGGTTGTGTTGATCAGCTTCAGTGTGAGGTTTTTTGATGGTATCAGGGTGGAGGTTCCTGCAGTTATGAACATCATGCCCTACCTTTCTACAATGAGCACAGTAAGTAGGCAGATGATCATATTCCAACCTAATTTTGGAGCTACTGACAGTGGAATCAAGTCTAATATGAGTAGGGATAGGCTGCTGGAGATCAACTTCTACACATAACTTGATAGCAGAAGGTCTGGTAATCAATTGAGTTGCAGCATCAACTTTGATGAAAGTGCCTATATGGTTACCAAGATCCTCCAGCACAGACTCATTATAATAGTAAACTGGAGGGTTAAAAAGTGTTACCCAGACCGGCACGATCGAAGATTCAGTCTCCGTTGAGAACTCCGGCGTCCACCTGAGCACTCGCATTGGGTAACCATCAATTGACCAATTGGTTTTCATCCAGCATCTCTGGAAGTCCTCCTTTTTAGAGAACCTGATCAGAATGTGCCTATGGTCTATCGCACCGAGTTGATACTGGCCGGAGAAGTCAGCTGCTTTGAAGGATGCTTCGATTCCGGGCATTGCTGGTCGGCCTCTGCTGAATTTACCAATAAGAGCATTCCGGTAAGGCCTGCTTAGCACTTCAATTTGCTCAGGAGTGTAGATGCAGGCCAGCTCACCCTTGAACTCCGATGTGGCTTTAATTTCTGGATTCGACGGCAACGAGGACGATAAAGATGGGGCTTTGGATTGTAGGGCAGAGAGGAAAGATTTTTGACCCATAGAAGTAGAAGGCTCCGCCATTGCGGCGGAGCGGCGACTGCGAAAGAGCCGTTCAGGGCGGAGATGCTGAGGTTATAACCGTTGTAACGGTAAGAATGCACAAAAATTGTGGCAGTTTGCACAGAAAGTTAGAGAGAGGTGGGAGGAAAATTATGAAGAGAGAGAAAGCGTTTTATGCTTTTTGAGTAGTTACCCCTTACTTAAGGAGTACTACTTAATTAAATGTAGAATGACCCCACCAATTAATAATTGTAATTTCTTATTTTCCTTTTATATTTTAGACTTTTTTTAGATGGTATATATACAAATTAGCATATTGTAAGAATTGTCGGATTATTTTTAAATTTGAAACTATTGTAAAAGATATGTATTTAAAATCAATTTAAATGGAAATTATTATCACATACGCAAATAAATATTTAAAACATATATCGTTCATATAAATAAATATCTATCAATCACCTCATCCAAACCAAATTAAATATAAATAAATATGTACTCGAGATCGCAACATTCATCATCAACTTAGAGCAGACATTGTTAAATATATTTTCCAACGTTTTGGAAACAAAGATCAAATGTAACTTTTTTACTTAAAGATTTTGATTATGATATTTTTTTTTTTAAGGTAAACCACTATAAAGTGGGGGAAATTATATTGGGCATCCCATACCACAAAAAATAGTAACAATGATACAACTATTGCCCCGGAAACAGGCAAGAATTGTACGGAGATAAACTCCAAAAGCATTAGAAATGCTTTTCAAAAGAGATCAGGCTCTATAAGTCTAATACAAAAAGAAACAAGGAAGTTAAAAATTAAAGTTGGAAACCTGTGATAGAATTGCTATGCAAAACTAAAAGCGGTACCCAACTAGATTAGAAACTTCCTTAATCAATACACAGTTAAAAAAACCTCAGATCTATGAATGTAAGACTTGAAACAGCTTTTGATCCAGGTTGATATGTCAGCAGCTTGTCAGTAGTTCCATCCCTTCCTGTTGTGTTTGGAAACCAGCATCTTGGATGACATCTGTGGATTTGTTTGTCCTCTTTTTCATCATTGTACCTGTGTGAGCAAAGACAAAACAAATACTGAGAGTAGTACCTATTCAGGGAGGATGAACTCTTAATGTAGGAGTACCCTCTTTATCTAAAATATATAGGCCTTTAACAGATATAGGGAGAGTCTGTTGGGAGTTGAAAACATGAGACTGTTTAGTTTTAGATGCAAACTTATCCAGGGAATCTGCAACCTGGTTCCCCTCTCTAAAAATGTGAGAAATTTCAGAGTGTAAGCAAGCTTGAGCAATGTCAGACACTAAGGGAAATAATCTCCAGGGAGCATCATCTGGATACTTAATAATTTTTGATGCTTGTTTGCAGTCAGACTCATAGGTACATGTGAGATTCATTTCTTTACTGATTTTGATTCCCAGACCAATGGCTAACAACTCTGCATGTAATGGTGAAGAAGACTGAGTATAGATAGACTGTGCAGTAACTAGCTCCCCTTTTGAGTCTCTAATAATAACACCAAGTCTTGTTCCCTGTAAATGCCAGGAGGCATCTGAGTTGACCTTAAAATGGGAGTCTGGTTTGGACCATAGGACTTTAGTAATGATAGGTTTAGGGGGTCTAGTGATTTTTGGGAAGTAACCATTAGCAGCTAGGTCTAAATCATGCTGGGGGTGTATAAAAAAAGGCTTAGCCACAAAAGAGTCATAGGTCATGGCTTTAATCTCATGGAGGATACTGGGGATACTAGGAGTAATGTTATCATAGATAAACTTATTCCTAGATTTCCAAAGGATCCAACATGAGAAAAGAGCCATATTTTTAGTCATGAGGGACTGTATGGCAGTGATTCCTGGTTTGGTCAAATAATATGAGATCCTATTCCAAATTGTGGAGAAAAGAGGGGTTATGATTCCTATAAAATTATTCACACCCTCCCACACTTGGACAGCCAATTGACATTTATTGAAGAAATGGTCCAGAGAGTCTAAATTACTACAGAAGCAGCACTTAGAGACTATATTAAAACCATAGTATTTCAGAACATTGTCAAAAGGTAAGAGAGAGTTCAAGTTTTTCCACATGAATATAGACACTTTTTTTGGAATTCTAGAGTTCCATAATTTTGATAGAGATACAGAAGTACCTCTTTTAGGCCTGATCTGATTGTAAGTTGATTTGAAATTGAAAGCACCATTAGAGTTAGGCTTCCAGATCAGCTTGTCTTCCCTGTGTTCCACAATTTTTGCTTCCTGTAAGATATGAAGAAGAGCAGTATCAATGAAAGGCAAAATTTGAGGGATGATCAGCTGCCTGTTTTCAATGAACTGAGCAACAGTACAAGATTCAGGGATATCTGTAGTCTGTGACTGAACCATATCAGAAATAGGGCCTATATCAGTCCAGTTGGACTTCCAAAAATTACAAGAACCTTTGCCATGGATAACCTTGGAATGTAATTCTGCAAATTGATTAACTTCACATATCCTTTTCCAGGTGTGAGAGGTTTGTAAGGAAATTGGCAGTGAGGCTATGAAAGAGGTCCATGGGGCAGAAGCAGTTTGATATTTCCACCAGAGTTTTACAGAGAAAGTTGAGACTATAGATTTAAGGTTTCTAAAACCTAAGCCATTCTCTGCAATAAGGTAGCACATATCATTCCAATTTTTCCATGGTTTTTTTGGCTTGTCATCCACTGATCCCCAGAAAAAAATAGAAATTCTTCTTTTGATCAGTTTCATAACATGGGAGGTTGGCTTCATAACAGCCAAAAAATGTTGGGGTGGGAGTATATACAGGAGTTGATAAGCACCAGCTTGGCCCCAGAGGACAGCCATTTATTTTTCCAGTTGAATAATCTATTGTCAATCATTTCAATGAGTGGCTGGAAAAAAATATTCTTTATTCTACCAGAGAAAATAGGAACACCTAAATATTTAAAAGGAAAAGTTCCTTTTTTCATTCCAAGTACTGTGTTCATTTCTCTAGTATTGGCCACAGAAGCATGCTTACTGATAAAATAATCACTCTTGTCATAATTAATTTTTTGTCCTGAGACATTTTCAAACACTGCAAGAAATGATTTCATTTTAATGATATTAACTCTACTAGCTTGCATGAAAATCACAGTGTCATCAGCATAAGACAGATGAGATATAAGAGAAGCATTTCTGGGCAGACTGTAATACTGAAGGCTACCAGACTCAAAAATATATGCAAGACTTCTAGTGAATGCTTCAGAATAAATATTGAAAAGAAAAGGGGAGAGAGGATCACCTTGTTTTATACCTCTTGTGGCTTGGAAGAAACCAACTGGATTACCATTTATAAGTACAGAGAACCAGGTTTGGGAAAGATTTTTTAAAATGGAAAATATAAATTGTCCATGAAAGCCAAACTTTAAAAGTATGCTGGTGAGAAATCTCCAACTTACTCTATCAAAAGCTTTTCTCAAATCTAGTTTTAAAATACAATTAGGATTTCTTCCTTTTTTGTTTAAAAATCTCACCATCTCATTTAGGTATAGGACATTATCACTAATATCTCTATTTTTCAGAAAAGCAGTCTGATGAGGGGAAATGATTTTTTGCATAAGGGGTTTAAGCCTTTCCATTAACACTTTTGAAAAAATTTTATTTAAAACATTTGAAAGGCTAATGGGCCTGAAATCACTAAAGGAAGATGGAGTTTTAATTTTTGGAATTATTGCAATCCAAGTACTGGCAATTCCTTTAGGAATATTGGTACTGGACATAAAATCATTAACAGCACATAATAAATCCATGTGGATGAAATCCCAACCTTTAATGTAGAACTGGGCTGTGTAGCCATCTGGACCAGGGCTCCCTTGTTTATTTAAGGAGCTGACAATCTCCTTGAGTTCCTGCAATGAGACAGGTCTGAGCAGAGCTAAATTATCATCTACAGTAATCAGCTTTGGGATCTGGGATAAAAAATGTGAGAAAAAGGTCTGTTGCTCAGGATTATTTTCAGCTGTAAGCAACTGAGAGTAGTAAAAGATTGCCTCATTTTCTATAGCTGTAAAATCATCTATCCATTGGCCATCAGACTTTTGTATTTTAGTGATGGACATTTTTCCCTTCCTTTCCCTTATGATATTATTATTAACATGTTTTCAATAAAATGAAAGAAAAAGCTTAGTTTTTATATGCATATATTCAAAACGACTAAATGTATTTATATTAATATTTTATACTAGATAAAGAACAATCTTATAATCATTTTATTACATTTTCAAATTTATATGAAATTGAAATTATACATCAACAAAAAAGTGAATGTTTCATTATTTTATTATTCTTATTATTACATATTTACTTCATATAATGAATATTATTATTATAATTAATGATGTATGGAATTTAAAAACCATTCCATTGTTGATGGTTGCTCCTTATTTAGATTCTATCAAAAGTGATGATGTGGCATTTAAGAAGCATTCCTTATTTTCTTACCATCGTAGATGCTCTAAGTAAGGAGTAACTATCTAATAAAGAGTGCTTCTTAAAAATCAACAATGGTAAAAAATCAATAAGGAGCAATTTTTTATTAAGAAAATGTGGTTTAAATAGTTTCATTGGAAAAGTCCTTATATTCATAGTTGGCAGTTTGTCTCTGTACACGGAGACGGAGTACGGGGCATCACCACTATCTCTATTTGCGGTTGCCTCCCCTCGTTCGTAGACAAAATTCAAATCCACACTGAAACTGAAAGCGCTCCAAATACGCAAAACACAAACATCAGAAATTAGATCCAGTCATGTCCGCTTCCACCGTTTCAATCTCGGCCAACCCATCTGCCACAACTCGCCGCCGGCCCACTGAGAATGCCCCCGACCCTAACAATTTCAACGGCGGCGCCGTTTCCCCGGCGCCCGATAAAATAGCCGTCTCTATCGACGGTGCAATCAGAACGGAAGCTCTGGGCACTGCAAGAGATGCTATCGTTATGGTTCGGAAACCACTGCCGAGTAGCTCGGCGACTGCACGCCGCCCAGCGGCGCCACAACCGCGGAAGTCGAGTTCGAAGATTGCCAAGCCTTTGTGGATGACTGTGATCAGCGTCTTGACCAAAAACCTGCTGCTTATCGCTGTTGTGCTAGGTCTAATTCAGATTGCCAGGAAGACTATTCTGGGGAATGACCAAACTGCTGGTGTGGATCTAGTTCCGGGAGATATTAAAGGGAACTTGGAGCAGATGGAGGAGTTCATCAGGGCCACGAAGAAGTCCTTGAAGATGATGCAGGTGCAAGTGGACGTTTTGGATCGGAAAATTGGGGATGAGATTGACACTGTGAAGAAGGAAGTAGGAGAACGAATTGAGGCCCAAGGAGTTCGATTTGAGGCTAAATTGAAGGAATTGGATGGAAGAACTGTGGATTTAGAGAGCTTTATGGGTGATTTGAAAAGCAGTATGGAGGAGTGGTTATCCAAGGAGGAAATGAACAAGTTCATGGAGGAGGTTAAGAAGACTAAAAGTGGGGATGCTATGAATTTGAATGAGATTAGGATGTTTGCAAGAGGGATAGTGGAGAAGGAGATACAGAAGCATGCTGCCGACGGGATTGGAAGGATAGACTATGCCTTGGCAACAGTTGGGGGCACCGTGGTGAAGCATTCTGAGCCCTATGCTGCAGGACGGTTGTTTCAGAGGTTTCGGAGAAAGGTTTCGCCTGATGCAGAGAAGATGCTACTGCCTAGTTTTGGGGAGCCTGGTCAGTGTTTCCCTCTTAAAGGCAGTAGTGGGTTCGTTCTAATCAAGCTCAGAACCCCTATCATTCCCGAGGCTGTCACACTTGAGCATGTTTCTGAGGTAATTTCTTAATTTCTTATTGATCATTTGATTTATGTTTTCTTTGCTCGCTTGCATACACATTCAAATTGATGATTAGCTTGTTTGGATCTTATCCTTTTTGCTATGATCTGTGTTCTCTTACTTGTTTGATTCCCATGTTTGGCTAACTCTGGCGTTTGAGGTTAAGAAGACTAAAAGTGGGGATGCTGTGAAAACGATATACTCATTGATGGTTAATTTTTCTGTAAATATGCTTATCCTCAATTGAGATGTTGGGTTCAAAGTAGCCGGTGTTCCTGTATCTCAACACCTGGGAGTCCAGTAGGTCATTCATGAATGGTGACACACATTGCAGTTGGTTTGATGATGGGAAACTCCATTTAGTTTAGTTTGTTTTAGTTGTTTAATTTGAGAAAAAAGGGAGGTATGCAATTTCTTAATATTTTCTGTTTCCCTCCATTCTCCAAGTTCTGGACCTAGATTAGATATAATCTAAATGATGGACATAATTTGGTGCAAAACCTAAGACAAGATTTAGCTATATAGTTTAAGGGACTAACAAACTAAATGAACATCCCCTTTTGTTTCTCTTGTGTAAATGCAAAGAAAATATACATTATGGCTGCATGAGAAGGATTCCTTCTGCTCCAACGAAAGGGTCTTGCTTCTGAATTGTAATTTGATGACTGCATGGGCAGTCCGAAACTCCGAATTCTTCTGTTCCAATTTCCATAGAATTGCAACTTGCTCCATTTAGTGAGTCTCATCTCTACTTATGTACATCGTAACCACTTGCTCATATTGACACGTGTGATCCACAAATTCTATAACTAATGAACTAGGATACTTATCTATCTATATACAAAGCTTGTTTTGTATATAATTGATCCCAAAATGTAATTCTGGACATTCCTCTGGCAATGATCTCGTGCTCATGAGTCATGACACGCTTTTACTAGCATGGTGCATTCCAACCAGTTTGACTATACTTCAGACGTGGGTGCTTTCTAGCCTGATTAGAAGGTTAGATTAATAGTAACTTGGGCTTGTTGGGTTCGCAGTCCTTTGTGTTTGCCTTTTAATAGGGATGTTTCCTCAGCTTGCAGATTATAGTTACTCTGAGTCTTGAGTATTTTTATGCAACTGAAAAACTTAGGGTATCTACACTAAAATGATGCTCAAGGAGTGGGTTCTTAAGTGCCACCATCTCATAATGTTTTAATTTAGTTTAAGAAAGATGGGAGTTGATACATGATAATTGGTTCATCTATTTAAAGAAAACTTTCATGTTCTTTTTCTTAATATACTAACATAGGTTGCTTGGAAAATTACCAATAACCAAACTCTCATTTCTCACTTTTATGCTTAAACTGTTGGAAGATACCTTGTGATTAGCCTTGTTCATTTGACTTACAACATGCAGGTATTCTTTTAGTTTGATTGTTTAGGATAAAGTTGCGTTTGTGTTGGCTTAGTAAGTCTTTTGCTCTCCTGATATCTCCTTTTTTTTTGGTCAACCCTTTATATCTGAAATGTTACATTGTTCTTCACCTTGCTGCCTGTGCCTGTAAATTATGTTATTTCTGTAGTCTATTAACCTACCGGAGTTGATTTCTTGCTACTTTCTGGCCTTGTTTTTGAAATTTGTTGTTTTGTTTTAGAAAGAGAACTTTGGACTTCATCTAAACAGTTGAATAGTTACCTTGCTTATAAAGATTGAAAGTTGCACACTTCCTCTGTTCTACTTTCTCATTTTAGAAGAGAGTAATATATGAATGAGAAATAGTCGAGAGAAATAGTAACAAAGCAAAGCGTGAATATATTAGTTAGATAGACTAAAATGGAAAGTGAACAAAGAGTGTGATGGAGGAAGTATAGAAGGTTAAGGTATCTTTTATCAGACATGTCATTACAGCAATGATTGTTAGTTGTCCATATAAGGTAATGTTTTTATTCAAATTTATAGTCTATTATGTGTATGATGTGTGCGGGGAATTCTGGCCGATATGATGATTGAAAGTATTATTGTAGCAGACTCGTCAATGTTCCAATTTTCATGCTTGCATTGAATTTCTTTTTGCTTATGATATTTTAGTCAGATAGTTGTGTCCAGCTTTTCACCCGTGATGAATTTTCCAATTTTATGTGCAGGCTGTTGCTTACGATAGGTCCAGTGCTCCCAAGAACTGCCGGGTCTCTGGATGGCTGGATCTGAGTCTATCCGAGCCCTTAATCAATGTGGAAGAGATGCGTCTTCTGACAGAATTTATGTATGATCTGGAGAAGAGCAACATCCAAACATTTGATATGCTGGGCTCTGCTAGTGTTGTTAACTTGATTATGTTCGAATTCACATCAAACCACGGGAACAATAATCACACATGCATCTATCGCATAAGGGTTCATGGGACTGAACCTCAGTCAGTCTCATTGTTCTAATCTGGATTGGCTTCAGCTTGTTGTCCATATTGGATTCTCTTTATTTTGTCTTGGTCATGCGTAGTGTTGATCTAGTTTCTGTGCCTTTAGGTTTTGTGTGTGTTTGTGTGTTAACTGTTGTACGTAGCTGGCATATAAGCCTCTGGAGGGAAACATTCACTCGCTGTTCTAATGTTGAATTTCCAGTTCTTCCCACTTTGGTCCTGTGTTATACATGATCTACACCACTGTCTAGTTTATGTGTTGAGCAAAACTAACCATTTTCCATCACTTTTCCCCCAACTTGAGTTGCTTTAGGACGAAATTGATAGGCTACCAATAATCGGAACTTAGGCAGTGTGGTTAAGAAGTACGGACAGGATGTGCTTAGTGCTTACCGGCAGGTGTTGAATTTTGTTGACCAGGCTTGATGCGTTGCGAGGTCTTTTTAAGCTTTTTTAATTTGATATTAATTCAGTCTTTTTAAGCTTTTTCAAATTTACTAGTATAATGTCCCGTGCCGATGCACGGAAAGTTAATTTTAAAACACTATAAAAAGATGAAAACTTGAATTAATCTCATTAATTCATATAGTATTATGAAATTGGTGATATTCTAATTGCATTAGAATGAAAACTTGATAAGATTCACTCGGGTTATTAAATTCCATTTCCGTTCCCGATTCATAATTACATACATTCATTGCACGCTATAAAGAAGAAATGGTGCATGAATTACCGTTACAAAAATAATAAAGAATCTTAAGTATAAGAATGCAATGGAAAAGAGTTTATAGATAGTGAATTTTAACCTAAAAATTGTTTAAAATAGCAATATCTTAATCGCGATAATTTTTAATTAATTAAATTATTTCAATAGATATTTTTGTACCCGAAAAACAAATATCTGGGACCCTTTCAAAATAAAGTTGGACAAATGTTATAAAATTTGAAACTCGTTGATCTCAATAATTTAATACACAATAAATTTTAACAACCCACATTGAGGGAAAATGCATTGTATTCATTCATCTATAAATAGGAGCAATAAGTTACAACTCTTTAATGTTTAAAATTAAACTACTGTTGGTAAGTAACTACATTTCATATTAAAGAGGATTGAATTTAATTTTTTTATGAGAAATAGTTACAGTTCACCCTTTAGAAAGACCGTAATACCTGTCAAAAAACTACCATTGTTTGGGAGAATGACAGAGGAATTCATGGAGGTATCGAATTTGGAACAAAATTAAAATTTTAGTATGTAAAATGAAACAAAAATAGTTTAAGTAATATATGAGAATTTTGGATAATTTGAGTATGTAAAATGAGTCAAAAATAATTTAGGTACCTTAGATGAAACTTTTATATAGTTTGAGTACCATTTTTCGCAATTCACTCAAAATAAAAAGTAAAGAGTTTAAGTTTAAGTGAATAAAATATCACTTCGATTACATACTCTCTCTCCTTGTTAAAACGTGAAAGGAGTTATATATACATAATTTTCACAAACAAAAAATTAATATTCATTCACCACAAACATTTGGACTTGTTAGTTTTGGACTTAACTTCCTCAGCATCTTGTATCTCACCTGTTTTTACGGTACACCTATCAACTTAACTGCAACAAAAAAACCCATTATGTTGAAGATAATACCGAATGAGTTATAACAGAATCCAATATTATTTGTATTTCCTAGTGCATAGAATTAAATCATCATCAGTTTGCAATATTACTTTTCAGTAATATCAATTGCAATAAAAAGAAATTCCGGACAGATTTTACATGGACCTCGACACTCACTCATAAAACACCAACACAGAGTTACACTACACAAAGTTACACTACATATCAGCTTTCAGATCTTTCCAAAAATCGTTATTGTAGCACTTATTCAGAATTCAACAACCCTGAAAACTTAGAATCTCCCAATCCAAAAACATACACTTCAACAGTCATCAAGCAAAGGAATAAGGCAACAAAAATAAGTGTTGTTCCTACACAGACCATATTTTAGATGCAAGTATGCATCATCAAAGCAAAGAGCATTACTCTATGTAGAT
Source organism: Sherardia arvensis (assembly GCA_948330725.1). Classification (NCBI taxonomy): domain Eukaryota; kingdom Viridiplantae; phylum Streptophyta; class Magnoliopsida; order Gentianales; family Rubiaceae; genus Sherardia; species Sherardia arvensis. The sequence continues at coordinate 21,604,350 of OX415238.1, forward strand.
GACCATATTCAGCACCCAGCTCAAACACCTCTGTCGGTCTGTCCATCCACAAATGCAAAAATAAAATATAAAAAATAAAATCTTTAATAGAATCATAAAACAAAATAGCAGCGCCATCAGCCTTTTAATTATCAAAGATTCTTAAATTACAGATAAACGCCAAATCAAACAGCACCGTTTTCAGTCATTATAATGCAAAAGGTTATGCTTAAACACTTATAAATCAGACATTCTAACATTGTATCGATTCACATCAATCCAGGTACTTTCTGAAACTGCGAAAGCATGAGTCAATCAAAGCAAACAGTAGCAAGAACTCTTGTCTACAATCCTAACAATCATATATTTACACATAATATAGAACGTGATGGAGTAATAAAAAAAAGAAAAAATAAAGGAGAAATACTTATAAGGTCCAGAATTGTAGTGGAAAACATACTTGAAATTTAGAACCGAAACCTAGAACCTCACAAGAACCTCACAAGAAGAGAAAAGTTATGAAAAACATCATACACATATGCCCAGATTACGCATATACCAAAAATAGGAAATTACCATTGAAAATTTTTACATGGTATATGTGATCATTACACGATAATCTTCTAGTGCATCTTCCTTCTCAGGGCATATTTAGGGCTGTCTCAATTTTCTCCTTCTCATCAGCTTCGAGTTTGTCGGCCAGCTTGTCCTTCTCGAGGCTGTTTCTGGCATCGATCCTCTCCTTCACCTTCTTGTCTTCATCAGCAAACTCTTCTGCCTCACGTACCATGCGCCTGATCTCCTCTTGAGTCAGACGGGCCTTGTCATTGGTGATGGTGATCTTCTCAGATTTTCCAGTTCCCTTATCTTCTGCCTTGACATTCAGGATACCATTGGCATCCACTTCAAATGTCACTTCGATTTGAGGTGTACCCCTGTTGTACCACAATTGACAAAACAAATAAGCATCATAAACGAAAGAAATTGGAGACATTATGGGACATTTATAAAAACAAAGACTACCTTGGAGCTGGTGGAAGGCCAGTGAGGTCGAACTTCCCAAGAAGCTTGTGATTGATGCTCTTGGCGAGGCTGGGAAATTTAAGGATGCATTGGGGCTTATGGAGAGCTTTTCATGCTGGAATCAGAGGGTCCAACTCTTTCAACGTATAACTCTCTAGCAGGTAACACTCACAATCCGACCATATGGCCTCAGGATAACTCGATTTTCAGCAAGTGGAGGAGAGTGAAAATATGCACACACATTATCTCAACAAAATAGCATCACTTCTGAAAAAAAAGATTATAAAAATCTCTCTTCCTTTGATTGTCACTCTGTTCGTCCTGGAATCCACCTCCACCATCTCCACACCTGAAAACAAAATTCACTGAGGAAGGTGCGTCCTTGATCAAGTTTTGGCTGGTGAAGGTGAATTACTCTACTGTTAGAAAGCCTCTCGAGGGATGGAGTCAGTGAACCTCAATTTAATCAAGTTATGAACATTGAACTTTACCAGATCATTGAGGTTGGAAAATGCACTATTACAGTTGCTGGTGAATAAGAACAATTCATTGATTGATTTGTTATGTGAGGATTTGTTGTTTTCATATAATTAGGGTGATCTTCTTTGACGATTGGATTTCTATTTTGTTAAAAATACTAGCATAGAACAGAATGGGTTGACATTGATTGATAGTTTAGTTCTATGCAACAAATCTATACTACTTTGTGTAATTTGGTTTGTTTCACTTCGTTTTGTAGTTGAAATATCTTAATTTACAAGTTTAGATTTTCACAATTTAAAAGCGAGGTAGTCTTGTGAGACACCGTCAATATTATAGACCGGGGACTAAATAGTAAAAGCATGGTTGAATAAAAACAAGGAGGTCCTTAATTGCAATTTAGAAAATTACTATTCACGCGAGCACTATTCACAACCAGTCACTATTCACGCGCGCACTATTCACAGCCCGTCACTATTCACGCACGCACTACTCACTGCACGTTACTATTCACACACTATTCAAGACCCGTTACTATTCATACCCCGTTACTATTCACAGTCGATACTATTTATTTCACAATACTATTTTAATACGTTGTACATTAAAACACCGATGTTTGTGATTAAAACTACGAGATTTGATTTTTTTAGTATGATGTGCATTAAAAAACAGAGGTTGTTAATTAAAAGTATAACGTTTGAGTTTTAATATGTTGTACATTAAAACACAGATGTTTTTGATTAAAAGTATAATTTTTGATATTTTTAATATGATATACATTAAAATATGGAGTTTGTTAATTAAAAGTAGAATGTTTAATTTTAAATAGATTGTAGATTAAAACACGAAGGTTGTTAATTAAAAGTAGAATGTTTGATTTTTAATATGTTATACATTAAAGCACATAGGTTTTTCATTAAAAAGTACAATGTTTAATTTTAATAGATTGTAGTTAAAATAGGGATGTTTTTAATGTAAACTACAATGTTTATTTTATAACATGTTGTAGATTAAAATATGGAGGTTTTTAATTACAAGGATAGTGTTTTGGTTTTAATTGATTGTAGATTCAAATACGAAAGTTTTTAATTTAAATTAGAATGTTTGAATTTTAAATGTATAATGTTTTATTTTTAATTGATTGTAGATTAAAATATGGAAGTTTCTAATTTAAATTAGAACGTTTGAATTTTAAATATAGAGGTTTTAGTTTAAAAGTAGAAAGATTTAATTGTTAATAGGTTTTATTTACTGTATTAAAGACATATCTTAGTTAAGAAAGACATCAAAAAAGAAGTGGTGTAGTGGTAAGGTCTCTCCACCTTCCTGTGGAGGTCTAGTGTTCGAGCTATAATGGGTGCATGATTTTTTCCAGATTTAGGAAAAAATGTGTTGGGCCCCACACAGTACGGGTGCATGATTTTTTCCAGATTTAGGAAAAAATGTGTTGGGCCCCACACAGTACACGCGCATGATTTCAGGAGAGAGGGGGTAAGTTTTAAAAATTGCAACTAAGTCCCTCCGTGTTTTGCAAGTAAGTCCCTCCATTATATTTGTAGTTAAAAATAGCCTAGTCTAAATTTTGGACGGTCTTTTTCGAGACTTTCTATTTAAAAGCATAGTTATAGTGCTGCTGATTTATTGGTATTTGATTTGTGCATTTAGTCGCCCTTTCTTTTTTATAGCCTGCAATTATTTCATTAAAAATTGTTAAACCTTATCCAACACCAAAACGTTCCTTGAAATAAATACCGGACTTAATCATTCTCACCTATTCTTCATTATTTTTGTAACGTTAAAGATAAATTTTAAACCATGCTTCATAACGTTCTTTGAAATAAAAACAGTACTAAATCATCCTCTCCGATTTTTTATTATTTTTGTGCCAGTAATTTATGCACTTTTTCTTCTTTATAACTTGCAATTATTTCAGAAAATAAAATCAAAACTTAATTTAAAAACCTCCATCGTAACGCTTTCTAAAATAAAAAATGCACTTAATGATCGTCACAAATGATTTTCATTTTGTAACGGTAAAACTTAATTTTAAAACCTGAATTGTAACGTTCCCTTAAATAAAAACTTTAGTTATTTTCATTATCACAAATTCTTTATTATGGGTTGATCCGATCTCACAAATTGTGCCATAAAAATTGTTAATATTTTCATTCACTGATATTATGCATACAATATTTCATATGATTTGAAAAATGATTAAATTTTTTTGACAAAATTATTTAAATGATAAAATTTTTATAAAAATTATATAAAAATAAAATTACATTTATTAGTATTTAACCAATTGAAACTAATGATTCTCAGGTGATACAAATATTATAAGAAAACCCATTAAATCCACTCAAAGCTAACGTCATTTTGTTGTGATGCCTTTCATGGTCCAGCCAGTGTAGTTAGTTTGTTGTCAAAGAAATGTTTAGAATTCATATGAAAAATAATTGATGAGTGAATTAACATAAAACGTTCTAATTGGCCTCCTATACATCATGGCCGTATCAATGTAAATTAATTGATGAGTGAATTAAAATAAAATGTTTTATTGGGTTGGTATCACATCAGGTCGGTTTCAATGGGTATTTAATTTGGTGTATTAATCCACATTTAATTCATGAAACCAAAGAGATAAAAATTGAGAATTAATGAGTCGTTTATTTCTTTGGTCGTATTGATTTGTTCTGCATTATGCTTTATTTTATTTTTATTTTTTAATTATACATTTCTTTTCTTTATTAGTTTTAACATTTTTCGTATTTGATTAAATAAAAATTTCAGTCCATTTAAGATTACTTATAAATTATTCACTCATCAATATCAGCTATTTTTTGCCATGTTCAGGTTATAAGACACCCACGCCGATGTATGATAAGGTATGGGCCATAAAGCCCATACAAGGTCAAGTATCTCACACAGGATGAGGACCCCCGACTTGTCTGACAGCTCATACAAAGTACATGCACGACCTGGTTCCCCTTGCGCCCCAGTTCGATAGGTGCAGTCTCGCCTACTGGGTCTTCTTCCTCGCGTAGTGCTGCGGTCGTCACCATGGCCACAGCACGTCGGCGGTAGCCTGGACCCGCGTCTTCATTCTTGTCGTCCACATTCCTCTTCTTATTGCTTAGAGCAATGCGGTGACACTCCCTTGCTTTCTGTTGGTCTCCTTTAACCGTAGCGATGCCCGCCTTGGTTGGAAACTTGAGTAACAGGTGCAGGGTCGACACTATCCCCTTCATGAGCGCTAATGCAGGACGCCCAAGTATCATGTTGTAGGGACTGCTGGCTTTCACCACAATGAACTCCACCTCGGATAAGTGATGCTATTTTTTTTAAGGATGCATTGGGGCTTATGGAGAAGCTTTTCATGCTGGAATCAGAGGGTCCAACTGTTTCAACGTATAACTCCCTAGCAGGTAACACTCACAATCCGACTATATGGCCTCAGGATAACTCGATTTTCGCAAGCGGAGTAGAGTGAAAATATGCACACACATTATCTCAACAAAATAGCATCAATTCTGAAAAAAAAGGATTATAAAAATCTCTCTTTGGCATTTCATCGAACACTTGCAAGTAAAAAGAAAAAAAACTGTTTTCTCACCTTTGATTGTCACTCTGTTCTTCCCGGAATCCACCTCCACCATCTCCACACCTGAAAAAACAAATTCACAGAACTTAAAATCACGCCGGAATTTCATAACCTCGCCGGAAAATGTAGAAAGCCGCTCACCAGGAAAGGATAATAAAAATCTCTCTTTGACATTTCATCGAACACTTGCAAGTAAAAAGAAAAAAAAACTGATTTCTCCCCTTTGATTGTCACTCTGTTCTTCCCGTAACCCACCTCCACCATTCCCACACCTGAAAACAAGAATTCCCGAAACTTAAAATCACGCGGAATTTCATAACCTCGCCGGAAATCAAAAGCCGCTCACCACGAAATCCACAGAGGCATTTTTTGATTTTTGTCTCACCGCCTTGGCAATGAATACTTCGATCATGGAGAGGATGAAGAAAAGGGTATAAATTGTGGTTAAATGCTAATTGGTAACGTAAGAGGAAGAGGGGAAGAAACGGCAATTCAGAAATAAGAAAACAAAAACAATTCTGATAAGTAGGGTTTAGGGTAGGCTGATGTGTCAATTTGTAGTAATTTTAAATATAATTCAAAAATCTCACAAAATTCTAAATCCTTGTCTTTTAAAGTATAGTATAGATATTATTTTCTTCAAAACTTGATATGTATTTTCTTAATTTGTTTTAAATAAATGGGACACAATGTCAGAATATTTTCATAGGACCCTAAATTATTATAAAATTACTTGATACACCCTAAATCAAAATTTAATGTGAAAAAAGAACTTTATAAGGATCCGGCATTTGAATACTTACAGTATAGTAGGTTAGTTCTGCCGTGCGATACACGACACATTTAATTGATTAATATAATGCTAACTTTGTGATGTCATGTTTTCCTGAAAATTTTGACCCCTTCTAACGCCTGCTTGCTGGAAATTTTGCTGACTAAAATTTATCGATGATGTCAAATTTCTCTGAATATTTTGAAACATTTTCCCGCCTCTACCTCTACCTCTTCCTTTTTGTTGAACGTTATGTTGACTTAATTTTCCGACATATTTATTCAAAAAACTCGATTTTGTAAAAATTATAGATTTGCCTTGTCATAATAGTTGTTCCGATGCAATTGTCACAATGTTTCATACAAATATTATTGTCAATGTAGACATGATTGTCAATTGGGGGTTGACAATTTTTTTCTAGGTACAATTAATTGACTAAAGTGCAAAAATTAGACCAAATATTGGTTAAAATACCAAATTTCTAGACCCAATATTCAAAGTGCTCAATTTCTAGTACCCTACATTCTAAAAATACCCAATTTCTAGACCTTGTTTAATTTCCTCCGTTAGTTCAGTTAGTTTGAGGGGTATTTTCGTAATTTAAAGTCTAAAAAGTCATACTTCCCATTTTTTATTCGTATCTCCCGCACAAAAATTCCCATTTCATCTGCAACTCACTAGCTCCCGACGTAGGGGTGTGCCAACCCAGAAAATTGATCCGGACCGGCCTGAATTTTTTTGACCCGGACTTGGATTTTTAGTATTACGGGCCGGATCCCGGATCACATTTTTTTCAATTTCCGAGTTTGACTTTCCGGGTCCGGGTCAAACCCACTTTTCCCAGATCAACCCGGTGATTTTTTTGTGGAGATGAGAGAAAAAAATAGGTAGTATGATTTTTTAGAATAAAAATTACTAAAATACCCCTCAAACTAACTGAACTAACGGAGGAAATTAACCAAGGTCTAGAAATTGGGTGTTTTTAGAATGTAGGATACTAGAAATTGAGCACTTTGAATGTTGGGTCTAGAAATTGGGTATTTTGACCAATGTTTGGTCTAGTTTTTGCACTTTAGTCCAATTAATTGCTAGTGTTGGCCAGTAAGTTGAGAAAATAAAATTGTGCTTCCTATGTAATTATTTTGCTTATGTAATGTTGTAGGTATTTATAATTGAAGGTCCAGGGTTTGGTGGACCTTGATGGACGGCTGGGATTGAACATGGGTAGATTAGGATGAGGGAGAGCGTAGGAAATTTGGTCCGTTAGGAGGACATGGAAATCACCATTGAAAGAACAGATAAAAGACAGTGAAGAAAATGACAGCTTCCGTTTCAATATCTGAGATGTTGTCAAGTCATGTTCCATTGGAGTTCCTGTATTATTGTGATGCTTAGATCACATCTTTTTTCTTTAACTGAGTGGTGAAATATTTTGAATTTTCATCACTATATTTGAGCCATTTCATTCTAGACTTCTGTTTCCAGAATTTAGTTTGCTCTTTGATAGATTTAAGGTGAAGATATTTTAATCTATTGAGCTTAATAAGCTCATCTGTTGAGTTATCAAAATAAAAACAAGTCCTGTAGTCTTACAACTTTAGCAGTCTGAGAAACATTATTATCAATGTTCCCAAATACCAGCTTGTTCCAGGATTTAATTGTAAGCTTCAACCTTCTTAGTTTTAAGAAAAAAACAATCATGCCAGTTTCAGTCAATGGGAGATTCCAGCCATTTGCAATCAATGGAAGGAAATCATCCCTGTTGAACCAAGCATCAATGAACCTAAAAGATCTAGGAGAAGAGCGAATTATACTACCTAATGAAAACAGTAAAGGGGAGTGGTCCGAGGTGTCCATGTTCAGCACTTGAATAGAAGAAGGGAATTTCTGCATCCAAGACTGAGATGACAGACCCCTATCAAGCTTTTGGATGGTTGGAATTAGCCAATTGTTGGACCATGTATAAATATTACCAACAGAATTAATTTCTAATAAAGTTTTGGTAGCAATGAAGTGATTAAAATCAGTCATGCTTTTGATTCTTGGTTGTGAGGGACCTTTGTATTCAGAGGCAAATTTTATAGTATTAAAATATCCTATGAGAAAGGTATTTTCAAGATCCATAGCAGTAAGTGCACCCCATAGAAATTGTCTACCAGGGATAGTCCTTAAAGCATATATAAAAATTCCAGTCATTGATGCATTCAGCCTATGGCTAAAAATATTAAATGCAAGAAATTGTAAATGGTCTTGTTTAACTGTAAGTTGTAGATGTCCATTCCACATAATCCATTTTTTTCCACTCAGAGAAAAAAGTGAATTCGAAAAGTGTAATTTCCTTCTGCATGTGTCACATTTTTGGTTCTTATGCCATGGTTCAATAAGGCATAAGAGCTTAATTCTATGTTGTTGAACTAAGTCTAGTAGTCTATCTAGTGAGGTTCTCATCTCTCTTATGTTCCACACTAGGAATCTACTGTTTAAAGTTGTATTCATTAAAAACTATTTTTGGAGCTTCTTGATCTAGTTAGAACCTTATTTGGAGATGGTATTTTTTGTTCTTTTTTTGGTTTAAATTTCCTATTTATTTAAGTGAAATAATTTGCAAGCACTGATTTATCTGAGGCAGGTGCAACAGATTTATCAAGAGGCGAATGTGATTCAGTCAAAGAAATAGGAAGGTTTATGTACCTGACTCTTGTCATCCTGAGATGACTTTGTTGAGATCTCACAGTCTGATTCATTGTCTACAACTCCTGTGTCTTCAAGAAGTAGTGGTAAGAACCCATTCCCTGTAAATCCCTGTGACGTTGCAGATTTTTCGTTAGGAGTAAATGTATATTCAAAGGGAGCAGAAGATGAAATTCAAAGAATTTCATCTTCAAAGAATTACCTGCACCAATTTCAATGTCATCTGTAGCATAGTGGATCCCTCTCTTAAGGGTGAGTTTATATGATGAAATTGATGGAGATTTATGGGTGTTTTGTGACTTGGGTGAACCAGGATGGTGAGGAGTGGAAGTCTTTGGAGGTGAGGCAGTGAAAGAGATCAGAATTGGGGAGTCATAGCATGGCTGAGCATCATTTCCTTTCTGAGATTGAAGCATCTTTGTTTCCCATTGAGGTCTGAAAGAAAGGTTATCAGCTGCCTAGCTTCCTTATCTTTCCGAGCAGTGTTCATACCAGATGGACCATGTTGAACATTGTTTGTGGTGGTAGGCTTGTTTGGTTTGGGGGCAATAACATGGAGGGAGGGTTTGTCCTTGGGAGGAGGCTGAGCAGATAGTGTATCATCTTTATTTTGCAAGATGGTTGTCTCAATGTTGGTGGTAGGTTGAGCATGCTGAAGGATTGGTGGTTGAGTAGTGTTAGTTCTTGGTCTAAGTGACTGTCTTAACTCAGGGCGTAGTTTACCACATAGCTCATCTTCATTCCCTATCATGCTGCAATGGTGGCAATATTTTGGGAGATATTTATATTCAACAACATAACGGGCTACTGACTCATCCTTAATACCTAGCTTGATTTTATTTCTCTACTTTTTTTTCCAGGTCTATCTCTATACATAAGTTGACAGTGGAAGGACTAGTAATACCAGCAGTTGCAACATCCATCTTAATATATGCACCCAATTGATCTCCCATTGCTTTAATCAAAGTAGAGTTGAAATAGTAAAAAGGTACTTTGTGAATACTCACCAAAACTGGAACAATTGAAGACTCAACATCAGGTGAGAAATCAACTATCCATTTCAATACTTTCATTTGAGCCCCAGCAAAAACCCAATAACCTTTCATCCAACATCTTCGGTAATCATCAGGATCTTCAAAATGAATTAAGATGTGTCTGAAGTCAACTGAGTCAATATGAAATTTACCTTTGAAATCGGCCTTGTCAAAAGCATCATTGAGGTTGCCCATCGTTGGTTTCCCATGGGCGAATTTGCCGATTAACGTATTCTGGTAGTGAATCACTAGCGTATCTGCTTGCTGTTGGGTCACAATGATCATCGTTCGCCACGGTGTTGGGTGATCGGAGTGATTTCGTGATTGTAGGGTACATTAGAAGTAAGGGATGGGGGTCTGTTAGCTAGGACTTGAAAAAATCTACGTCCCATGGCCGCTCCATCGTGAAATTGCGGTGGCGCCGCCATGGGCTGGGGTGGGGAAGTAGCCATATTCAGTCCGTTGAGGGTGGAGATGGTATGTCTAACGGTTATAAAAAAGAGGAAAGTTAGTGTTTTAAATGTTCGACAGTTAAATCCTAGAGAAACGTTTGTAGAGAGAGAGAGAGCGGCTAATTCTTTGAGGTTTTTAAGTGAGAAATAAATTAGCTAAAGAGAGAGAAAAGGAGGAAATTAATGAGTCATTGGGTTAAGAGTAGTTCAATGGTCTAGATTTTGAGTAAAAAACTTGAGTGAAAATAAGAGAGTTAACGGAACCCCTCCCATATATATGGTTTATTATCATCAAAATTGGTAAGAAGAAGAATAATTATACTGAATTGGTAAGATCAATGGTAAGGCAAAGAATAATTACATATGAATATGGTTGATTATCATCGAAATTATTCTGAAATTTTTTTGCCTTATCGATTCAGTATAATTATTCTTCACCTTACCAATAAACGTGGTTGATTATCATTGAAATTCATCCCTTCCCTATCCCCTATTCTCTTAGAACTTGTATCTTTGATGATCTCCTAGTATTGGTATGGTTGAATTAAATTGGCACTCATCGATCGGAATATAACGATTTCGAGTTTGATGATGAAACAACAATCATGACGAAAACTAACGATTTTGTAATCGAGGATAAAACACCAACCAAGACGAGAATGAGTAAAGTGTAGGAGGAGATGACACTTGTATAATGTTCCACAAACAATACAACGGATTTGTGGTGCGAATATATGCGAATACAATAATATGCTTCGATGGTAAAAACTTTCACTAAAAATTCTCAAAAGAGACCGTTCAGATTATAGACGGGACTGAAGAAAAAGGAAAAAAATGTGCGAGGGCTTGGTTGAAAAGAAACTTAATACGCGGGGGTCTTTTTGCAATTTTGTGAAATATAATTGATATAAATATGAAATTTTCATTCTCTCTCCCCACTTTTTGATTTCTCCAGAACCGCCACTCCCCATTCCTCTCCCCCAAATCCAAAACCTAATCTCTTCCATCTATGGCGGTTTTCCGATTCATATGTTAATTCAAGCGTGCGGAATAGCAAGTAAGATTCCCGATCTCTTTGTTTTCGTATTTATCATCAATTTGTTCTGGATTTTTGTTTTTGTTGTTCTGTGTTGTAGGTCTAAGCATAATGGTGATGAAAAAAGAAAATCCAGGTTTTGCCGGTGCTACTGAAGGTAAAAACGGATAATCTCTATTGATTGATTTGCTTATCTGCTTTGATTGATTGATAATCTGCTTTTAATCGGCGGTTCTGTGCTCCAGTGGTTGTGTTCTCCGGTGGTTTCGTATTCTGTGCTTATTTTTTTTGATTGAAACTCTTGTTTTGTTGGTGTTGAGCATTGATTTGGTCACTGTTTGTTTAATTTTTGGGTTCTCGCATTTTTGCATGTGTGTTGTGTGGTTTGGATTTATTTTCCATAACCTTGGAGTTTTGTATTCAAAGGTGCATGTTAAATGTTCAAACTTTTTAATTCCTTGTATTCCTTGTAAAGGTTCACTAGTGCACAAGCATACCTTTCTCGGCACTAGATTTAAGGCGTTTTGGCCAAATTTTCACGGAACGGCCGAGTACTGAGCTTGCGAGTTCGCCTCTGTCCGTTCGCCTAGGGGAGAAAAATAAAAAAGGCGTTTTACAGTTGAATAGATGGCGTTTTTGAGAATACCTTAAAATGTTGAACGGCAGGCGACATCATAACAAAACTCACTAATAAGCGACCAGAGAAGCGAAATCGCCTATAAGACTCAGTAGAGGTTGGAAAAGTTGTTCGCCAGTAGTTGTTGGATGGTTTTCTGCTAGTGAATTCGCTAGTTAAGAACGCCTGTAGGCGACATATGACTAGCGATATCGCCTTTTATCACCTTTTATCGACATATGGCTGATGTTACGAAATCGTTTGTGGTTCGTCTGCACAGGCGAATTGTGTAGCGATTTCGTAAGAATGTTTTTACTGGGTATATAAAAAGCAGTTTTTTTTTGCGGGAAGAAAAATAAAAGAACAAGATAAGGGGACTCTCTTTGTTTTTTTTCTCCAAGATAGCTCACATTTTCATGCCGGGATTTTTCCCATCATTGCAAAGGTATGTGGTTGTGAATTGTTATTGAATGTTTTTGGAATGGGCAAACTTGTTTGTGACATGTGTGTGTGCTTGTTTGTATGGTTTTGTAGAGTTTGTTAGAGTGCTAAGTTTGGTGATTTTTTGTGTGATTCTAGTAAAACGGTTGTTGATAGTATCGTGTTAAGCATGGGTCGTAGTGAAATCATGTTGGAGAATAAGCGCCTTTCAAAAGTTTATATGGAGTTGATCAAAGAATTTATTGATTTTGGTTGGAGGGATTGTGTAGAAAAGAAAATGGGAGGGCTAAGATGTCCTTGCAAAGATTGCCTTAACAACGCGATCTATGAGGATGTAGCGGTGATGCGAGAACATTTGATTTGTAGAGGTTTTGATCCTACATATACAAAATGGGTTTGGCATGGAGATGGTGCAAGTAGTAACGATGCGGAGTTTGATGTTAGGCTTGACTTGGAAGAATTACGTTATGATGGTTGTCTTGATGAAATGGCGGAAGACGTGGCTATGGATTGGGTAGGAAAGCCGAGCATGTTAGCGGCGATGTTTAATGATAAAGAGACACCATTGTACAAGGGTTGTAAACATTCAGTTCTTGGTTCTACGTTGTTGTTGATGAATTTAAAAGCTCGACCTGGAATATCTGACAAGGGGATGACTGAATTGTTAGAGTTGGTGAAAGAGTTGCTACCCACTGACAACTTGTGCCCTGATCGAGTATATGCTGCAAAGAAGATATTATGCCCTATGGGAATGGAGATGCAGAATATTCATGCATGCCCTAACGATTGTATGTTGTACAGAGGAGATGGCAAGGCCAGGGATACGTGCCGAGTATGCAATGAGCCTCGATACAAGTCAAAGGTGGGGACCGTAGATGTATGTAGCGAGAGTGTGACACCGTCTAGATGCAAAACGCCGGCTAAAATAGTGTATTACCTTCCACTGATTCCTCGACTGAAGAGGTTGTTTGCAAATCTTGAGGATGCAAAGTTGCTGACATGGCATGCAGATAGGGTTAGGGAGGACGATGATATTATTTCACATGCCTCAGATGGAGGTCAGTGGAAAAAAATGGATGAGAGGTACCCTGAATTTGCTGCAGAGCCAAGGAATGTGAGGTTAGACTTATCCACTGATGGCATGAACCCCTTTGGTAACATGTCTAGCACCCACAGTTCTTGGCCAGTTATGGTTGTGATATACAATCTGCCATCGTGGTTGATGATGAAACGTAAGTATGTGTTATTATCCATGATGATATCTGGTCCCAAGCAACCGGCCAACGATATTGACGTGTACCTAGCGTCTTTGATTGAAGATTTACAGAAGTTATTCGATGTCGGTGTCTGGATACCTGATGGCAGTCGAGGTGATGAGAAATTTGAACTGAAAGGAATGTTGTTGTGGAGTATATATGACTTTCCAGCATTAGGTAACTTGGGCGGTTATTCAGTGAAAAGTCACTTTGCATGTCCTATATGTGAGAGCAAGACTAGTTATTGTCAATTAAAACACAGTGGTAAGCCAGTGTATCTCAGGCACAGAAGATTTCTTCCGACGGGACATCCTTGGAGGCGAGCGAAGAATTGGTTCAACGGGAGAGAAAAGCATGATCCCGCCCCAATCCCTTTAACTAGAGAGGAGGTTCTAGAAAATGTTACTGGGATGGATCATGAATTTGGTAAGGGAAAGAAGAAGAAGGCATCGAATAGTAGTTGGAAGAAGTGTTCGACCTTATTCAAACTATCTTACTGGAAGCATTTGGACGTACGTCACTGTCTCGATGTGATGCATATTGAAAAGAACGTATGTGAAGAACTTGTAGGTACGCTGATGAATACCCCTGGAAAGACAAAGGATGGCCTGAAAGCGTGGAAAGATCTTGTACAGCTCGGAATTCGTTCATCTCTTGCCCCCATAGAGGAAGAATGTAAATCCTATTTACCTCCCGCTTGTTACAGCATGTCAACGGAGGAGAAGAAGCGTTACTGTAATGCTCTAAAGTCTGTTAAGGTTCCAACAGGGTACTCTTCGAACATTCGTAGCTGTGTGAATACTAAAGAATTGAAGCTGGCGGGAATGAAGTTGCTCGACTGTCATAATCTTATGCAGGAGCTTAATGTAATTGCTTTACGAGGATCGTTTCCTCGGCACGTGAAGAAAGCAATATCGAAGCTATGTTACTTTGTTAAGTGCATATGTTGTAAGTAAGTGAGCAGGCGGAAGCTGGATGAGTTGCAGGAAATGGTGGTTGAAGTTTTGTGTAGGATGGAGATGTACTTCCCCCCTTCATTCTTCAACATCATGATCCACGTGATAGTCCATTTGGTGAGGGAAGTAAAATTTTGTGGCCCCGTTTACTTGAGATGGATGTATCCATTTGAGCGGTACATGGCGATATTTAAACATTTTGTGAAGAATAGATATAGGCCTGATGCTAGTATTGTTTAGAGGTATGTTGCAGAAAAGGTTATTGAGTTCTGTACTAACTATATGAAAGATTTTGCCACAATGGGGATACCAAATACTAGGCACGATGGGAGATTGGAAGGGCACGGTCTTAAGCATCATAGTTTGTTCAGTCCTACCGCGAGAGACATAGACGCAGTACATTTGTATATCCTCAGGAACCACGCGTCGGTGACCTCTTATGTTGACGTACACATGGAGGAGATTAGAGTCTCAAATGCATGGCCTGTCGGTGACTCTAGGATCCTAGAGAAGCATTGTGCCAATTTCATTAGGTGGCTGCAAGCTCATGTTCTGGCAGGGGACCATCCTGATACTGTCAAGGTGTTATGCAGAAGGCTGCTAGGAACTGTTTCCTCGTTTGGCGGGTACGACATAAACGGTTACACTTTTGGTACTAAATGGTTGGATGAGAAGTCGACTAACCAGAACAGTGGTGTGGTAGTACCGGGCGAAGCCAACGTTCATGGATGCGATCATACTACAGGACCATCACCGACATATGGGAGATTGACTTCATTAGTGCCAAAATTCCAGTGTTCAAGTGTGAATGGGTGAAGGAAAGTGGCGGGGTGCGGAAAGAGGATTACGGTACAACCCTGGTGAATCGTAGTATTCTTGGCTCTGAAGGTGATTCGTTTATCATGGCGTCACAAGCGCACCAAGTGTTTTATGTGAAGGATCCACAGGATAATAGGTGGGAGGTTGTGGTGAATTGTAAGCAGGCACTTCTTTACAACGGCAACGACGAGGATTACAGCTTTGGTACAGATATCAGGGACCTTCTGGGTTTAGAGTCAAACGAAACCTTAACTGAAGACGAGGCGAATTTGAAAAGTTTTTTTGCGCGGAACGATCACATGGAGGGCATTTGGATCACCGATGCCTGGAAGCCAACGAAGCGGAAGAGGAATCAACCTAAGAATTTATGACAACTTCGTATACAACAATCATGTTTGTTTTTTTAATAAGAGGGACTGATTAGTCATGTTTGAATTTAAACGACAATTTGAAACAATAGCCTAGGCGAATCCAAAGAAGGTATCGCTTCTTAAATTTGCCATGAAGAATTCGTTAGAGCAAACTCGCTTGTAAAATCTCCTAAAGAAAAACTACGTTGTTTTGTATCATATTTCTAACGTAGGATCTAGCTTACTTTCTGGCGACATCTTAACCATATTCGCCTATATTTGGCGAGTTCGCTTAGAGGAACGCCTGTTGCTCTCTGTCCACCCAGTCGAGTCACAAGGCGAAATCGCAAGCTAACTCGCCTGCATCATATTTCTAACATAAAAGCTAGATTACTTTCTGGCGACATCGTAACCATATTTGCCTCTGTGTAGCGAGTTCGCTTAGAGGCTCGCCTGTTGCTCTCTGTCTATCCAGTCAAGTTAAAAGACGAATTCGCTTTCTGTGACGCCTACAGGGGAACTTGGTTCCGATTTCGCTAACAAGGCGAGTTTAAAGTATTAACTACAAGACTAATTCCTTTCCCTTTTTCGTTTTTACACTAGAACCATTACAATTTTAGTCTAACTAAGACATCAGTAAAAACCTTTGAAATTCTAGGGAGTTAATTTTTTTTTGGGGTTTGCATGGGGTAATCATGAAAATGTGGAAACGCCTTTACATATTCCAAGAAAAAATAACCATAATTAATATTTTTTCTAGGAACTCGCACATGCTGTGCAAATCGAGTTCCTGAGCCCTATATATGTCAGCCCCTCCTCCCTTTTAAGCCACATCAGTGACTTCATTCCCACATTCCCCTAAATATTACTCCCCCCTTTGTTTGCCTATCTCTTCCCATAAATTTGTCTATTTTCACAGCCCTCCCATCAGATATGTTAACGGAGATCTTCATTCGTGTTTTCTTCAGCTCGATACTTCGTATATAGTGGAGAGGAGCCCAAAAGGGATCTCCAGTGGCTCACTAGGGCTTCTAGAATAGGTCACAAAGAGTCCACCTATGCCTTGGATCTTTTTGCTATCTACGACGGTGATGTGCAGGAAGGCATGAATCTGATCACCACCATGAAGAGAACCGACAAGAAAGGCCTCCGGGTTGCTTGGGAACGCGTCAAAAACAGTTTGGATTACTCTAAGGGTTGGTCGAACTACTACAGGTTCCTCACACAAGGAGCAGTCAAGCCTAGGCCGATCTGCTGCAATCTGCATGTTGGTCTCAATCGCAGTGTGAGGTACAATCACTGGGAAAGAGTTGATCCTGCGGATATCTCTTGTGATGCATGCACCTGCGATCAGGAACTTATTCATGTCCTCGGTGCTCCATGAGCCTTTTTGTAATAGAATAGAGCAAAAAATACCAAAGAGCAAAAAACTATTGCCACCTTTTTTGTAATATAATAATTTATTTTATGAACAATATTGATTGAAAAAAAAATCTTTTTAATATAAAAATCTTATGATATGTGGTGATTATTCATTTGTATTTACATAGGTCTTCCCGGCTGCGTTTGGCATACCCGGTTTTTGCAAATCTGGGATTTTGAGAGTCCTGATTTGCAAAAACGCGTTTGGTTCAATTGTTTTTGCAAATCCGATTTTCGCCCCACAAAATCTGGTTTTTGTACTGTTAGGTCCAGATTTGGCTATCCAAAACCAGACGCAAAACCAGATTTCCCCAACTCTCGTCCCCAACTCCGTCGTCCCCAAACTGCCACCTACGCCGGTAAACTCTCTCCTCCCTCGACGCGTTCTCCCACTCGTCGGGCCCCCTGTTAGCCGTCCCGGTGCCGACGACTACCTGCTCACCATACCGGCGCCGCCGCTGCATTCGTCGCCCGCCTCCCACTGTCGGTGATCTGTCCAACCCCGCCACTAGACGCTCCCGTCGCCGGAGATCCGTACCGGGCCGCTACCAGACCGTCCCGACTCCCGATTTCCCAGATCGGAGTTTTCCCTGTTTCCCACTTTCCAAGGTTAGTACTCAAATTACATTAGCTCTGAGTTCGGAATTCAGCTTTTCATAAGTTAAACTTCTTGATTGTTCTTGTTGTTAGTACCTAAGACATCTGATGCTTCTGATTTTGCACTTTCTAATTAACATATCAATTAGGGGGTTTGTTTAGGTTGGTACCTCTTGTAAACTTTGTGGGAAATGAATTGATTCCCTGTGGAAATGATGCTGCTTTTTGTGATTTTATCATGGTAGATCTGTCTTGGTGTGTTCTTGTGTAGCAAAGCATAATTGAGAATTCTCAGTTCTCATTTTCTTGAAGTTTGTGCTGAGAATTTGCTTAGATATCGTCTGTTGAAGTTTTAGTTTTTTTGGGGAAAAAGATAATCTTTTGCCCTTTTCTGTTTAGTTGATTTCTGGGGTTTTGATTTGGCTCTTTTAGCTTGAAAGTAATTTTACACTTGTATGTATGGACTGAGGAGATTAATGTGTTATTTATGTATTCTTTTTCTGGGTTGATCAGTTGAAGTTGAAGAAAGATTGGATTTTGATTTTGGAACCTAATGTCTCCGGCGCAGCTGGTTGTTGTCCTGGAGGAAGAGGGGCGGAGTATTGCTTCTTCGACCACGATGGAGAGCGCTCTACAGAGCGAGACAGTTTTCAAGGAGAGGAACTATATGGGGCTTTCTGACTGTTCTTCTGTGGACAATTCCACCATTTCCAACTTATCTGATGGCAACTCGATGAATTTGAAGGCTACAGAGCTCAGGCTCGGGCTCCCGGGGTCTCAATCACCCGAGAGGGACTTATCGCCGCTGATTGATGAGAAGCCACTGTTTCCCTGCACCCTTCGAAAGATTCTTCGAGCTCACAGAGGGCTATTACATCGGGCAACAAGAGAGGCTTCTCTGATGCTATGGAAAAATTCTCTGAGGTAAACTTTAGGGATCTTGTATCTTTTATGTATTCTGAGAGAAGGTAAACTGAGGATTGTTTGTTTTGTTTTTTGTTTCTTATTTCACAGGGCCAGTTTTCTGAAGTTAATGCTCTGTTGACACCAAAATCAGCTGCTGCTAAAGAGATTTCTGGCGCCCCTGTTTCCAAATTGAAAAGGAGGTTGTATCCCAGAGTGCTGCTGTTCAAGAGAATCCCCGTGCTACTGGGGCTCGTGCTCCTAAGTAAGTCTTTCATTGCAGAATCTTAGAACGATTTTTTAACTTAGATTGAATTAACATATGATGTTGATTGGAGTGTCTTTTTTTGTTCTGTTGATTTCAGGGCACAAGTCGTTGGTTGGCTACCTGTTAAGTCGTTTAGAAAGAACAGCATGGCCTCTGTGAAGACTGCTGAGGAAGTTGATGGTAAAGTTGGATCCTCTAGACCTCTGTTTATCAAAGTTAGCATGGATGGTGCTCCCTATTTGAGGAAAGTGGATATTAGAATGTATACAACATATCAGCAGCTCTCCTCTGCTCTGGAGAAGATGTTCAGTTGCTTTACCATTGGTGAGTACTACGGCTCCCATGGAGTTGGAGGCAAAGAGGCTCTTAGCGAGAGCAAACTCAAGGATTTGCTCCATGGATCAGAGTATGTTCTCACCTACGAGGACAAATATAATGACTGGATGCTTGTGGGTGATGTGCCATGGGAGTAAGTTCCTTAAATCCATGTTGTCGTGAGAAAAAATGAATGTTTGCAATGCTGTAACTGTTTTTTAGATAAATTATCCGTCGTACATTCCATCACTAATTATTTCAGTTAGAGGCTTGTTGTTGTTTGTATGTGACCCTAAAGGGCCTTGAATTGTTCAAATGAGAACTGGACTAACTTTATGCCCAACTAAATTTTCTAAAACCTCCAAATATGTCAAGTCTTAAGTCGCCTGCATGAGATTGGATTTTGATTTTGGAACCTAATGTCTCCGGCGCCGCTGGTTGTTGTCCTGGAGGAGGAGGGGCGGAGTATTGCTTCTTCGACCACGCTGGAGAGCGCTCTACAGAGCGAGACAGTTTTCAAGGAGAGGTACTATATGGGGCTTTCTGACTGTTCTTCTGTGGACAGTTCCACCATTTCCAACTTATCTGATGGCAGCTCGATGAATTTGAAGGCTACAGAGCTCAGGCTCGGGCTCCCGGGGTCTCAATCACCCGAGAGGGAGTTATCGCCACTGATTGATGAGAAGCCGCTGTTTCCCCTGCACCCTACGAAGGATTCGTCGAGCTCACAGAGGGCTATTACATCGGGCAACAAGAGAGGCTTCTCTGATGCTATGGAAAAATTCTCTGAGGTAAACTCTAGGGATCTTGTATCTTTTATGTATTCTGAGAGAAGGTAAACTGAGGATTTTTTTTTGTTTCTTGTTTCGCATTCCTACAATCATTTACCAACAACAAAGATTGTTGTTGATGATTTATGATATTATAAGTACTAGTTATCATTTTTTGGGTAAAGTTTGGTTGAGTTTGTTCAATAACTAATATGATTGACTGAGGTTGTTGATAGTTTTAAATGGAGTAGGAACACTTGTCTATTCTCAATATTAGTTGTCCAGCTTGCTCTATGTTGGTTAAAATATGTTAGAGTGAAATGTTATTGGTAGATTTAACTGAATCAGTTTTTTCAGTTGTTGTAATGTAACAGAATTTGTTTGTGTTTCAGTATGATGTGTACGGGAACTTGTTTGGTTTACTAGCTGCACACCCGGTCGCTCCTTTTGTGACTCTTTACCATCTCGACGTAGTGGAGCCCATCTTCCCTAATGTAACTAGAGTTCAAGCACTTCAGCAGCTTTTTGTTCCCATGAAGCTCGATTCAGCTGGACTGATGCAGCAGTCCATCGCTATGACAGCACGCGAAGCTGGACAGTCTCTGTCTCGTGGGGCTATGCCATACAGGTTTCCGTGGAGTTTTGTCACCAAGAGAGATGGAAATGCCCTTGAGGACGTTTTTGAATTGTTACAAACGAGCCGATTACACAGCATACGCTTTCAACACGAGGCCTGTGATGAGGAACTCGTGCCAGAAGCCGTTTGTGTTTTACCTATCCAAGGCGAGAACAAATGGTTCGATAAATATCACAGTTACTGAGTATGTGAAGCATCGTGTTCCTCATCCAGCTTGTAGATGGAAGATGCCTGATCCGGCTCAAATTGTCAAGATTGAAGTTCGTAAGAAGCCTGATCCATAACTTTGGGAACGGGTTAGCATCTATTCTCCCTTATTTCTTGCATACATCACGAATGGTGTTTTAAATGTTTTTAAAAAAAGCTACATAACGCTCTTTTTGTGGCAGTCTCTGAGGAGAAACTGTTGCAGAGTAACAGACGTGAAAAAGGGAAGCATGGAGATCGAAGTAGGTGTATGTAGTGAAGGGGAGATAAGCGAGATAAAACGATAGGCCTAACTAGAAAGACTCGCATTCTTCAGCCAGTTCAGTGTTTAGTAGTCTGTATCCCTCTCTATCTGCTTAAACTCGGGCCTTCTCCCGGGCCATTGTAACACGGCTGTCCAGATCAGTTGAACGGAGGATGGCCGGCTGAATGTAGGAAATTTGTTTTCAGGAGATGATGAGTACACAAGCCGGTAACCACGTTTGTTTCCATGATCTTCTTCTGATGTTGAATAACCGCTGCGGGTTTTAATCTCTGGTAGTCTTAGGAAGAGTTCCATCTGTTGTGATGCCTTAGCTTAATTTATATTCTTTGTATTTATCCTAAAACCATGGGTTCTGCCTCTGTGAATTTATATGAGAAATTGCTTAGCCTTTGTCATATATCTTCTTCTACCCTTTATTGTCTCTGTTTTAGAGAACTAAAAGCTTTTGCAAAACATGTTCTTTGTGTTCAATTGTTGTTGAACAAAAAATGTTGATTTCATAGCTTGTATGTATTTTGAATCATACATAATGAATATGCAACGCACATTCGAAGGGTGATAATGAACGTCAAAGTCATCGAAATTTAGCGCAAAAAAATACATTGTTTTTTATTCAAATTGTCGTTATGATTAATAATTTACAAATTAAATTTCGAAACAAAATCGAAATTTCGAACCATATTTCGAAATTCAAACCAAACAAGTTTTAAATTTTATAATTATAAAATTTAAATCTAACCAAATATGGTTTTTGTTTTGGACTTGCAAAATCCTGACGAACCAAACAAGATTTTTGTTTTGGACTTGCAAAATCCTGACGAACCAAACAAGGTTTTTGTTTTGGACTTGCAAAATCCTGACGAACCAAACAAGGTTTTTGGAAAATCAGACTCACAAAAACCCAAACAAAAACCCAACTCCCAAAAACCAAAAACAAAAACCAGACTCTCAAAAACCTGACGAACCAAACACACCCTAAGTATTTTTAAAAAATTATTCATTCATGCATTTAGTGAGGTTATTGATTTAGCAAGGCTTCATTTATCGAGTTTTAACTGTATGTGCAAATAGTAAAGCTGTAGGCGATTCAATTAGCGAGTTCGCCTATGTTAAAGCTGTAGGCGATTCACATAGGCGAATTCGCTTGTAAATAAAAAAATTGTTGGCCTTTGGGCCTAGGAACTATGATATGGGCCAGATTGGGTATGGGCCATGTGTATGTATAGTGTATGTATATTGCATTCAAGTGTTGTTTCATGGATAATTTGCGCGGGTCGGCGACTTATCGAGCCCTTCTATTTTTCCAGCACATATATACTAATCAATTGGCTTTCAATGCACCGATGTGCGAATAATGACACTGCCAGGAGGCGAGTTCGCCTCTTTCGACGCCAGTACCCGTTTACAATGGGCGAGTTCGCCTGCAATTACGCCTCTAAGCGTAACTAAAAGCGATGTCGCTTGGACGCACCCTTAAACCTAAACCCTAAACCCTTCACCCTAAACCCTAAACCCACACCTGAACACCCACACCCATAAACCCTGTATACTATATCCATTCTAAAATGGATTGATTAATCATATTATACTCTATTGATAATTGTAGCAGGTTAAGCGTTTAATTAACACGAAAACCGACCTGATTCGATATTCTTGATACGATTCTGACCGAATCAACACCACTAATCGTAGCACATATTTATAAGCGGGTCATTGCCGGTGAACAATTACACACTACCGGTTCCAAATGTTTTACAAGCCAACACTGTAGTATTAATTCATCGACTCATCTCGGCACTAATATACAAATCTTTTATAAATCCATGTGTACTTTTAGATAACCGATGTTACTAGAGTCATATTGTGTTCCAGTAACGTGCTCTTCTGCAGATGACAACCCGACAATAACATACTCATCCAATACCGATCAGTTACTAGCATTTGTAACATATGTTTTTCATATCAATTCGAAAAAACATTCACAAGATCTCAGAAGTTTTTCTTAACCATTTTATCATATACAATGTCATATGTGCAGTCCGATGCTGATACATATATTATTCATGAACGGGTTTGAAACTGCGAAAAATTAGTACTTTGATAGGTCGTTTTTAACTATCAAATAACCTGCTAACATGTAGGTTACAATTAAACACAGAGTAAGCAAGGTTGATCCCTTGAGGAACAGTTTAATTATACTTGTATTCCTATTGAACAAGTTTGGTTAGCAACCACCTTTTTGTTTTGAGAAAATTGTGTATTAATAACTAAGAACTAAATTAACTAGATTACTAATGCAAATAAAAATAGAATTAAACGAATGCAAGAAACACGAATATCAAATAGAGAGTAGAATCCGGTAACAGGTAAATCCACATTAACATATGATTTGATTGATCATGGGGTCAAAGATAAACCGAATATGCATAAATCAACCAGTTATAGACTTCGAGAATAGCACACCCGATCCAATTTCTTCTTACTTTATCGGTAGTCAGCAAGAATAGTTAAACTAACTACTTCTCTAATCAAGATATAACCTAACCGGAATAGCCTACCTAGATTTAATACCTCAACAGCATTAAGCACCAAAGAAACCCGATTCAGACAATTTATAATCAGAATAGCTGTCACAAATTATCTACCCCTTACTCCCAACTATTGGCGTATAGTTTCGCCACTAATTGAATCTATCCCTAAATACAGATAAATAGAGGAACTCAACTGGCACTATTCCAAATCACAAAAGATTGCGCAGGTCTCAAGCAATTTAGAAATAAACGTTAAACTCATGGATTAAGAAGGAACTCACGCAATTCAATTATAAGCACATTTAGGCCTCACGATAAATCATAGTTAATGCTTCATCACCCTAACCGGACAAGAAATTTAGCTACTCATGCTATGAATAAACACACAAATAATATAACAAATCATAATTAAATAACAAAGAGATAAAAAAGAAAAAAGTTTATTGATTATGACGGAAAATCCACTTGATGGCTCCAGTTCAAATAATTATTTACAGCTCAAACCCTAACTATCACGGCTGTACGGGATGTCTACCTGTAATGCCCAGCCATACATAATATATATCTAGGTCTCCCTTAATTATATATATAGATAAAGAATATATCAAAACCCTAATCCTAATTATAAATGGAAAATCCCACCTAATAACACATTCACACGTGCACTAATTATTCAGTTTCAATATTTGTGCCCTAATTATTCTATTTTGCCACCACTAATTAAGGCCAATTAAATAGACTCTCATGCATAATTCAGTCCACCTTCTAGCACCGATCTTTCACAATATGCATAGATGATTAGTGCTCGACATGTCAAAGCACAACTTAACCGCTCGTAGAAAAAGACCAGTAATAGAAGTTGCCTTATTCTCGTCGCTTTATTCTTCTTCCCGGAATAATGGAATTAACGATCTACTATTCGTTGGAGCACACTACCTCATTAAAAAACCTTTCGGAAAAAGAGTATAGTGTCTAGCTCTCCACCATGGCTCAAAACGCTTGATTTTGCTTCTTTTTCAGCACTTCTCCATTTGATTGCTTCACAACAATTAGTATATTAAACCTGCACCAAAAAACACCTTCGTGAACATCAAATAGCAAAAGAGACTTAAAAACCACATAAATTAAGTGTATAAATTATAACCGATCATACTTGTAGATTTATGACTAAGGCTTTCTACATGAAATGATTACATAAGTAATCATGAACACGGAGGCGATATCTCCTCTTTCATTCGCCTATAGGCGAATTCGTAACAAGGTAAAACAGTAACCGACCAAAAGTACTATTCAGACATGGCTTGTCCACATAAACCATGCTATATATATCACTTTACCCGGATTTTCCAGCTTTGAACCTCATTTTCACCATTCCTATCTATCTACCCTCCATTCTCTCTCACCTTATCCCTTCCTCAACCTCAAGAACAAATCAATTCAATCCAAATCCATTCTCATACCATTCCAATCCGAAAATCACTTCAATCCTAAGCACAATCTCATTCTCAAAGCTCAAACCTTGTTTTTGTGCCATGAGCTCAATCCTAGGAACCTAAAAACCCACCAATCTAGATCAACCTTCCTTCAAATTTGGGTAATACAAACAAAGCTCGCAACTTTGTGAAGTAGACATCAAGTACAAGCTAAGAGCTTCTTCTACAAGTAAGGTATGTGTCTAAAATTCCATGTCTATGTTGAATGGGCATTTAATTTCCTTTTTTGTTGACATTTATTACACGAAGGACATGCTAGAGTGAAGTTTATCACTTGTTAGGCCCTCACTAATAACTATTGTGTGTTTTTATTATGTGCAAGCAATAATTAGTCATGGTAAATGTTTCGAAAGAGATGTCAACAAGTGCAAGACGTTGTAGTAACAAGAAAAAGGGCCAACTAGTTCGTTCCCATTGTAGGGTGTTACAAAAAAGAATGTGGAGAGGTGAACTAACGCATGTTGGATTCAATGCCAAGGGAGTATGCAACCGACTAAAAGATGAGTGTGCAAAATGGTCAAGTTGGTGTGGCCATGTTGGAAGAACATTTATAGAAATCACGGAAGAGAATTGGAGACATGTACCCCAAGAGAAGAAAGAGGAAGTGTGGGTGGAATGCCAACTGAGTTCTTGTTTACCATTCAATGAACTATCTATCTAGTATATATTATATGTCTTGATAACATGTAGATATAATATTTCTTCTATCACTTGTTGTAGCGACCTTTTGAAATAGAAGCTCAAGACATCGAAGCGGTAAGGGTGAAGGAATTCAACATCGTCTCAAAGGCTTTTCGCGAGCACAAGTATAGTCTAAGAAAAGACTACTTGTATGAGAAAGGAAAGTGGCTAGGTCGTGATCCAAGGGATACAATCATATCACAATCGATACGTGGGAGGCGTTCAAACAAGCATCCCTTGAGAATAAGTCCAAGGTGATTAACAAATATCAAATTCATTAATATTAACCTAGTCTTCTTCATACAAGTATATTTCATGTTCACCATGTGATACCCTAACTTCTTGTGAATAAGGGAAATGGGACAAAAAGGTCATATCCGCGAATTCCCAAACAATGCCTTACACCGGTGGTAGGTCGGGGTATTTGGGTGTTGGTGAGAAAGAGGGGCTTGGGGAGAAGGAGGAACAAGTGAAAGAGTTGGTATTAGGGGGGATGGACGAGGAGGAGGCTCGGTACGTCATAGTGGAAAAGGATGCCGAAGATAACACTAAAGAACGACTCTTCGTGTTGGGTCGAATTAGGGAAGAGGATGGTAAATTCACAACGGATGAGGCCGAAAAATGTGCAAAGAGGGTGGTAAGTATTTCTTTCTTACCACAATACATATTGTAGTCACTTACATTTATACTTGTCTTCCTTTATATAATAGGAACTTTTAGAGCGCCAAAAAGAAGATGGTACATTTGTCCCTTGTGGGAAGAATGATGTCTTCAGTGCGGCTTTAGCTCTTGGAGAAAAGAAGAAACACCCGGGAAGAGCATTAGGTGTTGGGGGTTATGCGACTCAAGTTGAGGTTTTTGGGATTAGGCGAAGTTGCGACGATCCTAAACCATCAAAAACTTCAACAAGTTTTGAGCGAGTTGGCAGCGACCAAGGCGGAAATGAAGGACTCGAGGGAGGTCATGAGAGATATAGCACAACACACCAACTATCCCCATATCGAGAGGTTAGGAGAATGTCATCTTCCGCCCTTTTCTAAGGCTTCTCAAGCCTCGCCTCAAATTGTGGAGGATGAGGGTGAGAATGTGGAAATGGAGGAGGAACTAGTGCCTCCATCTCCGCCTTTATCTCCCATCAAGTTGAATGTGGCTCCCTCGCGACAAGTCCAAAAGGTGCCCCAATCTCCGACTTCGTCTCCCATCAAGTTGAATGTGGCTCCCTCACGACAAGTCCAAAAGGTTAGTTCCAATTTTATAATTTACAACTACATTTAGTATAATGTCTTTATTAGAAAAGTAAGATGATTATCTTTCTTGTGCTTTTATTTATGATAGAATCCCCTTTGCAAGCTATATGTGTCGCATGGTCCCAATTCAACCCCACTCCATGTCGCCAATGGCACATGCGACACTAATGCGGTCAAACACAATCGTAGTGACATCCCCACCGGATTTTATAGCGTTCGCATTGACCAAGTTTTGAACCAAGTTTTGCTAGAACTCGAAATGCTTCCGGTGAAGGAGAAAGTGATGGTAAGAGTTGGGGAGGGTAAAGGTTTCCATGTTCTATGGCCAAAATGGTTGGTGCTTGATGAAAAATACACCTCCATACCCTGTAGGAAACCACAACCTCGACAAACTCCTCAAATTCCGGTCCACACCGTTCCTATTGCTAGAAAGACATTTGACCCGACCCTCGTGGTGTTTCTCAAATCCCTCCCACCCTTAGTTCGAGTATTGTATGATTTGATATCCTCGGACGACAAGGATGCAAGTTATGCCTTTCTCGGAAATGAAGGGAGCTTTGGAATGACAAACGACATCATCGTACCATGGGGTGATTTCGAATATTTCTGGAATTGCACTGAACTACCCGCCACCATTCTTTGCCTCAGTCAAATGTAAGCAATTAGTATTGTTTTTTTTCCAAAAATTACCACATTATCAAACAGTATAGTTAATCGCTCGACATTCTTGTCTACTACATTCTCAGCTTCTTGCATCACCATGGCTATCATCGGGGAAAGCATTTCATTGGGTTTTTGCATCCAACACATATGCAAGCGAGTATGGAGAGCAATAGGCAAAGACTGGATTACTTGACTTCTACTCTCTCGGACAAATCTAAGAAAATATTCATTGGACCATATATCGAGGGGTAAACCTTGCAATTTTGTCTATTCTTTTTACTTTCCTACAATTTTATGTTTCTACAAAAAAAAAATGACCATTTGGATTCGTTCATGTGATTTGTAGTGATCTTTGGAGCTTTGTTGCATTAATACCCGCTTTCAAGCAAGTGTATTGGATAGACCCACTCCACCGCCCTCCATCCATAACATTCGCCGATCTCCTCGACAATGCATTTCATCAAGTTAACGACAAAACACTCCTCGACTTTCACCTTCTGAACATTAGGGTAACTTGTTATGCTTATGCTAACATGTAATTTCAATTGCGTTTTTTAAAACTAAACCATTGCTATAACCATGGCATATATTGTAGTCTAGGAAGCAATCTTCGGACTGGGAATGCAGCTATTATACGATGTTTTTCGGTTTGATAGTGGTAGATGGTGTTCAAAACAACATCACTACAACAAACCTTAGCAATTGCAACACATATGCATGCGACAAAAGTGTAAATGTTGCGATTTCGCCACAATTTTTCCAATTTGTCTTTTTTTTGTGACATCTTTACGTCGTTTCTATAATGTGTCTTATTACTTGCGACACACATGCGACACATTAGTTAGTGTCTTAGTATTATGACAATAATTTACGACATTTAATATAGATGTCACAGTTAAGCGACAGAATCGTATATTTGTTGGAAATTCGTGGCACTATTGTGTCATTTATTTGTCATGTCACATATCTTACGACATATATGCTACACTTTCTGTAATGTTCAAAAAAAGTGATAAATTAATTGTGCCACTTTATTATAATGTCTTAATTAAACAACACAATGTAAGATTTGTAGTAAATTTATGACATAAAATTTAGCAGTTTAGGGAGAGGATGTAGCAACATATAAAGTTAAAGATTGGCAAAGTTCAAGTGAGACAGGTTCAGGAAGCAAAAGTAACAAAAGATGTAAACTAGACCAGCAAACAATGCAGCGAACTTCCACTCGGTACATCAGCATGTTCACGATCCAATTAATTGAAATATAAAATAGAAAATTTACCACGGCTCAATTGATGGAATGGTGGAGAAAACGTAATCATTATCACCTAATAAATGATCACTTCTCCTGTTCATTTGATCAATTAGACGGGGATGAACATAATCAAAATTATGACTAAAAAATGTGTAAAAAAAGGACTTGTATAGCTTACTTAGGAAAATCCAAGTCCATGCTTTAGGAAACCTAAGAGTTAATCTTCCTGAAATGTAAAATGGACCTCTTTCACATCAATAGGAGAAATCGTAATCATCATCACTAGAGCAATATTCAGTCATCTATATATATAGGACAAGCAATATAAAAATAGCAAGAATGTACCTTTTTCGAAACTAACTAACCACATTCCTCTGTCCCTAATCTTTTGATACATTTTGCCGTCGAACATCCAATTGGACAAGTTTACCTGCTGGGACTATATGTTAACAACTGAAAACACTAGCACACATAAAGTTGAATCAGTAGATGAACAAAAAAGTCCTCCTTCAAAACAAAGAGAAAGTTTATTAATAAATCACAATAAGGAGAAAGCACACAAACTAGATTTATGATGCAAAGAAACTACAGGGAACTCTAAGCATTACTACTATACTGTTCCTTTTTAAGCAAACAATGTATGTTTTGATTTTTAACCACAGAAGTATTTAAACACAATCTCTAAAGTTAAGAGTTTCTGATGAAATTACCCGAGTGGTGGGCATATCAAGCTACAACGTTGAACCTTTCAAGTTTCAGTGTATGGGGCCACTTTTTCTCTCTACTTTTTCTCTCTCCATTCTCTCTAAGTTTTATTCACATGCGCCACTAATTACTTCCGTCACCAACGTTACAAAATAATAACGTTATCAGCAGAAACTAATAGATAACGGATCTTTCCTGGTAGAGCCATGGCGGCACCGCCGCCCCGGCACGGTGGAGACACCCGCCGGAAAATCCTTTTTTCAAGCTTTAGCCCCAAAAAGTCAACCTCTATTCAAATCCCTACCTTCCAATCCCGAAATTAAACCAATTTCTTTCCGAATGAATGGCAAGGTGGCATGTATCTACTCTAAGCAAGACGTTCAAACATTTCCTGCTCACTACAACAATGCACTTGTCGGAAAATTCCTCAATGGTAAGTCCAGTATGGAAGAAATCCATAGCGCCTTTCAAGCCATGGGATTTATGGGCAAGTTACAGATCGGTTCCATGGATTACCGACACATCTTGATTAGGCTTAAGGACAAGGAGGATTATCAAAGGTTCTGGATGAGGTCTCACTGTTCGATCCAAGGGCGTACAATGAAGATTCTGAAGTGGTCTCCAGATTTCTCAACTGAAATTGAGTCCTCCATAGTGCCAGTATGGGCAACTATCCATAAGCCCCCAATTTCATATTATAACACCTCAGCAATTCAGGATTTTGGGAATCAGCTTGGGGTGTTTCTCAAGATGGATGCAACTACCAGTTCTCTCACAAGGCCATCTGCCATTAAGGTTTGTATTGAAGTTGATTTGATGAACACTTTGCAGCCTTCTATAATTATTGGGGATCCAGACACTTATGTAGAATGCCAAGTTGAGTATGAAAATGTGCCCTTTTATTGTACTCACTGTAAGAGGATAGGGCATGAAGATGCTAGATGTGTGCATCTCCACCCTGAGTTGAAAAGAAAGCCAGCACAGATGAATGGGAACACTTACCACATGAGAAACCAGCCACAAAACCAAGTCATTAGGCCACAAAGATTACAAGAACCTACAGTCTGGAAACCTATTAAGGATCAAGCTGCTGAGCAATCTCAGGGAGGCTCAGGGCTCACTAGGTCTGAAAAGAATACAATTCTGGAGGTCCAAGCACAGGAGCTAATAGAACAAGATCAGTCCATTATCATCCATCAAAAGGAGCCACTTATTGTAGTTGAAGCCCCCCCAATAGTATCTAGTTCACCTGAGAGTTATAAACCAGCAATAGAGCCAAAAACTCACCTTATTGTCCAGCCTCTCAACACATTTAGAAACATTAAGAAAACCTCCAAAGTGGCTTTCTACTCCTATGATGATCTTGAAACCATTAATATTAGGGATTGGAAACAGAACCAAAGACAAGCTCTAGCAGTCATCCCATACAAACCTTAGGAAATCCAACCTCAGCCTCAACCAATAGAAATTTCTAATGTTTTTCAAGTGTTGCAGGACAATGATGGTGAACACAGCTCTGGAACCTATGAAGAAGCAACAAGTGAGCTGGATTGGAGATCAACTGACACAACAGAAAAGGAAGAGGAATCAGGTATACCTCTAGCCTCAGTTAGTGTTAATGATAAATCTGAGCCAAAGAAAAAAAAAACAGTTGAGCAGTGGCTCAGATCCTCCCCAAAATCAAAGTTAGTTTCTAAATGATTACACACCAAATATTTGGTAACATGTTGGTTTGGGTTATAAGGGGTTACAAAACTTCAATAGACATAGTTAAATTCCTAATTTCTGCACACAAAATAGACATATGCTGCATCATAGAACCTCTGCATCTAAATGATAATATAAACAATTTGAAGTTTGACCTTCACTTTGAAAATGCTTTACATTCCTCACATGCAAAAATATGGCTTTTCTGGAACTTAAAATATAAAGTGAATGTGATATCTGAATCTGATCAGCATGTTTTAACTTATATATCTGATATGCATGATAATTTTTTGTATAACTCTTGCTTTGTGTATGCTAAAGTAACTAGAGATTCAAGACAGGATTTATGGCTACCACTAGCTGCTGTCCCTAGTTTACCTACTGTGTTCATCGGAGATTTTAACACTGTTGCTACTGTTAATGAAAGGAGAGGTAGGACTTCACCTCCAATGGGTAGTATTAGATATTTTAATGCCTTAATTGACACCCTAGATCTGGTCCACATTCAGACTGTAGGGAATCTTTTTACTTGGACTAATAATAGGTCTAAGGAGGATCTCTTGCTACAAAGACTAGATAGAGGTTTGTGCAATGTTGACTGGGCAGAAAAATACTCTCATAGCTCTATCCATGTTCCATCTAAGACCACCTAAGATCATAACCCTCTAATCCTCTCCATCCAGAGCTCTGAAATATCCCAAGCCAAGCCCTTCAGATTCCAAAATATGTGGACTAATAGGTCTGAATTTATCCCTCTAGTTAGTACCAATTGGAACCAGCCGGTTTCTGAGTATGGAATGAAATGTGTGGTGAGTAAACTTAAAAGGCTGAAGGCTGCCTTGAAGATCAGGAACTGGGAGGTGTTTGGAGATGTGGACAAAAATATTTTGCAGGCTGAAACTCTAGTCAGTCAATTGGAAATTCAGTATGAAACAACAAGACAAGATTCAGACCTTTTAGAACTGAATAAGCAAAGAGCCATACTTATTAGATCTCAGCATGAAATGGTTGCTTTTTGGAGGCAGAGAGCAAATGTCAAATGGACCAAGAAAGGGGATGCTAATACTAAATACTATCACAATGTTGTGAAGGAGAAAAGGATCAGATCCAAGATATCAAAAATCAAACGAGTGGATGGACAGTGGACCACAGACCCTGTTGCAATCAGCCAGGAAGGGGTAAAAAATTTTGAGGACTTGCTAAAAGATATTGAGGCTGACAGGACTGGGAGATATTTGCAAAGTTTTTTAGATGAAATCCCAAACATTCTCAGTGATGATGATAATCAGAAACTATTGGAGGAAGTATCTATGGAGGAACTCCAGTATGCAATCTTTGACCTTAATAAATCTAGTGCTCCTAGTGCAGATGGTTTCTCAGGGCAATTTTTCACTCACTGTTGGGACATCATAAAAGAGGATCTTTTGTCAGCAGCTAAGGATTTTATGGAAGGGGGACAAATTCCAAGAGCAATTAGTAGTACTGGCTTACTTTGATTCCAAAGGTTCAGAATCATAGTAAATTTTCATAGTTCATGCCAATCAGCTTGTCCAACTTTGTTAATAAAGTATTCTCTAAAATACTTATGGAAAGGATCAAACCACTTATGCCCAGATTAATATCATCAGAACAGTCAGCTTTTTTGCATGGCAGGGACATTGCAGATAATATAATACAGATGCAAGAAATGGTCAGACTAGTTTCCAAAAACCCTAGGCACAACAACATTATTGTCAAACTGGATATGCAGAAGGCCTTTGACAGAGTGTCATGGTTCTTCTTAAATTCAGTGCTGCTATATTTTGGGTTCCATGGATCTGTGGTTAAGGTCATTATGAAGAATATCCAATTAGCTTGGTTCTCAGTGTTAATCAATGGGATAGCTACTGGTTTTTTCAAGTCAGAGAGGGGGATAAAGTAAGGAGACCCTTTGTCACCATATCTATACAATATCATCACTGAAGCATTCTCCAGAGGGCTGAAAAAAGCAATGGAAACTGGATACTTGAAGTATTTTATAGTACCTAGGGGAGTGGATCCAGTAAGTCATTTGATGTATGTTGATGATACAACTATTTTTACCATTGCCACCAAACAGAATCTAGTGAGACTCAAAAGATTTCTGAGTGCATATGAGAGCTGCTCTGGCCAGAAGATAAATTATTCAAAATCTGAGTACTTCACACACCATACCCTACCTGATGCAAGATCAAGGATGATTGAGAGAAAAACAAAGATGAAGAAAGGGGCTTTACCTTTTAAGTATTTGGGAGTTCCTGTATTCACTGGCAGGAACAAGGTTTCCATTTACTTGCCACTCATTGATAGAATGGAAAAAACTCTTACTAACTGGAAGAATAAGTGGTTGAGTGCTGCTGGAAAAATGGTCTTGCTAAACAGTGTCTACATGGCTATCCCTACTCATACACTGGTTGTACTGCATCCCCCTGCTCAGGTACTAAAGAAGATGGAGATAATGGCTGCAAGGTTCTTATGGGGTGAGTCAGAACATGGTCAGAAAAAGGTCTGGAGAAGCTGGGTGAAAATGGCAGTTCCAAAAAATGAAAATGGACTGGGAATGAGAGATCTGAGAGCAACTGCAAAAGAATTTTCTTGTAAGCTATGGTGGAAGATGCAACTGAACCAGACTATATGGTCTAACTTTCTTTGGACTCTGCCTAAGACATACCAGAAATCTCACACTTGGAGGAGGATCTGTCAGATAATTGAGCATGGTAACCTTCACTCTAGGGTCATCTTAGGTGTAGGAACCTCATTATTTTGGGACTCTAACTGGTTAGGCACAGGGGCAATTTTTTTTATCTTTGGCCAGATTCTGAGGTCCTACCTTTTCCTGATTTAACAGTTGCAAAATTTTGTGCTGACAAACACTTGTATATCCCTGCTTTGGAGCCTTTCTTGGCTACCACAATTTTACAATTATTGCAGGGTGCAGAGATAGCTCATTCCCATGATGATAAGCTTGTATGGAAGCCAGATCAGACAGGAGAATTCTCCATCAGAACAGCATACCAGTCTCTCAAAAAGGTGGGCTTTGACAAATACTCAATCCAAAAGGTATGGAAATTTAAAATTCCCCCTAAAATGTCATTCTGATATGGAGAATAGTAAATGAACTGTTGCCATTTGATGACATACTTACTAGATTTGGTTTTAATTTGACCTCTAAGTGTCTTTTCTGTCAAGCTCAGGACTCAATAGATCACTTTTTTAATAAATGTCCACGTACTGTAGAAATTTTTGAGCATATGCATACTACTCTTGTCATCCCTACTCCCACCTTTAGATTTGCTAGACACAAGATCACATACTATCTTCAATTTGCTGCAAAATCCAAAGCTCAGTCTAGAATACTTATCACAACTATGGCAGTGATTTTTTGGCAGTTATGGTGTAAGAGGAACAATTTATTATTTGATGAAAAGGCTGTTAGCAGAGATACTGTGTTACAACAGGTGTCAAATAAAGTTTTAATGATCTTTACAGCCTTTCCAATTATTGGTTCTACTCAGAAACTTTCTCACCTACTTGCTACTAGATTGGTTCCATTAATTAGAAAGAAAAAACCTAAACTTGTTAGGGCTATAAAATGGAACCCCCCCAGACATAGGTGTTAAGATAAATGTTGATGCCTCATATTTTGATACAAATAGAACAGGTCTTGGCCTGGTAATGAGGGATGACAAGGGTCTGGTAATATGCATGAAATGTAAGGTGGCGTCTGCTACTTCTCCATTACATGCAGAATTACTAGCTCTACAGCTAGGAGTTCAGACAACACTTGCACAATCTGCACCTTACATAATTGAGTCAGATAGTATGCTTGCAGTCAGGGGTGTCATAAACCCTCAGAATATTGATTGGAATCTATATAGCATATGTCATGACATTTATGCAGTTGGTGTAAGTGATAAAATCAATCATGTTTTTAGGGAAGCTAATATGATTGCTGACCATCTTGCTAAAATGAGTGCAACCCTACAACTAACACCGGAAATTCCAAATTCTACTGCTCATCCTTATTTGCAAGGTTTGATTAATACTGAAAGATAGGAGTTCCAAATTATAGATTCACATAAGATGCAACACTACTCCTATTTATGTCTCCTCTCAGATACAAGAAGGCCCCATTGGAAGGAGTCCAATGGGGTAGAGCTTCCAGGAACAGAAGGAACAAGGAACAAGGCACAAACACATGCATCTTCATCAAAAATAAAACTCACTGGATTATTCCATTGTAATCTTTTTGAAAGGGTGTGAAAATTTTCTTCCTCTATCACTCACTTGGCAGAATTTTGCTTCGTGGATCGAGCAATAATATGCTCGATGAGATTGATAGAGGAATGGGATCTTCTTAACATCCTATAGATAGTTGATCCTAGACAGCCATTTCTATATTTTTTTGACTTCTGTAACACTCTTTAAACACAACATTGGTTCTATTTATAGGTTTGGGGTGCCAAATAAATTCCCCCCACCTTTTGGTGGTTTTAAATTAAAAAAAAAATTCAAGTTTCAGTGTATATTAGTAAACATAAACAAAAATAAAAAAGCTTATGTGAAAGGTTACAAATTAATTGCTCAATTAACGCATCATCTTAATCGAAATCACCCGCAAAATAAACCATCTTCGATTGAATTTCGTCTTCGATTCTCTCCGTATGGATTTATTTGGCTATCAAGTTCTGTGGGATTTCTTTCGTCTTCCAATTTCATTGTGTATTCCCGCTTTGTTCCTTTTCTCTTCGCGCTTCAATTTTCCAATGGTTCCCGCGTTATTATTGTAAAGCCATCCCACGTTATATTCATATTCTTTGTTTATGAAAATCTAATTACCTTTTACACGCACCCCCTTTCATGAGAAACAATTATGTAAGGCAGCCTTATGGTAAGGCAAAGGGACCTCATATGGTTCATACAAAAGTTTTGGGGTCAAATCATAATTATTATATTTTAGTTATTTTCATATCAATTAATTATATCAACTAAAAATCATCTCCTTCATCATCAAATCATCATCGCTCATCATCAAACCATAGACATTCATACCAAATCATCAACGTTCATCATCAAATCATCGTTTTTTATCAAATTATCACTGTTCATCATCGAATCGTCATCGTTCATCATCAAATCATCGTCGTTTATCATCAAATCCTCGTTGTTCATCATCAAATCATCAGTCATTTATCATCAAATCATGGTCCTCATCATCACTATAAAATCATCAATCATCAAAACAATATAACTGACATGAATCATCAATCAAAACTCATCAATCATCAAAAATTAATAATCAATCATCATATCCACGTTTATCATGAATCATGTCATAACCATCATCAATCATAAATATCAAATCATCAACTAAATTGTACACATAATCAAATTGTCAAATCGTGAAACTGAATTATCATTAGTGATATATATATATCTATAAAAACGCCAAAATTAAGTGTAATTAATTTTTACTAATCTTGATTAAGTGGTGATTAATTAGCTTAATCATGATTAAAAATTGTAATCTTATTGAATTTGAAAAATAAAATAAAACTTAATGAACAGTAAATAAACATAACTTGTGTACATCAAATAAAATTTAGGGTAATTAATGACATAGTATATATATATATATATAAAAGTAAAAATAAAAAACATGAGAAAATCAGTACCTTGAATAATTTCTTGTATTGAATAAAGGTTTAATGGGAGAGAGAAGAGTACATGGGAATGGTTGTTTACAAGGCTTGGCTTGGGTACAAGGCTTGGGAAGTTCTATGAACTCAAGATTGGGATTGTAGAGAATAAGAAGGGGCTGAAATCAGCATGCCTCCTTCTCAATGAAAGCTAGTCTATTTATAGGAAGTTCTTACTAATACTATTCAGGTGTAATGATGAATCAGTAGTGATTAATGGCCCCCCCACGTTGGCTTGTTTCTTCAATAATAGCACTCCTTGAATCTGTAGTGTTGAAATGGGCCCTCCACGTTGGCTTGTTGCTCCAATAATCTCATCTTTTAATTATCTTGAATCTGAAATGGTCTTCTGAAGTGGGCGTCTGGTCTCTCCACTTGCTCCGGTCTGTTGAATAGTAGCTCTTTTGGAATCTGCACTCCTTTAATTGTTGAACTTGAAATGGGTGTCTGGTCCCTCCATTTGCTCCGGTCTGTTGAATTTTATCACTTTGGAATCTGCTCTCCATTAATTGAATCCTGTATTGGGCTGCTTCTTGTTGAATTATAGCTCGTATGGATCTTGGGCTAATGGGCCTCCGAATGGATCTTCATCTTGACTGTCTTCTTGTTTTACTTCCGTTTCCTTCATTTGCTTGAACATCTGGTAAAATTTTTTGAAATCTTCTTCTTCTTGACTTGTTCTTAATGTTGCAGGTAAAATCCTTAGCTGTTGAGTTGATCGCTGTTGTTGAGTAGATGATGGCTGAATGCTGATTGTTTGCTGAACTGGGCTTTTGTTGTTGGTCTGAATACTTAGGGCTTGTTGAATTGGACCTCCTTTGATTGGGCTGTCTTCTGGACTGAGTTGAATTCTTAATTTTTCTCCTGTTTTAAGATAATGGGCCACCGCTTCTGTTGAACAAAACTGGACTTTGTAGTTGCTCCACCATTTTATTTTGAACTGCCTTATGAGTGAGCAAGGCAAACCTTCATGAATCTGTCTTATCTGAAAACTCCACGCAAATATCCACGGTACTCGGAATATTGCATGGAATAATATATGCTTCTCGAATTGCTTTGCTTTGCTGAGTCTGTAGAATGTTTCCAATGCCTCCGATACTGGTTGTGGTAGAATTTCTGCTGATGGTCCCAATTTGAGCCACCAATCTATGAACCAAATTGGAATTTCTCCGTCGAAGGATGAATGAAAATTGATGAACCATGAATGATCAAATGACCTAATATAAAATGTTCTATACCAGGCTTGCATATAATCTACATAGTTGAATGTTTGAGGGATATGACGAACTGTGAATGAAACTGGGGAATGTATATCCTTGAACTGGGTAGGCTGAAGAATATTTTTAATTTGGATTTTGGAAAAGTCTATTCTGTTGGGATCTGATTTATTTTTCATATGCTGAATATCAACTGACTGGGTGTCTATTAGAATCAATTCATAAAATTGTTGAGTTTTTTGAATATCATCTGCCATCCATTGACTTGTAGGTACAAAATGTTTGGATACAAAATTCTTTAACTGATGGACTTCTGGTTCTGTTTGAAAATGAGTAAGGAAAATATATTCTGGGTTTGGTTTATCAAAATAGGATGGGGTTTTTGGTTGTTGAGTGGAGGATTGTGTGCTAGGTTTAGGGAATATGGTGTAATTGGATGTTAAAACTGGCGTTTGAATCAACCTTGAATAAGGAGTCTGGGCAACTGTGGAATAAGTAAGAGGTGGAAAATCTGGAGTAGGTGTTTTAGGTGCTAATGGTCGTGGAATTTCATAATCTTTGGCTGTTTTTGAATTTGAGGATGCTGCTGTACTTGAATATTTACTCATGATTTCCTGTAAGGAATTCTCGAGTCAAAATATCTGGAAGGGAGTTATCCTTTCCTTTAATGAATTCAATTTCAAAATTAAAAACTGATAATATTGCTTGCCATCTTGCAAAAATTTGTTTTGAAACTAAATTTTTTACATCTTTCTGTAAAATTTCTTTTGCTGATTTGCAATCAATTTTTAATAAAAACTTTTTATTATACAAATCATCTTGAAATTTTGAAATACATAAAACAATTGATAAAACTTCTTTTTTAACTGTTGAATAATTCATCTGTGCCCCAGTCCATAATCCCGAATGATACCTAACTATGTTTTCTTTTTCTAAATGCAATTGTTTTAATATACCTCCATATCCTAAGTTTGATGCATCTGTTTCTATTATCATAAACGCCAATGGGTGTGGAATTCCTAGACATGGTAATGATTTTGATTTTAATTTTACCTCTTTGACTATTTGTGTATGTTTATCTGTCCAAGGTGATGGATTAATTTTTAATCTGTCATATAAAGGCTTACAAATTATCCTTAATTTAGGGAAAAAATCTGATATGTAATTTAAACAACCTAAAAATCTTTGTAATTGATTTTTATCCTTTATTTCATCTGGAAACTTATCTGCAAATTCAATTGCTCTTTGTATTGGTTTAATTTTTCCTAAATGAATATCATGCCCTAAAAATCTAATTTTTGTTTGAAATAATTTCAATTTAGGTTCCGATATTACTAGATCATTTTTCTTTATAATATTTAGTAGTAAATTTAAGTGTTTAAAGTGACTATCTATTGAATCAGAATAAACTAATATATCATCTATGTATACTATTACAAATTTTGAGTAGGGATTAAATATATCATTCATAATCTTTTGAAATTCTGATGGTGCATTTTTTAATCCAAATGGCATAACATTCCATTCATATTGGCCAAATGGGACTACAAATGTTGTTTTATATTTATCTTTCTCATCTATTTGAATTTGCCAATATCCGGATTTTAAATCAAACTTTGAAAATACTCTTGCATTATATAATCTATTTAATAAATCTCTTTTGTTTGGAATAGGATATCTTATCCATTGTAGTACTTTATTTAATGGTTTGTAATTTATAACTAATCTAGGAACTCCTCTCTCTTTTTCTGCCTGTTTATTGACATAAAAAGCTGAGCAACTCCATGGAGATTTGCTTTCTCTAATTAGTTTTTTATCTAAATGACTTTGAATTTCTTGCTTACATAATTCTACTAATTCCGTGTTCATTTGAATTGGCCTAGCTTTAGTTGGAATATTCTGTTCATTGAATTCTTTCTCATATGGTAATGATACTATATGTTTTTTTCTATCCCAAAAGTCATTAGGATGATTTGAACATACTTGATTTTTAAATTCTTCTTCTAATTTTGAAATCTTTTGTTGTATTAAATTGTTATTAATTAGTTCTTCTATTTTTGAATAACTTAATTCTTCTTTTAAATATAAAATATTCTTTTGTTTAGTATTTAACAAACAAATCTTTCGATATATGGAGTTGGACTGTAATAAATTTAATTCTATCTGAGTAGGAGGATCAATAAATGGAAATAGTAATTTTGTTCCTAGTATTTTAGTGCTAATTCCTTGTTGAGTTTTCTTGAAAGGGGTAATCTGATATAAAAATGGATTTCCTAATACAGCATCATAAGACACATTTTCTAAATGAGAAATGAATGTTTAATACAATAATTATTGTTACATATAAACCCATTAGGTAGTTTTTTGTTTACTGTCATTGGAGTACCATTTGCTGTTGATAATCTTTCTCTAGTTTTAACAAGATACTTAGTGGGAATTATTCCATCTCTAATACATGATTGGTCTGCACCACTATCTAGTAATGCTATAACTGTGACACTAAAGTCTTCAACCCCTATAGTTACTAATGAGTACCATTTTTCCATATTAATCTTATTAATAGCACTAAAAAATTGATTATCTGTTGGAGTTTCTTCAGCTATACTTGTACTAGGCATATAATTTTGGCTTATGTTGCTTAATTTGAACTCTAAATCTAGATCCTTATCTTTTAACCTACTTAATTCTTTTTTTATTGAACTAACCTCTGTTTTTAGTTTATTAATTTCTGTTTTTAAATCATCTGCTTTTATTGGTTTTCTTTTTTCTATTTCAGTGTATTTTGTGATTGTTTTACTTAAACTAAATACTTCTTCTATTTGTGGTATTTTTGGTTTTTCTTCTTCTGTTACTAATTCTTTTAGTTTTTCTATATAATCATTTTTATTTTCTGAATCTGCTATTTTATCAATAATGTCTAATAAAGTTTTTTTATTATTTTTTGTATTATTTAACATATTGATTGTTTGAATCTTACATTGGCACACATCTGAATTATCTGAACTATCTGATGCTGAATCATATTCTGTTTGTTCTATATCTGAGTTTTCTACTAATAATGATAATAATTTATTTCTTAGTTCTTTATCTTCTGAAAATAGTGAATTTATCTTTTTCTCTGTCTTACAGTGTGAAGCAGTGTGACCAAATTTCTTGCATTTATAACACTGAATATTTTTGTATTTATTGTTTCTTTTATATTTCTGTGTATTTTGATTTTTATTATAATTTTTATAATTATCTCTACTATTATATTTGTATTTTCTACTTTTTCTGAATATTCTTTTCTTTTCAGATGAAGGTGGTTTGATCCCCATTATTCCAAATTGTTGACAAAAAGTACTCATTTCTTTTCTTTCAGATCCATACTTATGTTGAATTTTTAAATCTTGGCATAATGTTAATGCTTCTTTCTTAATAAATGCAAATATCTGACCGAATGTTAATGCATCATAATTTATTTTGTCTGCTCCTAATGTTTTTTGTAAATTAGTGATTATTCTTTGTGAAAATAGATTTGGTAATCCTGTAATAAATTTTTCTTTCCAAAATGCTGCATTTGAGTCTGTTCGTCTTAATACTTGTGTTAAAAATAAATCCTTATACCATTTGAAATCTGTAAGAGACGGACATCTTAAATTAGTTAAACATATTTTATTACTAGTTAATTCTTCTTCTGGATTTCCAATAAAGTACATAGATATGACATATATTAAATAAGCTGAACCATCTTGAACCATTACATATTGTATTTCATTACTTTCTTCTTTTACTTCTTCTATTTCATGATTAATAATGGCTTGTTTATCTTCTATTGTTAAGTGATTATCCCACCAGCCTTTTAGCTGACCCGTAAAACCTGTTACTAGAAATCCAACAATCAGAGGTTCTGAATGTGTGGTTTTGGCTTTGTATGCCATCCTAGCCATACCCATTTCTTGTAATATATTTAATATTTGATATTCAGACTTTCCATCTATGTTCCATTGATATAAAGATGATCCATCATAGCTATTTAATGTATTATTCTGTTCTTCATATTGAATATCTGGAGGCGTAGGTCTAGGATAGTAATTTTTTGTTCTATTATTTACCCAAGTTCTATTTGATCTAGGGTTTTTTATTCTATTAATTTGTAATTGTGGTTTCTCTTCTGGGTAATTTTCAAATTGTTGTTCTATTGCTTCTATCTGATTTTCTATCTCTTCTTCTTCAGATTCTGAAGAATATTCTGAATTACTTGAATATTCTGAATTTATTTGTGAAATTACTCCTATGTTTTGAGATGTACTAGGTTTATCTCTCTGAACTAATGACATTGAATTTTCCAGGTGTTTAGGAAATGAAGAAACTTGAAAATGAGGTTTTGAAATTTCTCTTGGGAATCCTTCTTGTTTATTATCTAGCTTAGTTGAAATTAAATCTACTTGATTAGATATAGTATGTAATATTTGATTTGTATAATTATTTTGTTGATATACTTTTTTAATATCTTCTACAGTTGCAGGCTCAGTTCCTTCTTCTCCTAGCTTAAAAGGAGATGCTGTTATAACATCACCTTCTAAATTAATGCTGATATTTTTTAAAGGGGGATGAATAGAGGTTACAATAGTATTATTATTCTGTAATTTCCATTTTTTATATAAATTAGTTTGTACATTAATGAATGGAATTTCTTCTATATGATTTGAATTTACTAATCTTTCTTTTTGTAGGTAGTATGATAACCATATAAAGAATTTCATTTTTTTTTATCTTTTTTTCTTTTAATTCTTTATAAAATTCTTGTTTTAAATTTTTCCTAATTTGAATATCTAAATTCTCAAACCATTTTCTATGATTAATATTCTCTGAACTATAATAATCTTTGTTTAATGCTTGTTTATCTATTAAAAATTCTTCATCACTATTTATCATATTTAATTCTGAATTTCGCATTTGGCTATAAGTCGGTGATCCTATCGAAGAGGTAGTATCCGGAATTACTTCCGGTAGTGGAGTTGAAAATCTAAGTTTTGACTCATGAAAATCAGATATTGAATGTCTAGGTAATTGATAGTTGCTAGATTGATCTAATGAGGACCTATGTGTTTCTGCATATCTACTGGACATAGACCTACTAGACATAGACCTTTTAAATTTTATTAATACTTTTCCATCTTTCTGTTCTTCTATAGTTGAAGGTTCTATTAATTTTAAATTTCTTTGTATACTTACTGGTCTTTCAGCTATTATTTCATCAGGAATAGTTATTTCATTCCATTTTAATAACTTTGGAGTTTCTATTCTTGTATTATCTGAATTTGTAGTAACATAGACTGATTCTTCTTTTTCTGTTGGGTTTAATTTTAATGCAGTTGGAATCATGGATTTCATTAATTTAAAATATACTCTATATATTAATACAAAATGTTCTGTCTCATGCATTATCTTGTCTTGTTTTAATTGAATATCTAATTTTAATGAATTCATGATGTTTGGATCTGTTAAACTAACAGAATAATTTGGAATACAATCAAATCGTATTGTTCCATTACAAATATTAGTTTGAATCATTGCTAATATTGAATCTTTATATTCAACTAGCCTATCATCTCTTAAAGCCATAAATATTGGGGTATCTATTCCTAATCTTATTAATGGGTGCAAAGCTATTTGTATTAAACCAAAATGTAAAAATCTATAATTTTGAGTCTTATATTTCTTAATAGCTTCTTGTGAAAGTAATTTTATAGATTGAAATTCTTGATGCATTGGGAGTATTTCTTCATGAATTTTAATCGAGTATGCTTTACTAAACTCTAATATTCCATGTTGATAAATTGAATTTATAGTTTGACTGGGTAATACTTGTTGTATTTCATGACTTTGTAATATGCTACATGATGGATGAGATGATGAATTCGAAGAACTAGATCCTCCGAATAAAAACCTCCTAACCTTTTCTGTCATAGTATCTTATC
The DNA here is from genome assembly GCA_948330725.1 of Sherardia arvensis. NCBI lineage: Eukaryota > Viridiplantae > Streptophyta > Magnoliopsida > Gentianales > Rubiaceae > Sherardia > Sherardia arvensis. The sequence goes on from OX415238.1 coordinate 21,648,422, forward strand.
TTTAACTGTAATATTTATTGTACAAATTAGATCTTCTTACACATAACTGGAACACATCTACACCTTGCGTGGACCACCATAAAACTAGGCTGACCAACCGTCTTATAAGCTAAAGATGTTTACCAAAGTTAAGTGCATCAAACCTAATTGTTACTCTAAATATTACTGGAAATGATAAGATAATATGATAAAAAAGTGTACATATATATGTATATGATATATATATATATATACATATGTACATATGATATATATATATATATATGTATATATATATATGAGGATGACGAAAACGAGGTCTATTTGATGATCTAAACCACGATTCCACGAGAATCTAGTTTCGCGAATATTTGACGGTTTGATTTTGTGTATATTTTAGTTGATGATTTCATATTTATGATTGATAATTTTTTATTAATGATCGAACGAATTGATGACGAGGATGAGTAATGTTGGTGACTACGATTCTACTAGAATCTAGTTTCCCGATTTGACGATTTAACTATGTGCATATTTTAGTTGATGATTTGATGTTTATGATTGATGATCGGATTGACGAATTGTTTATGATTGACGAGGATGAGTAATGTTGGTGACCGAGCCACGATTCTACGAGAATCTAGTTTCTCTATTTGACAATTTTTGATTATGTGTGTATTTTAGTTGATAATTTTATGTTTCTAATTGATGATTATTTTTCGATGATAGAAAGGAGTTGACGATCAGATTGATGACGAGGATGAGTAATGTTGGTGACCGAGTATATATATACGAGGATGACGAAAACGAGGTCTATTTTATGATCCGAGCCACGATTCTACGACTACCTAGTTTCCCGATTTGATGGTTTGATTATGTGTATATTTTAGTTAATGATTTGATGTTTATGATTGATGATATTTTATTGATGATCCTACGAGAATCTAGTTTCCCGATTTGACAATTTTTGATTATGTGTGTATTTTAGTTGATAATTTTATGTTTCTGATTGATGATTATTTTTTGATGATAGAAAGGAGTTGATGATCAGATTGATGACGAGGATGAGTAATGTTGGTGATCGAGTATATATATATATACGAGGATGACGAAAACGAGGTCTATTTTATGATTCGAGCCACGATTCTACGACTACCTAGTTTCCCGATTTGACGGTTTGATTATGTGTATATTTTAGTTGATGATTTGATGTTTATGATTGATGATTTTTTATTGATGATTGAACGGATTGATGACGAGGATGAGTAATGTTGCTGAGCGAGGCATGATTCTACGAGAATCTAGTTTCTCGATTTGACAATTTTTGATCATGTGTGTATTTTAGTTGATTATTTTATGTTTCTGATTGATGATGGTTATGACATGATTGATGATGATGGTGGATCTGATGATTGATTGATTGATGATTTGATGATAAACAATGAAGATTTGAAGATAAACAATGAAGGCTTGATAATGAACAACGATGATTTGACGATAAACGACGAAGATTTGACGATGAACGACAAACATTTGATGATTTGATGATGAACAATAATAATTTGATGATGTACGATAATAATTTGATGATTGATGATTTAATATTGATGATTGATGATGGTAACGGTTAATAGGGAGATTAAATGTGGTATATATTCTTATTTCAAAATGGTCCCTGAGTTTTATTAATATTTACTGTAGGGGTACCGAAAATTAATATTTATATTACAGCCCCAAAAGTATTTTGCCCCTTAACACTACACCCCGTGCCTTACCATAAGGCTGCCTTACCAGAGTGTATCTCATTGATTTATATATTAGTGTTTTATCAATTTGATTTGTTAGATATTATTTGTGTGATGATCACTTAATTTAACTTTTATCGTTGAACCTGTTTATTTGTAATAAGATAATAGTCTGATTAACATTTAGTTTTGTATGAATATTAATCCAATTGTGATTGGGTGATTTTCAACATATTGTACCAATATAAATTAAATTATTTTTTAATATTTTGCTACAGCCTTGCTATATACATTTTTATTTTGCTTTTGCAAGTTCAAAAATACTATTACTGATATTATAGGATAAATTCAATAACTCAAGTTATAAGGGTATATATTGCGCCTAGCTTCAAAAAAAAAGTTATAAGAGTATATTGGTCAAATTATAAACATACTAAAGGCAACTAAGAATTCATTTTATATCTCTAGTTTTAGTTACTATGTTTTATGTTTTTCATGATTTGCGTTAAATATTTCATGATTTTTCAATTTATGTGGAACTTATCTTCATATTGTAGTATTTTAACAGTCATTATACATGTAACTCCATATTTACTAATGCAGGTCTGAAAAAACACTATATATGTGGCCTCTTAATTGTGCTAGTGCATCCAAAATATTACATTTTTCAGATCTGCATTAGTAAACTTGGACCTGCATGTATCACCACTCTATTTTAATTTGTTCAATATGATCAAAATTATATAAAGTTAATTAAATGAATAGTCAAATTACAAATTCAGTTGGGGCAGAGGGTTAGTTGGATTGAATGTTAATGTCAATCTTATTAATAATGTATCTGATTTAAAAATTATTCTACTTTATATTATGTAATTATATTCACACAAGCCATCTAAAATCAAGTACTTTTTTTAATTGAAATTATAGAAATACATATCAATATCAATTTTATAATTACATGTTTTCTAATTGTAACTAAAATTTTATTCTAAATCTAGATGGGTTGACATCCTTAAAAAAATAAATATATTGATAAAACGTTTAGCGTTCTAGTTTGCCTTAGAATTATATACTAAATATGGCGTATTATTACAATTTAATACGTTTTATCAATAAAATGGAAGAAGGGGAAAAGAGAGAGCATAAATTACCCTAAATATGCGTCAAATAAACAGTTAAATAAAATTTAAAATAAATTATTACATGAGTAAATTAATATAGTGTGAACACGTTGGCTTTTTATATTGTGTTTGTGATTGTCATTTAATTTTAATTCAACTCACAACTCAGTTTTAAACATATTAAATTAGTTCAAATAAGTTCATAATTGGGAGAATACTCATTTCTTTGCTATCAATACAATATATATATTTGTTACAAAATTACTCTAGTTATTATCTGTTTAATCTGAATTACAAATATCACTCTAGTTGAATTCAATTTAATTCAGTTTAGTCTAGTTTAAATCATTTCACTGAGTCCAGTTCAATTTAATTTAATTCAATTCAGTTCAGTTTAATTTGATCCAGTTCAATTCAGTTAATTTAATTTGGTTATGAACAAATGTGATTTGATGAATTTTAATTTCAGTCATTCGAATAATTGCTATGTTCGATGCCATCACTTATAATTCGGTTCAGTTAGTGTTTACTAGATTAATGTAAGTTTATTGTTTGTGAGTACGATGAAATGAAGCAATTTTTATATGCTAGTGGTTCAATCATATATCTGATTGTTTTTTAACAAGTTCATTTCAATTCAATAATTATAATAATAAAGTCGATTTCAATAATGTACAAATGTAAACCGTTCAATTTCAGTTTAATGTAGTCATTCTGTTATTGTCTTCAATACATTAAACTTTACTTCAGGTTAATTCAATTTAGTTATAAGTAAGTGTGATTTGATGAAATAAAGTTGCATTTAGTCATTATTTCAACACATTACACTTTATTACGTTCTATTTCTATTCAATTATATATAGAATTCAATTCATTTTATTTGTCAATAATGATCATTTTTACTATTTTTATTTATTTTGTTCTGTTCAATTAATATATTTAATTTTTTTCCAGTTAAGTTCAATATATTTAAATTTTTTTCAGTTCAGTTCAGTTCAATATATTAATTTTTTTTAGCTCAATTCAGTTCAGTTCAACATATTTATATCTTTTTCAGTCCAATATATTTAAATGTTTTTCAGTTCAGTTCAGTTCAATATATTTATATTTTTTAGTTCAATTCAGTTCAGTTCAACATGTTTATATCTCTTTCAGTCCAATTCAATATATTTATATTTTTCAGTTTAGTTCGGTATTTTATATTTTTCAGTTTAGTTCAATATTTTTATATTTTTAAAGCGGAGTTCAATATTTTTATATTTTTTAAAGTTCAGTTTAGTATTTTTATATTTTCTTTTAGATCAGTTCAGTATTTTTATATTTTCTTTTAGTTCAGTTCAATATTTTTATATTTTTTAAAGTTCACTTCAATATTTTTATATTTTTTAAAGTTCGGTTCAGTTTAATATTTTTATATTTTTTTCCAGTTCAGTTCAACGAAAAATAAGTTACAGTAGACAGGGCCTAAGTGTTATCACACTACAAGTTACGTGAACAATTTAAAGTACAAGTAGAATTGGAACTAGTATACCAAATAATTTGTGTATTAGTTAAGGAAAGTCGACAAATTGTGCTTTAATTACGGAAGTGGAAGTAGAGTGAGTATATAACTCCCAAATGATCGTGATGACCAATAATATTCCGTTTTATCCCAGCGATCTGCTATTCTTCCCCAATCTCGAATACGCGTTTTTCAGATCCGTCGTTGATTGGTGGTATTCTCCAGTCATATGTACAACGCGCTTATGACTGGTTCCATTTTCTCAGATCTATATGTTTTTTCGTTGCCCTAATTCATCAGGTTATGTATATATGTTGATTTTTATCAGATGATGTGATGTTAGGGGTTTGGTCCGATAAATCGAGGCACATGATATTCCAGTTTGCTTGTATATCCTAAACAACTCTCTTCAATATGTATGCGTGCTAGTAAGGTGAGGGATTGTGCTTGAGTCTTAGGCTGCTGTTTTATGAGTCTCTCGTATTCATTTGTGGCTTTGAATAATGATGAGGCCGATAAGAGTTTCGTCTTAGTGAGTTTTTATATGGATGATTATGTGAAATAGCAGAACGTTGGTGTTCATGGAATATGGATGATGTTGTGAAAAACTCTTGATGGTTTATTTTATTTTTTATTTTTTGAGCCTGATTAATTAATTTACCTGTATCATTTTCATTGGGATAGTGGGATATAGGTTGATGAAATATTGTTTTCTTGTTCTTGTTTTGCATATCTGGATTTAAGTGAAATAAGAATATCAAAAACAAGCTTTCTTTTTTCCAAAATATTGATAGCAGCAAGGGCCAAGGAGTAGCAAAGGAAAGGCAAGTTGAGGTGGGATGCAATGATTTTTCTTATTTGTGGGATGTTATGTTCTCATCTTTAGCCATAGAGTAAATAGTTTAATCGTCTCTACAATAAAATTTCAGTGTAATTATCATCAGCTATATTTATACAATTATCTTATTAATTAATGTTTATATTGCAATATTATATGATATTTATTATTGTAATGTATAGCATATTTATTATTGCAACAACACATGACACAAATAGGGTTGCTATTTCACGACATGATGTTGAACACGACCTTTTAAGATTGTGACATAAAGTATGTCATATTTGACGTAAATTTAAATTATAACATATTCTAAAATAGCGTCGCAATAATTTTCGTCGTTTCACAAGTGTCAAATATATGCGACACAAAAAACGTGATGCAAAACAAGCGACAGATGCCGTAACTGATATATTTTTATGCAACACAATCTCAACATTGCCATTAAAAATACCACAATGTTCAATGGTGACACAAAAAAAACGGGCTGAAAAACCATAAGTTCCCGTCACTTTAGTTAATGTCGCATGAAGTGTCATTAATAATCCAGCGTCACAAAAATAATGAAGCATTTTTAAGTCACGAATATAGCCACATATTTAATACGGACACAATTAATGACGTCAATCTGCGACAGATCTGAAAAATAAGTGTCCATGGGAAAACCACAATCGCTATTGCGACAGTTCTTCAAGTGAAGCAAAATATGTGGTAAATAAGTTCCTGTCATTTTAGGTTACTGTCGCCTGAAGCGTCACTAATAAGCCAGCGTCACAAAAATAAATGAAGCATTTATAAGTCGCGATTATAACGACAGATTTAACAATGACACAATTTCTGACGTTAATTGGTGACATATCTGAAAATTAAGTGTCCATGGGAATACTACACTCGCTATTGCGACACTTCTTAAGTGAAGCAATAAGTGTCACTTTTATAATTAGCGACACTAAATTAAGGATAAGTGACATTTTTTTTATGCTGCAATTGCCAAACTTTGTTGTAGTGCATGTTGGATCTTCTAAAGGTAACCTTCTACAATCTAATTCCGTTTCTCTTAATCACAACTTCCTGATGCACATTTCTTTCATGCATAGGTTTTCGTGGATGATACCACGCCTTTCTCCTTGGAAGAACTTAACAAGGGAAGAGACCGATTGGCAGGCCACCTAGTCCATAACCGTGCTTATACCATTGCAAGGCCACAACTCCTGAAACTACCTACCAAGTGACAAGGTGTTGGTCTATTGCATTTAGCTTGTTTTTGTTAGGAATTGACATTGGTAATGCACTTGTGTGCACTTGAATTATGAGGTTGTGCCTCTTTAGTATAGGGTGGTGATTGGAAATTGGCATGTTTTCATGTTTCGAAAGAAACGGGTCACATTTTTCAAATAATAGCCACTTTTACAGTACTAGTGGGCGATATCGTAAACCACAAATTCGCTTACAGGTGATTAAACAAGCGTATTCGCCACCACATTTTTCATGCTCCACATCCTACAACCGTGCACAAAAACGGTATCGCCTTTAAATTCGCCTAATCAAGCGATCTCGCCAAGCCATTCGCTAGTGACTTTCTGTTGGCACGACCGTTTCAATTTCAGAATTCGCCTCCATCCTCGCTAGATAAGTGAATCACACTTCAGATTTCGCCTCCTGGTAATGTGCTGAGGCGAGTTTGAAACCAGTTTCGCCTCGTATATAAACTCGCCTACATCTCTCTGGTCTGTCTACTGTTTCTTGAAGCGAGCTCGTACAGAACTTCGCCTGTTTCATGAGGCGAGTTTGCCTCCTTTATTTTCCTACAGGCTGTAATTCAGGCGATGACGTAACCATTACGGTTTTTTAAAATTCCCGCCATTCAATAATTATCCAAATTTCAAGTGAATTAAGTGGCGTTATCGTAACCTATTCATTGGCGACTGAAATGAGCGATATCGCTTCTGCAAGCGAAATTATGCTGGCGATATCTATGCATGATATCACTGACACCAGGCGGTACCTGCTGGCGATTTCGTAACCTTGATTTGCCTGGTTCACGGCGTTTTCAAAACCGCCGAGAAAAAAGGTCACTTTTAAGGCACAACCTAGCAAGGCGTTTTGGATCCGCCTTGCTTGGTATGATGCAACCGCCTTGCATCCTATGCATGTCCACTAGTGGTTGTTATTTAAGTGTTGAATGTTTTATTGTAAGCAGCATACCTTATGTAAAAGGTCATCGATTATTTTACGTGTAAACATCTTTGTTTTACATGCAATGGTTGGTTGTTTACTGTTTAAGGTTTTGATTTCACTTTTATATGTAAACATCAAATATTTTACATGCTATGGTTGAGTTTTTAGTGTAGAAGATTTTGATTTCATTCATATCTGTAATCAATAATCTTTTACAGGCTCTGGTTGGGTTTTTAGCGTCGAAGGTTTGAAAAACACAAGAGGTTTTAGAATGCATAACATTCTACATTTAATGCCGACGGTTAACTTTTAAGTCTCAAATATTTTTATTTTAAAAACATCATGATGTTACATGTTTTTATGTTAAAAGTATATGTTTTATATTCAAAGGTGGCTGTTTAATATCAATAAATTTTAGAATGACTTTTAGTGCTAAAGGTTGAATTTTAAGTCTCAAAGGTTTATGTTTTAAAAATATCACGATCTTACATATTTTAAGGAGAAACGTATATGTTTTTTATTCAAAGGTTTAATTTCAAAAATTTTTAGAATGATTTTTTGCTGCGTGCAATGGTTATGGGGAAGACAAATCCAGTGGTTGTTCCATTTTTACAGCATTTGAGCAACAGCAAGAAAAGAGCACAGTATTGAGAGCGGTGAGATTTGGGAAAGCCATGAATTATGGTACGATCCTAATTTCCACCAGATGTTGGACGATATCTACAAGCATGCAAAGAAGAAGGCATAAACTGCGATCACTTGCATCTGGACTCACCTAATGGCGTTCTTTAGAAATTGAGAGACATGATATGTTCAGTCTGTGCTCATTCTGTACATCGTAGAGTTTGTTTGATTTCTAGCAAAACATTTATTCATTTTCGTGTTGTAGCATTTATGCTAAAACATCTATGTTTAGTGTTATAATATCAACGTTTTAAGTTTTATAATATTTTTTACCTGTACTGTTTTTACTAGTGCAATCCAGCCTTTAAATTGAAATCAAAGAACCTTTGTTTTTATATTAAAACATCATTGTTTAGTTAAGAAGTACAAAGCTCTAAAATACATTTAAGAACCGAATAATTTGAACTTAGTCATTTTGAACCTAAAAATCACATGTTTAATACAGAAACATGACAACATCAAAACAAACAACTTTTATATTTAAAGGTCTGGATTATAAACTATAACCCATACTCATACACACATAAGTACATATGAGCTGAAAGGTTTAAAGTCAAAAGATCCCTATTATAAGTTCAAAGTTTTAAAGTTCATATTACAGGTTTAAAACCAATGCTTTAACGTATGTTATAATACCTGCACCTTGTAATTAAAAAGTGTGTGAACTACTTGTATAAAATCAACATCATACACTAGCATTCAATATAAAATTCCAATGTTTTTGCTAATAACACCAATCACTACTACAAAATTGTGGCATTTAAGGCGGTTGGTTCTTCACGTTTCAAGGCAGAAAACGTCTTCTATGGTATTGTCTTAAAACCTGAAATAGCTTTAAGGCGGTTCCTCTTCCGTCTTAAATGTTTTCATTTTTAAGGCGTTTCTTCCGCCTTTAAAGAAGAGGCCTTCCGCCTTTAACGCGTCTTGCGAGTTCACAAGGAAGCTCGTTTTGTTAAAAAAAAACCTAGCAAGCGGAACAGCTTGCGAAGTCTCAAGTAAATTCTATTATAGCAAGCTGGACAGCATGTGATGTCTCAAGTCCATTCTGCTCGGTAAAAAAAATGATCTCTCCGATCCAAATGGACCAGAGAGCTCCATATACATGAATAAATACTTCTCGTCTCAAAAAACTATATTGTGGAGTTCTTTCTATTAAAAAATACATCAAAATCTTTGTACAAATCTAATGCAATTTATCACAGTTCTACATTAAAACAACTGAAATCTCTGTACAAACCTAACACAATATTAGGGCTAAGAAACTGCAGAACCTTTGGATCAAGATAAGAGATGGCAAGAACCTCAAAACCTAGCCATTCATCGAGCAAAACGCAAAGCCTTGCATCAACATAAGACTTTTCATCTCGAAGTACAAAAGTACTTGTTGCAGTATCCCATTCTCAAACTTCACATCAACCTTCACCACTCTATATGATCAACAAAGTAAGAGACTTAGCAGCTGTCTACAACGAAATGCTACTTATCAATTGATGCAATCATGTACCTAAGTGCTTCTTCAATCTCCTTTTTACAAGGTTCAAGCTCCAAAACCTTAGAGAATGCAGCTGCTGCTTTATTATAATCCTGACCAGAAGAAACATGGATAGTAATTCCTCATTAACTTTCAATCATCTTCCTACAACTAATGAAAACTCCCTTACCTTGAGAACCATACAAGCTCCCCCCACCATATAGTAAGACTTTGCACTAATACGATTGCTCAGTTCAACACTAGCCATTGCATCTTGAATAGCACGAACACCATCATTCGACCGAGTCCAGCACGAGCTCCTATCAGCTAGTACTACTGCATTTCCAAAATCCAGATCAGCTGCCTGCAGTTCAAACGGGTGGAGGTGCTGATTACAATAAGGTTAAAGATCCACAATTTTTAAAGAAAAAACTCTGTCAATGTTTACACAACATGATTTTTTGTTTTCATGGTCTCGGCCTTTTGGATCCAAGAGGGAAAGATACACATTGAGGGGCGCCTTGAGGGACGTCAGTACGTTGTTCCTGGGAAGAGTTGGCAGGATTGGGATTGGGATTGGGAGTGGGGTTGGGGTTGGGATCAGGAGTGTCTTCATCTTCTTCGTCGACTGGCTGCCTCATGTGGCTCTTCTTGATTGCGAACTGGTAGTTGGGGCTGATCAGCGTGTCCTTCTCTGGAGGAAGGGGGACCCCAGTAGCGCTGAGCGACTTTGGCAAAGGCATCTTGTTTCTGTTTCTCGCCAACTCAAGAAGAACTTGGAAATCAACATGTAGATATTTATTAAATTCACTCTACAAGTAAGATTAAAAAACAACTGCAGTGTGTCCTTGCATTATGCAGAAGAAGATTTTACACATGAAGTTAGCAGAACGATGGTCGTTGACAGGCCAAAATTGCAAACTTCATCAAACAAAGCAGGAAAGATGGAAAAATTTGCAACAAATTAAATCCAACAAATACATATCCCCTCAAAATGAGTACTACTCAAAGTCATCATACACGAATTATGTAGTCACCAAATTCTCCCCTTTCCTCCCTCGAAAAGTAAGTAAGTAAATCTATAACAATCGCAATCAATCAGGACCACCCATATGGCCACACACATACAAATCATGGTATAACTATGACTAAATTCGCATAAACAAGAAGTGCCTACAGAAAGGCTGAAACTCCTAAAGTCCTAAATTCCTACAACTCCACATAAGGTGGTTCATTACTAATAGAAATGTAATGCATATGCAATGTCAAATAGACCTCAAATAGCCAGTTACTCATAAAATAGCTAGTTATTCCCCTTTTTACAGTCTACGGGCACTCCATCTTCTTCTTCTCCACCAGATTTACAAACTAAGAGCACAAAACAACAGAACTGAAATAATGAGCTGAAAAGGCAGGCATATACATCCATGTAATGTAGAGTACAGAACAACAGAACTGAAAAGCTAGCAATTTCATGATGAGCAACCTTTGAAGGCTCTGATGAGTTAACTCTCCACTAGTGATGGCGCCGGCGAAAAGCGATGTATCGAACCCAAGGGCCTTTAGCTTGTCCATGGTTGTCGATGCACGTCGGGATGAATTACTAACAATCACCATCTTAGCACCACACTTTGCCAATATCTCCACCGTGAAGAACTGAACATGAAAGCATTCACCAGAGAACATAAAAGACATCAGGAATATGAAAAGTGGCATACATGTAAAAAAAGCCCCAGGATAAGGCTTCTTCCCGTCATGCAGAACTCCAAACTGATCCAAGAACCAACCCTGTGAAGAATTGCACATTCAAAAGTTGAAAAAGTAATAATTTCGGAATCAGATTAACGGAGCGTGGAGAATAAGGAATGCCTATTCAACCTGAAATTGATGAGATTTGGCCAGCCGTTGAATCCCGGGAAGCAGTCTGAAGGTTCCCGCCCCAGACGATGGAATACTCGAGCATTTTGCCATCATGCTTACCACTGCATCAATGTCATGGTTTTAAATCGCTTATCAACTCCATCTTCTTCTTCTCCACCAGCGAAGCCCATGAGCTTCTGGAAGAGATTCGAACCGGGTCGGTGATGGCCGGACCAAGCTCTGTGACTGGCTCGTTGAGACCGTCCATACACTCCTAGGGCTCGTCGGAATCCATTGAGTTGATTTCCTGGGCCCATCTCCTTCCTGTCGCTGGCGAAGTCTGGCGTGAATGTGACATTTACGCCTTTAACAATTTTTAACCGAATAATCCTACCGCTGATGCGAGTGCAGCCTTCGATGACGCTGGTGGTGATGCCGACTTGGAGATTGAAGATAATTATTTTGGGGGAAGGGTTCATTGCTGTGTTTATTTATCTTTTGGATCGGAGCTGATATTTGTATATAAACGAAGGACGCTTACGAATTTGTAAGTTACTTTTTATTTTTGACATATGTATCTTCCGCCTTGTACATCACATTTACGCCTTTAACAATTTTTAACCGAATGAACGAATGGAACTTGCGAGCTCGAAAGTTAGTCACAAGGCGGATAATAAACATAATCAATCAAACGTCTTAAATTTATGTCTTAGATGGAGGTGTTTGTAGTAGTGAATGTTTATAAAACTAAAAACATTATACATAAGCTTCCAATATGAAATTACAATGTTTTACAAATAACATGGTATAATACACAAGCTTTCAGCATAAAATTTTAACGTTGTTGCTAATAACATCAATGTTTTGGAAATACAATATAATCTATAGACATAACTCAAAATCTATAAATAGTCTAAGAGCATTGAATTTCAGTCTATAGAGTTTCTCTAACTCAAAGATAGTTCTTGCCCGGATATCTTCAAAACATGACGTCACATCAATTCTTGTCAAGTAAAGCAACTCAGCATCCTCTACATTGGTTTCTACCAATAAGAACAACAGTTTCATTAGTTCAATTTGGAAGAAACTAGAGACAAACTTCATGCAGAAAAAACTAGACATTTTCAAACTAAACCTCACAATTTAATCACAAAAGTCCAGAACATGAAAATTTTAGCACATAAGGTCCGCATTATAGGCACAAACCTAAACGTAAAGATCTAAACATGCAATCCTAGCCACTTTCACACCAAACCTCACAGTCTAGGCAATCGTGTTCAAATAGTCCAGAACATGAAGTTTTTAGCCCAGAAGGTCCACATTATAGGCAAAATCCTGAACATAAAGATCTAAACATTCTAATCTAGACACTTTCACACCAAACCTCACTGTCTAGACATTCATGCTTCAAATAGTCCAGAACATGAAATTTTTAGCATATAAGGTCCACATTATAGGCACAAACCTGAACATAAAGATCTAAACATGAAATCCTAGCCACTTTCACACCAAACCTCACTGTCTAGGTAGTCATGCTTCAAATAATCCAGAACATGAAATTTTAGCACATAAGGTCCACAATATAGGCAAAAATCCAAACGTAAAGATCTAAACATGCAATCATAGCCACCTTCACATCAAAACTCATTGTCTAGACATTCATGATTCAAATAGTCCAGAACATGACGTTTTTAGCACATAAGGTCGACAACATAGATACAAACCTTTGCATGTAGCTATAGACATGCAAAAAAAGACAGTTTCACACCAAACCTCATTGTTTAACTGAAAAAGCTTTAGACATACCTGATATAGTTATTATTGAGTTTGATTCTCCTTTTTCTTCAACCCTTCTTTCATTCTAGCCAAAAAAACGAAACAATATGAATTATCCAACCATAATCCGATATAAAATCATACAGATTATGACAAAACACTCACCAATGGTTCAATCTCGATTGATAACGATTTTCAATCTATAATTAGATGTTTTCGGCTTAAAATTGTTGTATACTATCGATTTGATCAAATCTCGATTGAATCGAATATTCAAATCAATGAAATTGAAGATTCAAAACGATCGAAATATGACGTCGTAGATGATAACAAAAAATTTTGATCTATGATACGGAAAAATTGGGGAAGAAGGTGAGTTTCAGATTGGGGAAGATATTGGATTCACGTTCTGGGGTAGAAACTGGTGACACGTTTTGGGCAAAATTCATTTATATAGGCCGGGGTAAAATTCGGGTTATAACGTGGGTCGACCCACGAGTTATAATATTTACCTTATAGTCCCCTAGTTTATGTATTTTCCATGTAGTCACTGTCTATATTATAGACAGTGTCCTCAGAGACTTTCTCAACTTTCACAATCATTTACCTTTATTTTGTTTAAATAATTAAAAATCGTTCATAATAATATGACAGTTGGGAGTTCGAGAATGTAATATTACATTTAAGATACAACTCATTCCACCTATAAAATCCTAATTTACACGGTAATTTCAGTCCATCATGCTTAACACGTATGCGAAAGGAAAACATGAATGCGCGATATATGTAATATGCATGGAAATATTCTGTATTACTACAAAATCACCATAGATTATATAGATATATTAGACTATAATTATAGATTATAGTGTTTCTATGTTAATTATACATGGATCGCTAGCATTTTTTCCTTAAAATGTGTACTTATAAAAATATTTATCTATTAACTTAATATTAAATAAATCATTCATTTTAATCTTAATATATATTATTTTATAATAATTACCTTTGATGAATAACCTGGAAATTACGATATATATTGACAATTTCATAAACTTTTGAAATTTGCCACCATAACTTTGTTAATTATCTTAAAGAGTTTTCCTTTAAACACACTAGTTCATCCACATTTTCATAAGCGTGTTCATAATATTTACATAAAAAAATATTAAATATATCGTGCAACGCACGATGATATTTAGCTAGTCTAAGAATATCGTCGGAATAGATATTATATTCAAAGAGACAGAGATAGAGAGAAGACGCTGGGCGAAACCTTTGACGCGCCGCCGCTCACCAATCCATCACCGCCGATCGATCGAACAGTCAGACACCCGAGGCCGAGGATTCACCGACACCAGGTCTCCATGGCTCTCTGATCAGCTCGGATGCCGGATTGATTTGGTGGCGTTTCAAGATCAACTATTCGATCAACTTCGCCGCTAATTGCTTGGCACCGCCACCATGGCGGAGCCGCCGATTGGCGATCAAGCACCACCCCTGCTCTCATATGCCCAAATGCTTAACACCCGTTCCGCAGATAAATCAGATCTCATCATATACGCAAAAAGCCCCAATTCTAGAGAACCCTTCAATCCAAAGCCTCGTGTGGATCATCTGGGGGAACCAGGGATCACTTTCTCCGAGGAGGAATGTGATAAACTGGAGGCCCCTTTGAGATACACGTTGGTGGGGAGCTTTTCCAGATCTCAGCCTCAAATGGAGAGACTGAGAAAGGATTTTCAAACTGCTGGATTCACTGGGCAATTTGGGATTTTTTTGGTTGATAGTAGACATGTTTTTATACATTTTGAACTTCCTAACGATTTTTACAGGTGTTGGATGCATAAAGTATGGAACTTCGGTTTTTACTCACTCAGGATCACCAAATGGAGTGCGGATTTCAACCCTAATGCGGAATCATCATTAGTTCCAGTTTGGGTATGTTTCTATGGCCTTCCACATCAATTCTTTGATGAACACACTATGTTGTCTCTAGGTAATTTAATAGGGCCCCCAGTTAAGGTGGATAAAGCAACAATTAATAGATCCAGACCCCATGTTGCCAAAGTGTGTGTGGAAGTAGATGTTTCTAAACCTTTATGCGAGAGAATTTGGATAAATTACAGGAAAAAAGGTTTCTGGCAGTATGTAGAATATGAAGGAGTGCCTGATTATTGCAGTAAATGCTTTAAATTAGGCCACACTGAATCTATATGCAAAACTGATACTACTCATAGACAGGGAACTAACTACTGGAAACCTACACTTATAGAAAAAAAAATGATAAACAAAATGCAACTACCTCTGGTCTGTCTAGTAAGGAAAAGGGAAGTATAACTGTGGATTTATCTAACAAAGTTGTTGAAGACACCTCCTTGGAAAAGACAGGTATTGATGCAGGAAAACAGGTGTGGAAAGCAAAAGGAAAGGCAAAGGTTGGAGTTTCAGAAGTAAAAGTGGTTAGTCAGCCAATTAAAACTCACAACAGTTTTGAGCTGCTGAATAGTAATGAAGATGAAGCAGACTTTGGTGTTCAATCCCAGCAAATTGAAGAAGAAGTGCAAGGTGAAAAATTTCATCAACAAGAGGCTGTGCAAAATATGATCCTCATTACGGATACAGCATCAGCAAATACACAAGAGACAAACCAGGAGAACATAAATCAGATGGAGGTAAACACACAGGTAAAATCTCCTCTGACATCTGATGATCTTAGGCTAATTGAAAATCTAGCATACAGCCCTAATATTCAATGGTCTCAGGAAAAGAAATCAAAAGAGGCTGAAGGAGATTTTATTTTAGAACCTATAGATCAATCTAGGTTTAATAGAATGATAACTGATCCTAATATGGACACCACTGATGACTCTACAATTCTTTTGCCTAAAACTGGTAAAAAAACTAGAGGAAAAAATAAAGATTACACCAGTTCCCAAAAAAATGTTGTGACTAGATCCCAAATTGATCCTACTCAACTTGTTTAATCCATGTCTGGAATTAATTTTTGTGTATGGAATGTTAGAGGAATTAGAAATAAAACAACTCAAGCTAGGGTTTTGCATGTTAAAAGGAAACATAAAATTGGATTATTTGTTATTATTGAACCTTTTCTTGATAGCAGCAAGATACCATCTATAGCTTATACTTTGGGTTACAGTCATTATCATGCATCTCCTAGAGATAAAATCTGGATTTTTTGGAATGATGATTTTAATATTACGATTCTATCTACTCATGATCAGTGTGTTTGTACTGAAATTCAACATATATCTATGACTCATAAGTGGAATGCTCTCTTTATTTATGCAAGACATAATATGGTTGCCAGAAGAGATTTATGGAGTGTATTGAGTCAATATTCGGACAGAAATACAATTTATGTGGGGGATTATAATGTGATAAGATATTCATCTGAGTATATAGGACAGGCCTCACCAAATTTAGATTCTATGCTAGAATTTAATGAGTTCATAGAAGATAATTCTTTAATTGAGGTGCCTTCTTCTGGGAATTTATTTACATGGGCTGGAGCTAGAAGAACGAGATCTAGAAATGTTGGCATGGTTTGGGAAAGATTGGATAGGGGTCTAATGACTAGTGATTTTCAAAATTTGTTCCCTAATACTAGTATAAGGGTCAAATCTAGATTAGCATCTGATCACTCTCTTTTGCTTGTAAAACTTGATAATTCTGCTGCAAACTCTATTGGTAAAGCATTTAAATTTCAACATTGCTGGCTTTCTCATAATGATTTTATTGAAACAGTAAAAAAAAATTGGTCTGAACCTACTGGTATCTTTGGAATGATTAACTTCTCAGTTAAGTTAAGAAGGCTAAAGAATAAACTAAAAGAGTGGAATAAGACTGTTTTTGGTAATATACATGACTCAGTAAAATTTGCAGAGGAGAGAGTAGCACAGAAAGAAATAGATTACCAGGCAAATGAATCTGATCAGAACAGAACTGAGCTTCACAAAGCTCAGGCTGAATTGACTATGGCTTTGCTTAGAGAAGAGGCCTACTTGAAACAAAAATCGAGAGTTAGATGGTTACAAGAGGGAGACTCAAATACAAAATTTTTCCATTCAACTGTAAAAGCTAAACATGCTAGACAGAGGATAGCCCTTATACAGAACTCAGCAAATGAATGGATTTCAAACCCTGATGACATTGGTGCGGAGGCAGCTGATTTTTTTAAAAATTTGCTATCTGATGATTTTAATGTTGTTGATGAGAATATGACAGGTAGCATGCTAGAAAATATACCTCCTATGGTAACTGCTGAGATGAATCAAAATCTAACCAAGCAGCTGGATCTGGAAGAGCTAAAAAACATTGTCTTTCATATGGATGGCGAATCAGCTCCAGGACCAGATGGCTACACAGGTAAATTCTACACACATTGCTGGGAAATTATAGCTAATGATCTTCTGCAGGCTGTCAATGAATTTTTGCTGGGAATACCTATTCCCAGAGCTATATCAGCCTCTTTCATTACTCTGATTCCTAAGAGACAGGTAAATACAACCTTCTGTGACTACATGCCTATCAGTTTATCCAATTTTTTAAATAAAATATTCTCAAGAGTATATACTGATAGGTTAAAACCCATAATATCTAGCTTAGTATCTCCTGAACAATCAGCATTTGTTCCAGGAAGAGAGCTAGCTGACAATGTGTTACTAATGCATGAACTTACTAATTTTCTAAACACTAAATCTGGAGGATTCAATGTATTTTTTAAATTAGATATGATGAAAACCTTTGATAGAGTATCTTGGGACTTTTTATCTAAACTTTTGAAGAAAATGGGATTTTCAGAATTCTTTGTCAGTAATGTTATGGGTAACATTAAAGCAACCAATTTTTCAGTTTTAGTCAATGGGAAACCTTTTGGTTTTTTTTAGAGCTTCTAGGGGTATCAAGCAGGGAGATCCTATTTCTCCCTTTCTTTTTATCCTACTGACAGAAGCCTTTACAAGAAACTTAAGGTCCCTTTTTGAACAGACTAAAATTGATTATTACAAGTTGCCAAATTCAACATACAAAATAACAAGTCTCAGTTTTGCAGATGATACAGTGACTTTTCTAAAAGCTAATAGACACAGCCTTGTTAGCTTTATGGAATTTTTGAGACAGTATGAGTTAGTCTCTGGGCAGAGGATTAATGCTGACAAATCTTCCTATTATCTATCTGAATCAGCCCCTGCTGTATATCACAGAATGATACATGATATCACAGGTATGAGTAAAGGTACTTTTCCTTTTAAATATCTGGGATGCCCTGTGTTTATTGGCAAGAAAAAGCATTCATACTTTCAACCACTTTTTGATAATATAACTGCAAAATTAGTATCCTGGCAAAATAAGTGGTTGAATCAAGCAGGAAGGCTAGTTCTTGCTAAGCATGTGTTATCTGCTATCCCATTGCATATACTGGCAGTCATTAAACCTACAAATGGAGTCTTAGATAGATTACATGTGATATTTGCTAAATTTTTATGGGGAAAATCAGAGTTTGGACAAAATAAAGTATGGAGGTCATGGTCTAATATGTGCTATCCATATACAGAAAATGGACTTTCAATTAAAAACTTGCATACTTTAATGAATAGTTTTTCCCTGAAAATTTGGTGGAAATTACAACTTGGAGATAGTCTGTGGGGTTCTTTTATGTGGTCTTTGCCAGGTTACAAGATGAAATCTAGAACTTGGAGAAGATTCAGAGAGGTAGATGGAATTGCCCAAGCAAACACTCTCATCCAGGTAGGTTCAGGTGAGATCTCCTTTTGGGAAAGTAATTGGCTAGGGAACGGCATGCTTATTGATATGTGGAATTCAGATTCTGATATACTGTTACCTGAGTTAACAATTAAAGAGTTTTTCTATAATCAGCATGACATTGCTGCATCTTTAACTAATGGCTTCCCTCAGGAAATCAATGATCTTTTGCTTAAAGATTTTTCTATATATGAGGGATATAAAGATAAGTTAATCTGGAAGCCTGAACCAACTGGCCAGTTTAGTATTTCATCATCTTATGAGCTTTTAAGAGATAAAAAGATGGTGATACCATCTTATAAGTTTTTATGGATGAAATATGTTCCAAAGAAGATATCTATGTTTAACTGGAAGTTGCTAAATAGATTGATTCCTATGAGTGATATATTACAGGAAAACCATATTTATGCAACATCAATATGTTCTTTCTGTGAAAATAATGGTGATGACTTGCAACATGTTTTTAATGAATGCACCTTTACCCATAGACTGTGGATACATTTTCATAATATGCTTGATCTCACTCCAGAAGTGTTTGCTAATCTGTGGGATAGGTTATTTTATTATTGGAACATCACAGTGAAATCTGAGCTACATAGATTGCTGGTCAGAATCATGCCACTTTTTGTGACATGGACCATATGGTGTAGTAGAACTGCCTATTTATATGATCAAGCAAAGCCAAGGATTCACATTATGATCAAACATACATTGAGTAATATCCAGAATATGCTTAAAGCTCACAATTTGAAATGGAAACAATCTGAAACCAGAACACTATTCCCTGAGTTATTACACCTAACTACTGTTGGCTATCAAAGCAACAGAATTTCATTTGTGAAACAGGTTCAATGGAGGCATCCTTCAAATTTCAAGCTAAACACAGATGGCTCTTCGCTTGGGAATCCAGGAATATCAGGAGCTGGACTGGTTATTAGAGATGGACTTGGAAGAGTGGTGATTGCAAAGGCAGTCTACTTACACACAAAAACCAGCCTAGAAGCAGAGACATTGGCACTTATTGAAGGACTTCAAGCTGCATATCATGAGGGGATAGAAGATTTACAAGTAGAAGTGGATTCATTGATATTATTAAAGCTGATCAGAAGACAATTTAAAATTCCATGGAAGTTGGAACATCTACTGAGGAATATATGGCAACTGGTGAGTGATTTTTCAACACCTTCTTCTATTACTTTTGAGCACATATATAGGGAAGCAAACTCTGTTGCTGATGCTCTTGCAAGAATAGCAAGTAGGGATAGACAATCTTCACTTTTTACACATGACACACTTCCAATTAAAATTAGAGGTCTAGTTTTATTGGATAGTAGAAATGTTCCATATTTAAGAGTCTAGTTACTGCTGAGCTTGTTTCTGTGTTACAGGCGCAAGGCCAGGGCTGGATGGATGTTGCTGGTATATTTGGATTTATCATAAGGTAACTGATCAAGTCAAATTGAGGATCGCACAAGACAAATGGACAATTCGACTGGCATTATACATAGAGGATTACATTTTATACAAATTAAATGAAGTATGATACTCATAGACTAGAAAAGTGTTCTCTTAGATCCCCGTACTTGTCGGCAGAACTGGGCTTCGCATAGCGATCCCTAAAATGCTTGCTAGTTACGTGTCCTCAAGTCGGCAGAGTTGGTCTTCGCTTAGCGATGCCTAAATTGCTTGCTAGAGTAGACATGGGATTTAAAATTTCACTTCCTCTCATATACTACAAAACTTGTATGACATTTTTTACCCAATGGGTTTTTAAGGGTTTAGTGAGCCTAATAAATTCACTCCACTTCAAAAGTGGTTTCTACTTTAAAAAAAAAAAAATTTAGCTAGTCTAAAATAAAAAATTTTGAGACTTAAAAGTTAACCTTCAGCACTAAAAGTAGAATGTTATGCATTCTAAAAACTTTTGATATTATACAACCACCTTTGAATATAAAACATGAGAATAGCATTCATCTGGATGATCCTGATATAGGCCTTATCAGGCACCAATAAGATAATGACACGTGTACAATTGTAATGTTTTAATTGGTTAAGATATTTTTAGTAAAGTTCTAAAACCCTAATTTAGAATGCCTAAACCCGTCTGGGTAATTATTGAACACGTGGCCAAATCATAAATTAGTTAAAGATGATGTGTCGTTATTTAATTGGTGCCTGATATTGCCAATATCAGGATGATCCTGATATATATTAAAATATATATATCAGGATCATCCAAAATGGTTAATATATAAAACTCTAAATATATTAAATATCAGGATCATCCTGATATTTGGCAATATCAGACACCAATTAAATAACGACACATCATCTTTAACTAATTTATGATTTGGCCACGTGTTCAATCATTAACCAGACGGGTTTAGGCATTCTAAATTAGGGTTTTAGAACTTTACTAAAAATATCTTAACCAATTAAAACATTACAATTGTACATGTGTCATTATCTTATTGGTGCCTGATAATGCCTATATCAGGATCATTCGGATGAATGTTATTCTCATATTAAACTGATAAAACATATAATTTTCTCACATGTAACATCATAATTTTCTTAATTAAAAACACTGGAAACTTAAAAGTTAACCTTCGGTACTAAAAATAGAATATTATGCATTCTAAAAGACTTTAGATATTAAACATGCACTCTTTAATGTATAACATATTTTTTAAAAAATAAAAACCTTTGAGACTAAAAAGCTAACCTTCAGCACTAAAAATAGAATGTAATGCATTTTAAAAATTTTTGATATTAAATAGATACCTTTTAATATAAAACATGTAATTTTTTCCAAAAACAAAACATGACCTTTCAATCCTAAATGTCTAAGTTTGGAAACATATAATAAAAAAATACAAAAAAAATCACACGATCAGTTTCATATCCACGACATGAATAACAATACAAAACAGCGATGATAGCACAACATAAATCAAATCTGCACACATGATGCAAAGAAATAAACAAAAAAGTATCAATTAAAATCTGCACACATACAAGACGGTTTCCCAAAAAATAGCAAACTTATGATGTATAAATACAACATTTAACATTTAATGTATTATGTTGATAAGTAAAACCTTCAACAGATAAATAACAACCTTCAACAATAAAACATCGACGATTACATATACATATACAATCTAAACTGTGCATACGAAGAGAAATCATACGAGAAGCAAAAGAATAAACAAAGAATAGAAATTGACAAGAAAGACTTTTGAACTGTAAACATGATCCTTTTTTGCTTAAAACCCTATCAATCGTTGCAGATAAATCGCTATTACCTTTGCTATTACCGCAAACACCTAGGATTCCTCCGGTCATCACCATGACTCTCCGATCTACAACACAGAACACAAACAAATCAAAAAAAAATCCACGAACAAATCGACAAAGCAGACGAAATTAAAGAGATCAGAAATTTTACTTGATAGCGCGCAAAATCCAATCGTTATTGGAATCGAAATATTACAGCAGATTGGGAAGAAATTTAGAGTTTGGATTTGGGGAAAAACGAGAGCGATCGGTTTTGGAAAAAAACTGAAGCGGTTTTGGGGAAGATGAAAAAATGGAGAGAGAATGAGGATTTTGATATTTATACTATAACTATTTTACAAAATTGCAAAATAAAATATGCATATTTGGAATTATTGTAATGAAGCCCCCAGAATTTTTTTTATTTGGTCCAGTTTATAGTTTGTACGGTCTCCATTGAGAATTTCTAGAGGGAAAATTAGGGGGAAATCTCGAATCCATTTTAAAACCAAATTCAACCTCAATTTGTAAAACATAAAAAAGAATAAATTACGTCGATAATGGTGTTGCCCTACGAGTTGCGTAGGAAATTTTGCGTAGAGGATCCAGGTGCCAAAAACAATATAATTATAGTGGGATACAAACGGTGTTTACTATATGCAGGTCCAATTTACTTCTGCAGGTCCAATAGAAGTGGAAAAATACCATTATTACCCTTCATTCGTTTATTAATTTTTACAAATATATTTCTAAAACTCTAAACTTGAATGAATAAACTCGTCTATGTAATCATTGGACACATGTCCAAATTATAAATAACTTTTTCGTGAATTATAATGAATATTTAAGAGAGATATTATTGTAATTTCAGATTTAATTTGAATCTGCAGAAGTAAAGTGGATCTGCAAATAGAACCACCCAATACAAATTAGGGGTAGCAATTCATTCTGTATACGAATTTATTTCCAGTGTAGAAGTGATACACGCATGGATGTAGGCATATGAGTTGACCAGATGCAAACAAAACAGTGATCAATGCATTAAACCCCGAGTGACACAAAACAGTGAATCGTCATTCATTTATTGCACCACATCGGCATCAGACCACAGCGGTTGGGTAGCTGGTTAATCATTCCTGTGGTCATTTTTTGGTGGCGTCAATGAAGTAAAAGGCACGTGAATGAATGTAAGCCGTCAGACGGATGACATCACATCAATTCTAGTAATTAAGAGGAAACGTCCTTGGATTTGATTGCTCTTTCCACTCTGCGTCAGCAGTGATGCAACTGGCCATCAATCACAATCACAATCTTCTACTGCTACTTGTACTTGTACTTGGAATGCCCTCTTCGAACCTGAAAATGGCGAGCGCCGAGATTCAGGAATCCCTGATCAAGAAACATTACTATGAAGCATGTCCCGGCTGCAAAGTTGATCAGGCCAAGGAGTTGCAGAGAGGTCTCCCCATTAAGCAGTTCCTCACCATATGGACTGTCGTGCTTTGTGCAGGTATCAATACTGAAATCACTCTTTTTTATCACTCTTTTCCTATCTAATCTAATGCATATTCAACATCTTTTTGTCTCCTCAGCTCTGCCAATATCAACTCTATTTCCTTTTCTCTACTTCATGGTAAGCCCTTGATTTTCATAGGTTGATGTTCAGACTTTTAAGATTATAACCAGATGAGAGACTTCCAGGTGAAAGACTTCCATATTGCAAAGCGAGAGGAAGATATTAATTCCTACGCAGGCTATGTTGGTAACTCTCAACACCTAAGACTTTGTGTGTGCTTTCTTAGTTTGATATCTATCTAAGGTATTATTGATCTATGGTGCTTAAAAAAAGGTGCGGCATATATGCTTGGAAGAACTTTAACATCTGTAATTTGGGGTCTTGTGGCTGATCGATATGGTCGAAAACCAGTCATAGTAATGGGCATTATCTCAGTGTAACTATACTTGTTATACTCTGCACTTGGATTCTAGTATCATTTTAACAAGCATGATAAGCCTTCGTCTCTTTTTTGTTTCAGAATCATCTTCAACACTCTTTTTGGCCTAAGTGTGAACTATTGGATGGCTATTTCGACAAGGTTTCTTCTTGGAGCTTTGAATGGTCTACTTGGACCAATAAAGGTAATAAAGCATTTGGTAACTTAAAAAATGAAGCTATCAAAGCATCTCCAATCGTAAAAAAAAATAAGGAGTGCTTTTTAAATTCCACATCATCACTTTTGATGGAATCCAAGTAAGGAGCAAACTCAATAATGATATTATTTTTAAATTCTACACATCATTAATTAATAATGGTAAAAATAAACCTTCAAAATAGTACACATTAAATTAGGGAGTGCTAAGGAGTAGCTATCTAATAAGGAGTGCTCCTTAAAAATCAACAATGGTAAAAAATAAATAAGGAGCACTCCTTATTAGGAAAATGTGGGTTAAGGAGTTCCATTGAAGATGCCCTTAGTATCTTGGTTGCTTCTAATTAAATTTCTTTGTTCACAGGCTTATGCAACTGAAATTTTTCGGTCAGAGTATCAAGCCATGGCGCTCTCAGCAGTAAGCATTTCCTCACACCACTCGTGCGGATTTCTATTTTCTATGTGCCTCAATTACTAGAAAAGGCTTTAGTATAAAACATCTGTGTAATAGATATTTTCCAGTGACTTAAAATAAAAGGTAGGATAAAAACTTGGTAAATTTGGGACACGCTAATGGCTGCATGCTAAAAAAAGATTTGTCGTGACAAATGTCTTAAATTTATCTCAGATTAGTACATCATGGGGAATAGGATTGATCATTGGTCCGGCTTTGGGTGGCTTTCTCTCCCAGGTACTGCTTATTATCCTTCGTTAGTTTTCTGGATGGAATACTTCTGAGTAACTTTATGCTGTTTCGAATTCTGAGAGTACCGAGTTTAACCTGTGAACCGGATTTTCTGGATTGAAGTTGCTATCTGTAAAGTTTGACTGCTCTGAATAAGTTGCATAAAATAAGCAAAGTTTAGAGATTTTAAGTCTTGTGCTATAGGTTTAGTGCCCAATGTTTTATGCAGCATGTATAAGTCGAGCCTACGGTTTCTCATTCTGCACTATACTCATATGAGCATTGAATTTTTTTTTTCACTCTACTAAGCCTGCAGAGAAATATCCAGCCATATTTTCTCCAACTTCTTTCTTCGGGAGGTTAGTGTTCATGGTATAAATTAGTTTTGTTATGCATCAGCTTTTGTTTCTTGATTTTTCAAGATCCTAATTTGTTTGCAGATTTCCGTACTTGTTGCCGTGTCTTTCCATATCAGTATTTGCACTACTCGTGTGTATTTCAACATTTTGGCTTCCGGTATGTATCTGTGATATCATTGCTTTAAATTTTCTATTTTTGAAGCTTTCATATATTTTGTCCATGCTCTTGTGAAGTATCTCAGTATCTTGTTAGTCATTATCAATGCAATCATGAGTTTTAGTAATCAGATAAAGCTAATATGTGCAGGAAACACTGCACAATCATCATCCTGAAGCTACTGAATCAAATGATACCCTGGAAGCTGCTTTACAAACAGAAGCAGAGAAAAAAGAAATTAGTTCTGCTAAAAGTCTTTTAAAGAATTGGCCATTGATGTCATCTATTATAGTATATTGCATTTTTTCATTTCATGATATGGCTTACACGGAGGTACGTTGATTTAACTTCATTGCACAAACAACTCTCTTGCATTAATGTGTTACATGCGTTTCTTCAGATATTTTCGCTGTGGGCTGAGAGCCCCAACAAGTATGGAGGCTTGAGTTACACTACCCAATCTGTTGGTGAAGTTCTAGCTATTTCAGGTAAGTTATGCGGTCAAGGAAAACTTATGAATCTGTTGGATATATAGAAGATCATTTTTCACAGCTTTAGTCAAATCTACAGGTTTTGGCCTCTTACTTTTCCAACTCACTTTGTATCCTATATTTGAGAAGAGGCTTGGCCCAATTATGGTTGCTCGAATTTCAGCAGTAAGCATTTGCTTGGTTATTAAATACACCAAATCACATTTATTTTTCTAGATAGATGACACACACACACACTCTCTTTGTAGGTTGCATCCATACCCCTTTTGCAAAGTTACCCCTACATAGCTACGCTTTCCGGCTTGGCCCTTTCGGTGGTCTTAAACTGTGCTTCTGTCATGAAAAATGTGTTGTCAGTAAGTGTTTTCATTAATGTTGGCTGTTGATGCAAAGGATCTTGCACTGAAGCTATTGTGTTGCTTCTTATTTTGTGCACAGCTCACCATCATTACAGGTTTGTTCATACTCCAGAACAACGCAGTGGTAATTTCTTTTGCTCTTTAATGGAGATGTTCCTTCATCAGAATTTGTATCTGACTCAGCAAAGTAAAAACACAGGAGCAACACCAAAGAGGAGCTGCCAATGGGATTGCCATGACGGGAATGTCTTTGTTCAAAGCTATAGGTCCAGCTGTTGGAGGTGCCCTGTGAGTGCCAAACTTTCTCTTCTCCCAAAAATGTCGTTTAGGACAGCGAATTGATATTACCTTGTCATTTGATGCAGCCTTTCTTTTGCTCAAAAGCGTCAAGATGCTGCCTTCTTCCCAGGTACATGATCCTATCCAATTGTTTGAGAATACCCGCAAAATGAAAAAGGGTTACCAAGCTTATATATATGAATGCAGGTGTGAGTTTAGTCTTCTTCATGTTGAACGTGGTTGAGGCAATAGGGGTTGCGTCAACTTTCAGACCATTTTTGGTTGCACATTGACATTATTTTATAGCCCTAGTACAGCAGATATCTGGTCAAGTTGGCATTCATTCGGTACAAATTATTGATTGAGAATTCTTTGGCTATTATAATTTGCACTACATAATACCTGGGCCAATACCCGTAAATTTATAAAAATGAAATGTAAATAAAATTTTAAGGAAATAAGGAAAAAAAAAGTCAAACTTGATTAAAGTGATGAAAAGTTGATGAAAGTGTGATCGAAACAGTGTTTTCAGACGACGGTTCCGTCGCACTGAACACAACGATTTCATCGAACCGAACATAACGTATATATGTCTTCCGCCGTGTCTGGTTGTACCGTATACACAATGTTCCGTTCACAGCGGTTGCTCGAAACGCCGTGTTTCAAGTGAGATTCACGGCGGAAAATATCGCCATGAATGTTTATAAAAACGTCGTGAAATCAGCTTATGATATCGCAACTAGATGCTAAAAGTACTGATTTCTTCAGCGTTTACGATAACGCAACTACTACTTGTAGACAACTTGTCTGGGGCGATATCGTAAAGCCATCGTAGGTAAACTTGTACACGATATCGAAAAAGGTTTAGCCAATGCCTCGCTATAATCGGGTCTGGGGCTAGCATCTTGAATCTGTCGAGCTTTAAAATTGTTCAAAAAGATTGTGTTTTGGATGTTCAAATAGTGTTTGTGTAAACTGTATTTGATTGACTGATTAGAATAAGGCAGTACATCACTTATTTATAGTACATACAAGTGCCTAAAGCTAATTAACAAACTATCTAAACCCTAGGCACATAAGTGCAATATACAAAGTACTAATCATAATTAATAAATCAGTCCTCCAATTCTTCTATTGTCACACCCCCTTCAAGCAAAGCGTCGGATTGATCGAGACGCGAAGTTTGGACCGAAAGAAGTCAAAAAGCGCACGATTGAGCCCCTTAGTGAAGATGTCCGCAACCTGTAATGAGGTCGGAACATGACCAACGCGAAACTTACCAGCACTTACAAGTTCCCTCACAAAGTGATAGTCGATGTCGATGTGCTTAGCTCTCTTGTGAGCAACAGGGTTCTTAGCAAGAAAGATAGCACTGTTATTGTCACAAAGGAGCACTGGAGATCCTTGAAGTGGAAAGCGAAGATCCCGAAGGATGTGTAACAGCCAAACTACCTCCGAAGCTGTATTGACAAGAGCTCTGTACTCCGATTCAGAGCTCGAGTGAGATACTGTAGGTTGCTTCTTTGCACTCCATGAGACCAAGTTCCCGCCGAGAAAGACAACATATCCATATGTAGAGTGACGTGTCTCCAAACAGCGCACCCAGTCTGCATCAGAATATGCTAGTGCCTCCGAAACACCATCAGCAGCAAAGGTCAATCCACAGTGTTGCGTGCCACGAACATATCTAAGGATTCGAGTAACTGCAGCAAAATGATCATTCCGTGGATCCTGGAGATATTGGCTCACAGAGTTGACAGCAAAAGACAGGTCAGGACGAGTGATGGTAAGGTATTGAAAGACACCAACAAGAGACCTGATAAGTCCATGGTTCGTATTCCAGACCTCATTCAGTCTCGGACCACGGCCCGAGAAGGGTCGTGGCCTCGAGTTACACGGATGATGGATCCACGGGTCCATCAATCCTAATCCTAATAAGGAATGCGTATATCATGAATGTTCTACAAGGAATATGCATTCTCCTAAACATGGTAACACAACCATGATCGAAATATACTTCTTCTATACATGGTAATACAACTACTATTCCCATAAGAGTTGTATTATTACCATAATTACATATCTTGGTGATCTACGGATTGTAGCCATATAAATACCAAAGGTTTGGTAAACCTCTCTATCTATTATCTTACATACAATACGCCTTACACATCATACTAACTTGAGCGTCGGAGTGTCTATCCTCGGGACACCCGAGGCTTTGTTTTGCAGATTAGTTCGTGAGCTGGGTTCGGATCAAGTGAGGGTCATAGACATCCATCAATTTGGCACGCCCAGTGGGATCCGCTTGCTAATCTTGATCTATACAACCTTCAAACTCATGACTGATTTGGCTGAAAACCTTCGTGGGAGTACACGAATCCGTTTTCCGGCCCCGGCAGGAATAAAAAGAACCTATGCCAACCACGACAACGACGAGATAAGCCACACCACCACCCAGGGAGCAGGAAGGAGCATCAACGGCGCACACTGATCACCTGAAGAAGCCTCTCCTTGGGAGTGGGAGAGCAAAAGATATCGCCTAGACGGAACCATTACTTTTTCACCCCAGGATGCGGTTCCTAACCAATTTCCTCATTCTGATCCCTTATTAATCACAGTCGACATAAACCATAACGTGATCAAAAGAGTTCTGGTAGATGGGGGAAGCGAAGTAGAAGTTATGTTTCTCAGCTGTTATGAACGGCTGGGATTGGACAAAAGTAACATCGTACCCACAAGCCCCATCTCGGGATTCGCTGGCGATCCTGTTACTCCTTTAGGAGAGATTACTTTATCAGCACGAGTGAAAGATGGTCCTCGAAGTATGACCCTCCGTTGCACCTTCGCGGTTGTCGACTCCAGAGCGCCATACAACATAATCCTAGGACGGTCCTGGATGTGCCAAGCAAAGGCCATCTGGTCCCCCTACCACTTGGTGATGAAGTTCCCCACGAACCAAGGGATAGCCACGGTCCGAGGCGACCAACAACTAGCTCGAGTTTGCATAATTCAAGCTATTCGAGAATCAGAAAAGGAGGATCTCGAACCAGCCAAGTACTCCAAGTCTGAACCAATGCAACTCGGAGAATCAGGAACCGTCGAGTTTGGAACTCTCCTACCCCCCGAGATAAAGACCAAACTTCGAGATCTCCTCAACTAGTATATAGATGTCTTTTCCTGGGACACCAATGACTTGGTAGGACTATCCCCTCGTTTAGCGGAGCATTACCTTAATATCAATCCCTCACAGAAGCCCATAAAGGAGAAACGACGTATATTTGCACTAGATCGAGTTGAATCCATCGGAGAAGAAGTAGACAAGCTACTCAAAGCCCGTATAATCGAAGAAGTGCAATATCCAGAATGGATAGCTAACCCAGTAATGGTCAAGAAGCCAGACGGGAAGTGGAGAATGTGCATCGACTTCACCAACTTGAACGATTGTTGTCTGAAAAAAAGCTATCCTTTGCCCTCGATTGACCGACTAGTTGAAGCGATCGCTAGTACCAGGTATTAGCCTTTTTTGACGTCTTCAAGGGATATCATCAGATTTCCATGGCAGAGCAAGATAAAGAGAAAACCTCCTTCATAACCGACAGGGGGACCTTCTGCTACAAGATGATACCTTTCGGATTGAAGAAAGCCGGAGCTACTTACCAACAGCTGGTGGATAAATTATTCAAATCTCAGATAGGACGCAACCTCGAGATTTATGTGGATGACATGGTAGTGAAAAGCCGCAGTTATGACGCCTTCTTTGAAGACTTAAAGGAAACCTTTGACACATATGGGCATCCAACCTAAAACTGGGTAAATTCCTAGGATACATGGTATCCAATCGGGGAATTGAGGTAAACCCCGAGAAGATAGTGGCCTTGCAAAACATGCAACCTCCGAAGACTGTCGAAGACGTACATAAGCTAACAGGATCTCTCGCGGCGCTCAGCCGTTTTCTCTCCAAGGGAGCAGAAAAGCACTTTCCTTTCTTCAACGTTCTCAAAAAGGCTAACCAATTTGAGTGGTCCCATGAATGCGGAGAAGCTTTCCAAGCACTTAAAGACCACCTCCGACAACTTCCGACACTGTCAAAACCTGACAAAGGGGAGACTCTCTATTTATATATATCTGCATCCCAGCTAGCTATCAGTGATGTGTTAGTCAAGGAGCACCCAATATATTATGTAAGCAGAGCTCTACAGGAGCCCGAGACCAGATATACCTCTCTCGAGCGCTTAATATTGGCCCTTGTGCATGCCTCTCGACGGTTGCGGCCATACTTCCAAGCACACACATTAGTCCTCCTAACCAACTACCCGATTACACAAATCCTCCAGAAACTAGATGCCTCGGGACGGATGATGAAGTGGGCCATCGAGTTAGGAGAACATGATATACAATATAAGCCTAGGACAGCCATCAAGGGCCAAGCCTTATCCGATTTCATAATGGAGTCCGTCGAACCAGTGGAGATCAACCAACAAGACCCAGTTCCAGACACAGGAAGATGGCGATTATATGTAGATGGATCCTCCAACTTGGGGGGAAGTGGTGCTGGAGTCTTACTCACCAGCCCCTATGGGAAAGGACCATCTTTACATTATCCATTTTGATTTTCGAGCCACTAACAATGAAGCAGAATATGAAGCCCTCATCACAGGATTAAAGCTGGCAAAGGACCTCGAGATCTTCAGTGGCTCACAGATCATGGTGCAGTAGGTTGATGTATGCCGGACACCAACACTTCAACGACGATCCTTGCTCACGAACTGACCTGCAAAACAAAGCCCCGGGTGTCCCGAGGATAGACACTCCAACGCTCAAGTTAGTATGAGGCGTAAGGCGTATTGTATGTAGTATGAGATTAGATAGAGAGGTCTACCAAACCTTTAAGTATTTATATGGCTACAATCCGTAAATCACCAAGATATGTATTTATGGTATGACTACAATTCTTATGAGAATAGTAGTTGTATTACCATGTATAAGGAAAGTGCATTTCAGTCATGGTTGTATTACCATGTTTAAGATAGCTGTATTACCATCTTTGAGAGGATGTATATTCCTTGTAGAACATTCATGATATACGCATTCCTTGTAAGGATTAGGATTGATGGACCTATGGATCCATCCTCCGCGTATCTCGAGCCCAAGACCCATCTCGGGCCCTGGTCCGAGTATGAATGAGGTCCGAATACGAACCCTGGACTTATCAGTAACCCCAAGGTAGATCTTCAGAATTTAGAGTGCTCCATCTCGAAGGTTGAAGGAGAGGCTTGCTCCTCGAGGGAAAACCAATAACTCGAGGGAGGATGTCTTGGGGTGTTAAGCTCGGGGCGTCCTTCAAGGACTATCCTTTCAGGCTTAACCTTCTGAATATCTATCTTCAAGTTCTTTCGTATTCTATCCAAACATACGGACGGCTGAGATTGGCTTCTTTTGAAATCCAGATGATAAATACACGTGGCGTGCAATCATTGGTAAGTAGAAGCAGTCTGTCCCCCGTCTCTCTAATTGCTTGCATCGGAACAAGAATCGAGATAATTACTTTTCATAAATGTTGTCTGGGTTTGGGTTAAATCTCCAAAATCATTCTTCTTGTCTTCCTTATTCACAATTTCTTCTTTCCAAGTTCAGAAAGCGTATCATTGCTTTATCAAATCTCTGAAGCCCCAATCTCTGCTTTCTCAATCGTCAGTAAGTGCTATCTTTTTTCTTCGTTTGTTTGTCTGTATTTTTCCTTTTCCTTTGTGTGTGTATTTTCCCCCATACTCTCTGTGATCATGAGTAATAGTAGTGAAACGATTTCCGTCCTCCATCATGATGAGGGAGAGTATGTAAGTACTCAGGCCCAGGAGGGTAGCTCCCGTGTCCGCCATAGAGCCGAGGTAGCGAGTGAGAAAAAGCCTGTAGTTTTGAAGAAGAAAGCCTCTGAAGAAGAGAAGATATTAATAGCTATGGCCAGGAGGGCTCAGATAGAGGGGAATAGCCCCATGGTAATGCATGCGGCCGTAGGTAGACTATCCATGAATGGAGAAGGTAGTAGTAATAGGTCGATGAAGGAGGATAAAGCTCATGCTGATGCTGCTATCTTTGTTGAAGGTTGTTGATAAGTCTATGGTTCGTAATCAGGCCTCATTCATACTCGGACCAGGGCCCGAGAAGGGTCATGGGCTCGAGATACGCGGAGGATGGGTCCACGGGCCCATCAATCCTAATCCTTATAAGGAATGCGTATATTATGAATGTTCTACAAGGAATATACATCTTCTCAGAGATGGTAATACAGCTATCCTAAACATGGTAACACAACCATGTCCGAAATACACTTCTATTATACATGGTAATACAACCTCTATTTCCATAAGAGTTGTATTCACACCATAAATACATATCTTGGTGATCTACGGATTGTAGCCATATAAATACCCTAAGAGGTTTCGTAGATCTCTCATCTAATCTCATACTTTATACTTTATGCCTTAAGTAAATATACTGACTTTAGCGTCGGAGTGTCTATCCCTGGGACACCCGGGGCCTTTGTCTTGCAGATCAGTTCGAGAGCCTGTTTCGTCGTCGAAGTGTTGGTGTCCGACATACATCAATTTGGCACGCCCGGTGGGAGATCACACACTCATTGACGACGTCGCCGAACCTTGTTTCTGATCTGGTCTAACCCGCCTAAAGAAGCAACATGTCTGACGCCGAACCTTGTTTCCGATCTGGTCTAACCCGCCTAAACAAACAACATGTCTGACGCTGAGCAACCCAGACGAAGCGCCCGTGTACTAGGGCAAAATCCAGAGGATAATCCAGAAGCGGAACAGCCCCTTCAAGGACATGGACATGGTCGAGGGCGCATTCAACCCAGAAGATCTCGGGCACACTTTGCCTCACAACCATCACCAAACTCTACCATGGGTACCGAAAACTCCAACGTTCCAATATCCATCAACCCAAGTCCCGCAGGGATAACACCACCAATCTCTAGTCCAAATCCTGGTATGTCCAGAACACCTCCCGGATCAAATCCCATCGTATCCAGGATACCATCATCCAACTCCAATCCTGCTACATCCAGGATCCCACCTCCTGAAACAAACCTTGTTGGATCTGAAGTACCAAACTCAGGTCTAAGGGTTTTCATCCAAAACGACGTGAACTACAGCACGAACTTCAACAATTCAAATGGCCTGAATCAGGAAAATAGGTTGAGGTATAGTGATCCCGATTTGATCTTCTCTCCAGAAGAACGAACACAAAGGGATCGGAAAATGTTTGCAGAAAGACAGCAGGAGGACGTTAGACAGAACCGTCTTAGGGAAATCTTGAACCAAACCATACAACACAGCCCGCGGGGCTCTGATCCGCTCCAAATTGACCTTTTCTCGGACACTCCTCCGAGGGAAAATAGGTCGGGGTATAGTAGGTCCAACTCGATCTTCTCTCCGGAAGGAAGAGCACGAAGAGATCGACAAATTCTTGAAGATAGACAACAAGAAGGAGAATCTGTGATAGAACACTATTATAGATACATGAATCTCGCCACGAAACGCTATGATCAAGATGAAATCCTCTTAGTATACCTGTACCGGATGATGGTAGGTAATAACACTCCGAGGAATAAAAAGAAGAAGAAGGATAACAATAACAACCAAGGTGGCGGAAACAACAATCCTCAAGATCCTCCCCCACCACCATCAAATGGAGCCAACCGAGTCATCAACAGCATTAATGGCTATACTGGAGAAGCAATCTCCCTAACTAAGCTGAAGGATAATGTACAGACCCTACCACATACCAAGCTGGTCAACAAGAGTCTCCTTTCCGAAGAAGCTATTACTTTCTCGGACAAGGATGACATTCCAAATCAGATGCTTCATTATGATCCTCTCATTATTTCAGCAACCATACAAGATTCTTTGGTAACAAGAGTCTTCATAGACAACGGGAGTGGAATAGAAGTAATGTCTCAAGATTGCTTCCAGAATTTAGGATTTACCAAGGGAGACCTCAAACCTATGGGTCCGATCTCGGGGTTTACCGGAAATCCCGTAACACCTCTTGGAAAAATCACACTCCCGGTCACAGTAGCAGATGGGATGAGGAGCCTGACCCTCTACCGCACATTTGTGATGGTCAACACCATCACACCTTTCAACATTATCCTTGGAAGATCTTGGATGTGCCAAGCTAAAGCCATATGGTCTCCCTACCATATGATGCTGCAGTATTCAACACCACAAGGAGAGTAGCTTCAATCAAAGGAGATCAAGGAGTGACGCATTCCTGTGTGATCACGGCTATACACGACACCAGAAAAATGAGTAACATCTCGGCCAACAACACCATCTTAGGAGATTTAGTTCCCAACACTGATCTCGAACAATCTATGGTGTTTTACTCCGAGAAAAATGACAGTTATGTGTCAAGAGATCCTCCAACTCCGGGGGAAGAAGTGCTAAATTTGTTACTAACCAACCCTGAGGAAAATGACCATCTTTATGTTTCTCATTTCAATTTCCAAGCCACCAACAATGAAGCAGAATGTGAAGCCATCATCACCGGATTAAAATTGGCTAAAGACATGGAAGTCAAAAACCTTGAGGTCTTCAATGACCCACATATTACAATTCAGCAGGTCAAAGGTGAATTCAAAAATTGAGAGTACAATCTTCAGAGATACCTCGAGATGGTTAAATCTCTCCTAAATCAACTCCGACATTATGAGGTGAATCATATCCCCCGAGAAGAATCGCTAATGGAAATCCTGGCGAAGAGAAATTGCAAAGAAGATAGCATTATGGCTACTGGCATCTCGGACACAGGGATGAACTCATACATTGAATACCTTCAAATGGGTACCCTTCCTGAGGACAAGCACCTGGCATGTAAGGTCCGAGGGACACATGAAGGAATCTACGGTAGCTATCAAGATCCACATACCTTTATCCGAAAGCTCCTACAGAAGAGTTATACTTGGCCTATGATGCTACAAGGCGCCAAAAGATATGTCGATTCTTGCCACCAGTGCCAGAGATTTGCTAAGATGATCCACATGCCACAGGAGAATATGATTACCATCCAAGAATCCTGACCATTTGTCCGACG
Organism: Sherardia arvensis; assembly: GCA_948330725.1. Taxonomy (NCBI): domain Eukaryota; kingdom Viridiplantae; phylum Streptophyta; class Magnoliopsida; order Gentianales; family Rubiaceae; genus Sherardia; species Sherardia arvensis. Next base: position 21,684,229 of record OX415238.1, read on the forward strand.
GGGCATAGATCTTGTAGGGCCTTTTCCTACGGCCCCTATTATCAACTTCTGGTGGAAAAATATTGTGGGTCGCTATAGCATCCCGAGATACATAGTTACCGATAATGGAGCACAATTTGACAATGATCCCTTCAAGAAAGGGTACAAGGAGTATAGAATACACCAGCAGCTCGCCTCAGTATATAATCCAAAAGCTAGCAGCCAAGAAGAAGCTACGAATCAAGCCTTGGTATGCGGCATCAAAAAGCGCCACGAAGGAGCTAAAGGAAACTAGGTCAAAGAATTAACATATATGATCTGGACCCATAGAACCATACCAGCTGCAACAACAGGAGAGACTCCTCGTAGCTTAGACTCTGGGTCCGAAGAGATCATCCCTAGAGAGAATGGGGTCCCCTCTGTCCGTACCTCTCAGCCAGATGATGAAAATGGCAAGGCCAACGAAGAAAACCTTTATCTCGACCTTGACCTCCTAGAGGAGAAGAGAGAAAATGCTATTATCTACAAGGCCAAGGTGAAGAAAAGATTCAAGCGCTACCATGATAGAAGAGTCCGCTTGGCCACTTTTTTTAAAGGAGACCTTGTCATAAGGTTAAACGAGAAAAGCAAGAGAAAAGTGGAAGGGAAGCTAGCCCCGAACTGGGAAGGTCCATATCGAGTCCTAGAATCCCATCCAGGGGGAAGCTACCTCTTGGAAACCATGAAAGGGGAACCTATACCACGAGGATGGAAGGTGATTAACTTACGAAAGTATTACAGAAGATTCAAAAATCAAGGGAGAGCCTCACAAAGGTTCGAGACTATCAAGGGCATCCGAGAAACCTCATCAAGGTCCGAGACAAGCATACTCTAGCACAAACGGGTACTCAAACTCAAAACCCACTATTTACTTTACTTCTATTCTTAAAGTTATAAACTTATATTGAAGTCATGATATTTTTATACCTATCCTTATAATAAGCAATATTTAAATTCCTTTTCTAAAAAGAGGATTGTTGTCTTAAGTATAACATTGATTGCTGTTCAAAACAATATACTTTATAAAGTATATGATTGGTCAACTTATAAGTTGTTTGGTTCCAATATTCAAATACCAATCGTTTTGAATAAAAGAGATAGGTTCGAGATAAAGTACTTCAAAAAAGTGCTTGATTGAGGTCTATAGACCAAAAGGGCAGACGTGCTCGAGAATCAATCATCTCAACATAAAGAGGAGAAACCTCAAAAACAAAAGTTGAAGTTCATGTCAAAGGTGTTATTACATCAGAATATGATACTTCTAAAAAAGTCCCTCAAAAGGGCATACATAGAGGAAAAACCTCGAACGTAGATAGTTCATATCAAAGGTGTTATTACATCAGAATATGATACTTCTAAACAAGACCCTCAAAAGGGCACATAAGAGGCTAAACCTCGAACCTAAAAAGGTATCAAAGGTGTTACTACATTAGAATATGGTACTTTTAAATATACCAAATAGGGTTTCCTAGGACTTCACCAGAAGTGACACTTGAGAGATGGACTATTGTCAACTTTTCTGCACGCTGTGACACTAAAGGACTTGGCAAAAGATGCCCGAGGAAGAAGCCCAAAAACATCAAGTACGCAGAGTGTTCATCATGGACAACTGCGGAGACCTGATCCCGAAGTATCTCAGCTTAGCATGAGCTCCTTTCCAGTAAATCATGAGAGCGAGGTTCATGTGCAAAGGATTTCAGGATTTGAAGCTGATGAGGAGGTGCCGAGGCTAATCCACCTTATTAATGGAAGAACTAGAAATCACCTCTTCAAGAGAAGGTAATTCAGGATACTTAGCTTTAATAAGCCTTAGTAAAACTCCTGATGTTACTATCTTCTCGGAGGGATCCAATGCATCCAAAAACTCGGTCCTAGGGATCCAGCGTTTTGCAGTCAGAGCAGCGAGTTTATCAGCAGCATCGGTATGAGAGAAGATTTCCTTCATCATCTCCACCTCCTTATCGGATTGACATAGATGCTAGACGCCATCCAAGATCCCATGTAGTTCAGAGAAATGGAATAAATCTCCATACTCCTCCCTGTGGTTCTGAAACTCGGGACTACAAGCAAGGAAAGCACTCCAAAGCTTTAGAAGTCGTTTAGACTCCTCAGAATCCTTCTCCTCGGGTTGATTTTGAGACAGCTCCTCGACAATATCTCTATAAGTCCTCAGCTCTTTCTCTTGAGACTTTTTCGCCAACAGCAAGTCTTTATTCTCGGCCTCTAGCTGCCTCACCGTGGCTTCTAGTTGAGTCACATCCAATGGATCCTGAACGGGTGGATCAGAAGCAACAGACTTAGTTCCTATAATCAAGAGGGAAGCTTCCATCTCCTCCTTCTTTGCCTTGAAGGACCGACACTTGACATGTAATTCCATCACGGAATCAGACAAGTAACGGATCACATCATTGGCTTGAGGCCCCACCGTGGACAGATCCGCCATCAGCTATAAAATCAATGAAATATTAAAACCTGGCATTCAAGACATCTATGCGGTATAATAATAGAGATAAATACCTCAGAGACGAAGGGATACTTCTTAGAAGACCTCCGAGAAGCCTGACCATCCTCTTCCTCTGGACAGCTCAGATAGTAATTCAGTTTCTTCAAATAAGCATTTGCGGAGATCACCAGCTCAAGGTCAGATTCATCACCATCATCGGAGGACCCTTCAACCTCAGTTTCTTTCTCCTCGGACTCCTCCGTTTCCTCATCTATGACATGGAGATGGGTCTTCCCCTTCTTGATCTTTTTCTTCGGAGGAGATGCTGTACATATATAAAGATAAACATCAGCATATGATACAGGAAAGACATATTATATGACAACAGTATATGATTTGAAGAATTACCTGAAAAAGACCGACTAGAAGAAGATTCACCATGATTCCGAGGAGACTTTCTCGGACCCCCTTTCCTGGCTTTCTTTTTTCTTCCTTGGATTTTATCAGGGAGGGCCCAATTCCGATCAGGCTTCAAAAAGCTGGAGGTAGATTTCGACCGAGGAACATCCAACAGGTACAAGTAAGTGATACTAGGCCACTGCCACGAAGAGCCATGTGAGCCAAGAATAAAATCCCTTCTTTGAAGGGTAATGTCCTCCTTTAGGAGCTCCTTGATGATGCCTTTCAAGTGATCAGGGATGATGAAACCTCTGTCATGAGCTATAGCGTCCTTCGGATGGGGATGCAAATCAGGGACCTCGTACTTGCTTCGGTCGAAAGTGAAACAGTCTGCCTCCTACAAACCACTGTTATTAGGAAACATTATGGGTTTTCTCTTCCTCGGAGTCAGGGTAATATACTCGTTAGTCTCAAAAGAGAATAACGTATACAGACTCCTGAATAAATCCAGGCTTGGATCCTATTTTTTCCGAGCGCACCAGGAAATCACCGCCATGATCAACACTACCACGTTGAAATGTATTTGGCTCGGATGCAGTTGATGATGCTGCAGGAATTCATGGAATAAAGGGGGAAAGGGAAAACTTATCCCTTGGTGCAAAAACCTCCCATAAAGTACCCCTCGAGTGGGGCTCACCAGATCTTTAATGGGAACTTCCCCATCTTCAAGCTTCAAACCAGCCTCAAGAGGATATGACAGCCTGTAGAACCGCAGATACTTTAGCGTCCTTTCGTCAACCACTTGGGTGATATCATTCACATCATCGGCGGCCGGAACCCGTTTATTAACTTGGGGCTCCGCCTTAGGATCCACCTCTGACCCAGAAGCACCATCATTTACCAATACAGTTACTACCTGCAGCGGTGAAGCAACAGTAACTTCCATCAGCTCCCCAGACTCGACTTCCAGGAGCAAGGTGCTCAAGTCTCGATTAGCTGGGGCTTTGTTTCCAATGACACTCTCCACATTGCCAGGGGGAACACTGGAATTTGTTGAAGACATGGCCATATAGAGAATGGGGGAAGAGAATATATGAGGAAAAGAAGACAAATTTGAAGAAAATTTCTTTGGAATTTTGAAATGCAGAGATGAAGATTGATGATAAACACAAGGAAAATTACTTGGTTATATAATCAGTAATTAGCATGCATTTAAGTGGAGTAATTACCTCGACTCGCGAAACGATACAGGCAATTGGAAGGTTGGTCCTCCTCACCGCCAGAAGATACAATGAATCAAGACCACATGTTAGTATCCTCAGAATTCAAGAAGGCAGATTTAGATCCAACCGTCCACGTGTCCTGATGGAATACGAAAGAACTTGAAGCTAGAAATTCAGAAGGGTAAGCACGATAATAGAATCCCCGAAGGATGTCCCGAGCTTAATACCCCGAGTTAGTCTCCCTCGAGTTATTGGTATTCCCTCGAGAAGCAAGCCTCTCCTTCAACCTTCGAGATAGGGAACTCTATATTATGAAGTCCATGGTTCGTATTCAGGCCTCATTCATACTGATAATTCCGTGGTTCGTATTCAGGCCTCATTCATACTCGGACCAGGGCCCGAGAAGGGTCATGGGCTCGAGATACGCGGAGGATGGGTCCACGGGTCCATCAATCCTAATCCTTATAAGGAATGCGTATATTATGAATGTCAACAAGGAATATACATCTTCTCAGAGATGGTAATACAACTATCCTAAACATGGTAACACAACCATGTCCGAAATACACTTCTATTATACATGGTAATACAACCTCTATTCCCATAAGAGTTTTATTCATACCATAAATACATATCTTGGTGATCTACGGATTGTAGCCATCTAAATACCCTAAGAGGTTTGGTAGACCTCTCATCTAATCTCATACTTTATACTTTACGCCTTAAGAAAATATACTGACTTGAGCGTTAGAGTGTCGATCCCTGGGACACCCGGGGCCTTTGTCTTGCAGATCAGTTCGAGAGCTTGGTTCGTCGTCGAAGTGTTGGTGTCCGGCATACATCAGTTGTCCCTTTTCGGTTCCCCCTGATACTGATCTCATGTATATTGGAGGAGATAGGTCTGCAGTAGAGTTAGTAACTCCAACCCGAGGGGTTCTATATGGGAGATTTTTGCAGCATAGGATAACATTCCCATTTCCCCCATTGTTGAGTGAATTTATTCAGTGGTATAAGGTACATCCAGGGTAACTTCATGTTGATGTAATAATAATCATAATGGCACTAATGACCTGGTGTGCTCGTAAAGGTTATAAGTCCAGGCTGGCTCTTTTGCAGACCCTTTTTAAAGTATCTATTGTGAAACAGCTTGTAACTTTATCTGTCCGAGATAAGACCATGGGCCGGGCATTTGTTCTTCCTCGATAGAATGTGGGATGAGACAAGGTGAAACTAACCTTTGACCAAACCACGTATGAAGTACCCCCATGGAACAATGATCTCAAAAATGAAGACTGGGAAGATGTTATGACATCGGACAAGTTGATGGGTATAGCTGAGGAGTTAATAAGTGAGAATATCAAACTTAGGAATGTCAAGTTTGTGTTAGGAGATCCCCAGATGGATTGGAAATGGCATGTTGAGACGTATCAGTGGCTATATCGAATGCCTGGTCGAACTCTTCAAAATCGCAGCTACTTGAGGTTGTCTCATTTTGATCAGTCAGATGGTGTAGATATTGAATGGTATGAAATCATTCTATCCATGGAGTCGGAACCCATTGGTTCAGCTAGGGCGCTTCGTGCTTCTAGAGCAACAGAAGAGAGGACAGCTCGGGAGGAGATGTCCGAGAGAGATGTGGATAGGGAAATTGCTGGATTTATGCCTGATGCTCGTCGTCGGTTTAAGAGATTGTTCTAAGGACCTAGAAATACTCCAGTAGAAGATGAGGGTCAGCGGGAGATAGAGTGTCCATTCGTACATGTTGCCCGAGATCCATCAGATGAAGAGGAGGATAAGAGTTCAGCCCTAGTAAGGTGTCCGAGAAAGGAGATATCTCAGATTTCTGTATCTTTGCTCACCATGTCTAGTAGGACTGAGAATGAAGGATCTTTTACTTCTGTAGTAGCCTCTGATACACTGCCTGAGGGTATCGTTTCTATTTTGTGTATGACATTGTCGTTCATATTATATCATATTTCTTGATGCTAACTCCGTTCCTTCTACGTGCAGTTGGCGTTTCTCAGACCGACAAGGCATTGGATATGTTGGCTCAGATGGTTAAGTCAAGGAAGTAGAAGGATCACCACCACAAGAAGAGGAACGTTGAAGCCTCAGGGAATGCCATAGACACTTCCACCAAGTCTCCCAAAAGGGCTAGGATCGAGCTCGAACCGTTGGGGGGGGGGGGGGGGGGTTCGAGAAGTACATTATGCCTCCTCCTCCAGAAGCCAAGACCGATATTATTCCAGAATGTCCTGAAATAAACCAGGTATGCTTAACTTAGATCATAACTTGACAACATATGTCATTATCTAATGGTCTTGCTCTTCTTCCACAGTCTCTGAATCATATGAAACACTTGTATAGTTCTGTTAAGACGTTGTACTGTCGTTGTCATGAACGGGAGGCTGAATTGGAGCTGTTGAAGGAGCAGATGGCCAGAAAAACTAGTGGGCCTTCCGGAATGATGAAGCGTATCCAAGATGAGATGACCCAAGAGAAGGCGAAGAAAGAGACCTTTACAGCGGAAGTCATGTCCTTGAAGCAACAATCTTTACTTATGCTTTGTAAGACATAGTGTCTCTTTGTATTAGAGGGTGTTGACTGCTTCAAAATAAAATAGAAGATATATATTGAAAAGAAATTGTATTCTTCGAACTTGGGAGTTCGGAAAAATTATAAAAGACAACCCCGAGTTTAGGAGCTCGGGCATGAAAAAAATAAAATGATGAAGAGAAAAAAAGCTTGGCCCGTAGGCCTTTTTGAAGTAGTTTCTCCTTATCTGGAGAAGGTCTACTTGGTTTTAGCTACGAGGTACCTACGTGGGAAGGGCGCCATGATGACAGGGTCTAAGTGCTCTCCTTCGCGTGTTTACAAGAGGTAGAATCCACCGGATTGTGCTGCGGAGACTTTGTATGGTCCTTTCGTTCTTGGCTCCAGCGCTCCTCCTAGCTTTTTAGTACACCACGAGCCAACTGGCATTACCAGGTCCTCCATTTGGAAGGTTTGGTGGCGTCTTTTGTGCCATAATGCAGTCATCTCGTTGTAGGCCTCTTGCTTAAAGTGAAACACCAGGGGTTGTTCGAGATCAGGATCGTGGACCAGATATCCTAGGATAGTGTTGATGGCCGAGATGTTGCTAACTTTTCTGGTGTCACAGATAGCCGTGATCATGCAAGAATATGCCACTCCTTGATCTCCTTTAATGGAAGCTACTCCTTGTGGTGTTGGGAACTTTAGCATCAGATGGTAAGGAGACCATACAGCTTTAGCTTGGCACATCCAAGGTCTGCCAAGAATAATGTTAAAGGGTGTAACGGTGTCTACCACCACAAATGTGCAGTAAAGGGTTAGGCTTTTCGCTTCTGCCACTTTGACTGGGAGTGTGATTTCTCCAAGAGGTATGAATAGATTTCTTGTGAGCCCCGAGATTGGGCCTGTAGGCTTGAGATTGAAAGCAGTTTTAAGATTTCTTGGTAAATCCTAGCTTTTGAAAGCAGTTTTGGAACATCACTTCTACTCCACTCCCGTCATCGACAAAGACTCTCTTTACTAGGGAATCTTGTATTGTTGCAGAGATGATAAGTGGGTCCGAATGGGGCATTTGGTTTGGCACGGCATACGCGTCCGAGAAGGTGATGGTTTCTTCGGGGCGGAGCCTCTTGTTGACTGGCTAGGTGCGGGGTATGGCCCGCACACTATCCTTCAGCTTGGTATGGGAAATTGCTTCTCCCGTGTAGCCGTTGATGCTGTTAATAACGCGGTTAGCTCCATTTGGCGGCGGTGGTGGAGGGTTTTGAGGATTGTTGCCCCCACCGCCTTGGTTATTGTTGTTGTTATTGTTGTTGTTTCGGGAGCCATTTTTCTTCTTCTGCCAGGGCTTTCCCCCATACCTCTTCTGGGTGCCTTGGTTGTCATCAGCAATAGAAGGTGCAAGTTTTTGCACAATCCCTTGTCGGATCAGTTTCTCGATCTCGTTTTTGAGCTGATAGCACTCCTTTGTGTCATGCCCCCGATCTCAGTGATATTGGCAGAATTTCGGGGACCTTTGACGCTCGGCTGAATCCTTCATGGCGGGTGCACCCTTTTAAAAGGTGCCTGTGAATGGATAAGATCTCAGCCCGAGATCTAGCTAGAGGAGTGTAGGACTCGAAGGTTGGTTTGGGTGTACCCTCAGTTTTCTCGACCTTCGGCATCTTCATCTTGGGTTCCTTTCCCTCATTGTCGGGGTCTTTAGGTCTTTTGTCTATTGTTGGATTCGCTTTGCTAGCGTATTCTACAATGATTGCTTGGAGATGTTGAATAGTGGTAGGATTCTTCGTTGCCAATTTCATCCTCAGGATGTCGTTATCTATACTCATTCGGTACAGGTTTATTAAAAGGATTTCATCTCGATCATAGCATCTCGTGGCGAGATCCATATATCTGTAATAGTGTTCTATCACAGACTCTCCTTCCTGCTGCTTTTAGAGGATTCGTCGATCCCTTTGTGCTTTTTCTTTCACAGACACGATCGAGTCGGATCTGTTGTACCTCAGCTCATTATCTTGGTCGTGGTCTTCCGGATTATTGACGCGATCGCTGTGTTTCATATCAGTTTGGATCACTATCTTTGGACCGGGGTTTGGTACTTCAGATCCAACAGGGTTTGATCCAAAGAGTGGTGTTGTTCGGTCTCCTGGGATAGAGACTCGATTCGGGGCCTCATGTACCTGGGCACGAAGTGGTTGACTTGAGTTATCAAGGATGCAATGAAGTCAGGACACTGGGAATGTAAATCCCTCATCAGTGCTCGTACATCGTCAGGGATCGTTCTCGGAGGGGTGTCTGAGACAAGGTTGATATAGGGCGGCTCAGAGCCAAGAGATCGAGCCGTATGGTTTGGTTTAGGGTTTCCCTGAGACATCTTTGTCTCTCCTCCTCCTGCTGTTTCTCTGTGAGAATTTGTCGATCCCTTTGTGCTTGTTCTTCCACGGAAAAGATCGAATCAGATCCGCTGTACCTAAAACCATTCTCTTGGTCTAGGCCGTTTGAGTTATTGACACGTTTGCTGTAGTTCATGTCAGTACGTATCAAGATTCTCTGACCTGAGTTCCGTACTTCAATCCGACGGGGTTTGATCAAGAAGGTGGTACTCCGGATGCAGCAGGATTTGGACCGGAGGAGGGTGCTCCGAATACGACGGGGTTTGGACCGAGGGAGTTCAGAACGCTGGAGTTTCCTGCCCCCACGGTAGAGCTTGGTGGCGGTTCAGAGGTAGAACACGAACGAGATCCTCCGGGTCGACCGCGTCCTCGTCCCCGTCCTTGTACTTGGGGAGGTTGCTCGGCTTCTGGATTCTCCTCCGGATTTTGCCCTTGATGTATGCCTAATTGGGGAGATTTTACCCTAATACTCATGTCTGGGTTGATCGGCTTCAGACATGGCGTGAGAAACTTGTTGAACAGGTGCGCCAGATCAGATCAGACACAAAGTTCGGCGAAGTCATCAATAGATGTGGCCTCCCACCGTGCGTGCCAAATTGATGTATGCCAGATACCAACACTTTGATGACGAACCTTTCTCACAAACTGACCTGCAAAACAAAGCCTCGGGTGTCCCGATGATAGACACTCCAACGCTCAAGTTAGTATGAGGCGTGAGGCGTATTGTATGTAGTATGAGATTAGATAGAGAGGTCTACCAAACCTTTAAGTATTTATATGGCTACAATCCGTAGATCACCAAGATATGTATTTATGGTATGACTACAACTCTTATGGGAATAGTAGTTGTATTACCATGTATAAAGGAAGTGTATTTCAGTCATGGTTGTATTACCATGTTTAAGATGGATGTATTACCATCTTTGAGAGGATGTATATTCCTTGTAGAACATTCATGATATACGCATTCCTTGTAAGGATTAGGATTGATGGTCCTATGGATCCATCCTCCGCGTATCTCGAGCCCACGACTCTTCTTGAGCCCTGGTCCGAGTATGAATGAGGTCCGAACACGAACCCTGGACTTATCACTGGTCAAAAGCGAATACGAGACCCGAGAGTACAGTCTCCAAAAATACCTCGAGATAGTTAAGCCTCTCTTAAATCAATGCCGACATTATGAGCTGAATCATATCCCCCGAGAAGGTAACCATAAAGCAGATGCACTGAGCAAGCTTGCCTCCTCGGACCTCAACATAAGATCTTCTCAAGAATTGCCGATGGAAACCCTGGCGAAAAGAAGTTATGAAGAGAGCAACATAATGGCTATTGACATCTCGGACAGATGGATGAACCCCTACATTGAGTATCTTCAGATGGGAACCCTCCCCGAGTACAAGCATCTGGCACGAAAGGTCCGAGTTAAGGCTCCCAAATATGTCATCCACGAAGGCACCTTATACAAGAAGGGATATCTCCAGCCTTTACTTAAATGTGTTGGGCCCTCCGACGCTGAGCACTAATTAGTACAAGAAGCACATGAAGGAGTTTGTGGTAGTCACCAAGGTCCAAGCACTGTTACCCGTAAACTTCTACAAATGGGTTATTTTTGGCCTACAATGCTAGAAGACTCCAAGAGATATATTGATTCCTGTCACCAGTGTTAGAGGTTTGCCAAGATGATCTATGTGCCTCAAGAAAATATGATTACCATCCAGGAATCTTGGCCATTCGTCCGGTGGGGTATCGACCTCGTCGGACCCTTTCCCACGGCCCCTGGTAACTTCAAGTACCTTATTGTGGATATTGATTATTTCTCGACGTGGGTGGAAGATGAAGCCTTGACAAACATAACGGGTAAAACAGTGATAAACTTTTGCTGGAAAAATATTGTGTGTCGCTATAGCATCCCAAGATACATAGTGATCGATAATGGAGCCCAATTTGCTATTAACCCCTTCAAGAAATGGTGTGAGGATTACGACATACGTCAAAAGCTCACCTCGGTATACCATCCAGAAGCTAACGGCCAAGTGGAAGTTACGAACAGGACTTGGGTGAGTGGCATCAAAAAGCGCCTAGAAGGAGCTAAGGGAAACTGGATCAAAGAGCTTCTGAATGTGATATGGGCCCATAGAACCACACCAGCCACAACAATCAGAGACACACCTTACAACTTAGTCTATGGATCCGAGGCGGTCATCCCCATGGAAATTGGAGTCCCCTCTGCCTGAACTTCTCACCCAGAAGATGAAGACGGCACTACCAATGAAGAAAATCTTCGTCTCGACCTTGACCTTCTAGAAGAGAAAAGAGCCAATGCTACGATCCATGAGGCTAAGGTAAAGGAAAGAATTAAGCGATATCATGACAGAAGGGTTCGCTTAGCCACCTTCATCAAAGGAGACCTTGTCATGAGGTTAAATGAAAAAAGTAAGAAAGAAGTGGAAGGGAAGCTAGCCCCGAACTGTGAAGGTCCATATCGAGTCCTAGAATCCCATCCAAGGGAAGCTACCTCTTGGAAACCATGAAGGGAGAGCCCATACCACGAAGATGGAACGTGATTAACTTACGAAAGTATCACGAAAGATAAAACTAAAGGAAGAGCTTCACAAAGGTTCGAGAATATCAAGAATGTCCGAGAGCCTCATCAAGGTCCGAGACAATTATGCGCTAGCACAAATGGGTACTCAAACTCAAACCCAATATTTATTTAACTTCTATTCTTAAAGTTATAAACTTAGATTGAAGTCATGTTATTTTTACGCTTATCTTTATGAGCAATCTTAAATTCCTTTTATAAAAAGAGGACTGTTATCCTAAGTATGACATTGATTGCTATTCAAAACAATATGCATTATAAAGTGTATGACTGGTCAGCTTATATAAAATAAGTTATTTCCTTTAGAACAGTAACTAATGCTCTCTAGTTTTTCTCTCACTACTGGAAATGTCACCGGAGACGTCGCCGTTGCACGGTGGTCCGTCCCAAACGCTGGCCGCCAAAGTTTTCGAATTCAAAAATAGGTCGTGTAAGTAGTTAGAAATTTCACACGGCGTAAATCAAAGATACGCCGTGTGTTTCCGATATCGAAATAAAAATGGTTGAAGTAAGGTATTGAACAATTTCAGGTGTTCGGTTAAGGTCTAATTTTAAAATTAGAAAAACATGAACCAAACACTTCATTCGAAATCGAAAACACAAGTAGAACAAGTTTAAGATTAGAAAAACATGAACCAAACACTTCATTCGAAATCGAAAACACAAGTAGAACAAGTATAAGATTAGAAAAATGAATGACACATGTAGTACCATGTTTCAAGTTAAATGTGTGATGTTTTACGAATCGAAAGTAATGTCTCAAAAGTTCCGAAATCGAAAACAAAGGACCATTTTGTGATGACGTAGATGTAATATTTTCCCTGTTTACGACTTCGAAAAAACATTGCTGGTTTGGTAAACTGTAGGCCTTCAACTTTTAGATCTCGAAAATGAGTATGAGTGGTGTTTACGTAGTAGGAAAGTGGATAGAATGGTTACATGTATGTAGTTTTCGAATTTGAAAAGTGTGTTTTATGTACTAAAATGGAATGAAGGGCTCAATGTTTTGAAATGTTGCTAACATTTGTTTTTATCTTAGGAGTTCCTTGATTCAACACCATAGTTTGGGAGCTGATGTGTGAAGGTATGTATATAAAGAAATGATAATATACATGGTTGTAATATAGTATTACAACATATACATATAGTACTTTCAATAAATGATGTAATTATTTCTCTATTGGATTGAGTTCATGCAGTCGCATTTCTCTTTGTCGTAAAGGGAGACGAGAATATACATCAATAAGTAAGTATTAGTCTACGAAATCTTAAATGTATACAATCTAGAAGTATAAGAAGTCGTAAAATGTGACGTTCAATTTAAAAGTTGAGAACTCGGAATGTCACATATTTCTCTTAATTTTAAATGTCAATTTTTTTTAATTTATTTATATTAATTTTTATTGCGCTTTTCATGCTTAGTGGTGCATTGTCCTAAAATAAAATAGAATATGAATGAAATTAAATTTAATGAAATGATAATATATGTGGCTGTAATATAGTATTACAACATATACATATAGTACCTTCAATAAAAGATGAAATTTATTTCTTGATTGGATCGAGTTCATGTAGTCAAATTTCTCTTTGTCGTAAAGGGAGACGAGAAAACAGGTGAAATTCAGTACAAATGACATAGGTACCAATAATATACTACATATATTAAGGCATCAATAGTAAGACATATATATTAAGGCATCAATATTAAGGCCACCAATATGCATATACACAGGAATCGTTAGTTTATATATATGCTTGAGAACATAAGTGCGACCAAGAAGTCGGAAGTAGAGAATTTGACACATTAACCTACCTATGTATATAGAGCGAATTATAACAAAAGCTAAATAATGTCATATGCAAAATATAATGTAAAATATTTCTGTTAAAATAAAAATCATTTAGGTAGCACTAAACCAAAATTACCCTACAGTTCTAGATGTCGAACTTGTCAATGGCTTCTTAGCTGATTTCTCGTGCTACACATGTTTTGCATGGATACCAAAATGAATTCGAGTAATTAAAATTCTCTCGATATGTTAATATTGTGACCCAAGGGTGTGGGTTTAGGTCTTAGGGTTTTGAGATGAATTTCTAGTGTGTGTGGTTTGCGATTTCGAATGTACATCAATAAGTAAGCATTAGTCTACGAAATCGTAAATGTCTACAATCTAGAAGTATAAGAAGTCGTAAAATGTGACGTTCAATTTTAAAGTTGAGAAGTCGGAATGTCACATATTCCTCTTACTTTTAGATGTCGAAAAATTTGCTAATTTATTTATATTAATTTTTATTGCGCTTTTCATGCTTAGTGGTGCAATATCATTCTTAAATTAAATAGAATACGAATGAAAATAAATATAATGAAATGATAATATATGCGGTTGTAATATAGTATTACAACATATACATATAGTACTTTCAATAAACGATGAAATATATTTCTCGATTGGATCGAGTTCATGCAGCCACATTTCTCTTTGTCGTAAAGGGAGACGAGAAAACACTACTACAATCACCTTCATTTAAGACACAAGTTTAGGGCGTTTGGGGCGGGTTCAAAATCTTCCGCCTTACTACTTACTTGCGAGTTCGCAAGCCACAATCGCTAGGTTTTAAAAACATGTTTAAAGGCGGAAATGACCGTTTAAAAGGCGGTAGTCGTATGTGACGTTAAAAATGAAGAATTAAGGCGGAAAGTTCATTTCCGCCTTAAAAACCTGTTTGTTGTTGCGAGTTCGCAACACGTAAGTTAGGTTTGTCGTAATAGTTACGAGATCGCATGTAATGAACGCTTAGGGTAATTTTAGCAAGCTAGGATCTAGCGAACTCATTTTGGTCACGAGTTCGCATGCATGCTCGCTGACGTTGTGGCGATATCGCCACTAATATCATTGAAAAATTTGTTTATGAAACGAGTTCGCCACCCATAAGTTGAGTGTGACATATGTGTAGCGAACTCGCTAGTAAAATGAGTAGGTATGCGTGAATACTTGCGAGTTCGCAAGACTGAAGACTATATAATAAAACAGCAGCTCCTAGCGGATTTGTAAACAACAAATTAGACATTTGAAAGGTTGTATGTATCATTTTTCCCTTGGCTTACCATAAGATTGATTAGGTAACCTATTTTTTTGGAATTCCGATCGTTTGCAAGGTGGTGGGTAAGCTATTTTCCGCCTTACCATGTGGTTGTTTGTTTGTTAATGTTGTTGTGTTCTTAAAAAGTTGCTGTTTTTGTGATGATTTTGTGATAGTTTCATGTTGATTGTAGGTTTGTGAGTGATATACCACTGTGGGCTAGCTTTTTTGTTCAACGATTTCTAAGTTGATTAGAGTTTGCGCCGTGTCGTGCATTATGGATCGTGAATCCATCATGAATAAGAATGCTCGGTTGTCGAAAGAATATCTAGATTTGGTTGAAGAATTCTTAAGAGTTGGGTTGCGACATTGTAAGATGAGGAGCATAGGTGGTGTTAGATGTCCATGTAGGGATTGTAGGAATAACGCTATATATGAAGATATTCTTGTTGTGCGTGAACATTTAATCTGTAGAGGATTTGACAAATCGTACACTGAATGGGTATGGCATGGTGAGGGCAATTATGGGAGTGAGAACATGGAGGTGAATGAGGGAAACGAGGAGGAAATGCTAAAGTATAACGATCAATTGTCGGATATGTGCGACGATGTTGTTATGGAATTTGTGGGAAAAAAAAGTATGCTAGAGGCTATGTATGCTGATAAAGCGACAAAGTTATATGTTGGCTCAAGCCATTCAAGGTTGGGTGCAACATTGTTGTTGATGAACCTTAAGGCTAGGCATGGGATTTCAGATAAAGGAATGACTGAGTTGTTGGAGTTAGTTAGAGAGTTGCTTCCTCAGGTCAACTTGTGTCCAGATCGGGTTTATACTGCTAGGAAAATCTTATGCCCCATGGGAATGGAGTTTACCAAGATACATGCTTGCCCGAATGATTGTATGTTGTATAGAGGGGAAGATGATTCTTTGAGGGATTATTGCAAGGTGTGCGGTGAGTCAAGGTGGAAAAAAAAGGAAGGTAGAGTTGAGGTTTGTGGGGAAACAGTGACAACATCGACAAAGCAAAGTCCTGCTAAGGTAATGTGGTACATGCCTCTTAGACCACGATTGGCGCGCTTGTTTGCAAATGCAAGTGATGCGAAACTATTAACATGGCATGCTGATCGAGTTCGAGAGGGAGATGATATTATTTATCACGCTTCAGATGGTGATCAGTGGAAGAAGATGGATGCTAGGTACCCTGAGTTTGCTAATGAACCTAGACATGTGAGACTCGGACTATCCACGGATGGCATGAACCCTTTTGGTAACATGTCTAGTACCCATAGTTCATGGCCTGTTATGCTTGTTATTTATAATCTCCCTTCTTGGTTGATGATGAAGCGAAAATATGTGTTTTTAAACACTATGATCTCAGGCCCTAAGCAACCTGGCAACGACATTGATGTTTATCTAGCACCTCTTGTTGAAGAGTTATCATCTTTATTTGAGATAGGTATGGTGATTCCCGATGGTAGTCGTGGGGATGCTGAGTTCGAACTTAAAGCAATGCTTATGTGGAGCATTAATGATTTTCCGGCGCTTGGAAATCTCGGAGGGTGCTCGGTGAAAGGACATTTTGCATGCCCGCTATGTGAGAGTAATACTAGTCATTGTCAGTTAAAGCATGGAGGAAAGCCTGTTTATTTGGGTCATCGACGTTTTTTGCCTGCTAGTCATCCATGGAGGCGTGCTAAGAAGTGGTTTAACGGTGAGGAAGAAAACGGTGCAGCCCCTGTCCCACTCTCGGGTTCAGAAATTTTTGGCAAGGTGTCTGAGATAGAATATGTTTTAGGCAAGGGTCATAAGAAGAGTAAACAACCTTCCATTTGGAAAAAGTGCTCTATATTCTTCAAACTTCCTTACTGGGAGCATTTGGATGTACGGCACTGTCTGGATGTGATGCATATAGAGAAGAATGTATGTGAGGCTTTGGTGGGGACGTTGTTGAATACTCCCGGGAAAAGTAAGGATGGATTGAAATCAAGGAAAGATTTAGTGAATCTTGGCATTAGGACATCCCTTGCCCCCGTGCAAGAAGAAGTAGGTAAAACGTACCTACCACCTGCTTGTTATTCATTATCATCTGAAGAGAAGGAAAGTTTTTGTGCAACTCTGAATTCAGTGAAAGTTCCTTCTAATTACGGTTCAAACATCAGTAGTTGTGTATCGACTGCTGAATTGAAATTGGTTGGAATGAAATCACACGACTGTCACAATTTGATGCAGGATTTGAATGTCATCGCTCTTCGTGGATGCTTGCCTACACACGTTCGGAAGGCGGTTGCAAGGCTATGCTTTTTTTTTAAGCAGATATGTCGCAAGAAGGTTAGTCGGTGTAAATTGGATGAGTTGCAAACGATGGTGGTAGAAGTGTTGTGCAGGCTTGAGATGTATTTCCCCCCCTCATTTTTTGACATAATGATTCATGTGATAGTCCATCTTGTAAGGGAGGTCAAGTTGTGTGGTCCCGTGTACCTAAGATGGATGTATCCATTTGAGAAGTACATGAGTATTTTCAAACATGTTGTCAAGAATCGATATCGTCCAGATGCAAGTATTGTACAGCGGTACGTGGCCGAAGAGGTGATCGAATTCTGCACCAACTACTTACAGGATGTACCAACAATAGGGCTACCAATTGCTAGGCACGATGGGAGAGCTGATGGTGTTGGACTACGGCATAGGTCAAAGTTCAGCCCTTCCTCAGATGAGATATCTAAAGCCCATCTGTATATCCTACGCAACCATTCTGCTGTGAGTCCTTATGTCGAAGTTCACCTAGCAGAGATTATGGCCGCACATCCCGGTTTGTTAGGACCCCGGGCTTTTGAATTACATTGTAAAGATTTCACTAGTTGGTTGAAAAATCATGTGCAAAATGGGGATGAGCATCCAAAAGTCGTCAAATGGTTGGCTAAGAGACCACTGGGCACAGTTACGTCGTTTAGTGGGTATGATATAAATGGCTACACATTTGGTACAAAGTGGAGTGATGATAGATCGGCAACACAAAATAGTGGTGTATTAGTACCCGGAGAGGGTGGTTTGCATGGGGAAAATGCTTTTTTTGGTACAATCACTGACATCTGGGAAATGGATTTTGTCCACGTAAAAATAGCACTGTTTAAATGCCAGTGGGTTGATCAAGCAGAAGGCACGCGTCTGGAGGAGTTGGGGATGATTCTAGTGAACAGAGACATGCAAGGCTCAACTGAAGATCCTTTCATAATGGCCGCACAAGCTCATCAAGTGTTTTATGTTAAAGATCCAGTAGATGGTTGCTGGGAGGTCGTGGTAGATGGAAAGAAAACGTTTGTTTATGGTGATGGTTTGTTTGACGATGACTGCAACATTTCTAGTGAGAACATTCCATTGTCGATTTATGAGACATTGGAAGACGATGATGACATAGTTGCCCGAATTATATGTCGGATGGACCACGATGAAGGAACGTGGATAAACCCCGCAGGAAAAACTACTAAAAGGAAGAGGAAGCAATCAAAGAAGCATAAGAAGGCGACTATGAAGCAGAAGAATAAGAAGAAGAAGAATAAGAAGTTAGTAACTGACGAAGAAGAAGAAGATGAAGAAGAGGATGAGGAAGAAGATGAGGAGGTCTAATAAGCGTATACAATACATTTGTAGTGTTTCTATTTTGTATGGTGTGTAAAATAAAATTAATTGATTGGATATATGGTACGTTTTGGCTAATATAAATTGTTTGTAAATTACCATAAATTTACCATAGTTGATTTGATTGGATTCACATGATCACCATAAATTTAGGTAACTGTGCAGGCGTGTTGCGACATCGCACATGTGCACGCACATGCAGACGAGGAAGGTTACGAAATCGCAAGGTTTACTTACACGCAGCGATATCGTGAGAAGAGATTCATATTTCGCCTGCTAAGCTCTGTCACTCTGTTCTAGCTACCTGCGAGATCGCCAGCACCCAGCTAGGGTCTTGAGAGATCGCCAGTTTCCATCATTGAATTTTCAAAAATATAGTATTGACATGACTTTTGAAGCTTGCGATTTCGGTACCTGACTCGCTTGGTTCTTGCGAGTTCGTCAACTAACTCGCTTAGTGTCATTTTTCAATATTCAGCTTCAAATTTCATAATTATTGGTTACAGTGGACAACAAAGTAATGTTAAAATACTGTTGAATATATGAGGGAGATGTATAGAGTAATTTTTGAAGACAATAAATTCGATTTAAATCCAACAAAAACTTCAAAAGAAGGAAACAAATTGTAGCGCACAACGTACAAGTGAACTTATCATCCAATGTGATATAAAAAAAAACAGAAAACACTAATCTATCCTTCAGTAGGTGGTGTTGGAGACGGAACAGTCTTCTTGGCCTTCTTACTCGCTTGTGCCCGTTCAATTCCACGTATCACCTTTTCGGTACACCAGCATTCCTGATTAATATGCGCGATTTGTTCTCTCATAACGTTGACTGATTCCTCTAGGCCTTTGTAGTATGCTTCCGGTTGGAGCTCTGAACAAACATTGGAAGCAACAAGTAAGTTACATACAAGATCTTACAATACAATAGCATATTGGAAGACATATTTAGAATGCATCATGACTAAATTAGTGTACCTTCAACTCGATTTCTGACCTCTCCCTCGTCGAGCACCAACGGCTTATTGGTTGAATCTTCCACCGCCTGCCAAGAGCCATCCACCAGCTCACATTTACCTTTCCTCTGAAAGTATTCCATAGTGTAAAACATACACTCTTGAGCCTTTGCGGACAATTTCATCTTCGGGAAAGTGGTTGTGAGATACATGGTAATGAAGTTACCATATGGAAGCTTAGTTACAGGGCGTCGATTCTCAACTACACTTTGCCTCATATGCTCAAATATGACATAGCCAGGGTTCAACCTTAGCTCCTCCATCACACAATAAAACATGACAATTGTTGTGTAGTTAAGCTCGGTTATCCACCCGCCTTTCGGCACAACTGATCTAGCTATCATTTCGTACAAGATCCTTTGGTGACAAGTCAACTTCTCAAGTTTGTATTCCCTCGGCTTACCGAGAGGACCCTTAGGCCGGCCAAAGTAGTTGAAACCTAAGTTTTGAAGGCAAGCTTCGTCAAATCCACCACTTTCAGGCCACTTTTCTCTACAATAAAAACCTTCCGGGGGAGGGTTACTGAAATCCTCTTCTACAGCATACGACACGCCTAAAGCCTTGTTAAAAAACTCTTCTCCTATCTCAAAATCATTCTTGTTTACCCTAGTAAACCAACGCCCCGTTTCCTTCTCCTCCTCAACAAGCTGATGGAAATTGGCATAAAACTGACAGGTTTCTTCCTTATGGGAGGGGTAGTTCAGTCCTAATAAATCATGCAAGTCATGATCTCTAAAGGTTTCTACTACATTAGTCAACCCTAGTTGCTTAATCTGATCAAAATCTAACACATAGCAATCTAGCAGCGTAGCATGCTTCATTAGATCAGAATAAGCATCAGAAGCAAGTAAACTTACAAACTTTTTCTTGTCATAAGCAGTTGAGGAAGCCGGCGGTTGATTGGTGGAAGACGATGCTACCTCTCTGCGACTGGCACCAAATGGATTTGGGGCTTGGTGCTTTGTTCTTGCCATGGCTGATAGGAATCAAAATTTGGGCTTGGTTAGATTTGGGGGTTTTTCCTTGATTTGAAATTGGGGATCGCGTTTGGAATAGAACTGCACAACTTTTTTACTTTTATACTAAAACATGCTTGCGATATCGCCACCCTGCTCGTCTACTGTCAAAACGTTGTCGTTTTAATCTAATTTTTCAATTAAATTCTGTGGTAAATGTTTACGATATCGCCACTACAATCTCAAGAGCTAGCGAGTTCGCTAGTTACACGTCACCTCAGCTCTGTTGGTTGAATATTAACCGTAGCGAGCTCGCCACTTATATCTCAGACTTCAAGCGAGCTCGCTAGTTACACGCAAACTCAGCTCTGGTGGTTTAATAATGATAGTAGCGAGTTCGCCACTTGTATGTCAAACTTCAAGCGATCTCGCTAGGTGCACGTCAACCTAAGCTCTGTTGGATAAATATTAACTGTAGCGAGATTCTCTACTTGCGAACTCGCAATCCTGCTCGCTTACATTTTTCCCACATCGCCAAAGCAAGAGTCATTTTTTCACTATATATTGGTCAAGTTTTCTGAATGGTTCGATAAGTCGCCGACCCGCGCAAACTGAACATGAAACACACATTGATATGCAGGCCAAGTAGGCCCAATCTATACTATATACAACACTATACTACCACCTACAGCCCATCAATGACCAAGGCCCAACCCCCAAATTTTTTTGGTGGTTATACACACTAGCGAGCTCGCCACTTGCTCGCACATGGAGGATCAGCTTTGGTGGTTATAATAGTAACTTCTTGCAAACTCGCGAGTTACACGTCAACCTAAGATCTCTTGGCTTGTTACTTGCGATATCGTGAGTATTTAGAGCCTCTTCGTCAGCTTACTAGCGAGATCGCAAGTGAGACTCTTCTTAGGCTCTGTTCAAGATTTCAAGTTCCTTACGAGATCGCCAGCTTCTAGACGAGATAGTAGCGAATTCGCAAGTGTAACTCATATTTTGCAAATTTGAATATTGCGAGTAAGTTACGATCTCGTCAGGCGTTGGCGAGACTCCAGCGAATTCGCAAGTCTAACTGATGGTAGGCTCTGTTGAAGATTTCAAGTCACTAACGAACTCGTCAGCTGTGGTCGCTTGTTCTGGCGAGCTCGCAACACGGTAATCTAGGTACAAAAAAAAAACTTGAGCAAAATTTGATGGCATATTTCAACAAAAACAGATGCCTAAACTAGGATCATCTCATTCACAATTCTTCATCAAATACTACCACAACTGTTACTGATCAAATTGTACTTAAAAAAAGGCCATAGTTTGGCCAATGTTTTATCACAAAAGAAATTAAACTAAATCACAACCCCTTAACTAGAACATCATGTAGTTCTTCACTAGTCATGTTCTGCGAAGCATCGGTGTTAGGTTGCGGGTTGGCAATGTCTTGAGTCCCTTCGACTTGATTGGTGGCACTTGTGCCAGCCTCCTCTGCTATTCTTGCCTCCTTCCTCTGCATCTCAGCCTTCTCCGCTGCGTCTTCGCCATCTGACAGGTCGTCCTCTTCATCATCGTCATCGTCACTGTCATCAACCTCATCATCCTTTTCTCGGCCCGCCACCTTTCCATCTGAGCCATCTGTGGCCTTGCTTTTCCCTTTATCCTCGCTCCCCCCTGGCGTGCTCACCTCATCACGCAGCTGTTGTAAAAAATCTGGGATGTCTTCAGAGTCGCTCAACTCGCAGTCGATGGCTCCGCTTTCAAGAAGTCGATTGAGTGCGTCGTTGTTTGCCCGTGAACGTTGCTGCGCTACTTCAATCTCATTGGCCAGCTTGCTCATTTTGACTACCAACCGACCACGAGCTTCAAACACTGCGTCTGCAATTAATAAAACATAGAATCAGTTATGAATGGACTTATGCAACTGTTTTTAAAACGAGCTAAAATTTTTATTACCTGATACACCACCCCTAGCTCTTCTCGCTGCCGCTTCAGCTTCCTTCTTCTTCCCGTACTTCCCATCAGCCTTCAATTCCAGCCTTTTATTACGCAACTAATCTTTGTCGTAATAAACAATCTGCATTGGCCTACCCCTTGGGAAGATACCGGCTTTTCTGATCAAGGCAGTGACCAAACCCCCATACGGAATTGCAGCTCTCTTATGCCTTGCCATCTTCATCATGTGGCTAAGGATCGTGAAGCCGGGATTGATCTTTATCTTCTCCACGATATAGTAATATAGCGTCAAAGAAGCAATCGATGGCTCACAGGCATGGCCTAGAGTCGGCAGCACATTCCCACATATAATTTCAAAGACTAACCGAGCCTCCTCGCTTAGTCTATACACTGGGTATGTCCTAGCTCTACCCGCTCTATTCGAGGTCCTTTTAAACCACTTTTGAGCCATCTCTACTACATCCAGTGGCTGTCTAGGGCTAGTGGCTGGAAAACGTTGTTCATAGTAAACCTCGTATGGGCCATCGGGCTTGGTAGGCCTAAGATCTTCACTGCTCTTGTAGGGGCATTTCAACACACTATTTATCATGAATTTATCAACCTTAAACTTAACCCCTCTAACTATAGTGATTATTTCATCGACCCCCTCCTCTAACCCTAAATTAGCATAAAATTGCAAGAATTCCTCATAGTAGATGGGGTCGGGAAGCTGTAAAAGCTGATCTAGGTTTTGTTCCCTAAAATGGTCTAGTACATAATCAAACTTCATAGCAGGCACAGTGGTACTATCAAACACCTTATTGTTAATTACAGAACGAGACTGTAAGCGGGCATACCTAGCTCTTGCTTTGTCATTGAAGAACTGTGGCTCGTCGTTGGCATTTTCCACCTCCTCGCCGCCTTGTCCCGGCTGATTTCCGGCGGGCACATCTGCCTCTGGTCGGTTTTCACCTCGGTTAACACCTCTGGATCGCGGCTCGACACCTCCTCACCGTCGGCTCGCTTCCTCTTGGACCCGGCACCGGCCTGGCCTCTCCCACTCCCCTGCGAACGGCCTGATCCTCTGGTTTTGGGCGGCATAGCTAGATCTCCGGCGAAATCGCAGAGGGCTCGGCTAGGGTTTTTAATTTGGGGCAAAATTAATTTTGCCCGACCCTTAATTTTTTTTATATACTACACATGCTTGCGAGTTCGCCAGTTGACTCGCAAGGTTGTCAAAATTAATTTCACTACTTGCGAGATCGCACCATCCTCGCTTAATTTTATATACTTCACATGCCTGCGAATTCGCCAGTTTACTCGCTTGGTTGTAAAATTAATTTCATTACTTGCGAGCTCGCAACCCTGCTCGCGTGCAGTTTTCCCACATCGCCAAATCAGGAGTCAGTTTTTCAGTTTATATTTCTCAAGTTTTCTGAATGGTTCGATAAGTCGCCGACCCGCGCAAACTGAACATGAAACACACACATTGATATGCAAGCCAAGTAGGCCCAATCTATACTATATACAGAACTATACTACCACCTACAGCCCATCAATGACTAAGGCCCAACCCCCAAATATTTTTGGTGGTTATACACACTAGCGAGTTCGCCACTAGCTCGCACATGGAGGGTCAGTAATTTGGGTTTAGGGTTTTTGGGTTTAAATGTAGCGAGCTCGCAAGGTGCTCGCCAGTTCATTTGTGGGCTTAGGGTTTAGGGTTTATACTACCAACCTTGACACTAACGAGCTCGCAAGCACTAGGGTTCATGTATAAAATTTCTATCTCAAATCATTTTTGTTAATTGTACATATTTTATATACATTTGTAACATAAACATTTATGAAATAGTTTATTGTGTACTTTAATTTAATATAATTTTGCCCATTAAACTTGAGTTGTTGAAGTGAAAAACATATATGTTTGTAAAATCATTTCATCTTATGTCACAGGTGCGATTTAATAGCCAAAGTTACGTTCAAAAGTTGTCGAACTTGTTATGTTTTTACTTTAATTTTTGACTTCATTTGAACTAATCAGTCATTACTGTACATTTATTACATCCAACACTAATAGTTGTTCTAGATTACATGTACGTGACGACTACTGGTTATGAACACTTACGCAGTATTTACCAACAACAATGTTAATGAGGATGATCTAATTCTTTTTTTACATTACATGATTCGATGGTTACCATAATATATTCCCATTGATTATCAAGTTCATCAACCTAATTACATTAATGTTGTCACAACCAGCTAGTACTTGGCAAGCTATTGCATAACAACTTTTGAATGTACGATGAACAATTGGGACTTTAGAGTACGATATGCTTTTCAATAGTCATACATATATACACTTGCAATTAATCGAATGATTACTCCATGACATAGTCGCAAGTAAATACCTTATTCCACACTTATATTCACATTAATGTTGTCACAACCAGCTAGTACCTGGCCAACTATTTCATAACAACTTTTGAATAAACGATGAACATCTGGGAGTTCAGAGTACGATATGCTTTTCAATAGTCATACATATATACACCTGCAAATAATAGATTGATAACTGCATGCCATGTATAGTCGCTGTTCATTAAATACCTTATGTCACACTTATTTATAATGAAACTAATTTATTAACCTCCACTTCAATATTACGCTAAAGTCACCAACTTTATACCTTTTTACACGTGGTAATTAACTAGTGTAGTATCAAACATACTCGCAAAGCCGAAATATATTTGATATACACCTTATTCTGCGTTAATTACCATAACGAAACTAATTAAATAACTTCAATGTCATTTTTACGTTCAAGTCACCACTTTCATACCTTATTAGACGTGGTAATTAACAAGTGTATTATCAAACTGAATGGCAGATGATTGAGAAAATTACATCATGCCTCCACAGTTGCGAGTTCGCAAGGGTCCAAATTTATGAACTGGACTTCTTGCGAAATCGCAAGTCACAATGGTGAAGGTATTGAATGCATGAGTTTCATTACTAGCGCTATCGCATGGTGCTCGAAACCCAAAGCTTATAACTAGCGAATTCGCAACCTGGCCCGCCTCTGGTCGTCAACAGCATAATTCCAAGCCAAGAAGACCACAAACTTGGCATCTTATCACTTTTCATGGTCGAATCTTTCTTCCAAATCTCTTCTCTTTTCACATATTCTCTACTCTTTCCACATCAATCTTCCATCAAATCTACACAAACCCTTCAATAAATTCAACTACATCTCAAGTGGGTCAATCCAAAGTGTAAGCAATTTGCTAAGCTTTTCAATTACTTCTCCACTATTTGTTTCTCTACCCATATGCTTGTCTTTATGATTTTGTACTTGTTGTTTTGGAATTTAGTAGCACAATTTATGTGGGTAGGAGAAAGACAAACAAGGTAGACCCATCCTTAACACTACAATCAATTCTACATCTACCTATTTGATAATTGCAAAGGTATGGGTTTTTAGTTGATTACACTTATTTTGTGAGTTTTAAAGGGTCATTAGGGTTTATATATTCGTTGGAGTGTTAAACTTATGATTCATCATTAATTAATCACCACTAGGTCCATCAAAATTGTTACATTTTATTTGTTTTAGGTACTTGTGTCTAGGTAAACAAAATTATACTTAACTTGTGTGTAAATGCATATTCATGACCATGTTTGTAGGCATTCATTAATTGGGGAAAGTGGACTATATAAATGTTTTGTCATTTCCACTAACAAATTGGTCTCTAAACGTAGGAAAGGACAATGAGTGAACCAACAAACTCGACTTCTTCCAACTCATCTAGTGGTGGAGAAAATGTTGTTCTAGATTCGCGACGACGTAAAACAAGGAAGCTTAGTCGCGCTTCAAAAGAAGAACAAATGAGGACCCATTGTCGCGAGATAGAGACACGAATCGACAATAAAATTCTAACACATGTCAAATTTAATGACATCGGTGTAGCTATTGCGCCCTATGATGATGCCCAAAGGTGGTCTAGTTGGTGTGGGAAAATAGGTAGGACTCATGTGCCGCTAGACACTACGGATTGGAGGCTTCTAGACCCCGCTATTAAAAGGGGTGTGTGGAAGGAATGCAAGGTGAAGTTCACTTTTTTATTTTTTTCCATTTAGTAATACCTTGTTAATAGGACTTACCATCTATACTATATCAATGTTAGCGACCCTTTGTGATCGAAGCCAAATCGTACGATCAAGTGAAGAAGAAGGCATTACAAATTGCATCAAAGTCGCATCGCGAGCATAAATATACTCTTGCCAAGGAGTACATAAACCCCAAGGGCATAAGGTTTGGTCAACATCCTAAGGATCGTTACAATCACATTGTCCCACTTACTTGGGAGATATTCAAGGCACGATGGCTAGAAAATGATTTAAAGGTTAGTACTAACATTCAATTTACTTAATTTATTTTTTTTCCTATACACCTTTAATTGTTCCCTAAATTAGTTTATCCTTACTAACCAATAAAATTCATAAAGGATGTGGGTGATGATAAGCGTAAAGCAGCTGCTGCTAATAATATGCCCTACACCGGTGGACGGTGTGGATATTTGGGTGTGGGGAAGAAGACATCTAAAAACAAATACGATAAAGAGGTTAAGGAACTAGTAGATGGTGGCACCCCCTAGAAGAGGCAAAAAACCAAGTCGCGGCCGAAGACCCAACAAAATATACTCGAGAATAGTTATTCGTGCTTGGTAGAATTAAGGCCGACGGAAAATTCTCAAGCGAAGAGGCAAAGAGAATTGCCGGACGAGTGGTACGTGTTATATAAGTTTACATACTTCTCAAAACTATTAATGTTACTAAAATTAAAATAGAACGTCATAGTGTATTTAAAATACGAACAACCAATTTGTTTGATTATTATTGTGAGTAGGATGAGGTAGGGCTTGAAGTTGAACAGGGTTTATTCATCCCGGTGGGAAAACATGATGTCTTGCATAGAGCACTAGGTAAGGATGAACATCCTGGAAGAGCAAAGGGGATAGGTGGATATGCGACCCAAATTGAAGCTTTTGGGATCAAACGTAGTAGCAAAAATCCTAAACCCTCTAAACTCCAAGTAGCCTTAAGCCAAGCTAAAAAATCCGAGCAAGATGTCAAGAATTTGAAAGCCATCTTAGCCAATGTTTGTGCTTTTGTGAATTATCCTATTCCCGATGATTTGTGTCTAACAAATCAAGGTAATGGACCATCATCCAGAGGCTCCCATCCATCCCCGCCCCAAGTTGAGGTTGACCAACCAAATCCTCCATTCGACCACATCGACATATGCACGCCATTGGCTCCTAGCCAACCTCAAATTGATGTACAACTTCCGCAAGTTGATATACAAATTCCCAAAGCAACCACAAAGGTTAGGTTATCACCCTAGTCTAAGCCTTACATTCAAATTAATTATGCTTAATCATCTACTCCTTTTTGAAAATACTATGATAACAAACTAATTTTTTTTCTTTAATGTAGATTTCCCATTCTTGCAAGTTGTACGTTGTTAGAGGTAATAATTCTCAACCAATACACGTTGCTAATGGGAATTCCTATCCTCATATGACTTTGCATCACAAATCAAAAGTCCCTAAGGGTTTCGTAAGGGTATCCATAGTTGAGGTGTATGTAGAAGATGCCTTGTTGCCGGTGACTGAGGATGATGAATGCACAACAGTTGGTCAAGGTTTGGGATTTTTTTTCGTATGGCCCGCGTGGTTGGTTGTAGATGCTAATTCAACATGCATCCTCAAGAACACAAAGCAACCAACAGAGATTGCCGACCTTAATTTCCCAATCCCTAAGATTCCTCTCTCTAATGAGTGTGTGGGCTTCATGAAAGCTCTCCCGGGTTTTGTTCGCACACTATTTGACATGCTAGGTCATCATAGCCGTGAATCTGTGTACTATTTTGTAGCCAATTCCAAGGTTTTTGGCGAGGCAAAGGAAGTGGTTGTTCCTTGGGAAGATTTTGCCCTATTTTGGCACAAACAAACCCTTCCCGATACTATACTAATCCTACATCAAATGTAAGTGTTATTGTTTAACCTAGTGGTATTTATGTGTTACTTTATTGTGTCCGTATTTATATACCTCTTCCGATACTTTATGCTCTAAGATTGTTGTAGGTTCATGCAATACGTCTCTTTGAGCGTGACCAAGACATTCATCGGTTTTTTGCACCCGACTTGCTTGCAACAAGCCCAACAAGGTAATAATGTGAGGCTTTCTTACCTTACAAAGTTGCTAAACGACAAGAGCAAAACCATTTTCATTGGGCCTTACCTAGAGGGGTATGTATTTACTAATTGTTTGATTAGTAGATATTAGTTTCAACTGCACATAATCTACATAATCTATGTTATAGTCTGAGGTGCATGTTGTTTAATATATAGTTGTCATTGGAGTTTTGTTGCAATGATTCCATCATTGAAGTGTGTCTATTGGATTGATCCACTACATTTCGCTCCATCTACAAAATTCGCCGATCTATTGGAGATTGCTATGCATGCTGTGAATGACGACACACTCCTTAACTTTGAACTTATTCAAATTCAGGTTAAAACATCGACTCCTTTATTACGTATTTGCAGCTAAATAAATACATTTATATACCATATGTTAAACTACTTTAATTTCAGCACCGCAAGCAATTGTCCAACTGGGAGTGTGGATACTACATGATGTTGTATGCCTACGAGTGCATTGAGACCCTTACAAGTGACAATTTGGAACTACATCGCGTGAGTACTCTTATAATATGAAAGTTTCTATTTATTACCTACAAATTACCTTAGTTTGTATTAATAAATGTATCTCATTCGTAGATACTCGAGGAAAATCAATCGGCATACACTAAAAAAGAGCTAGAGTTGGGGAGAGATAGATTTGCAAAGCACTTGGTCATCGTTAGAGCTCGATTCATATCTAGACCACACGTACCACGTAAGGATGCATGTAAAACCTAAGTCGTATTTCTACATTTGTTATACATACAAAGGATTATAATTTATGAGTTCTTTGTGTTTGCCATTTAGTGGACTACATATATCTTGCAATTGACAGGTTTAGATATGCCAATTATACTATTTGTGCGGGAAATTTACCAAAAATCAAAAATTAATGTACTAGGCTTTTTTCCTGGCGAGCTCGTTACCTTTCTCGTTAAGCACCAAATCACTTTTGCGAGTTACATGCGTACTCGCAAGTAGTCAAGCTCAGGTGGCGGTTTCGCCACATAGCTCGTTAGGTTGACCTCTGTCTCACCAATATTATGTCTAACGACGTCGCAACTTGACTCGTCAAGCCTAGCGAAATATACAAGCGAGCTCGCCACAAATCATCAGAAATCAACCCCAATCACAGTTTACTAGCGTATTCGCAACTCTGTCGCTCGTTAGCCACTGCCTCTCCAGTCTCAAACCCTGCGATTTCGCCAGTCTACTCGTCAAGCCTGCCGAGCAAGTTAGCGAGCTCTCCAATAAACTACTAAAATCGCCTAATCTCAGAAAATACGACGTCGTTTAATCATGCCTGAGAGTACACTTACGAACTCGCTACAAAAAATAAGAGATGGCATAGCGAGCTCGCTAGGACTGTTTTAGGCGAGCCACAAACGAGATCGCTAGTACCCTCGTTCACTATCTAAGATCTTGACCAGGCAAACTAGCGGACTCGCAAGAATATTACTTGCGATCGCTTGTTGGTGTCGCAACTAATCAAGTGACGCCCTAAACCCTACACCATAATCATGCCTGAGAGTACACTTACGAACTCGCTACAAAATAATAAGAGATGGCGTAGAGATCTCGCAAGGACAGTTTTAGGCGAGCCACAATCGATATCGCTAGTTGAGCAGTTGAGCAGGCAAACTATCCTCGTTCACTATCTAAGATCTTGACCAGGCAAACTAGCGGACTCGCAAGTATATTACTTGCGATCGCTTGTTGGTGTCGCAACTACTCAAGTGACGCCCTAAACCCTAGACCATAAACCCTGTCTAATATGAAGTGTAGCGAACTCGCTACATAAATGTTTAGCGAATCGCCAACAGCCATCGTAACTAGTCAGACTCACACATAATTTCAGCCTTGCGTTTAAGCTAGCGAACTCGCCACCTTGTAAGTTAGGTTTTGATTTGAGTAGTTGTTGCGAGCTCGCAACACGTCATAAAGGCGGAAATGACATACTTCTAAGGCGGATGATACGCCTTAAAACAGAAAAATTTTAAGGCGGAAGAGGAACCGCCTTAAAGCTTTTTCAGGTTTTAAGGCAATACCAGAGAAAGAATTTGTCTTCTGCCTTGAAACGTGAAGGACCAACCGCCTTAAATGCTGCAAAATTGTAGTAGTGAAACATGTGAAATTCAATACAAATGACATAGGTACCAATAATATGCTACATATATTGAGGTATTAATAATAAGGCACATATATTAAGGCATCAATAAGGCCACCAATATACATATACACAGGAATCGTTAGTACATATACATGCTAGAGAACATAAGTACGACCAAAAAGTCGGAAGTATAAACTTTGACACATTAACCTACCTGTGTATATAGAGCGAATTATAGTAATTTCAATAAGGTTAATCGAATGTCATATTTACGGTTTCGTCACCATTCTTCTGGTTTGTGACCGTTCAACGGTTGGATTGTCAGAAACAATGTGTGTAACTGTTATAAAAATAACTGTTTGAGGAAAGAGATGCGGGCATTAAATCGAGAGAGCACAGAAAGAGAGGAGAAGAGAGAAAACTAGTATATATATGTGCATACTATTCCTATCAAAATGAATTCGAGTAATTAATATTCTCTCAAAATTTACACGAGTGTTTTAAATATCGCGACCCACGGGGGTGGGTTTAGGGTTTAGGGTTTTGAGGTGAATCTGTAATGTGTGTGGTTTTCGAATTCGAATAAACATGAATGAGTCATCATTAGTCTAGAAATCATAAATTGTATAAAGTAAAAATATATAAGATGTCGAAAAAATGTGGCGTCAAATTTGAATGGTTAGAAGTCAAAATATCACGTATTCCTTTTAGTTTTAGATTTCGAAAACATGGCTAATTAATTTATGTTAAATTTTATTGAGCTTTTTATGCTTAGTGGTGCATCGTTCTTAAATAAAATAGAATATGAATGAAATTAAATTTAATGAAATGATAATATACATGTTTGTACTATAGTGTTACAAGATATACATATAGTAATTTCAATAAACGATGATGAAGTTTATTTATCGATTAGATTGAGTTCATTCAGTTCAGTCGCAATTCTCTTTGTAGCAAAGAGAGACTAGAAAACGGGTGAAATCATTCCAAATGACATAGCTAGGTACCAAAAATATAAATGAACAATCAATCATGTAGGTTGGCAGAACCAAAATCATATCAGATCACTCGTTAAGGCAGCCAATATGCATATACACAGGAACATTTAGTACATATATATAATAGAGAACATAAGTACGACCAAGAAGTTGCAAGTTCAAAATTTGATACATTAACCTACCTGAGTATATAGAGCAAATTATAACAAAAGCTAATTAATGGTTGACTGTAACATATAACTTCGAATATTTCCGTTTAATATAAAAACCATTTATCGTAGCCCTAAACCAAATTTACCCAACAGTTTTAGATATCGAACTTGTAAACGGATTCTAAACCGATTTCTCGTGCTACACATGCTTTTCATGGATACCAAAATGAATTCGAGTAATTAAAATTCTCTCGATATTTATACGAGTGTTTTAAATATTGCGACCCAAGGGGTTGGGTTTAGGGTTTTGGGCTTAGGGTTTTGAGGTGAATCTGTAATGTGTGTGGTTTATGAATTTGTATAAACATGAATAAGTCATCATCTGTCTTGAAATCGTAATTGTATAAAGTAAAAAAAAGAATTCGCAAACTTTCATCATACTAAGTTTAAACTATTTTCGAGTTCTAAAACTGGTCTTCACATATGTTTTCTATAAGGATTATCATCTTAGCATTAAAAACCTAGCATTAAATACACACACACATCTTTCTAACCCTAGGCATGATTATGGTTGAGCATCTAGGGTGCCTTTTCTTCACCTTAGTTTTAACCCTATGTTTAATCTACCCATGTATAAACCTATGTTAGGGAAGAGCATCGATATGATTTCATATTTAGTTGGTATCACATTGCCTTACATTAATTCTAACATCTATCTCATGTCTAAGGTATAACATTTGAGGACATGTGGAGGTTTGGCATGCTAACGGAGACGCTAATGTCCCTATTTCAATGGTATGTTTTATTTGTATGTATGGTTTATAGTAGTTTCACAATTTTTTAAATTACCAAACTTTTCATGTTATTTATCGATTGGTTTCATTTTT
This sequence comes from Sherardia arvensis, assembly GCA_948330725.1. Taxonomy (NCBI): domain Eukaryota; kingdom Viridiplantae; phylum Streptophyta; class Magnoliopsida; order Gentianales; family Rubiaceae; genus Sherardia; species Sherardia arvensis. The sequence continues at coordinate 21,716,864 of OX415238.1, forward strand.
GGATGAAGCTTCTTGCATAGTGTAGCACAAAATTGTGGTAGGCCATGGATTGGTTTTCTATGCCCCGAGCATAATCAAGAGATTGTGCATTCTCGCGAAGAATGCCTAGCATACTTGAAAGTTGAACTAAGCGATCCTACAAAAGTACTCCTCTTGTTGCCATTGCTCCACAAGTAAGTGCTACAATAATAGTTGTAAAATGCCCTTATATACATTGCTTGGATGTTTATTGTTTCTAACAATTTTTTTTGAATTAGGGGTCAATGGCGTTTGGTTGCAATCAATAAGACAACTAAACAAGTGTATTGTATTGACTCTCTGCACCTACCACCAATCATTTTTTTTTGTTGAGATTGTCAAACAAGCGTTGGAGATTGTTAATCCAAACGGTCAATCGGCCTTCGGTGTGCATCAAATCAAGGTATGCCAAACTAGACACAAGTAATGTATGTGCCGTTGATGCAGAATGCCCATGCCTAAAAATACTTATCACTACTTCTCCATGTGTATTGTATAGTACAAGAAGCAAAATACTTGTTGGGAATGTGGTTATTTCACGATGGCGAAAACACTTCAAGTTGTCTCTTCCTCTAAATTGAACAATAACCCTGAATCGGTGAGTATTTACTAGAATTATACTCCCCTTCATTTTTGTTTTTTTTCCTAGCATGTTAGTGAACGTGATATGTTATCTTTATTTTGTTTAACTAGCTTTTCAAGAAGGACTCAACTCCTTACACACTTGATGACATGAAGACAGTTGTTAATAACTTTGCGGGGTATGTGCTACATGTTTGTGGGTCAAGACTCTCAAAACCTCTCATGTAAGGATTTCACGTGTAACGATGTTCATGCGGTGATTTGTGTGTAACTTTGAATATTGTTTACCTATTGGCGGGTATGATACCCTAGACATGTTGCCTCTTTTGCTACACCTTTGTTCTATTTTTCATCATTCTAAGGATGTTAACTCACATTTTGGACTTTGGATATCGCCATATTGGCTTTTCTAATATGCGAAACGATATGAATGCAAATTGGTGACCATATTTTACAGATTCTTGCTTTTCATTTTCGAAATGCACTAAATTTGGCTTTCGTAGGCCACCAGAAAATTTACCCTAAAATGGAATCATTTCCAATACTAATGTGCCATGTTTTTACGAACTCGAAAAACATAGATCCAAACTGCTTTCTAAAACTTGTAAACAAGATTACCCTATGTAACGCCCTATCATGCAATTATTTAGTCACAAACTGTAACCAATTTAGGAATCGTAAAACTAAGCACATAGATCCCATACATTTCACCCAAAAAGAACCAAAATTTTCGAGTTCGTAGATAAATAAGTTCATAGTTTTTGATTTCTTAAATACGAGCATTCCACCAACTACATCTGATATTGAAACATGAGGGTGACCATGTTTTACGATTTCTAAACTATCTCTTTTTCTACTCGTAAGTTTTGGGTCGTGTCGGGGCTCAATCCTACACATAAAAAAATTTCAAATTGTAAACTTGACGCCAAGAGTTTTGGAATTCGAAAACAATGTACGGCGGCGCCTTCCGACGTGCAAAACTGGAACGATGATGGACGGCGCTTCCAGTAACGGCGGGTCCGACCGCCATAGCTCCTGCCAAGTACCGACGTGGGGGCTTCCATCCTACACTAGTGTCTTTTTCTGCACTCCCCCCACTTTCCCAACACAAACTTCCACCATATAACCACCCTCTATTTTCCCGTTTTGACAAGTTCTTGCCATTAAACGGTCACAACCAACGGCTATAACGGCAACGCCAATGGCGGAGCCACTACGGCATAGCGGTGGTCCAGACCTGTCATAATAGACCACCTCCTCTCACCTCTAACCTTCGAGATAACCCGGAAATCACTCTGATAACCCAATTCCGAGGTGAAATCGCATGTATTGTAACCAGAACAAAAGATGAAACCTTGGCCACACACTATAACAATGCCTTATTTGGTAAGTTCCCGAGAGGGAAGCCGTCGATGGAATGACTCAACGATGATTTCAAGACCATGGGTTTTACGGGCAAATACCAAATCGGAGCCATTGATTTCTGGCACATCCTTATCCAATTCCAAGAGCAAGACGACTATCAACGCTGTTGGATGAGAGGCCATTGGTATCTCTGTGGTGCACAGATGAAGGTCCTTAAATGGACTCTGGACTTCTCACCGGAGGCAGAATCGTCAATGGTGCCAGTTTGGGTCTCAATCAAGAAGGTATGTACTTTGTTATTTTTATAAATCAACACTCATACAATCCATGGGTAACAAGATTGGGGTCTTTATTAAAATGGATGCGGCCACAGCAGCACTCACTAGGCCCTCAGTGATCAAATTATGTGTTGAAGTTGATCTTAGAAAGAAATTAAGCAGTTCTATTAGGCTGGGTATTGAAGGTGAAGAAATTCTTAGATACCCTGTAGAATATGAGGATCTTCCCAAGTATTGTGGCCATTGCTCCATGCTGGGAAATGATGATGGTAATTGTAACATCCTCTATCCTGAGCTAAGACAGAAATTGAAGACTGTTGCTGTTACAAGGATCCAGTCTGCTCAAGTAAAACCTAATCTTGCCGAGAACAACCAAAAGATGAGTCAAGCCATAAACAAAGGAAAAGGCCCTGCTGTCCCTGAAGTTTCTGAAGATTGCACCATCATCAACCTTCCAGTATCCACTACACTCCTCTCTCAACCACCTATACACCTCCCATCCTCCTCCAACCCTCCTTTTACCCTACCTTCTGCCACATTCAGTACAGAAGCTCCAAAGGAAACTCCTTTTTCCTCCAATCCCTCATGTCCTCCCACTCTACCACCTTCCATCCCATCTAAAATATGGACCAAATCCAAAAAAAGACAGTCGCCTTTGATCATCCAGAGCCACACTATCAATCTCACACCTTCTCCCCTTCTTCCCCTTCTCACCCCCCTACTCAAAAGGAGTCCTTTCCAAAAGAATCTGACTACCTGTTACTTCAACAAGCTCTCATCCCTAACACCAAATATGCTACGGATGACCTTATGCTTAGTAAGCCTCTCTCCTTTGATAATAGTTCCTTTACTACTGACAAAGTTGTTTTCCTGTCTCAGATGCAAAATCAAAACAGGTTCTCCTTGTTAATGGATGAGTCTGACAATGAAGATGAAGATGCAATCCCCCCAGAAAAAGAAATAGAGGCTGAATCATCTGAGGATGACAACCTTATTGAGACTGATCAGGTATTGTCTACTTCTCCTTCAATTGCTTTGAATGCAGAAATCAACCAACCTGATATTCCTCTGATGGAACAGTCTAGCATGGTTAATTTCTTCACTCAAATAAATAAGAAGTTTACTCCACAAAAAAATCAAAAAATCCCATCACCTAGTATTGTTTTTACTAGGTCAAAAAGCTCCAAAAATGATTTTTAATGGTTAATACAACCTTAAAGATTAAGTGTTTAGTTTGGAATATTAGAGGAATGAGGACATCTATGGTTAGACTCACTGACATTATTAGAGAACATAGAATAGAATTGTTATGTTTAATTGAACCACAACATAAGAACCATAAAGCTGATAGATTTAGGAGGATACTAGGCTATCAGAATCATATATGTGCACAAAGTGGCAAGATCTGGTTATTATGGAATGACCAACTGCAAATTACTTTGAAAACTGACCACCTCCAAAATTTATCAGTTACTATTTTAAGTCATAGGATGAACATTTCAATGGAAGGAATTTTCATCTATGCTCTGAGGACTGTACATGGTAGAGAAATTCTATGGAGTGCTCTGTGAAATGCACACATGCAGGACTCATTTTTAATTGGAGATTTTAACACAATAAGATCTCCAAATGAGTACAGAGGCCCTTCTCAGCCTAGTATTAGGGGCATGTTTGCAATTAATCATTTTATTTCTAGTAATGCACGCACTGGGATTAATACAGTTGGTAACCATTTAACATGGTCTAACAACTGGCTTAGAAACCCTACCACACAAACACTAGATAGAGGATTGGCAACTCTGAGCTGGATAGCTAAGTTCCCTACTTCATCTATCTAGATTCTTAACAGAAACACCTCAGATCATGCACCTATGTTCCTTACAATAGGCAGTAGAATACCTTCCTCTCCATCATCATTTAGGTTCATAAATGCATGGTTTAATAGGGATGATTTCATGAATGTGATCTCTAATGATTGGAATCTCCCTATAAACACAACATGCATGCTATGCTTTTATTTGAAACTTATCAGACTGAAGCTGACAATTAAAGTCTGGAACAAAAATATTTTTGGCACCATTGATAATAATGTTATAAATGCTGCTGAAAATCTTAGACTGCAAGAAATAGTCTATGACAATAATAACTCAATCAATGAGCTTATTAAACTCAAAGAACTAAAAGCCTTTCATCTTAGAGCCCTCACAGAACAATAAAAATTCTGGAAACAAAAGTCCAGAGTTAAGTGGTTAAAAGAGGGAGATAATAACAAAATATTCTTTCACCACAGAGTGAAGGAAATGAGATCTTTGCTAAGTATTACTAAGATAAAAGACTCCTCTGGGAATTGGCTTGAAAATTCCTCAGACATTGACTCAGAAGCAGTTTCATACTACTCTAAGTTATTATCTGAGCCTGTAAATGTTGAGAATGGTTATTACTATGATCATTTCTGAAGTCAAATCCCTAAAATAATTACTGAGGCTGACAATGAAATATTGCTAAGTCCAGTGAACATAGAAGAGCTAAAATCTACTGTTTTTTACCTCAATAAAAATAGTAGCCCTGGCTCTGATGGGTTCTCTTCAAATTTTTTTACTAAATCTTGGGACATAATAAAATTAGATTTACTAAGTGTTGTCCAAGATTTCATGACTGCATCCCCCATCCTAGTTGGAATTGCTGCCACCTGGATCACAAAATTTTTTCAAAACTGATTATGGAGAGGCTGAAACTTTTTATGGCCAAAAGCATCTCCCACATCAATCTGCATTTTTAAAAAATAAGGATATCTCAGATAATATCATATATTTGAAGGAGATGATTAGATTTCTAGATAAAAAATGCAGAAACCCCAACTTGATCATTAAATTGGACCTAAAAATTTTTTTTGACAGAGTTAACTGGGGTTTTTTTTAATTCTATTCTACAGCAATTTGGCATACATGGTAGATTAGTTCACTGTATTATGAAAAATCTCAGCAGTGCATCCTTTTCTGTGTTAATTAATGGTAGACCTCAAGGTTTCTTTAAATCATCAAGAGGGATTAAACAGGGTGACTCTCTCTCACCTTTTCTTTTTAACATTATCTCTGAAGCATTTTCTAGAGGTATATATGTTTAATTCAGGTATGCTTCAGTACTATGATATCCCATCAGGCCCTTCACCATTTTCCCATTTGAGCTATGTAGATGATACGATTATTTTTCTTAGAGCATCTAAAAATAATCTCTCCAGATTTAAGGATTTCCTAGTGGCTTTTAAATTAACCACGGGTCAAAAAATCATTTTTGATAAGAGTGATGATTTTTTAGGTAGACATGCATCTGCTACAAAAATACAACAAGCCAGGGATATTTTAGGCATGAAACAAGGCTAGTTCCCATTTACCTACCTAGGAGTCGCCATCTTTAAGGGTAGAATCCTTACTGCATATTTCACTCCACTAATCCAAAGATTGGAAAATAAAATTTCCAATTGGAAGAACAAGTGGCTTTCTACAGGTGGTAAAATTACTTTGATACAATCTTGTCTCTATTCCATACCCCAGCACATTTGTTCAGTAATGAAACCTCCCATCTCTGTCATTAAAAAAGTTGAAAAACAAATGGCCAGATTTTTATGGGGTGAAACTGAACTCAAACCAAAAAAAAGTCTGGAAAAGGTGGAGTGAACTTTCATATCCAGTCAGCCAAAATGGTATAGGAATCAGATCTGTACATGCCATAATCAAAGCTTGCTCTCTAAAGCTTTGTTGGAAGTTCCAAACTGGTGATACACTATGGTCTCAATTTCTTTGAAACCTTCCACCTTCTTACAGAACATCTTCGGTATGGAAAAGAATTATATCAGTTACTGAACTAGCTGAGAGTCTCACTAGAGTAATTCATGGAAATGGCCTTTGTAACTTCTGGCATTCAAATTAGACTTCCTTTTGTCCACTCTCCTTAATCTGTAATATTACAGATAAATGTATACCTCCTGACTGTACTGTCATGTCCTTCTGTGAGAACAAGTAGGTTTTTTAAACTAACATTGCACCATATCTGCCCCCTCTAATTGCTCTACTTTTATAGATGGTGCAATGTACACAGACAAGGCAAGATAGACTTATCTGGATTCCATATCAGAAAGGAAATTTTTCTTTCAAAACAGCATATAGAGCAATTGCTCCTTCAAGGAATGACTCTTTTACATTGAAACAACTGTGGAACCCAAGGCTTCAAAAGAAGATTAGTATTTTCATGTGGAAACTGGTATATCTATTTATCCCTTTCCCTTATGTACTTATGAGAATGGGTTTTAACCTTGATGTATACCGGACACCAACACTTCGACGACGAACCTTGCTCACGAACTGACCTGCAAAACAAAGCCTCGGGTGTCCCCAGGATAGACACTCCGACGCTCAAGTTAGTATGAGGCGTAAGGCGTATTTTATGTAGTATGGGATTAGATAGAGAGGTCTACCAAACCTTTAAGTATTTATATGGCTACAATCCATAGATCACCAAGATATGTATTTTGGGAGGTCGTCGTTATACCTCTCCAAAAATACAATTTATATTCACTCACAAGCTCTACACACAACTAAGCATATAGTGGCAAGTAAGGTTCGTATCCACAGAGAAAAGGATATTTTCAAGTATTTCAAATAGATTTCCTACTCTTACTACTAGAATACCTATAATATAATAATATATAAAAGCGATGTAAATGGGGGGAAATTGGAGTTTGGTTGTAGAAAACACTACAATTTCATGCCAAGCTAGAGTCTAAGATCACAACTAAACTATATAAAACATAGATTAACAATGAGATTATTAGACTTGGGGCACACGACTTCAACTTTCGACTAAAGATTAATCATTGAACTACCACACATTGTACTTGGGGTTTGCGATTACTTATCGAGATTAAAGATCTCAAAGCAAGATATTAAATCTATTCTCTCTTTCATAACCAAGAAACAACATAGCATCATTTCAAGGTACTCATATTTAGATAAAAATAAGTGGAAGCACTATATTTAATCTAGTGATGGCATTATTCATGAGAATCGATAACATGTAAGCAAGGAAATTGAACATTCATGAGGAATAATGGATGAAAGCATACAAAGCGCTATTCCTCTTTGCTCTAACCATCAATTAGGAAAATGATAACATTTTACCCATAGATTTAGCAAGCATTCAACACAACCTACAACTAGGAAGAAAGCCCAATCGTTTATTGCATCAAATTCACATGGAAACAACATATTCAATTGCTAACCGGAAAAACCCATGAGCAATGCATATCAAGTTCTCAAAACCATAAATCGAAAGTCTACATCGAGGTACCCAAGAGTTGTTTAGCCTACACAAATCATAATAATCATACAATACAAATCCATAGATTCAAAGAGATAGAAAGATGAAGAAGAAAATGGAACTAGAGAGTTTTTGCTCTATATTTTCGAACTACCCAAGATATGGGGTGGAGAGAGGCTTTTATACTCTCCAAACGATAAGAAAAAGTCAACTTGCAACAGTGCAGGGGCCATGCACAAGTTGGCGCACTAGTTTTGAAGGGCCATGCAGCAGTGCAGGGGCCAAGCACCAGTTGGCGCACTGGTTGTGAAGGGCCATGCAGGGTGCAAGGGTCGTGCACCAGTTGGCGCACATGTTGTGAAGGGCCATGCACTCCCCCATTGTTGCTTATTTCGGAGAGTTCCGGTTCTACCTTGTTGGAAAGGCCTTCATCTTCATGTTTGATCACCATTGTGTCGCTTTAATCTTCAAGTACCTATAGAGTGATGAAATCATGGCATATGGCATACAATTTCCATACATCACTCTACTCTCAAAATGGCAACAAGTATCAACAATTATACCAATTTAGCACCATTACAAACCATTTCCAAGTGAAACAAACATGGTATAACTTGAGCTCATCATATTTATGGTATGACTACAACTCTTATGGGAATAGTAGTTGTATTACCATTTATAAAGAAAGTGTATTTCAGTCATGGTTGTATTACCATGTTTAAGAATGCTGTATTACCATCTTTGAGAGGATGTATATTCCTTGTAGAACATTCATGATATACGCATTCCTTGTAAGGATTAGGATTGATGGACCTATGGATCCATTCTCCGCTTATCTCGAGCCCACGACCCTTCTCGGTCCCTGGTCCGAGTATGAATGAGGTTCGAATACGAACCCTGGACTTATCAGTAGCCCCAAGGTAGATCTTCAGAACTTAGAGTGCTCCATATCGAAGGTTGAAGGAGAGGCTTGCTCCTCGAGGGAAAACCAATAACTCGAGGTAGGATGTCTCGAGGTGTTAAGCTCGGGGCGTCATTCAAGGACTATCCTTTCGGGCTTAACCTTCTGAATATTTATCTTCATGTTCTTTCGTATTCCATCCAAATATACGGACGAGTGAGATTAGCTTCTTCTGAAATCCAGATGATAAATACACGTGGCATGCAGTTATTGGTAAGTAGATGCGGTCTGTCCCCCGTCTCTTCAATTGCTTGCATTGGAACCAAAATCTAGATAATTACTTGTCATAAAAGTTGTCCGGGTTTGGGTTAAATCTCCCAAATCATTCTTCTTGTCTTCCTTATTCACAATTTCTTCTTTCCAAGTTCAGAAAGCGTATCATTGCTTTATCAAATCTCTGAAGCCCTAATCTCTGCTTTCTCAATCATTAGTAAGTTCTATCTTCTTTCTTCGCTTGTTTGTCTGCTTTTTTCCTTTTCCTCTGTGTGTGTATTTTCCCCCCATACTCTCTGTGATCATGAGTAATAGTAGTGAAACAATTTCCGTCCCACATCATGATGAGGGAGAGTATGTAAGTACTCAGGCCGAGGAGAGTAGCTCCCGTGTCCGCCATAGAGCTGAGGTAGCGAGAGGGAAAAAACCTGTAGTTTTGAAGAAGAAAGCCTCCGAAGAAGAGAAGAGATTAATAGCTATGGCCAGGAGGGCTCAGATAGAGGGGAATAGCCCCATGGTAATGCATGCGGCCGTAGGTAGACTATCCATGAATGGGGAAGGTAGTAGCAATAGGTCGATGAAGGAAGATAAAGCTCATGTTGATGCTGCTATCTTTGTTGAAGGTTGTCCCTTTTCGATTCCCCCTGATGTTGATCTCATGTATTTTGGAGGAGATAGGTCTGCAGCAGAGTTAGTAACTTCAACCCGAGGGGTTATATATGGGAGATTTTTGCAGTATGGGCTAACATTCCCATTTCCCCCATTGTTGAGTGAATTTCTTTGGTGGTATAAGGTACATCCAGGGCAACTGCATGTTGATGTAATAATAATCATAATGGCACTGATGACCTGGTGTGCTCGTAAAGGTTATAAGCCCAGGCTGGCTCTGTTGCGGACCCTTTTTAAGGTGTCTATTGTTGAACAACTTGTAACTTTATCTGTCCGAGATAAGACCATGGGTCGGGCTTTTGTTCTTCCTTGACAGAATGTGGGATGGGACAAGGTGAAACTAACCTTTGACCAAACCAAGTATGAAGTACCCCCATGGAACGATATCTCCAAAATGAAGACTGGGAAGATGTTATGACCTCGGACAGGTTGATGGGTATAGCTGAGGAGTTAATAAGTGAGAAGATCAAACTTAGGAATGGCAAGTTTGTGTCATAAGATCCCCAGATGGGTTGGCAATGACATGTTGAGACGTATCAGTGGCTCTATCGAATGCCTGGTTGAACTCTTCAAAATGGCAGCTACTTGAGGTTGTCTCATTTCGATCAGCCAGATGGTGTAGATATTGAATGGTATGAAATTATTCTATCCATGGAGCAGGATCCCATTGGTTCAGCTAGGGCGCTTCGTGCTTCTAGAGCAATAGAAGAGAGGACAGCTCGGGAGGAGATGTCTGAGAGAGATGTGGATAGGGAAATTGCTGGATTTATGCCTGATGCTCGTCGTCGGTTTAAGAGATTGGTCCAAGGACCTAGAAATACTCCAGTAGAAGCTGAGGGTCAGCGGAAGACAGAGTGTCCATTCGTACATGTTGCCTGAGATCCTTCAGATGAAGAAGAGGATAAGAGTTCAGCCCTAGTAAGGTGTCCGAGAAAGGAGATATCTCGGACTTCTGTATCTTCGTTCACCATGTTTAGTAGGACTGAGAATGAAGGATCTTTTACTTTTGTAGTAGCCTCTGATACACTACCTGAGGGTATCTTTTCTATGTTGTGTATGACATTGTCGTTCATATTATATCATATTTCTTGATGCTAACTCCGTTCCTTCTACGTGCAGTGGGCGTTTCTGAGACCGACAAGGCATTGGATATGTTGGCTCAGATGGTTAAGTCAAGGAAGCAGAAGGATCACCACGACAAGAAAAGGAACGTCGAAGCCTCATGGAATTCCACAGGTGCTTCCACAAAGTCTCCCGGAAGGGCTAGGATCGAGCTCGAACCGTTGGGGGGGTTCGAGAAGTACATTATGCCTCCTCCTCCAGAAGCCAGGACTGAGATTATTCCAGAATGTCCTGAAGTAAACCAGGTATGCTTAACTTAGATCATAACTTGACAACTTATGTCATTATCTAATGGTCTTGCTCTTCTTCCACAGTCTCTGAATCATATGAAACACTTGTATGGTTCTGTTAAGACGTTGTACTGTTGTTGTCAAAAGCGGGAGGCTGAATTGGAGCTGTTGAAGGAGAAGATGGCCAGAAAAACTAGTGGGCCTTCCAAAATGATGAAGCGTCTCCAAGATGAGATGGCCCAGGAGAAGGCGAAGAGAGAAACCTTTGAAGCGGAAGTCATGTCCTTGAAGAAGGAGAAGAGGTTGATGGATAAATCCTTTCAAGAGCTGAAGAGGAAGATGGCCGCAGTGGAGACAGAAAAGAACCGATATACTAATCCCGATTGCCAGAAGAAGCTGATTCGGTTTATAATGGACTTTTGCTTGAACTGCCCTGAAATGGAGGCCCATGGCCAAGAGTATGGCGAGTTTTATCATAAATCTGAGCTTCCGAAAATGTGGGTCTATCTTCAGGAAGTTCTTAGTGAAGAAGGCCAGGGATTGTTGGCTCCTGCTTATACTTAGCCAGAGGTGCCAGAAAACCTGGAGAAGTTTTGCCGGATTGGGGGGTTCGAGACTAGTTTATTAACTAGTCTGGAATCTTTGGAGAATTCTTTGACTTTGAAAGTGTTTCAGGAGAGGCTGTGCGGCTTGTATCCTGAGTTATCATTCCTGGTGGAGAAATCGGCTGCGACAGCTTCAACTGAGGTCCTATAAACTCCAGATGGACAGGAAAAGATTGTAACTCCTTAGAGCCTTATCTTTTACTCAGAATTTTCTCTTTCCGCCAGATTTTGGCGTTTCATGTATTCTGAATATCGTGCCTTATTCCTAGAATTGATTGGTATTTACCTTCCTTTATATCCAGTGTTGCCTTGACGCTTGTGCTGATTTGCAGGTCAAGTATGAGGCTGTCCTTCAGAAGAGAAAGGAGATGGAGGAAGATTTAGATGATTCTAAGGACCGATTTAGCCTTGTACAAGAAGAATGTGATAGTCTTCGTGGTGGACTAAAGATAGCTCTGGAGCGGAGAGCTGATCTGAATAAGCTGCTGAGTGATCTTCAGCAGAAATACAAGACTCTCGATGATAATTATGGCAAGGTTCTGAATGCCAATAAGAACTATAGCCATGAGTGGAGAAAAGCCAGGAGTGAGCTAATGGAACTCAAGGGTGAAGGTCATGAGAAGGATCTTCGTATCTCTACCCTTCGGAATAAAAACATCGACGTGAATCATAAGATTGTCACTGCCATAGATGATTTGAGGGTATGCCAGGCCGAGTTGAATGCTTGCAGATTCCAAATAAAGGAACTAGAAGCTCAAGGTGTGTTTGTCACGCCTTTGGTATCTTTAAAGAGAGAGATAGGTGGGCCCTCTTGAACCCCGAATTCAGGTCCGTTGGTGAGGCTTTGTGTCCGAGGTGATACATCTCGGGGGATGTTGAACCCTCCAGAAGGGACTTCGATTATAAGAGGACGAGGGGCACCACCTACTCCTGGGGCTCATAGTTTATCAGGCTCTCATTCTCGACCTGCAATTATAGAGAATATGGAAGGATCTCCTACACCTTCTCAATTAATGAAGGTGGCAGAAGAAAGTAATTGGGGCTGCAGCCTTCTTAGTAGTCGAGGTCGTGTCTCTACTTCTTCTCGTGGTCGGGGGCGTATCCCTATTTTCAAAGACCTTCACGAGGTGTAAGAAGTTTTTAGTGTAATTACAATTTTTGATTTTGCCTTTATAAAGGTCTTTATATTGCAATCTTTGAGAAGATTGATTCTCAGGCTTATGAATAGCCCGAATAAGTAGTGGCATGTACCTTAGCAGGTGTACCATACTGAGAGTAGAGTTCTAAACTTTGTGATTTTGTGTGACTCGTATCATATTGGTCTTTGACCATATACTTTTTATAAGTATATTATTTTATTTTGGCCTAGGGTGATTGTAGTTCGGACACATAGTCCAAACATCCCATGATAGATAAGCATCAATCACACGCTTTTAAGCGTATAAATCTTAGGCAGCAGTCTTTACTTATGCTTTGTAAGGCATAATGTCTCTTTGTATTAGAGGGTGTTGACTGCTTCAAAATAAAATGGAAGATATATATTGAAAAGAAATTGTATTCTTCGAACTTGGGAACTCGGCAAAATTATAAAAGACAACCCCAAGTTTAGGAGCTCGGGCATGAAAAAATAAAAATATGAAAAGAAAAAAATCTTGGCCCGTAGGCCTTATTGAAGTACTTTCTCATTATCTTGAGAAGGTCTACTTGGTTTTAGCTCCGAGGTACCTGCGAAGGAAGGGCGCCATAATGACAGGGTCCAAGTGCTCTCCTTCGCGTGTTTGCAAGAGGTAGAATCCACCGGATTGTGCTGCAGAGACTTTGTATAGTTCTTTCGTCCTTGGCTCCAGCGCTCCTCCTAGATTTTTAGTACACCATGGGCCAACTGGCATTACCAGGTCCCCCACTTGGAAGGTTTGGTGGCGTGTTTTGTGCCATAATGCTGTCATCTCGTTGTAGGCCTCTTCCTTGAAGTGAAACACCAGGGGTTGATCGAGATCCGGATCGGGGACCAGATCTCCTAGGATAGTATTGACGGCCGAGATGTTGCTCACTTTTCTGGCGTCACGGATAGCCGTTATCATGCAAGAACACGCCACTCCTTGATCTCCTTTAATGGAAGCTACTCCTTGTGGTGTTGGGAACTTTAGCATCAGATGGTAAGGAGACCATACAGTTTTAGCTTGGCTCATCCAAGGTCTGCCAAGAATAATGTTAAAGGGTGTAACGGTGTCTACCACCACAAATGTGCAATAAAGGGTTAGGCCTTTCGCTTCTTCTGCCGCTGTGACTGGGACTTTTCTGGCGTCACGGATAGCCGTTATCATGCAAGAACACGCCACTCCTTGATCTCCTTTAATGGAAGCTACTCCTTGTGGTGTTGGGAACTTTAGCATCAGATGGTAAGGAGACCATACAGTTTTAGCTTGGCACATCCAAGGTCTGCCAAGAATGATGTTAAAGGGTGTAACGGTGTCTACCACCACAAATGTGCAATAAAGGGTTAGGCCTTTCGCTTCTTCTGCCGCTGTGACTGGGAGTGTGATTTCTCCAAGAGGTATGACTGGATTTCCTGTGAACCCCGACATTGGGCCTGTAGGCTTGAGGTCGTTCTTGGTAAATCCTAGCTTTTGGAAGCAATCTTGGAACATTACTTCTACTCCACTCCCGTCATCGACAAAGACTCTCTTTACCAGGGAATCTTGTATTGTTGTAGAGATGATAAGTGGGTCCGAATGGGGCATCTGGTTTGGCACGGCATCCGCGTATGAGAAGGTGATGGTTTCATCGGGGCGGAGCCTCTTGTTGACTGGCTCGGTGTGGGGTATGGCCCGCACACTATCCTTCAGCTTGGTAAGGGAAATTGTTTCTCCCGTGTAGCCGTTGATTCCGTTGATAACTTGGTTAGCTCTATTTGGCGGCAGAGGTTGAGGGTCTTGAGGATTGTTGCCCCCACCGCCTTAGTTATTGTTGTTGTGGTTGTTGTTGTTTTGGGAGCCATCTTTCTTCTTCTGCCAGGGCTTTCCCCCATACCTCTTCCGGGTGCCTTGGTTGTCACCAGCTATTGAAGGTGCAATTTGTTGCACAATCCCTTGTCGGATCAGTTTCTCGATCTCGTTTTCAGCTGATAGCACTCCTCTGTGTCATGCCCCCGATCTTGGTGATATTTGCAGAATTTCAGGGACCTTTGATGCTCGGTTGAATCCTTCATGGCGGGTGGGTCCTTTAAAAGGTGCCCGTGAATGGACAAGATCTCAGCCCGAGATCTAGCTAGAGGAGTGTAGGACTCGAAGGTAGGTTTGGGTATGTCCTCAGTTTTCTCGACCTTCGGCATCTTCATCTTGGGTTCCTTTCCCTCATTGTCGTGGTCTTTAGGTATTTTGTCTATTGTTTGATTCTCTTTGCTAGCGTATTCCTCAATGATGGCTTGGAGATGTTGAATAGTGGTAGGATTCTTCGTTGCCAATTTCATCCTCAGGATGTCGTTATCTATACTCATTCGATACAGGTTATTAAAAGGATTTTATCTCGATCATAGCATCTCGTGGCGAGATCCATATATCTGTAATAGTGTTCTATCACAGACTCTCCTTCACGCTGCCTTTCGAGGATTCGTCGATCCCTTTGTGCTTTTTCTTTCACAGACAAGATCGAGTCGATCCGTTGTACTTCATCTCATTATCTTGGTCGAGGTTTTCCGGATTTTTGACGCGATCGTTGTGTTTCATATCAGTTTGGATCACTATATTTGGACCGGGGTTTGGTACTTCAGATCCAACAGGGTTTGATCCAAAGAGTGGTGTTGTTCGGTCTCCTGGGATAGTGACTCGATTCGGGGCCTCATGTATCTGGGCACGAAGTGGTTGACTTGAGTTTATCAAGGATGCAATGAAGTCAGGACACTGGGAATGTAAATCCCTCATCAGTGCTCGGACATCGTCAGGGATCATTCTCGGAGGGGTGTCCGAGACAAGGTTGATATAGGGCGGCTCAGAGCCCGGCGGGTTATGCCGTATGTTTTGGTTTAGGGTTTCCCTGAGACGTCTTTGTCTCTCCTCCTCCTGCTGTTTCTCTGCGAGAATTTATCGATCCCTTTGTGCTTGTTCTTCCATGGAAAAGATCGAATCAGATTCGTTGTACCCAAAACCATTCTCTCTGTCGAGGCCGTCTGAGTTGTTGACACATTCGTTGTAGTTCATGTCAGTACGTATCAAGATTCTCTGACCTAAGTTTGGTAATTCAGATCCGACGGGGTTCGATTAAGAAGGTGGTACTCCGGATGCAGTAGGATTTGGACCGGAGGAGGGTGCTCTGAATACGACGGGGTTTGGACCGAGGGAGTTAGGAACGCTGGAGTGTCTTGCCCCCACGGTAGAGCTTGGTGGAGGTTCAGAGGTAGAACGCGTACGAGATCCTCCGGGTCGACCGCGTCCTCGTCTTCGTCCTCATCCTTGGGGAGGTTGCTCGGCTTCTGGATTCTCCTCCAAATTTTTCCCTAGTACACGGGCGCTTCGCCTGGGTTGCTCGGCTTCAGACATGGCGTGAGAAACTTGTTGAACAGGTGCGTTAGATCAGATCAGACACAAAGTTTGGCGATGTCGTCAATAGATGTGGCGTCCCAATGGGCATGCCAAATTGATGTATGCCGGACGCCAACACTTCGACAACGAACCTTGCTCACGAACTGACCTGCAAAACAAAGCCTCGGGTGTCCCGAGGATAGACACTCCGATGTTCAAGTTAGTATGAGGCGTAAGGCGTATTGTATGTAGTATGAGATTGGATAGAGAGGTCTACCAAACCTTTAAGTATTTATATGGTTACAATCCGTAGATAACCAACATATGTATTTATGGTATGATTACAACTCTTATGGGAATAGTAGTTGTATTACCATGTATAAAGGAAGTGTATTTCAGTCATGGTTGTATTACCATGTTTAAGATGGTTGTATTACCATCTTTGAGAGGATGTATATTCCTTGTAGAACATTCATGATATACGCATTCCTTGTAAGGATTAGGATTGATAGACCTATGGATCCATCCTCCGTGTATATCGAGCCCACGATCCTTCTCGGGCCCTGGTCCGAGTATGAATGAGGTCCGAATACGAACCCTTGACTTATCAAACCTGCCATCAAAATGCTGTTCTTGTGATAATTCTTATCATTGAGACCATTATTTTAATAGTTTCCCCATGGCTATCTCTTTGTGGTCTGACTTTCATGCTATGATAGGTACTTCCCCTATGAATTTTGATAATATCTGGAATAGAATATCATACGATTTGTCATTTCAAGGCACCACTAAACTGCATACTACACTTTCAAAAATTGCTCCATGCATTATTTGTAGAAAGCCTATCAGCAGTATCCGGATAAGAGAAGATAGTTTTTATCACATCTATCTGTCTACACATCCACAAGATTTTGTCTAAAATCCTATGTTGTTTGGAGTCATGGAATAAGTCCCCATACTCCTCCTGGTGACTCTTAAACTCGGGGCTACAAGCAATGAATGCGCCCTAAAGCCTAAGAAGTCGTTTAGGCTCCTCCGAGTCTTTCTCCGCAGCCTGCTTTTGCTCCAGCTCCTCCACAGTATCCCGATAAACTCCCAGCTCATTCTCCTGAGACTTCCTCGCCAGCAGTAACTCCTCATTCTCGGCCTCAAGCTGCTTCACCCTATCCTCCAATTGAGTCAGATCCAATGGAGTTGGGACAGATGAGGGAGGCACCACCAACTCAATCGTTAAAGATGAGATAATAGTTCTCATCTTCTTCTTCTCGGCCTTGAGAGCCCGGCACCTGGCATGTAACTCCGTTACAGAGTTATACAGATGCTTGATCTCACCCTTCGCCCGACCTCCCAGTGTAGATAAATCTATCATCAGCTGTAAAACAGAAGACATATAAGGACCTGCTACTTGACACCTGAGAATTCATATAATATGACAAGGGAAATCACTACCTTGGAGACAAAGCGATACTTCTTGAAAGACCTCTGAGAAGCCTAACCATCCTGTTTCTTCGGGCGACTCAGATAATACTTCAACTTCTTCATAGGAGCATCTTCAGGGATCACCAGCTCAAGGTCAGATTCATCGTCATCCGAGGAATCCCCAACCTCCAGTTCCATCTTCTCGGAATGCACCTCTTCGGACTCCTACGTTTCCTCTTCTATGACCTTGAGAACTTCTTTCCCCTTCTTGGAATTCTTCTTTTGGGGGAGATGCTACACACAGAAAAACAAAGGAACATTAATATATCATGGATACAACCCATAACTACGGTATATCAAGTCCAGTACATTACCTGACGAAGACCGACTTGAGAGAGATTCACCATGGTTCCTGGGGAGACTTCCTCGAAACCCGCTTCCCGGCCTCCTTCTCGTCTCCCTGGATTTTATCAGGGAGGACCCAATCCTGGCCCGGCTTCATGAAGCTGGACGTGGACTTCGACTGAGGAAAATCTAGGAGGTACGAGTAAGTGATAGAGGGCCACCACCACACTGAACCATGAGACCCCGTACAAATCCTCCCTCTTGGAAGATGATATTCTCCTTCAAGAGCTCCTTGAAGATACCCTTTAGATGGGCTGGAGTATCGAAAACCCCGTCAAGAGGCACGGTTTCCTTTGGCTTTGAGTTCCAGTCAGGGACCTCATACTTAGTTCGATCAAAGGTCAGCCGAATATCCTTCCACTTGCCGCTGTTATCAGGAAAAGTGAAGACCTTTCCCTCTCGAGGCGTGAGAGTGATGTGTTCGCGCCTCTTGAAAGAAAACAGCTTCAACAAGCTCCTGAATAAATCCAGGTGGTTTATACTCCTTCTTAGCACACCAAGAGATCAACGCCATCATGGATACCACCACATTAGAGTGGATTTGGCAGGGATGCAGCTGATGATGTCACAGAAACTCCGAGAACAAAGGTGGAAAGGGGAAACTTAATCCTTGTTGCAGAAATCTCCCATATATTACCTCTCGAGTGGGGCTCACCAGATCTTTGACCGGAGTGGTCTTATCCTCGAACCTCAAGTCAAGCTCGATGGGGTATGACAACTGCATGATTTCAGAAACTGCAGGGTCTTTTCGTCAACCACCTTGGTGACTTCATTTGCATCACCGTCAACCGGAACTTGTTTATTAACTTGGGGCTCCATATTCGGGTTCACACCTGACCCAGACGCACCATCATCTACCACCGCAGTCACAGTTCGCAGCGGCGTAGCGATGGTCACCTCCATCAACTTACCAGACTCAACCTCCAAGAACAAAGTATTTAAGTCACGAGTAGCTGGGGCTCTTACTTCAACAGCATTCTCTACATTGCCAGGGGGAACGCTGGAGTTTGTTGACGACATGGAAATACAGAGAATGGGGGGAAAAAGGTTATGAGAAGAGAATAATTTGAAGAGGAGAATTTTTCTGAAGATTGGAAGTGCAAAGTACTTGGATAAAGATTGATGATAAACACAAGGAAAATTACTTGGTTATATAGCCAGTAATTAGCATGCATTTAAGTGGAGTAATTACCTCGACTCGCGAAACGATACAGGCAATTGGAAGGTTGGTCTTCCTCACCGCCAGAAGATACAATGAACAATGGACACGTGTCAGCATTTTCAGAATTTAAGAAGATAGATTCATATCCAACCGTCCACGTGTCTTAATGGAATACAAAAGAACTTTAAGCTAGATATTCAGAAGGTTTAGCCCGAGAGGTCAGTCTCAAGAAGGTCCCCCCGAGCTTAACACCTCGAGATGTTCTCCCTCGAGTTATTGGCCTCCCCTTGAAAAACAAGCCTCTCATCCAGCCTTCGAGATGGAGCCCTTGAAATTTTGAAGATCTACCTTGGGGCTACTGATAAGTCCACGGTTCGTATTCCAGACTTCATTCCGTCTCGGACCAGGGCCCGAGAAGGGTCGTGGGCTCGAGTTACGCGGAGGATGGATCCACGGGTCCATCAATCCTAATCCTAATAAGGAATGCGTATATCAGGAATGTTCTACAAGGAATATGCGTTCTCCTAAACATGGTAACACAACCATGATCGAAATATACTTCTTCTATACATGGTAATACAACTACTATTCCCATAAGAGTTGTATTCTTACCATAATTACATATCTTGGTGACCTACAGATTGTAGCCATATAAATACCAAAGGTTTGGTAAACTTCTCTATCTATTATCTTACATACAATACGCCTTACGCATCTTACTAACTTGAGCGTCGGAGTGTCTATCCTCGGGACACTCGAGGCTTTGTTTGGCAGATCAGTTCGTGATCAAGCAAGGGTCATAGAGATCCATCAAGACCGATACAATTTCGGATTGTGAAAAGGTCCACTAGTGCTGTTGTGAAGCTGGGACAATGGGAGAAAAGGTGTGGAGACCGGTGTAGCATCCGACATTCCAGCCCTCTGAAGAATATCCCCAGCATACTTGGCTTGACCCAAGAACAACCATGTAGAAGTAGGTCTAACCTCCAAGCCAAGAAAATAGCTTAGGTGTCCAAGATCCTTGACAGAGAACTCCCGATCAGCACGAGCTATGGAACTGCGAATATCAACCTTATCATTCCCGTTGAGAATAAAATCATCAACGTAGATGAGAAGGTATAGGATGACTGAATCGCAGGTGAACACAAACAGGGAAAGATCCGACAAACTGCCAACAAAGCCAAGTCCTTTAACAAAGGCACTGAAGCGATCAAACCATGCCCTAGGAGCTTGCTTAAGACCGTACATGGCTTTCCGCAGAAGACAGACATGATCAGGACGTGCAGGATCCTGATACCCAACTAGTTCAGCCATGTAAACCGGGCTGTCAAGAACGCCATTCAGAAAGGCATTCTTGACATCTAGTTGATGAAGTGGTCACATCTTCATAGTAGCAATGGCAATCACTTTTCGGACAGTGCAGCCTTGATAACTTGAATGGAGGTATGATCGAAATCGAAACCCGGAACCTGTGAGAAGCCCTGAGCCACCAGACGTGCTTTACATCTCTCAATAGAGCTATCCTGTTTGTACTTCAATCGATAGACCCACTTGAAACCAACCACATTAACATGTGGAGAACAAGTAACCAACTGCCATGTTTGTTGCCGCTGGAGTGCATCAATCTCCTCATCCATAGCATTAACCCAACGTGAATCCTTCGCTGCAGCTTTGAAGTTGCGAGGTTCCTTCTGTAGCAACCAATCTTGTAGCCACAAAAGCAGGTCCAAGGCTGCGAGCTACTCTTGTCCCATCCTGATGACGAGTGACCATCTGATGAGCGCAAGGGGCAGGTGGGGCTGTCGGAGCCTGTTGAGTCATGGAAACAGGAGGAGTCAGAGAAACACTCCCAGATGATGCTGAATCGCCGGGTGAATCGGGAGAACTCGAGGATTCTGGAGAAGGTACTGGAGTAGCCGGATCAGGTCATCAGTGATCACTACTGGTGCAGTTGAAGAAGACTCATGGCACACCGTACAAGGCTGCTGCGGTGGTATGATCTCAACAGAGGCAGTATCTAAATCTGGATCAGCAGGGTCAACAAAGGAGGAAACATCCAGTGAAGAGAACTGAGCCTCTATGGATACTTTCGAGAAAGGAAAGTGGTTCTCATCAAAGCGAGCATGGAGAGTCATATAAATGTGTCCAAAACCAGGATCCAAGCACTTAAATCCTTTGTAGTGAGCACTATAGCCCCAAAAGATACAGGGCAGACTCCGAGGGGCTAGTTTATGCTCAACTGTGGGCCGAACTTAGGGAAAAACTCGACACCCGAATGGATGAAAGTTTGGGTAATCCGGAGAACATTCAAAAAGTACTTCAAAGGGAGACTTGTTGTCAACAACCGGAGTTGGTAGCCGATTGATAGTGAAGACAGCAGCGCTAAATGCGTCATCCCAGTGAGATAGCGGCAGGTGTAAATGAAACAGCATGGAGAGGCCCATCTCCATGATATGTCTGTGCTTACGTTCTGCTCTACCATTTTGCTCAGGTTTATAAGGACATGAGACTTGATGGTGGATGCCGCGAGTTCCAAAGTGAGACTGTAACCTGTTATTGATGAATTCAGTCCCTCCATCACTCTCGAAAACCTTGATGCGAGATGAGATATGTTTCTCTACGAATGCTTCAAACTGCAAGTAGACATTGACAAAGGATAGAACCATGAAAACCTCGAATAATCATCCACAAACAAAGCATAATAAGAAAAACCATTGACAGAAATAACCGGAGATGGCCCCTAAAAATCACAATGAATCAAATCAAGAACATTATTAGCACGTCCAAGGTTCTCAATAAAAGATAGTTTAGCCATTGCACACAGTTCACAAATACCAGGTTTCGGAAGTACAGAAATAAGAGATAAAAACCCATTTTTGTTCAACAAAGAAACAATACTAGAGGACATATGTCTTAACCGAGCATGCGACACTTCAAAAGATACTCTATTATTATTTTTATTCTTCACCACTGAAAGGAGTCCTTCCTCACCACGGTCCAGCACATACAGACCATGCTCACTATGCCCTTGCCCCAGGATTGCCCTGCTGAGCTTATGCTGAATAATAAAAGACTTTTCATTAAAGGAAATAATAGCACAAAGCTCCTTGGTAAGCTTGCTTATTGACAAAAGGTTTTTAGTAATAGCAGGCACAACCAAGACATCAGATTAATGCATAGATGGGCTAACTCTAACATCACCAACAGTAGTAATAGGAAGAGAAGCACCATTACCAACAGAAACAAGAGTATTACCATTGTATGGAGCAACAGCAGATAAGGTCGAAGCAGATGCACTCATATGGTTGGTAGCTCCTGAATCAAGATACCAGTCTGAAGCTGTAGGAGAAAGAGAGGGCTGAGCCTGAGGAGCCTGGTAGGGAACATCAGCGGCTGAGGAGCCACAACCGTAGGAGCAATCAGAGCAGCACATGTCTGAGAAACAAGAGCCTGAGGAGTCGATGGAAGTTGTGCCGGCTGAGGAACAAAAGTCTGATACTTCTGCTGGCCATAGGAATGTGGTGGTGGAGTCACATAACGTGGCGCAGAGGATGGACATTACCGAGAGATATGCCCGAAACCTCCACACGTGTAGCATTAAACATGAGAGCCCGAAACACCAGATCTGGCCCCCAGGAGCTGACCAAGACCGACGACCACCATGGCGGCCTCCAAACCGGCCGCGCATGGGCACTGCCACGCGCGGCCTCTCCATGAGCGTGGGCCCACGCGCCGCCCTTTGCTGGCTGGGCGGCCGGGGCAGGCTGATTGGTGGCCGCCACAAAGGCCACGGGACCTGTCGGAGCCGGTACCTTCACATTCATCTTCTCCAAATTGGCCAAAAAGGCCTCAAAACCCTTCGCTTAATCAACAACAGTAATATATGGAGGCAGGGGATCACAAATAGCAATAGGAGCACAAAAGTTCTTATAATCATGGCCAAGAGCAGTAAGGGCCTTTTTAATACACCTGAAGTACCAGACTTTTGTATATTCGTTTTTGAAATTATATATTCGTTGAACTGAATTGAAATAAATTATATTTTCTCTAAACTGGATTGAATTGTGTTGAATTATTAACATTTAATTTGTTTAATTTTTTTAAAAGTACAATGCACTGAATTGAAAAATTCTGAACTGAACTGAACTGAACTGGACTGAAAAATACTGAACTGAACTGAACTGAACTGAAAAATATTCAGATAAGTTGTACTAAACAGGCCCTAAGAAACCACATATGTTTATCACGATTCTCAGAAGGTTGACCCATAATACTTAACTGATCAGTTATTTTCATCAAGTTCAGATGCAAATCATGAATCGTACCCATTTTGCGGAGGAGGTTAGCGTGCCGGTGGAGGGTAAAAACAGCAATCGAGGTGTTGTGCTGGTGGAACTAGCAAACGTATCCCACATCTCCTGAGTAGTGACACACTACGAGGATCTCATTCTTCGCTTTAGCAGTGGGAGAGGAAAGAATCACGCTGCACATCCTCTGATCATCCACGATCCAGGAGTTGTAGGCAGCCAAGGCAGAGTTGTAGGCTTCATGTTCCTTCTGGAGAGCAGCAGGATCCGGCGGTGAGGAGGAGGAGGAGGTGGCCGTCGGCGACACGGGAGCGAGGGGACGAGGGGAGGAGCCATCCAGGTGACTAAACAAACCCTGGGGTTTGAACACATACTCCACCTGCTGCTTCCACTGCAGGTACGTTGAAGCCTCAAGTTTCGTGTTGAGGAGGTGAATCATCGTGTTGATCGAGAGCATATCATCATTCTTGCGTTCAGCCATTGTCTAACAATTAACCAAAAAGGAGAAAATAAAATATTTTTGATGAAGAATGAAGGGAGGCGGCGGAAATTTTTGAAAGAAGAAGAGGGAGGCGGCGGCCAGAAGAAAAAAAAGGGAGAAAGGGTTTAAGAGCCCTAGGTTTTTGGTAAGAGGATTGTCAAGCAACTGATACCATGTAAACTGTATTTGATTGACTAATTAGAATAAGGCAGTACATCACTTATTTATAGTACATACAAGGGCCTAAAGCTAATTAACAACATGCTATCTAAACCCTAGGCACATAAGTGCAATATACAAAGTACTAATCATAATTAATAAATCAGTCCTTCAATTCTTCAATTGTCACATTTTGAAATGTATTTCTTTAGGTGTCTCGGAGAGATTATTAAGCTCTCTCAATTTAATGCACAATCAGATTGCGTGGGTACCAAATGAAAATATTTGGATAGTAAAGTGTTTGTTGAAAAGGCTGAAAGAGATAATTAACTCTTCTTGATTTTATATACATTAAAATGGATGTTCGAGAAATGAAAAGTGTGCATGAAAGATGTTTGTTGAAATGTCTCAGAGAGTTTATGTTATTTCATTGCTATCTTCTTTATTCATCCAATCAAAATTACTATTCAAAATCATTATTCAAATAGTTTGAATAAAAATATCAAAATCTCTACAGTTTTCCCTACGTAAAGGTGCTTCAAATTCACCGTGAAACACATGGTAAAGCCATACTAATTTTATTAAAATAGATATATGTACATCTGCACGGGGATTACACTAGTTTTTTTATTAAAACATAATACATATAATTAATTGGAAAGAACGTTATTACATACGTTACGACATAAACGGTTAGCCATCCTATGTTTCTAAGCTAGAAACGTTCGACTAACCTTTAGTACTGTGAATTCCATAATGGAATCTAATACTTGCCTAATATTAGACTCTATTCCTTTTATTTTCAATGGTGCCGAAATAGGATTTATGATCGATGATTTCAGTATAAGCGAGTCTGTTACGATATCAAGCATGCTCACTCCAAGACGCCTTGTCGTCCTTATCGCTCTCCAGCATGCTTCTGCTTCCGCTTGCAATGGAGTAACTACCATAAAGAAGTCGAATCCTGTAATGCACTGTTCAATTTGCCATCTCGGTTTCCAGATTCGCCAACCTCCTGCACCTATTAGCTTCGCCTTCCTGAATGAACCATTAAATCTTATAGAACAAGCCTCCCGAAGGGCCTCCTGAACAGTCCTTGTTTTATCATATCCAATGATGTTGCAGGAGGAGATTGCTGAGAGACATTATTGTTCTGCGGGGATGGTGGTTTCACTCTGTTTGTGTCTACTCCGTTATTCCCTGTACTGCGACCTCTCCTTGTCAGAATCATAGCAGTATGTGATTGTTATGTACACCATATTGGAGATGGAAACTCATCATCAAAGATCTTTCTGTTGTGCTGTTTCCAGATCTCTTATAAGATGAAAATTATGCTTGCTAGATGGTCCTTTTATGTGGTTGACAGTACTTTTTCATAGAACTAAGAGCTGAAATGCGGTTCAGTTATCCTACCAAGAAGCACTACTGTCGCGGTCCACACTTGCCGTTATACCACACAGTTTATGAACATGTATAGTTCATCCTCTCCGGCTTGGAGACATCTAGGGAAAATGGTGTTAGTGACGAGATTTCGTTTAGTTCACTTGAGTTGCAAGGCAGCCCGAGACCACTCTCTAGATAAAGATCAGTATTTTGTGACTTTATCTAGAGGCTGAAGATCCCTCACAAAATACTGATCTTTATTCATCCCAAATGTGGACCTTAGACCTAATCCTCCTTCTAATTTGGACCTGCAAATCTTTTCCCATGACCTCTAGTGGACTGTATTTCGCTCAATGTTACCACTCTATAAATATTTTGCTGTCATTGAGTCAATTTTCCTCAGTATTTGTGTAGGCACTCTAAAGATCCCTAGTGAATAAATTGCTAGGGCTTGCAGCACATGCCTAGCTAGAGTGATTCTACCAAAAAGGTTGAGTAGTTTTGCCTTCCATGACTCATATATCTGAGTGAACTTCTGGAACTATTTGAAGATGACTGTCTCCTTCTGATAAAAAAGTATGGTGTTCCACAAATAATATCCACCAATACATTTACCTTGTATGTTGAGAAAGTGCCTGATGGACAGTTGCATTTCCACATAAGTATTTGGGCTGAATTAAATGGCACATTTCCCATTGTTCAGTCTTTGACCAGAGAATTTGTAGTAGAGCTCCAAGGTCCTTGCCACCTCCTTTACTCCCTTTTTGTTGTATTTAGTGAAAAGAATGCAATCATCTGCATACATGATGTGTGAGATCTGAGGTCCACCTCTAGATAGTTGGATACCTAGGGACTTGTTCTGTGACACCTTCTATTCTAGCCATGAAGACATAAATTGTTGGCATATTATGAAGATATATGGTGAAAGAGAGAAGCCTTGTCTTAGGTCGTTGTTTGGCGCAAAGGAATCCCTAAAAAATCCATTCACCATCACTTGGTAAGATACTGATTGCACACACATCATCACTATATTAATCAAACCAGAAAGCAGATTGATGAAATTTAGAGCTTTTTCTTGAAAAGACTAAGATATCCTATCATATGATTTTCTCATATCTAGATTTATGGCTGCCAGACCTACCTTTTCTGTCTTATATCTCTGAATGTGATGCATCACTTCATGTGCTAGTAGCACACTTTGTAAAATATTTCTTCCTGGGACAAAGCCATTTTTGAGAATATGTTATAAGGCCATCTAGGTGCCTTTTAAGAGTGTTGCCTACCATTTTTGCAATGATCTTGTATTTGACATTGCACAGGGAGATAAGCATGTAATCTGATGCCATTTTAGGGATTTTCTTTTTGACGATGAGGATTATTTGTGATTTGTTCCAATAGATGGGGAAAGAAGCTCCTTGGAATCTATAAGATTTTCTCTATTAGTTCCTCACCAGCAATATACCAGTAATGTTTCTAAAATCCTTCTGGAATTCCATCTTCCCCTGGTGCTCCCCGAGATCTCATTCCTTTGACTACCAACCACACCTCTGCCCTAGTGAAATTCCTAGCTAAATCCCTTTCCTGAGATCTACTAATTTTCTTTGAGTTAGCTTGCAGGACTGTTCCAATTGATCAGCTACTGAGGAGGCGTGACAACTTTGTTCATTGATCTCTGAGTCTTAAGTTGTGACAAAAACTTGTTTGATGTGATCAGTCAGAGCTTGTCTCACTTGGTTCTGTACAAAGATCCAGTCTCCATTCTATGAGATTATGTCCTGCACAATATTAGATTCCTTCCTTTTGGTAGCCCATCTATGGAAAAACTTTGTATTCTACTCTCTAAAACTCAACCAATTGGCTTTTGCTCTTTGTTGCCAATAATCTGAATTATTGGAAACTCCAAGTCTTGTTTCTAGACTATCAATAACCTAATCTGTCTGCAATTCACAGGCCGTTACCTAATTGAAGCCTCTCTAATTGTGTGTCCAAGTAATTTAACTTCTTCTCTGTGTTTCCAAATGTCATTTTATGCCAGTTGATAAGGTGCCTGAGTACGTAGCATATCTAACGGCGGAAAACACATCTCCATTCCTCAATTATGTAAAGCTATCATACTCCCAGTCCCAAACTCTTTTGATTATTTTCTCAGGAGGTTCCATCTTGGTCCACATGGCTTCAAATCTTATAATTTTCTTCGGCCTCCTAGCTGGGTGTACTAAATGTAAAAGAATGGGACTATGATTAGAATCAGAGAAAGGCAAGTGTTTTACCTTTGCAGTAGGCCACATTGTCTCCCAAGCAAGTATTTACAAAAGCTCTGTCTAGCCTCTCCACAATATTGTAAGGAGGATCCTGATTATTTGACCAGGTGAACCATAATCCCTATGAGCCCAGTTCCTTCAAATTTTGGGAGTTGATGTAAGCACATAAAGTTGTGCATGCTTGTCCATTTACAGGTAAGCTTCCCTTCCTGTGCTCCTGATTTATTACTTGGTTGAAATCACCAAGTAAAATAGTTGGTGCAAAACAAAAATACTGCACAGATGCCATACTATCCCAAAATGAGGGCCGATCTGTACCATAGGTGGGCCATACACACTGATTAGTCACCATTTCCGGTCAGTGGCGTCTGAAACTACACTTATGATGAAGTTTAAAGACACTTCAATTACAACTAAGTGTATACTACCAGCCAAAAATAAAGCTAGACCTCATGATCTACCAACATCATCAATCAACTTTGAGTGTCTGAAATAAGAGTTCTCTTGCCACCGTTCAAAATGTTTTCCGGCGACTTCTGTTTCCATTAAAAACAGAATTTTAGGTTTTTAGTTTCTGACTAGTTGTTCGATCGCCCGCATTGTAGAGGTGTTATTGCAGCCCCTAAGATTCCATGATAGGGTTCCCATGGTTGTGTGGGTGGTTGATTTGGATCAACAACCGGAAAAACTTCCATTAGGGAGTCTCCTTGGCCACCCGTCTTCAGCAACGACAGCCTTTTAGAAATCATCGATTCCTCGCCGCTACTGGATTATCCCTCTTCTTCATCTTCATTTATGTACTTTAGGGTATCTTCTAACCTCTCTGAACTGTCTTCCTCCTTTGATCCGTCTGAACCTGCTCCGTTATCCATTGTCTGCGAGCTGATGATCACCACATCCCGACCTTCATGTACTGAAAGCCTCTCTTCCTGTTCCACATTGGTAGCAATGCACCTCTCTCTAAAGACTTGGTTGAGAATGACTTTCCTTCTCTTCTATGAAGACAAGTTTGGGATAATCATCACCTCTGTGCTGCTGTGAAAGGCCGATCTGGATCTCTTCTTCTATTGAAGCATTGAGGACTGCACAAGTGGTTCTGATGAAACCCTGTGTACGCCTCTCACGTTCTAGTTGTAAGAAATGTCAACCGCCTTCTCTGTTAGCTGTCCCATTTCCCTCATTTGACTCTCTTGCAACTGTTGAAACCTCTACTGGCGCCTCTGTGCCCTGTCGATAATCAGTATTTTCCGACAGGGTTGTCTGCGTTTGTACCTCTTAAATCTCTTCCGGTAGAAGAGGAAATACCAAGTTGGGGGATACGAGAGATGTAGCTCGTCAAGACTGTTCAATTTAAAATTGCGGTTTGTGCCGTGCAGTGTAAAAGAAACTCACTTCCTGGCTACCACCTTTCTCCTTAGCTTGATAGGTAATTTTGCTTTCTTATTTCCTCTCTCCTCTTCTGCATCCTTAGTTTGGTCTTGTCTCCTTCATTTAGACGGCCGCTATCTTCGATCACGATTGTCAGACCTCTCTAACGGAGTACCTGAGTCACTAACTTCCCACAGCTTAACGAGTCAGATCCACTATCATCTGATCATATAATAACCAGATCATCTCCATCTACTTGAGAGGGATCCTACAACGAGTTGGTCGGAGACATCTCTTCTCCTTGAGGTGGCTCTTCTGGGACACCCCTGCCCCAACCAGGAATTGATGTTGCTCCTCTTACCATCACTCTTAGTTGAATCATCTGTTGACTTGATTGAAGTGTAAACTCTAACACAGATGTCATTATATCCTCCGCCATCGTAGGATCTCTCAAGTCGATTGTTACTAACCGCATTTCCTCCAACATTGCTTCTTCCATCCTTTCCTCTGTCCATGTCCAATCTCCCATATTCTGGATGTCTGAACCTAGCCAGCAGCTCTCTTTCTTGATCAATATTTAGATCAATGGAATCATCTGTAGTGATGGGGGTTGTACCGAGCTCGCCTGCATAGATACAATCCTCCCTTCCTGCTTACCAAAGTACTGATTCTCTAGGATGTCGACATACTCAAGATCAACATAAAGCCAGTAACAAGCTGTTCTCCAGGAACAATTTGGATTGTTCTTGAAGAACGTGACATTTATAGCCGGAGGCGGCTCGATCTCCACCTCGATGATATCACCTGTCATCCATGCCACCTTGATAGCTACCATTGGTGCAAAAGCTTTTGAAGGCAAGCCATGCAAATGCACCTTAACCTTGGCTTTCTCCACTTTAACGCTTCTAAGTGTAATACCTACACCCCATCTTATGAAAGCCAACAAATCACCCACCAGGTAATACAGACTTATGTTGAAGATGGTGGAGATGTTGAAGATCAAGCTTTCCTCGATCCTTGTACCAAGTCACTATCATTGGTTCTTCTTTTCGATCATCGCCAAAGTCCACAAGATGAGATCGCATATCCTCCCCACACTTGAACTCTTGCATACTCATACCTTTTTCAAACCAGTCACTTTGTTGCTCTAACTAAATAGGCAAGTGATAAAACTTCCAAAACTCCAAAGCATGAGAAGATAAGCCAACTGGATTTTCAAGAACCCTGTGATGAACTAACGAACCACCATCAATGGGTAAATTCCAACCCTTTAATGAAGGGTTTACAAGATCCTCATGCCATAAGTTCAAAGGTTTCATATCGGATGCTACAATTGTAGGTCTGTTCACTTCATTCAAGCAGTCATTCGGAGGTGTGATGGTTACTATCTCCATAGAAAAGGAGCTGACATCCTCTTTTCCTTCATTTATGATCATCTCATGCCCATCGAAGTCACCAGTACTACTTTCCACAACGTGCTCTATAACTTGGAGAACAAAATCAACATCCACTTACTTTTGAACGAACGACTCAGAATTATCAAATTCAAGCATGAACTCAAATAATGTACATGTAGGTTCATGAGGATCTATAAAAGTCTGCTCATCAACTCCACCTAATTTTCTCATGTCTCCATCTTTTTCTTGATCAGCAACAGATTCAATCAAACATTCTTGGCTTGAATTACTTGTGTACTCTTAGTCATATACGGACTCTTCATAGCTATTTTGCTCGATTGATTGGAAATCTACATCATCATCATCAACCACAGCTTGTGAAGACAGTTCATCTTGACGTTCTCTACATTCATTGAGGTAATCTCTAAGGAAAGTCAGATTTGTATTAATATTATCACGATGCTTTTGCTGTCTTTCCTGCCACCTCTTTGACTCTTTTCATCTCTGTTCCAACTTATATTGTTACTCTTTTTGTTCTTGTTCTTTTCGTTCTTGCTCCCATTTTTGCATTACTTCTGCCATCTTATCCAATATTTGGTTCATCTCTCGCATCATACCCATCATCGCACCAAACATGTCTTGAATTTCATTCGATCGATGTAGGTTGTTGTGGGTCCAACTCATGGTCACAATATTGTGCTTGATATTCTTCATAACTACACCCTGAATTGTACGGTACACAACTGTACTATGGTCCAGTCCAAGGTTCATAATCATTATATGGTGCAGCTAAATATCGAGGAGCTAAGTTGCATTCATAACTCCAAAGACCATAATTTCCGCAATAATCACAACATGGTTGTGGAGGTTTATTATACTGATACCAATAACCTGACATGGTACAAGGTTTAGAAAATTGAAATCAGATGGGTCTGTATAGCCTAGCGGTCGAGTTTCAGATTCCAGAAAAGTGTTCTCCGCTACGTATCTGACTTTCAACACTTTCTTGCTGTATTCTTGGTGCAATCAACAGCAAATCGGATCAGATATCCTGCACACTAAAGTTACAAAATCAATAGAATAAGAAAGCTACAAACAGCAGTTCCCCGGCAGTGGCGCCAATTTGATAGGTCATTTTTCAACCAAATAAACCCGCAAACAACTAGGTTTAATTCCAAGTATAGAGTAAGCAGGGTCGATCCCACGAGGAACGGTGTAATCAACTTCTTATTTCTAAAGATGCAGTTTTTTTGGTAAGCAACCACCTTTATATTTTGAGAGAGTTTGTATTAACTACGTAAGAACTAAATTAAACTAAACTATAAATGCAAATAATAATTAAAATAAACAATGCAAAGAACACGAAGATACTCACACAATGCAATCCAGTAACAGGTAAATCCACATTAACAATTAAGTCGATCACGGCTCAAAAATTTATTAAGTTGTATAAACCAATTAGTTATAGACCTTCAAGAATATCACACCCGGTCCAAATTCTCCTTACTTTATTGATAGCCAGAAAGAATAGCTAAACTGACTATTTCTCTAATTAAGATAAAATCTAGCTTGAAAAGCCTACCTAGATTTTATTTCTAAACATCATTAAGCACCAAAGAAACCCGATTCCGATTATTTATAATCAGAACAGCTGTCACAAATGATCTACCTTCTATTCCCAACTATTGGCGTATAGTTTCGCCACTAATTGAATCTACTCCCTAAATACAAATAAATAGAGGAACTCAATTGGCACTATTCTAAATAACAGAAGACTGATCAGATATCAAACAATTCAGAAATAAACATTATACAAAGAGAATAACAAGGAATCCACACAAAATAATTATCAAGCACATTTAGGCCTCACATATGAATCATAGTTAATGCTTCAAAATCCTTACCGGGAACTAACCTAGCTACTAAGAATATTAAAAACAATCGAACAATTAATATAATAAACTAACATTGAACTAATTATAAAGATGAAACAAACAATAATAACAATGAATGAAACTTTAGATCGGTATAAATCATGTCCAGGAAATCAATAAGCATGCAAGATGGCGGCCGGAAAACATAGAACCCTCGGCTACACCTAATATTAATTAGGTTTTTGGTTTTTATAGGTTTTAGGTAGTAAAACACTAATCCTAATCAATAAAAAAAAGGAAAATAAAAGCCTAATGCACATACACACGTGCACTTTATTATTAATGCAATATTTGTACTAATAAATTATTATAATTACCACCACTAATTAAGGCCAAATTAGGTAAACTCTCATGCACAATTCAGTCCACCTTCTAGCACGAATCTTTCACAATACACATAACTGATTAGTGATCGATATGTCGAAGAACAACTTAGCCGCTCGTAAAAAAAGAACAGTAATAGAAATTGCCTTCTTCTCGTCGCTTCTTCTTCTTCCCGGAATAATGGAATTGCAACGATCCACTATCCGTTGAAGCACACTACCTCATTAAAACCTTTCGGAAAAAGAGTATAGACTCTAGCTCCCCACCATGGCTCCAAACGCTTCATTTTGCTTCTTTTTTAGTACTTCTCCATTTTAATTGTTTCACACCAATTCTTCAATTAAACCTGCACCAAAACACACCTTCGTGCACATCAAATAGAAAAATAATATAATTTGGATGCATAAAATACACCTATCAAATAACAAAATAGAAGTAATATTGTTAAACGCTAAAATATCTTAATTTTACTTACACCAAACTAAATCAATTTTAAGATTGCTATGTTGGAAACTCTCTATATTATTTAACGTTCGGTACAACGCACCGAATCGAGTATTTTAAAATACAAAATCACTTTCTAATTCTTTACATTAGTTTTTTTAAGGCTAGGACCATCCAAGGATGGGAGGATCATTCATGGATGTTCAACCCATAAACTGCCCGTAGGCTTACATGTGTTTCCCGAAGGCTCTATTCCGATCTAAATCGGAAGCAACATGAGATATCAGAGAAGTGTGAAGATACTACAATAACTAAGTTCTCTCTGAATCGATGCCGGTAACACCATATCTAAAAGCAGATTTTCCTCATTCTCCTGCGTATGGACACATCACCAAGTACAACAATCTAGAGCTCCCAAAAATTCACCATCCCACTTTCTCAAAGGTAAAACAGAAACCTTGATTCTAGTATAATAAAGACCCACGACCTGAACCTCAACTTACAATCCATTGAGCCCGGTGGCCTATTGACCACCGGAATATAGCAAGTTTTTACGAGGTTGGACAGCAGAGTACTCTGTAAAGCATACCAAGTTATTCTATCTTGCCATGATACCAGTAAGAAAGCTCATCAAGAGACTAACTAGAGATTGCTATATAAATTTCTCTCATAAAGTGATATTCTAAAGCACAAACTTAAGAAGAAAATCACAAAAATCTAGAAATCAATACTAGAGCAATCCCAACCAACCTGATCTGGTGGCCAAATATCAGGCAGAGCAAATACAATCTAACTCGATATAAGCATAAAGCTTAACCGGTCTACAAATATAGAAGAAATATCACCAACAGTGGGTATTTAAACTACTGTGACTCGGATTTCTCCCAACTGAACTAACCAGATCGGAAGCTAATTTATCCTCGCCTTAGTTTATCCCTTTGGATACTGTGGAAAATATATTCCTAAATTTTATCATTCTTCATTGCTATCCCTTCCTCACACCCTAATAAGAATACAATGTTCCTAGTGTGTTTAGATATGATTTAAACAGAATTTAGTTAGTGGATAATTTTGTAATTTTAGTTTTAATTTTATTTATTTGGAGTTTTTCTTCCAATCATAACATAATTGTTTAAAAAAAATTAAAACCACCATTTGGTGGGGGGATATTTATGATAGATCCCCAGTCCTTTATATGAAAGGGATATAAAGCCAAGTAAGTTACAACCATTTGAATGGCACAGTAGATTGCTGTCAAAATATTAAGAATACGCCTAATCTATGCTACCTATTCATATACAAAGGGAGATCTTTATGGTCAAAACTTTACAATATAATCACAAGAACTTGGCGAGTGGATTAGTGATCGTCAAAATGAAGCACAACTTCGCCAACAGATCAATCCTCTAAGTCACAAGACCATGATTTACCATTATAACTACCACAGATCAATCCTCTAAGTCCATGCAAGTCCTGCAAACATGAGCCAAAAAAGAAGCCTAACAGCTTGTGTAGTTCTAGTGGAAGTGTGATCTGAGAAGAGTGATCATAAAAGTATTGGAGATCAATGCTATCCAGGTCCTGAGTGATGCAGTCCAGGTCCTTCTTGTCCAAAGCAAACAAATGCATTCCAGCAGCTGAGACTTTTATGCCTAGAGAGAGCATAGTGAATGCCATGTCTAGGCATTGTACCTGAAATGAAAAAAGGAGAAACACAATAGTAGCCGTCTAACCAATTCTCAAGTAGGTATCTATAAACAGTCAAAAGCAAGAAGGCCTCTAAGAAGGGCAGGAGCTTCTTGTATAAGCATATTACTAGAGAGTCTGAATTTAGAGCTGTGTTTTGCCAAGCAATCCGCAGCTCCATTTCCTTTATTAAAAATATGTTTTACAAAATATCCTAATCCCAATCTGTTGAGGTCATCACGTATGCAATAAACATTCCAATTGACAGAAGAAGGACAAAGTACCCCTTTTACTGCTATTAGACTATCAAATTCAAGAATGAGACTCTCATTCTTGTTCAGACCAATTGAGAGACCTAGCTCTATAACAAGCAATTTAGCATGTAAGGGTGAGAAGGCAGAAACTATCTTCATGGTCATTTTTATTACAACTCCATGACAGTTTCAGACTATATATAACTCCCAGGCCAGCATTATCAGAAGATAGGAAAGAGGCATCAACATTAATTTTTACACCTCGCGGGTTTTGGTCTTTCCTCTTAAGGTATGGTATAAGACCTATGTGACCAGTTGTTGGTATGTTGCAGCATTTCCAACCAGTAGAATAGCTCTAAAAACCAAATTAACGTGTTTGACCATGTTCTGAATAATAAAGGGGGTGTCTTGTCTTACACTATTATAGAGGTAATTATTCCTGGCCAGCCATATACACCATAGAGCCATCACAAAAGCATTGATTGCTACTCTAGTCATGGTTTTTTATGCTCCCCTATAATTCAAGTAGTAAGATAGCCTGTGCTTGAAGGTCAGAAAATGAGGGATAGGCATGGAAAAAATATGGTGAACATAGGTCAGAATCTGTATGTTTTTGGGGCATTCATTGAAGCAATGGTTTAGAGTATCAAGAGAATGATACTTTGGGACACTTGGAGGGCTGGTGAAAACCAAATTTGGTCATAATATCAGGAAAAGGGAGCAGTTTGTTATGAATTTTATAAATAAAAATACAAAGCTTCGTAGGTACTTTGTTTAACCAGACCTAGTTTATGGTGTGATCATTGCCAACTTCCCTCAGCTTTTGATATGTGGATTTTATTGTGAATCTTCCTTGTGTTGAGGAGCACCAAATCAGCCTGTCTTCATGTCCATGTCTGAGCTCCAGTACCTGCAAAAAGTTCAAGAAATTGGTAGCCAATAAAGGCTTCAGTGTTGGCATTTAGAGTTGTTTGTTTCCACAGAACTCAGCCAATGTTAGATTTGGGAATGGAAAATTTTGCATGTTAGCCGGCTATTATTGTGTTTCTCCTTTTTTCATTTCAGGTACAATGCCAAGTCTAACCATTTCAGGATTGCCATTTCAGGTACAAGTCTCTAGGATTTGGGAATGGAAAATTTTACCTGAATGAAGCTTTCAAGTCGATCGGTTTCTCGTCGAGTTTTCAGCTTGGATCTATAGATTATCGGCATATCCTCATCCGGTTTCAGGACCAGGAGGATTACCAACGATGCTGGCTCAAGGAGCAGTGGAATCTGAAGGGCTTCCCTATGAAGGTTCTTAAATGGACAACAGATTTCACTCCTGGTACAGAATCTTCTATAGTCCCTATTTGGATCACTATTCAGCATGTTCCTGTGTTTTTCTATAACTCTGCTATGATAGAATTCATTGGGAATCGTGTTGGTAACTTTATCAAGATGGATTCTGCCACTGCTGCACTCACAAGGCCCTCAGCTGTGAAGATGTGTGTGGAGATTGATTTGTTAAAGAAGCTGCACACTGAGATCACAGTAGGAGTTGCTGGTTCAACCATTGATCTGGAAATTGAATATGAGCCAATTCCTGCTTATTGCTATCACTGCAGAAAGATAGGCCACTTATTTGAAGACTGCAGAATAGCTCATCCAAGAGACAATGATGATTGGAAGAAGCAGCACCCTCATTCAACCTCCTCCCAAGTCCCCAAATTTCCAGCCCCTGCCCCCAAACCAACCCTTCAGTATAGACCTATATCAGTCCCTAAACTCTCTCAGCCAAGTCCTATAACTACTACCACACATAGTCCCCTCAATGGAGAAACTTCTGGTACCTCAGCAAAGGAAAAAGCAAGACTCATTGCTGCACAGGAACTCCATAAGAAACAGTCTTCCTTGCAGCCAGAAGAACTTCCAAACATGGAAAACTCACATCCAGTCATTGCCATTTCTGAAGATGGATCCACTGAGGCTGAACCTAACCCTCCAATCAATGAAACATCAGACACCAGCTTGGAGTGGAGGCCTAAAACCAGAAGGACCAGCTATGCCAAAGATGACCTTAGCATCAATAGCAGCAAACACCCTAGCCCCTCTCATTTTTCTACTGATAAATTGATCTTTCTTTCTCAGGAGAAGAACAGGTCAAACAGATTCCTTCCCCTCCAAGACCAAAATGCAGTGAATGTAGAGGAAGAAGAGATGGAAAATGCTGGAAATGCAGAACATGGAGACATGGAAAATACAGAAACAAATCTGGAAACAAAGAACCAGGAATCTGAACCCTCACAGACTGATGCAGCTTCCACTGGCACTAATTTTCAAAAAGCTCAGTCTACAAAGCCTCAGGTGAGCACAACACAGGTGAGACAATCTTCAAGGCTCCTTGCTAAGCAATCATCTGCAATTAAACTTAGAACCTACTTTACACAGCTAAACCATATCATGTCTGGTTCAGCTACTAAAGGCTCTCCAAATGCTTTTAATGATTGTTAAAACCCTTAAAATTAAATTCCTAGTTTGCAATATTAGGGGCATGAATACATCAATTGAAAGACTGGAAGAACTACAAAAAAATCATCAATTTGATCTGATCTGTCTAATAGAGCCTATGCATGAATCTCATAAATGTGTTGATTTTGCTTCCTCTCTTAAATTCACTACTTGCTTAGCTGCTACTAATAAAAGAATATGGTTGATGTGGAATGATAATCTTAAGATCAATCTTGTTCAGGACAATGTTCAATTTATACATGTATCTATATTCAGCACCACCCTAAATGATAAGATGGAGTCTGTGTTTGTGTATGGCCTTAGAACTAGAAAACAAAGGGAAACTCTATGGTCTGATCTAGCAAAAATAAATTACCCTAAGACAATATTTATTGGGGATTTTAATGCTATAGCCTCAATTTAAGAATATAAAGGGAGATCCACCCCCAATCTGAGGAGTATTAGAGAGTTTTCATTTTTTATTGATAGCATGCCACTTGAACATATAAACACTGTTGGGAATCTCTTTACTTGGACTAATGGGAGGTATAAAAATCAATTTGACCTTAGCCAGAATGGGAGGACTAAAACACCAACTATTCAAGAGTCTGGCATGCTTAAATTCTACCTAAAATTGCTCAGACTTAAAAATGTTTTGAAAAAATGGAACAGAGATGTTTTTGGAAATGTTCATCAAAATGTTATGAATGCAGAAGAAAAGCTTAGACTGCAAGAAATTGCCTATGATTCTGATCAGAGTGAAATAGAACTGATTAGACTCAGACAGGCTAAATCTGACCTTTCTAAGGTTATTAAGGAACAAAAACATTTTTTCAAATACAAGACAAAAATTAAATGGCTTAAAGATGGTGATGATAACTCTAAATATTTTCATAACTCTTTGAGGGAAAAAAAGAGCAGAATGTCTAATACAAAAACATTTTGAACTCTGCTGGTGAGTGGATTGATGAGGAGTCTGAACTGGAATTAGAGGCTCTGTCCTTTTTCTCCAACCTTTCTCTCATCCTTTTTCTACTCTCATTTTCTGTCTCAAATCCCTAAATTAATTTCATATGAAGATAATTTAGAGTTAATAAAACCATTGTCATTAATTGAGCTTAAACAGATTGTTTTTTCTCTGAACAAACAAAGCAGCCCTGGTCCAGATAGCTTTACTACTAATTTTTATATGAAGGCATGGGACATAATTCACCTAGACTTGCTTTATGCTGCAAATGATTTTCTTTCCAGCTCTATAATTCCTAAGGGTATTAGCAGTACATGGATTGCTTTAATTCCTAAAATTGATACTCCCTCATCTTTTAGTGATTTTAGGCCAATTAGTCTCTCCAATATAGTTAACAAAAAAATTTCAAAAATATTGATGGAGAGACTTAAGCCTTTTATGCAAAAAATAATTTCCCCTCATCAAACTGCTTTCCTTAAAAATAGAGACATAGCTGACAATGTGCTATATGTTAAGGAAATGCTCAGATTTATAGATAGGAAGAGTAGGCATCCTAATTGCATCTTGAAACTTGATTTAAGAAAAGCTTTTGACAGGGTTTGCTGGAAATTCTTATCCAGTGTGCTTATAAAATTTGGATTTCATGGTAAATTTATTTACTGTGTTATAAAAAACTTGTCTCAAGCATGGTTTTCTGTTTTGTTAAATGGTGCACTTGTAGGATTTTTTAATGCATCCAGAGGTATCAAACAAGGTGATCCCCTCTCTCCCTTTCTCTTTAAAATTTTCTCTGAGGCCTTTACTAGAAGCTTGGCCTATATTTATGAGATTGGTAATCTCCAGTACTATAATTTGCCAAATGCAGCTGAGAAAATATCCCATCTTACATATGCTGATGACACTATCATTTTTATGCTTGCTAGTAAACCTAATTTAATAAAGATGAAAGCATTTTTATCTGTTTTTGAATCTGTCTCTGGACAGAAGATAAATTATGATAAAAGTGAGTTTTATATTAGTAAGCATGCAACTCAGTCAAAAATCACAGAAATAAAGGATATTTTAGGCATGAGAAAAGGACTGTTTCCATTCAGATATCTGGGTGTGCCTATTTTTAAAGGCAGAATCAAAAATGTTTACTTCCAGCCTGTACTAGAAATGATTGACAAAAGGTTGAATAATTGGAAAAATAGGTGGTTGTCACAGGGTGGTAAAATGATATTGATTCAGTCTTGTTTATATTCTTTGCCTCAGCATATATGGGCTGTGGTGGAGCCTACAGTGCATATCATTAAATTAATCAGAAGAAGGATTTCTGTGTTTTTTTGGGGTTCAATTGATAATAGGCCAAAATAAACTTGGAAAAAATGGAATGATTTATGCTTTCCTATTTCAGAAAATGGCCTTAATTTCAGAAATATTTCCACTATAGTAAAGACTTTTTCAGTCAAATTATGGTGGAAATTTCAGAATGCAGTTGCTCCCTGGACCTCTTTTTTAGCTTCTCTTCCTGTGACTTTCAAAAACTCCCACTGTTGGAAGCGTATTTGTAAAATAAATTCTTTTGCTGAGAGTCACACTAGAGTAATACATGGTAATGGAGCTTCTAACTTTTGGAATGCTAACTGGACAGGTTTCTGCCCTCTATGTGATATCATTGATCCCCTGAGAACAGAAATCCCATCAGACTGCACTGTAGCCTCTTTTATTCATAATAAGCAAGAATATTTGAATCAGATCTCACATTTTATTGATACCCCTCTTTTATCTTATCTACAGGAATCCTCTCTAAAATCTCACAGGGAAGACAAAATCATATGGATGCCTGACAATAAAGGAAGCTTTTCTTTCAAAGCTACCTATAACCTGCTCAGACCCAAAAGAGGCACTTCTATGTCCTTGGAAAAAATTTGGAACAAGAGAGTTCCAAAAAAAATCTCAGTCTTCATGTGGAAGGTAATGAACTCCATCTTACCTTTTGACAATGTTCTCTGTTACTATGGTTTCAATATAGTGTCTAAGTGTTGTTTCTGTGAGCAGTCTGACACATTGGATCACTGTTTTAATGAGTGTCATATTGCCTTAGAGGTCTGGTCTGGTGTAAATGCATTTGTCAATATAGTCACTCCATCTTTTAACACTATTTGGAGCAGAATTAGTTACTACCTTAGCAAACCTGGTTTTACTACGATACACTCTATACTGATCCATAATGTTGTACTTTTCACATGTTGGTGCATCTGGAAGGCCAGAAATAGTTTTATTCATGAAGAAATTGCACCAAACACTAGTCACATTATAACTGAGATTAAGTCTCTTGTTTTCCTCTCCTTTGCTGCCAGGACTTTCTTTATTTCATCCTCATTTGACATTGAACTGGTTTCAAATGGATACTTCCCTAAACATCTTAGGCCTCCTAAACCTACAATCTCTGTGCTTGAATGGTCAAAGCCTGTGGGGGGATTTAAATATAATGTTGATGCTTCATGGAAATCCCCCCTGGGCAATACTGGTCTGAGTGTAGTGGTTAGAAATGAAGCTGGCAACTTAGTATTTGCTCAATGCATTTACACAGTATCACAGTCACCATTGCATGCAGAAATTTTGGCTATTGGCCTAGGCATCTCAGTTGCTTCTCAGTACAGTAGTCAAAAAGCTTTTATTGTTTCAGATTGTGCTGAGGCAGTTAAAATGATTTTGGATCCTCACCTGGCTCACTGGAAATTTTTTAATCTCATTGATGAGGCACATCAATCTTTGCATGATTCTGTTCTATCATTCTCCCCTAGGGAAACAAATCAAGTCTCTGATTCACTTGCCAAACATGCTTGTAACTCAAAAAATAGTTCTATTTTCAGAAATGTATCTCAGTTACCTGTTGAAGCAAGAGGCTTATTAAACTTAGATAAGATGGAATTAGCTTCTGTTAGAATTCATCGCCCCTAGATACAGCTGCTACGCTCACTCTTTGCTACCTTGTTTCTTTGCAGATATCCATCAGATTCAGATCAGACAACCAGCTACAAGCTTCACCACTATGATACCAGTTACTACTTCTCTTGGCCTTCACTGACCTGCCTTTACTGCTATTTTTCATGACTCAAAGAACTTCTTCTTGGCGCCGCCTTGTTTTTTGAATTTTCAATTCACTAATAGGCTCTGAGAATTTTTGGTTGTAGTAGTCAATTTTCTTAGTTAGTACTTGTATAGGTTCCACATTTTTGGAAGCTTCCTAGCTTCATGGCTATGTGTAGAGCCGTTAGGTCTTTATTCTTTTGACTCTCCACTTCATGTAGTGGCAGAGAGAAAACTACAACCAAAATCCAATTTTGGTTTTATTTATTCGGTTTGGGGAGCGAAATATATTCCCCCCATCCTTAGGATGGTTATTTTTTTAAATAAAATTAAACTCTAACATATCTAAATTTTACTTCCACCAAACTAAATCAATTTTAAGATTGCTATGTTGGTGGTAGTCATCGTTTACCACCAAAATATTCCTGCAACAATTAGAATATAAATTAGTATAGCACGTAAGCAGGGTCAAATCCTACAAGGAGCAAATTATTAACTTAACTTCCCTAAAGATCAGATTTGGTTTATAGTTACCAACTTCTTAGTTGAGAGTGATTTTATTAACTACAAAAATATGAAACTATTAACTATGAAAAGAAAACACAGAATGATTAACTAACTAAATGCAAGTGTATCAATTATTTATGCAAACAGCTCAAATAAATCCACACTAGTCAGATATTCGATCATTGATGCAAAGATATAATTAACAACCACGAAGCAACCAGTTATAGGGTACCATGAATGCAGAGGACATAACCCAATTCCTACTTACTTTATCGATAGCTAGCAAGAGACGCTTAAACTAACTATTTCTCTTATCAAATCGAATCTAGTTGGTAACGCCAGTTCTAAATTTTTTGATAGCAATAAGATACGAAGGAACCTAGTTTAGACAAATTAACCAAGAACGCAAGTATTAACCTGGCTATCATTTTATTCTCACTATTTAAACGATAGTTTTACCACTAATTAGCCCTTTCCAACAATTACGGATTGGTGGTACTAATTGGCTGTAATCTAAGTTGATCAGACTCAAACAAATCAGATATAACAGGAAGCACAGAGAATAAACCAAAATTCATAACAATCAATTTAAGCACAATTAGATCTCACAGAATTCTCATGACCAGAGCTTCATTATTCTCGCCAAAAACTAAACTAGCTACTAAACATGAAAACACATAAACAACTTATATGAAAAACAAACATTAAAACAATGGTAAGCTAATTAGGAAGAATGGATGAAATGTGAGAAATTAAATATGCATGCAAAACCCAAAAATTAATTTCGGTGGCCTGGTGTGATGATTATATGTTGTTTATTCAAGGATTTATATTGTGCTTTTATGAGATTAATGTGCACTTTAGGTGTGTTTTCTATGCAGATTTGGTTGATGGAGAAGATTGGAGCTAAATGCGTAAAGGATGTGGTTTTGACGATTTTGGAGCAATTTGGAAGCTGAAAGGATGCTAATCCAGTTGACCCTTATTCTGGAATTCTTCCTTTGGCAGAGTTGTGCTTCGTGTAACAATTACTAAATTACTCAGTGAAGTTGACCCGAATTGAGGTGAAACTGATGGAGGATTTGGAGCCTAAAAGAAGTGGATTCGTTATACTTTTTTTTCCCACTGAGTTTTTAATGAGGTAGCGATCCAATATACGTAAAGAGGAGCAATAATAAGCCAGCAATATTGAAGAGTTAGAGTGCAGACATTGAAGAATTTCAGCTCAATTTATTTGGGCTGAATTATTTGCCAGTTATTATTTATTATTATTATTATTAGTTTTATTATTATTAAATAATAAAGCCCAAAACTGGGCCTAGTTTGAATGTGTGTGCGTGTAGTGTGAACAGGCCTAGCATAATTATGTTAGGTTTTGATTAGGTTTACATTTTTATGTCTGGGAGTATATAAACTCCATCGGCCAGACTACGTAAGGGGTATTAGGTTTTAGGTTATTAAAATAAATAATTAGTTTAGGTTTTTGTCCCCTTCTGGGTGGAGCCGACGACCACGGCATGGATGAATTGAAGGTTTTGATCGTTTTTCGGCCAATGCGGATCGGTTTGATTTCTTTTCTATTTTATTTTATTATTATATTTAGCTAATTGTTTGTTCGACGTACAATAATGAATTGCTAGTTTTAAGATTTGTGAGATCTAAATGTGTTTATCATGATATCCATGAATTCTGGATTGTTCTTGTATGAATTTAAACCTGATGTTTCGAGTTTAATCAACTTGAATACTATTAGGTTACAGCTAATTTAAGTAGTGAAATTCCTGTCTATACAATAGATAACTGATACACACTATATAATAACAGGGATGTGGAACAATTAAGTGAACAAGGCATTACTTGCGAACAGTTGGGTGATTGTTTATATTGGGTCCTTTTAGTGCTTCATACACT
Source organism: Sherardia arvensis (assembly GCA_948330725.1). Classification (NCBI taxonomy): domain Eukaryota; kingdom Viridiplantae; phylum Streptophyta; class Magnoliopsida; order Gentianales; family Rubiaceae; genus Sherardia; species Sherardia arvensis. The sequence goes on from OX415238.1 coordinate 21,760,671, forward strand.
AAGCAAAACCATAAGAGATTCTCCCATTTCCTCAAGGCATATGAACAGGTGTCAGGACAGAAGATCAGTTACAAAAAATCTGAATTTTATATCCACCCTGGAGCTCCAGTTGACAAAGTAAGAGTGATCAGAAGAATATTAGGCATGCAAAAAGGACAGATGCCATTCACCTACTTGGGAGTTCCTGTGTTCAGTGGGAGGAATCTAGTTCGATACTATCAACCTCTCCTAGAGAGAATGGAAGGTCCAATCAAAAACTGGAAGAACAGATGGATAAGTTCAGCTGGGAAATTAGTGCTGATTAACCATGTCATCATGTCAATTCCTACACACATCTTTTCAGTTCTGAGCCCCCCTAAAACAGTGATTAAGAAAATGTAGAGAATAGTTTCCAAGTTCTTCTGGGGAGAATCTGAGTTTGGTCAAAAAAGAAGTTGGAGAAAATGGTCTGGGATGACAGTTCATAAAGATGAAAATGGTTTAGGATTCAGGGACTTGAATGCAGTCATTGGAGCTTTTGGTTGCAAGATTTGGTGGAAGCTTCAGCTTAACCAGACAATATGGACAAGGTTCATATGGAATTTTCCTGCAGCACAGAAAAAATCTCAAGCATGGAAGAGAATCCGCAAAATTACAGAATTTGCTAACTCCAGCTCACAAATTTTACATGGACAGGGACACAATTCATTTTGGAATGCCAACTGGCTGGGACTGGGTGCACTCTATTATCTTTGGCCTCACACTATATCAGTCCCCTTCCCAAACATTAGCTTCTCACAATTGTTTCCAAAAAAACAGTTCTATCTTAACAAACTGGAGCCACACTTGGCTACCAATGTTTTTCTTGTCTTGCAGGAATCCCAAAACCAGCACACAAACCCAAACAGGCTCATATGGAAACCAAGCAAGGATGGTCAATTCACAATTAAATCTTCTTACCAAGCATTTAGAGGAAGAAAGGACATAGATCACATGATGCAACAGGTATGGAAACTCAAATTACCAGCAAAAATAGGAATATTCATGTGGAGGTTAAAAAATAATCTTTTGCCATTTGATGATGTTCTGCAAAAGATTGGATTTAATTTACCATCTAAATGCCCCCACTGCTGTTGTTTAGATACTCTTGAGCACTATTTCCATGAATTCCCTTATAACATGCAAGTATGGAACAGTATGCATAGACTGCTAATTATGGTGACACCAACATTTTTATCTCTAAGAGCCAGGCTTAATTATTATTTATCTTTTACTGGCCTATCTAAAATCCATAGAGCAGTGACTCAGATCACAATGCTGGTTACCATATGGAATATGTAGAAGAGAAGAAACAACCTGTTATATGATAATAAAGTTCAGTCTGTACATGACATTTGCAAATTAATTATCAAAGAGGTTTCCTTGATATTTACTGCTCATCCTTTGACTGGAAATCTGTGTAGAAACCAATTCCTTATCTTTGCTGGTCTAGTTCCTTTTATTAAGCAAAAGAGACCTAGAACTGTAAAAATAATCAAATGGCATCCCCCAGATCAAGGTCATAAGATAAATGTAGATGCATCATACAAAGATGGATGGACTGGTATTGGTTTAGTTGTCAGAGACAGTGATGGTAACACAAAATTCCTCAAAATGATTTATATGCAGTGTGATTCTCCATTACACTCTGAGATATGTGCAATTAAACAGGCCTATGATCTAGCACAAGAAAAAGGTCTCTCTGTATTCCAGGTTGAATCAGACTGTTTGCAGGCTATCCAAGGGATTTGCAATCCTAAAAAAAGCAATTGGCTATATTTCTCTATCTGTCATGAAATGTTGTCACTCTCACACACATTACAACATACTCAAAGAGAAGGAAATAGAGCAGCTGATCTGCTAGCCAGATTATGTCTGCAAACCAAGCATTCCACAACAGTCCCTCTGCATAACATGTCTGCTAATTTATCTGGCATTCTAAGGCTTGACAAGATGGGCACACCATCCACCAGAACCTTATATAACAGGTGCTACTGAATCTTTTGCTAATGTGCAGATGAAGGACAACTCCACACACAAGGGAGACTCACAAACAAGGTGACTTTGCCACAGTCTAACAAGACATTAATGCTTTCTCTGCTCAGGCCATAACTGCTCAGGCCTGGAGATACAAAGTCTTTGAATAGCACCAGGATTGAACCTTAACTTTGGCCATTTTTTGAACCAGATTATGGTTTTTTTGGGCCCTGTAAATACTAAGCTTCTGCTAGCTTTAATGTTATCAGAATCAAAGGGTGGCCGCTTTAATTTTTTTACTCGATCACTAATAAGCTCCCCTTTTAGAGTCTGTTACATTGGCCTGATCTCAGAGCTTTTAGTTTTAGCAAAATTTTTGTGAAGCTTAGATGCTTCTGGGAGCTGAGCTCTCTCTTGTAACAAACTTTAGGCATGGCCTAATTTGGTTTGGGGTGCCAAATAAATTCCCCCCACCTTTGGTGGTTTAATTTTTTTAAAATAAAATGCTATTGAGATGTGTATCTAGTTTAGCGAATACTTTCTGGGGACATCTTAATAAGAGAAATTGTGGGTTCAGCAAATACTTGCCTGCTGTCGAGAATGTAAGGAAGGATTGGGATGGTTTAGCAAATACTTGATGTCCTATAACTGATAGATTCATGGGTGTTAATTTATTTCTGAATTAATGATTGATCATAATAACTAGTGAGGAATTATTCGAATCCGAACGTCTTTCGTGTGATTGTTTTCTATTTTAATTTAGCATTTAATTTAGTTTATTTTATTTGATTATATTTTAGTTGTTAGTATAGTTTATTTGTTTTCTTAGTTGTTAGAAAATCAATCTTGAAATATAAAGTGTGGTGACTACACCAAATTTGATCTTAGGAAATTGATCTTTTTATTACTCCGTTCTCTGTGGGATTCGACCCTGCTTACCATTGTGCTAGTTTATTATATATTCTTAGCGTATTGCAGGAATTATTTGTTTGAGTTAAACGACGCTCACCATGGCCAAACCCTAAACAAAACCTACAGCCGGCCACACAACTACGTAGGGTTTTGTTTGGTATTTATATGCCTTATTACAAGAAAAAACCTAATCTAAATAACATACGGAAACTATCTATTGGATTAAATAATTATTATAATAACTAAATTGGGCTTTTAATATAATTCTTCATCTTCTTCTTCACATAGTCCAATTAAGCTCAATTTCCTCATAATATTCTTTCGAGCTTATTGTCTTCAATTAATCCAAGTAATATAAGCAGTATTTTAGGTCTAACATTGAATTCTTTAAAACGTATAGTTGATTAGTGATCGACCCGCGAAGCACAACTTAGCCGCCCATAGAGAAAATCAGTATTAAGAACTGTATATTACTTTAGCTCGTCTCTTCCTTGAGCTTCTTCTCTTCAACGCATGTATAATGAATGTAAACGATTCATTATCCGTTGGAGCCCACTACCTAATTAAAAAACCCTTTTGAAAAAAGATTATAGTGTATAGCTCCTCTCCATAAGCTCCAAAAATCCTGTATTTTGACTCTTTTAGCATAAATTCCAGCAATCCTCCATTTGATTGTTTTAAACCATTTTTCTTATAAAACCTGCACAAAAACACACCTTCGTGCACATCAAATGATAAAAGAGACTTATAAAATCACATATTTAGATGTATAAGATACATCTCATCAAATATCCCCACACTTAACTCATGTTCGCCCTCAAGTGTGTAATCATTATATCATAGGCAAATAAAACATCTCCACAAAACTGAACCAAGCAACATTCACTACGAAACCAACCATCTTACCACAAACAATTCCCCTTCGCTTATAAAGTCACTTCATCCTTATACTCTAATCAAAAATATGCAACAAAATTCAGCCTCACAAAGGTCACTCAATATCTCTCAAAAATTGGGACAGTCGCTCATATCACAGCCGGCATTCCATTCAACAAGATTGAAGTGTCATTATCTCCACCGAATCAATAAACACGTGAGCACAAATTAATTTATGACTTTATAAAGGTGGGCTTAGGGAGAAGGCAATAAGGTATGATCCTATGGGTTCTAGGTTCAAATAGTAACTAAATATTATGCACATTCCATCACGAAATCATCATTCACATAGAGTAGGCATGCTTCATAACTTTCGATCCAAGGCTAAAGAAATAGCCAAATAATTCTCAAATCATCACAAAACTTGGTGCTATTTTCTGGTTTTCTCTGAATTATTTCATTTTTTTTGTTTGCTGTTCAAATATTTTTATCAGAACAGATTTTTTTTCAAATTTTATTTTTCAGCACCTTTCTTGAGCAATACAAAGCAGTCACAATGAATTAATGAGATCATTACTTCAATTTATTTTCACATCTCATTAACTCAGTCAATCTAACTAGACCATACACATAAAATTTCAGTACAAGGTCTTTTTCAGCTACACAATACTCATCTTCATAATAAATTTCATAACTTTCTTCATGGGTAAACTTCCTCTAAATAATTCATATGTCATGTAATCAAATTTGTATCATATATGAAATTAGACCTTAAAAGCCGGTTGTTAACAAAAAATTTCTCTCACTCAACAAATGCTCTCTAAACCATCTAATAGTTTCTTCCCCTTTTTCCCCGACATAAACTGTTACTGACCGTCAGCCTCCACCAACGGGTAAAAAATGGCTATAATGCCGCCGGAACCGCCGCTTAACCGCAGCGGAGCCACCCCCAATCTCAGTTTTCTACAGGCACTTACTGCTAAACCCACCCCTCTCGCCAACTCCTTGCCATCCAATCCATCAATTTACTCGACGCCGGAGCACAAAGGGAAAATCACTTGTATTATCTCGCCGGAGGAATTCGCCGTTCTATACGAACATTATAGTAATGCTTTGATCAGCAAGTTCACCAGGCTCAAACCGTCGATGGACTTCTTCAACGAAGCCTTCAAGTCTGTTGGCTTCAAGGGCAGGTACCAACTCGGTTCAATAGATTACAGACATGTGTTGATCCGTTTAAATGATCTTGAAGATTTACAGAGATGTTGGATGAAATCTATGTGGTCATTCAAAGGTTCTCTTATGAGAGTTCCTAAATGAACCCCTAATTTTGCTCCAGACACTGAAACATCTATAATGCCAATATGGATTACACTGCATAATATACCTATTTTCTGGTACAACACAGCGATGTTGGAATCAATAGGTAACAAAATAAGTAGATTCATTAAGATGGATTCAGCTACGGCAAGTTTAACTAGGCCATCAGTTGTTAAGCTATGTGTAGAAATTGATCTACTGGCTAAGCTTCACAGCACAGTTACTCTGACTATGAACTTGGAGGGAGATGTTGCTGATTTTGGAATAGAATATGAACATCTCCCACTGTATTGTAGACACTGATAAGTCCAGGGTTCGTATTCGGACCTCATTCATACTCGGAACAGGGCACAAGAAGGGTCGTGGGCTCGAGATACGCGGAGGATGGATCCACAGGTCCATCAATCCTAATCCTTACAAGGAATGTGTATATTATAAATGTTCTACAAGGAATATACATCTTCTCAAAGATGGTAATGCAGCTATCTTAAACATGGTAATACAACCATGACTGAAATACACTTCCTTTATACATGGTAATACAACTACTATTCCCATAAGAGTTGTAGTCATACCATAAATACATATCTTGGTGATCTACGGATTGTAGCCATATAAATACCTAAAGGTTTGGTAGACCTCTCTATCTAATCTCATACTACATACAATACGCCTTACGCCTCATACTAACTTGAGCGTCGGAGTGTCTATCCTCGGGACTCCTGAGGCTTTATTTTGCAGGTCAGTTCGTGAGCAAGGTTCGTCGTCGAAGTGTTGGTGTCCGGCATACATCAATTTGGCACGCCCAGTGGGACGCCACATCTATTGACGACGTCGCCAAACTTTGTGTCTGATCTGATCTTGCGCACATGTTCAACAAGTGTCTCACGCCATGTCTGAAGCCGAGCAACCCAGGCGAAGCGCCCGTGTACTAGGGAAAAATCCGGAGAAGAATCCAGAAGTAGAGCAGCCCCCTCGAGGACTCGGACGAGGTCGACCCAAAGGATCTCGAACGCGCTCCACCTCTGAACCACCACTAGGCTCTACCGTGGGGGTAGGAAACTCCAGCATTCCGAACTCTCTCGGTCCAAACCCCGTCGTATCTGGAGCACCCTCCTCCGGTCAAAATCCTGTTGCATCCGGAGTGCCACCTTCTGGATCAAACCCCGTCGGATCTGAAGTACCGAACTCAGGTCAGAGAATCTTGATACGTATTGACATGAACTACAGCGAACGTGTCAACAACTCAGACGGCCTCGACAGAGAGAATGGTTTTGGGTACAGCGGATCGGATTCGATCTTTTCCGTGGAAGAACAAGCACAAAGGGATCGACAAATTCTCACAGAGAAACGGCAGGAGGAGGAGAGACAAAGACGTCTCAGAGAAACCCTAAACCAAACCATACGACATAACCCGCCGGGCTCTGAGCCGCCCTATATCAACCTTGTATCGGGCACCCCTCCGAGAACGATCCCTGACGATGTCCGAGCACTGATGAGGGATTTACGTTCCCAGTGTCCTGACTTCATTGCATCCTTGATAAACTCAATTCAACCACTTCGTGCCCAGACACATGAGGCCCCAAATCGAGTCTCTATCCCAGGAGATCGAACAGCGCCACCTTCTGATCACAACCAGCTGCGAAGATTTTTGGATGATTTATCTCCAAATCTACCTCCCTACAACAAATAGAGGAGTCTGCCACCACCTCCTGATCCAGCCAATCACCTTAATGAGGGCTTAGGGCTGAGCAAGGAGGAAGTGAGAAGAATGCGCATCCACAATATCCAGGAAGAACTCAGGCGCGAGAGGAGGAGCGAACCTAGAGTGAATGGCAAACCAGTGCCGATCGGCCTTTCACCCAGGACCGAGCCTATCCTACTCGGGGAAAATATGAGGTCGATCAGGATATTAAGCATATTCTCGGACCTCGAGGACAATCTGCTTGCTCCCCCTTCTCCTGACATATCGTTAATCTCCCCTTTGATGCCAGCAAGAAGGTCCCAGAACACCTACCCACATACGATGACACCAGCAACCCTAGGGAATTCCTCTCGGTCTTCTTCAAGACCTTGGAAACCAGAAAATTCCATCAGCTGGAGATATGCAAAATCGTTCCTAGCTACCTCCGAGGCAAAGCCCAGACATGGTTTACTCAAACGAAACCAGAGAGTTTATTTGACTACTGGGATTTCGCGGAATTTCTCCTCCTTGCTTTCTTTCAAAAGAAAAAATTCACCAAATCTCTTGGAGATCTAGGATATGTGGTTCGCCATGAAGGAGAGACGGTGATAGAACACTATCACATATACATGGATCTAGCCACGGAGTGTTATGAACGAGATGAGATCCTGTTGATAAACATGTATCGCATGAGTGTGGATGATGATACTCTGAGGATGAAGCTGGCAACAAAAACTCCTACCACCATTCAACACCTCCAGGCCATCATGGAGAAATACGCCGGCAAAGCAGATGCAGTGATGGGTAAAAGACCCCGAGACCTCGACAATAAAGGAAAGGAACCCAAGATGAAGATACCAAAGGTCGAGAAAACTGAGGGCACACCCAAACCAACCTTCGAGTCCTACCGACACTCCTCTAGCTAGATCTCGGGCTGAGATATTGTCCATTTACAGGCACCTTTTAAAGGACCCACCCGCCATGAAGGATTTAGCCGAGCGTCAAAGGTCCCCGAAATTCTGCAAATAATACCGAGATCGGGGGTGATGTATGCCGGAAACCAACACTTCGACGATGAACCAGGCTCTCAAACTGATCTGCAAGACAAAGGCCCCGGGTTTCCCAGGGATAGAAACTCCGACGCTGAATTCAGTATATTTGCTTAAGGCGTAAAGTATAAAGTATGAGATTAGATGAGAGGTCTACCAAACCTTTAAGGTATTTATATGGCTACAATCCGTAGATCACCAAGATATGTATTTATGGTATGAATACAACTCTTATGGGAATAGTAGTTGTATTACCATGTATAATAGAAGTGTATTTCGGACATGGTTGTGTTACCATGTTTAGGATAGCTGTATTACCATCTTTGAGAAGATGTATATTCCTTGTAGAACATTCATAATATACGCATTCCTTATAAGGATTAAGATTGATGGACCCTTGGATCCATCCTCCGCGTATCTCGAGCCCACGACCCTTCTCGGGCCCTGGTCCGAGTATGAATGAGGTCCGAATACGAGCCATGGACTTATCAGTAGCCCCAAGGTAGATCTTCAGAATATAGAGTACTCCATCTCGAAGGTTGAAGGAGAGACTTGCTTCTCGAGGGAAGACCAATAACTCGAGGGAGACTAACTCGGGGTGTTAAGCTTGGGGTATCCTTCTAGGACTGTTTAGCTTCAAGTTCTTTCGTATTCCATCAGGACACGTAGACAGTTGGATCTTGATCTGCCTTCTTGAATTCTTAGGAGGTTGACACGTGGTCTTGATTCATTGTACCTTCCAGCGGTGAGGGAGACCAACCTTCCAATTGTCTGCATCGTTTCGCGAGTCGAGGTAATTACTCCACTTAAATGTGTGTTAATTACTGGCTATATAACCAAGTAATTTTCCAAAGAAATTTTCTTCAAATTTGTCTTCTTTTCCTCATATATTCTCTTCCCCCCATTCTCTATATTGCCATGTCTTTAAAAAATTCCAGCGTTCCCCCTGAAATGTGGAGAATGTTGTTGAAAACAGAGCCCCAACTAATCGTGACTTGAGCACCTTATTTCTGGAAGTCGAGGCTGGGGAGCTGATGGATGTTACCGTTGCTTCACCGCTGCGGGCGGTAACTGTAGTGGTAGATGACGGTGCCTCTGGGTCAGAGATGGACCCTAATGCGGAGCCCCAAGTTAATAAACAGGTTCCGACCGCCGATGGTGTGAATGATGTCACCAAAGTGGTTGACGAAAGGATGCTAAGGTATCTGTGGTCCTGCAGGCTGTCATATCCTCTTGAAGCTGGCTTGAAACTCGAGGATGAAGAAGTTCCTATTAAGGATCTGGTGAGCCCCACTAGAGGGGTACTTTACGGAAGGTTTTTACAGCATGGGATAAGTGTTCCCTTCCCCCTTTATTTCACGAATTCCTGCAGCACCATCAACTGCATCCGCGCCAAATACATTCCAATGTGGTAGTGTTGATCATGGCGGTGATTTCCTGGTGCGCTTGGAAGAACTACGGTCCGAGCCTGGATATTTATTCAGGAGTCTGTACACGTTATTCTCCTTTGAGACTTACGAGTATATTACCCTGACTCCGAGGAAGAGAAAACCCTTCACGTTTCCCGATAACAGTGGTGTGTGGGAGCCAGACTGTTTCACTTTTGACCGGAGCAAGTACGAGGTCCCTGATTTGCATCCCCATCCGAAGGATGCTATAGCTCGTGACAAAGGTTTCATCATTCCTGATCACTTGAAGGGCATCATTGAGGAGATCCTAAAGGAGGAAATTACCCTTCAAAGAAAGGATTTTGTTCTGGGCTCACATGGCTCTGTGTGGCAGTGGACTAGTATCACTTACTCGTACCTGTTAGATGTTCCTCGGTCGAAATCTACTTCCAGCTTTTTGAAGCCGGATCGGAATTGGGCCCTTCATGATAAAATCCAGGAAAGAAAGAAGAAGGCCAGGAAAAAGGGTCCGAGAAAGTCTCCTCGGAATCGTGGTGAATCTTCTTCTAGTCGGTCTTCTTCAGGTAACTCTTCAAATCATATACTGTTGTCATATAATTTTCTTCTTGTGTTATATGCTGAGGTTTATCTTTATATATGGACAGCATCTCCTCCAAAGAAAAAGATCAAGAAAGGGAAGGTTACACTCCTGGCCATAGATGAGGAAGTAGAGGAATCCGAGGAAGTACAGTCCGAGGAGATAGAACCGGTGGTGGAGGAGTCTGCCGAAGATGATGAATCTGACCTTGAGTTTTTGGACTCTGGAGATGCTCCTTTGAAGAAGTTAAAGTACTATCTAAACTGCCCAGAGGAAGAGGATGGCCAGGTTTCTCGGAGGTCTTCTAAGAAGTATCCCTTCGTCGCTGAGGTAGCTATTCTTCATATTATATTATATAGATTCTTCAGATGCTAGGTTTTGATGTATCCCTGTTAACTATCTTTCAGTTGATGGCGGGTCTGTCTACGGTAGGGCCTCGAGCTAATGACGTGATCCGGCACTTATCAGATTCTGTAATGGAATTGCATGGTAAATGCCGGTCGTTCAGAGCAAAGAAGGAGGAGATAGAGGCTTCTCTCTTAACTATGACAACTAAGTCTGTCGCTTCTACTTCTTCTGTTCAGCCTCCATTGGATGTGACTCAGCTGGAGGCGAGGGTGAAGCAGCTGGAGGCCGAGAAAGAGGACATGTTGTTGGCGAAGAAGTCTCAAGAGAAAGAGCTGGGAACTTATCGAGGTATTGTCGAGGAGCTGTTACAAAATCAAGCAAAAGAGAGGGATCCAAAGGAGCTCAAACGGCTTCTAAAGTTTTTGAGTGCCTTCATTACTTGCATCCCCGAGTTTCAGAACCACAAGGAGGAGTATGGAGGCTTATTCCATTTCTCTGAACTGCATGAGATCTTGGGTGTCGTCTTGCCTCTATGTCAATCTGATAAAGAGGTGGAGATGATGAAGGAAATCTTCTCTCATCCTGATGCTGCTGATAAGCTTTCTGCTCTAACTGTCAAACGCTGGATTCCTGGGGCCGAGTTTTTGCATGCATTGGATCCCTCCGAAAAGATAGTAACATCAGGGGATTTACTAAAGCTTATTAAAGCTAAGTATCCTGAATTACCTTCTCTTGAAGAGGTGATTTCTAGTTCTTCCATAAAGAAGGTGGACTAGTCTTTGGCATTTCTTCATCAGCTTCAAAGCCTGAAATCCTTTGCATATGAACCTCGGTCTCATGATTTACTGGAAAGGAGCTCATGCTAAATTGAGATACTCCGGGACCAGGTCTTCGCAGTTGTCCATGATGAACACTCTGCGTACTTGATGTTGTTGGGCTTCTTCCTCGGGCGTCTTTTTCCAAGGCCTTTAATGTCACAGCGTGCAAAAAAGTTGACAATAGCCCATCTCTCAAGTGTCACTTCTGGTGAAGTCCTAGGAAACCCCATTGGGTACATTTAAAAGTACTATATTCTGATGTAATAACACCTTTGATATGTCCTTTTTAGATTCGCGGATTAGCCTCTTATGTGCCCTTTTGAGGGTCTTGTTTAGAAGTATCATATTCTGATTTAATAACACCTTTGATATGAACTATTTGTGTTCGAGGTTTTTCCTCTATATGTGCCCTTTTGAGGGTCTTCTTTAGATTCGAGTTTTTTCCTCTATGTATGCCCTTTTGAGGGTCTTCTTTAGATTCAAGGTTTTTCCTCTATGTGTGCCCTTTTGAGGGACTTTTTTAGAAGTATCATATTCTGATGTAATAACACCTTCGATATGAACTTCAACTTTTGTTTTTGAGGTTTTTCCTCTTTAAGATGATTGATTTTCGAGCACGTCTGCCCTTTTTGGTCTATAGACCTCAATCATGTACTTTTTCAAGTACTTTATCTCAAACCTATCTCTTTTATTCAAAACGATTGGTGTTTGAATATTGGATCCAAACAACTTATAAGTTGACCAATCATATACCTTATAAAGTATATTGTTTTGAACAGCAATCAATGTTATACTTAAGACAACAATCCTCATTTTAGAAAGGAATTTAAAGATTGCTTATTATAAGGATAGGTATAAAAATATCATAACTTCAATCTAAGTTTATAACTTTAGGAATAGAAGCAAAGTAAATAGTGGGTTTTGAGTTTGTGTACCCGTTTATGCTAGAGTGTTGATGTCTCGAACCTTGATGAGGTTTCTCGGGCGCTCTTGACAATCTCGAACCTTTGTAAGGCTCTCTCTTGAGTTTTGGATCTTATGTGATACTTTCGTAAGTTAATCACATTCCATCTTCGTGGTATAGGTTCCCCCTTCATGGTTTCCAAGAGGTAGCCTCCCCCTGGATGGGATTCTAGGACTCGCTATGGACCTTCCCAGTTCGGGGCTAGCTTCCCTTCCACTTTTCTCTTGCCTTTCTCGTTTAACCTTATGACAATGTCTCCTTTAACAAAAGTGGCCAAGCGAACTCTTCTATCATGGTAGCGCTTGAACTTTTTCTTCACCTTGGCTTTGTAGATGGTAGCATTTACTTTCTTCTCCTCTAGGAGGTCAAGGTCGAGACAAAGGTTTTCCTCGTTGGCCTTGCCATTTTTCGTCATCTGGTTGAGCGGTACAAACAGAGGGGATCCCAATCTTCATGGGGGTGATCACTTCGGACCCATAATCTAAACTATAAGGAGTCTCTCCTGTTGTCGTAGCTGGTGTTGTATTATGGGTCCAGATCATATTTGGTGATTCTTTGATCCAGTTTCCGTTAGTTCCTTCGAGACGCTTTTTGATGCCGCATACCAAGGCTCTATTCATAGCTCCTGCTTGGCCGCTAGCTTTTGGATTATATATTGAGGCAAGCTACTGGTGCATTCCATACTCCTTGTACCCTTTCTTGAAGGGATCATTATTAAATGGTTCTCCATTATCGGTCACTATGTATCTCGGGATATCATAGCGATCCGCCATGTTTTTCTGGCAGAAGTTGTTAACAAGGGCCGTAGGGAAAAGCCCTACAAGATCTATGCCCCGTCGGACAAATGGCCATGAGTTTTGGATGGTAATCATATTCTGTGGCATGTGGATCATCTTAGCAGACCTCTGGCACTGGTGGCAATAATTGATATATCTTTTGATGCTTTGTAGCATCATAGGCCAAAAATAACTCTTCTGTAGGAGATTTCGAATAATGGTATGTGTACCTTGATAGCTACTATAGACTCCTCGAACCTTCCATGATAGGTGCTTGTCTTCAGGAAGGGTACCCGTTTGAAGGTTTTTCATGTAGGGGTTCATCCATGTGTCTGAGATGTCAACAGTCATGATGCTGCTCTCTTCATAACTCCTCTTCGCCAGGGTTTCCATTAGCAATTCTTGAGGATATCTTATGTTAAGGTCCGAGAGGGAAAGCTTGCCAATTACATCAGTCGTGTGGTTACCTTCTCCGGGGATAAGGTTCAACTCATAATGTTGGAACTGAATTAGGAGAGTTTTAACTATCCCAAGGTATATCTGGATGCTATACTTTCGAGTTCTGTATTTGCCTTTAACCTGTTGAACCAAGATTTGTGAGTCATTGCAGATTTCAAGGTCCTCGATTTTAAGACCTTCTGCTTTCAGGCCCTTAGCTAGTTTTAGTCTGGTACTGAGAGTTTCATACTTGTCTTCATTGCTGGTGACTTGGAGATTGAAGTGAAAAAACCAAAAATGGTTGTTTTTCTCGGTGCTGGTTAGTAACACTTTTAGTACCGCTTTTACCCTAGTTGGATGATGCTTTGACATATAACCGTCATCTTCTTTTCTGACGTCCTGGGCAGCCGTGATTATGCAAGAACGCGCCACTCCTTGGTCTCTCTTGATTGAAACTACTCCTTGTGGTGTTGGAAACTTCAGCATCAGGTGGTAGGGAGAGCATACAGCTTTAGCTTGGCACATCCAAGGTCTGCCAAGGATAATGTTGAAGGGTGTGACAGTGTCTACTACCACAAATGTGCAATATAAGGTTAGGCTCTTGGTTCCTTCTGCAACTGTGACGGGGAGTGTGATTTCCCCGAGAGGTATCACTGGATTTCCTGTGAACCCCGAGATTGGACCCGTAGGCTTAAGGTCATCTTTAGTGAATCCTAGCTTCTGGAAGCAGTCTTGAAACATTACTTCTACTCCACTCCCACTGTCTATGAAGACTTATTTTATAAAAGAATCTTGTATGGTTGCTGAGATGATGAGAGGATCCGAGTGAGGCATCTGATTTGGCACGGCGTCCGCATCCAAGAAGGTAAGGGTTTCCTCGGGGCGGAGCCTCTTGTTGACTGGCTCAATATGGGGTATTGCTCGCACACTATCTTTTAGCTTGGTCAAGGAAATTGCTTCTCCTGTGTAGCCATTGATGCCGTTGATGACTTGGTTGGCTCCATTTGTTGGTGGTGGGGGTAAATCTTTGTTGTTTCCGCCACCTTGGTTATTATTATTGTGGGAGTTATCCTTCTTCTTCTTCTTCCTCGGAGTGTTATTACCTAACATCATCTGGTACAGGTTTATTAAGAGGATTTCATCTTGATCATAACGTCTCATGGCGCGATTCATATATCTATAATAGTGTTCTATCACAGATTCTCCTTCTTGTTGTCTATCTTCAAGAATTTGTCGATCTCTCCGTGCTCTTCCTTCTGGAGAGAAGATCGAGTTGGACCTACTATTTTCCTTCGGGGGAGTGCCCGAGAAAAGGTAAATTTGGAGTGGCTCAGAGCCCCGCGGGCTGTGTTGTATGGTTTGGTTCAAGGCTTCCCTGAGATGGCTCTGTCTAACGTCCTCCTGTTGTCCTTCTGCAAAGATTTGCTGATCCCTTTGTGTTCGTTCTTCTGGAGAGAAGATCAAATCGGGATTATTATATCCCAACCTATTTTCCCGATCCAGGCCATCTGAACTGTTAACATTCGTGCTGTAATTCTCCTGTTTTGGATGAAAACCTTTTGACCTGAATTTGGTACTTCAGATCCAACAGGATTTGTTTCAGGAGGTTGGGTTCTAGATACAGCAGGATTAGAGTCGGATACTGGAATCCTGGATGCGATGGGATTCGATCTAGGAAGTGCTCTAAAGATATCAGAATTTGGACAAGGGATTGGTGGGGTTATCCCTGCAGGAATTGGGTTGATGGATATCGGAACGTTGGAGTTTCCGGTACCCATGGTAGAGTTTGGTGCTGGCTGTGAGGCAAAGTGTGCCTGAGATCTTCTAGGTTGTCCGCATTCTCGACCGCGTCTATGTCCTTGAAGGGACTGCTCCGCTTCTGGATTATTCTCTGGATTTTGCACTAGCAGACGGGCGCTTCGTCTGGGTTGCTCGGCTTCAGACATGTTGCTGGAGAAGTTGCTTCTTCGGGTGCGTTAGACCATATCGGAAACAAGGTTCGGCGACGTCGTCAATGAGTGTGAGGCGTCCCACTGGGCGTGCCAAATTGATGTATGCAGGACACCAACACTTCGACGACGAACCAGGCTCTCGAACTGATCTACAAGAAAAGGCCCCGGGTGTCCCGGGGATAGACACTCCGACGCTCAAGTCAGTATATTTGCTTAAGGCATATAGTATAAAGTATGAGATTAGATGAGAGGTCTACAAAACCTCCTAGGGTATTTATATGGCTACAATCAGTAGATCACCAAGATATTTATTTATGGTATGAATACAACTCTTATGGGAATAGAGATTGTATTACCATGTATCATAGAAGTATAATTCGGACATGGTTGTGTTACCATGTTTAGGATAGCTGTATTACCATCTTTGAAAAGATGTATATTCCTTGTAGAACATTCATAATATACGCATTCCTTATAAGGATTAGGATTGGTGGACCCGTGGACCCATCCTCCGTGTATCTCGAGCCCATGACCCTTCTCGGGCCCTAATCCGAGTATGAACGAGGTCCGAATACGAACCATGGACTTATCAAGAGGATCAGAATGAAGCATCTGATTTGGTATGTCATCCTTGTCCGAGAAAGTAATAGCTTCTTCGGAATGGAGACTCTTGTTGACCAGCTTGGTATGTGGTAGGGTCCGTACACTATCCTTCAGCTTAGTTAGGGAAATTGCTTCTTCGGAATGGAGACTCTTGTTGACCAGCTTGATATGTGGTAGGGTCCGTACACTATCCTTCAGCTTAGTTAGGGAAATTGCTTCTCCGGTATAGCCATTAATGTTGTTGATGACTCGGTTGGCTCCATTTGATGGTGGTGGGGGAGGATCTTGAGGATTTTTGTTTCCGCCACCTTGGTTGTTATTGTTGTGGGAGCTATCCTTCTTCTTCTTTTTCTTCCTCGGAGTGTTATTACCTACCATCATCCGGTACAGGCTTACTAAGAGGATTTCATCTTGATCATAGCGTCTCGTGGCGAGATTCATGTATCTATAATAGTGTTCTATCATAGATTCTCCTTCTTGTTGTCTATCTTCAAGAATTTGTCGATCTCTTCGTGCTCTACCTTCCGGAGAGAAGATCGAGTTGGACCTACTATACCCCGACCTATTTTCCCTCGGGGAAGTGTCCGAGAAAAAGTCAATTTGGAGTGGATCAGAGCCCAGCGGGCTGTGTTGTATGGTTTGGTTCAAGGTTTCCCTGAGACGGCTCTGTATAACGTCCTCCTGCTGTCTTTCTGCAAAGATTTGCCGATCCCTTTGTGTTCGTTCTTCTGGAGAGAAGATCAAATCGGGACCACTATACCCCAACCTATTTTCCTGATTCAGGCCATCTGAATTGTTGACGTTCGTGCTGTGATTCACGTCGTTTTGGATGAAAACCCTTTGACCTGAGTTTGGTACTTCAGATCCAACAGGGTTTGTTTCAGGAGGTGGGGTCCTGGATGTAGCAGGATTGGAGCCGGATGCCGGTATCCTGTATACGATGGGATTTGATCTGGGAGGTGCTCTGAACATACCAGGATTTGCACCAGAGATTGGTGGTGTTATCCCAACAGGATTTGGGTTGATGGATATCGTAACGTTGGAGTTTCCGGTACCCATGGTAGAGTTTGATGCTGGCTGTGAGGCAAAGTGTGCCCGAGATCTTCTAGGTTGTCCGCACCCTCGACTGTGTCCATGTCCTTGAAGGGCCTGCTCCGCTACTGGATTATTCTCTGGATTTTGCCTTAGCACACGGGGTCTTCGTCTGGGTTGCTCGGCGTCAGACATTTTGTTGGGGAAGTTGCTTCTTCAGGTTCATTAGACCAGATCGGAAACAAGGTTCGACGACGTCGTCAAAGAGTGTGAGAGGTCCCACCGGGTGTGCCAAATTGATGTATGCAAAACCCCAAAACTTTGACGACGAACCAGGCTCTCGAACTGATCAGCGGGACAAAGGCTCCGGGTGTCCCGGGGATAGACACTCCGACGCTCAAGTCAGTATATTTGCTTAAGGCGTAAAGTATAAAGTATGAGATTAGATGAGAGGTCTACCAAACCTTTAGGGTATATATATGGCTATGATCCGTAGATCACCAAGATATGTATTTATGGTATGAAAACAACTCTTATGGGAATAGTAGCTGTATTACCATGAATAATAGAAGTGTATTTCGGACATGGTTGTGTTACCATGTTTAAGATAGCTGCATTACCATCTTTGAGAAGATGTATATTTCATGTAGAACATTCATAATATACGCATTCCTTATAAAGATTAATAGTGATGGACCCTTGGATCCATCCTCCGCGTATCTCGAGCCCACGACCCTTCTCGGGCCCTGGTCCGAGTATGAATGAGGTCCAAATACGAACCATGGACTTATCAGGGGGCATGACACAGAAGAGTGCTATCAGCTCAAAAACGAGATTGAGAAACTGATCCGATAAGGGATTGTGCAACAAATTGCACCTTCAATAGCTGGTGACAACCAAGGCACCCAGAAGAGGTATGGGGGAAAGCCCTGGCAGAAGAAGAAAGATTGCTCCCGAAACAACAACAACAACAACAACAATAACCAAGGCGGTGGGGGTAACAATCCTTAAGACTCTCCACCACCGCCGCCAAATGGAGCTAACCGAGTTATTAACGGCATCAACGGCTACACGGAGAAGCAATTTCCCTTACCAAGCTGAAGGATAGTGTGCGGGCTATACCCCACACCGAGCCAGTCAACAAGAAGCTCCACCCTGAAAAAACCATCACCTTCTCAGACGCTGATGCCGTGCCAAACCAGAGTCCCCATTCGGACCCACTTATCCTCTCTGCAACAATACAATATTCCCTGGTAAAGAGAGTCTTTGTCGATGACGAGAGTGAAGTAGAAGTGATGTTCCAAGACTGCTTCCAAAAGCTAGGATTTACCAAGGACGACCTCAAGCCTACAGGCCCAATCTCGGGGTTCACAGGAAATCCAGTCATACCTCTTGGAGAAATCACACTCCCAGTCACAGCGGCAGAAGGAGCGAAAGGCCTAACCCTTTACTGCACATTCGTGGTGGTAGACACCGTTTCACCCTATAACATTATTCTTGGCAGACCTTGGATGTGCCAAGCTAAAGCTGTATGGTCTCTTTACCGTCTGATCCGAATATTCCCAACACCACAAGGAGTAGCTTCCATTAAAGGAGATCAAGGAGTGGCGCATTCTTGCATGATCAAGGCTATCTGTGACGCTAGAAAAGTGAGCAACATCTTGGCCGTCAACACTATCCTAGGAGATCTAGTCGCTGATCCTGATCTCGAACAACCCCTGGTGTTTCACTTCGAGGAAGATGCCTACAACGAGATAACTGCATTATGGCACAAAAGACGCCACCAAACCTTCCAAGTGGGGGACCTGGTAAAAAGCTAGGAGGGGCGCTGGAGCCAAAGATGAAAGGACCATACAAAGTCTCCGCAGCACAATCCGGTGGATTCTACCTCTTGCAAACACGAGAATGAGAGCACTTGGACCCTGTCGTCATGGCGCCCTTCCTACGCAGGTACCTCGGAACTAAAACCAAGTAGACCTTCTCCAGATAAGGAGAAACTACTTCAATAAGGCCTACGGGCCAAGCTTCTTTTCTTTTCATCTTTTTATTTTTTCATGCCCGAGCTCCTAAACTCGGGGTTGTCTTTTATAATTTTGCCAAACTCCCAAGTTCGAAGAATACAATTTCTTTTCAATATATATCTTCTATTTTATTTTGAAGCAGTCAACACCCTCTGACAAGCGATTTCCCACGTCGTTAAATGGGACTTCGCGAGATCAAAATACTATTTATAAATCACCTACGACTTCTAACTACTAGAGAGTAGATAGTGGGAAGTAGGGGTCGAACCACAAGGAGAAGGGTTTTGTAAGAGTGTTTTAAAGTAGAAAATAAGCATACTTATATATTATATAGAAAGCAATGTAAACAAGGGGGGGTTTTGAGATTGGTTTGGATTACACTATGAAAGCAAATTAAACTATCATTAGCTAAGCTAAGGGGATGATACTAGGATTATGAGGCCTTGGGAGGCAAATGACTTCAATTTCCAACTATCGACTTATCACCGAGCAAATGCAATTACAAGGAAGTTTAGACCATTTGTCAAGGATGAAAGCATCATATTCTCTCGAATGTAGCTAGAGAGGATGATAACACCACTCAAAAGCTCTCATTGTTGATTCACCTAGATGATAACTTCATAGATAACTCAACAATGGTATTAGGATTAGAGAGAGACAAACTTACTCACACACCCGCAATAGCGAGAGTATACAAATAAGACATTTGATAACTAGCAAGAACCAAGACGAAGATAGCATATATGTCTCGACTTCTACTTTGCTACTTAATGATATTAGAGTGAACGATAACGTTCTACCCACAAATCTAGCTATTCGTTGATAACAATCATACGTTAAAATGGAATCTTCAACTCAAGTATACAATCACATATTAGGGGGACCAATGATAACATTCATCCTTACCTAAACACATAATTGATTAATCATGCAAGTTCATGAGATTTCCAATTCTAACAACTCATATTTATCATGGCATTCCTTAACTACAATCACACAACAAGGGGAAGAACTTGTCATCACTCAACCCTTTCCATAGTCATTAATCTAACAACTAGAGATTACACTACCATTATGCTAAGTTACCATCATCATCACATTAAATTACTCTAACCAAGCTAACCTAATTAATGACTATGGAGCATGCAATTGATATAAAACACAAAGCCCATAACAAATTAAGCAAGATTGAACAACATTCATGCACAAGAATTCAAGTTCATCAAATGATTATCCAAATCTCAAGTTTAAGCATACAAGGCCCTCAAAGTTTCAAGGGAATGAATTCAAATGCTCCCAAGGATCAAACTAAGCTATACTACAATACATGGAATCAAACTACTAATCTAAGGGAAAGGAATGGAAGAAAAGGGAAAGAAAGATGAAGAAAAATGGAGCTCTACATGGTTGTGGCCGTTTTTTTCTCTCTTGGGGAGATAAGGGGTATTTATAGAATGCAGTGCACGGGCCGCGCAGCACTCCGCGCACTTTTGTGAAGGGTCGCGCACTTTAACCGTTGATCCGATTTGCATCTTCTAGTAGTCCATTTCGAAGCTCTTGATGAGAGGAATCCAATGGTATGATCCATGTGCTCTAATTCCTTTGCAAACATTTCCAAAATCAAGCTTCAAAATATTAGTGCATCACTTGTTCTTCACAATGTAACTTTCACAAGTTTAGCTTTAAAGCTCCTTACTTTGCACCAAATGCTACCCAAATTAGATCTCAAATGTTATCAAAAGAAGAGTATATTTAGGGCTCATCAAATACCCCCACACTTAAACCTTTCTCGTCCTCGAGAAAGAACGATTAAAGTGTAAGTGCATACTCCTATCAATTTCACAACAAGACATTTGAGATCTTTACAAAATACAAACTTTCCTTAAGATGAAAACACAAGAATCATGTCTCATATTCTAATCCTAATGAAAGTTCTACCCAACCCCCAATATAATCATATAGTAAAGAGTGTGCCAAAATTACAAGTACAATGCAAATAATTTCCTTGACACAACCTTACCAAAAAGAGACCTCAAAATACATCACAAAAAGTTCATCAAAATGAGACCACCGAAACAAGAGCAAGTTTACCTCTCCTTTTGCCTATGCGCCTTTCGGTTTTCACATAGCCCCTCTTTTTTTCATTTTTCTTTTTTTTTTTTTTTTTTTTTTTTTCACTCTCCTTTTGCCTAGGTTATACCTAGCCTCTCATTTTTCCGCACAAGCCTCTCACTTTTGCCTAGGCCTTGTTGATGTTTTGACCTATCCGGGCTTTTCACTCATTTTTCTTTTCAAAACAAATTCTTCAAAAGAAGTACACTTTTTACAATAGAGCGAAGCAAAACATGGATACTAAACCCTCCCCCACACTTAAACTAAACATTGTCCTCAATGTTTTAGACAAATGCAATACAAGGGAGAAGGGATGTGCACAAACTCAGCCACCACTACATCACAACAGAAAACTAACCACTCCGCGTGAAGAGAACACCAAAACAATAGCCACCAAAAGATCAATTTGAGCACAATGATTCGAAACTAGTGGCGGCAAGCCCATGTTTAGCATATAACACTCAGTACACGACCTCACATAACATAAAATAGCAGCAAATCATCACAAAAAGCATAAGGAGGTGTAGAATGTAGAATGTGATACCGAAACAGTGAATCACCAACAATGAGACTGGTGGAGATGGAGATGGTGGTGTGGTGGACTTGCAGTGGTGATGAATGGGAGCAGGCTGACGGAGGCGCTCCGGCGGTGTGAACAGTGATTAGGAGGTGGCAGTGGTGTGGGGAGGCGAGTCAGAGAGGATGTCGATGATGATATGCGTGCGCCGGTGAAGATACGGAAGGGCGCCGGTCACCGGAATAGTCTCAGCGACTGATTGGAGATGGTGTGCTCCGTAGGGTGTGGGACTGAGCAGAGTGTTGGTGTGGACGGCGTTGGAGGTTCCGCCGGCCGGTGATGGTGGTGGTCTGGACGATCCCTGTACAGTGGAATCGGGCGGAGTGCGGCGGTGATTGGTGGCTGGAGATGTGATGGGGCGGTGGTGTAGTGGTCGGTGATTTGGGAAGGTTTAGCGTGGTGGGTGGCTGGTGATGGGGATGTCGGCCAGCGGGATGATGATGGTGGCCGGCGAGGTGGTGCTCGGTGGTGATGGATTGGAGCAAGCTATCGGAGTTTCGGTGGGGTACAGAGATGGCGGATATGTGGTGGTGGTGATGGATGATGGTTCAGAGGTGGTGCCGATCGACGAAGCCATGGTGATCGATCGGAGATGGCTCGGGATGTGGTAGTCACTGGCAAAGATGGCCAGCGAGGGGGCGGCCGGCGAGCAGTGTCCGGCGGCGGTGGAGAGAAGAGGTGGCGGGCGGTAGGTAGAGAGAAGAGGTGGCGGGTGGTAGGTGGAGGTGGCCGGAGATGGAGAGGTGTTGTGGATGAGGAAAAGATGGGATTTTTGGGTGAAAGTCAACAGAAGGGAGATGGATTTTTTTTTTTTTTTTTTTAAATTATAGGAAGTGCAGAGGCCAAGCAGTGGTAAGGACAGTCTCCAAAGGCCCGTGCACTTATAAGGGAAAATCACCCTCCAGGAAACTCCGCGCAGCCCGCGCGGCACTAGACGCGATAATTTTCTGATTAACAAAGGCCCGCGCGGTACTTTTTTTTTTTTTTTTTTTTTTTTTTTTTTTTTTTTTTTTTTTTTGTGATAAAAATTTCATTCCCCGATGCTTCCAAATTTTCTGCATCAAAACACTACCAAAGTGTAAAATCTTATAAACAAACGAAAAATCAAATAAACTAAAAATAAGCATCTTTTTTTTTTTTTTTTTTTAAATTTTTTTTTTTTTTTATAAGCACATAAAAGAGGAGAAAAAGAAAAAGAAAATCGTGGAGCTACGATCAAAATCGGTGTATTTAACGTCGTCGACACGACATGGGAGGTTCATCCCAATGGTGCAATTGGGCGCCTCAAGAGAAATTACGTATTTTTAAGGTCGTCGTCACGACCCTAATGTTATTCAAATAACAAAAGATGAAAATCCCTCACCCTCACATGGAAGGTAAAGGAAATTTGAGGAGGTTTAAGAGGAGCATTGTATGGTTGAAGTTTTGGAGGAGTAGGGATAATTGGATGTATGTATATATATGGCTTCCTAATCTCCTCTAAAACTAATGGAAGTGGTGGAATTGGTAGTATGGGTGGAGGTGGTGAATACAATGGTGGTGGTAAATATTCAAGAACAACAACCTCACTTTCTACTTCAATAGATTCAAAAACCAACTCCTCATCCCATTGAACTTCTTCCTCATACAAAGAGGTGATTTCACTCACCAAAGTACTTCGAATAGGTTCTATGTGGGATGGTATTTCTTCAAACAACCTACTTGGCTCCTCTAATGGTTTGGGAAGTTGGGGAATTTGTGTAGTATGTAGAGGCAATGATGATAATGGTGATGGTAAAAATTCAAGAATAGCGATCACCTCCCTCTCTAATTCACTAGAGTCAACACACAACTCCTCATCCCATTGAACTTCTTTCTCATGCATAATGGTGGGATCACTCACCAAAACATTTGTATTAAGTTCCATTTGGGATGACTCTTCCTCTAAAGATTGAGCTACCAAGAGCTTTACCTCTAAGGCCATTTCATGCATTCGCCTCTCAAGATTTTCAAAATGCCGATTTCTTTCATCATCTATCGGATCTTTCTCTTGAGGCATATCCCAACAAGGTGGGGGCATGTCTTGGTACTCATGAGGTTGGTTTTCATCGAGATATCCATAATTCAAATGATCACTCCTTTGTGGCTCATAAGAATTGTAGCATGGATTATATCTTTCTTGACCTTGAAAACCAACTCTCTCCTCATCATAGCACTTATCAAGATAGTCACCTTGGTATGAAGAACCAAAAGACATTTCATTATTGTAGTGCTCATCTCTCGAATCAACATAACAAGACTCGTGGTAATAATTTAAACTATATACATCACACGAGCTTGTCAAATTATTCCTAATCCTTTCCTCATTAAAGGCAAGGAATTCCATGTAACTTTTCCTACTTACAGTAAACATAATATAAAAGTTTGAAATTTGTAGTGCAAGAGTTCTAAATCGGTACACACTACAAATGGTGTCGTCCACAAAAGTACTCAAGCAATACACACTTCAAGAAAATATAATTTTTTTTTTTTTTTTTTTGAAAAACTACAAATAGAAATATAATCTACGATGAAACACAAAAACAAAATACGCCTTCTCCCCGGCAGCGGCGCCAATTTTGACAAGCGATTTCCCACGTCGTTAAATGGGACTTCGCGAGATCAAAATACTATTTATAAATCACCTACGACTTCTAACTACTAGAGAGTAGATAGTGGGAAGTAGGGGTCGAACCACAAGGAGAAGGGTTTTGTAAGAGTGTTTTAAAGTAGAAAATAAGCATACTTATATATTATATAGAAAGCAATGTAAACAAGGGGGGGTTTTGAGATTGGTTTGGATTACACTATGAAAGCAAATTAAACTATCATTAGCTAAGCTAAGGGGATGATACTAGGATTATGAGGCCTTGGGAGGCAAATGACTTCAATTTCCAACTATCGACTTATCACCGAGCAAATGCAATTACAAGGAAGTTTAGACCATTTGTCAAGGATGAAAGCATCATATTCTCTCGAATGTAGCTAGAGAGGATGATAACACCACTCAAAAGCTCTCATTGTTGATTCACCTAGATGATAACTTCATAGATAACTCAACAATGGTATTAGGATTAGAGAGAGACAAACTTACTCACACACCCGCAATAGCGAGAGTATACAAATAAGACATTTGATAACTAGCAAGAACCAAGACGAAGATAGCATATATGTCTCGACTTCTACTTTGCTACTTAATGATATTAGAGTGAACGATAACGTTCTACCCACAAATCTAGCTATTCGTTGATAACAATCATACGTTAAAATGGAATCTTCAACTCAAGTATACAATCACATATTAGGGGGACCAATGATAACATTCATCCTTACCTAAACACATAATTGATTAATCATGCAAGTTCATGAGATTTCCAATTCTAACAACTCATATTTATCATGGCATTCCTTAACTACAATCACACAACAAGGGGAAGAACTTGTCATCACTCAACCCTTTCCATAGTCATTAATCTAACAACTAGAGATTACACTACCATTATGCTAAGTTACCATCATCATCACATTAAATTACTCTAACCAAGCTAACCTAATTAATGACTATGGAGCATGCAATTGATATAAAACACAAAGCCCATAACAAATTAAGCAAGATTGAACAACATTCATGCACAAGAATTCAAGTTCATCAAATGATTATCCAAATCTCAAGTTTAAGCATACAAGGCCCTCAAAGTTTCAAGGGAATGAATTCAAATGCTCCCAAGGATCAAACTAAGCTATACTACAATACATGGAATCAAACTACTAATCTAAGGGAAAGGAATGGAAGAAAAGGGAAAGAAAGATGAAGAAAAATGGAGCTCTACATGGTTGTGGCCGTTTTTTTCTCTCTTGGGGAGATAAGGGGTATTTATAGAATGCAGTGCACGGGCCGCGCAGCACTCCGCGCACTTTTGTGAAGGGTCGCGCACTTTAACCGTTGATCCGATTTGCATCTTCTAGTAGTCCATTTCGAAGCTCTTGATGAGAGGAATCCAATGGTATGATCCATGTGCTCTAATTCCTTTGCAAACATTTCCAAAATCAAGCTTCAAAATATTAGTGCATCACTTGTTCTTCACAATGTAACTTTCACAAGTTTAGCTTTAAAGCTCCTTACTTTGCACCAAATGCTACCCAAATTAGATCTCAAATGTTATCAAAAGAAGAGTATATTTAGGGCTCATCACCCTCAAATACAAAGAGACACTATGTCTTACAAAGCATAAGTAAAGACAGCTGCCTAAGATTTATATGCTTATAAGCGTGTGATTCATGCTTATCTAACATGGGTTATTTGGACTATGTGTCCGAACTACAATCACCTTAGGCCAAAATAAAATAATATACTTATAAAAAGTATATGGTTAAAGACCAATATGATACGAGTCACACAAACTCACAAAGTTTGGAACTCTACTCTCAGTATGGTACACCTGCTAAGGTACATGCCACTACTTATTCGGGCTATTCATAAGCCTGAGAATCAATCTTCTCAAAGATTGCAATATAAAGACCTTTATAAAGGCAAAATCAAAAATTGTAATTACACTAAAAACTTCTTACACCTCGTGAAGGTCTTTGAAAACAGGGATACGCCCCCGACCACGAGAAGAAGTAGAGACACGACCTCGACTACTATGAAAGCCACGGCCCCAATTACTTTCTTCTGCCACCTTCATTAATTGAGAAGGTGTAGGAGATCCTTCCCTATTCTCTATAATTGCAGGTCGAGAAGGAGATCCTGATAAATTATGAGCCCCGGGAGTAGGTGGTGCCCCTCGTCCGCTTCTAAATGAAATTCCTTCTGGAGGGTTCAACATCCCCTGAGATGTACCACCTCGGACACAAGGCCTCACCAACGGACCTGAATTCGGGGTTGAAGAGGGCCCACCTATCTCTCTCCTTGAAGATACCAAAGGTGTGACAAACACACCTTGAGCTTCTAGTTCCTTTATTTGGAATTTCCAAGCATTCAACTCAGCCTGGCATACCCTCAAATCATCTATGGCAGTGACAATCTTTCACGTCGATGTTTTCATTCCGAAGGGTAGAGATACGAAGATCCTTCTCATGACCTTCACCCTTGAGTTCCATTAGCTCACTCTTAGTTTTTCTCCACTCATGGTCATAGTTCTTATTGGCATTCAGAAACTTGCCATAATTATCATCGAGAGTCTTGTATTTCTACTGAAGATCACTCAGCTTCTTATTAAGCTCAGCTCTCCACTCCAGAGCTATCTTTAGTCCACCACGAAGACTATCACATTCTTCTTGCACAAGGCTAAAGCGGCCCTTGGAATCATCTAAATCTTATTCCAGCTCCTTGCTCTTCTGAAGGACAGCCTCATATTTGACCTGCGAATCAGCACAAGCGGCAAGGCAACACTGGACATAAAGGAAGGTAAATACCAATCAATTCCAGGAATAAGGCCCGATATTCAGAATACATGAAACGCCAAAATCTGGCGGAAAGAGAAAAATTCTGAGTAAAAGATAAGGCTCTAAGGAGTTACAATCTTTTCCTGTCCATCTGGAGTTTTCTGGACTTCAGTTGAAGCTACCACAGCCGATTTCTCCACCAGGAATGATAACTCAGGATACAAGCCCATCTGGGGATCTCCTGACACAAACTTGCCATTCCTAAGTTTGATCTTCTCACTCATTAACTCCTCAGCTATACCCATCAACCTGTCCGAGGTCATAACATCTTCCCAATCTTCATTTTGGAGATCATCGTTCCATGGGGGTACTTCATACTTGGTTTGGTCAAAGGTTAGTTTCACCTTGTCCCATCCCACATTCTGTCAAGGAAGAAAAAAAGCCCGACCCATGGTCTTATCTCGGACAGTTAAAGTTACAAGTTGTTTAACAACAGACACCTTATATAAGGTCCGCAACAGAGCAAGCATGGGTTTATAACCTTTATGAGCACACCAGGTCATCAGTGCCATTATGATTATTATTACATCAACATGCAGTTGCCCTGGATGTACCTTATACAACTGAAGAAATTCACTCAACAATGGGGGAAACAGAAATGCTAACCCATGCTGCAAAAATCTCCCATATATAACCCCTCGGGTTGGAGTTACTAACTTTGCTGCAGACCTATCTTCTCCAAAATACATGAGATCAGCATCAGAAGGAATCGAAAAGGGATAACCTTCTAAAAAGATAGCAGCATCAGCATGAGCTTTATCCTCCTTCATCGACCTATAGCTACTACCTTCACCATTCATGGATGGTCCGCCTAAGGCAGTCTGCATTACTGTGGGGCTATTACCCTCTATCTGAGCCCTCCTGACCATAGCTATTAATCTCTTCTCTTTTTCAAAGGCTTTCTTCTTCAAAACTACAGGATTTTTCCACTCGCTACCTCGGCTCTATGGTGGACACGGGAGCTACTCTCCTCGGCCTGAGTACTTACATACTCTCCCTCGTCATGATGGGGGACGGAAATCGTTTCACTACTATTACTCATGATCACGGAGAGTATGGGGGGAAAATACACACACGGAGGAAAAGGAAAAAAGCAGACAAACAAACGAAGAAAAAAGATTGCCCTTACTGATGATTGAGAAAGCAGAGATTGGGGCTTCAGAGATTTGATAAAGCAATGATACGCTTTCTGAACTTGGAAAGAAGAAATTGTGAATAAGGAAGACAAGAAGAATGATTTGGGAGATTAACCCAAACCCAGAGAACATTTATGACGAGTAATTATCTCGATTCTGGTTCCGATGCAAGCAATTGGAGAGACGGGGAACAGACCGCCTCTACTTACCAATGATTGCACACCACGTGTATCTCACCTTTGGATATCAAAGGAAGCTAATCTCAGCCGTCTGAATATTAGGATGGAATACGAAACAACTTGAAGCTAGATATTCAGAAGGTTAAGCCCAAAAGGATCGTCCTTGAAGGACGCCCCGAGCTTAACACCCGAGACACCCTTCCTCGATTTATTGGTTTTCCCTCGAGAAGTAAGCCTCTCCTTCAACCTTCGAGATGGAGCACTCTAAGTTCTGAAGATCTACCTTGGGGCTACTGATAAGTCCAGGGTTCATATTCGGACCTCATTCATACTCGGACCAGGGCCTGAGAAGGGTCATGGGTTCGAGATACGCGGAAAATGGATCCACAGGTCCATCAATCCTAATCCTTACAAGGAATGCGTATATTATGAATGTTCTACAAGGAATATACATCTTCTGAAAGATGGTAATACAGCTATCTTAAACATGGTAATACAACCATGACTGAAATACACTTCCTTTATACATGGTAATGCAACTACTATTCCCATAAGAGTTGTAGTCATACCATAAATACATATCTTGGTGATCAACAGATTGTAGCCATATAAATACCTAAAGGTTTGGTAGACCTCTCCATCTAATCTCATACTACATACAATACGCCTTAAACCTCATACTAACTTGAGCGTCGGAGTGTCTATCCTCTAGACACCCGAGGCTTTGTTTTGCAGGTCAGTTCGTGAGCAAGGTTCATCGTCGAAGTGTTGGTGTCTGACATACATCAGACACTGTAAGAAGCTAGGGCATGAGATTCATGAATGTAGAATTTTAAACCCTGACCTGAGGCCAGTGTCTAGACGAAACCCTCCAAAAGCCCCCCTACCAAAAGCCAATAACACATTTGAGCCCAAGCAGAAAAATCTAGCATCAGAAGCTGGTCCTTCTGGCATTGACAAGAGAGGCATCCCTCAAAACTACCTATGGTCTATGTTCCTAAACCAGTAGTTGTAGAAATGGTTGCTCTAGATAAAGGGAAATAGCCTGTGATAGATCTAACTCCTCACCTATCTCCTTTCCACTCCCCTCCCTCACAGTCACTCCACCTTTCAAATCTCCCATCTCTAGTACTGCTCCCTAAATCTCCCATTCTGAACAAGATGGCCCCCAGCCTCTGGAGAAACTACCTACTGACCCTGTCCTTATAGATACTCAACAAAGCTGTCTGTAGATCAATGCCAATCTTGTGGATGATAATGCAACACCCACTGTGTTTCTACCAACTGAGTCAATGATTCCTTCTTCACCACAAAGTAGTTGCAGCCATGCAAATACACATGATTAAGAGGCATGGTGCACTCCAAAAAAGCTGAGGGATTATGAAAAAGATGATATCCATCTGCATACAGGTAATCCCAGAAACTTTTCAAATCCTAAGGTTAGTAATAAAGTTACTTTTCACTCTCAGCCGAGGCAGGGCAGCAACAGATTCCTCCCTTTACTGCTAGAAGATGCAACACTGACTGAGCCTGCTGAAGAGAAGAAGCTCCCAGAAAATCAAACTTCTGAAAGCACTGTACCACCAGATCCTACTGAGGAATTACCACCTCAGGTAAGTTTCCAATCCTATGCTGATGATGTGACATCAACTGCCAGTGACCTTTCTATTGAATCTGAAACAAATAAAGTGCCAACTTATTTTGCTCGGGTCAATAAGATAGTAACTAGGACAGCAACAAAGAGCATTAAACCTCGTAAATGATTAATAAAACCATTGGTACAAATGTACTTGTCTGGAATATTAGAGGGATGGAAACATCCATGTTAAGACTGTCTAGACTCAATTTTAATCATAAAATTGATTTGCTCTGTATTATTGAACCTCAGCATGATAATTCAGAATGTGAATCTTACAAAAATAAATTACACTTTCAGAATTGCATGTTTTACTGGTCTCAATCAATACACTAGAACAATCCACTGAGATGTTCTTTGTGTATGGTTTGAGAACTAGAAATGAGAGAGAGAGAGAGAGAGAGGCTTTGTGGTCCGATCTTAAAGATATAACTGCTACAGAAGCAATGTATATAGGGGATTTTAATGTCATGGCTTCCATAAGTGAGTATAAGGGTCATTCTAAAACCAGTCCTTAAATAATGGAATAAGGAGGTTTTTGGTAATGTGGATGAGAATGTAATGAAAGATGAGGAAAATCTAAGGCTCCAGGAAATGGTTTTTGAGTCTAATAGTTCAACATATGAATTAATTCAACTTAAGCATGCCAAAGCTCTGTTAAAAAAGGTTCTAATGGAGCAAAATAATTTCTGGAAATATAAGGCAAAAGTGAAATGGCTGAAAGAGGGAGATGAGAATACTAAATATGTTCATAACACTGTTATGAAGAAAAAGAGTAGACTCAAAATCACAAAAATTAAGAGTTCACAGGGAGTGTGGCTGAATAGTAATGAAGAAATTGAGACAGAAGCAATTGCTTTCTATCAAGATCTACAGATTGAATCTCCACACCCTGATCAAAATCTCTTTACTTCCCATTTTTTGTCTCAGATACCTTCTGTTATCTCTCACATATAAAATGAGGATCTCATTAAGCCAGTGTCACTGCCTGAACTGAAGCAAATAGTTTTTAGTCTTAATAAATCAAGCAGCCCAGGGCCTGATGGCTTCACTGCTCAATTCTTTAT
This sequence comes from Sherardia arvensis, assembly GCA_948330725.1. Classification (NCBI taxonomy): domain Eukaryota; kingdom Viridiplantae; phylum Streptophyta; class Magnoliopsida; order Gentianales; family Rubiaceae; genus Sherardia; species Sherardia arvensis. Next base: position 21,791,615 of record OX415238.1, read on the forward strand.
TAAGGCATGGGACACAATTTTCTTAGATCTACTTGAGGCATCAAATGACTTTTTAACTAGGTCTCACATACATAGAGGTATTTCTAGCACTTGGATTACAATTATTCCTAAAAAAGAAATACCAATATCTTTTTGTGATTACAGACATATCAGTCTATCCAATGTTACCAAAAACATTTTCTCTAAAATTCTTATGGAAAGATTGAAACCTTTGGTGCCTAAATTCATGTCACCAAACCAATCTGCCTTTCTTCAAAATAGAGATATTTCTTATAATGTTATCTATTTAAAAGAAATGGTTAGATTTCTGAATAGAAGGCCAGAGAACCAAATTGTATCCTAAAATTGGATTTAATGAAAGCCTTTGATAGGGTAAACTGGCAGTTCTTAAAAAAAATCCTCCTTAAAATTGGGTTTAGTGACAGATTTGAGGATTGCATTATAAAAAACATGTCTGATGCTTGGTTCTCTATTTTAATAAATGGTAGACCTGTTGGTTTTTTCCCAGCTACAAGAGGCATAAAACAAGGGGACCCACTGTACCCTTTTCTTTTCAATATTTTCTTTGAGTCATTTACCAAGAGCCTCTCATACATTTTTTACACTGGTAAAATGAAATACTTTGCTCTACCCAGAAATACCATCCCAATTTCCCATCTAAGTTATGCTGATGACACTGTGATTTTTCTCAGTGCCTCCAAGCCTAACTTAGTCAAAATGAAAGCTTTTCTGGTCAAATTTGAAGAAACCTCTAGTCAAAAAATTAACTTTGAAAAAAGTGATTTTTTTCTAAGCTCTAAGGCCACAGGCAATAAGCTCAGACAAATTAAAAATATAATGGGCATGAAACAAGATAATATGCCATTTAAATATTTGGGAGTACAAATATTCTGTGGAAAATCCTTGAACATTCATACCCAATCCATTGTGGAAATGATTGATAGGAAAACTCTCAACTGGAAGAATAAATGGCTCTCGGTTGGAGGCAAATTGATCCTTATTCAGTCTTGCCTGCAGTCCCTGCCCCAACATATTTGGGCAGTAATGGAGCCAACAAAACATATGAGGAAAAAGATTGAAAGAAGGTTAGCAATCTTTTTCTGGGGCAATACAGATAATGGTCCAAAAAAGGCTCGGAAGAAATGGAGTTCTCTCTGCCAATCAGTGTCACGGAATGGAATTGGTATTAGGGATCTGTCCAATACTCTACTAGCTTATTCCTGCAAACTTTGGTGGAAATTCCAGCTAGGAACAGCCCCCTGGACTCACTTTGTAGCATCAATTCCACTATCACTCAGGAAGTCTCAGATATGGAAAAGGATTTGCAAAATTGACAATTTTGCATCCTCACATACAAGAGTGATTCATGGAGATGGCCAGTGCAACTTCTGGGACTCAAACTGGACTAATCATGGTCCACTTATTGAATACTTTGTGCCTCAGGACCCAGTCCACCTCCAATGTACTGTGGCTAACATTGTGGCTAACAAATTAGAGTTGCTTCCGTTTTTGTCTCAGGTCCTCCCACAGGAGGTTATCAACACCATACAGGAAGCAGAAATCACTCAAGGGAGGCAAGATAAGCTGATCTGGACTTTGACTAATCAAGGAATATTCACCATAGAGTCAACTTATCAAAAATTGAAAGTGCAATCAGGTAACCTCCCTGTATTATCCAAACTTTGGAATTCATCTATCCCAAAAAAAAATTTATCTTTATGTGGAAGCTCTTAAACTGTCTAGTCCCTTTTGATGATATACTTTGTCAGTTTGATTTCCAAAATGCTTCTAAGTGCTATTTTTGTGCTCATACAGATTATTTACATCATTTTTTTAATGATTGCAACATAGAAGTACTCTTATGGAAACAAATGCACCATATATGTGGCACTGTGTTCTTTTTTTAAAAACAATTAAACCACACCATGGTGGAGTAATTTTATTAGGCTCACCACACCTTAAAGGACCAAAAATGGTCATAGTTATTTTACAAAGTAGTCTCAAAATACAGAAGAAAAGGTAGATGTGGTGTGGTGCTTGATACCAAAAGGAAAATATTGACTAATCATGGGCCAACGAGCAATTTAGCGAATCGTTAAACGAAACACAATTTAGCCAATTGGTGTGAGTTAGTCAGGACTTTGTATCAAGCATCACTTTTAAAATGAGTAAAGGAGTTGTTCTTAGAAATACATGGAAGTGACCTAAAATGCAGAAGACTTCTTTATCTATTAAAGAATACCAAGTAGTGTGTGCCCTGGATCTTGTCCATTCATACTGCAATGAGCCAGGAATGGTCAAGTTCTGTTTGCTTCTGCATCTGGGGAGTGGTAGATGTATCTGAGGCCTCTCAGCATCTTAGATTTTTCTGTGGATGTCACCTTAGTTCCTCCTGAACTAAGGCCTTGATTCCTAATTTTCATAAGTCCAGTTGAAAAAGTGGATCAGGGTAGCAAATTGCATGTGGAGCAAGGATCCATAACTAGCAGCAACTACATTTCCTTATCTATGGTTACCTTAATTCCACCTGAACGAAGGCCTTCTAAGCCTGAAATGATAGAGACCGGGGGCATTAACTGAAATCATGGCAATCTCAAATTTGGAGTTCCTATCCTATCAAGTGCAATTAAGCCATTTAGCTGGAGGGGAGCTTCATGTGTTTGCAGTTCTCCAAAAAAAGAAATCTCTAGGCTTCTCTTAGCTAGAAATTCTGCAACAGCATTCCCCTCTCTCAGAATATGATTAGCAATTAAATGCACACCAAGTCTGTTTAAATCATCACAAAGGCTCAAACACTCCCACTGTGTTAGCTGGGGATTATTAGTCCCTTTAATAGCAAGTAGACTATCAGATTCAATCACAAATGAGCCAGGAAGTCCTATCCCAATTTGAAAACCAAATTCAATAGCCATTAGTTCTGAATGTAGAATTGAGAGAGATGTGACATACTTTATATGCATAGCTACAATACTACAATTCCTAATCACTACACCTAGGACAACCCTACCCTGTCTCCAGGATGCATCTGTATTAATTTTAAAACCATGACCAGGTGAACACCATTTGACTGAAACCACAGGTTTTGGTCTTTTCCTTTTGAGATAAGGGATAAGGCCAATATTTAGTAGATCTCTATGCTTTTCAACAGAACCAACAGGTGGGAAAGCTGAAAAAAATAGAAATGACTGTTTTAAACTATCTTGAATAATCTGGTTGTTCTCAGTCCTTTTGTCATCAAATATAGTCCTGCTCCTAGCAGTCCATATATTCCATAAAGTAGAGCATACAATGACTATGGAGACTAAAGTGTGAGTTTTGGACCTACTCCGAAATGATAAGTAAAAGCTAAGTCTATGCTTAACATTTAGAAACACAGGTACAGGCATAGCAAGCACAACATGCATTGACTCAAGAATTTCAGTACTGAATCTGCACTCATTGAAAAAATATTTCATTGAATCTAAACAGTTGCAGTAAATACATTTAGATGGCATAAAAAATCCCATTTTCATTAGGATATCATCAAAAGGGAGCAATGAATTATAGAGCCTCCAAATGAAAATGCATAGATAGGGGGGGAGTTTATACTGCCAAACCTTGTGCATTGTAGTGTCCACCTGTTCTCTTCCTCTGAATGACTGGTATGCAGATTTGACTGAAAAGCTTCCATTTTGTGATGGAGTCCATACCAGAGTGACTTTGTGGGCATGTGTGATGGTGAAGTCCTGCAAAAATAAGATAATATTGGTAGCCAATAAAGGCTCCCACAGAAGTTAGCAACAGTTATATTTGGATAAGGAACATCAATGTTAGCATCAAATTTATAACATAGGGCACCAAATCCAGTCCAGTTAGCATCTAAGAATGGAGAGTTCCCAACCCCTATAACTACTCTAGAATGTGAGTTAGCTCTCTCTGTAACATCACAAATCCTTCTCCAAGTGTGTGATCTTTTATATGAGCTAGGTAGAGACCAGAGGAAATTTGTCCATGTGCAATTGTTCTGTTGGAGCTTCCACCACAATTTGCATGAAAATGCCTGTATTGTGGCCCTGATATCTCTAAGTCCCAGACCCTTTTCCATTTTTGGGATTGCCATTCTGGACCACTTTCTCCAAATTCTTCTCTGGCCAAACTGTGACTCCCCCAAAAAAATATTTGAAGCCATTTTTTCCATTCTTTCTACAACTGGTATTGGGGGGCTGAGGACAGAGAAAATGAACTAAGGAGAACTAGAAAAACTGAACTAAGGAGAACTAATTTTCCAGCCTGTGTGAGCCATCTGTTCTTCCAGTTGGCTATAACTTTCTCCATTAACTCTAGCACTGGCTGGTAGTACAGGATCTTGTTTCTGTCAGTGAAAACTGGAACTCCCAGATATTTGAATGAGAGAGTCCCCCTCCTCATACTAGTAAGTTTTTTTGTCATTCTCACCAGAGCCTCAGTTGCTTTGGGATTACAATAAAAGTCAGATTTATTGTAATTGACTTTCTGGCCTGAGACTGATTCATAAGCCTTTAGGAATATGATGAATCTTTTCAATTTTTTCCTCACAGCACTCAAGAATATAGCAGTGTCATCTGTATACATTAAATGAGACACTTGCTGGACCCCTCTTGCCATATGAAAACCTAGGAGAAATTGTATCTCTAATAGGGTTTTGATTCCCCTGGAAAATGCCTCTGTGATTAGGTTATAGAGGAAGGGTGACATTAGATCTCCCTGTTTAATCCCTCTGTTGGAATTAAAAAATGATGTGGCTACACCATTAATAAGGACTGAGAACCAGGCTGTAGCAATGTTTTGAATTATGATCTTAACAATACTGCCATGAAATCCAAAGTCCAGCAAGACAGTGTTTAAAAAGGACCAGGAAACCCTATCAAAGGCTTTTTCCATGTCCAATTTAATGATCACATTGCCATGGTGAGGGTTCTTATTTAACAGTCTGATCATTTCTTGCATCTGTATGGTGTTGTCAGCTATGTCCTTCCCCTTATGAAATGCAGATTGCTCAGATGAAATTAATTTGCACATCAGAGGTTTTATTCTTTTCATTAAGAGCTTGGAGAAGACCTTATTTATGAAATTGGATAAGCTAATAGGCCTAAATTCTGCAAATCTGCTAGGGGTTGGGACTTTTGGTATCAATGCTAACCAGGTGCTGGTCACAGCTCTGGGAGGGGGTTTCCCTGACTGAAACTCAATGGCTGCCTCCATAAGATCTTCATGAATAATTCCTCACAAATGGTGAAGAAGCAGCCAGAATATCCATCAGGGTCTGGAGCCCCCTCTTTATTCAGATCATGAACTGCAAATCTGAGATCTTCCAACTCAAATGGTATGAGCAGTACATCATTATCTTGTGGGGTGACTAGCTTAGGGATACACTTTCTGAATTGCTCCAGGTGTTGTCTAGTGGTGTCTGATTCAGGAGAGTTTAGTAAGCTTCTGAAAAAGTCTACTCCTTCATCCTGGATCTCTGTTGGATTATCTATCCAAACACCATTACTATTCTTGATTTTGTTTATCTGAGCATTTGCTTCTCTTCTCCTTGACAGAATTATGCAAATACTTAGTGTTAGCATCACCTTCCTTGAGCCATCTCATTTTGGCTTTTTGTTTCCAAAAAATGGTGTGCTCCTTCTGTGCCCTTATTAGCAAAGCCCTGTATTTGTTTAGTTCAATCAAGCCATGGTCACTACAAGATGATTGATAGCTAATCTCCAGCTGGGCAACCTTTTCCTCAGCTTCCTTGAGATTTTTATGCACTTCTCCAAAACTCTCCTTATTCTATAGTTTAAGTGCAATTTTCAATCTTTTTAGTTTGGCTACCAGCTTCACCATACCTGTTGCTTCACAGGGTGCCATCCAGCTCTCTCTAACCAGACCCATAAAATCCTCTCTGTGTATCCACATTTGTTGGAACCTGAAGGGTTTAGGTGTCTGCAACTCTGAATTCTGAATTGAAAGAATGAGTGGGTTGTGATCAGAGCTGATAAGTCCATGGTTCGTATTCGGGCCTCATTCATACTCGGACCAGGGCCCGAGAAGGGTCGTGGGCTCGAGATACGCGGAGGGTGGATCCACAGGTCCATCAATCCTAATCCTTACAAGGGATGCGTATAATATGAATGTTCTACAAGGAATACACATCCTCTTAAACATGGTAACACAACCATGTCCGAAATATACTTCTTCTATACATGGTAATACAACTACTATTCTCATAAGAGTTGTAGTCATAACATAAATACATATCTTGGTGATCTACGGATTGTAGCCATATAAATACCTCAAAGTTTTGGTAGACCTCTCTATCTAATACTTCACACATTACGCCTTAAGCAATATACTGACTTGAGCGTCGGAGTGTCTACCCTCGGGACACCCGGGGCTTTGTTTTGCAGATCAGTTCGTGAGCAGGGTTCGTGATCAAGTGCGGTTCGTAGACATCCATCAATTTGGCACGCCCGGTGGGACCCGCTTGCTAATCTTGATCTATACGACATTCAAACTCATGGCTGATCCGGCTGAAAACCTTCGTGGGGGTACACGAATCCGTTTTTCGGCCCCGACAGGAGTAGGAAGAACCAACACCGACAACAACGACGACGAGACGAGTCACGCCAAAAACCAGGGAGCAGGAAAGAGCATCAATGGTGTACACAAGTCGCCCGTAGAAGCCTCTCTCTGGAAGTGGGAGAGCAAAAGATCTCGCCTGGATGGAACCGTCACTTTTTCACCTCGAGATGCGGTCCCTAACCAATTCCCTCATTTAGATCCTTTAGTAATCACGGTTGACATAAACCATAATGTGATCAGAAGAGTTCTGGTAGATGGGGGAAGTGAGGTAGAAGTCATGTTTCTCAGCTGTTATGAACAGTTGGGATTAAACGAAACCCATCTCGTACCCACAAATCTCATCTCGGGATTTGCGGGCGACCTTATAACTCATTTAGGAGAGATCACTTTACCAGTGCGAGTGAAAGATGGTCCTCGGAGTATAACCATTCATTGCACCTTCGTGATCATCGATTCCAGAGCACCATACAATGTAATCCTCGGACGACCTTTGATGTGCCAAGCAAAGGTCGTCTGGTCCCCCTACCAATTGGCGATGAAGTTCCCCACGAACCAAGGGATGGCAACAGTCCGAGGGGATCAACAATTAGCTCGAATCTGCACAATCTAAGCTATCCAAGATCCAGGGAAAGAGGATCTTGAATCAGCCAAGTACTCCAAATCCGAGCCAATACAACTCGGAGAGTCAGGAACCGTCGGGAACTCTCCTACCACCCAAGATAAAAATCAAACTTCGAGATCTTCTCAACCAATATATAGATGTCTTTTCTTGGGACACCAATGACTTGGTGGGAGTATCAACGCGATTGGCGGAACATTACCTGAATATCAATCCCTCACAAAAACCCATCAAGCAGAAACGACGAATCTTTGCACTAGATCGAGTTGAAGCCATTGGAGAAGAAGTGGATAAGCTGCTTAAAGCACGTATAATCGAAGAAGTGCAATACCCCGAATGGATGGCTAACCCAGTAATGGTCAAGAAGCCAGACGGGAAGTGGAGAATGTGCATCGACTTCACCAACCTGAACAATTGTTGTCCTAAAGATAGCTATCCATTACCCTCAATCGACCGATTAGTTGAAGCGATCGCTGGAAACCAAGTACTAGCCTTCTTTGATGCCTTTAAGGGATATCAACAGATCCCTATGGTAGAGCAATATAAAGAAAAAACCTCCTTTATAACCGACAGAGGAACATTCTGCTACAAAATGATGCCTTTCGGATTAAAAAATGCCGGAGCCACTTACCAGCGACTGGTAGACAAATTATTCAAATCTCAGATAGGGCGCAACCTCAAGATTTATGTGGATGACATGGTAGTAAAGAGCCGCAGCTACGACGCCTTCTTTGAAAATTTAAGGTTTCACGTTACGGGCATCCAACCTAAAGTTGAACCCTGCTAAGTGCACTATTGGTGTTGGGGCAGGAAAATTCCGAGGATATATGGTGTCCAATCGAGGAATTGAGGTAAACCCCGAGAAGATAGAGGCGTTGCAAAATATGCAACCTCCGAAGACCGTCAAAGATGTGCAGAAGCTAACAGGATCCCTTGCAGCCCTCAGCCGATTCCTCTCCAAAGGAGCGGAAAAACATCTACCCTTCTTCAATATCCTTAAGAAGGCAAACCAATTTGAGTGGTCACATGAATGTGGGGAAGCCTTCCAAGCACTTAAAGACCACCTTCAACAGCTTCCGACACTGTCGAAACCAGATAAAGGAGAGACTCTCTACCTATACATATCTGCATCTCAGTTAGCCATTATTACTGTGTTGGTTAAGGAAAAAGAAGGATCACAACACCCGATATATTATGTAAGCAGAGCATTACAGGGGCCCGAGACCAGATATACACCTCTCGAGCGCTTAATATTGGCCCTCGTACATGCCTCTCGACGGTTACGACCATACTTCCAAGCACATACAATAATCCTCCTAACCAACTACCCGATTAGGCAAATACTCCAGAAATCGGATGCCTCGGGACGAATGATGAAGTGGGTTATCGAGTTAGGAGAACATGACATACAGTATAAGCCTCGAACAGCCATAAAGGGCCAGGCCTTGTCGGATTTCATAATGGAGTCAGTTCAACCAGTGGAGATCAACCAACAAGAACCAATTCCAGACACAGGAAGATGGCGGTTATATGTCGATGGATCCTCCAACTCGGGGGGAAGTGGTGCTGGAGTTCTACTGACCAGCCCTGAGGGAAAGGACCATCCTTATGTTCTCCATTTCGATTTCCGAGCCACCAACAATGAAGCAGAGTATGAAGCCCTCATTACCGGGCTAAAACTGGCTAAAGACCTAGAAGTTAAAGATCTCGAGATCTTTGGTGACTCACAGATCATGGTTCAGCAGGACAAAGGCGAATACGAGACCCGAGAGTACAGTCTTCAAAAGTACCTCGAGATAGTTAAGCCTCTTTTAAACCAATTCCGACATTACGAGTTGAATCACATTCCCCGAGAAGGAAACCATAAGGCTGATGCACTTAGCAAACTTGCCTCCTAGGACCTCAACATAAGATCTTCTCAAGAATTGCTGATGCAAACCCTGGCAAAAAGGAGTTACGAAGAAACTAGCATCATGGCTGTTGACATCTCAGACACGTGGATGAACCCCTACATTGAACACTTCCAAACGGGAACCCTTCCCGAGGACAAGCACCTGGCACGGAAGGTCCGAGTTAAAACTCTCAAATATGTCATCCATGAAGGTATCTTATACAAGAAAGGGTACCTCCAACCTTTACTCAAGTGTGTTGGGCCTTCCGACGCTGAACACTTAGTACAAGAAGCACATGAAAGAGTTTATGGTAGCCACCAAGGTCCGTGCACCGTTACCCGAAAGCTCCTACAGATGGGTTATTTATGGCCTACGATGCTAAAAGACGCCAAAAGATATATCGATTCTTGTCACCAGTGTCAGAGATTTGCTAAGATGGTCCATGTGCCACAGGAGAATATGATTACCATCCAAGAATCTTGGCCATTTGTCCGATGGGGTATAGATCTTGTCGAACCCTTTCCTACGGCCCCTGGTAACTTCAGGTACCTCATTGTGGCTATCGATTACTTCTCGAAGTGGGTGGAAGCCGAAGCCTTGACCAACATAACTGGCAAAATAGTTATCAACTTCAGCTGGAAGAATATTGTGTGTCGCTATGGCATCCCGAGATACATAGTGACCGATAATGGAGCACAATGTGCTAATGACCCCTTCAAGAAATGGTGTAAGGAGTACGGCATACATCAGAAGCTCACCTCATTATATCATCCAGAAGCTAATGGCCAAGTAGAGGTTACAAACCGAACCTTGGTAAGCGGCATCAAGAAGTGCCTTGAAGGAGCTAAAGGAAACTGGATCAAAGAACTACCAAGTGTGATCTGGACCCATAGAACCACACCAGCCACAACAACAGGAGAGACTCCTTACAGCTTAGTCTATGGGTCTGAGGCGATCATCCCAATGGAGATTGGAGTCCCCTCTGCCCGTACTTCCCAACCAAACGACAAAGATGGCACTGCCAACGAGGAAAACCTTCGTCTCGACCTTGACCTCTTAGAGGAGAAGAGAGCAAATGCTACTATCCGCGAGGCTAAGGTGAAGGAAAGAGCCAAGCGCTACCATGATAGAAGAGTCCGCTTGGCCACTTTCGTTAAAGGAGACCTTGTAATGAGGCTAAATGAAAAAATCAAGAAAGAAGTGGAAGGGAAGCTAGCCCCGAACTGGGAAGGTCCATATCGAGTCCTAGAATCCCATTCAGGGGGAAGCTACCTCTTGGAAACCATGAAGGGGGAACCTGTACCACGAAGATAGAATGTGATTAACTTACGAAAGTATCACGGAAGATAATAACTCAAGGGAGAGCCTCACAAAGGTTCGAGATTGTCAAGAACGTCCGAGAGCCTCATCAAGGTCCGAGACAAGTATGCTCTAAGCACAAACGGGTACTCAAACTCAAACCCACTATTTACTTTACTTCTATTCTTAAAGTTATAAACATAGATTGAAGTCATGTTATTTTTATACCTATCTTTATAACAAGAAATCTTAAACTCCTTTTCTAAAAATAGGATTGTTGTCTTAAGTATAACATTGATTGTTATTCAAAACAACATACTTTATAAAGTATATGATTGGTCAACTTATAAGTTGCTTGGATCCAATATTCAACTACCAATCGTTTTGAAGAAAAGAGATAGGTTCGAGATAAAGTACTTCAAAAAGTGCTTGATTGAGGTCTATAGACAGAAAGGGCAGACGTGCTCGAAAATCAATCATCTCAACCTAAAGAGGAAAAACCTCAAAAAAAATAGTTCATATCAACGGTGTTATTACATCAAAATATGATACTTCTAAAATTCCCAAAGGGATGCATAGAGGAAAAACCTCGAACACAAATAGTTCATATCAAAGGTGTTATTACATCAGAATATGATACTTCCAAAAGTCCCTCAAAAGGGCACATTGAGGAAAAACCTCGAATTTTGATAGATTACATCAGAATGTGATACTTCTAAATATACCCAATAGGGTTTCCTAGAACTTCACCAGGAGTGGCACTTGAGAGATGGGCTATTGTCAAATTTTCTGAATGCTGTGACATTAAAGGCCTTGTCAAAAGATGCCCGAGTAATAAGCCCAATAACATCTAGCTCGCAGAGTGTTCATCATGGACAACTGCGAAGACCTGATCCCAGAGTATCTCAGCTTCGAGACAGGAGCTCCTTTCCAGTAAATCATGAGACCGAGGTTCATGTGCAAAGGATTTCAGGCCTTAAAGCTGACGAGGAGATGCCAAGATTAATCCACCTTATCAATGGAAGAACTAGAAATCACCTCGTCAAGAGAAGATAACTCAGGATACTTAGCTTTAATAAGCCTCAGTAAATCTCCTGCTGTGGTTATCTTCTCGGAGGGATCCAATGCATCCAAAAACTCGGTCCCAGGAACCCTGCGTTTAGCAGTCAGAGCAGAGAGCTTATCAGCATCATTTGGATGAGAGAAGATTTCCTTCATCACCTCCACCTCCTTCTCGGATTGACATAGTTGCGGGACTTGATCCAGGATCTCGTGCTGCTCAGAGAAATGGAATAAATCCCCATACTCCTCTCTATGACTATTAAACTCGGGGCTGCTAACAATAAAGGCACCCCAAAGCTTAAGAAGCCGTTTTAGATCCTTTGATTTCCCATCCGAAGATTCGTCCATGGTTTCCTGATACATCTGCAGCTCTTTCCTCTCGGACTCTCTGGCCAGCAGTAAGGCTTTATTATCAGCCTCGAGCTGCTTCACCTTGTCCTCCAGTTGAGTCAATTACGGCTTACCATAATTATACGTGCATGGAGACGGAAAATATAGTGGCTGCACAATACGGTTACCATAATTATGCGCGCATGGAGACGGGAAAATATGGTAGAAAACAAAGAAAATTCTTTAAGAGGATTATGTATATACATGGTAATATGGTTTACCATGTAAACACAATATTCAATTAAACCAAATCAATTAATTAGTTACCAAGATTAAGCCAGCCGGTTCAATTAATTGCGGTTGAATTTATTGTCAAATTCAAAATCAAACCAAATCAAATCAAAAAAAATATAATAGTTTACCAAATTCGCTATACTTACTTTTGATTAAATTAGTTTACCAAAAAAATATCAAATTAAATCAAATCAAATATAGTAATTTACCAAATCAAATCATTCCTTTTATATTAATAAATCGCTCACCTTATATATTAAAAGTTTTAAAATTGTGGAAGGAAATATTCCGGCAATCGAGGTTTTTGTAATTATCGACGGAGGTTTGAGACAGGCGACGTTGTGTTTGGTGATTCCGGTTGGCGTTGTGATTGAGCTTTACAAAAGAGATGAGATTCAGATGGGTATTCACAAGAGAGGAAGAAATCAACGAACGATGCGTAATAATCATGTTCTAGATTGATGGATGTTCCTGAATTGACAAAAATATTATACCAACAAACCATGTCATCGCTACTTGATGAGTCTCCAATATTATTAATATTATTATCAATATTGAATTGAGACTTCTGATGCCTACCGGAATTCAAAACCACCACATAATTATTGGTGGGATCGAAAATACGATAGTCTAAATTTTAATTGATGATCAGATGAGGTTGAATTTTTTTGGAGATCACGATCTTGAACTGATCTTCTTTTCTTTATGTGAGTGTTCTGATAACTTTTCATCATACAAACCTGCAAGTTTAGGGAGCACTCCAATGTTTATGGACGTATTGGTGGATGAGAGGCCAAGATGTGATCTTCCTCGTGAGTCCACGAGCCCTTCTTCATCCCCATCTTCTCACAGTAAGAAACTCTAAATATTTCTTCACACCTTTCTCTCTTGCTCGCAAATGGCCACAAGGCATATTATTACCATGGAATATAAACCACATTACACATGGTTTATATACTACAAGTCTACAAAATAATATATGAGTTTTAACAGATTTAGTCTACACAAGTTACATAATTTCTAAAATGAATGATAAATAATAAACGTATACTTTTGTAATATATTTTCTAAGATAAAGACATATGTACCCTATTATAGGGTGGTTCTATATGCAGGTCCACTTTACTTCTGCCGGTCCAAATTAAATTCGAAATGACAATAATGGTGTTAGGGACATACTTTTTTCCACAGTATATGATAGATTATCCTATTAAATGACATATAATGCTCTGTCTAGCTTTCAAGCTAAGATTATCAGAATTTTATGTTGTCTAATAGTTTGGTCTTTGTGGAAAGCCAGAAATAGATTAGGGTGTGTTTGGTTCGCAAGGTTTTTGAGAGTCTGGATTTTGTTTTGGGTTTTTGAGACTTTGAGTTTTTGTTTGGGATTTTGAGAGTCTGGTTTTGCAAATCCTTGTTTGGTTGGATTGAGTTTGTGAGTATAGAACAAAATCTTTGATTGGTTATTAGGATTTTGCAAGTCTGGATTTTGGAAAACTTATTAAACCAAACAAGATTTATAAAACTAGACTTGGATAGTCCAAGTTTTGCAAAAACTTGTCCAACCAAACACACCCTTACTGTTTGATGATATAAATCCTTGCAGGTCAGCTATTATTGTAGAAGTGAGACACAGCCTCCATTTGATCCTTTCTGCTTGTCCTATCAGCATATCCCACCATATGGACATTGAGATGGCAATACAAGCTCACCTGCCTTTCACCCTCAGAAAAACCAGACACAGACCTACACTTACTTCATGGCATGCTCCAGGGGAAGGAATGACAGTCAATGTTGATGCTTCTTTTCTTCACCCTAACTGTGGTCTAGGCTTGGCCCTCAGAGACTCACATGGGAACCTGATCTCAGCTGCTACTTTATACACCACTGCAGCAACTCCACTGGAAGCTGAAATCAAAGGTATCATTCATGCATACAGATTTGGATGTTTTTATGGTCAGCATAGTTTTTGCATAGAATCAGACTCCTTGGTTGGGATATCAATGATTCTCAACCCCATCACTACACACTGGAAACTTTTCCAGCTATGTGATGAGGCCAGTTTAAAGATCAAGGTACTTATCCACCATATTCTCAGAGAGGCTAATCAGGTTGCAGATTCACTGGCAAAGATGGCTATATCACAGAAACAGGATGCAGTATACACATGGGAGACTCTTCCATCACAAATTCAGGCCATTGCCCTTCTTGACAAGCTTGAGATTCCAGCTATCAGATTCTGACACTACACAGCACCTGCTGTGCCTAAGTTCCATGCTAGTCAGCTGCTCATCTTCTCAAATTAAATTTTGCATGATTGGCTTTTGCTGCTTAAACCTTTTGGTACCGCTCTGAGTTATGCTTACATTTCTCTAATAGGTTTCAAGTAGGAATTTGTGGTTTAAAGTCCATTCTTTTGTATAGGTAGAACCTATTCTTTTGAAGGCACCATGGTGCTTTAAAAGGCTTTTGTCCTTGGATAATTTGCCTATGATAGGCTTGTAACAAACCTGGTCTCTGCCAATTATGGCTTTAGGGTGTGAGATACCCAATAAACATTCCCCCACCAATAGGTGGTTTAATTGTTTTTTTTTAAATGACAATAATGTCCTTCTTAAATATATATTGTAATTCACGAAAAAAGTAATTTATAATTTGGAGACTTGTTCAATCATTGCATAGACGGGTTTATGCATTCAAGGTTAGGGGTTTTAGAAACATATTTGTAAAAACTAAAAAACGAATGAAGGGTAATTATGATATTTCCTCACTTTTATTGGACCTGCAGAAGTAAACTGGACCTGCATATAGCAACCACCCTATTTTATAGCAATAATTTTGATTTACATATTTAGTTCAGTTTAGTATACTTTAAATTTGATTAAAAATGAATTCAACCTCGACTAATGTTTTTAATATATGTTGAATTCAATTAATCTCATCTTGAATTGATTTTTGTGAATTGAATTTGAGAAAACTTAATGAAACTAAACGAATAAAAGTTTTTTTTTTAAAGTTAAATTAATTTATTTCAAGTTTATTAAATTTAATTAAACTAAACTGAATTGAATAAAATCTTAAACATTTTGATGGAGCTAAACTAAAATCTTAATTGAATTAGTATAAATTAGTGAGTTCAAACCAAACTAAATTGAATTAAATTAAATAAAATTGAACTATATAAAAACTACAAAATAGGGGTATAAATGTCTTTAATACAAAAATTATATTACATCAATACAGACTAATAAACTTACCACATTTTTTTGAAATAATATAAAAGTTACAACAAATCTTCAAATTAAAAATGTATACTGACCTTAATAAAAAAATTCCCTTTAATTATGTTTGTATGTTGCCAAATTTAGTTTAACCAAATTTTACACACTTTACCTTATGTTTGTATGTTGCATTCTTGAACAGTGGTGTCTCTGCCCCTGACTCAAATACAAGAAAACACTGAAAGTAACAAGAAGTAAAAAGTAGGAAATTGAATGCAACATTTTACCTTAATTAATGTAATACGATTCTTTTTATTGAGATATTTCCTGCATTTCTATAATACAACATCTATTTCAAAATTACATCAAAAACTGCGCAACGCGCGGTCCGGTTAGCCTAGTCTTTTACTAGGTATTTATCTAAAGGGAACTAGAAAAGTTATTGCTCCGATCAATAAATAAATTAATATAAAGTATTAAAAAGGCTGAAACTACGTAGTTTTGACTAAAACCGCCACATAACCACCACAAATTTTCACCATATTCCGGCGCCTACCATTTTAATATATTCTTTTTTTCTTTTAATTTTATTATTTCATTCTTCCACCTTCTGTTTTTACAAATACAACTCATTCCACCTATAAAATCCTAATTTACACGCTAATTTACATGGTAATTTTAGTCCATCATACTGATTAACAGGTCTGCGAACGGAAAACATGAATGTGCGATATATGGAATATGCATGGAAATATTCAGTATTACTACAAGATTACCAAATTCCGGCCCCTATAATTTTCATATATTACTTTCTGGTTTCTTTTAAATTTCATTCTTTTTTACCGAAGGTGTTTCCGTCTTCTATATTGACACAAATACAACTCATTTCAACTCTTATAATATCGTATACTACCATATAAAAAAATCTTATAACATCTCCCTTTGTTTCTAATTATAAAATCTTATATACTTTCGTGTTCAGATTATTGGTATAGGAGAAGACCAATATATTGGCATCCCAAAAAATCCAGTATCATAAGTTTTTGTGGTATACGGTACCTTTGAAAATCATGATTAATTAGTTGCCGTTTTTTTCCATTTATTTATTTATTTAAACACACTCATCCTTATCTTCATAGATTTGTTCATAATATTTACATAAAAAAATTTAAATATATCGTGCAACGCACGATGATATTTAGCTAGTCCTAAAGGGAACTAGAAGAGTTATTGCTCCGGTCAATAAATAAATTAATAAAAAGTATTAAAAAGGGTGAAACTACGTAGTTTTGACTAAAGCCGCCACAAAACCACCGCAAGTTCACCATATTCCGGTGCCTACCATTTTTCTATATTTCTTTTTCTAATTTCTTTTAATTATTAATTAAGGAGTATACTCTCCTTTTTAATTTTTACGTAGTGTTTACTCTCCTTTTTAATCGTTAAAATAATTAATCATAAATTATTGACGTATTATAATTATATAAAAATAATTTTTTATATTTAATTGAATAGTTAAAAATATGAATACAGAAATAAAGTAATATAACATTGTACAAATAAATTCTAAATATTTATAATATTTAATAAATTCATATTTTTATATTTTTACCTTTTAAAGTGAAGATACAGATAACAAAAGTATATGTACAATATTGATTGAATTAGAAAAAATATTGTAGCTACAAATACAATTGCTTCCGCCTTTTATTTTTACAAATACAACTCATTCCACCTATAAAACCCTAATTTACACGCTAATTTACAAGGTAATTTCAGTCCATCATACTAATTAATACGTCTGCGAAAGGAAAACATGAATGTGCGATATATGGAATATGCATGGAAATATTCTGTAATACTACAAGATCACCATATTCCGGCGCCTATAATTTTCATATATTACTTTTTTATTTTTTAAAATTTCATTCTTTTTTTACCGAAGGTGTTTCCGCCTTCTAAATTAACACAAATATATATTAAAGAGTTTTTCTTTAAACACAATTCATCCTCATTTTCATAAGTTTGTTCATAATATTTACATGAAAAAAGATTAAATATATCGTGCAACACACGATGATAATTAGCTAGTCCTAAAGGGAACTAGAAGAGTTATTGCTCCGGTCAATAAATAAATTAATAAAAAGAATTAAAAAGGATGAAACTACGTAGTTTTGATCTAAAGCCGTCACATAACCACCGCAAGTTCACCATATTCCGGCGCCTACTATTTTTATATATTCCTTATTTTATTTCTTTTAATTAATCTACGAACTTAACCGTATATATATATATATATATATATATATATCAATCACATATATCAATCATCCGTAATTTCAAGGATTCAGTTAGTATAATTGTGTTTTCAATATATATAATATATGGTATGCATATATTATTGCATATTTTTATAGGATACTAAATAGCTTCCGGCTTCTATTTTTACAAATACAACTCATTCCACCTAATTAACACGTCTACAAAAGGAAAACATGAATATTACATCACACAATTAACATGAATGCCGCAATTATCCATAATTAATTAATTAAGTATGCCATATTAGATCAAGAATTTAGAGCTTGAAAAGTGGTTAATTCTGGAGTGCTTGGACTGAGAATCGTGAATTGGCCTATTTTCCAATTTTCATACCATTTCTTTGTATTTCTACACATAAGAAATATTGCATTTTTATATTAATATATAGATACAATAGGCTTACGATAAATATGTTGTTTTGCATAAGTATATTAATTAATAGTAAGAATATATATATTTTGTACTAGAAAATTTTATACAGACAAATCATGTTTTCTATTTTCGTAATAAAATTATATCTAGGTCCTATTTGTCTGAACTTATTTTGACTGAACTGAACTTAATTAAACTGAATTGTATTGAATTAAATTCAATTAAATTAAATTGAATCGAACTGAAATAAAAGTTAAAGTTAATATATTGAAAAATAAAATCAGCATGTCTAAACTTACCGAAATTAATGTATTTAAAATGGACCTAATTACTAATTTGGGCTCAAACATAAAGGATAAATAATTTTTTTACCATAAGATCACACCTTACTTATTTAAGGATAAATCATTGTCTTATCATAAAACCACACCTTACTTTTTAACTGAAGTGTTATACACGATCCAGTATTTTACTCAACATAGTCTAAAATACCATTGAACATACCGGTACTTTACTCAGTTTAAATCAAAGTACCAATGAAACTACATACCGCCACCTGAATTTTGCTAAGTTTTTCAAATGAACCTAATAAGTGAGGACAATATCGTACATTTATACCGTATTTCGAACTACAAGAGTAAAATATCGAACTGCGAGTAACAACCTCTTTTTTTAACGTAAATAGCTGAAATTTACACATTTTATCAAATTAGAATCTTTTTAAGGTACTCTAAACATACCGCACAACGTGCGGCCAAATCATGCTAGTCCTAAAGGGAACTAGAAAAGTTATTACTCCGGTAAATAAATAAATTAATAAAAAGTATTAAAAAGGATGAAACTACGTAGTTTTGACTAAAACCACCACACAACCACCACAAGTTCACCATATTCCGGCGCCTACCATTTTATATATTCCTCCTTCCATTTTAGTTTCTTTTAATTATTTTCTTATGTACGTCCGTATGTTCCAACAAATATATTTTTTCATATATTGTTTGCATTCATACATATGGTATTTTGGCATATGTCAAAGCAATATTTTATGTGTGTATATATTGTGTGTTGATATATTTAATATGATCATTATTCCATATTACATTATTCCTATGCGTTAATCAATTAGCTATATTTCCTTTTTGGTATTATTTCTTTTTATTTTATACATATAAATATCGCATATATATATTAATGGTATAAATAAAATATGTTTATGACAAAATATGTTATTTTGTGTCAATATGTTATTTCCTTTTATTCCTCTTATATTTATGTAAAGTATGTACATATATATATTGTTTTCTGATTTATATGCCACTCTACTTCTCTTTTGTATATTTTTTCATATATTTTAATATATTTCTCCATATATCGGCTCAAGGATCTTCGCCTGGAGCCATAAATAAGGCAGATTATCAGTTCATGGATCTTTGTCACGAATTCTCAAAGCTTATGTTTCATCTCCTCCTCATCATTTTCTCCATACGGTCTCGTGACATGGTTGCATGTACACTGGATATCTTATTTTGAAGATTGGAGTTTTATCAAAATAGTCACTGAATTTCTCATCATCTAAGTTGCAGTCGAGAGCTATATCCTTAACCAGCTCGAATAAAATATTGGTCGCTCCCTATGCTTCATTGATAATCAGCACACTCTAGGCTTTGATGTCAGATACAGTGAGGAATTCGCAAAAAAGCATCTCATCTGTCATGTATTTTAGTAAAGTTTTCTCTGAAGTGCAGTATTCATTATAACCCTAGCTGCAACGCTCATGGAAGGATCCCAATGAGGCTGAGTGCACCCGATTTTGCCTTGTTTGGTGTAGCCGGCTTTGCGGAGATACTATGGAATCTGGGTAGATTTTCCTGAGCCTGTATCTTTGAATGATGAGAATGATGAGAATTTGATGATCATTAATAGTTTGGAGAAGTTGTTCTTTGAATGGATATACTCCTGGAGTTTTTCAAATGCATATTTCTTAGATGAGTAGTATTCTTCTTCTTCTTGATCATCAACATTTTCACCAGCTAGCCCTAATTTATTCTTGATGAAGTCATCTTCAATCACATGTACACTCATAATTATCCTCATCTGGCCTTTTTATTTCTCAACCTAAATTTCAGATTAGCCATATTCATATAATGGTTCTCCCATGCTTCTTCCTCACCATACTGCTGATTGAGTATTTTTTAAAGCGCCAAAAATCTCTTCGCCTGATCATGATCATACACATCTGGCATTATGTATTCCTGATATGTTTCCTCATCTTCCCTACGCTTCTTCTTAATCAAAAAATATTGTTGCTTTAATATATCGTCTCCACACCCTCATGTGTTGGACCACTAGACCACATGACGTTCACTTGAAAGTCTGTAAACTGGATTCATGAAGGGTAGCTGGGGAGGAGATTAACTATCCAAGTACGAAAAGCATCCATCCTAATCCCAACCACTAAATTTGTTTAATGTAAAAAGAATCACGATTATACGAACCGTGATTTTAGGGCCTGCTTTTGTTTTTTAATTTTTGGGTTCAGCATGCTATTTCTGCATTCATCCCAGAAGAAGAACACAATAAAACTACATGCATTCATTATGATGATGAAAAAGTATTGCCATTTTTTTCATGATCAAAATCTCATTAGTCTAAAAGTGCATTTAAACCTAGAGTTTTCATTTTATGAAGACTAGAATGAAGAGAATTCGATAAATACCTTTGACGTTGGCCCGTAGATGAACATGTTTGAATTATTCACACATGTAATATAGGGTTTTTAGCTTAAATTGACATTTTTATATATAAGTTTAAAAAATCGAATATAAACTTTCTTTTCTTAACAAGTATTCCTGGAGGAAACTAAATATCATTTAATTTCAAATTTAGTTTGAACATCGGAGCTGCATATTTAGTTTGAATTGAAGTACTAAAATATGTCATCAAGTACGTGAACAACAAAAATGTCATAATATGCTATAGAAAATTTAATTATCTAATCATGTGCTAAAATGATTGAATTTATATTCAAAAATCATGTTTTCTATTTTTGTTATAGAAATATGTTATTTACCATCACTAATAGTAAATCAATTTATTATTTTAGTAATAAAATGTGATTAATTGTAAATCATTTCTAATTTCAAAAATATTTATTCTCTAAAATATATATTCACATACTATGTACTACAATAGTACGATGAATATTACTAAATATATTGGACAAATTGATTTAGACTTAATATTTGTAAGGATTTGGAGTTCATTGTGTCTGAAAGCAATTTGAGGCTGAGTTGTTGACGATGGAAATAAAATATTTATTTCCATTTTAACTTTCTAAAATATTTTATTGGATTTTAGAATATATATGAAAATCGCTCTATAATAAAATTCCATATAAATTATTACATTATAATTAAGTATTTTATTTTTGTTCATCATTTTTCCCGTTTTTATGAATGAAACTTTAATTTCATCCGACTTTACATATGTGGTTTATATGATACTTTAAAACTTTTCATATGAATTATAAAATGTGATTACTAAATATTTATATTGATTGAAGTACTTTAACCAACACCTCAACATTAATTTTTACATTTTTTTCCAAACATTAAATATATTTATAACTCCATTCCAATCATTTTCTTATCACATTTTTTTGGTGGTTCTAAAATTTAAACCGTTGAATATACACTTTTTCTCAAATTTGACCATTCCAATCATTTTCTTATCACAATTTCTTGGTGGTTCTAAAATTTATACCATTGAATATATACTTTTTGTCAAATTTGAAAAACCATTCAAGGTTCTCCATTGCTAATAAGTAATAACTCATTCTAATATACAAAAGGTCAAAATAAGATCTTTCAAACGTGTAATAGGGTTTGTACGTTTCACGCAATAGATTTAGTATGTTTATCACCTTATTATAAAAATTTTAAAAATATTTCGCGCAACGCGCGATCCATCCACGCTAGTTATTCCTAAAGGGAACTAGAAGAGTTATTGCTCCGATCAATAAATACATTAATTAAAAGAATTAAAAATGATGAAACTACGTAGTTTTGACTAAAACCACCATATAACCGCCGCAAGATCAACATATTCCGACGCCTACATTTTTTATATATTCATATCATAATATAAATACGTAGTTTTTTACTGGAATGTTTATTTATTTTCCTTATATACCTTTTTCCTTATATATATATACCTATATATGGTTCAACAAATATTTTGTTTGATTATTTCATATATTCTTTGTATTCGTACATATGGTATTTTTGTATACATCAAAGCTCATATGCCATATTTTATGTGTCTATACATTCAAAAATATTTCGTGTAACGAGTTTGACAATGATTATACTATATGTACATTTGGCAATTGACAATGACAATGATATTTCGTTGATTATTTTCGAAAATACTACACGTTTATATCATCATACCTTAGCAGTTAGCACTGTAAATCATAGGTTTTGTTAAGATGTTGCAAAATAATAACAGAAGTTTCTTGAATGTCTTTGGTTGCAGGTAAGTTAAGCAGGAGTAAGTCATGCATCATCGTCCTTCGAGGCTGAGAAAACGATGTCGCATCAAGGCCCGGGACTCTTCTCCAGCTTCGGACAGAAATCACGAGGTGAGTCGTAATTTTCATACTTTAGGTCATAGATCAGTTGTCTACTTATGTGTTTGGATGAAATTTAACTGAAGGTTCTTGAATTTCGGTGCAGATACGTTGAACAGAGATTACACTACTGATCATAAGGTCTCACTCTCGTCGGGAACTGCTAATGGAGTGGTAAATATCTGATTTCATCGCTTCTTAACTCAATTTGTTGTGTTCATTTTGAATTATTCATGTAGTTTCTTTGGATCCCTTTGTGTTGTTATTTTGTTTGTGATCCAATAGTTTGATGATTATTGCATACTATTGTATTTTTACAGGCACTTTCTTCCTCTGTGGTGGCGAAGAATGGGATTTCCGGTGGCGATATCGCCGTCATCTACAAATACAAGAAGGCGATGGTCGAGGCCAGAACTGACATGGACTTAAATGTAACATCTTTTCCCATCAACATTTTGTTTTTGTGCCTTCATTTTTATTTCACTGAATTAATGTCACTCGATGCTGACTTTTCCGGTGAACCTGCGGCGGAAGAGGGTGACGAAGGCGTTTTCGATGGAGCAGTGTTAAGATACGGTGATGACAATATGGCACTACCACGGCGGTTGCCAGCGATTATGATGACGAAGGCGTTTTCAATGACCAAACGCATCTTGATTGTGATATCAACTCCAATGACTCATAGTACCGATGGTGAGAGAGGTTATACGACCATTGGTATCACAATCAACATCGTACCAAGAGCAGCAATCGGTGGACGGATCCCAGGAAGCGAGGTGGTAAGGGTTGTTCAGGACAGCCTTGATCTGCAACAGGGCGGCCTTATCCTGTGCATTGCACTTGGTCGCACCGTGAGACGGCGAAGCGAGAGAGATGAAAAGAAGCAAGAGAGAAACTATCACAGCTGATGAACATTTTGAAGATGATATGGTCTCCATTTTATTTTTCTTTGGATTAATTGTTTGAGTTAATTTGCTTGGTAATTACAGGTGCCTGGTCAAGCCCTTTATATAGTGCCCTGGAAATAGGTTTAGTGTGAATTCGCATGTGTTGCAAAATGTGGCAGAGATTATCAATTGCCATTTGGTTACTTGACGCAATTGAATTTTTCCAATTATAATTAATTATGATGCTTGGAAGGTAATATTATAATTAATTTTTTTAATAAACACTTATGTTACATTTATGTTTGATTAACATGAATTATTTTTTTGAGATATGGGACAGAAATATCTTAGTGAAAGGAGTTCAAATGGGAATGAACAGGATTAAGCGAAATGACTACATATTCCATACGGTATTTACATGTATGCATCATGACCCCGTAATAATGGGTTCATCGCTCATTTTTCGAAATTTTTTTGTTTGTATCAAAATTGTTGGAATATAGATTACTTTCTTCGAAACTTGGGATTATTCGTGCAACCGAAATATCGTACGATCTCGTAGATAAGAGTGGGAAGCAGTAAATCAATTAAATGCCACAACTTTCGAATCAGAGCGCGATGTAGATGTCTTGTGTTTGATGCATTTTAGGAATTTGGTTTTGTTAATAACATGAATCACTTGTCTGTAGAATCACTGTTTTTTTAATTATGCATGCCTTGCCATTTTATTGATGAATACATTTTTTTTGATTAACTGAATATTTTCGTTTGAAAGCTCTCATCTTTTATTGATACTATTTGAACCTTTTGATCCTATAGCCTGTTCAATGGTTTCGATCCTATTTAAGAGTTTAAAAAAAGGCCAAGAATTTAAAGTGAATGTCCTAATTTATTTATGGAAACAAAGGAATGAATTTCTAAATAATGATAACGCAGAACCAACCTTTTGTTTTGTTATTCACTCATCCTCGGTTCAAAACCTTACCTAGCTAATGTACCTTGCAACCTTTTGATATCGTCAGGCATACATCAGCTTTAGCGAGGAATGTGATCAAATATCTATAAATTATTTAACTTCATAGATTGAAATATTATGTACTAAAATATTTGCTAAATATTTAGAATATTATTATTCCTCAATTTCTCACCAAAGAAATATTATAGCATCTTTTTTCTAACTATTTCCAGGTACATTAATTTTGTATTATATTTGGAGGACATAATTAAAATTTAAAATATAAAATAATCAATTTCCTTATTTTCTATCTCTTACGTGACAAATATTTTCTAATTGTTGTTTAAATAATATATTTCAAGCATGTATTATTATGTAGTAAAATAAATATTTATTGAAATTCACTTTTAAAAACTTCTAATTAGAAGTCGCTTTTTAGCTTTTTTTTACGGGAAATTAAATTAATCAAATCACTTTGTCATGTAATATATTCATTTAATAAATATGATCACATACATCTGGCGAATTACTTTTTAACTTTTTTAGAAAAGAAAGAATATACATACATGTAGTTCCTGAAAATATTTACAAATTGTAATAATACTTTTTCAAATCCAGTTTCAAGATATAATTTTTAACTTTGAAATATTAAAATTATGCTCCCTTTAATTTTCTTTTGATACATTAGGGATTTTCCTTACATGCATGGTTAAGTAGGGATTGTATTTACAGTTTAACCTGATTAATTAATTGTTGAAATTTAGTTTCTAAAATAAATATATTGATATAGTATTCAAACTATTTATCTATGATCGAATATCTATGATTGATTGAATAGTTTCTAAATATGTAGGAGGAATATTGATTGAATTCAATTAAATAACCTGATTGATTCAGTTTGAATTCAAATAATCAATCAGGAGGAATATGACAAATTGGTAGTATTTTCTACATACTTTGCTAGAATAGTTTCCGTTTTTCATTATAAGTTAATAAAATATGAGATATTGAGATCTACTACTTAACATAGGATATTTCACTGACTATGGTATAATAATATTTATATAATAATTTATTATTCTTAATTAGTAAATGAAATATTTTCATGGATGATTTGTTTTATTATTTCAGTTAAATTTATTTAGTTTAATTCAACTCACTTTAATTCATTTCAGTACAGTTCAATATATTGATTATTGTGCTGATAGTTTTTATATTTCTACCATGTAGAATGATTTTTAAAAATCTTTAAAATGATTTAGGGTCAGCTCAATTCAATTAAATTCATTACATTTATTTCACATAAGTAAATATATTAATTGGTAAAAAATAGCTTTGAACGGTATGAAAAAGCGAGGCAAATTTGGTTCAGACTGAATATTACATTTTACATTATCCAAACTGTTTCTAACATACCGCGCAACGCGCGGTCCATCATGCTAGTATTTTTATATATAAAAGCAGAAAGTGGCGGCGTAAAAAATAAAAAACACCACCGGAGCTTCACTCACAAATAATACATAAAACGACACCGTGTTTTGCGTTTAACCTCACCGGGATTTTCCACCACCGCAGGAATTAATTTGGAAACCAACATTCTTCCTTATTTCTACCTTTTGCTTCGATTTGATTTCCTTTCTTCCACATATACGAATTCGATTTGATTGCTTCTATATATATGCGTGTAGAAATATATTCGATTTGATTTGCCGGTCTGTGTTTAGCGAAGGCGGAGCGACGGAAGAAAGGGGTGGATTGCCGGTTGCCGGCGAAGGTGCCGCCACATCTTCGCCGGTTCGCCGCCCCTCTCATCTCCCAGAATCCCACCATCCGATCCTCCATTGCTCCGTCCAGGTAATCACTCTTTTCGTTTAGTGAAAAAGATGGATTTTTTGGTTCTGGGATTTGATTATCAGTAGCTTTAGAGAGAAAAGGTTGTATATTTTACTGTAATTTTTGGCTCATGTATTGGAATCATGATTTGAAGGCTGGGTTTGGATTGAGGATCAGGGAGGGCCTTTTTTTTCTGGTCTGTTGATTAGTGAGATGAAGTCTAGGTTTTTTCGGAAGCTCTGTGATTGAGGAATAGGTGTGACTTATCGAGAATGCAGAATCTTTGTTACTTATTTGTTGACAGTTTAGATGATTTAAGAGGTGACACTTTTCAAATCAGTTTAGAAACGTTGATTTCGTGGGGAAAAAATGGCTGTTTTTTCTTAGATTAAACAAGAATGTCATGGCTTCTGAGCTACTCTCTGATTCCAGGGACTACCTGTTTGCCTTCTGCCTGGAGCAGGCGTTATGTTATGACTGATGTAGCTAAAAATACTATTTTTGGTATATGCGTGGATATATAACTTGTAACTTGTAACTTCCCTGCAAATATATAACTTGTAGTTCAGTGTGGAACTTTATTGGTTTTGATATACAAGATTGTTGGTTGTGATACTTTTCTAATCCAGTTATATATTTGCAGGGAATTGGCTGTTCATGGAGAGCGTTATATCTCTACTCAAATTGGTGAGATTAATCCCTTTCATTTGATATCTATTTCCCACTGTTTTTAACTACCTTAGAGGGCTGATGATAATTTTTTTCTGTAGTCCGAAACCGTATGAAGAGTGTTAAGAATATCCAGAAGATTACTAAGGCCATGAAGATGGTTGCTGCATCAAAACTGCGCGCCATTCAGACCAGAGCTGAAACTCAAGGGGCATGTGGCAACCATTCACTGCTCTTCTTGGCAACCATTCATTGTTAATTTATTTTAATTATTGAAGGCCTACCACTATTGGAGAACCGATGTGTTTCAGTGAAGAAAATTTTCTCTAGACTTTTTAATGACCTCCAGATCGACCAAACAAATAACGGTATGTTTTATTTAGTCATTACCAACTTTGAATTTTAAGTATGTTTTAATAATGTTATATTTTATGATAATATATTTTATACAAAGTGTTAGATTTGGTCACAACCCAACTTCAAGTTAAGGACGTTGTACCCAGCAGTAAACGTCAAAAGCTTACAGAAAAATCATGTGCACCACGTGGGAGAGGACGACCACCATCAGTATGTAGTGGTAAAAAAAACCCTACAAAAAGAAATGTCTCTATACGTGATTCAGAATTGAATCCATCTCCACGAGATAGTTCAGGTTTGTTTACAAATATTTTCTCATTTACTTATATATAGTTACTTTTTGTTTCCATAATTTTGAAAACCTCATTAAAAAAATTAAAAAAATTTAAATCGTCACTTTATGTGCTTACTTACAAATTTAAATCCTCTCATGTTTACTTACGGTGTTTAATCTCTACACAGATATTGTGCTAAATGGTTCTAAACGACGAAAGCATTCTCAAAATTCATCCACACAATCTAATCCAGGTAATATATATCATTAAACTTTAAATTAAATGTTGAATATAATGTATTGAATTTTTTTTTCCACTTTCAAGAACCTCAAAATATGGAAGAGCCATCTATCAAACAACTTCAGCATAACTACTCGACGCATTTTCCATTACAGAAGAAAGGTATAACCATATTTTTAAAAAATCAATAATTCAAAAAATAATTATACACTATTTTAATAAATCTACCTCAAAACAACTGCAAAATAGTTATGTGTAAATTTTTTTTATTTTTTTTTAGGATGGATTTATATGTTGTTATGCATACTTAGGTAATATAATATATCACCATCTGAAGAATCAATTAAAAAAAATCTAGATAAGTATTTGGCTTATTTCATTGCTGATTTTTGATATATAATAATCAATTCTACATCTCAACATACAGGTTCGAGAAATTTACATTAACAATTTGGGGAGAATTTGAAAAGGATGCTACATACTTGGAGGAAAATGTTAGCAATCTACCAATTGTAATTGCAAGGCGACTCAAAGTCAAATATTTCAATGGTAATTTTTCAAACTTGGGTTATACTACTTATCTCTACTTATTGCATTATGACATATCAGTTTCTAATATATCTATCGTATCTCAAATGTCACAGGAATAGAAATCATGACAAACAAGTCGACTTCATTTTTGTTGGACGACAATGGAAAAGAAGCAAATGAATTGAGAAATTGGTATACTCCCTACATTTATACATCGCTATTTTAAAATTATATGTTTACTGACAAAACAAATATGCAGGGCTATGACCAATATCGAGGAAATTAAAATTGGAATTCAAGACGATTCAAAATTCAAAGAAGCAAATATTTTGACAACTGACGAAAAACATATTGACTTCAAAAACTTATCACATATTACACGAGCTACGTTAGAGGAGGTAAGTATCAAATATCACACACACACACACACACACACACATATATAGTCAAATGTGTATGTTAAAAAAAATTATACTTACAAATATTATAAATGTACTCTTTACATGATGAAATTACAGCTTTAAAGGTCAAAATATCTTTCAAAGATATTCGACAAAAATGTTTTACATGGCATGTGAATCCTGCACATCATCAACAACTGCATCTTATGGCTTTGAATTCAGGTGCAACAATTGCAAACACCAACAAATTGCAAAACCAAGGTAATGTGTGTTTTTTCAAATATACATGTTTTTCATACATTATTTCCAAAATATTATTTTACTTTAATTCATAACGACTCCAAATATATTCAGGTGCATACTGTAAGTATTCTTTAATACTAATTGCCGGGATCATGATATATATAATGCGAAAAGTAAACATACCGGATTGATGAAACGTGTACTTTCACTAATCGATGCTTTGCTTGGTTACGTCGATCTTTTAGTCGCACAAAGGTCCGACCTCTGATGGTATCCACACGAACTTGACTATTGGGAAAGTCAGTTTAAAGTGCCAGCTCCATTCACCTTAACCATATAACTAGAACTGATTTCTGTGTATCTCAAGGTGTAGGTGAACCTGACTTTGATAGGCTATTTATAGGATGAGATAGGAGTGGAGGTTTCAATTCTGCATTCATCATATGAATACATAACCTAGGAAACGTTTCCTCCACTCTCTCCTTATAATGTACCAACACTAATATCTAAATTAATGCCAACATCATTCTCTTGTTTATCACATAACCAAGAATAGCCTTTTTATCCCAATAACTTGTTCTATTGTGTGTGACCCTTCAGGTTCCTAAAAAATTAGTAATAAATATTTAATTAGAAATTACATTGGATTTAGTCCATAATCCAATAAACTCCCACTTGGACTAAAGACAATATTTAGTCGTGGTATTTCTAATATTGATCAAATTAACAACTTAATTTATCATCATATTTATAGATCAAGATTGGCCTCTAGCCAGACATCATGACCACCCAAGTATTTAGAAATAAGTCAAATGATCGACTTCACCTATCCATGAATCAGATTCCATGTAATAATATCCTTTCACCATACTATATCCTTTATCAGTACAAGAGTAAGGTATTGTGCCAACTCTTTAAAGTACCGATGATTTCTTGCTCCAGAATTCAACTCCCTCTAAATAAAATTAGAACTCTTCTAACTTTATTAGACCGTTTGCAAACATTTTGAGTTGATATTCCAACAAGTGGCCATCTCTAGGATATACTCTCCCACTGGAGTGGTGAATCCTATATCAATCATAAAATATCAATCTATGCTTCTTGTTATACCCAGTCCAACCATACGCAGAGTCAGTAACGACAAAAGATGAGAAGGACCAAAGCACAACTATCCACACAAATTATACTCTTTATGATTTCAAGTCAAAGGATTACTTTACACTACTGTCATACAAAGAATTTCCATTAGCACAAAAAAGTTTTTAACCTTATGGAAATCTTTAAATGGTCATTCCAATGAGATATTCTCCAATACCTCACTCATGTATCATCATACATGCTAGTCTGTCCGTAATAACAATGCCATTATTATTGTTAATACTATGACTAGGGAATTTTAAGAATAACAATCATATTATTCTAAGGACTTTATCATTTTAATAGTAGCCAAGTACATATAATCAAAAACGATAAAATTGTCATATGATATGTGCATATAGGATAATTTATAAATGTCATATTCCATGATTCAAGTAATCTCATGAATCAAAAACACATTTCTCGTACCTCTCAAACAATACGTGTCACTAGTATTTTAATTCACCCTCTTGTACTTCTCAAGTACTTAAAATTTCATCATAATGAAATAGTGTTTCATACTTCTCAACACTTGAGAATCATCGAATGAATTAGTGATTCACATGTCTCAACACTTGAGAACCATAGAATGAATTTGTGGTTCACACTTCTTTCTCAACATTTGAGAATCATCAAATGAATTAGTGTCTCACAATTCTCAACACTTGAGAATCATCGAAAATGTATTAGTGTTATTTATAACACAAAACACTCGATATGTTTCATTTTAAAATGTGCATGACTAATCAGCGGAAGCATCATATACCGTTATGCACATCATTACATTGATATGAACCTTAAACACTAGAAACACTCCGGGTTTACCATTTCATCGAGAAATTACTATTTACATCCTTAACGTACATAAGGGTAGGTAAAAACATTTCTCATATGCATTAATTAAATAGAAAATACCATGTTACTCCCACTTGACTCATGTATACTCATAACTTATCATATAAGTAAATCTTGTATACTTAAATTGCTTATCATATAAGTTCCATAAATCAAATTTTGATTCTATGTTAGTGGTTTTAGAACTTCTCTAAGTTCTATGTACTTATCATATAAGTTCCATTCAAACATATTTTTGACTACTAGTTTGTGGTTTAATAACTTCTGTAAGTTATCTTTCTCCCACTAAATATTTTAAAATAAACAATTTATTCGAAAATATTTCATAACAAACTAGATCTTGTTCTCTGAACAACCTCAAAATCACATGATTGAAAATATGAGTGACATAACATTAATACATATATAAAATGGTTAGAAAAATCACACGACTAAGGTTAAATGAACAATATAGTTCAATCAGATAATCTCGTACTTCAAATTTTATATTTCTAAATTCAAAAGAATTCAGAAAAGTATTTCAATAAATACTTATGACCATTTTGAAGTAAAGGAAAAAAGAAAATCGTCCTATTTATACATAAGTCTGCATCCATCAACATGCATTAGACTTTAGTAATTAGTATACTACTTTACCCTCCTACTTGAAGGTTGTATAGGTTAATAAACAATATATGCAACGTTAATGATTCCCAATCAATAACTTAAAAAACATGCATTTTATGCAATTGCATACATTCTAGTTTATAATTCTACTTTGTTATAGGATAGATTTTCTAATCCATTATCTTTGAATATCTTGTGTGCACTAATTGAAATAGGATTATTCCTAAATTCAAATTTTATTGTTAAATAACACAATAAAAGAACAACGATTATTCTTAATTGTGAAATTATCCAAATTCAGCATGAAATGGAAGATAGAACATTCTCCGAAAGAAATGTTATAAAAACAATAAATAATGAATTCTTAAAATCCATATAGCGAAGAAATACTTAATGTTCCTACAATCTAAGTAGCAACAATTGCTCCATAGTAGGTCCATTTCTTCATCGCTCAATCTTTTACTCTTTCATTGGTCCTACATATTTCAAAATATGAGAACGGGCATTAAATACCCAAATTTTAAAAGCATAAGATTTATTCAATCCACATATACCTGAAGTAGAAACTTCTCTAAGTTTCTTCTCCTTCACGATATTAAGATATTCCTTGCAATTTCTTTTCCAATGTCCATCTTGATCACAGTGGAAACAATTGCCCTTAGCCTTTCTGTCTATAGCTTTCTTAAGCTTACTCTTTTTATTGGAAAGAGGTTCAACCAATAACATATTTCCCTTATCATGCTTAATATACTCCTCTGCTGTAATCAACATATTCAGCAATTGAGACAGAGTGGTAACATCAACATCATCCATGTTAAAGTTCACCACAAAGTTAGAGAAACTATCAGGAAGTGATTGCAAAATCAAGTCAACACTTAACTGATGTGGCAATACAAATCCCAATGATTCCAAACTCTCAATGAGGCTTATCATCTTCAACACATGAGACGATACAGCTGACCCCTCAGCCATCTTTGATCGAAAAAGCTCCTGAGAAATGTCATATCTCTCATTTCTAGCCTTTTTAAGATACAAAGATCTAAGATGCATAAGCATTCCATAAGCAGTCGTGTCCTCATATTGCTTTTGTAGCTCAAAGCTCATTGAGGCTAACATAAGACAACAAGCATTTTCAGAATCATCAAAATGCTTCCAAAATGCATCTTTGACTGCTTGATCAGCCTCATCAGAAGGAGCATCAGGGATAGGGTTATCAAGGACGTAAGCGATATTTTCAAGCCTTAAAACTATTTTAAGCGCTTGAATCCATTCAATTAAATTTGAACCAGTGAGCTTATTCTCAAGAAGTACGTTATGCAGTTTCAAATTGGAAGACATTTCTACAATAACAAATGTAAGAAAATAAATTATCCAGCACATAGACAAAACTAAAAATAAATGACATCTCTCCATTTTAGTTTTGTTCCCACTATTTTATCCAAGTCAATATCCCTCAATTTTGACTTCGAGAATTTACACATAAATTCACAGCAGGCTAGGATCCAAATCTCAGCTATTATGACATTGAGTATGCCCAACAAACCACAATAACCTCAACTAGGTAGGTAACACTTTACCAATTATAACATTTTAGATATCAACATATCTTATTTTGTCATAATCACGATATAACAGATTTAAGTACTTTAGAATTTCCTCAAAATTCCCAGGATAGGCTTTTGGAGGGGTCACAAATGGTCCCGCTTAAAATCGCCAGCCTCCTTAGACAGAATTTGTATTGGATATTACTAAAAAGTTACTCTTAAATCCTTATCCAGTATGAACATTTCATCCATTATGACAAAATCCTTATAACTCCTAGATACTTGCCTCAAAACCATTCGACCTTGGGTATGCCCAACAAATCAAATGTTTTGTTAAATCGAACCCATTATTCACAAATCAAATTTAAATGGCACAAATTATGATATTGGTGGAGTAACCTTGGGTATGCCCAACAAGTCAAACCAACAACAAATTTATTTGATACCACCAATAATGGAAGGCAACAATTCATGATTTAATATTAAGTGAGGGACCTTGAAATAATCATATTATCACATAATAAAAATGATACTATTATTGAACAAATAAAATATATAAACATTTTACTCCCTTCTATTTATTCAATAAAAAATCATTTATATTCTTTATAATCACATTAGTAGATAACACATGTCAGAACCAACTGGTAAAACCAATTAACCATATTATATTCAAATAATATAATAGAACCAACCAGTGACACTTTTCAATTAATAACATTAATTTCAATTAAGTCAAATAATTAAATTATTTGTGAAACATGTGTGCAACCAATTGGTATCAATTAATTACATGCATCAACTTTACTTTAATCAAATAATCTCATTATTTATGCATGTAATAGTTGTATAACCAATTGGTTCAATCCACTCAATTAATTTTATTGATTTCAAATAATCACATTATTTGTCAAACATATGCACAACCAATTGATACTATTCAATTAATCACATTAAT
Source organism: Sherardia arvensis (assembly GCA_948330725.1). Taxonomy (NCBI): domain Eukaryota; kingdom Viridiplantae; phylum Streptophyta; class Magnoliopsida; order Gentianales; family Rubiaceae; genus Sherardia; species Sherardia arvensis. The sequence continues at coordinate 21,825,732 of OX415238.1, forward strand.
TTTATTGATTTCAAATAATCACATTATTTGTCAAACATATGCACAACCAATTAATACTATTCAATTAATCACATTAATTTTATTAACACTCAAATAATCACATTATTCATGTTGTGTCAACAATTGGTACAATTCAATTAATCATATAGATTTTATTGATTACTATATTCAGGAGTCCCAATTAATCCTATTAACTGATATAACATATGTAACGTCATACAAATTGAAATCGCCCAATTAATCTCATTAATTAGATTTCAATCATATTGAAACTAAATCAATCTTCATCAATTCATTCAGTTATACTATCCAACTAATCACATTGATTGGATTACATATGTTTAATCAAATTAAAATAAAATTGATCTCATTGATTATATAACATATGTAACGTCTCACTTGCATTGCTAAATTAATCAAATTAAAACTCAATTAATCATATTAATTGCTAACAATACAAAGTGATTTGAATAAATAAGCAAATAAACAATTTATCTCTCTTTATTTATTCAAACTGATTATATATTACAAACATATTTAACTAATTTAATTTAAACTTTTTAAACTTATTGAGATTAGTTCAAATATATTTCACATTGTTTCACCAAACAAAGTTTTCTATGCACTTAATTGCTCATTAATGCATTTAAAAGTAATTTATAATCAATTAGTTGATGCCTTAATTTCAGAAACCATTTCTAAAACAAAAAAACGTTTATCATATTAAACATTCAAGGAAACTTAAGGCTGGGAATAAAATATGCTAACAATTAATCAGTCATTAATTGCATTATCAATTCTTTGGTTCTCACATTTTCTGAAAATGTAAAGTTTCTGGGGTCATTTCGGAATATTTGAGAGATATAGGGGTTTTAATGATATCATGAAACAATTTCATTTCAGACCAACTTCTAAAGAAGTCACGGCCATCTACCATTCCCTGACGATCAACTTGGCGCTGCGCTGGCAGAACTATTCTACCTGTCATCAACTTGGCGTTGCGCTGGCAGAACTATTCTACTTGTCGCATCCAATATCTTGGACAATACTACCATATGCTCAAATGTTTACAATACTTTTCCGGAACGACAGTGAAACCCTCAGTAAACAAAGAAGTGAGAAAAATTGAATCAAATCATATTTAATTCAATTGCAAATCCCCAAACATTTCAAACAAAATCTCATAAACAACTCTTGTTCATGATCTTGTTTCTCTTGTATTAACTGAAATTCCGAAATCCAGTTCCACCATTTTCACAAATCAAATTAGACTTCAAACCATCAACTCTTTGATTAAAGGTTAGGTAGATTAAAAAAAACTAAATTTCATCTCATGAAATTATAAGCAGACAATCTTTAGAAACCAAACCTTTCAAATTTAGAAAAACATCTTATTCTCAAGAAAAACATCTTTTTCTCAAGAAAAATACTTTGATTGTTCTTGAAACTATATAAATTCAATTTCTTTGAAAAGAATTAACTTTTATTTTGTTTTTCTTAACATATGCACGAATTTACCATGTAATTAATCTTATTAATAATATGAAAATTATAGCATGCATATCATCAAAAACAAAATATTACGGAATGATTCACAAAATCAAAACATGATTTACAACATCACATGTAATCCATGTATATCAACAAAACGCATGAATATCACACAAGCTCTTGATACCACTGTAAGTATTCTTTAATACTAATTGCCGGGATCATGTTATATATAATGCGAAAAGTAAACATACCGGATTGATGAAACGTGTACTTTCACTAATCGATGCTTTGCTTGGTTACGTCGATCTTTTAGTCGCACAAAGGTCCGACCTCTGATGGTATTCACACGAACTTGACTATTGGGAAAGTTTAAAGTGCCAGCTCCATTCACCTTAACCATATAACTAGAACTGATTTCTGTGTATCTCAAGGTGTAGGTGAACCTGACTTTGATAGGCTATTTATAGGATGAGATAGGAGTGGAGGTTTCAATTCTGCATTCATCATATGAATACATAACCTATGAAACGTTTCCTCCACTCTCTCCTTATAATGTACCAACACTAATATCTAAATTAATGCCAACATCATTCTCTTGTTTATCACATAACCAAGAATAGCCTTTTTATCCCAATAACTTGTTCTATTGTGTGTGACCCTTCAGGTTCCTAAAAACTTAGTAATAAATATTTAATTAGAAATTACATTGGATTTAGTCCATAATCCAACACATACTCCATGCAAACTTAACTGACGATACTGGAACTATACAAGCTACATTTTTGGGTTCACAAGCTGAAAATTTACTTGGTTTAGATTCAGAGGACGCAATGGATGGGGTAACACAAGTATTCACCAAACCAGTTTACTTAACATCCTTACTTTATTTTCATAGAGTCTTATACTATTTTACATTGTAAAAACAGGAGTTTTTAGAAGGCAGAAACGATGATGTTGCCGCTAAACAGTACATTGTGTTTCTTCAAGCACCAAAACAAAAAAAATGCACAACTCCATACACGATACTTGGTGGTGTATTTACAGGAAGTCGTTACAATGGAGCCCTTACCTCAAAATGATGAAGACGACGTTCCAATAATAAGCTGCGAAATATCAAAACAACAAAGACCCCGCAGATTCAAGAATACACAAAAGAAGATTCTGAATCAAACAAGAGACCGAAAGTAGGGATCTGAAGTTATAACTTTTCAATTATTGTGATTTAATTCATTTCAAATTTATCTATTAGTATTTGCAATATAGTATTAGTATTAGTATTAGTATATTCATTTTACATAATATAGTATTTGCAATACCATTGAATCAAATATTTACTTTGAATTGACATACATCGTAAAACAGCGCAAACATCATTGTTTCATAATTATCATTTTAAAATAACATAATAATACCGCGCAACGCGCGGTCCGGTTAGCCTAGTTATTATAATAACTAAATTGGGCTTTTAATATAATTCTTCATCTTCTTCTTCATGTAGTCCAATTAAACCCAATTTCCTCATAATATTCTTCCGAGCTTATTGTCTTCAATTAATCTAAGTAATATATGCAATATTTTAAGTCTAATACTGAATTCCTTCAAAACGTATAGCTGATTAGTGATCGACCCGCGAAGCACAACTTAGCCGCCCGTAGAGAAAATCAGTATTAAGAATTGCATATTACTTTAGTTCGTCTCTTCCTTGAGTTTCTTCTCTTCAACACCGGTATAATGAATATTAACCATTCATTATCCGTTGGAGCACACTAACTCATTAAAAAACCCTTGTGAAAAAGAGTATAGTGTATATCCTCTCCATGAGCTCCAAAAGTCCTCTATTTTGACTCTTTTAGCATAAATTCCAACAATCCTCCATTTGATTGTTTTAAACCATTTTTCTTATAAAACATGAATAAAAACACACCTTCGTGCAGATCAAATGATAAAAGAGACTTATAAAATCACATATTTAGATGTAGAAAATACATCTCATCAGTTGGAAACTCTCTATAATATTTATATTAGATACAACATTAATTAATATAATTTCTAATTTTCCGGTTAATGATGTAATAAAGTTTGTATAATTTACTGGTTTAGTAATAGGTTGAATTAAACTAAATGAATTAATATTTTTAATTAAACATCATATTATAATCTGAAGTTTAACTGAATATATACCATTCTTATTAAGTAACGGCTATTTTGACATATTATATTATAATTATTGAAGTTTATAATTATTATATTTTTATTTAATGTTCGGTGCAACGCACCGAATCTAGTATTTTAAAATAAAAAAATCGCTTTCTAATTCTTTACATTAGTTTTTTTTAAGGCTAGGACCGTCCAAGGATGGGAGGATCGTTCATGGATGTTCAATCCATAAATTGCCCGTAGGCTTACATGTGTTGCCTGAAGGCTCTATTCCGATCTAAATCGGAAGAAATGTGAGATATCAGAGAAGTGTGAAGATACTACAATAACTAAGTTCTCTCTGAATCGATACCGGTAACAGCATATCTAAAAACATTTTTTCCTCCTTCTCCTGCGTATAGACATCACCAATTACGACATTCGAGAGCTCCCAAGAATTCACCGTCTCACTTTCTCAAAGCCAAAATAGAAACCTTGATTCTACTATAATAAAGACCCACGACCTAAACCTCAACCTGCAATCCATTGAGCCCGGTGACCTATTGACCACCGGAAGATAGCAAGTCTTTACGAGGTTGGACAGTAGAGTACTCTGAAAAGCATACCGAGTTATTCTATCTGGCCATGATACTAGTAAGAAAGTTCATCAAGAGGCTAACTAGAGGTTGCTATATATATTTCTCTCATAAAGTGATATTGTAAAGCACAAAATTAAGAAGAAAATCACAAAAATCTAGAAATCAATACTAGAGTAATCCCAACCAATCCTGATCTGGTGGCCAAATATTGGGCAGAGCAAATGCAATCTAAATCGATATAAGCTGTAAGCATAAAGTTTAACCGATCTACAAATATAGAAGCAATATCGCCAACAGTGGGTATTTAAACTACTGTGATTCGGATTTCTCCTAACTGAACTAACCAGATCGGAAGTTAATCAAAGTTTTGTTGAGCAAAAGGACCCGTCAGAAAACTAAGATTAGCATATCACATTTAATCCAACATTTCAGTACGAACATCAATAAACATACACCCTAAAAGGATTGAAAATAAATTTTATAAAAAGAAAAAAGAACTAAAACCTCCTCCTTAAACTAATGGTGCCAGCTCCAATTCTGTCTTAACTACTACCCGACCTGACACGGTCCGCCGACCCAACTCGTTCTGCCGAACCGACCCAACCTATCTTGGCCGGCCGGAACAGCCCTTTGGTTAGACCATATGAGATCCGCCCATTCCGATCAGGAGTTGTCGTGGCCATGATTGGTTGCACTTCCTAGTGCGCGTGGTGGTCCCGACAATGTTGAGCTCGTCGGCTCGTGGAGAGGATCAGTAAATTGGAAGCAATCGGAACGGGGAGTGTCAGTTGGGGAGTATTGGGACTGTAAATTGCCGGAAAAAAATAATTTGGGCATGGGGGAGGGCATCGGTCGGTGGTAGCACCAGTGGCCTCTGAAGAAAAGTGGATATGGGGGAGTGGTTGTTTTTTTTTTTTTGGAGAGAAAATGGGAAAGGGAGAGAACCATTCCTTACACTACTAAGAGCAAGTCCAACAGCTTTGTTATAATAGCAAATTTGATCAAACAGATTCCCCATCCCATTCTCCATAATAGGAAATTGAAGAGATAGAAGGTTTGTTTCTCCAAATTTAGAGAATGATGGAGAAAATTTGGAGAACCAAAATTTAATGCTATCTGCATTGTTTTTTGTTATTTCACTCATTAATTGTTTCTCTTCAATAATTTTAAATGATAATATCTTAAAATAATTGCAATAAAAGTTTATCAAAAATACATATTCTGAAAATATGCATAAAGACGATCGTAACAAGATCTCATATGACTATTTTTACATGTACATATCTATTGATATTTAATAATCAAATATAATCTATTTTCCAATATAAATTTACTAAATTTTAAGGTCATAAATATATTTATTTTGACGTTTTATATAAGTCATAACGTTTAAATTAAAAAATTTTACTAAACATTTTATTTCTTATGGTTGAAAATAATAACTTGTAACAAAAAATTGAAAAGAGATGAGTCTAATTATTCATAATACATTACAAAAATAGTTACATTGTAATTCAGGATGTGTTATTTTTATAAAATGTAATTTTATCATTTTATAAGTTAGAGTAAGTAATTTCAAATATGAAATATTATTGTAATATGTATTTTAAGTTAATTATTTATTTGTTCATCATTATTTGGACTTATTGAATATATGATCAAAAAATAGAAAACAATAGGATAAATGTATAGTAATAAATGTCAATAAATTATAGGGAATTGAAAATGGAGAAACTGTTGGAGTTGAGGTAAATAAATATGGGGAATATAGGATTTGCTTCCCTATTATGGAGAATGTGAGTAGATAATCTGCTGGACTTGCTCTAAATGCTATATTTCAAGAACTCCTTATTAGCAATAGCTGCAAGGATTCCCAGCTAAAGATTTTGTACTTTCTTTTGTTCCTTTTCTTTTTGAAAGAAAGATTCTCTACTCTTTAGTTCAATCAAACCCTATGAAAAACAATTTAAGGGGCATAAAGTGAAATGGGAAATTGATAGAATATATCACCATCAAACAGACAATTCTATGTAGACTACAAGGTAAGGTTCCCGATCTTCCCAGTTAAGAACAAAAAAAACTAGTGCTTGAAACATATGTCAAATTGTCAAACTGTTAGGTGCATGGACAATTTGATTTTGCAGGGACGGAAAAGACAAAATTGCCCTTTATTATTACAGTTATGGCCTAGACCTACATTCGCAAAATAGGGGCATTTTAAGTCAATACCAAATTTGGAAAATCAAAATGTCCATACACCTAAAATCCCTCATTGATAATAGCTAAGCAAATATGGTAACTCGTCAACTCGAGGAAAAATAATTAGAGGATGCATTTGGCCTTTCAAATGAAAGCTTGTTGTACACATAAGATTGAGCGCTATTGCTGACACATACATTCCAGATGTATTTTAATATTGTGAGCAATCTAAATAATAGGAGATGTACAATCTGTGTTAAACAATTTAGGGCTTGGTGCTAAGTTCAATAAAATACAAATGGATTAGTGTGAGGATTTTCTGAATTCTAGGAGCTGAGAACCTGAGGCGAATGATCTGAAAAAGTCCTCGATTAAAGATTTGGACAGTGGAAGAGTTACACGTCGGAGAAAATTTTATCATTAGCCTAATATTCAACCTAAAAACTGAACCAACGTTGCCTACTTTCGAATACATAGTTATAGTGTTTTTATAACTTCAACACCAATGCCCATAATTTTAGGTCTAGGTAACCTAGGAATTGTTTTATGGACATATATAGAGTGATAAAAATGTTTTTGTTTAAATAGTGATAAAAGTATATTGCCAAGTTTATCTAATTAGGTCAAAGTATACTCTGTTTAAAAAACATATCCATTCATGCCAAAGTATATTATGTCAAAAAAAACAAAACATATCCAATTACTAGATTGGAGTATAACGCTAAAATAACAGATCCAATTTTATAATTAGTTGCAACTCTCCCAGGTGCCATATTTGGAGCTGAAGGTTCCTCCACCACTTTGCTGCGCAAACTCTGAGATAACTGCACGAGCACATACATCCCATGTTTTTGCCATCTCCGAAAGTGACATGGGCTGTGAAAGAGTTCTAAGAGAGATACTGAACTTTGATTTCGCCTTCATTGACAGATACTCATACTCTTTACTGCATTGCCAGGTAATTTATCCAGTTTCAGCCAAAGAGAAGTCAAATATGACTTGTAAGCCAGAGATATATAAATAAATAGAAGAAAAAAAATATACACTCATCAGACTGTTCCAACTATCACAGCAGAAAATTAACATTGGTGCAAACTTATGTGACAATCTAGTTGATGAATCCAGTCTAACAGAGCAAACTGTTTTTTTTATGGAAAAGTTTTTTATTTCATTTCAATCCAACAAAAGTTACAAGTTTGAACCTTCTCTCCTGGCCCTATTACTTCCTAAATTTGAATCAGCCCCAAATTTCAGCCCTCTTGCTATCCACCCATGATGGCCACATCCTGTGATTTCTCCTTCGAGGGAGTGATCTAATGAGAGCTAGGGTGAAGTAGACTGACAGTGAGCATCCATTCAGGAGCTACCATGAAAGCAAAACTTTATGGTTGGGTAAATGCTGGAATCAGCTTGAAACCCACCACCCTTTGCTGATACCAATTTTATTCTGAGATTATTCATTTTTAAACCATTATACCACAACTTGCTATTTCTACCCATTCCTTCCAAAACAAAAGCTACCAAAAACATTAAAAAATACTTCATTCGCGTACAACTGTACTCATAACACAGATAAACATAGATTTTTGTATCCTTACCTGGCTGCAACAGGACACTTGTCCAAGAGTACTGGAGAAGAATTTGGATAATTAGCTGGAATAAGCAATCTAAGAGGCTGAATTGGTGACTGCATAGTAAAATAGAGAGAAAACAGAAAGCTATTGTGTCAGATTAGAAAACAAACTGAAAAATAATTCACACTACCTCAATACCAAAAAGCAATGCATCTCACCATCTGCGCTGAAGCATACTGTGACTTTAAATTCGGACTGAGAGCAACAGCACTAAAAGAGCATTTCACTATAATCCCTTCGCCACCTTCAGCTGCGGCAGCTACTGCAGTTGGATCAACATCATCATCGCTGATCTCCACCACAGTTTCTATGAGCCGTCGATTTATTTCACCAATCTCCTCTATCAGGGCATGGTTTGGCTGCAACACGGACATTATTTTCGAATGATAAGCAAATACTATTATGAAAATCTAAACCTGTGAATTCCAGAAAGATAAGCCCAGAAGCAAGCAACTAGTATAAGAAAATTCAACTTTTTTCAAGCATCGATAAAATGTTTTCATCATTTATCATGCAAAAACTGAAACGTGTTGTGATGTAGAATGTTACATGGGGTATATTTTAATGTATAGCCCTTAAACAACACCAGCATCAACAGTTCTACATCAAAATATGTCAAGATCCAAGATATCCCATCTATAAAGCATCTTAAGCATATCAACCTTTTTCTTCTTTTCATCCAAACTAGGTTCTGATGCATCAATCATATGTATATATCAGCCTATTATGATATTGTCAACACACATGCTTTCTTCTACACATATTTTTTATTTACATTATGTTGGTTTTTGAAAAACTGTCAAATCCCACATACAAAGTATGAAGAAAAGCACTAAGGCATTTCTCCATACTTATATCGAAACAGTTGTTTCCAATCTTCAGTTCATTGAATATTCTGTCTAATACTATATTAATTTCATATACACCTCATAGTCACATTCTTTCGTTATTTCCTTATCAATCAACTATATTACCTACAGTTACCACACAAATCCATTCCTAAACTTGCATCATTTGCAATTCTTCTCCTTACTGTTTGCATTTATATATCAACTATTTTCCTTGTAGCATGTAAAGTACAACAAACAACAAAGGAAGCCAATAAGGATTCTTTTAGTAGCAAATTGGTTATCTATTATTAATTTATTATGCATGCAGTTTCAGAAGAGAAGATGACTGGCATCAAAATAATCAATGTGCATTGGAGAAAAGAAAAACCTCAATTTTTGATCTTCTAATGCTTGATGTAGCAGTAGACTCCAACTCAAATGTATCAGAACCATTCAACTGCTTCACACTATCCTGTAAACTACTAACAGAGGAAACAACACTAGAAGGCATTGCACTTGTTGAGCGTCTCATTCTCTTCGTTCCAGGACCGTCGGGGGTATAAAAGTTTCTAGCCTGTAGACGACATTTAGTCATAGCAACTAAATCTTCTCCAACAGCAGCTCTAGAGCCATTTCCTGGCGCAGATCCAGCAATTCTATCAACCATACTCACAACTGAGCTGATATCACTAACTGATTCTGTCAAAGTTGTATGGGAGATCGACTTAACCTGAAGATGATATATACAAAAGGGTCAATTTTATTCTTAATGAGCAAAATAATTACTAGTACCAAGGCGTGATCAGAACTCTTACCGCTTTCATTAACCGCTCAAGTGGCTGTTCTGCAACGTTCGACTTGCTAGAAACTGCAGTAGAAGCATTGACAAGAGCTCCATCTAAACTAAATTCAGCAAGCAAGGGTGATGCTGATATCCCAGGAGTGCCGATTGCAAGTGACTGGGCTGCAGTGCCACCCACGGTAGATACTTGAGAGTGTCCTATGTTTCCAGTATTTGATAGTAATGAAAGACTGGAATTCAATTTTTCTGACTCCCCAGGCATAGGTGATGGTGCCAGGGGAGTTGAAGGAGATGGGGCAACAAAGGGTGAACTTGCAGACTGCAGTGGAGTTCCAGATTTTGTCGTAGTTGCCAGCAAATTCTGCTGATCAATTTGTGGGGAATGATGAGGTGGAATCTGGGGGGAATGGGCCTGGAGGACTTGTGGTGGGGAAACAGGAAAGGAACTTCCTGATTTCAGTTGGTGATAAGCAGTGCGTTGACCATTGGGGTGATGTTGCTGAAAAACAGCTGGTTTAACACCCATCTGCTGTCTAACCTTTACATCACCAGAATCAGTCATCTGGTGTAGAGGTGACATATGGTGTCCTGACAATTGAGAAGGCTGCTGCTGTTTTACTTGCTGTTGTTGCTGATGTTGCTGAGACTGTTGTTGATGCTGGTGATGCGTCTGCTGCATTAGCTGTTGCTGCTGCTGCTGCTGCTGTCTAGCAAACATCATCTGTCGCTGCTGCATATGTTGCTTCAATTGCTGAGCAGGCAAAGTCTGGTGTTCTTGTTTTATATGCTGGTTCTGAATCAAATTTGAGTTTGTCTGGAGGGAGTTATTCAGATTTGATTGAAGAGTGGTCATTCCACTTTGTGATGATAAATTCACTGTTTGAGGACTGCCATTTGCCTGCAATGGATTTAATGCATTGTTTTGACCCATTTCCATTGTAGAGGCAGGCTGCACACCATTCATCATATTTTGCTGCGAACTTGAAACAGGCGTGCTGTGTTGCAGGTTGGTCAAGCTACTCGGTTGCATTGCCATTGAACTCTGAAGATTCATTGACTGCATCTGTGGGTTCATTTGGTTTTCCTGGGGTGGCATATGAGAGAGTTGAGCTTGAGGTTGTCCGAGCTGAACAGCAGCAGACATTTGAGGTTGAGTAAGTTGCCCTTGTAAAGGAACAGACCTACGTGGCCTATTTGAGTTAAGAATATTGACAATCTGTTTCTCAACAGCAGGACACTTTTCCCTGTGATTGATCTGTATCTCACTCCTGTTGGTGCGCAAATATGCAACTAGGCGTTCCAACATGACCTTGAAATACCGAAGCTTCTCAAGTGGCTCACTTCTTTGTTGCTGAGGTTGTGAATCATGCTGCACAGGTAAAACGACACCAACTAGAGTAAGGAGCATCCGAAGAAAACAAAAGTTAAATAAAACAACTAGGATTTTTTGTCCCACCACATCCCATAATTTTCTCTTCTTATCTATATTGTCAGCATGCAAGCAAGATGGGCATATTTGGTTAATCATATCACCTTACAAGGCTAGGAAATAATAAATTATTTAAATGTAAACTGCAACGGTTTTATTCCAAACGAATACAATGTCAAGCCAATTGAAGAGGCATTGCAAAAATTTAACATTTGAATAGAATATAACAAATCATCATATTTTCAGAAAAGCAAAAAGATGCATGTTGTGGAATAAGTCCAAGTATATACCTGATGCAATTTGTTAGAAATTTTCATAAGCATATCATTCAAATCCGTATAATACAGCTCCTTCATGGATTTGATCTGCAGAATAGAGTTGCATCACAGCCAATCACATGATTAGAATGGAATTATGTAATTTTATATTAATTTATTACAACTACTAGGACTCGGTAGAATAATTAAAATCGGTACCTTCTGATAAACCTCCTCCGCCCAATCTCCCCCATTCTGAGCTGTGGAATCTAAAGAATCTAAGATAATATCAAAGATCGAGTAAATCATGCGATAAAGCAAGACTAGAGTAAACTATTCTAACAAAGGCATCACCAGTAAAGGTACTAGGTTTAAAAGTATATGCAAAGAAGTATTTGAACTTCTAATGTTAAAATTATGAACACAAAAGTAACAGTCAGAATTAAGTCATAAAGGTAAAGGGACAAACTTGATGATGCCTCTGGATTGATTCTCTGTGACTGATATAACTGCTTCTGCTGTTCAATATTCTGCGGTTGAAGCAAAGAACCTGATGTTGGTAGCCTTTGCTGCCCGTCCCTCTGTATTGGGTTCGATTGCTGAGGCAAATGTTGTAGCGGCGCAGGTTGTGATTGCATGTGTGAAACCATTTGCTGCTGTGATGCCTGTTGTGAAAGTTGATTTTGGTTTGGAAGCAAACCCATTCCATTCTGCTGCATATGTTGCTGAACTGGAACCTTAGATTGAGGTAGCATGTGCATGCTGTGCTGATTTTGCATGCCAGCATTTCCGGTTTGAGAACCAAGCATAGACTGTTGATGGAGCCCAGAACCACTACCTTGAGTACCCATCTGCTGCTGTTGCATATTAGAGAGACTGTTTTGCTGGTTCATCATCTGCTGCTGCTGCAGGTTTGGCATATTGGTCTGCTGACCCATCAGCCTCTGTTGTTGCTGCTGCTGCTGCACATCCGGAATACTATTAGGTTGGCTAATCATCTGGTTGTGTTGGATACCTGTTACGTTTGCCTGCTGTTGCCCAATCATCTGCTGTTGCTGTGAGGCTTGCGGTAATGTCTGCTGAGAAATGGCCGACTGTTGCTGGTGTACAAGGGAAGTCTGTTGCTGTTGCTGATGCTGCCTGAGAACAGACTGAGACTGGGGCTGTAGCACAGGTTGAGCCACTGGTGGCTGGAGCTGCTGATTCTGTTGTACGCTAGAAGATTGCAGTGGAGATGACTGCACGACACCTTGCTGTGAAGTTTGCATCTGATTTGGCTGTATCAAGTTCTGCTGCTGCATTAACGAATGTGCCATGCCTCCTTGCTGCTGGAACTTCTGCTTAGTCAGTTGATTTTGGAACTGCTGCTGATAAAGATAATTCTGGGTATTCTGTGATTGCTGCTGCTGCTGCTGCTGCTGCTGCTGTAGCTGGGGAACCCCCTGTTGTCTTCCCGACAGCAATCTCTGAGAGTTGGTGAAAACATTTGGTCCAATAGAATTTCCAATTGAGTTTTGAGCAACATTTGGCATACTGTGCATGTTTTGCAAGTTGGAATTCTGACTCATTACATTTGTCATTGCACTCTGCGTCAAGCTTACAGAATTTGGCAATGCAGAGGTCAAACTAGCTGAGTTTGGCAATCCTGCTGCTGGGATGTTCCCCTGTATATTTTGTGACATCAGCTGCTGACGGGATTGTGATTGCCCAGGCATGGCCAGTTGCTGACTCTGAACTTGAGTTTGCATGCCATGAACTACTGCACCATAAAAAAGATGGGTATGAAGGTATATGTAAGTTCATAAGAAACCATGTAGAGTAATAAGCATTTCTATGACTTCTTATGAGTATAATAATGAAAAAATTATCATTCCACAAAAACGTACAAGCTTGAGAAAGAATGGAATCATAAGAGATCAAACAAAAAGCGCATCTGGATACTTTGGGCAGTATTCGGAACTCAATTCATACAATACATGTAGTAAACTAACCACACCATAAAACCAAATCTTCCTTCACACTGTCTACTCACTAGGTTCAGACCAACACATAAATTACAAATCACAAATTAACACAGAAGAATGTAACTACTGTAAAGCATTTGGTTATTGCCTTTCTCAACAGACTCAGTGACCATAACGATTTTCATTTAAAAATGCAGAAGATATAAACAGAAAGCACTGTTGGATTTCTATAGGGACCAATAAAGTCATAGGAAATAAGGAAGACAATTAAAATGTGTTCATCTTGAAGCAATGCATATAATTTTGTAATTGTTCACACCACCCATTATCAAGAAAACAATCCATATAAGCAAAAAATTAATAATAAATACATGTGAACAATGAACAATATAATATAGTGTGACAGCACACACAGCTTAGAAAGGAGAATCTTTTCCATAAGACGGGCAGAAATTAAGATATATGTCATTATGTGTAGAAGCTCTAAACATAATATATCAGTTAAAAGATAAAATGTAGAGATTTTTTCTTTATAGTCCTGTTCCCAGTGTTTTTAGATCTTCCTCTCCCCTGTTTAGTGATTCGTTAATTTCCATGTTGCACTATCTCTAGTCTTAGGTTGTAACTGAGAGGTCTTGGGCTCATAGCCTATTACTTAAAATACAAATTCAGAGAAAAGAATTCACGTCAACTATTACCTTGATCAGAGGGGTTCTGCCCATTATTGGCTCCATTTGATTGCAGGGGATTCTGCGACTTTGTCTCCATAGTTAACATCTTCATCGATATCTTCCTCAGATAATCAGACTGCAATAGAGATAGTCAGAATCATCAGAATACCAGATTATCATACCACTATAGCAACCAAAACTCTCATCTCAGATACATCGAGAAATGATGAGAGTTACAAAGGCAAGTTTACATACATTTAAATACAACAGATTTGCATGTTATGTTATACCTGGCTTGTTGCAGCTGTATAGATTTTCTCCTCAAACCTTATAGCAATTTTCTTAAGTTCTTGCAATCCCTCTTGTCCAGAGAAAGGAAGATGCCTCGTCAAAGTATCCATTCTACAAAATAGCATTAAACTGTAAGAAAAAATCCAGCATAACATGTACATTGAAAATAAATTTGAATGAGCAGAAAGTAATCCCTTGTTCCGGACCAAACACCATCCAGCATAAACAGTTATCTGGTTACTTTATTACACTAACAACAAAACAACTAAAATAGATGACACTGTGAATTGACATCACCAGGTTTCCATTATCCATCCCTGGGAAACTTGTAGTTCACCACCATATACAAGGAAAGCCATTTTTCAATGTTATATGAAAACAGTGGTACTTGGTGTAATCAAAACACCATAAACCCTAAATGTCCGGTTCAGAGCTCGCATACATAGATATAACTTATGCAATAATAAATGGCGAACTGCTACCTTTTAAACAAAGATTCTGAATGGGGTAGGTCGTGCACCTAAGGTACCATCGGAAATGGAACTCATTTTCGCTGTTCAATTTGATTGATGGCGATTGAGGAATTTATCAAGATATCGCAAATGGGGGTGGGTGGGGATAAGACTAAAGGGCTGCTACCATAAAGAAAGCTATGAAATTCTTCGAAAACTTATAATCAAGAGCATGCCTCTTTATAGGCAATGAGCAAGAAAACAAGTTAAAAAAGGATCTTTACAATCAAAGCAAAAAAGATATTCAGGTAAAATAAAATCCTAAATATATCAGATCATCTAAAATCAATTGTAAAGATAAATAGCAAAAGAAAGATGTTCAAAAAGGAAAAGGAAATAAACGAAGACTTACATTTTGTTAACAATCCGCTGACGAGAATCGGCTTGAAGCTGATTCCTCCAGTCTCCGGTATCCATTGACGCCGGAGTGCCAACGTTGGTAACTTCTCCACCGCCCTGGGGAGGAATCTGCCCTTGAGCCGCCCGCCAATTGTTATCCATTCCACGATTCTCCGACAACCAAAATCAACCTTCAGTCCAAAACCCCAAAACTCACCGTCTCCTGCTGCATAACAATCTGACTCTAAATCGCTTCGGTCGATCGATGGCCCCAAATTCTGGATTTGTTGATTACCACGAGATATATGCTTTGGCCTTTCCTTATATATTGATGAAAAGGATGTCAAATGCCTCGACTTCGGTTACAAGAACACTTCTACACAAGTTATATATATACTGCCCGGTGCCCCCTCGACTCGCATAAATTGACTATTTTTTTTGTTCCAATGTCAATATCAATATTATCTCTTTTTTAAAACGTAATATTATATATCTACTAGTATAGACTAGAAGAAATATGTATTTTGGAAGTAAAAAATTGATTTTATTCATAGGTTTTCTTAAGGTTTTTATTCATAGGTTGAGATAAGAAGGAATATTGGATATTGGTGCTATTTCATCTTTATGAAATTCTAAATCCATTAACGATTTAATTTTCACGGTTTATCACCCAATTCATAAGGTTATTTGGCGTATTGTTAATTTCCTATTTAACTCCGTTTTCCTTTTAATTTATGGAACCAGGATTATAGATCCCTATGTTTAAATAACTTTTTGTATTGTTAACTACTACTTAATTTTGTTAAATTTTCAATTTAAATGAGAAACATATAAATAGGTGTTATTTTCAAAAAGAGTGGGTGAAACTTGAAAAGTTGAAAAGCCTAATAATAGATAACATTTTTTCTATATTCGTAATATAAATATAAGGTGTAATTTCGTTATAACAGACTTATAAGAAATATTTCGTTATCTTTCATCAAGTAAAAAGATAAGAAAAATGATGAATGTTCGTCAACTTCTTTAAAGATTTTGGTGTCTTATGGGAGGTGGAAAGTGGAGATGTTTGGTTTGAAATAGAAGGTGTTCCATGTTGAAATCTGACGCGTGATGTGTGATTGATGCTTAATTGTGGTTTTGAGCGTGGAACGGAAAAATGTGGGTTTGTTAGCTTTAGCACAAAAGTGTTGCTACAACTTGGCGGGTAATTTGAGTGTAATATCGGTTATTTGCACAATATTTCACTAAATTACCAGCTATTATGGGTGGGTAATTTGAGTATGTTGGCGGTTAGTTGCACGATGTCGTCTCGCAAAATTACCAATTTTCTTTATATGTTCGGAGCACGTGTTTTGCTCTGATTTGGCCTTTCCTTCTTACCATTACAACTAAAATCACCTATTCAGTCCTTCTATTGCTATAGAGTTAAGAATCCTAAGTTATACTCATTTATAAAAAAATTCACTAATAACATTATTGGTTTAGTATTTATATTTATTGTTCTCTACTCCAAATATGTATCCATTTTTCCTTTCTTTTTTAAATTGATTAGATTATTGTTTACGGTTCCTCGACCCTAAAATAAAAGTAGTGAAGTATATGATTGGGTAATCTAATTTTACACATAAAATCATTTTAGTGGTTTGTGACAATCAATGAGATCATAAAGTTCTAAAAAGATGAACATGCGGAATGTGTGAAATAAAAACATCTTATAGATTCTGATGCATTCCTTCATAGCTTTTATGATCTCTTCTGTGATTGTGCAGAACGAAACCCAAAGGGTTACCCTTTCTCCCACTAATCTGGGGTTAAGAGGGACATGACAAATATATAGGTAAGAATAATACATAAATTAGTTAGGATAGTTTTGCAAAAAGACCAAATTCAAACCATATCCCATAATCCTAAAAAACCTAGCAATATGGAAACAAAAAAGGAGGAATAACCCCATTGTTGTGAAACACCCTGATAACCTTAACTAGAAGAGGCACGGCGCAGCCCGGTAGAGGGGCTTAGCCAGGGATCTGTGCATACTCGACACATGGAACATCCTAGTGAAGTCGTCATCGAAAATCGATAACTAGTAGGCGGATTATATCTCATATACCGCTCCGACCCCATTTTTGTGAATATAGCGCCTCTGAATTTTGAAAGTACTCCACCGGATCTATAAAGCAAATCGCAGGCGCGCCTGAGGAGGGAGGAGCAAGTTACCACTCCTCACTCCTCACATCGCCATCTCGATGTCGCCTACAACTGTGTGATGCGGAGTGTGATGCCGCCTCAACTCCGATCACAAAAAAAAGATGTCAATCTTTTTATGGGATTTATTGTAGGGTTTTAGTTTTGGTAAAGAAGGTGGTATAGTGTTTTTAGACTAGGTAGAGGTGGAAGGGGTGACTAGTGCGATGAGCCACACCAACAGTCACCCGTCGGACTGTGGATCTACTTTGTGGAACTATTCACTTTGGTGGAGAGAGAAAAGAGAATAAGAGAGAAGACTTTCTGATTAAAATTAAAATGATTATTTTCTATTTAAATAATATGTTAATTCATTTGATCATCCATTCCTTTGTCTAGTTCAGATGAGCCTTAAAAAGTAGGACATAACTATACAATTGTTAACTTTCTATTTTTAGTTTTTGCTTCTTGTTTGTTAAAAGTGAAAATTAAGGGTGTCAGAAGTGAATGTATATCATAGTATTTCAATAAGATAAAATATTAATGCTGAAAAAATGTAGTTAGTAATCCTATGTACTTTTGACCATGTTTTTTTTACACTTCAATTCAATAAAAAAATAAACTTAATCATAATGCTCTAAATTTATGTATACATTAATTAAACTGAACAAAATTATACTTTGTTAATGTAAGGGAATGAAAATGATTATAGGAGGTATGAATATAGGGGAATGGTATGAATATAGGCGGAATGATCATATTGTTGTAATCGGGACACGATTTTCTTCATCTCGCTCACAAGACACAAGTCACAAGTCACAAGACTCACAACTCTCTCATTCAAACACACTCGGAATTTTTTTATCTTTTGAACAGTGCCAAATTCTCTCTAGTTTTCTAGAGATCCATAACAAAATATCATATAACAAAACAGATTCTTCTCAAGATCTTTTCTCTCTTTCCGTCCAGCTTCTAAATCGGTCTAGCAAGTTGTTTGTTGGCCTTATTGTAACAAAGAAATACATCTAAAATGTCCATTTCAACCATTTTCATTTGGAATATTCCGTCAGCATAGTTGGACCCTGAACGTTGCTTAGTCCTTATCCCCACAAAGTTAAACTTCTTTCCATGATTATTGTGGTCCTAGTGGAGGGAAGGGTCTTGAGAATGATAGATTGGTGGTTGGGCTCACCTGAACAGGGGGTCCGAGTTTTTCGAAGAGCGTAAAGACATGCCGAACTGGCGGAAATTCGACAGTGGAAGCTACCAACCAGCGAGAAAGGGACCGCTAATGTCGGGGATACGTGGGCATATTTCCAAGGGATGAGAAATTTTGAATTTGCTCTGATTGGTTACTTTATGGATTATCGCGACTTTAGTGCATGTAGAATGCAAGGTTATGTGAATATGCACTGGGGAGGGTGTGAGAATTTCAGGAAAACATGGACCCTTCTTCATGTTTCAGTTCAATAACAAGGGACATATGTTAGCAATCTTGCACAACAGCCCAGTAGTAGTAGAGGGATGTCTCATGGCTTTCAAAAGGTTGAGGCCAGAAACGTTCCTGGGCCACTTTGGTTACCCATATTCAAATGTGGTGAGAGTGTATTGGCTGTCTCTGACATACTTTAACTCGCGGTATGTGGAGCAGTTTGTCTCTATTATTGGTACAACCCATGAGGTGGACCTGGGGTACAGAGACCAGGTGCTTGAAAATGCAGAATTAATTTGTGGCTACTAAAGTATGGTGAAAGTAAATCAACCACTGATCCCCGGGTTTTACTTCAAGAAAGTTGATAAAGGGATGGCCTAGATGAGGTTTGGCTATGAGAGGGTTTCGAAGACGTGGCGGAAATGCGGGGCTTTAGGTCACACTATGGCTACTTGCAAGTTTACGGATCCTGTAAGACTGGAGGATTACCAATGAGAGGCTCAACGAGCTGGGCCAGAGATTGGAGTTGGTGATTTTTAGGGATAGATCAGAAAACCTCAACCTAGTGCACCGGCAAGCTCCCTCACGACAGTTCTCAAGCTTCGATCTCACAAGATTTTCTTGAAGAGTGTAATCAAAGGTTTAGGAATATAGATGAAGATTCTTTCACCGATACCTTTGCGTTATATGAACTGCTACTCCAAACCCCCACAGAGCCAACGCGGGTGCTGATCAATCGTACCCGGAGTCACTAGGCCCAAGTCGGCGGAGCGGCCAGGAGTACGGCAATCCGAAGGGCATATGCGGGATTCTGAGTCAATGGATCTCGCAGCAAGATTCGCGAATCTTCCCGAAGTGCCAGATTCTTGGGACGACCCAATGGAGCGGCTCCATTCAAAACACAACTCCTCGTCACCAGAGAATTACTCTGGTTTCGAAATATATGAGGAGCAATCACCGGCTCAATTGACGCCGTCAGCATTCCCACAACTATCTGACGCGAACAATGCTGGGGCAGGATCCCAGTCGGATGGCCACAGTGACGGTGACCCAAATTTCATTGGTCCATGTAACTTACTGTTCACTTATAATGCCAACCGGGAGGTCAGAACTTGGTCGATGGTGGAGGAACAGTCGGAGGAGGAGACTACGGAGGAGATAGAGGCGGAATTAAAGGCATTTAATGTTGAGACGCTTCTGGAGGACAGGAGGGCCTACCATGCCTGACAGTAGGGTTTTAATGGAGGATTTGAGAGAGTTCGCGTAGAGTAGTAATGATAAGGGGAAATGGAGAGCACGCTTCAACAACTCTCGGAAGAGAGGCGGGGTAGTTATCCGCAATATCGACCTGCACTATCAACAATCCCATAAATTATGGACTCGGATTCTAAGGATGGGTAGTTAGGAAGGGGTGGGCGAGCATCATGTGTGGTTGCATGGTAAAGGGAAAGGAAAAAAGGTTGGCACCGGGTCGGGGGCATAGAGGAAAAAGAAAGAAGAGTACAGAGCAGGTACCCTGAAGCCTATGACCTGACAAGGGAAGAGGAGCGGGTGGAAATTTATGGAGAAGTGGGGGAGAGCATGGATGATAGGGGCAAGTTAGGTGTTGACCTTAGTAAGGAGAAGAGGCACGATGGGATCGATCCAAGGATATCTCAATCTTCGCAGGCCCAACAGGAGGATGGAAGTGGGCTTCCTTTTGACCCACTTAACCTCTTAGGGGGAAGTGGACGCCATTGACCGGATGAATGGAAATAGGGCTGATGGGAGTGGTAGCGACGGCAAACCAGACGGCGGTACCCAAGGTGGATCAACTGGAGGCCACTCTAAGCGATAAGGTGGTGGCAGGGGAGCCAGTAGATGGGGTCACGATGACCAATAGCTCCATTGGGGATACATCTGTTCACCGGGCGACGTCCCCTTTGCTTGCCATAAAATTGGTGTCGGAAGTGTGGGGTAACCCAATAGGAGAAGATCGGACAAATCAATCTTATGGAGAGGTGACGGCGGCTCCGGTAAGGGCATCACTTGGGGGCGGGAAGAGCTGCAAAAAAAGGTAAGTTTTCACAATTCCCCAAGGTAGCATCTCAGGTGTTAGGGATCAGACAGATCAATCTAATGGAGAGATCACGATGGATCTGGTGAGGGCATCACCATGGGCGGGGAAAGATGCAGAGAATAGGGAAGTTTTCATAATTCCCCAAGGTAGCATCTCGGGTGTGGGGGCTCAAAGGGAGTGACGCAGCCGCCAACTTGTGGTCTTATGAGGAGGTGGGATACGGTGGCACCAACAAAGAGATGCATTACTAAATATATAGCAAGAAAGTCAACTCTCTCTACCAGAAGAATGATTGAGGAAAACTCGAACTTGTGTATTTATCCAAGTGCCCTAAATCATAATAGGGACACGAGATTTATAGTCTCAACCAAGAAGAGTGCGATAGGTTATGGATGGGAGCCTACGGAGAGTCAGCGTTCTGAAATTGTGGGCGGTTGAAGAGTGTATGCTAGTTGCTGAAGCACTATCTAGGAAGAGGAAGAGCGATCTTGTAAATGAATTGATAGAGGTGGCGTTCCACAAAAGAATATGTGTTCGAGATGATGAGTCTGGGGATGTGGGATATATAATCAGGTACTTCCAGGAGGTGGACATGGCAACAAGGACAGAACAAGGGGTTTCGTCGATAGCAGGGGCTAGAATCTTTACCGCCACAATGGATATTATCTTGACAGCAAGGGAGGATGGAGGCAAGAAAGATGAGGCGACGACGTCTACATTGTATGGTACTTTGGTGGTTGATCCAGAACAACCACCTAGAGGTACATGAATCTACTCTCATGGAACTGCAGAGGACAGACACATCCTTTGACAATTATTGCTCTTAATTCTCTTGTTATCCAACAAAATCCAAATTTGTTATTTCTTATGGAGACCAAGTGTAATCGTAGTAAGCTTTCCAAGTGGCTAGATAAGTCTTATGTTAATGATTGGGATGTAGTAGATTATGTGGGTTCTCGTGGAGGCTTGTGTGTAGCCTGGACACAAGATATCCAACTCGTGGTAGTTAAGAAATGCCATAATTATTTTATTTGTAGTGTAACATCGATGAGTGGTGAGGAATGGACACTCGTATATTTTGCTTTATGGGCATCCGGAAAAACGCATTCGGAAAGGGATCTGGGAAAACTTAATGGCGGGCATCATGACCAACAACAAACCAATGGGAATAGTAGGGAATTTCATTAAGGTTATCGGAATCGAGGACAAGCAGTGAGGCGACATGGTAGCAAAGCAGGATACTGAGGATGTCAGGAATCTAATTCGTCTATTACGCTTTCGAGAAATAGATAACCATGGACAACTCACATGGTCCAAAGGAAGGTCGAACGGCAACATATTGTTGAACGCCCGGATAGAAGTTTTGCGAACCAAGCTTGGACTTCTTTGTTTCTGAAGAGCAGACTAAGAAATCTGCCAATTACCCGTTCTAACCATGGGCCCTCATTTCACAACACCAGTCAAAATGCCTCGAGGGTGGCCCAAGTTTGAGACCTTTTGGTCAAAACTACCTGAGGCTCGCCGCATAATGCCGGAGTCAAGGGGACGAGTAACAGACTGGTACTCCGGCCGATTCAAATCCAGCAACAACAATACCCTGTACCACATGATAAGTCCATGGTTCGTATTCAGTCCTCGCTCATACTTGGATCAGGGCCCGAGAAGGGTTATGGGCTCGAGATATGCGGATGATGGGTCCACGGGTCCATCAATCCTAATCCTTATAAGGAATGCGTATATTATGAATGTTCTACAAGGAATATACATCTTCTCAAAGATGGTAATTCAGCTACCTTAAACATGGTAATTCAACCATGCCCGAAATATACTTCTATTATATATGGTAATACAACCTCTATTCCCATAAGAGTTGTATTCATACCATAAATACATATCTTGGTGATCTACGGATTGTAGCCATATAAATACCCTAAGAGGTTTGGTAGACCTCTCATCTAATCTCATACTTTATACTATACACCTTAAGCAAATATACTGACTTGAGCGTCGGAGTGTCTATCCTTAGGACACCCGGGGCATTTGTCTTGCAGATCAGTTCGAGAGCCTGGTTCGTCATCGAAGCTTTGGTGTCCTACATACATCAATTTGGCACGCCCGGTGGGACGCCTCACACTCATTGACAACGTCGCCGAACCTTGTTTCCGATCTGGTCTAACGCACCTGAAGAAGCAACTTCTCCAACAACATGTTTGAAGCCGAGCAACCCAGACGAAGTGCCCGTGTGCTAGGGCAAAATCCGGAGGAGAATCCAGGAGCAGAACAACCCCCCCAAGGACAAGGACGAGGACGAGGACGTGGTCGACCCGGAGGATCTCGCACACGCTCCACCTCTGAATCACCATCAGGCTCTACCGTGGGGGCATGAAACTCCAACGTTCCAAACTCCTTCGTCCAAATCGTGTTGTATCTGGAAAACCCCTTTCCGGTCCAAATCCTGTTGTGTCAGGAGTGCCACCTTCTGGATCAAATCCTGTCGTGTCAGGAGTGCCACCTTCTGGATCAAATCCGGTTGCGTCAGGAGTACCACCTTCTGGATCGAATCCTGTTGGATCTGAAGCACCGAACTCGGGACCAAGAATTTCGATCCAGACTGACATGAACTACAACGAACACGTCAACAATCAAGACGGTCTTGACCCAGAGAATGAGATTGGATATGACAGACCTGATTCGATCTTCACTTCAGAAGAACAAGCACTAAGAGATCAACAAATCTTCACGGAAAAACAATAGGAGGAGGAAAGACAAAGACGTCTTAGGGAAACCTTGAGCCAGACTATAGGACATAACCTTCCATGTTCTGGGCCGACTTATATCAACCTCGACCCTCCAAGCACGATCCCTGAAGATGTCCAAACGCTGATGAGGAATTTACAGGCAAAATATCCTGACTTTGTCGCATCTTTGATAAACTCAAGTCAACAACTCAGTGCACATATGCATGAAGCTCCCAATCGAGTATCTGTCTCAGGAGCTCAAACTACACCACCTGCTGATCCTACTCAGGAACGAAGACTGCTCAATAATTTATCCAAGGATCTGCCACCTTACAATGCTCAAAGCAGTCTACCACCACCTCCTAAGGTATCCGATTGCCAGGGTGAAGGCACAGGATTGAGTAGGGAAGAGGTGAGAAGGATGTGTATCCTCAACATAGAAGAGGAACTCAGACGCGAGAAGAGGGAGCGGTCTCGAAGCGAATGGCAAAACAGTGCTGATCGGCCCTACTCACAAGATGGAGCCTACCCTACCCGAGGTAAATACGAAATTGACCAAGAAATCACACGTATTCTTGGACCCAGAGGATAAGCTGCTCGTTCTCCCTTCTCACGGCATATTGTGAATCTCCCATTCGACAACCACAAGAAGGTCCCAGAGCATTTGCCCACATACGATGGCACCAGCGATCCTAGAGAATTTCTTTCGGTCTTTTTTAAGACCTTAGAGACCAGGAACTTCCATGAATTGGAGATATGCAAGATCGTCTCCAGTTACCTCCGAGGAAAAGCACAGACATGGTTTACCAGACGAAACCAGAAAGATTGTTTGATTACTGGGATTTCGCCGAGTTCCTTCTCCATGCTTTCTTCCAGAAGAAGAAATTCACCAAGTCCCTCGGAGATCTGGGGTATGTGGCTCGCCTCGAAGGAGAGACTGTGATAGAACACTATCACAGGTACATGGATCTAGCCACTGAATGCTATGATCGAGATGAACGCCTCCTGATAAATATGTACCGGATGAGCGTGGATGATGATGTTCTAAGGATGAAATTGGCAACCAAAAATCCGACAACCATTCAACACCTTCAGGCCACCATGGAAAAATATTCTAGCAAATCAAATGCTGTGATAGGCAAAAGGCCCCCAGAATTCCTAATGGACAGAAAAGAATCCAGGGCGAAAATACCGAAGGTCGAGAAGACCGACAACGCTCCAAAGCCTACCTTCGAGGCATACACTCCTCTGGCAAGATCTCGGGCCGAAATTCTATCTATTCACAGGCACCTTTTGAAAGATCCGCCTGCCATGAAGGAATCAGCCGAACGTCAAAGGTCCCCAAAATACTGTCAATATCACCGAGATCGGGGGCATGACACGGAGGAGTGCTACAAGCTCAAGAATGAGATCGAGAAGTTAATTCGTCAAGGAATTGTGCAACAAATAGCACCTTCAATAGCTGGCGATAACCAGGGGACCCAGAGAAGGTATGGGGGAAAGCCCTGGCAGAAAAAGAAGGATGGCTATCGCAATAATAACAATAACAACCAGGGCGGCGGAGGCAACAACCTTCAAGATCCTCCTCCACCACCACCAATTGGAGCAAACCGAGTCATCAACGGCATCAATGGCTACACAGGAGAAGTAATTTCCTTGACCAAGCTTAAAGATAGTGTGCGAGCAATACCCCACACTGAGCCAGTCAACAAAAGGCTCCGCCCCGAGGAAACCCTTACCTTCTCGGATGCGGACGCCGTGCCAAACCAGATGACTCACTCGGATCCTCTCATCATCTCAGCAACCGTACAAGATACTTTAGTAAAAAGAATCTTCGTAGATGATGGGAGTGGGGTAGAAGTAATGTTTCAAGACTGCTTCCAGAAGGTAGGATTTACCAAAGGCGATCTTAAACCTACGGGTCCGATCTCGGGGTTCACAGGAAATCCAGTAATACCTCTCGGAGAAATCACACTCCCCGTCACAGTAGCA
Source organism: Sherardia arvensis (assembly GCA_948330725.1). NCBI lineage: Eukaryota > Viridiplantae > Streptophyta > Magnoliopsida > Gentianales > Rubiaceae > Sherardia > Sherardia arvensis. The sequence goes on from OX415238.1 coordinate 21,851,294, forward strand.
GGAGGAGCCAAGAGCTTGACCTTGTACTGCACATTTGTGATAGTAGACGCGATCACACCCTTCAACATTATCCTTGGCAGACCTTGGATGTTCCAAGCTAAAGCTGTATGGTCTCCCTACCACCTGATGCTGAAGTTTCCAACACCACAATGAGTAGCTTCAATCAAAGGAGACCAAGGAGTGACGCGCTCTTGCATGATCACGGCTATCCGTGACGCCAGAAAAGTGAGCAGCATCTCGGCCATCAACACAATTCTTGGAGACCTGGTCCCTGATCCCGATCTCGAACAACCCATGGTGTTCCATTTTGAGGAAGAGGCCTACAATATGATGACTACACTATGGCATAAACGCCGCCATCAAACCTTCCAAGTGGGGGAACTGGTAATGCCAGTTGGCCCGTGGTGCACTAACAAGCTAGGAAGAGCGCTGGAGTCGAGGACCAAAGGACCATACAAAATCTCCGCAGCACAATCCAGTGGATTCTACCTCTTGCAAACACGCGAAAGAGAGCACTTGGACCCTGTCATTATGGCGCCCTTCTGATGCAGGTACCTCGGAGCTAAAACCAAGTAGACCTTCTCCATATAAGGAGAAACTACTTCAATAAGGCCTACGGGCCAAGCTCTTTTTCTTTTCACCTTTTTACATTTTTATACCCGAGCTCCCAAACTCGAGGTTGTCTTTTAAATTTTACCGAACTCTCAAGTTCGAAGAATGCAATTTCTTTTCGATATATATATATCTTCTATTTTATTTTGAAGCAGTCCATACTCTCTAAATACAAAGAGAAACTATGCCTCACAAAGCATAAGTAAAGACTGCTGCCTAAAGATACATACGCTTATAAGTGCACGATTGATGCTTATCTAATATGAGCTGTTTAGACTACGTGTCTGAACTACAATCATGTTAGGGGAAAATAAAATAATATACTTATAAAAAGTATATGGTCAAAGACCAACATGATATGAGTCATGCAAACTCACAAAGTTTGGAACTTGACTTTCTACGTGATACTCCTATTAAGGTATACATCACTATTTATTAAGGCTATTCATAAGCCTAAAGAGTCAATCTTCTCAAGGATTGCAAAATAAAGACCTTTATAAAGGCAAAATCAAAAAGTGTTATTACACTAAGAAACTTCTTACACCTCGTGAAGGTCTTTATATATAGGGGCACGACCCCGACCGCGAGAAGAAGTAGATGCACGACCTCGAACACTTTGGAGGCCACGGCCCCAATTACTTTCCTCTGCCACCCTCATCAACTAAGAGGGCGTAGGGGACCCAATTCTATTTTCCACAGGTCGAGCAGGAGGGTTAGTAGAGCCACGAGCTCTAGGAGTAGGTGTCACCTCTCTACCCCTTCCACATGGGATCCCTCGAGATATACCCCCTTGGACATGAGGCCTTATCAAAGGTCCTGAATAGGGGACACCGGAATGACCACCTACTTCCCTCCTTGAAGACCCTGAAGGTATGACAAACACACCTTGAGCCTCTAGTTCCTTTATTTGGAACCTGCAAGCATTAAGCTTGGCCTGGCACATTCTCAACTCATCTATCCTGGAGGCAATCTTGTGATTCACAGTGATAGTCTCATCTCGGAGTCTAGAAATAAGAAGATCCTTCTCATGGCTCTCACCCTTGACCTTCATTAAGTCACTCTTGACTTTCCTCCATTCTTGGTCATACTCCTTATTGGTGGCCAAAGCCTTGTCGAGCGTTTCTTCCAGCTCCTTACACCTCTTCTGAAGATCGCTCTCTTCTTGATTCAGTTTAGCTCTCCGCTCCAAAGATACCTTCAGCCCGCCACGAAGACTCTCACATTCTTATCTTACTATGCTGAATCAGCTCTTGGATTCATCCAAATCTTCTTTCAGTTCCTTGTTCTTCTGAAGGACAGCTTCATACTTGACCTGCAAATCAGCACATGCAGCAGAGCAATACCGGACATAAAGGAAGGTAAAGACCAATCAATTACGAAGGCAAAACACATGTTCAGAATACATGAAACGCCAAAATCTGGCGAAAAGAGAAAAATCTTGAAGTAAAAGGCAAGGCCCTAAGGAATTACAGTCTTCTCCTGCTCATCAGAAGTTTTTGGGTCCTCATGTGAAGTATCAGCAGCCCACTTCTCCATCAGGAACGTCAGCTCAGGGTACAAACTGGATAGCTTATCTTGGAACTCCTCCAGAGTCAAAGCCCTCTTCAAAGATTCCAAGCTAGCCAGTAGACTGGTCTCGAACCCCCCAACATGGCTAAACTTTGCCCGAAACTCCTTCATACTCTCTGGCACTTCGGGCCAAGTGTAGGCATGAGCGAGACATCCTTGAATTTCTTCACTGAGAAACCCTTCAGGAACCCACATCTTCGAGAGCTCAGATTTATGATAAAATTTGCCATACTCTTGGCGATGAGCCTCCATCTCTGGACAGTTGAGGCAGAAGTCTATTATCAGCCGAACTAGTCGCCTCTGGCTAACGGGATCAGCATACTGGTCTCTCTCCGCTTCCACCAATGCCGTGTTCCTTTGTAATTCTAGGAAGGAACCATCAGACAACCTTTTTGCCTTCTTCAAGGCTTGAACCTCCTCTTCCAAGGCTTTTATTCTGGCCTTATCTTGAGCCCTTTCATCCTGGAAATGCTTCAGCATATCTGAAGGTTCCTTAAACCTCTTAGACATCTCCTTATCCATCAACTCGAGCTCGAACTCCTGTCCCCGAGAACGGTCATACAACATCCGAAGAGAATTGTACATATGCCTCATCAGACTCGCAGACTGCAAACGAAGACAAAGATAATTAGATAACTACACAGCTTATCCTATCAGAAGCTATTACGAATCATACCTGGTTAACTTCGGGACAGCCCGGTACCACCTCGACTAGAACCTCAGAAGGAGGAGGTGCCACATACTTCTCGAACTCTCCCAATGGTCCGAGTTCGAGCCTCGGCCTCTTTGAAGACTTGTCTGAAGAGCTCCCTGAAACCTCAAGATCCCCCTTCTTCTCATTACTGTTCAACTGCCCTCTGGATTCAGCTATCTTGGCCAACAAACTCGCTTCCTTGTTCCCTCTAGAAGCACCCACTGCATATATAAGGAAGGAAGTTAGCGCAAGAAGTAATGGATAAATTGCGGACGAGAATATAACACAAGAAGAAATACCCTCTTGCAACGCATCTGATTCTACCACAGAATTTATCATCATGACCTCATCTACACTTTCGGTCGTGATGGGAAGGACACTAGGGGTCCGAGACATTACCTTTCTCGGACATCGAACTAAGGATGAACCCTTATCCTCTTCCTCATCTGATGGATCTAAAGCCACAGGAACAAACAAGCAGTCTGCCTCCTCAATCACTTTCAGCTGTGATTTAGCCTTCTTGGGCCCCTGAACCAACCTTTTAAACCGATGCCCACGTCGAGCATCTTTCATCAGACCCGAGATTTCCTTATTTACCTCTTTCTCGGATATCTCATCTTGGGCAGCTCTCTATTCTAATGCTCTATAGGCATGCAATACCTTAGCTGCACCACCTGGATCCTGCTCCATAGACAGAAGGGCTTCATACCAGTCCATCTCAACACCTTCTGGCTGATCAAAATGTGACAACTTCAAGAAGCTGCAATTTTGAAGAGTACGGCCGGATAGTTGATTCAACCAGCCATATGTTTCTATAGGCCATTTCCAACCCATTTGATGATCTCAAGATACAAACTTACCCTCTCTAAGTTTGATCTTATCATTCACCAACTTCCCAGCTATATTCAGCAGTTGGCGGGACAACTCCACTTCAGACCAGACCTCATTCTGAACTTCCTCATTCCAATCAGGAACTTCATACTTGGTTCGATCGAAGGTTAGTTTTACCTTATCCCACTTCCCGCACTTCACAGGAAGTACAAAAAGCTTACCTAAAGTAGTATCTCGAGGGGTCAAGGTCACACTTTGCTTAACAATGGAAACCTTATACATGGTTCGCAACAAGGAGAGACTGGGATGATAACCTTTACAAGCGCACCAAGTTATTAAAGCCATAATGATTACTATCACATTGACATGTAGCTGACCTGGATGAATCCTATAATGTTGAAGAAAATCATCCAATAATGGGGGAAAAGGGAAGGCTAATCCATGTTGCAAAAATCTACCATATATGACCCCTCGGGTCGGAGTTACTAACTCAACTGCAGGCTTATCTTCTCCAAAGTACATGAGGTCAGCATCAGAAGGAATTGAAAAGGGACAATCTCCTGCGTAAATAGCAGCATCAACGCGTGCTTTATCCTCCTTCTTCGACTCTCTGCTACTACCTTCACCATCCATGGATACAATACCTCTGGATGCATGCATGACCACGAGGCTATTCCCCTCTATTTGGGCCCTCCTGGTCATAGCCCTCAACCTCTTCTTTTCCTCAGAGGCTTTCTTCTTTAAAACTACATGTTTTTTCCCACTTGCTACCTCAGCTCTGCGGCGGTCATGGGAGCTACTCTCCTCAGCCTGAGCTTCTACATACTCTCCCTCATCATGATGGGGGACAGAAATTTTTCTACGACTATTGCTCATGATTACAGAGAGTATGGGGGGAAATATACACAAAAGAGATAAAAGGGAAAAACAGACACAAGAAAATGTGCAGAGAAAGAAAATAGCACTTACTGGTGATGGAAGCAGAAATTTGGGGTTTCGGAAATTGATGAAGTATTGATGCGTCTTCTGAACTTGGAAAGAAGAAATTTTCGAATAAGAGAAGACAATGGGAATGATTTGGGAAATTTAATCCAAACCCAGACATCATTGAAGACGAGCAATTACCTCGATTCTGTTTCCAAGGCAAAGTAATTGGAGAGACGGGGGACAAACCGTCTCTACTTGCCAATGAAGACACGCCACGTGTATCTACCATCTGGATTTCAAAAGAAGCTAATCTCAGCCGTCCATATATCTGATGGAATACGAAAGAACTTGAAACTAGATATTCAGAAGGGTAAGCCCGAAAGGACAGTCCTAGATAGACACCCCGAGCTTAACACCTCGAGTTATTCTCCCTTGAGTTATTGGTCTTCCCTCGAGAAGAAAGCCTCTCCTTAAACCTTCGAGATGGAGCACTCTATATTCTGAAGATCTACCTTGGGGCTACTGATAAGTCCATGGTTCGTATTCGGACCTCGTTCATACTCGGACCAGGGCCCGAGAAGGGTTATGGGCTCGAGATACGCGGAGGATGGGTCCACGGGTCCATCAATCCTAATACTTATAAGGAATGCGTATATTATGAATGTTCTATAAGGAATATACATCTTCTCAAAGATGGTAATTCGGCTACCTTAAACATGGTAATACAACCATGCCCGAAATATACTTCTATTATATATGGTAATACAACCTCTATTCCCATAAGAGTTGTATTCATACCATAAATACATATCTTGGTGATCTACGGATTGTAGCCATATAAATACCCTAAGAGGTTTGGTAGACCTCTCATCTAATATCATACTTTATACTATACGCCTTAAGTAAATATACTGACTTGAGCGTCAGAGTGTCTATCCCCGGGACACCCGGGGCCTTTGTCTTGCAGATCAGTTCGAGAGCCTGGTTCGTCGTCGAAGCGTTGGTGTCCTACATACATCACCATAACAAAATGAGATGAAGATGTTGGATGACAGACTCAGGTTTACGATAGGTCGACTGAAGAACTGGCACCACGATAATAATGGGTGCCTGAATGAGGAAATTAGAAAGATGGAGGCTGAAATCGTCTGGTGCAGACAAATGGACAGTTCCAGACAGCTAAGGAAAAGAAGGTGGAACTGGATGGCCTCCTTGATATGCAGAATGATTATTGGAAGCAAAGAGCTAAACTAGTATGGTTTAAGGAGGGAAATAGGAATACCGGGTTTTACAATAGCTAGGTGAAGAAGAAGAGGATTAGAAACATGATCTTGCAGTTGATGAATGCACATGGGGAGTGGGTGACTGAACCTATGGCTCTACATGATCTAGTTGTGAGCCACATTAGCACGGTCTTAACAAGGAATCGGTAATGCCACCTGATGTATTTGGTCAGACTACGATGAAGGATGTTTTAACGCTGATTTTGCCGGTGGTAACAGATCAACATCAGGCACGACTAACAACTCAGGTATCGGTAGAGGAAGTCAGAAGAGCCATTTTTCAGATGGGGAAGTGGAAAGCACCAGGCTCGGATGGAATTCGACCAGGATTTTATCAGGTATACTAGGAGGAAGTCGGGAAGGATCTCACGAAAGCGGTACATGAGTTTTTTATTCTGAAAGGATGCTGGAAAATTGGAACCAAATGAATATTACCATGATACCCAAAACCAAGGTACCTAAATTTCCCTCTGACTTGCGGCCAATTAGTTTATGTAATGTTACATACGAAATTGTCGCAAAAACTCTAGCCGATGGGTTAAAGACAATTATAGGGTACTTGATATCTGGAAATCAGGTGACTTTTGTACATGGTAGATCGATTGTAGAGAACTCTTTAATTGCTCATGAAATGATAGAGTGGATTATGAAAAGGAAGAAAGGAAGAAAAGTGTGGGGGTCATTGAAAATTGACATGAGTAAGGCTTACAATAGAGTGTCGTGGGTATTTCTTAGAAGTGCCTTGGAAAGATTGGGTTTTCCAATGAAGTGGGTAGCATGGGTTATGGAATATGGAATGTGTTTCAACAATTTCATATTCTATTAGAGTAAATGGGGTTTGTTCACATCTGTTCATGCCAATTCAGGGACTGAGGTAGGGGTGCCCTCTATCCCCATTCATGTTCATCATATGTCAGGATGCATTCTCCGACATGCTTAGGTCGGAGGGTTTTCAGAGTGTGTGTGCATGATTTCAATTAGGTAGGGAGGTACCTCGAGTGTCCCATCTGATGTTTGTAGACGATTCCATCCTTTTTATGGAAGTGCCGGAGCTGGGGTGAGGAAGCTTCACTACTGGACGCTGGTAGCAACCACGGCACAAGACCCACCCCAATGACGGCGTTTCTGACCGCCGTTGGTGGCTGCGATGTGGTAGGGGGTCACCCGTTAGTGGCGTTTCATGGAACCGCCGTTACAGGTTCCGATATCGAAACTAGTTAAGAATTCAACAAAACAAATCTGGGCTTTCCGATCGAAATCGAAAAACCCAGATGAACATGAAAAACACGAAGAATAAACCCAGAAAACGAAAAAAATCCAGATGAACACGAAGAACACTAAGAACATCAAGCACATATCCATCCTAACAAAACGAATAACAGATTCATCCTAACATCAAGAAATTGACCTACAAATCACACTAATACCTTCATACTCAAAACACGTTCATCAACAATAGATTCATCAACAAAAAACATGTTCATACTCAAATCAATCACAAATAACTAATCTTTATGTAAATTCATCAACAAAAACAAATTCATAGAGATCCATCACTAAGATTATATCCTAACACTTCAATAACAACAAATTAATCGATTAGATTCATAAATTTGAAATGGGCTCCGATGCAATCAAAAACAAGAAACTAAAATTCACAAAAAAATCAATGAAAATTACATATTACCTCTTTATGATTGAATCTCCATGGAATAGAGTTAAGAGATCAAGGAAAAATGGTTAACATTTAGAAAAGAGAGTGGCTGGGATTGAGATTTTGAGTGGAATCAAAGATAGAAATAAACTTGGGAGAAAGTTGGGAGAATTGGGGATGAATGTGAGAAGATAAGACTATGGGTAGAAAGATAACATCTATATCCGCTGAATATGATTATATATCATGTCGTGTTCCTTAACCGGAACCACATTATGTTCAACCATGTAACGCGGGTTTTTTTGTTCCACCTTAAATATTATGACTTCACAAGTGGGACCCTTCAACACAAACACATATTCTGATTAGTTCAGACTGCGGAACCTACACAGAGAACGGCGTTCTTGGCAAACCGCCGTCACACAAGTGCCGTAAACTGGTTTCCGCCGTTAATTGTGCGGCGTTTATGTCCCATACGCCGTAAATTCCATTTGCTCAGCTACGTCAGCAACCTTCCGATATCGGAACGTCATTAGATACGGCGTTTTCGGCAAACCGCCGTATACTGGCGCAGTGAAAGGCTATGCTTCCACTAGTGCTTGCGTCAATTAACTTAATTGTGGCGTACTCGGGCCAGGGATAAATTTTGACAAGTCCTCCTATTTAGTAAGCCCGAATGCGCATGGTTAAACAGCTGACCTAATCAAAATGACATTCAATGTTCAACATAATCTACTACAATCGAAGGACCTTCGGCATAATATTGACTTCAGGGGGTTTAAGATTTCTCTGTTCAGAGGGCTGCAACAGAAAGTGATAGCTAAAGCAGCTTCTTGGAGGAAGAGTAATCTCTTAGTTATAGGAAGGGTATCGCTATATCGGCATGTTTTAATGAGCCTGGCGCAATATACTATTGGGAGATAGAGAAGTGGATAAGCACATGGTAAGGTCCAGTTGGGCGGGTGACATTGAAGGGAGTAAGATCCATTGGAAAGCTTGGTCAACTCTGTGCAGGTCCAAAGGATGAGGGGTCTATGCATGAGATTGATGGCTCAGATGAATCAGGCCATGCTGGGAAAATAAGCGTAGTCCCTGGTATCAAACAATGAATCATTCTTTGCCCGGTTCTCTTTAGGGAATATTGCTTTAGAAAGGGTTTCTTAGAAACAAAACCAAAATCAGGAGACTCATGGGGATGGATGGGGATACTCTAGGGAAGTGAGCTACTAAAATCTCATCTAAAATGGAAAATAGTGATGGGGAAGGAGGTGTCTCCCAGCAAACTGCATTCCAAATGGAAACAACCCAATCAAATATAATACGGGCGTCCTACAACTGATAAACTTCTCCGTTAGCGATGTGATAGATAATCAGAGGATGTGGAGAATTCCCCTACTACGTACGATCTTCCAAGAGGACATCATTCAAGAGATCATAAAGATCCACATCACTCAACATCCACAGGGAGGACGAGACTTTCTAGTGTGGGACAAGGAGATTCTTTGGAAATATACGGTCAGGTCTGCCTATCATGCTGTTGTGGAGCTCCAACGGCGCGTTCGTTGTCTGGATCAGGGAGGGTCGATGAGGGTGAGAGATGGAGTGGTTTCTGGAAGCAGTTATGACATAGTGGTATGTCAGAGAATATCAAAATTCTAATATGAATGATCCAGGACGCGTGTTCAGCGAATCCGAATCCGCGGAAACAAGGGCTCAATATTTCGTAAAAGTGCTATATGTGTGGATGCTACGATTAATCAGTGGAGCATATGATCTTCGAATGCCAGGTATCTAAGAGGATTTGGAGAAGGTACGGGTTAGGCTTAGACTTTGGTTTGTCAACACCCACGTCGTTGAAGGAGGGGCTCTTAACATGGTATAAGGTAGCACCGGAGACAAATGATAAAGTGTTAGCATGTATCGTGATTTGGCAATTTGGTGTACAGGGAATTCTGTCACTTTTGACAATCAGGTTGCCAATTTGGAATGAGCTCAGGCAATCATTGAGCAACTGGTGGCAGTTAAGGCCAGGGTTGAAACGGCTAGCAGAGGCAACATCAACAACATGCATGGGATTTTGGAGTATGCAATAAGTAAGGCGTAGAGGAGCTCCCCTTTCGGGAGACCATGGAGGTAGGGGATATCAAGTTGTACTGTATGAAGAGCAAGGCTAATATTGGTGCAATTGCTATTCCAGAGGTGCGGATTACTACAAATGCAGCCTTTAAAGCAGACAAGGGCGATGGAACAGTTGCTTGGTGTGCAGGAGGAACCGGCTCGTCCAACAATTGGCAGGGATCAGCGGCTCTATTGGTGGCTTCGGCAGTCCATGCAGAGCTACTAGCAATCATGTTGGCTATGAAGCAAGCAAATAAGAGGCTAATTCACCAGATAACAATCCAGACGGATTGTTCTAATGCGTTGTGCTACATCAGCAATCATCCAGTCATCCCCACGAATGTCCGTCAGTTAGTAGACAAAATCAAGTTGTTGGCGATGGGCTTTGCCTAATGTGCCATTGTTAAGGTTTATAGGGTATTCATGAATGAGGCGCATACTTCAATGCACTCGAGTAATGCTTGTAACCATACCATTTTATGTTCTAATGGGAATTAGTAATATCGTTGCTTTTCAAACAAAAAGAAGATTATATTGTTTTTGTTTGATTTGCAAGGAAGAATGATTATTATTACTAAAGTAATATATGGTTTAGGGTTTAGTGGGTGAATCAAATTCATTAACATGGCATATAGGGTTAATGGGTGATCGGCTTACATTGGGAAATTGAAGTGGGTCATCTTTAATCATTATAGCCAACCAAACAACGTTAACATGTTCTACTATCAAACACATTAACTAGTGCTAATTACCCCTAACCAAACAGACCCTAAAAAATAGTTTGTCAAAAAGTATAGGAATCACAGTGATAAACCTTAAAGTAGCTAACATTTAGTTACATGGTTGGAGATTTCTTTATTGAGAAAGACTTGGGTAGGACCGTCCTACCATAAACATATGATCGGACGAGGACTCCATTGCAATTTATGAAAACCTTTAAAATTTCACGGGTTATAAATCCGGGTAAAAATCGGGTTATAACAAAAGTCACGGGTCACCGTTAAGAGGCCATCAACAAAACTAATCTCCAAACCTCCTTTATTAACTGAGTCAAAGCAAACAATGCTTACTCCAACCCACCTCACTGATATATCGTCTTTTCCAACCACAAATTCTACCCCACATGTCCTCTCCTCCATTAACGCATCACATAATTTAATATAGTAAAAGTAAATACTATTATACTCACTAGATTAAATAAACCTAAAAAATCTAACCTATATCAGTTAATGTTTTTTTTAATAAGAAGATCACCCAGAATTGGATGAGGGGGATTTATTGGGCACCCATACACATATAAAATGCCAAAATTTGGCCAAGTCTAATTATAGGCCGAGCATGGTCAGCAAAAATAGAGGTGAAACAAAACACCCTCATCTCCCTAAACTCAAGATCAAAACTACATACGGGAATCATCTTAGCCAACGTCTAGGACAAAGAGCAACTCTGACGCCCGAGGGTTTTGATTCTAGTCTAGTGAGATGGTATTTACAAAAGAATAATAAAACAGTAAATTTTAGAGCCAAAGGAGTTATGCCAATGGCAGAAACTTGGTGATGGTGATCCAAGAACTGTGAGTTGTGGATAAATTCCTACCTGGGACAGACTTTAGTTCGATATTCTGAGTGATGGAGTATGGCTGGCATCAAGGAGGACCAAACCTTGTATGTTAGGAGGCAGATCAGTCCATGCAAAAGTATGCTGAGCATGATGCTCTCTACGGAATCTGGCTAGCATATATATACGCCGGTTGATTTGCTTCTCTCAGGATGTGAGTTCTATGTGTTGTCCCAGTAGCTGTGATAGAGCATCAACCTGATTGAACAAGGTCCGGCGGCTTCTTTTAGGGTCTTTCATCATTTCCACAGCCAGCTTGCAGTCAGACTCCACCATGAAGGACTGGTTGAGTTGTAAGCCTCTCTTTTTATCCCAGCTTCTATAGCTATGATTTCTGCATGAAGAGGGGAGGGTGATTCTGTATAAAAACCCGAGGCCTCCAAAAAATCCCCTGCTATGTTCCTGATCAAAATAGAGATGCCAGCTTGGTTGGACTTCCAAGAACCATCAACGTTAAGCTTTATTCCCTGCATAGGCTTCTGCCAGAAAACTATAGAAATTAGCGGTTTCGGGGGGTTTCTAATAGGAGGAACATATCCAGCGGCTGCAAGCTCATAATCCACCTCTCTTGAAATGTAAAGAGGTTTAGCCGACAGCGAAACATAAATATGATCTTTAAGGTTTTTTGTCAAAATATCAAGGCTTGATGGGATATTTTCAAAAATCATCATGTTTCTAGCCTTCCACAAAATCCAGCATACAAAAATAGGTGCGGTTTGGTTTAAATGTGTATGCAATTTTGACAAACCAGAAAAAGACCAGTTTGATGCTAACCTATCCCAAAGATTATCACTATCTATGTAGGAAGTAGCACAAATGATATACATTTGTTTCCACAACATTGTAGCAATATGGCGGTCATTAAAGTAGTGTTGTAGTGAATGAACATGGTTACGAAAACACAATTTGAAAGCAAGTTAAAACCAAACTGAGATAACTCATCATCGAAAGGGAGTATGGCATTTAATAGTCTCCACATAAAAATAGATTACTTCTTTTGGATCAAGGGGGGCCAGATTTTGGATAGAACTGGGAGGGATTGTTTGGGTGGCCTCAGTACCAAGTATGCAGATTTGAAAGTAAAATTTCCCAGTCTGTCTACCTTCCGTATCAATCTATCTAGTCTGTGAGGGAAGATAAAGGCAGAGAGTAAAAATTGCATGATTTTTGGTGGAAGTGTGGGCTGAAGAAGAGGTAGGGCTATGGTTTTGTTTGCAATGAAACCTGCTACTGTAAGATCAAGGTACTGTTCTGGTATAGTATTAAAATGGTCAATTAAGGGTCCTTGATGTGTCCAGTTTGCCAGCCAAAAATTGCACTGACCATTACCATGTATGACTTTAGAATTGGATTCTGCAAATATATTTATATTGCATATCATTTTCCATGTCTGAGATTTTCTTTTTGAGATAGGCAGTGAGCAATGAAATGTGTCCACGGGGCACTTCCATTCTGATATTTCCACCATAGTTTACAAGCAAAAACTTTGATTATGGTGGAGAGAGATCTCAAGCCTAAACCATTTTGGACAGTAGGATAACAAATTGAATCCCACTTTCTCCATGATTTTTTGGGACCAGATTCAGACACCCCCAAAAGAAAATTGAGAATTTCCTCTCAATTTTCTTTATTATCTGTTTTGTAGGTGCCATTACTGGCCAAATGTGTTGTGGAAGGGAATATAGGTATAATTTAATTAAAGTCAATTTTCTCCCAGTGGAGAGACATATATTCTTCCAATTTTTCAGTCTCCTATCAATTTACTTCCAGTTCTGGTTGGAAGTGTGAATTGAGGATTCTGCCTGAAAATATTTGTACTCCAAGATATTTAAATGGTAGACTACCTAATTTTATGCCCATAATGATTTGAATCTGTCTTATTTTAGGCTTAGATGTATGTCTACTCACATAGAAATCACTCTTTTCATAGTTTATTTTCTGACCTGTAGTTTCCTTAAGAGTTGCTAGAAAAGCTTTCATTCTCACTAGGCTCTGTTTGGATGCACTCAGAAAAATTATGGTATCATCACCATAGCTTAGATGAGAGATAGGAGCAACAATTGGGGGAGTCTGAAGAAATTGATTTTTCTAGTTTGAAATGCATAGGACATACTTCTTGTAAAAGATTCAGAAAAGAGATTAAATAGGAAAGGGGAGAGGGGGTCACCCTGTCTAATACCCCTACATGCTGTGAAGAATCCTACAGGTTTACCATTGATAAGGACTGAGAACCATGCATCTGACAGATTTTTCATTATGCAATTAATAAATCTACCATGGAAACTAATGTTTTGGAGAATGCTTTTTAAAAAAGGCCAGTTTACCCTATCAAAAGCTTTCATGATTCAACAAGTCAAGTTTAAAGACACAGTTTCGATCTCTACCCTTTTGATGTAAGAATCTGAACGTTTCCTTCAAGTAGATGACATTATCAGAAATATTCAGAAATCCATCCATTCTCTCGGAGCTTGACACTATTTTTGGTCAATTTGGATACCACGTTGGCTAAATAAATGGGAACCTCGAAATCGTGCTTGGCCTCATTCCTCACGTTCAAGTTCCACTTAGGAACGCTATACTTTGTTCGATTGAACATCAACCGAACCTTATGCTAGTCCGAGTTGTTATTTGGAAAGTCAAAGGGCTTCTTATCTCGGGGTGTCACAGTCACTGAACCCTTGGTACATGCCATCTTGTACAGACTTCTAAATGACTCGAAGCTAGGCTCAACATTCTCTTGGGCAGACCAGGTGATTAAAGCCACGATTATCACCACCACATTCGAGCGCACTTGTCCAAGATGAACCAGGTAGTGGTTTAAACATCTCGTGATTAAAGGGGGAAAAGGGAAGGTGAGGCCATACTCTATGAACCTCCCGCAAATCACCCCTTACTAAGAGTGACCAAATTCTTAGTCACTATTGCATCATCAACATACATCATGTCTCGATCCAACGGAAAAGAGTACCTACAATTATCTACATATTCTCGGGCCTTGTCCGGAGCCTTGTGATCCTTCACCGAAACATTGCTTTGACCCGCCATGGCAGCAATGGTTTTCCCCCCTAGCGAGATCTCCGTACCAGGAGGACGTGGTAAAGGCGTTGCATCCTTCATCAGTTGGGGCTGCAGATGGGACCAATAATAGATCCATTTGCTTGCCTATCCCTTTGTGCATCGGAATCTCAACCAGGCATTTTCTTTTAGCAATTTGCGATCACCATACCCGGTGCTAATATCTTCTGTCACAGCACTCTCATCCACTATGCTATCCCGTTCGGGGCTAGATTCCACTTTAGATTGAGAACTTTTGCTCGACATGATAAGCAGAGAGGATGTGGGGAAAATAGGGTAGAAGAATTAAACAAGAAAACACAGAGAGTAATCTGAATAAATATTCGAATACTTACTAATTGAGAAGAATATTGATAATGGGCTTCTGAAGAAAATTGAGAAGATGTCATCTACAAAACTTGGAAATATGAAGATGAGAAAGAAAAGCAAATATTTCGGGGATATAACCCAAAATTAAAACGCATTTAAGTGGGAAAATTACCTGGAGCCGTGTATCAATGCAAGCAAGTGGAGAGGTGGGGACAAATCGCCCTCATTACCGAATAAATAGGCAAAACGTGTTTCCAACTTCCAGATAGGAAGAGGATTCAAACTTAGCTGTTCACATGTCCAGATGGAATATGAAACAAATTAAAACTAGATATTCAGAAGAGTCAACCCGAGCGGTCAATCCGAGAGGATGCTCCGAGTTACCACTTCGAGATACATCCCTCGAGTTTCTCAAATTTTACCCCCAAGTAAAAGACTTCGAGAAAACCCCTCGAGAGGAAATCTCAAATTGTGAACATCTATCTTGGGGCTACCGATAAGTCCATGGTCCGCGCTAGTAGGCTTCGTTCGGACTCGGACCGAGGGTCGAGAGGCTCCGGGCTCGGGATACACGGGTGATGGGCTTACGGATCCATCAACATAGTCTAAACATGGACTACATATATTCGGAATTGCCAACAAGGAATACACTTCCTCTAATTATGGGAATACAATTGTTATTACCATAAGAGTTGTATCAATACTTGAATAACAAACATGCCTATCTAAGGATTGGAACACTATAAATACAAAGGCTTGGTAAACCTCTCCAATCTATCTTGTACAGACTACGCTTATGCTTATTGCTTCTCAAGGCTGTTTACTGACTTAAGTATTGGAGTGTTTACCCCCAGCCACTCGGGGGTCTTGTCTTGCAGATCAGTTCGTGAGCTCGGTTCGAGATCATCTGCGGGTTCCAAACATCCATCAGCTAGTAAGCAATACCACAAGAAAGCTAGAGTAGCACATGCACGTCACCAAGAAACATTCATAATCATGGTAAAATCACACATACATGGAAGTATATACTCACAGAATGAATAAGAGATGAAAGAAAATAAAAAGATGATGAATGAAGGTCTCACATCAATAAAGAACTAGACTAGATCAACCCCGCTACATAAATGTTTAGCCTAGGAGGCTACCAATCAAACAAAATATTCAAACCCTAAGTACATGAAACTAGATCTAGAAAGTAAAGAAAAGTAGAGAGAAAACAGAGTTTGGGACGTTCAAAATGTGGTGGAAAATTTAGATCTATAAAATGAGATAAGACAACTTAAATAGGCAAGGAAAAAGGCAAGACGGGATAGTGACGGACGGCGAGTCACCGCGAAATCACGGGTACGACCGTACGACATTGTGCATGCTGCGGACACACGGCTAGGTACGCGCTGGATCTCGGCCCCTTCATTCTCGACCCCTTCATGTGACGATGCGCGTGCTGGCGCGGGGACTCGCACACCACCCTCTATCTCGCGTAGACACGCACCACCGTTTGTATTGACTCCGGATGGTCGTTCGCCTTCTCGGCCCCTTGATCATTTTATCGGCTCTTTGCGTGGAGGGCATCATGGCTTTGCGGTCAGGCTCGCCCATTGGTCGGTTTTAATTTTTTTTTGTAGTTTGACATTTCTTGGCTCCTACGGTTTTTTCTTCTTGTGCAATTGGGACTTTTTCACATGATGATGTCCTTTCTCGTGCATAGCGACAAGTAAACCTTCGAGTAGTACCTAAAAGCAATTCCAAGGAAAAATAGTGGAAACGACCACTAGAACCGCTCTTAGCACAATAAGGCAACAAATTCACATCAACGCTTATGAAACTACATCAAGTGTTATATGCAATGTGAAATATGGCACTCGTTCTTTTCAATTCCCAGTGCAATGGATTCAATTGATACTAAACTAAGTCACATCAGTAAGTGAGGCTTCCCTTTTTCAAACTAGTCAAAGGACTTAGACAAGAATGCCCTATATCTCCATATATATCTTTTTATAATCTGTCAATAATTACTATCAGGTTTTCTGAACTCTGCATTAGGAATAACAATATCTCATACTCTAGGATTTAATTGTGGTCAATGGGTTAAGAACCTTACTCATCTCATGTATGCTGATGATTGTATCATATTTCTCAAGTGTCAATATCAGAGATACTTTCATTTGGCAGAGATTCCGTATTAATTTGCCAGATTTTCAAGTCAGAAAATCAATTTTAATAAGTTCTTGCTGCGAGTTAGCCCAATTAAAATTCACATGAGGAAAGCTTACCTAGACATGTACTGAACATTCATGGCCAGGGTATAGGTTAATATTATTTGGGAATTAATGTGAATTTAGCACAAGGCCAGACAAAAATATGATTCAAGAAAAACCAAATACCTGAACCTACTAGGAAGAATAACCCTTGCTAAGCACCCATTGTCTACTTTAGCCATGTATCCCATGGGAATCTTCAAGATCCATGTCATCATGGACAAAATAGATAAAATGACAGCTAAAAATTTATATGGGCAGGAGAGATAGAGAGCAACAAAATACATCAAGGTGGTATGGGACTTAGAAAATCAAGTGATATGAATAAGGTTTTACTTGCAAAATATGCAGGGAGTATATTGACATAACCACATTTTTTCTTCTCAAAGTTCTTTGAGCACTAGTTTTGTATGAACACGGAATTCCAAAACCTTGAATTAAGAGAACAAAACTCTTGGGGGTGGAAGTCGATAGTGTGGGCATTTGAACTTGTCAATCAAGATCTAGTATGGTAGGTAGAGAAAGGGAAACATAATACATGTATTAGAGCAGTGTATTTTTATAGCACAAAACCCTTTGCAGCAAAATCAGGTTATATCTCAAAATTCAGACTTAAGAGTGGAGCATTTGATTACAGAAGAAAGAGAATGAAGAAAGCCTCTTCTAAGAACCTTATTCTCATCTCAGATATTAATAGAGACAGAGACATTGAGATATATATTACAAAACATGGAGATCGGAAGACAAACTGGTATGGAGTGCGGTTTCAATGGAGAAATATAACGTCAAAGATGGTTATATGAAACTTCAAGCTCGCTGTAAGGCACATACAACCACATCAAACCAGACAAGGGCAAGATATGGGGTTTAAATTTGGCTCTTAAAATTATCACTATGGTTTGGAGGTGGAGGGCATTACATATTCATAGCTTGGGGTTGCGGTTTAGGAAATCCATAGATCCTCTTGTATGCAAAAGATGTAGTCAGATACGGGAGGAATCAACCCACCTTATCCTAGGTTGTGTAAAGGCCTTAAGAATATGAAGGACATCAAGGCTGAGTTTTGATTTCACCTCAAATCCAGTGAGTGATTTTAGAACATGGTTCTAGCAATGGTTTGATGCAGCACAAGATATAGAGCATATTCAGTCGGCCCTATGCATTATATGGAATGTACGGAAAGATAGGAATGCAGAAATCTTTGAGAACAAAACGTGGACTCTCCAAGTGTTTTTTAAAATATTAAAACCACCATGTCGGTGGAGGGGATTTTATTGACACCCATGGCCTGAAAAGGGACTAAGAGTTTTACAGAAGGTTTGTTACTTTACATGAGCATTAGCTCAGCCAAAGAGTTGCCTCAAAAGAATGAAATAATGAGAGTGTGATACTCTAAAAGCTCCATCCTCAGACTTCCAACATACACCGAGCATGTTAGTGAATTGTTACACAAAACATAAATTTGCCAAATGCTGGAGGAAGTGGAGGGGAGCTTTTATAAAAAAGCAGCCTTAATGCTACAAAAAATGCCCTAATTCTCCGTACTCTCTGTGCAGATGCTGTTTGCATTCTTTATTGTCTGGTATCCCAATGGCTCCTCCATTGGGTCTTCTTGTCTCTACAAGTAAAAAATCAGTAGCATCTGTTCCCATATTGCTACAAACATTTCTAATGTTACCAACCCCAATCTGATCAAGTGTAATCATACTTTTTAGCAAAGGTGGAGCATTATGATAAGTAAGAGAGAAGGAGGATAATTGTTGGCTGCACATCTTAGCTATGTAATCAGCAATAGTATTACCCTCCCTGAAGGAGTGAGAGATGTTAATGTCTCTAGTCATCATATGCAGCTTATGGCATAAACTAAACAAATTCCAGTCTGCTAGGAAAGGATTATGGATGCATTTTATAGCATATAGACAGTCAGATTCTAGCATGATATCATGATATTGACTGCCGATTTCTAGACCAAGTTCCACAGCCATCAGTTCAGCAGATAAAGGGGAATAATTAGAAACAAATTTGAGCTCCATTCTCAGCACTTGTCCATGAACATCTCTAACTACAATGCCTAATCCAACCTTATCTGGACTCAGAAAGGAAGCATCTACATTAATAATTTTAACACCAGAATCTGGGGGTATCCATCTGACTGATCTAGCAATTTTTAGTTTTTTCTGTCTAAGGAATGAACTAGACCAGTATGTAGTAGCTGCATATGTTTGACAGAATTTCCATGTAGTGGAAATGCTGTAAAAATTGCAGATACTTTCTGGGCTATCTGAAGCAACAGAGCATGTGAGTCTGTGTCTAGCTTGTCAAATAGTAATCTATTCCTCCTACACCATAAACACCAAAATGTTGTTATGAGTGAAGTTAGAATGACAGAAGTATGCAGCTTGGATGAACCTTTAAAATTAATGTAGTATGAAAGTCTATGTTTAAAGGATCTGAAAATAGGAATAGGTACTTGCAATACCACATGCATATTATCAAACATTCTAACATTTTTGGCACAATCATGGAAGTAATGGTTTATGGAGTCCAGATTATTGCAAAGGGGGCATTTTGATGACAAATTAATACCACATTTTTGAAGAACATCATCAAAAGGAAGAATACCATTAACCATCCTCCAAATGAAGACAGAGATTTGAGAGGGTATATGCTTATTCCATACCTTGCTTATACCATGCAAGTCTGATCTTTCCCGTCTCAATAATTTATATGCTGACTTGATGGTGAAATTTCCAGCTTTATCAGGGCACCATACCAATCTGTCCTTATGTTGAAATTTTATCTCAGCAGCCTGCAATTTAAGAATAATGTTGGTAGCCAAAAAAGGCTCCACAACAGTTAATACATGTTTATGCAAACAAAAATTAGCTACTGTTAGTTTAGGGAAAGGCAAAGTGACACCCTCTGGCCAACTGTAAAAAAATGCTCCAAATCCCAACCAATTTAAGTCCCAAAAAGGTGCTTCTCCACTACCAATAATGACATGTGAGTGTGAATTTGCAAACTGGGTAACAGCACAGATCCTCTTCCAAGTATGAGAGTTTCTGTATGTTTTAGGTAGAGACCACATATAATTTTTCCATTGAGTGCTATTCATCTGCATCTTCCACCACAGTTTACAGGAGAAGGACTGAATAATTGCATCAATATCTCTGAAGCCTAATCCATTTTCCTATTTTGGAGTTGCCATTCTCCTCCACTTTCTCCATATTTTTCTCTGGCCAATCTGTGATTCACCCCAGAAAAACCTTGCTGCACTGGTTTCCATTTTTCTGATCACTGTCTAGGGGGGATGTAGGACTGCAAAAATATGTGTAGGTATGGAGAGGAATACATAGTTAAGCAAGTACACTCTCCCAGCATAAGAGAGCCATTTATTTTTCCAACAGTGTAGAATCTTATCCATTCTTTCCATAAGTGGCTGATAGTAGCAGATCTTGTTCATCCCTTTGAAAATATGAACTCCCAGGTAAGAGAAAGGGATTTTTCCTGGCCTCATCCCTGTTTTCCTCTTGATAACTCTAATTCTTGTATCAGATATGGCACTGTGAACATAAAATTCTGACTTGTTGAAGTTGACTTTCTATCCTGAGCATATTTCATAGGCATTCGGAAAACCTTTTAATTCTCTTTAGATTCTTCTTAGTTGTTGTAGCAAAAATAGCAGTGTCATCTGCGTACATTAAATGGGAGACCATCTGCACACCATTTGGAACTGTGAAGCTCTGTATGTACTGGATTTCCATTAATTTCCTGAGGCCTATTGAAAATGATTCTGTGACTATATTGTACAGAAAATGTGAGAGGGGGTCACCTTGTTTTATTCCCCTTGTTGATGCAAAAAAAAACCAGTAGCTACACCATTGATAAGCACAGAGAAACATGCTGTCTTTATGTTCTGCATTATGACTTTAATAGTACAACCATGAAATCCAAAAGCCAGCAAAACTGAGTTTAAAAAATTCCATGAGACCCTGTCAAAGGCTTTCCGCATGTCCAACTTAAGGATGATATTTTTATGGCTTGGATTCTTGCTCAGAAGCCTAATCATCTCTTGCATTTGCAGAATATTTTCAGTGATATCCCTTCCCTTTAAAAATGCAGATTGCTCAATGGAGGTGATCTTACTCATTACAGGCCTGATTCTTTCCATCAGAATTTTGGAGAACACCTTGTTCACAAAATTTGATAGGCTGATGGGTCTGAATTCAGAGAAGGAAGAAGGATTTTGGACCTTTGGGATTAGTGTAAGCCAAGTAGAAGCCATAGCTCTGGGTATCTCCTTTCCATCTAGAAATTCCTTTGTTGCATCTAAAAGGTCTTGCTTTACTACCTCCCAACAGTGAGTATAGAACAAGCCATTGTATCCATCAGATCCTGGAGCTCCATTACTATTTAATCCAAAAACCACATCTCTCAGTTCTTCCATGTCCACAGGCCTCATAATTCTGGAATTATCTTCATCAGTAATAAGCTTGGGAATCACTTCCATGAAGTATTTTAAGTACCTCCCTTCCCTATTTGGGGCATCACCATTCAAGAGCTTTTAAAAAAAGATAGCACCTTATGCATTGATTAAACCAGGGTCTGAAATCCATTCCCCAGAACCTCCCTTAATTTTTGTAATTTTCTTTTTAGCTGTTTTCTCCTTCACAACCTGATGGAAATACTTTTTGTTTGCATCCCCCTCCTTGAGCCATTTGACATTGGCCCTTTGCTTCCAGAACCTTGCTAACTCCATCTGAGATCTTGCTAACAATGCCATCTGTCTGTTAAGCTCAATTTTGTTAGATTCTTCACATGTGGACTGGTACTTCAACTCACTTTCTGATACATCTTTTTCTGCTTTCTCCAAGTTTTTGTTGACATCTCCAAAGTGCTCCCAGTTCCATTTCTTCAAAGTACCTTTCAATCTTTTCAGCTTGCATACCATTCTTCTCAGGCCTAGCTCCTCACATGGCTGACTCCAATTCTCAGTTACTAATTCCAGGAAACTAGCCCTAGTTGTCCACATATCATGGAATCTAAAGGGTTTTGGCATTTTTATTTCAGCATTCTGGATAGATAATATGAGAGGGTTGTGGTCAGAGGTGGTTCTACTTCTAACCTGAATTGAGCTATGTGAAAACAAATCATTCCAGCTACTATTACAGAGCCCTGTATCTAGTCTTTGCAGCAATCTATCTTCTCTGGTCCTATTGTTTATCCAGGTGTAAGGATTTCCAACTGTCTTGATCTCCATAAGCTCCATTTCTGAAATCATAGCAGTAAACTCTCTGACACTTCTAGCTGGTGGGGGATATCTGCCTTTCCTTTCACTAGCAGAAGCAATAGTGTCAAAATCTCAAATAAAAATTGATGGCACCTTTGGTAGTCTTTTTAGGTCCTCCCAAAGATCCTCCCTCAATTTTCTGGTGACTTTTGCATAAATAAAGCAACAGTTCCACATTATGTCAGAAGAATTAATATTTACAGATACTAAAAGATATTGGTCAGATTGATGTTGTACAACTGTTTTGACATTATTCTTCCAAAATAACCATATTTTAGCATGAGAGGCAAACAGTGCATTTGGGAATTTTAAATCAAATTATAATTTTGAAATGTTTGAACTAATATGCATAGGTTCTATAATACATGCAATATCAATGTTTTGTGATCTCAGGAGGTGTTGAAGTCTAATTACCGACTTTTTGTAACCTCTGATATTCTAAACTAGTAAATTACCTATCATGTTGTGACTAATCATTGACTAGGTTTTTTTGATTTGAGTGAAGATCTGAGCCATTGCTCAACAGTTTTACCCTCAGGCATGCCTCTTTTATTCTTTTTCTTGGTCACAGCATGCAATTGTGAGTCAGGTAAATTACCTTCCAACTTACCTTAGTCTTCTGTGTTTGTTTCTGTGCCTTGTTTGGACTCAAGCTCACTGGAAGCCTCCTCAAAGGTGTCTGAGCTGCTCTCCTCATCATAATCTTGGAGTACCTGAAATGTGTTAGCAACAGAAACTACCCTAGGACGGATGTATGGTACCAGGGCTAAATCTGTGATTCTAGGATCTTTAACTGCTTTGTTGGGAAGGGTTGAGATATGTAGGTCATCAAAAGAGTAAAAGGTAGGTTTTTTTTGGTTTTTGAGTATTTTTAGTATATCTGAGGGTGAAGAAACTGGGATTGTTGAGTTGGAAATGGCTACTGCCCTGGTGTGTTACCTTCATTAGAAAGGGTGGAGTGATCTGGGAGTGGGGTAGTCTCAGGATCCTGGCTAGGTAATATCATAGGATAGTTGTGAGTCAGTTCAGTGACTACCTCAGACACAGGGGCCTGAACAGCTGCCATTGGATGACTCTAAGAAACAAGGAGCTGGGATTTGGGGTTTCAAGGATTTTATTCTTTTGTGATCTACACATACCAGAGCCCTGAGCCTCATCTATTGGTTTCCAAGCAAGATCATTTGGCTTCCTAGCAACAGTCCTCCTATTTTTTCTTAGCTCATGATGCATGTAACCACAATTAAGATCATCATGTCCAATTCTTTTACAATGAGTACAATACAGTGGTACATTTTCATATTCAATGTCACACTCTTCATACTTATTTGGGGCTCCTATTATTGCAGAAGGCCGAGTGAGTGATGTTTTGGCTGCATCCCTGTTCACAAAAACACCAATCTGGTTGCCAATTTCCTGGATTGCAGTGGTGTTGTAGTACAGAATCAAGGTTTTGTGGATAGTGGCCCATACCGGTACAATAGAGGACTCGGTGTCGGTGGAGAATTCCGGCGTCCACTTGAGGATCTTCATGGGCTTCCCATTGATGCTACAAACAGCTCGCAGCCAGAATTTGTGATAGTCCTGCTTGTCTTCCATACGGATGAGTATGTGGCGGTAATCCAGTGAGCCGATTTTGTAATTTCCGGCGATCCCCATAGCTTGAAAGCTTTGTGTATGAGCTCCATTGCCGGCTTACCACTGGTAAATTTACAAATTAGAGCATTGGTATATTGATTGGAGAAGGTTTCGATAGCTTCTGGGGCATAAATACAAGCGATTTTGCCGTTAACTCTGTGGGAGATGGGTCTAATTTCGGCATCGGAGGGCAGGAAAGTTGATAGAGGTTGGCTTTTTGGGGCTAAGGCATCTCTGAAAGTTTTTCCGGCGAGATCACCACCATCCCAAGGCGGAGGACCCGCCATTGGGTAGCCGTTAAATAGCCGTTATTGTGTCAGTAGGCCGGTAACGTCTTAAAACTGAACTGTGGAAATAAGAAAAGTAGTGGCGCGTGAAAAATAAACTAGGAGAGAGGTGAGAGCATTCTGATTTTAGAGAGGAACTAGAAATTTGCTAAGTGAATTAAATTTATTGTCCTATCCAAGTGTGAAATCAAGCTCTACATGATCTTCATGGAGCTAGGAACACTGGTTCTTTGCTAGATATCGAAAATGTTCAAGTTGTGACACCAATTGTTCCTCTACAACAACAATTTCCTCTTGCGGGTCTCTTTACATGAGAGATAAAGATTGATGGAGTCTTTAAGCATGACAACGAGTAGTAGAAGCAGCAGCATGGAAATGCACTAGGCTTTGATAAGTCCATGGTTCGTATTCGGACCTCATTGATACTCGGACCAGGGCCCGAGAAGGGTCATGGGCTCGAGATACGCGGAGGATGGGTCCACGGGTCCATCAATCCTAATCCTTATAAGGAATGCGTATATTATGAATGTTCTACAAGGAATATACATCTTCTCAAAGATGGTAATACATCTATCCTAAACATGGTAATACAACCTTGTCCGAAATACACTTCTATTATACATGGTAATACAACTACTATTCCCATAAGAGTTGTATTCATACCATAAATACATATCTTGGTGATTTACGGATTGTAGCCATATAAATACCTTAAAGGTTTGGTAGGCCTCTTATCTAATCTCATACTTTATACTTTACGCCTTAAGCAAATATATTGACTTGAGCGTCGGAGTGTCTATCCCCGGGACACCCGGGGCCTTTGTCTTGTAGATCAGTTTGAGAGCCTGGTTCGTCGTCGAAGTGTTGGTGTCTTGCATACATCAATTTGTCACGCCCAGTGGGACATCTCACACTCATTGACGACGTCGCCGAACCTTGTTTCTGATCTGGTCTAACGCACCCGAAGAAGCAACTTCCCCAACAACATGTCTGACGCTGAGCAACCCAGACGAAGCGCCCGTGTGCTAGGGCAACATCCAGAATAGAATCTAGAAGCAGAGCAACCCCCCAAGGACGATGACGCGGTCGACCCGGAGGATCTCGCACACGCTCCACCTCTGAACCACCATCAGGCTCTACCGTGGGGGCAGGAAACTCCAATGTTCCAAACTCCTTCAGTCTAAATCCTGGCATATCCGGAGTACCCCTCTCCGGTCCAAATCCTGTTGCGTCAGGAGTGCCACCATTTGGATCAAATCTGGTTGCGTAAGGAGTACCACCTTCTGGATCGAATCTTGTTGCATCAGAAGTGCCACCTTCTGGATCGAATCATGTTCGATCTGAAGCACCGAACTCAGGACCAAGAATTTCGATCCAGACTAACATGAACTACAGCGAACACGTCAACAATCAAGACGGCCTTGACACAGAGAATGGGTTTGGATATAACGGACCTGATTCGATCTTTACCTCAGAAGAACAAGCATTAAGAGATCAACAAATCCTCACAGAAAAACAACAGGAGGAGGAAAGACAAAGACGTCTTAGGGAGACCTTGAGCTAGACTGTACGAAATAACCCTGCAGGTTCCGGGCCAACTTATATCAACCTTGACCCTCCGAGAAGGATCCCTGAAAATGCCCGAATGCTACTGAGGAACTTGCATGCCCAATATCCTGATTTCGTCGCATCTTTGATAAACTCAAGTCAACAACTCAGTGCACATATGCATGAAGCTCCCAACTGAGTATCTGTCTCAGGAGCCCAAACTACACCACCTGCTGATCCTACTCAACAGCGAAGACTCCTCAACGACTTATCCAAGGATCTCCCGCCTTATAATGCTCAAAGCAGTCTGCCACTACCTCCCAAAACATCCAACTATCAGGGTGAAGGTACGGGATTAAGTAGGGAGGATATACGAATGATGCCCATCATCAACATCGAAGAAGAACTCAGACGCGAGAAGAGGGAGCGATCTCGAAGGGAATGGCAAAATAGCGCTGATCGGCCCTACACACAAGATGGAGCCTAACCTACCCGAGGTAAATACGAAGTTGACCAAGAAATCACACGTATCCTCAAACCCAGAGGACAAGCTGCTCGTTCGCCCTTCTCGCGGCATATTGTGAATCTCCCCTTCGATAACCACAAGAAGGTCCCAGAACACTTACCCACATACGATGGCACTAGCGATCCTAGAGAATTTCTCTCGGTATTTTTTAAGACCTTAGAAACCAGGAACTTCCATGAATTGGAAATATGCAAGATCGTCCCCAGTTACCTCTGAGGGAAAGCACATACATGGTTTACCCAGACGAAATCAGAAAGTTTATTTGATTACTGGGATTTCACCGAATTCCTTCTCCACGCTTTCTTCCAGAAGAAGAAGTTTACCAAGTCCCTCGGAGATCTGGGGTATGTGGCAGAAGAAGAAGATGGCCCCCGTAACAACAATAACAATAATAACAACTACGGTGGCGGAGGCAACAATCCTCAAGATCCTCCCCCCCACCCCCACCACCTAATGGAGCCAACCGAGTCATCAACGGCATCAATGGCTACAGGAGAAGCAATTTCCCTGACCAAGCTGAAGGATAGTGTGCGAGCTATACCCCACACTGAGCCAGTCAACAAGAGGCTCCGTCCCGAAGAAACCATTACCTTCTCAGATGCGGACGCCGTGCTAAATCAGATGCCTCACTCGGATCCTCTCATCATCTCAACAACCGTACAAGATACTCTAGTAAAAAGAGTCGTCATAGATGATGGGAGTGGGGTAGAAGTAATGTTTCAAGACTGCTTCCAGAAGTTAGGATTTACTAAAGATGACCTTAAACCTACGGGTCCGATCTCGGGGTTGACAGGAAATCCAGTAATACCTCTCGGGGAAATCACACTCCCCGTCACAGTATTAGAAGAAGCCAAGAGCCTAACCTTGTACTGCATATTTGTGGTAGTAGACACGGTCACACCCTTCAACATTATCTTTGGCAGACCTTGGATGTGCCAAGCTAAAGCTGTATGGTCTCCCTACCATCTGATGTTGAAGTTTCCAACACCACAAGGAGTAGCTTTAATCAAAGGAGACCAAGGAGTGGCACGTTCTTGCATGATCACGGCCATCCGTGATGCCAGAAAAGTGAGCAACATCTCGGCCGTTAACACTATTCTAGGAGATCTGGTCCCCGATCCTGATCTCGAACAACCCATGGTGTTCCATTTTGAAGATGAGGCCTACAACGAGATGACTACACTATGGCATAAACGCCGCCACCAAGCCTTCCATGTGGGGGAACTGGTATGCCAGTTGGCCCGTAGTGCACCAACAAGCTAGGAGGAGCGCTGGAGCCGAGGACCAAAGGACCATACAAAGTCTCCGCAGCACAATCCGGTGGATTCTACCTCTTGCAAACACGCGAAGGAGAGCACTTGGACCCTGTCATTATGGCGCCCTTCCTACGCAGGTACCTCGGAGCTAAAACTAAGTAGACCTTCTCCATATAAGGAGAAACTACTTCAATAAGGCCTACGGGCCAAGCTCTTTTTCTTTTCATCTTTTTACATTTTTATACCCGAGCTCCCAAACTCGTTGTTGTCTTTTATAATTTTACCGAACTCTCAAGTTCGAAGAATGCAATTTCTTTTCGATATATATCTTCTATTTTATTTTGAAGCAGTCCATAATCTCTAAATACAAAGAGAAACTATGCCTCACAAAACAGAAGAAAACACTGCTGCCTAAAGATCTATACGCTTAAAAGTGTCTGATTGATGCTTATCTAATATGAGCTGTTTAGACTACGTGTCTGAACTACAATCATCTTAGGCCAAAATAAAATAATATACTTATAAAAAGTATATGGTCGAAGACCAACATGATACGGGTCATGCAAACTCACAAAGTTTGGAATACGACTCTCCATGTGATAATCCTATTAAGGTACACATCACTATTTATTAAGGCGATTCATAAGCCTAAAGAGTCAATCTTCTCAAGGATTGCAATATAAAGACCTTTATAAAGGCAAAATCAAAAAGTGTTATTACACTACGAAGCTTCCACTACTGGAAATGTCGCCGGAGACGTCGCCGGTGCACGGCGGTCGGATCAAAACACCGGCGACCTAGGTTTTCGAGTTCGAAAACCCCTCAGGTAAGTTGTTAGAATTTTCAGATGGCGTAAATATTGAAAACGCCGTTTGACACAATGTTCGAGCTCGAAATGAAGATGATTGTAGTAGAGTGTTGATCAATTTGAAGTTTTTAAGTATAGGTGAAGGTTTAAGATTAGAAAGAAATGTACCCTTATTAAGTTTAGAAATCGAAAACTTAATAAGGTCAAGTTTAAGATTAGTAAAAAGAAAGACACTTGCTAGTACCATCTTTCATTTTCAAGGTGTGATGTTTAAGGAATCGGAAAATGTATAACAAATATTTCGAGATCGAAAGTAATGTACCATATTGTGATGACGTGGATGTTTTCTTTGATATTGTTATATTTGCGAAATCGTAATTATAGGAATTAGAATCAAAGAAGTTTTTCTATAATTAAAGTCACATGCTTGATTTGTAAAGGGTTGGCTGTACAGTTTACGAATTCGAAAGTTAGTAAGAGTGGTTTATGCTGTACTGAAAGTGGGTAGACAGTTTTGACTGCATAGGATTTTCGAATTCGAAACCCTTTGTGATTTACTAAAATGGTCTGACGGGCTGAATGTTTTGAACTGTTAGCAACTTTTGTTAAAATCTTTGGAGGTCCTAGATTCATTCCCAAAGTTTGAGAGCTGATTTGTGAAGGTATGTGTGTGTAAATCTTGGTCTTTGATTCCCTCTCAAATCCCAATTATCGACATGTATGTATCTTTGATGACATCGGTGTATGCGAGGCCACTTGCCTTGATTTTGTTTTGTAATTGTAAGATTGTGGATGTGTAGTATAATGGGTTATTGGATACTGGTTAGTTAGGTGTTATTTGCATGTTACGTGCATGGTGCAACCATATTTTTTGACTGGATTGCTTGGTTTTTTTAGGTTGTATTGCTTGTGCCTTGTTCGACATATATATATATATATATATATATATATATATATATATATATGGATCGTGCTTGTATAATTGAAGAGGATGCGCGTACAAGTCCTGAATACCGGAGGTTGGTTGAACATTTCATTGATGTTGCAACAGAACATGCGAGAAGTGAAAATTGTTCTGGAATTAGGTGTCCTTGTAGAAACTGCATGAATGATGCTAATTTAGGTGTTGCTGGCGTTAGTGGTCACTTGATTATGCATGGCTTTGATAATAGCTATATAATTTAGGTATGGCATGGCGAGAATCATGATGGTGGCATTAGGGAAGAACAAAATAATGCTGAGAAGGGAGGGCAAAGTTGTGAAATGGAATGTGATGATAAGTTGACTGATTTGACAGACGACGTGGCTAGGCATTTTGTTGGCAAACCAGAAGCTTTAGAAGCCATGTACATGAATAAGAAAACTCCGTTGTATAAGGGCTCGGGTCACACAATCTTGAGTGCGACTCTGCAAGTTATGAATTTGAAAGCTAAACACGGTCTTTCTGATAATGCGATGACGGAATTGCTAGAACTCATGACAGAACTACTCCCTGCTGACAACAAGATGCCAAATCGCAGTTATGCAGCTAAACGGGTGTTGTGTCCAATGGGAATGGAACTTGAGAAAATTCATGCATGTCCTAATGATTGCATGTTGTATAGAGGGGAGGAGAATGAAAAACTGGATAGGTGTGCCGTTTGTAATGAGCAGCGGTACACAACAAAGAAGGAGAAGTTAGACGTGGGAGCAGAGGTGTCGAATAGAGGGAAGAAACCAACACCTGCCAAAGTTGTTTGGTATTTACCTATCATTCCTCGGTTGGAACGGTTGTTTTCAAATAGACGTGATGCAAAAAATTTGACATGGCATCGTAGAAGAAATCGTCCCAAGGATGATGTGATAAGACATACTTCTGATGGTGATCAGTGGAAGAAAATAGATGAGTTATATCCTCCGTTTAGTAAGGAAGATCGGAATTTGAGGTTAGGCTTGTCGACCGATGGAATGAACCCTTACGGGGACATGAGTAGCATGCACAGTTCTTGGCCAGTCATGATGGTGATATACAATTTGCCCTCTTGGTTAACAATGAAAAGAAAGTATGTGTTGCTATCCTTGATGATTTCAGGGCCTAAACAACTAGGAAATGATATTGATATATATTTGGTGCCACTAATCGATGATTTGAAAAAGTTGTGGTACGGGGAGAATTGGACATATGACGGATATCGGAATGAATGGTTCAAATTTAACGCTGTGTTGTTATTCACTATCAATGACTATCCCGCGCTGGGTAATCTTGCTGGCTACTCAGTGAAAGGGCATTTGGCTTGTCCGGTATGTGAGGAAAACACCTGTTATTGCCAACTAAGTCATGGTAAGAAGACAGTGTATCTTGGACATAGGAGGTTTTTGCCTACGGATAATGCGTTGAGAAAAGCTAAGAAATGGTTTGATGGAAAAGTAGAAGGTCGGGATGAACCTGTTCCCATCTCTGGACCGGAGATTCTAGAAAAAGTGAGAGACATGGAGAATGACTTTGGCAA
The DNA here is from genome assembly GCA_948330725.1 of Sherardia arvensis. Classification (NCBI taxonomy): domain Eukaryota; kingdom Viridiplantae; phylum Streptophyta; class Magnoliopsida; order Gentianales; family Rubiaceae; genus Sherardia; species Sherardia arvensis. The sequence continues at coordinate 21,882,080 of OX415238.1, forward strand.
AAACCATAAAAAGGCCAAGGTATGTGGACCGTGGAAAAAGTGTAGTATCTTTTTTGAATTTCCATATTGGGAGTATTTGGGGGTGCGACATTGCCTGGATGTTATGCATATTGAAAAGAATGTTTGTGATAGTCTTATTGGCACCTTACTCGATATTCCAAGTAAATCAAAAGATGGTTTGAAGAGTAGAAAGGATTTGAGCAGAATGGGATTAAGGGAGTCGATTGTACCTGTAGAAGTAGAAGGGAGAAAGTTTTTACCACCAGCTTGCTACAATATGTCTGAAGTTGAGAAGAAAAGGTTTTGTGAGTTTTTGAAGGATGTGAAAGTTCCCACGACATACGCTTCTAAGATAGGCAGATGTGTGAGTGTGGAAGATTGTAAAATTGCTGGTTTGAAATCGCACGATTGTCATAATCTTATGCAGGAGTTGATTGTTCTCGCACTCCGTGGGAGTTTGCCCTCGCATGTGCGCAGCTGCATTAATCGCTTATGTCTTTTTTTTAAAGGCATATGTCGCAAGGCAGTAAGCCGCTTAAAGCTAGACAAACTACAAGCTATGGTGGTGGACGTACTGTGCAGGCTTGAGATGTATTTTCCTCCCTCTTTTCTCGATATTATGGTCCATCTGATTGTTCATTTGGTAAGAGAGGTTAAGTTGTGTGGGCCTGTATTTTTAAGGTGGATGTATCCTTTTGAAAGGTACATGAAGATCTTCAAATGTTTTGTGAAGAATAGGTACAGAACAGACGCTAGCATAGTGCAGCGATATGTTACAGAGGAGTCGATAGAATTCTGCATGGCTTACATCAGTGAATCAGAGACGGTTGGCATTCCGCAGGGGAGGCATAATGATAGAATTGATGGTCACAGTTTGAACAGAGGCAAGTTGTTAAATCCAAGTGCTATTGATTTGTGTACCGCTCATTTGTATGTGTTACGCAATCACTCTGATGTGACCCCTTATATCGCCAAACACATGGATGAAATTCAGGAACGACATGGTAATTGGAAAGAGGAGGAAGTTGTAGAGGAACATGTGAGGACATTTGGTGAATGGTTAGAAGAGCATGTACAATCAGGTGAACATGAGGAGAATGTGAAGTGGCTATCAAGTAGGCCGAATCCAACAGTTGTTTCCTTTACAGGATACGATGTTCACGGCTACACTTTTGGAACAAAGGCACAAGATGACAAGGGAATTTCTCAGAATAGTGGAATTTCAGTAATTTCAAATGAAAATTTCCTTCAAAATGACGAAGGAGGGAGTGCCTGTTACAAGGACAGCAGACACTATGGGACCATTACCGAAATCTGGGAGTTAAATTACGTTGGTACACAAGTTGTTGTTTTTAAGTGTGACTGGGTTCATCCAGATGCGGTGTCTAAAGACGATTCAGTTTGCATCACCCTCGTGAACAGGAAACGACGTGCGTTCAAAGGAGATGCATTCATACTTGCAACGCAAGGCGATCAGGTTTTTTATGTCCCGGATCTAGCTAATCGCGGGTTGGAGGTAGTTTTGAAGGGAAAGAAAACGTATGTCGGTGACGCAGAAGAAGAAGTGGAAAATGCTGAGTTAACTGATATACCTTTAGAAGATGTTTGTGAGGGATTTAGCCTGCGGGAGACTAGAAAGAACTTGAAGAGATATCAAAGCCGGTTGGATCACGACGAGGGTGTTTGGATAAATGATAAAGGAAATGCGCGTAAAGGAAGAAAGGTGAAGGTTAAACGGAAGAAAAATGTTGTAAAATAATGATTTTGAACTTTGTTAAGTTTAATTTGATTCTGAATTTAAGTTGCACAAGTGATCTCAAATTTGGTGTTAATACTACTTAGTGTTTTATGAGTTTGTAAAACTGTAGTTACGTTTCCGAATTCGAAACCATGATCGCCCCAAGGTTTACGACTTCTGAATACATGTCACTGAAGTACTTTCCCAGACAGTAGGTTCCCCTATATTTCACCCGTTTTAGAACTGAAATTACTAAAACACCTGGTATTTTAGAATTCGAAAAGTAGCTTACTACCTTGTTTTTGAATACTTTAGTTAAACGTACAATTGAACAGAGAGATACCCTATATGGAACCCGAACAATGAAATGTGCAAAATTTTGTAGATTAATACGTTTAGAACTCGAAAATAAAGATGTAATATTTTTAGAATTCGAAAACATAGTTTTTGTATAGCTTGGTTAAACGGTCAATTGAACAGAGGGATACCCTATATGGAACCCGAACAATGAAATGTGCAAAATTTTGTATATTAACACGTTTAGAACTCAAAAATGAAAATGTAAAATGTTTAGAAATCGAAAACATGTATTTGTATTACAACTTACGACATCGAAACAAGGTGTGAATATGATAAAAAAAATTACAAATGGAAGAGTTTGACATTGTTGGCTATTAAATGACTTAACATTAAGAAAAGATTCAGAATTACAGTTTCGGCACACTTTTGCCAATTATCGCAAGAGTTTCAAAAGATTGCGATGTAGCCCTAGCGACATTACAACTAGTTTACAATTGGCCAAAAACAAAAGCATGCAAAACTGTATACTATTACTAACTGCCCACAATACTTGAATTAACCAAGCCGGCAACCTCAGGGGAAGTCGAGATCAAACCCGCGACTTGACAACGACCTTTCCATGGCGGACATCTTCTTCTTTGCATGGAAGACCTTCTTCCTCGTTGCCATTATACGACTAGTCTTGTCCTTAGCATTGGCATACATCCGCTCAGCCATTGAGTACAGTTCAGCATCGGTCATCACTGGGACGAGACATTAAACACAAAATAGTTAGTAATAAACTCATCAAGCCTATTCAATCACATGAAAACTAGGCTTCAGAAAAAGTTTCTTACCTGCGTTACCTTTTGCACGCTTGTTCTTCACCGGGATGACCTTTGTGATCCAAGCACCATCCACCAAGTCATAGCCTCGGTTCTGGAAGTACTGAAGCCCGTAGATCCTGCAGGGAACGGGAGGGCTCTGAAACTTAAAGTCCGGCTTCATCTTCAGGAGGAGCTTGGTTATCAAGCCACCGTAAGGGATATTCCAATACTGTTTGGTCACTCCCATCTGATTCAACATGTGCTTCATTATTGTATGGCCGGGGTTGATTTTTCGCCCGAGAATAACATAGTAGAACAAGATAGTAGTGGTGCTTGTTGGCTCGCTCACATTCTTCGGAGAAGGAACTAGAATCCTATGAACGAAGTCATACAAAACTCGATGTGCCGGCGTCATGCATTTCAGGTTGTACACATGTGCGGCCTCTTTATCACCGATAGGTCTTCCAAAGTAGGCAGAAGCACATGCACATCTATCTACACCACCAGGCAGGCTAAATCCCGGGCCCAACCATCCATTTACATTGTACACATTCAAAGGAGCATTTCCGCTGCTATTCTCTATATCCTCAGCCGTCTTATAAGCGCAGCCTACCAACTCATTCAGAATCCACCAGCTAACCTGGAATTCTTGCCCATTAACCATAGTTTTATACAAAGACTCATCAACCTCAGTTAGATTTGCATAAAACTGACAGCTTTCATGCAAGTAAGCTGGCGCATCATTCACCATTAGCTCCCCTACCTGCTGGATGTTCATCAGACCAACTAACTCTCCAAACCCTAGCTCTTCTACCTTACTAGGATCAACAGCATATGGATCCAACAACTTGCCCTCTAGGTAATACTTAACATACCTATCATGACAATCCTTATCTAAAAAAAGTTTGGGATCATACCCTTCTCTGCCTCTGCGAACCAAGAGCTTCCTTTTGAACGGATTCTTCGGCCGTGCCTTCGCCGCCGTGGTGTCGCTGGGTGCCATCTTGCCGACGTCGAAGATCTGTGAGTATGGGGCTTAGGGTTTTGTGATTTGGGGATTTGGGGCTTAGGGTTTTACGAATTGGGACTTTTGTGAATTGGGGTTTCTGTTTTGGGCGTTTTTTCGTGATATATACTCTATTACTTTCGAACTCGAAAATACTGCAAATTGTGTATTCTAGGTACTTTACACTTTCTAAACTTCCTTGAAAAAACTATAAGATATTTTCGACATCGAAAACTTAGACCCCTGAATTGACATACAGATTTTAGAAGTAATTTTTTTACTTCTTTTTCGAGTTCTGAAACTATGTATACAATAACTAATTTGTTCGAACTCGAAAAAAACCATAATTGTTTGAGTAATAAAAATGTAATGTAGAGTAAGAAGGCTAGTTTTCGAAATCGAAAAGTTGGTCCACATGGGTTTAGGGTATAGCTCATGGGTTGCAATGATGAAATACCTTTAGGTTTAGAAAACTTGGTGATTACAGTATATATACGAATTCGAATTTTACAACCAGACTATATCAATGAAGATTTGTTAAAATAAAAATAAAGATAATTTAATTTCTTTTTTTTACAACTTGCCTGTCAACGAGGATATGTTCGCCTAATAAAAATTTATACAAACCAACCATCCATACATGAACGTTATGCAATAAATATTAGTGAACGGGTGTGCACATTATGTGATTCATATAGATTACCTGAGTATGACAATACAACAACAAGTAAAAACGGTTCGATATAGACGAATGCTTGCTGTTAACTAAGCAACGGTTTCAACAAGAGCGATATATAAGAATGGTTGCAGTTACTATCACATAGACATCCGAATATTATACATTATCATTATGCAGGGAACATTAGCTGACACGTCAAGGGGTGCTAATTGACCCCGTACCTCAACTCGTGAGTAGTTCGAGATTGTCTCAGTCAAAACTCGGTCACAACTCGACTCGATTTAGCTTGACTCGAGATCGACTCGACTCGAAAGGTTAACAAGTCGAGTTCTAGGAAAACCTAACTACTCCACTCGAAAAACTCGATAAGTGTAATTAGTTATAGTTTTATAATATTATAAGGTTATACTATATTAGTTCAATTATCTAATCTAGTTAGTTTTCATTTAATACTCAACATTGAACAAACTAAATATTTACATTGGTATTTACAATAATAATTTCATTACGTATATGTAAAGCCAAATATTTAATTAGAAATTTGCATAGTACAGACTCTATCAAAATAGGTTATTTAATTAGGCATTTTACTTGTTGTATATTTTTCATGGTGGTATAAAATATATTAATGTCAAAAATACAAAATCTTTATTTTATCATTTCTAATTAAGTGATACAAAAAGATACTTTGTATTAATGGTTTGGATGAAGGTTACTGAATAATTTAAAATACGCTATTAATTTGTAGATAAAATAGTTTAATTTGTATTTGAATAGGGAAAACACAATTAGAGTTCAAACTCGCAATTCGAGTCGATAATCGATATATAATAACGAGTTCGAGTTAAACATGATATCATTAACACTCCCGAGTTGCCGAGTTGAGTCGAACATGCATGGTTAATATAGTTTTCTATTCGAGTCGAGTTACGCAGTACTCGCGATCGATTCGATAGATTAGCACCCCTAAGCGTGTCACACGTGTAACTGTAACTATAGTACTAACGCAGGTATGGTAAGTGACTTACTGTATTAGAGATTGATAAAATCTACAAATTGATAAAATGTAAAACAAATGTAAAAATTGCACAGTTATAAAGATTGATATAATTTGTTTCGAATTCGTTGAGTAGGGCTTAGGGCTTAGGGTTTTTCATCTTTTGGGTTTAGGGCTTAGTGTTAAGGGGTTTAGTGAGTGGCTTTTTAAATCTGAGGAGGAATAATTTACGATTTCGAAATCAGTGTTAAATAGAAGGCTTAGAGCCAAAATTTACAAACCATTATTTCCGACTTCTAAATCATATTACAATCAACAAGTTTTCGAAACCGAAACTTGTACCCTAGATGTTATGATAAGGCAATTTAGACCCAACCACAACTACACATGCATTTGAATGTCTACTCACACACATCTTAAATGAAAAATACCTGAAAATATTAATACTAAAACAACAGAATAATGTTGATTGTGACAAATAAAATCAATCCAAAGTTTTAACAAATGTAATAATTCATGATTTGTCGGACAAGCTCCCTTCCAGGTTGGCTTCAACATTCTCACTGCTGAGAATCAGCCTCCCCGTCAGTATCCTCCTCAAACTCATCAATTTTTTCCGTGCTCTCATCCTCATCATCATCCTCACTTCTATCATCACAATCACTTCTATCAACAGAATCACTAGACTCCTCAGATTCAGACTCAACAACTGGTTGCTTACCCTTCCCCTTACCTGCAATCTCCTTTGTTTTCATATGCCTCTTCAACAGGCTTGCACCGACGTCTTCCTCGCTCTCCTCGTTGGATTCTGCAGTGGTTGGCCGTGCGGGTGTGTCGTTGATGACAAGCTTGGAGCTTTTCCGGCTAGCTGGGTGGTGCTGAACAGGTACCTTCTGTCGACGCGTCGCCGGCGGCGGCGGCGGTGCCGTTTCTTCCCGTCTGTCACTAGCACGCCTCCCTGCGACCTGTTTCATGCGAGCCATGGGCAGATCGGTCTGCTTTTGTGATGGGTTAGGGTTTCAGTAGACACAGATTTGGGGATTTTTTGCAAGAGAGAATGTAGAACAATTTGGGTCGACCCGATTTTTATTTATACTAGAACTTGTTTACGAACTCGCAAACATCAGGTAAATAATTTTCTCTAACTTTTCGAAGTCGAATCCAACAAAAACAACCAATTTGCGAATTCGACAAAAAGACATACATAATTTTTACACTCTCTAGCATGTCAACAGTGCAATACCCGATCATACACTCTATTGAGAAAACTTTTGATTTTACCCTATTTTTGAATTCTAAAAGATTAAATGGAGAATTTTAACACACTAACATTTCAACAGAGCAATACCCGATCATCCACCCTATTTAGAACATATTTGATTTTACCCTAGTTTCGATTTCGCAACCTGTATGTACATTTTGTTTTCGTAATCTTAAACATGTTTTATCTTGTGTATGTCCAACCAGTGAGATCCCCGACCTAGCACCCGAACGAGAACTTAATAACTTTGAAGCAACATTATATTTTCGATTTCGAAAGTAGAATTATAACTTTGTTGCGAACTCGAAGCTTTGGTTGGAGAAAATTTCTTCATTAAATTTCAATAAATATATAACTTAAATATATAATTTATTAAAAACATATTGCCTTTGGATTTCGGTTTCGAAAACCAGAGCATATGATTCAATTACAACCAGTGCAATCCCCGTGTTATAGCCCTAATTAGATATAATTTTGTGCATCAAATGTATGTTGTTTTCGAGTTCTAGAGCTCATGCCAGAAATGGTTTTCTATTTAGTAACAAGCACTACACAGTTTGTGTAATTGCATAGTTTTTTATTCATCGAAAACGTGGTAGGTGATATATTGCATTACTTTAATGAAAAGTATTGTTAAGGAAAGTTTTAGAAATCGAAAACCCAGCATGAAATGTCAAATACAGTATGTTTTCGAGTTCGAAAACCTAAGGATATTTGAATTTTCCACCGTGTATATAAATGTCTCCAAGCGGGAATGAGAAGGTTATTTCCCTCACATTTCTATATCTCATCAAACCTACTTCATTCCACACATACTACATCTCATATCTACTTCTCCTACACCAATCTTTCATCCCAAACCCACACCCTCACCATCTCACATATTCACATTTGGAACTATTGTGTGAGTGAGATTTAATGTATCTTATGTTGTTCAACACTATATGTGGGTTAGATATGAACAAATTTCATAGATTTAAGTAATGTCGTGTGTATGTAGATCTCATTGTGCTTCCCATATCATACTAGCTCGTGCCATGGAATTTATATGAATCTTGTGTTCAAATGCAAGTAGGTTCAAGTTTTTGCACTACTTTTTATGTTTTGCTAGCTTAGTTGGTTATGGGTAATTTTTTTTTATACATATCAAAATCTATCAAATGCATATGTTCGAGTTTCTATATTGCTAGAAACCATAAACCTTACATGTTAGTTTTCAATTAAATATGAAACAATTTCATTAAAACCCTAGCATGAATGACATGAAATTTTCTAGTAAAACCCTAGGTTTCAATTAATGTTGTGCATTTATGTTAGGTTAGTGTGCCCTAGATACATGTATACTACTTCTAATCTTGCAAACTAGTTCGTATTGTTATCATGTAAACCAAATGCACTAGTCTAATATGTAGTGACTTTTGTTTAAGGTGTCGAATGGCTCCCCTAAAGAAGAAGGTTCAAAAGAAATCGGCAAAGAGGGCTAGGGCACAAGCAGCTCGAGAATCGGAGGAAGCACTAGATGGATCTACGTTGCGACAAAGGATTTATTGCCACGAGATAATAAGAAGGATGAAGAAAGGTGTTCTAACACCGATGCAATTCAATGAACTTGGCGAGCCAATCTCACGAGAGAGGAGCAAATGGGCAAGTTGGGTGGGAAAGACGGCGAGAACACGTATAGATATTAAGTACAACGACTGGCATCTAGTACCTAAGCCTATGAAGGAAAGGCTTGTCGACGAATGCATGGTAAGCTGCAAATTATTTTGAGAAATTCCATGTATTATATATGTTCATCAATAACAACTAACACCATAACCTTAATGCTTATGTATGCTGTAGCGTCCATTTATAATCGATGCACCTAACATTGAACTTCTCCAAGAGAAGACCATGAAAAGGTTGGGGAAGATTGCAAGAGATTATCGTGCGATGCTTGCTCGAGACTATGTGTTTGGAGAGAAGAAGCACTTGAACCCTAGACTCATATAAACAACAATTCCGGAGCAAAGTTGGGAGTTCTTCAAGAAGTATGCCCAAGGATATTATGACGATGTAAGTACTTGAATAAATTTTTTTTCCCTTACAAGTTGATATTTGTTTATCTACAAATTCACATGGAACTAACATGTGCAACATTTATGTTGACATTACAAATCAGGGGTTGCATGCCGCTAATAGTGAGAATGCTAAATGCAACACATTGCCACACCGAATGAGCAGGGGTGGGATGCAATTAGCGGTGGAGCGATTTGTGATTGAAGATAGAGAGCGAAGAATAAAAGAGAAGGTTGTGGCCGGGATGCCCGAGGCGGAGGCGAGGGATACAACCCAACCGATGTGTGTTGACGAGATTAAGAACTTCGAGTTATATCTCATAGCTAGGGAAAAGAAGGGTGGTGGATACGGTGATAAGCCAGAGATGACCACTTTTTTGAGAGATCTAGTAAGTTTAGTTGCATTAGTTTGGAGTTGTTATTTTATCTACACCGTTTCTATAGTTACAACTAATATTTTGTTTTGCCCATTACTTTGCTAGGAGTCAAACAAGGATAAGGCCGATAAAGGGGTCTTTGAACCATCAAAGGAGGGGTTTGACATCTTGAGTGAGTGTTTGGGTCGTGGTGAGCATCCCGGTAGAATTAGGACTTGCGGCTCTTACGTCACAAAGCAAGATCTCGTTAACAAGAGTGAGAAATCGAAGCCGTCTAGCGATAGCTTGATTCAAAAGTTGTACGAGGAGATAAAGGAGCTCAAAGCAAGCCAAGGGAAGCGAGACATTGCCCTTCACATGCTTGCTAAAAGCAGTGGCACTAAACTCCCCAAGGACCTCGAACACATCACCACACGTTGGGAACCGACCGAGCCCGATTCACTTCTTCGTGAACCATCTCATCATGACCCTTTACCCGCTTCTCCAATAGAAGATGAACAAGAGGATGTGCTCGACGATGTTCCTTTTCAACCCTACATCGACCCAAGTGTCCATGAAGGAAGCCGTGAATCAATGGTTAGTAAACTATCCTTAATCTAATTATGTTTAAGTACTTTCTTTGAATCACTACAACATATAAGTGCATAATTAGATATTTATGAAGTAGTATTTAATGTTTTAATGTTATATTCAAGGGATCTTATGCATGCTTTCTCTACGTTGACCTTGGAAATTCGAAATCCCCCTTTTTAGTGGCAAATGGCATTTTTGAGGAGTCTATTAGAAAACATCACCATAAGGACGTGCCTGAGGGCTTGAGTGTTGTTTCAATTGTAGACATCTTCTTTGAAAATTCTTTGTTGCCTATTCCCGAACCATCAAACCGATTGCTAAAGGGAACAAAGGGAATGCTTTTGATGTGGCCTAGGAGGCTGATTAGGGTAGAGGGCTCAGGGGAGGATGAGCCGACCAATCTATGTCCACCATCACTAGTCAAGGGTAAACGCATCTTTGCTATTGATTCAACTAAGAAACCAATAGAGGCCAATGTGGAGGACATGCCCCCTTCCCTTAGACTATTGTTTGAGAAGATATCCGACCACAACCAACTTGGGACGTACGACTTCCCTTCTCCTACACCCATATTCGGAGTTGGCAAACTTATTACGCTGTGTTGGGTGGACTTTGAAGACTTGTGGAGGTTTGACATGATAACGGAGACTCTTATGTCTCTATTTCAATGGTACGTTTTCTAGTTCATAATGTTTGTTTGTCGATCGCTTTATTTTATAATTTATCAAACCCCAAATGTCAATTAACAATCCTTGCTCATTTTGTTGAATGAAGCTTCTTACACAACATTGCACAAAGTCGCGGTCGTCCTTGGATTGGTTTTCTATGCCCCGAGCATAATCAAGAGGTTGTCCATTCTCGCGAAGAACGACTAGGCTACTTGAAAGTTGGTCTAAGTGATCCTACTAAAGTACTCTTCTTGTTGCCCCTACTCCACAAGTAAGTGAAACCTAAATGGTCTACATTTTGCTTTCAATACAAGGCTCCCTAGTTTATTAAATTATGTTGTTAATGTGTTGAATTAGGGGACATTGGCGTTTGGTTGTCATTAACAAGACAACTAAACAAGTGTATTGGATTGATTCTCTCCACCATGCACCCATCCCTTCTTTTGTTCAGATAGCAAAGCAAGCGTTGGAGTTTGTCAATCCCAAGGGTCAATCGGCTTTCGGGGTTCATGAAATCAAGGTTGCCTTACGCTACTAATTTATTTCATTGATTTAGAATGCACATGCCTACCAATGCTAAGTACAAGTGATTTTTTTCCCCTAGTACAAGAAGCAAAATAGTTGTTGGGAATGTGGTTATTTCACCATGGCGACGGCACTTCAAGTTGTCTCTTCTGCTAAGTTGAACAATAACTTTGAATCGGTGAGTACTTACTATATTATTCCTAACTTGTATTATTATACTTGTTTGCGCGATCATGTTTGTTAAACTTAATTTTTATGCTTCATTTCTTGACAAGCTTTTTAAGAAGGACTCGACTCCTTACACACTTGATGACATGAAGACCGTTATCAACAACTTTGCGTCGTACGTGCTAAATGTTCGGGGTTCAAGACTTTCAAAATAGCATTAGTAAGAACATGGCGTGTGACGTGCATTGCGTGGTGGTTTGTTTGTAATGTTGAATATTTTTCCCTTCCCATGGTCATGATGCGCTACAAATATTCAATCTTTTGCTACAATAACGGTCATTTTTTTATCATTAGATGCTATGGTGCATTATGTATTTTGGATATCGCCAATGGTTGGCTTGATTAAATATGAGTCATTTTTATTACGTAATTTTTGGGTTTTGCATCATCCAATTCTGAAATTGCGCGGTTCCGGCATCGTTATTTTAGTCACCCTAAAAGAAAAACAAATTTATTCACCACCATTTCGATTTCGCAATAATCTGCTTCCCTAGGTTTTCGATTTCGCAAACAAGATACACTCCAGAGAACCAATCCAGTGGCATCCCCTATTTTAAGCCCGATAAAACCGACCACATACATTAAAATAACCAGTTTTTCGAATTCGAACATAAATGAAATAGTCAACTACCTTCAGAACTCGAAAATGTATAATTCATTACTCTATTACACTACCGGAAACATAACAATAAAAACCCTAAAATAAGTTCTTCCGATCTCGAAAAATTGACGGGGTTCTCAATTTGAATTTCGAAATCGAAATAAATGAAACCCACACACCCTACTAGCAGCCCTGTTTTGAAACTTTTGCAACCTAACTTCAACCTATTTTAGAAACCGAAAATATTATCATGTCGAATTATTTTCGAGTTCTAGAGAATGAATCAAAAGTGCTCATCATAGACAAATACTACGACCTCGTAAATATGTAGCAAATGATGGTCAACTTCAGTTGGGCATTTTCAATAGTTTTCGAAATCTAATCCTCCACAAACACTTAACTTGCTACTCGTAAACACTATATTATGTACTCAAACTTTGCGAATCGTAAATTGGATGACATGTTCTTTTTCGAAATCGTGATTGTGTATGTTTTCTACTCGAAAGTTTCTTCTTCAGCTCGGGGACCATAACGCCATGTTTTAAGTTTTCGTTTCGTAAACCCCTGCATTTTTGGTTTTCGAGTTCGAAAAGTATGCACTGCGGGTCCTTCCGCCGTGCAAAACTGGACCGCCGATGGACGGCGGTTCCAGTAACGGCGGGTACAACCGCCGTGTATACCCCGGATTACCGCCGTTGGGGCCATCAACCTCCAGTAGTGTTCTTACACCTTGTGAAGGTCTTTAAATACAGGGGTACGACCCCGACCGCGAGAAGAAGTAGAGGCACGACCTCGAACACTCTGGAGGCCACGGCCCCAATTACTTTCTTTTGCTATCCTCATCAACTGAGAGGACGTAGGGGATCCACTTCTATTTTCTATAATCACAGGTCGAGCAGGAGAGTCAATAGAGCCACGAGCTTTAGGAGTAGGTGTCACCTATCTGCCCCTTCCACATGGGATCCCTCGAGATACACCCCTTTGGACATGAGGCCTTATCAAAGGTCCTGAATATGGGACACCTGAAGTTCCACCTATCTCCTTCCTTGAAGATCTTGAAGGTATGACAAACACACCTTGAGCCTCTAGTTCCTTTATTTGGAACCTGCAAGCGTTAAACTCGGCCTGGCACATTCTCAACTCATCTATCCTGGAGGCAATCTTGTGATTCACAGTGATATTCTCATCTCGGAGATTAGAAATAAGAAGATCCTTCTCATGACTTTCACCCTTGACCTTCATTAAGTCACTCCTGACTTTCCTCCATTTTTGGTCATACTCCTTATTGGTGGCCAAAGCCTTGTTGAGCGCTTCTTCTAGATCCTCACACCCATTCTGAAGGTCGCTCAACTGCTGATTCAGTTCAGCTCTCCGCTCTAAAGATACCTTCAGCCCACCATGAAGACTTTCACATTCTTCTCGCAATATGCTGAAGCAGTCTTTGGATTCATCCAAATCTTCCTCCAGTTTCTTGCTCTTCTGAATGACAGCTTCATACTTGACCTGCAAATCAGCACATGTAGCAGAGCAACACTGGACATAAAGGAAGGTAAAGACCAATTAATTCCAGAGACAATGCACATGTTCAGAATACATGAAACGCCAAAATCTGGCGAAAAGAGAAAAATCTTGAAGTAAAAGACAAGGCTCTAAGGAGTTACAGTCTTCTCTTGCCCATCAGAAGTCTTCGGGTCTCAAGTGAAGTTTCAGTAGCCGGCTTCTCCACCATGAATGTCAGCTCAGGATACAAACTGGACAGTCTGTCCTGGAACTCCTCCAGAGTTAAAGCCTTCTTCAAAGATTCCAGACTAGACAGTAAACTGGTCTCAAATCCCCCAATCTGGCTAAACTTCGCCCGAAACACCTTAAAATTTTGTACTTCATGCCAAGTGTAGGCAGGGGCAAGACATCCTTGAATCTCTTCATTGAGAAACCCCTTCAGAGGAATCCACATCTTCGAGAGCTCAGATTTATGGTAGAAATCACCATACTCTTGGCGATGAGCCTCCATCTCTGGACAGTTGAGGCAGAAATCTATTATCAACCGAACTAGCCGCCTCTGGTTAATGGGATTAGCATACCGATCTCTCTCCGCTTCCACCAGAGCCATGTTCCTTTTCAGATCTAAGAAGGAACCATCAGACAACCTTTTTGCCTTCTTCAAGGCTTGATTCTCCTCTTCCAAGGCCTTTATTCTTGCCTTATCTTGAGCCATCTCATTCTGGAGGTGCTTCAGCATATCTGAAGGTTCCTTAGACCTTTTGGACATCTCCTCCTTTATCAACTCGAGCTCGGACGACTGCCCTTGAGAACGGTTGTACAATGTCCGAATGGAGTTGTACATATACTTCATCTGACTCACAGACTGTAAAAGAAGATAAAGAGAGTTAGATAACTACACAGTTAATCTTATTGAAAGCTAAGCCGAATCATACCTGGCTAAGTTCGGGACAGCCTGGTACCACCTCGACTAGAACCTCAGAAGGAGGAGGTGACACATACTTCTCGAACTTCTCCAATGGTTCGAGTTCGAGCCTTGGCTTCTTCGAAGACTTGTCCGCAGAGTTCCTTGAAGCCTCGAGGTCCCTCTTATTCTCATTACTATTCAACGGCCCTCTGGATTCAGCTATCTTGGCCAACAAACTTGCTGCCTTGTTCCCTCTAGAAGCACCCACTGCATATAAAAGGGAAGAAGTTAGCGTAAAAAGCGATTGACACGTGGTGGACGAGAATAAAATAAACAAGAAGAAATACCCTCTCGCAACGCATCCGAATATACCATAGGGGTTATCATAATGACCTCATCAAAATTATCAACCATTGTTGGGAGGACACTAGAAGTCCGAGACACCTCCTTTCTCGGACATCGAACCAGAGCTGAACCCTCATCATCTTCCTCATCTGATGGATCTAAAGCCACATGAACAAATAGGCAATCTGCCTCCTCAATCACCTTATGCTGAGATTGTATCTTCTCAGTCCCTTGAAACAGCCTTTTGAAACGACGCCCACGTCGAGCATCTTTCATCAGACCCGAGATCTCCTATCTACCTCTTTCTCGGATACTTCATCTCAGACAGTTCTTTCTTCTAATGCCCTATAGGTCTGCAACGCCTTAGCTGCACCAACTGGATCCTGCTTTATAGACAGAAGGGTTTCTTACCAATCCATCTCAACACCTTCTGGCTGATCAAAATGTGTCAACTTCAAGAAGCTGCAATTTTGAAGAGTACGACCGGATAGTTGATTCAACCAGTCATACGTTTCTATAGGCCATTGCCAACCCATTTGATGATCTCCAGATACAAACTTACGCTCTCTAAGTTTGATCTTATCACTCACCAACTCCCCAGCTATATTTAGCAGTTGGCGGGACGACTCCACTTCATGCCAGATTTCATTTTGGACCTCTGCATTCCAATCAGGAACTTCATATTTGGTTCGACCGAAGGTTAGTTTTACCTTATCCCACTTCCCGCAGTTCACAGGAAGTACAAAAAGCTTACCTAAAGAGGTATCCCGAGAGGTCAAGGTCACATTTTGTTTAACAACGGAAACCTTATACATGGTCCGCAACAAGGAGAGACTGGGATGGTAACCTTTACGAGCACACCAAGTTATTAAGGCCATAATGATTACTATCACATTGTCATGTAACTGCCCTGGATGCAACCTATAATGCTGAAGAATATCATCCAACAGTGGGGGAAAGGGGAAGGCTAACCCATGTTGCAGAAACCTCCCATATATGACCCCTCGGGTTGGAGTTACTAATTCAGCTGTAGACTTGTCTTCTCCTAAGTACATGAGGTCAACATCAGAAGGAATCGAGAAGGGACAACCTTCTGTGAAGATAGCAGCATCAGCGCGTGCTTTATCCTTCTTCAGCGACTTTCTACTACTACCTTCGCCAGCCATGGATGTTATACCTCCAGATGCATGCAATACCATGGGGCTATTCCTCTCTATCTGAGCCCTCCTGGCCATAGCCCTCAACCTCTTCTCTTCCTCAGAGGCTTTCTTCTTCAAAACTACAGGTTTTTTCCTGATAAGTTCATGGTTCGTATTCGGGCCTCATTCATATTTGGACCAGGGCCCGAGAAGGGTCATGGGCTCGAGATACGCGGAGGGTGGATCCACAGGTCCATCAATCCTAACCCTTATAAGGAATGCGTATATTATGAATATTATACAAGGAATATACATTTTCTCAAAGATGGTAATACAGCTAACCTAAACATGGTAATACAACCATGTCCGAAATATACTTCTATTATACATGGTAATACAACCTCTATTCCTATAAGAGTTGTATTCATACCATAAATACATATCTTGGTGATCTATGGATTGTAGCCATGTAAATACCCTAAAGGTTTGGTAGACCTCTCATCTAATCTCATACTTTATACTTTATGCCTTAAGCAAATATATTGACTTGAGCGTCGGAGTGTCTATCACCGGGACACCCGGGGCCTTTGTCTTGCAGATCAGTTCGTGAGAGGGGTTCGTGATCAAGCGCGGGTCGTAGACATCCATCACTTTGGCACGCCCGGTGGGACACGCATGCTAATCTTGATCTATACGACCTTCAAACTCATGGCTGATCCGGCTGAAAACTTCGTGGGAGTACACGAATCCGTTTTTAGGTCCCGACAGGAGTAAGAAGCATCAACCACGACGAGACGAGCCATGCCAACAACCAGGGAGCAAGAAGGAGCATCAATGATGTACATCGATCGGTGCAAGAAGCCTCTCCCTGGGAGTGAGAGAGCAAAAGATCTCGCTTAGACGGAACTTTTACTTTTTCATCTGAAGATGCGGTTCCTAATAAAATTCCCCATTCAGATCCCCTAGTGATTATGGTTGGCATAAACCATAACATGATCAGAAGAATTCTGGTGGATGGAGGAAGTGAAGTAGAAGTCATGTTTCTCAGTTGTTATGAACGGCTGGGATTGGACAAAAATAATCTCACGCCCACAAGCCCTATCTCAGGATTTACCGGCAATCCTGTCTTTCCTTTGGGAAAAACTATTTTACCAGTGCATCTGAGAGACGGTTCTCGGGGTATAACCTTGCATTGCACCTTTACGATCATCGATTCCAAGGCACCATACAACATAATCCTTGGAAGGCCCTAGATGTACCAGGCAAAGGCAATCTGGTCTCCTTATCATTTGGCGATGAAGTTCCCCACCAACAAAGGGATTACCACAATTCGAGGTGACCAACAATTAGCTCGAATATGCACTATACAAGCTATCCGAGAACCAGAAAAGGAGAATCTTGAACCAGCCAAGTACTCCGAGTCCGAGCCGATGCAGCTTGGAGAATCAGGAACCATTGAGGTTGGAACTCTCCTACCCCTCGAGATAAAGGCTAAATTACGAGATCTTCTCAACCAATATATAGATGTCTTTTCCTGGGACACCAACGACTTGGTGGGAGTATCCCTCGCTTGGCGGAGCATTACCTGAATATCAATCCCTCGCAAAAACCCATTAAGCAGAAACGACGCATCTTTGCACTAGATCGAGTTGAAGCCATTGGGGAGGAGGTAGACAAACTACTTAAAGCCCGTATAATCGAAGAAGTGCAATACCCAGAATGGATAGCTAACCCAGTAATGGTCAAGAAGCCAGATGGAAAGTGGAGAATGTGCATCGACTTCACAAACTTGAATGATTGTTGTCCTAAAGATAGCTATCCCTTACCCTCGATCGACCGGTTAGCTGAAGCGATTGCGGGATACCAAGTACTAGCCTTCTTTGATGCCTTTAAAGGATATCATCATATTCCTATGGTAGAACAAGATAAAGAAAAAACCTCCTTTATAACCGACAGAGGAACTTTCTGCTACAAGATGATGCCTTTCGGATTGAAAAATGCCGGAGCTACTTACCAGCGACTGGTAGATAAATTATTCAAATCTCAGATAGGGCGCGACCTCGAGATTTATGTGGACGACATGGTAGTAAAGAGCCGCAGCTATGACGCCTTCTTTGAAGATCTAAAGGAAACCTTCGACACGTTACGGGCCTCCAACTTGAAGCTGAACCCCGCTAAATGTACCATAGGCGTGGGAGCGGGAAAATTCCTGGGGTATATGGTATCCAATCGAGGAATCGAAGTAAACCCCGAGAAGATAGAAGATTTTCAAAATATGCAACCTCCAAAAACCGTCAAGGAGTGCAGAAGCTGACAGGGTCCCTTTCAGCCCTTAGCCGCTTCCAATCCAAAGGGGTGGAAAAACATCTATCCTTCTTTAATTTCCTTAAGAAGGAAAACCAGTTTGAGTGGTCGCATGAATGCAGAGAATCTTTCCAAGAGCTTAAAAACCATCTTCGGCAACTTCCGACATTGTCAAAGCCAGATAAAGGAGAGACTCTTTACTTATATATATCAGCATCCCAGCTAGTTATCAGCGCTGTATTGGTCAAGGAAAATGAGGGATCGCAACATCCCATATATTATGTAAGTAGGGCCTTACAAGGGCTCGAGACCAGATATACTCTCCTCGAGCGCTTGATATTAGCCCTCGTCCATGCTTCTCGGCGGTTGAGACCATACTTCCAAGCACATACAATAGTTCTCATAACCAACTACCCAATTAGGCAAATCCTCCAAAAGCCTGACGCTTCGGGGCGGATGATGAAGTGGGCCATCGAGTTGGGAGAACATGACATACAGTATAGACCTCGGACAACCATCAAAGGCCAGGCCTTATCTGATTTCATAATTGAGTCTGTTGAACCAGTGGAGATCGACAAACCAAACCCAGCTTCGGACTCCGGAAAATGGCAACTATATGTGGATGGATCCTCCAACTCAGGGGAAAGCGGTGCTGGAGTCTTACTCACTAGACCCGAGGGAAAGAACCATCCTTACGTTCTCCATTTTGATTTTCGAGCCACTAATAATGAAGCAGGATATGAAGCCCAGAGAGAGGATTAGGGTTTTAGAGAGTAATCGCCGGAATCGCCAGAGCTGCAGATGAGTCACATAATAAGATGTTCTGAGACTTTTGTTGGTTCTTTACTCTTCAAGTGTTTGTGTTTTCCTCGAGTCAATTTTTTATGCAGCTGGATTGTAAAGTGTGAATTAGTTGAAAATGTTGAAACTATTGACTAATCTTATGAGTACTTTAATTCAGTTCTCCTGGAATCAGAAGTTTGTAATATAGTAAAGATAACTGTGATTACCCTTCTCTTCTAGAAGATAATTGAAATATTGTCGTTGAGACATCTTGGGGTTGATATTTAAGTGGTTGTACTTGCAATTGCAGGAGTAACTACAACTTTTGCTTCCAGAGACATCCTCGGGAATGTTCTAAGTGGGTTATCTGCAGCTTTCGCAACCATTTTCTGTCGGGGATACAATTAGAGTATGTTGATCTAATTTCTTGCTCGTTTTCAAAGTTGGAATATAGTAAAGATTGAACCTTTTCCCACTGCTTGACTGATTGCTCTCTTTAACTTTATTTACATGCAGAAGATATGTCTAATTTTATTTGCATTTGCATGGTAGAAGAAGTTCTCAGTTTTTGTTCTATATATAGACTTACTGACTTCAGTAAAGATAACATGGGAAATTAGACATGAACTGAGGATATGGGGTTGGAAGATGCTATGCCTTCTTTGCTTACACGGTCTTTGGTGAATTAGGCTGTTAAAAGAAAACCTTAATGTAATCAGTCTAGCTTTAGAAGATAGGAAAATAATAGGAGAAATTTATGTAGATTGAAAATTATGTTATGCTTATTTTATAGTTTCTTGACAGTGTAAGCATGACCATTACCATCTAAGTTTATTAATTTGACCCGAAAAGTAGCAAGTATGGACAACACACAGGAAGGGGGAGTAACAATGGCATACTTGTATCAGCTTATGATTAAGAATGCAGAGGGAGTTGACTTTAATGTATCCAGTTTGTCTAATAATGCAGAGAACATGAACTAATTGCTCTTTCAACACAACCATCTATCAGACTTCCTCTCCACTTACTTCTGTAAAACCCGCCTGTGATCTTCCGCGGCCGGTAAGATCCATTACCATGTATTTCTATTCTAATGATTATGTTTAGGTTTATGCCATGAATTTGTTCGATTTCCTATCTTACTCAATTAAGCTGTTTAATTGAGTAATTGTTTTTAAGGTAACCACGGAAGCTTTTATTGTTTTGAAGTTAACTGACAGTAATCCGTAACTTTTTTTGCTGACCTTCTTGTTGTTTTGCCATCTTCCAGGAGCTGTAAAACCATCTACTTCTTGTACAAGTCGCCTTTTTGGTGTACCATTTCCGCCATTTCCCGCACACACCGTTCCTGAGAAAACTCAAAATTGTTCATTCACACAATCATCTCTTATCTGCTTCATCATTCCCACACTGTTGTATGTCCCTCTCTTTCTTCTGTATTTTTTTTCTGTATTTCTTTGTATCATTGTTTGTTGTCAGTTACTTCCCCAAGGTTTACGTAACGTCTCTATAAGATGGGCTTACTAGTATATTGCATGAGGATTTTGAATTTGAAATATGAGTATTTTTCTTGTATTAAGTAACTGACACTACTACAAAATTGTGGCATTTAAGGCGGTTGGTCCTTCACTTTTCAAGGCAGAAAACAAATGCCTTCTCTGGTATTGTCTTAAAACCTGAAATAGCTTTAAAGTGGTTCCTCTTACGCCTTAAAGGTTTTCAGTTTTAAGGCGTTTATTCCGCCTTAAAAGCAGAGGCCATCCGCCTTAAACGCTTCTTGCGAGTTCGCAAGGAAGCTCGTTGTGTTAAAAAAAACCCTAACAAGCGGAACAGCTTGCGAAGTCTCAAGTCAATTCTATTATAGGAAGCTGGACAGCTTGCGATGTCTCAAGTACATTCTGCTGTGTAAAAAAAATGAGCTCTCCGATCCAAATGGACTAGAGAGCTCTGTAAACATGACAATATCAATATTATTAACCATTCACTAATTCAAATGATCAAACAATTATTGTGAACGAAACAAAATACATAACATTAAAATGCCAAGGATCAAACTATGTTCCTCTTAAGTTCAATACAAAAGTTAAGATAAAAAAATGAAGAGTAATCAAGAAACAATAAACTAAGTACTTTTATAGTTGACTTCTTAAAGAAATCCCTATCAACATGGTGATAATCTGGACATGAGAAAACCTAATCTAACAACAACAAACCTCACAACATTATGCCAGAGACCACCGAAGCCCAGTAAATTTTGAAGTGTTGAAGTAGCTATAATTGCACCCTAGGTAGCCCGCAATACCTTCTTGAATCTCTGCATATACAATAAAAGGTTTAAATCAGAATCAGTTCCCACTCCAAAAGAAAGGAAAAAAAAGGCATATTTGCTGCAATTATTTTCACATATTCTCTCAAAAACAGGGCACACACAATAGAAATAAATTTCATGTCCCGGAAAAGAATCATGTGAAACACTAAGAATAATTAAAATTTTCTAAAATAAAATTATACCAAGTGGATTAACAAGAATCTACAAACAACACATAATCTCAGACAAAAAGCAACAAATTCTTCACAGGATTCTACAAACTTATTCACAAACACACACACTACAAACAATGGTAAAAACAGCAGACTCACTCCACGGAAGAGGGCTGGTTATGCAGTAAGACACATTTGGAAGCTGATCTTTTGGTGGATGGGGGGCAGGTTCGTCACCTTAGGTGCTACAGCTCCACCCGCCATATCTCTGACCACAAATTTCTCCCAGATATGTTGAAAAAACCATATAAAAAATAGTGAGAACAGCACAAAAGGTCGACGAGAAGACATACTCACAAACTACCAGGAAGTATCAGTATAATTTAAGACCCTAATGAGAACACGGTCAACAGAGTCGCAAAACGTAGATACTTAATACGACAGTATTTCACGTTTGACATTCAGAGCCTTCCATGCACCCCAAGTACACTATATAATTGTAGGATATTGGGTTTATTTACCTCACTGAACATAAGAGTTGAATTAAAAGTAAAATCCTCACACCATCAGATTTGGAAGTCATGAAAAGGCACAGATCAACAGTTTCTGCGTGTCAAATAGCTCTTTTCTACACTTCCCTCTCCTTGCCCATTCCGATATACACTCCAGTCAGAATATTCCTAGCTGATTTACCAGCTCATCCTAATTTCCATCCCAACCCATCCAAACGAACTATCAACAATGACTACTATTCTCATATGTACTATCTAAGCATCATTCGCATCACCAACTTCAGCCAAAAAGATATACAGCATATCCAATCAATCAAAAATCTGATCACCAAATTATCACCAATCATATCTCACCTTCACAACCAACTCTACTAGCAGGGTTTAAAATGACTATGTTTATAATCACTACAATCAATTTTCCACAATATTAACATTCCATTAAGTCAAAAATTGTAGTACTCATGGGGCCTATATTAGCCTCAAAGAATGCGAAACAGTAATAATCCTTTTGTCATTTTCATAATTCCTATATAAAGTGGAGAATAGAGTTAACTGAAGCATTTTGATATATCTCACATGAAATCAAAAATATGTAAAATAATGTATATATATATATATTCACTTAGTTGTAGCATATATTTATCTCGCTTGATATCCAAAGTATGCAAAATATAATATATCAATATATATTAACGGTAGCATATAATAAGCAGAACAGTGATTAATTAAACATCCTATATTACTCACCAAACTGTTCCTTGATCTCCGAGCAGTTAAGATCGAAATTTTTCAAATTATCGAGCATGCAGTTATCCCATTCAGGACTTCCCTTCATATTGTTCCTGTGAGAACAAGAAAGGATTGGTAAAAACAGTAGACTGGAGTAAAAAAAGATACTAGCCTGTATATTAATGCAAAACTATGCAGGCCAATGAAATTCATCCACCGAATACAAGATGTCAATTGCTAAGAACAGAGGATGTGACAGAGCAGTAAAGAAAAGAAATTAACTCAAGGCGTAGTGATCATTATACCTCAGCGGCAAGATCAGTAGTCCCAATAAGAGAAGAGGAAACAAACAAGATCAGACAAAAATGAGCACAAGTTTCACTCTTACAGATAGTTATACCAAGGAATAACAACAAAAGCAACAGAATATTGATGAAAAGTAAACACTCCACTTATTCATTGGTCAATACAAACATAATCACAAATTTCTTCCAAATTTGCTGAAAAAACCATATGAAAAAACAGTGAGAAAAGCACAAAAGGAGGCAGGAAATGAAGAAAATACTCTAACTTTATCAATAACCAGAAAGAAAATTGAAAAATCAAGAAGAAGAACACAGGTTCTGGAGACTAAGACCAGCCTAAAGAAGCAGCTCAATCAGTGCAGAGTCAAGAAGAGTGATTGAAAAAGAAGGAGTAAAAACAACTCACATGTGGTACCGCCTCAGTTTTCTGAATTCTAACCGATGAAATAGCCTGGTTGAAGCATGTTACTCTTGTATTAGCAATGCCTCTTAGCCTCTGTTTTATTTTTTAGTTTTGACATTCTATATGTGCTTGCATAAAATGTTTCATGTATTCCTTTGTTGTAAAATTGTAGCAGATTCTCATGAAATTCTATTGCAAAATTTGAGCTACATTAAAGCAGCGTCGCAGCATTTGAGTGCAAGAGTTACTCCAGCCAAAATTAACACAAGAGAGTGACGGAAGTTCATTGAAGGAACAATATGATAAACTATCTGCTGCCTATATTAATCAGTTTAGTTAGGGCAAAAAAATAATCAAACTCTTACATCAGCTCTTATATTCATCCATAAGCATAGACTGAATATAACCTAGAGCAGGAAAAATGTAATGAACATGCGATCTTGTCATCTAAAAAAGCATCCAACTTGCAAATGTTGAACTAATAATATATGTCATCCACATTGCTATGTATATGTTGATGTATGCCGGACACCAACACTTCGACGACGAACCAGGCTCTCGAACTGATCTGCCAAACAAAGCCCCGGGTGTCCCGAGGGTAGACACTCCGACGCTCAAGTCAGTATATTTGCTTAAGGTGTAATGTATGAAGTATTAGATATGGAGGTCTACCAAACCTTTGAGGTATTTATATGGCTAAAATCCATAGATCACCAAGATATGTATTTATGGTAGTAATACAACCCTTATGGGAATAGTAGTTGTATTACCATGTACAGAAGAATTATATTTCGGACATGGTTGTATTACCATGTTTAAGAGGATGTATATTCCTTGTAGAACATTCATAATATACGCATTCCTTATAAGGATTAGGATTGATGGACCTGTGGATCCACCCTCCGTGTATCTCGAGCCCATGACCCTTCTCGAGCCTTGGTCCGAGTATAAATGAGGTCCGAATACGAACCATGGACTTATCAGTAGCCCCAAGGTAGATCTTCAGAATATGAAGTGCTCCATCTCGAAGGTTGAAGGAGAGGCTTGCTTCTCGAGGGAAAACCAATAACTCGAGGGAGTATAATTCGGGGTATTAAGCTCGGAGGGTCCTTCTAGGACTGTCCTCTCAGGCTTGCCCTTCTGAATATCTAGCTTAAAGTTCTTTCGTATTCCATCAAATATATGGACGGCTGAGATAGATTCCTTTGAAATCTAGATGGTAAATACACGTGGCGTGCATACACTTGAAAGTAGAGGCGGTCTGTCCCCCGTCTCTCCAATTGCTTGCATCGGAACCAGAATCAAGATAATTACTCGCCATAAATGTTGTCTGGGTTTAGGTTAAATCTCCCAAATCATTCTTCTTGTCTTCCTTATTCAAAATTTCTTCTTTCCAAGTTCAGAAGTCGCGTCGACATTTCATCACTCTCTGGAGCCCCAAATTTCTGCTTCCTTGATTTATCAGTAAGTGCTATCTTCTTTCCTCCTTTGATTTCATTGTGCCTACTTTTTCCCTTTCCTCTCTGTGTAAATATGTCCCCCCATACTCTCTGTAATCATGAGTAGCAGTAGGGCAACGATTTCCATCCCCCATCATGATGAGGGAGAGTATGTACATGCTCAGGCCGAGGAGACTACCTCTTGTGACCGCCGTAAAGCAGAGGTAGCTAGTGGGAAAAAGCCTGTAGTGTTGAGGAAGAAAGCTTCTGCGGAAGAGAAGAGATTAATTGCTATGGCAAGGAGGGCCCAGGTAGAGGGGAAGAGCCCCATGGTGATGCATGCCTTCGGAGGTAGATTATCCAGAAACGGTGAAGGTAGTAGCAAGATGTCATTAGAGGAGAAAAAAGCGCGTGCTGATACTGTTGTCTTCATCGAAAGTTGTCCCTTTATGATTCCTTCTGATGCTGATCTCATGTATCATGGAGAAGACAAGTCTGCGTCAGAGTTGGTGACACCAACCCGAGGGGTTATATACGGGAAATTTGTGCAGAATGGACTAGATTTCCTTTTCCCCCACTGTTAAGTGATTTTATTCAATGGTATAATCTGCATCCAGGGCAGCTGCATGCCAATGTGATAGTAATCATAATGGCCTTGATAACTTGATGTGCTCGTAGGGGTCATAATCCTAGCCTTGCTCTGTTACAGACCTTGTATAAGGTGTCTGTCGTAAAACAGTCTGTGGTTTTGACTGTGCGAAATACTTCAATGGGTCGAGCCTTTGTGCTTCCTCAGCAATGTGGAGATTGGGACAAAGTGAAACTGACCTTTGATCAGACCAAGTATGAAGTACCCCTTTGGAATAATAAACTGAGCAATGAAGCATGGGATAATGTTGACCCAACTCGCCAATTGCTAAATGTAGCAGAGAAGTTGGTGAGGGAGAAGATCAAGTTTAGAGAAGGTAAGTTTGTGTCAGGAAGCCAGGAGATGGGTTGGTAATGTCCTATTGAAACATATAGGTGGTTGTATCAAATGCCTGGCAGAACTCTTCAAAATGGCAGTTATTTGAAGTTGTCTCACTTTGATCAGCCAAAGGGTGTAGATATTGAATGGTATGAAACCGTTCTATCCTTGGAGCAGGATCCCCTTAGTTCAGCTAGGGCTCTTCGGGCCTTTAGAGCAATAGAAGAGAGAGATGCCCGAGATAAAGGTCCTTTGGATAAGGAAATTTCTGGATTGATGCCTGATGCTAGGCGTCGTACGAGAAGATTGGTTCGAGGACCAAAATAGATACCTTCAAAGGTGAAAAGTCATGATGTAGCAAAGTGTATATTCGTACCCGTTGCCCGAGATCCATCAGATGAGGAGGATGATGAAGGTTTAGCCCTAGTCCAATGTCCAAGAAAGGAGATGCCTCGGTCTTCTGATTCTCCGCAAACCTTGTGTGGTAGGACCAAGGATGAATAGTCTTTAACTTCAGTAGTAGTGTCTGATATGTTTAACATTCTTGCATGTACTATTTTATTTTTTCTAATGCTAACTTCATTCCTTTTGTATGCAGTGGATGCTTCCAAGGACAAAAGAGCAGCGAACTTGTTGGCTCAATTGCTATAGTCGAGAGGACTGCCGAGCGATGGTGATAAAAAGAGGAATTTTGAGACCTCAGGGGGCTCTGCCGACAAGTCTCCGAAGAAGCCAAGGCTCGAACTCGGACCACTAGAAGAGTTCTAGAAATATGTGTCACCTCCTCCTCGCGAGGCCCTGATTAAGATGGTTCCAGGATGTCCCGAGATTAGCCAGGTATGATCAAGCTCTTTAACTGAATTGGAGGTGTAGTTATCTAACTGTCTTAAATTTGTTTCACAGTCTCTAAGTCATGTGAAACATATGTACAACTCCATCCGGACCCTGTATAGCCGCTCTCAAGGACAGGCATCTGAGTTAGAGCTGTTGAAGGAAGAAATGTCCAAGAGATCCAAGGAGCCTCCTGATGTGGTAAAACGCCTCCAGGATGAGGTGGCACAAGAGAGGGCCAAGAGAGAGGCCTTGGAGGAGCAGAACCAGGCTTTAAAGAAGGAGAAGAGGTTGACTGATGGTTCATTTCTAGAGCTGAAGAGGAGGATGGCCTTGGTGGAAGTGGAGAGAGACCGATATACTGATCCTACTTGTCAGAGGCGGCTAGTTCGGCTGATAATAGATTTCTGCCTTAACTGTCAAGAGTTGGAGGTCCATCGCCAAAAGTATGGCGAATTCTACCATAAGTCCGAGCTTTCGGAGATGTGGGCTCATCTTCAGGGAGTTCTCAGCGAGGAGATTCAGGGATGGTTGGCTCCTGCTTATACTTGGCCGGAAGTACCGGAGCATCTGAAGAAGTTCCGAGCAGAGTTTAGCCAGATTGGGGGGTTTGAGACTAGTCTATTGACTAGTTTGGAATCCTTGAAGAAGGCATTAACTCTTGAGGAATTTCAGGAGAAGCTGTGCAGCCTGTATCCTGAGTTGGCATACTTGGTGGAGAAATCGGCTATGGAAGCTTCAACTGAGAACCCTGAGACTCAAGATGGGGGACCCAAAATTGTAATTCCTTAGAACATTCTCTCCTTATTTAGGAATTTCTCCTTTTACTCAGTCTTTTGATATCCATGTACTCCGAATAATATATTTCTTTCATTAATTTGATAATTCCATGTCTTCCTTTATGTCCAATGTTGCGTAGCTGCTTGTGCTGAATTGCAGGTCCAGTATGAAGCTGTTCTTTAAAAGAGCAAGAAGCTGAAGGAAGATTTGGATGATTCCAAGGGCTGTTTTAGCCTCGTGCGAGAAGAATGTGATAGTCTTCACGGTGGGCTCAAGATAGCTCTGGAGCGGAGAGCTGAGCTGAACCAGAAGTTGAGTGATCTTCAGGCGAGGTATAAGGACCTTGAAGATGAATACAGCAAAGCATTGGCCGCCAATAAGGACTACGACCTAGAATGGAGGAAAACCAGGAGCGACTTAATGAAGATCAAGGGTGAGAGTCACGAGAAGGACCTTCGTATCTCTACCCTTCAGAATGAAAACATCATCGTGAATCATAAGATTGCCTCCGTCATAGATTATTGGAGGATGTGTCAGGCCGAGCTGAGTGCTTGTAGGTTCCAAATAAAGGAACTAGAAGCTCAAGGTGTGTTTGTCACACCTTCAGTATCTTCAAGGAGGGAGATAGGTGGGCCTTCTTCAATCCCGAATTCAGGACCATTGATAAGGTCTCGCGTCCGAGGTGGCACATCTCGAGGGATGGTAAATGCTCCAGAAGGGACTTCCTGTGGGAGGGGGAGAGAAGCGCCACCTACTCCTGGAGCTCAACGATCTCCTGCTCGACCTGCAATCATGAGAAGTAGAGGGGGGTCTCCTACGCCCTCTCAATTAATGAGGACGGCAGAGGAAATTAATTGGGGCCATGGCCTCCAAAGTGGTCGAGGTCGTGCCTCTACTTCTTCTCGCGGTTGGGGTCGTACCCCTGTATTTAAAGACCTTCAGTGTAATAACACTTTTTGATTTTGCCTTTATAAATGTCTTTATATTGAAATCCTTAAGAAGATTGACTCTCAGGCTTATGAATAGCCTGAATAAATAGTGATGTATACCTTAATAGGTGTATCACAAGGAGAGACTAGTTCCAAACTTTGTGAGTTTGTGTGACTCATATTGTGTTGGTGTTAACCATATACCTTTTGTAAGTATACTATTTTATTTTGGCCTAAGGTGATTGTGGTTCAGCCACGTAGTGCAAACATCTCATATTAGATAAGCATCAACCACACGCTTATAAGCGTATAAATCTTAGGCAACCGTCTTTACTTATGCTTTGTAAGGCATGGTGTCTCTTTGTATTAGAAAGTGCTAACTGCTTTCAAAATAAAATAAAGGATATATATTGAAAAGAAATTATATTCTTCGAACTTGAGAATTCGGAAAAATTATAAAAGACAACCCCGATCGAGTTTGGGAGTTCGGGTATGAAAACATAAAAGAAGCTTGGCCAGTAGGCCTTATTGAAGTAGTTTCTCCTTATTTGGAGAAGGTATACTTGGTTTTAGCTCCGAGGTACCTGCGTAGCAAGGGCGCCATGATGACAGAGTCCAAGTGCTCTCATTCTCGTGTTTCCAAGAGGTAGAATCCACCGGATTGTGCTGCGTAGACTTTGCATGGTCCTTTCATCCTTGGCTCCAGCGCTCCTCCTAGCTTTTTAGTACACCACGGGCCAACTGGCATTACCAGGTCCCCCACTTGGAAGGTTTGGTGGCGTCTTTTGTGCCATAATGTAGTTATCTCGTTGTAGGCCTCTTCCTCGAAGTGAAACACCATAGGTTGTTCGAGATCGGGGTCGGGGACCAGATCTCCTAGGATAGTGTTGACGGCCGAGATGTTACTCACTTTTCTGGCATCACGGATAGCCGTGATCAAGCATGGTTGTTATTGTTACTGTTATTGTTGCGGGATCCATCATTCTTCTTCTGCCAGGATTTTCCCCCATATCTCTTCTGGGTACCCTGGTTGTCGCTGGCTATCGAAGGTGCAATTTGTTGCACAATTCCTTGGCGAATCAGCTTCTCAATCTCGTTGTTGAGCTGATAACACTCCTCAGTGTCATGCACCCGATCTCGGTGATATTGACAAAACTTCGGGGACCTTTGGCGCTCGGCTGAATCCTTCATGGCGGGTGGGTCCTTCAAAAGGTGTTTGTGAATGGATAAAATCTCAGCCCGAGATCTAGCCAGAGGAGTGTATGACTCGAAGGTAGGTTTGGAGGCGCTTTCAGTCTTCTCGACCTTCGGTATCTTCATCCTGGGTTCCTTTTTGTCTAGATGAGATTCTGGGGGTCTCTTGCTTGTCACGGCGTTCGCTTTGCTAGCATATTTCTCCATGATGGCCTGGAGATGCTGAATGATTGTTGGATTCTTTGTTGCCAGCTTCATCCTCAGAGTGTCATCATCTACACTCATTCGATACATATTGATCAGGAGGCGTTCATCTCGATCATACCATTCAGTAGCTAGATCCATGTATCTGTGATAGTTCTCTATCACAGTCTCTCCTTCAAGGCGGGCCACATATCCCAAATCTCCGAGAGACTTGGCAAACTTCTTCTTCTGGAAGAAAGCGTGGAGAAGGAACTCTGTGAAATCCCAGTAATCGAATAAACTTTCTGGTTTTGTTTGAGTAAACCATGTTTGTGCTTTCCCTCGGAGATAACTGGGGACGATCTTGCATATTTCAAACTCGTGGAAATTCCTGGTTTTCAGAGTCTTAAAGAAGACCGAGAGGAACTCTCTAGGATCACTGGTACCATCGTATGTGGGCAAGTGTTCTGGGACCTTCTTGTGGCCATCGAAGGGGAGGTTCACAATATGTCGCGAGAAGGGAGAGCGAGCTGACTATCCTCTGGGTCCGAGGATACGCGTGATTTCTTGATCGACCTCATATTTTCCTCGAGTAGGGTAGGCTCCATCTTGGGTGAAAGGCCGATCAGCACCTTTTTTCCATTCCCTCTAGGTTCTCTCCCTCTTCTCGAGCCCGAGTTCTTCATGGATATTATTGATGCGCATTCTTCTCACTTCCTTCTTGCTCAGCCCTAAGCCCTCATTAAGGTGATTGGCTGGATCAAGAGGTGGTGGCAGACTCCTCTGATTGTTGTAGAGAGGTAGATTTCGAGATAAATCATCTAGAAGTCTTTGCTGTTGGTTGTGATCAGAAGGTGGCGTTGTTCGATCTCCTGGGATAGAGACTCGATTTGGGGCCTCATGTGTTTGGGCACGAAGTGGTTGACTTGAGTTTATCACGGATGTAACGAAGTCAGGATACTGGGAATGTAAATCCCTCATCAGTGCTCCGACATCGTCAGGGATCGTTATCGGAGGTGTGTCCGAGACAAGGTTGATATAGGGCTGCTCAGAGCTCGGCGGGTTAATGTCGTAGGGTTTGGTTCAGGGTTTCCCTGAGACATCTTTATCTTTCCTCCTCCTGCCGTCTTTCTGCGAGGATTTGTCGATCCCTTTGCGCTTGTTCTTCCACGGAAAAGATCGAATCAGATTCATTATATCCCAAACTGTTTTCTCGGTCGAGGCCATCTGAATTATTGACGTGCTCACTGTAGTTCATGTCAGTACGTATCAAGATCCTCTGACCTGAGTTTGGTACTTCAGATCCAACAAGGTTTGATCCAGAAGGTGGCACCCCGGATGCAGCAGGATTTGGACCGGAGAAGCGTGCTCCGGATACGACGGGTTTGGACCGAGGGAGTTCGGAACGCTGGAGTTTCCTGCCCCCACGGTACAGCTTGGTGGAGGCTCAGAGGTAGAACGCGTACGAGATCCTCCGGGTCGACCGAGTCCTCATCCTCATCCTCGTCCTTGGGGAGGTTGCTCTACTTCTGGATTCTCCTCCGGATTTTGCCCTAGTACACGGGCGCTTCGCCTGGGTTGCTCGGCTTCAGACACGTTGTTGGAGGATTTGTTCTTCAGGTGCGCTAGACCAGATCAGAGACAAGGTTCGGCGACGTCGTCAATGGGCGTGAGGTCCCACCGTGCGTGCCAAATTGATGTATGTCAGACACCAACACTTCGACGACGAACCAGGCTCTCGAACTAATCTGCAAAACAAAGCCCCGGGTGTCCCGAGGGTGGACACTCCGACGCTCAAGTCAGTATATTTGCTTAAGGTGTAATGTATGAGGTATTAGATAGGGAGGTCTACCAAACCATTGAGGTATTTATATGGCTACAATCCGTAGATCACCAAGATATGTATTTATGGTAGTAATACAACTCTTATGGGAATAGTAGTTGTATTACCATGTATAGAAGAAGTATATTTCAGACATGGTTGTATTACCATATTTAAGAGGATGTATATTCCTTGTAGAACATTCATAATATACGCATTCCTTATAAGGATTAGGAATGATGGATCTGTGGATCCACCCTCCGCGTATCTCGAGCCCATGATCCTTCTCGGGTCTTGGTCCGAGTATGAATGAGGTCCGAATACGAACCATGGACTTATCATATGTCATAGAGTAATGCTAATTTAAAATTTAGAAACACTGCTAAAACATGCATCCAGGAACATGTTCGAAAACACAAAAGAGTCCCAACTTAACTCATCAGAAAAACACAAGTTCTAGAGACTAAGAGAAGCCTAAAGAAGCAGCTCAATCAGTGTAGAGTCAAGAAGAGTGATTGAAAGAGAAGGAGTAAAAACAACTCACATGTGGTACCACTGTAGCGATTTAGGGTGTGTTTGGTTGGAGTGGATTTTGAGAGTCTGGACTTTGATTTTGGATTTTGAGAGTCTAGATTTTGTTTGAGATTTTGTTAGTCTGGATTTGCTAAAACCTTGTTTGCTTGGTTTGGGATTTTGTAAGTCTGAAACAAAAACTTTGTTTGGTTGAGTGAATTTTGGAAGTTTATAAAAAAACTTGTTTGGACTTTGCCTTTTGCAAAAACTGGATTTTGTAAAGTAAAACTTGGATTTTGTAAGGAAAAATCTGGACTTTCCAAATAACAAACCAAAAAAGATTTTACAAAACTGGACTTGGATAGTCCAAGTTTTGCAAAATCTTGCCCAACCAAACACACCCTACGGGAACTCCATCTTCTTCTTCTCCACCCGCCTTTCCAGGGCGAATCCCATGAGCTTCTGGAAGAGATTCGAACCGGGTCGGTGATGGCCGGGCCAAGATCTGTGACTGGCTCGTCGAGACCGTCCATACACTCTTAGGGCTCGTCGGAATCCATGGAGTTGATTTCCTGGGCTATTTTATGGTACGGACTTCCTTTGATTCCATAGATTCATTGTGCGTCCATCTCTTTCCTGTCGCCGGCGAAGTCTGACGAGATAATCCTACCGCTGATGTGAGTGCCGCCTTCGATGACGCTGGTGGAGATGCCGACTTGGAGATTGAAGATAATTATTTTGGGGGAAGGGTTCATTGTCTGTTTGTTTATTTATCTTTTGGATTGGAACTGATATTTGTATATTAAAGAAAGCCACTTACGAGTTCGTAAGTTACATTTTTTTTACGACAGATGTATCTTCCGCCTTGTACATCACATTTACGCCTTTAACAATTTTTAACCCAATGAACGAATGGAACTTGCGAACTCGCAAGTTAGTCACAAGGCGGATAATCAACGTAATCAATCGAACACCTTAAATTTGTGTCTTAAATGGAGGTGTTTGTAGTAGTGTGAGACTGTGAGAGACTGAGAGTAGTAGATATTGGATGAATTCTGAGAGTAGTAGATATTAGATATTTGATATAGAGTGACAGTATATTCTAGTTAAATATACAAGCAACGATATTGACATAATACTTTCGTTTGCAGACTGTCTTGGAACAGTTTCTCAGAGTGGTACTTCTCAATTCTTGAAGGCTAGTTAAGGTACTTTGAATTGAGCGTCTTAGATTTATCATTTTTGATAGCAATTATTATGACTTCATCTTTTCTCATGTTGCTTTCATTTGATATGTATAGGATCTCATAAATTCTCTGCTCTACTAGGATTGTCCTGAGCAATTGATGTCGGTTTTGTTTCGGTCTTATGGTTGCTTAAAAGGTACATTACCTGTAATCTTTCTTAAAAGAAACGAGCAAGAATTTATTTATTTTTGACAGCAGATGTGTTGTACTTTAAAAATTCATATCTTGATAATCGTAACTCCGTTGTGACTGGTTTTGACACCATTGCCATCTTTAAACTTTGGACAATGATTTAGAACCATGGATGAACCAATTTGGTTTAGAAACGAGTAAGAAAATGATTGTTTTCTATCTCTGCAATTTCCAATTTTTAGCAGTAGATGTGTTGTACTTTAAAAATTCATATCTTGATAACCGTAACTCTGTTGTGACTGGTTTTGACACCATTGCCATCTTTAAACTCTGGAATATGATTTAGAACCAGGAATGGACCAATTTGGTATAGAAACGAGCGAGAAAATGATTGTTAAGGAACAAGCATGATAAAGAAATTTGAAGTGACTGCACTATAATGTTAAAACCTGGATAGGCCTGCATGTCTTTTTTCTTCCTTTTTGTTAGGCCATTATTTTTTTAAAAAAATCAAAAACCACCTTTTGGGTGGGGGGATTTCATTGGCACCCCATGCCTAGAAAGGGACATAAAATGTATGTACAAGAGTGAGCTAAAAGCTCAGCCACTGTGGTAATGGCTCAAAAATGGGAGTAGTTTCTATCAAAATACAGTAGATAAGCTAAGGCTCCAACCCCTGATCCAACCAGAACTCCGAGCATGTAAGTGAATTGTTATACAAAACACAGGTCTGCCAAGAGTGTAGTTGGATGGGGGGTGAGCTGTCCCAAAAAAAATTCTAAGTCTTCACCAGCCAGTGTTGTTGTGTAGATGATGATGCTTGGCAAAGGTTGCTTGGCACTGGTTGTTGCAGCTCTATTGTACCCATTGGACTCCTTCCAATGGGTCTTGAAATTCCTGCATAGTGTTTAAATCAGTAGCATCTGCCCAGAAAAACAGCAATCTACACAGTTCTAATATTTCTAACTCCTGATCTGTCCAGAATTATCAAACTTCTAATTATAAAAGGTGCCTCCTGCACAGTCATAGAAGTTTTGAGATCATGTTGGCAGCTCATTTTGGATAGACAGTCAGCTATTGAGTTCCCTTCCCTGTGTATGTGTGAAATGGTAACAGCACTAGATCTCATCTGTATGCTGTAACACTGACTGAAAAAATTCCAGTTTCCTAGGAGTGGGTTGGAAATACTTTTTATTGCCTGCATACAATCTGACTCTATAGTAATAGGACCTGTGAAGAGATTCCCAAACTGTAAGCCAAATTCTATGGCCATAATCTCTGCACCAAGGGGTGATGAACCTGTCACTGACTTTAATTCCATGCCTAGTACATCACTTGAGATATCTCTAATGACCAGACCAAGTCCTACTCTATCTGGTATGTGAAAAGAAGCATCAATATTAATTTTGATTCCTCTATCAGGAGGAATCCATTTGATTGATCTAGCAACTTTTAATTTCTTAGCTCTTAAAAGAGGCAGTAGTCCTGTACACAGTAAGTCCCTATATTTGACTGAGTTACCCTGTAGGGGTAAGGCTGTAAAAATATTAGAAACCTTTTTTGCAATCTGAACCAGCAAAGCATGATTTGTAGTGGATTGACCCTCAAATATTAATTTGTTTCTTCTACACCACATAGACCAATAGGCAGTAATCACAGTGGTGAGAGTAACCTGTGTATGCACTTTTGAGGATCCTTTGAATTCTAAGTAATATTTCAATCTATGCTTATTGGACATGAAGCTAGGAACTGGCACTTGCAACACAGCATGGATAAAATTAAAAATTGATATGTTTTGCTCACAGTCATTAAAAAAATGGTTAATAGTATCACTATGGTTGCACAGAGGGCATTTTGATGGTAGATTTATTCCAAGTCTGATCAAAACATCATCAAAAGGTATGATACTATTAACAATTCTCCATATAAGTACTGAGAATTGAACAGGGATAAATTTATTCCAAACCTTTTTTATGTTGTGTGTGTCTTCCCCTTGAGCTCTCAGAAGCTTGAAAGCTGACCTAACTGTGAATTTTCCTGTTGCCTCTGGTCTCCAAATTAGCCTGTCTTGGTGTTGAAAATTGATCTCTGCCACCTGCAATTTATCACAAATACTGGTAGCCAAATAAGGCTCCACAGATGTTAAGACCTGCTGTTTATGAGCACAGAAATTAGCAACTGTTAGCTTTTTAAAAGGAAGAGTTATTCCTTCAGGCCAGCTATAGATCAGAGCCCCTTCACCTAGCCAGTTTGAGTCCCAGAAAGGGGCTTCTCCTTTACCAATTATAACTTGTGAATGCTGGTTAGCAAATTCTGTAACTGAGCAAATCCTCTTCCAAGTATGTGATTTTCTGTAAGTTCCAGGCAGTGACCATATAAATCTTGCCCACTGAGCATTATTTTCCTGCATTTTCCACCAAAGCTTAACTGAGAAAGACTGTATAATGGCACTGATATCCCTAAAACCAAGGCCATTTTCCTGCTTTGACACTGCCATTCTGTCCCATTTTCTCCAGACCTTCCTTTTTCCTAGCTCATTTTCTCCCCAGAAGAACCTAGCTGCCATTATCTCCATCTTTTTTATTACTGTCTGAGGGGGATGTAATACACTGAAAGTGTGTGTTGGAATAGATAAATATACATGGTTCGGAAGTATTATCCTTCCAGCATAAGTGAGCCACCTGTTTTTCCAACCAGTAACTGCTTTCTCCATTCTTTCCAATAGAGTCTGATAATAACACACCTTATTTCTCCCTTTAAAAATCTGGACACCAAGATACAAGAATGGCAAAATTCCCTGTCTCATACCAGTTATCCTCCTGATCACCCTTAGCCTTGTAACTGAAGTGTCACCTTGAACAAAGAATTCTGACTTTTCAAAATTAACCTTCTGACCTGAGCTTATCTCATAAGCATGCAGGAACTTCATTATTCTTTTAAAGTTCTTTTTGGTAGCTAATGTAAAAATTGCAGTGTCATCTGCATACATTAAGTGTGAGACCATACTTACACCCTTTGGCAGTTCAAATTCTTTAATGTACTGAGCCTCCATTAGCTTTTTAAGACTTCTGGAAAAGGCTTCAGTAACAATATTGTATAGGAATGGGGATAATGGGTCACCCTGCTTAATTCCTCTGCTAGAGTTGAAGAAGCCAGTGGCAACACCATTAATGAGGACTGAGAAATGAGAAGCTTGTATATTCTGCATTATAATCTTTACTATTTTTTCATGGAAACCAAAGGACTGCAATACTGAGCTCAGAAAGTGCCAAGATACCCTGTCAAAAGCCTTCTGCATATCAAGCTTCATTATAATGTTTTTGCCTTTTTTCCTTAGCATTCTAACCATCTCCTGCATCTGTAAAATATTATCAGTGATGTCCCTTCCACTCAAAAAAGCAGACTGCTCAATTGATGTCAATTTTCCCATTAATGGCTTGATTCTCTCCATGAGGATCTTTGTAATAACCTTGTTGACAAAGTTTGAGAGACTTATTGGCCTAAACTGGGAGAAGGATGATGGGTTCTGGACCTTAGGAATTAAAGTAAGCCAGGTTGAGGCCATGGCTGTTGGTAATAGGCCTCCTTGTATGAATTCATTAGCAGCCTGTAGAAGATCTTGCTTGATTAGCTCCCAGCAGAAGGTGTAAAAGTGTCCACTGTATCCATCAGATCCTGGAGCACTATTTTTATTAAGGTCAAAAACTGCAGTTTTGAGTTCATTCATTTCTACTGCTCTGAGAAGCAAGTCATTGTCCTCAGTTGAAATAAGCTTAGGTATTTCATCCATAAAACTCTTGAAGTGCCTTCCTTCCTTGTTAGGATTTTCCTCCTTGAGAAGACTCTCAAAATAAGCAACCCCTTCATCATTTATTTTACCAGGATCAGATATCCAATTACCATCTGCATCCTTTATCTTTGTTATTTTTCCTTTTGCCCTTTTCTCCTTAACCACCTGGTGGAAATACTTGGTGTTGGCATCTCCCTCCCTGATCCATTTTATATTAGCCTTCTGTTTCCAGTAAGTTGCTTGCTCCTTCTGAGATCTAATAAGAATAGCCATCCTTCTACTGAGCTCCAATTTGTCTGAGTCCTCCATTGTTGCCTGATATCTGATTTCTGCTTCAGAGACCTCTTTCTCAGCAGTTTCTAAATTCTTATTGACATCTCCAAAATGCTGCCAGTTCCAACTTTTCAATACAGTCTTCAGCCTTTTTAATTTTGCAACCATTCTTCTCATTCCATGCTCAGTACACTCTTGGTTCCAGCTGTCTGTTGCTAGTTCTAGGAAACTGGCTCTGTGGGTCCACATCTCCTGGAATCTAAAAGGCTTGGGACACTGAATTTCAGAAGTCTGGATAGATAAAATTAGTGGATTGTGGTCTGAGGTTGTTCTACTCCTAACTTGGATGGAACTATGGGGGAAGAGGTCATTCCAGTCTGAGTTACACAGCCCTCTATCTAGTCTTTGGAGAAGCAGATCCTCTTTTCTTCTATTATTTGTCCAGGTGAATGGGTTCCCTACAGTCTTAACCTCCATCAAATCCATGTCTGAAATCAGGGCATTGAAGTCCCTTATACTTCTTGCAGATGGGGGTGCCTCCCTTTCCTCTCAGTTGCTGCAGCCACTGTGTTAAAATCACCTATGAACAGTGTGGGTGCTTTTGGCAGATTCTTGATATCCTCCCAGAGTTGCTCCCTCAAAATTCTAGTAACCTTAGCATAAATAAAGCAACAATTCCACACAATATTTGTAGCTATAATATTTACAGACACTAGAATAAATTGGTCAGACTGATGCAAAATATTTACAGACACATTATTTTTCCATAAAATCCAGATTTTGGCATTTTGTGCAGGTATGGCATTTTGGAATTGTAAATCAAATTGCAATTTAGTTATATTTGTACTGATGTGCATAGGCTCTATAATACATGCAATATCTATGTTATGTGATCTAATTAGGGTTTGAAGCCTTGTTACAGACTTTTTGTACCCTCTTATGTTCCAGACTAATGCATTTCCTATTATGTTGTGTTTAATCATGAACTTGACTTTTTTGATTTTAGTGAGGATCTAAGCCATTGTTCTACTGTTTTACCACCCTCTGGCATACCTCTTTTACTCCTCTTTTTAACAGTTGTAGAGATATTCTAATTCTGATTCCATGTCAATATTTTAGTTAACCAAACACAAGAATTGGAATTACAATCTCAATTCTTAAGTAATTCTAGTGTTAGCCAAACACTAGAATCCATAACTTTTCAAAAAAAAAACACTAGAATCCATAAAATATCTATCTATACTATTAAAACAGCAACTCCTTGAAAAGTCAAACACCTCTCCTTGCGCCACGTCAGCTTGGAAAGCCCTCCGAAAAATACGCCACATCAGCTTTGACAATCTATCTGTCCTTGTGCCACGTCACCTTTGGGAGCCCTCCTAAAAAAGACATGTATTTCTCCTTTTTTCCTCCGTCTTTACCTATTCTAATTTCACAGCTATTCCTATTTACCGAGTAGTAATATCCGAATATTCTCCCTCGGAAAGTGAAGATTAACTTTCCGATGACTCCTCAGCTCACGAGTTCGGATCCTCTACGCAATATTCTATACGCAATTCGTACGCAACATCATTTACGATGTAGTTTTGGCTATCTTTAAAGTAAGATAATATACACCACGTTTGATAATATTTTTAGGGTGATTCTAAATACATGTCCACTTTACTTCTGCAGGTCCAAATTAAATCTGAAGTGACAATAATGTCCCTCTTATATATGTATTATAATTCACGAAAAAAATAATTTATAATTTGGACACGTGTTTAATCATTACATATACGGGTTTATGCATTCAACGTTAGGGTTTTAGAAATATATTTATAAAAACTAATACAAACGAAGGGTAATTATGGTATTTCCCCATTTTCATTGGATCTGCAGAAGTAAATTGGACATTCATATAGCAAACACCTATTTTTACGGTGAAAGTAAAAAAAATAACATGTTAGCCATGTTATTTATCTATTTTTTATACACTAAATTACATTATTAGTTTAAAATTATTTTTTGAAAAGAAGAAATCATTTATTAATGATATCTTAAACACATATATTTAGATTCATATAATTTAAAATATATTATTCATAGTTTTGTAAATAAATAAAATTAAAATGTATATATCAGTTAAAAAAAGTTTTATTTTCATAAAAATTATAATACAATAGATATATTAAATACGGCTATAAAATTAATCTATATACATGTTGTAAATGATAAACATTTTTTCTCATATGAAATAATTAAATCATGCTCGAGATTTATTCTACAAATTTGTTTATAAAACATCTTGTTTGAACTAAAATTCAATAACAATCGTATGTTGCATATACTTTATTTTTGTTTTTTTTTTTAAAAAAATAATCATAACAAAATTAATTTAATGATGTAATTTATATGGAATATATAAAAAATACTAAGTAACATAGGAATGAAATTGTTACAAAAGTTACACTATATGAATAACAACATGTTTAACACATGATCCAAACTACGTCGTAAGTGGTTTTTGCGTACATATTGCGTAGGGAGTTTTTCGTAGAGGATCCGAACTCCTCAGCTCACTAATTGTTGCCAAAGCTAATTATTTTTTTGAATCTGAGATATTAATGATCTTTGTTTGGTGCTTCAAAGTTCAGATTTTAGGCGGAAAATCGAACTGGGCGGCTGGAAATTGTGTTTGGGAGGATCCCTCTTGGATTTCCCGGCGGTGTTATAGGATAAGCTGCACTAGATGCAAAGCCTTGGGGTTAGGATGCGCAAGTTAAGGTTTGAGTACTAGCCCTGTACCTTGCAGCAGATCCCGGTGAGCCTTATTCTTGGATAAAATATTTTTTCAGGTTCTGCTTGGAAAATTTAGTGTTTTATAATGAGATTGCTGTTACAGGTCGATCTGCGAGGATTTTTTTTATGAGAGTGAGAACTGCATTCAGAAACTTCTGTAAGCATCTGCAGACTCCAGTACTAAAGGTGGAGGGTTGAATAATATGGATGGTTTTGATAACCATGGATGGAAAGTTCTAGGAATGGACAATGGTGTGGAGATTTCAAAACGATGGTCTGGTTCGCTCCACACGTTTCGCAGCATTTGGGTGCTGAAATCGGTCTCCCCGAGCAGTTCATCACAGTGGCTAATGTCATCGATGCAGCAAAGGTGGTTGATCATTAAACTTCATTC
Organism: Sherardia arvensis; assembly: GCA_948330725.1. Taxonomy (NCBI): domain Eukaryota; kingdom Viridiplantae; phylum Streptophyta; class Magnoliopsida; order Gentianales; family Rubiaceae; genus Sherardia; species Sherardia arvensis. The sequence goes on from OX415238.1 coordinate 21,922,579, forward strand.
TTGATGATTATAAATTTCTGTTTCTTTTCTTCTGCATTTATCTATTGTACTATTTATGAACAGCAATGGAAAATGGGATGCTGATTTAGTGGAAGCAAAATACATAAAGGATTTGGAAGAGAACTTCAGCATCATTCGCTTAAAGTTTGAAGATTCTGCAAAGCCTCTCTTCAGGAATAGAGAATTCATTGTGTATGAGAGACGTCATATGATGGACGATGTAACTCTGGTAAGAATAAATGCTATCACTAATTTTCACTGTAAATTTTGTTGTTTCTTTCAATATCATCACTGATGAATCAGGTTGCAACTGAAGACCAACTGAGGATGGAGCATGTTAAAAGGTGCGCCTCTTATCATTAACATATGATCAGCTTCTGGAATTGTAAATATTTGGATCTCCCTAACCATCAACTGTAAATATGGTTATACATTTGGACGATTTTAGATGTAGTGAGTAGTGATCATTTGGGAATGTCAGCTGAGGTTAGGGACCATTTCACACTTTGAGGTTATATCGAAATTTACTCTGTATGCGAGTGTGAAGATTGTAGGCCAGTTGCCTGAGCTGATATGGTGAGGTTAATGGGAGTTTTTGACAGATGAGGAAACAATTTGTTAAGTTGTACAATACACAGCAGATATGTTTTGCTTAATCTGATCAACTTTGAGCGTAGAAATGGAGCTGGGAATCTTTTTGTGTTGTGGCCGTCCTAACATTCAAGTGCCTCAATGGATATTTATTGTAGAACCATTCTGATATCGTAAACCACCAAAATCTGATATTTATTCTGAGACTGTATCCATACAAACTGTTAAAGTTTATTTAATAACGAGGTATTACTATCTAATGAACTTTAACGGTTTGGATTAGGCTCACTATAACTTCCCAAAGAGCTTGGAAAACCTTTCTATTGCTTCCAACCCTTATCCACCAGCCCTTTGATAGAAATTAGCCAAGTTCATCCTTAGCATTTACAGACTTGAATGATCAGATTGTTTTGTTTTTTTAACTTTGTTGCGTAAACTGAATAAGCTGTTAATACATTGTGAATGTTGGTTTTCTAGGTTATAGTTGCTGCAATTCAAAACAAGTTACTGCCGGTTCCCGAAGATCCCTCCACTTGTATGAAATTGATGAAAGTGAAAGAGGTGCTTCTGAAGAATCAATCCTGCATACCAATAAGTTCATGTACTCCCTCTGTCCCAATTATACTTGCACATAAAACTCTTTTTTTCACGTTCTCCAGGAAATATTTTTTATTGTTGGACTGAGATATTTCTTAAAAGGGTGCCATTTTTGTCGATAGTTTTAAAGTAATCTTTGATTACATGTTGCTAACAAAATATTGTATTTAATGTATGCAAATCAAGCCAGATTTACTTCTATGATTGTAGATCATGTAGTATCTTGATTATGAAACCAAAAGTTTATTGTGCTTGAGACTTCAAGCTTTCAAATCCTTGTCGGATTCTCAAAGAACAATTAATAGAGACCCAGGCTTGGGTTGTGCTGTGGCGATTAAGCATCTATTTGAAAGCTTGTCATTTATAAGTAATCTAAAAGGAACTTAAAAACCGAGAGCTACTCAAGCTCTTTACAAGGATTTTACTTATGTATTATGGGGTAGAGACCTTCATTCTTATATTTTATTACTAGGAAAAGGTCATTATGTGTTTAGCTGAGAAGGTGAAAGTCCGTATCTCTTAAACCTGATAGTTTTTTATTAGAAAACCCTAACTTAGCTTCGAAAAATAATTTGTCAAAAGATGATATCACGGGTTCTTTTAGTTCCTGTGACGTTGGAAGCAATCATGCCAAAGTGTTTGACTTTCCAGATTGTCATGAATTTAGAACATATATTTCATCTTTCTCTTTCATCACAAAAGTGTGTGTTGGGCTTTTCTAAAATATCTGAAAAATTAGCTATACTTTGAAGAACCTTTCTTGCAAATTTCGTGATGTTGAATTTCCTCATAAATGTTCTTATGCTTCTTCTTTTTACAAGTGCAAATATGTTCAGAGGTGTCATCTGCCATAGTCCTGGATATTAAAGGTTAGCATTTAATGATTTATGTGCTATGTTTGTTATATTTTTGGTTGAAAAATCATGAATGTTAACCAATGTTTCTTACATTTGATGTTTTGAATGTAAATTAATATCTCAGGCTTATTATGCCCAAGATTTGGCAAGTAGATTGGATTATGCATTACTGGCTGACATGAAAAGTACGGTTTTTTATTTTACTTCTGAGCAAGATTTTTCTAGCTTATTAATCATGGTTAAACATAATTTGAGTTTTATTTTTTCTGCTTTGATCTTTGTATATATTTGATCGTGCAGAATCTTTGCAAAGTGTTTTCACAGTGATTGTTATGTGGGATGAGGGATGACCTCTCTGCGGGGAAGAGGAATCCAATGAAGGATAAAGATTCTCTAACCTACAGAGTCCTACTTAAAGTATAAAGAAAATTCAAGCACCGGTTTTGAATGGCTTTCTGGATATGTGCATGTTGTGGATCGATTGAGTTTGATTTTGTAGAAGATTCCATACAATCTTTCAGAAAAATCCATATTTTTTTCCTTCTTACATTTCAGTATGTTCTAGCTATTTATTAATAATGTTTACGTTCATAGTGTGTTTTATGTTTAATATTATCTTTTGAAAACGAATATATCAAATAAACTATATCCACAAACAAGAATACTATCTAAAGTTTAAACTGTGTGCAGTGGTGTATGGTTCAGAACTACACTTTCATATTTCATCTTATTGATATAATTTATGCTTATTTTTATTAATAATAAACTTTAAAGAAAAAAAAACTTTAAAGATGAATAATAAGATTTTAATAAAACCATATCTAAATGAGTACATCCGTGCATGTGCACGGTATCATCTAGTTTGAACACTAATTTCCTATTTCAATTCTAGGACATTAGAATATCAATTCTAATTCCAATTCTAGCAACCAAACACACCCTAAAACAAAATGCTTAATTAATTTTGCAAGTTTTGAAAAAATAGAAATTTGGAAAACTAGTTAAATCAAACAATAATTATTTCAGTTGTCCAAAAACTCATCAAACCAAATGTTTCCACTTTCTATCATCTCGAGCGGCTCTGGAACAGTGGGACGCTCTTCCTCCTCGTATATGTAAGAAAGGCATCGCATTAATATATCCTGAAACTGGGTTGTGGAAGGGAAGGAGATTTTGCTATGTCTTGGGCTTGGAGGACCGCCACGCCGCTGATTCATTGCGCATTTAAACAGGCACGCGGCTTGCTCTTCTTTTTGTTGTTGTTCCATACAGTGATACAGTACTATCTGATGATGTTTGTTGGTGGATGGGTGTGAACTGCGAACATGAAAGGCATGCATTCCTGCCGTGCTGCCCCATGGGACACATATACGCCTCATAGCTAACCATCAATGTCGGTTGAGCTATAGCTTAAGCCTAAGCTGTGTGAATGACCACCAAAATGTAAGCCTTTCTTTTTCTCATTTTTTTTCCAGATTGTATATACACTGGATAAGACTACTATGCTTGTTCATTTGCATAAATTAGCAACATTTATGGCAATCCCAGGTGAAGGAATCATCAGAAATGAGACTGACAGAGGAGGCAGGTATGATACAGTTCCTAATTAGTGTTTTTAGTCTCATATAGGATGATTGTAGCATGTTAAGAATTTTGAACTTCATGGAAGGTTCTGATGATTTCTTTTGGCATTCTGTTAGATTCATCAGGGAAAGACATTGATCAGAAAAAGTCTCTCACAACCTATGAGTAATTTGTCACACGCCTTTTATTTTACTTTAACTCTGTTGAAAATTACTCAACTTTAATGGCATATTTCTCAATGTTGTTCCACATAAAGAGTCTTGGTTCAAATGCCAATACCTGACTGCAGACTTAAGGTTCCATGTTTCTTAATTTTGATTTGCAACTTACTGGATAGTTTTAAGAACATATTGGAGCAAAAGTAGTTGTTTTTTGAAATTGAGGGGGTATCTTCTTGGTGCTCGCTTTAGTTGTGGTACCCTCCAGGCAGGAATTCATTGTTTCCCTTTATCTCTTCCTTGCCAATTAACTTGATAAAATAAGTAATATCACTTGAACGTTATTCCTATGTAAAACACATCCTTATCTGAATGTTTGTTCCAAGAAATTTGTGGATATTGTTATGTTAGTATATAATATGTTGAAACAAAATTCTAGGTACTTTGCACAACTAATTTGTATGTGAAGTAGAACTCTTTTATGATCTCATGGTCCTCTCCTGGATATGTTTCGTAGGGTGTTGAAGAGATTGAAGAGTTTTGGAATTTCGGGCGTGTTATCATATGGCCTCCTGAACACTGCTTACTATCTTTCAACTTTCCTTTTTGTGTGGTATGCATAGTTTGATTATAGTAATACAAAATTCATTTATGAATCAGTTTAATCATTAAAGCATATCATTATTGTGTTATGTAATATGTGGCACGTATTGTTTGTATTTGTAACTTTCTTTCAGTTTCCGCTCAGATCTTATTTATGTGAAAACGAACATTGAAATGCCCAAAAGGTGAGAATTTATATTGGCTTCTGTTAAAAGTTCAAGAAAAATAGTCTGAATGTCTCTAGTCTGGTTACTGGATTCATGCCTGATTTCTAAATTATTCACTGTTTCTTTGTTTATTGGGTCTCATGCTACATGCACATCAGTGTTATATAAGTTATCAGAACTGTAAATATGCTTTTAGACAAGAATATAGTAAAGTGTTTTCGGCTATATATTAAGTGTGATCGGGGTAGAACCGTAGAAATTTAAAAGTAAATATGCTGTTGTTCTTCAGTATTTATAGAGAAGAACAACTGTCATGTTCTTAACACCTTCAACTATTAAAACATTGTTATGGATAGATTTTTGTTGTACTTTCTAGAACCTTTTTATATTATGTTTTGATAACATACTGTAAATGAGTCTAAGAGTCTGTATGATTTAACGAGTGTCTCTTCATCTCTCTTGAGAACATCTAGAGGTTTTGTTTACTATTATGCGTCTTAATTTGATCTTTAACATAATGGTGGTAAAGAAGCACGAAGTAACTTTTGCAGGGCATATACAAAGTAGTCGTGTTTTAACAATTCGATGTGTTGATGCTTGTTTGTCATGTATATTTTAACTCCCGGTCTTCTGGACGTGCAGGCTTTATGTTGCTCCTGTACCTGGAAAGATGGGATTTGTCAGAGCTACTGAGAGGTGACCTCTCTCTCTCCCTCTCCCTCTCCCCCTCCCCCTCTCCCCCTCTCTCCCTCCCCCTCTCCCCCTTCCTCCCTCCCTCCCTCCCTCCCTCTTTCTCCCACGCAATTATTTTCAGAAATCTATTAAAATTTATGTAGACATGTATGCTTTATATGTATGGAATTAAGGATATAGCTAATAAGTTTTAGTTATAAGCTGTAAATCTTTCTTGTAAGGTGACACTCACATTTTTGGCATCTGCAGATTCCTGAAAGTACTGGTTATGGTGTGGGCGGGTAGCCAAGTAACTAAGCTTATCCGAGCAGGAGGGTAAGGTTCCAAGCTATAATTTCTGAAGTACTCAGCTCTCTCTGTCCCCAAGGAAATAGGAAAAATACTTGCATAAATATTGACACTAATTACCCGGGATGCCATTCATGTTATTAGATTAGACACTAACTACCTGTTTTGTAAAGTTAACTCTGGAGTTACATTTGCGTTATCATTTCTCAGTAACCCATAGAGACATTACAGACTCATAATGCTCCCCCATAACTTTTGTACAGTGAAGGCTTCAACTGTATTTGTATCTCAACTCTTCAGCAAGCCTTATGGGTCAGATATCCATAGCCATCTTCTTATAGAAAATAATGTCAATACCCTCACTTTGATTGCTTTGTCTGACAGATGGTATGTTTAAAAAGAAACAATGATGTGCATTCAAACAAATAAAAATTATGATAAATTATAGCAATAATCTTCTTCTCTTCTTTTATAAACTTAACAGTCTCATGACATGCAACGGTCTCAATGGGCATTTGGTAAAGGTTTGATTATTAAGATCATCTACCCGGCATTGTTATCATAGAAGTCAAATGTATACAAATATTTACAACTAAACTAGAATTTTGTTTGTGAATTTTGACTAGAAAATATGAAACTTAGAATTTTAAACAGGCGATAACCTTTCTAGCCTGAGTATTTACCAGAGGTAAGACTTTTACCCTGGGATTTGTCTTTCTGAACTTATTTCTGATCAAAATAGTTACTTTAGAAGCATACCAAAATGTCAGATAAGATAATAGAAATTTGGGCAAAAACATGGGTTAATTAGTATTTCACTATATTGCCTTTAATATGAATATTAATTATGATTAATGAGGTATTACATTCTAACTGCTACTAGATTTTTTTTTTCATTTTAGTCATAGGTCTTTTAAATAAAAAACAAATTTAATTTTGAGATTTTAAAGAACATTCTCATTTGCAATAAGTTTTGGCATTACCGTTTAGTGCAAGATATAAAATGTATTATACTCTTGCACTTCTCAATTAATTAGGAGAACATAATAATTTTGGGATCTTGTTTTGTTTAGCTTGTAAGGATGATATATGCTTGAAAATAGAAATGCTTTGTGCGAGATATATAGATTGTACTTTCGAAAGGTGAAGTCTTTTCAGATGCTTAGTATTTAAGAGAGAACTAACTAACAGCCATAAGTAGATAAGACCACTTTGATTCTAGCCATGTTTATAGGTTTCGCTTGTATCTTGGTTTAGACCACTCTGGACAGCCTTGTGCCTGGTTATAGCTAGTTGTTAGTTGATACAGTCATTTCGACCCAAGTATTATAATGCTGAGATATTTAAGATCTCTAAACTCTTTTAAATTGGTATAATAATCTCATCCCAGCGTTTCCTAAGGGGAAATGAGGTGTATAAAGACTAGTTACGATTGTTGGTTCTTTAAAGCTGTTATCAGTTCATTCTTCCAATATACAGGTGTAAATTACCAAAGCAATGAAACCTTAATATCAGAATTTGTATGTCTTCGGAAATTTTGGTCGGTGAAATCAACATGATTTTGTAACACGAGCTGTCATCATATAAGTAAATGATGTACTCACTCATCAAATGACAGTCTCATCTCTATGTTACATTACATGCTGATGAACGATGATCGGTCTTGCTTCTTGTACAGAGCTCTAGCACTTGCGCCAGTTGTGGAGAGGGGATTATCATGGCTTACTGCAAAATATAAATTTCAATCACAGAGGAAGGTAAATTTTTTGTATAGAAATGTTTACTACAAACAGGAATATAGTTATATTTGTGCCCACAATTTTATCTCAGGCTTTCATGGCAGTAGCCGGATTTTGCTTTGGACTGGCGTTTCTAGTCTTCTTTGTGGTAACTGCACTCTGGGCTTAGATCCCCTGGTTTGCACATTCCATGCTGATAACCTTTGCTTTTAATCTAGAGTACTTTCAGTCAAATTTGTAAGGCAAGTATAGGATGTGTGCAACTCCCGCATTATGGCGGTAGATCATCGATGTAAATTCCTAGTTTGAACTTTGAACGCAGGATTGTAATTGACACAATTGTAGGATTGGTCTAATCGTGTGAGTTCTGGATTTATCCTGGGTTGGAACATAAAAATCATGTGATCATATTCAAAGAAGATGAACAGTCCCAGCTTCTCTCAACCGCTGCAGCCACCCCAAATCCGACCCGAACGTGTGTTTTCCTTTTTCTTGTAATCTTGTTATTTAGGCTGGGATATAGAGTATTACAATAATGAATGACTTAAACATACGTTGCCGATGTCGGTGTTTTGTTTAAACACCGATTTAATTTAAACATAATTGGATTGGGGATGTTATAGCAAGGTTGTGTTATGAATATCAACTCAGAAATCAAAATCTGGCTTCATCTGCCATTGAATCAGTTACAAAATTACAGTGCCAATCAGTTGGCTAACATGAATGTAACAGAAAGGCAGAAATCAAATGAGATTCCCCAAATGGGAATCTTCTGCTATTTGTAAGCTGAGTTAGCTCAGTCAATAGTCAACAACTGGGTAATTACTAAAATGCCTTTGGCTATACTAATTACAAAACTACCCATGTTGACTAGTCTAGGTCAGATAATGACAACTCCCTTCCTCTTTTCAAAATGCTTGTCCCCAAGCTAAGAAAATTTCAGCATATTAGGACCACAAGAGTGCAGTGTCATCAAGCACAGAAACATTAAATCAGAAATTCAGAGTGTCAGCAACAGTGTAGCTAGGAACAAAAATTGGTAGCAAAATAGTCTAAGTCTTGAATCTGGGAAATAAATGCTTGGTCACTTCTGCATCCTCCCAAGAAGCCTCTTCCATCTCCAAACCTTTCCACATAATCAACCACTGTGTTAACTGAGAAACTCCAACAGTAACACTCTTCTTTGTAAAATTTTCTGAGGTTCCGCACTTGCAATTCTTCATCTGTAAACACTGGTGGAGGGCTATGGACAGTAGGAGTAGTGCCAATGAACTTTTTGAGAAAAGAAACATGGAAAACTGGGTGAACCTTGCTAATGGCTGGCAACTGAAGTCTATGGGCTACTTCACCAATTTTTTTCTCAATCAAGAAAGGGCCACAGTATTTAGCAGACAATTTATCTAGCTGTACATTCTGAATGGAAGCTTGCCTGTGTCTGTTGACCTTAAGATATACCCAATCTCCTTCCACAAATGATCTTTCAGATCTCTTTTTGTCAGCAAAGAATTTCATCCTTTCCCGATCCTTCTTCAAATGTTGTTGCAACTTCTGTTGTATTATTTGCCTATTTTGCAGCATGTCTGCAGCAGCTGGGATCAAAGAATCTGTTAAGATTCCAAATGGGATATGCAATGGCTTAACTCCATATAGAGCTTCATGAGGTGACATATCCAAGAGTGATGACAAGAGTTGTACCACCTCTCAGCAAAGCTCAACCAATTTCTCCATGAACCTGGATACTCACTGCAAAAGCATCTGAGGTAATGCCCTAGTACTTGATTCCCCCTCTCAATCTGACCATCAGTTTGAGGGTGATAAGAAGTACTAAAGTTTAGCTTAACTCCCAACTGTGAAAAGAGCTCCTTCCAGAAATAATTGTGAAAACTTTATCCCTGTCACTGACTATTGACTCAGGAACACCATGTAATTTAAAATTTTCATCCATGAAAAGAACACCCACTTTCTTTGCAGTAAAAGGATGTGCTAATGCCAGAAATTGAGCATATTTTGTGTACCTGTCAACCACAACTAGTACTGTATCAAAGCCTTGAGAATTTGGAAGCTTCTCCACAAAATCCATGGAAATTTGAGTCCAGGATTTAGTTGGAATTGGAAGAGGTTGCAAGAGACCTGGAGAAAGGCAATACTCATTTTTGTTTTTCTGACAAACTTCACATGTCTTAATGAACTGTACTATGTCATCCTTGATGCCAAGCCATACAAAAATAGCTAATACTCTTTTTAAAGTTGCATATTGTCCAGAATGACCTCCAACAGCAGAGGAATGAAGAGCAGCCAAAATTTCCGATCTAACATTCTGAGAACTTCCCACATAAATCTTCTGACCTTTCTTTAAAATTCCATTGTTAAAAGACAACTGTTCAGAATTGTTGGAATCCAAAGAAGCTTGAGCTATGAATTCCTGAGCTGAAACTTCATATTCATAACTTTGTTCTAACTGTTAGAATGATAGAAGAAACTACAGTTTCTTTTCTGTAACACTCCTCTTCTGAAAAATTATCTGCACTGAGAATTTCAGGAATTAACTCCACTTCTTCTTCATCTGGCTCCTTGTCCCAAATAGTTTGACACTGATCATTGTCAACTAATCAGACTCATGTATAGGCTTTCTTGATAAAGCATCAGCAACTATGTTAGTCTTACCTGTCCTGTATTGTATTTCAAATGAAAGTCCTATGAGCTTGGACATCCATTTATGTTGAAGTGTGCTGTGCAGTTTCTGATCCATTAAATGTTTGAGACTTTGGTGGTCAGTTTTAATAATAAACTTTTGTCCCACCAAATAATGTCTCCACTTATCCACTGCCATCACTAAAGCCAATAGCTCATTTTCATAAGTAGATAAACCCTTATTTTTTTGACAAAAAACCTTAATGAGAAATGAAATAGGTCTTCCCTCTTGTAACAAAACAGCCCCCATTCCTTCATTCATGCATCAGTCTCAACTATAAAAGGCTTCTGAAAGTCAGGCATCCTTAGAATTGGAGCTGATGTAATTAGGACTTTCAACTTGTTAAAGGCTTTAGTAGCTTCTTCATTCCAGCAAAAAGAATCCTTTCTCAAAATATCATGGAGTGGTCTGCAAATAATACCAAAACCATAGATAAATCTCCTGTAATACCCTGCCAGACCTAAAAAACCTCTAAGATCTTTAATAGTCTGTGGAAGTGGCCAATCCAGAATAGTTGAGACTTTATTTTTATCCATACTGACTCCTTTCTTGGAAATAATTTGTCCCAAATACTCTACCTGATCAACAGCAAACACACATTTAGATCCTTTGGCAAATAGTGTATTTTCTCTCATAGTTTGCAGAACTTCTTTAACATGCTGAAGATGAGCCTCCATGCTGTTGTTGTAGATTAATATATCATAAAAAACACAAGCACTGATTTTCTGAGATATTTATGAAAAACCTAATTCATTAGAGATTGAAAGGTTGCAGGAGCATTAGTAAGGCCAACTGGCATTACTAAAAATTCAAAATGGCCACTGTGGGTTTGAAAAGCAGTTTTCTCAACTTCATCACTGCACATTCTTATCTGATGATACCCTGATCTGAGATCTAACTTGGTAAACACTGTCATATTATTGAGTTCAACCAACAATTCTTCTATAACAGGAATAGGGAATCCGTCCTTTACAGTAAGTTCATTCAATTTTCTGTAATCAATACACATTCTCCAATTTCCATCTTTCTTTTTCACTAGGATGACTGGAGAAGAAAATGGACTGTTGCTCTCTTGAATCACTTGATTGTCCTTCATCTCCTGCACCTGTTTCTCTATTTCTTCTTTATGAGCATGTGGTTGCCTGTAAGGTTTGAGTTTAAAAGGCTCAGCACCACTTTTTAGAGGTATCCTGTGATCTATAGTTCTTACAGGAGGTAATGAAGTAGGAACCTGAAATATATCTGAATATTCATAAAGAATAGATACCAAACCTATAGGGATGGTACTGAAATCAAACTCAGGAGTCCAATCCTCTTTGCCATTCTTGGAGATTGCTTCCTTGTGCAGAGATTTGCAACAAATTGGCTGAGTAGTCATCTTGTCATTCTGACCAATATTGTTCAGTTCATCATCACTGCTGTCCATAGTATTAGCTTCATTCTTATCTGTCTCAAACTCCATGACATAAGCATAAGATGCAGCAGTTCTCCTATACCCTCCTTCATAATTGTTCCTTTTGTACTTTGAATAATGAGTATCATAAGAATGCCCAGAATTCCTCTTCATTTGCTCATAAGCAACTTTCCTCTTTCTCATCTCCAAAAGTTCCTTGGCCTCTTTGTCCCTTAAAATCTGAAATTTAGTCTTGTCTGCATTTCCATGGAGTACAAATTGATCCCCTCTATAACTGATAAAAACATCATCAGTGTTAAAGTCAAATGCAATTGGACTAAAGTTTTTCATCCAATCCACTCCAACAATCATTTCCAAATTATTTCCCATTTTCAGAATCCTCATACTGTAAGTGAAATGGTGGTTTTGAATCCTCCATGGCACATCCACAACATAAGTATCACCTCCCAGTTTACTACTACCTGCAATTCCAACTACAAAAGGTTTGATATTCATCTTAGTCAACCTTAGTTCTTCAACCACTCTAGGATCAATAAATGTATAAGTACTACCTGTATCCAGCAACATTCTCACTCTTACTCCATTAATATATCACTCCATTCTGATAGGATTGGCCTTTTTGGCACTTGAATCACCAATATAATTGAGTTCAATCTCCTCTGGCTCAGAAGATTCTAGCTGTTGTAAAGCCTCACAGTTCCACTCAGCAACCAAAACATCTCCAGTAGGATCTTCATTCTCATCTGTGATCTGATGCACCAACTTATATCTGCACACATGACCAGGATGAAACTTTTCAGCACACTTTAAACACAATTTGTTATCCCTTCTATATTGCATTTCCTGAGCACTGATATTCTTGAACCCCTCACTTATATTTTTCTTGCTCTCAAAATCATGAACATTTCCTTTCTTATCAACCTCCTGTCCACTAGCTCTCCAAGTGTTTGGTTTCCAATTAGTTTTCTCTTAACTGAAAGTCCTAAAACCTTCAGACTGAGTACCACTATGGCCATGCTTAAACTTCTTTTCCATAGCAATATATAAACTTCTCCTCCATAAGAGCTAACTCCACAGCTTCCTGCAATGTTGTAGGCTTATAGGGATCCACCATCAGCTTAAGCTCCTCCTTCAATCCACTCAAAAAATTTCCAATAAAATAAGACTCTATCATGTCAGGATATTTACCTGTCAATTGAGACTTAAAATCCTCAAAAATTTCCTCATACTCACTCACAAAACCATGCTGTTTGAGCATTTTAAACTCACCAAATAAATCCTTGTAGCTAGAATCACCAAACCTTCTTAACAATGCAACAGTAAAGGAATGACAATCAACAATTTTCTTAGCAGCCTTCTGAGAACTATACCAAGTGGAAGCTCTACCTTCTAAAGTCATCTCCATAATTTCTAATTTTTCATGTTCTGATATTTGAAAGAACACAAAAAACTTCTCACACCTAGATATCCAATCCTTAGGGTTAGAACCAGAGAAACTAGGCAATTGTATGTTGCTGTATTGCTTTTCCATAACATTTCTCCATCCCTTAGTAACAACAGATTCATGCATCTCAGCAAAATTTTCATCAACAGCATTATACAGTCCAGACTTATCATTTAAAATATCCTTAGAACATGCATCCATATATTGATTGTAGAAGTGAGCAGGTTTATCAAAAGTTGGTGTGGCAGATGGTACCTCAACTGCCTTCATCTTCTGATGAAATAACTGAGCAACTGCCGCCGGAGTGGACTGAACCACAGTAGCTTTTGGACGATTTCTCATTGCTTCCTCCTCGCGATTAGTTGTGTTGCCTCCCCAATGAGAACCTTCTCCGGCCGCCAGATTCTTCTCTCGGGATAACTGCAACTGCTCGAGAATCAGACGCAGCTGAGCATTGACCTCCAGCTCTCGCGCTGCTTGCTGCTCGTGTAACTCTCTCATTTCATCTCGAAGCTGAGCACTCACGAACGCCTTCAGATTCTGCTCAGAATTCTTCATCTTCGATCTGATTTCTTCCGTCGCTGTGTCAACGTAATCCTTCAGCTCGATTGATTGAGCTTTCATCGCGTCTTCTGTCTTCTTGTTCGCCATTGCTTGCCGAGAATCGCCGAGCTCTGGTACTAGATGTTATGAATATCAACTCAGATTTCAAAATTTGGCTTCATCAGCCATTGAATCAGTTATAAAATTACAGTGCCAATCAGTTGGCTAAAAGAAATGTAACAGAAAGGCAGAAATCAGATGAGATTCCCCAAATGGGAATCTTCTGCTATTTGTAAGCTGAGATAGTTCAGTCAATAGTCAACAACTGGGTAATTACTAAAATGCCCTTGGCTATACTAATTACAAAACTACCCCTGTTGACTAGTCTAGGTCAGATCATAATAGGTTGGTGGTTAGGGGTGTTCAAAATTACCCGACCCGAACTGCCCGGCCCGATACCCGAAATAACTGAATGTTAATGTCCGGATAATTATTAGTATAAGCGGACTAGGTATTCGGCTCGATAATTATGTTTATAATAGGGTTCGGGTCCGTTTACAAAAATTGAGTTTCCGAGTACCCGAAATACCGATTAAATATTATTATTACCAATAATAAGATGATGACAAATATTTTTGTTATGTTGAATACTCGTAAAAAAACGTTAATGTATGTTCTCTTATTTAGTACTTTACATATTTTCAATAACACATTTTTTTCATGTACATATTACATAGAAAAGAGATGCAGTGAATAATTTTGGCTTATATTTGAATGATTTAAACATCTTTAACGAAAAGGACGCGATTTCTTGAAGCTATAAAAAATTTATGACATTATTTAATGTAGTGGTTGAATTTTTAGATTTTGTTTATACTTACATATGTGCAAAATATAAATATAATAATTTAGTAAAAGGGTTAAAGGGCACCCGGTACCCGCCCCAAACTTTTTGGGTACCCGAAAGTGCGGGTACTTGCATTTCAGGGTCAAGGTACGGGTCACATATTTTACTACTCGAAAGTGCGGGTACCCGAAAGTGCGGGTATTTGGTTATGAACACCCCTAGGTGATGTGGATTGCACATTTGTAAAAACTAGGGAAAATTCTCACAAAGGGCGTGATAAGAGTTGAAATTTCTACTTAGGGCGTAAAACTTTTAATATTCATTAAGCGCATTCAATTACTTTTAAGACAAATTTACCCCTTTTATTATTTTTTAAATTTTATTTTTACTTAATTTTATCATGTAAATTATCATGTATAAAAATTTTATAATGAAAATTTTATCATGTAAATTATCAAGAATAAGAACTTTACAGGTAACAATAGTATAAAAATATAACATTATCACGTAAATTTACATTATGTATTAATTAAACTTTGACTAATATATATAAATTAAGACCAAATCTCTGATGAAATTGTATTCTAGTAACATCCTGCAAGTTTATATATTGAATTAACCAATTACAAGAATATGGAAATGAAAGATAAAGTTTAATACATGGAAATCCATGATAAAATTTGTATACATGATAAAATTAAGTAAACTAAATTTAAAAAAATAATGAAAGGTGTAAATTTATCTTAAAAATAAATAAATGCCCTTAGTAGGAATATTAAAAATTTTACACCCTAATTAGGAATTTCAACTCTTATTACGCACTTCGTGGGAATTTTCCCAAAGAACTATCTACGATGTTACAATTCTAAGATAAATATTTATTTATTTATTTTTGTTTGGTTTATTTTAAAATGAAGTGTGTTGTATTAGAACATAGTAAGATAATGACACACACCGGTATTAGTTGGTTACTGTGCGGGTATCAAACTTGATAAATACAATCAATTGTATTATGATTATTGTACGCTTTTGTCTCAGGTTTGCCTATAAATACATATGTTTGGATGCATTGTATGTATCAGATTTAGAAGAAAAATCAGTGAGATATTCATATAGAATTTCTCAAGTTATAACCATCAATAACACTAATAATTACTCAAAAGACATGTTATTGATATAGCCTAGAAACAAGAATGCAATGATAGTTTTATTCTGTGGTGTCGAAATATTCTCAAAGAAAAGGAGACTCTTACGTGACTTTATCGATATCTAATTATGATCTCAATCCCTCTATTGCTCTCTATTGTTCATACCCAACAAAGGAGTGTTGTAAATTCTAACATTATAGATTTTGAATGTGATTGGGGCGAGGTAATCAATTATCTGCATTGCATCGATTCAATTCCTTCAGCTAAATGTATCTTGATAATTCCTTCAGCATTGTGTATTACTATTACCGTTTGAAATTATAATTCATGTAATCCTACATCAATATAATGATTAAAGATTTATAGTACTGTTTTAAAAATAGCTTGACGTGCACATCCTTAAATTTAAATTACCATGCTGTTGTTTTGTTTTTGTTTTTTATAACAGACTATAATTATCGTGCATCGTGTCTAATTAAACATAAATGATAAATTATAAGAAATATACTTATGTAATGTACAAAATAAGTTTAATATATACCAATTAAATAGCGGCACATCATTTTTAACTAATATATGATTGTGCCACATATTCAATCATTACCTAGACGAGTTTAGGAATTCATGATTAGGATTTTAAAAATTTACTAAATCTTAACCAATTAAAACATTACAATTGTACACATCATTATTTTATTGATATCTAATAACGGTTATATTGGAATCATCCGGATGGATGTTATTCTCATAAAAGATTAGTAATATTCAAATCTGTGTAGTTTGGGCATGACAAAGAAGGGATATACATAAAATATGTAACTATACATAAGTTTAATGAAAGGGACAACCAATCCATTTAAACTAATGGACATTCAATTCTATTGAAAGATTTAAAACTAATGGATTGGTCCATGATGAAACTTAAATCAGAATTATATTCACAAAGAATTTTATTGACACCAACATGCATCCAAGTAAACATTAATGAACAATTCTATTTAATGGAGAGTATTTTATACATTTCTCAATGAAAATAGGTATAGAGTCTAATTGTGCAGAGCTCTCACTATGTGCAAGTTCACTCCTAGTGTGTGTTATTTTCAGATTCAATCCCTTCAATATTTTGCTTCTGAATTTGGTGTTGATTTCCACCCGGAGATCAAATGCCGTCCACTGAAAAACCGGGAAGCATTAAGAAGAGAAACCGGAAGAACCTTATTCTACATCGGCATAAAGAATTTTCAATTGCACCTGCGCAGGCCAATTTGGCAGGTTTACTATATAATCTGGAGCTGGCTCAAGTTTCGGTGAGGAAGGAACGGACATCGCAGAACAAACCCACAGTGGTAGGGGTATGTAAGCCGCCCCAAAATCAGCAGCAATAGGTGATGGGAAAATCAGATCTGAAAACTCCATTAATGCAGTACGGGGAATCTTCCAACCGATAGGGTGATCACGATGAAGAGCTGGGCCACAAAGAGGATAGCTGGAAACATCACCTTTTTCTGAACCAGGCTCAAGAGTTGAGGTTCTTTGCTCTAGTTACACATGAGGGGATTCATATGGCAAAAATTCCGAAGGAGATGGTGGAAGACAATATGAAAAGTTGGGATTCTACTTGCAAGTTTTGGGAGCATTTCCACCACACAATGTCATGGAGGGCTTGTTCCATAAGATACGGGGATCAGATCGAATTCATATAGCGTGGAGGATGAAGGATGGCTTTTTTTGGTTAGGTTCAACCAGAAGTGGCGTTATGAGGAGGTTCTGGAAAGAGATATGCTACCTTTTGATCATACGCCTGTCTTAATTAAACCTTGGTCAAGAAACTGGATGGAATTTGAATCCATAAAAGTTCCAGTATGGTGCAGCTCGCTCCACCTGCCCTACTGGAAACCATCGATTCTAAGTAGGATATTCAGCCCACTTGGCACTCCTATTAGGGTAGATGATCACAAAATGTACTATGACAGGCTTGTTTTTGCTAGAATTCAGGTTGAAATGGAAGTGCAAGAGACTGTACCTACTTCTGTTTCATATATGAATGAAAATGATGTTATCCAGGACCAGAGCTTATACTTTGAATGGTTACCTGCAAAGTGTGTGGACTGTGGAAAGCTTGGTCACTTTCAAACTCAGTTTAGGAAAAGGGAGGTGGCCCAGACACCTAAGGGCAAACCACAACTCCCTAGATGAAAATGGATCCCAGTCCCTACATCCCAACTTAAGACAGTTGCACAACCTGTCCCTGCACCCAACCTTAGGCCATCTACATCTTGTGTACGAGCCAATGATGTAGGAGGTTTTGGAAAGGCATAAAAGGAGAGGAAAATAGTTGAGGAAGGATTTGAAGAGGCTCACAATCAGGCTATTCACGGAAATTGGAAGCAGCATTTGATTGAAACTGTAAATGATAGAGAGGGTTTTACAGGGGAGATATAAGGCATTGGCTGATCCTCCAGATGAGTAACACCATATTAGCTTGGAATGTGAGGGGTGTAAATAGAAAAGAGAAGCAACATAAAATCAAACAATTTTGTACAACTTATAGATTTGGTTTAGTTTTTTTATTTGAAACTAAAGTTAAACATGGGATGGAGTTGGATTGCTAACAATATTATGGTGGATCATGGCAGAATCTGGCTAGGGTAGAGGCCGGATGCATTTGATATCCTTTCAGTGGTTAAGGTGAACAATGGATGGATGTGCAATGCTACATTAAGGATTTGAAACATGAGTGATTTATTACTCTGGTGTATGGATACCATAAAATTGAGGATAGGTTGACATTGTGGCCTCAATTAAGGGGACTGGACAGAGTTTAATGCCCCTCTTCGCTTGGATGACAGGGTGGGAATCCAGTCCAAACCAGAGATGTGGATTTTCAAGATTTAGTGCAGGACTTGAACTTAGTGGAGTAGAAGACTTATGGTCCAGGCTACACATGGGAGAACAGAAGGCAAACTGATGAAAGGATTTTCAGTTGGATACACACAGGTCATTGGTTAATCACACTTGGATTTCCACTTTCCTAGAATCCATTTGCTTGATTCAACCAAATGAATTTTTAGACCACCCCCCCCCCCCCCCCAAGTGGTGCATCTCAGAAGGCAGTAGAGGAAAACAGCTAAACCATTTAATTTTTTAAATATGTGGGATTCTTCTCCAATGTTTGAGGTAGCCAAAGCTATTTGGGAGGATAAGAGAGTGCAAACAATGGAGCATGTATTTTAGCAACTGAGGGAGCTTCAAACACCATTATCGAGGTTGAATAAAAGGCAATTTTCTGAAATTGAACAAAGGGCTGCTCTTGCAAAAGATGAATGTGGGAGAGGGTTGTGCATGATCTCAGTGAAAACCTAAATTCATAGGAAAAATAGCAGGTGGAGAGGGATAAGAGACTGGTGACTGAGTCTTCTCTGAAGTAGAATTCAAATTCTTGCAGTAAAGGACAAAAATTGCTTGGATCAAATACGGGGATAGGCCAACCAAGATGTTTAATTCTATTTTGAAGACAAGATAGTACCACAGTCATGTCTAGTGTCTTTCTGATGGCAGCTAGTTGATAGAAGAGAAAGTTGCAATTGAGAATCATCTTCTGAAAGTGTTCAAAAAACAACTTGGAGAGGATAGAATTGCATTAAGAAAGCTAAACTTAGAATATCTGAAATGGGGGAAATACTCATAGTGGACCAGCATGCTCTGCTCATAAAAAGGAGTTAGTTATCAACGAAGAGATCTATTCTACACATAAAAACATAGGATATGGCTTCATAAGTCATTTTTTAAAGCAAACATGGGATATCACAGGCCCTAACATCATCAGAGCAGTGAAATGATTTTTTGCTGGAGATGAGATGCTAGAGGACTTCAATCAAGCATTGTTAGACTTGATACCTAAATGTCCATTGCCTTAGACAGCCGCTAATTTGAGACTAATAGCATGCTGCTCAGTCCTTTATAAAATTGTGGCCATGTCTTATGCACTAGATTGGGTGCAGTAATGCCTTTCATTGTGAATCAGAATCAAGGTGCTTTTGTCAAGGAAAGAAAAATAGCTCATAATGTCTTGCTCACAAAGGAACCGATTTATAAGTACACTAGTGGTACAATGAGGCCTGGTTGCATGCTTCTGGTTGATATCACGAAGGCTTTTGATAACCTAAGTTGGGATTTTCTTTTTGATTGACTTTCTATGTTGAAATTTCAAGGGATAATTCTAATATGTTTGAAGAAATGTGTACTCGGTTCCTGCTTCTGGATCTATTTAAATGGAGAGCATACTGCTGCATTCACATGTATGAGAGGGTTTAAACAAGAAGACCCCTTGTCCCCATTACTTTTTGGAATTGGAACGGAATATCTAACCAGAATGGTTGAATCAAGATATGCTACCAAACAGATCCAGTATCATTAATGGCATGGGAAGATTGGGATTCTCAGTTTGATCTTTGCTGATGACCTACTCATTTTCTATGGTCAAGGTCAATGGGTATTAGGATCCAGCTCATCCAAATTTTGTTTTTCGACTTTGAAAGGCCATTTACGGACTCAAGCAGGCCCCCACGAGCATGGTTTGACCGATTCAGTACTTATCTTCGATCTCTTGGCTTTGTGTGCAGCTCTTATGACACATCCTTATTTGTGTTTTCTCGTGGCAGTGTACTCTTGTATCTGCTGGTTTATGACGATGATATTTTTCTCACCGGAAATGATCCGACTGTCATTCGCCAGTTCATCACCCGCACAGATAAGGAATTTCCTATCAAGGATTTGGGTTCCCTGGGATATCTCCTTGGTTTAGAAATGTCCTCTACGCCGCCGGGTCCCTTTTTGGGTCAGACCAAGTATGCTCATGACATCATTCGACGGGCTGGCATGATTGACGTTTCTCTTGTCTCGACACCCTTTGTCCCACTTTCTCAGCTTCAAAGCAACACTAGTGATCCATTTGTGAATCCTACACTTTACCGGTCTTTGGTTGGTGCTCTTCAATATCTCACCGTCACTCGTCCTGACTTGGCCTTTGCTGTGAACTCGATCAGCCAGTATCTCCAAGATCCTCGAGATGATCATTTTAACGTTGTTACTTGGATCCTTCGCTATTTTCACGGTACCCTGCATTTTGGAATAACTTTCATTTCCCTAGCTTCATCAGAAGTGCTTGGTTACTCAGATGCGGATTGGGCTCGTTGTCTGGAGACACGTCGTTCGACCTATGAGTATGCTATTTTTCTTGGAGGGAATTTGGTCTCTTGGAGTGCCAAGAAACAGCCTTTTGTCTCCATTCCAATGCTGAATCTGAGTACCGTGCCTTGGCTAACACGACTGCTGAAGTTGTTTGGTTGTCTCATCTACTACGCGATCTTCATTTTCCACTCCATCGGCCACTATTTTTGTTGTGTGACAACAACAGTGCTATCTTCCTTGCCCCAAAATCCCGTTGCTTATAAACGAGCCAAGCACATTGACTAGTGTTGTCAATTCTGATCCGAACTGATTCGAACCGAATTCAACATGAGAAAAAATTATCTGAAACCAAAACCGACCTAAACCGCCCACAAGACCGATGAATCTTGATCCGAACCCGACCGATAACCGAATTTGTTTGAACCGACCCAAAATCAATCAAAACCAAACCAAAAGCCTTAATAGTAAGTCAAGTAAGGATTGATCTTTGATTAGATAAAACTCATTTTAGTTGATGTCTATAAAAAGTCATGTAAGGGATTGATTTAGCTAGTAGTTGTAGAAAGTTAAGTAAGATTGATCATTTGATTAGTTAAACTCAACTTAGTTAGTCTATATGCATATTTACACTACCGAACCCGAACCCGAATAGAACCGATCAACATATGATCGAAACCGAAATTATCCGAACCTGAATTGATCCGATTAAACTTGAGCAGATAGTAACCCGACCCAAACTGATGTTAACCGGAAAAAAATTTTTACCGACTCAACCGAACCGGAACCGACCGAACCAACCGAATTGACACCACTAACGTTGACATTGATTATCAGTTTATTTGGGAACTTGTTGCTTCTGGAAATATTTGTGTTTGCCATGTTCCTACTTCTCTCCAGATTGCTGACATATTCACCAAGGGGTTATCGCGACCATTATTCGAGTTCTTTAGGTCCAAACTCAATGTCTCGCTTCATCCTACGTTTCGCTTGAGGGGGGTGTTAGAATAGAAGATATTGGTTAGTTTGGGCCTGGCCTATTCGCCTAGATTATTCTAGAATAATCTCTATATAGTATAGATTCATTGTATCTTGTATACTCATGTATCTATTTATTTCCTATTCTATCAATCCACACATCATTGAGTTTTCCCCTCTATCAGAAAGAAGCATTGTATGTCTTCCATGATATTCCTCTTCTTCATTGGCACTAACTCGCTAGTCTTGAGTTCCGTCAATAAACCGGACGAATCCGAGAGAAAGCAAGTCTTCCAAGATGAAACCCTAACTACTGCTTTGACGATCCAACCGTAAGCCTTCATTGTAACCTGAAATGGAGTGGTGCAAGGGAAATGATCTAGTCCCACCTGTATTCTAGGGCTGCAAGACAGCGGTGTAACCCCACAAGTAACCAATGCATCTGTATCCCATATAAATAATAGTAACTTAAATGGAACATTAAAATTCCATATTTTGACCCACACCTTCCGCCTCCAGTAATCTGCATAACCAAGTAAGAATGCGTTTTGCTCCATCCTCATCCGAACTCTAAAATATTTCACTTGAACTAGCTAGATTTGATGACAAACTAATGAGTAGCATCAAATGTAGTAATACCAATGTTACAGAAACCAAGTCCAAGGATATAGCATTTGGAAGTTTGTAAAATCCTTTCATGGACAAACAATCCTTCATCAGACTGGGAAGCTTGAACTCTTGGTAATCACCATTACATGACATAATATGACTGTGCAGATCATTATAGGATGGAATAGTGATTGAGAACTTTTTGACAAATTTACATGACTCTACACACCTTGACTGCTGCATTTCTGAAAAAACATCTTGAGGGCTTTCTGCTCTAGCATCACGAGAATCTTGTGCCTCTTTATTACATGAAACAATTACGGAGCAGACCTTGACACGGTCTGATATCTCTCCAAATAATGCTTGCATGCAGCTCTTTTTCCTTGAGCTTGTGTGGAAATTCTCGACTGCATCACTAACTTTTCTCTTCCTTGTGATGTCATACCTTAGTAGCTTCTTTTTCTTTTGGTCAGGAAAGGTACCCAAATCACTGATACTCTCATTAAATTTTCGCTTCTTAAACCCCTTTACAATCTCTCTCCCATACAATGAGGATGAATGAAACTTCACTTCTCAGGGTGTAGCCTTTGATGAACGGCTCTTGTGAGTGAGAACATGTGACTATTTTCCACTTTAGTTATCTCAACTTCCATCTCATAGCTTAAGTTAACTCCTCTTTGAGCAAAGTGCCTAAACATGAAGTTATTTTTTGAATTCTTTCACTGTATCATCCTCCATGAAGTACACCTAGACTTGGGGTGTCCAATAATTCTGCATCTAGAGAAAAAATTCAAAACACGATCATAAACGCATTACACCCAAGTTTGCTGACCATCTTCTTCCACAAGAAAAAATTCTGGTATCAAAAGCTTGAGTGAATTGATCCACACTCTCGTTTTTAACCACTTTTCATCAGTCTCAGCATTAAAATTCACCCTGATTTTTCCAACATCTCCAATTATATGTGCCAGGTTTTTGCCATCAACCGAGTTTCACAAATCAGAAGGCGTATTCAATAAGCATACCCAGACTGGAATCTCAGAAAAATGTTGACTTGATATGTTTTCAATGCTGAACTCATCTTTCCACTTCTTCAAACAAAATAAACCTCAATCCTACATATAAGGCCCATTTCACAGAACCGATAACATATTTACTTCCGAATCAAAATGGATAACCTAACATTCTGTTGTCTATGTACTATCCAGGACATTACCCGACCCCCATATTTCTCTAAAGAGTTTCTGGAACCGGTTATTATTAAATTTCCTATCATAAAACCAACACCCCAATTAATATTTCTTACCGGGTATTCTAGCATTCTTCACCTCCTCTTCAATCGTAGGACATCCATAAATCATTGGAACTTGAATATGATTCTGTCGATCCTGCTCACTATTTTCATACGTTGTGCTTCTCTTCACGAGTTTATGCTTCGCAATGCTTGCATGCAACCTGCGGTTCCACCATTTTCTGGAGAGAGACTTGAATTTCTGATACTGAACAGTCAGATCTTCAAAGAAATTTTGATAAAACACCCTAGACCAATTAGGAAATCCTCATAGCTTAACAATAAAGCGTAAATCTGACATGCATGAGCCAAAACTGTTTCTCTTCTTCCTAGGCTTGTGACCCCAGTATCCATCTGGACAAAGTTTTTTTGCTAATCGTGTAAGACTGGGAAAAGAGACCCCTCCTACGTGAGAAGAACTCTCTGATTCGGAATCCTATGTTCTCTACTTTTTGCCTAATGGAACCATACTTTCCTTTTCTTCCTTTTTCTTCGATAAAATGAAGATGAAAAAGCCTAGAGACACAAACTACAACATGAGAGAAATAAAATTCAGCAGACTTTTTTCAGGCGAAAATACCCCTTTGCTAAGAACAATAATCTAACCACATGAGATTTGGAAGGAGATGACAACGGATCTTATCCGCCTAAGTACGATTCACCAAATCCACTTCTACTTCCCTTCTAAACTAAATTATTAAAGAAAAAGTTGAACTTGAAGATCTTGATCACAAAGCTGTATACACTAGTGGACTGCCCTACGCTTCTCGGCGGTTCATTCGTACATTTTACGGCATTTTGGAAATGCCGTAACGGGTTGTGCCGTAAAATGGAACTTTTTCTCGGCGGTTCAAAAACGCCTTAAAAACGAACGCTGCGCACGGCGGTTTAAAACGCCGTGTGCAGCTGTTAAAAAACGCCCTGTATTATTGTTACGAGTTCGCCACCTCAGGTCACTTGTGTCTTTAAATGTGAGTGCTACGAAATCGCCTCCACTTTTCGCCTCCTGAGGCGAAATCGCTTCTGTTGGTCGCCTCTGTCTAATAATGAAGAAGCGAACTCGTAAAAATACTTGCTTGGGTGAGGGAGGCGACACCGCTGGCGTATTCGCTGGAAGAAATGGGAATATTAAATTTGAAAAATGTGGAAATGGCTATGGACTTACGGTCTCATGCACTATGTCGCTTGTGGTCGAAAAGGAAAAGCGACATCGCTCTGTTGGGGTGGCGAAAATGTACAGCGAACTCGCCAGCTGAAAATGTTGGTCGACCAGAGGGACACAGGCGGGGTGGGATACGAGACCGCCAGTAGAGGCGATTGTTAGGCGACGTCGTGCACATATTTGTTGTAGGGAATGTGGTTGGCGAATTCGCCTATTGAATTCGTCTATGGAGGCGAATATTTGAGGCGAAATCGTTCGAGGCACGCCAGGGGCAACAGAGTCTAGCAAGCGAGTAGCCAGGCGATGTCGCTTTTGTGGGCGAATGTATAGGCGAGGCCGTGTGTATGACCGCTTGTTATATTGTAGTAGAAGGCGTGCCAGGTAGCGATCTAGCTTCTGGATTCGACTTGAAGCGAATAAGGTAGAGAATTCGTTTGCTTGCAAGACAGAATTGTGTAATTATTTGTTAAAATTGACCCGTTTCTTTCGAAACATGAATCGGGATACCCGACTCAACATAAACCTGTCAAATTCAAATCTAACGCCCCTATACTAATACTAAAGATGCATAACCTAAGCACACAAGTGCGATACCAATGTCATGCCCTACCAAAAAGAGAGACAATACTTTTTCATGCCTTGGGGAGGTTAGGGACCTGTGGCCTTGCAATGGTAAACGCACGGTTGTGGACCAGGTATTTAGCCATTTGGTCTCTTCCGTCGTTAAGTTCTTGCAAGGAGAAAGGAGTGATATCATCCACGAATACCTATGGTTGAAAATAACGCTTATTAGGAAATCTCGACGAATATAAATTAGATTAGACGCATGTAGCGTACCTTTAGAAGATCTAGCATGTCTTTTTGAACACCATCCACCACCATCAAACCAAAGATCATTGTGTAATAGCCACATTCATAGTTCGATGATTGCTTCCTAGAGTACAAAAGTGTTTAAAACATAAAACATTACTATACTTATGGTACTTTAAACGCAAATGTTGTTTTTTGAAAGGACGTGATAGCATGAGCACAACATCTTACCCGAATGTTTATAAGGTGGAAGTCGAGGAGTGTTTTGTCGTTCACTTGAAGAATTGCATTATCAAGGAGATCGGCGAATGTTCGTGATGGAGGGCGGTGGAGTGGGTCTATCCAATATACTTGCTTTAAAGCGGGTATTATTGCAACAAAGCTCCAATGATCACTACAAATCACATGAAAGTATAATGGTCATAAAAAAAGAATGCAGTAGAGCAAATACAATATATTTAGCATGAGTAATAGAGCAAATTGTAAGGTATACCTCTCGAGATATGGTCCGATCCATATGTTCTTTGATTTGTCGGAGAGAGTAGAATTCAAGTAATCAAGTCTTTGCCTATTGCTCTCCATACTAGCTTGCAAATGCATTGGATGCAAAAATCCAATGAAATGCTTGCTCCGGTGATAGGCATGGTGATGCAAGAACCTGTGAATGTAGTAGACAATCATGACGAGGATGTAATCATATATGGTTTGATAATTGAGTATTCTCATGAAACACATACAAATGGCTTACATTTGATTGAGGCAAAGAATGGTGGCGGGAAGTTCATTGAAATTCCAGAAATATTCAAAATCCCCCCATGGTACGTGGATGTCCTTTGTCATAGTAAAGCACCTTTCATTTCCGAGAAAGGCATATCAT
Source organism: Sherardia arvensis (assembly GCA_948330725.1). NCBI lineage: Eukaryota > Viridiplantae > Streptophyta > Magnoliopsida > Gentianales > Rubiaceae > Sherardia > Sherardia arvensis. Next base: position 21,948,858 of record OX415238.1, read on the forward strand.
GCATTCTTGTCGTGCGAGGATATCAAATTATAAAAGACTCGAACGAAGGGTGGAAGGGCTTTCATAAACTCCACGAGCATGGGGTCTAATGTTTGTCTAGCTATAGGCAAGGCATGCACAGGTATTTGTGGATTTTGTGGAGTTTGTGGTTTCCTACGGGGTATGGAGGTGGATTTTTCATCAAGCACCAACCATTTTGGCCATAGAACAAGGAAACCTTTAGCCTCCCCAACTCTCACCATCGGTGACTCCTTCACAGGTAGCATTTGTTGTTCTATCAAAACATCGGTAATGCGAACACTAAAAAATCCTGCGGGGATGTCAACACGATTGTGTTTCACCGCACTTGGGTCGCATGTGCCATTGGCGACATGGAGTGGTTTTGATTTGGTACCTTGCGAAACATATAGCTTGCAAGGGGGGTTCTATCATAAATGAAAGCACAAGACAAATCATCATCCAACTATTTTTAGAAAGAGATTAGAAACCAACGATGTTCTAAATTAGCAAAATTGGTACTAACCTTATCGACTTGAATGGAATGTGCCGCATTCAACTTGATGGGTGATGAAGGTGGAGTAGGAGGCACTAGTTCCTCGTCCATTTCCACATTCTCACCTTCATCCTCCACAATTTGAGGTGATGCTTGAGAACCCTTTGATGATGGTGGAAGATGTGGTTGTGTACCTCCTAACCTCTCGATGTGGGGATAGTTGGTGTGTTGTGCTATGTCTTTCATCACCTCCCTCAAATCCTTCATTTCCGCCTTTGTCGCCGCCACCTCGCTCAAAACTCGTTGTAGTTGTGATGGTTTAGGATTGCCCCAACCTTGCTTAATCCCAAAAACCTCTTCTTGTGTCGTGTAACCTCCAACACCTAATGCTCTTCCCGGGTGTTCCTTTTTCTTCCCAAGAGCAAAAGCCTCATTCAAGACATCCTTCTTCCCACACGGGATAAAGGTACCCTCCTCCTTTTGGCACTCAAGAAGTTCCTATTATCAAATATGTTGTACTAGGTGAAAGTGGTTGTGAAGAATATTTGAAAGCAACAACAAAAATAAATTTGACTACAATAGATAGTAAGATAAGGTAAGATAGACTAACCACCCTCTTTGCACATTTTTCGGCATCCTCCGAAGTGAACTTACCATCCGAGTCTCTAATTCGACCCAACACAAAGAGTTTTTGTCAAGTATAATCCTCGGCGTCCTTTTCCACTACGACATACCGAGCTTCCGCCTCGTCCATCCCCCCTAATACCAACTCCTTCACTAGTTCCTCCTTCTCCTTAAGCCCCTCCTTCTCACCTACACCCAAATACCCCGACCTACCACCGGTGTATGGCATTGTTATTGATTTCGCCGATGTGACCTTCTTGTCCCATTTCCCCTTTGCACAAGAAGATACCGTATCACATGTCATCATTAATGTAATTAGATAAGAGGAGGTTATGTCACCGAAGTTATAGTTTGTGACTCACCGAAGTCTTATTTTCAAGCGATGCTAGCTTGAAGGCCTCCCACGCATCGGTTGTAATATGATTGTATCGGTCCCTTGGATCTTGACCTAGCCTCTTTCCCTTCTCATACAAGTAGTCTTTTCTTAGAGCATGCTTGTGCTCGCGAAAATCTTTGGAGACGATGTTGAATGCCTTCTTTCTCACCACTTCCATGTCATTAGATTCAATTTCAAAAGGTCGCTACACCAAAATATGTAGGATGTATTATGTCTACATATTACGAAGAGGTATAATATTGAGTAGATAGATCATTGAAAGGTTAAATGTTACTTACTTGGCATTCTACCCAAACTTCCTCCTTCTTTTTTGATGGGACGGTTCTCAAATTATCCTCCGTTATCTCAATAAACGTTCTTCCAACTCGGCCACACCAACTTGACCATTTTGAACGTTCTTTTTTTGGTCGGTTGCATACACCCTTAGCATTAAATCCTATGTGTGTTAGTTCTCCTCTTCTCATTCTTCTTTGTATAACTCGACAATGTGAGCGGACTTGTAGACCTTTCTTCGAGTTGCTACCTCGCTTCTTTGGTTGGGCACTTGAAGTGGTTGAAGTGGTCACCATTGCTATCTAAGGATGGATAGAAATTGTAACTTAACTAATTAGCACTATTATGACTAGGTAAAACAACAACAAAACCATGTTGAATGAGTTGTAGAAGTAAAATAACACAAGCATGACTAGTTAAAACAAGGAAAAAATGGATTTGTTAAATTGTATAACCAAAGTGAACCTAAGGTAGGCTAACATGTTAGAATGCCACATGAAAGTAACAAATAAAGGGAGCTATGCCTTCTAAATTTGATTTTAACATAGTCATGAAACACATATGTTATGGATAGGGACTAAGCATGGATAATGTCTACTCAAGCATGCCATTCAACCAATATATCTCAAAAAGTAACTAAATAAGATGTGCTTTGAATAATACTTCAAATTTGAGTCTCATACCTTAATTGTAGAAGAAGATATTAGTTGTTTGTTGCTCTTAGACACACAAAGTAGCGAGATTTGTAATATTCAACCAAAGTTGAAGGAGATTTTGGGGTTTTTGGTGGGTTACAAGCTTTATAGGGTTTAGTTCTTCACACAAAATATATGTGCTAGATTTGAGGGTGAGTTTGTGGTTGGTTTTGATGAGATTTCACCAAGAAATGAGGCAAGAATGGATTTGGAATGCAAGGATTTGAGATGGAAGTTGAGAGGGGGATAAGGTGAGAGAGAAGGAGGGGTAGATGGGAATGAATGGTGAAAATGGTGAAGAGGTTAGCAAAATCCGGGATAAAAGATATATATAGTATGGTAAAGTTGGACAAAACATGCCTGAATAATATATTTGGTCGGTTACTGTTTAACCAGGTTACGATACCGCAACCTGCATCGGCTAGAGGCGAATACCCCTTGCGGTATCGCTAGCTAGCAAGTTGATGAACCCATAATAATTATTTTATGAATATTTGCTACTTTGTTATGCAATGAATATTAACATTGTGTGTTTCATGAGTTGATGTATATTAAAATTTAATATGAAAACTTATAAATGAAATCATATTTTATCTGCACATAATATTACTTGAGTTGGTTGCAACGATGACGTCTGTTATGAAAGAGAATTGTTGTGACATGTTATATATAGTCCTATGAAGAGGTATCTGAAATTGTTAACTCTAATCCATATCCATGTTTATTGTAATGCATTTGGCATAAACTGTTTAGATACGTATATGATGGGACTACGGGTTAATACCATTAGTTCGTTAACCAAATGTTACACTAGTGCAGATACGACCAATAGGAATTTCTACATCAGCCACGTGTTGATCACCATCGAATATACATGTATTTGACAACTTCTGACTGAAAGTGTAGAAATTTAGTTCTTCTGTAATGCATGTGGTATTACTCATAGTCTGGATGATGTGATACATACAGGCAACGTCGTTACCCCGTTAAAGAGCCGACTTCGCGATCACTCATCTCGGGAGCTAATGAACGAAAAGTATCCAATTTTAGATGAGAATAGGGGTGGTAATTGAGTCAGTCAACACGCGAGTAATTCGAGATCGACTCGGTCAAAACTCAGACTAAACACGACTCGATCTAGCTCGACTCGAAAAACTCGTGCGTAACTCGGTAAGTATAGTCAGTTGCAAGTTTATAATATTATTAGGTTATACTATATTAGTTCAATCATCTAATCTAGCTAGTTTTCTTTTACTACTCAATATTGAATAAACTAATTAATTGCATTGGTATTTAAAATAATAATTTCTAAGGATGCTAATAATTTCAATATTGAACAAGTATTTAAACGCACATATATATAATTAGAAATTTTCATAGTATAGAAGTAGTAAAATATTTTGTATTAATGGATTGGATGAAGATTACTTTTAGGAATAATTTACCCTAAACTATTAATTTTTTGATATAATTAGTTAAATTTTTATTTAAAAAGAGAAAAAAACAATTCGAGTTCGAACTCGCAAGTAGTGTCGATACTCGATAAATAATAACGAGTTCGAGTTGAGTATGGTATTATTAACTCGCTAGTTCTCGAGTCGACTCAAACATGGTTTATATAGTTCTCGAGTCTAGACGAGTTACGCACTACTTGCTCGATTCAAGGTTGTCATTCCCAATCTCGATGATAAATGGGTTTGGTTTTTATCGTGTGGGTTGCCGGGCATGGGTTCAGGGTTTAGGGTTAAGGGTTTGATGATTGTACAGAAGCGAAATCGCTACAACCTTCGCCTACAAACAAAATTGAGGCGAGTTCGCCAGTTGGTTGAAATTACAGGCGAATGAACAGGCGATTTCGTTTCATAGTGAAATCCACGCGCGACGCTCCTGACACGATTTCTTAACACGTTTCGCCTACAGGCGAATGGAAGAGGCGAGTTCGCCAGCGTATTTTAATTTTTAAAAAAATACAAAAATAAGTTTTGCGGGTGGCGATTTCAGAACCCCCCCAACTTCCACCCGCAAAACCCTAAATCCCCAATCGGAAAATCCCTGCAACACCATGGGCCGGAGCAAATCAGCCGGTAAAATCCTCAACCCACCAGCCCCCAAGCGCCAGAAGACCACCCCCACTGCTCAACCCGATGCGGAGGCGGCCGGAATGCGGGAAGAGACACTCGCCGACCTTCAACCTCACCGGAGACGCGATCGCCCGGCCGGTGGATCTACAGGCGGTGACCATAGTTCTGGAACCTCCCATCAACGCCGACCCACCACCAGTCCGTCGCCACACCGCCACACCGCCACCAGGAACCCGCCTGAAACTGGTGGGCCACCCGAGAATCCGGCGGGTAACCCTACGACTGAGGAAGATGTGGAGACCTCTCTGTTCATCAGCACAAAGGCCGAGACTAGGTACGAACAATTTTCTCGTCGCTTCTTGTTGAATGCTAGGGTTTTGATGAAGATCGGTTAGAATCGTTAGGGTTTGGTAAAATTGTAGACTATTTTAAGGCGACGCATCTAGAAGGGATGTTGATGTCGAAAGAGCCGGTGCATAAGGATGAGTGTTTAGAGTTTTATGCAAATATGACTTTTGCAAAGGACGCCGAAGAGGGGGAGACAATGATTATGGGAGTAAGGTTTAAGGTTGATAAGTATTTGATTAATGAGGTGATAGGTTGCCCGTATGTGTCGGTTGACCACTTAAGGCCGTTAGATCCAAACGGTCCTTACGAGTGTTACCACACCCAAAACTTCCCATCTTTGTCTAGTTTGAACCCCCTAGAACCCGTTGCTATGCGTAGAAAATACTTTAAGTCGCGTAGCAAGTTGGAAGGTACTCCGAAGAAGTACAATATTGGCGTTCTCACTCAGGAGCAGAGGTTGGTGTTCGAGTTGATATGCTCGAATGTCATGCCATCAGGTGGTCACCCTTGCGAGCCTACTATTGCCAATTTGATGTTGTTCTATTACATCATGGAGGGATTGAAGATCAATCCAGGGTACGCGATTGTGAAGTACATGCTGAAGCGTGCCAAGGACAAATCTGATGAAACGATCCCATATGGCCAGCTTATCACGGCGATGATAAAGAAGAAGGGTATTAGACCGGTTAGTCGGCCAGAGCCAGTTATGCACTACACCGAGAAATGGCTGCGTAGCAAGGGATTGGCACTTGGCGCCGATGGGGTCATAAAGAAGAAGAAGGATGGTGCTTCGAGTTCAAGTGCGCGTGTTGTTTTGAGTCCGGGTAAGTCGATTCTACCCAAACTTGGTATTTTATTAGATGTATTTGTTTGCGCCTATACAATATTCTAATGGATTTGATGTGTTTTGGCAGGACGGGAACTTCAGTGGCGTGAGCGAATGGTCGTGATGATGGGACAGCTTTCAGCGGAAATAGAACAGGTGAAGTTGGAACAAGCCAAGGAGACGGAGATGATATTGGAGTTTGGCAGGATGCTAGACTTGGAACCTGAGCTTAGGGACGAGGAAGGGATGCCAGACTTTTCTGTTCAGCCTTTGCCACCAATGGACGCGGAGACGGATGACCCTGAAAGTGAAGCGCAACCAGAAGAGGAGGATCCAGAAGATGAGGAAGCAGAACTGCTTGACGAGCCCGAAGGTGCTAAGGATGGAGAAGATCCCGTTGGTGGAGATGGTGGCCCATTTTCTCCGGACGAAGATAATGACGAAATGTTCAAGGTTGTCTTCAGAAACGAACAAAGCCATAATGAGGATGCGCAAGAGTCGTCCGAAGAGGAAGTACAAGAGTCGTCGGAAGAAGAAGTACAAGAGTCGTCGAAAGAAGAAGATGACGAAGACGGGGGCAAAGAGGAGGGTGGTCAGGACGACGGTGATAGTGACGAGGACGACAGTGATGACGCTTAGCATATTTCTGCCTTTGTTATTATATACTACGCTTTTGTTGATTTTGTACTTAAACTCGCAACATCGTTTAGTTGCATTCTTTTGAGCCTACTATTATTTTTAGCCAATCTAATATATTTCAAGTTAATTAACTTCAATCTTGACAAATATTACAACTAACCTTGATAAAACATGAATATTCGTATGAAAACAATATTGCATAAGCGAACTCGCTTCCAATATTTTCACAAGGCGATAGAAGGAAGTGAAATCGCCTACTCTGCCGCCTACAAACATTTCCACCTCACGAACTCGCCACCAAGTCCGCCGTGTGGAATAGAAGCTAACAAGCGTGCCAACAGGCGAACTCGTAAGGTGGGGCGAACGCAGAAGCGACACCGCCTACCCAAATGCCTACAAACATTTACGTCTTGAGAACTCGCTAGCAGCTCCGCCGTGTGGAACAGAACCTAGCAAGCGTGACAATAGGCGAACTCGTAAGCATGGAGGCGAATAAAGAAGCGAGTTCGCCACTGGAAAGAAGAATTTAAAAAAAAACACAAGTACAGAACATGTATATACGACGCCGTTTGACACACAGGCGTTGAACAGAGGCGAGTTCGCCACCACGTTATATCATTTTTCCCACATCAGTGGAGTAGCGTCCAATTGATCAGTATAAATATGTGACCAAAACTAAATGGTTCGATAAGTCGCCGACCCGCGCAAACTGCCCATGAAACACCATGCATGATATACACATATACTATACATATACTGGTCCAAACCGAGGTCGTGTTGTTGTGATGAGTGAGTTCCAAGTGTGATCGGCCAAAGGCCAATTTTTTTTATAACTACCCGAAAACGAAGGCAAAGTTTGACTCATCACGTGTGAATTAGTCGAGTCGAGACCGAACACGGGTATTCTCAAACTCGACTCGTTATATATTTTGAGAGCTCGAACTCCAGATCGTCCTGTTTAAAAAAAACAATTTTGTAATTATTACCAAAGAAATTGATATATTAACCATATACCGAATTATATGTACCTAATTATATATGTATATATATATGTATATATATAAATATATATATATTTATTTGATCAATAAGCACGTTGAGCAGAACGAAATCAAATGTAAAAGTTTAGAGTCGACTGCGCCACATATTCGAACGAGTTCGAGCTCGAAATCTAGCTTGGTCGAACCGTGCTCGAGGTCGAATGATCGGTTGGTGTTCGTGCTTCACTCATTATAGCGATGTTCATTGATCGTGAGCGATTAAAAGAAATTGGACATGTAAGGGTTGGCCACATCCAGAATTCAACCTACCAAATTCATAGTTGATCGCAAATATGTACAAAAAACAATTTGAAATTACATAAAGATTCATACTCCTATTTCAATATTAGTTCAAAAATTAGTTTTTTTTTTAAACAGGCGATCTCGCTTATCATATTCGCTTAGAGGCGAGTGGCCAAGCGAACTCGCCTCCACGTCACATCATTTTTCCCACATCGGTGGAGTAGCGTCCAATTGATCAGTTTAAATATGTGACCAAAACTAAATGGTTCGATAAGTCGCCGACCCGCGCAAACTGCCCATGAAACACCATGCATGATATACACATATACTATACATATACTATACAGTGATGAGTGATGAGAGTGTTGAGTGCATCTATCAGATCCCTGGCCCAAAGGCCTATACTTTTTTAACAATGAAGCGAACTTGCCTGCCAGCTCGCCTGTAGGCGAGTTACAAGCGAATTCGTAACAAGATTAAATTGATATAATAACAAACAAGCGAACTCGCCTCTTAAATCGCCTGTAGGCGAGTTAGCAGCGAACTCGTAACGGTCACAAACATAAATAGTCAACTGCTGGGCCCTGTCGATCAAAAAGCAGATCCAGCAGATCCCCAATTTTTCAAAAAAACTCACGCAAAATCGCTGCTTCATCAGCTCGCCCACCGCCGACCAGCCACCGTCAAGCCGGAAATTTGCCCCCCCACCGCCATATTCCATACATCTGGTAAGTTCTTGACCCGTTTCATCTTACTCATTGTTAATCTGGATGCCATGTTTTCAAAATTTTAAGTTGATGCCAAAATCAGTATTTTAGCTTTATGTTGATTTGCTTTGTTGAAACTGGGGTTCAATCATAGGATTAGGATTGATGTTAGGTATTCTTGATAGGTACTTAGGATAATTAGAAACATGGCTCCGAGGGGAAAGAAGAAGGTTGAACAATCGAGCGAGGTTATAGTTTTTGATAAAACTAAGTTTGTCAGTGAAGCTGCTTACCTCAAGTATAGGAGTTTTGAGGATGCTAAGTCGCAGTTGAACACCTTACTTGTGGTGGATGAGAGTAAGGTTGAAGAGCTAGGCTTGAAAGGGGTGTGGGGCTTGCTACATTATTCGGGTGCGGACACATTGATGAAGGTGAAGGACCCGGGTTATCTAGAGGAGACAATGCAGTTCTACGCTAATTTCCGACAGGTGGCTGATAAGTGGAAGACCAAGGTCAACAAGAAGCAGTTCGAAGTAAGTCCTGAACTGTTCAACGCAGCCCTCAAGAACAAGTACGAGGACGATAATGAACCAGTGGACCTTTACACAAGGGGTGACTGGCCAAGTGAGTCGATCTTTCCAGCCGCGAATTTGCAGAAATTGGGGTTGGAGCACTTCGGCCGCCAGTTAGGTCCGCTTGGAAGGCCAAAGGAGTACAAGCTGGGACAGCTTACACCCGAGCGAAGGATCTTGTATGAGATGGTGGCTACCAATATTGTGCCCAAAGGGGGTTACCTCCAAGAGCCAAACTTCACCACTTTGGTGACTTACTACTTGTTGGCCTCGGAAGTGATGATAAACCTCGGGTACACCATGTTTCAACACATGAAGGATAGCGTGGTTGAGAACAATACGGTGGCTAAGAAGTTGCCCTACGCAAACTTCATAACAATGTTGCTCTGGTCCAAGCATCCGAAGTTGAAATTCTCCAACACCGCCAAGCCGTGTGAGTACTACACCAAGGAATACTTTGAGAAGAAAAAGTGGTCATTGGTTGGGGGGACTTGGCAGCCAAACGGAGAGAAGGCCGTGGAGCCGGAACCTGAGCAAATCGGAGGTAAGGGGATACAAATTATATTTAAGTTCCATTATATTGTGTTCTATATCTAAATTTAACATTTTCAATGTTCTCCATTTACTAGTGAGTGCGGAAGAATATTATAAGGGGCTTGAGGAGTCGAACTTCGCGATGAGGACAGAGCTTGCTAATCTCCGCAAGACGGGGTGGAAGAACAGCCACTTGCTTCGTGGTTTTCTAAGAGCATATGCCCGAAAAAATCCTTCGGCGGCCACTCCTGACAATGAAGACCAGACAGGCGGAGACAACTCTTCCTAGACATGTGGATGTAGTCTAGGGATGTTTTTTCAAATTGTATTGCTACAATTTAAAGATTTTAAGGTTTTGATTGCATTATTCAATAAAATTTGGTGCTTACAGTCCATATGCGCTTATTGTTTAAATTTGATATAAATTAAATATAATTGTTCATGTGTTAAACCGGTGTCGATATAGTTTTTTATAGTGTTGCTAGTACTAAAATACTATTTATGTAAAGTCAGAAACGAACTCGCAACCAAATTCGCTTGTGGTGTTTTAACTGAAGCGAGTTCGCTTCTAATCTCGCCTGTTTCAACAGAGTCTAAACACGTTAAATTAACGTGTTTCAGCATATGAGTGAAACACGTTTCAAGCATACATGAATACTAATTCAGTCCATACCAAATGTATATGCTGAAAACTTAAGGTTTTTCCAATTACATACTAATGGTTACATATTCTTTGGTTGATTCCTCTTTCGCTTCGTTGGTTTTCCAGCATCGGTGATCCAAATGCCCTCCGTGTGATCGTTCCGCGCAAAATACATTTTCAAACTCGCCTCGTCTTCAGTTAAGGTTTCGTTAGGCTCTAAACCCAGAAGGTCCCCGATATCTGTTCCAAAGCTGCGATCCTCGTCATTGCCATTGTGAAGAAGCGCCTGCTTACCATTCACCACAATCTCCCACCGGTTATCCTGTGGATCCGTCACATAAAACACTTGGTGCGCCTGAGACGCCATGATAAACGAATCACCTTCAAAGCCAAGAACACTGCGATTCACCACGGTTGTGCCGTAATCCTCTTTCCGCACCCCGCCACATTCTTTCACCCACTCACACTTGAACACTGGAATTATGGCACTGATAAAGTCAATCTCCCAGATGTCGGTGATCGTCCCGTAGTATGCTTCGCATCCATGAACTGCCTCACCTGGTACTACCACACCACTGTTTTGGTTAGTTGACCTCTCATCCAACCATTTGGTTCCAAAAGTATAACCGTTTATGTCGTACCCACCAAAAGAGGAAACAGTGCCGAGGGGTCTTCTACATAACAGCTTGACAATATCAGGATGGTCCCCTTGCTGAATGTGAGCTTGCAGCCACCGAACGAAATTGGCACAATGCTTTTCCAGGATCCTCACATCACTGACAGTCCATGCATTTGACACTCTAATCTGATCCATGTGTATGTCAACATAAGGGGTCACCGCCTCGTGGTTTCTGAGGATATATAAATGGACAGCATCCATGTCGGCGGCGGTAGGACTAAACAAACTATGATGCTTGAGCCCGTGCCCGTCCACTCTACCATCGTGCCTAGCATTTGGGATCCCCACTGTGGCAACATCTTTCATATAGTTGGTACAAAACTCAATAACCTCTTCTGCGACATAACGTTGAACTATACTAGCATCAGGCCTATATATGTTCTTCACGAAATGCTTAAAAATCGACATGTACCGCTCAAATGGATACATCCATCTCAAGTAAACTGGGCCACATAATTTTACCTCCCTCACCAAATGGACAATCACGTGGATCATTATGTCAAAAAAGGCCGGGGGAAAGTACATCTCCATCCTACACAAAACTTCCACCACCATTTCCTGCAACTCATCGAGCTTCTGCCTGCTCACTCGCTTACGACATATGCACTTAAAAAAGTAACATAGTTTCGATATCGCCTTCCTCACGTGACGAGGCAATGATCCTCGTAGAGCGATAACATTCAGCTCCTGCATAAGATTATGACAGTCGTGTGACTTCAATCCCTCCAGCTTCAGTTCTTTGGTATTAACACAATTACGGATGTTCGAAGAGTAACCTGTTGGAACCTTAACAGACTTCAAAGCATTACAGTAACGCTTCTTCTCCTCGGTCGACATAGTGTAACAAGCTGGAGGTAAATAAGATTTACCTTCTTCCTCTACAGGGGCTAGAGACGATCGGATACCAAGCTGTACAAGATCTTTCCGCGCTTTTAAGCCATCCTTTGTCTTTCCAGGGGTATTCATCAGCGTACCTACAAGTGCTTCACATACGTTCTTCTCAATATGCATCACATCGAGACAGTGACGTACGTCCAAATGCTTCCAGTAATCTAGTTTGAAGAAGATCGAACACTTCTTCCAACTGCTATTCGACGCCTTCTTCTTCTTTCCCTTACCAAATTCATGATCCATCCCAGTAACCTTTTCTAGAACCTCCTCTCCAGTTAAAGGGATTGGGGAGGGATCATGCTCTTCTCTCCCGTTGAACCAATTCTTTGCTCGCCTCCAAGGATGTCCCGTCGGAAGAAATCTTCTGTGCCCGAGATACACCGGCTTACCACCGTGTTTCAATTGACAATAACTAGTCTTACTCTCACATATGGGACATGCAAAGTGACCTTTCACTGAATAACCGCCCAAGTTACATAATGCAGGAAAGTCATTTATACTCCACAACAACATTCCTTGCAGTTTAAACTCCTCATCACCTCGACTGCCATCAGGTATCCGGACACCCACATCGAATAATTTCTGCAAATTTTCGATCAAAGGCGCTAGGTACACGTCAATATCGTTACTCGGTTGCTTAGGACCAGATATCATCATGGACAATAACACATACTTACGTTTCATCATCAACCACGATGGCAGATTGTAAATCACAACCATAACTGGCCAAGAACTATGGGTGCTAGACATGTTACCAAAGGGGTTCATGCCATCAGTGGATAAGCCTAGCCTCACATTCCTGGGCTCAGCAGCAAATTCAGGGTACCGCTCATCCATTTTCTTCCACTGATCTCCATCTGAGGCATGTGAAATAATGTCATCGTCCTCCCTAGCCCTATCCGCATGCCATGTTAGCAACTTTGCATCCTCAGGATTTGCAAACAACCTCTTCAGTCGAGGAACCAGCGGAAGGTAATACACTACTTTAGCCGGCGTTTTACATCTAGACGGCGTCACACTCTCGCCGCATACCTCTACGGTCCCCACCTTTGACTTGTACCGAGGTTCATTGCAGACTCGGCATGTATCTCTATCCTTGTCATCTCCCCTGTACAACAAACAATCGTTAGGGCATGCATGAATCTTCTGCATCTCCATTCCCATAGGACATAATATCTTCTTAGCAGCATATACTCGATCAGGACACAAGTTGTCAGTGGGTAGCAACTCTTTCACCAACTCTAACAATTCAATAATCCCCTTGTCAGATATTCCATGGCGCGCCTTTAAATTCATCAACAACAACGTAGAACCAAGAACGGAATGTTTGCAACCCTTGTACAATGGTGTCTCTTTATCATTATACATCGCCGCTAACATGCTCGGCTTTCCTACCCAATCCACTGCCACGTCTTCCGCCATTTCATCAAGACAACCATCATAACGCAATCCATCTGCCCCAAGCTTAACATCAAACTCTGCATCATTATGACTTGCACCTTCTCCATGCCAAACCCATGTTGTATATGTAGGATCAAAACCTCTACAAACCAAATATTCGCGCACAACGTCTACATCCTCATAAATCGCGTTGTTAAAAGGCAATCTATGCAAGGACATCTTAGCCCACCCATTCTCTTTTCTACACAATCCTTCCAACCAACATCAATAAACTCTTGAATCAAATCCGTATAACCTTGTGAGAGACGCTGATTCTCCAACATGATTTCACTACGACCCATGCTTAACAAGATACTATCAACAACGGTTTTGCTACAATCACTCAAACATTCCACAAATTTAGCACCCTAACAACTCTACAAATCCATATAAACAAGCACACACACTAATCAAAAACAGTTTGCCCATTCCACAACCAATCAACAAAAAAATCAAAACCTCATACCTTTGTGTTCTTGGGCAAAATCAAGGCCTGAAAATGTGAGCAAAACTTGAGACAAAACAAAAGGAGAGTCCTTTTATCTACTTCTTTTATTTTCATTCCCGCAAAAAATCAGCTTTTATACACCCAACTACAACACTGTTACGAATTCGCCACCTAATTCGCCCACTACATTTTAATACAAGCGAATTCGTAAACTGAAACGCCTCTGGTCATAACTACAGGCGAACTCGCTTCTTCAGTAACGCCTGCTGGCGTCAATAAAAGGCGAGTTCGCAACTACAACGCGTCTTAGCATGTATGGGCGAACAACTTTTCTTATTTCAGGCGGGTAATGCTGGCGAATTCGTCACTCCGCTCGCCTATCAGCGAACACGGTGCAGAATTCGCCTAGTATTGACATTTTTAATACACTTTGGAAAACGCCTTGTTTTAATTGTGAAACGCCGTGTTTTTTATTTTTGCCCTAGGCGAACGGCAGGTTACGAGTTCGTAACCCAGTTACTCGGCGGTTCCGCCAAAATCTGGCCAAAACGCCGTGAAATGGGTGCCGAGAAACCTATGCTTGTGCACTAGTGATATATGACTAGTGAATTTGAAAAGGAAACATTTTGGGATAAGTTTCAAGAAATTTAGGAGTAAAAACGGATGGAAATGATAAGGACGGAAAGAAGAGTATGAAGGTAGATTAAATATTCAAGAAGAAAAGGGGAAAGAGAATAAGGTACTACCTCCGTCTCACCTTAATCTGCGCTATAATCTTTTGACACTTTTTATTATTAAACTTTGAAAATATGGTTAAATACATTTATAGTCATTTAATATGATCATATTTTATATTGTTAAATTAATCGCGACATATAGTATTTAAATATCAAATTTTTCTTTTTCTATAATATAAATAAATAACGATACTGTTGGTAAAAGATATGTATTGGATAGTGTAAAAAGTAACCTGTTCAGATTAACCTGAGATAGAGGTAGTAAGAGAGAATGAAGAAAAAGATGAAAACGCTCTCTACTAGAGAGAGAAAGTCTGAAATAACCCCTTCATAGGACGTTTTTACTACCAAATAAACCTTCTTATAATTAGGTTTAGATTCGATTATAGAGTAAGCAAGGTCAATTCCCACAGAGAACGGTTTTAACAATTTATAATTTCTAAGGGTACGATTTTGGTTAGCTACAACGCTTCAAGTTCAGAGATTGTGTTTATTATTAATAACTAATAAACTAAACTATGAATGCAAATAACAGCTCTCTATGAATATGCAAAGAAACAAAAATATGAATTGGAGAATAGAATTTGGTAATATAAATCCACATTAACATATGACTTAGTTGATCACCGGTTCAGAAATAAATCAAGCTTGCATAAATCAACCAGTTATAAATCTTTGAAAACAGCACACTCAATCCAATTTTTTCTTACTTTATCGATAGCAAACAAGAACAACTTGATCGTCTATTTCTCTAATTAAGATATAGTCTAGCAGTAACAGCCTATACCTAGATTTAATATCTTAACAGCATTAAGAACCAAGAAACCCGATTCAGATAATTTATCATTAGAACATCTGTCATAAATTATCTACCCCTTATTCACACTATGCTTTTTTATAATCGAAACTGTCACAAACGAGGTTTGGAGGATGTCCTTCCCTATTCATTACGAATCATAGTTTCCATAAATGGCTTACAACCTCCATAAAGGAGCGAGTACAATCTTCCATGCATAGAAGTAGTTTGATATCAGAGAAGTGTCAAATGACCTACTCTATATGTAAATGCCGGTAATAGCATATCTAGGACCTATTCAAGTCTAAAAGGGTAAAAAGATAATGATCACAACCATTAGGGCTTTTAACTAATCTAGGTCTAACTAGCTAACTGCATAATGACTGCAATACTAGTGATAACCTGACATTGTAATCCCTTCCCAGTTCATCCTCATTCCTCGTTCTATGGTCCTCCCTGTGACTAGTAAGAGACATTCCCTAGGTTGTTTTCACAAAGCCATGAAGTCGATAGACTGTCTAAAACGAACTAGACTGTGATTCAAGTGATTCTAGACAGAGAGCATAAGTTTCGCCCATACAAAACTATCTCAACAGCCTCAATCTATTCGGTCTACACAGAGAGTAACTTCTTCCCATACGGAAATACCTCGACTCGGATTTCTACTATATGTCCCAATAATCAGATCAAAAGCTATCATAGTTTAACCAAACCAGGACCCATCAGTTAAACAATGATATGGCAGACACACCTACCACCCAGTATTTGAACAAAAAGACCCTTTACAAGCGCCAAATCCCTGATTATTGAAAGCTAAAAAACTAGTAGAAACTAAAGAACAAAGACAGTAGAAAGAAAAAATAATGAACCCAAACTATGGTAGAATTCCCAGATAAGGACCGGGTTGCCTGAGTATCTGGTAGCAGCGTCACGATGGCATCTTCATATGACTAGAATATCGGCCCATGGAGCTTTCAATCTGCGGCAAACAAGAGACAAACAAACGGGACGTGCATTCCACCATCCATCTAATGGGTCCGATCAGTTTCCTATCAAAAATAAGCTCCTGAAATCCAGGTCTAAGACCAAAAGAGACTGGATTCTTACCACCGACCAGGAACGATGAGCAGTCGATCCGACGTGAAGGATAAAAGGTCTTTTAAGACACTTGAAGAGGGGAGGAGTACAAGGCCGCAATCCGGACTCCTCAAATAGTTAAAAATCAGGCGGTCGACTCGCCTTATCACCGTCACCGGCTAAACCTTGTCGGAATGGTCTGCGAAATGAGCTCCGATGTGGGGAAAATAAGACCATAGTTGGGCGACCAAGAAGAAAACGGATTGGGTTCAAAGATTTGGAGGAAGGAGGGGTGTAGGGATTAAGCTATGTATGGTTGGGAGGAGATCGGTCCGGCGGCGACGGCCGACGCCCTCCCAGGGAAAATCTGGAAGTTTTTTCCCGGGAGAAGTACTGTTTAAAGAGATAAAAGGAGAGCGTTTTCGTCTTCCCCAAACGATAAGTACACATTTGTTCGATGTCACCTTCTACCCTTATTCACGCCACTGATTAAATCTACTGTTGAGATTAAACCCACATCGGAAACGGAGTGGCTGAAAGTTCAGTATATAAGGTTGGTGGCCAAGCTATATATAGCCAATTGGTTTTATGTTGGAACTCACTGGGTTTATATGTGCTGAAACTATCTGGGCCTTGTGAGAGAGAGGCGACGTCGAGGAGCAAGAGATCCTGAACCTTCTCGTTACCCACGCCAGAGAGAATGGCGGCCTGGACGGCAGCACCGTATGCAACGGCCTCGTCGGGGTTGATGCTCTTGCAAAGCTCTTTTCCGTTGAAGAAGTCCTGCAGCAGCTGCTGAACCTTGGGGATCCTGGTTGAGCCGCCGACCAAAACGACATCGTGGATGGTGCTCTTGTCCATCTTGGCGTCCCTCAGGCACTTCTCCACCGGCTCCATGCACTTTCTGAATAGATCCATGTTCAGCTCCTCGAACCTGGCTCTGGTGATGGTGGAGTAGAAGTCAATTCCCTCGAAAAGCGAGTCGATTTCAATGGTGGTCTGGGCTGTTGATGAAAGGGTTCTCTTCGCTCGCTCACACGCGGTTCTCAACCTTCTGAGAGCTCTAGGGTTTCCAGTGATATCCTTCTTGTTCTTCCTCTTGAACTCCTGAACAAAATGGTTCACCATTCGGTTGTCAAAATCCTCTCCGCCGAGATGGGTGTCGGCGGCGGTGGCTTTCACTTCCAAGATGCCTTCTTCGATCGTCAAGAGCGAAACGTCGAAAGTTCCACCGCCCAAATCGAAAATCAGGACGTTCTTCTCGCCGACGCTTGTGGCCTTCTTGTCGAGACCGTAGGCGATGGCGGCAGCCGTCGGCTCGTTGATGATTCGCATCACGTTCAAACCGGAGATCATTCCGGCGTCCTTGGTCGCCTGACGCTGAGAGTCGTTGAAGTAGGCCGGGACGGTCA
Source organism: Sherardia arvensis (assembly GCA_948330725.1). Classification (NCBI taxonomy): domain Eukaryota; kingdom Viridiplantae; phylum Streptophyta; class Magnoliopsida; order Gentianales; family Rubiaceae; genus Sherardia; species Sherardia arvensis. Next base: position 21,966,453 of record OX415238.1, read on the forward strand.
CAACGGCGTTCTTGACTATCGAGCCGAGGAAGGCCTCAACGATCTCCTTCATCTTGATCAGAACCATGGATGAGATCTCTTCGGCGGCGAAGGTCTTCTCCTCGCCCTTGTGGTTGACCACGATCATGGGCTTGTCGGCGGCGCCGGCGACGACCTTGAACGGCCACAGCTTCATGTCTCCCTGCACGGATGCATCGGAGAATCTTCTTCCGATGAGTTGCTTTGCGTCGAAGACAATGTTGATCGGGTTCATCGCCACCTGGTTCTTGGCGGCGTCGCCGATGAGGCGCTCGGTGTCGGTGAAGCCGACATAAGACGGCATCGTTCGGTTGCCCTGGTCGTTGGCGATGATCTCCACGCGGTCGTGCTGCCAGACTCCGACGCATGAATAGGTTGTTCCGAGATCAATTCCGATCGCAGGTCCTTCTCCTTTTCCGGCCATATTGTGTGTTGAGATTAAACCCACATCGGAAACGGAGTGGCTGAAAGTTCAGTATATAAGGTTGGTGGGTCAATCTATATATATCCAATTGGTTTTATGTTGGAACACACTGGGCTTATATGTGCTGAAACTATCTGGGCCTTGTGCCTTGTTTCTGGTTTATATGTGACGGGCTGTTATCCCCGTCAGGGTTTCTAACATGGTATCAGAGCCTGATTTCGGGTTGGACCTCTCTTTGTTTCAAGTGCAAGTCTTGACCCTTATAATGGGTCTTGCACTTGAGGGAGGGTGTTGAGATTAAACCCACATCGGAAACGGAGTGGCTGAAAGTTCAGTATATAAGGTTGGTGGGCCAATCTATATATAGCCAATTGGTTTTATGTTGGAACTCACTGGGCTTATATGTGCTGAAACTATCTAGGCCTTGTGCCTTGTTTCTGGTTTATATGTGACGGGCTGTTATCCCCGTCAGGGTTTCTAACATCTATCCTCTAGATACATATAAATAGAGGAATCCAATTGGTACTATTCCAAATTATCAAAAGCGTGTACAGTCTCAAGACATTCAGAATTAAATATTATACTCAGGGAATGACAAGAAATTCACGCAATTCGATAATAAGCCATTTAAACCTTACGTTTAAATCATAATTAATGTTTCATTATCCTAACCAGACAAGAAATTTAGCTACTTATACTAAGAAGAATCACACAAATAATATAATAAACCATAATTAAAATAACAAAAGAGATGGATATTAAAATTTATTGATTATGACGAGAAAATTGCATGGGGCTCCGATCATGAAAACTTAAAATAGCTCCAAAACCCTAATCATGTCTTGGTTGTGCGTGTCTACAATATATGCCCTTGCATCTATATATAATACACCTGAAACCCTAATGCACGCACAAGTAATGCCATGACTAATTACAAAAGAGAAAAGGGCAAAGTTTGCGCCCATAACTAATTATTACATCACGTACGATTTCCATTCCAAGAGCATGATTATGCCACAATTATATATAATCATCAACTGGCATTTTATTAGCATAAAGAAATTCAGCTCTAACTAATTTAGCTGGTCTAGAGCAAATTCAGTGATTACGCAAGCAGTGGAACATCACCTTCAAGTCTTTTTTCACTTCCGCTTTTATTAATTCCTACTCCTAAATTATCATAAATACGTATAGCTGATTAGTGATCGACACGTCGAAGCACAAGTTGGCCGCCCGTCGAAAAATTTAGTAACAGGAATTGCCTTCTTTTTTTTGAGTTAAAACCATCCAAGTGGATGGGAGAATTATTCACAACTCCTCAACCCTACATAAAAGCAATAAAATTACATGATTGGATTTTGGTAAACCCAATGATACACATGAAATCTTTTTAGGGCAATATGTTGCCTGAAAACTTTATTCCGATCTGATACGGAAGTAAGGTGGGATATCAGAAGGAATTGCCTTCAACTCGTCACTTCTTCTTCTTCCCGGAATAATGCAAATGTAACGATCTATTATTCGTTGAACCACACTACCTTATTAAAAAATGTTCAGAAAAAGAGTGTAGTGTCTAACTCCCCACCATGGCTCCAAATGATGGGTGTCACTTCTTTTCCATCAATTTCCATTTGATCGTTTCACACCAATTATTATATTAAATCTGCACCAAAACACACTTTCGTGCACATCAAATGGGAAAATAGACTTATAGTTACAAACCACATAAATTAAGTGTATAAATTACCCAATTCCTTCAAGTGACCAAATTCAGTACTACCGCAAATGATGACATCGTCTTTAATCTGTAATGTATTCATTCAATAAGTTGGCTTTCTCTCACTAACTTTTTCTCTCCTCCTTCTGTCTAGAAGTTAGAAACTCGCACAGAAACTCATCTCCAAAAAATCCGTTATTATTACCGTTATCCACCGTACTTCCACCGCAACGGTCTGAAAACGTCCCAAAAATGGGGGCAACCCCAACCCTTTCCTAGCGGCTCCTCTGCCGGGAAATCATACAGCCAAATCCTATCAGACAAACAACCAAGCCCCTTCTCAGATCTCCCCAATAATCCAGAAATTAAACCGATTACTACCTTCAACGGGAAGCCAGCCTGTATGTACGACACAGCTTCCGTTCAGAAACTTAGAAACCCATTACCAGAATGCCCTCATAGGAAATTCCAAAGAACCAAACCAACAATGATCAACATCCAAACTTCTTTTCAGGCCATCAGATTTAGGGGTCGATTTCAACTGGGATCCCTAGATTATAAGCATGTCTTGATCAGATTCGAAGATGTTGATGATTACCAGCGTTTTTGGATGAAATCTTATGTGTCGGTGGCCGGATCCACAATGAAGATATTGAAATGGTCACCGGAATTTTCCCCGGAGCACGAATCTCCGGTTGTTCCTGTGTGGGCTACAGTGAGAGATGTTCCACTATACTACTACAATCATGCTATGCTGGCAGATGTTGGGAATCAACTCGGCAAATACACAAAGCAGATGCTGCAACAACGTTCATCACCAGGCCATCATCAATCAAACAGTGTGTAAAAGTGGATCATACCTCACAACTGCTCACATCCCTTCATATTGGATCACCAGAAGACCACAAGGAATGTGAGGTTGAGTACCATAACCTACCTTTATATTGTAAATATTGCGGAAAATTGGGCCACCGGGATGCCAATTGTATGATGTAGCATCCAGAGTTGAGGAAGAACTGGAAAAGAGAGCATGCACCACATCACAAGGCAAGCAATTCAGGCCTCACTCCACAACAGAAGATGGCTGACAACTCAACTCAGCAAACATGGAGCAAGGTAACAAAAGGTACTGAACAGAATAAGGCCAGGATTCTACAAAGAACCCCTGAATCTGAAATGATGATAGTACCTTTTTTTGCACCTACACCAACACAAACTCCAGTGGAGACTATCTTCAAAGTTGTAGACTATAAGCAGATCAAGAAGAAACATATATCCTTTTACTCCCTGGATGAAATTGATGTCATACCATAAAAAACAAACAAACATCACACCTTGCACAAAGCATAAATGCACAGCTCACTATGGTTCCTTATCACAGTATGGAACTTTCAAACTCTTCTGAAGTCTTGCAGGACACTAATGAAGTTTCAAGCTCTGATGAAAGATTTGATGATGCACCAAGTGATCCAGACTGGAAGTTGGATACCTTGATAGTTCAGTCCACCGAGCAACAGCCTTCTGAACCACACATACAGGAGGACTATGCAAGCATAATGGAGGATCTAAGAACACCAACTAAACTCACCACAATTAGTGGTGAGCCAGGTAAGCCTCCTAAACCCAAACCAAAAAATAAAAAAGGTCCTCCCAATGATAGTGTCACTAGGAATTTAAGACCTAAAACTAAAATAACATATAATTTTTGATGTCACACAAACTTATAGCTAATATTTTAGTTTGGAATGTGAGAGGTTATGGAACCTCAATTGACAGATTAAAAACATTGATCTCTCTATATCAGATATCACTTATGTGTTTGATAGGACCCATGCATGATTAAAAAGAAGTAAAGAACTTGCAATTCTCACTAGGCTATCAACATGCATTAACTGTAGACAGTGCCAAGATATGGGCTCTATACAATGACATATTTCTTATAAATGTGTTAAACCAGACTAACCAATTTTTGCAGCTCAGTATCACTGAAAAGTCATCAATGACCAAATGGGAAACAGTGTTTGTTTATGCAGAGGTAACAAGGATCCCTAGATTAGAACTTTGGAATGACCTCATAGGATTACCCAAAGCCACATCCATCCTCATAGGAGACTTCAACACAGTAGCAACTATTACAGAACACAAAGGAAGACACCCCCCCCCCCAGTCAGGAGCATCAAAGAGTTTAGAGATTTCCTAGACTCTATGCAACTGGTGGATATCCCTACAGTTGGTAATCACTTTACATGGACTAATAACAGGGCTAAAGAGGATAGACTCCTCCAGAGATTGGATAGAGGGGTAGGCACAGCTGACTGGTTTAACCAATTCCCAAATAGCTCAATCCAAGTTCTCAATAGAACCTCCTCATATCACAATCCCCTCTTGCTGACAATCCAAGACTCTCAGGAATCCCTACCTAGACCTTTTAGATTTCAGGCAATGTGGCTACATAGACCTGAATTCCTGGAAATGGTTAAGTTGAACTGGGAGCAAAGTACAGAATTTACAGGAATGTATAAAATGGTTTTTAAGCTGAAGAGACTAAAGATGAAGCTGAAAGAATGGAACAGAAGCTCTTTTGGAAATGTACACCAAAACTTGCTGGAGGCTGAAAAAGAGGTGGAGGACCTGGAAATAATATATCAGTCAATAACCTCAGATGATGACCTAATCAGGCTAAATGAAGGGAGGGCACTACTTATAAGAGCAGAAAAAGAGACAACTACCTACTGGAGACAAAAATCAAACATAAAATGGTTGGAGGAAGGAGATGCAAACTCAGCATATTTTCACAACTCAGTGAAGGAGAAGAGGAGCAAGGGAAGGATCTCAAAAATCAAGAATGAGGAGGGACAGTGGATCACAGACCCTGCAGAAATAAGAGAAGTAGGGGTTAAGTTCTATGAGGCACTTCTGAAAGAGACTACTCCCAATATAAATGGCCAGTACTTACACCATTTTAAAAAAGTCATACCAAAGACCATCTCTGAGGAGGATAATGAAGCCCTGATGAAAAGAATAGAAATGGAAGAGCTGAAAGGTGCAGTGTATGGTTTGAATAAGGAAGGATCACCAGGAGCAGATGGATTCTCAAGTCAATTTTTCACAAGTTGTTGGGATATCATAAAGGAAGACCTATTGAAATCAGCCACAGATTTTATGATGGGAAGATTGTTCCCAAAAGCAATTTCCAGTACTTGGCTAGCCCTCATTCCCAAAAAACCCAACCCTTCATCCTTTGGAGATTACAGACCCATAAGCCTCTCAAATTTTCTGAACAAAGTCTACTCCAAAATCATTATGGAGAGATTAAAGCCATTAATGCACAAGGTCATATCAGAAGAGCAATCAGGATTCATGGAAGTGAAAGATATTGCAGATAACATTTTGCAGATGATGGAGATGGCAAGATTGGTTAACAGGAATGCAACACACAAGAATCTGATCATAAAGCTTGACATGCAAAAAGATTTTGATAGGGTGTCTTGGAGTTTTCTCAACACTGTGATGTTGCTATTTGGCTTCTCAGGAGAGTTTGTAAAATTGGTACTTCAGAACATCTCAACAGCACATTTCTCAGTGATTATTAATGGAGCTGCAACTGGATTTTTCAGCACAAGTAGGGGCATTAAACAAGGAGACCATTTGTCCCCATACTTGTACAATATTGTCAGAAGCTTTCACAAGGGGGTTGAAGATGCTCCTAAGTATACAGTGTCTGGAACACTTTTCTATGACAAATAGAGTGACTCCCCTCTCACACTTAATTTATGCTGATGATACAGCAGTTTTCCTCACATACACTAAGCAAAACCTTAAAAGATTCTCCCATTTTCTCAGGGCATATGAACAAGTGTCAGGACAGAAGATCAATTACAAAAAATCTGAATTTTACATCCATCCTGGAGCTCCAGTTGACAAAGCAAGAGTGATAAAGAAGAATATTAGGCATGCAAAAAGGACAGATGCCATTCACCTATCTGGGAGTTCCTGTGTTTAGTGGGAGGAATCTAGTTAGATACTATCAACCTCTCCTAGAGAGAATGGAAAGCCCAATCAGAAACTGGAAGAACAGATGGATAAGTTCAGCTGGGAAATTAGTGCTAATTAACCATGTGATCATGTCAATTCCTACACACACCTTCTCAGTTCTGAGCCCCCCTAAAACTGTGATTAAAAAAATGGAGAGAATAGTTTCCAAGTTCTTCTGGGGAGAATCTGAGTTTGGTCAAAAAAGAAGTTGGAGAAAATGGTCTGGGATGACAATTTCAAAAAGAAGAAAATGGTTTAGGATTCAGGGACTTGAATGCAGTCATTGGAGCTTTTGGTTGCAAGATTTGGTGCAAGCTTCAGCTTAACACGACAATATGGACAAGGTTCATATGGAATTTGCCTGCAGCACATAGGAAATCTCAAGCATGGAAGAGAATCTGCAAGATTACAGAATTTGCTAATTCCAGCTCACAAATTTTACATGGACAGGGACACAGCTCATTTTGGAATGCCAACTGGCTGGGACTGGGTGCACTCTATTATCTTTGGCCTCACACTGTTTCAGTCCCCTTCCCAAACATTAGCATTTCACAATTTTTTACTAAAGAACAGTTCTATCTTAACAAACTGGAGCCACACTTGGCTACCAATGTCTTCCTTGTCTTGCAGGAATCCCAACACCAGCACACACATCCAGAAAGGCTCATATGAAAACCAAGCAAGGATGGTCAGTTCACAATTAAATCTGCCTACCAAGCAATTAGAGGAAGAAAGGACATAGAACACATGATGCAACAGGTATGCAAAACTAAAACTACTAGCAAAAATATGAATATTCATGTGGAGGTTAAAAAATAATCTTTTGCCATTTGATGATGTTCTGGAAAAGATTGGATTTAATTTACCATCTAAATGCCCACATTATTGTTGTTTGGATACCCTGGAGCACTATTTCCATGAATGCCCCTATAACATGCAAGTCTGGAACAGTATCATTATGCATAGGCTGCTAATTATCGTGCCACCAACATTTATATCTCTAAGAGCTAGAATTAATTATTATCTATCATTTACTGGCCTATCTAAAATCCATAGAGCAGTGACTCAGATCACTATACTGGTTACCATATGGAATATGTGGAAGAGGAGAAATAGCCTGTTATATGATAATAAAATTCAGTCTTTACATGATATTTGCAAATTAATTATCAAAGAGGTTTCCTTGATATTTACTGCTCACCCTTTGACTTGAAATCTGTGTAGAAACCAATTCCTTATTTTTGCTGGTCTAGTTCCTTTTATTAAAAAAAAGAGACCTAGAACTGTAAAAATAATTAAATGGCATCCCCCAGACCAAGGTCATAAGATAAATGTAGATGCATCATACAAAGATGGTTGGACTGGTATTGGTTTAGTTGTCAGAGACAGTGATGGTAACACAAAATTCCTCAAAATGATTTATATGCAATGTGATTCTCCATTGCACTCTGAGATATGTGCAATTAAACAGGTTTATGATCTAGCACATGAAAAAAGTCTCTCTGTATTTCAATTTGAATAAGACTGTTTGCAGGCTATCCAAGGGATTCGCAATCCTACAAAAAGTAATTGGCAATATTTCTCTATCTGTTCTGAAATGCTGTCACTTCAAAATTCACACCCATTACAGTATACTCACAGAGAAAGAAATAGAGCAGCTGATCTGCTAGCCAGATTATGTCTACAAACCAAGCAATCCACATCAGTCCCACTGCATAACATGCCTGCTAAAATATCTGGCATTCTAAGGCTTGACAAGATGGGCACACCATCCATCAGAACCTTATATAACAGGTGCTACTGACTTTTTGCTAATGTGCAGATGAAGGACATCTCCACACACAAGGGAGACACACAAACAAGGTGACTTTGCCACCGTCTAGCAAGACATCTATTGCTCTATCACTGCTCAGGCCATAACTGCTCAGGCCTGGAGATACAAAGTCGTTAAATTGCACCATGATTGAACTTTAACTATGGCCATTTTTTGAACCAGATATGGTTTTTTGGGCCCCTGTATATACTACGCTTCTGTTGGCTTTAATGTTCTCAGAATCAAAGGGCAGCTGCTTTGTGCTTCGGTATTTGTTTACTCGATCACTAACAAGCTCCCCTTTTAGAGTCTGTTTCATTAGCCTGATTTCAGAGCTTTTAGTTTTAGCCATTTTTTGTGAAGCTTAGATGCTTCTGGGAGCTGAGCTCTCTCTTGTGACAAACCCTAGGCATGACCTAATTTGATTTGGGGTGCCAAATAAATTCCCCCCACCTTTGGTGGTTTAAATTAAAAAAAAAAGACATCGTCTTAAGGTTTTCCTAAGAGAAAAACCCAGGAGTGCCCTCGATTTCTTCAGTGTGTATAAATATACCCCTCCGATAAAGACTTGCCTTGACCAGTGTAGCTCTGGCTGATATATATGACCAAAATACCCTTTCGATTTTGGGCAAAAATTAAAGTCGTCTCTACAATCCCACAACATCACAACTGTCTCCAAAGGCATTTAATTTTTCAGTCCAAATTTTTCTAAGAGTTCGTTTGGTTGGAAGTAGAATATGGTGTAATTTTAAAATCCCGTGAATTTAAATTGCACAAGTCATTTGGTTGGCTAAATATGTTGGAATTTAATTTTCATAAGAATTTCAAACTCCCGCACAATGGAGGAATCCTCTCACCTAGGTCTCCTAAGTAACTAGAATTTCTCATGAATTTCCGCCCACATTTCAACCGAACGATATTTTCAAAATCGTCAGAATTTAAATACTTAAAGATTTCATTTTCATGTGGAATTAAACCCAAACGAACTAATCTGCAAAATATTTTACACCAAAATCACATCACCAAGTAGGATAAAATATGAATGAAATCATCGTCCAACTTTTTTGTGATGAAATTACAATTTGTGCAAAAATCTGCTCACCACTATTCTAAACCATACTTTTATACTATACAATCAACATGTGGTCCTCCATCCACAATTTTCAAACAATCAAACATGAAACTCCATAAGGGAATATCAAGCTTTCATAGCTCAGTTGGTTAGAGCACCCGTTTAGTAAGCGGGAGGTCTTGAGTTCAACTCTCAATGAAAGCATGATTCTTCAATATTTTTATTAAACAAAGACCATACCGTGCCCTTCAGCCAATTAATTCTCTCTGAGTGAAAAAAGAATGAGCAAAAACTGAAGTTTTTCCTCAATCTTCAATAGAGGCGATCTCATTCCTTGTTGAGAATCTATGATTCTATGAGGGTGCGTTGGATTCGTCTCTGAATTCGCACGCAACCATATAAAAATCACATGATTCCGACATCACATCAATCAGATAGAGGGTTTTGAAATATTCTGCAGAAAGAGCACAATAAACAGAGGCGATCTCACTCCTTGTTGAGAATCTGTGATCCTATGATAATGCGTTGGATTCGTCTCTGAATTCCGCACGCAACCATATAAAATTCACACGAATCCAACATCGCATAAATGAGATAGAGGGGTTTGAAAAATTCTGCAGAAATAGGTTTTGTCGTATCTTCAATTTGGCTCTTTAAAATTGATTGGGCTTGATTGGAATGTGTTTGTCATCATCTAATTGCTAGGAATCGACCATCAATTCACTGAATTTCATTGATTTTTGAAGGTTTTGAGTTGCGGAGATGAACTAGGGTTTAAGCCTCGATTTGGGGGTTTGATTTCTTCGGGATTGCTTGAATCATGAATTGGACTCCATAGCTAATATTCGGAGGACGTGTGAGCAGATCTTTGCTCTTTCAAGGTCATTCACATCACTCTTAAACTCCTTGGAATTTACTTGTATTTTCTAGGACTTTTGGAGTTTGATATTTGAACTGTTCTTGAAATCGTGTTTGCTATTTACCCCAATAACTTGGTTGGGAGTGTATTTGTTGTTTTTCCTCTTTCTTTGTCTCCTACAGCATGAATGCATCGTCATCTCCCGTTGCAAAGAAATCGAGGAAAAGAGGACCGAGAAACAACAAACAGAGAAGGATTAATAGGAGGGAGAAGAAAAGGGCTTTCAAGGACCATGCAAAGACTTTAAATCAGGGGGAACAGACTGGTCAGAAAGAGATACGGGCTGAACAGCAGAGGCCTTGGAATATCAGAACTTGGAAAGAAAGCGCTTTTGGACTGATCCGGAAATTTTACTTGATACTATTCCCATCGAGCCTGTCCCGGATACTGAGACTGAAGTACTGTTCAAGGTGCATGAAGAGGAAACTCACAAGGAGAGCGCAGAACCTTTCTTTGGCTACTTTCCGGGTATGTACACCATCAGGACACTCTTGGTGAAAGAGTGGGGTGTGCGCTGTAATGTGCAGGCTATGACAAATGGTTACCTCAAATTCATCTTCAGGACTGCAGAGGATAGGGATACAGTCATGCATGGGCCTGAGCATTACCTAAATGGGAAGAAACTGTTTATCTATCCCATTGAGGAGACAGGAAAGTATGACACGCGCACGCTTGCTATCAAGCCAATATGGGTGAGGATGGAGCATCTTCCGAAGGCTTTCTAGCATCCGAAGTCTGTGTCTAAGATTGCATCGGCTTTGAGAAAGCCTATCAGTATGGACAATGGAACCAGAGATCTAGTTGGGTATTATGCGCGAATGCTAGTCCATATTGACACATCGAAGAGGCTCAGACATGAGATTACTTTCCAGGAGCCGAATGGAAAGAACCGCACTCAACATATTCTCTATGACTATTACAGGCCTTGGTGCCCAACTTGTGGGGAAAATTCCCATATAGAGGAAGCATGTGATAACTTCTGGAAGGATAAGGAGTTTAAGAATGCCCGGACCGAACTGATGATAGCTTGCACACTTTGCAAGCAGCTAGGTCATATGGCGCAGTCTTGCAAGGGGAAGGGAAAGGTTGCAGAGGGAAGTGGTACAGTCCAGGACAGAGGGTCTAGACAACAGCAGCAGATGCAGGCTTGGCACAAAGTTTGGGTTGAGAGTGACTCGATCACGGATGGTTCATCTCAGAGAACTGATGTTCAGTTAGGGGAGCAGCGGTTGAGTTCTGGATCACGTAATTTGGCTGGAAAGACAGTGCACGAGATCGGTGGACCAGTGGAGAGGGAGCCGACCCTTCCTGAGTTAGAGCAGAACCGAGCTGAGGCCGAAGATACCGCTGAAGTACATGATCCATCAGAGTCGTTTCAAACAGTGGTATCGAAGGAGACAGAGAGAATGAAGAAGATGAGGAAGGGTGGGAAGAAACAGGCAGTGGAGAACGATGCACCTGCACTTGCTGTTGATAAGGATACTGCTAACCAGGGCAAGGGAGATGTGACCACCCACATTCCTTTGCCCTTTGGACAGGATGATGCTCCGCTCGAGGATGCGGGTGACCTCCCCGAAACTACGATACACCCGGAAGTTCGCGATGCTGGCCCTAGGAGACGAGGCAGAAATAAGAGCAGCCCCCCCTGTCCGTCCAGAGGGAGATAAGGGGCTCACTAGGCGTCATCGGAGTAAGAGTCGTACTAATATCCCAAGGCTGGGGCAGCAAGGGCTGGAAAATCTGATGGCGGCGGTCCGAAGCCAGAAGGGACCTCAGTTTCCCAATGAATACAGCATCAATGAATGGTAGGGGACTCTCGTCCCCTGCAAGGCGGAGGTTGGTCAAAGGGATCATCTCTGCGAATAATGTTGGGTTGTGCGGACTAGTGGAGACCAAGCTGAATGAAAAGGTTCTCCAGATCTTCCTAAGATCTATGAGAGGTTGGAGTTCGGTCAACAATTTCGACCTTTGTGCAAACTCCAGGATACTAGTCATTTGGAATCCAAGGAAGTATGATGTTGATGTATTGGATATATTTGAGCAGTGCATTCACCTGAAGACACGAAATTTGGCTACAGGAATGGATTTCTATTGTACTATGGTCTATGGTCACAGTACTAGTGTATCGGCACGGAGGCCGCTTTGGGCCGAACTTCGACGGTTTGGGAGTGCTCTGAATGCACCCTGGATGGTGTTGGGTGATTTTAACGCCATCCTAAGTGTGCATGACTATTCAGGGCCCTCCGTTCCTAGCCAGTATCAGATTCGGGAATCTAGTGATGCATGCACTAGTTGTGGCTTGGTGGATGCTCCTTCTGATGGGGCTCACTTTACCTGGTCTGAGGAGCCGAGGGCAGATGGTAGTACGACTCAGAAGAAACTTGATAGGGTGTTGCTTAATCATGGTTGGGATAGTATGGCGTGCAGGACCACCTTTTTGCCGATCACTGAGCAGCTAGATCACACTCCGATGATTGTTTCCATGGCACAGGAAATCGAAAGTAGAGGCAGACCTTTTAGGTTCCAGAACATGTGGTTACTACACCCTGACAGCGACGAGGTCGTCCGACATCATTGGGGTGCAGATTATTATGGGTGCAAGTAATACACGGTGACCCGCAAGCTCTCTGACTTGAAGGCTCCACTCAAGGAGTTGGGAAAGCAGGATTATAACCACATATCTGAAAAGGCAAAAAGGGCTAGCAAGGAGTACAGTGATGCTTTCCAGAGATTTGACCCACGTAATCCTACGGAACAGGAGGTGGAAGAGCTAAGGAGACTTAAGAAGCATGCATTACAGCTGTACAATGCCGAGTCTTCCTTCCTTGCCCAAAAGGGAAGGATAAATTATATCACCCTAGCAGATAAGGGCTCGTCCTACTTCCATCAACATGTAGGGAATCGCAAGGGAGGTGGTATCCCGGCCATACTTGATGCAGAGGAGAGACTAGTGACCTATAATGAGAGGAAATGGGAGCTCTCACTAGTACAAAACACCAGATCAACTACGGTTATTTCGGGCTATTTACTACAGTTTAGTACCGTAGTTACTGTGGCCGTAGTTAAAAGTCCAATTTTTTTTACTGCGGTTTTGAAAACGCAGTTGTAATGTATAACCAAACTCCAAACCGATATCGGTTGTTATGGTAAACCTGTACGTAGGTCCGAAATCTGATATAACTGTATATCCAGTTGAGTGACACGAATTCCACTATTTCCTTAAACCAATAAAATCACCTGAAATCTAAATTTCTTGTAAACCGACTACTTCCCCGAATTTCGGTTAGATCTGTAAACCAAAAATCTTCCCGAATTCGATTAGGTCTATAATACCGAATGTCACCCGAAATCGACTATTTCTCTCAACCAAAACTTCACCCAATTTCGGTTAGTACTATCAACCATAAACGAATCCCGAATTCAATGAATTCCAAACACCATTAATGACTACCGAATTCGGTGAGTTCTAAAAACCAACAATGTCTACTGAGTTCGGTTAGATCTATAAACCAAAATTCTTCCCGAATTCGATTAGGTCTATAATACCGAATGTCACCCGAAATCGACTATTTCTCTAAACCAAAACTTCACCCAATTTCGGTTAGTACTATCAACCGTCAACGAATCCCGAATTCAATGAATTCCAAACACCATTCATGACTCCCAAATTCGGTGAGTTCTAAAAACCAACAATGTCTACCGAGTTCGGTGCGTTCTAAAACCCAACAATATCTACCGAGTTCGGTGAATACGGTTCACCATTAACGACTCCCGAGTTCGGTGAGTTTTACCAACCAATAATGTATCCCGAGTTCGGAGAGTTGTACAAACCAACAACGTCTCCCGACTTCGGAGAGTTCTACAAACCGAAGATATGTCCCGAATTCGGTATGTTCTTCAAACCAAGAACGTCTCCCGAAATCGTCAAGTTCTACAAAACCATCGATGTCTTCCGAAATCGACTACTTTTAACAATTTGAATCGACATCGCCTATTACTCTAAACCAGAAACCGAACCCGACATCTGCTTTTACTATAAAACTAACACCACGACCCGAAATTGACTAGTTCTGAAAACCATCAAAGTCATCCGAGGTCGGTTTTTTCTGCAATTTGAACCGACACTGGCTGTTCAAAATATACAAACATCGTTACCACCCGATATCGATTATTTTCAATTAATTACCGCAGTTCTAGGATTTCAAATCGAATTCATATTTTGTCAACAATTTCGCTTACATGAGTGTAATTACTACATTGTGTACAATCAAACGAAGCCATAAAGAAAATAATATAAATTGTATAAAATATCATAGGATATCATAGTTTATCTCAAACACATTGAAAGAAACATAACCATTCGATACAAATCGAGCTCTACCACAAGTTCTTAAAGTCTCCAAAATGTGGTTCCAACATTATTGTGTTTCACAAGCAGAAATTATTGAATTTTGTGCAATAAAAAATAGAATGATGATCACACGGGAAATGTCTTCAGTTCACACTAGTTTGGTTGAGTGACGTGCTGAATTTGCTCCAATACCATATACCTTGACCAAATATCACGAATTTCATCCAACTCTTTCATTATAAATCGAGATTCATCCACTTGGAAATACTGCAAATCAAATTAACAAATAACATCAACACAAATCACAACAATATAGGATGCTATTGAAAAATATTTGATTAGTGCAATAAACATATATTTTATTAAAATTAAATCGTGGACGGTGATTTACCTCTTCTAGTGACAACTTAGTCGCATCGACATTCATGACGCAATCCCTCATATAACGTATAATGTAATAGCCGCACTCCCAAGCACCATTTTGTTTTTTATACTTCAATGAAAAGAAGACGTAAGAGTAAATTATTAGTCACGGTATATGTAAATCAAAACATAATTATATATGTAAATCAAATAAACAAACCTTAATGGATTTCCAGTGAACTTCTTTGGGATCAAGGAGCAGCGTATCTGCCAAAGCCTTTTCAATATCATTCACAAAGGATTGGCGAGGTTCACCCTGTACGGGATCAAACCAGTACACAGTGGCTGATGGTATAACTATCACTGCCAACATCCAATGATAGCTGCACATGATTACACAACATAAGAAATGATAGTAAGAGACTAATTAAGCTACATATTGTAACATATATTTAACACTTACTCTTCCATGTACGGGGCTATGTACATCAACTTGGTATCATCCAACAAGCGACCACTCATGTAGGCAATGCGAGACTCTTCTGTTGTAGCATAAGGCTGAATTTGCAAAGGGCAAAAAACCCTATCCAATCTTTTCTACGATTCAGTGACAGCATATGCAAATACCTACATCCAAGATGATAAAAATGCATATTATTATTTATAAAGAACATATGAGCGTCAACAGAAATAATATAAAATACACTCACATAGAATGAAGCTGAATGACTGGGCCGCTTAAGCGTCAAATTCCATTACTTCCTTGAAAGCTTCTTTCCCCACAGTTAGATCATATTCCACACCAAAAACGCGTTTATGAATGGGAAAAGTGTAGGTTGAGTCATTGGCATGGTGGCTAGTAACAAAATAAAAACTCCTCACAGATCCTTGCAAATTTTCAACAAGGAATGGTAGTCTTTCATCAGTTGGTTTCTTATAATTACCAACAGAGGCACGAGTAGGAGGTGGAGCGGAAAATTTCTTAGACATTTTAGCTACTCGGACAATCTTTTTCGGCTACATCAAACATAAATTAGGTTGAGATAAACATATATATATATAATTACTTTAATATTCTAACTAGATTATTAAATAAATTAAAGCAAAGTAACACCAATCTTGGAACAAGGAGTGTTCACAGTATTTTCAATCAATCGACGTGGCCATTCCAAGAACATCCCAACCGCTTCACCAACAGTTGTGGCTTCAAGTTCCGGAATAGGAAGCAATGCAGTTTCATCAATCATTCTTTCAATAGTGACAACAACATTGTCATCATCGATTGATCTATTGTGATGCACCCTCATATGAGCATAAACTTTTCCTTCCGCCACAATTATCTCATCAGAATTTTGTTCCACGTATAGCTCACATAAATTTTGCTCCTACATAAACATGCATATACTTAGTTATAAAAAATATAGAATATAAAATGTGAAATGTACATTGCAGGCATTAAAACAATTACTTTTGGAGCTTCAGTGGCTTTGCTGGATTCAACGCCAGAATGAGGCTTCACAGCATCTTTATTGCAATGAGATTGTCCCAAATTATCCCCCGACACTCGTGCAAGAATATGGCCAAACTCCTCAGGAATTTCTGCACCAAGCTTATTAAAAACAGACATGGTTACTTTAAGGATGTCAACAACATTCTGTTTCCTGACCATTTCATCATCTTGTTTTTTTGAATATTGCTTTTTCCCTTTATAGAAAACATCTCTTTGAGTTGCCATTGATCCAACTCCCCTTACACGACTCGGGTGGTCATCTTTTTCAATAGCAGCTCGCAAAACATCATTTTTCCCTTGAGGCACAAAGTCTCCTTGAGATTCACGATGCTTATAATTTCCTGCAAGTCAAACAGTTTACATATAAGTATCCAATAGTGTAAATGAATACAGTGACTTAGCATTTATTAGTGAAGTTAGAATTACTTACAATCTTATCTGCTATTTTTTGGGTCTTCTTGGTTGCATAAACCCCATCTTTCGTTTTGTATCCTCTTAGCCATTTGTTACATCGCGGGATATCTTCAGGTTTTAGATGATCAATTGTACCTCTAGCTTCCTCCTCAGTCATTCCATTTTTCACTGCTTCCTGGACTTTTTCTTCATGATCTTCTGCTGATATTTTCTCGGAGACAAGCGTGTAACCACCACGAGACATTCCGTGTCGCACCTTGTGATTACTAGCACGTTCTTGTTGTTTACCTCTTTTCCCCTACAAAAAAAAGTGTATACATCAAGGTATCAAAATACAAGTAATAAAATTAGCAAACTTAGGGTATAAACACATATTCTCTAAGAAAAAAAAATACATCAAGTGAATGCATATTATCGAATTGCCTGAATACACTAGTTCTCCAATTCTCTGAATGCATGAATGGCTATTTATCTGAGCATATTCTCTGAGAGAGAAAATGCATCAATCGATTATCGAATTGACTAAATACACTTATACTCTGAGCAATGCATGCATGGCTAATTATTTGAGCATATTCTTGTTCCTACTAATATATACACACATATTCAGCAAGTTGGACTCCAGAAATATGTATACACTAATTCTCTGAGTAATGCATGCATGACTAATTATATATGCACAGCAGAATATATATTTACAAATACAAATATTATATTAAGGGCTAATTCACAAAAAAGCTTGTTGATACGTACCGAAGCATCATAGGCCAATTTTCTTGCTTTGAATCCCCTCCAACTTACTTCACTAATGTAGGGATGCTTAATCCGAGGATCACAATCTTTAAAATCTCCATACATGTAATCCGCGGCTAAGCTTGACTTAAAATCCCTCCATCTTTCCCCCATTTTCTGTAAGCTCTTTGATTTCAACTTCTCTATATCGTCACACTCAATTTCAAATACTTTTAAGATCGTCTTCCAAAGTTTGTTCTTATAGTCATCTTCAACCTTGTGCCATGTTTCTTTCTCGAATATATCAACTTTAGTCCTTGCAAGCAACCCAATGTAACTACCCCACCAGGCCCGATTCTTTCCCATTGCATTGCCAAAGCTGTCGAAAGCCATGACACACTTCTCACCCTTCTCAACCATATTCAACAACTCCTTACAGACAGTCCTTCCCCGACCTTTTGTTTTTCTTTTTTTTGCGTCTTTGCTTCCTTCGTCGTTGTTCTGCATTTTTCTCTTATCTTGGCCCTTGTCGCCTTCTTCTTTTTCGCTATTCTCCTTGGCCATTCCTACACCAATTCCATAACTCATCATTCACATATATCCATAAATATTTCCATCACTTGAAATAAATGAACAAGTAAGTGTAAGCAGATAAACAAGCACGACTGTGGAAATCAAAGGTCATTGCACAAAAAGGAAAATCAGAATGATCCAATACAGAAAAAAATAAATTTTATTGTATCTGTGAATCACAAGGCAGCATTATTAAAATCCAAAATGGACTGAGTATGCAATTGAATTGAAATCAAATTTCTATTCTCTATATAAACTCTGTTTGGAACTTGATACTGTGTAATCAACATTACACAAAATTTTATCCAAAAATCAGGGCCATGATATATATATATGTGTGTGTGTGTGTGTGTGTGTGAGAATTCGTCAAGCATATATTTATAAGCATTCAACATGTACTTATAATTCTAACGAATCTCCACTAGGACCTAAAGCCATGAACTGCCCAGGAACTACAAAACCCCCATTATTTCCAGCCTTAATTTCCTCACCTCGTTTATCTCCAACCTTAATCAATCCAGACAAAACAAGCTAAAACCAGCAAATTAAGATGAAAAATCATGGTACATGCTCAAACATTCATCAATCAGAAAAGGTTTAGTACATGAAATGATGAATCTTAATATCATATGAAATATAAAATCACAGATCGCCCTACTTAGCTAACCTTTGAAGATTGATCAAATCCTAAGAATGAGGTAGGGGTTCAGAGTGAAATACATATGGAGGCGGCATTTTAGGTTTATAGGCTCTCTTGAAGGCGGTAATATGGGCAATGTTATACTTTCTGAGGGAGAAATGGAAGGCTTTTGTCTTCTTATTGTACTTGGGCACTCCATACACCACATGGATAAATATGGTCAATATTTTAGACATAATTGAGATTGATAATGATAATCATCAATTGATTAAAAAATCTAAAATTTATTTGCCACATCAATTTGTTTAGTGTAATATTTCAGATTATATTAGTACACTGTATACTTCCATATAGTAATAGAAGTTTCTAGTATTCCGCTTTTTTTGTATATATTTATAATTTTTTAGAGCTGAGTTGTATAACGAATTAAATTATTAGTTTGTGTTAATTAACTAAGGCCTTGTTTGCTAGAGCTTATTTCTTGCTGAACTGAACTGAACTGAAAAAAATAAAAAAATACTGAACTGAACTGAAAAATATTTATAGATACTGAACTGAACTGAAAATATTTAAAATACTGAACTGAACTGAAAAATATTTAAAAATACTGAATTTAATTGAAAAAAAATAAAAAATAATTCAACTAAACTGAAAAAATATAAAATACTGAACTGAACTGAAAAAATATAAATATACTGAACTGAACTAAAATATGTTGAATTGAACTGAAAAAATATAAATATACTGAACTTAAACTGAAAAAAAAATTATACATGTTTATTTGAACTGAATTGAAAAAAAAATTAAATATACTAGAAAAATTCATTTTTAACAAATATAATGAGCTGAATTGTACATAATACATAATTGAATATAAATGGAACAGAATAAAGTGTAATGTATTGAAATAATGACTTAATGCAACTAATTTTATCAAATCACATTTACTTATAACTAAATTGAATTAAACTAAAGTAAAGTATACCATCCATATTCGTTGATCACTTGGCTTCTATTAATTTTGTCTAAATATATGATTTTTATTTGAATTAGTGTGGCAAGTTTTTAAAAAATATAAGAATGTGAACTAATCTGTTAAAGGACCACCAAGCCTTATAATTATAATTATTCTGTTAAAGGACCACCAAGCCTTAGAATCATATTTATTCGAACTAAGAAAAAAATTAGTTCATTTCAATTCATTCCAGTTAAGAAAAAGCATATTTCGATAAGTTCACGTAAATTTAGAAATACACACTCTATTTTCAATAAATTAATTTTTAGTTCGGTTCATTTCAGTTCAGTAAGAAATAAGTTCACCTGCACAAGCAGACCTTAAATTATAGTGTTAATTCCATATCGCTTTATAGATGTTGGAATTTTCATATACTTTGCCTTAGTGATTAGGTGTCTATCAAATTTAATTATCTAAATTTATTATTTAATTCAATTTGATCTAAAGGTGCTGAAAGCTGCTAAACCCGCGAGAAAATAAGCTGCTAAACCTACGAGACAATAAGCTGCTTAAGTAATTTGCGGAATTTTATAAGGGGCTATTTGGTGCAGCGAGAGATAGAGTTCCAATAGATCAGGAGGTGATCTCTTCTGGGCCTTTGTTGGACAGCCATGACAGAGGAGTACTGGGACAGGCTGTGTCGCGGAATGACGTTAAGTTGGCGCTCTTTTCGATGGACGACAATAAAGCACCAGGACCGGACGGGTACTCGGCGGCCTTCTTCAAGAAGCAGTGGAATACGGTCGGTGGAGAGATTACAGATGTAGTTTTGGAATTCTTTGAGGAGGGTAGCCTGCTTAAGAGGCTTAATCACACCACCTTGGTCCTAATCCCAAAGAAGAAGGATAACTTGAAGGTGGGGGACTTCAGACCAATCTCGGGCTGTAATGTTCTCTACAAGATCGTTACTAAGATTATAGCCAATAGAGTGGAGCGCTATCTCCCTAGGCTTATTGATCCTTGTCAGGGGGCCTTTGTTAAAGGCAGGAATCTGACAGATAATGTGATGCTTGGACAGGAGTTTGTCAGAGGATATGGCAAGGCACGTACTTCCCCCTGGTGTATGATCATGGTTGACCTGGCAAAGGCCTTTGACACGGTCTCTTGGGAGTTTTTGCAGGAGGTTCTTCTTGGACTTGGCTTTCCAGACACTATGGTTAGTAGGATCATGACTTGTGTTTCTACCTCCTCATTCTCCATAGCAGTTAATGGAAGACTATGCGACCACTTCGATGGAAAGCGGGGTATTCGCCAGGGGGATCCTCTTTCTCCCCTACTCTTTGTTATTAGTATTGAGTACTTCTCCAGGCTTCTGAAAATCCGAGCATCCTCACGTCATTTCACCTATCACTCACGATGTGACGTGTTGAAGATCACTCACCTGGCCTTCGCGGATGATCTTATGCTCTTTTCTAAGGCGAATACCGATTCAGTGCATATACTCATGACGACCCTAAATGACTTTGCGAGGACATCTGGCCTCACTGTTAATGCTACAAAGTCTAAGTTCTTTGGAGTTGGCATCAAGGAGGACCTCAGCTTTACAGGCATTCCCTGGGCATCTTTCCCGGTTCGATATCTTGGTGTACCTCTTGACTCTAGCAAGCTGAAAGTGGCGCAATTCGATGTGCTACTAGATAAAGTGGACTCTGAAGTTGCGAAATGGAAGGGACACACTCTATCATATGGAGGCAAGTTGGAACTAGTGAAATCCATTGTAGGAGGCACCACCAGCCATTAAAATACCGGTGCTAGGATATTAGAACCGGTTCATTATTGGCACCACCAGCTACATTTACCGGTGCCATAGTTTGTACCGGTTCCTATGGCACCGGTTGGTAGGTTTCCGGTGCTATAATTACAAGCACCGGAACTATGTACACTCCGGTGCTATTAAAATACCGGTGCTAGGATATTAGAACCGGTTCATTATTGGCACCACCAGTTACATTTACTGGTGCCATAGTTTGTACCGGTTCATACGGATGCACTTTAATTCCGGTGCTCTATTCAGCAGCGCTTTATGGGCACCAGTTACTTTACCGGTGCCATAATTTGTACCGGTTCATATGGATGCACTTTAATTCCGGTGCTCTAATCAGCAGCGGTTTATGGGCACCAGTTACTTTACCGGTGCCATAGTTTGTACAGGTTCATATGGATGCACTTTAATTCCGGTGCTCCAATTAGCAGCGGTCCATGAGCCGGTGCCCTAGTTTGCACCGGTTCATATGGATGCACTTTTATTTCGGTGGTATAGTCAGCAGCGGTTTATTGGCACCAGTTAGTTTACCGGTGACTTTTTTTGTACCGGTAAGTCGTTCCGATGCTCCAAGTTCGAACCGGTAATTAATGACCGAGGTCATTATCAACTGGTGCTAAATTTATATTAAAAAATCGGTGCTATAAGATGTAATTTTCCAATAATTTTCTTAATAGGATAATAGTACTGAAAGATTCCCAATAAACAACAATAATGACTAAAAATCAACCAAAAATTTTCCAATAATTCAAATAGCTGATTAGGCTTATTATTGTCAACATCATCCAAAATATTATCGTGTCATGCTTTATTCTAAGAAATACTAGTCATCATAACATGTATGTGACAACAAAAGCAATTCATATTATTACACCTTGAAAGTATTAACCGACAATGGAGGGCAAATTCCTGTTTATATTGGCTTGGGCTCGGCAAATAGGAGCATACTTGTCCACCCAACCTTGGCACCATCTCGCTACAACACCATTTATCTCCTCTCTTGGATAGGATCCTTTATCATGTGGGAATAGCTACATAAATCAAATTGTACACGTTGTTAACAAACTGTTGTAAGAACTCGGAACTACAAAAATCATGACATCTATCTAGAAAAGAAAACTGAAATTACCTTTGATATATGTCCACCTCTAAACTGTGTCACAAAGAGTTCCATCCAAAGCATGGTATAATAGTCGCACTCCCAGCCTCCGTATTGGCGCTTGGGCTGTATAAGAAAGATTTTATAAGCTAATTTTTATAGTTTAAATTTTATAAACAATATATTACATGAATGCATAATTATTTTATAATCAACAAATTATACCTGTAAGTTGGTAATTTTCCAAGTGTAGTCAGAAGAGGGCACAACATTATTGTTTCTAACCTGAGTATGAAATTCCTTAGCAACGCTACAAACACGATAAAACAAACATTAAGTTAGTATGGAATTGCGTACGTAATCAAAGAGAAAAGGGCATACAGATTGAAGTAACAAAAATTTCAGTACCCGTTCAAGAAATTGACACAAACTGGAAAATCTTGTGTAATGCCCACTCCAAATGAGTCCAAACAGTAGAAACTATCTTCATTTGGAGAAATCAACAATAGAAACCAGTGCTCACTAAGAAGAAAATGAACAACAATTTTAGTTAGCGAATGTGAAGTTCAAAATTCAAAAGATAGAAACCATATAATTTATTGGAAAATTCACTGAAATATAATCATGTTCTTCAACGTTAATTCTACAAATTTTGACTTACCCTCGATGATATGGGAGGATATAATAATCAGCTTGAGTATTCCTCATAACATCGACAACCAAATTAATCCTCCTGTCCACAACACCTTCGCTATCAAATATTGAGTAGTTTGAAGTTAAAAACTGAATTCTCGGCTTCTCCTTTTCCTGAATTTGATCAAACAAAATACTGGAAAAAGATAAAATAATCAGCAAACTAATATTGAAATCAGCAAGGCTAACATCACGTACAAGTAATATTCTTACCCACTCCACATGTCTATCTGTAGATTATCGAGCCACTCCATCTCTATTGGGTCTCGAATTTTCGCAGCAAAAGATGCAAGATAACCAATATCCGCGTAGCCCATGTGGAAGGAAACACCAAATAACTTTGGAGGAAAATTAAGCCTGTACAACTTTCCTTCATAACCAGCTTCCTTTGCTATTCCAAGCAACTCGTCAACAAACACTCTCTCTGCGCCATTGTTCGGCAAATTTCGATTCACAATCTGAAAGATAACAAAGTCAATAAATATGTTGATTGCTAATACTATAGTCTTAGAAATTAAAAAAAATGTACCTTTGTAAGCCGCACATGACCTTCTTTCTTAGTGGAACCAAACTTCTTCGTACTTGAAGAAGGCTGCACCTGAGTCATTTCAAGGCAATTGTATTTATAAGAATATGAAATAAAAATTAAACACAAGAGATGGTTAAAGGTAGGCCTTAATCACCTTGTTATCCTCAATATCAATAAAAGGATGGTTGTTGTCATCCTCGCTCCCAGCTAGACCCTTACCCTTACCCTTCAGATCAGTTTCATCTTTATCTTCCTTGGCTTCTTGTTCCTGCCCAACTAAATGTATTGGCCAATCAACCACAAAACCCACGGCTGCACTTACTGTTCCGAATTTTGGATTTGGGATGGGCAGCATTGCTTGAGGGTGTTTAACTAGATTGCAAACGCGAACTCGAACATGAGTGTGGTTTGCACGACGTTCATGGGTTCCTGCCAGCATCATCCCTGATGCAACCTCCACTCTCGAACCATCAAAATGAGGTATGAACAATGCACACTTCTCCTCATCCTAAATTACAGTCAGAACAAGTCACCAATAAAAATTGTAATGAAGTATTCCATATTCATCTTCAAGAATAATATGATGTACATACTTAATGCAGAAACATATAGTAATGACTAGGGATGGTGATGTAATGTAATTACCTCATCACTACTGCTGTCGTCGGAGTCACTAGGAAACCCTTCGGAATCTGCAAGTGCATCTTTTTTTCTTTGCTCGGCTCTAAACAACTTCAAATTATCCTCCAAAGATTGAGGATTTAGATGGTCAGGGAGACTGACTTTCATGGTTGATGCAAAGTGACTCATTGATTCACCAACATATCGCAAGAGAGCAACATCGTATCGAGGTGCTTCGCAACGCTGTTTTTTATGACGGTGCAGTCTAGATGAACTCTCCTTCTTAGCACGTCGTTTTTTGGCAAATAACGGAATCCCTTCTCCAACCTGAGCCCCACGATGGGTGCCTCTCCATCTGCCTGGGCGATCTTCTTTCTTTGTGGCTTTCACCAATATGTTCTCTTCATCTTTGAGAACAAGATTTCCAGACAACAACTCCTCATTATACTTCTCCTGCACAACAAATATTGATGCAACAATAACGTTATGGCACAAGAGTTTG
Source organism: Sherardia arvensis (assembly GCA_948330725.1). Classification (NCBI taxonomy): domain Eukaryota; kingdom Viridiplantae; phylum Streptophyta; class Magnoliopsida; order Gentianales; family Rubiaceae; genus Sherardia; species Sherardia arvensis. The sequence continues at coordinate 21,991,255 of OX415238.1, forward strand.
ATTGTATGACACATACAATATATACAAATTACAGGATAGCCAACATGTACTTACAATAGTTGGAGCGAGTTTCTCAACTCTACTTGTGTTGAACACATAGCTCCCGTCCTTTAGTTTTTTTTTGTTAGCCTCCAGAAAAACCATAGATCTGTCAGGGTAGAAGTTCTTCCCCTTCATCTGAATTTTAGCTTCTAGTTTGCTTAACCCTTGTTCCATTACCCGTAAGAGCTCTTTGGTCTTGTTCTCAACTCTGAGTCTTTCCACAATTTTTCGATTCCCCACACTCCCATTATGATGGGTATAATCCTTGTTCAGAGAACGTTCTCTTGCTTTGTCAGCTTTGAACTGGAAGTTGAAAATGAAAATGAATGTTAGTAATGAAATAATTCTTAAACGAGGTCAGAGAAACATTTCAGAAGCAATCTATTTAAATACAATCAATTCCACATCGTACCTTGAAATCCGCCATCGATCTATGGCGCACAAACTTGTCCCACTCCTCTTCATCCATCCACTTGTACTTCTCCCATGGAACAGCTCCATCCTCATTTTTGTGGATGTACCGTTTTGCAATCTTAGATTTCCAATTCCGCCAAGAGTCACTAGCATGCGTGTAAACCTCTTTCTTCAGCTTCTTGAGCTGCTCAGGAGTTAGTTTTGTCTGAATATCGAAGCTCATCTACATCCAGACAATTATATTAGTGCGTAAAATTTTGTTTGGAGCAAGTGAGTGGTTACATGAAAGAATAACAAGTAAGAGTTGAAAGATCACCTGAATATCTTTCCATGCCTCATTCTTAACATCTTCAGGTACCTTACGCCAATCTGTCCAGGTTCCAAATCTAATTCGGCGCCGAAAGGCATAGGAGCAATATGATACCCATTTATTGTGTTTTGTCTTCGGTAGCAGTGTTCGCCTACTGAATCTCATCTTAATAGGTGCATTATTTCTCGCCAGCATAACTGATTCACATGTGGCAGTCCCCCGAGTTTTGCAGAATTCTTTCACTTCAAACTTATCGTACCGCTCTCCACCCCCTTCACCGTCTGAACTATCCTCTTCGGTGCCTTCAGATTCAGTTGAAGATCCCGAGGTCAACTTGCCCTTGCTGGATGCAGGATTGTTTTCCAGTTCCGGAGGGATTTTGTTCTGTACTGAAGGGAGCTCAATTGCAGGCTCTTCCACAGAGATCTCCTGCCGCACTTCATCGACTACTTCATCTCCAGCTGTTACACCCCCTGAATCACCAGCGGTTACGTTCTTTGGCCTTGGTTGTGGCTTCTTTTGTGTCTTCTTTGTTGTGGTCTTTTTTCGATTTGCCATCTGTCTTTTTTCATAGTACATATCAAGTACTACCACTGCTTTATTGTTACTCATGTTGCTTCCTCTTCTTCATGCTATCACCGCCAATAATCTGTTCATTCTCATCCACCCACAATCCGTCATTATGACACCTTCTAGTTGCTCCACTAGCCAGCACATCTAGCTGTGGAAAAGCTGAAGGAAAATCTGCAGCTGCATCTTTCGACACTTGGTCATCAATCTCATCATTGAAAAAAAATCTCTTCCCCCATAACACAACAGACCAACCGGCTTTTTTTGGATCAGCAACATAGAAAACTTGTTTTGCTTGAGAAGCCATAATGAAGTCATCATCTTTGTATGCTTCCATGCTTAAGTTCACTAGTGTAAATCCCATCGGCTTCTCAATTTGCACGCCACTTTCGATATCGACCCACTTACACTTGAATACTGGAACTTTAAATGCTACATAATCAAGCTCCCATATTTCTTGAATGACCCCATAGAACGATGAAATAGTAGTTATTGGCCTTTTATCCTTTTTACTAGATTGCGAAATCAACTCGGACTCATTGTAAACCCCGCTATTTTGAGTAGTACTCTTCATATCTTTCATAGCAGTAGAGAATGACCAACCGTTAATGTCATAACCTGTATATGTCCGCACGGTACAATTAGGCTTCCTAGCAAATGCTCGCAAATTTTCACTCATCCCATCAACGTTACATCTTGAGTAGAACCAATTCACAAAAAGTTTTGAATGCTCTTCAAGAACCATGTTAGGAGACCATGCAGGATATTTCGTCTATATCAATTTAATGTGTTCATCGACATAGCCAGCCGTTTCTTTGCTATTACGTAACACATACAAATGCACTTTCATTAGCTCACGATGGAAAGGTGTGAAGTTCTTACCCTTGGATCGAGGTACGCCTATCCTTCTTTCAGTGTGTTGATTTTTGGGTACACCAATTGGATTAGCCTCTGCCAAATATGTTGTGCAGTATTCTATAATCTCCTCAGTAACATATCTCTGTACGATGCTTGCATCGGGCCGGCTTCTACACTTCACGTAACCCTTAAATGTTCCCATATGACGCTCGAAAGGATACATCCAATGAAAACCTACAGGCCCACATAGTCTTATCTCCCTACTCAAATGAACAACAAGATGAACCATAATATCAAAAAATGCTGGGGGAAAATACTTTTCCAGTTGACACAATACCACAACGGCCTCAAATTCTAGCTCCTTAAGTTGCTCCCGAGATATTTCCTTTCTACAAATCGAATGGAAGAAGAAGCAGAGGTGAGTTACACAATTTCTAACATCATCCTCCAAAACACCTCGTAGTGCAACAGGTAAAATTTGTTGCATAAGAACATGACAATCATGTGATTTCAATCCTGTGATTTTCAAATCATCATTCACAAGATTGATAAGGTTCGAAGAATAACCACTAGGCACTTTGGTACCTTTTATACTTTCACACACTGACCTTCTTTCAACAGCAGAGAGGGAATATTGGGCAGGGGGGAGATATGTTCTTTTTCCTTTCACCTCAGGGGCAAGATCAGTTCTAATACCAAGCTCAACGAGATCTTTTCTAGCATTCAAACTATCTTTACTCTTTCCTGGTATATTTAGCAGAGTCCCGATTAAACTTTCACAAACGTTCTTTTCGATATGCATGACATCCAAACAATGACGAACCTCAAGGTCCTCCCAATAATCTAAATTGAAGAAAATTGACCGCTTTTTCCAAGGACCAACATTCGTACCTCCTGAATTCTCGACTTTATTTTTACCTAGAACAACATTCAATTTATTTACCTTTTGGTGTATTTCCTTCCCAGTGAGTGGTCTCGGAGCACTTCCTTTTTCTCTGCCACCAACATAATTCACTTCATCATTCCTCAATTTGTGTTTACAAGGAAGAAATTTACGATAACCAAGATAAACCGTCTTTCTCCCATGTTTCAGCTGCGTGTAGTTTGTATCTTCTTCACAAATTGGACATGCTTTGTGGCCTTTAACAACGTATCCAGAAAGATTGCCTAATGCGGGATAATCATTGATAGTGAAAGTCACCATTCCTTTCAAGCAAAACTCCTCTTTACGATATCCATCATACACCATCACACCATTTTCCCACAAATCTTGCAATTCCTCTATCAAGGGAGCCAAATAAGTATCAATATCATTCCCGGGCTGTTTAGGACCCGAAATTAACAATGGCATCAACATATATTTTCTTTTCATACACAAATAAGGCGGGAGATTGTATATAGCCAACATAACCGGCCAAGTGCTATATCTCGACGACATATTTCCAAATGGATTCATACCATCAGTGCATAATGCAAACCTCACATTTCTCGGTTCTTTGGAAAACTTTGGATGTAGAGCATCAAAATTTTTCCATTGATCTCCATCGGCGGGGTGTCTAATGATGTCATCCTTTGGAGCCTCACGATCAACATGCCATGTCATGTGTTTAGCGTCACTAGCATTACGATACAACCTCTTCAACCTTGGAGCAATAGGTAAATACCACACACATTTTTGCGGAACCAACCTACTCTTCCTCACCCCTAATCCCAAAATTCCTCTAGATTTTTTCTTGTAACGAGGAGCATTGCAAACCGGGCACTCGATATTGTCCTTAAATTTACCACGATATAAAATACAATCATTTGGACATGCATGTATTTTGATATACTCCATACCTACGGGACATAAGATTCTTTTAGCATCATGCAAATTGTTGGGTATGCCATTTCCATCGGGAAGTTTCTCATGCAAAAATTTCAACAGCTTGTTAACACTAGTGTCACTCCACGAGCTTGACGCTTTCATATTGAACACTTCCATCAAGCATGAAATCACGGTGTCCTCTTTCTTGCAACCGGGATATAAAGCCTTATCTTTTTCACCCAAAAACGCCGCCAATACATCGGGTTTACCCTTGAATTCCTCTACAACATCACGAAACATATCCTCCATACGTACGTCGTCGAAAGATTCCTCCTCTTTTGGTGACTTCTCCCCATGAAACGTCCAAACCAAGTAAGTCTTCAAAAAACCTCTTTTGTAAAGATGAAGTTTCAATATATCTTTGTTATCCGTTCTAACGCGGTTCATACAATCTCTACACGGGCAAAGAATCTTCTTCTCGGTTGAAAAAGCAAACTCCAAGAAATTATCCACAAACTGAACATACTCATCACTAAACCTATCACCATTGTAAAGAATTCCACGTCTTTCAATTTCGCGATTGAATTCTATAAAGGAAAAATAGTTCATTGAATCATTACAAACCACTCTTATGAATAACACAAACCATTCTTATAAAAAATACTACTTGTATGTGGAGGAAACCCTTACCTTGTAGTGTCTCCATTAGTAGCCTTCGATGCTCCAAGAATCATCCACAAGCTGAGGATGTGCCAAAAAATTATTAACGAGAGTGATATATTCATGCCCTTTTAATATTCCCCCTAAAACCAATTTTTTACCCCGCAACACTTAGCACCAGTATAGTATCTCAGCACTGGTGCCGTATTCTTTGCAGAACCGGTATATGAAACCGGTGCTCAATTCCGGTTCTAATGTTTCACGTTTAGCAGCGGTACATGTCTTACGGTGCTATTATACCGGTGCCATAAATTATCATCGCACCGGTAAAAATGGACGGCACCGGTATGCCAATGATTGAGGTGCCACAATTATTGATTAGCACCGGTACATGTCTTACGGTGCTACTAAACCGGTGCTATAAATTATCATCGCACCGATAAAAATGGACGGCACCGCTATGCCAATGATTGAGGTGCCACAATTATTGATTAGCACCGGTACATGTCTCACGGTGCTATTAAACCGGTGCCATAAATCATTATCGCACCGGTAAAAATGGACAGCACCGGTATGCCAATGATACCGGTGCCACAATTATTGATTGGCACCGGTACATGTCTTACGGTGCTATTAAACCGGTGCCGTAAATCATCATCGCACCGGTATGTCAATGATACCGGTGCCACAATTATTGATTAGCACCGGTACATTTCTTACGGTGCTATTAAACCGGTGCCATAAATCATCATCGCACCGGTAAAAATGGACAGCACCGGTATGCCAATGATACCGGTGCCACAATTATTGATTAGCACCGGTAGCATTACAAACTGATTCCATAACCATTTTTACCGGTGCGAATATTTAAGCAGCACCGGTTTCTATTTACCGGTGCGAAAATACCGGTGCCTATGGGGGTGTCATCTAGTAGTGAGTCATGTGGATGCACCCGAGGATAGCTAATAACAGATTGCAAGACAAATGTTCTACTCACATTGGGGACATCTGCACACTGCGGAACACGCTGAAAAGCATGTCCGGAGGTGATACAGGGCAGATGATTGCCACCCTCCGGAGTTGGGCAGCCTCGGGGAAGTTTACATCAAATGCTTATGATTTCATACACAGGAAGACCTACCCACAAGTCTACTATGAGCCAGACCAACCGAGGGAGAGACTATTTAGGGGTCTCTGGAGGGGTTTTGTACCAGCCCGGTTCTCCTTCATATCATGGCTATCTGCGCTTAGTCGACTGCATACGAAGGATAAACACAGGGAAGATGATGATGAGGATCCCACTAATCGGATGTGCCACTTTTGTGACATCTATTGCACATCTACTCTTCCAGTGCGAGTTCTCACAGGTTGTCTGGGATCGGGTCAGGAGTTGGATTGGATTGAGGAGACGTCCTCTGTCCATCGCTTGTGCTGAGAAATGGATTCGGAAGCAGGTTACTGGTTCAAAGCTGAGGAAGAAACAGGGTCCTCTAGCTCTGTTCACGATGGTGTACTATTTATGGAATGAGAGAAACAAGGTGCGGCATGGTGAGTTTTCTCCAAATTCAGCCCGGGTTTTCAGCCAAATCATCCAGAATTGCTACATGGTACTCAATCGCCTGTTCCCGGAAGAGAACCTCTACTGAGTACTAAAGCATCCATGAGGCCTTAGGAAATATTATACCATGGTGTTTGGGAGTTTGATCTATGATTTGCTTCACCACAGCCTGAGATGGAAACTAGGACTTGAACCCTTGTGACTGTCTCACCTGAGTTGTTACTGGTTTTTGACGGCAGATCAACTCCTTCACTTAGGGCTTGCTCTTAGTGGAGGAGTGTTTGTTTTGGTAAATGATGTCTTCTGTAGCTGCTTGGTTTGCCAGGTGGTTGCAAGCTAATGTGACCAAGGAATTGACGGTTATGCTATGGACTAGGGATTTATCCCTTCACATGTTGGTCTCAGGACATGCTTGTTATTTGAGACTTGTCTCTTAGCCAAGCACTACATGTTGGTACATGATGTGTTCTGTAACTTGCCTGGCTCACTAGGCGGTTGCAAGCTAATGTGACTGAAGATTTGACGGATTGCTACGACCTAGTGTTTACCTCTTGGCCGGGCAACACATGTTTGTCTGACGACATGCTTGAGACTTGAGACTCATCTCTTAACCAAGTATTACATGTTGGTACATGATGTCTTCTGTAACTTGCCCAACTCGTTGGACGGGATGCAAGCTACGGTGACCAAGGACTTGACGGATATGCTCTGGATTTGGGATTTATCTCTTAACCGAGCAATACAGGTTGTTACCTAATCAGTGACATCCTAGTACATGATGACATCTGCAATTCGACTAGCTCACGGGCCGTTTGCATGGTACATGGGTTAAAACCCTGTTGCCAGCTCTAACTTGTACATTATGTCATTTACTACTTGCGTCTTCTTCCCACGTTGCACGTCAGTTTTCACACTATGGTGCTAAAGGGGAGAAGGTTGTCCATTTGCCTATAATGGAGAGGGCGGTTATAGAATGTAGGTGCACATGGCAGGAGTCGCATTGTCAAGTCTGTCCTTGACTGATTGACGGCACCATCACTCTACTACTCACGATTGTGGCAGCCAGCATCATCAACATCATCTATGACAGATTCTACTTGAATGGAGCTCGCAGAGATACTTCTTAGGTCGGAGCATTGCCACTATCATGACTAGTCTACCAGGACCAGCACGCGCATCCACATCATCTTTCACAGCTTACAGCCCAAGACCCGAGACCATTCTCGGCTGCTCATAGCCCATTCCAAGAGGGAAGAATAAGCCTTTTCTACGGAGACGATCTTGACCAAATAGGTAGCCAGTCCTGGGTCGATATTGAATCCTAGATCAAAGGGGAAACAGAACTCTTGGTGGGTGACATACTAGGATTGGATTTGCATTTGCGGATGGGCAAGTATCTACTGGTTGCACATATAGGCCCACCCATTTTGGACTTGCATCTCAGTGCCGCTACATCTCTGCGGCTAGCATCTTTGGAAGGCCTCACGCATTGGAGGTAGAAGCGGATTGTTTTATGGGTTGGGGTAGTGAGTTTGTTCTCACCCCTAACCATACTCTCTTGACTTTAGCCTCATTTGTTTTACCCGAATATGTATTTTAATTTTGGGTGGTATACTATGTCCCCTATGCGACCATTAGTTTGGGTCTTGGGATAGAATTAGGATTTATTGTATTATACGGAGATTTAGCGTCAGCTTCTGTCCCCGTAGACTGTCCTACGGGATCATTTCTTTTTTTTTACCATATTTACCATAAGGCAATATTCTTAAATTTGATGGAATTGTTTCTTGCACCAATAAATATGAGCATAGACTGTACCATTTGTTATTTGAAGAAAGGTACCTGCCACCGTTGCCGAGGCTCCCGCCGCTGTAATAAATGTTCAGGTCTGGGGAAGAAGAAGAGATTTCAACCCGATGATCACACCATTTCCAATTCCGATTCAGCCTCAGCCATCGATACTCATGCCCATTTTGCCAGTGCCGGTTCAATAAAATATCGAGGCATTATGTAAATATAAAAAATTAAGGCTCCAAAATATTAAATTATGCATATAATTATTATTTTCCAAATAACAATATATTTATTTATGCAAATTATGTCTTTTTAGACTGAATGTACAAGTAAAGTACATGTTCCTGTTTAAAACCTTCATTATATAAAAACAATACTGATAATAATAATAACATAAATTAGAAATTATCCATATTTATATAATATATTATTTCGAAAAATGAAATCCCTTGAACCATTTAAAAATAAAAACTCAAGCAAGTTAGTAACTTGCGTATATGTAAGCCGGCTCTAATCATCACCATCGTCGAGTTTAAGATGGTGATGATTGGTAACAGAGAAGATGGAGATTGAAATAGGGATACTTAACTAGGGTTATAATGTCTACGGCTTTGACCGGCCAAAAACTCCACCAGACTACTTAACTAGGGGTATTATAGTCCGAGAACTAAGGGTAACTGATGTAGGACGAATTTCTGATCGTTGCCGGTATTCGTCTAACGCCAAATCCCTTTCCTCGAAGGAATCGATTATCAAGGCTTTCATAATTAGTTTATTATTTTCCCTTTCAGTTTTAGAAATAAGTTTTTAATATTCCGTTCTAGATTTAGGTTAGGATTTCTTTGATAATTCTTCTTAGTATTTATAGGGATTTTGTATTCATTAATTAATAGCTTCCAATTATCAATAATATATACTTTCAAGAGTGTTATCTCTTATTTGGTGGATTCCAATAACAATAACTGGACAAGGAGGCAGCGTCGGCGACTTCTTACTAATCAGATTCGTGCTGGCGGATCTTAACTGACATCTCAGCTGCGTCAAGTGGTATCAGAGCGTGGTTTTCTCCCGTTCTTATTATTTGATTCATGAGGGGAGATCATCGTGTTAACAAATCAAACTTTAACAAGTGGGATGTGGAATTAGCCTCAACCCTTGAAAAAGTTAGTTTCAAGAAAAATGTATCCAATGATGATTATCATAATCATAAGGAAAGAGTAATTCCATTTTTCTATGGAGGAGAAGAGGAATTCATGGATTGGGAGATTGATGTTGATAACTTCTTTGATACGTATGATTTGCTTGAAGAAAAACAAGCAAAGAAGGTAGCATTAAAGCTGAAAGGTAAATCTAATGTATGGTGGGAACGTCTTTCTTTCTCTAGGCAAGCATTAAACAAGGCACCGATTAGAACCTGGAAAAAGATGAAGCGTTACATGCTAGATGAATTCCTACATTATAACTATGAAGAAATCCTTTCCTACAGAAACAATGAGGCTAAAAACAGGGACAAGTTTCTTTCAAATAAAAAAGAATATGTGTCAACTGAGAAGGTGGAATTTGAATTGCGGAAAATTCTATTATCACCCAAGGAAGAAGTGCAACATGTGAATATTTTCAGAAGTTATTGTACGATCAACAAGAAAGTTTTCAACTTGATTGTGGATAATGGTAGCTCCGAAAATATCATATCCCAGAAAGTGGTTGATTATTTGAATTTGACCTCCGAACCGCATTCAAAACCCTACACCCTAGGTTGGGATAATCAGGGTAATAAGGTAAAGGTTTCACGGACATGGAATGTACCTATCTCTATTGGAAAACATTATAGAGAGACTGTGATATGGGACGTTCTTGATATGGATGCATGTCATATTTTATTGGGAAAAAGTTGGCAGTATAACCATGAGAGTAAGTATAGGAATGGTGGTGAGGTAATGGTTTTTACATGGGATACACATAAGATTAAAATGGCATCTATTCCAAACTTTGAGCCTCCTTCCGCAATTAAAAAGTTAGTTATGGAGAAAGAGGTGGAGACAGTGATCCTAGGAGAGCCACAACATATTTTGATGAATTCTAATTCATTAATTGGTGATGAATTATCAAACGAACTACCTCCAGCCACTCCACATCACAATGACTTGATTAAAAAATCTATCTTACTAAACCTTCCACAATATCCTATGAGCATGATGGAGAATGAGTTTATAGAATTTCAACCAATGAAAAATTCTTCAGAGGTGGACTTTATATCATCCCAGAATTGTGAAAGTTTTGTTGAGGAATCTCAAGTATGTTCAATAGAAGTTTTGTCTGTTGCTCATACTTATAACAATGGTTTAAATTATGGTGAAGATCTTGAAAGAGGGTTTGAAATATGTGATAAAGAAAATGCAAAGATAGAGTTTGAGGTTGAAGATGATAATCAAATTAAAGTTGGTCTTACCCTTGATACTGATATAAAACATTCATATCTTGAACAAGATTTACACGTTCCTTTGAAAGATCCTATTGAAGTTTATGAAGATTTTAAGGTTGATTTTCAGACTGGTGAGGAATATACTGATGAGATTGTTCCTTTGAGAGATAAGGACGAAAATATGAAGATGAAGTATGGAGTTGGATTTGGAGATGGTGTTATTGATTTTCCCATATTTAATAAACTTGCAGTCAAAACTCTGGATGGTGAAGCGGGGAACTCGGGTCGAGTTCTTTTTAAAGTGGAGGAGAATGATGAAGGAAAATATTATATAAAAAATAAAGATAATTCCTTAGTCATAAATGTTCTAACTTCTATAAAACCACCAAAGCAAGTACTTGTTCACAAATATAATATGCGTTGGAAGTATCTTGTTCATTGGAAAGGACATCCTCGTGTAACATGTATCCATTTAGCTGATTATGGATTTGAGTCAATGAGCTTTAGCATGATAAATGTTATTGAGGAGAGCATGATAAATGTTATGGAGGAGACACTCCCAGCTATTGCGTTTCTTTATCCAGAGGATAACTCGAGGGCGAATTCTTTTAAAGTAGAGGAGAATGATGCAGGAGAATTTTATACAATAAATGGAGCGACAACAATCGACATAAAGGATCAGTTGTTACATGTCGCTTTTACATCGACTGAATTCTCAATGCAGATTGAGGCTCTTGATGGTGGAGGGATTGAACTCGGGACGAGTTCTTTTGAAGTGGAAGTGACTGATGTAGGACGAATTTCTGATCGTTGCCGGTATTCGTCTAACACCAAATCCCTTTCCTCGAAGGAATCGATTATCAAGGCTTTCATAATTAGTTTATTATTTTCCCATTCAGTTTTAGAAATAAGTTTTTAATATTCCGTTCTAGATTTAGGTTAGGATTTCTTTGATAATTCTTCTTAGTATTTATAGGGATTTTGTATTCATTAATTAATAGCTTTCAATTATCAATAATATATACTTTCAAGAGTGTTATCTCTTATTTGGTGGATTCTAATAACAATAACTGGACAAGGAGGCAGCGTCGGCGACTTCTTACTAATCAGATTCGTGCTGGCGGATCTTAACTGACATCTCAGCTGCGTCAGTAACACTGATACATTAGGAAGAAGTCAGGGGAACGAAAGCACTTTCTTCTTCCCACTACTAGAATATGAAGCCGTCTAAGGCAGTTCATCCTTCATGTGTTAAGGTAGAAAACAAATGCCTTGGGTGGTTGTGACTTAGATGAGAAAAATCATCTAAGGCGGTTCCTCTTCCGCCTTAGATGTTTTTGGGTTGAAGGCGTATATTTCCGCCGAATGATGGGTTATACGACTTGCACTGCAGTTTTATTTCTGTTGTAGTTGATCCCGATTCAACATTAAAAGTATATTGATTTTTCCCCAATAACCCTTGCGAACTCGCAAGTTGTAAAGTAAGTCTAATATTCATTTACTTCTTGCGATATCATAACTAGTAAACGCAAATACCAAATAACTGGTATATTATGTAGTTACGACAACCTCTTGCGGATCTCCAGTTCACATACTTGCGAATTCGCTACATTGGAAAGTAAATGTGTACGAGACTGGTAGCGTCTACAAACGTGCAGATCGCTAGAAAACTGTTACGATACCGCAAGTATGCCAAGCTTCTCATTTATTTATATTCTAACGAGACTGGTTACGATATATTGTGGCGATTCGCTGGGTCTGAACTAGCGAACTCGGTACAAGCAATATTCAACATTTAGGGTTGACCAAAACGAGCCAGGTTACGACAAAGACGTGCTAGTCGTTAGTAAAACTGTAGCGAGTTCGCAACTGAACCTGCCTATATAATAAAAATTATTGGTACGAGATAGGGTACGAGCTCGTAAGAAAATCGCTTATATGTTTTGTAGCGAGATCGCTAGAATTGTTGCTAAACTAAACGATGTCGTGTGATGATTGGGTGGGCGAAAAAAAATGACGTTGCGAGTAAGCTAGTGAATTTACCTGTTCTTGGCGTGTATGCTTACGAGACCGACAGCGATCAGATTGGGGAGGCAGAGAAGAACGAGCGATTGGGTAGCGAAGGCGCAAAAAGTAAGCTAAGAAACATGATTCTTGCGAGTGAAGTAGCGATAGTACAAGATGGTCGCAAATATTTAATGTAACTGGCGAGACAAGTAACGAGCTCGCATGGATTTCGTAAATATCACAAAATTATAGGATTTGAGCCATTTCCACCCATTTCCACTAAATTAGGGTTTCATTTTAATTGTCTAAGCTGCCATTTGCAAGATGCATGGTATCTAAGAACAAAACATGAACATGAAACACTAACAAGTCACACTTTTTAAACTAACTGAAGTAATGGAACTCAAAAGTATATGCATTCATTGGACAAAAAAATAAACTAGCTTTTATTAGGTATGTGAGGCCTAGAGATGTACTGAGATCTAATAAGGATCAAGTGTCTAGCAAATGCATCTCTACCATCCTCCAACTCCTTTTTGGTGTATGGTGCATGATTTTCCTCGAGAATCTAAAAATAGGAAATATTTTTTTAATACTATTAAAGGCAACTAGTATAATGTCCCGTGCCGATGCACGGGTATTTAATTTTAAAATATTATAAATTAGTAAAAAACAATGTAATGTTAATGAAGTAATTTTGACCAAGTATTATTTTGTGAAAATTAAGTAATATAGTGTAATAGTAATTTGGTGAAAAATAAATTGGTCTCTAAAACATTGTTAAGTTCAATAATCTAAAAAATTAAGAAATTACATAACCTTATTATCTCATCTTCTGAAATACTTCCTTATAAACTATACTAACGGTACTATGGATTGATTGATAATTCTTGTCACAAATCAAAATATTCAATCCCTTTCTACATTTAACTCTAAAGACAAAACGTATAGTTGTTCATGAATGAAAACGGGTTTTGAGATGCAGTGCTTTTCATTGATAGTTGTCCGACGTACGAGTAGTTTTATAACATGTTGTTCTTGTATGCATATATTATAAATAAAATATTATTTAAGTAAAACTTATACTTGAGTAATATAACAAAATTAAAATTTTAATGAATAGATATCTGTGCATCGGTGTGGGTGTCTTATAACCCGAACATGGCAAAAAATAGCTGATATTGATGAGTGATTAATTTATAAGTAATCTTAAATGGACCGAAATTTTTATTTAATCAAATATGAACACTGTTAAAAACTAAGAAAGAAAAGAAATGCATAATAAAAAAATAAAACAAAAAGAAGGCATAATGCAGAACAAATTAATATGACCAAAGAAATAAACGATTCATTAATTCCCAATTTTTATCTCTTTGGTTGCATGAATTAAATGTGGATTAATACACTAAATTAAATATCCATTGAAATCGAACTGACGCAATATCAACCCAATAAAATTTTTTATTTTAATTCACTCATCAACTAATTTACATTGATAAGGCCATGATGTATAGAAGACCAATCAAAACATTTTATGTTAATTCACTCATCAATTATTTTTCATATGAATTCTAAACGTTTCTGTGACCACAAACTAACTACACTGGCTAGACCATGAAAGGCATCACAACAAAATGACATTAGTTTTGAGTGGATTTAATGGGTTATCTTAAAATATTTGTATCACCCGAGAATCATTAGTTTCAATTGGTTAAATACTAATATACATAGTTTTATTTTTTTATTTGACTTTTATGAAACTTTTGTCATTTAAATAATTTTGTCAAAATTTAATCATTTTTCAAATCATATGAAATTTCGTATACATATAGTATGCATATATTATCAGTGTATGAAAATATTAATATTTTTTATGGCATAATTTGTGAGAACAGATCAACCCATAATAAAAAATTTGTGATAATGATTAATTATAGTTTATATTTTAAGGGAACGTTACAATTCAGGTTTTAAAATTAAGTTTTACCGTTACAAAATAAAAATCATTTGTGACGATCATTAAGTGAAGTTTTTATTTTAGAAAGCGTGCCGATGCACGGATATATATATATATATATATATATATATATATATAATAAAACATAAATTAATAAGAATTTTACAACATAACGTAGAAGATTAGTAAATATCAATGTCATGTACAAATTAATTTAAACATCGTGAATATATATAAGTGATGAAAATATTTGTATAATATTGATTAATTGTATGTTTTTCTCATCATAATCATTTTCGATTCAACTGAATTAAAATTTTCTTATATCAATTCAGTTTAATTTAATCACACTATTACCGTTTTCAATACAATATATTTTACTCTAGTTAGGAATTTAACGTTTGGAACATTGAATAAATTGATGAACGTTAGGAAGGGTGTTTACATCTGGAAGATAACATTTAAAAAATTGAATAAATAGATGAAGAGAATGTTATATAACGTTTAGAAATATGATGAAGAGAAGTTATATAAAGTTTGGAAATTGAATAAGTTGATGAATGTTAGGAAGTGTGTTTAAATTTGGAAGATAACGGTTTGAAAATTGAATAAACAGATCACGACAAATTATATGACGTTTGAAAATTTGATGAAAAGAAGGTTATGTAACGTTTGAAAATTGAATAAATTGATGAACGTTAGGAGAAATATGGAAAATAACGTTTTGAAAAGTAAATAAATAGAAAAAGAGAAGTTATATAACGTTTGGAAAGAAGAGAATGTTATGTAACGTTTTTGATAGTGGCTTTGCGCTTCCTATCCCCCAAACCCTTATAAAAATTGTGTGTTATTTTAAGAATAAAGCACTAATGGAAAAAGTAATATTTGACAAATTCGCATGAAACTATTATTGCAAGATGTAGTATACTAACCTTTGCGTCATATTCTAACCATCGGTTCTTGAATGCCTCCCAAGTAAGGGGTACAATGTGATTGTAACGCGTACTTGGATCTTGCCCAAACCTCTTGCCCTTTGGTTTGATATAATCTTTGGCAAGGGTATATTTGTGTTCTCGATGAGCCTTTGATGCAATTTGAAGAATCTTCTTCTTCACTTGATCATAGTATTTTGCCTCGATAATAAAGGGGCACTACAAATGTGATCATAAAAATAGTCACATGTAAAAATTTCAATTGAAATTAATAATAAAGAGTGCCAAACTAACCTTGCATTCCGTCCATATATCCTTTTTGATGTCGATGCTTAGTAGTCTCCAATCCTTTGTGTCTAATGGAACACGTATCCTACCCGTCTTAGCACACCAACTCGACCATCGCGCGGCATCATCGTCGGGTGAAATAGCAACACCAATGTCATTAAACTTGACATGTGTTAGTATTTTGTTATCCATCCTAATCTCTAATTCGCGACAATGTGTGAGCAGTTGAGCTTCTTTTGATGCGCGACTCACTTCTCATTGTCTTTTAACCTCACTTGAACCGCCAACAACATTTCCTCCCCACTTGAGTCGGAGTTACTGGAACTTGTAGGGCTATCCATTAATCTTTCCTTTGCATAGTGAAATCAGTTAATGGCTAATGCAGGTATAATCGCCCTGGATCCTTTCCATTAATCCAGGTATAATCGCCCTGGATTCTTTTATGTCCATAAGGAATTCTGGGGGTCTTTTGCCCGTCACGGCATTTGATTTGCCCGTCACGGCATGATGGCCTGGAGGTGTTGAATTGTTGTTGGATTTTTTATTTCCAGCTTCATCCTTAGAATGTCATCATCCACGCTCATCCAGTACATATTTATCAGGAGGCGTTCATCTCGATCATAGCATTCGGTAGCTAGATCCATGTATCTATGATAGTGTTCCATCACAATCTCTCCTTCGAAGTGGGCCACATACCCCAGATCTCCGAGGGATTTGGTAAACTTCTTCTTCTGAAAGAAAGCATGGAGAAGGAACTCGGCGAAATCCCAGTAATCAAATAAACTTTCTGGTTTCGTCTGGGTAAACCATGTCTGTGCTTTCCCCCGGAGGTAACTGAGGACGATCTTGCATATTTCCAATTTATGGAAGTTCCTGGTTTCCAAAGTCTTAAAAAAGACTGAGTGAAATTCTCTAGGATCGCTAGTGCCATCGTATGTGGGTAAGTGCTCTGGGACCTTCTTGTGGTTATCGAATGGGAGATTCACAATATGCCGCGAGAAGGGAGAACGAGAAGCTTGTCCTCTGGGTCCGAGGATACGTGTGATTTCTTGGTCAACTTCGTATTTTCGTCGGGTAGGGTAGGCTCCATCTTGGGTGTAGGGCCGATCGGCGCTATTTTGCCATTCGCTTCGAGTTCGCTCCCTCTTCTCGCGTCTGAGTTCTTCTTCAATGTTGATGATGCGCATCCTTTGTACTTCCTCCCTACTTAATCCTGTGCCTTCACCCTGATAGTTATATGTATTAGGAGGTGGTGGCAGACTGCTTTGAGCATTATAAGGCGGTAGATCCTTGGATAAGTTGTTTAGGAGTCTCCGCTGTTGAGTAGGATCAGCAGGTGGTGTAGTTTGGGCTCCTGAGACAGATACTCGGTTGGGGGCTTCATGCATCTGTGCACTGAGTTGTTGACTTGAGTTTATCAAAGATGCGACAAAATCAGGCTATTGGGCCTGTAAGTTCCTCATCAGCGTTCGGACATCTTCAGGGATCATTCTCGGAGGGGTGTCTGAGTCAAGGTTAATATAAGGTGGCTCAGAACCTGGCGGGTTATTTCGTACAGTCTGGCTCAAGGTTTCCCTAAGACGTCTTTGTCTTTCCTCATCCTGTTGTTTTTCTGTGAGGATTTGTTGATCTCTTAATGCTTGTTCTTCTGAGGTAAATATCGAATCAAGTCCGTTATATCCAAACCCATTCTCTGGGTCAAGGCCGTCTCGGTTGTTGACGTGTTCGCAACAATATTTGATACCGAGGCTGGCACTCCTGATACAACAGGATTTGGACCAGAGAGGGGTGTTCCGGATACGACAGGATTCGGACCAAAGGAGTTTGGAACGTTGGAGTTTCTTGCCCCCACGGTAAAGCCTGACGGTGGTTCAGAAGTGGAGCGCGTGCGAGATCCTCAGGGTCGACCACGCCCTCGTCCTCGTCCTTGGAAGGGTAGCTCTGCTTCTGGATTCTCCTCCGGATTTTTCCCTAGTACTCGTGCGCTTCGTCTAGGTTGCTCGACATCAGACATGTTGTTGGGGAAGTTGCTTATTTAGGTGCACTAGACCAGATCGGAAACAAGGTTCGGCGACGTCGTCAATGAGTGTGAGATGTCCCACTGGGTGTGCCAAATTGATGTATGCCAGACACCAACACTTCGACGACGAACCAGGCTCTCGAACTGATCTGCAAAACAAAGGCCCCGGGTGTCCCGGAGATAGACACTCCCACTCTCAATTCAGTATATTTGCTTAAGGCGTAAAGTATAACGTATGAGATTAGATGAGAGGTCTACCAAACCTTTAGGGTATTTATATGGCTACAATTCGTAGATCACCAAGATGTGTATTTATGGCATGAATACAACTCTTATGGGAATAGAGGTTGTATTACCATATATAATAGAAGTATATTTCGGACATGGTTGTGTTACAATGTTTAGGATAACTGTATTACCATCATTGAGAAGATGTACATTCCTTGTAGAACATTCATAATATACGCATTCCTTATAAGGATTAGGATTGATGGACCTGTGGATCCACCCTCTGCGTATCTCGAGTCCACGACCCTTCTCGGGCCCTGGTCCGAGTATGAATGAGGCCCAAATACGAACCATGGACTTTCAGAAGATTGCCTATTTGATATCACCCGAAACTCCTTCAAATTCTCTGGTACTTCCGGCCAAGTGTAAGCAGGGGCAAGACATCCTTGAATCTCTTCATGGAGAAACTCCTTCAGAGGAATCCACATCTTCGAGAGCTCAGACTTATGGTTGAATTCACCATACTCTTGGCGATGAGCCTCCATCTCTGGACAGTTGGGGCAAAAATCTATTATCAGCTGAAATAACCGCCTCTGGCTAACTGGATTAGCGTACCAATCTCTCTCTGCTTCTACCAAAGCCATGTTCCTTTTCAGATCTAAGAATAAACCATCAGATAGCCTTTTTCCTTCTTCAAGGCTTGGTTCTCCTCTTCCAAGGCCTTTATTTTGGCCTTATCCTGAGCCATCTCATTGTGAAGGTGCTTCAGCATATCGGAAGGTTCCTTAGATCTCTTGGATATCTCCTCCTTCATCAGTTCAAGCTCAGGTGCTTGCCCTTGAGAACGGTTATACAATGTCCGAATGGAGTTGTACATGTACTTCATTTGACTCACGGAATGTAAAAGAAGATAAAGACAATTAGCTAACTACACAGCTAATTCTATTGAGAGCTAAGCCGAATCATACCTGGCTAATCTCAGGACAGCCTGATACCACCTCGACCAGAGCCTCGGAAGGAGGAGGTGACACATATTTCTCGAACTCTTCCAATGGTCCGAGTTCGAGCCTTGGCTTCTTGGAAGACTCGCCTGCAGAACTCTCTGAGGCCTCGAGATTCCTCTTCTTCTCATTCCTGTTCGACAACCCCCTTGATTTAGCTATCTGAGCCAACAAATTTGCTGCCTTGTTCACCTTAGAAGCACCCACTGCATATAAAAGGGAGGAAGTTAGCATAAGAAGCGATTGACACATTGTGGACGAGAATAAAATAAAAAGAAGAAATACCCTCTTGCAATGCATCCGAATCTACTATAGGAATTATCATCATGACCTTATCAAAATTATCAACCATGGTTGGGAGGCCACTAGGAGTCCGAGACACCTCCTTCCTTGGACATCGAACTAGGGCTGAACCCTCATCCTCTTCCTCATCTAATGGATCTAAAGCTACAGGAACAAATAGGCAATCTGCCTCCTCAATCACCTTAAGCTGGGGTTGAGTCTTCTTGGGCCCTTGAACCAACCTTTTGAACCGATGTCCACGTCGAGCATCTTTCATCAGACCCGAGATCTCCTTATCTACCTCTTTCTCGGATACCTCATCTCGGGCAGTTCTTTCTTCTAATGCCCTATAGGCCTGCAACGCCTTAGCTGCACCAATTGGATCCTGCTCCATAGACAGAAGGGTTTCATACCAATCCATCTCAACACCTTCTGGCTGGTCGAAATGTGTCAACTTCAAGAAGCTGCAATTTTGAAGAGTACGGCCGGACAGTTGATTCAACCAGTCATACGTCTCTATAGGCCATTGCCAACCCATTTGATGATCTCTAGATACAAACTTACCCTCTCTAAGTTTGATCTTATCTCCCACCAACTCCCCAGCTATATTTAGCAGTTTGCGGGAAGACTTCACTTCATGCCAGATCTCATTTTGGACCTCTTCGTTCCAATCAGGAACTTCATACTTGGTTCGATCGAAGGTTAGTTTTACCTTATCCCACTTTCCGCAGTTCAAAGGAAGCACAAAAAGCTTACCTAAAGAGGTATCCCGAGAGGTCATGGTCACATTTTGTTTAACAACGGAAACCTTATACATGGTCCGCAACAAGGGGAGACTAGGACGGTAACCTTTACGAGCACACCAAGTTATTAAGGCCATAATGATTACTATCACATTGGCATGTAACTGCCCTGGATGCACCCTATAATGCTGAAGAAAATCATCCAACAGTGGGGGAAAAGGGAAGGCTAACCCATGCTGCAGAAACCTCCCATATATGACCCCTCAGTTTGGAGTTACTAATTCAGCTGCAGACTTGTCTTCTCCAAAGTACATGAGGTCAGCATCAGAAGGAATTGAAAAGGGACAACCTTCTGCGAAGATAGCAGCATCGGCGCGTGCTTTATCCTCCTTCAGCGACTTTCTACTACTACCTTCGCCATCCATGGATACTATACCTCCGGATGCATGCACTACCATGGGGCTATTCCTCTCTATTTGAGCCATCCTGGCCATAGCCTTTAACCTCTTCTCTTTCTCAGAGGCTTTCTTCTTCAAAACTACAGGTTTTTTCCCACTCGCTACCTCAGCTCTGCGGCGGTCGTGGGAGCTACTCTCCTCAGCCTGAGCTTCTACATACTCTCCCTCATCATGATGGTGGATGGAAATTGTTTTACTACTATTACTCATGATTACAGAAATTATGGGGGGAAATACACACACAGAGATAAAAGGAAAAAACGAACACAAGTAAATGTACAGAGAAAGAAGATATCACTTACTGATGATGATGGAAGCAGAAAGCAGAAATTTGGGGCTTCGGAAATTGATGAAGAACTGATGCGTCTTCTGAACTTGGAAAGGAAAAATTTTCGAATAAGAGAAGACAATGAGAATGATTTGGGAAATTTAATCCAAACCCAGACAGCATTGAAGACGAGCAATTACCTCGATTCTGTTTCCAATGCAAGTAATTGGAGAGATGGGGGACAGACCGTCTCTTTTTTCCAATAAAGACACGACACGTGTATCTACCATCTGGATTTCAAAGGAAGCTAATCTCAGCCGTCCATATATTTGATGGAATACGAAAGAACTTGAAGCTAGATATTCAGAAGGGTAAGCCCGAGAGAACAGTCCTAGAAGGACACCCAGAGCTTAACACCCCGAGTTATTCTCCCTCGAGTTATTGGTCTTCCCTCGAGAAGCAAGCCTCTCCTTCAACTTTCGAGATGGAGTACTCTATATTCTGAAGATCTACCTTGGGTCTACTAATAAGTCCATGGTTCATATTCGGGCCTCATTCATACTCGGACCAGGGCTCGAGAAGGTTCGTGGGCTCGAGATACGCGGAGGATGGATCTACAGGTCCATCAATCCTAATCCTTATAAGGAATGCGTATATTATGAATGTTCTACAAGGAATGTACATCTTCTCAATGATGGTAATACAGTTATCCTAAACATGGTAACACAACCATGTCCGAAATATACTTCTATTATATATGGTAATACAACCTTTATTCCCATAAGAGTTGTATTCATGCCATAAATGCATGTCTTGGTGATCTACGGATTGTAGCCATATAAATACCCTAAAGGTTTGGTAGACCTCTTATCTAATCTGATACGTTATACTTTACGCCTTAAGCAAATATACTGACTTGAGCGTCGGAGTGTCTATCCCAGGGACACCCGGGGCCTTTGTCTTACAGATCAGTTCGAGAGCCTAGTTCGTCGTCGAAGTGTTGGTGTCCGGCATACATCACCAACAAACTCCATAACAACATCGTCACACATGTCTGAAAGCTGTTCATTATACTGCAGGATTTCCTCGGCGCTACCCTCCTCCATCTCAAGCTGGTCACTTCCATAATGGCCTTCCCCGTGCCAAACCCATTCAGTGTAGGATTTGTCAAATCCTTTACAAATTAAATGTTCACGCACTACAACAATGTCTTCAAATATGGCATTGTTTCTACACTTGTTGTATGGACATCTAACCCCTCCTATGCTATTCTTCCTAGAATGTCGCAAGCCAACATCTAAGAAATTTTCCACCAAATCTAAATACTTCTTCGATAATCGAGCAATCTCGTTCATTATTCTTTTGCGGTCCATACTTCACAAATTGGACAAACAGCTACACAATACTACTAACCCACTAACTTGAGATGATCAACACATAAACTACACACTGCATTAACAGAATAACCAAAATAAACCAAAATACTAGCAAAAATTATGCATAAAGTCAACCAAAATCAAGAGACTAGTCAATACATTACACAAGTTACGCCTTACCTACACCAACACGGGAACAATAAGACCTCCGAGAAAACTTGAACTGATCATCCTTCAATACCCACATGTTTAAATCCTTTTAAGTTTTTCTTTTTTGGTGTTAGAACGGCCAGTTCAGATTAAATCTATGACCCATACTGAGTCTCTTGCGAGCTCCCTACATCCCATTTAACCAACTAGAGTAACTAGCGAACTCGTAACAACTCAATCACCCTCACATGCACTGTACATTTTAACAGGTCATATTTGACGTGCAAAGAAGTGATACCTTAACGTCAATCACCACACCCTAGCGTCTCAGTTACGACATGTTCCATATTCTCGCATGCTGAAATTAGGATTTAGCCAAGCTTACGAGTTCGCAATGCACAAAGTACATACTAACGAGCTAACCTACGAAGTCGCTATATACATGTTTATCTTACTACAAAAGTTATGAGATCGTAACAACCTATTAAGTTTAAGGCGGATACTTTTTTTCCGCCTTAGTCATGTATATTTTTACGTCAAAACTCATTTCCGCCTTGAACTACTTCTTTCCGTCTTAAATTTAATTTTATTTTGCTAGCTTGAAGAGGTAGCGAAGTCGCTAGTTTCAATCAAGGCGGAAAAAAACGCGGCATGATCAAACGCCTTAAACATGTGTCTTGCATCTACCCCTTTCTAGTAGTCTCCCTTACTCACACCCTAATAAAAATTATTGGTTTCGTAGTGTATTTAATTAGGATTTAATTAGTCATTTAATTAGGATTTAATTTGTGGATAATTTTGTAATTTTAGTTTTAATTGTTTTAATTTGGAATTTTCCTCCCAATCATACCATAATTTTATTATTCTACTATTTTTAGTTATGTTAATTTACTATTTTGTTTGTTCTACATGTATCATTAAGATTCATATTTTAAAATAAAAATTATACTTCATTCATTTGATTTCAGAATACACATTAGTTCAGCACTTTATCTCTCTAAAGTAAACGCTCTCACCTCTCTCTACAATCATTCCCATTTCACAAACATTTCCGACCAAATAGATCCGTTCAACGGTCATTGACACCATCAGCCCGCCGTGAACGGCTCTTTTGCCACCACTGCTCCACCGTCATGGCGGAGCCATCCTCCTCCAGTGGCCAAAAAAACTTTCCTAAATGCCCTAAAATCCAAATCCCCTCCGCTCTCGGCTGCTCTTCCGACCAATCCGGAGATTAAAGCAACGTCTGAGTTTAAAGGGGAGTTAGCATGCATCTTCACGCTGGAACAGATTGAAGTTCTGAGCCGGCCATACCGTAATGCCCTCATTGGCAAGTTCAGCAGAGGTCGTCCATCTATACCAGCCATTGAGGGAGCTTTTAGGGCAGCAGATTTCACAGGCAGTTACCAGTTATGTGCTATTGATCATCGACATGTGGTGATTCGTTTCGCTGACAAGCTTGATTTCCAGAGATGCTGGATGAAGGCAAACTGGGCAATTGATAGCTTCCCAATGAGGGTCCTCAGGTGGACTCTAGAATTTTCAACTGAGATAGAATCTTCAATTGTTCCAGTTTGGGTAACTCTCTTCAAACCTCAAGTTTACTACTATAATGAGGCTGTTTTGGAGCCTTTAGGCAACACCATAGGTACATTTATTAAGATAGATGCTGCCACACAACTAATCACAAGACCCTCTGCCATCAAAATCTGTGTAGAGATAGATCTACAACAGCCACTGTAAACTGTCAGAAAGCCAAGCTAGAATATGACAACCTCCCTACCTATTGCTCACATCGTAGGAAAGTTGGCCATATCACAGAAATATGCAGAGAACTTCCTGCTAATCTAAACTATAGAAACAAACCATCACAGCAAGCCCCTGCCACCAAACAGACATCTACCACCCCAAAACTCCCAGTTACAGAGACAGCCCCCTCTGTCCTCCCCTCCTTCTCCATAAATATTGCTGACATCCCCCTTCCTAAGCCTAACACTCCACAGATACACAACAAGGATCCACATCTCATCTCCTTCGGAATGAAAAAACTCCATAGAGTGGTGAAGAAAAAGCCAACAAAGAAGAGGAACAGGAAATGGCAACTAGCTCAGAACACCAGCAAAATGATACCAAGTATCAAAGCCACCACAAGTGCAGCTGAGAACCCTTCTCTATACAATGCTGAGACAGTACAACAAATCCCTCCAATCCCTATAACCACACCATCCACATTGCTGCCATATATCAACCCTATACACCCTCCACCCCCAAAACCACAAGCTTCCTCTTCTCACCAACTCCCTGTCACAATCCCTATAGCACCAGATACAAGCAGCACATCATCCTCTCACTCGTAACCATCTCTTGCACACACTCACTCCATGAGGAGAGCCACCTTTCCCAGGCAAAAACCACCAACAATGAAAGAATATTATTTCACTCTGGTCACATCAAAGCCAAAGCTAAGGAACAAATATGCCAAAGATGGCAATGGTATTGCATCAGGTTTGCAGAACATCTCTCCTCCACATTTAAAAGCTGACAGTCTTTTCTTTCTTTCACATGATAGTAATAGAAATAGGTTCACACCCCTAACGGATCATTCTAAGGAGGAAGATGAGGCTTATCTATCAGAGACTGATTCTGCAAACTCAAAGGAAGAGCGGGTATCTAGTTCTAAACTCCCAAAACTTGCATCTTCACAACTAAACTGAAGTCTTTTTTCACTCAGTTTAACAAAACATTGTATTTTTCGAAGACCTCTCCAAAAAATCTCTAAAAATCTTACTTAATGATTATACAAAATCATAAAATAAATGTTTAGTATGGAATCTGCAAGGAATGGAAACTGCACTTGACAGATTAGTCTTACTCACTAATGATAACTACATTGAATTATTGTGTTTAATTGAACCTAAACATCCTAATTCTAAGTGTGATCATTACAAAAATATTCTTTATTTTCCAAACTGCATGTGTTCTGCTACTGGTGATATGTGGATTCTCTGGAAAGATAACCTCTAAATCACACTTGCACTTGACAACCCTCAATTTATGCATGTTAAAATACAGCAAACTGCCATTAATGTGTCTATGCATGGAGTCTTTGTATATGGACTGAGGTCAAGAAAAGGTAGAAAATCTTTGTGGTCTGATCTCAAAGCCTTACATAATCCTGCTACATTCTACATTGGTGACTATAATTCCATGTTGTCTCTAACTGATTACAGTGGTCCCTCGTCTCCATCTCTTGGGAGCATGAGGGATTTTCAGAAGTTTATTGATGACATGGCTTTAGTTCACATTCACACAGTGGGTAATGAGTTCACTTGGACAAATAAAAGGTTAATACCTACACTTGAGAGGTTAGATAGGGATCTGTGTAATCATTTATGGAATACACAATATCCAAACTCCTCAGTGTTAGTATTTAATAGAGAAAACTGTGATCACTCCCCACTTTTCCTTAGGATAGATACACAGGTACAAATTGTACCAAAGTCATTTAGGTTTATCTCTACATGGTACAAAAGAACAGAATTTCAGGCCTTTATCCAGTCTAACTGGACTCTTCCTATCTCAGAATCTGGTATGCTTAATTTTTTTCTTAAGCTACAAAGATTAAAAAGGGAGCTAAAGGTCTGGAATAGGAAAGTTTTTGGAATGTAAACAAAATGTAGAATTGGCTGAAGAGGCACTTAGAGTTCAGGAGATTATTTTTTATCACAATCAATGTGATCAGGAGCTAATCTCCCTAAAACTCAAAAAGGCCTTGCTTAAAAAAGCCATTAATGAGCAAAGATATTTCTGGAAATACAAATCTCAGGTCAAATGGTTTAAGGAGGGAGATATAAACTCTAAATTTTTTCACAACTCAAAAGAAAAAAGATCCAAACTGAGTATATCCAAAATAAGAAGTGGTGTAGGGATCTGGCTAGATGAAATGGCTGATATTGAAAATGAAGCCATTCAATATTATACCACATTGCTAGTCAGTGAGCAAACACATGAAGATTTCCACTTTGCCTTGATCTCAGAGGAACAATATAGGGAATTTCTCAAACCTGTCAGCCATGATGAACTGAAACAGGTTGTCTTTTCTTTAAATAAAAGTAGCACTCCAGGACCTGATGGTTACAGTGCATATTTTTATAGAAAGTCCTAGGATATATATCATTTCTTTGGATTTGATGGACGCAGTGAATGATTTTATTGATGGTGCAGATTTACCAAGGGGTATTGCTGCAACTTGGATTACCATTATACCTAAAAAGGACACTCCAATCTCATTTGATGATTACAGGACTCTAAGCCTCTCTAATGTAATCAACAAAATTTGTTCTAAGGTCATAATGTACAGGATGAGTCCAGTCATGAATGACATAATTTCCCCTAATCAGACTGCCTTTATGAAAGGAAGGGACATCTCAGATAATGTCCTGTATCTTAAGGACCTGGTTAGACATTTAAATAGAAAAGCTAGAGAGCCTAATTGCATTTTAAAATTAGACTTGAGGAAAGCTTTTGATAGGGTTAGTTGGCCCTTCCTTAGAATGATTATGAAAAAATTTGGTTTTCATGAAAACCTAATTACTTGTAATGAACAACTTATCACAAAATTGGTTCTCTGTTCTGATAAATGGCAAGTCTGTGGGGTTTTTCAAATTAACTAGAGGCATTAAATAGGGGATCCTTTATCCCCATTTCTGTTTAACATTTTCACAGAATCATTCTCTAGGAGTTTGGCCCACATTTTTAATAATGGGAAGCTGAACTACTACAATCTTCCAAAGAATGTAGTTTCACTATCCCATCTCTCCTATGCTGATGATACTGTTCTTTTTATCTCAGTTAATAAAAAGACATTGATCAATTTAAAAGCCTTTTAGCTATTTTTGAAAAAGTCACTGGGCAGAGAATTAATTATGAAAAGAGTGATTTTTTCCTGAGTAAGCATACTACTTTGGCTAAAAGAAACATGATCATAGATATACTGGGGATGAAACATGGTTCATTTCCTTTTAAATTTTTGGGATGCCAGATATTTCAAGGAAAACTATTGAACTGCTATTTCAAACCTTTGTTACAACAAATCAGCAAAAAGCTAAGGGTGTGTTTGGTTGGACAAGTTTTTGCAAAACTTGAATTATCCAAGTCCAGTTTTGTAAAATCTTGTTTGGTTCACCAAGTTTTCCAAAATCCAGACTTGCAAAATCCTAAAAACCAATCAAAGATTTTATTTCATACTCACAAACTCAACCCAACCAAACAAGGATTTTGCAAAATCAGACTCTCAAAATCCCAAACAAAAACCCAAACTCTCAAAAACCCAAAACAAAATCCAGACTCTCAAAAATCTTGCGAACCAAACACACCCTAAGCTTTTGGAGAAATAAGAGGCTCTCCATTGGGGGAAAAATCACACTTATACAATCAGTGCTTTATGCTATACCTCAGCATATATTCACTGTAATGGCCCCTACTCTCCATATCATTGAAACCTTGGAGAATATGTTCTCTACCTTCCTGTGGGGATCAACAGCAGTTAGGGAAAAAAAACTTGGAGAAAATGGTCCAAGCTATGCTTCCCTGTGCAGCAAAATGGCTTGGGCTTCAGGTCTATACCCTATACTGTTATGACATGCTCACTTAAGCTATGGTGGAAGTTCCAAAATGGCTTTGCCTTATGGACACACTTTCTGCAATCCTTCCCCCTTCTTCTAGATCCTCACAAACATGGCTCAGAATCTGCCAGGTTAACCAACTTTGTGAAAAACACTCACTTGTTATTCATGGTAAGGACAGCTGCAATTTTTGGACAGCCAACTGGACTGGCCTTGGCCCCATTCTTGACCATTTCCCTACAGACCAAACAACCATCCCCTTAGACTGTACTGTGGCTCATTTCTACACTCACAAAAATACTTTTTTCCCACAACTGTTTGGTGCAGTCTCCCCCCAGATATATAGCCATTTGCAGAACCTCACACTTTTCCCTCATATGGATGATAGGCTTATCTGGAAACCTTTGATAACTGGCTCTTTCTCATTTAAATCTGCTTACCAGGCCATACATGATCATAGTCCATCATCACCTTCTTTAGCTAAACTCTGGAAGATTAGGGTGCCAAAAAGGATTCTTTTCTTTGTTTGGAGGCTCTTTAACTCTATTCTGCCTTTTGATAAAGTCCTATGCCATTATGGCTTCCAGATGGCATCAAAATGCCCTTTTTGCACACAATCAGACTCAATAGATCATTTTTTCAATCAGTGTGCCCTTTCTGTTGGAATTTGGCAAAAAATGTTGCCTTCTATTGGTATTAAAGACATCCAATTTAGGGCAATCTGGGATAGATTATCCTATTATCTGACATATACTGGATTATCAAGCTTTCAGGCAAAGCTGATAAGAATCTTATGTTGTATAATAGTTTGGTCTCTGTGGAAAGCTAGATGCAGATATATTTTTGAAGAAATTGCCCGAAATAGTAGAGTCATTATAAAAGAAATAAAGCATACACTTCAATTATCACTGGCTGCTTCTCCATTAACCATTTCCCAGGAAGTGGATTTGCAGTTAGCTGCAGCTACTTTTATTCCATATATCCAAAAGCCACCAAAACCAAGACATGGAATCCTAAAATGGTCCAGGCCTGATCTAGGATTTAAACTCAATGTAGATGTCTTCTTCAGTGGCTTACAGTCTGAGTGTGGCTTAGGGTACATACTTAGGGACTCTTCTGCTAACTTTATTGCAGCAGGCACATCATTCTGCAAGGCTGAGACTCCCCTTGAAGCTGAAATTAAAGCAATTTTTGCTGGATATCACTTTGGTTCATTTTATGGTCATGATATTTTATGCACTGAATCTGACTCTCTCACAGGTATATCCATGATCAAGAATCCAGTAACAGCCCATTGGAAAATCTTCAGATTGTGTGATCGGGCAAGCAGACTCATACATGCACCTATGCAACATGCTCTCAGACAATGCAACCTTGTGACAGATGGACTTTCCAAGTTTGCTCTTGCCACCAAAAGCTCTCAAATGTTTACCTGGGAATTGTTGCCTTCTGATATCAAGGCTACATTTATGTTGGACAAATCTCAAATGCCTTCAATCAGATGTTAGGTCTCTTCTGCAAGTTATTTCAAGTATCTTTCAATCCATATGGCCCCTGGGATATACTAGGGTTTATTCTACTTGCTAGGCTATGGCTGTGTCCATTCTAGTTCATAATTTTGATCATATTCCTAAATCAGAACCGCCTTGAGTTTTGCTTGCAATTCTCTAATAGGTTTAGATTTAGGAGAATGGTTAGTATATCTTTTGTATAGAGTTAGCTAGCTCTATTCTTTTGAAAACACTAGAGTGCTTTTTAGGACTTATGTCCTTGTAACAAAACTTTGGTTATTTATGGCATTTGGTTTGAGAAGCCTAATACTAATACTCCCTCACTCCATGAGTGGTTTTACCTTAAAAACAATTAGACATATTTTCGTCATTATTTCCTGACTTTAAATGGATTTCAGTTGAATTGGTTAATTATGTAATTTTGGTCCATTAAATTAAATTAAATTAAATTTGGAATAATTACTATTAAGCACATTCATGGAAAATTATAAATGGTATTGAATGGGTGTTATACATGGTTAAAATGTATTGAATAAAA
This sequence comes from Sherardia arvensis, assembly GCA_948330725.1. NCBI lineage: Eukaryota > Viridiplantae > Streptophyta > Magnoliopsida > Gentianales > Rubiaceae > Sherardia > Sherardia arvensis. The sequence goes on from OX415238.1 coordinate 22,021,073, forward strand.
TTACATGTAATAACTATATATTCTTTCCTATGTTAATACTAAAAAGTTATTCTCACTTTTTTTTTTGTACCAAATTTTGGTCTTTTTTTTGGTACCCTATTTTTTCTCCCTATTTTCTTTGGCAAGTTTAGAGAAACTTAATTCTTAATCGATTTCAAACTTGATTTCTAAACAGATTTTTAATATATTCATTCTTCCTCCTCCTCCTCATTTATAAAATTTTTTCGTCCTCCATGCTAAATAGTTATTCTCACTTTTTTTGACCAAATTTTATTTTTTTCTTTCGTCCCAAGTTTTTTCCCCTATTTTTTATCCCTATTTTCTTGGGTAAATTTAACCTTTTTCCCTTATGGACACCTTAACCTTTTCTCTCTCTAAGTTTTTTTCTCCTCCCACTCTCTAAAAACTCGCTAAAAACAATGCACTTTCCCCTTTTTCCGACAACCCCTACAGCTACATAATGTCTATATTCCCACTGATAACGGCCACAAACGGACATAAAATGGCGGCGATGCCGCCGTACCACGACGGAAGAACCGCCGGAAAATCCTTCCTTCAAGCCTTAGCTAACAGAAAACCCCCACTCTTTACAGAACTCCCCACCAATCCTGAAATTAAGCCCTCTATCACCCGTCTGAACGGTCGCCTAGCCTGTTTGTATGATCCTGACTCAGTCAATATTCTTGCGGCTCATTATGACAATCCCTTGATCGGCAAAGTCAACCGCGGAAAACCTCCAATGGAAAAGATACATGAGGCGTTTGATGCGATAGGATTCAAGGATCAGTTCCAGATCGGTTTATTGGACTACCGCCATATCCTAATCAGATTCAAAGCTCAAGAAGATTACCAGAAATTCTGGCTCCAGCCCTACTGGTCAATTGCAGGAGCTACTATGAAGGTGATGAAATCACTACTGGAAATGTCGCCGGAGACGTCGCCGGTGCACGGCGGTGGGATCAAAATGCCGATCACCTAGGTTTTCGAATTTGAAAACCCCTCGGGTAAGTTGTTAGAAATTTCAGACGGCGTAAATATTGAAAACGCCGTTTGACACAATGTTCGAGCTCGAAAAGAAGATGATTGTAGTAGAGCGTTGATCAATTCGAAGTGTTTAAGTGTAGGTCAAGGTTTAAGAATAGAAAAAAATGTACCCTTATTAAGTTTAGATTTCGAAACCTTAATAAGGTCAAGTTTAAGATTAGTAAAAAGAAAGACACTTGCTAGTACCATCTTTAATTTTCAAGGTGTGATGTTTAAGGAATCTAAAAGTGTAGAACAAAACTTTCGAGACCGAAAGTAATGTACCATATTGTGATGGCGTGGATGTTTTCTTTGATATAGGTGTATTTGCGAAATAGAAAATATAGGAATTAGAATCAGAGAAGTTTTTCTATAATTAAAGTCACATGCTTGATTTGTAAAGGGTTGGCTGTCCATTTTACGAGTTCGAAAGTTAGTAAGAGTGGTTTATGTTGTACTGAAACTAGGTAGAAAGTTTTGATTGCAGAGGTTTTCGAATTCGAAAACCATTTGTGATGTACTAAAATGGTCTGACGGGCTGAATGTTTTGAACTGTTAGTAACTTTTGTTAAAATCTTTGGAGGTCCTAGATTCAACCCCAAAGTTTGGGAGTTGATGTGTGAAGGTATGTGTGTGTAAATCTTGGTCATTGATTCCCTCTCAAATCCCAATTTTCGACATGTATGTATCTTTGATGACATCGTTGTATGTGAGGCCACTTGCCTTGATTTTTTTTTGTAATTGTAAGATTGTGGATGTGTAGTATAATGGGTTACTGGATACTTGTTGGTTAGGTCTTATTTGCATGTTGACGTGCATGGTGATACCATATTTTTTGCATGTACTTGACTGGATTGCTTTGTTTTTTTGGTTGTATTGCTTGTGCCTTGTTCGACACACACACACACACACACACACACACACACACACACACACACACACATATATATATATATATATATGGATCATGCTCGTATAATTGAAGAGGATGCGCGTACCAGTCCTGAATACCGGAGGTTGGTTGAACATTTCATTGATGTTGCAACTATTCATGCGAGAAGTGAAAATTGTTCTGGAGTTAGGTGTCCTTGTAGAAATTGCATGAATGATGCTAATTTAGGTGTTTCTGGTGTTAGGGGTCACTTGATTATGCATGGTTTTGATAAGAGCTATAGACTTTGGGTATTGCATGGTGAGAATCACGATGGTGGCGTTAGGGAAGAACAAAATAATGCTGAGAAGGAAGGGCAAAGTTGTGAAATGAAATGTGATGATAAGTTGAATGATTTGACAGACGATGTGGCTAGGCATTTTGTTGGTAAACCAGAAGCTTTAGAAACCATGTACATGAATAAGAAAACTCCGTTGTATAAGGGCTCAGGTCACACAGTCTTGAGTGCGACTCTGCAAGTTATAAATTTGAAATCTAAACACGGTCTTTCTGATAATGCAATGACGGAATTGCTTGGACTCATGACAGAACTACTCCCTGCTGACAACAAGATGCCAAATCGTAGTTATGCAGCTAAACGGGTGTTGTGTCCAATGGGAATGGAACTTGAGAAAATTCATGCATGTCCTAATGATTGCATGTTGTATAGAGGGGAGGAGAATGAAAAACTTGATAGGTGTGCAGTTTGTGAGCCGCGGTACACAACAAAGAAGGAGAAGTTAGACGTGGGCGCAGAAGTGTCGAATATCGGGAAGAAACCAACACCTGCTAAAGTTGTTTGGTATTTACCTATCATTCCTCGGTTAGAACGGTTGTTTTCAAATAGACGTGATGCAAAAAATCTGACATGGCATCGTAGAAGAAATCATCCCAAGGATGATGTGATAAGACATACTTCTGATGGTGATCAGTGGAAGAAAATAAATGAGTTATATCCTCCGCTTAGTAAGGAAGATCGGAATTTGAGGCTAGGCTTGTCGACCGATGGAATGAACCCTTACGGGGACATGAGTAGCATGCACAGTTCTTGGCCAGTCATGGTGGTGATATACAATTTTCCTTCTTGGTTAACGATGAAAAGAAAGTATGTGTTGCTGTCCTTGATGATTTCAGGGCCTAAACAACCAGGAAATGATATTGATATATATTTGGCGCCACTTATCGATGATTTAAAAAAGTTGTGGTACGGGGAGAATTGGACATATGACGGATATCGGAATAAATGGTTCAAATTGAACGCTGTGTTGTTATTCACTATCAATGACAATCCCGCGCTGGGTAATCTTGCTGGCTACTCAGTTAAAGGGCATTTGGCTTGTCCGGTATGTGAGGAAAACACCTGTTATTGCCAACTAAGTCATGGGAAGGAGACAGTGTATCTTGGACATAGGAGGTTTTTTCCTACGGGCAATGCGTTGAGAAAAGCTAAGAAATGGTTTGATGGAAAAGTAGAAGGACGGGATGAACCTGTTTCCCATCTCTGGACCGGAGATTCTAGAAAAAGTGAGAGACATGGAGAATGACTTTGGCAAGAACCATAAAAAGGCCAAGGTATGTGGACCGTGGAAAAAGTGTAGTATATTTTTTTGAATTGCCATATTGGGAGTATTTGGGGGTGCGACATCGCCTGGATGTTATGCATATTGAAAAGAATGTTTGTGATAGTCTTATTGGCACCTTACTCGATATTCCAAGTAAATCAAAAGATGGTTTGAAGAGTAGAAAGGATTTGAGCAGAATGGGATTAAGGGAGTCGATTGTACCTGTAGAAATAGAAGGGAAAAAGTTTTTACCGCCAGCTTGCTACAATATGTCTGAAGTTGAGAAGAAAAGGTTTTGTGAGTTTTTGAAGGATGTGAAAGTTCCCACGACATACGCTTCTAAGATAGGCAGATGTGTGAGTGTGGAAGATTGTAAAATTGCTGGTTCGAAATCGTACGATTATGCAGGAGTTGATTGTTCTCGCACTCCGTGGGATTTTGCCCTCGCATGTGCGCAGCTGCATTAATCGCTTATGTCTTTTTTTTAAAGGCATATGTCGCAAGGCAATAAGCCGCAGAAAGCTGGACAAACTACAAGCTATGGTGGTGGACGTACTGTGCAGGCTTGAGATGTATTTTCCTCCCTCTTTTTCGATATTATGGTCCATCTGATTGTTCATTTGGTAAGAGAGGTAAAGTTGTGTGGGCCTGTATTTTTAAGGTGGGTGTATCCTTTTGAAAGGTACATGAAAATCTTCAAATGTTTTGTGAAGAATAGGTACAGACCAGACGCTAGCATAGTGCAGCGATATGTTACGAAGGAGTCGATAGAATTCTGCATGGCTTACATGAGTGAAGCAGAGACGGTTGGTATTCCGCAGGGGAGGCATAATGATAGAAATGATGGTCATGGTTTGAACAGAGACAAGTTGTTAAATCCAAGTGCTATTGATTTGTGAACCGCTCATTTGTACATGTTACGCAATCACTCTGATGTGACCTCTTATATCGTCAAACACATGGAAATTCAGAAACGACATGGTAATTGGAAAGAGTAGCAAGTTGTAGAGGAACGTGTGAGGACATTTAGTGAATGGTTGGAAGAGCATGTACAATCAGGTGAACAGGAGGAGAATGTGAAGTGGCTATCAAGTAGGCCGAATCTAACTGTTGTTTCCTTTACAGGCTACGATGTTCACGGCTACACTTTTGGAACAAAGGCACAAGATGACAAGGGAATTTCTCAGAACAGTGGAATTTCAGTAATTTCAAATGAAATTTTCCTTCAAAATGACAAAGGAGGGAGTGCCTGTTACAAGGACAGCAGACACTATGGGACCATTACCGAAATCTGGGAGTTAAATTACGTTGGTACACAAGTTGTTGTTTTTAAGTGTGACTGGGTTCATCCAGATTCGGTGTCTAAAGACGATTCAGTTTGCATCACCCTCGTGAACAGGAAACGACTTGCGTTCAAAGGAGATTCATTCATACTTGCAACGCAAGGCGATCAGGTTCTTTATGTCCCGGATCTAACTAATCGAAGTAGAAAATGCTGACTTAACTGATATACCTTTAGAAGATGTTTGTGAGGGATTTAGCTTGCAGAAGACTAGAAAGAACTTGAAGAGATATCAAAACCGGTTGGATCACGACGAGGGTGTTTGGATAAATGCTAAAGGAAATGCGCGTAAAGGAAGAAAGGTGAAGGTTAAACGGAAGAAAAATGTTGTAAAATAACGATGTTCAACTTTGTTAAGTGTAATTTGACTCTTAATTTAAGTTGCACAAGTATTTGCAAATTTGGTGTTAATACTACTAAGTAGTTTGATTGTGGTTTTTTGTAGTGTTTTATGAGTGTGTAATTCTGTAGTTATGTTTCCGAATTCGAAAACATAAACGTCTGAGGGTTTACAAAATCGAAATACATGTAACTTTTTTTTTTTTTTAGATTAAACCACCCTTAGGTGGGGGGAGTTTTTATAAGGTTCCCCAAACCTATAAAATGACCAGTAAAGGTCATAGTATATACATCAAGAGATGACAAAAAGGAAAGCTTAGAGCTTTCGAAGCATATAGCCATGCTTCCAAAAAATAGACTAAAACTAAGTCTATGAAATGATATACTAGTAATTAACCTAAGCCTTTGTGTGAGGAAGCCTATAAGAGAATTGTAAAGACAAAACACTAAGCGGCACCCAACCACACAAGAGCAAAGGAATAAAAACATAGATGTGATCCTAGATAGAAAACTAGGTGGCTGAGCAGATGGAAGATTCATAGCAGAGCAGTGATGGGATCCCTCTGACTGTATAGATAACTGAAACAAGAGCAAACACATTACATAGCATCTGTAAGTGTAGATAGTCTAAGAGAGGGCAAGCCAACCTTGTCCAGATACAGCAGGCCTCTTGCTGCCTGGGATAGCATATGTGTAGTGAGCTGAGGACTCATCTTGTCAGTGGTAGCAGACTTTGCAATGGAGTCAGCCAACAAATTTCCCTGTCTCATAGTGTGAAAAATTGGACAGTTTATAGCTAAAGCACAGTCAGAAGCCAGATCATACACTGGCCAAGGAGCCTGGAGAGGATCAGAGATGGATTTGACAGTTGTAAGGCAGTCTGACTCAATAATGCAAGGGATTAATGAAGAAATTGCCCACTGTATAGCTTCTTTAATTGCTAAAAATTCAGCATGCAATGCAGAGGGGGCCATGACCAAACAACTGAGAGCATATATTAGATCACCATCAGAGTTCCTAACAACTATAGCCAGACCAGCCTTTTTGTTCTGAAGCCAAGAAGCATCAGAATTTATTTTTAAAAAACCATTAATAGGGGGAATCCATTTGATTGCCCTAATCACTGGTTGAGGTGGTCTGGCATGCAGTGGTAGAAAACCTAGGTTAGATAGTTCAATGTCCAGTGGAGCATTAGATGACATAGGTTTAGCACAGAAGGTGAGAAAAATATGATCTTTAATGGCCTTTTTAATACTCAGAATATTAGGACTAACATCATCAAACATGTAAGAGCATCTTGCCTTCCACAGAAACCAACAAATAATGCAAGGATCAATTTTAGACAGTGTAGTGTGAAGTTTAGTGGATCCTTGAAAGGACATATAATAGGACAGTCTATCCCATATATTGGCAAAATTAATAGGAGCAGTCCCAATCATAGAGTGATAATCAGACCATAAGGAAATAGCCAAAGGGCAACTGTTAAAATAATGGTCAAGGTGATCAGAATTGTCACAGGTACAGCATTTTGATGGCAAGTTGAACCCCATTTTCATAAGCACATCAGGGAAAGGGATAAATAAATTTACCATTCTCCACATGAAGACACTTATCATTTTTTGGATCCTCGAGTTCCACAGCTGATTTAAAGTGTAAGAAACATTCCTTGTAGGGGCAACTGCTTTATAAGCTGATCTGAAAGAAAATTCCCCTTTAGTATCAGGCATCCAAATAAGTCTGTCCTGCCTGAGTGGTGAACATTGCACCATCTGTAAAATCAAAACAATAGAAGAGGGCAGATGTGGTGTAATGTTAGGCAGAAAAAATTGTTTGTTATCACAGAAAATTTTCACAGTACAGTCTGGGGGTATAAGTGTGTCAGAAACATTACAGAGAAGTGAAAAAGGACCAAAAGAGGTCCAATTTGACTACCAAAAATTACACAGACCCTTTCCATGGATAACTTTAGTAAGACTCTCAGCCAAATCAGTAACTGAAATAATTCTTTTCCATACAGAAGATGTTCTATAGGAAGGGGGAAGATTCCAGAGGAATTGAGACCATAGAGTATCACCAGATTGGAATTTCCACCAAAGCTTGAGGGAACAAGCTGTAACTATTGCATGTATGGATCTAATTCCTATACCATTTTGATTGACTGGGAAACATAGTTCACTCCATCTTTTCCATACTTTCCTTGGTTTTAGGTCAGTTTCCCCCCAAAAAAATCTGGCCATCAATTTTTCAATTTTTTAATCACATATATGGGGGGTTTCAGAATTGACCAAATGTGCTGGGGGATGGAGTAAAGACAGGATTCAATCAAAGTAATTTTACCACCTGTAGATAGCCACTTATTCTTCCAATTGGAAATTTTGTTTTCCAATCTTTGGATTAGTGGTGTAAAATAAGCATTAAGAACTCTACCCTTAAAAATGGGGACCCCCAGATAGGTAAATGGAAAATGACCCTGTTTCATGCCCAGAATATCTTTAACCTGATTAATTTTAGCAGCTGAAGCATGTCTACCTAAAAAACAATCACTCTTCTCAAAATTAATTTTTTGACCAGTGGTTAGTTCAAAAGCTACCAGAAAGTCCTTAAAACAAGAGAGATTTCTTTTAGATGCTCTAAGGAAGATGATGGTATCATCTGCATAGCTCAGATGAGATAATGGTGAAGGACCAGAAGGGATGTCATAGTATTGAAGCATGCCAGAATGAAACATATAAGATAAGCCTCTTGAAAAAGCTTCAGAGAAAATATTAAAAAGAAAAGGTGACAGAGGGTCACCTTGCTTTATCCCCCTAGAAACTTTAAAGAAACCCTGAGGTCTACCATTTATTAACACAGAGAAAGATGCACAACTGAGGTTTTTCATGATGCAGTGAACTAGTTTACCATGCATGCCAAATTGTAAAAGAATAGAATTTAAAAAAACCCAATTAACTCTGTCAAATGCCTTTTTAAGGTCCAGTTTAATAATAAAATTGGGGTTCCTGCACTTTTTATCCAGAAATCTAATCATCTCATTCAAATAAATAATATTATCAGAGATGTCCTTATTTTTTAAAAATGCAGATTGCTGTGGTGATATCAATTTGGCCATAAAAGGTTTCAGCCTCTCCATAATCAATTTGGATAAAATTTTATTTAAGAAATTAGAGAGACTAATTGGCCTATAATCATCAAATGAGGTAACAACATCTTTTTTTGGAATTAAAGTGATCCAAGTTGCAGCAATTCCAACTGGGATGTGAGATGAAGTCATAAAATCTTGGACTGCATTTAATAAATCAAATTTAATTATGTCCCAAGATTTAGTGAAAATTTTTGAAGAGAAGCCATCAGAGCCTGGGCTACTATTTTTATTTAAATCAAAAACAGTAGTTTTAAGCCCTTCCATGTTTACTGGGCATAGTAAAATCTCATTATCAGCCTCAATAATTAATGTAGGGATTTGGCTTAAGAATTGGTCATAGTAATCACCATTCTCAACATTAGCAGGCTCAGTAAGTAACTCAGAATAATAAGAAATAGCTTCTAAGTCAATATCTGAGGCATTTTCAAGCCAATTCCCAGAGGAGTCTTTGATTTTAGTAATACTAAGTAAAGACCTCCTTTCCTTCACTGTGTGGTGAAAGAATTTAGTATTATCATCTCCCTCTTTTAACCACTTAATTCTAGACTTTTGTTTCCAGAATTTTTGTTGTTCAGTGAGGGCTCTCAAATGCAGTGCTTTTCGTTCCTTGAGTTTAATAAGCTCATTAATTGAGTTATTATTGTCATAAACTATTTCTTGCAATTTGAGATTTTCAGCAGCAGTAGTAACATTGTTATCTATGTTGCCAAAAATATTTCTGTTCCAGGCTTTAATAGTCAGCTTCAATCTGATTAATTTCAGATAAAAACCAAGCATACCTGAACCGTTAATAGGGAGGTTCCAATCATTAGAAATCACATTCATGAAATCTTCCCTATTAAACCATGCATTAATGAACCTAAATGTTGATGGAGAGGAAGGTATTGTACTGCCTATTGTAAGAAACATAGGTGCGTGATCTGAGGTGTTTCTGTTAAGAATCTGAATAGATGAAGTGGGGAACTTAGCTATCCAGCTCAGAGTTGCCAATCCTCTATCTAGTGTTTGTGTGGTAGGGTTTCTAAGCCAGTTGTTAGACCATGTTAAATGGTTACCAATTGTATTAATCCCTGTGAGTGCATTACTGGAAATGAAGTGGTTAAATGCAGACATGCTCCTAATACTAGGCTGAGAAGGGCCCCTATACTCATTTGGTGATCTTATGGTATTAAAATCACCAATTAGGAAGGAGTCCTGTAACTGTGCATTTGACAAAGCACTCCACATAAATTCTCTACCAGCTACAGTTCTCAGACCATAGATAAAAACTCCTTCCATTGGAGTGTTCATCCTCTGACTGACAATTGTAACAGATAAATATTGGAGGTGGTCAGTTTTCAAAGTGATATGCAGTTGGTCATTCCAAAATAACCAGATCTTGCCACTTTGTGCACATAAATGGTTCTGATAGCCTAGAATCCTACTAAATCTATCAGCTTTCTGGTTTTTGTGTTGTTGTTCAATTAAACATAGCAATTCAATTCTATGTTCTCTAATTATATCATGTAGTCTGACCATAGATGTCCTCATGCCTCTAATATTCCAAACTAAGCACTTAATTTTTAGGGTTGTATTAACCATTAAAAATCACTTTTAGAGCTTTTTGACCTAGTAAAAACAATATTAGGTGATGGAATTTTTTGGATTTTTTGTGGAGTAAACTTCTGATTAATCTGAGTGAAGAAATTACCCATACTAGATTCTCCCATATGAGGAATGACAGGTTGGTTAATTTCATCATTCAAAGCAATAGAAGGAGATGTAGGCTGTACCTGATCAGACTCAATAAGATTATCATCTTCAAATGATTCATCCACAAGTTCCTTTTCTGTTGGAATTGCATCTTCATCATCATTGTCAGACATATCAGTTAAGCAGGAGAATCTATTTTTATTTTGTACCTGAGACAAGGAAACAAACTTATCAGTAGAAAGAGAGATATTATTAAAGAAAGAGGGCTTACTGATCATGAGGTCATCCTTAGCATATTTGTTATTGGGGAGGAGGGCTTGATCAAGTAAAAGGTAATCTGATTCTAAGGGGAAGGATTCCTTTTGAGTAGGTAGTTGGGGTGAGGAGGCTGGTAAGGTATGGGTGATAGTCTGGTTCTGGCTGTAGAGTGATGCATTTCGTTTTTTGGATTTTGTCCAAACTTTAGCATGGATAGCAGGATTTGAAGTGGGAAGGGACAGAGGGCTTTATGGGAGGAATATCTGAGTGGAGAGTGACAGATGGAATGAGAACATGATGGTTAGAGGAAGAAGGGATGAGTGGTATAGATTGAGAGGGAGGTAAGGTAGAAACAGGAGGGTTGAGAATGGTGCAGTCATCTGAGTCTTCAGGATAGCTAAGCTTTTGCCTTTATCCAAGGCCTGACCCAACTTGAGGCTATTTTCAGTGTGATTTTTGGTGTTGAGGGGAGGCTGAGTCTTTGGTGCAGCAGGCTTCAGTTTCTGTTTAAGCTCTGGATGAAGGAAGGTGCAATTATCATCATTGTGACCCAACATTGAGCAGTGACTACAATATCTTGGAAGGTCCTCATATTCAACTGGATATCTGAGAATTTCTTCACCTTCAATTCCCAGCCTAATAGAACTATTCAGCTTCTTTCTCAAGTCAATTTCAACACAGATTTTTATCACAGATGGCCTAGTGAGTGCAGCTGTGGCCATATCCATTTTTATAAATATCCCAATCTGGTTACCCATGGCTTGTATCAGTGTAGAAATATAGAAGTAGCATGGTACCTTCTTGATTTAGACCCAAACTGGCACTATGGACGATTCAGCCTCAGGTGAGAAATCCAAGGTCCAATTTAAGACCTTCATTTGCGCTCCGCACAGAAACCAGTGGCCCCGCATCCAACAGCGTTGATAGTCTTCCTGGTCTTGGAACTGGATTAGGATGTGCCTGAAATCAATAGCTCCGATCTGATATTTTCCGGTGAAGCCCAAAGTCTTGAAAGCCTCATTTAGCCTCTCCATGGTCGGCTTTCCTCTAGGGAATTTGCCAATTAAGGCATTGTTATAGTGCCCGGCCAGTGTTTCAGCTTGAGATCTGGTTACGATGCAGGCAATCTCGCCTCGGAATTGGGTAATCGGTGTGATTTCGGGGTTGTCAGGAAGGTTAGAGGTGAGGGGGGGTGGTCTGTTTGAAAGGGCCTGAAGAAAGCTTTTAACCGGCGCTGCGCCACCGCTATGCCGCGGCGGCTCCGCCATTGGCGTCGCCGTTATAGCCGTTGGCTGTGAGCGTTAACGGTAGAAAACTGTCAGAACGGGAAAAAGGAGGGTGGATATGTGGTGGAATTTAGTGTCGGGAAAGTGAGAGAATTGCGGAAATTTAGAGAGCATTTACTATGTCTAGTCGTAGAGCTGATTTACCAAGTTGCCCGGATGACCTAAATTTGTCTAAAATCGAAATACATGTAACTGAACTACTTTGTCAGAGAGTAGGTTCCCCTATATGTTACCCGTTTTAGAAACTGAAATTACTAAAACACCAGGTATTTTCGAAGTCGAAAAGTAGCTTAGTACATAGTTTTTGAAATGTTTATAAAACGGTCAGTTGAACAGAAGGAAACCCTATATGGAACCTGAACAATGAAATATGCAAAATTTTGTAGATTAATATGTTTAGAATTAGAAAATATAGATTTAATATGTTTAGAATTCGAAAATATGGATTAATATTATAGATTACGATTTCGAAAGACGGTGTGAATATGATAAAAAAAATTCAAATGGAAGAGTTTGACATTGTTGGCTATTAAAGGACTTAACATTAAGAAAAGATTCAGAATTACAGTTTCGGCACACTTTTGCCAATTATCGCAAGAGTTTCAAAAGATTGCGAGGTAGCCCTAGCGACATTACAACTTGTTTACAATTTGGCCAAAAACAAAAGCATGCAAAACTGTATAATACCACTAACTGCCCACATTACTTGAATGAAGCAAGCCGGCAACCTCAGGGGAATTCAAGATCAAACCCGCGACTTGACAATGACCTTTCCATGGCGGACATCTTCTTCTTTGCATGAAAGACCTTCTTCCTCATTCCCATTATACGACTAGTCTTGTCCTTAGCATTGCCATACATCCGCTCAGCTATTGAGTACAGTTCCGCATCGATCATCACTGCGACGAGACATTAAACAAAAACTAGTTAGTAATAAACTCATCAAGCCTATTCAATCACAGGAAAACTAAAAACAGAAACAGATTCTTACCTGCGTTACCTTTTGCACGCTTGTTCTTGACCGGGATGACCATTGTGATCCAAGCACCATCCACCAAGTCATATCCTCGATTCTGGAAGTACTGAAGCCCGTAAATCCCACAGGGAACGGGAGGGCTCTGAAACTTAAAGTCCGGCTTCATCTTCAGTAGGAGCTTGGTTATCAAACCGCCATAAGGGATATTCCAATACTATTTGGTCTCTCCCATCTGATTCACCATGTGCTTCATTATTGTATGGCCTGGGTTGATTTTTCGCCCGAGAACAACATAGTAGAACAAGATAGTAGTGGTGCTTGTTGGTTCGCTCAAAATTTTCGGGGAAGGAACTAGAATCCTATGAACGAAGTCATACAAAACTCGATGTGCCGGCGTCATGCATTTTAGGTTGTACACATGTGTGGCCTGTTTATCACCGACAGGTCTTCCAAAGTAGGAAGACGCACATGCACATCTATCTCACCACCAGGCAGTGTAGATCCCGGGCCCAACCATCCATTTGCATTATACACATTCAAAGGAGCATCACCGCTGCTATTCTCTATATCCTCAGCCGTCGTATAAGCGCAGCCTACCAACTCATTAAGAATCCACCAGCTAACCTGGAATTCTTGGCCATTAACCATAGTTTTATACAAAGACCCATCAACCTCAGTTAGATTTGCATAAAACTGGCAGCTTTCATGCAAGTAAGCTGGCGCATCATTCACCATTAGCTCCCCTACCTGCTGGATGTTCATCAGACCAACTAACTCTCCAAACCCTAGCTCTTCTACCTTACTAGGATCAACAGCATATGGATCCAACAACTTTCCCTCTAGGTAATACTTAACATACCTATCATGACATTCTTTATCAAAAATAAGTTTGGGATCATACCCTTCTCTGCCTCTGCGAACCAAGAGTTTCTTTTTGAACGGATTTATCGGCCGTGCCTTCGCGCCGTGGAGTCGCTGGGTGCCATATTGCCAACGTCGAAGATCTGTGAGTATGGGGCTTAGGGTTTTGTGATTTGGGGATTTGGGGATTTGGGGCTTAGGGTTTAAGAATTGGGACTTTTGTGAATTGGGGTTTCTGTTTTGGGCGATTTTTCGTCATATATACTGTATTACTTCCGAACTTGAAAATACATCAACTTGGGTAGTCTAGGGGGTTTACTCAGTCATACTTATAGAGACGGGAGTATGGTTACTGACCTTCTGGCAAAAATGAGTACCCACAATCTCCCCACACACATCACTCAGACACTCATTACTCCTAGGCTGCAAGGTCTAATAAACCTGGATGCTTCAGGAGTACCAAGTTTAAGGATCTCTAGTGCATAATAACTGCTCTCTTTTCCTTTATTGCAGATTCAAGACCCATTGAGAGGTGCTAAATGGCTGCAACAAAGGACAGAAGAACCAACAGAACATCAACCTCACTGGGATACTCAGAAAGTTCCCCTGGAATTTTTCACTTCAAACAAGCACACAGGACCTTCACTCCGCAGACTGCAGTCAGTTTATTTACCAATTTTTGCAGTCATTTTTCCCCCTTACCATACCTCTTGGCAGACTTGTGTTTTGTTGATTCAATTCACTAATAAGCTCGGATGGATTGGAGAGGTGTTGGAAAATATGACTGAGGAACTTAGCTAGGACTAGCTTAGTACCATTTTTTGCACCAATGTTTTGGTGAGTGCAATCTCATGCACATTTTATTGTACAAAAACACTCAGGCTTTGCCTATTTTGCTAAACGGTTTAGGGTGCCGAATAAATCCCCTCCATGATAGTGGCTTTAATTAAAAAAAAGGGGGGGTTTACTCAATCGAAAATTCCTTGTAAATACTCTAAGATGTTTACGAAATCGGAAAAAAACACCCATGAATGGACATAAAGATTTTAGAAGTAAGTTTTTTGCTTCTTTTTCGACCTCTGAAACTATTTATACAATAATGACTTTGTTCGAAATCGAAAACAACCATGATTGCTTGAATACTAAAAATTAAATGAAGAGTAAGAAGGCTAGTTTTCGAAAGCGAAACTTTGGTCCACATGGGTTTAGAGTTTAGCTCATGGGTTAAAATGATGAAATACCTTTAGGTTTAGAAAACTTGGTGATTACCCTATATTTTCGATTTTGAAATATACAACAACCAGACTATGTCAATGAAGATTTGTTAAAATGAAAATAAAGATAATTTTATTTCATTTTTTTACAACTTGCCTGTCAATGAGGTTATGTTCGCCTAATAAAAATTTAAACAATCCAACCATCCATAGATTAACGTTGTTCAATAAATATTAGTGCAGTGGTGTGGACATTATGTGATTCATATAGATTACCTGAGTATAAGAATACAACAACGTTTCAACGGTTCGATATAGACGAATGCTTGCAGTTAACTAAGCAACGGTTTCAACAAGAGCGATATAGAAGAATGCTTGCAGTTACTATCAGATAGACATCCGAACATTATAAATTTTCATTATGTAGGGAACATTAGAAGACACGTCAAGGGGTGCTAATTGAGCCCGTCAACTCGCGAGTAGTTCGAGATCGTCTCGGTCAAAACTCGGTCACAACTCGACTCGATTTAGCTCGACTCGAGATCGACTCGACTCGAAAAGTGAACTTGTCGAGTTTGAGGAAAACCTAACTCGACTCGAAAAACTCGTGAGTAAGTCAATAAGTATAATTAGTTATAGTTTTATAATATTATAAGGTTATAATATATTAGTTAAATTATCTAATCTAGTTAGTTTTCATTTAATACTCAACATTGAACAAACTAAATATTTGCATTGGTATTTACAATAATAATTTCATTATGTATATGTAAAGACACATATTTAATTAGAAATTTGCATAGTACAGACTCTATCAAAATAGATCACTTGATTATGCATTTTACTTGTTGTATATTTTTCATGGTGGTATTAGCATTTATTTAATATGGTTATATAAAATATTAATGTCAAACATACAAAATATTTATTTTATCATTTCTAATTAAGTGATATAAAAAGATATTTTGTATTAATGGTTTGGATGAAGGTTACTGAATAATTTAAAATAAACTATTAATTTGTAGAAAAATTAGTTAAATTTTTATTTAAAAAGGGAAAAAACAATTCGAGTCCAAACTCGCGAGTCGGGTCGATAATCGATAAATGATAACGAGTTCGAGTTGAACATGATATCATTAAAACTTGCGAGTTCTCGAGTCGAGTCGAACATGGTTAATATAGTTTTCTAGTCGAGTCGAGTTACGCAGTACTCGCGATCGACTCGCTCGATTAGCACCCCTAAGCGTGTCAAACGTGTAACTATAGTACGAACGCAGGTATGGTAACTGACTTACTTTATTAGATATTGATAAAATGTAAAGATTGATAAAATGTAAAACAAATATAAAAATTGCACAGATATAATGATTGATAACATATGTTTCGAACTCGACAAGTAGGGCTTAGGGCTTAGGGTTTTGCATCTTCTGGGTTTAGGGCTTAGTGTTAAGGGGTTTAGTGAGTGGGTTTTTCAAACTGAGGAGGAATCATTTACGATTTCGAAATCAGTTTTACATAGAAGGCTTAGAATCAAAATTTACAAAACTTCATTTCCGATATCTAAAACATATTACATTCAACAAGTTTTCGAAATCGAAACTCAAACCCTAGATGTTATGATAAGGCAGTTTAGAGCCAACCACAACTACACATGCATTTGAATGTTTAATCACACACATCTTTAATACAAAATACCTGAAAATATTAATACTAAAACAACAAAATAATGTTGATTGTGACAAATAAAATCAATCCAAAGTGTAAACAAATTTAAAAATTCATGATTTGTCGGACAAGTTGCCTTCCAGGCTGGTTTCTCCACTTTGTATAGGTACTTCCTGCCCAGTGCCAGAAACCATGTCGTGCCCGTCACCTGCAACAGTCTCGGACTCCCTCACCTCCTCCTCATTTCTTGTCAAGCCACCATCTTCTTCTGCCGATTTCTCGGTGTTCTGTTGGTTGACCAGGGGTTCCTCATCATCGCTCGACGCCGGGAGAGTACCAAAATCAGGCTCGGGACCAGGTGACAGCACTATGTAAAGCTTGAATTCCTCGATGATTTTATCATGCATAGGAACAACCTCGTCAAGCTCCTCCTCTTGCTTCTCTAGCTGCTCATCAAAGCAGTCTCACATCCTCATCAACTTCCCCATCATTTTCTTTAGCTTCAACCCTAGAAACATGTCAATGTTAGGCATCATGTTAAAACTAGCGTAAAACAAATTCACAAGCATTAAAATAGCGATACTCACGTTCTGGAAGTAAAGGAGCAGGACCATCTTCAGCGTCCCTCTTCCTTTTTGCAGCTCGCGCAGCCACGCCACTAGCAACAGCCTTTTTCCTGTACTTGTTCGTTTCCAGATCAAGCTCCAAGTGGCAACGCTGGATCCACTTATCGTCGTACACTCGATTCATGATCGGTGCATCAACTGGGACGAAGCCTTGAGTCTTCATGAGCCTAGTAATCAAAGAACCATATGGAAATTGCTTGGTGTTGTGCTTTGCCGTCTTCTTCATGTACTCGGCAACTGCATGCCTTGGGTTGACTAGCAAACCGCGAACGATGTAATAGAAAATCATGCACGTCGCTATTGTTGGCTCGTAAGCATGTCCACCTTTCGGCAACACATTTCCACATATCCACTCAAACACGATCTGGTGCTCACTAGACAGATGCTCGATGTCGTATGCCACCGCTTTCCCAGCTCCATCACCCTTAGGTGGTTCTGCGTGGAAGAATTCCAAACCAAGCTCTACAGGATCTATGGGTTGCTGGTTTGAGGGATCTAGCCACTTGTGATCATAGTAGTTATCATAAACTACATCGCTAGACTCCCTTACCAAGGCTGGATAGCTATTCCAAGGTACTCCTAAAGCAGCATTTATACTATACTTTGTAACTAGTATAATAATCCCAGCTACCTTACTATATTCACGCTCATTCGGGTTACGCCCTAAATTCGCATAAAACTGCCTCACAGCATCGGGGTACACAGGAGCATCTAGAGTAATTAACTTATCCAAATGCGAAGGTTTGAAATAATCGAGCACATAGGCAAGAGATTTACCGATCTTGGTGCGAAGCTTCAAAACCTTGGTCCCTGTCAAAGGCCTTCTGATCTGCTTGATGTACCATTCCTCTGCCTCCGGGCTGAAGAAATAGTTACACTCCTCCTCATTGCCTTTCTTGCTATGCTTTTTCTTCCTCTGTTTTGTGGCATTCAGAGTAGCCCCTATCACCTCATCATCATTAGGGACCCTTAACGGTGCCTTTTCCTTCTTCTTCCGCTCTTCAGTTGCCATCTTAGCTAACTTTCCAGTCTTCCCCACCTGTTCCTCATTTCCGTTTTGCTCTTTAGACTGCTGAGAATCAGCCTCCCCGTCAGTATCCTCCTCATACTCATCAACTTTTTCCGTGCTCTCATCCTCATAAGCATCCTCATCAGCATCCTCATCATCATTCTCACTTCTATCATCAGAATCACTCGACTCCTCAGATTCAGACTCAACAACTGGTTGCTTACCCTTCCCCTTACCTGCAATCTCTTTTGTTTTCATATTCCTCTTCAACAGGCTAGGACCGACGTCTTCCTCGCTCTCCTCGTTGGATTCTACAGTGGTTGGCCGTGCGGCAGTGTCGTTGATGACAAGCTTGGAGCTTTTCCGGCTAGCTGGGTGATGCTGAACAGGTTGCTTCTGTTGACGCGTCGGCGGCGGCGGCGGTGGTACCGTTTCTACCTCTCGGTCACTAACACGCCTCCCTGCGATCTGTTTGGTGTGAGCCATGAGCAGATCGATCTGCTTTTGTGATGGTTTAGGGTTTCAGTCGATGGGGATCTGGGGATTTTTTGCTAAACAAAATGTAGAACAAGTTGGGTCGACCCGTTTTTTATTTATACTAGAACTTGTTTTCGAAGTCGAAATCATCAGGTAAATAAATTTCTCTCATTTTCCAATTTCGAATCCAACTCAACTAACCCATTTACGAATTCTAAAACATGACATGTTGAATTTTTACACTCTATAGCATTTCAACAGAGCAATACCCGATCATGCACTCTATTTAGAATAATTTTGATTTTACCCTATTTTCGAATTCTAAAACATTACATGGAGAATTTTAACACTCTAGCATTTCAACAGAGCAATACCCGATCATGCACTCTATTTAGAACATATTTTATTTTACCCTATTTACGATTTCGCAAAGTTTATATACATTTTGTTTTCGTAATCGTAAACGTGTTTTATCTTGTGTATGTCCAACCAGTGAGATCCCCGACCTAGCACCCGAACACGAAATTAATAACTTTGTAGCAACATTATACTTTCGAAATCGAATGTAGAATTGAGTACTTAAAGTCCTTGCGTTGCGATCTCGAAGCTTTGGTCGGAGAAAATTTCTTCATTAAACTTCAATAAATATATAATTTAAATAAATAATTTATTAAAAACATATTGCCTTTGGCTTTTGGTTTCGAAAACCTGTGCATATGATTCAATTACAACCAGTGCAATCCCCGTGTTATAGCCCTAATTAGTTATAATTTTGTGCATCAAATGCATGGTTTTTTTCAAATTCTAGAGCTCATGCCAGAAATGGTTTTCTAGTTAGAAACAAGCACTACACAGTTTGTGTAATTGCGCAGTTTTTTATACATCGAAAACGTGGTAGGGGATATATTGAATTACTTTAATAAAAATTATTGTTAAGGAAAGGTTTAGATATCGAAAACCTAGCATGAAATGTCAAATAAAGTAAGTTTTCGAGTTCGAAAAAGAAAGGATATTTGAATTTTCCACCGTGTATATAATTGTCTCCAAGTGGGAATGAGAAGGTTATTTCCCTCACATTTCTATATCTCATCAAACCTACTTTATTCCATACATACTACATCTCATATCTACTTCTCCTAAACCAATCTTTCATCCCAAATCCACACCCTCACCATCTCACATATTCAGATTTGAACTATTGTGTGGGTGAGATTTAATGTATCTTATTTTGTTCAACACTATATGTGGGTTAGATATGAACAAATTTCATAGATTTAAGTAATGTCGTGTTTATGTAGATCTCATTGTGCTTCACATATCATACTAGCTCGTGCCATGGAATTTATATGAATCTTGTGTTCAAATGCAAGTAGGTTCAAGTTGTTGCACTACTTTTTTTGTTTTGCTAGCTTAGTTGGTTATGGGTATTTTTTTTTTTACATATCAAACTCTATCAAATGCATATGTTCGAGTTTCTTTATTGCTAGAAACCATAAACCGTACATGTTAATTTTCAATTAAATATGAAACAATTTCATTAAAACCCTAGCATGAATGACATGAAATTTTCTAGAAAAACCCTAGGTTTCAATTAATGTTGTGCATTTATGTTAGGTTAGTGTGCCCTAGATACATATATACTACTTCTATTCTTGCATACTAGTTCGTATTGTTATCATGTAAACCAAATGCACTAGTCTAATATGTAGTGACTTTTGTTTCAAGTATCGAATGGCTCCCCTAAAGAAGAAGGTTCAAAAAAAATCGGCGAAGAGGGCTAGGGCACAAGCGGCTCGAGAATCGGAGGAAGCACTAGATGGATCTAGGTTGCGACCAAAGATTTATTGCCACGAGATAATGAGAAGGATGAAGAAAGGTGTTCTAACACCGATGCAATTCAATGAACTTGGAGAGCCAATCTCACGAGAGAGGAGCAAATGGGAAAGTTGGGTGGGAAAGACGGCGAGAACACGTATAGATATTAAGTACAACGACTGGCGTCTAGTACCTAAGCCTATGAAGGAAAGGTTTGTCGACGAATGCATGGTAAGCTACATATTATTTTAAGAAATGCCATGTATTATATATGTTCATAAATAACAACTAACACCATAACCTTAATGTTTATGTATGCTGTAGCGTCCATTTATAATTGATGCACCTAACATTGAACTTCTCCAAGAGAAGACCATGAAAAGGTTGGGGAAGATTGCAAGAGATTATCGTGCGATGCTTGCTCGAGACTATGTGTTTGGAGAGAAGAAGCACTTGAACCCTAGACTCATATACACAACCATTCCGGAGCAAAGTTGGGAGTTCTTCAAGAAGTATGCCCAAGGATATTATGACGATGCAAGTACTTGAATATATATTTTTTCCTAACAAGTGGATATTTGTTTATCTACAAATTGACATGGAACTAACATGTGCAAGATTTATGTTGACATTACAAATCAGGGGTTGCATGCAACTAATAGTGAGAATGCTAAATGCTACACATTGCCACACCGAATGAGCCGGGGTGGGATGCAATTAGCGGTGGAGCGATTTGTGATTGAAGATAGAGAGCGAAGAATCAAAGAGATGGTTGTGGCCGGGATGCCCGAGGCGGAGGCGAGGGATACAACCCAACCGACGTGTGTTGACGAGATTAAGAACTTTGAGTTATATCTCAAAGCTAGGGAAAAGAAGGGTGGTGGATACGGTGATAAGCCGGAGATGACCACTTTTTTGAGAGATCTAGTAAGTTTAGTTGCATTAGTTTGGACTTGTTATTTTATCTACACCGTTTCTATAGTTACAACTAATATTTTGTTTTGGCCATTACTTTGCTAGGAGTCAAACAAGGATAAGGCCGATAAAGGGGTCTTTGAACCATCAAAGGAGGGGTTTGACATCTTGAGGGAGTGTTTGGGTCGTGGTGAGCATCCCGGTAGAATTAGGACTTGCGGCTTCACAAAGCAAGATCTCGTTAACAAGAGTGAGAAATCAAAGCCGTCTAACGATAGCTTAATTCAGAAGTTGTACGAGGAGATAAAGGAGCTCAAAGCAAGCCAAGGGAAGCGAGACATTGCCCTTCACATGCTTGCTAAAAGCAGTGGCACTAAACTCCCCAAGGACCTCGAACACATCACCACACGTTGGGAACCGACCGAGCCCGATTCACTTCTTCGTGAACCATCTCATCATAGCCCTTTACCCGCTTCTCCAATAGAAGATGAACATGAGGATGTGCTCGACGATGTTCCTTTTCAACCCTACGTCGACCCAAGTCTCCATGAAGGAAACCGTGAATCAATGTTTAGTAAACTATCCTTAATCTAAGTATGTTTAAGTACTTTCTTTTAATCACTACAACATATAAGTACGTAATTAGATATTCATGAAGTAGTATTAAATGTTTTCATGTTATATTCAAGGGATCTTATGCATGCTTGCTCTACGTTGACCTTGGAAATTCGAAACCCCCCTTTTTAGTAGCAAATGGAATTTTTGAGGAGTCTATTAGAAAACATCACCCTAAGAACGTGCCTGAGGGCTTGATTGTTGTTTCAATTTTAGACATCTTCTTTGAAAATGCTTTGTTGCCTATTCCCGAACCATCAAACCGATTTCTAAAGGGAACAAAGGGAATGCTTTTGATGTGGCCTAGGAGGCTGATTAGGGTAGAGGGCTTAGGGGAGGATGAGCCGACCAATCTATGTCCACCATCACTAGTCAAGGGTAAATGCGCCTTTGCTATTGATTCAACTAAGAAACCAATAGAGGCCAATGTGGAGGACATGTCCCATTCCCTTAGACTATTGTTTGAGAAGATATCCGACCACAACCAACTTGGGACGTACGACTTCCCTTCTCCTACACCCATATTCGGAGTTGGCAAACTTATTACGCTGTGTTGGGTGGACTTTGAAGACTTGTGGAGGTTTGACATGACAACGGAGACTCTTATGTCTCTATTTCAATGGTACGTTTTCTAGTTCATAATGTTTGTTTGTCGGTCTCTTTATTTTATAATTTATCAAACCCCAAATGTTAATTAACAATCCTTGCTCATTTTGTTGAAAGAAGCTTCTTACACAACATTGCACAAAGTCGCGGTCGGCCTTGGATTGGTTTTCAATGCCCCGAGCATAATCAAGAGGTTGTCCATTCTCGCGAAGAACGGCTAGGCTACTTGAAAGTTGATCTAAGTGATCCTACTAAAGTACTCTTCTTGTTGCCCCTACTCCACAAGTAAGTGAACCTAAATGGTCTACATTTTGCTTTCAATACAAGGCTCCCTAGTTTATTAAATTATTTTGTTAATGTGTTGAATTATGGGACATTGGCGTTTGGTTGTCATTAACAAGACAACTTTTTTTTTTAAAATTAAACCACCATTGGTGGGGGGAATTCATTTGGCACCCCAAACCAAAATAGGCAAAGCCTAAGTTTGTTACAAAAATAGGGTATAAACCCTTGGAAGCATCTAAGCTTCACCAAAAAATTGCTAGCACTATGTTAAAGATCCTCAGCTCAGACTCTGTCAATGGGAGCAATTTAGTGATCGAGTAAACAAATACCGAAGCACAATTTAGCCACCATTGGATTTTGAGATCTAAAGATAAACATGCTAGAAATATTTACAATGGTCAAAAGTTAACCAAAACTGGCTCAAAAGGACCATTAGTGGTACTGAGCTTGTCTGTAGTAGTACATCTGGCCTGAGCAGCTTGTGCATTGATACTTTGTCATTAACAAGACAACTAAACAAGTTTATTGGATTGATTCTCTCCACCATGCACCCATCCCTTCTTTTGTTGAGATAGCAAAGCAAGCGTTGGAGTTTGTCAATCCCAAGGGTCAATCGGCTTTCGGGGTTCATGAAATCAAGGTTGGCTTACGCTACTAATTTATTTCATTGATTTAGAATGCACATTCCTACCAATGCTAAGTACAAGTGATTTTTTTCCCTAGTACAAGAAGCAAAATAGTTGTTGGGAATGTGGTTATTTCACAATGGCGACGGCACTTCAAGTTGTCTCTTCTGCTAAGTTGAACAATAACTTTGAATCGTTGAGTACTTACTATATTATTCCTAACTTGTATTATTATACTTGTTTGCCCGATCATGTTTGTTAAACTTAATTTTTATGCTTCATTTCTTGACTAGCTTTTTAAGAAGGACTCGACTCCTTACACACTTGATGACATGAAGACCGTTATTAACAACTTTGCGTCGTACGTGCTAAATGTTCGGGGATCAAGACTTTCAAAATAGCATTAGTAAGAACATGGCGTGTGACATACATTGTGTGGTGGTTTGTTTGTAATGTTGAATATTTTTCCCTTCCCATGGTCATGATGCGCTACAAATATTTGATCTTTTGCTACAATAACGGTCATTTTTTGATCATTAGATGCTATGGTGCATTATGTATTTTGGATATCGCCTATGGTTGGCTTGATTGAATTTGAGTCATTTTTATTACGTTATTTTTGGGTTTTGCATCATCCAATTCTGAAATTGCCCGGATCCGGCATCGTTATTAGTCACCCTAAAAGAAAACAATTTTTATTCACCACAATTTCGATTTCGCGATAATCTGCTTCCCAATTATTTCGATTTTGCAAACAAGTTGTACTACAGAGAACCAATCCAGTTGCATCCCCTATTTTAAACCCGATAAAACTGACCAAATACATTAGAATCGCCAGTCTTTCGAAATCGAACATAAATGAAATAGTCATCTAACTTTCAGACTCGAAAGATGTATAAATCATTACTCTATTAAACGACCGAAAATATAACAATAAAAAACCTAAAACAAGTTGTTTCGAATTCGAAAACTGATAGGGTTCTGAATTTGAAGTTCGAAATCGAAAAAAAATGAAACCCACACACCCTACTTGCAGCCCTGTTATGAAACTTTTGCAACCTAACTTCAACCTATTTTAGACACCGAAACTATTATCATGTCGCATTATTTACGATTTCGAGAGACTGAATCAAAAGTGCTCTTCATAGACAAATACTTCGATCTCGTAAATGTGTAGCAAATAATGGTCAAATTCAGTTGGGCATATACAATAGTTTTCGAAATCTTATCCTCGGCAAACACTTACCTTGCTACTCGTAAACACTATACTATGTACTCAAACTTTGCGAATCGTAAATTTGATGACATGTTCTTTTTCGAAATCGTGAGTGTGTATGTTTTCTACTCGAAAGTTTCTACTTCAGCTCGAGGACCATAACGCCATGTTTTAAGTTTTCTTGTCGTAAACCCCTGCCTTTTTGATTTTCGAGTTCGAAAATTATGCACGGCGGGTCCTTCTGCCGTGCAAAACTGGACCACCGATGGACGGCGGTTCCAGTAACGGCGGGTACAACCGCCGTGTATACCCCGGATTACCGCCGTTGGGGCTATCAACCTCCAGTAGTGAATGGACTCAAGATTTCAATCCTGATCTGGAATCCTCCATTGTTCCAGTTTGAGTCTCAGGGAAAGAGGTACCTATCTATTACTACAATCAAACTTTGATACAAGATGTTGCTGCCCAAATTGGAAAATTTATAAAAATGGATTCTGCAACAAGTGGGATCACTAGGCCATCTATAATCAAAATGTGTATTGAATTGGATCTGAAAGAAGATAGGATTACCTCAATACCCATAGGCTGAACTAATAATTATAGAGAGTGCCCTATTGAATATCATCAGTTGCCATCATACTGTAAAGCATATAAGAAGATTGGCCATGATGAAGCTGAATGTATTCACCTGCATCCTGAGCTTAAAAGGATATGGAGGAAGAAGGAGACTCAGATGCCATCTACAGATGCAGGCTCCTCTGATACAGGTTCCTCTGGTCTATCTAATGCAGAAAAGGAGAAGGAAGCTAGATCTCAGACACAAAACCAATGTTCTAAAGAGATGATGATATTTCAAGACAACAATTCACAATCCTCTAAGAAGAAGGATATCACTCCATCTTTTTTTCTGCTCACCAGTCAGACAGAAAGGCAGAGAAATGTATCCTTTTTCTCTTATGATGATCTACAAATATCAAAATTTAAGTCAGATATGAAAAACAAGAAAAAGAACATCATTTTTGACATGGTCCCTTATCACTCACCCTTAGAGGTATCAAATACCTTTTCTATTTTGCAGGATACTGACAGTAGTGACGAGGAATTTGAGAGCCCCAACCAGGAACTCCCTAGTCATCCAAAAACTAAGGTGACTGAGTACTCTATGTCTCCTTCTGGTAAGACAGGTAAAGGCCCTAACTTGTCTAAAAATGATAATGTGAGCATGAACAATAATGTGATCCATTCTTGTTCTCATATAGCAAAGCCAGGAACATGCACACATGATAATGTAGAAATTCAGGAAACAATGTCTGATATGCAGGCTTCTGGACCAGATATAAATGCCAATAAATAGACTCATGTAGAACCAGACATGCATGTTAACACCTTTGTAGATACTGACATGCATAATGCAGATAGCATCATATCAAAAGAAATTGTGACAATAGAACAGAAGAAAAGAACAAAGAAAAATAACACTGGAGACAGTGTTAACAGGCTGTTAAGACCAAAACAAAAAGTTAAATATTCTTTTTAATGATAAGTCACAAAATCATTGGAAATATGCTTATTTGGAACTTAAGAGGTTTAGGAACCTCCATTGATAGATTACAAACTTTGGTTGTGATGCATAATATCTCTTTACTATGTGTCATAGAACCAATGCATGGTAATGATATGATAACTATATTACAAAATGCATTGCATTTTCATCATGCTTATCCTGCTCAACATGCAAAAATATGGCTATTGTGGAATAATATCTTTACAGTAGATATCATATCTCAAAGTGATCAATATGTTTTGACAAAAATTGTTGATGCATCAACTATGATTGTATGGAATGTTTCTTTCATATATGCTAAAGTATTTAAGAGGTTGAGAAGGACTCTCTGGAATGACATAGGAAATTTACCAGATGCCCCTACATATATATAGGAGATTTTAATACTGTATCATCTGTTACTGAGAGGAGAGGTAGGACCAGACCTCCTATAGGCAGTATAGCTGAGTTTAGAGGTTTTATAGATAGCATGGCATTGCAGGAAGTACACACTGTTGGCAACAGATTCACTTGGTCAAATAAAAGGGCTAGACATGACCTGTTACTACAAAGATTAGATAGAGGGCTGTGTAATAATGAATGGATCTACCCCCATAGCTCCATACAGATACTAAATAGGACAACCTCAGACCATAACCCTCTTTTGTTATCCATACAAGAGTCAACTGAGGTTACACCAAAACCTTTCAGATTTCAGCAAATGTGGTTAAATAGGACCGCGTACTCAGAAATTTTGGAAGAAAATTGGAGCCAACCTTGCCAGTTCCAAGGGATGTCAAATATGGTTTTTAAATTGAAAAGGCTAAAGACTGCACTGAAGACATGGAACAGGGATCACTTTGGTAACGTCCACAACAATTTACTGGAGGTAGAAAATAATGTGGCAAGACTGGAAGAAAGATATTAGTCAACAATGGAAGACAGTGATTTGGAAGCACTTAATAGAGGGCAGATAATATTGGAAAGGGCAGTAAAGGAGGATAATCTCTACTAGAAGCAAAAATCCAATATAAAATGGCTTCAGGAAGGAGATGCTAGTACCAAATTCTTTCACAATTCAGTGAAAGAAAAGATTGGGAAAGCTAGAATCTGCAAGATCAGAGATGGAAGGAATCGGTGGATTTCTGACCCAGTTAGGATTAAGGAAGAAGGTGTACAATTTTTCCAAACCTTACTAACAGAAACAGGCAATGAAGAAGCAGGGACATATCTCCAGCACTTTACCTACCAGATTCCTAAGATGGTAACTGAGGAGGATAATTATGGTTTACTGAAAATGGCTTCCAGTGAAGAAGTAAAAGAGGTGATTTTTAAATTGAGCAAAGATAGCTCTCCGGGATCAGATGGCTTTTCAGGTGCCTTCTACAGAAATGCTTGGGAAGTTATCAAAGAGGACCTCTTAAACTCAGTTAATGAGTTTCTGAGTGGTGGACTGATCCCAAAGGCTATTTCTAGCACTTGGCTAACATTAATACCAAAAAAAACAAACCCAGCCACCTTCTCAGATTTTAGACCTATAAGTTTGTCCAACTTCCTAAATAAAATCTACTCTAAACTCCTTGCTGAGAGAGTGAAGCCCCTTTTGCCCAAGCTCATATCCCAGTACAGTCTGCTTTCATCAAAGGCAGAGACATTTCAGATAATATCATCCAAATGTTAGAGATGTCAAGGTTGTTATGTAGAAATAGGAACAATAATTTGATAGTCAAATTAGATATGCAGAAGGCTTTTGACAGGGTATCTTGGGGTTTTCTGAACTCCATTTTGTTACATTTTGGATTTCATGGAACTTTTGCTAGGATCATATTAAAGAACATTGCATCAGCAAATTTTTCTGTGCTAATTAATGGAGCAGCTTCTGGATTTTTTCCCTCCTCTAGAGGAATCAAGCAAGGAGATCCAATGTCCCCTTTTCTGTACAATTTAGTTACTGAAACTTTTTCTAGAGGCATCAGACATCTGAGTAGTACTGGGTACATACAGGGATTTATTATGCTTAGAGGAGTGGAACCAGTCACACATTTGATGTATGCTGATGATAAAGCTCTATTCATCAGTTCAAAAAATGGTAATATGAAGAGGGTTAAAAAATTTCTAGAAGCATATGAGTGTGTGTCTGGGCAGAAGGTCAATTTTTCCAAATCAGAGTTCTTCATTCACTCTAACACCACAAGGCACAAGGTGAGGGAAATTAAAAGGATACCGGAGATGAAAAGAGGCAAAATGCCCTTTCAGTACCTTGGAGTACCCATCTTTGGTGGGAGGAACAAGGTGATTTATTATCAGACACT
This sequence comes from Sherardia arvensis, assembly GCA_948330725.1. Taxonomy (NCBI): domain Eukaryota; kingdom Viridiplantae; phylum Streptophyta; class Magnoliopsida; order Gentianales; family Rubiaceae; genus Sherardia; species Sherardia arvensis. The sequence continues at coordinate 22,049,409 of OX415238.1, forward strand.
GATTGAAAGGATGGAAAAAGCAACATCAAACTAGAAGAATAAATGGTTGACCAATGCAGGAAGAATGGTGCTTATAAATCATGTTCTAATGGCTATCCCTGTGCATTTTTTCACAGTGATAAGACCTCCTAAAACAGTCATTAGACAAATGGAAAGTATAGCAATCAAATTCTATTGGGGAGAATCCAGTTATGGTCAAAGGAAGATCTGTAGGAAATGGAGCAGAGTTGCACTACCTAAATCAGAAAATGGACTAGGCTTCAGAGATCTCAGTGCATTTGTGGATGCCTTCTCATGAAAGATGTGGTGGAAGCTGCACAAAATGAAACAATATGGACAAAAATTTTATGGAGTCTCCCAGCTTCATATAAAAATTCCCACACCTGGAATAGGATCTGTCAGATAACTTAGATAGCTAATGAAAATTCTCTCATCTGTGCAGGAAAAGGATCATGCTCTTTCTGGGACTCAAATTGGTCAAGGAATGGAGCATTATTTTACCAATGGCCTGAGAATATGAATTTGCCATTCCCAGACATAAGCCTAGCAGAATTCATTGGAAATAGAGAGAAATACATTGGACAAATTCAGGCATTTCTCCCTACTGATACAGTCTCTTTTTTGCAAGAAAAAGTGCTCATCTATGAAGACAAGATGATTTGGAAACCTTCAAAAAATGGGATCTCCACCATAAAATCAGCCTACAATAGGCTCAGAAGAAGATAATCAGAAGGTAGCTGGATACAACAGGTATGGAAAAAGCCTATTTCACCTAAAATCTCAACTTTGATATGGAGAATTAAAAATCATATTCTCTCATTTGATGATGTGCTTATTAAGTTTGGGATTCATATGCCATCTAAATGTCCTTTCTGTTGTAGTGCAGACACTATTGATCATTATTTCAACTCTTGTGAGTCTAGAGTGGAAATATGGAAAAAATTTCATCGACTGCTTGCTATTAGAAACTCCGAGTTTAGCACTGTTTGTCTTAGAATCCAGTTCTATTTATCATATTCAGGCTTATCAAAGGCTCATAATTCTGTGATTAAAGTAACTACTATGGTGGTTATTTGGAATCTATGGAACCGTAGGAATAAGCTTTTATATGATAATCAAAACTGTGAAACTCAGACACTCTGCCAACAAATCATCAAGCAAGTTTCAAATATTTTCACAGCATGGCCTTTAATTGCAAACCCAATGAGGAACCATTTCCTAGTGGAGATTGGTCTAGTCCCTTACCTGAAAAGGAAAAGGCCTAAACCAATCAAAATAATAAAATGGATTCCTCCAGATTTTGGGTACAAAATAAATGTTGATGCTAGCTATGAAACTAATGGTCACACTGGTATAGGAATCATTGTGAGAACCAGATATGGAACTCCAGTAAGGATCAGTATGAAATATACTATATGCTCTTCCCCAATCCAAGCTGAATTGACTGCTATTCAACTAGGATATAATTTAGGGATAGAAATGAGTTTAGGAAATTTCCAAGTGGAGACAGACTGCCTTTTGGTTGCAAATGGGATTCTGAAGCCCAACACCATAGACTGGAAATTCTACTCATTGTGCTTTGAAATAAATAAATTGATTACACTATACCCTATTAAACACATCTTTAGGGAAGGCAACACGGCAACAGATTACTTATAAAAAATGTGTACTTCACAGAGAGTCTCTGAGGAGATTCCAATGCATATGATTCCCAGTAGACTTAAATCTATAATTCAACTTGATCAGATGGGAATGCCCCATCTTAGATTCTCCCTATATAAAATATCAGAACAGTGTACTGCTGGCTTTTATCTTGATTTCAGGTGGGGATAGCAGCAAGAAAAAATGGAGCTCTCTGAACAAGGTGTTCTCTGGACAATGGAGCACAGGGTGTACAATGAATTCTTCCTGGAAGGGACATCTGCTTTAAAGGCAGACATGTATATATGCAGATCAGCTGATGCAACAATTATCATATGTGCATGTATTAATTTTTGATCACACTAGATTAGAAATTATTTTGGCAATCTAGTCTAGTACTTGGAAATCACTACTGGATTCAAACTTTGGGTGGCAAATTTGTGTTTTGACCTTTGGCTGGTTCAATCACTAACCTGCTCCTTAAAGCTTATGTTTCAATAGTGATATTACCTCCACGGTACTAGAATATAGGGATAGCCTCATTAGGTAATTCTTTTTGTAGAAGCTGGTTACTTCTGAGCTTTAGCTCATCTCTGTAAAACTACTCTTCAATTTTATTTTTGGTCTGGGGAGCCTATAAAATCCCTCCACCAAAAGGTGGTTTAACTTGAAAAAAAACAAGAATACAAAATAAAGTGTAAATTAATTAATATATTTTAAAATATAATTAGTAAGTCTATTCAAATTTCATTAAATTATATTTTACTGAATTGAATTGAACTGGACTAAATTGAACTAATCTACTTAATATTAGTTTCAATTTTATTTAACAACGGTCTCGATCAAGATACTTTTTCTAAAATTATAACCTCCATTTTATTAAATCTTTTAACCATGAATGTCCGTACGTAACAATGTAAGTACCATTTATTAGATTCTGCTTAAGAATTTTTTCGAATTTTAGATTCGTTTATTACGAATTCCACTTATTGTGGTTTAGGGCTTCTACTAATTCTAGATTCCGGAATTTATTTTATTATAATTTTTTTTAAAATTTTTATAATATGATATTGATTTGTTAAGTTTTTTAGTTTGATTTATATTTTACTTAGTGATTTGTTTTGTACTTATACAAACTTGTATCATAGGTTAGTTTTTTTAACCGTCAATTACTTAAAAACAATTCAATTAATTCATTAGTTAAAAACTTTCAAGGTGTGGGGATGCGAGGAGTTCAAGCTGAAACTTGGATTTATGTAAACTAAATGAATAAATTAAATTCGTAATTAATCACATTTAGTCAAAAGAATACAAATAAATAAACCGCGCATTGCGCGGTACAACCAAACTAGTAGATATTCATATATATTCATAGAAAACCATGTAAGATCTTTATTCAACAATAGATAAGTTAAAAATAAAATTTAGTACCGCGTATAATTAACCTTATCTTAAACTTAGCATTATATATTATGTACTACATAATAACATGTACTACATGTACTTAAACTATGCAATTATATAATACATGCTATCATAGATTCAGGTAATTGACTTTCATTGATTTTTAATTATATAGTTAATTCTATTATTGAATATCAGTCAAGACAGGCTTGAAAGCTTACCTTCTTATCAGGGAAAGGTTTGGAATTTTCGTTTAATAGACTAAATCATTACTAATAAATAAATAGAGGTAGAAAATCAAAAAATAAAGTCACGTGTTTATCCCTTTCTCGTGATTTTTTTCTAAAATAACCTCATTATTGAAACTAATCCCAAAACAATACTCGCTTGAAACTAATTCCACAACTAATGTATTGGAAACCGTTATAATGTGACTAACTTAAACCAAATTTCATAAATTCATATTTTATCTAACTGAATTGATCTAAACTAAAATGAAATAAATTAAACTAAATTTCAAGTACAAACTAAAGTGTTTGACAGATCTCAATACCATCATATAAAGAACTGATTGGAAGGGTAAATAAATTGAATAAGTCTCGAAGAACCCTTAAATGTTTGTCAACACTACCAATCATAAAAGTATACTAGCTCTACAACCTGATATTAAAGCAAAAGAATTGATTTTCGGAAAGATATATGAAATCTGAATTCGGATGAATATGTCTAAATTGGAACGGATCGAATTCAGAGCTACAATTGAGAAAAATCATCGATTTTGCCCTTATGAAAAGGGTGTGCGCTGTTAGATGAATTTGTTTTTCTTTTCATGCTCTATTTCATCCATTTCAGCTTTAAAATCATTATTATTGTTGAATCTTGTTTTGTTTAATGTTCTTCACGTTATGCTCTATTTAGCCAAAAATATATAATTAGCCGTCCCGGCGCAACCAACCTAATTTCTTAAAGAATAATATTTAATCAGGGAACTGAACTTAAAAATCGTCATGACCGGTAAGGTGCAGATGGGGCGACCTGGCCGATAATATATTTTAAATAGAGAAGGATAGGGTGATCGATTTAAGCTTTTGGAACCCTACAAACAAAACCTTGAAGCGAAACACAAATCTTTTTACCAGACAAGGATTCATCCCAAACGATAAATTTGTTGCCACCCTACCATAATACGATTACCACTTGGTATCCATCATCCTGCCGATGTCTCTACAGAGTGCGCCAAATGAGATATCAAATTAAACTACACTAGTGAAAACCATAGTAACTGCTCCAAATGGCAAAATGAGCAGTAAATTATCTAACTAGATTTCTACTGCTGCTGCTCTGAGTCTTTGGCGCCAGTATCTCCAGCTTCTCTGTTCCATCCAGGGCCAGGTCGAGGAGGACGCCCGCCACCCTGTCCGCCCTTTTGTAAGAAGTACTTGGTCAGGAACCCTTCAGCCTTATCAGGGTACTTCTCTCTGACGAAGTTATCCAGGCTCTTTCTGTATGAAAAGTCCTGCTGCTTGTCATCAGTGGAGACAACAAAGAAGCATCGTGTGTCCTGAAAATCTCCGTGCTTGCTTATCTGTCAAGTAACCACTTCAATAAGTATATATGTATCATAGTAAAAATAATATCACATCAAGCTCCAAAACGACACCAGTGGCGACGTAGGTGCAATTATGAACATTATGAAAGAGCGGAGAGTCTTCAAATTCTAAAGATGCACAGCTTTTACCATATTAATGCGACTTAGTACGTGGAACGTATATCACAGGGTCATAGAAAAAAAATGTCTCCCATAGAGAACATAACATACCATGATGTACTTGATTCCTGCTCCAATCTTGGATGCTTTATCTGGATGATACTTGAGTACTTTTTCAACTATGTACGATTGATCGTCAGCAGATAAAGGATCGCCGTCTTTGTACCTAGAACCAAAGTCAGAAGCTTTTAATCAGTACAAGCAAAGTCCTAATAACGCAATCAGACTACAGATGTACATATAAAGTCCAAAGCATCCTGAAATTTAATAGCTTAGTTTGTACCATTTCATTAAAGACGGCCAAAACTCATTTCCTTTCAAACAATGCATAAGGCAAACTCTGAATTTAATAAATACTCAGCAGTACTAGTCACTATCTGGACTGATAAAACTCCAGGTGTTACTATATCAGAGTATAATTTCAAATGTACTAAAACATCAGATAAATTGGAAAAAAAAATAATAAGGAAAGGGATTCAGTGCACAATTTATTCTTATTTTTAAAAATTAATTGGTCAAATTATTTATAGCAGGAGAATGTCACTTACCCTGTCTGCATTATATTTCTAATGTTCTGCATGATCGGTTCAATGTCACCAAGAACCTCTCCTTCTTCCTCTGTGAAAAGGTCAAGTGGCTTCCTTGTTATTGTAAAACCTCCACTTCCTCTGGAGTTGTCAGAATTTCTGGCAGCGTTGTCTGTGCCTTTTCTGGAGTCCCGGCTACTAGGAGAGCCCCAACTCTGATAGTTTTTGTTGGGTTCCCCTTTCGACCCTCTTCTCTGGCCCCACTGTGACTGTGCATCTCCTTTGTTGCCAAAATTACCACCCCAAGATGACCCAGCCTGCTTATCAGATACCTTAGTAGCCCATCCTCCTGAATCCACCGCTGTTTTACCAGTATCATCCTCGTTGGCTTCTTCAGCTGGCTGCTTCCAATCTCCTACCTTTTCATTAGTACCTTGTCCCCACTTGGACCAACCTGAATCAGTTGCTGACTTAGGAGACTCGGAATTCAGGCCTTTGTCAATTTTCTTGTTCCAGCCATTGTAAGTTGAAGATACTGATTCCTTGCTTGTGCTTTCAGGCTTCCCTAGTTTACTTGACCAATCAGCATCTGACACAGATTTATGATCCTCAACATTCTGGCCTTCATCCATGGTTTTCTTCCAGTCCTCACTTGAAGAACTCAGGCCAGGATCAGACTTTCTCTGCCAGGGAGATGTAGGTTCTGATTGCTTGCCCCAACTAGTTTTAGCTGCCAAAGGTGAATCAGCCTTAGGCTCAGTGGATTTCCCCCATAGAGAGGAAGGTACTGCCTTCTCACTAGCATCTTGTCCCCACCTGGACGAATCTGAACAAGTAGCTGATTTAGGAGATTCAACATTTAGGCCAATTTTCTTATTCCAACCATTGAAAGATTCTGATTTCTTGTTTGTGCTTTCAGGCTGCCCTAGTTTACTGGACCAGTCTGCATCACGGTTGGAGGGTTGTGCTTCTTTCTTAGATGAGTCATCACCAGTAGCATTACCCCAGCCAGACCAGGCTGACTCTGATCCTGTACCAGCGCCTGCCTGGGCTTTGTCAATTTTCTGGTCCCATGCTCCACCAGCTTTTGTGTTGTCACTCTTGTTGTTCCATCCTGTGCAGGTTTCGGAAGCCGGGGAAATTCTTTCAGAATCCGACATTCTCCCCAAAGCAGGCGACGATCCCCATTGCTTGCCTGTTTTCAAAGGTTCTTTAATGCCCCATTGACTAGATTTAGCAGAGTCCGGTCCTGCTCCATGTGATTTATTGGAGGCAGCCTCCCAGTCATTGGTAATCTTGACAGCATGTGGCGTGTTGCAGTCCATTTCAGGCTTCTTACCCCATGCTGAAGAACCTAACTGGTTCGAGCTTCCTTCAGTTTTCTTTGCATTCCACTGAAAGCTGCGCGATTCATCTTCCAATGTATCACTCACTGCAGCTTTACCCCAGTCAGAGCCTGCAGCTTTTTCACTACTTTGGCTGGTCCTTACTTGATCCCAACCTCCCCCACTACTCTGGCCTTTCCCAGCTTTATCCCAACCTCCCCCACTACTAGAATCCTCATTATCCTTGCTCACTGCAGCTTTACTACCCCAGCCAGAAACTGCAGCTTCTTCATTACTTGGGGTGGTCTTCACATGCCCCCAACCTCCCCCACTACCCTGGCCTTTCCCAACTTGATCCCAACCTCCCCTACTACTCTGGCCTTTTCTCAGTTGATCCCAACCACCACTCACCTCTTCCATTGGTGCTGGATCCTTACTCCAATCATGTTGATTGAGCTCAACATCTTCAAAAGTTGGCTGATCAGAGTCTCTAACAGGAGACATGTCTCGAACAGGAGAGTCATGGTGCAGATCCTCAATTTCTGCCCCAAGACAAGTTGTACTTGTTTCTTCTCCAAAGGAAGCCCCTCTTACCATCTGGAGAAAATCATACACATCTACACCATCTGGTTCCTTTAATTCAACCTAAACATCCAGGAATGAGATTTCAGTAGATAATAAGACTAAAATAAATTGATTGCATTGTCAAGTATCAGTTTTATTACCCAAGAGAGACAATATATAATCTTCGTCAGTGATTACTTATACATCACATCTCTTGAAGAAACCAGAAATACCACCCAATTCACTAAGCATGCAAGAAAACTAAAACATAGTGAAACAAACCTTTCTCGTGTCCAGAAGAAGATCAAATGCAGATCCAGTGCCTACAGCTACCTGCTTCCCCCAGGCACAAGATGCTACAATGCTTGATAAAGAATCGACATGGCACTTTTCAGCAGCTTTTTCAAAACATTTTCTTGGAGCCTGGTAAGTTAACGCAAATCATAATGAAAACATGTTGCCAAATGGACCAAAGTATGAAGTTCTGAAGAAAATTGAGAATAAAAGTACACTCACAAACAATGTTGCTTGCATAAATGGAACTTGCACATTTAATGATTGTGACAGAGCTTTTATGCCACCAATATTGAAGCCAATCAAATTACCAGAATACGTCATGCTGTTAGCTAGCAACACAAGGTGGTCTTTGAGAACACCTTTTGTCACCATTGTAACTGATGTCGAGAGACGCTGTAAAAAAAAGCAAGGGTTCAGATTGTAATTCAGTAAACACGCGACAGGATATCATGGAAAAAGTTCAAGATAAGCACATAAGAAATTTATAATATATTACACAAAAATCAGTTAACTGTTAGAAAAATTACACCCTGCAAAGGATTCTCACTGGCTATGCAAATTTTTCAATGATTAACTCCACGTGTTAGGATAAAGGCAGGTGACTGTTAAAATGCCTCATTGTTTTCCACGTTTTCAAAGTGTGTGATTGGGGGTGAGGGGGCATTTTATAACATCAAGTTTCAGAGCATTATAAGAGAACCTGGACTGCTTGTTCAAAAGCACATGAAATCCCTAGCAACTCTTTAACTTGATTAACAGCATATGGAATTGAGCGCTTCGTATCAATCAAATGCATGATAGGAAGGCAGGCATCCATGCAAACCCGCCAAGAATCACCAGTATGTTTCACTGAGTGCTTCTCAAGAACAACATCCAAAACCAGTTCACCCTTTTGACCCATGTGTTGGCTTTTTATCCAAGTTGATGCATCAGGGCTAATCCAGTTTATGGTGGCAGAGGATACTCTTGGATCACCTGCAATTGATTTAGTGTAAGTACAAACAAGATCAAATATTTAATTGAGGAACAAAGAATAGATATACCGTATGATCGCTAAACATCAAACAATAAAAAGGAAATAGAATATATCAAATAAATCAACCCATCAAAGAACATATGCACCAGAGAATAATGTTTCTTTTCACAGCCCTGCCTACCACCCACCCACCCATTGAAGAAAAAAAAGTTCCACAAGGAATTAAGAAGATGCCTGAAATTTTTATATAAGTGGGTCAATAACACAGAAACTGATGTCAATAAATTACATAAACGGAGCTTAATTCAAGGCGATAATAATAACTTGATCTTCCTTTGTGATGCAGACTAAAAAAATACTAATGAGACCAAAAGAGACTGACTATATACAACTATCATGCTCTCATAACTCAAGGGACTGAGATTTTTTGGTTAGAGAGACTTATGGTATCTTCAAAACAAATTAAATCCCCACAGTAATTTCACATACAAGGTTCTATGCCTATGACCATGCATTTTGCGAATAAAGCGCCTATTAGCCATGGCTTCAGATTCAAGATACAATAGTTTGCACACGAGAAACAAAAAAAATGTAGAACCATAAAAAATAGTAGACAGAGTAAACAATCCACAACTAGTACTATTCTCTGAAATAGAATAATTACAAATAGCACCTTTTATAACTGTCTCCAATAGAGGTGGGCAAATCTCTTCGGCAAGGGAATGACAGCGTTGTTCTAAATCATGATTACTTGTTCCTTGCAAAATGGTCAAGCATGGCACTGGCTTACACTTGGAAAAGCAGCCAAAAGAACAGCATTCACTGCAAACAATACCAATTATTTAAAAATGAGACTAAAGTAGAATGACTAGTAATTATTTGTAAGCTCAAGTTTAACAATTTAGTAGAAATCACTACTCAGACTGTTCCAAAAAATCTGACGTTTCCAGTAGATACTAATGTGAGAATAAATGGAATTTACGCAGCCACTTCAAGCTTAAAATTATAAATGGTTTTTGTGAAATTACTATTAGAAGGGAATTGAGAAAAATGAGCAAGTGGAACTCTGAAAATATGACTCTTCCAGTATGATAAAGTATCTTTTGATTTAATTGAGGGTCCAGTTTTGATGTCAACTAACCTGACTTCTACAGTGATTCTCTTGAACTTGAGAGCAGTTTTTTTCCCCTTTTGCAGTGAACTAATGGTGTGCTCACAGCTTGATAGGATTTCATTCATGGTAACATTACAACGCTTCAGAAGTGCCTATAAAAGCAACACCAACACAATTACTAATCCAAGTAAAGTCACTTTTAAGAATCCTGTAGGGGAATAATTATAAGCACCTCATCAAGATGAACATGACCAACAACACCTTTATCATTTTCAGAGCTCTCATACGATGATTGTTCTCTATACCTGAAATTTCTCCCCAAAAACAGAGGTAAGCAAGATCATAAACAAAAACAATAGCGCACAAAGAACAATTTAAGCAACAATAAAGTATTATCACTAAACATTGCCAAAAACATTAAGCTAAACGTAAAGAAGTTTGTCCTTAAAAAATAGGGTACAGTAGCACTAATAAGAAGATATAACATAACAGGCACTATCAGGCTTGCTCAAAGGGACCATCAAATATTTTCAAGCAAATCATACAGGTCACTGGTTTCAATCATCAACAGTCTGTAATATATAAACCAATAGATAAGAAATATTAAACAGTAAGGTTCTGTAGCATGTCAAATAAAATAGATTTTCCAACTAAATCATCATGTCAGAAACAGATAGTCATAGTCTGCCAAAGACAACATTGATTTTTCCAGCACCATAATTAATCACTTAAGAGCTTCTTTCATAAATCAAACATGAAATCAAATATCATTTTATAGCATAGAAGAAATAAACCATAGATGTCCAAGAAACAAAAAAATCCTCCTATATCACATCAAATCTACATCAAATCATACGTAGATATTTGAGAGAAAATATAAGGGGTGGGGCATACTCAATCAGAAGTTCCATGGCTGCATCTTTAAGGCTGACTTTCTTCAAGTGATTTTGGACAGTGCATGCAGCATTTTCTACACAATGTTTCCACCCGCAACCACAGTCATTCAAATAAAGTCTGACACGGCGGTCGGAAACATCATTTCTGAAGTTGACACTACAGAGCAGAATCTCCTGAGTTCAAAAGTAAAGGGTGTGTTAACATGTTAATACCAAATCATAAGAATAATTAGCACAGAGAAACATTTGCAAGTCTTTTTACCTTCATCATTTCCCAGGAAGAGTTGCTGCTTGGTGAAGAATCAAGAACTGCCTTATAAGCAGGGTTGGACATTGCTGTTGCAGCCAGCACCCCAACCGGTTCACCAGCACCAAACTCATTATCAGGGGTAAACCCATTTGTGCCATACTCAAACTGAATGATAGAGTTTGTACACACATTTCTGACAGTGCCATCATAGCAAATAACAACATCACGGAGAATGGCCATGAGATTCTTAAATAAAGTTCCTGGTTCTGTTAGTCCTCTACTTGAACGGACAATAACTTCTCTACTAGAGATTGAGTGAACCATCTCTTGGTATGGATCCAATCCACGAAAGAGACAGCTCCTAACTAATCCAAATTCCTCAGATGGGTAACTCTCTCTAGATGGGTATTGTCTTCGGAATAGCAGTGCAAGATCACTCACCAGTGTCTTCGAATAATACTGTCCCTTATTTGACAACTGCATACCCAAGAACCCAATTTGTTGGACCACTTTACTCAGACCAGATTCACTTTTAGAATCAATCAAAAAACCAATGGCAGATGAGCTAAGCAGGGAGTTTGATATATGTAATCTTATTCCTCGTAAGTGGTTGTTTATCTGCAATTGAACAGACTCAGATGATAGCAAGTGATTAAACAGCTTCGAGATACTTCTTAAGCTATCCTGGATATACTGTATTGATGCCTTTGGAACATAGAAATCTCTCAGGCACAAGCTAAACCCCTCAGAATGTAAACTTTCCATCAGCAAAGGGGTTAAACAATTGAAATAGCTGATCACCTCTTTTGGACCCTTGGTAAACAGTATAGAGCTAACTATGTCAGTGAATGTTGAATGCACCAAGTCCTTATTGAAATCAAACTTCACCAGCTCATTCTTATAGGTCAGGTACCTCTCTCCACTACCATCAAAAGAAGGGGGTAACGCAGCCTGTAGCACCTGCAGAACAGTCCAAAGAGGGCCAGACCGGCAACAATTAAGTAGGGCAGGATCTGGTAGTGACCTTGGGACATACATCATCAACTGTTGAGCAGCTACTTTACCAAAAAAATACTTCTTGAACATCAGCTTCAGTGACAATGAACTGTCAGTTGTCAACTGTAAATTGAAGTTCCCTGTGTGAGAGCTTAATAACTGTTTTTCCACTGAAAACAACTCCAGGACTTCTGCTCTAGCTGCAAGGCACTGGGGATAGAACAAATGGATACAATCACCATCAAAATCAGCACCAAGAGGACCACATATCAGGGGATTGATCTTCACAGTGTGGTCCTCATGAATGTATACTCTAAGAGCTTGCAGGGAATGCTTATGGGTTGTAGGTGGCCTATTTATAAAAACCATATCCCCGTCCATAATCCTTCTGTGTACAACTTGACCTAGTCTTAAAAAGGTATGACCTTTTGAACCTTCTCTAAGGGAATACGTAGACATCCCATCCCTATAAGTTAAACACAACTTCTCATCAACAAGTTTCTGAAGGTAACTCATGTTGTTCTGACTGACTCTCTCTTCAAACGTGATTTTCTGTGCTATTTCAATCGGTAAACCTATTTCATTGACCCCTATATATGGGTCTCCAGTAATAACACTACGGGATGAAAATCCTGAACTTTTTCTGATAAATAGAGTCTTCATCTTATCCAACCATGCTCTAGTAGATGATGTACTTGACTCTTTGTTGACTCCAAACCGATTATCCACATCTCGAGATGCCTAAGAGGAACTTCCTGGATTAGAAGATTGTGGGGAGGGAGGGGCTAAAAGTGTGCCAAAGCAAATAATAATATAATATAATAACAATAAAAGTTAGTATATTGATTGCTTTCCCCATGTATAAGAAAGGATTGGTTCAGGCATGGAGTAGAAAGAAAAATTATGTAGTTAAACAAATCGAATCCAAATACTACATACCTTGCCTGTGCCACGGAACTCAAAATACTGTGCTATGACAGCTTGCAAGTCGTTAGCTTCAATGTAATGGGAATCAAAATTCGGTCTCCCAGTCCTCGAATTCTTAATGAGCTCTATTTGTTTCAGCACTCTTTTAAGCAAAGACAAAGAATGGTCCTGCAGTGAAAGATAAAATACCTATGTAAAAATGCTCATAAAATTAGTAATCCATCAAGCATCCTTATAAAATTACTAACCCTAGACATAATGTTTGTTCCATCAGACACATCAGGTACCGATAGGCAGTTTGGAGGGACTGGTAAAAACTGCAGAACATAGCCTTCCTGAGGAAAGAACCCTTTAGCCAAAAGCTTCTTTTTTGTGTCTGTGGGAATTTTTCTCAGAATACTCATCACCTGGTAGCAGTTGGGATACAAAAGGGGGAAAAATGTAAGAAAGCAATAAAGATTCTTGAAAACAAAATAAGTTTAGGACATTATCTTATTTCGAAATCCCCAAAATTGTGTTACAGTGAATTTCAGGAACTTGCTAACCTAAATCATCGAGAAAAGATGTTCAAACCATGAAACACAGAATATAATCACATGATAGAACCCAACATAAAATTCAAGAGCAACTAGCATGTACGTACATAGAAGAGAATAAAACATATGCACAGACATGAATGACTGTAATGGAGTTGCAAACATTTTACACAATCTTTGCCTAACAAATGAACACGGCAGCAGATAGTTCACTTTAATTAAAGAAGAAACATCAATACAAGTTTACTTTAGATTTAAGCTTTGTTTACAGAAATTAATTTGAGTTTTCTTCCAGCATGTTCACTCAAGGGAGAAGTATAAGAGATAATCATGCCAGGAGTGTAACATAGCGACGAACGTCATACAAATATATAATATAATCAGGAACATCCAAATTAAAACCAAGTTAACTAAATTCCAATTTGCACCAAACCTCAGATGCAAGCAATGGTCGCCCGCTTTTATCACCACGATAGCGAAAACCATACTCTAAGAAATTCCAGAAATCGTCTGGTGTCTTTCTTGATGGCACTTTCAGAAACAGGTAGGACGCACCCTCTTCAGTTTTTACGTCAACTGTAACTTGTGATACCTCCTAGACAACATAAAAATGAAGTAGGTAAGGGAGAGAGAACAAGAAACATGTAGAAATGACAAATAAACAATATCTCACATGCATTCACCCAAAGAATACATCCAACTTTGAAGGGAATAGTGCATGGTGCAGTACTAAAAAATGGAAAGATGCGGGCAGGGGTAAATAATTGAAGACTACACCTTCAACTAGTTTGCCTTGTTCTGATCTAAGAACTATGGGGTATAATAAGCAGCCAATTCAAGGACCCCTTATCATTGAACATGAATAAATGCAGATATCAAAGGCAACAGGCTCAATTTATTGCGATAGGATCAGTCGCGATTTCAAAAACAAACGTAATGGTTCACTGGTTCTAGTATTCACCTCACAACATGAAGCTAACATTCGCTCGATAACACCCGCATTCTTGACCTGAGGCTGCATAGAAGGTGAAGACCATCAATTTAAACTTGGAAGAAACATAGTGTGAAGCTCAAATCAACTGGAAGTAAAACTATAGAAGAATCTTTAGACTTCATTTTAGTTCTCGCATGAGCATAATCACGTGTACTATATGAAGAGACAATAAACGAAATCAAACAAGGATCTTCTTGTAAGCACATCTCTACGCTAGACGAAAAATTACATTCTTCTTGTAAGCACAATCAGTCCTTCGCATATTAAGGATTTAACTATGACATACCTTTCTGTTTTTAATCTTCAAGCACTTTAAGCACAACAAATTCAGCATGCGCTTCAATTCTCCAACATGGTCAGGATGATATATAGGTATTGGTAATTCAATGTAGCCAGAATGACCTGATAATAGCAGTTGTCATAAGTTTAAGTGGAGGTTCTTAAACAATAAAAATTTTGCATACAACTTCAATGGAGAAGTCAGCAGTTATGAGTATACCTTCACACTGCCCAGGCTCAGAAGTATTACAAGCTTCACACTTCCCAGCTTCAAGGGGCAGACCAAGATACGGATTTGAGAGTTGACTAGCGTGGGTGATGCCACAATTACTGATAGATGGTGTAGTCTATCCAAAAAAAATAAAACGTGAGTTAATTATAATCTGAAGAAGTAATTATAGCCAAGAAATATCAATTTAATAGCTGAATAACATGCAATCATAGAGGTGTAAGGGTGTTATCTGCTTCTGGTAAATTAAATCAGTAGAGCAACAAATAAAACAAAGTTAAAGCATTCAAAAAATTGAGTTTGTGGACAAAATATTTATTGTACAATCCAAACGCAGAGGAGACATAATTAGAGTTATCCAGCCACCCAAATAAATCAGGACTCACAATCTCTTGGCGAGTTGCTAAACTGAAGGTGATTCCAGTTATTTTACCCCCTGGTACACAATAGGATGGGCTCTCTTCCATAGTGTAGCACAATACCCTGAGGAAAAACACACGTGAGAATCACCAAGCAAGAGAGGTATGCATGTATCTTAGAGCAAAATTTTCAGCAAATCGAAAACATAGTCGAACAAATGACCAGCTGAACCAACACTCACAGCAACAGAATTACATAGAGATGAAAGTGCATGAATAATACACATATGCTATAAGGTCTATAAGGAGCTTTATATTAAAAAATCAAGGGTAAATGGTCAAGTAGAAGAAACACCCAGGGTATTGGTCAGCATGCAACACTTAACATGTAAACATTTAATCCCAGACTTGAGGCACTGACGATCAATAATACAAGAAGAGAACAAAAATGGCCACTGGTGGTTTACAATTCAAGACTCTTATCAAATACAGTAAGCAGTTTCAAGGAAGCAAAGTCATTTGAGGAATCAAAATGAATGATGGGAATAGATGTCACATGTTTAATCGAGTTCATCTACATTCGCTGAATTGAAAGGGACTAGTAACCAAAACAGCACAACCTCTAAACACAAATGCATAATTCAAGTCTCAGAGACCCGGGTCAAAACATATCTAGAGTATACGTACCTAAAGCAACAGACCAGAAAAGCCGACTTACGCCATCTGTGCCCTGGAATCACAAAATCTTGAGTTAGCAACCATAAATCAACAAAAAAAAAAGAGTTGAAATTAAAGAAAACACACATGCAAGGACATAAACTAAAATTCTCCTCTTCAAGAGCAGATTTCTCGCAAGATAGACAATAAAATCGCACCAAAACCCACCCAACCCGCAAAACCCAAAACCCTTATTTTGAAGAGAAGAGCAATTGACAAAAGATATGACCCAAAAACCAAAAACTGACCCAAAAACCAAAAACTCAAACAAAGCCAGCACACAGACACAGAGAGTGGCACGTTCGTACAAAAGGTGAGACCTTTACCCTAGAGAGAGAATGGGGAAGAGCGCCGGAAGAGAAACAGAGAGAGAAAGCAGGAAATGGGGAAAACAGTACAAGGGCCAAAATAAAATAATTTTTTGCTCAGCACTCAGGAGCTATATATATAGAGAGAGGGGGAGGGGGGGAGGCGATGAAGGCTCGAGAGTGCAGAGTGGAGACTATAGAGAGTGCAGAGCTCTTTTTTACCAGACTCCTTTCTATATTTTCCCTTTTATTTGCCCTTTTGGTCTTTGCTCTCTCGATTCTTTTTCTTTTTCTTTTTCAATTTCTTTTTCAATTTCTTTTTCTGTAGAACTGTATTTGGTGAAATGAAATTATTGTGATTGGCCTAATCCTACATAGCTACCTAAATTACAAATAGACCTGTCCTTTTCTCGAATCTCCAATCAAGCCCAACTCTCGATGATTAATTTTCTAAATTGCATATACATTAAGTAGTATTTCATGGTCTCCAAATGTTTTGTTTCTGGTCTCTAAATAAAAAGTTCAAAGTTTATGACATTCAAACATTCGAATTATATATTTTATGACCCCTAAAAGTTTAAAATATAGTGTTCAGGACCCTAAGATCAATTCCGTTAATTTCCCTAACTTCTGTTAAGGACATTTTAGAAAATTCATATATTTAAATAAAAGAATGACTATGGACGTCAGAATCACGTCACCGTATTCTTCTGCACATATTCCAGTCACCGGGTCTTCTTCATCCATACGGCGCGCATCCAGAAGTCAGAGAGTCTCCCCGCTCTAAACTCATCCAAACGCCGGCACCATTCCCATGGCGACCTGGGAATCACCGTCCAACGGTACCATCACCCCACAGCATTGTCGCCTCAATCCAGAATCCCTCCTGCCTAATTCACACATCCCACAAACCAACCACCAACATGAGCGTAGCTTCTGATCAATTTCCTCGCCCGCCCATCACCACCTATCTGCATAATCGCGGAGGTCAACGCCACTTATCTGCATAATCGCGGCGGTCAGTGCCACCCCTGCACCACTATTGCATCCAACATCATCACAAATTTGTTTTTCAAGGTGCTTGATTCTGACAGGGTCTCCGGAGCGCACAATCGTCCTATAGCATTGTCTTTTTCTGGTGGATCAAGATTTCTGATGATCTTAGTGATGTTGTTGACACTGAAGAGTTTGTGCGCATTGAGGAATTAGCGTTGCCGATGATGCAGTTCGGTGCGCATTTCCGTCACCGTCCAACTCTCACCACCTCAACTAAGGCTCCACCTTAATAAGCGACGCAACCGATCGATTTCACTGTCAAATTAGAAAGAAATTTTCAAAAACATCAGACTTTGTTCAGCTAATTATCAGCAGAAATCGGCCAGAAGGAGTACGAATACATACCTTTGCGAGAGCTTCTCATTCCTAATGGCGTGCCCAATTTGGTTTTGGAGCTGATATTAATGGTTCCAATGTAATATCCAAAAAATTTGGGGCATAAGGCGACATCGACAAAAGGTGCTGCAAATCCCATTCGATGGTGAAGAAGAACATGTTGAGGCCAAATTTTAATTTTATAATTATCAATTGTAAATGACTAAAAAGCCCCCTAAAAACCGCCCATTTTAACGCAAAGCGTTGAGGAGCCATAAATTTTATATTTCATATATTTGGGATCCATAAACTTTGCACTTTTTATTTAGGGACCACAAACAATATATTTAAAAATTTTGGGAGCCATACAATACACATCACTCTTGCATATATACTAAGAAGGGCTCCTTTTACCTATACCATGTGACTCTTCTCAGTTATTATGGTAGTATAGTAGTATCAAAATAAATAATAACAATAAAATGGTAATGAAATATTAGGGAGCCATTTGAAATGTTGATTTACTCATTCAGAATTTCATAAAAATGGTGAACCGATACGCTCTCTATCTGTTTTTATAATCATCTTTTCAAATTTTATCAAATATATTTTTGATTGGTTTTAAATTATCCACTTTGAGACAAGAAAGGTGTGAAACTATGTTTTTTAAGCGAATTCTAAAAACGGGGTGAATATACATTCTCAAACTCTCACCTTCCATCTGTTATTATACTTGTCGTTTATAAGTTTTATTATGTGGTTGACTAATGATACATTTATTTAATTAAAAAATCTATCTAGTTATTATAAAAACAAAACACTCTCATAATTCATAACTTTTTTCAATGTCTTATTGTGACCCTTGATCGGCAGTGAAACTCTTATTTGTGAGTTGTGACCCAGTGACCCCCTTCACCGACAGTGACTGTGAATTTTTGCAGTATTGTTAATAAAAATGACTAAGATATCCTTATAATTAACTAGACTGTTTGCTTCTTGTTTTTTCTCCTACTCCTCCTTGTGATTTCAACATCATCATGTATAATAGAAATGGTAAATTATCATAACCCTTCTACAGATTAACATAAATACATAAAATGGGAACATTCTAGTCACTTCATGACATAATTTCTTAAATTATTGAGGGTGTCTTAGTCATTTTCATTAGTGATACCGCTAAAATTCATGGTCAATGCCGATGAAGGGTCATAGTATGAAAAAATAATTACTAGTCAAGGGTCACAATAGGACTGTTCGAGAAGTCATGGCTGCAATATGATTCATCAAAGAACCCAAAGTTACAAGAGAACTTTTCTCTTATTATAAATTTTAGTTTTTGGGTTTTTTGTTTAATTAATGTTGATGCTTTAGAAGCAGTCAAATTCTTTCTTTCCTCTCTTTTCTCTCTCTCCAAAACTCCATTGCTTGAGAAACATCTTCAGGGGGTGTTGCCTCTCACTTGTTGATGAGGATGACGAGGCAGTGACACGTGAGATGATAATGATGGATGATTTGATATTAGCATGAGGATGAGATTTGATTTGATTTGATTTGATTTGATTTTTATATGTTTTATATTTTTTGTTATTATAAATATTGTATTTCCGGTAGGATTATATTTTCTTTTAGTTTATATATATCACACAAAAAAAGCGATTCGCTCGCACTCAGCGCCCCACCTGCCCGACACCACATGCTTTGATGGAGAGATAAGTCACGGTAACCCAGAGCCAGGACCCATTGAGCGTCCTTTGTCTCAGTGCGCACAAGGGACCTTGCAAGCAAGAAATCCCCACCTTGCCGCTGCCAAGACTCAAACCTTGAACCATATGGTCCATATCACAATTAACCCATTGTCCCAACCGTTGGGCTACACCAGTGGGCGTCTTTTAGTCTATACATATATATATATATATATATAATATTGGTTTGTTTTATGTATTCAGACAGTTTTTTGATGAAATAATATTTTGAGAGTTTTTACTCTGTTCAGAACTTGTCTCTTGCAAGAGAGAGAATGTTTGAGCCTAAACCCTAGGTATTCTCAGAATCAATAGGATTTAGAAAAGGATCATACCTAGGTATTCTAAGAATCAATAGGTTGAACCTTTGTTACGTTTCACACTGCATCACCTATGGTACCCCACCTGACTTTTACTGTCTTGTATTCTAAACCAGTTTTCAGCCCCGGTGACCATGGTAACATGATCGATTGCAACATGATCGATTGGACCTACAAACTTTATGGTGCTCATCACCAGCGGGACCATGGTCACCGACACTTGTTGCCTCCAATGGCAGAGACGGTCCCATTGGCAAGGAGCACCACAAACCACCACCTAGAAGCACACATTTGAACAATCTTTTCAGTTCCTTGAGCACAAGTAATGTGGATGGTAGTCGCCCAATGCTGAATCGATACAACGTAATAGACCTGGTCTCAGTCGGCTCGGCCTAATTCGAACTAGTTAGGTTTGGTTCGTGCGATTCGGGTGGGTTGGCTAATTTGGGTCATGTTTAGTATAAACAGGCTCTGATGGGTCTGGCACCATTAGAAATGAGAGGTGGTTTTACGTTCCTTTTCTTTTCTTTGATTATGATATAATTTTAATTCATTAGTGTAAGTGTTTGAATTGTATATTTGTTATAAATATTGGATCAACTGTTAATTTTGGTTTCTATTCTTCAGTGACACTTTGTTTGACTTTCGATTTGGTTAGTGGTTAGAAGATATTCGAGTCAAACTATTTTAAATACACACTCTCATTAGCGATTTCATTTTCATACTAGTGGAATTGGTTTCTGTTCACCTTGTTTCGTGTTAGATAGTATCTGTACGTGCCTAATACTGTCATAACTATCTTGGAAAATATCTTTCATTATGAGATTGACCAGAGAGTGACGATGTTAAGTTGATATAATCATAACAGACTTGGTGTCTCTTTTACTGTGTGACTATTCGAAAAGTAATACCAATATTTGAGCATAGTCCAAAGTTTTGAAGACTGTAGTTAGCCAAGATTGGTTGGAATTGTTCTGATTGATTGTATCCTTATTATCTCATTTAGGATAGATATGCTTGATGGTGCTCGGTCTCACATGCCTTACTCGTTCAATCCGGTCTAGGCCTAGTTGGCCCGCGGTCGATCTCCGTGGTACATGATTGGCTCAGCGGCCCATGGACTGATGGATCAGAGTTTTAAGAGTTAGAAGCACAATATAGGTAATTAAGTATGTCGAATTAATTATAAAAGGAAGATAGAATTTTATAAAACACCACTAATGTTTACTAAAATTGCAAAAAAACATCACTAAACTTTGAAAATAGAAAATTATGTCACTATACTTCAAAAAAGTTTCAAATAACATCTATTAGAAGCCCAGATGGGGAAAACATGCCCGCTGGGTAGAGAAGTCCATTATGGGTAAAGGTCGGGAGAATGCGGATATACAAACGTGCAGATAGGTCCATCACACAAACACAGTGATATTTCATCATAAAACCAATTTGCAATATGAGGAGTAGCCCACCAAATTTATACACTGAACTTCAGACCCATTATCTTCCGATGTGGGATGACTTCCAAGTACATCATTCAGTTGGATAAAATCTGTTATATTTCATAAGGGTACAAATGTCATTTTATACTATTTACTGTTCGTTTGTCTTTCTTTCCTTATTGTTCATCGTTGTTCTACTCTTTTTACCATCGCCGTCGGAGGAGACCTACTTGGGAAAAACCAAATAAAAAACTTCATACTTCAAATTGAAAACATACCAAAAAAAAGTTTTAATGGGTCAAATTTTGCAAGCATGAAGCTGTAACATTTGCACATTGTTGTATGCAATTCTCAACAAACAAAATCTAAAATCCAAACAAAATTTTACTATTTTGACTATACCCTTACCACCTATGAAAAATTGGTTAAAAAATCTATAGAGCAAAACATAATTAATAATTGTACCTCCACGCTGGCCCTAGATGTTTTGGGGTCTGAGGCGATCCAAAAAAAGCCCTATATATGTTCAAAATTAGAATCAATTTTATGATTTACTTATTTAGTATCGCTGTGCATATTTTTTAAGAAGCAAATTTGATAATCAAACTTTTTTAAATAAGCTCTTTAACTAGATTTCATTCAATAGAACGTGTGTAACTAGTCCCTTTTTACTTTTTTGGTTTTTTACTAAATTCGTTTTAATTATAAAGGGCCTAAAAAACAGAATTTATAACATAAAAACAGGCTTTAAACAGGTCTGGAAATTCAATTTGAATATGGGCACAAAAAATTTGAAATTTAAATTTAAAACGGCCCAAAATACTTAAATTTAACACCTATAATAAGTGGTTAAATCATAAATGTTTTTAAAAAACATTTGTCCCTTAAAATAGATTGGATTTTTAGGCATGAGGTAAGGGCCTCAATTGCCTTAAGGTTGGGCCGCCCCTGTGTACCTTCCTCAAATCCATGACAAGATGTAGACTTCCTAGGACTGAAATTCCTAAGGAACTCATCCTGTAATAACATCTGAATTATATGATTAAGAGAAAGACACAAACCCATCTTCGGAAAAGATATCATGCTCAAATTTTCAATAGTGAATAGCCACACAAATATACCACTTATTTATTGGAAAAATACTACAAGAACAATAAAAGGCAAGACAAATAGTCTAATGTATTTGCATATATACCACTTATTTATTGTCAATACTGATGATGATGATGATGATGAACACAGTCGACTCATGATAAACGGTAAAAAAACAATGCAGTTGAAGAGCAATTGTGAAAATGCAAATTGAAGTTGGAGGCGATGTCCTACGAACAACAAAAATATCACGTGAGATTTTGAATCTCGCCTGAAGAAGATGTAGGAGAAGCTTCAATTTCTAGCTGATTTGAAAGCGATATTGAACGCAAAAATTAAATCCCATGCAAAAGCAATCATTGAATCGGAGGCGCCATTGGGCGTTTGATCATAACGAAGGCCAAATTCAAGTAGACATTTATAAACGTAAAAAATATCGTTCTTGGGATCTGAAAAGATGAAGTTGGATTCCGGTGAGGTAGTAGAAATGCCGGCGATGGAGCGGTAGTCCTTGAGCAGTTTGAGCTCCTAACAAAGTGTTGCAAGGCCGTAGAGGTAGGCTGCTTCGACCAACCCAGTAATGGCAAGCTTCTCATGCCGACGTGGCGGCAGAGCAACTGAAGATAAGAATATGATGATGATGTATAGAGCGACAGATCTAACTGTCCACATTTTACACAATAAAAAATACATTCAAATGTGATTGATAAATTGACTTTGAATATTCAACTAAGAAACTTTTAATCACACCAAGTGCATCAGTTAACTATTGCTTTTTTGCCACCAACTTCTATCCATTTTGATATTTTAATCAACCTGCGAGCAACAGTTCGCAGCTGCTTGCCACACATTTAATTTGTTCTCAAGAGTAACTAATTGGGCAATTTAATATACAAATTCAGGGATAAATCCAACCCAAAATCAACGTTAAAACCCACATTGAGTGGGCTCAAAATCGAGCCCATGTACAATCAGCAAATTTTCAGCGTATTGTGATCGCGGTGTCGCAACGTGCATGGGGTCTACCAAAAAATTCAACACGGACTTCAGTCAAAATGCCAAGTCACCAATTATTTCAGTGTAAATATTACTACCGCTGAAAAGCCGGGCCGCTCATCTTGCTCTTTTAACGAAATTTTGTAATAGCGTTGAAAGCGTTTAAGTCAACACTTAAAATTTCTTGACCAATACAGTATTTAGCGCTGAAACATTTTGCATTTCAACGCTTTTATACATTTTATCAACAATTTTACATAATACCGATGAAAAACCTCCTCAACTTTCTAGTAGTGATAAGGGGTTTCATTCTATCCATGAGCAGTTTTAAAAATATTTTATTTATACAGTTTGATAAATGTTGGATAATAAACTAAGTTTCCAGTTTAGATTAGGTTTATGAAGTATCCTATTATTGTTGGGATTGGGTTTCCTGTTATTGGTTGGTTTGTGTATGTTGGGTCATTATAAATAGAGGCCCTATGCCAAGGATTAGGGGTGTGTTTTAGAACCAAAAAGATTGTTTGTAATTTGAAAGGTGTTTGTTCGAGTTTTAATAAAGTTGAATTGACTTGAAATTATTTTGTTCGCGCGCTTCCCGGATTCATATTTATTTTAAATCCTACATCTGGTATCAGAGCTTGGTTTGCGGTGTGTGGTTTGGAGACATGGATGCCAAATTATCAAGTGTTGAGAAGCTAAATAGGACAGATTTAAATTATGAGTTATGGTGTTTTCAAATGAAATCGTATCTTGGTGGGCAACAATTGTTGAAGTATATTGACAGCAGTGTAGCACAGAATGCTGGTGATGATGAAAAGGCAAAAGAACAACAAGCCCTTTTCGCCATCTCATGTGCGGTGGAAAAGTCGATCGGGATCCAACTGACGCGTGCAAAAACGCCAAAGGAGGCATGGAGCATGTTGGAGAATATTTTTAAAGGTACTGCTGAGGTTCAAGCTTGCAACATGTTGATATTAAAGACAGAGTATGATTCCTCACATATGAAACAAACAGAGACAATAGATTCATACATCGAGAGAATTGGAATTTTGATGGACAAGATGATCAGTAATGGTCATACCTGTGTTGAAGCAGATCACGTCTCTAAGATAATCCGCACACTGTCATCTGAACTCGATACGGCGGTGACAGTGATCCTTGAGACCTTAGATTTGAAAAAGTTAACGGTTGGAGGACTGCACGGAAAACTGAAGCACTACGAACTTCGGTCGAAAAATAATCGTGACAGAAGTGTAAAAAAAGAGACGACAGAGAAGGTTTTGCAAGCGCAGACTCCAGGAGGAAGAGGACAAGGTCAGAATTATAGAGGTCGTGGACGTGGCGGTCGTGGAAATTATAGCGGTCGAGGAAATTATGGTGGTCGTGGAAATTATGGAGGACGTGACAGAGATCATGAGCAAGATATAGAAAATTACAATTCATATTATGATAATTGCGAGTGTTATACTTGCGGAAAGAGAGGACATATCCAGAGGAATTGTAGGCATGCAAATACGCAAGGGCATGCTAAAATTGTTAAGGGTAATGAGGAAAGTGGGGAGAATTACGAAAGAAATCATGAAACTCTTTTGTTTTCTGCCGGTGTTGCTGAGGAGGACAGAAAGAGTTCAGTATGGTATGTTGATTCTGGTTGCAGTAATCACATGAGTGGTCAGAAGGATATCTTCACAAATATGGAGGAATCCTTTAAAAACACGGTGAGATTTGGCGATAATAAAGTAGTGCCTGTCATTGGAAAGGGGAATGTTCCAATAACTTTGAAGAATGGGAAGACAAAAGATATTGCCGATGTTTATTATGTTCCGGAGTTACATCTTAATCTGCTGAGTTTGGGTCAGTTGCAAGAAAAGAAATATTCTGTTAACTTTGAAGATCAAGTTTGCACTATCCGTGATAAGCATGTCGGGCTTATAGCCAAGGTAAATATGACAGAGACAAGGTTGTTTCCAATTACGCTGTGCTATGGCAATTCTTCCTGCTTTAGCACTATGGTGATTGATGATGTTTGGCTATGGCACATGAGATTAGGTCACCATCAATTTGGTGGTTTGAATTTTATAGCAAGAAATGGTGTGGTTTCTGGATTACCAGCACTTGATTTCTTTACAAGGCAATGTGAGTCATGTATTCTTGGGAAGAAGCATAGAGAACCTTTTCCAGAAGGTCGTGTGTGGAGAGCAAATCAGCCTTTGGAGAGGTGGTAAAAAATATTTTATCACATTTATTGATGATTTTAGCAGGAAAACATGGGTTTACTTCCTGGCTAATAAATCAGAGGCTTGTGAAAAATTTAAAGAATTCAAGAAGTATGTGGAGAAGCAAAGTGGAGAATTCATTAAAACTTTGAGAACTGATAGAGGAACAGAATATACCGTATGTGACGGGTTTTTGGAGAATCATGGGATTAAGCATCAAATGACTGCCAGATATACCCCTCAGCAGAACGGAGTTGCTGAAAAAAAGAACAGAACAATTATGGATATGGTGAGATCCATGGTCAAGGCAAAGGAATTACCAAAAGATTTATGGGCTGAACCTGTTCAATGTGCTGTTTACCTATTAAACAGGTGCCCCTCAAAGAGTACAAGTAAAAATACCCATTATGAGTTGTGGTCTGGTAGAAAACCAAATATCTCTCATCTCAAGGTATTTGGTTGTATCGCTTATGCACATATTCCTGATGCGATTCGGAAGAAGTTGGATGATAAAGCAGAGAAGTGTATTTTCATTGGTTATAGCAATGAAACTAAAGGGTATAGATTGTTTAACCCTGAAACTGTAAAGCTGGTTATTTCCAGAGATGTAACGTTTGATAAGCAAGGAAGCTGGGATTGGAAGTTGAAAGCACCTCTAATAGGTGAGCATGAGATTTCAATTGAGGAAGATAAAAGACATAAAGAAACCGTCGAAGAGCCTGTTGTTGATCCATCTTCTTCAACAAGTACTATGGTTAATGATCGACCTAAGAGAGACAAGAAATTTCCTGGTCGGTTTAATTATTTCTTGGGAGGTCGTCGTTATACCTCTCCAAAAATACAATTTATATTCACTCACAAGCTCTACACACAACTAAGCATATAGTGGCAAGTAAGGTTCGTATCCACAGAGAAGAGGAGATTTTCAAGTATTTCAAATAGATTTCCTACTCTTACTACTAGAATTCTGTAATATAATAATATATAAAAGCGATGTAAATGGGGGGAAATTGGAGTTTGGTTGTAGAAAACACTACAATGTCATGCCAAGCTAGAGTAAGATCACAACTAAACTATATAAAAGATAGATTAACAATGAGATTATTACACTTGGGGCACTCGACTTCAACTTTCGACTAAAGGTTAATCATTGAACTACCACACATTGTACTTGGGGTTTGCGATTACTTATCGAGATTAAAGATCTCAAAGCAAGATATTCAATCTATTCTCTCTTTCATAACCAAGAAACAACATAGCATCATTTCAAGGTACTCATCTTTAGATAAAAATAAGTGGAAGCACTATATTTAATCTAGTGATGGCATTATTCATGAGAATCGATAACATGTAAGTAAAGCAATTGAACATTCACGAGGAACAATGGATGAAAGCATACAAAGAACTATTCCTATTTGCTCTAACCATCAATTAAGCAAATGATAACCTTTTACCCATAGATTTAGCAACCATTCAACACAACCTACAACTAGGAAGAAAGCCCAATCGTTTATTGCATCAAATTCATATGGAAACAACATATTCAATTGCTAATCGAAAAACCCATGAACAATGCATATCAAGTTCTCAAACCATAAATCGAAAGTCTACATCGAGGTACCCAAGAGTTGTTTAGCCTACACAAATCATACTAATCATACAATACAAATCCATAGATTCAAAGAGATAGAAAGATGAAGAAGAAAATGGAATTAGAGAGTTTTTCTTAGCTAAATTCAAACTACCCAAGATATGGGGTGGAAAGAGGCTTTTATACTCTCCAAAAGATAAGAAGAAGTCAACTTGCAGCAGTGCAGGGGCCATGCACCAGTTGGCGCACTGGTTGTGAAGGGCCATGCAGGGTGCAAGGGCCGTGCACCAGTTGGCGCACTTGTTGTGAAGGGCCATGCACTCCCCCATTGTTGCTTCTTTCAGAGAGTTCTGGTTCTAACTTGTTGGAAAGGCCTTCATCTTCATGTTTGATCACCATTGTGTCGCTTTAATCTTCAAGTACCTATAGAGTGCTGAAATCATAGCATATGTCATATAATTTCCATACATCACTCTACTCTCAAAATGTCAACAAGTATCAACAATTATGCCAATTTAGCACCATTACAAACCATTTCCAAGTGCAACAAACATGGTATAACTTGAGCTCATCAAATCCCCCACACTTATATGTGCGTGTTTGTGTGCGTGTGCACACGTAGGTAGGCGCGTGCGTCTGTACACAAAATGTCAAATCATATGGATTTTCATACATATCAAAAAGTAAATAAATAATATGTCTATGAATCTTAATTACATTTTTTCCATCAATTGAATCATATGTTTTCACTCTCTTCTTTTTGAATAGAAATAATAAAGTGTAAAATATCTTCTACCTCGTACAACACCTCGAGAGGCTTTGGCCGCTCCTCCTCTTTGCCGCCATCCTCCGCGGATGGGATAACATCGTACGGCGGTGGGACTTCTATGCAAAGATACGCAAAATTACAGAGTTTAATTATGTGATTATGTTATATGATGCTTAGTAGTAGAGTGTACCTTTTGAAAACTTTTTCTCGGGTCCTTTTACTACCAATTTTTTTAATGTGTGTAAATGAAACTCGTTAATACACTTACCTTTAAAGAAAATATATCTGAAGTTTATAAGTAGATCAAATAAGTTCATACTATATCAGTTTAATTTAATCCAATTCATTTCAGTTCAGTTTAGCAAAAATGTAAATAAAAAATGTAAAGGATAAGATTTGACACAACTAATATAAATTCTACTATTTCAAATCATGGTTATCATTTTAAATAATTTAAAAAAATTGACACTTCTTTATCTAAAATTTATAAATGGGTATGGAATCATAAATCTAGTAATATTTCGAGCATTTGCTCGAAATATCATTAACTATAATACGACATCAATCATCATTAAACTATATGTGCGTGTTCGCGTGCGTGTGCACACATAGGTAGGCGCGTGCGTGTGTAAACCAAATGTCAAATCATATGGATTTTCTTACATATAAAAAAGTAAATAAATTATATGTCGATGAATCTTAATTACATTTTTTCCATTTGTTGAATCAAATATTTTCACTCTCTTCTTTTTGAATCAATATAATAGAGTGTTCTCAATCAATACACTGGATCAAACAACTGAAATGTTCTTTGTGTATGGATTGAGAACTAGGAAAGAAAGAGAGGATTTATGGACTGATCTTAAGGCAATAAACAAACCAAATGCAATTTACATTGGTGATTTCAATGCAATGGCATCCATAAATGAGTACAAAGGTCATTCCAACACCAGTCTTAGAAGTATTAGGGAGTTAGTACTTTTATTGATTACATGACACTCTTTCCTGTACATACAGTAGGTGAATACTTTACCAGGTCCAATGGGAGGATAAAAGAACAGGGAAGGAGGCTAACTGTTGAGAGATGGGATAGGGGACTGTGTACTCAAAATTGGAGTTTAAAATTTACACAGTCTTTTATACAAGTGCTCAACAAAGACACCTCAAATCACTGTCCTTATTACTTAGAATATGAAGTAATGTAGCCTCAACTCCTAGACCTTTCAG
The DNA here is from genome assembly GCA_948330725.1 of Sherardia arvensis. Classification (NCBI taxonomy): domain Eukaryota; kingdom Viridiplantae; phylum Streptophyta; class Magnoliopsida; order Gentianales; family Rubiaceae; genus Sherardia; species Sherardia arvensis. Next base: position 22,078,282 of record OX415238.1, read on the forward strand.
GTTCATCAATACCTGGTTACAAGGGCGGAGCCACTTAGGAGCATGGGTAACAAGTATTACCCCATGGTAAAAACTTGTTACCTAATATTAGCATGTGTGTTACCCCACATAAAAGTATTACCCTTCTATTAATAGAAAAAAGATCAATTTAATCAGAAACAAAAACAAGTCACGTAATAAAAAGAATATTGCACTTCTATATACAGAAAAGAAGAGTTAATTAATTTAACAGAAATAATTTAATATTAATAACCAGACACGCAGAAACAAAAACGAAAATCAAAACACAAAAAAGGCACACAACCTTTTACCAGTAGATTAGAAAAAGTATTTTCCAAATCTAAATCAAAGCAACGTTGGTTCTTTACTCAGCAAATTTTGCCAGTTCTGCCACAATAAATTAATACTCTGCTTCTCTATCTGGTTCGACAAGTCGGCAACCTCCACTGAATTGTATAATTATATTATGAATACATCTAATTTAGGGTTGAATTAGGGATTTATGGTTTTAATTCTGAAAGAGTTTCGTGAATTTTGTGATTTCTAAAAGAATTTCATGAATTCTAAAAGAGATTATGAATCCTTGTCGACCGTATGTGTCGAAAAAAGTACCATAATAAGACATTGTTTAATTTAATAAGTTACTGTAACTTTTATGTCTAATGTTGTTACCCCATAAAAATATTTCTGGATTCGCCTCTGCCTGGTTAAAACACCTTTTGTACATATAGTTTGGAAAAATATATGGACAAAAGATTTATACGGAAAAAAAGACAACAAATATTTAATTGACTAGCATGGATTCACCGCACGTTGCGCGGTTTTTTGAGATAATAATTATGTGTAATTCGATACATCTTAACTGCTAAATTATTAGCATGAGAGCATTATAAATCACTTAAACTAATACTCTTGGCGAAATTTAGATTTTGGTCATATTTCTCTATATTTGTGCTGATGGAGATCGAGATCGAAATAAAAAAATATTGAAGTTGTCCCCAAAACATCAAATAAATTAAATAATAATAAAAATAAATGCAATTTTCCCGGCAATTATTAATTTGTACTCATATTTGAGTTCAATCCAATTATAATCGAATATAGGGAGAACTAATAAACCAAATCATATCAAAATACAAAAGGAACGAAGTAGAATATATTTTAAAATAAAAAATTGATTAGGAATTATGTTTGTATAAAATAGATCAAAAGTTTACCAAAATAAAATGAGATGGACGAAATACTTTTATAAAGGAATGATATATTCGAAATCGACTATGAATTAAATTTGAAATCTATTAGAATTTATTAAGTTTGTAAAAAAAACTATAAAATTTGCCTAACACCAAAATCCGGACAAAAAAAAGTGAGAATAACTTTTTAGTACTAACTTGGTTGTACCACGCGATGCGCGGTTTATTTATTTGTATTCTTTTGCTAAATATGATTAATTTTGAACTAAATTTATATTCATTTAATTTACATAAATCCAAGTTCCGGCTTGAACTTCTCGCATCCCCACACCTTGAAAGTTTTTAACTAATGAATTAATTAAATTGTTTTTAAGTAATTGACGGTTAAAAACAATAACCTATGATAAGTACAAAAAAAATCACATAGTAAATTATAAATTAAACTAAAATAATTTAATAAATAAATATCATATTATAAAAATTCAAAAAGCAATTACAATAAAATAAATGCCGAAATCTAAATTCAATAGAAGTCCTAAACCAAAATAAATGGAATTCGTAAGATGCGAATCTAAAATTCGAAAAAATCCTTAAAACGGAATCTAATGAATGATACTGACGTTGTTACGTACGTACATTCACGGTTAAAAGATTTAATAAAATGGAGGCTATAATTTTAGAAAAAAATATCTTGATCGAGACCGATTGTTAAATTAAATTGAAATTAATATTAAGTAAATTAGTTCAATTCAGTCTAGTTCAATTCAATTCAATTTAATTCAATTCAGTAAACTATAATTTAATGAAATTTAGATAGACTTACTAATTATATTTTACAATACATTAATTAATTTATACTTTATTTTAATTCAATACAGTTCAGTTCAGTGAGAAATAGCCCACAGAAACTGACACCTATAGAATTAAACATTTATGTTCATTGAAATCTTAAGTATCAATAAATTATAGGAATAAATTTTTTAATCTTGTTTGAATCGGGACAAGGACGAAAAATTTTATAAAGGAGGAGGAGGAAGAAGAATGAATATATTAAAAATATATTTAGGGTAAAGTAATCGGACGTTTGAATTTTCACCCACTAGAATTTCTCTCTGACATCTCTCTACATTTTCTGCCCGTTTTAACTACAATTCCGGCCACAACGGTTAGAAACGGCTCTATTCGATGGTGGATCCACCGCCAATTAGGCGCGGTGCCACCACCGGAAGGTCCTTCGTCGAGGCCTTAGTTACAAAACCTCAACCACTCTTCTCTGAACTCCCCTACAACCCGGAAATCAAGCCCATCTCTCGGAAAGTCAACGGCAAAATTGCATGTATCTACTCCGATGAAGCAGTACAGACGTTCGCGTCCCACTACCAAAACGCACTTGTTGGCAAATTCACTAGAGGTAAACCACATATGGCTGAAATCAACAAGTTTTTCCTAGGTCAAAAATTTGGGGGAAGTTTTCAAATTGGATCAATCGATTTCAAGCATATCTTGATCCGCTTTGAGCTTAAGGAGGACTACCATTCCTTTTGGAACAGATCGTATTGCTCAATCATGGGCAGTACGATGAAGATAATTAAATGGAGCCCGGACTTCTCGCCGAACATGGAGTCGTCGGTGGTGCCTATGTGGGAGACGATACACAAAGTATCGATAAAGTTCTACAACTGCTCTGCCATCCAAGATTTTGGTAGCTCCATTGGTG